>JAGSMP010000088.1:0-5550418 GCA_029286625.1 Parnassius orleans | reverse complement strand
AATTGAAATGAAAATGAAGTGACCTAAAAGACTCAATTTATTTAATGTAATAAATTAAAACAAAAAGTTTTAGGTCTTTTAGATTTGGTGTTTATGCTTATTTTCATTCTTTAATTTACAATTTGTAAATTCATATTTATGAGTATATTAAGTTATGCAGAATATTATAAATATATTCGGAGTCTAAATTTAGTACATTTTGTTTTACACTTTTTAACTTTCGTGATAACCATCTAAAAGCTTTCTACTCTTAAAAAATGTATCTTTAAATTTTTCAGTTCTAAGAAAAATATGGCTCCAGTGCTAATTGAAAATATAAAAAAGTTTTTCGGATATAAATACTCTCAGGGTAAACTTAATAAAAAGTGGTAAAAAACATTCTACAACCAGAGGTACCCACGCACTCCCCATTTAATCCCGGTCAGATAGCAGTTAATCGACTAAGTCAAAAACTTTGTATCATTAGTAGTAACACTCACGATGTTTACTTTCATTGCCGCGCCTAGTAAATACTTAACCACGTTTTTGTTCTTAGAATTTGCGATACCTATTCTGAACAGACACTATCAATTAAGATTAAATAACTGATTTGACTGAGTAAGAAATTTGGGAAACACCTGATATTAAAAGAAAGAAGAGATAGAATATGTCTAATACAAAAACGCTTAGTTTAAAGTACAGTAGCTAACTCTATTGTTAAGCTATTACTAATATTATATATATTTACTGAGTATTTTTTGTATTGCATTTAATATTACAGCTATAATTTCATAAAACTTAAACTGCTATTTACTTTCAGATGGGAAAACCGCAGCATTTTTGCAGGGTCGAGAGTTTCTTGCTTTTGGTAGTCTTTTGAATGTTATACCAGAAGAAGATTTGTATTACGTTAACTTTGGAGACAATTCAGTTTTCAAATATTTTGCGAATCGCTATGTTGATTTAGAAAATAGAAAGGTATAATTACGTATTGGTAGCGATATTTTTTTTATAATGTCATGATAGTGATGTTGATTGATTATGCTGTTTTCTGTCGCAAAAGTCTATCTAAGTTTACTTATTCCGTGATCATCCTGATTTAAATTCAGTGTTTTTAATAACTCTCTCGCCTTTTGCGCGCATCTTCACTTGCAAGGATTTATTAAATACAATCTGGTCTGTATTTGACCTTAAAATTTAAAAGGAGACTTTTCTATATCAACCTGCCCCACTACCGTCTAAGTTTTATGATATCTATTTGCTATATGTAATTACATTCTATAGATTTAACCGTAAAATATATTTTCGTAATAAAGTTTGGAGTATTGATTGCGGCATACAGAAGATATTTTGGCGGTGACTGGCATGACAACGCTACAAGGATCAACGAGCTAGGATACTTACTATGCGGTTACCCTCACTTTGAGTTGAAAATGATTTCTCCGACGACGTTTAAGAAACTAAATATTGACGTTTTGGGTAAACTGGGCCGATGCAATGTTCAACAAAAAAAGGTTACAGTAGCTTCGCTTAATAAATAAATGTAGATAGAATGCAAAAAAAAATATTTCTAACATACATATATTAAAATTTACGTTTAATATATGTATGTTAGAAATAGACGTAGACTTTATTCGACATAGGTATTTGGTATAAACAAAACTGAAATCACAACACAAGGAATATAAGATAAGTGACGTCAATTTAAATGGGGAATTAAAATAAGTAACATATATAAAAATAATTGATTCACTACAGTTTTTTTTTTCACAAGTCTGTTACTGAGAATATAGCTTGAAGAACCAAAAACTGATGTGGTAGCAAGGTTTCCAAGTGACAGCCTCGTGCCAGAAAGAGGATTGCAGGAAGGCCCCCTACTAGATAGAGAAACGACCTTATAGCTCCCTATTCATCACAATTCATCGCACACTATTTTCAATCCCTTACGATCCATGCACGTCCCGAAACCTGAAATGCAAGTTTCAGTATTTGGGTTCTTCTCATCCTCCATCTCTCCGAAGGAACTACCTTAATATGTGTTTTTCCTCGCCGTACCAAAATGTCTTAGTCTTTCGCCGCTGAGGCTATAAGGCTTTGGAATAAATTTCCACTTAATGATTTCTTATATTTACGCGAATACTACTAATATTACGGAGTTTATGGCGTTTAATTTTAACTTTTTTAATTCCCTACGTTTCGGGCACTTTACAGCACCCACCATTACCTCCACATATTAGAGAACCGACTTCTGTTGCTGCCTTTAAGAGGATGGTGGCTGATCATTACCTTTTCTTCTTCCAGTGGTTATCTTTCTTAAATGTCTGTGGTTATGTATGGGTTGATATTATAAATGATATTGTATATGTTCGTAAGTAAGTATGCTTAAAATGTGTATAATATGTATGTATATATTATTATTTATAAATGGCGAATGCTATGTATCAGGTATACAGTAGGTATATTATTTAGGTTACTTGTAGTAATATATATTTATAAGTGCATTTATACGTACGATATGTTATATATGTTTTTAGATTTATATTCACGTATAGGTACATATTTTCATGTTTTATGGGCTTAGCTCGTGGTTGACTGGTAGAGAATACCTAAAGATATTAAGTCCGCCAATTGTACACTTTATGTGCAATAAAGATAAGATAAAAAAATAAGTAATACATTCAAGAAGTCGAAGGCTCAGTACTGTGCTTTGTGGTTTATTTACACACACGCACGCACGCACGCACGCACGCACGCACGCACACGCACGCACACGCACACGCACACGCACACGCACACGCACACACGCACGCACGCTCGCACGCACGCACGCACGTTCAGCCGGGAATAGTAAGAACGGCTTCCTAGTACCTCGAAACGTGGAGATCTGATGATAACTCGCATTCTCAAAATCGGACCGAAATCTGTAACTTCCTACTTTTGAAAATGATTAATTTTCAAAGCGGGAAGTTAAAAATAAGCCTGCCAACTGTGCCAGTTAAAACAAATCCCTCCTTAAACTAGAGATACCAACATGTGAACTTTAATGGATTGATAAAAAATCTATGACTATATGTATAATAGTCATAGTTTAGTAAAGTCGGAATACTTTGCTTTGGTGTTCGATCGATTGTAGATATAGAGGGGTTCCACTACTAGGTCTCGGGTAAAACTAGCGACCGTTTTATTTAAATACTTTTTTACGTAATAGAGGCATGCTGCAGCTATATTGTGGTTGCAGCACGAATGGGTTGGCTCGACCGGGCCACGCTCTCACAGAATACCAGCGTAAAATAGTAGCTTAATGCTGCTGTGTTTCGTATGGTGAGTGTAGAGAACCGGAGACCGTTTTTACTGGAAACGAGGCATTCCATGTCAGTCCTCAGGGGTGACAACGCATCTGCATTTTGATTCTTAATTGAGGATAAATGTAGATGTCTATGGGCCACAGCATCCACTTGCCATCGGGTGGAATGTGTGCTAGTTTTTCACCCTTATTCTATAAAAAAAAACACCTATAATACTTATGATTCATTTCATTCATTACTTCCAGACTCTTTTTAACATTGCTGTTCATCCAAACGCCTATGGAGAACCGTATAAATGGTCTTCTCACGAAATAAGTCAACTTAGTGAATTATTCGTATGTAAGTTAAGTGTATTCGTATTTGTATGATATAAAAAAATCAGCTGGGCAAACTACACAATTCATAATTCCTCTTTATATTTTTATTCCTTATGCAAGTCCAGTTTCCTCGCACAGTCTCCGTCTGCCAGGGTTAACGTATTAAATAAACACTTATTATTTATGTGTTCGTTTTAAATGATAGGTATTCATTATTATCCACGTCATTACACAAGTCCACTGCTAAACATATGCCTGGGATCTACTTTGTGGCAATCTATAGAGATTTCCACAAAGTACATTCCTATTCATCAATCCTGTGCTTGCCTTTTGAAAACTTTTCTGACTCATCGGTTGTCGGTTCTTCGAACTGTATGGCCGGTCAATTGCCAATGCAGCCTACTGATCTGCTGGGTTATGTCTGTTACTCTTGTTCTTTTACGGATATATTCGTTACGGATGTTAAGAGTTCATTTTAGCGAGGATTTGCCGTAACCGAAACCTTTGTCGATCGAATTGGCGATCGCAATACCTACCAGACTATACAGTAATCTATGTACCAGACGTCTTACTATAACCACAGAATAAATAATAGTACATGAACTACGTAGAAGAAGAACGGGGTAGGTAATATTACACATACCACACACACACACACACACACACACACACACAATGCGATTTATTTATCAGATTTATGTAGGGTAGGTATCTTTTAAATTTCATTTCAGGTATATCAAAAGAAGACATTAGTGTTTTGGAATTAGAAGCTATTCCGGCAATTAGTCCAAGGGTAATGAAATTGTTAGATAAAAAAAAATTGCAATTTTTCACGAAGCCGCAGATATTACGAATGAATCCAAAAACACGACGGATTTATATTTTAAGAATGCAGTTAAGTAGCAGTTTAGATTTGAACCAAATAGCAAGAGGTAATGTTGTGAGGATAAATATACGATTAATTAGCGTTTTCTTTTTCAACTGTGCCTTTTGTGTATTGTTGCTGTCACGTTAACATATTGCAGCGAACATAAATTTATATTGCAATAAAAAAATTGTTTTAAAAAAAAAGTTGTTTTTATATTTAATCAATTAGGTGGACAATGATGAGCCGTAGTAGCACATGAGAGTAAGTCCTTACTCTTTACTCTGTGGTAGTAGCACAAGGGAATGGGCGACAAGGATAAAGCTGAACGCACATTTGTCCGCACCGTACGCGTCGTACGCGTCGTACGCGCCGAATTTTACTGATGGGTGATGGCCTCGCACATTTGCACGTACGCACCGTCCGCGCCGTACGCAAATTTTTTGTATTGCCAACAACTTTTGCAGTTTTCTCCAACCACTGCACTGGTGTGAAATGGTACAGTGACATTGATCGCTCGAAATGACTATGGAAAAAAATATAGTAATAGCCTGCTTTTTGGCAGAGGAAGATGAAAATACAATTCGAAGGAAGAGAAGATTCTGGATTCATAATATTTATTTAAAAAGCCAATTGTATGGAGAATATTATACTTTATTTAAAGACTTAATAGATGATGATAAACGATTTTTTTAGATATTTGCATTTAACATACAAGAAATTTCACGAATTGCTACACATACTAAAACCGTATATTTCTATGGAAAACTCAAGATTTAGAAGGCCAATTGAACCAGAGAAAAGACTTGTTGTATGTTTGACGAAAGTATTTTTATTTATAATTATGTAATCAGGTATAATTGGGTTTTTAAATTAAAATTAACCATATTTTTTTTAGTTCAGTATTTTAATAATTTATCCCTAAGTATTCATATTGATAATCGATACAATTTTTTTTCAAATTATGTATAATTGATTAAAAGTTATAAAAATACAAAAATTATCACGTAAGTCGAAACCACCAGATTTAGTGGAAAATCCACTAAGTTGGCAACATTAGACAACACTATGTATTAGCACGCACCGAACGCGCCGCGCTGACTTAAGTCAGTGCGCTTCACCATCTTAGGCTACATCACCACTTACCATCTGATGGGATTGTAGTTAAGCGCTGGCTTAGTATAATAAAAAAGAAGGCATACGGCAGGCCTCTCATTGCCGTATCACAAAATACGGCAATTGGCCATAAGAGGAAACAAAACGTTTTTTCACTAGTGTAATGAATGAAACTGTACATATATACTACACGAGTAAAGAAACGGAACAGAGACTACAAACTAACTAGAAATACTCACGACAGAGACAAAGCTTTATACAACTGCTATAGGTATGATAAGTACACTCTTTATCCATTGTAATGTGGTAGATAGATATCTCATACATACATACATCTCTAAAACTTTTTCGCATTTGTTGGATTGCTTGAGTAAAATTGTGGAAATATTTTGATTTCTAAATAAACATTGTTAGTATTGATAGTGATATATTAAAACGTGTGCAAGATCGTATTTGTCATGTAAGTGATTTCTATTAGATTATTTAAAAAAAAGGAAACTTGTTATTACATTTAAAAATTACCATTCAACTAAAAGGCACACAAAATTAATGAAAAAAAAAAAATGGAAATAAAATACTTAAAGTACTTATAAGTAGTTTGTAAACAAATGAGAAGCTAAGATAAATACTCACTATAATTAATAGAATCAGGCGTTACTTTGCGGAAATCCATTATATTAAAGTTGTAAATATTTACTTTGCAAACATCCGCTTAATAAAATAAAATGATGTGTCTTACCTAGTTTGAAGAGCACCTCCCGCCCTCCCTCAATTGCGTGCACTATCCCCGTCACCACTAATCCCAGCACCACTTCCACCACTACACTAGAAGACACACCGATGACAATACGACACGTGTTTCGCCTCTACGAGGCATCCTCAGGCGATGTAGACTCTGCGGTGGCTGACCGCTAAGTGAGCGGCGAGCCAAAACAACTGCCATTTATACAGCCCGCTGACGCAACGGCTCCACCTAAGTAGCGAGCGACTGCGTCATGCGATAACTCTTTATCTGTTATTAGAGCAGGCTTAAAGATATTTAAGAGAGGTGAGTTAGAAACGTTTGTTTGTTCATTCAGCAGTGCAATGTTACTATTATTATTTTTAATATCTCTAACTGTTCAGCACACACAGTCGCAGCCCTTTATTACATGTATAAGACTTTAAAGTGGTCGTTGGCTTAGTTGTGTCAGTGTCCAAAAGATGTTTAGCAAAATGATTTATCAGGATTGCAATTCTGTACGCGGCTAAATGCTCTTTATAACGTGTCTCGAAGTTGCGACCAGTCTGACCCACGTAAACGGCGTGGCATTCGTCACAAACAAGTTTATAAACACCCGACTTTTGACGAATGTCTAACTTATCTTTATTATTACAGATATTCCTAAGAAATTGTTTGTTTGAACGCCACATAGCCGCTTTGTCGAAGTATTAGCTACTTTTTGATATAGGGGCCTAAGTAGGTCAAACTGCTCACATATCGACGAACACTTTGAGATTGAACCGTACAGAGAGTTGCGAACAACATGCTTTGTTTCTTTTAATTAAATTGTTAAGTTTTTGAAAAACCGTTAGAGACCGCTATTTGATAAATTACATTAAGCTCTTTTAAATAATTTTCTTTACTTAATGGGACAGTGAACAAACGATTGATATAACAATAAGCGGCTAATTTATTTTGGATGACTTCGACGATGATAAATTTCGACTTAACAATAACAAGAAAAGATTCGTCATGTTTTCAAATTTATCGAAAACAACTCATACCGACACGGTCATCCCCGCGTCAATGTCATCCGTGCAAATTGGCCGCTTTGTTATATCAATCGTTCTATCTGTAAGTATTTAAAACAATTTATCGAAATAACGGTGACGCCGTGTAACGGTAAAGAACGCATTTGTTCCTGTTCTGTGCGCGGTTCAAGTCAAAGTGTTCGTCGATAGTGCTGTTGTCTAAACCCCTCTGGTATACTGGGCAAGCGGCGTTATGGGCGTTCAAACAAACTCGGTCTGTAATGAGTTGAACGATGTCGAGTGTTATAAACGTGACGCTGCCACCGCATGGTCCAGTGATGCTGGCTGGGCGACACCTTAAACGGCAACCGCGGCAGGCAATCGATAATCGACGCTAAACGCGGACAGCAACCACTCGCTGAATCTGCATACGTATGACAAAGGGCTGCGTGTCTGCTGGCTGATTGAATGTTAAAAATAATTGTGGCGTACACTGCTGTGAACAAAGCGTTTCGCTCACCAAATATCTTTAAGCCTGCTCTAATAAGACATTTATTATCGCGGCGCGGTCGCTGAGAAACCGACCGTCGCGCTATGGCGGTTGACTCGCCGCTCACTGGTCGCAGGCGCTCACTGGCCTGTGTGAAACGGGCTGCATCCTGTGTCGCTGAAGTGGCTGGTGTTTCCTGGTGTGGTGACCTTTAAATTGATGAGATCGGAGGTGGTCAAGGGCAAACACATCATTATTTATTAAGCGGATGTTTGCAAATAATATTTAACTCTCAAATATCTGGTACGCCACAGAACTATCTCTGGGCGATCTATTAGACCACTTTTTCTGTTTCTCTTTATATATTTGAATTTTAAATGGCGCAACACACGTCGCAGGAAGTTTTGCTCAAGTTTGGCAACTGGTCATCTTGATTTATACTGAGCAAAATTTTGTCTAAAGTCGGTAATTCTCCTGCAAGAAAGAACTGATGCACTTTCGCTCTTATAGCCGATTTATCAAAATCGTCCAACTTGTCAATTACAGACTTTTTCTTTTATTAATTATTCCCTTTTCTGGTATTTTATGGGAATCTCTATACACGCTTAATACGCGATATATAGTGCTCTTGCTGACTCCTGAGATCTCCGAAACCTTTTCTACCATATTAACGTTTGAAGGATACACGTCTTCGGGCCAGGTGTTTTGACATATTTGTATACATTAATGATAATCTCTTGTTCCCCGACCGACAAAGTGGTAGGTTTTCTCTTTTACTGGTGACGTTAAAGGTGCTCCAGAAGATGGGCCTGTAAATAAATGACAAAAATATACTACCATAGTACTACATCACATAAATACATATTGTTTTAGAAAATAAATACCACATGGTCACATAAAAGAGCGCTTTAAGAAATAGAAAGGCTACGTCGTCGCATTTGTACCTATTTGTACGTACCTGCTACGTTTATTATGGGTCGGCGACGTCTCTTTCCACTTGATGTTGAAGGACCGGGTCCTTCACCAAATTCTCTGAACTCATGTCGATTTAGTAACGACCGTCACAGTAAAACTAATATAACAGATTCAAAAACAAAACTTAACGATATAACAAATTTAACAGTAAAACTCAACTAAAACAATGCAATGAATGCTATGAATTACCCGAGACGTACACACGCAAGCGCTATCCGAACACGAATGAAAACAAAATGGCGGACCGGCCCAAAAGGTGACGCATCTCTGGCTGCCATTGTCACGTTTCTTTAGAACGAACTGACGTAACGCGCGTTTTGTTTATTTTAAAGGATGAATTTGCAAAGCTCAATATGGTGATTATATTGCTTCAAATATTTTTAATATGAAACTGTTATTAAATGAATTGCTGCGTTACTTACCATAAATTGAAATATAAAATATAACACATTTTTCGCGATGTACCGTAAGATTTTACTATGTTTATAGGAACCACAGACAATATTATTTAAAACAAAAAAACAAAACATATGTGCTGACCTAGAAGTGGAATAATATCAATATTTAAATATTGTTATCACATCTAAATTGAGATTTTGTAAGTTACGCCTTTGACACTCGGCTCATATCTGAGGTCATTGTCCGTTTTCTCAATCGATATGGCACATACTATAGGCGCCTTGAGATACCATCGCCAACTGTCAGCTGTCTGCTGACTCAAGTTGAAGTCAAAATCTCCCAAGGGTTGCACAATGTGACGCATCAACATATTGTGAAGCATTGTAGGATAGAAGCTATGAAGGATAAATAAACATTTGGGAAATTATAATAAACCGAATAAAAATACCTAAGACTTGGCCTAAAGGTCTAGAAACCAGGCCATAAAGTTAAAAAAAAAATTAAGGGCATCCATGACATTTTCTGTCACCAGCGCCACAAAAAATGAAATGTAATTTTGACAGAATTTAGAGCGGGGAATTTAAATTTTGTTTGAAAAAATGTAAAGGTTAATGTTTCTTTAAGTACCTACTATTAGTTATATCATAAATTAATTAGATTAAAATAAATAAAGTAAACCACACATATCCATCAAAGAAGAGTTTAAAAATGTGCAAACAATTAAAGAGCAAACCCCTGAGGCATTGTTTTGTGTATTAATATATTATATTTAAAACTAAATTCTTAATTAAATTACATTATACAAAAAACTTCACCTCAGTGTCAACCATTTTTAATTATACCAAACCTAAACTATAAAAATTATTTAAAAAAATAACAAATATATGACACCCAAAGCACAGAATAAATTAATAGTATTATGCAGTACCTACGTATCCAAAGTATGTAGCATGTAACGCCATTAATATTTGCTTATAGTTATAGGTAGATGTTTATTGATGAATAATTAATAACATTTTAGAAAATTATGTATTAGTTGCAATATTATTTAAAACAAGGAATCAATTAATGATATTCATTTTTGTTATAAATGATGAAGTTAAATGACTAAAGCGTAAAGAATATTTTTATTATATTTGTTGCGTTGCCCTTAGTCTTTGTCCCACTTTGTCCTAAAGGATATTAAACTTTGTTACTCTTACTCTGTTTATTAATTTAAGATATGACATGAAATATACTTTTGGAGGGAGTAAAATAAATTACTAAAACGTAGTCATTCTTAACTGCAAATATACTCTTTGTAAACTATAAAAAATAAGGTGACACAAAGGTGTAAATATTGAAAAAAAGAATATCTGAATTACCTACTGCATTTTTCTAAAATTGAATTTAAATGTGCTTATATCCGCTTTTAATAATTTCCTCTCTTTGCTTAATATTAAAGCCTTGTTAAGTATTATTAAATTTTAGTACGTTAAGAAATTAATTTATAATTATTGTCTTCTATAAATATTACAATAATTTTTTATATGATAAATTTGAATAACGAGCCTGTATTTTGATTATTTTTCAAGGTCATAATCATAACAAATGACCACCATTTTGTTTACGGATTCTCCATTACATTTTGTCGTTTATAATAATTTTGTTTCTTTTATTGGGGCTCGTGGGAGGTGTGCATACGTCTATTATAATATATTTAAAATATTTTATAAGCTTTAAATTAAATATTAGAAAAATGCCCCCTATCAAACATTATTCATCTAGTGAAGTGAATCAGTATGAATTATCATCGAGATTATTGTCCTTAACTGAAAATAACACGTCATATACTTTAACACAAATTAATGGACAAAGAATTTATAGGAAGGCTCCTCATGCTTGGAATGGACCTGAACCATCTAGAAGTTGTGAGGTAACAAAACACACTGTATTCATAGAAATTCATAACATTGATGTAGAAATAGTTTGTAAGCTTTTGTAGTATATAATTTGAAACGCCCGCCAAATATGTTAATTTTGTTTACTCTTAAAAAGATTAAGTATTACGCGGTATGTACTAATACTATATTGTGTGATAAAGGATCTTTCTCCTATATATTTTGTATTCAAGTCTTTTCAACGAAATGTCTAAAAGGTGACCTTTGGGTTTACAAGGGTTTCCCCTTGTAAACTAGAACGAAGGAAACAAGAGATTAGCAGCATCTTTTTATATTGTTGCTATTCCAATTATTTAAATTGTCTTAGCCAGGTTTTGGCTTGCAAGTTCCATTCCAATAATTCTATTTCTATGATCTATGTTATTTTGTAAGTGTAACATGTGCATACCGTTGCGCCTTTTTTAGAAGTATAATAGAAAGAACAAAAATAATTTACACGCCGTCCCAATACTTCTTATCCGTTTTAATATTTTTATTTAACTAACTAGTTACTAGTGACTATCAAATTGTCGGAGTGTTGGCCGCTCTCCGGGTTAATCAACAAGTTCGGTAGATCTCCCCTTTCTCCCTTCCATGGCCAAATGCTGATTTATCACGTGCTCTGCGTCGAAGGTAAACATGGTGAGGAAACCTGATGTCTCAGGAATAAAATATTGCGAGGATACCTATGAGAAGCTCGCAATGGAGCAGCGCGGCGGACCAATTGGTCCATAATCCTCTCGAAAACGAGAGGTTGAGAGGAGGCCTGTGTGTTTTCATTTTTATTTATATTGAAGTTGGTTGTAATTTTTTTTAATTTTACCACTTGTTTATGAAATTGAAAAAAAATCGTGCTAATGGTAAACTCTATGCATAATTGCATAACTTATAAAGATGCATTGTCGCCACTAAAGACTAACAATAAAATGAAATTCCTCACAGTCCATGATTGTTTTGACCTTTCAAACCGGAACGCAGGAGTAGGTGGAATTCTTAACTGATATTTGCCGACAATGGGTGAGAGCTGCTATGTAGGCACTCTTACCTACTGTTTGCAGTAGAGTACACGGCAACCCTTACCTAGAAAAAACATTACCCCATATTATCCCGTGGTTGTCTTGTCGACTTTTTCGAATTGTCGTAACCGACATAGCCCAACGGAGCAGCACCTGAAGTGGCTAAGTGCCGGTTATGTAGCTAGAAGAACCGACAACCGATGGGGAAGAAACGTTCCCTGATCTCTGAGTGGCAACCACGTACCGATAAGCAAAGTATTGAACGGTTACCTACTTGATGGAGTGTCGACCTGGTGAAAAATTCATGAAGTTAATTTTTTATAATAATAATTATTATTATTTTGTTTAAAAAACGTTACCCCCACCCTAGGATTTTCTCCTGTATCGTGGAGGCAGTTTACAAACATAAATTGCACAAGGACAAACATCCAGACCCGGAACAATTATTTGTAGGCCATACAAATACATGTCCCGTGCGGGATTCGAACCCTGGAACCTTGAATGGATACGGTGGCACAGGGTCGTGTTTTGTAACATTCTGGGAGAAGCCTATTTTCAGCAGTAAATATGTGATGGGTGCAATGATAATGATGGGGTGTCGTAAGAAACGACAGTGGTGAACTTAAACATGGGGATGAACAGGAGTATGTTGTAACAACACACTACAATAAGAATAAAAAACTGCGTTTCACAACCCGCCTGCCAAGCGTGGTATTGTCCTCCAGACCGAATTTCGGTAACGGCGGCCAGCCTCAACTGAGACTAGCCATCGGCGCAGGACAGGATTATAGCGCCCAAGTGTATGCGCAAGCACAGGTGTACTCTCTATTTCCTCACTCTCATAATCCGATGAGACGGTAAACCGACACGACCGGAGAGAGATCAGGCGCGGTACCAACGGCTTTACGTGTTTTCCGAGGCACGGGGGTGAGACACCGCCAACTACCTGACTCCGAGCTGCTACTGAGATTTTTTGACGGAAAAACTCAATAACTGATTTTTTTTGGCCCGACCCGGGATTCGATCCCGAGACCTCGTGATCAGCAGTCGCACTACTACAACCACTGCAGTCAAGCGTGGTAACTATGACAAAAGTTGAATGCAGCAGTGGCTACAGTGGACTTGTGAATCTTGTCTTGTTATTAATGAAAAAAGGTTAGTACCAACTTAGAAGAACTTCTAAACAGAAAAGAAGCATTACCATCTAATATCGCTAGTCGCTACTGTCGCCACCTTGTAAGTACTTACATGTCGCAGATTTTATTTTATAGGACATGGTAAACGGGTGCCCTAGTAATACACTTTTTAATTTAAAGTGACTGCCGACTACTAAGAACTAAAAAGAATGCAAGATTTCCAAATTTTATCTTCTGCAATTGGAGCTAATATATTATAATTTAGGCCTAATTTAGGTCACGGCGGCAAGTATCAATGGAGACTAGCAATCAAATCAGGACAGGATTATAGTACTACACGGTACACCAGTGTGCTTGCAATCGCAGGTGCATTCTCTATTCCCTCACTCACACAGTAGTATAGTACGATGGGACGGTCCGATACGATCCGATACGACCAGAGAGATCAGGCGCAGGATCAACGCCATTACGATGTTTTCTTTCAAGCGGTGTTGAAACATCGCTTGAAACTTCCTAACTCCTGCTAATGAGAATCCAGTAACTACTTTTTGACCCGACCAGGGATTTGAATCCATGACTACTAGACCTGTGAGGCAGTCGAGACATAGTGTTAGAATTATTAATTTTTCAGACTTCAGAAGCTTTTTTCTTTTTTAGAACTCTGCTTTTCATCTAATATATAAAAATTAATGTTTGTTCGTATTTAATGCGCTGCCATACCGTTCATCAGATTGCGGTAAAACTTTGTCAACTTATTGCATGCACTTGCGTGAAGGTTTGGACATAGTACAATTAACTTACAGTAGATAGCGCGCGCATCGTGCCGACAAATTTATTTGAAAGTTATACTACCTATGTATAAGTATCATTCAATTTCAATTTATGTATTTATTATTACTGATTAAAATGTATAACTTCCAAATTTAAAACGATATTTCCACAATTATTTCTTTTGCGACAGCAACACGCCGGGTATCAGCTATTTTTAATAAAAATAACTACGGCTAAGGAATATCAGTTTACAAGCTCAAGTTAACAAGTAGATTGTAGTCAACAAGGCAGTCGTCTAAATAGTTACTATTTATATGATACCACCATTATGAAGACATTGAAATATGTTCACAATTTATAAACATATCGCGTAACATATACATTAGGTACATATACAAGGAACGTGCAATTGATTTCAGAGCCTACTCCACTTTTGAATTTGGTTAAAAATATAAATTTCGAGTTCGATTGTGTCTGTTTTTTCTCTTATATTTGGCACTGCATCCCAACCAATCTGTTATCACATGAATTTTACATTAACCAGTGAGTGAATCTAAAAGGTAGTTTTCGCCTAACCGCCGCGCCGTGCGAATGCAACGCCGCCGCACTATTATGTACGATTTGCATTTGCCAATTTGTGAACAATTACAGTACCTACATTGCTTGCTTGAAATCTATCCGCACAGAATGAAAAACAATTCCAGTTAAACATGAGTCGCGTGATGAACATGTAGAATTGTACTAAAATAAAATTTGAGTTAAAAAAAAAAAAAACAAAGAAATTTACTTGTTAAAATATATTTATTTGGGGGCTAATCTATTAATCATCAGATAAAAAAAATATTAATAGGATACTAAACAACATAAAAATATTAAAAACTGGTCATACACATAGATAGTTCAATTGTTTCAATGGTTCATGTATAACTTTTATCTAATGATTGAAAAATCATAATTGTCATGAAATTATCGTATTATCACTGGTTCATCACAATCGTATTACGAATAAGATAATATTTGTGGCTTGCCCTTTATATATTCAGAATACAGCAAAAACATGCGATTTTTACGAAAAATTAACATGACCTGTAAACCTATAAACGCTTTATAGTCCAAGTTTTCATTACATAATATTTTGATTTCGTAGTTGTTACTAGTTAATTGGCGATAGTCAGTGGAGTTAATGATGCCGTGTTTATTAAAATTGCAGTGAGGTCAAATTTATTCGTTTATTTCTTCCGAATTAATTAAAATAGGATTAAAATTTTCATCCTAAATTCCTCATAAAGATTCCGATTCCACATAATATACATGTAGATATAAAAATCCACAAAAAGTACTTAATACATTCATGATTAGTATGCCATAAAGCATTTATGGTGAGACAGTAGCGGTGTGACAGCGGTGTGCCAGCAGAATACGAAGATAGAATAGATAGAAGGTCTTTGGTTCCAATCACGGCAGCATTATGGTGCATTACGCTGGTAATGTCTAATAGTGGGTTTACACGTTCAGTATTAATATTATTGACAATATTTACTGTACTGCAAACTCTGTATGCATCAATCTCATCAATATTTGACACTTAGTTTGCGGAAATAGAAAGTTCATTGAGTCCAAGGCTTAAGCAGCTAGGAAGTTAGGTGTCTATGTAAAGGTGCGGCAATACTTCACGCAGTGGCAATTGCTTACACTATATAAAGCGCAAGTCCGTCTTGCTGTCTGCTATGGGCTGGTGCTGCAAAATGCTACCTAGCGGCTTTGGACTCAATGGAAAGGTGTGCCTGTTACTTATCTTTGATACCAATATTTTTAGAACAAATTACCAGCATCGAGCACAGGCGCAAAGTAGGCAGCATTTCGGTTTTTTACAGGATACATTTCAGAGAGTGTGCGCTGGAATTACATGAATAAATTCATTCATTCCGCTCCATTCCATTCATCGGATCACCAAACGCTCAGCTGGTCTATGTAAACCACGCATTCGAACCAAACGGTTAGCTTCGTCGTTCATAATGCGTACAGCAAAGGAATGGAAAAAATTGCCAGCATTTGTCTTTCCATCCGATTATAATTTGGGTGTCTTCAAGACAAGAGTTAGTAGGCTTTTGTTAAGCTAAATAAGTGCGCTTGACCATCTTCGGCTGCATCACCACTTACCGTCAGGTGGGATAGTCAACAGTCAAGCGCTAGCTTATTTATAATAGTAAAAAGAGTAGGACGTCATGTTATTGCCGTTTACTATTTCCTTCAAAAGATTCATAAGAGTGTACACATTTCAATTAGCCATCCAATTTTTCACCCAACGACGTCGCTTTCTCTTATTTTTTAGTTCAATGGTTACTATTATAGCTAGGCATGCTTATTTTGTATCATTCATGTTTTTATACTGTTATTGGTAATTTAAACAGCACCACGTTTTTTGCCACGTGGTAGAGCCATGCTGCAGCTATATTAGTAGTATAGTTGTAGCACGATTGGGTCGGCTCGACCGGGGAAGGACCACGCTCTCACAGAATACCAGCGTAAAATAGCAGCTTAACACTGCTGTGTTTCGTATGGTGAGTGTAGAGAACCGGAGACCCTTTTTACTGGAAAAGAGGCATTCCATCTTAGTCCTCACGGGTGACAACGCATCTGCATTTTGAGTCTTTATTGAGGATAGATGTAGATGTCTATGGGTCACAGCAACCACTTACCATCAGGTGGACTGTGTGCTCGTTTGTCACCCTATACAATAAAAAAAAAAAAAACCAACAATACACAGTTATTGTCAATATTATTGACGAACTGGTATTGTTAATAATATTGAAAGTGTAAATAAACCCACCCCATATAGTCGTATTTCCGATCCAACCCTATAAGCGCTGTAGCTGCAGCTTCGGCTATACCGCGAGTAAAAATAATTTTTTTTATTTTAAACTATTCCTTGTTCCATTTCATCATCATCGTCATTACAGCCTTTCACACTGCCACTCGAGAACCTTTCTTCCCGTCGGTTCTTCGAGCTATATGGCCGGCCCATTGCAACTTCAGCTTACTAATCCTTTGAGCTATGTCGGTTACTCTGGTTCTAGTGCGGATGTTCTCGTTTTTAAGTCTATCACGCAGAGAAACGCCAAGCATAGCCCTCCCCATAGCTCGCTGAGCGACTTTGAGCTTCCTTATACGGCCAGCAGTGAAGGACCACGTCTCAGATCCAAAGGTCATCACCGGCAACACGCACTGGTTGTACAATCTAGTTTTGAGGTATGCCTGACGAGAAGATGTGTTGTAATCTCCCGAACGCTGCCCAGTCGAGTTGAATCCGTCGATTGACTTTACCTAGTCGGACTATTTGTCCCAGGTAAACATATTTGTCAACAAATTCGAGCTTAGTGCTTCCAACAACTACCGACATAGGTTACGTGACGTTAAACGTGATTTTTGTTTTGTCCATGTTCATCTTAAGACCTATCCGTTGGGAGACACTATTCAGGTCATTGAGCATAGTGCTTAGGTCCTCCAGCGATTCTGCCATAAGGACTATATTGTCGGCAAATCAAATGTGAGTGATGTACTCGCCATTGACGTTAATACCGTATCCTTTCCAGTCCATAAGCTTGAAACGTCCGTCGTGAAGAGTTTCGGGGATATTACGTCACCCTGTCTTACACCTCTCTGCAGTTGGATAGGTTTCGTACTCTGGTTGTGTACTCGGATAGCCATCGTAGCCCTACTGTAAAAACACTTCAGCACTTCGATATACCGACATTCAACTTGGCACCGCTGAAGGGACTGCAGCACCGCCCATATTTCGACGGAATCAAAGGCTTTCTCATGGTCCACATACGCAAGACATAGTCGCAGATTGTACTCTTCGGTCTTCTGTACAATTTGCCGAAGAGTATGTATGTGGTCTATGGTGCTAAAGCCTTTTCGGAAACCGGCTTGTTCGGGAGGCTGGACGTCGTCGAGTCTGCGTGCGAGACGATTCGTAATGACTCTCGAAAACAGCACGTAGACGCTCCATTGTTCACATGTTCCATTTACCTCACACATATGGCTCATTTTAATAATGTTTGTGCAACAATGAGTCTGTTTAGTATAGTGTAGGAACTTACATATATATTAGCAAGCGAGGGATATAATTGGTACTTTATAAAAAGGTACGTACGCTCATGTTTTAGTCTCGCCGACACTAAATAGTAGACTGTTGGTTACTCTGTAATAGAAAAATTACTGACGCCGTGTAGTGGTGACGTAATGGAATCTATTATCCCGTGTGTCGTAAAAGGCGACAGAGCCTAAAATAGGAGGTGAGCAGCAGCATTTCATAAAAAAATAGCCAATCCACGTGCCAATCGTGGTAACTATGCCAAATAACCCCTTTAATAGACAATCTGGGATAGAGGCAATCAAATGTTTCTAACATAGGGAGGCCTCTGTTCAGCGAATTTTTGATAGACTTTAATAATGATTTTTCTCTTTAAATGCTTTTTCGTTACTGACTCTTGAACGTGAACGTCAAGTACATGCATTGTTGACCCTGAAAGTTGGAAAAGCGTGTGCTTTTGAGTTAAAACATTTTGGGATGATGTTTGTCGCTTGCAGTCCAAACTTAAATTCGTAGAATAATATAAAATTTCCGAGGACGCGTGCATCGATTACTAATGAAAAACTAGATACACAATCAGTGACAAAAAATGGCGTAACCGAATGTGCACCCACTCGAACATGTGGGTGCACTTTTAATCCAGTAGCATTCGAATGCTCCGACGGTAAACATGCCTCAGTGCTCGTTTAAAAAGTGTAAAAATTACACATCCAGAACGCTAAAAAAGGATGGAATTTCATATTTTCGGTAAGTATTAATATTAACATTATTTAATTGTTATCACTGTATTGTAAACTGATAACAATACTGATATTTTGTCAAGAAATCATCGTAAAAGTATTTTTTAAATTAAGTCGTAATAAAATAAGTCGTCATTGTTCGAGGTATATGCGTTGATTCTGTTCCATTTGTGAAGACGCTATTGTTTTTTAAATTTTTTTATTATTAAATTATGATTGTTTATTTTTTGTTTAATGAGACTTCTTTACTGTTTCTCTAAATACTATAGTTACATTTTATAGATTTAATTTTAAATAAGTATGTGCTACATGTTTGGGGTGCTTTACAACACCCATGGTCAAAGGGGACTCAACGACGGGAATTAATAAAAATAAGTTAATTAAACGCGATATAATCCGTAAAAGTAGTTTTATTCAATGTGTAGTGTTCGCGTAAATATAAGAAATTATTATAATTCATTTTTAATCTGGAGGTAGTCGTGGTTAACTATGATATTGGGACGTCATACACCTCAGTCCCCCCCCGTGACCATGGGTGCTGTAAAGTACTCGAAACAGCGGGAATATAATATAAGTTAATATACGCGATAAAATCCGTAAAACTAGTTTTATTTAAATGTGTAGTGTTCGCGTAAATATAAGAAATCATTATAATTATTCAGTCTTTTCCGTTTTTTTAACATCTGTAAATATGAACATTACGTCAAAAATATGGACAATAATATTCTTAGATTTTGCAAGAACTTTCTGTACTTATTTTTTATATTTAGTAACTATTAAATTTAGATTTAAGTTGTTTGTCAAGCAATATCTTTATATTTTTAACACAAGATAAAGTATAAATAAATAATTATTACTGTTTCAATTACTTTCATTACTAAATGAATGTGGTGCCCTATCCAAAAGCATATTTACATTCAGGTAATAATATAACCATTACACATGTACACCATAGAATAGAACAGAATATGCTTTATTAAGTAGACGAATTATTTAAAACAAGTTTAACAAAATTGTAAAATTAAAATTACAGTAACAAAAAATATTGTGCAGTTCGACTCCACTCTCCTTGTCCAAGCGACGAGCCTCGGTCGTAAAGTTTTATTGCTTTTTATTGGCACTTTGTAATTCTGACTTTAAACCATGAGCGTAAGGTTGAATTTGTTTTATTGTAAGTTGACGAGCGAGCATCGGTCATAAAAATTTATTGCTTTTTGTACGTAGCTTTGTCAATACAACTTTAGGCAATGCATTTAAGGTTGAATTTACATTAATGTATATTTATTTCAACTAGAATTACGTCAAAACATTTGGCGACAGTTTTTAGAGAACTTTTGTATGGGATTGTGCATCTAGTTTTTATTAGTGATCGATGGACGCGTGTAAATGTAGCACGCAAGGACGATATTATCATATACGTTCCTTGTTGTTTTATAGTCTATGGTTTTTAGTCAATCGCGAAATTGTTTAAGAAATATAACAAATTTCATTTGCAGCCTTATCTACTCATCATTCGTAAAGAACTTACTGTTTGAAATGGAACCCCTGTTGAGGGCAGGATTTGCCGGTTTCACCTCGCTTATATCTTTCTGAATGACGGCTGTTTGGAGTCATTTTTAACGATTCTGTTAGGTAGAGGTAGCCACTAATCAACCGTGGGCTTTCGCTTTAAATACGTTACGTGATGCACTTCTTTTTTTAAATTTGGAAATCATAATATGGATATCAATCCGCCGCGAAGGTAATAGAGGTTAGAAAGGGGAATTTTGTACGTGGTGGCTCTACCATGCTGCATCTATATTATAGTTGTAGCACGAATAAGTCGGCTCGACTGGACTGAAGTAATACCAGCGTGAAACAGAAGCTTAATGCTGCTGTGTTTCGTATGGTGAGTGTCGGAACTTTTTACTGGAAACGAGGCATTCCATTTTACTCCTCAGGGGTGACAAGGCATCAGCATTATGAATCTTAATCGAGGATAGATTTAGATGTCTCTGGGGCACAGTAACCACTTACCATAAGGAGGACTGTGTGCTCGTTTGTAACCCTTATTCTATAAAAAAAAGAACGCCCGCCTCCTACCATCTTTCAACAGCTTTCGCTTAGCACTCTTCAAAATATCTACCAGCGGGGTTAGCCAAGTTGACTTTCTACAATCGTTAACGCTAATAATAGAAAACTAGATTATTATAGTATAGAAAACTATATAATAGAGAACAGACATATATTTATCAATTATCTCGAAGACTATCGAAGGAGTAAAGACTAGTAAGTAAGCTTCATGTTGCTGAGTATTGTCAATTTTATTTGTTTTTTTTTTTTACTTAAACTGTTTAATGTGCATTTATTGTTACTAATTTAATATTAATTTGTGGATAACGGTGCTGGTTACATTATTAACTACTAATGTTTATTTATAAATTGTTATTTGGTTTAAGCCTTATTATGATGTAATTGTTTGTTGTCCTGAATAAAAACTATACTCTTAGACAGGTTCGCCATGTAATATAGCTTTAACTAAGGGGACGTGTTGCTTCTTCTATGATTTTAAACTTATCCCTTACTGTCTACAGTTAACATAATTCGTGGGCTACTCTACATTACACGATGTTTGGGAGAATTTATATTTCCTTAATGCAATTTATCTTGTTACAGGTGTTTATCGGTAGAATTCCCCACGACTGCTTCGAAGACACGCTGGTTCCTTTGTTCCGGCAAGCGGGCGAATTATTCGAGTTTCGCCTTATGATTAACTTTTCGGGTTGGAATAGAGGGTACTGTATGTTCTCTTTACTTTGCGTTTAAATCTTTATTTTTAGTCTATATTATTTCCTTAATTTTAAAGGTTGTGAAATGCGATAGTGGCCTCTAAGATAAACTTTCTTCAAGGCGGTTTCGAGATGGCATTGTAAATTTGTAAAAGACTGGAAAGCTTCTAAACAGTCCACTGCTGGACTTGAACGTCTCCCATGTAAGGGAGAATTTGCCTTATGCCTCGATAAATTACGATAAGATGGCTGACGGATACATGATCACAGTGCCTGACGTATTGAAAGTGTCGAATTGATTACCGTCACCGTTTTCTTATTAACCCCGACGAAAACAGAGAGGTGTTATAAATGTTAGTAGTGTGTATCTGCGTATGTGTGTCTGTCTGTGGGCATCATAGCTCCTGAAGGAATGAACCGATTTTGATTAAGTTTTTTTGTTTGAAAGGTGCCTTAATCGAGAGTGTTCTCGGCTATGTTTCAAGAAAATCTGTTCAGCCGTTTGAAGATCATCAGTTCTTTTTGTTTCGGGGTTTTGAAAATTTTATTTTTAGTTATTTTATGTAGGGGTATACGAGTTGGTTATACCGCCTTTATTGGCTTAATAAATAAACAGCCGTCTTACTTATAGTTATGTTATTTTTCCTTTGAAACTGAGTCTAGTGTTTTGATAATTTATTCAGGACACTTTTTGAGACTTAGAATTTGTGTCCAGCCGAAGTTGAAGGTATTCATATTAAGATCCTTTGTAATATAAATCAAGAAGTTTTCATAAAAATGCAAAATTGTGGTGTTTTAAAGTATGCGTGTGTGAACGATGATGCATTTTTTGAACGATCATGGCCGAAGCCAAAGCTGCGGTGGGTCTCTAAATTTATCGTTTGTGATTGTGAACCCCTCGCCGTATCTGAAAATTTATTTTAACCTGTAAAAGCCCACTGCTGGGGCCTCTCCCGCTGTAGCAAGGATTTGTGTTTTTATAGGATAAGGTGACAAACGAGCACACAGTCCACCTGATGGTAAGTGGTTGCTGCGGCCCATAGACAGCTACATCTATCCTCGATTACAAATCAAAATGCAGATGCGTTGTCACCCGTGAGGACTAAGATGGAATGCCTCATTTCCAGTAAAAAGGGTCTCCGGTTCTCTACACTTACCATACGAAACACAGCAGCTGCTATTTTACGCTGGTATTCTGTGAGAGCGTGATCCTTCCCCGGTCGAGCCGACCCATTCGTGCTACAACTATACTACTAATATAGCTGCAGTCTGGCTCTACCACGTAAATCGACGTAGATCGTCGAGACGATCGCAGTACCAGACGTCTCGCACTTTTGATTTTATTGTCCGTTGCCACCGTTGCCTCATATCATCCAGTGAGTGTCGTAAGAGGCGACAGAGGGAAACAAATCAGGAGATGGGCAGCAGCGTCTTCCTAATAACGACTAAAACTAACCAATTAACCCGCTTGCCAAGCGTGGCAACTATGGCAAATATTCCCCTATAAGGCAATCTATGGGGAAGGCCTACGTTCAGCAGTGGACTGTAATGGCTGTAATGGCGTCTCTTGAGATGGTATACCGCCAAAGCCATTTCTGGCCTTTCCAATAGTCGCCTCTTACGACACCCAAAAGACGAAATCGGTGATGGACGCTTACATCGCCACCACACAGTTATAATTATTTTGATATATATAATTTACATTTACGCAAAATTATAATTATTGTGTTAATAAAATCTACATACACAGGTACGCATTCGCGATGTACACTACGGATGCTGAAGCGAATAACGCGATCAGAATGTTCAATAACTATATGATTAGACCGTCATGGCAATTGGGTAAGTATCCTACTGTTTTTTATAATAAAAGTGGATAATATACGTCTATGGCTGAAAGTTGTTAGAGTTTATTGTAATTGTAAGTAATAAAAGTTAAAGTTACAGCCTATATAAGTCCCACTGCTGGGCACAGACCTACTCTCATTTCTGAGGGGGTTTTGGTATATAGGTTGTAACTAACTTTATGGCAAGGAATTGTCCGCCGCGCTGCCCCAATGCTTGTTTGTTGGCGAACTTCACATGTCTTTGAAATATTTTTTTCAGTATCATTTCTTCTCAGACATGCCGGTTTCCTTACGATGTTTTTCTTCACCGCTGAGCACATGGTAAATCAGCACTTAAAATTATCAACATCTCCAGACCTTGCACCAACAGACTATCCCTTTTTCGAAGCTTAGATTACTTTTTTAAAGGTTAAAATTTCCATTCCGAAGAAGCAGTAAAGAACGCCTTACAAAGTTCATCGATTCTTGTGCAGACTTATGGCAAAGCAACTTCAAACTACTCATAAATTGGCAAAAATGTATCAACAGTTTTTTTTAAATAGAGTAAGGGTTAACAAACGAGCACAGTGCACCTGATGGTTAGTAGGTGCTGTGGCCTGTGGCCACCTACATCTTCCCTCGATTAAGAATAAAAATTAAGATTACGTTGTCAGTTGTCACCTCCCGAAGACTGAGATAGAATGCATAGTTAGCGTAAATTTAATTTTCCCATACGAAACGGCAACTTTAAAGGTAAAGTCCTGATATATTATCTTCTCTACGTAGTCTACGTAGTGTTCTTTGTTTTTTGGTTTGAGATGTCGATAGATTTTGTTTTTACATTGCTTTCATATCGATTTCAACCAGATGATACAATGACATTCACAAGTCGATATATTGAAATCATGCAACGATTTCGCCTATGCAACAGGCGTGTGCCCGTCGATCAACAACTGCCGCATATTCATCTCGCGCATCCCGGCGACGACGGCGTCCGCGGAGATCGTGCGGCTGCTGTACGCGCTGACGGACGAGGTGCAGGAGGTGCGCATCCGGCGCTCGGCCGCGTCGTGCGCCGCCATCGTGGAGTACCGGTCGCACCGCGGCGCCGCCATGGCGCGCAAGGCGCTGGTGGCGGCGGCCGCGGCGGCCTGGGGCGGCGGCGCGCGCCCCGCCGTCGACTGGTCGCTGCCGCAGTCGCCGCAGCTGCTGCGCCAGTACCGCGAGGTGACTGTCCTGCCCACTGCCCCGCTCTCCTCCCGCAGGCACACTGTCTGCTCGAACCGCAGCTGCTGCGCCAGTACCGCGAGGTGACTGTCCTGCCCACCGCCCCGCTCTCCTCCCGCAGGCACACTGTCTGCTCGAACGCAGCTGCTGCGCCAGTACCGCGGTGACTGCCCTGCCCACCGCCCTGCTCTCCTCCCGCAGGCACTGTCTGCTCGACCGCAGCTGCTGCGCCAGTACCGCGGTGACTGCCCTGCCCACCGCCCTGCTCTCCTCCCGCAGGCACTGTCTGCTCGACCGCAGCTGCTGCGCCAGTACCGCAGGTGACTGCCCTGCCCACCGCCCCGCTCTCCTCCCGCAGGCACACTGTCTGCTCGCACCGCAGCTGCTGCGCCAGTACCGCGAGGTGACTGCCCTGCCCACCGCCCCGCTCTCCTCCCGCAGGCACACTGTCTGCTCGAACCGCAGCTGCTGCGCCAGTACCGCGAGGTGACTGCCCTGCCCACCGCCCCGCTCTCCTCCCGCAGGCACTGTCTGCTCGACCGCAGCTGCTGCGCCAGTACCGCGAGGTGACTGCCCTGCCCACCGCCCGCTCTCCTCCCGCAGGCACACCGTCTGCTCGAAGCGCAGCTACTGCGTCAGCTCCGCGAGGAGACTGCCTCTGCCCATCTACCAGTCCCGCTATCCTTCCGTAGGCACACTGTCTGCTCGGACCGCAGCTGCTGCGCCAGTAACGCAAAGTGACTGCCCTCTGCCCGCCCCGCTCTTCTCTCGCAGGCACACTGATGCGCTGCATGTCTGTTCGCCGTCGCAATTGCTGCACCGGTATTATTACCGTAAGATCTGATCACTGCCTCTCTGCGCTGCTCGCTCTCATCCAGATCCAGCAGATACACTAACACACAGCAAGTCTTTTCACTGGCGCAATTACTTCAGCTACAAGACCATTAATTCAATAGTTCGACATTCCCTGGCCCGAAAAAAAGAAAAAGTTAGTAGGTAAAACTGCATATAAAAAAATTATCAATAATAAAGATTATTTTAGCATAATTCACACTAAATGTGCTACAATAATATCTACTACAAAAAATTGACATAAACGTAAATTCTGTACTAGATTGGCCGCTGGAGCCCCGAGCGTGGTGTGGAGCTGACGCGTGCTCCGGATGACGGCGCGGGCTCGCCGCCACCCGCCGCACCGTCCTACACGCTGGAGCCCTGGTCGCAGGCGCGGCGCCTGCGCATGATCCACGAGGCGCAGCGCAGCGCCGCCGCGCACAGCGAGTGAGTAGCGCCCGCGCGGCACGCACTGACTGCCTCCTGCACGCTGCAGCCCTGGTCGCAGGCGCGGCGCCTGCGCATGATCCACACTTTTTTATCATAGCTTCAGGCAGGTAAGAATGGCTCATGCAGAAAGTAAACAACATGGTGAGCACTCTCGACATATGGACATCTGCATTCTGCTGAGTAAGTCATGGCCAGGGGAGTTTCCTCGCTTCATGTCCTTCACTACCTCAGCAACCTGTTTCGCAGTGATTCGAACAACCGGTTTCGCCAAACATTGCGGTATTCGTAGGTCCTAATGTAGAATGCATCCTGAAATGCTCCCTGAATAAATTGACAACTCGTACGGCGTCACTAAGCCCCTCTACACTCACTGGAACACTCGGCTTCGGATTCAATTTATTGGTCTCTTTCCAAAATTTAAAGTTTTTTGTGGCATGCTGTGATGCAAGAATGTCCATTTTTATCTGGGTTTCATTATTCTTACACCACTTGAGCAGACATTTAAACAAACTTCGCGAGTCTCGCATTCGTTCATATACTTGACCAGACGTAGTTTTACCTTAAGCGATCCACTCATGGAACCGAAGCCTAGCCTCCTCATGTGCCTTTTATGCAATGTTTGTTTCAGCCTGTCACATGCCTTCTATTCTTGCTTATACTTACACAATCTTTAGAACATAATGAGTGAATGAATATGTAAATAACGTTATCTGTAACAGGTGGTCCAACCGCATGTCGAACGGCATGGAGTCGCTGATGACGTCGATGTCGTCGCTGAACCTGAACGGCGCGCTGGGCTGGGAGGGCGGCGAGCGCGCGGTGTGGTCGCCGGCGAGCGCGCCGGGCGGGCTGGGCGCCGCGGGCTCGGCGCCGGGCCTCGCCGGCCCGCACCCCCCACCACCCGCACCACCCCCTCCACTCGCCCAGCTCCCCGCGCTCGCCGCCGCGCGACTTCAACCCGTGGACCGCACGCCACCCGCTGTACGAGTTCATCACTCACAACAAGCATGAGTGAGTCGCTCGCACGCTGCTTGCCTGACTGTGCACGGACTTTCTAAATTTCAGAATGATGGGAAATATTTCTACGATTAAATATTACCACTTCAACTCACCTTTAAAACTGTCTTGTGGAGTATTTAAGGGAAAATAACAAAGACAAAATTGCCTGATGAAAAATTTGCTATAAAATTTTCTACCAGTTTTGTTGAAAATAAAAGGTTTTTCATGGAATAGTCCTGCACAGTCTATTTAATTAATCATTTTGTTTTTTTTAATGTTGATTAATTTATTGCATGAATTAAGAATTACATGTTTATTGTTTGCATGATAAGGAATGACTTTGGTGAAGCTCGAGACTTACGGATAGTTTTGCCAAGCTACCCTGTCTTACGAATCAAACAATAATCAACTAAACATAATATCTATTAATTAATTTTAATCCTAAAAGCAGTTTAACTAAAATATTTTTGGCAAGACTATCCTCTGTTTCTTTGCGTGGCTTAATACATGCTTCTGTATTGTTTTATCTTATTGCTGACATGGGTAATAGTTTAAAAATAACTGCTACACAACATTGGTGTGAGAACATAACAATTTTATCATTTTTAATGTTAAAAATTATTAATTCTTGTCATTATTTCACATTTTCTTGTTAAATCTCCCATATTTATGTGCCTTTTGCATTCTGTAAAACATAAGAGAGGTAAAATAGAATTTTAATTTTAGAATTTTTTAATTTAAACCTAAATATATATTTTAATTAAGAATCTTAAATATATGGTTTAATTATAAATGTATTAAATTGTACGCTTTTTATAAAGCGGTATCAATATATTTAAGCATGTCTCTTCAATATTATTTTATTTTAGAATATGAATTAAGAGCAAACACGGAAGAGAATAGGCTCCCGTCATATAGGATTACCGCATAACTGGCGATATCTACATTTTTTGAAGTTTTTTCAACGGAAATATTCATGTTATTGTAGTTTACTATTTCTGTGTATGAATAAGTCTATTTAAAATCAGGTTTTAAGTACGTAAATCAATTTGGAACTGTTTTCTCAGCAATGAATAGAGCAGCATTATGAAATTATCTACGATTAACAAAATCTAAAACATTTTGTAACTCGGTAATATGAATTTATCTCTCAATGTTTTACGAGTTTTTAAAAAGATAATATTGCATGCCAGTATTAATAAATAAATTTAAGTATAATGTTTTAATGTGTGCTTTGGTGTTTTATTTCTTGTTCTTGTCCTTTTGTTTTGCTTGACTAACAACACTGCATCTTGCTACAATGGAGTCTTGTGAAGATTTTGTTCAATGTCACATGGCGATGCGCGTAAAAATGGTGGCCGGTTTCAAACGTAACACTGCGTTTGTGACGTGCAGCCGTGTTCGTTCGTTTAACGACATGTTTATATTTTAACGCACGAGCTTGGGTAACGCCGAAACTTGAAGTGGAAATTGTGTTGTGCAACCGTGGGCATCTTATCTACCGCGATGGCGGTATGCGACAAGTGGGTCGCGCTCAAGATAGTGGAATTCGTAAGTATAGGAAATTAGCGAAATATGTTGTGACTCTTCTATTTGAATAATGAAAACACATTAATTTTTAACTTAAGTTATGAGTTGAGTATATAAGGTATGTTATATACTTTATAAATAAACATTTAAAATCTCTGAACATAACATAATATGTCGCGTCGAATATAGAACCTTCTTTTTTGACAAGTTAAAATCTTAGACCAAATGTTAATTAATTAAAATATACTTACCGTATAATAAGCTGTGGTAGCTACTTAGAATATACATAAGCTTGTTTATGTATACTATAAGGTAGGTAGTGATTACATGGTACTCTGGTAGTGGCTGTTAGCTATAATTTGTGATAAACTAATTTATTTTCTTAAGCTCCTATTTATAGTCCAATGGTTCTTCTATAACAGCCGACAAAAGGGAGCTTATATAACTACTTGACGTCTGCGTTACAATAATTTTAGTCTTCTCCTGAATTTAGATCCCAGCCGAAGGCAATAATACTTGTGTGCGCATAACGCCTATTCTGTATGTATGCAAAAATTATGTTGTTCATGTATATAAATAATTATCCATCTATAAAAATTCATTGCTGAACTTAGGCCTCCCCCATCGATTGCACATAGGGGGATTTTGCCATAGTTGCCGCGCTTGACAGGCGGGTTAGCAACCGCAGTTCTTTTGTTTTGAGTTATCAAGAAGATGCTGCTGCCCATATTCTGTTTCAGTTTCCCTTTGTCGCCTCTTACGACACCCACAGTACGATATGGGGTAGTATATTAACTTCCATATCCTATATACTAACTAGGATCCCAAGAGCATCTTGATTTAACATCTTTTTACCCGAGTTACTACAAGAGTATCAGTAGTTTCCGATTTCTTAAAATAATTATTAATGAATAATAAATGTTGGGGATAACGAGTCTTGTTAGTGGCGCCAACAGAAATAATATAGGCCTTTTCTTAGCTGTAATCCAATCAACTACTTACCTAATTATTTTTATATGAACTTGTATCGAAATTCGACCTTTCGATTGTATTTTGTATGGGAACATTATGTACCTATGCCATCGATCACCAATAAAAAACTAGTAACACAATCAGTGACAAAAAATGTCCTTACCGAATGAGCGCCCACTCGAACATTTGGGTGCGCTTTTAATTTGTACGTAACTTTATGAATACGACTTTAGGCAATGCATTTAATAAGAATCGTATCTCATAATATATTCTATCTAAGTAAAAAAAAAATACCCTCCTTTTAGCATCACTCTATTTGGGTTCGTTGCTTTTTTGCTAATATCTATTGTTCCAATATTTTTTCATTTAGTTTTTTTTATTAAGATTTTTGGCTTGGATGCTTGTTCTTTAAGCCACGTCTTCATTTCATTCCGGATCTTCGTTTTTATAGATTTTCAGTATTAAGTGGTAATAATCCTTTATACTACACTGCTTCACAATATGTTGATGCGTCACATTGCGTAGTTTTTGTGAGATTTTGACGGTAACTTAAGTCAGCAGACATTTGGCGATAGTATCACAAGGCGCTAAAGTAGACATACACTTTATCTTGAGATTCACGTCATCATCGGAGCACTTGTTTCATCGATTCCACTAATAGTTCACATACGCAGACATTTAATACACAAAATCGCACCTCTTTTAGATATCAAAATCCACTTCAAACCATTATTTAAACAATAATACAGGAGCAGCAATCCGCCGCCGGTCAAGTTTACGCTAAAACTCTTCATTTACCTTGATTTAGGTCTGTAAAGATAAATAACAGTGATTTTGCTATTTCGCCTGTTTTTTTTGTGTCCAATTATTAGTAAAATAAAATACAACCTACAGTTGTCATCGTGAGGTGTTTGTTATCTTTTGCGGGCGACGACACCCGAGTATCTACTTTTTCCTCATAAAAGATAATTAAGCATTCCTAGAAGTGTTCATGCCTATTAAACATATTTGGGCTTTGATTTATTTTATTTTTTGAAATACCTCTGCATCTCATTGAACCATTATTGCTTTGAGATAAACGGAAAACGAAAAACGGTGTTGCGTATCTACTTTGTCATTCAAAATAAATTGAACATTAGACTGCAAGAAGCCTAATCGATTAAGCCTTAAATAATATTTTATACTTAACCATATTCATCTGTACTTATATCTATTGTTGCCGTGTGCTGTCGACGTAAGAAACCCATTACACACGTGTAGTGAGATGTGACGGAGGGAAACTGAAACAAGAAATGGGCAGTTACAACTTCCTGATAACAGCTTAAAATAATAACATTGCGGTTGCCAACCAGCCCTTTAAGAGTGGCACCTATGGTAAATCCACCCTATGAGGCAATCTATGCCTATGTTCAGCAGTAGATCTTTGATAAGATTTAATGAATGAAACTTGATATAGGTTTCTTATTCTGTGATAAAGGTACTACAATTGTTACAACACCAAGTGTGACTTTTTTTAGTACAAATTACCTTGTGTTTTACGTAGCTTAGAGGACTACTAGGTACATATTTATCTATAATATAATATCCACATGAGTTATTGTTATATCAGCTTTGGAAATATTTTACAACCATTTATTTAAAAATAAAAGGTAGGAAAACAAAATACTATGGTGGACAAATAAATAGAAAAAGAAAAAAGATGCCGTAATATGAACAAAGTTAACGGAACAATAAATGTGATGTAATATGTAGGTAACATACATTTTATAATAAACGATAAATATTTGTTTGGGAAGCCTCGGCTGTGTATTACAGCTCTAAAACGACGTGGCATTGATTCTACCAATTTTTCACACATTACCAGAGCAATATTTCTCCAAGCTTCCACAAATGTGGTACCTATAAAGTTCATTGATGTTAGTGATATGTTGATTTGACAATATTTTCTTCACAATATACCACAAATCCTCGTTTGGATTTAAATTTTAAACTACTATTTGCAGGCCACTCTAACACCGACTAATTGGTCTCTTAGAAAAACTTTAACGCGGTTTGATATGCTTTTATTGTTGTTGTGTTGAAATATTTAAATAGTTAAGTGGAAAATTGTCGTCGGAATATGGAATCATTGTCTCTTCCAATATACTTTTATATTGAAATTGATCCAACATGCCTTTGAATCTTTTTCACGGGACCTATCCCGTATTCCAAAAACCATCGTATACTTTAGTATTTCCACCACCACGCTTAAACTGTATATATTATATACTTACTTGATATTTGATGACTCGTTGAATGAGTGCCGCACGTTTCGTTCGTCAGAATGATAGCAAAAATGAAGTGGTCAGAAAATAAATTATTTTGCATTAGCGGACTATCCACCTACTATGCTTTCTAGCAAATGCTAAACAATTTTCTCTATGTTACCTGGTTACAGTCTGCGGACTAGTCTTACGGATGTGTTTCGTGGATCGTCTTAAGAAAAAACTTCTTTTCGAAATAAATTAGAGCCCTTAAAAGCATCCGTCTTAGTCAAACGAATCATAAGCATATCCTCACGAGATGTGGTTTTTCTTGGCTAAACTTTTCTAGAAACCTTGTTCGATGTACCCAGTCGTTTAAGGCTATCGCATATAATAACCAACTTGACTGAACAATCTAAGTGATTGCCGATGTTTCTATAGCTCTAATTTTGATTAAAATGCAATTTTGATCTAATTTAGAACATACGAACCATAATATTTCTAAATAGTTGGCCAAACAGCTAGCCCAGTACCTAGGTACTGAGGATTTATCAATATTGATTCTAATATGTAATTTTTTTTTATAAATCGTACATTGGTCACTAGATATGTAATCGTATGACCGCACGAATAATTACGGGTCGCAGTCAGGTTTATGCATACCAGTTTGACAGACAAGATAATATGAATGCATTGGATTTATGATTTATCCTAAGATCTAAGATTAAAATAAAAATAAAAATGTTGGAACAAGCCAGTAAAAGTATTTTATTACTATTGATATAAGGTATTAGATATAAGTATAATGTATACATACCTAATACATTATATTAAGGTAGGTGGAGGCGAGTACCTAGCGATTTATTTGTCTCAATTGTTCCTAATTATCGAAGTGAACACAATTCATACGATATAAACTGCAATTATGTTATTCGTTTTCCTTCTACATGAATGATATTGTTGGCAGTGACTCAGTATTCATAAAATAATAAGTATTATTGTTATCTATGTTCGACTTAATTACACTACAACTACATTGAGTAGAGCTAATGACTGGCTTAATATGGATACAGTCGTAAAGTGGTGGTGCTCTGAAATCAATAATGTAAATAATAATGTGTAACGTAAAAAGTTTGAAAGTGATAAGCAAGTTTTATGTAAGCAAAAATGTTGAGAATGGCTTTGCGTGGTACTGGTATCTTATTATTTACTTTCACTAATACAATAAATTCTTATAATATCAAAATTAAATTGAATATTAATTTTATTAAGTAATAAAGTTTATTTCCATCTCTACTTTTGTGTCACGGATATTTCAGGCTCACAATTTAATTATTTTTGTTTTATATCTACAGTACATAATACATACACAAAGTAAACAGTAAGTCAGTAAATACCCTACAACGGTAAACTTGACAATTCAGATGAAACTCTGGAACTTAAAATTTATATCACCAGCGAAGCACTTGTAACATTGTTTCTACTAGTTCACATACTTATGTGCCGACATTTAATATAAAAAATCCCACTTCAAATCCGGAGGAAAAATCCGTCGGCGGTCAAGTTCTCGCTAAAACTCCATATCAGTATGAACTATGAGCAGTCTTAAAGTTGGCAGCTTACTATAATCAAATGATAAATCTTTCTGTTCTCGCCAATGTGGCAGACATTGAATCATCGAAGTTTATTACAAATGTGATCAACCGTCTATAAAAATATATTTCGAATTTCTGAAAGATTCCCAATAGATGGTAAAAGTCAATGCAACAATTGTTTTTTTTTATTTACTCAATATAAACACATGAGTAAAGAAACCGTACAGAGGCAAAGCTTCATACTACGGTACGGTTTCTTTACTCATGTGATATAAGTTACAGTGCACGGCTACAAACCTACTTCGTGGTAAGTGGTGATGTAGCCCTTAGTACTTAGAGGCGGCCATAATTCTGGCTCGCTTCCCGCCGTTGGATGTACTTGTGGATGGTGCGAGTATATTAACGGATCGGCACCCGAATTACGCTGATACTTAGTTTGTGTATGTTCAGATCAGCGCTGCGCAATTCATACGCTTGCGGTATGCCTGACGTAGGAACCGGAGTGGCGGGTCCTGGTAAGCCGTATCGGGAAAGGTACCATACCTTTCCCTGCTAACAGTTGTGTCGGCAATGCTATGACACCCCAAGCTGTATTCCACATTCTGTAATGGTTCCGAAAAAGGCTGCTAAGCCGGAACGAGAGAAGAAAGATTCACGACGAAGCGAGAGAAACAGCTTACGGGGACTGGGGGGTGGTTAAAGATCCCCGGGACGGCCTGAATTCACATCATTGCGGTAGGGGCTGCGATCGCGTTACATATGGAGCCCCTAACTTTTCGTTGACGCTAAGGATGGGACCATGGGGTTTTAGTCTGTAATAGTCTGACTTACGCTTAATTTAAAATATAGTATTCTTAGGATTTATTTATTTTTTATATTTAAGGTATCATTTACGCCACAAATAATTTAAAAGGCCAGTTTATTAAGTCTAAGCATAATGGGCGGCGGCCCTTAATATAAAACTGTCGAAATTATTGCAAACACCTTGATGTTACTCAACCTACACACGGCCAAGACTGTCAATATTGTGTTGGCAATAGGTGAATGGTTACGGCATGCAGGTAGTAAATTATGCAACATAACATAATATGTTATGTTATTTTTTATTTGTTATGCTTAGGTTCTAATTTTAAAATTAAACTAACTACTTAATATGTGCCTCAGGTGGTCACAGTCTTCGTCTCATTACTAAGAGGTCTCTGACTAATATAAAGTTATCTGTGTTAAGAGGGTTTTTAGCATGAGGTGTCGGGCGCGCAATCCCTATGCGCTGATGGTGCTCTATTACACATATAAATCTATACACATGTTTTCTAAATATTTTAAATTTGAAATATTTTAACCGACTTCAAAAAAAGGAGAAAAACTTTTTTCTATGTGAACCGACTTAGATGATTCTTCTTTTTTATTTGAACGCTTATATGTTTCTGATGTGGTTCCATATACATTTTATCAAGATCTGACCAGTAGTTTTTGAGTTATCCTAAATAATGCGTATTTAATTGACTTCGACTACATTGATGATGTTTTCATTTTATTTATATTGAAGTCGGTTGTACAAAACTTTTAATTTTACCACTTGTTTCCGATATGCAGGTTGTGAGGACATCGTGGAGAAATTTGTATGTCGGAGAAATAAAAATAAATATTTCGAAGACAAGTGTTAAGTCAGTCAATACACGCTGGCGCAGTGCGTCGGACACTTGCCCTAAAACTACAATTCTCTCAGAAATTAGGGGATGCCTGCGTCCAGCAGTAGTAGGATGTAACTAAATTTTACAAGTTTTCTGAAGGAGTTTTCACCGCCGAACACTTGTTTGGTCAGAAATTAAAATTGTAGTTACCAATTTCATTGGTTGGTAATGCTGTGTCACCTATAAATATAATAGGGACTGATGTGTGCATCCACGTCAGTCACTAGATTAAGCTTACTTTCAATAAAAATGTTATAATGTGTGTACTGCTGGTGTCCTGTAAATAAATAAATAAATCTATACATATAATAAATCTGAAGAAAAGTCGTGTCTGTAATTCCAATATATTCTTGAAAAAAACATGTCTAGGGGACTAATTAAAGGGTTCTGAAGCAAAATTAGTGGTTTTTAGAATTGTTGTCTGTCTGTCTGTGTCTGTGTATTCCGGATTCACGCAAAAACTACTGAACCTATTTACATGAAAATTTGTATGTAGGTAGTTAGTAACCCGGGGCAACTTATAGGCTACTTTTTATTCGATTACGGAACTTCGAAAAAAGAAGGTTAAGTATTTTCCTTCCTTTAGATGTTAATTTTGTATTATATCTTAGTTTTAGGCGGTATGACGGGTGTTTTTCAAATAAATAAAGCATAAACATATTTATAAATAAAGATTAAAATGTAGTTATAGCCTTGGTAAAATAATTTGAAACTACAGATTTATCCTCAATATCAGCGCCATCTGTCATCAAATGGCAAAAGTAGTATATTTTGCCTTCAGTTACATGGTTATAAATTAAATAATATAAATAACTTACAAAAATTTAAATAATTAGATTCTTAAAATTATTTAAAAATTCTAACGTTTAGTTTTGTAGTTATTCTGTTATTTTATTTTAAAAGTGTAATAATTTCAATAGATAAAAGTGACGTCTATCAAAAATATTAAAATTGATAAGGTTTTTCTTAGAGTATTTGTATAGCTTACTTATACATACTCTAAGAGGTTTTTATATTGTTCGCTTCTATCGCTGATATTACTAGATAGTATAGTTTTGGATTTCATTATTTCATCTAATAATAGCGCCATCTACTTACTTCTAAATAAACTAAAAAGGTTAGTCACTGATAAAATTAAATAATAGAATGCTACTGAATATACGATGTAAATAGTTGAAAATTCGTTCGTGGTATCGTTGGATGTGTAATTACCTAGGTAGATGTGGTCAAAAATCATGCAAAAGCTTAGTTTCAGTTTTTATGAATTGTATTTAAAAAAAGAGCCGTGTAGATGAGAATTCATCATGGCACCCGAGCAAAACGTGTACGATTCCCTCGAGGATGAATCTGTTGATTGATGTAACATGTATGTAAGCTGCTACTTTTTTACTTTTGATGGGGCAATATATGCAGTTTTTATTTCATTCATATTTTTGGGTAAGTTACTTTTTTGTTTTCACTCTACCGTAAATATTAAAGGTTGCAAAGATGAGTAGAACTCATTATCGTCAGCCTATCAAAAATCCACTGAAATGAACATAGGCCTCTTCCATAAATTGTCAAGTAGCTGGATATTTGCTATAGTTGCCACACTTATTATTATTGTGATCTGTTGTCAGGAAGATGATGCTGCCCATCTCCTGTTTGTTTTCCTATGTCGCCTCTTACGATGAGACGGTATGAGGTGGCGGATTTTCTTTCACCGCTACAACAAGGCGAACATTTTTCTACTCCCATGAGTTTAGTGCTTCCCACGTTCATTTTGGATAAAATTTATAAGGAATAAAACTAATTTTAAGGATAAAATCCGTGACATTAGTTTTATTCCATGTGTAGTATACATTATTATAGAACTACATCTACGGAATTTTGAAATCTACTCGAACGTAAAAAAAATCTACATCTATTTTATGGTACTAATCAATATTAAATAGGACCAATGATATGAATGAAATATCTCAAATAAACATCATACCGTAAATTGATAGAAGACCATGAAATTATCATTATTTTGTCAAAACTAAATTAACTTTAATTATAAATGAATGTAAAGAGTAAAATGTAAATAATAATAATAAATTTCGATTTCAAGACAATTTACCTTTCTTATGGATACATAGGAAGACACCCGATATAAAAAACAGTAGGTTTTCTAGACATATATATTCACGTGTTCCTGTAGCTATTATATCTATGCCAAATACCAATCATCTACGTCTAATAGTCTTCGAATTACAAAAGATCTTTGACAAACGTAGAGACACAGACACCGAGGTAACTCTAAAAGTGATCGAATTTTGCTTTTTGAAAATTTGGCACGGAACAGCATTTAATTATGTTTTTAAATTCAAGCTCACGCGAGCGAAGCCGCTGGTAAAAAGCTAGTAAATAAATAAATGAATTGGTAGTGGCGAGCACCGAACTGGTTTTTGCCGCGTTTAAATAATATAAATAAGTATAAATATATTTATATAAAATAAATAAGTACTTATAATATAATTAATAATACTAATAATAATTTATTGATTTCTCACCACAAACGACATGGAAGATACATTCGTGTTACATCTCTATTTTAACAATATTATGTCATTCGTGGGAGACTGGTGCCCGTGTAGGTTCAAAGAGCCTGAGAATTGAGATGAGAATTATATTTTATGATCATTTAATTCAATATAATACAAAAAAATTACATATAAGAAAACTCGATTAAGAAAAGTCCGTTAATAATAATATAAATAATAATTTTGTTTTTCATAAGTTTCAATGCTTTATCGTACGTACTTACCTACTTCGATAAAAGGAGGAGGTCCTCAATTCGCCGTAATTTTAATTATGTATGTTATGTTCAGTGTCTAGTGGCGGTGTAAGAATATCCACTACCCTATATTGTGCCGTGTTTCCTAAGCGACAGAGGGAAACAAATCAGGAGATGGGCCCATCGTCTATGATAAAATCATCAAACTCTTCAATTTGCAAAGGCATTTCCACGATATTATGGGCGAATAACTCTTTACCACGTCAACCGATATCGATGATTACCCATATTCGTTTTAGTTCTTGGAAACGTCTAGATAGAACTAAGATTCATAACCTAAATCTGCTGTAAAATGATGAAATGTTTGTTGTTACAAGTATTTATTTAATGCTAACTGTTCCCAGCGACTTCGCACGCGTGTTATTTATTACGATTGAATTTTTTTTTTGCGCGGAACCTTAATTCTTTTTCTAAAATAAAATTAGCCTAAGTTACTCCTTCTGACATCAGCTACCTGCCAGTGAAAGTCCCGTCAAAATCGGTCTAGCCGTTTCGGAGATTAGCCGGAACAAACAGACAGACAGACAAAATATTTACAAATTGCTTTTTAGTACCCATAGACTTAGGATAGTAAAGTATATTCTAAGTCTATTTAAGCTTGTACCGTATAAACTTTCATATGCATTTATTAAAAAGGTGTTATCTACCGACTTCAAAAAGGAGACGGTACTCAATTCGACTGTATGTTTTTTTTTATGTGTGTTACCTCGTAACTTTTTTCTGGGTGAACCGATTTCGATGATTCTTTTTTTATTTGAAAGCTAGTGCTTCTCATGTGGTCCCATATAAATATTGATCAAGGTCTGACCAATAGTTTTTGAGTTATTCTTAATAATTTATATTGAAGTCGGTTGTACAAAATATTTAATTTTAAATTATTTTAACATTACAAACAGACACTTCAATTTTGTTAATTTGTATAGATGTTTAGATGTAACTATTTGTGTTCCAAAGTTAGAACTAACTTGATAAACAAAAGCGGTGAGTTAGTACGCCATACACAATTTGTTCAATGCCACTCCCACGGTGGACGGTAACGTCATAAAGCGAGAAACTTATCGTCCTAAGGTTGGACGACTTGTCACTACCGTGGCTAGGTCATTGTACCATAAGGTTGTTCCATTTTCAAAATATATCCATGGTATAATATAATTCCTAATATAAAAATTGAACCTTGGCTAAATATGTAACGTTTTTTTATAGGATAGGGTGACAAACGAGCACAGTCCACCTGATGGTAAGTGGTTGCTGTGACCCATAGACATCTACATCTGTCTTCAATAAAGAATCAAAATGCAGATGCGTTGTCACCCGTGAGGACTAAGATGGACCTCTTTTCCAGTAAAAGGGTCTCGGTTCTCTACACTCACCATACGAAACACAGCAGTGTTAAGCTGCTATTTTACGCTGGTATTCTGTGAGAGCGTGGTCCTTCCTGGTCGAGCCGACCCATTCGTACTACAACTATACTACTAATATAGCTGCAGCATGGCTCTACCACGTAAACAGTTTATATTAAAATAAGGTACGGTACTCAGTACCACGTGCTCGGCGGTGAAGGAAAACATCGTGAGGAAACCTGCATGTCTTTCTAAGACATGTGAAGTTCGCCAACACGCATTGGGGCAGCGCGGCGTACATTTCCTTGCCCTAAAACCTTCTCAGGAGGCCTGTGCCCAGCAGTGGGACGTATATAGGCTGTAACTTTAACTTTAACGGTACTCAGTAATTAGTTTGACGGTTTGGTTAGCGGTTAAACGTTTGGCTGTGGGGCTGCGTTCGAATCCCGCCCGGTCCACACGTGCTTGCAACGCTTATGCAAAAAGTTTGGAGGTAGAATACGATGTGTCAGCGAAACTAGGACAATCTCGACACATCTAGACCAGAAAACCAAAAAAAAATTGGGTTTCGCATTAATGTGGGATTTGACCCTAGTTACCAAGTAGGAGCTCGATACTAGTATAATTGTTTTAAAGCATGTCAATGTGTGCTTGTACGTGCTCGAATCGTATGTTAGTGAACTTTTTTAGTTTCTTATATCTCTAGTCTCTACATCTCAAAAGATGATATCGATTTTTTATTTTATTCGGAGCGTAATTGTAGAATGAATAAAGTTACAAAGTAAAAGTAGTAAATAAGTTCTAAGTTTTCAGTCAAAAAACCAAATTAAAAGTTTTTATGTTTTCTATATATACATATATAGTATGAAAAACAGTTTATGGCTAGAATGGGTTTGCTTAAAAATAATTTTGATAAAGTTGCTTTTTAAAATATTCGTATGAACATATTTGTATAAAGCACGTGTGTGTGTGTGTGTGTGTGTGTGCAAAAAACCTTCTCATCGTTATTAAACTAGTAATTTTATGTTATTTCCAACAATGAATTATTTTAATTACTGTCTACTTTGAACTAGAGTTGCCATACGTAATTACAAAGCTTGGTTTTTATATTAATATAGTATAATATAATATTATGTCCTACCAATGCGTAGTGCTGTATGACGGGTTGCTGCCGCCCAGATCTGTCACAGCTAAAATGCCGTTTTGAGATTTCTACTGCCATCATTTAAAAAGTTATGGTGGGGGACTAACTCTTCTTTCCTAAAAAGCCGCCCCTAAAATCTGTTGCCAGAGGCCATGGACTTGCCATTGCTACGCCACTGCGGATGGGTTTAACGGTATGGGACTTCCTTATTTTCAAGAGGATTTTGGATTTTAGAAGAGTCTGCCGCGGTGTCTTGAAAAACATGCTTCGGCATTTTGGGAATTTGACATACCATGATGTTTTTCTACACCAAGATTATCCCCTAAATCAGCGCTTAAAGTTGAAACTAAATTAACAAATAAAATTTAGTGCTGCCGGAGGTGATCAAATTCGGTTTACTGGCATATTATGATTCTTTAAGTCATTCCCCTATCCCCGAACTACCGCCAGGGTCTGCAACCTGTAGTATTTTATTTATAATTTGCTACAAGAGTTGCATGGCCACCTACTTTAAGATGAACCGGGAGATCGTTTGTCACTCTAATGTTTATCACATTCAGTTTGACCAGAGTGAACGAAAGTGCGTAAGTTTTATTTCTTGTACTATTATTTATTCTGTGGTTTTATACAGGTGTTTCATAACGCACATAGACAGGCGCGCGTTGCTTTTCAATAGCAGCACATGAGTAATTTACTCATGTGGTAGCAGTCCGATTAAATAACGCGATATTTAGTACTACCAGTACTACCGACGCGTGTATCGTGTTATGTTATCTGTGTGCCATTATAGGTGAACCTCGCGCTTGTGTGCGTGCGCTGTGAAACTCTTATATGACACTTCTGTACTCCTCGTTCACTCTGGTTTTTCCCTCTATTTTTTAAATCTTTTAAAATTTTATTTTATAACGATATTATTTTATACTACGCTAGGCAAGCAGGAAACTACGCACTGCTACAAAAGCTTTATTTTATTAGTTTATCATAGTTAATAGTTAATAAAAATAAAATACCTGTGCCTTTTAAAAGCGACTTCGTTCTCGTAATGATTAATTATAAAACATAAGAAAAGCTTGAAAATTTATTACTGACACTGAAAACATTGCCAGCCTGCGAACTTTCCATCGAAGAACGTATTTTTTCCGAAAAGTGGGTTGTTATCATCTTCAACAGGCGGTTTATAATAATTATCTTTTTTTTTTTCTTCATGTCAGTTGATGTGCGTTGCCTGCCTGGTGACAAAGAGGATTTCAACGGATGACGAGGCACGGCTGGCGTTGCTGCTGCAGAAGTTTTCGAGGGAGTGGTCGCTGCTCACTTCCGTCACGTGGGACTCAGTTGGAGGGGCCTTCGCTGACGCTGTGTATGGAGGTCACTATCTGTTGCTAATCATGATAATGTTCTACAGGCTTCAAGTCAATTTCAACCATGGCGATATTTAAAGTAACATTACGGTGCTACAATCGTACGTTATATCCGTAATGTAAAACTTACGCAGTAAGAGTCGGGTTCTGGGTTTATTTCATTTCATTGGTACGGGCTATATATGATGTCTCACCGTCTGTAATGTATTATAGTATGTAATGTATTATAGTATGTAATGTAATGTATTAGGTATAGTATTTTACTTTTTAGTCCTAAAATTTGAATTTTGAATGGATGACTCGTTGAGCCGTTTCACCAACGCTATCGCCTTTGTCAATTTTAGTTTCTAATACAAGGGCATTATAAATAGATTCCGGCAGAAGAACCTTTCACGTAGAACTTTTACTTTCCGCCTAATTTTTTAATTGATTTTGTTTTTATTCTGAAAGTGGCCAGTAATTTTAAGTTTTCATACTATAAGTTGTCAAATCTAACTTTTTTTATTAAATTTTTTGGCTTGGATGCCATCCTCATTTCATTCGGGTATTCAAATCTTATTTCATCCCAGTAAAATAGTGGATAAATTTGTATATTGTTGCATTTTATAATTATGTGATTGTTGTTTAAAATACGAGTATGAATAAATACCTAACAATCATTTATACTCTTAGTAGGTAGTATTAACTCACTTCCTACTTCTATCAACATAGTTCGCAAGAATACGTGAGCAAAATATCTTTGAATACAATTTTTACTCAGTGCTCCTTTCCTACAACATATAAATCATTTTGTTACATTAGATCACTCTAATGTACCATCTGTTCACCTGATGGTAAGTAATTATTTCAGCCCAAGTTCACCAGAAACCAACAACATACAGGAAAGCTATAGCCTTCTGTGCGTTGTCTTGTCAGTGTTGGAAATATGAGAACTACGATGAAATATCTCTGTCATTATATTATTTACTTATCATTGACCATATAATAATTGTGAAGTAAAAAGGTTGGCTATAGATATCTTGAGGGGGTGATAAAACTTAAAAATGGGAAGAGTTCGTCTGAGTTGGTGAAGTCCTTATTATGCCTTCAAATGTTTATTTTTTTTAGAATGCGTAGAAATTTTTTCCGTTCGCTTTTTACACCATTCGACATCCTGTAAACATGAAATTTTCTTAGACGAGAGAATTTCCTTAGACTTTACCGTTATGGTGGCAGAGAGACTGCAATAGCAGACGTCTCGCCCCCTTAACGCTGCTCCCGTACCGTCGTTTTGTTACCCTATTTTGTTTATTTTTCTTACTATTATAAGCCAGTGCTTGGTTACCATCTCACCTGATGGTAAGTGGTGATGCACCCGAAGATTGTAAAGCGCACTGACATAGCTTAACAAAAGCCTTTTCACTCTTGCTTTCGATATGATTTGATTGTGACATTTTTTTTCAGGTTATGTTATAATAACATTCGGCTTAATAGTAGCACGAGTTTTTCAAGAGATTCCGAGAGGGAGGCGAATATTGGAAGGGATCTTTCTTGGATTTGGTTTGCTGTTCTTCCTTATTCTTGGTAAGTGTTTATTTTACCAACCGATAATGAATGATAATGAGTAGTTTTCAAACGCTGTCGATAAAAAGACTTATAAATAGGTGTGTTGTTATCCTTAAGGATGAAGATGGAATGTCTTGTTGCTAGTCATATGGTCTTCGTCTCTTGTTATTAATGATGAAGTTCTTCTGAGTGATTTTGGTCGCCGCCACAAGTACCCAATATTATTTGAAGCTCACACCTGTACCTCACACCTTAAACAACTATCCGAAGTAGTGCTTATATGATAAGAACATACCTACATAAGCTTAGATTCAGTGTTAGATACCTAGGACAAACACAAACATCTGAATCTTAAAGATTTGTATTTTTGGGCAAATGTTGGTCTCAACTAGGATTTGAACCCAAGGCCCACTGATCGAAAGAGAGTTTTGAGTCACACGATCGTTATTCACCAAACGAATGGCAACAGGTCTAGTAAATATTGTTAATTGGAATTCAGTCTAGGACCCACGATTTCTACCTCTCTTATAATGATCACAAACCCACAAGAGCTTTATTTAGACATAAATATCGCTTTTATTTTGGCCAAAAGGTACTAAACAATAAATATAATTTTGCTCAATTTAATAAAACATTTTTCATTGTCAGGTGGATTAGAATTGGCTTCTTTGGACTCTATACCGAATAATCTAGTGGTGAACGCTTCAGTTCTGGGAACATTCTCACTAATAGTGGCTGCGCTCTTTTTGCTAGACCTTATGGGTCCAAGGGTGTACTTTTCCAGTCATCACTCACAGACCGATCACTTCTCTTCTCCAAAATTTGAGAAAAAGTTTCCATTTTAACCCCACCGGTCAGCAACGGAAATTTAACCAATGGCAAGCCAAATGGTCACATTCAAGCTAACCGACCTAAAGACTTAGACTTGGAAAAGAATAAAACTGAAGAAGTTAAAAAGAAGGAAGAAACCGACCTATTTGACTATCCTAAAACGGTTCGACGAAATTTGATGATGTCATTAAAAAAGAGTTAGAGAAATCTAAGTTTGGTTCATTGCGGAATGGCGTCGAAAATGAAAATTATGTCAAATTATCAGATCCACTTACAGAATCCGATCGACTCCATTACGAAAGGGAGCTCGCCAAATTTAACGAAAGATATTTTAGAGACTACTTAGATAGAATAGAAAGAAAATTGTCTGTTAGAGAGGATTACTTGCCAGAGCTGCAGACTCCCGTCTTCTCGAAAGTGAAGACTGGTAGGCTGAAAAGTTTGTACGACGATGAATCGCCAACCTACGAACAGAAACGGCAATCGAAATCTCCTTCTAGAGCTAAAACTGTTTCAACTCCAACATTGCAACAGTTGGAAGATTATCTTCGGGGTTCTACGAGGTCCAGAAGATCCGAGACACCTGCATTATTTCCCATGGAACCGATCGAAGAAAGAGATAGGGAAGGAACAGAGTTAGATGGCCGTGCGTCTGGTACTCCCACCGATCCCGGATACGTTCAATACACAGCCGACCGATGGCCTGATAAAAGAGAAGTAAGGACACCAAGACACAGTCCTACTTAAAATATAAACATTATTGTAATTCACTAAGTCTTTTTCTACTTGGACATTACTTATGTAATCTTTTATATGCTATTAAACCAAACCAGATTTATTATTTTTAACACAGTTTATTATTTTGGATTCCGGTAACAAGAATTATATATTTAAATAACTTAATAATAAGAATAATTAAAAAAATATAATAAATATAATAAGATTAAAAGTATTTTTAGATTAATGAGAAAAATAATGTGATCGATAATAAATACATATTATATTGTATTGAAATGTATTTTAAATATCTAAAACGTTCAGAAAATACTTCATACGAGTGTAATTGGTTTGTAATGTTTAACTTTAAACAATTTACGGATTTGAACACAAATATTCCCACTTGCTAAAATACAAAGCGATTTCTCACGAACTTATGTATTAATAAAAAATCAGTACCCATGACCGTGCCCGTCATCGAAAGGATAAGAAATAATTTAATTATGATTCCGGAAATCGTGCCAAGCAAGCATTCAAATTATTAAGCTTTAATTAAAGCGTTCTACAAGAAATCGTTATAATTTCGTCATACTATCCGACTCCGTGTCATCGATACCTTTGATCTCTGCGTATACAGATTTTAAAATTTTCATTTCTTGGCAATTTTGTGATTATTGTTAGTAGGTAATAGGATTTTGCAAATTTGCCACTACACTGCTAAAATATAGGTCTTGCAAGTAGCGATGCTAATGAAATGGTCCGTCGGTATCGCTCAATGAACGATTCGCTTGTATTGCTACACTGTTTTCGATTGAACGCGTGTTAGCGTAGTCTTGACCTTTCTTATTAGGGAGTTCGATAACCATTCTTGAATTTCCTGCCCGTACCATAATAAGTTCTAACAATCACTACGGCTTAACACTTTTACAGAATATCAGCATAAAATAGAAGCAAAATGCTACTATGGTTCGTATAATTTGTTTACGAGAATCGAAAACCTTCTAATGGGTTACGAGACTTAGCTTTTAGGCCGACAACCCATTTAATAGATAAAAGATTAATAGAGAAAAGATTTAGGTCTGTATGGCCCACAACATCCACTTACCATCAGATTCACTGTGTGCACATTTGTTACACTTATATGTATAAAAAACTGTACTCGGTGAAAAGCAAACTTTCTTGCAGTATCTTAGATCCTGTGTTAGAAAACTTTACACAGAATACCGCCCGCCCTCCTCATTTTTGCTAGTAATATCTTAAAAATTAAATCTGTGAGTCTTTCAATATGTATTTGAAAATGAATATAATGTATTTTTAATACTTTTAAACCTACCCTTGGCAAGTGTGTGCAGGTAAAATCCATTTTCAGAAATTTCAATCTTTTTATTAGCAAAATGCCGCCCTCTAAAATTGACCATGCGGCCATGGCCGCCCTTACTACGCCACTGCGTTATAATTACTTATATTATATACGATTTTTTCCTTTTACATAAAATTTTAAACTAGTGTGCGAAATAAAAAAAACTAGCATAACTACATACATTGCGTGAACGGATATTGAGGAATTATATGTTATTATAATATATTTCACACGTGTGAACTTGGAACTAAGATTTTGTTAGACATAATAACATAACGAGCTACGCTGTTCCGTGTGACATTTCGATTTGGGAAAAAGACAAATTGTTTTGGTCTTGACGGACAGTTGTTAAGTAACTAAAAAGAGTAGATAACTCTGTGGTTGTATCTTGTTACGCACGACACACGTGAATAGTTCGTTTATAATAATAGTTTTAGACTTACAAAAACCCAATAATACACAAAAATAACAATATTTACTTTAATTAATAATTTTAAAGATTTTTATTTATATTTTTACAAAATCCGAGCATCAGCGGCGTAGCTGTGTAACCAAGGGCCCCGGGGCAAAAATGAAATTGGGGCCCTATTTAAACTAAACTAAATACTTTAAAGGTGCAAAACTACTTCATCATCAGCTCCTTGTCGCCCACTGCAGGGCATAATAAAGCAAAGCTACTTACTACTAAGTTTTATGTGTAACGCATAAACAATGACGAAGTAGATTACAGTTAATAATATAGGCAGACAACATGATAGTGGAAGAGCCACACGGCGGACCAGACTAGATGGAGTAACGACCGTAAGACATGAAATGAAGAGCTGTAATGAATGAATGTAATGAATGGGTGGACTGGCTCGAACCAAGGAGGTAACACGACCTTACAGACAACAAATAAGATAAAGGTGACCCCTGCCACGCTATCCATGAATTTCTGCAACATCAGGGGATTTCATTCGAACGTTAACAAAGCCCACTAGGTACCATCTGAAGACGGCGAAACCGACCTTGCTCTTTCTAACCGAGACGCAGGTGTCCTCTCAGGTCGATACTTCTCTCCTATCCGGGGTACAAATTAGAACACCTTTGTGCATCGGGCTGGAGTTTGCGTATACGTCAGAGAAGACATCTGTTCTCGACGCCTCGGCAGTCTTGAAGGTCAGCGACGACCATCCTCGCGTCTACGGGTGCCTCTATAGGTAATGCCGACACAGAACAACTCATCGACCACGTACAAATTGCTGCAGATTCCGTGCTACAACAGGTCCCATCTGCAGATATCGTGATCCTTGGTGATTTTAACGGCCACTACGCTGAATGGCTTGGTCCTCGTTTAACCGATCATGCAAGAAGATCTGTTTATGACTTTGCCTTGGCATATGGTCCAACACAAATGGTTACTTCGCCTACGCGGATTCTAGAGGAGTGTCTTGCACCTTCCCTGTTGGACTTTCTGCTGACCTGTCATCATCATCATCATCATCATTACAGCCCTTCACAAGTCCACTGCTGAACATAGGCCTCCCCCAAAAAATGCCACAAAGCACGGTCCTCAGCCACCTGCATCCATCGACTTCCTGCATGTCTTACCAGGTCGTCACTCCATCTAGTGGGGGGACGCCCTACACTTCGTCCGCCGGTACGAGGCCGCCACTCGAGAACCTTTTTTCCCCATCGGTTGTCGGTTCTTCGAGCTATATGGCCGGCCCATTGCCACTTCAGCTTACTAATCCGTTGGGCTTTGTCGGTCACTCTGGTTCTACTGTGGATATCCTCATTTCTAAGTTTATCACGCAGTGAGACTCCGAGCATAGCCTCTCCATAGCTCGCTGAGCGACCTTGAGCTTCCTCATCCGGCCAGCAGTGAAGGACCACGTCTCAGTTCCGTAGGTCATCACTGGCAACACGCACTGGTTGTACAGCCTCGTTTTCAAGTTTTGAGGTATACCTGACGAGAAAATGTGCCGTAATTTCCCGAACGCTGCCCAGCCGAGTTGAATCCGTCGATTGACCTCTCGGTCGAAGTTAGACTTACCTAGTCGGACTATTTGTCCCAGGTAAACATACTCGTCAACAACTTCGAGCTTAGTGCTCCCAACAACTACCGGCATAGGTGTGACATGGACATTAAACATGATCTTTGTTTTGTCCATGTTCATCTTAAGACCTATCCGTTGGGAGGCACTATTGAGGTCATTGAGCATAGTGCTTAGGTCCTCCAGCGATTCTGCCATAAGGACTATATCGTCGGCAAATCGAAGGTGAGTGATGTACTCGCCATTGATGTTAATACCGTATCCTTTCCAGTCCAGAAGCTTGAAAGTGTCTTCCAATGCAGCGGTGAAGAGTTTCGGGATATAACGTCACCCTGTCTTACACCTCTCTGCAGTTGGATAGGTTTCGTACTCCTGTTCTGTACTCGGATAGCCATCGTAGCCCTACTGTACAAGCACTTCAGCACTTCGATATACCGACAGTCAACTTGGCACCGCTGAAGGACTGCAGCACCGCCAAATTTCGACGGAATCAAGGCTTTCTCATAGTCCACATACGCCAGACATAGTGGCAAATTGTACTCTTCGGACTTCTGTATAATTTGTCGAAGGGTATGTATGTGGTCTATGGTGCTAAAGCCTTTTCGGAAACCGGCTTGTTCGGGAGGCTGGAAGTCGTCGAGTCTGCGTGCGAGACGATTCGTAATGACTCTCGAAAACAGCACGTAGACGCGGCTCAGAAGGGAAATTGGTCTGTAGTTCTTCAAGAGAGCGTTGTCGCCTTTCTTGAAGAACAAGACCACCGCACTTCTGCTCCACGCCTCCGGTGTAATGTCACCATGGAGGACGGAATTAAAGAGCTTCTGAAGGACTTCAAGTACCGGTTTTCCACCCGCTTTCAGAAGCTCCGCTGTAATTCCATCCTCGCCTGGGGCCTTACCGTTTTTAAGGTGCTGGAGAGCCATTCTAATCTCGCTCAGACTGACGTCCGGGATATCATCGGAATAGTGTCGGATAAGACTCGCTCTTGGATCGTTACTCACACTTGCGTGTGGCTCCAACGATGATGTGTACAGCTGCCCATAGAACCTCTCAATCTCACTCAAAATCTCAGGTGTCCCGGAAACGACGCTGCCACACTCGGTCTTCAGCTTCGACAGTTGGCTCTTTCTGGCAGACAGATCTCTAACAAAGACTTTGGAGCCCTGGTTCCGCTCGATCGCTTCTTCAATACGAGCTGTATTGAAGTTGCGCAAGTCCCGCCGCATGCATTTGGAGATCTGTCTGTTCAGTTGCCTGTATTCTGTCAAATCTACTGAAGACTGCAGCTTCATATCCCGTCTAACAGCCATGAGATTAAGAGTGTGATCGGAGAGTTTTGTGTTCTTCTGCGGCGGGTCTTGCAAAACTTAGCTCCGACCGCATGGACAGTTTCCACGAGCTTGTCATTCATATCGTCCACTGCATTGCAATCTTCTAGGCACTGAAAACGGTTTCGTAGCTCGAGCTGAAAGGTTTCGGGACTATGGATTAGAGCACGAGGGGACGGGCGTTGACTTCATTAGACGTGACCTCTCCAACTTTACGTTTAGGTTCAGTGTGCCCTCACCATTCGGTGATCGCTGCCGGTTTTCACCTCGCGATCACTGAGACATCACTGAACAATTGTCTTTTGGTCGTCATAATGAAGTCAATCTCATTTTTTGTCGAACCGTCGGGGCTCGACCAGGTCCACTTCCTGTGGGGCCGCTTCTGGAAGAAAGAGTTCATCATAAAAAGTCCCTCTCTCTCCATGAAGTCGGCCAGCTGCTGCCTTGGGTTCCGTTGCCCTACTCGAATTTCCTACTTTCAGCTCGCCGTACTCTCTTGTGCCTAGTTTTGCGTTGAAGTCTCCCATTAACACCGTATAGTGGGTTTTGGAGGAATGCATGGCTCTAGAGATATCCTCATACATTTCCTCCACCTCCTCATCGGGGTGTGCCGAGGTTGGTGCGTAAACCTGTATGACCTTCAGCGAATACCGTTTGGTGATTCTGAGTATAAGGTACGCAACCCTCGTCGACACACTCCCAATCTTTAACGTTGTTAACGAGAGACTTGTGGACGATAAATCCGACACCTCCTTGGGACAGATGGTCGCCCTCCTGGTGATAGAACAAGTTGCCGGATTCGAGGATTACCGTGTCCTCCCCCTCTCTTCGGACCTCGGATAATCCTATAATATTCCAGCGCAACTTGTCTATCTCTTCTTCCAGCTCCAGGATCTTCTCGTCAGTCCTCAGGGTACGTGCGTTATAAGTTGCCAGGTCGAGTCGTCGTGGTGGCAACCGAACCTCCACCGGAGATTCTTAGCACCCCCTGCCCCGCCGTTACCATGGTCGCCACCGTAGCCAGGAATAGCGGGGCCGCCGGGGACTGGGGGCCGTCTCTTCGTTACTATCATGGGGGGTATATTGCCATAGTTGCCACGCTTGGCGAGCGGGTTGGCAACCGCAGTTTTTTATTGTTTTTTGCTGTTATCAGAAAGATGCTGCTGCCCATCCTCTGCCTCAGTTTCCCTCTGTCGCCTCTTACGACACCCACGGGAAGATATGGGGTAGTGAGTATTCTTACCCGCCACTACACGGGGATCCCGCCACTACACGGTGACCTGCCATCTGGACGGATATCAGGTCTCCGTCGACGCCCCTCTTGGCTCATTGGACCATTGTCTGATCCGGACTATGGCGCCACTTACACTCCCATCGCAGTTGCGTTGCAGATCGCCGCCGTGTTTGGCGCTATAGGTCGGCCGATTGGGACAGGAAGCGGTCTTTTTTTGCATCCTTCCCTTGAGGACAGGGGCGGGTATGCTTCTCGCCGGATGATCCCAACGTGATTCTGTCGTTGATGTGGTACTTCAGGGAATGGAACTCTTTATTCTATCACCTGTGGTGCCTGGTTTGGTCGCTCCTGTAAAATTGCATTGCGCTATAATAGGAGTGCTTCACCAGCGCTGTTAGAAAGAAGTATAATTTCACCTTCAGGTCGGTACGATACGGTTTACACAGCGCTCAGTGCGCATAGCACTACTCTCCCTAGACGTCAAGTCGAGTGGGCCTGATGTAGTTCCTCCCAATGTGCTGAAGACGTGTGCTCCCTAGTTGGCACCGGTCGTAATGTGCCTTTTCTAAAACTCTTTCTCCCTAGGCGTAGTCCCGAACTCAAAGAAAAAGACAAAGACAGCCTTAGTGCACCAGATCTCTAAGCAACAAAGTCGTAGTATGTTGTAATATGTGCATGCTCCATTTACAAGACTATTTATGCTGGTGTTCCTCAAGGCTACGAACTATGACCTACGCTGTTTCTTCTGCTTATCAATAATATGTTGCAAACCGGTAACGTGCACTGGTGATGCTTTATACACCGGCTGTGCCTATATTTCTCGGGAAAACGTCGCCGAGTACCGGAACAAACTTGTCTCTGAAGTCGAGTCTTTGCCGGATAAGGTCTCGGATTGGGGGCGACTAAATATAATTAAGTTCAATGCCCAGAAGACACAAGTTTGCGCGTTTACCACTAAAAAGAACCCCTTTGTCGTAACTGCTCAATTTCAGGGCACTCCCCTTGTTACCTCAGCCAGTATAGGAATCTTCGACGTTGACATAGCGAATAACGTGCACTTTCGTGGTCACTTGGAAGGGAAGGCTGAATTGGCCTTTAAAAAGCTTAGTGTGGTCAGCAGAACGGGACAGTATTTTATGCCGGCACACTGCTTGCAACTTTACAAGGGGCAGGTTCGGCCTAACATGGAATACTGTTCTCATCCCTGGGCCGGGGCTCCCTAGTACCAGCTCCTTCCACTTGACCGCATCCAGCGCAGAGTGGCTCGAATCGTCGATGACCGACGAAGACGGAAGACGAGACGAAGAGATGTTGCATCCCTTTGCATTCTCTATCGCATTAACCACGTAACAGTAACAGTGTTCAGAAGAATTGTTCGGATTAATTCCAGCCACAAATTTCATCAACGCATTTCACAAATCCACATCATCGGGATGTTTGGCGGTCTACTACTGTCGGACCGATACGACTTAGGGACCTTCAAGAAACGAGCTTACTCCTTTTTAAAAAGCCGGCAACGCGCCTGCTATTCCCCTGGTGTTGTATTTGTTAATAGGCGGTGGTCGACACTTGCCATCAGGTGAGCCGCATGCTCGTTTGTCCCCCTCTTCTATATAAAAAATACAATTAAATGAAGTAGACAATTATCCTTAACAATGTTATATTTATGTTCTGGAAGTGGGAGTAAGTTTTGTGATTTCAGTTCGAGCCGTTCGCGGTCAGGGGCCAAGAAGTTAAAAGTCAAAAATTCTTTAAAATGATAATGAAAAAGGATAATGCATAATTTTTCGAACGTTGTTCTTGGAGGCCGAGGGGCCTTTAGCTTGGGGGCCCCGGGGCACTGCCCCGCCTAGCCCCTGGGTACCTACGCCACTGCCGAGCATTATTTGTTAAGTAGGTACCTACCTACTTAGATAGTTTTGTTATGTAGGCGTGTAAGTATTACCACATAATATATAATAGTACTACGTAGTATTATATAATGTTAAGTTTCTTTAACAACAAAGTAACAAAAGAGTCAGTGGGCCTTCTATAGTAAAGGAACTCTCCCTATGTTCTTGACGCCATAGTCACAGCCCTAAGAGATTAGTAGTAGTTAGACTGTGCCATTGTGCTGTAGTTTTCTAATTAAAGGTAGGCCAATGTTCAGCAGTGAACTTTTGATAGGCTGTTATCGGAGATTTTGATTTTTGATTTCGATAGAAATACATCGGAGCCAGTAGACATTCGATCAGGACATTAATTTCACTAATTTAGCAAGAACATACATGAAATAAAAAAAGCTTTATTATTATTATTAGTTATTTTAGTGTTAGTGAGTTTTTGTAAGCCTGGTATGGGTTGCCATTTAGTGACGGCGTAAAAAAAACGAAAATACATCGCCCCATTTCATCCCATTGATGAATGTTGTAAGAGGCGACTATGGGATATGCTAAAAAGTTCTTTTGGTTTCCAATAGATGGCGGTATAACCATATCGTTAACGTCAGGTGTGATCCTCCCCACAATGAGAGAGAACCATGGCCATTTTCCAGTAGACTTACGGGCTGAGGGTGACGGAAAAGACAGTAAGTGTTATGAATTATTATATAAAGTTTGTTCTTTGTATAAGCTGGAAAATTATCATCCTCAGTCTTACACATTACAAACAATGTTTTCAACCGACTTCAAAAAGGAAGAGAGATTTACAATTCGTCGGAATCTTTTTTTTTATGTATGTACACCGATTACTCGAAGACGCCTGAACCGATTTAGAAAATTATTTTTTGTTTCAAAGGGTATATACTTCTCAGGAGGTCCTATTTAAATTTTATCGAAATCGGTCGAGCGGTTTTTAAAAATCAACTATAAATTATATTTATATTGAACTCGGTTGTACAAAATTTTTAATTTTACCATTTGTCTTACATTAAGAACTTTCGTTTTGATAATATTAAAATATTCAGTCAGAATTTTTTGTAAGTGCACTTTAAAACGGTAGTAGTATTCAGTATGCAAGCGGCGAGCGGTGAGTCCGGGGTCACACTATAATCAACAGCCTTGGCTAAGTTGGGGACACGATCGTCACCGCGTAACAAACAAAGGACACTTTTTACCGCGTGAGAAACGCCGCCAACCTTCGAACATCGCCGCTACCAGATGATGTATCCTTTACGGTAAATCACACAAAACGACCACAGCATGGCCGCTGTTTAGCTATAAGCCAATAAAATCTTTTTAAAGATAACCTTAACCTTTTATTAAATTGCATAGAAAATCCGTTACCCACTTTCGTCTCGTAGGTGTTGTAAGAGGTGACTGGGAAAGTTTACAAATACCCACTTTATGGCCATCGAACGATGGTACAATCTTATTTGTAAAATGACCATAGTGACGACGGAGTGCAGCGTTTAAGATGCGACGCATCAGGTTCTGCGATCGCCAATCTGGCTGGCAATCGTGGCGCAAACAGCAAATCTGTCTTATAATTGGAAACACCTACGTTTAGCGGTGGATTTTACGAGCTGATAAAGAATAAGACAACTATTTGTTCTGAATAAAATTATCCCGGTATAAGTACCTACTAAAAATCGTTTTGTAAATACATTCATCTACGTATTTACATAATCAAATTATAGTAATCATAACTATACCCGCGGAGTGGCGATGTAATAACCATTACTTCAGATCGTCCCGAGGGTATCGTAAGAGGCGACAGAGGGTGAACCAAGACATGGGCAGCAGCGTCTTCCTAATAATTACTGAATATAAAAAACTACGGTAACTAACCCGCTTGCCAAGCGCGGCAACTAAGGCAAAATATCCTCGTTACAAGGAGCCACCTGCGTTTAGCAGTTTGATAGGCTGAAATGATGAATATTTCATTCATATTATGTACTATTCACCTCAGTAAATAAATACCAACCCAAAGCAAGCAATAAGAGCATTATATGTAATGAGTATATATTCTCTAAGTAAATTATTGTAATCAAAATTTGTATCTACTTATATGAAAAAAAATCTTTAATATCAAACCGAAATTTCTGAATTGTTGGTTTTGGATGAGTGCTTCTACATTAGCACACAAATCAAACCATTGTGTTTTTTATAGAATAAGGGTGACAAACGAGCACACAGTCCACCTGATGGTAAGTGGTTGCTGTTGCCCATAGACATCATCTATTTTCGTTAGCGAATTTAAATGCAGATGCGTTGTCAGCCGTGAGGACTAAGATAGAATGCCTCTTTTCAGTAAAAGGGTCTCCGGTTCTCTACACTCACCATATGAAACACAGCAGCATTAAGCTGCTATTTTACGTTGGTATTCTGTGAGCGTGGTCCTTCCCCGGTCGAGCCGACCCATTCGTACTACAACTATACTATTAATATAGCTGCAGCATGGCTCTACCACGTAAGAAAATCGACGTGTCAGTGTCGACGATAAATGCAACAAATTAAAAAATAATAATTTTATAAATGGTTTTAATACAATGGAAAAAACCCTCTCAAACGAGAGAATGCCTGAGCCCATTATACGTCCGTGTTGTACAAATACACAGTTTGTTTAAAAATATTATAAGTGACTACTTATTGGTATTACCCTTGTTTGTATTTTTTTTATTATAAGCCAGTGCTTGCCCACAATCCTACCTGGTGGTAGGTTGTGATGAAGTCCTAAATTGTAAATCGCACTGTCTTAGCGTAACAAAACCCTATTCACTCTTGTGACGCCCCTTGAAGACGCCCATGTTGTTTTTAGACGGAAAGACGAAACTAAATAAACGAATCAATGAATATATTTGAAAAAGCTTGTCGGAAAGCTACCCACTTACAGATTAAGCCATGTAAGGCCCCTATCCTTTTCCAACTTCCTAAACCAGAACTTTATGGTGTTTTAACTCTGTGTTGAGGCACCACGGCTGTCTATAGAGTGATTGTGTAATTCTTATGAGAATCGTTGCCTTTGGGAATCACTCCTTGGTTTAGTAGTCGTAAGCACAACTGCCAAACCAGGGTTCGAATCTCGGGTCGGGCCAAAATCAGTTATTAGGTTAGGTTTCTGACAAGAAATTCTCAGTTGCAGTACCGTAGCAGTACAGCTGTTGTAGTACCGTAGTAGTTGCCGTTGGTCTGATTTCCCTCCGGTCGTGTTGAATTAATTGCCTTCCCATCGGACTATGAGAGTGAGAGAATAGAGTGTGCACATGTGCTTGTGCATACACTCGCACTATAATCCTACCTTGCGCAGATGGCCAGTCTCCGTTACACTTTGTAACCTAAAATACTAATATAAAAAATACATCGACTTACAATCGATACTGATACATATACGCAATACAACGAAACCACAATCCTCTAGGTGTTAGGTTTCCTATTCTGCCTAGTAGTCCGTCTGGGTGGGTAGGTACCGTTGGCAAAGGGATGAACCAGACGTTTCGCACCTTTGAAGCTGTTCCTTGTCGCAGTGTTTTGGCTATTTTACGCCTATCGTAAACGATCATACCGCCATCTATCGGAAGCTTTAAGATCTTTCACGCCTAACTCTTAGTTACCCGCGACACCCACGGGACCTATAAAAGCTTATCTATGCATGGGACCATAGAGTACATTATAATATATACGGAATGCAAGGGACGAAGTGGGATGGAGGATTCATAGAGTAAATTTTAAATAAACTTAGGAAGGATTTTTTTACGCCGGGACTACGCGGCAGCGTGCTAATATTAAATTTTATTATATCATGCCATCCATGGGCCTGGGGCTTAGAGAAGCAAAATTTGCAAAGGCGCCCATAATTTAAAAACAATTTATTTTTTATTAGTTTCTTCGCGATGTTTTACTTTACTGACTAGCATGTAGTAAATCAGAACTTAAAGTTGCAATTAATAATAACATTGGCGATAATGGCCTTGTGCGTTGACAGAACCCGGGTTGCGTATTGTGAAATTCACGGCGAGCGCTTATTCCCTGAGCAACCACAATTTTCAAAGTTAACCAACAAAGATAATTAATCATTTACCTACAGAAATTATCGAAGTAGTTTAATACGAGATAGAGCCATGCTGTAGCTATATTATGGTTGTAGCTGGAATGGGTCGGTTCGACCCGGTAAGAATACACAGAATACTGTGTACTGCTGTTTTGTGTGGTTAGTGTAGAGACCCTTTTTACTGCTAAGGAGACATTTCATCTTAGTCCTCAGGGGACAACGCAATTGCATATAGATTCTTATTCGAGGATAGGTGTAGATGTCTATGCGCAACAGCATTCACTTAACATCAGGTAGACTGGATCCTCGTTTGTCACCCTTATTCTATAAAAAAAAGAAGGACTCTTTCCTAATATATTGAAAGGTTTTTTTTAAATATAGATTACAGTACGGCTCTACAAAGTGCAACGTCGTTCGTATGAGCTCTACCATATAATTTCTTAATTCATTACAGCCTATCAAAAGCAAACTGTTGAAGTTGAACACAGGTCTCCCGTATAGATTACCTCATTGAGGGGATATTTGCCATAGTTGCCACACTTGGCAGTCGGATTAGCAACCGGTTTTGCTTATTATTTTCAGTTCTTATCACTAAAATGCTGCCGCACTTCTGTTTCAGTATCCCTCTATCGTTTCTTACAACACCCACGGGATGATATGGGGTAGTGGATTCTCCTACACGGCTACACGGTGAACTCTAACGAACTCTATGATATTACGATTACAAAAATAAAACAAAAGCATTAAAATATAATCTTTATTGATATCTACAATATTTTCTCATTACACATCGATTAATTTAAATATATTACATGACAACAAAATAACTCCCTAAAGTACAATAAACATGACTCCGACCACAGTGGTCTTTGGGCACTTAGACGATATATAAAACGAATAATATATATCTAAAACACAAAATCCAGAGACTTGATATACTTAGTATAAACAACAAAATTTGCATTGTCATTCATAAGATAACTAATCTGTATTATTTTAAAGTCAGTGACATAATTTTATCTATAATAGTGATTTTTTAAAATAATACTGTTATACTGATATAAAATTGAGCAAATATTCTTTACCAGTAAAGATTTATGTCTTGTGACATGTGGTTCAAGTCCCTGGGTGTTACGATTACAAGAAAAATCAAAGTATATATTAATAATAGCACCGTTATAACTTATAACAGAATGAACTAGAGAACGGAAGCTTCACACAAACGTTTCGCAACGCTCTCACACTAGCGCAGCGCTTTATATTTGTTTTTACATAATATAAGTCAGTGTTTGACGACAATCCCACCTAGTGGTGGGATTGTAGTCAAACACAGACCAATTTACCATCTAGGGCATCATCACCACCAGTAGGTGGTGATGATGCCTAGATGGTAAATTGGACTGTCTAAGAGAAACAAAAGCCTATTCATTCTTGCCTTGAAGATACCCCGATTGTAATCGGACGTAAAGACAAACGCCGGCAGATTATTCCACTCCTTTGCTGTACGCATCACGAGAGACGAAGCAAACCCTTTGGTTAAAATGCGTGGAATATTTAATACTATCGCCACGAGTATCGCGTTATTTTCTCTGCGAGACGCGTATATGATGCTTCCGTACTGTCGTTCACTCTGGTTACAATTCGAGGAAACGATTTGTAGAAAATATTTTGGAATGTTTGTAATGAAAAAAAAATTTGTGAGTCGTAGTTTTTATTTTTTTGACGGAAATATCGATACTATAAAACATAATACGAACTCCATAGGCAACAAAATATTGTATAAATAACATCGTTTAATCTATTGCAAAAAATACATTTATGTACCTAAAAATTGATTTTGTGATGAAAAATTTTACCTTATTGCGATAGGAAATATAAAGGAATGTAATAAGTACTTCAAAATTGCATTGTAATTCTTACATATAACTAACGAGCCGTTGTTCTACAAAGTAATATATTATTTATTTCGTAGTGGTATTATATTTATTTGGTGGATCTTATTTATTTTGGAATTAATTACAAAGAACGTAAAATATATTATTTCCTAAAATATTTATAATGATCGATTGATATTCATAGGCACAAAAGTGAATCAAGAAATGACTAAAATGAAAATAGAAGTATCTAATATATAAGAATAGACGCGTTTTCTATTAATTAAACACGTACATGTTGTGCCTAAAAATCCTATTATCATTTTAATCGTATGGGCAAAGCTAGGATTATTGCATAGAGATATACCTATGGAGGCGGCATATTCTACTATAGAAATAATAGTTATACAAATATCTATAATATCGACACACACTTGTCAAAAACAGTTTTGTCTCTTTTTAACAAAGCAGTAGCTGCAATAGAAAAGAGAGAGAACTACACTTTGTCAAGTGCTTATTTTCGTAACACTTTCGTGTGACGTCATTAGCTCATCCATGCGTGACTGCGCCGCCATGTTAAGCGCCAAGTTTTGTGGTAGATCTGCTGTTAAACTATCAAAAAGCAGTGACATAGTGTTGTACTAGAAATTATTTTAATAGATTAATTTTGTTCAGAAATGAATAAATAATATTAATAGTTTATAATTCCCGGATATCATGTTTTATGATCATGCCAGATTTTCGAATTACAAATAAACAAAATTAATGTACCTACCTGTGAAAAATAATATTTTTCATTTAAAATCTGGATATATATATATTAAAAATAGTATAATATGGGATTATAATACGGGATCAGGGATCTCCATCCCATAATAATATTGTACAGTAAACAAATTTGGTATACAAGCAAAAAATCTTCTCAAGAATCTTCACACTACTCTGTCAATATTCATTTTTATTGTGTGCGTTATAACTTTTTAACTTTGTTCACAATTATATAAATGATGTAAAAACTTGAGTAAGTACTTAGCACACTCAGAACATTGTTTAAAACAAGTTGCAAGTTAGCTGCCTGCATACTTAACTCTTTGTTTGACTGTACCTAATACAAGAAATCTGTAGCAGAGTATGCACTGCATAAGTGTACATATGCGGTGAAGCCTGGTGAAGCAGCTCAAGCGAAACTTAAGGGATAGCAATCCAAATCTAATTTGACAACCCAACAATATCCATTGCTTCATGTGATTGAAAATTCGTTTTCCTCGACAATGGATATTGTTAAACTGTCAAATTGGTATGGTTTGTCATTTTGGTGTGTTACACAATTAGGCTACGGAATTAATTTCTATCTACACAAAAGCCATAAAACTGCCAGACACATTATTTATTCTTCAGATAAGTTATTTGACGATTGAAAATATAGCCCTGTACCTATATAAATACCTACGAAATAAAATAAATAAAGCAACAAATTCAATTACATGAAATGAGAACAAATTCATATTAGTAAAAATATCGATATCAGCTGCCCATATTGCTGAGTTACAACCCTATAAAAGGCGGCCATTTTATGCGCCAGTGTATTGTAGGTAGTCACGCTAATTCTGTAGGTATGCCCAGTCCATATAGTTCTAAGTCAGTGGATTATTGATATTGGTAAACAACAGATACAGAAAAAAAGTTGATTTCGGAACGCATAACATAAGAAAATTTCTTGTTGTTTTTTTTTATGCTATCCTTTCCTAGCTTTACCCAATCGCATTCGTAAATGTATATCGAGTTTGTTTTACAAAATTGAAATCTTTATGAGATGGACTAATTTCAATTCCTTGGAGGTTTTATTTTACATGCACACTATACAGTTCAGTTTAGTTTCAATCCGTTCTGATGTGTTCAAGATGCACTCATGCGTTGAATCCTGAAAAAGAAAAAATAATGTTATCAACTTGGTATGTAATTTAAAAGATTTTTAACTGTCTTCAAAAAAGGCCACTTCCTTTTTTTTTCAATTTGACTATATTTTTATATGTATGTTACGCGATATCTTCGCTATTTTTGTATTTCTTTTTATATTCAATTGAGTATAACTCAAGCGTAGTCCTATTTGAATTTGAAGAAAAACCTACCCCTCTAAGGGTGGAAAAGTGGGGAATGAAGTTTTAATGAAATTATATAAACAAAGTTCTAGATGTCATCTTGAGTTTGTGTCTTGTGAATTAAAAGGGTGTGTGTTGTGAATCAATAAATAAAACTTTTAAAAGAGTAAAAACCGACTTCAATAACTGAAATATTGTATAATAATTTCCACGTATTTTAATAGCTTCGGAATACGTTTTGTCTTGGCACTTACCAAGCAAATTTTTTAAACTCGGTTTTTACTCGTTTTTTTTGAAAAGTTTATTTATTTATAAATAATATGTTTTATAAAATATTTATTTATGGAAATAAATATTTTATAAAATTTATGTTATGCTTAATAAAATATTTGCTTATATAATTATGCTTTGAACCTTTGTTCGTTGTCTATATATCTAATCTACAACATGTAACATAATTAACGCAAATCCTGAGAGTAGTTTGTACAGAATCGTTTACTGAATCAATTGCAATCATTTTTAATATAGGTATTTTTATCCCAAAAATAATAAAACCGTAAATTACAGTCACACTATACCTGTACAGTCAAAACAAACTGAAATGGACCGTAACTCAAGGCAATAAGACTTTTAAAAGTGCTGTTTTATTTGTATTTATACAAGTTCCGTCATTCAATACAGAAAATGAACCTTATTTCAAGCTCGTTAAAGTCTTTATAAATACAGTTTGAGAGCGCTGGATCGGTCGCGGCGGCCCTGTCCAGTGGCTTCCCAGATCAGCTGATTTGACGCCTCTTGACTTATTTTGTGGGGACTTATTAAATCATTAGTTTATTTTAGTGAGACAACAAGTGCTGAGGACCTAAAAATAGGATAGTGAACGCTTTTGGAATAGTGAAAATGACACTGAAGTGATTTCTAAATTAAAATATCAATTAAGAAAACGGTAATTAAAATGTATTGAACAGGCGATGGACATTTTGAAAGTGTATTAAAATACAACGTTGCATGAGTGTTTAGGCTATCAGTAAGTTAAGTAATCGATTTTTAAATTATTGTAAATATAATGATTCACATCTTTTAAACACGCCGTCTTTGAATTATGTTATCGTATCGCCTCTTATTTTAGCAGTTCATTATTATTTACAATTACAATTAAAATGTTATGCTAATGCATAACATTTTGTAACGAATATTGCCTATTGACATTGTATCATAATCAATAAACAAAATTATTCAGAGTCGACAGTCCAAAGCCTGAAAAGTGTGATGGAAAGATGCAATCAAATGTTTACTAGACTTAAATAAACAACTCGATGTTCGGAGTTCGGACATCGGTTAATGTTCATAGGTAGGTATTTCTTTAACGTAAACAATCGTATATTGTCGGCTTTTTACGGCACTAATACCTACAGTTGGTTCAAGCAGCGGCGGCGTTAAATCGTCTCGAACGCGAGCGAAAACCTACTAGGCTAGCAAGACCCTCATACCTATACCTACGTGTGCGACTATGTGCGTTCGTGGATTTGTACTGTGACCACAACATTCTTCCGGAATTAGTATACTAACTAATTTAATAAATAACCAATGCATAAACATGTTTAACTAAAATATGTATTATGATTATAACATAATATATTAATTGGGGTGTCTGAGGGTGTGCGTTAATTACATATGTTAGTTGTATATGGAATGAGATTTTACTTAGAAATATTTTATATTATAATATATTCAAAAAATAATACTAGTAACGCTCTTAGAATTCGGCGCGCCTAGAGTGTTCTGGTGCGCCTTACCTGAGAAGGAGAAGAGAGAGTAGTTGTCCGTTACCGAGCGGCTGCCATGAGACGGCCGGCGCTGGTGGGGCCGCGGATGTGTGTGAAAGCGTTAACGTTGCTTTACCAATATGCCGCGAAGATGGAGAGTTCGACATAATCTGTCCTTGCCTCCGCTAGGCATTTGCTTATGTAAAAAAATGGCGCGCCGCCTCATATCGTGTCACGTGAGCCCACCTTCACGTCACAGTGCGGTGCTCACCGGGCGAGTGGCGCTGGTCCCGCTGCAGCGCGACGTACTGCCGTACGAGGCGCGCCACCTTCACGTCACAGTGCGGTGCTCACCGGGCGAGTGGCGCTGGTCCCGCTGCAGCGCGACGTACTGCCGTACGAGGCGCGCCACCTTCACGTCACAGTGCGGTGCTCACCGGGCGAGTGGCGCTGGTCCCGCTGCAGCGCGACGTACTGCCGCACGAGGCGCGCCACCTTCACGTCACAGTGCGGTGCTCACCGGGCGAGTGGCGCTGGTCCCGCTGCAGCGCGACGTACTGCCGTACGAGGCGCGCCACCTTCACGTCACAGTGCGGTGCTCACCGGGCGAGTGGCGCTGGTCCCGCTGCGCGACGTACTGCCGTACGAGGCGCGCCACCTTCACGTCACAGTGCGGTGCTCACCGGGCGAGTGGCGCTGGTCCCGCTGCAGCGCGACGTACTGCCGTACGAGGCGCGCCACCTTCACGTCACAGTGCGGTGCTCACCGGGCGAGTGGCGCTGGTCCCGCTGCAGCGCGACGTACTGCCGTACGAGGCACGCCACCTTCACGTCACAGTGCGGTGCTCACCGGGCGAGTGGCGTTGGTCCCGCTGCAGCGCGACGTACTGCCGTACGAGGCGCGCCACCTCGTGCGCCTGCTCAGCCTGCAGTCGCGTCACCCGCTGTTGCAGCAGCGACCCCACCTTCACGTCCAGGAACAGTGTGCCGTCTTCCGACCGGACCTAGGGACGAACAAGACAAGTATTATCAAGCTCGGAAGAACTATAAAATATAAAAAACATGTTAAATATGGTCGCTCGCTATATATTATAGTTTGTGTCCGGCTCGGAGGACCATTGGAAAATATAAACTTAAGTCTAATACAAATAATTTCCAATAATTTATTTATTTAATTTATTTGTAAACTTCGTTCATTTATCACGGTTAGAAGGCGGATTGATGATAGCATGCCAGACGTCTCGCTCCCTTAACGCTGTTGCCCGTCGCCGGCCTGGGTATTTTAGCCTTACGTAAACGAGATGGTCATACCGGCATCTAACGGGTGCCATGAAATCTTCCTGACACTTTAAAATATGCAGGACCTATGTATGAAAAATTTAAAATATTTATTATGCAAAAATTTCTGCAGACAATATACTGCTGGCGAATGTCACGTGAATATCTAACGAATGAGGAAGATTAACTAATGGAGCAATCACGTGAAAGAATGTTCACCGTACCCACCGCGCGCCCTTGTACTTCACCAAACTAAGAATTCTATTTATACGACTAGTACGGAAATTCAGAACAAAAACTGTGTCACAGCTGTGGATCGCGCGGGCGCGGGTGGTGAGCTGGAATGATAAATATGTCACGCAGTTTTATTTTAATTTACGGCAGTTACTGTTTTTAGGTAGGTAAATACGAAATAAAATTGCATACTTATCAGAAATAAACTTCAAACCACATTGACAAAGTGTGCACATAAATAATAACAGCGTTTTCTTAGTCTCATTAAACAAAAGCAGGTTTAGATTGACGAAAACAATGTTCGCGGTTTACAAAACACAGAACTAGTCTTCTCGCCCTCAAAGAAGGTACGGATTTGCGTATTTTGTTGAGCGTAACTGCGAGTGCGATGTATGAGTACTGTAGTGCCCGTCTTGTAGTATACATAGAAGTCCTTGCCTATAAATCGATTATTGCGCAAGTCAAATTACGCTCACAGCATGTCGAGGAGAGGGGAGCGGTGGGACGTACCTTCCTGGTGGAGATGAGGTCGGAGTAGGGCCAGTGCGTGTCGGTCTCGTGCGTGGCGGGGTGCAGCAGGTGCACGCCGCGCCGGTTGAGCGCCAGCACGTGCTCGCGCCACTCGCCCGCGCCCGCCACGCGCCGCACCGCGAAGAACGACGACCCGAACAGCGGCCAGCGCGACAGCACCTGCGCGAACGACACCACTCATTGAAGTTATATCTATTAAGTACTAGAACACCGCGAACATAATCTGTGCGCCAGTGCGGGGCGCCTGGTTGGAGGCACAGAGTATATGGTATAGACGAACGACACGTATCACCGCGACGTTTACACGTGCAAAAGTCCATTCAAGTTATATCACCTACGTACTAGAACACCGCGAACAAAATCTGTGCGGCAGTGCGCAGCGGGTGGTCGGAGGTACAGATTACTTTAAGATTAAGAAAATTTGAGTACTAACGCGTGTTGCAAACAACCACGTCTGAGTATATCTTCTAGTACGTTGTACATATTACTTCAATGCTAGAGGCATACTGCAGCTACGCTAGTTATACATAGGTTAGCTATAAACACTCTCACAAAATACCATCGTAAAATAGCAACTTAATGCTGCTGTGTTTCGTTTGGTGAGAGTAGAGAACCGGAGGCTCATTTTACGGGAAATGAGGCATGCTATCTTAGGCCGCAGAATTGACAACGCATCAATATTTTGATTCTTAATCAATGATAGATATAGATGTCTATGGGTCATAGCATCCACTTCCCATTAGGTGGACTGTGTGCTCGTTTGCCACCCTTATTTTTATATAAGAAATCGAGCTAAAAGGCTGCTTGCACTGATCTCTGCATTAATAAAATAGTAAACAAGCAGCAGAATCAATGTCGTCACCCTGTCACATGCGCAGGTTAGCGCTCATGAAGCGCCGTTCACATCTACAGACACCGTATGTGGTTGACACGTAAAAATATTACTACGTACATGCAAATGCAGCAGCGATGCATACACGCATGTTTGCTTTGGCTTAAAGGAAAGTATTTAAGATTTTAAACTATAAATTAATATTAAAAATTCCAGAATTAATGTTACATGGAAGCTTGGTTCTCACTAAGATAGTCAAATAGGAAATTACTTTTGTTGTTCTGAAACTGACGTGCGTGTTTGCAACGTTACTGATTTGCAGACGTTTTTATCGTTAAAAAGTAAATAAAAAATTGATATTTACAAACATTTTTAACGAATTGAGATTGGTATTGCTTTTTGTGTAAATGTATTTATGAAGTGTGCAGAGTGTCTCACTGAACAGTGTTCAACCCGGGGAGCGGCCAACGCACCGTGTTGTAATACGGATCTGATCCATATAATATGCGGAGTCGTTCAAAAACTTCGATAGCGAACTATCAATTTACGTTTCAGTTCGTTTATGCTAGTGGTGCAACGATAGCGCTGCCACATACGCAGGGGTCTGAGCTTTAGAATTAGGCTTTAGCGAGCCAAACTCGCTCAGCGTGTATATTTTGTGCGGGTGTGTGTGCGTGTGTCTGCGCGCGTGTGTGTGTGGGAGTACAAGCGTGTGCTTGCGGACGCACCTGCAAGACGTTGGCCTTGGCTTGCGGCGGGGGGAGCGCGCGCACGGCGGGCCACTCGGCGGCCACCCAGGCGGCCCACTTGGCGGCGCGCGGCTCGCGCAGCGCCAGCAGCGGCTTGGGCAGCAGGTACTTGAGGTCGCGCGCGTGCGGCGCGTCGGCCAGCCCGGCGGCGCGGTGCAGCAGCGCGCCCACCAGCGCCGCGTCGCGCAGCGCGCCCGCGCCCGGCGCCTGCCCGCCCGGCAGCACCAGCAGCAGCCCCTCCAGGTAGTCCGGCGCCACCTGCAACATACATTCGCATTTAACACCTTCTCAATACGTTCCTATTTTCTTTGCTCCATCCGGGTAGTCCGGCGCTACCTTGCAACCCACATTTACTCCTAACACGTTGTTAATACACTCCCTTTTGATTTGCTTCGAGGTAGTCGTTTTGATTTGCTTAGACACAAGCTGCTATCCTGGATATTGTTGTTATCTGGCGTATTTATTCTTAAATTTTATAAAGAAGGGCGTGCTTTGCTTGGCACCAGCAGCAGCCGCCCGGCCAGATAGTTCGGCACAACTTGCGCATGTATTCTTAGTTCATTCATTGTGGCGTACAAAACTGACAGCTTCTTGTCATCAGTTGATCTGTTGGCTTATTTGAAAAATCTAATATCCTTCAAAACCAACCAACTAAAAATATGAAGGCTATAGATGTGTTGACTGTATCTCATCAGGTGGTATCCCAGCCTGTAAATATACTGCATCTCCATACCGAACAGCTAGGTGGTAGTTTAAAAAAAATAGGCTCAAAATCTATGCGTGGTAGAGCCACGCTGCAGCTATATTATGGTTATGCTGTTATTTCACAGCAGCATAAATCTACGACGTCAAAGCGTTGGTGGTGGTGGGTGGTACTAGTAAAGGGACTGACCTGGTTGAAGAGCACCTCGGTGTAGAGCGGCGGCGCGTCCGTGCGCAGCGGGTGATGCCACACGGAGCGGCAGAAGATGAGGTAGAAGGGGTGGTGTGCGCGCTGCAGCTCGGTGGTCACGTCCAGCACGTACTCGTCGCCCGCCAGTGGCATCGTGAGCGCGTCGCCCGCCACGATACAGTACAGCGAGAACTCTGCGCGCTCCGCCTCACTGCTCACGCCGATCTGCACACGAACAATCCTTTTCATATATTGACAGCTCTCCAGACCGAATTTCGCAAGACAGGGTTATTATAGTGTACGAGTGAATTCGCACTCTCTATTCCTTCAGTCTCATAGTCCGATTGGACGGCAATCCGACACGACCGGAGAGAGATCAGGAGTAGAAACAACGGTTCGATGTTCTTTCCGAGGCGCGAAGGTAAAACATTGCTAACTGTCTGAATTCGGGCTGCTACTGAAAATTGTTTGTTAGACAAAACCCAATAACTGATTTTCGCTTGAGTTGGGATTCGAACCCGGGATGGAGGTCAGTGGTCATGATCAGTAGTCACGCTACTAGACCCACGAGGTAGTTAATATATTTTCTATGCATACACAGTGACGCCCACTAGAGAATGCAAGTGAAAGAGGGCATTAAGTTAATCCGGCTCGAAGGATCAAAAAATATATGTAGTGTTACATTTACTCTAAAACTACATAAATTATTGATAAGGATGATGGCTCGGTGATAAAGATGATAGGTTGATAATGATGCTGATAGAGGTGATGATCGGAAGATAATTAAACAAAACCGTTTATGTTGAGTGCGCGACGATCACTGTCCTTTGTTGTTGATTGCCAATAATTATAATGTTGAATAACGCCTTCTAACCAAGAACCGCTGTACGAGTGCATTGACACCTTAACTCGTTGAGTGCAATTGTCCTTGTTAGCCATTATTTACTCCAATGTTTAAACTAAAATTCCGCCCAAATGATATAATGAGATAGTATTTATGGCTGATTTATGTATGTGATGATTTATATATGCCTCATTTTCATAAAGTATGTCAATTGGTTTGTGTGTCGTAAGAGGAAATGCGGGCTGAGAGACTTTAGAAAATTAAGTATTTGAAGAATCAATCGCTGTCGCTCTGCGAGCGCTCGGCGTCCGGTAACAACAACTGCAGATCCGACTGAATAGCCTAAGTAAAAGGCATAATTCGAGGTTTGGTTCTCTACCATTCCCTCCAATATTGGAACAATTTAAAAGATATTTCATAAACTAAATTAGAAGGATATACACTGTGTCCATATGTTTTTCTTTCTTCAGTATTAGTTAACAAATTTGAACACTAGGTCTCTTTTGACAGCGGTCTAAATAGGCAATTTTTAGTATTTTGTAAGGGTTTTAGTGCTTATAAAGTTAATGTATCATCAAAAAGGAAACCTGGGAGATAGAAGAGGTATATATATATTTTACTGTAAAAACTCATTGCTATAAGGTCATAAACCAGAAAGAAAACAGGCGAGAGCGTCGCGGAAAAACTACTGGATAGATTTCAATTAGGTTTTCTAAGTTTTATTTCTTAGACACTTGGCCCTTATCTAAAAAAAAATATTGCGATATCTTCATTTAATATAAAGTTATTAAAGTTTTAAGAAATAACGATTTTTATACGGGGTTTTCCACACGGTCAACCGTACGTCGATTGCTCTCGCGTTACTAACCCAGATAATTTATATATTTTATCTACAAACGGAGCAACGAATAACATTTACAAAGAAATTTTGTCTTTTTGATGTTTTTTCCTTCGCACATACGAAAACTTTGTTAATATATCAAGCAACGCGGACGAAGTCGCAGGTATCAGCTAGTCATAAAATAAATATGACTGCCATAAACTGTCAAAAACTTTTCATTCATTTTCATTTATTACAGCCTTAGATAGGCTGTAATAAATAAAGTCCACTGCTGAACGCCTCCCCATAAATTGCCTCTAAAGGGAAAAGAAAGTATTTATTGTAATAAAAAAATATTTTCCCTTTAGAGGCAATTTATGGGAGGCGTAAAGAAAGTATTTATTATAATAAATACTTTCTACTTGTGAAACTTGACTGCATTGGCAGCGAATTGTCTTTAGATTTAGATAATTAACATAATTTTATATCGATATATCGTATCTTTGATAGTTATTACTAATAACTACAATAGTAATGTTCTATCATTAACCACCTTTATTTCAAAGCTTTTACAACAATGACCTGGCAAGTAACCCATCAAGTGAAATTGCAATAATGGATAAACTGTAAAAGGCAGAAAGGCAGACCTACTTGAAAGACACAACTTATAAAACGTGTATCTTATATAATATCGTTAATTTTAACTTATTTTTATAGTACGAAAAATTGTCGGATCACAAATTACGAAAAGAATATGAAAAAAAAATGGTTAAAAGATTTCAAGCTCTCGTTGAACTAAATTTAAAAAATCTCATAACACTCAATATGAACTGTATATATATATATATATATATATATATATATATATATATATATGCAGTTAATGTTTAGGTAGCTCAAAATCGTGCTTTAAAGCAGTCTCGTGAAGATCTATGTCCAGCAATAGACAACCAGACACGACATAACACGCAACATTAAAAAAGGTTTCGAAAAATAGTTCAAATTAATAATGAAATATAAGAAAACACTTAAATTATAATAAAGCAGCTGTTACTTGGAGCTGAATACTTGGTTTTACTGAGGATTTGTACACTAAACAATATTGGACACGTCGAATAATCACTTAAAATAATTAAGGCATAGTAAATAGGCCAACTAATTTTTAAAACAGTCAATTAAATTTACCGTTACATTTTTTTGTAATAGATGAATTGATAACTTTTAAGAACAGGCTAGCAAAGGTGGTAGAGTATAGTATAATAATGTCCACCAGGCCGAACTTCTGTCATGACGGACTTTCTCAACGGAGTCTAGCCATCTGCGCAGGAGAGAATTATAGTGCCCAAGTGTATGCGTGCCAGCGCAGGTGCGTGCACTCTCTATTGTCTCACACTTATAGTTCGATATGACGGTAATCCAATACGACCGGAGCGTATTATCTACGGCTTTACGTGCTTTTCGATGCACGGGGGTGAAACACTTCCTGACTCCGGGCTGCTATTGAGAATTTCTTGACAGAAAAGCCCAATAACAGATTTGACCTCATGAGCAGCAACCTTTTTTCCGACCACTAGACCAACGAGGCAGTCAGAATATAATATGGTAATTGTATAGAGGGCAGCACATATCACGTACCAGTTCGCAGAGCTCGTTGACGATGTCCTGCACGACGGTGGCGCAGCGCGTATTCACGACGCGCTCGGCGCCGCCGGGCAGCCGGTACAGCTGGCGCCGCGCCGACCGGCCCGCCGACACCGCTGTCACCTGGAACGATGATGTCCATGATGATGGTGGTGATGATGGGGATGAAGATTGTATAAACAATGTTGATTCGACCTCAGTCACAACTTTCGAATTCTGTCTGAAGCTATCAACTAACGCAAAATATATAGCGCTAGTGAAAGCGCCAAAATATATTACAGCCTACTCGTCCTAATGTAACGTAATGTAACCGTTGCCCGATGTATCATCATATTATGCAATAAAATCGGAAGTTGGTTAGAATGCAGAATCAGAGATATGGATAATCATGAGATATTTAGACCCCAAAATTAGTATTATGTGTTTTTACAATGGTTCGGTTGAAATTCATTTCCAGTTGCGTAGTACTTGGTAGTCGGGCCGTTGCAATAATACAAATATGAATTTATAATTTTGTTCGAAATATAAGTCTACGTGCCTGTTAATTACACAAGACTATTTAGCATCTTCTTCTTCATCCTAATCAGCCCATTAAAGTCCACAGTTGGATACTGGCCACTCCCATTGTAGTGGGGATTTGCCATCACGCACGGCTTGCGGATGTTTTAAACTTTTAACGCTGCTACCAGTAGCCAGTCTCGGTTTACAACGTATGGTATATCTATTTTCTGTGATGTTGGTGCTGCCTATACGGCTCTTACAGCTTCATCTGACACAGGGACATCTATTATAGGATCGGACGTATACCGCTATCTATTGGTATTTTCGTTCAAAACGTTAACATTTTTCTAACATTTCCCATAGTAGCCTTGTACGACACGCATGGGAGGAAATCTGTTGATGAATTTCCTTACGCCGCCACAACATGGCAAGAGTTTAGAATAATACTTTGTATTGAAACTTATGATCCAGCTCGAAAGACCAACCTTATTTAAATACTGACACTTACCTCTTCAACGCTAGGTACGTTCTTTCTTCCGCCGCACCTCAGTGTCTTTCTCAAGTTGGCAAGGCACACAGCCGCCGTGCCTTGACATGGTCTTCGTCTGTCTGCCGCTGCCGCTGATAGGTATTCCACCAGGAAAGGCCTACAAGTAGTAGTTTTAAACAAAATGCTATGGCCATATACGAGTATATAAATATAAAAGTACTTTCTTTATATTTTAGTTTTAGAAATAAATTTTTGTCGTCTTTGTTTTATAATGATTTATCTCGGTTTCGGACGAGCCAGTATACCTAATTACAGGCTGTGAGGTAATCCATCTTAGTCCTAAGAGGTGACAACGCATCTGTAGCATCTGTAGTTTTTTGTTTGCAGCAAGCTGTAGATGTACATAGACTGTAGTAGCCACTTACGATTGAACCGTAACTCGTCTTTGGCACTGCTTTCTGCCGCTGGTCTGGGGAGTTTATATCTGGTATAATTATATAAAATGGTCATACCGCCATCTCTCGGAATCCTCAAGATATTCTGAGCCTTTCCTTAGTCGTCTCTCATTAAACCATTTTAGCCGGTAGGAGTGCGGCATAACCTTTCTGTAGCCCCGCAGCTGAAGGTATCCATGATAAAAAAGGTGTCCATAGACTGTAGTAGCCACTTACCGTCACATGGACTGCAAGTTCGTTTTTCACTTCATTTTTATTAAAAAAGATATAATATTTAACGATGTTAGCTATCGACGGAGCACCCTACTAACCTGAGCGTCTCGGAGCAGGTGAAGTATGCGGCGAGTATTGACATGAGGCGCCAGGCGCGCTGGCACGAGTCCGCCGCAGCCGAGCGGTTGGACGTGGTCTGCTTCATCAGTTGGCAGTACACCTCGTCGCGCAGTTCCGGCACCGCGTGACAGTGCTGCAGCGAAGAGGTATTTGGAGAATGATTTATTTTGAATTTATATAAAACGATTTCAAAATATTCTCTGGCCACTATATGTATGTCGCAGTAAGATAGTTAAGGCCGTGATATAGTTATATCCCTAGGGATATAGCTATATACCGGTTCATAACTATCTTACTAGACTAATCTAGTGAAATAATTATAATTGTAAATTGAATGTACAGGAGGAACAAATTTCGCGATATTGACGTTCCTGTTGTATTGTTGTTCATGTTTCTTTTTGACAGTAGGTTAAGGTGCAGCTAAAGCCGCGTACATTATAACGATATAAAATGTAATATTGAAAGAATTTAACTTTTTAATTTCAAAAATTCAAAAGTATAAGTCAAAAGTAGTTTTGACTAAACAAATTACAAACATACTACAATTATAATTATTTCACTAGATTAGTCTAGTAAGATAGTTATGAGTCGCTTTCATATAACTATATTACGGTATATAGCTATATCCCTAGGAATATACTTATATCCCTAGGGATATAGCTATACCCCTAGGGATATAACTATATCACGGCCTTAACTATCTTACTTCGACATGTATACCGTGTAGTGGCAGTATATATAATATCCAGTAACCCATATCATCTCGTGGGTGTCATAAGAGACGACAGAGGGAAACAAATCAGGAGATTCCAAATAACGACAAAAAAAACTGCGGTTACCAACCCGCTGGTCATGGTGGTAACTATGGCAAATATTTGCCCAATGAGGCAATCTATGGGGGAGGCCTATATTCAGCAGTGAACTTTAATAGACTGTATCGGTAACGGTAACAGGATTTTTAAAGATAGTTATATCAATAACTGTATCAGTCAACAAAATGTAAGCTCTACTCACAACAGCCAACGTCATCACCCAGACTCATTGCTGGACTTGGGTCTCTCTCGTTGTAAAGAAGATTTGCCTAAATCGTTACGCTAGGCAAGTAGATTGACTATCGCAGTAGCAAAATTCTCCCACCTTTGTCGCTGCTTCCCATCGTCGGTTTCGGTATTTTACATCTATTTTACATCGGAAGCCACATGATCTTTCTGGCATATCTGTAGTCGCCTTTACTTAGGACACCCACACCCATCCAAATGGTGTGATTGATTATCTTAAGCCGCCGCGGCATTTTTTAATATTTTTTATAACTATCTAAATATCACTAATATATCTATAAAATATATTATTATATATATATCATCAAATATTTTGAACTCATATAAATATTGAGGGAAAACAAAAGTGCAGGTAAACTGTTTAGTTTCTTACCATCAGCACTGTGTACACGCATTTAACTTCAGTCAAGTCTTGATGCACGGCTCGTTCAGCGGGCTGCAGATCTCCGCAGTACGCACGAACACATGTGAAGCACTCGAGCGCAGGGGGCGCTAGTGCGGCAGGGAGTCGAAGTAATGGCGCCCGTAATGGCGTCGCCTGCCATTTCACGACGTCTGTCTGTGCCTTCCAAGTCCATTCGTTGCGTTTCGCTTTGCTTTTGAGCGACGAATCCGCCTTTAGAATTTCTAATCTGGTAGGTAAAAAAAGAAAACATTAAAATATGTTCAGAGCTGCAAAGTGATAAAATGACTGTCGGATGTAACAGCTAGATTCTTCACAGTTCTGTATATATTTAAAGATATTACGATTTTATTGATAAGGATCTGATGGTACTGTGCCCGAAAATCGGACACTAAAAGTGATAAAAATTTCAATAGTAACGGCAAGGATTGAACCCGTTAGGCTATTCACAATGCCTCTGAAAGATTTCTCCCGGAAGCGAGAAGGTTTCGTTCGTCAAGTATTCGATCCGAATGTCACAGACTTTGGTATTCACATCTCCTCTCGTTTAGGATTCGATTAAGTGCAAATATTGAAGTAATTATATGGAAATACGTCCTATAGATAATTGCAATTAATTTGTGTTAACTACCTTATACTTAAAAAAGCTTATTTATCTCTTTTAATTATCACTTTTCAAGTTTTCGCCAGCCTCAGAGCTCTCGTAAAGTTTCCGATGCGAACTGTCACAATTTCCGAAAACGAATGTCATATTTATCCGAATCCGAATGGCGAATGTGAACAGCGTTTATTGGTTTTCGTGCGAGAAGTTATTGAATCCGAGTCAACAGTGTGAACTTCACAAACTTACGGCGAGCGCTTAGCCCTTGGCTATAGCCAACATATATACATAATAGTGACATGATGATACCATATATGGTATTAGTAAACATCATGTCACTTAAATTATACTCATTTAATACTATCTCGTAATAAAACATTTAAATGATTATAACTATATGGCATATTATTTATTACACAATTCGCAAAACTATTCAATCATTGACATTATGCAAATTATACACTTTGTTTATTATAGGCGGGTTTACCAACGGGCGGGAAAACCAAAATAAATTTAATATGCAGGTACATATTCGTTGCATGGAATATTTTAGTACTCGTAAAAAGATAGAGGTAACTATTAATTATAGTGTGCCGTTAAAAGCCATTACAACGCGTTTACGAAACTGAGGGAATTATCTATAATAAAAAATTCGCCTACGATTAAAAGATTATTCAACGTGGAAGAAAAAACTGATTAGTCAACTTTCCAATGTAACAATTTTGCGCTGTCATCTAACTGATTATACTATATTGGCTTTAAAATGAATTTAATCATATATTACGAGTTATATTTGCTAGTGACCATTAAACGTAGTGATTATATACTCTTTGGTGACCATCTTTTTTTAATAGACAAAGAATACTCTTTGAAAAATGTCCTAAAACAGTTCTTTCAATAAAACTATAAATAAAATCTATTTGTATAAAGATTTATTTGTTGTTAGAAATTTTAATTTAGAACTTAGGGTTTCAACTCTAAGTTTAAAGTACTAGGTTTACACAAATTGTTGTCTTTAAAGCAGGCCTAAATGTATAAAAAAAACTTTTACTCTACATCCGACTCTATTTGTGGCCTTATCGAATAAGAATTTCATATCAAGTCTCAACTTCCAACGTAACAAAGGGGGGAGTGTTTTTATTTGGTTCACACTTATTGTAAAACATTGACCGTGTAGTGGTGGTGTAAGAATATACACTCCATTTTTTTTTATAGGAGTTTGTTAGGGTGACAACCGAGCACACAGTCCACCTGATGGTAAGTGGTTGCTGTGACCCATAGACATCTACATCTATCCTCAATAAATAATCAAAATGCAGATGCGTTGTCACCCGTGAGGACAAGATGGAATGCCTCGTTCCTCTCTTTAGTAAAAAGATTCTCCGGTTCTCTACAATCACCATACGAAACAGCAGCATTAAGCCGCTATTTTACGCTGCTGTTCTGTGAGAGCGTGGTCCTTCCCCGGTCGAGTTGATCAATTCATAATGTAACTGCAGCATGGCTCTACCACATATAAAAGTGTATTATTTCAACGAAAAATATATTTGGTCGGAAAAGAATGCTTCAAGTTGGGTCAGAAACTGCATGATCGCATGCATTAGATGCAAATGTTCGCGTGAGTTAGTGCATTTGTATTACAATACGTGTGCTGACCGCTGCTTTGTATTTACACGCCGTAACTGATTCATGTCAATGTATAATTAAAAACCGAGGAAGTAAGTTTCTATCCGTAAACACTGTTTCATTTCAAGGTAGAAATTTCTAGGAAGCACCTGGCTGAATTTCTTGAAGAAAAAAACAATATGAACGTACGTTATACGTGGTAGAGCCATGCTGCAGCTATATTAGTAGTATAGTTGTAGCACGAATAGGGAAAGGACCACGCTCTCACAGAATACCAGCGTAAAATAGCAGCTCAACACTGCTGTGTTTCGAATGGTGAGTGTACCCTTTTTATTACTGGAAAAGAGGCATTACATCTTAGTCCTCACGGGTGACAACGCATCTGCATTTCGATTCTTAATTGAGGATAGATGTAGATGTTTATGGGTCACAGCAACCACTCCCCATCAGGACTGTGTGCTCGTTTGTCACCCTATTCTATAAAATAAAAAATAAAACATTTCAAAAATGTATACTAATAAAAGTGTAATAAAAGTATAATTCACATAAATTGACTTATTAAAACTGATTGTTAATGAAAAATATTAAGATTATTGAATCTGATTTTCAAGTTCAAAGAAATAATTATACTTCATGAATTATCCGCCCCACCTAGATCCGGAAGAAACAATAAGTTAATCGTAAAGATATTCTTAATTCAACAACGGTTGGTTGTAAGCGTAAGCGATCATGGTGGATCATCCCGGGATCTAATCCCGGGTCGAGTCAAATCAGTTATTGGGTTTTTCTGTCAAGAAATTTTCAATAGTGGCTTGAAGTCAGGAAGTTGGCGGTGTTTCATCCTCGTGCCTCGGAAAGCACGTAAAGCCGTTAGTCCGGCGTGGGGTGACGAGGGTGTGGGTGTCTCTGTTGAACCCAGTCACCGAGACCAAAATTCGGTCTGGAGGACATCACCGCTATGTCGAATTCCAAAGTGAGAAGATGTCACAATTTTCACCATGATGATCATTTCACCGTAATAAGTCAATAAGAGTTTAATCCTCGCAAGCACCAATGAAATTGTTAATAACAGTTTTAATTGTTAATTTGACACCTGTTCGGCTGTAAAGGCAGACATCGTGAGGAACCTGGATGACTGAGAAATTTAATAACTATTTCTAATAAGACTCGTGATATCCACTCACACGCATGGGGGCAGCGTAGCGGACTTTTCCTTGCCTTAAAACCCTTTCGGTAATGAATGCAGGCCTATGCCCACCCATGAGACGTATTTAGGCTGTTACTTTTACTTACATTATGTTGATGATGAAAATAAAGTCCCATGTATGTGGTTTGAAACTTATAGGTCCTATGCTTATGTGGAACTCAAACAAAAATGTACCAACTGTGTTACTTGCCTAGCATGTCATAAAAAGCGACTAATATTATTACGTACGTACGTACGACGTAAATTTGTGATTATCTAGGCGAAGGGTTAGCCACCTATAATTTCTTTCACAATTTTCCATCTAACCCATTTTTGACTAAACGTGGTCCGAGTAGCTCGCTGCTCATTAGAAGCTGTCAACCCACTCGAGGGTTTCTTTTTAATTTAATCCTATGAAGAGCCGGGGTAGGTCAGGGTTAATTTAATAGTAAGCAAACTAGGGTCAGTTTGATCCCCACCTACACCAATGAAACTTGTTAATTGTAATTTTTTTATATAATAAAGGCAACAAGCGAGCATACAGTCAACCTGATGGTAAGTGGATGCTGAGACCCGTAGACATCTACATCTATCCTCGATTAAGATTGAAAATGCAGATGCGTCGTCACCCCTGAGGACTAAGGTGGAATGCCTCGTTTCTAGTAAAAAGGGTCTCCGAATCTCTACACTCCCATTTACGAAACACAGCAATAAGCTGCAACTTCAGGCAATTTAACGTACTGAAGGAAAACATCGTGGTTAAACCGGCATGTCTAAGAAATTTAATGTTTCGAGGACATGTGAAGGACGACCAAACGCACTGGAACAGCGCAACGGTCTAACTCGTCTATAAGCCGCTCAGAAATGAGAGGCGTGTGCACAATAGTCGGGCGGTTTACAACTCTAAATCCTATTTAATATCATTGTACCACAATTCATAAAAATACACTCAAAAATCATCAAGAGTGGGAACAACACTTGTCACACTATGAACACTCCACAAAAAGCTCACAGGATATTGGCATCATCGTCGTCGGCGGTCGCGTCGACCTCGCCGTCGGCCGACAAACTGTCGCACGACATGTCTGCCCGTTCACCGGACAACTCTACGGACACCGACATTCTGGAGCTGCCGATCGAATACTGAACGCAACTCGCGCCTACGGCGAAAGTGTTCGAACTTCGAACGCCGAAGCAATTACCGAATTGGAATTATTTTGCATCTCATCGGCCTTTCGTATGTTTGTTTACACTGCTTTTATGAACTAAATTGAAGTTTAATGCTTCGTCATCTATTGATGAATATCTACATCAAAAAATTATTTATACAACTTTTAGTATTTACATATCCCTTTACCTTTTAGAAATGAGGAGATATGCACGCGATTTGAGCCAAAAATGTAATGAAATGTAAGATATAAGTTGTAATTAATGTAAATTAATAAAAGTTAAAAAAAATTAAAACATTAAAATTGCATTTATCAAATTATACCTGCCAAGCAAGGCAATTTTTTTAAAATTGAAGTGACAAACAAGCTTACAGACGCGTTGTCACCTCTGAGGATTAAGATGGAATGCCTAACAGCCAAGATAACAGAGAGTTTATGTATATAAATACGTACATATATATGTACATAAAATCTCACGCCTGTCACCCAGAGGGGTAGGCAGAGACGACGGATTTTCATTTGACACAATCCTGACATAATTCCTGATACCTACATACATACTCGTCGAGTACATGCTCGTCGGTTAAGGGTACTCTTAACTTAGTCCATCTATATATTTCGCCAATTTGATCGATAAACTTCCGTTTAGGACGTCCCTAGCCGACTCTGCCACACACTTCTGCAGCATAAATGTGTTTTGCCACTATTTCTTCAATGATTATTATTACAACAAAAAACAATTATTATAATTAATTGTAATTATACTGGCTCTATACCCTTCAGATCGGAACGTACCAGGGCACACATAGGGCACAAATAGTTAACCGGGTGGTACCTACCCAGACGGGCTAGAAATCCTATTGCAGCAAATCCTAAGCTATTTTTTGCGGCTAAAATATATACGAAAGTATTCCCAATCATTATAGGTATACACAAAATATCTCCCATTGCAGCAAATCCTAAGCTATTTTTTGCGGCTAAAATATATACGAAAGAATTCCCAATCATTACAGGTATACACAAAATATCTCTTATTGCAGCAAATCCTAAGCTATTTTTTGCGGCTAAAATATATACGAAAGAATTCCCAATCATTACAGGTATACACAAAATATCTCTTATTGCAGCAAACCCTAAGCTATTTTTTGCAGCTCAAATATATAAGAAAGAATTCCCAATCATTACAGGTATACACAAAATATCTCCTATTGCAGCAAATCCTAAGCTATTTTTTGCAGCTCAAATATATAAGAAAGAATTCCCAATCATTACAGGTATACACAAAATATCTCCTATTGCAGCAAATCCTAAGCTATTTTTTGCAGCTCAAATATATACGAAAGAATTCCCAATCATTACAGGTATACACAAAATATCTCCTATTGCAGCAAATCCTAAGCTATTTTTTGCGGCTAAAATATATACGAAAGAATTCTAATCATTACAGGTATATACAAAAATATCTCCTATTGCAGCAAATCCTAAGCTATTTTTGCAACTCAAATATATAAGAAAGAATTCCAATCATTACAAGCATACACAAAATATCTCCTATTGCAGCAAATCCTAACCTTTTATTGCAGCTCAAATATACGAAAGAACTTCCAATCATTACAGGTATACACAAAATATCTCCTAGTGCAGCAAATCCTAAGCTATTTTTTGCGGCTAACATATATACGAAAGAATTTCCAATCATTACAAGCATACACAAAATATCTCCTATTGCAGCAAATCCTAAGCTATTTATTACAGCTCAAATGTATAAGAAAGAATTCCCAATCATTATAGGCATACACAAAATATCTCCTATTGCAGCAAATCCTAAGCTATTTTTTGCGGCTAAAATATATACGAAAGAATTTCCAATCATTACAGGTATACACAAAATATCTCCTAATGCAGCAAATCCTAAGCTATTTTTTGCGGCTAAAATATATACGAAAGAATTTCCAATTATTACAGGTATACACAAAATATCTCCTATTGCAGCAAATCCTAAGCTATTTTTTGCGGCTAAAATATATACGAAAGAATTCCCAATCATTACAGGTATACACAAAATATCTCCTATTGCAGCAAGTCCTAAGCTATTTTTTGCGGCTAAAATATATACGAAAGAATTCCCAATCATTACAGGCATACACAAAATATCTCCTATTGCAGCAAATCCTAAGCTATTTATTGCAGCTCAAATGTATAAGAAAGAATTCCCAATCATTACAGGTATACACAAAATATCTTCTATTGCAGCAAATCCTAAGCTATTTATTGCAGCTCAAATGTATAAGAAAGAATTCCCAATCATTACAGGTATACACAAAATATCTCCTATTGCAGCAAATCCTAAGCTATTTATTGCAGCTCAAATATATAAGAAAGAATTCCCAGTCATTACAGGTATACACAAAATATCTCCTATTGCAGCAAATCCTAAGCTATTTATTGCAGCTCAAATATATAAGAAAGAATTCCCAATCATTACAGGTATACACAAAATATCTCTTATTGCAGCAAACCCTAAGCTATTTTTGCAGCTCAAATATATAAGAAAGAATTCTAATCATTACAGGTATACACAAAATATCTTATTGCAGCAAATCCTAAGCTATTTTTGCATAAAATATATACGAAAGAATTCCAATCATTACAGGTATACAAAATATCTCCTATTGCAGCAAGTCCTAAGCTATTTTTGTGGCTAAAATATATACGAAAGAATTCCCAATCATTACAGGCATACAAAATATCTCCTATTGCAGCAAATCCTAAGCTATTTATTGCAGCTCAAATGTATAAGAAAGAATTCCCAATCATTACAGGTATACACAAAATATCTTCTATTGCAGCAAATCCTAAGCTATTTATTGCAGCTCAAATGTATAAGAAAGAATTCCCAATCATTACAGGTATACACAAAATATCTCCTATTGCAGCAAATCCTAAGCTATTTATTGCAGCTCAAATATATAAGAAAGAATTCCCAGTCATTACAGGTATACACAAAATATCTCCTATTGCAGCAAATCCTAAGCTATTTATTGCAGCTCAAATATATAAGAAAGAATTCCCAATCATTACAGGTATACACAAAATATCTCCTATTGCAGCAAATCCTAAGCTATTTATTGCAGCTCAAATATATAAGAAAGAATTCCCAATCATTACAGGTATACACAAAATATCTCCTATTGCAGCAAATCCTAAGCTATTTATTGCAGCTCAAATATATAAGAAAGAATTCCCAATCATTACAGGTATACACAAAATATCTCCTATTGCAGCAAATCCTAAGCTATTTTTTGCGGCTAAAATATATACGAAAGAATTCCCAATCATTACAGGTATACACAAAATATCTCCTATTGCAGCAAATCCTAAGCTTTTTTATTGCAGCTCAAATGTATAAGAAAGAATTCCCAATCATTACAGGTATACACAAAATATCGCCTGTTGCAGCAAATCCTAAGCTATTTATTGCAGCTCAAATATATAAGAAAGAATCCCCAATCATTACAGGTATACACAAAATATCTCCTATTGCAGCAAATCCTAAGCTATTTATTGCAGCTCAATTATATAAGAAAGAATTCCCAATCATTACAAGCATACACAAAATATCTCCTAATGCAGCAAATCCTAAGATTTTTATTGCAGCTCAAATGTATAAGAAAGAATTCCCAGTCATTACAGGTATCTACCAAAAATCTTATCTTTGATTATCCAAAACAAGAACTACTTGCTGATCACTATACAACCGTGTATCCAGTGGCAGGCAGTGTACTTGATTGTACGTAATAAAGGTTCAAGACTACTCAAAACCAATATCTACCTAGTACAAATATCTCTTCGTTTATATATAAATAATAAAATAACGTTTATTAGCAACCAAATTATTTTAGATACAAAGGAGCTCTGTCTCCTGAACTAGGTTATCACCTGTATCTCAGGAAACAGTGCCTTCCCTAATTCTTAGTTCTAAGTCTATATTCGGTAAGTACATATAATGATTCATTATGTCTTAATTAATATTATTTTATGGTGGTTACTGCTAGGTAATGTTTAATATGTTGTTTAGTGGTGTAAAGTGTGGTACTAAACACTGGTGGCGTGAAAGGATATTACTTATCGTTTTAGAAGTTTCTACTGACACGAGAAGGCAAAGAGTAGATATTTTTTATATAATTAAGGGTAACAAATGATCAGTGCACCGGATGATTCGAACATCTATCGTCGGTGAAGAAATAAAATGCTAATGCGTCGTTACCATTGGGAACATAGATGGAACTATTTACCAGTATAAAAGGTTTCCGTTTCTTGTCACTCACCATATTGAATACAGCAATATTAATAGATGCTGCTGTCAACGTTTCCACAGATTACCAGTGGTAGGTATTCCGTACAAGCATTTCTTGTTTCATGTTTGTACATATGTAGGCATGATATATTTTTATTCGGTTTTTCTAAATGGTCGTCTAAAACATAGAGACCTTTCCCCAAACACTTCACACAATTCTTTGGACTGAGTGAGAGAGATTCGGAGAAAAATACAAGGAAACAAAGAGATTACGTACATGTCGATCTAAAAGAAAGATAACTTTTGTAAATGTAAAAATCATGTTTTTTCTGCCAGACTAAGAATCTAATCTAATTAATAATAATGGCGTACATACAATAAGTTTACCAAAATATTTTATATTGTGAATTATTTCGCCACATTTGAGCCTATGAATTGTCTAGAAACCTTAGACATTATAAATAAATACATAAATATACTTGTACAGCCTATCAAAGTCTCTCCCATTGATTGCCTCGTAGGACTGATATTTGCCATAGTTACCACGCTTCGCAGGTGGATTGCCATCTGCAATTTTTTTATTATTTTGAATTGTTATCAGGAAGATGCTGCTGTCCATCTCGTGTTTCAGTGTCCCTTTGTCTCTTCTTACGAAAACCACGGATAATATGGGTTTGTGGATGCTCTCACAAGGGTTTGGGTATATCATCACGGCGAAAATAAATACTTAATAAAACAAAAAAATTAATTGCGGTCATGATAATTTGTTAACTTTCATATGCCCTTTATTTGCCATTGCCGTTCCCTTTGGTAGTTTTCACTGAATAAAATCGGAGGCAAAAGCAGGAAAACACGATGATACAAATATAAAAAAAAATTATATGTACCTAGACCAATATTTTAAACTATGCAGAGTTACTTATAATTAGTCACTGTATGGTTAGACCTAAATAGCAGTAAAAATAACGTATGTGGTTTGTGCATAACTCAAAAATTTAGTAATTTTATAAAGCGATTTCTATGAATATTAGTAGAAATATTTCACGAAACGAAAAGGAACAATGTATAATTTATGTAAAAAAGCCGATTATTCAACATCGAAAAGATTTTATATAAAAGTAGGCAGCAGACAATCGTAATCTTGATTAATGGGGGGCTTTTGCTTTTAAAAAAGACAGTTCCAAATTTTTATTTAAATACGGTTTGAATTTTATCTTTAATCTGGCGAAGTCATAAACATTATTGTCAACTTTAAATTTCATAGCCCCAACACAAGTATTATCAATTAGGTAATTACTGGGGATGTCTCATTTATAATCCATGTAACTGTTTTGAGATAAATAAACATTTTCATTTCATTTTTTAATTTTTTTCAAATAAAACAGGTTTAAAAAAATATTGCCTTGGTAGAAAGATTCGTCGGTGAAAAAACAATTGTTACAAAAGTTTCTCTTCTCTAGTGAGAAAGCTTTTCATAATTATTTAAAACGGCGATGTAGTTGTTGCTAATATTGCGTTACTGGCATTATGATCTAACTTTTAATTATTTAAAATTTACTAATCTAAAAAAAAATTGTGAAAATTTTGTTTTCAGTGCCAAATAATTTATACCAAAAAGCAAATTAAAATTAATAAAACGCTAAAAGGCATTTAAATTACATTATAATATATATATTTTTGTAACTACTGGACAATTTTAAAATTAGAATTACATAGATACTTGCATTCGATGTTTTAAGCGCGCAATCGCGAAACACGGCATGACCGCCAACTGCCGCACCCCAGTCCCACGGTCGCCAGCTCTCGATGCGTTCCCAACGATGCTCCACACTCGACTAACTAGGGCTGATTGTATTTTTTCCGAAACAATTTAATGCGGCATTGTTTTTGAACATACGCAGCTGACAAAGGTGTTGCCTAACGATGAATGACATTACGTTATTCTTTTTTATTTTAATGAGGGCATGTTGTCTCTTGAAAGTAAAGACACTGTTCGATAACTTGCCATTTAGGTAATTTATTTTAGAATTTCAAAATGTCTCAGATGCAATTTATCATAAGAAAAAAGAACCTAATGATACATAAAATAACGAAAACGTGTTAAATTGATCACAATAAAAAATTGCAATCATATCTCGAAATATCTCGAAAGTAAAAATGGAATGAAAACATCTTTGCTTGTTTTAAATTAATATAAATTAACTTTTCTAATTTAATTGGAAACTCTATCTTGCTTAATTTTACTTTAAAAAAAATACTGGCCTCGGCATTGCGACGTTTACATATTTTACATATTGTTATTTTTTTCTATGCAAACAACTGTACATAATGTAAAGAAAACCATGTCCGATTCGAAAACTGCGATCGGGGGGCACATAGGTACTGCAATGACATTACTAAAAATATATATAAGTAATTTATATGAAAATGTTATTGTTATGTACAAGTGGTAAAATTAAAAATTTTGTACAACCGACTTTAATATAAATAAAATGAGAACATCATAAATGTAGTCGAAGTTAATTAAATACGCGTTATTAAGGATAACTCAAAAACTACTGGATAAGATCTTGATCAAATTTATATGGGACCACATGAGAAGCATCAGCTTTCAAATAAATAAGAATCATCAAAATCGGTTCACCTAGAAAAAGTACTGAGGTAACACACAAAAAAAAAAAACAGTCGAATTGAAACTTTTTTTGGAACATGTTTTTTTACTACGATTTGCTTAAAACTGAGCAAATTTTTTAAATCGGCGACGATAGCTTTGAACGTGTGGTGACGCAGTATTGTTACCCGATAGCCGCCCGCGGTCATTTATTGTCATGCATGTTTCCGCATTTTATTTATTTAATTTTTTTGCGCGGTGTTTTTTATTTTATTTATTTCCTGAAAAGGATTACGGATTACATGAAGAGAATCATAACATGATACCTTAAAACACCCTCACGGATTGGACATTTTTTAACATATTGTAATTATCACAATAATGGGGAAAAACTTAAATAAACAACTTTTGTTTTTATTGTATAAAAAGGAAAACGTTCTAACGGGCAGAACAAAATGAGAGAAATGATGATCGATTTTTATTTAACTTTATCCGCTAACATGCCAATCTGGTAACCCTGAATCCGTAGTAATTAAAAAAGTATGCAAACATTGATTCCTAGAACGCGCGCTATTCTGTATTCCATTGAATGGAAAACACTGCGTCGGCGTCCTCTTTTTACAGGCAGATGTGAACAATGCAAACAGCTAACAGCACTGGATGTAATTAAAAAATGTGTAGTGCTTGTTAATGTCAGTCGATGCAAATGTTTACATTGCTTTTAATTAAATAGTATGTTAGTTTAATACGTTTTTTTATAAAATACAACAACTTATGTGAGAGCTTTTTTACTTTGATCTGTTCGGATCAGTAAGCTGAACACTAGATAGAATGACAACCTGGTAAGACATGCAGGAAGTCGTTAGATACAGGTGGCTCAAGACCGTGTTCTGTGGCAGTCCTTGGTGGAATTTCTACCTCAGCTAATTCTTGATTAGGACGTTGAATTGGATTAGAAATCAATTTATTAAGGATTTATCCCTCTAATTTCCAATTCTAAAAATATTTTGTCATCAGAAGCTGCCTTAAAATATCTATCTTTAATCTAAATGTGGTAACCAAAAATCATCAAAATATGTCAAAGCATCGGTCAATGATTGGTTGAAATCTTTTATTTAAGTGAAATCATAGAATAGAATAGAATAGAATAGAATAGAATAATTTTTATTCAATATAGATTACATGTGTAATTCTTATTGAAAGTCATTTTTACTTTACCACTGGTTCGAAAAAAACCTCTGTCCTGGGAAGAACCACTAAGAAACCAGCAGGACTTTTTTTAAAAGTAAATTTTACATTAATGGTTGTACAAACTACGAGTATTTAAGTACAAAATTTATTTTAGAAACTGCTTGGTAGCGACCACCTCATTCCCAGGGGTTATTATCAATCATATATTCATTTGTACTATAATAACCCTTTTATACAGTTTCAGCTTAATAAAACATTTAAACTTGGTAATAGAGAGAGCCTGTACACTTTCCGGGACCTTGTTGTAATAGTATACATTTTGCCCCAAGAATGAATTACTGACTCTGTGGAGTCGAGAAACTGTATCACTAGCTTGTGTTTGTTCCTAGTGTTTACAGAATGTATATTACTTTTTTACTAAAACTACCTTTGTTTTTGTGAACATACATTAAATTTTCAAAATATACTGAGAGGCCAAAGTTAATATATTTAATTTTAAATTTATCTCTAAGAGACTCTCTCGGTTTTAGGTTGTAAATAGCTCTAATGGCCTCTTCTGTAAAACAAAATAGTTTCTGAATCAGTTGCATTTCTATAGCAAACCCATAAGACATTATGCTATGGAAATAACTGAAATAAACTAGTCTAGCTGTCTCGACACTAGTGAGACCTCTAATCTTTTACAGCAGGCTGCAGAACTTAGTCTGCTTGCTAGTTTGATATATGGGGCCCCACTGAAGCTTTGCGTCGAGAGTGATGCCAAGAAAACTGTGGATTCAACAGGCTCAGTTCTTCCCATTTAAAACACATTGGTACCCAGATTTTTAACATTCGTTGTTGTAAATTTAATACATTTAGTTTTATTTCCGTTTAAATGTAGATTATTAACGTTAAACCAATGCACTAATTTTGATATAGCATTATTCATTTCGTCACATTTAAATGATTGACGTTTAAGTTTAAAAATCAAGGAAGTATCATCAGCAAATAATACTATATCATGATTATCCCCTACAAGGGAAGGTAAGTCATTAATATATACTAGAAATAGGAATGGGCTGAGAATCGAGCCCTGAGGGACACCCATTAGTACAGGTGACCCGGAAGAACTTTTACCATTGATAATAACTTTCTGCATTCTATTACTTAAATATGAAATAATAAGTTTAAGGCTGTGTTCTTGACACCATAGTACTGTAGCTTCCTGATTAATGTCTCATGGTGAACACAGTCGAAGGCCTTGGAAAGGTCACAAATATACCCAAAGCATCCTCCGAATTCTCCCATGCACAAAAATATGTTTAATAAGCTCAACCCAGCGTCAGTTGTCGAGCGACCCTTGTAAAACCGAATTGATTTTTATGTAGCAATTTATTAATATTAAAGAAACTTAAGATCTGATCTAAAATTATTTTTCAAAATTTTACTAAAGGTTGGTAGTACAGAAATTGGTCTAAAATTGGCGGGGTCTAATGTACTACCAGATTTAAATAAAGGTATGACTTACTATGTTTCATTAAATCAGAAACACACCAGATAGTTCACCTCCATCCATCAACTACCCGAATGTTGTTTACTGTTTACTCCATTCAATGGGAGTATCGTCTAATACCGCGCTTTCTGAACTCTAAGCCCTTTCTTCTCCGTCGATTACCGCTTTATACGAGTATAGCTTTATGGCAGGCCGCTTGTCACATCCGCTCACTAATCCGTTGGACTATATCACTTACTGTTTTACTGCAGATATCTTCGTTACGGATTTTATAATGCAGAGAAACCCCGGAGCATAGCTTTCCATAGCTCGCAGAAAGCTTTGAGCATAATAATACGACTGGCAGGAAATAAGCACGTCTTTGTTCCGAATTGTAACTGGCAATTCGCACTGGTTGTGTACTTATAGATTCTGAGAAATAATTTACGTGCTAGAGCCACACTACGGCTATATTATGGCTGCAGCACGAACTAGTCGGCTCGACCGGAGTAGGACCACGCTCTCACAGAATAACATCGTGAAATAGCAGCTTTGCTGTGTTTAGTATGGTGAGTAGAGAAATGGAGTCGTTACCAGTAAAAAGGTCACTGGTAACGAGGCCTTCCATTTTAGTGCTCAGGAGTAACAACGCATCTGCATGTTTATTCCTGAGGATAGATGTAGATGTCTATGGACCGCAATATCCACTTACCATCAGGTGGACTGTGTGCTCGCTTGTCACCCTTATACTATAAATAAAAACTGCACCAAGATATGTAGTAATTTTCCGAAATAAAAATACTTAACTAAAAGAACGAATACAAGGAAAGTCAACTATGATTCACTTTAATGCTTTCGCTTGTAATGTGTTTGTTAATGTAAGTACTTTGTTAGTTTAAGTGAGTTGCCAAATAAATAACTATTATTCGCGCTAAATAATTTAACCGGAGCTTTTGTTGCGACATATGAAAATCCATTTCTTGTAGTCAAAACAAAAATTTACAAAATACAATGCAAACATACATATTATGATTAAAGTTTTGTTATTGAGAATAACCAAAGACATTCATAAACATACGAAACATTTCAATCTCTTTGAGAATAACATAATAACTTTTCTTATATCGAAAGCTTTATCTTACATCACCACGCTTAACAGAAAATTAACGTAGTTGTAATTATTTTATTTATTAACTCTTTAATGTTATTACCTATAACGATTATAAAGGACGGATTCAATGAAATAAAATGAAATATATTTTATTTCTTCGACTGTGAAACGTATTTTTTTTTAATTTACCGTTTCGAAATGAGGTTCCTATGACAAACATATTATAGTTCATACAGAATGGAAAACGATAACAAAAATAAATGAACTATGTTCTATGATGTCATTTTCTCCCTGACTGCTTGTTGGACTTTGGCTCTCTGCATGCCTGTTGGCATTATCTCCCAGTTAACCCCGAGCGTAGTGTAATAGACATACATAAATAAAATAATACATTCATTGTTAACGTTCATACTGCTAATTTCAAACACACAATAGTCTGTTGTCAAACAGTCGCATAGTGTAGAGATTATTTATTGCCAAAGAATTTTAAAATGTTACCAATAAATAATTAACACTTAATTATATCTATGGAGTGTATGTCGAGGTAAAAAGCATTTATTTTATATTTTGTATATACAATTATCACTTAGTAATGACTAGGATATATAATTGCTTACAACGGATATGACTACATAATATTGCCCATAGTCCATTAACGAACGAACAACTTAAAGATGATAATTTTGGTTATTTATGTTTTGGATTGTCATACAATGTAATTTTTTATATACAATCGAGCTGCATGGTTCAAAGATAAAGATTGGTTGCTGTTGAAATGGGTGGTTTAACGAATACTGACATGCTGGTTCCAATTATTGGTTTTTGGGTTTGAATGTTTTGTGGTATGGTATTTAGAATTAAACGATTTTTTAACAAGTTAAGTTGACAAAGGAACACACGGACCTTGTACAACAGGGACATTCAAATGATTCAACAGACTGTCGATAAAATGACATAAATGTGTTAAAAGATTTTTATAGAAAAGGTTTTTTTTAAAGTATAGCAACAATAAGGTACTAGTAAATGCTTCGAGAATAACGTGTCAACTTTCGACAGCATATTATTTTGCGTAAATAATCGTAAACCGTTACGTAGTAGGCGGTGGTAGAATTCTACTACTGCTACTATTCTGTTCTATTCTATATCTATTTCTGCTGTTAAATAGTCTGTTCTGGTCTGAAGGGTAAAGACAGCTACAAGCAACGTACGTGTAGCCTTCTTCTGTTGAAGTTGGCTGCATTCAGTCGTCATTTTAGTTTAAAAAAAATTGAAACCGTCTCTGTGAATTTCAATTGTGGCAAAAATTAAAAAAAAAAATTAAAATTCAGTGGACTAAACTTGGCGCGAATTATGTATATTCGAATCCGAGTGATTTCGCACCGACCACCGTAATGATTTTGCGAGTACAATACAATTTTATGTGCGATTGTTACAACAATGGATTACGCAAAACGGACCGAGTGGCCGCCGCCGCTTCTTTCCTGCTCTTGGGCAATTTGTGTTCGTTCTAAACACGTTAATGGTAAAACTTAATTATTTGTTACGGTAAGCTTTTCAGAAGGCATTCATATTCCCATCCCTGCATGTTTTGGAAATAGTATTGTGTTGTATATTTTATTACGGTCATAATCATTATTCTGCCATAAGCAATCTATCATTTATCTTGCCTCAACGGTGTTGGCAATATTATATCAGACAAACAACGGAAAACAACCTTGCGTCTGATTACTCATATAACTTTGTTTAAATAAATTCGATTAAAAAAGTTAGAAAATGGAGGAAGTGAAATGTATAAATTAATGGATAAAATCAAATTTAAATTCATTGAGTAATTTCATTTGACAATGAAGCTCACTGGTTCTTAAACAAATTCCTATTGTTAAAACGGTTTATGTTTTCACAATAACCGGCGCAACGTGCAACTTTCATTATATGGTCTTTAATGAGTTTAAAATAGTTTATTTGTGAATTTGTCAAATTTGTTTGACGACAGTGTGGACTAATAGTTAGTGTAGACATACCTGGCTACTACACCGCGGTCCCTGAAGACGAATCACAGCTAGAGAAAAAACTAGTGTTTTTTTTATAAAAGTAATTGTGACAAACGATCACACAGTCCACCTGATGGTAAGTAAATGCTATCGCCTTTAAACACATAAATTTATTCCCAATAAAATATCAAAGTACAGATAGGTTGTCACCCCTGAGGAAAATGCCTCACTCGCGGTTCTTGGCTTTGACCTATCATGCGAAACACAACAGCATTATGTTGCTATTGCACGCTGGCATTCCGTGCCTGTGTAAAAATTTGTTTTAGTGTTCGGGTCTGGTTATGAAGTTATTGTCCCTATATTTTGATATGATCTTATCATATACCTAAAGGCGTATTTAACAAACATATTTCACCTCTAAGATGGAATGCCTCGTTTGAAAAAGGTCTTCGTTTTTCTACTATGTCTAAAAGCTTGTGCACAGATGATAGCTTGCGATTGTTAGGATGTTGTTATCGTGGTCGAAAATCGACAAGGAGAATGTCGTCAAATTTGTTAAACTCTCAATAAATTTTCTAAACAATTTACTTTCTTTTCTTAGGGCCGCGAATATTGAGCATTTAAACTTAGTGTTGAAATAAAATGTCTTTGATCGCAACGTATGATTTTTTTGTCATAAGTCTTTTTATTATCAGCAACGATTTACAATGATAATTCCTTTTCTGAGGTGTCTGAAGTGTATCCACTTGTTAGCCTCTTTATTTTGCTTTATTTATAAACGTGATATGTGCAAACGCGGTACAAGATGAGTGACATAAAGTTTATTTTATTTACTTTGTGTCAACGACCTACAAGAGCAATTACTCTCGCTACTAGCAGTTACTGAATATCACCATCATATTATGTAAGCACAAATAGCTATTTTTAAGATGCAAATGGATTCACTGTTTACAAAGATGTTGCTTTACATTTCATGAATCGCTACTAGATGGTGCTGAATTATGTTTATAACAAGTTTTTACGTTCACGTTTTAGTTACGTCCATCTCTATTATGTTTATTAGGTCCGTGTGGTAGCGTGTGAGAGAAACATTATCCCATACTATTAATTGGTGTGTGTAAACTTATTAAATGCCAGAAAAAAACATATTCTCTGACAGCGGATTGATCACCTGAAAATTACCAGAATAACACTTTACTTAGAATGAAATAATTTAATGAAATAATTGACATTAAATTATTTCATTCTAAGTAAAGCTTATCAAAAGTTCTTTGCTGATCAAAGGCCTTCTCCATAGATTGCCTCATAGGGGGATATTTGCCATAGTTGTCACGCTTGGCAGGCAGGTGGGCAATCGCTCCTTTTGATTGTTATGAGTTGTTATCAGGAAAATAATGCGGCCCATCTCCTGTTTTATTTCCCGAAGTCGCCTCTTATGCTGTGTGACGACTACCACATGGCACAACATTAAAATATACTTATTATGCCTAACGCACAGAAAATAGGACTGCGTCGTTGCACTCTAACCTATTTCCTTGTGTTTCGATGGGAAAAGGTAGGAGAATATTAAATAATGTTATAGGCTTCGTGGCATCACACTTTTTACTTCTATCGAGTTTTCAGGGTGGATAATGTATCTGCATTTTGATTCTTAACCGAGGATAAATGTAAATGTCTATGGGCCGCCGCAACCGCTTACCATCAGGTAGATAATACATTATCTTATCTTCTTCTATATTATGTATATTCTATATTCTATATTATCTTCATCTTGAGAGGTCAAATAGCTGGTGGTAAGATCCATGCCCACTGTGTACAATGTCTGTTCCTGTGCTTTTTATTGTTATTGCAAAGGAGTGCAAGTGTAAGTGTTTGGAAAATTGCACACGGTTAAAGCGGAAAGTAAAATTATTGGTATGGCTCAATAGCTACGTATATGAGTTGAATTCGAGGAACAACAACCTATATATATATATATATATATATATATATATATAGACAACAAATTATATAGTTATGATATGATATATAGGACAGCAAATTATATAGTTTATGGACAAGTTTACACTATGCTATAGATTTGGATTGCTTGCTTATGAAGCATTTTGTATACTTAGCAGAATAGTAATCTGACCTGAGTGACTTATAGGTACAGCGGGACGAAATCACCCGCGTGGATACACTTAAATTACTTTGTTTTTTTTAAGAGAACCCCTTTTTACCATTGTATATGCTTTTTCTCGTCTTGTTAATCATACATAAATATAAACACAATTGTATGTATAAAAGGACACTTCTATATTGGTACAACCCGCACGTTGACCACGCTACGTGACAGTAAATGAATAAAAATACTAACAACCATGCCAATTTTCATCTAAATTCATCTAGTAGTTTTAGAGCCTATTGTGTTCAAAGAGACAGACAGACAGACAAAAAAAATAACGCAGTTAAAATTTTCAAAAAATATTTTATATACAGATTTGGCCTAGGAACAGGTTTATTGTAGTATAGAAAGATATAAATCATAGAGTTAGCAAATTAAAGTGCTGTCTTCGAATAGGGTATATATATAGTCCGTAAATAAATAAAACTTTTACTCCTGGTAGAGCCAAGCTGCAGCTATATTTATAGTATAGTTGTAGCACGAATGGGTCGGCTCGACCGGGGAAGGACCACGCTCTCACAGAATACCAGCGTAAAATAGCAGCTTAATGTTGTTGTGTTTCATATGGTGAGTGTAGAGAACCGGAGACCCTTTTTTACTGGAAAAGAGGCATTCCATCTACGTCCTCAAGGCTGACAACGCATCTGCATTTTGATTCGCAAACGAGGAGAGATGTAGATGTTTATGGGCCTCAGCTACCACTTACCATCAGGTGGACTGTGTGCTCGTTTGTCACCCTATTTCTATAAAATAAAAAAAAATAAAAAAACAACATGAATTCGTTTTTATAGCTAAAGTTCACCTCAAAGATAAGAATTTACAGCTGATTTCTTGAAAAATATCTTCCAAGGGGAACAATTTTCTGCATATGCAAATATTATATTTTATCAATTTAAACAGTAGGTAAGGTCTATAATCAATATTCATACATATCGTGAAATCGTAACCAAGCGTAGTTTTGTCTGCGCATTTGTGCAAGCTCATCTCCACACTAGTTTAACTTTTTAGTTTAAATTAGTGCAATTAGATAAGCTTGGGCTAACATTATGCATGTGTTTCGTTTAAATTGGTTAAAAAAAAGAGTCAAGTCAGTAAAAAACCTCCTCATCGACGTGCGTTGACGGATTAGATATACGCAAAAATAAAGTACTATATTAAAAAATTGGATATAATGTACATTAATCCATACATTTTTACGTGGTAGAGCCACGCTACATCTATATTATGGTTGTGCTCGAATGGGTCGGCTCGACCGTGGTGGGATCACGTTCTCACAGAATACCAGCGTAAAATAGCAGTTTATTGCTGCTGTGTTTCGTATGGTGAGTGTAGAGAACCGGAAAGCCCTTGTACTGGAAACTATTGGGTATTCAGGGGTGATAACGATAAATAATGTAGATGTCTATGGGTAATAGCATCCATTTACTGCTGGACTGTGTGCTCATTTGTCACCCTTATTCTATAAAAAAATATATTAAATTTACAAAAAGAGGAAGATAGGTAGTGGTTATTGCCTACCAGTGGGGTTTTCAAGTGATTTTGTATGAAACGTTTTTACTGTGTTTTTGACTGGAGATCGTAGTATTTTAAAAAAGTTTCCAGTCAGCTATGTAATACTATGCCCATTAACAAAGCATTAACAGCGTTTACAGCGTTTTTTATTAAAGCCACGCTGCAGCTATATTAATAGTATAGTTGTAGCACGAATGGGTCGGCTCGACCGGGGAAGGACCACGCTCTCACAGAATACCAGCGTGAAATAGCAGCTTAATGCTGCTGTGTTTCTTATGGTGAGTGTAGAGAACCGGAGACCCTTTTTTACTGGAAAAGAGGCATTCTATCTTAGTCCTCACGGCTGACAACGCATCTGCATTTAAATTCGCAAACGAAGATAGATGTAGATGTCTATGGGCAACAGCAACCACTTACCATCAGGTGGATTGTGTGCTCGTTTGTCACCTTTATTCCATAAAAAAAAAACAAAGCGCAGAACCTGACACTGATAGTGGCCGCTGTGTATATTATCAACTATTTTTCACCACCTTTACACGGCTCTGTCGCATGTCAACAACTCAAGAAATCAGTATACATTAATTACCGATGGCTGTACGTTCAATAATAACTATATAGGGAAGTATTATAGTAAGGAATAACAACTAAAAAAAGGCAACTGTCTTTTAGACGAATGCAAACTCTTTTCTTCAGAGCTATTTTTGTAAACGTCAGCTTTTTTTATTGGTAACTGGACTGGTAATTGGACTAGCACCGACTAAAACCTTAGAGTATTCCACCTTCGCTACATATAACCAGGGCCCTGGTAATGTGTTGCCACACGTACGCGGTCTCACCAGCGTCAGCCGTCCCTTGGCGGTCTCTCCTCGAGTGAGAACTTCTCCTCTCCTATTATTTCGTCGGGTATTTTTAAAGGACTTTTATATTATACTACATAAAAACAGTTTCATTTCTATATGTTAAGAGGATGCGTAGATAATACATATGTTTGCGTGTATTAAATCTCGGGTACAACTAAAATAGTAAAAATAAAATAATACTAACTCTGGACTCTGTCTGAAGTGGTCAACCGCGAATTGAAGTAGAGGATGTCTTCCATCATGTTGTTGGGTCGATTGGTCCCTTCTTTCTTCTTTTCTTTCTTCTCTCATTTCTCTCTCCATTTCTCTATCTCGCTCTTTTTCTCTTTCTCTATCCCTCTCTTCCTGCTGCACAGGTGAATTGATCTGCGTTCTCCTTTCAACATGTTCTGTCTCATCCCTCGACTCCCTTATCTCTCGAATTTCTCTAGAGTCCCTCGATTCCCTCGATTCCCTCGACTCCCTCGACTCTCTCGACTCCCTCGACTGCCTTGTTTCCCTTGTTTCCCTCATCTCTCTGTTTTCACGTTCCGATGTGCGATCCTTTGTTGTAATACCATTTGTCGTAGGCTTTGGTTGTATCTGAAACAAATAAGAGACAAATTTAGTGTTTACGCTGGTACACAATATAACATTTATAATGCCCGTTATAAAATTCTAAAATTATGTTTTACTTGTTACGGAATTTTCTAATTAATCTTGAACATTAAATACAACGGCTATAATTCCGTTCTAGGGACACCTCCGATTTCGACCAATTTTTTTTTACATGTTTACCAACATAAATGATGAAAAACCCCAAAGGGATTTTTGGCGCAAATGCCCCTGAAATATTTTACGAGGGTTTGAAGTTTTAGATTTTTAAGGCAGTTTTTCATGATAAAACGATTAAAAATTACAAAATTTTTAAGCTAGACCAGTTCTCATGGATTTTTTTTGCATAAGCAACTTAGTTATAAATGAAAATATCTCCGAACACGTGGATGCGTGCGCTCCGTTCGACGGTTCACGACAAAGTGACGTCCCCCCTCCGCCGAAGTAATACCAAAGTCTAGTCGACGGAGCCCTATTCTGTAAACCTTTTATAAACCATCCAGAAATAGGAGCCTAAGCGGGGCTCTTATTTTTGGATGGTGTTGCATAAAGACACCAAAATCTATCCTCTATTAAGAATTAAGACGCTAAGAACTAAGTTGGAATGCTTCGTTACCAGCAAACAGTGTCTACGGTTCGAGCGTGGTTCTTCCCGTTCCAACTGTGTTAAAACAGCGTGGCTCTACCACGTATTAATTATGTTTTTATTCCTTACTGTGAAAATGATTTCATTTCTTTCAAGTGAATACAAACTGGCATGCCAACTTTATAATTCATGTATTACGAGTTATGTTTAAAAAATTATGTAAAACAGATGCATGTCATTCATATTCATGAACGGAATACTGAGTAATTGTTCATAATGTTATTTGTTTCAATTTAAATTTTAGTGATGAAGCATCGATGCAACGATAACTGTAATTCAAAAAACATATAAAAGTTCATTGCAGCTGATTTTCAGCCAACTTCAAAAAAGGAGGAAGATAATTCGACTGTTTGTTTTTTTGTATGTTACATGATATCTTCGTATTTGGAGATTTTTTTTTACAAAGACCAATAGGGGTGAAGTTCTTATGATAACAAAGGTTCATTTAGACGACATTGACATTGATATTCCTCAGTCCACTCAAAAGGATTAAAAATTAACTTTAAAAAAAATTAAAAGCCAGTTTCAAAGAACAACTAAAAATAAATAAAATAGTTTCATTCTGAAGTCCGGCTCTTAATTATATTAATTTAATTAAATTTAAAGAACTGCATAGCCAATCGGACGACATCTCTGTCACATCACTCACAAGTTATTTATACTTTAAACATTATGTTTTTTTATTCCAATGTTAATGTGGCCTAAAGGATTCCAATAAACATCGGAACATCTAAGAACGAGTAGGTCCATATAATTAAGCTACAAAATATCGACTGCACGGAATATTTAGCTTCGTTGCGTCGTTCATTCATTGATGTTAAGTGTAAAAACACAAAGGTTACACGACATACTATAAATATTATACAAATCATAATTCTTAGATTTGTTGTGGCTAATGCAAACCGTGGACACCTGCAACTAATTTCTAACCAAGAAGGCTATGGTATGCCTCACACCCGGTAATTATATTGGCTCTCAAACAAGAACACACGACAGTGCAAGCACTGCTATTTTGCGGCAGAAATGAGTTAGATAGTGGTACTTTCCCAAACGGACTCCTACGTAGAAAAGAAGGTCTACAACCTAATAACAGTTACAACTACTTTCAAAGCAAAAATCACGTTATAATATTATAATCCTTATTCCATAACGACGTGGTAAAATGTGCAGGCACACCACTACATTTCTCAATGAACAATTAAAAGAAATATTGAAGAGTTAGCGGCACCGACTATGTGTTCAAGAAAGCGTGAACAGAGTGCATGGTCCGAGGCACCTTGAGGAATGATCCCGTCAGTGCCTGCCTGTGTGTTTGTTATGTGAATACAAGAGCGCACTCGTATAAATATATAATATATATAACTTAAGCTTAACCTATTAAAAAAAGTTATAAAATGTCAAAAAAATATTTGTAGATTGCGCAAGTCTGTACTGTCCGAGTAAGTTAAATTATAAGCAATTTCTGTACATTTAAATCCTTAAACAGTATATCGCCGTTTGGTAGTAAAAGGAGATATTAGAAAATTTTACACATCTCGTCCCGGCAGTGTTGTAGGATACGAGTGGGAAAAATCCTAATAAGATCCCGTGATATCCAACATAGGGCGGTCTAACCGTAACATTATTGAAAATAATACTCTTTTTATTATGATAGAGGCCGCGCAACTGTGCTATGCAACAATTAAAATTTCTGTTTTAAACATTATTCATTTTCTGCTATCTCTTCCTTATTTATTTGTAATTTAAGTGTATATTTTTTTGCTTTAAGCAACAATTTAATAAAACAAAAAAGGTCTCCAGTGAATTTTTTTTATATTTTAAGTTTTTACTAGGAAGATAAAAAATAAAAAAATAATAAAATGAAGAATTTTAGTATGATTGTTTGTTGTTATAAATAAAGAAAAAGAGAAAAAGATACCTGTTTTATCTCCCTCTGTCGACTCCTACGACACCCAGGGGATATTTTGAGGTAGTGCACTTTCTTATGTCGACATTACACGCCAGCCACGAATTCACGCTGAGGTGAATTCGTGACGTCACAATTACTAATAAAGTACCTTTCTTTATAATATAATAGGTATAAATGTACTGAAGATAACGTTCTTTAAACAATAGAAAAAATATACAGCACTTTCATGTACGCAATACATACTTTATTGTTTTAATGTTTTGGACGTAGCATTTGAATACAAGCAACGATATTGTTTTAGGTATCGGAGCATTGTCCGGTATATCTAAACTGACCATTTATTTTTTAACTCAAAACGGGATATGGGTTTATTTATACTCCCCAGTTAGCAGGTTAACAATTTAAAAAAAAATGTTATTTATTTAAAAACTGTAACTTTATACAATTAGTGTTCACTATAATTATAATCACATTAATTATAATTATTTTTATTATAACAAATTGTGAAAAATAAAAATCAATCACCAATTCACCAGCTTCATAAAAGCAAAGTTGCTCACACAGTAATTATTAAATGTAACATATTTTTTAATCATATTTATATTTGTCAGTGGAACAAATTTGCTTTAATAAAGTTGGTGATGAATTTAAATAAGAATAAAATTCTGGGCAAGTTTTTTTACATTGACCTTTGTTATCAACATCGCCTTTAGAACTGGAACCTGTAAGTGATTTTTTTTGATAGAAAAATACTCTTTCTACTGGAGCATTAATTTTTACCAGGTAGACATAAAATATTTTCGATTAAAATGCAAAATAATTTATGTTGAAGATTGTTGGTGCGAAAGTGTTTGAATACTTCCACCTAACGAGTTTCTCCGGAAACTTTTAAATTATCCCATTCGGTTATTTTTTGGTCAGTCTCGCTCTCACACCGTTGGTGTCTGACGAACTTCGTAGTTTTAAATTTTCGTGCGGTTTTGGAAAACGGGACTATTTTGCGTCCCGGAGCTTTGTTTGGGGACAACGGGACAAGTGACCGAGAAAAGGGACAGTCCCGTTCAAAACGGGAGGTATGGTCACTTTAGGTATGTCACACACTGAACCTACACGAGTAGCTATATTCGCGCCAATGTTGCATATACAATTTGTATGGAATTAAGTAAATTGTTTATTTATATATCAGTCAATATTTTTTATACAATAAGGGTGACAAACGAGTACACAGTCAATCTGTCTTCAATTAAAAATCAAAATGCAGATGCGTTGTCACTCCTGAGGATTAAGATGGAATGCCTTGTTTCCAGTAGAAAGAGTCTCCGGTATTTTAGACCCTCCATATGAAACTATTTTATTTTGAAAAACTGTGAAAGCGTGGTTCTTTCCCGATCGAGACGACCCATTCGTGCTAAAACCATAATATAGCTACAGCGTGGCTCTACCTCGTGTAATTCAAACCAGGTGAAAATCATTAACATTATTATAGAAAAAATAAAACATTTTGAAATGTTTCTTGTAAGTATTCTATTCTAATTCACTACTACATAATCCGTTGAATTCAAAATGGGTCTCTTTGGTTTAAGGTAATTTATAGGTATAAAATAACTTCTTTGTCAGCCCGTGGATTTGCGATCTCAGTACCAGACGTCTTACAATTTTGTCACAGCTCTCAACCAACGCCTGATCTAACCTGCCGCCTGGCAACGGTCTGGGTATTTTTTACATCTGGTATATTATACGGAATGGTTATACCATCTAACTCAAATTCAAATTCGAGATATTTACTGTAAGTTAATTGTATATTTGTGGTGTTAATTTATAATATTTCGTGACTTACAACTTAACCAGCCTTTTCGGGTATTACAATATTTGTTATATTTCGTAGGCCTAACATAAGTTACATAATGAATTAAAGTTATCAAATAAAGGTGTTTCTTATATTAGAGTAAACAATTAATTAAAATTATAAAAAAATTAAAATAACGTAATAAAAAAATAAACAATGCATAATTGGATATCTATCAGATACCATGAGATATTTCTGGCATACAAATTCAAAAGTTCTGCTGAGTTTCATGCTGGTTGTTTCAAGGATAGAAGTTTCTTTGCCGAACCATGGTAAACTAAAAAAAATCTTTTAATAAGCATTACTTGTGTAGTTTATTAATCTATATTGAATAAAAATTATTCAAATATATCCTATTCTATTTCCTATAGTCGCATTCTATGATACCCACGGGACGATTTGGATGTTTGATATGGACAAACTACTTTAAAAGTAAATCCCACCTTACTCTACTTAAATGAACCAAAAAAAATCCTCTCCGGACATCGATTGACGATATTTATGTCTATGTAATTGAATAATGGCTTAAAGGCTATAAATATAAGCAGCAATTTGTTTTCGTTATTAATTGACAATTAATGCAAAATTAAATTATAAAATTGATAAAATACCTTTGGTTTACGTTTCAACGTCTTCCTGCTCAGTGTTCTGATTATACCGTAAAAGTTCTCCATATTTACTCTATATTACGTAAATTATGTATGTAATTTTATTTACAAAATTGAAAAGTGCCGTTTTTACAATTTTTTTATTATCACTTTCACTATATAAAAACTGTTTTCTTTTACGGATATGCAACAATTTCCGCGCTGCATTCGCGAAGTGCAGCTGCAGTATGCGCACACACTGCACACCCGACGGCGGTTTTTTATAAATATGCAATCTCAATGCGCTCGTTTCGATTTACCGCTAATTATTTTAGTAATCGCATTACTAGTCTCCTAAACTGTGCAATTTTGAACACAATTCTTCTTTTATTTAGTTTTATTCATAGGTATGAATTGAAATATTGTTTACAAATCGAGACAACAACAAATTTCTTATTTTTTATTTCATAATTGTAACCATTAATTAATGTTGTTATGCTACATGTCTACATCTTACTATAAGGTGGAACAAGGTCGTAACGAATTGCTCTCTAAAGATCAACAACACCTGCAAGTGGTGCCATCTGCTGATTCATAAACGAGGCTTTGGCGATGGACTATCCCTAAACCTGGCCGGCGGGGTGCCATGTCGCCAACCATGAGAGTTAGGTCTAAAGGCTTACAGTCAGCAGTTGATCAAGATAAGAAATGAAGGAATATATTTTTAAAGACGTTATTTGAAATGACGACCTAAGAAGTGAGACAAGCGTGAAGTCAATCAATGGGTGAAGATAGCTCAGAAAAGCCGTATGTTGACTTGGAAGGACTGTAATGAAAATGATGATGATTAAAAATTAAATAATTTTTCAGTGACATACATTCATTCATTCATTAGAGCTTTAAGGATTATTCATAGCTGAACATGGCCTCCCTCAATAGCCTATTTCAGTTTCCCTCTGTAGCCTCGTCGACTTCTACGGGATGACATAGGGTAGCGGATTCTGTTACACCACTAAACGCCGTACCTGAGTATTCTTAACTCACTGAAAAAATATTCTATAACCACTCATTCTCTGTTGGTTCTGATGCCCCGGTTGTGTTGTTATTTCTCAATACGTTTTCACTGGAACACAATATAGGTGCACTTCTGCTTTACGGCAGAAATGTAACAAGATGGAGGATATTAGAGTCAAGTTTATAATAAAGTGTAGTCTCATTAAAGTCATAGCAAGAACAACACGCCTCTCTTCTCATTTTAACTCCTTCCAACATTACACGGCGACTCTACCAGGCTTCTAGGTAGAAGATATCTGCCTAATAAATGACTCTATCAAAAAATATCCGGAAATGGTCATTCACAATATTTTAAAAGGTCATCGATCACAGTTAATTTTTACTAATTTATTCTTTTTTTTCATAAACAGACCGGAAAAGTCTAGTGCTGGAAATGGGCCACCCCGTTGCAGGACTGATTTGTTATAGTCGTCACGCTTGGCTGGTGGATTGACGATCCCAGTACCAGACGTCTCGCACCTTTGACGCTGCTGTACGTCGCCGTTTGAGTTTTTTTTTTACTTTACCTCTGATGTAAACGAGGTGGTTATACTGCGATCTATCAGAATCCATGACATTTTTCTGGCATTTTTCATAGTCGCCTCTAACCATTTCCATGGGATGAATTGAGGTGATGGATTCTCTTTCGCCTCCATCACTATATACTTACTTATTTTTTTTATAGAATAAGGGTTACGAACGAACACCCAGATACTGTGCATCTAAATCTATCCTTGGTTAATAATCAAAATGCAGATGCGTTGTTACCATAAGGACTAAAATGGAATGCCTCATTTACAATAAAAAGGGGTGACTGGTTCTCTACACTCACTATACGAAACACAGGTATTTTACGCTGACATTCTGTGAGAGTGTGGTCCTTCCCCTGTTGAGCCTATTTATTATTACTAATTAATACAATTACTATTTATACGAGAATATAATTAATAAGCTTCAGTTTTTCATATTCTGCGATATGCAATATTTTATCCACTGCAAGTGCGAGTATTTTGTATTGAACGCTATATTATGCAGCTGCTTTAAGCGCAGATTTGTCATCAAGAACCAGTCTTTTGCGTTCCAGTTCTAAGAATTATAGCTGCATCTCCGGGAAGCGAGAGCCAGTTAGGCGGCGTATTGGTGACAAGAGACGCTGACACGGTTTACGACTCAATTTACGCGGATAATATATTGAATGGCACACGGCTCAAATTCCTCTGTATGCTTGTAATCGTTATTTCATAGATTTTATTGGTATAGATGGGCTAACATTTTCCGCAATATAAGGCCCAAGTATAATGATATAAATGGAAAGTCAAAAGATTTGCATCTATCTCTTATTAATTAGCAAAATTACAAAAGATCTTTTAAACTTTGTAACAAGAGTTACAAGAAATTACTCCACTGGATTTCCATTAGAAATACTATAATAAAGAAAAATAAAAGGCATATAAAAAAAATATAAAGGCTTATAATGGCTGTTAATATATTTTTTATAGAAAAAGTAAATATAAAAAGCCTTTTAAATAAAGTATTATATACCCTATACGGGTACGGATAAAAATTGCAAAAACAAAAGCAATGAAATGAGAGGAAGGAGCCCTACTTGACTAATATGCAAGGCGTTATTCAAATAAAACAATATATGTATATATATATATATATATATATATATATGTATATTATTTTATTTGAATATATTTCAATGAAAGTGGGCCATGTAACTGGGAGATAACTCTCTGTAGTGAAGAAGTCACAGCGAACTGTTCTAATTCATTTCAATGACAAGTTGACACGTACGTTTAGCATTCAGTCGCGAGCAGGCTTGTATAGTGCTAAAAAGCTGTTACTAAATCCGAATGTCATTTTAGACAATTTAACGTTTTCAGAGTTCATTTTGCACTGGAATATAATTTTATTCTATAATTTAATTAATGCGTAAAAGTCTAAAAAGTAACTCTAACTTTAATTAACTGCATTTGTTGACATGAATCGTTTAGTTTAATATTTGTTACAATGCCATCAAAAGACATTTTTTTTTCAATATTTTCATCATTATCTAACAAGTTCACTATTAAACATTATCCTGAGCCATCTGCAACCATCGACCTCCTGTATGTCTTACCAAGTCGTCACGCCATTTAGTGAGGGGCCGCCCTACATCGTTTACAGTTACGAGGTTGTCACTCGAGAACCTTTTTTCCCCATCGGTTGTCGATATTAAAACTACATGGTTATGTCTCTTTATAAATAGTTTTATGTTAAACAAAATTTTAAATTTTATTTAAAATTTAAAATTTTATTTAAAATTTTGTTCTAATAAAATATTTTAAAAAGAAACTACGAATAATTCTGAAATAGAGATGAAATATGAAATAATACAGCCATATAGCTCGAAGAATGTGGAAGAAAGGTTATCAAGTTGCAACCATCCTCCTACCGGTTAGCAGTGTAGGGCGGCCCTCTACTAGATGGACCGACGACCTGGTAAGAGATGCAAGAAGTCGATAGATGCAGGAGGCTCAGGGCCGTGCTTTGTGGCATTCCTTGGGCCACCATAATACAATATGGGCTCCGCAGTGTACTGCAGCGTACTTGTGAAGGAATAGTGATGATGATATTCTATTTTCTTTATTAATATTAAAATATTTTCTCAATTGCATTACATAACAGACCTCATGACACTGCATACGTTCCGAACGTTAATTCTACATTCGCTTTGTATCTGCACTTTCTCATCGCAATGACTCGCTGTTTGGTAGCGAAGTTAGGTAAAGGTATTCGCCAGTGCCGATAAATGCAAATGACTCAACTAATAAAATCACTGTCAAAAGTCTGTGAAAAGCTGATTTAATGAAATGAACACAACATAACAATTAAATTTTCATGATGTTTATTTACACTCTCTGGATACTAAAACTTTAGTTGATTTTCTATTCGCGTCATTCTAAGAGTAAATCAGGACATAGGGAAAGTTTGTCGTTAACGACAACCAGATCCGGACAACTAAAGTTATTTTTTACACACGCATAAAATAACAGCATGACGCTGCTGTGTTTCATATAGTGAGTGTACAGAACCGGAGACCGTTTTAACTGGCAACGAAGCATTCCATGTTTTTCCCGAAATTAATCTGCATTTTGATTCTTAATCAAGGTATCTATGGGTCACCCCGCATCCACTTACCATCAGGTGGACTGTGTGCTCGTTTATCCCCCTTACTTCTGTAAAAAAATATGGAACGAAATTACTAAAGAGCATAATAAGTTATATGTGATCAGACGCCGGATATTTTGGCAAAATACAAACACTTATATGTTTTCGGTTTAGATGTATTAAGTAAACTCTGTAAAGACTATTAACATAATATATTTTATTTATAATAACCACTTAATGAATGAACTCTTTATAACGAGTACAAATTGTAACTAGGTTTTATAATTATGCTCTCATTTCGCATAATCATAATTATAGCCAAGTCCACGGATGAACATTAGGCCCGTCTCATAATAATATCCTCCAGACCGAATTTCAGTCACGGCGGCCAGTCGAAACGGAGACTAGCCATCTGCGCTGGACAGGATTACAGAATTATAGTGCTCTTAGTCCGATGGGGAGAGAATCACTCCAGCCTACTACTGAGAAGTTCTTGATAGAAAAATCTAATAAGTGATTTTTTGCCAACCCGGGACAACATGATCAGCAGTTGCGCTTACGAATTCTATGCCAACGAGGTAGTCAAAGGGCCGTCTCATATTTATCTAGCAGGGGTCACTTTACAATTCATTATCCTGTTTTCCAATAACATTTGAATATTGGTTTCTGTAAAACAACTACGAGAGAAGGAATCTTTATTACAATTTGATAATTTAATTCATATATTTTATGTTACATATTTGCATTGAAATTATATATTTTTTTTATTATAAAAATAAATCAAATACAAAGCTTAAATTAATTCAACACGCTGTCGCAAAAACTTAACAAGGTTACCTGTACACCATGGTTCATTGACGGCACTCGGTGCTTAACCTACGTACAGACATTGTCTATTATGTTTTGTTACAATTGCGATAAAACTAAAATACAAAAGTAGATTATATTATACAACGTGTATGGATATAAAATGTATGATTTGTAGAACAAGAATAAAATGTGAACACGAATGCTACTGTCACACATAATAATATAGAAGTGATCCCGTGCAGGCTGTCTAACATTTATAATGATGAAGCTGTTTTAGTTAACGAAGAAAATAGCATTTCCAACTTACAAATATCATACTTAGAAAATAATAACAGTAACAGTTAACACTTTATATTTTAGTAGAACACTGGCGTGCACTCATTTATGTTGACTAATAATGTAGGTTTATGTATTACTTAAACCACGTTGAGATATTTATTTTAGTTTGAGACTTTCTGTATACACAAATAAATTGTCTACAAAATTATAGCTGCCAGAAAAACTAGTTTTCAATAAATATTAATTTTAAAGAAATCCATATGACTCCTCAATATGCTTCCAACTGAGTTCTTTATATTATGTTGTCTGTTGCAGATATTGCGATTAGAGTTGTAAAATAAAACATTTTGCTTAAATCTAACAAAAAATTGCTGCAAATGGCTGATTTTCCAATCGTCAGATAAAAGTTATCTACCAACTGAATTATAACCTCACTGAATATAAAAGTTGAACAGTTGAACTATTTTATTCATACAACTGTAATTTTTATTTTATACTATGAACAATTTTTTTCCAGGGATTGGAAAAGTTTAACTGGAATGCTGAAACGCCATTTAAAGGTAGTAGAGGTGCGGTACTACTCGTATATAATTTTCTTGTATTTTAAACCTAATGGTCTTACGAATGATGCATAAAATATTAACGACTTAATAAATATCACAGCTTTAGTTCGAGATAAGGCATTTATTTAGCACACTTATCGGCATAATATTTTTCTTAAGAAACCTAACTAACGATTTTTATGTGATTTTACTTGTTAAAGAATAATATAGGTACAATAATTTAACATTTAAATCTCACAATCAATACGACGACTCTGACGATCAACGATCGACGGCTCCGTAACGCAGTGGCTTAGCAATGAGTTGCGGCGCTGGGGCCGTAGGTTCGATTCCCGGTTACGGATCTGGATGTTTATTCTAGTGGAATGTATGTATGTAAACTACCTCCACTATACAGGAGAAAATCTAAGGGGTATATTTATAAAAACAAAAGATAAGGAAAAATTAGCTCGACTTATCTTTATTTACTATTGTTATTAACCTTTGAAAATCCTGTCTGTCCACTCGAATAAAACTTAAAATCAAATTAAACCAGTAAAGTTTGAATTTGTTTGTTCCATGTCTAGGTTTTTTGCGAACATAACTTTTGCGCCCAAGAAGGAGTGTTCCAACACCATCGATCAAATGATTAAAGCAACTTATCACACGGAACTGTCGCTTTTGATTTGACAAGTTTTTTATTCAATAATTAAATGAATGTTTAAAAGGAATCAAGTTTTCCTCATTCCAACGCTCATTTACCTTTACTTTTCATTTCCAGCTTGCTAAAATACTAACTAATGCTAATGCTATATAAAAAAACTAACTACGTACTTAATAAGAATAAAATTTTAGGATCATACATAATAAAATAAGTGATTAAAAAAGACTAAAAGTACACTTTGGTTTTACGATCTATTTTTTTCTTTAACAGAATAATGGTCATAAACGAACACAGAATCCATCTAATGACAAGTGGAATCTGAGGCCCATAGCCACCTTCCTCCTTACCCGAAAGACTCAGATAGAATGCCTCCTTACCAGTGGTGGAAAAAAATGGTTTCCAGTTCTATACACTTACCCTACAAAACACAACATAATTAAGCTGCCATTTTACGTTGGTAATCTGTGTGAGCGTGGTCCTTCCCCGGCCGGTCAGACCCATTCGTGTTTCAACCAAAATATAGCTGGCTCTACCACGTTAAGCAATAGAATAAAATAATTTTTATTCAATACTAGCAGCCCGCCCCGGCTTTGCCCGGGTTGAACAATTATCTATGTAGGTATAATATATTTCAGATTTAGCTTAGTAGATATAACTTATTTTAAAACTTCTTTATATAACACATTTTTTGTTCCATTTTTCTGCGGCTTTAATATAAATCGATTCTCCACATTTCCTGACATAGAGAGACCAATATATAATTGTATGTTTGGCCGTGGGATTTGTTGATGGTGATGGCGAAAATATTTTATATTGGAAACTGTAATCGCTTATAGTGCCCAAGTGTATGCGCAAGCACAGGTGCACTCTCTATTCCCTCACTCTCATAGTCCGATGGGACGGTAAACCGACACGACCGGAGAGAGATCAGGCGCAAATCTGTAGGGATCATGGGAATGCGGGGAATATCAGTCAACTGACCTGGCGCTGGTACTGTAAAAATAATGCTCTCAATCACATTATTACGTAGCGATTTTACTTGAAGTCTAGTTCCATTGCACAAATTAGGCGGATTCAGGTTTCGCAATAAAATTATTGGAATAACGACTTTAACTTTTAGAGTATGAGGGGGAAGTCCTGAAGGGTTAAGGGGGTTAAGGAATTCCTGTGGGTGATGCATACCGTCCTCTGTATCTAATGCGGTATCAACGGATTTATATATTTTTTGATTACCCGGTATTCTTTCTAATATTTGTTTATTGATATGATCAACAGAAGTATTTCTTGGAGAAACTATTGACATCTCGCATATCCATGAGTAATCTTTTTGAGAAATATTCTCAATTGCTGGGTTCAAAAAATTTAACATTTAGAGAATCAAATCATTAAGACTTGAGATAGACTTTTCTAACTCATGTATTTTAATAGTCATCTTATTCAAGTATTTTCCCATCACCTAATTATAATAGAAAACTTGCGAAATGCGTATTACTACTCTCTCCTAAATGGGCTCTCATGTTTATTCTTAAGGTGATTGATTGTACAGAGCTCCATAAAGGAGATGCCTTTAAACAGGCTTTAAGTATATCTGCACGTGTTCCTCTAGGCAGAACAGGAAGAGTTTGACGAAAGTCACCGGCAAACACGAAGGTGACGTCTCCCATAATTTTATCTGAACTTCTTAGGTCTTTTAGAGGTCTGTAGACTGCTGTAGACAGCTTCTATATGTGAGCGGTGGCTCATACATTCGTCCCGCATTATGAGACAGACATATTGAAGAAGTTTGCCCAGTGGGCCGTATTTTCGTATGGAACATACGGATTATTTCTGGATGGAGACACTCAAAGGCAGTTTAAATGTGGAATGGGCAGTTTTTCCACTACTAAGAGAAGTCCCAGCTATACCGGAATAAACCACCGCAAGAGCCAGTTTGCCTATTGATCGAATTTTGGCCAGTATTATATTTATTAGGTAAGTTTCAGTCAGTTCCACCGGGTGCATCGATAAAAAATACGAGTAATTTGTAATTTAAACGCTCGTATTATGGCGTCGTAGGCGTGTCGCTGATCACGTACTAAAATCGGTATGAGAAAAAAACGTACTCATTCAATTCCTTACAATCATGTACTAATGTTATCCTTAAAGCTGTTGGCTCTCTGCGGTTTAGGCAGGCCAAAGTATCTTTTAAATGCAGTCTTCACCATTTATTTTTATATAGTCGTCTCAAACTAATAAAGTAACTAAGCTAAGTAAATACGTACAACAAATATCCAGCAGTTATAGTTAGTCCAGGAGGAATCGGCGCATTAGTGTTAATTAAACCAATCCACCTCGATTTTTAATGCGTTTCTCAAATTGTCCTACTGATGATATAAATGCATGTTGCCGTGGGGCCACTCGGTGCTATATTGTTTAAACCGGTTTTTTTTTCAATTGCAAGGAATTGTTATTTTCAAACGGTTTAATTTTTTTAATATTTTGAATGAAATACGAATAAAAAGGTCCTATGACTTTTTACGATAAAGTTAATATTTTCGGAATTATAAAAATAAAATAAATAAAATAAAATGAATTTATTTCAGACTTTTGGTCCATAAGAGGGTTATTACAAAATATGAACTTACAAATGATGTTAGTAAAATAGAATAAAAACTACATTATGACATTAATTTAAATATTTTCCGGGCCAGTTTGTGACACATGTTGTGTGTATACCCAGCGCCTCATGACTGGACAGTCTGGCTTATCACTAATGACCTTCAGAATAGTGATGGAACTCTCTCGCCCTATGCGCATAAGAGATGCGATTCGTTGGCGTATTACAGCGTGAAAACCGTCAGTATGCGTTAGCACAAACATCGTTGATGCACTGCAAAATCGCGGGAGTCCCAACATCACTCTGAAGGCATTATTTTATTGAACTTGGAGAGCATTGATAGCCCGCTGCGTATAGTTAACCCACAGACTACTCGTGTACATTGTTTGGTAGGAGGCTTTAAACAGTGAAATTTTAACTTCTGCGTTACACCTAGCATATCTGCGGGCCAACATGTTACAGCGGACTGCCATCGCCCTCCTTTCTCTTTCAATATCACTGTCATAAATGAAACTATCATTATGAATTTTTAAATGTTTGAAAAATCCCAAATTCGTATACTTTTGACCCATTAAAAATACATAAAGAAAAAGAATAAAATATAAAAGATTTTTTTTTATTTCTTATGTAAAACAAATAAACAAGGATCGACTTTTTACGATAAAGGTAATATTTTCGGAGTTGTGAATTATTAAAGGTTTGAAAAATCCCGAATTCAGATACTTTTGACTTGAAAATATATTAAGATAAAGAATAAAATATAAAAAATGTTATATATTTTTATATTCTTTAGAATTTTAGACAATAGTTAATAATATCCTCAAGCGAGAATAGAAAAAAATAAGTTTTTATACATTTCTTTAGGTATATGAAGAGAATCGCATAAAAAAAAATGAGGTGAAATAGTTTTCGGTACTTCCTGGACTGAGTGGCCGATTTATTTTTCACGTTATATCTCCCCCTTCGCATACCGCACCTCCTCCGGTCATTGCCGCGCCGACCGCCATCATAATTATATTATCGTGCGAGAGTTTTTATATAAAAATGGTTATTGTGAGTTATCCTTAGAAAATAGACATATGCTGTCGCGGACATTTTTTTAGAGCTTTTCAAGAGGAACAATTCAGCAATACATTATTTTCATGCAACTTTACCTATTGACGCAGCGCACGCGGTGAAAGCTCACAAGATGCACGACTTTTTCCGACTTAGTTAACAAATATCATCATAACTTTTAGCCATAATATAAATATATACACATAATATATAGCCCATAACCATCTGGAATAATGTACTTTTCAAATGGTGAAAGGAAATTTCAAATAGGTGCAGTGGTTCCGGAGATTACCCTCCACACATATACAAACTCACAAAATTCGCACTCTCTCTTTATAATATTAGTATAGATATAGATATTAGTATAGATATAGATTAGTATAGATTGATTACAAGTAATTCTTATTGAAAGTCATTTTTTTACTTTACCAATGGTTCGAAAAAAATCCTCTGTCCTGAAAAGAACCAGCAAGAAACCCAGCGGGACTTTTTTTTTTTAAATAAATTTTACAATATAAATGATTACGAACTATTTACAAAATTTATTTTAGAAACAGCTTGGAAGCGACCACCTCATTCCCAGGTTCCCTACAAGGGAAGGTAAGTCATTAATACTGGTAAGGTAAGGTGACAAAATACACCCAAAGCATCCTCTAAATTCTCCCATGCACAAAAAATATGTTTTATAAGTTCGACTCCGGCATCGACCGACTCGAGTGACCCCTTGTAAAACCAAATTGATTTTATGAAGCAATTTATTTATATTAAAAAAACTTAACATCTGATCTAAAATAATTCATTCAAAAATTTTACTTAATGTTGGTAGTACAGAAATTGGTCTAAAATTGGCGGGGTCTAATGTACTACCAGATTTAAATAAAGGTATGACTTTACTATGTTTCATTAGATCAGGAAACACACCAGATTCGATGCTTGTATTAAAAATTGTGGCTAAATAAGGTGCTATTGTATCTATTATAGATGGAATAACTTTAACGGAAATCCCCCATAAGTCTGCCGTTTTCTTAACATCAATAGTTTTAAAATATTTAACAATATCTCTATGGAATTTAAAAGTATTTGAACAAGGCTTTACATTTTGTTTAAGCAATGATTCGGCGACATTAGGAGAAGAATTTAATGATTTTGCTGTCAAAAAGGAACATCAGTAAAATGTTTCTCAAAAGCCATAGCAACTTCTTGATCAGATTGAGCTAAATTATTGTTAATATTCAATTGAAAATCCGAGATGCGTGGTTTGACCTTGCCCGTTTCACTATTAATTATACTCCATGTCATTTTAATTTTATCGGATGCAGTTTTAATTTTGTTGCTTACATGTAAAGCATTAGCTGTGGAGCAATTTAGAATATGTTTTCACATACCTACTCTCTAAATATAACACTATGATTATATGATCTTTCATTATAAAGCTCGTATAACTTTCGTCTACTTTTATAAATTCCTACTGTCGCCCATTCATTAAATGATTTGCGACTGTTTATAGAGAAAGTTTTAGAAGTAAATATTCTATTAAATTCACAAGTTATAATTTTAAATAATGCACCATACAAATAATCAGCACTATTTTTAAATGAAAGTGATGGAAGTACTTTTAGTATGTTACTTCTAAACCTTTCCAAACGATGTTCATTTATTGGAACAAACACAAATTTCTCATTTTTCTGTTTTTTGTGTATGTAAGACAATGAGACGAACTGTCCACAGTGATCTAAACTTAAATTTTGAATGATTGATTTGCAAGGGCTTAACATCTGTAAAAATGTTATCTATACAAGTCGCACTAGGCCCAGCAATACGTGTCGGTTATAAGAATAAATTAACAAGATTATACGATTTAAATAATGAGTTAAACTTAATACTAATGGAAGAAGTTTCAAGGAGATTGATGTTAATGTCTCCACATATTACAACAGACTTGTTCTGTTTACTAAGTTTGAGCAAAACTTCTTCGACAATCTTTTCAAAATATTCGTAATATACTATATATAGTAAATATAAATATTTTAATGTAGTTATACTCGAAGGAAGTAGTATCTTATTAAACTAGTTACCACTTGGAATAGTATTAATGTTTATATTGTATAAAACATTTCAACTTATGTAAACTGTAATAAATATACGTTAGAACGCCGTGCTGCTCCAGTGCGTGTTGGCGGCCTTCAAATGTATTAGCAATAATTTATTTCTCAGACATGCAGGTTGAATAAATTCTTACACTAACACTAACTAACATCTAAGCGATGTTTTTCTTTACCTCCAAGTATATCTAAATCAGTACATAAAATTGCGATTATCAATTTCATTGATAACGGCAGGGATTCTCTATGGTTTCTCGCACGCCATAATTAAAAAAAAGAAAGTGGGCCCGTAATGCTGCTGTAGGACGTTTTTATACGTGGTAGAGCCACGCTGCAGGTATATATATTTTTTATAGGAGAGGGGGCAAACGAGCATACGGCTCACCTGATGGTAAGTGACTACCGCCGCCCATGAACAACTGCAACACCAGGAGAATTGCAGGTGCGTTGCCAGCCTTTTAGAAAGGAGTAAGCTCTTTTCTTGAAGGTCCCTAAGTCGTATCGGTCCGGAAAAATCGCCGGTGGTAAACTATTCCACAGAGAGGTCGTACGCGGAAGAAAACTCCTAGTGAAACGTACAGTGGTGGACCGCCAAGCATCCAGATGGTGTGGATGGTATCGGGAGTTTTGCCGCGATGTGCAACACGAATAAATCGCCTTGACCGGAAAAGGACCAGACTCTCACAAAACACCACAGCGATGCAGCAGCGATGTTGTTATGTTTCGTATGGTAAATGACGAGAACCTTTTAAGTGGCAGACGGGCATTCCAATTTAGTTCTCAAGGATGACAGACAAGTGTTTTGTTTCTTAATGATAGATATCGGTTTCTATAAGTCACAATATCCACTCACAAAAAGGCAGATTGTGTACTCGTTTGTACCCTTTCTGCTTAATAAATAACGAACTTAAAAGAATCTGTAAAAACTACCGGTTAAAAAAAATATAAATGACCTCAACAAAATAATCAAGCTTACAGTCACGGCACATCGCAATTTTATAATATTATATCATATGATATGATGTCACGAAAGGAAGTCGCGTATTAAAAGATGTTCGGGAGGTTGGGCTTTAGTTTAGTGTTACACAAATGTACATTAAATATTTTTAGCTTCAATGGAAGACATTCATGTTTTGTGTATTTTTATTGTATTTTTATTGTTTGTATATCTTCATTATCGGTATATAAAAATACTGGTGTAAGTAGTTCTTTCTCAAGTTATTAACCGCCATGCTTGAAGGGGATTGGCGTTCGTCGTGTTCGATACCCACGCACTGTGTACACTACTCCCTAATATTGTTTTAAACATTTTATTTCCCTGTAACTGATATTTCGAATAGAACGGACGAATTCCGTCATTACGATACAACTTGACGTAATGAAGAAAATGTATTACTTTACACCACAACCAGCCGGAATTGCAAATTGAATCCATTCTTCATTAATTTTAAAATATTTAATAAATCATTATTATTAGTATTTTGGTGCAATTAATAAAACAGACCGTTATGGCCGCACTTCCCCTCTTACGGGTATATAGATAATTTAACTAATAAATACTGTAATACTCCCGTGGTTTGCCTTGCAAGCAAGTTACCACATTCCTACTTTACCTTTATCGCATAGAAAATATTATCCTTTCATTATCATCAAAATGACTCGAATGCCTTGAGATTAATTCTAAACAAAGGTTATAATAATTATTGTTCATTTAATACGTTATGTGCTATGTAGTGGCGGAACAACAATCCATTTCATACCATCCCATGTAGCGGATACATATGGAATCCGTGGCCCCGAAGAAATGCGATATAACCATTTCTTTTTTCATTGTTGTTTAATTAGTATGTTCAGCCTTTTTAATGCGATATTTTTAAGTATGTTCTTAATTATTATTTTTTGTTTTAAAGTATATTTCTAATTGGTTGTGTGTTGTTAATTGTGTAACATATATGATTGTAAGAAGTGTTTTTTTTTTTTCGAAAATGCTATAGCTGGATTTCTTACTGATTCATTCCAGGACAGAGGTTTTTTCCGAACAAAATGATAATAAGTATTATTTATAACCTATATTGAATAAAAAGTTTCTGTTTTTGTGGCTTCATAGAACGAAGACGATCAATGACACAAAAAAGTTCACTATTAGTAGGTGATGGATTTTATTTGGATGCCACACCACGTGGCATTCAACATGTGGCTAGTTGAGAACAGAAGTGATCCAAGTCGCATTTTTTAGGAAACTGAGTTAGGTACGTTTTTGGGCTTCATACACCTCAACTTAAAGTATGTAGAAGTGATCCAAGTGCTATCGGCATTTTTTGGATATCGGATCTTAATTTCAAAAATGAGAAAAATAAAATTTCATAAACGAGATAGTAGAATTTACTTCAATGATGACTACTCAGATGATTATGACTTTGCAGATTTGGACAAGGGTGGTAATAGAGATATTTTTATAAATAGCCTAAAGTCTTTCACACCAATTTCACACAAACTTACACAATGGTAATAATCTATTAAATGCCATCACGGTAGCCATGAAAACGCGTTTTGCTCCATATCTCGAAATTTACAAAATGCTACTTGGATTACTTCTGTTCTCAACCAGCCATGTATACATTTTTCAAATATTTTATTTGTTGTTTATAACTGTTTTTTTTAAATAATTGTAAGATGAATGTTATTTGGCATAAAAATCCAACCTCCATTCGCACTGCAGCGTCGATCTACACGTCACAATGATTGGTGTAGATTCTCCAGTATATGTAAGGAATCTATGATCTGGATTTCTAATTATATGATCAAGGTGGTTTTTGCGTTGCATAGAACAATCTAAGTAGGCTATGAAATATTAATACACATATACACATAATATTTTTATCTTAAATTTACAGGAGAAATTTCTATTTTACGGTAACGTTATTTTATTTTTAAAAAAGCTGAAAAATCATATAAAATACTAAAATCACTTTTTACACATTTTTTTTATTTTCTTACAAATTGTATACTCCTACTTAATTTTGAGTTGGCATCCTGTAGTTTGTTTTTACCACCTTATGGGGAGGACCAAACAGAGAAAAACAGAAATTGTTTTCGCTTGTTAAAACAAAGCTTGTTTATTGCCCTGTGTCGCTGACACTGTCAAAGCCTATCGCGATCTTATCGTTCTACCTTTCAGGTGTGGGTTAGGACGAGTGGGTGCCTCTTTGTTTGTGAGGACACGTCTAGAGCAGTTCATAACTTCCATTAATATTCGGAACTTATAGCCGTAGTCAACATCGACCGTCTTTACTTTACAAAATATTTGAATTATGCTTTTTCCATAGAGTTTGATATCAGAAATAATGCTATAAATTTAAGGCACCGCAAAAGATTACGGCAACACTTGAATTAATAACTTTTATTAGCGAAAAGAGAATGCCTAATTAAGTAAGTGGAAAGTGAGAGAGCTTCACGCTCTCTTTGCAACCATGCCAATTAGATGTGCTCAAATTGTCATTTATATCACCCAAGAAGATGATTGTAGAATTTGCTGATAAGCGATATAGTATTAGACACTACTTTTAAAGAATAAAAGTAATTAATATTTTACGTTATTTAAATGCGACAATAAATAAGTGAACGATTCTAACATAGTCCGTGGCATAGAGCCTCTATGACTCTATCTACACTCGTCTATATTTTCTTAAAAAATATGTATAATTTTATCGATCTTTTATTCGATCAAAAGTTGCTCTCTATAAGAAATAGATAACTTAATCTAAATAATAGTGAAATATGATATTACAAGTTAAAATATGTTATTGGTATTTTTAATATAAATAATGTTGTAGGCAAAGTCAACTTGGGTGTATGATGTCAACAACAAAACAGGTGAACAGGATTTACGGACCAGTGCACGCGCCGTGTCCACATTGAAATACAAATGTTTTAAAGCTATTCGTATTTTTCACACGATGTGCACACAGATTAAACATATTTTACCAACATTTTAAAGCACATTTCTTTTTGGTGTGTTCTGTGCTATCGTTTGTCACTGTAATCACTAAGGTATTACAAAAGGCGCAAAGTAATACAGGTAAATAAACGTCCGTCTTGACAGCCTCCAATTCGTTACGCGTTTGTTACGCTATTTGCGTTAAACAAAAACTGAATTGAGCGCAATACAATAATTTGTGAAGTCATTGGCTTGCGAGATATTGCCTCAGTTACAGTTACATATTTAAATGTTATGAGTTCAATTGAAGTTAATCTTATTAATCATAGATTTATAAATGAACCTACGTCTTTTATTTTAAAGTGACAATACTTAGAATGAACTGTATGAAAAAATAATTTAGAATTAAGGTGGTAACTTTATGAGATATGACACAAATTGAAAACTGGCAGGACTAAGCATATTTTAATTTGTATCTAGAATAATATTCACTTATGAATAAAAATTGGGAAATCATGAAAAAATAACTGTGAGTGTAAATTTAGGACTAACGTTTCTCAAAACGTTGTTTTTAGTTTTCAGATCTTATTTATTTATTTATGTTATACTTAAAATCTGAAATGAAACTGCACATGTAGATTGTAGATCATGGTTTAAATTATTTACAACGAAATAATTATTTCGTACTAGCCCGCTTTATTATAATTTATATTTTTAAGTGAGGTTAAAGTAGAAATAAGCATAAATAAAACTGTGGAGTTGTATTTCAAGAAAGTTTTGGTTATTCAGAATAAAGTTTATACATACATACATTAATATACTTTTCTCAACTTATATTACAATTATATGATTTCTTTAGTGTACATGTGAATTAGTTTTTGTAAATAATTGCATTAATTATGGTGAAAATTAGTAGACATTAGTAGGGGTTTTCTATTTTATTCTATACTGATGACAATTGTTTGAGTGCCTCCCCTATGATTGCCACCACGTGGGGGGAGTATATTTGCCATATTTGCCATTTTTTAAGTTGTTGTCAGGAAAATACTGCTGCTCACAATAATAATAACTAATTCAATAATCATAATTAATTTTCATTTATTCTTTCTTTTATGGCAGCTATTAATAAAATACTGCCAATATTATGACAAAAACGAAACTAATTTAGCATGTATTATTTAAGTAGTTGAAATAAGAACAAATGCTGGCTATTCAATAGTGTGGTTGATCTAGTCCACTTCAACACAGCTTCTTATTTAATTTCAGCTTATTTCGAGCATTTATTAACGTAATTGTCAATCACAGATTCTTAAACAGAATACCTCATACACATCCCTTTTTACTTGTCAATGAAAATGTGTGTATTCAAATATAATTTACGATGAGTCGCGCATATAAGGAAGTATATTTTGATAACTGAAGTAACAATGGTCCAAGGTAAAATTACACAAATAGGTTACTGATCGCATTCCCGCGGTAGCTAGCTTAAAGTGTTTGGGAATAAAAAGTGGAACGCAACAGTAATCATGTTGAGGATTCCAACCAACGACTTTTAATTGCCGCGGTCAGTTCCCTTAACCATTTAGCTCAGCTACTGTCACCTGATTTTTGATTCTGATTATAAAAATAAACGTTACATACATAAATTTCACAAGGACAAGCATCGAGACCCGGAACAATTATTTGTAGGCCACACAAATACTTGTTCCGTGCGTGATTCGAACCCGCAGCCCTTAGCGCTGCAACTCATTGCTAAGCCACTGCGCCACGGAGCCGTCAACCTCTAATCGATATAACGATTAAGAGCGACCCAAGCTAGCTCTCCTCGCACCGTGTGATTCGCAACGCATTAGCAAATATTGTGATAGTCGAACATGGCGCTTTACTAACGGTACAGTCCGTAATTGTGATCCATAATTTCATATTTGTATGTATGTATTATATTTAGCATTGGCAAGGCTTTTTGTTTAAAATATTTTCATAAAAACAAAAATAAACATTGCTTTATCTATCGAATTAAGTAACGGATAAAACAATTTAAAATAGTAAAATATAATTGTTGATTTTAACACAATTTCAGATGTCCGTTGTCATAATTTGAGATACCTAGTTATTATTTTCCCGCTTGTGTAAATATAAAAGAAGAAAAATTGTTTTATGTATTTCCATTCATCCATTATCTAGCCTATCAAAAGTCCACTGATAGGGATAGGCTTTCCCCATGGATGCTCCCTATGTTGTCTAAATTTTAGTTTTTGTTACAGTTGCCATGCTTGGTTGGGTGATTGGCTACCACAGTTTTTATATTTTACTTAATTATAGTTGGGAGTATTAGAGTAGAGATAATTGGGATTTTTATTGAAAAATAATTTATTAAGTAGATCGCAAATAATAAAAATAAATTGAATAACGTACGAGTATTTATAAAGGCTACAGTCTACTATGTTATAAAATTATGTGGCTCGTTGCTTATAATATCATTACAATTTTTCTGACTTAATTCAAAGAAAGTATTTGTAAAGTGAAATATTGTTTTTCGGATCTTAAAATATCTGGATTAAATATCTTCGCTGCATGAGAAATCTTATTTTGTAAACGTGTTAACTGTTAACTAAACTATAATAAAAGTGACGACACCCATACTTTACTTTTAAGTTTTAATATGCTTAATTTAGAAACATTTGTGTTATATTTCAGCTAGAAATAAGGGTTTTGTAATATTAAAGTTCTACAAACGGGCAGATAGATTTCCACGTCGGCAATACAGGTCGCAACAACCGCTTGATTACATAGCACATTCCTCCTGAGATAGAATTCTGAACTGTTCGAACGACAGTCATTTTGTCGGGCACTCACACCGTTAGTGCTCTACTTGGGAAAATTAAAGATGCATTTAAAAGTCATACCGTCAAATTGAAAACAATATAGTCTTATTACAAAATATGATTCATTGATAATCTCAGGTTTAAATTATGGTTTAAGAAGTCCTCCTTACTGAAGACGTCCCTTAGCCGCGGTGTCACAGTCTTCGAGGAATTTGACATTTGCTCTCAAATTCCATACATTACATTTTGGTTCGTATACTTCCGCGGGACTTCTTTTTAACCGACTTCAAAAAGGAGGAGGTACTCAATTCGACTGTATTTTTTTTGTGTGTTAACTCAGAACTTTTCTAGGTGAACCGATTTTGATGATTCTTTGATTTGAAAGCTGTTCGACTACATTGATGATGTTCTCATTTTATTTATATTAAAGTCGGTCGTACAAAATTTATAATTTGTTTAAAACATATTCTAGCTTTAATCTGAAACTAATTATAACTTACATTTTATAGTAAAGCAGATAGTGTCTGCACTTAGAAGACACATTCACGATTGACACGTGTTTAACGACTAAATAATTATATATTGTGCTTTATAACGTGTCAAGCACACAGATTAAAGTCTATTCGAAACCGTTTCAAAGCGTTCAAACAACAAGTGGTAAAATTAAAAATTTTGTACAACCGACTTCAATATAAAAAAATTAAAACATCATTAATGTAGTCGAAGTCAATCAAGTCAAGGAAGAAGGAGATCAAGTCAAAAACTACTTGAACAAATTTATATGGGACCGCATTAGCAGCACCAGCTTTCAAATAAAAAAGAATCATCAAAATCGGTTCACCTAGAAAAAAGTTCTGAGGTAACATACAAAAAAGCAGTCGATTTGAGTACCTCCTCCTTTTTTCGAAGACGGTTAAAAACAAACAATTAATGTAATATTAATGTTCGTACTTACAACAGCTGCAATTTTATATGTGTTGAAATGAGTTGCCGCGATCGCCACGCTTGGCGCGAGCATTAAGTTTAACAATTGTTATTTGAGAAAATCAATCGAGATTATTAGATCATAATGTGTTTGCTACATGATATTCATGGCTTCTTTTAGTACACTTAAAGACACCAATGTATCAAAAAATAAGAAAGAGATCATACGCCGCGACACCTAAACATTAAAAGGCCAATATTAGAATTACACACATAAAGAATTACATATTATATCTATCACAAAATACTACTACTATAGGAGGTCTGTTTTCTTTATTTATTGATGTAACGCTGCCGTTTAATGGCGTTGTAAGATAATCCACTACCCCATTTCTTCCCATGGGGTCGTAAAAGCTCACCTGATGGTAAAAGGATGTTGATGCTCGTAGACAACTACATCTATCATCGATTAAGAGTAAAATTGCAGATGCATTGTCACCCCTGAGGACTAAAATGAAACTTCTCGTTACATTTAAGAAAGATCTCACCACATAAAAGACATCAGCATCATGAGGCTATTTTACGCTGGTATTCTGGCGAGCGTGGTCCCTGGTCGAGTTGTCCCATTCCTACTGCAGTCATAATACGCTGTTGCGTGGTATTACCGCAAAAATGAAGAAGTTAGCATTTGTATGATTAAGTTTATTAATAGATAAAAAATACTTACTTACTAGCTACTTAGAACTATCGGTTTTCTAGGTATCAAAAATGAAATTAACTTAAAAATCTTGTGACTTGAATGAATGAATATAGCTAAAATAGAATAAGTTGGCATCTTCGAGTCGCTTAAGAAAAGACATAAACGCGGTCAGCAAAAAAGGCGTTCAATGCAATGCAGAGTATTCTTATTTTTTGTGTTATACGCGTAAGTGTTTAGAGAACTTAGAGTCGCGGGTTTTGGATTCATAAAGCTGGATTTAAAATTTGTGGAAACATAAAAAGTTGGTTTTTGGTATTAAGTTTTGTATACATACGGGTTCACACGAGAAATCAAGTTTTGTATACGAGTCACATGGTATGTACAGTTATCATCATTCCATATTTTTTTCGAAATGATCGTCTTATGAAGGACTAAATTTTTAGATAAATTTTCCTAGATAGATTTTAAGACACCTACGAGTGAGAGAGGGTGATAGATCCTTTAAGGTACAATTTACTCGTACATTTTAATTTATTAACAAAATCTGAGTCAATTAATGATCATATTTTACGACCAGATTAAACTACTAAATTTATAGACATGGTGAGGGTTCTGCAGTCGTAAACTCGTAAGATTAAGTTAAAAGGTTTAATGGATTAAATTAAAAGGTTCTTAGAATCATGATAGAAAATCTGTTTAAGATTTACGGGCTGATAATATATAATGATTTTAAATGTTCAAAAATGAAAAAACAAAGGTAAAGGTTTCACAAGATTCAGAACACTACTCATCGTAACCTAATAAAAGTTTACCTGAATATGCAATCACAACTGAATATTACAAAATTAAAGTTTTGTATTATTCAGTTTGTCACATTTTCTCATTTCGATGAAGGTTTTAGAGAAAAGTCCGCGGCACTACTCAACAGCGTGTTAGTGGACTTAACATGTCTTCGAAATATTTCAGTTTCTCAGATATACAGATTTCCTCACGACGTTTCCCTTCACAGACTTCTAATAATTTCATTGCTGAAGGACGGGATCGAACTTCAGGTTGTTCGTGGACTTTGAAATTTAAAACAATCGCCGGTTCTATTCAATAATGGAAACTCATAAAAATATTAAAATACGTGACCAGTGTGACGAATTAAATTAGCATGTGTATACTGCTACATAACAACGCGAATCTGATAGAAATTGGTCGCGAATGAGAGGTCGACCCGACAATAGTTGTTGCCAATCGGACCGTAGTTCCGTTTCCTACAAAACATGGACCACGCGTGCCTCTGTGCATTTGCACGCTTTGATATGAATTACGTCGTAGTTGATTTTTAATGTGTTGCCTTATACCGCCAGAAGACTAAGAATAAAAAAAAGTTGATACCAGCTGCTAGCGAATAGTCTCCTGTTCTTGTTGCCGACCTTACAACATGAAACAGTGTTGTGTTGTACCTACTAAACGTAACGCGGTTCTTAATAAAACGGAATAGATTATTGACGCTGCATTATCATGTTCTTTTCCTTTTTTCTCTAAATAAAGTCCGACTAGCCCTCGGGGCTACATCTGCCTACCTCCTCGGATTACAGGCGTAATGGCTTATGATTAATCATTTTAATTAGAGATACAACCCAACGCCATTGAGCTCTTCATCTTCATCATCATCAACCTGTTAAGTCCACAGCACAAAGGCCTCTACCATTATGGGGAAGACTTGCCTTAATCATCACGCTTGACAGGCAGATTGAAGATTGCAGCACCACATGTTTGGTACCATTAATGCAAATTCCAATAGATACGAAATAGTTCCGCTATCTATTGGAAGCCATAAGATTTTTTCCGAGATTTCCGATAGTCGTCTCTTACGGCACCCACGGAAAGAAATGGGGCGATTGTTACTCTTACTTTAATTTCTTTAATTACATTTAATTCATTTGTATTAAAAGATTACTAGATTTTTATTGAATTACTTTTATTTTATTTTTATTGTAATAGATAAACATCCATTCATCCATTACATCCTATAAAAGTCCACTTCTAAACATAGGCCTCCCTCATAGATTGCCTCATAGGATTTTGCCATAGTTGCCACAGTTGGCAAGTGGTTTGGCAACCGTAATTTTTTATTATTTTGAGTTGTTATCAGGGAGACGCTGCTGCCAATCACCTGTTTCATTTTCCCTCTGTCGCCTCTTACGACACCCTCGGGACGATATGGGGTAGTGAATATTTTTTCACCGCACCGCACTACAAAGTTATAATACATATACAACTGCACGTTGATATGAGGTACCGACAGAATAACAGCGCTATGGCGGTGGCAACACTGCCACAGCATTATGCTGAGTCGGATGCCTTTTTATTTATTTTATTTATTATATATTATTGTTATTTTTTTGTTTGCTTTATAGTTACAATTCCATTATATTATGCATTATGTAGTGTGTGACGAATAAATCATTCATTCATTCCTTCGCCGGTACTAAACGGTTCCACGCTACCACGTGGACACATTGCGCTCGGTCTAATGTTAAAAGTCATATCACACGACTGAGCGGGTGGAAATCAAACGAAAAGACTAGCAATTCTGGAAATTATGCAGTAATGACAGGCAACTCCGCCTGGTCATCACACCGCATATATTGTTAGGTATCCAGTTATACGTTATTAGTATGCAAATATGTACCACCAACTTTCCCTACAGCTCGCTTCCATGAGCACGTGTCGCTACATTTTTTCACTTTTGCCAGAGTTACATTCATTATCAAATGTAAGCTCGTAATAAATAAAAATAAATTTTATTTTTAATAAATTTTATTTTTAACAATTACGAGCTCCTAGCTCGTAATAAATTAACTTTATTTTTTATTTTCTTTATTTAAAAAGTAATAAAACAACTGACACATTTTGGTCTATGGAATTAAAGAATTTATTTGATATATATATACCTACCACCCATACCTTTTTTACTGGTAAAAAGACATTCCATCTCAGTCCTAAGTATAAATGTCTGTGTATCACTCACCATCGGATAGACTGTATGCTCCTTTATCACTCTTAATTGTTATAAATTCTTTTATGAATAAAAACTGTTTTGCGTGACAATAAATCAGTTGAAGAAGTATCTCTTATTGATGTTTTATAGATAGATATCTATTGATGTTTTATAGATAGATATTTGTCAAGCATGACTACCTGTGTACTTGTAAATAAGTAATTGCAAGCGAAATACAGTAGGCACCGGTTCTCCTTGACCTGTTAAGGGTCATGTTCACGCCTAACATCGGATACCTTTTGCGTGCGGTAACTGATGGAAGTCATTATGTTATTGTATGCTCTTCATTGGTGTATTAAGTTAGTTAACTATAAATTCTTTCGGCAAGTACAAGTAAAAAAACTTTATTACGGTTAACACTTTTCATAATACCTAACAACATTACTAATGCATAGTTACTTAATAGATATACGAGTATAGAGTACTTGTATTATTTATGCCACTTTATTTCGTGAAAACAAAAGTATTTCTTTTTCCATTTAAGCTTAAGTAAAGGCTTTCAATCTTTTTATTATTTATATTTGTTAAAAAAACATTTATTTATATTGTATAATGCGTGAGAAAATATTTGTTGACGCTAATTAAGGTGAAATTATTAAGAAATTCAGTATTTTGTATAAAAAATACAAACGTAGCTATGCCGTCCAATATTAATTCAAGAAAAGAATCGCAGACTGTTCCGTTTCCTAAAAATAAATGTTATGAATAACTGTTAACGTCTTTTAAGAATCGATAGCGTGGGTGATACGTTATTTTGGGAATATTCCAATTTAATTGATGTAACGGTGTAACTTAACGGCAAGGGACTATATGCTTCAAATTTTAAGTTTAATGTAAAAATACGATCAATATTATTTTGCAGAACACCGAAAGCTTGATAAAGTTTTTCAAAGTTTAATAGAAGAATGTGAATTTGTATTAACATCTCATATAATTAAACAAAGACTCTAATTGAAAACCTATTTAAAGAATATATTACTATTGAAGTTTAATTAAATATAAAAAAAATGTTACTATAACCAAAAAATGTTTCTAGCACTTTTAACAGAAAATAATATCGTAGGCAGTGCTACTACAAAATTTATCAATTAATTATATCTACAGGTCGTTTTTTAAAACGAAAGTAAATATAATTTTAGTTCCTTCACAATTTATTGTTCAACTAATCAATTTATATGGATATATAATGACTATTTGGTAATTTAATTACATAACGGTATTTGCACTGAGTTGTTAGAACAATATACATAAAGTCATAAATACTAATGTAATTGCTCTGGCAAAGTGTGTCGGGCCAATAGGAAGAAATAATATTTTATGTGACGGCAGAATCATTAGAATGTTTTGTTTTTCTATTCATATAAAAGTTTAACAAAGGCGACAAAAATTGTTCCTCGTTCGTTTCAGGCGAAGTCATGTATAGATCGATTACATCGAGATGATCGAGCGATTGGAAAGTATCCGCAATCGTACACGAGCGTCACGTAAAAAATAACTACACGTTTTGTAATGGACACATCATTCAAATTCCGATTTACAATGTCAGGAATACAGAAGATTAAAAAAGGAAGAAGACGATTTAAAATTAAATATTTCGGAAAAACTACAAACGTATATACAGTGTTCTACAAAATTGAGCTCAATATTTAAATACTACCGAAGTTATATTTATCTGTAACATTCTTAAATAATTTATTTTTCTGCAATGTTGTATTGAACCACTTTACAAATATAAAATGATAAAGTTTATTATTATTTAATTCTAAGATTTTAAAGTATGTAGTTTTTCTTTATTATATGTTTATTAAGTTAAAAGTTGGATGTGAATGTGTGTTGTGATTTTACCTACTAACAAAAACAAAAATATTTTTACTTAACTTTTGACTTCGGTTTATTAAAACACTCTAACATCAAACTAACATACCAAATATTTAACTTTTTAAATATTTTTAGTAAAATGTTGAATACATTTCATGATTTAAGATAATAAAAATGTTTGTATCTATAATATATATTCAATGAAAAATTTTAAAGATAAGGAAAACAGTACAAGATACAAGTTAAGCATTAATCACCGGGCTCTCAGACGTGACATCGTTATTAACGGCAAAGAACGTAATTTATTCATCAACAAGAAACAACAAGCGATTGTTTTCTTCTTTTTTATAAAATTGAAATGACGGTCCTACAGTCTACCTGATGGTAAGTGGCTACTGCAGTCCATGGACACCTGTAGCCAACTTCAAACAAGATTACTCTCAAGTGTTCTGAGAACTAAGATGGACTGCCTCACAGCCTGTTTATTATGTTGGCTCTCTATATTCTTCAGGTCGCAACACAGCAGAGTACGCACTGCTGGTTAGCAGAAATACGTAAGAGAGTTGTACCTGCATAGATGGATCCCTAGGCAAAAACGGAGTCCTAGTTACCTGCCGTTACTAGCGATCCGCCCCGGCTTGGCACGGGTGATTTCTGGATCTCGACAAGAGCGCCACCTACTGGGTTCAATTGTGAATCTAAACCATCTAGGGACCCGCTCAACACACAAAATTTCATCAAAATCGGTCGAGCCATTTTTGAGTTTTAGCGAGACTTAACGGACAGCAATTGATTTTTATATATACGATGGTGAAAATGTATACCACGTAGCACTGGCAACACTGCCTTAAAGTTATAGCATTTTGTTTTTACGCTTAATCTATATCTACAAAAAGTAAATTCGTTATAATATGTGTTTTTCTTCACTCTATATAGGGAACTCATGAAGCTTTGGAAAAGATATAAGAAAAGTTATAAATAATTCAACTCTACCTGTGCAACGTCCGTTTTTTCAGTTAAATTCTCAAACCTGGCGAGAATCGCTTTCACAGACACTTTAGGCTCGGTCGTTTCCTCGTGTATCGTCTCCATATGACCACTAGACGATGACGAGAAACTTTGGGAGGATTTTTTGGGCACATCGCTCTTACGCGTTCGCGACGGTTCGGGATCGCGCGTGTCCGCTCCGGAATCAGAGTCCTCGGGATTGGAGGCGTCCGCACTTGAGGCGGCGCCTTCAGACGAATTGATGAGGGAGTCGAGGCTAGGAGCGCGTCGCGGGGGTGAATACTCCTCCCGCTCGAACTCGAGGCCGTACATGTGTTGGAGGTGCCGCCAGTTGTCGCGCATTGCGAGCGAGAGGCGCGGCCGCTGCATGGTGCGCGCGGGCGCGCGGCTTGGAATCAACTGTGCGCACGACCCGTACTCTCGCTTACCTAACTACGATCCTATGGTGTATCTAACTACTTTTTATAACTTATTCACATTTAAAACACCATATGGCACTTCTAATACAGTACCATCAACGTGTCCTAGCATAAACCAAAAACGTACTGTAAAATATTATGGCTCTCGCTCAAAAGATTTCACAGTTGATAAGGCTTAAAACAATACAGACATGTTGCATTAACGCTCTCGATAGGTAATCGCTTTTCCATATGACATACGGCGAGCGCACGAAGACCGTTCACAGCAATTTCCTTTAATATTCTCCCTTTATAATTTTGTTGCTTTTACACGAGAGTCTCAGCGCTATAATTTACAAGATAATATTTAAATTGCATTCTAGCAAAAGACACTAACTACGTAAACTGTTATACTGTGATGATAGTCATATAAACACTTGTTCTATAGTAAATGCATTATAAGTACGTGCACACTATATTAAATACTCATATACAACTTTAATATTTTGATCGAATTACGAAAATCATCCGAGCATAGATCGTAAAATATAGGATGTTCGTGATTTTAGACTTTTGTGCATTAAGCATTCCACTTATCTTCATGGAAAAAATCTCTGTATGTCTGTTAGTGTTATTTGTATAATATTATGGTAGGTATTTGAAATTTATACAGATTATTATATAACGCTACCTTTATGATCTTAGATGTTTGTTTTATCGTTATATTTCAATTTAAACGAAGATGTAAATGTTGTTAAAATGTTGCTTGACTCAACACAGTCTGTAATTTATTAATGGAGCAATAACAATGTACTTTACAACCAAAAAGTCTGAAAATGTATCATACCAGTTTAAATTGTTTTAATAGAACAAAGACAGAATCAAAAGGGGTATAGTAAAACTAAAATAAATACCAAATATTAATATTTATACAATAATATAAACTTTATGTACATAAACAAATAAATATATATACAAATAAATAAAATTGAAGTGTCTGTTTGTAATGTCAAAATAACTGCTTTTACTAAATGCATAAAAAAGTATATATGGTACTTATAACAAAAACACAATTTTTAATTTTTTTGTCTGTCTTTCTGTTTGTTCCGGCTAATCTCCGAAATGGGTGTACCGATTTTGAGGGATTTTCGGAGGGATTGACGGGGTTATAAAGAGTAACTTAGGCTACTTTAATTTTAGAAAAAGAATTAGGGTTCCGCGCAAAAAAAATTAAAACCCTAAATTACACGCGAGCGAAGTTGCGGGGAATAGCTAATATATACAATATTAAAAAACTATAAAAAATACTAAAACTAATAACTTAATTATCATACACTATCTTAATTAGAAAAATATACCCCGGAATTTCTTACTTTTACACATGATAGAGATATTTTAAAAACCAATGTAAATACATACTAGTATTAAGGAAAGAAAAAGTACAATTTTATTTGTTATTACAAAAAAATACACTAAGAAATTAGAGTAGCATTTTAGTTATTATTTAAGCAAAATTATATTATATGTGTATTTATACACTATTATGTAATATTCGAGTAGAGTATAACAAATATGGTATGTAAGAGATTGGCACGTTGATTGGCAAGAAACATATGCGTATAGTTGCAGATACCTAACGTTCAATTAAAAGCATTGTAAGTACCGACAATGAAATTTTTTCATCTGCTTCTTTACTAAAGAGGATGAATCAGGAAATGATCGCACACGCTGGTTATTTACGAGCCAATGCAGCCATGTGTAGCGGAACCGAGTAACGCGCGGTCAGCGTAACGGACCCTCTCATCTTGCTCTTTAACGGGAGCCATATTGATGGTTACAAATTCACTGCGAGCGTGCAGACTAGCTAGAGTAAGCGAAATGATGATGAAGAATTTGTAGATATAGCCGCGTTCTTTGTTCTATTTCTTTTATTTGACAACAAATTCAATAATTAAATTTTATAAAATATTACACTAATAAGCCTTGAATGGTGTTCGTTTATATATTTTTTATTTTTATACTTATTAATAAATTATTCAAGTGTTCGCAATAATAATTATTATTCCTAAATTTCGATCAAAGAATTGATGAAAATTAAAGATACATAAATAGTTATGCACGTTACACGGACATCAATATTTTTATTAAGAAATCTTTTGAATAAAACTACTTTTACGGATTATATCGCGTTTAATAACTTATTTTTATTAATTCCTGACGTCACGGGGGACTGAGGTGATTGACGTCCCGATGTCAGAGTTAACCCGGAGTACCTTCAGCTTTTTTAATTATTAATTTTAGTGCGATCTACACAGAATGAACTTACTGTGTCTTGAAGTCTTGCAGTGGTATGCTTGGGTTTAGTTTTAATTTTATTAATTACAGGATCCCAAGCAGGTGGTAGTACCCAGCCTCCCTCTCTATTGAAATTAGGATGTTTTTTAATTTCAATAGCCTCACATATCAAAATAAGTTATTAAACGCGATATAATCCGTAAAAGTAGTTTTATTCAATGTGTAGTGTTCGCGTAAATATAAGAAATCATTAAGAAATCTTTTATTGAAATATCTATATAAATTGTTGTCTTACAATATTTTCAGTAGTAACACGCTTAGAACACCATTTTCTCATTTACTTATTCTTAGTAAAGTCAATAAAGACAAGGCTAGCATAATCTATTTACAAGTTCTACAATATTAGTCAATATTTATTTTAGTTACGATTACGGGCTCTGCATTTGTTTTTCAAAAAAATGTTAGAAGATTTAACTATAAAAATTTATAATTATAAAAGAGTTTACCGTATGACATGACAACAAATATTTTTATGATTATTTATTTAAACTTTACAGATTTGTGCAATATAATAATATATTTATTAATTATTACTGTGCTTATAAGAAACTGACGACAAGAGCTTTCTTAAAATATGTAATATATAGAAATTATCTTTGTGAAAAAGAAGAAGAAAATATAGAATAAAGTGTCTTATTTATTCTGTAAAGTATTTCCAAACGAACGAATAGTTATTGCTTTCTTTTGTTTAGTTTAGGTTTAGGGCAAAGAAATAAATTTTCCGAAACTAAAAACTGCAGTCAGAGACTCGCGTATCACTCAAAACATTTATTTTAATTGCGACATCCAAAAATGTAGTTTGTCAACCTGATACGAAAGTGCAATAAAAATGTGTTCTTTTATAAAGTTATATAAAATTTTAATAACATACCTACCGTGCACAGATGAACGTAAACAGCAGACGGCGAAGCAAATATTGACAATTATTGTAAAAAAAAAACGCTACGAGAGAAAGGAAATTTGACTTGCAAACGAATCTTACACCGTCAGGAAGTTTGATCAAATTATAATCGCTTTAAGCATAATACCCATATACTTAGGATTAGTTTTACACTAAACCAATCTTTTGGGTCAGGTAAAAGTAACTATTTTTAAATTTGATTTTTAAAATTAATGACGAGGTCGTTGCATTATGTCAATTTCAAATGCCAGTTTAGTAACATAAACAATGTCATTGAACAAGGAGAATATAATACTCGTAACATAGGAATTAGGTGATCACTACCAAGTTGTTTCTAAAGTAATTTAGATTGTAACGACTCTTAACTATATATTACTTGTATCCATTTAATTAAAAAGTTACATTCCTTCTAAAATGTTTTCCCTGTTAAAAGGAGGTGTTTATAATTAATTGTTAACTTATATTTTAACTGAATATGAAGAGAGATTTTGAATTAATAATTAGCGTATTAAATGAGAGTATCGCGTAATTTAACCTTAACCCAAATCAGACACAAAAAAATAAGAAATTGCTGAAATGGTGCACACAGCACATCGTATAATAAACATCCTTATTACGATTTTATGCAGGCCTGCTTTATGTAGAGATTTTAATATATATATATATAGGATAGGGTGACAAACGAGCACACAGTCCACCTGATGGTAAGTGGTTGCTGTGGCCCATAGACATCTACATCTATCCTCGATTACGAATCAAAATGCAGATGCGTTGTCACCCGTGAGGACTAAGGTGGAATGCCTCCTTTCCAGTAAAAAGGGCCTCCGGTTCTCTACACTCACCATACGAAACACAGCAGCATTAAGCTACTATTTTACGCTGGTATTCTGTGAGAGCGTGGTGCTTCCCAGGTCGGGCCGACCCATTCGTGCTACAACTGTACTGCTAATATAACATGGCTCTACGTATAAAATAATATAATGTATATTTAAAAAAACTGTGGGAACTTTGATTTGTTTTTAAATGTCTTGTCACAATTTCTTTATTATACTTGTATATATGCCAAATGTTATATGATAATATTTTTAAATGTCAATTTTAACAATATAGTAGGCAGGGGACTTGCAAGTGGAGATTAATTGTTATTTCCACATATCATTTTCCTTAATAGCTCCTAAACAAGTTTTTTTTAAAAATGTATGTCATACTGTTGCACTAGGTATATTTTTGAGACTTTATTTGAAAATATTATGCGTTTACTCAGAAAATATTTTCTAGTTATAACCAATCTAAATTTAGGAACCTCTAGCGTATCACCTCGACCTGTCCCCTACTTGAGACAGTTTTATCAAATAAATTTATATTTTTCTGTACGTACATAATATTTTCAAAAATTAACAACGACGGAAGTGTTAGAATATTAGTATTTTTTAAAAGATCGCGAGGCCCCAAATCATACATAACCGGTATCGCCTGATTTTGCAAAATTAATATTATCCAATCCGTTCTAATGTGGTTGGAGATCCCCACAGTAATCCATCATAGGGTATGCTACTGTGAAAGTAAGCTAAGTAGACTAATTAAACTGTTGCTTCACCAGTCAGCTCTGTAATCATTCTAATAGCGAAAATTGCAGAACTTAATTCCGAAGCTAGTTTATTAATATGTGCTCCCCACTGGAGAAATAAGCTAGAACTTTTAAAATCCAAACGGATATTTTGTTAATTCTTAAAACATTCTGCAACGACTTGGACATTGTAAAATGTAAACATTTTGTAAACAGGCATACAGACAGAGACCAAAATGTCATCAGATATGGTTTAAATAAGTTATTAATAACATAATATAGTTTTGAATAATATAATTTTGGATCTTTAAATTCAAATATAAAATATCATGTATATTTCCGAAAGCTCGTGATTGGATCGGCTGGGATTCGAGCCAGAAATAATACATTTAACAGTAAGTTACTTTATAAGCGACGTAACACGAGTGTAATAAATAGCAAGTCCGCGTGCAGTATGTTGATATATTATGTAAAGTTCAATTACAATATATGATTTTAATGACATCATGAACGCTGAAAACGTGTCTATTTCATAATAGTAAAACAAAATCTCTATATATTAAAACCAATTGCTATCCGTTAGTCTCGCTAAAATCTCAAAAACGGCTCGACCGATTTTGATGAATTTTTTTGTGTGTGTTTGAATGGGTCCCTAGACGGTTTAGATTTACATTTGGACCCGGTAGGTGGCGCTGTTGTTGAGACCCAGAAATCACCCGTGCGAAGCCGGGACGGATCGCTAGTATAAAATGAAAATCACAATTAACTCGATCGTGATCAATAGCGCATAAATTAAATTTGAAGAGCACTTGTATAACTTCGGAAGTAGGAAATGCCATTTTGTTTATTTAAGTGTTAAGATTTTACTTTTTAAATGTCACTGCGTTTAATGGCTGATTTAAACAGGGACAGTAACTGGCTCCAAATTCGAGGCAAGTCAGTGCTGACCCGCTACTGGCATAATGTAAATTGATTTGAAGTCAGTACAGCACTGTCTGCGCGACTACTGACTGCGTGTAAACGGTGCAAGTCAGTCCTCGGCGCCAGCACTGGCGCCTGTTACTGACCCCGTGTAAATCAGCCTTTACGCTGAATCATGTATGTCACTGGTATATAATATTAGTGAATATCGAACGCGCGAAATTAGTCATTGATTACTAAAACTTACAGACTATATTTGTATAGAGAGTTAGCGTAAGATTTAATGTTGAAAGAGATGTTACCACATAAAGTAATTCTTCGGTGCTCTCAAGACGCGCAATGATTTAACATGTTAACAATTCGTTAATGATGGTATCTTTTTCTTTGGGAATTCTCATAGACGTAATCAAAATTTAGCAAAGTAGAATTTATATTTCCTGATGTTGGTTTATGAATTATGAATGTAGGACAAACGTAAATGCGTAGATCATTGTAGATTCGGCTCCGTGGCGCAGTGGCTTAGCAATGAATTGCAGCGCTAAGGATCGCGGGTTCGAATCCCGCACGGAACAAGTATTTGTATGGCCTACTATGGTTAATGAAGAATGTTTTCAATGAATGTACAGCACATTAATTCGAACATAATTGTAATTGTACATATTGTATAGAATATATCGATATCAACTAAAGATTACATTTTTTTATAGGATAAGGATGGCAAATGCACCCAGTCCGCGTGATGGTAAGTAAAAATAACCGGCTAAGTGCGAGTCGGACTCGCCATGAAGGGTTCCGTACCATCGTACTACACGATTCTAATAGGGGGAGCCCCTTTTAATTTTTAATTTATTTTAATTTTTATTTATTTGTTGTTATAGCGGCAACAGAAATACACATTCTGTGAAAATTTCAACTGTCTATATTTTACGGAACATGAGATACAGCCCGCTGACAGGCGGACGGACGGAAGGACGGACGGACGGACAGCGGAGGCTTAGTAATAAGGTCCCGTTGGTTACCCTTTGGGTACGGAACCCTAAAAACTGTGGCCAAACGAAGCTATAACGTAGAATTTGATCACTTAGGACCGCTTCGCGTATGCCATAAACTCCATAGTATACGGATAACCAAGTTTATTACCCGTAGCCGACTTTTTTAATGCTCGTGCTCGGCGCAGATGGAAGTCATCATAAGGATATTAATAACTTGAACGGGTTCCCCTATCAGTGCCAAGTAGATATTCTCGCTATTCCAATTCTTCTCGAATAACATTTCACATACCTTTCGCTAGAACGTATCTTGGTAAGCAAGCTCCCATGGCTCGCATATGTCCGAAATATAATGAAATATCTCGAGCCATACCTGGCATCGACTTATTCCACAACTCCTATGCTGTCTTTAAAAAAAACTCATCGATAGATGATCGGTGAGTCCTCATTAACATTGAAAAAAATTAATTTAAATTTTTCCCTTCTCAATGTTTACATGTGTTTGTTGATGAATGTTATGTACACTTGTTATTGATATACATATTAGTGAGCGTGTTACTTTTCATATAATTTAAGAGTTTTAATGTTTAATATGTATATTGTAAGTGTGCTGAAAAACTAAAATAAAAATAAATAAGAAGTTAAAGATATTTGGACGACATTTGAAGTCCACCATGTCGCACTGTATATCGTAGTGGTTCCTGTTCCGTTTCAATACCCTCTCAGACTCGTATGTCGTAGTAGGCCACTATGGGAAATGCCAAAACATCATCAGGCCTGAGTGCATTCTTGAGGGAGTTTTGAAACAAAAAACAATTTCTTATACGCCAAACGTTAAATACCCAAACCGGCGACGAGCAGTAGCATCAAAGGCGCGAGACAACTGGTTCTGTGATGGTTAATCTGTCAGCCAAGTGTGACGATTAACGCACAAATCAAATGTTTTATATTTATACGTAGAAGAGCTATGCTGCTATATTATGGTTGTTTTTTGTTTATAGAATAAGGGTGACAAACGAGCACACAGTCCACCTGATGGTAAGTGGATGCTGTGGCCCATAGACATCTACATTTATCCTCAATTAAGAATCAAAATGCAGACGCGTGGTCACCCCTGAGGACTGAGATGGAATGCCTCGTTTTCAGTACTCACCATACGAAACACAGCAGAATTAAGCTGTTATTTTACGTTAGTATTCCGTGAGAGCGTGGTCCTACCCCGGTCGAGCTGACCCATTCGTGCTACAACCACAATATAGCTGTAGCGTGGTTCTACCACGTCCGCATAAGTTGTAGCATTAATGGGTCGGTTCGACCGGAGAGTAAGTGTAGATTTTACTGGATACAAGACTAGATCTTAGTCCTCAGGGGTGACAAAGCATCTGCATTTTGATTTTAATCGAAGATAAACGTAGATGTCTATGGGCGACGGTATCCACTTACTGCCAGGTGGACTGCGTACTTGTTGGTCATCATTATTCTATAAAAAAAACATGCGTGCAGTTCATACGCGGTAGAAGTGAAGAAAACTGTTATAAATGGATTGGATATATGATAATTTTTTCCATTTAATATTTATTTTATTTCATTAAATGTTTATTTTAACAGTTAAAAGTTATATTAACCATCTTTAAAGCACCGCACAAAGAGGAGACCGATATAATAGGAAACACTGTTTACTGTATTCTATCTCATTCGCTCGCAGCCTAAATCCTATGGATGTATATGATCGTCTCTTTTTAGTGTCGCTTTATCTTTTCATCGAGTTTGAAATCATAACGGTTCTAAAGAAGTTATCACTTCAAAAAACGTGAGAGTCTGATGAAAAAGAACAAGCATTTTCATTCCATTTACACGGAGTTATCGTTTATGACAGTTTTGCTACCTAACATTCATAAAACCGTACAATATCATAACAGTTAACGTATACATTCAAAGAATTTTTACACGGAGTTATCGGTTGTGACAATTTTGCTACCTAACATTCATAAAACCGTACAGTATCATAACAGTTAATATATACACTCAAAGAATTTTTACACGGAGTTATCGGTTATGACAGTTTTGCTACCTAACATTCATAAACCGTACAATATCATAACAGTTAACGTATACACTCAAAGACTTTTTACACGGAGTTATCGGTTATGACAGTTTTGCTACCTAACATTCATAAACCGTACAATATCATAACAGTTAACGTATACACTCAAAGAATTTTTACACGGAGTTATCGGTTGTGACAGTTTTGCTACCTAACATTCATAAACCGTACAATATCATAACAGTTAACGTATACACTCAAAGAATTTTTACACGGAGTTATCGGTTATGACTGTTTTGCCACCTAACATTCATAAAACCGTACAGTATCATAACAGTTAACGTATACATTCAAAGACTTTTTACACAGAGTTATCGGTTATGACAATTTTGCTACCTAACATTCATAAAACCGTACAATATCATAACAGTTAACGTATACACTCAAAGACTTTTTACACGGAGTTATCGGTTATGACAGTTTTGCTACCTAACATTCATAAACCGTACAGTATCATAACAGTTAACGTATACACTCAAAGACTTTTTACACGGAGTTATCGGTTATGACAGTTTTGCTACCTAACATTCATAAACCGTACAATATCATAACAGTTAACGTATACACTCAAAGACTTCTATGTATACTATTAGTCCGGCAATCCAGAACAAAACTGTGTCACAACTGTGGATCGCATGAACGCGCCCCGCCGACTGGGAGAGTAGCTGACACGATAAATATTGCACGCAGTTGTATTTTCATTTAAAACAGATACTGTTTTTAGGCAAATCTTCTATATAAATAAAATAATAGAGATTTGCAATGAGGGCTAATAATTTTCTGCTCACCAGTTGTCGCTAGTTGACACTGAGGAAAAATATTTTGTTACACAATGTCATTTAATTGAGAAGTTAGTTTTTAATAAAAGTTTATCAGTTTCAAAAGTATTATATTAATACACAAAAGAATGCCTCAGTGGTTAGCTCTGTAATTTTTTGCACATTTTTAACTTTTTTTAAAATTCTACTTTTATGAATATCTGTGGTTTGGTTTATTTATTTTTAATCTTATTAATATAAAATATAGCTACTACCACAGAAAGAAACATTAACCTTTCATTTTCCGAACAAATTAACTTCCCCGCTATTATACCTGTCAAATATTATACCTCACTTTTCAGTGGCGCCGCCCTGGTGGCAGAAAAGTCGTGGACGCCCTCATTGTGCGCGCATCACGGAAAAACTACTTGATAGATTTCAATTAGGTTTTATAAGTTTTATTTCTTAGAAACTTGGCCCTTATCTAAAAAAATATATTGCGATATCTTCATTTAATATAAAGTTATTTAAGTTTTAAGAAACAACGATTTTTATAAGCACTACGTGTTCACTGATGTGTGTTTTATTGATATATCAAGCAACGCAGACGAAGTCGTGGGTATCAGCTAGTACGAAATAAAGTTACATAGGTACTTATCTGAAATAAACTTCAAATCACTTTGACAAAGTGCGCTCATAAACGATTATAGCGTTTAGTCATGTGAAACAAAATCAGTATTAGATTGTCGCGGTTTACAAAACAAAAAACTAGTCGCCCGCTCTCAATCGACTTAAAGGAGTTGCGGAGAAATGACCTTAACTTAAGGCCGCAGAACCCCTCTTATACCCGCATAGAAGTCTTTGTATACAATTAAATTCGACACGTACCTGTGAGTACTGCAGAACAAACTCGGAAATGAGAGCGTGTGCGTAGTGCGCGAGTGGGCAGTGCAGCGTGAGCGGCGCCTCGCGCGCGGGTGTGAGCTGCAGCGTGGCCGGGGCCGGCGCGGAGGCGCGCAGCCCGCTCAGGGACAGCGTGCGCTTCACCGACAACCCCGCCGGACCTACGAGTGAGCGCAGCGTCAGCGGTACTGAGTCGCACGACTCGGAAGTCTTTTGACGTGAATACGTCTTTAAAGCTTCCATTGTGGGAGGCAATTCAGAAAACAGATGATAACCTAATCGAAGGATACATGTGGGTGTTGCAGCTATATGTCTATCATATACATCAAACATTTAATTACACCATTCCATTGCTAAAGGATCAAAGAATTCGTTACGTTGAGTTAGTACTGTAACATATGTCGCGCGGCGGTGGAAGGTGCGCCGCAATTTTGAAGTCGTTTCGCTGTAGGTACATTAAACACACATCCCGATTTTATTTCTTTGGTAATGGACTTGTACGGTTGTATTTGTGCCAATGTCTAGTATTATGAAATTATTATTTATATTCATTTGTTTAATTTTTTTACAATATGTTGATGTATCATAATGCGCAGATTCTGATTTAATGGAATCTTTAGCCCGTAGAAGACTCTTAGACGAGTTTAGCCGTATGTCAAGGCGCCTAAGTAGACAAACAATAATACAGGAGCAGCAATCCGCAGATGGCATAGTTCCCGCAAAAACAATTCAGTATAGTCATTGATTAAAACAAAAGATAAAGATACGGTACTTAGAGCACATACATATGACGTTTAAATGCATACAAACTGACTCGATGGCGGGTAGCAACTGCAAACTAAATGCACAGTGTAAATATCAACGGTGTGATGGCTGTCATCACGCCACAAGCGAAATGTACCGAAGTCTAAATCATGCTATCGAAATTCCAAAGTACTGCGTTATATATAGAATAGCTCTGAAATACCACAGGGAGCGTCGGTCGCTCCCCAGATCTCCCCTTTTCCTCCCAGTCATATTATGCGTTAATCGTACGAGTTCAGAAGTAAAAAGGACTAAGCGTCACCTTTGACTCCGACGACGACGGCCGCGTGCGAGACGGCGAGCACGGCGCTCTCGCCGGGCGGCAGGCGCGCGGCGAACAGGCGCGCGAAGTAGAACGGCCAGGCGCGCGCCAGCTCCACGCACGCGCGCTTGCCCTGCGCGCGCACCGGGCCCGCCTGCGCGCGCAGCCACGCCCGCCCCGCGCGCCGCTCGCCCGCGCCCACCCGCAGCGACGCGCAGCCCGACGTCACGTCGTGCACGATCTGCGCAAACACCGCCACCGTTACCGTTACAGCCACACTTCTATGTGTTAGACCGGCAATCAAGAACAAAACTGTGTCACAACCATTGAAGTAATATGTACTACGTATTAGAACAGACAGACAGTAATTAAAGCAACAGTAACCTGATAACAGGTCATCATTCATCATCATTACAGCCTTCACAAGTCCACTGCTGAACATAGGCCTCCCCACGGAATACCACAAAGCACGGTCCCGAGCCACCTGCATCCATAGACTTCCTGCATGTCTTACCAGGTCGTCACTCCATCTAGTGGGGACGCCCTACACTTCGCCTGCCGGTACGAGGCTGCCACTCGAGAACCTTTCTTCCCCATCGGTTGTCGGTTCTTCGAGCCATATGGCCAGCCCATTGCCACTTCAGCTTACTAATCCTTTATAACAGGTTGCGGACCGCAAAATCAAAATTCTTGGGCCATTCGACTACTATCGTGAACCACTCCTAACTCAAGCAATTTAAGCTTACCATGAGTAGTTAAAGATCATATTAGTAATATTAATGGCATTGCTAGTATTTTTATTTAAACAAAACAATCCTATAAAAGTCTACTGCTGTACATAGACGTCCCCCAAAATTGCCTCATAGGGGTGATTTTGCCATATGTGCCCACCTGCATCCATCGACTTTCTGAATCTCTTACCAGGATGCCGCCTTACGCTTCACTTATCAATACGAGGCTGCATGAGAAGGAATAGCAGGGTCGCCAGGAACTGGAGACCGTTTCTTTATGTTCTTGCTCATAAAAATAAATAATTGCCATAGATGCCACGCTTGGCAGGCGGGTTAACATTATAGTTACAGCAGTGACATGACTCTCGTATGGAAGCGGCATCTCGTGGGTATCACACTAAGGAAGTTATTATGACACTTTATTAATGGTGGTATAATCATATTGTATATTCTTAACCCAAAATAAGCAGGTCGGCGACGAATGCGTGAATAGTGTAAGAATTAAAATTTTTAAATAATGCATAATAAAAACATGTATATTATCTTTTTACAAAATAATGCATATTTTCTTACTTGCGCATAAAGTAAGTCCAAAATGGCGGGATCGTTATATGTCTCTAGAGGCGTGAACACTTCTTTGCGCACGCGCAGTTTCCAAGGCACTCGCGTATAGGTTAAAAACATACGATCCGGAGGCAGAAAAGCTGCTGGTGCTGGGACGTCACCTACGGTTAAAACACCATATTAATAAAATATAACGCAAAAAAGTTTTATATCTGTGGTTTTAATGGTAAGTAATAAAACCATTTACGTCAATATTATACAAAAATTCAATCATCATTTTTATAAACATACATAATATACTTTTGCATGTAAGATATTTTAAAATTTTATTTATCAAAATATACTCACGTTCGATATGTTCCGTTTTATCAGTAACATGAGTAGAAACAGATTGTCTTCTTTCTGCCTCGAGTTTTCTATCCCTTTCTTTCTGTGCCATGTGAGTCCTAAAAGTCGGCCGCTCTGGTCGTTTCATGTCATTATTCTCCGGCGGGAAAACCACATCTGATCGGGGACTGTCCCTCGCCCGACCAACCAACATGTCTCTGGAGTTTTTGCGTCCATCGAAACGCTCAAACTCATCAAAGTATGAAGAAGATCGTTTGCGTTCGTAATTAGCAGCCATGTCGATTTCTTCTTTCCTCCTTTCAGACCTTGTTGTGTGAATCTCATATATTTCAGACGCTTCACGCCCCGAATAATTGTCACGAATATCCCGGCGATCGGGGACATCTAAACCAGATTCTGAATCCCATTCGTCACGGCCATGCTGTTGTCTTTCTTCACTATATCCACGGATATCGGACTCGTCACCCCAGTCATTCATCCGTCTCTCTCTTCGGTCGGCAGTCAAGAAACGAGATGCCAAGTCATCACCGTGACCCGACTCAGACTCTTCTTTTCTACGTGAGCTCCAATTAGCTAAGAATGCGTTGCGGTCATCAGCTTCTCTGTTTTGATGCACACCAAAAGTGTCCCTATCGCGACGTAATTGCGCGAAAGATGTATCGGGAGCTGGTGGGGGCGGCGCAGGTCTATCTGGAGGAGTGGGTGGAGATTTCGGAGGTGGAGGAGCCGGACCTGGTGGTGCGGGGGGCAATGGTGGCGGTGAGATGGGAGCATCCCATCTCCCTCCTCCTAACTGACGTTCCAGCATCAACTTTCTGGTATCCTCCAGCTTGTTGATAGCACGTGGTGTTTCCGCAGCAGAAGACGAGCTTCGTACTGAATGATTAGCGGTGACGCGCTCAAGTCTTTGTCTCATTTCAGAGCTGAGTTTCAACTTCCCTACGCTGCCGGGCGAAGGTCTTTGCGCGCCGATCTCGAAGCTTCGTCTTGCAGTCCGTTGTGACGGCGGTTCCATACTTGGTGAAATGTTTTGTCCGTCGACTTCGAACTCCTCCCAATCTATACTTGGTGACGCTTCAGACCGAGATCTTCCACGCGGTGGTTCATGTTCGACGCCATTAGTCTGGGCTTGTGGCGTGTGTTTTCTTTGAATCTGACGCATTTTGAATTTAGTGAAATCTTGAGATGTCTCTTGATTCGCTGCATCCTTCGGAGGCGGCCATCTCCATTTCCCTATTCTTACAGTTTTTGCACGACCATATGGGTCCAAAAATGGTCTTACTTCCGAAGGATCGACGTCGTGTAGTAGTGGGGGCATCGGCGGCGGGGGTGGGGGAGGCGCTCCAGTAGATGAGCTCTCATTTGATTCCCGTCTCGACTTTACCGCATTTCTAGGAGGCGAGTGTACTTCAGCGTGAATAACGGTCGATGGTCGAATTGATGATGTGGGAACTGAATCAGATGGTTCGGCGACTTGGCCGGCAAGGAGCGTTTGTAAGGCTTGATTTTGGGCCAACAATTGCTGCTGAATTTGTAAGTTTTGTGCCATTGCGTTCTGCAAGAAAGCCCGTTGCAAGTTTTGATGGTATGCATTTATATCGACTGTGCCAGGAGGTGGTAAATGCAGACCTAACGCGGCTGCTAGTGCTTCGGGAGTCGCTGGCATAGCTGGCATCGATGGCGGTAGTGATAAAGCTCCAAAACTTAGAGCTGACGTCGAAGCTGACGCCGCTCTAGGCGTAGCTCCGCCGCCTTTATGGCACCTGAAAGACCTATGCCATCAGTCAGTCTCTTCAGACTATCATTCATGAATATTGGATCGAAGAGATTTGTGATATAATCGTCTACAGAACCGGCACTAGATTCCTTTCTGCTCGTTTTGCCTTTCTCCTCTTTCCACCGCCTTTGATTAAGCGGCCAATATCTGTCGCATTGTTAAGAGTAGCTATTTGTTCGTTGTAGTCACAATTCAGGATGTTGTCGATAAATTCGTTATATTTTTTACCGCCTTTAATACTGGCGGCTAAAGAACGGGCATCGGACATTTCGTCAATGTTTGGATCGAGGACCGGCGAGAACAAGTCGTCCAGAAACTGGTCAACGTCGGAAGCTTGACTTGGAACGCGGACTCGACGCACATGCGAAGCCAAGCTCGGAGCTTCGGAAGTGTCCGACATGGCTGATGACCTATGGACAAAAAATTACTATTTATAACGCTATATATCATCGTAGCAGGATATATAAAACAAACACCCTATTTACATAATATAGTAAATTCAAACCGTAGTAGTTATTGGATTGAATAATAAATTTGAAACACTTCGCATGCATTTATTTTATTTCTAACCTGAACGGTTATCTTTTTAAACACATTTTCCTTGCAAAACAAACTTAAAAAAATTATGGTAAGTATAAGTGTTTCACATTACGTATAAAATATACAATGAAATACCAGCAAAAGACAACAGACACGAGCATAAAGAAAATCTTTCTTTTTTTATAAGCCTGTTACAGTTCATTCCTTGACATAAGCCTTTTAAGATAGAAGAAACAATGTGACTATTTGAATTAAAAGTTTTAATCAAGCCTTGTACTGTTACTTACCTAACGCCTCCAAATTCCGAGCTCTTCTCAATGTATGCACGACTTGACTGCGATCCAGCCGGCGCCCGCTTACCAGTATACTGTGACTTTATATATCGCGAGGGCATTGCTCTTGAGCCTGTTCCATACTCCATCTCCATTGCTCCCTTGCTACTAACTACACTCGGTGCTCCGCCTAACCTCTCTACCGAGTGATAGCGATCGTTTAGTCGCGATTGGGATAGTCCTAAATCAGTTAACTTAGACGGCTGCGGTACAGGATTGTCGCCTAAAAGATTGTCCAAAGAGCGACTGCGAACTTTGTCTGATGGTTGTTCAAAATATCGCTCATTTAGAGCAGACTCGCGGGATAGAATATCGTGGGATATCTTTCTCGAATAATCACTATTATGTTTATTAATGGTTTGGGTAACTTCTTGCTCCATCTTCCAGTTGTATTCAGAAATTCCTTCTTCTATTGAGTCGTCTAGCATGCGCTGGATACTTGGAGAACGCGACTTTGGAGGTTCCGGTGGTGGCACCTGTTAAATGAAAAACAATTATTGAGTTTTTCATGTAAAACTTCTTTATGTGCAATAAGGTTAATCGGCCTGGATCATGAGTTGAAAGAAAAAAGTGGGAGATTAGTTTCAATTCTTTTTCTGTCGTATACGTGATAGACAGCCTACGAGCATGCGCCACGTGTACTGAGTTAATACGTAGCATAGGGAACCAGAAGACGCTTGCGTATTCTACTGTATATATAAAAATTATACTATATATATAAAAGTTACGATAGAAGAAAGGCATCCTGTATGTGTATAATGTTAGAAACTCGACGATGTGCAATCTGAATTGCACTTTATTAGTTCTTTGCAAGGGTCGCTATTTATTTAAATGTTTTTGCGGAGTGATGCTTGTGCCTTGTACTATTATGTGGCAGTAGACATGATGTGTCGAATCGAGAATGATCCGGTCGTTTGACCCGGGTCGCAAAAATTATTGAAGTTTGCAATAATTTCCTATTATTGAACGGTCCAAAACAAACGAATGACAGAACCTTTTTAACCTAGGACCTGTGATAGTTTTGCGTATTGTTGATGTAACAGTCCTTTTTTCTACTTACGATTATTATTCATAATAAATGAGATAGTTGCTTTGACCAACCTAAACTAATATCATAAGGCTTTGACCAACCTAAACTTTTATATGTGGGATAGTCATAGAAACTGGAGTTCGGCGCAGGTCGCCATCGTATTCACACGTTTCTATGCGAATCCTCTTGCAAAACCAGTGATCAAGACCCCTGACTTACGGCGCTAAACACAGAACCTCCGTGTCTACAGTCGCTGGACGCCCCCATACCGGCAAAACCAGCCATCAAGACCCTGACGTATGGCGCTCAACCCGGGTGCTCAGTGTCTCGTTTGTCTGGTTATCTCCAAACAAAAGCAGTAACCACTCGGTTGCTCCTTGTCGCACGTACGATACTATGCTTAAGTGAAAGTGACACAGTGATTGTGTGGTGCGAAAGTGACTAAACAAATATTGAACAGAGCGCTTGCGCATTTTTAAATAAAAATATCGTTAACGTTTCTACTATATCTACTTATTTACAAACTGATACAATATGATTCGATCACCAAATGGCAATGAACCAAGAATTCCGATATATTATATCAAATTGTAAGCGACTACAGACTCATACAGACAAGAAAATCAGGCGTTTCATTCCTCTACCTAAATGCAAGAAGTATTAAAAAAAAGGAAAGTTAGACGAACTTAAATGTATCCTGCAATCGACACCAACACCTATACACCTAATATTAGTGACGGAAACGGGGATACGAAATGAAGAACAAGCCCGACAATTACAGATTGATAACTACACCCATCATTATAACTACAGAAGCGATATCATAGGTGGAGGTATCAAACAGATAGAATATATAAAAAGCAAATTATCGTCCCTTACAGGTTCACTCCGCAACATAAATCAATGCATACCTAGGAAACCACGTTTCAATTTCTACAATTCCCTTATCAAATCACATATACATATTATATTTAATAGAAATATGGGGCAGTGCCACCAAAACGAAATTGCAGGAACTACAAAGAGCTCAAAATAAAGCAATAAAAATACATTTCTCTTATTCATACTTAACATCAACTCGTAAAATGTTTGATGACACAAAAATAATGAACATTCGACAACTTTATTTATATAGCACTTGCATTTTAATTAGAAAGATGATGAGTAAAACCATCCAAACTAGTTTGTCCTTTACCAAAAAGTCACAAATATCCAAACGCAGTCTTCGCCGACCTAGCCTCCTCGTACTGCCAAAGACACGTACTAAATTAGGGAAAAAAATATTACCCAAAGGTAATATTTTTTCTCTAATAGTGTGCTCCCTCAAAAGGGAGCACACTTTTATAACAGCCTACCTTCTCATATTAAAAATATAGATTCCTTTAACAGTTTCAAGTCTCAATTGCACAACTACATTCTTGAAAGATGCTGACTTGTAATTTCGGAGTGTCACGATGGAACTGTGAAGACGGTGACCGCTACCTAGATTAAGTTAATAATATTGTTCTCATGTAAGTGGATTTTGTAATCTTTTTGTGAGAATAAATTCTTTAAACCTAAACCTAAACTACTTGCAGAGAATTACTTGTAATCTATATTGAATAATAATTATTCTATTCTATTCTTATGATCGATCTTTAAGGGCTAATAACCTTCCGCTCACCAGATGTCGCTAGTTGGGACTGAGAGGAAGGACGAGGATTGACTGAAGTGAAGTTTTTTGGTACACAATGTCATTATAATTGAGAAGTTGCGTTTTAAATAAAAGTGTACTGGTTTCTAGAGTATTATGTAGTGTAAATACACAAAATTATGCCTCAGTGGTTAGTTCTTAAATTTTTTACACATTTTTTAATTTTTCTACTTTTAGGAATATCTGTAGTTTGGTTTATAAGTGACAGTACCTGCGGGCGCGCGGCTCTTTCGGTGTCGACGGAGGAAGCCCTGGGCGGCGGCGCGGGCGGCGCCAGGCGCGAAGCCGATGCACGTAGCGGCTCGTTGCGCCCGCTGCTCAGCGCGGACCAAGTCTCCACCTCGCCCACGGCGTCCAAGGCATACTCGCAGCCCGCCCATTCTACAAAAAAAAAGAAATTAATATAAAATCAATATATGATAAGATATGTATATCCATCAGCCCGTTTTATCCTGTGGGTGTCGATGCGATTTTGGGAAATGACAAAAAGATAGTGAAATGACGTTTCAGTTACCCGTAAGTTGTCCGTTGTGCTCCATGGTGAGCGACCAGCCGGTGAGGCCGCGCGGGTGCCCGGCAGCCGCCAGAGCGGCGGCGGCGGCGCGCTCGCACGTCGTCCACGCGTCCACGCAAACGTGCGTTACCGTGTCTACAAAAAATTGTCATAATTTATTTATCTATACGTATATGCACATGAAAGTATATACGGTACTTATAACCAAAAAACAATTTTTAAAATTTTTGTCTGTCTGTCTGTTTGTTCCGGCTAATCTCCGAAATGGCTGGACCGATTTTGACAGGACTTTCACTGAGAGTTAGCTGATGTTATAAGGGGTAACTTAGGCTACTTTTATTTTAGAAAAAGAATAAGGGTTTCGCGCAAGAAAATTAGAACCCATGAAATCCAATAGTAATAAATACCACTCGGACGAAGTCGCAGGGAACAGCTAGTCAATACAACAATACTATATAAATAAAATCGAAGTGTCTGTTTGTTATATTGAAATAATAACCGTCTTTTATTGAGCTGAGGGCGTTATTTGCATGCCATCAAGACATTAATGACAATTTTTATGATTTTTATTATCTGTCTGTCTCTTCGGGCTAAATTTCGGAATGGTTGAATGATTTAATGAAAGTTCACAAACAGATAGAAAGCTATGTCAGGAGTGATCTAGGCTATATTTTATTCGAAAAACGTGGATTTTTTAAGAAATGGAAAAATAGATTAAGTAAATGGTTTGTGGTGATCATCTTAAATCTAAATAACTCCACATTAATAGTTCCTATTATCGAGTAGTGGCGGTGTAAGATTATCTACTACCCCATATCATCCCATGGGTTTTGTAAAGGCGACAGAGGGAAATAAATTAGAAGAAGAGCAGCAGTCTTCCTAATAACCATTAAAAAGCTACGGTTGCCAAGCCGCTTGCCAAGCGTGGCAACTATGGAAAATATTCACCCTATGAGGCAATCTATGTGGACTTTAATAGGCTTTAACGGTAACGGTGGCCCTTCTCAGGTCGAGCTGACTTATTCGTGAGCTGCATCATATTTCGTAGGTCTTCCACCATTACAGCCTATAAAGTCCATGCTGAACATAGGCCTCCCCAAAGATTTCCTCTTAAGGGGAATTTTCCATAGTTGCCATGGCAGGCGGATTGGCAATCGCAGTTTTGATGATTTTGGGTAGTTATTAGTAAGGTACTGAAGCTGCCCATCTCCTGTTTAAATTTCCTTCTGTCGCCTTTACACCCACGGGATGATATGAGTTAGTATTGGTAGGTAATCTTATACCGCTACTACACGGTAAAGCTACCGTGCACTACAATGCAGCTATATACAAATAGGTCGCCTCGGCCGGGGCGGAAAATAGAAGCATTACATTGCTTATGTTAGATATTTAAACGTGGTAGAGCCATGTTGCATGCGCATGGAAAATACTTGATCCGTACACCCCATACCCTTTCTAAATCCAGCTTGCACATCCCAAATTTTTCCATCAGTTTCTTCCATAACTCTTTCAATGAACACCTCGGCATACAGTTTACCCACAATGCTAAGCAAGCTAATGCCACGGTAGTTTTTACAGTCCTGCTGTGACCCTTTTCCCTTATATATTGGGACTATAACGGCTTTGCACCAGCCATGTTGCAGTTATATTAATAGTATAGTTGTAGCACGAATGGGTCGGCTCGACCGGGGAAGGACCACGCTCTCAGAGAATACCAGCGTAAAATAGCAGCTTAGTGCTGCTGTGTTTGATATGGTGAGTGTGGAAAACCGGAGACCCTTTTTACTGGAAAGGAGGCATTCCATCTTAGTCCTCACGGCTGACAACGCATCTGCATTTTGATTCGCAAACAAGGACAGATGTAGATGTCTATGGGCCACAGCAACCACTTACCATTAGGTGGACTGTGTGCTCGCTTGTCACTCTTATCCTATAAAAAATAGTTTCGTTTCATCTTAGTACTTAGTGCTGACGGGTTTGATATATTTAATACACAAGGTTCAGGAACCACGACAAAAAAAAAACAGTGAAAGGACATACCATCATAGAGCGTGAGGGGTAGAGCGGGGCGGGCTTGGTCGGCGGCGCGCCACTCGAGCGCGGTGGGCGGCGTGCGGCGCGCCACGCCGGCCGCGCGCGCGCCCGCCGCCTCGCCGCCGCACGCCAGCCGCAGCAGCCGCGCGCGCCCGCGCCCCGACGTCGACTCCGAAATCAGTCGCACCAGGTATCTGTGCACACGCACAGTATTCGTTATTATTCAAACGAAGTACTTTTACGCGGCATACAGTTGAGTGAACTGGCAGAAACCGTCACGTAAGGAAAAAGCGTTATCTCTTATTATAAGCTCTTTCACTTTGTATCTGTCTCTTTCTATTATACACGGTTGTGTGTGTGTGTGTGTGTGTGTGTGTGTGTGTGTGTGTGTGTGTGTGTGTGTGTGTGTGTGTGTGTGTGTGTGTGTGTGTGTGTGTGTGTGTGTGTGTTCGTGCGAGTATCGAGATTAATAAAGTTTTAAGTTATTAAAAAAAATAAAAAAAAAATTACCCTATAGTATTCTACATACAAAATAACGTAAGGAACTTCGTTCCTGACGGGGGTCCCCCGGCCGCACAATTTTTTAGATTTGTTTTTTAAAATCATTTATATCGATATTTATTGAAATAATTACAATATTAAATAAAACTGGGGTGTGGCTGTCGTGAACACAGCCGTATGTTTTACATAAATACGTGCAGTGAAACGACCTTAAAATTGCGGCGCACCCTCTCCGCCGCGCGCGGTGTGTCACAGTCCTAAGTCAACGTAACGAATTCTTTGGTCTATTAGCTATCGAGTGGTGTAATTAAATTTTGGATGTAGATGATAGATATGTAGCTGCAACACCAAACTGTATATTTTTTTTATCATCACTCCCGATTTTGTTATCATCAATTTTTTGGATTGTCTCTCACTATGGAAGCAAATTTAAAGACGCATTCACGTCAAAAACTATAATAAAACAACTAAAACTAAAAAACTTAAATTATCATACAGTCCTATTCCCCGTGGTATAGTGTCAAAAACGCTGGCTGCGTTTCCTCGCTGAATGACTATACTTAGCCTTTGAGCGAGAAAAGAACCAGCCCTCTTATCACCAGCAGCGACGACCAGTCGCGGATAGAGTTCCTTTAGGAGCTTCACCCCACGGACCAATTAGATTTATTATTTGCTTAAAACATGGACAGATAAGGATGGTACAACTCTTAAAGCACACAACATGTTTTGCTATAGGATTGTAAATAACATACCAATTTACATAGATAATACATGCACGTGAAATTTATAATCTAATCCAATACAATTTGAAGGCTCCGTGGCGCAGTGACTTAGTAATAAGCGATGCTGAAGGCCAGAACGAGAGGGAACGAATCCCGCACGAAACAAGTATCTGGATGGGTCTGGATGTTTGTCCTCGTGAAATTTCTGTTTGTAAACTGCATCCACGATACAGGAGGAAATCTTAACTTTTTTAACGTTTTAAAAAATCAGTAAAAAAAAGTAATAAAAACAATATAATCAGTCTAAAAAAATAAATTCATAAATAAAATATGTCCCCGGTGTCATAAAATAGATTTTCATTGAGATAAGCCAACATTTTTTTTTTCTAAATATGATATTTGATGTCATTTGGTATTTTATTGTAAATTATAATACACATGGTTAAACAGGTTTTAGTTTATTTGTTTGATCGCGGTACATCACTTAATACAAGTCTATTTGCATTTCTTTTCTGTCTTTAATTCGTAACAAATGCCTTTGCAAAAAGATTGTTATGTTTATGTACGAAATTAAAAACTTCGTAGATAAAGAGAGATGGTAGTGGCAACAGTTTGTTTTGACGTTCTCTATCTCTATCTACATTCAAATTTTAATTACACCACTCGATAGCTAAAGAATCAAATAATTCGTTACGTTGAGTTTGGACTGTGAATCATCGCGCGCGCCATTTTAAGGTCGTTTCTCTGCAAGTATTCACGTAAAACACGAGGCCACAGCCATACCTCGATGTTTTTAAAACATAACATAACATAAACACTCACGCCTGTCACCCAGAGGGGTAGGCAGAGACTACGGACTTCCATTTGGCACGATCCTGGCACACCTCTCTCGCCTCCTTTACATCCATATATCTACGCATACACGCTCGTCGGTTAAGGGTACTCCTAATCTGGCCCATTTTCAATATATCGCCAATTTGGTCGATAAACCTTCGTCTAAAGGCGTCCTTTCCGACTCTGCCGTTCACTTCTGCAGCATAATTTGCTTTGTCACTCTTTCTTTGTTCATTCTTTCTACATGACCAAACCACCGAAGCATTCCTTTCTTAATCCTGGTCACAACGTCATCTTCCAAACCACACTTTTCTCTTATCACACTATTCTCACCCTGTCATTCAGATTCAGCCTAGCATACTCCTTAATGACCGCATTTCTACAGCATTTATTCTACTCTCATGCTTCTTCTGCCAGACCCAACTTTCACTACCATACATTAAAGCAGGGACTAACACAGCATTGTGGTGCCAAACGTGCCTTTTGACATTCTGACTCTTCACAATAGCGTGTAGAGCCCCATTCACTCTATTTCCTGCGTTCACTCGTCGTTCTATATCCTTATCATATCTACCATCCCTGCTAAATAAACATCCAAATATACAAACTCATCCACTTGCTCAATCAACTCCCTTCTATTCTTATTTCACATAACGTTTTACTTTCTTCTCTTTCAAAAACCATCACTTTCGTCTTGCACGTTCACTTTCATACCTCTTTCTTTTAATGACCGATTCATTAAAGTAACCATCATTTGTAACTCGGCCGCCGACGATGCAAATATGACTTGATCATCGGCGTACAAAAGTTTTTATAGTTCGATGTTTTTATAGTTTATTTTTTAACATTACGACGCGTTATTTTTACACATTGGACGACGTCTATCTTTCCGTCCGAATAAAATCTGGGCGTCTTCAGACAGTGTGATTTACCGTCTAGGGCTTCATCACCACTTACCACCAGGTGCGATTTTGGTTAAGCACTGGCTTTAGTTAAAAAAAACTTTATTATTTTTCCGGTATCGTGAAGGTGTCTTCATTCATTCATTACAGTCCATCAGAAGACCTCTGCTAAACATAAACTCCCCAGTAGATTGTCTCATAGAGGGGAAATTTGACGTAGTCACGCTTGGCAGAAGGGTTGGTGAGAGCAGGTTTTATTATTTTAAATTTTTATTTCGTGGACTTCACACGTTTGCTTTTACTCTCGATATTTTCCTTCAACTTCAACTTACAGATTAAAGAAAACTTAAAAAGATATTTGTATAGAGAAATATGAAAACTAACTTATGCAGGGCAGGTCCAGGTTGGAAAGAGGCCAAGCAGTGTGCAACCAACTTCCACACTCTCTCAGCAGAATCGCCGCTTGCTTGATTGCACAATTGCACCAGGATCTCATCACGCAGACCCCTTGACGCTAGTCCTCGAGATGCTATGTAATCGGCTAAAACCTAAAATTAAATGTAATAGATTATTTTCTGCAGTTTTCCATACATGAGTTGATAAAAGACAGGAAAGTATAATACTGGTATGTGTAGATAATAACTTAGAACCTTAGTCTAGCCTAACAAGCTTGCGACTATTAAATTAACAATTGAATTAAATAATTAGAACATAAAGTTATTTTTAAAACAAATATTTGATCATGAAATTTTAACGTGGTAGAACAATGCTGCAGCTATATTAGTGGTATAGTCGCACGGATGTGTCGGCTCCATCATAGAAGGACCACGCTCTCACAGAATACCAGCGTAAAATAGCAGCCTAATGCTGCTATGTTTCGTATGGAGAGTGTAGAGAAGCGCAGATCCTTTTTAATGGAAACGAGGCATTCCATCTTAGTCCGCACGGATGACAACGGATCTGCATTTTGATTCGTAATCGAGGATAGTTGTAGATGTCTATGGGCCACAGCAACTACTTACCATCTGATGCACTGTGTGCTCGTTTGGTCACCCTTATCCTATAAATCTACTCGTAAAAAATAAATTAAAATAATATGCATTTTGTGTACAATTTTAGTTTAAACTATGAACCATATTAAAACTTCATGTCGATTGAAGCGGTGTATAGGTGTGAAAATTATTGCGTGAAAAATATAAACACCGAGTTGCTCCAGTGCGTGTTGGCGGACTTCACATAAGATATTATGCCCTCGAAATATTTTATTCCTCTGACGTGCAGATTTCCTCACGATTGATGCCGGCGGGTATCGAACCTGGGATGCTCGCGTTCTATTAAATTTAAGGCGAGCGCTTAACCCAGACAAGTCCCCAATCTAGTTTTTTTAACTTATTATAAGCCAGTGCTTGACCAAAATCCCACCTGGTGGTGAGTGATGATGCAGCCTTAGATGGTAAATCGCACTGTCTTAGCGTAACAAAGGCCTATTCACTCTTGCCTTGAAAACGCCCAGATTGTATTCGGACGGAAAGATAGACGCCGGCAAATTATTCCACTCCTTTGCTGTACGCATTACAAAAGACGAAGTAAACCGTTTGGTTCTAATGCGTAGAATATCGACAACAAAGGGGTGAAGACCCGCCGACCGCCTGGTTGTCCGATGGTGGAAAGGAGAGGGAGGAATTAAAGCGTGTAATGATTCCTGCGTTCACCGAAATGCATCCTATAGAATACCGTGAGGCTGGCTACTCTGTGACTGTGCTCGAGAGTGACAAGATTGGTTTCAACTAAATCAAGGTCACTAATGAGCCTCTTAGCACGTCTCTCCACTGAGGCAACGCTGCCAGGTGGCATTTTGCAGCAGCAGCCCATATGTGACAGCAGTACTCCATGCACGACCGGACTTGCGCTTTATATAAGGTAAGAAGCTGCCTCAACGTGAAGTACCGCCGCACCCTTGCAATGACACCAAGTTTCCTTGCGGCTGCTTTGGCTCTGGACTCAATGAACCGCCCATAGTTGAGGTTCGGAGAAAGTTCAACCCCTAACAACTGAAGGCGGTCAGTGTACTCCAAGGATACATTCCGGAAAGTAGGAGCCAGGGTAAGCGGGCTCCTTTTTGCGGTGAAAAGACACGCTTATGTTTTGGAGGCGTTAAATCTCACGAGATTGGCATCGCCCCATTCGGAGACTGCCTGTAGTGTGAGATTCACACGCTCAACCATAGCCTCTCTTTCGGATTGGATTTGATCCCGACTGGCCCGGGCACTTGGTTGGTATCTCACCACAACTGTGCTGTCGTCTGCATACCCATAGATACTGGAAATAAGCAGATCATTTATACGCAGCATTTAGTTGCCAAATAGTTAGCATACGGACTGCCAACTTAGCATTAGCACAAATATTTTTCAATGAACAAAGAATCTAATCTCCTTTTTAAAAGGCCGGCAACGCATCTGCAATTCCCCTGGTGTTGCAGTTGTTCATGGGCGGCGGTAGTACTTAACATCAGGTGAACCGCATGCTCGTTTGCCCCCTCTCCTATAAAAAAATCATCGATCACTAATAAAAAACTTTATTAGTGATCGATGAAATGAACCTAATAAAGCGCCGTCTTTTCGAAAATTAATTAAAATTCTTACCTTTTGCCTGGCTTCGTCCCCGGCTGCGGATTCATCGCACCAGCGCAAGATTAATTTGAATATGGCTATAGCATCGTTAAAGTCTTGATCTCTGAAAAATAAAATTGGTATGGGTCTGATGCAGTCTCCTCCTTATCGATTTTTTATTTGATGAATAATGGCCAAATACTCAAAGATGTTTTTACTCGTAAGTATCGTGCTGTCATAGTCACTTTGACTTAAAGTCATAGAGACAGCACGAGACTTAACGGCATCCTATAATTGAGTAGCGTTTCAGTATTTGGGCATAAGTTTTATTTTTTTTAAAGATTTACTGAACTGATAATACGACTTAATGTAAGCTTAATTGTAAAATTACAGATTTTATTGGCGTAATACAATTAAGCTTCGAATGGAATTTGAAAAGTTTGGAGACAATTCCAGGGATATGTGAAACGAAAAAAAATAGTTATTTACATAAATATGTACACATTCACACATAGGCGTCCTTTTAAAAACGGTAGAATCGACTTTTTGAATATCAAAACGTGGAGATTTTTAAAATTTGGATTTAGAAATACCAGCCCCGTTGCTAAATTTTTCAACGGAGCTAAGAAGAAAGTTATTTTGTTATTATGTGTAGTATGTTCAGACAATAATTTTAATTGTATTACAAGGATCGACGCAAAATTTGAACCTTCCAAGCAGTTTACTTCACGAGTATTTAAATAAATAAATAAATTGGCACCTCAGTACGTTTAAAAATAAATAAATAAATTGGCACCTCAGTACGTTTAAAAAAACTGTAGATAACAAAGAAACAATGACTGTTCAAATTATTTAGATTTCTTACCTGACGGCAGCTTTAGATAAGAATGGCTTTGTAATAGGATGTTTCTTTGGACTGAGCTGACCGCCGTCTGCGAAGTACACCGAGCTAAACTTAGAGAAGGCGAACTGTTGCAAGTCTTTAGGCAACTGAACCCGCTCTTCTTCGGCGTACACGTCCCCGGATACCTGAAAAGTTAATTGTAATAAAAATAACTGCCTCATTGGTCTAGTGGTCATAATCGCGATTAGTGATCATGAGGTCCCGAGTTCAAATCCCGGGTCGGGCCTAAATGACTGGGTTTTTCTGTCAAGAAATTCTCAGTAGCTGCCCGGAGTTAGTAAGTTGGCGGTGTTTCACCCCCGTGCCTCGGAAAGCACGTAAAGCCGTTGGTCTTGCGCCCAATCTCTCTCCGGTCGTGTCGAATTACCGTCCCATCGGACTATGAGAGTGAGAGAATAGAGAGTGCACCTGTGCTTGCGCATACACTTGTTGACTAGTCTCCGCTGAGACTAGCTGCCGTAACCGAAATTCGACATTATTATATAAATAAAACACTTTTATGGAGATTACAAGGAAAGTATTGGGAGTCAAAATATCAAAATGAGATAGGTTAGGAAGTACATTAGAGGAATAGAAATTTACATAGGTGATAGGGCCATTTTTTTTTCTAGGAGTCCATCTAGGTTGTTACCGGAACACATCAGCAATGCTGGGTGCATTATATTCCGGTTTGCATGTGTTCAGTTTCGTCTGGAGTACTGTTAGCTCGTTTATGACTCTCCTCTTATTAAAAAAAAAACCTTCGGACTTACTCATAAAATCGACGTCAATTTAAGACACGCTTAAAGTTTTTTACGCGGTAGAGCCAAGCTGCAACTATATTAATGTTGTAGTACGAATTTGTTGGCTCAAACGGAGTAGTACTACGCTCTCACGGAATATCGGCGTAGTAATAAGTAGCGACTCAATGCTGCTGTGTTTCGTATGGTGAGTGTAGAGAACCGGAGCCCCTTTTTACTGGAAACGAGGCATTCCATCTTAGCCCTCAAAGGTGACAACGCATCTGCATTTTGATTCTTAATCGAGGATAAATGTAGATGTCTGTGGGCTACAACAACCATCAGGTGGACTGTGCTCGATTTTCACCCTTAATCTATAGTAAAAAACGTTGCTCTTTCTCTTTTCACTAAATGACAATAGAAAGAGACTGGTATAGAGATAATTTATTCGACGTGATAATCAACGATTATAACTCAGGCTTATGTTTTCGGATAAAAAAATAACCAGTGGAATTACTCGATAAGACGGCATCTTTACCTTAGTGATATTCTTCTCAGTATGGGGCGGTTGCCACTCGTCAATTTTGGAAAGAATGAACGCAAGTTCGGCCGGCACTTCTAGTACTTGTAAGCTCTCCGCCTTCGCCTTCTGTTCAGCAGCACGTCTCCTGTAATAGAAATATGATTATATTGTGAGTTAAATAAATATTTAAGATAAGCACTATGAATTGTGTTTGGAAATTTTTTGTAGTATGACCGTTTCGATGCATTTTACATGCATTAGCTATTGAGCTTTCCGTCTTACCCTTGTGCTTTTCTATGATTTTTACATAAAAAGCATGTGTGCAGTTCACACACGGTAGAAGTGAACCCTACAGAAAACTAAACTTCGAGAAAATGAGACGAAAACAGAGTATCAGGATTAGGATAATTTTAGGGTTAATTTTATATAAAAATCAATTGCTGTCCGTTAGTCTCGCTAAAACTCGAAAATGGCTGGACCAATTTTGATGAAATTTTTTGTGTGAGTTTAAGTGGGTACCTGGATGGTTTAGATTCACAATTGGACCCGGTAGGTGGCGCTGTTGTCAAGATCCAGAAATCACCAGTGCGAAGTTGGGGCAGATCGCTAGTTAAAATATAAATAACCTTACAATAAACACTGTATATTGTATTCTGTCTCATTCTCTCGCAGACTAAATTCTATAAATGTATATGTTTGTCTCTTTTTAGTGTCGCTTTTTCGTTTCATCGAGAAATCACAACGACTCTAAAGAAGTTTTCACTTCAAAAAAGATTAAGCAAGTGCCACTAACTCCCACAATTCAAAATTGCATATAAATATAATATACCAGTATACGCGGTAAGGGCATGCTGCAGAGCAGTTGTACCACGAATGCGTCGGCTAGTCCGGGGCAGAACACACTCTTACACAATACCGCAATGAAGTGGCGTCTGCTGCTGTGTTTCGTATGATGAGTGTAAAGAACTGGAAACCCTTTTTACTGGAAGCGAGGCATTCTATCTTAGTCCTCAGTGGTGAAAACGAACATGCATTTTGATTCTGAATCGAGGAGAGGTGTGGGTGTCTATAGGTCACAGCATCCACTTACCATCAGGTGGACTGTATACTCGTTTGTTACCCTTATTCTATAAAAAGAAACTTTCGATTCAATGCTCTGTGGTAGCTACCCTATTCAGCAGACTGTAGAGCGTACTTATCTGGTAATGATTATATGCTCTTTGTTGACTGGCTCAAACGGGTTCCGCACTATTGCATACTACAGATGAACAAATAAGCTCTTTGGTTTGGCAAATTGGCATTGGCATAGTATTATGCTTACATGGAACGTTTGTTTTATATTATTGGAGTGACAAACAAGTAAAACCAGAGAAGGTTACATATGCATTGTCACCTTAGAGGGTTGAGTTAACACTTAACATGTAATAAATAATATTCTGGCTAGTTAGCGCATATACTGCGCTAATTTACACTAGCACCAAATAAATATACGCTCTGTTGATACACATAAAGTTGATATTAGAAACGCGCTTAGCGCTTGCTCGGCTACGACTCCTACCTTCAACGCTGCGCTTCCCGTTGAGATACGTTAACAAACGCAAGCTCATGTATCACCAGACAATCAATGCACTCTAAAACATTACTCCTAAAGTTCGTATTTTCACTTGACAGCTGCTCCCGAGGCGCTACAACACGGAGGCTCGGGTGATACGCGCTCCTCAAACGAAAATACAATTTATAGACTAACACTTTAAGTTCAAATTGGCACTTGGCAGCTCCCGATGCACTACAACACGGAGACTAGGCCGATGCGCACCGCCCAAAGCAAAATACACTCTAAACGCTACTACTTAAAATTCGAATTTGCTTATACTTGGCGGCTTGCTGCTGCGCCTCTTGCCTGCGGCGCTGCGAGTCCCGCTGCTCCCGCAGCGCTGCGACTCTGCGGCGGGCGCGTCTCGCGCGCACTAACGCCTGCGCGCGCACGACCCCGCGCCGAGCGCGAACGAAGCGCCGCCGCTCGCGGGACCCGCGCCACCATGACTGTATGCGCACGGCAGACTCGCGCATCTGCGTGTAGCGTTTCCTGCGGATTTAGAATGGCGAGAGTTAATCATTTTATTCTAGGATATCACAACGAATGTGACAATTCTGTAGTCGTAGGTATATTTAGATAACATACATAAGCAAAAGAGTTTCGACTCTTCGCGAAAGAATAAATAACTTTTTTTACTCATTGGTTACCAGTTCTTCGTTTTATACGGCGATTTTTGATTTTATTACCCCAGACACCCATAACAAAAGCCTTTTCTTTATAGCTCAGCAAGCTTCATTGAGCTTCCTCACACGGCTAGTAGTGAGTTTACACGTTTCGTTTTCTAGGAACATGCAATGACTAGAAACTTATCTTTTTAATTCTGTGGTATAATGAGACGATTATACAAAATTCCACTCACTATAAAATGACTTTGTATCCGTTTACTTTTCTCTCAATATTGGTTTAATTTTGAAATGTCATATTTTAAGCACACATCTAACAACACTATCTAACGGCTTGGTAACAGCTAAAAGCTAAAGTGCGGATTCACCTACGTTTAGCCGGCTAAAACTAGGTGCAACCGATTGCAGTTGATTAAACTTAGGCATATCCTATATAATTTAGAAATTAGTTAAATGTCCACGGCTTTGCGTGGCCCATTAAGCCGCCAAAGCACCTTAACCTACTGCGGTGAATATTAATTGATATTATATGCTTTCATATTTATGACTAATTTAACAACTTCTCCAACCGCAATCGCCTGCACCTAGTTGTAGCCAGCTTAACCAATTTACATTATTATGCTATTAGTTTCTCGGTAACGGTTCCAACACTTTCGATGTAATTTTGTATTTACATAATGTTGTACTTTCTAAGTTTATCAAGTGGGTGTCATCCCTGAGAAAATTTTAACTATTTCTTTCCGCGAGTAACCAAGTGAAGCTCGCTCGCCCGTTTACTATAATTTGAAACAACACAGTAAACGCCCAGAAGTCCCACCTAGCGAGGTAGGCCCGCAGATGCGCTTGCAGCGCTGTAGCGGCTGCGCGCAGCTTGTCGGCGCGCGCTCGCTCCAGTGCTCTGTGCAGCGCCTCGCGGATGAACACCCGCGCCGCACCCAACTGGTAGTCCGCGCCCACTGAAACCGATCCCATGTCACAATTAAAGTTCTAAAGCGAAACTTATTTTTGAAGTTACTTATTGTTTCTTACACATAGAAGTAATATGTACTAAATACTAGAAGAGAAGCGGAGATTACGTATTAACTATTAGGTACCTAATCTGTGGCCGAGAATTGGTCGTTTGCAACACGCATTAGAGCCCATGAGCTCAAACTTATTTAGTCAGTGCCATAAAATAGTGTGCCTTCTTCCTCGCGCTCCGCACTGCCTTTCAGTATATATAAAGGTACTCTGTGGCACTGCCACACAGATTTTGTACGCGGTGTCCGTTCTAGTAGGTACGTTAGTAGGTACATATTGTATTCGCGGTGACTTCAAGGACATTTTGTTTAAACTTATTTATTTTTTCACACGCTTTGTAAAAGTAGGAGCTACAAATAAATAAAATTTAAAATTAATTTGAATTAATGAATGTTGAGATATATCATTTATATTCACTTTGATTCTGCTGATAAGTTTTATAAACTTCTGTAAGTAAGTACTTAAAATAGTGAAAGCATGAATCGCGAAATCATTTTTTAAATTGGAAATCTGCAAAAACGCCACACGCATGGACTGCTCTTCGAATTATGTAGATACGTATCTACATAATATTTTAAATATGAGAGCAGGCTGTGCCTTAAAGCAACTGCACGAGTACATTTAAAATTAAGCACCATACATTTTCTGGAATGATAGATTTTTACATGTATCTTGGTGATCCTGATAAATAAAAAATAGCGATCATGAGATCTTTTACATGTTAGAGCCATGCTGCAGCTATATTAATAGTATAGTTGTAGCACGAATGGGTCGGCTCGATTGGGGAAGGACCACGCTCTCACAGAATACCAGCGCAAAATAGCAGCTTAATGCTGCTGTGTTTCGTATGGTGAGTGTAGAGAACCGGAGACCCTTTTTACTGGAAAAGAGGCATTCTATCTTAGTCCTCACGGCTGATAACGTATCTGCATTTAAATTCGCAAACGGAGATAGATGTAGATGTCATAGGCCACAGCAACCACTTACCATCAGGTGAACTGTGTGCTCGTTTGTCACCCTTATTCTATAAAAAAAATGAGAGAACGTAACAAACGTAATAAGGCCGCTCCTGAGGCCTGAGGGTTACTATTTTTTAAAAGTTAGTAGATATAGTTAGTAATTGTATAGTAATTAGTGTAGTAAGTTAGTATTTAAAAATGTATATATTTTGACGCTGCATTTTAAATAATGAAATAAATTAAAAGAAATAATTTTTACATCAGAAGGCGAATTTGGTGATTACAACGAACCATTCCTTTTGCTGGAATGGTTCATTGCAATCACCAAACCAAAACAATGACACTCTCTTGCCTAAAATTTTTAATTTGGTTTCGAAGTACTTAAATCTTTAGAAGATCGTTAGCACTTGATATTTGAGAGAAAGCAGAACGGAGAGCAATAGGTTTGCTGGGCGAAAATATTGCCGAAGAACAGATGAACAGGGAGAAAGAACAGATAGCAGGATAATATTACCATAAAAAATATAAGTTATCGCGGGATAAAATATATAAAAGCGTTTGTATTATTATGCTGGTAAAAAGCTAGTGTATTTTACCAAAAAGTAAAGAAACAGCACATCACTAGCAGTGGGCTGGTGCAAGTAGTGCTATTCTTATTTCTAAGTGGGCAGTTAATACATAATTTATGATCTATAGAATTTTTATTTTACCAAGAAGTAAAGAAACAGCACATCACTAGCAGTGGGCTGGTGCACTTAGTCCTATTCCTATTGTTATTTCTGAATGGGTAGTTAGTACATAATTTATGATCTAAAGACATTTAGCCTTGTGTTAGTAGTTATACATTTAATATAGATTTAAATTAACGTTCAGGTCAGGGCGTGTCTAATTTATTATATGCAGTTTTATCCAACGCCTAACTTTTGTAGCAGGGAAGAATTCGTAGCGCTACCACAGAATAAATAATAGTACTACGTAGCGCTACCCCAATACGTGATGGCTGACTTCATATGTCATCGAAATGTTTCTTTAATTTCAAACATGCAGATCTATGGTTTCATTTTGCTAACTACAAATAATAAAACACGTTTATTTTCTTTAACATAAAATTTAATTCTGAAAACGTTTTGTAAATAACGTGAGGCAGTGTATCTTGGAACGGAATATGTTTATTTATACTAATGGAACGTTTATGTCATGCATTTTCTTAGAAAATAAATTGACACGTAACTATACCCATTTGTAACACTTTCACAAGTGCGTAAGTCGTTACGTTCTTTCTAGTTAGTGCTATTTGTCTTAATCATATATTACTGTTATTTTTTAGTTAAAATTTTAGATTACATCAAAATATGCTTAAAATGTTTATTTAATAAATATGGTAATATTTGGGTAGGTATTTATTTTGTATGACTTATCGAAAAGGTTCATTTTAAAACACCGTATGCATTATAAAGGGATTAAACAAACCATAAACTACTTACGCAAAACAATAGCTTTGAATTTAACACTGCGTTTTTTCAATTTTTCTCCATAATTTTAAATATTTTCACTGTGTATTTGAACACTTATGTTCCACGATAGTTTTGAGCACAATTGACGTTATAGGAAAGCAACGATGAGGTTGCACTAAACAGGTTTCTTTTATCGAGTAAAAGATGCGATACCTTAATTAGAGATATAATTAACTATATCTACCAAAAGTGCTTATCAGCAAATAATTGTAGTCAATAAAAATAGTTTTTATTAAAACAGACTGAATTTGGGGAAGTGTAAAGTGTCTTAAATATTTTCTAGTATTGTCTTAACTTGAACCTATATCGATGTTGTGTATTATGTTGCCATCGGTATCTAAAAATAGATTAAAGATATTTAACTATGGATGCGGCAAACAATGGTTATTTGAACTATCAATTATACATTGAAAGAGGTATTGAAATGAGTATTCGATGATTTTATATCAATACAAGACCCTCCAAAAGACAGACACATAAGTGGAGAAATAAATCATTGGATTGATATTCGCTGAATTGTAATGAAATCGGAACATACGGGTATTAGGAGAAAGAATTGGTAATGAAGATACCTTCAGCTATCTACTTTTTATTACATATATTAGTCACAATTACATTTACAATATTAAAAAACTATAATAAAAATAAAACTAATAACTTAATTATCATACAGTCCTACTCCCCGTGGTATCATGCTAAGAACGCTGGCTGCGTTTTCTATCTACTTTTAATCTAAGATAGTTATGTTATGGAAATTGGTTTAATAAGACTATTTTAACTTTTGTTAATAATTACATGGAGTTTAACAAAGCAAACCTTCCATTATTTTCTAGCGTGTTTGTAATATATTTAATGCAGGGTTGTTATTTTAGGGCCAAAAAAAATAAAGAAAAGAATTATAAGATAAATAAATTAATATCATATAATATAGGTACCTAACTATTTTCTGCATTGATACATAATTTCAATAAGTTTTCTATTACAGACATAATATGATAAAGTTTTAAAACCCACATTCCTTTCCTCGGTTCTGTTCCGTTTTCCCCACAACCCACAAACAGGCTATCGTGAACACAATGCACGTAGGTAAATCACCGACGAAGTAGGATTATTTAAATCACAGGCACATACAAATGCATGTGCCCTATTGCTTCATTATGCATACATACACACGTAACAATAAGACGTAGTAGGCGCGATCGATATGAATATAATTATGTTAAAACGCTTTCTAATATTATCGTCTTCTAGTTATTGTTTGCCTCGCAAATTGCATTACATCGAGGATAATAATAATAATAAAAACAAATGAGAATAACAAATAAAATAAAAAATGTATATTGCATATTATGTAATACAAATAGACACTTTTTACTGGAAACGAGGCAATCAATCTTAGTCCTAAGGGGTGAAAACGCATCTGCATTTTGTTTCTTAATAGGGATGGGCAAGGGAAAAACATATCGATATATATCGAATCGATATATTTAAACAGTATCGATATATATCGCGTGATAAATATCGATATATCGATATATCGTTATCATTTGCGTGATGTAAGGATAAGACCCAAAATTTAATATGACTGACAGTAACTGTTGGATGACGAAAAAAAAAACGACAACCACACACATTAATGCTTTTGTAGCTCCTTTTGTTGTTTTATGTTTTGTCCATTAATACAATATTTTAAATATATCGAAATTGATACGAATTCGATACTCTTAAACAAATATCGATATATCGCGATTAAAAATATCGATTTTTCGATATATCGATATTTTTTGCCTAATCCTAATTCTTAATCGAGGATACATGTAGATGTCTATAGGCCACAGCATCTTTTTATCATCATGTGATATGTGTGCTCGTTTATCACCCTTATCCTATAATAGATTATACCTAACATGACGGCCATTGTTATAATTCTTATTAATATAAATTGGAAAATATGATTACTGTTAATTACCTGTATAGTATATTATATCATAATACAGTACTCACACCACGTAATATATTATGAGTGAATAAAAATGTAATTACAGTGTATTTGCATGATATAAGTTGCATACATAAAATTCACTTACCGGCGCCCGTAGGCGGCATCTCAGCAAGAATAGAGTTGCATATTTCACGATACGGCGTAGCGCGAGGTGGGTTCGACTTCAGCAAATACCTGAAGATTTAAAAAAAAATGTGAGCATTCATTTATTCATTAATTACAGCTCAAAAGTCCATAGTTGAACAAAGGTTTTCCCATAGATTGTCTTATATGGGGGATATTTGCCATAGTTAGTGACGCAATGAACTACAAAGTGACTATCATTTTGATGTCGACATTAGCGAACATGCCTGATTTACGCACTTCGCGTTTAGAGAAAATATCATGAACGAACTTACAAACTCGAGAAATGTTATATAATACGAGAGCGTGTTATGCACAGGAGCACCTATTTGCTCCATCACCCCTCATAATAAAACAACCTTACTTTCAATAAAATATCATCCAACAAATAACTATAGCACTCTTACATTGCGATTAAGTATATGATATACGACCCAAATATGAGAAATAAAAACTGGTTTCTCACCGATATCGTTCCACAAAGTTCTGGAACGGGATGCGTATAGGATATCCGGTCTGACGTATCTTAATGGTATCCAGCATGCCAGTGTAGCGCAGCTGAGCCAGCACGCAGGGCAGCTCGAACTTCATGGGGGACTTGTCCGTGTTCGGCTTTATGCAGCGCACGAACCACGGGTTGCAGCGCGACATCGACTCCAGCAACTGGTGTAAACTATCCGAGAACCTGGATCACACAGGATATTGTCAGTCATGTGAAAGAATTTAGCGAATGCACTACGTAAACATTGGATTGTTTGCATATTTTAAATAAATATTCGTTCAAAGTAAAGAGCTCACATTTAATATTAAACCGCTCTTACTGCTGAAGATAATAAAAATATGTATATAACTATTATACTATTTTATATCTAAAATATTTATGTAAATTTCTTGCGAAGTTATAATTTTAACTTATTACAAATACATAAAGGCAAAGTAATCAGCTTCTTGTACCTTAGCATTAAAGTTTCAGATATAAAGTTAAGACAATCACCAAAATATATTGCAGTTTTCTTTGTCTGTTGTACCATTCTAGATCATGGGTTATAAAAGAATAAAATAAAACCCAGTAAGAATTATAATAAAATTGCGATATTTACATTAGGTACAGTATGATACGATTACAACAGAAATGATGAATTAATAAATGAAAAAATATAGGTAATTAGTTATTAGAATATTTTTTTGTATTATTGACAAACACAGACACTTTAACAAAACGCAACTTACTTCAACCAAAGAAGACCACAGATGCGTTGTCACCCCTGAGATAGTCCAGATGAAATGCCTAATTTATAATGCATATTGTATTCCCAAATAGCCCCTGTTCCCTTGTAAGAAGTTTTCAGTCAGAACTGAAAATGAGTTCCTAACCTTTTTCGGTGAGATGTCGCCAGGTTAGTTAGCATTGAATAGGCGCGAGCGTTCGCAAAGTAGTAGGGGGCAGTGATAAACCCTTCGTATAAGCTTACTTTTATTTTAGTTGATACGACATTAACATTACCATGCGGGTGAACGAAAGCATGAATGAGTTAAAGTGGTATTATCCGAAATCCTTCAAGCAAATTTATGCGGCGTTACAACGCTGTCAAAAGACGAAAGAATCTTGAGTCACCTGGCAGCAACAGTAGGTGTCCTAGGCTTCATGGTGACGAAGCGTCCGTTGGCGCCACGCGGCAGCGTTTTGTTGGCGTCGTGGTGTGCTCGCAGCTGCGCGGACATCTCGGCCACCAGCGGCACCTCGCTGCCGCACAGCAGCTCCAGTACATCGCCGCGCAACGCGTCCCGGTTCTTGTCCAGGAAGCCCTCCACGTTGTACCACACCTGCCCCGCGTAGTGCTTGATCTGGGAACGCGAATAGTTTTTTATATAAAATTGCAATGGCCAACGAACTTACAGTACACCTGATTGTGAGTGGTTACTGTAGCCCATGGACACCTGCATTCAACTTCAAACAAAGAGGACTACAAATACGTTGTCACTTCTGAGGACTAAGATATAATATCTTATGGCCTTTAATTATACCGGCTGTCTATATCCTTCAGACAGAAACACAGCGGTACACGCACTGCTGCTTGGCGACGCATAGAGTTGTAGGTAGTAACTTAGGAAAGTATACAATGGCCTACCAAATGCCATAATTTAATTTTACTATTGTATTTGGGCGACGGTATGACCAAATGATCAGAGTAAACTAAACTAAAGTCAACTAACGGATCCTGGGTCCAAAATTTTAACGTTGAATCCCTATCGGAACAAACATTTTTAGCAAAAGATGCATAGAAAAAGATGCCCGGATAATTACTTTTTAAGTCTGATGTGTTGTGATTGTCCTCGCACGTGATAGAGTAAAATCATCTAAGTATACGGCTATGTTTGTGCATGCACTTGTAGCACCATAATATTCTATGCAGGTTGAAAATGACTTTTGAGGACTTCTTGCTTCTGCGGAGTAGATCCTAGATTTAAATTACAATCGAAGTCAATGTAAGGCACATATCGCATCAAGTATCGCATAAAAGTATTCCCTTCCTCTCCAGATTTTAGACACTTTAATTTTTTTTTTTCTAATCGTATGCTTAAGTTTTCCTTTCTATAAAAAAACAAATTTTTAAATAGTGGACTTTTTTAGAACGATACGCAATTGCCACTTATTGATGACATCCGTGACAGTGTCGTGATGGTGTAAGAATATACAGAAATCCGTATCGGCCCGTTAGTGTCGCAAGAGGCGACAGAGAGAAATAAACCAGGAGATGGGCAGCAGAATCTTTCTAATTACAACTAGAAAATGAAAAACTAGGGTTGCTAACCCGCCTGCCAATGGCAACTATGGCCAATTTTCCCGTTATGAGACAATGTAAGGGAGGCATATGTTGAATCGTTACCATTACCGTTACAGCCTATTAAAGTCCATGGCTGAACATAGGCCTCCCCCATAAATTGCCTCATATGGCCGGATATTTGCCATAGTTGCCACGATTGGCAAGCGGGTTGGCAATCGGTTTTATTTTTATTTTTAGTCGTTATTAGGAAGACGCTGCTGCCCATCGTCTGATTTGTTTCCTTCTGTCGCTTCTTATGACATCCACGGGATGATATGGGGTAGTGGATATTCTTACACCGCCACTATTCGGTCTATGTCCTATGTTGAGCAGTAGACTTTTTGTCTGTAATGGATAAATGGATGGATAACAACCGAAATACATTTTTTCGTCTAGTTCAAAGGTATTTTCATAAAATTAAAAAAAAAACATCTTACTCCGAATTCGTTGGCTCCCAATCTGGGCCTCGAGTAAAGCTCGTTAAGAGCGTGATTATAATGGCACTTCTCTAGGAACGACGCGTCTGAAGCACGCGGGAAGTTGCTCTCATCGTCCAACAAATGCAAAATACCAACGGGCTTCTTACTTAACAGCTGAATTACTGGAAACAGAAACGAACTTGAGAACCACAAACAGATATGCAAAAATATTATCTTAAGCCTGTAATAAATACCTGGTGAATTATCGTTCCACGTCAAATTGGACCACTCCAAGCGTTCTTTCTGATATTCCTGTTGTTCAAGTTTGAAAATGTGTTTGTTGAAATAATGCTGCAGCGTTTCATTCGCATAATTAATGCAAAGTTGCTCGAAGGAATTTTCTTCCAAGTCTTCGAAGCCGAAGATGTCGAGGAGAGAAATCCGGTGAGCGTCGTGTAGACCCGCGCGGTGGACTATCGAATTTATTCGTAGGACGAGCCAGTTAAAAAGGGAAGAATAAAGGGCTTTAGCAAAGGCGTCTCTAGCGTCTAATGCCTGGTCTATTGGCAAGGGCGATCTCATACGTTCAGCCCGCGCAGCTGTAACTCTCGTAGTTAAAGCTCTTGCCAAATCCTCAGCGGGAATTTTCAGCAAATGCGCTGCCCAACGGACTTCCGCGCCTCCGCCTAATTGAACTCCCTCCTGTCCGTGACGTAACTGTCTTCTATGAAAATACACGTTGCCTAAGTGGAGAACGGCAGCCAAAACTCTGATAATGTCTTCTCTTTCTGCATCACCAATACCAAGTACTTGCATGGCCCCACATAGAGCCGACCAATCAGCTCCAGCCCCAGCGCCTCCTGAATCTCCTCCTTGGTTTAGATAGAAATAATGTTCTGCTGTCAGAAGACCTCTTGCCCGTCTTTGTTCTTCATCCAATCCCGCTAACAATTCATAGAACACATGATAATTTCTTTCCCTGGCGATTGAGTGACTATTCTCGATTTTTCGAGTAGATAATGTGCGACCCTGGCGCCAGCTAATGCACCATCTTTGAAATAGAGTTCTAACAGTTTTCCAAATCGACTAGAATTATGATTTTTTGGTGTTCTCGCGTTTCCGAACGCTTCCAGTAATGGCGCTGCTTCTAAAATTTGTTCGGAGACGGGAGCCCTACCTAAAGGTGCAGGAGCGACCGCAGCAAGAAATTGAACAGCTAGTTTAGTGGATTCAGTTTTTCCCGCGCCGGACTCTCCAGAGATCAAAATGGCTTGAGGATGAGGTAACGATGCGCGAGCGGCGGCCGCAATGGCGAAAAGATGTGGCGGTAGGTCACCTAATGCTTCCGCTGCGTGATATCTGTATAAATAAAAAATAAACATTAAGTGCTAAATCAAGATGGAATATTTATTATTTAAATTTTGCCATAAGTTAACTACTTACAAAATTTAGTGTAATCTACAACAATACTATGAAAAGAGTACTTTTAGTGTACATTATTAGGTTCGGGCGTCAAAATCAAGAAAATTTAATAAGTTTTTGGTAGCGTTCGAATAGTTTGACCTTGAAAGTGAATATATATTTAAGTTTGAAGAGGTTATGTTAAGCTGTGCTGTAACATTGTACCCACATCATAGATTAAGACAATACGACAATAAGACTATTTCAATGGTGTCAAGGTTGTGCTCTGTACATAGTGTCTAACGACACTTTGATTATTTATACACAAATACAATAGAAGAGACCTTCCATTCATACCAATTTGTTTTGGATTTAATCCAACTTCGTAACCGTTGTTACTAGACAGCTAGTCACCACCTGGTCTCATTTGCATCGGATAGCAGAGTTTCTTAATTAAATAAATTTATTTATCCTGATTGTGTAATTAAAAAGAGATTTTTAGTCGCTTTAATTAACTCTGCCACTTACGCTCTCCATTTTAAAGACTAATTAACTCTAGCCTAAATTTTTAAGTTTAATTTTGCTGTGGTTTTCCTAACAGAGTTAAATAAAAAAATCACGGTAAACATTCAGGCTGGAGGTCGAGTCACAAAAGACAGATTGAAATGGATTGATAACCAGTTATATTTATAAGCAGATTAGTAAACAGCATATAGATATAAATAAAACGTAGAAATAATATAATATCATAAACCTGTATTCGAATCGAAAGAAAAGACCGGTTTTATTTTTGGTCAAATCCACTCAGATCAGTTAATGGTTATTTTGTTTTAAATTGCGATAAAAAGGACCTAAGTTATCGACGTATAATGATAATATAGGTCATTTTATTATATTTTTGAAATAAAATTTAGTTATTTGCTATTGAATAGAGATATTACTTGTAAATACATTTTTATATAAAATTGGCGATCCGCCCAGTCTTCACAAGGGTGATTTCTGGTATGAGAACTACATCTGGAATATACAAGCTGGCAACACTGCCACCATGTGGAGACCATGATATCTTTCTGACATGTTGTCCCCTTTAATTGTTGCATACACTTACAACACCACAAGTGAAATAAGTTGATATAATCTACTTTTATTACTTTCTTTCCACAATTGGTAAGGTCCTTGTTCAGTAATGGACTGTTTTAACTGGTGAAGTAGCAACAATCGTTTACTGAATAATTTCTTCAATTAGCAATTCTTCAATTAGAACAACATAATATAATTTTTATGATTCGGATACACACTTGTGCGTGTTTCACAATATTTATTTAAATTATTAATTTACTAAATATAAAAACCGACCGGTTTCGTCTCCAAATATTATGAAACAAGTACAAGCGTGTATTCAAATCACAAAAATGAAGCTGAAGTTTTACAAGTGCCGACAATCGCAAATATAAATTACATATATAACTAGCTGGTACCCGGTAATTTGCTGGGCGGTGGGCTGGCTGGCTGGTACGGTGGTAATTTTGGAAATATCGTTTTAAATTTGGAAGAGTTATATTTTTTAATTAGGAATGATGATACATTAATTGAAGTTGAATGATATATAACTTTCAAATAATTTTTTCGGTACGATACGCGCGCCACCTACTGTAACTTAATTGTACTATGCCTATAACCTTCGCATAAGTGGAAGCATTAAATTGAAGAAGTTTTAACGCAATCTGATGAACGGTATGGCAGCGCATAAAATACGAACAAATAAAAACTAATTTTTATATATTAGATATATTCTCTTACCTTCTAGCAGTCTGTAGACCATACAGAGTATCCACAGGCCTGTAAGGGTTAACAGCTACTAATATGGAACCGGCGTAGGTGTATATAAGGCCCTGCTCGTATCTCAGCTTCAAATTCCAGAGCAAAGCGGCTTCGTGGAGGTCGTGGAGACGAGTCATATCTTCGACCCCGGTTGGGCCCAACTCTTCGCGCGGCCATACTGGATCTCCCTCTTCTTCGCCATTGCCCATTTGAAGGGCGAAGGTTTGTGGCTGTAGGAAAACGGTTACGATATTATATGTGTTTTTTTAATAACTGTTTAACTTTGATAACGAACACTATCGCTTTTTGTAAAAATCTTGCAATTATCTTGCTCGCTTTCTGAGGCTGTAGAAAATGATAAAAAATATAAGGCGTAGATTGTAAGGTTAAGGTTGACCCGCTTACATATTCTTTATGAATTATGGCATAATTTTGCAATATAGTTTCCTACTGACTTACTTCTATTAGGTACATAATAACGTAATCAAGAAACAGCACGAAAACGCAGCCACACGGAAAATTGATGCTTCCCGCCAGGGCTGTGACATAATAGCTGCTTACAATTCTATCACGTACAGCTGAGAAATTTCGCTGTCGAGATCACATGAAATTTTTTATATCGTATTTATTGCTGATGAGTTAAGCCAGATATTTACACGCGTGTTATAAAATGATAATTAAACCGCATACCTGATTTTATTACGTGGGTGTGTTAATTCATCTTTAATGAGGGCATACACGACTTTTTCTGCCACCAGGGCGGCGTCATTTACGAATGAGGTAAAACATTTGACAGTTTTCATAGCGGGGGAACTTTATTTAATAATAATAATAATCTTTATTGATAAACATATTACATGCACAAACATTTACAGCGGTCATCAGCCCCTAAACTAGGATATTACACCTGTATTTAAGGGGCTAGTTTTCCTTTCCTATTCGTAGTTCTTATTAAAATAAAATAATTTGTTTTTCTATTATGAATTAATTATGTTTATGTTTACAAATATTTCTTAAAACGTAACTTATGAAAATTTAAAATTTAATTTGTTAGAAACGTGTAGAGATTAATGTTTCTTTCGGAAATATTAGTTATATTTGATATTAGTTAAATTAGAAATGGATAAACTAAACTGCGGATATTCCTAAAAGTAGAAGATTTAAAAAAGTTGAATATGTGTAAAAACTTAATGAGCACACCAATGAAACATTCAGTGGCGGATTAGCCTTAAGGCAAACTAGGCACGTGCTTAAAGGCGCAAGGTTACAAAAGGGCGCGCGCGGTAGTTTTAAACGAAAAAATTAAGTAATACTTGCATAAAAATACTTTCTATAGAGATGTAGAGCTTCCAAAGCGCGCCGTCTACTTAAATATTCCTACATCACCCTCACTCTCTCATTACATTTTTCATTCACGACCACCTGTTAAGTGTCCTAATTATTTTGCAAGTAAATTATATTATAAATTATAATATAGTTTATTTGCAAAATAAGTAGATATAATTTATGATATATGGCCGCCAGGCACTGATGAGGGGCTAGCCTAGAGCGCTGTCTACATTTAAACCGCCACTGGAAACATTGTTTTGTGTACATACATACAAAAACCGAAAGACATAATTAAATCGCAACTTTTCAATGATGATATCAATGTGTGACCATCTGCGTAACAAATAAGTTCACCTTAGTCTCAACTAGCGACTGGTGAGCCTAAAATTAAAAGCCCTCATTTGTAAACCATGTTTCTACAATAACTAAGCAATAGTTTTTTCATTACACCGATACTCTTAGAGTGACCGTCATTTATTCACGCGTAAAATCAAACGGAACATGCCCGACGTGACATTGAAAGTTAGCGAAGAGCGATTTTTAATTTATGATAATAGGTATATCGAATATCTCCTTATATTTCTTTCTTGCTTACCGATACTTTAATATGCTAGAAAGAGACATCATCATAAGTTCTTAAGTGTATATGTAAATATTAATATTAAAATGTTTTGCGAATATAAATATTTGTTGACGGCATATGGAAAGATTATAATTTTTACTAACGCTTAATTCAATTAATAAAAAGTATTTTATGAGATTTAAATCAAAAATAATAATATGTAGAGATGTATAATTTTGCATGGTTATCTGAAAGAGGATAAAATATCTCTCAATTAACAAGTTAGATAGTGTTTTTTGAATTTAGATAATCTCAAATTGAAGATATGTAAATGCAAGCAGGTTTTTGCATGCACATTAGCAATTCATCACCTCTGAGGACTAAGATGGAATGCCTTACACCATGTAATTATAGGTTCTCCATACCATTGTTTTTTATCCGAAGTGAATTTCGTCATCAATAGCAAAATTGGAATTATTGCGAAAAAATATTAAGACGATGATATTTTTATGATTTTAAAAGTTTACACTTTTCGTCTACAAAATGCCGGGGAAACATCTCATCCACATAGTGACAGGAGACGAAACATGGATATATTTTTACATTCCGAACTCTCTTCAAGGCAAAATTGACTCTGGTAAGGATAGAATAGAATAAAATTCATTCAAAATGGATTACAAGAATACTAATTGAAAGTTATTTATCATAATTTACCTGGTTAACATCTGTCCTGGAAAGAATCAACAAGAAACACAGCGGGACTTATATTAACCCTTTCGCTATCCCGTGCACTACATATAGGTCATTGCTAATTGTCTTAACTATTGTGTCTGAAAACGGACAGTGAAAGTGTTAAATATTCATTTACCATATAATCTGCAATGTTGTTCAAATTAGGAACAGCATGGTAGCGATCACCGCATTCCCAAGGGTTATTATTAATTACTTAATTATTTATTATTTAATAATACATACATACATACATATAATCACGCCTCTTTCCCGTAGGGGTAGGCAGAGACCACTTCTTTCCACTTGCTACGATCCTTACATACTTGTTTTGCTTCGTCCACTTTCATTATTCCCTTCATACATGCTCTTCGGTTTAGGGTACTCTTGACCTGGCCTTTTTGAAGACGTCCCTGATTTGGTCTAGAAACGTCCGCCTAGGTCTACCCCTTCCAACAGTTTCATTCACACTCGCCTTATACACTTTTTTCGTCAATCGTTCTTCATTCATTCTTTCATTCATTCTTTTAAATACATTTCATTTAATCTTTTAAAAGTGGTATTATTTTATAATACCACTTTTAAAACAACTTTTGCTTAATAATTTTTTTAAAGTTTTGATAGATAAGCCCTACATCTTTTTTTTAGATGGGAATATATTTCCCTATGAAGGAAATGACTCTGAAGTCGAATAAGGATGTTCCTAATATTTATAGAATGTACATCACTATTTTTAATAAAACTATTTGGTTTTTGTGTACATATAATATTAAATTAACATAAACATACTAAGAGTTCTTAGTTGATGTGTTTATTTCCTTTGGACTTAGATTACAAATTGTTTTTATGGCTCCCTTCTCCAAAAACAAATATAGTTTTAATGTCAGTCGATACCCCATAGCAAAATTTTATTTGACATTATGCTATAGAAATAATAAACAAGTAGTAGAAAACGTCTTCAGAGTTCGTTGAATCATGTTCCCCAAAATTTTATATCAAATGCATAAATATAGATTACAATACATACAATCTTTTTTACAAAGATAATTTTGTCCATACATTAAAATAGGAACTTTATAGTCAATACGCGTTGACGTAAAATGCTTGTAGCGTTGTAAATAAAACATTAATAAATTATTCTAAGGTTAAAAATAGGTAAGGCTTGAAAAGTTCCTATGTTAGCTACTTTTTAATGAACCCCCACGAACAAAGATATACACTGAGAAATAAACAGATGTAGTGTGTATCTCTGTATCCGTGTGTGTGTATCTCTGTACCTGTGCATCTGTATGTCTGTATGTCTGTCTGTGGTATCGAAGCTCCTGAACGGATGAACCGATTTTGATTAAGTTTTTTTTGTTTGAAAGGTGTCTTAATCGAGAGTGTTCTCAGCTATGTTTTAAGAAAATCTGTTCAGCCGTTTGAAGGTAATCAGCTCTTTTGTTTCGGAGGTTTTAAATTTTTTAAATTTTAGTTATTTATACTTGTATACTTGACAACTTACATTGTGCAATATAACGTTCAAACATAATTCCTTTAATTTCAACACACTCATTGAACTTCGCCTTCTAGTTGTAATGGCGGACATATTTGCTTGCCGTGATACTTTCAAAATCGAAGACTTCGGTAACTTTCGCGCCTTTTGTCTGAACTTCTGTCTATGAAACAAATTATGATATGTCCATGTGGAATTTTGAGAATCTGTGGAACCGCAAGACACGTCACATGCATCGCAGGACTCAGGGGAGCTGCGTGGTGTTGGAGCAAAATGGACCCGCATCGACTGACAGAGAGTTATAAATTATTTGCTATTTCCACATCATAGAAAACAACTAAAATTTATTAAAGTATTGAAATATTACAAAAATAGCTGTGGTATAGCTATTATACACCTAGATTCAAGACCGTAACGTTTAACTTAAAAAAATCTCGGTAACAACATTAAATTAGCAAGCCCAACCACGTTCACTTTCAAGAGTAATGCGAAAATTATTCCAAATACACTTTCTTGGTTTCGCGAATCTAATTTTAAAATTAATAGACACTGACTTGAGAGCTGTAAGAAATATTATACGTAGTGAAGTAACCTGCGCACGGCGAATAACTGATTTGACCACATACCACTAGCAAGACTAGTCTAGATAAGTGTTGATAGCTAAGAACTGTTAGACACTCAGCATGAAGGATAACGGAGCTACTAAAAATACGCCTAGCTAGCAGATACAATTTTTTTTTATATAAATTCTGGCGATATATTAAGTAAACAAATAAAACATAATCGCATCTTTTGACAAAAACATATTTAAAAAAACTAAACGATCGTAGAATTTGCATCGCCTAGCAATTTTCAACTTTTTAATGATGATTTAAATGCAAAGGTAATTAAAACTGCACATTAGAAACTGTCACACGTAACGTCACTTCGAGAAAAGGCATGCGCTCGCCGATCACAAGGCCGTGTCCAAGGAATGTCGATAGAGAGTTAACAGCATTCTGATTATGCAGTGTGTTATATTTTTTCTGCTTAGAAATAAATCTAGCCCGAAATATGTAACGGCAGCTTAATGGGTACCATTTAAAAAACTAGCAGTCGCTTTCTTAGGTTCACAATTAGAACCCGTCAAGTCTGTAACCAATAGGTAATGCAAATTAATCAAAAGAAAGTACAGCAAATGCAATAAACCCAGTACAAGGAGCTAAAGTAAGAATAATTAAGGCATAGAATTATCTATGAATTAAGGATTCAACAACTAACAAATAACGTTATTATTTTAACATGAACAATCAAGTCATCAGGTTATAACTATAAATCATATACAACATTAAAGTAAAAACGAAATATAAGATAATAATATCAACAACTTGAATAAAATTATGTGTCTAATAGTTCTATTTTAAATACTATTCAATGCGTGTTTTTGAAAAAAATAAGACGATGTTTTGTAATACGTAATCTATTTTTTTTATTATTTTTGTATTATGCATGTAGGCACTATCATTTTCACAATTCACACACACCAGTCACCAGTTACGTACGTGCTCAAATGATTAAAACGCAAACCTACACAACTAACTTATTCCGCACGCGGAAAATTTATTCTCGTGATATATCTTTTCGAGTTTCACTTGTCATTCTTCTTCTTCTTTTTCTTTTAAATTATGGCTTCTCTTGATAGAATTCTACCAGTGTCAAGTCCACTTGTCATTCTAATCGGCAATTCCTAGATTATTATTATATATATGGGCAATCGATAGCTACTCCCCGGCCAGCAAAGAATGATAGACGGAAAGTGTGTACATTTAAAGTGATGCTGAAATCATACTCAACTTCCTGACACGCACTCACGCATACATCTTTCTTTCTTCTTTCTTTCTTTATCAGCCCGTATAAGTTCTGCTCGACGCACACATATGCACCTAAATCATTTTGTTGGTTGCAAATTATTTAAGATGCATTTTTTTTTCTATATAGAATAAGGGTGACAAACGAGCACACAGACCACCTGATGGTAAGTGGTTGCTGTGGCCCATAGACATCTACATCTATCTTCGTTTACGAATTTAAATGCAGATGCGTTGTCAGCCGTGAGGACTAAGATAGAATGCCTCTTTTCCAGTAAAAAGGGTCTCCGGTTCTCTACACTCACCATACGAAACACAGCAGCATTAAGCTGTTATTTTACGCTGGTATTCTGTGAGAGCGTGGTCCTTCCCCGGTCGAGCCGACCCATTCGTGTACATATAAATGTATGTACATGAGTACGTGTTCTTACAATAAGTGGAATAAAGATTTGGTTTTCCTAGAAATGTACGCAGCGCTCCGCCTATCTTTCTTTATTGCGTTGAGTTTACGTAGTAACTATAAGTTAATCTGCATATGCCAGAAAAACCATATGACTTCATAAGTGGCGTTATATATACCATCTCGTTTACGCCAGATGTAAACACCCAGGCCAGCGATGAGGAGTAGCGTCGAGGGTGCGAGAAGGTTGGTGGTAGTGCGATAGTCAAATCGCCTGCCAAGGTAACGGTTAACGTAAATCTTGCCTAAAACTCGTTTACAGGACTTTTACAGGTTGATGATGAATAGAAAGACTAGTAAATGGCGTCAAAGTCAGTGAGTCAAATATGCGTGAAATTATAGTATGTAGCTTTTGCCCGCGACTTCGTTCGCGTAGATATTATACTTTACAGTTTTTGCACCGCACGCACGCCAAAATAGCTCGCAGATGACAGATTTTTTCGACTTACTTAAAACACTTATCGTTATATTTTGAGTTTTGACCAATTTACACAATACCTTTATTATTTATAGCCTATGTGTTGTTCTGATGCATGAGCTAGATATATTATTGTAAAGTTTCATTAAAATCCATTCAGTAGTTTTTGCGTAGAAGAGTAACAAACATCCATACTTCCTCACAAACTTTCACGTTTATAATATTAGTAGGAAGTAGGATTTAAAAATAATAACAAAAATGTATTAAAATAAGGGATAAAAGATAATAGAAACACGGCGAAAAATAAAAATATAACAAATTATATCATGGTTTTAATTATTGACTAGCTGTTCCCCGCGACATCGCCCGCGTGGAATTTATTACGATTTGGTTTTAATTTTTTTGCGCGGAAGCCTAATTATTTTACTAAAATAAAAGTTCCGTCAAAATCGGTCCAGCCGTTTCGGAGATTAGCCGGTACAAACAGACAGACAGGCAGACAAAAATTTAAAATTGTATTTTTGTTATTAGTACCTTATATACTTTCATATCCATTTAGTATAAAGCTGTTATTTTGATATTAGAAACAGACACTTCAATTTCATTTATTTGTATAGATATGGTGTCTACTACCCAATGTTGTATACTACAACCTTTGGGCAGTTGCTTGTGATTGATATTTTTCTCACCTGTCCATTGACGACAGCGCTTACAAGGAGCACCCTCGCCGCCCGGTGTACCTCCACCAGCTCACCAGGCAGCGGGGCCGAAGCGCCCGCTGGCTGGAACCACACCGCAGCCCCCTCCGACCACTCCGCGAGCCCCCCCGAGCCCGCCATGCTGCTAAAAAGACAAATAAAATTAATTATACATTACACTATAATTCACTACACTTTGGTTCGGTGATTTGATATAATTCGGCGGTGTAAGAATATCCACTGCCACATATCATCTCGTGTGTGTACCCAAGAGATGACAGAAGGAAGCTTTACCAGCAGATGGGCAGCTGATTAAAAAAAACTGTGTGACCAAGAGTGACAACTATGGCAATATTAAGCAATATATGGGAGAGACCTACGTTTAGTAGGGGACTTTTAGGCTCTATGGTAATGGTACACTATATAATTCAAAATAAAGGTTTAAAATTAAGTACTACTAACTATTTGTAAAACAGTCCTAAACACCCTAAAAAGCACAAGTCTTTTACATACACTATTTAGTACCTCCAAAAGAGAACTAAGCTATGTTGATTTCATACATCTAATGACTGTTGAGAAACCAGGTAATTAATTAATGATTTGAACGAGGTTGACATCATTTATATTTAAACTTGTTTGGGTTTTAATTCGGGTTCATAGTACATTATATATACAAATGCTGGAGATTTTATGATAAACATATAAAACATTTTTTAACTTCCCGCTTTGAAAATCTATCATTTTGAAAAGTAGGAAGTTATAGATTTCGGTCCGATTTTGAGAATGCTTCATCAGATCTCCACGTTTTGAGGTCCTAGGAAGCCGTTCCGGCATAGATATAGTTCGGAGATCCGGAAGTTCCAGGGATGGCCTGCAGAGTCAACCCTATTTTTATAACGTTAACTAATTTTTACGGATTTTATCGCGTTATTTTTCATATTTTATACTCCTCACGTTTACAGAGCTTTGCAGCACCCGTGGTCACAGAGGAACTGTCTTGGGAGTACAAAATTTTCAAAATCAAACCCGATGAAATCCGTAAAAATTGGTTTCATTCAATATCTAGTATCTGCGTAACATAAAAATCGTTTCTACGGTACACTTAACAAAACTTTGACCCGAAGGCACAATAGTTGAATAAAGCATATTATACATTAGTAACGGTGAAATTTCTTTTATCTTAAGATCAACAGTTTATCACCGCTAAATGTATACACACGTGATAATGCTTTATTGTGGGTCGAACGTGTGTGGTGTCATTGACTTTGGTTGTGTCTCTAGCATGTTACACACTACAGGACTTTTATCTTTATACAAGCGGAGAGAATTTCATAGAAAAATAACAGTTTTTCTACGCTTTCGTTCACGTGGAATTTCATAGTGCCTTATCTGGGGGCTTGTAAAAGATAAGATTAATTAAATCGGTAATTGTCTAGTTTTTTAAAGAGTGAAAAAACCCTCCTACAAATCTAATAATTTCCCAAAATTTGCTTGAAAGATTTAATAGAAAAACTAGGATATACACCACTATAATAATGCACGCAAACCAATCCGAATAATGTTTCTTTGTACTGGGGTTTCCCCAAATTAATAATATCCTTGGTTCTATTGATTGCCTTAAAACAGTTTTGTTCTTAAAGGATACTGATACAGACATAATATTAAATATATGAGTATATATTCTGTGATTACCTTTAGTGATTGTATATTTAGAAAAAAGCCACCATTAATTTTCTTTATCGACGTAAAAATGTATCAATCCTCGGTGATCCTAATAAGAAAGGTGAAATTTTAATTCCCAAATGATTTAGTAGCTCCAAGCCAACCATGCTCAATGTTTACAAGCTATTGCAATGACTACAGAACATGTTATTGAATCGTTAAACAACAAAACTAAGCAAAACAGGGTCACATTCGTAACATACACATTTTACTGTAGCTAATGTAACAACGGAAAATTGCGGAGGCAGGAAAAGATAAATTAAACATCGGAAGTTTGGATTGCTACTCCAATTTAAATACCACAAAAAACATGTTTTAGTCACGTAAGTACGTACACTCAAAACTTGAAGACAAGAGTGTACAATCAGTGCGTGTTGCCAACGATGACATGGATCTAAGACATTGTCCTTCACCGGCCGCATGAGGTAGCTCAAGGTCGCTCAATGAGCTATAGGCAAGATAGAATTCGACATAAGTATATCCCCAGTAGCACCAGAGTAACTGACATAACCGAACGGATCAGTAAACTGAAGTAGCAATGGGCCGGATCTATAGTAGAAGTAGCTTAAATGCTGTACTAATTTTAAGTGCTGATTTAACACGTGCTTCACGATAAAAGAAAATATCGTAAGGAGACCTGCATGTCTCATAAAAATAAAAAGGGACGATATAATCGCACTACCTCGATGCATTTTAGCGGACGATGAAGTTCGCTAAGATGTATCAGGGTAGTGCGATGGGCTACATTAATACAGGTTCTTTTGGAACGGGGAATTGAAAAATCTAGATACCTGATCAAAGAATAATTAACATAAGATGATCGTAGTCATCTACTCTCTTTAATTTCGTAAATAAATGATTAAAATTAAATCGTACACGCATAAAACAACATATTAAGAACTTCAATAGAAATTACCATTGCTTTAATTTCTTTCATGTGTTATCATCTTTTAACTAGGATAATGATATTTGTAAATAATACAAGGAATAAATACATGCGTGAGTGTCGTGGAACATTCGGTTGGAACGAAGTTCCTTTCGTAGTTTTTTTAAAAAAAATACTAGTAATGCTATTAAACATTACTAATATTCCCTTAAACCACTTCTGGTAACCTTAAAATGTTAGAAGTGGTTCACGACAGTAGTCGAATGGCGGATTCAAACCCACGATCTTTCGAGTTCGCGTTCCGCGCCCTGCCAATAGGCTACTGACACTTCTAATATATTATTATTGATAAACAAACTATATTATTGATTAACAAATACAAATAAATGAATTACTAGCGTCTATTAAAATGAAGCGTCATTTAAAATAAAATAATATTTCTTTCATGGCAAGATAAGAAAAAGTGCGAGGGAGATGGATATTATTCCATCTGGCTTCATTATAGCCGCCAAGGCCGTCTACACTACGTCAGAAGGGGTCGTGACGGAAAATCTTACACTTTTTCTCGCCTAGCCCCCATCCGCCAAATTCGTACCGTCCGATAAAAACTTCGTTCCAATAAATCAACTCTGATGTTTTGCTAATCGAGAACTTCTTTAAAAATGACAGAAAGCTGAAAGAATAGCTTTTATACTTACAATCAAAACACTGAACAGGCTGGCTCTTTCGCGTTGAATCATATATTTCAATATAATATCTTCTTGTTTGCAATTAATTTTCTTAAATTATAAAAGGATATTTGATAAGGGATTTGCAACTACTTACAAGGGTAGGATTCCTTTTCTGTTTAGGAGTTCGTCTGGGAAGGTACTACAATCTTACCTATTTCTGCCGCCAGACAGCAGTGATACCCTTCAGACCGGAACAAATCAAGGGTAAAGAGAGTCTGTGATACATCTTATCTTAGCCTCAGAGGTGACAACGCATCTGTAGCCTTTGTTTGAAGTTGGCTGCAGGTGTCTACGCACCTCAATAGTCACTTACCATCACGTGGACTGTAAGTTCGATTGTCACTTCAGTTTAATGAAAAAACTATATTTATTCATTAGATTTACGATTAGATTTTTATAACGATATACAACATTTAGGTTATAAAGCCAAACCTACTCATTATGATATTACAATACAATTTTTTTTTTATCCACATGCAGGGTTAGTTTTGCATGGATGATGCCACATTCTGGCTTACAAACCAAGGTAAGACAATTTTTTACACATAGTAGATGATAAAATAAAGTAAGTATATACCTATGTAGTACATAGTAATAGGAAATAAGTTTCCCGGAGGCTAATGATGCAATTAAATTTTAATTACAAATTGAAGGAGGTCGAATAATTGAATTTGCGCAATAAAACAATTAATTACAAATAAACAGCGAAACGACGGATTATTTTTGTAACAATTTAATACTTTTTAAAGTTAATATAATATAATATCTATATAATATTATTATACATAACTTATAAACTACTTAACAATGTTACATTCGAAATCGAATTATAAATATATTGGCGATGGGAGAGCCGTCGATAACAACGAACACGGTGGCGGGCCAAAGCAATCGCAAGCTGGGGGCGAAGTCATACAGCATATCGGAGGGGAAGGAGGAGGCTGGAAACAAATTGGGGAGGGAGCTGGAGGCTGAATGCAGAATGGCTCAAGAGCAGGTGGTTGAATACACATAGGAGGAGGCGGGGGAGGTTGTACACATATAGGCGGTAGTGGGGGCGGCTGAACGCTAACAGGACACGGCGGTGGTGGCTGAACGAACATTGGCTCCGGGCAAGGCGGCTGTATCGTAACCGGACACGGTGCTGGCGGTTGAATGCACATCGGAGGTGGAGGGGGCGGCTGTACCATCATAGGTGGCGGTGACGGTGGCTGGACCGACATTGGCGGTAATGGCGGCGGCTGCACCATAACTCTTGGCAGCGGCGGTGGCTGTACCACTATAGGCGGAGGCGCTGGTAATTCAATAACTATCGGGGGAGGTAACGGGAGTTCTAAGATTAACGGAGGCGGCAATGGAGGACTAACACTCATAGGAGGCAAAGGCGGTGGCGTGACACACATCGGCGGCAATGGAGGTGGTGACACTGTCATTGGTGGTGGCGGAGGAAGAGTAATGGTCATTGGTGGTAGTGGAGGAGGCGTGATACACATTGGGGGGCCTGGGGGTGGCGATACAGTGATAGGCGGAGGTAACGGAAGTTCAATATACATTGGAGGCAAAGGTGGAGGTGTAACACAAAACGGAGGAGGGGTTGGAAGGGTCACATAAATGGGGGATGGTGGAGGCGCTTGGCATCCGCATTGTAGACCACCGCAAGGACATCCGCATGGTGGACCACCGCAAGGAAAACCGCAGGGTACGGCCGCTGGTGGAAGATACGAGGGTGTTGGTGGTGCGAAAACCATTGATGAGGGACATGATGACAATGCGTAATACTGGCCGTTTGCTGGGTACTGCAAAATAAAAATATATACTCGAAAACTTTTTTAAATATATTTAATTTAGGTTTAGGAATTTTCGCGGGAGTTTGGCGCCGGCGGATCGCTGCTTCTGTTTCGACTATTAGTGGAAGCGACGTAACAAGGTGCTTTTATCGTGATATAAAACTCAAATCCTTTCATCCACTAAGGCGCCAAATGTCCGCTAGGTTAAGCTATCGTCTAAATCGCCCAAAAACTTTGCTATCAAAAACTCTTAAAGAATATTTTTATTTATTTAATAACATTTCTGTTTTTCATTTTATAATTAAGCTGTTCTCTAAAATATAAGGTCACTTACATGAGCTACCGCAGCAAACAGAAGCAATACTCCGATATTCACCGCCATCGGATCTGTCTACAACATTGTCAAACTAGCAACTGTAAACTTAATATATACTATACTTATTGCCCTATGTTTTAAACGCAATAATATATCGAAATAGTTTACGAACAAGTTATCAGTTATTAATTTCCCCACTTTCAAAGTAAGTTAAGATATCTGATTCATATTGGAAACAAAACCGAAAGTGAGGAACGATAGATCACGTCGGCTGTTAACGATAGAAATGGGGAAATGATAGTATGATAGTAGTAAGTAATATATTTAATATGAATATTTTTTTATTTATTTTTTTATTTTATAGGATAAGGATGATAAACGAGAACACAGTCCACCTGATGGTAAGTGGTTGCTGTGGCCCATAGACATCTACATCTATCCTCGATTACGAATCAAAATGCAGATGCGTTGTCACCCGTGAAGACTAAGATGGAATGCCTCGTTTTCAGTAAAAAGGGTCTCCGGTTCTCTACACTCACCACATGAAACACAGCAGCGTTAAGCTGCTATTTTACGTATTCTGTGAAAGCGTGGTCCTTCCCCGGTCGAGTCGACCCATTCGTGCTACAACTATACCAGTAACATAGCTGCAGCGTGGCTCTACCACGTATTAAATATATGTAAAGTTTTATACAATAACACATTCATGGTAGTAAGTAACATTTATTGATCGGTTTTTTAAAATAATATATTTTTTAAACCTAGCATAGCCTGTTTTCTTTTTCTCTGAGGCCTTTTAGTGAGTCCATGTTGTACATAACATTTAAGAGAAACTTGATCTTGATTCCCAGTGACATCACCACTATAACGGTTTGTTACAAATTTTTCGAGAACTTTATTTTCTAACAATCTCCATAAAAGTAGAGCAGTGGTAGATCAAAGGATAAGCTTCCGCCTTTAATTTAATTACGCGTGCAAACGAGTTCGATTACCGCCGGCACCAATGAAATTGTTAATAATAACAAATTTAAGTGCTGATTAATCAGCTCTTCGTTATAGAAATAAAATAAATCGAAACTCTTCCTAGGGGCAAAAGCCTCCAGAAATGAGAGGAGGCCTCAAAAGCAGTGTTACGTGTATATGAACGTAAAATTATTTTACGCACAAATTCTAAAATCATGGACAGACATATTTATATTTGACTTATTGGAACGAAGTTCCTTATCGGACGGTACGAATTTGGCGGATTGGGGCTAGGCGCGAAAAAGTGTAAGATTTTTCCGTCACGACCCCTTTCAATAGTGCGAGCGAGATAGAATAATATCCATCTCCCTCGCACTTTTTCTTATCTTGCGATAGACGATAGTAATTCATTTTCATTCATTTCACAAATATTTGAATTTGTTAATCAATAATATAATACGTTTATCAATAATAATATACTACGAAAGATACTTCGTTCCAACCGAGTGTTCCACGACACTCACGAATGTTTTTAATTTGTAGTATGATTATGCAGTGTTTTATATAAATCACTTGATGATTATTCACAGGTATAAAAATGAAAAACTAGTTAACACGTTGGTCGCCACGTCGGACATTGGTGACCGACAGGGCACACCTTACTTTGACTTAGGCTTACAGGCCGGCGGCCACTTTTTCATTAGATTTGCGCATAGTAAGTGACCCGCGCGGCCCTGTAGAGTATTAAAAATAATGTGTCACCCTAATTTTTTTTTGAGTATTTGGAACGCTAAGACAAAAAATAAAAATATTTGCAAAATAAAAACACAACTTATCTAATCATTTGTTTATTTGAATATGAGATATGTTTTTTTTAATGGGTATTGACTTTAGACGCAAAGAATAATTATAAATTGAACATTGAAGCAATCTAGGCACATATTATGTAGCTTTCCGGGGCAAATCGAACGGAAGGTTACAACTTTTTTTGTTTTGTTGCATGCTGTTTGCCTGCCAATAGTTTGTACGTTTTTCTTGTAACATCCACGACAATTTCTTCGTGATAGTTTGGCCTTTCATTCTTTTCTTGAGAGCTGATGTTTCAGTCGCAACTGCCTTGGTACTTCGGTCAGTTGAGACTGGTTTTCTTTGTTTGAAGACATGAGATGGTCAACTAGCGCTCTTTTAAACTGCACGATGGAGTTGTTGTTTTTAGTTGTTTGCTTGTACAATACCGAAGCGTTCACGCGTTGCGTTGGTATTGAGAAGTAATTCGAAACCTAATTTTCGATACCTTTTTACTGTCTTCCTAAGTGAAGTCGAGTATGCAGACATCTGGTGCGACCAATCCTCTGCTGATTTCGCTTCATTATAGTCTCCAGAATTAACCTTGGTTCTCTTTTTTGCACACCGCTTTTATTTGTTGAATATTTCGAAAATTATTGTTGTCCGACAGAGTGACCCGCGTGGCGCAATTGAAATAATTATTCCGTTCAAGCCACGTCGGACTAAAATGTGTCCATCAGTAGTATGTAAGCATTATATATAAGCTACCACTATGTAATAACACCGCAGGCTTATAATTATACTTTAACTCAACGTAATATAAAAAAAAGTGGGTGACTTTTTTTTTAATTTTTCATAATTCTCTTTGGCAACTAACGTGTTAACTTTTATATAATGTAATCGGTCGAGTATCTGGCTCTGGACAATTATAAGTTTTCTGACCTTCCTTATTTACACCTCGATTAGAAACCCTCGCATGTCAAAAGACGCAAGTCGAAAATTTAAATTTTCAATCTGTATAAATACCGTACTTTATAACTAAGGCGAATTATAAATGTCTAAATTCATTTTCATTCGCTTTTTAAATATTTTAAATTTTTCGATCGGTCAATCAATTTTAAAATATAACATTAATAATCGCAATTGAAATAAAATCAACTAAAATTATTACTTTATGTTTTTTAAAACTGTTTATTTCGAACAGATTTTAGAACCTAGGGTTGGCCCCACAAATCAACAAAGACAAACAAAGCATTTCCAAAATAAATATGTATTCCAAAAATCATGTAGCCGCCTCAAACATTTATTTGAAAACGATATTAAACACACCTAAGTTATATAATTACAACGTATAATGTTATTTGACGCGTCGCCGTATCTTAATTGCAGAAAGTGAAAAGCGCTCTGAAAAAGCGTTAGGAATTGAGAAATACTTTCATATTTTCGTAAGTATTTACCTCAATAACGTAGACCAAGATTTAACTTTAGACAGCGCGTTCGAATACTCATTTGAGAACACGCAATGCGTTTAAGGCCGGCCGCGCATTGTAATTGCGCCGAAAGGCACTCTGCTCATACATTTTGTACTCGCCCCGCAGCCTGTAAGAAATTTGTCCTGCCGTCCATCCGCTTCTAACGCTCGTCGGATGATATAGATGATGAAGATGAAGCCATAAAAGCCAAAAGGCTAACATCATTAACATCACAGATTCTAGATGATGATGCTCGCCGGATGTGTGCCAACCGCACGTCAGAAATTTGTCTTGTCATAATGTCGAAAGGCGCGCTCTCCATACATTTTGTACTAGACGCTGCACATAATTAGAAATTCCGAGAACGTACGTTCGAGTGACGCGCACGTATTGGGTGTAAGACTGATGAAAATTACCGAATTATTAGAATAATTAATTACGGAGGTAGAAAATATAAATACATTTGGAATATTGGTGATAAACCAGATTGCCGGAACGAATTTTTTTGTAGGGTGGGTGGGGATGGTCATTCAGCGAGCGTTAAAAATTATCTGACAGAAAATTCCTTACAATTATGTAGCCGGCCTAATTGTCTTAAATTATATCGTATTGAATCGTAGTAGAATGGGCAGCATGGTAGACTCTAACGGTCACTCCCGCGGAAATAAAGAGAACTGTTGCGCCCTTCAGTGGTATATTTATGAGCCGTTGCCATTGACTTCATTTATTCTATTTCGTGACGAAACTATTAATTATATAACTTCTATTTACACAGTGATGTATGTGGGTTATAAAAAGAAAACATATCTATACACAACTAATTTCTAACTTAATTTTCTGCTTTATTAATATTATTAATTACTTTTCTTAATGTCCTCTTGTACATTTGAAGCTTTGTATGTCTTGCCACTAGAGTAACAACGACATGCAGATTGCTCGGAACCGTGTTTAGTGGCATTTCTTGGAAGAGAACTAAGTTTTGTTTATACGTGGTAGAGCCACGCTGCAGCTATATTATGGTTGTAGCACGAATGGGTCGGCTCAACCGGGGAAGGACCACGCTCTCACAGAATACCAGCGTGAAATAGCAGCTTAATGCTCCTGTGTTTCGTATGGTGAGTGTAGAGAACCGGAGACCCTTTTTACTGGAAACGAGGAGTTCCGTCTTAGTCGAGGATAAATGTAGATGTCTATGGGCTAGAGCATCCACTTACCATCGGGTCGACTGCGAGCTCGTTTGTCACCCTTATTCTATAAAAAATAGTTCAGCAGCGGACTTGGATGCTCTTACTTTTTTTTGATTATCGCGAAACGCTTACTGTTAATTTAAGACTTTAATTATCTCATTCATTCATATGTACGTTTCTTAAATTATGAATCTGAATCCAAATATAAACAGAAAAGTGCCAAAATTTTGCAATAAGGGATGGTACGAAACAAATTATACATTATAATTTTGTACATAAGTATCAAACATGTATCTGTGCCTATTAATGAATACTGCTAATCATGCAGTAAACTGGTCAGCATTTAAAAAGCACATTACACGACAGCGTAGCTTTATTGACGCACCTATATAGCGACCCAAAAAAAGTTCATTGAATCCGGTAAACAATCGTAATGGTAGGCACTTCCGTCCGCTGAAGATGTGGGGCTGCCGGAGTCGCCTCTGATGAATATCAATTGATTGCAACCGGGCCAACAGACACAGCTTAGTTCCGACGCGACGGAGTCCTTGATTTAATAGGGTTGCCATATCAAATACGAAAATATCTTTCGTCAAATTTATAAATTAAATCCGATTTTTTCCTTTTTACTGCCTAAAATATTTTATTTAGATGCAATTTTATTGTATATTTCGTTTTTAATTTTTAATAAAAGCAATAATCATTAAAAAAAACTGCTCCTTTATTTAAGATTATGATTAAAAATTGTGTGTCATCTTTTTTTTAGTAAATGTAAATTGTCAATACATGCATGCTTTGCCTTCGAAAGGTTTGACTTTTGAAAGACGCGTTGGCTGCCATTAGGTATGTTGGATGCCGAATCTAGTTGAGGAAAAATATAAAAGTTAATTAAATATTAACCGGTTTATATTTACTTTACAATTGCCGCATATTGACAATTTTCGGTCTTGTTTAATTAGTTTATCATAAATCTGTTTTATTAGGTTAATGTCTGCTTCCACAATCGCCAATCTCAGCGGCGAAGTGATTACAGCAGAGCCTTCTAAACTTTTGACGCCTGTAGCGAGAATTGAGTTAATTACGAGTATTATGAATTTAAAGATTTCAAAATGAATTAGGTAAGATCTGCGTAAAAATATTCAAATTTATGAATTCATTCAAAATACAAACTATTTCTTTCGTATTTTACGCATAAAACTTCTAATGTAGATGCTATACCAAAATTTTACAGTGAAAGTAATAAAGAAGTGCTAAAATTAACATTGTTAACAGCACATTCAATCTTTTATTTGAATGTTTAGTAGAATATGGCACAAAAACCGCTTTAAATCTATACATAAAAATAAAATTGAAGTGTCTGTCTGTAATATCAAAGAAAACTACCTTAAACTCCGGTGCTTATTTGCATGCTATTAAGCCATGAACAATCACTTGTTTAATGACTGTCCAGGCTCATCTTCGGAATGGCTGAACCGATTGTGATAAAACTTCACTAGCAGATACAGAGCAAGAATTGGCAAAGCACAAACCTTAGCGGCGTCTTTTAGCAGGCAAAAAAGAAACATACACTCGACTGTTCTCAATTCTTTTTTTGTAATGTAAGTTTTTGCAATGTATATTGCTGTTATTGTTTCAATGTAAGTTGTTCGTATATTACACGATATCTTCGTCAATTGTGAACCGATTTTGATGATTTTTTTTTCATTAAATTTGTTATACTTCAGGGGTGGTAATTTGGAGACAAAAATCCACTCCTAAGGATGGCCAAATAGGGATGACTTTTTCTTTTATCGCATTTTTGAACTTATTTTTATTTTATTTTCGACGTTTCGAGCTTTATTCGAGTAAACATAAGAAATAATTAGTTAATTTTTTTGTTTGTTAGTTCTACGCGGACGAGGTCGCGGGTAAAAGCTAGTATAAAATAACATTCACTTGTCATTTATCATTGTTTGAAAACATGTTTACTTTTCTTTAACCAACATCGTAGACTGCACGAAAGGACAATTAAATGGAAAAGAAACATCTATGTTAGCAAAAAAATCGTTTATATAGAAAGGCTTTACTATAATTTAAAATTAAAAATTTTGTACAACCGACTTCCATATAAATTATTAAGAATAACTCAAACACTATTGGTCAGACATTGATCAAATTTATATGGGACTACATGAGGAGCACCAGCTTTCAAATAAAAAAAAATCATCGAAATCGGTTCATCCAGAAAAAGTTATGAGGTAACACACATAAAAAAGAACATACAGTCGAATTGAGTACCTCCTCCTTTTTGAAGTCGGTAGAAAATAAAAATAAGTAATAGGGCAGTTAGTCGCTTATTTTTGTTGATCATAAACGTTTTTATGATGTTAACCTTTTTGAAAATAAATAAAGTGAAATGAGATTGGTTGCAAAAGACCTTGGGATTGAACGTTCATAGTGTCTGTCTAATGTCTACTGCGACATAAGCCCAAAATCAATTTCAAACACAGCAAACTATAAATAACATTTTCTGCGTAGCGCGAAGGCGAGAACTTTCGGACTATGAATGATAGTTTTGGTAAGCAATTAGGTATTTACTTTTTTACTCTTAATTTTTTTTAATTTTTATTAGTAAGCTCAAGTGGCCATTGGCCGGCCATATAGCTCGAAGAACCGACAACCAATGGGGAAGAAAGGTTCTCGAGTGGCAGCCTCGTACCAGCAAGTGAAGGGCGTCCCCCTCTAGGTGGAGTGACGACCTGGTAAGGCATGCAGGTAGCTCGGGACCGTGCTTTGTGGCATTCCTTGGGGGAGGCCTATGTTCAGCAGTGGACTAGTGAAGGGCTGTAATGATGATGTTGATTATTATTATATTAAACGAATTTTATAATTCACAAATATATTTAGCGTAAAAAATATATCTAATAATCTTTTCTATCTTCCTAAATAAAATGGTTTCTACTATGGGTAACTACAAATGACTACTATGCTTAATATATAAATATAAATACTATGCTTAATAAAATATAAATAATATATATAAATACTATGCTTTATTGTTATCGTAAGCAATGAAAACATATTACAATAATAAAATATAATGGTCTTCCAATGTAATACAATTTTCCTAACTTTAACAATTCTAATCGGAAACCATTACGTCTGCGTCACTTCTATTGTCTAACTTGCACGTCATAACATAATACGCGCACCTGACAGGACACCATGCTAGTCCGCCATCAAAGAGAAGTCAAATGTATTTTTATTGCGCGTAAAAACATTTCTAAATGTAAAATTGCAAAATTGTTATTCTATGAGTATATTAATTAAATTAGCTATTGTATGGCAGTAAGCATCTGTATTATCAATCATTGAATATCAATTATTGTAGGCTCTATTCTTCAATAATTCCATAGGTCTTTATAACATCCAACTTTCGGAAAATAGTCATGCTGATTAATTTGACTATGATCCAGGCTAAATGTATATCTAGAAATCGTTAATATTAAGTTACTAACCTAGTAGGTAATGTCTATTCTAATAAAGTAATGAAGAAAAAAAATTTATTTTAGAAACCGGTGGAGAGCCTGCAGCGGGGCAGGGCGTTCGCGGCGTGCATGACAAACACACGCTATTGTTTTATAGTGTACTGTGTGGCCGCTCGATTTGTAACGAAAACACGCATTATTGTTTTAGTTATTGTTCTGAAGGCCTAAACCTAGTAAAACGTAGTTAAAATAGTAAAGCTTAGACTATGGCCCAAACGGCGGCCCTAAAGGTATGGACGGACAATATTCAAGTTTAGTCGCTGGATTGTTCCTAGTAACATTTTGCTTTTAGAAATGAGCTAACTGTCGAAGCTGAAGAACGAGTGTGGCAGCGTCGTTTCCGGGACACCTGAGGTTTTGAGTGAAATTGAGAGGTTCTATGGGCAGCTGTACACATCATCGTTGGAGCCACATGCATGTGGGAGTAACGATCCAAGAGCAAGTCTTATCCGACACTATTCCGATGATATTCCGGACGTCAGTCTGAGCGAGATTAGAATGGCTCTCCAGCACCTTAACAACGGGCAAGGCCCCAGGCGAGGATGGAATTACAGCGGAGCTTCTGAAAGCGGGTGGAAAACCGGTACTTGAAGTCCTTCAGAAGCTCTTTAATTCCGTCCTCCATAGTGGCACTACACCGGAGGCGTGGAGCAGAAGTGCGGTGATCTTGTTCTTCAAGAAAGGCGACAACGCTCTCTTGAAGAACTACAGACCGATTTCCCTTCTGAGCCGCGTCTACGTGCTGTTTTCGAGAGTCATTACGAATCGTCTCGCACGCAGACTCGACGACTTCCAGCCTAGCGAACAAGCCGGTTTCCGAAAAGGCTTTAGCACCATAGACCACATACATACCCTTCGGCAAATTGTACAGAAGTCCGAGGAGTACAATTTGCCACTATGTCTGGCGTATGTGGACTATGAGAAAGCCTTTGATTCCGTCAAAATTTGGCGGTGCTGCAGTCCCTTCAGCGGTGCCAAATTGACTGTCGGTATATCGAAGTGCTGAAGTGATTGTACAGTAGGGCTACGATGGCTATCCGAGTACAGAACCAGAGTACGAAACCTATCCAACTGCAGATAGGTGTAAGACAGGGTGACGTTACATATATCACCGAAACTCTTCTCCGCTGCATTGGAAGACGTTTTCAAGCTTCTGGACTGGAAAGGATACGGTATTAACATCAACGGCGAGTACATCACTCACCTTCAATTTGCTGACGATATAGTCCTTATGGCAGAATCGCTGGAGGACCTAAGCACTATGCTCAATGACCTCAATAGTGCCTCCCAACGGATAGGTCTTAAAATGAACATGGACAAAACAAAGATCATGTATAACATCCATGTCACACCTATGCCGGTAGTTGTTGGGAGCACTAAGCTCGAAGTTGTTGACGAGTATGTTTACTTGGGACAAATAGTTCGACTAGGTAAGTCCAACTTCGACCGAGAGGTCAATCGACGGATTCAACTCGGTTGGGCAGCGTTCGGGAAATTACGGCACATCTTCTCGTCAGGTATACCTCAAAACTTGAATAGGAGACTGTACAACCAGTGCGTGTTGCCAGTGATGACCTATGGAATTGAGAAGTGGTCCTTCACTGCTGGCCGTATGAGGAAGCTCAAAATCACTTAGCGAGCTATGGAGAGGTCTATGAGGGATATGGGCTATAGGGGTTTCTCTGCATGATAAACTTAGAAATGAGGATATCCGCAGTATAACCAGAGTGACCGACATAGCCCAACGGATTAGCAAGCTGAAGTGGTAATGGGCCGGCCATATAGCTCGAAGAACCGACAACCGATGGGGAAAAAAGGTTCTCGAGTGTCGGCCTCGTACCGGCGGACGAAGTGTAGGGCGTACACTAATAGTACTATAAAGATATTATGTACAGTAAAAACAGCTGGAATGGCTCAACGCCGGACTGTCCATACAACCGCCGCGGATAACGACTAATTTACTATGTTGCCGGTTTTATAACCTGTTCATATTTATGGAAAGGCTTGTTGATAGACAAAGCTAGATAACAAATAATTTTTAATCCGTAATTCGTTGACTATTTAGTATTTTCTTGTTTATTATTTGCTGAAAACATCAGAGTATCGAGAAATATAAATTATCTTTAATATTTGCACGTAGTTTTGTGGGTTTTCATTCGCTTTTGTTACGTTTTAAATATACCTTTTTTTTTACGAAAATTGGGTACCCTCATATTTAAACGAGTTTATTAGTTCGATTTTAGCACTAATGTTATATTATAATATAAACTTAGATGAGAAAAACGTTTTTATTATAGTTGTTTGTATAAACCACGTCATTTTTCCCATATAATACAAGAAAACACGAATTAAGTAAGATATGAAACTTTTCTGTGGCAGTACCTAAGTATTATATAGCCGCAATGGAGTTTACTGTTGAAGGGTATGGCGTTAAATTATTTAAAAAAACTAAAACATCCGTGATTTTTCCGTACACATCTTGCAAATATGCAAGTCTGATTCAATTACAATTTCAATACTTTTGAAAAAACTAATTTATAGAATTGAAACGACAAACTCATAGTTAAGCAGTTGAATCTGCGAATATTTGCGTATTAATATGTTAAATACGGAATTCCAAATATAGTTTAATGGTTACTTAGTTGTTCGTCACGCCCCTCGCAGGCCGTTGTAACAGAATAAAAATGAGGTAATTGTTACATCTTTGGTTGTTTCTGAAGTAATTATTCACATATTATGTAACCCGCAACCTGTGTGAGAAATATGTCAAAATAACAAATTTCGTAAAAAATATTTTTCTCCTTTGTGGTTCTCTTAGTGTGGTATAATTTAGCCCAATATTGATTGTATTTGACTGAGTTTATGGACATGTTCGAGCATAGGATATTACTCTCTTTATCCATTGTTTATTCACACTCATCTCATTTTAAAAGTTTACGTTTTTTGTATCGAGAATTAAATAAATTTTTTCTCCAAATGTCTACCTACCTCGCGCACCCGCGCGCGGTGCATCATGCTGATTGACGAGCGAGGTCCAAATCCAAAAAGGCTTATCCCAGCTTATTTAAAATACATAGATCCAGCAGTGAAGTTTGTCGGCTCGATTACGCATTAGCTAAGACGCTGTGGGCTGCGGATTCGAATCCGGCACGGACCAAATATTTGTATGGCTTACAAGTAATTGATCTGGGTCAGGGTGTTTGTATGTGAAATTTATATATCTAAAACCCTCACGTTATAGGAGAAATTCAACAAAAAAACTTCAGAAACTTATGTAAACTTAAAAAGTAAAATCTAACAGTCTACTCCTAAATTATGACAAGCCCCCTTTTTCAACCGACTTCAAAAAAGAAGTATTTTTTTCAAGTGTCTTACCTCAGAACTTTTTTCTAGGTGAACCGATTTTGATCATTCATTTTTATTTGAAAGCTGGTGTTTCTCATGCGGTCCCATATAAATATAAATTTGATCAAGATCTGACCAGTAGTTTTTGCTCTTAATAATGCGTATTTAATTGACTTCGACTACATTGATGATGTTCTCATTTTATTTATATTGAAGTCCTTGAAGTCGGTAGTACCAAACTTTTAATTTTACCACTTGTGTTTAGTTAATATTGCCCGCGGCCGGTGTTTGAACGTACGCAGTGATCGGTATACGTAACTAAACAATAAACATGTATTGAACAAATTAATGGATTGTCGGAGGTAAGTGCAGTAATGAAGCGTGTACAGCGGTGGTGGAATGTGGCGCGTCGTCGGTTGCATAAGAAGTGCTCGCTGTGGGATCGAGGCCAGAGAGCAGCGCGCATTCGTGTCAGTGGGCCGCTGCACGTGGAAGTAAGCAGAAGGTAACAGAGCGTATACGAGTATTATCTTCTATACATATAAATATAATTGAAGCGCCTGTATGTAATATCAAAATAACTGGCTTGTATTAGGCTCAGGTGGCAAATTAAGATATGGATAACCAGTCTGTCCGGGATAATCATCGGAATAGCTGAACCGATTGTAATGAAACTTCACAAACAGAAGAACAATGCCAGGAGTGATCTAGTCCGAAAAAGTTAGAATAAAAACACTATATATATATATATATATATATATATATATATATATATATATATATATATATATATATATATATATATATATATATATATATATATATATACTATAAAACTAACCGTAAAACGATGTACTAGTAATATTATATAATATGATGTGCTTAAAGATTGTATAAAAATCACTTTATCACCGTTAGTTAATTTAATATTCTATTTACATTTTTATAATTTAGCATAAAACTACAATTTGCCTACGAGTATTTTACCTATTACATATTGCGTTAGCTACCATGCTGCAACGCACTCGAATCAAAAATAAAATCCCAAAAAGTTACTTTTATTCCATTTATATATTTTTAATTGTTTAAGTTTTACAAATCATCCTTATAGATAGTGACAATAATGTAATGTATCCAGGCCAGTCTTAAGATTAGCCGTTGCGCTGAATAATACTGTTCGAGCGTGTGCGCGAACGCAGGTGCACTCTCTACTCCCTCCCGGACTTCGGACTGGAGAGAGATCAGGCGCAAGACCAACGGCTTTACGTGCTGTCCGAGGAACGGGGTTTAGACAACGCTAACTTCCTGACTACGGGCTGCTATTAAGAGTATCTTGACAGGTAAACCTAATAACTGATTTTGACCCCTCCCCGGGTTTCAAACCTGCGGCCACTTGATCAGTAGTCGCACTTACTACCACAAGACCAACAAGGCAGTCAGATAGTGTTAATTATAACAATATATAAAAGTGAGTGACTAGAATAATAACAAAAATATTACCTAATAATATTATGCAGATATGGCGATGATCGACAATTAAGTCTCATAAAACAATTTGACAACAATAGGCGAGCGTAAGCAGCGTGAAATTATTCTAATAGATGAACGGCAGCGACAAAGCTTTGACAAAACGGGAAAGTGGTATGGTTCCGATCCAGTGAGTTCCTACTGTTCACTGTGCAGTAAGGCGACAAACGTTGTGACTGCATTTTGTTTATTTAGTGCATTTGCTGCCCCGTAGCTTAATATTTTATAGGATTTTCGTCATATCTGGCATTTCTCAGAGACCTCTTTCACGACATACAGGAGGAAAAGGGGTGATGACATTCATTCATTCATCACAGCCTTTCAAACTTCACTATTGAAGATAGGACTCACATAGATTGCCTCATAAGGGGAAATTTGCCATAGTTGCTGATGCAACGCCCTGTCGCCTGTTACGACACCTTCGAGACGATATGTTGTAGTGGATATTTTACACAAACATGACATTATATCATTTTATTATAAGTTGTAATAACTATAAATGAAATTATATTCACAGTTCTTCTCTGAGAAGCTCTTGTTTTTGCAAACTGGTGTAGATTCTGACGTTCTTAAGAATAGAATATTATATGACAATATTTTATTCAATATAGATTACAAGTAATTGTTATTGAAAGTCGTTTAAGAGCTTTAAATAACCCTAAATTGAATAAAACTATAGACTTTAAAAAAGTAAAAAGTAAAGTAAAGTGAATAGTATTGAATTTGACTTGAACTACTTAAACTGATGAATTCTCTTATGCCGCCATCACACGAAGTACTTTTTTCTACCGACTTCAAAAAGGAGACGGTACTCAATTCAACTGTATGTTTTTTATATGTGTTACCTCATAACTTTTTTCAGGGGAAAACGGTTTCGATGATTCTTTTTTTATTTGAAAGCTGATGCTTCTTATATAGTCCCATATAAATTTGATCAAGGTCTGACCAATAGTTTTTGAGTTATTCTTAATATTTTATATTGAATTCGGTTGTACAAAATGTTTATAAGATATGTAATATATAAGACTAAGCAATAGTCTAGACTTTGATTGACAAACTGACTATATTATACATGTCCATATTTTCAGCTCATGGACACCTCCACTTCCAGTTGCAGCCATCTATAAAAAGTATTCCACAGGTGCTTTAGCATCCCCTTGATGGAAGGCATCTTAAGCCTGTAATAATTATTATAACCTTCATGGTGGCCGGGTGGTTCACGCACCTCTGATTTTCATTGAATGGAAAAATTATACGCAAGTGATTACCTGTTCTGTGCTATATTTGCAAATGATCGCAAGCATTGACGGTCTTAATTTTGATGGGTCATTAGCGCAGTGGCTTAGCATTTAGCCGCGGGACTGTGGGCCGCGAGATCGGTTCCCTTACGGAACAACGTATGTCTGTAACCTGTCCGTATTTGTATGATTTACAAATAAAATTTTCTGGTCTAAGTGTTTATCCGTGTGCAATGTATGAAAGTTCCTTCTGTATTTATTCCTAAGAATTAATAACTTAGCAAAAAACTGATACAAACTGCCATTTTTATAGTCACAAAAAGTCACAAGAAAGATGACATCGTGATCTTGAACTTTGAACATTTTATCTATTTTTTAAATTAAATGCTACATTATATTATCATTTTAATGTGTTACGTCACATATCTATTCCATGATATATTCAAAGCGCTATTCACATTTTTTTCACAATATAGAACCATAGAATAAATAATAGATATTGAAAAAACGAAAATGTATAAAAAATGATCCAATACAAAGATTGTTTCATAGGATTTTGTTAGTAATTTGGAAATATAGCTGAGTTTAATATAATCTACTAGCATACAAGTATAAGCCTTTATGATTATTATTTTATTTAACGATTCAGGAATAATCTGGTATTGCGGTTGCAAATCGGTCTGTCCATCGTGGCGATTACGACAAACCCTTCTTACAATGGGAGAGTAGTAAAGTACTTATAAAAAAATACCCATGTCTATTTTTTTAAAAGTACTTATTATAAGCCAGTGCTCGACCTCAATTCCATCTGGTTTTTTTTTTAATGAGAAAGGGCAAACGAATCCGCCATTCGACTACTGTCGTGAATCACACCTAACACAAGTATTTTAAGCTTATCAGGAGTGGTTTAAGGGAATATTAGTAATGTTAACAACATTGCTATTATTTATTTTTATAAAAAAATAAAAATAATTTAGCGCTGATATTCTGTGCGAGCGTGGTCCTTCACCAGCCGAGCCGACCCATTCGTGCTGCAACCATAGTATATTGTAGCGTGGCTCTATCACGAAAATTTTACATCTGTGCACAAGAATGCTTATGCCTCCTCTACACTACTCGCGAAATAACTTTGACGAAGTGCTTGTCGAAGTCGATCGCAGTCCGAAGAACGTGACTACACACTCGTGCTACTTCGCGAAGAGTTCAGTAGTCTTGAGTCGCCCGCACCCTTAACACGAATAACGTTCAAGAGGCAGCTGCTATAGGTACCTAATTGTGTGAACAGTACGGCCACATGAGTAAAGAAACCGTACAGAGGCAAAGCTTTATTCAACCGCGTGAATCGGTTGCACAACTACAAGCACGCGGGGCATGTGTGCGTGACCACTGGCCGCTTGTCGCGTACGCGGCGAGACTGGAAAAACCGGTTCGCTGGCACAGCCAGTGGACAACTATCTCAGGGTCAGTGCGACGCACGTTGTTTGTTTTGTTAGTTGCAAGTTTGAATATTTTAATATAAAAACGTGGTATTATTAATAATGGTTGTTTATTGTACTGTGTGTATGAATAATACTAGATGTAGGTATGTGGGTGGGTTGGTAACCGTTGGTATGTAGTAGGTATGTGGGTTAAGTTCACATATTGCAAGTTAGATTTGAACCACTTCCCGATGTCTGATTGAGTTGAAATTTTGTATACCGTAATTTCAGTGACAATGCAATAATATGATAGATATTGTTTTGTTTAATTTGTCTTCACCTATTGTGACAACCCTACCAAAATAGGTAACAATTTTGACAGCTCCTTAGAAGCTTTGCCTCTGTACGGTTTCTTTACTCATGTGGTACGACGTCCAAAGGTACTCTGTGACGACGTCAATGAGTTAACCATAGATAAATAATTATGTAGAAAGCTACCCCTACTTTCTAAAATCCCAGAAAATATACAAAATTTGACCTAACTAATTTGACAAAACTTTATTAAACTAAGTTTGTATAAAGAGGGTTGTTATAATATTAAGGAATTTATGAATAGATAATAACCCCTGGGAATAAGGTGCGATACCAAGCTATTTCTAAAATTTTTTTTGTTGTTAATTGTGTAACATCCTACATGAGTGTAAGATGTTATTTAAAAAAGTCCCGCTGGGTTTCTTGCTGGTTCTACCCAGGACAGATGGTTTTTTCGAACCAGTGGTAAAGTAAAAATTACTTTCAATAAGAATTACACATGTGATCTATATTGAATAAAAAATATTCTATTCTAAATTAATAAAATAAGTTAATTAAACGCGATATAATCCGTAAAAGTAGTTTAATTCAATGTGTAGTGTTCGCGTAAATATAAAAATCATTAAATCATTAAATATTCTATTCTATTCTATTCATATTTAATATTTATATATAAAAAAAATATATAACTGGCGTACGCCGAGTAGTGACGTTCGTGAGACGCTTCGTGTAACTTCGGGGTACTTCGCGAAGTCCTTTGACTCTGGCGCAAAAAACCGACAGCGATCGGAAGTCGCCCGAGGCGAAGCGTGGTTGCACGAAGCTAATCGAAGTACCTCTCTACACTATTCTCCTCACCCAACTTTGATCAACTTCGCGAGTAGTGTGGAGGAAGCATTAGAGTCGTGCGCGGTCCATAAATTCAGCTTTCACGTTACTCAAGCAATGTCAATGCGTTCGGACCAGTTCACAACTGATATCAGTCGGCCGTTGCTACACCAATTTGCGAAACGAGTCCGTAATGATTATAATGTAATGGATTACTGTTAAAATTGCCACATGGCGTACGAAATTATATAGCTTATAACGACCGACGTCTGACGGTGCAAACACATCACCTCACGTACAATTGGCGGGCGGGTAGTAAACGCGCTCGTGCTTCTTTAAATTTTTAATTAAAACTATTAGCTTTTTTATATTGTTGTGCATAGCTTCAGCTAAGCTTTTTTTTATATAAGGTATAATGAGGAAGTGAAAAATTCCTATCCAAGTGTCAAACACACTTGTGCGCGTCGCAGTCTGCTAAATAGGGTTTGTCAACCAGCTTGTTCTATTATTTATACGATAAAACAAAATGGACAAAAATGGTCCCGCTAGCCTACGCTTGGTCTACTAGTCATTATTACATAATAGATTACAATAAATTTAAAAATGTCTGTCCATGCAGTTCTACTATTTATCTCATATATAATTAATTTTTGTTTGTTCGTATTTTGTGCGCTGCCATACCGTTCATCAGATTGCGGTAGAACTTTATCAACTTATTGCTTATAGGCATATGCGTTTATAGGCATAGTACAATTAACTTACAGTAGGTGGCGCGCGTATCGCAACTACAAATTTATTTTAAAGTTATATATCATTCAACTTCAATGAATGTATTATCATTCCTAATAAAACAAAACAAATCTTCCAAATTTAAAACGATATTTCCACAATTATTTCTTCTGTGGCAGAAATGCGCTGGATACCGACTAGTTTATTATATATTTTTAATTTCATAGTATTTTAAAAACAAAATGTGCAATGTGTATTTATAATAATAAAAAGCTAAACTAAGATTATCCTTAAATCACACTTTTTGCTGTTTAAAATGCCATAGTAAAATGTTAGCATGATCTTTATTTCGTAATAGCGATCCGCCCCGGCTTCGCACGGGTGATTTCTGGATCTCGACAACAGCTCCACCTGTCCAGGTCCAATTGTGAATCGAAACCATTCAGGGACCCACTCAAACACACACAAAAAATTTCATCAGAATCGGTCGAGCCAGTTTAAAATTTTAGCGAAACTAACGGACAGCAATTGATTTTTATATATAGAGATGTGGAGTGACGAGAAAAGGGTTCCTCTTTTTTACTGGTAACGAAGCATTACCCTGGTCCTCAGGGGTGACAACACATCTAAATTTCGATTCTTAATCGAGAATAAAATGCAGATGTCTATAAGCAACCACTTATCATTAAGTGAACCGTGTACGTGTTAGTCGCACTTAATTGTATAAAAAATAGCACCACGAATGCTGGCTGCGTTTGCAAGCTGAATTAGTATATTTAACCTTGAAGAAACCAGCTCTTTTATTATCACCAGCGGCGAAGACCAATCACCGATGCCGTTCCTTTGGAAACTTTACCACGCAATGACCCCATGAACCAATAGTCTTTTTGGCATTACTTGGGGGAGGCCTATGTGGTTATGATGAAATATGGCCAATACACATGTATGCATAAATGTAAATATTTTAACGATAATAATAGAACTGCATTAACGGCCGATTTTATTGATATCCGTTATGTCACACCGAGCGTTAGAACTAACTGGACATTTTTTGTCCACTTTGTTCTATCGTCGAACTAAAAGTACAACCCGCAAAATAACGAGCGAAGCCTCAACTGGCCGCTTGACAGGTATAAAATACATTACAATATGTTCTTCTTCTTCTGGTGCCTCTCAGAGTAGCGAAGGTTGGCAGTCAGATTCTTACTCTCCGCTTCTCTCTCTGTTTCTCCAGAGAACTCCGCTCTATTGTTCACTCGCGCTTCCCGTCCACTATCTGATGTTACATAACCATGACTTTTTTCTTCGACCGACGCCACTTCTTTCGGCAACTTTTCCCATCATAATGAGTTTTAGGAGTTCGCACCTACCTATCGTGCCTGAACACGTGCCCCAAATATGCGACTTTTCTCATTTTGATGGTCTGCATAAGTTCGCGCGTTATGTCGCTTGTCGCAGAACTTCCACATTCTATACGTTTTCGGTGGTCCTCTTTAACGGGTCACGCCTCACATCCGTATAAAAATATAGGCCAGAAGTTACAGCGTAATAGTCGAGTGCGCAAAGAGATCTTAAGTCCGAGGTACTCAATTCGAATGTTTTTTTAATGTGTGTTATCTCGTAACTTTTTTCTACGTGAACCGATTTTGATGCTTCTTTTTTTATTTGAAAGCTGGTGCTTCTTATGTGGTCCCATATAAATTGGTCCAATTATAAATTGATCAAGGTGTGACGAGTAGTTTTTGAGTTAACCTTAATAGTTTATATTGAAATCAGTTGTACAATTTTTTTTAATTTTACCACTTGTGCTAAAGGTACTTCATCCATTTCAATTCGAGTAAAACAAACCCACGTACCTAAATATTTATATTTGCGCACTCTTTCTACTTTTGGCCTGCTATTGTGATGTCAAAGTCGTCAAAACTATTCTTAGAAATGACCATGAGCTTCGTCTATCGAAATGTTCATCTTAAGATCAGCTCTTTCACTGCACTCGTTTACACATACCTACATTCCAATATGGTGAAATTAAAACATCAAAAGATCAAAAGAACATTACATGTGGGACATAATGTGATCCTACTCGCGATATCCAATTATAAATTGCTGTTGTAATAATAAACAATACGTCTGTGCTTTGTCTGGTGGCTTAAGCATCGAATGTTCGTTTCAAATTTCAGTGTACGCAGGAAACGTTAATTCGATCTACAGGCTAAGCAATAAATAACACCGTACTAAAACCTGCATGTCTGAAAAACATTTCATTCGATCTGTAGGACATTATTATTAATAATAAATGTCCCATTAATATAAATAACTAGCTGTTCCCGCGACTTCGACCGCGTTAATTTTTTTGCGCGGAGCCCTAAATCTTTTCCTAAAATAAAAGTAGCCTAAGTTACTCCTTATAACATTAGCTAATATATAAAGCCTCGTCAAAATCGGTCCAGCCGTATCGGATATAGCCGGAACAACAAAAAGAAAACCGGAACAATTAAAAATTGCATTACAAACAGCTAATTCAATTTTATTTAATTGTATAAATAATGTCCTTCAAACTGAATTTCGGTCGGTAAAGAAAATTTGTGGTAGGCTTATTTCTAAATGTACAATCACTTAAAGGTAATCACAACATGCTCATATATTTAAAATTTATCCAAAAATGTTTCAATGTAATTAATAGAACCAAAGATATTACCTTGCGGAAACCCAGTACAAAGAAACATTATTTGGTAAGGTTCGCGTGCATTAATGTCCTCTAGACCGAATTTCGGTCACGGCGGCCAGTATCAACGGAGACTAGCCAACTGCGCAGGAGAGGATTATAGTGCCAGAGTGTATCCGCAAGCACAGGTGCAGTCTCTATTCCCTCACTCTTGTAGTCCGATGGGACGACAATCCAACACGACTGGAAAGAGATCATACGCAGAACCAACGGCTTAACGGGCTTTCCGAGGCACGGGAGTGAAACACCGCCAACTTCCAGACTTCGGGTTGCTACTGAGTTTCTTAACAGAAAAACCCAGTAATTGTGTTTTTCGATCCAACCCGGGATTCGAAACCGGGACCTCATTATCTGCAGTCGCGTTTACGACCACTAGATCAACGAGGCAGTCAGTTTTTTGAGAAACATGCAATGTAAAATGTACCAACCCTCAAACCCTGAACGGCACAACGTGATTGACTTCCCTCCGTTACCTCCGAAAAACATATTTTTCAACCGACTTTGAAAAAGGAGGTTCTCATTTCGACTGTATTGTTATGTGGGTTACCTCAGAACTTTTTCTACGTGAACCGATTTTGATGATATTTTTTTATTTGAAAGCTGGTGCTTCTCATGTGGTCCCATATAAATTTGATCAAGATCTGACCAGTGGTTTTCGAGTTATCCTTAATAATGCGTATTTAATTGACTTCGACTACATTGATGATGTTCTCCTTTTATTTATATTGAAGTCGGTTGTACAAAATTTTTAATTTTATCACTTGTTTAGACTCTCCACCATTATCTTATAAGTTTTTTCTTATATTTTTACACGAATACTACATATTGAAAAAAAATTTTTACTGATTTTATCCCATTTTTTTATCTATTCCACTTCTATCATCTATAGCTAAAACTATAAAATATATTTGTACACTACACTGTGGTAGAATAAATGATACCTACTGTATATTTTACTAACACCTAACTCACTGTATTCACAAATAGATTAATTTGAATATAATTTTACTCATTTTAATTCCCGACCTTTCGGATGTTTCACCCTACCCATGGTCACAGGGAGGACTGCCTAGTAATCTGTAGTTTTATTCAAAGAAAAACTTTTGTTAAGTGTTCTGATAACTGATATAAATTTTGACAAAAATTACTTACTGCTCTCTTGATTAGCACGGCAGAATTTTCGACATTCTCAAAGCTGTTTACCGTGTATTACAAATCACAGGGTCTAGCTCAAGTGTGAGAGCGATTGTGATAAAGTTGAGGCCAACTAAGTTTTCTCACCTAAAACGTCTTTGTTTTCAAAATCTTAAGATTCAATAAAAATTGAATTGACCTCCGTTATAAGTTATATTATATTTATATAAATAACTTATTTTTCTTTCTCAATCTTGGCAAAATAAAAAATTAAATATTCATGGCCTTCACTAATGGAAAGGCACTTGTAGAGATAAATAATTTTTTTCATACATTGAAAGGTAAAAAGTGTGCAATAAATGTAAAAATTATGTAAAAAAAGTACGGCTCAAGCCTCCTCTCATTTCTGAGAGAGAAATGAAGCAATTAGTCAGCCGCGCTGCCTACTGAAGCATACCGCACTGGCGTGCTGGTGTTGGCGGACTTGACATGTCTTCGCAATATATTTGTTCCTCGGACATACAGTTTTCCTCACAATTATTCCTCACAAACAAAAAATACGGAATGATGATTTCGTCAATTTGTCTAGCTCGGTCTTTCGGACATAGCGCAGCGGCATCGATAGGAATACATCGATCAACTTATTATTCATCAATATCAACCGATTTCTTCTTAACCTTCCATATTGTTCTACAAACTAAAACAACGGTAGAAATGTAGCGGTTAAAAATAAAAACGCTGTTGTAAGTGTTTGAATACTGAGTAAAAGGAAAGACGCAAGCATCGAGGAAGTAGCGTGTTATGGAAGAATGGTGTTATATAATACGAAGAGCTACCATTAATCAGGGTTGTGTATTTCTTCTATACGAAATGATGTATTATACTTGTTGGTTATTAGTGTGAAGATGAGGAAATGAGCCGACAGTTCTACAGACAAGTTGCACACATCAACTTATAATTTTTTCTGTATGTAGTTTTAAATTCAGAACATTTTGCAATATTGCAATATAAAAAATTGGTAAAATCAGCGATGACGTTAATAAGGGTTCCGGAGTACTGATTATCTACTCTTATATTATAAATAGATAACTTAACCTCTTTATAGTTATATAAGTTTGTTTGGTAGGTTCTAATCTCTGGAACTGCTATTCCGATTTCAAAATTCTTGTACTGATAGAAAGTTACACCATTGTTTTATGTTTATCAAATTTAGTTTTCAGATTAAAATCGAAAGATATTGGTAAAAATCGCGTCGGAGCAAAATGGAGCAACTGGCCAAATCGTGTTATATAAAACTAGCTGATACCCGCGACTTCGTCCGCGTTGCTTACACACACACATCACTGAACACGTAGTGCTTATAAAAATCGTTGTTTCTTAAAACTTTAATAACTTTATATTAAATGAAGATATCGCAATTTTTTTTTTAGATAAGGGCCAAGTGTCTAAGAAATAAAACTTAGAAAATCTAATTGAAATCTATCTCTGTAATCTATAACTGCAAACCTCTATCATTTTATTTATAGAAGATAAATCAAAATTAAGCAAAGAATTATGGGTGACGTGATTTATTAGATCAAAACAAATTTTATAGACAATATTTAGCTGAGCATTGTTTCTTTGTTATACATACGTAAATTTACTTTGATTGTATTGTAAATCAAGCTGAAAATTTCAGATGTTTTACAATATAAATGAGTAGTCAAAAAAATTAAAGTGTTTACAAACTATTCATATTTGTATTTCGTAGTATGCATAACATCTGTTAAGAAACTATTATCGTTGTAATGTTTACTTATTTCAAGTGGAAACCTCATATGAAAAAATATATATCCTAACTTTATATAATTAATATCTAATATTAATAAATGTTTTAATAATTAATAGATGGAATCCCAATAGTAAGCAGTATTAGAAGACGTAAGACTCGTTCATTGTAAGCGTGGAAATTTCCCTAAAAGAAAGTGTTGTCCCATGTACTCACCATTTGCTTTGCGCTGCCGACACACCGTTTTGTTTCACCAAATCATTAGCGTCCGATTCTCCACAGATAACGTAGGTATAGACACGCGGTACCTTGCTCTCGTACAGAAAAATATACAAATCTACTATTACCACAGTTTAAAGAGAGTTACTGTCATCTAAAAATATATAAATAAAACCTTTTTGAACGAATACGTCCCGAACCTAAAGTAATTAACTTTTCTTTTGTAGCAAAACAACTTGCAAAAAATCAATGTAAATAAATGCATTGTTTTAAAACGGTTTTGATGAAACTTCGCACACGAATTCTCTTAGTGAGTATTAGTTTAATTACTTAAACTGGATGCTGCAGCAGTACTACGTTCTTAAACTATGATATTTAAAGATTTATCTAATTTGTGGACGTGTTTTATTGTGAGTACTAAGTTTAGAGTTTGTCATTGAGCTCTGGGTTCGAACTCCTTAATCCTGCCTGCCTGCCTAAACCGTTAGGATCAAGGGTTTGTCGATTTTAATTTACATTATTATACTGACAGCCTAACGTCAATTATTTATATTTCAAAGTAGCGATCCGCCCCGGCTTCACACGGGTCATTTCTGGATCTCCACAACAGCACCACCTACCGGGTCCGATTGTGAGTCTAAACCATCCAAGGACCCACTCAAACACACACAATTAATTTCATCAAAATTGTTCGAGACATTTTCGAGTTTTCCTGAGACTAACTAACGCAAGGCAATTGATTTTTTATATATATATAGATAGATAATCTTATCTACACATATAAAAATAAAGTAAGTACAGGAGTGTTTACAAAAACCCATACATAGAAAAGCGATCAGTTTCTCGTGTTTCCATGAATCAGGCGAAGTCTCGTCACCTGGTCGCGGACTGAAGAAAGTTGTCGCCGCGCCCTCCAGTGCCGTGCGACCAATTGCCTCACCTTACTACAAGTGTCGCAACACGTAAGTTGGACACAAAGATAACTTGTTTGTCTGTTACTTAAGATAAAAGTGGAGTATTGTACAGAGTGAGCTTAGCTGACAAATCAATATTAGGGAACGTTGGGACAGTGAATATTTTATTCAACTTGTGTGTTTGAGGATTAATGATATTTTGGAATCAATTTTTTTTTCTATTTCTGCTAGGTCTATTATTGGTTCCAAATGAGAGACAATTGCCGCGTGATGCTGAATTTCGTCCCGTGGGTAAAGTAAGAGACGACTTAGGAAAACGCCAGAAATACCTTTTTATATCAGGTGTATAATGGCCAGAGCTCTCCGTCCTGATTCGAGTAGAGTGAGTAGCGTCAAAGTGTACGACGTCTGTTAGTAGTATAGTTGTAGCACGAATGAAAAAATTATAACATTTAAAATTTACAGCTTTGCACGAACAACCGTTTTATAAACAGTCATGGTATAATAAATAACTGTTTACAATATTTCAATTTTACAGCCTACGTGTACGCAATGCGGGCAAATGATAATGGTAAAATAGCCAACAATAATTGTTAGAAAGCGTTCAAACATGTGTTACAATATTCCGGAGTAATCAAAATACATAAGCCTTGCGGCTAAGCGATACTCGCCAATTATCGAGTCTTCTGTTGCAGAAAACGATAACCAATTTTGGTTATCGTTTTCTGCAAGCAGAAAACGATAACCAATTTTGGTTATCGTTTTCTGCAACAAGATCGTTGCTACAATAAATGCTTTAAAAACATAGTATGATGTAATATATTAACTTCGGCTTCTCAGTATATTTATGATAATTTAATGTATGTACACGAAAACAAAAATTGTTTTATTAACAAGTGGTAAAATTAAAAATTTTGTACAACTGACTTCAATATAAATTATTAAGGATAACTCAAAAACTACTGGTCATACCCTGATTAAATATGTTTTATATGGGACCACATGAGAAGTACCAGCTTTCAAATAAAAAAAGAATCATCGAAATCGGTTCACCGAGAAAAAAGTTATGAGGTAACACACATAAAAATAAAAAAAAACATACAATCGAATTGAGTATACCTCCTCCTTTTTGAAGTCGATTGAAAAAGTGATGTTCATTCTGTAAATACTAGAAATGAGCAAGCATAAATTAAGAATAGCAGTTATTCCACTGCAAAGAGTCGGTAAATAGGTACGTAAGTATACGATACGCTTGTACAACAAAGTTTCAGGGAATATGAAGGGCATATCTATCAATTTTTTTTTTGGAATGAGGTGATTGCTATAATACTTTTTCAATTGTGTAATATTGTAAATTATTGTGAATAACTATTATATTATTTAAAAAAAAGAATCCCTCTGGGTTTTTACTGGTTATTTCCAGGACATAGGTTTTCCAAATGTTCCAGTGATAACTACCCATATACCCATATGTTAAACCATGGGTGTCGTAAGAGGCAACGGAAGTAAATGAAACAGAAGATGGGCATCAACATCTTCCTGAAAAGAACTCAAAATAATAAAAAACTGCGTTTGCCAATTCGCCTGCCAAGCGTAGCAACAATGGCAAGCTTTAGATACGATGTAATGATGATAATGATTTCTGACTTTCAAAAACTTAATGTTCTTTATTTTCATCGACACAAAATTGTCACTCCAACATATTTGCCAACATTTTTGGTATGTGGTTGTTAAGTATTAAACCAAATATAACACAAATTACCCACATGGTTTCTCATTCAAGGTGTACGTACACGAGTATTAAACTATCTACGTTGACACTATTTTCTACCATTATGGCGATCGTAATGATGTAGGAACCGAGACGGTAATGACCACAAGTAATAGCCGGCTTTAGGCTGCTGGATGTATTTTTTAAGAAACGATATACCCTTACCGTTACAGCCTATTAAAATCCACTGCTGGATATAAGCCTCCGCCATAGATCGTCTGTTAGGGAGGACATTTGCCATATTTGCCACGCTTGGAAAGCGGGATGGCAACCGCAGTTTTTTTATTTTTAGTCGTCATTAGCTTAGAAATGATATGAACGAAATAAATAGTCTTTTTTATAAACCATTGATAATTTAAACTTTTAAATTGAATAATTATTGGTTTATTTAATTGTTATATTACAATTAAAAACGTTTTTAATTTACGCGTAATATTAAAATAATGTATTCCAGACCGAATTAAGGTCACGGCGGCCAGTCTCAACTCTCAAGGGAGACAAGCCATCTGCGCTGAACAGGATTATAGCTTACAAGTGTATTCTCTGATGACGATTAAAAACGTGTCAAAAATAAGCGACCTTACGATATAATAGTCGATTGTATTTTAAAGATAAGATTTTAAGTGAAGTAAGTTCATTGGCGGAGAGTAGCATTAAGTCGGCCCAATGTTTAAAGAAGTTACAATAAAGAGTAAATTAAATATTAAACAGGTCTTCACGCATATTTAAGAGATTAATAGAGCAATTAGTCAGCTTCGCTGCTCCAGAGCATATTGTCGGACTTCGCGTGTCATCGAAGTATTAAATTTCTCAGACATGCAGGTTTCCGCATTACCTTCATCATCAATCAACATTAAAATTGCAATTAACAATTACTTTAATATCGACGGGGATCGAACTCTGGTTACTCGCGTATTTTACGGCGAGCAGTTAGCCCCTGAGCTACCACGGCAATAGGATTGTTACCTAACGTCAGATTATAATAAATCTATGGTTGTTACCCATAAAACCGATGTCAATTTCATTGAAGTATAATGTAATTACGTACGTACTACGTACTTCAATGGTCAATTTAAAATGCATAAGTTGCTATCTCTGTTTTCACTAAAAGACTATAGAAAGAGACAGATATAGAGTTGATAAATCAAAGATTATAAGGCGGCATTTAAATAAATATTTCTTCACTTATTTCTTCATCAGCCGTAAAAGACATGGACTTGTACCACTGTAGAGAGGATTGGCCTTATTCGTCACGTTTAGCAGGTGGATTAACAATATCAGTATCAGACGTCTCGCACCTTTGACGCTATTGCCTTCTGCTTGTAGGTCTGTATGGGGTATTTTACATCTGGTGTAAATCTGGTACTAGATGTTTATACCGCCATCTATTGGCAGACGAGACGTTTCTGGAGTTTCCCATAGTCGCCTCTTACGACACCAACTGAACAAAATAGGATGGATTCTCTGTGGTAGAGCCATACTGCCGCTATATTTGTATATTTGTAGTATAGTTGTAGCACGAATGGGTCGGCTCGACCGGGGTAAGATCACGCTCTCACAGAATACCAGCGTATTTTACGCTGATATTCTGTGCAGCTTAACGCTGCTATATTTCGTATTGTGAGTGTAGAGAACCGAAGACTTCTTTTACGGGAAACGAGGCATTCCGTCTTAGTCCTCACGGGTGACAACGCATCTGCTTTTTAATTCGTAGTCGAGGATAGATGTAGATGTCTATAGGCCACAGCAACTATTTACCATCAGGTGGGCCCTGTGCTCGTTTGTCACCCTTAATCCTATTAAAAAAAAACATATTTTTACTGCTACCGTTACGGCTTATCAAAAAGTCCACTGCTAAACATAAGTCTCCCCCATAGATTGCCTCATAGGGAGATATTAGCCATAGGTGCATTTTTTTTTGGTTGTTATTAGGAAACAGCTGCTGCCCATCACCTGGTTTGTTTACCTCTGTCGCTTCTTACGACACCCACGGTATGAGGTAGTGAATATCTTACACCGTCACTGTGTAGTGTATATTCACATATAAGCTCTTACGTGTGTAAGTTACAAATTTATAATTTTTGTAACAAAATTATGAGCCGATGATATACTTCGAGAAAAACAAACTAGTCCACGTGTTTCTTTTCTAAAAATAGGCACAGTTTTGAAGTACACTGGCAGTGTTTCTTGTAAGTAAACAGGTGTTGCAAAACTCGTCCTAAAACAAAACATTACCTTGACAGCTCGCTCATAGGCTGGTGTCATATAGTTGCATATTTTATAACACTACTCCAGATATATAGATATGAACTATGGTTAATTCCATAGGTAGAAATTTTTCACAAAATACAAGTTTTTTTTTTAATATGAGAGGGGCAAACGAGCATGTGAGCCACCTGATGGTGACTACCGCCGCCCATGAACAACTGCAACACCAGGAGAATTGCAGATGCGTTGCCAGACTTTTGGAAAGGAGTAGGCTCTTATCTTGAAAGTCCCTAAGTCGTATCGGTCCGGACAAATCGCTGGTGGTAATCGATTCCACAAGGAAGTTGTGCGAGGAAGAAAACTTCTTGTAAATCGCACAGTGGTGGACCGCCAATCATCCAGATGGTATGGATGGTATCGAGATTTGTCGCGATGTGCGATAGTGAACAAGTTAGTAGATATTATATTTCTATTAGATTATCAAAAGCAAATTCTATACAGATATTCAATCTTTTCCTTTTATGTATAAAATACTATAAAACAGTATTTTAATTATGGTAAATAAACAAGCTGAGTGATGACCTTTTTTGTCATGACGAACAAAGTCATTTTTTACATATTGTCGTTGTGTACGTCGATGGTCTGTACCAAAATAAAGTGTTTCTCTCTTTCTTTCAAAAGGAAAACGTACAGGAGTGTTATTTCACAAATAAACACAACCATGTTTTTTTTAAAGTAGAATAAGGGTGACAAACGAACACAGTCCAACTAAGACCAGCTCCTCACATACACTTGACGTTTGTAGAATAATTTGTTTGAGAAATAAAGACATTATTATTATTATTATTAATGGTAAGTGGATGCTGCGGCCCATAGACATCTACATTTATCCTCGATTAAGAATCAATCTGCAGATGCGTTGTCACTCTTGAGGACTAAGATGGAATGTCTCGTTTCCAGTAAAAAGGGTCTCCGGTTCTCCACAATCACCCTACGTAACACAGCAGAATTTTACGCTGGTACTATTATCTGAGAGCGTAGTTTTTCCCCAAACCTTGTATTGTACCACGTGTACACAGAAAGAACATTGTAATGTGCGTCAATATTACGCCGTTCCAGAGCGATCGCGTAGATTTTGACTTGCGCATATTTGAATATACGCCCTTAGGCTGCTATTTTACGCTGGTTCTATTATGTGAGAGTGTGGTCCTTCCCCAGACCTTGAACCTTGTATTATACCACGTGTATAGTTAGTCGCATAACGTTTAGTAGTTCTTATAACGTTTTATAAACTGAACAAGATATATTCAGTAAATTGAATAATATAGTACGTGAGGGTAATATGGTCATCCGGTTAATATGGTCACTTTCTTATAACTCAAAATCTATAGCCTTGTTGGCATGGATGGCTCTGTGATACGATAACTCTTCATCAGTCAAATAATAAAGGGACAAAAGGGCGCTGCTTTATCGACGCTATTTTGACAGTTGACTTTATAATAAATATTTTAGTCGATTTTAGTATTGTGTAGTGTAGTAAAAAAATTTTAAGTTAATTTTTCGAAGTGTTCCTAATTATTGCCAAAGCTTGTATGCTATTTTTTCTTAATATATTAGTTATAGTATACGACTTTGTGTTTTTGTCTCTATCCTCCTGCTAGTTTTGATTTTATAAGGCGGCAAAGCTTAAGGTGACCATATTACCCTCACGTAGTATCTTGTTCTTGGCTAGGAAATTCGATGACCCTATCTTAGACGATGACCGTTGCGAACGACTGCTCGCCCTCACGCAGAACAAGTGTAACGTGTGAAAGAACCTCGGCCTGCACGGCTACTATCTTTATAACAGTTATAGAAACAATACAATATTCACACAATTAGTACCCTATAATACTCCGTGATTCGTCAATCTCTATTAAAACATTTTTTTTCACAACTCAATCTTTTTATTTTTAATTCAAAGTATTAAAAACGAGAAACCGTTAAAAACTTGCTGCTAGATTTAACAAAAAATAATATTTATTATATCATCACTTAATCAAATCTGTTTTGAGGTAACGAATCTATTTTGATATGTTTCTATGACTTAAAATTTAAAAAAAAATCAACCACTTGTTATTAAATTCATTTCGAATATATCAAGTTATCATGATACTATTTCATTTTATTTAAAACAGTTATATAGATAAAATATCACTATCCAAAAAGATTCAATATATTATTTCCAAAATTTGTTGAGTTAACTTAATAACGATTGGAATAGTCAGTTATTGCAAATATCTCATTAAAATAAAACTTTTAAAATAATAAACGATAAGGGAAAGTTCTCGGCTATCCAAATACATAAACATTAACAAAAAGTAGTTTTCGAGTGAGATGCTTTAAGTTGTACTTCAAAGTAATCGGAAATGCCAGCCGGCTTTTTTCTCGGTAAACATGGTGCAAGTGAAAATTTGTTGAAGGGCCTAAAAACTCGCCGGACGGGTCAACATGCCGCTAAGTGTGCCGCACATTGTGAATGGAAGCTGCGTACGAGAAAGCCGCCGGCCACTGATGCTTTCGTTTGACATTTCGCCCGTAATGGCAATCGGGTGATAGTTCGCACCACTTCTCAATAACGGGACCAAAGGAGCTGTAAAGCGCCGAAAATAAAAACAGCTAGACTAATCAAGTGGTCATTCTACAAACCGCTAACGTTTAACTAATAGAAAATTTTAAGGAAATTAATATATGAACTTTGGCATTTCAATACATTTACGAAAATGTAATGTATGTGTACACAAAAATATAATTAGCTTTAATAAAATAAGTGTGTACACAAAAATATAATTAGCTTTAATAAAATAAGTGTTAATCACTCTGTAAATACTAGGAACAAGCTAGTAGTTAGAACCAGTTACTCGACTCCACGGAGTCAGTAATTCATTCTTGGGGCGATGATGTATACGCTTTTACAACAAAATCCCAAAAAGTATACAAAATCTGACTTCCGCCAAGTTTAAAATCTTTATCAAACGAAGATTGTGTAAAAAGGGCTTCTATAATATTAAGGAATTTATAGATAATAACCCCTGGGAATGAGGTTATCGCTATCAAGCTATTTCTAACTTGTTAATGTTATTGTGTAACTTTAATGATTGTAAACTGTTCCTAATTTTAAAAAAAATGTACCGCTGAGTTTCTTACTGGTTCTTCCCAGGACAGAGGTAATTTCCGAACCAGTGGTAAATTAAACATAATACTAAACTTTTAATAAGTATTATTTATAATCTATATTAAATAAAAAAGTTTCTGTTGATTTTTCTATTTCTAGAAAACTATAAAAATGAATGAAATTAACATATGTCACTTGGCATATTATGACATTCTCATTAATTTTTTAGCGCTAACGATTGAAGATGGTCAACTTGTCTAACCTCGCAGAACGGAGGCCTGAAACAGACTTTCAAAACGCCGTAGTGAAGAGGGCGTCATCATTCTTTATTAAATATTTAATATAATAATATATAAAATAATCAAGACTGGGCAGACAGATTTTTTGCTCGAATAGCATTAACATTCAAGGCTTTCCTCACCTACCTAAAAACTTTGAAGATACATTATATTTACGTTTTATTGTTCTTTTTCTTATTTGATCTTAACAATGTAAGACGTATAATTTGTCCAAAGCAAAAAATTAATACTTCATATTATATTATTATACGAAGTATTAATATAGCTTGGAAGCATGGAACGGTGAAAATAATTCTAATGACGAATTTTACTTTCCACAATATTCTGTTTATACAGAAAACTGTTCGGTATACTAATGGCGACCGACCCTAAGGCGCATGCCATCACGCATGCCATGTAAATTTTGTTTTACTTTCGAGACTTTCGATTGAATGAGAACAGTTTCTTCTCAGCTGGCACCAAAATTGTGGGTTTCTATTTCAATTGAAAAAATCGAACTTAATGTCGTTACACTTCATTAAATTAAAAAGTTTTTCGTTTGTTTTTTTAGAGAATAAAGGTGACAAACGAGCACATTCCCAACCTGATGGTAAGTGAATGTTGAGGCTCATAGACATCTACATTTATCCTCGACTAAGAATCAAAATGCAGATGCGTTGTCACCCCTGAGAACTAAGATAGAATGCCTCGTTTCCAGTAAAAATGGTCTGCGGTTCTCTACACTCACTATACGAAACCCAGCAGCATTAAGCTGCTATTTTACGCCGGCATTCTGTAAGCCGACCCATTTTTGCTACAACCATAATATAGCTGCAGCATGGCTCTACCACATTAGAAAATTTGTAGCCTAATACGTACGTATTTACATAATATGTAAAGTAAAATTGCAGCCTATCTACGCACATTGGGCACAGGCCTCTTCTCATTTCTGAGATGGTTTTAGGACATGGAAACGTCCGCCGCGCTGCCCCAATGCGTGTTGGCGGACTTCACATGTCTTCCAGTTTTTTTTAATTTCTCAGACATGCAGGTTTCCTTACGAAGATTTTCTTCGCCGCCAAGCATGTGGTAAATCTTCGCCGGCACTAATGAACACGTTCATTAAAAATGTATGCATTACCATAAAATAAAAAGCAACCTACAAAATTATATAATGCGATGAGTACAGTAAGTTAAAAATTATATTTCCGTATTTTTATTATTTACGTCAGGCTGTTTCGACAATTGCGATTAATAGTTTACATGAGCTTCGAAACTTAACACTGAATAATAATAAAGAACACAAGTACTTGTTTCACTTATATTCATAGATACATATTATAGTCCAAGCTGGATTACGTTAGTTATTAAGGAGTTCAGTAGAATTAAAAGCAAAAAATTTGTATGGCTAATTCCTTAAGATTAGTTTCATCCGTCCATCCATTACAGCCTATAAAAGTCCACTGTTGAACACAGGCCTCCCCATAGATTGCCTCAGAGAGGGGATTTTGCCATTGCCACGCTTGGCAGGCGGGTTGGCAACCGCATTTTTTATAATTATGAGTTGTTATTAGGAAGATGCTTACGACACCCACAGCGTATCTTGGCGGCCAATTACCTTTTTGTCCACCACACGGCAAATTACTTTTTCATTTGATTTTATTCTGTGTATAAATCTCAGATCTCTATAAGATGTACGTCAACGTACATTTTAGTTGATGGAGCGTATCAAATTACTAATAGAGTCACTGTCTCGGTCGCAATCGACACAATAGTATCTAAATGCTTTATATAAATTCCATTTTACTTTTTCTTTCTGATAATAATGACTGCTAGTAATGATAAAAACTGCAAACTATGAAATAGAAGCATAACTACCGTTTCATATAGTAGGAAAGAGATCCAGATTTTTTTTACTGGTTACAAGGCTGCCCATCTCAGTCCTTAGGGTGACAACTCACCTGCATTTTGAATCTAAACCAAGAATAGATGTAGATGACTCCAGTTACCATTAGGTGGAATGTGTCCCCGTTTGCCAATAAATCTTCTATAAAAAGTTTTTCTTAACATCTTATTCGCGATGATTAATGAAATTTGGTATATTTATAATATGCATTTATCCTAACACGGATGTTAGGATAAAATTGAAATTTTCTATTTATAGGATCGGTTGTAGGAGTTTAAATAGGAAGTCAATATATTTTTAGATCATCGTCCTGCATGTCAATAATAAGATCTATGAAGAACTATTCCAAACATGTGTCATTCATCCATCCATAAATTTTTACAGCCTAAAGTTTACTGCTGAACTAGGAAATTTGTTTTTATTTCCTATTTATTAAAAAGACACCGCTGCCTATCTCTTGGTTTGTTTCACTCTATCTTCACTCTGTCTGAGCCTGGTGCACCTCTTACTACACCCATGCAACGATGGATATCCTTACACCGCACCGCCATAACACTGTTAGTCATTGCTTTGTGTAATTCATTATTTTGTGTTAAATATTTATCAACATTTTTCGAGAACTACTTAATTAATTATTTAATTATTATTATTAATTAATTAATATATTATTTAACAATAAGGAATTAAATAGGATTTACTGACTCGATACAGGAAACTACGACGACATTACCATGCCACAACATTACCATGGGTTCATTAGAACATTGGCATGCGGTTGCGTAACTACACTTTGAATTTGAACTAAGCCTCGCTTATTTTGTGGAATTTACGATACTACTTAATTTATTTGGCCAAAGCACGAACGGTATTCAAAACTCGATATAAGGGTAAAACGGAATAACGTATCAGTTTTATTCCGTTTCATATTTTATTAGTATGATACAAAAATGCGCAATCGTGTAGTGTAGTCGTTTCTTTTTATTAAATTTTGAAGTCCTTGTCCTTTTCAGTGGTCTAAGGAATTTCATAAGTTCAAGGTCAACAGCTATAATGGCCTTTAAATAGTACATTAAAATTTTCATCCCGTTTTCCAACCTTTACGGATGGATTTTTTTCTTTAAATTTATATGGAATCACCCCTGAATTATTAATAAAAAAGGAATCATTTAAATCGATTCAGCAGTCACGTCACCGAGAAACAATCGGATAACATCTATACAAATAAATAAAATTGAAGTGTCTGTTTGTAATGTCAAAATAACAGTTTTTTACTCAATGCATTTACTCATATGAAAGTATATATGATACTTATAACAAAAACACAATTTTTAAAATTATTGTCTGTCTGTTTGTTCCGGCTAATCTCCGCAATGGCTGGATCAATTTTGACCGGACTTTCAGCTGATGTTATAAGGAGTAACTTAGGCTACTTTTATTTTAGAAAAATAATTAGGGTTCCACGCAAAAAAAATTAAAACCCATGAAATCCAATCGTAATAAATTAAACGCGGGTGAAGTCGCGGGGAACAGCTAGTAATATTATATAAAACGAATTATAACCTTATCGTTTTTTTTACTCGGTTAGTGAGCGCTGCTTAGCAACCATATTGTTAAAATTTGAGAATATAAGAAATCAAACGGCCGGTAATAATTGACGAAAATGTGCCATTACGTGCTTTACGCACGCGTAGCGACAACCAACGTTTCCTAAATCTTTCGCAACTGCCGATAGTTCAAGTTGCATAAATTTATGGCGCAATTACTAACCGAGCAAATATGTTTACGATCTTCTATAGTATACATAAATAACGCGTTGCACAAAAATATTTAGGTAAAAGACATTTTTAAATCATAATCTATTGAAACCCTGTAAATCCCGTACAACTAGCTTTTGAAACGAACTAAGTTACAGCCTAACGGCCCACAGCTGGGCACAGGCCTCCTCTCATTTCTAAGAGGTTTTTAGGGCAAGGAAATGTCCGCCGCGCTGCACCAATGCATGTTGGCGGACTTCACATGTCTTCGAAATATTATTTTATTTCTCAGACATGCAGGTTTCCTCACGATGTTTTCCTTCACCGCGGATCACATGGTAAATCAGCATTAAAAACGCAAATTATAAATTGCAATTAAAATTTAATTGGTGCCGGCGGGGTCGAATCCGGGTTGTTCGCGTACTGTGAAATTTACAGCGCTAACCCTGAGTTACCACTTACCACGGCTCTGGAACGAACCAACGAAATTAAATTAACAAAATATCTTTATCAACAAAATACGATTCAAATTAGGCAAACGTCATTTTTTATTTGCTATATATTCAAAATCAGGTTTCTCTGGTCAAAGAATTTCAGTGATTTTTTATATAAGTTTTAACGGTTTTACCGTTTCACCGTTACAATACAAAATAATAAAAAGAAAACCACCCATCGGCATCCGAAGCATGATCCATAATGAAAAAAAAAAACTAGACTCAAAATTAAAAGGTCATCAGAGCATAGCAAATCCGAGCAGACTAGTCCCCACAAACAACACCTGAACACAAATACTTAAAAACTGAGTAGACTTTTTAGGTATCCTTTCAAAATCGAGCTTTGGATACATGATGATAAATGTTGTCCATGAATACCTGGACCTATACTTTGTAGTGACGGTGTAAGAATACCCACTACCTCATCGTCTAGTGGGTGTCATAAGAGGCGACAGAAGGAAACTAAAACTGGAGATGGGCAGCAACATCTTCCTGATAACAGCTGAATAAAAATAAAAAACTGCGGTTGCCAACCCGCCTGCGAAGAATGCAACTATGGCAAAATCCCGTATGGGGCAATCTATGGGGAGGTCTATTTTCAGCAGTGGACTTTTATAGGCTGTAATAGTTAGATAGATAGAATAGTTAGATAGATAGATGTAATAATTAATAGATAGATGGATAGATGGATTGATGGAGGATGCCTGGAACCAGTGTTGAAAAATCATGATTTTTAAAAAAATCGAATAAAGCACGATTTTTAAAAATTGAATAAAGCACGATTTTTAAAAATCGAATAAAGCACGATTTTTAAAAATCCAAATTAATCACGACTTTTGATTTTTTAAATTTATTATTTAATTTAACTATATTTTTTCGCAAATCAAGGGATTGCGGACACAGCGCGGAGATTTCCCTTTTGTCTGACATGTGAATTAGACATGGCGTTAATGGTTAAATTTATTTATTTGTTTAAAGTTATTTGTTAATTTTTTTAACAGTTAAAAATATTGCTTATTTTTGTATTGAATTTTTATTTTTAATCGTTGTCACCCGTGAGGACTAAGATGGAATGCCTCATTTCCAGTAAAAAGGGTCTCCGGTTCTCTACACTCACCATACGAAACACAGCAGCGTTAAGCTGCTACTTTACGTTGGTATTCTGTGAGAGAGTGGTCCTTCCCCGGTCGAGCCGACCCATTCGTGCTACAACTATACTACTATAGCTGCAGCATGGCTCTACCACATAAAAAAATTATATATACTTTCTAAATCTGTTTTTTTTAATGTTGATTTCTGTGAAAGAAAGGAAAGTAAACATTTTTGATTAAATCATTGATTTTTATTGAAAACATCATTTGATTTTAATCGTGATTTAAATCATGATTTAAATCAAAATGATTTATTCATGCCAACTCTGCCTGGAACCAATTTAAAGCAGTAAAGTCTACATTTTTACCCTTCGGATATACCCACAACAGTGGGTGCATTGCTGCTTTAGAACAGAAATAGGTAAAATTTATTATTTATTTTATTCTTTTTGGTTCTTTAAAGTGGTTTTTTATTTATTACTAGCTAGTACCCGGCGCGTTGCTGTCGCAGAAGAAACAATTGTGGAAATATCGTTTTAAATTTGGAAGAGTTATATTGTTTAATTAGGAATGATAGATAATACGTTCATTGAAGTTGAATGATTTATAACTTTCAAATAAAGTCGGTACGACACGCGCGCCACCTATTGTAAGTTAATTGTACTATGCCCATAACCTATAACTTTGTATAACTTTCGCAGATATGTAAGCAATAAGTTGACAAAGTTTTAGCGCAATCTGATGAACGGTATGCCTGCGCATAAAATACGAACAAAAAAATATTTTTTATATATTTTAGATTTTATTCTTTTTAGTTCCATTCTTTTTCTATTTATTATTTGAATCTTTTAAGTGGACTAAGGAATATCACAACCTCAATGCAACAATGTCGCGTTGTCGTGTTAAAAACTTCATCCCCTATTTACCTATATTGTCTCAGGAGTGAATTTTTTTCTACAATGTTATATGAGACCACTCCTGAAGTATAGCCTATTTAATGTATTTTTTTTAAATTAAAATCGGTTCACTATTAACAAAACATATAGTCGAGTGATATAAGTGATAGTGAATATTCCTTTTCTAAATTTGCTAAAAATGAGTCCCCTTAGAAAAGCCAGAAAATGCTAAGGATTTATAAACTTTTTAACATTTTATGTATTTTACTCCCGAACATGAAATAAATAATCTATATATTTTAGCTCAATTACAGACCACAGTTAAAAAACTATGTGAAATTTATATAAAATATGTAAAAGTTATCACCATGGTTGAGATAAAAGTTGGACACAGACAAAGATCAATAGTATTTTAGTGTTAAAAAGCTTAAACCTTACTATGTTTAGCATAATAGTGTAACCATATACCAATCTCGTATGTAGGTTCTAACTAGGGCTGCCACCTTTTTTTTGAATAGATATAGGTAGTATTTTTGCCAAAAAAGACGCAACTATATAGTACTTTTGGGAAATTCAGGAAAAAAAGTACACATTTATTTTTAATCTTTATGCATTTTTCCATATAAATTTGTTATTGCTCTTCGCTTTAGCCATCAACCTTTAAAATAATTATAGGAATCTGAGCAATTTAGATTCATATTAAAAGAAATTAACAATTCATTTTTAATTTAATTTATTATCTATTTCATTTGTCTTTCCATTTAACATTCATGACGGAAAAATTCTTTCCGTAAAACTTACTTGTTCCAGACTTCCAGTCGCAGTTAATATAAAAAATCGCGACATTTGAAGTTGAATTAGGGAAAAATATAGTATTTTTCGTACTATATTATTTTTCTGTAATATATAGTACAATTGACTGAAATATAGTACGATACTATATATTATAGTACGGGTGGCAACCCTAGTTCTAACTCACTTTACATCTTTTAGCATGAAGCGAGTGACCTACTTCGTGTCCTATAGAAACCTTGGAGATTTTTAAAATTATAAGAAATATTTCGAACATTCTTATTTATTCTTCATTTAAATCAACCACTGACAAAAACTTACATTACAAGATCAAATCGCTAATTACTTGAGGTATTCTCAACTTAATTTTAATATGGCAAGAAAAACCCTTTTGACTTTATTGATTGCCTTGACTTGAAGCTGGCATTTTGTTATTAAATAATTATAACCTTTAACAAAACGTAAAAACCGACTTTAAATTGCTAAAAAATAAGTTATTTATTTGTTACCTTAGGGGTGGAATTTTTTCTCCAAATTTATATGGGACCACCCTTGAAGTATAACCTATTTACTAAAAATATCATCAAAATTGGTTCACAATCGGCGAAGATACATACAAAAAAAAACATACACTCGAATTGAGAACCTATTCTTTTTTAAGTCGGTTAAAAAAAGATTCGCGTGTACAAATTAGTAGAAGGCTGCAAGCTCATTGGTTGCTCTAAGCTATTAAAGCCTCATAAGATCACCACATACTCAGCGGTACACCGTACACACAAAATGACTTATGGATGTCAACTTAATCCACTTGTTTAATAATTCATTTTGGAAGCCTAGCCCTTTTTACTGGAAACGAGGCATTCCATCTTAGTCCTCACGGGTGACAACGCATCTGCATTTTAATTCGTAATCGAGGATAGATGTTGATGTCTATGGGCACAGTAACCACTTACCATCAGGTGGATTGCGTGCTGGTTTGTCAACCTTATTCTATAAAAAAAGATCACTAAAATAAGATACTAGACAATCATTAAACTTGTACACAATCTGTAGAGTTAGATTCATTCACTGCATACATGAGATAAGAGAACAACCCATACTGAACTGCTCAAGGCAAGGCCGTATCGGTCATGTGAACGTAAAACTAGGTATCGACAAAAAAATCGCATGCATATCTTAAGAGTAACTTGTATTAAGAGTTGTTGTACCTTTGATCTATTTAAGGAAAGGTAGAAGTTTTTTTCTGATTTAAAATCTATCTTTGTATGCTTACGTATGCGCTATAACTTCTTGGTTAATTTCACAAAAATAATGTATCATTAAATACGTCGTTATAATACTTGGCGTGTTCCAGTACAGAGTTAAAAGTTTTTACCCTTTCCGCGATGTGGGCGAAACAAAAGACAAATTTCAATGAAGGTTTAATTGTTACATAAAAAATAATGTAAAGAAGATTTGCTTAAGACTTCACAAGGAAGAAACTCAATTAAAATCAATATTTATAGGGTCGGGGGTGCATGCTATTTTAGAGTATAATATTATGCTGTATAATATTGTAAATTAAAGTAACGTCAAATGAGCGAAACGTCTGGTACTGCGATCGAAAATACGCCTGCAGAGCGTGACTATTAAGGCAAATCTTTCCTACGTTGGATAAGGTCCATGTCCAGTCTGATAAAGTGAATAATTATGATAATTATAAGGGACAACCTTTGTTCTTTTAAAGGTTTTAAACGGAAGGAATTGCAATTATAGAGACTAAATCAAGTTATTTTTATAAAATTGTTTTTAATATTCTGGATATTGTGAATCAAGTCAACGCAAGTGCAGCTAAATTGAACCACGACCGATATTATATAAAGTTGTTTATACAAATACTACTTAAGTTATTGAATATTTTGTTTCCAATCGGTCACTAAAAATACAAAAGAATACTAAGTATTACATACTACTCATGGAATGATGTCATAAGAACGGCATTCAAGTATAATTGCAAAGTTGTAAAATCATTATATTATGAATTGCACTGAGCATCTGTGCCTTATTTTTACTTCAAAAAATAATTACTTGGAACTTCAGACTTATGTAGAGTAATTTGTTATTCGTAAAGAAATTGGGTAATGTGATAGATACATTTATAATTACATTGGCCGTAAATGATTTTTAATGATGTAATAATCGGAAATAGGTATATTATATAGTTTATAAATTAAAAACCAATTAAACGCAATGATGTAAGTTACTTTGACTTCCTTAGAATTTTTATTTATCTTTGATCGAAAATGTAGCATCATGTCATTATTTATTTTAGTTTATTTCAAGTATTGACATGACATCATACTTAAAGTCTAAAATGACATTTCTATTTTCGAAGACTTTGTACATACACTTGTAAGGTGAGAACTACGTTGACAACTACAACAAATACAGAAAATAATCCTGCAAATAAATAATCGTAAGTTCTGGACAGTGCTGCGTTCTTAATCTTTTGGATTTGCAGCAGTTGATGCTGTCAGAAATAATTAAAATACTTCCCATAAAATAATTATTTCTTGAATATCACAAATATGCCTTACTACTATTAAACGGTGAAAGCGCATAGCTTGATGATCGAAGACAGTTGCAAATTTCTATAAACCAGCCATACACAAAGTATGCTCCGCGGAGCCCCAGGGCTCCGCAAAGCCTCTGTTGGGGCTCCGCGAAAATACTGGTTATAAAAAAATTGTGAAGGGGTACTTTAAGGTTGAAGAGAAAAACAAAATCTATTTAAATATTCCAACGTAAAGTGGTCCAATATCTCAATGCTGTACACGCATCTTTTAAGGACGCGTTTGCAAAATTGATAGGTATAGAATTGAACTATTACATTGACACGGGTCACACACACAAGTGTACGCACGGTTAGCTGCGGGTGTGGGAATCTTAATCAAGTAAAAACATTTTGATAATTTGAAAGATTGATTTTTTTTCTCATTTCTTATACCTACAAAAATATATTACATACGAAATACGAATAGCTGCTCCAGAGACTGCTAGGCACTAGAAGCCCACTACTAGCAGTGAGATGGTGGCTGTGGACTTTGGGCTGGTTTTGTTAGTTATGATAAGACTTTAGCTTCGGACTTGGTGAAGTGACTTGAAGGTATACTTCGGTGACAGCTACTGGAACTCCTCGACGAGTAGTACTAGGTGTGCCGAGTTTGGGCTCGTTTTGTTAGTCATGATGAGAGCTTACCTCCGGACTTGATAGAGTGACCTGGTGGTGTACTTTGGTGACTACTGCTGGAATTCCTGGACGAGTAGAACTAGGTGTGCCGAGTTTGGGCTCGTTTTGTTAGTTATTATGAGACCTAACGTCCAGGCTTAATGGAGAGACTTGATGGTGTACTTCGGTGACTACTGCTGGAATTCCTGGACGAGTAGAACTAGGTGTGCCGAGTTTGGGCTCGTTTTGTTAGTCATGATGAGAGCTTACCTCCGGACTTGATAGAGTGACCTGATGGTGTACTTCGGTGACTACTGCTGGAATTCCTGGACGAGTAGAACTAGGTGTGGCGAGTTTGGGCTCGTTTTGTTAGTCATGATGAGAGCTCACCTCCGGACTTGATAGAGTGATCTGATGGTGTACTTCGGTGACTTCTGCTGGAATTCCTAGACGAGTAGAACTAGGTGTGCCGAGTTTGGGCTCGTTTTGTTAGTTATGGTTAGACCTAACCTCCGGGCTTGATGGAGAGACCTGATGGTGTAATTTGGTGACTACTGCTAGAATTCCTGGACGAGTAGAATTAGGTGTGCCGAGTTTGGGCTCGTTTTGTTAGTTATGATGAGACTTTATTATAACAAAAATGTGTGATTATAAAAATAATAATATTATTTTGCCTTGTCAAGTACCTATGTATCAAATTCGAATGTTTTGTGTATGTACACGATCTTTTTCCGCTGCTGCAATCAGGCAGGCGATACAGTATCCACTCATGACGGCGACCGAGCGCGGACTGAGGTTTCATCGAAATTTTTGTACAATAAATCAAAACCGGCACCAAAAATAAAATAACCCTTATTGCAATCCATCATGATTCATCCGTATTAGCAAAATATGTGAAAAAATAAGCATCAGTTTTTATTTTTTTTACGACTATTTGTGACATTTTGATTAAAAGTAAACACCACTATTTTTTATTGAATATGTTTGCCTACTTATAACATTTTTAGAAATCTTAATATATGTTGATAATAGAACAAAAATGTACCGAAACATGAGCCGGTATCGTTAATTTTGTAGAAAATGGCTAGGGAAGATCGTATTTACAATATAAAAAACTATTATTTTCAACAAAAAAGTCACCACCATTTGAAGATGAACCATTCTATACGTGGTAGCAATTAGCTATGTTTGATTTGGTTTAGTTTTGTCACAAAATGTACCGAAAAACAGTATAATTTCGCCCGATTTGCAAAAGCACCCTTAAAACGTATTTTCCCGAAGAACAGGATACAAAAATTATAATAAATGTGAATCTCTCTAAAAAATCATGGATTCAAAATCCTTTTGTGCCCAACTTGCAAAATCCTGAAAGAATGTCAAACACGATTTATGAATCATTTTAGAAATGACATCAGGCACAAGAATGGAGTCAATGTTCAAAATAATACCTCTGAATGTTCTCCCTTTCCCAACAACGTACTTGTGCGAAACAGGATTCTCAACCTACACAGAAACAAAATACCGCAATAGACTGGATGCCGAACCTGACATGCGATTTCAACTTCTTCTATCAAGCCTGACATCAAACAAATGATAAAAAGTAAAAAAAACAGCCCAAGTAATAAGATATAGACATTGATAAAGAATACACATAAAACTAGTTTTTGATTATTTTTAGGCTCCGTCAAGTATTTCATTTTCCAAAAGGGTTCCGTCGCCAAACTGCTGCTAAAAGATCATAGTTAAAACTTGCCAGATTTTTGACGTGCATGCATCGGATACCTAACTTGCATGTGGCCTTTATTGACATAAGAAAGCTCATATTTTCCGCAGCGCTACACGAATACAGCCTGTTATTTCTACCTAACTTACAATGTACAGAGAGTACGCATGTTATTACGAATGTTGTTAATTGACGTGCGTGCATAAGTCCATTTCAGGAGCTGTCAGACACCGGTCAGCGTGAGACGATAACACAGCGTCGGTGAAATCCGTTAGAATCGTCTCACATCCATTATTGGCTCGATTGCTGCTTTCTACCAAATTATCCGGCGTAACAGATTATGCTCGATTAGCTTTATGGATATACATCAAAGGTTGAACAAGATTGTGTTAAATTGCCTTATTTATATTTTAAAAGGATACCGACAAAAAGGTACTTCATTTTAAATACGACAATAATTACATTTATTGAGAGAAAAATAGTACAAATAATATAATAAATGGTATTGTACAATGTACATATCCTTTTACTATTAATTTCGTTTTAATAATTTAATTTTTTTAATATAAAGGGAAAAAAGCCTTTGGATATATCTCAATCTATTTTCAAAATATTTCCATGTTTATTTTTAAAGCACGATTTATTTTATTTTTATAAATTTGCAGATTACGGCTCTTGACTAAAGACGTCGCAACGTGACCTTAAGTCACGTTATTCCATTCAATCCTTGCATAATAGACCGCGCAATTAAGTGTGGTCTATACTATACCACACCTTACAGTTCATTACTAGGATGGCTATGACGATATCTCATTTTGGAGTATTGTAAAATATGTCTTTTTTCTTTCGATCTGCATTTCGTTTTCCGTAAATATATAGTATATGTAAAAATTTAAAAACAATTTTTTTATGTTTTTTTGTTCTTAGTTTTGACTACTCGTAAGAGAATTCTATCAATATTATGTGTCACAACCTCAATCCAGGATATAATATACATAGTACAATCTATAAATAGTTTCACTGAAATAAAACAGCTTCTACGGATTTTATCGAGTTTGATTTAACTTGTTTTCAACTCGTCGCGTTTCGAGTGAGCAGCTTTTATGGACAAGGGGGCGACACTCACTCTACGTAAGTGATACCCCTTCGCTTCCAAGTACTCATCTTGCACTATACGCAGATGATACAACTATCTTTTCTTCTGATAACCACTGCATTCGGCTCCAAGCCGCAGCAAACGCATTAAGCGATTGGTGCAGAAAATGGAGAATCGAATTGAACCCCGATAAGAGTAAAGCCATCATGTTCAAAAGGAGAAATTTATATAATAAATTAATCCTGAAAATTAAAAGACACAAAAAAGGTACGATCTCCCTCTACGGTAGCCCAATCCCATGGGTTTGGGAGGTGAAATACCTGGGGGTACTGTTAGATAGTGCAATGAGCTTCTCTCAGCACATTAAAACAGTTAGGAATAAGGCAAAATTCGTATTGTATCGTCTTTTCGCCTTAACCAACAAAAGCAGTAAGCTGTCCCTGAGACACAAACTGCATCTCTTCAACACCTGCGTACGTCCTATTACGACATATGCGGGTGTGTCCTTTGCCCACGTCTCCAAAAGGAGTATTCGACAACTTCATGTCGTTCAGAATAAATTCCTGCGACAAATCACAGGAGCTCCTTACTATGTGAGGAACACGGATCTCCACCGCGACCTAGATATGCCCACTATCAATTCATATCTTAAGGAATTAGCCTTAAGATATGAATTGATTCTCGTATTCCCCACAGAGGGATGCTGCCCCCCAGAGGAGACGCCCCAAGAACGTTCTTCTTGATCCCGACGACGAGATCACTTCCATAAATAGATCGTTACCGTCCACCCCTTTCACAGGAGAGGGAAATCATATATCTAACACACACACACATACAGACACTACACTAGTACAGAACAGTAGGGCACACGTTGAGGAGCCTCACTCCGAAAGCAGGAGCTGGGGTGCCTCGGGACTGCAGTCGGCGAATCGTTGCTCACGATAGCTCGTAAGTCCTCACTTACGAGCCTAATTCGATGAAGCTGTAAAGGCCGCAGGGCCAATAGCATACACTCCCAGAAAAAAAAAATTACCGGGAGTACTTTCAGCTTTTAATTATTAACGCATAAATAAGGGTTTCACTATACCATGTCTAAATGCATGGACGGATGGGTTAAGAGCTAACACCACATTAAGACGGAATTCAAATTGATTTGTTCTACAATGTTCTAATGTGAATAACCCGGTAGTCAACGTCACCTTTGACTCTACAAAAAGTTCACGGCCCAGCCTCGCGAATGGAATAGTGTTAAAATATTTAAGATCGCATCGCCAAACAGATAATAATTTGGAAAATCATTGGAATGTTTCTATTCGCTGGGTTGGATTAGTAAATCTTTCATTTATTTAAAACTTATTTACCTAAGTTTACTGAAGGCGGAAAAACTTTGCTTACTAATTCGTTATTAGTTAAACGTAAATAAAATTTGATCATCATTATTAACCCGTAACAGCTTCTTGCACTTTTTTAATGTAGGAAGAATTTCCCTTAATCGTGACGGTTGGTAGGCAGACTGATCATTGCCGGTCTTTTATTTTACATCTGACATTACGAGATGATCTAACTCTTGCACACATCGAACGCGAAGCGGAGATGTAGTTCTCTATTGTCACCAAATCAAAAAATCGCGATCCACTCAACTTAAATCACTTCCACCAGCTTTATATTGCACTTACCTAATAAAAAGTACACCAATAGCAAGAGGAGATTTCAATTAATAGTTCTAGTTATAAAGATTATTTATTTCAATCTTCAATGAATTGAAGGAGTTGCTTAGCTGTGAGCAATTTCACTTCTTCTGGGCTAAGTACATAGTTTCCCAGATGAGTGTTACGAGATGATCTTTGGGCGGCCATAAGATCCCATGGATGTCTTTTACGACACTCACGGTACAGAATGAGATGGATTCGGTTACGACGCCATCATACAATAAAAACATTTTATTCAATTTAAAATGTTATGTAACAAAATTATATAAAATTATATATATATAATTATTTCGCAATGACGATATTACGAAAGAATGCATGAAATGTAATTGTTTAAACTCTTACATTCGTAGTATTTTTAAGGTCAAGGCGATGATGATGGATTCGTTTGTGGGAGTTATTCATTACACATAATAATTAATATTCTCATCGTAACGAGTAGGTTGGTAGAATAATGACTGTGCAAACTTTAAACGAGAGTCGTGTAACAATGAAATTAAAATTATTTATTAATTTACAATTTACAGGATTCGTTTTTATAAATTACTAGCTCTTCCTCGCGATTTCATCCGCGTGGAATTTATTACGGTGGGATTTCATGGGTTTTGATATTTTTTTTGCGCGGAACCCTAAGTGTTTTTCTAAAATAAAAGTAGCCTAATTTACTCCTTGTAACATCAGCTCTCTGCCAGTGAAAGTCCTGTCCTGAGATTAGCCGGAACAAACAGACAGACAAAAAGCTTTAAAATTGTTTTCCTGTTATAAGTACCGTATATACTTTCATATGCATTTAGTAAACAGATTTTATTTTGACATTACAAACAGACACTTCAATTTTATTTATTTGTATAGGTGATTGACTTATAAACTAATGATTGATTTTGATCCCAAATAATGATAACTGATGATGCAGTATTTAGAAACAGAATTTTTTTATTCAATATAGATTATAAATAATACTTATTGAAAGTCACTCTTTTGTTTAATTACCACTGGTTTGAAAAAAACCTCTGTCCTGGGAAGAACCAGCAAGAAACCCAGCGGGACCTTTTTTTTAAATAACAGCTTACAATCATGTACCTATGTTACACAATTACCCAACCAAAACAAATTAGAAATAGCTTGGTAGCGAACACCTCATTCCCAGGGGTTATTATCATCCATAAATTCCTTAATATTATAATAACCCTTTTTATACAAACTATGTTTAATAAAGTTTTTGAATTTTGAGCAGGTCGAATTTTGTATATTTTCTGGGATTTTGTTGTAAAAGCGTATACATCGCCCCAAGAATGAAGTACTGACTCGGTAGAGTCGAGTAACTGGTACTACTAGCTTGTGTTTGTTCCTGTTTGTTCTGTGTCTGTCCTGTTTGTGTATTGAATGGTAAAACACGCTCACTTAGTAAAAACTAAATTAACTAATACTATTCACTCTTCTCTTGAAATTACCGACATTGCACTGTAGTCTGAGGAAAGACAGACTGGCTAGCAAATTATTCCAATCCTTTGCTGTGCGTCTAGGTAAAGATGAGGTTCATTGTATTCAAGCCTCATTAGTAATTTATGTTCTAGCCGAAGTGTACATAATCAGTGTGTTCAAGTCTCATAAGTCGTTCAAATATTGTTTTTCGTCGAGATGGGCAGCCAATGTTGTGATACTGGCCATTATTTTAAGTCAATTAAAGAAAAACACTGAAAAACAGCGGCTGTGGTTCGCCACGCCAATTAATGCTGATTGCGACCCCTTTTCGTCACATTCGGCAACGTCTATTCTATATTCTTTTTAATAATAACGTTAGAAATAAAACAACTATGTACAATATGGCGATGTGCCTATGTGGCGAAATAAATATTTTCTTTATTTCTTTCTTTAAAAAAGTTTTTATGAATTGAATAAACTATTGCAGTACAAATGTATTGATACAACGGCCAGTCTTAGTGCTAATGTTTCATTGCCAGAGGAACTTGTTCTTGGAACCGGAAAATTATAGTGATTCAGTAAAAAAGACAACCTCGACGAAAAAACAATAATTGACTCTCAGATTATGAAAGAGAATAGACTAATACTCAAAATGTTTGCAACTTCTCAGATGCGTAAAACCGTCAAGTAAATCAGCACTTTAAAATAGTGATGTTGATACTTGATTATTTAAAAAATCGATAAAAATTTATTAATTATAAAAATACCAAGGCATATCTAGGTAGGTACCTACTACGAAGAATTTCCTCTGGTTGGGTGTCACTTTAATATTGAAATTTTCTGTTGATTCGTTTCGGTATTTGAATACCTATATATAATACCTTTATTACATTGCTAGTGTAATATGTAAAACGTTTCTATAATGCGTTTTAAAAAGAAGTGGATTAATAGTAAATTTAAAACCTATTTCGGGACATGAGATTTTATTTTATTGTTAGACCTAAGTCAAAGCACAGTTTACTTATATTACCTATCGTCTTGATCTAGAGATTGCAATATTATTTCAATCATTTAACATACACGACTAAGCTCAGTCGAGCCATTTTTTATTTATTTGTAGACAGAAACAGCCTATTGTCATAGAAAAGTTATTGCGGCTACAGAATAGCAAAAGTTTTTATGTGACACTTTTTAATTTAGGTGCTAAGCTAAGCAACGGTAGTTCTGAAAATGGAAGTCGAATAAATTGTTTTGTATACATAATATACTTACTACCCTGAACAAAGCGGGATATTATGTTTTATTTTACGTGTATTTCACCATCATATTGGTCAGGACCAGTGAACGCAAACAGTCGGCTTAAATTTAAATTGAAAATCGAATATAAAAAAATAAAAATCCCCGTTTTATAATTATAAGTCAAGTAGAAAAATACATTTATTTCTGATCTCTTGAGAATGGCGTTTGTCAGATTTAGATTTAGACTTAGCGTGAACTTGTCTAGGTACAAGTTTATATTTACATATTGTTATAGAAATAAGAATATGGAATCCATCATAAAGGTACCTAAAGAATAAAATAAACTGTAAGAAAATTCATTTACCTATTACACATTGCATAATAACCTTTTTCACGAAATCTTACTACCTATATCTACCAATTTTCCTTAACTTAGGCTTTGAAGCCTCTTACTTGTTTGGAACCGAACATTGTACCTAACAATCCTAACATGCCTTGTCGCCAGATATTAATTACACTTAAATAATAATAAATTATGTATACATAAAATAAAGCTTTAAATTAAAATAATCAGAAAAAAAGATTAGTATGACAAATCTTCGCCTCACTCGAAGACAAGGACCGGCAGGAGTGTAAAAACCTCGACGTCACATCGACACGTACACTTTACTTACAGGTAAATAAGCAATACAGCCGAAGTTCCCTCGAAGTGTCCGTCAACTTAACTTCATAACACAAATTTTAGGTCACTCTATCACACTATAACACTTATTTATCCACTCATTAATCGGCTTTATGTACACATTTTCACCCGACTTTGCAGAGTTTCACGGCTGCCTCAGCGTAGTTGCAAAGAAATAAAATGACTGGCTGGTTGTAGACTTGTAGAGGTGCGCGAGCGCAACACCGCATTCCAAAGTGGTAAACGAGAAACGAGTCGCGGAAGCTATTCGTATCTCGCTCTGACGCAGCCTCGAAAGTATTGGTGGGAGCGCGAGGGGAATTTAACATACACTAGGTATACTGTATAGGTAGATAGGCCCGTTATTCACACACTTCACAGGTAAAATGTGATGAGCTGATGATTGTTCAAAAAAAATACAAGAATATTGGCCAATACACAAATAAAATAAATTACTTGTGATTAGGAATTTACAATTTAAAAAAAAACTGAACTATCTTATTTTTGACTAAGTCAAATCGTATATTTTATGTTAAAGTAAAAAAATAAAGTTATACCTGCGTCCCACAGCTGGGCACAGGCTTACTTACTTTGTTCGCAACTATCAGTTCAACAAAAGCTTTGTACCTCAAGAACAGATTCCCAAGGGAACCGTGTTAGATACCTACCGCATAACTAGCCATGCGCTTGAAGACTGAAGATATCATCTTACTACAAGTCTGTAAACCTTGAGATAGTAAATGTAATTGTATATACCTACTCATTTATCACATGCGTTAAGTAATATATTTATTGTTATCAACGCTGAAAACTTTAGACCGGTACATTTTTTTTTATAGAATAAGGGTCACAAGCGAGCACACCTGATGGTAAGTGGATGCTGTGGCTGTGGCCCATAGACATCTACATCTATCCTCGTTTAAGAATCAAAATGCAGATGCGTTGTCACCCCTGAGGACTAAGATGGAATGTCTCGTTTCCAGTAAAAAGGGTCACCGGTCCTCTACACTCACCATACGAAACACAGCAGCATTGAGCTGCTATTTTACATTGGTATTCTGTGAGAGCGTGGTGCTTCCCCGGTCGAGCCAACCCATTTGTGCTACAACTATGATATAGCTGAAGCATGGCTCTACCACGTATAAAATGTATACACTTGGTACTACCCACAGAAATCTAAATAATAAGGCACATTTCTGTGGCACTACCTTATATTAATTACTTTGTGATGATGTTAAGGACATGCAATAGAGGTTTTTCTAGACTATAATAAAATATTCTACAAGTAAAAGAATAATATTCTATTTTGTGAATACTTAGTGCCTGGCATGTGATGTAATACCTTTTTTGTAATAAGCCTTCGCGGCACGCACGTAACATCCCACCAAAGTTTAATCGTTATCGGATGGATGGTATTAAGGACTTTTAACCTTGTAAAAATTTTAGCACCTCCCCCAAATTCTGGTGCCTAGACCCAGGCCTACAAACACCCCGAACATTTGGTTAAAATAGATTTTTCCCCGGACGCCCTTAAAAAAATTCTTACAAAAAACTAAAAACATAGTGTTATTTTTTTTACCAAGTAAGCCTATGTGAAGCAATCTCGTTGACCGTGTAATAGTGGTGTAAGAATATCTACTATATCGTCTCGCGGTCTACGATCGAAACTATTTTAAAACTCGACTCGGACCATAGACCAGTCCTAATGCAGCTGCGCCAGCCCGCAGGTGGACTGGCGTAAGCTCGAGGTCAGACTCGAGTCTACGACCTCCCAGCATTTAGACAAAATGCCAGCCAAAATAGACACGCCAGAGGAGGCCAATGAGGCGATTAGGGCCCACCTCACCTCCACAGTTGAAGAATGCTCTCGTAAGGTTCGTGTGTCGAGTAATCGATACTGGAAGCTCCCGAGAGATATTCGACAGCTAATCAGAGAAAAGAACGCGGCCCTAAGACAGTACGATCACTATCGTACTATATACAACAAATTTCGCATTAGAGAATTAAGACATGATAAGTGGGATAACCTGCTGGAGGATATCGAGTCATCTCAAACTGCCTTCTGACAGTTGACCCGAGCTCTGAAAGCACAACAATCCTCACCCATGCCGCCTCTTATTAGGCCAGGAAACCCCGATCTCGCCTTTGACGACTTTGAAAAGGCCGAATGCCTCGTGGACAGTCTAGAGAGCCTCCCTCTAGCGAACCTACAGATCCAGCTCACCTTGCAGAGGTCGAAGCGGAGGTCGAGCGTAAGTCTGCACTACCACCTGCGGGCGACCCCTTAGAACCTGTGACTGATGACGAAGTCACAGAAATAATTAAAAGCCTTAAAAAAATCAGCACCCGGGCCTGATGGCATTAGCAACAGGCAACAGGGTACTGAAATCACTCTCCGCGCCGCTCGTTTGCCTGCTAGTAGGCTCTTCTTTCCAGCTGCTCCTTCCCGGATACATAGAAAGAGGCAGACGTAATAGGAATCCCGAAACCGAGGAAACCGCGCAACTTAGCCTCTAGTTACAGACCAATTAATCTCCTCAGCACACTGGAGAAAGTTTAAGAGCGACTCATATTGAATCGCCTCCGTAAACACGTCTCCACCAACAAACTTCTTCCAGACGAGCAATTCGGCTTCAGACCCGAACACTCGTGTACCGAATAATTACATCGCCTCACAGAATACATTCTGAAAGGTTCAACCTCCCACAAAGAAGTCGCAGAACCACCATAACCGGTGCCCTCTTCTTTGACGTCGCAAAGGCGTTTGACAAAGTCTGGCACGACGGCTTGCTTTACAAGCTGTTCAAACTCAACGTGCCAGATATGCTCACCCACATCATCAGAAGACCTATCATGTCTTACGCAAGCGTAGTTTTCCCGCATGCAAACCTTGTACGACCTCTAAGTCGTCCAAAATAGATTCATTCACATAGCCACCGGAGCTTGGTGGTACCAGCGAAACTCTGACTTACACAGAGACTGTTAACTTCCGACGATCTCTGAATATTTCAAGGATATGTCTCGGCGCTATTTCGAGAGGGCCGAGACACATCCCAACCCGCTAGTGGTAAACACAGCCGCCTACGCTCCGACTCCGAACGTTGTGTAAACCCTCCGGAGGCCCCACAACGTTCTAATCGAACCCCCTGTTCCGCTAGATTTCGACGACCGAAATGTCGCCGGCCAGTTACACACAAGCACTACACAATCACCTAGTGCCACAAACACTTTGACAACAACGGATGGTACGCAGCGAGTCCGCATACGGGCGCGCCGCACTCCACACTGCGGACACACCGTACACCCGCGTCCCTGGGCGGTTCTCACCGCCTAGAACATCGAACGATACGAGTTAGCCGTCAGAGCCCATTCAGAGCCGGGGCCCGTCACCCCCTGTTCGGACGGCCGTTAGACAACTCATCCATGTTATGTTAATGTGATCACAGAACTGATTATCACACAATATTATCCCCCTAAGATTTTCGATTTTAGTGCAACGTTGCAATAAAATAAATAATCCCCCCCCTTTATAGCCTATAGGATGAAGCTGTAAGAGCCGCATAGGCTAACAGCATTAACATCACAGAATCTAGACGTCCCGTTGATGTCGTAAGAGGCGACAGACGGCTACAAACCATGAGATGGGAAACAGCGGCTTTCTAATAACAATAAAAAAAACTGCTACTCAAATATCCTCCCTATGAGGCAATCTATGTGGGAGGTCTCTTTTAGCAGTGGACTTTTGAAAAACTGCAACGGCAACGGAAGCAAACTCAGGGCGGCAGTGGACTTTGATATGCTGTTATGATGATGATGAATGATGATGATGCAATTATATTTAGCTTGTCTGCTATTTTATTTAGCAATGCTTGACAAAATCGACATAAACCACAGCAAAACTAAAATAAAATATACAACATTATCTTTCTGAGATAGTTAGATAGTTTGCATATTTGTTTAGGCTAGGGTAATAACTTAGTTATTATAAAATGTATGGTTCTATAATATATACATTATATTATAGAACATTATAGATACATTATTGCATTAATGCTCGTCGGTTAAGGGTACTCCTAATCTGGCCCATTTTCAATATATCGCCAATTTGGTCGATAAACATTCGTCTAGGGCGTCACATCTGCAATATAAATTTGCTTTGTCACTCTTTCCTCGTTCATTCTTTCTACATGACCATATAGAGACCATATAGTTCTATAATATATAAGTAGTTAATTATAATGAAATCAACATATTATTAAAACATCTAGTTACTGAAATCTGCCGCCACCTATAGATGGGGGATGGTGATGATCCATGGTCTTATTTCGCAAAATTATTAAAGTTGGGCAAATTGGCCTCTAAAGAGCTTGGCTAGCTCAGAAGAGCGGCTCAGTATTACATGCCGGCATACCGGTTGCAACAAGTTCGACCAACTTACAATACTGTCTCGTCCTCATGTCATCTCTGGGTCGAGGCACCCTAGTGCCAGCTCCTTCCACTAGAATGCATTCAGCGAAGAGCGGCCCGAATCGTTGACGGCCGAGTTCTTTCTGATCGGTTTGACTTACTGGCGCTGCAAAGAGACGATGCATCCCTTTGCGTTTTCTATCACATTTACCACGGAGAGTGCTCAAAAGAATTGTTCGGATTAATTACAGTTGCCAAATTTCACCATAACACATCGCGACGAAATTCGCGTTACCAATAACACCATCTGGATGCTTGGAGGTCCACCGATTTCCCTGAAGTTTTCTTCCTCACACAACTTTTTTGTGGAATCCGCTACCACCAGCGATTTTTCCTGACCAATACGACTTAGGGACCTCCAAAAAAAGAGCCTACTCCTTTTTAAAAGGCTGGCAAAGCTCCTGCAATTCCTCTGGTGTTGCAGTTGTTCATTGACGGTGATGGTCACTTATATTAGGTTAGCTGCACGCTCGTTTGCCCCCTCTTCTATAAAAAAAAATATGACTTCGGTATGAACCGGGGAAATGAAATTAAAAAAAAGCCGGGCAAGTGCGAGTCTGACTCGCGCATAAAGGGTTCCGTACCAAGGTAAAACACGTTTCTAGTAGAGGAGCCCCCTTTAATTTTTAATTTATTTTTATTTTTATTATTTGTTATTAGAGCGGCAACAAAAATACACATTTTGCGAAAATTTCAACTGTCTATCTATTACGGATCATGAGATACAGCCCGCTTTCAAACAGACGGACGGACGGACGGACAGCGGAGGCATAGTAATAGGGTCAAGTTGGTTACCCTTTGGGTACGGAACCCTAAAAAGCAACAACAAAGACAGTTAAAAATATCGCTCCGATAAATTAGTTTCCGTACACTTTTTAAAAAAGTAAAACCACACAATTTTTACAATTTTTGAAAGCTACCAGATAAAGCCAGTATTCGATGAATAAACCGCCCCTGCCGCACCTTAAGCTACTGTCGCTGATATTTCTTAAAAGGTGCTAATCAGTGGCGGATTATCCTTAAGGCAAACTAGGAACGTGCTGGTAGATGGGCGCCGATGCGATGCTAGCCTGGGGCACTGTCGACATTTAATCTGCCTCTGGTGCTAATCAAATACCATATATATAGATAGATAGAAAATTCTTTATTGCACTCAAAACTATTTGGTACAAAGGCCGAAAAGGCATTCTCTGCCAGCTAATCTTTGGGAGTGTGGTGAGAGCTATGGGTAGAAGAGCCGCAACAGAAAATGGCAATTACCATACATGGCAATAAGAGTTGTTTGAAAAAGGTATTTGCTAGACCAAGACGTACAGTCTACGTGCTTATTATAACATTAGTGTTTGTATGTATTGCCCCACATTTTATTATTTATTTTTGTGCTTAGGTGTCTAGACCTTTTGAGAATCTGACGATTTACTCACTAGACGTTTTACTATAATATAGACCTTTCGATAGAAATAGGCCGTTTTCCTACATGGACGTTTCTAATATTGCTTATTAGCCGTATCGCGCGCCGTTAATCGTTTTCCTACTCAGATCCTTTAATAGTGAACTAAAAAGGGTAGCCTGAATACTTATTGTAAATTTATAATTTTATTATTGCTCTTTCAAATTTTAGCTAAAATGGATTTATCATCATAATGTATATCAAATAATCTGGTGTCCCCCGGACACAAAATTGACACTTTTTGTAAACCCCTTTGGGACGGCCGGCGGCCCCCAGACACGCTGTCGTTATAGCAGACGACAACTTATGAATACTTGGAAACTCTCTTCGATGAAATGTGTACTTAGAAGATATTGCCTAAAATATATTATATTGCATAGACTAATAGTATGCTAACGCAAACACATTAAGCATATACCTCATCCTAAACTATCCGATAAGCGGTAAGGAGAAGGACATAGGGCTAAAGTTTTGAAATTGTTAAGTACTCTTTATTCTTTTTGATATGAGAGTTATGAATTAGTAGTACGATCATTACGTCGCATGAAGGCGACCTTACCTTTTTATTACTTTAATTTTTGATGCGACCTGTGCTTGTTGCCTGGCGATCTCCCCTAGAATAGTAGTTAATAGAAGTTAGGGAACCCCAGGCGCATGGATAAGCGATGCTTGTTGCGGTTAAAAATACTATAGTAACTCAACCTGTCCGAAACCAACAATTTGAGTTTTTGTATAAACGTAGCCTCTGCCTCGCATTGGAGCCCAGGACCAGTGATGCAGTGATTTTAAGATTTCTGTGTGTGGTAGTGGTAGTAGCCAGGTATTCTGACTAGGATAACACTTGGCCATACTGCAGTTATATAGTTGTAGCACGAATGAATCGGCTCGACCGGGGAAGAACCTCGCTCTCACAGAATACTAGCGTAACATAGCAGCTTAATGCTGCTGTGTTTGATATGGTGAATGTAGAGAACCAGAGACCCTTTTTACTGGAAACGAGGCATTTCATCTTACTAAGATGAAATGCCTCGTTTCCAGTAAAAAGGGTGAACTAAGGGAGAACGTATTTGCATTTTGAGTCTCAATCGAAGAGAGATGTATATATAGATGTCTATGGGGCACAGCTTCCAATCAGGTGGACTATGTGCTCGTTTGTCAGCCTTATTCTATGATAAAAATTCAAAGAAGCTCACACGGCTCGCATGACGAAAATTTAAATTTTTGATCTGTATTTCGGTTATGACATAAAATAAAAATTATAAGCAAATTCAAACAAACGCGGTCACAGATACGTTGTCACCCCTGGAGTTGAAGGCGTAATGCCTCACAGCCAGTAATTATACAGGACACTGGTTCTTTTATTCTTCCAACCGAAATATAGCAAGGCGTGCGCTGCTACTTGAATTTCTCCTCGTTAAAGCAGTGGCGTAGCAGGGGTGAGGAGGTCATGGAAATTAAATGTTATTATTCTATTGATCAAAATATTACGAACACTGTAGCATCAAAAGTTCTGCCTAATGGAAACAATCACATACGCACTTACCAAGGGATAATTAATCTTCAAATAATATTCTAAAAAAAACTATAGAAGATTTTAACCGATTTTAATTTTTAATGTTTCGAAAATAGCGGTGAGGGCGGCAGAAATCCATTTCATAAATAGCTGAGGCGATCAAAGATTATGTAAAAATTCATTAACAAAACTGCACGTTAAAATAGTTACAGCCTATACACGGCATAAATAATTATATCATCATCATCATGCCTCTCATCCACAAGCCTCTCATTTCAGAGAGAATGATTCAATAATAAGTCAGTCGCGATGCCCCAGTGCGTTTTGCGGTCTTTACGTTCGAGTGTCCTGTACACTCAGATTATAGAAATAGACAGATAGAACATGCGCAACAAACGATGTGAAGCCACTTATTATTTAAGTGTGCGTGACAGCTAGGAGCGGCATTGTAGGGACACGTGCACCTATGTGTGTGTAAAGTTACCAGATATTGAGAAAAAACTCCCAATTTCCCAACTCCAAATTAAAAATGTGCATTTGCTTTATAGGTAATTAAGTAGTATTTGGACAGAATAATTATTTTCAAATAATTAATGATTCAATAAAAGATTCAAGATTCAATCTATTCTTTAATCTGAGCCTGTACAAATATTTATTTTTCAAGCATGCAGCTTCCCTCAGGATGTTTTTACTAGCGCCGACCATGTGGTAAATCAGCACTTTCACAAGTTGCTATTAACAATATCTTTGGTGCCGTTAGGACTGGAACCCTGGTTGTTGACGTACTTACGGCAAACGCTTTACCCCTGTGCTACTATGGCTCTTTAAAACATATTAAAAATAAATGAATTCTGTTAGTTAATTTATTTATTTACTAAATTTCATTTCAACAGTAGCTATAGGACGTATAGTAGTTAGTAGTTTTGCATATATTTACGTGGAAGAGCCATGCTGCAGCTATATTATGGTTGTAGCACGAATGGGTCGGCTCGACCTGGGTAGGACCATGCACTCACAGAATACCAGCGTACATTAGCAGCTTAATACTGCTGTGTTTCGTATGGTGAGAGTAGATAACCGGAGACCCTTTTTACTGGATACGAGGCATTCGGATGAATACGCATCTGCATTTTGATTCTTAATCTCAAAGACTATTTATATAATAAATAAAAATTAAAAAAAAGCTTTGCAGAAAGCTAGTTTCTAACCATTAAACATATGGGCGCAAAACTCTCCGCCAAATCTTTTGATCTCTCTTCTGCGCTACTTTACTGACTGCGCTCTTTTATTTTGACAAGAATGGTTGATTGGATATTATTTTCATATTGCTTATCAGAAAAAGGAAAAGAAATATTTGGGTTCATGATTTATGAAAGAAAAGAAAATGTCACCCTTCGCGCCAATTCCCGCGGATTCCACAGACTGCGCCGACAGTAGCTACGGGAATTCTCGAGAATGCGCGAGAATTCCACGGAAGACGCGCGACGTTTTTTTTTGCTCATATCTAGTTTGAACTTTACACAATTAACATAAAACTCATTTTACTAAGTACAATTTCGTTACGAAAATTCGCTTCCATTCCGTTCCGCGGCAGTGTAAATTGCGCCTAAAGATCTCTTACCAAAGCGGTTGAGACAAATTTCTGTCAGCCTACACTGCCTCCGGTGGTAAAACCGGATGGCTCACTAGCGCAAACAGCCAAAGAAAAAGGGGACTTATTTGCGTATCTCCTTGCTTGTAATTCACGTCTAGGCTGCGGCAACAACGTTCCATTTTAATAACCTCACTGCGGTACCTCTATGTCGGAGATCCGCATCACTAACGAAGAGGTTCTTAAAACCATACAGGGTCTAGACGTGAACAAAGCTCATGGAAGAGATGGTATACCAGCTGTAGTACTAAGGTTTGAGCACCCGAGTTGTCTCCTGTGTTGACACGCTTGCTTCGCCTCACTCTAGAACTGAAATAGTGCCCAAATCTTGGAAGCTGGCCAATGTGCAGCCAGCCAAAAAAAGTGCAGCCGTGCTGACCCGCCTGCAAGATTATAGAGCGTAATATATTGAACACCCACCTTATAGCATACCTAGAGGACCTAGATCTCCTCACCTCCTCAGCGACTGGCGGGGGACTTTTAGTTCTAGCGTATGCCACACACATATGGGGCGAGGCTCTAGAGGAGCTATATAAAAGCTATTACCACAGTTTAAAGAATATGCTATTACTTTTCCCTTGATATCTTGAAAGCCTTTGACAGGGTCTACGCACGCTAGCTTCTTAGGCATGCTTCCAGCGTACGGCGTATGATCGTGGTTTGATCAGTTAGGTGAAGGTTTTTTTGCTGCTTCTCTTCCGAGCCTATGACAACTAATGCCGGAGTTGCTCAAGAGTCCGTTCTCTCCGCAACTCTCTTCCAGCTGCATATCAATGACTTGCTTATACTCGTTATCTATGGGTACGCAAATGACAGCACAGTTGAAAAGAAATATCAGCGAATTGCACGCACCAGTTGGGATCAAATCCAATCCGAAAGAGCTGCTTCGGTTGAACGTGTGAATGTCTCACTGTAGTCAGTCTCCGAATGGGGCGATGACAAACTCGTGAGACTCAACGCCTCTAAAACGTGTCTCTTCAACACGAAAAGAAGTAGCTCACCTTGGCTCCTTCTTTCCGAAATGTATCATTGGAATTCAAAGACCGCCTACAATTGCTGGAGGTTGAGGTTTCATCGAACTTGAACTTTGAGCGGTTCATTGAGTCGATGTTCAAAACAACTGCAAGGAAGTTAAGAGTCCTTGCAAAGGTGCGGCAATACTTAACGCCGCGCAGTGACAGTTGCTTACACTATGTTAAGCGCAAATCCGGTCGTGCATGCTGTTATATATGGTCTGGTGCAAAATGCCACCTAGCGGCTCTGGACTCAATGGAAAGGAGTGCTAAGAGGCTTATTGGTGACATCTATGTGGTTAGAACCAATCTTACTAGCCTCGAGGATAGGCGCAAAGTAGCCACCTTTCGGTTTTTTACGAGATAGGTACTTACATTTCGAAGAGTTTGCGCAGGAATTGCATTACTTAATTCCTCCCTATTCATTCCATCATCGGACCACCAGAGGCTCGTCTAGTCTCCACCCCATTGTTGTCATACCACATATTTGAACCAAACGGTTTGCTTCGTCGTTCACAGCGCGTAGTACAGCAGCGTGGAATAATTCGCCTGCATCTGTTTTTCCATTCAATTATAATGTAGGTGTCTTCAAGGTAAGTATATATGTAATAATTTTGTTAAGCTAAGTCAGTGCGCATTAAACTTAGCTCTTAATTTAGCTCAACTTCAATATATCGCGCGTAAATTTGCTTTTTCCCTCTTTCCCTTTCCATTCTTTCTACTTATAAATACCACCGAAGCATTCCTTTCTTAGTCCTGGTCGCAAAGATCTTGCAAACCATACTTTTCTCATATTACACAATTTTTCCTTTTTCCCTTACCCATTAAGGAGGCGTCCAAAACTCTGGTCAACCAGAGATAAAAATTTATAGGATAAAACTAGAAAAAAAATATTATCAGAGATAAAGGCTATATAAAATAAAATATGATCAAGTGTAATTAGAAAATTACTATATACAGGCAAGAAGCAAGAAGTATACATAGTTACATACCATAGACATAATTAATATTACTACTTACTGTCCAGTGTTTCCACAATGAGGAGAAATTCCCCTTTTGATGGGAATTCAGACTCAAGATGGAGAGAAAAAAGAAAAGAACTAGAGAAGGAAAATCATGCGTAAATCATTATTTGAACGGGATGTTACATTATTCTTTGTTTCAGATTTCTGTAATCACCAATAATTTTTTCTTGACCTTTAACTGATATAACATATCTGTACAAAACGTATCTATAACACTTACAAAATATAACTAAATGCTGTGTTTCAAGCTTGGTACACTTTATGGATACAAGTTTATAGTATTTTCAAAGTAATTGTATATTTTAGCAGTAGTCATGATCACGAAAGAATCTAAAACAATAACAACCTTAGCTCACCCACCCAGTAGTGGCAAGCAAACTTTGAGTATCAAAGCAAGCAAAACAAGAGTTGGTGTATGAATGAACCACAAACTAATTAGGAAACTAATTAAGCATGACCAGATATACTAACTGGCCCAGCAGACGTTGTTTCCCGTTTTAAATAGAGAATTTGTTTTCTAAATAGATAATTTGTTAAAAACTTGACTACAGCGCTACCTGTTCGGATGCTATCATAGCTATGAACCATCGTCTCTACAAAATTATTCTATTTTTGCTAAATAATTAAATGTACCTATTTAAATTTAAAAGATGCTAAGGATGACCGTAATAGTGTTAAAACTTTAACGCTTTCGGTTCCCCACGCCTTATTGAAGTTTTTGCATTTTTAGGCATTTTTCCTCGATGATGATAACGATATTTAAACAAGTGAATTATTGTGTATGTGGTCACTGGGGGACCAAGATGGGAATTTGCGAAATTAATTGCTAAGGATTTAGTAGTAGGTCTAAAACAATTGTAGCACGAATCCTGAAATTTGTAAAAGAATATATAAAAAGTTACAGCACTTAAAGTGTGATCCCTCAGTTCACACTGTCTGTCAGTCATATCTCGGAAAGTGTCTTAAAAATGAAGTTACTGTGATGACCAGGGTGGTGCAACTTTGTATGAAAGCTGAAAAATCTGCACACAATCATGATTTTGTCAACGTTTATGTTGGGCTTGTAAAAATAAAGCGAGAAAAAAACATCGCTGTTTCTTTCCTTCATGTTGTTTTAGATTGCCATTTTAAAAATTAGATACAAAAATTCATATTATATCGGAAAAAAACAAAAATGTTAATTCTGTGTTAAACTTTTTTTGGTTTGCTCTTTAAAGTATATCTGATATGATGTATCTGAGATTTGCACAATTAATTTACCTATTAATTGATTAAAATTAAATTATTAAATATTAGCAGAATTTTATCAAAAGAAGCCATGAATTAATAGAAGAAAAAAGATGACATTTGTTTGTCAACGTCTTACATATTGAAAATATTTTCTGAAATTTATTCAAATTTATTTCATAGGATTAAACTACTTTTACGGATTATATCGCGTTTAATTAACTTATTTTATTAATTCCCGACGTTTCGGGTGCTTTACAGCACCCATGGTCACGGGGGACTGAGGTGATTGACGTCCCAATGTCAAAGTTAATCCGGAGTACCTTCAGCTTTTTTAATTATTAATTTTGGTCCGATCTACGCAGAATGAACTAACTGTGTCTTGAAGTCTTGCAGTGGTATGCTTGGGTTTAGTTTTAATTTTATTAATTACAGGATCCCAAGCAGGTGGTAATACCAACCTCCTCTCTATTGAAATTAGGATGTTTTTAATTTCAATAGCCTCACGTATCATCCTTGGCAGGAATCGATGTTCTTTCGCGAGAATCTGTGGTTTATCAAATCTAATGTAATGGCGGGTCTAGGATATGATCACAAACTGCAGACTTCCCGGAACGTTGGTGCTTCACGTCAGCTATGTGTTCCGTTCCGTAGTTCATTCTGCGTAGATCGGACCAAAATTAATAATTAAAAAGCTGAAGGTACTCGGATTAACTTTGACATTGGGACGTCAATCACCTCAGTCCCCCGTGACCATGGGTGCTGTAAAGCACCCGAAACGTCGGGAATTAATAAAATAAGTTAATTAAACGCGATATAATCCGTAAAAGTAGTTTAATTCAATGTGAAGTGTTCGCGTAAATATAAGAAATCATTATTTCATAGGTTTAGATTTTAATATTTATTATTGATTTTTGCTTAAATTCAGTTATTATGGGCTCAGAATACTTTATTTTCGTTTGTAGGCGATTACACAGTCATAATATCGTCGTGAATATACAGTAAAGATTTTTTGTGAGATGTTAACTCTGTATAAGATATTAACTATAAATGAATTCATTATTTCAAAATTTTATGCACGATGTGTGATCATCATCGAAAGTAAGTTAAGTGTTGTGTAAATAAAAAGCACAAAATCATCTGATCACTTTCTGCAGGTTTCCTACAATAGGAAAAGAAAAACTTATGACAATATTGTGGTAAGTCTATAAACATTTTGAATTTATTGACCGTTATTTGTAGGGGATATTACTATATTGACTCGAATTGTATCTGTTTCAGATCACGTATTTGGACTGAGTTAAGTTTTCACCATGAGAATTTTGCTGATTTAAATTTACGTTAATGTTCTGTGAAGAATAACTCTCTGACAATAACATGTGTTATATATCAGTAACAAGCGTGGAAATATTATGTGCAAAAGCAATAAAAAAACATCAATAATAATGCATAGTCTATAAAACAATCTGTCTTCCAGAAAATAAAATTACATAACTATACTTATTTATAGTTTTATTTTATCTCACATTCTAATCTAAAGTATATTCGAGTAATTTTGGTGCAACCTCTCAAATGTATGGGAATTTACCCCATAGGTTTGTGAGGCTTGAGCCAAAATTACTCGAATATGCCTTAAATAAAAAGTTAAAAGTTACAGAATACAAAGGTTTGAAATTCCCGCTAAAAAAGTTTTATATGGACGCCCACTGACGCCCACCGTAGCGCTTTTAGTGTACACTCATAAACACGTGTTTCCGTTTTTTAGTATGAAGTTGGCGTTCTTCTCTTGGTAGAGAGTAATTGTGTTCTGTGGTGATGACAGATATTTAGTAAAGAATTTATAAATCTTATTTTACTAATTAACAAGACATATTGTTAAAGATAAAAGAAGAAAATATCTAAACTGTGGTCCTTCAAACCACACAATTTTTATATATATAAATATATTAGTAAAAAGTTGCTTAATTAAGTTATTTATCTCGTACTTTTTTCCAGTAAAGGTTTTAGTAGAAGTCTTAAAGGATTTTGTCGTATAAAAAGCAATAGGGCTAAAATTGATGCAATTTTAAGATAGCTACTGTTAAAACTCACCCTTCATTCTACACGTTTCCAGACATAATTTATATCGTGTGCTGTTTGACGGAAGGAATATAAGGAGGTATAGTATTCTTATTATATAGTATTATTAAAAGAATACTATATTATTATATAGTATTCTTTTAGTAAAAGGTTTCTACTAAATAATAGAATACTTTTAATGCATATTGATAACCAATTAATTAAAATAATCACATTATATTAATTCTATAGAAATATACCGGTTAGTGTGACCACATAACGAATTTTTGAAGTGAAACTTCAAAAATACATTATGTGGTCACACTAACCGTTGTATCGTTGATTTTAGTATTGTTTAGTATCGTTGATTTGAAAACGCGTAGAAACGAAAAAGTGACACTAAGAAGAGAGAAACATATAAATCTATATGATTTAGCCTGCGAGAATGAGATAGAATCTATACTAATATAATAAAGCAGAAAAGGTGTTTTTGTTTGTTTAAACACGCTAATGTCTGGAACTACCAGTCCGATTTGATTAATTCTTTTTGTATCTGATAGCTAAATTCATGTGGAATAGTATAGGTATCTGGCATTAGGCTACATCTCTCAGCTAGCCTTAATTATTGGTTTTTGTTAAGCAAGTCGAAAGAAAAAGCGCTCAAGATCTGTTTTATCCGCGTGCTCTTGCGTAATGGTTAGTGATACGTAAATGATATGTCCTACAAAAATATAGATCTTTCGCTATCTACGCTATCTAAAAAGAAGTCCGCGATACCATAGACCTATTTCTTATACATAAGCCACAATAAGGTATTTTGTGACAAAAAATATTGAAAATTAAAAAGTGATTTATACGCGGGTGAAACCGCGGGGCACAGCTAGTGCAGTATAGTGTTTCCTATTATCTCGGTCTCCTCTGTGTGCGGTTCTTAAAGATAGTTAATATAACATTTAACTGTTAAAATCAAAAAATTACAAATTTATCATATAAATAAAATTAATTATATATCCAAACTACTAGTACTTAAATGTCTTTGTATCCAAACCATTCTTAACAATCCCGATTTCATATCTTACCGATTTATGGACCACTATATTGCGTACCATCTGGAATGAAATGTTATGTATGTTTACATCACAACTCATATTTAAAATAACATGAATTTTCTGACAATCCATGATTTACGTGTTAATGAAAAATTAAATTATATGTTAGTGACAATCTCCATTAATACGTATGGAACTGAAAGCATTAAAGTCAAAAGTACTCTGTGATTAAAGTGGAAGCACTGTTACTATCATTTATAACTTTTAAATCACTCCTGTCAGCAGTCTTTCAACTTTTATGGATTTCGCCCTTGAATAATAAAAAGAATGTAAAGGTGGTAACACTATTTTAACATAGACTTAGCCGTTCCGAAGTTCCTAACACATTATTATTCGACAAATCACTGTAAGTAAATGAGTTGATTGATTTCTTTTGTCAATGATTATCTCAGAATTTAGCTTTGTTTTAGTGACACGTACGCAATTCATTTGTTTATAACTTTGTATTCTCATTTCTCACTGCTGAATCTTTGTGAAAGAAAGGACAATAGAAATTAAATAAAATAAAGATTTAGTGGTTACTTGTCAATTTTCGAGTGCTAAACTAACGTATTGGAAAACTGGTAGACATGGAAGAGAATGATAATAAATCACCCACATCTTCTCACACAGACAAAGGACCATCAATTAAAGAAGAAAAATACGTGCAAAAATTTAAAAGTTCATGGTTGGAGAATTCAGATTACAAGAATTGGCTGAAACAAGCAAATATAAGTGAAACTGAAGCCTATTGTAAATTCTGCGATTGCCAACCTACTTGTGGTATGTCTGAATTATTGAGACATCAAAAAAGTGCCAAACACGTTGAAGATGGCTTAAGTAGACACCTGAACCATAATAAGGTTATAGAAATGAAACTAAAGATATACGGTTTTCCGGTACCGTCTACTTCTTCTCTTGATTAATTGATTACTACCTAAGTAATAAACTATTTCTGGTCGTAGAAAATCGCTATATTAAAATTAAAAAAAATTATGTATTTCTGTTATTTCTAAGTCTTTAAGTTTTACGCCCTAACTCAAAGATTTTCGGAGACTAATTTGAGGTATTTAGGGGAATTGTCAAAAAATCTAGGGCAAAAGTAAAACCTTATAGTGGCAACACTCTCTGTCAGTGTCATCTGCCCTGTCAAATCTAAATGTCAATTGTCAATCAGTGTCACTTCAAAAAAATACAGGTACTTACTTTGTAATTATACTGCCGTATTGTACATTTGAGTTACTTTTACTTTACTTTGTAGTACTGAGCAACAAAAATCTTTAAAAGTGAACCTCGCCATATAATTAAAAATAGACCATTACTATTTTTTGACATAATCACAATGCCGAAAGTTCGCCGTAGTCGCAAATCACCACCAGAAGGATGGGAACTCATTGAACCTACTCTTGAAGAGTTAGAACAAAAAATGCGAGAAGGTTAGTAAGAATTCATTGTTACTTTTCGTCTGTTTTGTTTATATAATCACCAGGAAAACAGATCAAAAAGTAAAAGAAAGTACAAAGACTATATAATTCTGGATCTTCTAAATTTGTAAATATATACTTAGTAAACCAATAACTCAAGATTTAATGTAAAATGTGAATTATTTCTGTCTTACGCATTATGTTTAAACATAATACAGTTATTTTAGTATTATATACTGGAATATAGAAGTTATTTACCTTACTTGTGGTAGAACAACAACAACAACATTAGATATGCTGAACTAATTAGTTACCTAAATATCTGTTCTTGTACTGTTACAGAGCTATGTTTATGAATAAAAATTTCGAAGAAGTCTTTCATTTTTGGACAAGTTACAGATTTAAAGTCTTAATTGATTTCTTTATTTGTTTGAACTGGATTATGTGTTTGATAAATATATTATTCAAAATTATAAAAAACTGCGGCTGCCAACCTGCCTGCCATGTGTGGCAACTTTGTCGAAATCGGGGCTATTTAATGCAATCTATGGGGTTGGCCTATGTTCAGCAGTGGATTATTATAGGCTGTAATAAATGAATCATCATCATTACAGCCCTTCACAAGTCCACTGCTGAATATAGGCCTCCCCCAAGGAATGCCACAAAGTACGGTCCTGAGCCATCTGCATCCATCGACTTCCTGCATGTCTTACCAGGTCGTCACTCCATCTAGTGGGGGGACGCCCTACACTTCGTCTGCTGGTACGAGGCCGCCACTCGAGAACCTCTTTTCCCCATCGGTTGTCGGTTCTCTGAGCTATATGGCCGGCCCATTGCTACTTCAGCTTACTAATCCGTTGGGCTATGTCGGTCACTCTATTTCTACTGCGGATATCCTCATTTCTAAGTTTATCATGCAGAGAAACTCCGAGCATAGCCCTCTCCATAGCTTGCTGAGCGACCTTGAGCTTCCTCATCCGGCCAGCAGTGAAGGACCACGTCTCTGTTCCATAGGTCATCACTGGCAACACTCACTGGTTGTACAGTCTCGTTTTCAAGTTTTGAGGTATACCTGACGAGAAGATGTGCTGTAATTTCCCGAACACTGCCCAACCGAGTTGAATCCGTCGATTGACCTCTCGGTCGAAGTTGAAATTACCTAGTCGGACTATTTGTCCCAGGTAAACATACTCGTCAACAACTTCAAACTTAGTGCTCCCAACAACTACCGGCATAGGTGTGACGTGGACATTAAACATGATCTTTGTTTTGTCCGTGTTCATCTTAAGGCTTATCTACCTAGGCCGCTTCTGGAAGAAAGAGTTCATCATAAAGAGTAATAAATGAATGAATTAATGAAATTATATTATTTTGTTTAATTCTTAAATTTAAATGTTTACAGCTGAGACTGAACCACATGAAGGCAAAAGAAAACAAGAATCTCTGTGGCCTATATTTAAAATTCATCACCAGAAATCCAGATATATCTATGACCTGTTTTATAGACGGAAAGCTATTAGTAGAGAACTTTATCAGTACTGTCTTGATGAGAAAATAGCCGATGCCAACTTGATTGCTAAATGGAAGAAGACTGGGTATGAAAATCTATGTTGTTTGAGATGTATACAAACAAGGGACACAAATTTTGCAACCAACTGTATCTGCAGAGTACCTAAAAGCAAGTTAGAAGAGGGTAGAATAGTAGAATGTGTTCACTGTGGCTGTAGAGGATGTTCGGGATAACACTAATATAGATTTTATAAATAAAAGAATAAACAAATTTTTTCATCATTTGTAAATTTAACAAGTTCATCAAACTAAGTTAAATGTTTGCATTTATTTTATATATAATTAGGATTCTATCAGGAATAGTGAACCTTTTTAAATCTTAGTTTTTGTGCGGTCATGAAGGAATATAATAGTTGAGAAAGTGTTCTTAATTAAAAGGATCAATTTATTTGGATAATTTTCTTTTGCATAGCACCTTTGGCCTGCTTGACGAATTTTCATCATGTTCATTACGTTTCAAAAGTTGTCTAAACAACTACACTGGCAATTGTTGTCACTTTGTGGTAAAACATAATATTATTTTGTGATTTGTATTAAAACATGTTTTTCATCCAATATCCTTCAGGGACAATTTTGAGTTTAAAACTTATTAATATTTCCTGCATACCACTTATAGCATTAATGATAATCTGTATATATCTAAGCAAAATACCACTGACTCATTTGCACATGATATCTCTAGAACTATATGCCCGATTGACTTGAAATTTGTCATATACATATATATACTCCTTTCTCGACATAGACACCTACTAAGAAAGGGTTTTTGGATAACTCAACTCCTGAGTTGGTGAAATACAGCTTCTTAATATACAAAATTATATTTTCGTTGTGTAGTGACTTTTCAATAATTTTAATGATTTGCATGTAGGTTATTTAAATCAATGGAACAAATGTGCATATTTATCTTTGCACAACTCTGAAAAATCTGGTTGTTTTATTGTTCTTAAATTAACTTAGAATTGATTTTTGTTTAGAGATTTATATTTTTGAGCAGTTTTTATTTAGTGAAAAGATTTCCCTTATCCATACTTTAATCAAGAGTGCCCCTTTCAGGCAACTTTCATACCCCTGAGGGTATGCATACCACTAATTGGATAACACTGATCTAGACCACATTATGTTACGGCTTTTGACATTGTGAAGTTCGAGTTTATTAACCAAATAAGGTATTTATTAACAGTGTTGGATAGGGATTATGACATATAGGGCTCTTTAATTTTTCCTACAAATAAGAAATGAAAATGTTAAAAGAAAAGAAATTGCCTTAAATAGAAAAATAAAATAAAATTCATCTCACAATAGTAACCAACATATATGTAAAAACTGCTACAAAATTTGTTAAATATATTTTGAGAAAAGGTGGAAATATTTTTTTATATAAATATGTAATAACCGCAGTCTACATGATATCAGAATCTCTTGGGAATTATATAGAGGACAGTTTATTCATTTCTTAAAGCCTATTAAAACACATCTACTGAACATAGGCCTCCCACAAAGGTGTTTTTTTCCAGTTGCCACACTTTGCAGACTAGTTGGCTGGACAACTGCTTTTTTAATATTTGAGCTCTTTATAGGGAGATGCTGTTACCCATCTCCTGTTTCAGTGCCCCCTGTCGCCTCTTACGAAACCCACAGGATGATATGGGATAGAGAAAATATTAGCGAACAGCTCTATTTATTGTTCATGATAGTGGCATATTATGATGCTTGTCAAAAAGGGACTTTTTACATTGTTATTTTTGTAGACAATAATTTACAATGTGCTCACTAATACATAGAAAATATATAGGTACTTGTTAGTGCTCGCTATTATCTTTTGCTTTTAAATTCATTTGCTAATAAATTCATTTTACAGTATAGTGCGATCTCACTTAAGTTTGGACTATCTTTATATAAAATTGTAATCTGAAAGACTTTTAATGGATGCATTTAAGTCTTTTGATAAAAATCTAATCTTAAATAAATATATCCACCATACCTCCTGTTCACCTGAAGAGTATGCTAGGTATGAATATACTAAGTTATAGTTAAAAATGGGAAAAGGTATTTGGATTAGTGTGTATAAACAAAGTCTGTAATAATTAACTTTTAATAGAATTTTTAATCAACATTTAAAGAGAAAAGAAAACAAAATGCAACAGTTCTTTGCTAAACAAAGGATACAAAAATCCTAAATTTAAAGAGTAAATGAAACAATATAGACATAATATATTGTTCATTACATCTGAATTAATCTACAAACTCAAACCTGTTTAATTTTTCTAGCGATATAAAACAAGATAATTGTACTTATTTATAATTAAAAAAAAAACAAAATGAGGAATTTGTAGACTCAAAACTAAAGTGAAGAAATGTCATGACATGGCATTTAGTACAAACAATTATTTAGTTAAACCACCATCACCAGTACTTTCATTATTTGAACTAAGTAACAGATTTCTCTAAAAAAAAACATAAGACACATTAACCATATGATGCAATAGAAACTTGCAATCTTAGCAACTAATTTAATCTTATTCATAAACTCTTATATAACTATTTGTATTTCTAAATCAGTCACTGCTTAAAGCTAAGCTCAGCCTTCTTTAAATACCCTGTTTCTGTTATTTATGATGGAAATACTAATATTAAATTAAAAAAAATATTTGCCTATTCACAAATACTTAAACAGTAACTTCTTTATGCTCCAAATCTTTCGATAGTTCTAGTATTAGATCTTTGTAGACGATTTGATTTACATTTTTGCTCAGCAAGTGTAATACAAACCAATCGCCAAAGCTAAAGTGTTTAATAATTTTTGACACAGATCTTCTTTTAACATATCTCAAGCGGCCCATGATCATAATGGAACGTAATGGAGGTAGGCAGAATACCAATATACGGAATAAAACAGCGACTGTCGAAATAAAAGCTAACACAACTAGCCAAAACCAAAGAATGATAAAAATTTTCTCATTAATGATGTTCAACGGTAAAACACACAATCGGTCTTTTAGTTGTATTGATCCTGAAGGTCCATATGATCTGAACCAGCACTTAGTCAGCTTCGGAAAGTACCGATCCATGGGGTTGACGGAAATAAAGTCTGTCATATCAGCTGGAAGTCTTGGTGAGTGGGTAAATGCTGCTACAGCAGTACCATAATTTCGGAAAGATCCTCCCAAAAACAAATCCAATAGAAATATCTGGCCTATCTGTAAAATTTTGTAAAATGAAACAGTAAAAATTATCTGATGTGTACATTAAGTTCAATAACATAATAAATATTATCTAAGTTTTGTGCAGTTTTCTCTCTTCTATGTATTTTAGCTTTACATAGCATACAAGTTTTCTATCCATATTTTTACTTTTTTTGATTTCTATTAAAAAATTATCTCCACACTAGGATTTTCTCCTGTATCGTGGGGGCAATTTGCATGCATAACTTTCACAAGGACAAACATCTAGACCCAGAACAATTATTTGTAGGCCATACAAATACTTAATCCATGTGTATTGCGGATTGACGGTATTGCGAGGCGCCGCTCCCCCTCCCTATCTCATTCTCTCGCAGGCTAAATCCTATAGTAGTATATGTTTATGTCTTTTAGTGTCATTTTTTTGTTTCATTGAGTTTCAAATCACAATTATTCTAAAGAAGTTATCACTTCGAAAAGACCCTTGTTCTAAACTTTATAACTTTAAAGGAGAGATAAAATACATTAGGATTATACAAAAAAGATATTAATATACTAACCACATTGAGAAGATTCAGCAATTCACAGAAAGCAAAACGCAGTGCATACATATTATGGGTGTAAGCATTAAGGTCATTGAAATAAGCCAACAACTGACCACGGCGCTGTTCAGTCCATGCATTTGTCACTATTGGGCAACCTAAAAAAACACTTCTGTTTCAAATTCACAGAAAAAATATAGCAGTCTTCATAATCTGAACATGTATAGTTTAGATTATGAAAGCAAAAACCTTGTTTGTATCCAGTTAAGCATACCATGGCAAGATTTTGAGAAATTATGAGCTCATTCTGCATATATTGAACTAAAAATAATCAAAGGGACCCCAGTTTAACTATGATATGAGATTGTTATTATTACTACCTGTGAATTGTTTCATATTTTTTCTGAGAGATATTTTCAGTAATATATCTCAAAAAATATAATTGGTGATCCTAAGTAAGTTGTGTGCATATGGAAAGCACATAAGAGAATCTCCACTCCCATATCATCCCATAGCTGCTGTCATTAAATAAGACTAAAGCAAATGCTAAGACCATGTGTCCTCTGATAGATGTCAAAGTGACCATCACATATATTATGTCTAACTCTAATAGCCTTCACCAGTAACAAGAAGTAATTTCTACAGCTATGCAGTTAATGAGGGCATCCCTGACTTTTCTGCCACCAGGGCGGCGCCACTTAAAATGAGGCGTAATATTTGACAGATTTCATAGCAGGGAAGTTAATTTGTTGGAAAAACGTAAAGGTTAATATTTCTTTCTGTACTATTAGTTATATTTTAAATTAATAAGATTAAAAATAAATACACAATAAATAAATTCATAAAAGTAGAAATATTTAAAAAAAAGTTTATAAATGTGCAAAAAATTAAAGAATAAACCACTGAGGCATTGTTTTATGTATTATTAAAATATTCTAGAAACCGATAAACTTTTATTTAAAACTATTTTCTCAATTAAATGACATTGTGTAAAAAAAACTTCACCTCAGTGTCAACTAGCGACATACATTGAGCGGAAGATTATTAGGCCTCATAATATAAGATTGACAGTTATGCCAAATTTTAAGCAAGCTGTAAAAAATGTTCATACATACACATAATCACGCCTCTCTCGCGTAGGGGTAGGCAGAGACCACTTCTTTCCACTTGCTACGATCCTTACATACTTGTTTCGCTTCATCCACTTTCATTATTCCCTTCATACATGCTCTTCGGTTTAGGGTACTCTTGACCTGGCCTTTTTTCAAGACGTCCCTGATTGGGTCTAGAAACGTCCGCCTAGGTCTACCCCTTCCAACACTTTCATTCACACTCGCCTTATACACTTTTTTCGTCAATCGTTCTTTATTCATTCTCTCGACATGGCCAAACCATCTCAGCATACCTTTCTCAATTTTTGTCACTACATCTTTCAGACCACAATGTTTCCTTATCTCACTATTTCTTATCCTGTCACTCAATTTAACTCCTATCATACTTAAAAAATGTTCATGGTCTAACAATAATAACAATTAAATTTTTTAAATCATGAATACACAAGGCGAGTCAAGATTTCAGCTCAATGCACTATTAATATGGAAACTAAAAATACAAATAAAAATAAGTAATTTATACTCAGGTTTTCAGCTAAGTCTTTAAGTCTTCCGCCTTCCCATGACTTCCAAAGGTAGTGCGGAATGTAGAACATGACAGCCTGTCCCAGAAGAACAAAACACACCCACTGGTAGTATGTATGCTTAATTTGTTCATCATTTTCTGTTTTGCTTGGACCCACCCCAGCATAAGCCATGTGTTTGCCTTCTATACCTGTTATGTACATATGACATAATTTAAAAATAATTGATTCAAATTTGAAACATTGAAAATTTTATTCTCGATCAAAAAAAAAATGTGGCATTTCACACACAGTAGAAGAAAAACCTTCAAATAAGAAGACCGAAACAATAGGAAACAATATTCTGTATTTTAATGATTTCTTATATTTACGCGAACACTACACATTGAATAAAACTATTTTTATGGATTTTATCGAGTTTAATTTACTAATTTTGATTCCCGACATTTCAGGTGCTTTACAGCACCCATGGTCACTGGTCCCATGGTCACAAGTCCCCCGTGACCATGGGTGCTGTAAAACACCCGAAGCGTCGGGAATCAAAATTAGTAAAATTAAACGCGATAAAATCTGTAAAAATAGTTTTATTCAATTCTGTATTTTATTGCATTCTCTCGCAGTCTCTAAATCATATAGATGTATGTATGTTTGTCTCTTTTTAGCGTTGCTTTTTTGTTTCATCGAGTTTCAAGTCACAACGATTCTAAATAAGTTTTCACTTCAAAAACATTTTTGCGTTACAAATAATATAATATTTTACACTGGCAAGTAAGCCTGTGTAAGATTTTTTATAATAAAAAGCTTACACGACACTATATACATAAAATGATTATCATTATCATTATTTTTCTATTAGCTCAATGACAAACAAGCAAACAGTTCACCTAGTGATAATAGTCAATAGACACCTGCAAGCAACTTCAGAGAAGGCTACACACATTTATTGTTACATTAAACAAAAAAATTTACTTTTACATGGTACAGCCGTGCTACAGCTATATTAGTAGTATAGTTGTGGCACGAATGGGTTGGCTCGACCGTGGAAGGACCACGTTCTCACAGAATACCAGCGTAAAATAGCAGCTGAACACTGCTTTGTTTCGTATGGTGAATGTAGAGAACCGGAGACCCTTTTTACTGGAAAAGAGGCATTCCATCTTAGTCTTCATGGGTGACAACGCATCTGCCTTTTGATTCTTTATTGAGGATAGATGTCTTTGGGTTACATCAACCATTTACCATCAGGTGGACTGTGTGCTCGTTTGCCACCCTATCCTATTAAAAAAAAAAACAAGCACGGCAGTGGGTACCCTGATGCCTGGCAGCATGATATCAACTTAGACATACTCTTAGGTAGAAAAAGCGCTACCCTAGTACATACTTCAAGTTCTTTTTTAACAACCCTTAGGCTGTCAAAATCAATCTTACAGTAATAACTAAATAATCTTATGATTGATACACCATTCAAATGTAGCGTGGTCGCCCATAATTTTAAGGTAAGTGTTTATTTTAACGGCTAATTACTTGAGACCTATCGGAATTTAAATTTGGGGAAATTTAGGTTGACCAACGTGGCCTGCCTCGAAGAGATCAGCACCTTAATTTAAGATATTCGTCTTGATCGGTTTACTTATAAAAGTACTAACCCACATATCGGCTCTTCAAAGTGTATGTGCCGTAAATCCAACAATAGTTGTTAATGGCATCTTTATCATTATCTTCGTCAGCATTGCTCATACAATGTATGGGTTCTCCAAAAAACTGTTTCGAGGTAACCATTAAGGTGAACATAAGCAACATAATCACCGTAATTTTATAATGTAAGCGAAATACATTGTTATCAGTGCACACTCTTTTGTATTTTAGAAATGAACGAAAGGGCGTTAACAAATCTATCATTTTTGGTTTATTTCGCGCAACATCACACAGGAAAATTAAGATAATGCGAAAGTTATTAAGCAAAACAATGATAGAAATATAAATAATGTAAATTGTGACATTTAGCTACCCAAAGAAGTGCATTTTACCCGCGAATGTGTTTTTTTTAGAGTTTAGAGAGATTATTATTACTCTACTCTTATACTCTATGCGAATAAAAACGGAAATATAAATCAGCCAACTAAATCATTTTATAAAATTAAGTCAGTCATATTACAATTTCATAATATGAAAACGGTGGAACATACTGTCAATTATTAAAAAAGTATTTATAGTAAAGTAGAAGTAGGAGATAAAAGATGAATAAACAGACTACGCTAAAAAATTAGATTAAATTTGCAAGTACCAACTAAACTGACTTGTGCAATAAAATTACAAAAAGAAAACTTATTATTATTAAGAGAGTTAAATTGTATAAAGTATGTATTTTAATTTCCTTTTATTTTATAATTTAATTAATTGCTTCGAATTAATATCGATATCAAGTCCATAAAAATAATAAATTTAAAAGTATTGCAACGTGTGTAAAATAGCCACCGTGAGAAAAAGCAAAAATCAAATTAACAAACTATTATGAGAATGTTCATTGTTTTTGAAATATTTCTTTACCTAAGTAGATTACATAGCTTTATTATTTTTAATTTATTATATTGATTTTTAATTTAGGCTTTAGTACCCACATAATATTTTGTAACTGCGTTGCTTAGTGATTATACCTATGAAATAAGAATACCTTGCTACTAAGTCGAGTACCTACCTAGTATTCTAAGTCAGAGGGCCATCCTCTTCATTAGCTTGTAAAAGTCCACTGGTGTATATAGGGGCGCTTGGTAGGCGGATTGAAGATTGAAGTGGTACTCAGCAAAGACTACTAGTACTTTGTATAGTATACACATACACGGAAAGAGCACTTTCTAGATACTCTTTGTCGGTTTCAGTATAATTTTACGCCTAGCCTAAAGAGTTATACAGCCATCAACCGGAAGCTATGAGATTCTCGTTAGCATCTCTTATAGTCGCCTCTTAACCCCCTGCCACACACTCGTCGAGTGGCATGAGAAGTAGCGAGGAAAGGAGGCAGAGACGTTGTGTGGCAACAATATTCGTCATGCCGCACGTCGTTTCCTCGTCATGCCCATCACTCCCTGTTTTGTCGGTTTTTTTGGGTGCGGGTCAAAGGACTGGCAATATGAGCGCGAGTGGCCGGTCAAATAATCGCGCGAACGCAGTCCGAATCGAGCGCTCGTTACAAAAGCGTCGTTCTATAGTCTAAGATTGCGATGAATAGATGTCAATCACCATCTCTGTTGGCGAGGATGTGGCGACGTATATTTCTTTTTATGACATTGATATAATTAGCTATACTAAATATGCATATAGCGCGCACGCTGCCACAGTTTCAACATCCATTGTGTTGCAAACGCAAGCAACCCAGCAGAGCGTCGCGATTAATTGCGCGAGTACAGCAATATGTGGGCAGAAAGGATAACATCGCGGCAGCGCGAGGAGTAGAGCGGTGAGCAGCGCGAGCCATTACGTTGGTATTGAGAAGTATTTGTCTTTTTAAGATCGTGTGACGTGTGTACTATTTGCAACCAATATCTAATCCGTTGCAGTAGGGCTTTACACCAGGCATGTTAAAAGAAGTTGGATATTCTTTACTTATTTGTTTGACACTGGCAAGTTATATGTTATCGTAGAGGCTGGTTATCAACTGATAAATTTAAGACTGGAACACTTATTATTTCAAATATTTTAAAATGATTTTTCTTGAGAATTTGGCGGCGATTCACGCGCAGCAATGAGCGCAGTTGACGTGATTATTGCGCCTAGAAAGAATTTCGGTCACGGCGGCCAGTGTTAACAGTGCTTAGCCATCTGGGCGGGCTAGGATTATAGTGCACAAGTATGTGCTCAAGCACAGGTGCATACTCTATTCCCTCACTGTCATAGCCCAATGGGACGGCATCAGATGATCCTTGTACGCGACCGGAGAGAGATCAGGCGTATAATCACCGGCTATATGTGTTTTACGAAGCACGGGGGTGAAACACCGCCAACTTCCTAAGTCCGGGCCATAACTGAGAATTTCTTGACAGAAAAAACCAATAACTGATTTTGTCCCGATCCGGCTTTCGAACCTTATGATCCGCAATCGCGCTTAAGACAACTAGACCAACGCAACGTCAACTAATTTAAAATGACTTTAATATAAATAATTAAAAATTAAAAATTTTGTACAACCGACTTCAATATAAATTATTAAGAATAACTCAAAAACTATTGGTTAGATCTTGATCAAATATATATATGGGACTAGGGCTGTAGCTAGAGTCGAATTTGAGGTAGAGCAGCATTGGTTACAGGTAGGGCGGAAGTAAAAATTTATCATAATTGATCTGCCCTCGAAGCACGGCCCTAAATCAATCACCATGTATATCATTGACCTCTAGATTAGTGATGTACATTCAATAGCTGTTCGTAGACAAATAATTTCTGTGATAGAACATGACCATGGATCTAAGAACTATTAAATTCTCAATGATGAAGAACAAGCGAACAAGATGGTTGAACATCCAGATTTGGATGTAGAGATCCACGTCTGAGTGAGAATGAGGTAATAATTAATTGTTGGGTGGGGTGATACGAGTAAATAGATACGACCAAAATACCATTTAGATCATATTGTTTCTGCAAACTTATTATAATAATTAACATAATAATAAAAATATTTAAAACAGCTGAATTCTACGATTCGCCATGTTATTAAAAATGCGAAGAACTTCGTTCAGATCAACTGATTTTGTTCTTTTTTTTCAAAGGCCAGAAATACCATACCAGCCATTCTCTCGTGACCCATTGACAGCCTTTGAGGCCTATTGATTGCAGTTAAAGTTGAAAACGTAGATTCGCAAGTTGAAAAGTTGAAAAGTAGATGCAAAAGTTCATATGTATCTTTGAACGCCTCTCGTTGCCTGTACAAAACTTGCAATGTATTTTCCATTTTATCCTCGATACGACTCAAGTAAGCTTTAACCACACTAGCCTCTTCTCTTGATGGAATTTTCAGACCTGAAAAATTAGTTAAAATTGTAAATTGAACATGACAAATTATTTAAATTATTAAATTTTTCAAACTTACTCAATTTTTCAGTGAAACCATCGAGACTTGCAATCGAATTGATTAGATCATCGTTGTCCGAAAACCTTCTCTGTAATTCAGCAATTAGTATGTCCAACGTTTTGAAATACTCAGACTTAAATGGCTCGTCGTTCTCTTCTATATTTTGTCTGGCGGAGGAACAGGAGGCCATACGTCAAATAGTCATCCATCCGATTTGGTTTTTACTTGCTTCGAGGTCTGTGTCCTATTTTCAGATTCGCCGCAGTCGTCGCTTGTTAAAGACTTAGCTTCTTCCAGAATCTGATTATACATTTGATTTGATCTTAATTTTATAATTTCATCTTCGACACACTTTATGATTGTTATGGCGTCTTTCAATCCTGCACTTCGGGCTTGCAAAAGCTGCGTCTGTAGGTTGTAACGTGGATATGATTTTTGGCCACAACCATGGCCATTCGGAATTCCAGATCAGCATAACTTTTAATACCGATACCTTGACGACGTTATCACCGTTGAATCTGCCATTTTAATTTCTTTCAAAGTCTGCAAAATCGATGAATAATTATCGTTACAACTTTTATAACTGCCAAATGTCCAGACCAGCGTTGTTCGAGAGTCGATCAACTTTTTCCACCATATCAGGCAGATATTTTGCCATGATGAAAGAATTCATGTAACATAATGCATTGGTCAAAATAAACGAATGAAAGTCATTTCTGAGATAGTTCTGATGACTATTATGCAAGCGATGGTAGCAGTGGACGTAAGGAATTTTAGGCCAATTTATTTTCACTAGTCGCAACTCCTGAAACTTTCCCACCATTACACTTGCCAGCATAGCATTGGCTAAGCATACAAGAGGGTCAATGTTATTTTCCGTAAGGGTACTTAACGTTAGTTCCGTAAAAGTGGCTGCATCAATGTTTTCAGTAGTCTTAACCATCAGCAACGACTCATTGACGACACCATCCTTGACGAAACGTATTGCTAATGCAATATTTTTGCGTTATTTTTATCTCTCGTCCCATCTTCCATTAGAGTAAACCATTTCACGTCAGATTCATTAATATCTTTGACAATGAAACTTCACCGATTGAACCATTGCTTGAATTATTTGATTTTAATTTCAGGTGAACGATATGTTGCGTTTTGTGGTATATGAGTGAGAACCCTGTTCAAATTTGTGTTTTCCCTTTCATACATGTGTATTCAAATAAATTCTGAAATAATCCTTGTTCTTTTCTTCTTCCAAAATATAATTTCCACGCAAAGCTAATTCGTTGACAATTAGAAATTGTATTACTTCAATGATAGACTTCACGTAATACCTATATTTTTCTAATACTTTTTGATTTATTAACGTTTCAACACTGCTAGATGTAGATATTCTTTGTAATTTCTCCTGCCACATCGACATAGCTTGAATATGAGAAATTGATTTTTCATGTTTTGGAAAACCAGTTTTAGAATCAGTGGCATTTTTCCAGTTTCTAAATCCTGTGGAAGTGTACGAAGTCTGTTTGCTTCCATGAGGTAAAAATTGCTGGCATGGATAGCAAAAAGCAGCATCTTTCTCGACAGAATACTGCAACCATTTATAACGCTTGAACCAATCGAAAACAAAGGCCCTGTTATGTTGTTTTGGATATGTGTCTAAAACAACTTGTTTTATTGGTTCTCCGATTTGTGCAATATCAGAAGGAATACCATAGCTAACATTACCAACATGTGTTGACCAACCTGTTGCCATGGAACTAGGAGTAGCGATTGTATTTTGTGCTTCCACCTGTTTTGAGCAGTGAGGTTCTTCGTGGTCAATTTGCTCTTCAACTCTTCGTTTTTTTCCAAAGAAAGCCCGTATATCCATCGAGAAATCAATGAATCTTCAATTTATAGCAATTAGCAATAAAATAACAATTGTATCGATTTTTGCCTAAAACACTCTTTACCGTACACTTCACTAAATCAAACTACAACAATCATAATTAATCAATCTCTAGTTTATGTTTATTTTGTTTAAAGGGGATTCCTGCACGATAGACTGCAATATAGCCCATATTGCAATCTATGGTACAGGGAATCCCTCTGCATCACAGATATTCCCTAATAGCATAGTTTGCTATAGCAAGTTTCCTTGAATTTTTCGTCAAATTTTCATCAACTTCGGATTTTTCCATTTTTACGACAATTTGTATGCAACTTGCTATTGAATTTGACGTATATTTACTGGTTTACTGCCGAATTAGAATGCAAATTCACTTCAAAAGTTGACTAGAAAGTTTTCGTCAATTTTCAGGCAAGTTTTATGTCAATTTATTGTTAATTTGACTTGAAAATTGTTAAGTATTTTACCGTCAAATTGTAGACAATTTTATGTATAAATTTGCTTACCTTCTGAAATGATAAGAATGAACATTACTGACTTTTTTTCGTAAAAGTTACCTTTAAATTTTAATTTAAAGAAAATTAATTGAATCGCCAATTGGGCAGCAAATTTCAGGTAATTTCAACATCAAATTACCGTCAATTTCAAGCTAAAGTAGCTATTAGGTTATAATTAAATAGACGCTTAGATCGCTTCTGTGATGGCGCTTCAAAAGCCATCAATACACAGAACAAAGAATTATTAGGCATTGCCCCACAATGCCCCCTAGCTACGGCCGTGTGTATGGGAAGCACATGTGAAGCACCAGATTTCAAATAAAAAAAGAATCATCGAAATCGGTTCACCCAGAAAAAAGTTATGAGGTAACACGCATAAAAAAAAACATACAGTCGAATTGAGTACCTCCTCCTCCTCTGTTTGAAGTCGGTAGAAAAGGTTTAAAGTCCCGAAGAATGTTTTTAACTGTCGGCTGCTACTTTTAGTAAATCTCGGGAATTCAAAAGATGACATAGGTCGAAACTCAAAGATATGTTTGAGCCAATAGAATACTATAATACATACATACACAATTGTGTATTAGTATTCAATGGTTTGAGCAGCCGAAAAGCTTATTCGAGAAAACCAATTATAAATTGTGGTGGTCTGTTGGGTCAAGGTTTGGAGAATAAGGTGGATGAGGAAGGGTCTTTAGCTTTAGTTCTGCTAATTTTACCAACGTTTGTTGTGTAGTACGTGGTCGGGCGTTGTCATGAAGAAGCAATGGCGAAGAGCAATTTTACAATCTGGGATGTTCGACTGCCAGCCTCTTCACCATCAACATCAATTGCAATTCTGGACAATAACGGTCAGCAGTTAGTCTTTTTTGACGATTATTCGTAGGTCAAAATTTCTCAAACGAAGACGATCGAACCAATAATGCACAGATCGTGCGTTAGTACGTCATTGATAGAGCGTGACGTTTGAGACGCATTGATTTCACTTCGGAATTCATATTCATAAATATCCATGGTTATAAGTATAGCAATGTTGCAGAAAAACTGGTTTTGAAATGGTATAATATATAAAATGCCATAAATATAAAAAATTATACCGTGTAGTGGCGGTGTAAGAATATCCACTACCCCATATCATCCCGTGGGTGTCGTAAGAGGCGACAGAAGGAAACAAATCGGAAGATAGGTAGCAGCGTCTTTTTAATAACAACTAAAAATAAAAAACTGCGGTTGACAACCCTCTTGTCAAGCGTGGCAATTATGGCAAATATACCCCCATGAAGCAATCTATGGGGGAGGCCTATGTTCAACTGTGAAGTTTAATAGACTGTAACGGTAATTGTAACGATAAATATAAAATTTACTTAAATTTAGAATTGCAAGTCAAGTCATTACAGTTCAAAGTGGCCACAGTTCAACAAAAAGGCAACTTCACGGGTAAAGAGCATACATGAATAAAAAGGTTATCATGAACACATTTTCGTAATAAATACATTTGTCACCGATGTATGTACATATATGTAGCTCTCTGTGAAATAATTTTTAGAATCGGATTGGCAGTTAGGGAGATTACTTTCTACCAAGTTACATACAAACAATTTATATTAGTGTAGAAGTGTGATGGGAGATGAGAGGTTTTGCAGTGTCGCTTATCATCGAACACTTTAGTAGTTTAATAAGCCCTTGCTTCCAGAAATATTTAGAGGATCATTGTAGGCTCCAAATAGGTTTATATCAGTCTTATAAAAGACTGTGTAAAAATATTCTGTTAGATATATATCATAGACTTAGAATATACTAGCGTATAGACCACCTGACAGCCCGAAAACGCGTGACCAATTTTGATTTGTCATTGTGTGCGTTAGCTAGTGATGTATACTTTACTTAAAAGGACTATCGAAAATGATTGTTAAGGAAGCGGTAAAAGATTATAAAAAATTGTTTAGTGCGTTGTTGAATAACTTCAAAATTAACTGAATTTTACCATGATAGTTCTAAAATAGTTAAAAATATTCATATAACATGTTCCTGGGTAATAAGCTGAACCTACCTGCCTTTTGTTGCATTTTAATTCAAATGTATAAAACCCAGGTACTCAGATCCTAATAATCAACTCCCCAATAATCAGATCAGAATGTTGTATTTTCGAGCTATGATCTTGGAGAAAATATTTACTGCCGAGGGCAGTTTCGGAATTTATTTTTAACATATTGTTAATATACGAGTAAATATATTTTATATATTTTATAAAATGTTTTGATGGGGAAACAAATACGGGACACGGAGTACAACATAATGGCTGCTTTATTTTCATAGAAGTATTACTTGTGATAATTACAAACATTTAATAATTAATAATTAAATAGATTATAGAAGTTAACATTCGATAGATTTTAACATTCGACTTAAGTATGAACCTAAACTTAATAATTTAAGTAAGGAAATTTGTAGGAATCAGTTAAATAAGATTGCTCTGTTTAAAGGCCAATATGTTTATGAGGCTTCATCATGCTTCATGTTTATATTCTTTCATCTGTCCCTAAAAAGTATAAAGTAATAATAAACTTATTATCATTTTAGCTGCATGAATTTTAAAAACATAATGATCTTAACACAGTAAAGTGCACTAAGTGTCTGAGGATACAGATGCACTCTCTATTCTCTCAATCTCGGTATGTTAAGAAAATGGTCACTCATTCATGGACTGACCGCGGCAAGTGCAACTTAATTTCGCAGATCTATTGATCTGCGCAACTATTACTTAACCACGAGTTCCTCTTCTCTACGAATAACGCTGTAGGGGATGAACTACGCTATTTAAGCCCTCGCGACAATGTCGTCGGCCATCAAGCATGAATCGGGCATTGACCGTTGTGAGTATCAAATACTATGGAACTTATACTATCACGTCTCATGCACGGTCGTCTAGCGCTTGAGGAGCATTACTAAATATCTATACCTAACTACGCTAAAAGTTTTATCGTTATGATTTGGGAATATAATCCGAAGTTCCGAAGCTCCGCTCAACCCCTTGGGGAAAATAGCATGATGCTATGAATATTGTACTAGTGTGACCGTGAGGCTGTGCGGTTGGTTGCTAGGTTATAAATTTATTTTGGTTGATAAATAGATACTTAGTTGGGTTCATAATGGCTTAAAGAGGATAATCTCAAGATTTTTTGTCTTTAATTTACTACAGTTTTATAATGTATGAAAATCTGTCTCTATATTTATCTAAAGATTTGAAAGTTATATTTTGAAGTCTTATTATAACAATATTTTACTTACTGGTACAAATACAGAGATAAAAACATGCGAAAAAGTAAACAAGCAGGAATCAAAATCTTCAAAACTTGCTAGCTCTCACACATATATCTCTCAGCATCGCCAGAGAGTTGCTTCAAAAATTTGCATCAATGATATTTCAAAGTCTAAATCCTGCGAAAATTTACATGTCCTGTAACTGATTATGAGCCTCCGATTGCCAAATAGTCCTAACGAAGATTATATTGAATATTTCGAGACAACTTTTGATTTAAAAAATTGTTACAACAACTTCACGAATATTTATATTGAAATTTGTTTTATTTTTTTAATTAACAGGCAATTAATGTTCGTTCAATTTAAATTTACTCCAACAAGTAACAAATATTTATAAATTGCAAATAAATTACAAACCTTATATTAAAATACCCATTTGGATTATAAATATTTGTTTTGGAAGTCGCTCGCGTCCGTAGGCTTCGACCACCTAACCCAGGCCCACCCTACACGTGTCCCCAGGTGGTGCTAAACGAGCGACAAAGCCGAAAAGATTAGACCGGCTCTCGCCGTATGGTAGCGGCGTAAAATCTACCACCCTTAGTCGCACCATGAGCCAACAAATAAAAAAAATGGCCCTGAGTTCCCGGCGCCTTTAATGGGGCAGGGTGTGAAGAATCTCCGGGAGAAAAACTGGCGACGAGGTTCGCCACCCGTCACGTTCTGTTCCCGGAGGGCGAAAAGTGGATTGCGGAGGCCCGTCTGGCTACGCTGAATGTATGTGAGCAATGAATGATAAGATGGATGAAGTATGCGAAATGATGAATGATAGAGGAATAGATGTTATGTGTAAATGAGACGAACGAGGGAAAGGATGCCACTGCACATGGCATGTATACCGCTTACTGGTCTGGTGTAGACGAGACCGAGCGGGCATGCCAGGGAGTCGGTGTCATCCTTTCAGAAAGAATGGGTCAATGTGTGAAAGAGTATGAATGTGTACCAAGGCTGCTATGGATACGAATGAAAGTGGGCTTAAAGAAGTTGTTTGTGCTAGGGGTGTACGCCCAGACATGTCTAAGCCCACTTATATCCGAGAGCAGTTTTGGGACATGGTAAGGATGGTGTTGAGGAAATGTAGAGAAATGAAAATATTATTATGTTAGGAGATTTTAATGGAAGGGTTGGGGTGAAGAGGTCTGGTTATGAAAGGATATTAGGAACGTTCGGCGATGAAAGTGTAAATGAGAATGGTGAAGACCTCTCGCCGTATGTGTGGAAAAGAATCTTTTTGTGACGAACACTTTCTTTCGCCATAAAAGGATTCACATGTATACATGGGAAAGAGGTGATGATAGAAGCATGATAGATTTCATAATTGTGGATGAAAGAATGCGGAGCGCAGTGGTAGATACAAGGGTTTACCGGGGGTCCAGCGTTGGGACGGATCATTACTTGGTCTTATGTCGAATTAATGGTCTATTCAAGCGTTGGCGGCATCGGACATCTGTGTCTACCACTGCGTTACAGCGTATAAGAATAGAGAGGTTACAAGATGAAGATGTGAAAGAGAAGTATAAATGTAGACTGAGAGAGAATATTAGTGGTTTGAATGAAATATGTATGAATGATTTAGACCTGAAGACTGTATGGAATAATGTTAAGAAAGTTTTAGTGGATGCAGCCACCGGAAGTATGTGGTGTAAGTAAGAGAACGAATGAAAGGAAAAATAATACGTTGTGGTGGGATGATGAGGTACGGATGGAAGTTGAAGCAAAGAAGAGCATGGCTAGATTTACTGGCAACCAAAGCTGGTAATTCTGGCGGTATGAATGATGAGATTGAAAGAAAAAGGCAGACTTTAGACTTATAAATAAGAGAGTAAAAGAAGTTGTTGAAAGGAAAAGCAAGAAAGAACGGATAAGAATGATAGAAGGATATCTGATAACTTCCAGGCAAATATTAAAATGTTCTGGAAACTCGTAAGAACTGCTAGGGGAAATTCAAAACAGCCTAGAATGAATGCTATACGAGACGAGAATGGCTGTATGCTGAATGATGAAGCTTCGAGTTTAAAGAGATGGAAGGAATACTTTGAAAGCGTGTTTATGAGTGAAGAGTCGTCTGAATTAAGTGAAATAGAAATTTCGAAAGAAGTGGAGAGAGGTAGGAGATAAGTGTAGATGAAATAATGAAAGCAATGAAAAGCATGAAAGCAGGTAAGGCAGGCGGATATGATAGAGTATCACTGAAATGCTAAGGGCTGGAGAGGGCAGGCAGCCTGCTGTACACCTTGTTTAATTTATGTTGGGAACTGAAGGGTACCGGAAGACTGGTGCAAAGCCGTTATAGTCCCAATATATAAGGGAAAGGGGTCACAGCAGGACTGTAAAACTACTGTAGATCAGCTTGCTTAGCATTGTGGGTAAACTGTATGCTAAGGTGTTAATTGAAAGAGTTATGGAAGAAACTGATGGAAAAATTTGGGATGTGCAAGCTGGATTTAGAAAGGGATGGGGTGTACGGATCAAGTCTTTTCCATGCGCATGATTGCGGAGAAGTTTTGGCCAAAACCAGAAAGTTTTTGTGCGTTCATGGACTTGGAAAAGGCTTATGACAGAGTGGACAGGAATATGTTATGGCAAACACTGAACTCAATTGGTTTGAGCGCTGGTTTGGTACAGGCATTAGGGTCTCTTTATAGGACTCTAGTGCTTGTGTCAGGATCAACGGGGTCTACTCGGACTGATTTGGCATCCAAAAAGGTGTCAGACAGGGCTGTGTAGCTTCCCCGTGGCTGTTTAACCTATTTATGGACAGATGTTTGCAAACTTTGAAAGTTGAAGAATGGGGGTGAGTTAACCGTCAAATGCCTTTTGTACGCCGATGATCAAGTCATATTTGCATCGTCGGCGGCCGAGTTGCAATGATGGTTACTTTAATGAACTGGTCATTAAAAGAAAGGGGTATGAAAGTGAACGCAAGAAACGAAAGTGATGGTTTTGAAAGAGAAGAAAGTAAAACGTTATGTGAAATAAGAATAGAAGGGAGTTGATTGAGCAAGTGGATGAGTTTGTATATTTGGGATGTTTATTTAGCAGGGATGGTAGATATGATAAGGATATAGAACGACGAGTGAACGCAGGAAATAGAGTGAATGGGGCTCTACACGCTATTGTGAGGAGTCAAAATGTGTCAAAAAAGGCACGTTTGGCAATTCATAATGCTGTGTTAGTCCCTACTTTAATGTATGGTAGTGAAAGTTGGGTGTGGCAGAAGAAGCATGAGTAGAATAAATGCTGTAGAAATGCGGTCATTAAGGAGTATGCTAGGGCTGAATCTGAATGACAGGGTGAGAAATAGTGTGATAAGAGAAAAGTGTGGTTTGCAAGATGACGTTGTGACCAGGATTAAGAAAGGAATGCTTCGGTGGTTTGGTCATGTAGAAAGAATGAACGAAGAAAGAGTGACAAAGCAAATTTATGCTGCAGAAGTGAACGGCAGAGTCGGAAAGGGACGCCTAGACGAAGGTTTATCGACCAAATTGGCGATATATTAAAATGGGCCAGATTAGAGTACCCTTAACCGACGTGCGTATGCGTAGATATATGGATGTAAAGGAGGCGAGAGAGGTGTGCCAGGATCGTGCCAAATGGAAGTCCGTAGTCTCTGCCTACCCTCTGGGTGACAGGCGTGAGTGTTATGTATATTATGTATGTATGGTACAAATAATGAAATGACTACTTTTAATAAAATTGTTTTATTCTACTTTTCTTTTATACTTCTCAAGAAAATGTTTGCTGCAAATTGTTGAGTTCTTCTTTGCATTCCAACCAACCCGTCCAATGAACCTTAACCACTTTTTCTTATTATAGAATCTGGAGGAATCTGTTTGAAAACGGCAAAATAAAATTACATTTTAGAACGCAAACCGAGGATTTATTTTGTTGTGTAGCAAGTCTATCGATTCATTATAAACATTCAAGGTAAATATCGACATTAATTTTGATATAGTTGAGTCAATCCCTAGCGTACATGTAAAATATTTTGTATAAAATGTATTTACCAAATTCATGCAAATTATCAACAACGTGACTTTTTTCTTTGCAAAATATCAAAATTAACAAAATAATTGAATATATTCTATATTTAAAACAGTATGTAACATAAATTTTAACCAAAAATAAACGCGTCAGAATATTGACGATGTCTCGAGAATTTACCTGTGATATGTGAAAATATCAGGATTATTTCTATTATTAACAGCACACTCACTCACGGTACAATTAACCATTTTGGAAAAAGTTACTTTCTAAAAATAACCACTATTATACTTTAAAAATTACAAAATATCTCGGAGCTATTTCTTGCGTGCTGAATTGTGCTGACCTGTCATTCAAAATCGGTTACAGAGTCATGAGATTTGGTATCCTTTTCTAACTTTGTATTTTGCCATAAGGAATTTTTTCTCCCTTGCACTATGTTGGTCTATACGCTAGTATATCCTAAGTCTATGATATATTTTATGGTTAGATAAATGACTACTACATTTGTAAGATAGTTTTCCTTTAACTGAATGGTTATTCGTATAAGTCTGTTTACTATTAGAAAATATTGTTATGGCTAGGGGCACAGAATAAATAATAGTACTACGTACTAGGGGTTAATAAAACTACATTTAGTACAAATTTCTTTAATGTCTTAGGTACATTGTTTCACTTAAAAATAATTTGACGAACACCTTTTGTTTAATAATTAGATAACGTGCCAAAATAAGGAAATTAGGAATGTATAGTGCATTAAAGAATGGCCTTAAGGAATTATCCTGGCACACGACGTAGTCTAAAATATTAGCGACGAATCTAAATTGCTGACTGATATGTATGCTGGGAGTTTAAATAAAACACATGTATTACAATGTGCAAGGTACAAGCGGTTTACTTCCGAAATCAGCGGAGTCAGCTGATACCTGATACAATGGGGCAGTACGCAGGAGGCCGTGTAGCGAGTTGACAACATACCCTCCGATATATATATATATATGTGTATAATATGAACGACCTACATTACAGTTTACTTTTTAATTATAATAAAATTGAGCAATAGTTTAAAGTCTGTCAGTCATCTCTTCCATCTATGCACAGGAGGACGACGAAGGCCTTCGATCGGGTTTGGCACAAAGCGCTTCGAAGCTCCCTTCCTATGGGCTTCCCGAGAAATTGTCCAATTGGACAATTGGATCACCAGCTTTCTTGCAGATCGGAGCATCAAGGTCGTTGTAGACGGTGCATGCTCCGACTACAAGCCTATTAATGCTGGTGTTCTACAAGGCTGCGTGCTATCACCAACGCTGTTTCTTCTGCATATCAATGATATGTTGCGAACCAGTAACATTCATTGCTATGTGGATAACAGCACTAGTGATGCTCTATACACCGGCCGTGCCAATATTTCTCGGGAAAACGTCGCCGAGTACCGAAACAAACTTGTGTCTGAAGTCGAGTCTTTGCTGAACAAAGTCTCGGATTGGGGGCGACTAAATCTAGTCCAGTATAATCCTCAGAAGACACAAGTTTGCGTGTTTACCGCTAAAAAGAACCCCTTTGTCATATCTCCTCAGTTTCAAGGCACTCCCCTTGTTGCTTCAGCCAGTATCGGAATCCTCGGCGTCGACATATCGAGTAACGTACAGTTTCGTGGTCACTTGGAAGAGAAGGCCAAATTGGCCTCTAAAAACCTTGGCGTGCTTAGCAGAGCGGGACAGTATTTCATGCCGGCACACCGCCTGCAACTTTACAAGGCGCAGGTCCGGCCTTACATGGAATACTGTTCACATCTCTGGGCTGGGGCTCCCCAGTGCCAGCTCCTTCCACTTGAACGCATCCAGCGCAGAGCGGCTCGAATCGTCGATGACCGAGTCCTTTCCGATCGGCTCGATTCACTGGCGCTGCGAAGAGATGTTGCATCCCTTTGCATTTTCTTTCGCATTTACCACGGGGAGTGCTCTGTGGAATTGTTCGGATAAATCCCAGCCGCTAAATTTCACGAACGCACATCGCGGCAAAGCTCCCTATACCATCCACATCATCTGGATGCTTGGCGGTCCACCACTGTAGGTTTCACTAGGAGTTTTCTTCCGCGTACGACCTCTCTCTGGAATAGTTTACCACCGGCGATTTTTCCGGACCGATATGACTTAGGGACCTTCAAGAAAAGAGCTTATCCTTTCTAAAAGGCCGGCAACGCACCTGCAATTCCCCTGGTGTTGCAGTTGTTCATGGGCGGCGGTAGTAACTTACCATCAGGTGAGCCGTACGCTCGTTTGCCCCCTTTCCTCTAAAAAAAAGCAATGACAGTTATTCATTGCACTCGACATGATATTTGAATTGAAAGTGCAACATTGCGATCATCGTTCGTTTTCGAAAGCAAATATTTGAACACTCGCTTAAGATATATTATATTCTCTATTGCTAATTTGAATTGTATTTTGTTTATCCGAACCTTCTTGCAATACCATAACCAGCAACTTTATGAATTTTCTTTGATATGGTTTATATTTATGGTCCTTCGAGCCAGATATATGGATTAAAGGTAATACTGAATTTGTTTTTGGAACATAAATGACTTAGACTAGGCTAAAATACATCGGTGGCGCAGCAGCTTAGCATTGAGTTACGGTGCTGAGATGAAATCAAGCCAAGCCGAATCCCGCACAGAACAAGTGTGTGCATACAATTAATTGTTCCGGATCTGGATGATCTTTGTGCAATTTATGTCTGCAAAAGGCCTCCATATAGGAGAAAAGCTTTGTACCTAACTAAAACTAGTAACTAACCAGAAGGATCCTGGTAAAGAAATAAATCCATAGGGGAAGATAATAGGTAAAAATATAAAACACCTGAGCTTCAAAATATCAACTAACTTTATGAAATAACAGAAAGTAATTATTATGAAATGGATTTCGCTTTGTTAAGGATTAAAGACTATAGAGGGATATGTAAACACGTAAAGAACAATATTCTAAACTAAAGAAATGTAGTTGTCAAACCTTTCGAAAAATCTATATACCATGCGCCCCATGTTTTTAGGATTAAATAATTAATATAATTGTCAATAGAGTACATAACCAAATCTTGGTTTCTTATTAACTTATGCAAACACTACCAACACTTTAAAAGGAATTAAATTTTACGGATCCGTAAAACTATAATAGTTCTATTCAGTATGTAGTAACTGCGTAAATATATGAAATGATTACTGTGGTTCACAATACGAACTCCAAATCACAAATGTCCGATTTTTTTAAAATTTATTATATACTACACTATACTAAAAGGCACGGCTTATTAGTGAAAACCTAAGAAAACCTAGTAAATTTCTCAAAGATTGCAATAAAGCATAACTTGATAAGCTGTGTTGAATATTCTTTAGGGAACATTAAAATTCCTCTGTAAGATGACTGGCTGTATGTGATATTAGTTTTATTTTGAAAATAAACAAATCGTTTTTATTTTTATTTTACTTAAAATGCAGTCGGTCTAAAGTACTCACTAACTCTTAACTACTTACTAATCGCTAAACGTAGTGGTTAATACATATTTAGCTGATCATTTATAACTCCCGTACAGCCACACATACATACACTAATTTTTTATTAATTTACTATTATTTTATGTATATAAACACAGTAAGGCCGGCCATATACATTCGGAATTCCATTTCGGGATTTCGTTTCGGAATTCAGGACGGGTCGGCCACATACATTCGGAATCCCGTTTTTCCCGCAAAATTTCGAACGGAAAACTACCTTGATTGGATGGTCCTTGATTTTATATGGATTTGCTGCGTTCGGAATCCTATTTCCGAATCTAAGAGGCCGGCCTTTGAGGATAGTTCAGTTTTACACGCGTTTAGTTGTAGCGTATTCCTTTGTTTTCTTCTTGGATAATGACACTAGAGGGTATTTCGACAATTTTTCATACTACGTATAATCAGTCCGAAGCTGCAGTTGTCTTTCTCTGTTGTCTGGCTCGGTCATCTACCGGATATCCTCATATGTCACTGGTTTTGTGTTTATGTTGGCACAGTTTCTATTATTCCCTAGCCTTGTATAAGTATTCATATTTCCTTTAAAGCAAATTTTGTACATAATGTCGTTGCTCAATATTTTATAACTAATTTGAAGGCATCACGCAGGTTCTATTCAATTGTGTTTAGTTAGATGTTAGATGGCACATTTTAAACGTAAAAATTGCTTAATTGATAAATTTAGTACGAATTAACTTATTTAGTACAAAAATTGGAATATTATCTAATGAGGGCTAATAATTTTCTGCTCACCAGATGTCGCTAGTTGACACTGAGGTAAAGTTTTTTATAACACAATGTAATTAATTTTGAAGTTGTTTTTTAATAAAAGTTTATCAGTTTCTAGAGTATTATATTAATACACAAAACAATGCGTCAGTGGTTTGCTCTTTAATTTTTTGCACATTTTTACCTTATTTTTATTTTTTTTACTTTTATGAATATATGTGGTTTGGTTTATTTATTTTTTAATGTTATTAATATAAAATATAGCTAATAGTACAGAAAGAAACAATAACTTTTACATTTTCCGAACAAATTAACTTCCCCGCTATGAAATCTGTCAAATATTATACCTCACTTTCTAGTGGCGCCGCCTTGGTGGCAGAAAAAGTCGTGGATGCCCTCATTAGTAAGACCATAATTTTATACTTATATTTAACCATTCACATAATATATTAGTTCGTACTTTTACCCTAATTTTGGTACTATATGACACATAATAAAGGTAATATTTGACACTAATATAACAAGAAAATTATTAAAGATAGTAAAATTACTTTGCCTATCTATATCCGCTAACTAAACTAATGTTAGTGGTGACGAGGATAGTGCACGCAATTGATTGAGGGCGGCAGGGCTCTTCAAACTGGGTAAGACACATCATTTTATTTTATTGAGCGGATATAGGCAAAGTAATTTTTACTAACTTTAATATAATGGATTTCCGCAAAGTAGCGCCTGATTCTATTAATTAACAAGAAAATTATACTATTGTAAAATAAATAAAACTAAATAAAATACTTGATAACGCCAAATTAAGTCGCATTATTATTAATATTACTATTTCTTAGATAATATGAATGCACTACGTAATTGTAACTAATAAAAATTCCCCTGGTAATGTAGTGAATTCATGTCCTTTTTATTTTATGGTAAGGGGCCATTCAACTACCGTAAACACTAAAAGGGGTAGGGGGGTCTTTGATTTTCTTATTTTTGATGACATGGAGGATGGGGGCATCTGGATGGTGGTTACGTCAGCAATATTTATTTATTTACTTTTTCTGCAACCCTACTTGTCTATGCTAGAAAGCAGGTAAGAGCTTTGCTTACTTTTGCTGACGAGGGTGAGAGGGCGGTAAAAATTACAAAAAATTGCTTACGTAATACTTGAACGGCATGGTCCTCGCAAAACTTTCTGCATATTGTAAAAGTCATTTTGTGATCTATAATATTATGTATATCTGCATTTTGGGGAAATATGTCTCAGAACCTAATTTGTATTTTACTCACATCTGTTTACAACCTTATTCCATACAAATAAATCATTAACATTATAAATTAAAATGGTAACTTATATCTTCAAAAGAATTTAAACAAAAAAGTCGCTATGTTACTAACATACACTGTAGACTAGTCAAATCACCACCCGTTCCTAAACATTAACCGTTTCCAAGAAGTAAAAATGGTTCCTTTGCCTTTGTTTTCCTAATTCCTATATCTATTTTACCACAAAGTGTTTCTTATTTATAATTTACTTCTAACGGTGTCTTCTGGTGTGTACTCGTCGAACGCCATATTACCTAACGCGAATATGTTCTGCGGATCCAAAGTCTTCTTAGTCGCTAGTAGAAGTCTGGCGCCTGGCTCGCTAACTGTCCGCTTGTACCATTTTTTTCGCAGCTTACCCACGCCGTGGTGGTGTGAAATTGAACCTGAAGTTTCATATTTTATTTTCAATTATATTTTTACGTAAGACCCTGCCTTATAATGTATGGTAGTGAAAGTTGGGTGCGGTAGAAGAAGCACGAGAGTACTCGTAGATAAATGCTGTAGAAAAGCAGTCATTAAGGAGTATGTTAAGAGTGACTCTGAATGACTATCTCATAGGCATGTATCATACATTCTTTTATAGTGACCTGATCATTCAAATATTGATTTGTCTTATGAACCGGGTCATTCAAGTCGATCATTCAAATGGATCATTTCGAGTTTCAGTACTGTGTGATATGTGAGAACCGCTCGATAATGTCGGTCGTCGGACATTACAATAACTCTTCGGTCGTAGGTCCTGTCAATCGTTTGATCTAGAACATTCAAAAATGTAATTGCAATCATCAATACTTTGATGCGACCCGGGTCAAATGAACGCATCATTCACGATTGACACATGTCTACTATCTCAGTGTGAGAAATTTTGTGATAAGAGAAAAGTGTGGTTTGCAAGATGATGTTGTGACCAGGACTAAGGAAGGAATGCTTCGGTGGTTTGGGCATGTAGAAAGAATGAATGAGGAAAGAGTGACAAGCAAATTTATGTCGCGGTAGTGAATGGCAGTGTCGGCAAGGGACGTTTTAGATATTTATCGACCAAATTGGCGATATATTGAAGACTAGCTGTTTCCCGCGACTTCGCCCGCGTGTAATTTAGGGATTTTAATTTTTTTCCTAAAATAAAAGTAGCCTAAGTTACTCCTTATAACATCAGCTATCTACCAGTGAAAGTCTCGTCAAAATCGGTCCAGCCATTCCGGGGATTAGCCGGAACAAACAGACAGAAAGACAGACAAAAATTTTAAAATTGTGTATTTGTTATAAGTACCGTATGTACTTTCATATGCATGTAGTAAAAATCTGTTATTTTTGCCATTACAAACACACACTTCATTTTTATTTATTTGTGTAGATGGACCAAATTAAGAGTACCCTTAACCGGCGAGCATATATGCGTAGGTATATGGATGTGAAAAGAACGAAAGGTTGAGTCAGGTCGGTCAGGATTTTTTATAGGATAGGGTGACAAACGAGCACACAGTCCACGTGATGGTAAGTGGTTGCTGTGACCCATAGACATCTACATCTATCCTCAATAAAAAATCTAAATGCAGATGCGTTGTCACCCGTGAGGACTAAGATGGACTCTTTTCAGTAAAAGGGTCTCGGTTCTCTACACTCACCATACGAAACACAGCAGCATTAAGCTGGTATTCTGTGAGAGCGTGGTCCTTCCCCGGTCGAGCCGACCCATTCGTGCTACAATTATACTACTAATATAGCTGCAGCATGGCTCTACCATGTATGAAAATCGTGACAAATGGAAATTAAGTAGACACAATTCTTTGTTATGGAAGAACAGGACCCAAATGGCACAAGGTTCCAAATACATACACAATATGATGAATATAATTTTAAGTGAAAAAATTCGATAATTGATAGAATCAAGTCTTAGCGGTCATGTCTTTTGCGGAAATTCATTGTAAACAAACTTCAATAAAAGATAAGATTATTAGGTTAAGGTTATTCGACAATTATATTCATTTTATAATGTAATGTAATTTAACGTGGTAGAGCCATGCTGCAGCTATATTATGGTTGCAGCAGGAATGAGTCGGTCCGACCAGGGTAGTAACATGCTCTCACAGAATACCAGCGTAAAATAGCAGCTTAATGCTGCTGTAGAGAACCGGAGACCCTTTTTACTGGAAACGAGGCATTGCATCTTAGTCCTCGCGGCTGACAACGCATCTGCATTTTGATTCGTAATCGATATATGTAGATGTCTATGGGCCACAGCAACCACTTACCATCAGGTGGACTGTGTGCTCGTTTGTTACCTTTATCCTGTAAAAAAAAGCCTATTTATTAAAAAAGAATTATTAGAATCGGTTCACAATTGGGGAAGATATCGCGAAACATACTAACAAAAAATTGTCGAATTAAGAATCTCCTCCTTATATACAAGGTGTCCAGTCCTGCACCTTGTATAAGCTAAAAATGCTTGCGCAATATAGCAGCATAAAGCTGCTGTGTTTCGTATGGTTAGTGAAGAGATCCGGAGATAATTTTAAATGTTAACGAGGCATTCCTTCTTAGTCCTTAGGGGTGACATCATCTCCAAGTGTCTGTGGGTCACAGCATCACTCACCATCGGGTGGACTGTGTGCTCGTCTGACACCTTTCATTCATTCATTTTTTTTATAGGAGAGGGGCAAACGAGCATGCGGCTCACCTGATGGTAAGTGACTACCGCCGCCCATGAACAACTGCAACACCAGGGAATTGCAGATGCGTTGCCGGCCTTTTAGAAAGAGTAAGCTCTTTTCTTGAAGGTCCTAAGTCGTATCGGTCCGGAAAAATCGCTGGTGGTGATCGATTCCACAAGGAAGTTGTGCGAGGAAGAAAACTTCTTCTAAATCGCACAGTGGTGGACCGCCAATCATCCAGATGGTATGGATGGTATCTCGAGTTCTGTCGCGATGTGCGATGGTGAAATTGAGCGGCTGGGTGGTCCGAACAATTCCTCAGGGCACTCCTGTGATAGATGCGATAAAATACGCAAAGAGATGCAACATCTCTACGCAGTGCCAGTGAGTCCAGCCGATCGGAAAGAACTCGGTCGTCGACGATTCGAGCCGCTCTGCGCTGGATGCGGTCAAGTGGAAGGATCTGGCACTGGGAGCCCTGCCCAGAGATGGGAACAGTATTCCATGTGGGCCGGACCTGCGCCTTGTAAAGTTGCAGGCGTTGTGCCGGCATGAAATACTGTCCCACTCTGCTGAGCACCAAGCTTTTAGAGGCCAATTTGGCCTTCTCTTCAAGTGACCACGAAACTGCATCACTCGATATGTCGACACCGAGGATTCCGATACTAATTACATTTATTAATTACAGCTCTTCACAAGTCCACTGCTGAACATAGGCCTCCCCCAAGGAATGACACAAAGTACGGTCCCGAGCCACCTGCATCCGTCGACTTCTTGCATATCTTACCAGGTCGTCACTTTTACTTGTATAAAAAGGTAGGTGACGTGGACTATTCTTTAAGGCAGTGTATGGTAGATATGTAAGTTGATAATATCTGTATTGATGATGAGTTGTAATGATGTTAATACCGTGCCGTAACAGCTTATTAAAAGATATTTGCCATAGTTGCCACGCATGGCAGGCTGGTTGGCAACCGCAGTTTTTTATTTTTAGTTGTTAATAGGAAGACGCTGCTGCACATCTGGTTCGTTTCCCTCTGTCGCGTCTTACGATACCCGCGGGATGATAATATGAGGTAGTGGATATTCTTACACCACCACTACACGGTGAATGATGGTAATGATGATGGAAAAATTGACCTCCACTGGCCAGGATCTCTTCTCTAGCCGCTTCCTCGATCTCCTCGTACACAGCCAACGCGTCGCTGCACCCGAACTATTGAACCCAAAATAGAAATAGATGCAGCAACCCGCGTCGTAACTGAAAGGATAAAAATACAATACTCGTCAATTTCTTCTTCTTCATACATACACACATACATAGCTTCACGCCTGTAATCCACAAGGGGGCAGTCAGGATCTAAAGAGCAGCGAGTCACTCTTAGCCAAATAGAAATGGGTGAAAGGAGTGATAGGTGGCTAGCCCATTGCCCACACACACAGTCACAAATCCAATATCTCATTTAGTCGTATTCGATATGCTGGGCTACTTGCACAGTTGGCACATTCTTTTTTGTTATACGTCCACATAATCATGGGATCTATAAGTCGCAGACCAACATGGGACAACAAGTCGCATATTGGTCTGGGACTTATAGATCCCGTGATAATATGGGACTTAAAGTGGGGAGTAAAACAAAAAAGAATGTGACAATTGACACAAATAGAAAGGATTCTATTCTACTTGATTATTTGTGCGCTGAATTTTAACTTGCAAGCTTGCAGCGGCGAAGCAAAGGCTCCAAACTAGGACAAGCCCAAGATATGGTTTTGTTGTTTTTAGCAGTTTTATAAAAATGTACCTTTTCTCTTTTTCGATTTTACCTTTTCCTCGCCGATTAGCACTTTAACACACTTCAATTCATCACAAGGAACACTATTATCCTCCATTTTCACTAAAAATCTATAAAAAAGCATAAATTTTCAACTCGTAATATTTATTCGCTCAAGTAAACACACAGACTAAACATTGAAATGTGAAGTGAACTTGCACCGTATCGCCCGCGCGCCCCCGCGCTTGACTAACTTCACACCAAAAGCCGGGCTTTATCGCTCCATACAAATTGCTATATAAACAATCGTAGTTATATTTCATTGTAGAACATTTTGCCACAGATTAGAAAGGTAGCGATCGTTTTCTCGAAAGTCCGGTAAAAACCCACGCGTGCGAGAGAGATGACTAATTTTTATGACAGCAGTATCGCGCAGTTTTGCCGCGTGTTGACGTTATAAGGCTACGAGGTCATGACCTGTGTAGAACAGAGAAGCGCGGGAAATTTGAAATAGTTTGAAACGGTTTACGAGTTATTTTATTAGTTGATATTATTGATTGAGCAGTTTGATAGGGCAAGCCCGGCTTCTCGGCTTCTATGGAGGCTTCGCTACCGCAGCTTGCAACTTATTACTAAATTAATTGTGTAAACAATGCATTAAGTTACTTAAAATTATGAAGTTTAGTTTTTTTTAATTCTCCGACTAGGCTAGGCAAACCATCGTATTTTATACACGATTTTGACGTTATTTCCACGTCTTAATATTTCTAAATCAGCCATTAAGTTTTATAAAGAAAGTTTTTTTGCATTTTGGCGGGAAGTTACTAGCCGGGCGGATCGCTGCTCCTGTATTATAGTTTAAATAATGATATGCAAAAGTGGTGCGATTTTGTGTAGGTATTACATGTCTGTGCATGTGAACTATTAGTGGAAACGATGAAACAAGTGCTTCAAAGGCGATGTGAACTTTAAGATCATGTGTCTGCTTAGACGCTTTGCGGTACTATCGTCAACGACTATCTGCTGGTTCAAGCTGCCGTTAAAATTTCCCAAAAACTTTACAATGTGTGCATCAACATATTATGAAGAAGTTTTGAAACAAATTTTCTCATTAGAGAATTTCTTGACCAATTCCCCGTCCTGTGCCCCCCATATATTTTTTTATAAAATAAGGGTGTCAAACGAGCACACAGTCCAACTGATGGTAATTGAATGCTGAGGCCCATAGACATCTACATCTATCCTCGATTAAGAATCAAAATGCAGATTCGTTGCCACCCCTGAGAACTAAAATGGAATGCCTCGTTTCCAGTAAAAAGGGTCTCCGGTTCTGTACACTGACCATACGAAATACACCATTGAGCTGCTATCTTACGCTGGTATTCTGTGATATGTGTATGATGTGGGTGTCATATTGTGCTTTGTTATTGTCTTAATATTGCGTCTGAAAATCGGACAGTGAAATTGTTTTTTACGTGGTAGAGCCATGCTGCAGCTATATTAGTAGTATAGTTGTAGTACGAATGGGTCGGCTCGACCGGGGAAGGACCACGCTTTCGCAGAATACCAGCGTAAAATAGCAGCTTAACACTGCAGTGTTTCGTATGGTGAGTGTAGAGAACCGGATACACTTTTTACTGGAAAAGAGGCATTACATCTTAGTCCACTACGATCTCACGGAATGTCAGCGTGAAGTAGCGACTTAATGCTGCTGTGTTTCGTATGGTCAGTGTAGAGAACATTGGCATTCCATCTTAGCCCTCAAAGGTGACAACGCATCTGCATTTTGATTCTTTATTGAAGATAGATGCAGATGTCTATGGGTCACAGCAACCACTTACCATCAGGTGGACTGTGTGCTCGTTTGTCACCCTATCCTATATAAAAAAAAAAAGTACAACCTTACGAGTTCATTACTAAAGAAAAAAAAAGCGACTGACGTCTGCGTGAGGCGGCAGGAGACGAGGTAGTGCGTGAGGCGGCGGCGCGCGCACTCGTCGCGCACGCGCCGCTTGGTGTTGCGGCACAGCGCCGCCGCGCGCTCCCACGGCACCGACGTCTCGAACGACTCCGCCACGATCTCGTACTCCAGCGCCAGGTCCTGCCACCCAAACATAACTATTTGTGCACGCTACACGACATCGAACAGAGGTTTGGCCGTGAAGACGTATATAGAGTTATAGGTAACTCTGTCTATCAGATAGACAAAAGAGAGTAGTAGGTAACTTTGCTTTTTATATAGACGAAAGAGAGTAGTAGGTAACTTCGACTATTAGATAGACAAAAGAAATTAGCATGTAATTCTGTCTATTAGATAGACGAAAGAGAGTAGTAGGTAACTCTGCTTTTTATATAGACGAAAAAGAGTAGTAGGTAACTCTGTCTATTAGATACACGGAAGTGAGTAGTAGGTAACTCTGTCTATTAGATACACGGAAGTGAGTAGTAGGTAACTCTGTCTATTAGATACACGGAAGTGAATAGTAGGTAACTCTGTCTATTAAATAGATGGAAGAGGGTAGTAGGTAACTCTGTTTATTAGATAATCGGAAGAGAGTAGTAAGTAAATCTGCCTATTAGATAGAATAAAGAGGGTAGTAGGTAACTGTCTATTAGATAGACGGAAACAGAGTTACCTACTTCTCTCTTTATTTTAGCCGATTTCAAGATAAAGAGCAGGTTCACAAATACGACTGCATTTTTTAAATAAAAGAAAGTAACAAACGAATATACAGCCCACCTGATAGTAAGTGGCTATTGCATTATTGCTATTGTATTCCTTGCTTTGAGCATCAATCTCATTCACGGCTTGCTTAATATTTTATCTAAGTAATTGATAAAAAAATCTGTAATCTGCTATGAAATAATATATTATAATAATAAATCTTTACATATAAATGAAATTGAAGTGTCTGTCTATAATATTAACATAACTGGCTTCATTTAAACTTGGGGTTATTTGCATAATATGATACTGAAACATAAAACACCATTTTTTTAATTTTTGTCTCTGCCTGTTTGTCTGGCTAATCTTCGGAATGGCTGATCCGATTGTGATGAATCTTTACGAAAAGATGGAGAGCAATGTCAAGAGGGATTCATTTTATCAGTTTTTCGTTTTTTCAAAATGTTCTTTAATTATCTTAAGTCTACATAACGTCACATTAATAAATCCCATCCAGGCGAAGCCGGGACAGGTCACTAATATTCTTATAAAACACTTACTCTAATATAAGCGATGACGAAGGTGAGAGTGTATCCGACCTCGCCGTTGGTGGCGCCACCGGGCACTCCGTTGAAGGAGGCCGCGATGGCGTTCAGTTTCTTCTCCCTGTCAGCGACCTGGTCGACCGTGCCCTCCATCAGCAACGTGACCACGCACAGCTTGTTTGGGTCGAAGCCCATAATTTTGGTTATGTAGAACTTTTTCAGTCCGTCGAGCGCGACGCCGCCCCACGACGTTTCCGTTTTGACGGCGTGACCGAAGCGGAACTGAAAAAAATACATAATATTAATCAATGAAACAGGAGATTGGGTGGCAGCATCAAAAATGTACAGTTATCAACTATGCAAATATGATTTTAAGTAGATTCTGTAGCCCGTAGCTGCAGCGTGGCTCTACCACGTATAAAAAATATTCAGCAGTGGACATTTGACATCTACGTGGTAGAGCCATGCTGCAGCTATATTAGTAGTATAGTTGTAGCACGAATGGGTCGGCTCGACCGGGGAAGAACCACGCTCTCAAAGAATACCAGCGTAAAATAGCAGCTTAACACTGCTGTGTTTCGTATGGTGAGTATAGAGAACCGGAGACCCTTTTTACTGGAAAAGAGGCATTCCATCTTAGTCCTCACGGGTGACAATGCATCTGCATTTTGATTATTTATTGAGGATAGATGTAGATGTCTATGGGTCACAGCAACCACTTACCATCAGGTGGACTGTAAGCTCATTTATCACTTTAATATTATATAGGTTTTATAAAAAAAACTATGGGGTAGGTCTGTGCTCAGCAGTAGATTTATGATGGGCTGTTGTGGTTGTGAGTCTGTCAGTGCCTTTTACCTATGACACTATGGGATGCGGGTTCGATTCCCGCTCTGAATATTTGTTCAATTTATTTACGTAGATGCCTCCACAATATATATAGCAGCAATTCCTATTGTGAGAAACATCTTTTTTTAAACTGTTACTGTATAAAAAAGATGTTTCCAAATCAACAGAAAAGAAAAAGACTTCTTTACCTGTTCGTTATCAATAAGCCGTATGCTGGAGGGTTGCAGTCGTTGTCTCGCGACTTCCCTCTCGAAGTGGAAGCCCGCCTCCCAATCGGGAAAAACGAGCGACCCGTAACGCACTACAGGCGGTAACGGACGGATCTTTAATGTCACCTGAAATAAAATAACCAAAATAATAACCTTTTATAGAATAAGGCAGACAGACGAGCACACAGTTCACCTGATGGTTAATGAATGCTGTGGCCCATAGACATCTACATCTATCCTCGATTAAGAATCAAAATGCAGATGCGTTGTCACCCGTGAGGACTAAGATGGAATGCTTCTTTTCCAGTAAAAAGGGTCTCCAGTTCTCTGTACTTACCATACGAAACACAGCGGCATTATTCCGCTGTTTGCCGATGGTAATCTATAGTCTACGGCCTGTTAATAAGAGTACTAAAACTAGTTGAACTCACACCGCCCGATTAATAAAAAATGTATTTTTTAATAGTTGCACAAGCACAAGTGAGTTATACTCAAAACGGGACATGGGTTTATTTATACTCCCTAGTTAGCAGGTAAACAATAAAAAAATATAATGTTATTTATTTAAAAACTGTAACTTTTTACAATTAGTGTTCACTATAATTATAATCACATTAATTATAATTATTTTTACTATAACAAATTATGAAAAATAAAAATTAATCACCAGTTCACCAGCTTCATTAAAGCAAAGTTCCTCAGACAGTAATTATTATATGCAACATATTTTTTTTAATTATATTTATATTTGTCAGTGGAACAAATTTGCTTTAATAAAGTTGGTGATGATTTTGAATAAGAATAAAATTCTGGGCAAGTTTTTTTACATTGACCTTTGTTATCAACATCGCTTTTAGCACTGGAACCTGTAAGTGATTTTTTTTCAGACGTCCACAATTTATTCATAATAGAAAAATACTTTTTCTACTTGAGCATTTGTACCAGGTAGACATAAAATATATACGATTAAAATGCAAAATAATTTATGTTGAAGTACGTAATAATTCTATGTGTTGAAGATTGTTGGTGCGAAAGTGTTTGAATACTTCCACCCAACGAGTTTCTGCGAAAACTTTTAAATTATGCTATTCGGTTATTTTTTGGTCGGTCTCGCTCTCGCACCATTCGTGTCTGACGAAGTTCATAGTTTTAAATTTTCGCGCGGTTTCGGAAAACGGGACTATTTTGCGTCCCGGAGCTTTGTTTGGGGACAACGGGACAGGTGACCGAGAAAAGGGACAGTCCCGTTCAAAACGGGACGTATGGTCACTTTAGTTATACCAGTTACTCTCCCTAGGAATGAGGTAATCGCTACTATGTTGTTTATAAATTAATGTTTTCATACTTAATTGTATAAAATATTGTAATATTGTTAATTAATATTTAAAAAGTCCCGCTGGGTTTCTTGCTAATTCTTCCCGGGGACGGAGGTTTTTTGCGAACCTCTTTGGTAAAAGCATAAGTGACTTTCAATAAGTATTGTTGTAATCTATATTGAATTCTATGAGCTTCTCATCAAGTAGGTAGAAGGTAGAGTAGTTGGTGGAGTGTGGTATATACCTCGGTAATAACACCCAAACAGCCCTCGGAGCCCATAACGACGTGCTCCCACTCCGGCCCGCACGAAATGCGCGGCACTCGACAGCTTTTCTCCATCACGCCGATAGGTGTCACCATCTGCGAAATAATGGTTTGTAGTACCTTTTTTTTATAGAATAAGAATATCATCCCTTTTGCATACAGCAACAAAACTCACGATACCATCCATACCATCTGGATGCTTGGCGGTCCACCACAACGTTTTACATGGAGTTTCCTTTCTCGCACGACTATTTTGTAGAATCGGTTACCACCGGTGATTTTTCCGGAGTGATACAACTTAGGGAACTTCAAGAAATGAGCTTACTCCTTTTTAAAACGCCGGCAACGCACCCGCGATTCCCCTGGTGTTGCATTTGTTCATGACCGGCGGTCGAACCTTACCATTAGGTGAGCCGCATGCTCGTTTGCCCCCTCTTCAATAAAAAAGTGTCTATAGTAAAAACGGTGTCCTGTTCACTCTGAACTTGAGTTTTTGAGTTCTTGCTCTTTTCTTCTCCCTTACGCTGGTATTCTATGAAGGCGTTGTCTTTCCCCGGTCAAACCGAACCATTCGTGTTACAGCCACAATATGTGTATCTGCAGCGTGGCTCTACCACGTGTAGGTACACGTCTACATAGTGATTTATACTGAGTACTGGAAATCAATAATCACCAATATGAACTAATACCGTGTGGTGTGGGTGAAAGTGGTATCATAGTCCCGTATCTTCCTTGGGTATGGTAAGAGGCAATTTTGAGAAATGCGAGATAGATCTATCGGCTTTCAATAGATGGCGGTATAATCAACTGACTTATACCAGATATAAGGTTGGATAAGAGGTAGGATTCCTCGTCTGCTTAGGAGTCTGTCTGTGCAGGTACCACCATTTTACCTATTCCTATTGCCAAAAAGCAGTGCGTGCACTGCTGTGATCCGGTTTAAACGGCATATAGGCCACAACATCAACTTACCACCAGTTAAACCGTATTTAAAAAAAAAAAGAATTCTAGCAGTGACATTAACACTACAAATATTTCCGTTAACCACTCCTATTAAGCCTAGAATGCTTGTGTTAGGAGTGGTTCATGACAGTAGTCGAATAAAGTATTCGAACCCACGACCTTTCAGTTTCGTAATTCATACTCTTAACCATTAAGCTTTCCTCACTATATTGTTTGTTATCTTTACTTCTATAAAAATCTCAGTCAACTCTTAGGACATTCACAATATGAGATGGGGCGACTGATCCTCTTGTGCCATCACCACATGGCGATATATATATGGAGATATCAGTCTACAATCATAAACACCAATAGACAAGTAGTTACCCTGGTGTGCACAACTAGCTCTTCAATGTTCCCGTACGTGTTCTTCTTCATGCCGCTGGCCCGCGTGGCGACCCATCCGCCCAGCGTCGAAAACTCGTATGAATCGGGCTCGTGGCCAACGGTAAAGCCGCGAGCGCGCATTTCACGCTCCAAGTCCTGACCTACGATACCAGCCTGGTGACGGATAAATACAATAAAATCAGTATCCACCCATCCATTACAGCCTATAAAAGTTCAGTGCTGAACATAGGCCTCCCCATAGATTGCCTCACAGGGAGGATTTTGTCATAGTTGCACGCTTACACTATTTATAAAGAAATGAATAATTGGTTATCAATTTAGAACATTTGTTAATAGTAATACTAAAGTTAACAGAGTCTAAAGAATTGTCTTCTCGTGCAAAACACTAAGGCAATTTAAAAAATGTGACTCTAACAATTTATCTTGCACCGAATATGTTCCGGCCTGAATGTAGAGCCAGTATACGAGGGGAGGTCAAAAAGTTCGCGGAATGGAGGGGTTCGAGAAGGGAGGTGGGATTTTTTTTAACTGACACTACTTGGTGACTTAATACAACTATACATACCAAGTTTCAGCTGGATCGGTTCATTAACCTTTGAGATATCACAGGATTAACAAGTCAATCGGGAAGTGAACACTAACTATGGAGAAAATTAAGTTTCCTGCCGTGATTAAGTTCAAGGAAAATCGCCACATATCATTATGGAAGAGATGTTAACTGTTTACGGAGACTCTTGCCTTGGAAAAACTTTAAAATGGCCTAATATATAATTTTAAATAATAATGGCCTATGTCATTTATAAAAAAAAATATAAATGGGATAGCCTTTTCAAGAAAGGCAGATACTCAATTGAACTAGTTATTACAACAAAACAACTCATCTGTAGACTTTTTGTTTGAAGCCGGTTGCAGATGTCCATTTTTTTTAGAACGAGCACACAGTCCACCTGATGATAAGTGGATGCTGTGGCCCATAGACATCTATCAAAATAATGACTACGATGGAATGCCTCGTTTCCAGTAAAAAGGGTCTCAGGTTCTCTACACTATACGAAACACAGCAGCATTAAGCTACTATTTTACGCTGGTATTGTGTAAGAGTATGGTCCTACCCCGGTCGAGCCGACCCGTTCGTGCTACAACCATAATATAGCTGCAGCGTGGCTCTACCACGTTTACAAAAAGTGTCCATGGGCTGCAGTAGCCACTTTACCATCGGGTTCTAAGCTCGTTTGTCACTTCAGTTTTATAAAAAAAATATATAGCATTGTATTCCAAGCATGTAATAAACTGATCTCATATTTTACTAGTGTAGTATATCCAAGGATATGAAAAACCAACCAGTGCATATGTGCCTAGTAACACTCGTCATACTTATCGACACTTGAGTATCCAACGCAATCAAATAATTGCGTGGAAACATCTGAATGAACAAGCTACACTAATATTTACTACCATTTGTGGACTGTGAAAAGGTCGTTATTGAAATAGGTGTTTAGATTTAATATTGACTGACATTACAAAATATTGACACTAACGTTGAAGTACTGACAGAGGGCGACATGTTCGTAGTACACGTTGCACAATTACAAGTAACTACTCATATTTAGTTATGTACTCGTAAGTATTCTAGGTTTATGTTTAATAATGTTATATATTATATTGTTTTGCTAAATCTATCGCAGTGGAAGGTCTATGGGAAAGAGCCATGTCCACGAAAGAGCTATGTGGGAAAGCTAACGTCGTCGGAGCTGCGGAAGTGTGGAACACAGAGTACTTCTACAATGATGTGCAAAAGCATTTCCGTAGACCCAACAAAGGGCAAAGAGATGAACACCGTTGGGTTTTAGCATAGACCATTTAACCCAATGAATGGTCTAAGTAGTCTAAGGGTTTTAGCCAGTCCCCTACTGGCTAAAACCCTTAGCTTGTTACCCCCACGATATGCTAGGTAAATTATAGTAATAGCCTATTATACATCCTACTGTTGGGCACGGGCCTCCTCTCATTTCTGAGAGTTTATAGGACAGGTAAAACTAAAACGTTTCAAATAAAATACAAAAAATGTCCGCCTCGTTGTCCCGCCAACATGGCGGACTTACCGAGTCTCTGATTTTTTTAAAATTTTCGCAGACATCCAGGTTTCCTCTGGCTGTTTTCCTCCACCGTCAAGCGCGTGGTATATCCCAGCACTTAAAATTGCACACCTTAACTATTTCCTTGGTACTGGCGGGGAATCCGGGGCTAAGCGCCCGCCGCTCACAGTATGCGTGTATACTGTGAGCGTCAGGCGCTTAGCCCTTGGCTACCACGACTAAGTATCCGTTAGGATGTCCCCATGTTACAAGTGGTAAAATTAATAATTTTGTACAACCGACTTCAATATAAATTATTAAGGATAATTCAAAAACTACTGGTCAGATCTTGATGAAATTGATATGGAATTACATGAAAAGCTTCAAATAAAAAAGAATTATCGAAATCGGTTTAGGCGTCTTCGAGTAATCGGTGAACATACATAAAAAAAAAGCTTCCGACGAATTGAGAACCTCCTCCTTTTTGAAGTCGGTTGAAAAAAAGTATTTATGTAGCAATAACCATTGTGTATCATCAGGGTACAATATAGCAGATATATAATTTTGAGACAAAAACCGTTAATATACGCTGATACCTATAGTATCAGTAGTTTTGTTAAATATTGTGATGAGAGACACGACAGCTGTAGGCACATCTATCCATCCATCCTTCCAGCCATCCATTCATCCACCTATTACAGGCCTCTCTCATCATTGCCTCATAGGGGGGATTTTTACTAATAAATAATCAGTCTATGGGATATGGGAGAGCCCTATGTTCAGTAGTGGACTTTTATAGACAGTTATGGATGTAAAGGATGACTGCCTTGTTGGTTTAGTTGTAATAAACGTGACTGCTGATCATGAGGTTCGAAACCCGGGTCGGGCCAACAAACATCAGTTATTGAGTTTTCTGTCAAGAAATGCTCAGTAGCAACCGGAATCAGAAAGATGGCGGTGTTCACCCCGTGCCTCGAAATCACGTAAAGCCCAACCAGTCAGGCGCAGGACCAACGTCCTACGCCTGACTTCTTCGGTCGTATCGGATTACCGTCCCATCGGACTATGAGAGTGAGGGAATTAAAAGTGCACCTGTGCTTGCGCATACACTTGGGCACTATAATTCTGTCCTGCGGTGATGGTTAGTCTCCGTTGAGACTGGCCGCCCGTGACCGAAATTCGATCTGGTGAACATTACTAAGCTGAACATAGGAGGCCTATGTTCAGCAGTGGACTTGTGAAGGGCTGTAATGATGATGATGATGATGAACATTACTAATGGATGGAAGTATGGGCGGATTTCACCCTTAGGGGTTGATTTTTTAAAGTGTCCTGTCCATCCTCAGGGTTTATTCCCTTACCAAATATCATCAAACTCGGTCCAGCGGTTTAGCCGTGAAAACGTAACAGACAGTCAGAGCTATTTTCTCATTTATAATATTAAGTATGGATATTTTTAAAATCATCCGTTAAATCACTATGAAGGATGGATGATGATTATTTATTTATTCTTAATTGTACATCTTAACTAAAAGGATTACAGAGGGCGGACTTGATGCCCTTTGGCATTCTCCCATTCAACCCGGGACGTGTGGAAATAACACCATACAAATAACACCTATCACAGCACAGGTGCCAAAAATAAAAGAACATTATTGTAAATGGGGAAAGATAAGAAAAATAAAATATATACATACATGTAAAATCTACACACATACACAAAACAACATCAGAGATCATCGTCTTAACACAATCATACCTGTATCTTAGCCAGCAGCTGTTCCTTGTCTATCCAGAGTATAGAGTTCATGTCGCTGGTGTCTAACGCGACTATCGGACGGGTCTCGGTGGCGGGGCACGTGATCGCTCCGGATACTGATGTGCCGCCACCGAAGGGGATGATTACGAAATTGTACCGCGATGCACATTGCACTATTTGCACAACCTGTAATTAATTTGTCATGGCTTTTAATCAGAGATTTGCAAACGGACAAACTTCTATATACATAAATTGAATTAATGTCTTGAATGTCTGTGCGTCAATGCACTAGACTAGAGATTTAAAAGTTGTAGGTCTGCGATTTATGAACATAGCATAGCGTCCTGACATAGTCTTCCGGATTTGTAAACTGAAGTGGCAGTGGGCTGGTTACGTCTGCACAGAAGTGACAACCTTTTTAGAAGACGTGTCAAAGAGTAGAGACCACGCCTAGGCAAATGTAATGTGTGGATGTGGAGCGACGGCTAAATAGCTCGCCTTGGGGAAGTGGTTTGTCCAATTGGATTGCCGCAGGCGAATGATAATGATGATGATGATGATTTATAAATACAAGCATTTGCATATATCCCACAGCTGGGCACAGGCCTCCTCTCATTTCTGAGAGGGTTTTTAGGCCAAAGAAATGTCCGCTGCGCTGCCCCAATGCGTGTTGGCGAACTTGGTTTATTACACTTTCTCCCACCAAGTGTCCCACTGATGGGTTAAAGTAGACTCCTTAAAATGTGTTCGTCTACTTTTCCCCACCAATAGCTTCTTGGTGAGACAAATAACACTGTTATAATAAACCTCGTCCACTTTTCCCACTAAGGTTGGCAAATTCTAAGATCTTGAATTGTTTTCAAAAAAAAAACCAAATCATCAAAATTAAATAATTGTCAATGTAAGTCATAGATTTACACATTGCTTATAATATTTTTGGAGTTATCTACAGAAATCACAGACAACGTTAATAAAAGATTTACTAATGTTTCATAATATAACCTTTTAGGGATTTATCATACAGAAGGCGTTCACGCAATAAAGCGTTCCGCGTTCAAGTTCGCGTTCTGCGTTCGTTGTGTTGTATTACAACGTGTTATTTTAAACGTTACATAGACATACCCAGACAGTAGGCATTCTGACCGCGTCGGTCAACCAGAACGCACGCGTTCGCGCGTTCACTGCTCTTTCGGTGTCCACATCGGAAGGAAGATGGAGACCGAGAAGTTAATGATGTTAGTACGAGAAAGGTGTTTTTTATATGATGTGAACAATGATGATTATAAAAACCGAGGAAAAGTAGCAGAAGCATGGTTAGAAAGTTTTTTCATCAGTAAACTATTTACAAAACAGTCTATGAAATTCTCCATCTTGTTCCCTATTCTTATTTACTGGGCGCACCCAATGTTTCCTTTTCCGTTTTGATGCTGCTAATGTCTACAATATCAATAATTCGTCTTCCGATGAAGAACTATAGTAAAAAAACATGGTGACTGTAGTGGCACCGCGTAGGCCGCTCAACAGCGGGATTCGTGAGCAACTGAACGCTCGAACGCAGAACGCGAACGCGGAACGCTTGAACGCGTGATCGCTTCCTGTCTGATAGAACTCATAAAAAGACAGATATACAACGATATACGTGCGAAGGAGTATAAATAACGGAATATTTGTAGAAAATATTGAAATACCAAACGAATAAAATAAAACATTTGGGTATAAAAATAAATACATATCTTAAAGAGTTCACTTTGACATATGGTGGGAAAAAGTAGAATAAACCGCGAACTTCACATGTCTTCGAAATATCTTTTTTTTCTTATTTCTCAGACATGCAGGTTTCCTCACGATGTTTTCATTCCTCCGCCGAGCACGTGGTAAATCAGTACTTAAAATTGCAATTAACAATTTCATTGGTGCCGGCGGGGATCGAACCCGGGTTGCTCGCGTACTGTTAAATTTACAGCGAGCGCTTAGCCCCTTAGCTACCACGGCTACGGTTCAGCCAATTGTGTATGTGAAAGTTGAATTGAACCGTGAACATGTCATTGGATTTTTGGTTTTCCCTTTAGACAACAACTGACCCATAGGGCAAACGATAAGGTGATGGATTCTGTTATAGTATATTGTCGAGTAAGAGTCTACTATCAGGGCTTTTACGTTTCGCTATGAGGATTCCCATATAGGCAAATTGTTCAGTTTCGTAAATTGTGGATAAGCGAATAGAAAAGAAACTAGACTTAGCATCAATTTCTTCTATCTATCGCTAACGATTTGCTACACCATGCTTGTTATTTCATCACGTTGCTGTAATCAAAAATGTGGCGACTTTATGTTTTATTTTAGAAAAAGATTATATTAAATTGTTATAAAGACAACCTTAAAGGTTAAAACAAACAGTAATTAAAAAAAAACCCGACAGCGTAAAAACGTTTATTGAAAAGAGAAAAAATTTATACCCTATGTCACTTCCATAACTAAGACGAATTCAAAGACACCCCATATGTTAAAATCCATCAAGCCGTTAAGACTAGAGAGCGTGCCAAAGAAATAGATATACATACATACATACATACTCTCGAAAAACATTCCTCTCCTTCTGTGGCAGTCGAGTAAAAATTGTATAACTCTACTAACTTGATCATGACTCTGCGGCCATATCACAGCATCGGGTATCCTCGGGAAACTATTTGCTCTTAATAGTGTCATATCTTTAAGTGTTTGTCCGTGCGCCCTGATAAGTCGATCCAACCCGTCCACACTAACGAGAGCAATACTCTCCAACTCCTCCTTGATATTTGCCGGTAGTCTGCTCTCCGCGTAGGAGGTCGGTATTTGCGGAATTTTTGGCGGTTTAGTAATGTCTATATTGAAATTCTCATTCACCCATATTATGAAATGCGGGAGAAATTTTCCTCCGATTAAGTACCTGAGGAAGAGAGAAATGTTTAGGGTTAGTAACAATCTTATTCTCAAGAGCCGTGGTAGCTCAGATGGTTAGCGCTCGCTGTAAGTTACACAGTACGCGAGCAACCCGGGTTCGATCCCCGCCGGCACCAATGAAATTGTTAATTGCGATTTTAAGTGCTGATTTACCACGTGATCCGCGGTGAAGGAAAACATCGTGAGGAAACCTGCATGTCTGAGAAATCAAAAAAAATATATTTCGAAGACATGTGAAGTTCGCCAACACGCATTGGGGCAGCGCGGCGGACATTTCCTTGCCCTAAAGCCCTCTCAGAAATGAGAGGAGGCCTGTGTCCAGCAGTGGGACGTATATAGGCTGTAACTTTACTTTTTTACTTTTTTATTCTCAAGGGCCAACAACAGCCATTCTGCTACACCGTTTCTTAAGTAAATTTAATGAGATCACATCCATAAGGTTATTATATTTTTAACTCTCTACCTCAATCGATTCTTTTCATTCAATCTTTTTATTAGTTGTTTTGAGAACCAATATGGATACTTATGGTTTGTTATGATCTTTCGTGGTACATGTTTTTGTATTAGTTCACGTATTATATAGTAGAATTTGTCAACCATGGCATCAACTGAGGCCATGGTTGACAAATGGTTTACGTGGTAGAGCCATGCCGCAGCTATATTAATAGTATAGTTGTAGCACGAATGGGTCGGCTCGACCGGGGAAGGACCACGCTCTCACAGAATACCAGCGTAAAATAGCTGCTTAATGCTGCTGTGTTTCGTATGGTGAGTGTAGAGAACCGGAGACCCTATTTACTGGAAAAGAGGCATTCTATCTTAGTCCTCACGGCTGACAACGCATCTGCATTTAAATTCGCAAACGAAGATAGATGTAGATGTCTATGTGCCACAGCAACCACTTACCATCAGGTGGACTTTGTGCTCGTTTGTCACCCTATTTCTTGAAGCACTGTGCAAATTGAATCATAATCAGTTTTGAAATAATTTAATTTTGTTTGGGTGGTAATCGGTATATTAACGACTTTCTTAGAAAAGATAAGCTAAACTTGCATAGGTGGATGGTGATGGATGATCAATTTTGGATAGCAAGTGGCTGGGCTTGCTTATGCTAAAATTATCCATATTTGTCAACACCAAATTCTCTTGTTATGATTTAGCAAGTCGTTATGCTGCCTAAGGTGATGAAATCCCACAATGATTCTCAATTATAGAATTAGCATACTGGGTTGAATTAACTGTAGTGCCATCATTGTTTAACCAATTATTGATGGTACTTATATTAAAATCGCCTAGAATGAAACATTCCGTCACCTCTTCCAATACTCTGTTAGCGTTACTAATGAAATGATCCTAACCTTAATCGGGGAAGGCAAATAAACTCCACATAATGAAATCTCTTGAATCCCGTTGCAATTAGACCCAGAGATCATCGCAAGAGCTTTCATAATCTAGGATTCTACACGATTTGTATTTTTTATAAAGACCTCTGAGTCATTTATGCAATTCAAGCCATGTTTCCATAAATACAATCACATCGTAATCACAACAAGCTATCTGACAATAAACATCTTTCAATTTTAATCTAATATCTTCGAAATTTTGGTGTATAACTTTGTTTGGTGTATTAACCGTGTGGATTTCAGAAAAACAATAAACCAATGCATACAAAAACAAAACAGCTATAACTAAAAATTAATAAGTGCTTATCTAAGATTATCTAAAATTTCGAGGTCTCTAATATATTTATAGTAGCTAGTTTCCGACTTCCTAATGTAAATTCTACCACTGCGAACCTAAACAAACATATAGTCCAATTATTTTGCTTTCTTTCGGACTGCAGCACATAAATATTTATTCGCTAGAGATAAGCGCTCCACTACATAGACATTCTCCTTGGTAACTCCTATGCAAAGTAGTTTACTATTAAATTTCTCATTTGGATTAGCTTTGTTGTACTGTGATAACTTACAGAACTGAAACTTTCACTGCTAGCCGTATGAAGAAGTTCAAAGTCACTCAGTGTGCGATGGAAAGGGCTATGCTCGGAATTGTTCTGCGAGATAAAGTCTGTAACACTGATATCCGTAGAAGAACAAGGGAACGAAGAACCGACAACCAATGGGGCAGAAAGGTTCTCGAGAGACAGCCTCGTACTGAGTTGGGCGACTTCCCACTAGGTGAAGGTAGATGATAATATTACTGATGATAATATTCGAGGCCGTTACTTCGTCTCTAAATCGTTTTATGGTGAAAACGTTTCATAAACTTTGTAAAAATAAGCAACATAAAATCTTTGTGTTCCGAATAACATTTCGTACCTTGAGAAGAACAAAAGCATAAGTGATCTTATGTCGAATTGTTTGTTTTTACGCCATCAAAAAGAGCAACGCTAAATACAAAAGCTCAATTTTTTTCAGATTTTTCTTATAAGTATTAAGGAAGTAGTGTTAAAATTTGTTATATGTGCATTTTTGCCTTTGAAAAAAATATATCGACTAAAAAAGTAGTTATATGGATTACGCAGAAAATAAATAAATAACCTACAACTTAACAACTTTTTAAACCTGAAGAAATATAATTATTAATTTCAGTAAACGTTTGTAAGTCTTTTTTGTCGTAAAATTTTAAATGTTGTAATTCATGTAAACATTATAACATAAATTTTCCATGTTCAAAATTATTTTTCCCACAAATTATCGCGATTACCACTAACTATGTTATAAACTTATTTACAAATAAAAGCTCTTTAATTGATTAAGCAATGTGATTGTCTTAATTTCTAAGCGTATTATCGATTACGGCGTTGTTCCCCTAAAAATAAAACTGTCCTATTCACGTAAACTCGCATAATTAAGAATTGTTTGAAAGGATTCCGAGCTAAGCGCGAATATGTGCGGGAGTGCGGGGAACGGTGTCGACTTCCTGCATGTCTTACCAGGTCGACACTCGCAGGTGGGGGGTCGCCCTATACTTCGCCTTCCGGTACGAGGCTGCCACTCGAGAACCTTTTTTACCCATCGGTTGTCGGTTCTTCGAGGTATACGGCCGGCCCATTGCCACTTCAGCTTACTAATCCGTTGGGCTATGTCGGTTACTCTGGTTATACTGCGGATATCCTCATTTCTAAGTTTATCACGCAGAGAAACCCCGAGCATAGCCCTCTCCATAGCACGCTGAGCGATCTTGGTCTTAGATCTATAAGTCATCACTGGCAACACGCAGTGGTTGTACAATCTCGTTTTCAGGTTTTGAGGTATACCTGACGAGAAGATGTGTCGTAATTTCCCGAACGCTGCCGAGCCGAGTTGAATCCGTCGATTGACCTCTCGGTCGAAGTTGGACTTACCTAGTCGAACTATTTGTCCCAGGTCATACTCGTCAACAACTTCGAGCTTAGTGCTCCCAACAACTACTGGCATAGGTATGACATGGCCATTAAACATGATCTTTGTTTTGTCCATGTTCATTTAAGACCTATCCGTTGGGAGACACCATTGAGGCCATTAATCATAGTGCTTAGGTCCTCCAGCGATTCTGCCATAAGGACTATATATATCATCGGCAAATCGAAGGTGTGTGATGTACTCGCCATTGATGTTAATACCGTATCCTTTCCAGTTCAGTAGCTTGAAAACGTCTTCCAATGCAGCGGTGCAGAGTTTCGGGGATATAACATCATCCTGTCTTACACCTCTCTGCGGTTGGATAGCTTTCGTACTCTAATTCTGTACTCGGATAGTCATCGTAGCCCTATTGTACAAACACTTCAGCACTTCGATATACCGACAGTCAACTTAGCACTGCTGAAGGGACTGTAGCACCGCTCAAATTTCGACGGAATCAAAGGGTTTCTCATAGTCCACATACGCAAGGCAAAGTGGCAGATTGTACTCTTCGGTTTTCTGTACAATTTTCCGAAACTATGGTACTAAAGCCTTTTCGGAAACCATCTTGTTTCGGAGGCTGGAAGTCGTCGAGTCTGAGTGCGAGACAATTCGTAATGACTTTCGAAAACAGAACGTAGACGCGGCTCAAAAGGGAAATTGGTTTGTAGTTCTCAAGAAAGCGTTGTCGCCTTTCTTGAAAAACAAGACCACCGCACTTCTGCACCACGCCTCCGGAGTAGTATCACCATGGAGGACGGAATTAAAGAGCTTCTGAAGGACTTCAAGTACCGGGTTTCCACCCGCTTTCAGAAGCTCCGGTGTGATTTCATCCTCGCCTGGGGCCTTGCCGTTTTTAAGGTGCTGGAGGGCCATTCTAATCTCGCTTCGACTGACGTCCGGAATATCATCGGAATGGTATCGGATAAGACTTGCTCTTGGGTCGTTACTCACACTTGCGTGTGACTTCAACGTTGGCGTGTACTGCTGCCCATAGAACCTCTCAATCTTACTCAAAACCCGGAAACGATCCTGCCACACTCGGTCTTCAGCTTTGACATTTCTCTCTTTCTGGCAAACAGATCTCTGGCAAAGACTTTGGAGCCTTGGTTCCGCTCGATCGCTTCTTCAATACAAGCTGTATTGAAGTTGCGTAAGTCCCGCCGCATGCATTTGGAGATATCTCTGTTCAGTTGCCTGTATGCTGTCAAATCTTTTGAAGACTGCAGCTTCATTTCCCGCCTAACAGCCATGAGATTAAGAGTGTGATCGGAGAATTTTTGTGTTCTTCTGCGGCGGGTCTTGCAGAACTTATCTCCGACCGCATAGACAGTTTCTAAGAGCTTGTCATTCATATCGTCCACTGCATTGTAGTCTTCTAGGCACTGAAAACGGTTTTGTAACTCGAGCTGAAAGGTTTCGGGACTTTGGATTAGAGCACGAGGGGGACGGAGCGTTGACTTCATTAGACGAGACCGCTCCAACTTAACGTTTAGGTTCAGTGTGTATCTAGCGTAGGTAGCGATCACCGAATGATTAGCCATTCGGTGATCGCTACTAGTTTTCACCCTCGCGATCACTGAGACATCACTGAACAGTTGTCGTCTTGTCGTCATAATGAAGTCAATCTCATTTTTTGTCGAACCGTCGGGGCTCGACCAGCACTACTTCCTGTGGGGTCGCTTGTGGAAAAAGTTCACCACAAAGTCCCTCTTTCACCATGATGTCGGCAAGGTGCTGGCCTTTGGGTTCCGTTGCCCTATTCCGAATTTCCCTACCTTCAGCTCACCGTTCTCTCTTGTGCCTAGTTTTGCGTTGAAGTCTCCCATTAACACCGTATAGTGAGTGGGTTTTGGAGGAATGCATGGCTCTAGATATTATATCCTAATATATTTTCTCCACCTCTTCATTGGGATTTGTCGAGGTTGGCGCGTAAACCTGTATGACTTTCAGCGAATACCGTTTGGTAATTCTGAGTATAAGGTACGAAACCCTCGTCGACACACTCCCAATTTTTAACGAAGACAGTTGTTAACGAGAGACTTGTGGACGATAAATCCGACACCTCCTTGGGACAGATGGTCGCCCTCCCGGTGATAGAACAAGTTGTCGGATTCGAAGATTACCGTGTCCTCCCCCTCTTTTCGGAACTCAGATAATCCTAAAATATGCCATCGTAACTTGTCTATCTCTTCTTTCACTTCCAGGATCTTCTCGTCAGTCCTCAGGGTGCGTGCGTTATAAGTTGCTTTCATCAGGAGGATATTTGCCATAGTTGCCACGCTTGGCGAGCGGGTCGGCAACCGCAGTTTTTTTATTGTAATATTGCTGTTATCAGGAATCTCCTGGATGTTTCCCACTGTCGCCTCTTACAACACCCACGGGAAGATATGGGGTAGTGGATATTCTTAACCGCGAATATCCTAGTCCATGTCAGATGCCGTTTTTAATTTTTATGAGTATAAGTGGTTTTCATATCAGCAGTTTCCAAATACTAAATTGTAATTTAATTATTAAACTTCATAGGTATTATTTTTGTTATGTACGTCAGATGCTGGTTTTAATTTTTATAAGAATAAGTTGTTTCCACATGCAAAGTTCCTAAATAATAATGTAGCACAATTATTAAATAATTTTGAATCCTATGATCTCATTTCATACGTAAGATACATAATGTTAATGTTTTTGTTTTATTTTAGGTGGGAGATTTTTTTTATTACTGTTTTTAATAAAAGTTAAGTTTATATTGCAAATTAAAAATAGCGCCACGGTCTGTTTTTATTTTAATAAAAATTATTTGATTTTAAAAATAATATGCTTTTTATTATTTCATTAAATAATTAACTAATTTTCCCGTAACAAAGTATACTTACGTCATAAGAATATATTATCTAGAGAGAAAAGATGTTAATGTTTGAACCACATGTACTTCTTATATTTTTCAAATAGAAAAAAGGCATAAAGAGTACTTATTTTTATTATTCAACAAATTAGTTCAATGAAAAAAAGCATATTATTACTTCCTTTTCAGACTGATTCCATTCCATGGTGATGTATTCACGAATATTTTTTCTAAAATTATTAATTTTCTAAAGAACATTGGTGTATCTCTTCATACATTTCTCTTTAAAAAAGAGGCTAATAAAGAGTAGCGTAATTTAAATAAACGTTAATAAGTAATTAAATATAAACTTCTACTTTTAGCTTGTTTAATTAACGAAGAGAGTATTTTTTGACGCAAATTTTCATTAATAAGGCGAAATTGCCAGATTCTTCAATAAAATGATATTAAGAAATAACTAGTTTTTTCGCTCTCCTGTAAAATGTACTTTTTACACTTATGCGTTTGTTCTTCTCAAGGTATGATTTAAGACTCCTCTGGCCTTGTTTGACACATATACGTGAAAATTATCATCAAGCTATGAAAATTTGGATAATGTCAGGAAAAACAAAAAAATAGTAGATGTTCTACAAAACACCTATTTGTGACATGGTTAATAGCTTTTCTAGTACACGCAGGGTTTCTAGTACTTTCATTAGTTACGGTGGAATTCTAGGCAAAAAAAATGTAAGTCGTCTCAAATCAGTCCGAACTCAGCATATACTGGTTGTAAGTAACCGAAGCTGTTCCTCCTTGGTGCTGTTATACGCAGAGTTCATTTTGTGTGAAATTAAAATACAAAAAAATGTATATCAGGTATACGTATATGGGTCAGCTAATAAAATTTGCAAAAATCTGAGAATTAACTTTTAACAAAGACTAACACTAAAATATTTCCTCCATCTTATACAAAATTTTAAACAGAAAAATGCAGTTATGCGCTATTCAATACACGGGAGATTTAAAATGCAGTACACAATCATTCAACAGTCTAAGATCTGAGGATATTAGCAGACAATTTTTGTAAATTGTTGTATCAACTCTCGATCCCAGTATCAACCACCATTGAACATATATATATGCTGTTGGTTTCTTAATTTAATTTTCCAAATTTTTCCTCTTTTGTCTTTTACACCAGTAATTTCATACCACTAGCAAATTTTCATACAGTTAGAGATATCTGACTCTGAACTATAAAGAGTAAATAATTATAACTTTTAACAAAAAGTAAAAACCGACTTCAAATTGCTAAAAAAAAAGTAATTTATTTGCTACCCTTAGGGGTGGAATTTTTTCTCCAAATTTATATGGGACCACTCTTGAAGTATAAAATATTTAATAAAAAAAGAATCATCAAAATTGGTTCACAATCTGCGAAGATATCGCGTAACATACATACAAAAAAAAACATACACTCGAATTGAGAAACTCCTCCTTTTTGAAGTCGGTTAAAAAGTAACAGACCCAATAAAGAACCTTGAGGAATACCTCGTGTCTGCAAAGGGGGATAGAAAAAACAGTAATGAAGATTTTAGGGAATTCATCAAATTGGTAATGGTCACGTAGGTAACTATCGAATCATTTTTCTTTTTAATAGGCTGTAATTAATGATTTTTTAGAAAACCAACATTGTACATCACTGTCATATAATGAGGTTATGATTTGTCGAGGCATATTTTCCACACGTCCACATTACTTTGACGTTATTATTTGATTTAGCGATTATTTTATGGTAGTTCATCACGGACTGTTGCCGCTACGGATGAGGGCTAAAATATGTTAATAAAATTGTATTTGAGCGCATACATAACGTTTGCTTGGTAATTATGAGTAATTACGGCATATGACGACGTGGTTTTGGAAACATATACAAGATTAAGATTGTATTATATAAAGAAAAAAATAACGTAAATATTAAATAAGCTATAATAATAACAATAGGCGGTGGGGTACGATCCTTTGTCATCTAGGCGAGCGGATGACGGCTGCGGAGAACCACATAAGGATAAGAAGGGTATCTTACGAAGATATTAATGTGGAAATTATTTTATTTTCTCGAAGAATTAAAGCTCGTTTTCAGAAGCTAATATGTGTTATTTTTTGGTTTTGAAGTATTATTATTAAAAGCTTAATTATTTACCCTTCTGAACGGTCTAAGGGTTATCACAAGTTCAAGAAAACAACGAGAATGTCGTCTAAATAGGCAAATTAAAATCTTCAACCCCTAATTTCCACCCTCAAGGAAAGATTTATTTTTTTAAATATATATGGGACCAACCCTGAAGTACAGCCGTTTAAATAAAAAAAATATAATTTAGCAAGTTATCGATTAAGCCGTTTCCGAGAAATCCGTGAAAATACATTAAACCACGCCTCGAATATCGTTTTTTTGAACTTACTTTTTTTAAATACTGAGTAATTATTCAGAGATCTAAATCTAATAATAAATAAAATAATATGACCTTTTGCGAGTGTGTACATTAAATAGAAACTCAATTTCATTATTAGCACATGTCAGGGAACTCAGTCTAGTGTTTACAAATATCATTAGAAGATGTAAAGCTATGTCAGTATAATTTAACAGAATGCGTTTCAAACGCAAAACAAATAGATGAAGTGTTTGTTGATGTTCATTTTAATTGTGACCATACTCAATAATAATGAATAACGACTGTACACGGAACAAGTTTTTCTCAAAGTGCAATTATTCATGATTAAACGAACTTACCTGTAAGTGAAGTTCTATATAGGTATAGTTAATGCATCATCCGAAGAGATTAGTAACCTAAATAAATATATTAATAACACACACCTAGGAATGCCAGATCAGAAGACCAAAATATCTCGACAAAATTTGAAAATGTCGGGATTTTGGGGTTGTTGTCGGGGGAAATAATTATTAAAAATAAAAAGTTTTTTATTAATAGGCTTCAAAAAGACTTACGAGTACCATTGTCGAGACATAACTAATTTATATATTTGGCATTGGACTTTACTGAGTCCACCAATTTGGATCCTGTAGTAGTATTCAGAAAAGATTTAAAATTCAAACAATTTACTTCAAAGTTCAGTCTGACTACTAACTCAGCTTTTATTAAATCAAAAGCAGCTGTGATGTGAAGAGAAGCTGTTTGTCTGGAGATTTCGAGTTTGGTCGGGAGTCTGGAGATCATTTAACATGTCGGGAGAATCCAGATGAATCCCGACCATCTGGCAACCCCAGTGCCACCACTCATAGCACTGGATTTTAGAGTTTCTTTTTATTATTATCTATGGTTTCTTCTATGGTATCGCATAATATAGACGTCATTTAGTTGAGTGTGACTGTTGATGTTTCTTATTAATTATATTGAAGGGTTGATGAGGGGTGGGTGGGTGTTACTACTCTTCGAATGATGCATTTCGTTTAATTGTGATAGAACTTCGCTTACAAGTAAGTTCGTTTAATCATGAATTATACTCGTGCATCATCCTCGAGATTAGTAAACTGAAATAAATATATTAATAACACACATGTAGACTTTGAGAGTATACAATTTAATTAATGAAAATTCAACAAATAGAATATCACAATGTTGTATCATTGTTAGAGATAGCTTACAATCTTAATTATTTTAATTTTAATAATTGTAGATTGTTTACAGATCATTCTGATGGTTTTTTTAATTTGTATACGAAATGGTTTTTAACGTACATGTCGTTAATTATAGTTCACTTGAGATAGAATATTTGGGCTGACTTTTGAACAGAGCGACCGTGGTGTCCATTTTGTGTTTAGCGTGTGTTTAGCGTGATAAACTTTACAACGCGCAGTGTGGCCAGGCACCTTCGCGGTAGGCCGAAGGCGAAGTTTTATCACGATAATTCTATCGCGATGTGTGTGGCCGAGGCATTAAAGATACATCACACTTTTTTATAAAATTATCAGCTTATGAGGCCAACATGATAACGATCGCTGCTTTGGTTAGATTTCCTCGGCTAAGCGCCTCCCTCACAGTACTGCGGCAACCAGGGTGATATTACGCTAGATGTTTCTCTGACTGGAATAAGATATTAATAAGCTTTTACTGAACTTAAAGGTAATTATAGTTGAGACGATAAGACGATGAAATAGAGGATACCAGGGTTGAGTTGGCAATAATATAACTACCAGTATGCCCTTCGCCCGATCCAAAACAATTTTTCTCAAGGTTTTTAATATAACTGTGAATGGAGGAATGCATAAAAAAGTATTCCCTCCAGTTGATAGCAAATGCGTTAATAACATAAGCACCTGGATCTCTATGCCATGAAACGTATTCATGACATTTAGCGTTAATTCTACTTGCGAACATTTCAATTTCTGGTTGACGGAATGTAATAACAATTTTATTCAACACCTCTGTTTCTAACTATATCAGGATGGATCCGGCTTGATTCTGCATCCGCCAATGTATTGGCTGATGATTTCATATAGTATGCAAGTAGAAATATTTTGCGAGCTTCACACCATTGCCAAATATGTCTAGTTACTTCCGTTAAATGGGGATATTGAATACCGCCTATTCTATTGATATAGCTTATCGTGGTTGAGTTGTCAATACGGACAGATAGAGTGGGAGTTAGAAACAGAGGTGTTGAATAAAATTGTTATTACACACGGCGATGCGTTTGGTTCTGCCGAGGAGCCCGCGCTGAAAATAAGTCGCCTGAATTTGAGGATTCTGTCACTGTGGGGGGTGGGGGGGTCAAGGGGGTTTATCTAAAGCACCCCCATGCGATTGTTGCTGCCGGAGCAGCGTCGAAGTATTTTTATTTATTTATTTAAAATATTGGTAAATCACTAACTAAACGTGAAATGGAACGTACATTTAACTAAATTCTAACGTTTTTGACGTTGAATCTGTCGAAGTCATCTCATAATGCGTAAAATTATTCGCTAGGCTGGCCATTTCGTTGACAGTGACAGATATATACTTACGTCATTCCGTTGCTTCCGAGTTTAATTGAATGTGCTCCCTAGCGTTTTTATCTGCTTCCTCCAGTTTTTCGACGACTTCGCTAATTTCGCAAAGACCCCGACTCGGACAGGTTAGGTTAGTTCGTGGTTATTTTTTTATAAACCACTCAGAAGTAGGAGCCCCGCAAAGCGGGTCTCCGTCGACCGAGCTTCCCTCGATTGCGCCACGTTGAGTGGCGTGGGGCTTCCCTCCCCCAACTCTTTCCCCCCATAAATTAGATTTATATTGTCAAAAACATTACGAAAACATAATCTAAAAATGAGATTTTTAAAAATTTATTTAAAAAAAACTAAGCACGTCCGGCAGGGAGAGGAAGTGGGGGGCAACACTACAACTCCCCCTCCTTCCCACCCACCACCCCATCACCCCCAATTCAGGCGACTTACTTTCAAACCTTACCCGTTTAAATAAACCTCTAGTTGTTGGCAGTTCGGGTGGGCAATTTTTTTTAATTAGATTTATTGTGATCAACTTTTAACTCTGAGCTTATATTTTTGCCATAGGCAGGAACAGTAGTAGCGTCATCTCCTATAATTTTAGGCAACATAGCGTAGGTGCTAACGCGGTTACTTGATTATGGGAATCATCCAATAAATCAAAATAAATCAGAATCAGAATAATTTATATTTAAAGTCAGGATTTTAGTTATAATTTCGAGGGTAGCGTGCGCTATTAAATTGCGCGATATTTCACACGCCGTATAAAGTACGTAAATGTGCGGTATACGAGTATGTGTAAAATTCTAACATGAATTGAACGTAACGGTTGCAATAATTACTGGTATATTTGCACAATTCCCACGAATTGCACGTACAGTTCCGATTAAAATAGCAGATTATGGTTATGTTGGTTTGTATGTAAACATTCCATACGAATCGTTCGTACCGAACCCGTAATAATAATTTTAGCAATAAACGCTATAAGGGCTTATAATCCCTCGATGACACCGATGAAGATCTTTCGCGCCGAAATACCCTCCGTAACTTGCTTTCTAATTTCGTAATTTTTTGACGAATTTATTTGTAGGGGCGTTTTCTTTTACCCATCACGATACTTAAATATATTTAAATCAGTAAAACACAATTTTTCGAGTTAAAATAATTAATTTGCTAGGAAGCGAGTTAGAGTGGTGAACCACTTAATGTAAATTACGTATATTATGCCATCACGGCGGAAAGAAACCATAGATAATAAAAAAAAGAAACTCTAAAATCCAGTGCTATGTTTGGTGGCAGCTATGCCTATGTGGGACTACATGTGTGTTATTATTATATTTATTTTAGGTTACTAATCTCGAGGATGATGCACGTGTATAATGTTATTTTTAATTTTTTTTGCGTTAAAATTAAAATTGTTGTGTAAAAATATAACTTCTGAAAATCTGAAAACATTAATACGAGGGTGACACTGAAAGTTCTTAGAAAATCAAAACTGAACAAACTAGCAAGTTATTAGTTTTATTATATCTTTTCAAAATAGTGTCCATTTACATCAATACATCGCTGCATCCGATGGAACCACTGAAAAAGCACTTAGCCCACTCGTCCTTAGGGTCTCTTCGACGGTATTTTGAAACGCAGCCACTGCTTCCTTGGCGTCCATAAAACGTTTTCCTCGAAGATCCTCTAAAACAATTGTTGCGTAATGACCTGTCTCTTCCGAAGAACGAGGCCACCATCTTTTTCCTACGCTTCGACCTCTTCACTTTAGTTGGCAACTCCTCGAAGGAAACACCCAGACAGCAGACTGTCTCTTAGTTTTAGGATCATAACAATAAATCCAGCTTTCGTCACCCGTAAGTATGTCGAACACAGCATTTGAGTCACCTCCGTTAAATCTTTGCACCATTTCACGACACCAATCAACAGTCAGAGTCAGAGTTTTGGGCCTCTGTCAAATTATGAGGTATCCACCGGTACAAAGCTTCCTGACCGCTAAATGTTCATGGAGGATTGTGTGCACTTGACTGATACCGATGCCTAAGCTTGTCCGAATCTGCTGATAAGTCACTCTTTTGTCAGTCTCTATCATACGCCGCACAACACTGATGTTATCTTCAGTCGTCGCCGTAGAAGGCCGTCCTCGCGTAGATCATCGGTGAGATTAGTGCGACCACGTTTAAACTCATTAAACCAGTTGTAAACAGTGGCACGAGATGTGGCTTCATCGTGAAAGGCCAATCGAAGTCTATTATAACTTTCTTGTTGACTTAAATGACATCGAAAGTCATAAAAATCATTGTACGAAAATTTTCTCGCGTTAAATTCATGCTGACGTGACACAGACAATTTTCAATTTGCCGCCAAATCGTAAACAAATGACAAATTAATAAAATACATACACAATAATATTGGAAAAGAGTTCCATTTTCAAAATTTGAACTTATTCTTTATTACATCGTTTCCAAGTGGCCAGTTCTAAAAGCTTTCAGTGTCGCCCTCGTATTGGTAATAATTATATTAAAACTAACACTAATTTTACATATTAGTAATGTCCTCCAGACCCAATTTTAATCACGGCGGCTAGATCTGCGCAGGAGAGGATTATGGTGGAAGCATAGTTGCATTTTCTATTTCCGTTTTTTATAGAATAAAGGTGACAAACGAGCACAAAGTCCATCTGATAGTAAGTGGATGTTGTGGTTCCTAGACATCGGTTGTCATCCTGACGACTAAGATGCAATGTCTCGTTTCCAAGAAAAAGGTATCCGGTTCTCTACACTCACCCTGTGAAACACACACACAACAGCGTATTCAATGAGAGCGTGCTCCTTACCTGGTCAAGTCAACCCATTCGGGCTACAACCATAATATAGCTGCAGCGTGGCTTTACCACGTACCCTCACCCTAATAAACGTATAATCTCTAAGAAGTCTAATGTGACGGTTATCCGACTACCAATGAGAAGTTATAGGATAGGAACCAACGGTTTACCGTGCTTTAGGAGGCACGCGGGGCGAAATACCGCCAACTTCCAAACTCTGGGCTGCTACTGAGAATTTCTTGACAGAAAAACCCGTTAAGTGATTGTAATTAAAATGCACTTAACTAATTAAAATGATAAAATGTTTATGAAATGGTATTATCTTAGTACTAAAATTAACGGTTCTAAGACAAAGAGTATAGAAAAATTAAAGCCACGACTTCAAAATGAGGAAATAATTTAATTCTTTTTTATTCTTTGAAGTCGGCTTTTACTTTTTATTAAAAAAAATTACCTTCTTGAGTATTAATGTAAAAACCATTTACGTCCCACTCCTGGGCTTCTCCTCTCATTTTTGAGAGGATTTTGGGGTAAGGAAATGTCCACCGCGCAACACAATGCGTGTTGCTTCACGTCTTCGCAACATATATTTTTTAAATTATCAGACATACAGATATTCTAAAGATGTTTTCCTTCGCCTGCGGTGGTAGTAAATGCACAATTAAAATTGTAATTAACAATTTCATTGGTGCTCGTGGGGTTCCAATCTGGGTTGCTTGTGTACTATTAAATGAGCTTAGCCCCTGAGCAAAAAGGTATATACTGTCACATGAGTAAAGAAAATATTGTCGAAATGGGAACCGCATACTTTTCTTGAAATCGGGTAAATATAGATCTGTATTTTACAGTATATGATGTAAGTACCGCTTTGTCTTGGCAAGTACTCGTACTTCAATTAAAGCTCGTTTTCAGAAGCTAATATGTGTTAATTTTTGGTTTTGAAGTATTATTATTAAAAGCTTAATTATTTTACCCTTCTGAACGGTCTAAGGGTTATCACAAGTTCAAGAAAACAACGAGAATGTCGTCTAAATAGGCAAATTAAAATCTTCAACCCCTAATTTCCACCCTCAAGGAAAGATTTATTTTTTTAAATATATATGGGACCAACCCTGAAGTACAGCCGTTTAAATAAAAAAAATATAATTTAGCAAGTTATCGATTAAGCCGTTTCCGAGAAATCCGTGAAAATACATTAAACACCCCTCGAATATAGTTTTTGAACTTACTTTTTTTAAATACTGAGTAATCATTCAGAGATCTAAATCTAATAATAAATAAAATAATATGACCTTTTGCGAGTGTGTACATTAAATATAAACTCAATTTCATTATTAGCACATGTCAGGAACTCAGTCTAGTGTTTACAAATATGTCAGTATAATTTAACAGAATTCGTTTCAAACGCAAAACAAATAGATGAAGTGTTTGTTGATGTTCATTTTAATTGTGACCATACTCAATAATAATGAATAACGACTGTACACGGAACAAGTTTTGTCAAAGTGCAATTATTCATGATTAAACGAACTTACCTGTAAGTGAAGTTCTATATAGGTATAGTTAATGCATCATCCGAAGAGATTAGTAACCTAAATAAATATATTAATAACACACACCTAGGAATGGCCAGATCGGAAGACCAAAATATCTCGACAAAATTTGAAAATGTCGGGATTTTGGGGTTGTTGTCGGGGGAAATAATTATTAAAAATAAAAAGTTTTTTTTTAATTAATAGGCTTCAAAAAGACTTACGAGTACCATTGTCGAGACATAACTAATTTAAGTACACTAAATTTTATGTTGCCACATGTATTTGGCATTGAACTTTACTGAGTCCACCAATTTGGACCCTGTAGTAGTGTGGCGCGACGACAGCGCCGCCACATCATATTCAGAAAGATTTAAAATTCAAACAATTTACTTCAAAGTTCAGTCTGACTACTAACTCAGCTTTTATTAAATCAAAAGCAGCTGTGATGTAAAGAGAAGCTGTTTGTCTAGAGACTTCGAGTTTGGTCAGGAGTCTGGAGATCATTTAAAATGTCGGGAGAATCCAGACGAATCCGACCATCTGGCAACCCCAGTGCCACCACTCATAGCACTGTATTTTACAGTATATGATGTAAGTACCGCTTTGTCTTGGCAAGTACTCGTACTAGGAACATTAATTCATGCATGACATAATCCCAATTGTAAGGTCAACGACATAAGCCGGTGACATACTAGGCATACTATTATATACGTAAAACGGCCCTAGCAATCCTTTTTTAATTCAGTACTGTAGGATGTTAAGAAGTTTAATTGTGAGTGTTCCACGCCAAAAGTGCCTCCTTACCTGCACGCGGTGCACTTTTTTATAAAATTAAAGTGACAAATGAACCTAAAATCTACCTGATGTGAGTACTGTAGCCCATGGCCACCTACAATTACTTTCAAGCAAATAAGGCTACACATATATATACAGGGTTATTTTGCAATAACCAGCAGAAAAGGTTCAGAATAAGTAATATAGGCAAATGGTGAAGAAAAGTTACTTAAAAAAAATCTCAAACACTCAAAATCTCAAATCTGTCCTTTTTATCTTTTAAATTCAGAACGCGTGGTAATGCATTATTTTAACTGATTGTGATTCATAAAAATCTAACGCCTACTATTTTACTACGCACGCACACATTCGTAAGAGATGATCGGGCGATCGGGCGGCAAAAACGTTGTGAATTGAATCGCACAAAATAACCCTGTCTGTATACAGGGTTATTTTTCAAAGAGTAGCCAAATTTTAAATTTAAGTTAAAATATATAAATAACGATATACCGTTATTGCAGGTTTTGAAAATACGAGTAAACAATGCTTCTACTTTTATTTGAAATTATCCCAAATTTAATGTGATTTATGGGCAACAATTACGCGTACGCGCGCTTCTCTGTGTGCGATTCAAATCACAACGTTTTCGCCGACCGATCGCCCTTACGAATATATATTAGGAAGATACTGCTGCCCGTTTTCTGATTTCTTCCCTTCTCTCGCCTCTTACGACACCCACAGAAAATGATATGGAGTAGTGGACATACTTACACCGCCACTACGCGGTCAATATTTGTCCATACAAATACTTAAACATTGCTTTGTTAAACAAAGCAAGATGGCGCATTCTTGGAAATGCCCATAAATAACTTAAAAGGCTGTTGATGCGATGAGTTGTTTCAACAATGAACCATTCAACGTACAAGTTTTTAGTACTTACATGTATTACGAAATTGTGTACGCATAAGAGGAAAATGCTATGGAAAATGCCAGAAATATCTTTGGCTTTCCATAGATGACAGGTATAACGGTTCCGTTTACGTTGGACTTGGAATACGGGTGTCGGTGAGCAGTGTTAAAGGTGCGTGACGTCTGGTACTGCGATTGTAAGTGCAACTACCAATCAGATCCTACTTTCAACAGGAGAGGTCCATCTCCATGACTTTTACAGGCTAATGAGAATGTAATCATAATTTAATTTACTGAGCACTGACAAAAATTTCAAACTTTTTTCAAGAATCCATTAAATATATGTATTCAATGTACCGTTTCGTTATCTCTCAGCTGAAATTGAAAAGCCGTATATTGGCGATTAAGAGAATCTCCTACTCCATATCATCTCGTGGTTGTCGTACCCGCCTGCCAATCGTGGCAAACTCTAACAAATATCCGCCCTATGAGGCACTCTTTAGAAGAGGCCTATTTTTAGCAGTGAACTCTTGATAATCTGTAATGAACGATGAATGAATAAACCGAAAGAACTATTACAATAATAGTTATTTTAAAGTTTTTTTTAATAATTTTTTTAATAATTAATTTTTTATTAGGCACACTCTTGACTACCATCTGGCCCGAGGGCAAAGACTACCATCTGGCCCGAGGGCAAAGATGAGGTCTACGATGGAGCGAGTTTAAGTTTTTTAGTTTTGTTTTTGTTTGATGAGATCAACGGATCTAAGAGAGACACGATGGCCCAGTTGCATTTTCATGTACACGAAAATAATAACAAATAAACTGAGAATGTGATATTTAAACGCCACTCAAGTTGCTAGGGCTGTTACTTTAATTGAAACTGGGTACACCTACAAAGTATTAATATATGTGGTACATTGAGTTGTCAAGAGATATCTAAAAACCGGACAGTATTTGAGACTCGCAGGACAGGGATGTAAATGGGAAAATTGTGGCTAGTGATGGATGACCGGTTCATCGTTACTAACGTGCTTAGAAACGGGACCTTAACTTCTTATGAGGTAAGAACGAAGCTACAAGAAGTTTGAGTAAGGCACAACAAGTGGTTAAATTAAAAATTTTGTACAACTGACTTCAATGTAAATATAATTTATTGTTGATTTTTTAAAAACCGCTCGACCGATTTCGATAAAATTTAAATGAAAGTGGGAAAGTATACCCTTCGAAACAAAAAAAGAATTTTCCAAATCGGTTCAGGTGTCTTCGAGTAATCGGTGTACATATATAAAAAAAGATTCCGACGAATTGTAAACCTCTCCTCCTTTTTGAAGTCGATTGAAAACTGTGAGAAAAATACTGAAATTGGCCGGGATAAAGTCACACTCGACTGCCAGAGGCCCATTCTTGCCACATGCCATCGAGTAGCTTGAGTTAATTTTGCTCGCATTCAAGAAATGGAATGACGAAGCTTGGAGTCAAGTTCTATTCACTAAGTCCGGATTTTGCCTAAAGTCCGATGATGGAAGGATTAAAGCGTGGAGACGCCCTTGAGAGAGGTACGCTCAGAACAACATCATTGGAAAAGAGGCATATTGAGGAGGGTCAGTCACGTACGGAATTCCGCGACATTAAGAATGGATCACTAACAGCAGCAGTGCCTTCTAAAATTTCAGTTACTTATCGTGCCGCTGCGGCACAAATAAAACTGCGAAACATAGCTCTACTTTTCTTCTGTTTTCCTAGGTTATATGTACCACGTACTAATTTATGGCCACTTGTGAATAGGTTGTTGTTTAATGTTTCTATATATGAGAATTTTTTAGGGTTATTACTGAGAATGTAGTCGATTTGGTTTTTAATCATTCCATTAACACCATCAACCTATTTAGTTCAAGCCCATAAGTTTTTTGTTTTTTCTTAAATAATGTATTTTACAGTAAGCTTATTTTCTAATGCATATTGCATTATCCGATCGCCTCTATCGTTTCTGATGCCATAGCAGTAGAAGTAATTAATTTATTTTGTAAGTATATACGAGTGAATAAGGAGCGAGAAGCACGATTTTCTATTGAAGAAGGCTGTATTGTGTTTTATATTATTGCATTTTCTATTGTTTCTTTGTTTGCTATCAATAATCTTAGGGTCATAAGTTAATCATTTATGCTTGCGCAATGTTAGGTTTAATATAAATAGCTGTCTTACGGTCATAAATTTACTGTCCTTGTACAGGCTGAGTGTTGAACTCTCTAAAATGTTTAGTGGACTCTGTTCTTAATTTGTTGGGGTATTCGGTTTTTTTTTACATTTCGCTCGGATATTATGCCGTCTACAGGAGATTCTCTCGTTTAATGGTATGAAGCTTTCGATGTTCAAAAAATCTATAAATTCACGCTTCACTGGAACTGGAAGTCACCAGTTCCTCGGACCAACACGGGGACTTTGAATTTACTTCAGACCTGTTATAATGCATACTTTCGCGACAAGCTGAATTGATTATTTCGGTTACAGTATCAATTAGTGTTTCTAGTTCATCTTGGTTGAGAGTGGAGATGTCGATTGTAAGAAGCCATTTGAGTGTGTAAGGTCTCCTTAAATAGAGGCCAGCAGGCTTTACTGGACTTATACAAAAAGGTGGAGGTATGTATAATGTGAGGGACTGTTAGGTGCTTTTTTATTTACTTACTATAAGCCATTGCTTGACCACAATCCCACCTGGTGGTAGTGGTGATGCAGCCTTAGACGGTAAATCGCACTGTCTTAGCGTAACAAAAGCCTATTCACTCTTGCCTTGAAGACGCCCAGATTGTATTCGGAGGAAAGATAGACGCCGGCAAAATATTCCACTCTTTTACGTATTACAAAAGACGAAGCAAACCGTTTGGTTCTAATGCGGAATATCGACAACAAATGGGCGAAAACCCGCCGACCGCCTGGTTATCCGATTTTGGAAAGGAGAGGGAGGAATGCGTGTAATTCCTTCGCACACTCACCAAAATGCATCCTATAGAATACCGAGAGGCTGGCTACTCTGCGCCTGTGCTCGAGACTGACAAGATTGGTTTCAACCAAATCAAGGTCACCAATGAGCCTCTTAGCACGTCTCTCCACTGAGTCCAACGCTGCCAGGTGGCATTTTGCAGCACCAGCCCATATATGACCGCAGTACTCCATGCACGTCCGGACTTGCGCTTTATATGAGGTAAGAGGCTGCCCCGGCGTGAAGTACCGCCGCACCCTTGCAAGGACACCAAGTTTCTTTGCGGCTGCTTTGGCTCTGGACTCAATGAACCGCCCATAGTTGAGGTTCGGAGAAAATTCAACCCCTAACAACTGAAGGCGGTCAGTGTACTCCAAGGATACATTCCGGAAAGTAGGAGCCAGGGTGAGCGGGCTCCTTTTAGCGGTGAAAAGACACGCTTGTATGTTGGAGGCGTTGAATCTCACGAGATTGGCATCGCCCCTTTCGGAGACTGCCTGTAGTTTGAGATTCACACGCTCAACTATACGTTCTCTTTTGGATTGGATTTGATCCCGACTGTCCCGGGCTGCCCGGTCTGCATACCTATAGGTACCGGGAATGAGCAGATCAGAGTTTGGAGATTAATAGTGTATTCTAAGGCGTTGTGTTGCGACGACGGGCAAATGCTGAAACTTATTTGCCAGTCTGTGACGTAATGGTAAAAAGTGCCCGAGACCATAGTGAGATCGGTTTATTCAAATTTTTCCTCACCAAATGTCCCACTGGTGAGACAAAGTGGACTCTTTAAAATGTGTTCGTCTACTTTTCCCACCAATCGTTTCTTGGTGGGACAAATTACACTGTTATAATCACCTCGTCCACTATTTCGCACTAGGGCTCGCATAAGCAAATTCTAAGATATTGAAGGCATATACGGCAGTGTATAAAGGGGGAGAAATCTGCAACGTGTATGTGCTGGTAGTCAACGGAGATACGTCCCATCTTTAGATTTTTTGTATAACTTAGGCTCAGTAAGAAAGACTGCATTTTACAGTTTTTTTTATTTCTGTTATGCCGTTGAAATTGCAGTTTAAAATTTTCATTACCGACCATCAGTTCAGCTTCAGCAACTTTAGAGTTCTGTTTCCGGAAAATCTTTGAGTTCCTCGGCTGGCACATCCTAGAAATACCTTTCAAAATAATCATTGGTTTGAGCTTGCGTACAAGCTCAGCTCTTACCTCCGGGTTGCTTTCAAGCCACCTCAGTGTGTCCTCCCTCTGCTGCTCAGTGTCGAATTCGATTCTTAATTTATTATTGGACACATGCATTAAATATATGGTTGTATACGCGCAGGAGCGTACTTTATACCCTGTACGTAATGTTCTTTTAAAAGCTTCCATTACCTCCTGCCCTGTTCTAACTTCTATAGCTGTGCTAAATATAATGGCTGGTTTGCTGGCTAGTAGAGATACTATGGCAGCTGGTTTGCATGTAGCAGATGGCTTACCATCAGCAGTGGCCACCGCCTGTGCATATGACGCATTTGTGCATGGGAGGCTGAGATGGTGGAATACAGACTTCTTCAATGCACACTAATATATACATATATTTAATACAACGAGTTTTTGTAATGGTAGAAGAGTTTACATTATTACAATTATGAACTTTTAGAATTAAGTTATTAATATTAGGCTGTGTGGATCTCTATATGTGGATTATATAAAGAGAATGTTATGTATGTAGAATTTTGAATTTTTAGAGTTAAAAGGTTCTTATTTAGCCATAAGTATGTCTGATGAAGTCTTTTTACAGCGAATGAATATGTTTCGGCCCGTCGCTCCGTGGAATATAATCGCAGTGTCATCTGCGTACGAAATTTTTTTGCCATTTCACGGTAAATCAAGAAGAGACGTGGGCCAAGAACACTACTAACTGCTAACATAGTCACCTATTTTTAGGGACTGGAATCTATTTGTCAAAAAGTCTTTAAAAATTTGAAGTAGTAAGCCACGTATCCCAATTATTTCCTGCTTCTTTACATGGTTCGTAACATGATAGTAGAGACTGTGTCGAACGCCTTAGCTAAGTACAAATAACAAACAAGCAATATAAGTGGTGAGGTGTGCAACTTCATATTCTGTAGATTTATTGTGTTGAAAACCATATTGCGATTCGAAGAGGATCTTCTCTTGCGTTAGTTATTTCATTCTACGTGTGTTGATGAGCGCTTAAAGTCCTCTGAACAAGGCAGTCTAAACAGATATTGGGTTAAATATATATCCGATACATTATAATAAAAACATATAGGTATACTGAGTCTTTCTCAAATTATGGAGCAGTGCCTCGATTTTGCACTGTCGATCAGAACCACTGATTTTAAATGGGAGGAACTCTTAATATTGCACTTCATTTTAGTCATTTATATATTATATTCAGTAGCTTTATGAATTTTATCAGCGATATCTTTTGGCCAGTTTTGGCGAAGTACTCATTTACTTTGTTTACAGCCAACGATGCATTACCTGAACGTAGATTCAAGAGTTCTTTGGCGTGGTTTTTATTTTCTGGGGTATCATTTATTTTACGTATCGCTTTTCAGGTTTGCTTGGTATTCTTACATTTGTCAATCTCCGAGCCTTCGTCCTTTTATTTCAGTTTTTGTAAAAGATCGTTACAGAAATTTCCGTATCTGCTGTACGAAATCTTTAGTACTTCGTCAGTCAGTGAGGCTTTTTACTTTTTATGAAGAGCAAAACGATGTGAGATGCATCTGACTAAGTCTAAAATTGTCCAAGGTATACCATACTACATCATAAAATATATTTTCAATTGGAAGTTTTACCAACCTACATCTAAGGCTTCTTTTATATATTTTATTATTAATTCAATAGCTTCTGGATTGAGGTTAAAATACCGCACAACCACCAACTTCCTAACTCCAGGCTGCTAATGAGAATTTCTTGACAAAAAACTCATAATTAATTTCTAGCCCGACTTGGGATACGAAGCCAAGGCCATATAATCAGCAGTCGCATTTACACCACTAGACCAACAAGGCATTAATGACCAATCCAGTAATGATGAAGCCAAACGGTCATCATTTGAACCATAACAATATAACTTGAACAGGTGGTCATTAATAAACACACAGCGGATTACATTATTAGTAATAGTTAATTGTCAAAGGGGTCTTGCAAATTATAATGTGGTTTGACGCGTGCGCGGAAAGCAGGCGGAAGCATCAATTTAGCGAGTGTGTCGCTCGCCCACGGTCTAGGCACGGTGCGGAATGCACTAGTTCGTTGCTTGTTGACACCGCCCGCTTATGTGACCCAATTTGCTGATTCTATTCAATGCGATAGGGATGTGCGTTCCATGTTAAATTTAAACTTTACAAAGTGGGGATAGTGTGCAGGTGTGTTTAGTAGCCGTAGCTTGGTTACCCATCCTGAACTATAAGAAAACCCTTATGACTGTCCAAAAGTGGAGGGCAGGCGTGAGGTAGCCATTTCTGGCGGACTTGTCTGGCCCATATTGAATGCAAGACTTAATTGAAAGGAGCATCAATGTCCTAGTCGACGGCGCATGCTCTGAGGCAAAGCATGTAAATACTCGTACTAGCGTTTTACGTGTTACGTCCACCCTGTTTCTTCTGCCTATCAATGATAACGATATGTTGCAAACAAGTTACTTTCATTACTATTCGATGATAGCACTGGTAATGCTTTATACACCGGCCGTGTCAATCTTTATAAACATAATACTTCTGTACGTTGCGGATCGCTATTGTGTTCCTTAAAATTATTAATATATAAAATATCAATGTTTTTCAGGAACATGTTAAGTATCAGAACAAACTCGAAGTCGAGTATTTATTGAAAATTTTAGGTTTAGGGGCGACTAAATTTAGTCTCATTCGATCCACAGAAAACACAGATTTGCGCGTTTACCGCTGAAGAGTGTAGCTATAATCGTCGACGACCAAGTTCTTTTTGATCGGCTTGATTCAATAGTTATACAAAGAGACGTCGTATCTCTTTTTCTATTTGCATTTTTATCTTTTTTACCACAAGATATGCTCCGAGTTTTTAAGTTTCAATATCACACGTTGCGACAAAATTCACAACACTATTCATCATTTTAATTTTTGGCGGTCCACTACTTTGCCAATTTCCAGAAGTTTTCTCACCAGAACTTTTCCGGACCGATACGACTTAGAGACCTTTAAGAAAAGAACTGATTCCTTACTTAACGGCAACGCAACTACGATTCTTCTGTCGATGTACCTCTCGGAGCCGAGGTGAAGTCGAGGGGAAAAAGGAATTTGTGTCATCTTTCCCCGCGGCTTCACCTCGGTTCCGTGTATCATGATTTAACGCCATAATTTCGTTCTATCCTCATAGACTCTGGCGAGGTGAAGAAATCCTTTTTATATAAAAATATACTGACAAACGGACTCACTGTCCTCTTAAGGGTAAATAGCTACTGCAGTTCATGGAACCGAATTCAAGCAAAGAAGGCTACGGATGCGTTGTCGCCGCTGAGGACTAACATGAAATGCCTTACAGTCTGTAATTATACAGGCTCTCTTTACCATTCAGACCGGAACACAGCAGTGCAAGTATTTACCGGCAGGAAATGGTACGAGTTACGAGGGTGGTCCTTACCACCACCAGACGGACTCCTAGGCGGAAAAGGAGCTTTACGACATCGTGGCGTTTTAGTTTTGAAAGAGATAAAGCTTTCAAAAATCCTTACAAAAGTTTAATCCCCACCGAAACCCGCGAAATTAAAAAAATAAGACTAAAACTAATATTTAATTTACCACACTCGGTGGTAAAGGAAAACATCGTGAGAAAATCAAAAGTTTTAAAAATAAAAGTAAAAAAAACAAAATTCTTCCGCCAAAGCGCAGTAACTCAGTACGATGGATTCTTTCCTACTCTAAAAAACTCTAGAAATATGAAGATGTGGGCTCCTATAATAAATAGCGTGATGATATAAATTAATTCTTACGGTTCGATTTCTACGTAACGCTATAGTGCAATTCCCATCAATACCCGTCCACAGGTTTTTGTGTGATGCGCGTTCAGACAGACAGACATACAACGCTTCCAAAAATTGTTGTTTTGGTATCTGTATCGACAGTTTAGTACACTCCAATGCAATTTTCAAAACATGTATCTGTTTAATTATATATATTGATATTGTTGATGGTTGATGATGAAAGATTGGTAAATATGAAGACAAACGTTGATATTTAGTTAAATAAAAGCTAATTACTTCTTTAGACTGTATTTTAAGGAACGTTAGAGCGTGGAGTAACTTGCATAAAAATATTTTAATTTTAACTCTTATCATTTTCATGCAATTATTGCCAATCGTGGCGATCGAACCATATTTACTTAGCATGGGAAAGTTTACCAGCCGTGTTATTATGGTATGGTATTTGAGGGCTAATAAATTAAAATCAATATTTTTTAAATTCAAATCATGCATGAGTTACAGAGTAATAATTTTGTTACTAGTAAGTAATTAAATATGCTGTTTGATTTCTAATTTGAAATTTAATATTTTAATGCTCACCTGTTTCCCGTAAACGTGGCTTTGCCCTCGTGCAGTTTGAACATAGAGTCTTTGTAACCCCAGCCGTACCATTTTAGAAGCTCCTGTCTGAAAATAAAGGATAAAATTATAATCAACGCACACTATGCAAAAAATAAATGAGATGTCGTCAGTGATGTTTCAAGCTTTCGCCATCGTCCTCAAGAACCTCTCCCACTCGCTTCTGAGCAAACATCCCCTATAGTTTTTCAGCTCTGGCAAGTCAGTCTAGTTTTAAACAAGGTTCATCGCAGCTTTGGAATAACGCTTCCCATTCCTTCATACTAGGTACCCTGCGTTACAGTGTTCGGCACATTTCCGAGTCCTTACTGTTCATCTCTGCTTCTCGAAACTAGCAGATTATTGCCTTCTTCTCAACTCACCGCAGACTATAAGGCAACTCTTGCACATTCGTCGACAACTGGACTGCACCAAACGACCTCCGGTCTGAGCAAGAGGGCGTTGTCGTCGCGCCTCAAGCGAAACGAAAACGAACCGAAGCCTAAATCTTACTACCGAAGTTTCTGAACTACTCGAGTATATAATATAATAGCTCCGTACTGCCATGGAGCATTGGCCGCTCCCCGGGCTGAACACCTTGCCCAACGTAAGATCGCCCCTTTTCCTTCCATGGCTAAAGTGATTTTTTTTAAATATCGTAATTTAGTTTATAAATAATTATATTATTTATAAAGTAAAAACTTTCTTATTTTCTTATTATAACTTTAAGCAACATTTTTTGCATGCTGATGTTATCAAATCAGTATTCTCATCTTACTTCTTAGCCCGAGGGCAAGGCCTCAGTGGAGGGCGTTCGGTGGGGCGTAACCATTGAGATAGGTATTATGTACTACGTATAGTACATCATACTTCAATAGGCGTAAAGGACGTAAGTTTTATCCACAATCATTCTATGCATTGCGACAACTAACAATTTATGATACTGTACAAATATAGGCTTGGATTCGACCCCCGGATTCGCGGCGTAAAGGCCAGGTTACTCGGACTACTACACCGTAACCACTATAGTCTCTTATGAGAATGGGGAATTCAATTATTTATTTTTATTTAAAATCTTAATAAGGCGAACTACTAAATAGGGCGAACTTAATGCCATGTGGCATTGTATGGCTGTCAACCCTGGGTGCCAAAGACAATTGTTGGCAGGTGCGAAACATAATACATAAATAAGTGTACATATATTAAACTACTTGTATAACTACATATGTAAACGTACTTTAAAGGAGTTTTCTTTGCTGCATTCTTAATATTATTAGGAAGGGTATTCCAAAAATGTATAGCCTGTACCGTAAAAGATGACCTGAAAAAATTAGACCTATGTTATGGAAAACTAATCCTGAAAGGGTTTGATTATCGTGATGTTCGATCGTCGATAGAATGAAGAAAATGAAAGTTACCCTTGAGATAAGAAGGCGACCTTGGATCGTTTATTGTTCCACGTGTGAATAAGTTGTTTTTAGAATTTAGGATCTGACCGAGATATTTCACACAGTGCATTTGCCCCACTTGTTGAAATAAACGTAAGGTAACAAAATGTGCGTAAGTTTTAACGGTAGTAACATGCTAAGTAACGATCCGATGGGTATGGAGTAAAGTACAAGGTACAACCTGTAAGTATTTATTTATTCAGAAAATTAAAACAGCACGATATAGTCAAAACAAATACTACACTTATGCGAAATTAGAAAAACAAATAGTACACATTACGTAGTAGTAGTACAAGTCGAACAATAACAATTTACTCATGATGTTTATCCTTGGCAAGGTAAATCTTACGAAGGTCCAAATAAAACTTTGATAAATTAAATTGCCTTTGATAAATTAAATTTTTAGATTTCAATTAAGTTATTATTCAAGGAGTAGATGCTGCAGCCATTTTCTTTGTACGAAATATTTTGCATCTATCTGTCTGTCCGATTACATTTGGGTGTCTTCAAGGCAAAAGTGAACAGGTTTTTGTTAAGCTAAGCCAGTGCGCTTAACCCTCTTCAACTACATCACTACTTACAATCAGGTGGGATCAATTCCCCTCCTAAGCGTGACGATTAACACTACACCGGGACTACAGCGGGAGGGATCCATGTCCAGCAGTTCTGTTCTATTAGTAGGTGAATAAAGTAATGAGATGATTTAGCAAGGTGATAAATAAAAAACAACATTATACGTGGTAGATCTTTACCTTTATTCTGTGATGTTAGTGCTGTGAGCCTATTTGGCTTTTATAGCTTCATGTGATACAGGGCTGTCACGCTGCAGCTATATTATGGTTGTAGCACGAATGGGTCGGCTCAACCGAGGAAGGACCAAGCTCTCATAAAATACCAGCGTAAAATAGCAGCTTGATACTGCTGTGTTTCGTATGGTGATATATAGGCGGAGGTAGTGAGCCGGAGACCCTTTTTACTGGAAACAAGGCATTCGATCTTAGTCGTCAGGGGTGACAATGCATTTGCATTTTTATTCGTAATCGAGCTCATATGTAGATGCCTATTAGCCACAGCATCCACTTACCATCAGGTGGTCTGTGTGCTCATTTGTCACCCTTATTCTATAAAAAAAAATTGACTCCTTTTTCTCATAATCTATGGGGGGAGGCCTATGTTCAGCAGTGGCTGTATGGATTATAGGCTGTAATGGATGGATGGATGGATATAAATGTAATTTTAGTGAGCTGTGATAGAAGCTAGTAGTGTCTATTTCCGCCCTTAAAATTACATATCTCTACAAGAATATTTTACATATCTCTACAAGAATATTTTACATATCTCTACAAGAATATTTTACATATCTCTATTTTTTTACATATGTCTAAAAGAAATTGCGATGATTTCTTTGTTAAGTCGGCTATACATGTTGGCCGAGCGAAGGCGAGTACCAGCGTATAGACAGCCCACTTGTCTAGCCTCGCCATTGCTCGTTGTCGCTCGCCTAGCTGACCGAGTGCAGGCGAGCGCCAACGTGTATACGATTCGTTTGGGGGTCCTTCCCACCACTTGGGATCGCTCGCCACGACTCGTCTCATTTCGGAACAGTGTCGGTTTTTTTGCACAAATCAAAGGCGCTCGCCTGCACTCGGCAAGTCATGTCCACACGTTAATCGGCCATGTCAGTATGTTCACTCTTTCAATCTTGGCTGACATGTAGACTGTAACATTCGCCTTATCAATTTGCCTACGCTCGCGTTGGCAGAGGCTTGGCCAACATGTATTGCCGGCTTTAAATTGCATGGACGGAAAACGGACTGACGATCACTAGACCGTCTTAGGTTGGGTCTGCATTTAATCATCATGATCTATCTTGATTAGGTGTATCGAAGCATGAACGCCCTTTTCAACCAAATTGTATCACTAGCCGTATCGTGTCAAAAAACGCATCCGCGCTTTACGATATCGTATCATATCAACGTATCGGCAAATAGTCTTTATATGTGGACGTTTTAAATTTTCCTTTGATCCTCGTATTTTTCCCCACGTCCAAACTTTTGAAGACCGTGTAGTGGCGTGTAGTAAGTACCCTTTGATGATCGGAGAAAAATCGACTAGAGATGGGCGGCGCATAAAGTATCAAATCACATTGTCGTATCCTGATACAGTATATACATATTATGTACGATGAGAACTCGTCTTTACACGTATGACCTTTCAGTATTTATGAGGCGAGATAAGAAACGTAAACAGACAAAGTTAATTGTTTATAAATAATTGCTTTTAAACTCACTCGAAGTCAAAACTTGTAATCAAAGTAAGTCAAAACTTGTATAAATGTAACTTGTAATATATATATATATATAAATATATAAGAGATTTACATATGACCTATGTACTGACTCATCACGATATCTCTGGAACCATAAGGCCTAGAGACTTGAAGTTTGGTAGGAATATTCCTTTTGCCGAGTAGAGGTCAGCTAAGAACAGATTTTACGAAATTCCACCCGCACTCCCTTGCGGGTGTAATTTCGTAAAATTAAGGGGGCCTTATTAAAAAAAAACACATTTTCAAACTATAGCTCTTATAGGTATAAAACTTGTCCAGAATATTCTTTTTGGCATGTTAAACATTACCAATAACGGATTTTATGAAATTCCACCCACAAAGGGCTGTGCGCGGGCGTTAAAAATAAAAATAAAATTTAACTTCTGATGGATGATCTAAACGATTAACAATTGGACCCGGTAGGTGGCGCTGTTGTCGAGATCCAGAAATCACCCGTGCGAAGCCGGGGCGGATCGCTAGTCATAGATACCGCTATTCATGACAAGATTTGGCAAACAATGCATTTTTTATTACAGTGATGTATAGCGTAATCACCGTCTTGTGGCAGAGTAAGAAAACACACTAACCCATATCATCTCGTGGCTGTTGTAAGAGGCGACAGACGAAAATGAAACAGGAGACTGGCAGCAGCATCTTCCTAATAACACCTCAAAATAAAAAAACATGCGTGAGTATCGTGGAACACTCGGTTGGAACGAAGTTCCTTTCGTAGTATATTATTATTGATAAACGTATTATATTATTGAGTAACAAATACAAATAAATGAATTACTATAGTCTATTAAAATGAAGCGTCATTTAAAATAAAATAATATTTCTTTCATGGCAAGATAAGAAAAGTGCGAGTGAGATGGATATTATTCCATCTCGCTCGCACTATAGAAAGGGGGTCGTGACGGAAAAATCTTACACTTTTTGTCCCCTAGCCCCCATCCGATAAATTCGTACCGTCCGATAAGGAACTTCGTTCCAATAAACTGCGGGTGCCAACCCAAGGTGGCAACTATTTTTTTTTAATATTAAAAGTGAAGTGACAAACAAACTAATAGAACACCTGATAGCAGGTGTTTGAAAACAAAGAAGGCTACAGATATGTCGTCACCTCATTTAAGGACTAAGATGGAATTCCTCACAGCCTGTAATTGTACTGGCTGTCTTTACTCTTTAGGCGGCAGAAGTAGGTAAGAACGTGGCACGTACCCAAACGCATTCTTAGGCAAAAAAGAAGTCCTAAAAATGACATGACAAATAAGTATTCCTCTTTTAAGGCATACTAAATTTAATCAAAATAGTTGAATTACAGAATTATGATCTAGATCTATACAATAGGAATCGTGCATTCCTGGATCTAAAGTAGCCTATTTTACTTTCCGGCCCATAAACTATCGCAATGCAAAATAACAAGTTGATCCGTTGCCCCGACAAATAAACAACCCAACAAATAAACTTTCGCATTTAAAATATTAGGAGGACTTATTTATTGAAGAGGTAATCATATCATAAATATTCTGATGTCTGTAAGGTAATTAATAATTATATAAAAAAATATATTTTATTTTATCATTAAACTCGATAAACATCTGGGACCTTTGACACTTTATATATTTAATTATTTATTTAAATAATTAATATTCAAAACATTTCCAATTATGTGCCTGGGAAGGTTTTTAGTCGTCGAAACAATACGATGTATCAGAAAAATAAAATATATTATACTCACTTATATTTGTCTACTACGTTCCACTCCTGGGCACAGGCCTCCTCCCATTTCTGAGAAGGTTTTAGGGCTAGAAAAAGTCCGCCGCGCTGCTCAATGCGTGCGGATAAATTAATGCGTTAAAAATTAAAAAAAAATTCGAAGACATGTGAAGTCCACCATCACATGTCTTCGAATTTTTTTTTAATTTTTAAGACTTTCTGATTTGAAATAAATTATGCTTGCAATACGTACAATTCAAATTATTTTCTATTACTGCATTTTTAAACATGAAGGGAAAACTTTGTACCCTTTTTACCCGACTGCCAGAATATAGAAGGGTAATGTTTTTCGAGTGTGTGTATGTATGTATGTATTATGTAATTATGTATGTTTATTTATTTGGCACAGTCTGTATCCTAAACGGCTTGATGGATTTTAACATATAGGATGTCGTTAAAATCGTCTTAGTTGTGAAATTGACATCGGGTATAAAAAATTTCTCTTTTCAGTAAACTTTTTACGCAGTCGGATTTTTAAACACATGTTGCGCGCAAAAAGGAGTGTGATATTTGGCAAAATTAAAGTTTTTATGGAGAAGGGGTGCAGGAAGCTAAAATTTATATATAAATATAATATGTGTTTTAACTACATTAAATTAAATATAACATACATTGTTTACGTTCACAGTCAAACATAGTCGTTCATAGTTATAAGTCAAACACATAAATGTCGCTTGGATAAATTATGTATTAGATTTTGCGATCACCTTCGTGCATAGCAGGTGGATTGGGGGCCGCAGTACCAGAAACCACGCACCTTTGACCCTACTCTGGGTACGCGCGTGTAGCGTATACTTTTCTTTTTATAAATGCAGCAACAAATAAAAAGAGCAGTAATAAATTTAATAATTATTGATAACTTGTGATTTTTTAAATATTAATACAGTATTTGTGAATGCTATCAAAAAAACTAAACAGAGGTTTTCTTAATTTCCCTTTTAGCGTCAATTTCAAAGCCTTAAATGTCTGTTATATAAATGGCTGACAATTTCACGAAACAAAAAAAATACAATCAGTTTAACAAACCCCAAGGAAAATAGTTACTAAAAAAGATATTTTGATTTAAGTTATATACATAAGAAATTAAAAATTCAAACCAAGGGAAATTTTTATGTAAATGATGTGGATAAAACGATTATTTTCAATTCCTTTGTTTGCCGATCGAGAACATGTGTGTAATTTTTCGCCACACAGTACAAGACTTCTTTACTGTGCTGGCCACCCATTTTCGCAGCGTCAGACGAAGCATCGTTGCTTGTGCCGTATGAACGTTTACTCAACATGCGTATGAAATGAGGGCTAATAATTTTCTGCTCACCAGATGTCGCTAGTTGACACTGAGGTAAAGTTTTTTGTTACACAATGTAATTTAATTGAGAAGTTGTTTTTTAATAAAAGTTTATCAGTTTCTAGAGTATTATATTAATACACAAAACAATGCGTCAGTGGTTTGCTCTTTAATTTTTTGCACATGTTTTAACTTTTTTTATTTTTTTTACTTTTATGAATGTCTGTGGTTTGGTTTATTTATTTTTAATGTTATTAATATAAAATTTTGCCAATAGTACAGAAAGAAACAATAACTTTTACATTTTCCGAACAAATTAACTTCCCCGCTATGAAATATGTCAAATATTATACCTCACTTTCTAGTGGCGCCGCCCTGGTGGCAGAAAAAGTCGTGGATGCCCTCATTAAGGCTATCATTAGTATTCCTTCAGACAACATACTATTTCCGATAAGTTTTGCTTGCTAGTCATCTTCTTTCCCAGCCTCAACCACTTTTTGCACCGTTTCACACGCTCCGCTCTTTATTTCCACCATTGGCAAACTTGATTATTCGTTACTTCATACAATCGCATGGATGTTTGTCCTTGTGAAATTTATGTATGTAAACTGATCCCACGATACAGGAGAAAATCCTAGTGTGGAGGTAACGTTTTTTTTAAACGAGATAAAAAAAATCGCAAAATGCACGCCGGGATGTTCTTGCCTATGCAGAATAGCCAAGAACAGTATTAAGCTGAATTTATCCAGCACTAGTGGATATAATGCATGCGCTAGAACATCCTGATTTATGCCCATTTTATTATTTTCTGAGCATTGTTGTGAGCTTAAAATAGATATTGTCATCGAATATACAAAAATTAATTTTTGTTTGTTCGTATTTTATGCGCTGCCATACCGTTCAATAGATTGCGGCAAAACTCATTTGCGCGAAGGTTATAGGCATAATACAATTAACTTGCAGTAGGTGATGCGCTTATCGCACCGACTATTTGAAAGATATATAATATATCATTCAATTTCAATGAATGGACTATCATTCCTAGTTAAACAATATAACTCTAAAATGATATTTCCACAATTATGCCTTCTGCGGCAGCAACGCGCTGGGTACCAGCTAGTACATAATAAAATATTTTACTTACTAATAATAAAATATTTTATTTACCAATAATAAAATATTTTACTTACAAAAGATCTAAGATTTGTCGATAACACTATAATCGTGTAATATTCTCGTATTCATGGCAAACGTCAGGCAGAGCGCCGAGCGACTTGTCCTCTCTCTGGAAAGCCTAGCGGCGGCCTAATTAAATTTTTTTTTTCGAAATCGTCATCAAAAATACTCGTAGACTCGTAAGCGAGGACTTACGAGCTATTGAGTGCAACGATTCTGCGGCGAAGCACCGCGACGGCGACTGCAGTCCCAATCCCAAGGCACCCCGGCCCCTGCTTTTGGAGTGAGGTTCCTTGAGTTAGGGGGGAGGGGCTCGATGTAATTCAAAGGCCCCTCAGAACGAGGAACCACTATCGAAATGATGGAAACGGGTCGAAAAACTAAAAACGCCCCGTATCACGGGTATTGAACCTCGTGTACGAAGTGGGTCTGTGACCTCGCGTTTGCCGGCATACGCGGTGTACCCTAGTGTTCTGTACTAGTGTTGTGTCTGAATGTGTGTGTGTGTAACAGTGTTAGTAAATCGGATTTTCTCTCCTGTGGATTGGGGGGGGGGGAAGCAATCAACCTATTCTGGAAAGTGATCTCATTATCGAGATCAAGAAGAACGTTTTTGGGCCGCCTCCGGGGGGCGGGGGACAGCCCCCATGTTAAACATGATTGCTTCTGTCCGGATTTAATTCGATTCGCTATTTTCTGCACCAATCGCCTAGTGCGTTTGCTGCAGCTTGGAGTCGAATACAGATTCTGAAGAGGCTACCATCAGAATAATAAATTGGTGTATCATCTGCATTAAGTGCAAGCCATGTTTTATGTATCATAGGGATATCGCTAACGTAAAGTGAGTAAAGAGTCGGGGAGAGCACAGAGCCCCGAGGAACTCTTGCTCTGATGGGTCTGGAAGAGGGGAAGGTCCCCTCGACCCGAAAACGAAAGGATCGATTGACAAGGAAGTCTTGTATGACTTTTACAAGTTTTATAGACGAACCTATATGGAGAAGTTTATAAACTAATCCATTTTGCCAGACCTAGTCGAAGGCTTTAGCCACATCGATGAACAGAGCACCGGTATAAGCAGTGCGCTTGTTCGAATTTGTGGCATAATCTTAGACGTGCTCCGTGAGACGGTGCACCTATTGAACACAAGAGTGTTTAGCTCGAACGACAAACTGCTCGTTGGGAATCAGGTTTTTGTCTAGCACAACATCCTTTAGACGGCTGTGGATAATGCGCTCGTAGATTTTCCCCATAGCACTGAGGAGACTGATGAGTCTATACTTTATAACTAGATGCAATATCTCTTGGTTTGTTCGGCTTATGAAAACCGATGACATCTGCTTCTTTCCATATGTCTGGGAAGGTGCAGTTGGATAATAGAACATTGAAGATAGCCACTAAAAGGCAAATCGGTTTAGACGGGAAGGCTTTAAACACCTTATTACTAATAACGTCAGCGCCTGACGCTTTCTGGGGCTTGAGGTTCTTGATGATGCTTTTGACCTCATCGAAGATAACGGGGGAAGAGGATCATCCGTTGGTGACGTGGTGGATAAATTAGCCGCTTTCTCGTCCACTTTATTCAGGTGGACGGGCTCGACAGGCAGAGTGCTAAGGGAGCATTGGCTCTCGATGCTATCTGCTATGCGTTCGGCCTTTTCCGAGTCATCGAACGCGAAACCATCATTCTAACTAATGGTGGCATCGTTGCGACATTTTCTGATTTCAGAACTCCCGCCAATCGCCAGAAGGCAGTATAATAATTTGAATTGATCCAAACGCGGAGTTCTATAGTACTTTTAAAGTATATATAGAAAAATAATAAAGCTATTTTATTCTTAACCCTTTACTGCATGATATATTAAATAAGTGAAAAAAAATATTTTCTAAGTGAATGGTTTTATTAAACTTTCAAAACTAATTATAATTATTTTTTCTTCAAAAGTACTTAAGTTTCAGTTTTTTTTCAGAAACCATATATGGGTTCGTATGCATCAAAGCTTCAAATCCTTTGGACATATATGGTTTCGTATGCAACTAAGCAAATATGATAAGTGATATCAAAACCTTATTTTAACTGACGATAATTAAGTAAGAAAGAAAGCTATACTAAATTATTGATGAAACTTAGTTAAACAATTCTCTTATCATTATAACATAAATATACCTTACATTTGGGACACTTAGTATAGGTTTTCATTGAACAAACTTGACAAATTTGTCGATTTTCTGCCACTCTGGCAAGTGTCCAATATTGTCAGTCCACAGAGGGCAGGGGTAAGTCCTGACGTTTATTTGGAGCTTTTCTTATTTTCTTCCTCTGGGTTGGTGTCCCAGGGTTTGAACAAATTGATGGACTTTCATGGCGGCTCGTAGATGGTGAACCAGTTACTGAATTGGCCAATGGACGACCCCGTTTACGAGGTAAAGCCTTTCCTGCTTTGCGCAAATGTTCCGAGATGGCTTGTTTGAAGACGAACAAAGATAAATAAGAGTCTTCGTTTCTTCTTCGCCACAAAATCCACGCATTTACAACGCATAAATCTATCATATGGAAAAAAATCCTTTTATACCACTTCTTTGATCTCAAATGAATCCTGTAAAAGCCCAGCATTGAATCAAGTAAGTCCACGCCTCCCATATGACGATTGTAGACTTCAACAACTTGTGGACAGTCTATTTCTTTGTATTGGTGGTCCTTGCGGCAATATCTTTCCTTTTTTGTGATAGGCTCGCTACCAACGAATGTTGAAAGCATATTCACAGGCTTGTTGTCAAACCAAGTTACTAAACCTAGTCAATTCCATCCATTGTGGCAGTTTTTCAATCATATGGCCTCTTCCTCCTTTTTAACTCTTTTCGGAAGGCATTTGAGCATTTGGCACACGGTTCAATCGCACGGTACCCGAAGGTAAAAGACCACTCTGAGTTAGATATACCTGTAATTTTGGACTATTGTACCAATTATCAAAAAGATTTTGTGATTCTTGTGTTTTGGTACCGACTGCGATAAACGAGTCACAACATTGCCACTAACTCCAAGGTCAGGTGCGCCATCAGGAACCTTGTTGCTTTGTTCGCCAGCAATAACTCGAAATCATAGCTGAACCCTGATACTCCACTCAAAACTTGGTTTTATAACCCCATTTATCCGGCTTCGCTGGGTTATACTATTTGAGTTCGTGTCTGCCTTTGGTAGGTATCATCTGCTCATCTACCGCCAAATATTCTTCCTGGGAACTATCAAAAGGCGCTGTCGAATTCTCTCTATCAGAGGACGAACTTTGAATAGCTTTTCGTGTCCTTCTTACCAAATGGAATAAATTTTGAGTTGTCGTTGAAATGTAAGAAACGCTTTATTGTTTCCCATCTGTTGCATGTCATTACCTCATTTACTTGAGGTTGCCCGATGTCCGAATTCCAGTAAAGTCTTGATGCTGGTAGTTTCACTATAGACATAAAATTACTATACCTATAAACTGTTCCATCTCTTCTTTCGAGATATAGGCTGGCTTGCTGATGTTATCTTGAATAGCTTTCAAATTGGATTGTTCTACTATCATTGTTATCAACTCGTCAGTAAATAGATACAAGAAGAAATCGGCTGGCGAATCTAGCTCTTTTATATCGTCAGGTAGTTCAACATCTCAGTGAAAATATAATGATCCGGGTTATAAGGAGGCAAATGTTCTGTTGACCAGTTCATTCTAATGGTAGGTTCTTTACAACGACTGCTTTTCTTGGTCTTTGATGTTGAGGGTAATGTTGAGGTAAATTTGCTAAAGGAACATCGTCTTCGTCTGAAAATTCATCGTCCGTCTCAGGTACAATAACAGGGCGTCTAAAAGGTATGGAGGATGTAGGCATGTCTGTATCGGAATCAGGTGCCAAATCATCATCGCTAAGGCCATTCTCAGGGATTGCGTTAGTATGCCTGTTATGCCCATAAAAGCGTTCAGGGTTTACTCTAGAAAAATAGCTGAGCATTAAGAAAAGTAAAGGAAATTTAAAAGAAACCACATCCTTGTTCAATCATGTTTGAATGCATACGAAACCATATATGGTTTCGAAACAATTAGTGTTGAAAATGGGTGAAATCGAATAAAAGTGAAAATCAATTACAGTGCATACAAACTAGAGGATATGACACACAAGAAAATAATTTTTTCGTTCAAAAACTCACCTTTTCATTTTTATTTATTTTTGCTAAGTTGAGAGTCACACGTGCGTAAACATTCACTGACAATGTCTGAAAAAGTGAGGTTATATTCAAATGGCATGTAGCCATAGACAAAACAGTTGCGTTTTGTTTTTTTAATGATATGACAAACAAACCCCGTTAGGTTCATACATAAGTTTTTATTTTTTAGAATAAATGAACTGTAAACAAGTCAAACCATATATGGTTTCCTATGCGTTAAAGGGTTAATTATAAAAGGTAAGTGTTAAAAAGATATTCTTCTAACATATTATGCTATTGTTATATTAAATGATTTTTACGTGGTAGAGCCAGTAATATAGTTGTAGCACGAATGGGTCTGCTCGACCGGGGAAGGACCACGCTCTCACAGAATACCAGCGTAAAATAGCAGCTTAATGCTGCTGTGTTTCGTATGGTGAGTATAGAGAACCGGAGACCCTTTTTACTGGAAAAGAGGCATTCTATCTTAGTCCTCACGGTTGACAACGCATCTGCATTTAAATTCGCAAACGAAGATAGATGTAGATGTATATGGGCCACAGCAACTACTTACCATCAGGTGGACTGTGTGCTCGTTTGTCACCCTTATCCTATAAAAAAAAAATGAAGTAACATAAATTAGTGAAAATAATCAGTTTTATCGACAGCATTTTCTTAAAAAATTCAGTTTTAATAATGTATTAAATAATTTAAATAATAAAATAATACCCTCCAAACCGAATTTTGGTCACGGTGACCAGTCCCAACAGCGACTAACCATCTGCGCAGAACAAGATTATAATGCACGAGTGGGTGCGTAAACACAGGTGCATATCTATTCTCTATTCCCTCACGCTCATAGTCCGATGCGACAGCAATCCGACACCCCGGAGAGACCAGGCACCGTGTGTTTACGTTTATTCCCATTTCCAGGAAACTAAATCATTGTGGTGTAAAACACATTGCGCTTAAACATAATTGGGACGCACACAGTAGTTCTTCCGGATCGGTAATATCTAAGTGTGTAATAAAACTAAATGTTTTAAAATTACAACACCAAATGTTAAGCCGGTAGATACCAGTGTGCTTTTAAATGGTGAGCAGCTGAATCTTGTTAAATCCTGTACAGTTTACACGAAGCGTCAATGGGGCCCCCCCATATATCTAAACTAGCTAGCAAACTTTCAGTTCAGCGGCATATGCTGTAAAAATACGAGAGGCCTTACATACAGCTAGACTAGTTTATTATAGTTATTTCCATAGCAAAATGTCATATGGAATCTTGCTATGGGGTAATGCGACTGACATTTAAACTATCTTTGTTTAGCAGAAGAGAACTAGGTATAATAGCGTTTTATTACTTAGGTCCGAAGGAATCCCTTAGAAAAAAATTTTAAGAAATAAAAAGTATTGGCTTTGGCCTCTCATTATATTTACGAAAATATATTTTGTAATATTATATTGTAAATTAATGTTTAAAAAAATCTGGGTTTTTTTTTGCTTGTTCTTCCCAGGACAGAGGCTTTTGCCGAACCAGTGGTAAAACTTTTTAAATGACTTTCAATAAGTATTATTTTAATCTATATTAAATAAAAAAGACTATTCTATTCTATTCATAGCCACGGCGAAGAAACACCGCCAACTTCTCAGTCCGTGTAGCTACTGAGAATTTCTTGACAGAAAGACCCAATAATTGATTTTGGGCCGAACCGCATAATGACCAGTTAGGCTTACGGCCACTAGGCTAACGACATAGTAATCATCATTAAATACTATAGAATCGATACCATTCAACACAGACACCCTATTGTGTTTTAAGTAAAAAAAAAAAAATATTTTGACCTAAAGTTTACAAACCTTAACGTACATCTGATGGCTTACCTACCTACTTCCTATAATTTCTTAAAAGATTGGCGAGAAACATTTCTTCGTTTATATCTTCGCAATGAAAAGCTTTACAGTATTAGTATTTTTAGATCTTTGTCTAGTTAGTCTAGAAATCTGGAGCAGTTTATGCACTGGGTACCTAATATATGGTATTATTTTTCTGTTTTAGCATATTACTTTTTTAAATGTTTATATATAATTGATAAGCTTGTCCCAAACATTTACTCAATATTGCACAAATAAATAAATGTAAAACACTCACCTTTTTCTAGGAATAACACTTTTAACTTTAATTATTGTATCGGTATCAATAACACTATTCTTATTATTTTTGTTTTTATCAATTAAACGGTTTATGTTGTCACTTCTTATTGTTTCATTTACTTTGTTATTTTCTATTCTCGCGCCCATCGGCATATTTTTGAGCTGACAATTATGCAAAGGGCGACGATTATAGATTTGTGTCGGATAACATTAGGATACGATTTTTATAAATCGCGCAGACTGCCGCGCATGTGCTGACGTACTGTGTTAGTAAAACAGTCGCGATATCATACAGTGCCATCTTTGTGACATTTTGTTATACATTTCAATCTCCCGTCTTAAGGAATAAAAGCTTTAAGTAGCAGCGTTAGTTCTGAAGTAAATTCCTAGATGGCACTTTAATTAAATGGAATTATTTAAAAAAAATAGACACGATCAGGATACCTGCCCTTTTCGTTTTTCTTTAAAAATGATGCAAAACGCACACGTAGGATAATAGACGAATCCAGGATTTCAATGTAAATAAAGTTACATATTTTGTACCTTACTATAATAGGATTTTTACCATATTTCCGTTTTCTTGTTTTGTGGTCAAACATGATGAGAAATTAAAAGCCTAATATGAAAATTTTAAAATATTGCATGGAGATATATTATGTAAAAAATAAAAAAATTATAATTAATATAAAGTAAAAAATAAAAGTGGCCTATGTTCAGCAGTGGACTTGTGAAGAGCTGTAATGATGATGATGATGATGAAGAAAAAATAAAAGTAATAAAATATGTGGACATTATTTTATTCACTAGCTTTTTACCCGCGGCTTCGCTCGCGAGGGTTTCAATTTACGTGCCAAACTTAGCAAACAACTATTGGTAACTCCAATTGTGCATGCCCTAAACGCATTAAAAATATTACGTATAACATGATTACACGTATTTTTTTTAAAGTAGTTTAAATACACACAAGTTTTCACTAATAACCTTATTACTATACTTCCAATTTTCCAATAATTTTTTGTCAAACTTCAATTTAAAAAAGTTTGGAAAATCCAAAAGTGCACGGTTTTTCGAATATTTTGTATTTGTACAGCGATCTTTTTGAGCCGCTGCAAACAACCGATACAGTATCCACTCACGACGGCGGCTGAGGACGAAGGCCGAAGTGAGTGAGGCAGTCTATTTAGTAAAATAAATTATTACAAGGCTGCTCAAAACACCGAAAATTTCGCGATTTCTACGCCGAAAAAAATTAATTATAACTAAACAAAAGAAAATTAAACTGTCATTTACATTCCATGGCTTCCCACATGATAGACGAAGAGATTAAAAAATGGATGAGCTAAACAATTGATATTTTCAAAAGTTATCGTGTTTACCACTCCATGCGGACTTGATAAATCTACACCATAAGCCACTAAACCACTTTTTTATGTAAAAATACCAATTAATCGATTTTAAAAAAATATTAATAAGTTCAACAATCATTTATCTTTCTGACAATGTGCTTTTTATATCATTTATATGTTCAATATGATTGTTAGATATGATTTTATGCGACAAAACGTTGGAATCTTGATTTTTAGGCGTTAGTAGAACATACTACGCGCTTTGCGCTATGGCATGCAGTGAGGGCTAATAATTTTCTGCTCACCAGATGTCGCTAGTTGACACTGAGGTAAAGTTTTTTGTTACACAGTGTAATTTAATTGAGAAGTTGTTTTTTAATAAAACTTTATAAGTTTCTAGAGTATTATATTAATACACAAAACAATGCGTCAGTGGTTTGCTCTTTAATTTTTTGCACATTTTTAACTTTTTTTTATTTTTTTTACTTTTATGAATGTCTGTGGTTTGGTTTATTTATTTTTAATGTTATTAATGTAAAATATAGCTAATAGTACAGAAAGAAACAATAACTTTTACATTTTCCGAACAAATTAAATTATCGGCTATGAAATCTGTCAAATATTATACCTCACTTTCTAGTGGCGCCGCACTGGTGGCAGAAAAAGTCGTGGATGCCCTCGGATCACTTGTAGAGTCACCTCCTAATTATAAATGGCATGTGTAACCTGAATTTGACCTAAATTTTGTAAGTATTTTTAATTAGTTTGATATTATATTTATAAGATCTAGATTTGACATTAATTTTATTGATAACGAAATAGTTATCTTTTTATTAATTTAATTCAATCAATGAGTGCTAATAATCATACGCTCACCAGATGTCCCTAGTTGGGACTGACGTGAACTTATTTGTCACGCAGATGGTTACACAGTGTCGTCATCATAGAAAAGTTGAGTTTTAAAAAACCTTTTCGGTTTCTTTACCTAGTGGTGTGTTCTTTACCTAATTTTTAACACATTTTAAACTTTTTTCAATTAAGTATTCCTTTATCAGGATTATCCGTAGTTTGGTTTATCCATTTCTAATCTAACGAATACAAAATATGACTAAAATTTCATAAAGAAAATTAAATAAAAAATTATATCAAAATAACTTCCCGCTATGAGATCTGTCAAATATTTCACCTCATTCCAAAGTCGTGCCGCCTGTAATATAAATTCAACTTGATTATAGGTAATATTGCTTGTGATAATTAATAATTTTAATGAGATATTGCTATGTATGTAGCTACTTCATGTAATCTTATAAGCGTTTTGGATGGATACTTCTGTTAGATTTTAAGATGTTTGTGAATAATTAAATAAATAAATAAATTCCCCATTTTAATGGTATTTTGTTGAAACAAAAAAAAATCCTAAAGTAGGTGACATCTTTTTATAAATGTGGAGTGGCAAATGATCTTACACTTGATTGTAAGTGGCTACTGCAGGCAATGGATACCTGCATCCAACTTCAAAGAAGGCTACTGATACGTTGTCACCTGTGAGCACTAAGATGGAATGCCTCCCAACTAGACTTTCAACGAATATTCGGCTATTGTTCGGTATTCGGCCTACTAGGCTACTTTTATCCTGTTTGGTCGAATACCGAATATTTAGGTACAATTCGCTCGAAGTATGGCAAAATTCCCCCTATGAGGCAATGTGTGGGGGTTTTCTATGATGGATGGATAGATATATAATCAACTTCAGTATTATAAAAATTAACAAAAAAAACAATCAAATAAATGGCTATATGCACTTGAATTATCGCAATTAAAATGTATAAGTGGAAGATTATGGTGTTTCTGCACCATAATCTTTTACTTTTGCATTTGACAAATTTTTCTGCATTTTCAGGCAGTAGCTTACCACTTTTATTCTCGTAGTTCTTTTCAGGCAGTATGTTTTTACGTGGTATAGTCATGCTGCAGATATATTATGGTTGTAGCACGACCGGGTCGGCTCGGCTCTATTTCACGTTGGTTTTCTGCGAGAGCGCGGTCCTTTCCCGGTCGGCCCGACCCATTCGTGCTACAACCATAATGTAGCTGCAGCTTGGCTCTACCATGTATAAACCACGCATAAAATGTATGTACAATTTAAAATAACGATTAGGTAATAACAGAGAAATCAAGTTATGAATTAATTCATTCCAGCGAATGTCATTTACGATATTATAATGTGAATTGCAAAAATACTTAACGATATTTTAATTGAGATATTAACAATTTTTTTTCCAATGCAATTATTTTTTTAACCGTGAATTTATTTTGAAATTTATTTTGAAAATATAATAACTGAAATACCAACGCGCGTGAAGTGCATCTTGCAGAGGACATGATTTTACAGTAGGAACTAAATTAATCACAATTAATTAAAAGCTGAAAGATCGGGTCGTTACACAATCAGTCCTCTCTGGACCACGGGTGCTGTAAATCACTTGAAACTTCGGAAATTCAAAATATGTTAAAACAAACACGATAAAAGACGTATACATTAGTTTTATTCAATGAATAACAGTTCTATTGACGAAAAGATGGAACCACCGAGCTGAGACATAATATTAAATGTATCCTATATTATGACTGCCGATCGCATAATAATAAATAATAAATAAAATTGTTTATTTCGGACAACTTGAATCCATAGAAATTGTTAGTAGAGAAAAACTTACATATATTATGTTAGTAATATAATGATTATTGATAATTATTTCTTATATTTACGCGAAAACTACACATTTAAATAAAACTAGTTTTTACGGATTTTATCGCGTATATTAACTTAATTTATATTCCCGACGTGACGGGGGGCTATCATGTACGTGTTCACGAACAGGATCGCCCCCGTCACTGCATCAAATGAAATCTGATGTACCTTTCAAGGATGAATCGCGAGGCTATTGCAATAAAAAAAAATCCTAATTTCAATAGAGAAGTTGGCTGGGTGCTACCATCTGCTTGGTATCCTATAATTAATAAAATTAAATTCCAACGAAAGTATACAACTGCAAGACTTCAAGATACTATAAGTTCGTACTACGTAAATTGGAATTACAAAAAAGTTGATAATTTTAATCTGTAGATCGGCGTGGTAGATAAGTTAGTTAGTTATAATAGCGATAAAATCCGTAAAAACTAGTTTAATTTAAATGCCCGTCGCAATTGTTAATTATTATTGTCAAGGCAAGAGTGAATAGGTTATTGTTACGCTAAGACAGTGAGATTTACCATCTAGGGCTTCATCACCAGTTACCACCAGGTGGGATTGTATTCAAGCACTTATAATAAGTTAAAAAAAGCAGAATAGAAATAACTGTGTAGTCGCTGTATGAGAATACCTATCCATTAACCCATTTCAACCCGTGGGAGTCATAAGAGGCGACAGAGGGAATCTGAACTGAAGGAGATGAACAGCAGCATGTTCTTGATAACAGTTGAAATCTACGCGAAACCGACTGCGAGTAGGTATTGTACAGACTGCGCCAATTATGTTTGGCCACAGGCGAGGATGCAAATAAAACTTACTTATAAATTAAAATTTAAACATTACAATTTGATTTCTTAAATCTAAGGCTGTGGAAGGATGTGAGAAACAAAAGTGAATCAATAATCGTGACATTGATGACTAATAACATTTCCACGGTGGCATTTCTCTAGGTAGCGCTTGGTATTGGTAGTTATTGGTATGCATCAACAGTTACCACTGTGGGTCATCGCTTAACATTGTTCAAATCATAATGGACGCCACACAATATAACGCAATAAAAATAAGAAACTGCGGTTGCCAACCCGCTTGCCAAGCGTGGTAACAATGGCAAGTACCCCCCAATGATGCAATCTATAGGCGAGGCTTATGTTCAGCAGTGGTCTCTTAATAAGCTGTAATGGTAATGGCTGCTCCATTCAATAGCTTGCTGTTGTACATGAACCCCTTCCAAATTGCATACACGTTTATAAGTGGCTCCATAAGTCCTTAAGCTTCACAGAAATGAGATGAGGCCCGTGCCGAATTGTGGGGCTGGGTATACAGGCTGTGACTTTATAACAGTAAAGGTAGTAGAAAAGAGTCTATTACGCTGTTTTATTGTAGTGGACTTTACATAACAGTACTCTGTGCTTTTGCAGTGGACTTAATATATTTTTAATTTCGTAGATAATTAGGTTTTCTCACGACGTGCTAGTTTTTCCACCATGTGCTTACAATTAATTTCTAGCTAGACTTCATTCAAATGTCACTTAAACTTATCGAAAAAATTGAATGGAATACTATAGTAATCTAAAATTAAAATATTTCATAATTAACACAATTAAAAATGTCTTAATTTACACATAAGTAATCAATAATTTAAATACGTCGTGCTTAATTTATTAACTATAATGTAATAGATGTCATAATTGATCACTGTTAGTATAATGACGACTTCATACTAATCCTTAATGATTTTTAAATGAATGGTATAATATAAATTTAGCCATAATAATTCGACAACTCTATTACTGTACGGATTATCAAACGGTCAACATGGCAGCCAATCTACTGGTAAGATTGTAAATAATTTTTTTTCATGTAAAACTGACGTGACTAATAAAATTACAGAATTGCCTGATGGTACGTGGCTATTGCAGCCTATGAACTATCACTTTTAAGGATGGCATGCCTCACAGCTTGTAAATAGTGGCTCTCCATATCGTTCAGATCAGAACACATTGCAAATCAGTGCAAGCATTCCTTTTTGGCGGTAAAAGTAAGTAAGAGGATGGTACCTAGCCAGTCAGACATCCAGTCAAAAGAGTTTTACCACTTAGAAGTTTCTTATATAACCTTTTATTATTTTAATTTTAAGTATAGCTTTTCATGTATTTTTTGTTTTCTTTTTTACAGATTTCCCTCCTGGGAACAATTCTGTTTTTGTCAATCTACGGGCACCCGATGCCAGAAAATGAGCCTGCTATACCTGAGATCTCTATACCAGCTCAATCGTTAAAGGAAGCTCATGCAAATACGAACACGAGTAATGCTGTACCAACAGAAGACCATGAAAAATTAATAAATGAGGAACAGAGTAAGGAAAAATTTCTTCCAGAACAAGTCAATGAAAACACTTCCACAGAACAACTCAACGAAAAAGTAGCAAATCGAAATAGCAATGAAACTCAAGCACAAGCTAACGCGAATCCTCTTCAACCTGCTGTAATGATACAAACAAATGACCAACCGTCGGATGCAAACAAGCAGCAGAATAATCAACAGGATGTAATAACGACTCCACAACAAGTCCAACAAGAAACAGATAACTCACCAAACACACAACTAAGTCAAGAGATACCGAACTTACTGCAACAGCAGCAACCAAATCGATTTCACATCGTGATACCAGCACCATCAAATCAGTTACCAAATTACTTCCCTTTTCAACCGTTGTATTTCAATTCGAGCCAACCCCCATCACAGCAGCTACAACCTCAGTTTATATTTAGTCAGCCACCACCTATCCTGCCAATGTTATCTTTTCCGCCATCAATGATGTTTCCATCACCACAGTTTCCACCATCGGCTTTTATAACGGTACAGCCAGGAACTAAAACGCAAGGCATCCCACGACCGCTACAACCGAATCAACAACTTGGTGGAATGGCGCAACCCAATCAGTTACCGATATTTTATGTGCCACCGAACACACCTAATGACAATCTGCAACCACCGTTTCCGATGGTGTATAATCCTAATCAACTACCACAATTTGTGCTTCATAACCAACAGACAAGTCCGTCAGACACTGTGATAGGACAATCTTCAGTTTATTTAGGTCAACCCAATCAAAACCAAGAGTTTATTTTAATTAGAACGAAGTAAAATTCGTAGGAATAGTGAAATATTCTCATTTAACAATTGTTTCGGATATTGGATTGACGTGCGGAGTACGTGCAGTAATACAAACTGTAATAAATTAGGTAAAATTATTAATTAAATGTAATATTTCGGAGACATTTGGAGGCCGCCAACACGCAGTAGATACAACAGTGGAGCTGCGCTGCGGATTTGTTTGCACCATAACTCTCTGAAAAAATGAAAGGAGTCCAGCTTTGTGGATGTATATATAACTCTATAACTCTAGTTTATGTATATATTAAGTGTAAATAATAAAATACCACAATAAAGTTAGTTTTTCTATTTTGAAAGCGAAACATTTCTTAGAATATATTCTTAAATTGCCTTAATATTATAAATGTTTGTTCCCGGAATTTAGATACCAATATTACATATTCCACACATATTCCACATAAATGAGAACAAATTCAAGTCATTAATTTTAAAATTAGCCATTAAGCTTAATTACTAAATGAATATTCTCTCTAAATAAATAATTATATTTCCAAACTCCACCGCTAGATGGAGGGTTCTGGTTTCTGATGATGTTAGTGCTGTTAGCCTTTTGGCTCTTAGAGCGACGGAGGGCTTATTCATGAGTACAGTATAACAGGGTTCCGCTGTTTCAGTGGAAGTATAACGTAAGATCTTTGCATGCAATGCTTGCTTAAGTAAATAAAAGTATAAACATATAAACTTTTAATAAAAAGTAAGCTGCACATAGTGTATCGAAGAATTAAAGAACTTGCTTCAGAAGCAATAATGTGGGAATATTTTATAGTTTTTAGTTTTGAAGTCGGTTAATTTTTAACCGACTTCAAAAAATAGGAGGTACTCAATTCGAGTGTATGTTTTTTTTTTGTATGTATGTTATGCGATATCTTCGCAGATTGTGAACCAATTTTGATGATTCTTTTACTTCAAGGGTGGCCCCATATAAATTTGGAGAAAAAAATTCACTACGCACTTTAAATAACTTCTTTTTTAACAATATGAAGTCGGCTTTTAATTTTTGTTAAAAGTTATAATTATTTATTAAAAGTTTATTTTTTACTCTTTGGAGTGGACTAAGGAACATCGCAAGTTCAAATAAACAATAAGGATGGCGTCTAAATAGTTACATTCGAAAGCCTATCCACAATTTTTCCGCACTTAGGTGAGGATTTTTTTCTTCCTTTACAGAACCCTCCTGAAGTACAACCTATTTACTAAAAAAAAAAGAATTATTTTAAAAGGCTCAGCCGTTTCTAAAGAAAAAACGGTAAATATACATAAAAACCTATGCTTCGAATATAGGACTTCCTCGTTTTTTAAGCTCAGTCAGACTCGCTTATAATAAGATTGTGTCGCACAAAGAATCATCACCATTACAGCCCTTCACAAGTGCACTGCTGAACATAGACATTCCATAACAACGAATGATGGCAATTATATTTATGGAGTTTTAGTTAGTGATAGCGGCACCCTAAAAAGTAATAAGAAACATTGATATTGCAAAAATAAGAAACCGGAAACTTGTCAGGTTTTAAATTAATGAATGAGGTTTGGCAACATTCTTACAAAGAGATGACGACAATGGTTAGACAAAATATGCAAGTATCGGTATTGCAATTAACGTGTATTTATATATTGCGTTTAAAAAACGGCAGGCGCATAGTTTGGTACAAATAAAAATATTTTAATCTAATAGATAGTCACGAATCCCTAATTTCTTTTCTTTCTTCAATATTGTAAAAAGATTCTCAAATTACAGTAGAAACCAAAAAACGGTTATTAGTCAAGCAGTCGTTTCTTTGTTTTAATTTAAACATTGTATATCTGCCCTCGGTTAAGAATCAAAATAAAGATGCTTTGTCATCTCTGGGGTTTAAGATGAAATGCCTAATTACTGGTATCATCATCGTCATCACTAATACTTATCAATGTTCACTGCTGAACAAAACTTTTCCCCACAGCTTGCCCCAGAGTGAAAATATTTGCCATAGCTGCTGCGCTTGGCAGGATGGTTCGGTTTTTTATTATCTTGAGTTTTATCAGAGAAAAAGGCTGCTGTACTTCTCCCGCTACAGATTCCCTCTGTCGCCTCGCACGACACACATACGGGATATAGGGTGTAGTTGTTTCTCTTACGTCGCGAGTTACCATCAAAATATAAGAATTCAAAAGAACTTACACAACACGCATTGATCATAAGCTGCCATTTGAAATGAAATTATTGTATTGTCATCGGTTTTTTTTTATAGGATAGGGTGACAAACGAGCACACATTCCACCTGATGGTGAGTGGTTGTTGTGACCCACAGACATCTACATCTATCCTCAATAAAGAATCAAAATGCAGATGCGTCGTCACCCGTGAGGACTAAGATGGAATGCCTCTTTTTCCAGTAAAAAGGGTCTCCGGTTCTCTACACTCACCATACGAAACACAGCAGCATTAAGCTGTTATTTTACGCTGTTATTCTGTGAGAGTGTGGGTCGTTCCCCGGTCGAGTAGACCCATTCGTACTACTATACTACTAATATACAGCATGGCTCTACCACGTGAAAAACGGTTCTTTATATGTCTGCATATTTTGAGATTATGCAGAGGCCCGGAAGTAGGTGAAAACTGAATACTTACAAAAAATCCTTTATATTCATATATAACGCTTTAAGTAGGTTCGCCGTAATTTTTCAAGAACTAAACCGAACGCTGGGAAAGAAAACTTATGAGTACCATTGAGTAATAATTGCCGAGGCAAAAAACTATGCTAATTTATTTTTACATTGCAACGACTCCTTACACTGTTACAAAAACATTTATATGAGTATAACTACATGAGTCTAGCCCTTTGAGCATTGAGTTATATTATAACATAAGTCAGATCAAACTAATAAAAGACCATAAAACAGATCAAGCTAATAAAAGCGTGTTAAAAGGCTAGCCACCGATAAATATCCATTTACTTAGTACTTGAGTTAAAACTACGATTACATTGAAAATATAATTTGACTTCGGAATAACATAGAAATTTTGACGTCGCTGTCCTAAATCGTGGTTTGTTTAACCATAAAGGAATGTGGTTTTTCCGGTTACCATTGCACTGTTTTTATCGACCGAGGGATATACGATATACTCGTAGTAAGAACAAACGATTGCTTATAAGCATCTTGGGTAATTACTTATGCTTGGAATCAATATTAATTAAATATGGGGGTCAATGGATACAAGTCTTCAGACCTGTCTTCTTCGTCAGCCTCTCTCTCCTTTAGCAGGCCGGATTTGCTACAATCACTGCACTTAGTAGTAGTGGCGCAGCATGGGTTGCTGCTGCAGACTAATACGCGAAGAAAAGCATTTTAATATTAGGAGGAAACACTAATATGTATGCAGTGGTGGTGGGAGTAGTGGTGCTGGGATTAGTGGTGATGGGGATAGTGCACGCGATTGAGGGAGAGCGGGGGGTGCTCTTCAAACTAGGTAAGACACATCATTTTATTTTATTGAGCGGATATTGGCAAAGTAAATTTTTCCAACTTTAATATAATGGATTTTCGCAAAGTATCGCTTGATTCTATTAATTACACGTGTTGTTTTATCATCGGTGGTGTGTCTCTCCTAGTGCAGTGGTGGTGACGGGGATAGTGCACGCTATTGAGGGAGGCCGGGAGGTGCTCTTCAAACTAGGTAAGACACATCATTTTATTTTATTAAGCGGATATTGGCAAAGCAAATTTTCCAATTTTAAACACTAATGAATAAAACTGATGTTTATATTAAGGCAATAGGTACGTAAAAATTTGTTCAATGAATATTTTAATGATTTCTACTAGCATCTGAGTTGACTTTCTTTCCTAAAATACCGCCCTAAAATCTACCACCCAGGCCGTAGACCCTGGCACCACGCGTTGGTGGACGCAGTGGTAGACGTATCTCACCACTTTGCTCTAGGTTCATACTACTTACGAGTATGAAGAAATAGGCTCGGTGATCGACAAATGCCTGTTGTTACGTGGTAGAGCCACGCTACAGATGTAGGTATTATAGTTGTAGCACGAATAGGTGTACTCGACGGGGAAGGACCATGCTATATGGGCTACAGCATCCTCTTACCAGGTGTACTGTGTGCTCGTATGTCACCCATATTCTATAAAAAAATTGAAAATACCAAACGCAAATCCCATAGACTAAGGATGGGGAACAGCATTACAATTGCCAGCCCACCAATCCATTTTCCTAATCTGGTGAGCATTCATTTTTTTCGGAAAATAAACAGTGATTCATAAATAAGTACTTAAAATATAATTGCTATACATCGTTTAATCTGCATAGAAAAATCTTTTAAGTTACGCATACCACAGTGGCCGCATTTTCGAAAAGGCCTGTACACAGCAGTGGATTATAAAGATTGTTATAGAAGAGGATATACCATGAACAGTTATAGTGCCATCTATCGGAGGTCTACACTGGACTTTTATAACAAGTAACGAGATGACCTGATGAAGTCTTTTCCTCGACAAGAAAAATCTATGCAAAAATCATATAATATTATTAGTTATCGGGCCTGAATGTATTGTAACTATCTCTGAGACTAATACGGCTGCTACGTCTCAGGTCAGTCAAATGTAGCTGCTATTTTTACAAAAACAAATTTTTGGTTTGGGATCTGGTTGTGTAGTGATTGAATTTTTGTCTCTAACACAAAAACAATATGCTGAGACTAATAAAGGAGGTGGACAGAGCGCTGCGTATTGTATATTTACTTTTTTATTACCACGCTTTTTTTTATTAACGCACTTCGTGCATGCATGTTCGGGTCGAATTTAGTAATTGATTTTAAACTAACTTCCTGATGAGCAAGAGACTTGAAATTGTGAACATAGCTCAGAATCGGATGACAATGTAAGAATATGAAAAAACATGGTAATTATATTGAAAAAATGAATACATAATTTTTTTAAATTTCACTTGTTTCTGTATCTGAGGCTGTCCTACCGATACTGAGTTGCAAAGGTAGCTTAGCGTTCTTGCGTCTATTCATTTGTGTCGATTGTCGGCTTCGTGGATACATCATTACCACAATTTGTCGACGTGATTGAAACCAGTTAGGAAAACATCAAGCGGTGTGCGCTGTGGTCATCCATACATCATTATAACATGAAGGCTGATTATGATGTTTCTCACGTCACTTTAAGTACCGTAATTGAAAAGCTATTAAGCAGAATCACATGCCCTTTATAAAAGAAAGTGCTTTTATATTTAGCGCTTCAAGTCTAAGTGATTGCAATTAGGTTTGATGAACAGCGATCAGGTTTTTAGGGCGCGACTGCATTTTAAAGACGACTTTGTCTTGATTAGGTCCTCAAACTTTCCTCGTTATGTGATTGGAAACTTTAATTGCGTTCTTTAGAACTGTTAAATAAATATGCAACACAGTCCTTACTATGCAAAGTGAAAGGGTAAAAATGTTTTATGCAGTTTAAAATTATTTATACAAAAGTAAGATATTTACAGAAAACAGTGAAAGCCAGACATGAAGTTCTTTGAATATACGCATTTTTTTGTAGAAAATAATTACGTTTTATACTTTAATGCTCTAAAATATAATTACTTTTAAGCTTGACTTTATTCTTAAGATGGCCGTAGTAGTATGGAAATTTGACGCTAGCCGTAAATTAGCAACCCGGTGTCTGTCCCCGTCGACATCAATGAAATTGTCAATTGCAAAGTCAATTTTAAGTGCCGATTTATCACGTGTTTAGCGGTAAAGGCAAACATCGTGGTGAAACCTGAATATATAGAAAAAAATATTTCGAAGACATATGAAGTCCTCTAAAATCCATGGAAGCAGCGTGACGGACTATTTAGTCAAAAACCCTTACAGACATGAGAGGAGGCTTGGGTACAGGCAAGGACGTACATAATAAGTTGTAACTTTAATTCAACTTTTTATTCTAAAACAGCTTTAGCGATGCGATTTAGACCCTGTAGATTAACTAGGTTAGGATATGAAATGGGAAAACTGGAACTCCTCTTTCTAGTCACGTAAAAAGCAGGAAATCACTGTGATTGCCCCTATGCGAAGTTAATTTTGCATTATCAGTTAATTTTAAGTCGAAAAGGCGTGGTAGGGTTGTCACGAAGCCTAAATATTTAGCATACTAGTGACACGAGCTAGTTTAGTAATTTTTTCTTCTTCGTTTGAAATATGGGTCAAGTAATAAAAATAATAACATCCTCCAGATCGAATTTCGGTCACGGCGGCCAGCCTCAACGGAGACTAGCCATCGGCGCAGGACAGGATTATAGTGCCCAAGTGATGCGCAAGCACATGTGCACTCTCTAGTCTCTATTCCCTCACTCTCATAGTTCGATGGGACGGTAAACCGACACGACCGGAGACAGATCAGGCGCAGCACCAATGGCTTCACGTGCTTTCCGAGGCACGGGGTGAGACACCGCCAACTTCCCGACTCCGGAAAGATATTGAGAATTTCTTGACGGAAAAACTCAATAACTGATTTTTTGCCTGACCGGGCTTGGAACCGGGACCTCATGATCAGTAGCGTTTACAACCACTAGAGTAAAGCGGTGTGCGCTGTGGTCATCCATACATCATTATAACATGAAGGCTGATTATGATGTTTCTCACGTCACTTTAAGTACCGTAATTGAAAAGCTATACAGAGTCACATGCCCTTTATAAAAGAAAGTGCTTTTATATTTAGCGGTTCAAGTCTAAGTGATTGCAATTAGTTTGATGAACAGCGATCAGGTTTTAGGGCGCGACTGCATTTTAAAGACGACTTTGTCTTGATTAGGTCCTCAAACTTTCCTCGTTATGTGATTGGAAACTTTAATTGAGTTGTTTAGAACTGTTTATAAATATGCAACACAGTCCTTACTATGCAAAGTGAAAGGTAAAATATTTTATGCAGTTTAAAATTATTTATACAAAAGTAAGATATTTACAGAAAACAATGAAAGCCAGACATGAAGTTCTTTGAATATACGCATTTTCGCAGAAAATAATAACGTTTTATACTTTAATGCTCTAAAATATAATTACTTTAAGCTTGACTTATTCTTAAGATGGCCGTAGTAGTATGGAAATTTAACGCTAGCCGTAAATTAGCAACCGGTGTCTGTCCCCGTCGACATCAATGAAACGTCAATTGCAAAGTCAATTTTAAGTGCTGATTTATCACGTGTTTAGCGGTAAAGGCAAACATCGTGGTGAAATCTGAATGTATAGAAAAAATATTTCGAAGACATATGAAGTCCACTAAAATCCACTGAAGCAGCGTGACGGACTATTTGTTCAAAAACCCTTACAGACATGAGAGGAGGCTTGGGTACAGGCAAGGACGTACATAATAAGTTGTAACTTTAATTCAACTTTTTATTCTAAAACAGCTTTAGCGATGCGATTTAGACCCTGTAGATTAACTAGGTTAGGATATGAAATGGGAAAACTGGAACTCCTCTTTCTAGTCACGTAAAAAGCAGGAAATCACTGTGATTGCCCCTATGCGAAGTTAATTTTGCATTATCAGTTAATTTTAAGTCGAAAAGGCGTGGTAGGGTTGTCACGAAGCCTAAATATTTAGCATACTAGTGACACGAGCTAGTTTAGTAATTTTTTCTTCTTCGTTTGAAATATGGGTCAAGTAATAAAAATAATAACATCCTCCAGATCGAATTTCGGTCACGGCGGCCAGCCTCAACGGAGACTAGCCATCGGCGCAGGACAGGATTATAGTGCCCAAGTGATGCGCAAGCACATGTGCACTCTCTAGTCTCTATTCCCTCACTCTCATAGTTCGATGGGACGGTAAACCGACACGACCGGAGACAGATCAGGCGCAGCACCAATGGCTTCACGTGCTTTCCGAGGCACGGGGGTGAGACACCGCCAACTTCCCGACTCCGGAAAGATATTGAGAATTTCTTGACGGAAAAACTCAATAACTGATTTTTTTGGCCCGACCCGGGCTTCGAACCCGGGACCTCATGATCAGTAGTCGCGTTTACAACCATTAGAGTAAAGAGGCAAGTATGGGTCAAGTAATAATATTAAATCAATATAATAGACATCATGTGAAACAAATATGCTTCCAGTTATTCCTCAGGATACAATATGGAGTATTTTTAATAGAAGTAAGGGTGACTGATTAGCACATAGTCGGCCTGATGGCAAGTGAATGCTGGCCCATAGACACGTCGTTTAAGAATCAAGCTGCAGATGTGCTGTCACTTCTGAAATACTAAGATGAAATGCTTCGTTTAAAAAGGGTCTCCGGTTCTTATTCACTTATTCATACGAAACACAGCATCCAAATGCTGCTATTTTACGCTGACATTCTGTTGGAGCGTGATCTTTCCTCTATCGATCCGACCCATTAGTGCAGCAATCTAGAACCAAAGTGGACGAGGACTAATCTCAGGGGTGACAAAGCATCTGCATTTCGAGGATAGATGTAGATGTCTGCCACATTCTCTACTTGCCAACAGTCCACCACACATAGTCCACCTATGTGCTCGCTTGTCACCTTTATTCTAAAAAAATACATATTTCATTTTTCAATATATTTTTTTAATTTTTAATTAAAATTTTGCTTTGGTATGTTAATGAACTATTCAGCCAACCCTAGTGTACATTACAGAAGCTTGGCATCATGCCATTGTTTCAGAACAGTGGAGTCTTGCCAGGACGTTTGGCAAGCGCAGCTCGTAAATGGGTACGATATTAACATCACTTGGAAACTTAATGTTATAATGATAAGAATCTAGAGTGTAGGAAAAAATTAAATAGGTTAGTCTATGGTGTTCATTTTAGGGTTATTAGAGTAAGAAGTAAGTCTTCCGAAAAGTGGTACCTATGCTCGGGCTCTTTTTATATGCGGCAGATGCTATAGTGCAGATGAAATTATAATATATTTAATAATTATATTTGGAATAATATATTTGGAATCTGTATTACAGATCGAATCAGAGAAATAAGCATTTGGGAACTATATTACAGATCCTGTCTTAATCAAATGATGACTGCTTTACAGTAGCACGTTTAGAGACGTATACTTAAACAAATACATATTTCTAAGACATGAGAAGTACGCCAACAAGATTGCCGATTAAGGCAGCGCGGAGTAAACTTTCTTGCCCTTAATCTCTTTCAGAGAAGAGAGGAAGTTCAATCAATTAGCTAATAATGTGTGTGTTTAGATGATTTGGTACGTGGTAGAGCCATGCTGCAGCTATGTTAATTGTATAATTGTAGCACAAATGGGTCGGCTCGACCGGGGAAGGACCACGCTCTCACAGAACACCAGCGTAAAATAGCAGATTAATGCTGCTGTGATTCGTATGGTGAGTGTAGAGAACCGGAGACTCTTTTTACTGGAAAAGAGGCATTCCATCTTAGTCCTTGTCCGTCTTAGTCTTTGTCCTTCACGGCTGACAACGCATCTGCATTTTGATTCGCAAACGAGGATTGATGTAGATGTACGATATGACTCGTATATGGCCCACAGCAACCACTTACCATCAGGTGGACTGTGTGCTCCCTTGTCACCCTTATCCTATAAAAAATATATCTTATTTAACGATTATTGTGTCAACATATTTGTCATCTTTATAATAAAATTACCGTGTGTGTTCGTAATTCTTCTTCTAGACGGCTTGACCGATTTTGATCAAATTTCAATGGGGTACTTATGGGGTAACCTGGATAATTCTTAGCTATAGTTGGAACCACCCATGCGGAGCCGGGGCGGATAGCTAGTGCAATTATAATAAACAATATTGTTCAATGCTATAGTATTTAAATAATTATGATATAACAATTAAACAATAATCAATAATCTATATTCATTTTTAATTGTATATTACATGCCGTGACTTTAATTTTTAACTCTTGTTATACTTTATAAAATTAAAATACATTGTGAAGGTTATTCTAGAGGAGCGTTCGGCATCTATGACAAACACACACCCTGGAATTACAGTATTTCGAGTAGTGGCTGCTCAAAATGTATGTTAGGTGTTGTGTAGTTAGTCAGTTAGTTTGTTTACGACGGGCTATTGGTACGAATTTCTATTGACGTTCGTCGAATTGAGGGTGGGAGGGAGGGGGAGGGTATTACCCCCTTAAAAGGAAAAGTTTCAGAGCCCTCCCATTTTCGAGTTTTTTTTTTTCATTTTTAATTCTGAGGAAATTTTCCTCATTTTGTGGATTAATATTAAGTGTAAAAAACCAGGGGGACCCCTTGGTGGGAAAGGGGGTTCCCCCTTACGGAAGGGGGGAACCCCCTTCATCAGAAAAATATAGGGGGACTGATTCAGAGGGATTTCTGTATCTATTTTGAGACTGCAACGTCTCCGGCGCTGCGGGAAGAGCAGCCTCTACGCATTTGCGTAACAAATCGCAGGCATCCATCCTCGCCTCTGAGGAGGCTGCTCTCCTTACGCGCCTCCGGCTCTATAAAAACACTCTAGGGGTATAGGACAGACTCGTACCAGGTGGAGTCGGAGTCAATCAATTCTTTTACATAAGTTGAACCTAACCTATTTTATTTTTTATCTGCCCTAATAGGTACTGTTAAAATAAAACAAATCAAATATAATTAATAATTTATTAATGAATTTTATACACATATTGTATTGCTTTAATTAATTCTTCGAAAACATCTTTATGCGCTATTTTTATTTTTCTTCGCCAAGAATATTCAATGAGCCAGTCTGTGAAGTTTACTTTATAACCATCCCTACCGAACATCACTTTTAAATTTCGCCAGTGGCTTTCTATTCTTTGTGTGTGTGTCTGTTTCTGTTTCTGTTTCAAATGTTGAAACTTTGCGTGTGTGCTTAAAATAATGTAACCTTTCTGTAAAAAAAAAATATCAACCCCCAACTCGATGGACGTGAATGGAAAACTGAGTAGGTGAACTATTTTCCGCAACTCCACGTCATAAGTGCGTATTTTGTAGTGTTGTGTAATAAATATTTCAAAACACGACGGCACGCCACACGCTCCATCAAACGCTTTCCACTGACGTCTCTTACCTCTAGGCCAAGTTATGACAAATACTTACTTGTTGTAGATGTTTTTTTTTATAGAATAGGGTGACAAAAGAGCACACAGTCCACCTGATGGTAAGTGGTTGCTGTGATCCATAGACATCTACATCTATCCTCAATAAAAAATCAAAATGCAGATGCATTGTCACCCGTGAGGACTAAGGATGGAATGCCTCTTTTCCACTAAAAAGGGTCTCCGGTACTCTACACTCACCACACGAAACACAGCAGTGTTAAGCTGCTATTTTACGCTGGTATCCTGTGAGAGCGTGGTCCTTCCCCGGTCAAGCCGACATATTCGTGATACAACTATACTACTAATATAGCTGCAGCATGGCTCTACCACGTATAAATAGAATGCCGTGGCGTCCACTCGAGTTGTATCTAAAACACGCCAACAACATTCCGAACAACCGAAACAACGTTCCGACGACCGACGAACTCTTTCTGAGGTCTTAGGCTTTGACTAAGACTAGCTTAAAACGATTATCGAAGTTAAACAAATTCCTTGCACTAAGGAAATTTTAGATACTTAAGGCAGGATTTACCCACCGCTGCTTGTAGTTAAAAATTGTCATAATAAAGTATGTATTACTAAGAAGCTTCTTTCTGTAAGTATGTGAGTGTAAATTTGGCGTATACTATTCACATCACTAACACTATCACTTTCAATACCTACCATCACAAGTCCACAGCTGAACATAGGCGCCTCCCCATAGATTACGGACAAAGTACGGTCGTGAGTCACCTGCAGATATCAAGTACTTGCGTGTTTCATCAAGCCGTCACTCCATCTAGTGGGGTGTCGCCCGACACTGCGTTTTCCAGTACCGAGGCTGACATCGAGAACCGTTCTTCCCCATCGGTTGTCGGTTCTTCGAGCTATATAGCCGGCTCATTGCCACTTCAGTTAACTAATCCGTTGGGCTATGTCTTAAAGTAAAGTTACAGCCTATATACGTCGCACTGCTGGGCACAGGCCTTCATTTATTTCTGAGGGTGTTATAGGGCAAGGAAATGTCCGCGAAATGTCTTCGAAATATATTTTTTTCATATTTCTCAGACATGCAGGTTTCCTCACGATGTTTTCCTTTACCGCCGAGCACGTGGTAAATCAGCACTTAAAATTGCAATTAACAATTTCGGTGGCGCCAGCGGGGTTCGAACCAGGGTTGCTTGCGTACTGTGAAATTTACAGCGAGCGCTTAGCTTCTGAGATACCACGGGCTATTTCTTATACTCTTGTAATGCATTAATGTTGCCGTGTAGTGGCAGCGTAAGAAAATCCATCATACCATATCATCGCGAGGGTGTTCCTAAAAAGTGACAGAGGGATGTGAAACAGAAAGAAAGACGGGTGTAGCAGTATCCGTCTGATAATAATTCAAAATGAGAAAAACTGCAGTTGCCAAACGTGGCGACCATTGCAAATATCCTATAGGAGGCAATCTACGGAGAAGGCCTATGCTCAGCAATGAACTTTAGATAGGCTGTAATGGTAATCTATAAATTGCAATGTGAACGAATTAGCGTTCCGCTACCAACTCTGTGTATGTTTTATGGCATTTTCCTAGAAAATGTCATGGATAAAAAGCCCTAAATAAATTATATCCTGATAAAAGTACAAATGTAAAATAATCCAAATGATAGGATTACAGCTGGCACTTTCTTGAACAGGCTGTGTTAATGTAATGTAAGCATTATTTCAGGTGCGTGAATGTTAAATACTCTTTACAATAAGTTAATATTGTTATTTAAAATATTTACCTAATACGGCTATAAAATGTTTTAATCAATAACGTTTTTCTTGTTTTATTTAGGAGAGAAAATAAAACAAAAAATTTATCTCATCAAGAAAAAGCGTGTTACCAGAAAAAAAAGAACTAAACAGTAAACAAGCGTGTATGCGTAGATATATGGATGTAAAGGAGGCGAGAGGTGTGTCAGGATCGTGCCAAATGGAAGTTCGTAGTCTCTGCCTACCCGCTGGGCGACAGGCGTGAGTGTTTATGTTTAAACAGTAAACATTTTAAATTGTCTATTATGTTGTTCAAGATCGTATAATATTTAATAAAGCAGTACACACCTGCGGTGAAGTTAAACGGTTAATTCCTTGGCTATTCAAGACACGGTTTTTGTTAAACGCAATGAGTTATAATTTTCTTATACCTCTATTATTTTATCCAGCTTCATTATAAAGCTTGTAGATATGTCATACCAATCTGTAGATTATCGTCATCAGTATCATAAGCATCATCATTACAGTTTGTCACTATCTCACTGTTGAACATAGACTTCCCCTAAGGAATGCCTAAAAACAGGCTCTGAGCCACCTGTATCCATAGATTTTCTCCAAGTTCTACCAGGTCGTCTCTCCGTCTTTGTAAAGTGGCGGGCTATCTTATACTTCGCCCACCGGTATGAGGCTGCCATTGATCGAGCCATTGGTTGAGTTCGCCATTGGTCGTCGGTTTTTAGAGACCACATATTGTTTATTGTATTTGTTTATTTATTTTATTCGGAACACCAACAGTATTGATACACTGTACTTATTACAAAATTTAAAATCAAATGTGGTTGATGTACAAAATTAAAATGTACATCAACCACACAAACTTCTCTTCAAAACTAAATCGAACAATTAAAAAATACAAAAGTTTGAAAATATACCAAAAAATTTGTGGCACTCGTGGAGTGGTATCGAAAAACTCTGCGGTGAACAGCTTGTTAATATTTGAAGGTTATTCATACTTTAGGTATTATGTATAAACAGGATTATAATGCACGAGTGTGTGTGCGACCTCAGGTGCACTCTCGGTCCAATGGGACGGCAATCCGTCAGACCAACAGCAAAGCAGAGAAAACCAGCAGACAAGATTGGAGAGAGATCAGGACCCACGGATTTACATGCTTTTCAAGGCATGGGGGTGAAACATCGCCAACTTCCTGACCCGATCAGCAGTCGGACTTTCGGACGTCGGACGATCACTACACTAACAAGACATTCCACCAACCTGCAATTCCCTGGAGTTGCGGATGTTCACGGGCGACGGTGATCACTTACCATCAGGTGAGCCGCATGCTCGTTTGCCTCCGTTTCCATAAAAGTCAATTACACAGCATTATGCTGCTGTGCTTCATAAGGTGCTGGAGCTGAGATCCGTTGTGTTGGTAACGAGGCAGTTCTTCGAAATCAACAGGTGTGGCAACGCGACTACAATCTTATTGTTAATCGCGGATAGTATCATGATGTTAGTGTCTGTGGGCCACAGTATCCAAATACTATCAGGTCGCCTGTTAGCTCGTCTATCATCCTTATTTAAAAAAAAGTTACGAGTAGAGAGGCATAATATGTCATAAAACTAATAACTAAATCAAAGCGAAAAGAAGAAAATTTTAAGATTATTGTAACTAAGATATGTTTTAGTTGGAAATTTTAAACTTCACGAGCAGAGTTTGGAGTCCGTCGCCATTTTAATTGTAAGATTTATTTCAATATAATATTAAATCAACTAAAATTAATATAAGAATCCCAAGAAACGTGTCTTACAATGGACTATTTACGGACTAATGAAAAAAAAAAAGGTTTCGAAGTGGTTGTTGCATTGCGCTGCTATATCATGAACGCGACTGTTGATCATGAGGTCCCGGTTCAAATACAGGATCAGGCTAAATAATTAGTTATGGAGTTTTTCTGTCAAGAAATTCTCTCTTGGCGGTGTATGACCACCGTGCCTCGGAAAGTACGTAAAGCCGATCCTGCACATGATCTCTCTCCGGACGTGTCGACACAGTCTTAAGACCTCGATTTGCCATCCCACCGGACTATGAGAGTGAGGGAATAGAGAGTGGAACTGTGCTGTCGCACACACTCTGGCAGCACGTTGAGACTGGCTGCCGTGACCGAAATTAGGTCTGCAGGATATTACAGACTTGCAGTTTTCCTGTTGTTTTCCTTTACCGCAGAGCACCTGGTGAATATATTATTTATATAAAGATAGAAAAAGATCACGCAATATTGGAAGTATTCAGTCTCCCTAACGCGATAAGGGCCTGTGAATGGAACCCCAGTTCGTTATCTTTCACGGTTCGATTAGCTTATTGAATGCAACACCGCTGTCATTAAATTATCCTTATATGTACCGTCACGAAGAAAAAAAGGTAATCTGAACGATATTATAATGCATCTAACTTTTGTAATGATAAGGTCCTCCAGACCGAATTTTGGGTCACGGCGTGCAATCTCAACGGAGATCATCTGCGCGGGACAGCATTATAGTGTCCGATTATTTACCCCAGCACTGTTGTACACTTTATTCCCTCACTCTCATGATCTAAGGGGATGGGAATCCGACACGACCGGAGAGAGATCAGGCGATGGACCAAAGACTTTACGACCTTCCTGACTCCGGGCTGCTACTGAACCTCAGCCCTCCCACAGAAACCTCATAACTGATTATGGCGCAACTCGGAAATCGAACCCGGGACCTCATGATCAGTTATCACATTTACGAACACTCGACCAACGAGGCAGTAACTGTGTCAAAAGTGTAGATGTTACGTTGTAATATTTTATATTTATATATTAAAAGTGTAAACGTAAAGTAGGTGATAGGACTCCTTTTCTGCCTAGGAGTCCATTAGTTTAGCTACCACCATCTTACCTATTTCTGCCGCCAAATAACAGTACTTCCCTGCTGTGTTCCGGTATAAGGGGTATTGGAGCCAGTAAAATGGCAGGCTGAGAGACATTCCATGTTAGTCCTCAGAGGTGACAACGCATCTGTACCCTTCTTTGCTTGAAGTTAACTGCAGGTGTATATGGACTATAGCAGACACTTACCATCAGACGTATAGTAAATTAGTTTGTCACTTCATTTTTATACAAATAATAATTTAAAATTAAAAATTTTGTACAACCGACTTCAATATAAATTATTAAGAATAACTCAAAAACTATTGGTCAGACCTTGATCAAATTTACATAAGGCCACATGTGAAGCACCAGCTTTCATCATCGAAATCGGTTCACCCAGAAAAAAGTTCGAATTGAGTACCTCCTCCTGTTTAAAGTCGGTAGAAAACACTTCTAGGCACAGGTTACACTCATTAAAGTACGAAGGCATAGTGTATCAAAGAATTAAAGTCCCCACTTCAGAATCAATTAAATTATGTGTAAATTATATTAATCAATTTACTTTTTTGCGTAGACACTTTGGCAGCCTCTCATCTCAGGGGTACCTCGTTCAGAGCCGGGGCGGCATCAGAGGCAGCTGAACTAAGTAAGTAGCGCAAATATGAGTCTCTGAGAGATGACTACATATTTGTACAGTGTAGAGACTGTCGGTCCGTGGGATCCACGTGCAGTGAAGTTTCTAAAGGAACTCTATCCGCGACTGGTTATCGCTGCTGGTGATAAGATGGCTGGTTTTTTTCTTGCTCAAAGGCTAAGTATAACCATTCAGCGAGGAAACGCAGCCACCGTTCTTGGCACGATACCACGGGGTTTAGGACTGTATGATAAATTAAGTTATTGGTTTTAGTATTTGTTTTATAGTTTTTAATATTGTATATTTTTCAATTTCAATAAAAATGCACTAAATGTTATTTTAGAATAAAATACACTTTTTGAAAACGATTTTTCCTTTTTTTAAGGCTTATTTTTTTGACCTTTTTGAGTGGAGTAAGCAATATCACAAAGCACAAGGTATCCATTTTTCCACCCTCATGAGTGGATTTTGTTCTTAAAGTTAAAATGGAACTAATATTGAGGCATGCATTATTAAAAAAGTCATTTAAATCTGTTCATATTGGGCAAAGAGAAACACAAAAAAAAACTTTTAAAAGTAAAAATCGACTGCAAACTAAAGTTTTTATGATTGACCTCGCAAGAAAAACGGTCTAAAACTGACAACTTTGACGGCCCCATATATTTTAAATATTTTTTTCTACTCAATGAGCTCCACATGCTATGATAAGAAAATACAAGGTAATTTAATATTCGGTAATTGTGCAACTTCTACATCAAATAATAAGAATAAATAATAATGTCCTCCTGATCAAATTTCGGTCACGGTGGCCCGTCTCAATAGAGACTAGCCAACTGCGCAGGACAGAATCTTAGTGTTCTACGCGCATGCACAAGTACACTATCTATTCCTTCACTCTCATAATCCGATGGGACTGCAACCCGACACGACAGGAGAGAGATCAGGAGGACCAAAGGCATTACGTGCTTTTCCAGGTTAGGTGGTGAAACAGGCTCATCTTTCAGACTCCGGGCTGCTACCGAGAATTTCTTGATAGAAAAACTGAATATCTAATATTTTACAATCAGCAGCCGTAGCCGTATACCAACGAGGCAGTTTTCTATACTAAATATACAAATATACAAATATCAAATATCATTACGTCCACGAGCTAGAGATCCGTTACATACCGATGGACGGACATACGGACGGACGGACATACGAACGGACGGGCGGAAGGACAGACAGTTTTACCTTATGTGTATAAAACCCTATTTTTTTTTATAGAATAAGGGTGACAACACATAGCCCACCTGGTGGTAAGTGGATGCTGTGGCCCATAGACATTTACATCTATTTTCGATTAAGAATCAAAATGCAGATGCGTTGCCACCCCTGAGGACTAAGATGGAATGCCTCGCATCCAGTAAAAAGGGTCTCCGATTTTTTTCACTCACTCACCATACGAAACACCTCAGCATTAAGTCGTTATTTTACGCTGGTATTCTGTGAGAGCGTGGTCCTACCCCGGTCGAGCCGACCTATTCATGCTACAACCATAATATAGCTGCAGCTTGGCTCTACCACCTAAAATAGTAACACTAATCCAAAATTAGATATGTATATGATTGCCTTATAAGAAGCATAATAAATAATAACCGTAAGCAACACTAATTGCATATTGATAAAATTGAGTTATGAAACGTGATGTAAAATCAGATAAAAATAACAAGACAATTTTTCGTTGACAGTACCAATGACAGATCACTCATGCACGCAAGCATCAAGAGAGATTAAAATGCTGATAGTGCTAAAGGATAAAAAATAAATCAATATCATGTCGATCCAATACGATATTTTTATAACTGTGACATACGTTTTATATCGACAATAACAACTGAATGTTGAAAATATTAAAAAAAAAAACATTTAGAATAATAAAAGAAAAACCTTTTGTAATCACTCAGACTTTTGACTTTTTTATTCAAGACTAGGGATCCGCTCCGGTTTCGCAGGGGTGATTCCTGGATCTCGAAAACAGCGCCACCTACTGGGTCCAAATGTGAATTTAAACTATCTAGGGACCGATACAAACACACACAAAAGAATTCATCAAAATCGGTCGAGCCGTATTTGAGTTTTAGCGAGACTAACGAACAGCAATTGATTTTTATATACAGGGTTATTTTGCAATAACCGGCCAAATTTGCAGATAAGATTCAGAATACTGCAATAACGGTATATCATTTTTTATATATTTGAACTTTAGTTTAAAATTTGGCAACTCTTTGAAGAAGCGATCGAGCGGAACCAGGGCTCCAAAGTCTTTGCCAGAGATCTTTCTGCCAGAAAGAGCCAACTGTCGAAGCTGAAGACCGATCGTTTCCGGGACACCTGAAAGTTTGAGTGAGATTGAGAGGTTCTATGGGCAGCTGTACACGTCATCGTTGGAGTCACGCGCAAGTGTGAGTAACGATCCAAGAGCAAGTCTTATCCGACACTATTCCGATGATATCCCGGACGTCAGTCTGAGCGAGATTAGAATGGCTCTCCAGCACCTTAAAAACGGCAAGGCCCCAGGCGAGGATGGAATTACAGCGGAGCTTCTGAAAGCGGGTGGAAAACCGGTTACACCGGAGGCGTGGAGCAGAAGTGCGGTGGTCTTGTTCTTCAAGAAAGGCGACAACGCTCTCTTGAAGAACTACAGACCGATTTCCCTTCTGAGCCGCGTCTACGTGCTCTTTTCGAGAGTCATTACGAATCGTCTCGCATGCAGACTCGACGACTTCCAGCCTCCCGAACAAGCCGGTTTCCGAAAAGGCTTTAGCACCATAGACCACATACATACCCTTCGGCAAATTGTACAGAAGACCGACGAGTACAATCTGCCACTTTGCCTTGCGTATGTGGATTATGAGAAAGCTTTGATTCCGTCGAAATTTGGCGGTGCTGCAGTCCTTCAGCGGTGCCAAGTGGACTGTCGGTATATCGAGGTGCTGAAGTGTTTGTACAGTAGGGCTACGATGGCTATCCGAGTACAGAACCAGAGTACGAAACCTATCCAACTGCAGAGGTGTAAGACAGGGTGACGTAATATCCCCGAAACTCTTCACCGCTGCATTGGAAGACGTTTTCAAGCTACTGGACTGAAAGGATACGGTATTAACATCAATGGTGAGTACATCACTCACCTTCGATTTGCCGACGATATAGTCCTTATGGCAGAATCGCTGGAGGACCTATGCACTATGCTCAATGACCTCAATAGTGTCTCCCAACGGATAGGTCTCAAGATGAACATGGACAAAACAAAAATCATGTTTAATGTCCATGTCACACCTATGCCGGTAGTTGTTGGGAGCACTAAGCTCGAAGTTGTTGACGAATATGTTTACCTGGGACAAATAGTCCGACTAGGTAAGTCCAACTTCGACCGAGAGGTCAATCGACGGATTCAACTCCGCTGGGCAGCGTTCGGGAGATTACGACCCATCTTCTCGTCAGGCATACCTCAAAACCTCAAAACTAAATTGTACAACCAGTGCGTGTTGCCAGTGATGACATACGGAACTGAGACGTGGTCCTTCACTGCTGGCCGTATGAGGAAGCTCAAGGTCGCTCAGCGAGCTATGGAGAGCTATGCTCGGGGTTTCTCTGCGTGATAAACTTAGCAATGAGGATATCCGCAGTAGAACCAGAGTAACCGACATAGCCCAAAGGATTAGTAAGCTGAAGTGGCAATGGGCCGGCCATATAGCTCGAAGAACCGACAACCGATGGGGAAGAAAGGTTCTTGAGTGGCAGCCCCTCGTACCGGCAGGCGAAGTGTAGGGCGTCCCACTAGATGGAGTGACGACCTGGTAAGACATGCAGGAAGTCAATGGATGCAGGTGGCTCGGGACCGTGCTTTGTGGCATTCCGTGGGGGAGGCCTATGTTCAGCAGTGGACTTGTGAAGGGCTGTAATGAATGAATGAATGAATATACAAATATCAAATATCATTCCGTCCACGAGCTAGAGATCCGTTACATACCGACGGAAGGTCATACGGACATACGAACGGACGGGCAGACGGACAGACAGTTTTACCCTATGTGTATAAAACCCTATTTTTTTATAGAGTAAGGGTGACAAGCGAGCACACAGCCCACCTAGTGGTAAGTGGATGCTGTGGCCCATAGAGAATCAAAATGCAGATGCGTTGCCACCCCTGAGGACTAAGATGGAATGCCTCGCATCCAGTAAAAAGGGTCTCCGATTTTTTTCACTCACTCACCATACGAAACACGTCAGCATTAAGTCGCTATTTTACGCTGGTATTCTGTGAGAGCGTGGTCCTACCCCGGTCGAGCCGACCTATTCATGCTACAACCATAATATAGCTGCAGCTTGGCTCTACCACGTAAAATAGTGACACTAATCCAAAATTAGATATGTATATGATTGCCTTATAAGAAGCATAATAAATAATAACCGCAAGCAACACTAATTGCATATTGATAAAATTGTAAGGTATGAAACGTGTGTAAAATCAGATAAAAAATAACATGGACAATTTTTTCGTTGAAAGTACCAATGACAGATCACTCATGCGCGCAAGCATCAAGAGAGATTAAAATGCTGATAGTGCTAAAGGATAAAAATTAAATCAATATCATGTCGATCCAATACGATATTTTTATAACTGTGACATACGTTTTATATCGACAATAACAACTGAATGTAGAAAATATTTGAAAAAACATTTACAATAATAAAAGAAAAACCTTTTGTAATCACTCAGACTTTTGACTTTTTTATTCAAGACTAGGGATCCGCCCCGGTTTCGCAAGGGTGATTCCTGGATCTCGAAAACAGCGCCACCTACCGGGTCCAAATGTGAATCTAAACCATCTAGGGACCGATACAAGCACACAAAAGAATTCATCAAAATAGGTCGAGCCGTACTTGAGTTTTAGCGAGACTAACGAACAGCAATTGATTTTTATATACAGGGTTATTTTGCAATAACCGGCCAAATTTGCAGATAAGGTTCAGAATAAGTAATATAGGCCAAAAGGTGAAGAAAATTTAATTTAAAAAAATCTCAAACATTCTGTCCTTTTTATCTTTTAAATTCAAAATGCGTGGTGATGCATTATTTTAACTGATTTTACTGCGCACGCACACATTTGTAAGGATGAATCGGTAGGCAACAACGTTGTTGCCCATAAATCACATTCAATTTGGGATAATTTCAAATAAAAGTAGATGCCTTATTTACTCGTATTTTCAAAAACTGCAATAACGGTATAATATCATTTTTTATATATTTGAACTTAAGTTTAAAATTTGGCTACTCTTTGAAAAATAACCCTGTATAGAGATTATATAATACTAGTAAGGTGGAAATGTGTACTCATTTGATGACAAACCACCTTATAGCCAGCCTTATGGTCAGCCATCGTAGAGCCTATTTTACCTGTGTGGTGAAATAGGCTCTACGATGTGTGATCTTGGTGACGGGGATAGAGCATGCAATTCAGGGCGGGCAAGAGATGCTCTTTAAATTAGATAAGACACATAATTTTCATTATTTCATATCTTTACGCGGATCTTAGCTAATTAATTTTAACATCGTTAAAGGTAAAATAAATTGTGTGTTCATTTAAATAAAATGTTTTTGCTGTTCGTGTATTCGCTTACTTGACAAACTAATGTTAAAGAAGGCGCCATGTTTGGACGTTTTTCTAGTGGTTGTTTCTTATATACAATTATACCTACCATAGGCACCAGCGATCCACAACCAAAGTTGTTACTCTTAATTCTAAATGTAACTTTGTTTGTGGAAAGAAAATAAACGTCATTATTATATACATCATTATTATCTATACTTAAACAATAAATTTATACCAATAAATTTCCAAAATATTCTTCCTCGATATATTCTCATAATCTTAAGCGAATCAATTTTTTGATCATAAAACTGAATCCGCTCGGGATTATGATTATATCAAGTCTCCATTTTGTCATATTCCGGCTTTTGACCTCTCTCTAGAATTTATATCAAAGCCTGCGACATGTACACCACATGTAAATACTTAAAGCAAACAGTACTGATTGTGATACTGTAAAAGCTCGTAATGTTGAACCATTTGTTATACCCAAGAATCCCTGTATGTTATATTCTTTGGAAAATCAATATAGCAGGGTTGTAACTTAGTATAAACCCACTCGTACATATAATTAAAAAAGTAAAGCAGAAGCCCAATGACAAACTGCGGGCACTGACTTCCTTTGAAATGAAATGAAATGAGATATATTAATTTTTTCGGCGTAATAAATTAAAATTTTGTTTATCAAACCCACAAACGAGCACACAGTCCACCTCATTGTAAGTGTCCAGTAGACATCTACATCGATCCCTGATTAAGAATCAAAATGCAGATGCGTTATCACCCCTGGGGACTAAGATAGAATTGCTATTTCCTGTAAAAAAAGGTCTCCGGTTCTCTACACTCACCACAACCACGCTGGTATTCTGTGAGAGTGTGGTATTCCCGGTTGAACCGACCCATTCGTGCTACAACTATGTAGCTGCGACATGGCTCTACCACGTTTAAAATGTACACATTTTAATGTAGTTCACCAAATAATTGGTTGTAATTGTAATGAGTAATTGTCGGAGTTAAAGTCCATCACTCCGTTTCGTTCAATAAGTGTGAAAACACCGCCAACTACCTGACTACCTAGCTGCTACCTGGCTGCTACTGAGAATTTCTTGGTAGAAAAACCCAATAATTGATTTTGGCTCGGCCCGGATTTCGAACACAGGACCAGCAACCGCGTTTACGACTATTAGAACAACGAGGCAGTCAAACCCTACGTTGTTTTATTTTATACAACAGAAAATAGTCGTTGCAGCCCTAGGCAAAACCGTTGATTTACGACTTGCGAGATTGCATCTGCGAATCAATTTACACACGTCAAAGTACATAGCGCTTCTTATCGATAACTGATTACACGCGAGCATTGCGATGTAACTGATAGGTCAGAGGAAAAATTACTGTGGGATAATCGCCATGCGAAAATTATGAGCGACATTCTTGTTTGAATGTTTTATATTTTTATTTAAAAGTATTTAACAAATCTACCTATTATTTCTTATGCGTATGCTATCTCTCTCTCTTTCATTCTCTCGAAAACAACAGATGACGGACGCTCATGTGAAATTTTATATTTTTTACGTTTTTGTCTGCAAACCTGTGAAGGGTCAATAATCTTCGTCTTCTTCTTTATAATGTTTCGAGTATTTCGCTAGCCTTGGGCCTTAGAATTAGGCTAAGTTCATATGGTCGCGCGGTACAAGATCAAAATATGTAAATGGAAATCTTCATCACCGCGCGAAACGCGACAACGCGCGGCGCGCTTCGTCCCGCGCGAAAGATTTTGAACCGCGACAAACCGCGGGGTACCGCGCGGTTCAAGTTCTACGAACCTATATCGACCTGTTCAGTTGATCCGCGCGAGTTGAGACGGACTGACGCATAGATGCAGGAAAAATGAGTAGCGAAGATGCCAGACTGCCGCGCGTACATATGCCGTCATGTGAATGCTCCAAACGCGCGGTGACGCCTTAATTAACGCCTTAACTTAGCCTTATAGGAAGCGTTTGCGAACGACGCGGTGCCTGATGCCTTACATCCCCGTCGCCAGTCTGGGTATTTCTCTCATATTTTTAACAGTCGATCGACACATGGAACGGTGGATTCTCTCACGCCTACACACATTTAACATTATATGTATTTTTTCATTTAAATGGAGTTAAATTATTTTGTAAATAATAATAACTCAAATATTAACAAAAATAATATAATTGTGTATAGCGATGACATGGGAAAAATCTAGGCATAACTTTAATTTAAATAACTCTTTAAAAGGACAAAAAGTTACAAATTGCTGCATGCCTAGAGCATCTTTTAGTGACATCCTAACTAAAATTACAGTTACTAAATTTTGCCCAAATAGTACAATAATAAGTTTTGTTGGTAGAAGAGGCAGTGTAAACAACAAACAGTTATTAAGACATATTGAACAATTCACACTGCCTTACATACAGGGATTGCCACAGGAAAATAATCTAAGACATAATTTAAATTTACAAATGAATAATTTTAATATTTAATAATAATTTAAATTTGAAATATACAAATTGTAATGATAATAATGACAAATTTCATTCAATTGACATAAATAATTTAATAAAAAGTTTTGTACAGAAGATAGGTATTACCTATCCAAATATAATTTAAGACTGGTAGCAAATGTGCTATCTTATTATTTACTTTTTAACTCAGCCAAGTTTAAGGCTACCAAGACTGCTTTTATTGAGCATCATAATCATTTGACATTTAATTTGGAATCAGTTCCAACTAATTTAAATTAGTGAATGCGATAATAGAGGCAATCTCCAGCAATAATAAGAGTTTAATTAATTTAGAATGCAGCCCACAAATAAGTAATAAAAATTGTTTGTTCCTTCAATAGAGAAAATTTTTTACATGGTGGCTCCTTAATATTAGCTGATTAATCATTATTATATAAAGAATTTAAGGATATTTTGAGCCTCTCTGTTGAGCGATCTGTAGAAATGGCTTGTGTCGAGCTCGAGCACCTCATTGTTGTAAGTGTTTACAGACTCCCATGTGCTACTTATGACAATTTTGAAAAGATTGTGGAAAAAGTTTTGCTCAAACTTAGTAAACAGAACAAGTCTGTTGTAATATGTGGAGACTTTAACATCAATCTCCTTGAAACTTCTTCCATTAGTATTAAGTTTAGCTCATTGTTTAAATCGTATAATCTTGTTAATTTATTCTTACAACCAACACGTATTGCTGGGCCTAGTGTGACCTATATAGATAAAATTTTTACAGATGTTAAGCCCATAAATCAATTATTCAAAATTTAAGTTCGGATCACTGTGTACAGTTGATCTCATTACCTTACATAAACAAAAAAACAGAAAAATAAGAAAGTTGTGTTTGTTCCAATAAATGAACATCGCTTGGAGAGGTTTAGAAGTAATATAATAAAAAGACTTCCATCGCTTTCATTTAAAAATAGTGCTGATTATTTGTATGGTGCGTTATTTAAAATTATAAGTTGTGAATTTAGTAGAATATTTACTACTAAAACTTTCTCTATAAACAGTCGCAAATCATTTAATGAATGGGCGACAGTAGGAATTTATAAAAGTAGGCGAAGATTATACGAGCTTTATAATGAAAGATCATATAATAGTAGTGTTATATTTAGATATTATGTAAAAACATATTCTAAAATATTTAAAAAAGTGTGCTTTACAGCTAAGGCTTTACATTTAAGCAACAAAATTAAAACTGCATTCAACAAAATTAAAATGACCTGGAGAATAATAAATAGTGAAACGGGCAAGATCAAACCGCGCAACTCGGATTTTCAATTGAATTTTAACAATAATTTAACTCAATCTGATCAAGAAGTTGCTACGGCTTTTGAGAAACATTTTACTGATGTTCCTTTTTTAACAACAAAATCATTAAATTCTTCTCCTACTGTCGCCGATTCATTGCTTAAAGAAAATGTAAAGGCTTATTCAAATACTTTTAAATTCCATACAGTATTGCCAAAAGTTATCGTTAAATATTTTAAAACTATTGATGTTAAGAAAACGCCAGATTTATGGGGGATTTCCGTTAAAGTTATTTTATCTATAATAGACACAATAACACCTTATCTAGCCACATATTTAATAAAAGCGTCGAATCTGGTGTGTTTCCTGATTTAATGAAACATAGTAAAGTCATACCTTTATTTAAATCTGGTAGTACATTAGACCCCGCCAATTTTAGACCAATTTCTGTACTACCAACATTTAGTAAAATTTTTGATAAAATAATTTTAGATTAGGTGTTAAGTTTCTTTAATATTAATAAATTACTTCATATAAATCAATTCGGTTTTACAAAGGGTCGCTCGACAACTGACGCTAGAGTTGAGCTTATTAAACATATTTTTTGTGTATGGGAGAATTCGGAGGATGCTTTGGGAATATTTTGTGATCTTTCCAAGGCCTTCGACTGTGTTCACCATGAGACATTAATCAGGAAGCTACAGTACTATAGTGTCAAGAACGCAGCGCTTAAACTTATTATTTCATATTTAAGTAATAGAATGCAGAAAGTTATTATCAATGGTTAAAGTTCTTCCGGATCACCTGTACTAATGGGTGTCCCTCAGGGCTCGATTCTCGGCCCATTCCTATTTCTAGTGTATATTAATGACTTACCTTCCCTTGTAGGGGATAATCATGTTATAGTATTATTTGCTGATGATACTTCCTTGATTTTTAAACTTGAACGTCAATCATTAAAATGTGACGAAGTGAATAACGCTGTATCACAATTAGTGCATTGGTTTAACGTTAATAATCTACATTTAAACGGAAATAAAACTAAATGTATTAAATTTACAACATCGAATGTTAAAAATTTTAATACCAATGTGTTTTTTAATGGGGAAGAACTGAGCCCTGTTGAATTCAGGTCCCTGTTTTTCTTGGCATCACTCTCGACGCAAAGCTTCAGTGGGGACCCCATATACCCAAACTAGCAAGCAGACTTAGTTTTGGAGCCTATGCTGTAAAAAATATTAGAGGTCTCACTAGTGTCGAGACAGCTAGATTAGTTTATTTCAGTTATTTCCATAGCATAACCAGAAACTATTTTTGTTTTACAGAAGAGGGCCATTAGAGCTATTTACAACATAAAACCGAGAGAGTCTCTTAGAGATAAATTTAAAGAAATAAATATCTTAACTTTGGCCTCTCAGTATATTTACGAAAATTTAATGTATGTTCACAGAAACAAAGGTAGTTTTAGTAAAAAAAGTGATATACACTCTATAAACACTAGGAACAAACACAAGCTAGTGATACCAGTTTCTCGACTCCACAGAGTCAGTAATTCATTCTTGGGGTAATATATACGCTATTACAACAAGGTCCCGGAAAGTGTACAGGCTCTCTCTATTGCTAAGTTTAAATGTTTTGTTAAGCTGAAATTGTATAAAAAGGGTTATTATAATATAAATGAATACATGGTTGATAATAACCCCTGGTTTCTAAAATAAAATTTGTAAATAGTTTGTACAACCGTTAATGTAAAATTTACTTTAAAAAAAAGTCCCGCTGTGTTTCTTGCTGGTTCTTCCCAGGACAGAGGTTTTTTTCGAACCAGTAGTAAAGTAAAAAATGACTTTCAATAAGAATTACACACGTGATCTATATGGAATAAAAAATTATTCTTTTCTATTCTATTCTGTAGTGTAAAGTTACTGGAAATTCTTAAGAACTATTCATCTTCTTCATCATTACTGCCTATCAAAATTCCACTGCTAAAAATAGGCCCCCATAGATCGCCTCATAGGAGGGATATTTGCTATAATTGCCAAACCTGGCAAAGGCGGGTTGGCAACTGCAGATTTTATTATTTTAAGCGGTTATCAGGAAGATTTTTTTTATAGGATAAGGCTGACAAACGAGCACACAGTCCACCTGATGGTAAGCGGTTGCTGCTGCAGATGCGTTTTCACCCGTAAAAAGTGAAAAGTAAAAAGGGTATTCGCTTCTCTACACTCACCATACGAAACACAGCAGCGGTAAGCTGCCATTTTACGATGGTATTCTGTGAGAGCATGGTCCTTCCCCGTTTGAGTCGACCCATTCGTGCTACAACTACGAGTATACTTACTACTAATATAGCTGCAGCATGGCTCTACCACGTGAAAAAGGATATAAACTGAAACAAAAGATGCAGATACCCATCTTCTGTGTCAGTTTCTCTTTGTCGCCTACGGAATCCTTGGGACGATATAGGGTAGTGTGGTCTCTTAAGTACACACTTAAGTACACAGCTTATCGGTAGTTGAATTTGGACAAGACTCGTGTATAGAAATACTTCGAGGGTTCGACATACTATACCAGTATCACATATTATAATATCTTTTACTTCAGTTGGACGAAATAAAAAGATGGACGACTTAGTCAATAGAATTTTCACACGGTCGATTCATAACAGTAACACCAGTAGTTAAAAAAAACACGTTTTTTAATAATATTAGGGTTAAAAACGATATTTCAGTCAATAAGGTGGTAAGATGATACCGCAAACCATGAATTGCAAAATAAAGAATGTGGTTACGTAATCAATGAGAACTGAGATGGAATACTTTATAACTTGTTATCATTTTTTTTAATAATTTTCTTTGATAATACGTAACCTCTCACGTGTAATGGAGTGTGTAAGAGGCGACAGAGGGAAACTAAAACAGGAGATGGGTAACAGCGCCTTCCTGTAGAGTTCAAATAAAAAAAATATGCAGTTGCCAACCCGCCGGGTTATGTGTCATGTCAGTGCTGCCTCGTTGGCCGAGTGGTCGTTGATCACACGGTTGTTGATCATGCGGCCCTGGGTTCGAATCGCGGGTCGGGCCAAAATTAGGTATTGGGTTTTTGTGTCAAGAAGTTCTCAGTAGCCGCGCGGAGTCAGGAAATTGGGGGTATTTCCCCACCGTGCCTCGGAAAGCACGTAAGGCAGTAGTTCCTACGCCTGATCTCTCTTCGGTTGTGTCGGATTGCCGTCCCATCGGACTATGAGAGCGAGGGAATGAGAGTGGCACTGGGCACTATATTCCTGTCCTGAGCAGATAACTAGTCTCCGTTGAGACTGGCTGCTGTGACCGAAATTCGATCTGGAGGATAATAATTATTATTATTAATTATGAAATTGCCCCTATAAGGCAACCTATGAGGAAACCTATGGGGAAAGCCTATGTTCAGCCGTGGACTTTTGATAGACTGTAATCAATTCAAATGAATACGTTACCTTTACGTTATATTTACGTGGTAGAGCCATGCTGCAGCTATATTAATAGTATAGTTGTAGCATGAATGGGTCGGCTCGACCGGGGAAGGACCACGCTCTCACAGAATACCAGCGTAAAATAGCAGCTTAATGCTGCTGTGTTTCGTATGGTGAGTGTAGAGAACCGGAGACCCTTTTTACTGGAAAAGAGGCATTCTATCTTAGTCCTCACGGCTGACAACGCATCTGCATTTAAATTCGCAAACGAAGATAGATGTTGATGTCTATGGGCCACTGCAACCACTTACCATCAGGTGGACTGTGTACTCATTTGTCACTCTTATTCTATAAAAAATAAACCTCCACACTAGAAGATCGCTTGTATTAGTTGTACGTACCTACATAAATTTAATTTTAACCACCCAGAGCCGGAACAATTAATTATAGGTCATAATACTTGCGCCGTACAGGAGTATAAGCCTAGGTCCACAGCGACCACACGAGGCGTCTGTACTTACAGCAGTTTAATTAAATAGAGTAGGTATTTTATCACACAAAGTAAACACAGATAATAAATAACAGTAGAATGTACTTAAAGTAAAGGTGTACCATAATTATAACCCAACGTCACTATTTCCTTGTTCACAGGCGAGTTATGTCTTAATTACGAGCTTCCCCTGTTCTGCATTGTTAAGGCGAGATAAAAGAATATTAATAAGGAAGAATACTCATTAACGCAACAATACCGCCTTTTTTTCCATTTCAGGTAAATGTATGTCATGATTTAAGACAAATAATTAAATTATTTTATAAAACCGTAGTAGCCCTAGTAGGCTATTGCCTTCAATTTCATAAATTTCGATTTTGATTTCGATCCCCGCCGGCAGCATAGAAATTGTAAATCGCAATTATTAGTTCTGATTTACCACTTACTTGGCGATGAAAGAAATCATCGCGAAGAAACTAGCATGTATGAAAAATTTAAATATGTACATATTTCGAGAACAGGTGACAACCTGTGCTGTGGTCTTTGAGGTCCCGATGTCATAGTTAGCCCGGCTATCGTCAGTTTTCGAATATTAATTTTTTTGGTACGATCTACGCAGAATGAGCTTACAGACATTGAAGTCTTGCAGTGGTATGCTTGGGTTTGGATTTAATTTTATTTATTATAGGCAGATCGTAGTACCCAACCATCTTCTATATTATCAGCTCGTAAATCATCCTAGGTAGGAATCGGTGTTCTTTTGCGAGGTTTTGTGGTCTATCAAATATAATATAAAATACGATGTCGTAATTAACTTTTTAATAATTTTCACAAATGTATTAATGGATTTATAAACTGAATTATATTATGCAGTTCAGATACATAGACGTAATATAGTTTGGACGAGTTTGAGGAGTTAGAATAGTTTAAATTGAACATTCGTTCCCGTCAATTTTTGCATACAGTTTTTATTAACCTTGACTATTATTCTGATTGCCTTTCGTCAGAATGAAGAACCATTATTATTACGAATGTTTAATACGTAATACGTATGCATAAAGCGGTGAATACGATATGTAATAAATTGTTTAATAGCCGGTTTCCGAGTTATTTCTGATGTAAATCTTAGAACATAGCGGGATCTACGCCCACATCTTAGTAAAAGTACGGTATCATTATGAATTATAACTTTGACACGTAATATAATTTTTCATGTACTTGGTGGCGTTTTAAACTCGTAAAGTTTCTTGCTGCCGGCGTAAGAGAAGCCATTACGCGGTTACGCTATTTTGTCTGCGGGTGTTGTGAGACTGTTGGAAACGCTAGCTAGAATGACCGCATGGCTTTCGATTCCTATAGATGGTGGTATAATATAACGCGCTTATACCAAGTGTAAGATATCCCGTTTATCTCAGACGTAAAATACATAGATGGCGACGAAGAGTTGCAGCCTCAATGGTGCGAGCTTTTGATTGGTACTAGGGCGACATTCCTTGCAACGGGTGAAGGACAATTAACAAATGTCCAGCTAGGGTTGCCAACTTCTTTTCGAGACTAATTTTTGTAAAAAATATTGTTCACGGCGAAGAAATAAAAAAAATATGTTTCGAATTAATATTTTCTTTTAAAGTAATATTTTGGCTGCTTTGAGCCTTACTAACAGCCTCACGCATTCAGTCAGTGGTTTACGGCCTAGTGAAGAAGATTAGAAGCTATAGTATAAGATAGAAAGTAATATCAAAACAGTTTTCGAAACAGTTTACGTAGAAACTTTAGAGGCAAAGTACAGTTCTTAGAAGTGTAGTATGTTTTAGTATGTGTTACGCGATATTTTCGTTAATTGTGAACCAATTTTGATCTCTCAAAGTCTCAAATAAATTAGGAGAAAAAATACATAAATAAACAAATACACCTAAGGGTGGAACACTTAGGTGTATTTGTTATCACTCAAAAGGGTCAATAAATTAAACGTTTAATAAAAAAGTAAATCGTGACTTCAAAGGAGAAAGAAGAAAGTTCCATAAGTTACGTTTATGTTTTATATATATATTTTAGGTTAAGATATATATTGGCTATGGGCCAACGTTCTCAATTTTTAAGTTCTTGATGCCTGAAATAAAGTTATTGTATTGTATTGTAAAGGACTAAAAAGAATAAAATTAAATCCACATAATAGCTTCTGAAGTCGCATCTTTAATATTATATTAAGGTAATATTTTTGTTCTTTTGCCTATGTGACCAAATATTTATAGATATTTTTTTGATTTTAGTACTGTGGGTGCAGTTTGGAATTTTGTCCCCAGTCACTCTCACTACACACATAAGTCACTGATTTTCGATAGTTGTGGGTTTTGTAATTAGAAAATAAATTTGCAGATAAAAACTTTAATTATTACAAATACCTAATCATATTAGGTTTTAGGTCGTGATAAGTAACCAAACGTGAAATTCTTGTGTGAGGATTTCTTGTACATATTTTCTAAATCAACGGCTAACCTTACTTATTGAAATTATTAATGTGAAAGTATATTTGTTTCTATGTGTTAGCTTAATTAAGCTTCAACGGCTGAATGAAATTAGGCATAGGTGTCGATTATGTCGTGAAATAAGAAATGGAATATAATTTCTATAATAAAGTTACTAAACCTTAATTTACACTCAGCTAAGCAGGCGGGAAACAGCTAGTATTATATATACTACACTAAATAACTAATTTAAGAGAGTCATGGTAGCTCAGGCTCTGAGCGCTTCGCCTTAAATATTATTAATATACCTACGTGATTCTCCTATACAATGGAATGGAAAATTGAAGTTAATTTAAGTTTATTTAACCACGCTCTCAGAATTGAAGGAAAACATTGTGGGATCACCTGCACGTCAAATAAATTAAAAGTATATAATATACCGAAGTTATGTCAAATTCGCCAAGATGTATTGACAAAGCTGACTCTTCCCTGCTCTACACCTTTTCAAAATGACAGGGGTCTTTGCATTATGCACATCATTATCATAATTTAATTATAGCAATGATGGTGTCTCTAAGAACCTAAGAACTAAAATAATTAAGAGTTCAAAAAATATTAAATTGATAATAATTACTCTATGAGTTTTTATGATACTGGCATGACTGTATGTCGAAATAAAAGAGTTCAAACATCAGAAAAAACTATTGAAATATAATGTACTTGCGTATTACTTTAATGTTTAAAACATTGTTAATGCATAAGAAATTATAGGGCAATAAAGCGTTTAAATTAAAGTAGTAATGATTTATACGTGAGTGCGTCTAATTTAAGAGTGGGTGTAATAAATTATAATATGTTGTTCTTAATATGTAGTACTTAAATATTTCGTACTTTATTACTTCCAATTGCTTCTAATAAAATAGGAAATTATTGTTAAAAACTTTTTTTTAATTTAGAACATTTTAGTTATAATAGATACTTTTTGTTGTTTTTTTTTTCGTTAAAAGAAAGTTTGAAAACAGTTTGCAAGTTAGAAGTCGTTTGAATTTAAAATTTACATGTCCACATAATCTCATACCACTATATTTACTGTTTTGTCTTAAAAACAACATTGTTAGGAGGTAATAGAGATTGCGATCTTAATATTTAAAATTAGTAAGTATAGATTTTTTAACTTTCCTGCTTGTATGTAGTCCTTACCAGTATTAATTCAAGTTTTTTTTTTTATAGGATAGGGTGACAAACGAGCACACAGTCCACCTGATGGTAAGTGGTTGCTGTGACCCATAGACATCTACATCTATCCTCAATAAAGAATCAAAATGCAGATGCGTTATCACCCGTGAGGACTCAGATGGAATGCCTCTTTTCAGTAAAGGGTCTCCGGTTCTCTACACTCACCATACGAAACACAGCAGCATTAAGCTGCTATTTTCGGTGGTATTCTGTGAGAGCGTGGTCCTTCCCCGGTCGAGCCGACCCATTCGTGCTACAACTATACTACTAATATAGCTGCAGCATGGCTTTACCTCTTTGCTGTTACTCTTAAAGTCTTTGTGATATTATGATCCGTATAATAAACTCACACATAGGACTATCGTACAAATTGAAATTGTCACATGAGGTAAGTCTAGATAAAAATAAAGTTATACCGTTAAGAGTTCCGCATATTATAGTAACAATAAAGCATAAGCCAGCGGAATATTATTACAAGTTCGTTATCGAAGTTAAATTAATCAGTCATCAAATCATCAATCCCAGGGCTGCTGCAAAGCAGCCATTGAGGCGGGGCTGTACGAGGGATACAGAGCGGCGAAGACCGCCCTCCGGGAGGCTGTCCTGCGGGCCCGGGATCGGGCCCGTGAGGAGATGCTGGAGACTCTCGATAGAGATCCGTGGGGGCGCCCTTACAAGTTGGTGCGGGATAAACTCCGCACCTGGGCTTCCTGACGCAGAGTCTCCGGCCTCAGCTCGTGGAGGATGTGGTGAGCGCTCTGTTCCTGCGCGCGGGGAACATCCGCCCCCGCCTATGGCTCCGCCACCTGCGGTGCCGGAAGCGGACCACCAGGACGACGACGACGACATCCCGGAAGGGACCGGGGTAGACCTGAGAGTGGCGGTACGTAGGCTCAAGGCCAGGAATACCGCCCCAGGACCCGATGGCTTGCCTGGCAAAGCCTGGGTCCTGGCCTCGGAGGCTCTCGGGCCCCGTGGAGGGCTCCTAAGCGCATGCTTGGAGGCCAATTCCCGCTTGTTGGAAGACGGGGAAGCTGGTCCTCATTCGGAAGCCAGGGCGCCCTGCGGACTCTCCGTCCGCATACCGGCCCGTGGTGCTGCTCGACGAGGTGGGCAAGCTCTTTGAAAGAGTAATTGCAAACCGCCTCGCCGAGCACCCAGGACGGGGCCGGATCTTGCGGAACACCAGTTTGGTTTCCGCAAGAGGCGCTCTACGGTGGACGCCATCATGCGCGTGAGCCCTCACGACGGGGATGCAGTGGCCAGGGGGTTGTATTGGCGGTGTCTCTCGACATCGCCAACGCCTTCAACTCCATGCCCTGAGCTGCATTAGGAGGCACTCCGGTATCACCGGGTGCCGACCTATCTCCGTCGTATAGTCGGGGACTATCGACGGACAGGGCCGTCATCTACCCCGGTCGAAACGGTGAGTGGAACCGGCGAGAGATGTCGTGCGGTGTCCCACAGGGTTCGGTTCTGGGGCCGCCCCTGTGGAACATCGGTTACGACTGGTGCTGCGCGCCGACCTCCCTACCGGCGTCAGCGTAGTTTGCTACGCTGACGATACGCTAATACTGGCACAGGGGGTCGTACGAGGCGGCGGCGGAAACTATGACACGCGGGGCTGCGATAGTCGTTGAGAGGATCCGGCAACTGGGTCTCGGGTGGCTCTGCACAAGTCCGAGGCCATGCACTTCCATGGTCCTCGGAACAGGCCACCACTGGGATCCTCAGTGATGGTAGGAGGGTATCCGTCGGCGTCGAGTCGACGTTGAAGCACCTAGGACTCGTCCTCGACGGCCGATGGAACTTCGTTGAGCACTTCCGACGTTTGGCTCCCAAACTGGAACGGACCGGGGCTGCCTTCAGGCGGCTCCTGCCGAACCTGGGGCCAAACGCCTCCTACCGGAGGCTCTACGCGGGATCGTGAGGTCCATGGCCCTTTACGGGGCCCCGGTGTGGGCGCGTGGTTTGGCGCGGCTTGCCGTCCACCACCTAAACGCGCCCCAAAGGGTGGTTGCCGTAAAGATGGTTCGCGGTGTTATCTTGTGTAAAGTTAAACTTCTTTAGGCTTGACTTTAAGGTAACTTAGATCTTTTTCTGGACGGAAGTAACGTTAAATCTATAGTCCGTTATCCGTTCCGTTCCGTTTCCGCATTTATAATCGACAGTATTTGAGGATTGTATATGTTATATAGGTCGCAGGTTGATGATAACACATGGTTTTTGATCAAAAACCTAGGCTTTTGACCAAGGACTGGAAGCAGACAAAGTTACTACTTTATGTTATCATAAACCTGATACAAGAGCCGTGGTAGCTCAGATGGTTAGCGCTCGCTGTAAGATTCACAGTACGCGAGCAACCCGGGTTCGATCCCCGCCGGCACCAATGAAATTGTTAATTGCAATTTTAAGTGCTGATTTACCACGTGCTCGGCGGTGAAGGAAAACATCGTGAGGAAACCTGCATGTCTGAGAAATCCAAAATAAATATTTCGAAGACATGTGAAGTTCGCCAACACGCATTGGGGCAGCGCGGCGGACATTTCCTTGCCCCAAAACCCTCTCAGAAATGAGAGGAGGCCTGTGCCCAGCAGTGGGACGTATATAGGCTGTAACTTTAAACCTGAGAAAATCCAGTTTTTTGATCAACCTAGACTGATTTATTTTTATGATAAAATTAACCTAACCTTTTTTTTCTTTTACACGGGGAAATGCCTACAAATACCCGCCTCGTGGAGGCAAGGACGGGTTATGTCGGACTCGCATCGACTAAAACCCCATGGTGTTCCACCTTCGCCGCATATTGGTAGGGCCATGGGAACGCTTTCGCACACATCCGCGGCCCCACCAGCGCCGGCCGCCCCATGGCAGCCCCTCCTCGGGGAAGACTTCTTCTCCCCCCCCTTCCTTCTCAGGTAAGGCGCACCACGAACACAAGGCGAGCCTTCCTACACGGCCTCTTACTGCAACTGCGAAACGGACTCCCTGAGTCCGATACGCGGAGGCCAGGAAAAACGAGCACTTGAAGCACTAGCTTTCCCGACACCAGCAGCGGATCTGGTCTATGGCTCCACCGCCAATCAAGATTCGGCTGCGGAGGGTAGGGAGAGCGGCGCCTTGCAATACCGACACTCCTCTCCCTCCGCAGCCCCACAACCACCGCATCAACGTTGCGGCCCCGTCAGAGTCGCGGGGATAGGGCGAGTGGCGCATCACCATACCAACACTCCTCTTCCTCCGTGACTCCACCTCAGCTGCAGTGGTAGGGGGAGAGGACATCCCTCTCGCCGCAGCCCACAACACACATCCGAAGCCCACTCGGAATGGCCACCACGGGCCAGCCAAGGGGTTCCTCTTTGTTCACCGAGGGTGACCAAGCCACGGCTACTAATCCCCCCGCCACGACAAGGTGGGATCCCGTTGGGGAGGGTCAGGGGGGAACCTAACCTAACCTAACCTAAGCTTTAATTTTATGATAAAGTTAAACAAGTTCAGGTTTTTGATCAAAAACCTGATTTTATCATAAACCTGCGACATATACACATATCTTAATAAACAATTTTCAGACATTTACACTATACTTAAATTTATTTCAATTTTATTTGTATATAGTTCAAAACTAATAATAATTATAATTTTATTGGTAAATATTTTAATTATTATTTATTAATTAATAAAAATATTAATAAATCAAAAAAATGTACATAAGTAACGAGGGAGAGAATGGTATGTGAATCTATGATACCCGTGAACAAGTCCAAACAAGAAAGAAAACAGGTGCATTGTAGTTGTAGCTAAATACCAAGAAATTAGAAGGAATGCCTCAGCATGGGTAATTATCTTGAAAAGTCCTAGTAATGTCGCTAATCTGGTGACAATACTAACTCCATAAATATTAATGGGCTACTGTCTAACACGACGTAACATCCGCCACGTATCCTCCTTCCTATTCGTGTTTGAACAACTTAGTTGTTCGACTCTGTTTGCAAAATATGCTACAAATGTACGTTTGCCTTCTTACAAGTTTTGTCGACCGCATGACCTACTGTATAGATAAAATTCCTGGCTACGGGTCCTAAGTTCCAGTCATAGCTAGAGCTGACATAAGTGCAAAAATATAAATTATCGATTTTCGGGCTTTTGATCTTCGGGCTGTTAATGTTCCGGTGTATCTGGACAGTAAAAAGTAGATTGCATGGATTTTGTAACAATACAATGATGATGTCCTCCAGACCGATTTTTTAGACAAGCCACCAAGAGTCACGGTGACTAGTCTTAACGGAGACTAGCCATCTGTGCAGAACAGAATTATAGTGCACGAGTGTATGCGCAAACATTTTCAATTCTCTCACTCTCATAGTCATAATCCGACATGACTGGAGATAGATCAAGCCCAGGACCAACGGATTTACGTATTTTCCGCGGGACCGGATGAACCACCGCTACCTTCCTGACTCTGGGTTGCTACTGAAAATTTCTTGACAGAAAAACCCAAAACTAATTTTGGTCTAACCCGGGGCCACATGATCAGCAGACGCGCATACTACCGCAAGACTAACGAAGCAGTCAAGTACCAAAAAATACATAATATACGTACGACTTATACATAATATACGTACCGTTACCGTGTTGTGGCGGTGTAAGAATATACACTACCCCATATCATGTCGTGGGTGTCGTAAAAGGCGACAGAGGGAAACAAACCAGGAGATGGGCAGCAGCGTCTTCGCGTCGTGGCACTAAATAACACGACACGATATAAGTATAATAAACGAATTAAAAAATATTAGAAAATCCAAAAGTGCACACACCGATCCCTCACGTTAACAAAAAAAATTATGTCTAGTTTTAAAAGTCCATTGCTGAATAGGCCTCCCCATAAATTACCAAATATTATTTATTATTCGATTGGATATTCTTTTTTTATAGAATAAGGGTGACAAACGAGCACACAGTCCACCTGATGGTAAGTGGTTGCTGTGGCCCATAGACATCTACATCTATCTTCGTTTGCGAATTTAAATGCAGATGCGTTGCCAGCCGTGAGGACTAAGATAGAACGCCTCTTTTCCAGTAAAAAGGGTCTCCGGTTCTCTACACTCACCATACGAAACACAGCAGCATTAAGCTGCTATTTTACGCTGGTATTCTGTGAGAGCGTGGTCCTTCCCCGGTCGAGCCGACCCAATCATCAAAATCGGTTGACCTTGAAAAAAGTTCTGAGGTAACACATATAAAATAATTGCAGTCGAATTGAGAACCTGCTCCTTTTTTGTAGTCGGTTGAAAAGGGAAAATACGCTTCGGGCCACTACCAAGCAACACTGCTTAAACTGCCGGTTTTAGCGGTAATTCTTTTATTAAAAAAAGGAGCAGTACATAAGTGATTTTTGAAAAGAACTAACTCTGCACGATTATGAAGACAGTGAAAAAAAGTAAAGTCATTTCGTCAGGTCGTTCTCGAGATATTGTGGTAACATTCTATTTATTTTACGGCGACGATAAAAAAATCGTTCAATAACTTTAATGCGTTAGACTTTGTTTTATTTTATACGTATTGCAAAACTTATTAAAAGTATCAGGCTAATTCATTAGTTCCACCATATTGTTAATGTGCTTTATTTCACGTGTAAAAATTATAAGTGTAGTGTAAAAATTATCAGCTCGATTTAATGTGAGCTGGTAGCGCGACCTTGACAAGACGACAATAAAGCCCAAACTCGTAACGAAGCTAAAAACCAGATTAATATTATACTGATAACGGTATAACCATTTTGATTACGCCAGACCTAAAATATCTAGACCAGCGACGGGTAGCAGCATCTAAAATATGAGAAGTGAGGTAATGTGATTGTCAATATAACTTTTCGCATAACTTGTTCCTCAATCTATACCTGTTCTGTAATCTATGTTAAGATGTAAAAAAGATTTATTAGTCTGATGTTTTAAGATATTTATTTAGCCTTTAGCCATAAATACATCAAACTATATAATTTCGTTTAAAAAAATATGATACCTAACAAATTTCTTACATAATGCTAATAAGTAAAACTGCGAAGTTTGTGGGAGATTATGATGAGAGTTTGCCCCTACGGACAGTCGATGGTACATGGACACAATAACTTTAGGCTTATATCTAATACAATTTTTTACACAAAATTAGATCACTTTTAAGTACCAAATAATAAAAATAAAAATAAACTTTAAACCGTAACTAACCTACCTAACCTAACTTAACTTTGAATGAAAAAGTTTTACGGATTTTATCGCGCTTATTTTTATGTATATACAATATGGCAAGACCAATAATCCGCTTGTTCTGCAGTTTGTTACCGTCTAAACTACCAGCTTAACCTATGATTGTCGAAGATTCAAAACTTTAATTATTTAAAAAAATGGAATTAGGGTGACAAACGAGCACACAGTCCACCAGATGGTAAGTGGATGCTGTGGCCCCTAGGCATCTACATCTATTCTCATTTAAGAATATAAGTACAGATGCGTTGTCACCACTAAGGACTAAGATGGAATGCCTCGATTCCAATGAAAAGGGTCCCCGGTCCTCTACAGTCTACACTCACCATACGTAACACAGCAGCATTAAGTAGTACAGGGTGGGCCAAGAATTCGTTAACATTTAAATGTAACTTACCGCGCAAACTATTGCCGCGCGGGCGCGGCGCGGGCGGGGCACTAGCTCGCTTCTTGAAATTTAGTCGCAATGGATCGCTTCACGGGCCGCAACGCGCTTACTGCGTGAAACAGTTTTATTTAAACGACTTTTCGCTCATTACTGTGAGACGCTTATTTCGCGTTGAATATGGTTTACACGACTTAAGTCAGTGTCCAGTGCTCCTTTAATAAAGAAATGGGTGAAGAAGTTCGAAGAGACGGGATCTACACTAAATGTGAAACAAACCGGCGGCCCACGGACTTCTCGGGCGAAGAGAACGTGCAGCAAGTTTCCGCTTCTGTTCGACGTGATCCAGATTTATCGACACGCAAACGTTCGGCTGAATTAGGATTATCCGCACATCATTACGCCGTATTTTGAAATTAAATTTGAAATTACATCCATATAAGATCCAGCTAGTGCAAGAACTAAACCTAATGATTTAAATTTGCGTAAGTCATATGCCGAAACAATGTTAACTCGTTTCAGTAATTTTCACAACATCTTATTTTCTGACGAAGCCCATTTCCACCTAAATGGACATATGTAAACAAACAGAATTGCAGGTATTGGAGCAGCGAAAATCCTAAAGCTAAACATGAGAGCCACTTCACTTTCTCTAAGGTAACTGTATGGGCTGCAATTTCAGCAAAAGGAATCATCGGACCTTACTTTTGAAGATTCTCGAGGCCGTTCAGTTACTGTTAATTCTGCCGAGTATGTGAAAATGTTACGGGAGTTCTTAGCACCGATGCTACTGGAATTTGCTGGCTATAATCGTAACATGGTTCCAACAAGATGGAGCCACGTGTCACACATCGAACGAGTCCTTGCCGGTGGTCAAAGACATGTTTCCGGAAAAGCTGATATCCAGACGGGGTGATATCCATGGCCACCCAGAAGTCCAGATCTATCCCCAGCAAACTTCTTTTATGGGGTTATTTAAAGAGTCGTGTCTATATTGATAAACCGAATACACTGCGTCAACTTAAAGAAAAATCATCGAAGAGATGTCGGCGATCTCGCGGTCTCTTTGCAGAAGAGTATTCGAAAACTTCAGGACTCGCTTAGATGGTGCAAAACCGAAACGGTGGTCATTTAGACGAAATAATTTTTAAAAATAAGTTACAACTAATTAGCTTTCTCGTAAATAAACGATTTCTAAAATATGTTAAATGGTTTTTATACGATTTTCAAATGTTAACTAATTCATGGCCCACCCTGTATTATACGCTGGTATTCTGTGGGAGCGTAGTCCTTCCCCGGCCCAGCCGACCTATTCGTGCTACAACCATAATATAACTGCAGCGTGGTTCTACCACGTATATCATTTTTTATTCACTAAGTATGAGTGATTTTCGCCTTATTTGTTGCCTTTATGTTGTGCCACTATAACATTTCTTGCGTAGTTAATAGCTTGCAGTCGTTTATGTAAGTTTGTCAAGTGGTCGAAAATCAACAGGTTAAAATATACCTAAACAAAAAATCTCTAATAGATTACGCGCAATTTAAAAACAAAACAATAATTTAATTAAAACAGTCTAAGCATGAAACAAGTAGAAATTACTGTGGAAATACTTTCATAATTACATTTCACGCTAACGAATTCCTGAAAGTGTTAAGATAACAATCGAGAGTTTTTAAAATTGCGTTTGAAACTGCTTTAATTACGTACGATCTACGTAACTTTTTTTTATTTCGGTGTTCACATAAAAGTGAATGCAATATAAAAATATTATAATTATATTATAATATAATAATTCATTTACTATAATAATTATAGTACTAAAAAAGATTTTTTTTAGAAACTCCCTTTGTACGTTTTCCGTCCCCTGTAATAATAATGTCTAGAGCAAATTTCGATCACGGTAACCATTCTCAACGAAATTCGTCATCTGCGCAGAACATTTCTAGTGCACGAGTGTATACGTAAGCACAGGTGCAATTTCTATTCTATCACTCTCAAAGTGAGACGGAACGTGAATCAGACATTATCGAAGAGCGATCAGGCGTAGCGCCAACGGCTTGAATGCATTCTGAGACACGAAGGTGAAACACCGCCAACCTTATGACTCCAGTCTCAGCGTTGCTGCCAAACGTTCAGTCATTGTCATACCGAGTTATCAGAAAAAGCATAAATGTATGACTTAGGCTATTTCCTAATTATAACCGTTTTCAATAACACTTACTTCTTTCACTTATACTAGACAGCCTTTAGACAATACAAGATGTGGAAAAAGGTGTCATGGATGTGCCAGAAAAGCTTTTTCGAAAGTTTTTCTTTTTTATTAACGCTCATTGGAAGGCCTAATAACCCACCAAATTGTTGGCGACTTGATAAAGTCTTCCACCGCTGCTCTACCTACAAACATTATCTATAATGTCAAAATAAAAAGCTAGTTAATAGGTGCCCCTCGTTCTTGAAATGGTGCAGAAAAACAGCCTTCGATACTGGTACTACAGTACCAGTCTAGTGCTGGTTAGTTAGTTGGTGTTAACGTGGCGTCGATTAGAAAGCTTGTAAGCTCTTTTGGAATAATTACAGGTAGACACCGTCTACCTGTAATTATTATAAGATATTTATGTGATGATATATTTTATACGGTGTAGATTTGGAAGGCATAGGTATTGTGACAACTGTATGTTAGAATATGGTCCATGTGGTACATTAAGTCCTATATTACAAAGGGGACTCTTCCATAACGCCGTCTCAGTTTCTTCCATCCATGTTAAGCCTATCTTATGGCTAAATATAATTCGAAGGTTGGTTTAATAATTATTGATGCATTTTTTGAATTGGCGATATATTGAAAATGGGCCAAATTAAGAGTACTCTTAACCGACGAGCGTGTATGCGTAGGTATATGGATGTGGAGGAGGTGAGAGAGGTGTGTCAGGATCGTACCAAATGAAAGTCCATAGTCTCTGCCTACCCCTCTGGGTGACAGGCGTGAGTGTTTATGTTATGTGTATGTTTATGTTATGTTTTTTTTATGATCTTGTATTTTTTCTCTTGTATCTTGACTACAGTGACAGCTATTGGATTGTAGCATAACTATGAGCTATCGTCCCGACAAAACAAAAAATGTTGTGTGAATATGACCTCAATCGGCCAAGTCATTCAGAAGTTACACAATGACTAACAGACGCACCAACGATTACCTTTATATATAAAATACCGGTATGTATGTGTTCGTAATTCTTCTTCTCCCAAACGGCTTGATTGATTTTGATAAAAAAAAATTATGAAGTACTTATGGGGTCGCCCAGATGGTTCTTAGCTATAGTTGGACCCGGAAGGTTGTCTCGAAGTCTCGACCCGCTGTTGTCGAGATCCAGAAATAATCCTTGCGAAGCTAGGTCCGATCGCTAGTACATTTATAGAAATATTAATATTAACTAATTAAATAAACAGATAATTAACTTTGATGCTAGAATGATGCCGATTTTATCAGTATGTTTACTGGTTTTAAAGGAACAAAAAAGTTTTGATACACTGCTGCTGAAATTGTTACAGTTAATTAAACTATATCATAAGCTACTTGGGCTTGATATTGACTAAATATATTAATATAAGCGTAGTTAAAATCTGGTTAAGCCGTAATGAAGATGCAATCTGTACAATAAATGATTATTTATGTTTGTTTTCCTAAGAATATGGATAAATTCATCAACATTTCAAGCGTAATTAACACTGAATTACGAGATAAAAAACGAATAAATAGCGTTAACGATTTCAAACGGTACTTCATAACAAGTTTTTTTTTCTTCATAAGTTGGATTTTTAGTCTGTCGTTACTAAAAAATCCAACTTCACAAAGAAAAAAACTGCAGACATCACTTTCGTCTCGTCGGGTCTAATGCACTAATTACCGGTGCCATTCGTTAAATTGGTCCGCAAATAAAAGCTACCTACCGTGATTTGAAGCTATTGTGAACGTGACATTGTTGTATATGCTTTCCCCATACGAGATGGCCAGCTTGGTTTGCTTTTCCCATCCCCCCGCGCGTTTTGGCTGGCGGGCGTGTGAGGGGTATTTTCCTATTGCGATAGAGACGATCCACAAACAAAAATGCAATGGTCTGCAGGCCAATGCAACCTGCTCAAGTCACAAGTTCAAGAGCAGGCACGCGAGGCGCCGAGCGGCAGAAACGTCTCAACTATTACGCGGAGCGCACGTTCACAAAGCGAATTTTCCGACCACGAAGCGCAGTGTTGTCGTATTCCAAGCGATTTGAATTAAAAAGTCGAAGTGTTTTTTTTTTACTATAAAGTTTTTGCAGCCAGGTCATCGGCCAGCCAACGATGCAGAACCTCATATGGTGAGTTTATCGCACTGTTTTAAAATATTAGCTGTGGCAATTAAAAAAATTAATTATGTCTATTTTTTATAAATTAGGTAGTTATGAGTTAGCTACCCCGAATATGTTAATTCAAAAATTATATTTTACGAAAGATTTATTATGTGTAGGCTGCCATGGTCACCGGTGACTTCCGAGAATGGAAAACTACTAATTTGATATTCTGTTGATAATTGAAATTTAATCCTGTTTTTATAAGAATATCAAAAACATATTGTATAGGATTTACCGTATTTTGCGAATTATTTTGTACCTCCACAACATTTTAAATATACGTAAAATTAAGGGAAAGGTATACATTATACATATGAATTCATAGAATAAACATTTTATCCTTTTAGGAAAATTTCAAACCTAAAGAATTACATCAGTCCTGAAATTATTTTGTTTTACTATAATGTAATAAGAAAAACTACATTAACCTATATATTTATATAAATAACCCAATCGTTTCATGATTACTTTTCACGCTAATTTAGAGCAAATTTGTTTCAAAAATCAAAGTAATTTAGCGCGTTTTTACTTAACGAGGTGTGAGACAAAGTTTAATAACATATATAATCATCATCATTATTAAAGAATAAAAAGAGTTCGATGTTCATCGCTCCGAAAGAATGCACTTTATGCAATGATGCAGTATTTTCGGCGATATGTTTTGGCGGCAATGTGAAGTTCAAATTACTAGAGATGTGCCGAGTATTTTCCCGAGCATTTGAGTACCGAGAGTTACATACCCCTTTTTTATAAAAGAGGGGGCAAACAAGCATGCGGCTCACTTTATGGTAAGTGACCGCCCATGAACAACTGCAACACCAGGGGAATTGCAGATGCGTTGCCAGCCTTTTAAAAAAGAGTAGGCTCTTTAATATAAATGTGCCAAGTGTTAAATAATAAACGAAATATTCGGTACAGTCTGCAATAGTTGAGACCTTTTTTACTAGTAACGAGGCACTCTATCTTAGTGCTCAGGGGTGACAACGCATCTGCATTATGATTTATAATCGAGGATCGATGATTGTATATGCCACAGCATCCACTTACCTATAATTCTATTAAATTTTTAAAAATTATTCTATTAAAAAAATATGCCGCGTACCGAATCCGAAGCACCCTGCGCATCCCTACTAATTACTTTCATTACTTGATTAGATCTTCGCACGCGGTGGCCCTAATGGATTTCACTTGGCTGCCAGTTTGTTGTTTTGGCGGACAGACAAACACCATTTACACATATATACACATACGTACATTAACTCGATAAATAGCATTCAAGTTGACAACCTAGACTTAGTGGTCACAGCATCTAGCGAAGATCAGCCAGCGTATGTGCAAAACAATTTGTTGGATTTCGAGTTTGGTTCTCCATCCAGGCGTACCTTCCATCGTATCGCATCAAGGTACAATTACGTAGCCGACTGCAGGCAGCAGCCGCGACTCGTCGCCTGCTGCTGCGAATTGTACCTTTACTGGTGGAAAAACACGCCGTGCGGTGTGGTGGTGGCATGAGAGAATACACCATTCATCCCATGAGTGTCGTAAAAGGTATAAGGCAAAGACATTATATATATATATATATATATATATATATATAGTAAAAATATATAATATGTATGGCCTGAAAAATCTTATGGCTTCCGAGCAGCAGCAGCAGCAACATCTGAGGTGCGAGACGTCTGGTACTGCAATCGTAGCAATGAAGGCTAATATGTTCCGCTCACCAGATGTCGCTAGTTGACAGTGAGGTGAAGTTTTTTAACACAGTCAGTTTCTAGAGTATTATATTAATACACAGAAACAGTGGTTTGCTCTTTGATTTTTTTGTATATTTTTACTCTTTTTTTCAATTTTTCTCCTTTTATGAATATCTGCGGTTTGGTTTATTTATTTTTAATCTAATTAATAATATAAAATATAACAAAAATAAAGAAAGAAACATTAAACTTTACAGTTTTCGAACAAATTAACTTCCCCGCTATGAAATCTGTCAAATATTATACCTCATTTTTAAGTGGCGCCGCCCTGGTGGCAGAAAAAGTCGTGGATGCCCTCATTAAGGCAGATCCTCCTTTAGTTGCAAGAGTGTCAGGTCCAGCAGTTTTCTGTTACAACAACTTCCAAATAGAAAGTTAATAATTGGAGTTTAACAGCATGATTGTGAGCGACGTGCATCCATATACTGCATTCATCGTGAGTTCTTACCCACCTGTATCGTACATGTATAAGTTGTGGGAGCAGCGTTAAACTGCTATTTTGCGCTGGTACTCTGTGAGAGCGTGGTCTTTCCCCAGTCGTGCTGACCCATTCCTGCTACAGCTATACCAGTAATATAGCTGCAGCATGGCTCTACCACGTATTAACTTTTTGGTTCACTAAATTTTGACAATAAGCAATTATGAAACAACTTATTGCCGAACATTTCGTGATAATCATATTACCATATTATCAATAATAAGTATACAGAAGTAGACTTGTATGTGATACTCTGATTGGACATTTTTTATAGAATAGGGGTAACAAGAGAGTACACAGTATACCTAATGGTAAGTGGATGCTGTGGCCCATAAACGGAAAAAGGGTATCCAGTTCTCTTCACTTACTATACGAAACACAGCATTACTACTCTGCTATTTCACGAATGTATTCTGTGTGAGCGTGGTCACCGAGAGTAAGCCGATCGAGACAACCCATTCGTGCCACAGCCAAATACCACGTCTATATATATATACAAAATATAGGTACTAGTATTTACCCAGTACTGTAACTAGGCAAGCATTTTACAGATCAAAGAAACATATAAATCTATATATCTAAACGACTAAATAAAATTGAAATTTCCGTTTGTAATGACAAAATAACAGCTTTATACTAAATGTATAATATGAAAGTATATACGATACTTATAACAAAAAAAATCAATTTAAAAAAATTTTGTTTGTCATTCTGTCTGTTTGTTCCACGCAGACGAAGTCGCAGGGAACAGCTAGTATATGTATAAACAACTAATTACATTAAATTACCACTAAAGCTAGAAATCACTATGTTATCGTATTTTTGTGGAACTAAGGGAGGGCTTAAGTACCTTTTGTCACGGAACGCCTTCACTTGATTTTATATTGCAGTTACAAGTAAATTTCTTGCGAATGGAGATACCAGTATATTTTATATGCTTTATAAAACTGACTTATGACTAACCAATAACAAAAACTGTTTGTTTTAACGCCAAGGCGTCACATGCCATCATCGTTTCTTTATCTTACATAAAACAAACAAAGAGATTAATAAAAACTAAAGAAACACATACTTGCAATGCCTCGTTACCAGAAAAAAAGGGTTTCCGGTTCACAACACTCACCGCAAGGAACACAGCTGCAATATGCTGTAATTTCTCACTGATATTCTGTGAGAGCGTGGTACTTCCTCAGTTTAGCTGACCCATTCGTGCTGCAGCCATGGTATAGCTAAAGCATGGTTCTACGTTTGTTTGCTACTTTTTTATATTTAACATATAAAAATCAATTTAATAAAAAAAATAAGTTTACAAATTATATCTCGTCTAAAAAAAATTAGAGTTAATTTATATTGATTTAAAAATAAGTTAAGAAACTTATTTTAAAACCAATATTATATATTATTAATTTTCATTAACGTGTAGTATTCGCGTAATTACAATAAATCATTTTAAATTATTATACACTAGCGAGTAATTTCTCGGCAAAAATCTCGACAACAGCGCCACCTACCAGGTCCGATTGTAAAACACATAATCAAATTTCATCAAAATCGGTCCAGCCGTTTTTGAGTTTTAGCGAGACTAACGGACAACAATTGATTTTTATATATCGAGATTTTACTTACTATTGGACGGTTTTCTCGTAACACAGGACTCCATTTTTGTTGGTGTTAAACAATATTGATTAGAGTATAAAGGGCCACCCTGTTTCAAAGCGTTGACCGAAAGAGATATTTATCAGTGCTGGGGGCCCTCTCACAAGATTAAATTTGTACTAAGGCAATTTGAAATAGGCGCGTGCTTCGTAATTATTTTATTAATATTTAATGACATTCTTGTCGCAGTAAAACATCATACTTCTCACACACTTTGGGTAATATATTTGCTAAACTAAAACCCGAGAAATTCATCTAACGGTCACACACGCCACGGTCTAGCAAACGCCTATTTGTCGTCTCGCCAAACTAAATGCCTCATTGTGCTTGAACTACGCTTTTCCACGATTTTACGACCCTGTAGGCGATAACTCTGCGACTTTATGCCAGAAAGTGACGTGCAATTATGATGGTGCCATAGAAAAGCTGCGTTCTTTGAACTAAACACTTATATTTCTATCATTTTGCGTAAATAGCAGAAAGGAGTAATAAATTTTTAAAGAAAAAGCTATGATGTCTACATGTTTTTTGTGTACTATTTTTCACGAAATGTTTCATTACATGTTTTAGTTAATTTTTAAGTGAAATACAGTCTTATAAAAATTAACAAAACAAAAAGTTAACAATTTCGCGAGGAATTAATTACGAGTATGTTCTGCCGACACATGTCTACACTTCGAAACATGCGAAACAATCCTGGTTTCGAGGAATTCGGGACCACACGCGACAATTCGCTTGGCAAATTGTTTTCTTAATATAGCAAAGGCGCCGAAATAATTTTCGTAATACGTAATACTTTTGTAAAAAAACAACAAGGTCTTTTCTTAATTTGACCGCAGTTAAAGATCGTTCAAGTTAGAGGCAAAGATATTATATTTAAAACTTTTATTTATAATATCTTTGGTTAGAGGTGAGAAATTTTGGTTTTAAAATACATTATACTAAAAAAAGATATTGTGGTTAAGTCGAAAAATTGTATCGCGTATCGTTTCAAAGAAAAATAATGTCGTCTGAAATCAATTTTTGAAAAGTTACAGACTATAAATCCCACTACTGGGAACAGGCCTCCTCTTATTTCTAAGAGATTTCGCCGTGCTTGTACCGGTGTTGGCGGACTTCACAAGTCTTCAAATATTTTAATTTTTTAGAAATGCAGGTTTCCTTACAATGTTTTCCTTCACCGCCGAGCACATGGTAAATCAGTACTTATAATTGCAATTAACAATTTTATTGCCAGCGGAGCTTGAAATTCACGGCGAGCACTTAGGCCCTGAGCTACCACGAAATTAATCAATCAAATAATGTTATATTATTTTATATACTCGAATATTATTTCATGTCAGTTGAACTCTATAGAATTTATTATTTGGTACGTGATTTCGTTCTTTCACGGTTCATCAATACGAGGTACATAAATTTACAAGGAAGTGAAGCAAATAAAAAGGTGAGGGCACATCACGCGGCAAAGCAAGTAGCATCTGGGATTTAGTTCTGGGTTCCCTAGCAAAATCATATTTTTTTTAACCAAAATTTTGAATCAGGAAAGTTACAGCACTTACACGTCCCACTGCTGGCCTCAAGAATCGTCTCACTTCTGAGAGGGCAGCATATATCACGCATAGGTGCAGCGCAGCGGAATAATTGCTCCAAAATAAAAAGAATTTTAATATTTTTCAGTAAAAAGTAGATTAATTGATTTTGAATGGCGCGGTCGCTTTTAAATTGCGCATAGCTATTGAGTGAATTCATTATCAGATATTTTCACTTAGTTCATTGTTTCCTTGGTTCTCGTGTAATAAGTGATTTAGCTTATAAGATCGGAACCATCTGTGATTGCTATCTTAGCGCTCTTAATTAATATATTAATTATGCATCCGATAAAGATATACCTGCAAACTGATTATGATTGAATTTATGTTATATTGATAGCGGAAAACGGTATGCAATATCCGTTGCAACTTATTTTCCAATGGAACTCCTTTTTTTATAAAATTCAAGTGACACTAACTTAGGGTTCACCTGGTGGTAAGTGGCTACTTAGACACGTGCAGTCAACTTCATTCAAAGAAGGCTACAGATGCGTTGTCACCTCTGAGGACTAAGATGGAATACCTTACTTTTTTATAGTATAGGGTGACATACGAGCACACAGTCCACCTGATGGTAAGTGGATACTGTGGCCCATAGACATCTACATTTATCCTCAACTAAGAATCAAAATACAGATGCGTTGTCACCCCTGAGGACTAAGATGGAATGCCTCGTTTCAGTAAAGAGGTTCTCCGGTTCTCTACACTCAACATACGAAACACAGCAGCATTAAGCTGCTATTTTACGCTGGTATTCTGTGAGAGCGTGGTCCTACCCTGGTCGAGCCGACCCATTCGTACTATCACCATAATAGCTGCAGCGTGGCTCTACCACGTAATCGTACTCGGTAATCATACTCGCTCTCTATATTTTTCAGATCGGAACCCAGCAATGTAAGCACTGCTGTTTAACAATTGTACTTTGGCTTCTTCTAGTATTATACAATATGCTTACTTACAAAAGAGTAACAAAAGAATTAACTGTTCACGTTATAATAAGTGGTTAGTTACTGAAGCCAAACCGCACCTAAGACCAACTTCGAACAAACGAGGGATTAGATGTGTAGGTATCTCTGCAAGGTAAGAGGACACCGTTTCTGCCTAGGAATCCGTCTGGATAGGTTCAACTATTTCAGTCGCAAATTAGCAGTTCGTGCACTTCGGAAAAGTATACAGAGCCAGTTTCATTACAACCTATGAAGCGTTCCATTTTAGTTTCCAGAGGAAACAACGCACCCGTAGACTACTTTATTTAAAACTATTTGCAGGAGTCCACGGGCTGCAGTAGTTACTTAACATCAGGTGATCTGTTAGTTTGTCACTTCATTTTAATAAAAAAATCTTTAAGGCCTACAGTGGAATATTAATATACCTATACACTCAATATATCAAAAAACTTTTTAAAATATTAAAGAGACACTTTCAAAGTCTAAATTAGTGACTGTATTTTATAAATTACTATCAGATTATAAAACCAAGCAAGCGTTTAAAAATGGTAATGATAGAGCTAACACAAATGGTAGCCAATTAGTTCCTTTCATGCTACCCTTTGAAGTCTAAAAATTAGCATTGAAAACGGGCTTGATAAGACAACTTTCTTATAAATTAGATATTAATTCAACGAATACTGCTGCATTGAAGAAGGCGTATATCGTTTTAATATTCTGCTGTCGTGCATTGACTCTTATAATTTAATTTGTCGATTTTATTACTTCTTACGTGGTAGAGCCATGCTGCAGCTATATTGTGGTTGCAGCACGAATGGGTTGGCTCGTCCGGTGTGTGAGACTCTCACAGAATACCAGCGTAAAATAGCAGCTTAATGATGCCGTGTTTCGTATGTTGAGTGTAGAGAACAGGATATCCTTTTACTGAAAACGAGGCATTCCATCTCAGTCCTCAGGGTGACAACGCATCTGCATTTTGATTCTTACTTGAGGATAAATGTAGATGTCTATGGGCAACAGCATCCACTTACCATCAGGTGGACTGTGTGCTCAATTGTCACCCTTATTCTATAAAAAATCATATCTTCTAGAGTTTGATATAATGAGATAAAGATTAAAATATTTTTATTAGACAAGATTTTTTTTTGTGTCGAAACTATAAGGTTCCTTAAGGCAAGGAATAACCTCAATAATTTCCTTTTGTTCTGTTCTAAGTCTTCTATTTTCCTCTAATAGCTAGATTTATGTGTTTTAGAGAATGCTTACATGCTTAATGCGGGAGATCTTCCGCCGGGCAAGGTGACTCCCGACTATCCCTAGTGGTCAACGCTCCATATGATGTTCTATTTATAGAATAAGTGTGACAAACGAGCACACAGTCCACCTGATGGTAAGTAGATGCCGTGGCCCATAGACAACTACATCTATCTTCAATAATTAAGAATCACAATACAGATGCGTCGTCCCCTGAGGACTACGATGGAATGCCTCGTTTCCAGTAATAAGGGTCTCCGGTTCTCTACACTCACCATACGAAACACACTAACCTGCTATTTTACGCTGGTATTCTGTGAGAGCGTGGTTCTTCCCGGTGGAGCCGATCCATTCGTGCTACAACCATAATATATTATACCGCTCTGATTAGGCTGTTCTCCATCATCATCATCTAATGAGACTGGAATCTAGGTTTGTGCTTTTAAGCTTATGATGATTTACTTGCTATGCTGAACAAAATATCTATAATTTATCCTGATTTCGATTATGCGTAACTTAAAAAAACAACGCCCTACTATCTGAGCAACCGCATTTTTAAGAACAGAACAAATTCTGTGATAAAAGCGCTGAAACGTGAAAGAATTAAAATTGAAAAATTCACGTGTATCATTTAGTAAAACGAGGAAGTGAAATTGGTTAACTGAAATAGAAATAAAAGTGAATTGAAATAAAGAGAGAGTGTTTTGTAACACTTACAATAATTTACAGTTAGGACAGATACTTGAAAACTTTTGTATCGTATATTATTATGCATAGGTATTGAATATGAAAACCACTTCGATTAGTATAAGTGTAAAATACTTACAGCTTACAGATCTCTTGAATTTCTAGGACATTTTTAAGCGAAAGTTAAATGTTTTAGGAATTAAAAGCGAAAAAATAGTATAAAATATAAGAGATAAAACACAATGATACTATTATGTAGTTTGAAATTTTGTATATAATACTTTAATATAAGTTATTTAAGACCGGTATGAATTGCAACGTAGAAATTTTTCTCTTTTTAAGCCGACTTAAATATATGGAGGTTTTTCAATTCGATTGTATGTTCTTTCTTTGTATGTGTATATTAAGCGACATCTTCGTCCACTGTGAACCAATTTTAATGATTCTTCTTTTTAAATATGCAGAAGTAATCCCATATAAATGTGGACTTAGTCAACTTAGTCTTAGTACCGACTTCTGACGCTGTTATGTGGTAATTATTTTACTGGGCGCGCACATGACAAGTCACCAAAATTTCATTGTAATCGGATAAATGGTATAAGAACGCATAGTAGGCAAAATAACATGTGTGCAGTTCACACGCGGCAGAAGTGCAACCTTCAGAAAACTTCGAGAGAATGAGACGAATGCAGACTAGTATCAGGAGTAGGATAATTGTAGGGTTTATTTATATAATATTGTTTCCATGTTTAAAAATTATATAATACATTACATATTGTATTATATTATAGGTAATAAGTATACTGTATACTGTATTCTATCTCATCGTCTCGCAGGCTAAATCATATAGGTGTATATGTTTGTCTCTTTTTAGTGGCCTTTTTTACAAATCACAACGATTTTAAAGTAGTTTTTACTTCAAAAAGAAGAAAAAAATCAATTAAATTCATTGCCAGCACGTTTCCTTCCTTAACAGCCGTCAAAGGGCGACCACTTCTTTCTTAATCTCTAAAAGTTAGTCGACCGTACAGAAATTTGACATACCAGCGTTACACGGTTGCCCTAGACCATAAATGCCATTTGAAGTCTATGAAACGATTCATGCGGCTTTAGGCGAAATTTGGAATAGTAAATAATCATTGCGCGACAACCGAGTTCCATTTTTAATTTAAAACACTATAGTTAAATTTAAGTAAATGTTACAGCCTATATACATCACAGGGACAGGCCTCCTCTTACTTCTGAGAGGGTTTTCCCTCGTAAAAAAATACTATATCACTAATTAGAAACACTAAACACTATATTTAATCAAATTAGTATGTAAAAAATGTAGAAGTAATATTGAAAATGGAACATTCGTATAATCTTAATAAAGAACATCTTATAATAATAAAAAGCTGTTACATATGTCGATACAAATTAATTTAAGGACTTTCATTTTAAATCTTCTTAGCACACTTAATATACTTAGTAGTTACTACCTTGATAAGTTTTAGTAAAATTTAAGTAAGATTATGAAATGGTCATAGTCGTAGACAATGACGGAACATTGAGATGAAAAGAAAAGCTAGATTTTTGTAAAAATATATTATAAAAAATCTTATTTTTTATAGGACAGGGTGACAAACGAGCACACAGTCCACCTGATGGTAAGTGGTTGCTGTGACCCATAGACATCTACATCTATCTTCAATAAACAATCACAATGCAGATGCGTTGTCACCCGTGAGGACTAAGATGGAATGCCTCTTTTCCAGTAAAAAGGGTCTCCGGTTCTCTACACTCACCATACGAAACACAGCAGTGTTAAGCTACTATTTTACACTGGTATTCTGTGAGAGCGTGGTCCTTCCCCGGTCGAGCCGACCCATTCGTACTACAACTATACTACTAATATAGCTGCAGCATGGCTCTACCACGTATAAAATTCGTTTTATAGGTCAACATTTACGAAAACACTATCTCCAGTCACAATATCGTAGGGTGAGGTGAAAGACCTTAGAACAGTACGTGTATAATAAATATATACCTTCCGTTAATTATTTTTAAAACATAAATGCAAGCCTTTAATTCCATTAAAGTCTTCAAATAGAATAGGCTGTTGTCTAGCCCCGAGGTTGAATAATTTAATCACAACTTGCCGTAAGCCAGGCGTCTGCTCTACGATTTTCGACATTATGCAGCAGGTGCAAGTTGTACCGTGCGACTGTCTCAGACTCAATTATTAAGTCGTATACTATTTATAAGTTGTTCTAAACGTGAAATATGTTTAATATCAGTACTGAGTTTATTAAAATGAAAAAAGTTTGTTAATACGTTTCTTATATAGTAAGGGTAACAAACGAGCATTTGATTGTAAGTGGATGCTATGGCCCATAGACATCTACATAATATGAGGCGTATAGTTTCAAAAACCATAAAGTCCATTTTTGTTGTGTTGCAACATTTTTATTCTAATGGCAACTTTATTTTAATTCACGCAATTTCAGCAAACCCAAACATATCATATGACAAAGTCCAATAGTAAATCAATTCGAAAGTTGAATGTTGGGAGCAAAAACAACAAAGTCCTTCGCAGTTAGTTTCAGAAACAGCTAAGTCCAATTTAGCCAATGGCATGCCGCCATTTTGATCACGTGTCACAACAAACAGTATGGCTGATACTAACATTCTCGCTCTCGTTACGTGGAGTAAAACTAAATAATTTAAGTGGTTAACGCTAAAGTTTCACAATAAATGTGCATATTTTTCAAAGATGGACAAGATACCAACCGTTGTAGATAAAACAAGGCTCGGAAACGGCAGAGCAACCCGGAAAAATGGAAGCGAAACCAGCAGAAGTTGGAGAGGTCAGTGTATTGCGGATGGAATAGATTGATCCTTGTTAATTTTCTTTTTACCAATATTATGTTGTACTCTATGCTCTTTTTTTGTATTATCCCTGATAACGCACGGAACACCTTTCGTAATTAAGAAGTTACGTCATCAGTGTGGTTCAGCTAAATTTCATTTTAGATATAAATTACAAGGTTGTTTTCCATTTTTTCAGATATTCTGCAAAAAAATTACCTGAAAAACCTAAATGTACGCATAAAAAAAAATTCGAGTGTGATTCGCTAAAAATGAACGATTTGAATTCATTTCATACTGCTTTTTATAAAAATAAGGATAAACGGTCACAGGATGCCTTTATACTGAAACATATAAAAGGGGGTCCTACTTACAGACATAGACCACGTAAGGCAACTCGCAAGGAAAAGTAATAAGTACAAGATATTACATTTATAGTCGCTCGATAAAGAAAATGATAAGAGTTTGTCAGAAAACGTTCTTAGATGTACTTGGAATTAAAAGGTATCGTGTTGAAGGTATAGCAAAGAAATTTCTTAAAGAAGGACATATTCCAGAAGAAAGACGAGGAGGAGACCGTAAATCTCAAATATTTTGACAGAAAAACATCAGTTATGGCATTTGTAAAAAACTTAAGTGTTCTGAGCCGCATTACTGCTGGGAAGTAGCAGCGTAAGACTTTATCTTCCTGCCGAACTAAATATAAACAACTTATATAAAATATATGATAATCAAGCGCCAGAACATTTAAAAGTTAAAAGAAGTTATTTCAGGAATGTTTTAACACCAATTTTAACTTGATTCGGTTCGCCGCGCACAGACGTGTGCTCTGTCTGTTTGCAATATGCAGAGAAAATTAAGGCAGCTAGAGATAACAAAACTAAAAGTGATTTGATGATCCAATTAAGAGTTCACAAAAACGCGCTCAAGCATTTTCAATTACTTGAAAGAAGATTCCCTAATGTTTTTATATTATCATACGACTGCCAAAAGAACATGCTGCTACCCAAAATTCCTGATCAGAGCACATATTATTCTAGACAGATTTATCTATTCATTTCACAATTGTAGCAGGCTCTTCAAAGTCACAGCTAAATAAAGACAGTACTTTTGCATATGTTTGGACTGAAGACCGATTTCCGAAAGATTCTAACTTAATTGCATCTGCGATCTATCATCGATTAAATGCAACGACATTTCCTCTTCAAATTAATACGGTAAGATTAATGGCCGATGGGTGCGCCGGCCAAAACAAGAATACCACTGTTGTAGGTATGTGCCAAAAGTGGTTAACAGAAGCCTCAACATATAAAGAAGATGGAAATAATATTTCCTGTCGTGGGCCATTCTTTTCTTCCCGCAGATCGTGTTTTCGGGAGAATAGAGAAGGAGTTTCGCAAGCGAGACACAATACTGGAGCCGACTGGTTACACGAATATTATAAAAGAATACTCCAGTCTAATTTCAGTAGGACAAGAATGTCCGGTCAAAGATTGGAAAGACGCTGCCAAAAAGGTTTTAAAACCCGTTGGAACGTGGCATGTGCCTTTTATGAAATGCAAGCGTTTTATATTGAAGCGTTCTAAAATAACGGCTGGAAATGTATTGGTAAAAGGTGAAATACATTATGTTGCTGACACCGGAGCATATAGAAATGTCTGTAAAAAAGGCAAATATTCGAACATGATCAATCCGCAAGATATACGATTAGGATCGGGAACCTTAAAGCAACAAAAATTAGAGATGTCAACAAATTATTAAGTACTCACTTTGACGCTGACTGGAGGAGTTATGAGATGTTGTCTTTTACGATAAATTGATACCAAATACGGTACCAGTCGATGACGTGGAAAATGAAGAGGATGAAAATAATGATGTTGATCCAGAAACTTCGTGCAAGAACAAATAATTTTAAATGACCTAATGATTTAATTTTTACCAATAAAGTTTAAAAAATGTTACTATGAATTTCTTTATTTATCACTAAGTGTACCCATTACCAACTTAATTAATTATGTTCATAATAAATACTATTTTATATAGTATATAAAATATATTATATTCATTGAGCACTCAAAGTATCAAGTTAGGTTGAATGAAGAATATCTCAAAATTGTCATATCAAAACAGCAATGTCCATGTTTATCAGATTCAAAACCAGCAATGTCCGAGCTTCAGTTTCAAATTCTGCTAAGTCCACCACTTTTCGTCTTTTACAAATTACAGGAAGCATTCTTATACTGCAAATAGACGTTTATATGAATTTGAGATACTTATCCTAAACAAACCTGAAAAATGAAATCGGTAGGGTAATTTTAGAAAAAAATAATAAATTCTCTCCTTGGCATTTAAAGGCTACTGGACTTAGCAGTTTTGAAACTATACGCCTCATATATCCTCGATTAATAAACAAAATGCAGAAATGCTTTGTCAAATACGTTTGCGAGTTGGTGAACAACATGTCCTCTAAATCTTTTCAATTTCTCAGACTTCCTCATAACCGAAATCAATATTTTTCTTTTTTATTGAAGATTATTTACTCAAAATTGTTAAACATATTTTATGGAGTAATTTTAGTTTTCGAGCATACTACAAAATTCATTTATAAACTAAACTAAGTAACGGCTTATTAGTATTTAGTAGTATCTTATCTAATTTGATAACATCATTTGTCGAAATTGTAAGTACCATCAGATTTTTTATATTCCTGAACCCCAGTATTTTTTGCATATAGAAATATATTTTGAGATATTCCTATTATTTGCCGGACAATTTCCCGCGAGAGTTATTCCAAAAATTTGTAAGACAACCAAATCAAAAAACACTGAATGCAGTTTATATTACTTTACCATCTACTAAAGAAATTAGAAAATTAATATCTTCTTTAATTGTAATCTCATAATTATGACTATATCAGATATACGATAATGTGACCACAATCTAAGATAAGTAATCTTAAAATTATGAATAAATTCATACGCGATTAAGTGCTTCTCACAAAGCCGACCATATTATGAACATCAATTTATTCACGACACTTAACACTGGAGTCTTGCATCAAATTTATATTCGGAGCTTAAAGAAATTATTGTATATTCATCAGGAGTTGGATAATATAATGAATCTTAACCATAATATGTAACACGTCATCTTTATGTTATATATAAACAGAAGATTTACAAGATATTGTCTCTGAACCAAATGTTGATAATATTTAAATCAATACAGAATGGGAGGTGAGGTAAAACTTTGATCATAACAATCTTTAAATCATTTCTTAAAATGCACTTTTACTCAAAGGAAAAATATAATTTATTAAATTATTAAATACTTACCATATATTTACACATTTTTTTTAACTAATCTAATATAAATTATAGTGTATGGTATAGTTTTAGTCATACCAATTCATTCGCATTAACCTATCAGTGAAATTAATGTTTACTGAAGCTAAGAATTTATATTTTGTTTGTTTTAATTTTTATCCGCATAATAAGTCCAAATATAGTGCAGAAGCATTTATAAAAAATAACTGTTATAACATTTAGAACAATGTTAATGGCGCGTGGAGAGACATGTGCTTGTCGGTCGTTGCCTTCGAATCGAAAACTTAATGCATTTCTTAAAATTGAAATCATCAAAGAATTGAGAAAAAATTTCTGGTTATAATACTTACCTTATATACTTTAGTAAAAGTCTGAAACTATTATAGATCTCTTCGAGAAAATGTTAATATAGTGAGACGAGATTCGCGAAAGTGTTTGTGGTCGTAACTACGTGGACATTTGACATCTAAATGATCTTGTTTAACATTAAAGCAGTATAACGAGATCATTTCCAACTGCCAAGCCAATATTCTGAGGCTATATATATTAAATACAAGGTAGAAAGACTCCTTTTCTGTCCAGGAATCCGTACCACCCCCCTTACCAATAGTCCTCGGAGGTGACAACGCATCTGTAGATTTATCGTAGATTTTTATTTTAAAGTTGGCTGCTGGTATTCATGGATTGCAGTAGCCACTTACCATTAGGTTGAAAGTAAGTTCGCTTGTCACTTCAATTTTATAAAAAAACTTCTAGGTTTTTCTCACTAAGAATTCGTCTCGGTTAATACCATAGTCTTACCTATTTTTGCCGCTAACAGCAGTATAACCATAGTTGTATTCCAGTTTAAAATTTAGTGAAAACCATTATAAAGATGTGATGCTTTTTAGGGTTCTGTACCGGAAGGGTAACCAACGGGACCCTATTACTAAGCCTCCGCTGTCCGTCCGTCCGTCCGTCCGATCGTCTGTCTGTCAGCGGGCTATATCTCATGATCCATAATAGGTAGACAGTTGAAATTTACACAGAATGTGTATTTCTGTTGACGCTATAACAACAAATAATAAAAATAAATATAAATTTAAAAATTAAAGGGGGCTCCCCTACTAGAAACGTGTTTTACGATGGTACGGAACCCTTCATGAGCGAGCCCGACTCGCACTTGGCCGGTTATTTCTCACTCCTGAGCGTTGACAACATATTTAAAGACTTCGATGTTTAAAGGTGTCTATTACGAGCAACTGTACGAGCAACTAACCAACAGTTAAACTGCTGGTCGTTTGTCACCTGAAGCTTAACAGATTATAGAAACTAATTTCAACGTTATAGTCAAGCTGCAACGTATTGTGGCTGCAGAATACCAGTATGAAATAGCTGCATTATGCTGCTGAGTTAAGTATGGTGAGAGACGTGAACTGGCGACCCTTTTCAACTGACTTCAAAAAAAGGAGGAGGTTCTCAATTCGACTGTATTTTTTTGTGTGTTACCTCAGATTTTTTTTCTAGGTGATCCGATTTTGTTGATTCTTTTTTTATTTGAAGGCTGGTGCTTCTCAAGTGGTCCTATATAATTATTGGTCCTAATAATTTGATCAAGATCTGACCAGTAGTTTTTGAGTAATCCTTAATAATGTTATTTAATTGACTTCGACTACATTGATGATGTCCTCATTTTATTTATATTGAAGTCGGTTGTACAAAATGTTTAATTTTACCACTTGTTACTGATAACGAGGCATTCCATTTTACTCCTTTAGAGGTCTGCGCGCATCTGATTTTTGATTCTTAATCGGGGATAAATGTAGGTGTCTATGGGCCACATCATCTGGACTGCTTACCAGCAGATGGACTGTGTGCTCGCTTGTCAATCTTACTTCTATTTAATAAAAATGATGAGTACATCTTAACTACTAAGCGTGCCCTATTTGATTTTTTAAGATTTTATGTTTCTTGGTTGGTTCTAGTTTAGTTCATATTATTCTTAACTCCACTCCTTGTCCTGTCCTGTTACTTTCATTAATGATAGTTCAGAAGTTGTGGTGCACAAATAAAATTCAATTGTTCATATATAAGAATGTATTGTCATTTCCACAATAATTTACTTAGTTAAACTAAATTACTAAAGCTACGTACAACCTAAACTACCGAGCTAACGAGGTACCGAGGAGGGCACGTGATTAGGGGCGACTGACTCTCCTAACGGCGGCTAACTAAAAATGCTGATTCCAAACTGTAAACATGACGTACAGTCGCCACCACATAAGAATTACTTCGTCAAAGATTAAAGTATAGCACGTGAGGGTAATATCGTCATCCGGTTAATTTGGTCACTTTCTTATAACTCAAAAACTACAGCCTTGTTTGCATAGATGGCTCTGTGATACGATAACTCTTCATCAGTCGATCAAATAATAAAGGGTCAAAAGGGCGCTGCTATATCGATGCCATTTTGACAGTTGACATTATAGTAAATATTTTAGTCGATTTTAGTATTGTGTAGTGTAATTAGTTTTTTTTAAGTCGATTCTTCGAAGTGTTCCTAATTATTTCCAAAGCTTGTTTGCTATTTTTTTCTTAATATATTAGTTACAGTATACGTATTTATGTTTTTGTCTCTGTCCTCCTCCTATTTTTGGTTTTATAGGACGGCAAAGCTTAAGGTGACTTAAGGTGACTTACGTACCTTACTAACAAAGACAAAAAAGAAGACTAGTACAAAGTAGTAACTTCTGTTCTGCCTAAATAACCATCAAAGTTAGTATCTAGCTCTTGTACTAAGCAGCAATGACCGAGCTAATGATGACAATACATCCCATACTGTAATAGACTTATTGACTTAAAAATATGTAGCAAAAAGTAAACAATTAAACATGAATATCTATCCCAACGTGGGAGAAACCTTGCCGACATTTCCACTCCGCCCAACACTTTGAGTGGTAAACATCGCCATTTGACCCAGATGAACAAGCTGACTAGCAGAGCAAACACTGTGACACGTCTAACGGTCGCTTCGGATTGTGGGAAAGATGAATCACCTTCTACAGTTGAGGAGGGCATTGATAAAAACTCTGACATCGGTGTCAATGTGAAAACTGGTTTGTTTATTGGCCGTGTCGCCAGGAGGTTAAAGGAAACGGTTAATGCAGGTGTCTAAATAAACAAAAATGAACTATAAACAGATAAATAAGTTCGGCATTTATATGCATGATACGACAGGTGATATTATCTGTATGATATTTTAATATCCAGTTATGTTTTATTTAAGTCAGTACAAATTTTTTATTGTGTTTGCATTTCTAACCATAAATTGCTGAAATTGTCAGCCAGGTAACATCGATTATAAGTTCGAAATAAATTTCTTCGACTGATCGTCATCATTTAATATTACAATCACAACACCTAATGTGTTTTTTTCTGTAGCAGCAACAGGTAGTAAAATGCAATACAGAGTAAGTAAAAGTTGTGGCATTACTTTCGTGTCCATTACAAATTTCGTTTGGACGAAGAAAGTCTTACCTAATCGTACCTTACCTAGTCGTGTATGTAATAGCGGTGTAAGAATAAGAGGCGATAAAGGGAAATGAAATAGATGGGTAGCATCTCTCTGATCTCTGAAATCTGCGGTTGCCAACCCGCTTGTAACTACTCCGGTCTCCCCCCCCAAAAGAACAATTCATGAGAGAGGCATAAGTTCAGCAGTGGACTTTACTACTACACTATGTACTATAGATACTACATTAGACTTACTAGGCTATAATAGATGAATGAAAGAATATCTTTAATTTCTATTGCGGTAACGCTAATCTATTGATTGTTTTCATTGATATAATTTTTAAAAGAACTCGTACAAGATTGACAGATCTAGGAAGCAGTTCAACAATGGGTTTACTAAAGGGTGTGGCAGAATTTCTCCGGGTTAAGATTTTCGGCTTTATATGTTCTTTATATGAATCGGCTTTATATGTTTTTAATAATTATTTAAGATAGTACATGAATGTGTCAGTGTAAGAAACCAAGTCTACTACCCCAAGTCCTCCCGTGGGCTACACCCACTGAGTATAGAAGTAGAGCCGACGGATTATAGAAGATATTATTGATCTCGTTTATCTTTACTAACTTTTGACCATGGCTTCATTCGCCTATCACTCAGGAACTTCATCCTAAACAGAAATGAAGAGTGATTTGTCCGGCCAACTTACCATTATATACTTCGCCTTTGAACTTTGCAGCCCACGTATACTACTAGATTCACGCACGTCTACAATTATTTGTAAAAGAACGAAAAATAACGATTAATTTAACATTAAAATGCCAGGGGAAGCTGGGCGCAATATTTTTGAATTCACCCTAATTTCACAAAAACCTACCCAAAAACAAAAGAATTTTAATACATTATAAATTTAAAAATATTTAATTATAATATATTTAAATTTTATGACTATGGCTTTATTTCAAAAAACATTTATGCGTTCTTCGATCATCATCCTTCGATTTCTGGCTTCAAGGCGAGATCCGAAAACCCTTTTTACTGATAATAAAGCATTCCGTTTTAGTCCTTAGGTGACAACGCATCTGTATTTTCATTCCCATGGGCCATAGCATCCGCTTACCATCAGGTATTTATCCGTTGCGCTCGTATCTACAACATTATTAATTCGTGTTGTTTTAATGTTTCATAAAAATGAAATTAATATTTAAAATATTACGTTAATTTCTTTTGAATGTTATATTGTTTTTACCAACAGATTGAATTGAAATAGACATATATAGTACTAAAAACTTATAGTTAGCTTTACAAGCGGCTAAGCTCTCGAGAACTTTTTTGCTATTACTACTCGTTTTATCGTATACTCGATCCCCTCCCTGCTTCTAAACGTCTCATATTACGTTGCCCGTTTCCCGGCAACTTTTACCACGTACTTACAACTTCCAATAGACATATTTATTTTTATTTAAAAATCTTTATTGCACATAAAATGTACACTTCAAGTATTGTACGACCAAACACAATTTCTGACAATTATTGGTTTTATTCTGGGTCTGGTTTTATTGTAGGTCGAATAGATCAGAAAATAGTACGCGTTATTTTATTTTGACGATTAAGAAGTAGATATTGATATATTCCAGTACGTATTTTGAACCTTACTTGCAGAAATATTATTTAATCTTTCCAGTTTTATAATATTAGTCACTGTCAAAATTTCTTAACACAATCTTAGTTTATATTATTATAATTCCTCGTCGCTACCACGAAGATTATTAGTCATGTGCATAGCTAATATCTCCTAGGCTCCAATAACTGTTCTAGCTTATATTTCTATACCTATCAGGCAGATAGACTTTACTGTATGAACCACGATTGCTAAAAAACTTCAACACAATTCCTATTTGTTATCTGCATAACTCGTCATTTTAAAAGCGGTTCAGAAGCCTTACCTCTGCTTTTAAATTAAATAAAAGTCGAATAACAACCTAGTATGACCCCCCTCTGGACACTAGTCTTCATACCGTTCTGTGGTATGAAGTCGAATTAGCGGACTTTATCTTGCAATAACCGGCCAAATTTGCAGAGAAGGTTCAGAATAAGTAATATAGGCAAATGGTGAAAAAAATTTATTGAAAAAATCTCAAATATTCTGTCCTTTTTATCTTTTAAAATCAAAATGCGTGGTAATACATTATTTTAACAGATTTTATTGCGCATACACACATTTTGTAAGGGTCGATCGGTAGGCAAAACGTTGTTGTCCATAAATCACATTCAATTTGGGATAATTTCAAATAAAAGTGGAAGCCTTGTTTCCTCGTATTTTCAAAAACTGCATTAATGGTATATCATTATTTATATATTTGAACTTAAGTAAAATTTGGCTACTCTTTAAAAAATAACCCTGTATATTATCCGTTATATTTTCAATTTCTTACCTCCAGGTTTCATGGTGTTTTCCTTCACCACTGAGAACGTAAGAAACGAGCAATAAAAATTCAATTTTAACAATTGTGGTTTTCTGAAGGGAATAAACCTCGGATTACACGTGTATTCATGCAGTGTTAAGTGTTAGTTTGTTACGTTGTTGTGTTAGTGTAAGTTTGTTACGTTGTAGAGCCATGCTGCAGCTATATTATGGTTGTAGCACGAATGGGTCGGCTCGACCGGGGTAGGATCACGCTCTCAGAGAATAGCATTGTAAAATAGCAGCTTAATGCTGCTGTGTTTCTTATGGTGAGTGTAGAGAACCGGAGACCCTTTTTACTGGAAACGAGGCATTCCATCGTAGTACTCAGGAATGACAACACATCTGCATTTTGATTCTTAACCAAGGATAAATGTAGATGTCTATAGGCTACAGCACCCACTTATCATCAGGTAGACTGTGTGATCGTTTGTTACTCTTATTCTATATTAAAAAAAGTATATTTACCGTATAGTGGCGGTGTAAAAATAATCCACTACCCCATATCATCCCGTGGGTGTCGTAAGAGGCTACGGAGGGAAATCCATCAGGAGATGGGCAGCAGCGTCTTCCTAATAACGACTTAAAATAAAAAACCGCGGTTGCCAAACCGCTTGCGAAGCGTTGCAACTATGGCAAATAGCCAATATCAAATGCCCCTATCAGGAAATCTATGGGGGAGGCCTATGTTCACCATTGGACTTTAATAGGCTGTAACGGTAAGTATATTATATAATAAATGCTTTTTTCATTGTATATTTTATAATCGTGTGCATTAGACGACAAGGCTATAAAATGTATTGTGAAATACAATCGTCTTCATCCATTACACCGATACTAAAGTGCTTTTAAGTTCGCCATGTCGATCGGCACTAGGCGTAGTACGGTTGACAGCTAACTGAAGTGAGAAATAAAAATTTTAAGTTAATACGAGTATAATAAATTTTTCATGTAAATATCCCAGAGCAGTGTTCAGGTTTTGCCGTAAACTCATTTCAGGTATTCAGGTAAACTTATTAATATTAAAAAAATATCAATATTTAGTTTGTTACGTATTTATTTTTATTGTTATTATATATATACTATTTTTAAATTAATTTACCATTATTACTCATAAAGCAACGGGCCGCCGACGTACCGGGCTTACTTATTGATAAAATATTTATTAATAAAATAATTGCTATTATTAATATTGTACAATATAAAAAAGAATAGAAATAAATTTAAGTGTAATGGAATCTGTCTGTAAAATGTGTACAAATTCAAGACATTTTTTTTCAAAGTTCAATTACATTTAATTATAATATATATGTGCCATTTTGTTCGATAACTTGTTTCCATCTTGTAGGATTTTTGATCAAAAAAATGCGCCAGTAGTTTTGACAGTCTTCTCTTGATGTTAACCTAACACTACACAAAGAATTCTGAAGAGACCGAAACAGGTGAAAATCTGAGGGTGCAAGATCAGAACTATATGGTGGATGCATTAACACTTCCCAACCAAGCTCTCTCACTTATTGCTGAGTGGCCAAAGATGTGTGTGGTCTGGCGTTATCATGATGAAAGGCCACTCCTTTTCTGTTGATCAATCCCAGCCGTTTTTTCTCAATTTCTTACTTGAGTCTCATTAGTTGTAGGCAGCAGAGATCCGAACGGTTTCGCCCGGCGGTAAAACCTCATAATAAACGATGCCCTTCCAATCCCACCATACACACAGCATCACCCTATTGCGTGTTTATCCGGGTTTCACTAAAGTCTGTGGAGTTTGACTACCCTTTGACCATTATCTTTTTCGCACGTTCTTGTCTTAGGTGATCCGCTTTTCATCACCAGTGATCAATCTTTTCAAAAATGGTTCGGTTTCATTACGTTTCAATAGAGAATCGCAAATGAGTACACGATTCATAAAGTTTCTTTCAGTGAGCTCGTGTGGTATCCAAATATGGAGCTTTTTTGTAAAGCCATACTTTTTCATATGGGTCAAAACTGTTTTGTTGTCAGTCATCAATTCCTCGGCTTTGTAGTAACTACTAATATGCCGATCTTGCATTCCGCGACTTGAATCGCATTTTTCGCTTTTTTGTAGTAAAACTTCAGTATGTATCGAATTTATTCTTTAGATTCACTCATTTCGGCGGACAGAAAAACAATTTAAAAATAGCGGGAAAGTGTTTTTTACTTTTTATTTTTCTTTTTCTTAATGTCTTATATGTATTGATATTAAAACCAGCCAGATACAAACAGTACAACCAAAGAGATTTTTCTTCAAGTTTATACAAACAAAATACGAAGAAACTTTTCCCCCGACCTATTATATATGAGTACATATAATATAATATTATACTCGTGAAATCCTGTAGTCAGTTGCTGCCTTTATAAATGCGGAAATTGCTTAAAATGTCTAAGTTAGCAAAATATCTAAGTTAACCTCAAGTCAATATTTTGTTGAAATTTTTATGGAGTATCTGGATGTTTCTAAGCTATAGTGGAACCCGGTAGATGGCGCTGTCGGGTGGATCGCTAATGACGACATAAAATCCAAAAAAAAAAATATAATCGTCGAATGAAATTGGTTTTTAAATGATTTCATCATTTCTACTCGAGATATTATGCGAGACGGATATAGTTTACTAACGTACACAAACAGGCATCCTTTTCAAAACATAATAAAGCTACTCGTGGAAGAGTATAAGATTTTTTCTATTACAATAATGCAAGATATATTTTTTAAACTGACTAACATTTACTAACGTAGCGCAGTGATCCAAAATGAGTCTGTCATTTATTTCTCGGTAGTACAGCCTAGCTAGCTTCCGGCTAATACCAGTGGACTCGCTGGCCGAAGAAGGATGTAGTCCAGCATTTCCGGGGTTGTACGGCTGACTAAAACCTCTCCCACATAAAAAATCTAATGTTACGAAACCGATTTCATTTTTTTAAAGTTAATAAAAAAATTATAATATCACATTATATACAAAAGAAAAAATATAACAGTTATCTTGTCACGCTCCAAATAGACGCTTATACAACGAGCGTTTGATTGAGTAGCAGCTATTTTGCTGTCCGTACAACAATGAATGCGAAATAAAGCTCAGATTACAAGCATCCGTTCATTTGCAGTAAAGTTTTTAACGGGTTATTTCTACACGGTGCGGCAGAAAATTGTCTATATGACAAAGACATTAGGAGAAAAAGGTTTACTTTTGATTACGTTTTATATTTCTCAAATCTCTATCTTCATATTCAAACAATGCATACAAAGAGTTTTGTTATAATTGAATTATATGATAATACTATAAACTATCGTTACTAGATTTTTTTAAACGTTAATCCTAGCGCAATTTATATTTACAAACATAAATCGCACAAGGACCAGACCCAGAACAATTATTTGTAGGCCATACTAATATTTGTTCCGTGCGGGATTCAAAGCCACGGCCCTAAGCGCCGCAACTCAATGCTAAGCCACTGCGCCACGGAGTCGTCGGATACAACAATAATTAAAAACAAAAGATAAATAATAATAATAATACCCTTTTTTAAAGTAATTTCATTTTCAAATTTCATAAAAAATCTATTTTTCTCGGGTCGGTGACGCTTTACGTTGTCAGCCAGGAGGCTTTTACACGTTAATCGAATATAGAGTATGGTATAGTTGGTAACTGACTCCATACCTCATTCTCACGTTGTCAAAAATTGTGCAGAAATAATCCAACCAAAATACATGACATTGAAAAATAATGATTAGAAGCTCGTTTATCAAGTTTATTTCCAATTATGAAAGACATCTGAAAAATAACAAGTATCCCAAAATCTATACCCAAACTTCTTTAAAATGGCATATTTACAATACATAATAATGCTTTTAGCTTCTGCCAAAATAAAAGTACATTTATCTTTCAAATCTGAATAACTTTATGCTTTTGTGGGTTGGGAAATTTCTGCACAACGCGGTCCAAATGCTCTAACGCTTTAAACTTCATTCTCATAATCACTATCATTGATACAGCCCTTCACAAGTCTACTGCAGAACATAGCCCTTTTCCAAGTAGGACCACAAAACACGGTCTTGAACCAACGGTGTAGGCCCATGTCAAGAAGTTGACTCTTGCTGGGTGAAGAAGACAAAGAAGATTTCCGAATTTATACTTCAGTTTTCATGATACCTTAAACCTCACTTTAAATTGCAAGCTTTCTGCAAAAAGCTTCTGTACTTATTTTTTGATTAATGTTGGCACTGAAATGTGTTAAAATAATATACTTTGCTTGTAATATCTGCAAAAAAATATATTAATTACCACATGTCGTACCGTAAAGCCACCTATGGAAAAAGTCCGAGCGATCTTTAGCCTCCGATACAAACCATCTTCTTTTATACTAAATGTAGAGTCCTAAGTAAACAGCGTTAAAAGTACGAGACTCTTGGTACCACGAACACAAAAGTCCCGCCAAGCGCCTATTAGCTATTGCGAACTATTAAGGGCTGATAAAGAAGAAGTAAGAAGTAAATTTTTACAACGTTGACTGCGCAGAGTACCACTATAACACATCCATATACAAGGCGAAGTCAATAAATTACCGGATCAGCCTACAGCCAAGAAAATTAAAATATAGGCACTTTAATTTATTTTTCCTTCGTATATTACATTTTTATTCTTTCTCCAAACCTATCTTTTAATTTACATGTTTAATGTGTGTGCTGTCCAAAAAAATATGTACCAAAATTTCAAAACAAGTGCGCCGGCAAATGGACGTATACTTACGAGCATTTTGCATGCTCGTAAGTATACGTCCATTTCTTTTTAATTCATCACATTCCCTTTTCCATGATTTATCATATAATATTGTACTTAAAAATCAGACGCAGAACTTGTTGACCAGGATCTGTATGTTTTAGTTAAGAACCGTTGCGCTTAAATTGTTACACAAACCTTTAAAATGTGGACCTTTTTACTAATAAATATTTGCAAGTATTTCCAAATGTATTGTGCATGTATTAAGTTCAAACACATTCCACATGGGAAAAAAACTAAGTCAAAGAACGTGCTTGTAAATTATCCGTGACGTCCCATCAAAACGAAGAGCGGTTATGACGAAACGCACGACCGGAAAGAGCATTTGTTATCTGTGGGAACACCTGTTTCTAATTGTACGGTTGCCACTACAATTCGTTATACATTTTATGTATATTGTATGTAATATTCATCTTTAAATAGGAGCATAAAGATAACCTAGTAGGTAATAACTATACTAGCGTGTTACTACGATTGTTTTTTCGTAATTTTAATGGATTTTGAGATTCTAGCGATTTATTTTAAAAATATAAATCTTTCACGATTAATATTAATATTCCTTACATATGAAACTGGCGTTTTGTACGGGAGGAATATAATATCATTTTTTTTTTGTAATATATATTTAATTAATCAAAGTATGCACCGTTGTTATCTATGCACTTTTGCCATCTCACAGGTAGTTCAATGACCCTTTACTAAAAAACAATTGCGGGCGAGAATCAATAAACTCTTTGAAGGCGGTTTGGACTGCCGCATCGGAGTTGAATTTTTTTCCTTGTAAGAAGTTGTCCAAATTCCGGAAAAAATGGTAATCTGTTTTTGCAAATGTTTTTGTTGGAGCAAGGTCCGGGGAGTACGGTGGATGTCGCAGACATTCCAATTGTAGCTCATCTAACTTAGTGGTTGTTTGTTGTGTAGTGTGTGGTCTTGCGTTGTCGTGAAGCAGCAGTGGCCTAGAGCGATTGACCAATCTCGGTTGTTTAGCAGCTAGTTCTTCCTTCATGGTTTGCAGTTGCTGACGTAATTGTTTGGCCAGATTTTAGAAAGCTGTAGTGAACGACACCGGCGCTAGTCCACCAAACACTCACAAGTAACTTTTTCTGAGTCAATTTTCGTTTAGGGCAGGATTTGGCTGGGTCTCCAGGGTTCAGCCACTGCGACGAGCGCTTCCGATTATCGTACAGTATTCACTTTTCATCACAAGTAATGATTCGATTTAAAATCCCTTCATTATTGTGTCGGTTGAGCAAAGTAACACATCAGTCGACGTGTGCTTGCAAGTTCGATTCACTCAATTCATGAGGAGGTACCCATCGTTCAAGTTTTTTTACTTTCCCGATTTGCTTCAAGTGGATTAATATAGTTTTATCACTTACCCCGAAGCCTGCAGCCATCTCTGAAGTGCTTTGTGATGGATCCCCTTCCACAATAGCCTTTAATTCTTCATTTTCCACTTTGGTCTCCGGCCGTCCACGGGGTTGGTTCTGAAGGTCGAAATTTCCAGAACGAAAACGTTGAAACCAAAAACGTACCGTGTTTTCTTTTGCGACACCAGCGCCATACACATCATTAATCCTTCGAGCTGTTCTTGCAGCACTGGTGCCACGGTAGAACTCGTACTCGTAAATATACCGATATTTCATGTTTTCCATTGTGCGGTAATAAGCGACACCAAAGAAAAAATAATGAGGAAAAAACAAATGAATGACTGTTTCCAAAACTCAAATGTACCAGCTAAATGAATTTATAAATTTGAATTTGGAATTCTTAACCAAAGAGGAGATATTTCAGATCAAAGTGGTCAGTACGACAAAACGCTAATTTCATATATAAGGACCTAATATAAAGGTTTAATATAGGATCTAATGACAAAATATTAAACATTATACCTATCATATATATCAAATTCATGTTTATGTTGTGACATGTGTTATGACATATCATTTAAAACTAAATTTTAAACGAGTTGTTAGCAAAATAATAAACAAATAATAAAAAAAAATATAAATAATAAAAAAATAAAGCATAAAAGCAAATATATACGTAATGTTTTTATTTATTCATTTTGAAAAATAGGTTTAAACTCCGTAAAGTTATTTCCAACAACAGCCTACAGCCTTAAATATAAAGCACAAAATAGACATCACAATATAATGATAGTTAACTACAAATATATATAACATCGTAATACATCAAAAGTATCAGAATTCGGGATTTTTCAAACCTTTAAAAATTTATAACTCCGAAAATATTAACTTAATCGTAAAAAGTCATAGGAGCTTTTTTATTCTTATTTCATTAAAAAAAATATTTAAAAATTTGTCCCGTTTGAAAATAACAATTCCTTGCAATTGATTAAACAATTTCGGTTTAAACAATATGGCACCGAGTTGCCCCATGGCAACATGCATTTCTATCATCAGTGGGACAATTTGAAGAGAACCGCATTAAAAAATTGAGGCGGAATAGTTTTCGGTACTCATGCACCGATTCCTCCTGGACTTTATATTTTTACCTGTGTTTTGTATCTACTAGTATTATTTTTAAACTATGGCAAAATAGAATCGATGGCTATAGAGTAAGTAGATTTCACAGGTAGGTCAGTGCCATATAAATAAATATAAATGGGCTCGTTAAAGGAAAAAGCCTATCAAAATTCCACTGCTGGACATAGACCTCCCCCATTGATTGCCACATAGTGGGGATAAACATTTTTATTTTTTCATTATTTGCCATAGTTGCCGCGCTTGGCAAGGGGTTGGCAACCGCAGTCTTTTTAATCAGCTGTTATTGAGAAGATGCTGCTGTCCGTATCCTAGTTCAGCTTCCCTCTGTCGCCTCTTACGATACCCACGGGATGATATGGGGTAGTGGATATTCTTACACCTCCAGTTAAGTTATAAACATAAAGATAATTACAAATATATATAAATAAAGATAAGTAACTTAACAAATACCTTAATATAACAAACTTTAAGCACTTCACGAAGTTAATTTTGTTAATATGTATCTCCAAAACTGTTGCTTCAAAATGAACAATTTTCTGTACAATTATTGTTCGTATTGAACCTCCGCTCCGTACTGAATACAAGCGGCCGTGGTTCACCACTCTAAATCCTGAGTGAGCGAGCGACCTCTTCATTGTTTCTAAATATAGGGTAACAAAATATTAAGCATAATATATAAAAAATAGATGTTATATAAACATCCATTTAAATTTAAACCATAGACTAAATATATTACTAGCGTAATATGAATGGTGTTTTAATTGAATATTCGAATTGATAAAGAAGTGCATGTACGATACAAACAAAATAAGGATGTCGAACTTGTAATTCATATACGGTACACGTTTTCAGTGGAAAAGTCGTCGCAAAATTTAATTATTTTATTAGTTGTTACTTATTTTACTAATTTATATAATATAATATATTTATATAGATATTTGATACGACTTAGGACCTTCAAGAAAAGAGGCTACTCCTTTTTTAAAGGCCGGCAACGCATCAGCAATTCCTCTGGTTTCCCTGGTGTTGCAGTTGTTCATGGGCGGCGGTAGTCACTTACCATCAGGTGAGCCGCATGCTCGTTTGCCCCCTTTCCTAAAAAAATTAATAATTTATATAATATATATAATAATGTTAATTATTTTACTAGTTGTTGTTGTGTTACGGTTGTTTCATCATCATCATCTTCATTATAGTCCAATGCTGAACAAAGAACTCCCTCTTAGGACTGTTTACGGTAAAAATTCTGTGAACTTTGAAAAGAAACATATAAATGTTACAAACCTGCCTACAAAATTATAATCAACTAGCTGTTCCCCGCGACTTCACCCGCGTGTAATTTAGGTTTTTAATGTTTCGCACGGAACCCTAATTCTTTTTCTTAAATAAAAGTAGCCTAAGTTACTCCTTATAACATCAGCTATCTGCCAGTGAAAGTCCCATCAAAATTGGTCCAGCCGTTTCGGAGATTAACCGGAACAAACAGACAGACAGACAAAAATTTTAAAAGTCGTATTTTGTAATGGTTTCTTATATTTACGCGAACACTACACATTGAATAAAACTATTTTTACGGATTTTATCGCGTTTAATTTTACTAATTTTGATTCCCGACGTTTCGGGTGCTTTACAGCATCCATGGTCACGGGGGGGACTGAGGTGTTTGACGTCCTAATGTCATAGTTAGCCCGGCTACCTTCAGTTTTTTGAATATTAATTTTTGGTCCGATCTACGCAGAATGAGCTTACAGTATCTTGAAGTCTTGCAGTGGTATGCTTGGGTTTGGATTTAATTTTGTTGATTATAGGATCCCAAGCAGATGGCAGCACCCATCCATCTTCTCTATTGAAATTAGGATGTTTTTTATTTCAATATCCTCGCGTATCATCCTTGGTAGGAATCGGTGTTCTTTTGCGAGGATTTGTGGTCTATCAAATCTGATGTAATGGCGGGGACGATCTTGAACATGTTCACAGACTGCAGACTTCCAGAGCGTCGGTGCCTCACGTCAGCTATATGTTCTTTCACGCGGTTTTAATGGATCTTTTGTTTGTCCTATGTAAGAGAGACCACATTCACAATCAAGCTTGTACACCCTGCATCTTGTAGAGGATATTACACTTGACGGATGGTAAAATTGACTAATCTTCGGCGGCTTGAAGTATGTTTTAATAGAAGCTCGCTTCAAAATATAGCCAACCTTGTCTGTGACCTCTGACATAGGGTAGTACAGCAGGCACACGCTCGACTGTGGCCGGCTTCACTCGGTCACTGTGACGTAGGCGCGGGACCCAGCTTGTTGTCTTGCAATACTTGCTCGACGTGCTGAAGCTCGGCGGCCAGATGTTTTCTGTCACAGATCCCTCGTGCTCTCTGAAACAAAGATTTTCCCACGGTAGCTAACTGTGATGGATGATGGTGCGATTCACCATTTAAATATCGGTTGGTATGGGTCTTTTTCTATACAGTGTGACCAATAGTGTTATCAGGATTTCGGATGACGAAAACATCTAGGAAAGCTAAAGAATTGTTTGCCTCTAACTCCATTGTGAATTGTATTTTAGAATTTATGGAATTAAGGTGGTTTAAAAATGCAGTTACTTTGTCAGATGGTAAAATTGTGAAAGTGTCGTCTACGTACCGCTTGTAGAATCTTGGATATACAGGAGCAGTAAGAAGGGCTTTCTCCTCAAAGTCCTCCATGAATATGTCGGCGACTATGGAGATACAGGTGAACCCATTGCTACGCCATCTACTTGCTTGTAGAACTCCTCCTTCCACAATAGATAGCCAGATGTAAGGCAATGTTTTAACAGTAATGCATATTCTGTAGGCATGTTGTATTCTTCTAGCTTCCTGGTTACAATTGAGATGCAGTCTTCAATGGGTAAGCATGTAAATAGTGACTGAACATCAAAACTGACCATAGTTTCATTGTCAGCGAGATGTAGGTCTTTTATCTCACTAACAAAATGGTACGAATCCTTCGTGTGTGCTCTGGTTTGTCCTCTCAGCGGTGACAGAACTTTTGCCAAGTGTTGAGCCAATTTATAAGTTGGTGAGTCGATTTGGCTCACTATAGGACGTAGTGGAGCGTTTGGTTTGTGTATTTTTGGTAACCCATACAACCTCGGTGGTTTGGTACATGGTGGTATTATCGAATTTACGTCGAGATCTAATTTTTCGGAGTAATTCTTTAGCAGATCGCTTGTTGTTTTAAGCACATTGGTTGTAGGGTCTGTTTTGACCTTTTTGTACGTACTTTCGTCCGATAAAAGTTGTTGTATTTTAGAATTATAATCTGACGTATCCATTACTACCGTAGCATTTCCTTTATCTGCACGGAGAATCGTGAGTTCTGGTCTGTTGCGTAAGTTGTACAACGCTTTGATCTCGTCTTTGGGTAGATTTAGTTTCGGCACTGAACTTCGACGTAACAAGGACGAAATGTCTTGACGTATGGCCTCTAAATCTTCCTTTCCCACATTGTTTTTAAACAGACAATCCTCAACGTTACAGATAATTTCCTCATACGGGATTTTCGCGGTGTTATTGCGAAATTCAGGCCCTTCGATAATACTTTTATTGCCTTACATCTGGCTATCTATTGTGGAAGGAGGAGTTCTACAAGCAAGTAGATGGCGTAGCAATGGGTTCACCGTATCTCCATAGTCGCCGACATATTCATGGAGGACTTTGAGGAGAAAGCCCTTCTTACTGCTCCTGTATATCCAAGATTCTACAAGCGGTACGTAGACGGCACTTTCACAATTTTACCATCTGACAAAGTAACTGCATATTTAAACCACCTTAATTCCATAAATTCTAAAATACAATTCACAATGGAGTTAGAGGCAAACAATTCTTTAGCTTTCCTAGATGTTTTCGTCATCCGAAATCCTGATAACACTATTGGTCACACTGTGTATAGAAAAAGACCCATACCAACCGATATTTAAATGGTGAATCGCACCATCATCCATCACAGTTAGCTACCGTGGTAAAATCTTTGTTTCAGAGAGCACGAGGGATCTGTGACAGAAAACATCTGGCCGCCGAGCTTCAGCACGTCGAGCAAGTATTGCAAGACAACAAGCTTCGGGTCCCGCGCCTACGTCACAGTGACCGAGTGAAGCCGGCCACAGTCGAGCGTGTGCCTGCTGTACTACCCTATGTCAGAGGTCACAGACAAGGTTGGCTATATTTTGAAGCGAGCTTCTATTAAAACATACTTCAAGCCGCCGAAGAAGATTAGTCAATTTTACCATCCGTCAAGTGTAATATCCTCTACAAGATGCAGGAGTGTACAAGCTTGATTGTGAATGTGGTCTCTACATAGGACAAACAAAAGATCCATTAAAACCCGCGTGAAAGAACATATAGCTGACGTGAGGCACCGACGCTCTGGGAAGTCTGCAGTCTGTGAACATGTTCAAGATCGTCCCCGCCATTACATCAGATTTGATAGACCACAAATCCTCGCAAAAGAACACCGATTCCTACCAAGGATGATACGCGAGGCTATTGAAATTAAAAACATCCTAATTTCAATAGAGAAGATGGATGGTGCTGCCATCTGCTTGGGATCCTATAATCAACAAAATTAAATCCAAACCCAAGCATACCACTGCAAGACTTCAAGATACTGTAAGCTCATTCTGCGTAGATCGGACCAAAATTAATATTCAAAACTGAAGGTATCCCGTGACCATGGATGCTGTAAAGCACCCGAAACGTCGGGAATCAAAATTAGTAAAATTAAACGCGATAAAATCCGTAAAATAGTTTTATTCAAATTGTATTTTGTTATAAGTACCGTATATACATTCTGTGTACTAAATATCGGGAATTTGTCAATAAAACAAAAAATACAAATTATTCATCTAAATTTATTTTATCGCCTTCAAAGTAGGCCCCATCGCTTGCAATACAACATCTCCAACGCTTCACCCAGTCTTCCATACATTTTTCATAGGCTATTTGCGGTATGGCCTTTAGCTCATTCAGCGAATTTTTTGTTATGGCTTCTATCGACTCAAAACGTTTTCCTCGAAGTGGTAATTTTAACTTGGGAAATAAAAAAAAGTCAGACGGAGCCATATCAGGTGAATACGGTGCTTGGTCGAGAACTTTTGTTGAATGTTTCGCTAAAAACTCTTTCACTATAATGGCTGTGTGTGATGGTGCATTATCATGGTGCAGCATCCATGAGTTGTGTTGCCACAAATCTGGACGTTTTCGGCGGATACTCTCACGCAAACGCTTCATGACGCCTAAATAATATTCTTTATTCACTGTTTCTCCCTTTGGAAGGAATTCGAGTGAACCACACCACGGTAGTCAAAAAAACTGTCAGCATCACCTTGATTTTGGAGCGACTTTGCCGCGGTTTTTGGGTTTCGCTCGTTTTCGAGACGCCATTCTGAAGACTGTTGGCTTGTTTGCATGTCGTACTCATAAACCCATGTCTCGTCGCCAGTTATTATACGTTTCATAAGGTCGGATCCGTAGAAGCTCGGGAAACCATGTCTTCAGCGACATGCTTTCGCTGCGCTCTTTGAACAAAATTGAGCTCTTTTGGAACTAGTCGAGCGGCGACGCGTTTCATGCCTAAAATGTCAATGAGAATGTTGTGGACGGACTTAAAGATATGTTCACCTCACTAGCCAACTCTCTCAGACTCATACGTCGATTTTCGAGCACTAGCTTCTTGATTTTGTCGATGTTTTCTTTGGTCGTAGCGGTTGAAGGTCTACCAGAACGAGGCAAGTCTACTACTACTTCTCGGCCTTCTTTAAAAGCCTTATACCATTCATAAGCCCTTGTTTTCGATATACACGATTCGCCGTAGGTATTTCGCAACATTTTTAGTGATTCACCATATGAAATATCATTCGAAACACAAAATTTAAGGCACACTTTGTTCAACAATATTTTCCATTGTAAAATCGCCGATAACTCAAAACTATGACCAACAAAAGTGTATTTTAAAACAAATTAAATGACAGATCCCGCTCACACTTTGCGCGCTAAATCAGTACAGTGCTACCAACATGCAGTAAAAAATTAGAACGACCTCTTTTACGCGGGTCTTTTTATTGACATATTCCCGATACTTTTTACACAGAGTTGTACTTTCATATGCATTTAATGAAAAGCTGTTATTTAGACATTATAAACAGACACTCCAATTTTATTTATTTGTATAGATGTAGAGACGCTTTTTTCATTAATAATCTTCTAAACAATGACAGAGCTGTAAGACTAAAAACTAATTATTATAAATTTTGTTATGAAGATAAACATATAAATAATTTAAAAAAAAACTTCACATCCGCTTATTTTTAACGATTACAGTATGTACTCATTCGATTTCATGTGCCAACCCTAATAAATGAAATTCCGTAAAATGAATACTAACGCAGAGGCTGCTTGTGTAGCCTTGAAAAACTAGGGTATACCTTATATCATTTTACCGATGCAGCAGTAACCAAAACCGGTTGTTGTTGGGATCCGCTAAGTATCCCTTCGATACTTAATAACGGTGTTCACGCTAATATGGTTAACAACAAACCGGTAAGTATGTGGAAAAATCAGTGCCATTATTAAGTTAATTATTAAGCGCACTTCTAAACATATGACATACACCATAGTAGCTGCGCTGCAAGTATAAACATAGGCCTCCTCTATAGATTGCCACAAAGCTCTGTCGTAAGTCACCCACATGGTGGATAAAAACACTGTCAGGACGCAGTCGCACCCCATCCAGTAATAGCTGCTCAACACTGTACAGCAGCGCTCAACACTACACAACAGTACGAGGCTGCCAATCGAGCACCTTGCTTCCTCATCGATTGTTTTGACACACTCATAAAATTCCGGTTACGACGGTAAAATAGATATAACGGCACATTCTAGAATCTTGTTTAAAAACTTTAAAAACTTATTAAGCTTCTACAGAACCTATGTGCAAAGGTTAAATACCTGTCTGTACTCTGTATATTGTATTTTGTTAATGTGAATCATATTATTATGCACTGTGCATATAAAATCCATCAACAAAAATCTGTGCATATATTTGCAGCTCTTAACAAATCCACTGCTAAAAATTCACAAAATTCAAGCAATACTGCAAAACACTGTATCTTAGACACCAGTATCCATCGACTTCCTAATTGTACTTATTAAAATACGCTACGGTTATTATATGGTTGTAGTACGCAGGGCGAATAGACCTAGGAAAGACCACGCTCGCACAGAATACCAGCGTAAAATAGCCTCAATGCTGTTGTGTTTCGAATGGTGAGTGTAGAGAACCGGAGATCCTTTTTACTGGAAACGAGGCATTCCATCTTAGTCCCCCAATTGATAACGCATTCGAATTTTAGTTGTTAATAGAGGATAGATGTACTAGATGGGCTACAATGTATGCTCGTTTGTTATCCTTCTTCTTTAAAAAAATAAACGCACGTGAATGTTATCGAGTTTAATTTTAACGTATTTTGAAATTCCGTCATTTCAAATGTTAAAATATACAATAATAAAATAAAATATATTTTATTATTGTATATTTTAACATTTGAAATGACGGAATAAAATTAAATATATGGTTTTATTTAATGTTCGTTTTACTACTTCTAACCTAACGTAAATATAAGAAAATATAAGTTAATAAACAATGCATTTTAGATTTAATAACACCTTAAAAATGGTAGAAGAATTTCAATTCGTTTATATGTTTTATAGATGAATTAAACATTAATCATAAACAAAACAAATGCCATACTACGTAACATTGTCACCCATCAGGACTAAGTAAAATGTGAAACAGCCAGTCTATTAATATACTAGCTTACTTAACTTTCAAATACAGTAGTGACTGGACTGCCGCTTGGCGGCAGAAATAAGTTATAGTGGCACCATTAGAGATGAACCCTTAGCTCTTAGACCATCGATCACTAATAAAAAACTCAGGTTCGTTTGTACAATGAAGAATAATTTTACGTCAATATAGCACTATTTTATACTACTGATTCGGTGCACAAGCTCACTCATTGCTCAGCGGCTCAGCAATTACACGCTTTGTCAAATCACAGCATGGAACCGACGGATTTTCTTGACTGGGTAACCACATTTGTTTAAAAATAATTGGATTTTTCTACATGATGTACTGTTCCTGATTTATAATAAAAATCATTGTTCCTTTAGAAAAGACTTTGAATATAACACTTTGTAACAATATTTCTAACTAACATCCTAGATATTTCTTATTGTTGGACACCAATTTCTTTTCATTACTAAAGTTTTGGCATAGAAAAGAGACTGCTATGCTGCCCAATGTATAAATCAAACATGCCAGTTTCGCTATAATTTAATTCGATAAAAGAATAATGAACATAATATCTAGGCGTCGGCGTAAAAATACGAGCGATTAATATTCCTGATACTGTTTTCGTAGGTGTAAAATTTATATTATTTTAATTAGGCATATACAATGCTTGTAAATGTCAATTATCCAAATGGTTTTTAGCTGTTGTATATGTAAATCCGAAAACTTGATAATCGAGACAGTTATTTGAGCCATAGGCTAACGACCAGATTATCTCTGTACGTAACAGAGATAATATAGGTTGCACTTTTTATTTTATAATCTGTGACACGCGCAAGTAACGGTTTCGTCGTTCGCGCCAAAAAACCGTAACTTCATATTACTTTATGATCAATCATAATCATAATTAATGTGACATAATTGATTACTTCTTTCGAACGTAGCGTTATATAAGTAGGAATTATTTTGTGTAATACAATTGATATTATGTCGTAAGACTTACGAAACGGTACTTTTTTATGTGAACGTAATTGATGTTGAGTGCCTGGCGATTGGCAACCCTAGAACACGACTCAAATAAACAAATTATTTGTTTACATCCTGTTTATTTATTTATTTTGGCCACATAACTCAAAGAACCGACAACCGATGGGGAAGAGTGGCAGCCTCGTATCGGCAGGAGAAGTGTAGGGCGTCCCCCCGACTAGATGGAGTGACGAACTGGTACGACATGCAGGAAGTCAATGGATGCAGGTGGCTCAGGACCGTGCTTTGTGGCATTCCTTGGGGGACGTCTATGTTCATCAGTGGACTTGTGAAGGGCTGCAATGATGATGATGATGATCCTGTTTATTTTAAAGTCTATGTATAATAGCTCAGATCACCCCACTTCGTCCCGTGTGTGTCGTAGGAGGCGACTATGGGAAATTCCAGAAAAATCTTATGGCTTCCGATCGATGACGGTATAAACATCTCTGTACGTCAGGCGTGAAATACCAAGACCGGCGACGGAGAGCAGCGTCACATGTGCGAGGCATCGACACAGCCTAAGAAGATCATACAGTCAGACATCGCGTTTGATGTTGTCGGAAAAGCCGTAAACAATACATTGTTAGGGTTGTCAGAACGGGAAGTAATAAAAAAAAATGATTTTATTTTATTTCACGTTTAAACAAATTAATGTGTAATGAAACTAATTCCTTATCTTTAAATGAGGATGACCCACAGTTTTTTACTGCACATGTAGTGTGAACCATTTTAATTTATTTACGTGACAGGACAACCCTAGCGGGCGCGGGGCTGAGCACTTCCCGAGCGGCCCATAGCCGCTCGGTAAGTGCTCAGCTCGCGTCTAGACGCCTTCGATGACCGACTGTTAAGTAGTAGTTAGACTATGACATCGATGCAATAGGATCCTCAATATGCCTGCCAAGTGTGACTATTAAGGCAAATCCTTCTACAATGGGAAAGGCCCCTAACCAGCAGTTACTGGCTGATGATAAAATAGAAAAAGAACTAACTCAGAGCTGGTCGATCACCTTAAATATATATTATGCCCTCCAAGTTCGCAAAAACTAGCCGTCATCTGTGGAAAGTGTGGAACTTATTATTTTCCTTGTTTTTTTTTATATATAGAATAAATGGACTAACGAACGCACTGATGGTAAGTGGATGCTGTCGCCCATAGACACCTACTCCTCGAATAAGAGTCAAAATGTGGATGCGTTGTCACCCCTAAGGACTAAGATAGGATGCCTCGCTACTAGTAAAAAGGGTCTCCGGTTCTCTACACATACGAAACACAGCAGATTAAGCTGCTATTTTACGCTGGTATTCTGTGAGGGCGTGGCCATTCCCTGGTCGAGCCAGCAGCGTGTCTTTAGCACTTTCAAGACGTCGTTTATTTGAATTTGCGAATACTTGCCGCAAGTATACGGAGAAATAATATTAAATCTTATTGAAATTCTTTGGAGGTATTTATCTATTGACAGGCGTTATATCGAGGTGGCTGTCGGTGTTCATTTGTATGTGTCCGCATAGCTCGGACTGTTGGTTTGAATTTTAACACCTTGTTCTCACGTACACTCTATATCTACATAACCACTTACGATGAACTCTAAAAAAATATAAGCGCTGCGGAGAAATACTAGTTTTGTAATTAAACCACCTTAATTTAGCTTTTTTTTTAACTTTAAATTGTCGTATTCTTTGGTTCAAAGACCTTTTGTTCAGCACCGATTACAAACTATAAATAATTACTCAATCTTCTTATAATTGTGCAGTAATTTGACAATAAGCCTTTGAATATTTTTAACTGATTAAAAACTGATAATTACATAAATATTTACATATATATTTAACCGTGCATTGGCGGTGTAAAATATCCATTACCCTGTACCGTCCCGTCGGTGTCGTAAGAGGCGACAGAATGAAACTGAAACAGGAGATGGGCGGCATCATATTCTTCATAATAACTTAAAATTGCAACAACCTGCCTGCTAAACGTGGCAGTGCTGGCAAAATCCCCCCTATGAGGCCATGTAAGGGGTGGATAGATGGGACGCAGCCTATAAAAATCTACATACATATTAGTTTCAAACGAAAGTACAATGTCACCCAAAAACAAACATAGGTACTATAACAAACGCTAGGATTATTGGAATTACATAAACATTAAAGGAGGGATGTTTTTGCAATTTGTTAGTGATTTCGGTCAAATTCTAGATGTTAGAAGCTTAGAAGTAGAAAGATAGAATGGATGCCGAGGGCTATATTACTTCTCCTTCAGACTGTTAAAAATTAACTGACGGACATGGATTTCTTCCATTATAAGGGGGATTTGCTTTGATCTCCACACTCGGCAGGCGTTCTCAGAGTTGAGTCGGATAAAGCAGTTATTGAGTTTTCTTATAAATTCATTTTAACATGAAACTTAAAAAATGTTTTTGTACACAGCTGAAGTGACTTTTTAGACCTGGATAAGTCGCAGGAAAGAATCCATATTTCGTCCGCAAATATTGATAACATTGTATGTAGTATACAATATGTAGTACCAATTTTCAATTGAGGTATTTTCTTTACCTATCTTTTAAGCGATAGTAGACTCTTACACTGAACAAAATATTAAATTTAATCGTAATTTTTTTTGAAATAAGTATAACATAATATCCAAAAAACCTTCCGATCTTAAAAAACATAGTTCCAGGTACTTCAAATCAATTAAGCAGATCGCTCGTACTTTTTAAAGGTTCTAAAAAAACTTAATAAACTGGAACCCTTGAGAAACTCATTGAGGCAGAATAAAGTGTTGGCTTTGTTTGAGTGAGTTATCTAAGTAGAAAAACAAAGTTGAGTGACCACACAAGATGGCGACCGCGTGGGCGATCCCACCCTAGTTGTTACCATTCACTGCTTTTTCACGCGTTCCTCATACATTGATACACTTCAAAGAAACTAACGACTTAAATGCTCTCTATTTGGTTGATTGAATTTTTTTTTTTTTTTTTGCGGATGGAAAATCATCTAATGACGCCTTCGCTGTGGGTGGAGCGGAAGGAGTGTCAGACTTTACTGACTAAAACCATCCGTGTTCCTTCAGTGCCCTTACGTTCCGGAGCCGCGGTATCTCTTTCGAACAGCCCGCAGCCCCGGCAGGCGTCGGCCCTTGCAGGCCCCTTCACGCTGCTGACAGCTCTTTGAGGCGCGCGTGGAACAAAACGCGCCGTCGACGGCCTGTCGTCGTTAGACGGACGGACGGCGAGCTACCATTGCTCGCCGTCCACAGGTCCGCGCCACGGTGGTCAGGGGCACGACGTAGCCCCGACGCCCGGGCGTCTCCGCGGCCGGGAAGGAAAGCTGTTGCTCTTTCCTTCTCCCGCTCCGCCTCCTTCGCTAGCATCACTGCTTCGCAGAAGGTGGTGACATCCCATTCCGTCTCGCCCGGACCATGGCTTCTACCAGGGCCGGACGCGAGATCGCCGCCGCCTATCGCCGCTACGAGTACACGGCGGTGCTCCGCCCAAGCAGGGCACACCTCCACGGTGTGCTCCACCGTGTCCTCCGGTCGATCCTCGCAGTGGGAGCACCTGGCGTTTCCTCCCGCCTGATTCGGTGCAGGAACCTCCCGAACACACCGTGTCCGGTGAGGACCTGCGTCAGGCGGAAGGTGAGGACACCGTCTCTCAAGCCACTCAAAGAGGGTCTTATCGCCGCTATAGTGGCGTGCCCAGCACGGGGTTGCGACAGTCGCTCTCTCCATGTCGCCATGAGATCATGCCGGAAGTCTGTCGCTGCGCGACAACTTGCCGCAGCGGGTTTCCCCGGCATAGTGCCTCCGCGCGCCATTCGTGCAGGCGCGCGAGGACTATCGCCTCCAGATCCCATGGCGGCAATCCAGCAGGCTCGCCGCCTCGCGGAGATCGTGCGGTAGCCGCGAACCATCTTTACGGCAACCACCCTTTGGGGCGCGTTTAGGTGGTGGACGGCAAGCCGCGCCAAACCACGCGCCCACACCGGGGCCCGTAAAGGGCCATGGACCTCACGATCCCGCGTAGAGCCTCCGGCAGGAGCGTTTGGCCCCAGGTTCGGCAGGAGCCGCCTGAAGGCAGCCCCGGTCCGTTCCAGTTTGGGAGCCAAACGTCGGAAGTGCTCAACGAAGTTCCATCGGCCGTCGAGGACGAGTCCTGGAATGCTTCAACGTCGACTCGACGCCGACGGATACCTCCTACCATCACTGAGGATCCCAGTGGTGGCCTGTTCCGAGGACCATGGAAGTGCATGGCCTCGGACTTGTGCAGAGCCACCTCGAGACCCAGTTGCCGGATCCTCTCAACGACTCGCAGCCCCGCGTGTCATAGTTTCCGCCGCCGCCTCGTACGACCCCCTGTGCCAGTACCAGCGTATCGTCAGCGTAGCAAACTACGCTGACGCCGGTAAGGTCGGCGCGCAGCACCCAGTCGTAACCGATGTTCCACAGGGGCCCCAGAACCGAACCCTGTGGGACACCGCACGACATCTCGCCGGTTCCACTCACCGTTTCGACCGGGGTAGATGACGGCCCTGTCCGTCAGATAGTCCCCGACTATACGACGGAGATAGGTCGGCACCCGGTGATACCGGAGTGCCTCTAATGCAGCTCCAGGGCATGGAGTTGAAGGCGTTGGCGATGTCGAGACACCGCCAATACAACCCCCTGCCACTGCATCCCCGTCGTGAGGGCTCTCACGCGCATGATGGCGTCCACCGTAGAGCGCCTCTTGCGGAAACCAAACTGGTGTTCCGCAAGATCCGGTCCCCTGGGTGCTCGGCGAGGCGGTTTGCAATTACTCTTTCAAAGAGCTTGCCCACCTCGTCGAGCAGCACCACGGGCCGGTATGCGGACGGAGAGTCCGCAGGGCGCCCCGGCTTCCGAATGAGGACCAGCTTCCCGTCTTCCAACGAAGCGGGATTGGCCTCTCCAAGCATGCGCTTAGGCCCCTCAGTCGGGCCCGAGAGCCTCCGAGGCCAGGACCCAGGCTTTGCCAGGCAAGCCATCGGGTCCTGGGGCGGTATTCCGGCCTTGAGCCACGTACCGCCACTCTCAGGTCTACCCCGGTCCCTTCCGGGATGTCGTCGTCGTCGTCCTGGTGGTCCGCTTCCGGCACCGTGGCGGAGCCATAGGCGGGGGCGGATGTTCCCCGCGCGCAGGAACAGAGCGCTCACCACATCCTCCACGAGCTGAGGCCGGAGACTCTGCGTCAGCGGGGCCCAGGTGCGGAGTTTATCCGCACCATCTTGTAAGGGCGCCCCACGGATCTCTATCGAGAGTCTCCAGCATCTCCTCACGGGCCCGATCCTGGGCCCGCAGGACGCTCTCCCGGAGGCGGTCTGCCGCTCTGTATCCCTCGTACAGCCCCGCCTCAATGGCTGCCGCATTCGGTGGACGAATGCGGAGCCTGCGATGCCCTGGCGTACAGGTGCCGCGCGGCGACACACGCCTCGCGCAGAGACGTCAGCTCACGCGACCACCAATACACCTGACGCCGGGCACTTCCTGGCCGGACGCGGGGCATTGCCACGTCACATATCTCGGACATGGCCTCCTGGAACCACCCTGCCTCATCATTGACGTCGGCAGGCCTGTCCGGTGATGACACCCAGCCTGCACGATCGAGGCTTCCAGGAGGAGCTCCGGTCCAGCTGCTTCAGCGCCCAACGCGGACCACTCAGGGCCTGTAGGACTGGCGCGCTCGAGGGCTGGGTGGAGACGTCAAACCGGATGTACCGGTGGTCGGAGTAGGTCCACCTCCATGACACGCCAGTCAATGGCACGCGGCGACAGAGCAGGGCTAGAACGAAATGTCCACCACCGACTCGCCCCGCATCCGCACACGTGGGACAGAACCCGATTTAGGACGACCAGGCCTGTCTCCAGAGCCCAGTCTTCCACCATCCTACCCCGCACATCTGTACGACGAGAACCCCAAGCCAAGTTCTTGGCATTGAAGTCCCCGAGGACAAGTACGGGAGGGCCTTCCGACGACGACTGCTCTCAGCTCTGCAAGAGAGTTGTGAAACTCGGCGAGAGAGATCGGTTCGGTACACCCCCAATGACGAACTCCCCGAACTGTGCTGCTACGCACCCTGACCCCCTCACACACCTTCAGGGGTCGGGGTACCGGCGGCGGCTGAAGAAATGATGGCCACTGAGCCGTTAAGGTCCGCCACCCAGTCCTCCCTAGGCCAGACAAAATAAGGCTCAGCGACCACAGCGATGTTAATCGACCACTGCGCCATGCTCTGGAGCAACAGATCCTGAGCACAGGCGCAGTGGTTGATATTCGCCTGGAGGAAGCTTAATGGGGCCGTTATAGGCATTCCATTTCAGCTTCCTCCACGGGGCGCCTCTCTGCGGGCGTCGGTGTCGCGGCGGCGGCGGCAGCGACAGCGACAGCGGCGGCGGCGGCAGTCGCGACCGCGGTGGCCACAGAGGCGGTGGCGGCGGAGGGCCCTCCCGCGGCCTTGGCCTTGGCGGGTGGCACGCACCCTGCACCGGCCCGGTGATCGGCTGGCGCCGGTCGCCGCACATGCATCACAGTGCGGCGTGGCGCAGCAGGTCGCCGATATGTGTCCGGGCTGACAGCAGCGAAGCAAAGGCCACTGCGGTCAACCTCCGAGGCATTTCACAGATACGTGGTGCCCCACGAGACAGCGGTAGCACTCAGAGGTCTGGGCTCCAGCAGCTTAACCTGCGCTGAGACCCAGCCCACCAGAAGCCTTCGGCCCTCCACTATGGTTTTGGCCGCCGTAACAGGGCAGCACACCGTGGCGGCATGCATACCCTGTTGGACCGGGCGTATGCGCGCCTGACCTGATCTGGTCAGTAGTGCACCCCGGACCTGGCGACGGCGGCCACCTCCTCCTCCGATACCAGTCGTCCAGACCCATGATGCGGTCTGCGCATCTGACGGGCCTGGACACTCGGGCTCGTATCCGCGTCGGGACGCTCTGAGCTTCGCAGCCAGAGCGTCCGCGGTCGCGCCACTGATTCCCCGGGATCTCCAGCATACGGGCCCCGTCTGGGTGACTTTGAGCCAGGCCCCGGTGATCCGGAGCTCCCGAGATCCACCGCCTCTTCGCCTTTGCGAGCAGATCGCGGTAGGTAACGCCCTTCTTTTCCGCGTCCGGCTGTAGTGTAATCACTACAGCTGCGGTCTTCGGGGCGCGGAGCCTAGCCGCGATCTTGCGCGCCTCTGAACTGGCGCTGCCGCTCCTGCTCTTTGGCCTTTTGGCTGCCTTCTTTATTTTTTTCCCGACCACCTGCCAACCGGCTTCAGCCGCGGGAGGTGTAGGGAGCTGAGGGCGGTGGCGGCGGTGGCAGCTGGCTTGCCGCTGGCGCTGGCATTCGCCGCAGGCACTGGGGCTGGCGCAGCCTGCCTGTGCTGCCGCTTTGCCCTTTTGCCTTCGCCTTGCCTCTCCTTCCCGTTGCCGGCTTAGCTGGAGCCGGTTCAGCCGGTACCGGTTTTGCCGGAGCCGGCTTTCAGGGGAGGGGCAACTGCAGCCCCGCCCGAAGGCTGGCTGGACGGCCCCGGCTTGGATGCGGCAGCTGGCCGCCGCGTGAGACCGTTGCCGCCTCGCCGCCGTCTTGTTTGCCCCTAGGGGGCCGCAGGACGATGCCCTCCAGCACGGAGAACCGGTGCTGGGCAGCCAGCTCTGCCGGACCAGGTTCAGAACCTGGTTCTCCATCGGCACAGGCTGGCTTGGGCGCTGCGTCTGGGGCGCCGCGCGAGAGGCAGGCTCACGTAGACTGGCCAGGTCTGCGCGGGCTTCTCGTTCTCCTTCTGGAGAGTCTCCATGGCGGACGTCAGGCGGGCCACATCCGCCCGCAGCTCCGCTACCAAGTTGGCCTCCGCAGCCGCCATGATGGAGGCGGAGGCCGCGGAATGGCCTTTAACTTTGAGGAGGCCTTTTGCATGGGCCACGACCTTGATCGCGGCCTCCACCTCCTTTGCGAATCTGGCCTTACGCTCACCTCGGAGCCGCCAGTCGCATCCGTCTCTTCGCCTGATACCCGAGCCGTATCGCCCGGGTGGCGCCCTCCTCGGCATGCTTGCTTGTTCGGCCCTCTGATTGTCAGAGGGCCCTCCCTTTCTCAGCCCGCCCCGCCTGTTGGTGGGGATTTTCCGGGCCGAGCCTCCTCTTCATCGGCTGACGACCCTGGTCGCCATCCCGCCTGGACCGCTTGCGGAAGAACTTACTGGTCTCCGCGGTCCCAGGCTCCACGCGTCGGGGACTCTCTGAGCCTCCACGCTGCTCGATGCGGCGTCGGACTCTCCCCGCATCGTTCCTCCTCTCCTCTATGTTGCCGTTGTCGGCGGTTTTGGTTTATTTCCATATTTGTACCCACGAGTATGGAGTAATTAAAGGTCCACCTTGGCAGTGACCCTTACCAAGGTAAGCAGATTTAGAAGTTTATTACTCGCCAGGGGTCTGCAGGTACCCTGGCGAGGAGCGCTATCGACTGATTTGTTCGTGAACCCCGTCAGCCATCCATCCTCGCGGTGCGTCGCCGCTGAGATTCAGGGTAACTTTTTATAGAGGTTTTCCCTCGCGGTCCGGGCGGTTAAGCCAAGACCTCGGTCCCAATCAAAGCCGCGAGACATGATCCACGACACTTCGATACTGGGATTACGAGACCGGCGGTGACAGCAAAGGATGAATCCTTCACTGTCTGCCCGGAGGCAGGTAAGTGCACACCGAGGCCGCCCTCACTCCTCTGCTATGCCCTCTGCTGATCAGAGGGTCACGCAGTGGAACGCGCCGTTGGTCCGGGACGGACCCATGTCAGAATAATTAGCCGCGGCAGTAACCTTCCCAAGGGTAAGAATTTCTTCTCATTTCTCGAGGAAGATTACTGCCGCGCCAGGGTTCAGCCCAGTAGCTGCTCTTCCCTCCAGACTTATCGAGAGGGACCCGCAACTACCAGGCACACGTGGAGGACTTCTGACTTCGCACCCTGATTGAATTACCTTATATCTTTTATACAACAAGGGTGACAAATGAGGCTACGGTTCACCTGATAGTACGTGAATTTCGTAATTTGAGTCGTATTATTACAAGTTGTGAGACATTCAGTCAGAGGTGACAACGCAGGTGACTTCCTTGTTGGTAGTTGACTGTAGTTGTCCATGGACTGCAGTAGCCACTTACCATCAGGTGGACTGTAAGTTTGTTTGTCACTTCAGCTGTGTACAAAAAACATTTTTTAAGTTTCATGTTAAAATGAATTTATAAGCTACAGTAAAAATAATAAATTACGTAAATTAGGCTAAGTTGGCATTTAATGTGCTCTAGCTAGCTAGTATTAGTTTTATAAATGAACAATAAAATTGAGAGTGCACATAATGTTTTCTTATATTTACGCGAAGACTACACATTAATTGAAACTAATTTTTACGGATTTTATCGCGTTTAGTTTTAACTTTTTTAATTCCCGACGTTTCGGGTGCTTTACAGCACCCATGGTCCCCAAAAATTAGTTTCATTTAATGAGAGTGCACATTTCAAATATCAGATTTTATAGCAATAAGTAAATACTCTATGCTCAAAAATCACATCTCATAAAAGATGTGTTTATCCCCCTTGATATAGCGTTATCTAAAACGTGGCTCTACCAATGGGTCGGCTCGACCGGGGAAGGACCACGCTCTCACAGAATACCAGCTTAAAATAGCAGCTTAACGCTGCTGTGTTTCTTATGGTGAGTGTAGAGAACCGGAGATCCTTTTTACTGGAAACGAAGCATTTAATCTTAGTCCTCACGGGTGACAACGCATCTGCATTTTGATTCGTAATCGAGCATATGTGGATGTCTATGGGCCACAGCAACCACTCACCATCAGGTGGACTGTGTGCTCGTTTGTCACCCTTATCCTATATAAAACCTATTAATTATATGAAATTTTATCCTATATAAAAAAATTACAAGATAAACAATTGAAATAAATGTAAAATATAAATTATAAAAAGTTGAAATTTTGATAAATATAAAACTTCCTTTTTTATACGAGAAGCTGAGTGACAAACCCTTAAAATTTCTTTAAAACATTGCAAAATCCGACTGATCTGATGTTAAATAAATGTTTTTTATGTAAACTTTGATTATTATTTTAGGTGCTGAACCTGGCTACAGTGTGTAATGTTCTAGAACTATAACAATGTTATACCAAGTACACGCTACATAAATTAGTATGCAAAGTGTTGGCGAAGCGCTTCCCTGTATGACAGAGATCCCAATTCGCAATTTTTCGGACTTTCCTCTGGTTAACTCTTGCTTTACAAATTAACAATTATAAAAAGCTAAAAATTACACTAACATCGATGCGAGCGCAATAAAGTCATTCTCATACAACTTCACTTATTTCATTATTAACTTAATCAGTTTTATTTATGCCAATGTCTGCCTTGTTTAAAAAAAAAAGAGATAATTTATTAAAAACGTAGATTTTTATTGCTTAAATAGCATACCATGATTAGGCAACCTATGTGCGATTTAAAATTTAAGGGTTATCTTGTATAAAACGATAACGTTTGAAAAATAAATGATTGAGCATGTTTCTAAGATACTATACCCCTAACTAAGTAATAGTTATAATATAAACTTAAGCATTTCTAAAAATAATTGTTTGTTCGTTCATTCAGCAAACATTATAGAACCCGCGTCAAATTGTGACTTATACAAAAAAAAATCAACATTCCGCGGAGAAAGACGATCGATTTCACGGCTTTATACCGCGCTTCCGTTTTTTGATCCAAGCTTAAATTGAATGAAACCTTTTATTGCGGACTGCGTAAGAAATCTTTCGGTGATAGTTTTCGCGTCCGCGACTTTGGTGCCGCGAACAAGGATAATCTGATTAATGAAATCACTAAATATAATATGGTAACCCGAGGCAAATTTTTATTTATTTATTTCAAATATAGGGTCCCTTTAGAAAACGTCGAAGCCGACAACTAAGAATTTCTTCGAAAAGTGATCTCGAAGAAATCCCTTTGCACATAATTCAAAAATTTATTAAGGCTTTTGATGGGTATGGGATGGTGGTCCTTCTATTAATAACTAAATTAGCGCAATTAGTCAAGCTACATCGCCACAAAAATATTGTCGTTAATTATTATATAATGATTGACTAATTATTGATGATGAGCCTACTCTCCTCAAATATTTGAAAACACTGATCTTCTAGAATGCAGGCAGGGCAACGTATCCTTAAACCAATTCGCGCTACGTATAGAAACATTTTTGTCAAAATTGCTCACGGTAATAAAACTTTCTTGCAATAATAATAGTAGTGAATTACCAGGACGCTTAGCAGCAATGGAATGGAGTACCTAATTTAAGATATATGATTCTTATATTATAGAAATTAACTAAAAAATATCTCAAAATCTCCGGTTTAAAGACTAAAGGAGTCTAAATGAATGAAGTAAGTAATAAATAAATAAATGAAGCTGTAAACATTGCCGTATTGGAAGAAATTTCTTCATAAAATGAATCCGTCCATTGTAATTTATCTAAATCTAACTTAAATTAAAAACAGTCCGATAATAGGCCGCAAACTATACGAAATTCGACGGCTTAATTATTATTATCATAGACTTCAATTTAATAGTAGCTCGTCGGACAATAATTATAGGCAGAGATTTTGTGAAGTATCAGGACATTCTATAGAGAACTGTCATAAACGTGAATTTAATTATGATAGAGACAGTTTTAACGTAAACCATCCTTCTACTTCCCGTCCGTCTTAAAATCAGGTGCACTTTGCTATCTTTGATCCTTATTTAAATCAAGATCCTGGTACTATTCCTATCACCGTTGACGAAATTCACACAAATAATTTAAACGCATAGATTTTCGCATAAAGCCAATACTTAATCGAATTTACATTCAAAAATAATTTTAATACTACTAATTCAATTAAGGAAATCACGTGACAGGGTAACCAGCCCCAAAATGAAGATTCTCTCAAATTAAATAAAGGAACTACGCGACAGTCTAACCAGCCCGAAACTGTAGATTTTCTCGAATTATTTAAGGAACCATGCGACAGGGTAATCAGCCCCAAACTGTAGATTTTCTCGAATTAATTAAAGAAACCACGCGACAGGGTAATCAGCCCCAAACTGAAGATTTTCTCGAAACCACGCGACAGGGAAATCAGCCCCAAAATGAAGGTTTCATAATTAATTTAAAACGAACCACGCGACATGGTAACCAAACCCCAAACTGAAGGTTCTTTCATAAAATCTAAGGAGGTTCACACGGCTAAACCATTTAGATATGCACGCATACGTACAGCATAATGCGCAGGGCGGCCGTCATTTTGTTACCAAAAGGACTCTCTCATCTTCTCCGGCACCTCTTCCAATAAATATGGAAGATCACTTTTGAGAAACTCCAAATAACATTTGCCAACTCAAGTAAAGCATTAAGCATTTTTTTTTAAATCCCGACCAAACAGAACGTCACTGACAGCGGAATTAAATTAATTTTAGTAACTGCTTTGATACACGCAACATCATGCCAAACTTGGCCATAATTGAAAACCAATTCATGATAAAATGGTGAAAGTCTAATCTAGTTAGCTGACAACACGTAGTTCCAGTTACAGTCACAATAATGACACCTGTAGCATTCAATAATTTTACTCATACATTCAATCAGACCATTCATTTCAGATTCAAAAGCTTCTGTATTTTTTCTCTTTTTTATTTTTTTTTATATAATTAAATAAATAGGCTATCTTTGTGTTGAATATTGAGTAAAAGTTGTAGTAAGTGGCATAAGGTACGAAAATGTCGACATATTTGCCGAATATATATATTTAAATTTAATTTCTTTTTATTTAATTACTAATTGTCAACAGAGAGTACGAGTATGTATATAATCACTACGTATTATCAATTTTAACGTTGTTTGTCATTTCATCATTTTCTATCAATTATTTATCTATTCAATTTGACATAGTACCTAATTCGTAATTTCCATAGACTTAGAATATATACGCCAGTATATTCTAAGTCTATGGTAATTTCTAATTTTGTATTCACCTCTCTCTCAGTTATATTAATAGCTCAACATTGACTTATATATTATGAAATCATTGTAGCTCAATGGTTATTATTATATCATTGAGATAGCTAAAAAGCTAAAATTGAATTCCTTTTAAACGCGAAATTTAAAAGTAAAAAGTTAGAGTACAAACCTACATACGTTCCACCGCTGGGCAAAGATTTTCTCTTTTTAGTGCGACTTTTTGGAGCAAGGAAATATAATAATACTTTTGAAGCCTTAAAACATTATAGGCTTTTCACCAATAAGATGACAACGACTTTGTTTAATCTAATTAATATTTTTGAACTCACAAAGTACGATAATTAAATAATACCTGTTCTTGCTGGCTTTACTAGCAACTTAATTTATATCTCCACAAAATTAATTAGTCTATAATAATTTATGTTTCAATTATGTCGGTGGCAAGTGACTACGATTTACTGCTTGTTGATTTATGATTTCATGGTATTTTCAATATCTTTATTATCGCTTTCTCACTCTTTCGCAGGTCGACAGCACGCTTTTACGCTATAAGACCGACTTGCGTGCGTACAAAGGACCGCACGTTGATACAGTACAGACTAAATTAATTCTGTGCTTTTACAGTTTAATTGCCTTTTCCCATCTATTAATCCTTGTAACTACCAAGATTATGCATACTCGTTTAATAAAATGAAACTTACAGTGAATTAACTTATTTTAACGAATAGAGATCAGTGTCAAGTGATCAATGTCGTGCCATCGCCTCGGCTCGCCGAATTAAAAGCAGGCTCTAGCTTTATATCAAAGTCATTAATATATTATAATGAACTAGCACACCAGATGTTACTTTAGGTACGCGCGTAATCGCCAAAAAAGACATTGCAAAAGACAACTTACAAAAGAATAAGCGGATGCTGTAGCCCATAAATACTAACATGTATTCTTGATGCTTTGAGGCATTGCTTGGGGGAGGCCTATATTCAGCAGTGGACTTGTGAAGGGTTGTAATGATGATGATGATGATGATTCTTGACTAAAAATCAAAATGCAGATGCGAGGACTCAGATGATATGCCTTACCAATAAAAAAGGCTTCCGGTTCTTATCAAACAGCATTTTTTATTTCACGCCGATATTCTATGTAAATAATAGTGTAACTGAAAAGAATTATGACATGTTATTAGTACTAAGCGCATTAAATGTCACAGTAAATGGTAACACTGATAATGTTCTGAATAGCTAATTGTCACATCGTCAACTCTTTTTATTACCTACTTACTAATATTCATATCAACCATTTTGGAAGTCTTCACTAACGTAAGTTGAGTTTGGAGCTGAACTGTGATATTGAAATGTAATGACGGCTCTGTGGAGCAGTGGCTTAGCATTAACTTGCGGCACCGAGGGCCGCGGTTTCGAATCCCGCACGGAACAAGTATATACATGGCCTACAAATAATTGTCCCGGGTCTGCTGTGGTCCATAGACATCTTCAACTATCGTCGATGAAGGGCTTAAATGCAGATGCATTGTCACCCGGGAGTACTAAGATAAAATAACTAGTTTCCGGTAAAAAGGGTATCCGGTTCATTACACTCACCATACGAAACACAACAGCATAAAGCTGCTATTTCACTGGTATTCTGTGAGAGCGTGGTCCTTCCCCGGCCGAGCTGACTCAATCATGCTACAACCGTAATATAGCTGAAGCATGGCTCTAGCACGTAAAAATATTGTCTACGTTTGGAATTTCAACCCGGACAACCTTTATTTCAACTTTTCTTTAACTATTATAAGCCAGTGCTTGACTAGATTGTAAGTGGGGATGCAACCAAAGATGGTAAATTGCACTAGCTTAACTTAACAAAAGCCTTTTCACTCATGGCTTGAAGACACAGACTTTTATCGTTTCACTGTAATCGACGTTTGATTAAAATGCCATGAGCACAATAAACGATTTACGATCGCTATAAACGAGCTTTGATCACCGCTCTGTACTGATGCATTTAAGATGTTATTCAGTTTTTCTATTATTTTTTCTAAACATATGCAAACCATAAATAAGTTAGACTTTAACAAGAAAACAAGATTTATGAACGTTCTGATTTTATAATTTTAACATATTTTAGTCCTTTCAGACCATGATTTAAGCTTAGACTAAATTTTAAAGTCATTACTCTATTTGTAAATGAATTTAATCATACAAAATGTATCTCCCTGTTTATAGAAGTAAGGTTGGCAAACAAGTACACTGTTCACCTGATGTTAAGTGGAATACTGTGGCCCATAGACATCTACATTTAGATTTAGAAAATGTGTTTTGTTAACCCTGGCGACTAAAATGGCATGCCACGTTACCGTGAAAAAGGGTATTAGGTTTTCAACACTTATAATGGAAACCACAACGCCATTATTCATTATTCCTGCTATTTTACGCTAGTATTCTATAATAACGTGGTCTTTCCTCGGTCGAGATAAGCCATTCGTGTTGTAACCAGAATACAACTAAAGTGTGGCTATGTTAATAACAAATGCAATAGTTCCATCACCACAATACAAGTTGCAAAGTGTTTTTTGAAACTATTGAAGACCTAATAAATTTATTATATTTTCCAAAATAACGGAATCGTTATTAACAATAGAAGCTAGTAACTACAAATTATGTTATTATATTCTAACAATATTCAGATCACTGCGCAACTAACAATTTCGACAAAAAATGAATGTAAAATATCGACATTTGTTTACAATGCAATGACCATTTCGCGGAATGCCAGTCGATTTACATAGTCTCGTTATTACTCACTTGCATTTATTTACTCATGTGCTCGCGACTGTACATTTAAAACTGATTTAAAAAGTTTATATTTCCCACGAGAAGCGTTGGTGAAACGATCTTCAATAAGCGAATTTAAAATGGTCGCTGTAAACATACATGGTTTGAATGTTAAATGTTGTGTTGAATTGTGTCATATACACTCGTGTTTTCCGCGTGGGAATATAGAAACTTGCCATTTGAAACTATAAGCAGTTAAACATTGGAGTTTATTGCAGTTTACTCCTTAATAATTGATTTTCGTATATAGGGTTATTTTTCAAAGAGTAGCCAAATTTTAAAATTAAGTTCAAATATATAAATAATGATATACCGTTATTGTAATTTTTGAAAATACGAGTAAATAAGGCTTCTACTTTTATTTGAAATTATCCCAAATTAAATGTGATTTATGGGCAACCACTACGCGTACGCGCGTTTCTCTGTGTGCCATTTAATTCACAATGTTTTTGCTGACCGATTGACCTTTACGAATGTATGCGTGCGTAGTAAAATAGTAGGCGTTAGATATTTATGGATGTCAGTCAGTTAAAATAATGCATTACTACACATTTTGAATTAAAAACATGAAAGGACAGAATATTTGATATTTTTTTAATAATTTTCCTTCACCGTTTACGTACATTACTTATTCAGAACCTTCTCTGCAAATTTGGCCGGTTCTTGCAAAATAAGCCTGTATAGCCCGCGGTAGAGAAATTAGATTGGGAGCGAAATCGAGTATTAACAAAAAATTAAGTCGTTATGTTGCTCCTCCACGCAGCACATTCACGCGTCATAAACTGAACGTGATAAAGGTTAAATTAATTTAAAAGTTATAAATTATGAATTAAAAATTAAGTAATATTTTATTCAAAATCGTAAAGATACTATTGATATTGTTTTGTATGTGTTAGTTTCAAAGAGTTTAATGATTTCTTTCCTTCAATATAAATCAATTATACATCACCCTATGCGAAAAATATTACATTAAAAATCTCGTTAAGAATAAAATAACAAACAACACTAAATTGATAATAAATAATTATTAATTCAAAATGGTAGCGCGTCGGAGCTGACACGCACCATTTTTTCAAGTCGTGGTAGTACGAACACAAAGACCCTACTCATTATTTGTACAATATCGATATTAAGTGAAGACGAGACCATGATCATTTACCTATGTTATTGATGATAGGCATTTTTTTAAATATTATCATATCATATAAATAGTTTAACCCTTATCAATAAGGAATAATCACAATCTCAATTTCATCTGTTACATTAAAAATTCAACTTCCCATATTTTGCAAGTTGGAATTATTTCTCCAAATTTATATGGGACCACCCTGACGTATCTATACCTAACTTTTGTAATCAAAAATATAAATCATCGAAATCTGTTCTCAATTGGCAAAGATGTCGCTTAATAAACATACAAAAACATACTGTCGAAATGTTACAACCCTCCTTTTTTTAAAGTAGAAAAAAAAAATTCTTGGAATAATCTGTAGACAATAGATAATAATTAAAGCCTTAATGTTTATAATTTAAAACATCGTATACTCCAACAGCTTAGCTGCGGTAAGGGTACTAGCCCCAGCTAGAAAACATGACGTTACATACTCGAGCCCATTATACGACTATCGACCTAAACCATCTAACAAACGCATTTAACCTCAGGTTTAATGTATCTCTGTAGGTTAAATGTGCATTGCCGTTTTTAATTTCCTTTTAAAAGTATGATAATGGGAATAACAATTAACACTGATTTTTAATGCTACGACTATGCACATTCTACTGGGTCTCACCTTTAAAATATATTACCGTTCCCGTTATCGTTACCCATAGATTGCCTAATAGGGGAGGGAAGGGGGGATATTTGCCATAGTTGCCACGCTTAATAAAAATTAAATATATTAATAATATATAATACGACGTGGTAGAACCACACTGTAGCTTTATTACGGTGTCAGTACAAACGGGTCGACATGACCGGGATACACACACGGGGAACACAGAATACCATCATTAATTTGTAATAGATGATGTCTATGGGCCACAGTAACCACTTACCACCAGGTGCATTGTGTGCTCTTTTGTCATCCTTATCGTATAATAAAAACCTCTGAGAACTAAGAAGGAATGCCTCACAGCCCGTTATTATACTGGCTCTCCATACCGATCAGACCGAAACACAGCTGTGCAGGCACTGCTTTTTCGCAGCAGAATTAATTAGACACGCACAGAGACAGATCGTAGAGAGGATGTGCTGTAATCGCCACGTTTGACAAGTATTTGGCAATCTAACTACAATACATCTAGCACCTTTGATCTGCTACCCATCCCCGAGGGATTTCAACATCTATATAAATACGCGGTAGATACACCGCTGTCTTACGGAAACTACGAGATCAAATTCTTTCGGGTATTTCTTTCAGTCACCTTTTATAACAACCACTGGATACATCGCCACTTAACGGATTTTATATACATTTTTTTGTATCGTAGTTTACTTTAGAAATATCTGAGATTAATTAGTGTTCCGTACCTGAAGGGTAACCAACGGGACCCTATTACTAAGCTTCCGCTGTCTGTCCGTCCGTCCGTCCTTCCGTCCGTCCGTCTGTCTGTCAGCGGGCTGTATCTCATGATCCGTGATAGGTTGACAGTTGAAATTTTCACATAATGTGTATTTCTGTTGCCGCTATAACAACTAATAAAAAAAATAATTAGTAAAAACGCGTTTCTAAAAGGCTCCCTATTAGAAACGTGTTTTTTTGCATACATAGTATTAAATCTTGTAGAATGGTACGGAACCCTTCGCACGGGTCCGACACGCACTTGGCCAGTTTTTAAAGGAATTAACGAGTGTACTACCGTTATTTAAATTTATTTTAAACACACTATATGTTGTGGTGTGCCCACAATAGAATAAAAAATTATTACGCATAAATTCCGTATGCGAAATGCCATCAACCTGCAAAAACAGTTAACTCGTGGTCAAAACAAAGAAGAGTCTAGGTGTGGAGAGTATAATGACTTATTTAGATTTTTAAGGGTTGTCACACGTATGAAAATATAACGTGACAATACTTTTTTTATGTATTTTTTTTTATAAACTATAGTGACAAACGAACTTACAGTCCCCCAATGGTAAGAGGCTACTGCATTACATGTACACATGCAGCCTGTAATATTGTACAGATGCCTTGCAGCACTGCTTATTGGCGGTAGAAATAGAAAGAAGGTGGTACCTAACCAGACAGGCTCCTAGGCAGAAAAGAGTCCCACCACGTAATTAACATATATTGTATGACGTTTCGGCCTCGAATTTCATCAGAGTTGGTATCGCCTCCTTAACTATGTTTCTACCACTAAGCAGCAGTGCGGCCAATGTTCCGGTTTTAAACAAATGACAACCAGTTTAATTACAAGCTGCGAGACATTCCATATTAGACCTCTGTAGTGACAGAGCCTTAGGCCTTTCTCACAAATTATGCTACTGTAATGCAAGCCATAGGTGCCCTATATAGTATATTATCTATGGCTATAGGTCTAACAATCTGGTTTCCACACTCGACCATCAAAATAAGATTATTCTAGAATCATTCTTCTTTGCGCAACGTTAAACTCGACGGCATCACATACTTAACTTAGGTACATAACAATAAGACAATTAATTAATTGATATTAAAAAAAAACCTGTCAAACTAAATTAATTTCAAACTTGCGACCCGCCCCGGCCTCGCCTGGATAGAGTCTATCATAAGTGGCTTTATTGAGATTTACCATTTCACTGTCCCATGAGTCATATATGAACATTTCAATTGTTTAACTATTGTGTCTATTTCTCGGACAGGGAAGTTGTTTAGATAATATTTATTTTATCAATTTATCATTTTGTTGAAAAAAAAACTCTCAAAGTTATTCGAATAAAATATAGCCTAGATCACTCCTGTAATTGATCTCTATCTAGTAGTGAAGTTTCATTTTAATTGGTCCAGCCTTTTCAACGATTAGCCCGGACAGATAGACAAACAGACACACGGACAGGCCAAATTTTTAAAATTGGTTATTGTGAGCATAGATTAAAATGCACGCTTTTTCAATTAAATGTTTTTCATTCCTTGAATTAAAATTTATTTGCTTGGCCCATGTTATTATCGTCTTTTAATTGCCTTACCATTAGGTGGACTGTTAGATCGTTGTCTCTCTAATATAAAACGTTTTATTACGTGGTAGAGTCACGCTGCATCTGTTTTATGGCTGGTGCACTAATGGGTCCGCTAGACCGGGAAAGCACCACGCTCTCACAGAATACCAGCGTAGAATAGCAGCGTAATGCTGTATTGCGTACGGTGAGTGTAGAGAACTGCAAACTCTTTTTACCGATAACGAGGCATACATACTATATTAGTCCTCAGGAGTAACAACGCATTTGCTTTTTAATTTATTTCTATAAAAAAATATGCGTGTCGTGGAACACTCGTTGGAACGAAGTTCCTTTCGTAGTATATTATTATTGAAACAAATTATTACAAATAAATGAATTACTAGCGTCTATTGAAATGAAGCGTCATTTAAATAATATTTCTTTCATGGCAAGATAAGAAAAAGTGCGAGGGAGATGGATATTATTCCATCTCGCTCGCACTATAGAAAGGGGATGACGGGAAAATGTTACACTTTTTCTCGCCTAGCCCCCATCCGCCAAATTCGTACTGTGCGATAAGGAACTTCGTTCCAAAACCAAATGTTCATCATCTTCACCATTATTAAACTCATAATAATTCGTATAAGTCGGCTATGGGGTATATAATATATACCCTATAGTCGACTTATTATGTGTTTTATATACTATATAATATTAGGGCTACAATACAGCGAAAAACTGAGCCTCATGCATTCATTACCTTTCCGTATGTCTTGTTCATAGTAGCGGCTTAATTCACTATCCCATATCAGACAGTAGGTGTCGTAAAATGCGACAGCTTTCAACTTTTAATGCGGCTCATAATAGAGGTCACAGATATAACCGTTGAAATTATATAAAATTATGATCATATATTTATTATCTTAGATATTAGATATTAACTTACCTAAAATTTGCTTATTGAAAAGAATTCGGCGGATGCTTTTCTATTTATGTTTATAAATTAGCTTTTGTCTACTAAAGGAAGTATGGGAGACAAAAGTGCTCTTTACCCAAAATTATAACAAGAAGGTATCCTTTGTCCTAAGACATAATCTGCCTTTCTATTTTATCTATACAGGGTTATTTTGCAATAACCGGCCAAATTTGCAGAGAAAGTTTAGAATAAGTAATATAGGCAAAAATGGTGAAGAAAAATTAATTTAAAAAAATCTCAAACATTCTGTCCTTTTTATCTTTGAAATACCAAATGCGTGGTAATGCATTATTTTAACTGATTTTACTGCGCACGCAACCATTCGTAAGTGTTGATCGGTAGGCAAAAATGTTGTTGTCCATAAATCACATTAAATTTAGGATAATTTCAAATAAAAGTAGAAGCCTTATTTACTCGTATTTTCAAAAACTGCAATAACGGTATATCATTATTTATATATTTGAACTTAAGAGGAAATGCGGGCCGAGAGACTTTTAAAATTAGGTATTTGAAGAAACTATCGCTGTCGCTCTGCGAGCGCTCGGCCTCCGATAAGGACAACTGCAGATCCGACTGAATAGCCTAAGTAAAAAGGCATAATTCGAAGTTTGGCTCTCTACCGGCGAAACAGGCTAATATTGGACCAATTTAAAGGATATTTCATAAACTGAATAAGAAGGATATACACTGTGTTCCTATGTTTTTCTTTTTTCAGTATCAGTTATCAAATTTGTACACTAGGCCTCTGGTGATAGCGGTCTAAATAGGCAATTTTGAGCATTTTGTAAGTGTTCTAGTGCTTATAAAGATATCATCATCAAAAAGGAAAACATAGGGTCATAGAAGAGGTTGATATTTATTTTACTGTAAAAACTCATTGCTATAAGGTCATAAACCAGAAAGAAAACAGGCGAGAGCGTTTGTATGGAGAAAAGACCACCCGCATTTCCTCTTAAGTTTAAAATTTGGCTACTCTTTGAAAAGTAACCCTGTATATTAATATGTAAAGGGAAAGTTATGTAGCTCATTTCGCGCACGGAGGAGTGTGAGATATAGCATATTTAAAGTTTGTACGAAGGAGTGAAGAAAAATAATCACTACTTAATTTTGAGTGATTTGAGATGTTCCTTATTCAATCGTTTTTTGAGTGTACTTTAAGGGTCTAAAGCATTTATTTTACATTTTGTTTATAAGATATATATTATGTGTTTTAATGTACAGTTGAAAGTGATATACAGCTTGCTTAATATAAAATCTTAAAAAAATTATATATTACGGTCGCACTTCAACCACTAATCAACCACTAGTTTCAGTTAAAGGCTCGTAGAAACACATCATGTTTCGCGTTGACGATGTTAGCGTTTCAACATCTCACATGTCTCACGAGTGTTGCTATGCTTCCGGATTTGGTTTGACGAGCTCCACACATTTTCATTCATTATAACCGATTTCGAAACGTTGAAGTTGATTCTGATATGTTGTACACCCGGTTTGCAACAGCCATAAATCCGTTCAGCTTTTTAAGTTCAATTGAGTGACAACCATCCAGACTTTCACATTTGTAATTTTAATAAGATTGCGTTCCCGGGCACTATTTGAGCTCTCAATAATGTTGGAAGGTATGCTTTTTTAAATGAGTTAATGTCATGTTGGTATCTACCAAAGTTAATTTCTAGTATAAGATTTAGAAGTAAACAAATTTCCCTATGGGATATAGTTTATTATTGGGAAATAGTTTCTATATGTAATCTCTAACAAAACTCATAATATGTTGTTATATTAACAAGTGGTAAAATAAAAAAATTTGTACAACCGACTTCAATATAAATTATTAAGGATAACTTAAAAACTACTGGTCAGACCTTGATAGTCATTTCAAAATTAATATGGGACATAGAAAAAATTTATGAAGTACACACATAAAAAATTAATAAAAAATACAGTCGAATTGAGTACCTCCTCCTTTTTGAAGTCGGTTAAAAATTATGAAAATGATAGATAATGATTTCCTTAAAAACCCTCTCATTTATGAGAGGTGGTTTCTGTCCAAGAGTGAGACATATATAAGCTGTAACCTTAAATTTTAACTCAACTTTAGGTGTGTTACATATTTTAAGACAAATAAATAATTTTAATAAGATATAATTAAATATATTCCTTGTCTAATCCTCTATTTTTTTTTCAGGTAAGGATTAATGCCGACTATTGCCGACACGCAACTACCGTGTAGTTAAGTATTGAAAATTAAATAAAACCAGATGTGAAGGTATATTAAAACCGGATATATGTATTAACAAACATATATATGTATGATAACATAGTCCACGGCTGGATTTGGGGCATTTTCCACTATAGTTAATCGATACGCTAACAGTAGGTCCTGCTCCACATTTGTCGCTGCTCCGATAACGTGTTTTAACACAGTATTATATAGTATACCGTTACTGTTACAGCCTATTAAAGACCACTACTAAACATAGGCTTCCCCCATAGATTGCTTCATATGTGGGATATTTGCCATAGTTGCCACGCTTTGCAAGTGGGTTGACAACCGCAGTTTTTTATTAATAGTTGTTATTAGGAAGACGCTGCTGCCCATCTCCTGATTTGTTTCCCTCTGTTGCATTTTACGAGACCCACGGGATGATATGGGATAATGGATATTCTTACACCGCCACTACACAGTCCATTAAATATTATATAGTAATATTATTATTTTAGCTTATAAAACGTTACTGCTGAGCTTACGTAACTCCAAAATTCTCGATTTTTAATACAGGCTAATTAAACGTTTAACTCTTTTCGAATTAGTGTTATAACGCTGGTTTTAAGTTTTCAGTTTAGTTCTTCCTTCTTCAATTTATTAATCCGTCGTTCAGTTTAGCTTTTATATCGCTTCACAATCAACAGCCTGAAAGATCAATTATGTGTATGGCAATTTTATCGCAAGTTAATGCACCATGCGTTTTAGTGCATTTGGTTTTGCTTTAGTAATTGCGATCTCATAATAAATAAATAAAAAATACCTGGGAATATTTTATAGAATAAGTGTGACAAACGAGCACCACATTCCACCTGATGGTATGCTGTCGCTCATAAACATCTACATTTATCCTCAATTAAGAATCAAAATGCAGATGCGTTGCCACCCAGAACTGAGACAGAATGCCGACAGAAGTTTCCAGTAAAAAGGGTCTCCAGTTTTCTACACTCACACACACATCTGTACATACGAAACACAGCAGCATTAAGCTGCTATTTTATGCTGGTATTCTATGAGAGCGTGGTCCTACCGCCGAGCCGACCCGTTCGTGCTACAACCATAATATAGCTGCAGCGTGGCTCTACCACGTGAACAAGTTGCTTGGTTTTTCGAAACATACGATTTCTGTAGTGACCTTTATCGAGACTTGACTCAGTTTGCTCGTGTAAGTAATTAAAAAAAAGCTCCCAGCCTCTGGTCTACCACGACTATGATTACCAACACCGTTACCGTTATCGTTACAGCCTATTAAAGTCTACTGCTGAACATAGGCCTCCCCCATATATTACCTCATAGGGGGGATATTTACATTTACCATAGTTGCCACGCTTGGCAAGCGGGTTAGCAAACGCAGTTTTCCATTTTCAGTTGCTATAAGGGAGACGCTGCCGCACATATCCTAATTTGTTTCCCTCTGTCGCCTCTTACGACACCCTCGGGATGATATGGGTTAGTGGATATTCTTACACCGATACTACACCGTCCAACACATATCTCCCCGATTATAAATTAAGCATTAACCACATTTTGAAGTCGAACTCAACGAACACTTATACAAGATAACCTATCAAATTCCTTTGTTAACCCTAACTGAACAGTATAACGCACCGTTCGTGAGCACGTATGCGGCGGATGCATTTATCAGGATCAGGCGTAAAACCTCCGACCTGCGGAGTAACGAAGTTGGACGTAGGCATAACCGTGTATTAATAAACTAAATACAACTAATTTACGACTGCTGTCGCGCTTAATTTTATCTTACGAGTGTTTTAATTCCCAATATTTCGAACACTGCAACAGCCATAGTCATGGGAGTTATAGACAGGAGTATAAGATCGCATAATAAAAAATCATTATTTATTAACATAAATAAAACAATGAGGTTGTTATAACTTAATTTGCTTAATTCCGCGTAAAGAAAGAAAATGATGTGTCCTGCCCAGTTTTAAGGGGACCTCCCATCCTCCCTCAATTGCGTGCACTATACCCGTCACCGCCAATCCCAGCACTACCACCCCCAGCACCACCACACTAGAAACGACACACCACTCTCGAAAATACGACACGTGTTTCGCCTCTACACGAGGCATCCCCAGGTGAAGCAGACTCTGTGGAGGCTGGCCGTTAAGACTACTTAGCGGCCAGCCTGGCGGTGACGGGTATAGTGCACGCAATTAAGGGAGGGTGAGAGGTCCCCTTAAAACTGGGCAGGACACATAATTTTCTTTCTTAACGCAGAATTAAGCAAATTAAGTTACAACAACCTTATTATAATGGATTTCCGCAAAGTAACGCCTGATTCTATTAATTATCATAAATATCATAAACATGCCGTGTAGTGGCGGTCTAAGAGAATTCACAACCCCATATATACCGAGTGTGTCTTAAGAGGAGACAGGCTGGAACAGGAGATCCTGATAGCGACTTAAAATAATAAAAAAACTCCGGTTGCAAACCCGCCTGTTACAAGTCGCGGCACGTAAGTCTAGCGCTGAACGAAGCATGGAGGGGACGCGCATGAATTGAATTGCACGAATGCGACTGGAGAGTCAATCAGCGCGTGTGAACGATACGCACGAGCCAATCAGCGCGACTTATGCGCAATAAGCCAATCAGCGCGACTTATGCGCAATAACAGTCACCGCTAGACTTTCGTGCCGCTACTTATAACTATGGTAAATATTCCCTCTATGTGGCAATCTATATGAGGCCTATGTCCCGTTGTGGATTTTATATAGGCTGCAATTAATGGATAAATGTATGAACGTAAATATTTTTTTTTATAGGAAAAGGGAGACAGACGAGCACACAGTCCACCTGATGGTAAGCCGTTGCTGAGGCCCATAGACATCTACATCTATCCTCGATTACGATTCAAAATGCAGATGCGTTGTCAGCCGTGAGTACTAAGATGGAATGCCTCGTTTCCAGTAAAAAGGGTCTCCGGTTCTCTACACTCACCATACGAAACACAGCAGCGTTTAGCTGCTATTTTACGCTGGTATTTTGTGAGAGCGTCGTACTTCCCCAGTCGAGCCGACCCATTTGTGCTACTAATATACCAGTAATATATACCACGTATATTTTATATTCGTTTGTACACCCCTCTAAATACCGTTTTAGTTTCATATAAAATATATTTATAGATATGACAACCATTCAACTAGGTAATATTATTAAATAAGTATATAAAATTGATTTTTATATTTATGAAACCAGGAAAGTTTGTAAAACTAAGGTAATATTTGCACTTTCAGCATCAGACTACTATCAAATCTCTCACTAAATAAACACATTATGTTTGTCGGCTTTAACTTTTTAAACGCTTTCTTTTTTAAAAAGTTTTTATGTAGGTACATGTGAAGCAAATGACAAAAAAATGATTTTTCTTTCAAAATACACATGCAAATTGAGATTTTTAGCAATATAATACTTTAACAAAAAAGTAAAGTTGTCAAAATATAAAAAAATAAACACGCAGTTCAAGCGCGGTTCGATTAATTGACAGTTCCCGACCCGATCTTAAATATGACATGTTTATGTAGCTTAGAACACGTTTTAAAACTAATGCTTGTTATAAAAAGCACATAGGACGGAAGTTAAGATTTCCAATCAAGCGAGCAACGAGGTAAAATAACTTGTAGACTTGTAGTTGGGAGAAAAATTTTCTCTGCCATCTATGTACGCGAATTTAATTATAACCTTGAAAAGGTTGTTGTTGCTCTAATTTAAGCCTGATTTTTAAAGGAACATATACTTTATAATATGTTTCACGAGTTAAACAAAGAAAGCCAGGACGAATAAAGTATTTATATTTAAATGAGTATTTAAGGAAATTGAAATTCAAGGAGTTTTATAAAAGTGAATTTCATGCGTAATCCCCAAGGATCACTCATCTTTCTGTCTTTCTTCTTATTATCCATGTTGTATATATCTAAACGCAACCATAAGCGCTATTATTCCTAATACTAAGCTAATATTATTTACTTTAACATATGTCGGAGGCGGGCTAAAATACATTGTCACTCCCATCTATACTCGAAGACCAGTGTTTTAAAAATATGAATTGTGAATGTATGCAATGTTGAATTATCATTCTAGGAATTCATTTCAAGAAAAGCGTAGTATTGATACACGAAATTAAATTCATCTTCTTCATCATCATTCCATAAATGTTGAACATGGGCCTCTCCCGTTGCTTGAAGTTGGCTGCAAGTGTCCATGGACTACAGTAGTCACTTACCATCAGGCGGACTGTAAGTTAGTTTACAACTGCAGTTTTGTAAAAAAAAAGAAACCTCGGACATTTAGGGCTACTCTCTTTCGCGTCTGACGTAAATGTGATGGCCATCGGAGGAATGAGATGATTCAGGCGTTTCTCATAGTAATCTCCTACGACATTTTATACGTGGTAGACCCACGCTGCAGCTATATTATGGTTGTAGCACGAATGGGTCGGCTCGACCGGGGTAGGACCACGAACTCACAGTATACCAGCGTAAAATAGCAACTTAATTGCTGCTATGTTTCGTATGGTGAGTGTAGAGAGCCGGAGACCCTTTTAACTGGAAACGAGGCATTCCATCTTAGTCGTCAGGGGTGAAAACGCATCTGCATTTTGATTCTTAGTTATAATTATGATTCTGGATAAATGTAGATGTCTATGGGCCACACCATTCACTTACCATCAGGTGGACTGTGTGCTCGTTTGTCACCCATATCACAGTTTAAATAGTTAAATTGTGCCCATATTTTATATTAAAAAAAAACATCTATGGGACGAAATGAGGTGACGAATTCTCTGACGCTGTCGTCACACGATGCGTTTGTTTGTTGGATATTTATGGATTGGAATCCGTGTAGTATAAAAGTAAATGTTCTCAACCACGAAATCAAACGATATCGGTATAGATGTAGATATAACGGTTGTTTGTTAATGTTATTTTACTCAGTTATTGCCAAAATAATTGTTTGGAAAAATAAAAAAAATCTTGGACAATAGAAACGTGTGGCGCCGCAGCCAAGCGCATACACTTAATATGCGTCTAATTTACTTATTTTCACTTTGCACTTTGCACTCACAATATCTTCTCTGCTTACCCTGGAGGTAGACTGGTAGAGAATGTTCTGTTGCATTAAGTCTGCCTTTTTAGGGTTCCGTACCCAAAGGGTAATCAACGGGAACCTATTACTAGCCTCCGCTATCCGTCCGTCTGTCTGTCAGCGGGCTGTATATCCGTAATAGGTAGACAGTTGAAATTTTCACCGAATGTGTATTTCTGTTGCCGCTATAACAACAAATAATAAAAATAAAAATAAGTTAAAAATTAAAGGGGGGCTCCCCTACTAGAAACGTGTGTGATGGTACGGAAACCTTCATGCGCCGACTCACACTTGGCCGGTTTTTGTACTTGGTGTGCAAATAAAGCATAAATAAATAAACTATCCGCGATGGTCAATGCTCAGTATCCATACGATTCACTTCTCATTTATCATCATCTTCATCGGCTCATAAAAGTCCACTACTACACACGGGCACTCGTTTAAGGGAGTATTGGCAGGCGGATATGATCCAGGCGTCTCGCACCTTTAACGCCACTTTGATGGCCGTTTTTGTATTTTACGTCAGTCGTAAACAAGATGATCATTATACCGCTATCAGAAGCCATTAAATTCTTCTAGTACTTCTCTTAGCCGCCTCTTACGACATCCACGGGACGAATCGACCGCCAACTCATAGTTATTTCACTTAATACCTACTTAATATGAATATATGTTAATATGCTCTATATAAGGTTGCCAGATGGTCGAAATTCGTCTGGATCCTCCCGACATTTTAAATGATCTCTAGACTCCCGACAAAACTCAAAATCTCCAGACAAATAGTTTCTCGGAAAGTTGACGTATGCCTTTGATTTAATAAGAGCTGAGTTAGTAATCAGACTGAACTTTGGAGTGAATGGTTTGACATAATGTTTTCTTAAACGCGTTGTTAAATTAAACGCGATATAACCCGTAAAAATTAGTTTCATTTAATGAATGGTTTGAATTTTAAATATTTACTATCCTTTAGGATCCAAATTGGTGGAAATGGTCCATGCCAAATACATATCGCAACCTAAAAATTAAGTGTATTTATGTACATTAGTTATGTGTCAAAAATGTTAAATCTTTTTGTAGCCTCTTAATTTAAATAATAAATTTTTTATTTTTAATATTTATTTCACCCGACAACAACCCCAAAATCCCGACATTTTCAAAATTTGTCCAGATATTTTGGTCTTCCGATCTGGCAAACGTTTCTATAGCCCTCTCAGGAATAAGACGAGGCCTGCGTCCAACAGTGGGATGTATGTAACTTTACATTGGCTTTACTTTTTCAACGTTCTTTTCTATGCAGAGTTCAGTAGTCTACAATCAAAACAATCTCTACTCGTATATTAATAACAATAATATAATAACTCTTTATTTGCACCATTTGCATAACTACTACATAGATAAATAAAATTAAGTGTATTTACGTACATTAGTTATGTGTCAAAAATGTTAAGTCTTTTTGTAGCCTCTTAATTTAAATAATATTTTTTTTATTTTTAATATTTATTTCACCCAACAACAACCCCAAAATCCCGATATTTTCAAAATTTGTCCAGATATTTTGGTCTTCCGATCTGGCAAACGTTTCTATAGCCCTCTCAGGAATAAGACGAGGCCTGCGTCCAACAGTGGGATGTATGTAACTTTACATTGGCTTTACTTTTTTAACGTTCTTTTCTATGCAGAGTTCAGTAGTCTACAATCAAAACAATCTCTACTCGTATATTAATAACAATAATATAATAACTCTTTATTTGCACCATTTGCATAACTATTACATATATAAATAAATACTCTATATGATCTATACTTGTCCACAATAAATGATGAGACATCTGTGTCTGAACTAGATAAACATATAAATATCTGTATCTATATTAGCAAACAGTTGTGATAATTCACTAAATTACATTCAAATAAATTGAATAAAGATGAACTAGTTTCAAAATACATATTTGGCTGAAGTTCAAATAACACGCAGTGTCAAACTCGGATGTCCCATAAGTTTGTGAGCACGCGCTAAGTGGCAGTACAAGTTGGCTATAGGTGCGTTTCCCGCAAACCGCGGTCGCCGACCTCAGGGTCGGCGGTTCCGTGCTTTGTCCCATGTCACTAAATTAATGGCGCCCCTTTTGCGGTGTCTCTGCATGCCGGGTAAGGAATGACCTACATAAGTTTTGCATGAGACGAGAATAGATACGATTAATATGGCTCTTGTATTCAGCAAGCAAGTTCCGACAACATTTAAATTAAATGAAAACCTAATTTTCCGAGGAAGCTAATGCCTCCTCTACACTACTCGCGAAGTAGATCGAAGTTGGACGAGGCGAATAGTGTAGAGAGGTACCTACTTCGATTCGATTCGTGCAACCTCGCTTCACCTCGAGCAACTTCCGATCGCTGTTGGTTTTTTACGCCAGCCAGAGTCAAAGGACCTCGCGAAGTACCCCGAAGTTACACGAAGCGTCTCACTACACTACTCAGCGTACGCCAGTTATGAATATTTTTTAAATATAAATAATAAATATGTAGCTTTCTACATAATTATTATTTAGTTGACGTCGTACTGTTCACACAATTGGGTACCTATAGCAGCTGCCTCTTGAACGTTATTCATGTTAAGGGTGCGGGAGACTCAAGATGACTGAGCTCTTCGCGAAGTAGCACGAGTGTGTAGTCACGTTCTTCGGACTGCGATCGACTTCGACGAGCACTTCGTCGAAGTAACTTCGCGAGTACTATAGAGGAGGCATTAGATTTATAAGCATTTAAAAATGCTATACCTCTGACATCAAAAGTTCTCGCGTATTCGCCGCTTTTTCGTTATTTTAAAAAATGTTCTATCTATACGTGGTAGAGCCTTACTAAATACTTTTCACTTTTTTATTTAATATAAAACTGTAAACGGTTCATACGGTACGTATTAAAAAGACACAGTAAAAGATTTGTTTTAGAATTTAATACTGATAAAAAACAATTATGTTACTACAAAATAAATCAGTCATTATTAAAATAATGAAATTGTGTAAATTAAACAGTTTTTCGGAGAATATTAAATCCTACCTCGTAATTATAGTAATTTTCTTCGCACTTTTTGTTCTGCAAAATCTTTAATAATATTTGATAAATTTATACTGTCGCAAACCTTGTGTTCTATTGAAATCATAGCCAATCCAGATAATCTATTCTCTGTCATGGTGGATCGTAGATAATTTTTAATTATTTTTAATTTAGAAAAGCTTCTTTCACCACTTGCAACTGTTACTGGTAAAGTGAAAAGGATCCTGAGCGCAATACTGATATTTGGACCAAATCTTAAAACTGTTACAAATTTCAAAACATTTTCAGGAGATAAATTACTATTTTAAAAACAATCAAAGGACTGACAACTCCTCACAAAGTTCTAATGCATTTATTGAGTTCTCATGAGTTAAAATAGTCTCGAGGTTCTTACAATGTTCTAACAATTCATCTTTTGGGAGTTCTCTTAAGGCATATATGTTATACAAAAAAGCAAAATGTTTACTGTGCTCAGAAATCTGGGAAAATCTTAATTCTAAGGACTTTATGGCTGTATCCATAATGTGAAAAAATACTTCAATTTTATATTTTTGACGAGGCTCAATATTTGGTTCGTCAACACACTCATAAGTAAATTGCTTTTTCTTGGATCGTGCACGAGGTCTAGCCACATTTTCAAAATCTAACACCTCGCAATCAATTTCAGAAGCTAAGGCTTTGGCGTCTTCAAGAACTTGAGTAAAATACTCATCTGAACGTGAGTTTTCTAAGAAATCTTTTGTATTTCTAAGTAATTTAATGACGGAAACTAAGTCAAAATCTTTACTTTGCATTAATTTACTAACAGGGTTTATGCGATTCAAAGTTTCGTACCAAATTATAATAGAACATAAAAATTTAAACTGTTTAATTTGGTTCAACAAACCCGAAGCTTCGTCTCGTGTATAGGTATCCATATCTGTGTTTTGGTAAACACTAAACAATGCATCGTAAACTTGTCCTATTTGATGTCGGTTAGGAGCTAGTGCTAGTGGAACATAATAAATGTAATTTTAGTTTAATTAGGCTGTACAGTGAAAAAAGAGTTGAATAATTCAGCACATTGCAGAAGAGTAACAACTTTAATTGTTATTAGAAAGCCATTTAAGCTAACAATAAAATAATATCCTCCAGACCAAATTTCGGTCACGGCGGTCTGTCTCAACGGAGGTAGATAAATGATCATCGTATCAGAAGTCTCGCACTTTTGACGCAGCTTCCGATATTCGCTCTTGCCATTTTACAATTTGTATCATATACGAGATAGTTTTACCGCTATTCTAAATCATAAAATATTTCTGGCATTCCGCATAGACGTCGCCAGCAACAACAACAAACTTAGCTGTGATTTTTCATAGTCGCCTTTTACAAAACCCATTTTTTGTTTTAATAATGTCCTAGATTTTTTTTTATTTTTTTTATTTATTTATACTTTCATACACAGTAGTACATATATGGTGGACTTAATGCCATAGCGCATTCTCTCCCAGTCAACTATTAGGCTAAATAGCGATATAGACATATAAGAGGCGATGCAGAAATAATCAAAATAGAAAGGAAAAAAGAAAAATTATGTATTTCAATAACCGGCCAAATTTGCAGTGAAGGTTCAGAATATGTAATGGTCCGAGAGCTCTTGACGCGCATTTTTCATGAAGTGTTTGATGCATCATGAAACTTTGTTGAAAGTATCAGTCGACTCAATAATCAGGTATTTGACTGTTTGCCTGGCCTACCTGTGTACACCTGGTACTGCGCTTACAGGTAAGTCGCCAAAAAATTCGCCCCCAAAAAAGTGTTTGATTCAAATAATAATAATGACTATCCGTCAGCTAAGTTGATAAAGATTTAAGAAAAAAAAATGGCAGACACTTCTGAAGGGGTAGACATAGGGGCAAACTACCCCAAAGTTGTATTTTCAAAAATTCCAAAAAAGTATTTGATTTAATCTGCTATTTTTACAGCGTGTTTATTATATAATAAAAAAATCTCACAAAAGGGCAGACAATTTCTCCGGGGGTTAATAATTTAAAAGTATAGTTAAAGGTTAGTTTCCTAGATGACAGTTAGGGTGTACAGAGGTGTTTCTTTTTTCGTTAAGGTTTCATTAAGGAACAGAATCGGCACATCCTTTTTTAAACAGCAATATCCAGTCAGCTCTTGCCAAAATTCGCACTTTGTTCTTACGTAATCCCAGGGATCCTGAAGCGAATTTACGATCGGGATTAAGCTTTTGGAATGTTTAAAGCTTGGTTAATCAGACCACATCTTAAGTAACGAGACAGACCCACAAACGAACTAAGAAACGAATTAGGTGCATTGGAAATATACGCTTGTGTTTCATATATAGTTAGTTTACAACTGGTACCCGGCGCGTTGATGCCGCAGAAGAAATATTTGTGGAAATATCGTTTTAAATTTGGAAGGGTTATATTGTTTAATTAGGAATGATAATACATACATTGAAATTGAATGATATATAACTTTCAAATAAATTTGTCGGTACGATACACGCGCCACCTAATGTAAGTTAACTGTACTATGCCTATAACCATCTATAACCACGCAAGTGCAAGGCAATAAGTTGACAAAGTTTTACCGCAATCTGACGAACGGTATGGCAGCGCATTAAATACGAACAAACAAATATTATTTTTATACATTAGACAAATAACCAAATAATATTTATAATGATCTATGCCATAAAGCAGCATTGCAGTCATAAAAGGATGCTTTATGTGAAATATAGATATTTATAAAGCAGACATCCTAAACTTGCCTCTATTTTTCTTTCTATCCAATTTATCTTATAAGCGTCGTAGCGTTAAATAACGTGGATGGTTATTCACAGTTTCTGAAACACAAATTGATTTGCATTTACCATTCAAAAAGGTTTAGCTATCGAACTTAAAACTACTTTGATCGAAATGCTTAAAGTTAAAAATTTAACGGACTATTAACTGTTTTCATACACAGCTTTTACAAGTCTATTAAACGTATTTTTGTTTACAGTTAAGCGATTATACAACGATTATCAAAGCAATGATTACCTAACAGATTTTATGTTTTATTTTTAATGTTTTTTGGATATATTTTATGACTCTTGTTAAACATTGCCAAATCACTCTCACTGATATACGTAGTAGAGTCACGCTGCAGCTATATTATGTTTGTAGCACGAATGGGTCGGCTCGACCGGGGAAGGACCACGCTCTCACAGAATACCAGCGTAAAATAGCAGGTTAATACTGCTGTGTTTCGTATGGTGAATGTAGGGCATTCCATCTTAGCCCTCAGGCGTGACGACGCATCTGCATTTTGATTCTTAATTGGGGAGAAATGTAGATGTCTATGGGCCACAGCATCCACTTACCATCAGGTGGACTGTGTGCTCGTTTATAACCCGTATACTATAAAATAAATAAAAATAAAATACTGTACAAATCTTCAAGCTTTTCTTTCGCACATTAAACTTTCCTCCTTCTACCACAATTGATATAAATCTTTTTATTAGATTTGGTTTCAAAAGTACTAGAATATTCTCTTAAGAGTAGTATGTTCTGTGTACTAGGAAGAAAAAATGGTACTGTCTAAGTTAGTATTAATATATTGATGATTATCTAGACAAGAAAAAGTACAGTGTTCTGTTCAGTTTACATGTTCCGAATTCCAAAACCGCATTACAAAAATATATTTGAGGTGCAAGTGCGATTCGGTTTGCCGTTACTATTACTTCCTATTTGGCTAATGGTAAGTTCGTGAGGAACTTCGCTTCAAAAAAAACTTCGCAATCGATTCTAATAAAAACTAAAGGTGTAAAAATTTGTTTGGAGTCCATTTCATGATTTTTTCTCAAGTTATAAAGTTATAACCTATTTACGCACCACAGATGGACTCAGGCCAAGGCCACCCTGAGTAATTAGTCCGCCGCAGTGCCAGTGTTTGTTGGCAGTCGTCATTATAATATGTCTTTGAAATAATTTTTCCTCAAATATCCAAGTTTCCTCACGATGTTTCCCTTCACCGTCGAGTACTTGGTAAATCAGTAATATATTTACAAAGAAATGGAAAAAAAACATTATTTCAAATGAGTCTGTTACTGTTCTCTATAAATTTTTAATTAAAGTACATCAACTACTTGTTTTCTAGTAAACTGTTATTTCTACTAAATGCTGCGGTAATAACATCAAGTTATTCCACCGACATTATGACTCACGAATACAAATCACTAACACTTAATATGATTCACACAGACGATTTTTCCTCAAAATTTTATCTAAGGAATTCAGTGTGTTTATAATATTTATAATATTTACTTTTCAATTCGTTGTTGGATATCATTAATACGTCAATTGACGCATTTTCTAAAAGATTTACTTACTCACCACACTGGACCAATGAATTGGTGAGTTCAAAACCGATGTAACAAACGAGCTTATATCGAGTGCCAGTGGGTTTTACTACCTTCAGCTACGTCATTATTGTATTGTATAACTTACCATCAGGTGGAATAGTAGTATTTTTTTTCAATTTCTAATTTATTTTTATTTAAGAATACAGGTATTGACTAATGACACACAAATACAAATATTATAGGTATAATTAAATGTAATAAAATTTGAATAAATTAAGCTTACGATAGTTGAAAGTTAAAAGTCCTGTTGGAAATGGGCCTATCTTGCACATAAGCAAAGAAAATATACACTACACGAAAGTCTGGCATAAATGAAATATGTAATTACTTCCATCTATCGGAACTTATAAGATTTTTCTGGTATTTCCCATCGTCACCTCTTGCGATACCCACCGGATGAAATAGGATGATGGAATTCTTACTAGGCTTGGGTAAAAAATATCGAAATTTTCTCACAAAATCATCGACATTTATCGTCGATATTTTTAATAGCGATATTACGATATTCGATATTTAGTTTAGAGTATCGAACTCGTATCAATTTCGATATATTTTAAAATGTTATATTTATATTATAATTTAATATACAAAAGCATTCAATTGCTTGGTGAGTTAAAAAAAGCCGATGTGACAAACGCTTTCGTCGTCAAAACTCAAAACGTCCAGTAATAAAATTTGGCCTTCGTCCTACTGCATCATGTAAAACATGACGATATATCGATATTTATCACGCGATAATTATCGATGCTCTTCAAAAATATCAATACGATAAATATCGATATATTTTTTTCACTGGCTCATGACTAATTCTCACGTCGCTACCATACGACGCAATTATTTTCATTTTGATATAAATAAATATATCATATGATCGATTTCCTGAAAGACTTGCCCATACTAATTTGCCAAGTAATTAAAAAAGTACACCTACGCTATAGAATTCATATTCATGCACTAGTCATATAACATCAAAGTAATAATAACGGATACGTTAGATTACAAAAGTTTATTGAGATCAATTATACCAAATTGATTTAATTATATAAATTTTGATTTCACATTTGATTAAAACAAACTAATTAAAATTATACTCAAGTAAAAAATACACAAATCAGTGAAATTAATTATCTGTTTGTTTTTAATAATTACCTTACCCTCACACTAGGATTTTCTTCTGTATCGTGGAGGCAGTTATTTCTCTACTTATTTTCAAAATGAATATACATATTTAGTTATTTAGTCGTGTATAAGAGATTCATCACCTATATCATCTAGTGCAAGAGTTCCGTGGTAAAGTCACCAGGGTTCCGCGAAATTATTTATTTTTGCTTGTTAAATAATTTCACACTTTGGTACAAATATTATTCTGACTTGGCGCAAAGTATGCGATGAGAAGAACCCATTACTGTTATATAGACACGTAGGTAGTTAGCAAGAATTATATTCTAATATTTCAATTGCATTGTATATGATATGTAATAATTTAATGTGGGGTTCCATAAAATAAAAGTGATTTGGTGAGTGTTCCGTTACCTTAAAAGTTTGGGAACTCCTGCTTTAGTGGCACAAAGACACAAGTTTACGAGCCTTAAGATTACAGCAAGTTTCCCTTTATTTGGAAGAGCATGTTTAGGACTGGATAATTTTGGTATTCGCCAACACGCATTGGGGCAGCGCGGTGGACATTTCCTTGCCCTAAACCCTCTCAGAAATGAGAGGAGGCCGGTGCCCAGCAGCGGGACCTATATACCATTCTGTAAACACTAGGAACAAACGCAAGCTAGTGATACCAGTTTCTCGACTCCACAGAGTCAGTAATTCATTCTTGGGGCAATGTATACGCTATTACAACAAGGTCCCGGAAAGTGTACAGGCTCTCTCTATTACCAAGTTTAAATGTTTTGTTAAGCTGAAACTGTATAAAAAGGGTTATTATAGTATAAATGAATACATGGTTGATAATAACCCCAAGGAATGAGGTGGTCGCTTCCAAGCAGTTTCTAAAATAAATTTTGTACTCAAATAGTTTGTATAACCATTAATGTAAATTTTACTTTTTTTTTAAAAAGTCCCGCTGGGTTTCTTGCTGGTTCTTCCCAGGACAGAGGTTTTTTTTTCGAACCAGTGGTCGAAAAATGACTTTCAATAAGAATTACACATGTAATCTATATTGAATAAAAAATTATTCTATTCTATTCTATTCTATAGGCAGTAACTTTAACTTTACTTTTAATATTTTTAAATTTGACGGCTCGTTAGCGTAGTGACCGAGCGGTTGCTTGCGGCGCTGCGGAACCTCGGGTTCGTTTCATGGAACAAGTGTCTTTTATCCTATAAATAATTGTTTCGGGTAGTTTAGAGAACAGTTTTATAAAAATTGGTTTCTATATTGCGTTCAGTTCATTGAACATTTATATGCTTCATTCTACGCCTTAATTTCAAAACACTAACAAGTCCTGAGCACCCTATAAAAAATGAGAGTGTGCAAATTGCTATGCAGAGACGTTGTACCGCAGATTGCGATGCAACAGGATTCATGGCGATCGGGAAATATTTATTCATGTGTTTACATCGGTAACTCGTACCTATTACTCCTCAACGCTTAATCACAGCTTTATTTATAACACGTCAATATTCTATAGAGTAAAGCAAATCTGTCAATATACATTGATGCATTCTTGGAAAGGACTATAGTTTTTTTTTTTAAATTAAGTAGATATTTCAATCCTCGGATAAAATGTATTCATAGGATAAAACATAATAAATTAACAAATTAACAAATTACTGTTGTATGTACAAAACGGTTCAATTGTTTCACATTTATATTTAGTTTATGATTTATCGATGAATAACTCATATCTGACGATTGTAAAATCAGCCCTAAGAGTGACTACGAGCACACAATCTACCTGATGGTTAGAGTATACTGTGGCCCATAGACACCCACATATATTCATTCCATCCATCTATTACAGTCCATCGAAAGTTCACATAGGCCTCCCCCATAGATTGACTCATAGAGATGATATTTAACTTTGGTTTGGTTTGGTAACCGCAGTTTTTTATTATTATTATTGAGCAGTTGTCAGGAAGATAGTTGGCGATGTTTCACCCCCGTGCCTTAGAAAGCACTTAAAGCTGTTGACCTGCGCCTGATTTCCACCCGGTCGTGTTGTGGTTTGCCTTCCATCGGATTACGAGAGTGAAGGACTAGAGAGTGCACTTACTAAGGTGCTTGCGCACACACTCGTGCACTCGTGCACAAAAATACTGCCCGAATAAAACTATGTTCTTAATAAGCAATCTAGGTCAATTATTTTGGATGATCATTCAGCTCTAATCATCATCAAAATTTATCTTATTTCAATCGCTAGATGGTATAGTTAGCCTTAGGTAACTCTGTTTCCAATAATCCGCTTATTTTTAACCGAATGCAATAAACTGTGTTTTAAAAAAATATTCTAATATCTATGTCCCTTAATCCTGACGTCGAAACCACATTATCTTTGAAAGCCACAGCTATCTATAATCTAAATGTAAAATGTTTCCGCAATATCTCGTTTCAATTAACTTGAAAGCCTGCAAAATAAAATGACTCCGTCTAAGAAGCCTAACAGAATCCAAGTCGGAGATAACGAGGGATACGATGTCGGGAGCGCGGATTCAATTAACTAAAACAATAGGGTACTACCTGAGTAACCATACGACTGCAGACAGCACGGAATGGTAGGATTAATTTTCAGAATTTCGTTCTTTCAGAAAATCTACTTTACTATTAGTTTCTAAAATAATTTAAAATTAAAAATTTTGTACAACCGACTTCAATATATATTATTAAAGATAACTCAAAAACTATTGGACAAACCTTAATCAAATTTATATGGGACCAATTTAGAGGTATACCCTATCCAATAAAAAGAGAATCATCAAAATCGGACCACTCTGTAAAAAGTTATGCGTACATAAAAAAAAAATATACGCGTCGACTTGAGAACCTCCTCCTTTTTTTTCGTCGGTTGATAAAATTTTATTTTAATTTAATAAGACCAAAATTAAAAAACCACTTTTTATATAGAATAAGGGTGACGAACAAGCACACAGTCCAACTGATGGTAAGTGGATGCTGTGGCCCATGGACATCTACATTTATCCTCGATTAAGAATCAAAATGCAGATGTGTTTTCAAAACCCTGAGGACTAAGATGGAATGCCTCGTTTAAAGTAAAAGGGTCTCTCCGTCCACTAGTTTACGCTGGTGAGAGAGTGATCCTACCGCGATCGAGTCGACCCATTCTTGCCACTACCATAATATAGCTGCAGCGTGGCTCCATCATGTATAAAAATTGCGTTTGACGCATTGTGATTTCGCTTCTTGGTCTCTACTGTGACAATCTTCGATTTCTAACAAATGCAAAATCAAAATTACGAGAAATATATCAGATCAGAGAAGTGAAAAAAAAAATAGATAAAGCCATGTAAGTAAATCTAAATGAGTAGGAAATATTTCATTGGATTTCTAAGAATACAGCAAAGAGCGTAATCATACATCACATTAAGCTAATAGTAAAATACAAATTGCACATAATACACTTGGTGGCGCCAAACACAAAACACAGCATAATAAATTAAATAAATATGTACACAACTTCGCACCTCGTTAGCATACCAGCATACCGCACCGCCTAACGTCTGCTTCAAAGGTGCCCATTTTTTGTGAGCGCCACTCTTTAGCCTTAATTCAGACTAATAGGGGCAATTTCAAAGGATCGCATTAATTTGTCTCTAGTGCATTTTAAATACTAACTTGATACAGTGATGCTACTTGCCTTTTTTTAAACAAAATGTTTCTCGATTATGAATAATGCTTTTCTGAACTCCGAAAGTATTTAAAGTCTAAATTACTATTATTTTTATTTCATTATAATACTATCTATACAAATACGTACCTAGTCAAATAAATAAATTAAGCAATTTTGATATAGTCCATTTTAAATTGGTAAAGCTATTATTAAACTATTTTTATATTTGTAAATTCTTAGTCACAAATGTGTGAAATGGAATATATTTTTCGTTTCGATTGTACTTAGCTTGGACTTTTTAAATATCGCAATTCGGACGACCTAAACCCGTTCACCAATTATTTTGCTCTAAATAACTAGATAACAAGCCAAGCGGCATCTTAGTGACAATTGAATGCGTGTCGGCCATTGTCGCGTGCGATCGACAAAAACGACCTAAACAGTTTCGCAGAATAAATTCACGTGATTATTGTAGCAAAGAGTAATCACTACGTTTATGCGAATAGAAATATTGTTGGAGAAACGAGACATTTTGTAGTAGTGCTGACCGCGGCTACTTCGATAATTTGAAGGAAACTTCTGCTGATTCTTTATTGAATTTGTGACATTTTTACCAAGATGGTTAGAAGATGACTTTCATTTATTAAAGCAAAAAAAATACGACTCAACCTAATTTCCTATGCTACCCGTCCTAACATACTACAGAGCCCAAACATGGTCAATTGTAAAGCGTCAAAAAGCTAGCTTCAAGTTCATGGAATAGCAAAGGTGAAAATCCTGATAATAAGACGAATAGATCAAATCTTCAACACATAATTTCGTGATAGATTTTTTTAAAATAAAGAATAAGAAATGTGAAGGACACGTGTTTTAAATGCATCGAGAATGATAGGAAAAAATTGCCATACTTTAGGTTCACGTCAGTACACGACGGGATTCGGTTAAGACAGATTTAGAAATAGATGACATGATGCTTTTGATACTTTCGAAAGAGACACTGATTCAAGTAAGCTTAAAATAATGAAGGAGAAGGTTGCGGAGAAAGACCCTTTTTACTGGAAACGAGGCATTCCATCTCAGTCCTCAGGGGTGACAACGCATTTGCACTTTGATTCTTAATTGAGGGTAGATGTAGATGTCTATGGGCCACAGTATCCACTTACCATCAGGTTGACTGTGTGCTCGTTTGTCATCCTTATTTTATAAAAAAAAGCTTTCACCCAACAACGCATAATTGTTTTGATATCAAAGAGAAGAAAATGTAGAGTAATAATAATATTTATATATTATTATTTTTGTTGATGTTAACTGTTACTATTGTTTCGTATGGTGAGTGTAGAAAACCGGAGACCCTTTTTACTGGAAACGAGGCGTTCCAACTCAGTCCTCAGAGATGACTACGCATCTGCCTTTTTTGATTGAGGCATTTTTGACTGAGAATAAAACCATCAAGTGGACTGTGTGCTCGCTTGTCACTCTTATTATACAAAAAAAGTAAGGCAAAATCGAAACATTCACTTACTTCAGTTTACTAAAAGGATTTAACTTATTTGAAGTCAGAATAAGCAAAAACTATCGACATCATGCGCGACAAGTAATGGGTAAATTACGACAAAAAGGTTTGAAAGAGATTGTAGAAAAGCATGAGTAAGTTCCATAAACAGTGGTGAAACCCGTTCTTTTATCGCGAAACAAGGTGATGCTGTGCGTATGGTAGAATTGGAAAGGTATTTCTCATTTTAAGTTTTATTGCCGAGCCTTCGATCTGACTAATAGTGCTATCAGCTGTTAAGCTTAAAGCAAGTAATTGTGCAAAAAATGATAATGATAAACATCAAGACTTAGAGTGTGTTTTTTCATCATAATAACATCAGGCCATTGTTCTATAGCATCGCATCAAAGATTGAGAGGGAAGTTTTAAAGCATCTACGATATAATGCTCAAATTTTACCAATTTAGCTCATTTCAACAGAAGCTTTGAGCATGGTTTAAGTTATAGTCTGTTCCTTAGATACGGTCGCGTTTGTGTCGCGCTGCCTTGGCACAGGTGTCAAAGGTCATCTTGTCAAAGATGCACATCAAAGATCACCGCGTGCGGCGTACACCCGCAGGAGAATTTGGCATTTTAAAACGAAGCGCCGTAGTGAAAGTTTCTTTGCTACCTAACTTGTGTTTATTATTTTTATATTCGTATTTTATTACAATAAGCATAAGAATAAAATAATATTCTATTTTATTCTTTTAAAAAAACATTTATTTAACAAACACAATAAAAAATAATAAAATAGAAGCAAAATAATAAGTGCGCCTCCGGGTGTACCGAGACTATCTTAGTGAACAGACTCTATTTAAGGTTGACATCACGAGAAACCTATCAAGGTTAATCTTTGTAATACATCCATGATGCAAAGTCTACCTTCATTTACTCCTTTTCTGTCTAAGAGTCCTTCTGGGTAGGTACCACAATCTTACGTTTTTCTGCCACCAAGCAGCAGTGCCTGCACTGAAGGATATAGAGAGCCAGTATAATTACAGGCTATGAGGTATTCCACCTTAGTCCTCAGAGGTGACAACGCCTTTGCAGTTTTCTTCATTTGAAGTTGATTGCAGGTAACCATGGGCTGCAGTAGCTACTTACTATCCCGTGAACTGTGAACTTGTTTTTCACTTCTATTAAAAGAAAACCTACAAAGCAAATATTTTATGTTACTAATAACTATATAATTTAGATTTGTTATATAAAATAAGTGTTAATCAAAATCCGTGTAGTGACGGTGTAAGAATATACACTACCCCATATCATCCCGAGGGTGTCGTAAGAGGTGACAGAGTGAAACAAATAAATGTCAAAATAAGCAAATAAAATTAACAAAGAACGACTAAAAATAAAAAAGTGCGGTTGCCAAAAAGCTTGCCAAGCGTGGCAACTATGGCAAATATCCCCTATGAGGCAATCTATAGGTAGGCCTATGTTTAGTAGTGGACGTTACTGTAACGGTAACGGTATCTAAAATAAGAATCAACTTCTTCCCCAGCTTTGTAGTTCTGCCGTTAACAACCGGTCATAATGAGGCCCACAACCTATCTTGGTATTATAGTCTTCAGGGTAACAAGTGACCTATCTTTCTTATTTCGAGTAAGTGACCACTATCAAGTGAACTGTGAGCTGTTCTGTCACTAATCACAAAACGTAAGCCTAGCGCAACACTATTAAAGCGTCGGGACTAAGTAATCCGATGCCTTCGCCGGCTGCTTCTAAATGCCAATCGTCTTACGTTTGAGTCGCGTTTAGCACGACAGAATCTTGTCTAATGACATTTTAATTTAACTTAAATGATTAATCGTACTTGTTTGATATACACATACAACTCTTTCATGTTTAACTTAAGATGTAAAACATGCGTCAGTTACATGTAGCCCCACTAGTTATTACCACTGGTATTGCTAAGTAAGTAGGTAACTGTTTTTTAATAAAAATGTTCATTCATTCATGCTGATCATAGGCCTCTTCATATATTGTTGCAACGCTTGGCAAGCGGATTGGAAACGGCACTTTTTTTTATCTAGCGTTTATTAGGAAGACGCTTCTGCCCATCTTCTGGTTTGTTTCCCTCTGGTGTCTCTTACGTCACCCACGGAACGACATGGTGTAGTAGATATTCTTTAACCACCACTATATGGTACTATAGCAATTTCGAACAGTAAGTTTACTGGCGAAAATTTCTGGAGGTGAAATATTAAAAGAACTTAACACCCAGAACATACGTGGTAGAGTCATGCTTCAACTATATTACTGGTATAGCTGTAGCACGAATGGGTCGGCTCGACCGGGGAAGGACCACGCTCTCACAGAATACCAGCGTAAAATAGCAGCTTAACGCTGCTGTGTTTCGTATGGTGAGGGTAGAGAACCGGAGACCCTTTTTACTGGAAACGAGGCATTCCATCATTGTCCTCACGGGTGACAACGCATCTGCATTTTGATTCGTAGTCGAGGATACATGTAGATGTCTATGGGCCACAGCAACCCCTTACCATCAGATGGACTGTGTGCTCTTTTGTCACCCTTACCCTATAAAAAAAGAACATAAATACAAGTGTGAAATGATAGGATTTCTTTATATTTGGTTAAAAATCTCTATTTCTTACGAACAACAATTGCGGGCTTGAAAATATACACATATGAATCGATCAATTATAAAAAGTTTACTCCAATCGTAGGCATAGTTCTCTATTGCGGAAGATAGTGAGAGAGAGGTCGGTGTCCAACAGTGGAAAGTGTACGGGGTAATGAGATAGAAATTGAGAGTATTCAGCGACAATTCAATATTATTACATTGAAGTTGCCTTCTTCACCTCGAAATATAACAATAAGTCGATCAAATTCCTCTAGCGTGACAATTTGATCATCTTGATGTATCTCTACCGCGTGGCGCAGACTATTTTATGGAATTGGGATGACAAACAAGCACACAGTTCACCTGATGGTAAATAGATGCTGAGGCCCTTAGACATCTACATCCATCCTCGATTAAGAATCAAAATGTAGAAGCGTTGTCACCCCTAAGGACTAAGATTGAATGCCTCATTTCCAGTGAAAAGGATATCCGGTTCTCTACACTCACCGTACAAAACACAGCAGCATTAAGCTGCAATTTTACGCTGTTATTTTGTGAGAGCGTGGTCCTTTCCCAGTCAAGCCGATCGATTCGTGCTACAACCATAATATAGCTGCAACTTATCTCTACCACGTTTAAAGAAACAGCAGCGTTATGCTACTATAATACGCTGACATTCTGAGCCAAATCCTCTGCTGGTAAAGCTAGATATCCATCTATCCATCAATCCATTCATCATCATCATCATTACAGCCTATGAATGTCAACTACTGAACATAGACATCCCCCATAAATTGCCTCATGGGTGGGATTTAGCGTGGCAACTATGGCAAATATCCCCCCTATGAGGCAATCTATGGGGAAGGCCTGTTCAAGAGTGGACTTTAATAGGCTGTAACGGTAAGGGTAAAGAGAGCAGTATAACTACGGGCTGCGAAGCATACTATCTTAGTCCTCAGAGGTGATAAATCATTTGGCTGAACCATGGATACTTTGACCACTTTCCATGCGTTAGACTGTTAGTTGTTTTGTCATTTTAGTTTATTAAAAAAAACCCTGGCGCTTTTTTGCGCTTTCGGCAAACTCTGAATAAATAAATTTACAAGCGTACAAATACATATACATATAAATAAAATTGAGGGGTCTGTCTGTAATATTGTAATAACTGGCTGCTATTAAGCTCAAGGGGTTATTTACATAATATTAAGACTCAAAGAACCATTTTAACCGACTTCAAAAAGGAAGAGGTTCTCAATTCAAGTATATGTTTTTTTGTATGTATGTTACGCGATATCTTCGCAAATTGTGAGCCAATTTTGATGATTCTTTTTTTATTAATTAGGTTAAACTTCAAGGGTGTTTCCATATAAATTTGGAGAAAAAATTCACCCCTAAGGGTAGCAAATAAATAACTTCTTTTTTAGCAACTTGAAGTTGGTTTCTACTTTTTGTTAAAAGTTATAATAATAAAAAAATTGTCTATCTGTCTGTCTCTATGTCCGGGCTAATTTTCGGAATGGCTGAACCAATTTTATTTAAGCTTCACGAAAAGGTAGAGAGCAATGCTAGAAGGTATCTAGGCTATATTTTATCTGAAAAACTTGGAGGTTTTTTTGAAAAACGTAAAATTGATACTTAATCTTTGGTTACTTAAATCTAAATATCACCATATTAATACATTTTATTTATTTATTTATCCTTTATTGCAACATATCTTCAACTAGGGGTTACAAAACTGTCCAGGCAAAGCCGGGCGGGTTCCTTGTTAAGAATAAATTTAAATTCGCACGTAAATTGTGTGATTATTTCGTGATTATATTATTGTAACTACACAAAAACACTTCATTCAACAGATTTAAAATTGATACTACCCTCACTTTTCCAGCATCTTACGCAATTAATTACTTTATTTACAAACGATCTTCGCCTTGATTTAGTTAGGCAAAAATAAAATGAGTATAATGTACTTTTTTTTTATAGAATAGAGTGACAAACGAGCACACAGTCTGCCTGATGGTAAGTGGATGCTGTGGCCCATAGACATCTACATTTATGCTCAATTAAGAATCAAAATACAGATGCGTTGTCACCCCTGAAGACTAAGATGGAATGTCTCATTTCCAGTAAAAATGGTCTCCGGTTCTCTACATTCACCATGCGAAAGACAGCTCAACGTTAAGTTGCTATTTTACGCTGGTATTCTGCGAGAGCGTGGTCCTTCCCCGGTCGAGCCGACCCATTCGTGCTACAACCATAATATATCTGCAGCGTTTCTCTACCTCATATAATACATAATATAAAATCTGTAACGCAATGAATTATTTACCTACTGTAATAACTACTGTAATGGAAATGATAAGGTTAGCACCAAACATTGCTTTAAGGTAAGTCAAATAGGAGGGCAAACTTAAATTTTTGTCCTATGCGTTACGGTCTACATCGAGGTCGAAGCTCCAACTGCATGTGATATAACTACAAATAAACGATTTTTTTATTTTTTCCTTTACTTGTGATGTGAGACCTTGCCGTTTTCCGAATTTCATGATTCTAGTTCAACAGAAAGTACCCTATAGATTTTGATGAGGGATTTATGAGTTTCACCGTGGAAGAAAAAAGCGACATCTCCCGCTGGGCAAGATTTTCAACTCGGGGAGCTATTATACCGGAGTAGCCCGGAAACTTTGGTAGTGTTATTTAGGCTTCGGTTCGTTTTGCTTGTGGGGCGACGAGATTACGCCACACGAGTATCAATATACTCGATCTAAATAAACATTGATTTAAACATAACAGGAAGAAAAGGGAGCCGCAAAAAGTGGACCACGAAAACTACGTACACAATCAGTGTAACCGGCGTTTAAGTCCTTTTAAAACCGAGAACCGTTCTAAGTGTTACAGGACTCCTCCATTTCTGAGAGGCTTTCGGGTAAAGAATCGTTCGCCGCGTTGCCCCAATGCGCATTGGTGGACTTCACATGTCCCACAATATGTTTTTAATTTCTCTGACATGCAGGTTTCTTCATGACGTTTGCCTTCACTATCGAGCACGTGGCAAATCAGCAGTTAAAATTGTAATTATTATTGGCGTTTCCGCTGATCGAACCCGGGTTGCTTGCGTACTGCATAATTTACAGTTAGTGCTTATCCCATATACTACCACGGCTCTAGTGATTCAAGATCAAGATGAGTAAAATTTATCTACTTCTCCATAATATATAACATTTGTTATTTACACTATTACCCAACACTACTAATACTTTTATAAGTGTTTATAGAAAAAAATGGCAGTCGTAGGACTGCACGTGAGAAGTGAATACTTCTTAGTTACACAAATTGTAAACATTATTTTTGTATTGTATATAGAATGTATACGTGACGGTCACGAATGCTTTTTGCCCATCCCAAAAGAACTACACATATATATATATATATAACTCTTTTGTATATAGCTCTTATATACACACACACACACACACCTCTGTATATATGTATCTGAGCGTGACGGTCACGCAAGTTCAGTACTTTTTCGCCATCCCAAAAGTGCCCAACGTGCATAATAAAGAAGTTTTCATTTCAAAGTTCTCACTTCAAAAATTATGACTAATTCACATGGCTGTGTTATTTATGCGATGGAACAGGGAATGGGGCAAATGAAGAGTTTGCGGTTGTTGCAGAACGTTGACCGACGTGCGGTTGCAAAAAAATAAGCAATATGCTCAGGGTAATGAAATACACAATAACTCCGACTTCAAATAACTTCCTCTTGTATGCAGCTGGCATATTATGCGACGGCATCTGGAATTGCGCAAAACAGCTTTTTAACAGAGTAAAGGAAAAAGATGATTACAAATTTGTAAAAGAAAGTATTTTTATAATAATAATATGTTTATTCATTTCATTCATACATTCATATTCTATAAATGTATGAATGAAATGAAGTGAGACCTTCTAGTAAGTAAATAAGTACATACTTGTAACAGAAGGTCTCTCTCTTCCACAACAATTTCGTTTTACTAAATAAACATAAAAATTAGACAAATGAAATAACAACTCTTAAAAAAAATTAAGGTAACAGTAATTAATATAATAATTTTATATGTGGTCAAACTTTATTAACCGAGTTCAAAGAACGAGAAGGTTCTATATCCGACACGTATGTTTTTATATTATATTATGTTCGTAGTTCACCGATTTCTCGGAAACGGCTGAACATATTCAAAAGATTCTTTTTTTTTTTAGAAAAATTCCATCTTTCTTATCACTGATCTTTATACACCTATTTAAAGGACATTCTAGTTGTTACCTTGAATGTGTGATTCCTTAGACCAATCCAAAAGGTAAAATATATATTAATCTTTAATAAAGTTTAAAAATAATTAAGTTAAGATTAGGGCCGGTATTTTGAGACAATCTCGAGTTGAAACCTAACTTAATTTGACTCCAGGCATAGAGATTAATAGTCCCAAAACACTAATACACTTAGGCGGGGTAATAGTGTTCTGTGTTCTAGGCCATTACTATTAAGTTTACACAAATTAATCCCTTGCAGTGGCGGTGTACTTTCCACTACCCCATATCGTCCCGTGGGTGTCGTAAGAGGCGACAGAGGGAAACAAACCAGGAGATGGGCAGCAGCGTCTTCCTGATAAAAACTCAAAATTATAAAAAACTACGGTTGCTAACCAGCTTGCCAAGCGTGGCAACGATCGCAAAATCCGACCTTTGAGGCAATCTATGGGGGAGGCCTATGTTCAGCAGTGGAGTTTTATAGGCTGTAATGGAATGGATGGAACTTTTTTTCGGTTTTTATTAAAAGTTTTTAGTTTTCATTTTACCTTTACTGTTTTTGACTTTGCTTAATCAACCTTAAAATAATTAAAGAAATATAAAACTACTCTTTGGTATATTAATAAATGGATTTTAAGCAACCTTGGTTACTTCTTGAAATAGCAATATGGCAAGTTCGTGAAATACCATAGCCGCAACCGCAAGTATTTATACTTATAAAAATTTTAAAAAAAATGTATACATATAAAACGCGAGAATTTCCCTCCGAGAGAAGAATGTGTGTAAAAAAGATGACAAAATCGTGAGTAACGACATTAATGAGCGTGTAACGCTCAAGAATTCGAGTACTGCTGCTTAATAATAGATGCCTTCTTTTATCCGTCTGCGGAGGGTGACATTTCTATCAACGGTATAAATACTCGTACATTTTGCTATAAAAGGACATGGAAATAGCGTAGGAATGGATCATACATAATTTTAACAGAATATAAGTGACAAACGAGCATTACACGCTCATTAATGTCGTTACTCACGAACGTGAGTAACGACATTAATGATGACCAATTCACTCTTGCATTGAAAACGCCCAGATTGTATTTAGATTTAAAGACAGACGCCGGCAAATTGTTCCACTCCTTTGCTGTACGCATTACAAAAGACAAAGTAAACCGTTTGGTTCTAATGCGTGAAATATTGACAAGAAAGGGATGAAGACCCGCCGATCGCCTGGTTTTCAGATTAATTATTCCGAGCATGTATGCGTAGGTGTATGGAGTATGGATATAAAGGTGTGTCAGGATCGTGCCAAATGGAAGCCTGTAGTCTCTGCTTGCTCCTCTGGGTGACAGGCGTGAGTGTGTATATATTATGTATGTGTGATCAGTACCTATCTACTGCGTACCTACAGGTTATTGTTCTCTTTGACGTTGCTCTTCTGCTTCTCGTCCTCATCGCCTAATAGAGACGGGTACGTTACATAAAATACGTTTTGATTTTATGAATTAATAAATTTATTGCTATGTGTCGTAGGATATGAGACCTTTGCAGCATTTTCTATAACCAACTCTCGCAACATCGAGGACACCAGACGTATTCCCGCCAACCTGTTTTTACCAACACAAATAACTTGCCTAGAATTGAAAAATAGCTGCAAAAAACGTCAAGGGCTTGAAAATGCATGCGACATTACTTTGCGCGGTGCGTTGACCGTCGCATTCCGACCCGACGGGAGTCGAGGTCAAGCGGTCACCGATTTTAAGGCCTGCCCACACTGCACCGTCAATTATGCTAGGTGCAGCTAACACTTAATTTAATTATGGTGGTTTGTTTTATATTCCCACAACAACACTAAAAACAGTAACCGTGACTGTATATTAAACATATCGAAAAGCAATAATATGCTATTCTTTACAACTATATTATATAAGTTGTAAAGAAAGTATATATATATATATTATATATTTTGTATTTATTATTAATTGTACAAGCAGTCGTGACGATAATTTAAAGGTTTTATTTCTACCATTCCCATTCCAAGCAAACAGAAAGAAAATGAAAAATATATAAACGGTTTACTTGTGGCTCTACTTCACTACGAGCTCAGACCAACAAAGAAGATAGACGGGTCACTACCACTATGTACATTTCAAGTGACAGTGAAATAAAACCATTACCCATGTTCTTCTTATTGTAAATACACGCACTCACACACACTCATATTATGCATCTTAAATCACTCGTAAACAACAACATGGTTATAGGTTCATATGGCGTCCAGGTGTGGACTGTTAAAAGAGTAAGAAGAAAACGTGTGCGTGAATGCGCGTCAATAAATTGAGCATGGTTTCGGCGTCACTTTTAATCTACCCATGTAATGTAATCTAACTTTCTAAGTTGGTCTGACAGTACGACAGAGAGTTGAATGGCCTATCCTAGTTTTACAAAAAAGTATTTATTTTAATAACACAATAATAAAATATCGTTACAAGTTTGTTCGGTATTTCTTTTTAGCTGTATCTAGTGCATTGTGCACCCAGCTATTGAAGATGACTGGCGATCGACTTAAAACCGGGGTTGTTTTTTTTTTGGTAGAATAAGGGTGACAAACGTGCACACGGTCCACCTGATGATAAGTGGATGCTGTAGCCCATACACATCTAAATCTATCCTTGATTAAGAATCTAAATCCAGATGTTTTTTCACACCCTGAGGACTAACAGGGAATGCCTCGTTTCCAGTAAAAAGGGTCTCCAGTTCTCAACATTCACCATACGAAACACAGCGGCATTAATTTGCTATTTTACGCTGGTATTCTGTAAGTACGTGGTCCTTATCCGGTCGAGCCGACCCATTCGTGCTACTACCATAATATAGCTGCAACATGGCTCTACCACGTGGTGGAAAGTGAAAAAATGTAGAAAAAGTGGAAAATTTATTTGCCCATTCCAAACCTTTTTTTAATTTAAAACTTAGAGTATTATTTTCACGAAGACCGCGTTATAAGTGTTTAGCAGAGTAATAATATACAAAAAGCTACTGTTCCTAAAAAAAAAATTCCCTCGCAGTACACTTAGAGATATGATTCCTTTTCTGTCTAGATATCGGTCTGGATAGGTACCATCCTCTTACCTATTTCTACCGCCAAACAGCAGTATGTGCACTGTGCACTACTGTATTCCGGTCACAAGGGTCAAGAAAGCTAGTATCTTAGAGTACACATTTGCATACCTTGCTTATGTATACTCTAAGGCTAATGTATTTATATGCTACACATTCTGTAAATTCAGGCTAGACATTCTATCTTAGTCCTCAGTGGTGACAACAGTAGCCTTCTTTGTTTAAAGCTGGTTGGTTTACCGTAATGGAATCGTTTTACATATATGGCACAGGTACAAACAGCCTGACTCTAGAATAATTATTTGTAGCCCGTACAAGCGCTTGTTCCCAACGGGATTTGAACATGCGGGCCTGCAGCGCCACAATCAAGCGTTTAGCCACTGCGCAAAAAAATATATATTATACTATAGGTAGAATTTAAGATATTAGGTTTGAGTTTTTCCACAATATTTATAACGCTCTTTACCGACCCTAGGTACTTTGTTTCGCGCAGCACGTCCTCTATACAGTCGTTTTACTCCTGACTACATTGTTCAGACATTGCTTAAATAGGACGAAAAATACTTTAAATTTTCTTCATTTATTTTATTACTAACTAGCGATCCATGCCGGCTTCGCACGGGTGACGTCTGGATCTCAACAACAGCGCCACCTACTGGGTCTAATTGTAAATCTAAACCATTCAGGGACCCACTCAAACACGCACAAAAGATTCATCAAAATCGATTCAGCCATTTTCGAGTTTTTGCAAGACTAAGGGACAGCAATTGATTTTTATACATAGAGATTGTTTTCGAGTAGAAATTCTTCTATACTCATCGATCACTAATAAAAAACCAATGTCTATACTCTATGACAGCCTTTCTAAATCTACTACTATCTAGTTGGCGATTTTTAAAAGGACATATGTTGATAGCATGCTTTCGTTCTTTATCGGTCCATAAGGCCACTGCTGGACATAGGCCTCTCCTGTTTTAGAAAGGATTTGCCTTAATCATCATACTTTTCAGGCGGGTTGAGGATCACAATACCAGACATCTCGCTGCTTTGACGCTGCAGTCCGTCGCCGATCTGGATATTTTACGTCTGGCTTAAACGAGATGGTATTCCACCATTTATCGAAAGCCATAAGATTTTTGGCGTTTCCAAAACTGGAACTTCTACCCATGATACAAAATGGGGTGATGGATTCTTTTACTCCGCCACCAAACGGCAAATCGACTATATTCGATTATGTAAAAAAAAAAAACAATTTACCGTTACAGCCTATCAAAGACCACTGCCTCCTCCATAGATTACCTCATAGGGGGATATTTACCGTAGTTGCCAAGCTTGTCAGCCGTGCTGGCACCGTGTAGTGGCGGTGTTAGAGCATCCACTACCCCACATCGTCTCATGGGTGTCGTAAGAGGCGTTAGAGGGAAACATTTTTTTTTCATTTTTCAAACAACCAAGAGATTGGCAGCGGCGTATTCCTAATAACAACTAAAAAGTAAAAATTAACAATTTACATCAATATATTTGTTTCCTAGAATACCACTTAATTACCGCTGTTATAATGATTGTTCTTGAAAAAAGACGATGATTTAAAGTGCACTTTCATTAGCATAAAATCAGGTCAAAATGTGTTATTTAGATTGTATCTTTATGTGAGATGACCATAATCGTTAGGCGCCCGTGTGCGATGGCTATTACAAGGCGTGTGAGAAATTGACTCGATTCCCGAACCGGTACTCCACCTTAATTGCCCGAGTCCAACTTACTTTTTGTGAAATATAGTCGCACTATATTAAAGAAAACTTTGTGAATACTAAGTAACTAAAGTACTTACTAGGACGTAATGACCAAAAACTAAAACGCTACTCAATTTTAATATGTCGTTAAGTCTCGTGGTGTCACAGTCACTTTGACTTAAAATGATAGAGACAGAACGAGACTGAACGGTAGATATCTTAAAATTTAGTAGCGTTTGAGTATTTGGGCAAAAGACTTCTTTTCTGCCTAGGGGTCCGTTTAGTCCCAATCTGAAGGATATAGTGAACCAGTACATCTTAGTAAAAAAAAATTAAACCTTTTTTGTTTGAATTCGATTGCAGGTTTCTATGGTTAGCAATAGAAATTCACCATCAAGTAAACTGTAATTTCATTTGTCACTTCGACTGCTTATATAACAATAATATAAACATCTTCATTGTCATCAACAACAACAACTGGCAAAAGCCCATAGATATACGTAGCCCTTGCACAGACTGTGAAAATTGTTATCTAAGCATTATTTGTAAATCTATGGCATACTCGTTGCACAAGGCTGGTGAGTTCAAAACCGGTACCTTCGCACTGGTAATTATTGATAATAATTGGTATTGCTCCCATTATTAGCCTATTAAACTGTTTCTGGATAAATTTTCCGCCATCAGTCATTCGCAAGAACTTTGTTTTTAGAGTATCGGATCGAAGCTATATGACATGAAATATTTTCTTTTTTGAGATTTGAATAATCTTCAATCTTCATTGAGTTCTCCCAGATATAGTACATTGTGTATATCTTATATTTCACAAACATTTTTTAGGTACATAAGAGACTATATGCATGAGTCGAAACTATTTAGTGATATAAGATATGGGTTTTAAAAACTGTAGATTTACTAAAACTATATATTGATATGTACACATACTTATTGTTTAATATAAAATTTACTTCGATATTAGATGTATTACTACGATATATCAATTATACATCCAATAAGTACCTACTTACGTATTGAATAGCCCACTCCTAAAACAGTGCATGCTTCACATACTAATTTAAAATACGATAAATATTTTGTAAGTAGTAAAATGTAAATAATTTTGAATTTTATATACTAACTCTTTGCATTCCTATTTTGAAAAAAAAAGGTTAAAAAATAACATATCAAAAAGTTTTTATTACATTTTATTCGTAACAATAAGCAATTATACAGTGTTAGGTAAAAATACACTAAGGATATACAATTTTATGTAACTGTACAATTAGCACCTTTTTTTCCATCTTAAAAATTTATACGTCCGTAACATTTAAGCGACAATGTATCAATAACTTCGATAACTTGTTCTGCAATATATAATAGTAGATAACCGCGATTTACATAGATAGAGCACATAGAAAAAACAAGAAATGTAGTGAAGCAAGATTCTTTTATATTTCTCTTTATAAGGGCCGGATACATAGCATGCACTTTATGGTTTATGGGGCTAGATTGTAATAAATTACGGTTTATTATCCGCTCATTCCCAGTTATTTACTGTATTTGAGCTTTTATAGTCTCCATTGAAAGATGGCGAATGAGAAACAAAAGGATCCTCTGTGTTTTGGACGACCTGATAGCGGGTATATAGGTAGCGAGTTCAAGCAAATATTAGGACATAGACTAATTAAAAACTAACAAATTATATGAATTTAGGACTTTGCATATAATTTGAGTAAGTATTTATGTTTACTCAAATTATCATTATCCTTTATGATACATATATATGCATATATTATGTTGTTTTCATGGCCGATTTTCTAACACAGGTAATGATGTTTTCATGGCCGATTTTCTAACACAGGTAATGATGTTTTCATGGCCGATTTTCTAACACAGGTAATGTTGTTTTCATGGCCGATTTTCTAACACAGGTAATGTTGTTTTCATGGCCGATTTTCTAACACAGGTAATGATGTTTTCATGGCCAATTTTTTAACACAGGTAATGATGTTTTCATGGCCAATTTTCTAACACAGTGATAAATCCTGAATACTGTCGAAAAGTACCAACTGCTAATTATTCTTTAATAAAAGTAGAGGTGACAAAAAGGAATGCTGTCCTCCTGATGATAAGTGAAATCTGATAGACACCTACATGTATCTATCTTCGATTATGAAACAAAATGCGCATAAACTGTCATCCTGAGGACGAAAATAGAATGCCTCGTTACCAATAAAAAGGGTATCCGGTTCTCTACATACCATACTCACTGGGCCCCAGAAGCCCTTATAAAATGCGAGTAGGAGTATCTCAAGGGCTGAATGCTCACCTAAAATTTCATGGTGCGCGAGAAATCCATGCCACGAACTCAGCGGTGAAAGAATATAGACCCCTAGGATGTCCGAAAAACAAAAAATATTTCAAGGACATGCTTTAACGCTGCTTCTTTATGATCGTTTCCTTCAAAACTGGCCTAGCGATAAATTATAAGATTATAACATTTTAGTGTAAAAAGAATTTAAGTAGTTTTATTCAGTGGAAAAATGTAGTATTTTTTATTTGTCTTTAGATGGTTTATTTTTATTGAAGGTTATGTCTAAGCAAAATGGCACGGATCATAGCTTATAAATGTCCACAGTAAAACATATTTTTTCTTTCTTTTTGCAGCCATTGACCATTGAATTCACCCTATGATATACAGTAGACGTTTTTGAACGCACGACTGTGATTTATAGAGCCTGTCCTATAGTAATTACCCGACGCGGTCAGACCCATAAAGGTATAACTGTGCCAACGTCGACGATCCGGCAACATTGCAAAGAAATTGTAACACTACTGATGTATAGTTTAAGTATGTATCACAGATAACATATTTAGAGGTTACGTGGTAGAGCCATGCTGCAGTTATATTACTGGTATTGTTGTAGCACGAATGGGTCGGCTCGACCGGGGAAGGACCACGCTCTCACAGAATACCAGCGTAAAATAGCAGCTTAACGCAGCTGTGTTTCGTATGGTGAGTGTAGAGTACCGGAGACCCTTATTACTGAAAACATTGCATTCCATCTTAGACCTCACGGATGACAACGCATCTGCATTTTGATTTGTAATCGAGGATAGATGTAGATGTCTATGGGCCAAAGCAACCACTTACCATCAGGTGAACTGTGTGTACGTTTGTCACCCTTATCCTATAAAAAAACAACACATTTAAAAGTATAACAAACATTTCCAACTATCACATAGTAATAGAAAAGTATCAAGTATTTAAATTATTTATATTCCTCATTCATTCACGAATACTGTAACGTATGATGGCTGCTAGGCTGCATCATTAAAAGATCGGCTTGACCGAGAAATACCACAAACATGAACTTTGGCCACCCGAATCCATCAACATCCAGCATGTCTTACCAGGTCGTCACTCTATCTAGTGGAAGACCGTCCTATACTTAGCTTACTGATTAGAAACTGTTACTCCAGGACCTTTCTTCCTTATCGGTTATAGATTTTTTGAGCTATATGGCCGGCTCATTGCCACTTTTTGTACGTGGTAGAGCCATGCTGCATAATATAGTTGTAACACGAATGGGTCGACTACACCGGGAAAGGACCACGCTCTCACAGAATACCAGCGTAAAATAGTAGCTTAGTGCTGCTGTGTTTGGTATGGTGAGTGTTGAGAATCGGGGACCTCTTTTACTAGAAACGAGGCATTCCATCTTAGTCCTCTGATGCGAATATCACTATCTATTAATATGTGGTCGGTTTATTATTATTTTAGTTTACTGACAATTTGGGCTTTCTGCTTCACAACTAAACAAAATTCTTAAATAACTCTACGAAAAATAGACATAATACAGAAAATGTTTATGTGTATCACAGTGACTAAGCATTTAGCTGTGGTAGGGGAATCATCATTTTTTTTTTAAACACTACCCCCACACTAGGATTTTCTCCTGTATCGTGGAGGCAGTTTACAAACATAAATTGCACAAAGACAAACATCCAGACCCGGAACAATTATTTGTAGGCCAAACAAATACTTGTTCCGTGCGGGATTCGAACCCGCTGCTCCCAGCGCTGCAAGTCATTGCTAAGTCACTGCGCCACGGAGCCGTCAAGACTCCATAATCTTCTTAAAACATCATAGGAAGCAAGTATCCAGCACTACATAGTACGAAGGTAATATATACTTCCCACTGCTGGGCGTAAGCCTAATTTTATTTCTGAGAGGCGACAAAAACGCGCTGTCCTAATGCGTGTTTGCGGACTTCACATGCCCTCCCAATATTTTCTAATTTTTCAACCGAGCACGTGGTAAATCAGTACTTACTGCAATTAATTTTATTGGTGCTGGCGTAGATCGGACTAAGTTTACTCGCGTACTCTGAAAATTTAAGGCGTGCGCTTATACTCTAAGCTGCTTTGATGAGAATAACTTTTTATTATTTTATGAAAATAACTTGTTATTATTATTGATCTTCTTTTAATTAGATTTAAAAATAAAACATATTAAACATGTTAAATGTTTCAGAATCTTTTATTTAATTGTTACATTACTTTATCAATGTCATAAGGTTTTAGTAAGAGCGTCCATAAAAACTTTATGTGTGGCCTCGCATACGCCGATCGTTCATTTCACATAAAGCCGCCATTACTACAAGCGCATCGTAATGAGCAGATACATTTCAAAGCCAGCGCACAACGGCACATTGTCTCGATTTCCTAGTAACGAATAAAATTTGCAAATGCTAGCGAAATACTCTAAGTTATGCGAGACTGGTGTTATAACGAACAAACTTGCTTCGTGAATGCACGCTGACGTGATGTAAGGGTCGTAGTATACTAAGAAATATTAATATTTTTATAAATTGTTTTAACGCTCAGAAAAGAAAATGTTATCAGATAAACTTTTTTTTGACACAACATAAAAACGCAGAATTATAACCTGATACAAAAAGGAACAAAAAATAACTATATAAAAATAATAGAACACTAAAGAAAGTTCACCGACCTAATTGGTGCTATATTGAAGATAGGCCAAATTTATAGTACCCTTAACCGACAAGCATGTATGCGAAGGCATATGGAAGTAAAGGAGGCGGGTAAGATGTGTTAAAATCGTGCCAAATGGAAGTCCGTAGTCTCTGCCTACCCCTCTGGGTGACAGTGGTGAGAGTTTATGATATGACTATGTCAAAAAATTACTTTAAGTTCGATATTTTTAATTAGGCTTAGAATTCCAAGTTAAAATCTATGATATATCATTGAAAAATCCGTTTTATGTTTACCACCGCACTTTTCTTTCACTTACATCGGATTCAAGTATTAAGAGTATTAAGATTTCAATTTACACGTATTTAAAATAAATATTTTTTATTTTCTAGTCGTTAAAAGACGCTGCTGCTCATCTCCTGGTTTGTTGCCCTTTGTCGCCTTTTTCGGCACACATGAGACGATATGGGATAGTGAATATTCTTACACCGCCACTGCACGGCAATCGGCCCCGGAATGAATAAATTAATGGACTAGAAATACCTTCTAACTTTTATTTGTCATTATTACATTAATGCTTGAAGCACTCTCATTGCATCCCACACATAAACCGTAAACGCGTACAATATGCTAATTGCTTCTACAACACGACAACAGGATATTCACAAAGAACAACTGAGCTCTATGGCGTGGCGTCCATTTTATTTGACTTTTTGAGAGCCATCGACGAACTATTCAAACAATTTAGTCATGTCAATGTAATGCCGCGTTCTAAGATGAATATGGACGTCTCCAAAGAAACCTATCAACTTTTATGTCTGGTTCTGTTAGGGTGGCACTTTTGTTATGCACATAGCATATAATAAAACTGCTTTTGCAGGTTTTATATCTAATAATAATTTTAACGGCTATAAAATTAAAATAGCAGTTAATTTCAAATAGAGGAACACGTACGTAGGTACGTAGTATGTCTATAGGACATACGAAATTCCGTTTTTATTTTATATCACTCATTTTACTATAATCACAGAATAAATAATAGTACAAGAACTATAATAAAAACTATAGTATATACTAACTATAGTAAATTGATAGTCATGATTGATAATAACCCCTGAGAATGAGTGATCGCTACCATGCTGTTTCTAAATACATATACATAAACACTAACGCCTGTCACCCAGAGGGGTAGGCAGAGACTATGGACTTCCATTTGGCACAATCCTGACACGCCTCTCTCGCCTCCTCCACATCCATATACCTACGCATACACGCTCGTCGGTTAAGGGTACTCTTAATTTGGCCCATTTTCAATATATCGCCAACTTGTTAGATAAATTTTCGCCTAGGGCGTCCCTTCCAGACTCTGCCGTTCACCTCTGCCACATAAATTTGCTTTGTCACTCTTTCCTCATTCATTCTTTCTACATGACCAAACCACCGAAGCATTCCTTTCTTAATCCTGGTCACAACATCATCTTGCAAACCACACTCTTCTCTTATCACACAAGGTGAGAAATCACTCTGTCATTTAGATTCAGCCCTAACATACTCATTAATGACCGCATTTCTACAGCATTTATTCTACTCTCGTGCTTCTTCTGCCACCCAACTTTCACTACCATACATTAAAGTATGGACTAACACAGCATTGTGAATTGCCATACGTGCCTTTTGGGCACATTCTGACTTTCCACAATAGAATGTAGAGCCCCATTTACTCTATTTCCTGCGTTCACTCGTCGTTCTATATCCTTATCATATCTGCCATCCCTGCTAAATACACATCCCAAATACACAAACTCATCTACTTGCTCGACCAATTCCCTTCTATTCTTATTTCACATATCGTTTTACTTTCTTCTCTTTCAAAACCATAACTTTCGTTCATATATATATATATATATGCAGAGGGTCTCGGGGGCGATAAATCGATCTAGCTAGGATTCATTATTAGAAAATGTCGTTTGATCCGTATTTTCAGGCAATGAAAAACTGCTACAATATAATTAGAATACGAAGGTAAATTTCGCCAGCACCTGCAAGCGACAATAGCTCAGTTGGAAAATCGGGCTCTCACGAAACCAGATGTTCTCGGTTCGATTCCAGATGCAATTCGATTTTTTTTCAAGTTCCTTCTTTTCTGAGAAAAACTATTATTGGGAGCCCTTTGTCAGCGCATCTAATTCGTATCTAAGTATATTTTTTTAAACACGAAAATAAATGACGGAGCTTAAAAAAAAAAGAATACGGTAGGTAACATCGAAAAATATTATTCATATTTCATCAGTATGTAATTTGTATCTATATATAATTTACAAACAACACGATTTATACAAAAAAATACCGAGCAAAGTTCGGTCATCCAGGTACTCTGTATGTAAACTGATTAAAACTGGTCTGCCTGCAATTATTTCAAATTTCTCATTAAATCATTATTTCGTGAAATGGTATCATTTCATGATATTTATCACTGTTTGTGGACCATGTCATGATATAGCTTACCCAAATCAATGAATAGAGATCGTTTAACGATATTAATAACTAAACACAAATTTGCTATTTCATGATAATATTGTCATATCGTCAAATAGTTTTTCACCGCTAGCGGCGCTGATAGCGTGTTTTTAACAGAAACAGAATTTTTAACAGAATCAACATTACTTTATGCCTTTTTTATATAATAAATAAATGTTCGCGGCTTTGGGGTGGCTCTTAAGCCGGTTGCACCCCAACCTTCTGTAGCTGATATTACTAGATAGTACTTATAGTTTTGGCTTTCATCGTTTTAATGTAATATAGTGCCCTCTACTTTCTGCTAAATAAACTAATGATAAGTAACTGATAAAAATTATTTTTAGAATTCTACTGAATACTTATTCGTGCAGTATCAAAAATAGTCACACTTAAAAATATCTAGAGCGGTGGCCATTATCGGGATGATTTTACTTTGGCAAAATGGCTAACAATCCAATAGATACTGTGTACACCAAACTGAAATTAAGAGACAAGCTCTTTATTTGAATATATTGGGTGTCTATCAGCATAGCCTTCATTTTAGCAATTTCATATGTTATCACGTTATCTGATGTAAATAAATGAAAATTTAGGGCACTGTGAAATTTCATCTCTATTTAATGAAATAGTTCGTGGGATCGTTGGGTTTCTAATTACTAGGTAGATATGGTCAACAATCTTTGTTTCAGTTTTTGTGAGTTTTTTAAACGAATACGAATTACTTTAATGAGACTCATAAATCAGTTTGTCATTTAAGATTTTCGTATTTTTGTGTTTTCATATTATCAGACAAATCAAGATTTTTGTGACAGTCCTGGTTTCATAGCTTACATGAGATATGTAAATGAACAGGTTGTTGCGAAAAAATACTTTAATAAAAATAGCAGATTTTACTTTAAAAAATGTTTATTTCATTTTACTTGTCAAAGGCGATTTACCGCGTTCTCGGCGGTGAAAGAAAACCGGCATATCTGAGAAGTTTCCCAGTTGAGGTGATCGCGCGTTAGGTTCAGCGCAGCGGACATTTTTTTGGCCAAAAGCTCTGTGGCCTGTGCCCAGTAGTGACATGTATTATGCTGTTTTCATTTCATACATATTTTCGGAGATGTTCCTTTTTTGTTTTCACACTACCGTAGATATTAACGATAGCAAAGATTCGAAAGAATAGAACTCATCATCGTTATCATTACAATCTATCAAAAGTAAACTGAACTGAACATAGGCCTCCCCCATAAATTGTCAAATAGGCTGAATATTCGCTATAGTTGCCACGCTTGGCAGGCGGGTTGGCAACCGCAGCCTTTATTATTTTGAACTGTTGTCAGGAAGGTGATGTTGCCCTTCTCCTATTTGTTTTACTCTGTCGCCTCTGGACTCATGGACTCCCACTGGTCAGGACACACACGGAACGATATGAGTTAAAATGTAAAGTGATTTATTAAAATTTGTTGTATTAAATATGTAGTATTCATCATTATAGAACTAAATTTATGAAATTTTGAAAGTCTACTCGAACGTAGAAAAAATATCAGTATCTATTTTTTTTTTGGCACCAATCAATATTAAATGGGACCAATGATATGAAACAAATATCGCATGTAAGACCATGAAATCATCATTATTTTGTTGAAACTATATTACCTTTAATTATGAATGAATGTAAAGAGTAAAATGTAAATAATAATTATAACTTTCGTTCACTTTCATTCCTCTTTCTTTTAATGACCTGTTCATTAATTTAACCATCATTTGCAACTCGGCCGCCGACGACGCAAGTATGACTTGATAATCGGTGTACAAAAGACATCTGACGGTTAACTCCCCCATTCTTATCCCGCATTCTTCAACTTTCAAATTTTCCAAACAACTGTCCATAAATAGGTTGAACAGCCACGGGAAGCCACACAGCCCTGTCTGACACCTTTATGGATGCCAATCCAGTCCGATTAGGCCCGTTGATCCTGACACAAGCACTGGAGTCCCTATACAGAGACTTCAATGCCTGTATCAACCCACCGCTCAACCCAAATGAGTTCAGTGTTTGCCATAACACATTCCTATCCACTCTGTCATAAGCCTTTTTCAAGTCCACGAACGCACAAAAAACCTTTTGGTTTTGGCCAAAAACTTCTCCGCGATCATGCGCATGGAAAGACCTGATCCGTACATCCCATTCCCTTTCTAAATCCCGCTTGCACATCCCAAATTTTTCCATCAGTATCTTTCATAACTCTTTCAATTAGCACCTTAGCATACAGTTTTCCCACAATGCTAAGAAGGCTGATACCACGGTAGTTTTTACAGTCCTGCTGCGATCCTTTTCCCTTATATATTGGGACTATCACGGCTTTGCACCAGTCTCCCGGTACCCGCTTAAGTTCCCAACACAAATTAAACAAGGTGTACAGCAGGTCTGCCACCACTCCCTCTCAGCCCTCAGCATTTCGAGTACTTTTCATTGCTTTCATTATTTCATCTATACCTATCCCTCTATTTCTTTCCTCTTCTTTCCAGATTTCTATTTCATTATATATATACAATAATTCCGATTATATATATATATATATATGCAGAGGGCCTCGGGGGCGATAAATCGATCTAGCTAGGATTCATTATTAGAAAATGTCGTTTGATCCGTATTTTCAGGCAATGAAAACTGCTACAATATAATTAGAATACGAAGGTAAATTTCGCCAATACTTGCAAGTTACAAAAGCTCAGTTGGAAAATCGCGATCTCACGAAACTAGAGTTCTCGGTTCGAATCCAGATGCAGTTCGATTTTTTCAAGTTCCTTCTTTTCTGAGAAAAACTCGTATCTAATTCGTATTATTATATTTTATTCGTATATTTTTTTAAACACGAAAATAAATGACGGACTTAAAAAAGAATACGGTAGGTAACATCGAAATATATATTATTCATATTTCATCAGTATGTAATTTGTATCTATATATAATTTACAAACAACACGATTTATACAATAAAATACCGAGCAAAGTTCGGTCATCCAGGTACTCTGTATGTAAACTAATTAAAACTGGTCTGCCTGCAATTATTTCAAATTTCTCATTAAATCATTATTTCGTGAAATGGTATCATTTCATGATATTTATCACTGTTTGTGGACCATGTCATGATATAGCTTACCCAAATCAATGAATAGAGATCGTTTAACGATATTAATAACTAAACACAAATTTGCTATTTCATGATAATATTGTCATATCGTCAAATAGTTTTTCACCGCTAGCGGCGCTGATAGCGTGTTTTAACAGAAACAAATTTTAACAGAATCAACATTACTTTATGCCTTTTTATATAATAAATAAATGTTCGCGGCTTTGGGGTGGCTCTTAAGCCGGTCGCACCCCAACCTTCTGTAGCTGATATTACTAGATAGTACTTATAGTTTTGGCTTTCATCGTTTTAATGTAATATAGCGCCCTCTACTTTCTGCTAAATAAACTAATGATAAGTAACCGATAAAATTATTTTTAGAATTCTACTGAATACTTATTCGTGCAGTATCAAAAATAGTCACACTTAAAAATATCTAGAGCGGTGGCCATTATCGGGATGATTTTACTTTGGCAAAATGGCTAACAATCCAATAGATACTGTGTACACCAAACTGAAATTAAGAGACAAGCTCTTTATTTGAATATATTGGGTGTCTATCAGCATAGCCTTCATTTTAGCAATTTCATATGTTATCACGTTATCTGATGTAAATAAATGAAAATTTAGGGCACTGTGAAATTTCATCTCTATTTAATGAAATAGTTCGTGGGATCGTTGGGTCTATAATTACTAGGTAGATATGGTCAACATCAACTATGAAAACAACAATCTTTGTTTCAGTTTTGTGAGTTTTTTAACGAATACGAATTACTTTAATGAGACTCATAAATCAGTTTGTCATTTAAGATTTTTGTATTTTGTGTTTTCATATTATCAGACAAATCAAGATTATTGTGACAGTCCTGGTTTCATAGCTTACATGAGATATGTAAATGAACAGGCTGTTGCGAAAAATACTTTAATAAAATAGCAGATTTTACTTTAAAAAAATGTTTATTTTATTTTACTCGTCAAAGGCGGTAATCAAATTGATCTAAACGCAAATTTCATAGTAATATTCGATTTACCGCGTTCTCGGCGGTGAAAACCGGCATATTGAGAACTTTCCCAGTTGAGGTGATCGCGCGTTAGGTTCAGCTCAGCGGACATTTTTTTTAAAAGCTCTGTGGCCTGTGCCCAGTAGTGACACAGTAAGTAGAACAGTAGAACAGTATTATGCTGTTTTATTTCATACATATTTTCGGAGATGTTCCTTTTTGTTTTCACACTACCGTAAATATTAACGATAGCAAGGATTCGAAAGAATAGAACTCATCATCGTTATCATTACAATCTATCAAAAGTACACTGAACTGAACATAGGTCTCCCCATAAATCGTCAAATAGGCTGTTACAACACACATAATTTATTGATTTCTTTTCTATTTTGTTACAGTACATCGGTGCTAATTCTGGTTGCTGCAATAGCCGCAACCCGTGCTGCGCCATCACGGGAATCCAACGATAACAACCTGACCAACGACAAGAAAGAACCGACTACACACGAACTTCTCAGTTCACTCGGCCTGAAGAAGCTTAGAATCCCAGCTGCTCACCACCGAAAACGTCTAGCGGAACAGGGCAGACGGCACGGTAATGGCGACTCTAGAATGTACGTCATTAAGTTGCCACCAAATACGAGTTACTACAGCCATTCGGACCCAGCTGCTGCCGCGCGTTGCCTTACAAATGACAAGCAACGAAACCAGCTAGGGTATACCATTGGAACTTGCCCGTGCTACAAAAAATCGCTAAAAGCCGACCACAGGCAAGATTTGATGATGATATCATCAATGTAAACTCACCAACGTGGCCTAAAGGGCGTATCACCGAATTCTCTAGAAGCTCTTGCCTACTACGTACCAGCGAAGAAACCGTCGTTTAGGAAGTATTACTCGGGAAACGGCAAGCCAAAATCGTTTTACGTCCTTGAGAAAAATAAGCACTCGGCACAATATCACAAATTGTTGCCATAATTTAGATATTGAGACTTTTCTCACTTTGAGAACATGTCACTTGTAATTGGTTATGATTTAATAGAGAATGCATGCTTATTTTTACATAAAAACAATACATAGCTTCTCTGCTCAATTATTATGAGAAACTTATGTACATAAATGAATTTAATATTTTAAATTTAAATTAAATTGCATATCAGTATAGACCCACGAAATAAAATCTTTATTATTCTATTAATTTTTATTAATAGATGCTTTAAATGCAATATGCATACATAATACGAAACTGTTATTTACTTTGGTTTAATTATTCTTTTTAAACCATCTATTGTATTTTTTATTTGTAGAACATCTATTGTATGCCTAAGAGGCTTTATTTAGACTACAATTAGGGCATTAGCTTTTCAAAGAAATACTCTAATTTTATGAATACCAAACCTTTTGACATCCTATTATCAAACAACCGCTACTAGCAACATTGGTTATGTAACTGGTTTTAAAATATTACAAAATAAAATTAAACATAATAAAATTGTTTGATATTTTTTCAATAATATTACGTTTGGTAACTATCAATCCAATTCAAAATCTACTGTTTATAAATAGTTCTTAACGCCAAGATAGAATCAAGTACCTATGCTAGGTTATACCTATATCATAATTATTTGATATTTTAATCGAAATGTATTATAGTTGATCCACTACGTGTATATAGCCGCTTTCTGTAATAATGATAAGGTGATCAACAGGTGCTTAAATATTTTATTGAGACTGCAAAACGAATTTAAATTATTATTCTCTAGACATAAGTTTACGCATACGTATGTGTATAAGCCGCTGCATTTTATTTTGAAACAACGAACATTATTCAGAATATTTTCGAAATGGACACGTAATATCGAATTATACAGGGTTATTTTTCAAAGAGTAGCCAAATTTAAAACTTAAGTTCAAATATATTATAAACTAGCTGTTCCCCGCGACTTCGCCCGCGTGTGATTTAGGGTTTTAATTATGTTGCGCGGAACCCTAATTATTCTTCTAAAATATAAGTAGCCTAAGTTACTCCTTATAACATCAGCTATCTGCCAGTGAAAGTCTCGTCGAAATCGGTCCAGCCGTTTCGGAGATTAGCCGGAACAAACAGACAGATGACAGACGAACAGAGAGACAAAATTTTTAAAATTGTGTTTTTGTTATAAGTACCGTATATATTTTCATATGCATTTAGTAAAACGCTGTTATTTTGACATTACAAACAGAAACTTCAATTTTATTTATTTGTATAGATAATGATATACCGTTACTACAGTTTTTGAAAATACGAGTAAATAAGACTTCTAATTTTATTTGAAATTATCCCAAATTGAATGTGATTTATGGGCAACAACGTTTTTGCCTACCGTTCAACCCTCACAAATGTGTGCGTGTGCAGTAAAATTAACTATTATTTATTCTGTGGTAAAATCAGTTAAAATAATGCATTACCACGTTTGCATTTAAAAGATAAAAAGGACGGAATGTTTGTTTTTTTTTTTAATTAACTTTTCTTCACCATTTGCCTGTATTACTTCTTCTGAACCTTTTCTGCAAATTTGGCCGGTTATCATAAAATAACCCTGTTTAACTAAAAATATATATAATTTAAAAAAAAACTATTTCAATGTCACAATCTTAAATTATTTTTTTCTAATTTGAAAATATTTTAAAGCTATCAAAAACTGCATTTAAAATGTCTGTTAATTCTTGTATACCGTTCAGCATTATATTGGTAATGATGAAAAATACACATACGTAGGTAATACTAAAAGAAAACAAGTGTATTGCTGCCTTTATTTTAAGATTGTAATAAGTATGTAGCTTTAGTTTTAAATTATATAATTGAATAACTTTTAATAAAAAATGTCATTTCAATAATAGCTGTAATCGAAAATTAAATAACTCTACACTAAACTATCAAACATTCCTTTATTACATATACATTTAAAGAAAATAAGTGGCATGTTAGAAATATTTGTAGAAATTTTAGCTAACTAATTTTAGCTATACCAATTATTTTAGGTAAAATCATGTTTAAATCACCGCAGTGCATGAAAATATGTTTTACATTTTATGTAGAATTACATTTTGCCAACTTGACAAAGTCTGATATTAAAAATCATTTTACAGTAATTTTGTTTGTTTTTCATTACTTCTTTATTATCTTAAATAAATTTATCTGATGAGATTATTATTAATATTAATAATTATTTTATTTTATTTTATATTAATTAATATTAATAATAATTATTATATAAAGCCAATATTTATTTCTACTAATAACAACTATCTACTAATAAGTGTTGTGGCGGTGAAGAATATCCACTACCCCATATCACAACGTGGGTGTCGTAAGAGGCGATAGAGGGAAACTGAAACAGGAGATGGGCAGCAGCATCTTTCTAATAACAACTCAAAGTAATGAAAAACTGCGGAAGCCAACCCGCTTGCAAAAGGTGGCAACTATGGCAAAATCCCCCCTATGAGGCAAACTATGGTGGAGGCCTATATTCTACAGCGTTGTTTAAGCTGATTTATAATTTGTAAACTGTAATAAATAAGTGGAAATGTGCTCTTATTACAATTTCGATACGTACAAAGTAACGTTCTCTGAGACCGGTCCATTTCGCAGATTCATGCTGCAATACAGGTTTTTTAAGTGTATTTACCGAATCATAATCTATGATCATTTTCTTCCTCTTCTCATCAGTCACTAAGCAGCCCACTGCTGACATCGGCCTTTCTCTGAAGAGAGCATTTGCCGTAATCACCACGCTTGGTAAGCTGATTAGTGATTAGCGATCACAGTACTAGGTGTCTTTCACCTTTAACCCCGCTTTCTGACACCAGTGCGGATCTTTTTCATCTTGCATAAATAATTGATACCAACATTTCCCTAAGTCGAGGTGACTTAGGGAAGACATCCATAGAATGAGATGGGGCAGAAAGTTAAAAATAACACACACAATTTATTGATTTCTTTTTCTTTTTTGTTACAGTACATCGGTGCTAATTTTGGTTGCTGCAATAGCCGCAACCTGTGCTGCGCCATCACGGGAATCCAATGATAACAACCTGACCAACGACAAGAAAGAACCGACTACACACGAACTTCTTAGTTCACTCGGCCTGAAGAAGCTTAGAATACCAGCTGCTCACCACCGGAAACGTCTAGCGGAACAGGGCAGACGGCACGGTAATGGCGACTCTAGAATGTACGTCATCAAGTTGCCACCAAATACGAGTTACTACAGCCATTCGGACCCCGCCCCGGCAGCGGCACGCACGTTGCCCTTACAAATGACAAGCAACGGGAAACCAGCTAGGGTATACCATTGGAACTTACCCGTGCTACAAAAAATCGCTAAAAGCCGACCACAGGCAAGATTTGATGATGATATCATCAATGTAGAAAGCTCACCAACGTGGCCTAAAGGGGCGTATCACCCGAATTCTCTAGAAGCTCTTGCCTACTACGTACCAGCGAAGAAACCGTCGTTTAGGAAATATTACTCGGGAAACGGCAAGCCAAAATCGTTTTACGTCCTTGAGAAAAATAAGCACTCGGCACAATATCACAAATTGTTGCCATAATTTAGATATTGAGACTTTTCTCACTTTGAGAACATGTCACTTGTAATTGGTTATGATTTAATAGAGAATGCATGCTTATTTTTACATAAAAACAATACATAGCTTCTCTGCTCAATTATTATGAGAAACTTATGTACATAAATGAATTTAATATTTTAAATTTAAATTAAATTGCATATCAATATAGACCCACGAAATAAAATCTATTTTTATTAATAGATGCTTTTAATACAATATGCATACATAATATGAAACTGTTATTTACTTTGGTTTAATTATTATTTTTAAACCATCTATTGTATTTTTTATTTGTAGAACATCTATTGTATGCCTAAGAGGCTTTATTTAGACTACAATTAGGGCATTAGCTTTTCAAAGAAATACTCTAATTTTATGAATACTAAACCTTTTTGACATCCTATTATCAAACAGCTACTAGCAACATTGGTTATGTAACTTTAGTTTTAAAATATTACAAAATAAAATTAAACATAATAAAATTGTTTACGATTTTTTTTAAATAATTTTTCGTTTGGTAACTATTAATCCAATTCAAAACCTGCTGTTTATAAATAGTTCTTAACGCCAAGTTAGAATCGAAGTACCTATGCCTAGGTAATACCTATATCATAATTATTTGATATTTTAATCGAAATGTATTATAGTTGATCCACTACGTGTATATAGCCGCTTTCTGTAATAATGATAAGGTGATCAACAGGTGCTTAAATATTTTATTGAGACTGCAAAACGAATTTAAATTATTATTCTCTAGACATAAGTTTACGCATACGTATGTGTATAAGCCGCTGCATTTTATTTTGAAACAACGAACATTATTCCTTAAAGCAGAATATTTTCGAAATGGACACGTAATATCGAATTATACAGGGTTATTTTTCAAAGAGTAGCCAAATTTAAAACCTAAGTTCAAATATAATATAAACTAGCTGTTCCCCGCGACTTCGCCCGCGTGTAATTTAGGGTTTTAATTATGTTGCGCGGAACCCTAATTATTCTTCTAAAATATAAGTAGCCTAAGTTACTCCTTATAACATCAGCTATCTGCCAGTGAAAGTCTCGTCGAAATCGGTCCAGCCGTTTCGGAGATTAGCCGGAACAAACAGACAGACAGACAGACAGAGAGAAAAATTGTGTATTTGTTATAAGTACCGTATATATTTTCATATGCATTTAGTAAAAAGCTGTTATTTTGACATTACAAACAGAGACTTCAATTTTATTTATTTGTATAGATAATGATATACCGTTACTACAGTTTTTGAAAATACGAGTAAATAAGACTTCTAATTTTATTTGAAATTATCCCAAATTGAATGTGATTTATGGGCAACAACGTTTTTGCCTACCGATCAAGCCTCACAAATGTGTTCGTGGGCAGTATAATTAGTTATTGCTTTATTATTTATTCTGTGGTAAAATCAGTTAAAATAATGCATTACCATGCATTTTGCATTTAAAAGATAAAAAGGACTAAATGTTTGAGATTTTTTTAATTAACTTTTCTTCACCATTTGCCTGTATTACTAATTCTGAACCTTCTCTGCAAATTTGGCCGGTTATTGCAAAATAACCCTGTTTAACTAAAAATATATATAATTAAAAAAAAAACTATTTCAATGTCACAATCTTAAATTATTTTTTTCTAATTTGAAAATATTTTAAAGCTATCAAAAACTGCATTTAAAATGTCTGTTAATTCTTTTGTATACCGTTCAGCATTATATTAGTAATGATGAAAAAAATGCACGTTACGGTAGGTAATACTAAAAGAAAACAAGTGTATTGCTGCCTTTATTTTTAAGATTGTAATAAGTATGTAGCTTTAGTTTTTAAATTATATAATTGAATAGCTTTTTTTAATAAAAAATGTCAATTCGATAATAGCTGTAATCGAAAATTAAATAACTACTCTACACTAAACTATCAAACATTCCGTTATTACTGATACTGATTCGTAGTGCGCTGCTAAAGCAGAATGCAGTTTAAAGAAAATAAGTGTGGCATGTTAGAAATATTTGTAGAGTTCTAATTTTAGCTATACCAATTATTTTAGGTAAAATCATGTTTAAATCACCGCAGTGCATGAAAATATGTTTTACATTTTATGTAGAATTACATTTTGCCAACTTGACAAAGTCTGATATTAAAAATCATTTTACAGTAATTGTTTGTTTTTCATTACTTCTTTATTATCTTAAATAAATTAATCTGATGAGATTATTATTAATATTATTAATTTTATTTTATATTAATTAATATTAATAATTATTATTTTATAAAGCCAATATTTATTTGGAGTAAAGCTATGGATCATCTACATTTCATGAGTTAATGAGGGGACGGTTGTCCCTTCTTGAAGAAGAAGTTCTTTATTATCATCCTAGCCCTCTTCCGTAGTATCGGGGCAAAAAAGCCTTTTATAGAACGGCCAACAAGCAGTGCAGCTCAGATGATAGTATAATAAAATTGATAAGTAGTAAGTAGAAGTGCAACACAGATAAACAACACTATTGTTTTTAGTTAATAACGAGTAATCAAGCATAAAAATGAAACGTTTTTTTATACTTAATTAAAAAACGAAGTAAGAGACTTGAAGTTAAGCTGTGTGATAGCGCAGTTGACTTCACACACAGTTCGACAAACTCGATGATCTTGTTGTCGTAAGTACGTAGTACTATTATTTATTCTGTGTCGTAAGCGCGAAAGCGTCAAATCAGTTATTGGGTTTTTCTGCCAAGAAATTCACAGTAGCAGCCCAGAGACAAGAATTTTGCGGTGTTTCATGTGCCTCGGAACGCACGTAAAGCCGTTGGCCCTAATCACTCTCCGGTAGTGCGAATTGCCGTCCCATCGGACTATGAGAGTAAGGGAACAGACATACACTCGTAATAATTGGGCCGAGTGCAAGTAGGTAAGTGAATATCGAATACGGCGAATACCGAGTAATAAACGAGTACTCGGCGCATGACTTCATCTAAATAAACCATTGAAAGGGTAGTAAAACACTTCAAACTAAGGGACGGAGTTAATACCTTTTAGCGTTCTCTAAGATATTTTTTATACGATATAGATGGCAAACGAGCACACAGTCCACCTGATGGTAAGTAGTTGCTGCGGCCCATAGACATCAACATCTATATTCGACCATGAATCAAAATGCAGATGCGTTGTCATCCGTGAGAACGAAGATGGAATGCCTCATTGCCAGTAAAAGGGTCTGCGGTTCTCTACACTCACCATACGAAACACAGCAGCGTTAAGCTGCTATTTTACGCTGGTATTCTGTGAGAGCGTGGTCCATCCCCGGTCGAGCCGACCCATTTGTGCTACAACTATACTACTAATATAGCAGCATGGCTCTACCAAGTATAAAATCAGTAGATATAAAACATATAAGCATATATACATACATAATTACTCACATGCTTACATTCATACCGAAAAAGAAGAATTAAAGAAACCAGTGCTATATTGTGCGATACAAATTTTGGGAATTTTGAAACGACGTTCTCCAATGTTAACGGTTATAATATGTTGAATAGAAAGTCAAAAATATCTTAAAGATAAGGAGAGGTTGGATTATTTAAGATATAAAAAACGGTTACTAAGATTCTGGAGTAACGCCTCTTACGAATAGAAAGCCAAGCTTGGATCGCAAGATAAATTGGAAACAAATCTTCTTCTTCTTCTTGTTAAGATGGCGCTCCAACTGTTTATATATTTTTTTTTGATAGGTATCACACATCATTTGCATAGACGATAATTAGTCAATTAGGGTATACATAAATAATAGAGAATTACTGAAACGAATCATTCCATCTTAGTCCTCAAGGGTGACAACGCCTCTATATTTTAATTAATTAAAAGCTTTTATTTAACTTCACTTGTACGTATGTCCTGGAATTTTGCAACCAATATTTCACCCACTTCCACTGAAGCTATCGGGCTAAAATTTGGCACACACGTTTAGTTCTCGTGGCAATGCACGATTACTTAAATGTCGCCATTTTTAGGGCTCCGTAGTAAAGCAACAAGGAACCCTTATAGTTTCACCATGTCCGTCCGTCCGCGGTTTTACTCAGAGATCCTAGGTGCTACAAATCTGTCATTTGGCACATTCATAGATATTAATCACGCCCACAAACTGTGAAATAAAATCTTAAAAAAATATATATTTTGGGTACCTCCCATACAAGTAAATGGAGGATGATTTTTTTAACCCGTTTATTCCATCTTGTGGGGTATCGTTGGACAGGTATTTCAAAAACACTGGGGGTATGGAAGAACATCTTTTCGATTCAGGGGTCCGTTTACGAAATATTTAGCTTTAAAGTGGTATTTTTCATTAGAATTATGTGTCCCCCCCTCTACCAACTAAACTGCTGTTTCTGAAAATGTGAATAGTATACACTATAGTAGTATATATAATGAAATTAAAAAGAAAACTATCACAGCTAAGTAGAATTAACAAGTTAACGAGTAATAGTAGACCAACTTATAAAATTCACTTGGATTAGTAAAAATTTCGTTAGAACTCCACAGAAAATGACCTAAAACTAGCCAGCTGCATTATAACTTTGTAGTGTTATTGTAAACTGTAAGAAATAAACATTTTTTGAAGAAAACGACTTATATGCATTACTACTATAGCTTTACTTTTTCCTATGCGAGATAAGCAGGGTAGATCTTTCTTACTTACTACTTTCGCTTATTTTTTAGTTGGTAGTTATTGTAGGCCTCATTCAAAGTATTCAGTGGTAAAAGTAAAAAATTACTTTCAATAAGTATTATGTATTGTAATATATATTGAATAAAAATGATTGTATTCTATTCTATACTATTCTATTCATACAATCATATAGCCTTATACAGTTTTATTCGTGGTACTCTTGGTATACGCGGGCGACACTCAGGATAATTTATGGCAGTGATGGTTTACGAGTACGGGAAGGTTCGTTACGGTCATATATATCTTAGGGTTGCACTGCCGGGAATATATAGATAAATAGTCAACTATGACCATCTTTGTACGGACTTGGCATGTGAATGATTTCATGTAGATTGTATTATTTACATTTTTTTTTATTGTTTTTTTTTTGAATACCACTCCCTATAAGTCTGATTGGAAAATAAGTTTTTCAGTTACCATCGTCCTATTTAGGCCCATTTTTAGTCGTTAGAGTAGTCAAACTGCGAACTCACTTAATATGCTCATTACCAAGAAAGCCCACGTGTTGTGACGGACAACTACGGAACCCTACCTCTACATTGTGCGTGGCCTGACACGCACTTGGCCAGTTTTTAATCCTATATGGCGGACGTTACAAAATATTAATTTTTAATCGAGGTTAGATGTAGATGTCTATGAACTACAGCATACCTTCAGGTGGACTGTGTGCTCGATTGTCACACTTATTCTATAAAAAATTTAGCCAGCAAAAACTTGCTTTTTAAGGGTAATTTTTTTAAACGATACAAGGAACGTACCGTGGCACGGTACATACCCAGTTCATATCGTGATCAATTTGCAAACCTTTCATAACATTTCATTATATAAAACAGGAGTGCAAGGCTTCCATACTCAGTTCTAGTCAGCATCCTGGAGCTGCCTACAACCATCGCTTTACATTTCGCCGGGATTACTGAAACACCAGATCTTTGTCCAGGCCCAGTGGCATCTTAGTTCATGTTCAGTTTCCTAATTTCATTATTGATAACGTCGGTACTGGATTGTAAGTATAGCTAAAGATCATTTGCATACAGATGGTACGAACAATTGATAACATTAGATATTGATTTTTTTGAAATAAAAACAATATTGGAGATAATAAACCTCATTTCGGCACGCCGCTTCAATGTCAGTCATGTCATGTCATTCCCTAACCTAACCTACTGATGACGACCGCGAACAGGGTGGTGCAACTTTGTATGAAAGCTGAAAAATCTGCACACAATCATGATTTTGTCAATGTTCATGTTGGGCCTGTAAAAATAAAGCGAGAAAAAAATATCGCTGTTTCTTTCCTTCGTGTTGTTTTAGATTGCCATTTTAAAAATTAGATACAAAAATTCATATTACATCGGAAGAAACTATAAATAGTCAGAGGGCGCTGCTCTGTTTGTAAACAATAGTTCTAGGTATTTCTCGCCAAAAAATATTAAAAACGATTTAGTGAAATGTCTAAAGTAGTTTAAAACAAAGATTTAGTTACAATAAACAAGTACAAGTGTTAGCCAGTGCTAAATCTATCGAATACTATAAAAAACAGTTGAAAACAGTTGTATAATTTTTTTTTGTAAACTAAATAAATAGTATTCAAAACATAGGTGAGTAATAAAAAGGTATAAGTGAGCCTAATTACACGCAAACAAACAGTTTATGAGCTAAAACAATTTAGTGATCATAAAACTTTATTTCCATATATTAAAACCGGTACATTTCAAATTTGATATACCCGCCGTCTTCACACATAAGGCCTTAAGTGCGGTTGAAATGCCTAAATTCTTCGATATTTAAGTAAAAAAATCACAAGAACTGTTCATTTAATATTTTTCTTTGAACTATTAATAATAATAGTTCAAAGAAAAATACAGGGTGACAGAAGAGGATATAATAGATGTTTTTAATTGAACAAAATTGTATTTTTGTCAACCTCTTATTAGAAAAATAATCCCCAAAGAGTACCTATCTTTGTCATATTTTGCAAAATTTCTCCAAAACGACACAAGCTCTTTAAATAGTTTTTACACTAAAAAAAAGGTCTTAAAAATATCAATATTTTTAATTGGGAGTTTTATTTTTATTCCCCGTTTTACTCGAGAAAATATCATTTTTCCCCAAACTTGAATATATTAGCGCGAGCGGGCCTGCTCCGTCGCCCTGTAATCGTATTCCAGGTGACGGTTTTCAAAACACGATTCCACAAAATTCACTCAATAGTATAATTGCAAAGTAGCTTCTGAAAATACTTACATTTTCAACTTTCTCAGATTTCCATAAAATAATGTTGAGTATAATAAGTACAATTATATGTCACATGTTAATAAAGAAAATGTTAAGAAATAAAGGTCTTCATTATTTTGTTATTCAATTGTTTACAGTTATTTTCACAGTTTAGCTTACATTAGAAATTCTTGGTGGGATGTGATGTATAAATAGTTACTTATTTTCGTCAACAACTATAATATATATATATATTTGTTTTTTACCAGTGGAGCTTCAACACAATCTTAAAAATGTTCAATGAATTAAAAAAAATTAACTACCAATAATTATTTGATTTTCGGTCGGTGTTTTACATTTGAAGATCGGTTATAAAGAGCCATTAACGGGGCATTTTGCAGAAACGAAACCTATCCTACCTAATTTTTACGTCGTTTCATCAGCGTCATTCTTAGTTTTGGGTAAAACAAAACTTGTCAGTTTCAAAGAAACACGACTAAGTTCATATTAAAAGAAATGCACGTCATTGCAAGATTTCTGTGTAAAAGGTAGACTACCGATAAGATTTCTTAAGAAGTTCAAATTTTTATTTTGTTTACTTAAATTCGAGACTAAAATAAATGTGAAAGGTCTTTTATCTGCAATAATAATTTTCATCAAAAATAGCATAGACATAAAATTCATACACACGGTCAATCATACTGAAGATGATTAATTGTATTATAAAATATTTAATAGACTATTTCCAGTATAATGACCCAAATTTCATCATTAATGTATGACTGGCACACTTAAAAGTTTTCAGATCAGATCGCTAAATATGAACTAACATTTTATGATAAGGTCTTTTCTATAAAAGCTGCAAGAAATTTTAAATCACGGACCTCTTGGTTTGTTTTACTATTCACTTAATTAGCGAAAAACAAGATGGAATGATCTCAAAGATTACTTTCTTGTGTAAAAAGTGCTATTTAGAATTTAATATAATAAGATAATTAAAGTTTCTATGTATATAGGTGTAACATAGCAGGTATTATATTCATCGGTAGCGGCCATTCATATTTGGGACAGTTTTCTGCACGCCTACGAATTATTTCAAATAAGAAATACCAAAGCCAGCATCATTCTTAACACGCTTTTATTAGCTTGATATGTATCTATGTATGTAACGGATTTTTGAATGTGATTTTCATCCCCTTACAAAAGTCACATTGATTTAAAACTTCGCACACTTATCAAGGACCGATGACAATGCAATAATTTAAATAGTTTGTCCCACTATCCTTGCCAGGATCTTTTGGATTTGCGATTAATTCATAAAACAACTACGATTTCTGCCAGTCCAATCTACTGTAAGCCGCGTAAAAGAACTTTGGTCCAAAAAAACACGCTTTTGTAGTTTGTCGCACTAAAACATGGAAAATAAATAATGGTTTAAAAAACCTAAATAAACACGCTTTTGTAGATAACCGAACTAAAAAGTAGAAAATAATTTTCAATAAGTTTAAAATAAGAAAATAGTGATTAACATAAAAAATCATTTTATTGTAATAAAGCGTGGGGTGCTTGATGTCATTTATTGTAAATATTTTGTGGATATTTATAAAATTAGCGTCATCATAAAAATATCTGAAAAAGCACCCCACGCGGTTATCTACAAATGCCTGTTTTTTAGTTTTTTTAAACTATTATTTTCCGTACAGAAACCGGCAAAGTGTTGCTCAAGGCACTATGAATACAGCAGCTGATAAAAATGTTACACTCATAACTGTTAACAAAAATTTTCCAAACAACTGTCCATGAATAGGTTGAACAGCTACGGGGAAGCCACATAGCCCTGGCTGACACCTTTTTGAATGCCAAACCAGTCCGAGTAGACCCCATTGATCCTGACACAAGCACTAGAGTCCCTATAAAGAGACCTTAATGCCTGTATCAAACCAGCGCTCAAACCAATTGAGTTAACTGTTTGCCATAACACATTCCTGTCCACTCTATCATAAGCCTTTGGAAAAGGTCCACGAACGCACAAAAAACCTTTTGGTTTTTGGCCAAAAACTTCTCCCCGATCATGCGCATGGAAAAGATCTGATCCGTACATCCCATTCCCTTTCTAAATCCCGCTGGCACATCCCAAATTTTTCCATTAGTATCTTTCATAACTCTTTTAATTAGCACCTTAGCATACAGTTTTCCCACAATGCTAAGAAGGCTGATACCACGGTAGTTTTTACAGTCCTGCTGCGATCCTTTTCCCTTATATATTGGGACTATCACGGCTTTACGAGGGGTGATCCAAAAGTAATGATAATCGGGTACTTCAGGTCCGCATAAAATCCAAAAAAAATATTTTTTGCTCACTCACTACGTCAGCCTAAAAAAAATCATATAAATAGATCATGATTTCCGGAAGATACATTCATTTGAATACGAACTGTCAAAGAGATAACATCAACATGGAGAAAAACGAAATTAGAGCTGTCATCAAGTACCTCTGTTTGAAAAAATGTCTTCAAAAGACATACACAGTGACTTAGTGGAAACATTGGGGACTCTGCCTCCATATTCTACAGTTGCACGCTGGGCCAAGGAGTTTAAACTGTAGAACATCCACTGAAGATGAACATCGCGAAGGACGCCCATCCACGTCCCTCACTGAAGACAACGTGAAAAAGTCGAAGATGTTGTGTTGGCAGATCAAAGAGTGACCATCAGGCATGTAGCTGAGGTCACAGGATCTCATATGGCAGCGTTCAAAGAATCCTTGCGAACGAGTTGCATATGAAAAGGTCTCTGCGCGTTGGGTACCCAGAATGTTAACCGACGAGCAAAAGAAAAATCGAGTTGACATTTCGAGGGTCAATCTCGAAAAGTTCCAAGCAGATCAAGAAAATTTTTTGTTCCGTTTTGTGACTATGGACGAGACCTGGATCCACCATTTTGATCCTGAAACGAAACAACAATCGATGACTTGAAGCGAGCCTCCTCACTGACGCCAAAGAAATTCAAAGTTTCAAGTTCGGCGGGAAAGGTTATGGCATCTGTTTTTTGGGACGCTCAAGGCATAATTATGGTGGAATATTTGGAAAAGGGAGTCACTATTACGGGCTCTTACTACGCAGACCAAATAAGAAGATTACGGGAGGCCATTAAGGAAAAAAGACGCGGCAAACTGCGAGCTGAGTGTTGTTTCACCAAGACAACGCACCGGCTCAAAGCCGCAGTTGCGATGGCTGCCATTCAAGAAACGGGATTCGAACTGCTCGAACACCCTCCCTATTCGCCAGATCTAGCTCCTAGTGATTTCTACCTCTTTCCTCGGCTCAAGGAACGCCTCCGAGGCAAGAAATTCGAAGACGATAGCGAAGTAATGGCCGCTGTTGAAGCGTTTTGGGAGGGTCAAGACAAAGAATTTTTTTCAAAGGGAATCCTGGGTTTAGAAAAAAGATGGACTAAATGTATTGATTTGTTAGGAGACTATGTAGAAAAATAAATTATTATTTTAACTTTAATTACCGTGTTTTATTTTCATTATCATTACTTTTGGATCGCCCCTCGTACACCAGTTTCCCGGTACCCGCTTAAGTTCCCAACACAAATTAAACAAGGTGTACAGCAGGTCTGCCACCACTCCCTCTCCAGCCCTCAGCATTTCGAGTGATACTCTATCATATCCGGCTGCCTTACCTGCTTTCATACTTTTCATTGCTTTCATTATTTCATCTATACCTATCTCTCTATTTCTTTCCTCTTCTTTCGGAATTTCTATTTCATTTAATTCAAACGTCTCATCACTCATAAACACGCTTTCAAAGTATTCCTTCCATCTCCTTAAACTCGAAACTTCGTCATTCAGAATACAGCCATTCTGGTCTCGTATAGCATTCATTCTAGGCTGTTTTGAATATCCCCTGGCAGTTCTTACGAGTTTCCAGAACATTTTAATATTTGCCTGGAAGTTATCCAATATTCTTCTATCATTCTTATCAGTTCTTTCTTGCTTTTTCCTTTCAACTACTTCTTTTACTCTCTTATTTAGATGCCTAAATACTGCCTTTTTCTTTCAATATCATCATTCATACCGCTAGAATGACTAGCCTTGGTTGCTAGTAAATCTAGCCATGCTCTCTTCTTTGCTTCAACTTCCATCCGTACCTCATCATCCCACCATAAAGTGTTATTTTTCCTTTCATTCGTTCTCTTAGTTACACCACATACTTCGGTAGCTGCATCCACCAAACCTTTCGTGACATTATACCACACAGTCTCCAAGTCTAAATCATTCATACACAATTCATCCATACCACTTATATTTTCTCTCAGTCTACATTTCAACTTCTCTTTCACACCTTCATCTTGTAACCTCTCTGTTCTTATACGCTGTAACGCAGTGGTAGACACAGATGTCCGATGCCGCCAACGTCTGAATAGACCATTAATTCGGCATAAGACCAAGTACTGATCCGTCCATACGTTGGACCCCCGGTAAACCCTTGTATCTACCACTGCGCTTCTCATTCTTTCATCCACAATTATGAAGTCTATCATGCTTCTATCACCACCTCTTTCCCATGTGTACATGTGAATCTTCTTACGACGAAAGAAAGTGTTCGTCACAAAAAGATTCTTTTCCACACATACGGTGAGGAGGCTTTCACCATTCTTATTTATGCTTTCATCACCAAACGTTCCCAATATCCTTTCATAAGCAAGCCTCTTCACACCAACCCTTCCATTAAAATCTCCTAATATAACAATATTTTCATTACCCTTGCATTTCATTAGCACCATCCTTACCATCTCCCAAAACTGCTCTCGGATATAAGTGGGCTTAGACATGTCTGGGCCGTAGACCCCTAGAACAAACAACTTCTTTAAGCCCACTTTCATTCGTCTCCATAGCAGTCTCAGGCTTACACATTCATATTCTTTCACACAATGACCCATTCTTTCTGAAAGGATGATACCGACTCCCTGGCATGCCCGCTCTGTCTCGTCTACACCAGACCAGTACGCGGTATACATGCCATGTAGAGATGTGTCCCTCACTCATGAGTTACCTCGTTTGAGGTCCTCGTGACGGCGAATTGAAAGAGTTACTCGAATTTTAACATTGAAACACCTCACTCACTCGTTCACGACCTCACCTATGATTGATAATGTGAATCGTATCGCGAGTGAGTGAGCGAACGACTCGATAAAAAAATAGTTCAAGTAGGTATCGAGATTATCTATTTTGCAGCAATAGTATCTAAATGAGTGAGGTTTCGGCATTAAGAAAAAAGATTAATAAATAACAAAAATAATTTTAACTAACGGAATATGAAACAATCAAATCACATATTTGCGTGTGATTATATGATCATGCGCACTTTTTTATATCAACAAATTTTGCGTTTACTGGACATAACCAATGATCTCAAATTTTATTAGCGTGCTTTCAAGAAACTTTTGGAAGAAGGCGATTTGCATTGTGAGATGAATACGCCAACGAGCGATTCCTCACCTCAAATGAGGGGCACCTCGTGAGTACCTCGCGAGGTAAAATGAGGTACTCTTTCATCCTCAAATAAAATAGATGACTAATGCCATGTGTAGTGGCATCCTTTCCCTTCCGTTTGGTCTCATTTACACATAACACATCTATTCCTCTATCATACATCATATCGCATACTTCATCCATCTTATCATCCATTGCTCCACATACATTCAGTGTAGCCAGACGGGCTTCCGCAATCCACTTTTCGCCCCTCCGGGAGACAGAACGTGACGGGTGGCGAAACTCGTCGCCGGTTTTCGTCCCGGAGATTCTTCGCACCCCTGCCCCATTAAAGGGGCCTTTTCTTTTCTTTTGTGCCTCATGGTGCGGAAGTAGTTGGTGGTATTTTTTACGCCGCTACCACACGGCGAGGAGCCAAGTCTGTTCTTTCGTCTTTGTCGCTTGTTTAGCACCACCCGGGGGACACGTGTAGGGTGGGACTAGGATTAGGTGGTCGAAGCCTACGGACGCGAGCGACTCATGCCCCAAATTTAATATACTTTTAAATAAATTAAAAGGTTCGGGAATTCGTGGAACGGCCTATAAATGGTTCCAATCAAATCTAACAAACAGGAAGCAGATAGTTCAAATCGAACACAGCAACGATAAAAACCGGAAATCATTGTAATACAGTCTCAAGTCCGGGACCTCACATGTTCAATCCCTCAAGGTAGTGTCTTAGGATGCCTATTGTTTTTAATATACCTAAACGATTCACCTAAGATAATTAATAACGAAAACACATTAAGCATACTCTTTGCCGACGATGTGTCAGTGTTAGTGAACTGCGATAAAAACACAAATTATAACTATATTGTCTACAACACTCTACAAACTATAACAAATTGGCTTGAAGATCACAACTTAGAAATTAACTTTAAAAAGACCAAAATTATGCAATTTAAAACATATAAAAGCAGTCCATTAACTTTAAACAAAAATTTTAATAATATACAACTAGAAGAAGTTGATACTTTTAATCTTTTAGGTTTGAAAGTAGATTCAAACATCAATTGGAAAACGCACATTAATTATATAAAGTCTAAAATTTCATAATTTACGTATGCTTTATTTCAAATTAAATACACCACTGACACAGCCACGGCATTGTCAGCTTACTATGCCTATGCTCATTCGTGGCTTAAGTACGGAGTTATGTTGTGGGGAAGTAGCATCGATGTGCAGCAGCTATTTATTACCCAGAAGAAGTGCGTTAGAATACTAGCCCAGATAGATAACACTACTAGCTGTAGACCGTATTTCAAACAACTAAATATTCTTACCTTACCCTGTATGTACATTTATGATCTATGCCTGTTTGTCCACAAAAATAATAATATTTTCAAGAAGATTAAAGATACGCATAACATAAATACACGTAACAAAAATAAATTATACCTACCACAGTCGCGAAAAAAAATGTTAAATACAAGCCCCTACTATATGGCAATAAAATTATATAATAAATTGAAGGAAAGGAAATAAAAATTATATCAGAATTAACCAAATTTCAATCAAGACTCAGTAAATATTTAAAACAAAACCCCTTCTACTCAGTGGAGGAGTATTTAGATAAAAAATAACACTATTATGTATTTTATATTTATCTAGCTTCTAAGTATATTTTATATTTTATGTATATAAATAAGCAGTGTCCTCGTCAAATTTGCAGTGCCTGAAAATGGCGTCTAAGTTGTAAGCTCATTTTTAATTTAAGACCCAGAGAATTTACACTAGGATTGCAAATAAATGGTTTGAGTTTGAGTTTTTAAATATTAAAAATCACTTTAACTCTAAAGTTTTGTTATAGAGTGACATAAATCTCTAGTTTGTTTATTCGAAATAAACTGTCTGTCCGCTACGTTTAGCTTCACTGTAGTCAAAATTCCCAATACACTTGACAATGTGACACATCAGCTGAATAATATCAAGAACTTTTGTAAACTATGTACACATCTGACTAAGCTGTATGATCTAAGACATTTACCTGTTCTTAACTGGCGAATCGTAGCAAACAACAAAAACAACACTATGGCTATGGTCACAGAGTAGCTGTGGTACAAACTATGGTGGTGGAATGTAGATCGCGTTGAAAATGTTTAATTAATTAATTTTATTTATAGTTTTACAAACATGTCTTCAACGGAGCCTTCGCAAAACAAAACATGGGAGCTTTCCTTATACGAGCTCCATCGTACTCCACAAGAAGTTATTACAGATGCCACGGAAATAGCGGTATCCCCACGAAGCTTACACAGCGAACTAATGTGCCCAATTTGTTTAGACATGCTAAAGAAGACAATGACAACAAAAGAATGCCTCCACAGGTTCTGTTCAGACTGTATAATTACTGCTCTTCGATCAGGCAACAAAGAGTGTCCAACATGTCGCAAGAAGTTAGTTTCAAAGCGTTCTCTCAGACCAGATCCAAATTTTGATCTATTAATATCCAAGATTTATCCCAGTAGGGATGAATATGAAGCTCACCAAGAGCGTGTACTAGCTAAATTAAACATGTCTCATTCCCAAGCATCTTTAGTGAATTCTATTACCGAAGGAATAAAGCTTCAATCGCAAAATCGACCACAGCGGTCGAGAAAAAATCAAGAAGAAAACAGTAATCCATCAAATTCTAACGGTACTTCGGAACAAGCTCAAAATGGAAGTACTTCTTCAGCTCCTAAAGATGGGACACCACCAACTGGTAATCCGACTCCACCAGGGCAGTCTACATCCAACCCGGCTTCGGTACGAAGCACGCCATCTCCTGTACCTTCAAATGTAAGCTCTGTGTCAAAAAACACAAGCACAACTAAAAGGGCAAAGTCTGTTGTTACATCGGAACGCAGTGAGGAAAGTGAATCTAGTGATGGCAGGTCTGTTCTTATTATAAACATTTTAAAATAATATAATTGATTTGGAAAGAATTGCCACACTTCAAAATTTTCCAACCATTTCTAGAGATACTTTCTTGCCTGTAAGGGGAGTCTCGTAAAGTTCTTATGCAGTTCCTGGATCCAATTTTTATATACGTGTGACATGCACAGATTTCTATTGCATTTTAATGTCCAAGGGTGCTGACTTATTTAAAATACTATTATAGCTTTAAAGTTATTTTAAGGATCTTAAAATATAATTATGTTATATCATTTCATTTTAATAGTTTTATGACATTGAATTAAAAATCAATTATATTATGTTATCAATTATATTAAAACTAGAATAATATTATTATTAGATTCAAACTTTTACTTTATCTGAACAGTTTACTTTTATGATTTGCTAATAAATTACTACAAATAAAAGTATTTTATTTCATTCTTACTTTAAATATATCAGCACTTTTTCTGTAAGTGTTTTAATTTAAATATCTTATAGGCTCTATATGTAACTAGATGATAGTGCATGTTTTTTTTTGTTATAGTATTGCTTTAATTCTGCTGAGACAGAACTCTTATGTTATAAATCGTGCAGATTTCCATTCATTAGGCACATCAAAATACTACGGAATAAGTCACACAAGTCTATCTTTTATGTACTATAGGTACAGTGATGCCAGGTTATTTTTTAACCAAAATATGATTTTTATCATTTGAAAGCAAAAAAGGACGATCTCAATAAAAAATATTGCAACTGAGTAGTAGTAGAGCATGCTCTTATTGAATATCAGCATAATGCTGCTTTGTTCATGGTGAGTGATGGGGGCTAGAGACCCTTTCTGGCTCTCTGGCATGGCATTTAAACTTTGTTCTCAGTTCAGAAGAAACCTGCTTTTAATTTTTGATGGAGGATAGATGTAGATGTTGAGAGGGCAGTAAGCTAGTTTATTACCACTTACTTTTATAAAAAAATGTCAGAAATATTTTATTTTAATTATAATGACTTTGGATTTGGATTGGACAAGTGCACAAACTAAAGCTAATATTTTTTTTAATTTAAATGAATTTACTTTTTTTGGAGTTTTTATAATAATGTGCTTTCCCTGGGGACATTATATCAGGATAGCATCTGAATAAATAGCCTGCTAGAATTAGTAAAACAAGTAGTATATATATATCCGGCCAAATATCTAACTTTATCTATGACTTTGATTCCTATATTCCAGAACTGAAGGTGAAAACTCAATGGATACTGAGGGGGAAGGAGAACCATTGAACCCAAATGAAATAGAATTAGTGTTTAAACCACATCCTACAGAAATGACTGGAGATAACCAGCTAATGAGAGCTCTAAGAGACAGTTCTGTCAGATACCTGAAGACCACAGCTAATGCATCTGGTAAGATTCTTCCTATTTGTGTGATTTCGAATCTCCTTTTGTTCAGACTTGGGAATAATCAAAAGTCTATAATTTGGGTCATTAATATCCTATCTGTTCAAGGTTTTGAAGTAGTATTTTGTAATTTTGTACAAATTTTATGCCAGTAGTGAAAAGTTGCTTTAAATGCTTTAACACGGAAACAAGGGGTAAAATTAAAAATTTTGTACAACCGACTTCAATATAAATTATTAACGATAACTCAAAAACTACTGGTCAGACCTTGATCAAATTTATATGGGACCTTATTATGGGACATGAGAAGCATCAGCTTTCAAATAAAAAAAAGAATCGTCAAAATTGGTTCATTTAGATAAAAGTTATGAGGTAACACATAAAAAAAACATACAGTTGAATTGAGTACCTACTCCTTTTTGAAGTTGGTTAAAAAATATGTAATGATTTAGGTGAAGTGATAATCACACCACTGAAAATTCCTCTTTAATTTCTTTGATTACTTAGTATGATTGTAATAAAAACATGATTAGCAATCCTGTGGTTCATTCTTCTTTATCAGCCTGTAAAATCCACTGCTGGACATGGGCCTCTAATGTATGTAAGGAGGATTTGTCTATTTCCCAGCATTGCAATGGTAATAACAAACTCATTGCATCTTTGATGCTGCTCTTGCTTGCCATACTCGACATCAAGATGATTATGCCACCATCTTTGGTCTGTTACAACAACCGCTAGATTAAATTGGGTAAAGCATTCGCTTTCACCTTCTCCATACTGCATCTTAAAAAGTAAAAAGTTCTATTAAGATATACTTAAAATAAATTGTATTACTTTTATATATAGTTTTAATATTTATTTCATTTCAGTGGACCATCTCAGCAAGTACTTAGCAATGCGCCTCACTTTAGACTTAGATGCAGAGTTGCCAGAAGCATACCGTCTTCTCAATTTCTGCATTTATGTTGCCCCGTCTCCTGGTCAGTTTGTGCCACTGGCTGGATCACAGACACTGAGGCAGATTAATGATAAGTTTTGGAAGGTAATAAACTAAAACCACTATTTTTTAATTACTACTTTCCTTTATTCATCAACATTTGATTCTTATGCCTTTCAGGCCTGTATTATTAAATGTTTATCAGCTCAAGTGCACACGCTTGGGAACAATCTTGAGTTGTGGCTTAGGTTTACGTTATCAGCTGAGTGACGCACTATTTAATAAATGAAATGCTACTCTCAATAGGTGCAGTAGGTGCCAGTATACTTGAGATACTAAAATCTGAGTGCAGTCAGTCTGTGACTTGAGATCGTGATTGTAGTATTCTTCGTGCTATTTAGCGTGAATCAAGAAGTTTGAAAATTTTAGTGAAATTAATTATTATGATGAAATAGAGTACCATTACGATATTCTAGGGACTTTGCAAAATCGTTTACTAAAAATTTATATAAGAGATTCCTTTGAATGCCAGGGAACAATTTAAGGCTTTCTTAAGTAGAAAGCAACACTAATGTGAAATGTGATAAATGATATTCTAAACCGTCTGTCAATGTTACGTAATAGTTCACGAGATGAAGCCCTCAAGTCACAGAACTTGATCCCAAGTACAGCGTCTTTTGGAGCTGATGTTGATAACTGAGAAACTGTTTTTATGTGTTTATTAATTAGCAATGATCTTAAGCTGCTGATATCATTATGAATGTGTATCAAAGGATTATGTACTTTTTGTCGTATAGGAATGCTTATTAATACGGACCTCAGACTTTGGTCTTCATCATCATATTTACAGCCTATCAAAATTTCACTGCTAAATATAGGTCTCTCCCATAGATTGCCTTATGGGGGGGATTTTCCATTGTTGAAACTCTTCGCAGGAGGGTTGGTAATCACAATGTACTGTATATTTATTATCTTTATGTTGTTATCAGGAAGATGGTGCTTCCCATCTGTTACATTTTCTTCCGTCGCCTCTTACCACACCCACAGAATGATATGGGGTCATGGATTCTCTTATAGAGGCACCACACGGTGGCAGGCTTCAATAATTTCTCTTTTATATCAGTGGACATGTTACAAGATTTTCGAGAGGTGAACCTGGCATGTACCCTGTCATTCATCTGGCATTAAACATTTAACAAGTGTGCCACTATTTTTCTGACCTAGCAGTGTGGTGTTAAAGGGATCTAAGATATTTATATTCTGAAGTTAATTTAGGGGTTGGTCCAAACATCAACCCTCTAAGCAGTTCTTACAAGTACACACTGAATAGTTTTAGATCAGGCCTTTATGTGGTGGTTATTTCTTTGTCTGTCGGAGACCACAACATGTCTGGCATTTCTAATAGTCAACTCTTGTGACACCCGTGAGTTTAGATGGGTTTATAATTCTTGTATGCCACCAGATCACTGAAACTTATTAGGGTTTTATTCAAGCACTCGTATATATACAATACAAATATATAATATATACTCTATTGTGATAAAATGTTAAAATTATTTGTAATTAAAAATATTACAATGCCATATTAACATACAATATCAGTCATTGTGCATCATAACTGCTCTGAGAACATTAGCAACAGTATTATACTATTTTATTCTAAAAATAACTTCTTTATACATTCTGCCACACCTTTTTCTTCCAGGTTAACAAGCCACTGGAGATGTACTATTCATGGAAAAAGACTTAGGGATAAATTTCATTTTAGTTATGCATAGAAAACATAACTAAAATGACAATGAAGTGATACTCACATGTAATGAAGGGATTTAACATTATAAATATACTATTTTATTCAAGTGAGATATGGACTCTTATTGGAAAGTGATAAGAAAACAGAGAATTCAAAATAAATATAATTTATAGAATCTGGAATGAATTAAATATAATTTAATATGTTAAGATATAATTAATGTTGGATGTGTTGTATAGACATAATGAGATATGTGTAACAATGTCATACATTGCCTATAAGTTACACATTCAGATAATCGGTGAAAAAAGTATAAATAAAAAAGGATAATTTTTAATATGAAATGATTTTATACACATGCCATTGGTAAAACTAAAATCCAGTCTTTGTGAATAACAATATAGTGTGAATATGCTTGTTTTTTATTGTACATACAGTGAATTTAATCATAACACAGTCCTCTTATATTATATTATAAGGGGATTTATTTCAGTTTTGAAATTTGTTATTAAATTGACACCACTAATTTCTAATTTATCAATTATCACAACACAAATATATGTCTTTTATAATGTTTTAATAAGTGTAAGAACATACTTATTAATTGTTAAAGTAAACAAGTACATAATATTATGCTTTTATATTTTATAATAAGGCAATTCCAATTTTTGTTGTGTTTTAAAATGGTTTTCATTCATTTTTCATTTATACCTGTCTCAAACTATCTTATATAAGTAATGTGTAATAAACAATGCATTCACTACATACTTACATGATTTTTAAATATTACAGATTAAGTAAAAACAGATTTCATCATCATTTTTTATGTAATGTACAATTATTTTGTGCAATTTTATTTTTATGTTAATGACATTTTATAATTTAGTTACTAATTTAGTCACAGATATTGTGATATTTTATCCAATTCATGTGAAACTTTGTATAAATGCATAATTAAAGATTGTATTATAAAAAAAGCTTATTTTTATTACACTATAAAACCACCATTGCTAAAAAAAGAGATCACGCAATTTATAATTCTTAAAATAGTTCCTATTAAAATACAAATTATTTGTAACCAATAAATCACAATGTTCATTAATCTTAAAATATAAACAAATAATATTTAGCATCATGAAACTTGAGCACACATGGCTTTCTGAATATTGTCTGTGATCATATTTTATCGCACACTAGCTGCTACCTGGCGCGTTGCTGCCGAAGTAATTGTGGAAATATAATTTTAAATTTTTAAGAGTTGTATTGTTTAATTTGGAATGATAATAATATATAACTTTCAAGTAAATTTGTAAGTACGATGTGTGCACCACCTACTGTAAGTTAATTGTACTATGCCTATAAGCTTCGCGTAAGTGCAAGTAATAAGTTGACAAAGTTTTAGCTCAATCTGATGAACGGTATGGCAAAGCATAAAATACGAACAAACAAATATTAATTCTTATATATTAGATTATTGGCATAAAGAATATAATCTAAATAAAGAATAGAATCATAAATAGTGGCCGAATTTGTGCCATCTCTACCGCACATTATTGAACCTCTGTTTGACCATGTATAATGAGAAAAATGGTTGGAGAACTTAAATCAGTGTGAATGGTATGAATTTGCAGTTCGCATTCAGATTATTTTGTTAAATTTTTATAATTTGTATTGTTCGTTAATGTTCTTTCTTTTTATTATTTGAAGCTATCATAGGTATTAGCTAAAATCACTTCACTAAGAAGTCATTTGCAAAGCCTAATTTAACAACATCAAAACCATTACAAATTAATCTCATCACATAATTATTTACAAAATGTAATTTATTGATTTAAAGTTATTTTAAAGGTATGATTAGAAATAAATAAAATGAATGCCATGGATTATACCTACATCAAAGGTGGTTACTTTTATGTTACCATTTTGGATAACTTATTTTGTTTGTGTGACAAATTTCAATTGCGGTTTAAGAGAATATTAGTTCTAAAACAAATCATTTGCTCTATCCCAACCTACCTAATCTTATTTCGACATGGTTCTTTAATATCTGTTGCACAATTAGTAACTCCTGATAGTATTTGGAAGTTACCAGTAATTGCCATGATCTGGTGAGAAACAAAAACACTGTCAATCTGTATAGGGTAAAACAGATATCGATGATAAAACAAAAGTATGAATAACATAAATAAATATTTAAGACGGTCATTTTAAGTAAAAATAAGTTGTAAAATAAGTAAGTGTGTGAGTATATTTGGAAATTATCAGTAATCACCATGCCAAGAGGGAAAGCGAAACATGAGTAAAGTAATATAACGGGACTTCCATACTGTATGGGTAGTAAACTGGAATATATAATAAAACAGTAAGTGTGAATAAAATAAAAATTTATTTTACACATGGACATTGTAAGCAAAAATAAGTTATTGCATGTAAGTATATTTCTATACCTCATAAATAAATAAATGATCACATTATCAGGACGAAATTCACTTTTAATAAACCTCTAGTAATATATTAATCTGTGGTATAATAATAACAATAACAAAACAACAACTTCAAACTCATAAGTCTGTGTAAAAACTAAGCACTGTAAGTTGTAACCATGTGTTGTCAGAACGGTTAAAACGGTTTATTAAAGCAGGGCACTGTGATTCTTTTGTAAAAACATCTATTTAGATGGGATAAAGTGTCTTCTAAAAGCATTATATTCCCTACGCAGTGCTTTAATAGCTTCAACTTTCACCAATTTCAGTACATCTATCATATCTTCCTTGTTTTCAGAGTCACGAGCAATAGCTAGTCGTTCCATGGTAGCAAAATCCAATTCTTCTATCCGCTCTGCTTCGTCCATTAAACGATCATAATCTCTGAGGTAACTACGGTAGGACACACTTTCAGCATCTTCTGTATAACTGAGTAATCGTTCAATGTGTTCTAAAAAATCTAGAGTTCTTCGGCCGTCTTTCATCTTTGTAGTAAACATAAAATTTCTAAAAAGTCGCCTCCCTTTTTCATCATTCAAGACATTTTCAATTTTATCGGTAAAACGATCTAAATCGCCTTTTGTTACTCCTTCTTGATCATCACAGCCGCAGGCGACAAAACATTTATCCATTTTATTATCATTTATCTTTTAGTACTTTAGACGTTTCCATCATTTTTATCGATTAAATTCCGAACTGTAAAACGAAGTAACTGTCATCAGGATTGTTTTGAAGATTGAAGAATACTAAAAACATATTCTTCTAATGGCACGCACTAATATCATTTCACATAAAAAAGTTCAACATTCTGTTTACGCTTTTCCTAAATCTACTTGAATTCACCTTTATCGAGGTAATACTCTACTATGTAATGAGGTTACAAATTACAATTAAATTAGATTAGATAGAATATTAGATTTAAATCTATGCTGTAAGTAAGAATACAAATAGAATATGACCACAAACTAATAAGAAGAGCGCAAATATGACAAAGTCAGACTATGGTCAAAGAGTATGGTGGGTAATAGTGACCTTAAAATAGATTTATCTAGCTACCTAGTATAGATGTAATCTGTGAAATATAAATATGTTCACAGCTGTGTTTTTATGATATACAAACATTATATTATATAACTGTCCTTTATTACTACTATTTTACTATAAATAATAGAATCAGGCGTTACTTTACGGAAATCCATTATATTAGCAATGTTAAAAATTAATTAGATAAAATCCGCGTAATAAAATAAAATGATGTGTCTTACCTAGTTTGAAGAGCACGTCCCGCTCTCCCTCAATTGCGTGCACTATTCCCGTCACCACCAATCCCAGCACTACTACTACTAGGAAAGACACACCATCATCGATAATACGACACGTGTTTCGCCTTTAAGGTAAAGTAGACTGCGGTGGCCGCTAAGCGTGTCTTTTTTCATAAGACATTTGATATTTTAATGATTTTGCGCGTGACTGTGACTATGGGTGAGGCGTATTTATCACAACAGGAAAAAAATAGGTTTTAAAAAATAACTGATTGCGATGGTCCACGATTTTTTATTTCACCAAGGTGGTGTCACTTAGAAATGAGGTGAAATATTTGACAGGTAATATTTCTTTCTGTAATATTACTTATATTTTAAAATCGCTCTTAGCGACAAGACCGCCCATTGTACCTCATTTCTTTTTTGTTTATATTTATGTTTTTGTTTTGGCGTACAATAGAGTGTTATCTATGTATATTTTATATTAATTATATATAATTAAAAAAAGAGTTAAAAAAAGGGCAAAATTAAAAAGCCACTGAGGCATTGTTTTGTGTATTTTCATTAATTATATTAATTATTAGCCCTCATTGATGAGACAAAGTGTACTTCTTAGCATAGAAGCGTACTTCTCTAAAGAGCTTTGAATAAGCTCTTCTGTATTTTTGCTTATGAAGTTTTCCCCAACGCCTGTCTTTTGGAATTCGGTTGCATACTAACAATTTTGACTGGAAACCAGTATAAAGATAAATTCTATTAAATTAAAGTATTTGCTGTTTTATGTAAACAAAAGAATAAAGTCTTAACTAATACTTATACTATATTATCTAAGACATTGCAAATACATCCTAAAATTTATTTTTTGTAGTCTTTTACTTAATTAACATTTATCAAAGGCTATTAAAAAGAAGAATTCATTTAATCAAGTAACTAAGACTCATATTTTTGTAGTATTACTTATAACTAGGTTAGTACGTATAAGTATTAAAGCAATAAGTAGTATAATTAGTAAAGGAGTTCCACAACAACAGTAATAAGAACAGCACAGATTTTACTGAAAAAGAAAAAGAAGAATTTATGAGAAATAATTCCCGCCAAAACTCTGTTATTTTGGAACCGACTACTCAAACTGCTACTACAAAGTAACAAAAACAAGTGGAGCTGAATAATTTCACCTAGTATTACCATTACTATTCTCCAGTTGTATCTATGAATACTACTGCTCAAAACTCAAGCGGATTGGCCTAAAGGTCTAGATACCAGGCCATAAATTCCAAAAAAAAAAACTCAAGCGGAAATCTTTAAAGTCAAGGTCAAGCATTACATCATTACAGATAAAAAAAATTGACCTCGAAGTTAACGCATGGGAATGCATTCATGGGAAATGTAATTACTTAGTCATATTTGAAACAATGAACGTACTCGAAGCAAGATTCTCTATTATTAAAAACTTTTACAGTTTCGTTAGGTTTATTTAAACATTTAATTTTTTTTAAGTGTCTTCCCATCCTAAAATATAATCACCGTGAAACTGTATCAACAGATTTATAATTTAATACAGGTGCATGCTCAAGATAGATGACGATATAGTTGTTTAAACTTTAGTTATTGTTCTGAAATTCTCAGTATGTAAGTCAATATTTTAATATACACCTATAATTATATTTCTCTAGTCCAGTGACTTTTTATTTTAAATTATCGCTCGTCCTTAGATTTATTGACACATACACAGTTCACACCTTCATACACACTTGTTACAAGTGGGTAGGGCGGCATTTAGGAAAATGGATTCACAATACTTTACACGTAGTATGGTGAGTAAAAGATGCAAATTCTTATAAAACGTATATCCGAATTAATGAGCACGTAATCAATTACATTTTAACAATATCTCCATATATCTCTTTAATCTACGTAGTTTAAGTAATAAAAATTTATTGTACTACATGGATAAGAGGCCTACACCCCAAAAAATTGCTTAAGTGTTGGAGACTTAAATGTCACATGTTTCTAGTTTCAAATTTGTATAATTTTATATTCTCCTTCTGCTACACACTGAACAGAGAAAAAAAACATTATCTTTCCTATTTGTTCATATTTTATTTTGTTTAAATCTCTAACTTTAAAGAAATAAGAATTGTATTGTTATAATATATTTTTTATAGAAGTGTTAAATGAAAAAAAATTTTTAGTGACCCACCTAAGACCTCGATACTTAATTAAACATATATCAAATATTTCTTATCCCATAAAATAATGCTTAATTTAAATTAGTTAGTTAATACAAACGCTGCCCCACTTTTGTCCGCTATACGGACATACCTACCTAGTAAGATATTTATTGTTTTTAATATTTTTCAATGTCTAAATTAAAAAGCCCTAGGTTTAGTAAAAGGAACCAAAGAACTAGGCAAAAATATGTACCATAATGAGCTTTCCGCATGAATTTAACTGAGTATGTAGAAATATAGAACTGATTAATCTACTACCTACAGTGAAATCATTATCTAGATCCGACTAAAAAATGACGAAGTTACTGTGATTTTAGTGGAGCGGTTTCTACAAACTCATTTAAAATAACGCGCCATTCGCGTGACGTCATTATTCACTTCGTTCCTCCAGCCGCAGCCCGCTGTTCGGTATCTTATGCCCAAATACTCAAACGCTGCTCACTTTTAAGATGCCGTTAAGTCTCGTGCTGTCTCTATTACTTTAAGTGAAAGTGACTGTGACACCACGAGACTTAACGACATCTTAATATTGAGTAGCGTTTGAGTATTTGGCTATTAATCTTTTAATAATCGAAACATTTCATACAAAATTCATTTATAAATATTTACTACCTATAAAATGAAATAAGTATCATACTGATAATGATGTAAAATGATAGCTACACTTAAGTAACTATTTAATATAATTATGTTCTTACCAGTTTATTTTGTCTCCACCTATTTCTGCACTGGAATAATTAGCATGATTTCAGTAAAATTAAAGAAAATAAGAATTTTATTACGATTGAATCATAGACTTAGAATATACTGGAGTATATTCTAAGTCTATGGATTGAATGCGGAAGAAGGTAAGAATTAGCGGTGTGTCGTTATGTGTTTTCTAAATAACGTAACGTTATCGTTATGGTACAACGGATAACGTTATCATAACTATTTATATTCATAACTGTATATTTTACATGTAACGACAACTTAACAATATACCGTCATAGAACAGTTATCATCAAAATTATTTTCGTTTCCGCGATATAAACAGTTAAGATTTAAATTCGTACTTTTGATCTTTTGACATCTTTCTAGGAATTAAGGCATCCATTTTTCCTTGTTTGTGTTGAGACTGCGGTACAGCTGATGGCGTCACGGAGCGGAGGTTGGATTTGATGTCGAAGGCTGGCTCAAAAAGTTATCATTTAAATTAGTGCTGACGCAAGGGCTGGGACACCCAAAGTGATCACAGGTCTCGAAGATTTAGCAATCGTTTGCTGTTCCAACGAAACTTGTGTGTACGTTTCTATACAGGTTGTTCCAGAACTCAACGTCAAGCCGAAACGGGGGTGACAGGATTGATTGTAACCATCATGAGAAAAATCAGAAAAAAATCTATCCCATGCAGTTTGGAAATTATGGGCATTTAAGGAAAACCTAGAAATTTGGTCAAACTGTAACCATTTTCAGTTATTGTGGTCAATTTTATTATTTTTGTTCATTTAAACTTTGGAACCGTAACTCTAAATAACATTTCTAGAACTACAGTCAAAAATAATGACACAACTGCCCAATGTTTTCTAGAATTAAGACTATTTTTAAACTACGAATCTAAAATTTCAAAATTTTTCGACTTTGAAAGGCCCTCCTTAAAAAATGTACTAAAGTGCCTTGGCAAGTGCCATTAAAAGTTCGCGCATTTAATCATCATTTTTACGAAAATTTACCAACTTTGTTAGAGGACGTACCACTAACAGATCGTCGCCACATGTGGTATCAACAAGATGGCTGCCAGCGCATTACGCAGTGCAAGTAAAAGATTTCCTTGACCAGGAATATCCGGGAAGGTGGATTGAACGTTCAGGCACTATCTCGTGGCCAGCCGTTCCAGGATTTAAATCCTGGAATTTTTATTGGGGCGATCTCAAAAGAAGAAAAAGTTTATTCAAAGCCCATTAACAGCGTAGCCGAGCTGCGTGAACGAATTTCTCAAGCTGCTGAGGACATCAACTCTCGAGGATATGCCCGACTAATAACTAGATCTTTTTAATAAGATGTAGAGCGTGTATTGAGGCTGGTGGTAAACAATTTGAACATTTATTGTAATAAAAATGTTATTTCCTATCTGACTTTTATTCCAATAAACCTAAACTAAACTAGGTCAAGATTTTCATTATTTTATTAATTTTACTTACTTTTGTGGACTTTGGTAAAAGTGGCGTCACTATCTGTCTCGGTCGCTCATGGCAAACATGTCCACTATCCATCTCTCACATCAATAAAAACATTTGAATAAAAAACATTTGAACAGAGTAAAATGGGTTAGCAAAAATCAGGTTACTCGAGGTTTTATTTTTTACTAGTTTTTTAGTGTAAAGTAACAATTATTGTACCATTTTACAATCCTGATTAAATGTGCGAACTTTTAATGGCACTTGCCAAGGCACTTTAGTACATTTTTTAAAGGAGAGCCTTTCAAAGTCGACAAATTTTGAAAATTTTAAATTCATAGTTTAACAAATAGTCTTAATTCTAGACGGCACGGCTTGACGTTCAGTTCTGGGACACCAGATATATCGCTTTTTAAATGTGACTTCAGATTTCCTGAAGTCGTCTGAAAACTAAATTCGTTTTTACAAATATTACAACGCGCGTTTTTATTTACATTATCAGTCTTTTCGAGAAACTCCCACAAAACACTTGTGTTTTGTCGCGATATTGTTTCTTTATTTTATTACAACCTAAAACAAAGCTAATATTAACAAAGTTTTTTGTTCGTTTTTAGACTTCTTTTATGAAAATTAATATCACAATGCGTGCTTTAATGCTTTGAAATAAACTTGGAATTAACAAATAAGGCAAAGATTTTAAATAATAATATTACACCCAAAATTAATTATTGCACTTGTTCTTCAGAGAGAAACAATTAATATGAAAACTCAAGTTCCAAAGTTGAAGGATAGAAGGTCAATAATAATATTATTTCGTCTTAAAAAGGTCAAGGCTATTAATGCAGTTTAAGCCTTACATTTTGGGGGAACAAGTGTTATTTTTCAATATATGGCAAAAAACCATATAACGTATTAACTGTGTAGAATTTTATAATAAACAGCACGAGGTTTAAAACTGCTTTATTAAATACACATTGCCAATTTGAAATAGTTATACAAGTATCTATATGAAAAAGAAATAAATAAACTTATTTCTCGAATTTCGCTTCGCTCACCTACACGTTTCAACATGAGCCCCGCTGCAGTTTCGTTCTTATCGTACACGGCATAACATTTGTTTTTGTACGACAGCGAGTGCGTGATGTTATAATAATATCTCGAATCACGATTCCAAGCCAACGCAACGTTGCAGCGTTGCGGTTCAAAGGTACTCTGTGCGTTGCGGATCGTTATAAGAAATAGACAGTTATGAGTGTTATGTATAACCATAGACTTAGAATATACTGATTTATTCTAAGTCTATGTGTATAACTATATATAAGTTATAAAGTAAATAGACGTTTCCCTAACTGTCTATACGTTATTTATAACGCTCATAGCTAGTAAGAATGAGTGTTCAGTTCAACGCGAGCAGAGCGAGAGTGAATGATGACGTCATTGCTCGTGGCGGCCGGCTGGCGCCGAGTTTTAAATCAAGCATTTGGAAAACTTGTAATAATTTCATAATTTCAAACGTCGGGAATTAAAATAGTAAATTAAACGCGATAAAATCCGTAAAAATAGTTTTATTCAATGTGTAGTGTTCGCGTAAATATAAGAAATCATTAATTTCTGGACCGATTTGTGTCATTTACAAACTATGATCATCTACAAAGCATAATACAAGTAACTAAATAGATTAAAGTCCAGAATTCTGTTATATGTGAAAAGCTCATTGGAAGATGCCAAACTAAGAAAAAAAGTTTATTACAGTCAGGTCTGGCAACTTTACCAATAGATGATAACTTTGCCATCAGGGGTATACTGGTACAAAATTAAGATTAACCCGGAAAACGTGACTTTTTCGAGATAAGCCATGTTTTGTATGAAAATACAATAACGAATTGACAGCATTGCTTTCGATATGGCAACATGAGAGTTAATTTAGGCATTTTATTTTTACGCGGGAAATAACCTCTTTGTTCAGTGCTCCAGAACTTTAGTTTTTTTTGTTTGAAATACTGAATGTAGGTATCTATATCTTTGTAGTAACGTAATATTAATGGTTATCAAATGTAATATATCGTTTTTAACATGTTGGTCTTAACATTTATCTATAAAACTAACTTGGCAAAGTTTCCATACATGTGTTGCCACGATGTGACGGTTACTTTGCCATGTTTTGTTACAACCAAGGGTTGTCCTTTCAACCTATATTTAACCGATTACAACTATTTAAACCATAGACTTACTAAGTCTATGATTTAAACAAAGTGTTCTGCACTTGACATTCTATGTTTGTATGTATGTTTGTATCGATGTTTCACCGTAGTAGCCTATTAGACCGATTTTACCAAATGAGTCTTCAATCAATTCATCTTTATTAAAAGTGAAAGAAAATAATAGAGAACTCAATATTATTTTTACTGCGTTGTCATGCATTAATAATATTATTACTACTCTGTTTTTTTTCATAATTTCAACTTAGTGTATTGATACACAAATTGTCAGTTTCGACAATTTAAAGTAATATTAATAGCAAAACATTAATAATTGTCATTTTTGACAATTTAAACTAATCATCATCATCATCATCATTACAGCCCTTCACAAGTCCACTGCTGAACATAGGCCTCCCCCAAGGAATTCCACAAAGCACGGTCTCGAGCCACCTGCATCCATTGACTTCCTGGATGTCTTACCAGGTCATCACTCCATCTAGTGGGGGGACGCCCTACACTTCGCTGCCGGTACGAGGCTGCCACTCGAGAACCTTTCTTCCCCATCGGTTGTTGGTTCTTCGAGCTATATGGCCGGCCTATTGCCACTTCAGCATACTAAGGCCCGTATTAATAAACGTTACTCAGCTCAATTACACGTATTTGAGTACAATCTTGAGGTTATGATCTTATTAATAAACATATCTCAAGATGCGGTTTAAGTTTACGATATCAGCTGAGTGCCACACTGATTAATAACTGGCAACACCCACTGGTTGTACAATCCAGTTTTGAGGTATGTCTGACGAGAAGATGTTTCGTAATCTCCCGAACGCTGCCCAGCCGAGTTGAATCTGTCGATTGACCTCTCGGTCGAAGTTGGACTTACCTAGCCGAACTATTTGTTTCAGGTAAACATATTCGTCAACAACTTCGAGCTTAGTGCTCCCAACAACTACCGGCATAGGTGTGACATGGACGTTAAACATGATTTTTGTTTTGTCCATGTTCATCTTAAGACCTATCCGTTGGGAGACACTATTGAGGTCATTGAGCATAGTGCTTAGGTCCTCTAGCGATTCTGCCATAAGGACTATATCGTCGGCAAATCGAAGGTGAGTGATGTACTCGGCATCGACGTTAATACCGTATCCTCTCCATTCCAGTAGCTTGAAAACGTCTTCCAATGCAGCGGTGAAGAGTTTCGGGGATATTACGTCACCCTGTCTTACACCTCTCTGCAGTTGGATAGGTTTCGTTCTCTGGTTCTGTACTCGGATAGCCATCGTAGCCCTACTATGCAAACACTTCAGCACTTCGATATACCGAGAGTCCACTTGGCACCGCTGAAGGGACTGCAGCACCGCCCAAATTTCGACGGAATCAAAGGCTTTCTCATAGTCCACATACGCAAGACAAAGTGACAGATTGTACTCTTCTGTCTTCTGTACAATTTGCCGAAGGGTATGTATGTGGTCTATGGTGCTAAAGCCTTTTCGGAAAGCGGCTTGTTCGGGAGGCTGGAGTCGTCGAGTCTGCGTGCGAGACGATTCGTAATGACTCTCGAAAACAGCACGTAGAAGCGGCTCAGAAGGGAAATCGGTCTGTTGTTCATCAAGAGAGCGTTGTCGCCTTTCGATATGGTAACATGAGAGTTAATTTTGGCATTTTATTTTACACGGAAATAACCTCTTTGTTCAGTGCTCCAGAACTTTAGTTTTTTGTTTAAAATACTGAATGTAGGTATCTATATCTTTGTAGTAACGTTATATTAATGGTTATCAAATGTAATATATCGTTTTTAACATGTTGGTCTTAATATTTATCTATAAAACTAACTTGGCAAAATTACCATACTAGTGATCCCACGATGTGACGGTTACTTTGCCATATTTTGTTACAACCAAGGGTTGTCACTTTCAACCTATATTTTAACCGATTACAACTATTAAAACAAAGTGTTCTGCACTCGACATTCTATGTTTGTATGTATGTATGTATCAATGTTTCACCGTAGTAGCCTATTAGACCGATTTTACCAAATGAGTTCGTCAATCAATTCATCTTTATTAAAAGTGAAGGAAAATAATAGAGAACTCTATATTATTTTTACTGCGTTGTCAGGCATTAATAATATTATTACTACTCTGTTTTTTTTTTTTCATAATTTCAACTTAGTGTATTGATACATAAATTGTCATTTTTGACAATTTAAACAAATCATCATCATCATCATCATTACAGCCCTTCACAAGTCCAATGCTGAACATAGGCCTCCCCCAAGGAATGCCACAAAGCACGGTCCCGAGCCACCTGCATCCATTGACTTCTTGCATGTCTTACCAGATCATCACTCCATTTAGTGGAGGGACGCCCTACATCGCCTACCGGTACGAGGCTGCCACTCGAGAACCTTTCTTCCCCATCGGTTGTCGGTTCTTCGAGCTATATGGCCGGCCCATTGCCACTTCAGCATACTAATTCTTTGAGCTATGTCGGTTACTCTGGTTCTACTGCGGATATCCTCGTTTTTAAGTCTATCACGCAGAGAAACGCCGAGCATAGCCCTCTCCATAGCTCGCTGAGCGACTTTGAGCTTCCTCATACGGCCAGCAGTGAAGGACCACGTCTCAGATCCATAGGTCATCACTGGCAACACGCACTGGTTGTACAATCTAGTTTTGAGGTTTTGAGGTATGTCTGACGAGAAGATGTTTCGTAATCTCCCGAACGCTGCCCAGCCGAGTTGAATCCGTCGATTGACCTCTCGGTCGAAGTTGGACTTACCTAGTCGGACTATTTGTCCCAGGTAAACATATTCGTCAACAACTTCGAGCTTAGTGCTCCCAACAACTACCGGCATAGGTATGACGTGGATGTTAAACATGATTTTGTTTTGTCCATGTTCATCTTAAGTCTCCCAACGGATAGGCCGTTGGGAGACACTATTGTCATTGAGCATAGTGCTTAGGTCCTCCATCGATTCTACCATAAGGACTATATCGTTGGAAAATCGAAGGTGAGTGATGTACTCACCATTGACGTTAATACCGTATCCTCTCCAGTACAGTAGCTTGAAAACGTCTTCCAATGCAGCGGTGAAAAGTTTCGGGATATAACGTCACCCTGTCTTACACCTCTCTGCAGTTGGATAGGTTTCGTACTCTGGTTCTGTACTCGGATAGCCATCAACCCTACTATGCAAACACTTCAGCATTTCAATATACCGACAGTCTACTTGGCACCGCTGAAGGGACAGCACCGCCCAAATTTCGACGGAAACAAAGGATTTCTCATAGTTCACATACGCCAGACAAAGTGGCAGATTGTACTCTTCGATCTTCTGTACAATTTGCCGAAGGGTATGTATGTGGTTTATGGTACTAAAGCCTTTTCGGAAACTGGCTTGATCGGGAGGCTGAAAGTCTTCGAGTCTGCGTGCGAGACGATTCGTAATGACTCGAAAACAGCACGTAGACGCGGCTCAGAAGGAAATCGGTCTGTAGTTCATCAAGAGAGCGTTGTCGCCTTTCTTGCAGATCAAGACCACCGCACTTCTGCTCCACGCCTCCGGAGTAGTGCCACCATGGAGGACGGAATTAAAGAGCTTCTGAAGGATTTCAAGTGCCGGTTTTCCACCCGCTTTCATAAGCTCCGCTGTAATTCCGTCCTCGCCCGGGGACTTGCCGTTTTAAGGTGCTGAAGAGCTATTCTGATCTCGCTCAGACTGATCTCCGGGATATCATCGGAATAGTGTCGGATAAGACTTGCTCCAGCACTTGCGTGTGGCTCCAACGATGATGTGTACAGCTGCCCATAGAACCTCAATCTCACTCAAAATCTCAAGTCCCGGAACGATCCTGCCCATTCGGTCTTCAGCTTCGATAGTTGGCTCTTTCTGGCAGACAGTTCTCTGGCGAAGACCTTGAGCCCTGGTTCCGCTCGAACTCGACCGCATGAACAGTTTCCACTAGCTGGTCATTCATATCGTCCACTGCATGCAAATCTTCTAGGTACTGAAAACGGTTTTGTAACTCGAGCTGAAAGGTTTCGGGACTTTGGATTAGAGCACGAGGGGACGGAGCGTTGACTTCATTAGACGTGACCTCCAACTTTACGTTTAGGTTCAGTGTGCCTCTCACCATTCGGTGATCGCTTCCGGTTTTCACCCTCGCGATTACTGAGACAGCACTGAACAGTTGTCGTCTGGTCGTCATAATGAATTCAATCTCATTTTGTCGAACCGTCGGGGCTCCACTTCCTGTGGGGCCGCTTCTGGAAGAAAGAGTTCATCATAAAGAGTCCTCTTTCTCCATGAAGTCGGTCAGCTTCTAGCCCTTGGTTTCTGCCCTAATCCGAATTTCCTACTTTCAGCTCACCGTTCTCTCTTGTGCCTAGTTTTGCGTTGAAGTCTCCCATTAACAGCGTATAGTGGGTTTTGGAGGAATGCATTGCTTTAGAGATATCCTTATACATTTCCTCCACCGCCTCATCGGAGTGTGCCGAGGTTGGTGCGTAAACTTGTATGACCTTCAGCCGTTTGATGATTCTGAGTATAAGGTACGCGCCTGATGGCAAGTTGCCACAATGTGCGGTTAACTTTGCCATTTTCTTTTTGAGTATTTTGTCTATTTAATATTAGTATTTGTTTAAATAATTAATAAATACTAAATCTATGAAGAAAAATGGCAAATTTGCCAGGTTTCACGGTACTTTACTGCTTCGATAGTTATATAAATCTTTTTTTATTCGCTTAGGGATCTTGAGATATTATTGCAGGGGAGAAAGTTGGTACTAAAATTTGAAGTCTAAAATGTATGGAAACAGGCTCTCTTACGACGTTTCGCGAAAAAGTTTGACGCTATTTTATTAAAATGGCGCCAAACGTCAACAAGTATTCTGTGGTAGAGATGCGTTACCGTTGCTTTCACGCAATGATGCAACCAGTTACATTTCTTTTAAGAAACCTGTTGCGACAATAGGTTTTTTCTGCAACAGGTTTCTAATAACCACGTAATCTTAACATGTTGTTTAAGTACTATTAGTTATTGTTTTGTATAGTCGTTACTAAGTAGCTAACTATTTCGTTATGAAACTAAAGCAATGAAAATATAATTTATTGGTGGGCAATAAAACTTAAATAAACAATTGTTTACAGTATGATGTACCAACATTTTAATTTTTATTGACTTTTGAAATATTCAATTGACAAACCTTTTTGGTTGAAAATTAAGTCATTATGTCACTAATCGATGCGCTGGGAAATAATATAACTAAAAAAGAAACAAAATTGACAACGTATTGGTAGCAGTGTTAACGCATTTAGCAATTGGCGCAACCTATTGTGCAATAACGTTTAGTTCTTGGACGTTACTGAAAAAACCTAATGCGCGATTTGTCGTAACAGGTTACATTTTATTCGACGCAACCTGTTGCTGTAACAGTTGCGAAAAACGACTCATCTCTATTCTGTGGTCAACAGCAACGCCGTTTTCTATGAGCGCCATCACGATCATGAGATTTAGTTTGTTAACCTAATAATTTTCTTTGTTTATATTAATATTTTGTTACATTCCATTCATTACTGTTATTTCGTTCTTACTATGTCGTCACGAAAAGAGATTTGTGTTTTTGCATGCGACAAATTAGGTAAGAAATATTTGAAAACCTATCACTTATACATATTGATAATTCAACGATTGCGGTCAACCTTTTAAAACAATCAAAACAAATTGTGGAAAGGTTAGTAGCAATTACATTTCACACTGTTAAACTAATAGAACATGTTCATTTTCAGGTGCATTTATGCATAGGTTTCCTCATCCCAAAGCGGGTTGACATGTTTCATATTTGGATGTCGAAAGTTGGAAATAGATTAGAAATAGAATAGAACCAATGAAAATTTTCACTACTTAAAAGATATGTGATTATCACTTTAAATCGAATTACAAAACTACAGGTCATCGTTTAACCATAACGCTGCCGGTTTTCACCCTCGCGATCACTGAGACAGCACTGAACAGTTGTCGTCTGATCGTCATAATGAAGTCAATCTCATTTTTTGTTGAACCGTCGGGGCTCGACCAGGTCCACTTCCTGTGGGCCGCTTCTCTTCGAGAGACTCTTTAAGAAGGAGTTCATCATAAAGAGTCCCTCTTTCTCCATGAAGTCGGCCAGCTGCTGGCCCCTTGGGTTCTTGTGCTTAGTTTTAGAAGTCTCCCATTAACACCGTATAGTGAGTTTTGGAGGAATGCATGGCTCTAGAGATATCCTCATACATTTCCTCCACCTCCTCATCGGGATGTGCCGAGGTTGGTGCGTAAACCTGTATGACCTTTAGCGAATACCGTTTGGTGATTCTGAGTATAAGGTACGCAACCCTCGTCGACACATTCCCAATCTTTACAGCGTTGTTAACGAGAGACTTGTGGACGATAAATCCGACACCTCCTTGGGACAGATGGTCGCCCTCCCAGTGATAGAACAAGTTGCCGGTTTCGAGGATTACCGTGTCCTCCCCCTCTCTTCGGACCTCGGATAATCCTATAATATTCCAACGCAACTTGTCTATCTCTTCTTCCAACTCCAGGATCTTCTCGTCAGTCCTCAGGGTGCGTGCGTTATAAGTTACCAGGTGGAACCTCCACCGGAGATTCTTAGCAACCCTGCCCCGCCGTTTTCATGGTCGCCACCGTAGTCAGGAATAGCGGAGCCGCCGGGGATTGGGGGCCGTTTATTAGTGTCGTTGCTCATGGGGGGTATATTGTCATAGTTATCATTTTTAATGATTATTAATGTTTTGCTATTATCATTTAAAATGACAATTAAAACATTAAATGTCATTTTTAATGATTACTAATGTTTTGCTATTATCATTTAAAATGACAATTAAAACATTAATTGTCATTTTTAATGATTATTAATGTTTTGCTATTGTGGGAAAATAATATTTAGATTGATTACAATAATGATAACCTGACATCATTTTATTATGACCCGTAATAAAATGGTGATGATGACTAATAAAAAAACGAATACTTGTTAAAAATGATTGTAACAAGCTTTTTTTTTTTTATTTAATACTATAATTGATTTAAGCTTATTATTGCACCAATTTAATTTTTAATTTTAGACGCGAGTATTTTTGTACTTATATACTTATTTTATACTTATATACCCGTGTAGTGGCAGGTTAGAATACCCACTACCCCATATCTTCTCGTGGGTGTCGTAAGAGGCGACAGATGGAAACTGAGACAGAAGATGGGCAGCAGCATCATTCTGATAACAGCAAATAACAAAAAATAAACTGCGGTTCCCAACCCGCTCGCCAAGCGTGGCAACTACGGCAATATACCCCCCAATGAAGAAAGTTACGAAGAGACGGCCCCCAGTCCCCGGCGGCCCCGCTATTCCTGGCTACGGTGGCGACCATGGTAACGGCGGGGCAGGGGGTGCTAAGAATCTCCGGTGGAGCTTCGGTTGCCACCTACGATGACTCGACCTGGCAACTTATAACGCACGCACTCTGAGGACTGACGAGAAGATCCTGGAGCTGGAAGAAGAGATAGACAAGTTGTGCTGGAATACTATAGGATTATCCGAGGTCCGAAGAGAGGGGGAGGACACGGTAATCCTCGAATCCGGCAACTTGTTCTATCACCGGGAGGGCGACTATCTGTCCCAATGAGGTGTCGGATTTATCGTCCACAAGTCTCTCGTTAACAACGTTATAAAGATTGGGAGTGTGTCGACGAGGGTTGCGTACCTTATACTCAGAATCACCAAACGGTATTCGCTGAAGGTCATACAGGTTTACGCATCAACCTCGGCACACCCTGATGAGCAGGTGGAGGAAATGTATGAGGATATTTCTAGAGCCATGCATTCCTCCAAAACCCACCGTACGGTGTTAATGGGAGACTTCAACGCAAAGCTAGGTGCAAGAGAGAACGGTTAGCTGAAAGTAGGGAAATTTGGATTGGGGCAACCGGTAGCGAAGCTTCCATAGAAGCCGAGAAGCCAGGCTTGCATAGGGCAAACTGCTCAATCAATAATATCAACTAATAAAATAACTCGTAAACTGTTTCAAACTATTTCAAATTTCGCTCGCTCCTCTGTTATACAATATACACAGGTCGTGACCTCGAACGTCAACACGCGGCAAAACTGTGCGATACTGCTGTCAATTAGTCGTATCTCTCGCACGCGTGGGCTTTTTACCGGGCTTTCGAAAAAACGATCGCTCCCTTTCTAACCTATGGCAAAATGTTCTATAATGAAATATAACTACGATTGTTTATATAGCAATTAATATAGAACCCAAAAGCCAGGCTTTAGCTTGAAGTTAGTCGAGAGTGGGGGCGTCGGGCGATACATTTGCATTTTGCAGTGCACTTCACATTTCAATGTTTACTGTGTGTGTTTACTTGAGCGAATGAAAATCGCAATATTGAGTTGAAAATGTATACTTTTTTAAAGATTTTTAGTGAACATGGAGAATAATAGTGTTCCTTGTGATGAATTGAAGTGTGTTAAAGTGCTAATCGGCGAGGAAAAGGTAAAATCTTTAAACTTTGTTGAAAAAAACAGCTCATATCTACGCCAAAACCAACGCCTGATCTATGTATTTCTCAAATGAGTAAAACCCACAAACGGCAATTTAATAGATCTGTTTACAAAACTCATTGGGTTGTTGGCTGCTCACATACCAATAAGTTGTACTGCTGGTGCTGTATATTTTTTTCCAACGAAAACACAGCTTGGAATACTACTGGATATGATGATTTAAATAACTTATCTGGAGCCATTAAAAGGCATATGAATTCTCAAAAACACATGAATGCGGTAATTTCGTTCAGTAATTTTGGAAAAAATCGGATTGAAACATCTTTGTCGCGTCAGTTATCCGAGGAAATTACAAAACACAACATGCGTGTTGATCAAAGTGATCCGTAGTGTTTTTCAAAGATTAGTCGATATTGTTTGCCATTTAGCACAACAAGAACTTCCTTTCAGAGGTCACGATGAGTCGAAAACTTCATTAAATAGAGGCAATTTTTTAGAACTTGTATCGCTTCTTTCGAAGTACGATCTCGTGTTAGAAAAACATATACAGCATCAACAAAGCGACAAACGGCCGAGTTATTTATCTAGTACAATCCAAAATGACATTATTCATTCTGTCGCTGATGTAATGAAAACTCGCATCGAGTACGAAGTAAAATTGTCAAAATGACGAAACTCGATGTTAGTCACAGAGAGCAATTGTGTCTGATTCTCCGATATTATTATGGAAACGATATTCATGACCGTTTTATGGGGTATGTAGATGTGTCTGAAAGTCGCACAGCAGACACACTTTGTAATATCATATTGGAATTATTAAACAAACATGACTGCACCACAAAACTAGTTGCGCAAAGCTATGACGGTGCAAGTGTCATGTCCGGTGTCAGAAATGGAGTGCAACAAAAAGTTAAAGATGTTTGTCCCCAAGCCATGAATATTTGGTGTAATGCACACATTTTGGCAATAGTTTTATCTAAATCTTGTAACAGGATTGGGGAAGTCAGCACTTTTTTTTCAGCCCTTCAGGCTTTATTTAAATTTTTTTTATAACAGCACAAAACGGTCGTCTTTTTATGATGCACATTGAAGCAAAAAATTGCCTAATACCCCCGCAGCTCGTTGGACGTATACATCATGAATTGTGAATACAGTATTCGAACAAAAAGATAATTTGATTAATTTGTTTTCGGATATGTGCGACAATCCGCAGAACTGGGACGGCGATACGATCTTGGCCGCCGAGAATTTTGAAAACACATTGCGTTCATTTAATTTCAATTTTTTTCTTTCAATTTTCCACCGGGTGTTTGAAAAAACCGACTGCTTGTACAATATTTTACAAAAATCACAAGTTGATGTCGGTTATTGCAGTAATAAAATAAAGGAGTTTCAGACATGGTTACGTTCTGAATTTCAGTCAGATTTTGATCACATTTATGAAAACACATTGCAAAATAACTCTGCTCCTCGTTTGAGACGCAATGTGCGCTGTGCTCAGACAGAATACAAACGACTTTTTGTTGAAATAATTGATAACATATCTTCAGAAATTAATGGCCGATATTCTGAAATTTTCAAATTAAAATTTTTCCAATTGTTCAACAACAAATATTCGAAAAATATCGTTCAGATTTTCCTATAGAGGCATTAGATTCATTATTTGAAAATTACGCAAACCATTTTGATAAGCAAACATTGAAAACCATTTGATTTCATTGTATTCCTCCTGAATTAAAAGACCGCAATGTTTTCGAACTCATTGACTTTATAAACGAAAATAGTCTTGAAGGCCTTTCCTCAGCTTTTAAAGTTAGCTTATCTTGTCGTAACTATTCCAGCCACAAGTTCCTCCGCGGAACGTGCTTTCTCATCTGAAGCGCATCCATACTTATTTGAGAAATACATAAGGTCAAGGCGTCTTTCAGACTTATCAATTATCGCAATTGAAAAACAGTTAATGGTACAATTAAAACGTTCACCAACATTTTACGCGGACGTAATTAAATCTTTCCTTAAGAAAGAGAGACGATTCGATTTAGAATATAAATAATTTGTTGTTTTAATTTTGTACATAGTTTGTTTGTACTTTGTTCATGCGTTTCATTTGTTCATGTATTGTATTGTATGTAAATATCTTTTTCTTTCGTTCAAGCAAACCCAAACGGCTTTTTGCAAAGCCACTGAAGGTACGCAATTGCTGATATGTCATACAATCTATCTAACAGTAGTATGCCTTCTGTGTGCTTTGTTAAACACGTCTTCGACAGCACTGAATATGAAACTGAAGAGTGGAGACAGATCAAGATTGGTGTATTTTTATAAAACTGCTAAAAACAGCAAAACCATATCTTGGGCTTGCCCTAGTTTGGAGCCCTAGCTTCGCCACTGGGGGCAACGGAACCCAAGGGGGCAGCAGCTGGCCGACTTCATGGAGAAAGAGGGACTCTTTATGATGAACTCTTTCTTCCAGAAGCGGCCCCACAAGAAGTGGACCTGGTCGAGCCCCGACGGTTCGGCAAAAAATGAGATTGACTTCATTATGACGACTAGACGCCAACTGTTCAGTGATGTCTCAGTGATCGCGAGGGTGAAAACTGGTAGCGATCACCGAATGGTTAGGGGCACACTGAACCTAAACGTTAAGTTGGAGAGGTGTCGTCTAATGAAGTCAACGCTCCGTCCCCTTCGTGCTCTAATCCAGAGTCCCGAAACCTTTCAGCTCGAGTTACAAAACCGTTTTCAGTGCCTAGAAGATTGCAATGCAGTGGACGATATGAATGACAAGCTCGTGGTAACTGTCTTTGCGGTCGGAGCTGAGTTTTGTAAGACCCGCCGCAGAGGAACACAAAAACTCTCCGATCACACTCTTAATCTCATGGCTGTTAGACGGGAAATGAAGCTGCAATCTTCAGTAGATTTGATAGCATACAGGCAACTGAACAGACAGATCTCCAAATGCATGCGGCGGGACTTACGCAACTTTAATACTGCTCGTATTGAAGAAGCGATCGAGTGGAACCAGGGCTCCAAAGTCTTTGCTAGAGATCTGTCTGCCAGAAAGAGCCAACTGTCGAAGCTGAAGACCGAGTGTGGCAGCATCGTTTCCGGGACACCTGAGATTTTGAGTGAGATTGAGAGGTTCTATGGGCAGCTGCACACATCACCGTTGGAGCCACTTGCAAGTGTGAGTAACGATCCAAGAGCAAGTCTTATCCGACACTATTCCGATGATATTCCGGACGTCAGTCTGAGCGAGATTAGAATGGCTCTCCAGCACCTTAAAAACGGCAAGGCCCCAGGCGAGGATGGAATAACAGCGGAGCTTCTGAAAGCGGGTGGAAAACCGGTACTTGTAGTCCTTCAGAAGCTCTTTAATTCCGTCCTCCATGGTGGCACTACACCGGAGGCGTGGAGCAGAAGTGCGGTGGTCTTGTTCTTTAAGAAAGACGACAACGCTCTCTTGAAGAACTACAGACCGATTTCCCTTCTGAGCCGCGTCTACGTGCTGTTTTCGAGAGTCATTACGAATCGTCTCGTATGCAGACTCGACGACTTCCAGCCTCCCGAACAAGCCGGTTTCCGAAAAGGCTTTAGCACCATAGACCACATACATACCCTTCGGCAAATTGTACAGAAGTCCGAAGAGTACAATTTGCCACTATGTCTGGCGTATGTGGACTATGAGAAAGCCTTTGATTCCGTCGAAATTTGGGCGGTGCTGCAGTCCCTTCAGCGGTGCCAAGTGGACTGTTGGTATATCGAGGTGCTGAAGTGTTTGTACAGTAGGGCTACGATGGCTATCCGAGTACAGAACCCGAGTACGAAACCTATCCAACTGCAGAGAGGTGTAAGACAGGGTGACGTAAAATGGCAAAGTTGCCAGGTTTCACGGTACTTTACTGCTTCGATAGTTATATAAATCTCTTTTTTTATTCGTTTAGGGATCTTGAGATATTATCGCCATCAAACGTTCGCTGGGTTAAGCTGTCGTTGAAATCTCCCAAAAACATCGTGATTTAAAAAAGAAATTAATGCATCAGCATAACGTATAATCAATTTTGTAAAAAAGGTCAGACAAGGTTGTATGGTTTCAGATATTTGCCTGCCTAGAGATAGGCTTCTTTAACAACTTTATGGTATTTGTTATATGTCAAAGTCGGCCATTTTGCAGGTTTCACGAAAGCTGTTACACGTGTTCTGTAGGTTATTTATTGAAAATATATTAAACGGTAAAATATTTATTTTAGATATCCGTCGAATAGTGTTACAAATAATATATTTACGTTTCAGGTCTTTAAAATGGCGGTTACAAAGAAACCCGCCCCTAAAAAGGCTCAATTACACCAAAAAACTGGTAAGAAGGGAGTCAAGGGTGGCAAAATCCGCGGCAAGGGTATGAAACGAAAAATTAACTTGAAGTTCACTATCGACTGCACACACCCTGCTGAGGACAGTATCTTGGACGTCGGTAACTTCGAGAAATATCTGAAAGAGCATGTTAAAGTTGAGGGTAAAACGAATAACCTAGGAAATCACGTTGTTGTCGCTAGAGACAAGACGAAAGTTGCCGTCAGTGCAGGTATAGTCATACAGTCTTATTTAGTTGCTAATTGTTATTATTTTTGTAGTTTTTTGTCTTGTTGATCACATAACCTAAAATAGGATATTCTGGGATTTTAAAATATTTAAAAAAAGAATTAGTTCTTGTAAATGACTTATCTATATTATTTATAAGGTAATAAGGCTTGTCTTTCATGGTTTAGTTTAAACGTATTGATTATGTTCATCGACTGCTAATATTAATTATTGCCAGTGCTAGAAACTTCAACTGCTATAAATAAGGATATTCAGGTATAAGTTATAAGTCATGACGAAAAGAAAAATAAGTTGTTTTTCTAAGTTCACTGAACTTAGTCAAACCTATTTGGATAACACAAATAGTTTGATATAGGTGAAACTAATTGTTTCATGCATTTTTCAAGTACAATGTAATGCTAGAATTGCATGATCTTCCAATGCTCCTACAAACTGTTAACACCAAAGTGCATGCTTGGTTTGATACTACTGCCAGATTGATAAAGTTAACATTATAATAATTGTAAAAGGTTCAGTGAAGTACATGTTTGTGCCCATGTCCAATGTAATTTTCAGAGATCACAATCACACAATCACAAAAAAATCTATGTTGACTATATTAAAATATATACACATATGATGTTTAATGTCAGTGGCAGTAGCCTAAGCTGTGACTGAAGTTGCTCTTGAGCCAACCTAAAGCTGCAGACATTTATGTTATACATAGATATATGCTACACCATAACCAACTCTTGTTCATATTATACTTGATATGTGCATTCATATTTTTGATTAAGTTAACATTGTTTCAGTAACAAAGCAAACACCATACAATGTAATTTGCAGAGATAACATCCTTTTTTAGGGCACGAAATTGAGTTTATGATTTTGCATTTAAAAAAATAAATAATAATTTTTTTAAATGCGAAATCTAAATTAATAAATAATTATTTTTTTAAATTGGGGAGGAATGGGATGGTAGCTTAAGGAGGTAATTTTCATCACCTGTTCCCTACCCTTCTTTCTACAAAGGTATCAGACTTAATTTAATCTCAAAAAAGTGATGTTATGATTTCATAAAAATAATCATAACTTAAAAACTGTACATATCTCCACATGGGGTAGTAGTTATATATTCTATAGACTTCTTTTTAAGTAATGGCTTTAATTATTAAAATAAATAACAAAAACTTAGCTGTAAGCATTTGAATGCCTAAACAATGTTTTACATTTTATATACAACAATACCCTTATATTTTTTCAGACATTCCATTCTCTAAGAGGTACCTTAAATACTTAACCAAGCGATACCTCAAGAAGAACAACCTGCGAGACTGGCTCCGTGTGGTTGCATCTGCTCATGATGCATATGAACTACGCTATTTCAACATCAATGCAGACAGTGATAATGAAGACAATGAAGATTAAACTGTTGCTAAATAAAATAGTTTTACACTACTTTTACTCTTTTTTATACTACATTTATGAAAATATATTAAAATTAACATTCTGAAAAATAACATTAGTGGGGTGATTTTAACAATCTTCAAAAAGCTAAAAGGTTTTTTTACCTTTCCATTTTATGCATCTAATTTTGCATTTTTATCTTGCCTTTTCAATGAGGGATAATAATCTTCCGCTCACCAGATGTCGCTAGTTGATACTGAGGTCAAGTTTTTTGTTATACAATGTCATAAATGACATTGAGAAATTAGTTTTATACACAAACAATGCCTCAGTGGTTTGTTCTTGTGTTACGTGTTACAGCCATGCTGCAGCTATATTAGTGGTACAGTTGTAGTACATGGATCTGCTGGTTTGGGGAAGGACCATGATCTCACAGAATACCAGCGTAAAATAGCAGCTTAATGCTGTTGTGTTTGGTATGGTGAGTGTAGAGAAACGGGGCCCCTTTTTTAACGCTTAACTCCAACCCCACCTGATGATAAGTGGTGATGTAGCCTAAGTAGGTGGAGCGCACTGACTTAACAAAAGCCTAATCACTTTTACCTTGACACCCATATTCTAATTGGATGGAAAGGCAGATGCTGGCAACTTATTCCACTCTTTTGCTGTATACATGATGAATGATGTAGCAAACCGTTTGGTTTGAATGTGGTAAGTCAACAAAGAAAGGGTGGAGACCGGCCGAACGTCTGGTTGTTTGATGGTGAAAGGGAGAGGGAAGAATTAAATTATGCGATTCCTGCGCACATTCCGAAATGCAGCCTGTAGAAAACCGAAAGGCTTGCTACTTTGCGCCTGTGTTTGAGGGTGGTAAGTTTGGTTTTAACCAGATTCGGGTCACCAATAACCCTCTTAGCACGCCTTTCCATTGATTCCAAAGCTGCTAGGTGCCATTTTGCAGCACCAGCCCATATATGGCAGCAGTACTCCATGCACGACTGGACTTGCGCTTTATATAAAGTAGGAAGCTGTGCCGGCTTGAAGTATCGCCGCACCTTTGCAAGGACTCCTAGCTTCCTTGCAGCTGCTCTGGCTTTGGACTCAATGAACAGCCCGAAGTTCAGGTTTGAGGTAATCTCAACCCCCAACAACTGAAGGCGGTCGGTGTATTGCAGTGATACATTTCGGAAAGAAGGAGCCAAGATGAGCTTCCTTTTTGCAGTGGAGAGACACGCTTGTGTTTTGGGAGGCGTTGAATTTCACAAGACTGGCGTCGCCTCGTTCGGAGACTGCCTGTAGTGTGAGATTCACAAGCTCAACCATAGCATCCCTTTCGGACTAGATTTGATCTCGATTGGCCCGCGAGGACTTGGTTGGTATCTCTCCACGACTGTGCTGTCGTCTAGATACGGGGCAGAAGCAGATCATTAATATGTAGCAGGAAGAGAGTTGCGGAGAGAACGGACCTCTGAGGAACACCGGCGTTAGTCGCCACAGAATCGGATGAGCAGCCATCGACGACAACCCGTAGAGACCGTTCACTCAGAAAGTCCTTTACTCAGTCAATCAGACCAGGGGATAAGCCGTACGCTGGAAGCTTACCCGAAAGTGCCAAACTCTGTCAAAGTCCTTCGAAACATCAAGGGAAACAGCTAGTGCTTCCCCACTGTTCTCGTTTGCCTCGCCTCGTTAGCATACGCTAATAGGTCCCCAGCTGACCGATTTCGACGAAACCCGTAATGTCGGTATCTGAGGAGGTCATTCTGTTCTACGTATGCCATTAAGCGGACATTCAATATACGCTCTATTATCTTGCAGAGTATGGAGGTAATTGAGATTGACCGATACTTGGCAGGGTCGGCACGGCTGCATTGTTTTGTGACAGTTAATGGTGAGTGTAGAGAACCGGAGACCCTTTTCACTGGAAACGAGGCATTCCATCTTAGTCCTCACGGATGACAACGCATCTGTATTTACCATCAGGTGGACTGTGTGCTCGTTTGTCACGCTTAACGCACGCACGCTTTTTTTGCACATTTTTAATTTTTTTTTTTTTTAATTAATTTTTATGGATATCTGTGGTTTGGTTTATTTATTTTTAATCTTATTAATATAAAATATAACTAAAGGCACAGAAAGAAATATTATGCCTCCTCTACACTACTCGCGAAGTACCTTCGACGAAGTGCTCATCGAAGTCGATCGCAGTCCGAAGAACGTGACTACATACTCGTGCTACTTCGCGAAGAGCTCTGTTATCTTGAGTCTACCGCACCCTTAACATGAATAACGTTCAAGAGGCATCTGCTATAGGTACCTAATTGTGTGAACAGTACAACGTCAATGCGTTAACTAAATAAATAATTATGTAGAAAGCTACATATTTAATTTTTATATATTTAAAAAAAAATCATAACTGGCGTACGCCGAGTAGTGTAGTGAGACGCTTCGTGTAACTTCGGGGTACTTCGCGAAGTCCTTTGACTCTGGCGCAAAAAACCGACAGCGATCGGAAGTCGCCCGAGGCGAAGCGAGGTTGCACGAAGCGAATCGAAGTACCGCTCTACACTATTCGCCTCGTCCAACTTCGATCTACTTCGCGAGTAGTGTAGAGGAGGCATAAAACTACATTTTTCGAAAAAAAAAATTACTTCCCCGTTAAGAAATCGGTCAAACATTACAGAATTACACCCCAATTTTAAGTGGCGCGCCCTGGTGGTAGAAAAAGTCGTTTAATCGCGATACCTTGATTAAACATTGTTTAATCAAGGTATCATACAAACCAGTCAGTGTAAACCTTGCGATTTAGATTTATTTGTAAATATAAAAGGTAAACATAGCATTATTTGTTTTTATGAACCCCGAAGTTGTGACTGCATTCAAAATGATTGTATAAGAAACCTCTAAAAGTATATATAATAATAATCTATGGACCCCTGAAGAAAAGCTCAGTGTTTTCTCTGAATTTGACGACATAGACAGAACGCCCGTTGCAGCCATTCTGCCTTGGGTAAACCCCACGCGAACTGACTATCGCACATTTGACACTGCTTCTCGTAAGCTAAGTATTTTACATTTGGCGGTAGAAATAATTCTACCGCCACCTTCCATAGACCGAGTATTTATATGTCGCCTCTTACGCACAGACATGTAATGGATATTGTTACACAATCCTTATGTTAACACGACGAACCAAAAGGAAATTGCTGGTTTTCGGCTCAGAATGTGTTGTCTTTATATCCCTGATACTGAGCTAAAATATTTAGCTGCACACAGCATAATTTAGCATATGTTTAATCCACAGTAATATGTCAGACGATGCCGCCGCCCGCGTAGGTATTTCCTATTTACGCCGTCATTGCAAATATGCTAAGGGTTGTCACGAAATTATCATTTATTTACATTATGTACATACTTATAAGTTAAAAACATTTATTGAACAAGATCATTTTTTATTACTACAAGAAAAATACATTTAAGTGTTGCACTGCCAAATATTTTCGTGACACTTTCTTTTTAGTTATAGACGTTTAACAGTTTTCGATTGTTAAATTTAATTATGTAGTGTACTCGCATTCGGATGAACAATTTTATAAAAAAAAAAGAAAATGAGGGAAACATAAGCATGGACGTCATTTGAATTCAACTTTACTTAGTAACTCATATTACTATAACAGTAATTCACCATTACAGGTATAGTTTTTTGAAAACGGCACCTAAAATTAGTTGTATAAGTACTGTAAAACACGCTCGCGTCAAACGCATGTATGGTCCAGAAGACTTAGTGGAGTGCGCTGGCACAAGATCGCGCCGCCCACTGCCCCGTAAGGCCCCCGCCGTTGCTCTGCACAAGTGCACTCGTTTCACAACTGTTACTCTCTTTAATCTGTGGTTTAATCTCAAACTTACCCTTAAAGTTATAGTTGTAGCCCACAAGCCCTTACACTTTTTGTAAGGCAAAATAAATTTTAAGAATAAAAAGCAAGGAAGGTATTAACTTCATAATTTTATTTATAGTTGGTAAATATTGGTATTTACATAAATAATAATTAAAAACTAAAAAAATCGATTAACAACATACAAACTGATGAAAAGAAAAGATTTGGATCTTATTCGCTAATTTCAAATATCTTTTGTACTACAAACTATTGACAAAATTCATTATCGCAGCCACGTATTGTCTGAACATTGAGTATCGAAATGCGATATGACAGGACGACGAAGAACTTGTTCAACTAATTGTTATAGTATTTATTGCACTGGTTTCTATTGTAAACGCTAAAGTATGGCTATCATCAACAAGTACATACAATATACTGTTAATTGCTCTTGAAGAAATAACCTTAAAAATTATCGTACTCTTGTCTATGGCTCATAAAAAATTCTCTACAAATTAAATCCAGTGCAAATATGATCTATGGTTGGTTTGCAAGCGTTCACTTGCCGGCAGCGATCTCCTTCATCCTGTTCAGCGCTGAACCAGCTTTGAACCAGGAAATTTGTTGTTCGTTCAAAGAGTGATTAAGTTTGATGCGCTCCACACTACCATCTTTGTGCTTGATTTCGCAATCGACGGGCTATAAACAAAAAGAGAATAACTTCATGAAGCATCAATAATATAAATACTAAATATATTTTTACAGAGGGAAACTGAACTAAGAGATGAGCAGCAGAATCTTTAAAACTACAGTCACCACCCCGCTTGCCCCCCACATATGAGGCAATCTATGGGAGGCATATGTTTAGGACTAGACTTTTGATAGGCTGTAATTGTAAATAATAATAATATTTTTACGTAGGTGTAATATCCTTGCTTTTCGAGGAATACGGGAAGGTTTTATTTAAACGTCCATTTATTCCTGACTCAATCAATACAGGGTAGCTGTCAAAACCATTTATTATCTACCAACTTAATATGCTACAGTAGAAAAAAGCAGTGTGTATAATTAAACGAACCATTTCGAGACACTTTTTGCCCCCATAAATCAAAAACTATAAGACCTACATACACTACACATCCAGATCAAACAAAGATTAAATACCCAGAATTCTTAATTTCACAATTAAAACTACTATATAGTTCTTAAGTTATTATGGTCTAGATACTATACGAGTATAAACCTTTAATTTTACTTATTATCCTGGATGAACATCTAAAGTTATTTTTCAACACAGAAATACCGGGTGATTGGGAGATGGGTGCAAAGCTTTCAAGGGGCGCTAGTATAGACAATTTAGAACCATTTAAGTCATGCTAGTCTTAGATGAAGTCGAAGCATTTTTTTAAAATAAATTTTTATGATTTTTAGCATAAATGCCCAAAATTTTCTAATTAACTATTATTTATGGCCAAATTAAACAATAAAAAAACATGTTTTTTCATTTTATTCTATTAAAGTCATGTGTAAGCAATCTAATAAGACATGTTTTAAGCACATGTATCTTAAGACAATTTTTTTACAGACGTTTGAAGTTTAAAAAAAATCTAAAATTTATAAATACTGTGTTTAGCTCTTATTAAAAAAAAACTAGACTAGATTTTTTCGCTCAAACCTCTTTGAAAACATGCTTGATTATCGCTCTTTGTTTTGAGATATCATTTATGCCGATATCATAAAAAATGTTGAAATTAGGACCTGCAAACCAATTTGAGGAAGAAAAAATTTTTCTTTTGATATCTAATTAAAACAAAATTTGAACTGAAATTATCAATTTTTGATGTTTAAAATAACTGCCGTGATTATTGATTACAAGCACAGGCCCGGTTTTTGCTCTATTTTGTTCAAAATTGTAGCGTAGTAAAATTCTAAGAAACAAGTTGTGGGGATTCTCTAAACAATAGCTGCCGGTTGCATGGTATTTCCAGGTAGCTCGCCCAATGAATAGAACTTTAATTTTAAAGCAAAACCGACTTAGTTACTAGGGAGACAGAGTCATGTTTCTTTAGTTAGTTGATACACAATTTAACCTCGTTCAGTTGAAGCCCTCTGCGCTCCTGCAAGTGTTGATCCCGTTAGTTGTTTACAACTTTGTTCACCGTGTCCAGTCGTAGCCTTGTGCTCCTGCACGTGTTGATTTTGGACTATTTTGATGTACTGAGTTGAAATTTGGTGCGCTCTTACGCTGTTTTTCTTGATTATTAAGTGACTATGGCTACTTTTTCGAATCAGGAATATGCGAATATCATCTTTATGTATGGTAGAGCAGATGGCAATGGATCATTAGCACGACGGATGTATCAAGAGCGCTATCCGAATCGCAGAGTGCCGAATGTACAAGTATTTTACAACACGTATCGACGACTGGCTCAAGATGGGATACACCACGTGGAACCTGTGGTGAACCCAAGGATACATGCACCTGGCGTCGAAGATGATATTTTGGTAGCGTTTGAATCGGATCCTACAACTAGTACTAGAGTAGTAGCTCGAAATTTAAACATTTCCCAATGGAAGGTGTGGCATACAATGCACCAAAACGACAAATATCCTTTCCATGGCAGAGGTGTGCAAGGTCTGGAAGTGCAAGATTTCCAAAGAAGGATGCAGTTCTGCCGTTTCTTACTTAACAGGGATATTGAGGGTGCATGGTTTTTAAAATCGATCTTGTGGACAGATGAAAGTAAATTTTCTAGGGAGGGAATCACCAATTTCCATAGCCTGCACGAACCTACAAGTATCCTTCCAGAGAAAATTTTCAGTAAATGTGTGGGCTGGAGTAATAGGCAGAACATTGATCGGGCCCCACTTCTTGCCGGACTCTTTAAATGGCGAGAATTACTTGCAATTTTTGGAAATGGATTTACCGTTGCTTGTGGAGCAATCCGGTGCCCCGATATTTGAAACAGATCGAGAGGTCATTTTTCAACAAGATGGCTGCCCAGCGCATTGGACTTTGACCGTTCGAGAATTTTTAAATAACAGCTTCCCTCAAAGTTGGATTGGACGAGATGGACCCATCCCTTGGCCCGCACGGTCACCTGATCTGACCCCAATCGACTTTTACGTGTGGGGCCGGGCCAAAGAACTAGTTTATACGAGCATAGAAATAAATACAAAGGAAGAACTAATAGCTCGAATAAATTCTGCATTTGAAACCATGAAGGCGGAGATGAAACTTAAAATCACGACCACAGAAGTGAGAAACCGGGCCCGTCCTTGCATTAGAAATAACGGTCGTCAGTTTGAACATGAATAATAAAAGGTTTCAATTAAATTTTCGTTTTAATAAGTTAGCCAAAAATTTAAATTTACTTCCTCAAATTGGTTTGTAAGACTTAGATTCAACATTTTTTATGATATCAGCATGAATGATACCTCAAAACAAAGAGCGATCGATAATCAAGCATGTTTTCAAAAAGGTTTGAACGAAAAAACTTAGCCTAGTTTTTTTTAAATGAGAGCTAAAAACAGTATTTTTAAATTTCAGATCTTTTTCGTGAACTTCAAACGTTTTAAAAAAAATATCTTAAGATACATGTGCTTAAAACATGTCTTATTAGATTGCTTACACATGACTTTAATAGAATAAAATAATATACATGTTTTTTATTGTTAAATTGGGCCATAAATCATAAAAACTTATTAAAAAAAATGGTTAGACTTCACCTAAGACAAGCATGGCTTAAATGGTTCTAAATTGTCTATACTAGCGCCCCTTGAAAGCTTTGCACCCATCTCCCAATCACATTGTATAATAGTTACCGCGGTAAAATAAATATGAAGGCGCAACTTCGAACGATGAAGTTGCGGGCTGTAGTAATTTTTTTTTAAATTCTCATGTTTTTAATTAATGTAATTCAAGTTAAAAAGAAGTAAAGGTTAAAATAAGATTACCTTGCCAGGCGCGAGGTCTTTAAGGCCAAGCAGCGAGATTTTGTCGTCCGGTCGGATCTTGTCATAGTCGGCCGGGTTTGCGAACGTGAGGGGGAGCAGACCTTGCTTCTTGAGATTAGTCTCGTGGATTCTGCGTAAGAAAAAAGTTCAGAGTGAAATAAATATCAATAATGTGGAAGGCGGTTTTCAAAATTAATGGAAATAGTTTGTTCTTAAAATAATCAGAATTAAAGTTTGCTTCCTGAGAATGAAATATTCACACGTTTCCCGTCTTACATATAATACAATACAATAACTTTATTTCAGGCATCAAGGACTTAAAAATTAAGAACATTGGCCCATAGCAATATATATATACCTAAAAATATATATAAAACATAAACATAACTTAACACTATTAAGGGAACTTTCTTCTTTGGCGCGTCCCTGTATCGGCGATACACTACCCCAGAATGCCAGAAATCGGGAGCGATTTTGTAGGAACCTGGAGTACGTAGGATTTGTAGTTTGTTGACATATTCGACTCCAGACGGCATAAGTCTTACTACTAACTCCCTCTTTTATTTCATCCATCACATCATCCCTTTCTTCTTCTTTTATTTTATCCATCACCATCCACTTACCCTTAGGTGAACCTTGTGCTCGTTTAACATTAAGTTAAACGCACACACACACGCACACCATACGCGCGCGTACACACACGCACACAAACGTAATATTGTACTAGACTCGATTTTGAGGCTTGAGAATTGATAATAATGCTCGCATGCATGAAATACTTAGTTAAATTCTTAATGGATTTTTAAAACACTATAATATATTAATTGACATAAAAAACAATTACAATTTAATCGCCGGGAAAAAACTTTGACGAGTTTTGGTTTTCATAAGCGGTAACCATGTAATATTTATCAATAATATGCAAGGTATGTTATTGAATTAGACTCTTAATCGGTTCTATTTTTATTGAACTCCTTTTTTTGATAATAAGCAAAAACGTTTTAAAGTAACAGTTGTCCAGCGAATGTCGTAAGCTTACTTCGTGCTGAAAAAACTTTTAACGTCGGAATGCCTCGCCTTAAGGAGCTCCATAAACAGCGCCACAGACTTCTATGTATACTACAAGACGGGCTCTGCGGTCTTAATACATTACGCACTAAGTTGCGGTCAAAATGTAACTATCTTAGTCGACTGCGTGCTGGCGAGAAGACTAGTTTTTTGTTTTGTAAACTACGAACATTGTTTTCGACAATCTAACGCTGATTTGGTATAATGTGACAAATTTTTTGAAATTTTTAAGGTTTAGAAGTTTATTTCAGATAAGTATGTTACTTTATTTCGTATTTGCCGAAAAACAGTAACTGTCGTAAATGAAAATACAACTGCGTGGCATATTTACCGTGCGAGCTAGACGCCCTCGCTATCCGCAGCTGTGATAGTTTTTGTTCTGGATTACCGGTCTAGTAGCATACATAGAAGTCTTTGCTTAACTGTGACATCAGCGCAGTTAGTCAAGATGACTGTTTACGCTAAAACTATTAAAAAGACTAAGAAAGACTTATCTGAACATTAAGTCATGTGACAGGGTCAGTCACAATTGCGTTGCATATTTACCGTGCGAGCTACCAGCCCGCGCTATTCGCAGCGTTGACATAGTTTATGTTCTGAATTGCCGGTCTGGGAGTATATGTAGAATTTTTTGCGGCTGGAGCCCTTGCCGTAGTTCTCGTCGCCCACCACGCACCAGGCTACGCCCGCCGCTGTACGTGAGCACATACAAGTGCCGGAGCCCGGAGCCGCACGCACCTGGCGAAGGACTTGACGATGATGGCGCGGCCGCCGAGGTGGCGCGGCTCGAGCGCGGCGTGCTCGCGGCTGGAGCCCTCGCCGTAGTTCTCGTCGCCCACCACGACCCAGGCCGTGCCCGCCGCCTTGTACGCGCGCGCCGTCGCCGGCACCGGGCCCCACTCGCCCGTCAGCTGGTTGCGCACCTTGTTCAGCTCGCCGTTCTCCGCGTTCGTTGCGCTGCGGGTGGAAACAGATTTTTAAGGCCGAATACTCAAACGTTACTCAATTTTAAGATATGGTTAAGTCTCGTGGTATCGAAGCCCGTTCCCACTTGTCGGGTGTCAGGCCCGACAGTAAATCGGCTGCTTTAGTGGCAGAACATTTTATATGAAACTGTTCACACTTATCCGACACCGTGTTTTTGTCGGCGCCGACAAGAAGAGTCGGGTGTTTTGTTAGCCCTCTACGTCCGTAAAAAAATCGCGTCGAATCTCGTTATGTCGGATGTCGGGTCCGGCAATCCTCTATATCGCAGCGCGCACGCAGAGTTGTTGCTTTTTTACTGTACCCAACATATACCTACGTACAATACCTGTACGCACGTTTGATGCTTCGTAATAATGGAAAAAGATAATATAAATCCTGAAGCAAATCTTCACACTAGTTTTTGGCTTTTTTTCTTTGTTTTCTTCTGTAAATTTTAAGCAGTAGAGCAAATGTATAAATAAAAATTGTTATGTTTTAGTAGTTGAAAAGCGAATAATTTTTTTTCGCGTGTGATGACAGCGAAAACAACCTATCACTCCATTTCCCATTGTTAAGAGGCCGTTTTGAAGGTGTTATTAAAAAAAATTAAACCCAATCCAAAAATCTCTCTTGATTTATTTTCCCAATATTATAATCATACAAGAAATGTACAGAAAAGCCGAACGGCGTGTGCAATATGCACTTAATATGGGTTGAAGCTGCACTCACTGCACTGATTACCTCAATAACTACGGTTTTATACTCAATAAAATAATCAAATCAGCGCTTGTACCTAACTAGAGTTGGATTTAAAAGAGATGGTGATACTGCCATCTATTGAAAGTCAGAAGATCTTTCTAGCCTTTTCCACAGTTGCCTCTTACGATACCCAAGGAATGATATGGGGTACTGGATATTCTTACACCGCCACTACACGGTCTCTTTTACGTCAGGCGTAACACACTCAAGACTGGTGACGGGGCGCCGCGTCAAGGACTCAACCTTAACTTCTTCGAGTTATTGAACCCATCAAAAGAACCTTATTTGATGGGTTCAATAACTCGAAAATTAAGAGGATGGCTTTTGATTAAAAGGACAAAGAACCTTGAGATTTTATTTAGAAACGACGACGACAAGCCATGAGTATTGACAATGATTAACAATCAACAATTGACATAGACTAGTACCTACGTTAACAACTCAGACCACGACATTTTATTGGACCAACCTAGTCAGACCTATGGTCAAGCCAAAAGTATAGAAGGTCAGGCCAAGGACAATATTTTTTTTAATGAAGGTAAATATAACTTAGAGTCATTACTATGTTCTTATCCTAAAATAAAAAATTATCAACAATTAAAATATCGAATTATTTGTATGAAGGTCAAGTGAGCGCTAGCTAGAGAAACGACGATTGCAAGACATTTTCGATAAATAAAATGTTTTGGGAAATTATAAATTACCGTGTAGTGGCGGTGTATGAATATTCATATCTTCCGTGGATGTTGTAAGAGGCGACTAGACTTGGGGAAAAGTTTTATTTTTAAATAACCGTGACCGTTGTTCCGGTTACAAAAAAGTCACAGAAAAAATAATTGTGACTTTGTCACGTTGATAACGCTGGATATCTACGTGGAACATTAGAACGATTTATAACGTGACTTTAAATATGCATTTTAGATTTAGTATTAGATTTTATTTCAGTAGTCGATTTTTATTACCTTCTATGTTATAAGTACCATTCTAATTATTATTTTTGAAATATACGAATTTCACCTAACCTAGACGATCATTCGGTGTACCGTTCTAGTACACGGTATGCGTACCTTCTTACACAGTAACAAGGAAAGCGTAGTTCCTTTTCTTTGGTTAAATCAATGACAGGAGTAATGGAGAAAATAATACGGTGGTGGCGCGAAGGAACAACGTTATTTTGGAACGTTTTTTTCTTCTTAAAAACGTAGTTAGTCATCGTGATTTTCAGGATGATCACGGTGACTTTTTCACCGTGATGTTATTTATCACTCATGTCTAGAGACGACAGAAGGAAACAAATCAGGACATGGGCTGTAGCGTCTTCCTAATAACGACTAAAATAAAAATAAACTGCGGTTGCCAAGCGTGGCAACTATGACAAATATACCCCTATGAGGCAATATATGGGGAGGCCTATATTCAGCAGTGGACTTTAATAGGCTGTAACGGTAATTGTTTGTTGTAATAGTGATAAAAAAGAAATATGGAAGGAAAAAGACGACATTTTTTTATTTAATCTCGGCGGAACGCGGATGCTCCGTGCCATGGTTGCGATGATTAGGGCAGCGTTGCCAAGGTGAGCGATATTTGCGGCAGTAAAATTTTGTGCTCCCGTTTATTACCATGGCCCATGGCCAGCAGTGGAAGGAAATTGTAAAGAGAGGAGGGATAATTTTGTTATTTGATAAAATATTTTGTGTGTAAAAAGTCATCAAACATCAACATCACACAATTTAATAAACAAAAGTTGCATAAACAAGTTCAACGGTTAAAATGTAATAAATAACAAAACCAAACAAGTTTACTGAAAAGACAAAAATCAAATATTATATGTCACTTCTACAACTAAGGCGAATCTAACAACACTCTATATGTTAAAATTCAATATCTATGTATTAAAATCAAATAACTACTATGTAGAAAGACACAAGGACATAGAAACACTCGAAATTTCATAAAGAAAAGACAAATATAATATAATATAATTATATCGATATACTCAGTAGAGTCTCTAATAAATTTAAAAAAATCAAATGATTGCAAAAATATGTATTAGCCGAAAATACGTTCTGATTCAACGCTTGTAGGTGGGATGGTAAGTAAAAATCGTAAACACGTTGTAGATGAATGCTTTTAGAGCCACTTCGATCTAATAACGCCATTTCCACCCTGACAGATGTTTCCAAGTCATCGTTTTCGGACAAATGTTTTGTTGATACCTCAGCAGCATTGTGCATTGATTCATTAACTTTTGTCTTTAACTGTTCCTTGAATGTCTTGGCTGTCTCCTGTTCCCTCTCATCTTCAAGGCGCTGCTGTCTTTGTATTTCTCTTAAAGGCAGGTCATCTTCAGCTTCATAGACAGTTGTAGCAGCTTTATCTTTGCAAAATAAGTCTCATTGATTTTACAATTAAGGCTATTATTTCCGCATGGGATGCCTTTGAAACTGCATGAGGAGTATTCCTTTCGTAATAATATTTTGTAGGATTATGTAAGTACTGTAACGTACTTACCAGTGTAGCGTTTCTCCTCTGCAAGATTCTTCTATTTAAAGCTTCTTTAAGCTGGCCACTAATAACGCCTGGGTTCATCGCCAATTTCTCCATCATGAATTGAAGTGCAATTTCAGCGGTTAGTAAGTTTGATTTTCGCTCGCAAAGTTCTTCACCTGTGGCCTTTATGAAATTGAGAGAACTAGACAGATCTTTCAAAATTAATATTTCAGTATCTGAAAAGGTAGTCTTCTCTTTGAGATCAATTAATGTTTTTTGAATTGCGTCTTTGAATTCTAGAAATCTTGCTATCATATCAGCAAGGCTGCTCCAAAGAGTCTTGCAATCAAGGATCAGTGTCGTGTCTTTAGATTTGGACTCCAGGTAAGAATTGAATATATCCATGCGAGTAGGCGAAGCTTTGAGAAATTTTACTATTTTCCGGACTTTAGTTATCGATTCTTTACAAACTAGCTTGGGAATAATCCCACGGGTCAGCTTCGATGACGAAACCATTTTCATCATCGTTCTCTATATCACTTTCAGCCTCAGAATCAGAGCTATCGCAAGGTCTCTTAAGTGATGCCGGTGTTACCTTCTGTGTTATCAGCTTTGTATAGCACGTCCAGGACAGCGCACTGAATACCATGGCCCAAACATAACTGATGATAAGAGGAACCATTCTCCTAGTGCGCACATTACGCTTGCACCGTCAGAGATTATGCATGAGATATCGTTTTGTATTGACAAGCCGTACATTCCAATTTTTCCTTCAATATATTATAACAGTTCTCTGCTGTTCCACGGCCGCTTATTTTCGTCAGTCCCAAGTTTCTAAAACCTTCAGAAAGCTCTGGTGAATGAATATTTACGTTCACATATCTGCGATTACGTGCACTTGTCCATTCATTTAAGCTTACAGTCAATTGTTTTCCTGCTGTCTTAATATCATTAAGCTCCTTTTTTACTTCCTTTTTCAGTAGCTCACTTTTATTCAGAACCCTTTTTTTAATTGTATTTGGTGATTTAGGCAAATCTTTGTAAGCAGCTTTTCCAAATAACTTTCTCAATGATTCCGAAGAACAGAATATTTTAAATGGTACACCATCTACTGCTGTCATTTTCGCAAGTATAGTATCTAAGTCATCTTCTTCGTTCACGTGAAAAAAGTCATTTATTGTTTTAGCCTTTTTTGTTGCTGGCTTCATTATGACATCGGAATCAAATGACATATTTTTGAGATGTTGACGAAATGAATAGTTAGATGTTTTTAGCTAACTGGATAGAATGAACAAGTCTAAGATGATTATGCAGGCTTGAAGTTGTTCCAGAGGTTTTAAATACTTTTTACACATCTTGCATTGAGCATGAAGGCCATCTGATGTCCGCAAAAAATGTTGCCAAACAGAAGACTTATCTGCAGCACAGCGAGTATATTCTTTAAATTCAAGTTTATTCTTTTGCATCCATCTTTAATCTGTGGAGAGAGAAAACACAACACCAAATATATTTGTTATTAAGTTTCTTCAGAGATATATAAATATTTGGAACTGCTTTAGAATTTAAAGCCGATTTAGAATTTGTTTTTGGTTTATGTTATTGTTATTACAGTTTAAGAATTGTATATATTGGACGCTGTACACAATTGTCTACAAAATTCAGCGATACTGTACCTATCTAATTGTAACATTATTTACCTGAATTTACAATGAAATATTTTGAACTTTGAAAAAAAGCCACTGTACCAACCAGCTCAAGCTTTATACAATAACGCAACGACAAAGAAAAACACCGAAACGAGATCAAAAATGGTAAATCACAAAAACAGCACATTCCAAATTAACAGCCGTTTATTTCACGTACTTAATAAAGCTTGCATTATGTTTATCTATCGTTAAAAAATATGATAGAAAAAAACATTTTATAAAGTAAGTATTTAAAACAAAAGTGTGCCAATAGGAATTGCAAAACAAATAAACTGCTACACCAGCATAACATAACCTATAAATTAGAGGTAGACTTAAGCATCGTCCAATTGGAATATCAATAATAAAAAGCGGCGCAATGTAATTGTTAATGTAGATACTTACCTATCATCAAAGTTTAACTTGGGTATTTCGATCAAACCAAATACTATTATTTATTGTTGAAATTCGTCACAACAATATCGCAAAGATACGAAATGTAAAACCAGGGTGATGCAACTTTGTATGAAAGCTCAAAAATCTGCACACCAAAGAGAATATAATCACTTGCTGCACACAATCATGATTTTGTCAATGTCTAGTTGGGCTTGTAAAAATAAAGCGAGAAAAAAATATCGCTGTTTCTTTCCTTCATGTTGTTTTAGATTGCCATTTTAAAAATTAGATACAAAAATTCATATTATATCGGAAGAAACTAAAAATGTTAATTCTGTGTTAAGCTTTTTTGGTTTGCTCTTTAAAGTATAATTACATACATATTACTCTGAGATTTGCACAATTAATTTACCTATTAATTGATTAAAATTAAATTATTAAATATTAGCAGAATTCTATCAAAAGAAGCCATGAATTAATAGAAGAAAAAAAATGACATTTGTTTGTCAACGTCTTTCATATTGAAAATATTCAGAAATTTATTTCATAAGGTTTAGATTTTAATATTTATTATTGATTTTTGCTTAAATTTAGTTATTATGGACTCAGAATACTTCATTTTCGTTTGTGGGCGAATACACAGTCATAATATCGTCGTTAATATACAGTAAAGATTTTTGTGAGATGTTAACACTGTATAAGATATTGACTATAAATGAATTCATTATTTCAAAATTTTATGCAAGATGTGTGATCATCATCGAAAGTAAGTTAAGTGTTATGCAAATAAAAGCACAAAATCATCTGATCACTTTCTGCAGGTTTCCTATAATAGGAAAAGAAAAACTTATGACAATATTGTGGTAAGTCTATAAACATTTTAAATTTTTGACCGTTATTTGTAGGGATTATTACTATATTGACTCGAATTGTATCTGTTTCAGATCACGTATTTCAGTTGAGTTAAGTTTTCACCATGAGAATTTTGCTGATTTAAATTTACGTTATTGTTCTGTGAAGAATAACTCTCTGACAATAACATGTGTTATATATTAGTAACAAGCGTGGAAATATTATGTACAAAAGCAATAAAAATATCAATAATAATGTATAGTTTATAAATCAATCTGTCTTCCAGAAAATAAAATTACATGACTATACTTATTTATAGTTTAATTTTATCCCACATACTAATCTAAAGCATATTCGAATAATTTTGGTACAACTCTCAAATGTATGGGAATTTACCCCATAGGTTTGAGGCTTGAGTCAAAATTACTCGAATATGCCTTAAATAAAAAGTTCAAAGTTACAGATTAAAAGGTTTGAAATTCTCGCTAAAAGTTTTATATGGGCGCTCACCGTAGCGCTTTTCATGTACACTCATAAAGACGTGTTTGAGTTTTAGTATGAAGTTGGCGTTCTTCTCTTGGTAGAGAGTAATTGTGTTCTGTGTATAAAACCGTTCGCACTATGCACACATGCTAAGTAGCTTTTTTTTTCATATTTTCGGCTTTGGCTACGTGATGAATGACCACCCACAATCGGATACACGCATGTTTTTCACGTAACTTATTAGGTTTACGTTCGGATATTTTTAACAAATTAAAATAAGATAGTATTCGAAATATTCGTAAAAGCCGAATAATTATAAATATACTATTCAAATAATAAACGAGCCGAATAATTTGGATATCCGGATATCCGAATTGCACGCCCTAGGTATAATATACTTTAGTACGCTATCTTTGACCAACGCCATTTTTGTTGAAAACAACTTCGCCATAATGTTCACGATATATCGAAGCCTAAAAAATTTGTGTTTTTTACATGATTGATTATTAGTGATAACTCACACTTTATATTTCATTTTCAGTTACTTCTGACTACTTTATTTCATACGTGAACGACACAGTATTTGAAATGCAAATTTTATAGTGTAACTATAAATTAATAATAATATAAATTTTATAGTTAACTATTAAAGTAATTACTTACATTTGATATAAAAAACTTAACAACAAACTTTTTTTTGTACCTACTTAATTTTTTTAAATTGAAGTTGCCTCTTGTACTCACACGCAGTGTAGGAAATATAGTAATGTTTATGAAGTATATGAAGTAAACGGGACTTTAAAGGTGAAAACTCGTCATTTGAAGTACATTCCCTTAATTTAGAGAAGCGTAATTTAGTAACGAAACTAACATAATACAATAACTTTTTTTTTAACGAATCTAATTCTAATAAAAAATTTTAGAATTTTAGTCGTTTATTTCTTATAAATAACATGTAAAAAAGAATTGTTCTGAGCACTCTTATCTATTGTTCTGAGCACTCTTATCTATTGTTCTGAGTAAACATAGTGATTATATACTCTTTGGTTTGAGGGGTCCCTTCTAAATATTACTATACTTTTTGGCGGGGTCTACAAATTTGTCACGGGGGAGACCGATGTGGACCGACAGGACTTGACAGATTAAAATCATAGAGTATATACAGTAACAAATGTCAATCCGCCTGCCAAGCATGCACAATAGTGGACTTTTACAGGCTGTAATTTGAAACAGCGATTAAACTACTAAAAACAAGCGATTATTAAAATACAACCTCTTGGCTGTTACCAAACTTCATGGCCTCGAGAAATTGTATTTCGATTACAGTTCTATTATTTATCATCATTATAAACCTATTCTATTATTCAATAGTATTACAGTATGCTAAAATTTCAAAGAGTTTAAAACCTTTATACTTTTATGAAAACTTCATAAGATATCATAGTTTGCTATTGATTACCAAGGTGTATATTTTTAGTGCAGCTACAAAATCTATCTATAATCTATTAAATAAACATTGAATTCTATCATATAAAATAGTAGTAGTTTTATTTATCCATTTCTAATCTAATTACTATAAAATATACCTTTTTTATATAGTGTAAGGGTGACAAACGAGCACACAGTCCACCTGATGGTAAGTGGTTGCTGTGGCCCATAGACATCTACATCTATCCTCGATTACGAATCAAAATGCAGATGCGTTGTCACCTCTGAGGAGTAAAATGGAATGCCTCGTTTCCAGTAAAAAGGGTATCCGGTTCTCTACACTCACCATACGAAACATAGAAGCGTTAAGTTGGTATTTTACGCTGGTATTCTGTGAGAGCGTGGTCCTTCCCCGGTCGAGCCGACCCATTCGTGTTACAACTATACCAGTAATATAGCTGCAGCATGGCTCTACCACGAAAGAAAAAAACAGTGTGTGTCGTGAAGACACACGATAGAAGTGAAACTTTTGTATTACAGGGAAATATTTCAATTATAGTGTGTTATTAGTGTATATCATTCATTTATTTATAAAAATATATGTCACAATGCATCATCTTCTTCGATCTTAAGAAGAGAAATTATCGGTTTAGTTTGTTAATTAGGTAATTATCTATTAATTATGTAATTTTGTTTTAATTAAACCAAAGTTTTATATTATGACAACAGAAATTTATTTAAATCAAAATTTACTAATTGTTATTTTAAATAAACGCTGTTTCGCCTTATTGGGGTTCAAATTACCTCCCTTGTTAATTTTTTTAATAGCGCCATCTACTTCATTCTATAAGTAAAGTAATTTTATCGAACTAAAATTGATTAACTCTCATGGTGGTACGTAGAAAAGACGCTAGATGGCTTAAACACAAAAAAAAATATCATGTTTGTCCAATCCATTCTTAACATTCCATGATTTCAAAACTTACTAATTATTATTTTTTTTGGGTTTATGCCATCTAACATTTATTCTACGTACCACCTTAGAGTCAATCAAGTTTTGTTAGATAAAATGACTTTACCTATAGAATGTAGTAGATGGCGCTATTACTCAAATGGGATCGCTCTTTTCTAAAATAAATACGTGTACCTTGATAATGGTAACAGTCTTAAATAAAATTAATATAAGATTAGTATTTGAACGAAAGACCGTTGTAATCTTGTAATTGTATTACTATATACTTTATGGTATGTAATGGCCTGAGTTCGCGATTTGAATGATCGACCTGAATGACCCGGTACGTAGTGTTTACCCCCGCCACTATTCGTTACACAAAAAGGTTGAGGATCAGAATTTCAAAGCCCTCCCGTAAAAAGTTTCACTTTAAAAACTTATAATCTATTAATTTACACTTTTCTAACAAATTAATTTCCATCGTTATGAAATCTGTCAAATATTTCACCTCATTCCTAAGTGACGTTGCCATGGTGGCAGAAAGTCGTGGATGAAAGGATCATAAGTTTAAATGGAATCTTTTTAAATAACTTCACTCACGTGATGAACATATTGTTAGAGATGTTGTCAAGATGTCCTCTGTACTTGAGCCAGGGTCCAGCCGCTGAGATGTGGTCAGTGGTACACTTGCCCTTCACTTTGATGAGAATTGTCATGTCGGTGAGGTCCTTGCCATTCCACTTGTCGAACGGTTCCAAGAGCTGCAGTCGGTCGGAAGTGGGTGAAACGTCAACATTCACCTCTGTGACCACAGAAATTCTTTGAGTATGCTGTTATTTAATTGATTAGAAATGTGAAGAGCGTTTTCCCAACATTAGGGCGATACATGTTAAAGGTCAGAGATTATTTAATCTTAATTATATATGGGGTTTGTTTGGCGAGCCCGGAGTATGTATTAAATGCGCCAATTTACTTCTCCCGTAAATCCTAAGATTCTACAAACAGTACGTAGACGATACTTTCACAATTCTACCTTTAGATAAAGTTACTGCATTTTTAGACAATCTTAACTATATAAATTCTAAAATTCTTTTCACAATGGAGTTAGAGGCAAATAATTCCTTAGCCTGTCAAGACGTATTAGTAATTCGGAATCCTGATAACTCCTTGAGCCACACTGTGTATAGAAAAACCCATACTGGCAGATACTTAAACGGTGATTCTCAACATCATCCTTCACAGTTAGCTACCGTGGGAAAATCTTTGTTGCAGAGAGCACAAGGGATCTGTGACCTCTGCAACAAAGAAAACACCTGGCTACCGAGCTCCAACACGTCAAGCAAGCTTTGCACGACAACAAGCTTCGTTTCCCGCGCCTAAGTCACAGTGAATGAGTGAAGCCGGCCACAGTCCAGCGTGTGTGCTTGCTGTACTACCATATGTCAGAGGTGTCACTGAAAAGATAACATACTTCAAGCCGCTGAAGAAGATTAGTTAGTTTTTACCATCAGTCTAGTGTAATATCCTTCTATAAGATGCAGAAGTGTACAAGCTTGATTGTGAATGTGGTCTCTCCTACATAGTAAAAGCTGATGTGAACAATCGACGTCCCAGGAAGTCTGCAGTCTGTGATCACGTACAGGATCGCTTCCGCCACTACATCAGATTTGATAGACCACAAATCCTCGCTAAAGAACACAGATTCCTTCCAAGGATTATTCGCGAGGCTATTGAAATCAAAAACATCCCAATTTCAATAGAGAAGATGGCTGGGTGCCATCTGTTTGGGATCCTATAATTAATAAAATTAAATCCTAACTCAAGCTTATTATAACTGCAAGACTTCAAGACACTATAAGCACATTCTGCGTAGATCAGACCTTAAATTAATAATTTTAAACTGAAAGTAGCCGTGGTTAACTATGATGTTAGGACGTCAAACACCTCAGTCCCCTGTGACCATGGGTGCTGTAAATTACTCGAAACATCGGGTATTTAAAATAAGTTAATATACGCGATAAAATCCGTAAAACTTAGTTTCATTGAAATGCGCCAATTCATGGAAATTTTAGTGACCATTAGGCTATTCCATGGAGCGCAGAGTGCGTTTTATTTTCACATGTAACAATAATTCTAAGATGATTGCGAAGCGAATGTACGATGCTCACTGTAGACCCTACATCTATTCTCAATCAATAATCAAATAGCAGATTTGTTGCCAGTAAAAATTAGAAATTAAAAAAAAACCTGGGTATCGAAGTTATTATATGGAAATTATTTTATTCTTTTAGTTCTATGTAGTCGATTTTTACATTTTATTCAATGCATAATATTTGACCTTTTTGTGTGCATTAAGAAACAACAAAAGCTCAAGGTTAGGCTAGAATGTCATTCAAACTAAGAGTGGAAAAAAGGGGTGAAGACTTTTATTTTGCTCTTATTTTATTAAATAATATAATTATACTTTGTTAAATAAATGTTTTTCTATTAAAAAATAAAATGGAATACTATTTTATTTTTATGGCTATTGTAATAAAATACGAATATAAATAATAACCACGAGGTAGGTAGCAAAGAACCTTTCACTACAGCGCTTCGTTTTAGCGACCATTTATGTCGAGAATCGAGATGCGGCACGTGCGAAGGCGGCGCGATACAAAGGCGACCGTTTCTAAGCGAACAGACTATAAGTGTAGAGCTCTGAGAAAGTAAGATTAGGTTTGGACTTACAATAGTGGTAATTATTTGATTATTTTATTACAGTGCTATACTAACTTTTGCCATCAGCAGGTGGGTGTTGGTAGGTGTCCTGGCCAGGGTCAAAGCCCTTTGTAGGGAGTTCATCACCGAAGGGATCTGACAGCTTGAACTTCTTGCCATCAGAGCCCGTAAGTTCATCAGACAATGGGTTAAAGTCCAGGCGACCTGTAAAAATATTATAAGATTATTATTCACCCTTCACCAGAAGATGATTCTGTTTTATAATTAACCGGGTACGCATATATATGCACAGGTTCGCTTTATTACAACATACATTTCTTTTAAAGACGAAAGATCAGTTTAGGGCCGATTTTTAATTTTATCTGCTTTGTTATGGTACTGTCATAGAGTGTAGGTGAAGAAAAAGAGGTATTACTGCTTGTCATATTATTATTACACACTGTCCATAAAGAACCTGGCATTGAGCACTGATATTCATTTTGATGTATTAATAAGGAGTCAAAACGTTCCTTGTTATGTTTATGATTATACCAAATTATCCATGCCCAGTTCTTTTATCTCAATCTACCGGGGTGGCATATATTCAGCAGAGCACTTTTGGTAGGCCGTAACGGTATACAAATAATATTAATGATGTTACTTTAATAAATCTGATACCATATTTGTACAAAATAGAACACCACATAATATACCCTTGCTCAACGAACTTAGTTTATATGTTAAAAAAACTTTTATCAACTAAGAACATCATTTGTTTTTATTATTGAGGACTTAAATAAATTAATTTAGAGTAAAACAGTAGCGCAGTATAGAGATTATCGCCAAAGAATTTTAAAATATTGCCAACAAAGTGATTACTGACAGATTTCTAATGTTCCTTTTTGAATAGTCTGTGGAGTGTGTTACACAAAGGCAAAAAAGCGATTATTTTATATTTTGTATATTAACAACTTCCCTGTCCGAGAAATAGACACAATAGTTAAACAATTGAAATATTTATATGACTCATGGGACAGTGAAATGGTTAAATATAGTCTAGAGTTTAATAATATATTAACGTGGTGTTGAAAGCATGGATAATAAATACATAAACTGAGAGTTGAAACTGAAATACAGCTTGCTTATATACAAACTTATATTGAATGAAATACGATCTAATTTCGACCACTGTATTAGTAAATATAAATATCTCTTTATGCTTAAATCATACAATATGGTTAATCTATGTCTCACCAGCAATAGACAAAGCGGTAACTAGCTCGGGGCTGGTGACGAAGCAGTGCGTGGCCGGGTTCGCGTCGTTACGTCCGGTGAAGTTACGGTTGTATGACGTCACGATCGTATTCTTCTCGCCCTTCTTAACATCTCTACGGTCCCATTGTCCGATGCAAGGTCCGCAGGCGTTTGCTAGCACCTGAATGGGCAAATTACTGCAATCAGGCTATTTATAATAAAATTAAAATTAAAAATAACTTCAATTTTTGTTTTTTTATTTTAACCTCAAATGATTGTAACTCAGAAATTTCGCTTAAATTTTGTTGATAAAACTTGTAAGTACACACTTTTTAATTGATTTAATAGAACACTTTAAAGCAACATATTTTTCTCAATCATCATCATGATGAAATACAAAAGAACTGTTAAAATAAAGGAATAGTCATTTTACTTACAGTGCCTCCAAAGTCCCTTAGAGTCTGTGCAATGCCGTCCCTCTCAATGGTGGCGCGAACTTGCTCAGAGCCGGGTGTTACGTTGAATGGAATCTTGGATTTCAGACCATGGCTTATTGCCTGTAAAAATTAAATATTTAGTGTTTGCTCCTTCCTTAAACAGTCTGTTACACACAATTAATATTTAGAATACGAATCAAGTAAAATGTTATAAACAAAAAAACCCTGAAGCTTTTATTTACCTCTTTAACAATACTGGCACAGCGACCCATGTCTTCGTATGAGGAGTTAGTACAAGATCCAATGAGACCAACTCGGATGTCCACGGGCCAATTATTCTTCTTAGCAGCTTCACCCAACTTCGAAATAGGGTTGGCCAGATCAGGTGTGAAGGGACCGTTTACATGGGGTTCGAGAGTTGATAAATCTAATTCGATAAGCTGTAACCAATGGGAAGCATTTATTATTATAATTTAAATAAAAAACATCTTATCTTTTTTTTATAAAACAGAGTTTTTTACAAAAAGTAACAAACGAACTTACAGTCCACCTGGTGGTATGTGGTTACTCTGCAGTCCATGGACACCTGCAGCTAACTTTAAACAAAGAAGACTACAGATGAGTTGTCACCTTCGTTGCAAGTTGCAAGATGGAACGCCTTAAAGCCAGTAATTATACTAGCTCTCTATACCCTTCAAACCGCAACACAGCAGTGCAAATAGTAGTGTTTGTATTTGTTTGGTGTCAAAAACACTCCTAGCTAGAAAAGTAGTCCTGCCACCTAGACGAGGTAACGACGAATGTGTATTATTTGTTTGAAATTGGCTGCAGGTGTCCATAGACTATAGTAGCCACTTACTAGGTGGACTATAAGTTTGAATGTCTGAAAAAATTGTCTATTTGAAAAATCTTGCTGCGTAGATAATATCAATAATTGATAATTATGAACTGGCAAGTTGAGTTAAATATGAGGATGCTGCTTAAAATCGTCTCTAAACCTAGTAGTGAAAATAAATTTCAATTGTTTTTTTTTTTGGTAATATCCGCCCTTATATTTCTCAACCTTGACATTGACAGAGAATTATCGGTTAAACTACGGAGACATTATTCTTTTAAGATAAGAAGAACATGGTGCTTGAAATATAAGATCCCACGCAAATGGGAACACCCAGCCATCTTATCTATTACAATTTGCATAATTTTTAATTTCAATAGCCTCACAAATTCTATATCTTTGTTCTTTCGTGAGTATTTGTTGTTAAGTATATATTTGTTGCTGATGTTAACTGGGTTTATTTCAGATTCTAGGTTAACTAAAAATACTTTTATGAATACTACTAATATACGGGCTCTGCAGTCGTAATTTCTTGCGCATTAAGTTACGGTCAATTCTCCGACGGTCGTCTTCGAGTGAACGAGGAGACTAGTTCTTTCTTTTGTAAAACGCGGACGTTGTTTTCGACAATGTTACAATGATTTTGTTTAATGTGACTAAGAAAACGCTGTCATTATTTATGTGCACACTTTGTCAACGTGATTTGAAATTTATTTTGATTAGTATTTAACTTTATTTCGTATGTCTAAAAACAGTAACTGTCGTAAATGAAAATATAACTGCGTTGCATATTTACTTGAATTCTCGGTCTAGTAGCATACATAGAAATCTTTGGGTTAACTATGACATCAGCGGAGTTAGTCAAAATGACTTTTTACGATCGCTAACGATATAGAAAACTATAACAACTTAAATTAAAAAAATTAAAAAACCCTTAAACAAAAAGAGCTGATGATCTTCAAACGGCTGAAAAGATTTTCTTGAATCATAGCTAAGAACAATCTTCGATCAAGTCACCTTTCAAACAAAAGAAATCAAATCTAAATTGGTTCATCAATTTTTGAGCTACGACGCCATAGACAGACAGACATATACACAGAAACACTAACACACAGATGCACACGTTAAAAACATATAAGACCCCCCGTTTTCGTCGGGGGTTAAAAATGAAGGAGAATGACATATATGAACATACGTCACGTGACAGGTTATTTCATTCATTTTTATAATTTTCTAATGCGTTAACGATCGCAGAATGTCATCTTGGCTAACCCCACTGGTCTTTGAATACGTCAGTGCTCCATGACCATGATTGTTGGAAAGCATGCGAAATGTCGGATATTAAATATTAATCACGATGAAACCCGGAAAATACATTAAGTCAATGTGTAGTATCCGACATATGAAATTAGCGTTTTGTCGTACTGACCACTTTGATCTGAAATATCTCCTCTTCGGTTAAGAATTCCAAATTCAAATTTATAAATTCATTTAGCTGGTACATTTGAGTTTTGAAAACAGTCATTCATTTGTTTTTTCCTCATTATTTTATTCCTTGGCGTCGCTTATTACAGCACAATGGAAAACATGAAATATCGTTATATTTACGAGTACGAGTTCTACCGTGACACCAGTGCTGCAGAAACAGCTCGAAGGATTAATGATGTGTACGGCGCTGGTGTCGCAAAAGAAAGCACGGTACGTTTTGGCTTCAACGTTTTCGTTCTGGAAATTTCGACCTTCAGAACCAACCCTGTGGACGGCCGGAGACCAAAGTGGAAAATGAAGAATTAAAGGCTATTGTGGAAGCGGATCCATCACAAAGCACTTCAGAGGTAGCTGCAGGCTTCGGGGTAAGTGATAAAACTGTATTAATCCACTTGAAGCCAATCGGGAAAGTAAAAAAACTTGAACGATGGGTACCTCATGAATTAAGTGAATCGAACACGCGTCGACTGCTGTGTTACTTTGCTCAACCGACACAATAATGGAGGGACTTTAAATCGAATCATTACTTGTGATGAAAAGTGGATACTGTACGATAATCGGAAGCGCTCGTCGCAATGGCTGAACCCTGGAGACCCAGCCAAATCCTGCCCTTAACGAAAATTTACTCAAAAAAGTTACTTGTGAGTGTTTGGTGGACTAACGCCGGTGTCGTTCACTACAGCTTTCTAAAATCTGGCCAAACGATTACGGCAGATATGAGATGGCAAAAGTGCATAGATAACAACGGTGCATACTTTGATTAATTAAATATATTTTACAAAAAAAAAAGACTATATTCCTCCCGTACAAAACGTCAATTTCATATGTAAGGACCTAATATAATAAATCAGATTTTGCTTATGTTATTAGTTAGTTATTTCTCTGTATGATTCATTAAAGTTTGCTACGCTGACCCTATGTTATCAATTTTATATCTCCTTTTACTTAAATGATGTTGAAAAGGTTATCAATGGTATCTGACTGAAGTAGTGTAATTCTTCAATCTTATCTTTTGCTTTACACAATATCTACTGTACAAAGAAAATTCCAATATCAATTGTTACTTAATACGTATTGTTTTAAAAATAAAAACCTGGTCATATGGTGCCTTGGGGTCAGGTGTCAGCAAATGTTTGTAAGAATTTGCGGTGGCTGCGATATCGTGACGTCCAGTTGATTTAAGGTACGCTTCCATGCGGGAGTTGTACGGGAACACCTGTACAATCAAATAATACAATATTTTGTATACACATAATAAGATAAGATTTGCTTACGTAATATATATATATATATATATATATATATATATATATATATATATATATATATATATATATATATATATATATATACAGTGTGTCTGGTCACGACCTAGCGATAATTTAAGGTTACAAAATATACCTAATTTCATCGACGAAAACACCCATATGGGGTCTACCCCCCTCCTGTCGGAATGGCTGCCATTAAATTTTTTTTATTCTTGTAGATACCTCTGCCAAAGATGCAGATTTCTCTGGACAGAAAGGTCCTACAGATGTAAAAAAATGTTATTTAAAAGGTAAAATAGCATCTATCAAATAAAAATAAACATCATGGAAAGTTTTCCCTACAAAATATCTTAAAACATTTACAATGCTAATTTAAGTTAAAAATTGACTATTTTTTTATTTTTCTTAACATACTTCAAAAACTAGCACATTGATACTAAATTTTTTAATACTGTCCTAATACTTAAGGATATTACTTACAAATTGACATTAAAATTATTGTTCTTAATTGCATAACTCGAGAGTTAGGGCTGTTTGAATATGACCCTTTTTCGACGGTCCCAAACCCATGTAGAGCTACCTGCTACATTGAATAGGGTTTATGTGACAAGGACGAAAAATTATTTGTATTATTGTTAGGGCGGTGAATAAGTAGGACAAAAAATCATGTTTGACCAGCTCAGGTATCGAAGATAAATGTTTGTTAGATCAGTTGTCCTCCGCTCTGAGTTGCGATCGCTACTATTCCGTTCCGTTTTGTGAGCTATTCCTTCACCGAGATATTCTGCTGAGTTTGTTGTAGTTTGCAGTGACTACGTACTTTTCGGATAAAACATGTCTAACTATTCGTCTCATCACATAGCTGACATGCATTTCGTGTATGGCAGATGTAATGGAAGCGTTGCTGCCGCCGTACGAATGTATCGTCAGAGGTATCCTGACCGGCCTACACCCAGTCGACAAACTTTTGTTGACATTCACTTAAGATTGTCGCAATATGGCATCCAAAGGCCGCCAAATGAACGCTCCCGCATAGTGTCAGTGCAAGCAGAAGAAGAAGTTCTTCAACTTATTTACCGAGATCCCAGGCTCAGTGTAAGGCGAATAGCAATGATGCTGCATTTGTCAAAATGGGTTGTGGAAAATTTTAAAACGCGAAGGCATGCATCCGTACCATTTTCGTCGCGTGCAAGATATTCGAGAGCCAGACTATGCTGTGCGAGCCACTTTTTGCTCGTGGTTCAACGGTTGTGTGCGACGTCAACCGACGTTTTGTAAAAAAATCATGTGGACCGATGAGGCGACATTTACAAGAGATATTATAAACCATAGAAACCAGCATTTATGGATGCAAGAAAATCCAAATGCAGTAAGGCCCAGTAAATTTCAACATGAATTTTCAGTAAATGTGTGGGCGGCTATGATTGACGACAAATTAATTGGACCAATTGAATAACCAAATACAATGAATGGCCCAAGATTTTTAGATTTTCTAAGGAACACATTTAGAGAAATCATGGAGGAATTACCAGTAATCAACCGAAGGCGCATGTGGCTACAGTTGGACGGTGCACCACCTCACTACGCACGTGCTGTGAGAGCTTTTCTTAATGAAAATTATTCACCATGGATAGGACGTGGTGGAACGGTAGCTTGGCCACCTCGCTCTCCGGATTTAACACCTCTGGATTATTTTTTATGGGGATGGATGAAGCAAAGGGTTTATGCTACAGTCCCAAATAGCAGACAAGAACTGCTCGACAAAATAATGACGATTGCGGATGACATAAGATCCGACATAGTCTTAATATCAAGGCCACACAACAAATGGCTGTAAGGTCAGTGGCCTGTCTACAGAATAGAGGTGAACATTTTGAACAATTATTAAATTAATAATAATACTTAATGCCATTAAAAGTTTCTTAAAAGTTATAGTGTATTTTTATTTAATCCATTGTCGAAAATTAATAGCGCTTAATGAGGCTCTACATACATAACCCTCACAAAGGGTCATATTCAAACAGCCCTAACTCTCGAGTTATGCAATTAAGAACAATAATTTTAATGTCAATTTGTAAGTAATATCCTTAAGTATTAGGACAGTATTAAAAATTTAGTATCAATGTGCTAGTTTTGAAGTATGTTAAGAAAAATAAAAAAATAGTCAATTTTTTAACTTAAATTAGCATTGTAAATGTTTTAAGATATTTTGTAGGAAAACTTTCCATGATGTTTATTTTTATTTGATAGATGCTATTTTTACCTTTTAAATAACATTTTTTACATCTGTAGGACCTTTCTGTCCAGAGAAATCTGCATCTTTTGGCAGAGGTATCTACAAGAATAAAAAATTAAATGGCGGCCATTCCGACAGGAGGGGGGTAGACCCCATATATGGGTGTTTTCGTCGATGAAATTAGGTATATTTTGTAACCTTAAATTATCGCTAGGTCGTGACCAGACACACTGTATATATATATATATATATATATATGATACATGAACAAACATCATGTAGTGGTGATGTAAAGAGTCTATCACCTTTTTTCGCCCCATGCGGTCGTAAGAAGAATAATGGGAATATACCAATAATGTTAATAATCTATTTGTGAATTAATGAGACGAGGCCTGTGCCCAGCAGCAGGACATAATATATAGGCGTATACTTCACTTTTATACTTTATAACACAATTAAAATAAAAACATTACTTGAAGTTTATATAATATATTATGTACTTGTTGCACTGCAAATATATTACTTAAATTATTGCCTAGTGCAAAAATGAAATCATATCTCGAACTTGAAAACTCGTCGGGTTGCTTAGGCTACAAAGGCACACAAGAAAACAGACAAACATACATACAATTTGCTAAAATACAACGAATGAAACGTTTTAAGCATTCAATATTATACTTACACTGGTGGTAGCACCAATTTCAGCTCCCATATTGCAGATAGTGGCCATACCGGTGCAGGAGATGGAATCAACACCTGGTCCATGGTACTCTACGATAGCGCCAGTACCTCCTTTCACAGTTAAGATACCGGCTACCTTCAGGATCACGTCCTTTGGACTTGTCCAGCCTTTCAGCTGACCTGCGAGTAAATATATCCTCAATGTCAACAAATACATGATATTTTTTAGCGGGCTGGTATGCATTCCTAATGAGACCAGTATCACTGCGACCAGTAAGATGTACAGTGTTCGCTGCTATGGCTATAGTTCATTGCTAGGTCCTACATCTTTAATCAATTGAGGAAGTTGCTTCGCTGTTTGCGTTTTCACTTCTTTTGGGTTAAGTATGTAGTTTCCCAGATGAGTGTTGTGCATTAAAGGTCCGCAAATAGTGTGCAGAGTGTTTCCTCCGTTAATGAACATAAACGAAAAATAGATAGTTAAAACAAGCTTATGAATAAAATAAATTAATATACCATGTGTTTAAAACGAACTAAAAGTATAAAATTCTTTCTGTTTTTTTTAATTCATATCCTTACATTGTCATCCATTTTTTTATATAGAATAAGGGTGACAAACGAGCACACAGTCCACCTGATGGTAAGTGGTTGCTGTTGCCCATAGACATCTACATCTATCTTCGATTGTGAATTTAAATGCAGATGCGTTGTCAGCCGTGAGGACTAAGATAGAATGCCTCTTTTCCAGTAAAAAGGGTCTCAGGTTCTCTACACTCACCACCATACGAAACACAGCAGCATTAAGCTGCTATTTTACGCTGGTATTCTGTGAGAGCGTGGTCCTTCCCCGGTCGAGCCGAACCATTCGTGCTACAACTATACTATTAATATAGCTGCAGCATGGCTCTACCACGTAAAACAAAATTCATCCAATTCTGAGCTATGTTCAAAATTTCAAGTCTCTAGCTCATCGGAAAGTTAATTTCAAATCAATTACTGAATTCAATACTAAAGAGAGTTGATAAAAACGTGGTAAAATTCATAATTTTCGCTAAAGATAGCCTGACCTAACTATGATACCAGGGTGGTACTGGTACCACGGGTGCTGGCAAAGCTCTTAAGTATCAGGAACTCAAAATACGTTAATTCAACCCCAACGGCCGTATTGAAAGTAATATTAAACGTGGTTTATTGATACTCTCGGAATTGAAGTTTTTGTCACGAAAGAAGTCCATTAGCCGCGGCGCTACAGTTTTCGCGTATCATACTTTTCATTTTACTTCGCATATTTTTCACGGTACTTCTTTATTGAAACATACTCTAGTTTAAGCATGTTCCAGACGGATATAATCCAGCGTCCCAACAGAGGTGACCTTGCTTGTTGCCATCCATCTAGACGGCAGATGTAATCCAAATTTTTATTTGACCTTCAACGTCCTTGAAGGACGGGCGTGCACTGCCATCCGCAGTTGGAGCGCGTGGATTACATCCGTTTAGCCGACGGATTACATCTTACCAAAGACATTTATGCTTCAGCAGGCAGTGGGTGCGCACGTATACGGGTGTAATATCATCCACGGACCAGCAAAGCGAACGCGAAATTATAAGTGAATTAATCGATCTCTATAGAGATTTTCACCTCTGTTGGGACGCTGGATTACATCCGTCTGGAACATGCTTTAAGAGGACTACAAGAGCTAATTGGATGATGCACACACACATTTACACAATTTCTGTATAGCATCAGGCCTCGGCCGTCACTGTCGGTACACAGGCCTTTACGCACACATGCGTACGTATTATATTCAGAAATAAGAATATGCGATTTAAAAAAAAATCTATTAATTAGACTAAAAAATTAAAACACTATTACGTTATAATGTTGCTTGTAGAATAATCTGACAAAAAAAATTAGAATGATTGCACGTATATTAGTATGGTTTTTAATTGTTAAAAGAAATTTTTAGAGGTATCTTTGCGTTTTTTTCTATCGTATCAAATTAGTAGTATATGTTTTCAACACACTATCTAACTAGCATATATACTGAAAAATATCATATATTTTTCTGATTTTGTTTACTACAGTAGATCATAGTTTAAGGCATTATAAAACTTGCGTTTAGCTCCTATAGTCCCCTTAAAACAGACGAATTATGAACATTTTTTTATACGTAACGTGGTTTACCAATAAACCTCAAGTTTAAATTATGGTTTTATAAAAGTCTTTCTCACGAGCCGTCGCAGTCACGTCGCCACAGTCTTCGCGCAATACGCTACATTTAAATTCTATAATTTACATTTAGGTTCGCATATTACCGCGAGATTTCTTTTGTGAAAGAGACTAGTTTAAATCTGAGACTAATTATAAGGTACTTTTGTAATAAGACGGTATAAAATCTATAAAATTATATTCAATGTGTATTAAATTTGAGGTTGACAAACGAGCACACCGTCCACCTGATGGCAAGTGGATGCTGTGGCCCATAGACATCTACATCAATCCTCAGTTAAGAATCAAATGAAGGTCACAAGTGTCACTCCTGACGACAAATGTGATGGCTCGTATCCATTAAAAAAGGGTCTCCGATTCTCTACAGACAACATACGAAAGACGGCAGCATTAAGCTGTTATATTTCGCTTGTTTTCTGTGTGAGCGTGGCGCTTTCACGTATGTAAATGTGTTTTATACTAATGTTTTTTTGTAACGATGTTTTATTACGAAGAGGTTAGATCAACAATCATGGTAAAGTTCTAAGAGCAAAACAAAACTAAATAACGTAAGAGTACATAAAATTATTTCACTGATATTCAAGTGATGTAACATACAATGCAATTGATGTAAGATAAAAATAATATTTTGCAATGTTGTAGAAAGTCATTATTATCAATTTTATCATGATATTTTGTGTCAAGAGATTAAATCTACACGGTATTTCAGTAATACATACTATTAGTGACATGTAAAACAATGACAGATAGATAGATAAAAATTTAAAAAATTGTGTTTTTGTTATAAGTACCGTATATACTTTCATATGCATTTAGTAAAAAGCTGTTATTTTGACATTACAAACAGACATTTAAATTTTATTTATTTGTATAGATGATATCGTTATTGCAGTTTTTGAAAATACGAGTAAATAAAGCTTATACTTTTGTTTGCAATTATCCCAAATTTAATGTTATTTATGGGCAACAACGTTTTTGCCTATCAAACGACCCTTACCAATGTGTGAGTGCGCAGTAAAATCATTTAAAATAATGCATTACCACGCATTTTGAATTTAAAAGATAAAAAGGACAGTAAGTTTGAGATTTTTTTCAATTAATTTTTCTTCAACATTCTTCATACTTATTCTGAACCCTGTATAGCCTCAGATTCCCTAACCCTACCCCATAGATTACTACCTATTTTTAAATTCAGAGCTCTTTGAGTAGAATAGAGTTAAAGACAGTAATATAATATTTAAGCCAATATCAAAAATTAAACATAGGCTGAAGTTTCAATTCTATGACGTACCTAAGTGGTTTTTGAAATGGCCAATTCAAATAACGTTTAAATGAAATATGTGTTTAAAATAACACTTAAGCCGTCGTAATAAATTCTCATTCATTAGCACATTTATCATTTAATTGATGTTCAAAGTGCATCCATCGTAAACATATAAATATTATGTTAGTAGTGTAACTGGCTGGTCACGTGAAAATTATAGCCAGTTTAATGTTATCTCGAATTCTGTAGTGCGCAATTTGCATAATATTCTGCATTTGCACGAATATACTGAGCTATTATTTTAAATTGATCTCTATTGATTGTACAGAATAACGTAGATTGAACAACTAGCACAAATCAATTTAAAACGTAGCTATTTAAAATGCTATATGATTTGAAATATTTCGATACGTATTATATTCAAGTTTCTTTTCTTTAAGATGACAAGTTGTGATAAAAGTTAAACGATAGAACGATTAGCGCACTTAAGATTAATGTGAAACATTCAATCATTCAATTTGTTTCACAATACTTGTGTTTTATGCTTATTTAAAAGTCAATATTTCTTAATTTTAAAAGTTCGCAGTATGTAACATCTTATTTAAAATACGTTTTTTATTTAGTGGTAAGACAAAGAAACTCCTCTATCACCACATCAATTTTGACTATGTAGTGGCCGTGTAGTGGAGGTGTGAGACTATCCACTACCCCATACCATACCATAGAAACAGGAGACAGGCATTAGCATCTTTCTAATAATTACTCACAATAATAAAATAACTGCAGTTGCCAACGCACCTGCTAAACGTGTTAAGTATGGCAAGAAACCTCCGAGGTTATCTATTAGGGAGGCATATGTTCAGCAGTGGACTTTAATACGTTGTGATGATGATGAAGACAAAGAAAAAAAACTAAAACAGTGTTCCATCAATTTAAGCTTACTCGGTATAATTCTAAAAATGTTCTAAAGTGAGATTTAGTAAATTTTCAGTGTAATATTGCACGCCTCATAACGCGAAGCGTTTGAGGTAGTGCTTTACTCCCGACACGTCAAGGTCAAGCTATTTTGTGGTCTTAAAATGCGTCTATCATAACCATATTGCACTTATACGATAATATGAGTAGCCGTATATCAAGAAAACACTCTAATTAATCCACCTTATATTTTCTAAAAAATCATTTTATATTGCTACTTTGAAAAAAAAAAACGGTTTGAAAAATACGTGGATAACTCCCGAAAAAATTGACGTAACGAGACCGGGTTTTTTTTTATTAGCTTCAGAATTACATCAACTGGTTCCCTATTTCATATCAATAGCTTTGTACGCGTAGTTTGTACCTTCTACCTAATAATTTCCATTTGAATTTTTTTATAGGATAGGTGACAAACGAGCACACAGTTCACCTGATGGTAAGTGGTTGCTGTGGCCCATAGACATCTACCTACCTCGTTTGCGAATCAAAATGCAGATGCGTTGTCACCCGTGAGGACTAAGATGGAATGCCTCTTTTCCAGTAAAAGGGTCTCGGTTCTTTACACTCACCATACGAAACACAGCAGCAGGTCCTTCCCGGTCGAGCCGACCCATTCGTGCTACAACTATACTACTAATATAGCTGCAGCATGGCTCTACCACGTTTTTTAGCCCTTGATAGACAAAGGACAAATGTACCATACAGCCTATATCGATTTTATACTTCGTGTAATCGATTTAATTTGCTAATTTATTTTTTTCATCAAAATTTAAATGATACGCTCATGAGGCGTGCACTTTTGGATTTTCTAAATAATTTTGAATTTAGAATATCTCTATGTTTTTTCTTCATTGTTCGAATGTTTGTACTCTCAATCCACTCAACACACAGTAATTGGGAAGTACAAAAGTCTGCAGATTAGAGAGGAAGTGTCCAAAAGTCTGCAGATTCACAAACCTTTGGAATTTTACTTCTCATTGTAGAACCTACTTAAAGTAAGGTAGTCATTAAAAGCAACTTCGCAAACTCGAAAACTTGTGAATAAAATTGTAAAGAGGGTTTTAATAATTTAGTATAGCTACATACAAAATAAAAATTTCTAACTTCTAGCTAGCATTCTGGCGCTGAGCCATTCAAAATTTGATTTCTATTTATATCAGCCAGAAACACGCTGCGCAATGCACAAATAACAACGAATAAAAAATTATTTGTGATTTTGTCCTTCTTAACTGAAAAATAAGATTTCTTTTAGCACATACGGTTATCATAAAAATAAATATGTTTACAATTTACGAGTGCGTTCAAGTAACGTGTCAAATTGCGCCACTAACCTCTATAATTAGAAGGACATACATATCTATTCTAAGATGGCTTTGTTTATCGTTGCGTAAACGTTCTTTATCGGTGAAATGTCATTTGGTTTATAAGTGAAGTTGAACACTGATATCTTTAGTTTTATATACATTAAAATAATAATATAAGAGTTTAATAAAAACATAAACAATACGCATTGATCATGAGCTGCGATGATCCTGATAATATTTTTTTTTATTCTGATGATCCTTATCAGGATACTAGGATGAATTTATTAAATTATTGTATTGTCATCGGTCCTTGATAATTGCAAATTTTCAAATCAATCAGCCATCCAAAAGTTGGTGAAAATTACATTATAAGATTCCGTTACATAGATAGATAGAAAGAAACACGCGAAGGGTTATTCCGTTTATCCACCCTAAGAAATCCACCCTAGGGTGGATAGTCGGAAACGTGTGTTCGTTTATCCACCCAGACAGGGTGGATAATCGGAATTCGTATATTATTTTTCTCCCTCGGTTGTGTACAGTCGTTTATAAAAACATGATAGAAACTGGCCCAAGATTACTTAGTAGACATTAGCGTACTTATAAAAATACGTACATACTTCTTGTTTAAAGGTCAAAACAGAAATATTTTAACTGTTCAATCACATCGTATTCGATGTGACATAATTTACGTCATTGAATTATGATGATAATATGATGGCGTTTGAGAATTACTATGAAAAGACTATGTTTGGAGTTCATTCAGTGTCTCACAGAACTACAAATTCATTGGAATCTTGGCATAAAACAATATCAGTTTAAATGCAGTACGTAATATGATTCTTGTTTAAGTTTGTGGTTAATAAAAATTAATCAATAATATATTAAAGTATGAATATATTTTCTGTTGAACTATACTTGGGGTGGATAGGAGGAACAACAATAAAAAGTGAATTCCGACTATCCCGAGTATCCACCCTAGGGTGGATAAATGGAATAACCCCACGCGAAGTTAATAAAAGCATGTTAAAATATATTCGAATATACTTAAATCTCTTTAAAAATAGTAAAAAATATTTGCATTGTTTATAGTGTACATAATGAATTAATAAAAGTTTTAAAGAGTTTTTAACACAATTTTTATCCTCAATACTTATGTCAAGCGACATACGTCACATATTCACATATTTTAGAAAAAAGAAATACATAACTTTCGGTGTGTATTACAGTCATAATCAATATTTCACATAACCATACTATGCAAATTATGAAATGTTAGATTATAAAAGCGATAATGCTCGTGAAGATAATCTTATCTGTGTTGCATTACAATATCTAAAATGTTTTCAATGTATGTAGATTTTGAATATGAGTTTATGCAACATTTTTATAATATTAGTATAGGTGGTCGAACATAATAGAATGATAACTAAGCTAACAATCCACGTGATGCCTATTGACGCAGGTGTGAACGTCAAATTAAGTTCAAATAAAGAAGCGCACCAGAAGGCTCAGTAGTGCAGTGACTAAGAATTGGTCTGCAGCGCTGCGGGCCGCGAGTTTAAATCCCGTACGCAACAATTATTATAAATAATTGTTCCTGGTCGGAATGTTTATTCATTAGTAATTTATGTATGTAAAATTCTACCATAACATAGGGAAAATTTCTAGTGTGGTAGAAATAATTATTTAAATAAAATAATTAAACGAATAAAAGTAAAATACCAAGTGTAAGAAAAGTGTATGTGGAAATGGTTTTATTCTTTTTTTTTAAGTAGCATTTTTAATTCGATTTCCTGACCCATTTAAGTGAATTAAACAATAACTTAATCTCAAGGTCAGTTATCAAGAACGTGGTGTACATAGGTAGTTACGTTCAAAAATGCCATTCCTCTTTTGACAGCCATTTTGTTCAAAATTAAGTTAGATTACCCCCGAAGTACAGGCAAAAATGTTATTTGAATTAAACATTAACTTAAGATCAAGGTCAGTTATCAAGAACGTAATGTTACCACATGAGTAAAGAAACCGTACAGAGGCAAAGCTTCTAAGGAGCTGTCAACATTTTAAAATATTTTTGCACAGGAGGATAAATATATTTTATTATAATACTAAATGTATTATATTTTTTACAAACTATTTTTATTCTAAATATTTTATTTTTATAATGTTTGTTCTTCAAAAATTTGTTGCGCCTTTTAATTAAATGGTAAATTCTAAATGTAATGTCGTTTTTTTAAATAATCTATTGGAAAGTACTCACATGACATAATCCTTCCAATCCTTTTTTAAATTTAATACAGGATTTTTGAAGTGATCCTCACAATTTTTATAATCAAAACTTTTGAAAGGATATCTTTTCGTCCGACAACTTTTAACCACTCTTGTCGTCTAAAATAATTAAAAAAACATTATAAACGTAATTATTCAATTATAAACATTATAAAAATAACTATTAGGTACTACGTACGTTTTCTTTCAATGTTAATAGATACCTCATACATAATATACCTATATGTGTGAGGTATCTATCTACCACATTAAAAATAATAAATTATAATCAAGTATATATACTATATATACTTACCTAGTGGAGTCTTTAGGATAATTAAAAATAATATATTTACATTTATTCTATTATTGTTCATACAAACAAGTATATTAAACCATATTTACACTTTTTTATATTTCATTGAACACGAATAATTCTTTAAAAAATAAAATTTTACACTTATTATTCTTTACACAACCCTAAGTTTGAGCACAGGCCGAGCCGGTTCAAAGCAGTTTCTCTCTGTATGTGACGAGTCGCCTGTGCTCAGGCACACACGCGCCTCATGTTTGTAGTAGTTTAATTATCATAGCGCGTTTGTATGAAGCTTTGCCTCTGTACGGTACGGTTCCTTTACTCATGTGGTGTTACATAGTTACGTTCAAAAATTTCATTCCTATTTTGACAGCCTTAACAGTGAAACATTTTGTTCAAAATTAAATTGGGTAGTCCAATCCCGAGGTATAGTCAATAAATTTTTTTTTAATATCGGTTAACAATTGGCGAAACTATCGCGTAACACACATTACAAAAATACAGTCGCATTCGGAACCTTCTTTTTTTTTAGTCAATTAAAAATACAGATTCCTTGCCATTGCCAAAAAATTTAAATACAATAGGGAAAGCGCTGCAGAAATAGGTAAGACAGTGGTCCATAATCAGGATCGGGAACCTTTTCGACCATAGTAACCAAATCAAAATTAAGTGACAGTAGCCTAATGGCAGGGTGCAGATTGTGAACTCAAAAGGTCGTAGGTTCGATTCCGCTATTGGGTTAATCTCGTGAACCACTCCTAAAACAAGCATTTTAAGCTTACCAGAAGTGGTTAAAGGGAAGATTTGTAATGTTAATAGTATTCCTAGTATTTTTTTTAATCAATAATATTGTTTTGCAATGATAAACAGAAAAGGATAAATTTTTGTGATACGACTGAACATAACTGAAACTTACCAGTCAATTTAACACCAATGACCTTGGGGCATTTCAGCTCCCACGGAATGTCAGCCATTACGTCAACAGCATCTGCACCACCAACACCTGAACAAGAAATTAACAAGGTGTAAAAATGCTTCCATCCACATACAACTTATTACACATCAAATAAAATATATCACAATAATTTTATTTATTTATTCTTTATAGAATATTAAGTACAGTATAGGAACAAAAGATACCTAATGCTAAATTCATTGTCTAATCAAGCATTAAGGAAAGTATGTGTCTAGCAGTGGGATGTATAATGGGTTATAAGTTATAACTTTAGTTTTTTACTGAAATAATGCCTATATTTAGAAAGATTTATAAGAAAATCCATATTCAACTACGTAACACAAATTTAAATAAATGGCAGTATTATCTATATATGTAGCAATTATTTATCTATACTTTATTGACCTTATAAACAGGTAAAATTGGTGGACTTATTGCTATAAGCATTCTATAGGGTCCGCCATCTAACTTTTTTTTCAACTAGTGCTTATTTCGTGAATGGCAACACTTAGCTCATGTCTAATTTGACAGATAATTAGTTTTATCCTTCCGCTAAACGAATATGGTTGTGTATACGCTTGAACAACGCTGGGAAATATTGCGACATTACTTTGAAAATCATGGTAATGTTGCAGAATGTGTGCGAAAATTGCGTACGGATTTTGGAAGAAATGAAGCACCGTCAGCTCCGTATGTTCGTTACCTTGTGAAAAAAGTGAAAGAAACTGGCATCCTCATCGATAAACCAACGCGTGAAAAGCCAAAAACAGTGCGTACACCCGAGAATATTGCTGCTGTGGCCGAAAGTGTGCGTGAAACGCCATCAACATCAGTTCACCGTCGTTCTCAACAATTGGACATTTCGGAACATCATTGAGACGAATTTTGCGTAAAGACCTTGGTATGACGCCGTACAAAATCAATTGGTTCAGGAGTTGAAGCCAACTGACCATCCAATGCGTTTTCGCTTCGCTAAGGGCCTGCGATCGACTTGCAGAAGATGCGGATTTTGCCAAAAATCATCTTTCAGATGAAGCTCATTTCGAACTTGGCGGGTATGTAAACAAGCAGAATTGTCGCATTTGGGGCACAGAAACCCGCACGCATTCATCGAAAGCCGGTGCACCCAAAACGAGTCACTGTTTGGTGCGGATTTTGGTCCAGAGGCATAATTGGGCCATTTTCTTCGAAAATGAGCAAGGTGTGGCCGTTACAGTCAATGGCGATCGTTATCGTACCATGTTGAACGAATTTTTATTCACAGAAATTGAAGAGGAGGATATTGGCAACATTTGGTTTCAACAGGACGGCGCAACGTGCCACACAGCCGACGCTACACTTGATGTTTTGCGCCCTGTTTTGAAAATCGCATTATCAGCCGCAGAGCTGATGTCGTTTGGCCACCTCGAGCTGCGATTTGACACCGTTGGACTATTATTTGTGGGTGCCGTCAAAGATAAGTGTTACGCCGACAAGCCAGAGACAATTGACGCTTTAAAGGACAATATTCGTGAAGCCATTGGTGAAATACAGCTGCACACAATCGATAATGTACTCAAAAATTGGACCGATCGTAGGTTACTGCATGGCCAGCCGAGGCAGCCATTTGAATGAAATTATTTTCCATCATTAACCGGAAGGATTGTACTTTCAAATAAAAAGAAATTTGAAAAACTATTTAGTAGTTTTTTTAATAGCATTTTTAAAAAAAGTTATTTGCGGACCCATTATATACTATACTAATGTCAAACACTCGCTGCCAGCGGTGCAATAAAATGGGGAAACAGGACGCCGCCTGTTGCGCTCTCTGTCTCACTTACGGCAGGCATAGTGACGCACCACTATCGTGTCGATGAGACTAAATAAAATGACTAAAAAATAAAATGAAAATGAATACGCGCTTGAGGTTGAATATTTGTTTCATCACATAATATTGCTTTCCAAAAAAGTGTCCATTTTAACATAATATGTTAAATCAATAGTCAGAAACATAGAAATGGCAAATGACTATGCATAGCATATTAAAACAGGTATTTATGCTATGAGTAATTATTAAATAACTACCTAATCAATAAGCGGTTATCGATAAGTGACACACCGCACGGGTCTGTCCCTAGCACACCAGTGATTTATGGCACTGCAGATAGCGAGTGTTTAACATTAATATAGTCAGCCTTTGGGATTAATAAAAGTCTTTTCATGCAAGCGGTTGTCATCTTATGACTTTGTATGAGGAGGAGTACTCAATTCACATTGATGCGTTAAGTCAAAGCAAAACATCAAATTGTTTACTTGTTTATTGTTTATATATCATTGTCGGGAGTGCATTCGTGTCTTTCAGGAATTTAAATAAACTCGAACGAGCGCATCTGTTTTCTAGTCTAGAAATTAAGTTAGTTAACTAACTAGTCTATTTATAAAGAGCGAGTGGATTGTGGAAGTGTGGAAGCGCAATGGGCAGTAAGTAATTTAGGTTTAGGTGTTATGAGGTAAAGCTCGGTGTGAGGGTGGCAACACTAATCCTATTAAAGTTTATCAGTAGTCAGTCATTGATGCAAGCGCCATACAAGTTCGAAGAATACAATTGTGTTGAAAAAAATCTAATATTATTCTATATCCATCTCCACACATAGACTTTTAGTCAGAAGATGAAACCTGCCATTTAGTAAAATTTATATGATAAAATATTTTATTCTTACCTATGCAAAGTCCTCCCAGACCTCCACCATTGGGTGTGTGAGAGTCTGTGCCTATCATGAGCAAACCAGGGAAAGCATAATTCTCCAAGATGATCTGATGGATAATACCAGAGCCTGGTTTCCAGAATCCTACGCCGTATTTAGCACCAGCAGTTTCCAGGAATTTGTATACTTCTTTGTTGAGGTCCTAATAAGAAAGATTTATTTATTATATTTTTTTTATGCGTAACTTTAAGATATATATAATTTGATTATAATGAGTGAAGTGAATAAGTGTGCATAAAGTAATAATAAAAAATGTATGTATAATATAGTATATGATAACATAGTGATTTTTAGTATATTAATTTACCTATGATTTGTTATTTTTCATATTGATCAAACTCACCTTAGCTCTTGCCAAGTCTTTTTCACCACCAACTTGTGCCTCAATTAAGTGGTCACAATGGATAGTAGATGGTACAGCTACGCGTGGTAAGCCAGAGGAAATAAATTGTAACATGGCCATTTGTGCTGTGGCATCTTGCATAGCCACACGATCAGGTCGGAGCCGTAAATAGCTGGTGCCTCGCTCAATGTCCTGGGTTGGATGAAGACCATTTAAAAAATTATATGGATTATACTAAAAGAAATAGTCTAATATAATAATCTCCAATCATTTCATCATTTTTGTTTCTTATCAATGTATAAATGAAGAGTTTCCACAAAATGTTGCAAAAATCACTTTGCCAAATATTACACTATTTTAAACACACTCAATAGGTCTTAATATCAACAAATTTTCTGAAAACTACATCCCTTAAGCCCTTCAAATTATTTAACAAGTTTGCCTATTGTTTTCAAAGCGAAACTTCTAAAAAGTAAAGTTTTCGCAAAATAATACATTAATAAATAATAAAAAACATCATGGAATATATAACATATCAGTTGATGACATGTGATTTAAGACAGTTTACATACAAAACATTGTGTCTAACCTTCTTCAATCTTTTTGCTTATCATATCTACATGTGAGATAACATATTCTTTACTGTTTTTTTTCACTGCCAGAGTTGTGATAAATAAAATAAGAATTTTAAGAATAATATTTTTATTTAAAAAAAGTAGTTGCATACAGATAGCCATGTATGTAGGGAGACTTCACCTTAAACATCACACTTGCCAGGCACATTGACAGTTGCCATACAGAACATTAAACACCAGTGTAAGTATTTTACGCCCGGTGAACAAAAGGTGGTTATTATTACTATTATCATATTTAAGTTAGGCAAACAGTTGAAGCAACCAACTGTATGCAGTTATTTTATATCTTTTTTCTACTATCTGAATTTTATGGAATTATATTAAAATATTACTCACTGAGCAAATATATTGACGTTCAATATGCTTCAATCCACAACATATTATTTTATACATTGCTGTTTAGTGGTAGAAATTGGTAAGAGGATTGAACAAACCAAAAAATAAAAATTTTAGAAATAAAATTAAACATATTTAATATGAATTTAAAAGAATAATGTGATTATATATGAACAGCTACCGTAATATTTTCACTTTATTTACACTAGTTGATTAAAAAAAACAGTAGGTAATAACCGGGTATAGAGTAAATAATACCAAAAATTTGGTGTTTCAAATTTATCAAATTTCTTCCAAAAATAATTGGCTCATGGTGCTCAGCTTTAAAACACGGTCTGAATTTCATATTTGAAAAACTAAGAAAAAAGTTGAAAAAAAAACATATTTAAAAATCAAGTATTACTGACCTGTCCCTTGGGGTCATCCAGATGAGAATAGAGCACCTTTTCCGACAAGGTCATATCTCGACCTAACCTCTTCTTTACTATTTCCAAATTTTTTGTCAATTTCTCGTATGGCAGTGGAGCTTTGTCGAATTTCGACATAGCAACCTATAACGCAACATTATCACAAATCAAAATTAGGCTACCATGCAAAGTTTTCAACACCAAAATTGATTACATAACATAATGATGATATCACTGAAAACACTGTAAAAACACATTTCTTGCCATCGAAATCTACCTGAGCGGCTGCAGCCGTGAGTGGAGACACGCTGAAGCATCTTTGTTGAATCTCCAGGAGCACAGCCCTCGTCCTGCTACCCTGAAAACACCACCATCGGTCATTGAACATGAAAATTTGTCACCCATTATCATAAATCAGTACTAATATACACAATAATCAAATGATTGTACTACAGATGACCTAACTGACCTCAGACAGTTAATTTTACGCAAGTTGACCCGAGAATTCAATCCACTATCTAAAATTTACTATTGGAATGATAACATCGTAAACAAAGTTGTTCCGATGATAGTATATTTAATGAACGTCAACTCGAATAATAAGCGTAAAGTAGAAGATGATCTGGATATTTTATATGTTAAAACTTACTTGGCCATGCAAAACTCTCATACAGTGTGCCATGGTTGCGGGACTTGCTTTATATCAATAAAATTGAGTTATCTTGAATACTTATTATATAAATTAAGGCAACATCGATCACACACAAATTTTGGGCCGTTTTATCTGCAAAGCAGTTTTATTATCTTAAATATTCCAAACTATTGTATTAGTCGCTCGCCGTACTGCCGATGAACCAAAAATCATTTGGCCAAAGACTAAGGTAACTGTCCTATACAGATGCATTTGGCAGTTGGCAGATTGACAGACCAGAGACCACCTTGATCAAGCTCTAGTATATATTTTTTTTATTTTGGAGTTTATGCCCTGGTATCTAGACCTTTAGGCCAAGTCTTAGGTATTTTTATTCGGTTTATTATAATTTCCCCAAATGTTTATTCATCCTTCCTAGTACACTGCTTCACAATATGTTGATGCGTCACACATTGTGCAGCCCTTTGGAGATTTTGACGGCAACTTGAATCAGCAGACAACTGACAGTTGGCGATGGTATCTCAAGGCGCCTAAGCAGATAGACATCTTATCTTGAGAATCACATCACCATCAGAGCACTTGTTCTGCGGTTTCCACTAATATTTTACATACGCAGACACTTAATACACAAAATCGCACCACTTTTACATATCAAAATCCACTTCAAACCATTATTCAAACAATAATACAGGAGCAGCAAACCGCCGCCGATCAAGTTCCCGCCAAAACTCCCTCTAGTATATATACAGTAATTTAATATAGAGGTAAGTTAGCTTGCTACATATGTATATTTTATCTATGATTTGGTTTTTTATTAAGATTTTTGGCTCGGATGCTAGTCCCTTAAGCCGCGTCTTCATTTCATTCGGGATCTTCGTTTTTATAGATTTTCAGTATCAAGTGATAATAATCCTTTATAGTACACTGCTTCACAATATGTTAGTGCATCATATTGCGTAGTTTTTGGGAGATTTTGACGGCAACTTGAGCCAGCAGACAGTTGGCGATAGTATCTCAAGGCGTCTAAGCAGACCTTATCTTGGGATTCACAACACCATCGGAGCACTTATTTCACCGTTTCCACTAATAGTTCACATTTGCAGAGATTTAATACACAAAATCGCACCACTTTTACATTTCAAAATACACTTCAAACAATTATATAAACAATAACACAGGAGCGGCAATCCGCCGCCGGTTAAGTTCCCACCAAAACTCCTATCTATGATTAGGCATGGCAGAGTACCTACCACTCACAGAACTGATACTTTGTCCAAGCACAGAACACTATTACTCATAACGGAGCTGTACTACTACAACATAACACAGATAATAACAGAACAGACTACTATACTAGGCACGGAATATAAAAAACAAGAGGAAGCCCAAGGTCGGCGGGGCAGGCGTGTCACAATTAGTGACAGTAAAGCGTAATTGACTGTCAGTCGCAGGCTCAAATTGTTGCGAACTGATGGATCTCTGCTTAAGTAATATATGCAAAAATATGCCGTTTTGTGCAATATTGGAGAGTAAAAACGAAAGTAAAAATAAAAATATTTTGAATGGAGGTGTTTCGTACCAAAGGCACGTGTAATTTTTTCCTTTTTTGGATAGAAACTTGCCTAAACATGGACAAAATGTCAAATTGCCTTTATTACAAGTAATATTCAACCGTATTTCGTTAAACTAAGGTTCATCTGTAAATACATTTTGAATAAAAATAGCTGCAATAGTGTTGTGACTACGCCGATATTAAAGTTTTCGATAAAATTTTATCACATGTCTGTTCATTCAATAACGTATTAAAGAACATTTGCAAATAGTGGATGTCTATGGAAATATAAGAAATTATAGGGTGATACCCTATGAATGAACATTTATGAACAATTTCAGTAATAACTGAAATAAACTACTCTAGCTGTCTCGACACTAATGAGACCTCTAATCTTTTTTACAGCAAAGGCTGCAGAACTTAGTCTGCTTGCTAGTTTGGATATATGAGGGCCCCACTGAAGCTTTGCGTCGAGAGTGATGCCAAGAAAAACAATGGATTCAACAAGGCTCAGTTCTTCCCCATTTAAAAACACATTGGTACCCAGATTTTTAACATTAGTTGTTGTTGTAACCTTTAGTTTTATTTCCGTTTAAATGTAGATTATTAACTTTAAACCAATGCACTAATTTTGATATAGCATTATTCACTTCGTTACATTTAAATGTTTGACGTTTAAGTTTAAAAATCAAGGAAGTATCATCAGCAAATAATACTATATCATGATTATCCCCTACAAGGGAAGTTAAGTCATTAATATATACTAGAAACAGGAATGGGCCGAGAATCGAGCCCTGAGGGACACCCATTAGTACAGGTGACTCGGAAGAACTTTTACCATTGATAATAACTTTCTACATTCTATTACTTAAATATGAATAATAAGTTTAAGCGCTGTGTTCTTGACACCATAGTACTGTAGCTTCCTGATTAATGTCTTATGGTGAACACAGTCGAAGGCCTTGGAAAGGTCACAAAATATACCCAAAGCATCCTCCGAATTCTCCCATGCACAAAAAATATGTTTCATAAGCTCAACTCCAGCGTTAGTTGTCGAGCGACCCCTTGTAAAACCGAATTGATTTTTATGTAGCAATTTATTAATATTAAAGAAACTTAAGATCTGCTTTAAAATTATTTTTTCAAAAATTTTACTTATGTTGGTAGTACAGAAATCGGTCTAAAATTGGCGGGGTCTAATGTACTACCAGATTTAAATAAAGGTATGACTTTACTATGTTTCATTAAATCAGGAAACACACCAGATTCGACGCTTGTATTAAATATAGTGGCTAGATAAGGTGCTATTATATCTATTATAGATAAAATAACTTTAACGGAAATCCCCATAAGTCTGCCGTTTCTTAACATCAAAAGTAAAATTGTTTGGTAATAAAATTTTGTATTAGGAAGCTGTTTTTTGCTATGAGTGACGATAGCCCAGTCCCAGTAGAGCATGGCGCGGTCATTTTCGAGCACGGCTTCCGGCAAGTACTTATAATAAGGCAGTATCCGATCCACGAGACCGTATTTCAGAGCGAGCTCCTGGTGCAAAATCCTGGCTATTAGGTTGTGTCTGTGCAAATACTCAGAGTTAGAAAGCGCCGAACAACCGGAGATGACATGCATATATGACTCACCGGGATGGCGACAAGCTCGACAGATGTCGACGGTGCTATCCTTTAGGATGTATCTCCGATAGTTGTTGGTCTTAACAACCTGATCCTGTATTGCACAGACAAAACCCTCGGTTTCCCCGAAGAGGTCACCAAAATGTAGCCAGTGGAGGAGGCAACTGTGTCTACGAAAGGCTAATGAAAGCCTTGTAGAACCTCCCGTAGAGCTCCTTCTCCTTCCATACAGTCCGGTCTGAAATAGACTGTACTGCTGGGTCTTGTCAAAGCTCGTTGGCTGAGAATAGAGGGGTTAGCCCTTTATCAAACGAAATGAAGTCCCTGTAGAATAGATCATCCGATTTCGTCAGGAAGTAATTACGAAGGCTGCACACTTCGCGATTATGCATGGTGAGAGCGCTTAAGAAGCCGCGCCCACGCGAAAAAAATACGTCAAAAGGAGGAGACTTGACTGCTGTCCATCGTCCTCTTAAAATACTCCTTTAGTTGCCTTTTACAATAAACACATGAATAGATGGGTTGTTCTATTCGTTTACTATTGATAAGTAATCTACACTTCTTATACCCAGAGAATATCGATATCGGTTGTTTCAATGTCGTTAAATAATACCAGCAACCGGCTCTAGTTCTGCCCTGGCCCAGGTTATGTTGCAGATGTTGCTTATCAATATGGCGGCGCAGGATTGACAAGCCACGCGTCAAATTTTGTGTATGCGTGTGTTAGTGTGACAACAGGTGACAGAACGAGATACTGCGTACGACTTGTCGCTTAGCAAAAAAAGGATAAAGAATCATGCCCATCTCTAAAGATATAACTATGGATTAATGTTTGGTCTGCTACTCTATTATATGTCTGTGGTTGAGATGCCTGTAACAATGAACAGATAAGTTAGTAACTGACCACCACAGAACACTCTTATTCTCTACTATGAGACCATATCAAATGTGTTCTTTGATTTACAATAACTGTAAGAAATCTACGACAAGTATGATACTTTGTCAAGTTTTGTCGGGAACTTGACCGGCGACGGATTGCTGAAAGAAGAAACTTTTTTATTCAATATAGATTATAAATAATACTTACCTTTCGCACCTGAGATTTTTGTTCCTTTGATTTGAAATGAAACTGTAATATTTTGGCAAAGAAGTGGTAATATTAATGTAAAAATAGTAAAAAATCCAGCGTACACCAGAACTCTGGAAAGTCGATAGCACGATAGTGAGCTCTAGGGCTGACTTCTACCAACTCACGATCATGCGTTTTAAGTTTTGATGAGATTTTAATGCATTGATGGTGTCAGCTTACTAAAAATATTTATAATGAAAAACGCATCTGGTTAGAAAAGACTTATTTAATTATTGCCAACATTACAGTTTAGGTACAAAATTTCATTCTTTTGTTTTCATTGTAAAAAATGCTCTTTCAGCAGACAACTTAGAAATAAAAGAAAGGAAACAAAACTTAACACAAAAACATAGAAATCAACTCAAAAGCCTTTCTGGTTGTACAAAAATAACATAAAACTTAATTTAGATAATCTTTTGAAATATCTTTCTAAATCACAGTTACATAGGAAACGTTATCAAATAAGACTAGTTTTGGTGATACAAAAAAGCAGTCTTTATCACGACTCAAGCATAAGTAAATATCACATTTACGGCACCTAATTTTAGAGCGAGATGAACAAATTTCTGAGCGACATTTGCGAGGAGCCTTCAAGTCGTCAAAAATAGGAAATGTTCAAACCATCAAACCCTTTCACAGACGGATGATTAGCGGGTTTGTATCTGCCTGAAGTTTGTGCCTCGTTTCAAGTAATGGGATGAACGCCGATCTCTGTCAGATGTGTGTGTCAGCAACTTCAAATCTGAAAAGGAGATCTAATATTCGATTTTTAAATGTCTTTTAGGAATGAATTTACCATTGCTAGGTCTATAAAGTGTAGTATGACCTTGAGAGTCCATTTACGGGTCTTCATGAATGTACGGTAATATTCCATAGATTGGTCCAAAACATCCACCCCGCCCATGAAAAGTTGTAGGATGTTACAATTTTGGAGCACCAACATCGACGTAGCATTTTTCTGTTTTATTGTACCGCTTTACTATGTCGGTTGCTGCGTGCCCCAGTATTGATGCTGTCAATCGCCTCGTGTCCTTCCATTTTACCAAATCTTCGTTTTATAGATTTTCAATATCAAGTGATAATAATCCTTTATAGTACACTGCTTCACAATATGTTAGTGCATCATATTGCTTAGTTTTTGGGAGATTTTGACGGCAACTTGAGCCAGCAGACAGTTGGCGATAATATCTCAAGGCGTCTAAGCAGACCTTATCCTGAGATTCACATCACCATCGGAGCACTTGTTTCACCGTTTCCACTAATAGTTCACATGTGCAGAGATTTAATACACAAAATCGCACCACTTTTACATTTCAAAATACACTTCAAACATTTATATAAACAATAACACAGGAGCGGCAATCCACCACCGGTCAAGTTCCCACCAAAACTTCTATCTATGATTAGGCATGGCAGAGTACCTACCACTCACAGAACTGATACTTTGTCCAAGCACAGAACACTATTACTCATAACGGAGCTGTACTAATACAACATAACAGATAATAACAGAACAGACTACTATACTAGGCACGGAATATAAAAAACAAGAGAAAGCCCAAAGTGGGCGGGGCAGGCGTGTTACAATTAGTGACAGTGGAGCGCAATTGACTGTCAGTCGCAGGCTCAAATTGTTGTGAGCTGATAGATCTCTGCTTAAGTAATATATGCAAAAATATGCCGTTTTGTGCAATATTGGAGTGTAAAAACGAAAGTAAAAAGAAAAATATTTTGAATGGAGGTGTTTCGTACCAAAGGCACGTGTAATTTTTTCCTTTTTTGGATAGAAACTTGCCTAAACATGGACAAAATGTCAAATTGCCTTTATTACAAGTAATATTCAACCGTATTTCGTTAAACTAAGGTTCATCTGTAAATACATTTTGAATAAAAATAGCTGCAATAGTGTTGTGACTACGCCGATATTAAAGTTTTCGATAAAATTTTACTTTACTTTCACATGTCTGTTCATTGACTAACGTATTAATGAAAATTTGCAAATAGTGGATGTCTATGGAAATATAAGAAATTATAGGGTGATACCCTATGAATGAACATTTATGAACAATTTCAGAAATAACTGAAATAAACTAATCTAACTGTCTCGACACTTTTTTATTCAATATAGATTACATGTAATTGTTATTGAAAATCATTTTTACTTTATCACTGGTTCGAAAAAACCTCTGTTCTGGGAAGAACCAGCAAGAAACCCAGCGAACTAATAAGACCTCTAATCTTTTTACAGCATAGGCTGCAGAACTTAGTCTGCTTGCTAGTTTGATATATGGGGCCCCACTGAAGCTTTGCGTCGAGAGTGATGCCAAGAAAACAGTGGATTCAACAGGGCTCAGTTCTTCCCATGTAAAACACATTGGTACCCAGATTTTTAACATTAGTTGTTGTAAATTTAATACCTTTAGTTTTATTTCCGTTTAAATGTAGATTATTAACGTTAAACCAATGCACTAATTTTGATATAGCATTATTCACTTCGTCACATTTAAATGATTGACGTTTAAGTTTAAAAATCAAGGAAGTATCATCAGCAAATAATACTATATCATGATCATCCTCTACAAGGGAAGTTAAGTCATTAATATATACTAGAAACAGGAATGGGCCGAGAATCGAGCCCTGAGGGACACACATTAGTACAGGTGACCCGGAAGAACTTTTACCATTGATAATAACCTCTACATTCTATTACTTAAATATGAAATAATAAGTTTAAGCGCTGTGTTCTTGACACCATAGTACTGTAGCTTCCTGATTAATGTTTCATGGTGAACACAGTCGAAGGCCTTGGAAAGGTCACAAAATATCCCCAAAGCATCCTCCGAATTCTCCCATGCACAAAAATATGTTGAATAAGCTCAACTACAGCGTTAGTTGTCGAGCGACCCTTGTAAAACCGAATTGATTTTTATGTGGCAATTTATTAATATTAAAGAAACTTAAGATCTGCTCTAAAATTATTTTTTCAAAATTTTTACTAATGTTGGTAGTACAGAAATCGGTCTAAAATTGGCGGGGTCTAATGTACTACCAGATTTAAATAAAGGTATGACTTTACTATGTTCCATTAAATCAGAAACACACCAGATTCGACGCTTGTATTAAATATAGTGGCTAGATAAGGTGCTATTATATCTATTATAGATAAAATAACTTTAACGGAAATCCCCCATAAGTCTGCCGTTTTCTTAACATCAATAGTTTTAAAATATTTAACGATATATTTTGGCAATACTGTATGGACTTTAAAAGTATTTGAACAAGCCTTTACGTTTTGTTTAAGCAATAATTCGGCGACAGTAGGAGAAGAATTTAATGATTTTGTTGTCAAAAGGAACATCAGTAAAATGTTTCTCAAAGCCATAGCAACAATAATTTAACTTGATCAGATCGAGTTAAATTATTGTTAATATTCAATTGAAAATCAGAGTTGCGCGGTTTGACCTTGCCCGTTTCACTATTTATTATTCTCCAGGTCATTTTAATTTTGTTAGATGCAGTTTTAATTTTGTTACTTAAATGTAAAGCCTTAGCTGTGGAGCACACTTTTTTAAATATTTCAGAATATATTTTACATAATCTCTAAATATAACACTAGTATTATATGATCTTTCATTTTAAAGCTCGTATAACTTTCGCCTACTTTTATAATTCCTACTGTCGCCCATTCATTAAATGATTTGCGACTGTTAAAAGAGAAAGTTTTAGAAGTAAATATTCTACTAAATTCATAAGTTATAATTTTAAATAACATACCATACAAATAATTAGCACTATTTTAAATGAAAGTGATGGAAGTCTTTTATTATATTACTTCTAAACCTCCAAGCGATGTTCATTTATTGAACAAACACAACTTTCTTAGTTTTCTGTTTTTTGTGTATGTAAGGCAATGATACCAACTATCCACAGTGATCTGAACTTAAATTTAGAATAATTGATTTATGCAAGGGCTTAACATCTGTAAAATGTTATCTATACAGGTCGTACTAGGCCCAGCAATACGTGTTGGTTATAAGAATAAATTAACAAGATTATACGATTTAAACAATGACATAAACCTAATACTAATGGAAGAATTTCAAGGAGATTGATGTTAAAGTCTCCACATATTACAACAGACTTGTTCTGTTTACTAAGTTTGAGCAAAACTTCTTCCACAATCCTTTCAAAATAGTCATAAGTAGCACATGGGGGTCTGTAAACACTTCCAACAATGAGGTGTTCGAGCTCGACACAAGCCATTTCTACAGTTCGCTCAATAGGGAGTCTCACAATATCCTTACGTTCTTTATATAATAATGATTTATCTGCTAATATATAAGAGCCACCACGTAAACTTTTTTCTCTATTGAAGGAACTAACCACCTGGTGATTTCTGAAATTAAACATGAAATGATGATCTTTTAGCCAATGTTCAGTAATACAAAGGATATGTATATTGGTAATATTAACTATACTATACTTTTGATGAATGAATAAATTAATGAACGAAGTCAAAATTATGCGTAAGTCTTTACGATTTTTAAATTACCGGATAGTTCCAAAAATGTGTTTTACCAATATAATATTATTCTTTGGGGTATTTATAGAATATTCTCATTTGGTTGGGCTGAATAAATATATTAAAGGAAATAATAAATAAAAATAAATATATATTTAATATACTAACATAAATAAATAAATAATACATAAATAAATAAAATTCCAATCAGATGGAAACCCTCGGCAAGGAAGACCAAACAACCGAGGGTTAGGGGGAAAGGGAAAGAAACCAGCGGACGATGCGGGCGGTATCAAGGAGCACCGCCTTCTGATTTTGAGCCTGGAGTGTTCCGTCACGGAGTCCCAGTCGCCTCAGATGGCCCGAAAGGCTGACCGGGATTAACCCGTTTGCAGAGACGACTACAGGAATAATTTCGGTCAGCAGACCACCCCACATGTCGGTCACCTCGTGAGCCAGGTCTAGATATTTTGTTTTCTTATCTGCTTCGGCTTTCACGAGGTTCTCGTCATATGGAATGGTAATGTCGACCAAAAATATCCTTGACTGTGCCCGGTCCATCAGCACAATATCCGACTTATTCGCAAGAATAGTCCTGTCTGTGGTGATAGCCCAGTCCCAGTAGAGCCTGGCGCGGTTATTTTCGAGCTCGGCTTCCGGCAAGTACTTATAATAAGGCAGTATCCGATCCACGAGACCGTATTTCAGAGCAAGCTCCTGGTGCAGAATTCTGGCTATTAGGTTGTGTCTGTGCAAATACTCAGAGTTAGAAAGCGCCGAACAACCGGAGATGACATGCATAAGTGACTCACCGGGATAGCGACAAGCTCAACAGATGTCGACGGTGCCATCCTTTAGGATGTATCTCCGATAGTTGTTGGTCTTAACAACCTGATCCTGTATTGCACAGACAAAACCCTCGGTTTCCCCGAAGAGGTGACCAAAATGTAGCCAGTGGAGGAGGCAACTGTGTCTACGAAAGGCTCATGAAAGCCTTGTAGAACCTCCCGTAGAGCTCCTTCTCCTTCCATACAGTCTCCCGGTCTGAAATAGACTGTACTGCTGGGTCTTGCCAAAGCTCGTTGGCTAAGGATAGAGGGGTTAGCCCTTTATCACACGAAATGAAGTCCCTGTAGAATGGATCATCCGATTTCGTCAGGAAGTAATTACGAAGGCTGCACACTTCGCGATTATGCATGGTGAGAGCGCTTGAAGCCGCGCCCACGCGAAAAAAATACGTCAAAAGGAGGAGACTTGACTGCTGTCCATCGTCCTCTTAAAATACTCCTTTAGTTGCCTTTTACAATAAACACGTGAATAAATGGGTTGTTCTATTCGTTAAGACTTAATTGATAAGTAATCTACACTTCTTATACCCAGAGAATATCGATATCGGTTGTTTCAATGTCCTTAAATAATACCAGCAACCGGCTCTAGTTCTGCCCTGGCCCAGGTTATATTGCAGATGTTGCTTCTCAATATGGCGGCGTAGGATTGACAAGCTACGCGTCAAATTTTGTGTATGCGTGTGTTAGTGTGACAACAGGTGACAGAACGAGATACTGCGTACGACTTGTCGCTTAGCAAAAAAAGGATAAAGAATCATGCCCATCTCTAAAGATATAACTATGGATTAATGTTTGGTCTGCTACTCTATTATATGTCTGTGGTTGCGATGCCTGTAACAATGAACAGATAAGTTAGTAACTGACCACCACAGAACACTATTATTCTCTACCATAGACTTAGAATGTACTAGCGTATAGACCAACATAGTGTGCAAGGAGAAAAAATTCCTAATGGCAAAATGCAAGATAGAAAAGGATACCAAGTCTCATGACTCTGTAACCGATTTTGAATGACAGGTCGGTACAATTCGGCACGCAAGAAATAGCTCCGAGATATTTTGTAATTTTTAAAGTATAATAGTGGTTATTTTAGCAAGTAACTTTTTCCAAGATGGTTAATTGTTCCGTGAGTGAGTGTGCTGTTAATAATAGAAATAATACTGATAATTTCACATATCACAGGTAAATTCTCAAGACATCGTCAATGTTATGACGCGTTTATTTTTGGTTAAAATTTATGTTACATACTGTTTTAAATATAGGATATATTCAATTATTTTGTTAATTTTGATATTTTGCAAAGAAAAAGTCACGTTGTTGATAATTTGCATGAATTTGGTAAATACATTTTATACAAAATATTTTACATGTACGCTAGGGATTGACTCAACTATACCAAAATTAATGTCGATATTTATCTTGAATGTTTATAATGAATCGATAGACTTGCCTACACAACAAGAAAATAAATTCTCGGTTTGCGTTCTAAAATGTTATTTTATTTTCCGTTTTTCAAACAGATTCCTCCGGATTCTATAATTAGAAAAAGTGGTTAAGGTTCATTGGACGGGTTGGTTGGAATGCAAAGAAGAACTCAACAATTTGCAGCAAACATTTTTTGAGAAGTATAAAAGAAAAGTAGAATAAAAACAATTTTATTAAAAGGAGTCATTTCTACATTATTTATACCAGTAAGTAAAATATTGTTATAATAAGACTTCAAAATATAACTTTCAAAACTTTAGATAATAATAGAGACAGATTTTCATACATTATAAAACTGTAGTACATTAAAGTCAAAAAATCTTGAGATTATCCTCTTTAAGCCATTATGAACCCAACTAAGTATCTATTTATCCACCAAAATAAATGTATAACGTAGCAACCAACCGCACAGCCTCACGGTCACACTAGTACAATATTCATAGCATCATGCTATTTTCCCCAAGGGTTGAGCGGAGCTTCGGAACTTCGGACTATATTCCCAAATCATAACGATAAAACTTTTAGCGTAGTTAGGTATAGATATTTAGTAATGCTCCTCAAGCGCTACTAGACGACCGAGCATGAGACGTGATAGTATAAATTCCATAGTATTTGATACTCACAACGGTGAATGCCTGATTCATGCTTGATGGCCGACGACATTGTCGCGAGGGCTTAAATAGCGTGGTTTATCCCCTACAGCGTTATTCGTAGAGAAGAGGAACTCGTGGTTAAGTAATAGCTGCGCAGATCAATAGATCTGCGAAATTAAGTTGCAGTTGCCGCGGTCAGTCCATGAGTGACCATTTTCTTAACATACCGAGATTGAGAGAATAGAGAGTGCATCTGTATCCTCAGACACTTAGTGCACTTTACTGTGTTAAGATCATTATGTTTTTAAAATTCATGCAGCTAAAATGATAATAAGTTTATTATCACTTTATACTTTTCAGGGACAGATGAAAGAATATAAACATGAAGCATGATGAAGCCTCATAAACATATTGGCCTATAAACAGAGCAATCTTATTTAACTGATTCCTACAAGTTTCCTTCCTTAAATTATTAAGTTTATATTCATACTTAAGTCGAATCTATTTAATTATTAATTATTAAATGTTTATAATTAACACAAGTAATACTTATATGAAAAATAAAGCAGCCATTATGTTGTACTCCGTGTTCCCGTTTTGTTTCCCCATCAAAACTTAGTTAAGTATCTACCTATTTATGTTAACAATATGTTAAAAATAAATTCGGGTAAACTGCCCACGGCAGTAAATATTTTCTCCAAAGATCACATCATCCGACAACCGATGGGAAAAAGGTTCTCGAGTGGCGGCCTCGTACCGGCGGACGAAGTGTAGGGCGTCCCCACTAGATGGAGGACGACCTGGTAAGACATGCAGGAAGTCGATGGATGCGGGTGGCTCAGGACCGTGCTTTGTGGCATTCTTGGGGAGGCCTATGTTCAGCAGTGGACTTGTGAAGGGCTGTAATGATGATGATGATGATGATGGTGATGAAAGATCATAGCTCGAAAATACAACATTCTGATCTGATTATTGGGGAGTTTTTTAGGTTTTCGGTAAAGTCACCTGGGATTTTATACATTTGAATTAAAATCCAACAAAAGGCAGGTAGGTTCAGCTTATTCCAGGAACATGTTATATGAATATTTTTAATTATTTTAGAACTATCATGGTAAAATTCAGTTAATTTTGAAGTTATTCAACTTCATGCACTAAACAATTTTTATAATCTTTTACCGCTTCCTTAACAATCATTTTGGATAGTCCTTTTAAGTAAAATATACATCACTAGCTAACGCACACAATGACAAATCAAAATTGGTCACGCGTTTTCGGGCTGTCAGGTGGTCTATACGCTAGTATATTCTAAGTCTATGTTCTCTACTAAGAGACCATATCAAATGTGTTCTTTGATTTAGAGTAACTGTAAGAAATCTACGACAAGTATGATACTTTGTAAAGTTTTGTCGGGAACTTGACCGGCGACGGATTGCTGAAAGAAGAAACTTTTAGTCAATATAGATTATAAATAATACTTATTGAAAGTCACTCTTTGTTTAATTACAACTGGTTCGAAAAACCTTTGTCCTGGGAAGAACCAGCAAGAAACCCAGCGGGACTTTTTTTAAAATAACAGCTTACAATCATGTATGTTACACAATTAACGACACAAAACAAATTAGAAATAGCTTGGTAGCGATCACCTCATTCCCAGGGTTATTATCATCCATAAATTCCTTATTATTATAATAACCCTTTTATACAAACCATGTTTAATAAAGTTTTTGAATTTTGAGCAGGTGGAATTTTGTATATTTTCAGAGATTTTGTTGTAAAGGCGTACATCGCCCCAAGAATGAATTACTGACTCGGTGGAGTCTAGTAACTGGTACTACTAGCTTGTGTTTGTTCCTAGTATTTACAGAATGAATATCACTTATTTTCTGCTCCTGTATTACTGTTTATATAATGATTTGAAGTGAATTTTGATATGTAAACGTGGTGCGATTCTATGTATTAAATATCTGCGCATGTGAACTATTAATGGAAACTGTGAAACATGTGCTTCGATGGTGATGTGAGTCTCAAGATAAGGTGTCTCTCTGCTTAGGCGCCTTGAGATGCTATCACCAACTGTCTGCTGGCGCAAGTTGCCGTCTAAATCTCTCAAAAGCTGCGCAATGTGACGCATCAACATATTGTGAAGCAGTGTACTATAAAGGATTATTAATACTTGATACCGAAACATATGAAGGTTTGGCTTAAAAGATAAGCATCCAAGCCATAAATATATATATTTGCCTATGTCTGTGACTGTACGCAGCTGTCACTGTCACTGTCAGCTGTCAGTTTGTGCCTTCTGTCAGATATGTCAGTTTGTGCCTTCTGTCAGATCTGTCAGTGTCACTTGCTTGAATTTAAAATAAACAACCCTATTATTTTTTTACTTTGTGTATTTTAGTAAAATAATAAAATTGTAGTATAGAGCTTGTTTATCTTTTTTCTGATAGACGAAACATATCATGACCAACGCAACCATTCAGGTACTTACTAATTATTAATATACGCCTACTATTTACTTGAGTACACATTTTTACTTATCATGTTATCAACTTGGAATAGTAACCAAATATATTTAACATTTCCTATATTTACGCACTCTGAATAAAACAGATATAGAACAAATTTATGGTTTTATCACGTTAAATTTAAATTTTAGTTTTTGACTGCAACGTTCCGAGTGCTTTGCAACAGAGCACCCTTGGTAACGGAAGGGTTGGGAGGGAGAGGATAAGTTGATCGAATGTCTGATGTCAGCCACATGTTTTTTTATATTGAATAAATTAACAAAATTAAGAATATGCTAGGATACCCGACTTAATGTATTTTACAAAAAAAAAAACTTCATTTGGGAACTAAAAATCACCCAGCGTGATAAAACGCTCCATTTAAATCACTTGTGGCCATGGTATGATCAAAGGTGATTAAAGTTCTGATGCCAGCCACATTTTATATTGAATAAATTCACAAAATTAAGAATATATCAGGGTCAGACTGAAAGTATTTTACTCAAAAATAATCATCATTTAGGAATTAAAAATCACACAGCATGAGCAAAAACGATCAATTTAAATCACTTGTAGTGACAGCATCATCAAATTTACTAAACATTGCTGTATCAGTAGGCAATTAAAATCTTTAGATCGAGTCTCTTGTTATGTCCCTATATTTAAAGCCATTAAGGGTTGTATGTTTGACATGACTATTGAAGAAAAAAATTAAGAGTTCTTTCAAACTAATTTCTATTTTAAAAGAATACCAAAATATACATATTTTATGCAAAAAGTTGTTTTGTGTTAGTCTTCTCCCAGTAAGTATGTTTGGAAAGAATTTTTGCAATGAATACTTTTTTCATCATAAGAAGTTTCATAATATGTATACATGGGAAAGAGGAAAAGATAGAAGTATGATAGATTTTATAATTACGGATGGACAAATGAGGAATGCAGTGGTGGTAGATATTATATGGGTTTACTAACGTTCCATCATTCCATCATTACTCTTTGTCTTATATCAGTTAAAAGATCTGTTCAGATGTAAGCGACACTGTAGCTACTACTGTGTTACAGCATATAAGTATAAGCTAGGTTATAAGATGAAGGTGTGAAAGTGAATTGAATGAATGGTTTATGAGAGATTTGGACTCGGAGACTGTGGGGGAAAAGTAAAGAGAGGCTCGGTTGATGCAGCAATCAATGTGTGTGATATAAGTAAGAGAAATAATGCCAGGAATAATAATACAATATGGTGGGATATGAGGAATTAATGAAATATAAAGCAAAGAAGCAATGTTAAGGAGAGCATTGCTAATTTTACCATCGGCTGAAGCTGTTAATTCTGGCTCTATGGATGATGAGATTGAAACTAAAAGGCACTACTTAGATGACTAAATAAGAAAGTAAAAGAAGTAGTAAACAGGAAAAGCAAATAAGAACATAAAAAATGATTAATGACTGTGATGTATTCTAGACAAATATTAAATGGTTCTGGTAATTCCTCAGAACTGCCAACTGAAAGTCAGAACAGTTTACAATGAATAATGTGTGAGACGAGAATAGTTTTATTTTGAAAGACGAAGTTTCGAGTTTAAAGATATGGAAGCAAAACTTTGAAAACATGTTTAAATGTGAGGAGGCATTATAAGTAACCAGAATATCATAAAGAAAAGGGAGGTAGCAAGATAAGTATGCCCGAAATAATAAGAAACATGAAAAGCATGAAATCGACTAAGACAGCTAGGTATGATAAGATATCATTACAAATGTTGAGGACGGGTGAGGGAGTGGTGGCGAGCCTACTTCCCAACATAAAGAAAGTGAACTTTATGTTGGGTTCTTTATGTTACTAAAGAAAGTACTGGGTGACTGGCACAAAATAATTACAGTCCCACCATACAAAAATAGATAACAGGAATGTAAAAACTACCATGGAATCAGCCTGCTTAGCATTGTCAGAAAACTGTATGATGAGATGTTGATTGAAAAAGTAATGTTGGAAACTGATGAAAAAATTGTGTAGTTTAAATTTAGATTATTTCGAACAGGAATGGGGTATATGGTTCTTTCTAGACACATGATCACAGAAGTTTTTGGCCAATAATCAGAAGATTTCCTATGCATTTTTAGAGTTTGGAAAGGCCTATGACATGAGTGGACAAAGTTACTTTATGGCAAACGCTGGCTGACACTGGCAAATGTGAGTGTGGGGCCAATACAGACATTAAAATCTCTGTAAAGAAACTCCAGTGTCAAGGTCAACAGGGTCTACACAGACTGGTTAGGCATCCATAAAGGTGTCAGACAGGGTTGTGCGGCTTCCCTTGACTGTTCACTCTGTCTATTGATAGTTGTTTGAAATTGTGAAAGTTGAAGAAAGTGGGTTAAGATAATAATTTCTTATATTTACGCAAACACTACAGATTGAATAAAACTTTTTTTAAGGATTTTATCATACCATAATCTCCCCGTGAGCATGGGTGCTGTAAAGCACTCCAATTAAAACGATAAAAAACACGATAATATCCATAAAATAATTTTATTCAAAGTGGTTAAAAATTATTGATCAGGGGTGAGTGCAAAAATTAATGAATATGTCATTAAAAGATAGGGGAATGAAAGTGAAAGCAAACAAAAGTGATGGTTTTGAAAAAAAGGAGTCATCAAACTAACTATTCAGCTTGGTGGAAAGCTCGGTGGGCAAAGCTTCCAAGTAGTACATGCCAGCTGACACATTCTTGGATAGGCCTTTGACCAGAAGAGGGCCATAAGAACAATCTATGATTTAAAACCTAAAGATTCACTCTGACAAAAATTTAAGGGAATTAATATGGTAACTTCGGCCTCTCAATACATTTATGAAAATGTAATATATGTACAAAAAATTAAAGTCGTTTTACAAAAATAAGTGATATTCATTCTGTAAATACTAGGAACAGACACAAGTTAGTAGTACCAGTTACTCGACTCCATCGAGTAAGTATTTCATTCTTGAGGCGATGTACGCTTTTACAATAAAATCCCAGAAAACACAAAATTTGACCTGCTCAATGTTCAAAAACTTTATTAAATGGGTTATTATAATATTAAGGAATTTATGGATGATATTAACCCCTAGGAATGAGGTGATCGCTACCAAGCTATTTCTAATTTGTTTTGTGTTGTTTGTTAATTGTGTAACATATATTATGATTGTAAGCTGTTTTCTTTTTTAAGTCCCGCTGGGTTTCTTGCTTGTTCTTCCCAGGACAGAGGTTTTTTTCTGAACTAGTGGTAATTAAACATAAAGGTGACTTTCAATAAGTATTATTTATAATCTACATTGAATAAAAAGTTTATGTATCTGTGCTCTAAAAGAGGCTGTTAATATGATGTGCAAACTAAGAAAAAACAAAGCGTTACAGAATAGAAATTGATACTGGTTTATTATTTTCAATTAAACAGGAGATTGAGGGTATAGATGACTACTGGGGCCCAGCATTCCGATCAGTCTATGAGGGAGAAGGTGGACATGAAGCATTTGTTCAGCAACTAGATGAAAGAATCAAACAGCATGACAAGGAAATAGAGAAGTTGTGCAATTTTTATTATCAGGTAAGATTACTTTTGTTTCTGAAATAATGTACATATATTCTTACTTGTTATTTAATGATCAAATCTAGATGAATGTCCAATAGACGGATAATTTTTCACACAAGCAAGATAAATTTGATGAGTTCAGGTCTGAGCTACATGCCCACCTTATTAGGTTACTACGCACATTGCATGGCATAGGCAGTACAGAGGTGCTACTTGAGAGCCTTTCTTTCACATACCTTGTTGGTTCTTTGAGATATTTAACATGTGTATACTTGGTTCTTTGAGATAGTCGGCTTATTCAGCTTACTGTTAACTTTATTCGTTTAAGTTGTTCATTATAATGATTTTTATAACACACTGAAACCTCAAGTGGAGCTCTTCCCATAGCTGAAATGAGTGATTTTAAGATACCTAATAATGGGCGGCAGTGATGGATTATATCAGTGAGTCATTGCTGGCAACATACAAAGCTCCTGTTTTATATGATTAAAATATAATGAGTTTCTAATAACTTGACTCTATTTACAGGGTTTTATAGATTCAATTCGGGAGTTGTTACAAGTTAGGTCTCATGCCGAGGAATTGCATGCAGAAATATCTAATGTTGATTCTAACGTTAAAGAGACGACGGAAAGTAAGTGTGAATTTATTCATTTTTTATTATTAAATAATATTAATATAATATGTACTTATTTGCTTAAATATTTTTTTATTTAAAAATCTTAAATGACAAACAAACTTACAGTCCACCTGATGGAATGTGACTTCTGCAGCCCATGGACACCTGCAGCCAACTTCAAACAAAGAAGGTTACAGATGCATTGTCACTTTTGCGAACTAAGATGGATTTTTTTTATAGGATAAGGGTGACAAACGAGCACACGGTCCACCTGATGGTAAGTGTTTGCTGTAGCCCATAGACATCTATATCTATCCTCGATTACAAATCGAAATGCAGATGCTTTGTCACCCGTGAGGACTAAGACGGAATGCCTCATTTCCAGTAGAAAGGGTCTACGGTTCTCTTCACTCACTATACGAAACACAACAGCCTTAAGCTGCTATTTTACGCTGGTATTCTGTGAGAGCGTGGTCGTGCAGACCCATTTGTGCTACAACTATACTACTAATATAGCTGCAGCATGGCTCTACCACATAACTAAAATAATGCCTCAAAGCCTGTATCTATACTGGCTCTCTGTACTCGAAAATCGACCGCGACTCCGCGCATAACCCTAAGCAAGCGGAATCGTGATGTCGTGACGGCCTGAACCCATTGCTGGCAACCTACTTGGAAGCCAGCCGGGACCTTTGCGATACGGACTCAATACTTTGGCGCCGCTTTGGCAGTTTGCCGCATTGTTGGTGCCGACTTCCTACGTCTGGACGTGCTACTGGACAAAGTAGCGCTATCCCAGCCTGGTGAAGAAGATTGAGGACCGTATCGCGCGGAAAGGACCCTCATCGGCAGACTGACAAGCTTTAGGTCGGGCAATAATAGGTCGAAATTGTGCGCACCGCCAGGATAGCGTTTGCTGGGACAAATATCAGTTTGTCCCAGCCGGATATAACGCAAAACTGACGGAGCGCATAGATGACCTGAAGCAGAGAATCGCTGCTTGGGGTTCAGTGATATACCAAGATTTCGACACGGTTCAACCAGAATCGTCTCTTCCAGAGTGATCAGAAGGCTTTATAAATCATTGGAGCGGCCAATGGTACGGGGATTGGGCCCAGTACCTAATCAGGCCGACACTGTAGCATTCTGGCGCGGCCTGTAATCAGAACCCGTAAACCACAGCGAGAGCCCTTGGACGGAAGTTGTGGCGAGTCATTGTGCAAATATTACGCCTATGGACCCCATCATTATAACGCCGGACGACGTAGCTGTTGCGGTCCGAAGAGCCCCGAAATGGAAAAGTCCGGGGCTCGACGGACTGCATCACTAGTGGCTGAAGGGGTTCGTGGTGTGTCACGCTGTGCTCGCCCGACAGTTTCAAGAGGCTCTCGACCAGAAGTCGCTTCCGAGCCTCTTCACTACTGGGATCACTTATTTGGTTCCTAAAGACCGGGATTCCACAGACCCATGCAAATACCGCCCCATAACCTGTCTACGTACCATCTACAAGACACTAACATCCATTTTGGGCGCGAGAATCACTCGTCACCTGAACTCAAATCAGGTGATGTCGCGCGCTCAAAATGGATGTCGAAGTGGTCGTGGAACCAAGGAACCACTCCTCATTGACGCGGTCATTGGCAGGGTGGTTAAACGCAAGCATCGAAACCTCTCCGCCGCCTGGATAGACTACGAAAAGGCATTCGACTTGGTGCCTCATACGTTGCTGAAGAGTACAAGGTTGACTGTACAGTTCGAGACTTCCTAGGCAGTGTATGGGGCAGTGGAGTACCATCCTTTGTCATCTAGGCAAGCGGATGACGGCTGCGGAGAACCACATAAGGATAAGAGGGTATCTTCCAGGGCGATTGTTTGAGTCCAATCTGGTTTTGCCTCTCTCTAAACCCTCTCAGTACCTTACTGGCGCAGATTTTCGAGCACTGCTACTTGGCAGCAGATACAGGTGAGAGGGTGGTACCCACCTAGACTCCAGAGCTAAAACATAGTCCTACCAAGAATGCAGTAGTGTAGTAAAAGCCACCACAATTTTTTTAGCACCATTTATTTAAGTTTAGTAAAAGGTTTTAAGCCATAAGCCATTTTATTTTTGTGAGTACAAAAAATAATATAGTTACTTTAATTCTCAACTTGTAACAGCTTACTCTACTCTACTTACTCTAGATAAAAATAAAAATATGCCTGCCAAATCTCACGTTAAGTAGTTGATTTTGCTCGTCAATGCTGGAAATTTTCTATATTAAAAGAAATATGATCTCTATTGATGTCGAGTAATATAAAGCTTTTCCCTATTATTCCTTATTTAGCCAAAAACGCAAAAATCATTGAAATGTTGTACAACTGTCAGTACAAATTATTTCCTTGCTAATGTAGTTTGGCCACACTGGTTCAAATTATTGCATTTGGTCTTATAAATCACGTCATTTTATTTTTATAAACGACACTGTTTTAAGGTCTTTGTTCGAGAGCGGAAGAGCTAATACGTGCTCGCCGGGTAGAACTGAACATAGCAGCAACAATTGAGAAGATGGAACTCTGTCTGCCACTCCTAACAACATATTCTAAATTAAAGACACAAGTGGATGCTAAAAGGTAAGAATATAGAAAAACAATAGTCAGAACAAGGGTACTACAAAGCACCCGAAACGTCGGTAATTAAGTAAATTAAACGGCATAAAATCCGTAAAAGTACTTTTATTCAATGTGTAGTGTTCGCGTAAATATAAGAAATCATTATGTTAACAAAAATCACATAAAAAAATAAAAAATCAAAATGTCACTAATGCAGTATATATTATTTAATATTTGTAGTGATTAAAGTTGGTAAAATTACCTTGCGTACATCCGCTCGATAAAATAAAATGATGTGTCTTACCTAGTTTGAAGAGCACCTCCCGCCCTCCCTCAATTGCGTGCACTATCCCCGTCACCACTAATCCCAGCACCACTACTCCCAACACCACTACACTAAGAAAGACACACCACTGACGACAATACGACACGTGTTTCGCCTCTACACGAGGCATCCTCAGGTGATGTAGACTCTGCGGTGGCTGACCGCTAAGAAGCTTAGCGACTAAGACTAGGTGCTCTTCAAACTAGGTAAGACACATCATTTTATTTTATCGAGCGGATGTACGCAAGGTAATTTTTACCAACTTTAATATAATGGATTTCCGCAAAGTAACGCCTGATTCTATTAATTATTTGTAGTGATATTTTTTGCGTCCAATGCAAGGAGACCCTCCGGAAGCGGGGGAGGGAGGTGGTGAATGCTCATAGCATACCACGCAGCCGGCTGCGAGGTAATGTGGGACTCACTTTGAAGAAGTGCCTACCCACTAAACACCACCTGAGAACGGCTGAACGGCACGGAAACACGGCGACGGTGAGACAGTTAGCACAACCGCACGAGGCGGGAGGGCAGCTCGATCGTGCAGGGACGGGAGCGTGGGAGGGCACTCTCAACCGTACGGGGATGGGAGAGTGGTCAGCTAACACAACCTACGGGGGCGGCGGCGCTAGCTGAGGGGGACGGGACGGGACGGGACTGACTTTCTATTCCTCGACTGAACTGACTGAGCGAGAAGACCCGTACGGGGACGGGTGCTCGTCACCTGGCGGACTTCGCTAGCGCACGACCGCACGGGGGCGACGGCGCAAGCGGAATGTTGTAGTGATGTATTAGCGCAAGATTTTTATATGAAACTGCATGATATCGACGCACTGACTTGCGGCCAGCCGTCAACCGCTCCGGTTGTCTTGGGGCTGCGGCGGGCCGCACCGGTTGAATGACGCGGCGCGCCACATCCCCTCCACGCACTGATAGCCGCAACCTAGGCATGTTGATTCACTTAAAGCAAAATCGATCTCCGATTCGATTCAAATCGAACATACTAGAACTAGGATAACATCCGAAATTTTGTATCCTGGCCACGAATGTTTAAATATACTTTAGACAGTAATCTTTCATACGATTTTACTGAGTTTTTGTTCTGAAATAAAAATATTAAACAAAAATAAAAGATACAAGGCCTTTGTGTGCATAAATGACCATTCCAATTGTTAGTGTTTTTTATCTATTATCTACTATGGGAAACCCTTTTTCTTAGTGTACTGCATACCGGTTAATAAGGCCAGAAATGAGGAAGTTCACTCCTTGCATCTCAGGGATGTGGCCATGTTCAGTCGTGTACTTTTTAAGGGATGACAATAGCTTACCATTACAGACTGTAAAAGTCCATTGCTGAACAAAGGCCTCCCCCATAGATTGCTTCATAGGGGGGATTTTGCCATAGTTGATACGCCTGGCGAGCGGGTTATCAAGCGCAGTTTTTTTATAACTTTGAGTTGTTGTCAGGAAGTTGCTGCTGCCCATCACTTGTTTCAATTTCCCTATGTCGCCTCTTACGACACCCACGGGACGACATGGGGTTGATGATGAAGTGATGAAGAAAACAGCATCTGCACAGATTCACCTTATTAGTGGTTGGTCTTAACTTGACTATGTCTGGCAGTTAGAGAGATATAAGAATACATGAATTCTATTTTAATTCAACAGCTGGTAAATGTGCTGGCTTTTTCTGGTAGATTTGCTTCTTGTTATCAAAGCTTCTATTTCGACGCGGACCATATTAAAAGCTACTTTTTCTCTATCTCCCTTCTGCCCTTAGGGTGAGGCCTCCAATTTTATTACTTTTTTGATCATAAAATGCTTTATATGCAGCGCTTAGTTAAGGTATAATTTTGAATTTTCTATTTACTTCATAATTCATTTATTGTATGTCACAAAGTATAAAGTTGTTACAATATATTTACAGAGCATGTGACACCCTGTACGGGCTTAGCATTTTAAGACGGAGTTTAAATGTTAATTAATATAGAATTAAATTACAATATTTATAGTACTTAATCTATACATTATTATTAATTAATTTATAAAATGTCAAACTAAATAATACACTCACATTTATTTTAAAATTAAATGTCAATAAATATTTTATCTCAACTATTGATCATTTTTCATTCATGTAAATAAGATTTAAAATTTTGATGAAAATATTAACAATGTCAAATAAGTAAATAGAAATAATAAAGTTTGTCAAAATAATTAAAATTGATTTATAATTTATCATTAAAATATTCATTTAAATTATAATAGATTTTTACACTAAGCATTTTCTTAAGTACTATTTCAATCTGGAGGGCTTTTATAGTATTAGGTAAATGGTTGTAAACCCTTATAGCCGTATTTATACAATAGTAAATGACATGTTTCTGTATGTAAATACTTGTATCTATCAGTTTTTTTTGTTAAAGCATTGTCTTGGTCGTGAACCGTTATGATGCTGTAACTGTTTTTGTAATAAATAAATAAAATAAAAATAAATACTCCCATGCTACCCATTGCATGTAAATACACTTTGAAAAGTGAATTCTCATGTTATAGATACTATCCAGCACTGAAAACACTAGAACAACTGGAACATGTATTGCTTCCACGCGTGGGTCCCTACAATTGGTGCGCGCAGATTTCAACAGACATACCCCGGCTCCGACAAGCGATACGGGATGCTTCAATGGCGGACTTGAGAGATTTCTTGGAGAATATACGCAAGCTTAGCCCACAGGTACACTTTATTATATTTAAAACTAGCGATGCCACAAATCTATTAATATGTCGTCATTCAAATTTAAGATAATTTATCGCAGACCATTTATTTCATCTTATTAATTTTACATTTAAAAAAAAAAACAAGTTTTTCGGATAAAATATAGCCTAGATCACTCTTGGCATTGCTGTCTATCTGTTCATGAAGTTCCATTATAATCGGTTAGCTATTTGGAAGATTATCCCGGACCCGGACAGACAGACAGACAGATAGACAAAAATTTAAAAGTGGTTATTCACGTCTTAATGGGCATGCAAACAGCCCCAGCTCAATATAAGGCAGTTATAACACAATATTATAAAAGCAATATAACACACTGACATTTAAATTTTAATTATATGTATAGATATAGGTTCTAATTTGTTTATATTCCTCTCTAGCCATTATTCTGATCCGGATCCAATAGATGGCGGTATATACGCTTGATGTTAAATACACGTCAGATGTAAAATACCACCACCAACGCCAGTCTGATACTTGTGAAGGAAAGCAGCGTCAAAGATGCGATACGTCTGGTATTATGGTTGTCAGTTCGCCTACCAAACTTTATTATTATTATTAGTTAACTTAATTATTATCTGTTAACTTTTTTATAGAATAAGGGTGACAGAGTTTTGGCGGGAACTTGATCGGCGGCGGTTTGCTGCTCCTGTATTATTGTTTTAATAATGGTTTGAAGTGGATTTTGATATGTAAAAGTGGTGCGATTTTGTGTATTAAGTGTCTGCGCATGTGAACTATTAGTGGAAACGGTGAAACAAGTGCTCTGATGGTGATGTGATTCTCAAGATAAGGTGTCTATCTGCTTAGGCGCCTTGAGATACCATCGCCAAGTGTCAGCTGTCTGCTGACTCAAGTTGCCGTCAAAATCTCCCAAGGGCTGCACAATGTGACGCATCAACATATTGTGAAGCAGTGTACTATGAAGGATAAATAAACATTTGGGGAAATTATAATAAACCGAATAAAAATACCTAAGACTTGGCCTAAAGGTCTAGATACCAGGCCATAAACTCTAAAAAAAAATAAGGGTGGCAAGCGAGCACACCTAATAAGTAAGTGGATGCGATTCAAAATCAATATGCGGACGCGTTATCATCTCTGAGGACTAAGATGGAATGCCTCGTTTCCAGTAAGAGGGGTCTCCGGTTCTCTAAACTCACCATACGAAACACAGCAGCATTAAGCTTTTATTTTACTCTGGTATTCTGTGAGAGCGTGGTCCTTCCTCGGTCGAGCCGACCCATTCCAGCTACAGCTATAATATAGCTCCAGAATGGCTCTACTACGTGTTCTATAAAGAAGCGAATTGTGATATGTTGATTTTTATTCTTGTTACAGGTTGGGACTATGGCTTTAAAGCAAACTCAAGATATGCTCGGACGAAGTCTAGCCAACATAGTAAAAAATAAAAAAGGTACAAAATACATGTAACAAAATATTTGATTGAGATTTCGTTTTAATATAATTTGTTAGTGAGAAATATGTACATAACGAAACTAATTTATTGTTTTCAGATTCGATGTTGGGAATATCAGGCAAAGATAATAGCGGTGCACAATGCCCACATGAGTTGGTGGACTTTAGTCCTCTTCACAGGTGCCTTCACATACACAGTGTACTTGGCGCGAAAAATGATTTTATTCAGTACTACAGGTGATAGCATATATCTTTGATAATAAAACGAGCACCTATTTAGTTATTTTTGAGTTGTTTCGAAGGGTCTCCGGAATTTTTCACTCACCATACGATACACAGCAGCATAAAGCTGCTATTTCACGCTGCTATTCTGTGAAAGCGTGCACATGCCGCTATCGAGCCGATCTATTCGTGCTACAACTATACTACTAATATAGCTGCAGCATGACTCTACCACGTATATTCCCCATTGGTTGTCGGTTCCTCAAACTATATGGCCGGCCTCTGCTTACTTATATAGCATGTGCTACAACCATAATAATATAGCTGCAGCTTGGCTCTACCACGTAAATAATAAAAAATAAATATATATTGGTATATTTTATTTATTGGTATACTCGTACCGGTAGGCGAAGTGTAGGGCGACCCCCCCACTAGATGGAGTGACGACCTGGTAAGACATGCAGGAAGTCGATGGATGCAGGTGGCTCAGGACTATGTTTAGCAGTGGACTTGTGAAGGGCTGTAATGATGATGATGATGATGAAATAGTCGTCAACACAAAATCCTTTTCAAGTCACAATCACAGATTCTTTGATTCCTATAATGCATATTCTTTGAGTATGGGTGGGTTGATAAGGAGGTAGGTTGGTGTCCAGTATGACCTTCGTAATGGTATTGCTTCTTTTCATCACCTGCCTGTCGAATTTGGACATATTTGGACTGGTACTTCAAAATTTGACAGTTATTAAAGCCTTGTCTGTCAATCACCAGCACCGCGTGTAAATTAATTTGGTAAAAAAGCTAATATATTGCTGTAATTAAATAATATTTTTACAGAGCACAGAGGAAACAGCAAGCCCGTCTCGTCCTGATCCCTGAAACGGGTAATCTTCACGATTCAATACAGGGCATGAAGAGCTACTTGAGCGCGGTCTTAGGTTTCTTTATCCTAGAAGAGCATCTTTTAACAACTGGCGCTGGTTTGGTGTCAAAGGATTGGCTTCTGGACACTTGGAGCATGTCGGTCACAAAGGTTGCTTCCACATTGAGGACGAGTACATCGCTGATAACGGATCCCACTCTCATGTTGAGCATTAAACATCAGATTATGCTGTTTATTAATACTATCAAGTAAGTGTAAACTATTGTGAAATAAATGTTAAATGGCGGACGCTTATGTATACTTTTTTATAAAAGTAAGGGTGATAAATAAAAAATCCATTTGAAGGTTAGTGAATGCTGTTGCCCATTGTCACCTATCCCCTTATTAGATGGCGTGACGACATGGTAAGACCTGTAGGAAGTCGATGGATAGGCTCTGAACCGTGTCTGGACCGTTGGGTGGTCTATTTTTAGCAGTGGACATATGAAGGACTCGTATAATGAAAACCGACTTCAGTATAAATAAAATGAGAACATCATCAATGTAGTCGAAGTCAATTAAATACGCATTATTAAGGATAACTCAAAAACTACCGGTCAAATCTTGATCAAATTTATACGGGACCACATAAATGGCACCAGCTATCAAATAAAAAAAAATCATCAAAATCGGTTCACCCAGAATAAAGTTCTGAGGTAACACACATAAAAAAAATACATTCGAATTGAGAACTTCCTCCTTTTTTTGAAGTCGGTTGAAAATACGCATCACCCCTGTGGTGTGAAATAAAATACCTTGTTACCGTAAAAAAAACTCAGAACATAATACTGCATTAGGTTTAGCACGCTTGGCTCGACCAGGAAAGGACTACGCTCATACAGAATATCCGTATGTAATTTAACTCTGCTCTGTTACATATGGTGAGTCTCCTACAATAGTTCTCCGGTTGCCTTACCTTAAATGCCTTGTTTACAGTAAAAATTATTTATTGCCATCTTAGTCTTCAGAGGTGACAATGCATCTGTATTTTGATCCTTAATCGAGGATAGATGTAGATGTCTATGGGTCACAGTATCCATTCAACAGCAGGTGAACTGGGTGCTCGTTTGTTACCCTTATTTCATATTTACGTGGTAGAGCCACGCTGCAGCTATATTATGGTTGTAGCATGAATGGTTTGGCTCGACCGGGATAAGACCACCCTCTCACATAATACCAGCATAAAATAGCAGCTTAATGCTGCTGTGTTCCGTATGGTGAGTGTAGAGAATCGAAGACCCTTTTTACTGGAAACGAGGCATTCCATCTTAGTCCTCACGAACGACAACGTATCTGCGTTTTGATTCTTATTCGAGTGTGCTCGTTTGTCACCTTATACTATAAAAAAATATAACCATTTCATAAATTACCAGATTGCCACGCTTGGCAGGCGGGTTGGCAACTGCAGTTTTTTTAGTTGTTATTAGAAAGATGCTGCTATCTATCTCCTGGTTTATTTCCTTCTGTCGCCTTTCACGACATCCACAGGACTAAATGGGGTAGTGGATATTCTTACACAACCACTATACGGTTAGGGTATTTTATATTCTTGTATAAATCCGATTTGGTTATACCGCAATCGATTTTTTTATAGGATAAGGGTGACAAACGAACACACAGTCCACCTGATGGTAAGTGTTTGCTGTGGCCCATAGACATATTCTATAGGTGGCAGATTTTCCGACCATTTCCTGTTACAACAGCCATGGCGTGAAATGGGAGATGTGCTCTCTTATGTCGATCAAAAACTGTTATTTAAATAAGCATTACTTTATTCTAGATGCTACGGCTTGCCAACGGATCCACTGCCGCTTTTGCTTCAAGAAATGGCCGAACATTACACCGAGGTTCTAATGCAACGTTGGGTGGGCGTGTTCAGAGATATTTTGGACAACGCATCATTCTTACCCATTGAGGTGAGATATCATTTATGAATGAACTTCCTTACCTTACTTTCACAAGTAATTACTTACATACACATCAGTAATACAAAACAAATACTTCAAGATATATAATCACAAAATAATAACTTACTCATCAATAACATCAGTATCTTCAGTATCTTCAGTTTATTTTGAAGGCTCCGTGGCGCAGTAGCTTAGCATTGAGTTGTAGCACTGAGGGCCGCGGGTTCTTATCCCGCACGGAACAAGTATTTGTATGGTCTACAAATAATTGTTCCGGTTCTGGATTTTTGCGCTTATGCAATTTATATACAGGGTATTTTTGAAACGCTCCCGAAAACGAAGACAGACGACAGTACTAACTATACCTTTGATGATGGGTGAAATATAAAATCGATCCTGATGAAAAAAAAATCATCTTTTCACAACGTTTTATTAGATTTATTCATGCTCCATCATGTTAGTACAGCTAATGAAACGATAATTTCATTAAAAAAAAATCATGAAAATACTGAAACATAAAACCAGCAGTGGAATTACTGAATTACAATCAGCTGACTAGGGGTCAATGTACGCGCGAACGTCGAATTCGCGCGGCCCGCAACAGATGGTACCACAATACCTAATAATTTACAACACTTGTCTAAATACCTAACTTATCTACTTAACCTACTATTTTGCCACTGTTCTTGTCTCCACGTAGCCACGTTAATTCGAATTCACAGGTTAAATAAACCAAATAACTGGTTCGATTCCCCGCTAATGAAAAAAATACTTAAATAAAATGTGTTAACATTTTATTTAAGTATTTTTTTGTAGATGTATTTTGTTGTTAGAGTCATGCTTTTTTATCCAATGTGTAGGTACGAGGGGTGATCCAAAAGTAATGATAATGGAAATAAAACACGGTAATTAAAGTTAAAATAATAATTTATTTTTCTACATAGTCAGTCTCCTAACAAATCAATACATTTAGTCCATCTTTTTTCTAAACCCAGGATTCCCTTTGAAAAAATTCTTTGAAAAAACTCCTCCCAAAACGCTTCAACAGCGGGCTTCGCTATCGTCTTCAGATTTCTTGCCTCGGGCGTTCCTTGAGCCGAGAAAAGAGGTAGAAATCACTAGGAGCTAGATCTGGCGAATAGGGAGGGTGTTCGAGCAGTTCGAATCCCGTTTCTTGAATGGCAGCCATCGCAACTGCGGCTTTGTGTGCCGGTGCGTTATCTTGGTGAAACAGCACTCCAGCTCGCAGTTTGCCGCGTCTTTTTTCCTTAATGGCCTCCCGTAATCTTCTTATTTGGTCTGCGTAGTAAGAGCCCGAGTGGCTCCCTTTTCCAAATATTCGACCATAATTATGCCTTGAGCGTCCCAAAAAACAGATGCCATAACCTTTCCCGCTGAACTTGAAACTTTGAATTTCTTTGGCGTCGGTGAGGAGGCTCGCTTCCAAGTCATCGATTGTTGTTTCGTTTCAGGATCAAAATGGTGGATCCAGGTCTCGTCCATAGTCACAAAACGGAACAAAAAATTTTCTTGATCTGCTTAGAACTTTTCGAGATTGACCCTCGAAATGTCAACTCGATTTTTCTTTTGCTTGTCGGTTAACATTCTGGGTACCCAACGCGCAGAGACCTTTTTCATATGCAACTCGTTCGCAAGGATTCTTTGAACGCTGCCATATGAGATCCCTGTGACCTCAGCTACATGCCTGATGGTCACTCTTCGATCTGCCAACACAACATCTTCGACTTTTTTCACGTTGTCTTCAGTGAGGGACGTGGTTGGGCGTCCTTCGCGATGTTCATCTTCAGTGGATGTTCTGCCCAGTTTAAACTCCTTGGCCCAGCGTGCAACTGTAGAATACTTGATGACAGCTCTAATTTCGTTTTTCTCCATGTTGATGTTATCTCTTTGACAGTTCGTATTCAAATGAATGTATCTCCCGGAAATCGTGATCTATTTATATGATTTTTTTAGGCTGACGTAGGTAGTATATAAGCAAGCAAAAAATATTTTTTTTGGATTTTTATGCGGACCTGAAGTAACCGATTATCATTACTTTTGGATCACCCCTCGTATGTTTATTATTCTGATGTATTCAGTTATGTACCTTTTCAGATCAGTTCAGTACTAAGTTATTTAAAAAAATTAGGTATGAAACAGCTTACCGATCCTCCGTGGCCTTATGAGATTCTCCAAAGCACATTAACATGTTGCCGTATTCACGAGCACTATAAACGTACCTACGCGTTAGGCATTATTAAAACAAAACAAAAAACACAAAACGTAACAACAAGAACAATATCATTAAGTAATAAATAACAAGTAATAACGACAATAATTTAATAAACAAAACAATTGAACTGTCGCTCGTGATAGTCAACACGGAACTGTCTCAAAAACTAAAATTATTAATCAATCCCGCCAAAACAAATGCGCTTGAGGTAACGTCCTTGAAGCATGTGTAAATTCCACAGCGTGAGGCGACACCAAGCAGCGTGTGTGTGAAAGGGAAGGGTAGAGTGAGTAGTATACCTAATGCATTGTTTCGTACCGATCTAGATAAGAGTTCGGCGCCCGCGGGATATTGACCCTATTGTCAGCTGATTTTCTTTTTTAAGTTTCACTGCTGGTCTTATGTTTAAGTATTTTCATGATTTTTTTTTTATGAAATATCGTTTCATTTAATTGTACTAACATGATGGAGCGTGAATAAAGTTAATAAAAAGTTGTGAAAAGATAAATTTTTTTCCTCGGGACCGAATTTCTTTGTGACCCATCATCATAGGTATCCTTAGTATTATCATCTGTTTTCGTTTTCAGGGAGCATACAGCCAACTGAACAGACAGATCTCCAAATGCATGCGGAGGACTTACGCAACTTCAATACAGCTTGTATTGAAGAAACGATCAGGCGGAACCAAGGCTCTAAATTTTGCCAGAGATCTGTCTGCCAGAAAGGCCAACTGTCAAAGCTGAAGACCGAGTGTGGCAGCATCGTTTCCAGGACACCTGAGATTTTGAGTGAGATTGAGACTTGAGAGGTTCTATGGGCAGCTGTACACGTCATCGTTGAGGCACACGCAAGTGTGAGTAACGATCCAAGAGCAATTCTTATCCGACACTATTCCGAAGATATCCCGGACGTCAGTCTGAGCGAGATTAGAATGGCTCTCCAGCACCTTAAAACGGCAAGGCCCCAGGTGAGGATGGAATTACAGCGGAGCTCCTGAAAGCGGATGGAAAACCGGTACTTGAAGTCCTTCAGAAGCTCTTTAGTTCCGTCCTCCATGGTGGCACTACTCCGGAGGCGTGGAGCAGAAGTGCGGTGGTCTTGTTTTCAAGAAAGGCGATAACGAACGAGCACTAAGCTCGAAGTTGTTGACGAGTATGTTTACCTGGGACAAATAGTCCGACTAGGTAAGTCCAACTTCGACCGAGAGGTCAATCGACGGATTCAACTCGGTTGAGCAGCGTTCGGGAAATTACGGCACATCTTCTCGTCAGGTATACCTCAAAACTTGAAAACGAGACTGTACAACCAGTGCGTGTTGCCAGTGATGACCTATGGAACAGAGACGTGGTCCTTCACTGCTGGCCGGATGAGGAAGCTCAAGGTCGCTCAGCGAGCTATGGAGAGGGCTATGCTCGGAGTTTCTCTGCGTGATAAACTTAGAAATGAGGATATCCGCAGTAGAACCAGAGTGACCGACATAGCCCAACGGATTAGTAAGCTGAAGTGGCAATGAGCCGGCCATATAGCTCGAGGAATCGACAACTGTTGGGGAAAAAGGTTCTTGAGTGGCGGCCTCGTACCGGCGGACGAAGTGTGGGCGTCCCCACTAGATGGAGTGACGACCTGGTAGGACATGCAGGAAGTCGATGGGTGCAGGTGGCTCAAGACCGTGCTTTGTGGCATTCCTTGGGGAGGCCTATGTTCAGCAGTGGACTTGTGAAGGGCTGTAATGATGATGATTGAACAAGATAATTTTTTATCACTACAAGAAAAAATACATTTACAAGTGTTGCACTGCCAAATATTTTCGTAACACTTTCTTTTTATAGATGTTTTCAGTTTTCGATTGTTAAATTTAATTATGTAGTATACTCGCATTCGGATGAACAATTTTATCAAAAAAAAAAATATGAGGGAAACATAAGCATAGCCGTCATTTGAATTCAACTTTATTTAGTAACTCATAACTATAACAGTAATTCACTATTATAGATATTATATTTTTCGAAAACGGCACTTAAAATTCGTTAAATAAGTACTATGAAACACGGTCGCGCCAACCGCATGTATTGTACAGCAGATTTAGTGGAGTGCGCTGGCACAAGGTCGCGCCGCCCCCTGCCTCGCAAAGCCCCCGCCGTTGTTCTGCACAAGTGCACTCGTTTCACAACTGTATGCTCTTTAAACTGTGATGATACTTATGTCAATGAGGGTTATGAGGGCATCCACGACCTTTTCTGCCAACAGGCTGGCACCACTTAGGAATGAGGTGAAAGATTTGACAGATTTTATGGCGAGGAAGTTAATTTGTTAGAAAAATGTAAGGGATATTTCTGCGGATATTTTTAAAAGTAGTAAAATTAAAAGTAAAGTTAAACAATGTGCAAAAAAATTAAAGAGTAAGCCACTAAGGCATTGTTTTGAGTATTTACATACTCTAGAAACCAATAAACTTTTATTCAAAACTTAACTTCTCAATTATAATGCCATTGTATAACTATATATTGTATAACAAATAACTTCACCTCCGTCCCAACTAGCAACGTCTTGGAAGATTATTAGCCCTCATTGAAATAAATTTTATGAGCTGTCATAACGAAATGCTAAAAGTTCTTATGGTTTTCGATATATGGCCATTCTGTTCACTCCAGATGTGAAAATAGGTAGCAGCGCCAAAGGTGTGAGACGTCTGGTTCTGCTATCATCAATTCCCCTGCCAAACGTAATGAGTATGGCCAAAACTCTTCACAATGATATGGGTGTGGTAATGTTAGGTGGGATTGAGTTGGATGGGGTGTGTGGTGGTGGAGCATAGTGTAGACCGTGATAGTGGGAGGTAGGGTAGGTGCTTTTGATACTAAACAAGACAATTTTTAATTATCAATTATTTTTGCACGCGGGTTCTTACGGATATTGTTTATGGATCATCCAGAAATTAATTTTGTCATCTTTATTGGGAAATTATTAACTCTATAAATGTTTTAAACATATTATAACTATACTGACCATTATATATTTATAGGTAGAGAACCAAGAAGAGTACGACGGCGTAATGGATACTTTTCCTTATGACGGGGACGAACTGGAGACTCAGCCATTCCCTAGGAAGTAAGTTTTACACTGTTAGAGATAATAATTTCGTGGTTGTAATTATTTTTACTTGTTATATCTGCTTGACCACTATCCTACCAGATGGTAAGTAGAGGTGTATCCGTGGCATAGTATAGTGCTTTCGCTGAGCTTAACAAAAACTTAGTCATTTATGTCTATCTCCCACAATCACTACAAAATACCAGGTCAACTGCACTAAATACCACACTGGAAAAGCATTTGTTCATGTCTGTGTATGTGCAAATATGTTCGAAAATGGTTATACAAATGTTAATAGGCTTGCGACGACTACATTCCGCACGTAGTTTTTGCATACATTTGTACAAACCTTTGCACATTGTTTTTTTTCTATAGGATAGGGGGCAAACGAGCATACGAGTCACCTGATGGTAAGTGCCTACCGCCGCCCATGAACAACTGCAACACCTGGGGAATTGCAGGTGCGTTGTCGGCCGTATCGGTCCGGAAAAATCGCCGGTGGTAAACTGCACAGAGAGGTCGTACGCGGAAGATAACTCTTAGTAAAACGTACAGTGGTGAACCGCCAAGCATCCAGATGGTGTGGATGGTATCGGGAGTTTTGCCGCGATGTGCGTTCGTGAAATTTGGCGGCTGGGATTAATCCGAACAAGTTCATCAGAGCACTCCCCATGGTAGATGCGAAAGAAAATGCAAAGGGATACAACATCTCTTCGCAAGAGCCAGTGAATCGAGCCAATCGGAAAGGACTCGGTCGTCGACGATTCGAGCCGCTCTGCACTGGATGCGGTCAAGTGGAAGGAGCTGGCACTGGGGAGCCCCAGCCCAGAGATGGGAACGGTATTCCATTTGAGGCCGAACCTGCGCCTTGTAAAGTTGCAGGCGGTGTGCCGGTATGAAATACTGTCCCGCTCTGCTGAGCACGCCAAGCTTTTTAGAGGCCAATTTGGCCTTCTCTTCCAAGTGACCACGAAACTGCACGTCACTCGATATGTCGACGCCGAGGATTCCGATACCGGCTGAGGCAACAAGGGTAGTGCCTTGAAACCGAGGAGATACGACAAAGGGGTTCTTTTTAGCGGTAAACGCATAATCTTGTGTCTTCTGAAGATTAAACTGGGCTAGATTTAGTCGCCCCCAATCCGAGACTTTGTTTAGCAAAAACTCGACTTCAGACACAAGTTTGTTGCGGTACTTGGCGACGTTTTCCCGAGAAATATTGATTGGCACGGCCGGTGTATAGAGCTCACTAGTGCTGTCATCCGCATAGTAATAACTGAGTTTACATCTTTTTAAATACAGACTGCGCTAAGTTTAGGACCCGCAGTTACCTGTGTTGTTTATATAATGTTACTTGGTTGGTAAGATTAAATAAATAAATAAAATATTTGCGTAAAAGAGACTGTAGTGTAACCCACGCCACGCGCTGTTCCTTGGTTTCGGTGCGAACGTTACACGCGTGCGCGGTACCTGGACTGGGTCTCTTGCGGCAGGTTCCCGTTCTCGGCGATGGTGCCGGCGGTGTACGTGCAGGTGAAGGAGTTCATCTACGCGTGGCTCAAGTACTCTGCGGGGCTGGGGCTGGGCGGCGGGCGGCGAGCGGCCGCGGCTCGGCACTCAGCCTCGCTGCTGCTCAGCCGCTCCTTCACCGGCTGCCTCTCTGCGCTCTTCCGCCGCCCGCTGCCGCTCATGCAGCTCGTGCAGGTACACACACGCACACACCTACACACGCACACACCCACAAACTCACAAACTCACTCACACACACATCAGTTAGGAGATTAAAAGAATATGCTCTAAAATGTTAACTAATACAATTAAACACTAGAAGTTATATTATTCTATAACGTAAACGATTTTACAATGTCATTTTAGCTAATCGTTACGCTATAGAAACTAAAAATAAATGAGAATCACATATCTAAACATTTAGTCACGTGACAGTCAAGTGACTTAGCCTTGATTTCATTAATTTCATAGTTTTATATAGAGTATACGATCTTGGAATGTTATCTTGCCTAATCCCGCAGGTCGTTACTCCATTTTTTGTCGGTTAAATCATTTTGGTCAATAATGAAAATGTAATTTTATAATAAATTAATAAATTCCATTTCAGATTATTGTTGATACGCAGTACTTGGAGGACGCGACATCGTTTCTCTATGAATTCATAAGCAATATTACTGGCTCCGAACTCGTCACGACCCAAGTAAGTGAATATATTAAACTCTTTTTTTATTACGGCATGTTATCAAATGTACCTTGTAGTGGTGGCATTAGAGAAGCCATCACAGTAGATAGAGGCAAGTATCTTGTGTAACCATTTTATAGTTATACCAGATTTTAAATATGCAAGGGTATTGAAGGGAAGCAGGGTCATCAAACAGGGAAACAAAATCAATGTACCAATCGTCTGGTACTGCGAACGCCAATCCGCCTCCGAAAGTGGCGTTCACGACAAATTATTATTTGCTATAGGAGAGGTCTTTTGACACGTTACTGTAGGGGAGACCAAGAACCGGACTGTTTATGGGCTGATATAGTGAAGTAATTAAAGAAAAAGTAAAAGCCAGTCTGTTGTCCAGTTTGTTTTGATTGTTTAGTGAAAATTCTTTGTGTGTTTATTCAGCCGTCAATTGAAAAAGGGAGATCTCCCACCAGTCAAAAAAAAACTTAGAGAACAGTGTTATGGAGCTTATTATAGTGTAGTGTATATTGCAGAGTTGGTCGGACTTCAGCAGCGATATGTGGGACTCGATTCGAGATTTATTTAAGAGTAATTATTTTATATTTTTCATAGCCCAGGTACTTATTTTTTATACAATTAATGTGTGAATGACATGTGTGCTATGAAATGAATGACAAAGCACAAAATTCACTTAAGTGGTGTCGTTACCAGTAAAAAGCTGTCGTCACTCAATAACTTTAATTATTTTATCTAATAATTTTATACGTGGTAGAGCCATGCTGCAGCTATATTAGTAGTATAGTTGTAGCATGAATGGGCCGACTCGACTGGGGAAGGACCATACTCTAGCAGAATACCAGCGTAAAATAGCAGCTTAAAACTGCTGTGTTTCGTATGGTGAGTGTAGAGAACCGGAGATCCTTTTTACTGGAAAAGGGGCATTCCATCTTGGTCCTCACAGGTGACAACGCATCTACATTTTGATTCTTTATTGAGGATAGATTTAGATGTGTATGGGTCACAGCAACCACTTACCATCAGGTGGACTGTGTGTTCGTTTGTCACCAAAAAAAATTTTTATTGAGTATATAGTGGACGTGGGTATTCTATTCTGTTAATTATTTGCTTATATACTTAAGACGCTAGGCACATAGGCTTGGCTGGCAATGCAGTTCCTCCACAAGTAGTCTTAGGCAAGTTACATATGCCTAAAGACCTTGCATGCCATCACGAAGACGCCTACCATACAGCACCGCCTGCTAAGCAAATAGCAGCACGTCTTTAAAACGTGACTCAATTTACTTACGTGAAGAATATTCAACATAGTATAAAAACCAAGTTTTAAATGTTAAGATTGTCCATTATTCCTGTGAACACACATTGTCACAGTAGTTAAGTTAGCTTGTAAGTTAGGAAATAAAAGTAGTCCATTATCTTTGTGAACATAAATTGTCTCAGTAATTAAGTTAGCTTGTAAGTTAGAAAATAAAAGTAATATAAGAAAAAATCTTCGTCTCCTTTCACATCAACCCTCCCTAAACCACCGCAAACGTAAGTGGCATATTACTACTGATTTGGAGCTTTCAACCTTATGGCATTATAAGTGTTTTTAGACATTTCTAGGAAATGGGTCACATATGTTTGCAACTGTACATGTAATTTAATATCAAATATACTTTTACTTTAGTTTACAAATAAAACATAATTCCTATGCAGGCAGCTGGGAGCATGTTCCAATCGGCGCGCGACGACGCTGAGCAGCAAATCTGCAACAACCTGGAGAAGAAGGTCGACGAGTTCCTTGACCTGGAGAATTATGATTGGTTATTAGGTAATGGCCTGTTTTTTTACGTTTAGTAGTTTTTAGTAATTCCGGCCTGGAGTACTTAAAATAACAACCTTTATATCACTGCTTTCTATATCTTTTTTTTCTGAGTTATGGAAAAGAAAAGTCACCTGTGCTGCAATAAGAATTTCACATGACATTGGAGCGTTTCCAGAACATACAGGTTCCTTGGTGGTGTTTTCTTTGTGCCGGTAAGAATCGTATTTGGGTTGATCGCGTGCTATTAAACTTAAAGTGAGCGCTCACCCCAAGTTCACCATGGCTTATGAATGTACAAAATAAAATAAAATGGTCTACATACTTACATAAACACTCACGCCTGTTACCCAGGGGCATTGGCAAAGACTACGGACTTCCATTTGGCACGATCCTGGCACACCTCTCTCGTCTACTTTATAGTCTGTTCGCTAAGATAGTGTCGGTACATCCGGAGGCGCATTTATTATTATGCTTTTATTTTATTATTTTTACTGTGTTTGCTAAATAAATGTTAAAAATACTATTTTACTTTTATGGTTATTGTGATAAAATACGAATATAAATAATAAACACAAGTTAGGTAGCAAAGAACCTTTCACTACGGCGCTTCGTTTTAAAACGCTAAATTCTCCTGCGGGTGTAAGCCTCGCACGCGGCGACCTTTGATGTCGCGGCGGGGCCTTTGACAAGATGCAGCACGTGCCAAGGCGGCGCGACACAAAGGCGACCAAATCTAAGCGAACAGACTATACACACCTACGCACACATACGCGACGATTAAGGGTACTCTTAATTTGGCTTACCTTCAGTATATCGCTAACTATGTCGATAAACTTCCATCTAGAGCGTCCCTTGCCGCCTCTGTCGTTTACTTTTGCAATATAAATTTGCTTTGTCACTCTTTCCTCATTCATTTTTTCTACATGATCAAACCACCGAACTATGGTTTTGAAAGAGTCTAAAAATTATAAATAAAATAGGTGAAATGTTTTTTCGCAGTGGAACCCACCGGACAAGCTTCGGCCTTCGTTACGGACATGCTTAGCTATTTGTCGGGCGTATTGACGTCATTGGAGCAGCTTCCTGAACGTGCTAGGTGAGTGTTATAAAACTTTATCTTCGAAATGAGGGTAGGTTGTTATTTTGAACCTTTTCAAATATTTGCTTGCTATGAAATATATAATTGCAGCATACAAATGCGTTGAAAATTATAATTTTTTTAATTAGTATTTTATTTTATATTAATTTTTTTATAGCGTTACAGCCTATTTAAGTTCACTGCTGAACATAGGTGGGATATTTGCCATGGTTGGCAAGCGGGTTGGCAACCGCAGCTTTTTATTTTTCGTTGTTATTACGAAGACGCTGGTGCTCATCTCCTGATTTGTTTCCCTCTCTTACAACAGCCACGGGATGATATGGGGTAGTGGATATGGATATGCTTACACCGCCACTACACGAGTTACATTTTTTTGATAGTTATTTGTATTTATAAGTCAGTAGTTTTCTTACATATAGGTTAGTTATTATAGCATTGCATTGGTTAATATAACTGTAATGATGTTATAATTATGTAATAAATAAAATGTTTCGCAGAGTGGCAGCGGTCCGTGCTGCAACGAACCGCATAGCGACGCGGCTGCGCAACCTGCTGCTGGAGCCGGGCGTGCGCCAGGTGTCGTCGGGCGCGCTGCACCAGCTGGACCTGGACGTGATCCAGTGCGAGCAGTTCGCGGCCGGCGAGCCCGTGCCCGGCCTGCGCGAGGGCGAGCTGCTGGAGCACTTCGCTGCGCTGAGGTGTGCTGCTGACATTGCTCATATAGTGCCGACAATTTTTTACGTCGTGGAGCCACGCTGCAGCTATGTTATGGTTGTAGCAAGAATGGGTCGGTTCGACCGGGATAGGATCACGCTCTCACAGAATACCAGCGTAAAATAGCAGCTTATTGCCGCTGTGTTTCGTATGGTGAGTGTAGAGAACAGGAGACCCTTTTTACTGGAAACGTGACATTTCATCTTAGTCCTCAAGGATGACAACGCATCTGCATTTTGATCCTTAATCGATAGATAGATAAAGATATCTATTTGCCAAAGCATACACTTACCATCAGGTGGACTTTGTGCTCGTTTGTCACACTTATTCTAAATTTGCATGATTCTTGCATGCCTTAAGCGTAAAGCGCATAGGTATGCTCTACTAGCGCCTAAAAATCAAGATTCCAACGTTTTGTCGCATAAAATCGTATCCAACAATCATATTGAACATATAAATTATATAAAACCACATTGTCAGAAAGATAAATGATTGTTGTACTTATTAATATTTTTTTTCAATCGATTAATTGCTATTTTTACATAAAAAAGTGGTTTTAGTGGCTTATGGTGTAGATTTATCAAGTCCACATGGAGTGGCAAACACGATAACTTTGAAAACATCAATTGTTTAACTCAATCAATTTTTTAATCTCTTCATCTATCATGTGGGAAGCCATGGAATGTAAATGGCAGTTTAATTTTGTTTTGTTTAGTTATAATTAATTTTATTCGGCTGCGAAATCTCGAAATTTACGGTGCTTTAGCAGCCTTGTATTAATTTATTTTACTAAATACACTTTGCTCTGATTACTACGCGCTCGGCCGCCGTCGTGAGTGGATTACTGTATCGTTTGCTTACAGCAGCGGTAATAGGCAGCAAAAATATCGATCGCTGTAGAAATACAAAATATTACAAAAACCAAATTTGATACATACATACTTGATCAAGGTTATTTCACAGATTTTTATTATAATATTTTGTTTGGCTAAAAGTACGTAGGATTTATATATAAATATACTTATAAGTACCGGCAGGCGAAGTGTAGGGCGTCCCCCCACTAGATGAAGTGACAACCTGGTAAGACATGCAGGAAGTCAATGGATGCAGGTGGCTCGTGACCGTGCTTTTTGGCATTCCTTGGGGGAGGCCTATGTTCAGCAGTGGACTTGTGACTGTATGTAATGTATGTAGTGGCTGTAATGACGATGATGATGATGATACGTCTTGGACTTTATGGAGTGATCTGAAGGTGTACTTCGGTGAATGCTACTGGAACCCTCGAAGAGTAGAGCTAGGTGTGCCTAGTTTGGCCTCGTTTTGTTAGTTATGATGAGACCTTACCTCCGGACTTGATAGAATAACCTAAAGGTGTACTTCGGTGAATGCTACTGGAACTCCTCGAAGAGTAGAACTAGATGTGCCCAGTTTGGCTTCGTTTTGTTAGTTATGATGTGACCTTACCTCCGGACTTGAAAGAATGACCTGAAATTGTACTTCGGTAAATGCTACTGGAACTCCTCCAAGAGTAGAACTAGATGTACCGAGTTTGGCCTCGTTTTGTTAGTTATGATGAGACCTTACCTCCGGACTTGATAGAATGACCTGAAAGTGTACTTCGGTAAATGCTACTGGAACTCCTACAAGAGTAGAACTAGATGTGCCCAGTTTGGCTTCGTTTTGTTAGTTATGATGAGACCTTATCTCCGAACTTGATAGAATGACCTAGGTGTACTTCGGCGAATGCTACTGGAACTCCTCGAAAAGTAGAACGAGGTGTGCCGAGTTTGGCCTCGTTTTATTAGTTATGATGAGACCTTACCTCCGGACTTGATAGAATGACCTGAAAGTGTACTTCGGTAAATGCTACTGGAACTCCTCCAAGAGTAGAACTAGATGTACCGAGTTTGGCCTCGTTTTGTTAGTTATGATGAGACCTTACCTCCGGACTTGATAGAATGACCTGAAAGTGTACTTCGGTGAATGCTACCGGGTCTCCTCGAAGAGTAGAACTAGGTGTGCCGAGTTTGGCCTCGTTTTGTTAGTTATGATGAGACCTTATCTCCGTACTTGATAGAATGACCTGAAGGTGTACTTCGGTGAATTCTACAGGAACTCCTCGAAGAGTAGAACTAGGTGTGCCGAGTTTGGCCTCGTTTTGTTAGTTATGATGAGACCTTATCTCCGTACTTGATATAATGACCTGAAGGTGTACTTCGGTGAATTCTACAGCAACTCCTCGAAGAGTAGAACTAGGTGTGCCGAGTTTGGCCTCGTTTTGTTAGTTATAATGAGTCCTTACCTCCGGACTTGATAGAGTGACCTGAAGGTGTACTTTAGTGAATGCTACTGGAACTCCTCGAAAAGTAGAACGAGGTGTGCCGAGTTTGGCCTCGTTTTGTTAGTTATGATGAGACCTTACCTCCGTACTTGATAGAATGACCTAGGTGTACTTCGGCGAATGCTACTGGAACTCCTCGAAAAGTACAACGATGTGTGCCGAGTTTGGCCTCGTTTTGTTAGTTATGATGTGACCTTACCTCCGGACTTGAAAGAATGACCTGAAATTGTACTTCGGTAAATGCTACTGGAACTCCTACAAGAGTAGAACTAGATGTGCCCAGTTTGGCTTCGTTTTGTTAGTTATGATGAGACCTTATCTCCGAACTTGATAGAATGACCTGAAAGTGTTCTTCGGTGAATGCTACCGGGTCTCCTCGAAGAGTAGAACTAGGTGTACCGAGTTTGGCCTCGTTTTGTTAGTTATGATGAGACCTTACCTCCGGACTTGATAGAATAACCTAAAGGTGTACTTCGGTGAATGCTACTGGAACTCCTCGAAAAGTAGAACGAGGTGTGCCGAGTTTGGCCTCGTTTTGTTAGTTATGATGAGACCTTATCTCCGTACTTAATAGAATGACCTGACGGTGTACTTCGGTGAATTCTACAGCAACTCCTCGAAGAGTAGAACTAGGTGTGCCGAGTTTGGCCTCGTTTTGTTAGTTATAATGAGTCCTTACCTCCGGACTTGATAGAGTCACCTGAAGGTGTACTTCGGTGAATGCTACTTGAACTGCTCGAAGATTAGTAATAGGTGTGCCGAGTTTGGCCTCGTTTTGTTAGTTATGATGAGACCTTACCTCCGACTTGATGGAGTGACTTGAAGGTGTACTTCGGTGACTGCTACTGGAACTCTGACGAATAGACCTCTTCCCCTCGGACCTCGTCTACGAGTAGTCGTCTGTAAACCCTTACATGATTAATATAATTCTTTCAATTTAAAAATAAAATAATACCCAAGTAATAAATAGGAGTGCATCAAACTAAGAAACGTACATACACAACAAAGTCTACGCGTGCGCTCCTGGTATACGGAGAATCAACACGCGTAAGATCCTCTCACAAGCGCAACATTGGAGGTACGATTTTTCATCTTTGTTGCTCAGCGGTTTAACACAGTTTTAGTGCGAGTACTGCCAAACTATTTTTTCTTCACAAAACAGCCATTGGACTTATGAGACCCTGGTACATCTGATAGCTGGAGGAAAGTGTAGCTTATACTTAAGGCGCCTGCCACCTTTAGAATCTAGTATATATGATATATGATATCGCCTTTGGTTTATGCTACCCTGGTATTGTGCACACAGTACACACAACAGCTACATTACAGAAACTATCCCTTACATATGAAATTAGCGTTTTGTCGTACTGACCACTTTGATCTGAAATATCTCCTCTTTGGTTAAGAATTCCAAATTCAAATTTATAAATTCATTTAGCTGGTACATTTGAGTTTTGAAAAAAGGTCATTCATTTGTTTTTTCCTCATTATTTTTTTCTTTGGCGTCGCTTATTACCGCACAATGGAAAACATGAAATATCGGTATATTTACGAGTACGAGTTCTACCGTGGCACCAGTGCTGCAGAAACAGCTCGAAGGATTAATGATGTGTACAGCGCTGGTGTCGCAAAAGAAAGCACGGTACGTTTTTGGTTTCAACGTTTTCGTTCTGGAAATTTCGACCTTCAGAACCAACCCCGTGGACGGCCGGAGACCAAAGTGAAAAATGAAGAATTAAAGGCTATTGTGGAAGCGGATCCACCACAAAGCACTTCAGAGATAGCTGCAGGCTTCGGGGTAAGTGATAAAACTGTATTAATCCACTTGAAGCAAATCGGGAAAGTAAAAAAACTTGAACGATGGGTACCTCATGAATTGAGTGAATCGAACTTGCAAACACGCGTCGACTGCTGTGTTACTTTGCTCAACCGACACAATAATGAAGGGATTTTAAATCGAATCATTACTTGTGATGAAAAGTGGATACTGTACGATAATTGGAAGCGCTCGTCGCAATGGCTGAAACCTGGAGACCCAGCCAAATCCTGCCCTAAACGAAAATTGCCGGTGTCGTTCACTACAGCTTTCTAAAATCTGGCCAAACGATTACGGCAGAAACCTATTGTCAGCAACTGCAAACCATGAAGGAAGAACTAGCTGCTAAACAACCGAGATTGGTAAATCGCTCTAGGCCACTGCTGCTTCACGACAACGCAAGACCACATACTGCACAACAAACAACCACTAAGTTAGATGAGCTATAATTGGAATTTCTGCGACATCCACCGTACTCCTCGGACCTTGCTCCAACAGATTACCATTTTTTCCGGAATTTGGACAACTTCTTACAAGGAAAAAAATTAAACTCCGATGCGGCAGTCCAAACCGCCTTCAAAGAGTTAATTGATTCTCGCCCCCATGATTTTTTTAGTAAAGGGATCAATGAACTACCTATGAGATGGCAAAAGTGCATAGATAACAACAGTGCATACTTTGATTAATTAAATATATTTTACAAAAAAAAAATTGAGTTTATATTCCTCCCGTACAAAACGCTAATTTCATATGTAAGGACCTAATATTTTCTTGGATTTCTATTAACTTTCAATTATTTTTATAAGTCCTAGTACAATATTAAACGACAGGCCTTTTTTGTAAAAGTGGCCTTGTGATAAAACTGTAAATTAACTGTTAAAAAGATGTTTTACCAAGTTATACAGACTTAATAAAATGCCTCTTAAAGGCAGTCCATCGTCTAAAAAAGCATCCGCAAAAACGTCTATACTTCAAGTAACTCCCTATATGGACAAATCCGTTTCCGTTCCGTTTGAGAGCTGACTGATAGCACGCAATCGAGTTATATCACACAGAGATTGAAACGAGGGAGGGAAGATGACATAACTACCAAATTAAACAATTTCAAAGAGGAAATTAAAACTCTGCTATCATCGTTTATAACAACGCAAAAGTTGGAACTTCAAGCTATCACTAGTAAAATCAAAGAAATTCAGCAATCGAATCATAATATTGATAACTCCATCGCTATCCTGACTAGCCAAAACGAGGAATATAAAAAGAAAATAGAACAAATGGAGATCCAAGCCAAAAAAGACAGAGAATACATTACCTTACTAGAGGATGAAGTTGAAGACATAAAAAGAGACAATCGAAAAACGAATATTGAGATAAAAAATGTTCCAATTATAAATAGCGAAACAAAGGAAGATTTGATAACCATGGTTCAACACTTGTCCAATCACATCGACTGTAAGATCGATAAGTCCGATATAAAGGATATCTACAGAGTGCGTACAAAAACCCAAAAAAATGAAAACACTAAAAACCTTCCCATTATAGTAGAACTGGGATCCACTATTTTGAAACGCGATATACTGAGGATGTCGAAATCATTTAATATTAAAAATAAATATAAACTTCAAGCAAAACACCTCGGATTTACGACTAAGGAAGATACACCCGTTTTTGTTTCCGAACAACTAACTCCCAAAAGCGCTCGGCTATTTTTTCTAGCGAGATCTCGCAAAATCAAAGACCTTTAAGTTTTGCTGGACGTCCTTTGGTCAAGTCTATGTGAGAAAGAACGAGAACTCTTCAGTTATTATAATAAGAAAGGAGTCACAAATACACCGTCTTCTACAAGAAACAACACAAGCATGACTTCATGGTTTCATAGAATTCTTGTTGTTTTTATTAATTTTTTTAGTGATTAGTTACATTGTGTTATTTAAGCTTATTGTCCTAACTGCAGGTATTGATATCTTTGTAATCATTCTGTCCATTATAATTTGTAATTCAATTACTGACAAACAACTCACTACAGTATCTTCACTCACACTAATCTATAACACACTTTTAAATCATACAATACAGTCATACACAGTTCTTACTCACGTAATCATCGCCCATTTACATGTTGGTTCTTATTTACAACCATTAACTCTAAGGTTGGTCGTTCCTATTTATTTCAGACGTTTCTCAAATAAGCTTCATTACAGCATTACACTAGAAATAAACCGATTGGTTATAGCATTTACACAGCATCACTTGTTTTCTCATACACCTAATCATAATAAATCAGCAAAATACTTTATTTGTTTGGTATCGCAAACATGGATATAGCTAACTCTTTAAATACAATAACGGACTTGGATCAAGTTGAAATAGCTAACCACATAGGTTGTGATATACAGGACCTAACAAAGTGCATTAGTATTGGTAAAACGGATCTTACCATATTGTGTCAAAACATTAGAAGTATTTATCGTAACATTGATAATTTCCAAGCTACCCTATCGCTCCTCAATTTTGAAATGGACGTCTTAGTTCTAACAGAATACAGACTAGATAAATCTAAGCCAATCCCACAAATTCCTAATTACACTGCTCTTGAAACAACATTTAATCTTATCAAAAATGATGGTGTAGTGATTTATGCTAAATCTCGCCTAATTCCTGAATTTAAGGAAATTAAACTCAAACATGCCTCTTGCATACAACTAAGGATTCTTGATCTGACGATATTAGGCATTTATCGTTCATCTTCGAACTTAAATGCATCTGATTTCATTGAGTCCTTGAGTGCATACCTAGCAAGCATAAAATCTTATCATAACATAGGCATCTCTGGAGACATCAACATCAACCTCATTCAAGGCAGGAATGAACAAACTAATGACCGCAATAATAGAATTGACTATCTAAATATGCTAGCTAGTCACGGCTTACTTGCTGGTTACAAACTGCCCACGAGAGAATCCAGCTGCCTAAACCACTTCATGGTAAAATTAAACAAAATAAAATTTTCCACTAAGATCGCTATATTAAATACCACACTTACAGATCATCTGACTATATTCATGTGTATATCAAAACTTAAAAACAAAATAATTAAGCATAAAACCATTGAGTGCGTGAATTTTGAAACTGCATATGAGCGGCTACTCCAAAAGAACCTGGAGTCTTTGCTCTTTTGCGAAGATCCCGACTTAGCTACCAAGCACCTTTTGCTATGGCTTGCGGAGTCACTGGAGGAGAGTAAAACAATAAAATGTCTTACTAAAAACCAGCAGACTATTAAACCTTGGATCACAGCTGGAATCCTTAAGTGTATCAGAAACAGAAATAAAATGCAGCTGAAAGTTAGGTCCGATCCATCAAATGAAATTCTAAAACTTACTTTCAGACGATATAGAAATTACTGTAATAACCTTATAAAGAAGCTAAAACGAAAATATGACAGAGAACTATTAACTAACGCTGCCAAAAATTCCAAAGAGCTTTGGAAAACAATTAAAACAATAACCCATTTTAAAATATTTAAGTCCTATATTAAGTAGTTCTTTGCAATTGCCATTGCAAAGAACTACTTAATATAGGACCAACACCGTCCGACTATGTTAATTCGGTAAATTGTTATTCTGCTAATATTGGCAATAAATTGGCTAATGATGTTATGAAAAGTATATCTCATGTCTCACAAAGCAGCACTACCATTAGCACGCTAAAACGACATAATACATCTTTTGTCCTCTTGGAGACTGACCCCGAGGAAGTTCAAAGTGTTGCCATGGGTCTCAAAACAGATAGTGGCCCTGGTTGGGACAATATATTGACCAAATTTCTTAAGATCTGTAGCTCTGTTCTTGCGCCCATAATTAGTCATCTTGCAAACCAATGCTTTAGATTAGGTGTATTCCCTGCGCTCCTAAAAAGATCTATTGTTACTCCAGTTCATAAGGGTGGGGATAGAGGTGACGTCAATAATTATCGACCAATTTCAGTCTTACCCGCGATATCAAAAGTCATTGAGAAACTCATTAATACTCGACTACTTAATTATCTAGAAAAATTCAGCCTTATCTCTAGCTCACAGTTTGGTTTTAGGTCTGGATTATCTACGGAGGACGCAGTATTGTCTCTCACGTCCCTTATTACAGATCAAGTCGACCGAAGAAAGAAATACCTAACTGTTTTTCTTGACCTGAAAAAGGCTTTTGATACCGTCTTCCTTCCCATCCTTGTACATAAACTGGAGTGCATCGGTGTCCGAGGTGTACCACTTAAATTACTAAGCAATTACCTACAAGAGCGCACTCAAAGAGTGAAAATTGAAAATCACGTGAGTAGAGGCATGGACATAACCTTTGGTGTGCCCCAGGGGAGTGTACTTGCCCCAACTCTATTTCTAATCTTTATAAATGACCTCAAAAATCTAAGCATTGAAGGTGGTAAAATTTACTCTTACGCCGACGATACTGCGATAGTTTTTTCTGGGACTTCGTGGAACACGATATATGATACGGCCCAAAGTGGCCTCTCTAAAATTTCTGACTGGCTAAAAATGAACCTTCTAACATTAAATATTAATAAAACCAACTATACACTGCCAGCCAAAAGTTTAAGACCACACTTAAACAAAATAATTATCTATAAATTGTTACGAAGTCCCATAAGATAAATAAAAGAAATGTACACCTGCAGATTCTATTGTTAATATCGAATATCTAAAGAAGTCATTCTTTTATTTACTTTCAAGTTATTGGACGATAAACATGTATTGTTTTCAAACACCGACAGACGCTGCGTTAGAGCCAGGTGGTAGAGTCGTAATAATATTTTTGTGATGGGCTAATAACTAATTGCTTTGCTTTTGTTTCCCATTGGTCAATAATTAGGATTATTTAGCTTCTAAAAACACGTGTTTCCGACTTATTATTACCTGAGTTTACATGGTTTTGTTCACAAACAATCTCAATTAGTCTAAACTTGTGGTTTCTACAGTAAAGACGTCTTAAAATGGGAAAAGCATGCGAAATTAGCAGTAAAGTGCGTTCTGCCATCGTTGTTTTACATAATGAAGGCAAATCCGAACGTGAGATTGCTATACAATTGAAGTTATCGAAGACTTGTGATCATGACACAATAACTCGATACAGGGAGACAGGCACTTTTCAAGATCGTCCACGCTCGGGAAGGCCGAGAGCTACCACGTCAAGTGAAGATCATTTCATAGTTGTTACCAGCAAGCGAAATAGACGCTTAACACCACCAAAAATCCGCGTTGAAGTAAACAAAACCCGAGTTAAACCTTTATCATTGACTACAGTAAAACGGCGACTGAGAGATGCGAAATTTTATGGTCGTGTCGCCTTTCGAAAACATCTGCTAAGGCCACAAAACAAGAAAAAAACGGATGCAATGGGCCCTTGCCCATCGAGTATGGACTGAAGAAGATTTTAAAAAGATCTTTCGACCGATGAATCCAAGTTTATTCGGTTCAAAACGAAGAATTTACGTTCGACGCAGTGACCAAGAAAAGATGATGCCAGACTGTGTAGTCAAAACAATCAAGCATGGTGGTGGTTCAATTATGGTCTGGGGTTGCTTTTCTAACCAACGAACTGGCGATTTGATCAAAATTGACGGAATTATGAAAAAGGAAGAGTACAAAAAAAATTACAACAAAATGTCGTTCCTTCGGGGTTGCGATTAATTGGAGATGGATTCATTTTCCAACAGGACAATGATCCTAAGCATAACTCAAAATTATGCAGAGGATATTTGGAAGAGAAAGAGGTACAAGGGGTGTTAAAAAACATGGTTTGGCCTCCTCAGAGCCCGGATCTCAATCCCATTGAACTTTTGTGGGAAGAGCTTGATAGGAACGTCCATAATTGTGGTCCATCCTCGCGAGAAAAAATGTGGAATGCACTGTGCGAAATTTGGAGCAATATATCACAAGACACTATCAACAAATTGATTGCCCGTATGCCGAGACTTGTGAAAAAAGTCATAGAATGCAGAGGAGGATTTTTTGATGAAAAATCAGTTTAGCTAACTATAGCCTTTTTTAGCATGGACTGTTAATATTTCTTTACGCTTTTCAAGTATATTGATTGTCAGAAAGTTTTTTATTGGGTGATTTAACAGTTTAATTAAACATTTAATATTTTATTGGAGTTTTATTTAATTTTCCTACTTTAATTAAGGTGGTCTTAAACTTTTGGCCGGCAGTGTATGTGCTTCTCAATAAATAATAGAACTCAACCGAAAAACGATCTTACAGTAAAAATGCATGAATGCGATAAACTAGACTACTCAAGTTGTAATTGTAAAATGCTGCAGAAGGTCACATCCACTAAATACCTAGGAGCAATACTGGACCATCGACTATCCTGGCATCCACATATTGAATATACGAACGAAAGAGTACGTACATCTCATGAATTAATAAAACAAATATACATTTCTTTAGTAGTTATTTCTTTAAAATTAAATTTGTAATTTTAAAGAAATAAAAGCATTTATTTATTACTTATTATTATTATTTATTAATAGAACTACTATTTACATTTTTTTTTCACGATCATTGAGCATTATGAGTCATGCACTTTTGGATTTTCCAAGCTTTTTTTTAAATTGAAATTTGACATAAAATTATCGGAAAATTTGAAGTATAGTAATAATTATAAGGTTTTTATAGAAAACTTGTGTGTAATTAAACTACTTTAAAAATTTACATATAGTCATGTTATACGTAATTTTTTTAATGCGCTTAAGGTATGCACAATTGGTATGGTTTTATTATGGTTTTCACCCTAGCCCGTTGTACACGCTTCTCCCACTAACTCTCCGGTTGGCTGGTAGAAACTGCCACATTACAACATTAAGTCCGCCATTTATATATGTAATTTGTCCGCAGGCAACTACTGGATCTAATAACAGGTTGGGATTGGTCGTCATATCTTCACGACGTGGGCATTGAAGGGGGAAAATATGCATTAGTGACTCCGCGCGACGCCGCCACATTACTCGAGAAACTCAAGGAGGCCGAGCAGAAATCTTCTGTCTTCTCCGTATTGAAGAAGAACGAGAGAGACAGGCGAAAGCTTTTGGACACTGTGCTGAAACAGTTGAAGCAGCTGCAAAATCAGGATGGTTAAACATTGAAAACAAGATTAGGTTGATACACCTTGACCTTGGTGGTATTAAATAATTATGATGATAATGATGATGATCATTAAGAAATTACCACATAATTTAAATTTTATTTGTTACTTTTAGTAGTGTCTCAAACTTGGTCGGTTTTAAGAGGGCATAAGCGATTCGCGTTGAAAATTTCATGGGTTTTTTCAAGGGTGATATCGTAACAATGTGAGCATATTATTTGCAGAAAGTTACGACTTTAGAAAAATGAAGTCTTTATTTAGTGCACTACGGAACAAAATCATAATTTTTAATGACGGTTTTTTAGAGCGAAGACAATCCCTCCATAGCGTTTTACGAAATATGCGTCAGAGTTATCTTTCAGGTCGTATACAACCATTATTATAAGCTAAAATACTTTATTTCAAGCGTTATTATAACGGAATATATAGTCTTGAAGTTCAACACAGAACCTAAATTACGAAAATATTTCGATTTAATATTAAATAACAATACTGTAAAATCACTAAAACTGTCCACTTCAATGTCATTTTTTTTCATCCAAAAAAATTTTTACCTCGTTTTATTTAGTCAATTATTTTATACGATTATTTTAAAAATACAAGTCACGGCACGTAAGTCTAGCGCTGAACGAAACGTGGAGGGGACGCGCACGAATTGAATTGCACGAATGCGACTGGAGAGCCAATCAGCGCGTGCGAACGATACGCAAGAGCCAATCAGCGCGACTTATGCGCAATAACGGTCACCGCGCCCTGTAAATCAGCGCGCCCAGACGAGTGCATTCCGAGACCTCCCAATGGTAAAACGTTACCCAGCTCCACCGCAACCCAGCGCCATGAATGATACTTTCTTAAATGATATTATTGATTTAATTAATTAATTATTTTATACGTTTATTTAATAGTAAGCAATTTATAATTATAATATTTATAACTATAAAAGATATGTTTGACGGCTCCGTGGCGGAGTGGCTTAGCAATGAGTTGCAGCGCTGAGGGCCGCCGGTTCGAATCCCGCACGAAACAATAATTTGTAGGCAATACAAATTCTACAATACAAGAATTTGTATGGTCTATAAATTATTGTTCCGGGTCTGGATGTTTGCCCTTGTGAAATTTATGTACTTATGTTAACGGTCCCCACGATATACTTAGGAGAAATTCTTAGTGTAGAGGTAACGTTATTATAAAACAAAAAGAAAAAAAAATAAGAGCCGTGGTATCTCAAGCGCTAAGTACTCGCCGTAAACCCGGGTTCGATCCTCGCCGACACCAATGAAATTGTTAGTTTGATAAATTATGTTTACATTATGAAACAGAATAAAAGTATATGAAACGATATTAATTTTATATAATACTTACATATCTTTCAATTCGAACATATAGTACTTACCCTTTTATAGTTGTTACTTTGACATTGTCACATTCCTCAGTTTATAAGTAAAGCCGACTTCAATTCACTAAAAGAATGAAATAATTTCCACATATTAGCTTCCGATGTCGAGGCTTTAATGTTTCTATACACTATGTCTTAGCACCGACCTCATATGCTATTATGTGGAAATTATTTTATTCTTTTAATTTCAATAGTATCAAAATGATTCGTTGCAACTAAAGGCAACTAGCCTTGCGCTCGCCCAGTCACGCACACAGAGAGAACATTGTAGTGTGCATCAATATTACGCCGTTCTAGAGCGATCGCGTAGATTTTGACTTGCGCATATTTGAATGCTGCTTACAATTGCTGATTTGCCACGTGTTTGGCGGTGATGGAAAATATCGCTTTCTGTTACAAACTATGAGGTCATTCACTGCTGTTCCTATACAATTTCAACAGATAGTTCGTAAAGCGTATTTCAATTGTTGATTCAATTGAATCCCCAACTACCTTATAATGAACTAAGAACAAATAGAGGACATCGGCTCCCTATCGTTTCCAAATCGTCGTAGAAAGAGAACATGCTATTTTTACAAAAAATTAATTTATCTACAAAATATATGTTACAATCCAGATTACAAGTAATCAAAATTGATTTCCTATAAAATGGGCAAAATCAAAAATTGGGTTTGCTAATTTTATAGGAATGCGTTTGAAGTAAATCCTCTGAAAATTTCATTAGAGTTGTTTGGTAAAACATGTCTTCCGGACACATTATCAGTAAGATTTTTCGCAGAAAGTGACCTATGTTCTTTGTTAGACTCTGGAGTAAGCTTCTTTAAAATTTCACTTCGCCAAGGTCATTTGAAGGAGTGGGTGCCCTAGAAACAATGTCAGTGGCATTGTGTAGCAAATCGTCCAGTAGCTGCAGTGGTAACATTTAGTAAAAGAGGCTAAATAGGAGTTTCACCAGTTCCATGTAGTTGTGAAGGACCAGGCAGTGGTATGAGATGGACATTTGATGGAATATTTTCCTCTCACATCAAATGAAATTCAAAAATATTATAAGGAAATCAAGAAGATTAGACATTAATAGAGTTTTGGCGGGAAGTTGACGGTCGGCGGATTGTTGTTCGTGAATAATGGTTTCAACTCCATTATTTAATTCAACAACCATCACCAGATCACCATTATTTAGGATTATTTTGATACGTAAAAGTGGTGCGATTTTGTGTACCTATTTAATGTCTGCGCATGTGAACTATAGCTGATGTAAGTCATCGGAGCTTAAATACCTACTTTTATCCGAAAAGCGTAAAGTTGATGAACGATTTATTCATCGTTTTTAAGACTGTTCGCTCTTCTTTCATTTGCAATGATTCATTGAAAATGGAAAGCAATAACCGGCCAAGTGTGAGTCGGACTCGTGCATGTAGGGTTCCGTACCATGGTAATACACGTTTCTAGTAGGGGAACCCCTTTTAATTTTGAATTAATTTTAATTTTTATTATTTGCTGTTATAGCGGCAACAGAAATACACATTCTGTGAAAATTTCAATTGTCTACCTATTACGAATCATGAGATACAGCCCGCTGACAGACAGACGGACGGACGGACGGACGGACAGCGGAGGCTTAGTAATAGGATCCCGTTGGTTACGCTTTGGGTACGGAACCCTATAAATGAACCGTGTTATATAATCAATTAAACAAGTAGTATTAGTTGTAGTGATATTAAGCATTTATAGCATATTAGAGTTAGAATATATTGTTATTTATTAAATAATAAAGTCTTTATAAAATTATTGATTGCATTTTTTTTTCATTCAACGTTGTTGCTTGTTAATAAGTTGGCAAGATCAGGAAAGAAGCACCCTTATACAGAAAACTTAAAGAAAAAACCCTGTCAGAAAGCAGAATAGGTAACTTTCATGGCACGTTTAGATTATCGGACGAACAACTCGTCGAATGACTCGCCGAGTTATTCGTGGACGAGTACGACGCGTTTATATATTCGTCTGTATTCATTCAACGTAGATCTTTTAAACATGGATGACGTGCGTCTCGTTGCTACGTCTTTATGTCTTCTTCATAATTATAGACTCATAAATATTTATTTTTATTAATATTTATTTATTTTGCACGTGGTAGAGCCACGTTGCAGATATATTATGGTTGTAGCACGAATGGGTCGGCTCGACCGGGGTAGGACCACGCTCTTACAGAATACCAGCGTAAAATAGCAGCTTAATGTTACTATGTCTCGTATGATGAGTGCAGAGAACCGAAGACCCTTTTTACTGGAAACGAGGCATTCCGTCTTAGTCCTCATGGGTGACAACGCATCTGCATTTTGATTCTTAACCGGGGATAAATGTAGATGTCTATGGGCCACAGCATCCACTTACCAGGACTTACTTAGGTGGACTGTCTCATTTGTCACCAATATTCTATTTTTATGGTTATAAAAAAATTCAAAACCGGTTTCTAGGATCGCATATCACGGGTTCTCCTTGATAACGTTCTATAAATTTAATAGTGGATCCGTTACTCCAATGCATCGCAGTAGCATATTATGTGTAATAAATACTAATAGTGAGTCAGCTCACAATTAGTAACAATGAGGCGCGGTATGAAGGAGTGCGGAGCCCCCCCCCCCACCCTACCCGCGACGTCTGCGGTAGTACCGGTTGGTATCGCTAGCGTACCGGTACGCCCGTTTAGGTATGTCACGTACACGGAATCAGTTGCACGCGTTTGGTGTTCACCCAACAACACGATATTACTCGGTATTATTTTGAAATATTGGAAAAAGATTGTATGACTCCTCAAGTAAAATTGAATTCTAATCATGTGATTGCTTTCCATCACGATTTTTAATTGAATTACATGTAAGGAGGAGAATTCATTATGTCATTTAATTCAACAAAAGACAATTAAAAAAACCCAATAACAGATGCCGTAAATATTTGTTGGTTGCACATTTGTAACGAGGCGGCGTGCGTTGAATAAACAGAACCACCATATAATTTAAACCTGTTTTATTCATTCTGTTCAATCCCCTATTCAATATTTTCAGCGGAATATCTGAGATACTGCTATGTAGGTAAAATATAGTAAAATTAGGTAGGTACCTGCCAGCACAAGTCTTTTTTTCCATCACGACGAATCAGGTGAAGCTGCAGGACGCAACTAGTTTTGTAAAGTAGTATTTAGTTTGTATCTTTGTATAGAAAAATAAATAATTACGAGGAATACAAATAAAATATAATGTTATGATATTTTTATCTAATGAAATGTTTTTGTGACAACCCTTGCATATTTTTAGCAACTTGACGTCGAGACAGCCTTGTAGGTATTTTGCGGTATAACAAAGGAGTTGACCCACTATTAGTATTTATTATACATATGACAGTAGATAGATATTTTTTAAAATTATTTTATAAAGATAATAATAACCAACTGCGACAAAGTTCACGGGTCAAGCGAATAATGACGAGTATGTAAACACCGATACGAAAACACAAGAGCATTTCTTTGACTCGTGCTAAAAAACCGACATCGAATGGAGAACAGGCGGATACTCGATACGAGTAGCGAGAACACCCGAACAAGGCGTTTACATGTTCGTACTCGTGCCTATTCGTCTGTCTGTACTCGGCGAGTATCTAAAACTGTAGGTTCCCTAAGTGGTCCAGGTGGACCCCCAGGGGTCCATAGGAGACCACACGTGGGTCCACGTAGACGTGAAAAGAAAACGGTTTCACAAGTTGAAAGTGGGGGTCCACGAAAAATTTTCTGGTTTTCATAATAAAGAACAAAAATTTTGGCTTGGATTTACTTATCAATGTAGGCAGGTAGCATCATTCACTAGGTAGGTACTCAAAAATATTCGAGACTCTGTACAAACACAGAATTGAATAGAACAATAGATAATAGTACAAGTGTGCACCACATCGGTAGCGAAGCCTCCATAGAAGCCGAGAAGCCGGGCTTGTCCTATCAAACTGCTCAATCAATAATATCAACTAATAAAATAACTCGTAAACTGTTTCAAACTATTTCAAATTTCCCGCGCGCTTCTCTGTCGCTGTCGCTGACCTGTTCTACACAGGCCATAGATTACTGTAGGTATATATATATACACAGGCCTTATAACGTCAACACGCGGCAAAACTGCGCGATTAGGTTGTCATAAAAATTAGTCGTCTCTCTCGCACGCGTGGGCTTTTACCGGGCTTTCGAAAAGACGATCGCTCCCTTTCTAACCTGTGGTAAAATGTTCTATAATGAAATATAACTACGATTGTTTATATAGCAATTTGTACGTAGCGAAATGCCCGGCTTTTAGTGTGAAGTTAGTCATTAGTCAAGCGCGGGCGATACCTTTGCAAGTTCACTTCACATTTCAATGTTTACTTACTCTGTGTGTTTACTTGAGCGAATAAATATTGCGAGTTGACAATTTATGCTTTTTTATAGATTTTTAGTGAAAATGGAGGATAATAGTGTTCCTTGTGATAAATTGAAGTGTGTTAAAGTGCTAATCGGCGAGGAAAAGATAAAATCGAAAAAGAGAAAAGGTAAATTTTTATAAAACTGCTAAAAACAACAAAACCATATCTTGGGCTTGCCCTAGCTTCGCCACTGAACCACATGTCGAGACTTGCAAAGTGCCGCCCGTGCGCCCGCTCGTCCGGGATGCTTATTTAGACCTGCAAAGGGATGAAATGCGACTTGCGCTGTGCTTGCAATCTACATTAGTATAAATACGAATGCTAAGAACAAAACGTTACTCATTTCTTTCCGGGATTTTGAACATAAAAGTGTGACTGTGAGTGAATCGATGTCAGTGTTTGCAGTGCCGTAAAAAGTAAGTATCTGCCTATTTGTTATACATATTTTATTGTATATTGTAATTTATCAATCATATTATATTTGTTTTACTATTTGAGTGTAGTAGGTAGTTATGTAGTAAAAATTAAATACTAGAGATTATTCAAAACTTCTATAAAAGAACAAAAAGCCAGGGAAGGTTAAACTTTAGGTACCTAGGTACTTTTTTTGGTTAAAAATATTTATTTACGCGACGACGGCGATTCATTAAAAGAGCGGTGTTTCCGCGGGCATTTTTTTTATTGCAATAATTCTATTCTGTTGTGTTATAATAGCCATATTCTGGTAAAATCGCCTCAAAAACAAACATTTTTTTAAAGGTCACAACTGATACGGAAAATGGCTGAATCTAAGAAGAAATGTCGACAGTACAGTGTTGATTATTTGAAATTTGGTTTTCTTCCACAATGGCAGACAAACGATGGCCTATGTGTCTTTTATGCAACAAAGTTCTGAGTAATGACTCTATGAAACTATCGAAGCTCAAAGACCATCTAAGAAGGTGTCATCCTGAAAAAATAGGTAAAGATCTGAAATACTTTCAAACATTGAAGGAAAAACATGAAAAGAGACCTACCGTAAATAGTATGTTTGCTTCAATGTCTCAAAGTAACGATGATGGCTTGCGGGCATCTTACAATATTTCGTTGCTTATAGCGAAATCTGGAAAACCGCACACCATCGGACAAGAGTTAATTTTACCCGCTATTGAAGAGGCTTTAAAAACTGTTCTGCACAAACCTCCATTTGACGTACTCAAAAGAATTCCTTTCAGTAACAACACTGTACAAAGACGTATTGATGAAATGAGCTCTGATATAGAAAGCTTCTTGTGTAATTATCTGCAAACTACTCATTTTTCTATTCAATTGGACGTGTTTAGTTTACTTCGATTCCTAGAAATAAAATTGAACAATTAAACCTTGGATTACCCTGGGAGTTCTCCGCTGCATTAAAAATAGAAACGATATGCAACGTAAGGTAAAACTAAATCCAGAAAACGAGATTTTCAAAATAACATACAAACGTTACCGTAATTTTAGTAATTGTTTGATCAAAAAACTAAAACGTAACTATGACAAAAAGCAACTAGAACTAGCTATTAGAAACCCAAAAAAAAACTATGGCAGACGATCGATAGTCTTACTCAACGCAAACCAGCCAAAGTTCAAAGCCTGGATCTTCTGAAACTAACTTTATCCCCCCAGGAATCTGCTAACACTGTTAACAACTACTTTGCTACGATAGGGCAACCGTTAGCAGAGGACATTATTAAAAGCACAACGCAACAAGCTACTGATTCTCACATCATAACAAATACTCAAGTTTCATCTTTTGCTATTTTTGACACCAACTGTGAAGAGATATATAGTCTGCTCATGTCCATGAAATTAGACAGTGTCCCTGGGTATATACGAGCTCATTTTCTAAAATGCGCCCATAAAGAGGTTATACCAATTCTTGTTCACCTAGCTAACCTTTGTTTTGAACAAGGTGTCTTCCCGTCGGTTCTTAAACAGGCTATTATCATACCTGTATACAAAGGAGGTGACAAGTTTAATCCTTCAAACTATATGCCGATATCGGTGATATCTGTAATAGCAAAGATACTTGAGAAATCAATAAATATTAGATTAATAAAGTTCTTTTCAAAATTTAACACACTTTCAACATCACAATTCGGCTTCCTTCAGAATTTATCTACGGAAGACGCAATTATAGCACTGACTTCCCTTGCGGTAAATCATGTTGATTCCGGAAGAAAATGTCTAGCTGTCTTCTTAGATTTAAAAAAGGCGTTCCACACAGTTTCCGTGCCTATTCTAGTACAAAACCTTCACAATGTTGGTGTTAGAGGTATACCGCTAAAACTTCTTGGTGACTATCTCAGCAATCGTAAAACTCGTGTCAAAATCGGCTCAATCACTAGCTCTCAGTCTACTGTCACTTATGGCGTCCCGCAGGGCAGTGTGTTGGGTCCCACGTTGTTCTTGGCCTACATCAATAGCTTGTGTAATATGGAGATAGAGGGTGGTGACATCCTCTCATATGCGGATGATACAGCTATTGTTTTCTCTGCTGATGATTGGGAGCAACTTAAAAATCGTGTGGAGACTGGCTTAGTGAAATTAGCATCCTGGTTAAACAAAAACCTACTCACTTTAAATGTACTTAAAACTAACTATATATGTTTTACCAAATACAACAATGCGCAGCCTCCAGATAACTTTAATATTAAGCTACATTATTGTAATAATCATTTGGTCTCGGATTGCTCTTGTCCTGAGTTAAAAAAGGTTTTTAATACGAGATACCTTGGGGTCATGTTGGATCAGCGATTGCCCTGGCATTATCACATAGAGTTACTCACAAGCAGAGTTAGGAAATTAATCTGGTCATTTAAGACCCTGCGACATGTGGCTCGAATGGACCTTCTACGTAAAATCTACTGCATACTTGCCGAATCAGTTATCACCTACTGCATATCAGTTTTGGGAGGTGCGACAAAAACTAGTTTCTTGAATCTGGAAAGAGCACAAAGGGCTCTTCTGAAGGTAATGTTCTTCTTACCATACAGATCCCCAACTGATAACTTATATTTGAAAAGTGGTATCTTATCGGTAAGAAAGCTGTACCCCTACTGCGTATTGTCACAAGAAAGCACAATTCGATTTCCTATGACCCAAGAAAAAACAATCGTAGGACGATCGTTAATGTTGTTCCGCAGCCCCGGGTTAAATCGGTATTTGCAAAGAGGCAATATAACAGTAAATCTGCTAATATATATAATAAACTTAATAAGAAATTAAATATTTACCCTCTAGCATATCTTGAATGTAAAAACACACTAGAGAAATGGTTAATTACAAAAAACTATGAAGAAATTGAGAGTATCATTCATCACCCATAAGCGCAACTGAGTGCTATGCAACTTTTGGTGACAGTTAGAGAAAGTTATTCATTGAACAGTCGTAGGGGTAACAAATCAAAAACAAAGGTACATATTAATTCACAAAGGTACATATTCTACACATTCATACACACACACACACACGCACACACACACACACCATATAACCCTAAATTCATTGTCTGTATTATTTTTGTTTTATACTTTTATAATTTAATAACTAACTTTCTATTATTCTTCACCTCAACTTAATGTTATATACCCATTGTTTGGAAGAGCGGTGCTTCCTAGTACAAGCAAATCCTTTGATTAAAAGGAAGCTCCAACCACAATTTGATGTAATAGATTAAGTTATGGAATAAAGAATTTGAATTTGAGTCTACTTTTCCTGGTAATGAAGCATTATTCTTGGCATATGTTCGATTTGTTATGGACGAAGAAATCCATGAAGAGCTGCTTTTCGCAAAAACTTTGACGTCGGAAACTAAAGGCGAATCGATATTTAATGTCCTGAGTGATTTTTTTACAGAAAAATCTATTCCATTTACAAACATTATTTCGGTGGCAGCAGATGGAGCTCCTGCCATGTTCGGGCGATATCGTGAGTTTATAAGCCATCTTAAAAGAATAATACCAGGACTAATTGCAATTCACTGTGTCGTCCACCGACAACACCTTGTAGCGAAAAATTTGAGTGATAGATTGCACCAATCGCTTCAATTTGTGATTAACGCAGTTAATAAAATAAGAAGAAATGCTTTGAATACCCGTTTATTTGCACTATTGTGCGATGAAAATGATGAAGATTTCCAACGACTGCTCTTACATACTGAAGTACGCTGGTTGTCGAAAGGTGCATGCTTATCGAGATTTTACTCACTTTTCGAATCAGTGATAGAGTTTCTGGAAACTAAAGCACCAGATTTAAAAGAAAATCTGATCAAATATAAAGCGGACATTGCGTACTTAACAGATTTGTTCAAAAAATTCAATGACGTTAACTTGCAGTTATAAGGGGACAGCCTTAATTTAATAAAAACAAAGGGTGTAATTTCGGTTTTTCTTGGTAAATTGAAATTAATGAAGCAAAATATTAGTCCGCGCGAATTCTCCCAGTTTCTGCACTTGTCACAGATAGAATGTCTTGATGAGGATATTCAGACATACGCTCAACATTTAAATACCCTGCATGATGACTTCAAAAATAGATTTGAATATATTCTGACGATGGAAATACCACCATGGATCATAACCCCATTTAATGAACCAGAAGAGGCGAATGTGCTATTACAAGAGGAGCTACTTGAGCTCAGCACCAACGAGGAACTGAAGGTGAAATTTAAAAAAGGCTATCAAACATTTTGGCTGCAGGCAGAAATCCCCGAAAAATATCCTGGGCTGTGGGAAATTGCGAGAAAATTTTTGATAGCGTTTCCCTCGTCATATCTTGTCGAAAGAAGTTTTAGTGCCGTTACCAACCTGTTAACAAAAAAGGAGCAGATTGAACATCACAGAACGGGAGATTTGAGATTACTTCTTACAAAACTGAAGCCAAATATTGATAATTTGCTGTCAATTCATCAAGTACATCCGTCTCATTAAAAGTATGACTATTTTTTATTGTTGATTTACATTTCAGAGTTCATTGTTGATTTTTTGTCAATTGTTGATTGTTTGTAATAATAAATGTTTATAATTTTGTATAACCACAAGTATTATTTTGATAAATAGGACACAAGAAAATGTGCTACTTTTTTTTTCTTCTTAACACCCCCAATTTAGGGTGATATTTTTTAGGAGTTTTGGGAATACAGTAGAAATGTAGCAGCATAAAACTTTGAAAGTGGTCCACGAGAAAAAAAAGTTTGGGAAATAATGATCTAAACGTTGCATCATACAAAACGCTTTTGTGTTTTGTTCTAAACACAAAAACGTATGGGCATATAGTCCTGTTCTTATCTAATGCGCATAAATCCACTGCTGAACATGGGCCTCTCCTTCTTCCTTCTCTCCTCCTCTCCTCCTCTCCTCTCAGTTATATTTTACATCTGATATATATCGTTATATATGTTGCCTCTTATGAAACGAAAAGGGGCGACTCTTACGCTGCTATCTTATTTTAGTACTCGATGTATGTTTATTGAAGATAGACGTAGTTATCTAAAGGTTCTGGCAATTAATCACCATCAGGTTGGTGTAGGTTCAAGAAAAACGATTTCGATGTGTAGAGATTAACGATGACGTCGTCCCGTGGACTTTATAAGAGACAACTGTAGGTAAAACCAGATAGATCGTGTGGCTTTTCATAGATGGCATCATAAACATCTCATATAAGTTAGATGAAAAATAACTAGACCGGCGACGAGATATGAAATTTAATTCTTCTCTTTGTCAGAAGTGTTTAGGGGTAACAACGCATTTGTATTTTGATTCTTTATAGAGGAAAAATTTGGTGTCTATGGGCAACAACATTCACTTAGCATAGGTCAGGCATTCCCAAACTATTTTGGGCAAGAGACCCTTTTCCAAAATGAACTGATACCTCAGACCCCCATAGCCAAATTACTTTAAAAATTCTATATCTAGTTTTTTTCCTACTGATACAAAATACTTACCAATTTAAAAACTTTGCGGTTGGTTAAGTGAGTAAATTTGAGATCATTTTCTCATCAAAATTTAACAAAATAAATAGACATAAAATTCAGTAAATATCAAGTGTAATTTATAATTATTAATACAAATTACCTAAAAATACTTAAGTAGGCAATTATTTTTGAAAAAAAACATTAAAATCGAAAAGTAAACATAAAAACCTTGTGTTAATTGATAGGAGTCGATTTTTAGACCTGGTCGACCCCCAAAACCAGTTTTCGCTTACCTATGTCGACCCTTGGGACCACTTTGGGAATCCCTGCCATATGTGGACTGTGTGCTTGTAACCATTATTTCTGTAAAAAAGGCCCCAGAGCATCATCCCTCATCCACCCTGCTTCATTGAGGTGCAGGTGGATTACCAATTCGTTATGTAATTTTACAGGCACGTGATTGGTATTGTACGGTGTAAGGACGTGAACAATTTCGAGAATGATAATGGCGATCTCCCTGGTATCGAAATCTAGATTTCTTTTTAGGAGGACATGTAGGTATCTGAGCTGACGAATAGGCTGCCAATTAAGCTTAATACGAAAGAAAATTGTCATATTTATAAAAACCATAAATGTGTCTGATACTGTAGTTAAGGAGACGGTTCGAATCATTTAATTAAGATCTTGTTGATATTAAAATGTAGTGATTATATACTCTTTGGTTGAGACAGGTCTGAGCACAGAACACAATTACTCTCTACCGAGAGGGTCTGAGTAATACACAACACACATCAACATAGTATAACAGGTAATCGACAGAAAAATGAGGATTGAAAAAGATTCTTTTGTAGTTGTCGGAAGAAAATTTTTCAAACGACAAAGAGATCGCAAGGTTGCAGTAATCTTAAAACTTACCCGCTGAATCTGTTTGTTCCATGAAAACAGTTATCAACAAGGAGACAGATCTTTTACATAAGGATTTATATAGGATATGGTAGAATGGAATGGCATTTGTCATTAAAACGTAATTAAAAGCAAGGTAAAGATATCTAATTTAGATTTAATTATCTACTTGAGATTCAATTATTTATTCATTACTGCCTATCAAAGTACACTGCTAAACATAGGACTCCCCCTAAATTGCCTCATAATGGGAGACTTATCCATAGTTGCTACGCTTGGCAGGCGGGTTTGCAACTGCAGTTTCTTTTTTTCTAGTTGTCATTTTTCTTACACCAGGATTTTCACCTGTATCGTAGAATCAGTTTACAAACATAAATTGCACGAGGACAAACATCCAGATCCGGAACAATTATTTGTTGGCCATAAATACTTGTTCCGTGCGGGATTCGAACCCGCGGCCCCCAGCGTTGCAACTCATTGCTAAGCCACTGCGCCACGGAGCCGTACCACTGCGCCACGGAGCCGTATTTATTATTATTATATTTATATGTTATTGAGAAAATGCTAGTGCCCATCTTCCGATTTGTTTCGTTCTGTCGCCTTACGTGGCGTCGGGTTGTTGACTTATACGGCCTTATACCGCCTCCACAGTCTACACGGTAGAAAACTACGTAATATCATGCCTTGATATTTATAGGGATTCACATTAATACCATACCAAGAGGACCATTCAAAGATGTAATGTAAATATTCGTTAATGATATTGTATCATTGATATTGGATGAATCTGCTTGTGTATATAGTTGCAAATCATCGGCATACATTTAAAAGCACTTGAGACAATTAATAATAATAAGTTGATTTTTATCAAACGCAGTTTCAGACATCTTGTTAAAAAAGTACTAATAGTAGGTATTATACGGATTTATACATATTTATTGTCATATGTGGTAGAGCCACGCGGCAACTATACACGGTGTAACTAGAGGGGTCGATTTAACCCCCCTGTATGTTCTGCGATATTCAATGGTTCAAAAGTTATTTGGACTTTGATGAAATTTTAGTCAAAATCAGATTTTAGCCTTAACTTCGCAATTGCAATTTAAAAAACATCTCGAAAGCTAGCCTCGTACTATTAAACGAAGTGTAGGGCGACCTCCCACTAGATGGAGTGACGACCTGGTTAAGACACGTAGGAGGAAGTCGATGGATGCAGATAGCTCAGGACCGTGTTATATTGTTGTGAAATTTTTGTGGGAGGCTTATTTAGCAGTGGATATGTGAAGCACTGTAATGATGGTGATGATGAAATTGATAGAAAATTTTGGTATATATACTTACGGAATACGGAACTTAGAAAATAATTAATAATTAGTAACAATATCAATTTCATAACATAAAAATTAAAAATTAATCTCCGGATCAATGTGTCTGATTGCACCGTGTACGATTATGAGTTAAAGCAAGAATATACGATAATCGTGCGTTGAATCGGAGGCAAGGTCGCGATTTGTGACCTTAGTTTGGGATCAAATTGCGCGCTAATATTAGCAACTTGGTTTTTAGGGTTCCTCTGTTATACACGGAACGTCATGTGTCACCTAATGTTATTATTGCACATTAACAATAACAGCAAAATTACTTCTTCATGTTTTGACAGAATTAGATAAAACGTGGGTTAAAGGAGAATCTTCTTTAACTTTTTAAAAAATCCGACAAAAAATTTGAATATAGCTTTGTCCGAAAACCTTTTATTAAAATTACAATGACAATATTGTACAATATTTCTTGACTAATTTTCCTTCCGTAATTAAATAGTTTAATATTGATTATTCCGTAATTAAGTAGTTTAATTAAGTTAAATATTAATTACAATTAAAATGTTCGTCGATACTAGGATTTGCCCTAAAGTATTGAATAGGCGTATACAGTAAAAAATATATTAAATATTATATTGCACATGGAGAAATAGCCAGTCCCGGAACAACTATCTGTAGGTCATACAAAAAGTTGTCCAATATATGATTCGCACCAGTGCCAGCGTTGCAATACGTAGTACTATTACTTATTCTGTGGTTGTAGCCAAACTTAGTTTAGCTTGTACTATTATTTATTCTGTGGTTTAGCCAAACTGAGCTTTCGCGCAAACTTTACGTAGTACTATTATTAATTCTGTGCTAACTAGCCGTCGGACAAAACCATAATTACAATGTTATCGAATCACCAATATACGAAAAATAATTGGGTGGTTAAAATTGTATCTATTATCGTGATTTTTTCATGTTTTCAGTTAATATCTCTTGTCCTGTCTGTGCCGTATAGTAGCGACGTTAACGAATTCAGTACCTCATATTATCATTTCCGTATGTGCTGTGAGAGGCGACAGAGGGAAATTAAATAGGAGATCATTTTCGTGAAAACAACAAACACAAACAGTTGATAATTATTTAAATAATTTAAATTTGACTATGTTCTCCCTTCATATTTAATTGGCTGTGTTTAAAATCTGTATAAATGGATATGATATGAAGAGTACCTTTGGGTATGGAGAAGCTATGGTTGAGCGCACGAACCGTGTTTGAGCGTGTGAATCACACACCATAGACAGCCCCTCTTGTGAAATTCAACGTACAATTGTGAATACAATTTCAAAACACAAGCGTATCTCTTCACTGCAAAAAGGAGCCAGCTTACCATGACTCCTTCTTTCCGAGATATGTCACTGGAATACAGCGACCGTCTAAAGTGGTTGTGGTTGAGATTTCTTCGAACCTGAACTTTGGACGGTTCATTGAATCCACGGCCAAAGTGGCTGGCTCAAGGAAGTTAGGTGTCCTTGCAAAGGTGCGGCGGTACTTCACGCCGGGACAGCTACTTACTGTAAGTACATAAAACGTATTCCGGTCGCCAGTCATATAGGTGTTGCATAATGCCAAATAGCAGCTTTGGGCTCAATAGAAAGTCGTGCTAAGTGGCTTACTGGTGACCCGTATTTGGTTCAAACCCATCTCACCAGTCTCGAACACAGGCGCAAAGTAGCCAGCCTTTCGTTTTTCTACAGGATACATTGCGGCGACTATACGCTGGAATTGCATACCTTTCCTTCCTCTCCCTTACACCATGGTACAACGAAACGCTCGGCCAGTTTTCACCCCTTCGTTGTCCACTTACCACGTATTTGAATCAAAATGTTTGATTCATCATTCGTCTTGCGAACAGCAGAGGAGTGAAAAAGTTGCCAGTATCTGTCTTTTCATCCAATTACAAGGCAAGTTCTTAAAGGCAAGAGTAAGATTTTGTTAAGCTAAGTCAGTGCGCTTTACCATATTCGGCTACACCACCACGTACCATCAGGTGCGATAATAGTCAAGCACTGTCTTTGAATAGTTAAAAAAAAGGTGAAATCTGTTGACATGAAATTTTAAAGTACATACAATGCAGGTACAATTTTGCAGATTGCTTATTTAGCGCGGGAAAAATATACGCTTGTATTCCAAACAACAACAAGTTGGCATTTTAAATCACAACTAGTTATTTACTGCCTGTCAAAACTAGATCTATAAAGGAAAGGCTAAGTACTAAGTACATATTGTGCGTAAACTTAGTCCGTGCAAGACAAAATCTTGTTTGAATTTCGCAATTATCACACACGGTGCTCTGTTTCTTTTGAACCGGGTGTCTCTGTATGTTGAGAAATGGTTGAATGTTTTAGTTCAAATTATAATTTAAAGGTGCCTCGTTAAAACTGATATAAGTTTCACAATATAACATGTGAATTATCGTGACCTTACTGCAATATTTTAGGTTTAAAATCTTACACTGAGTATCGTATAACCTTATACTTTGAGTGAACAATTCTTGTATACTATACTGTATTGTATACGTATATACTCGTACTAGTTTACGGTCACTCAGAAAGTAATTAAGAATTCTATGGTAATGTTTTATTATTAAATCTTTTTAGAGACCTCTCTACCAGCATCTATAAAAAGTTTCATGTGTCTGAACCAATTTTCGAAACAATCCGCCTTAGATACCTCTCCTACCGCCACCTCAAAAGCTGCTAGCGCATTTTCCGGCAATGAAAACTGTATCATCTTCAGCTAATTTTTTTCAGGAAATAAAAAGAAGTCACAGTCAGATAGGACTGTAAGGAGGGTGATCCAAAAGTTTAACCGAGTAAAACTTTCTACATGATCTGTTATACATTACATTATGTAATTTGTTTCTCTGGAACGGCTCTAACGATTAGGATCAAATTTCGTTTTAAGATAATGTTTACTTTCCAATTTAGATAGGTGTCATCCTTGAGAAAAATATATTTATTTTCTAACGCCCAGCAATGCTTAGACACCCAGGTGCTGACTCTTTTAAAGTGATGAAACTGACAGTCCTCTACTCAATCACTCCAAAATTTACTGTTCCTTTCTTAGCTGACTTCAAAAAAGGAGGAGGTTCATAATTTGATATCTTCGATAATCCCATATATAATCCAATATAAACTTGACAGCAGGGATGGTGGATATGATAAGGATATAGAACGATGAGTGAACGCTGGAAATAGAGTAAATGTGGCTCTACACTCTATTCTGGAAAGTCAAAAAGGCACGTACGGCAATTCAAAATGCTGTGTTAGTCTCTACTGTAATGTATGGTAGTGAAAATTAGGTGTGGCAGAAGAAACACGAGAGTGGAATAAATGCTGTAGAATTGCGGTCATTAACATAGGTACTCCTATGTTAGGGCTGAATCTGAAAGACAGGGTGAGAAATTGTGTGATAAGAGAAAAGTATGGTTTGCAAGATGATGTTGTGACCAGAATTAAGAATGGAATGCTTCGTTGGTTTGATCATGTAGAAATAATGAACGAGGGAAGAGCGACAAAACAAATCTATGTTGTAAATGTGAACGGCAGAGTCGGGAAGGGACGCCCTAGACGAAAGTTTATCGACCAAATTGGCGATATATTGAAAATGGGCTAAATTAGGAGTACCCTTAACCGACGAGCATGTATGCGTAGGTATATGGATGTAAAGGAGGTGAGAGAGGGGTGTAAGGATCGTGCCAAATGGAATTCCGAAGACAGGCGTGAGCGTTTATGTATATGTTTATATGTATGTATAAACTTGAAGAAATCATTTTACAACTATTAATGAAAAAAGGGGACGAAGCTTTTGATGTAACTATTTAGACGCATTCTAGTTGTTACCTCGAGCTTGTTATATTTCTGAGTCCTGTCAAAAGGTTAAAAAATGAAACTAAATAATAAGTAAAACACTTTGACTCCAAAGAATTAAAATAAATAAAACAATTTCAACAGAAAAGCTTCGGAATCAGGGGCTGTGATTCGTCTACACTTATACTATGTCTTATTCCTTGATTCACCAAATGATGAGACGGAATAAAGCTGAAAATAAAATAATAAAAGTAATTCATCAAAGATTTCCCACACTTATTCGCAGTCCTCAATATACATATTACATATCTTTCTTATTTTGTTTCTGCCCACCGTGGGTATATTTTCCATACAATGATGTCTAATGACCTTTATTAGTTTTATGAACTGAATAAGGTATGTCTTTTTATAATTGCAGATTTTTCAATCAGATAATTCGAATGTGCAGATAAAACGACGAGAAATGAGGACTAATTTACCAGCTACAACTTTTTATACCCCGCGAGAGTAAAAAGTTTAGTCTCAAAGCTTCCCGAGCAGTCTAGACGCTTTTTAACTGTTAACTTCTCATATTTCGAAAGGTCTTTATCAAATAAGTTATTTCGTGTAAGGGCCGTTGCACACTGTAGTGACTAATTGACTAACGTAAGGCATTGAAATAGTTTATTTTTATTTTTTAAAATAGTAATAAAAGTAACACTTAATACAACCTTCATAATTATAAACTTAGTCAATAAGAATCGGCCAGGAGCAAATCGTACCTATTTAATATACTAAATATATTATTACAATTGCTTGTACTCTTATCATCCCGTGAGAGTCATAAGAGTTGACAGAGGGAAATGAAACAGGAGAAGGGCAGCGGCATCTGATAACATCTCTAAATAATAAAATAAACGCTCGTCAAACGCCAGCTGCCCAACATCTGTCAAGCGTGGCAACTATGACAAATATGAGGCTATTAATGGAGAAGGTTTATGTTTAGCAGTGGACTTTTGATAGGCTGTTATTCTGATGATGATAATGATGATGACCATGATGATTCTCTTACATCGCCGCAACGCGGCAATTGGTTTAATACAAATTAAAATTATAGCCAGTTTCAATTATCGATACACCTAATCTCTGAAACAAACATCAGTGATCTATGGACAGACAGAAAGACAGTTTCTCTTTGAGTGACGTGACGTGACATGATATATAACTTACATCTCATTGGCTTATTTTGACTTTAATTAAGTTTTCAGTTCTCAGAGTAATAACATACAGTTCAGTTGAGTCGTTTCAGTGAGCGTTGGCAATTATGGGCTCAACATACATATTATAATATATTATACATTTCAAAACAACATATTATCTGTGAAATGAGGCTACTTCACCACATATCACTAGTTGGAACTGAGGTAGTTATTTATTACACAATGCCATTAAAATTGAGAAGTTGCGTTTTAAATAATTTACCGGTTTCTTGAGTGTGTAAAATTACACAAAACGATGCCTCAGTGGCATAATAGTTATTGTAAGTCATTTATTACGCTTTTAGTACGAGTTCGAAAAAATGCCTATGCCAGGAAAGAATTAAAACAAACCCAGTGAAACTTTTTAATTTTTGTTTTTACTATAGGAAATTGTTTAAATTCCATACAGCAAATAAAACATGATCAAGTACAAGCATATGAATCTAGTATTTAAGGCGTACTTTCTCTTTGATTTTTGCACATTTTTAACTTTTTATGAATTTTTCTACTTTTATGAATATCCGTAGTTTGATTTATTAATTCCTAATCTGATTAATAGATATAGTAAAATATGACTAATATTTTAGAAAAAGCCTTAATCTTTACATTTTTTGTGGCAGAAAAAGTCGTGGATACCCTCATAGACATTTTCTCATACTGACCACTTTAAAATTTTTGCAAAGAAACGACAAAACGAAAATACTCGAAAAAAATGTTAAGTAATTTATTTACCATCGCTTGTTACTTTGCCATCTTTTTCTTTCGGAGACCCTTTTTACTGGAAAAGAGGCATTCCATCTTAGTCCTCACGGGTGACAACGCATCTGAATTTTGATTCTTTATTGAGGGTAGATGTAGATGTATGGGTCACAGCAACCACTTCAGGTGGACTGTGTCAATGTTTAGTTCCATTTCCTAAAAATAATTTAATGTCACGGTTGCCAAAATTTGCCCCTATTTCATTCGAAATTTACATCATTTATTTTATAGAGGAAACTTTTAACTTCCATGAAATGTAAAACACATATAAAGAATTCATCGATTCCTATCCCCAGGTTATTTATATATTTTATAAATAAATTAAGAAAACCAGACAGTTCAATTAAATTTTAACATGCAGGTGCCTTACTTATACGCCTTGTACCACCTGACAGTAATAGACATTTAAATCGACCATTTTATCTAAACACTACATGCATTTGATCGTATGTAGGTCTCGACAGGGTACAGCCGCTTGTTTATGCATTAAATTTAGAAAGTTCTCATAACGTATCTTAATTTAATGTCACAACAACAGACATTCAGTTAATAAATTAGATCAGATTTCACAGAATAAATGTAATATTCAAGCGCAAAGACAACCGTTTTATTCGCATGGTCATGTGACATTTTGGAATAATCAAGATTTATGAATACACGAGTATTATAAGTAGTTAGGAATTAACAAAACTTTCTTACTTTATATTTATTTGAGAACTGTGGTGGGTACCTGAGGACCTTAGGAGTAAACAACGTTTTTTTTCTTACTTCACGTAAGGTCGTATCACGTAAAAACGTACCTACCTAGATAATTTTCAAAAGAAAATTGTTATTTAATAAAATTAAATGAAATCGGAATTTAGTATATTTATTCGTTTGACCACGCATCACTTAAAAACCAGGTACTGACGCAGTTTGGATGGAATTCTTAAGACAGGGCACTACTTGGAGTAACATTTAATTTCTAAAATACACTTACTGTCTTTTTTTTCACTTTGTATTGAGTAACGGTATCGGGAAGTACTCGTATATCAGTGGTATACGCTTACAAAGTTACGGACAGCTATTTTAATTAAATTTGTACGTGGTAGAGGTAGAGCCATGCTGCAGCTATACGAGTGGGTCGACACGCTCTCACAGAATACCAACGTAAAATAGTAGCTTAATGCTACTGTGTTTCGTATGGTGAGAGCAGAGAACCGGAGACCCTTTTTAACGGATCCGAGGCATTCCATCTTAGCCCTTGTCACCCTTATGCGTATTAATAATTTTTCTACATTTATGAATATTTGTAGTTTGATTTATTAATTTCTAATCTGATTAATATATATAGTAAAATATTTTTTTTATTATATCTATTAATCAGAACATTAATAAATTAATACTTTACATTTTTTGTGGCAGAAAAAGTCGTGGATACCCTCATAGACATTTTCTCATACTGACCACTTTAAAATTTTTGCAAAGAAACGACAAAACGAAAATACTCGAAAAAAATGTTAAGTAATTTATTTACCATCGCTTGTTACTTTGCCATCTTTTTCTTTCGGAGACCCTTTTTACTGGAAAAGAGGCATTCCATCTTAGTCCTCACGAGTGACAACGCATTTCCAACTACAATTTGAATCTTAATCGAGACTAAATGTAGATGTTCATGGGTCACAGACACCACTATCCACTTCCCATCAGGTGGAATGTGTGCTCGTTTGTCAACCTTATTCTATAAAAAAAAATTGAATAATTATGCAATTTTATTTAGTAAAAATACGTGTTGATGTAAATTATTGTAACATTATGTAAAATTATTGCTATAAATACAGTTTTTAATAGATAACACAAAATAATGGATAGATATATCGTTTTTGAATCCTTCACACCTAATTCATTAATACAATTTTTATATTCCTAGAATAAATTCTCTACAGATCTACAGATATTTTAATATTATTTAGTACTTTGTTTGACCTCATAAATTCTACTAAAATGTTTTGTGAAAGAATATTTTGAATTTAAAAATATTTTAATCTAATATAATAGTTTGACGTTGGTGATATTTATTTTATCAATCGACACGTTTATTTACTTTAATGTAATGCTCCTATTGTGTTGAATGGCGAAACTAGACCTGAGGTTTGTTATGTAAGTCACGGGAGTAGCCAAACTACAATGGAGAAACACGCAGATGGCTAGGGTACACTAAATGTAAACAGGGGTTTTATATTAAAATGCCACTTGAAGAGGCTGCTAGTTCCCTGAATACCAATAGATGCTTTAAGCAAATCAACAACCGCAGTATGAGATCAGATTTATATGAAATTACAGTGACGTACGTGGTGCCAATTCAATTAAAGGTAAGTGGTAAGTGGTTGTTGCAGCTTATGAATGGATATCTACAAACAACTTTAAACAACAAGTGGTAAAATGAAAAATGTTGTACAACCGACTTCAATATAAATTATTAAGGATAACTCAAAAACTACTGGTCAGACCTTGATCAAACTTATATTGGGCCACATGAGAAGCACCAGCTTTAAATTAAAAAAGAATCATCGAAATCGGTTCATCTAGAAAAAAGTTGTAAAGTAATAACTTTTTTCTAGAATATAAAAAAAAAACTATAATAAAGAAAAACTAAAACTAAAAATTTAAATTGTCATACAGTCGTACTCCCCGTGGAAAAGCCAAGCGTTTTTCTATTTGCCTTGAAAATAAAATTAATTGTGTCAATTTTTGTTTTAGTTGGGATTCAAACTTTGATGCAGTATACCCATTATATCTATACAGTTAATTGCAAAACGTTTACTTACATCTATCTACAGAGAATGTCTATTCATTATGTCTACTTCTGTTCATACGTAATTTATGTTTACTAAAACGTGTTTTGTCCATGTTCATCTTAAGACCTATCCGTTGGGAGGCACTATTGAGGTCATTGAGCATAGTGCTTGGGTCCTCCAGCGATTCTGCTATAAGGACTATATCGTCGGCAAATCGAAGGTGAGTGATGTACTCGCCATTGATGTTAATGCCGTATCCTTTCCAGTGCAGAAGCTTGAAAACGTCTTCCAATGCAGCGGTGAAGAGTTTCGGGGATATAACGTCACCCTGTCTTACACCTCTCTGCAGTTGGATAGGTTTAGTACTCTGGTTCTGTACTCGGATAGCCATTGTGGCCCTACTGTACAAGCACTTCAGCACTTCGATACCGACAGTCAACTTGGCACCGCTGAAGGGACTGCAGCACCGCCAAATTTCGACGGAATCAAGGCTTTCTCATAGTCCACATACGCCAGATATAGTGGCAAATTGTACTCCTCGGACTTCGTACAATTTGCCGAAGGGTATGTATGTGGTCTATGGTGCTAAAGCCTTTTCGGAAACCGGCTTGTTCGGGAGGCTGGAAGTCGTCGAGTCTGCGTGCGAGACGATTCGTAATGACTCTCGAAAACAGCACGTAGACGCGGCTCAGAAGGAAATCGGTCTGTAGTTCTTCAAGAGCGTTGTCGCCTTTCTTGAAGAACAAGACCACCGCACTTCTGCTCCACGCCTCCGGTGTAGTGCCACCATGTAGGACGGAATTAAAGAGCTTCTGAAGGACTTCAAGTACCGGTTTTCCACCCGCTTTCAGAAGCTCGCTGTAATTCCATCCTCGCCTGGGGCCTTGCCGTTTTAAGGTGCTGGAGAGCCTTTCTAATCTCGCTCAGACTGACGTCCGGGATATCATCGGAATAGTGTCGGATAAGACTCGCTCTTGGATCGTTACTCACACTTGCGTGTGGCTCCAACGATGATGTGTACAGCTGCCCATAGAACCTCTCAATCTCACTCAAAATCTCAGGTGTCCCGGAAAGGACGCTGCCACACTCGGTCTTCAGCTTCGACAGTTGGCTCTTTCTGGCAGACAGATCTCTGGCAAAGACTTTGGAGCCCTGGTTCCGCTCGATCGCTTCTTCAATACGAGCTGTATTGAAGTTGCGCAAGTCCCGCCGCATGCATTTGGAGATCTGTCTGTTCAGTTGCCTGTATGCTATCAAATCTACTGAAGATTGCAGCTTCATTTCCCGTCTAACAGCCATGAGATTAAGAGTGTGATCGGAGAGTTTTTGTGTTCTTCTGCGGCAGGTCTTACAAAACTTAGCTCCGACCGCATGGACAGTTTCCACGAGCTTGTCATTCATATCGTCCACTGCATTGCAATCTTCTAGGCACTGAAAACGGTTTTGTAACTCGAGCTGAAAGGTTTCGGGACTTTGGTTAGAGCACGAGGGACGGGCGTTGACTTCATTAGACGACACCTCCAACTTAACGTTTAGGTTCAGTGTGCCTCTAACCATTCGGTGATCGCTACCAGTTTTCACCCTCGCGATCACTGAGACATCACTGAACAGTTGGCGTCTAGTCGTCATAATGAAGTCAATCTCATTTTTGTCGAACCGTCGGGGCTCGACCAGGTCCACTTCCTGTGGGGCCGCTTCTGGAAGAAAGAGTTCATCATAAAGAGTCCTCTTTCTCCATGAAGTCGGCCAGCTGCTGGCCCCTTGGGTTCCGTTGCCCTAATCCGAATTTCCTACTTTCAGCTCACCGTTCTCTTGTGCCTAGCTTTGCGTTGAAGTCTCCATTAACACCGTATAGTGGGTTTTAGAGGAATGCATGGCTCTAGAGATATCCTCATACATTTCCTCCACCTCCTCATCAGGGTGTGCCGAAGTTGGTGCGTAAACCTGTATGACCTTCAGCGAATACCGTTTGGTGATTCTGAGTATAAGGTACGCAACCCTCGTCGACACACTCCCAATTTTACAACGTTGTTAACGAGACTTGTGGACGATAAATCCGACACCTCCTTGGGACAGATGGTCGCCTCCCGGTGATAGAACAAGTTGCCGGATAAATAAATAAAATAGGTAAGTCCAACTTCGACCGAGAGGTCAATCGACGGATTCAACTCGGCTGGGCAGCGTTCGGGAAATTACGGCACATCTTCTCGTCAGGTATACCTCAAAACTTGAAAACGAGGCTGTACAACCAGTGCGTGTTGCCAGTGATGACCTACGGAACTGAGACGTGGTCCTTCACTGCTGGCCGGATGAGGAAGCTCAAGGTCGCTCAGCGAGCTATGGAGAGGGCTATGCTCGGGGTCTCACTGCGTGATAAACTTAGAAATGAGGATATCCGCAGTAGAACCAGAGTGACCGACATAGCCAACAGATTAGTAAGCTGAAGTGGCAATGGGCCGGCCATATAGCTCGAAGAACCGACAACCGATGGGGAAAAAGGTTCTCAGTGGCGGCCTCATACCGGCGGACGAAGTGTAGGGCGTCCCCCACTAGATGGAGTGACGACCTGGTAAGACATGCAGGAAGTCGATGGATGCGGGTGGCTCAGGACCGTGCTTTGTGGCATTCCTTGGGGAGGCCTATGTTCAGCAGTGGACTTGTGAAGGGCTGTAATGATGAAAACGTGTTTAAGTCATTTGATTGATGTAGTTATAATGTTTCATTATAAGCCCAACGCGAGCATTTAGTTAATTTAATTTTTAAACTCATATCGATTTACATCGCGGACTGCATACATTACTAAACTGACCATTTAATTTTTAACTCCAAACGGGACATGGATTTATTTATACTCTAAAAACTGTAACTTTATACAATTAGTGTTCGCTGTAATTATATTCACATTAATTTCTTCAGCTTCATTAAAACGAAGTTCCTCAGACAGTAATTATTAAATGCAACATATTTTTTAATTAAATTTATATTTGTCAGTGGAACAAATTTGCTTTGATAAAGTTGGTGATGATTTTAAATAAGAACTAAATTCTGGGCATGTTTTTTTTTTATATTGACCTTTGTTATCAACATCGCCTTTAGAACTAGAACCTGTAAGTGATTTTTTTTTCAGACGTCCACAATTTATTTATTATATAAAAATACTCTTTCTACTGGAGCATTTGTACCAGGTAGACATAAAATATATTCGATTAAAATGCAAAAAAAAATATCTTGAAGATTGTTTGTGTGAAAGTTTTTGAATACTTCCACGCAACGAGTTTCTGCGGAAACTTTTAAATTATCCCATTCGGCTATTTTTTGGTCAGTCTCGCTCTCGCACCGTTCGTGTCTGACGAACTTCATAGTTTTAAATTTTCACGCTATTTCGGAAAACGGGACTATTTTGCGTCCCGAAGCTTTGTTTGGGGACGACGGGACAGGTGACCGAAAAAAGGGACAGTCCCGTTCAAAACGGCACGTATGGTCACTTTATACATTACCCATGTCTATTTTGACAAATCGAGGCGCCGGCTCAGGCCACGTGTTATCAGATATGGCCTTCCAACGCCGTGACTCGCCTACTTGTGCTACAATTTGCAATGTTACCAAACGCATTTCAGGTTAGCCCACTCGTTGACCTATGGACCTAATGCTACACTAGCAGTAAGGTCGCCTCATTTCGTATGTGGAATATCATTTATTAGCGAAAAGTTGTGTGACAACAGTGGCATGTTCAATTTCTAAATTTAGCCAAATATGTAGTTTACACAGAATTACATAACTTGTGTCCAATAGATTGAAATAGCCCGTATATTAATTAATAAAACATGTATTTTTTGCTCTGTTCGTTTGTGTTAGTTGCAACTTTGCAACTATAGATACACTTGTAGCTCCGTAGGATAGGACCAAGTAAGTTATCATTTATCACAGATAAGTACGACGAAGTAACCGTGACGCGGATTGTTTTGTATGGTCATTTCTATATTTTACTTTTAATACTTACGTAACGGCGCTACTTTCATAAGTAGGAGAAAGAAGTTCTTAATACCTAATAATAGAGGGTGAAATAAAAATGAAAAGCGATCAAGCAAATTTCTAGAATTTTATACGTGGTAGAGCCACGCTGCAGCTATATTATGGTTGTAGCACGAATGGGTCGGGTTGACCGAGGTAGGACCACGCTCTCACAGAACACCAGCGTAAAATAGCAGCTTCATGCTGCTGTGTTTCGTATGGTGAGTGTAGAGAACCGGAGACCCTTTTTACTGGAATAGAGGCATTCCATCTTAGTCCTCAAGGGTGACAACGCATCTGCTTTTTGATTCTTAATTGAGGATAAATGTAGATGTCTGTGGGCCACATCATCCACTTACCATCAGGTGAACTGTGTGCTTGTTTATCACCCTATTCTATAAAAATAAAAAATAAATAAAAAAATTGGTATAATATAGGTACGTGGTAAAGGGATCGGCCGACCTAGAAAGGACCACTCCCTAACAGAATACCAGCGTGAAATAGCAGCTTAATGATGCTGTGTTTCATATGGTCAGTGTAGAGAACCGGAGATAATTTTTACTGAAAAAGAGGCATTCCGTCTTATGCTTTAGGGGTGATAACGCATTTGCATTTTGATTCTCAATCGAGGATAGATGTACTTAGATGTCTATGGGCCACAGTGTCCACTGACCATTAGGTGGACTGTGTGCTCTTTTGTCATCCTCATGTATAAAAAATATTTCAGTCCACGAACACCTATATCTAATGCAGTTGTAAAAGAGTTTAGAAATTTTGTTTATGTTGGAAAATTTCATTTATATCGTATAGGTTAAAATCTGTAAAATAAAAAGTAATGTTTATCATTACCCGACTGCCCCAGAAGGAGGGTAATGTTTTTCGGGTGTATGTATGTATGTATGTCTACTTCTTTGGCACGCTCTGTAGCCTAAATGGCTTGATAGATCTTAACATATGGGGTGTCTTTAGTCTTAGTTGTAGAAGTGACTAAAGATATAAAACTTTTCTCTTTTCTGTAAAGTAACTTTTTGCGCAGTCGAGTTTTTAATTACTGTTTTAACCTTTGGACTAGTTTTTTCTTTTTTTAAAGTTGGCCAAAGTGGGTTGGTTCCACAAGTGACAGTGTTTTATCTCTGTTCTTAGTCATCGGAAAGCTATTTTTTTTTATATAGGAAAATAGAAAGCGTCATTTGAGCGCCGTCTATGTACCAAACTTAATAATTGTGCTACAAATTACAGTGCCGTTTAGTTCTTTTCTATTTTTTATGAGTTGGCCAAAATCGGTTGATCAAACTAAGCTTCTCATAGGCACCTATTAACTTAATTAGGGCCTAACTCCTTTGTACAGTTTGCTCATACTTTCCGAATTAAAAAACATGGAAAATGAGTTTTCATAACAATAATAATATTATTATGCAATATTCTTATGTATTGCCTAATACAACATTAATAATAATTAAAGCTAGAATATTGCGTTTTTTGTTTTACTGGCTACACCAAAATTGAATCGGCAACATTATATTATCTTGCTGCGTCTGCGGCTTTCTTTGATTATCGATTGACCATTGTTATATTCAATGTAATTAGCCGTAGCCGTTTAGTTTAAAAAGCATTTACCGACAGGTGTCGGTAATACAGGTGTCATTTATCTTCTGTCCGTAAAACTCTACTAAACTTGGACCTCTCCCATTGTATGGAGGATTAGCCTTAAGCGTCACGCTCACAGTACCAGACGTCTCGCTCCTTTAAAGCTGCTGCTTATCGTGTGTTTGGTTATCTTACAAGTTTGAAATTTTTAAAAAGGGATTTTGTTCCGCAAATATCATTAAGTCCTGATAATAACCCGTTTCGGTTCGAATCCAGCTGTCAGCGATGCCGCCCATTTATTGCATAGTACTACAAAACAAAATATCCAACATTGTTAATGAATGAGCCTATGATACAACAGAATGTGAATATTTTTAAGAGTTTCGTACTTAAAAAGTCCATATTAACCTTTTCTGACCACCTTGTCCGTTTGTTGGTCTATATAATATGTTGAGTCAAGTTTAATTTTTCTCAGTGATACCTAAGTGATATTGCTAATGACTTGAAATTTGGTATATTTTTTGTAATAGAATTTCCGATTTTTTATTATATTAAAATATGATCGTCATATTTAAGTACTACTTCAGTTGGAATAGCGATGAATATTATAAAATTAAAATATAAGCTTAAATTACCAGTTTCTTCGTCTTTAAAACAATCGAAGGAAAAGGTACTACGCGAACAAAGTCGTGGACACAGCTAGTTATATATCTAATCTAATATATAAAAATTAATATTTGTCTGTTCGTATTTTATGCGCTGCCATACCGTTTAACAGATTGCGGTAAAACTTTGTCAACTTATTGCTTGTACTTGCGTGAAGGTTATAGGCATAGTACAATTAACTTATACAAGGTGACGCGCATACCATCTCATTATCATCCCTAAATTATGGATTTGAAGAAAGCGTTTGATACGGTCTCTATCCCCATTCTTGTACACAAGTTGGAAAGAATCGGTATCAGGGGTGTTCCGCTAAAATTACTCTCGGACTACCTTGCAAACAGGAGGCAGAAAGTAAAACTAGAAAATTATACTAGTGATTGCACTAATGTGTCGTTTGGTGTCCCGCAGGGAAGTGTTCTTGGCCCCACATTATTCTTAATTTATCTGAATGATTTATGTAACATGACCCTTAAAAATGCCAAAATATTCTCTTTTGCGGATGACACTGCCATTGTTTTCACTGGAGGATCCTGGGACATTGCTACAAAGAATGCAGAAAAAGGTCTTGAACAAATAGGTAAGTGGCTGCGATTTAATCTCCTTACGCTCAATACGGCGAAAAGTTGCTATATATGCTTTAGCATTTATAACAACGCTCAGCCAGAACTAGATTTTGCGGTGAGAATACATCACTGCCGTACCACAACAGATAGATAAAACTGCCATTGCCCGACTATACAAAAAGTAAGCGAAGCTAAATATTTGGGAGTGTGGTTGGATCAAAGACTCTCTTGGTATCCTCAGCTTGAACATGTCACTCAGATAATAAGGAATCTCACATGGATTTTTAAGATATTGAGAAATGCGGTACCTAAGACGGATTTAGAAACGGGGATAGGGGACAAGTGTCTCCTAAGAGAAATATATGTATCCCTAGTACAGTCTGTTCTTGCTTACTGCTTGCCTGTATGGGGAGGTGCAGCCAAGCCGCACTTTCTTGAGGCGGAACGTGCACAACGTGGTTTGCTAAAGGTTTATTTTATTTTGAAAACATTTATTTAAAAAACAAATGTTTTCAACTGATAAACTTTATCAAACTACCCGAATCCCTTCAATTAGAAAGCTTTAAATTATACAGACAATTCTGAGTAAACACAAACCCCTGAGATTTGATGCCTCTAATGCTGTAGGAAGAAGGCATAAGCTGAAAACCGTCAAATGCACACTCACACTCACATACATACGCGCACACACACACACACACACACACACACACACACACACACACACAAGTTAACCTGATAGCTGTAGTGTTACTTTTAGAATTAGTTTTATATTTGAACTTTATTAGAATAATTATTTTCATTGTTATCTTTTAAACGGGCTACTTCAAAAATCATATCACTGCAAAATTTATTATTTTTAAACTGTACATTCTTCTAAAACGACCTAAATTAATGGAAGAGCGTTGCTCCCTGATACAGGCTCATTATATTAAAGTTGGAAAAATTTACTTTGCCGATATCAGCTCAATAAAATAAAATGATGTGTCTTACCTAGATTGAAGAGCACCTCCCGCCCTCCCTCAATTGCGTGCACTATCCCCGTCACCACTAATCCCAGCACCACTACTCCCACCACCACTACACTAGGAAAGACACCACCGACGACAATACGATACGTGTTTCGCCTCTACACGAGGCATACGAGTCTACTACACCTGAAGATGCCTGTACACCTGTAGAGGCGAAACACGTGTCGTATATTGAGCGGATATTGGCAAAGTAAATTTTTCCAAGTTTAATATAATGGATTTCCGTAAAGTAACGCCTGATTCTATTAATTATTAACAGGCTCATTAGCTTAAAAGGGCCCATGTACCCATTGTTTTGAAATAAATATTTATTATTATTATTATTATTAAAAAATATAACTCTTCCAAATTTAAAACGACATTTCCCACAATTATGCCTTCTGTGGCAGCAATGCGCCGGGTACCAGCTAGTTTACATATAATTTTATGTGTATGTATATTTTACTTGCATATGTACATAGGTATTATTATTCTATCATGTATGCAGACAGTATATTAAAATAATTTTACATAGTCACCGAGGCGCTTAAAAACTTGATTTATGCTCCAGTTTTGTACAGTTGAATGACAGACCGTATCATTAATTTTGATTTGGGATTATATTGCTCTTATTTCTTTACTAAAATGTCAAATTGGTTTTGAATGCAACTTTATTACATTTGATTGATATTCTCTCCATCAATGGTCGCTATTGTGGAGCAATTAATAGAGATATGTTTGTATTGAAACTATTATTTATTCTGTGGTATTGATTTATTAAAGTTATTTGTATCATCGAATACATTTTTTACCTGTTATTAACTAGTTATCCTACTTGATTATAAGCGAAGTCGAAATGATAAAGCGCGCAGGCTTTAAATTGCAATTCGCGAATGCACAATGTTTGGTAGGCATGATAATTTATTTTTTAATATTTTTTATTCACTTAATTTAATTATTTTAATGATAGGACATGCGTTTAACGTTACTGTCAATAGGGAAATCAGAACACGTGTATCCCCCACTAGTGCTGCCTCAGACGAATCTTTTTTAAATCTTTAGAGAAACAGTCTAATTTACGCTTGACTCGAAGTTTTAGATTGTGACTCTTTTGCTGTACGCTCTACTAATGATGAAGTGAATCGTTTCATAACAATACTATATCGGCAGTAAAAGTGTGGCCATTCTGGCCTGAAGAGTATTTGGTTGTCCGATGGTGGTAGGGGAAGGGAGAAATTAAGTCATCTTATTCCTGCGCACACTTTCCAAAATGTTAAAAGTTAAAGTTACAGCCTATATACGTCCCACTACTGAGCACAGGCCTCCCCTCATTTCTGAGAGGGGAAGGGAGAAATTAAGTCCTTATTCCTGCGCACACTTTCCAAAATGTTAAAAGTTAAAGTTACAGCCTATATACGTCCCACTACTGAGCACAGGCCTCCCCTCATTTCTGAGAGGGTTTTAGGGCAAGGAATTGTCCGCCGCGCTGCTCCAATGCGTGTTGGCGAACTTCACATGTCTTCGAAATATTTTTTTTTAATTTCTCAGAAATGCAGGTTTCCTCACGATGTTTTCCTTCACCGCCGAGCACGTGGTAAATCAGCACTTAAAATTGCAATTAACAATTTCATAGGTGCCGGCGGGGATCGAACCCGGTTTGCTCGCGTACTGTGAAATTAACAGCGAGCGCTAACCATCTGAGCTACCACGACTCTCTGAGCTACCACTCTGTACACAATGTATCCTGTAAAATTTTGAAAGCTGTGGATACTCTGCGCCTGTGCTCGAGACATAAGATTCGCTTTAAACAAATCAAGGTCACCTCTAAAGTACGCCTCTCTACTGACTTCAAAGTTGCTCCGCTCCGTGTTATTTAATTACATTTTTTACAAATACTAGTTTTAATATCACCACCAGATCATTAACTTCGGTATTCAGTCTTATTACCCGTCTGCCCCAGAATTGTTAATTTTGAGGTACATATGTCTTTTTTATTTTCTTGTTTTAAAACCTGTATATAAGGATTTTCTTCTGTATCGTTGAGGCGTATGTCATAATAAATTGCACCTGGACAAACATCTGGACCTGAAACAATTTAAAGGCTATATTATAAACACTTATTCCCCGCTGGTCTTGAAACCGCTTTTTGTTTATATTATAGACTAGCTGTTCCCCACGACTTCGCCCGCGTGTAATTTAGGGTTTTTTTTTCTAAAATAAAAGTAGCCTAATTTACTCCTTATCTGCCAGTGAAAGTCGCGTTAATATCGGAGCCAGCCATTTCCGAGATTAGCCGGAACAAACAGACAGACGGACAAAAGTTTTAAAAATTGTGTTTTTGTTATAAGTATCGTATATTTATACTTTCATATGCATTTAGTAAAAAGCTGTTATTTTGACATTACTAACAGATACTTCAATTTTATTTACTTTTAAGTATAACTAACAATAAGTATATTAGCCTAGTGGTTAATCAAGTTGCTTAAGTAGACGAAGTTCTTACAAAGTGATGCCAAATTTTAATTTTATGAATGAAACGAATGATTGCCTCGTTGATGTAGTGGTCGTAAGTGCGACTTTTAATCATGAGGTCCCAGTGTTCAATCCCGGTTCGGGCAAAAATCAGTTATTGAGTTTTCTTTCAAAAAAATTTCAGAAGCAGCTAGAAGTCTGGAAGCTGGCGATGTTTCCCCGAGCCTCGTAAATCACGTAAAGCCGTTAGTCCTGCGACTGATCTTTTCCGGTCGAGTCGGTTTGCCGTCCCATCGGACTTTGAAAATGTGGGAATGTAAGTCACCTGTGTTTGGGCACACACTCATGCACTATAACCCTGTCCTGCACAGATGACCATAATCTAAGTTGAGAGTGGCCGCCGTGACCGAAATTCGGTGTGGGGGACATTATTTATTAATTTTACGAATTGTAACCTTTAAGGTGGAATTAGATGAATATTATTATTTATCTATTTCCACCTCTTAGTAATTTAGCCTTTGAGTAGTAGTACACAAAGCCCCTACATCCATATAAAATAAATACCCCACCCTATTCTATATTTCGTCCGAGAAATTCTAATTCCGAACGTCTCTCGCGCCCGCCATCTTGCGCAAGACGTCGATATAGATACTAGGAGTAGCATTTTTTTTTTCAAGAACCTACACAGTCTTATTTCCGCTATGAGGCAAATGTTACGTTTACACGAACGTAACATTTGCCTTAATTACGTCTTAAAAATCGTACAGTTTTCATCATGGGATGTCAATGTATTTTGTAAATACATATACATAACAAAAGTATATAAGTATGTAAGTACGTACATTTGTTATGCAACAACAACAACAATGGTTTTTGGAGACAATCATTTCGTAAGTTCTGCCACTTCCAATAATTTATATTTGGGATTCCCATGTGGGGGCAATAGAAAAATGTGTGTGTATTTTCTCATACATACACATATGTGTATGAGAAAAAAGCAAACATTGTTATCAGTTCCATTTTTATTTACCTTTGTTGTGGTTTAAGGGCGCAAATCTAAGTGAGAACCATCAGACAAATACAAGGTATTATTCAAGTAAGGCAAATAATAAAAACAAGTTCGATTCTTTTTTTAAGGCTTCAAATGCCCCATTAGACTATCATACAGCCGTGGGAATTAATTCGCTATTCTATTGTTATTATAGATACAATACCTTAACATTTTAAATCCTGTTCCTGATGCAGTGTAACGTGAGAAGAAATTTGCATAAACTACTCTTAAGAATAGTAAACCTTTACAGCTTAATTACTTCGGTCATTAAAAAACATGAGGGATTAATGTTAAAGTATTTAAAATGATATATCGGTAACTTAAAAGGCTAATAATCTACGACACTATTTTTATTTATAGTGTTTTTACTTTTTATGTTAATGTTGATAATACTGGGCCAAAATAAGACAAATGTCTAATTCTTGATTGCTATATGATTGTGGCGTAATAGAATCTACTATCTCTTATCGCCCTGTGGGTTTCGTAAGAGATTGCTCTGGGAAATGTCAGAAAAATTTCATTACCTCCAATAGATATCGCTACCTGACAAAAGTCGAATGTAAAATAGATTAGAGACAGGAAGCAGCAATGACTATGAGAAAGGTGTCGATCATGGAAAATTCACTTCTACAACGGGAGGTACCCATGTCCAGATGTGGGCTGTTTTGAGCTGTTGATGATGAAGAAGTAGTATTTTAGATACAACACTGGTGTCGCATTAGAAACGACAGTTATACCATTTTAATATTTGAAAACAATTTTCATTATTAAGCACGTTCTAAACCAACATCCGTTTTATAAATATAGATATTATCACATATCTAGGATCAAAATGGATTTGGTATTTGAGTAAATGTCAACTTATTTGATCTACTGGCTATTGAAAAACATATCCGAAATAAAATTGCGTCAGAGTTTTCTGAGAAAATCCTTCATATGCCTTGGAGGCATTGTATGTTATTACATTGTATATTTTATACTCGTGTTAAGGTTTCCATTCCATTTGTTGTGGATCGGCAATAAAGTTTCCTTTTTATTGGAACATTTTACCACTAACTTATGCCAGCGCTTACTGCAGAATGATTTGCTTAAACCTAAATAGAATTAACCGAGGTAAGAAAACGCATAGCTGTATAATAACGAAGTACTTATATTAATAACTTAAACGTTATATATTTTATAACAATTTACTACTTTTGATAAGGCTGCTTTTAGGTGCCGGACCCGTGAGGCAATGAAATTGAAATTATGTTTACGTGCAATAATGTTACGTGTGAACGAAAAATCGATCCTTGGTTCTTGCTACTAATTTAAACGCTTGTAAGTTTTTTTTTTTAATTTGACCTACACGTATGTCAGTAGTGCGTGAATGCGTGCGTGAGTATATTTTTATCGAATGTTTACTTTTATTCAATATGGCAAAATTTTAATAAAATTTAGATAGATAGATAATTCTTTATTGCACATAACAAAACACATATTTTTTGTGCACACATAAAAATTGAATTGAAAAGAGGTTGTATCCTTATAAGAGTGGTTTATGAGTTATTATACAGCTCAAGCTGCATAAAGTCTGTATTAAAAGTAAGCTTAGTAAAGTAAGCTTAGGGTTCTTAATCAGAATATAAAAACTCTAGTATACAACTTTAAGAATTTTGTAACACTTCAATCAGAATTTATCATTAAAGTTGTATAGAAGCTGTTTTTCTGCATGCTGTCCCTTGCTTATACAGTTCTAAGTGTTATTATAGTATCACTAAAATCTTATTTCTGAATAATAGTGTATGCAAACTCTTTTCTAAAACTTATTCTTATGGTGTCATTGTACACTTTTGTAAATACAGTAGTTTTATGACTTCTGTCTATGAGAGTGATATAAAATTAAAAAATAAATAATAGACATAGCACAACTTAAATCTGTATAAGTGACAGAATATCGCCATTTTGCTTGCGTTGCGTGTTTATATTGTGCTAGAAGATTTGGTGCAGTTAAAAGATCATGTTAAATCTAAATTAAATTTATCCAACACTGTTAAATGTATCCAAGACAAGGTTTTTCATCTTTTATACGTATCTCTAAAGATAATTATATGTTATGTTGAAAAACTGCTATACAGCGTAAGCAAAGACATTTAAGTTATATATATATTGAAATTTCTTTGAGCGTAAGTAATAAAAATATCCTATTATAGAACTGATTAAAAGGGCCCAACCCTTTTAATCAGTTCTATAATAGGATTTGAAAGTAAGTCGCCTGAAATTGAGGATTCTGTCACTGTGGAGGGGTCAAGAGGGTTTATCTGAAGCACCCCATGCGATTGTTGCTGCCGGAGCAGCGTCGAAGTATTTTAATTATTTTTTAAAAATATTGGTAAATCACTGGCTAAACGTGAAATGGAACGTATATTTAACTAAATTCTAACGTTTTTGACGTTGAATTTGTCGAAGTCATCTCAAAATGCGTAAAATTATTCGCTAGGCCGTCCATTTTGTTGACAGTGACAGATATACTTTACGTCGTTCCGTTGCTTCCGAGTTTAAGTGAATGTGCTCCTAACGTTTTTATCTGCTTCCTCCTGTTTTTCGACGACTTCGTAAATTTCGCAAAGATCCTTTTTTATAAATGGTGGCAGCTATAAATTATGTTTATAAATTAAAGTAATTATAAAAGTTAATATTTTGGCACCCCGACTCGGACAGGTTAGGTTAGAAGGGGATGGCGGGGTCGAGTGAGCGAGTGAAGCGAGTGAATAGACCCCGCCATCTCCTTCATGGTTATTTTTTTACAAACCACTCATAAGTAGGAGCCCCGCAAAGGGGCTCCGTCAACTGAGCTTCCCGCGACTGCGCCACATTGTGTGGCGTGGGGCTTCCCTCCCCCAACTCTCTCCCCCCCATAAATCAGGTTTATATTGTCAAAAACATTACGAAAAAATAACCTCAAAATGGGATTATTAAAAATTTATAAAAAAAAAACTAAGCACGTCGGGTAGGGGGGGAAGTGGGGGGTGACTCTACAACTCCCCCTCCTTCCCCCTACCACCCCCAATTCAGGCGACTTACTTTCAAACCTTACCCGATTAAAAATCAATGGCTGCATGATAAAATGAAAATGAAAATGAAAAAATGTTTATTTACAGCTAAGGTGGTACAGATTATAATATACAATATAAGATAATAAAATGGAAGTACAGTAGTCTTAATTCTCTAGTATATAATTATAAACTATGATCTTATCACACCAACTAAGCTGGAGTGTATAAACAAGGGTTTATAGTTCTGTGGTCCTCACACTAGGCATGCCTGTGTCGTGAGGGCCTGATACGATTTTCTTATCACACGTGGCATTCATAAATTGACACTGGGTCCACGTACGATTATTAATTACATTACGTATGCTTTTTTTAAATAAAATAGAATATAAAATAAATATTTATATTAAGTTAATATTTATAAAAACAAATAATTAGAGGTAAAATAATAAATATTTAGTAAAGAAAATACTGTTATTCATAAATATTAAAATAATTAATAAAACACATATAAATTAGAAAATCCTATAGATACATATGGATATTACATACATTCATATATTTTATTTACGTACGTACGTATATAACATACATATAATCCATATCATACATAGTACAGCTACTAAGACTATAAGACCCTCGAAATATCGTTTAGCCTGTTTAGCAAATTGTCGCAATTTTGAGACCCATAAAAACAAAATTTAAAATATAGTTTTGGGAATATTAGACATTAGTCTAAGCCTATACCATTAATTTCAGTTTGACCAATGATTACTGTGCCTCAATGTACCTTTATATCCATAATTTTTTTTTATTCTAACGTATACAACCGACATTTATAGTTCTTTAAATATTATAGCTTGATTAGAATGACAGCTGTCATTCTGATGTGACTAGTGCTGGGAACATTAAATCGATATATCGATAAAGTATTCATAAATATTAATAAACTTTGTGTATTAATATAATACTTTAGAAACTGATAAACTTTTATTTTAAACTAACTTCTCAATTAAATGACATTGTGTAACAAAAACTTCACCTCAATGTCAACTAGCGACATCTAGTGAGTGGAAGATTATTAGCCCTAATTCTTCAGGGTTGGCAAGGCATCTACATTTAGATTCTTAATTAATAAAAAATGTAGTGTGTATAGGGTACAGTTTCCACTTCTCATTAGGTGGACATGTACGATTGTCAACTTGACTTCTATAAAGATAGAAGATTGCCTCATTAGTAGAAAATACTATGATAAGAACGGTGCCAACGCTTGTGATGTCTGAAAAATTAAACGACATGTAAAGGTAACCGCGTTAATATACACTCTTTGAGATATAAAAACTTTTCAATTTGCGACGTAAGAAATTAATTTTTTTTACACAAACATCGACATGTTTTTAATCTACTACCGTTTCAAAATGAGGTTCCATTGTCCGGAGAAGAAACGACGAAGGAAACTCTGGTAACAGGTATCCTCTTTTTTGTAATCTTTTTCAGGCCCATAGAACAATATTCTTAATCTAAACAAAAAGGAATAAAAACTCGTAGGTACTCAAAGCATATTTTTAAATAAAATTAGTTAAGAAAAAATACGCATAATTAAAATTAAAAATGTGTAAAAATTGCAAACCCAAGCAGACCAAGTCCTCACAAGCAGCACTAAAAGGATGTGGACAACCCGTCATAAGACGCCGTCGCAAGCGAGGAATTTTAAAAGAAGAACTTAGGAAGAGATTCTCTTATGATTTTTTTATAATATAATAGATTAACGATAGTCAAACGTATATATAAACGATAGATAATAGTTAAACGACGTAACGTCCCACCTGATACCAACCAACTTCAAATGAAGGTCACATGCATCTGGCATTGACTGCCTCTGAGCACTAATATCAAATACCTCATTCATTCATTTATTACTGCCCATCGAAATCCACTGCTAAACATGACCATAGATTGCCTCATTGCATTGGCAGGAGGGTTGAAAGCCGCAGTTTTCATTTTGTAGTTGTTATTAGAAATACTCTACTGCCCATCTCCTGCCTCTTACGACACCCATGGGACGATATGGGAAATACCTCATAGCCTGTTGTAATTATCCCGGCCCTGTCACCATATTAACTGGAATACTGCACTAGATGCACTGTCTTTTGGCGGATGTATTAGATCTCCCAGACTGATTCCTAGACAGAAAAGGAGAATTTATTTTTTCTTGTTTCTGCAGAGAGGAGAGCGCTTGGGTGGAGTGTAAATTAGCCGTCACCGGTCACCTCATGGCTAGATCTTTATAGAACGACTACCTATCTACCGCCACTTAAAACTAAACATCTTCCGTTGATGACAACGTATTAATTTATTTACGTTTATTGTAAAATCACGTTAATTAAAAGTGTAGGTACCTATGATTACTTAAAAGTTCTTCAGTCAATCTCGGGCGTAGTGAAATATTGTTGCGTGTATAAAAACGTCGCTATATTCATAAAAGCTAACGTGTAAAATATTTAGGTCACTAGGTTTTTAGATATTTAGATTAGGTACATTAGGTATTTAGAGTTAGGAGAATTTACCGGAATAAAAAGACACACTTAATTTATATAAAAATACACATATTGGATTTAATAACACAAATATGCCTACACATATTATAATAAATATTTAAAAAATTAAAATGATTCATTTCTTTTTATAAATAATTACGTTTAATCAATTAATAGTTATATACCTATGTATATACATACACAAATATGATACACTATACCGGCTTATTACAAATAAATAAGTATAATGGTTTATGTATATTCTCGGGCTTAAACAATGTTTAAGAAGTGTCCTACTAACTAAAGAAGTCCCTAAGCCGCGGTGCCACAGTCTTTGCGAAATTTAAGTTAGGTAGTACGCATATTTCCGCATACACATACAAACTCTTACACTCTCTCTCTCTCTCACACATACACACACACACACACATACACACACATACACATGTATGTTATGTATGTAAAGTTTATTAAGCTTAACTTTCTTTTTTCGTTATAAACTTTTTCTTTATTTATTTATTTAATCTTTATTGTTAACCATCGACCACTAATATTAGTGATCGATGTTGTTAACACCTAAAAACTAGGTTATCAAAGGGCGGACTTAATACTTATCGACATTCTCTACCAATCAACGCGTGGTGTGATGAGATTTTGTGTGTAGTTATGTACTTTTAAATCTTAAAAAATTGTAAAATGGTTTAAAGAGCAAGGCATCCTCAATACGAGTATGCATATTACTCCTTGGGGCCACATGAGTAAATAATTCTGTTTATTTACTCATGCGCTGGGGCGTAAAGAGGGAGAAATAAAAGTATTTATTATAAAAAGTATTTATTATTATTATAAAAAGTTTTAACCTGAGACTAAATATAAACTACTGTTTGTAATAAGGTTGATAGTGTCTACTACAATGTGTGTTGACGGACTGCAGATATATTTTAATATAATTTTAAAATACTTTTGCGATATACAGGTTTCATGACACACAGGTCACAGTGTTCTCGCATCGCTGAGCACTTATTACATTAGCAGCATAAGTAAATTGTAATTATAAACTTCATTGGTGTCGTCACGAACCGCTTATTATAAAACTTGAGGAGTGCTCACTCTAGATTCACTAAGTGACACTAAGTTTACATGATATATGTAAGTGAAAAAAATGATTTGACATTTAAACCATACCTTTAAATATCAAACCAATTAAAAGTGTTCTAAAATTAAGACGCATGATTCATGTCGACGACAGTATACTTGCCTTATTAATTCTAGGTGTATCGAATGTTGCTATAATGGCTAATCGATAATCACTGGTTATAGTTGAATATCAAACGCCTTTGGCAAGCCTAGAGCTTTAATTATTTCATTCCAGCCTTTGATCTTGATCTAGATCTATGGATTTATGGATGGATAAATTAATATTTTTTAATCTGTTGTCAAGAGCGGCGAATCCCAGTTAATGCCAGCCAGCACTAATGATATTGTTAATTACAATTATAAGTGTCGATTTAACACGTGCTCAGTGGTAAAGGAAGTTTGGAAACCTACATGTCTTAGAAATTAAAAAAAAAATTTAAAGACTCATGTGTAGTTCGCTAACACGCATTGAGACAACGCGGTGGACATTAACTTGTCTTAAAATCCTCTCAGAAAGATACGAAGATGAAAGATCTCTGCCCAGAACAGTGGGAAGTATATAGGCTGTAACTTTAATCTGTTTGCAATTGACAGTGATGGAAACGCATGTGACGCCAGACGATCTAACGCCAGTTAGCCTAAAGTGTTTATTTACTCAATTTATATAATATACGAGAATAAGTACGCAACGGGGTTCAAGAGTAAAATGTATTTATTCAAATAGTATGACAAAAACGTTTCTTAAATAAATTTGAAACAAATATGTAGTATGAAATATTAATACTCATAATATAACTCTTTTTAGACATAAATCACAGTTACACTACCGGAAATTATTTTTACTGGTAACGAGGGCAGGGCATTACTTTACATTTGTCCTCAGGGATAACAACGCATCTAAAGTTTTTATAAATGATAGATAAAAATGTCTATGGGTCACAGTATTCACTTACCATCAGATTAGATCAGATGGACTATGTGATATTGCCTCTCATTTGTATAAAAAAATACATAGTTGATTTAAGAACGTCAAATATGATGTACAGAGTTGTTTGTGTTCTGTGAGGAGAAGCGTCAAAAGGTGCGACACTTCTGATACTGTGATCGTCAATACGTCTGCCGTGTGTGGTCATTGCTGTTAATATTTATATTATATTATGTTATAGAATAAGGGTGACAAACGTGCATATAGTCCAAGTAAGTGGATGCTGTGGCCCATAGACATCTACATTTATCCTCGATTAAAAATCAAAATGCAGATGCGTTGTCTTGTCACCCCTGAGTACTACGATGGAATGCCTCGTTTCACAACCGTAATGCTGCAGTATGACTTTCATGTCTCGTGATAAATAAAATATAACTACCAAATAAACTGTCGTGTCAAATGTGTTAGAAATCACACTTGAATACACGTTTACGCCACTAACTTATTATTTATGCTCTAATAAAATATATTTATATTTATTTATTTTGATTGATAGACAAGGTTAATTGAAAAAACACTTAAAAGTGTTTCAGTGAGTTCAAACCCAAATGGATTTTTACGTAATTACATGAGCAAAATTGTAACTTAATCGTATGATACAAAAATTGATTTGCATTTTGTAGTGTTCAGAAATTTAGGTCATATGTTTTTGAAAGTAGTCCATCCAGATTCCGCGACGTAACAGTAAAGGCCAGTATTGTTGTTGGTAGTTTTGGATTGTGTTCGCCGTGAGAAGTGGCAAGTGTGCGATAGCGGAAAGCGAAATAAAATGTTAAAATATAGTGGTAGCTCAAAGGCTCAAAATCGCTCACCGTAAATTTAGCAGTACACGAGTAACCCGAGTATGATCTCCTCCAACAAAACTGAAATATTAATTGCAATTGTAAGTGCTGACTTACCACGTGCACGGCGGTGAATGAAAACTTGGTGAAATATTTCCTTCGAATCTTAAAAATATTTTACATCGAAGTGATGCAAGTTTCATGCGTGAGAAATACAATACACTCGTATTGTATTTACTCCTTTTTACGTCGCGGAATCTGAAACTGGATCGGTAATAAGTACTGGATGTTGCTAAATCTTACAAGGGGGTCACCTTTTTTTAATGAAAGAAAGAAAGAATTACGTGAGGGTCCAGTGCCTTAATTACGCGTTCCGCTACCGCTTCAACATTATAAGCGGCACTTATACTGGACCACAAATCACATTACGCGAAATGGGGGTCACGTGACGTTTTTATTTTGATCATTTTTAAACTCAAGGGATTTACATTGTACACAAAAACACAATGATAAATTGTATTAACCAGGTGACAAACATTTTTTTATCGTATGTGGTAAGCTTTAAGATTTTTTTGGATGACACTGTCTTTTATGAAAAAATTATAATTTATATTGTTAAGTGTTTTATTGAGATTGATCAATAAATACATAAAGATGTATTCATTGTACGTATGTATTGTATACTAGGTTTTGTGTGTATAACCGAAAATTAACCAACCAATCAACCAAACCCAAGGTTTTATCGAGCGGTTATTAAGATGGCCTATTCCAGTCATTAAGGGCTGATTTTTTATAAACTTATTTTGTTTTATTTATTTTTATGCGTAAAACAATTATTTGTATTCATTATAGGAAGTGCTATATTCTCAAAACCTAACTTTATAAATAGCTTTAGGGATAATAAACTTCAGCCGAGAACCCTGAGTCCAATGTTTTTGTAGAAGGCTCATGGTTGACAGCACAAACATTTTGCAAAAACGACGAGTTTTAGTAAATTTCAACATAACAACGTTCTCATTATTACAGTCAGCTTGACGGTAAGTTGATGTTGCAGTCAAAGTCAAAATATTTTTCTCAAAATTGGCTTTAACAAAGCATTTTTTGAAACTCATGAAAGTTATGCCATCGCTTCAACAATTCTCTACTGTGGTAGACCTTGTGAGAAGAAGCGGCAACAAACTCACAAGTTACATTTCTCCCAACAGTTACATTGAAACCTTAAATATTATATACTTTAATGCATACATTCATTACAGCCTGTCAAAAATCGACTATTGAACATAGGCCATTACCATAAATTGTTCCTTCAGACTTCAGGGAATATTTGCCATAGTTGGCACGCTTGGCAGGCGGGTTGGCCGCCGCATATTTTTTATTATTTTTTAGTTGTTATCAGGAAGATGCTGCTGCCCATCACCTGTTTGATTTCTCATTGTCGTTTATACACACTACCTCATATCATCCCATTGAAGGATGATATGGGGCAGTTTAAGGGTAAGAGAATCCACTAGGATTCTCTTACCCTGCCACTTCACGTATATATATGTAGGCACGTCTATGAAATACTGGTTGGATCGAGAGTAAAGGTTTCACTCTAGCGAAGTGTCGTATCTGTGGTAACGTGGTAACCGTTGTTGTTTATAGGATTTTGGAAAAAACATCATCGGGGAGCGTACCATATATTTGCGACGGATTGCTAATGATCTGCTTATTTATATTTGCTTGTATTTTATGTTGTGCCTTATCATGAGTGAATCAGAGGATGATCCTCTTTCGCCTACATATACATAAGTAAAAAAAAAAATAAGCGTGAGTGTCGTGGAACACTCGGTTGGAATGAAATTCCTTTCGTAGTATATTATTATTGATAAACGTATTATATTATTGATTAATAAATACAAATAAATGAATTACTAGCCTCTATTAAAATGAAGCGTCATTTAAAATAATATTTCTTTCATGGCAAGATAAGAAAAAGTGCGAGGGAGATGGATATTATTCCATCTCGCTTCCTTATAGCCGCCAAGGCCGTCTACACTAGGTCAGAGGGGTCGTGACGAATCGTACACTTTTTCTCGCCTAGCCCCCATCCGCCAAATTCGTACCGTCCGATAAGGGAATTCGCTCCAAAAAGTCTAAGGAGCTCATTTTGTCCACGCATTCATACAGCCTGTTGTTGTACTGGATCTCTTTCCATTAAAGTGTAACACAACAGTGGATGCGCTGCTTTTTGTTGGCACATATACTTAGGAGGGTAGTACTTGTCCAATTTGACTTCTAGGCTAATAACTTAAATTAAAAATTTAAAAATCCCCGAAACTAAAAGTGCTGGTGAACTTCAAATAGCTGAACACATTTTCTTGAAACATAGCTAAGAACACTCTCGATTAAGACAATTTTCAAACGAAATAAACTTAATCAAAATCGGTTTATCCGTTCAGGAGCTATAATGCTACAGACAGACACACAGATACACACTACAAACATATAACACCCCTCTGTTTTCGTCGGGGGTTAAAAAGGAGGTGGTAGGCTAAAAAGGCAGGTGGTAGACAATCGAGAAAAAAATCTTTTACCAATTTGATTAAAATAACAAATGTTTCGTTGGTGCGTCAGAAGCGGAATATTTATCGATTGACAGAATTTATTTGAGTTACAAATTGTGCTCTCTTTATAAAACAATGTAAAAAATGTGATCCGGGTCGCATGAATCAAATTTGTTCTTTTTTATGTAATACATTATGCAAACAATAAAAACTAAATGACTTATTGAATTCGAACAGTTATCCAAAAACGTAGATACCTGGGACTGTTACAAAACCAGTTCTTTGATTTGTAAAAATAAACATAATTAATTATTGCCTAACTAATTGATAACGGCTTCCGTTCGAACATCCCAGTCGTGTTTGGTTAATTTTTTTTGTATAGATATTAAAACATTACCGACAGCGTATCTATACCAACTCGTGTCCAGTTGGATGTACATGTATATGTACACATAATTTTAGTTTTATATGCAGTGCCGAATTAAGAAAAGCTACGGCCACACTACCTCACAGTCTACCGCCCGTTTACCGCAATAAATATGGCATTAAATTACTGCCTAAATTACCGCGTAAAGTAGTGTAGTTACACTAGAGTTTACTAGGTAAACTAACCAATATGATAATGAACTAGGCGGAAAAAATTTAACTTTTCAAGATGGAAGTTGAAGCTGCAGCGGTGTTGTACTTTATGGGTGTCAGTTACTATTACATTAATCTTTTACATTTTAACAAAGCTAAACCAAGACTTAAATGCAGATGGAATGTCTCGTTTCCAGTAAAAAGAGTCTCCGGTTCTCGACTGAAATTTAAGCGTAAAATAGCAGCATTAAGCTCAGGTTAACCCTGAGGAATAAGATGGAATGTCTCGTTTCCAGTAAAAAGAGTCTCCGGTTCTCGACTGAGAATTTAAGCGTAAAATAGCAGCATTAAGCTCAGGTTAACCCTGAGGAATAAGATGGAATGTCTCGTTTCCAGTAAAAAGAGTCTCCGGTTCTCGACTGAGAATTTAAGCGTAAAATAGCAGCATTAAGCTCAGGTTAACCCTGAGGAATAAGATGGAATGTCTCGTTTCCAGTAAAAAGAGTCTCCGGTTCTCGACTGAAATTTAAGCGTAAAATAGCAGCATTAAGCTCAGGTTAACCCTGAGGAATAAGATGGAATGTCTCGTTTCCAGTAAAAAGAGTCTCCGGTTCTCGACTGAAATTTAAGCGTAAAATAGCAGCATTAAGCTCAGGTTAACCCTGAGGAATAAGATGGAATGTCTCGTTTCCAGTAAAAGGGTCTCCGGTTCTCGACTGAGAATTTAAGCGTAAAATAGCAGCATTAAGCTCAGGTTAACCCTGAGGAATAAGATGGAATGTCTCGTTTCCAGTAAAAGGGTCTCCGGTTCTCGACTGAGAATTTAAGCGTAAAATAGCAGCATTAAGCTCAGGTTAACCCTGAGGAATAAGATGGAATGTCTCGTTTCCAGTAAAAAGAGTCTCCGGTTCTCGACTGAAATTTAAGCGTAAAATAGCAGCATTAAGCTCAGGTTAACCCTGAGGAATAAGATGGAATGTCTCGTTTCCAGTAAAAGGGTCTCCGGTTCTCGACTGAAATTTAAGCGTAAAATAGCAGCATTAAGCTCAGGTTAACCCTGAGGAATAAGATGGAATGTCTCGTTTCCAGTAAAAAGAGTCTCCGGTTCTCGACTGAAATTTAAGCGTAAAATAGCAGCATTAAGCTCAGGTTAACCCTGAGGAATAAGATGGAATGTCTCGTTTCCAGTAAAAGGGTCTCCGGTTCTCGACTGAAATTTAAGCGTAAAATAGCAGCATTAAGCTCAGGTTAACCCTGAGGAATAAGATGGAATGTCTCGTTTCCAGTAAAAAGAGTCTCCGGTTCTCGACTGAGAATTTAAGCGTAAAATAGCAGCATTAAGCTCAGGTTAACCCTGAGGAATAAGATGGAATGTCTCGTTTCCAGTAAAAGGGTCTCCGGTTCTCGACTGAAATTTAAGCGTAAAATAGCAGCATTAAGCTCAGGTTAACCCTGAGGAATAAGATGGAATGTCTCGTTTCCAGTAAAAAGAGTCTCCGGTTCTCGACTGAAATTTAAGCGTAAAATAGCAGCATTAAGCTCAGGTTAACCCTGAGGAATAAGATGGAATGCCTCGTTTCCAGTAAAAAGAGTCTCCGGTTCTCGACTGAGAATTTAAGCGTAAAATAGCAGCATTAAGCTCAGGTTAACCCTGAGGAATAAGATGGAATGTCTCGTTTCCAGTAAAAAGAGTCTCCGGTTCTCGACTGAAATTTAAGCGTAAAATAGCAGCATTAAGCTCAGGTTAACCCTGAGGAATAAGATGGAATGTCTCGTTTCCAGTAAAAAGAGTCTCCGGTTCTCGACTGAAATTTAAGCGTAAAATAGCAGCATTAAGCTCAGGTTAACCCTGAGGAATAAGATGGAATGTCTCGTTTCCAGTAAAAAGAGTCTCCGGTTCTCGACTGAGAATTTAAGCGTAAAATAGCAGCATTAAGCTCAGGTTAACCCTGAGGAATAAGATGGAATGTCTCGTTTCCAGTAAAAAGAGTCTCCGGTTCTCGACTGAGAATTTAAGCGTAAAATAGCAGCATTAAGCTCAGGTTAACCCTGAGGAATAAGATGGAATGTCTCGTTTCCAGTAAAAAGAGTCTCCGGTTCTCGACTGAAATTTAAGCGTAAAATAGCAGCATTAAGCTCAGGTTAACCCTGAGGAATAAGATGGAATGTCTCGTTTCCAGTAAAAGGGTCTCCGGTTCTCGACTGAAATTTAAGCGTAAAATAGCAGCATTAAGCTCAGGTTAACCCTGAGGAATAAGATGGAATGTCTCGTTTCCAGTAAAAGGGTCTCCGGTTCTCGACTGAGAATTTAAGCGTAAAATAGCAGCATTAAGCTCAGGTTAACCCTGAGGAATAAGATGGAATGTCTCGTTTCCAGTAAAAAGAGTCTCCGGTTCTCGACTGAGAATTTAAGCGTAAAATAGCAGCATTAAGCTCAGGTTAACCCTGAGGAATAAGATGGAATGCCTCGTTTCCAGTAAAAGGGTCTCCGGTTCTCGACTGAAATTTAAGCGTAAAATAGCAGCATTAAGCTCAGGTTAACCCTGAGGAATAAGATGGAATGTCTCGTTTCCAGTAAAAGGGTCTCCGGTTCTCGACTGAAATTTAAGCGTAAAATAGCAGCATTAAGCTCAGGTTAACCCTGAGGAATAAGATGGAATGCCTCGTTTCCAGTAAAAGGGTCTCCGGTTCTCGACTGAGAATTTAAGCGTAAAATAGCAGCATTAAGCTCAGGTTAACCCTGAGGAATAAGATGGAATGTCTCGTTTCCAGTAAAAAGAGTCTCCGGTTCTCGACTGAGAATTTAAGCGTAAAATAGCAGCATTAAGCTCAGGTTAACCCTGAGGAATAAGATGGAATGCCTCGTTTCCAGTAAAAGGGTCTCCGGTTCTCGACTGAAATTTAAGCGTAAAATAGCAGCATTAAGCTCAGGTTAACCCTGAGGAATAAGATGGAATGTCTCGTTTCCAGTAAAAGGGTCTCCGGTTCTCGACTGAGAATTTAAGCGTAAAATAGCAGCATTAAGCTCAGGTTAACCCTGAGGAATAAGCTGGAATGTCTCGTTTCCAGTAAAAAGAGTCTCCGGTCCTCGACTGAGAATTTAAGCGTAAAATAGCAGCATTAAGCTTAATGCTGCTATTTTACGCTAAAATTCTGTGAGAGTGTGGTCCTACCCCGGTCGAGCCGACCCATTCGCGCTACAACTATAATACGAGTATAGCTGCAGCGTGGTTCTACCACCTTGAAAATCAGCACAAACCATAAAACGGTAATAATTAGTTCTTTGCAAAAATGTTGCTTCTGATTAGGATTAACCTACACCCAGAAGATGTAAGTTTCCAAGTGCAGTAATAAGGAAGATAGAGTTCATAGGATATGCGAAATTTCGTAATGATTAATCATAAATGGTATTTATGTTAAATATACAAGGTTAATGGATAAATCTACACGAATGCTGAGAGCCTAAAGTCATTATCGAATCCGTAACGTCCAAACTTGTTATGATGCAACCGGAGGCATATTTTTTGTGACATTTTTAAATTTCATTAATATTATACTTAATCACCTTGTAGAGGCGGTTTAAGATTATACACGAAACCATTTCGTCTCGTGTTTGTCGTAAGAGGCGACAGAGGGAAACAAACCGGGAGACGGGCAGCAGCGTCTTCCTAATAACATCAAAAAATAATAAGAAACTGGCGAGGCAACTATAGCAAATATCCTCCGGAGGCCTATGTTCAGCCGCGGATTTTGATAGGCTGTAAATATGATGATGATGATATTTAATTAGTATTTAAAATATTTTTTTTACATTTCACTGTTCGTACAACTTTATATTAATTCCAATGAAGTTTTTAATTTGCTTTAAGATAGAGAAACATTGTGTGGAAATCAGTACAAATCGTCTCCCATTTTTAACCCACTTCAAAAAGGAGGAGGTACTCAATTCGACTGTATGTTTTTTATGTGTGTTACCTCATAAATTTTTGTAGGTAAATCGGTTTTTTGATTATTCTTTGTTTGAAAGCTGGTGCTTCTCATGTGGTCCCATATAAATTTGATCAAGGTCTGACCAGCACTTGTTGAGTTATCCTTAATAATTTATATTGAAGTCGGTTCTACAAATTTTTTAATTTTACCACTTGTTATAACTAGCTAAGCTGCAGTAATACAATCGGTAATGGTTTTATGAGAGAATTACAACTAAAAAAATAGTTACTTTAGATAATTCTTCTTGATGTCGAAACCCAAAAAAGGTCACATCAGCCATTAATATGATAAACATTTTGACCTCTATTATTACATATTAAAGCAACTGATTATATAGAGCAAATTTAGTGTTTCTACGTGTTAAAATTGACTTTAAATTATTTTATTAAAAGAGAATTAAAATATTTTGTTGAATCATTTTAATTTTTGTAACATATTATATCGACAAAATCGTTAATAGCGCCGTTCTATTTTTCCTTTGACATTGTGTTCCTGTATATTTGGGCATAATAATTTTTGATGAAATTTAAAAACTTGGTTTTCTGGATCTCTTCTGACGTATAATCTAAAAAAGAAAACAGTGTCTAGGAAAAGAGGGCAGAGTATCTAACAAACTGGGTGGAAGGCCTTTCCTTTGCCTAAGAGTTCGTATGAATAGGCACCATGTACGACCACCTTCTTACCTGTTTATTCCACCGAACAACTCTACTTTGCTTGTTTCTTATACCCTTCAAGGGTGTAAGAACCAGAATAGTAAAGGGCCATGGGCTCACTGACATTCATTAATTTATTCTTAATCATCGGGAACAAAAACTCATCTCTACAGTCTTCTTTTAAAGTTGGTTGAGGGCATCTTTGGTCTGTAGCAGCTGCTTTTCATCATGAGTTATTATTTTTATAGAAATAAGGTTGAAAATCGCGAAGCTTTTTTAAAAAGCAGATGTGCTGTTACCCATAAGCACTAAGATGTAATGCCTCGTTAGCTGTAAAAAGGGTTGTTTACTCACTATACGCCAAACTGTAAGTGAAGAACAAGGCATTCTAATATTATAAAAAAATGTTTCTTAACTGCTGTGTGGTGGTGACGTAAGAAATTCCATCACCTATTTCATCTCGTGGGTTCCCTAAGAGGCGACTGTGGGAAATATCAGAAAAATCTTAATTATAATCTCCAGTAGGTGACGGTATAACCATGTCAATTGCGTCCGACGTAAAATGCGGAGACCGGTGATGGTTAGCAGCTACATAAATGCGAGGAGTTTGGTACTGCGATCGACTTCCACCTGCCAAGTGTGGCGATAAAGACAAATTCTCTCAACGGAAGAGGTTCTATGTGTTGAATGTGTTGATGCGAACTTTTGCGGGTTGATGGATAAACTTAAGACGATGTGAACTGCACGCGATACTCTACAGCTGTAAAGCAAAAAAATGCGGGGCTTAGGCACAAGAATTTTGTCATCATATCTCATCTAAATAAGTATAGTTACTTATTACATTACTAGTGAGGTTAGGTTAAATCTTAGACTAAGACGAAAAAAGAAAGATAGAACGCTACGTACATTTTAAGTGAAACCGAAACAATTCTCAACTAATTGTTAGAGAACGAATCAAAAAGCCATGTTGATGGTTGCAAATGATTTGACTCGTCGTTCGTCACTTGAAATTACGTAGTGTTTTGCGTAACTTTATTTGCTGGTCTGAAATCTTAGATCGAAAATATATAAATTATCGTACACCAGAGACACATTATATTTTATAACAAAGTAGACACGGGCGCGGCACATTACAATTGTAATAGATTACTATTGTAAATAAGTATAGCGTTCTATTCTGACCCCGATAAAATACTTTAAGCTAAACGTATATATTTGTTGGCTACATTTAAAGATTTAACGAAAAGTTTATCCAGTATAAAAATTTCGATAGTTTTTGTTAATCACCGAAGTCTATCTGATTTTACCTGGATACCTTTAGTCAAGTCCAAACAAAGAAGGGTAAACTAAGATACGCTGGCTTTAATTTTGTTTTAAGTTCAAACAATATTCCCCTTAGGAGGAATATTTGCTATATTTGCCACGCTTGGTAGGCGAGTTGGAAACCTCACTTTTTAAGATGCTGCTGCCCACCTAATTCATTTCCGTTTGTCGCCACTTTCGACATCCACGGGATGAAAATAGGTAGTTGGTTCTCTTACGGCACGACTACACGGCTAACACCAATGATATATAACACCAATATGCAATACCGGAACACCAATGATATATAGTGCTATAAAAAGATATAACATCATTGATGTTGTAATGCCGTACCGTGTTGTGAAAAGCAACTATTCATCAGAAATTCTCATCGATATCATAATATCTGGAGCACATCAGAAATATTTATTCGAAAGGTCGAGCAAGGTCATAGCTATAAAAATATCATTAACATAATTATGAAATATAAGTAGATAAACTGATTAGTCATCTAAACAAACGAATGCATGATATTTCGCCCACGCATAGTTATAATAGGCATGCGTAACAATAGACGATCGAGATTTAGTACTGGTCAGACTTATGTGCCGGAATTTTTGGACATGACTGCCTTGATAATATAAAGATTTATGAATACACGCCCCTTATTAACATACCATGTCCAGAATCATGCTACTTTGGTAAAATTCGTGTATCATAAAATATTCTTGATGGTACAAATGAACTGACAGGATCAACATATTAACAGAACTTAAATAATAATATATAATACTTACATCGGAATCATAAATAACACCGCGTTAGTGTTTATTGATGTTTATTAGGTTAATGTAGTTAAGCGACAGTTGTTTAACGGTTAAAAACGAAAAAAAAAACTTAACTTCATGGGTTCAAATCTTCTTTTTCTTTTTTATCTCTCGCTTCTTCACAGAAGGGACGATTTGCGTTTAAATGTTAGGTATGACTTATGATGCTTGGTTGGCGCTATCCTGTACCATGCACGAGGTTTTAATACCGCCTCATCTATCGGAGGCAATGAGATCTTTTTTGAAGTTTTATTTTACTTATAACTTAGTTTTATTTATTTTATGGTAGATATATAAAAATAGTAAAATAATAAATAATGATTATAAACAAATGTAGTTTTGACGGATCGGTAGGACCTAAGCGTTAACGTGAACTCGTAACCCACACGTAACTTGTATGGTCTATAAATAATCGACGCGGGTTTTGATGTTTGTCTATGTGCAATTATACCAAATTTAAAATGCCTTTACCTTACTTTAAGACAAACGAGAAATTCCAAGTATGAGGAAACGTTTTTATTTAAATTGCTAAATTAAACAATTAATTAAAGACTGTACTTACCGGACGTCTCATACCTTTGACAGTATTTCCCGTCACCGCTTCGTATATTTTACGTCTGGCGTAAACGTGGTGGTTATACCACCATGTAGCACAAGCCGTGAGATATTTTTGGCATTTACTATAGTTGTGACAACTATGGGACGATATTGGGTGATAGATTCTTTTACACCGCCACCGCACGTACATAATACACGATCATACAAGGTTACTTTGGCCAAATTTGCAGAGAAGGTTCTGAATAAGTAAATATAGCCAAATGGTGAAGAAAAATTTATTATAAAAATTCAAATATTCTGTCCTTTTTATCTGTCTATTTAAATTTAAAATGCGTGGTAATGCATTATTTTAAATGATTTTACTGCACACGCACACATTCGTAAAGGTCGATCGGTAGGCAATAACGTTGTTGCCCATAAATCACATTCAATTTGGGATAATTTCAAATAAAAGTAGAAGCCTTATTTACTCGTATTTTCAAAAACTGCAATAACGGTATATCATTATTTATATATTTTAACTTAAATTTAAAATTTGGCTAATCTTTGAAAAATAATCCTGTATATTAGATACTGTTAACAACAAAGGGGCTATAAGTACCTATATGATTTTCTCTGATAATTACTTTTGTTTATTTTGTTTTAAATACATACAATTTATGAAAGTAATACATTATTTCCATTTTTATGCAGTATTAACGCATCTTATCCAACAGATAATATTATATATATTTTTATTACAGTATATTTATTGTAACTTAGACACAATCTAATTACATGCTAAATATTCTGTCTCGTAATATCTCGGACATTACATGCAATAACTATATATTATATATTACAATGATGCGGCAGTTTGGAATTCAACTTGACGATGATGCAAATGTACATACTGCATTCCATGTCATTATTACACGTTTAATTATTTCATTTCCATTTCACGTTATACAATAACAATAACTAAATTATTTATAACTGTCGCATCATGTAATTGCGCAAAATAACTCAATAAATTAAGATTTATGTATAGTAGACATGGTAGAGCCACGTTACAGTTATATTATGGTTGTAGCACGAATGAACGAATCGGGAAAGGACCAGTAACGGCAGCATAATGCTGCTATGTTTCGTATGGTGAGTGTAGAGAACCGGAGACCCTTTTCACTAGAAACTGGGCATTCGATCTTAGTCCTGAGGCCCTGACAATACATTTGAATTTGATTCTTAATGGAGATAGTTGTAGATCTCTATGGGCTACGGCATCCACCTACCATCAGGTGGACTGGGTGCTGATTTGTCACCCTTATTCTATAAAAATAAATACAACAGTAATGTTTTTAGGTAAAAACACAATTTACAGTAGTAATATCTATTTAATACAATATGTTAAAGTAGTTGATGCCCTCTCGTCTTTATGGTTCCGTACCCAAAGGGTAACCAACGGGACCCTATTACTAAGCCTCCGCTGTCCGTCCATCTGTCCGCCCGTCTGTCTGCCAGCGGGCTGTATCTCATGATCCGTAATAGGTAGACAGTTGAAATTTTCACAGAACGTGTATTTCTGTTGCCACTATAACAAGAAATATAAAAAATTTAAGTAAATTAAAAATTAAAAGGGACTCCCTTACTAGAAACCTGTATTACGATCGTACGGAACCCTTCATGCGCGAGTCCGACTCGTACTTGTCCGGTTATTCTTCTTTTTTAAAAGCTTTTATTTATCAACCCGTATAAGTCCACAGCTAGTTATGGGCCTCACCCGTTGCAGAGAGGATGTACCTGAATCGTCTCGCTTGGCAGGGGGATTGACAATCGCAGTACAAGACGTCCCACCACGCCTTTGACACTGCTCCCCGTCATTTGTCTGAATATTTACCGCCTGGTGTAAACGAGGTTGGTATCGGAAGCCATAATATCTTTCTGGCATTTCTCATAGTCGCCTCTTACGACAACGACGGGATGATATGAGACATGAACCTCAAACAATCTTACCCAAATTGTATTTATTTTAGTAATAAATTGTTACCAGCTCTAAAAATAACGGTGGTCGTTTAGGTAGAGTCTCTTAGGACGTCTTTTCGAGAAGATGCAGAGCTAAATTCACATTTAGCGACAGACTATTTATTCGTGTATTAATTTACTCCCGTTTATATAATATTTTCACATATCCTTCATTTATCTGTGTATGTCCACAATAATGCGTCCAACTTTCGCTGCACGTGTGCATTGCAACAGAAGTTGTGATATTTTATGCTTAGACTCGCGATCCGCCCCAGTTTTGCACGGGAGATTTCTGGATCTCGACAACAGCGCCACCTACCGGGTCCAATTGTGAATCTCGTGAAAGTCGGTCCCTAAATAAGTAAATTACATTATTATTTAGGGACCCACTCAGACCGCACAAAAAATTTCAATCTTAATCGTATTCATCAAAATTAGTCGAGCCATTTCGAGATTTTGCGAGACTAAATGTTACATGTGTTTGCAGCTATATTACTAGTACCGGGGGAAGGACCACGCTCTCACAGAATACCAGCGTAAAATAGCAGCTTAACACTGCTGTGTTTTGTATGGTGAGTGTAGAGAACCGGAGACCCATTGTACTGGAAAAGAGGCATTCCATCTTAGTCCTCACGGGTGACAACGCATCTGCATTTTGATTCGTAATTGAGGATAGATTTAGATGTCTATGGGTCACAGCAAACACTTACCATCAGGTGGACTATGTGCTCGTTTGTCACCCTATACTATAAAAAAAGACTAAAGCACGGCCATTGGTTTTTATAAGTACAGTAATACCCCGGACTTACGCGATAGGACTTACGCGTAAGTCGGGGTTCAATTTTGCATATAAATACGTATAAAGTTTGTGAAATCGGGACCAGAGTCTAAAGAAAACAATAATTTAGAAGAATCATGTTTAATAAAATGTTACATTACTATGAATAAAACAACATAAACCGAAGTTATTTTGATGTCGAATGGTCGACCATTCGACATCAAAATAACTTCATATATTCTAACAATGTCGCCTGACGAGTTAAGTTTTTCTTCTTCTCACGTAAAATTTCCTCGTAGCATGCCAGTAACATTTTTATTTCCCGTTTTGTACTAGAAGCGCGTTCTTCATTTGTATCTATTTTTTCTAAAATTTGTAACCCCTTTTCAATTGTACTGAGGCCTTCTGTTAAGTTTGAAATCGTCATAATTCACAATAATTCCACGAGGAACACGTTCGAGCTTGTCGTAAACCAAATGTGTATTGCGTACGTAAAACAATTCCACGCGTAACACGTTCGAACTTGTCGTAAGCCGAACACTGCAGAGCGAAGTGGGCAAATGAAAAATCGCGTATCTCCGAATGCGCGTAAAACTGGGTAGCGTAAGTCATGGTATGACTGTACTCGTAATGTATAGAAGAAGACTTCATGTGCCTGTGCCCACATGCGCTGCCTACGATACGCATGAGGACATGATGTATTCTATACGGTTTTATACATTACAACCTGGTACGGCAACGCTCCAGCTTTAAATAATTACATAAAATTAAAAATGCAGAATGATAATGAAAGCATGCCTTTAAGCATCCTTATATCATTATTGGCAGGCATTTTTATCAGTTTGTGCATTAAAGCTAAATTCAAATATATACTTTTTGTTTTTACGAATTTGTGTCTAATCCATTTTTGTATGATAAATTCAAAAAGTAATCAGATTTCTCTTTATAAAACAAAGAAAGTTTTTAATGTGTGAGTAATGTGTATCTATGCCCAATTTCTGAATCAAATTTAACAGCATTGAAAATAGTTATCACAAAAAGCGTTGTGTTGAGATAATGGTGCTGATAAAATCCGAACTCTGGCAGCACAGTCGCGCTATTTGTAAATCGAGTAGGTAGGCAATGTTGGTGTAATATAAAATATAAAAATTAAGTTATCGCTAAAACGAAGCGATTACATTATTTTTGATTGCTAAACTTATTCTCATATTAAGTGTACATAAAAATTATATATCGGAATTGATTAAAATCTAAATACAATTAGATAAATTTCAGCAAAATAATTATAGAACGATTCATACTTTCATAAATGTAGAAAGTAATTTGAAATCTATATTCTTATTTTAAAAAAACGAGATCCCTGGTTTCATTTGTAACGTTCAAAATAATGTTTAATGTAACATGATATTGAGAATGATACTATTCTAAAACTTGTTCCGTGCGAAATGCGAACGCGCGGTCCATAGAGTAGCAAATGATAACAAGCGTACCTAACTACAAGAGTGGGACGGTCTTTGTAAAATAATAAGTTAAATGGTATTTTTTCCTCTTGAAGAATTATTGAAGCGTACGGCTTATCTCCCACTGTTTTAATAAGGCTTTTTGCGTGAACGGTCTCTTCGGGTCGATGACAAAAGCGACTAGCCGGGTTGGCGCTGCAATCGTTTGGCAGGAGTTTGGGGGAGTAAGGTGTTGTATTTGGTTTGGTCCCCGATTATAACAATACCACTCGCATTAAAAGGTAATGCACCGTTTTCGAGAGAAAAAAAACTATTATAACTTATAAATGGGTAAAACATGGAAGACAAATACAATATTACTGTGAAAGCTGGCTAGTATACATAATTTTCTAGGCATTCGATGGAATGCCTCGTTTCCAGTAAAAAGGGTCTCCGGTTCTCTAAACTCACCATACGAAACACAGCTATTAGGCTGCTATTTTACGCTGGTATTCTGTGAGAGCGTGGTCCTTCCCCGGTCGAGCCGAACCATTTGTGCTACAACTATACTACTAATATAGCTGCAGCATGGCTCTACCACGTAAAAACTACTAAACTACTGCTTACTCCATATAAAGCGCTAATCCAGTATTGCATGGAGTATTGTTGTAATTTATGGGCTGGTGCTGCAAAATGTTACCTAGCAGCTTTGGAGTCAATAGAAATACGTGCTAAGAGGCTTGTTGGAGACCTCAATCTGGTTAAATCCAGTTTTAAGCATTCGCCTTTCGCTGTTCTATAGGATATGTTTCGAAGAGTGAATTGCATAAAATAACTTCTCCCTCTCACCTTCACCAACGGACAAGTAGACGCTCGGCCAGTCTACATTTTTTTGTTGTCTATATACCATTCATACGAACCAAGCGGTTTACTTCGTCGTTCATAAGAGGAAATGCGGGTGTTCTTTTCTCCATATAAACGCTCTCGCCTATTTTCTTTCTGGTGTATGCCCTTATAGCAATGAATTTTTACAGTAAAATAAATATGAATCTCTTCTATGTCCCTATGTTTTCCTTTTTGATGATACATTGTCTTTATAAGCACTAGAACCCTTATAAAATGCTCAAAATTGCCTATTTAGACCGCTGTCAACAGAGGCCTAGTGTTCAAATTTGATAACTAATACTGAAAAAAGAAATACATAAAGACACAGTGTATATCCTTCTTATTCAGTTTATAAAATATCTTTTAAATTGGTCCAATATTGAGGAGGAAATGGTAGAGAGCCAAACCGCGAATTATGCCTTTTACTATGTTTTTACTTAGACTATTTAGTCGGATCCGCAGTTGTCCTTATCGGAGGCCGAGTGCTCGCAGAGCGACAGCGATAGTTTCTTCAAATACCTAATTTTCAAGTCTCTCGGCCTGCATTTCCTTTGAAGGCACACAGCAATGGAGTTGAATGATTTGCCAGCATCTGTCTTTTCATCCATCAGATTACAATGTGGATGTCTTCGAGACAGGAGTAAGTAGGCTTTTGTTTACCATCTCCGACTACATCCCCGGCAACAGGTGGGACCAAGCACTCGCTTAAAATAATTGAAAAAAGTTCAGGAGTGAAAAACGGTGTGACCGTTACCGTTACAGCCTATTAAAGTCCACTGCTTAACATGGCCTCCCCATAGATTACCTCAAAGGGGTATTTGCCATAGTTGCCACGCTTGGCATGCGGGTTGGCAACCGCAGTTATTTAATTTTAGTCGTTATTAGGAAGATGCTGCCCATCTCCTGATTTGTTTCCTGATTTGAGTGTACCGAGTAGTGGCGGTGTAAAAATATCCACTATCCCATCTCGTGGGTGTCGTAAGAGGCGATAGAGCGAAATAACACGATGTGGAATAATTTTAAAGCAATATTTTATGTTTAAATTGTATCAATTTGTAACATTTGCAACTATGCCAGACATTTTTATCTTTTTTAGCTTTTATTTAGCAACTGCAGTTTTATTATCAAAAATAATAAATGAATATTCTAGATTTAATCTGACTTCTTGTATATTTGAATAAATTATGTTAATATGGATGATAAAGTTTTATGTAATAATAAAAGTAGTGCAAAAATTTCTTCGCTTGCAATATCTGCATAATGTGTTTAATGGTGGCTCGAAACGGGTGAACTCTCTTAAGTCACCATTCTATAGTTACTCAAGAGAATTCACCCATTTCGAGCCATGCATCGAATTGTCCACGACTATAGTAAAAATCTGAAAAACGGTTGACCCTGCAGACCCTGGAACTTTCCGCTTATTTTCGACGCTCAAAAATCTATTTCATTTTTTTTTGGTTTTATTTTTTGAAAATCTATGAAACGGCTAGACCGATTGACTTGAAAATCTAATCAGCTTGAAGTCTCAATGAACACTTTTGAACGCGGTGTCGCCCATCTCGTTCGGTTGATTCGTTCTAATGATATCGTACGACAAATTTTTATTTACATACATACATACATACATACATACACACATACTCACGCACAAATACACACTCACACACACACACACACGGCCGGACATCCAGCCGGGAATAGTCGGAACAGCTTCCTAGGACCTCAAAACGTGGAGATCTGATGAAAACTCGCATTCTCAAAATCGGACCGAAATGTATAACTTCCTACTATTGAAAATTATTAATTTTCAAAGCGGGAAGTTAAAAAGTATTATAGTCTAAGATAATTGTAAGATAGATTTAATGGTCTGGAACTTAGAGTAACAACATATATATGTATGATCTGTAATTAATACGATTGATTAACTGTAAAGAAAATTGCCGAATTTAAAATACCCACACTGGGAAGCGTTAAACCAATATCCTTGTATGAGACAGCGCTGACAGGTGCTGAATGGAAGTAATATGTACCGCATTGTCCTGCTCTCTTTATAACAATCATACAAATCTAATTTTAGTCAGCACCTTTATTAACGAGTTAAAAGTATTTTTTTTATAGTATAACGGTAACAAACGAGCACACAGTCCACCTGATGGTAAGTAGTTGCTGTGGCCCATATACATCTACATATATCCTCGATTACGAACCAAAATGCAGATGCGTTGTCACCCGTGAGGACTAAGATGGAATGCCTCGTTTCCAGTAAAATGGGTCTCCGGTTCTCTACACTCACCATAAGAAACACAGCAGCGTTGAGCTGCTATTTTACGCTGGTATTCTGTGACGGCGTGGTAGTATGGGTCCGGGACCGGGGCCCTCCCCGGTCGTGCCGACCCTTACGTGCTACAACTATACTATCAATATTAATATAGCTGCAGCATGGCTCTACCATGTGAAACATGATACAGATACAATTTAGAATAAAGATACAATTTGAAACGACGAGGTTAATATTTAACAAACTAAATACACTACACGGTTATGTACTCCTAGTACATAACCGTAAAGTGTGAGCGGTGTAAGAATATCCACTACCTACACTAATATCATCCCGTGGGTGTCGTAAAAGGTAGCAGAGGGAAACTGGACCAGGAAATGGGCAGCAGCATCCACCTGATAACAGCGGAGCGGGATAAAAAAAGCTGTGGTAGTCGCAGTTTTTTTTGCTTGCTAGGCGTGCCAACTATTGCAAATATCCCCCTTATGAGACATTCTGTGCGGAAGTGATCAGTGAATTTTTGATAGGCTATAATGTTAATGGTAACATGATGTGAGTAATTAAAACGCATTTGTTATGTTAACTTTATGAAAATACTACAGCACTACCAATATAAGCGACAGATGATTATGGTGTTTATTAGGTTATGGTTAAGATACCATACGTCTCACTTTAGCTATGTGTCCCGCTATTCTTAAAATACGTAAAAATGTCCCGCTTTAACAAACAAAAGCGCTCAAGCCTTGTCACCCGAGCCATCGTTGTGGGTCCGTTGCGTGCGTACAAGTTTTGCCAGCGTGGCTCGACTAAAAGTTACGTTGACATGACTGAAAAGTTATATTTTTAAACTAATGTAATACAATCAATTATTAAAAAACAACAAGTTATTTCTAAATAATATTTATATTGCTCTTCTAAAAAAGTTAAAAAAAAAGCTAGCCTACCTCATTAAAAAGATCATTAAACATTTCATAAACATGATATTATTTTTACTTAACCCATTGACCGCCTAAGCCGCACCTTGGTGTCTACGGAGACATTTATTTAATATTATGAATATATTGAAATAAAAATGCAACTATTCACGCGCCAAATACTTAAAGAACACAATAAATAATATATATATGGGTTGATTAGTAGAAGTTCTGTCCATTATAAAATTTATGATAACTTCCTTAATATAATGACGCATAATGTTGCAATTCAACGCCTAAATCGTTGTATCATCTATTAAAAAAAAATTGTGTCTGTTTGTAATGTCACAGCTTTTTACTAAATGCATATGAAAGTATATACGATACTTATAACAAAATAACATTCTTTGAAATTTTGTCTGTCTGTCTGTTTGTTCCGGCTAAACTCCGAAATGGCTAGACCGATTTTGATGGCACTTTCACTAGCTGATAGCTGATGTTATAAGGAGTAACATATGCTACTTTTAATAAAGAAAAATAATTATATAAAACACATGAAATCCAATCGTAATAAATCCACGCGTGCGAAGTCGCGGGGAACAGCTAGTACACACTTAATATTGTCTTTATGCGGCCGGGAAGTGAATAAATCACAACGCCTCTAAACTTGGATTAGGCATATGCCCAACATTTGACTGTTATAGGTTGGTGATTGTGTTTCAATACACAAATTGTGTGATGAAATTAACGTGCGTAGGTTTAGCAACTTTATACTGGCTCACTTTAACGTAGGTACCGATTTAGTTGCTGGCTTATTTTACATATCCACATGGAAGAACGAATGCAATATTACTGTGAAAGCTGGCTGGCATACATAATTTTCTAGGCATTCGATGGAATGCCTCGTTTCCAGTAAAAAGGGTCTCCGGTTCTCTACACTCACCATACGAAACACAGCAACGTTAGGCTGCTATTTTACACTGGTATTCTGTGAGAGCGTGGTCCTTCCCCGGTCGGGCCGAACAATACTACTAATATAGCTGCAGCATGGCTCTACCACGTAAAAACTACTAAACTACTGCATACCCTATATAAAGCGCTAATCCGGTCTTGCATGGAGTATTGTTGTAATTTATGGGCTGGTGCTGCAAATTGTTACCTAGCAGCTTTGGAGTCAATAGAAATACATGTACTAAGTAGATGATTCGTATTTACGCTGCGTTTTAACTATTTAGAACATCTATCAAAACTTGTTTATGATGCTGTCAGACTAAAACTGTTTATGCCAGATTTTTTTTTTAATGTAACAACGGTTACATTAAAAAATATCTTATGAAATGTGTATACCTATTGACATTCTTTGGTAATAATATTTTACCGTGTTTTGTCGCCGTGTAGAAGATACTTAAGGGAATTCTAAAAATGTCTGGTTTCCGATTGATGGTGGTATTGCCATATTTTTAAACCAGGTGAGAAATATTCAAACTGATGACGGAGAGCATCGTCAAAAGTGCAAAGTGACTGACATTGTCATCAACAATTCGCCTTTAAGGCAGATTCTCTATACAACGGAAAATACTCATTTCCAGCAGTGGACATAGCCTTGTGTGTTATGTTTCTGTTACAATTTCACATCTATTGAATACATCCAAATAAATTAATAGTTCTTTTACATGGTAGAGCCATGCTGCAGTTATAATATTATTGTAGCACGAATGAGTCGGCTCGACTGACGAAGGAACACGCTCTCATAGTATACCAGCGTGAAGTATCAGCTTGATGCTGTTGTGTTACGTATAGTGAGTGTAGAGAACCGGAGAACCTTTTTACTGGAAACGCGGCATTACATCGTAGCACTCAGGGGCGACAACGCATTTGCATTTTGAATTCGAAATCCACTTATCATCAGATGGAGCCTTTGCTCTTTTGTCATCTTTATTTTATTGAAAAGGTAGTTAAGAAAAGTTTGAATACATCGCAAATCAAAGTGCAACTTAATCCGTGTTATGTTTTGTATTGCTTAATACTTTAATAAGGTTTCTAATAAAACGCATACGGCTTTAGTAATATATAGTAAAATAATTATTATAGATGTACGTCACATTTCCCGTTTCGGCATAAGAGAATTCGTAAACGCATGCAAGAAGCGAATTAGGGGAATATAAAACATACTATTTCGCATTTATACTACATTCTATATTCTATACAAATAAATAAAATTAAAGTGTCTGTTTGTAATGTTAAAATAACAGCTTTTTACTAAATGCATATGAAAGTATATACGGTACTAATAACAAAAATAACAATTTTTAAAAATTTGTCTGTCTGTCTGTCTGTTTGTTCCGGCTAATCTGCGAAACGGCTGGACCGATTTTGACGGGACTTTCGGACGGGAAAGAATTAGGGTTCCGCGCAAACAAATTAAAACCCATGAAATCGTAGTAAATTGCACGCGGGCGAAGTCGCGGGGGACAGCTAGTACAGCTAGACTGTTGAAGGTAAGCAGCATCAAAAGTCTGAGAAATCTAGTACTGTCACATAATAGTTAATAGTACAAGGATAAAAATAAGCCTGACTGAGAAACCCATTTAGCTGGTAACACCCTTTTTAAAGCCGTTCCATCCTCGGATTAGAACGCATCTGCATTTTAATTCTTTATCTACATATATAAATAAAATGATAGAGGTTTGCAGTTTTGCGCGCATCGCGGAAAAACTACTGGATAGATTTCAATTAGGTTTTCTAAGTTTTATTGCTTAGACACTTGGTCCTTATATAAAAAAAAATATTTCGTTATCTTCATTTAATAAAAAGTTATTAAAGTTTTCAGAAACAACAATTTTCTAAGCAAAGTATATTTTTGCTTGCGATCTTTTTGATGTTTTTTCCTTTGCACATACGAAAATTTTGTTAATATATCAAGCAACGCGGACGAAGTCGCGGGTATCAGCTAGTTGAAGATAAATGTGGGCACCTGCCACATCACCCACTTAACATTGGATGGACTATGTGTCTGTTTTCAACCTACTATAAAAACCTTCTGTACCAAGAAAGCCCAAGTATATTTACGGGTTGATTAGGAGGAGAAGAAAGAAAGAACGTCATTTTAATTACTTATATCCTTCTTCAATTTAAATTCACAAAGTTAGATATTTAAATTAGGAGGCTCTCTAATCTAGTCATTGGTGATACAGAAAATAATATTACACATATAATTACTTTGCAGATAATTAAAGGTTTGTGCTGTATAATAGCCCATGTAGAGCGCTTTTAACACTGTTAATTGCAGGCAGGGTGTCGTTCCTTTCGTAACAGTCCCTGCGAAGGCTCCAGCGGCTGGTGTGTCATTCATTAAGCCGGTACGCGTCGGTCTCCAAAAGGTAAAGCGGTGGTGACCTAAATCGCTTCTCCATTGCTCTGAATTATAACACGGTACGTGAATTACTACAAAATAATTTTATATGTGTTGTAGACGGGTTGCAAACCATAGTGGTACAAGTGATAAGAATTAATATTTTGAGAAAAATTAATTTTGTATAAAAAATTAAAATATTAGCCTTAGGGGTTATAATAAAATATACCATGTATTTGAAGTCAAATTTTAATGTTCTCCGTGTTAAATGTAACTTTATAAAAATGATTAATAATAAATGAAAATAAAAAAAATCACATATACCGTTTTGGCATAAAGAAAAAATAGAATAATGCACTTAAATCAGTATGGCACATAATAGTTTATGTACCATACTGATTTGTTTGATTTGATGTTTATACTTGTATCGGTCCAAGAGTTGAATTGTTCAAGTAGGGTGTGTACATTGTCAAATTGAAACATATTTAAAATTTTGTATTTAAGTTATTACTGTTATACTCTGGGTGAATAAGTTGGTAAACTTGTTTAACTTATTCATCTTCACTTAAAGTATAATCCAAAATACTTTCTTCGTCTGTCTCGTGCACGTCATCTTTTCGGGGTCGACCTGGCCCGCTTAAACGACTTGTTGAAGTCGATGCGTTCTCATCACTTTGTAACGTGTTATAAAAGTCGTGATTTATCGGTGGTATGAATTTAAGAAGCACCATCAAATCTTTATGTTTAGCTGCTTTTATTTTGATTTCACTTTCTCTGAGTTTTGGGAGGATTTTGGAAATATATCCTTTTTTAGCATCCATTCGAACTTGGCGAAATGGTGAGTCATCCAACGACTCCTTAAAATACATAATTTTCGGTTTTTCTTTTAAAAATCTCCTCCATCTTATTTTTAGCCACTTAATTTTATTTTTAACACTGTCAATTTTTCTGTTAATGATAACCTTTGAGACAGGGTCCGTAGAAATAAAATTTTCTTGTTGCATTCTATGTACTTTGAATTTCTTTCGCGTTTTTTCAACCAAAGTCATTCAGTCTTCAGGCACATAAATATACGAGGCTTTCTTTTTCTGTTTTCAATGTGCGAAAAATCAGCGTCATTCTCTAGATAACTGTGCCCCGATACTATAAATTTGTGATCCACTTTTGTTAACCCAGTATGAGCTACGACATACATCCAATGCTTGGAAATCATTTGGTTTTGGTTTTGACCACCGCAACTGTCGCTGTATGCAATCAAGTGTTTACACTCTTTAGGGACAATGTTTGTGATATATTTTAATAGACACGAAGCTGCTTCTGATGCTCCACGTGACGTAATATTTTCTCCGTACATATACATATGCGCATCTCCAGTTTTGCAGTCATGAATCCCTAAGTTATAGGTCCAAAATTGACGCTTGTAGTATACCAAATTTGTTCGTAAATATGGAGTAGGTAAGGTTTTCTCTAAGTCAAAAGTAATTAGATGAACTGCTTCATTTTCTTTGTCCCTATGTTTAGTTTTTCTTGTCCTTTCAACTTCTAATAAATGATTTTCTTTTTCCTCCTTGAAACATTGTTTCTTTTCTGCATTTTCTTCACATTTATAAAGATTCTCTAGCTTGTCACACGTATTACATGTGTCACTTCTAAGTTTGTAAAATCTAAGATTAAATTCAGTATTGAACGCCTTTCTATAGATTTGTTCTCTAACTGGTTGTTTACCTTCAGTAATGGTTTTTCTTTATAAAGCGAATACAATTTTCATACTGATAACTCAGGAGATAGATATTTTTTTAAGTGGTGCATCCTCGCGTGAATAATGGCTTTTAAATTTTGGGAAAACTGTCGATGTGTTCCCTGACGTCTTTCAATTTGTCTTCTTTGGTTTTATTTCCAGGTTCATACTTGCCACGTTTGTCGTACACAGGCAGTCTTTGACTGTAATTTGAGAAAAGGCTGCGTAGGTAAATCTTCTTTTTGAAATAGTTAAAGTTTTGAGAAAAAATGTTTTACATACTCTCTTAGTATTTAATGTTATTATTGTACTTATTTTTTTGTTGATTGAACGCTTCGGTTTTACTTTTTGTACGCAATATCTAATGAAATTTGTTTCGTCTTCCCAATTTCCTAGATTCCAAAACTCCGAATGTATTAGTTTACGCTCATTTTCAGAAAAAGTGTTGCATTGGTATCGACAAACATGCGAAAAGGTTTCTAAAACCTTAGCTTTAATGGTTTTGTCTTTAGTAGACATATACTCTTTTCCTTCATTGCGTCTCTACTTTCTAATATTTTTCTTTCAGGTATTGATGTTCTTCTGTCTTTAGCGTGATTTTTTAGAAATTTTACAAGGGACAACTGGCGGAAAGTTGAGTGATACTTGTACAATAGGCGGAGTTGCTGGTTGTATCGGCACAACTGGTGGGGAGTTAGATTGTATTTGTACAATAGGCGCAGTTGCAGGTAGTATCGGTACAACTGGTGGAGAGGCAGATGGTACTTTTTCAATTGTTGGTATTGCAGGTGGTATCTGTTCAACTGGCGGAGAGGCATATAGTACTAATTGAATTGGTGGTGTTGCAAGTGGTATCGGTACAACTGGCGAAGAGGCAGATGGTACTTGTTGAATTGGTAGTGTTGCTGGTGGTATCGGTACAACTGGTGGAGAGGCAGATGGTACTTTTTCAATTGTTATTATTGCAGGTGGTATCGGTTCAACTGGCGGAGAGGCATATAGTACTAGTTGAATTGGTGGTGTTGCAAGTGGTATCGGTACAACTGGCGAAGAGGCAGATGGTACTTGTTGAATTGCTAGTGTTGCTGGTGGTATCGGTACAACTGGTGGAGAGGCAGATGGTACTTTTTCAATTGTTGGTATTGCAGGTGGTATCTGTTCAACTAGCGGAGAGGCATATAGTACTAGTTGAATTGGTGGTGTTGCAAGTGGTATCGGTACAACTTGCGGAGAGGCAGATGGTACTTGTTGAATTGCTAGTGTTGCTGGTGGTATCGGTACAACTGGTGGAGAGGCAGATGGTGCTTTTTCAATTTGTTGTATTGCAGGTGATATTGGCCTAACTGGTGGTGAGGCGGATGGTACTTGAGGCGGTTGTGTGTTTGTGTATTTTATTTACACAGATTTTAATACTGGATATGATTTAAACTCTAACTTAAAACTTTATCCAATAACCAACGAAATTAACATAAGTAATATTTAGTAATAAGTATACTTTAAATTGTATACTTAAATCAACAATATTTAATGTTTGCAGATACATGGTCTTAATTTTAGCCAGTGAGCAACATTGAGTAGCATTTTGTTCTAACGTGTAATACGGTCGCCAGTGTGGCCTCTTTGTTACAGCTTTAGATTGGACTGCAGATAATAACAAACAGTCATAGACAATAGAACAGGGTGGGGCATATGTTATCTTTTGTAAATATGCATGCACGCTGTATATTAATTTACGATTTAGTTCATTTGTTGCTCTAAACGTTGTTAGGGTTTTATTTCTTTCTGAAATAAAGATAAATTTTATTTTAAAATTCTTTATAATATCCAGATATTAATATTTATTCATCCGTTATATAAATAAATAATTACTTAGGTTTAATTACAAGGCTACAAGTACAATCTTTTAGGGTTCAAGGCTAAATGAAATAATCTTAATATTTTATCTCCGACGAAGTTTCAAACGAATCAATATATTAAAGCAATCATGTTATAATACACTCAAAGTTCATCTTACCTTTTTAAGCTTAAATTAATTAATCAGCCCATTTCATCCCGTGTCGTTTCGACGGCCAAGCCTCCTGCTAAGCGTCGTGATAAAGCCAAATTCTCAAAAATGGAAAAGGTCAGTGCTCAGATTGAAGAGCTACTAATTCCCCTTATGTTACGAAATTGCAATTACGCTAAGTCTAAGCGATAGTAACATAATAGTTAAGAGTGTCGACTGCGAAATAAAAAAGTCGAGGATTCTAATCTGCAATTCCGCCTCTGCTAGCATCAATCTTTCCAGCTCAGTTGCAGTGATTAGCTGCAGTATCAGTCCTATTCTGCTTAAGAGTGCGTTTGGGTCACACAGGGAGCACACAGAGGCCCACTTAACATTAGGTGGCCTGTACTTTTAAATCTATATAGATTTAAAAGTACAGTCCACCTGAATATACACCTAAATCTAGCTTTCATTAAGAATCAAAATACAGATGCCTTGTCACCTCTGAGGAGTAAGTTACAATGCCTTGTTACAAATAAAAAGATTTCAGTTATCGTCACTCGCCATACAAAACACAGCAGCAGTATGCTGTTATTTCATGGTAGTATTGTTTATATATTACAGCTGTACGACTGTTAATATAGTATATATTATTATTACAATTAGCATGACTGTCTCGTTGGTCTAGTGATCGAAAACGTGGTCGCAGGTTCATATCCCTGGTTGGGCTAAAAAAGGATATTGGGTTTTCTGTCAAGAAATTTCCAGTAGCAGCCCGGAGTTAGGAATTTGGCAACCTTAGTACCTCGGAAAGCACTTGATCCTGCGCTTGATCAGTCCCATCGGACTATGAGAGTAAGGGAATAGACAGAGCACCTGTGCTAGCGCACACTATAATCCTGTTCAGTGCAGATGGCTAGTCTGCGTTGAGTCTGGATGCCGCGACCAAAATTCGGTCTGGAGTGTAATATTATTCTGTGCGAGCTTTTCCAGTCAAACAAATCCATTCGTGTTGTAATAATACGCTACTAATAATACTAACACCCTGCATGGGTACGGTAATATGTAGTATGACCTTACTTTTCTGTCGATAAGCTGCTTTCTTATAGTGGAAACAGCTCATGTAAATAAAGTATAATTAACACGTCAGGAAATAATAACGCATCTGTAACATTCTTTGTTTGAGGTTGGTTTCATGTGTTTATTGGCTGAAGGAGCCGCTTACTCATAGGATAGATTACTAGGTTGTTTGTCAAACAAAAAATAATAAAAAATAATAGTTTTCTGAAGTTGGTGTGGGACTTATAGGTCCCAAGTTTATTGTGACTTAATAACAAAAAATGAATGCTCCAACTGAATGATGATGATGATGAATGATGAAAGTGATCAAGACAGATATTTCTAGTAGTAAATAAATAATAAACGTTCTTTCAATATATTATTGCTTATATTATGTATAATTGTTACTTATATTATGTATAATAATTACTTACATTAAAGTACGTTGATAAAATTTCTTTAATACCTATACGTTAAAAAAATTACTCTCAAGTTACCAATTTCACCTTCGAATACTGATCAGAGAATCGCAATGAGCAAGTTGTCATTCGACAACTTCATAGTATATCGTGCCTTTGATAAAAGAGCCCTCTAGCTCCACTGTCTGGAAACAAATAATAAAATTTTGTTGTTATTTGTGATGTTCCCTCTCATTTTTGTGTATTTTTTTATATTATACTGAGCCAGCGCTTAACTACAATCCCACCTGATGGTAAGTGGTGAAGCCTAAATGGTTAAGTGCACTGACTTAACAAAAGCCTATTCACTCTTGCCTTGAAGACATCCACATTGTAATCGGATGGAAACACAGATGGTGGCAACTTATTTCACTCCTCTCCACTATTTGTATGTGTCTTGTGCACTGTTAAAATTTAGTATTACTAGATAGAATATTAAATAGAGATGACACTTTTAAATATGCCAATTGACTTTTGTTCTAGATTAGGGAATTAATAAATCGGAATCCATAATTCCTCACGATTCTGTCGGACAAAACAATTTTTTTATAGAATAAGAGCGATAAACGAGCACACAGTTTACTTGATGGTAAGTGGATACTGTGGCCCGTAGACATCTACATTTATCCTCGATTAAGAATCAAAATGTAGACGCGTTGTCACCCCTGAGATGAAATGCCTCGTTTCCAGTAAAAAGGGTCTCCGGTTCTCTACACTCACCATTTGAAACAGAGCAACATTAAGCTGCTATTTCACGCTGGTATTCTGTGAGAGCGTGGTCCTATCCCGGTCGAGCCGATCCATTCGTGCTACAGGCATAATATAGCTGCAGCGTGGCTTTACCACCTATGATAACTTACTACGACATATGAGCCTTAAACATTGAAATCGACGTGAATTTAAGAAAGATCGGAAGGCTTAAAGTTGCCTTCTCTCTTTTCAATAAATGGCAATAGAAAGACACAGATATAGAGATAATACTTAATTTAAGTAAGTGATAATCAACGATTATAATTATTATGGTCGTATGTTTTAAATTGTACTTAAAACACATATTAAATGCAATTCTAAGTAAAGCCATAAACCGATGCAACCTTTTACATAGTACTAAGTTGATCAATAAATTTTTGGAAACACAATGAAACTAAGATATGTATATATGTAAATTGTATTGATTTTTCACGTATTCGCCTTTTAACTTAATACACCTTGAATAGCATTTTGCAAGTTGCTTAATTCCCTTGGAAAAAAGGCTTGACCCTGGGACTCGAAAAATGCCTCTACAGCACACATCACGTCATCGCCGTCGAATTTTAAACCACGCAAGTGCTTTTTCAGGTAAGTAAAAGGTGAAAATCACTCGGAGCTACGTCCGGAGAATATGGTGCTGCATCGACAGAAACCCAGCAGTTCGGATGGCAACGCTTGCAACATCAGATCGATGGGCAGGGGCATAATCATAATGAAAAGTACTCAAACAAACAATTTTCCTCGATGTTTATTCTTCAGTTCTTCACATAGTTTTTTTAATGATGCGTAATAATCTCCGATTATTGTCTCTCCTTTACTTAAATAGTCGATAATTATTATACCTTCTGTATCACAAAAGAGGCCAAAGAAGATCGATTAAGACTGCGTTGACTGCCACGCTGAAAGAAAGGAGTCCGCGAGACTGACGATACGTTGCACTTGGAAGCAGAGCATACGGTGAATTCGATCATTATTACAAAGAGGCCATTTTTTTTCCAGCGGACGCAGACATCTTGAATCTTTTGGTTGGCGGGGAAGACGGTCTTTTTCACACCTTGCTTTGGTTTTACGTCTCTGGTCAAAATGGTAAAATGGTATACCCACGTTTCATCTACGGTTACGAAACGAGCCCAAAACGAATCTACACCTTCTTTTAGCAATATCACATTTAGCTTTGAAATGTCAACTCTTGCTTTCTTTTGGGCGTCGTCTTTAAGGTATGAGTTAAAATAAACTAAATTGTCCCAAACAAAAGCTTTAGTATCTCAGCTAAATGACGTATGGTCACACGTCGATCTACCTTGACAATTTCTTCGATTTTTTTAACGTTTTCTTGTGTAGCCGCCGTTATTGGCCGCCCGGAGCGAGTGTCGTCATTGCAGGCGGTTCTGCCGCGTTTAAATTCAGCGCAATTCAATTAAGACACTTTTAGTAGAATTTTTTTAAGGCAGAAATATTTAATAACTGCATGAAATTCGAGTTTCTCCATTTTACATACGAATCAAATTCCCGCCAAAGTTTGAAAAAACAAAATTGGGTATAGTTTTTAATTTAGCTTTTTCTGGTCTTGGCTACTAACGAATTTAAGATTCGAAAAGAAAATAGAACGCATTTCTATAATTCATTGATAAGTGTCCTATTCCGAAAACTTATTGATTGTATATGACAACATAATTAAATTTCAACATCCATAGCTTATATTATTAGTGTATTCAAATAACAATTATTATTATATTCATATTGAACCTTTGCTTCTATTCGGTTGTAATAAACAAGGATATATTTACTACTAGATATATTTACTACTACTAGCTGTCCCCCGCGACTTCGCCCGCGTGGAATTTACTACGATTTAATAGGTTTTAATTTTTTTGCGCGGATCCCTAATTATTTTTCTAAAATAAAACTATCCTAAGTTACTCCTTATAACGTCAGCTATCTGCTAGTGAAAGTCCTGTCAAAATCGGTCCAGCCGTTTATACTTTAATATGCATTTAGTAAAAAGCTGTAATGTTAACATTACAAACAGACACTTAAATTTTATTTATTTGTATATATATTATGCGTAGTCCTTAACATTATTTCTGCTTTAAATGATAAAACTAGTTCGAAATAAATACTTGAACTATAACATTTGTTTTGTATAAATTTATAGCAAAAATGACTTTGAATTGTGTTAATGTTCCTACTTATTTGCTACGTCCTTCTATTTAAAAAAATATATTATTTATTGTATCTTAGAACGTATTAGCTTTGATAAATTGATTTCTGTTAATCCGCTCATGTGGAATTTATCTAGTATTAAGGGACGTGTGAAAAGCAAACAGGTTATATATTACTAAATTAGTACAAAAATAGATATCATATATTCTAATCCATTACATAATCTACTCTGTGCCAAATTTTAATTAAATCCCTTCAAAGAGGTTTTTGGCGGAAACTTGACCGGCGCGGCGGTGGCGGATTGCTGCTCCTATATTATTGTTTAAATAATGGTTTAAAGTGGATTTTGATATGTAAGGCCGGTCACATACATACGGAATTCCGTTTCGGGATTCTATTTCGGAATTCCGAACGGGTCGGCCACACACATATGGAATCCCGTTTTGTCCGCAAAATTTCGAACGGAAAACTATCGTACGTGTGTGATGTGTCATAAATTTTATGATGAACTTACTGCGTTCGAAATCTCGAATCGGAATTCCGAAACGTAATTCCGAAACGGAATCCCGTATGTATGTGGCCGGTCTAAAAGTGGTGCGATTTTGTGTATTAAACGTCTGCGCATGTGAAATATTAGTGGAAACGGTGAAACATGTGCTCCGATGGTGATGTGAATCTCAAGATAAGGTGTCTGTCTGCTTAGGCGCCTTGAGATACTATTGCCAACTCTCTGCTAGCTCAAGGTGCCATTAAAATCTCCCAAAAAATACGCAATGTGACTCATCAACATATTGTGTACTATAGAGGGTTATTATCACTTGATACTGAGATAAATGTAGACATGGCTTAAAGGACAAGCATCCAAGCTGAAAATCTTAATAACAAAACCATGCGTGAGTGTCGTGGAACACTAGTACGAAGTTCCTTTCGTAGTATATTATTATTGATAAACTTATTATATTATTGATTAACAAATACAAATAAATGAATTGCTAGCGTCTATTAAAATGAAGCGTCATTTAAAATAAAATGTTATTTTTAAAAGAAAAAGTACGAGAGAGATGAATATTATTCCATCTCGCTCGCACTATACAAAGGGGGTCGTGACGGAAAAATCTTACACTTTTTCTCGCCTAGCCCCCATCCGCCAAATTCGTACCGTGCGATAAGGAACTTCGTCCCAAAAATTCTTTCAAACGTTTGAAAGTGATTGAGTTGAGTGATAAACACCCAAACACAAAGTTACACATTCATAATTTCGGAATGATCTTACCTTTCTATAATTTAAAATTTAAAAACATTGGTATTTGCTAGACTAAAGATTGAAAACTGGTTCTAAATTTCGGTACGGTTCTTCATAAAAATTCTAAAAAAATTATATTAGTTGTCAGGAGTGACAACGCAACTGCATTTTTGATTCGTAATCGAGAATATATTTGTGTCAACGGGCCGGAAGCCTCCACTTACCATCGGGTAAACTGTCTGCTAGTCTGTCACCTTTACTTCGATAAAAATATTACAAAGTAATTCCCAATAATATAAAAGTATACGGCACAGCTGATTTATCTTTAGATTAATACTACTCTTCCATCTATAACTGTGGCACTGCTGTGTACTGGTCTAAAGGATATGAAACTCAGTATAATTCCTGGCTGTAAGGTTTTTTATCTTAGTCCTAACTTAGAAAACAATAAAAGAAGAAAGAAAAGAAAAAATAAAGACGAAAGTTAATATTATGATAACTAGTATCAAACAATTTTTTTCACTTTTCATGATAATCTTCATTTAATAAATTTAAATAAACGTCTGTTTAAAATGAATTATTAAGATTAAGTTATTGTAAATGAAGTTTCTGTTTTAAATGATATTAGTTACATTGACATGCCATCTACCGATATAATTAGTAAACTAATATTTGTATTAATCGCGAAAGCTTTTTTTTAATCCTTATTATGTCCAAAGTATGTCCGATAACGCATCTGCGGCCTTCTTTATTTGAAGTTAATTGCAGGTATCCAGGGGTTCTAGTTGCCAGTTACTCTAATATTATTAAAGGCAATTTATCTCAATAAAAGTGTTTAGCGTATAAGTAAGCATTGCAAGTACTTGAATTAAAATTAATTCTCGACGTGTGAAGCCACAGGCGTGGAATAGGGTGACTGATATTTTCCTGCGTTCCAAAACTTTTCTAATATAATAAAACCTTTCTAATTCAAAACCTTAACTAAAAATAAGCATGAATAACTATAAAATATGTCAAATTTATTTTTTGCTTTAAGTGAATATTTAAAGATAATAACTCACTTAACAAATATTGTTGCTAGAGAGACATAGTAAAACGTTGCGAAAAATCAAAGTTAAGATGTCAGATATTTTTTTAAATATGTAGAAAAACGCATTGTATTTTGTTCCTTCAACTCCGTTTTTCCCTTTAAGTCTATGAATGTGATAAATATTGTACTAAAATGTTAAATAAGTTGCAGTCTATACACGTCGCACAAGCCTCACTTCTAAAATATGACAGCCGCGCTGTCCAGCGCTTGAAACACTTTACAAGTCCTCAGAATATTTTATTTCGGTGGTTTCCTTCACCGCTTCACTGGTGGAAGCGGTGAAGAAACACGAAAGAAAACCGGGTAACTACGAAATTTACGGCGAGCGCTTAGCGCCTGACCTACCACGGCTTCACTTAAATTTTGCGTGAGTTTTAAAATGATAAAAATAAGTTATAAAAATTAAACAGGAAGGCGTCGAAGCACTGACATTTTAAACGAGGCTGAATTCGCAAAACAAAACCTTTGTACCAAGGTTTCACTTCCAAAAGTAAACGAGGTATTGTAGTTGGGGTTGCCATGCTTTTGTGAAGATTTTAATAATATAAATATAATGACAATGGCTTTTATAAAATATAAGGCTGCAGGGAAACCCCAAAAGGGATTTTTCGTTAAGATTGAGAGAGATTTCTCTATAGCAGTGATACCCAATCAGTGGTCCCCAAAAGCTTAAATTTGGTCAGCAAAAGATTTAAATATTTTACCTACCGAATCGTTTTAAATTATAAAACACATTTATTATTTACTAGTCACTTCAGTAAGTACCTAGTAGCTTTTACAATAAATATACAAATAATACTGTTATATAATGATTCTTTTCAGTTTAATAAATAATTATGTTAAAAGTTGTGATTATAATTTATTGTTAGAATAACATGGTTTTTCTTTCACCTTGTGGTCCCTGCTAACAACAAAAAAATCAAAGTAGTCCCTGGTCAAAAAAGGTTGGAAAACCCCGCTCTATAGAGTAAATAATATGATTTTTATTCTTCTACTTCACTGGCCAGCAAAAATAAACCGCTAAATTTGAGCATCTGGAAGATTTTCCATTATTGCTACGCCTGCTAGGTGGATTTGCAAACGTAGTACCTACCGTCTTAGATGCTGCTCTCCATCGCTGAACTAGTTTTATTACGTCTTTTGTAAAGGAAGCTATTTTTCTATCTATCGAAAGCCTTGAGATCGTCCCTGTCATTTGAAAAAGCGGCTTCTTTTGTCGACACCAGATGGCATTTATTTTAATTGCGTCATCTTAAAAATAACTATGTCTTTTTGGTGGATACACGGACAAATTTTAGCGCAGTGTCTGAAAGCTTATAATGTCTCAAGTGCATAGGTCGTGTAGTCACATTAATCAATTTGTCGTCATCGTGCAGGGCTTGATAATGCAGTTTCTTTATAATTTATGTAAGTGTATTATGTAAGCCGTGAAGTTTTTTGTTGTACGAAACTGACGTTTATTGATCGTATAAATTAAACGTTGTGACACTGCTGGTGGTGGTATTTTTAAAAGAAATTAAAAAATAAGGCGCGAAAGGAGTCGCTTTCGTATTTGACTGTGCAAGATCGGATTAAAATTATTTTATTTTTATTTATTTTATTTTATAGATTCGTAGATTCGTTGCCACCCTGAGGAAGAAGATGGAGTGCCTCGTTTCCAGTAAAAGGATCTCCGATTCTCTACACTCACCATACGAAACACAGCAGCATTAAACTCCTATTTTACGCCGGTATTCTGCGAGAGCGTGGTCGTCCCCCTGTCGAGCCGCCCCATTCGTGCTACAACTATAATATAGCAATATTTAATACTTAAAACAAAATTTATATTTATGTGTAGCGGACACAGTTCAAGTTAACATTTTACAAGATACAGAAAGCACTCCTCTCCGCTTTGGTAAAACCCGATACTTTCCTAGGCACGTGTTCTTTACAGTAATTAGTTGTTATAATACAAACTTCTTACCATTTTTGCTCCTGTCTCACTAAATTCCCTTGTAAAGTAGGCCGTTTTTCCATGCGGCATTCTAATTGTTTGTTTCATTATGTTGTCACTTTCCAGCTGATACAAGACTTTAATCTAAAAATAAAAAAATGCGATAAAATAACAGCCTACATACGTCTCTCACAGTCACAGGACTCTTATTTCTAAAAGAGTTTATAAGGAACATTAAATTAAACACCATTGAGTTATCATTACAATACAACCGTCTTTTTAAAACCAATGTTGGATATAGGCCATTCCGAAAATGAGTCAGCCGATTTTCTAGACGGTAGGCTCCTTTTCTGCCTAGAAGTCTGCAATGCCTGCACTGCCGTGTTCCGTTCTGAAGGGTATAGGATTCTAGTATAATTATAGGTTGAGAGGCATTCCATCTCCGTCTTCATCTTCAGTGGCGACAGCGTGTATGTAGTCACTTACTATCAGTTGGAGTCAGTATGAGATAAAAAACTGCTTAACTAGAATCACAACGTCGCTAAACGTAGAGTGTATAACCCTCGTACTGATATTGCTTTAGTCCTTAGTATCATAGAGTAGTTTTGGTTTCATATTGTTTAGGTGTACCTAAGGGAATAATAGACAAATATATAACTGAATCTATGAAAATAATGCAAGATGAAATTATTTTACATTTCAAACTTTCAATGTTTTCATTTTTCATTTCGTAAATAAGAAAATTTTTATTCTTATAATTTCGTAAGTAAAACTGAAATTGGTAATTGTATATATTTTTTACGAGAAAACAAACAGAGAATCTGATCGACTTTCATTAATAACTTTTAAACGGTGTTGAGTTCAATAACGAAAATCAATAGGGATTCTCCTTAGAATATATGGAATCTTATTTAATACTATATATCTCAATCTATTGCTTACATTTCTATTAAGCGAGAAGACTCACCGACGCATAGACCAACGGACGGCAGTTCATATATTTTTTCAATTACATGTTTTGTTATGTAATCTAAAGTGAATCAATTAGAAAATAAACTAATCTTATAATTCAATGTCTGTAGTTATTGTAGCGTTAATAATAATATGGATTTAATGTCTAGCTAAAAGTATAAAAACGATTTTATGTAGCGAAATTGACGTATGGCTACATATCGAGAGTAGGGCACTCCCTCACGTTGTGAGGCGTGCAATATCTAAAATAAAAAATAAGCTGCGGTAAGAGTTATCACTCAACCTCAACGTGTACAGTACTACGAGTACTGCTATTTCGCTGTTCAAAGCTGAATGAACATATTGAGTTTTAAATTGTTTATTTTATTGTATCAGATAACAGTATCGCTATCTTTACAATATAAACATGAGTTGACAATACCAAGAGAGAACAACGCTTTTTGGCAAAACTATAAGTATTAAAAATTACTAACAATGCTGTGCTACTTAGGAACAATATATTGAACATGTTAAGTGATACTAATGATGTTATTTATAAATTATAATACGTAACTATTGGAAACTTCAAATAAGTACATTCTCAACTTTATAACGGTAGTTTGTCAACATAAAATAATGATCGATTCCTACCAACATCGTAGAAGATATTTTAAAAATGCATACTGCGATAACCTTTTATTCAAGCCGAATTTAAACGATTCAAGGGGTCAATCATCCCCTAGATATTAATACATGTCTCACTCACGCTCATGCGCGCGAATAATGCCCTCGCGCTCATACATCTCGGGGATGGTTGACCCCTTGGGTCGGTCTGCCTTCTTGTAAAACGTTTTAAAATAGTTGTTTGGCTAACATATATAAAAATGGATCTTCAGAATGTAAGTGAAATTGAGTAATTTTTTGAGAGCTTTAAACCGTCTGCAAAGCGATACTGCCGACGGAAAGTGTCTGGGAGTATTGATGACTGATTTTTAACGATATTGTCTAACATTTACGTAAAAAACAGCTGGGAGAATTAACGTGAGGTGAGTAATGTTTTACGTACCTTGATTACCTGATACCTGGAAAATTGCCCTCTGGCCAAGCTAGCAGGTAGGCATGCGATCATAGTACATACTAACAGTGCTCAATCATATACATTTCGTTCGTCAGAAAATAAGTGACGTATGGTGGCCTTGGGATCTTGGACTAACAATACTTGTATTATCGGGATATATATCAGCGGCCTAAAAGACCATGTAATCCGTCTTTTTTATATTATATATGAGTCCAAGATCGGCAGCATATACCTCACAAACTCTCAATATCTGTCTTAGACCTAAATTTAATACAGGAATTTTAAGCTTTCACTATTAAATATAATGTATACAAGAACAATATATATATCTCTAAACACCGATGTATTTTGGGAACTTTACATTCTTATTTAACAAGAACAAGGATTTCGGGTTTTCTCCTTTTACCCGTTTCTTAACAAACATGTTCACCTCATCTGAATGTGTCTGCCGAAAAGAAAAAGTAAGCGTACAAAGATACGGCATTAAGTTTAAGGCAATAAATATTTCAACCGCAACTTATTTGACATCTTGACTCATATAAATTGTTTTTTTTTTAATAAAGAACAATTAACAATCTACATTCGGCCAAAATCAGACATTGTATCTAAAAGTGGTAAGTAAAAGTGGTATTGTACATGGTAGAGCCATGCTGCAGCTATATTACTAGTATAGTTGTAGCACGAATGGGTCGGCCTGACCGGGAAGGACCACGCTCTCACAGAATACCAGCATAAAATGGCAGCTTGACACTGCTGTGTTTCGTATGGTGAGTGTAGAGAACCGGAGACCCATTTTACTGGAAAAGAGGCATTCCATCTTAGTCCTCACGGTGACGACGCATCTGCATTTTGATTCTTTATTGAGGATAAATGCAGATGTCTATGGGTCACAGCAACCACTTACCATCAGGTGGACTGTGCTCGTTTGTCACCCTATACTATAAAAAAAAAAAAAGTGGTAAGGTACAAGTTAGTACCTATGTATTTAGAATTAAAAATGATAAAAAATAAAAGGACCCAATATGTTTCTAAAGCACCAGGTATTCTATACCCCAGTAGATGTATAAGTAGTAGTTTGTCTATTGGAATATAATGCCTGATTTAATTTTATGCCTCGGATACGAAATTCGAGTAAGTCACCTCTAGGCATTCATCACCGATGAAGAACCAAAACGATGATAATGATGACAAGGTTGCAGCGGGAACTTAACCCCAAGCGGAATTTCGTTTCTGTCTATCGTTAATATTATGGTTAAAAGTGAATTTTGATATGGATAAAAGTTTTCACAGACTTAGCAACAAAATATTGAAGCACCATTTCAATATTTTGTGAAGGATTTTATTAACAAATTATTGTAAAAATAATTTACAATTTCTTGACACTAGTTTTTGCCACTGACGTACGAATCCATTACCAAAAAATTCTTTTGATCTTGGTTTGATATTCTTTTCTTTTGATCTGTAGCGACCATAACAATACTATACTGGCACAGGCTACAAGATATTTTTATTTATAAGTAACGGTGATAAAAACTACACAGTCCACCTGATGGTAAGTGGATACGTAGACCCATAAACACTCACTATTATCCTCGATTAAAAATTAAAATGTAGATGTGTTGCCACCCCTCAGGGCTAAGATCAAAATTTTAGTAAACTCTCTTTTCATGTTCTATATATATTTTTATAGAATAAGTGACAAACGAGCACACAGTCCACCTGATGGTAAGTGGATGCTGTGGCCTATATATATCTACATCCATTCTCGATTAAGAATCAAAATGCAGATGCGTTGTCACCACTGAGGACTAAGATGACATGCCTCGTTTCTGTATTTTACGGTGGCATTCTGTGAGAGAGTGGTCACTTCCCGGTCGAGTCGACCCATTCCTGCTACAACCAGCGTGACACCACGCTGCAGCTATATTATTAGATCCTCCCCCATTTGAAACCATGATCTTTGCACATATAGATCATTACATTCATTTCATTTCTTTTCATTACGGAGCTAGGCGATGAAAGTTACAGTCTTATAATATGTTCCACTGCGATTCCACTACAGGCACAGGCATACCCTCCTTTCTGTCTATAGAGTAATTACTAAGCCGCGCTGCTCAGTGCGTGCTGGCGGGCTTCACCTGTCCTCGAAATACGTCGTACGTAGTTTTACTCATTTAATAATATGATATTATACATCTTTATACGCGGTCGTCCGTACGTTGCTGGCCGTTCAGGCGCTGTGAATAATAACGGACCTGCGCTGTGGTTTCGGTAACTACATACGCTAAGTGAGGTCCGTTTGCCCAACGTGCTGCAATATACGTGACACTAATGAGTTTTTTATAAATGATTTTATACGTGGTAGAGCCATGCTGCAGCTATATTAGTAGTATAGTTGTAGCAAGAATAGGTCGGGGCGACCGGGGAAGGACCACGCTCTCACAGAATACCAACGTAAAATAGCAGTTTAATGCTGCTGTGTTTCGTTAGTCTAGAGAACCGGAGACCCAATAGTACTGAAAAGAGGCATTCCATCTTAGTCCTCACGGGTGACAACGCATCTGCATTCTGATTCTTTATTGAGGATAGATGTAGATGTCTATGGGTCACAGCAACCACTTACCATCAGGTGGACTGTCTGCTCCTTTGTCACCCTATCCTATAAAGAAAAAACAAAAAACACATTGTGTTTTATCCGTTAAAGTTGTTATTTTTTAAATTAATTAAATTACATTTCGTTTATAAATTTAAATCTTAAATGTCATATTATGTGCGTGGCGTATTTTGCAATTACTAATGTTGCATGTCGCAGGATTTCTATAGAGTAGTAAAATTGCAAAGAGATTAAATGTCTCGTTGCAAGGGCAATGGATGTTTTTTGGCAAAAAACTGTCGTGTTAAAAAGGAAAAAAATATACAAATAATTTATCTTTTAGAAATTGACCTACAGTGCTGAAAAGTTAGACAAAATTTTAAATAAAGTTACATGGTGACACAATTTCTTTAACATAATCCTATTTTTTGTTTATTTATTTTAACATTAGCATCATCATTACATATTTAACCCTTCATGAGTCCACTGTTAAACATAGGCCTTCCATATGGAATGCCACAAAGTATACGGTAATGAGCTACCTGCACCCATCGTTATATTATCCATATTCACCCATATATTATTGAATATTTGGTGGTAAAAGGAAAAACATCGGATAAACCTGTATGTTTGAATTGGAGGACATGAAGTCCGCTGCACCAGCATCAGAGTAGCGTGGCAAACTCCTTTCGACTCCATTATCCTATCAGAAAAGAGAGTATGGCCAACAGTGTGGCGTTATAATGTGCTATTTGACTTTATAATACACTCGCTACCTTACTTCCATCTCGCCTTTGCACTTCGTTTACTTCCCCGACTTTGAAGATATAGGAGTGATGTTTTTTTTCGGCCTCCAGTGTGAATATGAAAGTTATGTCGTCTATTTTAGTGAAAGATATAATTGGAGGACTGCCTTTCAAAAACCGTATCACTTCCTCGCTGGCATCTGCAATAGTTTATTTTTATCTATTTATAAAATGTAATTATTATATAGAATGCTGCAATGTGTAATAAAAATTTCGTATAAAATAATAGGTAACATTTTTTTTGATTTTTTAAGCATTTTTTTTATAGGATAAGGGTGACAAGTGAGAACACATTCCACCTGATGGTAAGTGGTTGCTGTGTCCTCGTTTGTGAATCAAAATGCAGATGTGTTGTCAGCCATGAGGACTAAGATCGAATGCCTCTTTTCCAGTTAAAAGGGTCTCCGGTTCTCTACACTCACCATACGAAACACAGCAGCATTAAGCTGCTATTTTACGCTGGTATTCTGTGAGAGCGTTGTCCTTCCCCGGTCGAGCCGACCCATTCGTGTTACAACTATACAATTAATATAACTGCAGCATGGCTCTACCAAGTTGTAAAATATGCGTAATGATATTCCAAACAGATTCTACTCACTTTTATCGCAAAACACTGGCTGCAAAATTTAATTCACTAGTAGTAACTAGCTTAATACGATACTTCCTATCGTAAAAATTATTCCGTCTTATAAACACAAAGATAAAAGTAATGTCACTCACTTGTTGAATTTAATAATTCATCTATATTCTCACATCGTACTCGCTTAAATTTTTTACCCAAAAACCACGACATGCTCGTGTGAGACTGTGAATTCCCCTAAAACATTAATAAAAAGACTCACTACAATACGAATCAGCCGGTCGTATATCTATTTGTTACGTTGCCTGCTAATGCCTGATAAGATTTCGCAAAGCGCTTAGTCATACTGCACCGTACAAATTAATGTTTAAATATGTATGTATTTATTATATTTATAAAATGTATTTCAAATCGAAACATTAAAACTGTAAATTAATTCACTCTACTAGATAGAGCCATGCCGCAGAAATATTATAGTTTGTACTACACAAATGGGTCGGCTCAACCGAGGAAGTGTAACTCTCTCACAAAATACCAGCATAAAATAGCAGCTAAATGCTGTTGTGTTTCGTATGGTGAGTATGAAAAACCGGAGACCCTTTTACTTGAAGCGAGCCTTTCCATTTTTGTCCTCAAGGGTGACAAAACATTTGCATTTTTGTTCTTAATCGAGGACAGATGTAGATGTGTATGGGCCACAATATACACTAACTATCAGGTGGACTATGTGCTCGTTTGTCAGCCTTATTCTGTAAAATAATATAATATAATATATTTACAGCAATGGCCACACACGCAGACGCATTAGCGATCACAGTATCAGATGTGTCGCACCTTTTGACGCTGTTCCTCACAGAACACTATACTTTCTACTGAGAGCTGCTCCTACTGATCGGGCTGCTTGTTTTTCATAATATTACGAGTATATTAAGACAAATTCAAAATTGACACATTATATTATTTGTACAAGTTTATTTTTTGTACAAATGAGAGTAACACACTAGCACACAGTTCACCTGATGGTGGGTGAATACTGTGACCCATTCACCTATCATTGATTATTGTGAATCAAAATTCAATTGCTTTGTTACCCCTGAGGACTAAGAAGGAATGCCCTGCTCACGTTTCCAGTAAAAGGAATTTCAGGTTACAGTCATAGGACACAGCATTGTGCTGCTATTTTATGGTGGTATTCTGAGTGAAAGAGGTCCTTCCCCGACTGAACGAACCACACACAAGCTAGTAATACCAGTTACTCTACTCCGAAATGTTAGTAATTCCTTCATATCAAAAAGTTAAAGAAATTTATTAAACAAAAGCTGTATAAAAAGGTTGATTATAATATTAGAGATTACATGATTGATAATTACCTTTAAGAATGAGGCGTTCTCTGTCGTGCTGTTTCTAATGTATACTTCAATTTTTATATATTGTAAATTATTATTAATTTATTTTAACTTTATTTGCTCACCATATCTAAATGACGGAAGCCACAATTAATGCCGCAAGGCATTTACTACCAGCCCACCTTTAGTGTAAGCGGAGTAGATATAATAGGTGCAAAGTGCAGACAACTACGATATACTAATATCTATGTTCTAACGCATAATAACTATAAATTCATACTTGAATCTCGACAACAGCGCCACCTACCGGGGCCAAATGTGAATATAAACCATATAGGGACCCATCCAGACACACACAAAAAATTTCATCAAAATCGGTTTAGCCGTTTATGAGTTTTAGCGAGACTAACGGACAGCAATTGATTTACATTTGATATATATACATATGAATATATATATACACACATATATATATATATACACACACATATATATATATATATATATATATATATATGTGTGTGTGTGTGTGTGTGTGTGTGTGTGTACATATATGACATACGGAAATACGTTAATATAGCAATTTCTTTTGTAAAATTTATATGTTGCGTTTCTTTTGTACCTAGGAGTCCGTCTGGGAAGAAAACCACCCTCTTACTTATTTCTACCGCGGAACAGCAGTGCGTGCTCTGCTGTGCTCTCTCTGAAGGGTATATAGAGAGAGTCAGTTTAATTACAAGCTTTGAGGAATTTCACCTTGATCCTAGGAAATGACAACACCACCTGGTGGATTGTGAGTTCGTTCTTAACTTATTTAAATTTATGAAGAACAAAATAGTAATCGGAGCACCTAACTGCTGAGTCTACATAGCCTTTAATCCTTGGCTGCGGGTTCCGGATACTGCCCTGCCATAACCCATCTCTTCTAATAAAGGGTACATCGAATATGGGTAAAATAACACGAGTTTTCGACTTTACCTCAAAAAGCACTATTTAATATTATGTTCTGTATTTGATAATTTCCGTTTGTATTTAGAAATACAATAAATATTGCAATTGTCTCTTCCGTTGGGTGAAAATGAGTTAGTACACCGTCATCTGTCGGAAACCGTAAGATTTTTTAGCGTTTCTATTACACGTAGATGAATATGGGGAACAGCATCCACTTACCATCAGATGAACTGTGTGCATGATTGTTACCCTTACTTCTATAAAATAAAGTATTAGTATAGTTAATAGAATTTTGTTTTATAGGATAAGGTGACAAAAGATCACACACTCCACCTGATGGTAAGTAGTTACTATGGCCCATAGAAATCTACATCTATCCTCGATTACAAATCAAAATGCAGATGCGATGTCACCCGTGAGGACTAAAATGGAATACCTCGCTTCCAGTAAAAAGGGTTTCCGGTTCTCTAAACTCACCATACGAAACACAGCAGCGTTAAGCTGCTATTTTACTCTGTTATTATGTTTTATTTATTTTTTAATTGTTAGTATTTCATAAAAAATGCAGATATACTCGTAAATTATACAGAGATACGGAGTAACAAATAATTTTTTTAATAAAATAAAATAATTTCCACATAACAGCTTTTGAAGTCGGTGTTAATATATACTATATTATACATATATACATACATAGCTTTAGAACTATCTTGAAAGGGGATTGTTGAGCGCACATAGACTAATAATAATAATGTTCTCTTAACCAAATTTCGGTCACGGCGGCCAGTCTCAACGGAGATTAGCTATCTGCACAGGGCAGGATTATTGTGCATGAGTGTATGCGCACACAGGTGCACTTTCTATTCCTCACTCTTATATCCCGATGGGGCGGCACCACAAGCCGACACGACCGGAGATACGCCAGGCGCAGGGCACGGGGTGAACTTTCTGATTTCGGGCTGCTACTGAGAATTTCTTGTAACAAAATCTTTGTCAGGGAAATCTATCCTAACTGATTTTTGTTGGCCAGACCCTGGATTCGAACCCGGACTTCATAATCAGCAGTCGTGTTCACGGCCGCTAGACAAACTAGGCAGTCGCGATAAAGTCATGCTAGTACAATGACTCTACTCTAACTAATCAGTATATTATTTGATTTCGGTGCCTACTATGTACTCTCCCTCTTACTTCTTTTTGCCCCCAAATAAGCATAGAGAGACAGTATAATGACACAGGAGAGCTATATAATTATAACAGGCTGTGAGACTTTCTTGTTTTAAGAAGACTGCAGCTCTATAGACCGCAGTAGCTATTTACCGTCAGGTGGACTGTAAATTCGTTTGTCACTTATGTTTTATATAATAAGCTCAATATGATATTATATAACGGAATAAATAACAGTGCTACTATAACCGACATTACATAGATGTATTTCTACATTGAATTGACTGACAGACTGGTCCTATAAAATCGTTTGGCCTACTATGCCTATTCAAGGCTAAAGGAAATAAGAAATAAAAAAAACTGTGCTAATCCATATTAAACTTCTCATAATCGAGTTATACAAAAATGCCATGGGTTTGCGACATCGATAAATATGTAACAGAGCGTGTCGCACGTAAAAGCATTCTTGACACTGCAAGCTCCAGTTTCTTTCGTCGGTGAGCGCGCGACCTTGTCGACCACCACCGTTGCAGGGCGGGGGCGCCTATGACTGCGGCCGGTCGCGGCTGTGACGGCACTTGTACTGCGCCGACGAACCGACCAACGCGCTTCCAAACAAAATACGAAATCGAAAATCGAACGCGATCGGAGATGACATACTGATTGTTTAATAATATAGATAATGTGGTTGCTTTTGTTTTGTCTTGCCGCTGGCGCGGCTCTTACCGCCGAAGGCGCAGGCGCGGGCGCCGCACGGCTTGTCTGCTACGTTGAGGGTACGCACGCGTCTGATTTTTCCGAGTGCACACATCTCGTCTACACGGGCGACGCGAGAGGAGAAAAACTCGATAATCTGTTGAGAGAGTACAAGAAAAACAACCCCGGGCTTAAGATTATTCTACGGGCCTCCGAAATTGATAAGGTATGTCAAAAAATGTTTTGTAAACATAGATAACAGTACATTTGTTTGCAAACCTTAACGTTATTTTTTTGGAAAATGTATTTAGTATTAATCAATTTCGAAAGTTTCGTAATGCTTACTAAATATCGGTAAATAATTAAAACTTATTCCCAATTTTCAATTGATTTCATAAACCAAATTAAGCTGTACACAAATTCGTACAAAACAATCACATTAATGACATCATTAATTTTCTGTTATGCATTAAACGGAGCTTAAAATTTATTTTATGACTATATTATTACATATATTTAATATATAATAATATATTAAATATATAAGGACATTAGAACGGATTTTTACAACATGTAAATTTGACTTGTTTTATACCATCTCACAATTTTCTAGAATAAGAAGTATTTTATATATAATAAAATAAATACTTCGTATTCTATATTAATATTTTAAAAATCGCTCGAAGTTTTCCTTATCTTTTACACCTTACACAATTGATATAAAATGAGCCAAAGTTATCCAAGAGGCCGCATTGCACTTGTTATATCTGTTAGTGTAGAGCAAGTAGATACAATTTTGTAGGCGGGCGTAGCGCAGAAAGAAAGTTGGAACTATAGACATAGGTTGGAAACACTGCCGACGCTAATTGACTCCACTGTTGCATTTGTTAATATGTTAATAGCTTACGAGGTTCGTTTACTTTATGTGTCCTTGTTATGCAATGAATAAGTAGAGTGCTTGTGCGTTAAACAGTAACAAACAGTTTCACATTATAAGATGATGTAGTTTTTAAATCACATAGGGTTGAGTGTTTTTAAAGGGCTTATTATTTTCTTTCTTTAAATGACGTTACCTCCACGCTAGGATTTTCTCCTGTATGTGGACGCAATTTACATACATAAATTTCACAAGGAGAAACATCCAGAACCAGAACAATTATTTGTAGGCCATACAAATACATTTCCGTGCGGAATTCGAACCCGCGGCTATTAGCGCTGCAACTCATTGCTAAGCCACTGCGCCACGGAACCGTTATATAAATGTATTTTAAAGAAGTCTTAGGTTATTTGTTATACATATTTTATTTTAAGACTTGAGCTTTCAGAGACCAACGTAGATCCTTCTGACTTGTGATTAATGCTTTGTTTCCATGTCTTCATAATACTACAATTGAACGTTCTCATTGAATGAGTGAGTATATATATATATATATATATATATATATATATATATATATATATATATATATATATATTATGGGTTCAAAAATCGTTCGAGGTACCGGATCCTTAACTATGTTGAATCTTTTTTCCATCCCAATATTTAAAATGTAAAATATTATGTAGCGTTATATATAGGTCCTTAAAATATAAGAAGGTTGAGGTTTTGTACCGGCGTTCATTAAAAAAAAGTTGGTTACAAACATCCACTTATTATCAAGTGAACTATTTATTCGTTGGTCACTCTATAAAGACATAAAAATATACATTTTATCTTCTATTTATTACGTAGATATTGCTATGTAATGTTCTGTTACACTGGTCTTCGTACTTTAAATTACAATAAATACACTTAATTGACCATGTAGTCGCGGTGTAAGAATATCCACTACTCATATCGTCCGTGGGTGTCGTAAGAAGCGACAGAGGGAAATAAACCTGAAGATTGGTAGCAGAGCAGTGTCTTCCTAAAACAAATAAAAATTAAAATACTGCGTTAACCAAGCCGCTTGCTAAGCGTGGCAACTATGGCAAATATTCCCTTCATGAGGCGATCTATGGGTAGGCCTATGTTCAGCAGTGGACTTTTGAATAAGCGCCTTTTAAGTACACTTAATAACTCCCCATAATCAAGTCGTGCAAAAGCAGCATTATAAGTTATTACTAACGAACAATCTTAATGGTTTCTGTTTGCAATGAGAATGTTGATGATCTGTTTACTACGAAACTTAACGGAGAGTTCGATTAAAAACAACCGTAAAATAACATAAAAGAGGAAACCCGGCAAACCTTTTCATGGAAGCTTTGTCAGAGAAATCTATCCTGAATCGGTAATATATTAAAAATGCCCGTGATCTGAAAGTTCGTTGTCCAAACATTGGTTTCAGTAAAGTTTAAATTTGCATTAAGTTCACAATGCTGCAAACTGCGGCTGTTGGTCGCGGTGTGAATTTTTCTATGTCGGAAGAATTAGTTTTGGTTTGTTGATCGTAAATGAAATGTCAGCCTCACCTACACTCGGTGCATCCTGCTAACAGACGTACAAGGCTCCAGCAGTCTACAAATGACGGTATAAAGTTTCATCCACAGCTGGGCACAAGCCTCCCGTCATTTCTGAGAAGTTTGTGGAAGAAGGGTCCGACAAGCTGCTTAAGTGCTTGTTGGTACTTCACTTCTTGAAATATTTTACTCCTTATACATGGTATATATATAGGTACCTATACATAGGTACCTTATGATGTTTTCCTTAACCATCGAACACGTGGTAAAACACATCTGAAATTTATTGCAATCAACAATTTCATTAGTATTTGCGGAGTTAGTCCTTCACTGCTGGCCATATGAGGAAGCTCAAGGTCTCTCAGCAAGACTTCGAAATGAGGATATCCGCTGTAGAACCAGAGTAACCGACAAGCGCTACGAATCCGTAAGCTGAAGTGGCAATAGGCCGGGCAAATAGCTTGAAGAACCGACAACCGATAGGAGAGAAAGGTTCTCGAGTGATATCCGTTAAAAACCAGATCTTAATATCTTAGAATAATCGGCAGGAGCTTTACTAGAGCGAGTATGCAGTAACAAACGAGCACACAGTCCACCTGATGGTAAGTGGATGCTATGACCCATTGACATCTATCATTTCATGTCACAGCATTGTCATGAATCGGAGATGTCACCTACGAAGATTAAGATGGAATGCCTCGTTTACAGTAAAAGGGGTCCCCGGTTCTCGATCCTCACCATACGAAGCACAGCGGCAATAAACTGCTTTTTCACGCTGGTTTTTTATGAGATATAGTTGTCGTTCCCCGGTCGAGCCGACTCATTCGTGCTACAACCATAATATAGCTGCAGCATGGCTCTACCACGTATAAAAAGAAACCACGTAGAAAAGTTCTGCACTTTCCAATCCACCTGCTTCCTCAGCTTAGTGAGCACGAGCTAATTGCCTTAGCAATTAACCATATAATATGTTATTCTACACGTTCTTTTAAAGGTATATATCCAGTAGTTGATTCGAAAGGTTGATAAGGATAAACAGGCAATAGTTTTAAAGCTATGACCTGTTATTTAAAAAAAATAACCTCACCCCCCTCCTTCGCAGACACACACAAAAGTTTTCTCTTGGTGGTTTTAACATGCATAAATTAAACATGGACAAGCATCCAGACCAAGATAATTTGTTTTTTAAACCATACGAACACTTGTTCTGCACTGGATTCGACCAGCAGCTCCGCAGCGCTGTGCTGTACTCCAACGATTCTCCACTGCATAAGACTTTTTCTGTGCCCACTGCGCTACCGAGGAGAGTTCCTAGTTTAAATATCTTAGATTTATTAACTTCCCAGATAAATATTATATTACACTACAAAAATGTTTTTCATTAAAACCCTTAATTCGGTGCACACACAAATTTGTGTACTTTCAAAAAAGATCTAAATAATTTCTAAGCTGATTCCCTTACCATCATCCATCGATCTCTTTCCCATTCCGCCTCAACCTCTATCGTTTGGTTTAACCTGCCGAGCGCTTCCGTAAGTCTTGTTGAGGAAGATTCATCCATTCATCTATTGCGACCTATTAAAGTCCACTTCTGAACACAGGCCTTCCTTCTAGATTGGCTCATAGGGCGGATATCGCGACAGTTGCCACGTTTAGCAGGCGAGTTGGCAACCGCAGTTTTTAATATTTTCAGCTGTTATCAGAAAGGTTCTGCTGCATGTTTCAATTTCCCATTGACATCCATGAAATGATACTCTTAGGCCGCCAACAACTTACAAGTGGTAAAATTAAAAAAAATTGTACAACCGACTTCAATATAAATATAATTTATTGTTGATTTTTTTAAAACCGCTTTACCAATTTCGATAAAATTTAAATGGGACTACCTAGGAAGTATACCCTTTGATACAAAAAAAGTATTTTCCAAAATGATTCAGGCGTCTTCAAGTAATCGGACTAATTGTAAACCTCTCCTCCTTTTGAAGTAGGTTGAAAATTAGTTCACAATTGACGAGGATATATCGTAACATACATAAGTACCAAAATAAAATCGAATTTTGAGTTGAACCTCTTTTTGAATAAAATTTACATCACCGTATATCAGGGATTCCCAAACTACTTTGGGCAAGAGATCCCTTTTCCAAAATGAACTGATAACTCAGACCCCCATAGTCAAATTACTCGAACTCATTAGATAATGAGTTCGAGTAATTTGGCTATACAAGTTCGTGCAAGATTTTACACACGCTTGATTATCCACGCTTATACACACGCTTGACTTGCCGAGTTTTTCATCTTGTATGAAGTTGTGTATGCTTATCGACTTACTGAGTTTTTTAAAAGTACAATAATGATACTTCCTACTAAAATATTAGTCATTCCCATAACAAGTTGGTACAGGTAACACAACTTAACAGTATCTTGAAAGTTTCAAATAAGAACTTGTGTTAATTAATAGGGGTCGATTTTTAGGCCTCGTCGACCCCCAAAATCAGTATTCATTTATTTCGACCCCTGAGAAACCGATTTCGACCCAAAGGGGTCAATATCGCCCACATTGGGAATACCTGTCGTAGATCATTGTAACTGATGAACTCTAGCTTAGTAACATTAGCATGCGTATATAGCAGGCGTTCAAGTGTGAGGTCTCCCGTTCGGTCGAGCGTGGCGCTGTAACACAAGTCGTCGTTTGCTTCGAGGTTTTTCCGGTGTAGACTTACGTGAATGGACTAAATGATGCCCATCCTAGTGTGAACGTGTTATACATATATGGATGGCTCGTCGTTTAAAACCTTTTTGTTGGTTCTTTTCAAGAAAGCACGGAGTTAGGTAACTGTCTAGTCAGACAGATCTTCATGACATTTCCCATGGCCCATGGTAGAATCTAACGACATCTATGGAATCATCTAGTTAAATGTATTTTCTAAATCCACTATCACACGTTGTGATTTAAAAAAATATCATAGTAGATAATTGCCTTACACGCCGTATAATATTTCCATCAGATTATGTACCTACCGCTTCCATTCGAGAATTCCAAAATCCTTTATTAAATTTCGAGCTTCATTACGCTTTAGGTCAAGTTTCAACCTTAAAGTGCCTTCATAATGACTACACCTGTCCCAGTTAACATAACTCGAGACACAGTAACATTTGGAGAAAATACATTCCATATATGTGTATCATTCCTTATGTGTAGTCGGTAAAACTTAAAGAGAATTATTCAAAACTAGCTGTGCTCGCGACTTCGTTCGCGATAATTTTTGGATTTATTTGAAGAGTTAATCCCAGATATTTAACTTTTATTATTTAATATTTATTTTAGTTTTTAAAATTAGGAATTTCTCCTTTCTTCTATTCTATCTTGCAGGAGTTTAATGTACACATTATTATTTTTTTCACCATTATCATATATTATAAAAAAATTATACTGAATGCCTCGTTGGTAAAGTAGACCATGTCATTCGGGATCCCAGGTCGGACCATGGTCAGTTATAGGGTTTTTCCGTCAAGGAAGTCAGAAAGTTCGCGGTGTATCACCGCCGTGTCAAGGAAAGCACGTAAAGCCATTGATCCAGCGTCTGATCACTCGGTCGTTTCGGATAGCCGTTCCATGAGACTATGAGAGTGAGGGAATAGAGAGTGCATCTGTGCTTGTGCAAGGTCGTCCTACGCGAATGGCTAGTTTCCGTTGAGACTGGCCGCCGTGACCGAAATTCGCCCATGAGTATATCATTATTATGATACATTTCATAACAGTCTTTTCTATAGTAAATTACTTCTTATATATAAGATGGTGTCTAAATTTCCTTACAAATATTTTTAATGTTTGGTAATGTACTTTTAATTTGAATTATTCTCTAACATATTCCACCAAAAAGGCGTAAAGTGATTATATTTACGTTAATAAATTAAGGAATCGTGTAATTAAGTTGTTAATATTACAAAAACAAAATTGTGTATTTTGTTGCAAGGAAGGTGTTCTATTTTTTATTACGTGACGGACGTAGGTAGCGCGAAAAATTTGTAATATGCAAATCGGAGAACTGGTTGCAAGTTTTAAATTTCAATAGATCTGATCAATGTCACTGGCACATATGCGCTTAAAACATTTCAAAATATAAAAAATTTAAATAATATAAAACGCACATCAAAACGAAGAAACGAACCGCTTTTATTTTAAGTAAAATAATTCACAAGTTTTAAACATTTTAACCAACAAATATTTGTTTTAAATTGATTGCTAAAGTCAAATCTACGAGCTGTGCAAAACTTTATACCAACTATAGTTGCAATATTAACTGTTACCTCACACTAAGTTTTATTCTTATATCATCTCTATATATATTTTAAAAATTTTTTAAATACGTTACACCCACACTAGTATTTTCTCCTGTGTCGTGGAGGCAGATTACATACATAAATTGCATAAAGACAAACATCCAGACCCAGAATTATTATTTGTAGGACATGTAAAATAATTCGCGCCCTCAGCGCTGCAAGTCAACGCTAAGCCACTACGCCACGGAGCTGAATTTTTTGAAGACTATTTTATATGTTATTAATTAGTGCTTAAGAACCTCTTGGTATTTTGTGAGAAAAAAATATTTTCCCCATTCACAATTAAAAGAAAAAGTAATGTTATAGTCTATTTATACTTTCTATTGTTGGACACTAGTCTCCCCCCATTTCTGAAAACGTTATAAAACAACGTATTGGTGGATTTCACATGTTTTCAAAATCTTTATACCTCAGATATGCAGGATTCTTTAAAAAGTTTTCCTTCACTACCGAGAACGCGGTTAGTTAGAACTTAAAATTTCCATTAACATTGCATTAGTGTCGGTGACTACGAGGACAGAAGTGGTTGCTCACGTACTTTGAAATACGCCGAGTTACCACGGCTCCCTTTCAAAAAAGTTGTTGCTGTCGGTTTTCGACTGTGTGCAATTTACTTGGTACGTGGATGCTATGACCCCTAGACATCTACATCTGTCGGTTAAAAATAAAAATGCAGGTGCGTTATCACCCCTGAGGACTAAGATGGAATGCCTCATTTCCAGTAAAAGGGGTCTCCCTTTATTTACACTTCCCATACGAAAGTATTTTCCCGGTCGAGCCGACCCATTCGTGCTACATCGATAATATAGATGCAGCGTGGCTCTACCACATTTAAAATTAAGTCTCTGCAGTTTGCCTACTTGGGTATTAAATATTTATAAATAATAACTCATAACCTTATAAGTAATAATAAAGTTCCAAACAAAATTATTTAAATACCATAGTAATAAAATATACATTGATTAAAAATTTAATATAATGAACTATAAATTAAAATCACCCAACATCAACAAGATATTCTATTAAGCTATAAAAAACCATTTGTTTTAACTAATTTTGTGTTTTAATTTCCTTTTAAATGTTGTATTTTTAATATGTTGTATTTAAAAGCACTTTGTAGTACTTTTAAACATTCAGTGCAACAAGATTATAATTTTATTGAGTATTGATCTTTGTTGTTTGTTGTAAACGAATGTAATAAGAAACTTGATTATGAAATCAAGTTTTGATATCGTATCGGTTTTTATTTTTTTGTTTGTATGAACTTGTGTTGTGTTATTTTCTTATAAACGGGAGGAATGGCATCCGGATTTATATAATATACAATATTTAAGAAAAAATAACTAAATAAATAACTATTTATTCTTCTACTTTTTTTTTAGCGTGTCTTTTTTTGGCCGCCTTGCGCAGGCGTGTATTTAAGTATGTACGAGTATGTTTCATTCGTCCCGTAGGCCATACATGCTAAATTGAGAAATAGTGTAATAAGTGAAAAGTATGGTTTGCAAGATGATGTTGTGACCAGGATTAAGAAAGGAATGCTTCGGTGGTTTGGGCATGTAGAAAGAATGGACGAGGAAAGAGTGACGAAGCATCGGAAAATCAACCCCAAAACAACTGGATTTACCCAAAATATTATTTTTAAATTATTATAATAGAATTTATGACTGAATTTTCAGTCATCAGATAAAAGTTATCCATCAATTAAATTATATCCTGACCGAATATAAAAGTGAACCAATTAAACTATTTTATTATAACTATAATTTTAACTATAATTTTTATCAATAACTTTTGTTTGACGTTTAAAAAATCGGCTCTTATACAACTGCAATTTTGAATTTGTTTATGACGTGTTTTATCTTTTCTTCTGATGTTAAAAAATAGCCCCTAGAAAATAGATTTAAACACTTTTCAACAATACAATAAACATTGTGTACGTTTTTTTTTATATATAGAATATGGGTGACAAACGAGCTCACAGTCCACCTGATGGTAAGTTGCTGAGGCCCATAGACATCTACATTTATCCTCGATTAAGAATCAAAATGCAGCTGCGCTGTCACCCCTGAGGACCAAGATGGAATGCCTCGTTTCCAGTAAACGGGTCTCCGGTTCTCTACACTCGCCATACGAAACACAGCAGCATTAAGCTGCTATTTTACGGTGGTATGAATAGGTCGGCCCGGTCGAGCCGACCTATTCGTGCTACAACCATAATATAGCTGCAGCATGGATCTACCATGTTATAAAAAGTACGTATCATTAGTTGGTCTCTACTGTAAATCTGATATCATATACATAATACGTTATTATGTATTATTTTCAGAATGCATAACGTGTAACTGTCTTCATCCCTGTTAGTAGTTCAAACAGAACAATGCAACTGCCCATCCACTGGTTAAATTATTTCCTTTGTTACCTTCGACGAGATTCATTAAATAATTCTTTTAAGTAGTTACAGCTGTCATAAACTCTTATAACAGCCTTTACAACAATTCATTGTACTCAATAATTAAAACCTTTCCCAATGGCAAAGAAAGTGGATGAAGTAAATTCTATATCGGACGGTAAATTTTCGTTATGCGATAAGATCAAAATACTCATTAAATCGCATTAATTTCATTCATTATCTCCACCGTATTGATCTTTGTTGTTTGATTTAAACGAATGTAATAAGAAACTTGATTATGAAATCAAGTTTTGATATCGTATCGGTTTTTATTTTTTTGTTTGTATGAACTTGTGTTGTGTTATTTTCTTATAAACGGGAGGAATGGCATCCGGATTTATATAATTTACAATATTTAAAAAAAATAACTAAATAACTAACTATTTATTCTTCTACTTTTTTTTAGCGTGTCTTTTTTTGGCCGCCTTGCGCAGTCGTGTATTTAAGTATGTACGAGTATGTTTCATTCGTCCCGTAGGCCATACATGCTAAATTCTCAGTAGCAGCCAAGAGTTAGGAAGTTTGCGGTGTTTCATCCCCGTGCCTCGGAAAGAACATAAAGCCGTTGGTCCTACGCCTGATCTCTATCCGGTCGTGTCGGATAACCTTCCATTCCATCGGACTTTGAAAGTAGGGGAATAAAGATTGGATCGCATACACTTGTGTACTATCTTGTCTTACGCAGATGGCTACCCTCCTCGTAGTCTGACCGCAGTTTTCACTAACTTCTGTTGTCGTTAGGGTTCCTATTTGAAATTGCGTCAGAGCAGCGTCTCAGATTTTAGTACTACATACAGCCAATGAGTTAGAGACAATATTTTTATAATATTTGGTGACTAAGCGGCGTAGGCATTGGAATGTTCCAATGCCTTATTAAAACAAATTAAGCTGGCTTGAATTTTTTTATTTATGGCGGCTACAAAAAGTCTTTTATTCCCTCCGTTATTAAATTCAAATGTCAAATTTAAGGAGTGTCAAAAGGTTTTCTGAATACGAAAAAGAGACACTTTTGACATACTTACAAATTCGTGCTATTTTGTAAGTTTGTATTATTATTTAATTATATTTATTGTACTTATAAATTTCTATTATGAATGTAATTATATATCTATCACGGCTATCTCCGATCTTCATTTCGGGATCATCGTATACACTGACAAAGAATACCTCGTTGCTCGTTTCCGGTAAAAAGCCTCGAATGGTATGGTTAGAAACAAGTTTCTCTTGTACGGATGACTGGATTATCTCTGGTAGAGTGTGATCTCTTCTCGGCTTAGCCTCTCATAATACAGCTTCAGCAACGCTATACCACATAAAAACACTTAACACGAGTCAATTTAAATGCCTTTATTTGAAATGTGAATCATTTTAAAGATATTTCCATTACAGACTATAAAATTCCACTGCTGAACAAAGACCTCCTCTAAAGATTAGCTCGTAGGAGGGATTTCGTCATAGTTGTCAAGCTTAGAAGGCGGGTTTGCAACCGCAGTTTTTTTGTTATTTTGTTTTGTAATCAGGAAAATATCATGTTTAAGTTTCACTCTGTCACATCTCACGACATCCAAGGGACGATATAAGGTAGCAGATATTTTTACAGTACAGTACAGTGTGAGTTTACTCACAACAGTACACTGCTGACAAATTTTTCGACCTTCCATTTGACATACCATGTCATGGACGTCTAGGCAAATGTCATTGTTGTTGTCATTTTGACAGCTATCAGTTGATTTTCGTATTCGGAATGCTGTCTGGTGGCTCTCAATTGTTACCGAGTGAGTTGTCATAGTGGAACATAATACGTACGGGTGCGAAACCCGTCGCCACTTGTCACGGTATTAACAATTTCGAATATTAAATGTTATTATATACACTTCGATTTGGTCATCGAAAATAGTCCTCAGTTTACATACAAGTAACTATAATTTGTGTATAAAAATAAAAAATAAAATAATTACATTCCTCTCATAGAGAGATCAATTCCCACGTTTATTGCTTATAACTTAAAAGTTGACTTTTGCGCTTAACTGCCTTCTAGATAAGTTACACTAACAACAACAAAAACTCTTAATTTTAAGTTATTATTTATACAAATAAGACTAAAAAGCAAACGAACACACCGTCAACCACATTTCCATCTACCTTGAATTAAGATTCACAACACATATGCGTTGTTACCCCCTAAAGACTTAGATAGATTGCCATATACAGATTATTGTATCAAGAGTAACATTTTAAATAAAAAGATGAATCAAGCTCAAAACTATACAAGAATAAACAGAATATAAGCGGATAGGCCCGAGATTAAGGCGCTGTGCAAACCTAGACACTTTTGTGTCTTGTGTGGAATACAAGCTACCAATGAATATTTTGTTTTCATGTAATCAATATGAAATCAGCAATTCCTTGCGCAGACGCAGACAGTTTTTGTGTTCAGTTGCTTCCACTTGACACATACCGACCGCCAATCAAAAAGTGTTCGGTTTAGGTAACTGAAACTTTAAGTCGTCAGTTGAAGACACAAGCAACACAAAGCAAATTTCCTTGCAATTGTACGGCGCTGACATTGACGTAGTTAATTTGCCTATAAATATTGACGGCGACGACCTCTACGTCAACGTGTAATCAACACAACAAGCAAAGGTAATGTTCCTCCATCGACATCTAAGGTGAAACTGACGGAAAACAAGCAACGAATTGTTTACCAGTGTCCAAAAGTAACTCGTAGCAACCGGCGACTGTGTCCGATTGCGGCTACCCTGTGATGGTGTGCCGTGTCGGTAACAAAAAGTGTCCACGTTTGCACAGCGCCTAAGCGACCAATGTAAAGTAAATTTCACACTACGCGAGTCACCTGAAATCGATCGCCATCGGAATTAATATGCTAATTGACAATTTTAAGTACTGATTTATAACTTATTTGGTGGAGAAGGAAAACATCGTGAGAAAAGTCTGAGGAATAAAATATTTTGAGCACATGGGAAGTCTGCCAATACGCACCGGAGTAGCGCGGCGAATTACTCCAAAACTCTCTCACAATTGAGAAGAAGACCTGTACCCAGCTATGGGATGTATATTGACCGTAACTTTAATTTACTTTAACAAAGGGGAAATAATTAAGTGAAGGAATGAATAAAAAGAAATGTCAGATTCATGCTGCTGTATAAAACTGCTGCCAATAATGACAGGTAAACATGTTTGAAAACAATGACATTAATTTTGTTAGTTGTCCTGTCATTGGTTTAAGACTGGTAAATCCTGGTATAGGTACTCAACTATGTGACGTTATCGTGCAAATGATCACTGCAAGGAATGTGGTTACATTAGAAAACGCAAATATAAACAAATAAAATTATCATGAAAACAGACAACTCGGCTGCCATGATCTATCTATATGTATATGAGATAGATATATTTCATCATATTATACAAATAATAATATATGTTTGAAATTGGAATGATACCTTTGATATGACATTTGCATTTTATTTTTTTTAGGCCGCAAGTTTTAGACAGTTTATATCCGCCATATTTATTTAAACTGACGTCATATACTCAATGTTATCCGCGCAATTTTTATGACCTAAGAGCGGACATAGAAACGGACACACAAACTTATTCTAATGATACGGACGGAATGAAGGGTACGGACTGAAAATTCATGGGTCCGGATCCGGCAATGGACTGACGAACTGTACGACAGTGGTCCACGAACTATTTCTGGCACTAGCAATTGAAGCTTAGTTGGAGTGGTTCAGTTCAATTCAAGCGTTTGGCCTCGTACCGGCAGGCGAGGTGTAGGGCGTTCCCCCCACTAGATGGAGTGACGATCTGGTAAGACATGCAGGAAGTCAATGGATGCAGGTGGCTTGGGACCGTGCTTTGTGGCATTCCTTGGGGGAGGCATATGTTCAACAGAGGACTTTTGATGGGCTGTAATGATGATGATAATGATGATGATGGAGTGGTTCCTAGTGATAGTGCCAGTATTCTTTATTTTTAAAGATAAATGAAAGATTTAGAGAAAGAGTGACAAACGAGTATACAATCCATCTGATGGTAACTGCCGCACGCACGCAGCTATATTATGGCTATTGACTCGACCGAGGTAGAATCACGCTCTCACAAAATACGAGGATGAAACAGCTGAATAATGATACTGTGTTTAGTATGGTGAGGGAAGAGAACCGGAAATCATTTTAACGATAACAAGGCATTCCATTATAATCCTTAAGGGTGACAACGCATATGCATTTTAATTCTTAATCGAGGATAGATGTAGATGCCTACGGATCACAGCATCCACTTACCATCAGATGGACTGTGTGCTCACTTATCACTCTTATTCTATTAAAAAGTCCATGTATTTGGATAAACGTAATAATATATTTTAAAATAATATATTAAAATAGATAATTAAAAAAGAAAAAAATAAATAAAAATATATAACGTAATCATACATGTCTCCTCACTCAGCTCAATGCTGTAGAGGAGGCCGCAGCGCTGGTATTGCTTTGAAAAGTTTTCTTTTTAAAGATAAAAATAAAATTCTGATCCTCCTGGTTAACGCAGACATGGCGATAAAGATCTGAATTTTATTGCATCACCACGTCGCCAATTCGTTACATTGGTCACAAGTAAAATGTCGCCATATTTTATTAGCCTGTCGTGTTTAATATACAGAATAAAATACAATAAAGCGCCTGCAATAAAATACAATAAAATTAGTGTTTTCTTACAGGTAATTTCTTTTTGTATTTGATTTATAATAAGAGCTTGTGAAATCGTACCTATATTGTACACAAGTTGTTGTTATCAGAAATACCGCTGACCATCTGCTTTTTTAATTTCCCTCTGGCGCCTTTTACGACACCCACGGGATGGTATGTGGTAGCGAATATTAACTACTACCACTTTAATAATAAAAAAAACTATTGATGCCAACCTACCTGATACGCAAGGCAATCTATGGGGGAGGCCTATGTTCATTAGTGGACATTTCATAGGCTGTAACGATGATAATGATGATGATTCCTAGTCGTAATTAGGAACCATTGGTATTCTTAAAAAGTTTAAATGGAATATAACAACATATATCGACGGCTCCGTGGCGCAGTGGCTTAGCAATGAGTTGCAGCACTAAGGGCCGCGGGTTCTAATCCCGCACGGAACAAGTATTTGTATGGCCTACAAATAATTGTTCTGGGTCCTGTGAAATCTATGTATGTAAACTACCCCGCGATACAGGAGAAAATCCTAGTGTGGAGGTAACGTTTAAAATATATATATGGATGTATGGATATATGGATATATGCGTAGATATATGGATGTAAAGGAGGCGAGAGAGGTGTGCCACGATCGTGCCAAGTGGAAGTCCGTAGTCTCTGCCTACCCTCTGGGTGGCAGGCGTGAGTGTTTATGTATGTATATATATATATATTTCAATAATTCCAATATTAAAAACGTTAGTGTACGTTATTATATCAAGAAACGTTACAAATAATAGAAAACTTCTCAATTAAATGACATTTATCTTGCATAAGCTTATTAAACAACAAAAAAAATTACCTCGTCGAATACTGTTCAATTTATGACTTAACATTTTGGATTTTAATGGGTGTGATTATTGCAGAATTATTAAATAGCAGCTTAGATATTTTTGCTATATAGAAAAACAGCGGCCCACCTCTACTCTGCTCTGTTGGGTTTGGCATCTCTGTATGACAGATAATAAAAACGGTTTTTCTTTTGGTGTCCTTTTGGAGTGAAAGTACAAATGGCAATATCGGGATGAGGGTGTGATATTCAATCTTTATGTCTGATCCTTAAATACAACACTGTTGGAAAGAAAAAATTAACTTTAATATAAACAATAGTAATGCTTTATAATCGTTTTTTTTATAGGATAAGGGTCACAAACGAGCACACAGTCCACCTGATGGTAAGTGGTTGATGGGGCCCATATACATCTACATCTATCCTCGATAACGAATCAAAATGCAGAAGCGTTGTCATCCGTGAGGAGTTAGATGGAATGCCTCGTTTCCAGTAAAAAGGGTCTCCGGTCCATACGAAATACAGCGGCGTTCAGCTGCTATTTTACGCTGGTATTCTGTGAGAGCGTGGTGCCGACCCATTCGTGCCACAACTATACTACTAATATAGCTGCAGCATGGCTCTATCACATAAGAAATTAATTATTATATTTATTTTCATTTAAATTTATTGTTCGCCGCATTCATATTTGTGAATGGCGGAAACCTTAAAGGAATAATGCTGAACTAAATAAAATGGTAATTCACTGACATTATTTTAAAAAGCAGACGACCTCGCGTGAACTGTATAAGGTAGCCCAAGGTGCTCTCGCGGGTTTTTTATGTCAGTTGCGGAATTCGAACGTTTTTAATATTAAATGTTAATATATATTGAATGGATGCTTAGTATCTGGCCGCGAACGACAATCGCATAGCTTGCAGGAACAACCTACGTAATTAATAGAATCAGGTGTTACTTGGCGGAAATCTATTATATTAAAGTTGGAAAAATTTATTTTGCGTCTGTATCCGCTCAATAAAATAAAATGATGTGTCTTACCTAGTTTGAAGAGCACCTTCCGCCCTCTCTCAATTACGTGCACTATCCCCGTCACCACTAATCCCAGCACCACTACTCCCACCACCACTACATTAGGAAAGACACACCACCATAATCGTCGGTTATTTTTCTTAACTTATTATAAGCCAGTTATCGTTACCACCTATTAAAGTCCACTGCTCAACATACGCCACCCCCATAGATTGCCTCATAGGGGAGATATTTGCCTTAGTTGTCACGCTTGGCAAGCGGGTTGGCAACCGCAGTTTATTTTTTATTTTAGTCGTTATTAGGAAGACGCTGTTGCCCATCTCCTGAACTGAACGTAGTAGTAGATATTCTTACACCGCCGCACTGCTACACGCAACTGCACACAACACAACGCACTGTTACGTTACACATACATTATAAGCCAGTGCTAAGCTACAATCCTACCTCTTGGTAAGTGACGATGAAGTCCTAGACGGTAAATGGCACTGTCTTCGCATAACAAAAGCCTATTCACTTTTGCCTTGAAGAAGTGCAGATTGCAATCGGACGAAAAGACAGACGCCGGTAGATTATTCCAGTCTTTTCCTGTTATTACAAAAGACGACTGAAATCATTTAGTTCGTATGCGTGGACTCATCGCATATCGTGAGTGTATTCAGAAGACCTTGTAGCATCGAATGGATAGCAAACCGTCTAGGATTTGTACCAAAAATAAAATCCCTAGACACGTCAATCAAAAAACAATCTCTTAAAAATATTGTTTTTAATTTCTTATTTATATTTCTGTACTTGTTTAACTAACTAAATTTTTATATAGAAATTGACCTTTTGACAAGGCTAACTTTAAGGGAAGGAACTGGTTCCTGAAACACAGTTACACTAGCTCAGGGCCACGGAATCAAACTTATGTAAAAAGGTTTTTATTAAATAAATCAAAAAAAAGAAACAGTTAAAGGTTCGAGACGTCTAGTAATGCAATAGTTTATTAGGCAAATCCTCCTTCGAGGCCCCTGTGCACTAATATACTATTTACGGTCTGAAAGAAACACGTCACACAAGTTAATTATTCTTAATACCGTATGCAATCAGTTTTCCTCATTTCGTTCCATGGCTTTTGCAAAAGTTTACAAAATGAAAGACTAAAATTGCTGTCGTTTGGGTACTCACGGGTACGGTCCCGTTTTTTTTTTTAAGAGGGGTAAGCCTTTTTTGAAGAATTTTAATTGGGTTAATTTCTGGTGAAATGTATTAAAAAAAGGCAATTTTTTGTAAAAATCAACATTTACTAAACAGAAAATTAAATCTTAATAACTTTAACGTTAATTTCAGACTTAATAATTACTTTGTTTATTTCCTTTGATCACACACAGATTCACTTTTAAGCAGTTAAATCTTATAGTTATAAAACGAACTTAGTTAAAAATCATACTAATTCTTAATAACTTTACTATTATCTAGTAATTCTAGTATCTAATCATTTTTTATTTTTTTATTATTTTATTAAAAAAGGTTACCTCCACACTAGGATTTTCTCCTGTATCGCGGGGGCAGTTTACATACATAGATTTCACAAGGACAAACATCCAGACCCAGAACAATTATTTGTGGGCCATACAAATACTTGTTCCGTGCGGGATTCGAACCCGCGGCCCTTAGCGCTGCAACTCATTTCTAAGCCACTGCGCCACGGAGCCGTCAAAAATCATTGGTCATAATCACAACATTGTTAATTCTCATAATCACAGATTTGTTTCATAATGAAAATCTAAATATAAATAATAAAACAGACATAAATCTATAATCCAATAACACATTAATTAGACTTCTTTGCTGATTTAATAAAATAGGCTTTTAAAAAAATCAGAGCGTCAACAGCTTTGTCCGACAATCTATACATACATACATAAACACTCACGCCTGTCACCCAGAGGGGTAGGCAGAGACTACGGACTTCCATTTGGCACGATCCTGGCACACCTCTCTCGCCTCCTTTACATCCATATATCTACGCATACACGCTGGTCGGTTAAGGAGTACCCTTAACCGACTAGTTTTGAAAAAGACCAGCAACTAATCTGGTCTTTTTCAATATAAGGCCAATTTGGTCGATAAACCTTCGTCTAGGGCGTCCTTCCGAAATCTCCAGGAGAAAAACCGGCGACGAGGTTCGCCACCCGTCAAGTTCTGTCTCCCGGAGGGGCGAAAAGTGGATTGCGGAGGCCCGTCTGAATGTATGTGGAGCAATGAATGATAAGATGAATGAATTAATGCGAAATGATGAATGATAGAGGAATAGATGTGTTATGTGTAAATGAGACGAAACGTAAGGGAAAGGATGCCACTGCACATGGCATGTTCTGGTGTAGACGAGACCGAGCGGGCATGCCAGGGAGTCGGTGTCATCCTTTCAGAAAGAATGAGCCAATGTGTGAAAGAGTATGAATGTGTAAGCTCAAGGCTGCTATGGATACGAATGAAAGTGGGCTTAAAGAAGTTGTTTAAAGAAGTAAAGAAGTCGGACAATCTGTTTCTTATTTTTGTAATAAAGCCACCGGACAAGAAGAACACTCTCTCGTTTTCAACAGATGTCGGTTTAATTGTGTTTAAGGCTTTATACAGTAGTTCCAAACTTTCTGTACATTTTCCGGTTGCTTCAAACAACTGAAACTCCTTTTTTAATGTTGTTGTTTTTTTTTTTCCAGAATCTCGGGTACATTTTCTTGGATATTTTTTATTGCTTACATAAACTAAAAAATGATTACATAACAATTTCGACAATCTTGTCTCGTCTTATGGCGGCATGATGGCAGTGCGTCAAACACATTTATTGTGTTGTGTACTCAGTAGTTACGTAGTAGACTAAGTAATTATTCATTAAACTAACAGATGGCGCTAGGCTCCTTCAATTATTATTTGAAAATAAAAATGATTACATAAAAATTTCGACAATATTGTCCCGGGACTCGAGACAACTAAAATTACGAAAATTCTCGGGACTTCGAGACACGAGACGTCCCGGGACCCAAACCCCAGTACTCACAGAATTTTTCAATTGTAATTTTAGTACCCTTTTACCAAGAGCTTTTGGCGAAGGAAAGAATCTCAAACAATTTATGTAATATATTTTTGAAGTTATACTTCTTTTGGGGCGTTTGGGAAAAATGACGAGAGTGAATTTTTACGATGCGCGCGCATAGGTATCGGTACCTAAAAACGACACCATGAAGTTGTTACGATGCGCGCGCACACTGACACTTCAAAGCGACAACTTCAGTGGGTAACTGTCTCTCAAGTTATATAAGAAGACTAAAATATAAGAAGATATGAAGTTGTTATACAACAGCAGCGTGGCTTCGCCACGTACAATAATGTTTGTCTCTTACCTTCTACCTATGATATACTATTTTACTATTCTAAGCCAGCGCTTGAATAGTAAAATAGTTAGTTAATTAATAAAAATAATATATTACATATGTCATCATCATCATCATTACAGCCCTTCACAAGTCCACTGCTGAACATAGGCCTCCCCCAAGGAATGCCACAAAGCATGGTCCCGAGCCACCTGCATCCATGTCTTACCAGGTCGTCACTCCATCTAGTGGGGGACGCTCTACACTTCGTCCGCCGGTACGAGGCCGCCACTCGAGAACCTTTTTTTCACATCGGTTGTCGGTTCTTCGAGCTATATGGCCGGCCCATTGCCACTTCAGCTTACTAATCCGTTGGGCTATGTCGATCACTCTGGTTCTGGTATTATGTATATAATATAGGTATATTGCTTTTAATAATAATATATAGTTTGATACCTAAAATACAGGCTAGGCTTAGTTTAGGAACAATTCATATTTTTAATGTGCATAATACATATTTTGCAATTTATAAGTAGATAACAAAAAAATAGAAAATTGTTTCAGAAATGAACTTGCTAGTTTTTTGGTACAATTCATATGCAGATAAATTTACCGCCTTGATTTGCTATTACATTGTGTACGAATATTGTCATCTATCTTTCTTTATTACGTCAGTAAAGATATTATTATTACTATTATATTATATTTAGTTCAATTCTTATTAAGAAAATAAAATCTGATATGAAGTTATCGTTTTAATATGCACCGATCTGTTGAAAACCGTGTGAATTCAAACATTCTGTACCGATGTTGTTAATTGATGATAATTTTATTCTCAAGCGTCATGTATATTATGAAAGGCGTTTTGTATGAATCAAATGTTTTGCTCAACTTGATATTTGATATTGAGATCCAACGTGATTAAACAGAAATTCTATTTCTGTTACTAGCTTTTACCCAGGACTTTGCCCGCATGGAGGTAAAAAAGCCATAATTCCGAAAAATAACAGTCAATGTCATTGTCAAAGACCTAAAACAGCATGAAGAAGTAATAACAAAATAACGCTCGAGATCAATCCCACAGGAACCGTGCGTTTTTCGGGATAAAATGTTACTCTCCGGCCCATAAACTATCTCTATGTTAAAATCATATCGATCCGTTGCCTCGTTCCTTCGTGTAAAAAGAATAAAGCAACAAAATTTGTTGGTTTAATATACTTTCGCGTTTATAATATTAGTAGGGATATTAAAGTGCGGCTGTATGAGAATATATATCACGATATTTTATTTTTAAATTCCTTGTGCCACAAACCAATAGCGGCTGTTACAAAAAATAATCCAAACTTGGAAGAGGGGTCATAAATCTTTATTTCGCTTTTTTGAAGTTATACTTCTTTTGGGGCGTTTGGGAAAAATGATGAGAGTGAATTTTTACGATGCGCGCGCACACCGACACCTAAAAACGACACCATGAAGTTGTTACGATGCGCGCGCACACTGACACCTCAAAGCCACAACTTCAGTGGGTCACTGTCTCTCAAGTTTTCGTGGGAACTGATAACTATATTTAAGGTAGTTATTTTTGTTTTGTAAGCTAAAGAAGTATAACTTCCTACGTGCGTACATAAGTACACACACACGTTTTTTTTAAACATATGCTAATTATAATTAGTAATTAGATCATTATGATAACGTTAAATGTGGAATCGGGGAGGAGAATCTATCACCCCACTTTATTTCGTAGATAATGTAAAATGTGACTATGGAAAATGACAGAGAAATCCGATAGATAGTATAACCATCTCGTTTCCGCCAGACAAGTACTGCGATTGTGAATCCGCCTGCCAGGTGTGGCGGTTAAGGCAAATCCTCCCTAGAACAGGAGAGGTCCATGAATAGCAGTGAACTTTTACGAGCTAATGATGAAGAAGTATGTGAGTAATGTGAAAATATCGGAGGAGATATCGAAGTCAGTATTAGAAACTCGATAACAGCCATATCACACCTAATTCCAAAAACAGTAGAAGCGTTGCGTAAATTGTCTTCAATGAAGGCTAATATTCTTCCTCTCACGAGATGTCGCTTGTTAGGACTGAGATGAAGTTATTTGTTACAAAATGTCATTATAATTGATAAGTTGCGTTTTAAATAAAAGTTAATCGGTTTCTAAAGTATGTAAATGCATAAAACAATGCCTCAGTGACAGTAAACTCTAACTTTTGGCACATTTTTAACTCTCTTTTTAATTTTTCTACTTTTAGGAATATGCGGAATTTGGTTTATTAATTTTTAATTTAATGAATATAAAATATAACTAATTTGTAAGAAAGAAACATCAACTCCTCCTCCCCCAAGAAATCTCTCAAAACTCCACCTTATTCCTAAGTGGCGACGCCCTGATCGCAGTTGAAGTCGCGGATGCCTTTATTGGCAATTGTATCCAAGACCCACGACTGCCTCTAAGCCACGCGGTCATAAATTTGTAACCTGTAATTGGAGGTTACAATACGTTTAAATATATGTTGTGGTTATTTGGCATCACATCTTAGTCCTCAGTTGTAACAGCAGATCTGAATCTTTAGTTTGCTTAAAGTTAGCCGTGTCCGTTCGACGCAGTGGCTACAAAGTTGTGATTTTATGTCTTTTATTAACAACTAAAAGTCAGTAGCTGTCCTGTGCCGACATTAACATAGTTCGGTCATCATACAACACGAATCCCGGCAAACCGGTAAAGCTACAGTGTACGGTATAAGTTGTAAGTGAAACAACTCGAAACTTGCGTAATAACTGGTATTGCTCCACTGGTCTCGAAACGGAAAGTTGGAGGACATTAAGGCTTAACACAACAGCTTGATTGTGTGCAGGATATAAATAATAACTGATTGGATGTGTATTGACCGATGTGGCATCTCTCGTGTGATGGTGGCACAAGAAATACCAACAGCCTATATCATCCTGGTTGTGGTAATATGCTAGTGACTCGCCCTGGCTTCGCCTGGGTAGGATCTATTAATGTGGCGTTATTTGTGGTAGAGCCACGCAGTAGCTATATTATGGTTGTAGCACGAATGGGTCGCCTCGACCAGGGTTAGCTACGCTCTCGCAGAATAACAGCGTAAAATATAAGTTTAATGCAGCTGTGTTTCGTATGGTGAGTGTTGAGAACCGGAGACCCTTTTTACTGGAAACGAGGCATTCCATCTTAGTCTTCAGAGGTGACAACGCATCTGCATTTTGATTCTTAATTGAGGATAAATGTAGATGTCGGACAGATGGGCGACGTCATCCACTTGTCATCATGATGGACTGTGTGCTCGTTTGTCACCCTTATTCTATAAAAAAAAATAGATTTAAGAACAAAGACCATTTATTTTATCAATTTTCCGTTTTTTCCAAAAAGTCAGCAAGATTTTTGATATTTTTTTATAGGATAGGGTGACAAACGAGCACACAGTCCACGTGATGGTAAGTGGTTGCTGTGACCCGTAGACATCAACGTCTATCCTCAATAAAGAATCAAAATGCAGATGCGTTGTCACCCGTGAGGACTAAGATGGAATGCATCTTTCCAGTAAAATGGGTCTACGGTTCTCTACACTCACCATACGAAACACAGCAGCGTTAAGCTGCTATTTTACGCTGGTATTCTGTGAGAGCGTGGTCCTTCCCCGGTCGAGCCGACCCATTCGTGCTGACTATACTACTAATATAGCTACAGCATGGCTCTACCACGTATAAAATTATATCCTTACCATATTTTTATAACTCCTGGCATTGCCCTTCGTAAAGTTTTATTGATTGCACTACACAGAAGTGATATTTTTCCTGAATATTTCAATGTTCAAATACCAGGAGTTATCGATATATTTAAATAAAAGATAATGGTTTTGTATAATTATTGTAATCAGATTCTTAATTTTTGTAAACCTTTTATAATTAGTTAAGGAATAATAATCTACTAACACTTTTCTGTTTTGTAATACATATATAGTGTCGCCAATAAGCATGCATAAAATAACCGAAACATGTGTCCGAACCTACTCGTAGCTGATGAAACACTGTCGTAGTATAAAGGTTGAAGATAGGCCTGATTACAATGTCGAACACTGAGCATAATATTTCTTGATTCAGAAACCAAATTTGAATATCTGACTCAATACGAGGGTGACATTGAAAGTCCTTAGAAAATCAAAAACTGAACAAACTAGAAAGTTATTAGTTTATTATATCTTTTCAAAATAGAGTCCATTTACATCAATCCATCGCTGCATCCGATGGAACCACTGAGAAAAGCACTTTGCCCACTCGTCCTTAGGGGTCTCTTCGACGGCATTTTGAAACGCAGCCACTGCTTCCTCGGCGTCCATAAAACGTTTTCCTCGAAGTTTTTCTTTTATTTTTGGAAATAAATAAAAATCGCAAGGTGCGAAGTCGGGGCTATAGGGCGGATGAACCAATAATTTCACGTCTGACGTCGCCAAGTAGTCGTTTGTTTGCTTGGCGGTGTAAGACGAGGCGTTGTCTTGGTGAAGGAGAATCCTACTGCGAGGTCGGTTCTCCCGAACTTTTTCCAAGACAAGTAGCAAACAATTGTTAGTGTACCACTCTGCAGTAACTGTTTTCGATCCTCTAAAACAATTGTTGCGTAATGACCTTTCTTTCCGAAGAACGAGGTCACCATCTTTTTCCCACGCTTCGACCTCTCTTCAATTTAGTTGGCGACTGAAGGAAACACCCGACAGCAGACTGTCTCTAGTTTCAGGATCATAACAATAAATCCTAGTAAGTATGTTGAACACAACATTTGAGTCACCTCCGTTAAATCTTTGAACCATTTCACGACACTGATCAACACGACGGAGTTTTTGGGCCTCTGTCAAATTATGAGGTATCCACCTGGCACAAAGCTTCCTGACCGCTAAATGTTCATGGAGGATTTTGTGAACTTGACTCATACCGATGCCTAAGCTTGTGCGAATCTGCTGATAAGTCACTCTTTTGTCAGTCTCTATCATACGCCGCACAACACTGATTTTATCTTCAGTCGTCGCCCTAGAAGGCCGCCCTCACGCAGATCATCGGTGAGATTAGTTCGACCACGTTTAAACTCATTAAACCAGTTGTAAACAGTGGCACAAGATGGGGCTTCATCGTGAAAGGCCAATCGAAGTCTATCATAACTTTCTTCTTGACTTAAATGACATCGAAAGTCATAAAAATCATTGTACGAAAATTTTCTCGCGTTAAATTCATGCTGACGTGACACAGACAATTTTCAATTTGCCGCCAAATCGTAAATAAATGACAAATTAATAAAATACATACACAATAATATTGGCAACGAGTTCCATTTTAAAAATTTGAACTAATTTTTTTATTATATCGTTTACAAGTGGCCAGTTCTAAAAACTTTCAGTGTCGCCCTCGTAAGATACCATGAGCTACATACATGGTCTAGCTTTAGGTGTAAACATTGTCATAATATTTTTAAACGTTTACTTTTATACCATTTTACGATCGCACAAAACAGATAAACAAAACAAGATCTTAGTCAAGGCAAAATAAACCATACAGGCCTGTGAAAGGACAAACCACACCTTACCTGCATGCAGTTGATCTTTATAATCCGTAATAACTTATGGTAATGTCTAACGTTCTACATGAGTGACATATTAGACATGCATAAGTATGAATTATGATTTATGGAGAGCAAAAGTGGAGCGGCAAATATCCACGAGAAATGGATTTAATTGACAAACAATATGCGAGTCTGAGGTTTGAATTCTCAAATGATGTATATTTTTAAACACTATACACAAGATAAATATTACAAAATATAACTAAATATTGACTATATTGTTGATATTTTATTTTGAGAATGCGTAGTTTATGTTACATTTGCATTTTAGCGTATCAGGCTCGAAGGACTTGCAATTATCAGAGGTGTTCTTAACGCTTTAAGTTAGTAAAGTAAACCTACAACATATATACGAGTACGTCCCACTGCTTGTTGCAGGCCAATTCTAATTTCTGGGAGGGATATGGAACAATTAGTCTGCAGCACTGCATCAGAGCGCTAATGCATTCCGTTAGTGGTAAATGTGATAAATGGTATGCAATAATAGGATGACAATGCAATGTACTATTTACCTAAATTTAAGCCGTTCGTGTTGAACACTAAACAATCTCGTGTGATAGCAATGATATGCAGCAGTATCCAAAAGAGAATTTGCCAATAGCAGTTTTAGATACTGCTACATATTATACTCCAGGAACGGGAGAGGCCCATGTCCCATCAAAAATTTGTACAGAGCCTGGCAGAAACCTACTCAGCAAGTTAACATGCATTATATATCACTATAATATGGTCATAGGTATCTCTATAAAGATATCGAATATCGAATAAAACTACTTTTACGGATTATATCGCGTTTAATTAACTTATTTTATTGATTCCCGACGTTTCGGGTGCTTTACAGGTGGGTATTTAGGTGCTGTAAAGCAAATCAATAAAATAAGTTATTTAAACGCGATATAATCCGTAAAAGTAGTTTTATTCAATGTAGTGTTCGCGTAAATATAAGAAATCATTATATCGAATATCGAAAGAAATTTCATTTTATTTTCATTTCAATTAATTTTCTAAAAATACTGACTGAATAATGAAACGATTTACTTTAAATATAGTGTAGTTTGTAACTGTTTTTAATATTTCAAATTTAAATTTGAAATATTTTGACCTATAGTTTCAATAATTTGGTCATCTCCGGTTTAAAAGATAAACATAAAATACCTCCTCGTAAATAATAAAATTTTGATATATTCGTGTTGTAATATGTATATTAATTAAATATTACAACACGAATAAAGCCGATTCTGAAAGCAAAATTTAATGCATATCTTAGAAACGATGTTATAGATTAAACATAAACATACACACTCACTTCCATTTGGCACGATCCTGACATGTTATAGTAGATTAGTGTAAATAATATAAAATAGTCCAATTCTGACGATGGGCATCTTTTATTTTGGAAAGAAATTAGCTTAATCGCTTTGCAGGCGTGTTCATGATCGCAGTGCCAGTATATTACCTTGGATGCCGACTTCCGTGGCAAAGAGATCATTCTGGTCTCTTTTATAGCGCCTCTTACGGCACAGCTTTTAATATAAATATCAATAAACCAACTATGGGAATCACCAGGCCAGCACTTACAGGCAAATGCAAAAAAATGTTCGTAACATGACCGTGAAGTCGAAAAATTACAATTCAATGTCTAAAAATTCAAGAATAAAATTTGAAAAGGTGTTTTCAAATTCTTTTACATAAATGAAAATGTTCATGTTATTATTGAAATCCAAGTTTTATCCGTTAAAATCGGATAATAGGGAAGTTTATTTAGCCTTATCTTTTATTTACATATAACTAGCTGGTACCCGGCGCATTGCTGCCGCAGAAGAAAAAATTGTGAAAAATAAATATCGTTTTAAATTTGGAAGGGTTATATTGTTTAATTAGGAGGAATGATAATACATTCATTGATATTAAAACCGCTCAGATACGAACAGTACAACTAAACAGATTTTTCTTCAATTTTATACAAAAAAAATACGAAGAAACTTTTTCCCCGATCTTATACGAACAAACATATATTAATTTTTATATATTAAATATTAAAAAAAAAATGCATAGAAGTCCTAATGACCTATTAAATATGCTTATATACTAATGGAATTATATGTATATGTGGCATTTGAAATATGCACATAAATTAATTTATTAAACCTAAAATATAACATCTTTGTTATAATTTTAATTCCAATGCAATGCTTGAAGCGAATTTTTACGAACATAGAATTTTTATTAGATAAATACAGTCAGTTTATTTGTTTTAATAATGATAATTAACTTGTTTTTCAATATTTTTTATATGTAATAAAATCGAAGTTTTTTTAATCAAAGAAGAATGTAGTACGTATTTCTTTGATACACGATTTCGATTTATTGACAAAAAAATTATTGAAAAAACAAATCACACTCGGGCTTCAATCATCTTCATCTTAGTCTGATGGTATGCACCTAGGGTTGTTAGACGAAGACTACCGTAAAATACAAAATCTTACAACAAACAACTAAAAAAATATTTTTGTGCTCAATATAAGTATATAAAGTTTTTTTTTTATATACTCGTAGATTTTGGGTAACAAATGAGCACACAGTCCACCTGAAGGTAAGTGGATGCTGTAGCCCGTAGACATATACATTTATCCTCGTTTAAGAATCAAAATGCAGATGCGTTGTCACCCCTGAGGACTAAGTTGGAATGCCTCGTTTCAAGTAAAAATGATTTTCAGTTCTCTACGCTCATTATACAAAACACAACCGTATTAAGCTGTTATTTTACCTTCTGTGAGAGCGTGGTCCTACCCCGGTCGCGCTGACCCATTAGTGCTACAACTATAATATAGCTGCAGCGTGGCTCTACCACGTATAAAGTAGTAAGTTACTTCTCAAGGATACAAATATCAATGAGAAAATTTGAATAATATTTCAGTCAAAAAAAAATTTCAGTCATATTATAACTGGAACTTAACTTTACTACTTAAATCAGATATGAAAACCAACTAATTCAGTTTTGCATAAATATTTAACGCAATCGAGGACTCTACGACTACATAGATAATGATAACTAAACCACAAGACCGTTTCGAATCAAATAGGATTGAGTAGTAATAAATATATTACCTAATATCAATCTATCTCATCCTATATAGCAAGAATTAACTGCTTTGCGAAAGAACGCCTTTTAAGAAGTAGTTTAAATCTTTTGAATGAAACGGCGATCTAGTAAAGTCAATGAGATAATAATTTATTTAGCCTCGTTTTAATGCTGAGATGGTTTTAATTGGGTGGCGGGCGCAGATCGTTGATCGATAAGTGGCTTGATCAAATCGTTTATATGGTAATGTCATACGCGCGTCTTGCGAAATGTTGCATGCTAGTGTTGCCACGCTTCTCCTTTTATTTTATGGGACACTGGCGAACAGCCTTGGCTTCGGAAAAGATTAAAAAAAAAGAAATACATAAAACAAAAGGATAAAAAATAAATAAAATGAATAACTTTCAACTATAGTATAATGGTGAATGGTGAATAGTGTACTTAATGGTCATTAACGGTGGATAGTATTAATACTAAAAATAATTTATATATTTTATAAACGTACATTGTATGTGAGGCAACTTTTTGAAATATACGCACAAATGACTCGAATGAACATATATTTTTATTATTAAATTTACAACAAAATAATATTTATAAGAAAACAAAATATATGTAAGGATTCTTATACATATATTTAAATTTATAAAATATGAGAGTAAAATATAGCCTCATAGTATTTTTGGATATTATATATTTAAACTGATGTATTAAGGATACACATAAAATTGTATAAAAACAAAAGTAAAAAAAAACAATAAACTTAAAAACAACGTTTGGTGATGCTATTTGAAACATTTTATGATCGGTGTCAGGACTTTACGTTAATGATTTTATTTGGTTGCTCAGTTGCCTCGAGGAAGGTCGGTTAGACAACTTAATAATAGAAAATACCTAGTACCTTGTGCATTAGGCAGCTATGTTTGCAAATCGCTCGGATTCAGAGCTTGTATTGATTATTATGGGGAAGTAGGAAATTACATTCCTGTGTGAGACAATCTGATTCTATATTCTAAACATATAACATAATTATATCATAAAACGTATTGTTTATGTTATATAAAACATATTGTATATGTTTTATATAACATACGTATTGTATATGTATATGCTTACATTACAGTCTAGCAGCTTACGTAAACCCTGATAATTCATTTAGGCACGTCATATCATTTAGACAAATTAAAAAAAATTAGGCAAACAACATTAGATTTCTACAGACATTTACCAGGAGAGCATAAAGATCTAGTGAAAATATCTTCCTTGTCATTTCAAATAAAAATATAATATTAAACATTGAAATGTAATCCGATAAATTGTTTAATTAATTTTAAACATTCAAAAGCAAGTTTTATATGAATAATTAATATCATCGCAATGTCAAATGCTTATTAATTTACCATTTTGTCTAATATTTTTGTGTCAGTAATCGAGGAGATTAGATTTAGGCGACGGTATGGGGTAGTATATTATTTTTACACTATACGATATCACCTAAAGTTTCGCAAAATCGATTTTTTACTTTTTACTACAAAACTATGAGTGTTAAGGGATGATGTGATATTATACATATAACGTGAAATTAATATATTTTTTATTAATTAATTCATATACTGACGGCTCCGTGGCGCAGTGACTTAGCAATGAGTTGTTGCGCTGGGGGCCGCGGGTTCGAATCCCGCACGGAACAAGTATTTGTATGGCCTACAAATAATTGTTCCGGGTCTGGATGTTTGTCCTCGTGCAATTTATGTTTGTAAACTGCCTCCACGATACAGGAGAAAATCCTAGTGTGGGGGTAATGTTTTTTAAAAAAAAAGAAAAAAGAAAAAATAGATCTTTAATTTTTATTTTAAATATTTTCCCTTATCGCACATACTTTTCGTGATAATAGTAAAAAGACTTAGTTTAAAGTATTTTTCGATAGTTGAACTATACATACCTAAAGAGCTAAAGATATCACTATTATACTAGAAGAACTGCAGATTTTTTGTTCTAGATCTATGCGCGAAGACGCGAGTAAAAGCTAGTCAAATTATAAAATTTACCCCAGATGTCTTGGTTAACAATGTGGTACTGCTCGTTTTCTTTGCTCCTTTGAGTTCGTGGCAGTTGAAACCACCTTAACGATTTATGCCACCGAGTGTACCAACTGCTGTGTTATGTGACACAATAGCTAAAACAACAGTAAAGATAGTATAATTATCGGCTACGATTTACAACTATCGTAACAGGAATTACGCTACAACTTGTTGAATCCACTGTTTTTCCTCGAAATTACTTAGTTCTGCAGCATATGCTGTAAAAAAGTTTAAAAATTAAAATCCTTACGTGACAAGTTGGAACCTTATGGGGTAGTGCGGTTGATATTAAATCTATCTTTGTTTTGCAGAAGAGAGCCATAAGAGCAATTTATAAACTAAGTCCGAGTCTCTTAGAGAAAATTTCAAAGAAATAAATATATTAACTTTGGCCTCTCAGTATATTTGCGAAAATTTAACGTTGCTTCCGTCGTTTTTCGTCTGAATTTCGTCTTACATAGACTGGATGGTTACATTACCATTTATCAGACGCCCTAAGATCTTTTTAACCGACTTCAAAAAGGAGGAGGTTCTCAATTCGAGTGTATTTTTTTTTCGCAGATTGTGAACCAATTTTGATGGTTTTTTCTTATTAAATAGGTTATACTTCAAGGGTGGTCCCATATAAATTTGGAGAAAAATTCCACACCTAAGGGTAGCAAATAAAAACCGCCTTCAAATTGCTAAAAAATAACTTATTTTTAGCAATTTGAAGGCGGTTTTTACTTTTTGTTATAATTATAGTTATTGGCATTATCATCTCTCATTATTGTCATCTCTGGCTGATGGATTCTCTTATGCCACTTTCACACGACAATACGGATACAATTTTGTAATAAATCTTGATAAGTTTTATTACAAAGTTATAAAACTTTGTAATAAAACTTTTTAAGTTTTGCATAACCCGGAAACGCAATGCCGACTATGCAAAATATCTCATAATCACAATGCCAAATTAATACTCTGATCGGTATTTATCATGTTGCTGTTCTATCAGTCTGTTTACAAAGTTCTTTAGTGGGATTTGTAATCGCTACGCTTCGTAAAAAAATTATCATTACAGCCCTTAACAAGTGCACTGCTGAACATAGGACTCCCCTAAGCCTAAGGAATGCCACAAAGCACGGTCCTGAGCCACCTGCATCCATCTACTTCCTGCATGTCTTATCAGGTCCGAAGTACCTCTCTACACTATTCTCCTCGCCCAACTTCGATCAACTTCGCCAGTATTGTAGAGGGGCTATTAGGTGAAATAGACTCTGCGGTGGCTGACCGCTACGTTAAAATTACCAATTTACCAATTAACTGCTTCATAAAAAGCTAGACCACTAGGCATATTGACGAACGTAATGTGTATTATTATATTACAATGTGTTCATAACTATTATTGTAAATTGTCATGCCAATTGTCAGATGTAACATCTTAATCTCGCATTTCCATTAGATCACTTCGACATTACCCAAGACGAAATTTCGTTAAGGGAGACACTAAAATCATCACAATTAAATAGATTTTTTATCATGAACCTTCAATGTACAACTGTATTTAATAACCGGCCAAGTGCGAGTCGGACTCGCACATGAAGGGTTCCGTACCATCGTAAAACACGATTCTAGTAGGGGAGGCCCTTAGACCATAGGGGAGGCCCTTTTAATTTGTAATTTATTTTTATTATGTATTGTTATAGCGGCAACAGAAATACTCATTCTGTGAAAATTTCAACTGTCTACCTATTACGGATCATGAACTACAGCCCACTGACAGACAGACGGACGGACAGCGGAGGCTTAGTAGTAGGGTCTCGTTGGTTAATGGTTACCCTTTGGGTACGGAACCCTAAAAAGGACAGCTCTGCCTTTCTGTCAAGACTGTAATGAACAATTGGTAAAATAAAAAAAATTGTATAACCCACTTCAATATAAATAAAATGAGAACATCATCAATGTAGTCGAAGTCAATCAAATACGCCTTATTAAGGATAACTCAAAACTACTGGCCAGATCTTGATCAAATTTATATGGAACCACATGAGTACCAGATTTCAAATAAAAAAAGAGTCATCAAAATCGGTTCACCTAGAAAAAAGTTCTGAGGTAACACACATAAAAAAACAGTCGAATTGAGTACAGGAGGTACCTTTTTTGAATTCAGTTAAAAAGTAGCAAGTTCTTTTTAAATTTACGACAGTTATCAGTTTTAAAACCTAACCAAATGTAGTTAATATTTTACCTGTCAAGCATTTGACATTTAGTTAGAATTATATCCGTTCCAACAAATCGGTAGCCCATAATTGCTTGGTTCATGTACTCTAGTTACGAAATTACGATATTATGGCCTTAATCTACGAGGTTTTTTTGGAAAAGCTGTATCCGGAACGATATAAAAATATATTTATATGTTGACGCAAAACGTTAGACCTGTGACAAAATATGACTTAGTTGTGATTTTATTCATCAGCTTCTATGTTTTAAAATTACGAAATATCTAGACCGTAATAAATTGGATAAATTGTTTTAATTTAACAACCAATTCTTATAATATATAATATTACATATTATGTCTCCAAAATCTTAAGATCAAAATGATGTGATTACATTACGAGCTTTATAACTTTTTTTTTGGTTATTATAAACCAGTGCTTGACCACAATTTCACCTGGTGGTAAGTGGTGAAGAAGCCCTACATGGTAAATCGCATTGTCTAAGCTTGATATAAGCCTATTCACTCTTGCCTTGAAGTTTTCTGACGATTGAAAAATCAGCCCTAACTCTAGTAAGTCTGGCAACTTAAGTTAAGTTAAGGCAAGTAAGAAAAAATCCTTGGCAATAAATTCTATTCTTGCCTATTTTTTAGAAATATTTTTCTGTCGTTTTTCTCTTCATTAGCTTTAAATATAGGTCTGATCCAATTCGAAGGGATTTGATTATATTCTATTCCAGTAAAATCAATTTTATAACTATGGTTCTAAATTGGTAATAAAGACCTAGTTTACACCGCACTGACCTCGGAGACTAAAAGTCATCACATAAAAAAAATGAAAACACAATTAACCTGACGCATTAACAAATTAACGAGTTGAGTCAAGCTGTCGTCAAGGTGTGAGAAACCAGTTCACTGACGAATAGCAACGTTGAGTCATCAATCTCTGCGAGAATTAATCAACCAAATACATATCGATTAATCTTTGCCTTATACGTAAGGAGATAAAATTAAGTGGGCGGTAAAATTAAGTAATTATTTAGATTCTTTTTCTGCCTAGGAGTCTGTATGGGTAGGTATCACCTTCTTACCTATATCTGCCGCCATACAGCAGTTCATACACTGCTGTGTTCCGATCTGAAGGGTATAGAGAGTCAGTATCATTACAGACAGAGCCGTGGTAGTTCTGGAGCTTAGCGCTCGCTGTAAATTTCATAGTATCTACGCAAGCAACCGCGGTTCGATCCTCGCCGGCACCAAAGAAATTGTTAATTGCAATTTTAAGAGCTGATTTACCACGTGTCTCGGCGATAAAGGAAAACATCGTGATGGAACCTGAATATCTGAGAAATAAAAAAAATTTCAAATACATGTGAAGTCTGCTAACACGCATTGGGGCAGCGCGGCGGATACTTCCTTGCTCTAAGAAGTGAAAGGAGGCCTGTGTCCAGGAGTGGAACGTATATAGTAACTTTTACCATTACAGACTGTAAGGCATTCCATATTAGTCCTCAGAGCTGACAACGCATCAGTGGCCTTCTTTGTTCGAAGTAAGTCCATGGGCTGCAGTAGTCGGCTACCATCAAGTGAATTGTTAGTTCGGTTACCATTTCAATTGTTTAAAATAAATAGCAATGTTATTAAATGCATTATTACATTACTAAACTACTGTCCTGTTATCTCCTTTGTCCACCCTTATTCTATAAAAGTAAAGTCGCTACAAAGCTGCGCTTATAGCTTATGTTCAAAGTAGCTATAAAAGAAAAAATAAGGGTAACAAACTGGTAGCAAGGTTATGAAATGAAACTACATATATCGGCTGCGCTTTACTTTCAACCATTGCTTACTACATTGATCATTAACTTAAAACGTATGCTTTTCTACCAGAATTAAAAAATATATTAATTTACTTAACTTTTATTAATAATTCTTACAATAACTGTATTAAATAATAATTTACTGTCAGTTCGCCGCGTGATAAAATGCCGCGCCGCGCTGCCTCTATCCGTAGATAGTAAGAGCTTTATTTGATATAACGTTTTGATCTCTTGAGATGTGAGTGTGCTTGAGTGTCAGAGGTATCGATATTCAAATCCAAATTAGTCGGCTTTTAAAAAAGCACAAATTTTGGTTTTCGTGTATTTTACATTAAGTTTTGAGTCTATTTTTAACTAAGCCCAAATGATCGGCGTCAAGTAATAAGCTCTCTAATAAAATAAGATCTCACCTGATAGTAAGTAGTGATAAAGTCTTTTCCTTCTTCATCATCGATTCGTAAAAGTCAAGAGTCTTTCTCGCTGTATGGAGGATTAGCCTTGATCGTCTCGCTTTGCAGGAGAATTGACGATCGCAGTACGAGACGTCTCAAGCCTTGACGCTGCTGCCCGTCGCCAGTCTGGGTATTTTACGCCTGACGTAAACGAAACGGTTTTACCGCCATCTATCTGAAGCCATTAGAATTTTCTGGCATTTTCCACAGTCGCCTCTTACGACACCCACGGGTCGCAGTAGGGTGAAGGAATCTCATGTACCGCCAGCACACGGCCAGTGTATTATTAGCCTAAGCCTAATCTTATCATATAACCAGATATGCTTTGAATAAAACACGTGCGCCACCAATATGTCCTACGCCATTGACAGCTTCCGACAGTATCCGGTAACCGTCGCATAAAGTACGAAAGGCCTATTAAATAAACGTATTTTGAACGTGAAACTTGTTAATCTAAAAAATACCCTTGGATTTCGTAATAACGGGTCTGTCAAGAGTGACCTACCTTTTCACTGCTCGGACAGATTTAGCACGACGCTCGGCGAAGGCTATAAATCGAATACTAAATACGATAAATCCTTTTGAATTGATGTATATTTCTATACAGCAATAATTCAGAATTCGTGGTAAAACAGCAGCTTAAGGCTGCTACATAAGTTTCGTATGTAGAGTGAGTGTAGCGAACCAGAAACCCATTTTACCGGTAACAAGTCATTCCATCTTACTCATTTCGACGTGGTAGAGCCATGCTGCAGCTATATTAATAGTATAGTTGTAGTACGAATGGATCGGCTCCACCGGCGAAGGACCACGCTCTCACATAATACCAGCGTAAAATAGCAGCTCAACACCGCTGTGTTTCGTACGGTGAGTGAAGAGAACCGGATACCCTTTTTATTGGAAACGAGGCATTCCATCTTAGTCCTCACTGGTGACAACGCATTTGCATTTTGATTCGTTATTAAAGATAGATGTAGATGTCTATGGGGCAGAGCATCCACACACCACGATGTGTCACAGACGCCTGGCAGATGTGACACATCGAAATTATTTTGTACAGGTAAAATGCATAAAAGGATAGTTTACAACAGGAAATAAATATGGCATAGAGAAAAATAAAATATTAAGGATTTTTTCAAGAAAAAGATGACTGTTTATTTAACAAACATTTATATTCATAAAATAAAAAAATAAAAATTCGCGTCAAAGAATAACTATCAATAATAAATGTTTAAATATAAATTCCAGCATGATTAGAAAATTTAATTTTTTGATGTTCATATTAAAAACAAATAGGAATAATATTCTCGCGCCGCTTGCTATCAGCTGATTTTGAAATACAATTTTGTCAGTCTTTATTACATTTATTTTTCAAGCAATTATATGAGTGCATTATTTTCAATGAGAATTAATTTAAAATTGATTATTAATAGATTTAAAAATATTATATGCTTTTTTAATGAATTACACATGTCTAATACATACTTCTACATACATACTACATGCATACTATCCTATCTATATACATATATACTATATCATATAGCGTGGCGACGCATGCCGAGGCGACGAGTCGCCACGCCGACAGTCGGCTTGACCAGCCGCTATACATATTGTTTCACATCAAAAAAAAAACTCGTAGTCCTCAGGGGTGACAACGCATCTGCATTTAAATTCTAAATCGAGAATAGATGTAAATGTCTATGGACCAAAGCATCCACTTACTATCAGGTGGACAGTGTAGGTGGAAGGACATATTCTGGAATACATTTCTTTACTGCAATATTTCAAAATTCGTGCGAGCGTAAAATATCAGCTTAATGTTTCGTATGGTGAGTGTAGAGAACCAAAACCCATTTTACCGGTAACAAGGCATCTTAGTCCTTAGGGGAGACAACGCATTTGCATTTTGATTCTTAATCGGAGGAGGATATATATGTAGATGTCTATGGCCCAAAGCATCCAATTACCATCACCTGGACTGTGTAAACGTTTGTCACCCTTATTCTACAAAAAACTTTACCTCCGTACACATCATAAGTCAAAATAAATCGATACAATACGTATTGATTTTAAAAGCACTCTTAATGTTTGTTACTTTCAGTAATAAAGTTCACCTTGAATACTGCACGTTTACCGACAATATGAATCCAAATTTGGAAGGTGTTCCATTTTTAAAACCACTTTTTTAAAACATACACCTAGATCCAAGTCCCTAGATAGATTAAACTATACGACCAATGGTTTCATTGACCGTAGACTGTATTTGTGTTCTGAGTGTGATCTGTGTGGGAAACTATGCAATTTGACAGTATGAAAATATTGAGAGATTTTAATTAATATGTAAAATTCAATTTTAAGTCAATTATAGCATTGTCATACTCAATCATCCGATGATTTTGGCACATCGCCGTACTGAAACTCTTCCTCTTTTTTCTTCAACAACTTTTCCTCGGCTCATGTTTATTGTAAGTTAAGTCGGACATGTCCAGTTAAACGGACAACTGGCAACACTTGTATTATATTTTATTTTGGTAATCATTCCGCTGCGTGCTTTTAGTTAATAATGGATCTATGAAACCGAGACGAGAATCTTGAATACTAAAGTTAGTATTAATCTACTAGCTTTAAATGGAGCTGGGGTCTGAACTTAATTTGCGATAGAACCAGAGTACTGAGATAATACAACGAATCAGTAAGCTTAATCATTGATAATAAATCGATCATGACTATATAGTACGCTAATTAGAACTTAAGTTTATGAAAGGGAAGATTTTCAAGTGGCAGCCTCGTACCAGCAGTATGGGGCGACACCGGCTAGATAGAGTGATACCCTCATACAATATACAGGAAATTGATTTTCGGAGTTGGCTGGGCATCGTGCTTTGTAGCAATCTATGGTAATAGATTGGATAGCCGGATATTTTGAGCCTAAAAGCAAGACTACCGTTGTTAAATATAACTCGAAAACTACTGTCAGATCTTGATCAAATTTATATGGCAAATTATATAAAATAAAAAATTACATGAAAAAATTACATGAAAATATAAAATTTACATGAGAAGCACCAGCTTTAAAATAAAAAAATAAACATCAAAATCGGTTCACCTAGAAAAAAGTTCTGAAGTAACACATATAAAAATTACGTCGAATTTAGTACCTTCTCCTTTATTTGAAGTCGGTTAAAATATCACTGAATGCAGTTCTATTTATCGTAACCGTATTCATCAATTTTAATTACTCCAACAACCACGAATTCATTATATATATTTTCAATATTGACTGACAGTCTCTTACACAAACTTGGCTTAAAATATCCTTTGCTCAAATTACATTAATCTTTCTGTATGCAGAATCAATTTATCTTGTCAATCAGTACTTTAAGTTGGTTTTAACTTAGATCTTTACTCATACACCTAATGGGACTACTCGCAAAACTAGGTCAAATCTTAATAGGGCTTATAACGATTATAGCAGAGCTGTACACTGTATCGGGGTGATGCAGATGTTAAAGATGAGAACTTACTTTACAGAGGCAGGATAAATGCAAAGCAATCGATTTAAACTTAAATTTTAACCTATTACTTAGCCATTTAGTTTTTTTATAGGATAAGGATGACAAACGAGCACACAGTCCACCTGAATGTAAGTGGTTGCTGTGGCCCATAGACATCTGCATCTATCCTCGATTACGAATCAAAATGCAGATACGCTATCACCCGTGTGGACTAAGATTGAATGCATTGTTTCCAGTAAAAAGGGTCTCCGGTTCTCTACACTCACCATACGAAACACAGCCCGTAGTCCAGAAGTAGGCGGTGTTTTACCACTTCATCTACGTCAAGCATGTTGATCCTGCGCCTGGTCTCACTCTGGTCATCTTGAATTGCCGTCCCATTTTACTATGAGGTTGAGGGAAATGAGAGTGCATCGGTGTTTACACACACACTCGTACACTAAAATCCTGTTCCGAGGAGATGGCTAGTCTCCTTTGAGACTGGGCGCTGTGACCGAAATTCGGTCAGGACCATATTATTATTATTACAATTTTACATCAAGCGTTAACAAGATGTTTGTAATACCATCTATCAGAAGCCATTAGATCTTTTTGCTATTTCTATGGTCACATAGATTTTGTTACTGCCATTACATCGTATATTGTTGATGATGATGTCCTCTTGTTTAGTTTATCAAGTAAAATAAGATGAAAATCTGAAAAACCTATTGATTGGTAAACTTGACGAAAAATAATGACGCATTTTAAATAAGTGTCAATAAATATATTTTAATATAATAATGTCCTCCAGACCGAATTTCGGTCACGGCGGCCAGTCTCAACGGAGTTTAGCCATCTGCGCAGGACAGGATTATAGTGCCCAAGTGTATGCGCAAGCACAGGTGCACTAGCTATTCCCTCACTCTCATAATCCGATGGGACGGTATATTTTAATATAGGTAATAGCAACTAGTAAATAATAAAAAAAAAACTTGATAAAAATAATAATAAAACAAAAATATATGAAATGCAATATGCCCTCGAGTTGAAAACAAAACAAACAAAGTGAAACGCCTTTTTAAAAAGCTGTTGCTCAGGGAAGTGATTGACGGGAAATGATAAAGCAATTCTTTGTTTTTAAAAACAACATGTTTATGCACAGTTTTTTATTATTTTATTTACATATTTAGTAAAATGTTTGAGGTAAAACTTCTTATTTACGACTTGAGGCTAACTCAGATCCTTTTTCAGACGGGAGTAACGTTCAGTAAAATCTATGGCAGGGTAGGGCGGGGCTAGTTGAGCAATTTTTCACTTGAGCATTCATAGCTCCTCAACGATAAGTTTTCATGGCTTGTTATGCATACTGACGGGTAAGTAATTTATCCCTTTCCAAAAGAGTCCATAAACATTTATTTCTAACAAATCGCATTTACGAGCTACAGTCGTATAAGTGAAGAAAGTCAAAGATGCTCAACGTATCCCATAGGTGAGGTAAGTTGAGCAAGAGTATGGGGTAAATGGAGCAGTTAGAAATTCTAGCCAAACCATGGGTTCAGTGTTTACAAGACATGAAATAAAAATTTATTTTTAGTATTTTAGTGACATAACAGTGAAACTAAAAGTAATTTTATTTTAATATTAAACAAAAAAAACTCATCATATCTTAAGCTTAACTTTTGGATAAGAACTCAGTCTTTCTACTTAAAATCAGACTTGAACATTTATATAATCATCAATAAAGCATATATTAAAAAAGAAAATATTAATGAGATTTTGGAAACTCAATCATCGTTGTCGCTGTTGCAATTAATACAAACGAAAGTAAGACCAGCAGCTGGCACACATTTTGTAAGTGCACACTCCCTGCAAACCTGGCACTGGATCCATGTTTTCCCTAGTAAACTTTCAGAATAGGCTTCGCAACAAACCAGACAGGAATAGTCATCATCATCATCGTTGAAACATTTGTTTCTTAACATTTTTTAGTGGTTTTATTTTGTTCCTCTTGCAATGCGTTCTTTTCGGGTATGTCTGTTAGAATAGCAGCTTTTCGCTCTCTTCTGATAGTCTTGGCTGTTTTTATACTACCTGCCTTTGGTCGAACAATTCCTGGGGAAAATGCATGAAATGATGAAAAATGCATGTTGAGCAACTATTGCTCAACTAAACCCACCTCAAAAATTTGAAACAAAAGTGAGGTTATAAAAAAAACTGTTAGACTTATATATAAAACCTTTATACATACCAAAAATATACTAAATTTATGGAAGTTTAACACTTACCTGGTTGAAAAGGGATAATATTTGACTCGTACAGAAGAAATATTCCCACTCACAATTTTTTTACTTTTTGGTCGCTAAACAAACAAAACGTGCATATACTTCAACCGATCGACAAGTCGTCACCGGCGGTCGCGCGATGAATTCCCCCTTGACCGCTTCTATCCGCAATTTGATGCGTTAGCGTGCGGTGTATAGTTTCGAGATATTTCGAATGCCCAACTTACCCCTATGCTCAACTAGCCCCGCCCTACCCTACCTACTTTAACGCATTTTTGCATTTATTAAAGCAGTGCTGGCTAATTTTATGAGATTCCTTTTCACAATATTAACAGTTTTATTACACTTAAATAAAAAAAGACTTATTTAACTGACATATATTTTATTAATAATTAATAATAAGTAAAAATTATGAATTACTAATAGCAATAAAAATAAATAATTAACTGAAATAAATATTATCATTTATATTAATATTATTTACTTCAACTGAGCGTAATGCTAGCTAGGCACACTCATTTCTATTTAAAATATAATAATTTGTGCGGATAAAATCATCATTAATTATCACATAATGTCTTATATTAGAGAACTACAAATTTTATACATAGTTTATCGAGTTGATAACTAATTATGATATTATTATTCTAATGTAAAGAAAATTTTCAATATACACACTTCGCCCTTAAACGGAACGCGTATGTTTTTCCAGATAAATCTAATTTAGGAAAAACCATGGTAGCACAGGGGCTAAGCGCTCGCGGTAAAAAGACAATACACGAGCAAGCGCGAGTCACAGAATAAATAATAGTAAAAGTGTTCGGCGGTGAAGGAAAACGTTGTGAGAACAATTTGCAACCTGCATGTCTGAGAAATTAAATAAGTATGTATATTTCGAAGAAATGTGAAGTCCGCCAACACGCTTTGGTGCAGCGTGGTGGACATTTCCTTGCCCTAAAACCCTCTCAGATATGAGAAGAGGCCTGTGCCCAGAATTGAGACGTATATATAGGTTGTAACTTCACCTTACAAATTTAACTTTCAAACTTAATAATATTGAATGTAAAATACATGTTTTCATTTGTTTTCTTATTATTTTATTAATCAATAATATTTTAAAACAATCTAGGTACTTGATATTTTAAATTAGAGAATTTCAATTTGTTTTGTTTTCCTCCAAAAGTTTTAAATCGTTGGTACTAAGTTTAATTTACTTATACGTTTTTCTAAGGTCTTATTCACAATGTAAATCTAAATTCTAAATTATATTGTGAAACAAAACTCCGTGATCTGCTAATGTAAAACACCACTTAAGACATCTTTAAAACATTACAGTTTTTAGTATATGGCGGTGTGATGTAATTAATATTAAAATATTGGCAGTTGCAGAAGATGTGACTGTTATAGACCAGTAAGAATAAACAGTCACGTGACCCTGTCTCAGACTCGTTAATGAAACACTTCCAAATTACGCCATTTTGCGAAATAACAGTTGTATTTTTAAAAGCGAATCTATTTCTTTAGACACTGTTAACCGAGTTAATGCCTAGCAAAATTCCTTAAAAGTGTAACTAGAACAGCTAAATGTTATAAATATTGTGTTTTACATAATATCTTTCAGATTTTTTTATGTGATCTTTATGTTACTTTGAGACGTTATTATATTATACGACTTCGTGGGAGGTTTCACAAGGTTGAAATTATAATTTAAAAAAAAACAGACAGTGCAAAATCGAAGTATATAAAAATAGCAGAAAGCCATGATTAAGATTTTATGCATTAGGTATGATATCTTTAGGAAATTATCATTAACAAGTCATCATCCTTTATTACAGGACCTTCGCACGCTGCTGAAAACCAAGCATGTCCAAGGTCTGGAGATACACGATGCACATCGCTCTCTCAATAGAACCAAAGTCTTGGAGATGGTGGAGTCAGCCCGATCTGCTATCAGTTCTACTGGTGGCGGACCACTGTTCCTGGCGCTGCCCGCCAACCCTGAACTATTGGCTAAATACTATGACCTTAGAGAGTTGGTGAAGAAAGCAGACTTGATGATAGTCCAGACTCATGCTTTGGGATTGGTGAAGAAGATGACTTACCATCCAAGTAGGCTGAGCGGTCTGTGGGACATGATGAATGCTGTAAGTATTTTTTTTATTTGTTACCATAATTTTTGTATCAAAATTGTGCCAAAACTGTGCCAAAATTTAACGGAAACGAAACAACGCCTTGTCTGACAGAGGTGATATTCACAAAGTGTTTATTTTGGCAGTATAATATTACGCTCAACAGCAAAGACGTAGTTTTGTAGTAGTAGATGTAAAGTATACAAATTTTAATTAAAGTATTCAAATTTGAAGTATACAAAATAAAAAACTTGGGGTGGATTTAAAGGGGTCAGATAGGGTTTTTGAAAACTTAAATAGCACCTTTTAGGGTGTCATATGAAAGCTTACGGAATATAATGATATATTATGTATAATATTTGAGTTATTTTGATGCATTTCTTATTGTCCTACTTTTTAGCGCAAACACATTCGGGTAGAACAAGAACATTAACATACAATATACAAATAAATAAAATGGAAGTGTATGTTCGTAATGTCAAGCTAACAGCTTTTTACTAAATGCATATGAAAGTATAAACGGTACTTCTAACAAAAAAAACATTCTTTTTTGTCTGTCTGTCTGTTTGTTCCGGTTAATCTCCAAAACGGCTGGACCGATTTCGACGGGACTGGCAGATAGCTAATGTTATAAGGAGTAACTTAGGCTACTTTTATTTTAGAAAAAGAATTAGGGTTCCGCGTAAAAAGAAACATGAAATCCAAACGTAATAAATTCAACGCGGGCGATGTCGCGGGGAAAAGCTAGTAGACAATAAATATAATTGTGTATTAGATTCACACCACGCAAGATTAGTCTAGACTTACATAATTATAAAAATAACGTAAACTCTATAAATTTATAATTTATTTATAAATCTAATTTTTTAATATATTTATTTTAATAAATTCTCGGGTTAATGTAAATTCTGCTGTAAGTCAATTTGATTGGAAATTGGAATTTCCTGTTTCATTCTTGAGACATAAATATCAAATATAATATTTAAGTCATTGTCGTAGTTTTTACGCTTACATAATGATTTCCTTTTGCACGCCTTATAACGTGAAGCAGTGTATTACCACATGAGTAGAGTATTACTCACGACACGTCAAAGTCAAGCAATTTTGTGGTCTTAAAATGCCACTATCATAACCATATTGTACTTATACGATAATATGAGTAGCCGTATATAAAGAAAACACTTTAATTAATCCATCTTATATTTTATAAAAAATTGTTTTATATTGCTACTTTGATAAAAAACGCTTTGAAAAAATTTTCCTGGACTGAAACTGAACTCCCGAAAAAATTGACGTATCGAGACCGGGTTCTTTTTATTAGCTTCAGAATTACGTCAACTGGTTCCTATTTCATATCAATAGCTTTGTACGCGTCTTTTGTTGATAAAATGTATTTCAAGTTTTATAAATTTTATTGCTATTAAAATTAAAAGGCGCTTTCATTTTCTTCTTTAGCTCTTCTTTATTAGTATTATTATTATTTAGTACATTTGTTCTTTGTCTATCACAAAGAACAAATGTACCCTACAACCTAGTTCAGTGATGTGTTTTCTTGATATATTAAGCAACGCAGACGAAGTCGCGGGTATCAGCTTGTCACTTAATATTCTGGGGTAGTTGTTTTAAGAAGTGTGATAAATAGGTACCTTCTAATTAAGGCAGCCAAGTCCCACTTTTGTCGCTGTATTTTTAAACATATCTTCTAGTTCAATTACATCATATTATGTTCTATTCAGTAGCCTGTAGTCCATGAAGGTGAACTGGCTGACTATGAGAAAAATTTAACAATTTTATAAAATGACGCTTATTTGGAAGTAAGGTCAATCTTAAGTCTATCTATTTAAAGGCTATTTTTAAGTTTCTCAAAAGTAAATACTAGCTGTGCCTCTTTTTACAATTTAGTACAACTAGGCCAAGTGACAGGTGCATCTTCGCAAATGGTTATGGAGAACTGTTAGCAATTTTACATTTTACTGGGTTAGTTTGTTCATCGCTATAAATTAAAACTTAATTGGTACGTTTAAGAAATAGGATACCAAAATTAAATAAATGAAGGTCTCGAGTTAGACTGTTTTGTTACGACATGTAAGCCCAGAACGGTTTTATATATATTTAGAATAAAAAATGCATCAAGTAAACGCACAATTAGTGTTCAGTAAATATAATGCATATCTATATATATAAAAATCAATTGCTGTCCGTTATTCTCGATAAAACTCGAAAACTGCTCGACCGATTTTGATGAAAATTTTTGTGTGTTTGAATAGGTTTATAAATGGTTTAGATTTACATTTGGACCCGGTAGGTAGCGCTGTTGTCGAGATCCAGAAATCACCTGTGCGAAGCCGGATCGCTAGTACATAATATAATATATAATAAATGTATGAATTTCAAAATGGCGGCTGTAAAATATGAAGGTCTGGTAGCGCAGTAACCGACATTGGGCTGTGGTGCTACATGAACTTGGGTTTAAATTGCACACTGAACAAATCTTTGTAAACAAGAGTGTACAACCACTTCATGATGATATATGAACACATGATCTTTGCTGCTGACCGTGTGAGAAAACTCTCGGTCGCTTGGGGCGAGGTATACTCGGAGTTTCTCTGCGTTATAGACTTCGAAAGGAGGATATCCGTAGTAGAATGAGAGTAACCGACATAGACCAATGGATCAGTAAGCTGAAGTGGTAATGGGCTCGAAGAACCGACAATCGATGGAAAAATGTTCCCGAGGGCAGCCTCGTACCGGTAAGTAGTGTGAGGCGGCCTCTCACTAGGGCAATGTAGTAAGAGATACAGGAAGTCGATGGATGCAGGTGCCTCAGGACTGCTTTGTGGCGTTCCTAAGGAAGAACCTACCGTCAGCAGTGGACTTGTGAAGGGCTGTATCTAATTATGTATGATTGATTGATATGAAATATTTGTATGGCGTCACATGAAATGTACGAAGTGTTCCGTTTATTATTCTTTGTTGGTCTGAGATTGGCGCGTAATTTTTTCTTTGATATTACTAATTTTGTATACCATAATTACGAGTATGCAAGTATGATATCAATAGATCAGGCCATAAACAACTGCATTAATGGACAATTTCATAAATTTATTTCAAAACTAATATTATTTTAATCGCATTAGAACTCTGGATTCCATGAATTTCTCTGGATTTATTATCTCCCATATGAGGTTATGTGACATCTGCCGCTAATTGCCATATTGGTTAGTTAGAGACCGAGCCAATATATAGATACCTCTAGACTGGAAGGTTATTATGTATATACGAATATGTTATAGGTTTACTAGGTATTTGAAAATAAAGAATAATATTTTGGACATATTATTTTATTATTGTACGTACTCTTCTTAAACGTGGTAGAGCCATGCTGCAGCTATATTAGTAGTATAGTTGTAGCACGAATGGGTCGGCTCGACCGGGGAAGGACCACGCTCTCACAGAATACCAACGTAAAATAGCAGCTTAACGCTGCTGTGTTTCGTATGGTGAGTGTAGAGAACCGGAGACCCTTTTTACTGGAAACTAGGCATTCCATCTTAGTCCTCACGGGTGACAACGCATCTGCATTTTGATTCGTAATCGAGGATAGATGTAGATGTCTATGGGCCGCAGCAACCATTTACCATCAGGTGGACTGTGTGCTCGTTTGTCACCCTAATCCTATAAAAAAAAAACTCGTAAAACGTTCTCGCTATAAACTTAACACTTTCTTTAAAAAATAATGTATCGATTCCTAGATGTTTCTTTAGAACGTCATTGCTCTTAATTTTATTAAAGGCGATGTCATTGTGGTACCTAATACTTCATTTATTTTTAAGTCGCGACATGTAAGTCTAGCGCTGAACGAAACGTGGAGGGGAAGCGCACGAATTGAGTTGCACGAATGCGACTGGAGAGCCAATCAGCGCGTCTGAACGATTCGCACGAGTCAATCAGCGCGACTTATGTGCAATAAGCCAATCACCGCGACTTATGCGCAATAACTGTCACCGCTAGACTTTCGTGCCGCTACTTATATCTAAATAACTCTTAAATATGCGACGTCAGGGTATGTTCTTAACATAATATATTATTTACTTTAATAGTCGCCATTTTTAAAATGATTCCCTTTTATTCCTTCAGAAAAGAGTTTTTGCTACCTACTTTATCTTTTCGTAAATTAATTTAAGTAAGGTTTGTGTGGTGGCGGTGTAAGAGAACCCATTACCCTATTTCGTCCCGTGGCTGGGGCTAGGCTATGGCATATGCCATAAAGATCACGTGGCTTCCGACAGATGGCGGTATGATCATCAAATGCCCGCCAGGCGTAAAATATATACAGAAGTGACGGAAGCAGCGTCAAAATAAATGAAGATACATTAAGTGCTAGACGTCTAGTACTGCTGTAGTCAATTACCTGCCAATTTCTCTTCTCTCAAGCACATTCTCCCTACAACGGAAAAGATCCATGACCAGCAGTGGAGCTTTACGGGCGAAAGATGATGATGACGATAATGTTTTAAAAAAAGATAATAAGACAAGAAAGAGTTGCCAATCCTCACCACGGTGGCAATACGAGTAGACAAAGTTGGTTGGATCAGCATTTTTAGGGTTCCGTAAAATAAAAATTAATTAAAAATTAAAGGGGGCTCCCCTACTAGAAACGTGTTTTACGATGGTACGGAACCCTTCATGCGCGAGTCCGACTCGCACTTGGGCGGCATTTTTTAAAGAATTTCCTCCACCACTCAGTCGCTCGATTATCTTCCTTATAAGACCAGGCTACGTGCAGATGAAATGAAAAAAAAAAATGAAAATAATGCGTTTATCCAGCAGTGGACTTAAATAAGGCTGAAGATGTAATCTCGTTAACTTTTGGTATATGTTTCAAATCTATATTTTTTTATATTTGTTCTAAAACTCTCTTCCAGGACTCAGTAGTGGACTTAGTCATCGGTCTTGGAGTGCCAGCAACCAAAATTGTCATAAGCTTACCGGCAACCGCCCGTCAGTTTACTCTCGTCAACGAAACCCTAAGTACTCCAGGAAGCCCGACCCAGGAGGACGAGCCCAAAGAGATCGACCAGGCTGAGCTCTGCAGACAGTTGCAAAAGGGCCGCTGGACGTTAGAAAGAGATCAGGATCTGTCCGCGCCATATGCTTTTAAGTAAGTATTACAATAATTATTTAGACTAAAAGATTTATGCTTATTGCGACATCGGTTTGCAACTGGTGGCGTTTTTCAACGATTCAGCAAACGTTCCTGATTCATCGAAAACACTATTTACTTAATAAGATACACATACACGCTCAATTTTTAAGTTAGTTATAATGGGATTGACATATTAAGAAATAAAAATCCCTAAATAAATAAAGAGAAAAAAAGAAGATATTATGCCAATAAAATTGCAAAGTTTTGGAGATTGTTTTTATTAATTCTAATATTATCAATATTAGAATTAATAATAAAAGAGATATAATAAGGAGACCATTTTTACTGGAAACGAGGCATTTCATCTTACTCCTCAGAGGTGACAAAGCATCTGCATTTTGATTTGTAATTGAGGACAGATGTAGATGTCTGTGGGCCGCAGCAACCACTTACCACCAGGTGGACTGTGTGCTCGTTTGTCACCCTTATCCTATAAAAAAATATAATATTAATAAACCAAACTGAAAAAGATAGAAAAATTACGAATTTTTGGAGATTTTTAGATTAAACTGTGGATTAGTACTTTTTTCATAGTAAACTATAATTAATTTGGAACTAGGGCTACTTTGTAGTTCATTGAAGATTCCTGTACAAAATAAAATATTTTTGAATTTAATACCAATAACTTTAGTATATAACTGATATATAGACAGCAGTGATGGTATAATAAAATCCACTACCTCATATCGTCCCGTGGGTGTAGTAAAATTTGATAGATGGAAATAAACCAGAACAGAGAGCAGTCTTTCTAATAATAACAAGAACATAAAGAACTACGGATACCAACCCGCTTGCCACGCTCGACAACTGTGACAAATATCCTTATGTGAGCAAATCGCCTGTGTTCAACAGTGGATTTTAATAGTTTTGTTTAACTTATTGTAAGCCAGTGTTGAAATAAAATTCCAAAGGTTGTATTGGAAAACAAAATAAACCCATTGCAAAGATTGTAATGAATGAATGATAAGGGAAAAAGCAATTTCATAATCAAAGGCACGAACCAACCGCTAGGTATTGTAATAAAGTAAATGTAAAATTGAAAGCTCTAATCGAACGTCTCAACAATAACAACAACAAAAAAAAAACAAATCTAAAACTAGGTAATAACCAAATACAATTTGTTTTAAAAATTACACAAATACAAAAATCTAATTAAAATGAGAAAATACTGACTCAAATTTAAGCTGTTACAACATCACTGTGTCGGAGGAAATCATAACAAATTATTTAGAAATTTACCGACTAGAAACTAGATAATTGGTCTAATTTAATATATAATCGAAAAAGTATTTACATATTCCATTCATAATTATTAATTTAGATTTATAACAAGATGATAGAATTAATCAAATATGCATAAGCTCTGTAATCACTTGACGCAATATTTATGACGTTAGTTAGTTTCGTGATTAGTGAACTACAAGCATTTAAATTAAATTCGACACGTTTTACGCTTGTTTTACTCAATGACATGAATGTTGTAGGTGTGATAATTTCATTGATTATTATGACTTAATCAAATATTTCTGTCTTACTACGATTTCTTTGATTTAAATAACAGAAGACGAGCCTTTTCCGTGTTGATTCAGATCAGTCTCTCCCATTTCAATCAATTTCTTTCGACATATTGACTACTTATATAGCTCACTAAGTATCCCTACATAAGTACACTGCTCTAGCATTAGCATTAGTACTGCTCTGTCTTTGGGTTCATCCAATCAACAGCTGCTAAATGTTTTCCTAACATATTTTTTATATAATTACCTTTAAATATTTTTAAGTAAAATAGTGTTGGACTCTTCGTCTATGAAACAATTTTTTACGCAGTCTCATGGTTTATTAAAGGGTAATACTATAATAGTAATATCGACAACTAAAAAAGATATTTAACGAACAAAAACTTTATTTGCTTGTTGGATAATCTAAATAATCATATGTCATTACGATTTTCTTTTTCAGGCACAAGACATGGATCTCCTTCGAAGACTCGTCATCAATAGACGTTAAGGGTAAATACGCTCGTGTGCGTGGTCTCGCCGGTCTGGCGCTCCACAAGGCCGATAAAGACACTGACACTCCGTGTGGACCCACGCTGCGAGCGAGCCTGACCAAAGTGCTCAATCAGCAGAGCCGAGCCCCAAGAGCTGCGGTGCTAAGGTGAGAGAGCCGGTTTTTATACAAACATAAATACATAAAATCTCACACCTGTCACCCAGAGGGCACGATCCTGAAACAACTCTCACGTTTCCTTCACATACTATTTACGCATAAAAGCACGTCGGTTAAGGTTATACTTAATTTGGCCCTTTTTCAAAATATCGCCAATTTGGTCAATAAACTTTCGCCTAGGGCGACTCTGTCTCTCACTTCTGCAGAAAAAATTTGCTTTGTCACACTTTGCTTATTGATTCGTTTTACGTGTTCAAACGACTGAAGCTTTCTTCCTTAATCAAAGTCACAAAACCTTGCAAACATCACTTTTGTCTTATCACCAATTTCTACAGCATTACATTTATTTTAGATTTAATGTATTATAAAATCAATACCGTTGTACGAGTAAATATTTAGTTGAAAAGCTCCTCCTCTATTTAACCGTAACATTTTTTATAAAAGACAGGGTGACGAACGTCCTGTAGTCTACCTGATGGTAGAAGATCCTGTTGTCCAGAGAACCTAATATATCCTTAATTAAGAATCAAAAGCAGATGCGTTGTCACACCTAAGGACTAAAACGGAATGCTTTGTTAACAGTTAAAAGAATCTCCGATTCTCGTCACTAACCACAAGAAACATAGCGCCTATTTGCTGCTGGTATTCTGTGCGTGCGTGGTCCTTCCTTCGTCGACCCATTCGTGATGCAGCCGTAATACCCTGCACTGCGGCTCTACCAACTAAAATTCCTAGTCATATGACTATTTATAATGCTGTTAAAATCAAAAGTCCAAAAAGCCGTTAAAAGTGCTTTTTGTTCACGAATGTTCGAGGGATTTGTGACTGCGTGATTATGTGATTATATTATAATGCTGTTAAAATTCCATTCAAAGAGCTTAGATAGCGGAACAAACAAACAAATGCAAACTTTTTGCACGACTCGCAGCGCGTGAGCGTGTGGGAGTGCTCTTCTCGACATGCCGCTATGTGACGATTTTGCAATATAAAATTGTTAGTGTCTCAATTTAGACACTAAATCAATAAAAAGGGATGTTTTGATAACTAGATATATTAAAGTCAGCGTATTGTTTTTACTCATTTGTTTAGTTATATTTACAAAAAATGTACCGTGAAACCTGGCAACTTTGCCATTTTTGGAAGGACTTAAAAGTTTAAGACCAATTTTCCAACAAAAAATGTACTGTCAGACTGGGCGTCAATGTTAAATGTGACATTATATTCTTCATAGATTTGGTATTTATTAATGATTTAAATAAATACTAACATTAAATAGACAAAATACTCAAAAATAGAAAATGGCAAAGTTAACCTCACTTTGTGGCAACTTTGCCATCAGGTTTTAGAATGAAAATAATAGGATTTGACTTGAAGGTTGAAGGTAAGTTTACCTCATAATACACAACACCCAGAGTTATGATTTGCTTCTTTAATTGTGTTGCAAATAGCAAAGTTTACGCTTGTGTCAAAGTTGCCCTCCCATTTTTCAATTTTTCATACCAACTTGAAAATATGTGTAAGGGTTGTCAAAAATCCTTGATTACATACTTAACTTAATTTTTTTATTTAAATCTTGTCACAATAATTTCTTACGAAAAAATCTAAAATATATCAAACAAAAATACTCTCGTCTAAAATTAGAAATAAAATTGGTACAATAATAAGCTTAAATCAATAATAGTATAGAATAAAAAAAGCTTGTTACAATCATTTTTAACAAGTATTCGTTTTTTTATTAGTCATCATCACCATTTTATTATTTATATTATCGTAATAAAATGATGTCAGGTCATAATTATTGTAATCAATCTAAATATTGTTTTCCCACAATAGCAAAACATTAATAATCATTAAAAATTACAATTAATGTTTTGCTTAATATCAATACACTAAGTTGAAAGTATGAAAAATACTGAGTAGTAATAATATTATTAATGCCCGACAACGCGGTAAAAATAATATAGATTTCTCTATTCTTTTCCTTCGCTATTAATAAAGATGAATTGATTGACAACTCATTTGGTAAAATCGGTCTAATGGGCTGCTACGGTGAAACATCGATACAAACGTACATACATACATACATAGAATGTCAAGTGCAGAACACTTTGTTTAAATAGTTGTAATCGGTTAAAAATATAGGTTCAAAGTGACAACCCTTGGTTGTAACAAAACATGGCAAAGTAACCGTCACATCGTTGCATCACTAGTATGGTAACTTTGCCAAGTTAGTTTTATAGATAAATGTTAAGACCAACATGTTAAAAACGATATATTACATTTGATAACCATTAATATTACGTTACTACAAAGATATAGACACCTGCATTCAGTATTTCAAACAAAAAAAACTACAGTTCTGGAGCACTGAACAAAGAGGTTATTTCGCCGGCACAATTCCGCGTTAAAATAAAATGCCAAAATTAACTCTCATGTTGCCATATCGAAAGCAATACTGTCAATTAGTTATTGTATTTTCATCCAAAACGTAGCTTATCTCGAAAAACGTTACGTTTTCCGTGTTGATCGTAAGTTTGTACCAGTACACCCCTGATGGCAAAGTTAACATCCATTGGTAAAGTTGCCAGACCTGACTGTAGTAAAATATTATTAGTACGTCAATTAGTCTGTGCAATTGTTTGTCTTTTTTTTTTATAGGATAGGGTGACAAACGAGCACACAGTCCACCTGATGGTAAGTGGTTGCTGTGACCCATAGACATAGCCTCGTTTCCAGTAAAAAGGGTCTCCTGTTATCTACACTCATCATACGAAACACAGCAGCGTTAAGCTACTATTTTACGCTGGTATTCTGTGAGAGCGTGGTCCTTCCCCGGTCGAGCCGACCCATTCGTGCTACAACTATACTACTAATATAGCTGCAGCATGGCTCTACCACGTATGAAAATATAATAGGATAGAATGGAATAATGGATATTTAAAAAAGAAATGCGAGCAATATTAATATTACTAATATTCCCGTTTACCACTCCAGGCAATCTTAACAGACTCCCTGTCCGCGAAATAGACGCAATAGTTAAACATTCGAAATGTATATATATGATTCATGGGACAGGGAAAGGAATGAAATGCTTTTGTTAGGAATGGTTCACGACAGTAGTCGAATGGCGGATTCGAACCCCACTAAACAACGATAAAAATACGAAAAGTCCACTGCTGAACATAGGCCTCCCTATAGATTGCCTCATAGGAGTATATTGGCATAGCAGGCACGCTTGGCATACGGGTTGGCAACCGCAGTATTTCTTATTTTGAGTTGTTATCAGGAAGATGCTGCTGCCCATCTCCTGTTTCAGTTTATCTCTGTCGGTAATGCACCGCCACTGCACAGTTTAGAAAAATTAACAGGTACTAATATAATATGTCGTTACATTTTAAATAAATTAATCGTCCAGGTTTGGTGTTACGAATAAGTACATATGTACTATGTGCGACACCTTTGGGATACTTTTTATTTTACATACTGTAAATACAATTTTTTTTATTGATTAAGCTATCTTGATAATTATCGCTAAGCCACCAAGAGTAACACACAATCAGAACAAGGACATTAATAAAAATTACCCAAAACCTCTTCTAGGCCATTAAATTAAAAGTCACTTTGCAAAACTATGTCTTGTTATTAAATGTTGTTGAATAATCTATTTCAGATCTCTTGAGAATGAGATCCTCTCAGCATCAGGCCAGGGTCGCCCTCTAGATGCGCTCCAGGTGTCTCCGTACCGCATAACACAAGTCGTCGACTCCGACGGTGTGATTCACTCAATCAGAGAGGTAAATAGACTTTTTTAAATACATTTTATCGATTAGTAATTTTGCCGTGTTTAGAAAATTTTAATCAAAGTAACTTTTCTTTTTAAATACCTATAACAAACTGACCTGGTGAAAACTTACTCAACTTACTCGTTTGGTTCCGCAAGGTTATTGCAGCCATCAACACAATTTTATTAAAGATAATTACTTTGTCAGAATTGGAATTAACTACCTCATTCTGATAGGTATTATCTAGAAGATTCTAATTCATTGTGAAGAAATTTATTATGCATGCAATTCTTTTAATTAAATTTCTTTATAAAACCTCTTTATAGTGCATTTTACTGTAAAATACTCTATAAAGAGGCTTTACTATAGATTAAGTAAGGTCAGACTTTATATAAAATTACGTGTATTTTTTTCTGTTTCGAATGTATTAAAAAAAATGTATATTATTAAGCTTCATATTTTACCAAGCATGATTATTTTATTGAAATGACGGCTACCTAAAATGATTAAGGACTGCGAACATAAAAATCGTGACCTCGAAACGTTATTCGACTATAGCGTAGATACTATTTACCTACGCTGCAGCCTCTAACTCCTAGCACAATACAAACATTTTAGGATTACTTGGAGATAGAATTGCTATTTGTAATAGGTAAGATTAACAATATTAAACTCAATAAAAACTTACCAGTACCTAGAGCATAGAATTATTGGGTAACATAGAGCTTATATTATAATTTACTTTAAATTATGACTAAGCCAAAATCAACTTTATTATTCAGGACACAAGAACTGAGTTCTCTTGCTCCCGCCAAGGATACTTCGTGCACCCTCGCTCTTGCGCCCGATTCTATCGTTGCGTGAAGTTCGACCAATATTCACCTGATTACACGGTGAGTAAATTTATATATAGGGTTATTCTTCAAAGAGTAGCCAAATTTTTAACTTAAGTTCAAATATACATATAAAGATATACCGTGATTGCAGTTTTTGAAAATACGAGTAAATAAGGCTTCTACTTTTATTTGAAATTATCCCAAATTGAATGTGATTTATGGGCAACAACGTTATTGCCTACCGATCGACCCTTACAAATGTGTGCGTGCGCAGTAAAATCAGTTAAAATAATGCATTCATGATAGTTTAGAAAAAAGTACTGGCTTTATAACTCAAATCCAGCAAACTCAACCTATGTGTATATCCAGTATATTCTAATTAATTTATGAACAAGCTTTGTAGTGGCAGTGTAAGTATATCCTCTACCCCATATCGTCCCGTGGGTCCGAGGGTGTCGTAAAAGGCGACAGAGAGTAACTGAAACAGCACATGAGTAGCAGCATCTTCTTGATAACAAGTTCAAAATTATGAAAAACTGCGGTTGCCAACCCGCCTGCCAAGCGTGGAACTATGACAATTTCCCACCTATGAGAGGATGTTCAGCAATGGACCTTTATAGGCCGTAATGAATAACTGCTCTGCCCCGTTGGTATAGTAGTCGTAAACGCGACTGCTGACCACGAGGTGCCGGGTTCGAATTCCGAGTCGGACAAAAAAAATAGTTATTGAGTTTTTCTGTCAAGAAATTCTTAGTAGCAGCCCGGAGTCAGGAAGATTGTGTTTCAATCCCGTGCCTCGGTAAGCACTTAAACCCTTGGACTATGAGAGTGAGGAATTAGAGAGTGCACCTGTGCCTGCGCATGCACTCGGACACTGTAATCCTGTTCTGCGCATATGACTAGTCTCGGAAATTAGAAATTCGGTCTGGAGGACATTATTAATAAATGAATGAACACGAGTTTTTTATACTGTAAAATATTACTTTGAAGAAAAGTCTCGCTGGGTTTCTTGCTGATTCTTCCCACGACAGAGGCTTTTTTTCGGACCAGTATTAAAAGCAAAAAATAACTTTCAATAAGTATTATTTAATTTATATTGAATAAAAAATAATATTCTATTCTATGCTATGTTATTCCTCAGGTGTTTGAATTCGACTGTCCGACTGGCCTTGCCTTCGACTCGCGTTACGAAGTCTGCGTATGGCCAGGCAGCCTGCCACACTCGCAAGCGTGTCCTGGAACATCTGAGATCGCACCTGTACCTAGGACCAGATTTATATGTCCAAATGTTGAAGGTAATTCACTTTATTTGTTAAGAGTTTTAACTCTCTTTCGTTAAACCGTTTTAAAAGTCGATAAAACACTTCATAAGTTTATGTGTGCTATATTCGGTTTTTTATCTTTTTTTTTTTTTGTATTTTAAAAAAACGTTTACTACACACTAGGATTTTCTCAAACATCCAGACCCGGAACAATTATTTGTAGATATAAATACTTGTTTCGTGCAGGATTAGAACCCGCGGCCCTTAACGCAGCAACTCATTGCTAAGCCACTGCGCCACGGAGCCGTCATTATAACATTAATTCACCGTTTTTTTAAACTATAATAAGACAGTGCATGAATACTCTTATGATGGTGAGTGGTGATAACCACACTTGCTAAATTGACTTAGGTGAACAAAAGCCTATTAAATTTTTTGGGGGACAAAACTGTATTTTTTCAAACCTCTTGCTAGCATATCTTGAACGAGCCCATAGTCATTGCGTTAATGATGAGGGTGGTCTACCATTAATATTGCTGCTCTCGGTATTTCACTCTGCGGTGATATTGCGTACAAAAAGCACATTCCCCTTTTACTACAATACGGCAATTATCTGTTCGCGACCAATGAGGACTAATAATCTTCCACTCACCAAATGTCGCTAGTTGTGACTGAGGTAAAGTTTTTTGTTACACAATGTCAGTTAATTGAGAAATTAGTTTTAAATAATATTTTATCAGTTTCTTAGATTGTTATATTAATACTCAAAATTCCTCAGTGGTGTAATTTTTAATTTTTTGTACTTTTTACCTTTTTTATTTTTTTTTAACTTTTAGTTATATTTAAAGTTTGGTTTATTCATTTCTAATCTAATTTATTTAAAATATAACTAATAATACAGAAAGAAACATTAAGCGTTACATTTTCCTAAGAAATTATCTTCCCCACTATGAAATCTGTCAAATATTTCACCTCATTGTAAAGTGGCGTCGCCCTGGTGGCAGAAAAAGTCGTGGATGCCCTCATTATAAAACTACATACTGTTTGGCGCTATAAATGTTAAACAAGGTGAATTTGTTCCAGGCTTCTACGCGGACCCGGAGAACTGTCGTTGGTTCTTTGCTTGTCTGGACCATGGAAAGGCGCCACTGACTGCGTACGAGTTCCGTTGCCCGTTCGGGTTGGGATTCGATGCCGCACGGCTCAAGTGCGACTGGCCGTGGTTGGTACCTGACTGCGGGGACATCGCCCGATATGAAGCCGAAGCCTATGGTTTCTCCGGCGCCACACTTACTGGTAAATATGATATGATTGTCTTGTATGTCGTAAAGGATGGATTTTTAACTCTATATTTCATCGTCACGTATCAATAAATTCTCTTTACTTTAATCTCTCCTTGTCTTTTATAAATGAGGGCTAATAATCTTCAACTCACCAGATGTCGCTAGTTGACACTGATGTGAAATTTTTTATTATATAATGTTATTTAATTGAGAAGTTAGATTTAAATAAAAGTTTATCAGTTTCTAGAGTATTATATCAATACACAAAAATGTCTCAGTTGTTTGCCCTTTAATTTTTTGCACATGTTTTACTCTCTTTTTTAAATTTTTCTACTTTTAAGAATATCTGTGGTTTGGTTTATTTATTTTTGATCTAATTAATATAACTAATAACTAGTACAGATAGAAACATTGAACATTACATTTTTCGAACAAATTAACTTCCCCGCTATGAAATCTGTCAAATATTACACCTCACTTTTAAGTGGCGCCACCTTGATGGCAGAAAAAGTAATGGATGCCATTTAATTGGTGGAAACTTCTAAACAACGATAATTTATACATAGTAGTGCATTTAGGCATAAGCATGAATGGGTCGAGGCGATGCGTGCTTTGTGATATTCCTTGAGGGAGGTCTATGCTCAGCAGTGGACTTGTAAAGAGCTACAATGTTGATGATGATGGTAATAAAATGTGTATTAATAAGTAAATAGATTTAAAAAAAAATAAGATCCTAAATTTACAGATTAAATAAATTGTAAAATTGTACATGTGACTCTTGTTTTGTTGCAGGTGCTCTCGGCTTCCAGGGTAAAACAGCTGATGCCGTGAACATAGCTGGTCATCAGAGTTTGGTTTCTGGAGCATCCTTGGACAACTTAGTTGGAATACAAGATGGATTCCTAACGAGAAGGAATGGCTTAGATGCCAATTTCATCACCTCAGAAGAACTATTTGGAGGAGCCAGCAACGGACATGAATATGTATTAGCGAACGACGCTTCTAACTTAGTTGAAAATGTTGTAAAGTATGATGGGGAAGCTCGAGCTTCAAATGTTAACTTTGGCCTTGCGCAAGGTACTAACGATAAAGATGGCGCGCAATATACAAGTGGTTCCCTAATTTTAGACGACTACAGGCTGCCCAGCTCCAAATCTACTACTGCAAGTCCAGTCAATAATCAGAATGTAGGTTCTACCGCATCATACTCCCAGAACGCTAGAGTTACGAGTTCTCTTCGCAAAAATACGGGCAAATATGATAGCAGGTACAACACCGGTTACTACAGACCAGAGTTGTACAGCGGTAGTCGTTATAATGACGGCAAATACAGACCTTCCAATACAGGCAAGTATGTCCATGACCCAACTGGTGACAGAGCTTTACCATACAACCATGTTGCTCCACCTCCTGTACCTTATAAGCATGTGGATTCCGGTTACACAGTAACAAAAGGTTTTGATGTTGGAAAATACAACGGCTCGTGGTCTTACAACGGCACGTGGTCTTACAACGATGGTGGTACCCTTCTATCAGAATCATCAAACGGGTACTATTATCCTAAACCTGCAGGACCTGCCTTTGAAGAGGGTAGTTATAATACTGATTACCCAGGTTCTTATAAAATTGACGGTTATGTTGGAACATACGACGACTCTGGAGCATATGTTGATCGCACTGGCGCAGGTCATACATTGACAGGTGGGGCAGTCAACGTAGGCCTTGTAGGCAAAACAACATTAGTTGACATTGGATATACTGGTGAAGAAGGATACGAAAGTAAAAATGTTCAAACGGGTCAAGCAACCTATGTAACTCAACCTACAGTAACAATAAATCACATTGGAACTGATGTTCACAACCTTGATGGCTATAACTTTGCTACAAATCCAACTTCCTCTGGTATTCCTACAACTGCAACACCATTCGCAGTTACCACAGCATTGCCCCCGGTAACAGCTTACAAAACGACGTACGTTCCTTTAGCGCCAAGGACCAGCATTAAACAAATATTCGGATATACTCAGCAACCTGTCACATACGTACAACCCACAGCTGTTGCAGTAGAACAAAAATATGTCACTCCTACAGTTGAGGTTACCGATTACAATTTGAATGTTGATTATCGCAATGAAAATAAAGCCTCAACTTACAATGTTGGTGTTGACCCTACCGGTTACGATTACCCAAAACCCAGTGTAAAATTCGAAGACGGATTTTCGTACACTACTAGTACACCAGCCATATCAGTGTCTAGATTCAAACCACAAGGATTTAGCCATCAACAGCAAACTGTTCATAGCGTGGCATCGGGTATTTCAGAATACTCTACGCCTGTGACCGAAAAACCTTTTAAAAAATTGGTAGCTTATACTACGGGCCCCTCAGTTTCTTCATACACACAACAACCACTTAGTCAACAAACAGACGAAAGGCTTAATAATGCCAATGTTTACTCGGAAGCAGTTGGTATTGGATCAACCGACTACAGGATTAGTGACGGTACGGTCACATTTGAGCAACCTCAAAATGTGGTGCAATATACACAAACACTGCCAACGGCATCTGTTCAACCTGTTGTGCCTACATATCAACCGCAAGTTTTTAGCCAACAGACAATTCATAAATTTGACGCGAATAAAGTTAACGATGGTTACCAATACACGAACCCTAGTAGCTATGATGAAACACAAAAAACTGTTTACCAGTATACAACTCCAGCACCGATTATAACATCAACTTATAGCCCACAAGCTTTTAGTCAACAAACAATTTATAAAGTTGAAACTCAGAAATTTAATCCTGTGTCCACAACAGTACGTCCACTCGACCGTGAACAGCACGCGTATCAAATAACGCCTGTCACAGTATATGAAAATCCATTTTTAAAATACACTCAGAAGACTAAGCCGCAAACATATATAAGTTCAACATATACGCCACAATCATACAGCCAGCAAGCAATATATGAAAATAGTGAAAAAACTGGTGTCATTTATGAACAACCTCAAAATGTGGTTCAATATTCGACAGTTCAACCTGCTGTTTCGTATCAACCTGTTGTATCTTCTTACCAACCACAATCTTATAGTCAACAAACTTTCCATAAAGTTGACGGTGGACAGGTAAAACGTACACACAAGATGCTTCTGCTACTGGTTATTATAACACGCAACCTATAGTGCAACAGGGAGAAATATTAAAGACAACAGTGGAATCATCAACAGCTATACCTACTGTATCATCCACTTATAGACCGCAAACATTCAGACAAAGAATTCAAACTCAGAAATTAATTCCTGTTTCTACTACTTCACTTCCTGAAATTGAATTGACGTACCAGCAGCCAACTGTTTCTATTTATGAGAACCCTATATTGAAATACACAAAAACAGAAAAAGTTACCCCTATTACATATGTGCGACCGACTGCCACAGTTTTTACTCAAACTTCTAAGCCACTGATTCAGGACAGCCAAATCCAATATGAAACTACAGCTCAGCAGGCTTATAATAACATAAATGTGCAGTTAGATCAGGATAGATATTTTTACAGCCAACCTGAACTTCAAACTAATACTGGTACATCAAAGACTACTTATTCTGACGCTACTGCTGTGTCTCATCAAGAATTCCACCTAGGCAATAACCAATATAAAACTGCAAAAGAAGCCTTTGTTTCAACTACTCCTTCCACATTAGTTTATGAAGATCATTATACAAGCAAGGAAGTTAATAACGATAAAACATATAAAGGACCTGAATTTATTGTACCTGAAACACAGTATCAACAAACTTATACTGTGTCCACGGCCTCTACACCAGTTGTTCATCAGCAAAGCTCCACATTTTATAAAACTCAAGATCAATACGATTATAATCCTGTAGAGTACTCACAACAATATGATATAAGTCAAACAATTCCTTCTGTAGGTCAATCTACTCTAGATCTACCGAGGAAAAGTGCAACCACTTTGTACAAACAAAATACTTTCCAATCCCCTGAAATTCAAGTAGGTTATAAAGGTGAAGAGTATTTACCACCAGTTGTTTCAACAGCAAGGCCTGTCGTGACCTCAACTTATAGACCCCCGACTTATTCTACTCTAGCAACATCACAAGAGTATCAACCTGCCGTAGCGAAAACAACTTTTGCATATAACGGTCCTGAATATTTGCCACCACAAGTAACTGCCAAATCTACGACCGAATCAAGAGAATATTTACCACCAGTAGGGCAAACATCTTTCGGATCAAAGATTACGCAAACTCCTTATCAAGATTACACTATTTCTCAAGATAATATTGTATCTTCAACGTCAGCACCAATTCAAAGAAAACAAAATATTGTCGTCGAAACCGCTAAATCTCAATTACTGGGATTTGGCTCAGTGGGCCCTAATGCTGGATTAGTAACATCTGTAAATTACAACACCGAGACACCGGTTCTAGTTTCAAGTACTGATAACTATTATTTAGCACCCAAAACTGTATCATCAACGTTCGCACCTGAACTAGTAGAAGTTACATCAACAATACCTCGTAGAAGCAGACCCAAGTACGTAAGACCATCTATTGTTACTACCACTTCTCAAACACCTACTTACCAATATGTTGAATCGAAAGAGGCTTATAAAGCTCCTGAGTATTTGCCGCCTGTAAATGGATTTGACCAGAAACTGGATATAATAGGAATTAACAATGAGGACGCATCATTTTCTCAAAGAATCAATATAAACCCCTACCAAGAATACACAGCTTCTGATGAAACCCCTGTTATATCATCCACAATTTCGTCAGCACCAAAACGAAAGCAGAACATTGTTATCGAAAATTCGAGATCTAACTTACTTGGGTTTGGTACAGTAGGTCCGGATGCTGGGCTGGTTACAGTTACAACTGCAGTTCCCGAGTCGTATACAGGGACATACTCGTTATCTTCGAAATCAATTACCTCAACGTATGCACCTGTTCAAGAGGAACTGGTAGAAGTAACGCCTTCATATATTCCAGCCCGTAGAACTAAACCTAAAGTAGCAGTAGTGACAAAGATTAACGACTTCAACCCTCTACTCGTAAGAAAATTGGGCGCTGTGTGCAGTTGTCAATCACCTATCTTAGTACTTAAAGGCAGAAGGCCAACTGTACAGCAACAAGATGCTAACGACTACAGTACTGACTACGATACCGTGACACAAACACCTGGTATAACTACTGTTGTCACACCAACCCCAGTGGTAACATCAACCTATAACCCTATAATCGTTCCTGATGATTCCTTCTACCAAGATTATCAAGAAGCGAGCAATGATAATATAGCGATTGTGCCAAACGGGAGGGATAGTGAAAATTATGTCTCGAGTACACCAACGACGATTTCGCCTAGTGAGAAAACTGTTAGAATACGACCGCGTGTTAAGGCTGTCACGGTTGCTCCAACCTATAAGACTGTACTATTGAACGAAGAAGTAGCACCTACCGTCGAAATTAAACAAGCAGAAACAGCAATAGATTCTCATGGGTTTGATCGGTATGGGCCAGGTGGCTGGAGAGGCAGAGATGAAACGCTCCAAGGCTCCATTGATTGTCAGAGAGCAGGTTTGTTCCGTCATCCAAAACAATGCAACAAATTCTATGCATGCAGATGGGATTGCACAAAACAGAGATTCACACTTCATGTCTTCAATTGCCCAGTTCAATTAAGTTTTGATCCTAATTTGGGAGCTTGTAATTGGCCAAGTCAAGGTCCTGCTTGCCAAGGAGATACACTTCTCACAAACACCCTTTAAATAAGTTCCGTAAAAACCATAAAAAGAATCTTGACGTGCCATCGAAATTGTGATATCTATGATCACAACATTTTCTACTTGTTAACTTCCATCAACTTTCATTAAGTTGATATTATCTCTCTCTCTCTCTTGTTCTTAATTCTATAAGCTTATTTATTTTTGTTTGATTTTGTTAATGTTATCTCATAGTTATTTATTAATCATATGCTCTTAATAAAGCCTGCGCTTGCTAAATAATTCTTTTGAAAATTTGAAAGTCTAGATTGAACATTAGTTACCAGTGCCTAGTTCATGTAGCATGTTATGAAGTTGTGTAAAATAGAGGAATCATATTTTATATTTTTATAAATTAATATAGAAACAACGCTGTAAATATATCATTTTATTCATTAACATTGTGAGTGTTTGTAATTGTGAAAATATCTTATGTAAAATGCATTAAATGTTTAAAGCAACTGGTTTTTCTAGGTCTGCCAAAACATCTTTATATTTAGTTAGCAAAGGATCGATTTCCTCTTCGATAAACTCGGTTACTTGCTCTGGCGCTCTCCCAATAAACGTAGAAGCGTCCAAAATATTGTCCAGTTGAGAAATAATTGGTTTAAAATATGGATCTTTCTTTACACGATCGATTAAATCATTGTCTTTACCATGCTGTTTCACTTGTGCTCCAGCTTCATGAGAGAGCACCCTTATTTTCTCATGACAAACTTGGCGGTCACCTCCCGCTTGCACCATTGCCATAATAATATTTTCAGTTGCCATAAACGGAAGCTCTTGTGCAATATGACGAGAAATAACTTTGGGATAAACTACTAAGCCTTGACAAATGTTAAGAAGTGTTATTAGGGTAGCGTCAGCAGTAAGAAACGCTTCAGCAAGTGTGATACGTCGGTTGGCAGAGTCATCGAGTGTACGTTCAAGCCATTGTACTGCGTGGGTATTAGCAGCATTAGCGTGAAGAGTTATTAAGTGACGAGCGAGGGCACAGCAACGCTCTGATCTCATCGGATTTCTTTTATAGGGCATAGCGCTAGACCCAATCTGTGACGATTCAAATGGTTCCTCTAATTCCTTTCTTGAAGCCAGAATGCGTATATCGGAGCACATCTTATGTACCGTTGCGCCGAGACCAGACAGAGCAGCAATCACCTCTAAATCTACTTTCCTTGAATAGGTTTGTCCAGTTACAATGTAACGTTTATCGAAACCGGCGAGTTCCGCAACTCTTTATCTAATGCTCGTACTTTATCAGAGTTTCCATTAAACAGCTGGAGGAAAGATGCTTGGGTACCGGTTGTCCCTTTGACACCTCTAAAACGCAAGTCGTCCCTAGCACGGGACAAGGCACGTTCGTCCATTAGTAGATCATTTAACCACAGCGAAGCACGCTTTCCAACTGTTGTTAACTGCGCTGGCTGTAGATGGGTGAAGCCAAGAATGGGTAGTGATCTGAAAGTAAAAGCAAAATATTTTAAATCAAACATTGTATTTGTCTTTGTTAAAGGATGATGGCGATGCCTACAAACCTACCGTATGTACGTTTATTTAAGGTACAAAAATGGAGTTTATAGATAGAAGCTGAAGTGGCAATGGGAGCAAATAATATAGCTCTAAGAAACGTTGAAGCATTTTCGAATGACAGTTTCGAGAAATTTTGAACATTATTATTTATTCGATTTGGAAATGCAGATTTTCATTGCTTTTCTTTAGCAAAGAGGCCATGGTTAATCAATTAAATTATCATAATGGCCATCGATCACTAATAAAAAACTAGATACACAATCCCATGCAAAAGTTCTCTAAAAACTGTCGCCAATATTGTTTTGACTTAATTCTAGTTGAAATAAATATACATTAATGTAAATTCAACCTTAAACGCATTGCCTAAAGTTGTATTCACAAAGCTACGTACAAATTAAAAGCGCACAAAAATGTTGGAGTGGGCGCTCATTCGGCTCATTTTTGGTCACTGATTGTGTATCTAGTTTTTTATTAGTGATCGATGATAATGGCCCATCAAAAGTACACTGCTGAACATAGCCTCCTTTATTGATGGGCCGTTTAATGGCAGCAAGGTTATCCAATACCCCATAGCATCCCACGGGTGTCGTAAGCGACGATAGAAAATAAAAAACTGCAGTTGCTTATTCGCCTGCTAAGCGTGGCATCTATGCCAAATATATATAAGGCAATTTATGGTTAAACTGTTTTATATATATTATATTACAATATATAGTTTTCTATGTTTAAAACATTTATTAATATTTTGGCGATAATATTTCGATAATGAGTATCGAAATGGTTGTTACAATTAAGTTGAAATCGAGAGACTAGCTCCTGAGCTTCCATGCACCTTCATAAAACTAGAATAATTAAAAATTAAAAATTTTTTTTCTACAACCGACTTCAATATATATTGTTAAGAATAACTCAAAAACTATTGGTCAGACCTTGATCAAATTTATATGAGACCACATGAGAAGCACCAGCTTTCATCGAAATCGGTTCACGTAGAACAAAGTCATGAGGTAACACACACAAAAAAACATACAGTCGAATTCAGTACCTCCTCCTTTTTGAAGTCGGTAGAAAAGAATACGAATAAAGAAACACGATAAAGATTACGGTAAGAATACTAATATAAAATCATCTTGCTGCATAATGGCAGCGTAAAAACATCCACTACCCCATTTACCCATACCCGTGGATGTCGTAAGAGACGACAGATGGAAACTGAAACAGAAAATATGCAGCGGCATCTTCTTAATAACAATTAACAACTCAAACCCGCTTGCCAAACGAGGCAACTATGTCAAAATCCCTCCTATGAGTCAATTTTTGGGGGAAGCACTATGTTCAGCAGTGAACTTTACGTAGGCTGTAATGAATCAAAACATTAACATAAATATATATGTAAATATATACACTACATATATATTTACATATATGTATATATATATATATATATATATATATATATATATATATATATATATATATATATATATATATATATATATATATATGTAATTTTTTATTATAATATTAAATACAAGCCAAATGTAAAGATACAGCCTATATAAGTCTTATAGCTGGGTACAGGTCTCCTCTCATTACTGAAAAGGTTGTGGAGCACGTACCGTACTACTCCAGTGCGTGTTGGTTTTCATACTCCTTAAAAGATTTTTAATTTATCAAATATGCAAGTTTCATCACGATGTTTAACTTTAGGTACTGTTACTTGTTACTTTACATTTCCTCAATCAAAACTTAAAATTGTGGCGAGCGCCCATTAACACTGCACTATCAGGGCTGTTCTTACGTTGAATAAATTAACTAGAATTTCTTGATGGCTAAATGAAGTGTAAATTGACGAACATATCGCGTAACAATTAATTTAAAAAAAACGTATAGTCGAATTTTGAAACCTACTTTTTTAAATCGGAAACTATTTTGCACACGTCTAAATCTATAATTTGACATTGGCCTAACCCGAAATCATGGGAAGTTATTACAATTTTCCCTTTTGTGAGAGGTTAAGATAACAACGCTTAGCTCAGATTCGTTGTCGATAGCCGCATTATATCAACTTGAAGCTTCCAAACTACTATAACTTCAAGCTTGAAGTACTTACTTGTACTCATCAGCGAATCTTGCAAGGCGACTTATTACGGCAGCCAGTCTCGGTAGCAGTAAATCCAGTCCATGTCTTAGCACTATTAGGTCGGTGTTGTCGCCCACATAGCACGATGTAGCTCCAAGGTGTATGATGGGAGCGGCGCGAGGACATCTCTTTGCGAGCGTGTGGACGTGCGCCATGACGTCATGACGCACTTTCTTCTCATGCTCCGCTGCGGCTGCGAAGTCGATGTCGTGGACAGCAGACTCGAGTTCTGCGATCTGCTCATCGGTGATGTCTAAGCCAAGCTCCTGCAATATATTAGCCTGTATTAGCCTTATTTGATGTTATCTGCAAAATATATTTGATATGCAACAATGTTTACATATTTTCAAACTCTTATTCCGTTTAGTTAATAATAAAAGTATCATGACCTTAAGAAAATGCAGAAATAAACACAAATAAACAGATTAATCGCAATATTTAAAAGGATTGACGTTTTTGTACCCGATGTTAACTTTACGCAAAATTATCGAGACAAGAATGTGACGCATTGTTACAGCATACAAAAACATCCTGTGGTAAATATCCTGTTCTGAGAGTCAATAATATTCACATTGCGCAGGTATGGGCTTCGGCAGTAGCAGTACCTACGACTCTGTAAGCAGGCCCGATAACATCTGTTCTTATTAACAATGTAACTTCAATATAAAGTCGCTCGTGACTAATAAACCATCATCCTAAGTTTTTTAGAAAACAAGGAAGCAAGCACTGTCTACTGACAGAATGCGATTTAGTAATATATCATATTAAATCAAACAGTGTCGGATAGTGGCGACGCCAGAGAATCCAATACGCATATCGTCCCGTTGGTGTCTTAAGAGGCGACAGAGGGAAACTGAAACAGGTGATGGGCAGCAGCATATGCCTAAGAAAAGAACAGGACAATAAAAAAACTGCAGTTGTCAACCCGCCTGCCAAGCGAGGCATCTATGGCAAACATTCCCAAGATGAGTCCGCGTGAGAGTTCTATGTTCAGCAGCGGACTGGTGACCGCTATGGTGGTAATGTAGTGTCATTCAATCATGTCAAATAATGCCCACCCGTCACCAATAGCTATTAAAAAGTAAATTGTTGAATACGGATCTCTACTGACTGGTTTGGCCCTTTAGACTTGTAACAGGTTTAAAATTCTCCCTTTGGAATATGATTATTTTTTACACGCATCGCAATAAATTTCATTGTATAAAAAATCAACCGAAACAACAATATGCGACCTGTCCTACTAATTCGCTGAAACAGATAAGATTAGAAACTCGCACGAACTGATAAAAACCATAGGAACTGATAAGTGATATCATCCAGTAACTAGTTGCCTTTTAATAATAACGGACACGGACAAAAGAAACGAAGTGCAAAAGTTGAAACTAGAATATAGAAATAGTGTATTGCAGTTATTGTTTTAAGTTGGTGTCAAAACAGTGATAATGGTCTCCGTTCAAACAATAGCCACGATTGTGGTGAAAGTGTTCAAGATCGTAAGTAAAATGTCTCCTTTATCATTTTAGATCGATAGTGTTTTCGCATTAAGCACTCCAAATGAGAATTTCATATTATAGGCGTTTTGAATTACTTCTTGTTCAGATTTCTGCACCTGCATCTGCATTTTGATTCGTAATCGAAGATAGATGTAGATGTCTATGGGCCACAGCAACCACTTACCATCAGGTGGACTGTGTGCTCGTTTGTCACCCTTATCATATAAAAAAAAAGATTTGCACACAGAATTGTGTAATTGATTTGCAGTGATAAAAAAATATATAGAAAGCCAATAAGTTTAACAGTTGTGATTTTTTTCAATGAAAAGTGTTTACAAACATAAGGTAATTGGAATGCATCATTAATATATATTAGCAGTTTTAAAAAACCGAAAAATTTGCCAGCAAATGTTTGAAATACTACCTTAAAAATTGTCACATATAAAATAACCAAACTGGTGACATGAAACAGAGACTTTGTCTTGTATACAGGGTTATTTTGCAATAACCGGCCAAATTTGCAGAGAAGGTTCAGAATAAGTAATATAGGCAAATGGTGAAGAAAAATTAATTTAAAAAAATCTCAAACATTCTGTCCTCTTTATCTCTTAAATTCAAAACGCGTGGTAATGCTTTATTTTAACTGATTTTATTGCGCACGCACACATCGTTAGGCGATCGATGAGTAGGCAAAAACGTTGTTGCCCATAAATCACATTCAAATTGGGATAATTTCAAATAAATGAAGAAGCCTTATTTACTCGTATTTTCAAAAACTGCAACTGCAACTATTTCAACTTAAGTTTAAAATTTGGCTACTCTTTAAAAATAACCCTGTATATCTGTCTTAAAAACGAGACCGGCGCCGGGGAAAAACATCAAACGTGCGAAACGCGATTATCAATCTATCTGCCCAGCGTGCCTACCCTATCACTACAATGGACGGAAGTTGATGAATACGATGATAGTACTTACACGAATTTTCTTAAATTTAAAATTTTTAAGTCTTCAAATATCGCACAGTTAACCATTAAATATTGTTTCTTATACTCTTCCTTTTTATATAATAAGGTTTGGTCATGTCTTTTAAAGAACAAAACGATAAAAGTTCTAATGATGCAGCCATTGTTCACTCTTTATGAGTAACTAGCTGTTCCCCGCGACTTTGCCCGCGTAGAATTTATTACGATTTCATGGTTTTTATTTTTTTTGCGCGGAATCCTAATTCTCTTTCTAAATAAAAGTAACCTAAGTTACTCCTTATAACATCAGCTATCTGCCAGTGAAAGTCCCATCAAAATCGGTTCAGCCATTTCGGAGATTAGCCGGAACAAACAGACAGACAGACTACAAAAATTTAAAATTGTTTTTTTGTTATTAGTACCGTATACACTTTCATAGGCATTTAATAAAAAGCTGTTATTTTAACATTACAAACAGACACTTCAATTTTATTTATTTATAGTAGATAACCGCTTTTCTTCAAAAAAAATCGTTGAAATCGGAGAACGTGGTAAAGAATTATTATACAAAATATATTCCAACGAATTCTAAACCTCCTCTTTTTCGAAGTTTTTCGAATCTATAAAATAATATCTTTTCGCATTATTACATCAAAAAAGTTTTACAACGTTATTCTTAACTATTTAAAAAGGCAGTAACATTCCTTGATATAGGAAAGAAAATAGTATGTTCAACAGAATACGAGGGTGACACTGAAAGTTCTTAGAAAATCAAAAACTGAACAAACTAGCAAGTTATTAGTGTTATTATATCTTTTCAAAATAGTGTCCATTTACATCAATCCATCGCTGCATCCGATGGAACCACTGAGAAAAGCACTTTGCCCACTCGTCCTTAGGGGTCTCTTCGACGGCATTTTGCTGCTTCCTCGACGTCCATAAAACGTTTTCCTCGAAGTTTTCTTTTATTTTCGGAAATAAATAAAAATCGCAAGGTGCGAGGTCGGGGCTATAGGGCGGGTGACCCAGTAATTCAACGTCTGACGTCGCCAAGTAGTCGATTGTTTGCCTGGTGGTATGCGACGAGGCGTTTTCGTGGTGAAGGGGGATCCTACTGCGAGGTCGTTTCTCCCGAACTTTTTCCAAGACAAGTGGCAAACAATTGTTAGTGTACCACTCTGCAGTAACTGTTTTTCGATCCTCTAAAACAATTGTTGCGCAATGACCTGTCCTTCCGAAGAACGAGGCCACCGTCTTTTTTCCCACGCTTTGACCTCTCTTCACTTTAGTTGGCAACTCCTCGGGAGGAAACACCCAGACAGCAGATTGTCTCTTAGTTTCAGGATCATAACAATAAATCCAGCTTTCGTCACCCGTAAGTAAGTCGAACACAGCATTTGAGTCACCTCTGTTAAATCTTTGAACCATTTCACGACACCAATCAACACGACGGAGTTTTTGGGTCTCTGTCAATATCCACCGGGCACAAAGCTTCCTGACCGCTAAATGTTCATGGAGGATTTTGTGCACTTGACTCATACCGATGCCTAAGCTTGTTCGAATCTGCTGATAAGTCACTCTTTGTCAGTCTCTATCATACGCCGCACAACACTAATGTTATCTTGAGTCGTCGCCGTAGAAGGCCGTCCCTCACGCAGACCATCGGTGAGATTAGTGCGACCACGTTTAAACTCATTAAACCAGTTGTAAACAGTGGCACGAGATGGTGCTTCGTCGTGAAAGGGCAATCGAAGTCTATCATAACTTTTTGTTGACTTAAATGACATGACTTAGTTGACGAAAGTCATAAAAAATCATTGTACGAAAATTTTCTCGCGTTAAATTCATGCTGACGTGACACAGACAATTTTCAATTTGCCGCCAAATCGTAAACAAATGGCAAATTAATTAAATACATACACAATAATATTGGCAAAGAGTTCCATTTTCAAAATTTGAACTTATTTTTTTATTATATCATTTACAAGTGGCCAGTTCTAAGAACTTTCAGTGTACTAGGACTAGAAAAATAAGTTTTTATTAATTAATTTATTTATTTAGGCTTACCAACTAAACACATACAAAACATTATTAATAAACATTTGCAGTTATTTTTTATTATTTAAGTTCTTACTAAAGTCCTAATTAAAAATATTTTATACAATAATGAATTTCACTTAGAATGCACGACCCCATATTACTCCAAGGATGTCAGAAATTCCTTCAATAAGAGGTGACAGAAAGAAATGAAACAGGAGATGGGCAGGAGGAAGAATCGATCAGGAAGGTGTTCCTGATCCTGATTACAAAAGATCCTGATTATAAAAGATAATAAATAATGAAAACTGTGATTGCCGAATGCCGACCCGCTTGACAATTGTAGCATATAATGGCAAATTGACAAATATCCTCTATGAGTCAATGCGGAAAGCCTATTGAAATACACAACATTCATTGACATAACAAAAAAAATGTTTTTTCAATAACATTTTTAACTTGTGGTTCCGGAAAACACAAATGGTTGCGCGATTCACAAAGAGATAGCGCCATCTATGGCGAGTTTTTAGAACTAAGATAATTGTACTGTATACCGTGTTAAATGTTGTTGGAAACTATGAAGCTATCTGTTTACAATGAATTGATATTAGTTTAATCTACAATAATTAGGATATTTATTTAACAACTAGACACCTATGTATGTTCAGAATGGACTTGTGTGAGTTTGATGACTTCATTACAATTGAACTTCATTTTATCTCATATTTTATTAAATAAATTGTATTATCTGTAAATAAAAATATTTTCAGTAATGATGAGGTATTTTTTACAATAATTTATTTTTACTTTAATTTTGGAAATTCTTTTATAATTAGAGAAGTCAAGACAAAGTCTCACTCATGCAGTAGATAAATGACCCAATTTGCTTATTTTCGTTCAGCTATGCTATAAAGGCCCTTGCGGCCCCGTTCCCTATCAGTAGAGATAAGGTCGCGCCTTGTTTCAGTAATACGTACGAAACATTTATGTTATAAAAGGTGTGGATTGTAAGTTCATAACAATCAATGGATAAGAATTTATCGATTTATTTTTAAATGCTTTCAGTTTTAGCTAGAGATTACACTTTTTGAACAATTTCTATTAAAAATATTGCAACAATATCGGAATTTAAAATGCATACAATGAAATGTATTAATGTACTCATTTAATTTTCATTAAGAATGATGCCAAAGTATTATAATCCATCAAAGGTTATTTTTTGCATATGAAAACTATTTTGGGTAGAAGCGCTAAAATGTTGAAAATTTCGATTGCTCAGTTAGTAAAATGTTTAGTAAAATACATCAAATTTTAAAAGAAAAAACTAATAATATAAGTTTTATCATATTATGCCATATTGTACAGTTTATTTTTATTAGACGACTTCAAAAAAAGGTTCTTAATTTGACTGTACGTTATTTTTAATAATTTTAATAATAATGTATTTTACGCTATATCTTCGCCAATTGTGAACCAAAATAATATCTCCTTTTTTATTAATTAGTATTAGGTTCAGGTTGGACTTTTCACATATTATGTGAGATGAAGTTTTTAATGTAACTACTAACTAAGACATATAAGTTGCTACCTTGAGCTTGTGATATTTCTACTCAAAAGGGTCAAAAAGTTAAACTTTTAATAAAATTAAAAGCCGATATCTAACAAGTGATAAAATTAAAAATTTAGTACAACCGACTTCAATATAAATTATTAAGGATAACTCAAAAACTACTGGTTATGCCTTGATCAATTATATGGGACCACATGAGAAGCACAAGATTTCAAATAAAAAAAGAATCAACAAAATCGGTTGACCTAGAAAAAAGTTTTGAGGTAACACACATAAAAAATAAATAAAAATAAAATACAGTCAAATTGAGTACCTCCTCCTTTTTGAAGTCAGTTAAAAAGAACAAAATAATTTCCACACAATAGCTTCTGAAGCTGGGGTTCTTCTATGCGCTATGTATTAGCACCAAGTTCAGAAACGATCATGTAGAAATTATTTCATTTATTATAGAAGTCGGCTTTTACTTTTTATTTTATTTTTTTGATCAAATTTTAAATCGTTCTAATGACGCACTGTATTACATGTTGCAAAACAGTAGAGCAAATATGCCCTTATCTGATAGCTTGAGGGCATTACTCACGTGTGCCACAAAGCACTGTGGTTAGACCGCAATATTACCAAAGACTGACTAATGCGATGAGTAATTTTAAGTACCTAGTAGCGGCGTTTAATCTAACCTGTTCACTGTTTCCGGTGTTATTTGCAAATTATTAAATAATAAACAAATTAATAAAAACCTGCCAACTATAAAAGTTAAAGTTAAAGTTACAGCCTATATACGTCCCACTGCTGTGCACAGGCCTTCTCTCATTTCTGAGAGGGCTTAGGGAAAGGAAGAGTCCGCCACGCTGCCGACATGCAGGTTTCCTCACGATGTTTTCCTTCACCGCCGAGCACGTTCAAGTCAGCACTTAAAATTGCAATTATATTACTATTTATTATTGTCTTTACAAATAAATGCAATTTTATTTAAGAATAAAGTACTATTGTTTATAATAAATAACAGTTATATCACTTTTCTTATATTGGAAAGCTTTAAATTTGTATGAGATTCATGCGTACAATGCGTAGACCCATTTTGCCAAAATGGATGTGCCCATTGTTGTTCCGGTCTAAGGTATGAGTATGAGGTATTATACATATTTTTTTGTTTTTGGCATTTTGTTATCCTTGTTGCCAATCGTATTATATCCATAAGCTACAGTAGCCAGTTACAGATCAGAGATGGAGTGGATTCTTTGTACTTGAAAGAAAAATACCATTAATTCATATATGATCAAGTCTAATAATAATTCTGGTTGATTACACTATATTCTAAGACATCATATTATAGAGATTTTTTTTAACTAAAGAAGTCTTTATGCCTCAGCACCTCAGTCTTCGCGAAATTTGATATTTGCTGCCAAATTTCCTACTTAACATTTCAGTTTCTTTTTATAGGATAAGAGTGACAAACGACCGCACAGTCCACCTGATGTTATGTGGTTGCTGTGGCTCATATACATCTACATCTATCCTCGATGACGAATCAAAATGCAGATAAGTTGTCACCCGTTAGGACTAAGATGTAATGCCTCGTGCCAGTAAAACGAGTCTCCGGTTCTCTACACTCACGATACGAAACACAGCAGCGTTAAGCTGTTATTTTACGCTGGTATTATGTGAGAGCGTGGTCCTTCCCGGGTCGAGCCGATCCATTCGTGCTACAACTGTACCAGTAAAAAACACTCACAGATTCATGTATTATTGTTATCCAAGCAGTTATGACAAATCGATTGTCTAAAGACAACGTAGTAGTTTTGAAGTTATGGCCGAACATAGAAACAGACATGCCCGCTGTAACAACAGGTACAAGGGAACTGCTGTGGTTTACATTTTGGTGCGTTCCTTATCGTTAACATATAGCATTTCAATATGTTTATGCGTCTACGTTTCCTCCCCACATAACCTTTTAATAGGTGGTATTAATGTTGGAGGTTTAGTAGGCGCTGGAGCTTATTTTCTGCTTAGGAGTCCGTCTGGAAAGGTACCAGCCTGATCTATTGCTGCTGTCAAATACAACAGTATACGTGCATATACCGTTGTATTCCGGTTTTAAAGGTATAATGCGATGGCCAATATAATTACAGCCTATCCGTCTTATTGAGAAAAGTTGTTTAGTCTTATGTTTAAACTATAATATATTATAGAGTCTGTTTCATTAAGAAGACCCGTGGAAAGTATGCAAACTAAAATGTGAAGTATGGAATTTGACAAGAAATGAAAATTTCGCGAAGTCTTAAAGACTTATTAGTGATAAAAACTATTCTTTAACGATAATTTAAACCCGAGATTATCAATAAGCCATGTTTTTTTCAACCGACTTAAAAAAAGGAGGAGGTTCTTAATTCGACTGTATTTTTTTGTGTGTTACCTCATAACTTTTTTCTAGGTGAACCGATTTTGATGAGTCTTTTTTCATTTATTATAAACTGGTGCTTCTCATGTGGTCCCATATAAATTTAATCAAGATCTGACTAGTAGTTTTTGAGTTATCCTTAATAATGCGTATTTAATTGACTTTGACTACATTGATGATGTTCTCATTTTATTTATATTGAAGTCGGTTGTACAAAATTTTAATTTTACCACTTGTGAAATAAGACGATATGAGTACGAGACATTTGAACTTAGGAGATCACAAAGTACCTGTAGCCTTCTTATTTTAACTTTGTTGACGATGTCTATGGACGGCAGTAACCACTTGCCATTGTGCGGTGGACTATTACGGTGACACGTTTATCGATTTTAATGTTATAAAATAAAACTTTACAATATATGTATATACATATATTGTAAAGTTTTATTTCGCCCAGCGAGCTATGGAGAAGACTATATATATTTCTCTATGAGGATATCAGTAAAGCTAGAGTAACCGACACAGCCCAACGGATCAATAAGCTAAAGTGGAATTGGGCCGGTCATATATCTCGAAGAACCAATAACCAATAGAAAATAAAGGTTCTCGGGTACCGGTAAGCGAAGTGTAGGGTGGTCCCCAACTAGTGACGACATGGTAAAAGATGCAGGAAGTCGATGGATGCAGGTGGCTCAGGAACGTGCTTTGTGGCATTCCTAGCCTCCATAGCCTATGTTCAACAGTGGACTTGTAAAGGGCTATTATGATGATGACGATGATAGAGCTCTCAACCGGATCCAACATTTGTGCAAAAACAAAAATATTTGGTTTTTATATGTAGACGTATTGTGAATTTTTCTGTGACTAACACCGCGTTTGAGTCGATCATCCTAGAGAATTATCGCACTGGCTTTACGTCAACATTCTGTTGAGTGTACGTTATTGGTAAATAATGTTGCTGAAAAATGCTTTCAATTATCGTTTCTGAAAATATTAAGAAATTGTTGCATGACATCCGAATACCGCACGGAACAATTATTTGCCATTCATTGCCAACAAATAATTGTTCCACGATGGTAATTTTTTAAGCTGTTCACAATTGGACCCACTTATGCAATAGGGAACCAACCCACAAACCTACCAAATTTGAACTAAGTATGTAGGATGCTTCAAAAATGCACCTTCTATCATGTCTGTAAAAATCAAAGTGATATGACAATTATTTCTCGAGTTATCACTACCTACTCAAGGAACCAACTCTAAAACTACAGTTTATTATTAAGCAAAAGCGATCCATGTTCCATGGTTACGTAGTAAAAATTCGAATTCACAATTCTTTGTTTTTGTTAAAAAAATCCACGTGGCATGGTTCTAGTTTGCAAAATAAACTTAGAGTATTTTAAAGCGACCAAGTCGCGTGGTTCTGGTTTGCAAAATAAGCTTTGATTATTTTAAAGGAATCATGTCGCATGATTTTAGTTAGCAAAACAAACTAAACGTTAGCTGTGTTTTTTGTGCAGCACCATGGCACATGGCTCTGTTTTAATTAATTGCGTCTGCAACTAGGTAGAAACTAATCTAACGTGGTTCTTTTTGTTAAAATAGAAATATCAAGAAATTGAATTTAAAAACGTTTGATTATGTGAGATTTATGAAAAAACATTACGGAATTTTATTGTATTTGAAATAATTTAATTTATTAACTTACCTGCTGTTCAGTACAAACTAAACATATAATATAATCTAATAATTTATTACTAAATTAATATTTTGTATGGCAACATTAAAGTGACAACTTTTCTTCTTCTGTCAACCTAGCCAGCGTTTGGTTGCTCTGTCCACTAAATTAAATGAAAAACCGAAATAAACAGTTTCCAAATGTTATTGCACGTTTTTCTTATACACCTGCCTCAAATTCACCCATTAATATTAGAGCTATTGTCACTATGCCTGATAACTTATAGGTGAAGGAGCTACTAAAACTATTCTAAAAGAACCCATTAGCTGCGACATCAATGATAATAAATCATGATATACTTACTGAGACAACGCGAAAAAGTATAGAACCCTCCATATTCCCCATTACTCCACGCCCACTTGACACCAACAATATCAATGAAGGTGTGTGTAATTTAGAGGCACATTTTTCTAGTGAAATAAAAAGCAAATGTTAACAGAAAGAAGACATATTTTAAAGAGTACACTAGAAGGTATCCGTTTGGGACATGTTCGTCAAGACTTTAAAACTTCGATGAAGAGAATACATCTTCAAAAAATGCGTTCTACAAACGAAATAACTGACAGAAGAGATGCTGGACACAATAAATCCTCTCCTGAAAGTGTACAATTTGTGATTGAGTTGATAAAATCACAACTTACATTTCTCATTATGGGTGAGAAATGCAAAGGTGCTAAGACCAGATATGACATTATCCAAAATATACGATCTTTACTGCGAAGAAGAAAACGTGTTAAGATACTTTCGTTCGAAAGTAAACCGTATTTTATTCACAAATTTTAATTTGCGTACTGCTCCTTGATAAAAGATACCTGTATAAGTGCGACTTTTGAAAACAAAAGCTTTTGCGACCGAAGAAGAAAAATTGAAATCGAAGAAACCAAAAGGCGCACCATGAAAAAGCAGCTCTTCACAAGAACAACTTAAAAGTGATGAAGTTTCTCGAAGACTCTATGGTAAAGACACTTACTTTTGACCTCCAAAAGATCTGCTGTTGCCTCGCATACCTACAAACATAACTTTAGCATTATATTTGCAATGACATAAAAATTTATGTCATTGCAATGTGTGGGATAATGAGGCTGGGCCCGGAGCACAAGAAGTAGGCCCTGTCTTATACAGCATATTTTACAAAGGATGGAAACAACGTAGCGCTTAATCTTATGGTGGACTCTTGGCGCAAACCGCAACATAAAACTAATTTTAATGTTAATGGCTTCCTAAAAGTTTGCATTAAATGAACATCCATCTATAGAAGAAATCAACATTCGATTTCTTGAATCAGGACATAGCTTTCTACCTAATGATTCTGACTTGCGAAAATCTAATGGTTTTGAAAAGGCAAAACAGGGTTTACACCCAATGTTTATATTCAAATAATCAAAATTGCAAAAGAAACAATCCTAAAAGTACAGAATGAAAACTTCAGATTTTATCTACCTCAATATTAGAAAAAAAACACAACAAATAGAAAAAGACCGTCGACGAAAAATGTTTCATAAAGAAATAATGCTATGGAAAAATTAAATGAATTACATAAACATGAGAAGCAGCTTCGCCGAAGATTTTAAGATCAACATAAAAAGAGTGTCTGAGGCAAAGCAAGTTTTGAGATATCTAAGAAGGTGATGGAACCTTTGGCCGAATGGAAAACCCATTTCAGACGCAAAGTTAAAGGACCTAAAAGTATTTTGCATCTCATACCTCAAGACGCCCATGAATTTTATGTTAATCTTGTCGGAAATGACCAAATTGAGGACCTGGAAGGCTTTTCAGGCTATATATATCTCGAGCTTGAAGAAGGTTGAAGAAGTTCCTAAAATTACTAAATGCAGAAAGGAACCAACCCACATAAGTGCATTTTTGCAGAAAGGAACCACGTATATTTTTAAATAAAAAATAACACTTTTTTTCAGAAATGACCAAACTTTTTAAATAAACACATACAGGACGGCTTCATTCATGACACTGCAAAGTTCAGAGTTATTATGATAAATAGTTCGTTTTCTTTACACGATTTTATTTAAAACCTTATTTTCTCAAAACTATCATTGTGTGGGTTGGTTCCTTATTGCATAAGTAGGTCCAATTATTCACAATGTTAGTGTTGAACAATTATATAAAAAGATAAAGAAATAAAGAAAAGATATAAACTCTTTTATAGTTTATATCATTTATCATTATTAATAAGTAAGTAAGAATAATTAAACAAGAAAAGATCATAAATAACTGCTCAACACTAACAGTGTGAACAGATCAAAAAACTCCATAGTTTTCTTTTAAAAACTCCTAACCATTAAGGTAAAGCACATTAGGAACATCAACCGCACCACTACTATATTTCGCTATACTACTACTACCCATATTTCCGATCCAATGACATCGCTTTTTAAGTACCACTAGCGCCATCTACTAGCAAGATATAAAAACTTAGATCAATACTAAAGTATTTTATTCACGGTGAAAGAGGAAACGCCGGGCCATGTGCCATAAATACGAGGTTCTGCCAATAATCCTGCAAAATTTGTGAGCATTCAAACGACCGTGACTAGTTCAAAACTAAATTATAAAATGAGGGCATCCACGACTTTTCTGCCACCAGGGCGGCGCCACTTAAAAGTGAGGTATAATATTTGACACATATCATAGCGGGGAAGTTAATTTGTTCGGAAAATGTAAAGGTTAATGTTTCTTTCTGTGGTATTATTTATATTTTATATTAATAAGATTAAAAATAAATAAACCAAACCACAGATATTCAAGTAAAAGTAGAAACATTTAAAAAAAGTTAAAAATGTGCAAAAAATTAAAGTGCAAACCACTGAGGCATTGTTTTGTGTATTAATATAATACTTTTGCAACTGATAAATTTTTATTAAAAACTAACTTCTAAATTAAATGACATTGTGTAACAAAAAACTTTACCTCAGTGTCAACTAGCGACATCTGGTGAGCAGAAAATGATTAGTCCTCATTACATTACATTTATACACAGTGCAGCCCGACTTTTATAACACTCTTACTCGTCTACGTCTCTACTCTAACATCTTACGGGGTTTTCCATACACTGTGTCAGATATAAGTAGGTATATTGCATTGTTTGATTGCTTATGTTTTTTTTTTCTTTTCTGCTTTTTAAATATTTTGTAATTAATTGTAGTAGTCTTTGATTTTTTTTTATAATTATTGTATTATTTAATAATATATAGACTGATTGCAGTATGGCGAGATAATTTCAGAAGTAATGTAAGTACCTATCTTTGTTGAATAAAAAAAAATGACTGCACGTCTCTATGCCAACAAGAGTTTCATCAAGGTGAAAAAAAAATATTAATAAGAAAAATTCCATCGATTTAAAAACGGCTTAAATTTGTTTTATCGTCTTTTGCCGAAAGAATAGATTTCAATAAAAAAAATATGTTTACCTGTTTGCGTATAATAAAACGGTAACTGAGAATATAGCGTTTCTTGTCTTTCTTGGGTACATATCGGGCAAAAGTCGACTTCAAAACCTAAAAGGAATAAGTAAATACTTTCCGCATGATAGCTTCAGAAGTCGGGGCTGTACTTGTATACACTATGTTTTATCACCGACTTCTGCAACTATTACTCGGAAATTATTTTATTCTTTTTAGTTCTTGAAGTCAGCTTTTACTTTTAGGGTTCCGTACCCGAAGGGTAACCAACGGGACCCTATTACTAAGCCTCCGCTGTCCGTCCGTCGGTCTGTCAGCGGGCTGTATCTCATGAACCTTAAGAGGTAGACAGTTGAAATTTTCACAGAATGTGTATTTCTGTTGCCGCTATAACAACAAAAATAATAAAAATCAAAATAAATTAAAAATTAAAGGTGGCTCCCCCCTAGAAACGTTTTTTTTTTTTTTGCATAGGTACATAATATTAATTTTGTATGTTAAGAGCATAGTCAGTCTGCGCGGGAATTGAGAACTAGGTATTTTGAAGAAACTATTGCTGTCGCGCTATATATGGTCTCCCCCCGTAGAGTGTGATAGGGACAACTGCAGCTCAGAACGTTCCGTATTCCCCTGTTTTCTCCTCGAAAACTAAGCCGATTAAATTATTTTTGGTATCAAAATTTAAAGGAAGAATAGATCTATGCTCCTATCATAGTATATTATCTTGTTTTTATTTTTAAAACTTTTCAAATTTCTTTGGTAGTCGCCTGATTACGGAGGTAAAAACGGGGCATTTTTTAGGTTTTAGGAAAGTCATATTTATTTTTGTAATAATTTTTTGGAAAAAAATAAATGACAGGGGCATGCCTTCAATAGACCTAATTTTTTATAAACAATAACGATTACTCTAGAAGCATTATCCAAGAAGAGAATAGGGGAATACATTTGTATGGAAAAAATGCAGCCCGTCTACGCTCTAAAATCTTGTACGGAACCCTTCATGCGCGAGTCCGACTTCCACCTCCACCATACAGGAGAAAGTCGTAGTGTACCCTACGAAGGTTTTCTACACACGGGGTACCACACTAGGATTTTCTGTCGTTTGTTTTAAAGAAAAATAGAAGAAAATATAATAATGGATAAATCAACAGCAAGTAGCAATGTAGTGCGCGTGAACAATAACAATAACGATCCTTCGGCCGCTGTGGACAATCAAACAGCATTGCCTTCACCTTGAGATACACCATTATGCGCGCTTAATATACGTGACTGTTTTACTTTAGATAAATAATGGTTTTGGGTTGAATGATGTTGTTTCCAGGTTTATTAAATTTATATTAATTTTTTGGTGTCACCTCCTGTTTTTATCTCTTTTTCTTTTTTATAAAATAGGGGTGACAAACGAGCATATAGTCCATCTGATAATAAATAAATGTGGCCTATAGACATCTACATCTATCCTTGATTAAAAATCAAAATACGTTGTCACTCCTGAGGATTAAGATTGATCGTTTCCAGCAATAAGGGTCTCCGGTGCTATAAACTCACCAGACGAATCACAGCAGTATTAATGCTGTCATTTTTCGCTGGTATTCTGTGAGAGCGTGGTCTTTCTTTGGTCGTTAGCCATTCGTGCTACAACCATATAGATGCAGCATGGCTCTAACACGTAAATAATCTAATTAAGACCTGTTAAGATGTTTTAGATACATTATTTACTTATATTCTGCAGTAAATATGTATGACGCATAAATATCATCAGATCACTGCATTTTGGTTAAGAATACGGAAAGGTAATTTTTTAATGGGCCTTAATCGGAATATAATAGAGACCTTTGATCATTTATTTCTAACATTTTTTACTTATCTAAGCTAACAGTTTAGTTATAGAATTAGAAATCGATGCAAAATCACAATACCGCGTTTTCTCTATTAAGTTCAGCAAGGAAGTCGTCAATGTGCATAACTATTTGAATCCAAGCTTCCTGCGGACCGTCGGCGGCAATTAAAGTCGATGTTTGATTACAACTGTAATTGTCAGCTGCCGCGTGTAGAGCAGCGAGAATGCAGAGATCTGTACTGATATTTGCGGTTTCGTTAGGAAATGAAATTAGCCGTTGAAGGAAAATAACTATTTTTGATAGATTTTCATTAAGTTTTTGTGTTCAAACGAGCGAAAATTGTTTGTAACTTTCTTTTCTTCATCTTCATCACTTCGTAACATTCCAATGCTGGACATGGGGATCTCCCGTTGAATGAAGGCTTTACATTAATCGCACAGCTTGGATTTGGAATCTTGTAGTTTGGGACTGTATATTGTCGACGTAGTACAAAAAATAATGTAGATCTGATTGTTTTACCTCACGGCTAGTTATAAAGTAACTTTAAAACTTTTAATCCGTAAGTTTTGCGTTAAAATCCGTAAGAGAGATGAAATAATAATGTCCTCCAGACCGAATTTCTGTCACGGCAGATAGTCTCCAAGGAGAGCAGCCATCTGCGCAGGACAGGATTATAATACACGGGTGTGTGCGCAAGCACAGGTGCACTCTCCATTCCTTACTTTCATAGTCCGATAGGACGGCAATCCGATTTCGAAACTTCAGGCGCAGGGCCAACGGCTTTGCGTGCTTTTCGCGGCATGTAAACACCGCCGACCTACTGACTCCGGGATACTACTGAGACTTTATTTATAGAAAAACCTAATAACTGATTCAAACCTTGGACCAAATAATCAAAAGTCGCGCTGATGACCACTAGACCAATGAGGCAGTCAAAAGAGAAATATCCATAAACAGTAGCCGTGTGGAGGTAGCGTTAGAGAATCCATCACTCCATTTCGGCCAGAATTTTTTGTGGCTTCTAATAATTGGCGATATAACCTTTTCGTCTTTATCTGACGTAAAATATAGTCCGGCAACAGGGAGCGACGTCAAGAGTGCACAACGTCTGGTACTGCAATCATTAATCAACCGACTAATCTTGACGATTGAAGCATATCCTCCTAAAACTAAAAAGTACCATGTCCAGCTTGTGGACCTTAAGGTCTGATAAAGAAATAGATGATATACAATCAGACCTTCCTAAATTGTTAATGAGTACTGCGATATTAACTAGCATATTTATTACTGTAATCAATCACATTTTCTTTTAATTTTCCACTTGATAATTGCTTAAAAAAGAAACATAGTCAATTTATCGTGTCAAGGCTTTGTAACGTCCAGTGAAAACGTCTGTTCATTGCTGAATCAATTCCATTTGCTAGCCTTAAGGTATTGAATAGTTAATTAAGTGGAACAGTGAAACTAAGTATTCTCACAAGATTATTATTTATTTCCCTGTTATTCGAAATATGTGATAAGTTAAGGTTTTTAGGCGCTGTGTAGTGGTAGCGTAAGAATCCACTACTCCATATAATGCCGTGGGTGTCGTCAGAGGCGAGAGAGGAAAATTGATGCAGGAGATAGGCAGCAGAATTTTCCAGATCACAACTTTGATACTTCCAAGCGATACTATAGCATAGTAAACACGACCGAATGAATTAATACTCTTTAAATAAAGATTATTTCTCGGACCTTACATTCCACTCTACCGACTATATAGGTACTCGTACTACACGCTATATATTTTACAAAATTAAAAAGTCAAACTGACATTACAATTCACGCCTTAGCAAATAGGATAAATAGTATTTTGCATGGCCATCCATCCATTCCTGTGATATTTATGAGATGAGATCTCTAACAGGATCTCATAAAAATATCTCTAGATATTTTTTGGCACTCACATAGCAAATAAAGCATATTATTATAATAAATACTTGTAGGTACGTGAACGTCGGAAATTGTGGTACGTTTTTTAATATTTTTTATATATGAAGGGAAAATAAACTTACATCATTCGGAAGGTACGGTACCATAGATGTGCACAAAAAGAAAACAATAATTATGTGTATCAAATGCGTTGATGATGTGTGTTAGCATTATGATCACAGATATGAGTAATGTTCGAATTTGACCATCAGCATATTTTAATATTTAAAAGTTTAAAACATTATCCTGGTTACTCTACAGTCATTCTAACTTCGTTTCTTGTGTTGACTTCTGCCCCGGCATATGACTTTAGTCGTATGTCAATTAAGTATAATCTGCCGAGGCGCCTGTTACCAATGTACGATTTGAATGTTTTAATTGAAACAAATCGAAAGATTACATACCTTTAAAAATAATTATTTTTTAAAAGTCTTACACTATGAGATGAGATCTATACAATATTATATTATAATTTTAATCAAAAATATTCAGGCTATTAATATCAGAGCTTTTATTTCTATAAATCTTTATAATGCACAAATATAGTATATGGTGGTAGCAACATACACATATATAAGATAAAACATATAGGAGGAGATGCAGCAAAAACTAAAACTAAAAAGAATAATTATAAAAGTCAGATAATTAAGTACTTACATAAATTGAAAAAAAAAATATTTTTCCAGGTTATTGTTTAGATTATAAAACAACTAAGATGAATTACGAAAAGTCATTAATGTTAACTGCTTATTTCAAAAACCTATCTAATTACAACTCACTTGAGACGGATAGTCAAGAAAGGGCTACATATTTATATGTAACAGGAAGATAAAAATATTATAATATTCTATTATCTTACGATTGAGAGGTTAATATATATAATTATACTCGTACATATTAATATTTATTTGTCTCGTTATATATCTAATTTTGACTCTCTAATTAAGACAGAAGGAGGTCTAATTTAGGGTTCCTTGTAAGATGGAAGAACTTTTAGGAAGCCTCTTCTCATTTCTGGAGTCCTCTCTAAGGTTTTTAATGAATACTCCTACCTTAAAAATATTAACCGATTTTTCCCCAAGTAGAATAGGTACTAAGTAAGAACATGTTTTTGTTGAAATAATAGTTTATATATTTATCAATAAATAGTTTTTTGCAGTAATCAAATCTAATTAAATTCACCTTAAAGGTGGTCATAAGCGAACTTTTTCAGTATTAATGTAATCGTTCATTCGGTATAACGGGACAGAAAACTTTTGCACTAATCGAATTATACTGCATATTATATGTACATTGAAATTCTGTTGTCTAATTGTTTATACTTAACTTTCATATTCGACAAGAATTTTAATTATAATTATTTATTAAATTAATCAATAACATTCTTACCTATTTATTCGAGGCGCAAAGACTAAATACATTTGACCCCTCACTGTCATGTGCCAGGAATTACAGTTATAGAGGATAGATGAGTTCGATTGTACAGGAAGCCAGGAATGGTGCGCTCGGCTGATTGATTACAGACACATGTGGCAGAGATCAAATTGTTAGCATAGCATATCTTGTAATTAGTTCCACAATAATTGTACATAAATTAGTTTATACATAATTTACCTCGATATTTTATCTATCACTTAAAATGTTAACAATATCACGATATAGTTCTTTTTTAATTTATGTATACACTAGCTGTCCCCGCGACTTCGCCCGCGTTCAATTTAGTTCCTAATTCTTTTTCTAAAATAAAAGTAGCCTAAGTTATTCCTTATAACATCAGCTATCTGCCAGTGAAAGTCCCATCAAAATCGGTCCAGCTATTTCGGAGATTAGCCGGAACAAACAGACAGACAGACAAAAATTCTAAAAATTGTGTTTTTGTTTTAAGTACCGTATACACTTTCATATTATGTATTTAGTAAAAAGCTGTTATTTTGATATTACAAACAGACGCTTCAATTTTTTATTTCTATATATTTATTTGTATAGATATAGAGTTACAAGTTTTTTATAGAATAAGGGTAACAAACGAGCACACATTCCACCTGATGGTAAGTGGATGCTGAGTCTCATAGAAATCTACACCTATCCCCGATATAATCAAAATGCAGACGCGATGCCACCCGTGAGGACTAAGATGGAATGCCTCGCTTCCAGTTCTCTACACTTACCGCACGAAACATAGCAGCATTGAGCTGCTATTTTACGCTGGCATTTTGTGAGAGCGTGATCCTTCCTCGGTCCAGCCGACCCATTCATGCTAAACCATAATAGCTGCAGCATGACTCTACCACATTCAGAAAAGTGCAGTCAATTCAAAAATGCAAGTAAAATATCATCAGTAAACTACAAAGGTTTGCAATTAATGCTATCGTCTACATCGATATTTCCATAAGAATTGAAAAAACAAAAAAATATTTACGTAATATTATACTGTGTAGCAAATAATTTTAAAATGCAACTTAGGTTACTAAATAAATAGATGTTTAGTAAGTTAATTTGTAAGTGTAGCGAACAATCGCATACTGCACCTGTATTATGGACTCGACCGGGAAAGGACCACGCTGTCACAGAACACCAGAGTAAAATAGCAGCTTAACGCTGCTGTGTTTCGTATGGTGAGTGTAGAGAACCGGAGACCCTTTTTACTGGATACTAGACATTCAATCTGAGTCCTCAAGGGTGACAACGCATTCGCATTTTAAATTGTAATGTAGATGTCTATGGGCCACAGTATCCACTTACCATCAGGTGGACTGTGTGCTCGAATGTCACCCTTATTCTATGTAAAAAAACAATGTTAAGTAGGAAGTAAGAATTTATGTTTGTCTTAATATTTTCTCCTGAAATGCTATTAGTTACTGTATGTTATGCATGAATTGAATATTTTTTACGATTTCAATGACAAATTCAGTAAATTAATATTTAATAACATTTTTCTGGCATTCCCCAAAGTTGCCTCTTACATTTCCGGGACTAAATAGGGTAATGGATTTTTATAATGCTCCTACCATATGGCAACTGTCATGACACCGACTGCTGGTGATGATGATAAAAATATATTCAATCACACGAAGGAACAAAAAAGTATATCGTAGTTTATTATAAATGATATAATATTTCCCTCTGAATGATTTTTTACTGCCCTTCTTTATTTCCTACAGTTTGTTGTTTTGCTGTTATTTTGTAGTTTTTGTTACGTTCTTCGTAGCTATTCGTCTGAGACTACGTACATGGTCAACGCGAAAAGTACGTTAAAAGAAAAAATAAACCGTTTGCCTTGAACAATCAATCAACGGATGAACTTAAGAAAAGTATATTTATTGTTATATTTATAAAATCGAAAGAGGTATTATTTAATTTATTTGGAACTAAAGTCCAAGAATATTGCATCGATGCTTCTATCGAATAGAAGCGTAAAACATGTTGAAACGGAAAGAGTGACTAAGCAAATGTCTGCTGCAGAAGTGAGTGGTAGAGTCGGCAAGGGACGCCCCAAACAGAAGTTTATCGAACAAATTAGCAATATATAATAGACTAAATTAGCATGTATGCATAGATATATGGATGTGAAGGAAGCGAAAAAAGGGTGTTACGATCGTGCTAAATGGAAGTCCATAGACTGTCTACCACTCTGGGTGACAGGTGTGAGAGTTTATATTATGTTATGTAAAATGGTTGTTTATTTAAATACACAATAATGAACACATTTAGAGGAACGCAACAAAAAAGATAAAAAAAATAGAATAGTTTTTTGCTTTACGCATTTACGAAATTCAAACATAGTCTTTTTTCTTTTTTTTATAGGATAAGTGTGACAAGCGAGCACACAGTCCACCTGATGGTAAGTGGTTGCTGTGGCCCATAGACATCTACATCTATCCTCGTTAGCGAATAAAATGCATATGCGTTGTCAGCCGTGAGGACTAAGATAGAATGCCTCTTTTCCAGTAAAAAAGGTCTCCGGATTAATTAAATTTCAAGTTCTCATTCGCTTAAAATTATTTTGATGTTTATATGTTGGTTAAAGGTGGATACTTTTTTTACATTACTACGACAAATTTGAACATAAAAGTTGGGTAATGTTGCAACCATCATCATGCTATTTAAAATTAACTGGTAGAGCTAAGCTGCAATGTGTTATGGCTGACAGAACGAACAAGTCGCACAGAACTCGCACAGAACACCAGCGAGAAATAGCATGATACTGCTTTATTTTATGTGTTAGTGAATAGAGCAGATTTTTCTTGTAATGACGTATATAATGTTAGTCCTCAGGGATAACAACGCATCTGTTTTTTGATTCTTAATCGAGAATTAACATAGACATATCATATTGGCCATAGAATCCAGCTAGCTATCTCCTATAAAAAGCTCAAATCTGTAAGTAATGTATTGTATTATAGCGGAGGATTAGGACAGTAGTTTAAATCCAACCCCTGGCAAGTAACGAATGTAGCATAATTGTATTTCATCTATGACTTACCGAATATCATAGTCTGTGGTGTAGTCGTTCATAACAATAGACTATCAAAAAATTAAATAGGAATGACATCACACATTAGTTTATACCGTTTCGGCTATTGATATCTTATCATTGGTACATAAACAATTGTTAAAGTCAATGGCATGAATCCGTGTTAAGAATGCAAATTCCTTTTCGAATTCTTGAGCTCTCTATCAAATAAAATACGAAATTTTTAAGAATGACTCATTAGGAACATGTCGAACAATTTTCTTTGATGTTTTTAACTATAAAAACCGGCCAAGTGCGAGTCGGACTCGCGCATGAAGGGTTCCGTACCATCACACACGTTTCTAGTAGGGGAGCCCCTTTAATTTTTAATTTATTTTTGTTTTTATTTTTTATTGTTATAGCGGAAATACACATTCTGTGAAAATTTCAACTGTCTACCTATTACGGATCATGAGATACAGCCCACTGACAGACAGATGGACGGACAGCGGAGGCTTAGTAATGTGGTCCCGTTGGTCACCCTTTGGGTGCGGAACCCTAAAAAGGGGAAGTTATCGCTACCACGTTGAAAAGTTCTTTTCTATTTCTGCCTCCAAATAGCAGAGCTTGCACTGCTATGTTCCGGTCTATAGGATATAGAGAGTTAGTGAATTGCATCTTTCTCATCATCATTAACATTCAGTCCTTAGAGATGACAAAGCATCTGAAGCCTTCTTTGTTTAAAGTTGGCTGCAGGTGTCCGCAGACTGTAGTAGCCACTCACCATCAGGTGGACAGTAGCATCACTTGTCACTTCAGTTTTTAAAAACTGTAGAAAGTCACGAAATTTTATTGGCCCTTTTTGAGATTTTCTTTGGCTTTGTTTAAGATATTGACGCGTTGTGAAGGGCTTATGAATTTTAATACTCTTCACCGTACAGCTACATGATTCCTTATATTAAAAAAATACGATTTCTTATTTTTACGCGAATATGAGTACTACACTTTGAACAAAAAACTAATATAATAAAATGCAACAAAATCTATAAAATAATTTCTGTTAATTATAATTTACAGGGGGTTTTAACCAACGGAAAGTTTGTTTACGATAATACGATAACGTCAATTACGAAATTACGAAAATATTGGAAATAAAGACGTTGAGTAAAGTTAAAACTCAATAATTAGTGTTCCTTTCACCAAAGGTCATCAAAAAAAAAACTGTCAGAGAATGCATGTTGTGTATTTAGTCCGCGATCAGTCACCGTTTCTTTGCACATGAATAAATAATGCTTCTGTTTATAGGTATTAAATATTATCGTGTTGGTTCTCTACCGCACTGGGTACAATGGAGAGTTCCTTGGCGTGGGCGGTACGTGGAACCTGAACGAGGAGAAGAACCCAGATGCCGAAATAGTTGCGTCGGGCGTGATAGTCGGCTACCTCATCTACACGCTGGTTCAAGTGGTCACTTTCCTCTTTGGTACAACGGAACATAAACGGTAAGCCAATATTTGTGAAGTAAAAACTTCTTTAAAATCGTTATGATTTGAAAGTCGATAAAACGAAAATTCGACACTAAAAAGAGACAAAAATATACATCTATAGGATTTAGCCTGCGAGAGAATGAGATAGAATTCGGTATACAGTATTTCCTATTATCTCAGTCTCCTTTTCTGAAGGTTTTGTTTTTATATTGTGGACAGGGTTCTACTTTTATGAGAAGGTTATGGAACGAAAAGAATCACCATGCTATTCAGTGTATAATAAATAATAAATGACGTCAATATACCTTTAATTTCTCAGACACATAGGTTTTCTCACGATGTTTTCCTTTGACATCGAGCACGAGATGAAAATTCATTTAAAATCTGGATTAACAACATCAGTTGGTACAGGCGGGGATCAAACTCAGGTGGCTTTACGAAATATCCCAAATATCCAAAGACTTTGTATATCTACAAACTATTAATAATAATATTGCTAACACATTTCCGACGCATATTGTCCAGAAGAACCCCAGGTATTTTTCAGATCTTCACCGCTAATAGAAAAATCATATATATTATACTTTTATTGTATTTAAAATTCTTTAGAAGTATACTTTGTTTTCCATCGTAAATATTATTGACTGGTAATTTCTCGAATAATCATTCCAACAAGAATGAAAGCTCTGTAGTTCGCTGCACTTCGCCTTATACTTTATCAGGCTTTAAATGTTCGCCATAAATATTTAAATGTTCGCCATAACAATTGGCGATCACAGACGTCACACAAGTTTGACAAAGCTACCTTCCACCGGTCTGGGTATTTTAAGCCTTGTGTAAACGAGATATGCACGTGTAGTGGCTGTGTAAGAATATCCACTACCCCATACGTCACGTATGGGGTAAGAGGCGACAGAGGGAAACAAACCGGGAGATGGTCAGCAGCAGCTTCCTAAGGACAACTAAAAAATAAAATTCGTGTTGTTGCCAACCCACCTGCCAAGCGTGTAAGCTATGGCAAATATTCCCTCTCCGAGGCAATCTATGAGGGAGGCTTATGTTCAGCCGTGGATTTTATATAGGCTGTAACGGTTAACGAGTTACCAAGCTATAGGATTTTTCTAACATTGCCGATATTTGACTCTCGCCTTACGACACTCGAGCGCAGTTTTGTATTTTTAGTCGTTATTAGGAAGACGCTGCTGCCCATCTCCTGATTTGTTTCCCTCTGTCGCCTCTTACGACACCCACGGGATGATATGAAGTAGTGGATACACCGCCACTATACGGTAACTTTGTGGCACTGCAATATCTGCTAGATAATTTAAAAAATGTAAAAGAGGAAGAACTCCAATTACACGTTTTAAAGTAAAAAGAAATCAATATATTTGCTTATTATAGGGATCTGCTGAAAGAACACACATGTACATTATGAAAAATAAGTGTTTAAAAATGGTTTGCTAAGGTGGACGTGTCTGTTTACAGGGCCCTGGGTGACATAGTAATGAACTTCGTTGGAGTATTCTTGTGGATAGCCGTGGGTGCTGTTGCGCTGCACTACTGGGGCGGCTACCAAGGGGAGCATCAGTATCAATTCGTCTTTGCTGAACGACAGGTCCGTATTACTTCACTGTCGGCGATTCTTTATTTGTTTTTATTTATTTATTCTTTGCTGTGGTAGATGAGGTGCTAAGCGCTCGCTGTAAATTTCACAGTACGCGAGCAACCCGGGTTCGATCCCCGCTGGTATCAACGAAATCGTTAATTGCAATTTGATTTACCACGAGCTCGTCGGTAAAGGAAAACATTATGATAAAATCTGAATATCTGAGAAGTAAAAAAAAATATTTTCGTAGACGTGAAGTTCGCCAACACGCATTGGGGCAGCGCGGTGGACATTTCCTTGCCCTAAAACCCTCTCAGAAATGAGAGGGAGGCCTGTGCTCAGCAGTGGGACATATGTAGGCTGTAACTTTAACTTTATTTATTCTTTATTGCATTCCTTATAACACAAGAATACAAAGGGCGGGCTGAATGCCTTGAGGAATTCTCTACCGGTCAACCCATTGAGTGGTGAGAGTTTGGCGTAGATGTTTGCTACACCTACGTAAAATTCTATATAGAATTAAAAAAATATAATTAACTACGTAATATATACATTTTTATTGCTTTCTAGTACCTACTTACCATCATACAGATCAAAAGAATATGCCCAAAAATCTGCTAAATAAGTAAGGAAAAGGGATACAGATAATTTATGACGTTTAGATTGTGGATTAGAATCTTTCATATTTTTACTTTTAAAATTCATAGGAAAAAAACTGTCAATGTGTTAATTGTATAGTTGCCTCCGTTCGCGTATGCTCTAAATTAGATATATCACCTTGTGTTTTAGGTTGGCCTGGCGGTCGGTGCTCTCTGCGTCATCCAGGGAGCAGTCTACTTATTAGATACCGTTTTAGCTGTTATGCACTTTACGAAGGAAATGTAAACTTTAGTTTTAAGTTACATTTTAATATAAGTTTTTAAGTCAAAATAGTCGAAATAAAAGAATCGAAGTAACTGCCAATCAGGCGCACTGTCGAAATTGTATCTATATTTCTTTTAAAATTACATTTAAATTAATATGGAGTTTGTTGCATTTTAAATTAAAATATTCTGCTAATTGTGACGAAATCTTGCTCTTTAAATATACGTTATATATTTTAATATTTTTATTGTATACTACTACTCATAAATCTACAGTAAAGTAATAAATATATTAAACTCTATAGATTGCATCTGAAACAGCTCTCGTAAACAAAAGTTTTCTTCCCCACCTTATTTTACTTTAATTAAGAACGTAGATTTAAATATTTTTAATATAAAAAAATATTTTAAACAGTGAATGTTATATTGAAATAAACAAATAAATTCTAAAATTATTTATTTGATTAACTCAATATACCTAAAAGAAATTATTAAAAATTGTGAAACAAGAATAATTTTATTTTATTCAATTCGTTTTTTTATATTCTTGAACGTCATTTAAGCATAGATTAAAAAAAATTATAATTAAAATTTCAATTTCCAATTTAGGAAGTAGGCAAAATAAAGATTATAATAATTCTTTAACTTTTATGTCTTCTTAATATTTTCAAGTTAGTTTTTGTTTATATTTGAACACGCCTCGTAAAAATACTTTGGTTTATTACATACATTACTGGTTTCTCTAGTCATTTACCTCCTTTTGAATTTTATGGCTCGTGAAACGCAAATTATTGGTTTTCAATTGTGGAGACGTTGTGAAACAATCCATCGCTAGATATCGTCGTGACAGAAACGGCTTATTAACTATGTCTTTTAAAGAAATGTTTTTTTTATTTTGTACTAAAACATACGTGGTAGAGCCACGCTGCAGCTATATTAGTAGTATAGTTGTAGCACGAATGGGTCGGCTTGACTGGAGAAGGACCACGCTCTCACAGAATACCAGCGTAAAATAGCAGCTTAACGCTGCTGTGTTTCGTATGGTGAGTGTAGAGAACCGGAGACCCTTTTTTCTGGAAAAGAGACATTCCATCTCAGTCCTCACGGGTGACAACGCATCTGCATTTTGATTATTTATTTAGGATAGATGTAGATGTCTATGGGTCACAGCAACCACTTACCATCAGGTGGACTGTTTGCTCGTTTGCACACAATCCTATAAAAAAACAATTTAATATACCACGTTTTTCATATTCCTAGATTGTCATCCGATTTTGAGCTATGTTCAAAATTTCAAGTCTTTAGCTTATCGGGAAGTGCTCGAAATATGAGTTGCAAGATTCCACCCGGAACGACAGACGGACAAGCAAGAAAGTGACTTAATAAAAACGTGGTAAAATACCCATATCTAGGACGATACGTCGCATGAAAAGTCTGGTGCTATGACCACAAGCCTGTTTGCCAAGTTGTTATGGGTTATGGGATACTATGGCTTCTTGTTCAGTAGTATTGTTTTCAGACTGATATGTGATATAATATTCATATAAAAAGTTACCTCGATCTTACAGCAAAATGCCTTTTATGAAATAGGTTACATAAAAGAATTTTGATACCTATGCAAAATATTATACTTCAATATAAAAATAATTTAATTTTTGGATGAAGTTATATAGAATTCTAAAACTCCATAAATATTCATTATAACAATTAATTACTAAATGATGATTAAACGCATAAGAAATTACGATTCTCCACAAGATAAATAAGGACGAAATGAACAGACGTAACTGAATTACAAAATTAGGGGTCAATGCAAGTGTCAAATTAGAGATGTCGAAGGTTAAACGCGATATCCTATGTGATATGAGACATCTTGATCATGATTCATTGGTGCTGTAGAATTTGTAATAGTAACGACTCCCTATCGCTTTAGCTACAGACCTGTACTGTGCTAACATACATTTTCTTCAAATAAAAATAAATAGTAATAAATTTTATAAATTTTCGCGCCATCGACACAGATGTAATCAAATACATTATCTGTAAAATTTACTGTCATACGATTTTGTTCTGTTTCGCTTCTAAAGGCAAGCGAAGGCCTTAAATCATACAACCTTAAAAGTTTTTATAGCCAAAGAGAAACAATAAATAAAATCAAATCACGTCCGAAAAACTATTAAGTACGTTTTATTGTCACTTTGCAAATCAGTGTCAGTGAGCTGAGAAAATATTATTATTATTTGAAACTGGAGTGTGTGTTTGGAACTTTAGTCACGATATCACCCATCTCGAAAGATTTCTTGTGCGAAGTGGACATCTACGACGTCAAGATTGCTCCTTTAACGGAAGACGTAAGTATTTTAACTACAAAAATTTATTGGAACGAAGTTCCCTATCGCACGGTACGAATTTGGCGGATGGGGGCTAGGCAAGAAAAAGTGTAAGATTTTTCCATCACGACATCCTTTCTATAGTGCGAGCGTGATGGAATAATATCCACCTCCCTCTCACTTTTTCTTATCTTGCCATGAAAGAAATATTATTTTACATGTCGCTTCATTTTTATAGACACAAGTAATTCATTAACTTGTATTTGTTAATCATTAATATAATACGTTTATCAATAATAATATACTACGAAAGGAACTTCGTTCCAACCGAGTGTTCCACGACACTCACGCATGTTTTTTTTATAGAACAAGAGTAACAAGTGAGCACCTGATAGTAAGTGGATGCTGCGCTCATATACATTTACATTTATCCTCCATGAATCAAAATGGCATTGTTACCATGAGGATTTACAAGGAATGCCTCGTTACCGGTAAAAAGGGTCTCCGGTTCTCTACACTCATCATAACGAACATAGCATTATTCTGCTGTTTCACGCTGCTATTCTGTGAGAGTTGGTCGGCAGGACCAACCAACTGCAGCACTAAGGACAAGTCATTAGTGCTGCAGACAAAAACCGCGTAAAAGTAGTTTTTTATAAGCAAATAAAAAAAATTACGTAACTACGCATAACCACTCTGCTGCTAGGCTTAGGTTGCCTCTCATAATTTTAGCCTCGCAGGCGTTAGAGCGGGAAGATTCCGCCGCGCTCCTCCAATGCAACACGTATTTAAATAATTGGAGCATCATACTACATATAGGCAAAATATAATTTATATGTCGAACACACACGATTCGTAATAATATTGATATTCTTTTGATATTATAATATTGATTTCTTACGTGGTAGAGCCATGCTGCGGCTATATTAATAGTATAGTTGTAGCACGAATGGGTCGGCTCGACCGGGGACGGACTACGCTCTCACAGAATACCAGCGTAAAATAGCAGCTTAATGCTGCTGTGTTTCGTATGGTGAGTGTAGAGAACCGGAGACCCTTTTTACTGGAAAAGAGGCATTCTATCTTAGTCCTCACGGCTGATGACGCATCTGCATTTTAATTCGCAAACGAAGATAGATGTAGATGTCTAAGGGCCACAGCAACCACTTACCATCAGGTGGACTTTGTGCTCGTTTCTCATCGTTATTATATATATTTAAAAAAAAATCAAGAAGCTAACAAGGCCCGCGTATTATGAAACTAATACACATCTAATGGTATAAGCGAGCAGAATATGCACGATGCGTTTAGAGAATAGAATTTTTCTATATGCGGACCTCGTCAAATAAATATTTTACCAAGTACCTACCTACTTACAAAAAATCTAATTACTTCAAAGTAACGAAATATCGTGATAAAAAAACTTTAATAAAGGGTTTACATTTATTCAAAAGAGTGTAATTATTCATTAACTGTTAATAAAAATACCGTGCAGTGGCGGTGTAAGAATATTAATTACCCCATATCATCCCGTCGGTGTCATAAGAGGCGACAGAGGGAAACAAATCAGGAACAGCGTCTTCCTCATAACAACGAAAAATAAAAAAACTTCGGTTGCCATCCCGCTTGCCAAGCGTGGCAACTATAGCAAATATCCCCCTTTTGAGACAATCTTTGGGGGAGGCCTACGTTCAGCAGTGGACTTTAAAGGCTGTAACGGTAACGGTAATAAAAATAATTTAATTATGTCCATTACTTTTAACTTTGTTGAGAGTTCCATAACCATCATCATCTTGTGCGGGCTGATGAATGTGAAGATAACATATCCTGATAAATTCATTCATACTCGAAAGATGTCACGATGATTAAAATTCGTCAGATCAATATTATCACTAAAGATAATCAAACCCTTGAAGAAATTAAGCACAAAGTCCAGATATGATACAATTTTTGATTTTTACACAAGAACAAGTAATTAATCACTATCATATTAAAGCGTTACTTCATCATAAAGTTGATAACGTCACAGACATCTTTTGTTACACATTGTGAGATATCCTTGAACGAGGTTAATTTGTTATGAAGGTGATAATTATGGCAATTATATAGTTCTTATTGCTATAGTCATGGTACCTTGTTTTGACGCACCGGAGACACAAGGCATATAATGTACATACGTAATATGTAGATGAAGTCCTTGATTACTTTAAATGGTGACACTGTATGCTGTAGGTAATATAATATATACTAGCGATCCGCTCCGGCTTCGCACGGGTGATTTCTGGATCTCGGCAACAGACCTACCGGGTCTACTTGTAAATCTAAACCATTCTCGAATCAACTTAATCACACACACACAAAACTAATCAATATCGGCCCAGCCGTTTAGGCGGAGTTCAGTCACAGGGACAGAAGAATTATATATTATGTAAGTATAAAGATGGTCATTCATTTTGGTCCCAAAGTTATGAATATTGATTAAGGGCGTTTTTAGCTCGCTCGTAGTCCAGTTTTTATTCGTAATAATAAGATTCGAAATAATCTTTCTTATAAGTGTATGGGCTTCTTTGTCTTTGATACGATTTTAAAGCCACAACTAGAAATTCGTGCCTAATTACTCGAATCTCGGGAAATGTAACTGTGGAAGTAAATTTTCGTTTATATAACGTCCTCGACACAAGAATATGAATGGCAAGGAACGTGCCTGGAAAGTCGTGTGGCCGGACTTAAAATTCTTCTAAACCTTAAACACAGATAGACGACGATAAGCAGTGTTAAATGTGCAAATCCATCGCAAACTATAACCAGATTTGACGGCTTCGTGGCGTAGTGACTTAGCATTGAGTTGCGACGCTAAGGGCCGCGTAACAAGTGCATATATAGTATAAAAGCTAGAAATAATTTTACTAGGTCTGGATGATTGTTCTTGTGCAATTTATGTATGCCAACTGCCTCTACGATAAAAGAGAAGGTTCTAGAAACCTTCAAAAAAAAAGATAACACCAAGCGTATCAATTACGACAAATCCACCATAATGTAATGAATAATGACGATCTAGGGACAGTAATTTTTTAATAAAAATAATAATACTATTAACGCTATCAGCATTAACTAATTAACCATATCCCGTTAACTAATCCAAATAAGCTTATAATGCTTATGCAAGGAGTGGTTCACGATAGTAGTCGAATGTTGGATTCGACACCACGACTTCCCAAGTTTGCAATCCATTCCTTTTATCATAAGCTACTATCGATATAAGTTGAAATATTAAGTTGCACTATCGTATAACTTACAAAAAAGTAACGTTTATTACGTGGTAGAGCCATGCTGCAGCTATATTATTAGTATAGTTGCAGCAGGAATGGGTCGGCTCGGCCGGGGAAGGACCACGCTGTCATAGAATACCAGCTTAACGCTGCTGTGTTTCGTATGGTGAGTGTAGTAGAGAACCGAAGACCCTTTTTACTGGAAACGAGGCATTCCATCTTAGTCCTCACGGGTGACAACGTATCTGCATTTTGATTCGTCATCGAAGATAGATGTAGATTTCTATGGGCCACAGTATCCACTTACTATCAGGTGGACTGTGTGCTCGTTTGTCACCCTTATCCTACAAAAAAAAAGCACTCATGCTATCAAAACTCGCACAAGTAGTTCATAATATACCTCATAATATACTCGTAAAACATACGTTCAGAGTTAAATGCAGGCCAAGCTGGGTGTGTCGCGGATTACTCGCTAAATGCACTCAGTCAGTGCTTTATTGTTTGCATATGAACATTGCCGACTCTGTCTTTTTTAAAACGGATACGAACTGTCAAAACGAAATTTTCTTTACTGAATAATATATCTAAATATATATTATACAGGGTTACAGGTTAAGTCGACCTAGATCCGTTAAGGGGTTGTAGTGTGCATCATTTCTGACTGATTTCACCACATCAAACACCACACCCCAAACTGAACCGTTTTTTTTAAATACAGGACTTTAAAGTTTTTTCATAAAAATATACGAATTTTTTGTCTATTGTCCATTTATTTTGTAATTAGTGCCTCTAATTTATTTGATTTTTCAATTGTGTTTAAACATTTTGTTACTAGATTAATATTATCACTTAAATTATAAAATATAATGTTAAAGTATTTAAAATGTAATACATAATAAGTACTCGATATATTTACATTTACTTATATTTTTATGTAAGGTTTGAAATATTGCTAATTTGTCAATAATAAATCAATAAATAAAAATATGGAATATTTTTTTTATATTTAGAGATAAAAGTGCCAAGAAAAACGGCTTTTCCGCTTCTCACTTACAACGTTTTACAACGTAGTGTATACCTTTATAAAACTTAAATTCTTTATAGGTATAGAAAGTCTTCTTTCTTTTATAATACCCGTGACACAATATGCTTAAAACATGTCAGAAGATAAGTTCCACGAACGCACCCCCAACCACTGTCAGAACGTTGGCGCCAAAAATGGCGTCATCATGGCGGCACATCGAACCGCTTGTAGGGAGGGAGACGGTCACGGATCAATCGTTGCTAGGGATTTCGTTTATATGACATAGGAGACGTTTTGTATGTCCGTATCATATATTTTAATAGAACATACATAATAATATGTATATTCTTTACATATATTACACATAATGATTTCTTATATTTAGAATATATATTGAATAAAACTATACATTTTATCGCGATAAATCCAAAAGTTTTATTCAATGTATATTACACATAATTTTAAACGGCCCCTTGAGTATTACCATACCTATCGTAAATTGGTAATCTGACTGCTCCGTAGCGCCAGTAGCACAGTGGCTTGGCTAAGAGTTGCGGCGTTAGCAGCCGCGGGTTCGAAACTCACACGGAATAAGTATTTGTAAAGGCTACAAATAATAATTGTTCGGGGTCTGAATGTTTGTTCTTATGAAATTTATTTATGTAATTAAAAAAGTAAATTCTAGTGTGCGGGTAACGTTATTCAAAAAAAAACTTCTTGTTACTTATTGGTTTACTTTTTGTTACGTAACGTAAGTATTTTTTTTTATGAATTGCATCTGTGAAGAGGAAAAACCATAGAAGATTATGTATAATGTATTGTTATAATAAGGAATACTTCAATTACAATATAATTTTGATTTTACTATAGCAAGCAAGTTTAAGTTTCAGCACGAATAGTTCAACTTAGCCCAGGAAAAGCCCATGCTCTCACAGAATACCAGCGAAAATGGTAAGTATAGAGAACCAGAGAACCTTTTTATTTATATCTTAATCCTCAGGAGCGACAACGGAGCTGCATTTTGATTTTTAACCCAGGATAGATGTAGGCGTACTTGAGCCACATCACTCATCATCAGGTGGACTCTGTACCCGTTTGTCACATTGATCCTTTAAAAATTATATTTTTATTATTCACAATATACTATTTTAGAATTACAACATTCTTATGAATATTCTTATTTTATATGTTAAATTGATACTTACCATTTTAATATTGAATCCAGAGATTATATAAATCTGAGATTGAAGCTTTTAGATATTGCTATCAATGCATCGTAACAAAAAACGTACTGTCCATGATTTAGAACAATGTGAACTTGTGAAAAGTAGTACAATATTTATTCTTGTTTAGTGGAAACATAAAAAATGCAATAAAAGACATGTTAGATTTAAGTGCATGATTTTATAGCAGGGTGACAAACGAGCACACAGTCCACCTAATGAATGCTGTTGCCCATAGACACCTACATCAAGCATCGATTGAGAATCAAAATGAAGATCAGTTGTCACCACTGAGGACTACGCCCCGTTACCAGTAAATAGGCGGCTTCGATATTTTTTTTTAAAACTTTTTACTTACACCTACCATACTCGTCAACGTCGTGCGCATGTGCATATACCCTCATATATATCGAAGTCACGAGGGCCGCAGTTACTTAATAAAGTTCAATCATCAAAGCGTAAAAGCTGTCGCTTACGAATAAGTAATAGTACATAACGCGTAACAATGGGTCATACCGCCGCCCAATAACACTGGTCGTGTACAAAGCCTCATTGTTCGTGTTACATATATGCCCTTAGCAATAAAACGTGCAGCCACACTGCATTACTACATTTGTACGCTGCATTGGTGAATAAACAAAAAATTGTATTGAAAATTAAAACTATTAATAAAAGTAAGAGCGTCAGAAAGCAATCTGAACGTCTTAAAGACAAGAGTGTATATGTTTTAGTTGCGCTGAAACAGTGCGATTTACCATCTAAGGCTTCATCAACACTTACCATCAGGTGGGATTGTGGTCAAGCTCTGACTTATAAGTAAAAAAAACAATAGAAAGTAGAAGCAAATTAATATGATCCGGAATTCCGAACCTGAAGCAAAAGCTGGAAAATAGCTGTAACTATTTATAATATTTTACTGTTCATTTTTTTTTATAGAATAAGAGTGACAAACGAGCACACAGTTCACCTTATGGTAAGTGAATGCTCGCCCATAGACATCTACATTTATCCTCGATTAATAATAAAAATGCAGAGGCATTGTCACCCCTGATGACTAAGATGGAATGCCTCGTATCCAATAAAAAGGGTCTCCGGTTCTCTACACTCACCATATGAAACAGGGCAGCATTAAGCTGCTATTTTATGCTGGTATTCTATGAGAGCGTGGTCCTACCCCGGTCGAGCCGACCCATTCGTGCTACAACCATAATATAGCTGTAGCGTCACTCTACCACGTTTACCAGTGTAGTAAAGGGGTGTATACTTTATCATACGTTTATCTCAAACGCGTTGCACATTGTGATCGATGACTTCCGACTAATAGCGGAAGATCCATTCAGTAATGATGAACCCAAAATTAAATTAAATTAAACTAAAGGTATCGACACTGTGCTCACCCCGCCTGCCCGATCTTGGATAGATCTATGCCCAATAATGGACTTTTTAAACTGTTAATAATTGTGATGATTGCAATAAAACATTTCAGCGATGCAAAGTGTCCCTTAGCACCATAGATTTAGTATTAACTTACTATACTATATCTACGCTTAGCACAGATAGGGTAATATGAAAACAGAATCTAAGCAAAACTGTTTTTTCCACCCCAGGACATGTGGACTCATTCTTGTTCAGACGTTGCAATCAATAGTGTCGGTCTAATTGAAACAAATGACTAATTACCTTGGATAATATAGTTGTATAGAAATGTGTCACCATAACCTAATTTGCAGTTTCATAAAGAGATGAATAATTTTACGTAATTTTAAAATCTGTATTTATTAAGAAAACTTTTAATAATAAGGAAAACAGCTAATAATTTAAATGTAATTTTACGGTTTATTCCAAGAACATCATACAGAATATTCTCCTAGGTTACGTACTCAAAATGATTCATTTCATGACGTTACAAGTCTTATAATTTTTCTTTAACCTTAATATTAATAGTATTATAGTCTTTTGCTAAACAAGTGCCCCATGTTGGTCAGGAACTTATTGGTCCCATGTTTATTTGGAACTTAAAACAAAAAACATGTGCCTTCTCAATGTGTTACACCTTCGAATGTGTTACTTGCCCAGCATGTCGCAAAATGCGACTAATGGGATTTAAATAGGTTTGTAATTGTATAGGCGATGGACTAGCTAGCTATCACTTCTTCCACAATTTTCCAACCTAACCCATACCTTTTGGCTCAACGTGGTCCGAGTATTTAAATGAAACTAAGTTTTACGGATTTTATCGCGTATATTAACTTATTTTAAATTACCGACGTTTCGAGTACTTATAGCACACATGGACTGAGCTGTTTGACGTCCGGCTACCTTGAGTATAAAATTATTAATTTTTGGTCCGATCTATGCAGAATGAGCTTGTAGTGTCTTGAAATCTTACTTTATTAATTATAGGATCCCAAGCAGATGGTAGCACCCAGCCATATTCTCTATTGAAATAAGGATGTTTTTTGATTTCAATAGAATCGCGAATCATCCCTGGAAGGAATCGGTGTTCTTTAGCGAGAAGTTGTGGTCTATCAAATCTTATGCAGTGACGGGGGCGATCCTGCACGTGTTCGAGACTGCGGACTTCCTGGAGCGTCGATTCTTCACATCAGCTTTGTTTTTATATACGCGATAAAATCCGTAAAACATAGTTTCATTTAGATAAACATAAGAAATCATTATGTGGTCCGAGTAACTCACTGCTCTTTGGATCCGTCTATCAAGGGGTTCCCGGGAATTACCGGCGTGACACTAGGATTACGCATAGTAAACAAGTTTAGGTATATATTTAGCTGTGCTCAATGTGGTTTACTAATAATATCAATAGAATACGTTTCCGAAGCCGTGATAGCTCAGGAATTAAGCGTTCGCCGTAAATTTCATAGTAAGCGTGCAAGGTTCGGTCCCCGCCGGTACCAATGAAATATTAAATGCAAATTTACCACGTGCTCGGCGTTTAAGGAAAACATCGAAAGGAATGCTGCATGTCTCAGAAATAAAATATTTTGAGGGCATATGAAGTCTGCCATCACATAAGGGAGCAGCGCGGCGGACTAAATTTTTTTTAGAAGCAAAGGGTACAAACGTGTCTACAGTCCACCCGATGTTACGTGGATGCTGTGGCCCATAGACATCTACATCTATCCTCGATTAAGATTCAAAATACAAATGCGTTAAAACCCCTGATGATTAAGGTGGAATGGCCCGTATTCAGTAAAAATGGTTTTCGGTTCTCTACACTCACCATACGAAACACAGTAAGCTGCTATTTTACGCTGGTATTCTGTGTGAGCGTGGTTCTTCACCGGTCGAGCCGAACCATTCGTGCTACAAACATGATACAGCCGCAGCGTGATTCTATCACGTATAAAATCCAATTAATAATAATTGCTTCATAACCCCCTCAGAAATGTAAACCAGTAAACCATGTTACTATAAAGAATAGTTATTAAATAATTAATAATAAATGTAGGTACGTCGTTAATAATAAATGTCAGCTCACGCAACAACCAACAAAGCGATCGTGCGTGCGCATGCGCTTGTTTGTATGCAGTTATGCGCGCGCTGACTTTTAGACCGGAAAACGCTAGAAAGTGACTTTTCAATTTTCGAATAGCTACATAATAAACAATCGATGCGTCCAATATTCGCTTATACTCAACCAGTTGAATACCAGCGTAAAATAGCAGCTTCACGCCGATGTATTTCGTGTGGTGAGCGTAGAGAACCGGAGACTCTTTCTACTGGAAACGAGGCATTCCATCTTAGTCCTCAGAGGTGACAACGCATCTGAATTTTCATTCCTAATCGATGATAAATGTAGATGTCTATGGGCCACAGCATCCACTTACCATCAGGTGGACTGTGTGCTCGTTTGTCACCCTTACTCTTTTTTTTGCTTATAATCTTAATGAATTAATGATGAATGATTACGAATGGATGATTGTGTATGAACGAATAATGTAGCGGCCATTTGATGACGGCGTAAAATCTCGTTCAATAATCTTCTGTATAATATATCACGAGAAAGCGTAGGTTATATAATATTCGAAATATATGTAAGTATACATAAATATGCTCATGTCAGTCTTAAATCCTGGCCTTGGCAGATATTTCAGTGCGTCTCATAAGGGTCCTTAAGTAATAAAAAGTAACTATTAGTAAATTAATCTATAAAATTTTCCAATAAGTTAACGATATCCCAATCAACTTAATTTTACTATGAGATCACTAGTTCTATTGACACTAGATAGAAATATTATTTAATTTAAATTAGTGCAGGGTCGCGAGATTCAAGTACAGATGTACTCGTATCTATTGTCGCCAGCCAAAAAGACAGTAGCGTAGCAAGGTGGTGGCACCAGGCCATGGCCTCGAGAGGCAGATTTTAGGAGGCTGCATTTTGGAAAAGAAAAGTCACTTCCCTGTCTTAAATGTTAATTGATGCCAATAAAAATCTCAAAAAATCCGAAAACTAGACAATACTCAGTTCTCAGAAAATACAACGAATGCGGTAGCATTACCGTTACCATAAAAGTCTATCAAAAGTTCTCTGCTGAAAAATAGATTGCCTTCAAAAAAAAATGATTTTATTTGCCATAGGTGCAACGCTTGGCAGGCAGTTTGGCAACCGCCTTATTTATTTTTAGTTGTTATTAGGAAGACGCTGCTGCCCATCTTCTGTATTGTTTCCCTCTTTGGTCTCTTACGACACCCACATGATATGGGGTAGTTGATATTCTTACACCGCCACTATACTAAGAGTTCAGAACATAGAGATAACCTACATACACACTTGGCAAGGGTAGGGATAAGTATGAAAAATACATTATATTGTCTTGTTTCATTTCCAAATAATACACATAGCCTCTATAAGGCTTTTACTGACTTCGATGCTTACGAAAATTTTAGGTACTTTTAAATTTACTACCTATGTCCTCAAATGTTCTCCGCAAAGGTTCTTTTATTATTATAGTTTAAGTACCTAGTATCAAAATTTTAAAAGTCTAAACGTGACTAATGCAGTTTTGTACTTTATTCTTTAAAACAATACCAGATTAAAATAACAATTCCTACAATTGTCTAAGCGCAGCTGTCAATAGAATTATGTTGTAATAATTGAAAGATAAATTATAATATATCATTGTGTTGTAATTATACGTGGCTTTAAATAAATACAAAAAAGTGAAATTAATATATAATATATAATTTTTATATTCACGTTAGAGCCGTGGTAGCTCAGATGGTTAGCGCTCGCTGTAAGTTTCACAGTACGCGAGCAACCCGGGTTCGATCCCCGCCGGCACCAATGAAATTGCTAATTGCAATTTTAAGTGCTGATTTACCACGTGCTCGGCGGTGAAGGAAAACATCGTGAGGAAACCTGCAGCATGTCTGAGAAATCAAAATAAAAAATATTTCGAAGACATGTGAAGTTCGCCAACACGCATTGGAGCAGCGCGGCGGACACTTCCTTGCCCTAAAACCCTCTCAGAAATGAGAGGAGGCCTGTGCCCAGCAGTGGGACGTATATAGGCTGTAACTTTACCTTACTTTTATTCTTACGCTGTTTTCAGATTCTGAGCTATGTTCAAAATTTTTTAAGTTACAAGTATCTAGCTCATTGGAAAATAAGTTTAAAATAAATTACTAAATTCGACCCAAACAGATATACAAGAACACGAAAGCGAGAAAATAAAAACGTGGTAATAAATGAGTGTTTGCGATTCGAATTCACTATAAACTAATACCGATTTGCTACTAATCGATTATTTGTTTAAAAAAATTTACATAATCGAATTTGATAAAAACTTAATCAGGTATACATTATACAATTAAACGTAGAAATAAATTGATATGTATAGGTAGACGATATCATCATATTTTCTCCAGATAAGCGAGATGAAAACGTCCGCTAAAGTAAGAACGTACACACACACGCTCACGCACACAGCCATCCTTTGGAAAACAATAGTATCGCTACAATATTATTATATTATAACGCATCCGACTCTCAAGAACTCATTTTTTTCTTGTTATATTTCGACGTTAAAATACAGACCCATTATTTATCCCATTCATCCATCACCATTAAAGCTTATAAAAGTCTACTACTGAATATAGGGCTTCCACATAGATTACCACATGGGGAGACTACTTATTGAAGGATAACAATTCATAGTTTGGGCTAAGTTTGAGAAGAAAACCCATCTTATCTTAGTGCTTTCTTTTCTGCCTAAAAGTCTGGGCTGGCACAACCCTATTAGTTATTTTTAAAACAACAATGCACCCCGTTATATTATTTGTTCTGGTTTGTAGGGTGGGCCAGAATAATTACTGATTATTAAGCATTCCATCTCCTCGATACATATAAATTTATTGAATAAGAGTGTACTGAAGTAATAATGTCCTACATTAGCCGCTTATCATCGGGTAAATTATGCACGTGACGATCTCGGTTGTAACTAGAATGACTAAAAAAATTAGGTAGCCTTGATGAACGATGATCGAAATTTAGTTTCTATCACAGTTTCCAACTTCCGTTAGGTTAATGTTTGGTGGCTATCACTGTCAAATCGGCTAGAAAAACCATCAAAACCTTTTGAAGTCGACCGCTGCATATTGCTATTTTTGAGCATAATGCTAGATTTTCGAGCAATGTGTAAAATTTTAAAGAGTTGCAAACTGTGCAAGTGGCTGGTTGTTTGACAGAAAGTTCGTATAATATTACTCCTTCTTTATTATCATTTATACCTAACTGCACCTTTTAAACTAACTAACGTGGTAGAGACACGCTGCAGCACGAATGGGTTGGCACTTGACCGGGGAAGGACCAGGCTCTTACAGAATACCAGCGTAAATTCCACAGTTTCCTATGATCAGTGTGGAGAACTAGAGACCCGATTTATTGTTAAAGAGACATTTTATTTTAGTCCTCTGGTGTGACAACACATCTTAATTTTGATTCTTAATCGAATAACCACAGTATCCACTTACCATCAGGTAGACTATGTGCTCGTTTGTCAATCTTTTTCTATATAAAAGATAATCCAAACTAGAAACTAAACTTTACCAACGTCGATTACAGCTCTAGAAAAAATATAGGGTGGTTGCTCTTACGCCTCGTAACTTACATAATTTAAATAGAACGGAGTTTCTGAAATGTAATTTCTTACATTACTAACTTAAAATACGTAAATATACCCTTAGAGCCGTATGCTTACTCGGGGGCTAAGCACACACCGTAACTTTTACAGTACGCGAGAAACTCAACTTCGATTCCCGGCACCAAGCACCAATTAACTGCAACTTTAAGTGCTGATTTACCACGTGCGCGATGGGTAAAGAAAACATCATGAGTAAATAAACTTGCGTATCTGAGGAATAAAAATGTTTGGAGCTGCGCGGCGGAATAACTGCTCAATAACCCCTTCAGAAATGATAGGGGACTTCTGCCCAGCGATGGAACGTATATTACAGGCTGCAGGAGATGCTCGGTGTATCGGACAGACTAACACATAGACATACAGATGGACAAAAATTTTAATTATGGTTATCAAATAACCCCTTGAACTCAATAAAAGCAGCTGTTTCAATATTACAGACCGGCACGGCGCGGCGCTTCAATTTTAATTTTATGTAGGTAGGTATACAATCTGAATCTTGTATGTAAGCTGTTGACTATTAATTATTGTTTTTATTCATTTAATTGTTGAACATAGGCATTGTATTGTTTTTTAAAGTAATCATCAGCACAACACAACGTTTTTACATGGTAGAGCCATGCTGCAGCTATATTAGTAGTATAGTTGTAGTACGAATGGGTCGGCTCGACCGGGGAAGGACCACGCTCTCACAGAATACCAGCGTAAAATAGCAGCTTAACACTGATGTGTTTCGTATGGTGAGTGTAGAGAACTGGAGACCCTTTTTACTGGAAAAGAGGCATTCCATCTTAGGCCTCACGGGTGACAAGGCATTTGCATTTTGATTCTTTATTGAAGATAGATGTAGATGTCTATGGGTCACAGCAACCACTTACCATCAGGTGGACTGTGTGCTCGTTTGTCACCCTATCCTATAAAAAAAAACGATTGGCAATATTTCAACAGCTTAACAAAAACTATGATGAAAAACATGGATTCAAAAATTAAATGATTATAAAAAAAATTGCAGGGAAGGGCAATTACTTGCACAATATTATGTTTTACTTAATGTAATCAATTTCATTCAGAATTAATGAGCTCCGTTTAATACATCTTCACGCATCACCATCACCAGTATCCTAAGTTTTCTTGGCAAATTAGGAATAATACCATGAACATCAACTGGGTGAGATAAGGGAAAACACGTAGGGTTCACATTGTTTTGTTCAATGAATCGTTGAGGTGCACCGATGGCGGTAAAACGCCAGTCGCTTCGCGTCATTTGCTTAGAGTACTTGCGTTCTTCGAATTAATAAAATAACGCTTAAACGCATTCCAAATTTTAAATTAAAAATAAAAGTGATTATATTGCAACAGTGAATTTAAAGTGGTTTTGTATCATATAAAGAATTATTTTAATACTGAATTGTAGTTGACTTTTTAACCGCATCTGTTCTTGTCTTGCCGCACCAACTACATGTGTTATTAATACATCATATTGTATCTGTGAAATATTTCATAAAGATTGTTATAACTTAAAACTTTGTAATCATAAAAAAAGCTAATTATTATAATGAGTATATACAAACCTTTTAAGGTTAACACGGCAAAATTAAATTAACTGTTCTTTTATACAAAATTATTTGACTTGCCGCCCCAATGCGTGTTGGCTTCACACACGTCTTCGAAATATGTTTGTTTTTATTTATCGGACATTCAGTTTTCCTCACGATATTTCCCTTAAACATCGAGCACGTGATAAATCAGAACTAAAAATTGCAATTAACAATAAGGCACCAATATAATATTGGTGCCGGCGAGGATCAAACCCGTGTTGTTTGTACTATGATTTTTTTTAAATTCTCATTTTATTTAGGGACGTTCATACACAGGGTGATGATAACAGTATTCTCGTGACTTGCTACCTATACTACCGTGCTACAATACTAAATCAATACAGATAAGTAATTTTTTTTTTTCATATACCACTTTTTTATCATATCCTTGCATTGTCATCCGAATTTGAGCTATATTCAAAATTTCAAGTTTCCAGCTCATCGGGAAGTTAGTTTAAAATCAATTACTAAATTCCACCCGGAACGACAGACAGACAGACCGACAGACAAGAAAGTGACTTAATAAAAACGTGGTACAAAATTAACTTTAATTAAAATTAAATACCACATAATGCCTCGTCTGATATAGGAACCGTCAATATAGAGTTTAATACACCTACATCCAGTATTTAAAAATGTGAAATTTACACCCAAAAATAATTAATAGATGTAATTAATTTATTCTTTCAAATATAATTGATTTGTATAATGAAAATAATTAAACAATATTATATAACGTTACTTTACAATTTTGTTTGTTTATTATTTATATTTCAAGGCACTATAAAAAGCGCAATGATCTAAAAAAACTTTTTGCATGTTTTTACAAGAAAATCTGTCGTCTTAGAAATGTATTTTTTTTTTATAACTGAACATTTAAAAGCTTTGATACAAAATCGCGATTTTCCTAAACATTATTACAACAGTGTGTATGTAGCACGAATGGGTCGGCTCGACCGGGGATGGGCTATGCTCCCACAGAATACCAGCGTCAAATAGCAACTCAATGCTGCTGTGTTGCGTATGGTGAGTGTAGACAACCGGAGACCCTTTTTACTGGAAATGAGGTATTCCATCTTAGTCCTCATGACAACACATCTGCATTTTGATTCTTATCGGGGATAGATGTGGATGTCTATGAGCCATAGCATCCACTTACCATCAGTGGACTGTGTGTGTTCACTTCGCATGGCGAGTGACAAGAAAATAGAAAAATGTTAGAAGTTTTCCACCTTATTTTGGGTTAATATTGATATCTACGCAAGCAAGACATAAAACGCAAAGCGGCGCTCCATGTCTTGATTTGCCATCGAAAATGCATATAATCGTCTTGAACTCTAATTAACCAAGTACCAATCTACTCATCAGGTCGGGGTATCAAACTTCCGCAATGTAAAAGACAGTCTCGTACCAAATTGAACTGATTTGCTTATTTCGATGGAATATAATGAATGGGGCACATAACTTACAATGATGACCAATTTTTATTCCTTTTTTTTATATAACTTTACCCCAACAGTAGGATTTTCCATTGAATAGTGGAGGCGATTTTCTACCATAAATTTCACATGGAAAACATCTAGATCCCGAACAATTATTTGTTCTTGGTCAATTATTTGGTCAGATATTTTTCCATGCAGTAGGCATTAGGGTTATGAGAAAGCATCTGCATTTTAAATCTTAATAGAGGACAAATTTAGGTGTCTATCAGCATCCACTTGTCATCAGGTGAGTTGTATGCTCGTTTGTCATCCTTAATTGTACAGAAAAGTTAATAATCATACTGTAAAGCTTAAAGAAATAAATACATTTTTAGTCTCTATCTCTACATAGTATAAAATGAAGTCGCTTCCAGCCAACTGCACGCTTAGATCTTTTAAACTACGCAAGAAATTTTAATGCGATTTTCATCAATAGATAGAATGATTTAAGAGGAAATTTTATACGTATAATAAATGCAGATTATATATTACATAAATCTTCAGTTCGTGTTGCTGGACGGCTGGACCGATTTTGATGAAATTTTGTCTGTGTGATTAAGTTGATTAGAGAATGGTTTAGATTCAATTGGATCCGGTAGGTTGCGTTGTTGTCGAGAAATCAACCGTGCGAAGCCGGGGCGGATCGCTAGGTTTAAGTAAAACCCAAATAGCGGTAGTAGGTCAACTCTATAGAACTCGGCGTTCTCTACACTGGTAGATATTATCTAATTTAAAACTGCAAGCGCTTTGTATTTTTCTTGGTTTTTATCACTTTATTATGTCTAACATAGTAAATCATCTCAATCAAATCTACTAAAATACAATAGAAAAGCCGCACCGATTCAATTTTTTAAATTTATTAATCAAGAGTGTTCATACATATTTCATACTTGATTTGTACCATTAAACCAATAATGGTTTGTATTGGTACTCATATCAATACTTTATCGTACAAATGTGACAAAATATAACAAAAAATACAAGGGAGGTGCATGCAGTTTTGAACTAGGCGATATCTATCAGTACAATATTACATGAAGTAATTTTCTACGTTGTTCACAAGTGGAAACGAGAAATTATAATTAGTTAAGCATGCGCAGTCTCGTCAGCTCTTTTGTAAAGCTGACCTGTGCTTTATCGCCCTTTCAAGAAGGCTTACCCTAAGAATATTAAACTGTTATTTAACTTTTTATAGTAGATATTATTATTTCCTAGCGACATTTTTAAGTACAATTAACAAAAGAGCAGGCGGAGCGTGTTTTTGTACGCGAACAATCCGCATTATTGGAAAGTGGACATGCGTGCGTTCCGTACGAGCGGTTGGCACGCGTTCTGTTGATTTATTCGGAACGGGCTACCACCGTCTTTCGTTGAAATCACGCGTTCTCTGCCTTGATTTATTTCGAATTTGATTTGCGCATTTAATTATTGTGTCCGAGGTTATTAATAAAATATGAGTGAAAATCGGCATAACCTTACTTACTTACAACGCTTATTAAGTGTTGTTCAGTATTTATTGTGCAACTAACTATTATTAACTGACTATTATTATGATACACCGTTCAGTTACAGCCTAATTAAGTCCACTACTGAACATAGGCCTCCCCCATAGATTGCCTCGAAGGGGGGATATTTGCCATAGTTGCCACGCTTGGCTAGGCTTGGCTTTTTAATTTCAGTCGTTATTAGGAAGACGCTGCTGCCCATCTCCTGGTTTGTTTCCCTCTGTCACCTCTTACGACACCCACGGGATGATATGAGGTAGTGGTTATTCTTACACCGCCACTACACGGCTCTACTATTATTATGATAATGACTTGACCAAATAATTGAAAAGGGATCATTTGTCGATTTAACAACTAAACATACATCATATCATAAAACTGTATCACAATTCACAGCTTGCGACGCTGATAACGCATTTTCAACAGATTTGAAATCCCTTTATGCCTAATTTATAGATAATATAAATGCGACTTTCCAGTCCTTCCGGTTAAGTGACATCTCGGCATTACTTCAACCTGTTGTCACTGATATTACGATATTACGCTAGATGGTTGCTTATTTATTTGGTAGTGTTGAGTACTTTCATTGTGCAACGGACACAGCGCTTGCAGTAAATCTTTACAGTACGCAAACAACCCGGGTTCGATCCCCGTCTGCAACAATGAAATTGTTAATTGCAATTTTAATTGCAGCCTGAGAAATAAATAAAAAATAAAATTTCGAAAACATGTGTAGTTCGTCAACATGAATTGGGGTAGTGTTGCCCTTTGCCCTAAAACTACTTTATATTTTGAAAGACTAAAAAAATTATGTATTCAATCATTACAGGCTATCAAAAGTCCACTGGCAAACAGGTTGGAACTCCAGTTTGTTTATTATTTAACGGCTCCGTGGCGCAGTGGTTTAGCAATAAGTTGCAGCGCTAAGGGCCGCGGGTTCGAATCCCGCACGGAACAAGTATTTGTATGGCCTACAAATAATTGCTCCGGGTCTGGATGTTTGTCATTTTGAAATTTATGTATGTAAACTGCCCTCACGATACAGGAGAAAATCCTAGTGTAGAGGTAACGTTTTCTAAATAAAAAAAAGAATTTAGTTATTATCAGAAAGGTACTGGTGCCCACATCTCCCATTGCCTCTTTGTGGATTCACTAACGCCGCCAGTTTTTCTTAAGTGCATTTTAAATCTATTGTCGTCATTGCTGGATGAAGCCTTTTGAACATAATGTAATTTTTTCCATTCTCATCACAAAAAAGGAGATGGTGGTGAAGGCAATGCCAGCACTATTCACTGGTAATGGTGCTCCAGTACACCAGTTTATTATTTCAAATAAATATTCTGGCATTTATCGTTTGCTAGAGCTCTAGCTCAGGGGCTTAGCGCACGCTGTAAATTTTACAGATATAGCAGTCCGGGTCTGATCCCCGCCGACGCCATTGAAATTATTAATTGCAGATTCAAGTACTACCACTAATGTACCATGTGACTGACGGTGGAAAAAAATAATTGGACGGAGTAATTTTTTATATACATATATAACTTAACTGCAAATTAAAAAACTTTGAGTAAAAAAAAAGTAAAAGCTGGCTTAAATAAAAACTAAAAATAATAAGCGTGTATGCGTAGATATATGGATGTAAAGGAGGCGACAGAAGTGTGTCAGGATCGTGCCAAATGGAAGTCCGTAGTCTCTGCCTACCCCTCTGGGTGACAGGCGTGAGTGTATGTATTTATGTAAAATAATAAATAATTTCTGCATAATAGCTTCAGAGTTTTAGTTTCAAATATAAGTTCTTTGAAGCCTGCTTTTACGTTTCGTTTAAAGTCTAATTGTGTGACCCTTTTGAGTGGACTAGGGATTTAGGGGTGGAAATTTTTCTCCAAATTTTTATGGGTAGTTTTTTAGTAGTAGTTTTAAGTATAACCTATTTAATAAAAAAATCATCATACAATCGGTTCACAATTGAAAAATTTATCGAGTAACGTACATGTAAAAAATATACACTCGAATCGAGATCCACCTCCTATTTTAAGGCAGCTAAAAATAAACATCTATGCTCCAGTACGACAACGCAATTAACGAGAAAACTGTTACACCAATTTATCTGTCTGTTTGAAATATAAAAGTAGTGTTTCCTCTATAATCTGTGGGAAGTAGTAAAACGTAATTACGTGCTAAGAGATCGAGCGACAAAGAAACCGGTTTTTCAATGGTATACTTTAACTAATCAATGACGCAAAACCTACTTGTTACCCACTATATACATGTAATCAACACACGTAGTGTGACATATTGAAGTAACTTAATTCTAAAATATTTTTTTACATATATTTTTTTATAGAATAAGGGTGACAAGCAACCACACAGTCCACCTGGTGGTAAGTGGATGCTGTGGCTCATGCTCAGAGATATTTACATCTATCCTCGATTAAGAATCAAAATACAGATGCGATGTCACCTCTGAGGACTAAGATGGAATACCTCGTTTCAGGTAAAAAGGGTCTCGGTTCTCTACACTCACCATACAAAACACAGCAGCATTAAGCTAATGATATATAATAAAATTAAAAATATTTTAGTGAATTTGGTTCTGCAGTGGATATACCATCATTACCACATTGTTGGTCACCAAAGCCTTGTTCGTTAATGAGAAGAGATCTTAAAATATTTTGTGCCGCGTGCAGATGTTGGCTTTTGGAGACAACGTTGGTCCACCTTACACCTCAATTTTAAACATATTCGGCCTTATTACAAAATGTAGTTTTTAATTAGTCTCAGGATTGAACTAGAATCTGTTTCACGAAGAAGTCCCCCGGAAATTATCTTACTAAAATGTAAAGTATGGAGTTTGACAGCAAATGTCAAATTACGCGAAGACTGTGGCGCCGCGGCTAAGGGACTTTTTAACTTAGAAGGATTCTTTTTACACCATAGTTTAAACCCGAGAGTACCAATAAACCACTTTTTAACACACTTTTATTAGCTTCGCGTATATCTATCTATCTATGTAACGGAATCATATAATGTAATTTTCACCAACATGTAGACGGCCGATCGATTTGAAAATTGGCACTCGTATCAAGGACCGATAATAATACATCATCCTAGTATCCTCATTAGGATCACCAGGATAAAATAAAATATTTATAATGATCATCACAGCTCATGATCGATGCGTGTTGTTTAAGTTTTTTTTAAACTCTTATATTATAATAAGACGGACGGGCTTTCAATATACGACGGGCGCTTGGCTCCAGCGTGAACTCACGACCGAATATTAATTTTGTTGATTTTCAGGTGTCAGAGTACGGGGGCGGAGCGCGCGTGGTGTGGGCCATGTCGGCAGGCGACAGGGAATCTGAGGCGCAAGCCAAGAAAGGAGAAGAAGGCGCAAACAATGAGAGAGACAGCCGGGCGGCAGCGGCTCTCAAACGAAACTGGTGCTTGGGGTTGAGAATTATTGAGATGGTTAGTTTTTTTTTTGTTTACACTTAAGTATTTATAATATCTATATATACTACAGATTTAATGCATAATATCTAATATTATAATTATTATTTCTAAAGTTGTTATATAGAATTAACTTTAGAAACAATTTTTGCTAACGCAATACTTTTTATAATAAAGAGTATCTGTCTATATAAGCATGACTAAGTTTTTGATATACGCTTTTTTATTTTTTATTTCAGATCTTTTACGTTAAAACAGATCCTAAATCTAACACCGCCATTTACATTCAAGTCTATTTATAATTGGATCCCATATTTTCGAAATATCTAAAGCTAATTACATCACTTTGCACTTGTACACACTAGGTATATAACCTTGAAAATGCACACAACTGTGCATTTTTCATGTGTGTACGTTACACGGACGGTCTTTTTACAGAATAATAAGAAGAGAACAAACGAGCACAAACTCCACCTGATGGTATGGTGTGGTCCATAGACATACATCTCTAATGGACTAAGATGGAATGCCTCGTTTCCTGTAAAAAGTTTTTCAGATCTCTACACTTAGGTACCATACGAAATACAGCAAGAAGTTACTATTTAACGCTGGTATTTATAGCATATTAGCTGCAGCATAGATCTACCACATATTAAAATGTAACACTGAAAATGAGTGAAGCACTTCAGATTTACAAATACAGCAACAGATTCTACAAGGTCGGGTAATCGGCGCACACACATAATTGTGTAACGCACGGCAGGCAAAGAAAATTGTAGGACCTAGGTCGCTTTACACGTTTTCTTTTTAGTGTAACATTACATCCGTATTTTTAACGCCCGTGGTTATACGTTGAACAATATATAAAAACTTGAAATGAAACTTTTGATTCCTTGAATCATAAGTTATATTTATTATAAGAGTGGACATGAATTCTCTAACACCTCCTCCCCAAGGAATATGGTGATCGCTTTCAGTAAAAATACTTTTAGGTGGACAACGTTAAAGTTAAAAGTTACAGCCTATATACGCCCCACTGCTGGGCATAGGCCTCCCCTCATTTCTGAGGGTTTACTCTTTAGTCGTTTCTTCTGAGTAGGTGGGCAACGTAATGAACGCAAATTAATACCCCTCATCATCGTCTGCTCAATGCTAAGGATCGTGTCTCTTTTCTTTTCCATTTCTTAATGAGGGCTAATAATCTTTCGCTCACCAGATGTCGCTAGTTGATACTGAGGTAAAGTTTTTTGTTGCACAATGTCATTTAATTGAGAAGTTAGTTTTAAATAAAAGTTTATCAGTTCCTAGAGTATTATATATTAATACACAAAATAACGCCTCAATGGTTTGCTCTTTAATTTTTTGTACATTTAGAACTCTTTTTTTAAATTTTCATCTTTTATGAATATCTGTGGTTTGATTTATTTATTTTTAATCTAATTAATATAAAATATAAATAATAGTACAGAAATAAACATTACTCTTACATTTTTCGAACAAAATAACTTCCCCGCTATGAAATCTGTCAAATATTATACCTTATTTTTAAGAAAAAGTCGTGGTCGTGGATGCCCTCATTAGACATCGCCGTTTTTTCAGTCTGCTGGCTTTTGTGACACTCGGTGTATTGATAACTGACAAATGATGACTTTCACTCAAATATTTGCTGCACTTGTCGCTAAAACGTTGATCGCTTGTCAATCACTCACGTACACCGTTCTATACGGTCATTCGAAAAGCTATTTTTTTTAATTTCCTTGCCTATACAAAAGCGACGTAGTCAGTCGTATCGTGTTTTTTGCAAATTATCAATGGCCAGTGTAACTATACAAAAAAGTTAATTATATTTGTTTTTTTTCTTATTGTTATTTATTGCCAGTATCTACTTATAGAACGAGTTAACTGATTGTTAAATATTTTGTTTTGTTAAATGCGATATAATGTTTGTCTTCCTAACAACTAGTATAATGTAAGTGTTAATAATAAAATAACGTTATAATTATGCAGACTTAATTAAGTAGAAGAGGTACGCTTAATTTAGTCACAATTTTACGCTTTACTGTATCCATATTTACACGCGCTAATATTATAACGATTATTCTATATTCGCTACAGTAGGCCATATAACGATTGTAACTGGATTAGAACCATGTTATATTGTTATAACGTGACTTTGCCCTCAATTAATCGAAAGAATGGTATAATCGTGACCTCAGCAGATGTCTCATTACAATGGTAAAACTTTAAAAGAATGCGTCGGGTACTCATAATTTGAAATGCCATTAACTTTGTTTCTTATAATTTGTTTTATTGGTCAGCTTGCCTAATGTTCTCATAGTATATCTATTATATATCGTAGACGAGTTTCCAATTCCTATAAATAAGGATTATAAAATATCTTGTCTGTAAAAGTTACTAAGCATTAATTATTAGTTATCAAATGATTTTGTGGCTGTGAGGGTATAACTGAGTATTTAATATCAATAATTAATTACTAGAGAAATTAACTTAAATTTGTTAATTTTTCTATTATCTCAAAACTTCATTTTAAATCAAATTAGATTTTAATTTAAAAATATAAATAAAGCATGATAAAGATTTCCGTGTAGTGGCGGTGTAAGAATATTATTATATTATTATTTATATTGTCACGAGGGTGTCGTAGGAGGGAACCAAACCAGGAGAGATGGGTAGCAGCGTCTTCCTAATAGCGTCTGCCAAGCGTTGGCATCTATGGCAAATATCCCAATCAAAGCAATCTATCGAAAGGCCTATGTTTAGCAATTGATAGGCTGTGTTTAATGAATGAATAATATAAAAATTTATTTGACTATGTTTAAGAAAGTATGTTATGATATAGCTTCATTTCGACAGCTAATAAAAAGTATATCAACTGATATGAGTGAATACCTACTATCCCACTGCATTATTTATAAAAAAAACTTAAGAATAAACCGACTCCGATAAATTCGGCTACATCAGTAAACGAACCACGGAGATATCGTTACATTAAAAAGAAAGAACAGTCAAATCCACAACCTCCACCTGTTTCGAAGTCGGTTATTAATAGCGAAGAAAATCCCGCCACCCAGTGGCGGATTATCCTTAAGGCAAACTAGGCACGTGCCTATGGGCGCGACGTTACAAAGGGGCGCGGAAGTTCTTAAACAAAAAAAAGTAAGTACCTACTTTCTATAGAGATGTAGAGGTTCCGAAGCGCGTCCCCTCTACTTGATTACTTCTATATCACATCACTAAAAATTTTATTCACGCCCACTTGTTTAGGGTATACTACACGTGTCCTGGTCTACCTAATTATTTTGCAAATAAACTATATAATTAATAGAAACAGAAACAGAAACTTTTTTTATTTAATATAGATTATAGATAATACTTATTGAAAGTCACTCTTTTGTTTAATTACCACTGCTGGTTCGAAAAAAAAACCTCTGTCCTGGGAAGAAGCAGTAAGAAACCCAGCGGGACTTTTTTTTTTAAATAACAGCTTACAATCATGTATGTTACACAATTAACGACACAAAAGAAATTAGAAATAGCTTGGTAGCGACCACCTCATTCCCATAGGTTATTATCATCCATAAATTCCTTAATATTATACAAACTTAGTTTAATAAAGTTTTTGAACTTTGAGCAGGTCAAATTTTGTATAGCTTGTATATAATTTTATATAATTATAATATAGTTTATTTGCAAAATAAATAGTTATAATTTATAATATGCACAGAGGGGCGGCGATGAGGTGCTAGCCTACGGCGTTGTCGACATTTAATCCGCCCTTGCCGCCATCATAGCGTACTTAACTATTATGCTCCTCCACGATGTTAGATACTTCCCTTATCGAAATACATGTAATTTTGAAAACATGCAAATTTTGAGCAAAATTTAGTTGTTTTAGTTACCCGACAGTAAATAAAACTCAACAAATAGGTACAATTTGGGTTGCAATTAACAATTTCCGTGCGCTACACAACTTCAAATACTTTCAATTAAATAACAACACAATGGCCTGTTTTGGCAAAGATCAGTAGATTTAACAAAATGATTTATTTCCAGATAATCTCCGTGATCGCGATTGGTCTGATTGTGGGCGCCCTCTACTCGCCTCAAGTTGTGCAGTCGGATCATCGACATATCGCTCTTATATTTTCGGCGTATTCTAGTAAGTATTTAAAGTAAATAGTTTCAAAGGACGTCTGTACTTATTTAGGCTATATTATGTGTAATATTTATTACACATATGGTTAGGCCGTATTTTACGGCTTAGTAGCGTGGCTAAGCGTCAGGATGCGGCGGTGCAGAGACGTGGGTTCTAATCTCGCACGTAACAAATGTTTGTACGGCCAACAAATAATTGTTTTAGGTCTGGATGATAGCCTTACACTAAACACTAAGTATAAATTTCGAGCCTGAATATAAGTATTGTACTCGTCTTCATATCTCTGGTATTGCGTTGGAACCGTTTCTCGATCTTATTCCTTAGCGTTGCTTAGGTTACGCTGTGTAGTAGCAACATTGAGTTATAAGTGTGCGTAGTACCTACATATACATCGATGAGTAGCAACGTAATATGGGGTTGTGAGTTCCCACTATCCCATATCATCCCGTAGATGTCGTAAGAAATAACAAAAGTCATTTGACCAGTAAAACATCATTTTATAAGGTCCTTGGAAAAATAACGATATTGCAATTTTTTTATACAAATGAGTACACACTACACAGTCTATCTGACGATACATAGGTAATGTGGCTCATAGACACCTAAATCTATCATCGATGAATATCAAAATGAAGATGTATCTCCACTGGGAACTAGTACGCTTCCTTACCAGTAAAAGGGTCTCAAACACAGCAATTTTTGGTTTCATGCTGTGAAGCTGAAACAATTAACAACGCTGTTTCGGGATTCGCGCAACTGAGAAAATCCGTGACCCAATTGTCACAACAGATTATGTTCCAATCGTCCAATTTAAAGACAATTATGGTCACGGTCGAATACCCCTATCAAATGTTGCAACATACTAATCTCGTTATAGTTTAACGAAATAGAAATATTTATCAAACACTAGCTGGTGCTCGGCGCGTTGCAGCCGCAGAAGAAATAATTGTGGAAAAGTCGTTTTAAATTTGTAAGTGTTATATTGTTAAGGATACATATACAACTTTCAAATAAATTTGTCGGTACTATACGCGCGCCACCTACTGTAAGTTAACTGCACTATGCATATAACCTTCGCGCAAGTGCAAGTAACTTGACAAAGTTTTACCTTAAAATCGGTTTACCTATTACCGGTAAATCGGTTTCGTCGAACTCGGCACGTGAAAGTAAGTAAAACGCAACCGGCTATTGACAATTAACGACACTTCCTTCATCCGTCTAACAATAAGCTATTAAAGAAATAGCTTGATTCATGTTGGTACTATACGGTTGTCCAACTGTCCAACTAAACCTAATTTGGGTGAACGTTTGAAGAAAAGTTATTCGGACCATAAAATGTGCCTCCAGATACAAAAACTTAATGAAAAAGAATAGATGATATTTATAAATGACACAGTTATGTAGCGGGCCAGATCATATGAGTTAGCAAACTCGATCACACTCTTTTGTGTGGCAAGATGATGAGAATGACGTTGTTTTATTTTATATGAATGTGCATATATTATAATAATAGCAATATCTATCCTCTTTCGATTACTTTATATATCTAGGGATTTAATAAACAATCACATAAACAACCTTAGCCGGCGAATTTGCCCACGCGGATAGTTTAAATCTTGATACGCCTGAGATTTAAGACTTGATTCTTAAGCCAAATAATAAAATGGTAATAAAACACTATTTAGGTTGCAAGTTAATTCACGACAATTAGGCCTAATAGCGGCTTAAAGGTTCTAATTAAACAAAAACAGGCGAAACTTAGAAATTAACAAGAAAATAAATAATAAAACAAAATATAATTAAAAAAAACGATCAATTCAGGCTACATCATCATCACCGGTGTGCTGATCATCGCGAGACTGCTCGGCGAGTCTGCCGGCTGGAGGACATCTATTGGCTTCTCTATTCTCGGCGTCATTATGTTCGCGGCCGCAGCCGGAGTTATTTTCTATGGTTAGTACTTAATTTCTTTTCCTTATTTTAATGATCTTACTTAAAACGTTCGTATACTTCATACGAACTTTATGATACATACGAAAGGGCTTATAACGATGATAAAATCATAAACACGTCCGTTTTGCGTTACCCATAGAACGCGACGCGGTCTACTCAATAGACAATTGAAGTGTCTCATGGAACCTTGACTTTTCTATAAGATTAGTGAATAATATGGTAACAGATTTATTTGATACTAAATGTTTACTCGAACCCACGGACACATTCAACGAATTTCAAACAAGGAATGTTACAGATGTATTGTCACCTCTGAGAATAAAATGATATGCTTTACAGCTTTTAAACATTGGCTCTACATATTCTTTTGAATGGAATACAAGAGCTGCCTATTTAACTTAAAGTGACAAAGGTACTAACAGTTCTTCTAGATTCCAAACGGCTCATTACTGCAGTGGTTGAGCATTTTGATTCGGCTCTACGTGGCCTCTCTACCGGGAGCACGTGTTTGCGTACACTACAAATAATTATTATGGGTTTGGATGCACTTTATGTATGTAAACGCCAGTAACTAGTCCTAGTTTGTATGATATATATGAGTACCGTCTCCCCTAGTCGCCCTCCTACGACACTCACAGGACGAAATGGAGGGATGGATTCTCTTATGCTACCATCACACAACAAAGGTATTGTTTTTTTTTTTATAGAATAAGGGTGACAAACTAATACACAGTAGTATTTTACGCTGGTATTCTGTGAGAGCGTGGTCCTACCCGGTCGAGTCGCTTCATTCCCGTATATAATACCTACGAGTATATCCCATACCACTATAATATAGCTGCAGCAGGGCTCTACCACGTAGTTAAATTGTGTTACATACATTAAATATTCAGCGCATAAAACGGGTGCTGTGTGTAACCACCACATATTATATAAGGCCTATTAAACTCTATACGCGTATTAGCAATTATTATACAAATAACAAGTCGGGCAGCCGCAAGACTCTAATGGATATATTCTTATAATGTGCTTATAATGGATATATAAAACTGAGCGCGAACTAAGCACGTGTTGCGAATACAATCCGATTATGCTGTCACAGGGTTGCTAAAATTTATTTTGATTCATCATTTTTTGTATATTTTATGGATCGACGTAACCTATACGCGCGCAATGTTACGTTTAGATAAAATCGGAGATGAGCAAGGGGATGGGCAGGGAGTCTCGTCTCGAGTAACCAATGCTTTGTTTTTTTGTAAAAAAATACATCCCGTGGGGATTTCAAACAAGGACCTTCGGCGTAGTAGCTAGGTTCTCTGAATTCTAAATCGCCGTCTACTCTGGACACTTTAAAGTAATTTTTTCTACACATTAAATATATTTTTATGAATAATACGTTAATTACAAACAATTTCCTTCAGAGAAAGTTCTTAAGACTAGCGGCAGCTCTACAGTGCAGCGTCACAATTAATACAAATTAAAAGAAGCAACTAAAGTTTTTTTGTAAAATTTGCATTAGTTTTTTAAATTAATATTAGGTAATTTGATCTAATTAGAAGCGGCTGTAAATAACGATAAAATATCGGTAAGTTATTACACAAGTGTGTTAGGAACATACGATAACCGGTTACTGCAAGGATGAGTGGAAGTCACTGTTTAAATATTACGTTAGCTATGTACCTATGTATGATGCAAACCATGCATGAAAAACGAGTAGGTGTACAACTATTTTTCCTCTTTATTTTCTTTGGCGATGGACTCGTACGTTTCTAACAAGAAAAATTACAAAGGGCTGCTAATTGGCTTGCTCTACCAGATGGGATGTTATTGTAATATAATTTTTTAAAAAAAGACAAAAAGAGTATACCTGCGGAGCTTTTTCGGTCAGTTTTAAAATAAAAATGACAATTAAAAGTTTTAATTTTTAATGTCGAAGAAATAAATACATTTCATTTCATATCATGACTCCATTTCGTCATACGGATGTAGTAAGGGGCACTATAGGAAATGGTAGAATAATCCAGCTCGTTTACACCAGACGTAAGATATTCAGATGATCCGAATGATGAGCGTCGAAACACTCACCACACAAAACATAGCAGCATTAAGCTATTTTAAACTTGTATTCTACAACGGGAGAGTTCCACGTCCAGCAGTGAACTTTAAGGAGTGACGAATGAGAAGAATAAAATATCCTTTTTTATTTTTTTAACCCTGTAATATGAGATACAGTACAATTATTTTAAATTTTACTCATTTATTTACAGACTGGCACAAATCTTACTACGCTAATCTCCGCCCAAACAAAGAAGCCTACAACCTCCTCATCTCTTCTGGTGTTTTCTCTGTTATGAACGCCGCCATTTTCCTCATTCATGCCTTTTTCACTTTTAGAAAAGAAGCCGACTATTAATTATAGGTTTTTTTTTTACTTTACGTACGAAATCAAAGATAGTGTTACAGGTTATTTTATTTATATATCATTTTTATTTAACCCAAAGTAATATGAAATTATTCGAGAATTTTGATTAAATTATTATAGGTATAAGTGTAATTTAGATTTAAGCATTAAACGTAAGTTTTGTGTAGGTATAGCGTTAAAAAATGTTGTCCTCTTGCGTAGCTAAAATGTTTATTATAAAGTTTGTCCGATGCAGCAGCTAAATTAATATATTTTTTCGTATTAAAAACGCATAAAATCTTTTGGCCGAGGAAGTGCAAGTATTTTTAACATATTAAAATAAGATCAATTAAAAACACATTCATAGTAAATACATTGCAACATTACATATAATCTATGTTAATATTAATATGTAAAATTAAATTATCATAAAAATATAATATTCATAAGGAAAATCTTAATTTTTAACCATTTTTGCTGGTTTCTATGTTTAAAAAACGTTTTGTTTTCCTTTACAGCCTCAAGTGCATACAACCCCATTTATAAAACAAAATTCTTGTACAACTTACTACGGCTCATTTTAAGTTTTATGGTACCGAATAATTAATTTGTTATACTATATGATACTGCTAAAAGCCGAAGTGAGGATGCAACTACGAGGTTCAGCCGGCTAGCACTAGATTTCGCATTCCGAACATTCACTATGTTCAACTGCTGTACTGCAATCCGTACACCTTACTTTAGTGTCATTTACTGTGGCTTCAATATTCATGCAGTGTGGAGCGGCGATAATAAAAGGAGGAAAACTAACGTAGCTCCAAGTGATCCGGTTAAAACAGCATTTGCTAGACGGCAACAGGCAAAAGTCCTTTATTATATAACTATTCAAATAAAGAATTGAATATTTATTCTAAAACCAGAAGAATGTAAGTAATTCTCATTGAATGGCTCAAATGGAGACTACCACGAAATAGAAAATTTGTTAAAATAATACGACTTACACACACACACACACACACACATTATTATTATATATATGTGCTCACACACACACACACACACACACACACACACACACACACACACACACACACACACACACACACACACACACACACACACACACACACACACACACATACACACATTATTATTATCATCAATTTTAATAATAAATTATTTTAGGAAAGGAATATTATCCTATTCTTGTAACTAAAGTATTGTATGTTAATTGTTGAAGAGCGAGTTTTTTCCTGTCACAAGTATTTAAAATACTTAAAAGGAGAACTCTAATATACTGCTATGATTGTTAATTTTTGTTACAGAATAAACATTTTGAATTTTTTGAATTTTGAAATAGGTAATAATATCGTAATATTTTACTATCTACCGCGCATGCGCGAAGACATAGAGTAGCGCACATTTTTTGTTTGGAAGAGCTTCTCTAGTACGTAGTACATATAACTCAATGGCCGGCTACAAAATGGCTAAAAAAAAGGTGCGGCCGATTGCAGTTCATTAAAATTAGGTGTATCCTATAAAAATTGTAAATGAAATAAATGTTCGCGATTTTGGAGGTGACCTAAGGGCCACCCCAGCCGCACCTTAATTTACTGCCGCTGAAATTACTTGATACGAGGTGTACCTAAGTTTAAACAAATGCAATCGCTGCACTTATTTGTTGCCAGATAAACCTAGGTGTAAATGTATCCGCACTTCAGCTTTTAGCAGAAACATAATATATAATTACATATTTTTTACATACATTTCGTATATATATATAATATAAAACATAATATTGTAACGGAGAACGATACGTTTCATGAATATAGTAATCGGGCATTATAAATATCGCTGTAAATTAATCTTATTATACTTCGACATTCCGTCAATATTCATTTGACAAAATTATAAATTCTAGAGGAGTAATCGAAGATACGAAATGGACCACCGTAAATAATTAACCTATGTTAGTAAGCATTTGGTTTGTGACGTCTTGCGTAAATATCTTCTTAATATTATATTCACTTATATCTCTATAATCCCATATATAAACCATTTCTTTTTTCATTTTTTTGTTTAATAACATTAGTATTTAAAGTATTATCATTAGTATTTTCATAAGTATTATTTTATTTGTTATATTTATTTTTATAATAAGATTTTAAGTTTTAATTTTAAGAATTTTATGTTTAAAGGGAGAACCAAAGCAGTAATCAGTATCCGTCCAATGGTAGTTAAGTTTACTTCTTTCAAACTTCTGCAGTATTATAGTTACTATTAATAAGGAATCATTTTGTTGTTTAATTTCAATTTACATAATATACCTATTAAGAATATATATAACTAGACTAAATGAAGATCATTCGAAATTGTCTCAAAAACAAACGATTAATATCAATAGATGAGTCGTATCAAAGAATTTTGGATGCCCACTATTGTCTCGATTGCCCTTGTATTATAATTGGTCTGATATTTGAAAACAATTTTTAACATATTTCTATGTTTCTAAGTCTATAAAGTCTGTTTCTAAATGTTTTTGAAGACAACAAGTTACTTTTTGAATTGTAGCTGTACGTTCGTACGCTAGTGACCTTTTTTCGTCTAGCATAACTCGAATAGAAAGAATGATGATAGTCTCCAAAACAATTTTATTCGACGCTTAATTTCACAATGAATACTCTTGATTACGTTATTATTATAATCGATACTGCAGTTTTATTAAATCGATAATGAGGGCAGACCGAATCGCACGCGTACCCATTTTTTGTTATTACGATAATTTTTCATATGTTGTTTACTAATAATATTGTAGATAATAGGGCTGTTTACTCTATACTAATTTCGTATTTAACAAAAATTAAACATTGCTAGGATATTTATGATCATCGAGCAACGTCACCATACACATATTTAATGTTATCGATCTAATTACATTAAGATATTATTGTTAGTTTTGTATTATATATAATAGGTTAATAAATATTATTATTTTTGAAAAACTATTAAGTTACTACAGCTACTTATTTATTAGTATTTACTGCAAAAGATATATCGAAAAGTTGCGCTAAAATTAGACTTGCAACGAATATTCGGCTATTATTCGGTATTGGGCCTATTCGGCTACTTTTCCCTATTCGGCCGAATACCGAATACTTGAGTAAGATGTTTTGTTGTAGTCAGATAATTGGTAAAATAAAATTATTGATGTATTTTTATTATAATCATTAAAGTAGTCACAGGTACATAATCAACTTCAGTGCCTATTATAAAAACTAACAAAAAAACTATCAGATAAACGTCTACGAACTTGAAATATCGTAATTAAAATGTAAGATTATGGTGCAGAAAGACTTAATTTTTCTGCATTTTCAGGCAGTAGTTTACAAATTTTCTTCCAAGAATAGACGCTCTGAATAAAAAACAGTACTTCCCGGCCAAATACTTCTGCCCAATATCCGGGTATTCGGTAAGGAAGCCCGCAGAATATTCGGTATTCGGCGTGTGGGCGAATATACTATTCGTTGCAAGTCTAGCTAAAATAGTTATATTAATGGTTTCTAACTCTTCTTCTTTTCAATATGTTAAAAATTAAAATCTAATGCTAAATGTATGCGTTTCAAAGAATACGGATTCAAAAATTTGATCATACTCAACACGCTGGGCAGACGGTGAAAGGAAACCAGCAACCCACACTCTAGTAATGCTGTCTCCCGTCACCGGTCCGTAGGATTTAGATTCGGCATATTTGGGTGCACTTTCCGCCATCAATCCACCAACAGAGCCACGAGAAAGATATCAATTGGAAGAAAAATTAGTGTATTCCCATTTCAATTCGATTTCATTTATTTAATGATTTCTTATATTTACGCGAACACTACACATTGAATAAAACTATTTTTACGGATTATATCGCGTTTAATTAACTTTTTTATTAATTCCCAACGTTTCGGGTGCTTTACAGCACCGATGGTCCCCCGTGACCATGAATTTTTATTAAATCCCACGTCGGGAATTAATAAAAAAGTTAATTAAACGCGATATAATCCGTAAAAATAGTTTTATTCGATTCATTTATTTAAATTGATTTCTATTTAAAAGTTTATGATAATGAAACATTATTGTTGTAAAAACTATTTTTCTTCTTTTTTTTCTGCACGTCTTAATTATCAACACTATTATCAGACCTAAACCATTATGCTGAAAAGTAGCTTTAATGTTATCAATAGTTAAACTTATATATAGAATTGTAATCCGGCGCTAATGTTACCTTATTTTATGCAACCATTTAAAAATAAAAGGTACCCGCGTCATTCTTTAAATAGAAATTAAGAAATTATAATAAAATTATGTTTAATTTGCACACAAAACGCACGTTAAAATAAGTATTACAAATATTGAACATATATGGGTTGTGTACATAATATAACGTGTATTCCTTATACTTATAATTACATTAAAATAAAATAAATTTTATGTGCGTTTTATTTAAAAACAAGACAAATATAAGGGCGGGAGAAGCGCTAAATTTCTTAGTTATCGCAATCCTAAACTCCCATACACCATATTTACTTACTTACTTATCTTCACGCACAATCCCTGACGGGTAGTTAGAGAGAACAGATCGCCAAGTGTCACGATCTCATATCTCTTTCGCTTCTTTCAGATTCATAATCTTCTTCATGCATGCACGTCTAGGTATCCGAGTACTTTGACCTCCCTCTTCGAGCAGTTTGTTCACATGGTCTTCGAAAGTCTCGGTCTACCTCGACACCTTTAATATTAACTGCGCTATATATTTTCTTCACCATTCGGTCTTCACTCATTCGCTCAACGTGCCCAAACCATCGAAGCACGCCCTTATCAATTTTGTGATAAGGTCTTTCAAACTCTGCCATATTGCGAATCTCTTCGTTTGCTTTCGGTCAGCCATGGTAACGCCGCACATTTTACGAAGAGATCGCATCTCCACTGCATCTCAACTTGCTTTTATGCTCTTCTGGCATACCCAGGTTTCGCTGCCATATAACAAAGTTGGTACCAACACTGCGTTATGTATTGCAAGGTACTCTTCACTACGCCTTGCCTTGACCAAAGCAGTCAAGGCACCATTGACTTTGTTCCCGGCAGCGACACGCCTGTCCACATCTAAATCACATCTTCCATCCCACAAAAGCACTCCCAAGTATACCATTTACCTGTTCTAGACATTCTTGATTTACCCATATTTCACTTCTTGCTCTCTTCGTCCCTTTCAAATACCAGAACCTTAGTTTTATTGGCATTCAAACGGAGACCTTTAATTATTCCTCTTCATACGCGTGACTAATGCTCGCAGTTCTGCCTCTGATGGTGCACAGCACTGCATCATCAGCATACAGCAGACAATTACTTTTATGTCACCCAATTTCACACCCAGACAGCTATCTTTCAGCTTCTGTAAACAGCTGTCGAGATATAGTATGAATAGCCAGAAGATATGACACAACCCTGTTTTACTCTGTTTGACGCTAAACATGTGGTGACAGGTCATGCCCTACCCTGCACACAGGCTTTACAGTCGGCAGTGCCTGCCTCAAGCCCTTAGCAATCGACCATCCACACCGTCCCCGGCAACACCTACATTTTCCTTACAACCTTATCAAATGCTTTCAAGATCCACAAAGCACAGAAAATCTTTTGTTAGCAGCCAGAAGCTTCTCCGTGATCATGTGAGAGAAAATATTGATCCGTGCATCCTTCTCCAGGTCTAACCGCATTGAGCCTCCCATAGAAATCCTTCCGATTTCTCTGCATCCTACGCGTCAAAACTCGAGTATACTTTACTTGCTAAACTGGTCAGGCTGATCGCCCGATAGCACCCGCAGTCAAAATGTGAACTTTACCTTTATATAAAGGCACAATGATTGCGGATCGCCAATCATCCGGGACGTCCCCGTCCGCCAGCACAAAATTGTACAGCAGATGAAAGCTGTCCCAGACGCGAGGCCCACCATACTTGATCATTTCAGCAGTAACTCTGTCTAGTCCTGCGGCCTTACCACATTTCAAACTTCGAATCGCACGTTCAATCTCTTTCATACTGATGACCTCAGCGTCGAGGTCCAGGTCTGGCGTACCAGTCACGGAGTCATCCCGGATCCTCACGAAGATCATCACACGCATACATTTCTATAAAATTCGTCCATCGCTGCATGACGTCCGATTTTCTGTGAGGACGTCAAGTTCCCTTCGAAATTTTTGTTCATTCTAAGCTGCTGTTGCACCACTTTCGTCCTTCCAACCTCTTTCCAGAAGAGTTTGAGTTCTCCCTAAAGTTGTGCGACAACCTTTATGTCCGCCTATTCTACACTTTTCACGCATTTCCTCAATCAATGCTTTCGTGTGAACTTTCTGCAGCTTATATCTTTCATCTTCTCCTCATATCCATTGTCTACTAGAGGCCAAGTAGTTCAACCATGCTTTCTTCTTCTTCTTCTTTACAGCTTCTTTCACTTCATCATTCCACCATGCACTCTTCTTTACTACTGCCTCTTTTATTGTTCAACATACTTCTTCCGCTGTACTTACCATTCCATCCCTAAGGTTCTGCCATGTTCCTCCACACATTCATTTCTGCCATCAATGGTGCAAGCTCTGGCTTCTCGCATGATATTTGTCCCTAGTATCCGCTTCCTTAGCTTCCAACTTCGGATGACAAAACGATTGCGGTTCTGTTACGGTCCAGCGCCAACCCGCGAACAAACCCCTAAATCTAGTGATCACTAGATAGTGATCCGTTCCCTAGGTCAGCACCCTGAACACTCGCGTATCCATCACCTGTTTTGCAGTCGGTCATCCACCAGGAACAAATCGATCATACTTCTTCTTCTTACTTTCTAGTACATGGATTTTCTTGTGATTAAACATAGTGTTTGTCACAAGAAGACCCTTTTCCTTGCATACCGCTAGTATAAGCTTGCCAGCATCATTAACTCTTTTATCGCCAAACCTTCCAAGCACCGATTCCGTACCCTGGTCGAGCGGTACCAACCCATCCATTCAATCACCACATACAACAATTCTTTTCGTTTTCCCAGCCAAATCTAGAACTTTCACATTCTCCAAAACTCCTCCAGCTCAGCCCTGGACGACGAAGCTACCGGCGCATAAACAGCCAAAAGGAATAACTTGTCAGTCCCAATTTAAAGCGAACCCAGAGTAGTCTTGAGTTCACAATCTTATATTCAGTCATAACATCGACCAACCGAGACGACAGTTAGCATCCCACTTCCCGGCGGGCGCTCGCCTCCGGGACCGGACCATAGAGCTAACGCCCCACCAGGAGCTCTTCAGTACCACTGCCCTTCCGTTTGGTCTCTGACATACACACGACATCTAATTCTCTTCATTATTTCAATCAACTCATTCGTCTTATCTTCATGTTTCCCATTATCCACGTGCCAACTCTGCACTCTGTCCTCCACCTTCCGCCGTGTCGGCTGTGCGTGACGTGGTGGTGTCCCCCGCCGTTTTGCTGTGCATTCCACACCAATGGACCAGCTGGGTGTGTGCCTGGGGACGCCCTAACCTCGTTAGCATGGTAAGCAGTGTGTGAATTGCAGCCCTGAAAGGGCTGGGCAGGGTCGTGACGCACGCCTAATGACCCCAATGACCCTCCCCATACACTATGGTGATTAATTTCTGTGAAATATGAAAGCCTTAGTAGCTACAGTCACAACACCGTTATATGGCAATAATTATGGCCATAATTGAAACAACACCTAAAGTACGGCCAACTAGCAGCGATACGAAAGGTCATTTACCTTAAAAACGACTGTGGAGTTGACAATCTATTATCTATCTCTTTCCATCTTGTGTATTTGTCGTAATGTCTCGTTTTCCCGGCAAAAACATGTCAGAGTTAAGACGGGTTCGCTAACATTCGGGAGCTGTTGTTGTTTAGTAGTTTTAATTAAAACTTCTTGGCTCGGAGTGTACTTTAAAGTTATTTAAAAAACAGGAACTGTAATAATAAAACTTTTCTTCATTTATTAAAGATGCATGTAAGTAAAGTATGTATATCATTTTAATTTAATTTTTAATTTTAGGTGACTAGTTTTACTGTGAATGAAAAAAATATGATTATTAATACCTACAAATATGTTAAAGAAACTTGTGGTAAATACCCACAGAAAAGAGATGGCGCAGAAAGCAGCTAGTATTTTATATATATCATCAGTCCTGTATCCTAAAGGTAGGCAGAGATATTAACACCCACATTTTGCCTGATATATTTAAGTCCCTATGTAACAGCGGGCAAGCCTGTTACCATACACCGGGCCCACAGTTGTTACGCAAGCGATATTCAGAAACATTATTATTATTCTCGTTATTTAATTTAAATCTACATTATACAATAATTCAAATTATAACAAAAAATATAAAAGTCTATATTTATGGTTTGCTAGACATTTTTTAAAACTATATTGTCTACTTAAATATATAATCTAACTATCAAAAAGTTACGCACCCCTGCTATTTCTAATAGCCTTGCATTGGTTTTGTTTAGATTTGGTATCGCTTCTCGTTGGCCGTACTTTAGGTGTAGACATGATTTATGGCCATAATTTTACAATGTCAATCAATATAGCATATGATGGTAGGCAATAGCTACGGTGGCGGTCTTCTTCGTATATCAAAGACGATTACCGCGGTAAGTTTTCCGTCAAGTAGCCACACTAAAGTTTGTTCAGTGAGCGACCTCAGACAAAATAAAAAGTCTTTGGTCTAAGTGTGCGACATGAGCTCAGCGGAACACTTTTACGCTTTCTGTGCATTTTTATCATACGCACGCATTTAAGTCTTGGTTTAGCTTTGTTAAAATGTAAAAGATTCATGTAATAGTAACTGACACTTCATAAAGTACATGGTCCGAGAGCTCATCACGCATTTTTCATGAAGTGTTTGATGCATCATGAAACCTTGTTGAAAGTATCAGTCCACTCAATAAGCAGGTATATGACTGTTTGCCTGGCCTATCTAGGTACACCTGGTACTGCGCATACAGGTTAGTCGCAAAAAAATTTGCCCAAAAAAAGTATTTGATTCAAATAATAATAATGACTACCCGTCAGCTAAGTTGATAAAGAATTAAGAAAAAAAAATGACAGACACTTCTGAAGGGGTTGACATAGGGGCAGACTACCACAAAGTTGTATTTTCAAAAATTCCAAAAAAAGTGTTTGATTTAATCTGCCATTTTTACAGCGTGTTTATTATATATAATAAATAATAAAAAATTCTCACAAAAGGGCAGACAGTTTCTCCGGGGGTTAATAATTTAAAAATCTATACAAATAAATAAAATTGAAGTGTCTGTTTTATAATGTCAAAATAACAGCTTTTAATTATATACGATATTTATAACTAAAACACAATTTTAAAAAAAATTGTCTGTCTGTCTGTCTGTTTGTTCCGGCTAATCTTCGAAATGGCTGGACCGATTTTGACGGGACTTTCACTGGCAGATAGTTGATGTTATAAGGAGTAACTTAGGCTACTTTTATTTTAGAAAAATTAATAGGGTTCCGTGCAAAAAAAGAACAAAATTACACGCGGGCGAAATCGTGGGGAACAGCTAGTATTTAAATAAATCTTGCGTGGACAGGAGACAAATATGCTACGGGATGTAATGAGTGCGATAGAGAGCGACGGTCGCCAATATATGAAAAAGTGTTTGATTAAAATAATAATAATAATGACTATCCGTCAGCTAAGTTGTTAAAGAATTAAGAAAAAAATGTCAGACACTTTTTTTTTGGAGTTTATGGCCTGGTATCTAGACCTTTTGGCCAAGTCTTAGGTATTTTTATTCGGTTTTTATAATTTCCCCAAATGTTTATTTATCCTTCATAGTACACTGCTTCACAATATGTTGATGCGTTACATTGTGCAGCCCTTGGGAGATTTTGACGGCAACTTGAGTCAGCAGACAGCTGACAGTTGGCGATGGTATCTCAAGGCGCCTAAGCAGATAGACACCTTATCTTGAGAATCACATCACCATCAGAGCACTTGTTTCAGCGTTTCCACTAATAGTTCACATGCGCAGACACTTAATACACAAAATCGCACCACTTTTACATATTAAAATCCACTTCAAACCATTATTCAAACAATAATACAGGAGCAGCAAACCGCCGCCGATCAAGTTCCCGCCAAAACTCTGTCAGACACTTCTTAAGGGGTTGACATAGAGGCAAACTACACCAAAGTTGTATTGTCTAAAATTCCAAAAAAAAGCGTTTGATTTAATCTGCCATTTTTAAGCCTGTTTATTATACTGGGTGTTACAAAACTACCTGTACAGCCGAAAGGAGGTTAAATGGGGCCTTATAACGAGTCCATTGACAATATTTAAGAACTGTAGTAACGCTGTATAACATAACCCAAAAAAATAAAAAAATATTATTATTTTCACTGATGTGCAAACCCTATTTCAGTAAAATTAAAGAGTAAACTACGCAGAATGTACCTACATTTCTACCTAATTCGCGGAACGACAAAAAATTTAAAAGACCTAACCTAACGAAACAACCTAAACGAACACTTACTTTTTCATAATAACCGTCAAATTTACTGAAAGGGCTCAAAGTGTGCTCCGCCTTGCTCAATACATTGCTTGCTCAATGCATTTCGTACCATCGTCGGTGTTATTGATGCGAAAACCGATCTAACACGCTGTTCCATCTTGGCAACCGTTGGGCAATCGTGTGTCACTGTGTGTGAGGTCCGGAGAACGAGCAGTCCATAGCACCGGTCCCCCGCGGCCGATCCATCCTCGCGGAAAGCGAACGTTAAGATGTTCTCGTACGTTGCGAGCAAAATGTGCCGGAGCTCCATCATGCTGAAACACCATGTTTCTTTGGTTCTCAAAGTAATCCCGTGATGGCATAATGACGGGACCGATGACATGCCCGTCATAAAGGCCAGCCCACACATTCAGCCGCCACTGGTGTTGGAATCTGCCCTGCCGTGGAGCATGTGGATTCACGCGAGCCCAAACGTGATCGTTATGCATATTTGAAAGTCCTGACCTCGTGAATGTTGCCTCGTCCGTCCAAAGAACATAGATTACGTAATTAGGGGTTTCCTCTAACTGCCTGAGGTACCACTCACAGAAGTTCCTCCTGGGTGCAAAATCGGAGGGTATCAGCTCCTGTGTACGGCGATAGTGATAAGGGTGACGATTGTCGTCACGAAGAATTCGCCAAACTGCAACATGGTTTATACCGAATCTTGTTCCGGCTCGCCTCGTACTTGTGGTTGGCTCTTCTTCAAAATGCTCTAACATTAATTCGTCCACTTCCAGTAGACCGATGAAAAGAGCCGGTGGAATGTAGTCGTTTTGACATGTTCAGAAAACACTGGTACGAAGGCAGCCGTCGCTGTTCAGTGGGGGGTCTACCATCGATAAATCGTTGCTATCTTCATGGCCTACGCATAACATAAATCGTAATATTCCGAGTTAGAAAGCATCGTTATTTTGCAAAAAATTTTGGAAAAAAAAACTCGAAACAGTTGTAGGATATCGATTAGAAGATTTGAAATTGACAACATATTTTTTTTCCAACTTGACATTTGTTGAAGCCAGTACTTGAGTATAATGACATCCTTGTATTGAGGTAGCAAACATTTACGAATGAAAAATAGATTTGTTTACTTATTTATTTATTTAATCTTTATTGAGCCTTACAAACAATACAGGATCAAAAGGCGGACCTATTGCTACTCGTAAAAGCATTATCTGCCAGTCAACCTTAGGGCAGTGATACGTAATAGTATTATTTATTCTGTGGCAGTGATAACACTACAAAGAAACATTTCACGTAAAATGGGGCCAAGTCTTTTCACTTAAAAAAATATTATAAAATCTAATTTAGTTCTACAAAAGTAGCATGAAGTTATTGTTTGAAATTAATTGTTCACATTTTAAGGGTAATATTTCATCATCATCATCATTACAGCCCTTCACAAGTCCGATCCGTTGGGCTATGTCAGTTACTCTGTTTTTACTGCGGATATCCTATTACAAAGTATATCACGTCGAGAAACTCCGAGCATAGCACTATCCATAGCTTGAGCTTCCTTATAAGGCATCTCCATCATCAATGTCAACATGCACTGGTTGTAGAGTGTACATTCCTGTTTTCAAGTTTTGAGGTTTTACATGACAAAAAGATGTTCCCGAACAGCGTTCGAAGATTACGCACTGGGACGTCCAGCCGAGTTGCCGAGCCGAGGATTCGTCGATTTACCTTTCGGTACTTATCTACAACTTCGAGCTTAGTGCTCTCATGAAATACCGGCATAGGTATGACATGGACGTTACACATGACTTTTTCTGTCCATGTTCACTTTAAGGCCTATCTGTTGAGAAACACTATTGTGGTCGTTGAGCATAGTGCGAGCCAGCGATTATGCCAGTACTCGTCAGAGTGATGTACTCGTCACTGATGTTGATACCTATTCTTTCAAGTCCAGTAGTCACTACTAAAAATCGCTACTCGGATAAAGGTGACAAAATAGGAGATAATTTTTTTTAAGTAACTGTTATGCTAGTGTTACTTTAAGTAGTGATATACCTAAGTCCTCTTAAAAGAGTAAAAAATTAAGTAAAGTGAATCTACAGCCTTTTTGCGTTCCACGGCTGGTCACAGGCCTCTTCGCATTTCTGAGAGGGTTTTAGGAACAAAAATGTCCATCGGGCTGCAACTTTACATCATGTCTGTGAAATATTTTTAATGAGGCTTTAATGCCATTGGTCCGGATTTCCCGGATTTGTCCTAGTTTTGATTTCGTCCGGAGGTCTTCCGGGAGAGGCAAAACCGGGAATAACCTGGACACATTTTGTGTCCAAGGTACACCCCCGCTTAGTTCAATAATTAATTTATTTTAGTAAAAATCAAAAAGTGTGAAAAGTGGATTTAGTTTTAAATAAGTAAAAAAAATTGATCGAATTAAAATGTAAAATTTATTTTTAATTTACAATTACAATAAATAAGGCTACATTTTTGTACGGGGCTACGGGAAAGCTTTCGTACACTACCGCAGCCTCAACGGCGGTAATGAGCATACACTCTACTTCTCGCTGAGTGAGTATAGTATGAGTTCTCCAACCCTTCTTCATACGCACGCGCTTATACGTGCGTGCGACTTCGAGGCCTTACGTATAGAGCGACGGACAACCCTTGTGTCCGCCACCTAGGCATTAATGATGGGGGATAAAAAGTCTCTTAAGATGTCCTGCGGTGCCCGGCTCTTCGGCAGCGGATTAGCATATCTGCCGTCTTTCCTCTTTTCTTCTCCGCAGGCTCCTTCCGCCTGCCAAAATATCTTCTCAAACAGGTAACATCGGCGCTTTAAGATTTCATGCCTCTAACCATGGTCTTAATCAAAGCTATTAATCAAAGCAGAAGCAAGAGATCGTCACCCCCTACCGCCAAAAATTCAAGCCTCTTAAGAAGGAATATATGCTCTTTTCTTGTTGGTCTGAGTCCTCTAGGTATAGGTTCGTAAAAATCGCTGGTAGCAACAGATTCCACAATGAAGTCATGCGAGAAAGAAAATCTCTGGTTAATCGCACAATAGTGGATAGCTAAGCATCCAGATGGTGTGGTTGATATTGCGAATTTTGTTGCATGTGCAATGATGGCATTTGGCGGCTGGAATTAATTCGAACAATTACTCTGAGCACTCCCTGTGGTAAATGCGACGATTCGAGCTGCTCTTCGCTAGATGCGGTCAAGAGGAAGGAGCTGGCACTGGGGTGCCGCGGCCCATAAATGAAAACAGTTCCCCCTGTGAGGCCTAGTTTAGTTGCAAACGGTAAACCGGCATGAAAGACTGTCTACTGAGCCTAGCCAAGCTTTTTAGAGGCCAATTTGCCAAATTTTATTCAATTTGTCATAATCACAAGACCATGGACCGCACTACACCCAAAAATAAGTGGCGGCAGATATTTAGGCTACCTAGCCAAACTGCTGTTTATTCATTTCTTTATTAAACTAAGTAGGTACATAAAGTTTATAGAACCAACCATTAGCTAGATTAAATTGATTCCAAAAAATTAGCGTTCTTAATTATTTTTGTTTTAAAATTACCTCATTAAAGGAATATTGTATAATTTAATCAGTAATATGCCGCAATTGTGTGAATATTACAAGTTATGTTTTGCTGTGTTTTACACCAACGGAACGGCTATAATTAAATTAAAAATGAAAATGAAAAAAACAACTATGTTTTATTTTATAATAACCAATTTTTGTCAAGGGCGTCCGGGGAAAAATCTCGATTTTATTCAAATGTCCGGGGTATTTGAAGTATTTGTTTTGTTATGGCAGCCCTATCTTAACACAGACTATATACTCGGCGACAATCTAACAAAAACAAACCCGATTTGACGTTTCTCGTTATAAATGCCGCCAGTCATGTCTTTGGATATGTTGCCGTAGTATTGTGACCATTATAAACCGTTTTTTGACCGAATAAAATCGATGTTCTGAAAAATGGTTACTTTTACATTTAGAAAAGAGAGAAACGTATTATTAAATGTTTAAACATATAAAAACAAAATCTGACCACATATATTTCTAGCTTTATATTGATATTTAATATGTTAACAGACTTCCCGGAACGTCGGTGCTTCACACCAGCTATATGTTCTTTTACGCGGGCTTTTATAGATCTTTTTGTTTGCACAACCGATATTTACTACCATTACCATACAATTAATTGAAAATAAATTTATGAAGAAATGAATTTTAATAATATATATTTCAAAGCTTCCTTTTTTTAATAGCATTTACCAATAATGTTTGTGGCTACTATGCACGATATTTACAACAGGAGAAATTAAACCTATTTTTTTTGCGTTCCTCTAAATTTCTCCACGAGTGTATTTTGAGTTCTTTAAATTCAGATTTTACTTTTTATTAAAAGTTTTTTTTTTCCATTTCAAGTAGCACTATATTATTACTTATAATAATATTTAATTATTTATTAACTTAAATTTTGGTAAAATGATTAAAACAGACTTTATTTCTGAACGAAACGAATTATGACAAGGTGTGACTACCTAACAAAAAACATAACCTAAAATAATTAATGGTAGGTAGGTACCTTTTAAATTAATGTCATGCAATTAAACATCTACCTACTTACCTTTTCAGCCTTGGCCAGATATATCCATAGCTTTCGCCAAGTGGAGAATTTCTTCTGATCACTAAAATTATATTGCATTTCTTTGGAAGCATATCGAGTGCTTAGTGGAGAGCGATAATTGCAATATTCAGAGTTTTGTATTTCAACTGGAGCATCAATTGAAAACATTGTAGCACGGTAATTTAAATACACTTTCAATAAATTTAATCCAGATAAATTATTTTACCGGCTGATGAAAACATCTGACAACCAAATGAACTGAGTGTTGTTATTCAACTTGTCAAGGCTACTCGAATAAGCGGCGGGAGAATTCAATTGAGATAACAAGGTTATCTTAAAATAAACATACTGATGTAACTTAAACTCTGATTTTAAGAAAATAGGGTACCTATTAAATAAGATTTCACTTTTCAGTATGTTTGCATTTCCATAATCATATGATTATTCTGTTATTACTACCTATACTAATTTTATTTGAACTTAATATTAATATTTAATACACACTGTATGTTATTATTGCATCATAAGGAACAAATCTCTTATAAACAACAAAACACTTAATACCTAATGATGTCCATACTCCATACCTATTTTCTATGATTAACATTATGTTTTTATTAATTTTGCAAATTTTCTAATACTTAACAAATAAATTTAACTGTTCATTGGACGTGTAAGATCCACTATCCCAGATCATCCCAAGGATGTTATGAGGTGACACAGGAAAATGAAATGGGAAATGAGCAGCAGCATCTTTCTGTTAATAATTCAAAATAAAATTATAAAAACCAGTTGCTAACCTGTCTGCCATGTGTGGCAACTATATCTCTATGAGGCAATCTAAGGGCGAGGCCTATATTGAGCAGTGAATTTATAATAGACTAATGATGACGATAAAATTATATATTTGTGCTATTTACTAATTTATGACATGCTCAATGTTAAGGTATAACATTGTGTAACTTCAATAATTGAGAATATGAAATTAATTGGAGCATTTGTGCATCCACCTATGTGCGATGGAAGCCAAGAGTATACAATCACTACATTATTAATTATTATTAAGCCTTTATTATTCACACTGCTGGGCACAGGCTTCATCTCATTTCTGAGGGGTTTAGAGTAAGGAAGTGCACTTTACATCTTCTTTGCAGGTCATATTTTTCTTCAACATAGAGAATGTGGTAAGTCAGCACTTCAAATTGCAATTAACTATTTTATAGGTACAGGCGGGGATCAAACCAGGGTTGCTCACGTACTGTAAAAATTTATGGCAGCACTTTGTCCCTGATCTACCACAGCTCAACTAACAAAAATCTAATAACTTCAATATTTATTGCACTTTAACTCTCACTATTTTATTAGTATTTTAAGTTTACATAAACATGATCATGAAATAGATTCTTTTCTTAAGAAATTATGTTTATCAGTTACATCATTTTGTAAGACATAATTTTGTTATCATGAAACTATTTGGGATGATAATATAAAGAAATATTTAAATAAATAAATCAAAAATATAAAAATGAACTTTATTTACATATAATGTTTCCATACCATATTTCCACATAATACATAACTCCAATACAAGTACAAGATGGACATAAATAATGACGAAATCCAATTTAATATTTTATATACGAAGTATTAATATTCTACAGTAGAATAAAAGGGGTAACAGGTTAATATGTACTATAGTTACTTCACAAACAACAATATCACATAATATTCTAACACCTCAGAGTGGGACTTTGTTTCAAATGAAGTAATAAAAACTTAATACACAATGGCAGTGTCGATCAGTGTCAATGGCAGAATCGATTTTATATAATATAAAGTATTGAACCATTGATTAGGCAGCAACCAATTTGAAAGTCTTAATTCATAATATCAGTAGAAATGAAAAAAAATACTACATCGTTACAATAATTAAGTAAAGAGAAACATAGAAAATTGAATTTTCAGAAAAAAAGTGAAATAAGATATTTTCTTACTAATAATTATTATTTAAATAGAAATCTCATTATTCATAAGTATACATTAAATATGCAAAAATACATATAATGAAGTATAACTACAAAATAATTATTAAAAAAATAAATAATGCTTTTATAATTAATACTTCCTAACAAACTTCGTTCTGCATTACTTTACACAAATTGCACCCTAAAAAATAAAAAAAGATACGTCTTTTGTAGCTTGATACTTGTACTGGAATTGTTATTTTATTATTTAAACAGTCTTCTTGTAAAATTATTATCTTAAAATAGCTGTGATTTTAAAATTTTGTTTATAAAAATATTGAACTATAAAACAGTCATATCTATTGCACTATTTATAAAAAAAGTATACATTAAAATATACACTTATATGAAAATTAAACCTTAGTCTTCAATGACTTCATCATTTTCTCTAACTTCATAGCCTTCTGAAGATCACCATTTATTTTTAGCTTACCCATCATGAATGCAGTGGTAGGTTTTAATTTACCTGAAAACTCAAAGATAATTAATATATGCAGACTTTTAAAATTATTTTTATGAAATAAATTAATACATTTTGTTAACGCACCAGCAAACATTTCGGCAAAGTTTGTGCTGTCCATAGTTAAAGTTGCATCAGGGGGATTCTTAGGCTCACCCTGACCACAAGTGCCATCGCCATTTTTCAGATCTATGTGCCAAACGCCTTCTTCTTTGCCTAAACAAAAAAATGCTTATTGTAAAGGAGAATTATTTCAATTATATGAACTTATTGTAGCACTTCAATATAGGTGAGATTTTCACAAAATTACTCTAGGACTCCAGGTAGTACGAGTATGTATCCATTTCTGCACTGGAGTTTTCTTATTTACAGTCCACCTGTTGATAAGTGTTGCACTTAGCCCATGGACATCTGCAACTGCACTTCAAAAACAGACTACAGATGCATTGTCAACCCTGAGGACTAACACGAAATGTTTCACAGCCTATAATTTAATTGACGCTCTAACCCTTCAATATCAATCACAACATTGCATTATTACTTAAAAATCCTCTTGTTTTATATTAACTTCTTCACAGTTATTAGGTTCACCAGCAAGGGTAAAATTTATACATAATAGAATACTAACAAAATCAAATAGTAAAGATAATAATCATCATTACAGCACTTTTCAAGTAGAATGCTGAACATAGGCATCTTCCATGGAATGCCATGAAACAAGGTCCTGAGCCACCTGCATGTATTGCCAGGTTGTCAGTACATCTAGTGGGGACCGTTTTTTTTTCCCTATTAGTTTTCAGCACTTCGAGCTGTATGACCAACCGAGTTAAGATAAAAGTATCCTTAATTGAAGGTAAACAAAATTAAATAGGTGGTATTACAACACATAAAGAAGAATATCTTAGTTATTCAAAACACAATTTATAATTTCAGCTTGATGTTACATCGTCATAAAAAACAGTGTTCTTATTAAATTGTGCTTGTACCTCCTACACCAATGACGTAGTACGCCTCGCACAGTTGATGGCTTTTATATTTAGAAATTCTCACTGTTTATTTAGCTTTTAATAAAATTAATGGTGACAAAGGTGCACACGCCCCACCTGATGGTAAGGAGAACCCGTGACCTATAGATACTTACATCTATTTTCAAATAAGAATCAAAATGTTACATTGTTACCCAAAGGACTAAGATCTCGTTAAGATCTTGTTTGAAATAAAAAGAGTCTCAGATTCTTGTCCACCATAATAATAAAATAAAATAAATAATTACGTAATAAAGCCAGTACGGCTTTTTTTTAAACTAGTAGTAGAGATATAGCATAAATCAATTATTATACTATATAAATTTTATATTAAAGGTAGAGTCACGCTGTACAGTGCATAAAATAAATGCGGTATGAATGCTCACACTAGCACAGTATACCAGCGTGAAATATTAGCATACTGTCGTGTTTCCTATGTGAGTAATGACAATCAAGACCCTTTTTCAGTAGCGGATTATCCCTAAGACAAACTAGGCACGTGCTTAGGGGTGCATGGTTAAAAAGGGACACGCGCAGAAGTTTTAAAACGAAACAAAATTCGTCTATTTGATTACTCCTGCATCGCCCTCACTCTCTCATCACATTTTTCATTCACGCCCCTGTTAAGGGTACTCGTGTCCTAATTATTTTCCAACTATAAACTATTTTATAAATTATAATATTATATTTTATTTACAAAATGGGTAGAAAATTATATTGAATAAAACTATTTTTACGGATTTCATCGCGTTTAATTTTACTATTTTTAAAAATTGTGTAGTGTTCGCGTAAATATAAGAAATCATTAGATAGTTATAATTTATAATATATGGCTGCTAGTGGGGCGCCGATGAGGTGTCTCTGCCCTTTTTACCGATATCAAAGCATTTTTTCATCTTAGTCTTCAGTGGTAATAACGCATCTGTATTGTGATTCTTTATCTAGGGTAGATATTATAAATGTATATCTATGGTATACTTATCATCAAGTGAGATAGGTGCTCATTTTTCACCCTTATTTCTATTTAAAAAATATTAAGAAAGTTTACCCTTAACATTGAACTGGTAGACGGCTTGAGTCTTCTTCACAAGTTCTGGTGTGATCACTTTGCTGATAGTGGCAAATAGTTCCGGTATCTCACCCTTCGATTCACTCTGTAACAAGCTTGTGTTAGACACGTTTTGTAAAGGAAATATGTTACAAATTTATAAAATAGTTATAGTGTAATAAGAAAGTATAACTAAAAGCTCAATCCATGAAGATTCACTTCACTCTGTCTTTGATCTTAAACACTGCAATGCGAGTGCTCATTATAAATTACTATTATAGTCACATGAAATAGTGAAGTGTATCTTTGTGTACTGAGCTATCTTAACCTAAGCAAGTTGTTAAAAGTTAATTAAACTTTAAAATATCAAATTATCTAGACAACTTAAACAGCCACTCCACGAAAAAGCTAAACACGTCAAAATAGGACTAAATAAAAACAATTCTAGTAACACTTATATTAAGGTGTCATAAAATTACTGAAAATAATGTTTCTCTTAATTATGTTCATGGCAACTGCATTTGATAAAAACTAAGATAGTTTGATAAACAAGCATTATCTAATCAATATAATATAATAAAATAATATATCAATATTTAAGATATCCTTAGTGTGGGAGTAATTTTAATAACTTGCTGTTGCTGTATTTTACATTATTGCAAATTGTGTATAGTTTCAAAAGGAAACAAGACAAGCATTTTTTACGTGGTAGAGCCATGCTGCAGCTATATTAGTAGTATAGTTGTAGCACGAATGGGTCGGCTCGACCGGGGAAGGACCACGCTCTCACAGAATACCAGCGTAAAATAGCAGATTAACACTGCTGTGTTTCGTATGGTGAGTGTAGAGAACCGGAGACCCTTTTTACTGGAAAAGAGGCATTCCATCTTAGTCCTCACGGGTGACAACGCATCTGCATTTTGATTCTTTATTGAAGATAGGTGTAGATGTCTATGGGTCGCAGCAACCACTTACCATCAGGTGGACTGTGTGCTCGTTTGTCACCCTATCCTATAAAAAAAAAAAAAAAAGCATGAACGTACAGACAAGCTGTAAAATATTTTTAAGCCGAGTTAGTATTTCTCATCTACACTCAATAAAATAAAATAAATCAATACCAAAATGGCAAACACAGAAGAAACTATTCAGTATTTTGGGGATATGCAAGACATAACATGATTGATTCTTGAATATTTTGTTTCATTATACAAAAGTATACAATACTTTTAAATTTACATAACTACAAAATTGTTTATGTCAAAATTTAATTATATATTAAATTAACAAATTAAATCAAGATAATTTAGTTACCATTTAATCTATTTTATGACAGTTTTTGTATTTTTAGTCATATTCTGGCTGCTTAATTAATGTTGCTAAATTTATTAAAGTTTTCAATCTAGGCTAATTTCTTTTATATTTACACCCTTCATTGTTAGAATGTGTTAAGCAAATAGATGTTCGAAATAAAGTTACAACACAGAAGACGTCACAGAGGTTGATAGAAATAAAAGAAATGAACGAGAATAAGTGGTCAATGATATAAAACGAATTTATTTTTATATAGGTAACTTTACACCTTTTTAACTTGTTCCTTGGACTTTGCAGGCACATCCAAAAAGAAGTCAGGCAACAGATTATCTATGTTACCTGTGAACAATATGATGCCATTTTTGAAAGTGTTTCTGTAACTTTATTATATATACTAACAGTAGGATGTTTTCATCATCAGACATATTCACTGATTACGAATTTACTAGGGTAGGTAGGACCCAACAGATTTGACAGCATACAGACAACTGAATAGACATATCTCCAAATGCATGCGGCGGGACTTACGCAACTACAATGCAGCTTGTATTGAAGAAGCGATCGAGCGGAATCAAGGCTCCAAAGTCTTTGCCAGAGATCTGTCTGCTAGAAAGAGCCAACTGTCAGAGCTAAAGACCGAGTGTGGCAGCAACGTTTCCGGGACACCTGAGATTTTGAGTGAAATTGAGAGGTTCTATGGTCAGCTGTACACGTCATCGTTGGAGCCACACGAAATTGTGAGTAACGATACAAGAGCGAGTCTTATCCGACACTATTCCGAAGATATCCCGGACGTCAGTCTGAGCGAGATTAGAATGGCTCTCCAGCACCTTAAAAACGGCAAGGTGAGGATGGAATTACAGCGGAGCTTCGGAAAGCGGATGGAAAACCGGTACTTGAAGTCCTTCAGAAGCTCTTTAATTCCGTCCTCCATGGTGGCACTACTCCGGAGGCGTGGAGCAGAAGTGCGGTGGTCTTGTTCTTCAAGGAAGGCGACAACGCTCTCTTGAAAAACTACAGACCGATTTCCCTTCTGAGCCGCGTCTACGTGCTGTTTTCGAGAGTCATTACGAATATTCTCGCACGCAGACTCGACGACTTCCAGCCTCCCGAACAAGCCGGTTTCCGAAGAGGCTTTAGTACCATGGACCACATACACACCCTTCGGCAAATTGTACAGAAGACCGAAGAGTACAATCTGCCACTTTGCCTTGCGTATGTGGACTATGAGAAAGCCTTTGATTCCGTCGAAATTTGAGCGGTGCTACAGTCCCTTCAGCGGTGCCAAGTTGACTGTCGGTATATCGAAGTGCTGAAGTGTTTGTACAGTAGGGCTACGATGGCTATCCGAGTACAGAACCAGAGTACGAAACCTATCCAACTGCAGAGAGGTTAAGGAAACTCTTCACCGCTGCATTGGAAGACGTTTTCAAGCTACTGGACTGGAAAGGATACGGTATTAACATTCATGACGAGTACATCACTTACCTTCCATTTGCCGACGATATAGTTTTTATGGCAGAATCGCTGTAGGACCTAAGCACTATGCTCAATGACCTCAATAGTGTCTCCCAACAGGTAGGTCTTAAGATGAACATGGACAAAACAAAGATCATGTTTAATGTTCATGTCACACCTATGCCAGTAGTTGTTGGGAGCACTAAGCTCGAAGTTGTTGACGAGTATGTTTACCTGGGACAAATAGTCCGACTAGGTAAGTCCAACTTCGACCGAAAGGTCAATCGACGGATTCAACTCGGCTCGGCAGCGTTCGGGAAATTACGACACATCTTCTCGTCAGGTACACCTCAAAACCTGAAAACTAGATTGTACAACCAGTGCTTTTTGCCAGTGATGACTTATGGATCTGAGACGTGGTCCTTCACTGCTGGCCGTATGAGGACGCTCAAGGTCGCTCAGCGAGCTATGAAGAGGGCTATGCGGAGTTTCTCTGCGTGATAAACTTAGAAATGAGGATATCCGCAGTAGAACCAGAGTAACCGACATAGCCCAACGGATTAGTAAGCTGAAGTGGAAATGGGCCGGCCATATAGCTCGAAGAACCGACAACCGATGGGGAAAAAAGGTTCTCGAGTGGCAGCCTCGTACCGGTAGGCGAAGTGTAGGGCGACCCCCCACTAGATGGAGTGACGACCTGGTAAGACATGCTGGAAGTCGATGGATGCAGGTGGCTCAGGACCGTGCTTTGTGGCATTCCTTGGGGGAGGCCTATGTTCAGCAGTGGACTTGTGAAGGGCTGTAATGATGATAATGAAGATGATGAGGTGGGACCATTTTCTGCTTAGAAGTCAGGGTAGACATGTGTTAATCGTGAATGATTCGGTCATTTGACGCGGGTCGCATAAAAGTATTGATGATTGCAATTACATTTTTTGAAGGTTCCGGATCAAAAGATTGACAGGGCTAAGACTAAAGAGTATAGTAATGTCCTACTACCGACATTATTGAGCGGGTCTAACAGAGTACTGAAACTCGAAATGATCCATTTGGATGATCGACCGAATGACCCGGTTTGTAAGACGTATCAATGCTTGAATGATCGGGTCACTACAAATGAATGAATGACATATGTCTAAGTCTGTGTTCCGATCTAATGGGTATTATATAGAATGCCAGTATAATTACAGGCTGTGAGGCATATTAGTCCTCAAAGGTGACAACGCTTCTGTAACCTTCTTTGTTTGAGTTGGCTGCAAGTGTAAGACTGCAGTAGCCACCTACCATCAAGCGGACAGTAAGTTTGTTTGTCACTTTAGTTTTATTAAAAAAAAAACAGTCTACTGGTGGATCCACATCTCTCCGATAAGAGGGGTTTAATAATAATCACACTAAAGGCAGATTGGTCGATCGCAGTATCGGCCGTTTTGAAACTTTGATAAAACTCTACGACGCCAGTCTAAACAATTTTAGCAAGTATTATACTTCCGACATATCCAAGACAGGTATACCAAAGGTCAAGAATTTTCTAAGAATTTCTCATAGTCGCCTCATTGTCTCCGGCCACATTATTTCATGGTATAACAGTAAGAAAAAACATAATATGTAATAAAGATATAGTAGATTTATTTCTTCATTAATATGTTGTTTATTTATGAATTTCAACATTCTTTTTAATAACATTTAAGTAGCAAACAAGTATTTGATTAACTGTGAGCTTGTTTGTTACCAGCTACAGTCTATCTAATGGTAAGCAGCTGTTGCAATCCATAACAAGCAAACAAGCTCAAACAATAAAGACTACACCTTTCGTTTCACTTCTGACGACTAGGATAGAGTGTCTCACTTGCCAGTTAGTAGTAGTAAGAATACTGGCTTTCCATACAATTCAGACCAGGACACAGCAGTGGACTGTTGCTCGGCGGTAGAGAACTTAGAGAATGTTAATAACCCAAACGACCTCATAAATGATATATATAATTTAAAAAAACGTGTTTCTAGTTCAAGTTAAGCATTAACATTAAAAATAGTAAATAAAAAGATAAACAATCTTTGACCACTTATTCTGCTATAGATATTATAAGGTTTTCTAGTTTTAGTTATAAAATAGAAAAATTATTTAATTTTGCATTTTTGGTTTCAATTAAGTAAAACAACTTTGGACTAAAAGTTAACCTAAGCTAAAATTTATGTTTGATGAATAGACCATTAAATATATTTGTAAGGCGAATAACTTTTTAAGTAGGTTTTTTTAACAATCTTGCCTTGTTAGTTTAAAATAGCATAATTTATAAAAGTTTTCCGATACACAACTTATTGTTTAATATTTCATAAATAAGTGATTTTTTATGTCTAAATGGTATTTCATCAATGGAATGTTGTATAATTGAATTTTTGTAGGTGTTTTAAGAACATGTGACAATACAATTATTTCTTGATTATGACTTTGTATTCCTGCTAGAATTATCACAGCTCATGATCAATTAAAAATACATCGTAATTTGCCTTACTATAACGTATATTAATATATTATAGGTATGTAGGTGATGACCTTTATTTTTTTAACTAAAGTATAAATAAAATAAAACAATTTTTTTGTTTAAAACTAAGTCTAAACCCTAGTTTTTTTATTCTATCGCGAGAAATAATAAAAGAGATACTGCTATAAAGCAATACAAGGGCGTAAAGAGATCTGTCTTTTTAACCCACCTTCTCCTTATGATTGGCAGGGGTTGAATGATAACGTCTAAGTGAGGCCGTGGATACTGTCTGGTGGTGACTGATTGCAGCCGGATCCTCCAGGAATCCGTCCAGGAGAAGTTTATCCGCATTCTCTATGGTAATTATTATATACTTTTATTGTAGTCTGTTCGGCGAGAGTTGAGAAAAAAGCTAGGTTTACTAATTATGTTTGTTGAAAGACAATTAAAAAGCGGACGCTAGCCCATATCTAGTGAAAATAATTGTATATTCAAAAATATTTTAATGTATTTTTATAATTTCTACTAAATAAATATCAGACTGGATTCTTAGTTTTAATGACGAAATATTAAGAAAGTGGGAAATATGTACCAGAACCACTGTCCTCAAACTTACACATTAGCAGGAAAGAAATGTGTACCTTTTAAATAATAGTAATATACTGTTTAAATAATAATAATTTTCGCGTGATTTGCTATAAAGAAATAATGAGAAAGGCTTTAAGTTACTCGCTATTAGCTTGAGAATGAACCAAATCTTATAAATAGTGATCAGATTTTTATTAACCTAGAAAAACCTGGACTGAGGAGCAAATTCAGCAAAACAATTTTCAATGTGACAATTAAAAGATAAGATGTCGCAGTAATAACCGCGTTCAGTTTGAAAACGCACTATCATCATCATTACAGCTCTTCACAAGTCCACTGCTGAACATAGGCCTACCCCAAGGAATGCCACAAAGCACGGTCCCGAGCCACCTGCATCCATTGACTCCCTGTATGTCTTACGAGGTCGTCACTCCATTTAGTGGGGGGACGCCCTACACTTCGCCTGCCGGTACGAGGATGCCACTCGAGAACTTTTCTTCCCCATCGGTTGTCGGTTCTTCTAGCTCTATGGCCGGCCCAATGCCACTTCAGCTTACTAATCCTTTAGGCTATGTCGGTTACTCTGGTTCTACTGCGGATATCCTCGTTTTTAAGTCTATCACGCAGAGAAACGCTCTCCAGCGCTCGCTGAGCGACTTTGAGCTTCCTCATACGGCCAGCAGTGAAGGACCACGTCTCAGATCCATAAGTCATCACTGGCTTGATGTCATTTGTTGTAAATATTTTTGTGGATATTTGTAAAATTAGCGTCATCATCAAAATATCTGAAAAAGCACCCCACGCTTTTTTACAATAAAATGAATTTTTTATGTTAATCACTATTTTCTTATTTTAAGCTTATCGAAAATTATTTTCTACTTTTTAGTATGGTTATTTACAAAAGCGTGTTTTTATAGTTTTTTTTAAACTATTATTTATTACTTGTGACAATTTATCAGCTTATTTAACTTCGACTAGAGGTCGCACAATTTTCACCTTATGAATCTTCTAGCAAAAATTACATTAAATTGTTTTTACAATTATATAAATAAAATATGTATCTAAGCAAAATATTACTTTGAAATGATTAAATATTAATTGTCCTATCGAAAATATTGATACGCCTTCGTCTTTTCTCATTTTACTTAAGTATTTTTTGCACGTTTTTACAATCCAGTACGGCATTTTGGACGTGTTTTAAGTCGGTCGACAAAATAAAGACTGGCGCGCGATTGAAACTCTTTTTGCATTTTGGAACTCTTTCGGCTCCGACACTTTTGAGCGCGGACCCGAGGTCCATTTAATAGTAGGTCAATGTTTATAGACGTAAAAACTACAGATGTAAATACATTTACGCGGTCTATCAGTCCGAGCAGTTAGTAAAATATCTCTCTAACCTATAGGTAATATTTTGTCTGCTTGAACATGCAAATGTCTTTAAAATTCTTATTATCAATTTTAAGTGCCGATTTACCACATGGTAGACAGTGAAAGAAACAAATTAAGGAAACATGATTGTGTGAGAAATTGAAAATATATTTTTGTATGACGAGTGAGTGAAGTCTGTCACTCCATGTCCAAATAACTGGCCTGAACTTACTGTGGGATGTATGAAGGTTACTTTATAATGAATAATACTCACTTGGATCACAGGCATAAGGTGTCATGTCCTTAATCCCATGCTCTTTCAATACCTCTTCATCAATAGCAAACTTGCCAGTGTACTTCTTTGGGTCCCTATAATAAATTATTTTTAAATCAAATGATAAACCTAATGTATCTCATAATAATAGAGGAAAAAATACGTAACCTGCAGTGTCTTAGTCAAATGCTTTGCCACTGTACTACTGAGCTGTGATTCATGATAATATTATGTCAGTCAACATTTATTTCATATAACAAACTAACCCATACTATACATTCTGTTGATTAACAAAAAAGACTGGCTGATATTATTAAAAAAGTTAAGCCCAAACTTCACAGATTGATGATGGAGAGCAACATTACCTTTGCAGGATATCATCTCCACCTCAAGAAGTTTAATATAAGAAAATCACCACTTACTGTGAAAGCATTATGTAAGCTGCATCGGAAACAATTTCTGGTTTGCGACTGGTTGATGTGTCTCCAGTCAACATTTCTATTGCAGCTGTGGCAATAGCTGAAAAAACAATATCATATATGTTTCAAAAATAATTTCAATCATATAATCTAAATTAGATTTTAGATAGGGCAAAAACTCTAAAATGTTATGATGCTGATATAAGTATTTCACTTAATTGGATGCATTTTATGTTATTTGATAATGCTGATGACCATCTGGACTTTTGCAGTCCAATCCAAAAATCTCCCTCCCCAATACAGACGTAAACATATTTTATGAATGCAGCCTTACAGACTGATACAAAAATTCCAAACCAAAATACACTACTTGAGGAATAATCATTATGTTTTAGTTACTTAAGTTTTACATGGTAGATTCATGCTGCAGCTATATTATGGTTGAGCACAAATGGGTCGGTTCTATGAGGGTGCTCTTACATAATACCAGCATAAAATAGCAGCTTAATTATGCTATGCTCCTTATGATGAGTTTTGAGAACCGGAGACCCTTTTTTACTTTAAGCGAGGCACTCCATCTTCATTCATTAGTCTTCAGGGGCTACAACACATCTGCATTTTGATTCTTAATTGATAGATTTAAATGTCTATAGCCCACAACATCCACTTACCAACAGGTGGACTGCGTGCGTGTTTGTCACATTGATTCCTATGTAAACCGTAAACCTATGTTATTCTTCTAGTATTATGTGTGTAATAATAATGATAATCTTCAGAATGTACAATGTAACAATCAAATTTATAATGTTTAAATATATTTAAACAGTCAAGTTGAATGTGTCCTGTATGATATTAAAATTCGTTATCTAGCTGCACACTAACCTGTCTTAGGCCAGAGAGCATTAACTCCGATGTTAAAAGATTTGAATTCTTCACTCATGCCGAGCACACACATTGACATTCCATATTTAGCCATTGTGTAAGCCACATGAATTGAGAACCTGTAGGAAAATATAAGTTTATATACTAGTCACAAAAATTAAGGGATATAAAAAAAAACATGTGTGAGTGTCGTGGAACACTCGGTTGGAACGAAGTTCCTTTCGTAGTATATTATTATTGATAAACGTATTATATTATTGATTAACAAATACAAATAAATGCATTACTAGCGTCTATTAAAATGATGCGTTATTTAAATAATATTTCTAAAATGGCAAGATAAGAAAAAGTGCGAGGGAGGTGGATATTATTTCATCTCGCTCGCAGTATAGAAAGGGGGTCGTGACGGAAAAATCTTACACTTTTCCCGCCTAGCCCCCTTGACACTTGCACTTGCTAGACACTTGGAGCGGTAGCGAAGCCTCCATAGAAGCCGAGAAGCCAGGCTTACCCTATCAAACTGCTCAATCAATAATATCAACTAATAAAATAACTCGTAAACTGTTTCAAGCTATTTCAAATTTCCCGCGCGCTCCTCTGTTCTACACAGGTCATGAACTCGTAGTCTTATTAAACACGGCAAAACTGCGCGATACTGCTGTCATAAAAAAGGAGTTGAGTTGAGCGATTAGTTGTCTCTCTCGCACGCGTTTTCTAACCTGTGGCAAAATGTTCTATAATGAAATATAACTACGATTGTTTATATAGCAATTAGTTTGGAGCGATAAGCTGGGCTTTCGGTGAGAAGTTAGTCGAGCGCGGGGGCGCGCGAGCGATACGTTTGCAAGTTCACTTCACATTTCAATGTTTACTCTGTGTGTTTACTTGAGCGAATTAATATTGCGAGCTGAAAATTTATGCGTTTTTAAAGATTTTTAGTGAAAATGGAGGATAAAAGTGCTAATCGGCGAGGAAAAGGTAAAATCTTTAATCTTTCCTTAAGAAAGAGAGACAATTCGATTTAGAATATAAATAATTTATTCTTTTAATTTTGTACATTGTTTGTACTTTGTTCATGCTTTTCTTTTGTTCATGTTTTGTATTGTATGTAAATATCTTTTTCTTTCGCTCAAGCAAACCCAAACGGCTTTTTTCAAAAACACCGAAGGTATGCAATTGCTGATATGTCATACAATCTATTTAGCAGTAGTATGCCTTCTGTGTGCTTTGTTAAATACATCCTCAACAGCACTGAATATGAATCTGAAGAGTGGAGACAGATCAAGATTGGTGTATTTTTATAAAACTGCTAAAAACAACAAAACCATATTTTGGGCATGCCCTAGTTTGGAGCCCTAGCTTCGCCACTGACTTGGAGCTACAATTTGCTTTTTTCCCCTGTACGATCATTTTTCTCAGAGTTACAGCTTGTGGAAAATCACCCAAAAATTTTGATTTTTTTTTATATCCCTTAATTGACTAGAGTGTAGTTATAAATCAATCAAGCTTCATAATATTAAACTAAATGTAGGCACACAATTTTTTTTTTTAAATTTTTTTTTTTTAAATTAAATAACTTTTATAAACATACAAATTTCTTACCAATACGGGTTCATATTTAAAGGCGGTGATAAGTTGAGGATGTGAGCATGGTCGCTGTTCTTCAGTAAAGGCAGACAAAGTTTAGATCTGAAAATTTTTATAAAGACAAATTTAACCTTATATGTACACATTATACAAAATTATCTCCTGTTTTATTTCTTTTAATAGGTTGGAATAAATGAAGTTAAAAAAAAATTATGTACGTCCTACTCTTGGGCACAGGCCTCTTTTCTGGGAGATTGCAATGAATGAATACAAAATTATGCAATATATCAAGTATTGCAATTATCTATCCGCCTGCCAAGGGTGACAATTGAGGCAATTCCCTATGCTTTTATAGGTTGATAAAGTAGAAGAAAATGCAATACATATTTATATTCACCAAATTTTACTTAATTATTTTTAAGACCTACTCCTAGCAAAAAGTGCATAATAGTGCATCCTAGTGCGTAAAGTGCTTTCCTCTTTGAAATACTGTACTTAGTCTTTGACAATTAAAGCAACTGCTGTGATAAAGTTTTTAAGTACACTTCTTTTTAAAAAGTGGCAAATGAATTTACAGTCCAGTTGATGGTAAGCGGCTACTATAGAGTCCATGGACACCTGCAGTCACTTCCATTGGTATATATGTTTGTTAGAAAAGTGATGAACAAACTATAAATTAGTAAAAAAAATTAGTGTAAAAAAACTAGCAGCATAATTCACTTTGATTTCTGACCTCATATAGAAAACAGGCTACCTGCCTTCATCTATTTTTCAAGGGTAACACTGCAGTTGTAAACAGGTTTGTTATGAATATACTGCAGTTATCCAGAGTAGAACCTGAGTAACCGGCATTGCTCAACAGTCAACAGATCAGTAAGTGAGTGGCATTTGGCTGGCCATATAGCTCGAAGAACCAACAGCAGTTGCGGGTAAAGTACAACCTGGTAAAAGATACAGGAAGTCAATGGTTACAGCTGGCTCAAGAACATGCCTTGTGGTATTCATTTGGAGAGACCTATGTTGAGCAGTTGACTTGTGAAGGGATGTAATGATGATTATGATAATGATGATTCATAAGCTTCAGTGGCCACTTATTATGTTGTGAATTGATAGTTTGTTCATCACTTTTCTAACAAAACCATTGTTTTCAGATATACTTTCACTTAACATAACTGGAAGTATTTTATTATGTTTGTGACAAGTGCCCTAATTTTATGATGAAAACTTACGCTAAGAAAGTCCCTCTTGTATTTATGTTATGCATAAGATCATATCTCTTCATGTCGGTCTGTGCTGTACCTGTTAGAGATATGGCTGATGCATTGTTCACCAGGATGTCAATTCCATTGAACTAAAACAAGACAATAACAAATATAATCAGACATTATTTTAGAATTTCATACAGATGAGAAAGTTCCTAAAACATCATAATGGTGACAAATTTTGACAAGATATTTAGCCACTTGGAAATTTAGAATAGTAGTTCATAATACAATTGAAAAACACACATTTTATAAGGAAAATGAAAAAATAAGAAATAACATTAATTACATAAATTATTTTGGGTTTACAGTGATAATTTGTCTATCATAATTACAAAACATAACTTCCCAAATAAAAGATATTTGGTTGATTGCCTACTTTGCAATCCAGTGTCAAGAAAAGGTATAGTTGAAAATTAAGTACATTTCTACAGGAAATATATTTTCCATAATTTAGTAGTGAAGATTCGAAAATCACCTTTTTAACAGCTTCATCAATAGCATTCTGCACTTGTTTTTCATCTCTCACATCTACTATGCAGGGCAATGCCTTTCCTCCAAGAGCTTCAACTGAAAGAATTTGTAATATGTAAGAAAACGAAAATCATCTACTTTGCTTTCTCAGCACAAATTAAAAACAAATATTTTGTTCATATAATGCTTTTAAAACATCAAAGGTCGTAGCACCTATCGCATTAAGTTCAAAGTCCACTTGAGTCCCAACATTACTATTTTGAATATAGGCTTTACTAAATAATTACTAATTAAATAAATACATGAACATTAGTCGTTGAAAATTGTTTAACACTACTGTGTAAATCCATGAACAACTTACTTTCTTCTGCAGCAGTGTAAATGGTACCCGGTAGTTTTGGATGTGGTTCAGCAGTTTTGGCGGCAATAACAACGTTCGCCCCATCTTTTGCCGCTTTTAAGGCGATAGCTTTTCCAATACCTCTAGAAGCACCCGTTATGAACAGGGTCCGACCAGCGAATTTTCTAACAAAAAGAAAAAGCGAAAGTAGATCATCGAAATATTGTTTTTAACCTTACAAAATAAAACTTACCCAGTATTAGCCACTAAACTCATTTTAGTATGATTAAGTATAACGTTAGTTACCTAAAACTTACTACGGAACCTTAAATTTATCTACAAATATTAAAAACTTTACACTTTACACTATTTTGTTACTTTGACCAACCAAATGTAAAAGTAAAATCTCAATTCTCAACCATAGACATAGACCATAGATAAATAAATATGTAGCAAGCTAATCTCAACTTTTTTTTTGAGTTTATGGCCTGGTATCTAGACCTTTAGGCCAAGTCTTAGGTATTTTTATTCGGTTTATTATAATTTTCTTCATAGTACACTGCTTCACAATATGTTGATGCGTCACATTGTGCAGCCCTTGGGAGATTTTGACGGCAACTTGAGTCAGCAGACAGCTGACAGTTGGCGATGGTATCTCAAGGCGCCTAAGCAGATAGACACCTTATCTTGAGAATCACATCACCATCAGAGCACTTGTATCACCGTTTCCACTAATAGTTCACATGCGCAGACACTTAATACACAAAATCGCACCACTTTTACATATCAAAATCCACCTCAAACCATTATTCAAACAATAATACAGGAGCAGCAAACCGCCGTCGATCAAGTTCCCGCCAAAAACTCCAATCTCAACTTTCATTTCATTACAGCATGACCAGATTTTATTTGACAAATGTACTAAGCAGATCAACAAAAATGTACTAAATTCTATAAATATATTATTTTATACGAAATATCCACTACAAAAAACTTCTAAAACATTAGCCGCAGCTTAAGAAGCTCATATATATTATGTCTAATTTGGTAGACCCAAATTTTCATATTTATTTAAAAAACCTAAAATATAAATAATCTAATTGTACCGTCTAAATTTTATGAATGTTAATTTATTAGTTGCGACATCAAAACGCAACAGTAAAGAGTATTAACCAATAAAGAAAGTAAAATTATATTAAAAATACATACTGGGGTTTCTCACCGAGATTTATCAAAGCAAGAATTTTTGAGAAATTCGGCCTTATTCGAAATGAGAAAAAAGTGGCCGAGAAGTCGAGAAACTGTGTCTTGACTGATATTTATCGTGTTATTGTGATTATTATTACCAGTACTACCGTAGTCCTTAAATTAATGAATAAAAAATAATAATAATCCATCCTGGATTATATTATCGAACATGTACCCTTTATATAATGCCTTTCAGTGGAAATAAATTCTTTAGTTGATTATATTAATAAAATGTTTTTCTTTGTTCTGTGATGTGAAGTGTGTAATTAAAAGTCTAGGTATTTAGTTGTAGGGATTTTGAAGTGGATGTTTTTTATTCCGAGATTAAAAGTCCTACCTAGTTGCAGTGGCGTAGCTATGTAACCAAGGGCCCCGGGGCAAAAATGATATTGGGGCCCAATTTAAACTAAACTAAATACTTTAAAGGTGCAAAACTACTTCATCATCAGCTCCTTGTCGCTCACTGCAGGGCATAGTAAAGCAAAGCTACTTACTACTAAGTATTATGTGTAACGCATAAATAATGACGAAGTAGATTACAGTTCATAATATAGGCAGACAACATAACTGTGGAAGAGCTACACGGCAGCTTTAGCTGTCGCACGGATGGATCAGACTAGATGGAGTGACGACCTGGTAAGACATGAAATGAAGAGCTGTAATGAATGAATGTAATGAATGGGTGGACCACGACCTTACAGAAAACCAGCGTGAAGTAGAAGTTTACTTCACCTGGTAAGTGCAGGTGGTCGGAGACCTAACCCCTCTCCCCTTTAACATGGTAGTGTAATTAAATAAGAAAACATCCCAGGAGGGTACCAGCACCTCTGGTATTGGAGAATCCCTGGCTGAGCATCCACGCCCAAGCTACCCTACTCTTCCTTAGCGCGGTTGCTCAGGCAGCCTCGCGTATCCTGAGGAGGGGCGGGGCGAAATTCCACTCAAGACTAATACTGCTCGTGGCAAGTAGAGCAATAAGACAAAGGTGACCCCTGCCACGCTATCCATTAATTTCTGCAACATCAGGGGAACGAAACGAAGTCCACTAGGTACCATCTGAAGACGGCGAAGCCGACCTTGCTCTTTCTAACCGAGACGCAGGTGTCCTCTCCGGTATCGACCGGATAGGAGACCCTGGATAGGAGAGAAGTATCGACTTCTCTCCTATCCAGGGTACAAATTAGAACACCTTTGTGCCTCGGGTTGGAGTTTGCGTATACGTCAGAGAGGACATCTGTTCTTGACGCCTCGGCAGTCTTGAAGGTCAGCGACGAGCATCCTCGCGTCTACGGGTGACTTTATAGGTAATGCCGACTCAGACCAACTCATCGACCACGTCCAAATCGCTGCAGACTCCGTGCTACAGCAGGTCCCATCTGCAGAGATCGTGATCCTTGGTGATTTTAACGGCCACCACGCTGAATGGCTTGGTTTTCGTTTCACCGATCATGCGGGAAGATCTGTTTATGACTTTGCCTTGGCATATGGTCCAACACAAATGGTTACTTCGCCTACGCGGATTCCAGATGTGGAGGATCGTGCACTTTCCTGTTGGACCTTCTGCTGACCTCTCATCCGGACGGATATCAGGTCTCCGTCGACGCCCCTCTTGGTTCATTGGGCCATTGTCTGATCCGGACTATGGTGCCACTCACACTCCCATCGCGGTTGTGTTCTGCAGATCGCCGCCGTGTTTGGCACTCTAGGTTGGCCGATTGGTACAGGATGCGGTCTTTTTTTGCATCCTTCCCTTGAGGACAGGGGCGGGTATGCTTCTCGCCGGATGATCCCAACGTGATTCTGGAATTCTTTATTCTGTCATCTGAGGTGCCTGGTTTGGTCGCTCCTGTAAAATTGCATTGCACTATAATAGGAGTGCTTCACCAGCGCTGTCAAAAAGAAGTATAATTTCACCTTCAGGTCGGTACGATACGGTTTACACAGCTCTCGGTGCGCATAGCACTACGCTCTCTAGACGTCAAGTCGAGTGGGCCTGATGGAGTTCCTCCCATTGTGTTGAAGACGTGTTGGCACCGGTCGTAACGAGTCTTATCTAAAACTCTTTCTCCCTAGACGTAGTCCCGAACTCAAAGAAGACAGCTTTAGTGCACCAGATCTCTAAAAAATAACCGAAAAGTCGACCGCTCAGACATATCCAACTTGTTCCCCAAAATAATGAAAACCATTGTGAACTGCCAGCTCAATAGGTTGAGGATCATCAACTGAAAAGTGACCGCCAGTACGATTTCCGTCGGGGTTGCTCAACTGGTGATCTTCTGGCTTACCTGACTCATAAATTGGAGGAGGCAGAGAGGCAGACCCTGGCCGTTAGTTTGGACATAGCGAAGACCATCGATCGGGTTTGACACAAAGCGTTTCTTTCGAAGCTCCCTTCCTATGGGCTTCCCGAGAATTTGTGCAACTGGATCGGCAGTTTTCTTGCAGATTGGAGCAACAAAGTTGTAGTAGAAGGTGCATGCTCCATTTACAAGCCTATTTATGCTGGTGTTCCACAAGGCTACGTGCTATTACCTACGCTGTTTCTTCTGCTTATCAATAATATGTTGCGAGCCAGTAACGTGCACTGGTGATGCTTTATACACCGGCTGTGCCTATATTTCCCGGGAAAACGTCGCTAGTACCGGAACAAACTTTTGTCTTGCCGGATAAGGTCTCGGATTGGGGCGACTAAATCTAATTAAGTTCAATGCTCAGAAGACACAAGTTTTCGCGTTTACCACTAAAAAGAACCCCTTTGTCATAACTCCTCAATTTCAGGGCACTCCCCTTGTTACTTCAGCCAGTAAACGTACAGTTTCGTAGTCACTTGGAAGGGAAGGCTGAATTGGCCTCTAAAACGCTTGGCATGCTCTGCAGATTGGGACAGTATTTTATGCCGGCACACTGCTTGCAACTTTACAAGGGACGAATTCGGCCTAACATGGAATACTGTTCTCATCCCTGGGCCGGGGCTTCCTAGTATCAGATTCTTCCACTTGACCGCATCCAGTGCGGAGCGGCTCGAATCGTCGATGACCGACGAAGACAAAAGACGAGACAAAGTGATGTTGCATCCCTTTGCATTTTCTATCGCATTTACCACAGGGAGTGTTCAGAGGAATTGTTTGGATTAATTCCAGGCACAAAATTTCATCAACGCATTTCACAAATCCACATCATCGGGATGTTTGGCGGTCCACTACTGTCCGATTTACTAGGAATTTTTTTCCTCGCACGACTTCTGTGTGGAATCGTTTACCACTGGCGATTTTTCCGGACCGATACCACCTAGGGACCTTCAAAAAACGAGCTTACTCCTTTTTAAAAAGCCAGCAACGCGCCTACAATTTCCCTGGTATTGTATTTATTAATAGGCGGTGGTCGACACTTGCCATCAGGTGAGCCGCATGCTCGTTTGTCCCCCTCTTCTATATAAAAAAGACAATAAAACGAAGTAGACAATTATCTTTAACAATGTTATATTTATATTCTGGAAGAGGGAGTAATTTTTGTGATTTCAGTTCGAGCCGTTCGCGGTCAGGAGCCAAAAAGTTAAAACTCGAAAATTCTTTATACAACTAGGATAGTACATAATTTTTCAAACGTCGTTCTTGGAGGCCGAGGGGCCCCTTTAGCTTGGGGGCCCCGGGGCACTGCCCCTCCTAGCCCCTGGGTAGCTACGCCACTGCCTAGTTGATAGAAATAACTTCAGATACTGACATACTATTTGTTTTATCTATCAAAGACTGCGTTATTAATATTAGCTATAAGCTATATAATTAACATAATATTCAATATAATAAATAATAACCATAGAATTATTACGTATAGAATACTAGTACGCGCACCGAAAGTGAAGCAAGTAAAACTAACGCGAAACCGCGTAAGTTCACTCAGCGACGCGTCAGTGCGCAACGTCACGTCTTACGGAGAAGAGCTCCCGAAAAATTGTAAAAATGACCGTTTGTGTTGTAAAATATTGACACAACAGTGATGATAAACATAAGTGACATTTCACAGGTAAGTTCATGTATTTAATTCATTATTAATACGTAAAACTAAAAAAATACATACCTAAGCTATCATAATACAAATGTTGCTAGTTGTGGGGAAAAAAATCACAATTTTCTTTTAAAATATTTATTTTCTATTTGTGTTTAAAACGTTTGATCGCAACGCTCTGTGTAAAACTCAAATGTTTATATGTAGATACCTACTTCTCTAAGTATTAACATAATATTAACAATGGGTGCCTTTTTAAAATATGCCGTTTTAGAGTATAGAATAAAAACTTTTTTCATTTACTACATCAAGAGATTATTAATAAGAACGCCTTTACTAAGCAGATGTCACTTTACACCCAAACATAGTCTATTTTTAACCGACTCCCAAAAAGGAGAGGTTATCAATTATGTATGTACGCTGATTTCTAAGACGATTCTAGATCAATTCGTATATACATGCTGTAATTTTAGTGGTTGTTTTCCCGTATTCCTGACTCAATGCAAATTATAATTTTAAAATGTTTAGGTATATAATGACAATATTGATAATTATATAAAATTAAAAAAATAATCTTAATGATTATTAAAAAAAATCTTTTAAATCATAAAAGCATTCAATTTTTAATCAATTATACAAATATTTGTATAATTGATTAAAAATTGAATTATATAATCTTTCGCTTAATAATTTAAATTCTTTAGGTATTTTATTAAATATTTTTACACACATACTCGTATTAAGACAATTTTTGTTATATTTAACGAGCCTAGAAATGACATCTAGGACAAGTTGGTCAGGGTCATGTCGATTTCGAGGATGTATATCACTTGCTTTAACAAATAATGACTTATTTTTAATAAATATTCAGAGCTAAATAAATTCTTACGCGTAGTAATACGGCATAAGCTAGCCTGCACGTCCAACCTACTCGCAAGATATTGCTATTCGTTTGAGGTCGCATTCGAGTTTTGTTTTCTCTATTGTAAATCTGCCATTTTGCATCCTAATAATTTTTATATTAATAAATCTATTGTACTACCAATACAAAATCATTTGACTTCGGAAAACAACCATTAAAATTTCAGCGTGTATATGGGATCAATCTGTGTATATCCTTTCAAATAAAAAAATCTAAATCGGTTTAGAAATAACAGAATTCTGAGGTAAAAGCATTAAAAATACACTGAATTGAGAACCTTCTCCTTTTTTGAAGTCGGTTAAAATTAAACATTACACGATGTGCTTATTGTATTCGAGCAAATTAATTGTGTTTAATAATATTCTTAAATTTTATTACGTCTGCATTTTTGTACCATTAAAATATGTATAATAAAGTTATATTAGTACCATCAATATCGTGTTTATTTTATTCCATTTATTATTCTCATAAAATACGTCTTCGTACGCAATACGTAATCCTTATTATATCGATTATTTAAAATTAATCAATAAAATAGTGATTTTCACAATTTGATTGCAAACGCCAGAAACTGGTATCACTGAATGGCGTGTATGTGTGCGTGTGACGAGCGTAGGCACATTCGACTCGCGCCCACTAACAATGACCTTGCTTCACTTTAACGCTCGTGTTTTGTACTAGACTGCGCTTCTATACGTAATAATTCTATGATTATAACCTAAACAATACATTGATAAATGTTGATGATTATTAAAAAGCATTATATTGTTTTTTTTAGAAGTTATAAAATTGTCAGTTATATACTGACAATTTTATTACTTCTTTCCAAATTTTAAAAATTTCGTGAATGCCGAGAATTCCCGAGACTCGACAAAAATAATAAGCGGAGAAATGAGAAACACTAGTACATATGAAAAGAAAATATTAAGTAAGCCCCAAATATATATTTTTCTTAAATTATGATAAAAACCTACTATAATAATTTATCATAGCGATAATTTGCCATAATTTATTTTAGTGTTTTTTTTATATCCATGTGTATTATTTCAATGAAAATTAGAGTACTGAATATGTCATGAACAGTTAAATAAGATTGCTCTGTTTAAAGGCCAATATGTTTATGAGGCTTCATCATGTTTCATGTTTATATTCTTTCATCTGTCCCTGAAAAGTATAAAATAATAATAAACTTATTATCATTTTAGCTGCATGAATTTTAAAAACATAATGATCTTAACACAGTAAAGTGAACTAAGTGTCTGAGGATACAGATGCACTCTCTATTCTCTCAATCTCGGTATGTTAAGAAAATGGTCACTCATTCATGGACTGACCGCGGCAAGTGCAACTTAATTTCGCAGATCTATTGATCTGCGCAGCTATTACTTAACCACGAGTTCCTCTTCTCTACGACTAACGCTGTAGGGGATGAACCACGCTATTTAAGCTATACATTTATTTTGGTTGATAAATAGATACTTAGTTCGGTTCATAATGGCTTAAAGAGGATAATCTCAAGATTTTTTTTGTCTTTAATGTACTACAGTTTTATAATGTATGAAAATCTGTCTCTATATTTATCTAAAGTTTTGAAAGTTATATTTTTGAAGTCTTATTATAACAATATTTTACTTACTGGTACAAATAATGTAGTAATGACTCCTTTTAATAAAATTGTTTTTATTCTACTTTTTCTTTTATACTTCTCAAGAAAATGTTTGCTGCAAATTGTTGAGTTCTTCTTTGCATTCCAACCAACCCTTCCAATGAACCTTAACCACTTTTTCTAATTATAGAATCCGGAGGGAATATGTTTGAAAAACGGCAAAATAAAATTACGTTTTAGAACGCAAACCGAGGATTTATTTTCTTGTTGTGTAGGCAAGTCTATCGATTCATTATAAACATTCAAGATAAATATCGACATTAATTTTGATATAGTTGAGTCAATCCCTAGCGTACATGTAAAATATTTTGTATAAAAATGTATTTACTAAATTCATGCAAATTATCAACAACGTGACTTTTTTCTTTGCAAAATATCAAAATTAACAAAATAATTGAATATATTCTATATTTTAAACAGTACGTAACATAAATTTTAACCAAAAATAAAAGCGTCATAACACTGACGACGTCTTGAGAATTTACCTGTGATATGTGAAATTTTCAGGATTATTTCTATTATTAACAGCACAGTCACTCACGGAACAATTAACCATTTTGGAAAAAAGTTACTTACTAAAAATAACCACTATTATACTTTAAAAAATTACAAAAGATCTCGGAGCTATTTTTTGCGTGCCGAATTGTGCCGACCTGTCATTCAAAATCGGTTACAGAGTCATGAGATTTGGTATCCTTTTCTATCTTGCATTTTAGCCATAAGGAATTTTCGTCTCCCTTGCACACTATGTTGGTCTATACGCTAGTATATCCTAAGTCTATGGGACAGGGCATACCTACAGAATTAGCGTGACTACCTACAATACACTGGCGCATAAAATGGCCGCCTTTTATAGGGTTGTAACTCAGCAATATGGGCAGCTGATATCGATATTTTTACTTATATGTATTTGTTCTCATTTCATATAATTGAATTTGTTACTTTATTTATTTTATTCCGTAGGTATTTATATAGGTACAGGGCTATATTTTCAATCTTCAAATAACTTATCTGAGGAATAAATAATGTGTCTGGCAGTTTTATGGCTTTTGTGTAGATAGAAATTAAATCCGTAGCCTAATTGTGTAACACACTAAAATGACAAACCATACCAATTTGACAGTTTAACAATATCCATTGCGTTGTTTTTGTTGTCGAGCAAACGAATTTTTCAATCACATGAAGCAATGGATATTGTTGGGTTGTCAAATTAGATTTGGATTGCTATCCTTAAGTTTCGCTTGAGCTGCTTCACCAGGCTTCACCGCATATAAACTTACGCAGTGCATACTCTACAGATTTCTTGTATTAGGTACAGTCAAACAAAGAGTTAAGTATGCAGGCAGCTAACTTGCAACTTGTTTTAAACAATGTTCTGAGTGTGCTAAGTACTTACTCAAGTTTTTTACATCATTTATATAATTGTGAACAAAGTTAAAAAGTTATAACGCACACAATAAAAATGAATATTGACAGAGTAGTGGGAAGATTTTTGAGAAGAGTTTTGCTTGTATACCAAAGTTATTTACTGTACAATATTACTGGGATGGAGATCCCTGATCCCATATTATAATCCCATATTATAGTATTTTTAATATAAAATAATAATGATTAGTTGAGTAAAAATTAAATCAACTGTTTTAAAAATCAATACTTATTTATTATTAAATGGTATATAGGAACGTTCTGCACATAATTAATCACAAATGGTAAGTTACACAAGCATGTTCGGTCCTGCTGGATATAATATTTTATTTATTATATACAATATTAAAAACTATAATAAAAAAAAAAACTAAAACTAGTAATTTAATTATCAAACAGTCCTACTCCACGCGGTATCGTGCCAAGAACGCTGGCTGCGTTTCCCCGCTGAATGGCTATACTTAGCCTTTGAGCGAGAAAAGAGCCAGCCCTCTTATCACCAGCAGCAACGACCAGCCGCGGATGGAGTTCCTTTAAGAACTTCACCGCACGTGGATCTCACAGACCGATAGTATCTACAGCAAATGGTACAAATATGTAGTCATCTCTCAGAGACTCACATTTGCGCCACTTACTTAGTTCAGCTGCCTCTGATGCCGCCCCGGCTCTAAACGAGGTACCCCTGAGATGAGAGGCCGCCAAAGTGTCTACGCAAGTAGCATCCCACACTAGGGCTTTACCTCTCTCCAAGGGACCAATGTCATACCGTCGGGTCTCCTGCCATCGTCTCTAAATATTCCACAAGGCTCTAAAACCGAGGGAACATTTATAGAGATAAGAGCCCTTCGGATGACATCGTTCAAAGAACCGTGCCGTGAAAACCTACCAGCACTTTTCTTACAAGAAAGTCCGTGGAGCCCAAACTTGTCGACGCTGCTACCACAGGGGCACTGATGGGGTTGACAAATCGCCGCTCCTAGTCGGATTCCTACAGCGATGCGCAAGCTTTCCCCATCAAGTAATGTGCCGAGATTACTTGATGGTAAAGCGTAACCAGTGACTAGATTCCTTAGTCGAAACAGCTAGAAGGCGTGCCTTATCTTGGTCACTATGGAAATTATGAAACAAATCTTTCTGCACCCTCTGTACCAACGGAATATCCCACTGTTTTTGTTGGTTAACTTCCAGTGGAACATTTTCGCCGGGACAGAGTGTTTGCCATGTCTGCCCTGCCTCCAGAGCAAAGCACAGGTCTACTTTATTATTTAAAATTATGTTACATAAATTACTGACACTATGCACGGAAGCAAGGAAAGCAGGCAATGCAACGCTAGAAAGATTTCTCACACCAATACCACCAAATTTTATAGGTAAAGTAGCTTGAGTCCAGGCTATTGTATTTAAAGTTAAATTTAGAATTTTTTCTATTGCTATTTTAAGATTATTATCAATATCTTTTAAAATATCCGAACATTTCCAGACTGGACTCGAGCGGAGTAAGTATGTAAATCTAGGTACAAGGAGACAATATTTTAAGATAGTAAGCGCAATGTGGGGGCTTAATTTATACAATTTATCAACGTGGTTTAAAAACTGATCAAATTTTTATTATATTATTTTTATTTATATTATTTTTATTTATATATATATTCAGATTTAAAATGAAAAATGTTATTTTTCGCAGGTAGGTACATTAATTTTGTTTATTTGAAATTATATTTGAAATTTTATTATAGTACAACACTTTGTTACTGCTTTTTGACAGTTTGACAGCAGATCTAACACATAGAGATATACCTATGGAGGCGGCATATTCTACTATAGAAATAATAGTTATACAAATATCTATAATATCGACACACTTGTCAAAAACAGTTTTGTCTTTTTTTTAACAAAGCAGTAGCTGCAATAGAAAGAGAGACAACTACACTTTGTCAAGTGCTTATTTTCGTAACACTTTCGTGTGACGTCATTAGCTCATCCATGTGACTGCGCCGCCATGTTAAGCGCCAAGTTTTGTAGATCTGCTGTCAAACTGTCAAAAAGCAGTGACAAAGTGTTGTACTAGAAATTATTTTAATAGATTAATTTTGTTCAGAAATGAATAAATATAATATTTTTCATTTAAAATCTGAATATATATATATATATTATTTTATATTAAAAATACTATAATATGGGATCAGGGATCTCCATTCCAGTAATATTGTACAGTAAACAAATTTGGTATACAAGCAAAAAATCTTCTCAGGAATCTTCCCACTACTCTGTCAATATTCATTTTTATTGTGTGCGTTATAACTTTTTAACATTGTTCACAATTATATAAATGATGTAAAAACTTGAGTAAGTACTTAGCACATTCAGAATATTGTTTAAAACAAGTTGCAAGTAAGCTGCCTGCATACTTAACTCTTTGTTTGACTGTACCTAATACAAGAAATCAGTGAAGCAGCTCAAGCGAAACTTAAGGGATAGCAATCCAAATCTAATTTGACAACCCAACAATATCCATTGCTTCATGTGATTGAAAAATTCGTTTGCTCGACAACAAAAACAACGCAAATTCATATTAGTAAAAATATCGATATCAGCTGCCCAGATTGCTGAGTTACAACCCTATAAAGGCGGCCATTTTATGCGCCAGTGTATTGTAGTAGTCACGCTAATTCTGTAGGTATGCCCAGTCCATATACTTCTAAGTCAGTGATCTAACACAAAACTTGGCGCTTAACATGGCGACGCAGTCACGCTTGGATGAGTTAATGACGTCACACGAAAGTGTTACGAAAATAAGCACTTGACAAAGTGTAGTTGTCTCTCTTTTCTATTCCAGCTACTGCTTTGTTAAAAAGAGGCGGAACTGTTTTTGACAAGTGTGTGTCGATATTATAGATATTTGTATAACTATTATTTCTATAGTAGAATATGCCGCCTCCATAGGTATATTTATATCTCTATGTAAAAGTCAGTGTCATATTTTTTCTCCATTTGTTATGGTGTTGGCAATAAGTTCTTCAGCCATATAGAACAAAGCTTAACAAAGGGCACACTGAAAGTTCTGCGTTCCTGGCTGCTCATAAATGTTATAATTTTTATAACAAAGGCGTATCAATTGTTTGTTTTTTATCACAAATTGAAGCAGGGTGATGCAACTTTGTATGAAAGCTGAAAAATCTGCACACAATCATGATTTTGCCAATGTTGGGCTTATAAAAATAAAGCGAGAAAAAAATATCGCTGTTTATTTCCTCTATGTTGTTTTAGATTGCCATTTTAAAAATTAGATACAAAAATTCATATTATATCGGAAGAAACTAAAAATGTTAATAAAAATGTTTTTTTTTTGCTTTATCATACATACATATTACTCTGAGATTTGCACAATTAATTTACCTATTCATTGATTAAAAATTATTTATAAAATATTAGCAGAATTCTATCAAAAGAAGCCAAGAATGAATAGATGAAAAAAAAGACATTTGTTTGTCAACGTCCTTCATATTGAAAATATTTTCTGAAATTTATTTCATAGGTTTAGATTTTAATATTTATTATTGATTTTTGCTTAAATTCAGTTATTATGGGCTCAGAATACATCATTTTCGTCTGTTGGCGAATACACAGTCATAATATCGTCGTGAATATACAGTAAAGATTTTTTGTGAAATGTTAACTCTGTGTAAGACTATTATTATTACTGATATGACTATAAATTAATTCATTATTTCAAAATTTTATGCACGATGTGTGATCATCATTGAAAGTAAGTTAAGTGTTGTGAAAATAAAAAGCACAAAATCATCTGACACTTTCTGCTGGTTTCCTATAATAGGAAAAGATAAACTTATGACAATATTGTGGTAAGTCTATAAACATTTTGTAGGGTATTATTACTATATTGACTCGAATTGTATCTGTTTCAGATCACGTATTTGGGCTGAGTTAGGTTTTCACCATGAGAATTTTGCTGATTTAAATTTACGTTCATGTTCTGTGAAGAATATCTCTCTGACAATAACATGTGTTATATATCATTAATGAGCGTGGAAATATTATTTGCAAAAGCAATAAAAAACATCAATGATAATGTATAGTTTATGAAACAATTCGTCATCCAGAAAATAAAATTACATAACTATACTTATTTATAGTTTTATTTTATCCCACATACTAATCTAAAGTATATTCGAGTAATTTTGATGCAACCTCTTAAATGTATATGAATTTACCCCATAGGTTTGTGAGGCTTTAGCCAAAATTACTCGAATATGCCTTAAATAAAAAGTTCAAGGTTACAGAATACAGAGGTTTGAAATTCCCGCTAAAAAAGTTTTATATAGGCGCCCACCGTTGCGCTTGTAGTGTACACTCATAAACACGTGTTTCCGTTTTTTAGTATGAAGTTGGCGTTCTAAATAGGGGTGTCCACTTTGAAAATAGATCGATGTTTTTTCTCGATTTAATGCATCGAGACTGTGCATCGATATATTCCGATGCATCGGTTAGTAATGTTTGTTAGTAATGTAAGTTTTTTCAACATCGAGTACTTTTTCTGACTTTACATTATAAATCTGTAGTCAACTTTCTGACACCCCATTCAAACAACCGAAAATTTTGAATGATCTACTACTCTTACATCAGCACTGTCTTTGTCCACACGCCTTTTGTAAGTGTGTGTGTGTGTGTGTGTTCAAGGATGTTACATAGATAGATATTCTTTATTGCATGAAACACAAAGTATCTTAAGAACTAATATATTGTTAACAGACGTATATATTCATAGTTATATATATGTACTATTTATATTTGTATGTTGATGTGTGTATATGTATGTATATGTCTGTATGTATATATGTATAAATAGAAGATATTTCTATAGTTTATTTATTTTATACATTAGTAAAATTTATATATAAGTTAGTTGATTATAATTTTTATTTTGTTTTTATTCTATAATGCTACACCTACGTCAAATTCTCACCACTCCATGGGTTGACTGGTAGAGAATGCCTCAAGGCATTAAGTCTGCCCTTTGTATGGTTTTATATTAAAGAATGCAATAAAGAATAAATAAATTATTATTTATGATCATTGACCTACTACTAAATGGACGGCGGGTCTAGAACAAAATTCACGAAAAATGTGTCCCGAGTCAACCTATATAAGCGTATTATATATATATATACATATATATATATATATATATATATATATATATATATATATATATATATATATATATATATATATATATATATATATAAAACTATAACATCCTAATTCAAACCATATTGTCATTAGAAAACTGCTCAATTTTACTTGCGACAATTTATCAGCCTTATAACTTCAACTAGAGGCATCTTATACAGCTTCTATCGAAAATTATCTGGCGCGCAATTGGAGCTCTTTTTGCATTTTGGAACTCTTTTGGCTCGGACACTTTTGAGCGCAGAGCCGAGGTCCATTTAGTAGTAGGTCAATGTTTATGATATTATTTTAAATTATTTTAATAGAAAAAAAGCATATATCACAATAAAAATACTTATATATGGAATATAACTCCATCTTTTTGTAAATTTTAAGTATTTGACTGTTTTATGCGCACCTACTTCGTCGGAAACGATACTTGTAATGATAAAATCGATTCGTAAACAGTTTTTATAAACGCACAAGATTTTTAAATCCAATACCTTGGCAGAGGGGAATAATCATGCGAGGCGAGTCCACTGGGTTAAATGGTTTAAAGGTGGCTACTCACTTGCCTGACGCAGGGATAATCTAGGGAGTAGTAGTGGGGATGACCCTTAATTCCCTTAATTGTGATGTGTGTATGAAAGCAGGGGCAGTTTTCTAAGTCGGCCCTGCGGCAGGGCAGCAGGGGCGCAAGACCTTTCTTGCTCCCTAGATCATAGCTACCGCTGCCATGTGTGTAGCACAATTAGGGCAATTTCAATCAGTTTGACTTTCGCGCGCAGCACACGTCACAATGGATAACAATAAAAAATAAGAAATTTGGACACTGGTGATAGAAGTGTATAAAGAGCGGCTTCTTTACCCAGTATCTCCTTTTTGTCTTTTTGCGGTACTACCGCAGAATGAACTTTATTTGAACGTTGTAACGTTTTTAAACTTGGTAGAGTCATGCTGCAGCTTTTAAGGACTATGTTATGGTTGTAATTATTAATTAATTAGTTGTTTTATCAATAAATATGGGTGTCTATGGGCCACAGTATCCACTTATCATTAGCTGGACTGTGCTCATTTGTCACCCTTATTCTATATAAAAAAGAGCCAAGGCTATATTTACCAATTCATTGATATTACGATAAAACTAGCGCCATTCTCAACGCGTGTATCCAGCGAGACGTACACTCTCATACTGAACGGTAGGCATGTGTGTAGAGACAGTTCTGATATTGCCCCAATCGCTGTTCACCCTAAATTGCCCTGCGGCAGGCGAGTGAGTAGCCGCCTTAAGACCGAGACAGACCAGACGATTTTTTTTAAATTCTCTTTAGCAGAGTGTTGCCAACCAGCCAATCTCAATTTCTTGATTCCGCTTATGGGACTGACAGCTGCCAACTAGCGCCACCAACAGGTTTAACATTATAACTTCTAAATCAGAGCATGTTTTAGTTTTTCTAATTTAGAAGTTATAATATTAATAGTGATAGATTGTATTAATATTATAACTTCTAAATGAGAGCATATTTTAGATTTTCTGATTTAGAAGTTATAATATTAATAGTGATAGATAAGTAGGTATACCTTTTTACAATTGGCTGGTTATCATTGATTCGATGTTTTATGAAAATACATCGATACATCGAGTATATCAATAACTTTCCAAAACATCGGATCGATTCGATGTATCGTATTGTAAACATCGAGTGAATTCGATGCATCGATGTATATCGAATATCCCATGGAATATAAAAACAAGAGGAAGTAGCAAAACGCATAATTTGTAGCAGAACCACTGTCGCCAAACTCACACATACGCAAGAAAGAAATGTGTACCGACAATTGTGTACCATTTCAATATTTTTCGCGTGATTGGCTATTAAAAAATAAAAGAGAAAGGCATTATGTTACTTACCATTCACTTGAGTACGAACCATATGGTCTTAAAAATAGAGATCATATTACATTTCACCAACGAAGTTTCTAGAATTAATGAGCAAATTCAGCTTCTTAACGTTAGATGTCGCAATAATAAATTCACACTATTATAGACAATGACAATAGATATAACGTTGATATTGCCCTACCTAACCTATACTGCTACGTGAATGATGTTAGTAATGTAGTTACTCTCCCTGAAAGTGATCTGGCTTATATCGATATTCAGTGTATGATTATTATCATGTATATGAAATGTATTGACTGAAGAAACAGAATTGAAAAAAAAATATGATGAAATGAGTAAAATTCAAAATTTATTAGAAATTGTCTTGATGTATTACGTATATCCCCGTAATTCATATAGCCGGCATATAATTAATTGTCTTTAATGGAAATTTATTGATTGTTAGCTAAATTATCATTTATGAAATGGAAACAAGGAAAATAATAAAAACAATAATTTTTCAATTGTGTATTGTCATTGAAATAACACATATTTGTTAAAAATTATCGTTTTCACACTTTAATATTAAAGTTTAGACGATAATTAATTCAGATACTAATGTAGATCATGATATTAAGATCACTTTTATTTCAGCATCTTTCCAAAAGTCGTGAGTATTACTAAACTACTTACTTACTTCTCTGGCTTAGCAAGCCTAACAAAAGTTCATTCATAGGGTATCACCCCATAATTTCGTATATTTTCATAGACATCCAGTATTTGCAAATTTTCATTAATATGTTAGTGAATGAACAGGACGGTGATAAAATTTTGTCGAAAACTTTAATATCGGCGTAGTCACAACACTGTCGCAGCTATTTTTATTCAAAATGTATTTACAGATAAACCTTAGTATAACGAAATAAGGTTGAATATAACTTGTAATGAAGGCAATTTGATATTTTGTCCATGTTTAGTAAAGTTTCTATACAAAAAAGGAAAAAATTACACGTGCCTTTGGTACGAAACACCTCCATTCAAAATATGTTTTTTTACTTTCGTTTTTACACTCCAATATTGCCCAAAACGGCATATTTTCGCATATATCACTTAAGCAGCGATCAGTCAGCTCGTAACAATTTGAGCCTGCGACTGACAGTCAATTACGCTCTACTGTTACTAATTCTGACTCGCCTGCCCCGCCCACTTTGGGCTTCCTCTTGTTTTTTATATTCCGTGGAATATCCCTAAGTTCTTCTCTTGGTAGAGAGTAATTGTGTTCTGTGAATTGAAGTTATCCCTAGCCAAAATGGAATTGAAGCGAAAATATTTTAGAACCATAATTTCTTATGTTTTTAAAAGTTCACTTTCTTCGCAAGATTACACTTCTTGTCTTCAAAATGCTATCGGGAGGGAAGCATATTATAGAGCACCGTAAGGCGTTGTTACGCATAATTTGATATGTTTATCGTGTTTTAACTGTTTAAAAAGGTTTATTATAATATAAATGAATACATGTTTGATAATTAATCCCTTGAAATGAGGTGGTCACTTCCAAACTGTTTGTACGACCTGTGTTTTTTTTTTTATTTTTTTTTATAGGAGAGGGGGCAAACGAGCATGCGGCTCACCTGATGGTAAGTGATTACCGCCGCCCATGAACAACTGCAACACCAGGGGAATTGCAGATGCGTTGCCGGCCTTTTAAGAAGGAGTAGGCTCTTTTCTTGAAGGTCCCTAAGTCGTATCGGTCCGGAAAAATCGCTGGTGGTAATCGATTCCACAAGGAAGTTGTGCGAGGAAGAAAACTTCTTCTAAATCGCACAGTGGTGGACCGCCAATCATCCAGATGGTATGGATGGTATCTTGAGTTCTGTCGCGATGTGCGATGGTGAAATTGAGCGGCTGGAATTAGTCCGAACAATTCCTCAGAGCACTCCCCGTGGTACATGCGATAAAATACGCAAAGAGATGCAACATCTCTACGCAGTGCCAGTGAGTCAAGCCGATCGTTTGTATTGTGTAAATAATTTTACTTAAAAAAAGTCCTGCTGCCTCTTCAAAAGACAGAGATTTTTCTAGTTACCTTCAATAGTGCACCTTCATTAAGAATTACTTGTAATCTATATTGAATAAAAAATATTCTATTCTATTCATGGAAGATACACCAAGATTATACGCCTGTGGTCTGTGTGGTGGTGTAATCATATCATATCTTCCTGAGGTAAAATAAATGAATAGCAGATAATAAAACGTCATATGAATTGAAATACATTTATTTATAATATTTGTGCATCACTTCGTACTCCCACTCTGTCTAATTTCTAATACACAACACCGCAAATAAGGGCGAATGCATAATAATAAAAATAATCTTAATTTAGTATCTACTAATTTCATCATTTAATCATCATAAGACATGTAATTAGGCTTCGTTACAATAATAGCAATCTTTGCTAAGTATGGCTCGAATCATAGGTAAAACTTCGATATTTTTATAAATTCTTTAAAATAAATCAAATCATAGACCTTTGTACAATACATAATATGTTACTACTTCTTAAGGTTACTAGGACTATATTATACAATAAAAATGGTGTTGACTGCATCCATTAGTGGATCTATTATAATAGAGTATTTATAACAATAATGAGGGCATACACGACTTTTTCTGCCACCAGGGCGGCGCCACTAGAAAGTGAGGTATAATATTTGACAGATTTCATAGCGGGGTGGTTAATTTATTCGGAAAATGTAAAGGTCGTTGTTTCTTTCTGTACTATTAGCAATATTCTATATTAATAAGATTAAAAATAAATAAACCAAACCACAGATATTCATAAAAGTAGAAAAATTTAAAAAGGTATTATGTGCAAAAAATAAAAGAGCAAACTACTGACGCATTGTTTTGTGTATTAATAGAATACTCTAGAAACTGAAAAACTTTTATTAAAAACCAACTTCTCAATTAAATTACATTGTGTAACAAAAATCTTTACCTCACTGTCAACTAGCGACATCTGGTGAGCAGAAAATTATTGGCCCGCATTGTATATATTATAAGTCCAATAAATCCATACGTATCTCTTATAAATCTTTGTTTTGCTAAATTGATTCTATTTGAACCAATAAAACCTTAATAATGTAATTATAAAATAATATGCGCGGTAACAATATTATTGTTAAAATAATGCTTTATTTGATATTTAATATCAAATGAAAAAATATTTTATAAGTAATTTTATTTCCAAGAGCATTAATTAATAATATTACGTCGGTCAATAAGTCCCGAGCCTGACGTATAGATGGCGCTGTTAGGGATTTTTTCTATTTTTAAAAAGAACAGACTTCTATATAATCCGTGCAAAATTTTCATAATCTCTAAATTATTTGTTTAAAAGTTACGGTGACATTTTTGGCGCCACTTTGAAAATGTTTGAAACAATGGACGAAAAATAATTTCGAGTGCTAATTAAACATTGTTTTTTAATGAAGAAAAATACCGTTGAAGCAAAAAGTTGGCTTGACATTATGGGGTTGACTTTATGGGGACTGCTCCATCAAAAGCAACAGTTAGACGTTGGTTTGCTGAATTTAAGCGCCGACGAACAGACACAAATTATACTGAACGCTCTGGACGTCCAAATGAGGCAGTTATTTCAGAAAACATAAAAAAAGCTCACAAAATAGTTTTGGAAGAACGTAAAATGAAATTGCAAGAGATAGCCGAGGACCTAAAGATATCGAAAGGTAGTGCATTCACCATTTTTCATGAGCATTTGTCTATGAGAAAGCTTTGTTCCAAGTGGGTACCGCGTTTGCTCACCGTTGACTAAAAGCATCAACGTGTTGAAGCCTCAGAGCGCTGTTTAGAGTTATTTAGGCGGAACAAGAAGGATTTTTTCATGCAGTATCTCACAATGGATGAAACTTGGATCCACCACTACACTCCAGAATCAAAACGGCAGTCAAGTAAGTGGACAGCAACCAATGAAAGCCGCCCAAAGCGACCAAAAACTCAAATTTCAGCTGGAAAGGTTATGGCATCCGTGTTTTGGGATGTGCATGCTATAATATTTATAGACTATCTACAGAAGGGCGAAAGGATCAATAGCGAATATTATATGTCGTTATTAGTGCGTTTGAAGGAGGAAATTGCGAAAAAACGGCCTCAAATGCAAAAGAAAAAAGTTTTTTTTCATTGGACAAATCGTATTATAAAAAAGGCATAGAAACGTTAGAGCGGCGCTGGACTGAGTGTATCACTTTTGAAGGAGACTATATTGATGAATAAAATTAAATTTTGATTAAAAATTATGTTTTTCTTACTTAGGCTCGGGACTTATTGACCGATGTGTTACATTCGTCATTTGAGCCAAAATTATTTATCATTTAGTTTCTCTCGACATATAATGTATTATTTCGATAATTTATTTATGTTAAAGGACTTTATACAACAACATCTAACTTTCATACCTTAATATTTAAAATTTTACGTGCTCTGAGCGTCGAAGGAAAATGTTAAGGTAATAAAATATAAGTAAGTTTCATTATTTAGCCTTCAATCATATATGGTAATAATTTATATAGTTCTGAAATTAGAACCCTGTATTCCTCAGAGATATGGTTAGGATAATTTTCAAATAAATCAGGCACTTTCATGTCATTTTTTGTAACTAATATCATAAATGTAACTGTGACTTGATTTATTCCGATTTAATTTGATTAAGTTTAACTTTAGTTATAACTTTGTTTATCTTATCTAGTATAAACTAGTTGTTGTTTAATACTTTTTTAGATATACTTTAAAACTATTTTTGCAAACTGTCTAAATCGGAAATCTAGTGTCAAGAGTCTATTTATCGATGTCATAGTAATATGTTTGGATAAGCAGTATTGTATTCTACAGTGAAAGCACCATTCATTGTTACAAACATCCCCTAAAATTACTCACAACTTTTAACTTAACTATTTAAAGCATCAACAAATAAGAAATTGGCACAAAAACAAAACTATTTTCGTCCAGCGTCTTCTATTACTATCTTTCGATAAAAATAGTGCATTATCTAAATTAAAAAATAATATTAAAAATATCTATACACAGAAAAATACTATCATAAACTAGCGTTTTGGACGTTTAAATAAAAGCTGGTTGTTTGGCGGAATGCTGTAAGGCGGCTAAGACGTCGTGCTTAAGTCTAACGTACAATCTGCCTTTTCTCCAAGGGTTTTGTAGCTGCAGGGGTCTGAAGTCATCTCTGAGGCAACGTTCCCTTGCTCCAATGACGGCGACTAAACAGAAATCTTGAAGTCGTTCAGGACCGTAAACTGGACCCGCTTTGCCCTTTAATACGGCGGCCATGTTGAGTTGTTTGACAACTAGGTCGATGACCTCGCGGGCCGACGTGCGCGGAGTTACGTGAAGTTTTAAGGACGTTCCCGCGGCTAAGCCAGTCTCGTACGCAGCGAACACCTGTAATAATGTTAGTTGTACTGGACGCATGAATTTGTTGTATGTATATTATTTTACTTGAATATTACATAATATGTAGCCATATTGCTATTGTAATAGTAAATTTTTTTTATAGGATCAGTATCATTGTGTAGTGGTGGTATAAGAATATCCACTACCCCCATATCATCCCGTGAGTGTAAGAAGCGACAGAGGGAAACTGATACAGGACAGGCAGGAACATCTTCCTGATATCAACAAAAAAATTAAACCTTCGGTTGTTAGTCAGCTTGTCAAGAGTGACAACTATGGCAAATATGGGAACACAAAAGACAAAATGTTACATATACCTGCAGTATTCCAGGCTGGTCAGGTGTACGCTGTTCCACATGAGGCTTGATGTCCTCCTCGCTTACTTCTTCAGTCTTAGGAACCTTATTGTTGCATTCCACATCTTCCTGCGTCTCTAACAACGGTTGACGTTTAATACACAAGTTGGGTTTCTGAAACAACTCCTGTCCAGTGTCCGTGAAGTCCACGTTAGATTTCACATTGGTCATACTTTTCGAAGCGATGACGTTGCACGGCGCTCGGTGATTCGGTGACGGACGGAATTTTTGGGGAACCACTGATATTGGACAACTCTGGCTCTCCGAATCGCTGGACAGACTCTGAGCGGACTCCGAAACGTTGGCCTTCACAGATCTAACACTGATCATGCTCCCAGGGTAGAAACCTTTGACTGCCATCAAGGGGCTGGACGTGGTTGATACGCTTGCGGTATTTATGCTGTGAGGTCTTGGTTTCGTTTCGACGTTCTCGTCTTGCAATACTAACGTATCTTCGCTCTTCGAGGGCGGGAGGCGATTGCTTCCAATACTGTTATGTGAACCTGACGATTTTATATCGAATTGGGAATTGCTACTTAAGTAGTTGTTACTCATTAAGCTCGACTGAGTGAACTGGGAATCCCCGCTGCCCTTTCTCGAGTACTTCGAGTCGGCGTTTAGAAACTGTGAGCTGCTTAAATTGAGGTTGATACGGATGTTTGTCGCGGAGATAAGCTCAACTGTTGCTCTGATTTGCTGAACTCCGGATGCAAGTGGGCGTGGTTCCCGTTACCAGCTGGACCGGGCCAGGAGCCTCTGCCTGGTGAAGTTTTGGTGATTTTACCATCTCTAGATGGTATTTGGAGTAAATCGACCTTGAGATGCCTGTCCCTTTCGACCGTTTGCGCTTCTGGACTGTCGGTGGAGATTTGCAACTGGTTACTATCGAGTATATGTTTCATTAATATTCCCGAACTGGTTCCGGCTTTATCTTTGTCTCTGGCGAAGCCAATCAAGTCCATGAGCCAGCGTTCACCTTTCCACACGATGTTGAGATTATTTTGTAGGTCTTCCAGTTTTGTTAATCTTTCTTTTGCGGTTTGGAGCTCAGTGCAAGAGAATGCTTCCCGATGCGAGTGAGCCGCTAAGGCTACATCTAATTCTAGAACACAACTAAGCTTCGAGTACTTGTTGAGCATGCTCATGTGGTAAGTTTGAAGGTGTATCATTTCAAACGCTTGGATTGGCAGACTAAGTAAATCACCTTTTTGAAGAAGTATTTCCTTTTGTCCTGGGACAGAGCAGGCTTGCTCAGCTGGCGGGCAGACCATGATGAAACTGACGTCGCTGTTTAGCTCTATGACCTCGAGGTCGTAAATTCGGTGGGCGTTGACGGTTTCAGTCGGTATTTCCATGTCTTTGAATAGTCTCTGAGAGGCGCACGCTATCTGGTCTAGGAACATTTCTTGAGATTCTGAAGGATTTTCGTCGGTGGTGTTTATTGCAACTATGTTGTTTATTGTCTGCTGCTCTTCTGTTGACGTTTTGCCCGACTGGCTTAGCAGATAATCCCATTCCTCACTGCAAAATAAAGGAAAACATGTGCATAAAGTTGACAGTTTGAAATATTGTAACGTCCGCCTACTTGTAAATTACTACTACCGAAATCTGAAGAACCTTATCAATTGAGACCACGCATATAATCAATTGATACGAGGCAGAACCACACTCTCAAAGAATACCTGCGTAAAATAGCAGCTTAATGCTTTGTGTTTGGTATGGTGATTGAGAACCGGAGACCCGTTTTACTGGAAACGAGGCATTTCATTTTAGTCCTCAGGGGTGAAAACGCATTCTGAATTTTGATTCTTAATCGAGGGTAGATTTCTATGGGCCACAGCATACACTTACCATCAGGTGGACTGTGTGCTCATTTGTTTATTCTATGAAAAAGAGTATCTGTGCTCCGTTGTGCTCACTGTAGAAAAGAAAAGCTTGGTGGTCAAAAAAAGGGAGTGTCCAGAAAAGAAAGAACAGTTAGGGCTTGAATTTCAAAATCACGAAAATAAGCGAGGAATACTTACGCAGACACATGTGGATTGTCCCTCACTCTTGTATGCGGTGGTACATTGGGAGTGCGAGCAGGAGTGACAATCCGTACAACTTCCACGGAAGATTGAAGTTTAAGGTATCCTAGATAGAGACCACGTGGTAACTGCACTCTGGACACCTAAAACAAATGGTAACTAACGTAAATATAATTGCATCGTGTTCAATAAATAAACAGACTAAAATATGTTTGAATTTGAACAGAATATTCAACCCTGAGCTGTGGTAGTTCAGAGTTCAATTACAGTTAGTAGCTCGAGCTCGATCTCCGCCGGCAACAATGAAATTGTTAATTGCAGTGTTGAGTGTTGTTATTTTACTACTAGACTAGACATGTCTAAAGAATTAAATATTTTGAGGACATGATGTGAAATTCGTCACCACGCTCTGCAGCAGCACGTTGGTCAAACTGCTTCATAGCACATTCAGAAATGAGAAGTGCACAAGATTGGTTGATGCGACGCACCTGGTGGTAGGCGATCTGGTCGTGCACGGAGGCCATGAGCAGCTCGGCCATGGTGTTGTCGTCGCTGAGCACGCGGCGGCGAAGACGCGCGACGGGCGCCCAGCGCGAGTTGAGCGCCGACACGCACTTGCCCGAGCGCACCGCGCGCACCAGCGACACCACCACCGTGCCGTGCGCGTCGCGCAGCGGCTTGTGGTACAGCTGCCCTGCACCCGAGACAATAACATACACCGTTATCTTACGCTCACCAGATGTCGCTAGTTGGGACTGAAGTGAACAAAGACTTCTATATACATATACTACTAGATCGGTAATTCAGAACAAAAACTGTGGAACAGCGTTTTCTTAGTCACATTAAACAAAATCAGTGTTAGAATGTAGAAAACAATGTTCGCGGTTTACAATACAAAAAAGTCTTCTCGTTCGCTCGCAGTTACCGCGAATTAATTGTAAATTAGTGCGCAATGTATTAAGACTGCAGAGCTCGTCTAGTAGTATATATAGAAGTCTTTGGAGGTGAACTCATTTTTCACGCAGATAATCAAACAGTGCCATCATCAATGGAAGTTTGCATTTAAAATAAAAGCTTTTCGGTTTTCTAGTGTATATACACAAAACAATACCTCAGTGGTGTGTTCTATAATGTTTTACGCATTTTTAACTTTTCTACTTTTAAGATTAACTGTAGTTTTGAAATTGTTGGCTTGAATAATTCTAAACCCAGGGAATTACTTAGCGGAGTCCCGCAGGATCTGTTCTTGGACCATTGATATTAGTTCTATATTTATCGGATTTGAAAAGCACGTTACAGCTACTATTCTCTCATTATTTGCCGACGATGCAAAATTTTTGGAACCTAATTACACAATTTCCAATTATACAATAGGATCTGAATACATCTACGATTGGAATAGTAATTGAATGGATTCTACACATAGGAAAAAATAAACCACGAAATATATATTATCTACGTGATCACCTATTGATTTCTGTAGAGTTACAAAAATACCTTAGCATTACAATAACCAGTGATCTCAAATGAAAATTCATATCCTTAACTAAATAATGTGTATGATTCGAAAAAGCTTTATGTGTAAAAAATTATCAAGATCTCGGAACATACTTAAAACTTTTTTTTTGTTGGAGTTTGCATATGTGATATACTCGTAGAATCCGTATTTCCATTAAGATATAACAATTTTGGAAAATGTTCAAAAAGACTACAAAAATGGTAAAATAATTATGAAATATGACGTATGAACAACGACTACCATTACGATGTGCCTAATCTGCAAAATTTATACTTACTGAATAGCAACCAACGTCTAAGAGGACATCAATTATCAATACAGTAATTAATTTAAAAAAATGTATTCTAAAGTTTTCATGCTTTTTCAAAATACCAAAATCATTAAATATACATAATATAACTAACAACATGGCGATTCTACAGTCTAATGAACTCTTTCCATAGTTTATACGCTGTGGCGATACATTCTGCCGAGGTGGAAAAGTAAAAAAAAAAAAAACACCGTAACCGGTTGTTTTATTATGTGTTTGGTGTTCATTTGTAAAACATTTGTTTCTATAGCAAAACTTTAAAGTTTTGATTCTCCTTCGAGACAACCTTGTCCTAAAAGCAGTATCAAAATCAAAGAAGGGGTCTTGTTATAACTGGTTAACTATCTGTAGGACTATATCAAATGTGAATTAATGTTATTTCATACAGAAATTTCCATATATCAAATAAATGATAAGAGAATTCATCACCACACCAACCCATATCATCCCGGAAAATTCGACGGAAGGAAATTGAAATTGGAGATGGACAGCAGCATCTTTTTGATTATAACTAAAAGCATATGGCTAATTGGCAAATATGGGGGAAATTTGAGGCAAACGATGATGAAGATGATAATCATTCGATCAAATTCCTTAAAATCATAGAAAAATATCGCAAATCAATATAAATTCTATAAATATAGAACAATGGGCAGTAATAGATCGAAAGTATTTATAATAGCTCACCTAAATCTTGAATACATAATGCAGACTGCATTTGAGCAGCCGCAGTAAGCAGCTTCAGTCTGAAGTGTATGGAAGAGGAGGTGTGCTTTTCCATATCTGACCGCAGTGATTTCACGTCGTCCCAAGAACACGACACCTGGTGGTTAAAATTAATATTACAAAATAGCTTTTAGCCACGACTTCGTCCACGTAGAACTAATACCTACAGTGCATAATAGTGGTCTTTGGGCAAGTGTTTCAACTATCGAAAAACCACTCTGCACTTAGTTATTTCCCATTATCTCGAGGACTTTGTGCGATATGGAAAATGTTTAAATAAAAATTGAAGGTCTATTAATTTTACATAAAAAGGTCTATCACCTTATCCAGTCTTATCACCTTGTCCTTTCACTTAATTTTATCAACCGACTTCAAAAAAAGGAGAAGTTTTTTTTTGAGTGTTACCTCCGAACTTTTTTCTACGTGAACCGATTTAGATGATTTTTTTTATTCGAAAACTGGTGCTTCTCACGTGGTTTAATATAAATTTGATCAAGATCTGACTAATACTTTCTGAGTTATCCTTAATAAATTGACTTCGGTTTTACAAAATTTTTATTTTACCAATTGTTGTAAATGGTGTTGGAAGTAAAAAAAAAATTCAAAAATAGATTTTTTGTAAAACTATATGAGATAAAAGATATAGATTTTTTTGTGTAAAATTGCAAACCACAAAAGTTTTATTTGAACTTTTTTATGTCTTTTATAGTTTATGAGACCATCATCAAAAACCGATTTGTTTTATCAGATTTTCTCTTTCACAAAAAATCCTACACGTCTTTGGGTATATATAGCCTATATCACATCTGGAATTGCTCTCTGATTCTAATTATTCTTATCATAATAGCATGCAAATACAAGGCAGTTATTTCGATAATACAGACAGACACTTCAAATTTATTTATATATATGTGTAGACATTCAAGGGAAATAATCTTTCACTATAGTACCTTCATAAGCCAATGGAAGTCTGTGTAAATACAGGCAGGGTAGGTTTCATCCACTTCAATAACCGGTAAGAATTCCTCGCTGGTGACTAGAACTTTGTCTTCATGGTAAACAATGCATGCCAAATATACTCCCCTGAAAAGTAAAATTATTTAAAGTATAGTACTATATTATAGCATAGAAGATTTTATTCCTACAGCGATCTAAGATATAATATGATTTAGAGCAGGGGTTCCCAAAGTTTTAAGGTTGTGGAACACTCACCAAATCCCTTTTATTTCATGGAACAATATCATAGATAGTGAAATTGAAATTTTATAATATTATTCTCACTAAATACCTACGTACCTACATAACAGTATTGGGTTCTTATCATCGCATATTTTGCGCATTTCGAAATAATATTTGTACCTAAGTGTGAAATTATCTAACAAACAAAAATAAATAATTTCGCGGAACCCTGGTGACTTTCCTACGGAACTCTTAGGTTCCGCGGAACCCACTTTAGGAATATCTGATTTAGAGACTCATTTAATTGGTTTCATTTGCAGTCTGTGGGATGAATATAAAAGTCATTTACGACCCCTACTTCCTAAACCCTAATTCATCATCATTACAGCCTTTTAGAAGTTCACTGCTGAACACAGGCCTTCCACAAGGAAAGCTATAAAACACAGTCATTAATTTTATTTACACCTTTCATACATTTGTTACAAAATGTAATTTTTATAGCATACTACAATATACTCAAAAAAGGGTAGATAAAGAATACAAAGACTTCTATGTATACTATTATACGGGTTCTGCGGCCTTAATACATTGCGCACTAAGTTACGATCAATAATTATTCTCTGTAACTCTAGTCGACTGGGAGCGGGCGGAAAGACTAGTTTTTTGTTTTGTAAACCACGAACGTTGTTACATTGATTTTGTTTAATGTTATTGAGAAAACGCTCTCATTATTTATGAGCCCAATTTGTCAACGTGATTTAAAGTCTATTTCAGATAAGTATGTAACGTTAATTCGTATCTGCCTAAAAACAGAAACCGTTGTAAATGAAAATACGACTTCGTGTTATATTTGTCGTGCCTGCGCCCGCGCCCACGCGATCGAAAGCTGTGAAACAGTTTTTGTTCTGAATTGCCGGTCTACTACTAAGACATAGAATTTTTATAGAATAAGTGTAGCAAACGAACACACAGTTCAACTGATGGTGGGTGCTGTGGTTCATAGACATCTATCTACATGCTCGCTCGCTGCGTCCCCGTTGTTGTCCTAACAGTGTTTGTAGCACTAGGTGAATGTGTAGTGTTTGTGTGTGACTGGCCGGCGACATTTCGGCCGTCGAGATCTAGCGGAACAGGGGCTTTAATTAGAACGTTGCGGGGCCTCCGGAGGGTTTCCGTAACGTTCGGAGTCGGAGCGTAGGTGGTTGCGTTTACCACTAGCAGGTTAGGATGTGTCTCGGCCTTCTCAAAATAGCGCCGAGACATTTCCTTGAAATATTCAGAGATCGTCGGGGATTGACAGTCTCTGTGTAAGTTGGAATTTCGCTGGTTCCACCGAACTCCGGTGGCTATGCGAACGAATCTATTTTGGACGACTTGGAGGTCGTACAAATGCCTATGGGTCGCGTGCGTAAAAGGGGCATAGTGCGCAATAGGTCTTACGCACGCTTAGTAAAGATGGTCTTTTGGTGTCTTAAGGACAGTTTGTTGTTAACTAGCAGGTGGAGGCAACTAATGACGAATTTTGCACGGTTGCGGACATTGCGAATGTGTTTCGCGAATCGAATGTAACCCCTAGATATTTGGCCGTTAGTTGCCAGGGGATCTGGCGGCCGTACAGGATGATCGTACCTAACGATTTCTTGGGGTTTTGTTTTGACGATTGAAAGTGGGGATCCTTTGAAAGTGTATTGCTACACTTTTCTCAGGATTCACTGCGATTCTCTATAAGCGGAACCAATCGCCTAAGCGGTTGACGGCTGTTTGGAGCATCTCGGTGAGGATTCTTTTATTATGATGGGCGACGAAAAGTGCCGTGTCATCGGCGAAAAGAGCAGTATTCACTACTGGGTCCTTCGGGATGTCACTCGTGAAGGGTGTAAAGAGTAGTGGGGAGAGGACGGAGCCCTGTGGGACTCCAGCCTTGAGGAGACGCTTTTTAGAGCGAGTACCCTCTATTCGATAGCGAAAGTGGCGATTGGCAAGAAAGGCTCTGACGATGTGGGTGAGCCTATCAGGCACGTTGAGTTTATATAGCTTGTAAAGTAAGTCGTCGTGCCAGACTTTGTCAAACACTGAGTATAAGTCGAAGTGCTTGTTATTAGCCACGGTGCCATAAAATGGAGAAAGAGGACGCCGCCTATTACGCTTGGCGCTCTCTGCCGTACTTATGGACCTTACGGCAGGCCTACTGTAAGGCCCGTAAGACAGTTGACATTAGTATAGTCACCGACATACGACAGTTTGACATTGGTATAGTCACCGACCATACGTACACAATGGTGAAACCCTGAACAAAATCCGTTTTATAGTTACGAAGAAAAATGTAGATAGACTAACGCAGCGTCGATTTGTGTTTATATGAGGTTTAAAGCTTGTGTCTAAGACTTAAGTATTAATTGATACATTTAATTGTATGGCATAATATTAAAATATACAGTCGACTCTCGATAATTTGACACTCGTTAATTTGAATTTCTTGATAATTTGTAATTTTTTCCCAGTCCCTTGAAAAATATGCTATAAATTGAATAAAATCAAAATTAATTGGTTCCCTCGGTAATTTGAAGTTGAAGGAATAGTATCTTACCCGCCAACATGCAATAATTTGAAGTCTGGGCTTCCCTACTCTCGATAAGACAAACAGACCTGTCGTTTGTTACATACATGAGAGACTTCTTTTTAAAATGAACATTTGTGAATAATTGTACAAATATTTAAAATAATAAATCACGAATTTTGATCAAACTCTTGTTTACTTGATTTTTACTTCCCCTTTTGGTTATCTCAACTCCTGTTATTTTGAACTCTTGTTAATTTGATTTTTCTTTGGTCCCTTGAGTTTTAAATTATCGAGTATATAAACAGATGACAATGGTACGCCCGGGTATAGAATTTTTATCGATATATTTTGTCACACTGTCTCATCTCTATTATTAGTTCTGTGGACGCTCACTTCTGCTATCAGCGCCAAAATGGCGAAAATCAAATCGCTACATTATGTCATGGTGTATAGCCAGTTCGGCGTGCTTGTGTAACAGAGGTCAGTGTTACTAGTGTATAAGTATTGTTGATATAGGCTGACCTGCGCAGATTCTTCTGGAACTTGCTGGCGGCGGTGAAGAGCTGCCGGATGGTGGCGGTCTTCTTGCGCGCGGGGCGCGGCGGCGGCGCGGCGGGGCGGTGGCGCGCGCCCGCCGCCGCGCTCGCCAGCGCCTCCAGCGCCTCCGCCGCGCCGCCGCCCGCGCCCCGCGCGCCCGCACGCCGCGCCCGCCGCGACCCGCGCGGCTCGACACGTCCTGCCAGCCTACACGATACAAGTTACTTACGTTATATGTGTCTTCATTGCCAAAGTCAAAACATTCTTATATTATATTCGCATAGAATTGTTTAAAACTCTTCATCATCATTACAGCCCCTCACAAGTCCACTACTGAATATAGGCCTTCCCGAAGGAACGTCACCCTCCGTGCCCCACGCACCACACCCAGTGCGACTCACGCGACCCATCACGTACCGCCAGCCTACACGATACAAGTTACTCACGCTAATCTACTTTTCCTTTACCGAAGTCAAAACTATTTTATTTGATTTAGGGTATGTTTCGATATACACTGCGAGCACTGCTCAGTGCTTTCACTGGTGAAAAATTCGTTCTGTTATATTAAAAGCAACAACATTCAAATAATATTTTTATCGATTATTCGCATCAGCCCAAATTTGACTCATCCAAACACTTCGGTAAGGTGCATAACGACATATCATTGAAATAACGTCAAGCATATAAGTTGATTATGTTTAAATATTTCAGATTTTGCTTTGTTTGAAAGATTCGAAAAGAACTATACATGCTGTTATGAAATATAGATAACTTGATAATTCTATGGATTTAAGTAAAAGATTATTTTAAATCGTGACAGTACACTTGTTCAAAGTTATTGCGGAATTATTAATGTGAAACGTCAAAAGGTATTTTTTAGATTTGGTTGAGTATAGGCTTGTTTAAAGCTTTTCATCATCATTTTATTTTCACACATAATTGTCCTTAATATATTGATCTATTTTAAAGTAGTCTTTTTAACAAAAAATCTTTCATCTTTTTTAAATTTTACGTATTGTATATATATATTATAGGTATGTATTATTGAAATATATTTTAAAAATTTCCGACAATCTGTTATGTATTAAATAAACTTAATTTTTCCGTACATACATGATGTTCTTAAAAATAAACAAAGAGGGAAATATCAAAATATTGAATAGATCGCGTAACGAGTCGCGATGCCCTAAGTTTATAAATAGATATCTTATAGAGATAGATATCACTCGTTTCTGCAAATCTTATTTAGTAATGCAATTGAGTACGAATTTATCGATACGATTACGATTACGATTGAATCGAGTACCCGAGATTCGGACACGAGACCTCAGCAGTTACGCTTACGACTACAAGACCAACGAGGTAGCCAAATTGCACTATGCATAATATGTATTCAATATGCATAGTGCATTCGTGCCCCCACCCCGAGGCTCGATCGTCACGAGTGAGGCTCAAAGGGAATTTATATCAAATATCCATAAAAATATATGTAATTAGCAGGTACCCTGCGCGTTGCTGCCGCAGAAAAAGTAATTGTGGAAATACCGTTTCAAATTTGGAAGACATATTGTTTAATTAGGAATGATAATACATTTATTGAAGTTGAGTGATATGTATACTTCGACTGGTCGACTCCATTATGACGACCAGATGACAACTGTTCAGTGATGTCTCAGTGATCGCGAGGGTGAAAACCGGCAGCGATAACCGAATGGTGAGGCGCACTGAACCTAAACGTTAAGTTGGAGGTCACACCTTATAAAGTCAACGCTCCGTCCCCTCGTGCTCTAAGCCAAAGTCCCGAAACCTTTCAGCTCGAGCTACAAAACCGTTTTCAGTGCTTAGAAGATTGCAATGCAGTGGACGATATGAATGACAAGCTCGTGGAAACTGTCCATGCGGTCGGAGCTAAGTTTTGCAAGACCCGCCGCAGAAGAACACAAAAACTCTCCGATCACACTCTTAGTCTCATGGCTGTTAGACGGGAAATTAAGCTGCAGTCTTCAGTAGATTTGACAGCATACAGGCAACTGAACAGACAGATCTCCAAATGCATGCGGCAGGACTTACGCAACTTTAATACTGCTCGTATTGAAGAAGCTATCGAGCGGATCCAGGGCTCCAAAGTCTTTGCTAGAGATCTGTCTGCCAAAAAGAGCCAACTGTCGAAGCTGAAGACCGAGTGTGGCAGCGTCGTTTCCGGGACACCTGAGATTTTGAGTGAAATTGAGAAGTTCTATGGGCAGATGTACACATCATCGTTGGAGCCACACGCAAGTGTGAGTAACGATCAAAGAGCAAGTCTTATCCGACACTCCGATGATATCCCGGACGCCAGTCTGAGCGAGATTAGAATGGCTCTCCAGCACCTTAAAACGGCAAGTCCCCAGGCGAGATGGAATTACATGGTGGTACTACACCGGAGGCGTGAACTAGAAGTGCTGTGGTCTTGTTCTTCAAGAAAGGCGACAATGCTTTCTTGAAGAACTACAGACCGATTTCCCTTCTGAGCCGCGTCTACGTGCTGTTTTCGAGAGTCATTACGAATCGTCTCGCATGCAGACTCGACGACTTCCAGCCTCCCGAACAAGCCGGTTTCCGAAAAGGCTTTAGCCATAGACCACATACATACCTTTCGGCAAATTGTACAGAACTCCGAGGAGTACAATTTGCCACTATGTCTGGCGTATGTGGACTATGAGAAAGCCTTTGATTCCGTCGAAATTTGGGCGGTGCTGCAGTCCCTTCAGTGGTGCCAAGTTGACTGTTGGTATATCGAAGTGCTGAAGTGTTTGTACAGTAGGGCTACGATGGCTATCCGAGTACAGAACCAGAGTACGAAAGCTGTCCAACTGCAGAGAGGTGTAAGACAGGGTGACGATATATTCCCGAAACTCTTCACCGCTGCATTGGAAGACGTTTTCAAGCTTCTGGACTGGAAAGGATACGGTATTAACATCAACGGCGAGTACATCACTCACGCTCGATTTGCCGACGATATAGTCCTTATGGCAGAATCGCTGGAGGACTTAAGCACTATGCTCAATGACCTCAATTGTGCCTTCCTACGGATAGGGATGAACTTGGACAAACCAAAGATCATGTATAACGTCCATGTCACACCTATGCCGGTAGTTGTTGGGAGCACTAAGCTCAAACTTGTTGACGAGTATGTTTACTGGGACAAATAGTCCGAATAGGTAAGTCTAACTTCGACCGAGAGGTCAATCGACGGATTTAACTAGGCTGGGCAGCGTTCGGGAAATTACGGCACATCTTCTCATCAGGTATACCTCAAAACTTGAAAACGAGACTGTACAACCAGTGCGTGTTGCCAGTGATGACCTATCTAACTGAGACGTGGTCCTTCACTGCTGGCCGGATGAGGAAGCTCAAGGTCGCTCAGCGAGCTGTGAAGGGCTGTAATGATGAATGATGATGAGTGATATATTACTTCCTAGTCGGTACGATACGCGCGCCACCTAATGTAAGTTAATTGTACTATGCCTATAACCTTCGCGGAAGTGCAAGCAATTAGTTGACAAAGTTTTACCGCAATCTGATGAACAGTATGGCAGCGCATAAAATACGAACAAACAAAAATTAATTTTTATATATTAGATAAAAATTATGATTCTGTTAATACACAGTGCGGATCGGTGCACACAAAAGTACTACTACTTACCCATTTAAATATATGTTAATGATACAATTATGATTAAAATTATTTTTGTAAGCAAAGCGCACAAACTTGATGTGATCTTATTAATTTATGATTATAAAAATGATTTTATATTTAATCAGTATATAATGTTGCAGAAATCTTGTGATACTGTTTAAATGAACACGTCTGGTTTCAATCTATTATATTTTCTACTAAAAATGTACTTGATTCCTCAAACAAAATGTCAACGGAACGTAAGTATTTACAAGTACACATTTAAGACTGAATGTTAGTGGATTATCTAAGATAACTACTGCTCATTCAGTCCTATAATGTATAAATATTGAGCGATTTGCCAAAGATGGGTCTTCAGAAAATCGATTGTTGATAAGCGATCATGATTATAAAGTCTTATCGACGTTTTCGATTGTAATCTATAAGTGCAGTCATATGAGATGGAAAGAGGTAAACCTCGGAATTCCCCTCAGAATAATGTTAATTGTTGCATCACAGTTCATTTTAGATAATGTTATTTATGTGAGCATCTATTGCTATTTTTTTTATTTATAACTAGCGATCCGTCCTGGCTTCGCACGGGTGATTTCTGAATCTCGACAACAGCTCCACCTACCGGGTCCAATTGTGAATCTAAGCTATCCACCCATCCAGGGACCTACTCAAATAATTTCATCGGAATCGGTCGATCCGAGTTTTAGCGAGGCTAACAGACAGCAATTGATTTTTATATATAGAGAAGAAAAAGATAATAATACCTTTGTCAAAATGAGTGATGAACTTTATCACGCGTAAGAAATCTAAACTTGTTGTGCAAGCACAGGATTCACATAGCACTGGCGGCTCATTTTTGGGTGTCTTAATTATTTATGACAAGTATCTGTAATAATACTGATTGGCCTTTGATTTTATTCAAGATGCATGTAAAAAGCATTCTAATGAAGAAAGGATATTATAAATTATATGATTATTTAAAAGATAAGAATGCGTGGACACATTTTTGAGGTAAAATTGGAGCTGTTGGAAGAATAAGTATACTTTGAAGTTTTTGCCGCTTCTTTTTATAAAGTCTTCGGAGCCGCTCAAAAAGTGCTTCGGAAAGGCCAATATTGATTTTTTTTTGATTTTGACTTTGACATTGCCTGACACTGAATTTGTAGACAATTTTTTCTTTCCAACTTTTATAATAACTTGAAATGTCATTAAACATATATATATGTAGGCACGACTATAAAATACTGGCCAGTTCAAGAGTAAGGTTTTACTCTAGGAAAGCGTCGTATCTGTGGTATCGTGGCAACCGTTGTTGATATATAGGATTTTTGAAATTAACATTACCGGGAAAGCGTACCATATGTAAATACTGTATAATCTGTTTATTATACTTTCTTGTACTTTATGTTTAACGCACGCATATTTGCGCCATCCATCATGAGTGCATCTGGGATGATCCTCTTTCGCCTACATCAGAAGTGGGATAAAGTTATCGCTCACACATAATTTTCGAATAATGTGATGAAGGAGTGGTGCCGTGCGGATCGCTTTTGAATGGAAGTATGTTGTCGGCGTGGGACGCCGCAGGCAGATTATTTAATGCTTTTTTTTTTTTTTTATAGAATTAGGGTGACAAACGAGCACACAGTCCACCTGATGGTAAGTGGTTGCTGTGGCCCATAGACATCTACATCTATCTTCGTTTGCGAATTTAAATGCAGATGCGTTGTCAGCCGTGAGGACTAAGATAGAATGCCTCTTTTCCAGTAAAAAGGGTCTCCGGTTCTCTACACTCACCATACGAAACACAGCAGCATTAAGCTTCTATTTTACGCTGGTATTCTGTGAGAGCGTGGTCCTTCCCCGGTCGAGCCGACCCATTCGTGCTACAACTATACTATTAATATAGCTGCAGCATGGCTCTACCACGTAAGAGTTAAATGTCGACCTGCTGCTGCAGGTCGACATTTAATGCGTGAGGGAAGTAAATTTGTCTTAAATATTGCTTTGAAAAAAATATTTTGTAGTAACAAGTAGTTAACTTTTTAATTGGTTGAAAGAAATGCCTGAAAGCAAGCTTATTTCAATTGACTAACCTGAATCTATTAGGGTGTTTAATGACCATGTTAAATTGTAGAGTTGCTTACTTCATTTTATTTTGTGTTATGACTATGTCAACAGCCATACCGTAGCCGTAGCTCAAAGAGTGAGTGCGGAACGCGTGTGGTGTTGATAGAGGTCTATTTTAGTCGTCGTTGAGATGTAACGGAGATGACTGAACATAGAGATGATTGCTCGTAAAAATAAAATGAAGTGTAGTATACATTTGTTGCGTAACGAACGATTAAATAGGTTATGGCTCTTGGACATTTTATTTTGTGATGTAAAGTTTCCTTTGAATTGATCTAGTTGAAGTAGAATTAAGTATTGAAGAAGTTGCCGGAGGTATTTTCAAGCGTTCATAATCTTAGTCACTTGTTCTTACTATTTAGTCGCATTGCACGAATTGGTGCGTAGTTGTAACTAAGATTTACTTATGAGTCATTCAGGAGCGATGAACATCTGATGGTGTGGTGGAAGGCCTTTGTCTCGTAGAGACTACTGTTGGTTGATTTGGAACAACCTGATAGTCTTCGTCTCTACCTACAGTAGATCAAATCACAAGAAGTGATGAAGATAGGGTAACAGCTTGTTGCTAGTCATTGCGGCATTGTGATAACTGTGTGTATAACTTAAATGACTTCTCTGTCTTGTGTTCTTGAGCTCTGTTGTCAGGCACACTATACATAATGATATTTTCGGGAAAACTTGGCGGAAAGAGTGACCAAAAGTGTTATTACTCCGTAATTATTATTATACAGAGTATGTTTTGTTAAGTACCCTTAACCGACGAGCATGTATGTGGACGTAAGGCACATAAGTGGATGTAAAGGAGGCGTTTTATCACGAGTATTGGTAATGCCGCATATGTCAACCGTGAGTAAAAAATTCAACGCAATTTTGCATTTTACACATTTGACACATTCGTTCGGTCCAGGCTTATGAATGTTTGATGTTTAGGGTTGGATTTGGGTGAAGCTGGTCGAAGGGACAATGTCGTACCAGGCCAACCGCGCGCGGCTGGTTGTTAGGACAAATTCGTCAGGTCCAGGCTTATGAATTGTGGAGTTACACTGGTCGAAGGGACGCACCCGTCCGGTCCAGTCAGGTTGTTTGAACAGAGTACAGATAACAGTATTGTCCGGGCCAGACACGAGCGGTTGGTCATAGGGACATACTAGTTTAGAGCTGTATGTGGTGGCTTGAGAGAAAAGTGCCTTCCGGTCCATGCGTGGTCGAAGGAACGCACGCTTTCGATTATTGTATGATTGAGGATGTTAGAATATTTACAAAAAGGTATGTGTTATTAAAGTGTATATCTTCTATCGACAGTAATAGTGCCGTGCAAGCTGTATAAAGAGCTGTGTGTCTGTGTGTGCTTAGTGGAAAGAGCTAGTTATCCGGTCCATGTTGTCATATGAGATGATGGCTGGTCAAAAGGACGCCTTAGCTAGTGTTAGTTTGCATGTGGTCCAACGTAATCAAGCGTATGTGCGTGTGAATTTCCAACTATAGGGACAGTAAACTTATTCATGTCAGGATAGACGAGCGGAAGAAGTGGTGATTAAAAGTGTTTGTTACAGGAATTCATGAAGATATACGCCCGAGGACGGTCGTATGTTAGGATTGGCCGTGTCCCCCCCGAACGGGTTCCCGCCTTGTCGTGGCGGGGGGGCTTAGTAGCCATGGCTTGGTCACCCGCGGTGAACAAAGAGGAACCCCTTGGCTGGCCCGTGGTGTAGGCCCGGCCCGAGGTGGCCACTCCGAGTGGGCTTGGCGAGCCCACTTCGGATGTGCGTCGGTGGGCTGCGGCGAGAAGGGTGTCCTCTCCCCCTACTGCTGCAGCCGAGGTGGAGTCGCGGGGGAAGAGGAGTGTTGGTATGGCGATGCGCCACTCGCCCTATCCTCCGCGACTCTGACGGGGTCGCACCGTTGTTGCGGTGGTGGTGGTGCCGCGGGGGGAGAGGAGTGTCAGTATTGCGAGGCGCCGTTCTCCCTACCCTCCGCGGCCGAATCTTGGTTGGCGGCGGAGCCGAAGAGCAGATCCGCCGCTGGGGTCGGGAAAACGGGTGCTACCGAGCGCTCGATTTTTCTGGCCCCAGGGCCTCCGCGTATCGGACTCGGGGGGGCCCGTTACGCAGGTGGAGTTGGATGCCGTGGAGGAAGGCGTGTCTTGTGTTCCTGACGCGCCCTGCCTGAGAAGAAGAATGGGGAGGAGAAGTCCTCCCCCGAGAAGGGGCTGCCGGCGCTGGTGGGGCCGCGGATGTGTGCGAAAGCGTTCCCGTGGCCCTACCAATATGCGGCGAAGCTGGAACACCATGGGGTTTTAGTCGGTGCGAGTCCGACATAACCCGTCCTTGCCCATGTAAAGGGTATGGGTATGCGTAGGCATTTCCCCATGTAAAAAAAAAGGATTGGCCGTGTAGGCACGACTGTAAAATACTGGCCAGTTCAAGAGTAAGGTTTTACTCTAGGAAAGCGTCATATCTGTGGTATCGTGGCAACCGTTGTTGATATATAGGATTTTTGAAATTAACATTACCGGGAAAGCGTACCATATATTTGCGACGAATTGCTAACGATTTGTTTATTATACTTTCTTGTACTTTATGTTTAACGCACGCATATTTGCGCCATCCATCATGAGTGCATCTGGGATGATCCTCTTTCGCCTACATATATTTACAAGATTTACAAGAAACGAGTTGTTGCAACCTTTGACCGTGAATCTTTTCTGACTTTTAAGATACATAACTTATAAAATATAAAAATATCAAAACAAAGATTTATACAAGTTTATAGCTTATTAATTCTTATTTAGAGGTTGAATCCCTATTTGACTGGACTATATATTATTAATGTGAGATTTTACTGTGAAAACAGTTTAAAGTCGCTAAAATGATTCACGACATTCAAACAAACCCTCTATTTCCTTCCTTCAATTACGTAAGCAGTATTTGTATTTGCAATAATGACTTAGATCGAAATGAAACGCTTAGTTTCCAGTAATCAAAACACGAAGCCATGAATATTTTACGAGAAACTGGTCCTTCGAGCCTGAAACTTTTTACTATGTAAAATATATGCCAAACACTACTATTATACATACATATGGCACTTACTGCTTGGTACAACGCTTCTCGGTACGGATACGGTATAAGGTCCCCAGCCCTTTATATTCCCAGCGGCCGCTCTGAAGAAATACCGTCGACCTCGAGTAAGCCCGGCCGCTAGTACTTTGGTGCCGTTTGTGGTACCAGTAGCAGCCACCTCTCGGCAACCGCACACGTTCGAGAAATCAGCCCGAGATGACCATTCCACTGTAAAGTTAAATATTCGACAATTATTGATTGATGATTACGAAGCTGGGATTAAGCAAATGAAAGAAAATTCAGAATCAGTATCAGAATCAGAATTTCTATTAGATAGGCTGTCTTATTTTTTTTAAGACAGCCTCTACAAATTCGTTTCTTGGTTAAAGTAAATCAATTTATTAAAATGTAAATTTTACATTTTATAGTATATTATTTAATTTTTATCACATTTAATACTAATCTATTATTATTTTCCTTAAAATCGACACCGTCACATGCTTCGATGCATTCCGACCTCTATTAGAGAATAAGTACCTCTATACCCAGTAATGGATCGAAAAGTCAAATTATGCATGAATCTCAAGAGAGTCTTAACAAGGTTTGTCAGACGGTCGTCGTAATTTAAACATTCCCTTCAATTTAAAATTATTTATTTGCACGAATACATACAAGCCATACCTATATACATAAAGAAATTTAAAAATAAATAAATGAAAAAGAAACAAAAAACAAAGAAAATAAGCAAATGTCATCATTGCCATTAGCAAAACTTGGGGGAAAAGAAACAAATTATCATTGGTATTTTTACGTATGTTATTACTCTAAAATATTTTTATCTTACGATGGCTAGTTGGTCTTACTTGTAGTGTAGGTGCAAATTGTGTGCGTAAACTTGACAGCTCGAGAAACAAAAACTGCTATCGAGTACAATCAGCACGGAAAGTAAATGGAGAAAATTTGTTTGCAGTGATGTAAGAAAATAATAAGTGTGTCCTTTGCTAAGCAGTAGAGTAAAGCGTGGGACAGACTAATCCCACGTCCGCAACGTATGTGATGTAACGCTAGGAGCGTTGTAGGTATCCCACGTATGCAATGTTATAAAACAAAACTTGCTGTCACAAATATATAGTGACGCGACGACAGCGTCGCCACAAACCAAGCTATGTATCTATATCTATGATTATATACATAATATGATAATGTAATAGCGGTGTAAGAGTAGCCCACCTTCCAGGAGATCAATATATTAATATACACGAAAAGAAAATTTTGTACCCCTTTTTAAACGACATACACACACGATAACCCTTTTTACGGAGGAGTGTGAGTTAAAGTTTGTATATAATATCTGTCAAAATATTAAATAAAATAAAATAAAACATTAATTGTTTACGTTCACACCTAAGAATTTTAAAATGTTGCTAACAAAATAATTACTAACAGATTGACAGAATGAGCTGTAAATTTTGTGTGATTTTCTTTGTGTTTAATATAATTTCAATAGTCTGTGGAGTGTATGTCAAGGCATAAAAGCGTTTATGTCTTTTTGCCCGCGGCTTCGGTCGCGTGGGTTTCAATTTATGAACATCATCACTGCTTCATGGCAAAATTAGCAAATTAGATCACTTGTAGAGTCACCTCAGTGTCTGTGTCTCTGTTTGTCTTTCACAAGAATTTTCTCAGAGAATATTTTACGTAGAATATTGAAATTAGGCATAGTTATAATATACTACATGAATACAGAAGTCGAGTTTTCATAATTGCATTATATACGTCGAGCTACACCTATCACTTTTATATCGGGCATGCAATCCGATGTATCCTTATGAAGGGTAAATTGACTAATTGTATTAAGAAAGCATAGATAATACATATATATACAGGGTTTTTAAATCAATAACCGGCCAAATTTGGACAGAAGGTTCAGAATAAGTAATATACGCAAATGGTGAAGAAAAATTAATTAAAAAAATCTCAAACAATCTCTCCTTTTTATCTTTTAAATTCAAAACGCGTGGTAATGCATTATTTTAACTGATTTTATTGCGCACGCACACGTTCGTAAGGGTCGATCGGTTGGCAAAAACGTTGTTGCCCATAAATCACAATTTGGGATAATGTCAAATAAAAGTAGAAGCCTTATTTACTCGTATTTTCAAAAACTGCAATAACGGTGTATCTATATTTATATAATTGAACTTAAGTTAAAAATTAGGCTACTCTTTGAAAAACAACCCTGTATATACTGAGACTTGAATGTGAAATACAGCTTGCTTAATATACAAACTTAAAATTTTTATGAATTACCGTCGAATTTCGATCATTGAACGAGCACTATTTAAATACCTTTGTACTTGGTGACGATGGGCGGGTCGCGGTGCGGTGCGGGCGAGGCGCGCGAGTCCCGCAGTCGCACGGTGACCGCGTGCGCGCCGCACACTTCCAGCTCGGGCGGCGAGGGCCCGCCCGGCACTCGCGCCTGCTGCCAGCCCAGCGCCAGCCGTCTGCGGGACGCATGCCACGCGCAAATAATAATACACAGCTAACACTTCTATATGTACAAAAACTGTGGATCGCGGGCGCGGGCGGATAGCTGTCACGGCAAATATGTTACGCAAATGTATTTTCATTTATGTCAGTTACTGTTTTTAGGCAAATACGAAATAAAATTACATATTCATTTCGAATAAACTTCAAATCACGTTGACAAAGTGCGCACATAGTAATAACGGCGCTTTCTTAGTCACATTAAATAAAATCAATGTTAGTTTGTCGAATACAATGTTCGCGGTTTACAAGACAAAGAACTAGTCTTTTCGCCTGTTCGCAGTCGACTAAAGGAGTTACGGTTAATGGACCGTAACTTAGTGCGCAATGTATTAAGGCCGCAGAGCCCGTCTATTAGTACACATAGAAGTCTTTAAATCACAGACTTATATTCACACATATATACCAAATTATTATTATGCGAGATAAAATCATTACAGCATAACAACTTGGTGGTAGGACTCTTTCTGTCTGCGAATCAATCTGGGTAGGTACGACTCCCTTACTTATTTCTGCCAAACAGCAGTGCGTGCACTGTTGTGTTGAACCTGAAGGTTATTGAAAGTCAGTAAAATTACAGGCTGTGAAGCATTCCTCCAAAATGCTCAGAGTAGACAACACATCAGTGGCCTAGTAATTTATGTGCAAAAAGTATAAGTACAAAGCTAAAAAATCCATCCGAAAATACTGTATTCCAATTTGCTGTTTAAAGAGAGCGACAACGTTTTTGCGATGGTACCGTTTTTCGTATTGCCCATGCACAGCTTTAAAAAATCACTATTTAGTGCATTGTTGTAAATACAGCGACGGATTCTAAATTTCTAAAGGCTGATTAATATAGAAGTCCCACAGTTGAATTTATTTTAATAACATATACCTATACATAAATTTTTCAAATAACGTAAGGCAACTCTTGGAAAAACTTAGTTCCAGCAATGACCCTAAAATACTTCAAAAACTCATGACAAAATAAATATTGATAAAAGCAAATTGTGTTTACAGAACAGAAATAAGGATTTTCTTATTTACGCGAACAACATTTAAAATTAAAAAAAATCGGATTTTATCGCGTATATTTATTTTATATTCCCGACGTTTTGAGTACTTTACAACACCCATCGATCACTAGGTCGGTCACGAGAGGGTCCATAAAAAAGGAAATATTCGCGATAAAATCCGAAAAAACTATTTTCATTTAAAAGAAATAAGTTGAAATATACCAGATTTTATTATATTCTCTTATCATCCTATAAAAATTATAATTCAAAATGGTTACCTTTTTTACATGTATCCAATTCTGAGCTACGATTAAAGTTTCAAATCTCTAGCTCATAGGGAAATTAGTATAATATCGCAAAATTTGTACTGAACAGACAAACAGAGAAGAAAGCTAGTTAATGAAACGTGGTAAAATATTGAAAGTGAAGAATGTTTACGTGCATTCAACAGTCGGGAGTTAAGAAAATCTCTTACTTGAGAGTTCGCAATCTTCTTTCCCAGTGTTGTGCCTGTTTGTCTTTCTCCGAGGCAGCCCCTCCTGCACAACCCGTTGTACCAGCCTGACCACTCGCCGAGGACCTGCAAATATTAAAGAAATACTTTAACACAACGTTATAACGACGTAAGAAACAAGATTGAAATAAATGAATGGTGAGAAAATGAAATTAATGTGGATGAGTGAATGAGAATGGAATTATGTATCCAATTCAACTCTAAAAATGAAAAAAAAATGAATAAAGACAACCAACCATATTATTAATTAATTTAATTTTATCTCATATTCAAATAATCTTAAAGGGTCCTTATTAAGATTGTAAAGCTTCATAGCTTAGTTTGAATGGTCTAAGCTTAGTGGTAATTCACTACTGGCTGTATAAGCAACGGAAGAAGCGAAGGGCTGGATGGGATGGATTCTTCCATTCCTAGAGAGGGCTAAGCTCGAGACTTTTCTGCGTGATTATATACGTGACGAGGATACCGGCAGAAGAACAAAACAACAAGAGTAACCGACATATTCCAGCGTATCAGAGACTGAAGTGACAACCAACAACCCATGCGGAGAAAGGTTCTCGAGTCTCGTACTGATAAGCGCAGTGTTAGCACCAGATGTAGTGACGACCTGATAAAACATGCAGGTGGTCGATGGATGCAGATGGCTCTGAACCGTACTTTGTGGCAATCTTTAGGCCAGAAAGAAATGATGAAATAAGCTAAAAAATATTTAACTTGGTGGTAGGTGGACTCCATTTCTCGGTAGTTACCACCCTCTTACCCTATTTCTGCCGCAAAATAGCAGCGCCTGTACTGAAGGGTATAGAGAGCCAGTAAAATCACAGGCTGTGAAGAATTCCACCTTAGTCCTCAGAGGTGACCACGCATCTGTAGCCTTGTTTGTTTGTGTTTGGCTGCAGGTGTTCATGCATTGCAGTAACCATTTACGTACAGGTGAACTGTGGGTTCGTTTGTCATTTCACTTTTATAAAAAGAAAGTCGAAAAATGAATTAACTAACGGTTTTAAGCATTCTTTCGCTGTTAACACCTGTACCTGAAGATATTTTATGATAGGAAGCGGGCACAGGCATTTCACACACACTGCATGAGTCCCCTTGAGTGCGTAATTCGTCCAGGGTTTGGAATGTGAATAGCTAAATTTAATTACGATGAGGCGGTGTTAGCACCAACGTTGAGGCGGTATAATTTAATTCAGCTAGTACTTACGATTCCATTAATTCACACCTCTGTATTTAATTTTAATACATTCGTGTTTCGCACAACAATTTAGTCACTGCACTTCGGATCGTTGGTTTGATTCCCGCAGAGGGCTTGTGTGGCCTTCAAGCAACTGTTAGAGTTTGATTGTTTGTCCAATTTACGACTGTACAAGTGGTAAAATTAACAATTTTGTGTAACCGACTTCAATATAAATAAAATGACAACATCATCATTGTAGTCGAAGTCAATTAAATACGCATTATTAAGGACAACCCAAAACTACTGGACAGATCTTGATCATGATTTGGGACTGATATGACTGACCACATGAGAAGCACCAGCTTTCAAATAAATAAAGAATCATCAAAATCGGTCCACCTAGAAAAAAGTTCTGAGGTAACACACAAAAAAAATTAAAAAATTACAGTCGAATTGAGAACCTCCTCCTTTTTGAAGTCGGTTGAAAATGTTGTTGGACACAGGAAATTTATACAGTGGGGTAATATTTTTACAGTTAAAAATACCTAAAAAGCTTACCTCGTACAGGATTCTTCACGGCACACCCGCTCTGGAGTACAGCCGACCACGCCGTGAAGTCGCGACTCGGCCTCTCGTGATAACCTTCTTAGGTGAGCTCCCAGAGATTCGGGAGTTTTAACTGCAACATTAGATTATCTTATTCAAATATTTATAACCTTACACCCTCATCCTTAAATCGATGTAAAGTAATAATCGGGTAATTTGCAAAACTGCTGTTTTCGGCCAGTTCGTTGATTACGGTTGATATTATAGGGCTTTCTTGTTTAGTAGAAAATGTCATCAAAAACAATTTGCCGTAATTGTAAAAGAACGATTCAAGTTTTCGGTAGACTATTGTGACTCTAAATTACCATCTAAATCATAGTCCCCAAATCGTAATCTTTTAAGCGCTTTTAAATGATTTAAAATGGAAGCATTCTGTAACTCTGTTGATAGTAAACAAAAAACAAATCAGTGTCAAGAATAACGAATGCGCTTCCTCTGATAAATCGAGGATAAGGAAACCTGTAGTATCCGCTATCGGTGAGTGCCAATACTATTTATCACAGTTCGAGTGACGCGCGACATCGATTAGATTAGACAGGAAGTCAAGATTCGGGGGAATGCTCTGTCGGAGATGTCTTAAGTTTAGGTATTTCCCTTTTTTAATCGACTATGGCGAATATATTGTTTAAATTTTAAGTGTTCGTAGAAATGTTGAGAGGTAATGTGGAAGGTCTACTAAGGAATATGCTAAAAAATAATTCATCTAGGTTGACAGTAAGAAAATAGCCAGATCCAAAATATTTAGACCGGTGATGAGGTGCAGCGCCTACGCGCCTATGCCGTACGCGAGCAAGCACGCACGCACACACACACACACACACACACACACACACACACACACACACACACACACACACACAAAATTGTCATCTTTATGTTTGTTTTGCATTATACCAGTTTTCTGGATCTAGACAACAGCGCCACCTGCCGGGTCCAATTGTGAATCTAAACCATTCTCGAATCAACTTAATCACACACACGCAAAATTTCATCAAAATCGGTCCAGTTGTTCAGTCACATACCTACACATGGACAAAATAAATTATCTACTATAATATGCATTTATTATAATACTAGTAATTACTAGTTTAGGGGACTCCTGACACGGGTTTTCTTTTAAACTTACTAGGAGGACCCATCTACTATATTGTTTAAGTTTGTAATTTTAAGGAAATAAAGCATTTATTTATTTATACATAAAAACCGTCCTCTTAAATCATTCTGTCTATTAGACTCTCTATTAGACAGTATAGATGAAAACCGCAACAAAATCCATTGCGTAGTTTAAAAGATCTAAGCATACAGGCGGCGGTAAGCGACTTTGTTTTATACTATGTAGAGATTTAAACGAATAAAGTATTTTGGTATTGTTTTTAGAGTGTCACTTAAAAACACCGACTGGTAAGTGACAAACAAAAAACAAAACTTCAATGTAGAGCGTACGGTGGGATGTGCGGTGTGGGGCACGTACGATACACATTTTGAGCGGCTACCATTCGGGACACTAATACATACTTAGCTTGTGTTTGTTATGCACGCCACACCCTCTCCGCTGCACGCTCAAATACAGGCACCCGGGCCTTACCCAAAGTATCGTTAAAGCGACACATAGACAATATTTACGTGGGAATATAAGAAATAAAAATGTTAGAGAATTACATTAAACGAAGGAAAAATATAGCTCGCGGTATTCGTATTTCGGACTGACTTTCTGAATAATTAAAAAAAATATTCCGAAAAATATTATGGTTGTAGCACGAGTGGGTCGGCTCGACCTGGGAAGCACCACGTTCTCACAGAATACTAGCGTAAAATAGCAGCTCAACGCTGATGTGTTTTGTATGGTAAGTGTAGAGAGAACTGGAGGCCCTTTTTACTGGAAACGAGGCATTCCATCTTAGTCCTCAGGGGTAACAACGCAATCTGCATTTTGGTTTTTAATCGAGGATAGATAGTTTTTAGCACCACAGCATCCACTTACCATCAGGCTCGTTTCACCTCATTCTATACAAAAAAAATACTCAGATTTTAAAGGAACGAAATTGCCGTATCTTATACAAAGTCATCTTCAGAAATCGTAATTTTTCAGAAGAGATGATCAAAGTAAAATGCGTCATAATGTTTTCTTGAATTATAAAAGACTAGCTGTTGCCCCGCGGTTTCACCCGCGTATATCACGCGTCTGCGCCTCGCGACATGAAAACTTCGAGAGATACATCACGACGGACGGTTGCTCAATTAATAAAATGAATATAATTTAAAATTAAAAATTTTGTACAACCGACTTCAATATAAATTATTAAGAATAACTTAAAAACTACTGGTCAGACCTTTATCAAATTTATATGGGACCACATGAGAAGCACAAAAATGTAACTTAAAATACGTGGTTAACCTAATTGATGGTTATGCATGGTACAGGTACTGATATAGCCTTGAATACAAAGTGATTTATTTGGATATAAGGATTAATACCAAGGTACGAATAATGTGGCCTAGTTTGTACCGGAGTTACTATTGCATGTTTTAACATGAAAAAGTAGTTATTGTGACATAACTGTAATTGTTAGACATACGGCATTGCAGACTTTTGTAGATATTGATGTCCTCTATAAAACTGAAGTACATCACTTTGCTCTATTGTCAATAGTTTCCGCAGCGTACGCGATATACGGATTTTTCGGCGTTACTATTGCATATTTTAACATGAAAAAGTAGTTATTGTGACATAACTGTAATAGTTAAACATATGGCACCGCCAACTTTTCTGTGGATATTGATGTCCTCTATAAAACTGTAGTATATCACTTTGTTCTATTGTCAATAGTTTCCGCAGCGTACGCGATATAAGGATTCTTTTTGGTATTTTTTTCACACCTTGGGTTACATTAACGAAGTTTTCGTACGGATCCCTAATTTTTTGAAAATATTCTATCGCCTATGTTCATCAGGGATAATGTAGAATTCTAATGGTGAAAGAATTTTTCAAATCGGTCCAGTAGTTTCGGAGCCTATTCAATTCAAACAAACAAACAAATCTTTCCTCTTTATAATATTAATATTAGGTCCTTACATATGAAATTAGCGTTTTGTCGTACTGACCACTTTGATCTGAAATATCTCCTCTTTGGTTAATAATTCCAAATTCAAATTTATAAATTCATTTAGCTGGTACATTTGAGTTTTAAAAACAGTATTAATTTGTTTTTTCCTCATTATTTTATTCTTTGGCGTCGCTTATTACCGCACAATGGAAAACATGAAATATCGGTATATTTACGAGTACGAGTTCTACCGTGGCACCAGTGCTGCAAAAACAGCTCGAAGGATTAATGATGTGTACGGCGCTGGTGTCGCAAAAGAAAGCACGCTACGTTTTTGGTTTCAACGTTTTCGTTCTGGAAATTTCGATCTTCAGAACCAACCCCGTGGATGGCCGGAGACCAAAGTGGAAATTGAAGAATTAAAGGCTATTGTGGAAGCGGATCTGTGTTAATCCATTTGAAGCAAATCGGGAAGGTAAAAACTTGAACGATGGGTACCTCATGAATTGAGTGAATCGAACTTGCAAACACGCGTCGACTGCTGTGTTACTTGCTCAACCGACACAATAATGAAGGATTTTAAATCGAATCATTACTTGTGATGAAAAGTGGATACTGTACGATGATCGGAAGCGCTCGTCGCAATGGCTGAACCCTGGAGACCCAGCCAAATCCTGCCCTAAACGAAAATTGACTCAGAAAAGTTTACTTGTGAGTGTTTGGTGGACTAGCGCCGGTGTCGTTCACTGCAGCTTTCTAAAATCTGGCCAAACGATTACGGCAAGTAAGCAACTAGTTGCTAAACAACCGAGATTGGTCAATCGCTCTAGGCCACTGCTGCTTCACGACAACGCAAGACCACACACTGCTCAACAAACAACCACTAAGTTAGATGAGCTACAATTGGAATGTCTGCGACATCCACCGTACTCTCCGGACCTTGCTTCAACAGATTACCATTTTTCCGGAATTTGAACAACTTCTTACAAGGAAAAAAATTCAACTCCGATGCGGCAGTCCAAACCGCCTTCAAAGAGTTTATTGATTCTCGCCCCCATGGTTTTTTTTAGTAAAGGGATCAATGAACTACCTATGAGATGGCAAAAGTGCATAGAAAACAACGGTGCATACTTTGATTAATTAAATATATTTTACAAAAAAAAAAATTGACTTTATATTCCTCCCGTACAAAACGCCAATTTCATATGTAAGGACCTAATATTATAGTATAGATAATATTTTGGGTAAGATCTTTGTTCACTACAGTAAAAAATACGTTTAAGTATATTTATTATTTGAGAAAATAATGTTTACACCAGTATTACATACCAGTATAATAGCGAATGAACAGTAAGATTTAAAATACCTAAAAACACATTCTGGTGTCAGGCCTTTATTTCTTCTACACTATGTCTAGCAACGACTTTAGGGTGTAAAATTATTGTATTCCTTTTAGACCTTTGAAGTCGGCTTTTACTTTTTATTAAAAGTTATTTGAGTAACTTGCTTTGTGAAAAATATCATAAGGACTATTTACTTCTACTGTAATTCTAGTACTTTTATTCCATTGTAAATTGTTAAATTTTTTCAACTGCGCTTTGAAATCCAATATAAGCTCTTGTGAAATTTCAATAACAGTATAGGGCTTTTCAGATGTATTTGCCTATCGAAAAGCGGAGAAAGTGGATATGACTCAGTATATAGAACGTTATTTAAATTAGGTAAGTTGATTAAATATGTATTATTTGCTTTAATGTTATTATTTAAAAAAATGATTTCGTTATTGACTATTGTGTAGTAATCATGTACTTAGGTAAAGAAGTCAAATAACCTAATTGTGTTAGTTGACTCAGTTACGTAGTACAATTATTTATTCTGTGACTCACTATATGAATCTAGGAATGATCGGTATGAATTCTTTATTTTACTTTGAATGCCTTTCAGTTTAAGGGCGACGTTACAACCTCTGATGCTCTAGGCTTTCATGTATTTTTACGTTATGATACAAATAATACGTTGTAATATGAAACAGCGGGTAGCGTAATGGACAGAGTATTTAAAATGTTTTTTTAATTATAATACGGGTAAAATGTTGGCCACATGGTTTGCAGTCGCGCTTCTAGATTAACGAGGTCGTCAATACAACACTAAATACAGTAGGTAAAGGCCTTTTCTCATCGTCTTGCATCGTCATAAACAGTATTTCATGCCGGCACACCGCTTGCAAATTTACAAGGTGCAAGTTCGCCCTCACATGGAATACTGTTCTCATCTCTGGGCCGGGACATCCAGCGCACAGCGGCTCGAATCGTCGACGACCGAGTTCTTAATGATCGGCTCGATTCACTGGCGCTGCGAAGGGATGTTGCATCCCTTTGCATTTTCTATCGCATTTACCAAGGGAAGTGCTCTGAGGAATTGTTCGGATTAATTCCAGCCGCCAAATTTCACGAAGGCACATCGCGACAAAACTCACGATACCCCATCCACACCATCTGGATGCTTGGCGGTCCACCACTGTGAATTTTACTAGGAGTTTTCTTCATAGTACGACCTGTCTGTGGAATCGTTTACCACCGGCGATTTTTCGGACAGATACGACTTAGGGACCTTCAAGGAAAGAGCTTACTCCTATCTAAAAGGCCGGCAACGCACCTGCAAATCCCCTAGTGTTGCAGTTGTTCATGGGCGGCGTTAGTCACTTACCATCAAGTAAGTGTGCTCGTTTGCCCCCTCTTCTATAAAAACAAAACAGTACAGCCCGTAAACTGTAAGACCCTCTTATATGGCCCTGATGTATGGTAATGAAATAAGCCTTTTTCTCTTCCTAGGAGTTACGGATTAATACCAGTCTCTTAATTATTTCTGCCATCAAACAACAGCGCGACCCCTGTTGCGTTTCTGTTTCAAGGGATAGAGAGCTAGTATAATCACTGGATTACGCATGAATGCTTTGTATGGGAAAAGAAGTGTCTGCCGCACTGCCCCAGTGTGTGTTGGCGGACCTCATACGTCTTCAAAATATCAGTATTGGTGCCGGCCGGGTTCGAACCCGGGTTGCTTGCGTTTTACGGGCGTAACAACTAAGCTACCGCGGCTCATATGCTTTGTACATGTAAGTGATATGATATTTCGTAATTGTAATTCCTACTCTGTCCGCAGATGTCTTTAGTAGTTTTCAAAGTGATATTATTATAAATATTTTAGTTCTAATAAGATTTCATACTATGTAGATATAGTATGTGTTAGTGGCATGGACACTTATTTATTTTTATTATAACTATTAGTAGATACTTTTTTATTTTATTTTATTCGGTTACCAACTATTGTGACACCAATAAAAATTAATTGCAACAGCTTAGTATCTAGGGCCCGTATTAATAAACGTTACTCAACGACGAACTCAAGTGCGTAATCATTTGATACGCCCTCATTACGAAATCAGCATCTCAAGATCGTTGCTAATTAATAAACACATAAAAACAGTATCTCAAAACGCTGTACTTAGGAATACTGTTCTGTGACTTGCACTCAAGTATACACACTTGAGAGTCGAGTTTCGTTTATTAATCAGTGTGGCACTCAGCTGATATCGTAAACCTAAACCGCATCTTGAGATATGTTTATTAATAAGATCATAACCTCAAGATTGTACTCAAGTGCGTGTACTTGAGCTGAGTAACGTTTATTAATACGGGCCCTAGGACATAATGCACAATCACTTATAGGTAATCATCACTTACAAAATTAATCATAAACTAATAAGACTATGTTTAAACTAAAAGCTAAATCTTTAAAATTCTTTATAGTATATAGTAGGAGATTATAGATTGATAAGTATACTCACAATGAGTCCCTCTTTGGCGCCAAACTCCATAAGCATTCTGGCGAGCTGCCGATTGTTCGCCAAAACGGCCACGTCCAGTGGCGATAGGCCGTCCGGATTGATACTGTAACAATAATTCGTTATTTAAATTTACCTTGAAAACACATCTTGTTTTTTAATCGGACAATGTCCTCCAGGCCGAAATTTTGGTCATGGCGGCCAGTCTCAATGGAGACTAACCATCTGAGCAGGACAGGATTATAGTGCAGAGTGTACGTAAACACAGCTGCACTCTCTATTCCCTCTCTCTCATAGTCCCATAGGACGGTAATCCGACACGGCCCGAGAGGGACCAGGTGCAGGACCAAAGGCTTCACGTGCTTTCCGAAGCATGGAAGTCTTTTAACAGTAACTGTGTTTCGTCTGACCAGGGATTCCAACCCGGGACCACATAATTATCAGTTGCGCTTACGACCACTAGCCTAACGAGGCAGTCAATACATCACTAAATAAAACACTACACGACTTTTTGACCTTTTCTCATCGTCGTCATCAACAGTACAGCTCGTGAACTGTAGATGGCTTTCTTCTATAGCCCTCTCTTATAGAATTTACTAGTAAGTATGTAATTATAGGCCTTTTGCCTAAGGGTTCAGGTTCATTAATACCAGTCTTTTAAATATCTCTGCCGTCAAACCGCAGCGCCCCCTTTGTCGTGTTTTTGTTTCAAGGGACAGAGAGCCAGTATAATTATTAATTACTGGATTGCGTCCTAGTCCTCAGGGCAAGCAACTTTGTGCCATGACGTAGGCACGCACCGTAGCGCGCGATAACTCGCCTGTTTCCCGTGTCTGCGTTCAACGCTTTCGTGGACACAAATCCCCAGTGCGACCTGTTTGCGGTTGAATGGACAGTAATAATATCGTAATGCCTGAGGTTTTATTAGCGAGAAGAATAAATATGTTGTCTTTAATTAGTTTAATTGGTTTTACAGTTTTAATAATTAAAATAAATAAACACATCTGTGATCTTCTTTGATGTTAGCTGTAGATATCACTTAGCATCAGGTGGACTGTTCGTTTGGCACTTTATAAAAGGGAGATCGGCGACGTAAGAATATCACCTCATCATCCCGTGGGTGACGTAAATGGCGACAGATAAGCATAAACAGGAGATGGGCAGTAGGACCTTTCTGGTAAAAATAAAAAAGATCTGCGGCCAACCCGCCTGCCAAGTGTGATAACTATGGCAAAAACCCTATTATGAGGAAATATAAGGGGAGGGCTGTGTTCAGCCGTGGGCTTTTGATAGACTATAATGAATGAATGAGCAATGAGGATTTGCAACACAATCGTCAGGCTGATTGGTGATTTAGAAGATTATGAAATTCTCCGTAGAGGTGTACACACATTTATTGTACAGGGACATATATCCAGATCCAGAACAATTATTTGAAGATATAAATACCAAACGACTTGCACATTGCATGCAACCCTTAGTCGGTGATTTGGCTATCAATTTAATTACAGTAAAATTTTTTAAATAATTTTTTTAACTGTAATTAAATCCTTGATAGCCAAAAAATTTTTTTAAATGAAATATCAAGAGAGGCGTAATGTATGTAAAACGCCTCTATATATATATACACACACACACACAAACACAGACACAGATACACACTAGGAAAATTGTCGTTTTAATTTTAATCGTGCAATTTATGTGCGGTTTACCTGTTGACATCCACATCGGTAGACTCCAGGATATTCCGAGCTTTATCCAGATAGCCATGTTCGACGGCTGCAAAGAGCGCTGAAGCAAAAAATATTTTTATGAATATATAAAAATAAAATCAAAAGTCTTTATCAGATTAGTTGGCCTCACGTTGACAATTCAGGCTAAGTTATTAGGTTTCTAAATCTTAGAAAACTAAAGCAGTGTTAATCTGTTTTTATTCCTTTTCAATACTGACCCATTTATACGATACAGTCAATATCTAGCTTCTATCTGGCTGAAAACTTTATCGAGATGAGTTTAAGGTGAGAAAAAATAATAATAAAAAATTGAGCAAACAAAAAATACCACAAACATTTGAATAATAAGTCTCTTGTAGGGTGTTATTCTTGACGTTACTTCCATTTGAATATACATTCTAAAGACGAATTTAATAAATGTTATTCACGACTGTGCGTTCCTTAAAGCATGTTTTTTATTCATCCCACAATGGAGACCTATATAGAGTTAGCACACGAGGGGCAGAAACGTGTCGCCAACTTAATATTTAAATTGACTGTCAATTATTCATTTTTTTAAATAAAATTCTTACTTATTATTAAAAAAAACCATTTGCAACCTACTCGTAATTGTTGAACTTCCTATAACGTTCTTTTTATTTTGATACTTTACCGAAATGTTTTTTTTTCAGTTACACCCTTTTCCTAAAAGACCACCAAGTGGCAATATCAGTTTAAAATTTTTTTGGATATCTTTATCTGTTACGAAACAATCAGCTGGTGGCAATTTTCTGTTTCAGTCTTGAAATATATAAATTAAAGAAAAAAAAATAAAAAAATAAAACAAAAAAAATACCCTGTAAATGAATGTTAACTTGTGCAACCCTGTCTTGTTGCGCACGCGCATCTTTTTGTTGTCGACGTGCCGCTTTGTCTAGATTCGGCGGAAGTGGGGTGCAGGCGCTTAGCGAAGGGAGCTCCCCGCCGCACCCCTCGAGGAGCCCGCCGTACTGGAGCTCTATAGGACATTGGATGTGTTACAAAAAAAAAACAAAACGAAATTATACAAGGAAATAAATAAAAACAATTATAAGGATTGTCATTAAAATATATAATATGTACTGTGAGTAGAATTGTGCGTATGTGTGTGTGTGTGAATTGTACATTTACAAACACTGTCCATGTGTACATTGTTCATTTCCCAAATTTTGTTTTTAATGATAAAACTAGCACTTACTTTATAATTTAGTATAGTATAATTTAGAAAAACAAACTTTTGTTTCATTCAGTCCACCTAAGGTTTTGTAACACAAAAATTCTAATATAGGTTTATATGTATTTATAAAAAAATATCTAAGCTTACCAAACTTACAGATCTGCACGATTAAATCAGTGTCATTGTGATTGTATGTTAATGTATGTATAATGGCCGTACTACATTATTTATGCGAAAAGTTTTGTACTTCAATATCAAGTAAAAAGGACACAAGTATATCCTACATAGGACACAAGAATACCTCAACTACGTTTAAGTTAGCTACTGCTCACGTGAAAACAAAAACATCTTTATGTGTTATGCAGGACATAGTCATAGTGGTAGCGGATTTTGTCATAGTGGATTTTGTAGAAATTAACTAATTTCAACAAAGTCCATTTACATTAGGAGATAAGATATTTGACTATCTTTGTTTAATGAAGTTTTTGAACTTGGCGGTGGACAAATTTTGTATACTTGTTGTAAAAATTTAAATAATCACAAAAATATGATTTCACTCAAGAAATAACTTAAACGCGATAAAATCCGTATAGTTAGTTTTATTCAATGTCAATTTCGTGTAAATTTAAAAAATAATTTGAAGCCACTTTCTCATTATAAAAAAAAATATAAAGGAATAATAATGTAAACAATGTAAAGTATGATTATTTAAAATTTAACAAACCATCATCATACTGTAACGGCATTTACAATCATTTTTGCGGCTAAATGTCTTTAGATAATTTAAAATTAAACTCAAAAACTATTGGTCAGACCTCGATCAAATTTATATGGGACCACACGTGAGGCATCAGCTTTCAAAAAAAAAAAAAAGAATTATCGAAATCGGTTCACCCAGTAAAAAGTTATGAGGTAACACACATAAAAAAAACATTTAAGTCGGTAGAAAATGCTAGAAGGGTTCGTGGCCTCTGCCGATTAAGTGACAGACCAAGACCACGATCAGTCATGAGGATCATAATACTGTGATCACCAATCCACCAATCAATTATGGATTTGACAACGTGTTGGCGGGCTTTGGAAAACAGTTATGGTTTACGAGCTGACAATGATGAGGATTTAAAATACATGTGTTTCAAGAAATATTTCAACAATTTGATTTTTTAAAGAAAATACTACTCAAAAGATTACACAAATGACCTATAAAAATCATTGTAAAAAATTTTATTTTTTCGCACGAACACTAGAAGATTTTGCGCGCCGCAAATAACTAGTCGTTTTGTCAAAATGTTCAAAAAAGTATGTTATTTAATGCCTTTTTACATAGGCTTACGTAAAGTGATTTTTTTCCAGTAGACTAAAAATTTTACAATTGACACCATTAGCAGCCATTGCATACCTGAAGTGCCTGCAGCCAACAAAAACACAAGCTACATATATCTAGTAACGCTTAACTTGAATCCGCTATTCGCTAACTGTTAAAGACACTCCAAGTATAAACATATTAAGCTATAGGTGTAAGCTTAATTGGTGTGGTTAACGAGAATATTTATAGTCTGTCTTACCCTTCAAAACGGTGCACAAAAGTAGGTAGACCTATGCAGAGATAAAGCTCTATCAACTGATAAGTAAATCTACAATATTTAATTAGCAAAGATTCACTTTTTAAACTTCAAAAAGGAGGAGGTTCTCGAATAATCTCGTCTTCTGTTACGCGATATTTTCGCAGATTGAGAACCAATTTTGATGATTTTTTTTTTATAATAATTTAAAGAAAAAATTCCACCCTAGCAAATAAATAACTTCTTTTTTACCAATTTGAGGTCAGTTTTTACTTTTTGTTAAAAGTTATAATTATTCTTTATTACTATTTGATGATCTAAATCAAAGGTTCTGGGCTTATAGGTTATAAATCTGCCAGAAGTATATATAAGTATCTGTTTATTTGTCACAGTATAACATGCTTTGTGGTCTAAAGGTATTGTTTCCTTGGGACTTTGACGTTGTATTACTTTAATTGTATTTTAAAATTTTAAGCCACATATATGCTATCGGTTATTAAGATTTTAAAGGTGATTCCTCGTTCGTCATCGACGTAGCCTTCCGTATTTGCAAGCTGAAGTGGCAATGGGCTGGTCACATCTGTCGCAGAAGTGATAACCATTGGAGTAGACGTGTTATAGATTGGAGACCGCGCTTAGGTAAACGCAGCGTGAGTACGGTCTTTGCTAGATGGAGCGACGATCTACGCAAGGCTGACATCAACTGGATGAGTCAATCCGAAGATCAGGCTAGGTGGCGTAGCCCTATGTTCAGTAGTGGAGTGCCGTAGGTTGATGATGATGATAATAATATGAATTAGACTGTAAATATTACAAGTGTGGGTTGGATCTTTTTACGTAACATTGCAATTGGTCACATAAACCCATATATTAAATTTTGTAACCTCAGTCATCGTTTGTCACAAAATATGAGTAATAAGAAGAATAATGAACAATAGCAGGAAATTATTTACGAAATGAACTAGAAAGGTTAAAGTGTACTTTTGAGTATATAATACGATTGTTGCGATGAGAAAGTTGAAAAGAAAAAACGATCATTATCAGAGAATTAAGAAATAATTAAAGTAAAATATTTGTTAAAACAATAGTGGGAAATATTTTGGTAAATTAAAAAAAATTGAAAAATTACACTCATAATCTAAATATACATCCCATTACGCTCATAATATATTTTTATACGTGGTAGAGCCACGCTATAGTCATTTTATGGCTGCGGCACGAACGGGTCGGCTAACCCGGGGATGGACCGCGCCTCACATAATACCAGCGTAAAATAGCAGCTTAGTGCTACTGTGTTTCGTATGGTAAGTGTAGAGAACCGGAGACCCTTTTTACTGGAAATGAGGCATTCCATCGTAGTCCTCAAGAGTGACAACGCATCAGCGGTTTGATTCCTAATCGAGGATAAATGTAGATAGGTGTCTATGGGCCATCATCCACTTACCAATAGGTGGATTGTGTGTTCGTTTGTCACACTTATTCTATAAAAAAATAACCTTAGATGGATTGTGCGCTTGTTGTGACCATTATTCTATATAAAAAACCTTAGATGGATTGTGCGCTTGTTGTGACCATTATTCTATATAAAAAAAACCTTAGATGGATTGTGCGCTTGTTGTGACCATTATTCTATATAAAAAAACCTTAGATGGATTGTGCGCTTGTTGTGACCATTATTCTATATAAAAAAAACCTTAGATGGATTGTGCGCTTGTTGTGACCATTATTCTATAAAAAAAGACACTACAATCAAGTGTTATTGAGATTCATACATATTTTCGTGCATTCATAAATATCATTAAAGATTGTGACGTTAACGGAGAAATATAAATCCAATTTAAACCATTCAAAGTCTACAAATTTTATACAGGTAATTACTCCTAAATGGCTGTCCACCCACTCAATTGCCAATGATAATTTAATAGAAAGTAGATGGGGGCAAGGGCTCTCAGAATGAAAGTTCAGCTGTTACGGTCAATAATTCAATAATTGACAAAATGATTACGGTCTAAATGGATGATAAATTAAATTAGGCCTTATTCGCTTCATAGCAGACGAATAATTAAAAAGAGAAATCAACAGTTGTTGTAACAATTATGTTACTAGAGAATAAAAAATAACAGTACTTAACTACTACGTAACTCAGTTTCTGGCAAAACATAAGTACAAAATAAAGCTTTTTGTTTGGCGCTTTAAGTGATGCATCTAAGATTTATAGCGATGTCAGAGTAACAGCTACTAGTATGTTCCTTAACAACATATTTAGTGTATTTTTCAATGTTGTAGTAATAATTTGTTAGAAAATAAAATAATTTTACTTTTTTACTGTTACAAGCGAGATAATATGTACCGATTTTTACGCCTGTCGTATTTTTGTGTTTACAGTATAAGCACGAGTTGTGTGTATATACAGTATAAGAAAGAGATGTTTAACTTTAAAAAATATTAATAATACAAATTTGGTCGGACGGGGTATATTAGGTCCTTACATATGAAATTAGCGTTTTGTCGTACTGACCACTTTGATCTGAAATATCTCCTCTTTGGTTAAAATTACAAATTAAAATTTATAAATTCATTTAGCTGGTACATTTGAGTTTTGAAAACAGTAATTTATTTATTTTTCCTCATTATTTTTTTCTTTGGCGTCGCTTATTTCCGCACAATGGAAAAGATGAAATATCGGTATATTTACGAGTACGAGTTCTACCGTGGCACCAGTGCTGCAGAAACAGCTCGAAGGATTAATGATGTGTACGGCGCTGGTGTCGCAAAAGAAAGCACGGTACGTTTTGGTTTCAACGTTTTCGTTCTGGAAATTTCGACCTTCAGAACCAACCCGTGGACGGCCGGAGACCAAAGTGGAAAATGCACAATTAAAGGCTATTGTGATCCATCACAAAGCACTTCAGAGATAGCTGCAGGCTTCAGGGTAAGTGATAAAACTGTATTAATCCACTTGAAGCAAATCGGAAAGTAAAATACTTGAACGATGTGTACCTCATGAATGAAGTGAATCGAACTTGCAAACACGCGTCGATTGCTGTGTTACTTTGCTCAACCGACACAATAATGAAGGATTTTAAATCGAATCATTACTTGTGATGAAAAGTGGATACTGTACGATAATCGGAAGCGCTCGTCGCAATGGCTGAACTCTGGAGACCCAGCCAAATCCTGCCCGAAACGAAAATTGACTCAGAAAAAGTTACTTGTGAGTGTTTGGTGGACTAGCGCCGGTGTATTCAACTACAGCTTTCTAAAATCTGGCCAAACGATTACGGCAGATATCTATTGTCAGTAGGTAACTGCAAACCATGAAGGTAGAACTAGCTGCTAAACAACCGAGATTAGTCAATCGCTCTAGGCCACTGCTGCTTCACGACAACGCAAGACCACATTGCACAACAAACAACCACTAAGTTAGATGAGCTACAATTGGAATGTCTGCGATATCCACCGTACTCCCGGACCTTGCTTCAACAGATTACCATTTTTCCGGAATTCGGACAACTTCTTACAAGGAAAAAAATCAACTCAATGCGGCAGTCCAAAACGCTTTCAAAGAGTTTATTGATTCTCGCCCCATGGTTTTTTAGTAAAGGGATCACCTATGAGATGGCAAAAGTGCATAGATAACAACGGTGCATACTTTGATTAATTAAATAAATTTTACAAAAAAATGACTTTATATTCCTCCCGTACAAAACGCCAATTTCATATGTAAAGACCTAATATTATAAATAATCTCTACATAGTATAAAACAAAGTCACTTCCCGCCGTCTGTAACTACGTAAGCGGTTTTCATCAATAGACAGAATGATTCAAGAGGAAAGTTCATATGTATAACACACGCATAAAATATATAATAATATTATATAATTCTTCTGTCCGTGTGTATGTGACTGAACTCCTCCTAAACGGCTGGACCGATTTTGATGAAATTTTGTGTATGTAATTAAGTTGATTAGGGAATGGTTTAGATTAACAATTGGACCCGGTAGGTGGCGTTGTTGTCGAGATGTAGAAGTCCGTGCGAAGTCGGGGTGAATCGCTAGTTTAGTATAATCTGTAAATAATATTAATATTTACTCAGACGGAAAAATGAAGAATATTTTAACACAAGATTAGGGTATAAATAAACGAAAATTTAATTATTAAACACGTTAATCATAGACAGGTAACATAACAATATAGGTCCTTACAAGGAGACCTTGAAGTCACCGATTTTACTAGTCAAAAATGATCCCAAGGTTTGTAACTAACCTCGAATATGTTCAATAGCCTTATTTGGCAGCATCAGATACATTACGATTAGGCTCAGACTGAGCGCAAGGTGAACCATTAACACTGCGGAATACGTATTGACAGGTTGACTGATTTACACATGATATGGTATGGCAAGAAAAATAAAATTGAATGGAATTTAATAGAAATATCAATCATAAAAGGCCTGCAGGCGATATTTTCGCTAACCATATAAATATGAAATGTTTCGAAGATAAGAGTATTTTTGTGAATAACAAGGAATAGATAGAGGGCACTGCTTTCAATGAATAGAATCAAACTTTTAATAAAAAGTTAAAAGACCAAAGAACAAATATAGTTCGTTATTCTTAAAAATGTCACAAGCTCAAGATAACACCTAGAATGTCGTCAAAATAGTTACATTAGACACTTCATACCTTACGTATTTTCCCCACCCTTAGGGGAGTAGGCTGGAGATATAATCTATTTAGCAAAAAAAAAATCATTAAAATCTGTCTACAATTGGTAAAGATATCGGATAGGATACTTGCAGGAAATCAGATCCTTTTGAAGTCGGCTTAAATAAAAAGAAATCAATTCGAGTTTTTTGAAGAGTAAACCGATTACACACCAGTAAAAATTACAATAATAGTTAAACTGCTACAATCCATAAACATCCAATTTTAGGTCAAAAATTCTAACTTGTAAGGCGCGATATTCTGCAGCTAGAATTTATTTTTGGAACGAAGTTCCTTATCGGACGGTAAGAATTTGGCGGATGGGGGCTAGGCGAGAAAAAGTGTAAGATTTTTCCGTCACGACCCCTTCTGACGTATTGTAGACGGCATTGGCGGCTATAAGGAAGCGAGATGGAATAATAAACATCTCCCATGCACTTTTTCTTATCTTGCCATGAAAGAAATATTATTTTATTTTAAATGACGCTTCATTTTAATAGACGCTAATAATTCATTTATTTGTATTTGTTTATCAATAATAATATACTACGAAAGGAACTTCGTTCCAACAGAGTGTTCCACGATACTTACGCATGTTAATTATATTTTTTTTAATTATTGAAATAGTCACTAATTTTATGCTTTTAATTGTTTTTTGTAGAACCTGTACAGTATAACCAAAATTTTACTTCTTAAACGTCTATAAATTGTGAAATTTTGTTCTATTAAGATATAGCAGGAGTCAATAAGATTATACGTGAGTAAGACGACTGTAAAAGTGCGTAAAAATCTCATTGTTAATAACCGCACTAGCAAAGATAGCATATCTATGGATAATGAAAAATTATCTCCTATCAATATTTGCTCTGTAATAGGTAAGAAGAGTTGTATTTGTAGTTGTGTGATTGCTAACTAGTTAACTGATTCTTCTTTAGTTTCTTTTTTGATTCACTTTATTTTACGAGGGGATAGAGGGTAAAACTATGGATACTTCGATAAAAAAAATATAAAAACCATTACATTAGTACTGATCATTTTGTTTTTCAATTTAGTATACTTTGGTATCATCATTACAAAATCAAGATCATCTTTGAGATAAAATCAACTAGCTGGTACTCGGTGCGTTGCTGCCGCATAAGATATAATTGTGGAAAAATCGTTTTAAATTTGGAACAGTTATATTGTTTAATTAGGAACGATGATAATACATTAATTGAAATTAATGATATATAACTTTCAAATAAATTTGTCCGTACGACACGCGCGCCACCTACAGTAAGTTAATTGTACTATGCTTATAACCTTCGCGTAAGTGCAAGCAATAAGTTGACAAAGTTTTACTGCAATCTGATGAACGGTATGGCAGCGTATAAAATACGAAAAAAGAAAAAATAATTTTTATATATTAGATTAATAAACTACTATAAAATATAAAAAAAAGCTTGCGGCCAGTAACTTCCCGGTGTATATCGGCTAAATGCGAACACCAGTTAGGGTAACATCACCACCAGAAGTACACAATAAAAAATAATCATCAAAATCGGTTCACCTAGAAAAAAGTTCTGAAACACGTAAAAAATACAGTCGAATTGAGAACCTCCTCCTTTTTTGAAGTTGGTTGAAAATGACTAATATTAACTGATTATTTTTCATAAGTTCCTTGCTATAGATACCATACAAAATATGACTAAAAGAAGCTAAGCATATGGTAGAAACTTCATCAGTGTAAAAAAGTTATTTCTGTATTTGTAATAACACTACGATCACAATGGTTTTCCTAATGCATTGTGCAAATAAAATTCATTAATAAAACATGACTGCGATCATCAAGAAATCAACTCCCAGAAAATCACGAGGTGAAAGGTTCCCATCATTGTTCGTTATAACACAATATTGTTTCCAGTAGCTCGTGACTATACTTGCTTGCACATCGCGTGGCCGATCGTTACTTAATGCACATCTACTTACGGCAAAAACACTGAAAGCAACAGTGATGTATTGTTTGTATCGACGGATACAAGAGGCGGAAATCGTGAGTGAAGCGAGGCCGTCGCGCGGAACACGAGTTGGACCAAATTGGTCATGATGTGGTGCCAGGTCGTTAAGGAAATTACAACCATAAGTCAAGGTTTTGTCGAATTTTTGTTTTGAATACCAACAATCAGTATTGACGATATGCATTACTGCTAAAAGACATCATTGATTTTAGTTTAAAGGCTGTTGGTAAAATCTATTTTGAAAATAACTTCAATATTGATAATCTGTATTATTTTACGCGGCACACATATTTCGACGCACTAACACAACTGGCTGGTTAAAAAAAACTTTAAATTTGAACTTCCAACTGACCGCAGGTGAAGAAGTCCACCATGTCACTCCATTGCAGTATCATAGTTGCAACTGAAGGGGTCACACGGTTTCGGTGTTCTCGTCGTTCGCATTGTGTAGGCTATCTCGATCTTTTATGTCGTCATCGCATCTAACATCTAACCGTGTGCGAAAGCAGATGCTAAGATATGATTAACTGGCTGAATTGTAACTTAAACTCTCAAATCAGTGTGATGAACTTATATAGTTAATCGCACTAGTTTAGTTACAGCGAGTGGAGTAAGTCTGGTAGTCGTAAGCGTATCTGCTGATTATGAGGGCCCAGGTTCAAATCCCAATCGGGTAAAAATCAAATATTGGGTTTTACTATCAAAAAATTCTTAACAACCCGGAGTCAGGAAGTTAGGGGGTTTTCACTCCCGTGCCTCTGAAAGCACGTTAAGCTGTTGCTCCTGTCCCTGATCTCTCTGGTCGCGTTGGATTGCCGTCTTATCTGACTATGAGAGTCAGGGAATAAAAAGTGCACATACACACTTTATAATTGCACAGATGGCAAGTCTCCGTTGACACTGAACGCCAGGACTTAAATTCGGTCTGCAGGACATTATTCACTCTACTCTTTAAGAAACGTACGACCACACCCACGGCACCATTCGGACGGAAAAATTTTCGGACTGAGAAATAAGAAAAATAAATATATTTCGAAGACATGTGAAGTCCGCCAACACGCAGTGGGGCAGCGCGGCGGACACTTCCTTGCCCTAAAAACCCTCTCAGAAACGAGAGGAGGCCTGTGCTCAGCAGTGGGACGTATATAGGCTGTAACTTTAACTTTAACTTTAAATTATCTTCAATAAAATCTCTTCACAGGACTTCCACTAAGATCATAGCTGCTACTAGGTATTTAGCATTACAAGCTCATATGTGACAGCAGTACTTTATAGCTAACCGTGCTTGTGTTTTGTACACAGTTAAAGTTGTCCCGACTTGAACTATACTACGGAAATTTTTCAAAGACTTCTAGTTTACTTATAACTGCTTTAGTCTTAGATCCCATCATGCTAAGGTAATTCAATCCTTCAATACACAGGCTTAACTTGACAGATCTTGGCCGAAACGTTATTTTTATTAAGAATACACACACACGCACATACATACCTGCATGCACGCACTCACTCGCACACACACGCGCGCGCGCCTTAATATTTCTTTTGCAAACACGCGACTGCTTACAAACACGCAGATTTGCGAAAATCCATGTTTATTGAAAACAAAAGAAATAACTGCCAACAAAAAAAACAAAAAATGTTGAAGACTTTAAAACGAGGGAATTAAACGGAAAATAGTGTAACAAGGGAAAAAACGCAAGTAATCAAATCGTTGGTAAATCACTAACGAGGGACCGACCCGAAGAAAAGGTCAATGTCTCCAATTTCAAGATGATGGTAACTATGTAATAATACTCTGTTAAACCACTTTGTACAATTTAAAGGTCCCAAAGCGACGATTGTCTGACGACTTAAGACAGGCTGTATTTCACTCACAGTTGAATGTTTCTTTTTTTATTATTAGGATCACCAAGACAGTCACTATGCTGGTGATCTTGAATAAATATAATTAAAAATTACTTTTAATAATAAATAAAAACCAATTTAATTACCGAATTGCTTTTGCATGGGGTGCATGTAAAAACGTAAAAAGTTCAAAATAAAATGAAAGAATATTTAAAGTATAAGAATGTGTGAATATAAGAACTAAGATTTTATTTGTGTTTAAATATTTTATAAGGTTAAATTCTTACCGTGTAGTGGCGGTGTAAGAATATCCACTTCGCCATATCATCCCGTGGGTGTCGTAAGAGGCGACAAAGGAAAACAAATCAGGAGATGAGCAGTAGTGTCTTCCTAATAACGACTAAAAATAAAAAAAACAACGGTTGCCAACCCGCTTGCCAAGTGTGGCAACTATGGCAAATATCCCCCTATGATGCAATCTATGGGGAGGCCTATGTTCAGCAGTAGACTTTAATAGGCTGTAACGGTAACAGTAGACGTGGTAAATCAGCACTTAAAATTCCTACCAGCGGGGATCGAACTTAGATTGCTATTTGCTGACGTAGAAACTACGACGCGTGGTTAGCCCCTACCTAAAGTATTTTATAGGGGATGCCCCTATGAGGTAATTTATGGGGGAGGCCTATGTTCAGCAGTGGACTTTAATAGGGTGTAACGGTAACGGTACATTGTAACTGTTGGGTGAAAAACAGTCTATTTGTGAGTTTCTTGCCGCTTCTTCTCATAAGGTCTCCCGCACAAGGGCACTTGTTAAAGCGATGGAGTAGTTTTTTGACTTTCCAAAAGAGCTTTGTAATAGCAATTTTAAATAAAAATATTTCGACCTTTGACTTCGACCTAGGTAATTAAATACGAGACATTAAAGAAATAACAGAAACACATACTATAACTTATCAGGTAGTCTTCCAATAAACCTTTAAAATTGACTAAATCTGTCGTTTAAGTAACGTTAACTCACTTTAAATGGAGAACTCATAACCTGGAAATTTTAAGTGAGTTTTAAACGTTAACACAGTTAAAATTCCGATTACGTTTCTGACGCACGAACGAAACTAATTTAAGAAGCGATTTTTCCTATCTCACATGAATGCGACGAAAATTGTAGGCATTGTATGATGATTTGTTTGTTGAAGTTACACATATTGACGGAACCGAACAACCTTCTCGTACCAACGCTTTCTTATATCAATACTCTTCTTGACTAGCGGCAGATGCCGAATCTAATCACTGGAGGGATAATTCAAGTCATTGAATTTAGATGGACCTAACTACTTACTAAATTAAATTTTCACAAACAGATTAGATTTGACTGCGAGAGAACGCCGAGAGGCATTAAGTCGCCCTTTGTAAACCTTTTTATATAGATTAACAATAAAGTATAAATAAAAAAATAAGACTATACAGCCCAATGCTGAACATAGACCTCTTCCCAATTTGGGTTTTCTCTCTCTGAGAAATGTCACGAGCGTGATCCTTAATCCTCCCTACACAGAAGAGACTCATGTCCAACAGTGCACTTTTACGGACTAAAGAAGAAAAAAAAATGTCATTGTCAGAATACCTAATCAAGATTAAATGCCTCGAAGCCAATTATGGAACATTAAAAATTCATCTAGTTGTAGAGCAGTTTTAAATACGTGAATTACTCATAGACTAACGTCCGAACACAACGACATAGTTTAGTTTTTTAACCACCGACGCAAAAAGACGGGTGTTATAAGTTTGACCGCTATGTGTGTGTGTGTATGTCTGCGTGTCTGTCTGTGGCATCATAGCTCTTAAACGGCAGAACCGATTTGGATACGGTATTTTATTTAAAAGCAGGTTTTCTAGCGGTTCTTACACATGTTTTATCAAAATCGGTTCAGCCGTTTCAAGATCATCAGCTGTTTTGTTAGCTGCAGTGGGGTTCTTTTCGGGTTTTTTTTTAAATTTTCAATTTAAGTTATGTGTAACATTAAAATGACGAACAAGTTAACAGTCCTCCTGAAGTTAAGTGGATACCAGCAATCAACTTAAAAAAGAAGGCAACAAATGAGGTCGCGTTTTATTTCGCCTTTTAAATTAACTTTTTCAACGAAACTTAATTTTGGGAAAGAATTTTTAATTTGGAATGAGAAAGTACCTTTTTTGCTTTTACATTTACAGCGTTAACTTATTTGTAAAGATGAAGATGTAAAGTTTGGTAGAGGGCAAAATTAGATATGCTTATCACTTTGTTCAAGAATTAGAAGCACACCGTTGACAGGAACAGTAAAATGTGATGCCTGTAATTTAGTTACTTAATTATTTAACCTTTCTTATAAATACCTATAGCTAAGAGTTACAAAGGGCAGACTTAATGCCTTGTGGCATCTCCACTAGCCAATCCTAAGATAAGAAGAATATTACAACAGCCTAAAGATATAGTAAGTTATTTCGCTTTGAACGATAGAAAGCGGTAGCCTCATAATTATGTAAATTTAAAATTGATCTCATAAAGTTTTGAAAAGATGGACCAACTCGTTAGAAAGGAAAGAAACAACAAACACCTGCAATTAAGAAATCATCCATTTGTATTGTACTTATATAAATAATAATAACGTGAACAGGTAAATATAAACTATGACAAATCTATAACGCTCGGTTTGTGAGTTAAATTAATATAATTTCCTTTTACTAGTCACGATTTGTTTTTATTTTTTGTTTTGAGTTCCTATCGTTCCTTATAAATGTCGTTATGTTTATTTATACAACGTTGGATTGTACGAAGTCATTATTGTTTTGTAATCACGTTTTCTATATCATCTATTAGTTTTTATTATGGAGGTTCACCATGAGAAATTTAAAAAATTTGTATGTGGGAATGAACGATTTATTCGGAAATACAGAAAAGTAAAGGACATTTTTAATTATTACATCACCCCTATGAAACTCTTGATTCGATCACGAAAATATTTCGTAATTATACAAACATATTTAAGTACTAGCTGTTCCTCGCGACTTCGCCCGCGTGGAATTTTTTTGCGCGGAACCCTAAAATAAAAGTTGGCTAAGTTACTCCTTATAACATCACCTATCTGCCAGTGAAAGTCCCGTCCAAATCGGTTCACAGGTTTTTGCGTGATGCGTGTTCAGACAGACGTCGTGTTAGAGTTTTATTATAGTATAATAGATTTACTTATAAAGTAGAACATACAACATTCTTAAACTTTAGTACATACCTATAAAGAATATACATATATACATGTGTAACGCTTCCTTTAATGTTGCCCAAGAAAAAACATAAGTGTGTACAATTTAGTTTTTATTCGATGTTGGTAAAACTGCGTGTTGTTACCATTTCAAATCTCTTGTTTTTTTACTCTTTTGTTTGAATCATTCCCACGGACAAGTTGGAAAGCGAGCATTTCTACACACAGTGAGTGTATGCTTAATTTCTTGCCATTTCCGAGATCCCAGATTTGATTTTAGGCAAACTTGGACATTATGATAATAATTATGTTCTCCCGGTAGGTGTTGCCTGATGGATAATTAAAAATTATAAAAAGTTTTTAGCCATTTAGGGCTTTATCATTACTTCCCATCAGGTATTGTAATCAAGCACGTATGATAAGTAAAAAAATTAAGTAATATTAATGTAAAGCACTCGAGCATTACTGATGTACTTGTTAGATAAAATCGAAGCAGGACTTGCACCTCTTCTCTACCTAGTATAAAACAAAGTCGCTTCCCGCCGTCTGTACGCTTCGATCTTTTAAACTACACAAGGAATTTTGATGCGGTTTTCATCAATAGATCGACAGAATGATTTAAGATGTAAGTTTATATGTATAATACATGCATATTATATATTACATAATTGTTCTGTCCGTGTGTATGTCACTGAATTCTCCTAATCGGCTGGATTGATTTTGATGAAATTTTATGTGTGTGATTAAGTAAGATTAAGATTAGAAAATGGTTTAGATTCACAATTGGATACGGTAGGTGGTATTGTTGTTGAGATCAGAATCACTCATACTCGCATTAAAGTCAATTACATAAGTATATAAAATTCTAAATTTATGGGCTACTATTGTTTCATCCTAGGCAACGGGGAGGAAGCGCCAAAATTGCGACATATATGATGACGCTATTAGTCATTATGGTACTATCACTAATGGCGTCAGCACCAAACGTCGCGGTTAAGGCAAATTCTGAATATAACACTATTATATTACACTATTTTATTAACTTTACTACATTTACCTATTGTGGAAAATGTAAATGTAGTAAAGTTAATAAAAACAAACAATATTTTTAAACAACACTTTTCTGAACAAAATTTGTTGAAGACTGTTTTAACTATAAAACAATATCATCATCATCATCAGCCCTAAAGACATAATTAATAAAATACCAGTCTATTTATATAACGCGTAAAACAAACTACAAATTACACCTAATATTAGTTTTGTAACATTTTAAGTGTTAAGTGCACAATTATATACTTTCGAAATGTTATTATTTTGTAGTTAATAGCGAATGTAGATTTTTGCAACATGTTTGAGTAATTTCGCGTATGCCTAATGTATTTTAAACGAGTCCCGAATAACATTTTCCTGAGCGAAACATAGTGAAACAAACTGACTGGTGTTATTGTACCTCAATTGGTTAGGAATGTACCGAAATGACTGATAACACATGCCTTTAAAAATACAGATAGTGTAGCAAAAAACAAGATATAATTTATTATAACTTTTGTCTTCCGTGCTTGTTAATTAGGCCTTAGCATTCGTAGACAATTAAACTATGGAACCTTTTATGGGGGTTTTATAGCTGATGAGTACTACTGAAATATTATTATTATAACGTTTCAAAATACATAATAAAGCTAATTCTAGATAAACTCTAAATAATTTCGTAGTTACATACGCAAAAAGACGAAGCATGCATATATCTAATATGTCCATCTCTCTGCTAGTTCAAGAACCAATTAAAGTAGTTTAGCAAGTTAGCTAGCAGTTGCAATCAAATTAAAAGGTAAATCGATCGTAAACAATTATTTCTTAATAATAGTTCCTTACAGAATTGGTGAAGATTTATGTCGTGATAAAATACGTAAAATAGACGAGCCTACTATTATTAATACTATTATTCAAATTTTCGCATTATATATAGTTATTTTTCAAAGAGTACCCAAATTTTAAGCTTAAGTTCAAATATATAAATAATGATATATCGTTATTGCAGTTTTTGAAAAAACGGGTAAATAAGGCTTTACTTTTATTTGAAATTATCCGAAATTGAATGTGATTTATGGGCATCAACGTTTTTGCCTACCGATCGACCCTTACGAATGTGTGCGTGCGCAGTAAAATCTGTTAAAATAATGTTTTACCACGCATTTTGAATTTAAAAGATAAAAAGGACAGAATTATTGAGATTTTTTAATTTTTTTCACCATTTGCCTAAATTACTTATTCTGAACCTTCTCTGCAAATTTGGTCGGTTATTGTAAAATAACCCTGTATATATTTTGCTTATGTATTAATTTCGCAATAAAAATCTGAACTTTAGTAGCAAATATGTACAATGTTCGAAAATAACTTAAAAATAATACGTTATGGCTTATGGCCTTTAAAACAGTTTACATTGTGTAATTTTAGGATCATTTTAAAAGTTAGTTACATCTAAACAACTTAATATGTCTGGATTAAAACGACTTGTAAAGTGTAAAAAGCGCGAACTATCGCATTGATATTTTTTTTATAAAATGAGGGTGACAAACGAGCATACAGTCCATAAGTCCAAAGATCGTAAGTGGGTGCTGTGGCTCATAGACATCTATCATGCGTTGTTACCCCTGAGGACTAAGATGGAATGTCTCGTCCAGTAAATCTCTGGTTCTCTACACTCACCATACGAAACACACAACCATTAAGCTGCTATTTCACGCTGGTATTTTGTGATAGTACATAGTTTTATAATTCGTGTTAATGCACAAACTGCGTGTAAAAGTTTGGATAACCCAAAGAAAAAAAATGAATTTAGATGTATATTGATTACGAAATAATAAGAAATACGTTTGTCTGAATAGATTAGAATCAGTTTAAAGTACACAGAGCTATAAACCCCTTCACTAGTTAATGTCATGAAGGCTAATGATATCTACTTAATCACGGTTTGGCCGACGAGTTTGAATGAATTACAGCGGAATAAACACGTGATATGTCTTCATAAGGAAATAATATTTGCAGCGTTTTATCAGATCCGCTATTTTCACTTACGACAAGCTATTTTCTTAAATTAAATTCTTGGATTGTATTTAAACAACAACAAGCCAATGTTATTTTTTATAGTTATTTAGACAGGGCTTAAGGAAATTCTGATTATAAAAGAATATTATAGTACAAGAAAAGAGATGACAGCGTAATAAATTCCCCATTTTTTTTGAAGTTGTTATAACTTAATTTGCTTAATTCCGCGTAAAGAAATAAAATAATGTGTCCTGCCCAGTTTGAAGAGCACCTCCCACACTCCCTCAATTGCGTGCACTATCCCCGTCACCACCAATCCCAGCACCACCACACTAGAAACGACACACCACTCTCGATAATACGACACGTGTTCCGCCTCTACACGAGGCATCCTCAGGTGAAGTAGACTCTGCGGAGGCTGGCCGCTTCTTAGTAACGGCTGATTCTATTAATTATCGTTTTTTTTGTCAAAATAAAAGAAAATTGTTGCATGATTTTGACCGATCAATTGCAATGTAGCCATATTATAAATTTCAAGCTTAAAGGAAATTATATATGAAATCAGGCGATTTAACAGTTAGACGTGGGTGTAGGCAATGATTTAACTGCCTGAGCAATGATATTCTGGGCTAATTATATAAAGTGAATAAACTTCAATATGTACGAATATCAGTGAAAGCAATTTTTAACGCAATTTCTACTATGAATAATTGGAATAGAAATAATAGATTTTATTAAATGTAATTACAACATTAGTTATTGTAACAGCAATAAACGAAATAACAAAGATGAAAACAAAAAAAACAAAACAATTGTATCTGCTATTAACATCATAGCATTAACTTTATTAGGTACTTAAAAATATATAGATTAAACAAGATAAACATAAAATTTACGCAATTCCTAATGCAACATGACATTTAAATAAAGCAATGTTTACTAAGAATTTTAGATTATAGAACTCTGATCTCTTTAGTAACGAGAGATTCTTCCAAGAATTCATTAATACCAGGGCGGACACAACTCTTTATGGTCCAAATTAAAGGAGATGGGGACGTTTCCATACATTCTTGGGCCCAGGTGTTAACAAGATGAAAGTTGGACCATTTAAAAGCTTCCATATAAACAATTCATAGCTGAAAATCTGGCAAAATTTGTCAATCTAGGAGCTGAGTTATGGAAGATTAATTAAAAGTTAGGTTAGTATTATCTACACTGTAACAGTTGATTTTTAGTTATTCGGTCACGGCGACCAGCCTCAACGGAGACTAGTCATCGGCGCAGGACATTATTATAGTGCCCAAGTGTATGCGCAAGCACAGGTGCACTCTCTATTCCCTCACTCTCATAGTCCGATGGGACGGTAAACCGACACGACCGGAAAGAGATCAGGCGCATGACTAACGGCTTTACGTGCTTTCCGAGGCACGGTGATGAGACACTACCAACTTCCTTACTCCGGGCAGCTACTGAGAATTTCTTGATGGAAAAACTCAATAACTGACTTTTTTTTTGGCCCGGCCCGGGATCCGAACCTGGGACCTCATGATCAGCAGTCGCACTGCTACAACCGCTAGACCAACAAGGCAGTCGCATACCTACTTTAAATATAACGTATGAACATAATACGTATGGACCCAAAATGGAGGTTAACGCATACTTACTTCGCTTTTAGTAGGAATCTCAAATAACAAAATTATCTCTTATTTTATAAACTGTCCCATTGCTGGACACAAGCTTCCTTGTAATCTACAGTAGTAAATGAATAGTCCACCAAGCTGACATAAATTAATTTCGAGAACAATCAGGAAAGTAGGGTTTATTCTCACAAATGTCGCCTTCTTCTTTAAAGCGAGTTTTATCAATTTGTAATACGAAAATGAGACGATGATGATAATGACTAATCACTTTTATCAATTTGTAATACGAAAATGAGGTAACTAGGAATCGAATCCCTCACCTCTGACATTGATAAGTGCTTTTTCAGCACGCATTAATACGTCTCAAATACTAGGATCTACCTAATTTAAGCGGATAGGAATATGAGGTTAGTTACAAATTTTTTAGATATTTTAATTGTCTTCAATTATTATCAAGTAATATTGTCAAGCTAGGTGACCCTATATGTATGCTACCGTGCCTAAAACAGATGCCATATAATTTACATAATATGGGCCTTTATGATAGATGCCTGTCACAATCAACATAACGCTCCATGATGTCAATATCCAATCAATAAATAGACTTGTGCCATATTCCATAATGATAAGGCCGGATCAGTCGTGTAGGCAAGATTCACGGTGTGCAATAAAGAGGCAAGGACTATTAAAAAGCAGGACCAGTATGTAAAATCACGAAAGAAAAGCTGTGTTTACCCAGGAAACGAAATGGCAAAAGAAACGATTAATAAAAGTCGAAAATCGAAACGACGACTAGTGAGTAACAAGTAAAGTGAACAGTAAGCATGTCGATCTAAAATTGATTAATTTAAAATCGGTTGTTTGGAGATAAGGAATGGACTTTTTAGATCAACCTGAAACACTGAATCTAATTACTGAATCTATCCGAGAACTCAACCAATCGGACCGATTCACATAGAAGCCATTTTATCTAAAATAATGTATGTTGTGTTCGAATAGATCATCTTTATTCAAGATGTGTAATAATATTTGAATGAATTAAACGCATCTTTACTTAATAATATCCACATAGTTAACTTAATAATCAAATAACAGATTGTATTGCGCTCGTTTCAAGTGGAAAAAAAAATGGAATCTAGAAAAAATTAAGTTTCTACTGTCAAGTTTTAAAATGAGAATAGTCCACAGAACACTATTACTCCTGGAAGAGTCCAAGGTGAAGAAGTTTCTCAGACACGTTTAGTATACATTTATAGTGATCAGAAATGAGAATAGCATTATAGTTGATCCTTTATGTTAATCGATTTAATGACATAAAAATGTTTATTTTTATTTTTCCTTAAGAAAATGTATATATTTTCATTCCAAATGTATTGTATTAATTACTATGAATGATATATGTATATATATAGCCAATTTTTTAAAGTTTTTTTCAACCTGTTAACTTCAGGCCCAAAAATCCCATTCTTACTTAATTGCAAAAAAAAATATTTGATTTCAGACACTGTTATCAAAACTCGTTAATGTGCTAGTATATTATGTATAGCTCGCACAGTGAAAAATAGATTTATTGTGTTTGTGTATAAAATTTGAAGTAAATATTCTTATATTAATTCATCGAACTGCTCACATTTTTGTAATAATTTCATATAGTTGGGTCAATGATCTTATTGTAGATAAAATATGATATAAAATCGAAATATTTAATAATTAAATTATATTGCTGGTAATTTAAGCATCAGAAAGAACAGATTTACTGTATTACGACAGAATTTTCAATCACCAGTTAATAGTTATTTCTAGGATAAAATACAACTTAAATATTATATTTATATATCTTTATATATAAAAATTACGCGTCACATTGTTTGTCCGCGATGAACTCCTAAACTACTGAACTGATTTCAATGAAATTTTGCGCACTGCGTGCAGTTTGGTCCAACTTGAGAGATAGGGTAGACTTTATCCCGATAAATGATAGAGTTTTATGCGTGGTAGAGTCATGCTGCAGCTATATTAGTAGTATAGTTGTAGCACGAATGGGTCAGCTCAACCGGGGAAGGACCACGCTCTCACAGAATACCAGCGTAAAATAGCAGATTAACGCTGCTGTGTTTCGTATGGTGAGTGTAGAGAACCAGAGAACCTTTTTACTGGAAACGAGGCATTCCATCTTAGTCCTCACGGGTGACAACGCATCTGCATTTTGATTCGTAATCGAGGATAGATGTAAATGTCTATGGGCCACAGCAACCACTTACCACCAGGTGGACTGTGTGCTCGTTTGTCACCTAAAGTGCCTTCAATAATTTTTATAGGACAAAGGGTCGTTGGAAAGGGCGGAACAACGTCTGCCTGGTGAGCTAGTTGTGTTGTGGTTGTATATAAAATATTTGAACTGTTGCACTTTCATATTCAGGCAGGTTTTAATTTAGTTGATGGATAACTTTTACCTGATGATTCAAACATCAGCCCTTAATATTTAAGACTATAGACAAGTATGCCACTTACGACGTAAATAAATTGGATTTTGATGCGTTTTTATAATGATTACATTCTTAGATTTATCTATGTTTATTGTAATAAGTTAAAATGACAACGTTGCAGCTATTCCTAAAATATTAAAATTTTAGCTCTTAAAATAAAGTGAATATGATATTAAGTTTTAAAATTTTGAATCTGTACTAAACAACATGACCTACAAGCATGCTAATTTATTCTATCATTATAAGCTAAATGTAAATATACGTACTCAGATAAGATGGCGACAGATGTAGCTTCCTTTCCTTCGGCGGCGTGCTGTATACAAATGCATGATTAACGCAGCCGTGGGTCTGACTCGCGCCCACCTCACCCTCGGAGCCTCTTCTTGTGCGTCTTGATACTGTTAGCTCGGTTATCAACTTCGCAGACTCCGATTTACCAACGCCTTTCAATTTCTTTTTGCCCTTATTTTTAATCGGTGAATTGATATGTAATATTGCCGCGGCTTTAGGTGGTACCATCTCCGGCACGATCAGTTCTTTAGCTGATGCACTTTTTTGTTTCTTATTTGTAAACAAATCACTGAATTTTCCTTTCTCTACTTTCCTGTGCTGCTGCGGCTTCAAAGTCAAGTCTATGTTGCCGCTTTTTCGCCTCGGTTTTACGGTTTCTGGTCTTCTCTTTGCCATTATTGGTGTCTTTGATTTGTAAGTGCCCTCGATTCCTGTATATGCGACGTTGTACTCCTTTTCACCGTTCCAAATGTGCGTTGCGAATACCACGTCACGTTTGATATCAATATCATCAGATTCGTCTTCCTTGGTAGACCGCCAACGGTTGCCTATCAGTCGTAAGGAAGCGCGGACGGATCGGGTCCTGCGGAGGCCTCCTTGCTCCCTCTTGAACTTATCGAAGAGGGTCTCCATAGCCCTTTAAGGGGTAGTGGGGCGCGCGGGGCCCTGAGCATTGCACGTTACTATCGACCACGCGCACGCAATTCATCCAAACTATAGTTACGTGAGTCGTAATCTTTCCGACGTTCACTCGAAGCGGCGTCGGTTGGCTGAATGCTGCCTATAACAATTTAGATACTATTAGGGCTGTGCGACCCCAGACCTCGTCGTAGCCCGGACCTGTGCCGCGGATGCGATTGAATGATAAACTGCTCTCATTTACTCAATCTCACAGTTCGATAAGATAGGTATGTCTGATACGTCTGTTTAAAGATCGCATGTCACCGGCACCGAGATTTGTTACGTAGCGTAGTGCAAAGATAAACGTAAAGAACGCATTTTTGTAAGTTGATTTTAATTTGTGTAACGGCTGGCTCCTTTTGACTCCGTATAGCATTGTTAAAGCTTTCGTTTTGCAATATAACTCGGACAATGTTAGAAGGTGATTTACGACTACTTCTGTACGCTTTGAAAGCGGCTGGCAAGGCAATCCGCTTTGATCAAACTTACCTCATTTATTATGCACGGTGAAATAGGCAATTACACGGTATAAACATTGCTTTAAGGTCATTAGTGCCTATGCAACGCTATTACGCAAGAACATTTTTATACGTAAGGCTCTAGGAAACGCAGAAGTTATGTGTGAAAAATTTTGCAGTTATAACAATGCGGTTGGCTGCGTAACGGTTCACCTTAAAACTGTTTTGTTTTCAATTTCTTACTAAAATGAAATCACAAAGGCTCATTTAACACAGTGAAAACAATTAACCTACTTTAGTCAATAATTGTCACGTATATTTTTCACGAGAATCTGGGTATATTATGTAACTCAGTACATAAATTGCTTATTGTAATGTAAGCCAATGCCCTTTTTGCAATTTAAAAAGTAATTACAATTAATACATATATGTATGCATATGCAATGCAAGAAATTTGCATTAAATATCGATTATTTTTAGTTTTAATTTTATTATTCTTTTTTAATTTTAGTATCAAATATTTAGTATTATAAGAAAAAATATGTCGTTTTATCTGTATACTATAATTTAATTTATATGGATCCAATGGTAAGAATTATTTGGTCTAATATTGGAATTCCATAGTTTTTCGCTTCGTTCAGTTCACTCTTTATATTATATCATTTTGTATATCTTTGTAATGACTTTTCGTTACGTTTACTACGATTAACTAGAATTAGCTGTATTCTTGTAAATGTTTTAAACTAAGTTATGAAAATATAAAAACAAATGTATCCAAAAGTAAAATGATATTTAACTATCTAAGCTTGTGAGTTTATAAAAATTAGGATGACTGGAATAATATTTTTTTTTTATAAAATAAAATTAATAGCAATCACATCGTAGAATGTGTTAGATTTCATTTAAATAATACCTTTTAATTTTTTAATCTCGTTTTAAAATATTTATATACCATTTCAAAAATACGCTATTTTCATCTGCATTTGAGGAAGTTGGGAAAAATCCAAGCAACTTCGGATTTCCTTTCTCTTTGTTCGGAGTCCGCAGCCGGAACTAAATATTTTCTAATATTCCGACTTTGGAGAAATCTTGGCATGCCTATTGTCAAATTTCATGAATGTCTTTTTAGTAATAGCAAATTCGGACATCAATAATAATATCCTGTTTCTTCGAAACAATTAAAATAATATTTTTTTTATTAATTAGTTTAGGGGTGGTTAAAAATAAATTTAGAGAAAAATGAAGAATGAAGATTTTAATATACCTATCCAAACGACATTATATTTGTTACCTTGAACTTGTAATATTCCTTAGACCACTAGACACTTAAATGGGTAAAATAATTAAAACTTTTAAAGAGTAGAACCGACTTCAAAAGTTAGGAGGAAACTTCAAAAAACTTCAAATCACAGGGTACCTCGTTTAGAGCCGGGGCGACATCAGAGGGAGCTGAACTAAGTGGCGCAGAAATAAGTCTCTGAGATAGGCTTGGGTAAAAAATATCGATATATATCGTCGATTTTTTAAGCGCCATATATCGATATCCGAAATTTATTTTAGAGTATCGAATTCGTATCAATTTCGATATATTTTAAAATGTTGTATATGCTGTTGTCGTTTTTTTTCGTCGTTTAACCGTCTAGTAATAAAATATTGGGCCTTAGCCTACTACATCATGCAAAACATGACGATATATCGATATATATCACGCGATATATATCGATACTGTTTAAAAATATCGGTACGATATATATCGATTTATTTTTTTCACTTGTCCATCCCTACTCTGAGATATGACAACATATTCGTGCCATTTGCTGTAGAGACTATCGGTCCGTAGGATCCACGTGCGGTGAAATTTCTAAAAGAATTGTATCCGCGACTGGTTGTCATTGCTGAGAGGGCTGGGCTGGTTATTTTCTCGCTCAAAGGCTAAGTATAGCCATTCAACGAGGAAATGCAGCCAGCGTTCTTGGCACGATACCACGGGGAGTAGGAGTGTATGATAATTTAAGTTTTTAGTTTAATTTTTTCTTTATAATAGTTTTTTAATATTGTATATATATTTGAATGTTAAGTAAATAAATGCATATTAACTTCAAACATCAAAAAAAGTAATAATTTCCACATATTTGCTTGTGTAGTCGGTTTACTCGTAATTTACAAGATATAAGTCTTAGCACCAACTTTAGAAGCTATTATGTGGAAATTATATTTTTTTCATTTTTGAATAAATAGGATTTGTGTAACAGGAACAAGTTATGTTACGATAAGGCTGACATATCCTTGTAGGATAAAAGCCTTTTTAAATAAACAAAGATAATAAGTCAATTTTACTTTTTTTAATTTAATTATTAATTATCACTTTTTAGAGATAGTATATTAGATACCAGCATGTAAAATCCGAGACGTTTACAAGTAACAGTAAGTAACATTATAGTAATAATAATAGGTCGGAGAAAAAGTTTCTTAGTATTTTGTTTGTATAAAATTGAAGAAAATCTCTTTGGTTGTACTGTTTGTATCTGGCTGGTTTTAATATCAATACAATAGGACATTAAGAAAAATAAAAATAAAAAGTAAAAACACTTCCCGCCATTTTTCAATTGTTTTTCTGTCCGCCAAAATGAGTGAATCTAACGGAGAAATTTGATACATTCTGAAGTTTTATTACAAAAGAGGGAAAAATGCGACTCAAGCCGCGAAAAAACTTTGTGATGTTTATGAATCTAATTATCTATTGCAGTGTCAGTAAGAGTAGCACAAAGTTGGTTCAAGCGTTTTCAGTTCGCGAATTTTGATGTCAAAGATGGAGCTCGCTCTGTCGCCCTCATACAGATAAAGTCGATGCCACTTTTGAAAAAGTGGAGCAAGATCAGCATATTAGTAGTTACAACATAGCCGAGGAATTGAGGATCGACCACAAAACAGTTTTGACCCATTCCGCTCAGCAAAAATTGAGAGAGCTTGGTTGGGAACTGTTAATGCATTCACCATATAGTCCTGATCTTGCACCCTTAGATTTTCACCTGTTTCGTTCTCTTCAGAATTCTTTGGGTAGTGTTAGGTTAACATCAATAGAGGACTGTCAAAACTACTTGTCGCATTTTTTTGATCCAAAATCCCAAGATTTCTACAACAACGGGATGATTATATCACTACCTACAAGATGGAAACAAGTTATCGAACAAAATGGCACATAGGTATGTATCATAATTAAATGTAATTAAACTTTGAAAAAAAAAATGTCTTGGATTTGTATATAAAATACGAAGAAACTTTTCCCCGACCTTATAGCATATTTTGTCAATAATTTATTTCTGCTTGATGTATAAAATTATCACAACTTCACGCGTAAGGGAGTTAATTGCATCCTTTATATGGTAGTTGTATTTATAGGGACAAAGAACACGATCGTAAAATAAATATCAGCGAATGAAGTTATTGCTTTAAACAATGTTTCCTATAGATCGCATCATGTGTGGTAGTTGTTACATTTACACACACTTCGGCCATTTTAAGTTCACAGCCGGAGAGAACCTTTTGTAATGATGCACCAGTTAGCACGCAGTACTTGGAAGATTTGCTCCTATAGTTTTCATTATGCTTAGTAAGTTTTTATTGAATACTCTATTGGCTCTACTGATTTCAGATTTTGAAATACTGAGGTAGAAGATTCATATTATTCTTAACTTTTGTAAGTCATGTGAATGAAGGCTTCTACTAAACTAATTCACTGATAATATTGGTATTAGGATTACATAAATATATAAGATACATACATAGACTCACGCCTGTAATCACCGAGGGGGTAGGCAGAATTCAAGGAGCAAGGAGCTACTCGAATCACGTTTAGAAAGAAAAATTAAATTTTTTTTGCAAATTGTATGTGGTTTTGTTATCTCTAACTGACACGAGCACCGGTAAAGCGGAGTCTTTGACAATCCTCTTACTCCCCGGACAATGTAGAGGTAATAAAACAACATACAATTTTTTTAATTTTTTTAATAAAATTAAATTTTTAATGGTCGAGTTTTCTGAAAAAAAGTTATCTAAATACGTTTGAATACTGATTCTGATAACGCACTTAACGGGAACTACAGGGTTTTTGTTACATGTTGTATATGTGTTTGAATTAAAAAATAAAGCCATGATTGTTTTATTGATTCTCTGACATGCTTATTTCTGTAAAAATGAGTTTTCTTTTAACGTACTTTTAATATTGTTAACGGTCCTGCAAATAATTTTCACAAGAGCCTCTGAAGTCGGTGCCAAGACATAGTGCATCGTCAGGTTAATAAAGCCCCTGACTTCAGATGAAAATTATTTTTTCTATAAAGGTCTTTATAGTCAATTTTGATGATTTAATAAATGTTTAATTTTTGAAGTTATTGGATCGACTAATGAATCACAAGCTCAGGGTAACAACTAGAAAATGTCTTCTAAACAGTAACATTAAAATTTCAACGCCTATTCTTTTAAGGGTGGTATTAAAGACAAATTACGATTTTAATATTCTTTAAAATTTAAAAATACTAAAATCGATTTACAACTGGCGAAGATATCGCGTAGCATAATGTACATGACGTAAATCTCACCCTTTTTTGAAATTGGTTAAAATTGCTAATCTTCACACAGCTTGTTAAGGTTTCGGAAGAGACATTTTTAAATGTCAAAGTACACCAAGTTATGTCTGTGTAATGGTAGTTTTTTTTACTGTGCTCCAGTTTAAAAACAAACAAACCATAATTCTTTCTACCTCTTTATTTACCGTAAAATTACAAAGTAAAAAGTAAAAATGGAAAGAATTTAAGTGACCAGTATCTATACAACTTTGTTATAGTTTTTAATATCGTAACAAGTACTTTTAAACATTACCTGCTATTACTTTGCATTTATCATTTTCAACGTGAAAAAAATATAACTACAAAAGAGCCATTTAAAAAACGATATGCATATTATTGTCGATACCTTCATACCTTTTCACATTGTTATAACATGAATGTATGTAATTTGTTTTTCGATTTAGGTTAAAAAATAATAGATTATTTTTTTGCCAACCCTTATTTAGTTTTTTAGCCTTAATAGCTGTAGCCGAAGTCTGTGCTTCTTGTTAATTTTTAATAAGTATATAACTTGAAATATTTCAATTATAAAGCGAAAACTATTTGCTAACAAGGAAACAGTTAAATCAACACAAGAAACACGATTATATCCAGCAGTCTGTTAAAAATAAGGAAAAGCTTTTCCCTTTCCACTATCGGACATACAGACGCTTTGCGGGTCTCCACCTTTTTAGTTGTCGACAACCCATTCGAACTAAGCGGTTTGCTTCGTCTTTCAAAATACGTAATGCAAACGAGTGGATTAATTTGCCAGCGTCTATCTTTCCGTCCGATTAATGTGGGTGTCATCAAGGCAGGAGCGAATGGGCTTTTGTTGCGCCAAGACAACACCACTTACCAACACCTGGGATCGTAGTCAAGCACTGGCTTATAATAAGAAAAAAATAGATGTAATTATATAGGGACGCACCTATTTCTGGTTTGATATGAGGAATAAATTATATTTTATTGTAATTTATAAATATTTATAAAAAGTATTATGCCCATCCTAGAAATTGCTTCATTTCATTTAGATTTTAGACCGAATAATTTCCATTGTCCATTACTTGCAATTAAATCCCTGGGATTATACCTACTACAGTATAATATTTTTATCTTTTCTATCTCCTAATTTTAAATAATTTCAAACTATCCTATTTTTATATTTATTTATAGATTCACACAACGCATTAAGGGTTCGTATTACCAATAGGCAAGAGATTTATAGATTTTTACTGATTGCCACTGCTTCTTCTTTGTAATCTTTTCGTCCACTAAAGTTATGAAAACATAATACATACATAATACATAAACACTCACGCCTGTCACCCAGAGGGGTAGGCAGAGATTATGGACTTCCATTTGGCACGATCCTGACACACCTCTCTCGCCTCATCCACATACATATACCTACGCATACATGCTCGTCGGTTAAGGGTACTCTTAATTTGGCCCATTATCAATATATCGCCAATTCGGTCGATAAATTTTCGCCTAGGGCGTCCCTTCCCGACTCTGCCGTTCACCTCTGCCACATAAATTTGCTTTGTCACTCTTTCCTCATTCATTCTTTCCACATGCCCAAACCACCGAAGCATTCCTTTCTTAATCCTGGTCACAACATCATCTTGCAAACCACACTCTTCTCTTATCACACAATTTCTCACTCTGTCATTCAGATTCAGCTAACATACTCCTAATGACCGCATTTCTACAGCATTTATTCTACTCGTGCTTCTTCTGCCACACCCAACTTTCACTACCATATATTAAAGTAAGGACTAACACAGCATTGTGAATTACCATACATGCCTTTTGGACACATTCTGACTTTCCACAACAGAGTGTAGAGCCCCATTTACTTTATTTCCTGCGTTCACTCGTCGTTCTATATCCTTATCATATCTACCATCCTGCTAAATACATCCCAAATACACAAACTCATCTACTTGCTCGACCAATTCCCTTCTATTCTTATTTCACATATCGTTTTACTTTCTTCTCTTTCAAAAACCATAACTTTCGTCTTACTTACGTTCACTTTCATTCCCCTTTCTTTTAATGAACTGTTCATTAATGCAACCATCATTTGTAACTCGGCCGATCCTTTTCCCTTATATAGTGGGACTATCACGGCTTTTCACCAGTCTCTCGGTACCCGCTTAAATTCCCAACACAAATTAAACAAGGTGTACAGCAGGTCTGCCACCACTCCCTCTCCAGCCCTTAGCATTTCGAGTGATACTCTATCATATCCGGCTGCCTTTAGTTATGAAAATTATATCGATATCCATTGTGTCAGTTTTTGCCACATGCAAACAATTATTACAGTCCATTAAAAGTGCACTGCTGACCTCAGGACTTCCCCGTATTTTACTACTATGTCTAAACCTTCTGCATCTATCGATTTATCTGAATGTTTTATCGTTGTTACTTCATCTGCTGGCAACCGAAACTGCGTTTGATGCTGCTAGGCTGCCACTAAAGAAACCTCTCTTCTAAATTGTTTGAAAGTTGCAAGTAATGATCATCCTATTGTCACTTCAGTTTTCTTATCCCTTCAGCAATTTAATTTACTCTTGTTTCGCTGCTATTTCCATCTAAATAGCTCGCTGTGTGAATTAGAGCTTCCTCCTACAACTATAAGTGAAGAATTACGTCTCAGTTCTGTGTGGCAACACGCACTGATTGTGATCCTTTTTTATTTTAAGATTCTTGAGTAAGAAGAGCTTGATTTGTGGGTCGAACTTTTGGCTGAAGTTGGAATTACCTAAAAGGATATTTTGTCCCACAATCCAAGTACATAGTAGGTATGACATGGACGTTAATCACGATCTTTAACGTGATCATGTTCATTTAGAGGCCTATTTGTTGGGAGAAACTACTGAGGTCATAAAGCGTAGTCTAACGTCTTTCAGAAAATTTGCCATAATAACTATATTGTCTGCAACTCGAAATATATGTTCGCCGTTGAAGTTAATATAATAACGTCAACGACAACTACACGAAATGCTTGACAGTTGACAAATTCTTTAAAGGCCTGTGCAAAATTCGACTCAAAAAAGTGGTCATTAATGTTATCTTATGTTTTCTTCAACACCCAATAATTTACTCAATTTTTTAAACCGGCTTAATACCCTTCGTAAGCGTAGTTCAAGGGCTTAGGCGATGTTAATGAAATAGGCTGGGTTTTAATATAATAAAATCTACATGTTTATTTCGTTGTTATGTTAAATAGTCTTTGTAAGATATACCTAAAATCCTTAATTCCCATATCTGGTAGTTAAAAGTTGTGGTTAATTTTAAAAAAACCTTAGTAACGTAACCTTTTAACAAATCAACAAAATGTAATTTATTAATGAAAATTAATTACGAATATTAATTATATACCATGCAAGCAATAAACATGGTATGTTTATATAAGAAATTTATCATATTTAGAGCAACTGTTTCATATTTTCATTTGATTTTACGCTCGTTAGATGTGACTGGTTAATTAACTACGAATCACTTGAGGGGAACTGATTCTGATACATCACAAACATCTAAGCGATCTGAGCTTACCTACGTTAAAACCAAACATTATATGAAGATCTATATTTAAAAAAAAACGGTTTCTTATGAGGCACTTATAAAAATAAAGTTTTCTGAGTGCTAATATTGAATTATTTGGAAAAAACTAAGAGAAGCCAGTTTTTATTTCATTGATATTTACTTACATATTACGTTTAATGCGAAATTTACGTTTATTATGGTTAATAGTTGTAATTATTTCAAAGACCGGGCTATACGAAATGTCTACTACGGTGACTTTATCTATAAACTTATGACAAAAGCATTAAAAATACATTATTGAATTTTTGTTAAATTCCTAGGTTAATAACATTTTAACACAGATATGCATAATTACCCCTGTTTAAAAAACTTAAATTTTGCTTAAATACTGACTTAAACACTTTCCACTGTAATTAACAACTTAAAAATACACTTAATAAAAAATTACATTGTATCACAAACAATAATTATAATTAGTTTCAACTGTCAACATAACCGCACTTTTACTGAACTGCGAGTTATAAATCACTAAATCACTTGGATTTGTGTGTAAATAGAGTAAAACAATAGATGCGCACTGAAAACACGGAATAAACTAGTTCGTTCCATTGAGATATATTGATTTCAATAGTTTTTAAAATCCAAACACAAACATAAGTTTTCAAAACATCACTAACTTAACGTTCACGCTTGCTATAGACAACTAATACAGACTGAAGTTAGCTGCACCAGGTAGTCCAATATGGCGGATAAATATTGCCAGCATAGCGAAGCGAACTACCGTGCGGCAGTCAATGGCCTTACGCACAAAACACTAGTATTGTTATTTTATCGATACAGCACATATCGATAACATAATACAGACATTATATTTATTTGAATTTGTGTGAAGTACGCAGTTTTAATTAGTCGATGTTGTATGTATGAAATGTGATTTCTTAATTTTTTTAAATAACATAGTCACCCTTTTTACTGAAAACTAGGCATTCCATCGTAGTCCTCAGAGGTGACAACGCATTTGAATTTTGATTCTTAATCGAAGATAAATATAGATGTCTATGGGCCGCAACATCCACTTACCCGGAATTAAAGTAGTAAATTAAACGCGATAAAATCCGTAAAAAATTGTTTTATTCAATGTGTAGTGTTCGCGTAAATATAAGAAATCATAACTTTCTAATGTTTTAATATATTTTATAAGTAAAATAAATAACTATAATACATCACGACAGACAAACACAGTAAAATTGTGTTGTTATAAAAGAAATGTTGCTTATATACAACTAATTCAAGTTAAATTTATTTACAAAAAATAACTGATTTGAAACATGATAATATGTGATGGAAGATGCTTGTAACGCAGAGGTTATAAGTAAATGTGAAGAGAAGATGTATCTTATACAATAAATAAGTTAAACTAAACTAACCGATATAGCCTACCGGAAGCTGAAGTGACAAAAGGTTGGCTATATAGCCGACAACCGATGTGGAAGAAAAAATCTTTAGTTGAGTTCAGTTCAGACCGCTAGGCGGAGTGTAGAGTGGCCTACTGAATTGAGTAACGACCTTGTAATACGTGCAGAAAGTCGATGGATGGAACTGGCAGGACGGAGCAATTTAATGTTTAATGGGCTTTAGAGGGGCAGTATGTTGACGATGTTATATCTAAAATTCTACAAAATAATAATATTGAATAGTGTTAGAAAAATATAGCTATGTAAAAGATGATTTATTGAATAAAATGATAAAAATTTATGCATTCAAAGTTAGTTTATTAAATTTTATAAACGATATTTTCAAATACACATATAACGTAAATATTATATAACTTTATAATGTAACATAGGAACATATTAACTTATATCCACCCGAATATTACACAATAATTCTGACAAAACTCTAATTATGTTACTATTTTTACTGTGTGTTAACATAATTATAGATATGGATTAAAGAAATTAAGTTAAATTATTTTATCGATATTTTTCCGCAACCTTATGGCTTACACTCATATTGTAGTATTGAATGATGGCCGACGAATGAACTTTGACAAACCTGCTCGATCAGTGTAGTAAACTGCTCTTGCGCAACATAAAAATGGTATTTATGACTTATATATTTCATACTATAATTATGTAATTTCATTTTTTGTCATTTGTTTTCAAGCACCAGACTAATAATATTTTAAGCTTAAAAACTTAAAATGTACGTGAATATTTTTATTATAATATAGCAAAATATATTGCGAAAGCTTTAAGAACTTGTCAAACAATAGGGAGTAATTTCTAATTTTATTATAAAATATAAATTTGAGTCTACGCAAGCAGCAATGCTCGAACCGCGCAGGCACCTTAAAATTTAAAATTATTCGGCAATTTAAAATTTTAAGGTGTGATCAGCGGTGAAGGAATACATTGTAAGGAAATCTGCATGTATGAATTATTAATTAAATCTGCATGTAATATTATTTTGTGGACTTGCAAGGACCGCCAATAAGCCAATGTGCGGCGGATTCTTCCCTGCTCGAAACACTCCCAATAATGGAAGAAGGTATGTAATATGTATAGGCTGTATATATATTATATAGTATACAGCCTACACATACCTTGCTTTGATGTAAAAACTTTCTCCAGCTATTTAAAGTAATAATGATAAGAAAAATAATATAATGCTGAGAAATAGCACAATTTTCTCGTAACTAATTTCAACGAATTAAAAATAGATATGCGATCTCATCCTCGAGAACAAAGATAGATTCTCTAGTTATCTGTAAAAAGAGTCTCCAGTTCTTGTCACTCACCAATACCAAACAGCAGCCTTATGCTGCTATATAACGATGGTTATTCTGTACGAGCTTGGTCGACCCGACTCATTCGTGCTATAGTTTTAATACAGTACAGTACGAGTATCGCAACAAACAACAAATCATCAGGACACTGTTCGACAAACGTGAAAGTCTTCGCTATGGGACCTAGGTGGATACTTTTATCATCATTAAAGTACTCACTAGGTGAGAGGCCTCCTTTCTGCCTAGTAGCCCGCCTAGGTAGGGTCCACCGTCTTACCTATTTCGGCCTACTGCGTACCGGTCTGAAGGATATACAGAGCTAGTATAATTACAGATAGTGAGGCATTCCATCTTAGTCGTTAGTGGTGATAACGCATCTGTAGTTTTCTTTGTTTTAAGTTGGTTACAGTCGCAAGTGTCAGGTAGATTGCAAGTTCACTTGTCACTTCAAATTTATAAAAATAAAAAATGTAACAGCCTGCATACATCCCACCGCTGTATATCAACTCTCAATCTATGGATCAGTGAAATTCGGCAAATTAACATGTTTTCGAAATATTTTGTCAAACGTTTGAAATGTGTTGTAGATGCAGAAGAACTGGTAGATACAAGATGATATCAACCATCTTTTGTGTCGTAATTGCATGTTGAACAGTTAAATTATTGCCAATTTGTATGATGCTACAAAAAGACAATTGTAAAGAAATTGCGATATGAATTTTTTATTGGTCTATTAACCTGATTTCTCTCAAACTAGTGCTCTTGATAAAACCGTCACTCCTCCTTGTTAGTCACACTTGAATAAGTTACAGTTAAAAAGCTAGTAAATCCTAATATTATGCGCAGAAATTGGATTAGCGCTAAATTAAGTTCTGAGAAGTCTATATAATAAGTTAACTAGTTATTACCCGTTCGCTTTGCTGGCTATAAATAAAATTTTAGTAATAATTGTTTAATAAATATAAGATGTGTCTTATTCCACTACATAATCGACTTCAATATCAAATTTCACTGAATTCCGCCCAGCCGTACAAGCGTGATTCCAAAACGAACATCCAAACGTACTGTACACAAATGTCACATAATATATTACTTACGTTTAGGATAAGTAAAAGCGCTTTATTAATTATCATAGATTATGAGATTCGTAGAACAATTTATAGACATGGCGCGTATAAAGTGACTTGGTAAGTGGTTGCTGTGGTCCATAGACATCTATATCTATCCTCGATTGCGAATCAAAATGCAGATGCCTTGTCACCCGTGAGGACTAAGATGGAATGCCCCGTTTCCAGTAATAAGGGTCTCCGGTTCTCTACACTCACCATACGAAACACAGCAGCATTAAGCTACTATTTTACGTTGGTATTCTGTGAGAGCGTGGTCTTACCCCGGTCGAGCCGACCCATTCGTACTGCAACCATAATATAGCTGCAGCGTGGCTCTACCACGTATAATATAATATAAAATTAGTTTAGGATAAGTAAGAGCGCTTTATTAATTATCATATATTATGAGATTCGTAGAAAAAATTACAGACATGACGCGTATAAAGTGATTCTGCCGTCATGGGTTACTTAACACTTATTGTAATAAATGACATCTATGAATTTTTTATTAAATTTTCGATCAGCCTATGGACATTTATGTGTTTAGAGGAGAGGCGGAGTTTCTGCTGCAATGACAGAGATATTGCTATGTTATTTATATTATATAGTCATTGCTTCGATTGGGAAGTAGTTAGTTTGTACCAGTTCTGGCTCACTGAGCTCATTGAGCTGGCTAACGGTGGGTCGACGGATCCTAAAAAATAAAAGGTTTTGGCATGCTCTGATCACGAATCTGCGGTCCGTTTTGGGTAGGATGCGCGGTTCCGGAGATGTGCAGATCAATTAACTAATATCTAATTGATATCCGGTGGGCCTGCATCCTCCTTAGCGTTCCATTGTTCACCTATTCCTCTTATCTATTGTTCGTTGAACACCGTCATTGCCGCTATTATCTATTACTCGTACGCCCTGCTTATCAGTGCTATTGTATTATACTTCTTTGTTCATAACTACCACGCTATTCTGAATCATCAATAAAACACATTCCTTAATTTTGTTACAATTTTTATTTCCAAAATGTTATGTAAATTATGATCTAAATTTATGTTTATTTTACTAACAAACTGTGTTTCAACCTTCGCACAGTGATTATACAACTCATCATCATATGATGAATCGAACAGTTCACGCTTCCCATTTCATCACAAACTTTAGACTACTCCTGATTTAATTCGCTGTTGAATAGTTCCATATTCTCTTCCATGGGTGTGGAAAAGAAAACACTGGTGCACACTTCACTGAAGTTTTCCATCTTTATAGTAAAGAAGAAAATAGGTAGCAGAGTAGTAACAGGTAGACCAACTGATACAATTTCAAATAATGTCCGATATTTATAGTCTAGCAAAGGATTAGAAATAGAATATAATGAGTACACAGAAGTAATTTAAGTAAAGAAAATCACATTCACTAATGATCAGCTAATGACTGTTATTGTTAAAAAAGTATTTTTTTACTTTTTCACTTTCTGCTATTGTCTTTGTAATATTGTATACGAGGGCGTTTGTGTTGTCGTAGATGGTTGAAGGAAAGGCTGAAGGAAAGGCTGAACAATGGAACGCTAATGAGGGTGCAGGTCCACCGGATATCAATTAGATATTAGTTAATTGATCTGCACATCTCCGGAACCGCGCATCCTACGCAATAACGGACCACAGATTCGTGATCAGAGCATGCCAAAACCTTTTTCTTTTAGGATCTTCGACCCACCGTCAGCCAGCTCAGTGAGCTCAGTGAGCCAGAACTGGTACAAACTAACTACTTTGGGATATGAATGTAAGATCCGAAACTGGTTGGTTATTTTATAATTATTGTTGCGAGAATTGATGTTATAATCATTTATGTGTATTATTAATTAAGTAACGTACCTACGCCTTGTAATTTAATTAATAATACACATAAATGAGACTTCATTTTAATTGAACGCACGTTTACAATCATTACACGATATAAATGTAATTCATTTATGAACGTCACAGTGAAGAATCATACCTATATGTTAAGTGAATGTTTTTAATTTACAGAAATCTAAAACGCTTGCTTATTCATTAAAATTAAGTTTAATGTTAAAATTAGTGTCGGTTAATTTTATGCATTTTTTATTTATCTTTGTTTGATGCACTTTATCTATATTAAAACAGTCTTGATCCCAAACCCTTATGATCAGTAGTCTAGTTTTTACTTTTTGTGTTTTTAATAGAGTAGAATCCAAACGAGCATGTGGCGCACCTGATTGTAAGTCATCTGCGCACCCCGGAACATTCGAAGATACGTTGTGTTCCTTTGAAGAAGGAAGGCTTTTCTATCGCGACGTTTTATTTATACTTATATTTAACTTTAAAATTATTTCTACAATGATTATTAGCATTACTGCTCATCACAAATCACTGCTGAATATAGGCCTCTCCCAAGGAATGTCACGAAGCACGGTACGGTAGTCGCACTTCATCAAGTGGGCGAATGCCCCACACTTCGCTTATCGGTACGAGGCTGCGACTGGTGAACCACATTTCCCCGTCGGTTGTCGATTCTTCGAGCTATATGACTGGCCCATTGACTATTCAGCTTACTGATCCGTTGCTCTATGTCGGTTAGTCTAATTCCACTGCGGATATCATCATTACAAAGTCTATCGTGCAGAGAAACTTTGAGCATAGCTGTCTCCATAGTTCCTCAATGTTTTTTTTAAAATAAGCGATCATAGTTTCACATTTAATTCACTTTTGGGCTGCAGCTCATAACTCGAAATATGCGTTATTTATAAAAGAATATTCTCAGCGTGTCGCTGGTGCATTTAGTGAATTCTAATCGTGGATCACATGGATCAGCCTATTAGGACAACAAATGCTCACAGATTGCCGCGATGCGCCGCTACCCAGAAAAGGGTTCAGTACTTAGCTGAGGTAGGTTTATTCCGTGTAACCGCGCCTCTTGAAACATTTTAGATAGCAATTTGTCTATAAAGTACTTGCAACCGCAGTTTTTATTTTTAGTCATTATTTGGAAGACGCTGCTGCCCATCTCCTGATTCGTTTCCCTCTGTCGCCTCTTCTCACCATATCTACCCACGGGATGATATGGGGTAGTGGATATTGTTACACCGCCACTACACGGTTGCCAACCCGCTTGCCAAGCGTGGCAAATATGGCAAATATCCCCCCCTCCATTCCCCAGAGGCAATCTAAGAGGTACATATGCTGAGGATATTCAGCAGTGGACTTTAATAGGCTGTACGGTAACGGTTGTTACTGAGTTTTTTTGTTTTCTTTAGTATTTTTTGTATCGTGTTTCCGTTGTATTAACAACGCTCATCCTTATTAGTAACATTATCGCTCGTCTCGCTACGGAGGCGAGGATAGTGAAAGTGTTGGCGGGGGAAATGATAAGTGCGGAACATACTAGGCGTTTAACCGTTCTCTGTAATATGTGATTTAGCGCGCGTTTTCTACCGATCGCTATCGTTGTTTGTTCACATAATATGTACTCATATGTGCAAATATGTTATCTTAATCTGAAAGCAAGTCGTTGCTTAGGGATGTGATTTTTATAATAATTTTAACGTGGTAGAGCCAAATTACGTATTTTGACAAATTTTTCTACGTGGTAGTGCCAAGCTGCAGATATATTATGGTTGTAGGGCGAATGGTTTGGCTCAACCAGGGAAAGACCGCGTTCTCACGGTGTTTCGTATGTTGAGCGTGGAGAATCGTAGAACTTATTTACTGGAAACGAAGCATTCTATTTTAGTCCTTAGGAGTGACAACGCATCTGCATTTTGATTCTTAATTGAGCATAAATATAGATGTCTATGGGCCATAGCATCTACTTACCATAAGGTGGACTGCGTGCTCGTTTTTCACCCTATTCTATAAAAAAATATTATGTAATATTTGTGTATAGTATGTTAGTTTGAATATTCGTTTTGGAATCACGCTTGTACGGCTGGGCGGAATTCAGTGAAATTTGATATTGAAGTCGATTATGTAGTGGAATAAGACACATCTTATATTTATCAAACAATTATTACTAAAGTTTCATTTATACCCAGCGAAGCGAGCGGGTAATAACTCGTAAACTTATTAAATAGACCTCTCAGAGAACCTAATTTAGCGTAAATCCAATTTCTGCTCATAATATTAGAATTTACTAGCTTTTTAAGTGTAACTTATTCAAGTGTGACTAACAAGGAGGAGTGATGGTTTTATCAAGAGCACTAGTTTGAGATAAATCAAGTTAATAGACCAATAAAAATTTTCATATTGCAATTTCTTTACAATTGTCTTTTTATAGCATCCTAAAAATTGGCAATAATTTAACTGTTAAACATGCAATTACGAGACAAAAGATGGTTGATATCATCTTGTATCTACCAGTTCTTCTGCATCTACAACACATTTCAAACGTTTGACAAAATATTTCGAAAACATGTTAATTTGCCGAATTGCAATGATCCATAGATTGAGAGTTGATATACAGCGGTGGGATGTATGCAGGCTCTTACATTTTTTTAAATAAAATTGAATTGACAAACGACCTTGCAATCTACGTACGGGAGCGGCCTATGTTCAGACTTTTATAGGCTGGTGAAGATGAAGATATATATATATATATATGATAATAATATATGTTTTGAAGTGAAACTTCTTTATCGACGTAGTGGAGAAGTAGAGAGAAGTGGAGAGGTAGAGCCATGCTGCAGCTATATTAGTAGTATAGTTGTAGCACGAATGGGTCGGCTCAACCGGGGAAGGACCATGCTCTCACAGAATACCAGCGTAAAATATCAGCTTAACGCTGCTGTGTTTCGTATGGTGAGTGTAGAGAACCGGAGCCCTTCTTACTGGAAAAGAGGCATTCCATCTTAGTCCTCACGGGTGACATCGCATACGCATTTTGATTCTTTATTGAGGATAGATGTAGATGTCTATGAGTCACAGCAACCACTTACCATCAGATGGACTGTGTGCTCGTTTGTCCACCCTATCCTATAAAAAAAGAATTTAGTTCGGTATTAAAAACAGAGGCGGATTAAAAGCCGATAGCACCCTAAGCTAGCAACTCATCGGCAGCCCTCTAACGGTTATAACTTTGCAAATAAACTATAATATAATTTATAATATAGTTTGTTTAGTTGCAAAATAATTAGGACATGTCACATGTGGGCATGAATGAAAAATGTGATGAGAGAGTGAGGGCATTGTAGGAGTAATCAAGTAGACGGGGCGCGCTTTGAAAGCTCTACATCTACATCTCTATAGAAAGTTTAGTTTTATATTTTATGTAAAATAACTTACTTATTCTTTTTTTAGTTGAAACCTTGCGCCCCTAGGCACATGCCTAGTTTGCCTTAAGGATAATCCGCCACTAATTAAAAAACAAAAACGTCACGTTTTCTTGAAACGTTTCACCGCCGGGGCTGCATGAGTATACTATTATTTAACCTACTAATGTAAAATATAAAATAAAAGAAGAATGATATGTCGTAAAGAAGTTTCACTTCGTACGTGTGTACACAATTACACGCACAATTTTTTTTATTAAAGTGACAGCCCAAAGTTCTCCGCGTTTATCGGTGCTTGTAGTGCGGACTGGCGAACTTAACACATTTTCGATGTGGTACCGGCAAGGATCGAATTCGGGTTTCTTAACAAAATTAAAGGCCCCAGACCTTTTTTTTCGCACACATCTGTGGCCCCACCAGCGCTGTCCGCCCCATGGCAGGCCCTCCTCGGGGAGGAATTCTCCTCTCCCTTTATCTTTTCAGGTAAGACGCCCCAGGAACACAAGGGGCGCCTTCCTCCGCGGCCTCAATTCTGCCTGCGCAACGGCAAATAGAAGCACCATCGTCCCCGACCACAGCGTCAGTAGCAGCCAGTCTGTGGCTCCGTCGCCAACCAAGTTATGGCCGTGGAGGGTACGCAGAGCGGCGTCACGCAATACCGACACTCCTCTCCCCCCGCGACCCCACCATTATCGCATCAACGGTGTGGCCCCGCCAGAGTCGCGGAGAATAGGGCGAATAGCGCATCGCAATACCAACACTCTTCTTCCCCCGCGACTCCACCTCAGCTGCAGCGGTAGGGAGGGGAGGACATACCTCTCGCCGCAGCCCACCAACACACACCCAAAGGATCGCCAAGCCCACTCGGAGTGGCCACCTCGGGCCAGCCATGTGGGCTCCTGTTCGTTATGTGAGTGACCAAGCCACGCTACTAAGCCCCACCCCCTGCCACGACAATACATTATCATTATTACAGCAACTCACAAGATTACTGCTGAACTTGGACACTCCAAAGAATTACACAAAACACGGCCCTGAACCTATATCCATTCAGATATATATATATATATATGTGGTGATATTTCAAAATTTGAGACGAAACACCTACTTTTATACTGCTTCTTTTATTTTCATTAAGTCCCAAAAAAAACCATTACATCTTGCTATCTTGATTACAATGACATTTTTCTAAAGTGACATCTTACAATTTTATTTTCAGTTCAATAAACCAAGGAGGTCAATATTCTACAACAAACAATAAAAACAAACTACTCATTGCTAAATTATCCCACACGGCCGTCCTGATCATTCATCTGACCCAGATGAATCGTCTTCCGGCGAAATCCACGGCTTCATGAGATCAGCTGAGGTGGTTGTATTAATCGGGCCTTCGCTGATACCAATCTTCTTTACAACATAACGATCGTTCGAATTGCATTTAACAACTTCATAGGGTCCTAAGTACTTAGGACATAATTTACTCCTTGTGAGAACTGTGTCTTTTTTATGGCTACCAAATCTCCAATATTAAAGGGTATTGCTGCCCTTCGCTTTTTATTATAGCTTTTTATGTTCTCTTCTTGTACTTTCTGTATAGATTCTTTGGCCTTCTTTCTAAGTTCTTCTCTTTTCTCGTTAAAATTCTGTATGCTTTCTTCTTCTATTAATTTCTGAAGTTCATCATCTTTATCTCTCATTTTAGTGCCAAAAAGCAGTTCAAATGGTGTCATTCTTATACTTCTTTGGTATGTTCCATTCAAACATCGTTGTACTTTGGACACACGGCGATACCATTTAGTCGGGTCATCAGCACTTAGTTTGCTCAACACGGCTATGATAATCTGATGGATGCGCTCAACTTGGCCGTTTCCTCTGGGTTGTCCGGTGGTAATTGTATAGTGCGTTATATTTTCACTCTTACAATACTCCTGGAAGTCTCTTGAAGTAAAAGCAGCGTTTCGATCAGTAAAAATTCTTTCAGGTGCTCCAAAGGTTTGTTGTTGTAGTCTTAGTTTCTCTAAAGTCTCTTCCGTGGTTAAAGTCTTAACAGGGTAAATCCATGTAAATTTCGTATAAGCATCCACGACGGTAAGGATGTATTTGTAACTCTTGTGAGTCGAAGTCATTGGTCCTAGATGATCCACATGGTATGTCGATAGTGGGACATTACCTTTGTCTATCGGGTGTAGGAATCCTTCTTTTTTACCTCTTTTGTGCGACATGAGAATGCATTCAATACAATTACTTATGACTTTTTTTATTTTTTCAGTTAAATTTTCAATGAAATATTCCCTATTAATCAGTTCTTCAGTTTTAAGATTCCAAAATGTCCTTTTCGTGATTTTCTGATTATCTCATACTGCATTTTCTTAGGCACAACAATCAATTTACTTCCATCTTTCTCTTTATATAGTATTTCGTTCTGTATGATATAATCCTCGTATTTTTCTGTTTCTAAAATTTTTTTAATCAGTCTCACATAGTCGTCTTCATTCTGTGCTTTCTTTAAACGAGCTGTAGTTTCAGTAAGTATCATACAGATAGGATATCTGCTCAGTGCGTCGGCGTGTCTCATTCGTGTTCCTGGTCTGTGTTCGATCTTGTAGTCGTATTCTTCTAGAAGCAGGGCCCAACGAGCGACTCTAGGTGGTAAGTCCTTTTTTTGTAGTGTCATAGTAAGAGCAGAGCAATCTGTAACTATTTTAAATTTTATCCCAAGAAGGTAAACTCGGAACTTCTTTATGGCAGCAACAATAGCTAAAATTTCTAAGTAATAACTATGGTATTTTCTTTCAGCTGGAGTTGTTTTTTTACTCATATAGTGCACGGGGTGAAATTGATTGTCTTTAGGGCTTCTTTGTAGAAGAACAGCTCCATAACCGTCAGTACTTGCGTCGGTGTGTAATTCTGTCTCTAAATCTGGATTGAATATTCGGAGAGTGGTGAGTTACACAATATTTGTTTCAATTCTATAAAAGCTTTCTCACACCTTTCATCAAAATTGAATACAGCATCTTTCTTTAACAAATCCGTCATTGGTTTTGCGATCAGGAATAGTTTTTATAAACTTTCTGAAATACCCTGTCAGTCCAAGGAATGACTGCACAGTTTTATATTGTTTGGTTTCTTGAAATTCGCTACAGCCTTAATCTTTTCTGGAGACGGTCGTACTTCGTTGTCACAAATAATGTATCGAAGATATTGGATTTCCTTCTTTAGAAAATGGCATTTCTTCCAATTAAACTCTAGACCGAATTCTTCGCTTCTTTTAAATACTTTCTCTAGCTTACTTATTCCTTCTTCTTCTGTTATCGAGGGTATGATTAAATCATCAAGGTACACTAGCAGTGTCCATCGGTAATTAGATAGCTGAAGATATCGTTAATAAATCTTTGAAACACAGATGGCGCTGTACATAATCCATAAGGCATTCTTTGAAATTCGTACTGGCCTTGGGGTGTTACGAATGAGGTGTACTGACTATCTTTGTGTACTTTCACATGTAAAAGCCATTCTTCAGATCAAGGGACGTGAACAGCCTCCTTCAACTTGTCTATCTGGTCTTCTATTATAGGTAGGAAATCTTTCTTTAATTACCTTTTATTTAATCGTCGATAATCTATACACATTCTACGTGACCCATCTTTTTATCAGCCAGAACTACAGGACAGGCGAAATCAGATTTGCTAGGTTTGATTTTTTTTATAGGATAGGGTGACAAACGAGCACACAGTCCACCTGATGGTAAGTGGTTACTGTGACCCATAGACATCTACATCTATCCTCAATAAAGAATCAAAATGCAGATACGTTGTCACCCGTGAGGACTAAGATGGAATGCCTCTTTTCAGTAAAAGGGTCTCCGGTTCTCTACACTCACCATACGAAACACAGCAGTGTTAAGCTGCTATTTTACGCTGGTATTCTGTGAGCGTGGTCCTTCCCGGTCGAGCCGACCCATTCGTACTACAACTATACTACTAATATAGCTGCAGCATGGCTCTACCACGTTTATTCCTTTGTCTAACCATTCTTTTACTTGCATATTCACGGCATTCATTTCTAAGGGTGACAAACGTCGGGGATTCTGAAAAACTGGTTCTTCATCGGTAAGAATTATTTTCAATTGAACGTTACTTTCTTTCTTCTTTTCATTAGGTCTGTACTCTTCACACATCTTACGAATCTTTTCCGCGTATGTAGAATCTCCTATATCATATTCTTGTTCATTATCCTTTTCCTCCATTAGAAGTGTAAGATGCATAATCTTTGTATAAAGATACCTTCAGGAGTGAAACACACTTCAAAATCTTTAAGGATAGGATTTCCAATCAGTAAAGTTACCGGTATCTCGTTGTCTTTTACAACATGAAACTTGACATCTGTGTAGTAATTGTCAATTTGAACATTGGCTGTAAACATTCCTTCAGTAAGAATTTGTTTTCGGCTATTCCTGTTATACACGTTGATTCTGTTTTATAATCTTTAATTCCTCTTTAACCTTCTCGAATTCTGATTTTGTTATGAGGTTAATATCACTTCCAGTATCTATTAAGGTAACAAATTCTTTACCATTAATCTTTATCTTTTTGTAGGGTACTTTCTCTTCTTCACTTTTATTTCTAATTTTCAGCGTCTTCTTAGGTTTGCTTGTACATTCAGTTGATTTTCGACCACCTGTAATATATATATATATATATATATATATATATATACATACATACATACATACATATATCTGAAAATAATGTGTACAAGTGTGTGAAGCTAACAAATTTCACTTCTGTCGTGCATTCCTACGACAGATGTGACTGACAGATTTTTTTGTTTCAGTTTTTATAATTAGAGCTTATTTTTTAATTAGCAGATGAAAGATAAGAATAAAACATAACAAACAAAAAATTACAGATGAATAATAAAGTTCAATTGTTTCAATTTAAATTCGGTATTTGATGGATAAATTTTATCTAATGATTGAAAAATCCGTCCTTAGTGAAATAATATTTTTTTAAATGATTGTGAGCTGAAGACTAGACGTCCAAGTTTGATAGCATGAATACCTATAAAATTACACAATTACAAATCTTAATGGAATCGATAGTTCGTTATTTATATAAACGTGAAAAACCTGTGATATCGGTTTGTGAAATTTTTCTTGCATTAAACACAACCGTTGAAAGCCGCCGCTTCGATGTTCCGAACGTCTATTCGATAGATATGACTCCATCCCGAAAACTAGGCGAAAACCTTACAATAGAAAACGTTCGATATCTATTGTTAACAGTGTTGGCGAGGATTGTGGGAATCTAATCGATAAATTCTTACGAACATTTATTTTACTTCTATGGAGTAAATAGGGCATAAGTGTGTATTTATGCAGCTGATAAGGGTAAGTGATGAGAAACATCTTTCAATGCCGGTAAAATATATGCGATAATAAATTGTTATTGCGCCGGACCGAAGCGGGTCGTTATGATAATTTTTTGTTGTAATAGTAAAATCATTTTCAGAATGATACCGACATTAATACTAAACTTTTATTTATTTCTAAATTGTATTGATTAATTAATAAAGCGACGGTTAGGGTTACGGAGCAGTGCCTAGCAGTGGAACGTAGTTATAGAATCATAAACAATTGACCTGTTCATGACACACCCAAACTATTATCTTGTAAGTGAATTGGGATTTATAAGTATATTAAACCAAAGAAAAATTATTCAAATAATTAACCGACTTCAAAAAGGAAGAGGTTCTCAATTCGAGTGTATGTTTTTTTTGTATGTTTGTTACACGATATCTTCGCAGATTGTAAACCAACTTTGATGAATTTTTTTATTAAATAGGTTATACTTCAAGGGTGGTCCCATATAAATTTGGAGAAAAACTTCCACCCCCGAGGGTAGCAAATAAATTTCTTTTTTAGCAATTTGAAGTCGGTTTTTACTTTTGTTAAAAGTTTTATTTATTATTTCTAACAAAAGCACGGAGAGAAAAAAAGTCATTCATGCTGGTGTCATAATTTAGCTGCAGCATGGCTGTACCATGAAAAAATATTGTGTGTTTAGATCGCAGGGAATATGTATATGATACGATTTAAGGGCTTTTAAGAAAAGAGCCTACTCTTTTTTAAAAAGCAATTCCCCTGGTGTTGTAGTTGTATTTTTTTTATAAAATAAAGGTGACAAACGAGCACACAGTCCACCTGATGATAAGTGGATGTTGTGTCCCATAGACATCTATATTTATCCTCAATTAAGAATCAAAATGCTGATGTGTTGTCACTCCTGAGGACTGAGATGGAATGCCTCGTTCGCAGTAAAAAGGGTCTCCGGTTCTCTACGCTCACCATACGAAACACAGCAGCATTAAGCTGCTAGTTTAAGCTGGTATTCTGTGCGTGGTCCTACCACGGTCGAGCCGACCCATTCGTGCTACAACCATAATATAGCTGCAGCGTACCTCTACCACGTGTTCATGGCAGCGGTTATCACTTACCATCAGGTGAGCCGTGCTCGTTTCCCCTCTTATATAAAAAATATATTACAACCAACAAATGTTGGCGACCCTGTTGCAGTAACCGTGAAGGTGAAACACGTGAAACACACAACATATTAATTATCGACAGTATTGTGTATTTCCTAGGAAAGAGGTTAGAGTCACGTGGTGTAAGAAAATATATTATATAGCTATATAATATGACTACACTAACATAATAAATGTGTTTTTTTATAGTATAAGGGTGACAAACGAGCACACAGTCCATCTGATGGTAAGTAGTTGCTGTGGCCCATAGACATCTACATCTATCCTCGACTACGAACCAAAATGCAAATGCGTAAAAGTAAAAGGGTCTCTCTCTACAGTCTACACTCACCATACGAAACACAGCAGCGTTAAGCTGCTATTTTACGCTGGTTTTCTGTGAGAGTGTGGTCCTTCCCCGGTTGAGCCGACCCCTTCGTGCTACAACTATACTACTAATATAGCTGCAGGATGGTTCTACCACGTAAAGTGTGTGTGTGTGTGTGTGTAGTAGCTATACATTTACTGTGCTGTGTGTGCTGTGCTCGTATATTAGTTGTAAGTTGTAGAAGTAGTCGTTGGTTGCCTCGTTGATCTAGTGGTCCTAAACGTATCTGTTTCTTAAAGAATAAGAGTGAAAAACGATCTATCCCAAAATAAGAATTAAAATGCTCATGCATTTGTACACTCTTCTATATATAAAAAAAAGTGTGTGTGTACTTATGTACGCATGTAACGTGTCGTTTTTAGGTGTCGGTGTGCGCGCGCATCGTAAAAATTCACTCTCATCATTTTTCCCAAACGCCCCAAAAGAAGTATAACTTCATAAAACTTTATACTATTAAATCATTAATTACGTAAGTATACGTATTTTCTTACTTTAGGTTTATCATTTGCTTGTTGTTTTCATGTTTAATATTTATATTATATATTCTTCTTTGTTTTTCTTTTGTCACTGGTCGTTTCACACTCCGGGCGTCTCACACGTATCTCACACTCCTGGCTCGACTAAAAAACTGCCACACAAAATATTTTCTAACTTTAATTCATGTCTTAAAGCTTTCCACGCAGCTCTTTTATATGGTAAGGATGGAAAGTAGCTTATTTATGTTTGCATGGCTCCATATAATTATTTATCTTCTGCTAATATAATTTATTACCGCAAAGTAGCGCCTGTTTTTATCGAGTAAGAAACAAACACGATTCTTTTCTTTATCTACGTTCGTTCACTTCCTTACTTACAAATTATTTCGCAGGAATTATAACGGGCCGAGTTCGGGGACGTGGAACGCGAACAATCTCGCAATTTTGCTCAATTTACTCGAAACAATAGCGCGAGGAGTACTGGCAGTCCCTACATGTGATGTGGGGTTACGTAATTGGCTTTTGTCTTTCTACTTTCCCCTTGCTATTGCTCAAAGGCAGAGGTTTCTTTTACAAACAATTCTCAGATAACGCTTTTATGATAACTGAAATCCACAAGAGAAAAAACAATGGGCGTTTATTGTACTCCCTCATTCTAAAATTGTTTATTGATACTTAACGTCTTGATATTCATACTTATGGTTCTGTATTGTTGAATAAATAATGATTGTAATGTAGTAAAACGCACAGTGGTGGACCGCCAAGCATCCAGATGGTGAGGATGGTATCGTGAATTTTGACGCGATGTGCGTTCGTGAAATTTGGCGGCTGGAACTAATCCAAACAACTCCCAGAGCACTCCCCGTGGTAGAATGTGTCAAAGTGAAATATGCATAACTGTATGTGCCGTTACTGCCGATACTGTGTGTACTTATGTATAACTGTATGTGCCGTTAAAGTCCACTCCTGAACATAGGCCTCCCCCATTGCCTTATAGGGGGGATATTTGCCATAGTTGTCACGCTTGGCAAGCTGGTTGGCAACCTCAGTTTTTATTCGTTATTAGGAAGACGCTGCTGCCCATCTCCTGATTTGTTTCCCTCTGTCGCCTCATACGACGTACACGGGACGATGTAGTGGATATTCTTACACCGCCACTACACGTTAAGCTCCGTCTATTCCTGTAACTGTATGTACAAATGTAGTAATTCACGTTTATGTTCCTTTGTGACCTCCTTGATCTAAACGACAGGACGGATTTTAAAGACCGAGTTGATAATACCTTTTAGTTTTTAGAGTTGTTATAACAGTTTTGCTAAAAAACAAATAACAGTTTTCAATCTAGGACAGTCTTAAATAAAGCGGAATGCATGAAATATTTACTAATACGACCCACAACTCATTACTTGACCCCGGTCAGAAGAGAGCCGCTAACGAGACCTCGGGGACTGGACAATGTTGTTACTGGAGCAGCTTGCTCGAGTGATTTCCACTTTAATTCACAGTAATATCAAGTATTGCGGTAATATGCAACTAAATACTGTTAATGAGGCATTCAGAGATGACAATTTAATTTTTAAGTGAATAATTCCCGTTATGAAATAGAATCTAATAACTGATAGATCGGAGCTTTTTAAACGAGATAAAATATCCAATTAACAACCTGATGATAGTTTTATTGATTTTACCCAGAAGCGAGATCTAGTAGATATTAAATAAGCACGATTATTTTATTCTTATAAATTATAAATTAAGAAGTACTCGTAGTCAAGGCTTTATTTACCCACAGGCTAATTAGGCTAGAGCCTAAGGCGCAAGGACCGAGGGGGCGCTGAGCTTGTCTTTGCAAGCTCCACTTATTTACAGAATAAAATTTGGTAAAATATTCTCAATAAATAATAGAGTAAGTGCTTTATTATTTATTTTACTTGTTAGTTATTTTTTATTTTTGGTATAAAATAAATAAGTTCGTAAAAATAAGAATTTGAATTATTTGATACCCTTCGTCTTTCGTTGACTGACTGGCTGTGATTTAAACATTTTCAATTGCTTAAGCTCTCTTCTCTAACTCTAATTTAATTACTTATTACATACCATTAATGAAATAGTTGATAATAATAAATTACATAATTTTTTTATAGGATAAGGGTGACAAACGAGCACACAGTCCACCTGATGGTAAGTGGTTGCTGTGGCCCATAGACTTCTACATCTATCCTCGATTACAAATCAAAATGCAGATGCGTTGTCACCCGTGAGGACTAAGATGGAATGCCTCGTTTCCAGTAAAAAGGGTCTCCGGTTCTCTACACTCACCATACGAAACACAGCAGCATTAAAGTGTTATTTTATGCTGGTATTCTGTGAGAGCGTGGTCCCTGCTCGGTCGCGCCGACCCATTCGTGCTGCAACTATACCAGTAGTTTAGCTGCAGCATGGCTCTACCACATATAACTGAATATTAAAAACTATATTTCTACACATACATATATTATAAATGTGAAAGAATTCTGGTCTGTCTGGCTGTCTGTCTGTGCCTGTAGCTTTTTTACACCTGCTGAACAGATTTCAATAAGGCGAGGAGACAGACTGATTGCATCGTGAGGAAAGACCGCAGGAAATCTAATCAAATCTTGTAAGTATATTCGTGGGCTGGGCAGGCACTGATAGGACACGCTAGACGGCTCCGTGGCGCAATGGCTTAGCAATGAGTTGCTGCGCTGGGGGCCGCGGGTTCGAATCCCGCACGGAACAAGTATTTGTATGGCCTGCAAATAATTATTCCGGGTCTGGATGTTTGTCCTTGTGCAATTTATGTTTGTAAACTGCCTCCACGATAACAGGAGAAAATCCTAGTGTGGGGTAACATTAAAAAAAAAAAGCACAGAAAGGACAGACCCGGGGGCGGGGGGGTCACATATTCATAGTTATACAATAATTATAATCTATACATATAATAAATTTGTAGAACAATTGTGCAATAAATGACTTTTTATACGCTTAGGGCAGAGTAGAAACAGGGTTATGTTTTCCTTTTTTTTAGTTTATTGTCATTATGGCTGCTGATGGTTCTATTAGTCCTAAAGAGGATTTAGCTATACGTATAATAAATCTATAGAAAAGTGTGTGTGTGTGTGTGTTAAAATAGAACTAGAAAACGCAGAATAACGCAGAATATCTGCTGTGCCAGCTGGTAGTAAATATGACATAAAAGTACGTAAGAAGGTAAGTAATATTTTTTTCAAAGAAGTGGTTTAAAAAAAATTTATATTAATTAGTTAGGTAATTTTATAGATATATATATACGTAATTTGAAGGTAATTTTTATTCTATAAGTTATGATGACTATAAAGCTATTTGGGAATAGTGAAAATTAATAAATAGGAGTACGTTATATTATAAATAACAATATCCAATATTTTAAAATAGTTCTAAAACGACGACGGGTCGGGGTAACTTCAAAAATGAGAAAAATAAAATTGTGAGGGTATGTCCACTGAGCGACAGTAGCCTATTATGGTGGGGACCGAGAAGTCAAAGGTCGTGGGTTCGGATCCACTATTTGACTTTTGTCGTGAACCACTTCTAACACTAACAGTATTAAGCTTAACTGGAGTTTTTAACGGAAATATTAGTCATGTTAATAGCATTTCTAGTATTTAAAAAATATATATAAGCCAGAATTTACTCTTAAAATAAACAATGGAGTCCCAATATGAGACCGTCATTGTAAGCATTAACTATAAAATCCTTATTGATATCGACGAATGTAAAACATGTTATGTCACTACAATGATAATAATAATTGAAGATACATCCTAAAGGATGGCACTATCGACATTTGTCGAGATTGTTGTCATCCCGGTGAATCACTCGCTCGGTCGACATCTCTAGTTGTTCGGCGCTTTCTAATCAGTATCTGCATTGACACGGCCTAGCAGTCAAGAACTCTACCACTGTACTGCACCAGGAACTTGCTCTGAAGTACGGTCTCGTGGATCGAAAACAAAGCTTGCTATAAATACTCGCCAGAGGTCGTGCTCGAAAATGACTAAGCCAGATCCTATTATGAGTACATTATGGTGTAGTATGGGTATTGTGGTGATGGACAAAGTTTTTTCAAGGTCAAGGGTATTTTTGGTCGACATTACCATTCCATAAAACGAGAACCTCTCGTGAAAGCCGAAACAGATAAGAGATCAAAATATCTGGACCTGGCTCATGAGGTAACCGACATGTGGGGTGTTATGCCGACAGAAATTGTTCCAGTATTCGTCTCTGCTCTCTACAAAGGTTAATCCCGGTCAACCTTTCTGGTCATCTGAGGCAACTGGGTACCCGCTACTGACCACGCCATGCTCAAATGCAGAAGGCGGTTTCTCAATAGCGTCCAAATCGTCTGCAGGTTTCTTTTCCTCTCGCCCTAACCCTGAGCCGTTTGGTTTCCCCGCCGCTGGCTGCTGTCCGGTTGGTGTTTATTTATATTTGATATGAATTAATTTTATATAATTTTATTTTCATATTTTATCTGTTTATTATTTAAATCCCAACCAGACGAGAACTAGGACAAAAAATAATCCTTTCCAATCCTAATGGTACTCACACTTAAAACATGCTAAGTATATTGTCTTATTTCTACCATATAATTATTGACCATTTAAAGCATTTGAAATTACGGTCTTTTGAACGATTACCTACTTGAGCACAATTAGTAACTTGAAACAAACTATACTGCTTTTGTGTAATCCAATTACAGTCGACAATGCGACGAATTCTTGTTTTATTTTTTCATCAATAGAAGAACGAACAATATCCGTCGTTGGTTTTTAATTATCGAGTAATCTAAATTTTTGCTTAGATTCTTACTGAATATAGATAAGAGCTATTTTGCCCGCGAAAAGAATTTATTTTATAATATTATCTATATAATAAAAAAATCGCTCAAGTTGCAAGCTATATCTACTTGCACATAATTAATGTTCTGTTATTAAATTCTTCATAACGATTGATCGCGCATAGCATCGCATAATGTTGGGTTAGTAAACGCTTATTTCTTAATGATCTTTTAGTTTAAGATTTTTGCACACATCGGACGCGAAGCGGAGATGTAGTGCTCTATTGTCACCAAATCAAAAAATTGTGACCCATTCAACTTAAATCACTTCCACCAGCTTTATATTGCACTTATATAATAAAAAAAGTACACCAGTAGCAAGAGGACATTTCAGTTAATATTTCTAACGTAGTTATAAGATTATTTATTTCGATTATTATAAAAAAAGTTAATTGAAAATAATTTCACTTGGACTTCAGTTGGTATGGATGTGAACAAGATATCTTTCTAAAAACTGAACTTATCACTTGGATTTTTTATTAGCTTTTGATTTTAATACTTAGGAAGTCTTTTGAATTTCACTATTGTATTCAAAACATTACATGAGCGTTCGAGGTGTGCACTTTTGGATTTTCCAAACTTTTTTAAGTATTTTTATCGAATACTATTAAAGAAAAACATAAAAACTACGTGATTAATTATTTTATTTCAACAAACAATATGAATATTTGTTATATTTTAAAAATTTTTCAACGATGCTTTTGAAGGCTTAGTTGTGGGCTATGGGAATTTGTAAGCATTTTTATTAAGTCCCACACGATGATCTTAAATTAAAATACTTCCCATTCCACTTCTTAAATTATCCCCTTGAGTCAAACTTTAGAATTTTCAACCCCTCAGTTTATTGCAATTCATGTAATTGCATGCGGTAACTATGCAAAATTTTAATTATTTATTTATGTTAGTCTTTGAGAAAGTCGTCAGTTATAGACAGACAGACAGACGCTGAGGTGAAGTGTCCCGTTTTTTTAATTTTGGCAGGGGCGCTAAAACTAACATAATATTAAGAGAGAGGACGGGAGGTGCTCTTAAAATAAGGCAAGACACATTATTCTGATTTTTTATACGGATCTTTGACCGTAACGACTGATTTTATAGTTTTTTTTTTATAGGATAAGGGTGATAAACGAGCACAAAGTCCTCCTGATGGTAAGTGGTTGCTGTGGCCCATAGACATCTACATCTATCCTCGATTATGAATCAAAATGCAGATGCGTTGTCACCCGTGAGGACTACGATGGAATACTTCGTATCCAGTAAAAGGGTCTCCGGTTCTCCACTCACCATACGAAACACAGCAGCGTAATATTAAACGGTCAATTGTCAAAGTCTATCTTATTGTGTTTATTGTAATAGAATTTTATCAAGTTCATTACATTACGAGTATATTTAGTACAATTGCTAAGATATCTTTGATTTATAGAGTTTTCAGAACACACTTGAAATATGATAAAATTGGTAACTTTGGCGGCAACGTAACCGCAAGTGGATTGGTGGAGTGTTGCTCTTGTTTTAAAGGTATAATGGTTTGAAGTGGAGATAGGTACTTAAAACTATGCGAATGCTCATTGTTAGTAGGAACGATGAATTGAGTGGATCAATATTGATATAAACCTTTGTATTCGTTAAATTGTGTCCGTTTTGGCGCTCTCATGAATTTCGCAATGTCAAACATTAAATGATGAGTTTTGTTATGAAACTATTATAAATGTATTTATTATTATCGAATATTTCTTGACACAGGCAATACATTTATAAAGAGGCAATATAGGCTACTATTATAAATGTATTTATAATACAGGCAATACACAGTACTAATCGTGTGAGACCATAATCAAGTAAAGTAAAAGTATAATAACATTTCTTGATTCTAGCTAGAGCTAGAGCTAGTACCCACGCAGAGGAAATAATAGCGGAAATATCGTTTTCCATTTGGAAGAGTTGTATTGTTTAATTAGAAATAGTAATACATTCATTGATATTGAATAATAACTTTGAAATAAATTTATCGGTACGATACGCGCGCCACATCATCATCATCATTACAGCCCTTCACAAGTCCACTGCTGAACATAGGCCTCCCCCAAGGAATGCCACAAAGCACGGTCCTGAGCCACCTGCATCCATCGACTTCCTGCATGTCTTACCAGGTCGTCACTCCATCTAGTGGGGGGACGCCCTACACTTCGTCCGCCGGTACGAGGCCGCCACTCGAGAACCTTTTTTCCCCATCGGTTGTCGGTTCTTCGAGCTATATGGCCGGCCCATTGCCACTTCAGCTTACTAATCCTTTGGGCTATGTCGGTAACTCTGGTTCTACTGCGGATATCCTCATTTCTAAGTTTATCACGCAGAGAAACCCACATACTGTAAGTTAATATTGTACTATGCTTATAACCTTCGCGCAATAAGTTGACAAAGTTTTAGCGCAAACTGATTAACGGTACGGCAGCGCATAAAATACGAACAAACAAACATTACTTTTTATATATTAGATTTCTGTATTTCATTTCATTCACAACGAGTTGGTATTGACGCGATTAGTCATCAGGGCTAGAGCAGCTTGCTTTATGAAGCCCGTGCCATCGCATTCCATCGGTATACAGCGTCGGTTTTAGTAATGTGCATTTTTTGCAGACGAATATCGAAAATGTCTGATTCATAAAAACATACAAAATTATACAACCAGAAATAGGTATAGCCCTGGTTACCAAATATACCGTGACGACGTCCTAAAAAGGCATTGTACACTTGTCATGTTGATAAATAAATCATAGAATAATAAAGAGCCCACGCGTCATTGTTGCTCCAAAATGGAAGGTTTGAACAACGTCTCTGGGCTTTACAAACTTGAACGCGCCTGCGGTTTGATTCATACGTAATTAATACATATTTTGAATAATTAATTATTTAACGAAGTCTATTTTATTTAGGTCATTTTACAATTCTGACTATTCTTATATACATAGACTATATGCATATCAATGAGAGAATTTTGAGACATCTATATCTATACAAATAAATAAAATTAGAATGTCTGTTTGTAATGTCAAAATAACAGCTTTTCACTAAATGCATATGAAAGTATATACAGTACTTATAACAAAAATACAATTTTTAAAATTTTTGTCTGTTTGTCTGTCTGTTCCAGCTAATCTCCGAAACGGCTGGACCGATTTTGACGGGACTTTCACTGGCGGATAGTTGATGTTATAAGGAGTAACTTAGGCTACTTTTATTTAAGAAAAATAATTAGGATTCCGCGCAAAAAAAAAAAACCTAAATTACACGCGGGCGAAGTCGCGGGGAACAGCTAGTTAATACCTAAAATTTTAGGAAGAAAGAAAAGCATTAATTTTATTTAATGTAATGACTCAACATAAAATAACTAAAAGCTAGAACAAGTAACAATAATATGCACAAAAAAATACCGCTTAGCACGTGGTACATGGAATTATTGTGGCGCTGATTGTAGTCTGTCTGGGAAAGATATTATTTTTCCCTAGTGATCCGCCCCGGCTTCGCACGGTTGATTCCTGGATCTCGAAAACAGCGCCACCTACCGGATCTAATTGTGAATCTAAATCTTTCTCTAATCAACTTAATCACACACAAAATTTCATCAAAATCAACCTTTCTTTTGAAACATTCTGTCTACTGATGAAACCCCATCAAAATCCGTTGCATAGTTTAAAAGATCTAAGCGTACAGACGGCGGGAAGCGACTTTGTTTTATATTATGTAGAGTTAACGTTGTAAGTAGTAGGTCATGTACCAATATTTGTATGTTTCTAAAATGTGCACAAAATATATTTTTATCGAAATTCAAGTAAAAGTTGTATTTCTTCACTTTTTGATCACGCAATAATATAAATCATAAGTACGTTTTCAACAAGAAAAAGATACATGTCAAGAAAAATAAAGTTCTCTTCAAGGACATCAAACACACAAATTCTTACTAAAGAAGGGTCGAAATCACATCTCCGAATAAATACGGGTAACACATCGATTGCAAAGAAATGTATTAACTGAATTTTATCCCTCAGTGTCAATAAACGCTAGACTTTCCACAATGTGCTAGAATAATGTTAGTAATAGAAAGATATAATAACATATTATTAATAGGAGAGTACACGGGGCAGCTGTTGGTCTAGTGGATGTAAGCGCGACAGTGCGACTGCTGATCATGTGGTCCTGGGTTCGAATTCCGCCAAAATCAGTTATTAGGTTCTTCTGTCATGAAATTCTCAATAGCAGCCCGAAGTCAGGAATATGGTGGTGTTTTACCTCCATGCCTGATTTCTCTCCACTGGTGTCGGATAGTCGTCCCATCGGCCTATGAGAGAGACATACCTATTCTGCGCAGACGAATGCTAGAGACTGTCCCCCGTGAACGATAGTCGGTCTGGAGCACATTTTTATTTTATTTCATTTTATTATTAGAAGAATACTGCTTTGATAAAAAATATAGATAAAATACCCCATTACACCAACCAAACCCTACGCTGCTGCTGTAGTGTCGACGTTGGCTGGATTATTCATCCATTTTGCCTTGTCTTCAATGACACATTTGCTGGGTACAATTTTACTAGAAAGAGGCCATGATCACTTCCTATAGATAGTAAAGACTTGCGACGGGGAGCAGCGTCAAATGTCTGGTACCAAGACAATCTTACTGCAACGGGGTGAGGCTGCGATGAGGTATTGGGTGACGCTCCAAGCAATTATCAGTTTAATTTAATAATGGTCCAATATTACGGGCTGGTGAAAATAATATTAAATACAGGCAGTGTGGGATAGGAAAGTTTGATGAATGATGAGTTTTATTCTATACTGCTACACCTACGTCAAATTCTCACCACTCCATCGGTTGACTGGTAAAGAATGCCTCAAAACATTAAGACCGCCTTTTGTATTCTTTAGATTTAAGGAATGCAATAAAGAAAAAAAGAAAATTGTTTAAATAAGTTCGAAGAGCACTTCCTCTCTCGTACAATCGTGCACTCACTGCCACCACAAATCCCATTACTATTTCATCAACAGGTAGGTAGTAGACCTAGGAACTACTACATATATACTCTAGGAAACAAACAACACCAAAATAAGACAGGCTTTTCGCCTGTTAACGAGGCATCATCAAAAGAAATAGACTGCAATCGCGAAATAGACTGGAGTTTTAAAATAAAGGTACGACTTATCATCCTCTTTTTTGTTATTTTTAACGATCAAATTACATTAACAGTATTTACAAAAAATGAAAAATAATAGAGCATCTGTAACTGAGAATGACCTGTTATAAAAAATGCATGCGTACAAATTTGGAACGCATTATTGCTATAGCAAATCTGAGCAGTCATAAGCGGCTAATTGCTCCATTTTCCAAGTTTGTTTATAAATTTTGTTTTATGACGTGTAAAACCACGAATCCCTCGTGAATTCGCCAGGAACCCGCCGAAGATTAACGACCGGAGTAATGTCTATTGAAGCGTGGAATCACTGAAAAAACCAATTCGCTCTTCTCATACTTAACACATGTTTGTTTTCCATCATTCTAACGTAAAAGAAGTTAAATGTTAGCATTAGTTAAACTACTTTGCTTTAAAACAAAAGGAGAGTGAACTCTACATATAAATACTTAAAAATATATCCACGTCCTAAGGTTTTTTTTTTCTGATAGTGTATGCTGTTGGCCTTGCGGCCTTTACAGCTTCATCGAAATAGGCTCGTAAGTGAGGACTTACGACCTACTGAGTGCAACAGTTCTGCCGGCGGCGAGGCGGCGCGAAGCGCCGCTTCGCTGACTGCAGTCTCGAGCACCCGGCCCCTGCTTTCGGGTGAGGCTCCTCTTGCTTGGAGGGCTCGATGTGATTAAAATAGCTGTTTTGCTACATATTCAGTATACGTCGTGACGTGGCGACAATCAAACTCCAATTAAAAAGGTTTCACCATTTTAGTCATCAGGAGTGACGGCGCTTCTGCATTTGATTCATAATGGAGGATAGATTCTAGTGTCTATGGGGTCAACACAACCCACCGGATGTCAAATAGATTCTATTTAAGATCCGGTGGGCTGTGTTCGTCTGTCATTTTTACATGTTTTAAAAGCAGTTTCAGAAATTTGACGAGACCTTCGTTCCATTGAACGGGATGATAATGTCGATGAGTGATCTTTAAAAATTTCACACACATACTTCATATTTTTATCTCTGCATCACCCAAAGGTTGAATGGTAGATAATGTCTCAGGCATTAAATCCACCTATACATCATGTTGTATAAAGTTTTAATAAATAAATAATTTATTAAAACTTTATACAACATTATGTTTATGTTTATTTACTTTGCTATATTTTAAAACATTTAAATGCATTCTTTAACAAAGAAATTAAATGACATAATATGTCGACTAGCAACAACCGGGAGAACTTGTTTAATATCTTCATTATATAAATGCAGTTTTTATGTTCATTCAACTGCTCGTCGATTTCCGGAGCGTAGAATTTCTACAAACGTGTTCCTCGTGCAAATGCATTCGGTCCATATTTATTTCAATAGGAACAGTTTAAATAAGGGTCACTTATTTTATTTGCGTTCACTGGCCACTAATATCTTTAAGTTTTTCTATAAGAATCTGAAAGTTCCGGAATGTTCGATTATAATGAAAAACCCGACCATGCAAATTGAACTGCTCTTTCTCATCTTAAGCGAATTATTAACGTATGATAAATAAAATCTTTTATCGCAATTGAATATGATTTTCATTTTAAAAACCTTTAATAAATTGTCTTTTTTTGTTCAATTTGGCGAAAAATAAAGAGAAAAGCGAATTTTTGGTGTTAATTTGATTAACTATTATGCGATATTTTACAATCAAAGAGAATAAAGGGAGCTCAAAAAATCAGCTTCTCCGTCTCTGCGTCAGTAAACCAAGCACACAGGAAAGCATATTTAAACATCCAGTCATTTGTACACCCGATAATTAATAGCTCTTAAATTTTTTCCCTCATGTTTTTATATAATTGAAAATTACGAGTATGTGCTAGGTATCAGGCAGCACTAAATTAATCATTCAAACTAAGAAATGATTAAGTGTTTATTAATCTGTTACGTGGTAGTATGGCTACACTTTGTGGTGTAGTCAAAGCCTATATTTAAAACGTGGTAGAGCGACGCTACAGCTATATTGTGGTTGTAGCACGAATGGGTCGGCTCGACTGGGGTAGGACCACGCTGTCACAGAATACCAGCGTAAAATAGCAGCTTAATGCTGCTGTTTTTCGTATTGTGAGAGTAGAGAACCGGATACCCACTGAAAACGAGGCATTCCATCTTAGTCCTCAGGGATATCAACGTATCTGCATTTTGATTCTTAATCGAGTATAAATGCAGATGTCTATGGGCCACAGTATCAACTTACCATCAGGTGCTCGTTCGTCACCCTTATTCTATAAAAAAGTGCGTGCTCTCGACTGGGTAAGGGCCATAGTCTCACAATTACGAGACTAGAAAATAGAGAATTAGAAGCCCTTTCTACTATAGTAGTTAACGAAGCATTTTATCTTAGTCTTCAGAGGTGATAACGCATCTGATTTATGATAGATGTGGATATCTATAGGTATGAGCACAGTAACCACTTTCCATTAGGTGTGCTCATTAATCACTTTTATTTAAATGTTCGTATAAGCAAGAAAAAAAAATAACCCACTTTTTTTACGATAAGAGAAATATCGCTAAATATAATATCCGCGTGCCTCGTTATGTATCCTTTTGGACAACTTTGATCTCTGTGATGTTTTCTCGTGCGTGAATTGAAGTATTGACATTTATAAAAGATATTTTTTTTATTTTCTTGGAAAGGAGATAAAAATTTAAAATGATAAAAAAAAACCATGTGTATATACTGATGAGGATATGTCGGTAAAAATATTTCTCGTAATACTTACGACGTGAACGAAACGAGACGTGCAATGAAATTTAAAAAAATATAACCGTAAATATATCCATACCATCAACATCATCATCATTATACCCCTTCACAAGCCACTGCTGAACGTAGGACTCAAATGCCACAAAGCACGGTTCTGAGCCACCTGCGTCCATCGACTTTCTGCATGTCTTACCAGGTCGTCACTCCATCTAGTGGGCGGTCGGCCTACACTTCGCCTACCTGTACGAGGCTGCCACTCGAGAACCTTTTTTCTGTCCATGTCATATGCCAGGCATGTTCATTTTCTGTCCATGTCCATACCAAGTCTATTATTATACCAAACTTTCGAATATTATTTGGTTTCTATAATAATATTTAAAAAAATACATTTCATAAAATAAATTCCATTTTCCCTTTCGATTTATTCTATAGTATAGAAAGTTTATGAATAACAAAATACTGGCTGGGCAACTTATAAAAGGCTTAAAGTAGTTTTATTATGTTAAGTCCTCATAAGTTTCCGAACGAATAGTTTGTTATACACACAGTTTTCATAATATGAACATCGTATAGAATAATATAAACTGTAACAGAGAACGAACTGTTTTTCTCGATATATCGGCATCGGACAACAAAAACCTTTCTGATATTTGCGAAAGTTATAAACTGCGCTGGACATAATAACATGTCAAAGAGTATATGTACATTTATGGAAACATTTGTTTCCGATATGTAACATTTATTTAAAAGATCGGAGGTTTGTAATGACAGAGAAAAGGACTATCTATATTATAATATATATGTGACAGTATGAAGTAGAAATTAATTGCTTATTTGCGCAAAATACCGGCTTGGACTGAAAGTCGAACTCGGAATTCCCCGAATTCATTTAATATCTCTATAATACGTTGCCGTATGGTGGCGACGTAAGGTAATGCATCAAGCCCAGATTCAGTCATTTCGTGGGTTTCGTAAGACTATGTGTAAATTAAAAAACGCTTCATGGCCATAGATACCATCTCGTATATCCCAGTCCTAGTTTCTCGTGTATCTAGTATATGTAAAATACCCAGATCCGCAACTGGCAGTCAGTCATCAAAGGCGTCAAAGGTGTGAGACATCTGGTACTGCTTTCACCAATCCGTTGGATAATAGTTATAGCCAAAAGACCAATCCCCTCTGTAATGGGAGAGCTCTATACCCTAAAGTAGACTGTTTACGGCAAAGTAACACATTTTGCAGGATACATTTAGAAGAGAGAGCGCAGGAATTGCATGAATTAATACTCCCTCTTCTTTCCACCATCGGACAACCAGACACTCAACCAGTCTCCACCCCTTTGTTGTCAACATACCACGCATTCAAAACCAAATGGTTTGCTTCGTTGTTCGTCATGCGTACAGCAAACGAGTGGAATAATTTTTTAGCATTTGTTAGCATCTGTCTTTTTGTCCGATTACAATGTAAGAGTCTTCAAGGCAAGAGTGATAGCCTTTTGTTAAGTCAGTGCTTTTTACCATCATCGGCTACATCACCACTTACCATTAGGCGGGATGTAGACGAGCTCTTGCTAATAATAGTTAATAAAATAACACAATCGATATAACTAAACGGAATTATGTAACAGTACATATTCCGACTCGAAAGATTTAATACGATTATGCAAAACGTTCACGCATTTATTCTCACTGTTGGGGTCCGTGATGTCACCTAAAATTTGCTTAATACTTCGTAGCTCTGTGCAATTGAATTAATTCCGGATATACCCCTTTATTTTTAGTACTCCATTTTAGGACAACCGAAATGTATGTTTTATGGGACAGTGATGACAAGTTTTATTTATTTTTGTCTTTTTACTGTTTTGGAAAATAAAATTGATATTTTTTTTCTCTCTCGGATTTATAAGTATTAAGTAGCTTAAAATGTATAAAATATATAAGTAATACTAGAAAATACAGAATTTCCTCCACGCAAATCAGACCCCTCGCAATTAGAAATAGAATAATATATTATTTTTTTTTAATAATATATTATATTTAATAGTATATGATATTTGACGGCTCCGTAGCGCATTGGCTTAGCAATGAGCTACGGAGCTGTGCGTTATAAAGTATATGTATAGCCTAAAAGAAGTTGTTCCGTGTCTGGATGTTGGTCCTTGTGCATTTTATGTATGTAAACTGCCTCCGCGATACAGGAGAAAATCCTAGTGCAGGGGTAACGTTTAAAAAAATCAAATTAAAACAAAAAAAATCCTGACATTGGAAGTGATTCTTTATTTTCAAAATTAAAAAATTACACATTTTGATTTTCCGATGTCCTTTAAAATTACATGTAATTTAAATAATATAGAGTTTGAATACAATAATTATAAGTTAAAATAAGCATTGACACCACAGCGGCGTAAGAGAACCTATTACCCGCGTGAAACTTTTTTTCTACTTCTTTTTAACCAGTGCTCAATCCATCACTACAATCCCTAGTGATGAAGGGTCCTAGATGGTGAATCGCACTATTTTAGCGTAACAAAAGCCTATTTATTCTTACTTCGAAGATGTCCAGATTATTCCTCTACTGCGGGGAACAGTTATTATGATGCATTTATTATTCAATTTTAAATACCTATTCAATTAAATTAAACATTAGAGTATACATAAGCAAGCTATTATGTGCACTCTAAGAATTAAACCTTAGAACTTAAGCTCTAAGAATTAAACACAAAAGATTTTTAAAGCTTTTAGGAGCTTATAATTGATGTAACACCTCCTCCTCCTTTTTGAAGTCAGTAGATAAAAGAACATGTTATGATATAGCAGAAGATATAGATATGGGAAAATACCATGAAGGTCTCATGGCTTCTGACACAGGCGGTATCATTCATCACTGCTTGCGCCAGAGGAATATTAGAGAATATGGAGAGAATATTAAATACAACGGTACTGCAACAGTTAGCTTTTACTGGCGCATGAAGAAGGAAGAAGAAGACTCAGTTCAGAATCTTATACACAAACCTATATATTTTTATTTTTTATTTTTATAAAACGTAACCCCCACACTACGATTTTCTCCTGTACCGTGGAGGCAGTTTACAAACATAAATTGCACAAGGACAAACATCCAGACACGGAACAATTATTTGTAGGCCATACAAATACTTGTTCCGCGCGGGATTCGAACCCGCGGCCCCCAGCGCTGCAACTCATTGCTAAGCCACTGCGCCACGGAGCCGTCTTAATCTACTATTAAGACAATAAAAAATAATAAAAGAATCACAACACTGCCGCCGACTACGTATGAAAAATTCCAACACAATCCCACACAATGATCTAATTTTTTTCCACTTTTTTACCTTATAAAACTAACCTTTTAAGTCGAAAGTTTGAATTTTTAAACTTACATCTAAGTATATTTAAACTACCGTATTTTACGATCGTATCAAATTTCAATCATCCACGTAATCTCACAGGAATATGCACCTGTGTGACAGACAGATTGGCACTGGGAGTTTGGTATAAGTTTCGTTTTGCGGAATTTTGCAAGAAACACGTTTTTCCCGCGTTTATATTATTTCGCTTCCTTCTCTGTTTGTGTATTCGGTACAAATTTTGTTATCGATTTTATTATTTTTTCGAACTGGGAACGTGGTAAAAATGGTCAATGGTTATTTTATAATTTTTTTCACTCCTGTTAACCATAAAGTGGTTTTATTGCTTATGTTAGGATTTACCGCTGCTGTTATCTTGTCACGCTTGGTAAGCGGGTTGGCAACCGCTGTTTTTTATTTTTAGTCGTTATTAGCAAGACCATCTCCTGATTGTTTCCCTCGGTCGCCTCTTACAACACCCACGGGATGTTAGACGGGGTGTTAGGAGTGGTTCACGATAATAGTCAAATTACTGATTCGAACCCAAGTTCTTACAATTTCGTGGGTCGTGCTCGTGCCCTTAGGCTGTTCACGTTTTAAGCACTTTTTCCTTTCCATTTTTATTGGTTTTGTGGTTCACATGCTCTAACTATTTCATAACAGGTGTGAGCGCATACACCTACTCACTGTTAAAACTTTTTATACCATATGTCAGCCTGTGTAACATTGTCCCATTTAAAACCGGTGAACCAAATCGAAGGGGTGCTTAGTAGCAGTTGTTACCGTTATGGGTATACTTTGGGAAATTTATTAACGTTCATTCTCATATTTATACGAGTGTTAAGTAATTTTACTTATTTGTAATGATATAAATGCCGGCCATATAACTCGAAGCAGTAACGACCGATGGGGAAGAAAAGTTCTCAAGTGGCAGCGTTTTACAAATTTAACCTGTATGATGTTCGTTAGTTTGAATCGAAAGTTCTTAACTAGAGCTATTTCTAATTTCACTATTAAATTATGGTTTTCATTATTTAAAATTAAAAGTATCCCTCCAACCTCACCCGGTTGAAGAAATATTGCAGATTACATACTAATTTAAAATTCGGTTCTTTGAAAATTAAATTGAATTGATAAAAGCGGTTTATGGCGGCTTAATTTTAACTCCTCGGTTCTAACTAAATATAACCATTTTTTTCTCTTTCGCCTGTTTATACTTATAAAATCGAAAATTCTAGAAGTTTTGGTGCTGTAACACGTTAGAAAAGCAGGACAGAATGATTTTTTGGGATTTTTCTATTACTTTAACGCAGCACCAAAAAATAAACAAAGACATAAATATTACATAAATACAATATATTTGCATTACAGATTAATAACAGTAATGACATCAAAAAAAATAAGTAAAATCTGTTAAGAACTTCCCTGTCCGCAAATAAAAATACAGTAGTTAAAAAATTTAAATGTTCATATATGACGCACGGGACAGTGAGATGGTTAAGTTTGAATTGGTACACGTATTAAATACGTCATTAAGCCAGAATTTAACTGTGCATAGTACAGATTTATGTAGTTCACCCGCAGCTAAACGTCTTTTTATTTGTTAGAATATATTTTGTTATTCCTAAAAAGAATTCTAGCAAAACAATCAAAATTACTAATACCCCTGTTAACTTAACATACTTGTGCTGGGAGTGGTACATGAAAGTGGTCAAATGGCGGTTTCGAATCCACAATATTTTATTTCCGTTACCTTAAACCATGAGACTGTTGTCGCTTTAAAACTAGTTCTAATTTTTAGGCTAAAACTAAGTCAATTTCTGTAGACTATAACGAAATATTTTACGTTTTTTTTATAGAATAAAGGTGACAAACGAGCACACAGTCCACCTGATGGTAAGTGGATGCTGTGGCCCAAAGACATAATACATTTATCCTTTATTGAGAATCAAAATGCAGGTTGTCACCCCTGAGAACTACGATGGAATGCCTCGTTTCCAGTAAAAAGGGTCTCCGGTTCTCTACACTCACCATACGAAACACAGCAGCATTAAGCTGCTATTTTACGATGCTATTCTCTGAGAGCGTGGTTCTTCTACGGTCGAGCGGACCCATTCGTGCTACAACAATAATAACTGCAGCGTGGCTCTACCACGTATATAACGTACGTTATTCTTTTAATTATCTTTATATAACATGTAACATAAACCCTGTGGTTCCCGTTAAGTGCGTTATCAGACTCAGTATTCAAACTTATAGAAATAATTTTACTTTAGAAAGCTCGACCATAAAAATTGAATTAATTGTGCATCGGTAAAGCGAGGTCCTTGACAATACTCTCACTCCCCGGCCAATGCAGAGGTAGTAAAATCACATACAATTTGCAACGAAAATTTATTTTAATTAATTTAAAAAATATGATCGTGTTTTCTGAAGTAAAGTTATTTCTATACATTTGAGTACTGATTCCGATAACGCACTTAACGGGAACCACAGGGTTTTTGTTATATTACGTTGTATATTTCTTCTGTACGTGTGTTTGTTACTGAACTCCTCCTAAACGACTAAACCGATTTTGATGACATTTTTTGTGTGTGTTTGAGTGGGTCCTTGGATGGTTTAGATTCACAATTGAATCCCTTAAATAGCGCTGTTGTCAAGAGCCAGAAATCACCCGTGCGAAGCCGGGGCGGATCGTTAGTCTTTATATATATAATTCTTCTGTACATGTGTTTGTCACTGAACTTCTCATAAAAGCCTGGACCGATTTTAATGAAATTTCTTGTGTGTTTGAGTTGATCGCTGGTTGGTTTAGATTCACAATCGAACCCGGTGGTAGGTAACGTTGTTGTAAAGGTTCAGAAATAACCCGTGTGAAGCCGGGGCGAATCGCTAGTAATTTTATAATATATTTGTGACGGATAAATTTTTCATCTCTTCTACATCATTTTTAAATTATTACTGTAATGTAGTGGCGGTGTAGGAATATCCGTATATCCTTATAATATGACATAAGGAAACAAACTAAGAGATAGGCAGCAGCGTCTTCCTAACAACAACTAAAAAATAAAAAAACTACGGTTGCCAACCAGCATGCCAAGCGTGGCAACTATAGAGAATGTTCCCCCTATGAGGCAATCTATGAGGAGGGCTGTGTTCAGCAGTGGACTTTTAATAGGCTGTAGTGGTAACGGTCACTGTAACTCAGTTATGGCTACATAACTTTTGAACAAAGTTTCGACTAGTTAACTCATTTAATTTAGTCTGCGTTCTCTAACCACCGAACCTCCGTCTTTTGTTTGTAATCTTTATGTAAATTAATATTAAGTTATCCGAATCTAACTGAGGGCTGGCTTCAATTGGACAATAGCAATTGTTAATTTTCGGTATATAACCGAGCACCAGCTTTGTATTTTATTCACTCCAGGGAATTATTATAAATTTAGTCCAATTAACAATTTGGTTATTGGTTATGTGAATTGTTAGCAATAGCGGGTTGAGAGTATACATATAATACGTGGTAGAGCCATGCTGCAGCTATATTAATTGTATAGTTGTAGCACCAATGGGTCGGCTCGACCGGGGAAGGACCACGCTCTAACAGAATACCAGTGTTTCGTATGGTGAGTGTAGAGAACCGGAGACCCTTTTTACTTGAAAAGAGGCATTCCATCTTAGTCTTCACGGCTGACGACGCATCTGCATTTTGATTCGCAAACGGGGATAGATGTAGATGTCTATGGGCCACAGCAACCACTTACCATCAGGAGAACTATGTGCTCGCTTGACACTATTAAGCCTTATCCTATAAAAAACATACTTGTTTCTTGCTATAAATTAATTTAATATAGTTTAGTTATTTCATTTAGGAAGTTTTATCAAATATTCTTAGAAAATTACATAGATTTAAAAAAATTATCCTCATAATAAGATATATTATATCTTACGAGACGGCTTAAGATTGTAATATCTTAGGAAGCTATATTATGAAAAGCCAAATTCGATAATTATTTTGATGATTTTTATAATTGTTTAATGGTAATAATCTATACACATATGATAAAACTGTAGAAAAATGTGTGTTTACGATTCACGCAAAAATACCGAACGAATTTCCATGAAATTTTGTATGTAGGCAGTAATTGATCGTGTATAACATATAGGAAACTTTTTATTCAATTACGGAAGAGTAAAAAAAAAGGTTATGTTTTTCCTTTTTTTAAGTTTATGGTCATTATGGCTGCTGATGTTTCTATTAGCCCTGAAGAGGATTTAGCAACACGTATAATAAATCTTTAGAAAAGTGTGTGTGTGAAAATGAAACTCATCGCGCCACCAACCACTAAGGGCAGAATAACGTCTGCCGGGCCAGCTAGTAATTAAATAATTTATTATATTTAATTCATTTTTTTTTCTTATTTAGTAAAGAGACTCCTAGTACGTATAAGACAGGCTAGGAGTTCGATTGGGAGTCACCTTCTTCTTTCCATTTTCATCAAGCTTTATTTCTATATTTTTTCTGCAAGGCAATATTGTGTTCCAGTTTGAAGTAGGGTAAGATACTATAATCACTTAAATTAAAAATTTGAAAACCACTAAACCAAAAGAGCTGATGATCTTCAAACGGCTAAACAGATTTTCTTGAAACGTAGCTAAGAACACTCTCGATTAAGACACCTTTCAAACAAAAAAAAAACTAAACCAAAATCGGTTCATCCGTTCAGGAGCTATGATGCCACAGACATTCACATCATGTATCTGACATAGATACAAAGATACACACTAAAAACATGTAACACCTCTTTGTTTTCGTCGGGGGTTAACAATTATGGACTATGAGGCATTCCTCATTAGTCAGGTGACAACGCATCTGTAACCTTCTTTGTTTAATGTTCGCATGGAATGTTTTTTGCAGCATATATTATAAATATATTGCTGGATGTAATGCTTCCTAAAATGCAACCCACGACGCTGATAACAACACCGCGGAAATCCCAGCACTGGTAACGTAACCCATTTTTAATCTTTACGAGGTGGGTTTCATTATCATCAACATAATTATAGCCTATCACAAGTCCACTGCTGAATGCCACAAAACACGGTCCTAAGCCAACTTCTATTTTCTTCCTGCATCTCTAATCATCGTCGTACGTGTTAGCGGACTTCACATATCCTCATAATATTTTATTTCTTAGACATGCCGATTCCTTTGCGATGTTTTCCTTCACCGCCGAGCTATGTACTTGTAAGTTAAAAGTTGTTAGAACGAAAGTTGTGAATATCATATCATATCATTCAAAAATAACGTAACATGTAAATTTAAAAGCTAACCGAAAATAACCTAAATAAATTGACCTAGCAATAACCGCTACAATTTAGTACCGTAGCTTGTAAATTCATATTTAATGTGATGTAGTGAATGGTTACGCGTATTTATGTGATACCATAGCCCAATACGTCGGTCGATTTGCGTTGTCGCGTACGGTTTCGTTGGCCGTTACGTGGCCCACAAATCGCGATATAGAGAAAGCGTACAATTTCGCTACCTATATGGCTAACGTGACATTGTGAACTAGCGTAATGTTATTATGGTTTCATGTTCAGTTGCACGTTGCGCGGTCGTGTTCCTTTTAATTTAGAGTACTGTATAGATGGTAAGGCTTCCTTTTTGCCTAGGAGTCTCTCTCGGTAGGTACCATACTCTAACCTACTTCTGCCGCCAATCATTAGTGCATCCATCAAAGTGTTTCGGTACGTAGAATACGAAAGATAATTTCAGTATACTCGTAGACCGTAAAGTAGTCTATATTATTCTTTAGGGGTGCCAACGCATCTGTTATATTCTACGCCTGATGGTGGGTGCAGGTCCTCAAGTACTGCAGTAGCCACTTAACCATCAGACTGTTAGCTGTTATAAAAACTATTGTCTTATCAGAATTTGGTCGCAGATTGTTCCAATGAATAGCTCAGTCTAAGGAATCTGCCTATTAACTTCAGACCAACAAAAATAGAAATCCACTTTTCAAGTAACGCCGAAACCATGCTCAACTTCTTGACACGCACTCGCACACGTCTTTCTTCTTTCTATAACAGGCTGTAAAAGTCTACTGCTATATGTTATTCTTTACAAATGTCTATAACCCTCTTACTTACAAATTCTGAAGGGTATAGAGAGCTAATAATATAATTAAAAGTTTATAAGGCATTCCATTTTATTCCACAAAGGTGACAACGCCTTTGTTCGAAGTTGGTTGCAGGTGTCCATAGGCTGCAGTAGCCACGTACCATCAGTTGGACTGTAAGTTCGTTTTGCATTTGAATTATATAAAAAGAAATTCTATAGAATTTTGTTCCGGATAAGTTCTATTCATGATTCATTGAGATAACAAAGCAAAAGAATATAAAATCTTTTCTTGAATAACCCAAGTTTAGCTTTATTATTGTGTATTCATTGGCAACCTGTAGGCATATATTCATTGTAAGGAATGAAAGGGATCGGAAATTTACGTTTTACCTAGGGGCCTTTTAAATTGACATAAACCCTGAGAGGGTTAAAAATCTCGAAAGGTCGGAAGATCGTTGAATATCCGTCGGAGGTCAATTTCAATGGCACTTTATCTATTACGTTTGAACATCAAAGATAGGAGGTTATTTAAGAAATAATGCTAATTTATTTTTAAACAGGTATCTACGGTGTTTTCGTTGTATTTGATACGGGTAGAGTCATTATATAGTCATTAGGCCGATTTTTGCGGGTAATGTGTGAGCTTAGACAGTACAGAAGAGAAGCAAATGTTTCATGCGTCTATGTGTAGTATGTAGTGATCGTATAACTTCTGAACGACCTGACCGATTAAAGGAATAATTCACATAATAGGTACATTAATTTGATTTTGACGATTTTGTCAAGAATAGAATAGAATAATGTTTATTCAATACAGATTATTGAATAATACTTATTGAAAGTCTTTTTTTTATTTACCACTGGTTCGGGAAATACCTCTGCCCTGGGAAGAACCAGCAAGAAAGCCAGCGGGACTTTTCTTTAAACATATATCACTTTACAATAATTTTTTTTTGTTTGTACAAATTTTAAATGAGTTTTAATAGAACCAGCATGGTGGCGATCACCTCATTCCCAGGGTTTTTTTCACTTATGTATTCTTTGATATTATAATAATCCTTTTTGTACAATTTTTCTTTAATAAAACATTTAAACTTATTTATTGACAAATTTTGTGCATTTTCTGGGATTTTGTAGTAAAAGCGTCTACATTGCCCTATACAGAATTACTAATTCTGTGGAGTCTAGTAACTGGTATGTTTTATGGAATTTTGCTATGGGGTAATGTCAGTCGCATTACCCCATAGCAAAATTCCATAAGACATCACGCTATGAAAGTAACTAAAATAAATTAATCTAGCTGTCTCTTCTTCTCTTTCTAACAGCATATGCTGCAGAACTAAGTCTGCCTGCTAATTTAGATATATGGGGGTCCCATTGAAGGTTCGCGTCAATAGTAATACCAAGAAAAACAGTGGTATCCACAAGACTCAACTCCTCCCCATTTAAGAGCACATTGGTATTTGAATGTTTAACATTAGGTATTGTAAATTTAATACATTTTGTCTTATTGCCGTTTTAAGAGAAAATTGTTGGCGTTAAACCAATGTACTAATTTCGATAGAGCATTGTTTACATTGACAAAATTAATTGACTGTCGTTTGAGTTTGAAAATTAAAGAGGTATCATCAGCAAATAATACTATATCGTGATTGTCCCCTACAAGATAAGGTAAGTCATTAATATAGACTAAGAACAGGAATGGGCCAAGAATCAAACCCTGAGGAACGCCCATTGATACTACTGACCCGGAGGAACCTTTGCCATTGATAATGACTTTTGAGTTCTGTTATTTAAATATGAAATAATAAGTCATCACAAAAATACTTAAGGCATCTTGTGAACTCTCCCAGGCATTAGAAATATATTTCATAAGCTTTATCTTTTCAAAAATTTTACTGTGAGTTGATAGTACAGAAATATGTAGGTCTAAAATTAGCGGAGTCAATGTACTATTAGATTTAAATAAAGGTATTACTTTACTATGTTTCATTAAATCAGGAAACACACCAGATTCGATACTAGTATTAAAAATAATAGCAAGATGAGGTGCAATTAAATCTATTGAATCTATTATATCAAGTCGAAAGTTCTAAGCTGTGCTAACATCCGATAGATGGCGCTGTAGTCAAGTTATCCATAAAAAAACAATATTTATAGACCAAAATATAGGTTAAGTTATCCAGAAATAAACAATATTTATAGACAAAACCATATTATTCACAATACAGTATCTCGGCTTGGTGCTAAAAACGAAAATGACAGTCTGCATCCAATAGATGGAGCTGTAGTATACAAAAAAAAAATATTTACAGTCGACCCACATTATATTTTATTATTTACATTGTAAAAAGCCCAGCGTGAATTCGGAGTGAAACTCATCGCGTGACCCACTGGAATGGGCAGAACAATATCTACGGGCTCAGCTAGTATACAATAAAAAACATGAAATTGATTCACGTCTTTTATTTCCTTTATAATATTACACTGTCAAACGAGCTAACAATAACAGTACCTGATAATACATGATGGTAAACAGCTATTGTAGCCGAGTAAGACTATAACCGATTTCTGAGGAGTAAGATGAAATTCCTTATAGTCTGTAAATATACTGTTTTTTTGTAGAATAAGTGAGACAAGCGAGCACACAGTCCACTTAATGGTACTCGTAAGTAGGTGCTGTGGCCCATAGACATCCACATCTATCCTCGATTAATAATCAAAATGCAGATGCGCTGTCACCTCCGACGACCAAGATGGAATGCCTCGTCTACACTATAATATTATAAAGAGGAAAGATTTGTTTGTTTGTTTGAATTGAATAATCTCCGAAACTACTGGAACGATTTGAAAAATTCTTTCACCATTAGAATTCTACATTATCCCTGATGAACATAGGCGATAGAATATTTTCAAAAGTTAGGGATCCGTAATGAAAACTTCGTTAATGTAACCCAAGGTGTGAAAAAATACCAAAAGAATCCTAATATCGCGTACGCTGCGGAAAATATTGACAATAGAGAAAGTGATGTAATACATTTTTATAGAGGACATCAATATCTACAAAAAGTCTGCGATACCATATGTTTAACTATTACAGTTACGTCACAATAACTACTTTTCATGTTAAAACATGCAATAGTAACGCCGGTACAAACTAGGCCACATTATTCGTACCTCGGTATCAATCCTTATATCCAAATAAATCACTTTGTATTCAAGGCTATATCAGTACCTGTACCATGCATTTAAGTAACATTTTCACTTTTAAATCTTTGTCTACCGACTTCAAAAGGAGACGGTACTCAATTCCACTGTATGTATTTTTATGTGTGTTGCCTCATAACTTTTTCTGGGTAAACCGATTTTGATGATTCTTTTTATTTGAAAGTTGGTGCGTCTCATGTGGTCCCATATAAATTTGATCAAGGTTTGACCAATAGTTTTAAGTTATTCTTAATAATTTATATTGAAGTCGGTTGTACAAAATTTTAATTTTAAATTATATTAATTTTATTAATTCAGCAACCGTCCGTCGTGATGTACTCGAAGTTCGCATGTCGCGAGGCGCAGACGCGTTATATAAGCGGGTGAAACCGCGGGGCACAGCTAGTCTTTGATAATTCAAGAAAACATTATGACGCATTTTACTTTGATCATCTCTTCTGAAAATTACGATTTCTGAAGATGACTTAGTATATGATACGGCAATTTCGTTCCTTTAAAATCTGAGTTTTTTGTATAGAATGAGGTGAAACAGGCCTGATGGTAAGTGGATGCTGTGATTCAAAGACTATCTATCCTCGATTAAGAATCAAAATGCAGATTGCGTTGTAACCCTGAGGACTAAGATGGAATGTTTCGTTCTCGTTTCAGTAAAGGGTCTCCAGTTCTTTCTACACTTACCATACAAAACACAGCAGCGTTGAGCTGCTATTTTACGCTAGTATTCTGTGAGCGTGGTCCTTCCCAGTCAAGCTGACATGGCTCTAACACGATAAAATGTACTTCTTTTGTAATAAACCTTCGCGCACGCGCGCATCACAACTTAACAATGTTTCCTCGTAATCGGATGAATAGTACAGGAACGCATAGAAGTTGAACAAACTTAGGTATATTGATTTTTACATAATAGATAATTAATTGACGATGCACCAATTGCTCTTAATATATTAAAGATGTATTAATTGCTCTTAAAACAAATTTCTGAGAACTGAAAAATCATTTGATGTAAAGTCAAATTCTCGTGTAATAGCTCAACCTTTATAAAACAAAATAAAAATTTAACAGTTTTTTTTTTTAAATAAAAGTGACAACGAACTTACGGTCCATCCGATGGTAAGAGGATTCTGCAACCATGGAAATTAGTAATCAACTTCAACCAAAGAATGGAACCAAGATGGAATGCCTCGTCTACACTATAATATTATAAAGAGGAAAGATTTGTTTGTTTGTTTGAATTGAATAATCTCCGAAACTACTGGAACGATTTGAAAAATTCTTTCACCATTAGAATTCTACATTATCCCTGATGAACATAGGCGATAGAATATTTTCAAAAAGTTAGGGATCCGTACGAAGACTTCGTTAATGTAACCCAAGGTGTGAAAAAAATACCAAAAAGAATCCTAATATCGCGTACGCTGCGGAAACTATTGACAATAGAGAAAGTGGTGTACTACAGTTTTAAAGAGGACATCTAATTTTTAACTATTACAGTTATGCCACAATAACTACTTTTTCATATTAAAATATGCAATAGTAACGCCGAAAAATCCGTATATCGCATACGCTGCGGAAACTATTGACAATAGAGCAAAGTGATGTACGTCAGTTTTATAGAGGACGTCAATATCTACAAAAAAGTCCGGGATACCATATGTCTAACTATTACAGTTATGTCACAATAACTACTTTTTCATGTGAAAGTATGCAATTGTAATCCCGAAAAATACTTATATCGCGTACGCTGCGAAAACTATTGACAATAGAGCAAAGTGATGTACTACAGTTTTAAAGAGGACATCTAATTTTTAACTATTACAGTTATGCCACAATAACTACTTTTCATGTTAAAATATGCAATAGTAACGCCGAAAAATCCGTATATCGCATACGCTGCGGAAACTATTGACAATAGAGCAAAGTGATGTACGTCAGTTTTATAGAGGACGTCAATATCTACAAAAAAGTCCGGGATACCATATGTCTAACTATTACAGTTATGTCACAATAACTACTTTTTCATGTGAAAGTATGCAATTGTAATCCCGAAAAATACTTATATCGCGTACGCTGCGAAAACTATTGACAATAGAGCAAAGTGATGTACTACAGTTTTAAAGAGGACATCTAATTTTTAACTATTACAATTATGCCACAATAACTACTTTTTCATATTAAAATATGCAATAGTAACGCCGAAAAATCCGTATATCGCGTACGCTGCGGAAACTATTGACAATAGAGCAAAGTGATGTACGTCAGTTTTATAGAGGACGTCAATATCTACAAAAAAGTCCGGGATATCATATGTCTAACTATTACAGTTATGTCACAATAACTACTTTTTCATGTGAAAGTATGCAATTGTAATCCCGAAAAATACTTATATCGCGTACGCTGCGGAAACTATTGACAATAGAGAAAGTGGTGTACTACAGTTTTATAGAGGGTATCAATATCTACAAAAAAGTCAGACAATACCGTATGTCTGACTATTACAGTTATGTCACAATAACTACTTTTTCATGTTAAAATATGCAATAGTAACGCCGGTACAAACTAGGCCACATTATTCGTACCTTGGTATTAATCCTTATATCCAAATAAATCACTTTGTATTCAGGGCTATATCAGTATCTGTACTATGCATTTAAGTAACATTTTTCACTTTTTAAATCTTTGTCTACCGACTTCAAAAAGGAGACGGTACTCAATTCGACTGTATGTTTTTTTTATGTGTGTTGCCTCATAACTTTTTTTGGGTAAACCGATTTTGATGCTTCTTTTTTTATTTGAAAGTTGGTGCTTCTCATGTGGCCCCATATAAATTTGATCTAGGTCTGACCAACAGTTTTTAAGTTATCAGTTACAAGAATAAAATGTTAAAGTTACAATCGATATATGTCCCACTGCTTGGCACAGGTCTCCTCTCATTTCCGAGGGTTATGAAAACTTCATATGTCCCCGAAAGGTTTCCTTGCGATGTTTTCCTTCACCGCCGAGCACGTTTGATTGTAAATTATATTAACAAGATACATAATATTATATAAGTACATGTATTTTCATTAATCAACCTTAACCATCAGTAATCATCAGCGAACGGTGTATTACAAACAAAATTGTGGCGGCCATTCAATGGTGAAAAATCCATTTAATTATACCGAATGAAATCCTACTGGTTTGTATGATAATAAATCTCACTGATACAATCTATATCTGAAACTACCATGTTTCTATGGTTTATTTAATAAATTAATTATATTTTAAATTAAGTACGAAACCTTTTAAAATTATCATATTGAGGAAATAGATCGCTTTGTCGGTTCTGGTTGCTTTCCCGATACAATATGTGCTGACTAATTAACTCTCTTTTTACGTGGTAGAGCAATGCTGCAGCTATATTACTGGTAAAGTTGTAGCACGAACGGGTCGGCTCAACCGAGAAAGAACCACGCTCTCACAGAATACTAGCGTAAAATAGCAGCGTAACGCTGCTGTGTTTTGTATGGTGAGTGTAGAGAACTGGAGACGCTTTTTACTGGAAATGAGGCATTCCATCTTAGTCCTCACGGGTGACGACGCATCTGCATTTTGATTCGTAAACCAGGATAGATGTAGATGTTTATGGACCACAACAACCACTTACCATCAGGTGGACTGCGTGCTCGTTTGTTACCCTTATGCTATAAAAAAACCTCTACAAACGTGTTATATATTTTTTTAAGTTGAACTCTGGCTGAAGACTAGCCCGATACTAAAATAAATAAATAATGTAGTCGAACGCACATCCGACGAACGCATAAATCAAAATGAGATCACATTCGTTTTTTTATGCATTTAATTAAAAACCTATTTTTCATTCAGCTCATGGAAATGAATCTTTTATTCAAACGATGCTGGGAGCTTAATTAACGTAAAAGTTGATACTGACAATAAAAATTTCAATTAGACAAAATTAATTAACAAGAAATACACGTTCTAAGTAAATGTTTTTCTAATTTCTTTCGTTAAAAATAAATAATGACTCTCGCCGTCACATTACAGACTTACTTTAATTTAATTAACTCTGTTCAGTCTTGGTTGAATATTAAAACACAATCAGAATCGCATATCATTTGTTTCGTAACTATACGCATTTTTTATAGCAAAGAGTTTGTCACTCTTCGACACAGTCCACCTGATGGCAAGTGGATACTGTGGCCCATAGACATCCACGTTTATCCTTAATTAAGAATCAAAATTCAGATGCGTTGTTACCCCTGAGGACTGAGATGGAATGCCCCGTTTCCATTAAAAAGGGTCTCCGGTTCTTTACACTCACCATACAAATTAAACCAACATTAAACTGCTATTTCACGCTGATATTCTGTGAGACCCTGGTCGAGCCGACCCATTGATACAACCAAAATATAGCTGCAGCATGGTTCTACCACGTAAAAATAATACTAAATACTAGTTAATTAATTAACCGCGTGGAGTAGGACTGTTTGATAATTAAATTACTAGTATTAGTTTTTTTTTAATTATAGTTTTTAATATTACATATAATTCAAAGATGATTATGTAATGTTTCATGATGTTGTTAATATTATATTAATTAATGTATTTAAACACTTCTTTATGAAGCCCGTTTACTGCTGGAGCTGGACATGGGACTGTCCCGTTAGGAGAACTACGCATAACAGGTAGATTGTCTATCGCGGTACCAGAAGTTTCGTATAGATTCATCCATCAATCCATTACAGCCTTCTCCTTATTATAAAAAATTCTAATAAAAGTCCACTGCTGAACATAGGCCTCCCATAGATTGCCTCATCGTGAGGATTTTGCCATAGTTGCTTTCGTATCGATTAAGAAAACGTAAAATAATTTTATTCATGGTATCTAACCAACAACTGGGATTTTATAATTTGTGTAATTATTGTTTACTGACTTATCACTACTTACTGCTGGCTTAAGCAGTAATCGAAAATTTAAAATTTTGAGTGAAGAAAATCGATCTTAAGCAATAGAACGATACCGTGAATCGATTTTAGATCGCACCGATTTGAACGCACATGTAAAGATTGGATAGAATTTGTTCCATAAAAGTTTTTTTTGTACAATAACTATTAAGTGGATCTTTTTTATTCGTAATATAAAATCTCAAAGAAGAGGAAATAAACAGAAAAATCGATTTTTGAGAAACAGATCTTCTAAATTTCGATTTTTGCTGAACCGATTCTCTATACTTCGTACCATTACAAACGATTTAAAAATAGATTCCATAATAATTTCGTTCTCGTTTTAGTCAACCCAGTCCTATTCTTATTCTATGCGCACAGAATGTGAATTGAGTTTTGGTTAATACTTCTATGATTTATACCTATATTAAGCCACATTTATCACATCTAATGTCTAAGTCTAGGAGGGCTAATTTCATTTCACCTGTCATGAGATTGCAAAGCGTGCTTAAGGTTATTTAATAAGTGGTCTAGACGTAGTGTAATGGCAAGCTAAGACAACTGATTCCCCGAAATATCGTAAAAGTTGGCTCAAGGTTTCAGAGGATTATTTTTTATATTGTATAAGGTCTTGGTGAGCAATATGTCGGCACAAGGTAAATTTTCTTAAACATCAAAGATGTCAGATAAATTTAGAGGAACGCAAAAAAAAAAAGTTTAATTTCTCCTGTTATAATTATCGTGCGTACTGGCCATAAACATTAGTAAATTAATGCTATTTAAAAAAATTGAGAAAATAATTTGAGTTTAAATTTAGGTTTTGCTTTTTTTGCCTTAACTGCCTTAACTGCCTTATTTATCTTATTAATTGTGAATTGTTCCTGCAAATAAACTGAGAATGCCAGATCTTAATGCCACTCAAGTTGCAAGGCTGTAATTTTAATCGAAACTGGGCACACCTACAAATATAAGATCTAATATATTGTATTTTTCATAAATACCTAACAAAAGACTTAACGATAAAGTTTAGTGCTTCATCTACCTACAACAAACGTAACTTTATTTACTATTGAACAAGGTATGTTATAAGATGGTAGTATGAATTTGATCTCCTTGTTCAGCTATAAACTATATTATTCAGATATTTTTTTATAGAATCACAAACAGGGTGACAAACAAGCAAACAGCTCACTTGATCTTAAGTGGATTTGGCCTATAGTCATCTAGATCTATTATCGATTAAGAATCAAAAAGCAGATGCGTTGTCACCCTTGAGGACAAAGATAGAAAGTCTCGTTTCCAATAAAAGGGTCTCCGGTTCTTTACACCCACCATACGAAATAAAGCAACATTAAACTGCTATTTCACTCTGATATTCTGTGAGAACGTGGTCCTTCCCGGTCGATCGTGCTACAACTATATTATAGTTGCAGCATGGCTCTATCATGTATGATGTTACAACTAACTTAATTCTAACTTAATATTGCTTCAGGCAATTAGTAAATAGTTTGATATGGCTAACCTACTGTATTTCAGATTACCTAACTTACGGTAACTTGTAGATATAACATATTTAATGTTATTACTGAGTGTCGTAGAAGTTATGATTTCTTATATTTAAGGGTAGGTACAAACTGAATAGAACTGATTTTACGGATTTTATCATGTTTAATTTAATTTTTTTGCTTTAATTCTTAAAAATTAATATAAGGTTAATCCGTAAAGTTAATTTCATTTGTTTATAATTACACATTGCCGTAGTCGTTTCTTAGCAGAATGCTTTACGTCTGCCTAGAGTTTGGTCGAAACACTGTCAGGTTTTGGCAGAACGGCAGTAGGTTAAGGTGTGCCTTATAGAGTGGTATGGTGCCTAATGGTACACGCAAACACAAAAGAATTCTGGTCAAACGTGACCACTAGAAATGGGTAGTTCGTGACTGAGTGAAGGAAATGGACTACTTGATAAAATAAACTTATCATTCATTCACAGTCATATTATACTAATAATATAGAAAAAATATCCCAATCGTCCGTATCCCCTGGAGGACACTTACGTGTGTACCTAACTTAAGCATTATGATAAGAAATCAAAGCAAACATAAGTTTTATTTTTTCATGTTAAGTATGAAATACTTAACTAAATAAGTGAACTATTTTATTGAATAAAAAAACATTTATTTATTTTTAATGATACCTTTCGTGCACGTGTATTCTCATCTACTGGTATGCCACTGGATCATTGGACCAGGTCCAGTGGCTCACCAGTGGATAAAATATTACCAACAAAAAAAATTTTGGGCTATATGGTGTGTATGTTGGTTATCGGTTCATTGTGTTTTGAATGTCCCCGTGTCTCTCAAAATGCATCTTAGCTTGTCTAGGCACCGACCGAAGGAGAGAGTCATGAGTGTCACGATCTCCCCAAAACTAAATGTATTTTTAAAATATGTTTTTACTTCTTAAATTATACATCTATACATTCTATATCCTATGCAAATAAATAAAATTGAAGTGTCTGTTTGTAATTTTAAAATAACAGTTTTTTTTACTAAATGCATATGTAAGTATATACGGTACTAATAACAAAAAGAAAACAATTTTTTAAATTTTTGTCTGTCTGTCTGTTTGTTCCGGCTAATCTACGAAACGGTTGGACCGGTTTTGACGGGTCTTTCACTGGCAGATAGCTGATGTTATAAGGAGTAACTTAGGATACTTTTATTTTAGAAAAAGAATTAGGATACCGCGCAAAAAAGTTAACCCATGAAGTCGTAGTAAATTCCACGCGGGCGAAGTCACGGGGGACTGCTAGTTGATAATATAAATGAACGGCTTGAAAACTTTAGTCGCTGTCCATGTCAAAACTTTACACCGCGCTTACCTGTGTCGCAAACCGCAAACCATTTCATCGGGCACGAGAAGGAAGAGAGAGTGCTTTCGATTTTGCGCGTCTTGTGGTATCCTCTAACACTATTTATTTTTATAGCTTATGATTATTCGGAAGTCTGAATGGCTCGGTTCACGTTTAACCGATCATGCGGGGAGATCTGTTTATGACTTTGCCTTGGCATATGGTCTGACACAACTGGTTACTTCGCCTACGCGGATTCCAGATGTGGAGGATCATACACCTTCCCTGTTGGACCTTCTGCTGAGCTCTCATCCGGACGGATATCAGGTTTCCGTCGATGCCCCTCTTGGCTCTTCGGACCATTGTCTGATCCGGAGTGTGGTGCCACTCACGCTTTCCTCGCGGTTGCGTTCTGCAGGTTGCCGCCGTGGTTGATTGGGATGGAATGCGGTGTTTCTTTGCATCCTACCAATGGGGGCGGGTTTCCTTCTCGCCGGATGATCTCAGCGCTGTTGCTGACTCTGTCATCGATGTGGTGCTACAGGGAATGGAACTATTTATTCCATCATCTGTGGTACCCATCGGTGGCAGATCGCAGCCTTGGTTTGGTCGCTCCTGTAAGACTGCATTACGCAGTAAGCAGGAGTCTTATCAGGCCTGGGCTGAAGCTTCAGCGGCTCGGGATGTAAACACCAGCATGCTTAAAAAGAAGTATAACTTCGCCTCCAGGTCCTTCAAAAGAGTTATTGCCAAGGCAAAGTCAGAGCACATAGGAAGAATTGGCGAGAAACTAGTTCGCCTTCCTTCGGGAACCCGTGCATTCTGGTCTCTCGGCCAAGGCTGTCCAAGGGAATTTCTGTAAGCCATAACTACCATCTCTGCACAGGTAGGATGACTCACTGGCCCACGCCGCAAAAGAGAAAGCCGACCTTTTAGGCTCCCTTTTTGCGTCCAACTCGACTCTTGATGACGGGGGGAACACACCGCCGACCATCCCGCAGTGTGAGTGCTCTATGCCTGATGTGCGATTCACACAGTGCTCAGTACGCAAAGCACTCCTCTCCCGGGACATCCACAAGTCGAGTGGGCCTGATGGAGTCCCACCTATTGTGCTGAAGACGTGTGCTCCGGAGTTGGCACCGGTTTTAACGCATCTTTTCCGGTACTCCTACTCCCTAGGCGTAGTCCCGAACTCATGGAAGACAGCTTTGGTGCACCCGATCCCTAAAATAGGCGACCGCTCAGATCCGTTAAACTACAGGCCTATCGCTATCATCTCCTTGTTCTTCAAAGTAATCGAAACTATTATTAACTGCCAGCTCATGCAGTACCTTGAGGATCACCAGCTGATTAGTGACTGCCAGTAAGGTTTCCGTCTCCGTCGCTCAGCTGGTGATCTTCTTGTTTACCTAACACATAGATGGGCGCAGGTGATCGAGTCCAAGGGGGAGGCATTGGCTGTTAGTTTGGACATAGCGAAGGCCTTCGATCGGGTCTGGCACAAAGCGCTTCTTTCGAAGCTTCCTTCCTATGGGCTTTCCGAGAAATTGTGCAATTGGATCACCAGTTTTCTGGCTGATCGGAGCATCAAGGTCGTAGTAGACGGTGCGTGCTCCGATTACAAGCCTATTAACGCTAGTGTTCCACAAGGCTGCGTGCTATCACCAACGCTGTTTCTTCTGCATATCAATGATATGTTGCAAACTGGTAACATTCATTGCTATGCGGACGACAGCACTGGTGATGCCTTATATACCGGCCGTGCAAATATTTCTCGGGAAAACGTCGCCGAGTACCGGGACAAACTTGTGTCTGAAGTCTCGGATTGGGGGCGACAAAATCTAGTCCAGTTCAATCCCCAGAAGACACAAGTTTTGCCGCTTTACCGCTAAAAAGAACCCCTTTATCGTATCTCCTCAGTTTCAAGGCACTCCCCTTGTTGCCTCAGCCAATATCGGAATCCTCGGCGTTGACATATCGAGTGACAAGCAGTTCCGTGGTCACTTGGAAGAGAAGGCCAAATTGGCCTCTAAAAAGCTTGGCGTGCTCCGTAGAGCGGGGCAGTAATTCATGCTGGCACACCGTCTGCAACTTTACAAAGCGCAGGTTCGGCCTCACATGGAATACTGTTCCCATCTCTGGGCAGGGGCTTCCCAGTGCCAGCTCCTTCCACTTGACCGCATTCAGCGCAGAGCGGATCGAATCGTCGACGAACGAGTTCTTTCCGATCGGTTTGACTCACTAGCACTGCGTAGAGATGTTGCATCTCTTTGCGTATTTTATCGCATGTACCACGGGGAGTGCTCTGAGGAATTGTTCGGACTAATTCCAGCCGCTCAATTTCACCATGGCACATCGCGACAAAACTCGCGATACCACCCATACCATCTGGATGATTGGCGGTCCACCACTGTGCGATTTAGATGATGTTTTCTTCCTCGCACAACTTCCTTGTGGAACCGATTACCACCAGCGAATTTTCCGGACCGATACGACTTAGGGACCTTCAAGAAAAGAGCCTACTCCTTTTTAAAAGCTCGGCAAAGCATCGGCGATCCCCCTGGTGTTGCAGCTATTCGTGGGCGGTGGTAGTCACTTACCATCAGGTGAGCGGCATGCTCGTTTGCCCCCTCTCCTATAAAAAAAAGTCATGGTCATGTCGCTCAGGATCCCACCTGCATCGAGTTGAAGACTATGATTGAAATAATTAAAAAAATTGAATGAAATTCAGTATCTGGGCATTTCAACGTTCAATTTCCATAATTAATAGAGCGTTACTTGGCTAAAATCCATTATTTAACATCTATTTTTAACATTTTTAATTTTTCTACCAAGTCATCCGCAAGAGTGAATACTTGTGATGTAAAACCTTTTTGCTATTACCATTTTCTTGCAAAGCCGTATTATTAAGATATTCTTCAGAGAAATCATAAAACTTATTAAAGTAGATATTTCGGAAGCGACGCGGCTTATACGAAACGACAGCGAACCTACACGAAATATAATACAATTGTTTTTATATCGATAAAATGGACGATAAATTATTGTCCTCATCATGGTTTCCTCGAAAAGCCGCCCGGCAACCACAGACTAAAGAATTTGCTTATGAGTGACTCGTTGACAATGCGTGTCGCGTACGCCAGCAGACGCGGCAGTATGTTGGCAAAATATCAATTATCCGAACCGAGCTCTAAAACGAAGACACGATAAGTGCCTAATTAAAAGTAAATTGGATTTTTATGTATTTTTAATTTTTAATTTAAATCATGTCATATTATTGTATTATTGGTGTTAATGTCTTTACTTTTTTGGTAATAAAAGTTACAAGTCGCAGCGCATTTTCAAATATAGAAATTAAAGTTTTAAAGAATTTGTGTTTATTTATATATGTTTCGTATGTACACGAAATGGTCTGAGTCGTTCTCTACCAGACAATTTGGTGACAAAAAATAAAAATTCCGGGATGCTACTGAGAATTTCTTGACAGAAAAACCCAATAACACATTTTGGCCCGACCCGAGATTCGAACCCGGGACCTCATGATCGGAAGATAATATTATGGTGGATAGTCTTACACCACCACTATATGGTCACATCATCTCGTATATGACGAGTGTCAATGGTAATGCTCAGACCGCCGTCAAGGAGTAGCGTCAAGCGGGCAAGCCATCTGGTACTACTATCATCAATTCGCCAGATACTGCCAAGTGTGGCAATTATGGCAAAGCCAGTTGGTTGGTTGATGATAGGTAAACAAAAAGAGATTATTTTATTTCCTGACGCAGTTTAAACATATTGCGCAAATATTCCTAGTTTCCTTTTTAATAATTTATAAAACGGTACTTTTTCTATACTAATATAGGTATTTATAACGTGCAAAAAATACTCTGGTCGCGGTCATTGACAGTGATTGCATTAAATTAATGAGACGACTCATAAATGGCGCGGAAACTTTCAATATAATCACAATCTATATTACTTTTAAATCAGTACAGTAATAGTAGAAATTCTAAATAATTTGTCACATAATTATTTCTGATGTAACATATTATTTAGTCTAAAAATTTAGGGTCATATAATGTAAATAATTTAAACAATATTATCTTATTGCTAATATTACAATGACTGATAATTTGCCAGCTTGTGTGAAATAAAATGATGTAAAATATATTTTAAAAAGTAGAAATACTTAAATGTTATGAACTTACATAAATGATAAGGGTTTGTTTATACGTATCTATATATTAATGCTAATTGTATTTTATAATTTGCTTGTTAAATAAAAATGTATTTATTTAGGCATGTACTTAATATTACATATTTTACATCTAAAAATATTATATACGTGTTTGTGGTTCTTGCATTAACTATCATGTGTTATTTTAATTCCGGTTTTTAACAAAATGAAGAGTAACAAATTATATTAATTAAGACATGCTTAGAACAGAATAGCTTTTGCGTAAATTTTTGATTTTGACAATTAAATAAATTTAAGGCGTTAATAAGCCATTAGTTTTTTAATTAGTTAAAAAGTCATTAGTTAGTAATATATTTTTGAAAATTATTATTACAGAGTTAGTGGCTTTGATCGTCGTATATATTTAGGACAATTATTGTTAATTTATGTTTATGATATTGAATAATTTACATACGTTTGAGCTTTATCTTGATACTGTTCTTAGGACTCCAAGTCAATAATCCTGATATGTCAACAATGCCACGAACACTCATTTACTGACACAAACTCACGTCTTTTTCACACAAAAACACATTATACATAACACAATATTATAATCACTGTTATTTTAATTCACAAATAGGCTGTTTATATTTTATTAAATGATAATGTTGCAACAACTACGGGCACAATACATCACAAAGAACATGCGCCCGGGCAAGGCAACTGTCACGTAGTTCCATAAACTTACGCTAGTTAGCGCTTAGTATCGACTAGAAAGAGACAGCTCTATTAGTTGCAGCAAGCGTGAAAAGGACGAAGTATTCGAAGCCTCAAAGCTCACAGAGCCTCGGTTCAAGCGCGTGTAAAATATGCATTCTGCAAGTTCGTGTTTTGGTTTCCTTTTGTTTATTTTGTGCTTGTGGGTCGCGGGTTTCAGTGCGCGTTCATATATTTGTGTACTTTGATATCGAAGTAATTAATTTTCTCAATGCATTTCAATATTACGAGCGAGAAAAGCCAATATCGCCCTAATGAACTCTATTTTAAAATATAGCTTTTACGAAGGATTGTACTTGCTTATGTAATAATTAAAAATTAAAAATTTTGTACAACTCAAAAACTATTAGTCAGACCTTGATCAAATTTATATGGGACCACATAAAAAGCACCAGTTTTCAAATAAAAGAAGAATCATCGAAATCGGTTGACGTAGAACAAATTGATGAGGTAACACACATATACATTCGAAATGAGTACCTCCTCCTTTTTGAAGAATGTAGAAAATATTATAATGAAGAGACTATTACATTATATTATAGGCTCGACCGGGGAAGGACCACGCTCTCACAGAATACCAGCGTAAAATAGCAGCTTAACACTGCTGTGTTTCGTATGGTGAGTGTAGAGAACTGGAGACCCTTTTTACTGGAAAAGAGACATTCCATCTTAGTCCTCACGGGTGGCAACGCATCTGCATTTTGATTCTTTATTGAGGATGGATGTGGATGTCTATGGGTCGCAGCAGCCACTTGCCATCGGGTGGACTGTGTGCTCGTTTGTCACCCTATCCTATATATAAAAAAAAATTTCAATGATTGTTTTCTTATTTAAGATATACCTATGTAGTTCGAGTAACATAGCTCGAAAATTTAAATTTGTGTATAGTAACTTTTGAGTTAATTTTATTTCATTTCTGGATACAACACGACATATCTCACTTAGTTGAATAATTAATTAATTCGATTTTTAATTACTTATGATGTATTTTCACAACTGTCTACTTTTATCATTGTTGGAATGGGCAAGCTCCTCCGGGGAAGTACCACGGCCTCACATAATACAGGAGTGAAGTAGAAGTATTAATACTCTATAATACATTAGTTCTATTGTCTTTAATATAATAATGTGTTAGTTTGCAAAAATCTAGAGCCGTGGTAGCTCAGATGGTTAGCACTCGCTGTAACGCTCACAGTACGCGAGTAACCCGGGTTCAATCCCCGCCGGCACCAATGAAATTGTTAATTGCAATTTTAAGTGCTGATTTACCACATGCTCGGCGGTGAAGGAAAACATCGTGAGGAAACCTGCATCTGAGAAATAAGAAAAAAAAATATTTCGAAGACATGTGAAGTTCGTCAACACGCATTGGGGCAGCGCGGCGGACATTTCCTTGCCCTAAAACCCTCTCAGAAATGAGAGGCTGTAACTTTTTTTTAACTTTTGCAAAAATCTATAAGACCTTAATACAAAACGTGGTTTATTGATAGTCTTGGATTATTGATAAGAAGTACCCCGGCCGCGGCGACAGTCTTCGCGAACTTTGTCATTTGCTGTCAATTTTCATAGTCTACATTTCTCTCTTTTTATTGAAACAGATTCTAGCTTAAACATGGATGGATTTTGTTTAACGTAATAAACAAAGTCAATTTGCTAATGTACGCATGCAATGCTTTGTTTATTATTAAATCCTTTTTAAAATTTAATTTATTGTGGCTTGCTCACCTACTGTTGTTCGATGATACCTAACTTAATTTCTAAATAAATTACTGTGACCGAAATTTAATATTTATGATTATTTTCATTATATCTTTTAGCTTTATGAATATTGTTTGTATTTGCGAATTAATAAGTTCTCGTGGCTTAAGCGTATTAGTGAGATCGATCATCAGAAATATTCTGTTGAAATCGTCGATCTCAGCTGCTATTTCAAGAAAAGCATTATAACGTTGTTGCGTATTGTGAGTGACAAGAAATGAAAATCAGTCCACAAGCATGTAGACGTAGTGTCGTTTGGTGGTGGTGCCAAAAAACATTAACCTATTTTTTTTTATAGAATTAGGGGTGACAACCAAGCATAGTCCATTTTTTTTCCTTTTATGGGCTGATGATTAAGGAAAAGAAGAATGGACGAAGGCCTCACTCATAAAGCGAGCTTTTGCTATAATCAGCACACGCGGATTTGTATATTTTAATTCAGGCTTGGTGCTAAATGCTCAATATCCCTAAGAAGATTTTAAATAAATTACCTCTCACAAATATTCCATAAACCAAGACTTCAATTACAATAATTAGAGTCTAAATTATTAACTAGTTATCGGCAAACGGGACATCGACTCACTGCACCATGTTGAGGAAATACCTTATAAGATTTAACGTGGGCATTGGCCATGATCTAACTGTATGTTGGTCAAACTGGTTGTGTTTAATGTGCTGTCCTGCGTCATAAAAACAAGAAAGATGCGGAGACTTCGCAGTGTGTCAATTTTATTATGTTGTCGAGACGATGTAATCTTTAGTTAAATAATTTTTAGGTAAGCTTTATGTTGTGTGTTCGTAAAATTTTCATAGCACTAGTCGGCACACACAGTAAACGTTGTTCAGCCCTTTCCGGTAGGTGGCGATTAGATTTACTCCGAATTTACTCTGGACTTTTTATCATTAAATATGAAATTAAATAATGATTAGATTAAATTGTATCTCCGCTTATCGGGTCCAGATTTTGTAATTTTCTTTTTTGGCATTATAGCAACATACAGATAGATAGATAACTCTTTATTGTATTTAACCTAAAATAATTACAATAACGGAAAATTTATGAACTACAAACGGTGGTCGATAAATTTTCGGCTACCGTACAAGCCGATAGTGAAAGGAGATTTTGATTTAATATTTTGACGTAATAGATACAACATGCAATACTAATAAGCTGATAATTATATTTTCGTAATATAAGTCACTTTCCATAAATATAAAATTTGTTAATATAACTTGACTACAGCGCCACCGATCGGATCCTAGCATAAACGGATATTAGCTATATGACCTATGAACCATCATCTCGACTGACCTCAATCGGTTAAGTCGTTCAGAAGTTACACTATCGCAAACAGACGCAACAACGATTATCTTTATATCTTTATATTCTTCTTTTATTTATTTTAATTCTTCTCTCTGTGTGTATGTGACTAAACTCTTCCTAAACGGATAGGCCGATTTTGATGAATTTTTGTTTGTGTGATTAAGTTAATTCGAGAATAGTTTAGATTCACAATTGGACCCGGTAGGTGGCACTGTTGTTGAGATCCAGAAATCACCGTGCAAAGCCGAGCTGGGTGGCTTGTATATATCATACATATATATAATTCTTCTGTACGTGTGTTTGTCACTGAACTCCTCCTAAACGGCTGGACTGATTTTGATGTTTTTTTTTGTGTATATTTGAGTCCCTGGATGGTTTAGATTCACAATCGGACCCGGTAGTTGCTGCGCTGTTGTCGAGATCCAGAAATCACCCATGCGAAGCCTGGGCGGACCACTAGTATATTATATAAAGAAATATGTATGTCGGAGACCGGAATTTTAATCAACAAATTAATTGTTCGTCTCTACAATTAATTGCTTTAGTAAAAATAATATAAAATTTTGTATTAGATGTTAGTGGAGTTAGGGCTCCTTCCCTGCCTTGAATTCCTGTCTGAGTTGCCTGTCTGAGTTACGACTATTTCATTAAAATTGACAGCATGCTTATACAGTTTAAACAATTTTATGCCGGTGGTACTTCTAAGTACCTATAAAAGGCTTTATTGTTATAACTGTTTTATTTTTCACTCACGTATCACTTTTAAAAAGTTTTTACATAGCAAATTATATGGAAAACTGTTAGAAAGTGCGTAATTATGGCCATTAGTAACGTCTGCCAACAAATCTATAACTAATGTTGCTCATCATAGAGTTTCTAAAAGTAATCAGTCTTCCTTAGTCTGCGTTTGCAAGATAAGGCGAAAAAAATTTTTAACTATTTCACTGTCCCGTGAGTCATATGAACATTTCGATTCTTTAACTATTGTGTCTTTTTCGCGGACAGGGAAGTTGTGAATACTATAAACGGGAGGCTTACAGAAACTCAGGAACGATATCAAATTCCCAGAAAGATACCTATATTAGTTAAAAATTTGAATAAAAATAATTATTATATCATGATATATGTTTTTACGATATTAGAGCGAAACCATGCGATGCGTTGCTGCGGGGGCGCGGTGCCGCACCCACGCTGTTGTTGGGTACCACAGGGTCGATACAGTAACGTAGGAAGGGGGGTGATATGGCACCGGGCTGAACACTTTAGGTGACGGCATTTAGGGAATAATTTAAATGATGCTAGAGTAATTTAAAAAAAATCTGAAAATGTATTACTGAAAACTTTTGATTAATATTACGTACACTGTAGCATTAAAAGTTCTGAAAATGACACAACACGATTAGGGTAGGAATTAGTATAAAAAGTACATTATATTGTTATATTTGTTTTAAATAATATACAAACACAATAGATTTTTGCCCTGATTTTATGTTTCAAGAAACTTCTAAATTGAGGGCGGGTTGCGAGGAGGAGGCAGAAGTGTCGTTTGTTCGTCTAGCGGCGCCGGGCGACGGAATTGTAATGCAACGACTCATTTCTGCTGCGTCACCGTAGAGGTGGTAGTTTTACCAAGAGGCCTTCGAGCTGTAGACTTTATAGTGCTAGATCTGATGACTTAAGCGTCACAAGCTACCTGACGGCTCGCGAACACAGTGGCCGTGTTTCTTTGTAGTGCTGCGGGCCGCGGGTTCAGTAACTGTACAGAAAAAAACATTTGTGTGGCCTACAAATAATTGTTCATGGCTTGTATGGTTGTTTATGACCATTATATGCATGTGAAACACCCTCCACGATACCGGAGAAAGTCCTACCGTAGAGATAAATTAAAAAAAAACCCACAAGTAACAGTAACAGAACACGTGCAGCGGGCATTGCGTTCGACGCTGCTGCCTAACTTGTGTGTTTCCCTATGTCACTCCTAACGACAACCAAGGGAACGATTTGAGGTAGTGGATATTCTAACATCGCCACTATATGGTAGTTTTGTACTTACGTTACATAATTTCTCAATGATCAGAGCAGGGCGTTCGGTGTACGTGACAAATATATAAATATAACCCTCTTTCAAAGAATAATCTGAAAATACAGTCATCCTATTGATGAGCTTACTCTAACATGTTGTCATATGTAATGACTAAATTTGTAAGCTTTGAAATTATATTATAAAATAGGAAAATGATGAACACACACCTATAATTGGGTTGTAGTTACTTGTAAATAAATACAATGTCCTAAAATGCGGGCGGTCAAGTATTATGCAAAACGCACCGCTACGCTTACAAGCTTCACTATGTTCCACACTGAGGCTTTACTATTTGAAGATATATGTATGTATGAAAAAATCATCTATGATTTTTTTCGTTTCATTTATGTGTAAAAGATACCACAAAATGTTTCAAATAGATTTGTCTATTGTGTTTAGCGGACATAATTGAAAAATAAAAAGGTTAAAGCTGTTGACATGAAAATTTGCAAATATTTGCACTACCGTCGGTGTAAGTTTAAAATGTTAGTACGGATACTTGTCCTAAATAAATAATTTATTTCCGAAAACAAGTATGCTTTATCCTATTACTCATTTTTATAATATATCTTAGTAGAATGAAACAAATGCCAAGTCAAAGCAAAAGCCAAATGAAAAGTCGCTGCTAGTATTATTTTTAATTATAAGAAATAAACATAGTTTAAAGTTAAAAATATTATTAATAGACAATACTGCTCCTCCATTACTTTATTACTAGTGTCTCAAACTTCAGAGCGGTACAAAAAATACCGCATGAAATAAATTTATGCGTTCATTTAATAGTTTTATTGCGCATCTGAGCTAAACCAAACTTAACTAGAGAATAAGCCCATTAGGAGACAGCAAACACATTCGTAAAAGAAGAAATAAAAGAAACAGACAAAAAATAAAAGCTTTCGGTCACCTATAAGGCCAGATGAAAGGAGAGACGCTTATTATATAGAATTTGGAATCGAGTTCAATATGGACGGGTCTTTGAAAATTGCCCTGTCAATGTCGACCGTCAACTTTGTGTAATTTTAAACTTTTGTATCCTTATATATAAAAATATAAAAATCAATTGCTGTCCGTTAGTCTCGCTAAAACTCAAAAACAGCTCGACCGATTATTTATAAAATTTTGTGTGTGTATTTGAATGGGTCCCTAGATGACTTAGATTCACCCGTGCGAAGCCGGGGCGGATCGCTAGTATTTTAAAAACTAAAAATATGACGTCAGAAGCTATTATGTGAATATAATTTATTTAATTATTTCGTTTTTGAAGTCGGTTTTTGAAGTTATACTTCTTTTGGGGCGTTTGGGAAAAATGATGAGAGTGAATTTTTACGATGCGCACGCGTACCGACACCTAAAAACGACACCATGAAGTTGTTACGATGCGCGCGCACACTGACACCTAAAAGCGACAACTTCAGTGGGTAATTGTGTCTCAAGTTTTTTGTTTTGTTACGCTAAGGAAGTATAACTTCGTACGTGCGTACATAAGTACACACACATACACTTTTTTTACCTTATATTATTTTATCCCTTTGAGTGAACTAAGTAATATCACAAGTTTGAGATAATAACTAAAATGTCGTCTAATCACTTAAATAAATAACTTCACCCATAATTGTTGAGTGAGTTTTTTCTTAAAATTTATGTAACCTACATTTGAATTAAAGAAGAATATTTAAATTGGTTCAGCCGTTTCCGTGAAATCGGTGAAAATTCATAAAAAAACATACATATGAATATAAAATATAGAACTTTCTCGGTTTTTTTACTCGGTTAAAACTGATAAGGTAATGAAGAAGAACAATTACATAACTAACAAATTTAAAATTACAAACAGTTTAATGACTCCCTAAATATTCGGTGGGATGACAAACTCCTTCGGAAATAATATACAATACAATACAATAACTTTATTTCAGGCATCAAGGACTTAAAAATTAAGAACATTGGCCCATAGCAATATATACCTTAACCTAAAAATGTATATAAAATATAGACACAATACAATACAATAATAATTACATACTTTTACCGTTGTAAAAAATATTGCGATTAGTTTGAAGGAAAGCTAGGTACAATGACAGAGATAACAATCATACCAGAAAATTAAGTGTTTGAGTTTTACCCGAATCTCAACTACGATTTTAGGAAGAAAAGGAGTCCTAATTTGTGTGGGTGTGTGGGTGGGCTGCCATCATCTTACCTATTTCTGCCGTCAAATAGCAGAGCTTTCACTGCTGTGTTCATTATTTTAGGCTGTAAGGCATTCCATTTTAGTACTCGTATTCAGACGTAACAACGCATCTTTAGCCTTTTTGTTTGAAGGTGGTTGAAGGACTCCATAAGTTGCAGTAATCATTTACCATCACGTGGACTGTAATTTCATTTGTCACTTAAATTTTTAAACGTGGTAGAGGCATGCTCCAGCTATATTAACTGTATAGTTGTAGCACGAATGGGTCGGTTCGACCGGGGTAGGGCCACCCTCTCACAGAATACCAGCGTAAAATAGCAGCTTAATGCTGCTGTGTTTCGTATGGTGAGTGTAGAGAACCGGAGACCCTTTTTACTGGAAAAGAGGCATTCCATCTTAGTCCTCACAGCTGACAACGCATCTGCATTTTGATTCGCAATCGAGGATAGATGTAGATGTCTATGGGCCACAGCAATCACTTATCATAAGGTGGACTGTGTGCTCGCTTGTCACCCTTATCCTATAAAAAAGAAACTAGCAATCCGCCCCGGCTTCGCACGGGTGATTTCTGAATCTCGACAACAGCTTCACCTACCGGGTTCAATTGTGAATTTACATCATCCAGGGGACCCACTAAACACACACAAAAAAATCATCAGAATCTGTCGAGCCAGTTTCGAGTTTTAGCGAGACTAACGGACAGCAATTGATTTTATATATCAGTCTATGTACGTCCCTCTTTTGGGCACAGTCTCCCTCACATATCTCAAGGGATAACAGATCATATTTTTTTTATAGGAGAGGGGGCAAACGACCATGCGGCTCACCTGATGGTAAGTGACTACCGCCGTCCATGAACAACTGCAACACCAGGGGAACCAGGGGAATTGCAGATGAGTTGCCGGCCTCTTAAAAAGGAGTAGGCTCTTCTTGAAGGTCCCAAAGTCCTATCGGTCCGGAAAAATCGCTGGTGGTAATCGATTCCACAGGGAAGTTGTGCGAGGAAGCAAACATCTTCTAAATGTATGGATGGAAGTGGATGGTATCGGGAGTTCTGCCGCGATGTGCGTTCGAGAAATTTGGCGGCTGGGATTAATCCGAACAATTCCTCAGAGCACTCCCCGTGGTAAATGCGAAAGAAAATGCAAAGAGGATGCAACATCTTTTCGCAGCGCCAATGAATCGAGCCGATCGGAAAGGACTCGGTCGTCGACGATTCGAGCCGCTCTGCGCTGGATGCGGTCAAGTGGAAGGAGCTGGCATTGGGGAGCCTCTGCCCAGAGATGGGAACAGTATTCCATGTGAGGCCGAACCTGCGCCTTGTAAAGTTGCAGGCGTTGTGCCGGCATGAAATACTGTCCCGCTCTGCTGAGCACGCCAGGCTTTTTAGAGGCCAATTTGGCCTTCTCTTCCAAGTGACCACGAAACTGCACGTCACTCGATATGTTGACGCCGAGGATCCCAAAACTGGCTGAGGCAACAAGGGGAGTGCCTTGAAACTGAGGGGTACGACAAAGGGGTTCTTTTAAGCGGTAAACGCGCAAACTTGTGTCTTCTAAGGATTAAACTGGACTAGATTTAGTCGCCCTCAATCCGAGACTTTGTTCAGCAAAGACTCGATTTCAGACACAAGTTTGTTCCGGTACTCGGCAACGTTTTCCCGAGAAATATTGGCACGGCCGGTGTATAGAGCATCACCAGTGCTGTCATCCGCATAGCAATGAATGTTACCGGTTTGCAACATATCATTGATATGCAGAAGAAACAGCGTTGGTGATAGCACGAAGCCTTGTGGAACACCAGCGTTAATAGGCTTGTAGTCGGAGCATGCACCGTCTACAACGACCTTGATGCTTCGATCTGCAAGAAAGCTGGTGATCCAATTGCACAATTTCTCGGGAAGCCCATAGGAAGGGAGCTTCGAAAGATGCGCTTTGTGCCAAACCCGATCGAAGGCCTTCGCAATGTCCAAACTAACGGCCAATGCCTCCCCCTTGGACTCTACTGCCTCCGCCCATCTATGAGTCAGGTAGACCAGAAGATCACCAGCTGATAGACCCCGACGAAAACCGTATTGGCGGTTACTAATCAGCTGGTGATCCTCAAGGTACCGCATGAGCTGGCAGTTTATAACGGATTTCATTATTTTGGAGAACAAGGAGGTGATGGCGATAGGCCTGTAGTTGGACGGGTCTGAGCGGTCGCCTTTTTTAGGGATCGGGTGGACAAAAGCTGTCTTCCATGATTTCGGGATTACGCCTAGGGAGTAGGAGTACCGGAAAAGACGCGTTAGAACCGGTGCCAACTCCGGAGCACACATCCTCAGCACAATTGGGGGGATTCCGTCCGGCCCACTCGACTTGTGGATGTCCAGGGAGGGAAGTGCTTTGCGAACCGAGCGCTGTGAGAACCGCACATCCGGCATGGAGCACTCACACCGCGGGATGGTCGGCGGTGTGTTCCCCCCGTCAACAAGAGTCGAGTTGGACGCAAAAAGGGAGCCTAAAAGGTCGGCTTTCTCTTTTGCGGCGTGGGCCAGTGAGTCGTCCTCCCTGTGCAGAGATGGTAGTTATGGCTTACAGAAATTCCCTTGGACAGCCTTGGCGAGAGACCAGAATGCACGGGTTCCCGAAGGAAGGCGAACTAGTTTCTCGCCAATTCTGCCTATGTGCTCTGACTTTGCCTTGGCAATAACTCCTTTGAAGGACCTGGAGACGAAGTTATACTTCTTTTTAAGCATGCTGGTGTTTACATCCCGAGCCGCCGAAGCCTCAGCCCAGGCTTGATAACACTCCTGCTTACTGCGTAATGCAGTCCTACAGGAGCGACCAAACCAAGGCTGAGATCTGCCTCCGATGGGTACCACAGATGATGGAATAAATAGTTCCATTCCCTGTAGCACCACATCAGTGACAGAGTCAGCAACAGCGCTGAGATCATCTGGCGAGAAGCAAACCCGCCCCCATGGGTAGAAACACCGTATTCCGTTACAATCCGCCAACCTGTAATGCCAAACACGGCGGCAACCTGCAGAACGCAACCGCGAGGGGAGCGTGAGTGGCACCACACTCTGGATCAGACATAAGTCCGAAGAGCCGAGAGGGGCTCTCGGTCAGCAGAAGGTCCAACAGGGAAGGTGTATGATCCTCCACATCTGGAATCCGCGTAGGCGAAGTAACCAGTTGTGTCAAACCATATGCCAAGGCAAAGTCATAAACAACCGCATGATCGGTTAAACGTGAACCGAGCCATTCGGCGTGTTGGGCGTTAAAATCGCTAAGAATCACGATCTCTGCGGATAGGACCTGTTGTAGCAAGGAATCTGTAGCCATTTGGACGTGGTCGATGAATCGGTCTGTTTCGGATTTACCGTTATGGGACCTACAGAGGCACCCGTAAATGCGCGGATGTTCGTCGCTGTCTACGCGTAGCCAAAGGATGGACAGGTCCGAACCTCGAGACTGCCGAGGCGTCGAGAAGAGATGTTCTCTCTGACGTATACGCAAACTCCAGCCCGAGGCACAAAGGAGTGTTCCAATTTGTACCCCGGGTAGGAGAGATACGAAGTATCAGCCGGAGAGGACACCTGCGTCTCGGTCAGAAAGAGCAAGGCCGGCTTCGCCGTCTCGAGATGGTAGTGGACGGCATTTAGGTTCGAGTGAAGTCCCCTGATGTTGCAGAAATTTATTATGCATAGTATACACTAAAGCGATTCTTATAATGTTGGAGTAACAAGCGAGCTATCACCTGATGGTAAAACACTACTGCGACCCATCGACCCGTGCCACCAACTTTTTAAGAAGAGTGCTACAGGTGCATTGTAACTCCTGAAGCCAAATACAAATACAGAAACAGGTACGAGGGTCGTACGAACCTGACGGACTACTAAAGTAAAAGTGATAGATAGAGTCCTACTACTTCTTAGGTACGCGAGGCGGCATTTAAAATCAACATTATCATGGCAACCTTTAAAAGTCCACTGCTAAGCGTAAGCCTCTCGCGTAGCTTGCCTCATATGGAGGATATTCGCTATAGTTGCCACGCTTGGCATGCGGGTTTGCAACCGCATTTTTTATTATTTTATATTTTTTATTTTTATATGCTGCTTCTAGGATAGGGTGACAAACGAGCACACAGTCCTCCTGATGGTAAGTGATTTCTGTGACCCATAGATCTACATCTATGGGTCACAGAAAAATCAAAAAAAATAAAGAATCAAAATGCAGATGCGTTGTCACCCGTGAGGACTAAGATTGGTGAGGTAAGGTGAGGAATGCCTCTTTTCCAGTAAAAAGAGTCTCCGGTTCTCCACACTCACCATACGAAACACAGCAGTGTTAAGCCGCTACTTTACGCTGGTATTTTGTGAGAGCGAGGTCATTCCCCAATCGAGCTACAACTATACTACTAATATAGCTGCAGCATGGCTTTACCGCGTAAAACAAAACGTGTTTCAGTTTCCCTCCGTCGCCTCTTACGACCCCCACGGGATGACATGAGTTAGTGGATTATCTTACGCCGCCACTGCACGGCAACATTTTTTATATAATAAATCAAACCAATAAGCAGCATGTCAAGATTTAATTCCAAATTCAGTTTAGTTTATTTACAGTAACAAGCAATTAGTCACGCTCCTATAAGCAAATCAAGCTGACATAACCAGCTCGCAAGATTGCAAAACCGATAGCCAGTGATACGAATAAATTAAGCGTTTGATTGACGCAAGTGGCAAGTGAGTGGCGGGCGAGTAACAATGCAGTGTATTGTTACTTGTTATTTTAAATGAATTCCCCGACATTTCAATATGTCATTCATGAACTCCATAGCATACTAGCTGGGCCGCAGACGTTGTTCTGGCGGGTGGAATATCACTCCGAATTCACTCCGGACTTTTTTCATCCATCCATACATCCATTACAGCCTGTAAAAGCTCACTGCAGAACATAAGCCTCCCCCATAGCCTGTGTGGGGATTTTGCCATAGTTGTCACGCTTGGCTGGTGGATTGGCAACCGCAGTTTTGTTATTATTTTGAGTTGTTACCAGGAAGATGCTGCTGCCCATCCCCTGTTTTGGATTATCTCTGTTGCCTCTTACGACACTCATGGGACGACATTTTACAGTGCATAAAATTTGTTAACAACTCAACTATAGCAACTAGTAGTGTTATAGTATAGTGCAGTGTATATTATGGGTAAAACACGGATGAGTTTACTGTAAATGAAGCATTCCATATTAATAGAATCAGGCGTTACTTTGCGGAAATCCATTATATTAAAGTTGGAAAAATTTACTTTGCCAATATCCGCTCAATAAAATAAAATGATGTGTCTTACCTAGTTTGAAGAGCAGCTCCCGCCCTCCCTCAATTGCGTGCACTATCCCCGTCACCACTACTCCCAAATTTGACATAGAGTCTTGCCTGGTCGGCCGTGCTAGCCTTAATAAGATATAAATTTTTCCAACTTTAACATTCCATATTAGTCCTTAGGGGTGACAATACATCTGTATTTTGATTCTTAATCGAGGATAAATGCAGATGTCTATGGGCCATAGCATCCGCTTACCATCAGGAGGGCTGTGTGCTCGTAATCACCCTTATTCTATAAAAAAATCATTAAGAATAAAATAACAAACAACACTAATAAATTCAAAATGGACCCACAGTTTATTAAGTAATAAACTGTAGTCGCGCGTCGGAGTTGACACGCAACATTTTTTTTTCAATTATTGAACACAAAAACTTAGGAAATATTGGTAGTATTTGACGTAAGTATTTTACGACATAAAGTAATTGGTCATGCCTTAATAAACAATTAGGACCAGTTCTCAAATTAACCAAAACTTAACCACAATCTGTTAATTATAGCTTCATATAAACTACCAATTTGCGTATTTAGTACTAGCGAAGTGCTGTTAGAGGTTGAAATAATACAACTTAATGTGAAATGAAGAAAATTAAGTCGGCTTATTATGGTTAGAGAAAGGGCTTCAAAATGGCACATTTAATTTTATTTGCCATTACGTATTATTACGAATAGCTATATAATTTTCAGTGTTACTTAAAATTAATCTGCATTTTTATCACTCATAATTGGCAAGGATGGCAGACAGATTGGCTTTCTTATGCGGCTTTCTGCACATTTGTTTGCTGCTCCACGTCTATGTGATCTGGGTATTTTATATCAGTTACGTTTTAACATTGTCAGCCATGCTGAACCTATATCATAGCACGAATGAGTCGATTCGGCTGGGTAAGAACCACGCTCTCACAGAATACCATAATAGTAACTTAATGCTGATGTGTATCGTATGGTGAGTAAATAAGGGAACCGGATACATTTTTACTGGTAACGAGGCATTCTCCTCAGAGGTGACAACACATCTACATTTTAATTCTTAATCAAGGATAGTTGTAGATGTTAATAGGTACAAGAATTCTTTTTTTTTACACGGGGAAATGCCTACGCATACCCGCCTCGCGGGGCCAAGGACGGGTTATGTCGGACTCGCACCGAGTAAAACCCCATGGTGTTCCACCTTCGCCGCATATTGGCAGGGCCACGGGAACGCTTTCGCACACATCCGCGGCCCCACTAGCGCTGACCGCCCCATGGCAGCCCCTCCTCGGGGGAGGATTTCTCCTCCCCATTCCATTTCTCAGGCAAGGCGCATCAGGAACACAAGGCACGTCTTCCTCTACGGCCTCCAACTCCACCTGCGTAACGGGCCCCCTTGAGTCCGATACGCGGAGGCCACAAGAATTCACTTACCATCACATAAACTGTGTGCTCGTTTGTCATCCTTTTTATATATAATAAAAATAATATTTTACTAGAATCTGTTGGAGGCCATGTTATCTTGTCAACCACAGGACGATATGCTATATTGTTTATAATAGAGGTTGAAGTTCGATATCTAGCAATGGACTTTGTAGCCCCAATATATTTTGGTGGTCATCTGTGTGTTTTCGTGAATGTCTGTCGTTATTTTTGTATATGAGTTTCGTCGTGGTACCGATGCTGCAGGTACCGACGATGAACCAGGTTCCGCAAATAAATGCACGGTGCGTTCATGGTTTTAATCGCTTCCATTCTGGAAATTTCTAAGCAGCAACTTAATTTGTGATTGTAGTGAATTGCAGACTTTTTTTTACTATAAACGAGGCATTATCTTAGTCCTCAGGGGTAAAAACGCATTTTTTTAAATTCTTAACCGGGTTTGATGTAGATGTCTATGGGCAGACAGCATCCACATACCATGAGATAGATTGCGTACTCTTTTGTCACCTATATTCTATAAAAATAATCTACTTCAACATAATGATGAATCGGATTCATTCTAAACCAGGTCGAAAGTAGTAGCGGCCATATCGATACACTTTAATCACACTGGAAAAATAAAGAAGTGGGTACCGTTGGAACTTACTGAAGGAGGAAAGCAAACTCGTGTTGCCTTAATTTGTTGAATCAGCAAATCAATGAGAAGATTTTAATGGAATTATCGTTTGTGGGTAAAAGTGGAGTCTGTATGATAATCGGAAATGTTTGCCGTAATGGTTTGACCCAAGGAATGCAGCCAAACCATATTTCAAAAACTGAGCAATTAGAAGCTTCTAGATTGTGTTAACTGTGATGGATTTATTTATCATTGAGTATGGAATCATTTATTACAAAGAAATACTTTCAAGAATTGCAAACTATGACGGACAAGCTTGCTAACGTTGCTAACAAACATCCGAGGCTTATGAATTGCTCTAGTCCACTATTTCCACATAAAAATGCTTGTCAGTACTTTACAATCTACATGATGAATTGTCAAAACAGAATAGTAACTGCCTTTAAAGAATTAATCGATTCTCATTCCTGCTAATTTTATAGTAGAACCATGAGTAAATTTGAAGATGCTTCTCATACACGCTTCGAATGAAATAAATAATTTTCATAACAAAATTTTGTTTTTTAAATACATAAGCTTTTATTTATAAATAAGGACCTAATATTTCCTTGTACGTGATTGTCTAGTCCTTGTTATAATACTGTATTGAAATTATCAATGTACTCATTCAAAGTAATAATAGTATTGAACAGTTGCACGATAATGTTTCGTCCTAGATTCTCCTTACAAGGGTGTCACCTTTAAGCCTTTGTGGGTCAGTTGGAGGCTTTTATCTTCCTATTGTACTACTTATCTTATTAATGTGTTTGTACAGTAATGGCCTCGGTAACTGAAATGCCAAATTTAATGTTTATTTCTTTCAACTGCTACAAAATATAATATAAAAAGTTTTTAATATACGATAAAATATAAATGTTTAATTTCGCCGTGTGACGGGGGTATAAGAGAATACGTTACCCCATTTACGATATCAAGAGGGGACTTTGAGAAGTACTAGAATATTCTCGTGGCATACGTTAGATGGCGGTGCTACCACCTAGCAAAGGGGTAATATGTCATTAACTCAGATATGTGCCTAGACGCATAGATGAGAGACGTTTGTGCCTGCCAAGCGTTATCGCCATCGTTATGTCCATCAGTAGACCTGATGAAGGAGAAGAGGATTTAGAGAATTGGCTGCGAAACTTCACGTCGCAACTTCGAATCCGATGTTTGATTATTGTCAATAATCAAACATCGGATAGTGCCGGTATTGATTCATAGTTTAGCTTTTAAAGATGTCGTGAGTAAAATTATCTAAACCTGAACTTCAGTTACTTTAACTATTTATAAACGGTGGTTTCGCCGTAGGGTCGCGGATTCGAATCCCACACACAAGTGTTCCACTAAAGATAATTAATTGCTCAGGTATAAGTTCGATTTGTGCACGAAAAACATCTCCCCGATAAATTAGAAATTCCTAAAGTATGGTTATTTTATATTAAAAAAGGCAAATACAAATAGTGAACAAACATAAATATACATAGACAAAATATAAATCACGTCGACTGAGCTTCATTACAGCATGACTGCGAGCGAATCTCGGCAGGAATTCGCTCGCAGTAATGAAGCTCAGTCTCTCAATCACGAAAAAAGCATTTTCCAAATAAAAAAATATTTGACATAATAAGTATTCTATTTTCAAATTTTGCCAGTAAAATATTGAACCTTTACGGTGATGTAATTTTTCAGTATCAAATAAATGAGCAGTGTCTGAGAAATTTTCTTTTAGCATGTTACTATAGAGATATTATTTTAATTTAGCTCATACTTTAATGATTTAAATTTCGCGGTATTAAATTATAAAATAAACCTGAGACTGATAAGTTTAAATTAGTTATCTTAATGGGTTTTTAATAATAATTAAGTTTTTGAAGTGCAATATATTGTAACTGCAGATTTTAAAATTAAAAAGCATATCGAATCAGATTTTTTTAAAGTTTTATCATTGATTAAATAATTAAGTTTTATGAAATTAATTACTTTGGAAACACGTATGTGGAGGAAAATTTTCGAAAAAAAATGATTAAAGAATAAATGGCATGTGGTGTTATGGTGTTAACTCGCCAGGGGGCGCTGTAATAAACATATTTGTGCAAACGAATGTTCCCATTTATCTACACAACGGTTTGACCGATTTAGATACGGTTTTCTGTAATGGGTTTGTAATTCATAGGCGATGGTTCTTAGATAGCGTTTTAAAAAGGGTTGATTTGTGGCGAAGTCTGTCATAATAAACGACTAATTATGACTTTCCTTAGTCCTTCCTACCTTTGTGTACCTATTTGTTTATCGTAGCTATAGACACAGCAATAGCATCAAATATAGGTACTACACCTATTCACCTACCTATTAGGCAATATAATTACAAACCCATGTAAATCAACTACTACTACTTAAAGACTACATTTATTTACATACCCAATGTAATTTCAATTAGTCACAAACGTATTACAAAATTTTAGTTCATTTCAGGGCAGGGAATCACACAATGATCACACAGAAACAATGATCACAAGCACCCCTGGTGACGGAGAATCCCTCGCTGAGCATCCACGCCCAAGCTACCCTACTTTTTCTGAGCGTGGGTGCTCAGGCTGCCTCGCGTATTCTGGAGGGGGGGGGGGACGAAACTCCGCTCAAGATGAAACCTGCGCGGGGCAAGCGGAGCAATAAGACAAAGGCAACCCCTGCCACGCTTTCTGTGAATTTCTGCAATATCAGGGGACTTCATTCAAACCTTAACACCGTCCACTACCATCTGGAGACGGCAAAGCCGGCCTTGTTCTTTCTAACCGAGATACAGGTGTCCTCTCCGGCTGGTACTTCGTATCTCTCCTACCCGGGGTACAAATTAGAACACTCCTTTGTGGCCCGGGCTGGATTTTTCGTGTACGTCAGAGAGGACATCTGTTTTCGACACCTCAGCAGTCTTGAAGATACGGACCTGTCCATCCTATGGCTGCGCGTAGACAGCGACGACCATCCCCGCGTCTACGGGTGCCTCTATAGGTCCCATAGCGGTAATGCCGACACAGACTGACTCATCGACTACGTCCAAATGGCTGCAGACGCCGTGCTACAACAGGTCCCATTCGCAGAGATCGTGATGCTCGGTGATTTTAACGCCCACCACACTGAATGGCTTCGTTCCCGTTTAACCGATCATGCGGGTAGATCTGTTAATGACTTTGCCTTGGCATATGGTCTAACACCACTGGTTACTTCGCCTACGCGGATCTCAGATGTGGAGGGTCATGTACCTTTACTTTTGGACCTTCTGCTGACCTCTCTTCCGGACGGATATCAGGTCTCCGTCGATAGCCCTCTTGGTTCTTCGGAACAAGGCGCAGGTTCAGCCCCACATGGAATACTGTTCCCATCTCTGGGCGGGGTCTCCCCAGTGCCAGCTCCTTCCACTTGAACGCATCCAGCGCAGAGCGGTTCGAATCGTCGACGACCGAGTTCTTTCCGATCAGTTTGACTCACTGGCACTGCGTAGAGATGTTGCATCTCTTTGCGTATTTTATCGCATCTATCACGGGGAATGCTCCGAGGAATTGTTCGGACTAATTCCAGCCGCTCAATTTCACCATCGCACATCGCGACAAAACTCGCGATACCATCCATACCATTTGGATGATTTGCGGCCCACCACTGTGCGATTTAGAAGAAGTTTCCTTCCTCACACAACTTCCTTGTGGAATGGATTACCACCAGCGACTTTTCCGGACCGATACGATTTAGGGACTTACAAGAAAAGAGCCTACTCCTTTTTAAAAGGCCGGCAACGCATCGGCCATTCCCCTGGTGTTGCAGCTGTTCGTGGGCGGTGGTAGTCACTTACCACCCAATGACGAAACTTATTGTGAGAAACTATTAAATCTATTCATACCACTTTTTTTATCGTGTACTTAACACCTTTATCATTAATTTAATGCCTTTGAAAAAAGGTGGAATGTCTCATTATCATTGTTTAGAAATAGAACTTTGAGTGACACTCCAATTAGGAGAGTTACGCTTTTATATTTTCTGTTGGAATGTGAGAGGCTCTCACTGAGAGCTCTTGCGTCCTTTTTCGTTGCCTCACACCATATTCACTCTAAGTTGATAAATCTATACATTAAGTGAGTAAATATTGTACATAATATGCATATTTTATGCCTAAAAGCCGAAATATACGTGTTAGATCCATGTTGCAGTTATATTATGGTTATATCACGAATAGGTCAGCTCGAACGGGGAAGGACCACGCGCTCACAGAACACCAGCGTTAAATAGCAGCTTAATGCTGCTGCGTTTTGTATGATGAGTGTAGAGAATCGGAGACACTTTTTACTGGAAACAACGCATCTGCATTTATATTCTTAATCGAAGATAGATGTAGATGTCTATGGGTTACATCTATTTGTCATCAGGTGAACTGTGTGTTCGTTTATTCTAATAAACAAAGTATATTTTATAAATATTAAACACACTTACTCGGCTATATAAAGTCAAGGTTATACATTGAAAGCGGAAAAGTAGAAAAGCATAATATGAGTATATATCGACCCATCTCAAATGTTACGAAACTGTTCCACAATCAAATAACGTAGGGTGGAAGATCATCAATCAGCGAAACGCGTCTATCAAAATTAACGTTTACCATACACCAGAGCTACAAAACTCGCTTTATATTTCTTCTTATTTTCATATCTTAAAATAAAATTATATGAAGCAAAAATGTTTAAAAAATTATAATTAGCAAATATTCATCATATTTAAGAGAAGAAAGCAACCAGCCCTAGTGGGGAAAAGTGGACGAGGTTTATTATAACAGTGCAATTTGTCCCACCAAGAAAGATTAAAGATTAGTGGGGAAAAGTAGACGAACACATTTAAAGAGTCCCACCTGTGGGACATTTGGTGGGAAAAAGTAGAATAAACTACAAAAAGGTTTGCATCGGAGTCAGGGATAAGAGGGCTACACCACATGAGTAAGGACTTATCCTTACTCTGTGGCTACGCTACGCCCCGTCCCAATTATTCGGGTATTTAAACAGTAATTCAAATTATAGTGGTTACATAATAAGTGTCAAAAGACTACATTTACTTTACTTCGCATTTAAATTTACATAAACTTCAATTATATGTTAACATACAAAATAGGTGGAAGATAGCAGTGATAGTGAAATTGTAACCGGCACCAAAAGCACTAAATAAAAAATAATAACAAAATTTAAATTATGAATGAAACCGCTAGTGGGTCAGTTGTACAAGGCATGTACATAGTTTAGTGAAACAAAAAAATGTCGCTAAGATTCATATGAATGATTAAGATTTGCCCTCAAAGTTTTTACGCATTGTTAAGATGATTATTCTTCAGCAAAAGTGCAATTTCATGGGTATGATAATAATTAATACTAATGGTATTAAAAAAGTTATCCGAGCTCATAGATTAGGAAAGAAGAGATAGAGAAGATTAGGAAAGAAGTTTAGGAAAAATAAAATCATCACTAATACCATTCTTCATTCTTCATCAGTTCGAAAAATGCTAGACATGGGCCTCTCCCGTTGTAGGAGGATTTGATTTAATTTGATTGACTAAAGGTCTCGCCCTTTTATCGCTCCTGCTTTTTATGCAGACTGTTTTACCTATTTATTCTGTGGTTCGGCGTAAACGTAGTGATTATATTCTCTTTGGTTCGGCGTACACGAGATGGTATACCGCCATCTATCGGAAACCATAAGAAATTTCTGGCATTTCTCGTAGTCGGTAGTCGCCTCTTATAACACCCACAGGACGAAGTGGGGTGATGGATTCTTAAACGCCTATATATTTTTCATTTTAGGTACAGTCATAAGTATGGTTATTATCATAATGCTTTGCTATAATAGTATAGTACGTGAAAGTAATATGATCATCCGGTTAATATGGTCACTTTTTTATAACTCAAAACTACAGCCTTGTTTGCATATATAGTTCTGTGATACGATAGCTCTACATCAGTCAATAAAATAATAAAGGGTCAAAAGGGTGCTGCTTAATCGTCATTCTGACATTATTGCATTATTCGCCATTTTGACAGTTAAACATTTTAGTATTTTTTATATTTTAGTCGATTTTAGTATTGTGTAGTGTAGTTAGTTTTTTTTAAGTTGATTTTTGGAAGTGTTGCTAATTATTGCCAAAGCTTGTTTACTGTTTTTTTCTTAATATATTATAGTATACGATTTTGTGTTTTTGTCTCAGTCCTCCTCCTAATTTTGATTTTATTGGGCAGCAAAGCTTAAAAATTACCATAATACCCTCATGTACCTTATTTATTGATTTATTTTTCGCTATCTGTCTAAGATATTTGCTTATAGTAATAGATCATTTGTTTAAGATCACGGAATACTTTTTATATACCTAAAACTTAGGACGAAAATTAAGTTAAACTTGTCTTAAGTATTTGTTTTTCATTTGAATGAATACTAATGTAAAACTTTGTTAATTACATGTCTACACGATTATAGATAGCTATTTTGTTATTATTTTACATATTAATAATTGGTAAAGTATTAATTTTATATGTTATATTTTAAATATTTATTTCTGTATATAATCTGTATAAGGTACTGTATCAGTGAAACTTCTTCGATATTACTAAATAAGATCCCACCAAAAACATTTTCATGTAAAATGTTGCCAAGACGAGACCATATGGCTCACACTGTCAAAACGTTATCAGATCTCATGTAGAGCCAAGCTCCTAACTCTACACGCAATAACTCTACAAGCCCTAACTTCACAAATTCTACACCTTAGTCAAAATATGTGGCTTGGCCGTTTCGTTACCGTCACATAGGCGTATGTGAAAAATTATATAATACGTGGTAGAGCCATGCTGCAGCTATATTAGTAGTATAGTTGTAGCACGAATGGGTCGGCTCGACCGGGGAAGGACCACGCTCTCACAGAATACCAGCGTAAAGTAGCAGCTTAACACTGCTGTATTTCGTATGGTGAGTGTAGAGAACCGGAGACCCTTTTTACTGGAAAAAAGGCATTCCATCTTAGTCCTCCCGGGTGACAACGCATCTGCATTTTGATTCTTTATTGAGGATAGATGTAGATGTCTATGGGTCACAGCAACCACTTACCATCAGGTGGACTGTGTGCTCGTTTGTCACCCTATCCTATAAAAAAAAAAAAAATTATTCACTGTTCATTACTTTCCTTGTTCCGAAAATTGTCTTGACATAAATTAATTAGGCTAAGAAACATGGGAGAAGGTGCTGAATCCTGAGATACAGGTTCTTACCTAGTTTAGGATTCAGAGGCTTCATAGGCTATTTGTTACTTCATATTATTAAAGTTGGAAAAATTTACTTTGCCAATATCAATATCTACACGAGGCATCTTCAGATGTAGTAGACTCTACGGTTGCTGACCGCTAAGTAGAGTCTACTACACCTGAAGATGCCTCGTGTAGAGGCGAAACACGTGTCGTATTGTCGTCGGTGGTGTGTCTTTCCTAGTGTAGTGGTGGTGGGAGTAGTGGTGCTGGGATTAGTGGTGACGGGGATAGTGCACGCAATTGAGGGAGGGCGGGAGGTGCTTTTCAAACTAGGTAAGACATCATTTTATTTTATTGAGCGGATATTGGCAAAGTAAATTTTTCCAACTTTAATATAATGGATTTCCGCAAAGTAACGCCTGATTCTATTAATTACCTCATATTATGTCAATAAAGATTATTATTTTATTGATATTATTATTTTTATTGATATTATTATTTGGGGTATTTATATAGTATTCTCATCTGGTTGGGCTGAATAAATATTTTAAAGGAAATAATAAATAAACATAAATATATATTTAATATACTAACATAAATAAATAAATAATACATAAATAAATAAAACCCAACCAGATGGAAACCCCGGCAGGGGAGACCAAACGGCCGAGGGTTAGGGGAAAGGAGAGAAACCGGCGGACGATGCGGGTGGTATCGAGGAGCACCGCCTTCTGCATTTGATTCCGGAGCGGTCCGTCACGGAGTCCCAGTCGCCTCAGATGAACCGAGAGGCTGACTGGGATTAACCCGTTCACAGAAACGACTAAAGGTATAATTTCGGTCGGCAGTCCACCCCACATGTCGGTCACCTTGTGAGCCAGGTCCAAATATTTTGTCTGCTTATCTGTTTCGGCTTTCACGAGGTTTTTGTCATATGGAATGTTAATGTCGACCAAAAATATCCTTGACTGTGGCCGGTCCATCAGCACAATATCAGGCTTATTCGCAAGAATAGTCCTGTCTGTGATGATGGCCCGGTGCCAGCATAGCCTAGCGTGGTCATTTTCGAGCACGGCTTCCGGCAAGTACTTGTAATAAGGCAATTTCCGGTCCACGAGACCGTATTTCAGAGCGAGCTCCTGTAGAATTCTGGCTACTGTTGTGCCTGTGCAAGTACTCAGAGTTAGAAAGCGCCGAACAACCGGAGATGACATGCCTAATGACTCACGGGATGGCGACAAGCTCGACAGATGTCGACGGTGCCATCCTTTAGGATGTATCTCCGATAGTTGTTGGTCTTAATAACCTGATCCTGTATCGCACAGACAAAACCCTCGGTTTCCCCAAAGAGGTCACCAAAACGTAGCCAGTGGAGGGAGGCAACTGTGTCTACGAAAGGCACATGTAGAGCCTTGTAGAACCTCCCGTGGAGCTCCTTCTCCTTCCATACGGTCTCCCGGTCGGAAATGCTCTGTACTGCCGGGTCTTGCCATTGCTCGTTGGCCAAGGATAGAGGGGTAAGTCCTTTATCACAAGAAATGACGTCCCTATAGAATGGATCATCCGATCTCGTCAGAAAGTAATTACGGAGGCTGCACACTTCGCGATTATGCATGGTAAGCGCGCTTAAAAAGCCACGCCCACCATGTTTCCGCGGCAAGTACAGCCTCATAATCGACGATCTCGGGTGATGCATCCTATGGGACGTCATAGTAGTGCGGACTTTTCTATCCAGGGCGTTAAGTTCAGTTTGAGTCCACCTAAGTATGCCAAAGGTATATATGAGAACAGGCATGACCCAACCGTTATATGCGTGTGTCTTATTCACACCGGACAAAAGGCTGTTAAGCACTTTGGTCAAGCGTGCATAAAACACATCGCAAACTGACTGCTTCATACCCGCCTCATCGATACCGATGTTCTGTGACATACCCAGGTATCGGTATGTTTCAGCCTCGGAAAGGGTCCTTATGTTGATGGGCATAGATAAGTCTATGCCTCAGAGTTAGCAACCCTTCCTTTCAACATGGAGCACCGCACACTTATCCGTCCCCAGCTCCATTCTAATAGAATTACTAAAATCACAAGTGATGTTTAGCAATTCCATAAGATGGGAGCGACTGGAGGCGAATAATTTGAGATCATCCATAGAAAAGGTGGTCACTTTTGTACCTCCTTTCCGAAGCTGAAATCCTCCCGGAGTCCTCCAGTAAGGTACTGAGAGGGTTCAGGAGAGGCAAACCAGATTGACTCAAACAATCGCCCTGAAGATACCCTTCTTATCCTTATGTGGTTCTCCGCAGCCGTCATCCGCTCGCCTAGATGACAAAGGATCGTACTCCACTGCCCCATACACTGCCTGAGGAAGTCTCGAACTGTACAGTCAACCTTGTACAGCCTGAGGACCCTCTTAAGCCATGTATGAGGCACCGAGTCGAATGCCTTTTGTAGTCTATCCAGGCGGCGGAGAGGTTCCGACGGTTACGTTTAACCACCTTGCCAATGACCGCGTCAATGAGGAGTGGTTCCTTGTTCCACGACCACCGCCCCGACATCCGTTTTGAGCGCGCGACATCACCTGATTTGCGTTCAGGTGACGAGTGATTCTCGCGCTCAAAACGGATGTTAGTGTCTTGTATATGGTAGGTAGACAGGTTATGGGGCGGTATTTGCTCGGTCTGTGGAATCCCGGTCTTTAGGAACCAAATGAGTGATCCAGTAGTGAAGAGGCTGGAGTGACTTTTGGTCGAGAGCCTCTTGAAACTGTCGGGCGAGCACAGCGTGACACACCACGAACCCTTCAGCCAGTAGTGATGCAGTCCGTCGAGTCCCGGACTTTTCCAGTTCGGGGCCCTACGGACCGCCTTCAGCTACGTCATCCGGCGTTATGATGACGGGGTCCATGGGCGTAACATCGCACACTGACTCGCCACAACTTCCGTCCAGGGCCCTCGCTGTGGTTTACGGGCTCTGACCACAGGCCGCGCCAGAATGCGATAGTGTCGGCCTGATTTGGTGCTGAGCCCGTTCCACGTACCATCGGCCGCTCCAATGATTCATAGAGCCTCTTCTGATCACTCTGGAAGAGACGATTCTGGTTGAACCGTGTCGACCTCTCGGTATATCGCCGAATCCGCTTCCCCCAAGCAGCGATTCTCTGCTTCAGGTCGTCTATGCGCTCCGTCAGTTTTGCGTTATATCCGGCTGAGACAAACTGATATTTGTCCCAGCAAACGCCATCCTGACGGTGCGCACAATTCCGGCCTATTGCCCGACCTGAAGCTTATCAGTCTGCCGATGAGGGTTTGCCTTTGCGATACGGTCCTCAATCCTTCTTCGCCAGGCTGGGATAGCGCTACTTTGCCCAGCAGCACGTCCAGACGTGGGAAGTTTGGCACCAACAATACGGCAAACTGCCAATGCGGCGCCAAAGAGTATTGAGTCCGTATCGCAAAGGTCCCGGCTGGTTTCAAAAGGTTGCCAGCAATGGGTTCAGGCCGTCACGACATCCCGATTCCGCTTGCTTAGGTTATGCGTGGAGTCGCGGTCGATTTTCGAGAGGCGTACAGCGCGTTTCCACAATCGCTCCTCCAATTTACTCCTCATCTGCTCTAGTTCTGGGTGACCATTCCATCATCGCCTGAATCAACCAAAGGGAAGATCCATGGCGGCTTCCACATATGGCTGCTGGTCTATGGCCTTAGGAGCCGCATCCCCAGCTATAGCTGGCTCATTCGATGAGGGAATAGCCTCACGCAGTAGTCGTTCGAGCTCGGCATCATCAAATATTTTCGAGCGTATGATGTACCGAACTCGGTCTCAGGTTTTGCTCTGTGACGGAACAGACGGCTCCAGCTCAGCAAAAAAGCGGTGCATACGAGCCCGATACGCTGTTCCTCCAGTTTCTTCCCCTTTCGCCCTATAGTACGCCCGCAATGCGTTTATGTTCATATATTTTGTCCAACGCATGCGGCGTACTCCACCAGCGGCGGGTGCCGCTTGCCGAGTCCGAGAGGACCCTGCCGACACCAAGCCATCTGGTGGGGATGATGGATGCGAGGACTGCTAGTGGTCGTGCAGTACCTCGCGCTCGGCTGGCGGCCCGCATGCTGCCGCGTCCAGCGCCAGCTCCAGACGCGCCCCGGCGACCCCAGGCAGCGGCCCTATGCGCTTATTATTTTCCATCATCCATAAGAATGGGCGTCAATTACGGGAGACGCCCAGGCCCGGCACCGTTTAATAGTGTGGCCGTAAGCACAAACGGGCTTTTGCACCCTCAATTCTGCCGAGGCACGGCGCTCACACCTCTTGGCAAGGTGCTGACTGACTGCGCCGACGTAGCAGTTTTGTCACTTAACTGTTACGTCAGCGGGCGATGGGGTCGTCACTTCCCTACGCCTTTTATTGATATTATTATTATTTTTATTATTATTATTGTTATTACTAATTTTCAGACCTTTAGTATAAAAATTTGCGGAAGTCTCATACAAACTTTCATCCCCTAGTTTAAGGGGTTGGGGGTAAAATTCCAAGTTTTAGAAGTTTTTTGTTGTTTGTGTACTAATACTTTTACATACCAAATTTCAGCTGTCGAAGACTTCAGGAAGTACCCTAAGAATTTTGATGATCATCAGTGAGTGAGTTAGTGACGAAATCTGATTATTTTAGATATCAATAAAATCTAAAGTATAAGAGCTATGTAACTGAAACTTCATACATTTAATAAGTCCACTATTGACATCATATTCGGAGAATTTTGTTTATCTGGTATAATCCAAACCTAGTTATGAGGGTTCAAAAAAACGACGAAACGCTTCGAGAAAAGGTAGGTAGTGCTTCGTTTTGGCACAGAATAAATAATAGTACAAGAACAGAAGGATCACTCTCTGATAGCAAACTTGCGAGTGTAAACCTAGTTACAACGTCACTAATTTTCATAATACTTTGCACGCCTCGAACACGACCTTCGTCAAATTAGCCTACCGATTATTTCGTCGAAAAAAAAATTATGCGGCGCACGTATTAAATCAAAATGCCCGTTACGCGCCTTTGTTAAGGCCACACCTACTGTAGGGTTAGATGTTGTGATAAAACAAATTGAATCCTTTGATATTAGTTGGTAGTAGAATACACCGAGGGAACATTATTCTTCAATGTGAGGAAGGTTAATATGCAGTATCGAGAAAAATTAAGATTAAAACAACGTGAATGTCTTTGAAACTCAGATAATTTACCTACTTACCATTTCTAACCTACTTCAAAAAAAGAGGAGGTACTCAATTCGACTGTATTTTTTATGTGTGTTTTTTATGCAAAACTTTTTCCTAGGTGAACCAATTTTGATGATTCTTTTATATTTGAAAGCTGGTGCTTATAATTTATATATCCCATATAAATTTGATCAAGATCTGACCAGTAGTTTTGGAGTTATCCTTACTTAATAATGCGTATTATAATGCGTATTAATATTGAAGTTGGTTGTACAAAATTTTTAATTTTATTACTTGTCTCTCTTTTAAAAAACGTTACCAAACGAGCCCCAACACCTAGTTCTACTCGTCCAGGAATTCCAGCAGTTGTCACCGAAGTACACCATCAAGTCTCTCCGTCAAGACTGGAGGTTAGGTCTCATAATAACTAACAAAACGAGCCCAAACTCGGCACACCTAGTTCTACTCGTCCAGGAGTTCCAGTAGTAGTCACCAAAGTACACCATCAGATCTCTCCATCAAGCTCGGAGGTTAGGTCTCACCATAACTAACAAAACGAGCCCAAACTTGCCACATCTAGTTCTACTCGTCCAGGAATTTAGCAGTTGTCACCGAAGTACACCATCAAGTCTTTCCATCAAACCTGGAGGTTATGTTTCATAATAACTAACAAAACGAGCCCAAACTCGCCACACCTAGTACTACTCATCGATGAGTTCCAGTAGCTGGTACCGAAGTATACCTTCAAGTCACTTCATCAAGTCCGGAGCTAAAGTATTATCATAACTAACAAAACCAGCCCAAAATCCACAGCCACGATCTCACTGCTAGTAGTGGGCTTCTAGTGCCTAGCAGTCTCTGGAGCAGCTATTCGTATTTCGTATCTACGTATATTTTTGTAGGTATAAGAAAGGAGAATAAAAAAATCAATCTTTCAAATTATGTACCCATCAAAATGTTTTTACTTGATTACGATTCCCGCACCCGCAGCTAAACGTGTATAGTTCGATTCTATACCTATCAATTTTGCAAACGAGTCCTTAATGCCGTTGTGAAATTATCGCGTTAAGTCGTGGCCACACCTACATTCAACGTCCATCACGCGATAATTAACGGCATTTCTCGTTAGTGTGGCCAGAGGATAACAGAAAAATACTTTTTTGTTAACGTAAGGCGCGCGTCATCCCGAGCGCGTGCGTGACAACCTAACGGAATTAGTCTCTCGTAGGCCGCGCAGCGTAGGTATATTTTCATGCCTGAAGCGCGGAGTGAGATAGGCCTGGTTTTGGTTTGGTTGGCTCGTCTTGGCGGGGGACTACCGTGCCCCCAGATCCATTAAAAATAAAGAATTTAAAAGTGCAATGCAAATTTATGGCGTGTCACATAAAAGTTTTTTTTTACAATTCCGAAATAGCCTTATCCTTCACTTTATCACTTTTAATTTGTAGAAGTCTAAAGGCCGTGTAGTGTATAAAAATAATAGTATAATCTATAAAATATTTTAGTTTACATATTATTATCTATCTTTTATTTTGTTAGCAGTAATATTAAAATTAAAATATATCTAAGCTTATATCGAATAATACGAGAATCAGAAGTAAGTAATATGCAACTAAAAAAAAAGGTTTCTTAAAATTTCCGAACTGAATATTTTATAAAACTGTTTCATTTTCACTAAAGGTTAATGTGCGCTCACAATTAAATAAGAGATATTTTGTTAACGTAATTTAAGACCACTTTATTTTAATGTAGCGAATCAAGCTCCCTAAGCTTCGCGAACGTCCATGGCTTCATTGTTAATTGTTTGTGGGCTTGAAGCAATTTATTCCAAAAGTAAGGGCCTATGCACACGGCGTATTTTTAACGCGCCGACGACGTGCAGATGACGTGCGCTAACGCGCTTTAAACGAAATTCAGGCGCAGACAGTAAACCTTTGAACATGTTCAAAAATTTTATGGCGCCGTAAACGCTCATTTGTCTCGATATAAACGCGCTGATACGGCGATACAGACGCGCTGCAGTCTCTCTGCGTTTTCACTAAACTCTTCAGCAGTAGTAAAATGGAGTCGGTCGAGACAACACTGCTTACGCTGGCTTTATTACTGATAAAAAAAAATAAAAATAAAAAATAAGCGACTTTATTGGATAGACCCATTCACGAGCGAAAGAAGATTGAGTGGTCATTTTAATACAACTTTTAAAACATTGGTCATACATAAAAGCTTCATAAACAAACGCGATACTGACGAGCCTTGAACGCGCTTCTCGCACGCGTTTTTATCGCTTTGTAGGCGCGTTTGAATCGATACAAATGCGACAATCTGCTTTTTTTCATCTACAGTGCCGTAAGCGCACGTTCGTAAAACGTGCATTGTCAGCGCGTTAAAAATACGCCGTGTGTATAGGCCCTAAAGGAACAGTCCCTGCTAAACTTGTTTTATTATGCTATATTATGCATAAAACTAGCCTTACATTACGCAATCGCATTATCCTCTCTATATATAAAAATCAATTGCTGTCCGTTAGTCTAGCTAAAACTCGAAAATGTCTGGACCGATTTTGATGAAAATTTTTGTGTGTTTGAATGGGTTCATAGATGATTTAGATTTACATTTAGACCCGGTAGGTGGCGCTGTTGTCGAGATCCAGAAATCAACCGTGGAGTTTAATAAAATGAACAATAAACTAAAATATTAGACGGCGGAGTGCGAATGGCAAATGGAGAAGTGGCGGGCTCGAATACTGCACGGAACAAGTATTTGTAAGGCCTACAAATAATTGTTCCGGGTCTGAATGTTTCATCTTGTGCAATTTATGTATGTAAATTTCACGATACAGGAGAAAATCCTATTGTGGGGTTAACGTTTTCCATAAAACAAAAAAGAATGTTTATCTTCCCAGTAGGAAGTTTTTGTAATGGATGCGATCTGCCCCGGCTTCGCCTGGGTGGGAACCCAGGCGAAGCCTCTATAAATGTGACCGTTTATTTTATCCATTTTTAAATTTCACAAAAAACACTGATACAAAAACTATTTGTTTAGTGCTTACATCACTTCTGGCATTGCTCTCCATCTGTTCAACAGACAGACAAAATATTTAAAATGGTTATTCATGACCTAATAGCATGCAAATAGCCCCCTGAGCACGATAAAAAGCAGTTATTTCGATATAACAGACAGACACTTCAATTTTATTTATATGTTGAAGATATAGATTGACAACGTCGTAGTAATATCGTTTGCAAAAGTGTTGAACATTCTTCTTAAATAAATATCTAGTTGTGCGCTAAAATTACGGTTTCAGCGCATTTGTCTACTCGATCTTATCTTTTGCAAGCAAACACAATAAAAGAAAAAACTTAAACATATAACATGGAAAAAGTGGGTTAGTAGTGAATATTGTCTCAGATATAATATTCACTTGTCGCATGAATGAAGTTTTTTTTTTAATAATGATGGTAAGTGCATCTCATGGACAACTGAAAATAACTGAATACAAAGAAGGCTATAGATGTGATGATATGTCACCTCTGTGGACTAAGACTCGATGCCTCATAGCCTTTTATATACTGATTAACTCTCTATATCCTTCAGATCAGAACACACACCGTTGCTTGGTGGCGGAAATGGGTAAAAGGGTGGTACCTACCCAAACGGGCCTCAGAAAAGGAGTCGTACAACCCAGGTCTATAAATTAGTTTTATTTTATTCTAATCTTTGTAAGCGAGACACCTAGAAAAGTGCTTTTTAAACTTTGTTGCGCTTATGGTTTGCACAGAACACCAGCGTCAAATAGCAACATTGTGTTTTGTAGCTACGGTGGGCAACGAGACCTTTTACCGGTAACGAGGCATTCCTTCTTATTTTTCAGAGGTGACCACTGAGAACGCATCTGCATTTTAAATCTTAATTGAAAATTGGCGTCCATGAGCTAGATCACCCACTTACCATCAGGTAGACTGTGTGCTCGCTTGTAACCCTTACATGTACAAAAAAGTTCTAACTAGTGTACGGCGTCCCCCCACTAGATGGAGTGACGACCTGGTAAGACATGCAGGAAGTCGATGGATGCAGGTGGCTCAGGACCGTGCTTTGTGGCATTACTTGGGAGAGGCCTATGTTCAGCAGTGGATTTGTGAAGGGCTGTAATGATGATGATGATGATGATGACATGGAATTATGAAGCACAATGTTAAGATATAACGCACTCCTGATATATGCTCAAGGAAATGATAAGCTTAATTGTTTGAATTCAGTAACTTGGAATTAAAAACTATATACGATAACTTTGTTGCTATCTTAAAAACTTGTTAAGCCTTTTGCCACAGCTTTTAAAATTCAAAATCGTTATAAAATAATATGGTATGTATTATAAAAGGCCGGCATTCTTAAAGAAAAGTATAAAATATATTATTATGAATTAATCGAGAAGTTTAAAATAGGTATCCTTATTAGACTTTATAGACTTTTGATTATTTAATATACTGTCAATACATAATTAAAGACTCAAAAGTCGGTCTGGACATATTACAACTAGCATAATATGCGGGTCTAAGCGCTCGCTGTAAATTTCATAGTACCTACGCGAGCAACCCGGGTTCGACCTCCACCGGCACCAATGAAATTGTTAATTGCAATTTATGGTGATGATTTACCACGTCCTCGATGGTGCAGGAAAATTTTGTGAGGAAACCTGCATGTCTGGGAAATAAAAACAATATTTTAAAGACGTGAAGTTCGCCAACACGCATTGGGACAGCGCGCTCGACATTTCATTTGCCAAAAACCCTCTCAGAAATGAGAGGAGGTCAGTGCTCAAAACTGGGAGGTATATAGGCTATAAATTTACTTTTACATATAGTTACGAGATGTTTATACTGCCATCTATTGGAGCAAATCAGGTTTTTAGCCATTATAATCGCCTTTTACGCGTCCACGAAACGAAATGGGGTGGTTATGCATTCTCTCACGTCGCCACCATATGGCACAAACGGGAATTGTTTATAGAAACTTTAGTCAGACAGTGTAGACTTAGGGTCCTTATACTACAACACAATACAATGTAAAACTCTTTATTGTACACTAAGGAAAGATTAACATGACATAATATACAAATGTTGAGAGAAAACACTTTTTTTTATGTGGTAGAGCCATGCTGCAGCTATATTAATAGTATAGTTGTAGCACGAATGGGTCGGCTCGACCGGGGAAGGACCATGCTCTCACAGAATACCAGCGTAAAATAGCAGCTCTATGCTGCTGTGTTTCGTATGGTGAGTGTAGAGAACCAGAGACCTTTTTTACTGGAAAAGAAGCATTCTATCTTAGTCCTCACGGCTGACAACGCATCTGCATTTAAATTTGCAAACGAAGATAGATGTAGATGTCTATGGGCCACTGCAACCACTTACCATCAGATGGACTGTGTGCTCGTTTGTCACACTTATTCTAATAAAAAAAAATAAAAAAAAACAAAAGGCGGTCTGATTGTTACAAAGCAAAACAGACAACCAAAAAATATTTTTATAAAAGAGTTAGAAACATTAACGGGTATGATGCACTGGAACAAACAATCAAAAATTACGTACTAAAAGACAACTGACTTTAGGCAATAGATCAGTGACCATATATGAAAGGTGGAAGAGAGAGGGGTTAGAGAGACAACTAATTTTCCTTAACCTATTTCTTAAACAAATTAAGGTAAAGAGTTCCTAAGTCTTACTCCAAGAACACAGAAAGATTATTTATAAAATGTAGAACACGAGACATTTTAGGGAAAAGTTTTCCTTGGAATATATAGAAAAAATATGAGAGGAGCTGATAAATTGAAAACATTCTATTAGATAGGTAGCAGGGAACAGAAATAATATGAGTATGCCGACGAAGACGGATTGGCAATCACTTGAGTTCCCATCGGTATGTTGTCCAAATATGAATCGTTTATAGAGATTATGCAGTCGCTCAAATTTTTTACATTGCTCCTCGGTGATATCAAGGTAACAGATGCCAGCATAGTTAAGGATAGGGAGTATAGTAAAGATTAGGCACGTATAATTTTAGTGGAAATGGGTAAAAAGTAGTTTCTCCGAATTGAAGCATATGCTGTAAACATTTTTCACGGTTCACTGCGTTAATTTTGGGAGTCCAAGAATTCTGCTGGAATCCAAAAGAACTTATACATTTTTTTTTTAATTCCCTTTAATTATGGCTAAGGATTTTAAAGGGTTCACTGGTAATCCATACGATTGAACTGTAGAGAGACCTTGTATATTTTGTAATAGCGTATACATTGCCCCATGAATGGATTAATGACCCCGTAGAGTCGAGTAACTGGGACTAAGGTGGAATGCCTCTCAACCTGTAATTATTCTGGTTCTCTATACCCTTTGGAGTGGAACAGCAGTCCAAGCACTGCTATTAGGCGGCAGAGATAGATAAAAGCGTGGTACCTACCCAATGGACCCCTGGGGAGAAAAGGAGTCCTACCAACCATTATCCAGGTATCATGCAATTCAAGCATCGAAGCTTTAAGTAAAGATTCACACACACACAAGATCCTATTCATAATTTAAATAGTTGATTAAGCTATGACTACGACTTTAGGTAACTTACTATATTATTTACAACTACAAAATATACAAATATATATATCTACATTGTTAGAATGTGTGTATCTACTAGTATTTAGAGATCGTTGGTATCTGTTATCCGGTCTAGTCTATCTCTGAACTAATGTAATCACCACGTTTTAAACTTAACGACTACTTAACGCTGCTGCTATCAAATATTTTAATGAATTTTAATAGGGATTTTACAAAGAATGCGTGCATAAACGCTGCTGCTGTCAAATATTTTTATTCATTATTTTTTTTTATAAAATATTAAATATTTCACAAAGAATGACGCGCATTTAGTGCAATTACATCCTATACAGATATGTGTTATATGATTGTTTACATTTTAAAAAGTTTCCGCCTTCCGTTTTTGGAAAATATTAAATTAAATATAAAACATCTAACACTATCCAAGAGGATCGGTATTTAATATTTAATATGGAGCTACTTACATAACATATAGGTAGATTTATTATTTTTCACGAAATATTTCTTCATTTTAATTTACGAAATAAACAGTTAAAAGTATTAAAAATTAAAATCCAAAATAAATTACCGCCGAATAAATAAATTTTAAATTGTTGTTTTAAATTACTGTTCTGTAAATAAACAGCCGAAGTAGAGTGAAGTAGCGTAATTAAGTTAAATATAATTTAACGTTTGACGATTTCTTTCATTTAATCTAATATAAAGCGCCTGATGCTTAAATTATAGCAATAAGTAATCGTGTGCAATTAAGTGATACGCAGGCGATACCTGGCTTTATTACACAGGGACAGGGTATGTGAACGACAATAACATAATAAAATAATTTATAAGATAATCAACAAAGTAGTAGCCTTTCAGAGATTGTAGAATATAGAAATTATCAAAGTAAGTAAGAATATAATAGCCATTTTATTCCTTATTGATTACATACCGTTCTATGGGTGTAAGAAATACCTGAAATAGGCTTCCAATAGTTGGTAGTACAAAACCTCACCTGGTAGGTACCCTATCGTCAATCCGCGTATGAAGCGTGACGATTAAGGCGACACCGCGAAAAAATGCACCTCCTTTCATCGAATAGTATAGGACTATGACACGACTAACGAAAGTGGAATTTTGATATAGGTAAATTAATGTCTTTATCTTGAATTTGCTTGTTCAAAAACACGATTGTATAATTTTGACTCGATCATAATTATTTGCGAAAACACCTCTAAAAATCACTATAGTTGAAATTACAACGAAATTACTTAATCTATATGCTTGGGTATCACTCAAATACATTCATTACATCAATATTCGTAATTTACTTGCTCATTATTTTGATTACTTAAATCAATATTTTTTTAAAAATATTTTAAGATTCTAAGCGATTTCTAAGCGGTCTTAATCATCGCGGGCTCTATGCAATTTTAGACCTTATGACGGCGTATTTATAAGTTTTTATAGAAATTATGTATTCACTCGGGTCAGTCCGGCGATAGCCCGCTTCAAAGGTTTTCGATGTGTCGCCTTAAGATAAATCCTCCCTGCTACGCGAGAGGCCCCAGTCCAGCAGTATTTTTCTTCCAAGAAGAAAATACTAAAATTGTTCTAAAAGTATATTTCAATATATAACTCTAGCTGTGCCCGGCATTCGTTGCAATGCCTCCTTTTGTCAGAAACCTTCGCGGCCGCGCTAGCAACAACTCACCAAAGCTTCATTAGCGCAATCGGATGAATGGTATATATTACATTGTACAATCTAATGATTTCTTATATTTACGCGAATGCAACACATTGCATAAAACTAATTTTACGGATTTTATCGCGTTAAATTTTAACTTTTATAATTCCCGACGTTTCGGGCACTTTAAGCAACCATGGTCGCGAGCTAAACACCTCAGTCCCCCCCGTGACCATAGCGAGGAAATGCAGCCAGCGTTATTTGCTCTATACCTCGGAAAAAAGGACTGTATGGCTAATATAAGTACTAGAAATTGTATTTAACAATTTCATTAGTTACAGTCGTGAATCGAATTCGTTTGCTCGCGCGAAATCAATTATTGGGTTTTCTTTTGCCAAAAAATTCTCAGTATCAGCCAAGAGTCAGGAAGTTGGTGTTATTTCACCCCCGTGCCGCAGAAGGCACGTAAAGGCGTTGGCCTTTCGTGTGATCTCTCTCTCCGGTCGTATCAGATTACCGTCTCATTCGACTATGAGAGTGAGAGATTAGAGAATGCACCTGTGCTTGCGCTCACACTCTTGCACTATAATTCCATCCGGCGCAGGCGACTAGTCTACGTTGAGATTGGGCGCCGTGACCACAATTCGGTATTCTAAAATTATTTTCTAAACAATTTCAATCAGAGAGTTGATAACAAAAATGAAAGTTAAAGGTACAGCCTATATATGTCCCACTTTAGAGCACAGGCCCCTCATTTCTGAGAGGGCTTTAGGACAAGGGAGTGTCCGTCGCGCTGCCCCAATGCGTGTTTACCAACTTCACATGTTTTTCTCTCATTTCTCAGACATGAAGATTTCCCTAAGATCTTTACCTTCACCGCCGAGCACGTGATAAAGAACGTATAGAATAATAATCATCATCATTACAGCCCTTCACAAGTCCACTGCTGAACATAGGCCTTCCCCAAGGAATGCCATAAAGCACGGTCCTGGGCCACCTGCATCCATCGACTTTCTGCATGTCTTACCAGGTCGTCACTCCATCTAGTGGGGGGACGCCCTACACTTCGCCTAACCGGTACGAGGCTGCCACTCGAGAACCTTTTTTCCCCATCGATTGTCGGTTCTCTGAGCTATATGGCCGGCCCATTGCCACTTCAGCTTACTAATCCGTGTTTTTTTTTATAGAATAAGGGCGACAAATGAGCACACAGTCCACTTGATGGTAAGTGGTTGCTGTGGCCCATAGACATCTACATCTATCCTCAATAAAGAATCAAAATGCAAATGCGTTGTCACCCGTGAGGACTAAGATGGAATGTGTCGTATTCAGTAAAAAGGGTCTCCCGTTCTCTACACTCACCATACGAAACACAGCAGCGTTAGCAGCAGTCTCTGGAGCAGCTATTCGTATTTCGTACCTAAGTATATTTTAGTAGGTATAAGAAAGCAGAAAAAATCAATCTTTCAAATTATATACCTATCAAAATGTTTTTACTTGATTACGATTCCCGCACCCGCATCTAACTCTGCGTTCACTTGTGTGTGTGATCCGTGTCAATGTAATAGTTCGATTCTATACCTATCAATTTTGTAAACGCGTCCTTAATGCAGTTGTGAAATTATCGCGTTAAGTCGTGGCCACACCTACATTCAACGTCCATCACGCGATAATTAACGGCATTTCTCGTTAGTGTGGCCCGAGGATAACAGAAAAATACTTTTTTGTTAACGTAAGGCGCGCATCATCTCGAGCGCGTGCGTGACAACCTAACGGAATTAGTCTCTCGTAGGCCGCGCAGCGTAGGTATATTTTCATGCCTGAAGCGCGGAGTGAGATAGGCCTGGTTGGTTGGTTGGTTGGTTTGGTTGGCTCGTCTTGGCGGGGGACTACCGTGCCCCCAGATCCATTAAAAATAAAGAATTTAAAAGTGCAATGCAAATTTATGGCGTGTCACATAAAAGTTTTTTTTTACAATTCCGAAATAGCCTTATCCTTCACTTTATCACTTTTAATTTATAGAAGTCTAAAGGCCGTGTAGTGTAAAAAAATAATAGTATAATCTATAAAATATTTTAGTTTACATATTATTATCTATCTTTTATTTTATTAGCAGTAATATTAAAATTAAAATATATCTAAACTTATATCGAATAATATGAGAATCAGAAGTACGTAATATGCAACTAAAAAAAAGGTTTCTTAAAATTTCCGAACTGAATATTTTATAAAACAGTTTCATTTTCACTAAAGGTTAATGTGCGTTCACAATTAAATAAGAGATATTTTGTTAACGTAATTTAAGACCACTTTATTTTAATGTAGCGAATCAAGCTCCCTAAGCTTCGCGAACGTCCACGGCTTCGTTGTTAATTGTTTGTGGGCTTGAAGCAATTTATTCCAAAAGTAAGGGCCTATGCACACGACGTATTTTTAACGCGCCGACGACGTGCAGATGACGTGCGCTAACGCGCTTTAAACGAAATTCAGACGCAGACAGTAAACCTTTGAAAATGTTCAAAAATTTTATGGCGCCGTAAACGCTCATTTGTATCGATACAAACGCTCATTTGTATGATACGGCGATACAGACGCGCTGCAGTCTCTGTGTTTTCACTAAACTCTTCAGGAGTAGTAAAATGGAGTCGGTCGAGACAACGCTGCTTACGCTGGCTTTATTACTGATTAAAAAAAAATAAAAAAATAAGCGACTTTATTGGATAGACCCATTCACGAGCGAAAGAAGATTGAGTGGTCATTTTAATACAACTTTAAAAAAAATGGTCATACATAAAAGCTTCATAAACAAACGCGATACTGACGAGCCTTGAACGCGCTTCTCGCACGCGTTTTTGTCGCTTTGTAGGCGCGTTTGAATCGATATAAATGCGACAATCTGCTTTTTTTTCATCTACAGTGCCGTGAGCGCACGTTCGTAAAACGTGCATTGTCAGCGCGTTAAAAATACGCCGTGTGTATAGGCCCTAAAGGAACAGTCCCTGCTAAACTTGTTTTATTATGCTATATTATGCATAAAACTAGCCTTACATTACGCAATCGCATTATCTTCTCTATATATATAAAAATCAATTGCTGTCCATTAGTCTCGCAAAAACTCGGAATTATCTGGACCGATTTTGATGAATTTTTTGTGTGTTTGAATGGGTTCATACATGATTTAGATTTACATTTAGACCCGGTAGGTGGCACTGTTGTCGAGATCCAGAAATCAACCGTGGAGTTTAATAAAATGAACAATAAAATAAAATATTAGACGGCCGAGTGCGAATGGCAAATGGAAGTGGCGGGCTCGAATACCGCACGGAACAAGTATTTGTAAGGCCTACAAATAATTGTTCCGGGTCTGGATGTTTCTTCTTGTGCAATTTATGTATGTAAATTTCACGATACAGGAGAAAATCCTATTGTGGGGTTAACGTTTTCCATAAAACAAAAAAGAATGTTTATCTTCCCAGTAGGAAGTTTTTGTAATGGATGCGATCTGCCCCGGCTTCGCCTGGGTTCCCACCCAGGCGAAGCCTCTATAAATGTGACCATTTATTTTATCCATTTTTAAATTTCACAAAAAATACTGATACAAAAACTATTTGTTTAGTGCTTATAACACTTCTGGCATTGCTCTCCATCTGTTCAACAGACAGACAAAATATTTGAAAATGGTTATTCATGACCTAATAGCATGCAAATAGCCTCCTGAGCACGATAAAAGGCAGTTATTTCGATATAACAGACAGACACTTCAATTTTATTTATATGTTGATGATCTATCGATTGACAACGTCATAGTAATGTCGTTTGCAAAAGTGTTGAACATTCTTCTTAAATAAATATCTAGTTGTGCGCTAAAATTACGGTTTCAGCGCATATTTCTACGCGATCTTATCTTTTGCAAGCAAACACAATAAAAGAAAAAACTTAAACATATAACATGGAAAAAGTGGGTTAGTAGTGAATATTGTCTCAGATATAATATTCACTTGTCGCATGAATGAAGTTTTTTTTTTAAATAATGATGGTAAGTAGCTACTGCATCTCATGGACAACTGAAAATAACTGAATACATAGAAGGCTATAGATGCGATGATATGTCACCTCTGTGAACTAAGACTCCAGGCCTCATAGCCTGTTATATACTGATTAACTCTCTATAACTTTCAGATCAGAACACACACCGTTGCTTGGTGGCGGAAATGGGTAAAAGGGTGGTACCTACCCAAACGGGCTTCAGAAAAGGAGTCGTACAACCCAGGTCTATAAATTAGTTTTATTTTATTCTTATCTTTGTAAGCGAGACACCTAGAAAAGTGCTTTTTAAACTTTGTTGCGCTTATGGTTTGCACAGAACACCAGCGTCAAATAGCAACATTGTGTTTTGTAGCTACGGTGGGCAACGAGACCTTTTACCGGTAACGAGGCATTCCTTCTTATTTTTCAGAGGTGACCACTGAGAACGCATCTGCATTTTAAATCTTAATTGAAAATTGGCGTCCACGAGCAAGATCACCCACTTACCATCAGGTAGACTGTGTGCTCGCTTGTAACCCTTACATGTACAAAAAAGTTCTAACTACATGGAATTAGTGTACGGCGTCCCCCCACTAGATGGAGTGACGACCTGGTAAGACATGCAGGAAGTCGATGGATGCAGGTGGCTCAGGATCGTGCTTTGTGACATTACTTGGGAGAGGCCTATGTTCAGCAGTGAACTTGTGAAGAGCTGTAATGATGATGATGATGATGATGACATGGAATTATGAAGCACAATGTTAAGATATAACGCACTCCTGATATTTGCTCAAGGAAATGATAAGCTTAATTGTTTGAATTCAGAAACTTGGAATTAAAAACTATATAAGATAACTTTGTTGCTATCTTAAAAACTTGTTAAGCCTTTTGCCACAGCTTTTAAAATTCAAAATCGTTATAAAATAATATGGTATGTATTATAATAGGCCGGCATTCTTAAAGAAAAGTATAAAATATATTATTATGAATTGATCGAGAAGTTTAAAATAGGTATCCTTATTAGACTTTATAGTCTTTTAATTATTTAATATACTGTCAATACATAATTAAAGACTCAAAAGTCGGTCTGGATATATTACAACTAGCATAATATGCGGGTCTAAGCGCTCGCTGTAAATTTCATAGTACCTACGCGAGCAACCCGGGTTCGACCTCCACCGGCACCAATTAAATTGTTAATTGCAATTTATGGTGCTGATTTACCATGTCCTCGATGGTGCAGGAAAATTTCGTGAGGAAACCTGCATGTCTGGGAAATAAAAACAATATTTTAAAGACGTGTGAAATTCGCCAACACGCATTGGGACAGCGCGCTCGACATTTCATTTGCCAAAAACCCTCTCAGAAATTAGAGGAGACCCAGCCCAAAAGTGGGAGGTATATAGGCTGTAACTTTACTTTTACATATAGTTACATATAGTTACGAGATGTTTATACTGCCATCTATTGGAGCAAATCAGGTTTTTTAGCCATTATAATCGTCTTTTACGCGTCCACGAAACGAAATGGGGTGGTTATGCATTCTCTCACGTCTCCACCATATGGCACAAAAGGGAATTGTTTATAGAAACTTTAGTCAGACAGTGTAGACTTAGGGTCCTTATACTACAACACAATACAATGTAAAACTCTTTATTGTACACTAAGGAAAGATTAACATGACATAATAAACAAATGTTGAGAAAAAAAAGGCGGTCTGATTGTTACAAAGCAAAACAGACAACCCAAAAAATATTTTCATGAAAGAGTTAGAAACGGGTATGATGCACTGGAACAAACAATCAAAAATTACGTACTAAAAAGACAACTGACTTTAGGCAATAGATCAGTGACCATATATGAAAGGTGGAAGAGAGAGGGGTTAGAGAGACAACTAATTTTCCTTAACCCATTTCTTAAACAAATGAAGGTAAAGAGTTCCTAAGTCTTACTCTAAGAACACAGAAAGATTATTTATAAAATGTAGAGCACGAGACATTGGAGGGAAAAGTTTTCTTTGGAATATATAGAAAAAATATCAGAGGAGCTGAGAAATTGAAAACATTCTATTAGATAGGTAGCAGGGAACAGAAATAATATGAGTATGCCGACGAAGACGGATTGGGAACCACTTGAGTTCCCATCGGTATGTTGTCCAAATATGAATCGTTTACAGAGATTATGCAGTCGCTCAAATTTTTTACATTGCTCCTCGGTGATATCAAGGTAACAGATGCCAGCATAGTTAAGGATAGGGCATGTATAATTTTAGTGGAAATGGGTAAAAAGTAGTTCCTCCGGATTGAAGCATATGGTGTAAACATTTTACGGTTCACTGTGTTAATTTTGGGAGTCCAAGAATTCTGCTGGAATCCAAAAGGACTTATACATTTTTTTTTAATTCCCTTTAATTATGGCTAAGGATTTTAAAGGGTTCACTGGTAATCCATACGATTGGACTGTAATAGAGAGACCTTGTGTATATTGTAATAGCGTATACATTGCCCCATGAATGGATTAATGACCCCGTAGAGTCGAGTAACTGGGACTAAGGTGGAATACCTCTCAACCTGTAATTATTCTGGTTCTCTATACCCTTCGGAGTGGAATAGCAGTAAAAGCACTGCTATTAGGCGGCAGAGATAGGTAAAAGTGTGGTACCTACCCAATGGACCCCTGAGGAGAAAAGGATCCTACCACCCAGTATCCGGGTATTATGCAATTCAAGCATCGAAGCTTTAAGTAAAGATTCACACACACACAAGATCTATTCATAATTGAAATAGTTGATTAAGCTATGACTACGACTTTAGGTAACTTACTATATTATTTACAACTACAAAATATACAAATATAGATATCTACATTGTTAGAATGTGTGTATCTACTAGTATTTAGAGATCGTTGGTATCTGTTATCCGGTCTAGTCTATCTCTGAACTAATGTAATCACCACGTTTTAAACTTAACGACTACTTAACGATGCTGCTATCAAATATTTTAATGAGTTTTAATAGGGATTTTACAAAGAATGCGCGCATAAACGCTGCTGCTGTCAATTTTTTTTTTTTAATTAATTATTAAATATTTCACAAAGGATGACGCGCATTTAGTGCAATAACATCCTATACAGATATGTGTTATATGATTGTTTACATTTTAAAACGTTACTAGCGCCTTCCGTTTTTGGAAAATATTAAAATAAATATAAAACATCTAACACTATCCAAGAGGATCGGTATTTAATATTTAGTATGGAGCTACTTACATAACATATAGGTAGATATATTATTTTTCATTAAATATTTCTTCATTTTAATTTACGAAATAAACAGTTAAAATTGTTAAAAATTAAAATCCAAAATAAATTACCGCCGAATATATAAATTTTAAATTATTGTTTTAAATTACTGTTCTGTAAATAAACAGTCGAAGTAGAGTGAAGTAGCGTACTTAAGTTAAATATAATTTAACGTTTGACGATTCCTTTCATTTAATCTAATATAAAGCGCCTGATGCTTAAATTATAGCAATAAGTAATTGTGTGCAATTAAGTAATACGCAGGCGATACCTGGCTTCATTACACAGGGACAGGGTATGTGAACGACAATAACATAATAAAATAATTTATAAGATAATCAACAAAGTAGTAGCCTTTCAGAGATTGTAGAATACAGAAATTATCAAAGTAAGTAATAATATAATAGCCATTTTATTCCTTATTGATTACATACCGTTCTATGGGTGTCAGAAATACCTGAAATAGGCTTCCAATAGTTAGCAGTACAAAACCTCACCTGGTAGGTACCCTATCGTCAATCCGCGTATGAAGCGTGACGATTAAGATAAATCCTCCCTGCTACGGGAGAGGCCCTAGTTCAGCAGTATTTTTCTTCCAAGAAGAAAATACTAAACTTGTTCTAAGAAGAATATTTCAATATAATGGGTCCGCCAAATAACTTTTTTTTTCCTTCCGGTTAATGATGGAAAATAATTTCATTCAAATGGCTGCCTCGGCTGGCCATGCAGTAGCCTACACGATCGGTCCAATTTTTGAGTACATTATCGATTGTGTGCAGCTGTATTTCACCAATGGCTTCACGAATATTGTCCTTTAAAGCGTCAATTGTCTCTGGCTTGTCGGCGTAACACTTATCTTTGACGGCACCCCACAAATAATAGTCCAACGGTGTCAAATCGCAGCTCCGAGGTGGCCAAACGACATCAGCTCTGCGGCTGATAATGCGATTTTCAAAAACAGGGCGCAAAACATCAAGTGTAGCGTCGGCTGTGTGGCACGTTGCGCCGTCCTGTTGAAACCAAATGTTGCCAATATCCTCCTCTTCAATTTCTGTGAACAAAAATTCGTTCAACATGGCCCGATAACGATCGCCATTGACTGTAACGGCCACACCTTGCTCATTTTCGAAGAAAAATGGCCCAATTATGCCTCTGGACCAAAATCCGCACCAAACAGTGACTCGTTTTGGGTGCACCGGCTTTTCGATGAATGCGTGCGGGTTTTCTGTGCCCCAAATGCGACAATTCTGCTTGTTTACATACCCGCCAAGTTCGAAATGAGCTTCATCTGAAAAGATGATTTTTTTGGCAAAATCCGCATCTTCTGCAAGTCGATCGCAGGCCCACTTAGCGAAGCGAAAACGCATTGGATGGTCAGTTGGCTTCAACTCCTGAACCAATTGATTTTGTACGGCGTCATACCAAGGTCTTTACGCAAAATTCGTCTCAATGATGTTCCGAAATGTCCAATTGTTGAGAACGACGGTGAACTGATGTTGATGGCGTTTCACGCACACTTTCGGCCACAGCAGCAATATTCTCAGGTGTACGCACTGTTTTTGGCTTTTCACGTTGGTTTATCGATGAGGATGCCAGTTTCTTTCACTTTTTCACAAGGTAACGAACATACGGAGCTGACGGTGCTTCATTTCTTCCAAAATCCGTACGCAATTTTCGCACACATTCTGCAACATTACCATGATTTTCAAAGTAATGTCGCAATATTTCCCAGCGTTGTTCAAGCGTATACACAACCATATTCGTTCAGCGGAAGGATAAAACTAATTATCTGTCAAATTAGACATGAGCTAAGTGTTGCCATTCACGAAATAAGCACTAGTTGAAAAAAAAAAAGTTAGATGGCGGACCCTATATAACTCTAGCTGTGCCCGGCATACGTTGCAATGCCTCCTTTTGTCAGAAACCTTCGCGGCCGCGCTAGCAACAACTCACCAAAGCTTCATTAGCGCAATCGGATGAATGTTATAGGAACGAAACAGATAGAAGAAGAGCAAACAAAAAATATTTATTTTTATATATTACAATGTACAATCTAATGATTCCTTAAACTAATTTTACGGATTTTATCGCGTTAAATTTCAACTTTTTTAATTCCCGACGTTTCGGGCACTTTAAGCACCCATGGTCACGAGGTAAGCACCCCCGTGACCATAGCGAGGAAATGCAGCCAGCGTTATTTGCTCTATACCTCGGAAAAAAGGACTGTATGGTTAATATAAGTACTGGATATTGTATTTAACAATTTCATTAGTTATAGTCGTGGATCGAATTCGTTTGCTCGCGCGAAATCAATTATTGGGTTTTTTTTTGTCAAAAAATTCTCTGTATCAGCCAAGAGTCAGGAAGTTGGTGTTATTTCACCCCCGTGCCGCAGAAGGCACGTAAAGGCGTTGGCCTTTCGTGTGATCTCTCTCTCTCCGGTCGTATCAGATTACCTTCTCATTCGACTATGAGAGTGAGATATTAGAGAATGCACCTGTGCTTGCGCTCACACTCTTGCACTATAATTCCATCCTGCGCAGGCGACTAGTCTACGTTGAGATTGGGCGCCGTGACCAAAATTCGGTATTCTAAAATTATTTTCTAAACAATTTCAATCAGAGAGTTGATAACAAAAATGAAAGTTAAAGGTACAGCCTATATATGTCCCACTGTAGAGCACAGGCCTCTCATTTCTGAGAGGGCTTTAGGGCAAGGAAGTGTCCGTCGCGCTGCCCCAATGCGTGTTTACGAACTTCACATGTTTTTCTCTCATTTCTCAGACATGAAAATTTCCCTAAGATCTTTACCTTCACCGCCGAGCACGTGGTAAAGAACGTATAGAATAATAATCATCATCATTACAACCCTTCACAAGTCCACTGCTGAACATAGGCCTCCCCCAAGGAATGCTACAAAGTACGGTCCTGAGCTACCTGCATCCATCGACTTCCTGCATGTCTTACCAGGTCGTGGGCGGTCGGCCTACACTTCGCCTACCTGTACGAGGCTGCCACTCGAGAACCTTTTTCCCCCATCGATTGTCGGTTCTTTGAACTATATGGCCGGCCCATTGCCACTTCAGCTTACTAATCTGTGTTTTTTTTAATAGTATAAGGGCGACCATCGGGCACACAGTCCAATTGATGGTAAGTGGTTGCTCTGGCCCATAGACATCTACATCTATCCTCAATAAAGAATCATAATGCAAATGCGTTGTCACCCGTGAGGACTAAGATGGAATGCATCGTTTTCAGTAAAAAGGGTCTCCGGTTCTCTACACTCACCGTACGAAACACAGCAGCGTTAAGCTGCTATTTTACGCTGGTATTCTGTGAGAGCGTGATCCTTCCCCGGTCGAGCCGACCCATTCGTGCTACAACTATACTACTATTATAGCTGCAGCATGGCTCTACCACGTAAAAACCACGTATTAATTCTGCGTGATAAACTTAGAAATGAGGATATCCGCAGTAGAACCAGAGTGACCGACATAGCCCAACGGATTAGTATATAATAAGGTTAGAAATAAATTTCTGTCATTAACCTCAAATCATTGGATAGTAGGTAATTAATATTAAATGAAATGACAAATTTCACGCTGTCCCTTCATATCTAAATCAATGACTTGTTATTTATGTTAATGTATAGATTTGTAGACGAAGCGGGCAACAGAATTAATAAATGCTCGCGTGTGAAATCAGAAATTCAAATGCCTACATAATATATTATATATTGTTCTTACTTCCCATAGTAAAATTATCCAGTGTTTTAATCAAGATCCATTTACTTGCAAAACTTCATCCAAATTCATTTAGCCGTTTATGCGTGATTAACAAACATCCGAATATCTTCACAAACTTTTACATCATGATTCCTCGTGCAAAACCGCAGTTTCAAAAGTAGCTGACGTAGGAGTGAAATTCCATGATTACTACAAATTTTTTTTTCTTTTTTACAAAACGTTACCCCTACACTAGGATTTTCTCCTGTATCGTGGAGGCAGTTTACAAACATAAATTGCACAAGGACAAACATCCAGACCCGGAACAATTATTTGTAGGCCATACAAATTCTTGTTCGTTGGTGTTGTTGGGATTCGAAGTTCGTTGTTGGGATTCGAAGTTCGAACCCGCGGTCTCCAGTGCTGGAACTCATTGCTAAGCCACTGCGCCACGGAGCCGTCAAATATGTTAAAAAATATGTTAAGTTAAGCCCAGGATTTGTATGCAACTTAATAGCCATGTAAATAACTAAATAATCTTAAGTATTATTATAAAGTATCTACGTAAGACTTATTATTTTGAGGTTAAAAGTGAATATATATCTGTCATTTAATCGTTTCTGTTGATGACCGTAACCGTAACTTAATATTTTTTTATAGAATAAGGGAGACAAGCAAGCACACACTCCAAGAAATGGTAAGTGAGTGCTGTTGCTCATAAACATCTACATCTATCCTTGATAGGATGAGGACTAAGATGGAATGCCTCAGTTGTAACAAAAAGGGTCTCCGGTTCTCCACACTCACCATACGAAACGCAGCAGCATTAGCTGCTATTTTACACTGGTATTCTGTGCGTGGTCCTACCCTGGTCGAACCGACCTATTAGTGCTGCTGGAAATATACTGCAGCGCCGCTTTTCCACTTAAATAACCATTTCAAAAAGAATTTAATGAATAAAAAGGCTAAATTCTGAAAATAAATAGAGTGTATTTTCTGTGAATAAGTGCCTCCGTTTTCAAAAACTGAATGTGATTTTATGACAAAAGTCAAACCGTGCTTAAAACTCCTCTCATAGCTTTTAACAGCCTATTTGCTTGAAAAATAAGTGACGAGTATCGACATTGAATGAAAAACTTTTTTATGGCGCATTTGACACTTCGTTCACAGCTTGTGACTGTCATCTTATACAATTTCATACAAAACAGAAACATTTGTGATCGTTCATTTATTGTTTTAATTAATTATGTAAAATAAAATCTAAATGATGATACAAATTTGGCAATCTGATTCGTCATCAGCTGCACTTGAACATTTCACCACAGGGTATGACCACTTTTACTGACTGGTTTTTCGTAATCGCCATAGTAGGAATGGACTATGGACGTTCTGAAGTTCGTCTGGATTTACCCTCACATGGCCGAGGCACCAATTCGTCTTTTAGCTCGTCAAAAAATTTGGTTTAAGTCTGTATATGACATCCATACATTAAATATGCGCTTTTAAAATAAAATAAAAATAATAATTTACAATTTCTTTTTATAATGTCATATATGGTTATTAAAAAGTTTTGCACCACCCGAGGTCGAAGTCAACACCTTTTGAAAAGGGATTTTTTGTAACAGTATTATAATAAGCTCTAAAATTAACTGCACAAGAATTTAACATATCATTATATTTAGAGAATGGAAGTACTTACCAGCTTGCCCTCTCTGTGTCTTGGCTCTTCTTCCTACTGCTGGAGACACTAAGCTGAGGGCTCTGTCTGCCCTCGCTGGTAGTTGCAAAGTCGTAGGATGGACACTTGGCTCCGAGCGTCGAGCGCATATTGCAGCTTCCACCACTGAGTCGATGCTAGCCGACCTCGGTAGCTGCCCTGCAGAGTCTCGTCTGTAAAAGAACAATAAAATGCAACAACATATTTTCCATAAAACAAATAAAGTCAGTAAAAAAAAGATAATAAAACAGAAGAAACATGAACTTGATATCGACGTGGGAAAGCAATTTTTTGTTGAAAAAATAATACGAACTCATACTTTCAGTACGAGTTCGACTAATTATAGCAGGACGGTTTTTAAATCACTGACCTCAAAAAGATTGTTACTAGGAATTGAAATGTACGTGTCAAAAGAAATACTCTCAAGTTATCAACGGCAATGAGCACACAGTCAACCTCATGGTACGAGTAAGCGGATGCTGTGGCCCATGGACATCTATACTTAATTAAGAATAAAAATGCAGATGCGTTGTCACCCCTGAAGACTAGGATGGAGCACCTTGTATTCAGTAAAAAGGGTCTCCGGTTCTCTATACTCACCATACGAAACAGCAGTAATAAGCTGCTATTCTACGCTGGTATTCTGTGAGAGCGTGTTCCATTCCCGGTCGAACCGACCCATTTATGCTATAACTATAATATAGTTGCAGTATGGCTCTACCACGTAAATATAAGTAAGTCATAATATTATTTATCTGCAAACAGATAAAAGATAAAAGTTAAAAGAAAAGATAGAAGTTTAAATTTTTGGAAATGCGTTAGGTTCATTAGTAACATTTTGTTAGGGTTAGAAAAATACAGTTCATTATAAAAAAGTAACTGTAATTTAATTTTCCATTGTCGTATAGACGACACGAGACGAGATTGACGCACCAGTTGAAGCATTTTTTCCTGATTCTAATGGTTATAAAAAGTCAGTTTCGGGATTTTGCTTCTGTATCTATATGGCTCAATCTCGTGATTTTCGTATTTTAATTGAGTGATTTAGTCACAGAGTAATTTATAGATGGACGTAGTTATAGTGTATTTATAGTTGTAATATTATGTTAGACATAATATTACAATAAGGGGCAAATATTATTACATGCCTTAAGCGCGCGTAGGTATGTTCTACTAGCGCCTAAAAATTAAGATTCCAACGTTTTGTTGCATGAAATCATATCTAACAATCATATTGTGCACATAAATTATATAATAAGCACATTGTCAGAAAGATAAACGATTGTTGAACTTATGAATTTTTATTTGTAATCGATTAATTGCTATTTTTATATAAAAAAGTGGTTTTAGTGACTTATGGTGTGGATTTATCAAGTCCGCATGGAGGGGTAAACACGATAACTTTTAAAAATATCAATTTTTCAACTCTATCTATTTTTTAATCTATTCATCTATCACGTGGGAAGCCATGGAATGTAAATGGCAGTTTAATTTTGTTTTGTTTAGTTATAATTAATTTTTTTCGGCTAAGAAATCCCGAAATTTTCGGTGTTTTGGGCAGCCTTGTAATAATTTATTTTACTAAATACACTTTGCCTAACTCCGTCATCCGTCACTCCGGCCTCGGCCGCCGTCGTGAGTGGATAGTGTATCGCTTGTTTGCAGCGAAAAAGACCGCTGTAGAAATACAAAATATTGGAAAAACCAAATTTGATACATACTTGACAAGGTAAGATATCCTTCAAGATACTGTAAGCTCATTCTGCGTAGATCGGACCAAAATTAATATTCAAAAACTGAAGGTAGCCAGGCTAACTATGACATTAGGACGTCAAACACCTCAGTCCCCCGTGACCATGGGTGCTGTAAAGCACCGAAACGTCGGGAATCAAAATTAGTAAAATTAAACGCGACAAAATCCGTAAGGTGAGATATTATTATTTTTATAACCACAGATTTTTATAACAATATTCTGTTTCGCCAAAAATAAGAAGGATTTATATATAAATATACTTAAATACGTCTTGGACTTTATGGATTGACTACTGGAACTCCTCGACAAGTAGAAATAGGTGTGCTGAGTTTGGGCTAGTTTTGATAGTTATCTTGACACTTTTCCTCTGGACTTGAAGTGATCGAAAGTGTACTTCGGTGAACGCTACTGGAATTCCTCGACGAGTAGAAATAGGTGTGCTAGTGTTGATAGTTATCTTGATACTTTTCCTCCGGACTTGAGAAGTGACCGAAGGTGTACTTCGGTGAACGCTACTGGAACTCCTCGACGAGTAGAAATAGGTGTGCTAAGTTTGGGCTCGTTTTGATAGATATCTTGACACTTTTCCTCCGGACTTGAGAAGTGACCGAAGGTGTACTTCGGTGAATGCTACTGGAACTCCTCGACGAGTAGAATTAGGTGTGCCAGATTTGGACTCGTTTTGTTAGTTATGACGAGACCTTACTTCAGGACTTGATAGAGTGACCTGAAGGTGTACTTCGATGAATGCTGCTGGAACTCCTCGACCAATAAAACTAGGTGGGTCGAGTTTGGACTCGGTTTGTTAGTTATGATAAGACCTTACCTTCGGACTTGATGGAGTGACCTGAAGGTGTATTTCGGTGACTGCTACTGGAACTCCTCGACGAGTAGAACTAGGTGTGCCAAATTTGGACTCGTTTTGTTAGTTATGATGAGACCTTACTTCCGGACTTGATAGGGTGACCTGAAGGTGTACTTCGACGAATGCTGCTGGAACTCCTCGACCAATAAAACTAGGTGGGTCGAGTTTGGACTCGGTTTGTTAGTTATGATAAGACCTTACCTACGGACTTGATGGAGTGACTACTGGAACTCTTTGACGAATAGAACTACAATTTACAATTTTTTTTAAATATTTTTTTCACGAACATATGAGCATTATGAGTCGTGTACTTTTGGATTTTCCAAACTTCTTTTTTATTGACATTTGACATAACATTATCGGAAAGTTGGAAGTATAGTAATAAGGTTATTACTGAAAACTTGTGTGTATTTAAACTCCTTTAAAAAATTACGTATAACATGAGTGCTTAAAAGTTTTTTGATATGAATTAATAGTTACGCACGTAGATTAGATAATCACATGTACTTACACTTAGTCACAGTACACTTAGTATCTTAGTAGGGCTTAGCTTGCACATAACCGCTTTAAAACATTTTCTCATCCTCAACAGAGCATATCGTTCCAGAGTAACTGGAGGAACGGTGTCCGCGAGGGTGCGCGATCTCCTCCCAGTCTTCGACAAGCAGGGGTTCACTAAATTCGCCCCACCCGCGTCCAGACTTGTTAAACCTCGCACCAAGTGAAATGCTGACTCCAAGCTGTTATCTAATTTAAAGATACATTCTCCTGTCTCTGTACTTAATTGATTGATATTAGGCAAAATTATAAGTCAGTCTTATTTTTTTTTGTACAATTAATAGAGCGCAAAGAAATCATTCATTTATTTATTTATTTGCATTCTCTAAGAAAAAATGGATACAAAGGGATACATCATCTTCATCAGCATGGGGCAGCCATATAGCCTCATACCAGCATAGCCTCCCAATGCGCTACTTAGCCCGATTTTCGGACACGCATCTAGTTGCTACCAGCCTTGCGTAGGTCGTCGTTCCATCTAGCCAGGTTGCGTCGCATATCACTGCGTTTACCTAAGCACGGTCTCCACTCTATGATACGTCTATATCAACGGTTATCAATTCTATAAGCTAAGCAATAAGCGCTCGAAACTCCATTGCGCGAGTCAATGAAATTGTTAATTGCAATTTTCGCCGTTGCTTAGTAGTCATGGCTTGGTCAACGGCAGACCAAACGTGGTCAGCAGCGAATCCATTGTTGCCAGAGTTGGATTTTCTTCGTAAGATGTACTCGGGGCAACGTTGGTTTGAGATATAGGCCATTTAGGAAAGCACAATTTGTATTCCGGGAAGTTTTGCTAGGAGGAATAGAAAGATTTTTTTTTCCGAGTAGGGGTCGTCAGGGCTCGACCGGGAAGGATAACGCTCTTATAAGATATTTTATAGTATAGTTGTAGCTGCAGCTATTTTATAGTATAGTTGTAGTACGAATGGGTCAGCTCGACCGGGAAGGATAACGCTCTTATGGGATACCAGCGTAAAATAGCAGCTTAATGCTGCTGTGTTTCGTATGGTGAGTGTAGAGAACCGGATACCTTTTTACTGGAAACGAGGAATTCCATCTTAGTCCTCAGGGGTGACATCGCATTTGCATTTTGATAAATAATCGAGGATAGACGGAGATGTCTATGGGCCACATCATTCACTTGCCATTAGGTGAGTTGTGTGTTCGTTTGTTATCCTTATTCTATAAAAAAAAATCTTTTTCCTTATAACATTAACTTTCATTGTACTTATATTTTTCCCGTATGTCCACTGGGAGACGAGTGACTCGTCGTGACGTCGCCTGTACGCTGTTTACCGCCTCATTTGCATTTTAATCGATCTTAAAACTTTCTTATAACTGCCCTCTAGGCGCTTTTACAATAGAGTATTAAATATTACACCGTAGGTTACGTAATTTCAGTTTTAGTTTATTTTCTCTTAAATAATGAAATCATCATTATTATTACAAGTCCACACCTGTACATAGGCCTCCCTCAGAAACACTACAAAGCACGGTTCTTAGCCACCTACATACATCGACTTCATGCGTCTTAATAGACGTACGTGAGTGATGAGATGGAGTGACGACCTGGTAATCCAGGTCGTCACTCCATCCAATGGGATGCCCCTTACACTTCGCTTAAAAAAATTTAAATTAAATAAATTATAAATCTATTTTTAAAATTAAAATAATATGCGGGATGAAAACGCTCCCGTAGTTTTCTTTGGAGGTGGTTGCAGAGTTACATATAATGCAGTGATAATTATTCTACTTTTACTCTGTGTCACTTATACATATAATATGTGATAAAAGAGTCAATCGGCTTATTTAAATTGAGAAACATACAGAACGTATGTTTCTCAATTTAAATAAGCCGATTACAGTCTATCTACGTCCTACTTCTGGGAGAAGGCCTCCACTCATATATAGGAAGAATTCTGATCAGGGAAAATTTTATTACAGTAATTTTTCAAGTTATCATTACCATAGCGTACAGAATGGAAACAGACTCATAGATAACTGAAGTATGTACTATGATGTACTCAAAAAAAGGACGATTACTTTAATAAAATTATTTTTAAGAATTTTATCGCGTTTAACTGCTTTGGAGCACCAATGGTAAAGTGGGGGGGGGGATGTTTTACGTCCCGATGCGGTGTAATAGTTAGTCCGGCTAACTTCAAACGCCGTGAATTAAAAGTAAGTAAATTTAACGCGATAAAATCCGTAAAAATAGTTTTATTGAATGTGTAAATTTCGTAAAATTCGCGTAAATATAAGAAATCATTAAAGGACGATTAAATTTTGGAGCTTATCAATGGATAGCCTCAGGTTATTATAAGTCGCCTAATCAGAATAAAAAAAAAATGAATAATTTCTGAACTCTGTGGCGCCGACGGCGATCGAAGTAAGACTGCTAGCGTATTATTAAATTTAAGACAAGGGCTTAGCCCCTGAGCTACAGTAAGGAGATAAATTACGTATATTATAATATGATCAATAAAGTGAAACAGTTACAAACATGTAACATATTATGGTTTAAGAAAACGTAATTAAAAAAAAAACAACAGAATATAATAATATGTTAGTTTCATTTTACCCCAATTTTAGTAAGATGTCAAAATCAGGAAGCTCCGTGTACATAATTCATAATTCATAATTTATTTATTGCATGTCGCAAAGTATAAAGTTGTTACAATATATTTACAGAGCATGTGACACCGTGTACGGGCGAAGCATAATAAGACGGAGTTTAAATGTTAATTAATATAGAATTAAATTAAATTACAATATTTACAGTACATAATCTATACATTATTATTAATTCATTCATTAAATATCAAACTAAATAATATACACATTAATTTTAAAATTAAATCTAAATAAATATTTTTTATCTCAACTATTGGTCGTTTTTCATTCATGCAAATAAGATTTAAAATTTTGATGAAAATATTAACAGTGTCAAATAAGTAAATAGAAATAATGAATTGTGTCAAAATAATAAAAATTTATAATTTATCATTAAAATATTCGTTCAAATTATAATAGCTTTTTACAATAAGCATTTTCTTAAGTACTATTTCAAATTTACGACACTGGAGGGCTTTATCGTGAAATTAATTTCAAAAAGGGATCACTTGCTGAATGGTTTATTGAAAACATATGTACGTAGGCTTAGTCTCAATAATGTCTTATTATTTTTATATTTCTACTGTGCTTTTTTTTCTGCAACCGCCTTCGACGTTATATCACTGCCCTTAATTTGGCTGGCAGAGAATTCTTTTAGCATTAAGGCCGCCTATTGTTCCTATACATTCCATAAGGTTCAATTTTTTTAATAAGATAAGGGTGACAAACGAGCACACAGTTCACCTGATGGTAAGTGGTTGCTGTGGCCCATAGATTCATCTATCCTCGATTACAAATCAAAATGCAGAGGCGTTGTCACCCGTGAGGACTAAGATGGAATGCCTCGTTTCCAGTAAAAAGGGTCTCCGCTTCTCTACACTCACCATACGAAACACAGCAGCGTTAAGCTGCTATTTTACGCTCGTATTCTTTGAGAGCGTGGTCGTTCCCCGGTCGAGCCGTCCCATTCGTGCTACAACTATACTACTTATATAGCTGCAGCATGGTTTTACCACGTAAATAAAGAATAAATACCTAAACATAATTATGTAAAAATATTTTAAATATGAAACGTTCGTGGTAAGGAAAAGGCATCTATTTCCACGGTATTTTTATTAAAACTCAAAAGGAGAACGAAAATTAATTTTATCAGAACCGTAATTGTTTCTACTCTTGAAATAGACAAAAGATTTGGCTATTAGATCTTGATTTGTATTCTAAATTAATTAAATATGAAAAGAAGTCGGAGGCACCTTAATCCGATGTAGTTGGTTCCTAATTCCGAGTGTACAAAATGCAAAGGAAAAAGCAGGGAGGATTTAGTAGAATTATACACGGTATTCATTATCCTACAACCAAAATTGTTTTACTTAAAAAAAATTGTTTAAAAAAGCTAAAAAAAACACGCTTTTGATAACCGAACTAAAAAGTAGAAAATAATTTTCAATAAATTTAAAATAAGAAAGTAGTGATTAACATAAAAAATGCATTTTATAGAAAAAAATGCATCGGGTGCTTGATGTCATCATGATGACCTTTGACATGCTATAATTAGTAAATGAAACGCAAAAGTATACCTCGGAAATAGATTTTAATATTCATTGTCTTTTTAAATTGTTAAACCCAAAGCGGGAAAAGCCTAATCATAAAAACAAGCCTGAAAATTAAAAAGAAATCAAGTATCTGAAATCACTATTCCGCGGTATACATCGGAATAAGGAATCGGCTGAAATATTTGTTTATTCGATTAAAAATATTATCCATGAAATAGTCTAACTCAAAGAATTACACACACGGTAGAAAAATAACCAAAAAATTACTATTTAAAAAAAACATAGTACTCACGTGCCCAAGGTCCAAAATGTATGAAGCGTGGATTTGTACCAGCTGCTGACGCAAAACTGACCAATTATTTTGACATTTATACACATTACTTCAGATCTTTGATGATGTAACTACGCAAAGTTATATTATCAATTCAATAAGAGTTCTTGCAGTAAAAAAGAGCTTGTAAATCGCTCGTAAACACAGTTTTTCTAAATACCTCGGAATATGGTGCCAATTTTAGAACCCCTTGGAATTAGGTGCCTTTACCTTACGTACTATTATTAAATAGTTATTAAATGTACCATTTTGAGAGCGGAGGCTAAAATTTATAACAGTAAAAAATTAGTTTTCATTTAATGTGTAGTGTTCGCGTAAATATAAGAAATCATCAATTATGTAGTCCTGGATTGAGGGACTTAAATATTAAGTATTTCGTTTGGAAAGAGAATCAATTGATGATGGACCGCGCCAAGGACGACCATCCGAGGCCATTACGGATGAAAACACTAAATTTGTGGAGAAGACAGTACGGGTTATGACGGGACTTTCAAAAACAACAGCGCTTAGAATCCTACATGAACATTTGGGTATGAATTAGGTCAATGCTAGTTGGGACCCAAAACCTCTTTCCGCTATTCAAAAACAAGAACGAGTGAAGTGATGTACTTAGTTTTTATCCCTTTGTGAAGGCCAACAGAAATAAGTTTTGGATTCAATTGTTACGGGTGGTAAAATCATGGTTCTTTATCATGATCCTCTGTCAAAAAAAGGAATCGATGGAGTGGCGTCGTCCGAGTTCAACACGGCCAAAAAAGCGAAGGTGACTCAATCTATGCTAGATTATGGCTACAATCTTTTTGGATTCTGAAGGAATTTTATTGGTAGATTTAAAAAAAAACGTAACACAATAGTAACAGGCGATTACTATGCTTCCTTGCTACATCAATTGCGAGATGCTATTGTCGCGAGGAGGGTTGTTGCTTCATGACAATGCTCCGGTCCACACATCGGGTGTTTCCAAGGCTAAGGAATGCGGTTTCACTGAGCTCGACCATCCATCATATAGCTCCGACTTGGCCCCTATTATATTATTTATTTTTAAAATTGAAATCCAAGTACGAAGAAAAAAAATTTAACACTGATGATGAGGTGAAAGTCAACAGTTTTGTTACATTTTGAGGGCAAACATTCAGACTATTTTTTAAGGGTATAGAAAAGTAAGTAAAGCGCTGTGAAAAGTATATTGAAATAAAGGGAGAGTATATCTATAGAAATAAATAAAATTGAAGTGTCTGTTTGTAATGTCAAAATTACAGCGTTTTACTAAATGCACATGAAAGTATAAATAAACGGTACTTATAACAAAAATACATTTTTTTAAATTTTTGTCTATCTGTCTGTCTGTTTGTTCCGGCTAATCTCCGAAACGGCTAGACCGATTTTGACGGGACTTTCACTGATAGATAGCTGATATCATAAGGAGTAACTTAGGCTATTTTTATTTTAGAAAAATAATTAGGGTTCCTCGCAAAAAAATTAAAACCCTAAATTACACGCGGGCAAAGTCGCGGGGAACAGCAAGTCTGAAAATAATTATAGTGGTTTGAGATTTATCCTTAATTTATAGTTCATGCCAGAAATTTTGGGACCTTACTATAGGCTGTAACTTTAACTTTAAGCGAGGTGTCATGTCGCGCGGCTCAGACGCGTGATATACGCAGGTGAAACCGCGGGCATAGCTAGTATTAAATACTATAAGTTGCTTTAAAAAGATAGACTAAGTGCATAACTAGTCTTCCATTCCATTGCAAGACACCTCATGGTCACCAAGAAAATATATAAACACAACACAAGTTGTGTATAAAGGTGTTGTAATTACATTGTCATAGAGATCGATCTCTATTCAAATCAAGAAGAAAAAGAGCTATTTTTAAACTACACGCACCTCCCTTGTGTTTTTTTATTATCTTTGGTAGATTTTGTCATATTTATCGTATTAAGTATCATTAAATCGAAATTTTTGCGTCCTATTTATTGTGTTTTTAGTAGATTTTTGCATTTTTAACTATATTTGATACGATCATCATCATCATCATCATTACAGCCCTTCACAAGTCCATCGCTGAACAAAAGCCTTCCCCATGGAGTTCCACAAAGCAACCTGCATCCATCGAATTCCTGCATATCTTACTATATTCTATCTAATGGGGCAACCCTACACTTCGCCTACCGGTATGAGGCTGCCACTCGAGAAACTTTCTTCCCCATCAGATATATTCTTCAAGCTGTACTACCGGCCCATTGGCCGGCAGTACAGCTTGAAGCCAGGCAATGGCCTGAACAGCTTACCAATCCGTTTAGCTATGTCGGTTACTCTGGTTCTACTGCGGGTATCCTCATTTCTAGCCTATTACGCATAGAAACCTCGAGCGTAGCCCTCTCCATAGCTCGCTGAGCGACCTTGAGCTTCCTCACACGGTCAGCTGGAAAGGACCACGTCTTAGATACATATTTCATCAATGGTAACACACTAGTTGTACAATCTTGTTTTCATATTTTGAGGTATTCCTGACGAGAATATGTGTCGTAATCGCTGCCCAGCAGAGGTGATTCCGTCGATTGACCTCTCAGTCGAAGTTGGTACCTAGTCGGATAATTTGTCGTAGGTAACAACTTCGAGCGTATTGCTCCCAACAAATACCCGTTACACATGACCTTTGTTTTGTCAATGTTCATTTGGAGACCTTTGGGTGACACTATTGAGGTTATTAACCATAATTAACCATAGTGTTGAGGCCCTCTTACTATGATATACCGAGAGTCACATTGGCACCGCTGAAGGGACAGTAGCACCGCCCAAATTTCCACGTAATCAAAGGTTTTCTCATAGTCCACATATAGAAGACAAAGTGGCAGATTGTACTTTTCGGTCTTCTATACCAGTTTCCAAAGGGTATGGTCTAAGCCTTTTTAGAAACCGGCTTGTTCGGGAGGCTGGAAGTCGTCGAGTCTGCGTGCGAGACGATTCGTAATGACTTTCGAAAACAGCATATATACGTAGTTTAGAGGAGAAATCGGTAGTTCTTCAATGGAGCGTTGTCGCTTTTCTTGAAGAACAAGATCACCGCACTTCTTCTCCACGCCTACGGATTAGTGCCACCATGGAAGATAGAATTGAAGACCTCCTGAAGGACTTTAAGTAGGTGTCAGTTTTATACTCGCTTTTAGAAGTTACCCTGTAATTCCATCCTCGCCCGTGGCCTTGACGTTTTTAAGGTGCTGGAGAGCCATTCTAATCTCGCCATGACAAGATAAAAGTGAGTAACTACTTTGAATAAATTAATAACTCCTTACTTATGTCTTTACTTTCAATATTCCTTACGAAAAAAATGAACGATTTTAAGCCTTTAATTTTAAGCCTTTATACAGATATGAAACGATTGTCAAATATAAAAAGTAAATATAGTTTGTTCAACTATAATATAACAACTCCAGCAGTGAACTTTTATATGCTGATAGATAGGTGATAAAAGGTTGAATATTGAATATAAATGAAAACTTTAATAATATCCAAAATTTAATTTGAAAAACTTTCACTTACATATTGGAGGGAGCGTAACAGGAGTGTCGTAGGGTGTCAATTCAAATTTAACACTCCAATACCTCGACCACGTTAAATCCCGCTGGAAATCATGCGCCGAAGTGTAATGTAGTCATTTCGAAACCTTCATTAACTCTGTTGTTACTCATTGACTTGCTATGTTTGCGTATATTATTTCATAATAATTGTTCGGCTAAGCAAATTAGAAATCATATTGCTGAATAAAAAATCTAATGCTATTATCTTTGTTGATATTAATAACTGCTTTTTTGTGGTTGAGATACGTTGTAGCTGAATTATGAATACAGTACGAATAAGTCAACTTGACCGATGAAGGACCACACTCGCGCTGGACATCAGCGTAAAATAGCAACAAATTGCTCTAGTGTTTGGTATTGTGTGTGAAAAGAACAAATTAAGTGAAAAAATCTCTGAGAGGTGACTACTTATATGTGCCAATTTTGATATACTTTAATTTTTATGTGAATTTTAAAACAGGCTCAGAGTCCTCTTTTCGGCTTCAATGCGTGTTGGAGAACTTTGAATATCCACTTAATAATTTTTAGAATATAATATTTTCATAGACATGCAGGATTGTTCAAGATGTCTTCCATAATGCGCTGAGCAGATAAAACAGCATTTAAAATTGCGGATAACAATGTCAGTGGTGTCGAGATAACGTACTATGAAATTTAAGCGCTTAATCTGAAGCCGTACCAATATTAGGTTAAATTGAGAATAATGGCATACCACATACGATTTAGCAACAATAATAACTGTCGTTAAACGTCTACGTTTGTGACCTTCTGTTCAGAATGGCGTTGGATTTAGAATGTTACGATATAATGTTAATATCCTACATTATATTTTGAAGAATGGCTTTAAATGCTTGCAGCAAAACATTTTATATGATGGTAATCGTTTTGAATGTAAAGTTATAGCTGAAAATCAGTGCTTTGCGTCTTTGTGGGCAATACGGATAAATTGCACGCCTCATAACGCGAAGCGTTATTTGGTAGTGTTTTACTCTCGACACGTCAAGGTCAAGCAATTTTGTGTTCTTAAAATGCCTCTATCATAACCATATTGCACTTATACGATAATATGAGTAGCCATTTATCGAGAAACCACTCTAATTAATTCATCTAATTAATCATTATAAAAAAATCATTTTATATTGCTACTTTGAAAGAAAACGGTTTGAAAAATATTTTACGTGGACGTCCGGATGTTGATTTTGTGTGTTCACGATAACTCCCGAAAAAATTGACGTATCGAGACCGGTTTTTTTATTAGCTTCAGAATTACATCAAATGGTTTCCTATTTCATATCAATAGCCTAGTACGCGTAGTTTGTTAATAAAATGATTTTCAACTTTTATAAGTTTTATTGCTATTAAAAATATAAAGGCGCTTTCATATTTTTTTAGCACTTGATAGACAAAGGACAAATGCACCATACGGCCTATATCGATTTTATACTTTGTGTAGTCGATTTATTTTTGGTAAACATTATTAATTTTTTTCCCTGAAGGTGGCACTACCTGTTAAAATAATAGAGCGCTAAATTTAAAACACGTAAATAATATATTTTAAAAGTCAGAAATACAATTTAGTTTTTTCATCAAAATTAAATGAAACGCTCATGAGGCGTGCACTTTTGGATTTTCCAAACTATTTCGTAATTTTCGGCTCCGTTACGCAGTTCGAATTCCGCACGGAGCAAGTATTTGTATGAGTTACAAATAATTGTCCCGGCATGCAGTTTATGTATGTAAACTATCTCTGCGATACAGGAAAAATTCCTAATTTAATAAGGATAACAATTTTTTTTTTAAAGGAAGGAAAGAAAGTAAGAATATGCGCACTGAGCTGCAGCCTATTTGTACCATTGCAACACACATAAACCCGTTTATGAATTGTGTCCGATATATTTTTGTTTTAAATTAAAAACAAAAAATATATTAAAAGATTTATCATTCTGAGTTAATTTCATTTCTACGTAACCGTTTGCTTTAAGAATGTTTAGCCATTTGTATTAAGAAGGTGTATTACGATGTCAATACTAATCCGTGGCAATTCCACCGGCTTATGTATCTAATGCCTCCTAAATTCAGACATATTTATCATTATTACCTCAAATAAACAATATTCCTGATTACGTTTAGGTGATGCAATCAAACCCATTGTGTAAATATGTTCTGTTAAAACGCTACAAATCGATATAGGTGGAACATGTGTCAATTTTCTTTTCTATTGAATTCATGTTAATTTTCATCTTAAAATTTTATTTACATATCATTCAGCACCTTTTCTTAGTGTTACCTAAGATACTGTAAGCTTGTTTCGATCGAGTCAAGATTAAACATTACAAAAAACTTAAAGATACCCTGGTTAACAATGATATTATAACACTTCAGTTCTGGCGTGAGCAGACTCCCAACATGGGTGCCGCAAAACTTTCGAAAGGTAATTGAAAGTAATTTAAAAATCAACGCGATAAAAAATGAGTTTCATTAAAAATAAAGAACGAACTAAAAAAAACAGTTCATCAGTGTCACTCAACTGAATGGAAAATTTTCTCCGTAATAAAATTGCTCATGTATATATGCAAATAATTTATCACACGCGAATGTGAAAATCACCGCGGGGAATGATTTACTTGCCAAATGTATTTATTTTGCTTCGATTCAAGAAATAAGAAGTTTTTCGGTTAAATATTAACTTAATATGTCAGAAATGATGATAGTAAGACGGTTCGTTAGCGTGTATAGTAAAGATTTCTTATGTTTACGCGAACTCTCCACATTGAATGAAACTGCTTTTTACAGATTTTATTACGTTTAAATAACTTATTTTTATGTTCCCGACGTTGTGAGTATTTTGTAGCACCTTTGGTCACTCTATTAAATCTGATGAGATGGCGAGGGCCGCCTAGGATATGATCACAGACTGCAGACTTTCCGAGGCGTTGTTTTTCACGTCAGCTATATGTTCTTTTACGTGGGTTTTTTTTTGTTTGCCCTATATAACAGATATCACATTCACAATCAAGCTTGTGTATTCTTTCTTGTAATCTAACGAATCTTCTTCGGCGGCTTGTAGAATGTTCTAATAAAAGATCTTGTCTGTGATTCCTCTGACATATTACACACGCTCGACTGCGTTCTGTTTCTTGTGTTGTTCGATTTGCTGTTATGTCGGCGCGGGACTCGAGCTGTTTTTGTGCAAGACTTGCTTGTCGCGCTGGAGGTCGTTTTCTTCCAGCTTTCTAGTTAGAACTGAGATAAAGTCTTCAACAGTTAAGTGTGTGAACAGTGACTGCACACCAAAGGTGACCACAGTTTCATTATCCGCAAGATGTATGTTCCTTTAACTGACTGACTAAACGGAAAGAATACTTTGTGAGTCCCCTGAACGGTGAGAGTGTTTTCCTTGAATGTTGAGCCAATCTTTAAGTTGGTAAATTGATCTGACTCACTATTCGATGTAGTGGAACATTGAGCTTGTGTATTTTTGATAACCCTCTTCAGTGGGTTGGCACACGTTGGTATTATCAATGTTACGTCCAGATTAAATTTTTTGGAGTTTCTCTTTATGATATTTTTTTTTGTTTTTATTCTTTTTATAATTGCTTACATTCGACAAAACTTTTGTATTTTCGTTCTACTTATTTTTAATTAGACGCAATAAAATTCGTAATACTAGTTTCATTAAATTAGAGTATAGTAGTCCGATAGTATTCGAAAACTGTCGCTGTGATCTGCTCTCACCAAACCGCTATGCATGGGGAAAAGCCCACGCATACTCAACTCGACAATGACTGGTTATGTCGGACTCGCACACCATTGATATACAAAGGTGTATATCAATGTCGCACTCACTAAAAACCAATGGTGTTGTACCTTCGTTGCATAGTGGCAGAGTCACGGGAACGCATTCGCATAATAATTAACCAGCTAACACTAAGCCGCCTGTCTCACTCTTCTAAGACAATGCATGCGATGTATTAATGGGGAGCCCTCAATTCAACAGTAGACTGAAAAGCACGAGTATGAAATATTTATTAAGGGATATAAATAATCAATAATATCATGGTTTTTATTATCGATTCTGATGTGACAGATCATTAAAAATTTAACCCATCATTGAACAAAATATTTTAAATGATATTTTAAGCATGAAAAACAGGTTTATAAATAAGGTAAATGAATAAAACTATTTGCACCTGAGTCTAAAACAGCCTGCGAAATTATTACGAATTAAATGAAGTAAGGACTTTTTGGGGCTATCTCATAAAATTATATATGATAATAAATTACTACACGATGCCACTGTAGACACGCTGCTTAATGTGTTTATCCAGCCAAGAGAGTTTTTGATGGATTGCTTACGTCTTATGCCTTATTTATACCATTCCAGAGCGATATTATCGTTTAGGCTAAACACTTCCTTAAATTTGATAATACACAAGGAACTCTAACTCAATCTTTGCAGGCATCATTAAATATATTTAAAAGTTAAAGCTAAAGTTACAGCCTATATACGTCCCACTACTGGGCACAGGCCCCCTCTCATTTCTGAGAGGGTTTTAGGGCCAGGAAGTGTCCGCCGCGCTGCCCAAATGCGTGTTGGCGAACTTCACGCTTTTGAATTTTTTTTTCTTATTTCTCAGACATGCAGGTTTCCTGACGATATTTTCGTTCACCGCCGAGCACTTAAAATTACAATTAACAATTTCATTGGTGCAGGCGGGGATCGAACCCGGGTTGTTCGGGTATTGTGCAATTTACAGCGAGCGCTAACCATCTGAGCTACCACGGTTAAATATAGTTTGAACCATGGAATAACATTTTTTTTTCATTAGAAAATTTCTACTCAAATAGGAAGCTGCAAAAACGCCTTTAAATAATTTGTCATCAAGATTAATATAGCAGAGTCGTCCATGAAGTGCAATAAAAATGTCAATGGGTACATGAATAATAATGGCCGGTGTTGTCATTAAAATATTAAAACCAAAATATTTATAAATGTTTTAATTTTCTTATACACAAAATCTTTGGATTAGCAGTAATGATAACTGTTCTGAAAGCTTCGTCATTTATGATCTCCCGTTATATGCTTTTATTGTTGAACTTTGTCAAATGGTGTTGTAGGATTTTGATTATAGCAATTTTATGTTGATATCCCACTTTACATTCAGACTTTAACGCATTCGACTTATTGTGTCACAAGTCTCCATAATAAGTAATAACTCTAATCTATATTATCGCGTTATCGTTCTAAGTTTAATAAAAAAACAACTTAAACTTTCATTAACTCTATCTATCTTTATAAACTGTTGTAATTTTATATTTTCTTCATTACAGAAATTCAGGCGAAAGTTTATCGACCAAATTGGCGATATATTGAAAATGGGCCAAACTAAGAGTACCCTTAACGTGTATGCGTAGGTATATGGATGTGGAGGAGGCGAGAGAGGTGTGTCAGGATCGTGCCAAATGGAAATCCATAGTCTCTACCTACCCCTTTGGCGTGAGTGTTTATTTATACATAATTTTTTTTTATAGGATAGGGTGACAAACGAGTGCACAGTCCACCTGATGGTAAGTGGTTGCTGTGGCCCATAGACATTTACATCTATCCTCGTTTGCGAATCAAAATGCAGATGCGTTGTCACCCGTGAGGACTAAGATGGAATGCCGCTTTTCCAGTAAAAAGGGTCTCCGGTTCTCTACACTCACCATACGAAACACAGCAGCGTTAAGCTGCTATTTTACGCTGGTATTCTGCGAGAGCGTGGTACTTCCCCGGTCGAGGCGACCCATTCGTGCTACAGCTATACTACTAATATCCCAGACAGAAAATCCCAAAAAGTGTTTGCTTAAAGTAACAACATCTAAACTTCAAATCATTTTCAAACTATGTGGTAGAACAAACGAGCACAGTCCACCTGATGGTAAGTGGTTGCTGTGACCCATAGACATCTATATTTATCCTCAATAAAGAATCAAAATGCAGATGCGTCGTCACCCGTGAGGACTAAGATGGAATGCCTCTTTTCCAGTAAAATGGGTCTCCGGTTCTCTACACTCACCATACGAAACACAGCAGTGTTAAGCTGCTATTTTACGCTGGTATTCTGTGAGAGCGTGGTCCTTCCCCGGTCGAGCCGACCCATTCGTGCTACAACTATACTACTAATATAGCTGCAGCATGGCTCTACCACGTTGTTCTACCGCCAAATAGCAGGTCCCAGCACTGCTGCGTTCCGTTCCTAAGGGTATAGGGAGCCAGTATAATTATAATCCGTTAAACATTCAATTTTAGCTCTTAGAGGTGACACCGCATCTGTAGCCTTCTATATTTGAAATCGGTTGTGGGTTTCCATGGTATGCAGTAGCCACTTACCTACTTAAACGAAGTTACTTACGGTATTACGTAAGTTCGTTTGTAACTATAATTTAAAAAAAATTAAAGGGTTTCGGAGAAAGAAAGAGTGCACCGCGCCGTCCCGATTCGTATTGGCGGTCTTCATATGTCCTCAATATATATGATTTTACTTATTAAACTATTTTATCAATCATCGCAAAACAATTCGTTAATCAGCACTTCAAATTGTAAATGACAATTGCAGCAGTGCGTGTTGTCAGTGATGACCTATGGAACTGAGACGTGGTCCTTCACTGCTGGCCGTATGAGGAAGCTCAAGGTCGCTCAGCGAGCTATGGAGAGGTCTATGCTCGGGGTTTCTCTGCGTGATAAACTTAGAAATGAGGATATCCGCAGTAGAACCAGAGTGACCGACATAGCCCAACGGATTAGTAAGCTGAAGTGGCAATGGGCCGGCCATATAGCTCGAAGAACCGACAACCGATGGGGAAAAAAGGTTCTCGAGTGGCGGCCTCGTACCGGCGGACGAAGTGTAGGGCGTCCCACCACTAGATGGAGTGACCACCTGGTAAGACATGCAGGAAGTCGATGGATGCAGGTGGCTCAGGACCGTGCTTTGTGGCATACCTTGGGGGAGGCCTATGTTCAGCAGTGGACTTGTGATGGGCTGTAATGATGCTGATGAATTGCAGCAGTATCAGGGGAGCTTGAGTTCAGTGTGCTGTAGCGATCACTCAAACTTTGAACCTGACGTTACACGGCGCTTATTGTTGTATTTAAAGTGTCCATCCATTTATTACAGTCTATAAAAGTCCACTGCTGAACATAGGCCTACCCATAGATTGACAAAAAATGAGATTTTGTCATAGAACCGCATTTGGTTTATTATCTTGAGTTGTTATTAGGAAGATGCTGCTGCTCATTTTCTGTTTTAGTTTCCCTCTGTCGCCTCTTACGATACCCACAGGATGATATGGGGTAGTAGATATTCTTACAGCGCAAATACACGGTTAATACAGCCTCGTGGGGAAGCCAGTCGATCAAGCTGATTGATGAATTTTGGTAGTCAACACGTTCGTATGTGGCGCTGCTCTTATTTAACGTGTATTTAGTATTATAATTACAAACTACAATAATATGTTGTTTGATTTTGATACGAAAATTACCGTAGAACTATTAATGGAATTTCGTAAATGAATTGCATATTATAATGTCGACGGAATTTAGATTTTGAATTTAATTTATAACCCTGTTAGCGCCATTTTGGTGCGTTATTTAACTTCGTTTATACAGCATGTTTGCTGAACAAGGAATGAATAATGAGACCAGTTAATGTAATTAGTTGAATTGTTGTATAAACATATCGCAAAATCACACGTTTTATTAAATCATTTATTTTTTCAATATATTGCTAGGTTAGAAAATTTATGAGAGTGCTATAAATGAAGGTAAAAAATAAAGAGATAAAAGATGTAAGGGTAGAACTCTAAACACCACTAATATCGACCGATACGGGCAGTGTCAGACGGGGTTTGCACACCTCTACTCGGACGGCGGTAAGATAACTCACAATAGGCTGTTTGTGAGTTCGTGCGTGCAGGTGATCAGAAGACTGGGTAAACCAAATCATCATCATCACTACTTACTCTTTTATACCTGCTAAGACTCGAGTTTCACGAAATAATAATATATTTAACAGATATATTATTAGGAAACTAATAATAAATACATGAAAAGTCCTTCAGACCGGATTTCGGTCACGGTGGCCAGTCTCAACGGAGATTGGTCCTTTGTGCAGGATTAGATTATAGTGTCCAAATGTATGCGCAATCACAGGTTCACTCTCTATTCCCACATCCTAATAGTCAGATGGAACGGCAATCCGACACCGAGATAAAGCGCAGGAACAACGGCATTACGCTCTTTCCAAGGCAACTTGTGAAAACACTCCATCTTCTGAATCCGAGCTGCTACTGAGAATTTTGCTACTGAAATTCCTTGACAGAAAAACCAATAACTGATTCTGACCCGACCCGGGAATTCAAACCCAGGACCCCATGATCAGCAGTCGCGTTTACGACCACTAGATTAGAGAGGCAGTTGATTTTTAAAATAAAATAACTTTATACGTGGTAGAGCCATGCTGCTGCTATATTACTAGTATAGTTGTAGCACGAATGGGTCGGCTCGACCGGGGAAGGACCGCGCTATCACAGAATACCAGCGTAAAATAGCAGCTTAACACTGCTGTGTTTCGTATGGTAAGTGTAGAGAACCGGAGACCCTTTTTACTGGAAAAGAGGTATTCCATCTTAGTTCTCACGGGTGACAACGCATCTGCATTTTTATTCTTTATTGAGGATAGATGTAGATGTCTATGGGTCACAGCAACCATTTACCATCAGTTGGACTGTGTGCTCGTTAGTCTATCCTATATTAAAAAAAAAACTGTTTATGATCTGCATACTTGTGAAGTGGTACATCTATTTTGCAGTTACAAATATATTTATAACTGATAAAAAACGGTTTATTTCTGTCAAATTCAAAGTATTAAAGGGTTAAATAACTTAGATTGAAAATTTTAAAAACCCCCGAAAAGAATCCTACCGCAACTAACATAACAGCTGATGACATTGAAACGCCTGAACTGATTTTGATAAAACATGTCTAAGAACCACCGGTAAAAACCCTGCTTTTAAATAAAAAAATCGCATCCAAATCGGTCCACCCGTTTAAGAGCTACGGTGCCACAGACAGAAACACAGGCAGACAGACATAGCGGTCAAACTTATAAACCCCTCTTTTTGTGTCGGAGGTTAAAAATACCCTCAACGGTGAGGGGTTTAGCGTAAACAGTTTAAAATGTCTGATACAGTAATTACCAATCCGCCTGCTAAGAGTAGCGATTAAGAGCTAGCACACATTGTGCGCTCGGTGTTGTGTTCTGCGCGTGTTGATAGCGTACATACACTGCGCTCAGCATGGCGTGCGACGAGCGTTAGCAGGGCGTATCTGGTCGCTTTTGGATTTAATTGATGAAGAAATCCGTATCAAAATGCTCGATCTCCATGTTTATCAACGCGCATCCACTCTACACGAAAGCGCGCAATCAAATGTACATAACGCCCGCGTAACAAGCGTTCTAACCAAAATCTGACAGCTTGAATAGACGCGTGTGTTACGATGTCTACGGATGTATCGGACGAGATAGTTTTTAAAGCGCGCGTTAGCAAAACGCGCGCTATAAAACGCCTAATGTGTAGTCGCTCTAAGACATATTTACAATACGAGAGGCATATTGTCCAGTGTTGAAGACGAAGAAGAATTTTTATCTGAAATTTAATTATTTGTAATCATAATAATTATTACGAGTATAATATTATGCATATTCCTTTAGTTTTCAATTTATATCAACATTTTAAACACTTTACTGTGTTTAGGTCTAATCAAAAATGCGCTAATTGACATGCATATAATGAAAAATTTTCCCAAACATGCTATGCTGAACAGGCAATTTAGTGAGTTTACACAGAGTTAACTGTCTCCTCAGTAATTTGCGGTAGGTATAATTATTCTTCGTGATGACAAGCTTCCGTCCTATTTTTTTTTTGGTAAAACGTTACCTACACACTAGGATTTCCTTCTGTATCGTGGGGGGCAGTTTAAATACATAAATTTCACAAGGACAAACATCCATAGCCGGAGCAATTACTTGTAGGTCATACAAATACTTGTTCCGTGTGGAATTCGAACCGTAGCCCTTAGCGCTGCAAATCAATGCTAAGCCACTGCGCCACGTTGTCGTCATTTTTAAGGAAATATAGACTTCGAGGTTAAAAATTGACGAGCCAATTGATCTGGAACAACATTTCCCGATCAATACGACAATGAAGTAATCTGGCACAGGCGTCCAATTGCGTCAATTCCAGTTATACGGTCCAATAAACACATGTTTCCTAGTTCTGATACAACAACGTAAAATAGTAAAAAGAATAAGATTGGATCACATCATGATTTGATAACGAGTTAGGAAGATTGGATCAAAAATTAATATTAATAAGAAGGTACACAGTATGTTTTATATGGAAAGGTAGTCTGATACCAACCTTAGTACTCCCCGTGACCATGGTATTAAAATGTAATCTGTGACCATATTTGCTGTGAAGCGCCCGAAAAATCTAGAAGTGTAAAGGTTAATACTAAACGCGATAAAATTCGTAAAGTTAGCCTATAATAGCAATTACCTATTTAAATTTGTTCTTTATTAGAAAGTAACTAGATGACTTTTTGATTTTGATGACTGATCTTTACTCTTCAGGAATGAAACCTATCAAGATAAACTTGCAAAGTAAGACATAATCTAAATATAAAATTTCATACACATCGTTACAGTCGTTTCCGAGAAATCAATATATTTGTAATATACAATAAAATGATTGCTCACTTAAATTGAAGGATATGGCTTAAATTCGGTGGTTTATTAAATAAGAATGACAAACGAGCAATCCACCTGATGGTAAGTGGGTGCTGTGACCCGTAGACATTTACATCTATCCTCGGTTAAAAATTAAAATGCATATGCGTTGTCTGTCACACGTGAAGATGGAATGCCTAAAAGGGTCTTCGATTCTCTACACCCACCATATGAAACACAGCATAATATAAAGTTGGTATTTTACGCTGGTATTCTATGAGAGCGTGGTCCTTTCCTGGTCCAACCAACCTATTTGTGCTTCAACCATAATATAGCTGCAGCATGGCTCTAACACGTGTAACAACACATTCATCTCTTTGGTAGAGTGTAATATTAAAGATTGGTGGTAATTAATTGCGTTTATTTTTCATAGAAACAAAATGTATTTCTTAAGTCATGCGTAAAAAAAACCAACTCAGGGTGATTCATCTTAGTAAATCAGAGGCAAAGTCAAAATCGGGCTATCGATAATGTTAATATTCATACTACGCAAAACCGTTTCCACTATTTATGTAAACAACACTACATAAAAACATATATACCTATACGTATTTTTTAATTAAATAAAAGGCTGCAACAACTAAGGTGGAATATAAATTGACGGACCTCAATTAATTGGATTTCCGAACGCGGTACAATATGCTACGCCAACTGCTGTAGCTTTGTTGGAGAATTATATTACGGATGTGTGAACACAGTTAACACACGATCTATATTTGTACTTGTACAATATTTAAAAATATATTAATAAAAATATATTCATTATAGTTTGAGTTTAAAAGCTTCATTTAATTGTTTTAAAAAAAACCAGCTTGCTTCTTCATTAGCTCGTATTTTAAAAATAGAATAAGGGTAACAAATGAGCACACAGTCCTACTGATAGTAAGTGGATTCTGTGACCCATGGACACCCTTATCTTTCCTCAATTATAAATCAAAATGCAGATGCATTATCACCTCTGAGGACTAGAATGGTATGTTTCTTTACCAGTAAAAGGATCTCTGGTTTTCTACACTTAGCATACAAAACACAACAGCATTATGCTGCAATTTTACGCTGGTATTCTATGCGAACGTAGTACTTTTCCAGTCGAGCTGCTGCCATAATACGTCGCAGCCTGACTGCCTCGTTAGTTTTGTGGCCTTAAGCACGACTGCAGATCATGTGTCCCCGTGTTTGAATCCCGGGTCTTTTTCTGTCAAGAAATTCTCAGTAGCAGCCCGAAGAGAGGCAGATGGCCGTGTTTCACCCCTGTGACTCCCATAGCACGTAAAGCTGTTGGTCCTGCACCTGATCTCTCGCCGGTCGCGTGATATTGCCGTCCCATCGGACTATGAGAGTGAGAGAATACAGAGTGCACCTGTGCTTGTGCCTACATTAGTGCACTAAGTCATTTTCCTGCGCAAGTGGCTCGTCTCCGATTAGACTCCCCGCCATGACGTAAATTTATACCGGTATAATTTTTTTTCATTACATAATGAAAATATCTTCACCTACTTATGGAAGATCTACCGGCATTATTAATCTTAAATAGTTATTTAATCAAATTTTCATATTCTTAGCAGGTGGCTTAAACAAACATTATTATAATTTTGTTTTATTTTAATAGGACCGTAATTACGCAGTCTAACTAAGTTGGTAGCCTTCCACCCAACGCTTAGCCAGTCCTTCTTTTGTTGTCAACCGTGTATCGTCGACATATTGTTGTTCATAAATGCGTACAGCTATAGAGTGGAACAATTTGCAGCGTTTATCTTTCCATTCGATTACCTTGTGAGTTACAGGGCAAGAGTGAATAAAAACCTATTCAGTTAAGTTAAGCCAGTGCGCTTTACCATCTTTAGCCAGACTACACCATTTAACATGAGGTGGCACGGAAGTCAAGTAAATTTTTATAGAATGCGGGTAACAAACGAGTATACAGTCCACCTCCTGATGGTAAGTGGAGGCTGTGGCCCATAGACATCTACATTTATCCTCGATTAAGAATCAAAATGCAGATGCGTTGTCACTCCTGAGGACTAAAATGGAATGCCTCGTTTCCAATAAAAAGGGTCTCCGGTGCTCTACACTCACCATACGAAACTGCTGTGTTTCGTTAAGAGTACTCTTAATTTGGCCCATTTTCAATATATCGCCATTTGGTAGATAAACTTTCGCCTAGGGCGTCCCTTCCCGACCCACAGAAATATTCCTTTCTTAATACTGGTCACTATATCATCTTGCAAACCACACTCTTCTCTTATCACACAATGTCTCACCATGTCATTAAAATTAAGACAAAACAACACCTGCTCACTCACTGCTGAGCGCAGGCATATTAGAAGGTTTAGGACGAACAAATAGTCCACCGCGTGTCTTTTTTTTTATAGGATAAGGGTGACAAGCGAGCACACAGTCCACCTGATGGTAAGTGGTTGCTGTGGCCCATAGACATCTACATATATCATCGATTAAGAATCATAATGCAGATGCGTTGCCATCCGTGAGGAATAAGATGGAATGTCTCGTTTCCAGTAAAAAGGGTCTCCGGTTCTCTACACTCATCAAAACACGGTAGTATTAAGCTGTTATTTTACGGTGGTATTCTGTGAAAGCGTGGTCCTTCCCGGTCGAGGCGACCCATTCGTGCTATACTACTAAACTATACTAAATAACTATACTACTAATATAGCTGCAGCGTGGCTCTACCACGTACAAAAATTAAAAAATAAATGCTTATGAATAATTAAAGAAATACCGCAGTTCATGAACCTATCTATAATCCTATATAATTGCATATCCAAAAGAAATTCCCAGATAACTGAGATGTAATGCATTGTTGTTCGTTTTCTATACGGGGTCTCATTCTTACCGTTCAAATTTTACACAATAGTCGATTAAAAGGAGATAGAGAGGGGATGTAATCCAGTTGAACTTAAAGGCACAAAATTTTAAGACTCTATTGACTAGGATTTCAAAGATTTTATCAGATAATAATATCACGGAAGTTTTAATATTTAATCTAAATATAACACATAATTAAGATTTTTTATAAATAAAGCAGTTTTAAATCATTGATTTTTTTAAATAAAATATGTCAATAGTAAACTGATAAGTATTTTCTCACAGGATAAAGGATTGTAAGGAAGGCTTTGCTCAAAATTTTAGAAACCAAATGGAGGTTCAGTAAGTTCAACCGTTTAACAAGGTCGACAAATTTTAAAGGTCTAACTAACCTAAAATTCATTAAGCTGTACAATGAAAATTGAATTTACAATATTAATTGTAGATTCAGCTAGACGTTTTATGGTATGAAATAATTCTTGACTTCACCCAATAATTTATTCTAGACCACTCTGTGGCAGGGCGAGATGATAACTAACACGTTTTGCATACAAATAATTTTGGTTCGAAGTTGTCAAGTTAGATGCACTAAACAAACTAAAAAGTTCAATATTACAACTTTAAGGTGTAATGATATATTTCTTTTTTGTTTGGTGGTTTTTGACTTTGAGTTGGTAGGATTACTTCTCTGTCTAGGATTGGGTAGGTTCCAAAAATACTTGCGAGTTAGCACATTCTGCAGAAAACCTTTGCCTAGAAGTGGACTTAAAAAGGCAGATCATGTGATATTTTAGGAACGTTACAGAATTACAGCGTAAAATAGCAGCTTAATGGTTTTACTGGTAACGAGTAATTCTTAAACATTTCTTACACTTCTCAGGAGTGATGACGCATTTACATTTTGATTCTTAATCGAGGATGTAGGTGTCTTTGGGTCACAGCATCCGCTTACTATCAGCTGAATTGTGTTTGCTTGTCACCTTATTGTCTAAAAAACGTGACATGCACCTAAATTTTATGAAACTGCAGAAAAGAGTTGAATTTATATCCTGTCGTAGTTGATCATTACTCATTCTTAGTCAATAATTTTTCTATTAAAAAATTACAACTTTTGAATGACCCGCTAAAAAGATCTTATCGTAGTATAAAGAAGACTATCTATCCGAAGCTATTGTCACGATAGGAAAAACACAGTTCGTTTGTTTTTAAAGGCATCATGAAATCTACCCAATCACATTCTGCAGATCCGAGTTAAGTCAATCCGGTCACGAAACTATTCCATTATTATAAAATAAAAATAAACATCACAATGTGCTGTGGTAGATAACGTAGGCACTAGTTAAATCTCTGAGGCAAACAGACTGCCCTTCCTTATTACTAGTTACATCTAGGTTAACATCTGGGTTGAGTTGTTCCAATAAGGAAGGGTAGTCAGTAACGGATGTCGACACCACTAATATTATTTTTACAGACACAATGTCTGATATTTGACATTTTTTATGCAAAAGCTTCCCTTCAAATAATGAAAGGAGATTACTCGAAGGTAAATCTCTGAACCAGTGACTAGAATCCTTAGTCGACTTTGCTATTTAGCCAACTGCAAAAAAAGAATGTTCGCAATTCGACAGTGTGTGTTTTTTCTTGTATGTATGGTAAGCGATGTCGTTGTCAATTGTGAACCGATTTTAGTGATTCTTTTTATTTAACAGTGTCTATTTCAGGGGTGATCTCATATAAATTTGGAAAAAATTCAACCTTAAGGGTGGAAAATAGGGAATGAAGTTTTAATTTACTAATTAGATGACATTATCATGACATTATTTGGGGGATGCCTTATATATATATTTATTCTTTAGTAAGTAAAGTAAAGTTACAGCCTATATACATCCCACGGCTGGGAACGGGCTTCCTCTCATTTCTGAGAGGGTTTTAGGGCAAGGAAATGTCCGCTGCGCTGCGCCAATGCGTGTTGGTAAACTTCACATGTCTTCGAAATAATTATTTATTTTCTTATTTCTTAGACATGTAGGTTTTCTAACGATGTTTGCCTTCACCACTGAGCACGCAGTAAATCAGCACTTAAAATTGCAATTAACAATTTCATTGGTGCCGTTGAGGATCGAACCCGTGTTGCTCGCATGTTGTGAAATTTACAGCGAGTGCTTAGCCCCTGAGCTACCACGGCTCTTTAGTAATTTAATTCTTTAGTAATAAAAGTAAAATTAAACGGCGATGAAATCCGTAAAAATAGTTTTATTCAATTTATTAAACTTTTAATTTAAAGTAAGAGCCGACTTCAAAGAATTAAAAAATATTTTCTATGCAATATCTTCTTAAGTCGGGGTTTAATTTTCCTATAGTTTTTGTCTTAGAACCGACTTTATTAGCTATTGTGTGGAAATTATTTTATTCATTGAAGTTGACTGTTACTTCTTATAAAAAAAGATTATAATAAATTTCCAACACAAAATATCACAAACGTGATCTTTACCAGCAAATATTTTGCAAACAGCATAGATCACAAGCGTCTCGTATTTCCATTTCAAAATTGTGTCAAATATATAACCTTACAAAAAGAAAAGCTGTAGAGCGGGTTATATGGTAACAGAATTCATATGAATTTTGAAACAGTTACAGTATGTGAGTTTGCGCCGAGTTGTTACAGTGTTAGACGTATTTCCGAGCATAATTTATCTCAAGTCTACACTTTTTTTAAACCTCTCGCTATCCCGTGCACTACATATAGGTCATTGCTATTGTCTTACTATTGTGTCTGAAAACCGGACAGTGAAAGTGTTATGATAACTTTAATCCATGACATTTTCATCCATATAATTTTCACCACTTACCATCAAGTGAGATAATAGTCAAGCACTGGTTTAGAATATTAAAATAAAAGAGTTGACCGTGTTGTGGTGGTGCTAGAATATCCACTACTCCGTTTTCACATTTCGTCCCGTGGGTGTAGTAAGAGGCGTACAGAGGGAAATGAAACAGCAGATGGGCAACAGCATCTTCCTGATAGCAACTCAAAATAATTGAAAATTGCGGTTGCCGATTCCCTAGCCAAGCGAGGCAACTACGGCAAAGGCCAATATAAGGCCATCACTGGAGGAGGCCTATGTTCAGCGGTCGACTTTTGATAAGCTCTAACGGTAACGTTAATGCAAATAAACGTACATATAGTCCACCTTAGTTCTAATTAGGCCAGTACTAGAGCCACCAGTAAGATCTATTGTGATTGCTGCTATAGTTATTGTTCATATCTAAGTTCTATATCTTCAATGAATAGAAGGAGTTGTTTAGCTGTGAGAAATTTCACTTCTTATGGGCTAAGCACGTAGTTTAAGGGTGTGAGATGTGCAGAGGAATTTCTTCCGTTAAGGAACAGAATCGGCACATCCTTGAGTTGGTTAGTGCCAAGATGAATATGTGTTTTTTAAACAGCTATGTCCAGTCTGAAATACGCAGTTGGTTCTTATAATGCTAAGGCTTCTGAAGCTAATTTACGACCATATGCTCGGATTAAGGTTTTGGATGTTTTAAGTCTGGTGTATAAATAATTGATTTATGTAGTAAAGAGTTTCAAGGGTCAATCAGACCAGGTTTTTTGAGATTTAAAAAAATGGTTCGAATCCAAATTGTGTACTCTTTGACCTCTGCCGTGTGAGCTGGTTGGCTTGTTTGTTGCCTACAAGACTCGCATGCTCCGGGACCTATCTCAAAACGACCCTATTATTAGACCCTGGGCGTTTTAACGGTTCGCACACGTTCCCGTAAATTTCAAAGCCTACGTCGGGACCTAGTCCACCTCATAGTTAGTGAATGCTGTAACCCAAAGACACCTACATCTTTGGCCCAAAGACACATACATTTTGTGTTTTATTTCCGAATTATTTAAAACTGCCCAGAAATAATTTCAGTTGTAATAGGTTAGAAGGTTGTGGCAGGAGCGAAGGCAACCTGACTTTATAGATAAGATATCTGATCTGATCGAATCTGTACTAAAATTGAATCAGCACGCCCCGACTCCACGTAGTCTTGTCTGCCCTACTCCTAGAGTGTTTTTGTAAAGCCGTAGGCGCGGAGGGAGAGCAGTCCCCGCCCGCCGTAGCAAATCGCAGGCACCTGTGCGAGCCGTAGCGGCTGAGGCTCGTCGCTGAAGGCGACCAATAAGCCGAAGCTGCGGAGGTGAGCATTGTAGAAGTAACTTTGGGTCAATATTCCTGTGTAAAAAGTGAGGTTATGATTTTACAAAAAAAACATTACTCATAAACTATACTTTTCCGCAAGGAGGGAAGGGTAGAGGGGCTTTCCCTGACTCCTCACACTCCTGCTCCCCTCTTCCCCCTCCTGTCGGAGACGATAAATGTTATAATTTTGAGGATAAGTCTATGGGATTTTCTTTTTGATTTTTATCAAGAACGGTGTATTACCTTTTGATGGGAGTGGTGTCGGGGGTAAGGGGACGATAACCCCCTCCCTTCCCCTCATCCCGTGCCCCCTCTCTTGCCAAACGATTCTAAATTTCAACCGAACATTAATTATTTTTAATGTTTGCTTAAGCACTATGCTCAATGACCTCAATAATGTCTCCCAACGGATAGGTCTCAAGATGAACAAGAACAAAACAAAAATCATTTTAACGTCCATGTCACACCTATGCCGGTAATTGTTGGGAGCACTAAGCTCGAAATTGTTAACGAATATGTTTACCTGGGACAAATAGTCCAACGAAGTAAGTCCAACTTCGAACGAGAGGTCAATCGACGGATTCAACTCGGCTGGGCAGCGTTCGGGAGATTACGACACATCTTCTCGTTAGGCATATCTCAAAACCTCAAAACTAGATTGTACAACCAGTGCGTGTTGCCAGTGATGACTGAGACGTGTTCTTTCACAGCTGGTCGTATGAGGAAGCTCAAAGTCGCTCAGCGAGCTATGGAGAGGACTATGCTCGGCGTTTTTCTACGTGATAGACTTAAAAACTAGGATATCCGCAGTAGAACCAGAGTAACCGACATAGCACAAAGGATTAGTAAGCTGAAATGGCAATGGGCCGGCCATATAGCTCGAAGAACTGACAACCGATGGGGAAGAAAGGTTTTCGAGTGGCAGCCTCGTACCGGAAGGCGAAGTGTAGGGCGTCCCCCCACTAGATGGAGTGACGACCTGGTAAGACATACAGGAAGTCAATGGATGCAGGTGGCTCGGGACCGTGCTTTGTGACATTCCTTGGGGAGGCCTATGTTCAGCAGTGGACTTGTGAAGGGCTGTAATGATAACGCGAACACTTCACTTATTTTCAATTTCTGACGTTTCGGGTGCTTTCCAGCACCGGAGACGGAGGTGGTTGTATAATTAAACGCGATAAAGTCCGTAAAAGTAGTTTTATTCAAATCAAGTAACAGTAAGAACTCTACCAGCCGACTTAAAAAGAAATAGTTTTTATATATTATACAACGTGTTACAAAATACCCCGTAAAAGTATAATTAATTATCAAAGCCAAAATTTTGTCAACCCTAGTAAACTGTCATGTCAGGAAACCAGATTATTTAACAGAAAGGCCTACGTACCTATTTTACCTAATAATTGTCTACTTTAATAGTTTTTCTATTTTTAATTCATAAATGTTTGCTACCTCAATACAAGGATGTCATTATACTCAAGTATTGACTTCAAAAATGTAAAGTTGGAAAAAATATGTTGTCAATTTCAAATCTTCTAATCGATATCCTAAAACTGTTTCGAGTTTTTTTCCAACATTTTTGCAAAATAACGATGCTTTCTAACTCGGAATATTACGATATGATGTTATGCGTAGGCCATGAATATAGCAATTTAAATCATGCTCGCGAACTGTATCGGCAACGATTTATCGATGGTAGACCCCCATTTAACAGCGACGGCGGCCTTCGTACCAGTGTTTTCTGAACATGTCAATACGACTACATTCCACCGGCTCGTTTCATCGGTCTACTGGAAGTGGACGTCCAAGCACAGTCGACGGCTGAATTAGTCTTAGAGCATTTTGAAGAAGAGCTGACCACAAGTACGAGGCGAGCCGGAACAAGATTCGGTATAAACCATGTGTTACTATCGCCGTACACAGGAGCTGATATCCTCCGATTTTGCACCCAGGAGGAACTTGTGCGATTGTTACCTCAGGCAGTTAGAGGAAAACCCTAATTACGTAAACTATGTTCTTTGGACGGACGAGGCAACATTCACGAGGTCAGGACTTTCAAATATGTATAACGATCAAGGCAGATTCCACGGCAGATTCCAACACCAGTGGTGGCTGAATGTGTGGGCTGTCCTTTATGACGGGCATGTCATCGGTCCAGTCATTATGCCATCACGTCTGAACGGTAGCAACTATCTAACGTTTTACAAACGGAATTCGAAGAGGCGATTGACGACTTTCCTGTGGCTGACTGGGATTACTTTGAGAACCAAAGAAACATGGTGTTTCAGCATGATGGAGCTCCGGCACATTTTGCTCGCAACGTACGAGAACATCTTAACGTTCGCTTTCCGCGAGGATGGATCGGCCGCGGGGGACCGGTGCTATGGCCTGCTCGTTCTCCGGACTTCACACCCTTGGACTTCTTTTTGTGGGGTTATGTGAAGGACAGAGTGTATTTCTCCGATTGCCCAATGGTTGCCGAGATGGAACAGCATGTTAGATCGGCTTTCGCATCAATAACACCGACGATGGTGCGAAATGCCACACAAGCCATATCCCGACGAGCGAGGTTGTGTATTGAGTAAGGCGGAGCACACTTTGAGCCGTTTCTGTAAATTTGACGTTTATTATGAAAAAGTAAGTGTTCGTTTAGGTTGTTTCGTTAGGTTAGGTCTTTTAAAATTTTGTCGTTCCGCGAATTAGGTAGAAATGTAGGTACATTCTGCGTAGTTTACTCTTTAATTTTACTGAAATAGGGTTTGCACATCAGTGAAAATATTTTTTTTTTTTTGGGTATGTTATACAGCGTTACTACGGTTCTTAAATATTGTGAATGGACTCGTTATAAGGCCACATTTAATCTCCTTTCGGCTTTACGGGTAGTTTTGTAACAGCCAGTATAAGTTATATAACTTAGCATCCCGAAGATCAAAAGACCCTCGCCCTCGAAAGAGCACTCGCTTATAAGTAAAAATAAACGTTTAAATGGAGGCAATCTATCAAATGCTTTCCGTCTAGGTAAACTCGCTAAAATATTTCTCCGAAGAAGACTGGCGTTATTATGCATTCAGTTGATACAAATTGCAGAAAATGGAATATTTATTTAATATAGTTTTAACTCACGTAATTGTAATAGCTAGTAGTATGTTGTAGTCACCATTTGAGATTCAAGTTTTTAAGTTCTTGTGACGGCAATAGGTTAATTATAATATTAATGAATGCTTTCCGAACTTTGTTTGGAAGAATTATAAATCAACTCGTCCTTTCAAATTATTTTAATTATTTATGTTTTTTAAGGTAAAAATACTGGAAACATAGAAGCGTTGTCAATTGTCAACCCTTATGATTAAAATATGATGCCCCGAAACCAGTAAAGTAGGTTTCCATATCTCGTAATTGAGATTAAACTTTACTAAACTATACATAATATATAAACATATACACTCACGCCTTCACCCAGATGAGTAGACAGAGACTATGATCTTGCATTTGGCACGATCCTGACACACCTCGTTCGCCTCCTCCACATCCATATACCTACGCAAACACGTTAAGAGTACTCTTAATTTGGCCCATTTTCAATATATCGCCATTTGGTAGATAAACTTTCGCCTAGGGCGTCCCTTCCCGACCCACAGAAATATTCCTTTCTTAATACTGGTCACTATATCATCTTGCAAACCACACTCTTCTCTTATCACACAATGTCTCACCATGTCATTAAAATTAAGACAAAACAACACCTGCTCACTCACTGCTGAGCGCAGGCCTATTAGAAGGTTTAGGAAGAACAAATAGGCCACCGCGTGTCTTTTTTTTATAGGATAAGGGTGACAAGCGAGCACACAGTCCACCTGATGGTAAGTGGTTGCTGTGGTCCATAGACATCTACATCTATCCTCGATTAAGAATCAAAATGCAGATGCGTCGCCACCCGTGAGGACTAAGATGGAATGCCTCGTTTCCAGTAAAAAGGGTCTCCGGTTCTCTACACTCACCATACGAAACACAGCAATGTTAAGCTGCTATTCTACGCTGGTATTTTGTGAGTGCGTGGTCCTTCCCCGGTCGAGCTGACACATTCGTGTTACAATTATACTAATAATATAGCTGCAGCATGGCTCTACCACGTAAAAAAAGTGTCTCCACTGCGTGTTCACATATTAAACTTACAATGGGCTGATAAATAAGTTGGAAAACTTTGGGATACGTGGAGATCTTTTTTCAAGATCTTTAGATCTGTTTTCAGACTACTTACGCAATAGGGTTCAAGGGGTTAAATTGACAATTACTATCGTCTTGGGTCCAAGTCTCTTTTGATCTACATCAATGATCTATGTCAGTTAAATCTCAATAATGAGAAAGTGTTCGCTTTTGTTGATGACAGAGCGCTAATTTTTATGGAGAGACTTGGGATGAGGTACGTGCTACTGCGGAGTTAAAATTTTGTCGCGTGATTCGTTACCTTAGACAGAACCTTTTGACAATCAATGTTCAAAAACTAAATACCTTCCCTATACCATTAGAGGAGACCCTATATTTTATAGCATTAATTCTATCAGGGCTCATGAATGTGGAAATAACAATAACAACTCATGTTCATGTATATATATTGAAAAAGTGTTCATATTTAAATATCTGGGTATTTATCTTGACTTCAACCTAAATTGGCAATATCATATTAATACAGTATCAGCACGCATTCGCAAATTAGTTTGGATATTTAATAAATTACGACGGATTTCAGACATTAATCTTTTAAAAACAGCATACTTTACCTTATGCCTATCTATCCTCACCTATTGCAACTCGCTCTCGAGAGAAACCTCTAAAACTATGATTATCCAACTAGGATGCGCTCAAAGATCAATCATCAAGGTAATGACTTATAAATCATTTCAGTTCCCTACTAAACATCTTTACTCTTACTGTCAATTATTATGCCATCAAAAACATAACTTGTAAAAAAATCCAAGTCTCGCAACTCAGTTCTTCTACCGTAAAAAGTTGTGAGATCCATGTAATACCAAGTCTGTTAATTTATTCAGTCCCTACTTAAGGGTCTTTCTGTTTTAAGTTATTACGTAATTAGTTAACCTAACAACATCTTATAGTGACCATATCAATATTAAAAATATTTTATGTTTTAAATAAATAGATTGACTTGGTCATCGCATGAAAACACAATGTATCTCACAAGTAAAACATATTATATTAAATTAGATTGTTTACTACTGGTTCAAATTGAATGAAATTTGAAATATACCGTGTTTATACAATGCCTGCTTGGTTACTGAAAAGTTCTAGTTTTATCCACAACGAAGTTTTAGGGGGTCGAAAAGGGCACTGCCGTGCCCCAGAACAGTTCGTCAACTTTTTGTATTAGGTAGTATTCTCAGGCATCATAAATCTACTCTATTTGATCCGAAACTAAGGCCCGTATTAATAAACGTTACTCAACGACGAACTCAAGTGCGTAATCATTTGATACGCCCTCATTACGAAATCAGCATCTCAAGATTGTTGCTAATTAATAAACACATAAAACAGTATCTCAAAACGCTGTACTTAGGGATACTGTTCTGTAACTTGCACTCAAGTATACACACTTGAGAGTCGAGTTTCGTTTATTAATCAGTGTAGTACTCAGCTGATATCGTAAACCTAAACCGCATCTTGAGATATGTTTATTAATAAGATCATAACCTCAAGATTGTACTCAAGTGCGTGTACTTGAGCTGAGTAACGTTTATTAATACGGGCCTAAGTATCTAATATATAAAAAATAATTTTTGTTTTTCTTATTTTATGCGCTGCCATGCTATTCATCAGGTTGCGCTAAAACTTTGTCAATTTATTGTTTGCACTCGCGCGAAGGTTAATAGGCATAGTACAATTAACTTACAGTAGGTGGCGTGCGTATCGTACCGAAAAATTTATTTGAAAGTTATATAATTTCATTAAATTTCAATGAATGTAATCAGTAATCATTCCTAATTAAAGAATATTACTGTTCCAAATTTAAAACGATATTTCCACAATTATTTCTTGCGGCTGCACCGCGTCGGGTACCAGCTAGTATGAAATAAAAAGAAGAGCTCATAATATGTTCCGGTTTCTAAATTTAACACCGCTCTCTCTTATCGTTTTAAATGTTTCCTTGGCGCATATTTGTACAATAAATTACACAGAGAACTAGACATTTTTCCACTTAATTATTACTTGTTTAAAAAAAAGGTTCACGCCTGGTTATTGTCGCTAGATTACGAACAGACCGAAAATTTGTTAACAACAGTAAGATAAGAAAAATAACAAAATTATTTTTTGATTCTGATTTTAGTTGCTTAATTTATCCCATTGCACGTTCACATTCACGTTTTCAAAACGTGAAATAAGAAACTGCCAACTACCCGCCAATCACGTAGTCCTTCATACATAAACTCACGTCTAACACATAAACTTTAACAAAATTTGTCCATTACATACTGTTTTGTCATATTATATTCTAGTATATAGATTTGAGTGATTTTTTCCATATACTATTTGTTTCTTACTGTGTAAATTATTCATTCTTAAGTTTACTTGTAAATGTATCAATGTCTACTATTACAATATGGACGTCCTGGAACCCTATAAGACAGGTTTACCTAATGCAGGGTTCACAGAGCTTAATCATTCTTTTATTTTATTTATTCTTAATGCATTCCTAAAATAAAAGAATACAAAGAGCGAACTTAATGCCTTGATGCATTCTCTACCAGTCAACCCATAGATATTATTCATACCCATTATTAGATAGTGTTATGTGATTCTCCTTATAAATAATTAAATAAATAAAAAATAATCGACTGCATAAACAAATAAGATTACGCTAATAAATTTCAACAAAATAATTCAAACGAAGATGTAAAATAAAGGGAAAGGGAATACGAATGCAGACGTGCGACAAAGTTTTGCCTAAAGTCTCATTATGTAAATACATTCTCACCAACATGCTTTCGTAGCATGTACTTCGTGGATTATTCATCCTTCAAGCTGCAACTAAGCACCGCGAGTGAATTAACGGGCACGTCACGTATACATTATGCGGCATCAAAATTACTAACCATTTGTCGAAGGTTGAATCCAGTTTTTAATCTGATCACGGAAGCATGTGTTCACACTAGTCGGTTATCGGATCCGTTTGATGGTGATGCGATTGATTTTGGGTGCAACGAAAAGATTTTCGTTATGAACCTATAATGAAGTGATTAGCTGAAGTTCTAAACATCTTCTCCATTCCATCATCGCACCATCAGATGCTCGGCCAGTCCCCATTCTTTTGTTGTCGACATACCACACATTCGAACCAAACAATTCGTTCATAATGCGCACAACAAAGCAGTGGATCTTGTTTTTCATCCATCAGATTATAAAACCTATTCATTCTTTCCTTGAAGACCCCCTTCAAAGAGTGAATAGGTTTTTGTTAGGCTAAGAAAATGCGCTTAACCATCTTCGGCTGCATCACCACTTACCATCAGGTGAGATAATAATCGAGCACTGGCTTAAAATAGTAAAAAAAAGTAATTATGACGAGAGGAAAAAAGCAATTGGATCATTCTAATATGGATCAAAGAAAAATGTATAAATATTAAAAACACTTTAATGCTTGTTTTTCTTTACATAATTGTATGTAAAATAATTAAACTTAAACATACATGGCAGGTAATGAGATCATTTTGTAAAAATGTTTAAAAATAAATACATAAATCTAAATTATGAGGTAACAGAAGTTACCACCAAGACCACAGAAGATAACACTATAAGCTATAAAAACAAAACTAAAAATGAAATTCAAATAACTGTTACAAAAGAAGTAACAAAATAATCATCGTCCCTTGATTTTGCAATCCTTATTCACAATGTTATTGAAATAAAACTGTAAAAATATTATTATTCTGACCACAGGAAGAGACAATCATTTCTGTAGTCTTTTTAAAGTTTCGAAAGTAAGACTGATAAGACAATTTTTAATCATTGCTATCAAAAATGAATTTAACCTCTTGCGTGATAATTCACATGTGAGACTTAGCCACAATTTAAGGATTTGAAAGCACTGTTGCTAATTAACATTAAAATTCTGTAAGACCCGGCCTTCTTCTTCACTATCCAATGATGAATATAAATTATTGTAATTTTTTATACTTTAAGTTTGAAGTTTTCCAACTTTAAAAATAACATGGTCAATTACGTCTCAAGATATGGAAGCTATAATATTAAAGCATGTTTCATCATCATCGCTTGTGGGATAATTTAAAGCATTAGTAGAGGCAGCGTGCTTAGGTAAAGTTTCAGTCAAATTAATTGTGACTGTGTCTTCTTTTTTTTTTTCTAGGCACATACATATGTGTCTTCAGACTCACTGTCTGATGAATACCCAATAGAAAAATGCCTCTCAAAGGCTGACAGGTTATAGTGTCAACTGAATCCGATGACAACTACTCATCACCCTCAGATACCTGTGGTTTAAAACGTTGAATTACTCTCATTTCATAATCTCTGCAATGCTCATCTGGACCACATTGCAATTAAAAATTATAACACATGTTTAAGTAGAAATGCAATAAGCAGTAGATAATTATATACCAAGATACCTGGACTTGATGATGGTGTGTTAAAAATAACTTCAGCTTTTTTTATCAATTTTTGCTTTTCCCTGTACTTTCGAGCCTTTTCTGCTGATTTTCTACACAAAATCCTTTGTCCCCGCGGTGTATAGTCATTAATCGTTTTTATTTCATTTTCTGCTTTCTGTTTATGACACCTTTCATGGTCTTTGCGCTTGCATTCTTCCAAAGCAACAGGATTCTGTTTTTTTTCATTCTTATTTCTCATTGACATTTTTTTCTGTTCTCTGCGTTTAATTTCGTTTTTTCAAAGTGTTATTCCTTCTTCAGTCCCCAGACTATCCTAAAAATTTTATATTTCTCATGATGTGCAATTTCTAAAGACGTGTGTCTCACATGTTGTCCACGGAAGGGAAATATGTCCACGGAAGGGACAAACGGTTACAAAATCTAAAACGCTACTTTTTTTTTTGAGATTATGTGATATGGATAATGCATTATGGTCAAAGTACCTTGGTATCTACAAGTTCGACAACAAAATATATTTTTAAATAAAGTACTTAACTTATTTCAACAGTAATAGAAGAGATCCGTGAACTTTTACAATCAAATTTTCTCAATGAGTATTAAATTTTAAATACGATTACTTGCTTTGACAAGTCACACAACTCACTGAGTAGATAACAGCTGTCATTAGTTTGGTTAGAACGAAAAAATATGTTAAAAATTATCCAAAATATGAGAAATAATAGTCTATTCGGTGATGGCCACGGAGGAATATTAGTGATTTAAAGCATTTTGAGAATATCAAATTTTAAGTAATTATGGCCTTGAGTTTTTTTGATTTTTTGGTATAGATAAGGATATACTTAATCCGATTTTCATGAAACCAAACAACTATTTTGGAATGTTATATTATTGAATGGTAGTTAAACTGGTAGAAGTATGATCTGAACAGTCCACGGAGGGGACAAATGAGCCAAAATTTTCATTTCATATATAAAATTTGGAATAATTTTTCCTTTTTAACACGCTTTTATTAGCTTGGTATGTATCTATGTAACGGAATTTTCGAATGTGATTTTCATCCCCTTCAAAGCGTCGGATTGATTTGAAACTTCGCACACTTATCAAGGACCGATGACAATGCAATAATTTAAACAGTTTGTCCTATTATCCTTGCCAGGATCCTCAGGATTTGCGAATAATTCATAAAACAACTACGATTACTGCCAGTTCAATAGTATAAGCAGCGTAAAAGAACTTCGTTCCAAAAAAAAAAACACACTTTTGTAGTTAGCCGCACTAAAAAATAGAAAATAAATAATAGTTTAAAAAAACTAAAAAAACACATTTTTGTAGATAACCGAACTAAAAAGTAGATAATAATTTTCAATAAGTTTAAAATAAGAAAATAGTGATTAACATAAAAAAGTTCATTATGTTGCAAAAAAGCGCGGGGTGTAAATATTTTTGGATATCTGTAAAATTAGCGTCATCATAAAAATACCTGAAAAAACACCCCACGCTTTTTTACAATAAAATGATTTCTTTATGTTAATCACTACTTTCTTATTTTAAACTTATTAAAATTATTTTCTACTTTTTAGTTCGATTATCGACAAAAGCGTAACTATTATTTATTTTTTAGAATGATAAATAGATCCGCTTTCTTTTAGGGAATTTCCGATCAACTTGTTATTTGATAGTGCCAAGATGTTCATCGTGAACGTTTTTTTTACAACAAATAAGAATGACCCAATTATGACGAGAGATGGTGATTAATTATAAAGGATGGTGGTTTTGGATGTAGGGTATACAGACGACAAAGGTGACTATTCACACTGATCGTCTCAATATTCTAACCGCACAATTAATAACCACACAAGCTTAATCGCGTGCGGGGTCCGATACGATTTTTGATTGATCATGCGGCACTAGCAATTATCTGATAAAATTTGTCGAAGTTGATAACAAAATAATGTCGGATAGAATGGGAACAAGCTTCATAAAATATTCTGTCACTAGAGCTAATTTGTGTACTATATATGAATGTTTGTTATATAATATTTTTAGTAAATAACTAGCTGGCAGCCGGCGCGTTGCTAACGCAGAAGAAATAATTGTGGAAATATCGTTTTAAATTTGGAAGAGTTATATTGTTTAATTAGGAATGATAATACGTTCATTGAGATTGAATGATATATCTTTCAAATAAATTTGTCGGATGAACGGTATGGCAGCGCATAAAATACGAACAAACAAATATAATTTTTATATAAGTATTAGATTATTATTATTGCTATGTTGCTAATTTTATTTTATTACAAGGATCTTAGCTAATAAATTTATAATAACTTTAATACCTATAAGTAATAAAAATTATAAGTTTAGTCTAAATGTTTTTGTTTACTTTTTTACAACTGGCATACTATTGCTCCATGACCGGGCTTAAATGGGCGTGAGTGTATTTGTAGTCCTTTTACATAAGGTGATAAAAAAGCATAAATAAATAAAGTTTTGAGCTAAGTGCTCTGCGTATATTTCGCAATACGCGAACATCTCGAGTTCAATTCCTGCCGACACCATTGAATTTGTTAATTGTAATTTTTAGTGCTGATTACGTACGTGATTGGTGGTGAAAGAAAACATCTTGAGGAAACCTGCATGTCTGAGGAATAAAGATATTTTATTTTATTTTTAAAGTCCACCAACTTGCACTAGAGTATCGCGGCGGATTGCTCCAAAACCCTCTCAGGAATAAAAGGAAGCCTGTACCCAGCCATAGGATGTATAAAAGCATTACTTTACGGTAGTTTAATAAAGTACCCGTTTTTCATCGTACAAATGTAAGTGGGAACGGGCCGTTACTCGCACATTTATTTTGCGTCACACTTCATTCCATCATCGGACCACCAGACACTCGGCTGATCTACACCTCTTTGTTGCCGACATGCGACGCATTCGAACCAAATGGTTTGCTTCGTCGTTTATAATTCGTACAGCAAAGGAATGGAATCCTTTACCTGTCTATCCATCCGATAATAAAGTTAAGCTACGTAGCTTAACTTAATAATCGGATGCGTTATATGTAATCGGATTGGATCGGATGCTGTATATATATATGTATATATGAATCAGTGCATCTTCGACTGCATCACCACTTACTAGTAGCACAGACTTATAACAGTAAAAAAAAATAGTATGAAAATTTATTTATTTATCACCTTATTAAAAATAATAACATTAGAGCTTAAAAACACTAACAACACGCTTTGTAAAATGCTAGAAAATTCATGTCCTCTGCCAGATGGCGGTACAACCAATAAATATGTGAAATACCCAAACCGGCGACAGGGCGAAGGTGCGAGACATATGGTACCAACGGCGGACTGTGGTATAATAGACTGATAAAAAAGAAGAATTAAAATTAACGGATTTTTTGTCAATACAAAATGTTTTGAAACAGAAACAGAAACTTTTTTATTCAATATAGATTATAAATAATACTTATTGAAAGTCACTCTTTTGTTTACTTACCACTGTTTCGAAAAAAAAAAACCTCTGTCCTGCGAAGAACCAGCAAGAAACCCAGCGGGACTTTTTTTTTAAAATAACAACTTACAATCATGTATGTTACACAATTAACCACACAAAAGAAATTAGAAATAGCTTGGTAGCGATCACCTCATTCCCAGGGGTTATTATCATCCATAAATTCCTTAAAATTATAATAACCCTTTTTATACAAACTTTGTTTAATAAAGTTTTAGAACATTGAGCAGGTCAAATTTTGTATATTTTCTGGGATTATGTTGTAAAAGCGTATACATCGCCACAAGAATAAATTACTGATTCGGTGGAGTCGAGTAACTGGTACTACTACCTTGTGTCTGTTGCTAGTATTTACATAATGAATATCACTTATTTTTTGTACAACTACTTTTATTTTCATAAATGTATTGAGAGGCCAAAGTTAATATATTAATTTCCTTAAATTTTTGTCGGAGCGACTCTTTAGCTTTTAATTCATAAATTGCTCTTATGGCCCTCTTCTGTAAAACAAATATAATTTCAGTGTCAGTCGCGTGTCCCCATAGCAAAATACCATACGACATTACGCTATGGAAACAGCTAAAGTAAACAAGTCTAGCTGTTTCCACACTGGTAAGATTTCTAATATTTTTTACAGCATATTTTTTTTTATAGAAGAGAAGAAAAATCTCCGGTGGTAAACAATTCCACAGAGAAGTTGTACGAGGAAGAAAACTCCTAGTAAAACACACAGTGGTGGACCGCCAAGCATCCAGATGATGAGGATGGTATCGTGAATTTTGACGCGATGTGCGTTCTTGAAATTTGGCGACTGGAATTAATCCGAACAATTCCTCAGAACACTCCCCGTGGTAGATTCGATAGAAAATGCAAAGGGATGCAGCAATACTAAGTATGCTGCAGAACTAAGTATGCTTGCTAATTTTGATATATGGGGGCTTCATTGAAGCTTCGCGTCTAGTGTCATTCCAAGAAAAATTGTGCTATCGACAAGACTCAGTTCCTCCCCATTTAATATTTACATTATTATTTGACATTTGGAGTCATGAATTTCATACATTTCGTTTTAGTATCATTTAAATGCAAGTTATTAACATTAAACCAATTTACTAATTTAGATATAGCATTATTTACTTTTTTTTTATAGGAGAGGGGCAAACAGGCATGCGGCTCACCTGATGGTAGTGACTACCGCCGCCCATGAACAACTGCAACACCAGAGGAACCAGAGGTTGCAGATACGTTGCCGGCATTTTAAAAGGAGTAGGCTCTTTTTGAAGGTCCCTAAGTCGTATCGGTCCAGAAAAATCGCTGGTGGTAAACTATTCCACAAGGAAGTTGTGCGAGGAAAAACATCTTCTAAATCGCACAGTGGTGGATCGCCAATCATCCAGATGGTGTGGACGGTATCGGGAGTTCTGCCGCGATGTGCGTTCGTGAAATTTGGCGGCTGGGATTAGTCCGATCAATTCCTCAGTGCGCTCCCCGTGGTAAATGCGAAAATGCAAAGAGATGCAACATCTCTTCGCAGCGCCAATGAATCGAGCCGATCGGAAAGGACTCGGTCGTCGACGATTCGAGCCACTCTGCGCTGGATGCGGTCAAGTGGAAGGAGCTGGCACTGGGGAGCCCCAGCCCAGAGATGGGAACAGTATTCCATGTGAGGTCGAACCTGCGCCTTGTAAAGTTGCAGGCGTTGTGCTGGCAAGAAATACTGTCCCGCTCTGTTGAGCACGCCAAGTTTCTAGAGGCCAATTTGGCCTTCTCTTCCAAGTGACCACGAAACTGCACGTCACTCGATATGTCGACGCCGAGGATTCCGATACTGGCTGAGGCAACAAGGGGAGTGCCTTGAAACTGAGGAGATACGACAAAGGGTTCTTTTAGCGGTAAACGCGCAAACTTGTGTCTTCTGAGGATTAAACTGGACTAGATTTTGTCGCCCCAATCCGAGACTTTGTTCAGCAAAGACTCGACTTCAACACAAGTTTATTCCGGTACTCGGCGACGTTTTCCCGAGAAATATTGGCACGGCCGGTGTATAGAGCATCACCAGTGCTGTCATCCGCATAGCAATGAATGCTACCGGTTTGCAACATATCATTGATATGCAGAATAAACAGCGTTGGTGATAGCACGCAGCCTTGTAGAACACCAGCGATAATAGGCTTGTAGTCGGAGCATGCACCGTCTACAACGACCTTGATGCTCCGATCTGCAAGAAAGCTGGTGATCAATTGCACAATTTCTCAGGAAGCCCATAGGAAGGGAGCTTCGAAAGAAGCGCTTTGTACCAAACCCGATCGAAAGCCTTCGCAATGTCAAACTAACGGCCAATGCCTCCTTGGACTCTACTGCCTCCGCCCATCTATGAGTCAGGTACACCAGAAGATCACCAGCTGATCGACCCCGACGAAAACCGTATTGGTGGTCACTAATCAGCTGTTGATCCTCCAGGTACCGCATGAGCTAGCAGTTTATAACGGACTCCATTATTTTGGAGAACATGGGGTGATGGCGATAGGCCTGTAGTTGGACGGGTCTGAGCGGTCGCCATTTTAGGGATCGGTTGGACAAAAGCTGTCTTCCATGATTTCTGGACTACGCCTAGGGAATAGGAGTACCGGAAAAGACGCGTTAGAACCGGTGCCAACTCCGGGTACACGTCCTCAGCACAATTGGGGATTCCGTCAGGCCCACACGACTTGTAAATGTCCAGGGGAGGTGCTTTGCGAACCGAGCGCTGTGAGAATCGCATATCCAGAATGGAGCACTCACACCGCGGGATGGTCGGCGATGTGTTCCCCGTCATCAAGAGTCGAGTTGGACGCAAAAGGGAGCCTAAAATGTCAGCGTGGGCCAGTGAGTCGTCCTCCTGTGCAGAGATGGTAGTGATGGCTTACAGAAATTCCTTGGACAGCCTTGGCGAGAGACCAGAATGCACGGGTTCCCGAAGGAAGGCGAACTAGTTTCTCGCCAATTCTTCAATGTGCTCTGACTTTGCCTGGGCAATAACTCTTTGAAGGACCTGGAGGCGAAGTTATACTTCTTTTTAAGGATGCTGGTGTTTACATACCGAGCCGCCGAAGCCTCAGCCCAGGCCTGATAGCACTCCTGCTTACTGCGTAATGCAGTCTTACGGGAGCGACCAAACCAAGGCCAAGATCTGCTTCCGATGGGTACCACAGATGATGGAATAAATAGTTCCATTCCTGTAGCACCACATCAGCGCTAGGATCATCCGGCGAGAAGCAAACCCGCCCCCATGGGTAGGATGCAAAAGACCGCATTTCGTCCCAATCCGCCGACCTTTAATGCCAAACACGGCGGCAACCTGCAGAACGCAACCGCGAGGGCGTGAGTGGCACCACACCCGGATCAGACAATGGTCCGAAGAGCCGAGAGGGCATCGACGGAAACCTGATATCCGTCCGGATGAGAGGTCAGCAGAAGGTCCAACACGTAAGGTGCATGGTCCTTCACATCTGGAATCCGCGTAGGCGAAGTAACCAGTTGTGTCAGACCATATGCCAAGGCAAAGTCATAAACAGATCTCCCGCATGATCAGTTAAACGTGAACCGAGCCATTCGGCATGGTGGGCGTTAAAATCGCCAAGGATCACGATCTCTGCGGATGGGACCTGTTGTAGCAAGGAATCTGTAGCCATTTGGACGTGGTCGATGAGTCGGTCTGTTTCGGCATTACCGCTATGGGACCTATAGAGGCACCCGTAGACGCGCGTATGGTCGCCGCTGTCTACGCGTAGCCAAAAGATGGACAGGTCCGAACCTTTCAGACTGCCGAGGCGTCGAGAATAGATGTCCTCTCTGACGCATACGCAAACTCCAGCCCGAGGCACAAAGGTGTTCAATTTGTACCCCGGGTAGGAGAGATACGAAGTATCAGCCGGAGAGAACACCTGCGTCTCGGCCAGAAAGAGCAAGGCCGCCGTCTTGCCTTCGCCGCCGCTGCTTCGCCGTCCGAGATAGTAGTGGACGGCGTTTAGGTTCGAGAGAAGTCCTTGATTTTGCAGAAATTCACGGATAGCGTGGCAGGAGACGCCTTGGTCTTGTTGCTCAGTTTGCCCCGAACAGTTATTGTTTTGAGTGGAATTTTGCCCCAGAATACGCGGGGCAGCCTGAGCACCCACACTCAGGAGTGGAGTAGCATGGTCGTGGATGCTCAGAGGGTTTCTCCAGGGTGCTGGTACCTCCTGGGGTAGTCTATGATTTAATCCCGCTACCATGTTGATGGGGGAGGGAGAATTGGGCCTCCAGTCACCTGCACTCACAAGACGAAACGCAAAGCGGGCTTCCACTTCACACCGGTATTCTGTGAGGTCGTGGTACTAACCCGGCTCGAGCCGGCCCATACATGCAACAGCAAAAGCTGCTGCGTGGCTCTACCACCGTTAAATGGCGTTAGTGGCGTTACTTCGTCATATTTTAATAATTCTCGTTTTATTTTGAAAATTCATGAAGTGTCATCAGTAAATATATAAAATAATACTATATTATGGTTATCCCCTACTATGTAAGGTAAGTCATTAATATATACAATAAACAGAAAGGGGCCGAGAATTGAGCCTTGAGGCACGCCCATTTGTACTATCGACCCGGAAGAGGTCATACTATTAATGAAAACTTTTGCGTTCTGTTACTTAAATATGAAATAATTAATTTAAGAGCATTACTTTACATTACTACTACTACTATTACATTACTTCTTACACCGTAGTGTTGTAGTTTCTGATTAATTTTTCATGGTGAACACAATCGAAGGCTTTGGATAGGTCACATAATATACCCAAAGCATCCTGTGAATTCTCCCATGCATTGAAAATATATTTAATCAGCTCAACACCAGCATCAGTTGTCGAGCGACCCCTTGTGAAACCGAATTGATTTTTATGAAGTTATTATATTTACATTAAAAAAATAAAATTTGATCAAGAATATTTTTTTCAAAAATTTTATTAAGTGCTGGCAGTACAGTAATTGGTCTAAAATTGGCGGGGTCTAATGTACTACCATATTTAAATAAAGGTATTACTTTACTATGATTCATTAAATCAGGAAACACACCATATTCGATACTAGTATTAAAAATAATAGCTAGTTGAGGCGCGATTATATCGATTATAGACGCAATAACTTTAACGGAAATCCCCCACAGATCCGTAGTTTTCTTAATATCAATAGTTTTAAAATATTTTACAATAGCCATTAAAGTTTATATTTTTTTTCATTGATGGAGTTTTCTATAAAGTATTATAAATATAACTTGTGCCAGGCAACTCCGCTCTTCCACAGAGAATTTCTATAGTATCTACATGAAACAAATGTGGTTTTTAATTACTACGTATGATGCAACAGTCTCTTGAGAGCATTATGAGACGGCCTCTACAACACCATGTTATCAGCGTAGCCTATTTATAACTTGCTTATTTTGTTATAATAATAATAATCATAATTTACTTCAGACCATAGTTTAAGAAATAAACTGTGGTTGCTCAGGGGCAAGCATTTTTTAGCCGACTTCAAAAAGGAGTAGGTTCTAAATTCGTATGTATGTTTTTTATTTTGATTGTATTACCATTACAGCCTATCAAAATTCTACAACTGAACAATGCCTCCACACGTAGGTAACCGCAATTTTATTTATTCAGCTGTTACAGGGAAAATGCCTCAGTACCTATTGCTTCAGTTTCCCTCTGTCACCTCTTACGACACCCACGGAATGATATGGGACAGTGAATATTCTTACACCGCCACTGCACGGTTATTTTGGTTGTATGTTACGCGATATTTTCGCAAATGGTAAACCGATTTTAATGATACCCTTTTATTAAATGGGTTTAAGCTTTAAGGGTGATCCATACAAATTTGAAGAAGAAATTCCATTACGCAGTCCTCCTACATTGGAGTAGAGCAGCGGATTACATCATAACCCTCACAGGAATGGGAAGAGACTATGCACAGCAAAACGATGTATATAGGCTGTCCCAGATCGACGTCAAGCCGTAATCGGGTGATAGGTCAAGTCATAATAGTTAACAGAAAAATAATAAAAAATTTTTGCTATGTAGTTTAAAAATTACAAGCATTTATTAAAAAATAGAGAAAATCTACACCCTGTGACGGTCTTTCAACGCCTGTTGCTACAAATTAAACCTTTTTTAAATTTTCTTTTTATTATATAATCCTGAATAATGCTTCTGAAAACTGTTGCTTAAAATTTACAGCCAACTGCTCCAGTCCAGAAGGAAGTATATTTTTTTCCCAACCAAGTATTCAAAATTCATACTTTGCCCAGTTTTTAATGACTGTACTTAGACAAAAAGTACTACACGAGTTTGGCAAGTAACTTTGAAAGTTGGCGCATAATTCCAAAATGATATAACACTTGCAAGATTATTTATATATGGAAAAACCCAGTTGTAAATAAATTTTCCTTACCTGTTTAAAATGATTTTTGTGTACCCCACGGCTTTGCTCAAGCGTGTTACGTAAGATTCTAGTTTGAGTGAAATGTAGGTAACCAGTTGACCAAGTGTGAGCTGTATAGGCTGTAACTTTACCTTTAATTTTACTGTAAGTATTGAGTGAGAAATTCTCCTCGGTAATTTATTATGAATTTATTGAAGTATAAATAAATACTCGTTAATAAGTAAATTATTTTATATGTTAACATATTTATATTTCCAGTGCCTTCGACTTGTTTTTTTCATAAAATGTGAAAATTCCAGACACAATTTTTCTACAGATTTATTATACTCCTATTATATTTGAAAATTGATGTTTTATTTAAAATCGAGCCTGCTCGATAAATTCTTCAAAGGTTTCTCTTTCTAAAAAGACAACTCATCAATCTGAAAAATTGAACCTAAAAGAAGATAGGCACATTCACAGATTTTTATCTGTGAGGCTATTAAGTGTGAGACACTTTGAGTCTTGACATTTCGTCCTTTGAATAAGAAAATTGATTTTGAATATTTCTAGCTATATCAAACATTCTACCAATTTAACTGAAAGTTAAGTTCATTTACTACAGCCTATTCAAGTTCAAAGAGATATTTGCCATTCTTGCCCCGTGACAAATGGGTTGGCAACAGCAGTTTTATAACATTATTGTTGTTAATTAGAAAGACGCTGCTGCCCATCGCCTTTCATTAACTGAAAGTTAAGTCCATTAACTATAGCCTATTCAAGTTCAAAGAGATATTTGCCATTCTTGCCCCGTGGTAAATGGGTTGGCAACAGCAGTTTTATAACATTATTGTTGTTATTAGAAAGACGCTGCTGCCCATCGCCTTTCATTAACTGAAAGTGAAGTCCATTAACTACAGTCTATTCAAGTTCAAAGAGATATTTGCCATTCCTTCTTTAATCACTTACGACATCCAGAAAGAAAGGAAGTTTTTTTGAATAAATTTTTGATTTCCATTCGTACACATTACTAGTTTGAGGACAGCAACTCTGCGTTCACCAAGCCACTTGTTCAGCATGGTTTAGTGCTTTGCAGATTTGTAAATAGTAATACTAATAATATTCCGGCGACGAGGTTCGCCACCCGTCACGTTCTGTCTCCCGGTGGGGCGAAAAGTGGATTGCGGAAGCCCGTCTGGCTACGCTGAATGTATGTGGAGCAATGAATGATAAGATGGATGAAGTATGCGATATGATGTATGATAGAGGAATAGATGTTATGTGTAAATGAGACGAAACGGAAGGAATGGATGCCACTACACATGGCATGTATACCGCGTACTGGTCTGGTGTAGACGAGACCGAGCGGGCATGCTAGGAGTCGGTATCATCCTTTCAGAAAGAATGGGTCATTGTGTGAAAGAGTATGAATGTAAGCCAGAGACTGCTATGGATACGAATGAAAGTGGGCTTAAAAGTTGTTTGTTCTAGGGGTCTACGCCCCAGACATGTCTAAGCCCACTTATATCCGAGGGCAGTTTTGGGAGATGGTAAGGATGGTGCTAATGAAATGCAAGGGTAATGAAAATATTGTTATATTAGGAGATTTTAATGGAAGGGTTGGCGTGAAGAGGCTTGGTTATGAAAGGATATTGGGAACGTTTGGTGATGAAAGTATAAATGAGAATGGTGAAAGCCTCCTCACCGTATGTGTGGAAAAGAATCTTTTTGTGACGAACACTTTCTTTCGTCATAAGAAGATTCACATGTATACATGAGAAAGAGGTGATGATAGAAGCATGATAGATTTCATAATTGTGGATGAAAGAATGAGGAGCGCAGTGGTAGATACAAGGGTTTACCGGGGGTCCAACGTAGGGACGGATCATTACTTGGTCTTATGCCGAATTAATGGTCTATTCAGACGTTGGCAGCATCGGACATCTGTGTCTACCACTGCGTTACATCGTATAAGAACAGAGAGGTTACAAGATGAAGGTGCGAAAGAGAAATTCAAATGTAGACTGAGAGAAAATATAAGTGGTACGGATGAATTGTGTATGAATGATTTAGACTTGGAGACTGTGCGGTGGAATGTCAAGAAGGTTTGGTGGATGCAGCTACCGAAGTATGTGGTGTAAGTAAGAGAACGAATGAAAAGAAAAATAACACTTTATGGTGGGATGATGAGGTACGGATGTAAGTAAAAGCAAAGAAGAGAGCATGGCTAGATTTACTAGCAACCAAGGCTAGTTATTCTAGCGGTATGAATGGTGATATTGAAAGAAAAAGGCAGTCTTTAGACATCTAAATAAGAGATTAAAAGAAAAGTTGAAAGGAAAAGCAAGAAAGAACGGATAAGAATGATAGAATATCGGATAACTTCCAGGCAAATATTAAAATGTTCTGGAAACTCGTAAGAACTGCCAGGACATTCAAACCAGCCCAGAATGGATGCTATACGAGACCAGAATGGCTGTACTCTGAAAGACGACGTGTCGAGTTTAAGGAGATGGAAGGAATACTTTGAAAGCGTGTTTATGAGTGATGAGACTTTTTTAATTAAATGAATAGGAATTTCGAAAGAAGAGGAAAGAGATAGAGAGATAAGTATAGATGAAATAATGAAAGCAATGAAAAGTATGAAAGCAGGTAAGGCAGCCGGATATGATAGAGTATCACTCGAAATGCTAAGGGCTGGAGAGGAAGTGGTGGCAGACCTGCTGTACACCTTGTTTAATTTGTGTTGGGAACTTAAGGGTACCGGAGACTGGTGCAAAGCCGTGATAGTCCCACTATATAAAGGAAAAGGATCGCAGCAGGACTGTAAAAACTACCGTGGTATCAGTCTTCTTAGCATTGTGGGAAAACTATATGCTAAGGTACTAATTGAAAGAGTTATGAAAGATACTGATGGAAAAATTTGGGATGTGCAAGGGATTTAGAAAGGAATGGGAATTACGGATCAGGTCTTTTCCATGCGCATGATCGCGGAGAAGTTTTTGGCCAAAAACCAAAAGGTTTTTTGTGCGTTCGTGGACTTGGAAAAGGCTTATGACAGAGTGGACAGGGATGTATTAGGGCAAACACTGAACTCATTTGAGTTGAGCGCTGGGTTGATACAGGCATTGAAGTCTCTGTATAGGGACTCCAGTGCTTGTGTCAGGATCAACGGGGCCTACTCGGACTGGTTTGGCATCCATAAAGGGGTCAGACAGGGCTGTGTGGCTTTCCCGTGGCTGTTCAACCTATTTATGGACAGTTGTTTGGAAAATTTGAAAGTTGAAGAATGCGGGTTAAGAATGGGTGAGTTAACCGTCAAATGCCTTTTGTACGCCTATGATCAAGTCATACTCTCGTCGTCGGCGGCCGAGTTGCAAATGATGGTTACATTAATGAACAGGTCATTAAAAGAAAGGGAATGAAAGTGAACGCAAGTAAGACGAAAGTTATGGTTTTGAAACAGAAGAAAGTAAAACGATATGTGAAATAAGAATAGAAGGAATTGGTCGAGCAAGTAGATGAGTTTGTGTATGTAGGATGTGTATTTAGCAGGATGGTAGGTATGATAAGGATATAGAACCACGAGTGAACGCAGGAAATAAAGTAAATGGGGCTCTACACTGTATTGTGGAAAGTCAGAATGTGTCCAAAAAGGCACGTATGGCAATCACAATGCTGTGTTATCCTACTTTAATGTATGGTGGTGAAAGTTGGGTGTGGCAGAAGAAGCATGAGAGTAGAATAAATGCTGTAGAAATGCGGTTATTAAGGAGTATGTTAGGGCTGAATCTGAATGACAGAGTGATAAATTTTGTGGTAAGAGAAGAGTGTAGTTTGCAAGATGATGTTGTGACCAGGATTAAGAAAGGAATGCTTCGGTGGTTTGGTCATGTAGAAAGAATTAATGAGGAAAGAGTGACAAAGCAAATTTATGTGGCAGAGGTGAACGGCAGAGTCGAGAAGGACGCCCTAGACGAAGGTTTATCGACCAAATTAGCGATATAATGAAAATGGGCCAAATTAAGAGTACCCTAACCGACGAGCGTGTATGCGTAGGTATATGGATGCAGGAGGCGAGAGGGGTGTGTCAGGATCGTGCCAAATGGAAGTCCATAGTCTCTGCCTCACCTCTGGGTGACAGGCGTGAGTGTTTATGTTATGTATATGTTACTAAGATATATTTTTATTTACCACTGCTTCAGAACTTCACAGAATAGACAGTTATAATATCTTTCACGTAGGTATGTTTATATATTCTTATAAACTTTTTGGCAGTTTTTGTTTTAAGAAATTCGTTGCCAAACAGGCGTTACATTTATTAAATATATTGAGAGGCTCATGTTAACTCTTCAAGCTTTTCTATTATATATATATTTAATTTTTATGTCCGTGTGTATGTGACTGAACTTCTTCTAAACGGCTGGACCGATTTTGATGAAATTTTGTTTGATTAAGTAATTCACAAACACAAAATTTCATAATTTGATTCAAGAATGGTTTAGATTCACAATTAGACCCGGTAGGTGCGGAGCGGTTCGCTAGTTTCTTATACACCACTATTTTGTAAGTACCAAAAAAAATTAAATACAGTTGCAGCAGATGTTACTAGTGATAAATGGCACAGTCAGAATTTTTTATTATTTATCTATCACAATGTTATCGAGGTTTCTTTTTATCCAAAAACTAGCCTAACTTTATTATCACAGTACTAGAAAATACTACACAAGTAAATAACGTACGCACTCCATTCATAAGACGCTCCCGTTCCATCTCCCACCTTTAATACAGTACCTACGTCCCTACTTCTTTCTCACTCGTATTCTCTCGCTTACTTTACCGGCTCACGAAATGAATCTAAATTCAGTAATTACGTATAATAAATGAGTGACTAATTATTATCCTTTGTTTGAGATATTTTTTTAGTTAATTATTTTAAGTTTTTTCTACCTAAATGTGATCAGTAACAGACACTGAAAATACTTATTTTTTTTGGTATTCACAAAATATGAGTGTATAATTGAAGTAACAAACGAACTCACAGTGTACCTGATGGCGTTACCTACCCAGACGGACTCATAGGCAGGAAATGAGTGCTACCTCCTAAGAGCAGAGTTCAGCGGGCATGACAAAGACTCGCTCATGTATTGGTATCCTGGTGTTCTGAGTAGCAGCCTGCAAAAATGTAAATCGAATGTGCCGCTACACCACATGCCTCGTTAAACGCTCTCTGGGACCTAAATTGAGGCCTGTGAGATAAGCGTTCGGCGGCGCGTGCATCGTGGCAGCGTATTTCTAATACTCGAGTGGCCGCTATCACCAGTATGTCATGACGCCACGCTGCACGCACCGCCAATTGTTCTCTACTAAGTCATTAAATGAATAAGTTAAAAATTTTATATTTGTGATGACGGTTCATCACGATGTCATTGTAACATTTCGTAATTTTACAGTATATATTTCTAACTTTTTTCATCTTTCCTTTTTAATAATATAAACCACCTTTTGTAAATATTTTAAATAGGGTGACTGTATACTTTGCATAGCTGTTAGTACAACAATATGTTACAAAATCATACTACATAAACACACAAACGGTTCAAAAACAAACCAGCCCGTAGAAAACGAGTAAAACGTAGAGATCGTTGGCAGAGAATAAAATAAATATTTACCGAGGCATGAAGCCAGATTGATATAGTGTCAGTGTAAACTGTTGATGGAGGAGTGTTTGACCGTACATTGCAAATATTCATCCCTTACTGTTTATGTAATAAATTATTCTACATCGTATTATAGTAGTTTAGTGTTTTCTTAATAGTTTTTTTTTATAGAAAAAACAATGTAGAAAGTAGAGCCGTGGTGGCTCAAGGGCTATGTGCTTGCCGTAAATTTTACACTACGCAAGCTACCAGGGTTTGATTCCCTGGCTGGCACCAATGCTTTTTTTATTTTACAGATTAACACTGCAATTATTAATCGTATTTTAAGCACTGTTATACTAAATGATGGGTGAAGGAACACATCGTAAGAGCACCTGAATCTAGATTCCTTTTTTGCCAAGGAGTCTGTTAGGTAGTTACCACCCTCTTACCTATTTGTAATAAAATTATAAACACGCTTTTTATCTGTTTGTCTGTGCGTTTGTGCACGATACTCTCAGTAAGGGGAGGGAACCAATTTGGATGTGATTTCAGTGACGTATTAAGATAAGCTTGGGCTAACATTTAGTGTTTAATTAAATTCTCTTAAAAATATAAAAGATATGTTAATTTTAATACAAGCGTCGAATCTGGCGTGTTTCCTGATTTAATGAAACAGAAAAGTTTTAGCTTTATGCAAATCTGGTAGTACATTAGACCCCACCAATTTTAGACCAATTTCTGTACTACCAACATTTGGTAAAATTTTTGAAAAAATTATTTTAGATCAGATGTTAAGTTTCTTTAATATTAATAAATTGCTACATAAAAATCAATTCGGTTTTACAAGGGGTCGCTCGACAACTGACGCTGCAGTTGAGCTTATTAAACTTATTTTTGTACATGGGAGAATTCAGAGGATGCTTTGGGTATATTTTGGAACCTTTCCAGGCCTTCGACTGTGTTCACCATGAGACATTAATCAGGAAGCTACAGTACTATGGTGTCAAGAACACAGCGCTTAAACTTATTATTTCATTTTTAAGTAATAGAACGCTGAAAGTCATTTTCAATGGTAAAAGTTCTTCCGGTTCACCTGTACTAATGGGTGTCCCTCAAAGCTCAATTCTCGGCCCATTCCTATTTCTAGTGTATATTAATGACTTACCTTCCCTTACATGGGATAATTATGATATAGTATTATTTACTGATAATACTTCCTTGATTTCTTAACTTAAACGTCAATAATTTAAATGTGACGAAGGGAATAATGCTCTATCAAAATTAGTGCATTAGTTTAACGTTAATAATCTACATTTAAACGGAAATAAAAAAAATGTATTAAATTTACAACAACGAATGTTAAAAATCTGAATACCAATGTATTTTAATGGGAAGAACTGAGCCTGTTGAATCCACTGTTTTTCTTGGCATTACTCTCAACGCAAAGCTTTAGTGGGGCCCCATAGAAACAGAAACAGAAACAGAGCTATTTACAACCTAAAACCGAGAGAGCCTCTTAGAGATAAATTTAAAGAAATAAATATATTAACTTTGGCCTCTCAGTATATTTACTAAAATTTAATGTATGTTCACAAAAACAAAGGTAGTTTTAGTATAAAAATGATATACATTCTGTAAACACTAGGAACAAACACAAGCTAGTGATACCAGTTTCTCGACTCCACAGAGTCAGTAATTCATTCTTGGGGCAATGTATACACTATTACGAGGGCGACACTCAAAATTTTAGAATTGGCCACTAGTAAACGATATAAAAAAGATAAGTTCAAATTTTGAAAATGGAACTTTTGCCAATATTATTGTGTATGTATTTTATTAATTTGTCATTTGTTTACGATTTGGCGGCAAATTGAAAATTGTCTGTGTCATGTCAGTATGAATTTAACGCGAGAAAATATTCGTACAATGATTTTCATGACTTTCGATGTCATTTATGTCAACAAGAAAGTTATGATAGACTTCGATTGGCCTTTCACGATGAAGCCCCATCTTTCATGAATTTCGATGTCATTTATGTCAACAAGAAAGTTATGATAGACTTCGATTGGCCTTTCACGATGAAGCCCCATCTTGTGCCACTGTTTACAACTGGTTTGATGAGTTTAAACGTGGTCGCACTAATCTCACCGATGATTTGCGTGAGGGACGGCTTTCTACGGCGACGACTGAAGATAACATCAGTGTTGTGCGGCGTATGATAGAGACTGAAAAGAGTGACTTATCAGCAGATTCGGTAAGCTTAGGCATTGGTATGAGTCAATTGCACAAAATCATCCATGAATATTTAGCAGTCAGGAAGCTTTGTGCCCGGTGGATATCTCATAATTTGACAGAGGCCCAAAACTCCGTCGTGTTGATTGGTGTCGTAAAATGGTTCAAAGATTTAACGGAGGTGACTCAAATGCTGTGTTCGACATACTTACGGGTGACGAAAGCTGGATTTATTCTTATGATCCTGAAACTAAGAGACAGTCTGCTGTCTGGGTGTTTCCTTCTGAGGAGTTGCCAACTAAAGTGAAGAGAGGTTGATGCGTGGGAAAAAGATGGTGGCCTCGTTCTTCGGAAGGACAGGTCATTACGCAAGAATTGTTTTAGAGGATCGTAAAACAGTTACTGCAGAGTGGTACACTAACAATTGTTTGCCACTTGTCTTGGAAAAGTTCGGGAGAAACGACCTCGCAGTAGGATCCTCCTTCACCACGACAACGCCTCGTCGTACACCGCCAACAAACAATCGACTACTTGGCGACGTCAGACGTGGAATTACTGGGTCACCCGCCCTATAGTCCCGACCTCGCACCTTGCGGTTTTATTTATTTCCGAAAATAAAAGAAAACTTGGGGAAAACGTTTTATGGACGCCGAGGAAGCAGTGGCTGCGTTTCAAAATGCCGTCGACGAGTTGGCAAAGTGCTTTTCTCAGTGGTTCCATCGGATACAACGATGTATTAATGTAAATGGACACCATTTTGAAAAGATTTAATAAAACTAATAGCTTGCTAGTTTGTTCAGTTTTGATTTTCTAAGAACTTTCAATGTCACCCTCGTACAACAAGGTCCCGGAAAGTGTACAGGCTCTCTCGTTTAAATGTTTTGTTAAGTTGAAACTGTATAAAAGGGTTATTATAGTATAAATGAATACATGGTTGATAATAACCCTGGGAGGTGGTCGCTTCAAGCAGTTTCTAAAATAAATTTTGTAAATAGTTTGTACAATCATTAATGTAAAATTTACTTTAAAAAAGTCCCGCTGGGTTTCTTGCTGGTTCTTCCCAGGACAGAGGGTTTTTTTCGAACCAGTGATAAAGTAAAAATGAATTTCAATAAGAATTACACATGTAATCTATATTAAATAAAAATTATTCTGTTCTATTCTATTCTATTCTAATGTGCGTCTCATGGTCGGCGCTCGCACGTAATTGGTGAAAAGTTGAAAAAACTAGTATAAACATGTACATGTACAATCCTCCATTTATTTTTAGCCTATCGAAGTCCATCGCTGAACATAAGCCTCCACATAGACCGCTTCATATGGGGAATATTTTCCCCCATATGAGATGGGGGGATTTTTTTTAATTTCCCACGGGTGGCAGGCGGGTTGGCAATCGTAGTTTTTTTATTTCTTTATTGTTGTTATAAGGAAGACACTGTTGCTCATCTCCTGGTTTGCTACCTCAGTCGCCTCTTACGACTTTTTATTCTATGTAGATTATAAATAATATTTATTGAAAGTCACTCTTATGTTTAATTACCACAGGTTCAGAAAAAACCTCTGTCATGGGAAGAACCAGCAAGAAACACCGCGGAACTTTTGTTAAAAAAAAAGCTTGCAATCATGTATGTTACATAATTACACCCTTTTTATGCAAACTTAGTTTAATGAAGTTTTGAACTTTGAGCAGGTCAAATTTTGTATGTTTTCTGGGATTTTGTTGTAAAAGCGTATACATCGCCCCAAGAATGGATTACTAACTTGGTGGAGTCGAGTAACTGGTACTATTAATTTGTGTCTGATCCTAGTATTTACCATAGACTTAGAATATACTGGCGTATAGATCGAAATAGTGTGCAAGGGAGGAGAAAATTCCTTATGGCAATAATGCAAGATAGAAAAGGATACCAAAGCTCATGACTCTGTAACCGATTTTGAATGACAGGTCGGCACAATTTCAAAAGTAATTTTTAGAGTGTAATAGTGGTTATTTTTAGTAAGTAACTGTTTTCCAAAATGGTTTCTTGTTCTGCGAGTGACTGTGGTGCTAATAATAGAAATAATCCTGATTATTGCACATTTCACAGGTAAGTTCTCAAGACGTCGTCAATGTTATGACGCGTTTATTTTTAGCTAAAACTTATGTTATATACTGCTTAAAATATAGAATGTTTTCAATTATTTTGTTAATTTTGATATTTTGCAAAGAAAAAAGTCACGTTGTTGATAATTTGCATGAATTTGGTAAATACATTTTTATACAAAATATTTTACATGTACGCTAGGGATTGACTCAACTATATAAAAAAAAATGTCGATATTTATCTTGAATGTTTATAATGAATCGGTAGACTTGCCCACACAACAAGAAAATAAATCCTCAGTTTGCGTTCTAAAATGTAATTTTATTTTGCCGTTTGTCAAACAGATTCCTCCGGATTCTATAATTAGAAAAATGGTTAAGGTTAATTGGACGGTTCAACTCGACCTGGCAACTTATAACGCACGCACTCTGAGGACTGACGAGAAGATCCTGGAGCTGGAAGAAGAGATAGACAAGTTGCGCTGGAATATTATAGGATTATCCGAGGTCCGAAGAGAGGGGGAGGACACGGTAATCCTCGAATCCGGCAACTTGTTCTATCACCGGAGGGCGACCATCTGTCAAGGAGGTGTCGGATTTATCGTCCACAAGTCTCTCGTTAACAACGTTGTAAAATTGGGAGTGTGTCGACGAGGGTTGCGTACCTTATACTCAGAATCACCAAACGGTATTCGCTGAAGGTCATACAGGTTTACGCACCAACTTCGGCACACCCCGATGAGGAGGTGGAGGAAATGTATGAGGATATCTCTAGAGCTATGCATTCCTCTAAAACCCACTATACGGTGTTAATGGGAGACTTCAACGCAAAGCTAGGCACAAGAGAGAACGGTGAGCTGAAAGTAGGAAATTCGGATTAGAACGCAGGAACCCAAGGGCCAGCAGCTGGCCGACTTCATGGAGAAAGGGACTCTTTATGATGAACTCTTTCTTCCAGAAGCGGCCCCACAGGAAAGTGGACCTGGTCGAGCCCCGACGGCTCGACAAAAATGAGATTGACTTCATTATGACGACTAGACGCCAACTGTTCAGTGATGTCTCAGTGATCGCGAGGTGAAAACTGGTAGCGATCACCGAATGGTTAGAGGCACACTGAACCTAAACGTTAAGTTGGAGGTGTCGTCTAATGAAGTCAACGCCCGTCCCCTCGTGCTCTAATCCAAAGTCCCGAAACCTTTCAGCTCGAGTTACAAAACCGTTTTCAGTGCCTAGAAGATTGCAATGCAGTGGACGATATGAATGACAAGCTCGTGAAACTGTCCATGCGGTCGGAGCTAAGTTTTGTAAGACCCGCCGCAGAAGAACACAAAACTCTCCGATCACACTCTTAATCTCATGGCTGTTAGACGGGAAATGAAGCTGCAATCTTCAGTAGATTTGATAGCATACAGGCAGCTGAACAGACAGATCTCAAAATGCATGCGGCGGGACTTGCGCAACTTCAATACAGCTCGTATTGAAGAAGCGATCGAGCGGAACCAGGGCTCCAAAGTCTTTGCCAGAGATCTGTCTGCCAGAAAGAGCCAACTGTCGAAGCTGAAGACCGAGTGTGGCAGCGTCGTTTCCGGGACACCTGAGATTTTGAGTGAGATTGAGAGGTTCTATGGGCAGCTGTACACATCATCGTTGGAGCCACACGCAAGTGTGAGTAACGATCAAGAGCGAGTCTTATCCGACACTATTCCGATGATATCCCGGACGTCAGTCTCAGCGAGATTAGAATGGCTCTCCAGCACCTTAAAACGGCAAGGCCCCAGGCGAGATGGAATTACAGCGGAGCTTCTGAAAGCGGTGGAAAACCGGTACTTGAAGTCCTTCAGAAGCTCTTTAGTTCCGTCCCATGGTGGCACTACACCGAAGGCGTGGAGCAGAGTGCGGTGGTCTTGTTCTTCAAGAAGGCGACAATGCTCTCTTGAAGAACTACAGACCGATTTCCTTCTGAGCCGCGTCTACGTGCTGTTTTCGAGAGTCATTACGAATCGTCTCGCACGCAGACTCGACGACTTCCAGCCTCCCGAACAAGCCGGTTTCGAAAAGGCTTTAGCACCATAGACCACATACATACCTTCGGCAAATTGTACAGAAGTCCGAGGAGTACAATTTGCCACTATGTCTGGCGTATGTGGACTAAGAAAGCCTTTGATTCCGTCGAAATTTGGCGGTGCTGCAGTCCTTCAGCGGTGCCAAGTTGACTGTCGGTATATCGAAGTGCTGAAGTGCTTGTACAGTAGGGCTACGATGGCTATCCGAGTACAGAACCAGAGTACGAAACCTATCCAACTACAGAGAGGTGTAAGACAGGGTGACGTTATATCCCCGAAACTCTTCACCGCTGCATTGGAAGACGTTTTCAAGCTACTGGACTGGAAAGGATACGGTATTAACATCAATGGCGTACATCACTCACCTTCGATTTGCCGATGATATAGTCCTTATGGCAGAATCGCTGGAGGACCTAAGCACTATGCTCAATGACCTCAATAGTGCCTCCCAACGGATAGGTCTTAAGATGAACATGGACAAAACAAAGATCATGTTTAATGTCCATGTCACACCTATGCCGGTAGTTGTTGGGAGCACTAAGCTCGAAGTTGTTGACGAGTATGTTTACCTGGGACAAATAGTCCGACTAGGTAAGTCCAACTTCGACCGAGAGGTCAATCGACGGATTCAACTCGGCTGGGCAGCGTTCGGGAAATTACGGCATCTTCTCGTCATGTATACCTCAAAACTTGAAAACGAGGCTGTACAACCAGTGCGTGTTGCCAGTGATGACCTATGGAACTGAGACGTGGTCCTTCACTGCTGGCCGGATGAGGAAGCTCAAGGTCGCTCAGCGAGCTATGGAGAGGGCTATGCTCGGAGTTTCTCTGCGTGATAAACTTAGAAATGAGGATATCCGCAGTAGAACCAGAGTGACCGACATAGCCTAACGGATTAGTAAGCTGAAGTGGCAATGGGCCGGCCATATAGCTCGAAGAACCGACAACCGATGGGAAAAAAGGTTCTCGAGTGGCAGCCTCGTACCGGCGGACGAAGTGTAGGGCGTCCCCCCACTAAATGGAGTGACGACCTGGTAAGACATGCAGGAAGTCGATGAATGCAGGTGACTCAGGACCGTGCTTTGTGGCATTCCTTGGGGAGCCTATGTTCAGCAGTGGACTTGTAGAACTGTAATGATGATGATGATAATTGGACGGGTTCGTTGGAATCAAAGAAGAACTCAACAATTTGCAGCAAACATTTTCTTGAGAAGTATAAAAGAAAAGTAGAATAAAACAATTTTATTAAAGGAATAATTTCTACATTATTTGTACCAGTAAGTATAATATTGTTATAATAAGACTTCAATTTTACTTTCAAAACTTTTGATAAAACTAGAGACTAGAGATTTTTATACATTATAAAACTGTAGTACATTAAAGATAAAAAACATGCGTGAGTGTCGTGGAACACTCGGTTGGAACGAAGTTCCTTTCGTAAATATACTATTAACTTCTGTCTGTTCCTAGTATTTACCATAGACTTAGAATATACTGGCGTACAGATCGAAATAGTGTGCAAGGGAGGAGAAAATTCCTTATGGCAATAATGCAAGATAGAAAAGGATACCAAATCTCATGACTCTGTAAGCGATTTTGAATGACAGGTTGGCACAAGTCGGCACGCAAGAAATAGCTCCTAGATATTTTGTAATTTTTTAGAATGTAATAGTAGTTATTTTTAGTAAGTAACTGTTTTCCAAAATGATTTCTTGTTCTGCGAGTGACTGTGGTGTTAATAACAGAAATAATTTTGATAATTGCACATTTCACAGGTAAGTTCTCAAGACGTCGTCAATGTTATGACGCGTTTATTTTTGGCTAAAATTTATGTAATATACTGTTTAAAATATAGAATGTTTTCAATTAGTTTGTTAATTTTGATATTTTGCAAAGAAAAAAGTCACATTGTTGATAATTTGCATGAATTTGGTAAATACATTTTTATACAAAATATTTTACATGTACGTTAGGGATTGACTCAACTATATAAAAATTAATGTCGATATTTATCTTGAATGTTTATAATGAATCGGTAGACTTGCCCACACAACAAGAAAATAAATCCTCGGTTTGCGTTCTAAAATGTAATTTTATTTTGCCTTTTGTCAAACAGATTCCCTCCGGATTCTATAATTAGAAAAGATGATTAAGGTTAATGTCCAATTAATTTGGGTTGGTTGGAATCCAAAGAAGAACTCAACAATTTGCAGTACACATTTTCTTGAGAAGTATAAAAGAAAAAGTAGAATAAAAACAGTTTTATTAAAAGGAGTAATTTCTACATTATTTGTACCAGTAAATATAATATTGTTATAATAAGACTTCAAAAATTTTACTTTCAAAACTTTTGATAAAAATAGAGACAGATTTTTATACATTATAAAACTGTAGTACATTAAAGATAAAAAAACATGCGTGAGTGTCGTGGAACACTCGGTTGGAACGAAGTTCCTTTCGTAGTATATTATTATTGATAAACGTATTATATTATTGATTAACAAATACAAATAAATGAATTACTAGCGTCTATTAAGGTCGCTAGTAATTCATTTGTTTGTAAATACAAGATAAGAAAAAGTACGAGGGAGATGGATATTATTCCATCTCGCTCGCACTATAGAAAGGGTCGTGACGAAAAAATCTTACACTTTTTCTCGCCTAGGCGCCATCCCTCAAATTCGTACCGTGCGATATGGAACTGTGTTCCAAAACTTCCCAAGAATCAGATCGGAAAGTTGTATTTTCGATCTTTGGAGAAAGTTATTTACTGCCATGGATAGTTTCCCCGGAATTTCTTGATTAACATATTGTTAATATAAATAGATAGATACTTAACTAAGTATGTACCTATTTATATTTTATATATTCCAAGGAACATGTTATGTAAATATTTTTTAATTATTTTAGAACTATCATGGTAAAAATTCAGTTAATTTTTGAAGTTATTCAATTTCGTGCACTAAACAATATTTTTAAATCTTTTTACCACTTTCTTAACAATCATTTTTCGATAGTCCTTGGAATTAAAATGTACATCACTAGTTAACGCACACAATGACAAATCAAAATTTGTCACGCGTTTTCGGGCTGTCAGGTCGTCTATATGCCAGTATATTCTAAGTCTATGTTATTTACAGAATGAATATCACTTATTTTTGTAAAACTACTTTTATTTTTGTGTGCGGACATTAGATTTTCATAAGTGTATTGAGAGGTCAAAGTTAATATATTAATTTCCTTAAATTTTGGTCGGAGAGACTCTTTAGGTTTTAAATCATAGATTACTGTTATGGCCCTCTTCTGTAAAAAAATAAATATAATTTCAGTGTCAGTCGCGTGTCCCCATAGCAAAATAGTATACGGCATTATGCTATGGAAATAGCTAAATTAAACTAGTCTAGCTGTTTCAACACTGGTAAAAATACCTACTGCCTTACACTACCCAGGGGGGGGTGGATATTCTTACACCGTCACTACACGGTCAGTATTTAATAAAAGTTATGTAGTAGAGATGCAACACCTATTCACCTAAATTAGTAGATGTGGAAACTAATTTTTTCGAGTAGAATGGCGATATAAACTGAAGATAAGCAAAATTTACAGATGATAAATTTACCGAAAAACATGTATGTTTAGATATTTGACTGTGAAAGAAGCAAGAAATGTGTGCCAGGATCGTGCCTGTTGGAAGGCCGTAGTCTCTGCCTACACCTCTAGGTTTCAAGCGTGAGAGTTTATGTATGTTTGAGTCTGTGGTGTCGTTGCGCCATAAGCGAAACGAACCTTAACCTAAATCACGCTACCCTGTTTCCAAAGTACTCCGATATATATCGAATCAGCCGCCATTGGTCTGAATACCTTGCTTTTTCTTCCACGGCTAAACGGTATGTAAAACAATGATGATTATACGTGTCTATCATTGAGATTAACTTATTATCTTGTCAATTTCAGATAAAAAGTAGTTTGGGAATCAAAATTCAACACAATGCACAATCTAAATTCTTACTAGTTGTAAATTTAATTAAAAGCAGCTCCGATCTCACAGCTACGAGTGAACGTGACAGGAAAACATCGGCAGCGTCGATTCAAATTACTTACTCCAGTGAGCGCCATCTCACGTCCCACTAAAGAATATGCATATTATTTATACGCGACCAAATAGTTATTTATATATCTAATTTATATCTGTCTCGGAATTTCTGTGTGTCCATCGTTTCATAAAACTACGCCACGAGATGTCAGCAGTGGTGGTGTGAGAAGACTTGAGAGTTATATTATAATCAAAATGTTTGAGTACGTATGGGAAATCAGACAAGAGATTTCATAACCTTTTAATAGTGATCGAGTCGCAATTCTTGTCTATATTTTTATATTAAATATTTTTGAAATGAGTTTCCTCCGTGTAGTGGCGGGTACGAATACCCACTACTCCATATATCTTCCCGTGGGTGTCGTAAGAGGCGACAGAGTATGGCAATATACCCCCCATGATTAAAGTTACGAAGAGACGGCCCCCAGTCTCCTGCGGCCACGCTGTTCCTGGCTACGGTGGCGACCATGGTAACGGCGGGGCAGGGGGTGCTAAGAATCTCGGGTGGAGTTTCGGTTGCGACTCGACCTGGCAACATATAACGCATGCACCTTGAGGACTGACGAGAAGATCCTGGAGCTGGAAGAAGAGATAGACAAGTTGCGCTGGAATATTATAGGATTATCTGAGGTCCGAAGAGAGGGGAGGATATAGTAATCCTCGAATCCGGCAACTTGTTCTATCACCGGGAGGGCGACCATCTGTCCCAAGGAGGTGTCGGATTTATCGTCCACAAGTCTCTCGTTAACAACGTTGTAAAGATTGAGGGTGTGTCGACGAGAGTTGCGTAACTTATACTCAGAATCACCAAACGGTATTCGCTGAAGTTCATACAGGTTTACGCACCAACCTCGGCACATCCCCATGAGGAGGTGGAAGAAATGTATGAGGATACATCTAGAGCCATGCATTCCTCCAAAACCCACTATACGGTGTTAATGGGAGACTTCAACGCAAAACTAGGCACAAGAGAGAACGGTGAGCTGAAGGTAGGGAAATTTGGAATAGGGCAACGGAACCCAAGGGGCCAGCAGCTGGCCGTCTTCATGAAAAAAAAGGGACTCGATGAACTCTTTCTTCCAGAAGCGGCCCCACAGGAAGTGAATCTGGTTGAGCCCCGACGGTTCGACAAAAAATGAGATTGACTTCATTATGACGACCAGACGACAACTGTTCAGTGATGTCTCAGTGATCGCGAGGGTGAAAACCGGCAGCGATCACGGAATGGTGAGAGGCACACTGAAGCTAAACGTTAAGTTGGAGAGGTCACGTCTAATGAAGTCAACGCTCCGTCCCCCTCGTGCTTTAATCTAAAGTCCCGATACCTTTCAGCTCGAGCTACAAAACCGTTTTCAGTGCCTAGAAGATTGCAATGCAGTGAACGATTTGAATGACAAGCTCGTGGAAACTGTCCATGCGGTCCAAGCTAAGTTTTGCAAGACCCGCCACAGAAGAACACAAAAACTCTCTGATCACACTCTTAATCTCATGGATGTTAGACGGGAAATGAAGATGCAGTCTTCAGTAGATTTGACAGCATACAGGCAACTGAACAGACAGATCTCCAAATGCATGCGGCGGGACTTACGCAACTTTAATACTGCTCGTGTTGAAGAAGTGATCAAGCGGAACCAGGGCTCCAAAATCTTTGCTAGAGATCTGTCTGCCAGAATGAGCCAACTGTCGAAGCTGAAGACCGAGTGTGGCAGCGTCGTTTCCGGGACACCTGAGATTTTGAGTCAGATTGAGGTTGAGATGTTCTATGGGCAGCTGTACACATCATCATTGGAGCCACACGCAAGTGTGAGTAACGATCCAAGAGCAAATCTTATCCGACGTCGATTGAGCGAGATTAGAATGGCTCTCCAGCACCTTAAAAACAGCAAGGCCCCAGGCGAGGATGGAATTACAGCGGAGCTTCTGAAAGCGGGTGGAAAACCGGTACTTGAAGTCCTTCAGAAGCTCTTTAATTCCGTCATCCATGGTGGCACTACTCCGGAGGCGTGGAGCAGAAGTGCGGTGGTCTTGTTCTTCAAGAAAGGCGACAACGCTCTCTTGAAGAACTACAGACCGATTTCCCTTCTGAGCCGCATCTACGTGCTGTTTTCGAGAGTCATTACGAATCGTCTCGCACGCAGACTCGACGACTTCTAGCCTACCGAACAAACCGGTTTCCGAAGGCTTTAGCACCATAGACCACATACATACGAGTACCCTTCGGCAAATTGTACAGAAGTCCGAGGAGTACAATTTGCCACTATGTCTGGCGTATGTGGACGATGAGAAAGCCTATGATTCCGTCGAAATTTGGGCGATGCTGTAGTCCCTTCAGCGGTGCCATGTTGACTGTCGGTATATCGAAGTGCCGAAGTGTACTGTACAGTAGGGCTACGATGGCTATCCGAGTACAGAAACAGAGTACGAAACCTATCCAACTGCAGAGAGGTGTAAGACAGGGTGACGTTTTATCCCCGAAACTCTTCACCGCTGCATTGAAAGACGTTTTCTAGATTCTGGACTGGAAAGGATACGGTATTAACATCAACGGCGAGTAAATCTCTCACCTTCAATTTGCCGACGATATAGTCCTTATGGCAGAATCGCTGGAGGACCTAAGCAATATGCTCAATGATCTCAATAGAGGCTCCCAACGGATAGGTCTTAAGATGAACATGGACAAAACAAAGATCATGTATAACGTCCATGTCACACCTATGCCGGTAGTTGTTGGGAGCACTAAACTCGAAGTTGTTGACGAGTATGTTTACCTGGGACAAATAGTCCGACTAGGTAAATCCAACTTCGACCGAGAGGTCAATCGACGGATTCAACTCGGCTGGGTAGCGTTCGGGAGATTACGACCCATCTTCTCGTCAGGCATACCTCAAAACCTCAAAACACACAATTAACACTGGTTGTACTAAATTGTACAATTTAGTACCACCAGTGCGTGTTGCCAGTGATTACCTATGGAACTGAGATGTGGTGCTTCACTGCTGGCCGGATGAGGAAGCTCAAGGTCGCTCAGCGAGCTATGGAGAGGGCTATGCTCGGAGTTTCTCTGCGTGACAAACTTAGAAATGAGGATATCCGCAGTAGAACCAGAGTGACCGACATAGCCCAACGGATTAGTAAGCTGAAGTGGTAATGGGCTGGCCATATAGCTCGAAGAACCGACAACCGATGGAGAAAAAAGGTTCTCGAGTAGCGGCCTCGTACCGGTGTACGAAGTGTAGGGCGTCCCCCCACTAGATGGAGTGACCACCTGGTAAGACATGCAGGAAGTCGATGGGTGCAGGTGGCTCAGGACCGTGCTTTATGGCGTTCCTTGGGGGAGGCCTATGTTCAGCAGTGGACTTGTGAAGGGCTGTAATGATGATGAAAATGATGATAATGATGAAATGAGTTTAATTATTTATTGAAACAACATGTTAAGCGCATCTCAATAAAATCCCCACCAACTACGAGTATTTCTGTAGGTCACAAACAAACGTGCTATCCAGCACAGAGCGGCACGAATCGTCGACGACCGAGTTTTTTCTGTTCAGCTCGATTCACTGGCGCTGCGAAGGGATGTTGCATCCCTTTGCATTTTTTATCGCATCTACCACGGGGAAGTGCACTGAGGAATTGTTCGGATTAAGTCAAGCTGCCAAAATTCACGAACGCGTATCGCGACAATACTCACGATTCCATTCACACCATCTGGATGCATGGTGATCCACCACTGTGCGTTTTACTAGGAGTTTTCTTCCTCGCATAACCTCTTTGTGGAATCGTTTACCATCGGCGATTTTCCCGGACCGATACGACTTCAAGATAAGAGCTTACTCCTTTCTTAAAGGCCGGCAACGCATCTGCAACTCTCCTGGTGTTGTTGTTGTTCATGGGTGGCGGTAGTCACTTACCATCAGGTTCTTATATAAAAAAACTATAATTCATTATAAAAGCTAAAATGACAAAAAACGAAGTTAAAGTTTTTTTATGTATTGTGTTATTTTAAGAACGAATTTATTTAATCCAGATGTAATTTTATACAGTTAGTGCGATGTTTATTTATATCAAACTTGTAAAACAAAAACAAAAAAAAAACTTGTTCATAAATTCATAATTTTATGTTATCACCACTTCTTAAACGTATCAAATTAATGAATTAAAATATTTATTATAAAATAAATAACTAAAAATATTTATTCATTTGTTATGATAATGGATAAAAAGTATGTATTTAAAAATCTTGTCTTATTTCCTCCCAGCAGGTATTATTATATCTTGGTAAAAATTGTAAACCAAATAAAATATTCTCGGATTACAAAGGAATATAGATGAACTTAATTAAGTAATGTTTGTTGGTAGTGCACTTTAAGATAGTGTATTCAAAGACTGAAGTAAATGTTTGCCATAAAGCTCTGTACAGATGTTATGGTCTATTTGCTAGTTACGACCGTAGCTTGCGTAGCTGGCGCTACGGAGCGACAAAAACAAAGGGCTTAGATTATTGCCACTGTTGCCACTTCTTGGCACAGTTGGCTTTTTGTATCATTAATTATGATTATCGTTAAATATTTTAGCTATAAATATTTATTCTTAACAAATATTTATTAAATTAAATATTAATTTATAAATCTAAAGAATCTTCGCACATTACTTGATGGGGAAAGCTTGCGCATCGCCGTAGGAATCCGACAAGGAGCGGCGATTTATGAACCTCATCAGTGCCCCTGTGGTAGCAGCGCCGACGAGTTTGGGCTCCACGGACTTTCATGTAAGAAAAGTGCTGGTAGGTTTTAACGGCACGGTTCTTTGAACGATGGCATCCGGAGAGCTCTTGTCTCCATAAATGTTCCCTCGGTTTTAGAGCCTTGACATTGGTCCCTTGGGAGAGAGGTAAAGCCCTAGTATGGGATGATACTTGCGTTGACACTTTGGTGGCCTCTCATCTCAGGGTACCTCAATTAGAGCCGGGCGGCATCAGAGGCAGCTGAACTAAGTGGCGCAAATATGAGTCGCTGAGAGATGACGACATATTTATGCCATTTGCAGTAGATACTATCGGTCTGTGCGGTGAAGTTCCTAAAGGAACTCTATCTGCGACTGGTCGTCGCTGCTGGTGATAAGAGGGCTGGACCTTTTTGCCAAAGGCTAAGTATAGCCATTCAGCTAGGAAACACAGCCAGCGTTCTTAGCACATAAGTCGATACCACGGGGAGTAGGACTATATGATAATTTAAGTTATGACTTTTAGTTTTTTTAATTGTATATATAAATCAACCATATTATAATATGATAAACAAGTGGTAAAATTAAAAAAAATTGTATAACCGACTTCAATATAAATTATTAAGGATAACTCAGAAACCACTGGTCAGACCTTGATCAAATTTATATGGGTGGTCCCATGAAAAGCACCAGCTTTCAAATAAAAAAGAATCATAGAAATCGGTTCACCGAGAAAAAAGTTATGAGGTAACACACATAAAAAAACATACAGTCGAATTGAGTACCTCCTCCTTAATTAGTTGACAAAATCAATGTTTTTGAATAAAAATATTAACATTAAATTGATGTCCTGCACGAGTTATAATAAATTAACCTGTTAAAATTATTTTTGTAGTATATTTTATGACAAGTTACGTTAAACACAAATATGAATAAATACATCATTATTCATTAAACATCCTGTGGGGACTTTTGATATGCTGTAATAAATCAATTTGAAATTAATAAGTGAATGAACCCAAATGAACACTCGCCACTTTTAAAGTCTCACCCTTGGGCTTATTAATGTCCATAATAAATTATGGAACCTACGAGGCATTCTATGAGGTTTGTTCAGCAGTGGACTTTTAGTAAGGTGTTACGAATGAATTATTGAATAAATAGAGGTACTCGTATGAAGGTCTTTCACTAGTATTCATTCTACTGTTCATACAAAAAAAAATGCTGGCTATGATTTATTATTCATTCGCAATGACACATTTAAGTCACATTTAAGAACATTTGGTAAGTTTAACAAAGCATTTAAGACCAAATGTTAAGCTGAATTAACACCAAAGTTAAGTCCTCGTTATGATTTATTAATTAAACATTCAAGGACTTAACTTAAGAGAGTAAGCTTATTTCATTATTAATTCATAAATATAAAACGTAAGTAAAGGACTTTAGGAGAAATTAACTACTTTTTATATAAGACTAACCTCACTTGAACTGATGCTTCGTGTTAAATCAAAAAGCAAAACTATGAAAATTTACACAATTGGCGATATAGAAATTGGCTAATGAAGCACCAGAACCAGTATGCTAGCAATGATGTTAACCTGCTAAGTGTGATAAGGAAGGATTATATTTTTACGTGGTAGATCCACGCTGCAGCTGTATTATGGCTGTAGAATGAATGGGTCGGTCCGACCGGGGTAGGACCACGCTATCATAGAATAACAGCGTAAAATAACAGCTTAATGCTGTCGTCTTTCGTATGATGAGTGTAGAGAACCGGAGACCCATTTTATTGGAAACAAAGCATTCCATCCTAGTCCTCAGGGGTGACAACACATTTTGATTCTTAATTGAGGGTAAATGTAGATGCCTATGAGCCACAGCATCAACTTACCATCAGGTGGACTGTGTGCTCGTTTGTCACCCTTATTCTATAAGAAAAAAGCATGCGGCTCACCTGATGGTCAGTGTCAACTGCCGCCAATGAACATCTCATGAACAACAAGCCAGGGGAATTGCCGGTCTTTTCCAATCGTCAGATAAAAGTTATCCATTAAATAAGTTATAAACTGACTGAATATAAAAGTGAAACAATTCATTTTATTTGTACAACTGTAGTTTTTAATTTATTTATGTTGTGTTTTATTCTATAAATAACTTTCATCTGAGTATTGAAAAATCAAACCTTCCTTTACCATAAAATAAAAAAATAATTAAAGCATTCCATTGTTTTATAAGTAAGGTTAGGCTCTGACTTAATTGTGATTTAATGATATTGTTATTACGCTTTATAGAATAGAATAGAATAGAATAATTTTTTATTCAATATAGATCACATGTGTAATTCTTATTGAAAGTCATTTTTTACTTTACCACTGGTTCGAAAAAAACCCTCTGTCCTGGGAAGAACCAGCTAGAAACCCAGCGGGACTTTTTTTTAAAAGTAAATTTTACATTAATGGTTGTACGAACTATTTACAAAATTTATTTTCGAAACTGCTTGGGAGCGACCACCTCATTCCCAGGGGTTATAATTAACTACCTATTTATTTATACTATAATAAACCTTTTTATACAGCTTCAGCTTAACAAAACATTTAAATTTAGTAATAGAGAGAGCATGTACACTTTCCGGGTTGTAATAGCGTATACATTGCCCCAAGAATGAATTACTGACTTTGTGGAGTCGAGAAACTGGTATCACTAGCTTGTGTTTGTTCCTAGTGCTTACAGAAAGTATATCACTTTTTACTAAAAATCCCATAAGACATTATGCTATGGAAATAACTGAAATAAACTAATCTAGCTGTCTCGACTCTAGTGAGACCTCTAATCTTTTTTACAGCGTAGGCTGCAGAACTTAGTCTGCTTGCTATCTTGGATATATGGGAGCTCCACTGAAGCTTTGCGTCGAGAGTGATGGCAAGAAAAACAGTGGATTCAACAGGGCTCAGTTCTTCCCCATTAAAAACACATTGGTATTCAGATTTTTAACATTTGATGTTGTAAATTTTATACATTTAGTTTTATTTCCGTTTAAATGTAGATTATTAACGTTAAACCAATGCACTAATTTTGATATAGCATTATTCACTTCGTCACATTTACATGATTGACGTTCAAGTTTAAAAATCAAGGAAGTATCATCAGCAAATAATACTATATCATGATTATACCCTACAAGGAAGGTAAGTAGAAATAGGAATGGGCCGAGAATCGAGCCCTGAGGGACACCCATTAGTACAGGTGACCCGGAATAACTTTAACCATTGATAATAACTTTCTGCGGTCTATTACTTAAATATGAAATAGTAAGCTTAAGCGCTGTGTTCGTGACACCATAGTACTGTAGCTCCCTGATTAATATCTCATGGTGAACACAGTCGAAGGCCTTGGAAAGGTCACAAAATATACCCAAAGCATTCTCTGAATTCCAACGTACACGTACACGTACAAAAAATAAGTTTAATAAGCTGAACTCCAGCGTCAGTTGTCGAGCGACCCCTTGTAAAACCGAATTGATTTTTATGTAGCAATTTATTAATATTAAAGAAACTTAACATCTGATCTAAAATTATTTTTTCAAAAATTTTACTAAGTGTATCAATTTCTGTACTACCAGTACAGAAATTGGTCTAAAATTGGCGGGGTCTAATGTACTACCAAATTTAAATAAAGGTATGACTTTACTATGTTTCATTAAATCGGGAAACACACCAGATTCGACGCTTGTCTTAAATATAGTGGCTAGATAAGGTGCTATTGTATCTATTATAGATAAAATAACTTTAACGGAAATCCCCTATAAGTCTGCCGTTTCTTAACATCAATAGTTTTAAAATATTTAACGATATCTTTTGGCAATACTCTATGGAATTTAAAAGTATTTGAACAAGCCTTTACATTTTGTTTAAGCAATGATTCGGCGACAGTAGGAGAAGAATTTAATGATTTTGTTGTCAAAACAGGAGTAGAGAGTCAGTAAAATGTTTCTCAAAAGCCATAGCAACTTCTTGATCAGATCGAGTTAAATTATTGTTAATATTCAACTGAAAATCCGAGTTGCGCGGTTTGACCTTGCCCGTTTCACTATTTGTTATTCTCCAGGTCATTTTAATTTTGTTGGATGCAGTTTTAAGTATGTTGCTTAAATGTAAAGCCTTAGCTGTGGAGCACACTTTTTTAAATATTTCAGAATATGTTCTTACATATTCTCTAAATATAACACTACTATTATATGATCTTTCATTATAAAGCTCGTATAACCTTCGCCTACTTTTATAAATTCCTACTGTTGCCCATTCATTGAATGATTTGCGACTGTTAAAATATAAAGTTTTAGAAGTAAATATTCTACTAAATTCACAACTTATAATTTTAAATAACATATTAATTATTAATTAATTTATTATTAATTATTATTATTTTTAATTATTTTTAAAAACGTTACCCCACACTAGGATTTTCTCCTGTATCGTGGAGGCAGTTTACAAACATAAATTGCACAAGGACAAACATCCAGACCCGGAACAATTATTTGTAGGCCATACAAATACTTGTTCCGTGCGGATCGAACCCGCGGCCCCAGCGTAGCAACTCATTGCTAAGCCACTGCGCCACGGAGCCGTCAAATAACAACATAACATACAAATGATCAGCACTATATTTAAATGAAAGTGATGGAAGTCTTATTATTATATTACTTCTAAACCTCTCCAAGCGATGTTCATTTATTGGAACAAACACAACTTTCTTATTTTTCTGTTTTTTTGTGTATGTAAGGCAATGATACTAACTGTTCACAGTGATCTGAACTTAAGTTTTGAATAATTGATTTATGCAAGGGCTTAAAATCTATAAAAATGTTATCTATACAGGTTGCACTAAGCCCAGCAATACGTGTTGGTTAAGAATAAATTAACAAGATTATACGATTTAAACAATGAGCTAAGCTTAATACTAATGGAAGAAGTTTCAATGAGATTGATGTTAAAGTCTCCACATATTACAACATACTTGTTCTGTTTACTAGGTTTGAGCAAAACTTCTTCCACAATCCTTTCAAAATAGTCATAAGTAGCACAGGGGGTCTGTAAACACTTACAATACTATATACTCACTTACAAACATTTTGAAGGGAGTTAGTAAGTAATAAAATTTCTGGCTTGTCTAAAGCCGTCAGTCTCATAGCATTTTTTTATGTTATCCACCCCTCAATTGAATACAACTTAAGTTCATATATCAATGCCTTTTTTTTCTTTACATACGTTAACATAATTTTTGGTATTAATTTTATTTTATATTAATTTTTGTACTTTCCTTATGTATTTATTAACTTTTATATACTATTCAATTTGGTTTTACTGCAATTAATCCTTACTGTGTTTCCTGAAGTGGAAGAGTCGTCACCAGTAAAATCTATTGTTGCAGATTGCTGTAAAATTCTTGAAGTATTACATTGCATAAGCTCAGAGAACAGTCTTTGAGTCTGGGAGGTGTTAAGGTTATCTATATATGTTTTAAATTGTGTTATTTGCTCATTAGCCTCATTCAACTGTAACTTCAATGCAGCAATAAACCTGAGAGCTTCCTCATATTCCTTGCTGCATTGGTCATACTCATTAACCGTTCCCTGTAGCTGATCGCTTTCTTTTATAACACTTATGTAATCTGTATGTAACTTAACCATATCACATTTCAATTGTGTATTTTTGGCAATTATGCTAACTATTTCTTTTTCATTATCATTCCTTTCCTTAAGCAACAGTTCACACTGCTCCTTGGACGTCTTAAGTTCTTGGAGCGCAAGCTGGAGTTGGTTCTCCATCTGGCGCGTCTTGGCGTTGCGAGTATTCATTTTACTATTTATTATAAATAATAAAAGAAAACAAAGATCGAAAATAGAAGGGGAAACCCGCAAAGAATGTAATAGTCCGATTAATAGAATAGATTTTTAATTTATAAAAAGAATGATATGAAATAAGAATTATAATGATTTTAAACAATGTTCGTTACCTGTCACTTTTTGTTCCAACACCAAAATGTTGATAAATTCTTATTAAAAAATGTGCCGAAGAAATAGTTCCGTCGTTAACTTTAATTATAAATCAATCTTTTTCTGAAGGAGGATTCCCTGAACTACTAAAAATTGCCATTATAAAGCCATTACATAAAAAAGACAAAAAAACGGACCCCAATAACTACCGACCCATTGCAATCTTACCCGTAATTTCAAAAATTTTTGAAAGAGCTATGTTCAAACGATTATACTCATTTTATGAAACGTACAATAGTTTCGACAACACCCAAAATGGTTTTAGAAAAAACCGCTCGACAACCCTGGCCACATTTAAATATTTTAATGAAGTCTTGAACATATTAAACGATCAGAAATACGCAATAGGAATTTTATTTGACATGACAAAAGCATATGAAAAATTAAATATGATATTCTCTTAAATAAACTTTATGACATTGGTATCCATGGTGTAGCTCATAAGTGGTTTGCTTCCTTTCTCAGAAATCGTTCACAGTACGTCGAAATAGAAAATGTAGATCAAGATTTAAAAACCATAACATGTGTCAGGTCGAGGGCCCAGCCGGTGCGGGACTCTATCCCTCAGGGGTCCGTACTCGGATGTGTCCTCTTCCTTATTTACATCAATGACCTCCCGAAGATTATTGATGAGCATTGTGTGATGTTTGCCGACGATTTTTCCGTTGTGTTCCCTTATATCAATGGTACAAAACTTAATGAAAGAATCGACATAATTATAAACAAAGTAAAACAATGGCTAAGCGATCATAATTTAGAAGTCAATTTCAAAAAAACTAAATTAATACAATTCAGACCACGACAAAAACATGAACTAGGCATAAATTATACATATAATCAAACAAAATTAGAATGTGTTCAAAATTTTTCTTTGCTGGGTATAAATATAGATTCGAATGTTAATTTTAAATCACATATTCAAAAAAATAAGTTAAAATTATCACAATTTATATATGCTTTAAGAGAACTAAAAAAATCTACAAATTTAAAAACGGCAGTGACAGCCTATCACGCCTACGCTCAAGCGTGGCTAAACTACGGCGTCATACTGTGGGGCAACAGTGTAGAATCACACGAACTTTTTATTTTACAAAAAAATGTATACGCGTACTTGCAAATATCAAACAAAGAGAAAGCTGCAAACCTCACTTTCAAAATCTCAACATTCTAACATTACCGTGCTTATATATATTAGAAATGTGTAAGTTTGTAAAAGGCACCAAAATCATAGACGCACCCCGACACAACATACCTCGCTATAAGAATAACCTTTTGCAAACAAAATCTAAATTAAAATTACACAGTTCAGGTCCTTACCCGATGTCAATAAAAATTTATAATAAATTGCCAGAATACCTAAAAGCCGAAACAAATATTAATAAATTCATAAGCTCTTTAAAAAATATACTTATAAAAAAGTTACTACTCAATTAATGAATACATTGAGGAAAATAATTTTAAGTGTCTGCCCCTCTTTTGTTTAGTCACTAAGTCACATGTAACGCAATTTGTGAATAAATAAATAAATAAATAAATAAATTATTTATGTACCGACTTTCTTAAATATTAAATACAAAGCGGCAGTAATTATTAACTATAACATAAAATTGAGGTGGATATTATGAATTTACAATATTTAAATTATTAAAATTTATCAGGATCAATTACTTTTACGACTTATCATTAGGGTTGCCACAGCAAAAAAAAAAGTAATTGTAGGGTTACTTTACGACTTATCACTAGGGTTGCCACAGCAAAAAAAAAAGTAATTGTAGGGTTACTTTTACGGCTTATCACTAGGGTTGCCACAGAAAAAAAAGTTGCAAAAAAAAAGTATAATTGAGAGATACGAGACTTGACCTGAATTATGACCTCTTAGATAAGACTCAAAGTTGTTTGTAGATTATTATACGCAGACATATTGCTGATTCCTCATCAAAGAATGGCTAAATTAAAACTGAGAGTGTAAGTTTCCTTTTCACACCGAATGGAGTAAATCGTAAAAATATCAACAGAAACAGAAACTTTTCTAATCAATATAGATTATAAATAATACTTATTGAAAGTCACTCTTTTCTTTAATTTACAACTATTAAATGGGGGATTAATTATGTACGTTTGCTATTTGCTATATAGATGTAGCACACCATATCTTAGCACCGACTTTAAAAGCTATTATTTGAAAATTATTTCATTTTTTTTAGTTTTTGGAATCGAGAAGAAGGTATCGTCGAAAAGGCGTTTAGTTTTTTAAGCATAATGAACACCGACACGAATCAAAAAATACGATAGAAATAACAGGTAAGTCACACCAACTCCGTAAGACGTAGCTCGTAACAGATTTTTATTTAATTTTGAAACTCATAATTACGTGTTCATGTAACGTTTAATATCAAGAAGCGAAACTTATTAAGGATGCTTTCTGACACGAAGAGCTTCTTAACATAAACCGCAAAACTTCTTATAAGTTAGGACGTGAATAAGTTATTAGCTTCGAAGCTCGATGTTCGTGTCTCAACGGCTAAAGTATTTTAAGCAACATAAATATATGCATGACACGACATAAATTTATGACATATATAAGCCTAGTGCCGTGATAGCTCAGGATCTAAGCGCTCGCTAAATTTGACAGTACGCGAGCAACCTAGGTTCGATCCCCGCCGGCACAAATGAAATTGTTCATTGCAATTTTAAGTGATGATTTACCACGTGCTCGGCGGTGAAGGAAAACATCGTGAGGAAACCAGCATGTCTGAGAAATAAGAGACAAAAAATATTTCGAAGACATGTGAAGTTCGCCGACACGTATTGGGGCAGCGCTACGGACATTTACTTGCCCTAAAACGCTCTCAGAAATGAGAGGAGGCCTGTGCCCAGTAGTGGGACGTATATAGTATATGAATTTTCTTACACCAGTGGTGGTGTAAGAAAATTTACAAGGCATACGACAACATGGAACATGCCATGTGGTGACGGCATAAGAGAATCACCCGTCAATCAAATCATCAACCCATTTCGTCCAGTGGGTGTTGTAAAAGACAACTATGGGAATGGCTAGAAAACCTCAAGGTCATCAATATATAGCCGTATATCGTCTTGTATATATGACAGATGAAAATAACTAAGACTAGCGATGGGCAATAGCGTTTAAATTGCGAGACATGTGTTAAAATTGAATTTCACCCTGCCTGATAAGCGTAGCGATTTGAGCATATCCATCCTATAAAGTATATGTGCGTATCAGTGAAACGTAACGGGTTGATAAAGATGAAGCAGATAATTTGCTATTCTTAGGTAAAATTGATTCGGATAATTCATTTATTATGAAAAAAAGAAGATTTTAATTAAATAAAAATTAAACAAGTTGAAAATGAAATGAAACGTCAGTCTCAATGGAGATCTGCGCAGGACAGGATTATAGCGCCCAAGTGTATGCCCAAGCACAGGTGCACTCTCTATGCTTTCATTCTCATAGACCGATAAGACAGCAATCCGACACGACCGGAGAGAGATCAGGCACTGGACCAACGGCTTTACGTGCTTTCCGAAGCAAGGGGATGAAGTACCGCCAATTTCCTCCGGGCTGCTTCTAAGAATTTTTTGACAGAAAAACCCAACAAATTATTTTGGCCTGAACCGGGATTCCAACCCAGGACATCATGATATTAGCAACCGCATTTACGACCACTAGACAAACGAGGCAATCAATATAATCTTTTGGCAGCCAATATTATCTTTTGGCATATCCCATCGCCTCTTACGGCAACCACGAGAAGACGAAATGGTTCAATGGATTCTCTTACGCAGTCACTACTCGGTGGTTTGAGGGCCAGGTGCTCATCCTAAATTTAATAGTAAGTGGAACTTGGGATGAGTTTCGTCCCAACCGGCACCATCAAAATTGTTTATCAAAATTTAAGGCGCTATTTATTTATCTCGTGCTTGGCGATGAAGTAAATCTGTGTGTCTCTCAATTTTTTTTTATTTCATGGACATGTGTAGTTCACAATCATTCGTTCTTCATGGCCGTATTTGAAATGTGAAGAGGCCTATTTTCATTGTTGGTACTATGTAGGTAGGCATTACCTTACTATCCATCCATCCATTCATTACAGCCATAAAAAACCACAGCTGATTAAAGGCCTTCCTCATAGATTGTCTCATGGGGATTTAGCCACAGTTGCCACCCTTAAATAATATTCAAAATGTTACGCAGATTGTTTTTTTTAAATTTATTTAAAATTTGAATAAGGTAAGGAAAACTGTATTGTTAAAGCATTCTGTGTACTGAATTACATGTTCGGAGGAGCTGAAACAAATATTTGCGGTAAACATATCTTTACAGATAAATTGTTGTCTATTTGCTACGCCGTAGACATTCGTAGCGGGAGAGCTGCAATGGAGTTTCGTGCTTTTAGTGCAAATATGCTTTGCTACCGAAGAAAAAAAATCGTTTGGAGTTGCGGCAGATACAATTTACAACTTTAACAGTTATAGTGCTATAATTTCCACTCAGTTTTTTTTTCTGTAAATTTTATGCGTAAAGAAGAAAATATAAAGCTAAACAGTTAATTTAGTTTAAAACTAAATTACCCATGGAATAACAAGATAATATAAGTTGTTTTAATCACTTTATTTATTGTTCAACTTTATGTTTTGAAGATACTGTTTAATTTAACTTAAAAGTTATAAAAGGATATAAGATAAAAAGCTTAAATAAAACTAAAAAAAAAACTTGTTAATTGGTTGAAAGAGTGTCATTTTCAATTAAAAGCCTTAGAAGACTCAACGGTCTTAACGAAGACTTAATAACTCATTTAAGACGAGGCTGAAGAAATTTGTCCGGTTGTAAGAAATTTGTAAAAGTTTAAAAGAATTAGTCCAATTAATTACAAAATAATCCTAATAAATATCACTGTCTGTGTGTAGAAATTACTGACTTGGGTATGATAAATTAGTTTTTTATTAGGTTATTTTAAAATTACTGTTTATTTATCACAGCATATAATGAAATATGTGCTTATTTTGTAAACACGTGTATCTGTATTCAGAAATCATACTGACTGTAACCAAAAAAAATGGTTTTATAAAGTTGCTTCCCGGTCAACTTCGAACAAATTCGAATCAATATGAAGCAATTATAACAAATCTCATTACCGGTTATGAAAATGTGGCTCTATTTAATAAAATATATCTTTACCTCCTACGAGCCAGAGCTAAGCCCTAAAACATGTAATGCCGCAATATTTTATAAGTGTAATTTAATTTAGTAAGTGTAAATCAAAAAAATTGAGTTTTAAATTCTGTGATAGAAAAAAGATATCTTTAAGTACTTTTCTAGAAGGGGTACACAATGAAGCAATTCATTTAAGGTTACGTACCTTTCCCAGCTCAATCTGCGAGGAGCGTCTGCAGCAACCTCATCAGGTGTGCCTCGGACACCCTGAGTTAGCAGTCGAGTCAATCTTGAACTAGCGCTTGTACTACTAGTACTCGACACAGAGCCGCGCGGTGTTGGAACTCTAGAACAAAGAAATTTATCTTGATCAAGAATTATACATAATTTTTGACATGAATTAAAATTAAAAATTTTTCTTTGATCCGTGGTTGTGCCACACAGTGGTTGTATTATTACTAAAACTCGACTGGCTGGGTCGACTTCACGGGAAGCACATACTCTCTCAGAATACCAGCGTAAAATATCAGCATAAGGCTGCTGTGTTTCGTATGTAGAGAAACAGAAACCCTTGGTAAACAGGAATTCCACATTAGTCCTCAGGGGTGACAGTGCATCTGCATTTTGATTCTAAGTCGAGAATAGATGAAAGCCTCTATGGGTCACCATCAGGTGAACTATGTTTCGTTTATCACTCATACTTCTGTAAAAAACATACATAATGAAATATAATAATATATGCTCTACCGTCATCATTAAATCCATTATAAGATTAAGCCTTCACCCAAGATTGCCGCAAAACACTGTCCTGAGCTACCTGTCACTTCTCCATCATCTCATCTTCCTCGTTTGTCAGTACGAGATAAATGTAGAATGTTCAAGCTATATGACCGTTTCTCTTTAGTTTTGAGATCCGTTGGGTTAAATTCAATTCAAAAATATTTTATTCAGTTTAGACTTATTTAACAGCCGTGGCAGCTCATGGGCTAAGCCCCGCTTTCAGTTTCGCAGTACGCGAGCAACCCGGTTTCGATTTCCGTCTGCACTAATGAAATTTTCGGGTGCTGTTTTACCAAGTGATTGGCGGTGAAGGAAAACATCGCAAGGAAATTAGATTTTTTGAGAAATTAAAAAAAATTCAGACACTTGAAGTCCGCCAATATACATTAGGGCAGCATGGCGGATATTTCCTTGGCCCGAAATCCTCTCAGAAATATGAGGAGGCCTGTGCCCAGCAGTGGGAAGTATATAGACCGTAAGTTTAATCAACTTTAGGTTTTGTGAATGTCAGAGTATTTTTATAGGTCTTGTGAATGTCAAAGTCTACAACCGATTTTAAAAGCGAGACATGTATAGAGAAAAACCGGCAAAAAAACCATTGGGTTATTGTTTTTTTTCTTATATTTGTTGATATTTTAAGAAGTGATATTTTCATTATACGTTCGAATATAATAATTGTAAAAGCAGAAATAATTTTATTTACTAATTATGTCCTTATGCTCAAAGTAATCGACAATTTTATGATATGTGTTACTAGTTATGAAGAAAGTTGGCTAATCTTGTCCTACTGCAAATAACTTCGGTCATGAAATTACTGGAAAATACAGTAATTACCGTCCGTTTGGGGGAGCTGTGTTTTAGTACGGATCTTGTAATGCGCTGTAATTAAGATGATGAAATAAAATCTTACACATCTTATTGTAAATATTACATTCTTATTCAAACAATTTGTATGTTAAAACAGTTTGGTTAACAATAAAGGAATACCTACGGTTAGTTTTAAGTATAATCTTAAAATATTTAACTATTATATTTTAAGATTATACTTAAAACTAACATATAATATTTAATTTTAATATTTTGATACTTGTTGGTGAAACGATCACTTTTATGTGAACGTGGGATACAAGAAAGGATTATGTATGTGAGCGACTTTCATACATTGTCTCAAACTGACAGAAAATGTTATCACGGTAAGAAGCGACAATGCCTTAATGAATTTAAATTTTGAATAATTAAATACGACCAGCACTTTGTGTCTATTAAATGACTAAAATATTTGAAAGGCTCGCTGTAATCGAAATAGGCAAGCAGACCATCATAATAATATTCTCACTGATATGAAATAAATAGATACCTATGTAAAAGTAAATCAAAGTTACATCCTATACAGGGTTACTTCGCAATAACCGGCCAAATTTGCAAAGAAGGTTCAGAATAATTAATATAGGCAAATGGTGAAGAAAAATTAATTAGAAAACCACAAAAATTCTATCCTTTTTATCTTTTAAATTCAAAATGCGTGGTAATGCATTATTTTAACTGATTGTCATTCATAAACATCTAAAGCCTACTATTTTACTACACACGCACACATTCCTAAGGGTCGATCGGTTAGCAAAAACGTTGTGAATTGAATCGCACACGGAATAGAAGCCTTATTTACTCGTATTTTCAAAAACTGCAATAACGGTATATCATTATTTATATATTTGAACTTAAGTTTAAAATTTGGTTGTTCTTTGAAAAATAACCCGTATACGTCCCAAAGCTGGACACAGGTATTTTATTAATATGAAGGCTTTGAAGCTTTTAATCCGCCATACTTTTCTTCAGAATGTTGTTGAACTTCTTATGTCCTAGAATTTTTTTATTTAACAGACTTGAGGATTTCCTTACAATGCTCTCCTTCAACCCTGAGCAAACAGTCAGCCCCTAAACTAAATGTAGAGGCTCTTAAATGTAGATTTGTATTTTATTTCAGTTTGTTATTTAACATCCTGCAGGTTGAATTTCCTTATTTGTTTAGAACAACTAACTTCGCCCAATGTCGTTAACGGTATAAAGATTGCAAAAGATTCAAAACGAGTTCTAGAGTTAACCTGGAATGTCGTTGTTCTAAAATACAACATAAGTTTTCAAGTTAAACTTTCTTAAAGAAATGCCATTTATTTGTTCAGCAAGATTGTATTTAAAATTGTGCCTTAATAGCACAGTGAAGCTTTATCTATATATACATATGAATAAAATTTAAATTTCTGCCTTTTATTGAGCTGTGGATGTTATTCGCATACCATGACATTAAAAACTATTTAAAAAATGTTGTCTGTCTGTCTGTAACTTATCTAATTTTTGTCTGTAATTATATATATCTAGCTAATCTTAGGAATAACTGAACCGGTTGTAATAAAACTTCAAGAACAGATACAGAGCAATGACATGAGTGATCTAGGCTTTTTATCCGATTTATTTTGAGAAATCGAAAACTGTCAAAAAATGGACAATGATTGTCTTAAATATACAAAACGCCACATTAATATATTCTAACCAGGGCGGGTCGCTAGTATTACATATGACGATAGCAACCTAGGTTCAATCTCCACCTACAGCGAAATGATGGACTGGTAGAGAAGTGGGCAATCGTAAGGCTTATACGACGAGTATAACCTAGGATAAATTATCCGACTAGGTAAGACCAACTTCGACCGAGAATTCAATTGACAGATTCAACTCGGCTGAGCACCGTTTGGGAGATCACGTCACATCTCCTCGTCACGTATACCTCAAAACTTGAAAACAAGACCAAAACCAGTGCGTGCTGGCAGTGATGACACATGGATCTGAGACATGATCCTTCACTGCTGGCCGTATAAGGAAGCTCAAGGATGCTGCTGCGAGTAATGAGATGGGCTATGCTCAGAGTTTCTTTGCGTGATAGACTTAGAAATGAGGATATCTGTAGTAGAACTAGAGTTAATAACATAGCGTAAGCTGAAGAGGCAATGAACCGACCATATAGCTCGAAGAACCGACTACGGATAGGCCTCGTACCGGTAAGCGAAGTCTAGATAGAGTGACGATCTGGTAAGAGATGCAGGAAGTCGAAGGAAGCAGATAGCTCAGGACTGTGCTTTGTGGAATTACTTGAGAAAGGCCAATGTTCAGCAGTGTACTTGTGAAGGGCTATAATAATGATGATGATGACGAGTATATTAGAACAATGCCTTTGAGCATATATTATAAATATTTCTAATTAGAATGCGGATGAGACGTCAGAGTCGTCTAGGGACGAGAGATATTTGCTTACACTGTGCAATCTAATGAATAAAATGTCTTTAATACAAAGCATCTGGTATAGCAATCGCCATTTTCATATCCAATTTATTTTTAAAATTAATGATATTCCATCAAAAATAGAAGTGTTGAAAGGGGGTTAAGTTCGGTACAAACGACGTTTGGGTTTGTCGGCTTTGCAGTTAAATCTGAATGGGCGCCAAGCCATAGTCAAGTCGAAACATGAGTTGCTTAAATTATAGATCATATGATTTACCCAAATACTTAAACGCTACTCAATTTTAAGATGTCGTTAAGTCTCGTGGTGTCATAGTCACTTTGAGTTAAAGTGATAGAGACAGCACGAGAGTTGAAATTGAGTATTGTTAGGGTATTTGGGCATTAGAGCTTATCGCCAGTTCAGATCTTAATACTTTTATCAGTTTCAGATCTCAAATATATTATCAGTCAGTTGAAAACCCTGAACGTTGTCTATACCGACCCTGGCCCTCTTTATACGTTTATGTTTTTTGGAATAATTTTATTTTTTAATTTAAAAAAAATGTATTATTAAAATTAGTACATAAAGGAATGTTACGTAAACTTCGGTCGATTACATCAACTTTTAAGTTTAAGGACTAACTACCGTGAAAACTGGCGACTTTGCCATTATTGAAGGACTTAAAAGTCTAGGACCAATTTTCTAACATAAAAGGTACTCTCAGGCTGGGTGTCAATTTTAAATGTGACAATATATTCTTCATAGATTTGGTATTTGTTAGTGATTTAAAAAAATACTAACATTAAATAGACAAAATACTCAAAAATAGAAAATGGCAAAGTTAAACTCACTTTGTAGCAACTTTGTCATCGGGGTTTTTAATTAAAATAATTGAATTTAACTTCAAGGATGAAGGTAAGTTTACCACATAATATAACACACAACACTCATAGCTATGATTTGCTTATTTAATTATGTTCAAACTAACAAAGTTTACGCTAGTGGCAAAGTTGCTCACCCAATATTCAATGCTTCATACAAACTTGAAAATATGTGTCAGGGTTGTCAAAAATCCTTGACTCCTTGACAGTTTTTCTTGAGCAAAATCTAACACATATGTAACAAAAATACTTTCGTCTAAAATTAAAAATCAAATTGGTGCAATAATAAGCTTAATAATTAAAGTATAGACCAAAAATAAAGCTTGTTTTTTTTAACAAGTAGTTGTTTTTATTCGTTGTCATTATCATTTTATTACGATCAGGTAAAAAAAATATTGTAATCAACCTAAGTATTGTTTTACTACCATAGGAAAACATTCATAATCATTAAAAATTACACTGTTCTTTGAGTGCATATTAATATCAACACACTAAGTTACCGTTACAGCCTATTAAAATCCACTGCTGAACATAGGCCTCCCCTATAGATTGCCTCATAGTGGGGATATTTGCCATAGTTGCCACGCTTGGCAAGCGGGTTGGCAACCGCAGTTTTTTTTATTTAGTCGTTATTAGGAAGACACTGCTGCCCACTGACACCCACGGGATGATATGGGGTAGTGGATATTCTTACATCGCCACTACACGGTTCACTACTGAGTAGTAATAATATTTTAATATACGACAACGCAGTTATAATAATATAGATTCCTCTTTTGTTTTCCTTCACGATTGAGAACCCATTAGCTTATTAGGTATATTCGCTCAAATAGGCTGCTACGGTGAAACATCTATACAAACATACATACATAGAATGTCAAGAATAGAATCCTCTTTTGAATCTCTGTAATCGGTTAAAATATGGGTTAAAAGTGACAACCCTTGGTTGTAGTAAAACAAGGCAAAATAACCGTTACATCGTGGCATCACTAGCATGGTAACTTTGCCAAGTCAGTTTTATAGATAAATAATAAGACCACCATGTTACAACGAAATGTTGCTTTTTCTAAACATTAATATTACCATATTACAAAGGTTTAGATACCTACATTCAGTATTTTAAAGAAAATCAACAAAAGTTCTGGAGCACTGAACAAAGAGGTTACGTCGCCGGCACAATTCCGCGTTAAAATAAAATGCCAAAATCAACTCTCATGTTGCCATATCGAAAACAATGCTGTTAATTAGTTATAAAATGTTTATCCAAAAATGGCATATCTCAAAAAACTTTACGTTGTCCCTGTTAATCGTAATTTTATACCTGTATATCCCTGATAGCAAAGTTGACTTCCATTGGTAAAGTTGCCAGACTTGACTGTAGTGTTTTATAGAAATAAAATATGTTAGATGCTGTATGAGGTATGTTAAAATAGAAAGTGGTGTTTGTTGTTTTGGCACTGCAATAAAATCATATTCCCGGTTAGTTGAACACACGGCTTCGGTCAATAACCTATGAGAAAAAAAATTGGGTCTATTGACGGACGATATTTTAACAGTGAGCTATAAAACCTTATACGTTAGTTTGATACATTCGTAAAACCTTTCAAAGTTCACACGCATTGGATTTCATACAATGCTCACATTATTAGATTATGGATTTTATGGAAATTTTTATTGATTACAAATATCATAACAAAATGTATTAACCACCGATTAGTTTTTTCTTAGACTAACTGAAAAATAACTGAAATGTCAAACGAATTTACAGTCCACCTGATAGTACGTGGCTATTGCAGTCCACACCTGCAATCAACTTCAAACAAAGAAGGCATTGTCACCTCTAAGGACTATTTAAGATGGACATCCTGTAATTATACTGGCTCTGCCTTTAGACCGGAACACGGTCAAGAGGCAGGGTTAGAGGATGGTCTTTACCCAGACGAACGGTATAACGTAAAAGTTCCATTATCAAATATTTTTCCAAGTGTGGTTTATGTATGAAAAGTGCATTCACGTCACAGGAGTATCTTAACACGTAAGATTTTTTTTATTAAGTAAATAAAATGTGTTTGTATTCTTAGAGTGCCTCGTACACGCGACTCCTTATCGTGTGTCCTCGGAAGGAGTTTACCGCTCTGACCAATGCGTGACGATAGACGTCATATGCCCACTAAAATATATTTCACGTTCTTTAAACGCACGGGTTCCGTCACGATATTTTCCTTCACTAAGTTTAATCAGTGTTAAATCAGTATTTAAAACAATAATTAGTATCGTAATCAAAATATGGTAGCTTGCATGCTTTTGATATTTGAGGTTAGTGCCTTATCTACCATGAGTTCTATACTTGTAAAAGTATATCAACGTCATTAACGGCTTTTCGACCGTGTAGCAGCAGTGCAAGGATATCCACTAACCCATATCGTCCCGTGGTTTTCTTAAGGGACGACAGAGGGAAACAAAGCAGGAGATGGTTAACAGGGTCTTCCTAAGAAAAACTATAAAAAAAACTGCGGTTACCAACCCACATGCCAAGCGTGGCAACTACGGAAAATATTCCCCTTATAAGGCAATCTATGGGGAAGCCTACGTTCAGCTGTAGGTTTTGATGGACTGTAATGATGATAGAATGATGAACGCCGAATATACGAATATACCTACCTTTCCTACCGACTTCAAAAAGGAGACGGTACTCAATTCGACTGTATGTTCTTTTTTTATGTATATTATCTTAAATTTTTTTGTGAACAAATTTCGATGATTTTTTTTTATTTGAAAGCAGGTGCATCTCATGTGGTCCTTATAAATTTGATCAAAGTCTGACTAATAGTTTTTGGGTTATTCTTAATAATTTATATTGAAGTCGGTTGCACAAAATGTTTAATTTTAAATTATCAAGTATCTTACCATTTGGCGTATACTTAGAGACTTAGACGATCTTACGACATGTATTTAAAAAAAAATCATATTTTCTTTTTATGTGCAAAATATGTTCTTGCTCTTCACCGGCTCGACGCTATTATAATATCCTAACCAGTGAAAGTATCGGATTTTAATTGATAGACGTAGCGCTCATCCAAATAGGTTGAAAATATGTATATCGTTACGATATACAAAGTCTGGGCACGGTTTCCTTGCCTTATAACCCTCTTAGAAATGAGAGGAGGCCTATGCCAAGCAGTGGGACGTATATAGGCTGTAACTTTAACTTTTATGGTTCTATTACGTATTCCCCTGGTGTTGCAGTTGTTCATGGGCTGCGGTAGTCACTTACCATCAGGTGAGCCGCATATTCGTTTGCCCCCTCTCCTATAAAAAAAAAACTTGACAGGCGGATTGACGATTACAGTATCAGACCTTTTGCAACTTTGACGCTCGAGCCACTTATTTTTTTTTAATAATGATAATATGATGATTACCATACAGAACAGGATATAAAATTCATTTCTAATTGTGATTGCGCTTGGTAATTTTATTATAAGTGGGTAAAACATAAATTTAAAAAATGTTATTTCTTAAGTTAATTCTCAATAATTCTTGTTCTTAGCATTTTTTATTATTTTTATCTACAAAGAACAGTTAATGCAATGATACAATAAAGTTCCTAGGACTTTGTAGGAATTCAAGAGAGAAACGATTGTTTCAGCTAATGATTTCTTCTGTAGCAAATGTTAAAAAAGCAAGTTGGGAATAAATTATATGAAACAAAAGAGCAACAACAATAGAGTTAGCCTAGTTGTGCTGGCGTAAGATAATCCATTGTCCTAATTCATGCCGTGGGTGTTTTATGGCTGTAAATCTGATGGATGCGACTACGGAATATTTCCGAAAAATCTCATGGCTTCCGACATATTATTTTTTATAGAATAAGGGTCACAAACTAGCACACAGTCTACCTGATGGTAAGTGGATGGTGTGGCCCATAGACACTTACATTTATCCTCAATTAAGAATTAAAATGTAGAAGCGTTGTCACCCCTAAGGACTAAGATGAAATGCTACGTTTCTGCTAAAACTGGTCTTCGGTTCTCTACACTCACCACATGAAACACAGCAGCGTTAAACTGCTATTTTACGCTGGTATTCTGTGAGAGCGTAGTTCTACCCCATTCGTGCTACAACTATAGCAGCAGCGTGGCTTTACTACGTAGATAGCGGTATATCCGTCTCTTTGAAGTTAAATGTAAAATACCCAGATCGGTGATAACAAGCCTGAAACGTAAGGCAAATCCCCCCTACAATAGTAAAGGTCTATGTTCAGCAGAGTCGGAGATTTTACAGGCTAAAAAAGAAAAAAAATGATAGGGCATTTAAAATTGTTTTAATACTTGAATACATTTTGTGACGTAGTTTCACGTTGTATTAATCTACCACAGCGCCACTTCTCATCATCAATTCAAGCCTGTTTCGTCATCTTGCTATCTGACCCAAGCCTCCGCTGGGGAACATTTTACTAGGTGTGTTTTGCTACCCACAGCTGTGTTTTGGCTTTAAGGGTAAAGACGAGTTTAATTGAGGACTATCAGGCATTTCTTCGTTTAAAGTCGGTTTTAGGTGTAACTGGACCGCATTATCCACTCACTACCAAGTAGAGTGTTAGCTCTATAGGTTATTATTTACTTATATATACGCTATATTATCTGATAATACGAGTATATATTTATTTATTTATTTAAACTTTTATGCGCAAAAAATAAAATCGGAAATATGGCGGACTTAATGCCTCAAGGCATTCTCTTCTTGACAACCATTAGGCTCAGCAGAGATAAACATAAGGGAGGTAGTGCAACAAAAATAAACTAATAATGAGAAAAAAGGTAACAAAGTTCGAATATACGAGAATATATATATGTATTCTGGTATATTTAGAATCATTCTTTAGGAAAAAGCGTTAATTCACACTTGCAATATGGGAGAATTACTGCTGTATTCAAAGTGTTAAATAATAATAAGAAGCCTTTTTTATTTCCTTAACAAATACTTATTTACATTTACAAAATAGATAAGGCTCCTTTTCGGGTAAAGGCCTCCTCCAGTATATGCCAGATTTTCGGCTTTTGGCTTTGTTTAGACAATTTTGCCCCGGCCCAGCTTTCACCTGGGCGACCTCTTGCTTTTATTCTGGTCGGTCTCGTCCATGCTGTAACTCTTAGAGTCCACCTTTTATCTGGTAAGCGTGCAACATAACCTGCCCATATCCATTTCAAGGCTTGCAAACAAGCCGATTAAAGGTAAGCATTTGGAAGCACTTTAAGGGATCCTAGGGAAGTTAAATAACTAAATTGGGCTATATTGTGCTCTCAGTATTTTTTTTACTTAATACTTTTTTAGATTTCCTTTGTGAGAAGGCCTACATCTACCAAAGGACTCTTATAGGCAGATAAAAAATAATATAAAAGTAAAAGTTCAGATCTTAGTAAAAAATTCGCAATAACGGAGAGTAATTAACTTCTCTCTAGCGAGTTTTTTCAAGCAGGTGGGAATTACTAAGCTTGATATTTCTAAAACAAAGTTAAATTGCCTACAGTTTTAAATCGAACTCCACAATTAATTTCTAGAAAAGAGATGGATAAAAATGAACAATAACTCAAAATCAATAACATTGTCGTACATAATATTACATTTAAAGGCTTAAAAGAAATGACAAACAGAATAATCTGGAAAATAAAGCCCTCCTCAACAAAATAAAACTAATATATGATAGGTAATAACAAATCCGTGTAGTGGTGGAGTAAGAATATCCACTACCCCTTATCATCCCGTGGGTGTTATAAGAGGCGACAGAGGGAAACAAATCAGGAGATAGGCAGCAACGTTTTCCTAATAACGACTAAAACAAAAACTGCGTTTGCCAACCCGTTTGTATAGCGTGGCAACTATGGCAAATATCCCCCCTATTAGGCAATCTAGGGGCTATGTTCAGCAGTGGACTTTAATAGGCTGTAACGGTAACGGTAACAAAAATTGAAGTGTCTGTCTGCAACATCGAAATAACTGCCTTATTGAGCTGAAGGGGTGATTTGCATGCCATTAAGACGTGAATAACAAGTTTTGACATTTTTGTCTGTGTCTGTCTGTCTGTCTGTCTGACTCTCTGTCTGTCTGTCTGTCTGACTCTCTATCTGCCTGTCTGTCTATCTGTCCGGGCTAATCTTTTGAATGTCTGAACTGATTATATTCACGAACATAATATAGAGAACAATACCAAGTGTGATCAAGGCCATATTTTATAAGAAATACTTGGAGAATTTTAAAAAAAATTGGTAACTTTTGATTATCTTAAATCTAGCCCTACTCTGACGAAGCCGGGGCGGATCACTAGTGTATAATATAATGTCTCTACGACTAATCTAATTAGTCAAAAAAGAATATATTTCATATTTTTACAGTAAAAACCCGATGTCCTATAGACGTATGTTTATACCATGCTATAAAGCATATCCTCCCAGCTTGGAGAAAATGCTCTAGCAGTGAATTTATTATTTAGGCGCTGTGGAATCATACACTAAATTTTGTGGCGTGGGTGTCATACGAGGCGGCTATCGGAATAACAAAATTCGGCTTCAATTATAACTAACTTAAGATTAGCCGATTAAACTTAGATTTAGTAGCTTAGTTGTGAAATCATCGCCTTGAAAATACAAAACAAATAACAATATGTTGTGTGCATATGACTACAATCAGTCAATTTATTTGTTAATGTTATTTTTTTACAGAAAAATTACATACGAAAAAACAGTTCTCCTGTTACGGTAAGTGAATACTGTGGCCTTTGACACCTTCATCTACCCTCGATTAGGAATCAAAATGTATATGCGTCCTATGCAGATGGCTAGTCTGTTGATATTGTCCACCGTGACCGAAATTCGATCTGGAGGACATAACAGCGCCACACAAAATTCACTGTTGACCATAGCGAGATGAATAAAGGAGATGGGAAGCGGCGTCTTCCTAATAAAAACTAAAAAATAAAAAAATAAAATATTGCAAAATTGCAAAAAATGCAATTACATTAACTGCGTAGGAGATATAGTGTCACAAGAGCACAGAGTAAGGAGGTAAGTATTCCTTACTCTTGTGACAAACTCAACACAGATACACTTTATAAAATACACATAGCTATTATATTTACATGGAGCACTAAAAACTATAGCACAGAATGAAAGTTAGATACTAGAACTCGGCTCCAGAGATTATACGGTTTTCCAATTAAAAAGTTTTATTTAATTTAGAAACAAGCCAAGCAGTATCTCAGTGAAAGACTAAGTGGTCAATATCTCTATTGAACTTTATGGAATTAATTTTATAGCTATGTATAATAATCCCATAGTAAGGGTAATTTAAAATTTATAGATTTAAAAAAAATACTTTTATTTCATTATATATATTATATTCTCTCACTCTCCCTTTCTTGCCTCCACTATAGTAATAGTAGCCATTATTCTCTACCAAAACTAAATCTTCCGCTTTAATTTACTGTAGTTCCATACTATATACGTATATAACATATTGTATAAGTTTCTTCGGTCCGCAATATAACGTTGCATCTGCTACTGACACCTTATATTTATCCCTTAGTGGAGGAACCCAAAACTCTCCTGCCACCAACACTAAAACATATAATTCTGTTTTGACAGGGGTCTGTTTTCCTCGGGGCAATGTAAAACATAATTTAAGAAAAAAGAAAACTTGTTACAGTACCTCGGGCTGTTGTTTGTGTCAACGTCGGAGAGGATCTGCTCTCGACGCCTCAACAGTCTTGAAGGGCCGTTGGCTGTGCGTAGACAGGGACGACCATCCCCGCGTCTACGGGTGCCTTTATAGGTCCCACGGCGGTAATGTCGACACAGACCGACTCTTAGACCACATCCAAATGGCTAAAACTTCCCTGCTATAACCAGTCTCTTCCACAAAGATCGTGATTCTTAGCAATGTCAATGTCATGCTGAATGGCTTGGTCCTCGTACAACTGATCATGCGGGAGATTTGTATAGCACTTTAGGTCTGCGGATTGGGATTAGATGCGGTCTTACTTTGCATCCATGGGGGGTGGCTTTGCTTTTCGCTGAATGATCCTTACGTTGTTACTGATTCTGTCACTGATGTGGTAATTTAGATATTGGAACTCGTTATTCCATCATCTGACGTGTCCATCGCAGATCCCAGAGCTGACTCATTGCTATCCCGGGATGCAAGCGCACCAGCACTCTTATAAAGAAATATAATCCTGCCCCCAGGTCCAACAAAGAGTTATTGTCTAGACAAGATGAGAGCTAAAATTCGTCACCAGCTCTATGTTTAAAAGTATTAGTGACTGTTCATGGTCCGAAACAGAACACTTAAATAAATTATTTATAAATACAGTATCAATGGCTTGCGTAATATATGATATACCTATATAAATAATAGCGATAAAAATATATAATGTCTGATGAATTAAAACATTTTGAAACACGATCTAAACCGATACGTGCAGAAGCTACTAACTTCTTCCGATAATGTTTAACGTTAAACAACGCAAAAGTTAATACGTGTAACAAAACTCTGTTAAAATTTGCTGCCGAAGAGAATAAATTTATTCTCGCCTCTAGTATGTTTAACTAGAAGCGAGAGTAAATTTAATTACTGAATCCTTTAATAAAGCAAAGAACAAAAGAATATTTCTAAACTCGTCGCCTTTCTCACAAATTTTCTTATTATCATTTTCGGATAAAGCTGTAAATCGTAAAGTTAAAAAAAAGTCGACAGATCTTTTATAGTCTGAGACTAAGAGAATCCCTTTTTTATTTACAAGAGAATATTCCATTTGATATCTCCTAAGGCACGTTGATAAGTATTATTCAATACAGTTAAAGATGAGAAACAAAGACAATCTATTCTATGGTAAGTGGATGCTGTGTCTGTTTAACATCTACTTCTACTCTCGTTTAAGAATCAAAGTGCAAATATGTAATATGTCAAATAAAGGAGTAACAGTTCCTGGAGGCTCTCCTGTAGTACGGTGTGGAGGAATGAAAATGTTACCTCGGTCCCCGTAATTGTAACGCGAATTTGTACTTAAACGGGGCGAATTTTAGAAAATACAATGGACGGCCAACCACAATAAGCTTTCGGTGGGCACTGGCTGGTCTAAACGCGAGCGAATTTAAACTATTAAAAACTGGCGGTTATTGTCATCTTTATGATTTTTTGGGCCAATTTATATGAGTATTCTGTGTGAACATAGTCTCTCCCCATTTGTTCGTGCTATAGCAATAAATACAATTGGACTTTTTGCTTAATGACAGGACTGTTTTTCACTTATTATAAGCCAGTGCTTGACCACCATCCCACCTTGTGGTAATTGGTGATGAAGCTCTAGATGGTAGCGTACTTTATAAGTACACGACTTTTTTTTCAAATGTATTAAACACACAATCAAGCCACTAGGTGATCTTATGACGTGTCTTGAGAGTAATGTAAAAATTATAAATAACTAAGAACCACGGGTATTTTCTCATCGAAATATACTACCTTTTGGCTCACAGACTTAGAAGAGGTTCGCTTAAAATCTAATAGGAAAATGGGTTAAACCATAAATCATTGCTGAGAACATCGAAGACAAAGATCTAAGACATTTTTAGTAACTTAAAGACAACGGTAACACGAAATAGATAACTCTTTCATACAGACGGAAAAATCTTAATATACTCGTATTACTCGTATAATGGTTGGTGTTTTTGTTAGTGATCTTATACGATTTGAACATTTGAACGATTTGACCGATTGACTTCATATTCATGCAATATTTTTTGTTAGGCGATAGTTTATAGCGGTACAGGTATTCGATAGGTGGTCTAGTCAACTTATTAACAAATTCTATATTAAACACTAAAATGACCCATATTCACACTATGCGCTATGGTTAAATTAATAATTTTAATTTAAAAACATTGTAAAAATTCCGGAGTGAATTCCGTGTGAAACTCATCTCACCACCTACCGGAAAGGCAGGACAGCTTTGCAGCTAGTTTAAAGTAAAATATAAGTACTATGGTATTTCCAATTTGGGAAAATGGACTTTCTTCCGCGATAAATTGGTACTAGAATCTTGTTAGCCTCTGGAGAAATAACAAAAATATTTGAAGGGTTACCATTGCGACAAAAATCGTATTATTACATAACCGTATGATTGTGCCGTGAGAGAAACCATCGCCCGATCTTATCCCTTGGGTGTTATACAAATCGATTATAGAAAAAGTTTACATGGCACGATGACCTGAACTTAGTGAAGAGTAACCTTAGATAGAGTACTTAGTATGAATATTCAAGCTAGCATTTAGTGAATTTTTACAGCATATATGGTCACGGGGGAACTGTGGTGTTGACATTGGAAATTTTGGGAATTAAATATAGGTAAGATAAACGCAATGTAATAAGTAAGTCTTAAAAAATCGTGTAATATTATTATTACAATGCTGCCATTTATTTGAGTAACCATAGACTAGTTACAAGATTCGTGAAAATTGATGTCTACAATTTATTACGTCTAGAGATAAAGTAAGATTCCCCGGGGAAAAATTGGGTCTGAACAAGTTTATTTTGTTCATATCATTATAACTAGAAAATCAAATTACTTATATGAAATAAAGAGTCGCTGACTTAACATGTGTTCTTTTTAATTTCTCTGACAAGCAAGTTACCTCATGTTGTTTTCTTTCATCGCCGAGCACGTGTTAGATGACGATTAAAATTGCAATTCACAATTTTATTGGTGCCGGCGGGACCGAACCCAGTTTGCTCGCTTGTCCCTAAGTTACTAAGATTCTTATCCATGTTCACATTTATAATTTTGGTTTAGAAATAACATTTTAAACACTTGATGATACATGTTTCAAACTGATTTATTTCGAGTGTATGTTGAGTGATCTGATGCGGACGGTATGATATAGCGTTGCTGGCGTTGTAGATGCTCATGTTATTGCATATAAATTGAAATCGCAGCTTCGGGGTCAATGGACGCATATAAAATGTAATAACATTCACACAACATATTACATTCACATGGATTCTGCATTTCGTAGGAAATATAAATTTGTGGAAACAAAATTTACCATAACATACCTACTCTACGTCGGAGAATGCCAAGAAAGGTGTTTGAATTTTTTCGCTGAATATTTATTAATTACTTTTATTATTCGATTTTGACGTATTCAATGAGAACATCGTTATAAGGATGAGAAAAGAACCAGACCTCTTGTCAACAACGGTGATAGCCTGTTGCCTGTCCCGCGTAAAACAGTCTACCATAATATCATGTAAAATTATGTCAACGTATTCCACTACAACAGGCCTCCTCTAACCCCTGCCTACCTAAATAATGTTTCAGATTGTTCATAAATATTGGAGACTGCAATAATTATTAACTAATTAAGAAAATGCTAACATCACTTTGATAAATTATATAAATTTCGATGAAATTTTGATTTATTATTCACAAAACCTCTGGCAGAAAACCTTCGGCGTCTGTCATAAAGACAGACGTCGAAATTATTCCATAAGTTAATTAAATTATCTTTATCTCTCCGAAGTAAAATTTTATATTATAGTTGTAGCACGAATAGGTCGACTCAATCGGGACAGGACCACGCTCTTACAGAATACCAGCGTAAAATAGCAGCTTAGTACTGCCGTGTTTTGATGAGTGTAGAGAACCGGAGACCCTTTTACTGGAATTACGGCATTTCATCATAGTTCTCAGGGGTGACAACGCATCTGCATTTTGATTCTTAATAGAGGAAACGTGGTAGAGCCATGCTGCAGCTATATTAGTAGTATAGTTGTAGCACGAATGGGTCGGCTCAACCGGGGAAGGACCATGCTCTCACAGAATACCAGCGTAAAATAGCAGCTTAATACTGCTGTGTTTCATATGGTGAATGTAGAGAACCGGAGACCCTTTCCATCTTAGTCCTCAGGGGTGATAACGCATCTGCATTTTGATTCTTAATCGAGGATAGATGTTGATGTCTATGGGTCACAGCAACCACTTACCATAAGGTGGACTGCGTGTTCGTTTGTCACCCTATCCTATAAAAAAAGGAAAGATGTAGATGTCTATGGGCCATAGCATCCACTTACCATCAAGTGGACTGTGTGCTCGTTTGTCATCATTATTCTATATAAAAGAATAAGAAAAATAAAATTTCTTTGTGTTCTTTATGGCTGCATTTGTTACGGAACACTAAAAAGTTCCTCGACCTAATCTATAAAAGCCCCAGTATACTAAATTTTCTGAATGTATAGAGGATCGCAATATATTCAGAAAATAAGTAATTTGTGTTTTCACATTCATAGTTATAATTGTGACTGATACTGAAACTACCTTGTTTTCTAGAAGAGAGCCACCATATGCACCACACGATTTTTTCCTGTTATTAACTTATATGGTAAAAACTTTTATATAAATTTTCTAAAGTACAAAAAGCGATAGTACATGTGCTAATAAACCACAGAATGAAGTTTAGCTCTCGTCGGTCTTTCCGCAGGGAATATCATTTCATTACGAAACTAACAGTGGAGTTAGGAATAGAAAAATACACGATGTATCACCTAGTTCGTATGTTGTCTGTTACTAGACTTTTTAGGTATACTGCTTGGTTCCACTAATGGCGACTTGTATTTTATAAAACTGTACAGACTTTTTATTACTTCTGAAAATTATATATATATTCATGGGGGGTATTGCCATAGTTGCCACGCCTGGCGAGCAAGTTGGTAACCGCAGTTTTTTATTGTTGTTTTGCTGTTATCAGACAGATGCTGCTGCCCATCCTCAGCTTCCCTCTGTCTTCCCCTTGGGGGAGGCCTATGTTCAGCTGTGGACTTGTGAAGGGCTACGTACATTTGTATGATATATGTATAAAATACCTTTATATATATGTATATATATTCTGGTTTATTCGAACTTCGTTACCTTTTCTCATCATTAGTTTATTTTTGCTGCACTATCTACCACATGTTTATCTCTGCTTTGCTTAATGGTGGACTGGGAGAGAATGCCTTAAGGCATTAACTTCGCCATACATGCGATTTTATTTTTGAAATTTTAACTAGTTATTGATTGTCGTTACTGGTGAAAAGAGGTTGTTTCTTTTCCCGTTCAAGTGTAGCAACCTCATTACTCATAAATAATAGTCAAATATTAGACCTTCTAGCGTGTGCCACTCACATATGGGGCGAAGCCCTCGAGAACAGTGGTGAAGCTGTTTCCTCGATGTTTCGAAGGCTTTTGACAGGGTTTGGCACGCTAGTCTATTGGGCAAGCTTTCAGCGTACGGCTTATCCCCTGGCCTGATTGACTGGGTGAAGGGCTTTCTGAGTGAATGATTTCTCCGAGTCATCATCGATGGCTGCTCGTCCTGTCCTATCGTGATAAACGCCGGAGTTCCAGTGCTGCATAATCCCACTGGCAGCGTTGGACTCAGTGGGGAGACGTGCTAAGAGGCTTATTGGTGACCTTGATTTGATTGAAACCAATCTTGTCAGCCTCGAGCACAGGCGCAGAGTAGCTAGTCTCTCGGTATTCTATAGGATGCATTTCGGTGAGTGTGCGCAGGAATTACACGCTTTAATTCCTCCCTCTCCTTTCCACTATCGGACAACCAGGCGGTCGGCGGGTCTTTACCCATTTGTTATCGATACACGCATTTCCACGATTTAGAACCAAAAGTATTTTGTAATACGTACAGCAAAGGAGTGGAATAATTTGCCGGCGTCTATCTTTCCACCCGAATACAATCTGGGCGTATTCAAGGCAAGAGTGAATAGGCTTTTGTTACGCTAAGACAGTGCAATTTACCATCTAGGGCTGCATCACCACTTACCACTAGGTGGGATTGTGGTCAAGCACTGGCTTGTAATAAGTAAAAAATAATAATTTAAAAATTAGTAATGCAAAAGTGGTTGCATGATGATTGATGAAATATATACATACCGAATTTTGGCCACGGCGACCAGTCTCAACGGAGACTAGCCATCTGCGCAGGACAGGATTATATTGCCCAATTATATGCGCAAGCACAGGTGCACTCTCTATCCCCTTACTCTCATAGTCCGATGGGGCGGGGAATTCGACAAGACCGGAGAGAGATCAGGCGCAGGAACAACGGCTTTACGTGCTTTCCGAGGTACGGGGTGAAACACCGCTATTTTTTTTGATACGATAGAGTGATAAGCTTGAATTTGGATAAATTTTATGAATTATAGGATCCCCAGCAGATGGTAGCACTCAGTTGTAATGCGTATAGGAAAGGAAGGAGTGGAATAATTTGCCGGTGTCTATTTTTCCGTCCGAATACAATCTGGGCGTCTTCAAAGCAAGAGCGAATAGGCTTTTGTTAAGCTAAGATAGTGCGATTTACCATCTAGCGCTACATCACCACTTACCACCACGTGGGATTGTGGTCAAGCGCTGGTTTATATAAAGTTAAAAAAAAAAACTTTATTGAAATTTAGCCTCGCGAATCGTCCTTGGTAGGAATCAATTTTTTTTGCGAGGATTTCTGGATTATAAAATCTAATTTAATAGCGGGGACGATCTAGAACATTGCACTTACTTTGTCTTTTACGTACAAGAATAGGATACGATAGTCAAACAAAAGTTTCCGATTGTGGAAGCTTACGCAACCATTGGAGAAAATTCTCATTAACTTCTTTAGTTACTAACTTCCAACTTCATTACTATAATAAATAAGTATAAAAGTTATCCGTACGTGCGGAACAAAGTGGAGAGATAGCAATAAATATTCACGAGAAATTACGGGTAAGCTTGAACGTGTTTCGGATTGTTTTCCTTTCTATGCGTCTAATTTTTGATCTCATGCATTTTTGATTTAATATAGATCGACCTCATACAAATTCCTTAACTGAGCAAACCCACTTCTTGTTAATAAATGTGTGATGAATGAATAAATAATATAGTTTATAATAGTTTTAGCCTTAACTAGAGACTTTTTCAAAAGAGATGTTCCCTGGAAAATATGCGCCCTACATTTGACAGCAAATGTCAAATTTCTTGAAAACTGGCGCCGCGGCTAAAGTAATTCTTTGCTGCCAACGACTTCTTTAAGCCCGAGACTACCAATAAATCAAATTTGTTAATAAGACCGAATATTTTCTGTCTCCATCATATCATATTACATCAAGTGGTAGAGCAATGCAGTAGTGTATGGCTGCATATATTATGGCTATAAGATGTGCTCGGTTTTCTATCAGGCATTTGTTGTATATTTAAGAAACTGTATATTTTTATAATTTTATGAGAAAGATAAAACCAAACAAAATAATTGTAAGTAGTACTTATACGAAAAACTCATGAAAATGACAAATTAATTCCTTACGCGGACATGGATATCGTATGGAATAAACAAAATGATGTATGTGGAAATGACATTTCCCTGTAACTTTTACAACACACCTTACAAAAAGAGAAATACAAATTCAGAATAATTTTCATAAAAAGAAAATAGATGTGGAATGGTTTACAACGGTATCACTTACACAAAGTGCTTTTTTCAATAGGGCTGTTTGCGATTTTTATAATGCTTTCATAACTTTCATGGCTCCAGATGTAACACTGACGAAAATATATGTTCTGTAATAAGTGTACAAGCAGCTTACAAATAGCTATTAGAAATTTCATTTATGTAGCTTTAATACTATATTATTCATCCAGATGTACAAACAAAGAAAACTAGTTTTTCATTCTATAAGCTCAGACTGCAAGTGATTCTAGAAAGTCTAAATCTGAAAACGTTGAATATCTAATATAAAAATAAGAAGGTTTTATTCAACGCGCATGTTTTGTTCAAAACAGCTGAACTGATTTAAATGATTTTTTCTTATATAGGTTATACTTCAAATTCATCACATTTAAATTAAAAGATAAAATTCCATCCCTAAGGATGAAACAATAGAAGATAAAGATTTTAATTTACCTGTTTAAGCTACATACTATACTCACAGGCACAATTAACCGCCCACCACATATTTTTTAATTATTTCCAAAAGTTGCTGAAAATAAATTTTATTTTTGTTTTTGTGTTTTAAGTTTAATTAAAATGTTTAGAATTTTGTGTGAAAAATTGAATAAACGGAAATTAAGTGTTTTTTACAAAAGCAGTATTGAAAAAAAAAAACAATTTTTGATGAAAACATTTTTCATTCTTCCAATTTAATAATGGGTGTTGCCTCCCCTGGCTCTAATGACTTCTTGGAGCCGGTTTGGCAGCCCATCCATAATATTCTGGATATCAGATTGAGGAATGTTGTGTTTCCTCTACTGCAGCTGCTTTCAACTCTCGTATGGTGGCAGGCGCTGGTATCCTGGCTCTAATGCGTCTTTTGAGGTTGTCCCATATTTGTTCCATTGGGTTGGGATCGGGACTGCGTGCGGGCCATGGCAATGTTTGAATTCCGACCTCATTAAGGTATTCAGTAACACTCCGGGCAACATGGGCTCTAGCATTATCATGCATCAAAAGAAAATTCTGGCCAATAAAAGGGGCAAAAGGAAATACATGTTCTTGCAGAACCTCTTCGACGTACCTGTGAGCATTTACAGCACCTCTTTCAAAGATAACGAGGTCGGTACGAGCCTCGTAACTGATGCCTTCCCATACCATAATTGAGCCTCCTTGATATCCCACCGTTTCCACTATTGCACACGGAGCGAACCTCTCGTTTGGGCGTCTATACACACGCTGGCGTCCATCAGGACCTCTTAAAGCAATTCTGTTTTCATCTGAGAACAAAAAAAATCCATTTCTGCATTGACCAGTTAGCATGATCACGCGCGAAACGTAACCTGGCTGTTCTGTGCGATCTGAGGAGTTCTGGAGCGCGGGCTGGACGAAATGCTGTCAGATCTCTCTCAGCCAACCGTCTTCTTACTGTTCTTTCACTTACACTAACATTTCTGACTTCAAACAGACGATTTTGAACCTCAGCCGCTGTATTAAAGCGATCTCGTAACACATTACTGACAATAAAACGATCGTCCCGAGTTGACGTGCATAGATGTCGCCCTAGACCGGGTCTCCGTGTGTAACGACCAGTCTCCCGATACCGCCGGATAGCGTCTCGTATCTTTGTACGCGGTACACCAAGTGATCGTGCAATTCGCCGCTGGCTGTACCCCTCATCAGTTAAATCGAGCAGCATCCAAAGGCATTTTTTTAAGCACAACACACTAAAATTTACCTAAATTTACCTTAAGAAGTTGACTTCAGCAATTTTAACTGATAAGGATAACAATTTCAATAATTTTAAGCCTCCAATATACCGATTCCAAATAACGCTAACTGTAGACTAATCTTTAAAATTGCGTTAAAACTACAAGATAAACAAAAAACAGGGTAGATTTGTTTAATTTGTTTCCAAAATGTACCCACTTAACACAAGTAATAATCATGAAATGTATAAACTTACAAAAACAAATGTAGTACCATTTAAGAAGGGTGGGCGGTTAATTGTGCCTGTGAGAGTAGTTACTGGAGCTTGTGATATTTTTAAGAACACTAAAAACCTTTAATAAAAATAAAACCGACTTCAAACCTTAAAAAAATATTTTCATTTCGAATTACTATATAACTACAAATATTTTTTAGTTTTTGAAGTCGGTTTAACTTTTTATTCAAAGTTAAATTAAAACCAAAGACTAGATACTAAACTTCACTTTAAAACGGCAGTAGAATAAAACAACAAAATTTTCGATTTTAAAATATATAATATCCAATCACTACCGAGTGAAGTGCTATATTATTTATCTATTTATATTTATTAACTTTCCCAGAATTAAGCCTGCTACTATTATTGCCTGCTATTGCTATAACGCTACCCACATAATCCTACTAATATTATAAATGTGAAAGTTTGTGAGGAAACTTTACAATAATATAGCTCATATATCAGAATAACACATAAGGTATAATTCATAAAAATATTGTGTAAATTGGCCAAAATATAACGATAAATGTTAAGCAAGTCTGAAAAAAATCTGTCATCTGTGAGCTATTTTGGCGTGAACACGCATCACGCAAAAACCTGTGAACCGATTTGGATGGGATTTTCACTGATGTTATAAGGAGTAACTTAGGCTTCTCTTATTTTAGGGTTCCGCGCAAAATAATTCCACGCGGGCGAAGTAGCGGGGAACAGCTACTGTCAGGCTAAATATTCTTTAGAGATTTCACGATATTTTCCCTCAAATTGTAAAATGGAATATTTGTTTTAATTTAGTTCTACTTTTCCATGGAATTGTTTTTTTTAAATAGAGCTTACTAAATGATCTTGCAGACAAGCCAATTAAAGGTGAGCAATTATTTCACTTGGAAGCACTTTACGGGATCCTAGGGAATTTAAAGCAATAAATTGGGCTATATTGTGGTCTCAGTATTTTTTTTTTCACTTACTTAATACTTTTTTTGATTTCCTTTGTGAGAAGGCCTACATCTACCAGAGGACTCTTACAGGCAGATAACAAATAATATAAAAGTAAAAGATCAGATCTTATTAAAAAATTCGCAATGACGGAGAGTAATTAACTTCTCTCTCTTGCGATTTTTTTTCAGCAGGCGGGAATTACTAAGCTTGATATTTCTAAAATAGAGCTAAATTGCCTACAGTTGTAAATGGAACTCCATGTTTAATTTCGAGAAAAGAGATGCGTAAAAATGAACAGTAACTCAAATTCAATAACATTTTGGTACATAATATAACATTTAAAAGCCTAAGAGAAATGACGGGATAACCTGGAAAATAAAGCCCTCCTCAACAAAATAAAATAAATATAAGACAGGTAATAAAAAATCTATACATATAAGTAAAATTGAAGTGTCTGTCTGTAATATCGAAATAACTGTCTTGTTGAGCTGAGGGGGTTATTTGCATGCTAATAAGACATGAAAATTTTTATTTCATTCATTAAAAAAAAACGAAAATATGATAATGTAAAAATTTGATATTGGTCCCAGGTGAAGCCGGGGCGGTTCGCTAGTATATAATATAATGCATCCACGACTAATTAGTCAAAACAGAATATATTTCATTATTTTATATTTTATAGTAAAAAAAACATAAACACTCACGCCTGTCACCCAGAGGGGTAGGCAGAGACTATGGACTTCCATTTGGCACGATCCTAACACACCTCTCTCGCCTCCTCCACATCCATATACCTACGCATACACGCTCGTTGGTTAAGGGTACTCTTAATTTGACCCATTTTCAATATATCGCCAATTTGGTTGATAAATTTTCGCCTAGGGCGTCCCTTCCCGAATCTGCCGTTCAACTCTGCCACATAAATTTGCTTTGTCACTTTTTCCTCATTCATTCTTTCTACATGACCAAACCACCGAAGCATTCCTTTCTTGATCCTGGTCACAATATCATCTTGCAAACCACACTCTTCTCTTATCACACAATTTCTCACTCTGTCATTCAGATTCAGCCCTACTCCTTAATGACCGCATTTCTACAGCATTTATTCTACTCTCGTGCTTCTTCTGCCACACCCAACTTTCACTACCATACATTAAAGTAGGGACTAACACAGCATTGTGAATTGCCATACGTGCCTTTTTGGACACATTCTAACATTCTACAACAGAGTGTAGAACCCCATTTACTTTATTTCCTGCATTCACTCGTCGTACTATATCATTACTTGGTCTTATGCCGAATTAATGGTCTATTAAGACGTTGGCGGCATCGGACATCTGTGTCTACCACTGCGTTACAGCGTATAAGAACAGAGAGGTTACAAGATGAAGGTGCGAAAGAGAAGTTCAAATGTAGACTGAGAGAAAATATAAGTGGTATGGATGAATTGTGTATAACGTCAATAAAGGTTTTGTGGATGCAGCTACCGAAGTATGTGGTGTAAGTAAGAGAACGAATGAAAGGAAAAATAACACTTTATGGTGGGATGATGAAGTACGGATGGAAGTTGAAGCAAAGAAGAGAGCATGGCTAGATTTACTAGCAACCAAGGCTAGTCACTCTAGCGGTATGAATTATGATATTGAAAGAAAAAAGGCAGTCTTTAGACATCTAAATAAGAGAGTAAAAGAAGTAGTTGAAAGGAAAAATCAAGAAAGAACGGATAAGAATGTTAAAAGAATATCCAGGCAAATTTTAAAATGTTGTGGAATCTCGTAAGAACTGCCATGGGACATTCAAAACAGCCTAAAATGAATGCTATACGAGACCAGAATGGCTGTATTCTGAATGACGAAGTGTCGAGTTTAAGGAGATGGAAGGAATACTTTGAAAGCGTGTTTATGAGTGATGAGACGTTTGAATTAAATGAAATAGAAATTCCGAAAGAAGAGGAAGGAGATAGAGAGATAAGTGTAGATGAAATAATGAAAGCAATGAAAAGTACGAAAGCAGGTAAGGCAGCCGGATATGATAGAGTATCACTCGAGATGCTAAGGGCTGGAGAGGGAGTGGTGGCAGACCTACTGTACACCTTGTTTAATTTGTGTTGGGAACTTAAGCGGGTACCGGGAGACTGGTGCAAAGCCGTGATAGTCCCACTATATAAAGGAAAAGGATCGCAGCAGGACTGTAAAAATTACCGTGGTATCAGCCTTATTAGCATTGTGGGAAAACTGTATGCTAAGGTACTAATTGAAAGAGTTATGAAAGATACTGATGGAAAAATTTGGGATGTGCAAGCGGGATTTAGAAAGGGAATGAGATGTATGGATCAGGTCTTTTCCATGCGCATGATCGCGGAGAAGTTTTTGGCCAAAAACCAAAAGGTTTATGACAGAGTGGACAAGGATGTGTTATGGCAAACACTGAACTCATTTGGGTTGAGCGCTGGGTTGATACAGGCATTGAAGTCTCTGTATAGTGACTCCAGTGCTTGTGTCAGGATCAACGGGGCCTACTCGGACTGGTTTGGCATCCATAAAGGGGTCAGACAGGGCTGTGTGGCTTCCCCGTGGCTGTTCAACCTATTTATGGACAGTTGTTTGGAAAATTTGAAAGTTGAAGAATGTGGGTTAAGAATGGGTGAACTAACCGTCAAATGCCTTTTGTACGCCGATGATCAAGTCATACTCGCGTCGTCGGCGGCCGAGTTGCAAATGATGGTTACATTAATGACCAGTTCAATAAAAGAAAGGGGAATGAAAGTGAACGCAAGTAAGACGAAAGTTATGGTTTTTGAAAGAGAAGAATGTAAAACGATATGTGAAATAAAAATAGAAGGGGAATTGGTCGAGCAAGTATATGAGTTTTTGTATTTGGGATGTGTATTTAGCAGGGATGGTAGATATGATAAGGATAAAAACTTGATGTCCTAATATACCATGTATGCTTACGTCATGCTATAAAGCAAATCCTCAAAGCTTAGAGAAAATGCTCTACTGCGAAATTATTATAATGTGTGTTGCCTAGCGCTAGGGAATCGAAAACCGATTAGCGTGGGTGTCATACGAAGCGCCAATGGGAAAAAAATTGGGTTTTTAACACCATCGACTTTCAAATATGGTTTTAATATATATTTAGAAACAAATTACACGTTCATAATTTCAATTAGTAATATTAGACCCCTAAGACTACTTCCCATAATTATTTCATATCGAAAGTTTTTTTTCTTAACTCAAAAGTGAAAGAAACTATAGTATACAAATATAATTTTTTTCATTTTGAAATTTTGTTTGAGTGGTTTGTTATACATTCGTATTCATTCATTGTACATTTTAGTTTCCTTGCTTTTATAAAACTGCTTTGATTCTGCTGGTTTGTTATTTTTTCGCAAACACACCACAAGATTAAAAAGGTGCTCATACTATTCATATGCTTTACGTTTGGTTGCTGGTTTTGTTCGTTCGAGGTTTGATTCTAATAGTATCGTCTTAATGCTGAGACATTTTTCAAATTTCAAACACGAGATTTTTTTATAGAATTATTGTGTCAAGTCAGCACACAGCCCACCAGATAGTAACTGGATGCACTGGCCCATAGACATCTTCATGTATCCACGATTAAGAATCAATATTCAGATCGTCGTCACCCCTGTGGATTAAGATGGAATGTCTAGTGCAAACGAGGGATTCAAAGGTAAAAAGTATCTCCGGTTCTCTACACTCACCATACGAAACACATCAGCAATTTGATGCCATTTTGGTATTCTGTGAGAGCGTGATGCTTCCCCGGTTGAAATGATCCATTTGTGCTACAACCATAATATAGCTGGATCATGGTTCTAGTACGTATAAAATATAGATTTACGAGTATTTCGAGTTAACGCGCCACTCAGTACCTTCTCCCTCCAGTCCACCTCACTCTTTGCCCATTCAATAATACATTACAGGCCATTCGAAGTGACTACCTCGGCAGTATAGTGGTGGTAAGCGTGACTTCTGATTACTGATTGCTATACCATCGGACTTATAAGAGTGAGGAAATAGAAAGTGCACCACTCGTGTATACTGCTGTCCGGTGTAGATGGCTAGTCAACGTTGAGATTGACCCCTGTGACCGAAAATTGTTGCTGAACAAAGCGAGACGAATAAAGAAGGTTGACATCAGCGTCTTTCTAAAAACCAAAAAATTTAAAAATTGAATTGTGAAATTGCAAGAAAAATGCTTCTTCATTAACCGCGTAGGAGATACAGTGTCACAAGAGTATCAAAACTCAATACAGACACACTGAAAAAATATATAGCTTTTATATTTATATGGAGCACTAAAAACTATAACACAGTAAGAAACTTAGATACTAGAACTCGGCTCCAGAGATTATACTTTTTTCCAATTAAAAAGTTTTGTTTACTTCGAAACAAGCCAAGCAGTGTTTCAATGAAAGACTAAGTGGTCAATGTCTCTATTGAATTTTATGGAATTAATTTTATGTATACTGCTGTATACAGGTTAGGTGAAGAATAATTAATGAAAAAAATCTCAAACATTCTGTCCTATTTATCTTTTAAATTCAAAATGCGCGGTAATACATTATTTTAACTGAGTTTACTGTGCACGCACACATTCGTAAGGATCGATCGGTAGGCCAAAACGTTGTTGCCCATAAATCACATTCAATTAGGGATAATCTATACATATAATAAATCTGTAGAAAAGTCGTGTCTGTAATTCTAAAATATTCTTGATAAAACAAGTCCACGGGACTAAATAAAGGTTTCTGAAGCCAAACTAGTTGTTTTTAGAATTTTTGTCTGTCTGTGTATTACGGATTCACGCAAAAACTACTGGACCGATTTACATGAAATTTCGTATGTAGGTAGTTGTAACCCGCGGCAACTTATAGGCTACTTTTTATCCGATTATGGAGTTTCAAAAAAGAAGGTAAAGCATTTTCCTTCCTTTAGTCACGTTCACATCAGCTATGTCTTTATTATGTGAACACGTAGCTGACGTGAAACAATACGTTCCGGGAATTCTGCAGTTTGTGATCATATCCTAGATGGCCCGCGCCATTACATTAGATTTGATAAACCACAAATTCTCGCGAAAGAACATCGATTCCTGCCAAGGATGATACGTGAGGCTATTGAAATTAAAAACATCCTAATTCCAATAGAGAGGGAGGCTGGGTACTACCACCTGCTTGGGATCCCATAATTAATAAAATTAAAACTAAACCCAAGCATACCACTGCAAGACTTCAAGACACAGTAAGTTCATTCTGTGTAGATCGGACCAAAACTAATAATTAAAAAGCTGAATGATACCTACTATGATGATGACTACCTTATGATATATGATCAATTCTACGATCTAGTCACGACATATATAAAAATCTCTTTAATAAAACTATAATAACAATGAAAATTTTGCAATAATTGCAGTCAAACCAGTTTTAATCAGTTTACATATAGATTAGTAATTGAAATAAAAACCTTATCAATTTTCATATTTTTGAATTGACGTCACTATTATCTATTGAAATTATTACACTTTGAATGAAACTACTGTTACGGATTCTATGGCGTTTAATTAACTTATTTTTATTAAATTCCCGACGTTTCGGGTGTTTTACAACACCCATGGTCACGGGAGGACTGAGGTGCTTGACGACCTGATGTCATAGTTAGAATAAAATAAAATAAGAATAGTACAGAATAGAATAAATAATAGTGGTATGCTTGGGTTTGAATTTAATTTAATTAATTATGGAGTCCTCAGTAGATGGTAGCACTCAGCCATCTTCCCTATTAAAATTAGGGTGTTTCTTTAATTTCAATAGCCTCGCGAATTATCATTGGTAGGAATCGGTGTTCTATTGCAAGGATTTGTTGTCTATCAGATCTGATATAATGGCTGGGACGATACTAAACATGTTGACATACTTTAGATTTCCTGGAGCGTCGGTCTTTTACGCAGATTTTTATGGAACTTTCAGCCAAAGATGCGTAAAAAAACCCCACGTAAAAAAGTTCAAATTAAACGTGATAAAATCCGTAACATTAGTTTTATTCCATGTGTAGTAGTCATTATAGAACTGCGTTTATGAAATTTTGAAGTATAATCGAACGTAAAAAATATATCTACATTTATTTTATGGTGCCAATCAATATTAAATAGGACCAATGATATGAATAAAATATCTCATTTAAACATTATACCGTAAATTTATAGAAGACCATGAAATTCATCATTATTAAAGAGTAAAATGTAAATAATAATAATAAATTTTGATTCCAAGACAATTTACCTTTCTTATGGATACATCGGAAGACACGACCGATATAAAAAATAGTAGGTGTTCCTAGACATATATATTCACCTGTTCCTGTAGCATATTATATCTATGTCAAATACCAATCATCTACGTCTAATAGCCTTTTAGAATACAAAAAAAATCTTCGACAGACATAGAGAAACAGACACCGAGATGATTCTAAAAGTAATCGAATTTTACTAAATTTGGCATGGAACAGCATTTAATGATGTTTCTAATTCATGTTCACGCGAGCGAAACCGCGGGTAAAATGTTAGTTTCAAATAAAAGTAATTTACTCGTATTTTTAAAAACTGCAATAACGGTATATCTTTATTTATATATTTGAACTTAAGTTTAAAATTTGGCTACTCTTTGAAAAATGACCCTGTATAATAATACTGAGGTATTTTAAAATATATAGATTTAAAAAATTTACTTTTATTTTTTTATATTGTAACCCGTTCACGACTTACCTTGGTTTTAATAAATACCTACCCGTCCTGCAACCCACAGGAAAAAATTCATTTATATATCTCCATTTATGTGTTTTAAATTAATATAATATTGTAGTTTTTTAATATACTTTTTTCAATAATATGGTATAATTTAATTAAAAATATTATGTAAGTTAAAAGTGTCATTCTTTCTTTTCCTCATTATTTTCCTCCTTCGTCCTCTTTTTTGTCGAGAATTTTGTGACTGTTGTGTATTCGGAGTATGATTTGTGTTAGATGAGTCCGGTGCGTTTAATGATTGTTATGTGTCCGTTGTATCTGATGATTGTTGCATGGTTTGTATGTGTTTATCTTGGATGTTTAGTGAATGTTGTATATTCGATGTATCTGCGGTGTTTATTGAATCCGTTGTGCTTGGTGACTGCTGCATGTTTGATGACTGTTGGGTGTTCTGTATATGTAGATGGTCTTGTTGATTATGTACGAATACAGTATCATCTAGCACTTTGGTGAGTATAGTTGACGTGTGAATAGCTGCTTGTTTTTGAAGGATGCTAATGTTAATATGGCTATCCAATTTATCTATGTATTTCTTGATACTTTTAGCTACTACTCCCGTTGCTCTTATTACTATGGGAATGACAATTGCTTATGTATTCCACAGACGACTAACATCAGTTTTCAGCAGGTGGTATTTGCTTAATTTTTCAATTTCCTGGGTCCTATATTGTAGTCTGATGGTATAGTTATGAAATTAAAAATTAAGAATGTTTTATTACTAGTTTTATCAATATATATTAAATCAGACCTATTATGTGTAACAGTAATATCAGTTTGAACGGGCATTTCCCACATGATTTTAGCAAACTCATTTTCTTTAATTTGTGGCCGTATGAGGGTTTCTTTCCACCAAAGGTTAGTAACTTCAATTTTGTTTTTTTTTAGCCAGACACCAATAAACATACTGTACAAGGTTATCATGTCGCTTTACATAGTATGTAGCATCCGGATATTATGTGTTGTGTAGTTTCATCTTTACAGGAACACAGACGACATTTTTCATCTACTGGCTCTTTTAATAGATCACGTTGATGTTGCCGCGTAATAATTGCCTGGTCTTGTATTGCAAATATTGATGACTCTATAATTGGAGATACCCGTTGCTTTTTAAACCATTTATACGAAAGATCTATGTCTATATTGGTCTGATCTAATACTTTTTTAGGAAATTGTCCATGTAAAGGCTTTTGTCGCCACAGTCAATTGTGGTTTTTAACTATTGCAATCTTAATCTCTTTGTCCGTATATGTGTTTCCTAGTGGTAAGTGTAATTCTCTATTTATATCTTGTGCTTCTTTTATTATTGAATATTTGTCCCTATGTGTATCGTGTTGCATTATTATTTTAATGTTATAATCGCTTTCTGATTTCAGATATTGCTTATATTTAACTATGTGTACTCTATATTTGTCAGACCTCTTCTTCCTTGTGTCACAGGTAAGTATAGCCTTTCTATTTCTGCTTTTTGCTGATGTACCTTTTTAATTGATAGTAATTTCCTTGTTTTTATATCTATTTTCTTAAGATCACTATTTTTATAATTTATAATACCAAATGAGTAAAGTAAAACTGGGACTGCATATGTATTAATACCTTTTATCAGATATCCTGAGTTGAGATGAGTGTTCAGTAGTTTCTTGATTCTTTTAAAATATTATTTAGTTATTTGATCTCTTATGATGCTGTGTTCTATTTTTCCTGATTCATGTATTCCTAAATATTTATTTCGACCTTCTCCTATTGCATTGCTTCTATATCCAGAACTCAGATGTACTGTTTTGAATTTGTCTAGTCCAAATTGCATTCCTATGACGCTTGTAAATACCTCCACACTATCCAAAAATACTTTCAAATTACTCTTATTGTTTGTATAAACTTTAAGGTCATCCATGTATAGTAGGTGAAAGATCCAGAAACTGTCCTTGAGTTTATATCCTTTTAGTTCATATTTATTAAGTATATACGAAAGTGAGTTAATAGCTAAACAAAATAACAATGGTCAGAGGGAGTCACCCTGGAAAATTCCACGCCTAACTTAAATCGGTGCTGTGGTAACTGAATCGTGTGACCCACGGGCCGTCATGATCACCCTCCATAGTGGCATAGCCAACTTAAGCAATCTCCTAATCATGAGTGGACATTTATAGACATCAAGTACCTTAAGAAGCCATTCGTGAGATACACTGTCGAAGCCTTTTTGATAGTCAATCCATGCCACACTCAGGTTTTTGAGCTTGATGTGCATCTTCCAATATGGCCTTATTAACCATTAGATGGTCTTTACATCCCCTGGCACAAGGCGACATCCTCGTTGCTCTACGGCCATTATGTTGTTTCTATAACATAATGGCCGTACAATACATTGGCTAATACAATACATTGGCTAATACGGAAGTAAGTAATTTGTACATACTCGGTAAACATGCTATTGGTCTCCAGTTTTTGGGTTTACAGTATTTTCATTTTAAGTATTAATATAACTTGTCCTGTAACGAACCATTCTTCCATTATTTCTGTACCTGAAACTATTTTACTGAATAATGAAGCTAAGTATTATTGAACACTGGTTAGGTATTTTAAATAATAATTTTGTATTTTATCTATCCAAGGTGATTTCCAATTTAACAGTTTTCTGATTGCAAATTTTACTTGTTCCTCTGTTATCTCTTGTATATCTTCTCTATGTATTTCACTTGACAACATTTCTACTTCTTTTATCCAATTAGCATCGAAATTGTATTGCGTTCGGTTTGATAAAATTGAGTTCCGAAATTCTTCCACTCCTTCTTTACTCGGTATTTTGATGTTTTTGTTGTTATTACATCCTAAACTTCTGTACAGTCTATGCTCATTTTCATTGAGTAATCTATTCTGGATTTTTCCAGTGTTAATGTCTTCGTATCTCTTTATTCTACCAGCTAAAGCTTTAACTTTTTGCTTAATAGTTTCTGTTATATTATTGCGATCATTGTCGTTCCGAATGTTGTATTTGGTATATAATTTTTCCTTTATTTTCATCATCTGTGTTTTGATTCCCTTTTCAATTTCTTTTAACTGTCCTAATTCCTTCCTAAACTTTTCTATTTTAGCTTGTATTATTTTTTTCCATAGTGGATCACATTTTGGTTTTATAATATTATTAGTGGTGTTAGGTTTTTGATTGTTGTTTAATATTAGAGTTTTAGCCGTGGCGTATATAATATTATTTATTTCGCGCAGACTATTATTAGTAATTAAAAGATTAGATAAATACTTATTTAATGTGTGAAGATTTTCTAAGAAACATTTATTGATTTTAGCTTTTGGTAGAAATACTCGATCTTCAAGTCTCCTTTCATTAGTTTCCGCTAATATTTGAAGGAAGTGCAAGATTAATGGATCTTGATCATCATTTACCTCTATATTATTTGTCATCTGTTCTATTGTTTCCGCTTGTTCAATTGTGTGTTGTGTATGTTGTAAATTTTGTTCTGTAATGTGTGTGGGTGTAGGTAGTATATCTTGTGCTCCGATGTCGTTTGAATTTGAGTTACATATCTACAGGTGTGACACCTTCTGCTTCTTGTTGTATTCGGCTTAGTAGTTCTTGTGATAGTACATTTTGCTTAATGATCTTTCGTGCTTGATTTGATAAAGTGTTTCCGTTAAACTTATGAATTTTAGGGTTATTCGGGTTCCTTTCTGCGAAAAGTTTCAATAATCTGCCTATGTATCCTGGTCCTATTGATCTTGCTTTAAAGTAACACAACATTAATTCCTAAAGTTCTTCTGTTGACCACTTTCTTCTTCTATCATCACTTTCTGTATTATTTATGGTCGTTGTAGAAGAGCCGGCAGAGTTTGTAGGTAAATCCCTACTCTGCAAAAATCACCCACTCCCGTCCCTTCCCGTTGATCGGCTGTAATATTTTCAGGTTCCCCGACTCTCGCCCGCCTGCTCAGCAGAGAGCCGCTGACGGCCCGTATGCTGTCACGTCCAGCGTCAGCTCTAAACGTGCCCCGACTCTCACCCTCGGGCAGCGGCCTATAATAGTACTACGTAATTGTCTCTCCATCATTGAAGGTAGGTAGAGCTCCGTTGGTCATTATTTAAGTCAATTAAAGTCCAATGTCCGACCCTCGTGGCATAGATGGTCATGTGCGGACGTGGAGTTAGACTTGTGAGGGTCATATTATATTATATTATATTATGACCCGTTCATTTCATCGATTTTAATTAATACCCCGTCCTGCAACCCACAGGAAAAAGGCATTTATATATATTATTATATTATATTATATTCTCTCCTCTCCATTTCTTTCTCTGCCTTAACGGAACTGCCTCCACTATAGTTATAGTAGCCATTATTCTCTACCAAAACTAAATCTCCCGCTTTGTTTTACTGTAGTTCCATACTATAAACGTATATAACATATTCTATCATTTTTCGGTCCGCAATATAACGTTGCATTTACTACTAACACCTTATATTTATCCTTAGTGGAGGAACCCAAAACTCTCTTGCCACCAACACTAAATCATATAATTCTGTTTTGACAGGGTTTGTTTTCTAAAAAACTTGTTACAGTACCTCGGGCTGTTGTTTGTGTCAATGTCGGAGAGAATCTGCTCTCGACGCCTCAACAGTCTTGAAGGGCCGTTGGCTGTGCATAGACAGGGACGACCATTCCCGCGTCTACACGCGGGAATAGTCGTCCCTGGCAATCCTTATGGTGGTCCCACCCCTACGGGTGCCTTTATAGGTCCCACAGCGGTAATGTCGACACAGACTGACTGTTAGACCACGTCCAAAAGGCTACAGATTTCTTGCTATAACCGGTCTCCTCCACAAAGATCGTGATTCTTTGTGATGTCAACGCCTATCATGCTAAATGGCTTGGTCCTCGTACAACTGATCATGCGGGGAGATCCGCTTATGACATATAGTCTGATAAAACAGGTTACTACGCCCACGCGGATTCCAGATGTGGAGGACCTTCGCTGTTGGACCTTATGCTGACCTCTCATCCAGACAGCTATCAGATATCCGTTGATGATCCAGATATCCAGATGATCCGGGGTTGTTGCCACCCAAGTGCTTATCTCGCTTGACAAATTCAGACTGCCGCCGTGTATGGCACTTTAGGTCTGCGAATTGGGATTAGATGCGGTCTCCGTTTGCATCCTATCCATGGGGGGTTTGCTTTTTGCTGAATGATTCTTACGTTGTTGCTGATTCTATCGCTGACGTGATAATTTAGAGATTCATCTGACTAGTCCATCGCAGATCCCAGCCTTGAATTGCTCCTGTTAAAATGCATCATGCCATAAGCAGAAGTGCTTTCCGGCCTGAGCTGACACATCGCTATCCCGGGATGCAAGCACACCAGCACTCTTATAAAGAAATATAATTCTGCCCCCAGGTCCAACAAAAGAGTTATTGTCTAGGCAAGATCAGAGCTAAAATTCGTCACCAGCTCTCTGTTTAGAAGTATTAGTGACTGTTCATGGTCCGAAACAGAAAACTTAAATAAGTTATTTATAAATATATTATCAAAGGCTTGGGTAATATATGATATGTATACATATATAAAATTTATATATATAAAAAATGAAATAGCGATAAAATATATAATGTCTGATCAATTAAAACAATTTGAAACATGAGCTAAACCGATACTTGCTAGTAATTTCTTCCGGCAATGTTTGATCTTAAACAACGTAAAAGTTAATACGTGTAACAAAACTCCTTGTTAAAATTTGCTGCCAAAGAAAATAAATTAAACATACTAGAAGGCGAGAGTAAATTTAATTACTGAATCCTTTAATAAAGCAAATAACAAAAGAATATTTCTAAATTCGTCGCCTTTTCACAAATTTTCTTATTATCATTTTCGGATAAAGCTGTAAAAATTTCGACCATCATCAAATCGGATAGTTAAAAAAAAAGTCGACAAATCTTTTATAGTCTGACTGAGACTAGGAATCCCATTTTTATTTATAAGAGAATATTCCATTTGATCTCTCCTAATAAGGCACGTTGATAAGTATTATTCAGTACAGTTAAGGATGAGAAACAAAGACAATCTATTCTATGGTAAGTGGATGCTGTGTCTGTTTAACATCTACATCTAACCTTGTTTAAGAATCAAAGTGCAAATATGTAATATGTGAAATAAAGGAGTAACAGTCCCTGGAGGCTCTCCTGTAGTACGGTGTGGAGGAATGAAAATGTTACCTCGGTCCCCGCAATTGTCGCCTGAATTTGTTAGAAAATACAATGTACGGCCAACCACATTAATGTCTCGGTGGGCACTGGCTGGTCGGACCGCGAGCGAACTTGAACTATTAAGAACTGGCGATTATTGTCATCTTTATGATTTAGTTTGGGCCAATTTATATAAGTACTCTGTGTGAACATAGCCTCTCCCCATTCGTTCGTGCTACAGCAATAAATACAATTGGACTTTTTGCTTAATGACAAGGATTGTTTTTCACTTATTATAAGCCAGTGCTTGACCATCCCACCTGGTGGTTATTAGTGATGAAGCCCTAAATAATAGCGTACTTTATGAGTATACGACATTTTTTTTTTTCAAATGTATCAAACACACAATCAAGCCACTAAGTGATCTTATCACGTACCTTGAGACTAATTTAATTGTATAAATAAGAACCACGGGCATTTTCTCGTCGAAATTTATTCTAACCTTTGGTTCAGTCTTCGAATAGAACCACTTGAAATGTGATAGGAAAAAGGGTTAAACCATAAATCATTGCCGAGGGCATCGAAGACAAAGACCTAAGACATTTTACTAACTTGAAGACAAAGGTAGCACGAAACAAATCTCTGTTTCATACAGACAGAAAAACCTTAATATATAATGGTTTCTGCCCTTGTTAGTGATCTTATAACATTTGAACGATTTGACCGATTGAGTTCATATTCATGCAATATTTTTTGTTAGGCGATAGTTCATAGCGATACCGATTCGATAGGTGGTATAGTCAAGTTATTAACAAATTCTATACCAATAGACTAAGCCGGACGGCTCCGTGGCGCAGTGGCTTAGCATTAAGTTGCGGCGCTGAGGGCCGTGGGTTCGAATCAATTAATAATTGTTCCGGGTCTGGATGTTTGTCCTTGTGCAATTTGTGTTTGTAAACTGCCTCCACGATACAGGAAAAAATCCTAGTGTGGGGGTAATGTTTAAAAAATTACCCGTATCCACACTATAATTTATAATGTTTTATTGCCCGAAAAGATATACGTATATGTGCAGACATATGTATTTATTTTATATTTGTATATGTTATTTAATAACAAAGCGCACACCTTATTATCTATTTAAATTATATTATCAACTTTATTTATCCTATATCTTTATAACTGGCCTACTGGAAGTATTCTATTATGAGGTAAGATGCGCAGTTGAACAAACTCTTCACCATGATGTGTGTACATTAATTGTTAAATAAATATCAGCGGCATCAGAGGCAGCTGAACTAAGTAATTGTCGCAAATATGAGTCTCTGAGATATGACTACATATTTGTGCCATTTGCTGTAAAAACTATCGGTCCGTGGGGTCCAGGTGCGGTGAGTTCCTGAAAGTACTGTATCCGCGATTGATCGTCGCTGCTGGTGATAAGAGGACTGGTTCTTCTCTCGCTCAAATGCTAAGTATAGCCATTCAGCGAGGAAACGCAGTCAGTGTTCTTGGCACGATACCACGTTGAGTATGACTGTATGATTATTTAAGTTTTTTGTTTTAGTTTTTTTTTAATTATAGTCTTTTAATAAATAAATAATTATTCATAAAATCTGGACCCGATAAGTGACGCTATGGTTAAGTTTATTATCATTTAAAATTCCGGAATGAATTCCATGTGAAACTCATCTCGCCATCAACCGGAAAGGGCAGAAGCGCTTTGCAGCTAGTTTAAAGTAAAATATAGTATTTCCAATTTGGAAAAATACACTTTTTTCCGCTATAAATTGGTACTTGAATCTTGTCAGCCTCTGGAGAAATAACAAAAATATTTGAAGAGTCACCATTGCTACAAAAAACGTATTATTACATAACCGAGTGATTGTGCCGTGAGAGAAACCATCGCCCGAACTCATCCCTTGGGTGTTATACAAGTCGATTACAGAAAAAGTTTACATGGCACGATGACCTGAACTTAGTGAAGAACTTTAGATAGAGTACTTAGTATGAATATTCAAGCTAGCATTTAGTGAATTTTTACAGCATCTATGGTCACGGGGGAACTGTGGTGTTGACATTGGAAATCTTGGGAATTAAATATAGGTAAGATAAACGCAATGTAATAAGTAAGTCTTAAAAAATCGTGTAATATTATTATTACAATGCTGCCATTTATTTGAGTAACCATAGACTAGTTACAAGATTTGTGAAAATTTATGTCTACAATTTATTACGTCTAGAGATAAAGTAAGATTCCCCGGGGAAAAATTGGGTCTGATCAAGTTGATTTTGTTCATAGCATTATCGCTAGAAGATCAAATTACTCAGATGAAATAATAAAGAGTCGCTGACTTAACATGTGTTCTTTTTAATTTCTCTGACAAGCAAGTTACCTCACGTTGTTTTTCTTTCATCGCCGAGCACGTGTTAGATGACGATTAAAATTGCAATTCACAATTTTATTGGTGCCGGCGGGACCGAACCCAGTTTGCTCGCTTGCCTTGATATTTACGGCGCGCGCCTAGCCTTGATATTTACGGCGCGCGCCTAGCCCCTAAGTTACTAAGATTCTTATCCAGGTTCACATTTATAATTTTGGTTTAGAAATAACATTTTAAGTACTTGATGATACAGTTTTCAAATTTGTAAGGAGTACAAACCTGATTTATTTCGAGTGTACGTTGAGTGATCTGATGCGGACGGTATGATAAAGCGTTGCTGACGTTGTAGCTGCTCATGTTATTGCATATAAATTGAAATCGCAGCTTTGGGGTCAATGGACGCATATAAAATGTAATAACATTCACACAACATATTACATTCACATGCATGCTGCATTTCGTAGGAAATATAAATTTTGTGGAAACAAAATTTACAATAAAATAACCGTAAATGTACGTCGGAGAATGCCAAGAAAGATGTTTGTATTTTCTCGCTGAATATTTATTATTTACTTTTATTATTAAATTTTGGCGTATTCATGAGAACAACGTTATAAGGATGAGAAAAGGGCCAGACCTCTTGTCAACAATGGCGACAACCTGTCCCGCGTATAGTTCCACTTAAAACAGTCCACCATAATGTCATGTTAAATTATGCCAATATATTCCGCTACATCAGGCTTCCTCTAACCCCTTCATACCTAAATAATGTTTTAGATTGTTCATAAACATAGGACACAGAAATAATTATTAACTATTTATTTGATGAATTATATAAATTTCGATAAAATTTTGATTTAAAAATAATTATATAATTCATCATAACTCGAAGTTGTTGACGAATATGTTTACCTGGGACAAATAGTCCGACTAGGAAAGTCCAACTTCGAGCGAGAGGTCAATCGACGGATTCAACTCGGCTGGGCAGCGTTCGGGAGATTACAACCCTTCTTCTCGTCAGGCATACCTCAAAACCTCAAAACTAAATTGTACAACCAGTGCGTGTTGCCAGTGATGATATATGGAACTGAGACGTGGTCCTTCACTGCTGGCCGTATGAGGAAGCTCAAGGTCGCTCAGCGAGCTATGGAGAGGGCTATGCTCGGGGTTTCTCTGCGTGATAAACTTAGAAATGAGGATATCCGCAGTAGAACCAGAGTAACCGACATAGCCCAAAGGATGCTGAAGTGGCAATGGCCGGCCATATAGCTCGAAGAACCGACAACTGTTGGGGAAGAAAGGTTCTCGAGTGGCAGCCTCGTACCGGCAGGCGAAGTGTAGGGCGTCCCCCCACTAGAAGGAGTGACGACCTGATAAGACATGCAGGAAGTCAATGGATGCAGGTGGCTCGGGACCGTGCTTTGTGGCATTCCGTGGGGGAGGCTTATGTTCAGCAGTGGACTTGTGAAGGGCTGTAATGATGATGATGATGATATAATTCATGATTTTATTTAGATTTTCCTTAGCCGTAAGTTTGAAGATAAATTTGAACATAAAATTATTAATTATACAATGAAAAAGGTTTTATTTTATTTGACACTCCACACAGTGACCTGAAAAATATTTCTTTTTCTAGCTTTTTTTTTACCTCCCAAACATAATCCCTTATAATATGAGTTTCGTAAGAGGCGACAAAGGGGAATAAAATATTTGACCAAAATCACGTATGTATTGAGCTGACCTCTTTTCATATCTATGTTAGTCATCTACACCACATTCACCAAACCTCTGGCAGGAGGTCATAAAGACATACACTGAAATGATTCCATGAGTGAATTAAGTTATCTTTCTCTTCGAAGTAAGAAATTAAAAATTATTTGTTCTTTTTGGCTGCATTTTGTTACAGAACATTAAAAAGTCACTCATCCTAATCTATCAACGCCCAAGTATACTAGATTTTCTGAATGTTTTGCTGTGATCTTCTATCCTATATCCTAATAGAAGATCGCAATACGTTCAGAAAATAAGTAATTTGTGTTTTCTCATTCAAAATTTTAATTGCGACTGACGTTGAAACTATCCTTGTTTTCTAGAAGAGAGCCACAATAGGCACCACAAGACAATATTCTGTTATTAACTTATTATAGTAAAAACTTTGATATCAATTTTCTAAATTGCGATAATACATGTGTTAATAAACCACACAACGAAGTTGAGTACTCTTCGGTCTTTCCGCAGGGAATATGATTTCATTACGAAACTAACAGTGGAGTTGGGAATAGAAAAATAAACGATGTATCACCGAGTTCGTATATTGTTTGTTACTCGACTTTTTAGTTTTTAGTTTTAGAATTACGACTTGTATTTTATAAAAACTGTACATTAAAAGTTAATATTCTCAACGTCAATCTGTACGGCATAGACATTCTATTATTTCTGAAAATGTTGTCTACAAGTCTATATAGCTTCCAATTGCTATGAAGTTTTTAACTAGTGACTGGTTATTGTTACTGGTGAAAAGAAGTTGGTTCTTTGCTCGCTCAGTAATAATAGTCAAATATTAAAAAGGGTAGTTCAGAAGTGGTTGCATGGTGATTACGGTAAATTCTCTTTATTATGCAAATATGCAGGTTAACGAACTGTTGATAATATTGATAATAAAAACAGTGCCAATCTGCTTGAGCTCAATTTTACGTATGTTAGGACAAAAGAATTAGCATTTCACCTAATTGCAAGTAACTACTGAGCCCATAGACACCTGCAATCAACTTCAAAGAAAGAAGGCTAGAAAATAAGAGAGAGTGCTTTTCTACTTTGTTTTCTAGGTAGTAAGACTCAATTTATGTTTAGGAGTCCGTTTGCATAGGTTCCACTTCTTATCTATTTCTGCAGCCAAATAGCAGGTCCCAGCACTGCTGTGTTCCTGTCTGAAGGGTATAGAGAGCCAGTATAATTGCGGCTGTGAGGCATTTCATCTTATTCTATAGAGATGATAACACATCTGTATTATTATTTGTTTGAATTTGGTTGCAGATGTCCATGGGCTGCAGTAACCACAATCAGGTGAACTGTAAGTTCGTTTATCATTTCAGTTTTACGAAAAAAAAATTCAAATATCATGTTGACGAAGTGATGATGGTAATGGTGATAGATTAAGCAGAGACGAATCCGAGATGCTGCTTCAGCACGGGGTTGTGAAAAAATACTAATAAAATCAAATATGAAATGGTGAAAGATTTTTTCTTAATTTTCGAGTGACAAAACTTAGCAGTTTATCTCATCGTATGACTATTTTAGCCCATAGATACCTGAACCCTTCTTAACCTTCAAAGTGGAACACAAGAGAGAGTGCATTGCTGCTTAGTAGCAGAAATAGTTTAGAGAGTATTGACGTTCCAGTGCGATAACCATACAAAAATGGAAAACCGAACCTAGTGATCGCGATGGAGATCAGATTATCTGATAACTTTTTTCGAATGTAGTAGATCCACGATATATCGCATTATAACTGCAGCACAAATAGGTCTGCTCGAACGGTGATGATTTTTTTTAAAGAAACGTTACCTCCACCTTAGAACTTTCTCCTGTATCGTGGGGGCAGTTAACATACATAAATTCCAGCAAACATCCAGACCCGGAACAATTATTTGTAGGCCATACACATACTTGTTCCGTGCGGGATTCGAACCCGCGGCTCTTAGAGCTGCAACTCATTGCTACGCCACTGCGCCACGGAGCTGTCAAACACACACACAAAATATTGTTCGTGGTTTATCAAATCTGATGTAATAGCGGGGACAATCTTGAACATTGCATTTTCTTTGTCCTTAACTAGACTATTGTTCGATACTATGATAGTCAAACAAAACTTTTCGACTGTGGACGCTTACGCAGCCATTGGAGAAAATTCTCATTAACTGCTTCAGTACCTAACTTCCAACTTCATTATTATAATAAGTAAGTATAAAAGTTATCCGTACGTGCAAAACGAAGCGGAGAGATAGCAATAAATATTCACGGAAATTAAGGGTAAGCTTGAACGTGTTTCGGATTGTTTTCCTTTCTATCCGTCTTATTTTTAATCTCATTCATTTTTTATTTGATATATAAATACTCTCAAGCAAATTCCTTAATTAAAAAATCCACGTCTTATTTCAAAATGAATTTTATAATAGAGTTAGCGTTGAACTAGAGACTTTCTGAAAAAAGATGTCCTATGGAAAATATGCGTACTTAAATTTAAAAGATTTAAATTTGACAGGAAAAGTCAAATTTCTCGAAAACTGATGCCGCGGCTAAAGTACTTTGGTGACAAAGACTTACTTAAGCCTGAAACTATCAATGAATCACGTTTTTTTATAAGACCGAATATTTTAGGTTAGGTTATTTTAGGTTTCCAGGTAGAGCCATGCAGGAGTAACGTATTATGGCGGCATATACTCGTATTATGGCTATAAGATGCACTCGGTTTTCTATCAGACATTTTGTTGTACATTTAAGCAACGTTATATTTTATAATTTTATGAGAAAAATAAAAATAATCAAAATAATTATAAGTACTACTTATACGAAAACTCATGAAAAGCAAAGAAGTGACTCAGGACCGTGAGGCATTCAGGGCTTTGTGGCAATCTATTGTTCTATGGTTGCAGCAAGAATGTGCCGGCTCGAGCGGGAAAGGACCACGCTTTTACAGAATACCGGAGTAAAATAGCAACTTAATGCGTTTCGTATAGTGAGTATAGAGAACCGAAGTTCCTCATAACTTAAAATGGTCTTAATGGTCCTCAGGGTGCAGGGCCACAGCATCTAGTTACTATCAGGTGAATTGTGTGCCCGCTTGTCGGACCTTCTTTCTATAAAAGACATATATTTTTTAACAAGAAGATATACAGTCCTTTTCTATTTTCTGCATCAGTAAAACTTTATCGTGGAGACCTAATTACAACGATTACCTAAGTATAAACTTTTCAGAGAACAAGGTGAGGTGAAATAGCTTCATAAGTACATACAATCAGTATATAATTTAAAAAGTACAGTAATATAAATATTTTTGTACTACTATAATGTTAGTGTAGAAATTAAAAGCTGTGATAGAATAATATAATATCAACATATAATATATTTAAAATTGTATATAGTTCATGTACTATAGTCGTTAGTGTGTTTTCGGCATGCCAAAATTTTTAGCCAGTCTGTGATAGCTTTTTGGCCTTCTTTGTTGTGCAGTTCTTGAGGTTGTATAACTTAAAAACATCAATGTAAACCTTTGCAACAATTAAGGACCCGAAACGCCCAGCAAAGGCTTTTACATATGGCAAATCGACTTAAACATCTGTTGGCTTGAATACTAATATATTTCTACATTCGGAAATTGTAGGATTTGCTTATGTTTTAGTGAAGTAGCCTTCAATATTTATTCAATTTTTATTCTATTCTATTCTAGTAGACGGGCAGTGAGCACTACGACTTCCTTGTAAAAAGTAGTTGGGTATTTAAAAAGCTTTTAAGCATAACTTTCTAGACGGATCGTGGTGCTAAAAAATCTACTGTGCTTACACATCACCATTATTATACATATATTTTTAGTATTTTATGAGATAGATAAAAACAAATAAAATAATTACTACACACTACCACTCTCACACTACAGTCCAACACGTTGAACAGGCAGGTCATTGAGTGCAGTGACGATTCCATCCACCTAGTCAATTTTCTTAGGCCTCCGTCTACTCTTATATCAAACCACTTTCATAGCCTTCTTTTTGATTCATGATTTAGTTCCCTTCGCATAATATGCCCATAAAAAAATATCCACTTTAAGTAGACATGGACAAATTAATTCCTTACGCGAACCTGGATATGATATTGAATAAACGAAATTATATATGTGAAAATGAAAGTTTCCCGTAACTTTTACAACTCAGCTTACAAAAAGAGGAGTAAAAAATCAGAAAAATTTTCATAAAAAATTAAATAAATGTGGAATAATGTTTGTCTACAACGGTATCACTTACGCAAAGTACTTTTTTCAATAGGACCGTTTGCGATTTTTATAATGCTTTCATAACTTTCATGGCTCCTGATGTAACACTGACGAAAATATATTTTCTGTAATGAGTGTACAAGTAGCCTACAAACAGTTATTCGTCCAAACGTACAAACGAAAAAAGAAAAAGTTTTTTCCATTCTGAAAGCTCAGGCTGCTAGCGATTCTAGAAAGTCTAAATCGGAATACGTTGAATATCGAATATAAAAACGAGAAGATTTTATATTCAACGTGTATGTTTTCTTTATGTAAGTTATATTTGAGAGGTGGTCCCAAACACAAAAAATGTTTCTACGTATGTCTGTTATAGACTTTGAAACCATCCAACCGATGCTCCTCAAACCAGTTTCATTAGAAAAGCAATACTGCGATGATGGATTTTGACCATTAAAACAAAAAAAAAAGACTAAAATACTATATAAAAAAGTTGATAAAAATAAATAAATAAAATTTCCTTTCAAAATGTGTTTCTTTTTTTAGCGTAGGAGTACACGCCGGGTATCCGCTAGTATAAATTAAAAGATAAAATTTCATCCCTAATAATAAGAGATGCAGATTATTATTTAAACTTACTTTCTATTCAAAGTTAAATTATTTTTATCGTATTTGAAAATATAATTTAAAACAAAAGACTAGACTATATATACTTAACTGAAATAAACAACAACATATTTAATTTCATACAGCCAAAATATAAAAGATTTGATTAATCATACATAATTTCGCTGTAAACATCAGTGCATGAAGAAATCGCTTCCAGAGCGATAAGACCACCTGTTGTATTTTCTATACATATATTTTATTTTGTCTCGTTTTAATATGTAATGGTGGACAATAAAGAATACATTGATTGATTCATATAGTCACAAGGAAATTAATTCATAAAACTTTAACTAGCACCAATGAGTAAGATGACCTCCGTCCTCCGTCTCGGGTTCTGCGGGAATGTCCAGCAAAAACAATAATTATAATTCCGTAATGTAATAATATATCTGCTGTATAATAAACCTGCAAAACGTCCCGTATTCTTAACCTTTTTTCCTGATTTATGCATTGCTCCGTTCCATTTCGTTGAAGAAAACTATGTGGATATCGGGGAAAATTCCACATAAAAGGTTATCCATCCATCCATTTATCCATCCATCCATTACAGCCTATAAAAGCTCACTGCTAAACATAGAGCTCGGCCATTATAGTCTCATAGAGGTACTTACGAATTTAGCTAACGCTTAAGAGGCGGGTTGGCGACCGCAGTTCTTTATAATTTTGAGTTTTTATCAGGAAGATGCAGCTACCCATCTTTTGTTTCAGTTTCCTCTGTCGCCTCTTACGGCATCGACGGGACGATATGGGGTAGTGAATATTCTTACACCGCCACAACATGGTATAAGTGTTTAAAAGGTTATGCGTACTGTTTATTGTAAAATTTAGTATGAGTTAATAACTTGACACTGAATACTACGGTCGATTATCGATTGTCGCTCATATTAAGTAAACTTAAAATATGTAAAAAAACTATCTCATTCGTAATTAAGTAACAGCTATTGACATGAACACTAACTAATCTCCCCGGCTGTTAATATAGCCACATGTCAAATGTAATTGTACGTAATCTTGTAGTAACCCCATCAAGAGCGCTGGAAGTAATTACTCCCCAGAGGGATGTATTCTACAGATACGTGTATATTCCACAGGCCTATTTTGTGAGGCGTCTTAAATCCTGCACGACCCCGAAAGTTAAGTTTATTATTTCTTGAGATCGTCAAAAATAAAGAATTAGATAAATAATGCAGAAGTGTCTCTTAATAAATTTTGAACTCTAATAATTTTACGTGGTAAAGCCATGAATTGATATCGTCTAAAGACCCCATAATTAATGAAATAAAATTCAAACCCAAGCATACTACTGCATTTATTCTATTCTATTCTATTCTTATTCTATTCTATTCTAACTATGACATCAGGTCGTCAAACACCTCAGTCCTCCCGTGACCATGGGTGCTGTAGTGCCCAAAACATCGGGAATTAAAAAAGTTAAAATTAAACGCGATAAAATCCTTAAAATTAGTTTTATTCCTTATAAATTTTATTCATGGTTAACGTGGGAAGCACTATACTCATGAACGGAGTAGAAAAATGTTCGCCTTGTTGTGGCGGTGAACGAGAATCGGCCACCTCATATCGTACCGTCGTAAGAGGCACATAGGAAAACTAACAGGAGATGGGCAGCATCATCTTCCTGACAACAAATGAAAATTGCTGCGGTTGCCAATCCGCCTACCAAGCGTGGCTACTATAGTAAATATCCAGCTACTAGACAATTTATGGGGGAGGCCTATGTTCATTTCAGTGGACTTTTGATAGGCTGACGATAATGAGTTCTACTCATTTTTGCAACCCTTAATATTTATGGTAGAGTGAAAACAAAAAAGTAACATACCCCAAAATATAAATGAAATAAAAACTGCATATATTGCCCCTTGAGAAGTAAAAAAGTAGCAGCTTACATACATGTTACTACTGAGCACAGGCCGCAGAGGTTTTAGCCAAAAAAGTGTTTGCTGCGTTGATTCCAACGCGGGATGACCTTAACTGGGAAACCTCTCAGATATGCAGGTTTTGCTTCACCGCCGAGAATACTTCAAATTGCAATTAAAATATATGCTTAAATATATAATAATGCTTACGTACCATGAAATTTAAGTTTTAATCAGTTTGATTACCGCCATTGACAAGTAAATTAAAATAAACCTTTGTTTAAGTAAAATCTGCTTTCTTTAATTAAAGTATTTTTCCGCAAAAGCCTGTTCATTTACATATACTCATTTAAGCTATGAAACCAGGACTGTTACAAATATCTTAGTATGTCTGAAAATATGAAAGCTATCTTAAATTACCAACTGATTTATAAGTCTCATTAAAGGTAAAAAAGTAAAGTAGCAGTATAAGTAAAGGTATACGTCTCACTACTGTGCACAGGGCTCCTCATTACTATAATATTTTGTGGGCAGAAAAATAGAGTATGCTGTAATGCTTAATGCATATTAATGGTTTTTACATCTCCACGACTATTTTAATTACTCAGATATCTAGAATTCACCACGAAGTTGTTCTTCACCACTTTAACGGACACGTGTTAAGTCAGCACGTAAAATTTATATAACAGATTCATCCTTGAGGGAATCGTAGACGTTTTGCTCCCGTACCATGATGAAATCTCACGGCGAGCTACACGGCCCTCGGTATTTGTTTAAATACAATTCATACAAACTGAAACTAAGCTTTTGCACGATTGTTGACCACATCTACCTAGTAATTATACATCCAACGATGCCACGAACGAGTTTTCAACTATTTACAAGGTATATTTAGTAGCATTCTACTATTTAATTTTATCAGTGACTTACCATTTTAGTTTATTTAGAAGTAAGTAGATGGCGCTATTATTAGATGAAATAATGAAAGCTAAAACTATACTATCTAGTAATATGAGCGATAGAAGCGAACATTTATTTATTATATCAATAAGGCATAAAGTGATGTCAATTATGTTAAAAATTCTGTTTCTTTTACAAAATACGCTATCAACGCCGCCAGCGGTGAAAAACGATTTAATGGTATCGTCATATGACAATATCATGAAATAGCAATGTTGTGTTTAGTTATTAATATCTTCAAATTTTTCTATTCATTGATTTGGTCAAGCTATAATATCATGACATGGTCAACAAACAGTGTTAAATATCATGAAATGACTACACCATTTCACGAAATGATAGACTACTTTATGGTATATGATCATATAAAAATCTCTTTAATAAAACTATAATTATAATGAAAATTTTGCAATAATTGCAGACAGACCAGTTTTAATCTGTTTACGTATAGATTAGTAATTGAAATAAAAACCTTATCAATACAATAACAAAAATACTAAGAAACTAAACGTTAGAATTTTTAAATAATCTTAAAATCTAATTATTTAAACATATAAATGTAAGTTATTTATATTATTTAATTTATTTGTTACTGAAGGCAAAATATACAACTTTTTCCATTTGATGATAGATGGCGCTGTTTTGATAACTAAATCGGTGTAGTTTTAAATTATTTTACCAAGGTTATAACTATATTTTAAACTTTATTTTAAGTATGGTATTTATTTGAAAAACATCCGTCATTCCGCCTATAACTAAGATATAATAGAAAAGTAACATCTAAAGGAGGAAAATACTTAACCTTCTTTTTTTGAACGTCCATAATCGGATAAAAAGTAGCCTATAAGTTGCCCCGGGTTACTAACTACCTACATACAAAATTTGATGTAAATCGGTCCAGTAATTTTTGCGTGAATCCGTAATACACAGACAGACAGACAGACAGACAGACAACAATTCTAAAAACAACTCATTTGGCTTCGGAACCCTTTATTTAGTCCTCTGGACTTGTTTTTTCAAGAATATATTAGAATTACAGACACGACTTTTCTATAGATTTATAATATTATATGTATATAGATAGATTCGCTATCTCGAGTTTTCTCGTTTTTCACTTTATTATATATATTAACTAAACTTACGAGTATAATTTCTTGGGTGGTAGGAATACTTTTCTGCCTAGAAATCTGTGTCTGCCGTCAAATAGCTGGGCTTGAACTGCTGTGTTCCGGTCTGAATTGTTGCACTTGGGGCCGCGGGTTCAAATTCCGCACGGAACAAGTATTTGTATGGCCTAAAAATAATTGTTCCGGGTCTGGATGTTTGTCCTCGTGCAATTTATGTTTGTAAACTGCCTCCACGATACAGGAGAAAATCCTAGTGTGGGGGTAACGTTTTATATAAAGAATAAAGAATAAAAGAATAAATAATTACAGGCATCTTTGTTTGAAGGTGTCTATGGACTGCAGTAGCTAGTTACCATCAGGTGGATTGTATGTTCGATTTTTAATAAAATTAATTGACAGTTTAATAAAAAAATAAGTTAAAATTAAGTGACGTACTGTGATAAAATTTTAGAACTGAAAATACTCACTGAAAATATTTATATGCGAGGGCAACTCTTTTGGTGACGGCGTAAGAGAAACAATCAATGTAATTCTGTTTTTTTTAATAGAATAATGGTGAAAAACTAACACACAGTCCACCTGATGGTAAGTGGATGCTTTGGCTCATAGACAAATGCAGATGCTTTGTCATCCATGAGGATTAAAATGGAACGCCTTGTTAACAGTAAAAGGGTTCTCCGGTTTTCTACACTCATAATACGAAACGCAGCATTAAGCTGCTATTTTAGCTGGTATTCTGTGAGAACGTGGTCCTTTCCCGGTCGAGCCAATCCATTCCTGCTACAACCATGATATAGCGTGGTTCTACTACGTCAAAAAGTCGTCTCTTGTTTGTCGTAAAAGATGACTATAGGAATTACCAGAATTACCTCATTACCTCCGATGGGTAGCCGTATACCATCTCGTATATCATAATCATCATCATCATCACCATCATCGCCATCACCATCACCTTTATCACAATCATCATCACATGATACCAAAGTCTATTGCTGAACATAGGCATCCTCATACTCTGCCTTGTATGCCAAATTTCCCCTATATTTGTCATAATTGACACGCTTGCCAGGCGGGTTGGCAACCGCAGTTTTTTATTTTGTGGTTGTTATTGGAAAACGTTGTTGTCCATCTCCTGGTTTGTTTTCCTCTGTCGTTGCTTACGACACCCACGGGAATCCTATATGCCAGATATAAAATATTCAGACTGGCGATGGGAAGCAGCGTCAAAAAAGGTAAGAACTATGTCACAATTTATTTTAATTTTAAGTCTATCAATAAAAAAATTACACAGTTTTCTTAGTGTTAAACAACTGAAAAGATATTTTCCGTGCCAAAATTAAATTTATTCAAAGCCCCTGAGGGAAACGTTTGAATAAATACATATTATCATGCGCAATAAAGAAAAAGTGTAGTTTAAATTCCTGCAGTTTCTTTTGTAAAAGAAATGTGAAATATAATTTTGTGCCTAAGAAACATCTTGAGTGAGCTTACTCCTAATATTTTTTATAGAAGAGGGGCAAACGAACTTACGTCTCACCTGATGGTAAGTGTCGACCGCCGCTCATGAACTACTGTAACACCTGAGAAATGGCACGCGTGTTGCCGGCCTTTAAAAAAGGAGTAAGCTCGTTTCTTGACGTTCCCTAAGTCGTATCGGTTCGGAAAAATCACCGGTGGTTGCCGACTCCACAAAGAAGTCATGTTAGGAAGAAAACACCCAGTAAAACGCGTCAAACCATGTATATATGTCAAACCAAAGTATGACTAGTACTTTTAAAAAAAAACAAATCGTAAAGAGACTTGGAACGGTATTTCCTAGAGTACACGTAAGTGATGTTGGATTTAATGGTGGGAGAGAATAATGTAGGGTTGTCCCTCTTAATTTTTGTAAAATTGAAAAGTTTCCTTATATTTATTATAACTTTCATTTGTGTTCGAGTATGATCAAATAATCGAATGAAATGAACTTGAAAATGTGACTAAATGAAACTAGTGAAACTATATCTTGATATTTTATTAGGGTATAATAATACGGGTTATTAGTCGCCAGTAAAATATAAAGTGGCCGCCATTTTAAAAACTCTTTTTAATTGACAATAAATAAAGCTTTTCAAAATGGTGGTCACTTTTTCCACTTTCGAAGACGAACATTCGTAGACCGTGTCAACTCTCAGATATTGATTTCAAAAGCAATCGGTCCAGAAACTTAATGGTTATAAATTACTACAGGCTAAAGTAGATATACATAATAAATGATCTTTCAGTAGATATATAATCAAAATTCATTCTTCGAGGTTTCTATTGGTCCTCAAGTTGTTCTGTTAAAATAGTATTTTACTCAATTGCAATAAGATATACCAGCTGTAACATTACGAAACGCGAACTAGTACTGATTCTTTATATAAAAATTTTACTATCAGATTGCTAACAGGTTGAGAAACAAATATATATTCGCAGATATATCAAACTATTTTAATAAATATTGTATTGGTTCCATAATTACATTTTTGAAAGAAATATGTGATGACTGAAATGATGAGGCTCGGCTCGGAAAACTATCCGGTGGCGTTGTAATGATACTTCTTTGCCAAATATTCGGAGCAGTTTGTTACGAACTTGTAATGTCTACATCCACTGAAATATTGACAGTATAATACCAGCTCGCATGTTTGCCTCCGCGAATGAAATACTCCTCTCTTAGATCCAAAAGCCGCTGAACGGGGTGCAAATAACTCGGACTATGTAGCAAGCATCAGTATTGAGCATATTAAAGTGTCGGAATTTAGGCGGGCATTACGACGTCTTAAAACAACATCTGCATATGGCCCCGATAACATACCGGCATTCTTGGTCAAAGATCGTATGTCAGTTCTAGAGCAACCTCTCTTATATGTATACAATCTTTCGCTACAAAATAGTATTTATCCCAGTAAATGGAAACTCTCTAAGATTACACCAGTACCCAAAGTTGGTTCATGCAATGATATCAGCTACTTTAGACCCATTGCAGTACTATCAGTCTTTGGTAAGATCTTTGAATCAATTCTCAATCATTGCATATCTAGACATATTGGAGAACGTTGAGATAATTCTCAGCATGGATTCCGCCCAGCGCGCTCTACGCTAACGAACCATGTAAGGTTTGTTGACTACGTTAGCACTAAGATGAAGTCAGGCTGTCAAGTTAAAGCAGCATATTTCGATTGTCGTAAAGCTTTCGACCTCGTTGATAGTTACATTATTTTAATGAAGTTTTCTTCTCTTGGATTTTCTTCACAGCTCCTAAGATTCATGGCAGATTATCTTAGAGATCGTAAGCTGTATGTCAGGGTGGGAGACTATCGGTCTCAAGATTATTATACTCGTTCTGGAGTAAGTCAGGGCAGTACCCTCAGCCCTACTCAATTCCTAATCATGATTAATGACTCAGTGTGCTCTCCAAGACGTAATGTCTAATGTTTGCTGATGATCTAAAATTATTCCTCACTGTCACCGAGTCAAGAGATTGTGTAGCACTACAGCATGACATTAATGCTGTGATAGAATAGAGCCTAAGAAATAAATTGACATTAAATGTTTCGAAATGTAAATCTATAACTTTTTCTCGATCGCGTTCTCCAATCATAATGGTATACGATTTGGCTGGTTCACCAATTGAGCGTGTCTCTACAATACGTGACCTTGGGATAACTTTGGACAGCAAACTAAATTTCTACCAACACATAGTTAAAATGTGTAAAGAGGCTCGTAAATCTCTAGGATTCATAATAAGAACTTCGTCACAACTCAAGAATATTAATGTTATAAAACTAATTTATAATGCGTATGTGCGTAGTAGATTGGAGTATAACGCAATTGTGTGGAATCCCCAAGAAAAGTTATATATCCTTATGATTGAAAAAAATATAACGTAAATTTGTCCGGTACCTTACAAACATCAATATGGATACTACCCGTTTCTATACTCTACAGCTCAGACAAGAATATACACAAATATTTCATTATTATTTATTTCTAACCAATAAGGTGGACAATCCATCGGTACGCGAATGTGTTTATTGTGTGCCCGATCAATATATGCGTGGAGTTGTAACAGAAAAGCCGTTTATTAACTCCATGTTTTACCCCTCAACATGGAGTTTACCTCAAGCCAGTAATAGCCCTACCGCTAAAGCCATAAATTTAATAAATATATTTTTACAAAGCAACCCTGATGCCGATATATTTTTTTGACAAAGTCGATGTAATTAGGAAGTATGTGTATTTTTATCTGAATAGGTTAAATAAGTGATCTCATAAAATGGTAATATCATGTTTAGTATAACATATAAGCGATTAGGTCTAGTACTGTAAGCTTATATTATTGTGTTGAATAAATAAATAAATAAATATACTGGAATGCCGATTCGGTTGCTTGCCTAACCCCATAGCTATACCTACGAATATTGATAAGATTGTAAAAGCGATGGAGTGTTTAGTCAAAACTAATCCACAGGATAAATACTGCTTATAAGAGACTTTAATCTTCCGTGCATTGAATGGAATTCTAAAGGATCGTTTCATAAAACACTTGAACATGTTGCTGTTCAGCACGCAGGCATAAAGTTAGTAAGGAACTTTTGTTTTTGGGAATTGGACAGTTTAATCTTTTAAAAAATTACGCAGGTAATTTTCGAATTTACTTGCTAAATTACGCATACCACATGCGCCCGATCTACCTTCTCATTATATATATATATATATATATAGAAATTTAGGATTTAACACTTACACGAATGTCGGAATTTTGTTACCACAAAAAACATACAAAGAAGACGGATAGTGTAACCTCCATCTTATATCACGTAATCTATGAAGCTATTGATTTACATGTCTCATTACCCAGAAAATTTATCTCTCGAAAATATACCATTTGGTACAACCATCCAATCAAAAATCAAATGAAATCAAAATAATTAAGGATAAAACAATAGCACACATTCGTTGGAAAAATTTGTTAATAGGTGACTAACGATGACTTTGATTTTCTCCAAAAACGTTAAAAACATGTACAAAATGTGTTATCAAAATTATATTGATGGTATGAGAAATATAATCACAGATTCTCTAAAAAAATTTTGGTCTTGCATAAATTCACTACGCGGTGGATTTAGCTACCTTATAATCATAAATTATAAAAACAACAATATGTCAATTTAGAAAATTTTTTATGAGCGTATTTGGAATGCCATCGTCGTTTTTTACGTGGTAGAGCCATGCTTCAGCTATATTACTGGTATAGTTGTAGCACGAATGGGTCGGCTCGACCGGGGAAGGACCACGCTCTCACAGAATACCAGCGTAAAATAGCAGCTTAACGCTGCTGTGTTTCGTATGGTGAGTGTAGAGAACCGAGACCCTTTTACTGGAAAAGGCATTCCATCTTAGTCCTCACGGGTGACAACGCATCTGCATTTTGATTCTTTATTGAAGATAGATGTAGATGTCTATGGGTAACAGCAACCACTTACCATCAGGTGGACTGTGTGCTCGTTTGTCACCCGATTCTATAAAAAAAAAAAAAAAAAAGCTGACTTGATCAATAACGTAATAGATGCAAATATAAATAATAATAAATTATCAATTGTTGTGATACCTATCTGTAGACAAGGTGGAAAATATATGGGTAAGTATAAAATTATATACAGTGATTTATCTTATATTTAAACGAATACTACACATGGAATAAAACTAATTTTACGAATTTTATCGCGTTTAATTTTCACTTTTTTAATTCCCGACTTATCGGGCACTTTACGTCACCGGTTATATGACAGTTCGATTTCATAGTATGCAAGCCAACCGAGTTCCATCCTAGATAGCAGTAATGAAATTATTGATTACAATTTTAAATGTTGATTTACCTTGTATTTAGCGGTGAGGAATGTACCGAGAGGAAACTTCCAATTTAGAGAAAAAAAAATAAGGATATGGGAAGTCCACCAAATGGCAGAAGAACAGCACAGTTTTTCTATTCAATTAACGTCCTAGAAATGAGAGGAGACCCCTGGTACATGAATGTGCTGTAACTTTACGTTTTTAATTTTATTTATTGATATAATTCTAACATTTGGTGTCGGTGGAGAATTATAAAACTAAGACAGCCCGTATATTTTAATGTTTGTTCAGAACAATTTAAACCGCCTCTTTTTTCAATTCTCAGTCGTTAGTTTTTTCAACTTCATTTTTTTAACTGTACAAGGTACAGAAGATTAAGTTAGATGTGGTTTTTCCCTCTGTAGGTAATGCACCGGTCATTCGTTACGATAAAAATAAGGTCAACGTGACGCGACGTAACTAAGTAGGATACACATAAGCAATAATGTATAATTAGTCATTAGACCATACACACGTAAAGTGAATACAGCAAATATCATATAGACACTGCCAACATCACTATACATACGGGCTATAAAATTGATTGCACCTAATCGTTAATTTACTGCATCAAGTGGCATGCAAGTAATTACTAATAACGATGTACACTATACATATAGTACGTGTGTACATTGCCTAACTTAAGTGCGACGTTTGGGACCAGCTTAACGTTTAAGCTTCAATTACTATGTAGATCAGTGTTCCATAACCTTAGGTCGCAGCGCAAATTAATCAAAAAGTAACTAAGAGTTTTGTCTATTCTATTTCTAACACGTTTGTAAACCAAACCTTACTCTATCTGCAGCAAAGTTGGATTATGAAAATCACATCACCAGTACTCTCTCATCATGAGTATCCATTGTTGTTTAATAATAATAATAATCATCATCGTCATGATTACAGCTTTTTATTAACGTTGTGGACCAACCGACAATCGATGCAGTTGCCTTAGGAACGTGCTTTGTGGAATTCCTTGGAAGAGGCCATTAGTTCTGCAGTGGACTTTTAAAGGGCTCTGATAATGATGATGATGATAAATATGGCTGAGCTTGTATCTTCTCTTTGCTTATTAATGCCCGGTTACAATGTTCAAACATCAGTTATTGATAACAAGCGCTATTCGTTGCTCTGTTTTTTTTATTGAATAAGGGTGACGAACGAGTACACATTCTACCTGATGGTAAGTGAATGCTGTGGCCCATAGACATCTACATTTATCTTCAATTAAGAATCAAAATGCAGATGCGTTGTCACACCTGAGGACTGAGATGGAATGCCCCGTTTCCAGTGAAAAGGGTCTCGGATCCTCTACACTCACCATACGAAACACAGCAGTGTTATGCTGCTATTTTACGCTGGTATTCTGTGAGAGCGTGGTCCTACCCCGGTCGAGCCGACCCATTCGTGCTGCAACTACAATATAGCTGCAGCATGGCTCTACCACGTAAAAAGTTGTGCTCTGTGCGAGTATCGAGATGATATTGCAGTGTTGCACGACTTTTTAACGTCATCTACTAACTACGAACTAGTGGTAGCTTAGTGGTTGAAATTCGACCGAAATCCATAAAATTTTTAGAGTTATATATTAACCATTTGTGTCCCGTGTGTCATATAAATATAAACATTTCAATTCTTTAACTATTGCGTTTTTTTTACGCGGACAGGGAAGTTGGTAAGCAAGCTGTATTTTACTTTCAACTGCGCATTGATTTATAAAACACAGATATCTATCTATATTATACGTACAAAATATAAAATAAACGCTCTTTTGCCTTGACCTACATACACTCCACGCACTATTGAAAAAGAAACATTTAAAATCACACAAAATTCACAGCGTATTCAGTCAATCTGTCAGTAATTAATTGTTGGTATAGTCTGTTCGCTTAGATACAGTCGCTTTTGTGTTGCGCCGCCTTGGCATGTGCCGCATTTTGTCAAAGGTACACCCGAAGGAGTATTTGGCATTTTAAAACGAAGCGCCGTAGTGAAAGGTTCTTTGCTACCTAACTTGTTTTTATTATTTATATTCGTATTTTATTACAATAACCATAAGAATAAAAGAGTATTCTATTTTATTCTCAGAATAGAAAATCATTTACTTAACAAATACAGTAAAAAATAATAAAATAAAAGCAAAATAATAAGTGCGCCTCCGGATGTACCGATACTATCTTAGCGAACAGACTATAACAGTTTTTGATTCTTTGGCGACAATCTCTACTCTGTGCGACTGTTTGACTACAGACTATTAATTGTTTGACATTCGCCCAATCTTATATTCCTCCATGCGCACAATATGCTTATAAAGGGGTTCAAAGTTTTTCCTTCACGTATTAACTTCAATTTTTTTTAGTTAATCGCTCAACGAAGCTCTGGCCCTGCTGAGACGCTTCGTGCATGCGTGAGTATGTCATTTCCTCAGGTCTCATTCAATTTCGTCGTTCGTCATGGCAGTTTATAGCGTAATATCGTGCTTTAGTATAAGATGCGAACAGTGATTAAAATATTATGCTTTAGATCTGAATTAATATCGAACTTCACTTATCCGGATCCTTTTTTATCAAACAGTATGTAAAAAAATATATCGAGGATGTATTGTCTAATGAAATTCATATGTTCATGGCTAGCAAACATTAATTTCCTAAAAAAGTTATTAAATATACATTTTATTTAAAACATTTACTTTTTTGTCTTGTTTTTTCTATAAAAATACTTCTCATCCGGCAAGCAGATTGGTTAAGTTAGATGTTAGTTCGGATCTTAGGCTATAAGTTTATTTATGGTTTTCTTTCACGATATAGTAAATTATTAAACAAAACAATAATAACTGCGGTAATAATTTGATAAAATTACGTGTATTTAATATGTACATGCATATATTATAAATGTAAGTACGTAAAAATGTATTAATTAGAAAATATCTAGATCTAGACGCATTTGAAGCAGAGTTTTCAAATAATCTTCAGAATGGCTCAACCGATTCTGATGAAACTTCACGCACAGATAGAGAACAATGCTAGGAGTGGTCTAGACTATATTTTATCCGAAAAACTCATAGTAATTTTTGTGAAATCAAAAAAATTGATAAAACAAATGGTCATTGATGATAATTTTAAAATTCTAAATGATGCCACATAAAAGATTCCACGCAGGCGAAGCTGGGGCAGCTCGCTAGTTATATATAAAACGATGTCTGGATTTTATCATCATCATCATGATATCTGTCAATCAATCCATCCATGTACTGCATGTGTACATAGTTTATTTATCCCACTTACCTGAGAACTAGTCCATCGACTCTTTCTTCACTGGCGATACTCGATCTTGGTGAGCTTCCAAGTCGACTGCTGGCTGACTTGCGGCGTAACTCAAGGCTGTCAGTCTCGTCTTTATTTGTGAAAGATATACGAGGTGCGTGCGCTCGGAGACCGCAGACTTTGTGTCCAGGCACACCGCGGCATAAGAGTTGGCTTTGGGTTATATCTAGAACAAAGTGGAGAAACCGAAATAAAATTTATGCTAAGTTTTTTAAAATACGTGGTTCAAGTTGTATCAAGACAATTTTAAAATGTAAAAAATAACAATCATCTGCGATTAAAAGTCAATTACTCCAATCGTAAAATATATTTTTTAATTCAAGAAAACATGCATTTGCAACAAAATGGAGTAATTTTATTACTATATTTAATACTAAAAGTAATAAAAAATAAATTATATTATATATTATACTAAATAACGGAAAGTTGTTTATATTAAAAGAATATTCAATATAACAGAAAAATTCTCAATAGGCAGAAATTATATCGGGAAATAACCAACTTAACCAATAGTGAAATAACTCCAATAATAAAATTCTTTCAGCTGTACAAAAGGTATTCGGAAATATTTATCGAGATCACAGAAGACAGAAATGTTAGAGGATTATTTGAGGACGTATAAAGTAATTTACCAAATAAATCTATTATTCTGAGGGCTGGTTTTTCAATGTTCAGATAAAAGTAATCCATCAAATAAATTATAATCTGACTGAATATAAAATTGAAAAATTTGTTATTTTATTCATACAACTGTATTTTTTCATCATCCTTGGCATAAATTTTATCTGAGGATTGATGAATCGGCTCTGAATAAAACTATTTCCTTTCAGATTGTATCCGAATGCTGCAAAGCACTCGAAACGTCAAGTTAATTAAACGCGACGAAATCTGTAATCTATTTCATTCATGGTGTAAAATTCGGGTAAAAACAGGAATCCTATTATTATTACTACTAGTGTTACTATTATTGTTACTAGAAAAAAAAACAAAAGTTGCTTCTACTACTACTGTAGAAGCAACTTTTTTTTTTTCTAAAGAGCAATAGTAATTTTGAAACGAACGTTGTCCGTGTTGTCGTCCCTCAAGTGAAATGATTTGTCGTAATTACCATGAGAGCCGTGGTAGCGGAGATGGTTAGCTCTCGATGTAAGTTTCACAGTACGCGAGCAACCCAGGTTCGATCTCCGCCGGCACCAATGAAATTATTAATTGCAATTGTTGATTTACCACGTGCTCGGCGGTGAAGGAAAAATAAGAAAAATAATAATTTGAAGACATGTGAAGTTCGCCAACACGCATTGGGGCAGCGCGGCGGACACTTCCTTGCCCTAAAAACCCTCTCACAAATGAGAGGAGGCCTGTGTCCAGCTGTGGAACATATATAGGCTGTAACTTTTTAACTTTTAATTACCATGATTAAGGGGACAAATTATTGTTCAAAACAATCATTTCTGTTTTGGCGCAAATCAAGATAAATATATCATCTAAATACTATTAATCCTATAACTGATGTTCCGAAATTAATGTTCATAGCCTTACGTTGATGATTGGATGCGTTAGCCACACATCAGCATTACGTCACCATTAGCGATGTATCTATTGAGTAGGACCTCAAAAAAGTTCCGTAGATAATGCAACACTCATGTGACCATCTGGTTTGGTGTCGCCGGTGAGCCTTAATGAGTATATTTTTATCAAAACTGAATAATCACCTAGTGTCACCTCTGATTCTCCCCTTGTTTAAAGCAAAGTATAGACAAATATTGTTATTTAAAAACACTAATTATTTAATATTTTTATTCGTTCTTGGCATAAAATAATATAAACGTGGTAGAGCCACGCTTTAGCTATATTATGGTAGTAGCACGAATGGGTCGGCTCGACCGTGGTAGGACCACGCTCTCACAGAATACCAGCGTAAAATAGCAGCATAACACTGCTTGCTGTGTTTCGTATGATGAGTGTAGAGAACCGGAGACCCTTTTTACTGGAAATGAGGCATTCCATCTTAGTCCTCAGGGGTGACAACGTATCTGCATTTTGATTCTTAATCGAGGATAAATATAGATGTCTATGGGCCACAGCATCCACTTACCATCAGGTGGACTGTGTGCTCGTTTGTCACCCATATTCTATAAAAAAATGAAATAAAATGTGTTAGTAATTAAAACTATTCTATACTTCTCAATTTAGATAGAATTTTGGGATAAAATTTGATCACATGCGAGAGAGCGAATTTAATCAAATAAGTTGGGATTTCGGAGGGAGCGCTACAAATTCGCTATCACGAGTGTGGAAATAAAAAAGGTTTGAAATATTTCAGATAACTGGAATGCAATAAAAATCGTCCGCTTTTGTTAATTTCAAGGTCGGTAAAGTAAAGTTAGTAGGTTATAGCCTATATATGCGTCACTTCTGGGTAAAGGCCTCCTCTTATTTCTGATAGGGTTTTAGGGTAATAAAGTGATCACCGCGCTGCCGTAATGCTTGTTAGCAGTCTTCACATTTTGATTGTTTTTAATTTAATTTCTCAGACTTCAGACTTGACAGTTAATTTGTTACAGTATTTTTTACAATTCTTTTTCTTTTTTAGTTTTATAAAGTATATTTTTGCATATTTAATAACGTTGACTATGTGGCAAGTGCTGTGAGCACTAAGCATGCGCAGTTACTATTAAATGTACACTTAGTTTAAATAATAATAGTTCCTAAAGGAACTCTATCCGCGACTAGTCGTTGCTTCTTGTGATAAGAGGGCTGGTTCATTTCTCGCTCAAAGGCTAAGTATAGCCATTCAGCGTTCTTGGCAGTATAGCCATTCAGCGTTCTTGGCACGATACCACGGGCAGTAGGACTGTATGATAATTAAGTTATTAGTTTTAGTTTTTTTTTATTAAAGTTTTTTAATATTGTATATAATTTTTTGTTTATATTAGTGTTGTAGAAATTAGCATGAGTTGTTTTTGTATAATATGTGCGTATGTAAGTATGCTTAAAATGTAAGTATTATGTATTTATTATTTAAAAATTATGTATGATATGTATCAGGTATATAGTATATTATTTAGGTTATTTGTAGTTATATATACTTATTTTTGTATTTACACGTATGGTGTGTATGTTTTTATATTTACATTCACGTATATATATCCTCATGCTTTAATGGCACCTGCTTATGTTTCTCTGCATAGCTCGTGGTTGACTGGTAGAGAATGCCTAAAGGCATTAAGTCCGCTAATTGTACATTTTAAGTGCAATAAAGATTTTAAATAAATAAATGAGTGTAGCACTTTTTGGTAAACCAAATAAAAAAAATATGAGTAACAGCATTAATTTATCATCAGGAGACGAGCACATAGCTCGTTTACCACCCTTCCTCCTAAATAAAAATCCGTATTCGACATATGGAACCATGTAGGTAAAATGGTGAATTCTTTTTACCGACAAATATACATATCCCAGATTTTGGGGAAATATAAAATTAATTGTTCTCATGGAAACTACCAGGTGAACACAGGACATATTTAGCTATGAATATAAGTAATAATAAATAAAGATAACGTCCCGAGGATTTTTTACAAAATTTATAAGCTTACGTGGTACGCTGCAGCTATATTATGGTTGTAGAACGAATGGGTCAGTTCGACCGGGAAGGACCACGCTCTTAAAGAATACTAGCGTAAAATAGCAGTTCAATGCTTCTGTGTTTCTTATGGTGAGTGTAAAGAATCGGGGACCCTTTTACTGGAAACGAGGCATTCCATCTTAGTTCTTTGGGTGACAACGCATCTGCATTTTGATTCTTAATCGAGGATAGACGTAGATGTCTATGGGCCTCAGCATCCAGTTACCATCAGGTGGACTGTGTGCTCGTTTGTCATCCCTATTCTATAAAAAAAATAGATAAAAAAGGATTTGACAGTTGTATTGTAATTTTTTTGCCAATATATATCAAAGGTGCTTGTAAAAGAAATATTAATTTTTACATAAAACATTTACTTTTTACGAAGGCTTGTGTAAATATTCGATTCGAAATTGAAATTATCTGCCGAAAATCAAGCATCGTACAAAAATCCTTAAGTTAACATTTTTTACAATTGATTCTATGTATTGACAATCCCAGGTCGGGCCAAAAATCATTTATTGGGTTTATCTGTCAAGAAATTATGAATAGTATAGTATAGTCTATCCTAGGCAAGGAGTCGTACCACCGGATATTACTACTGTGGGATCGGACCAATCTATACAACTGTCTCGTTACAATATCTCTTTATTACTCCTTCCTTAACCTAGGTGTAGATGTATTTATTACACTATACTGGGAGGAGGAAGCCACATACCACTACACCTCCCCCGATACTTAAAAAAAAAAAAGAAATGTCTTGTATTTACTTTTTTTTACATTTTATTGTTGATTCTTATAACAAAAATGATTTCTGATTACATTTACATTACATTGTACTAAATACTTGTCATCTAATGCTGTTATCAAGAATATGAACATAAAATGAAATATTTAAATATAATATTATATCAACCCTGAATCTTATAACATAATAATACATTTAATATTGAACATTAAAATAAAATACAATGTTAGACATGGATAAGTGGTAAGATAAAATAGTTAAAAATATAAAATTGATTTTATATAAAGAGATTATAACCTCATGATCATGATCAGATTATACATATTATTAAGTCAGTCCAGGATACGCATGCGATTTTATTTCGTTTACCTTTTTGTTTTGTACGTCATTAACCTGTCGTATTTTTGGTACTAACCAACGTTACAACAACACGTTAGCACGAACTTATCACATATCATATCATACCATATATTAAAAAAAAAATTATTTTCTCCCCAGATTTATTACATAAACTATAGTTCCTCGTTTAATCTATACTTCTCCTTTTTTTGAATCCCAGTTTTATATTTTCACGGGTCTACAGCCGTGTAATTATTTTTTATTTATTTATTTATTTTTATATATGGAGCGCTCGGATCACTCCCACATTTAAAAAAATTTTCTTTAATTCTTGGTTAACCCTTTTATAATTATTATTTCTTATATTTATTTATTAGCGTTACACACTAACCTTCACGCAGACATCTCGCGTACAGTATGATCAAGTATACTCGTATATATCGTTTTGCATTTAACTTGACATCATATTATATTATGTACTTTTTATCCCATCCAAAACCTTGATGTTTACGAAAGTTCTCATTGACTTTTAGAATTTACATAATACTCAGTTTGCACCCGACTATCACTGAAATAACTAATTATCTACCAGATCTTGTGCTTTACCTATTAACATTCCAACATTTTTCATTGAAATAAGTTAATATTTGAATTTACTCTAACCACTGTGTATAAAACACTCACTGAATTTATTTTTATCAGTCAAATCTCTCAATAAATTATACAATTGCCATTCAACACAAAACTTCAAGTATCTCTTAACCCGTCTTATCACATTAATGAAATAAAAGAAAAACTTACCAAGGAATTGTTACAAGTGCTAGAAATAGGCTATATGATCTACCTAGATGATCATATAATATTAAAATATTCGAATCAAAATGCAAAACTGATCTACATTTTCTTAAAAGATCTCGACCGATGATACCATTCGCCATAATTGGTAACGAATTAAAAATATAAAACTTGTGCTCAATTAGATCGCTTGTGTTCTTACAGCGCGAGCGATTCATGTTTATTATGAATGCCGTTTCCATATACGCTTCTGGAATCTTTGCTGTATGAGATTCAGTATTAAGTTTAACAAAACAATCTGTTATTAAAAACTATTTGAAAATATTTTTAATACAATGATTCAAGATACTATTTTTTACACTTTGTATTATTTTATTAATAACTGTGTAAACGTCTACTTAATGTACCGATATACTTTATTTGAGTATAATATAATATGATATTTTATTTATAAGTGAAATGTTTGCTTAAAACTTTATTTTATTTGAAGTTTTCACTAATGAATATGTTAAGTTGGTGATTAACGATACATAAACTCAATCCGCATTTAATCGCATCCGAATAACCTTAAAAAATTAATCGGTTATTAGGTTTTCCAAATTCTCAGCTGATTAGGCTTCTTTTATGTGGATATGCTAATCTCCGATAATTTTCCTTACCTATATCACAACTTTTACGTATTATTTCTTTCAATAGTTTCATTTATAATTACGTATTCTGTAACTTAGCTATATATTTTTTTTCGTCTTTACAAATTTATATCATATAAGTATATAAGTAGTCTCTTATATCATTTGGGTACATCATTTGCTGTCAGAGAATGAGGCTCACAATGAATTAATTAATTGTAAACTTAGGAGTTTCAAAATCGTTATAAAGAAATTATTTTCATGTACTACATAAATAAGTTAAATATTAAAACTATTTTCCTGGAAAATAATGGATTATAAAATTAAAAGCTTATGATTTTAAGTACAATCAATATAAAAGCGAAAAAAAATTACATTTCATATTAAGACTAACAGAACAAAAGAGAAAAGCATTGTTATCATTATCATTAATATTGCAACAGCCAGATCAAAATACAAGTTGCAAATCCAGCCGCGTAAGCGATTTGTGACACTATTGTTTTAAATTCCAAAGTACGTTTATGGAACGTTTGCGATTTCATCGTATGACATAGGCACCTAATTTCAACAAAACTTACAAATTATTTTATTATGAATATACTTAACATGTATCTGAAAATTATAGTATTAAACACTTTTTTATTAATGTAGTTAAGATTATTACATTGCATTGTTATAATACTATTACATACATTATCAAGTATTTATAATAGGTATATGTTATTTGTCATTAATAGTCGAAACGCATTATTACCTTTTTTAAGATTTCATGTCTTCTAAGTGTAGTATGTTTATCTTATTTGAAACATAAATAAAAAAATAGGCTATTACACAAATATAAGTTTGTATAGCAAAATATATGTTGTATTTGTTGTTATAAGTATTTTAAGTATATATAATAACATAATTTTTGGAATAAAGGAAAAAAAAAAAACTATTACATTATGAAATTTATAATAATAGCGATCCGATACTGTTTCGACGTGATTTTAATAAGCAATATATAAACCAAATTTAGTTCAAAATTTTACAAATTTTACATAAACAAAAAATTTTATGTTTTCTTTGTTTACTAATAAAGAAATTTAGGGTAGAGTTATTGAAATTATGAAACAATTATGTAAATTGATATAAAATATATCTTAGCGAAAATGTATATTTATTAGATTTTTTTTTTACGTGTGGTTGTTTTAGATTTGGGCGGGATCCTATTACCTCATTTTAATTGTTGACATGCCCTGCGTTAATTATTTTCATACTAATACTACTCTCATTTCCTTTGATTTCGATTGTCAGGCCTTTTTTTCATAATTGTTGTACGTACTTTTTTTTTTTTTTTTTATTTATGACCTTAGCTAGCTTTATTAATTTGATATCGGAATCGGGTTTTAATTCACTTTATTTATATTTAACTTCATGATATATATCACGCGGTACTTTATACATATGGGCCCCCATTTACTTGGGTATTATATTACATTTCATTACATTCCTTTCATTTTATTGGTACATAAACTTTTTATACTATATCAAGGTAATAGTGTGCCTTGGGTTGTGCACAACCTTGAGGTCTACGTTTAAGTCATTTTAAAGGACTCAACAATTGTCACTGAGGAAAACTAAGTTCACTATGATCCAATGAAGGATGTGACCTCTATGTACCATTATCAAGGGTAACAAATTTAAGACTTCTCTGGTCTAACAGTACTAATATGAGTAAACTCTTTCACATCACTTGTACTGAAGGTATTGTTCCTAGTACCCGTTATCTCCGATTTTATCATCCAATCATGGAAACATACCCTACTCGAGGACTATATGCTATACCAGTGATGGACGTTGTTCGTATCTCTCAATTATTTGTGTATCAAAGTCATCTTTTCTTTTATCTTTTATTCTCTTCTTAAATCTTTATTTCCTTCTTTATCTTTTTAGTACATGTTGTTATCTACTTGACTGTATCGGTAACTTTTATATACTTTCATGCTCCACTTCCATATAATAACTTGCATAATCTCGCTCATAATGGATTCAATACCAGTAGTTTAAGCATCATCAAATATTTGGGTGATCAGTCAAATATTGACGAAACTTAGCAATTCAATCATTCGTATTCACACTTTTGAACATCCCTTCTCTCACTCCTCACACCTTTTAAATATATACTTTTAATATTGTACAAATATAAGGTAATATATTTGCCAGTCAATTTTATGTCCTTGTTTAACTTTGTTAGAAACATTATTATTAAGACCTATTTTAATTATTATATTCCTTATTACATAAAATGATAGTTTAAGTATTTTCTAACTGACACAGAAGTTACATCGCTTATAGTTATATTACTTTTACTTATATCGAAAATGTATTAGCTTTAATAATACATTTAATTTACATATAAAAAGTAGGATTGCTAGAACTATGATATTTAAGAAATCGTATATCTACAGAAAAACCGGTAATCACTATTTCATTACAGCTAACAAGTTTGTATAAACAAAACATTAATATATTTAAATATTGAAAAGAACAATTTAGATTTTAAGTAGGTAATATTAATATTTTAAGTAATTATTGTAAGTAATATTAACTATAAGATTATTTATTAAAGGTTATATAATATATATTTATATATAATAATAAAGTTACTTTAAGCTTTCCATACCTTTAGAAAAGAAGAAAATGATTATAACTTATAATAATTACGATTTTTTTTATAAAACCCTTTTCAAAATTGTATACATTTAAATAAAAATACTATAAAAATTGGGTTAAATTTAAAAATATATTTGCTTTAACACGAACCTGTTCATCGTAAAATGTATGTTTTTTAGAAAACAATATCTACTAAAAATATTATAAATTGTTAAAATCTGACAAATATTTTCTAGTTACTTGTAAATACCGTACATTTAATATTTAATGCGTTACTTTTTTTATTTAATATAGTCTAAAACATAATAAAATAATTAAATATAATGTATAAAAATAACGCTGATGCAATGTTACCTCTAATATATCTTCTTTTTTCTTTTCGGTTCACTTTTCATATTTTACTGGACAAAGCTCGCTGAAATACAACCGTTTTTTTTAAAAATTAATCTGTTGTTTCTTGAATTTTGTTCTTCGGTCATTATATTAAAAAAAAATCCACATTTTATTTTCCTCATTCTTCGTTAGTTGTCTTCATAGATATATTTTAAATTTTCAGTCAGCTTCTATAAAATTCTTATTGTGTTATTGTGGCCTCTTCTTGAATTCATATTTATTTATTTTCCGTCACGTCCGGTATTACGTCGATTCCGTTATAATATTACTTTATTGTCAATCATTTTACTCATGTTTTCATTATTTAATTTAGTAATATTTATTCCACCTTTTAATTTTAAAAGTTCGGCGGTGCGCTTGCATTGTCGCAGCGCACCGCCCAGCAGGGTCGCCATGTGGGATCGGACCAATCTATACAACTGTCTCGTTACAATATCTCTTTATTACTCCTTCCTTAACCTAGGTGTAGATGTATTTATTACACTATACTGGGAGGAGGAAGCCACATACCACTACACTACTATTTAATCCTCAGAGGTGATAAAGCATTTGTAGGTTTCTTTGTTTAAAGTTGCTTGCAAGAATCCATGGACTGCAGTAGACATTTACCATCAGGTGGACTTTATGTTCGATTGTCACTTCAGTTTTAATTTTTAAAAAAAACATGCGTGATTGTCGTGGAACACTCGGTTGGAACGAAGTTTTTTTCAAATACTAGTAATGCTATTAAACGTTACTAATATTGCCTTAAACCACTTCTGGTAAGCTTAAAATGCTTGTGTTAGAAGTGGTTCACGACAGTAGTCGAATGGCGGATTCGAACCCACGACCTTTCGAGTTCATTAGGCTACTGACGCGTCTATTAAAATAAAATAATAGATATTTCTTTCATGGCAAGATAAGAAAAAGTGCGAGGGAGATGGATGTTATTCCATCTCGCTTCCTTATAGCCGGCAAGGCCGTCTACACTACGTCAGAAGGGGTCGTGACTGAAAAATCTTACACTTTTTCTCGCCTAGGCCCCATCAGCCAAATTCGTACCGTCCGATAAAGAACTTCGTTCCAAAAAGTTAGAAGATTTATCATGGGTGTCATAATATTTCAAGACTGGCTTTTATTTAAATTGGATGCTAATTATATCATGGATATGCCAACACGCATTGAGACAGCGCAGCGGACATTTCTTTGCCCTAAAACCCTCTCAGAAATAAGAGGCCTGTGCCACAGTGGGACGTATATAGGCTGTAACTTTACATTCATGGATGACCTTCTATTACCGCTACCGGTACCGCGCTGAAATAAAAATAATAACTTGTGTAGGTTCACATCATTATGAAAATTTAAACCCACACTTTTAATTAACTTTCTACAATGGCACCTGTAATTGGAAATACTACTTTTAGCAAACACAAATTTGAAATTTAGCTGAACTTGTGTTTAATTAGCAAATTGCTAACTTCCCAACTCAACTCTAGCACGTAGGTAGGTGGATAATTTATTCTATAAAAGAAGTCAATCAGAAGTCAGTAAGATTTTGATTGGCTTCTTTTATATCTTTTATATCGATCTGCTTCGCACGGGTGATTTCTGGATCTCGACAACAGACTCGACTATTAATGTAGCGTGGTGTCGATTTAAAATAATCAAAATCCACTTATTTTCGGATAAAATGTAGCCTAGATCCCTCCTGGAATTGGTCTTTACAATATGTTCGTAAAGTTTCATCACGATCGGTTTACCCGTTCTGAAGATAAGCCCGCACAGGCAGACATACAGACAGACAAAAATTTTCAAAATGGTTATTTATATCAGCCTTATAGAAACAAGTTATAACATCTTAATAGAAATATATTATAACTTAATAGAAACAATATTACGGGCATTTAAATTTTATTTTTAAGTATGTATATGTACAGATTATTCACGTCACAATAACGCGTCATTAGCGCGGGCGTTAAAGCTTTCATACTACTATATTTAAAACCATTATTAATTTTTAACTTTATAAAATTCTAATAACTACAAAATATTGAATGAAACTACTTTTACGGATTATATCGCGTTTAATAACTTATTTTTATTAATTCCTGACGTTTCGGGTGCTATACAGCACCCATGGTCACGGGGGACTGACAGAAAACATCCTAATTTCAATAGAGAGGGAGGCTAGGTACTACCACCTGCTTGGGATCTTGTAATTAATAAAATTAAAACTAAACCCAAGCATACCACTGCAAGACTTCAAGACACAGTAAGTTCATTCTGCGTAGATCGGACCAAAATTAATAATTAAAAAGCTGAAGTTACTCCGGGTTAACTCTGACATCGGGACGTCAATCACCTCAGTTCGTGACCATGGGTGCTGTAAAGCACCCGAAACGTCGGGAATTAATAAAAATAAGTTATTAAACGCGATATAATCCGTAAAAGTAGTTTTATTCAATGTGTAGTGTTCGCGTAAATATAAGAAATCATTAACTACAAAATATTTCAGAATACAATTTCTCGCGTTCGAATCAAATCAGATTCCTCGGGTCAAATTCGATTTATAATTTTGATATACCCACGAAAATCGAAATTCCATCAATATAATATACGTTCGGATTTCGGACAGGGAATCAGAGTTCCTTCCGAGGCATTTTCAGCAGAAAAAAAACCACATGATAAAATAACGGAACAACGTAAAGGATGGAGGTAATAAAGGCATTTGCGAAACAAGAATGGCCTACAAATAATTGTTTCCGGTCTCGATGTTTATCCATGTGCAATTAATGTGCAATTTATGTGTTATACGTGGTAGAGCCATGCTGCAGCTATATTAGTAGTATAATTGTAGCACGAAAGGGTCGGCTCGACCGGGGACGGACCACGCTCTTACAGAAAACTAGCGTAACATTACAGTTTAACACTGCTGTGTTTCGTATGGTGAGTGTAGAGAACCGGAGGCCCTTTTTACTAGAAACGAGGCATTCCAACGTAGTCCTCAGGGGTGACAACTTACAACGCATCTGCATATTGATTCTTTATCGAGGATAGATGTAGATGTCTATGGATCACAGCAACCACTTACCTCGCTCGAGCACCTCATTGTTGTAAGTGTTTACAGACCCCCATGTGCTACTTACGAATATTTTGAAAGAATTTTGGAAGAAGTTTTGCTCAAACTTAGTAAACAGAACAAGTCTGTTGTAATATGTGAAGACTTTAACATCAATCTCCTTGAAACTTCTTCCATTAATACTAAGCTTAGCTCATTATATAATTCGCATAATCTTGTTAATTTATTCTTAGAACCGACACGTATTGCTGGGCCTAGTGCGACCTGTATAGATAACATTTTTACAGATGTTAAGCCCTTGCATAAATCAATCATTCAAAATTTAAGTTCAGATCACTGTGAACAGTTGGTCTCATTGTCTTACATACACAAAAACAAAGATGAAAAAGTTGTGTTTGTTCCAATAAATGAATATCGTTTGGAGAGGTTTAGAAGTAACATAGTAAAAGGACTTCCGTCACTTTCATTTAAAAATAGTGATGATTATTTGTATGGTTCATTATTTAAAATTATAACTTGTGAATTTAATAGAATATTTACTTCTAAAACTTTCTCTATAAACAGTCGCAAATCATTTAATGAATGGGCGATAGCAGTAATTTATAAAAGTAGACGAAAGTTATACGAGCTTTATAATGAAAGATCATATGTATATTCATAGTGTTATATTTAGAGAGTATTTAAAAACATATTCTAAAATTAAAAAAAAAGTATGCTCCACAGCTAAAGCTTTACATTTAAGCAACAAAATTAAAACTGCATCCGATAAAATTTAAATGACATGGAGTATAATTAATAGTGAAACGGGCAAAGTCAAACCACAGAACTCGGATTTTCAATTGAATATTAACAATACTTTAACTCAATTTGATCAAGAAGTTGCTATGGCTTTTGAGAAACATTTTACTGATGTTCCTTTTTTGACAATAAAATCATTAAATTCTTCTCCTACTGTCGCCGAATCATTGCTTAAATAAAACGTAAAGCCTTGTTCAATTACTTTGAAATTCCATAGAGTATTGCCAAAAGATATCGTTAAATATTTTAAAACTATTGATGTTAAGAAAACGGCAGACTTATGGGGGATTTCAGTCAAAGTTCTATCATCTATAATAGATACTATAGCACCTTATCTAGCCACAATTTTTAATACAAGCGGCGAATCTGGTGTGTTTCCTGATCTAATGAAACATAGTAAAGTCATAACTTTATTTAAATCTGGTAGTACATTAGACCGCGCCAATTTTAGATCAATTTCTGTACTACCAACATTAAGTAAAATTTTTGAAAAAATTATTTTAGATCAGATTTTTTTTTAATATAAATAAATTGCTTCATAAAAATTAATTTGGTGTTATAAGGGGTCGCTCCACTACCGATGCCGGAGTCGAACTTATAAAACACATTTTTTTATGCATGGAAGAATTCAGAGAATGCTTTGGGTGTGTTTTATGACCTTTCCAAGGCCTTCGACTGTGCTCACCATGAGACATTAATCAGGAAGCTACAGTACTATGGTGTCAAGAACACAGCGCTTAAGCTTATTATTTCATATTTAAGTAATAGAACGTAGAAAGTTATTATCAATGGTAAAAGTTCTTCCAGGTCGTCCGTAAAGATGGGTGTCCCTCAGGGCTCGATTCTTGGCCCATTCCTATTTTTAGTGCATATTAATGACTTACCTTCCCTTGTAGGGTATAATCATGATATAGTATTATTTGCTGATGATACTTCTTTGATTTTTAAACTTAGACGTCTGTCTTTTAAATGTGACGAAGTGAATAATGCTATATCAAAATTGGTGCATTGGTTGAACGTTAATAATCTGTATTTAAACGGCAATAAAACTAAATGTATTAAATTTACAACAACGAATGTTAAAAATCTGAATACCAATGTGTTTTTAAATGGGGAAGAACTGAGCCCTGTTGAATCCTCTGTTTTTATTGGCATCACTCTCGACGCAAAGCTTCAGTGGAGCCCCCATATATCCAAACTAGCACTCAGACTAAGCTCTGCAGCTTATGCTGTAAAAAAGATTAGAGATCTCACTAGTGTCTAGACGGCTAGATTGGATTATTTCAGTTATTTCCATAGCATAATGTCTTATGGGATTTTGCTATAGGGAAATGCGGCTGATTTAGAAACTATTTTTGTTTTGCAGAAGAGGGCCATAAGCTATTTATAACCTTAAACCGAGAGAGTCTCTTAGGGAAAATTTTAAAGAAATAAATATATTAACTTTGGCCTCTCAGTATATTTACGAAAAATTAATGTATGTTCATAAAAACAAAGATAGTTTTAGTAAAAAATGTGATATACACTCTGTAAACACTAGGAACAAACACAAGCTAGTGATACCAGTCTCTCGACTCCACAGAGTCAGTAATTCATTCTTGGGGCAATGTATACGCTATTACAACAAAGTCCCAGAAAATATACAAGGTATCTCTATTACCAAGTTTAAATATTTAATTAAACAAAAACGGTATAAAAAGGGTTATTATAGTATAAATGAATACATGGTTGATAATAACCCCTGGGAATGAAGTGGCCGCTTCCAAGCTGTTTCTAAAATAAATTTTGTAAATAGTTTGTAATCATTTATATTGTAAAATTTATTTTAAAAAAAAGTCCCGCTGGGTTTATTGCTGGTTCTTCCCAGGACAGAGGATTTTTTTCGAACCAGTGGTAAAGTAAAAAAATGACTTTCAATAAGAATTACTTGTAATCAATATTGAATAAAAATTATTCTATTCTATACCATCAATAAGATCAATTCTGTGTGCTCATTTATCACCCCATCCTATAAAAAAAATGTATCTTAAATGTGTAGTTCCAGGTTACTTATTTTTAAAACAAAATTAAGAAATAAATAACAAAAATACATTAAAATTGGTATAGCTACGATTAGGTGTTATTTAATCTGCTATCATTTTCATCTACCTGTTTGATGTTTTAATTATTCTTTTGTTAAAAACTACACAATAATTATAAAGAAAATTTGATCAGGTATTAATGTAGTTAGGCTTTGACTAAAATTAGCTTGGAGACGATATTCATCATTTATTTTTGAGATGTGCTTGACAAAAATTCACTTACTATATATGTGAAAAGTGACTCTCGGCTTGCGCGTAAGCCACTTAGCTTCTGAAAATAGAATAAGTGTCATAATTTTATACAAACATACACACACAAACATTCTTTTAAAATAGTAAATCTGGCTCTATGGACCTGTAAAGATTTTTTTATAGAATAAGGGTGACAAAAAAGCACACAGTTCACCTGATGGTAAGTGGATGCTGTGGCCCTTAGAGATTTTAGTTTCAGCTTTGCAGGGCAGTGAGTTTAAATCCCGTTTGGAGCAAGTGTCTGTACACATAATTTTTCCGGGTTCAGATGTTTGTCTAATAAGAATTTGGTCGTTGAAGGCAAAGGGCAGATCTCTCGCCGGGCAAGGTGATCAGCCCTAGGAGTAGCCAACGCTCCATGTGATAGTTTGGAGCTTTTCTATATATACCGTGAGTGATAGCGCAATTTAGGCTTCGGTTCGTTTCGCTTGTGGCGCGATAAAAAAAAATTGAAAATAGTTCAAAATATAGTTAAATAAGTAATAAATATTATAGATCAGTTTACACTGAAAGTATTATGTTGAATAACTTTGAAGAAATTACAAAACAATAATTTCTGCTGTCAGCTGCACTTCTATGAAAATACCGTTCAAAACATTTCGCCAACAGTTCTACACCGAGCAGTAGTCAAGGACGCCTAGACATACTTGTTTCGGGTTGGGATGTTTGGCAACTAAGAACGATAGTATTAAAATATGTTAATTAAGTCTTTATATAATAGGTCGCGGAAAATTTTTTTTTACGCGGCTTGAGTCGCATTTTTCTCTTTTTCTACCGACTTCAAAAAGGAGGAGGTACTCAATTCGACTGTTTTTTATGTGTGTTACCTGATAACTTTTTTTTTGGGTGAACCGATGTCAATGACTCTTTTTGCTAGTGCTTCACATGGGACCACCATATGAATTTGATTGAGGATTGACCAATAGTTTTTGAGTTATCCTTAATAATTTATATTGAAGTCGGTTGTACATTTTTTTTTATTATTGTAATAAAACTTCAGAATGTATCGAATTTCTTCGTTACATTCACTGATTTTGGCGGACAGAAAAACAATTAAAAAAGAGCATGAAAGTGTTTTTACTTTTTATTTTTATTTTTCTTAATGTCCTATATTATGTATTGATATTAAAACCAGCCAGATCTAAACAATACAACCAAAGAGATTTTTCTTCAATTTTTTACAAACAAAATACGAATAAACTTTTTCCCCGACCTATTATTACAGTCGTTGGTATGTCCGTGTACCTCCTGAACGCGAGTAGACCGATTGAGGTTATATATCGCAAAATATATTTGTTCATCGGGGTTTATAACTGTGACCTGTAGTGGCGGTGTAAAAATATCTACTACCCCATATTATCACGTGGCTGCCCTTGGAAATAGAGGGAATCAAACCAAGAGATGGGTAGCCGCGTCTGCCTAATAACTTTTCACGTGGTAGAGCCATGTTGCAGCTATTATAGTAGTATAGTTGTAGCACGAATGGGTCGGCTCGACCGGGGAAGGACCACGCTCTCACAGAATACCAGAGTAAAATAGCAGCTTAACGCTGCTGTGTTTCGTATGGTGAGTGTGGAGAACCGGAGACCCTTTTTACTGGAAATGAGGCATTCCATCTTAGTACTCACGGGTGACAACGCATCTGCATTTTGATTTGTAATCGAGGATAGATGCAGATGTCTATGGGCCGCAGCAACCACTTACCATCAGGTGGACTGTGTGCTCGTTTGTCACTCTTATCCTATAAACAAATACAAAAAAAAAACAAAATACGGTTGCAACCTGCCTGCCAAGCGTGGCAGCTATGATAAATATATGGAGTAATCTATGGGGTAGGGTTTATTTTTAGCAGTGGTAGAGCCACACCGCAGCTATATTATGGCTGTAGCACGAATGGGTCGGCTCGACTGGGGAAGGACCACGCTCTCACAGAATACCAGCGTAAAATAGCAGCTTAATGCTGCTGTGTTTCGTATGGTGAGTGTAGAGAACCGGAGACCCTTTTTACTGGAAAAGAGGCATTCTATCTTAGTCCTCACGGCTGACAACGCATCTGCATTTTGATTTGTAATCGAGGATAGATGCAGATGTCTATGGCCACAGCAACCACTTACCATCAGGTGGACTGTGCTCGTTTGTCACCCTTATTCTATAAAAAAAAAAAAGAATACCAGCGTAAAATAGCAGCTTGATGCTTCTGTGTTTCGTATGCTGAGTGTAGAGAACTGGAGACCCTTTTTACTGGAAACGAGGCATTCCATCTCAAACTTATCGTGGCACCTACCAAAAAGACAGAACAGCGTTTGCCGGGCCAGCTATTATAAATATATAATGCCTACTTCACTAACAATATGTCTAATAGTTTTAAAGAAATTACAAAACAAGAATTTCCGTAGTCATCTCTACTCTCAGGTGAAAACACTGTTAAAACATTTCTCCAACAGTTCAACACGAAGCTCTAAACAATATGTTAAAATTTAGCAAACCGCTTAATTTCAAACGTTAATTTAATGCTTTCAGTTGCAACTTTCATTCAAATTTGAACTTTCCAAAAGCAATTAAGCGAAGGTTGATTATAACAAACTAAACTTAAAATCCTTTTTATTTATTTGTATACATTTATTATTTATCGGTGCAAAGCTGTAAGGGGAAGGTAGTCTAGACCATTTAGAACCATTTAGGCCATAGTTATGGTAGTCCGACAATTTTTTAACGATTTATTTTTGTTTTTGGTGATAAAGCCCAAAATTTTACAGTTAATTGCTAATAATTGCCGGTTTTATTGATTTTTTGAAAAATTAAAGTAATATGTAGTAAGCAATATAACAAAACATGGTCTAAGCATCTGTCATTAGACATTTTTGGTACAGACACTTTAAGTTCACGAAAATTTTCAAAGACTTAGTGACACATGTTTTTGACGCTAAGTTAAAAATATGAATGGTGCTTTTTTTGTTCAAACCTTTTTGAAAACATACTTGGTTATTACTCTTTCATTTGAGGTATCATTTACGCGGATATGTCACGAATTATTAAAATTAGAACCTACAAACCAGGTTGAGGGATAAAATTTAAATTTTTAGACAGATTAATAAAACAACAAAAACATACTTTTGTGTGCGAAATAATATCAGAGTTACTAAATTCTAAGAATTAGTGCACTTGCTACAACCCAATTTACAGTATTCTCCAATCAAATAACCCATATATATATAGGGTTATTTTTCAGAGTAGCCAAATTTTGTACTTAAGTTCAAATATATAATTAATGATAAACCGTTATTGCTGTTTTTGAAAATATGAGTAAATAAGGTTTCAACTTTTATTTGAAATTATCCCCAATTGAATGTGATTTACGGGCAACAACGTTTTTGCCTACTGATCTACCCTTACGAATATGTGCGTGCGCAAAATCAGTTAAAATAATGCATTACCACGCATTTTGAATTTAAAAGATGAAAAGGACTGAATGTTTGAGATTTTTTTAATTAACTTTGCCTATATTACTTATTCTGAATATATATATATGATGAGATGAGCAACGTAAGTAAATTCTAATCGAAAGGTAGGAGAAAAGTGCAGCTATCATTCTCTTGCTATGGCTTTACCCATCGTTCAATTTACATCTATTGGGTACAGACACCGAGTAAAATTTGTTGTGTGTTTCAATAAAATTATATTTATTATTGTAAAAAACACTAATTTAAGATTTTGGGATAAAACCGGTTAAGGTAATGACAAAATTTAATGTCGTACATATTAACCTGTCTAGTTAACCCGAATGCACGTAGAGATCGTGTAATTTAAAAGAGCACAAGGGAGCCGCCCTTATTTTTTTGGTAAATGCTCAAATCTACTAAAACACAATGAAAGATCGCACAGCTTAAGATTTTATGGTACTTAATACGGTAGATGAGAAAAAATCTATCAAAAATACAAAAGCGGTGGTAGGTGGTAAGTGCAGTTTTAAATTAGACTCTCTCTCTACTTTGAAATGTAAAATCTTTCTTAGCAAATTTATTACTTACTAGTAGTCGCAAAATGGTCAAGATTCGACCGTAATTTGTCATTTGTTTAAGAAGCAGTACAGCTTGCTTAACTTGGCAGTGTGAACGTAAACAATGAATGATCTAAGTGTCTATTTGTAATTTTCATATGCATTTAGTAAAAAGCTGTTATTTTGAATAACAGCTTTTTACTAAATGCATATGAAAATATATACAGCACCTATAACAAAAAACCAATTTTTTTAAATTTTTGTCTGTCTGTCTGTTTTTATCGGCTAATCGCAGAAACGGCTGGACCGATTGTTCCGGATGTTCACTGGCAGATAGCTGATGTTATAAGAAGTAACTTAGGGTACTTTTATTTTAGAAATGGAATTAGGCTTCCGCGCAAAAAAAATTAAAACGCATGAAATTGTGAACAACATCCGATTCAAATAGGGAAAAATAATAATAAATTATAAAAAAATATTCTGTGCGAACGAAATCGCGGGCGTAGCTAGTTATATTATAAATTTTTGCTTTCTGCACTCCTTCTCCATAACATAAACTTTAATCGTGCCACATTTTTCACTCCTCCGTGAGCGCAATGTGCTTAAAAAGGTGTAAAAAGTTTTCTCCTATGAATATTTTAATATTGTTATACAAAATCTATTTATAAATATTATGAGTGCCGTGTTTTTTTTATAATTAAAAAATAAATAAAGATAATATTTATGATTTTTAGGGAGAAGAAGTGAATCTGAACAGGCCGATTTATATTTTACTTTTTTTCCCTGCACTCGAAACGCTTTGTCTGTTAGCAAACACGTTATATTTATTTCTTTAGTTCTTTGAGTTCGTCTAGTGGTCGTCTAGTAGCACGACTGCTGATCATAAGGCCCCAGATTCGAATCCTGGGTTGGGCGAAAATCTGTTATAGGGATTTTTCCGTCAAGAAGTTCTCAGTGACACAATGATTTTCTGTGAGAAAACTCTAATTAAACATTTTTCAAAGATTTTTTTCACCATAAAATGTAGGTACGTAACTCATTAAACAAAACATTTTATGTATTACATGATTCGAAATCGCTTTGGGTTTTTTGCAATGTGCGTGAAAACGCGGAGAAAACAAATATTTCCATAAATAAAATCTAACTGGACCGATATTTTTCCCCCCGCAAACTCCTATATTGTTAATTTCGCAATCGTTAAAGACGTTCGAGAACACGATTAAAAACAAATACCTGCCTGCTGTACTAGTGGTCGTAAACGCGGTTGCTGATCATGAGGCCCCAGGTTCGAATCTGTGATTGGGCCAAAATTAGTTATTGGGTTTTTCTGTCAAGAAATTCTTAGTAGAAGGCCGCAGTCAAGAAGTTGGCGGTGTTTCACCCCCGGGCTATGCAAGTAAAACAATAAAGCGCGCACTTGTGCTTGAGAACAACCTCGTGCTCTATCATCCTATCCCGCGCAGATGACTAGTCTCCGTTAAGACTGGCTGTCGTAACCTAAATTCTATCTGGGGTATATAGTCTGGATTGGTATGTTCTCTTTTTGTGTCTATCATGTTGAAATATATCGCAAACGTGACAAATATTCAGTGTTGCCAACTCGAATTTTTCCAAATCCGTAGACTGGTATAAACATTTCCGTAGAATTCCGTAGATGTTCTTGTTGTAAGTTCAATTGTAGTATAACATCGAATCAAGCTGCATATATAAAAAAAGTACCATAAAAATTTATTAATAATATTTTTTTCTTTTAATTAAATTATTTTTAGTAAAAAACAAATAAAATAATTAACACTTAAATATTTTTAGATAGTTATACAAAAAAAAAATACTTCGATTGTTATAATTTTCGATTGGCGGTTGTCGGCTAAGTGCACACTCATGATAAAAAAATGATTTTTTTGTTAAGTTTTTAAAAATCTAATTATTCTAAAAGGACTGTGAAGTACAAAAAAAATTAACATGGAAATCAAATTCCATAGATTTCAACTCCAAATTCCGTAGTTCCGTAGGCGATGAAAAAATTCCGTAGATCTACGGAAAATCCGTAGAATTGGCAACGCTGCAAATATTCCCTATTCACTGCTCGTAAACCATAAATAAAAAAAATATTTTTACAGATTAGAGGCGATAATTTGTTTATGCGAGGTAAATTACTAATAACAAAATTGGAACGTAGCTATGAAGCGCGACATGCCTGTTATTTCAGTCGTGGTGTTTAGTCGCAGCTTAAAGCTGAATAATTGAAATACCTGTCGAGTAATCAAGTTGAAGAGAATGTATTTACATAATGAGACACTGACAAAATGTTTGTCACACTTCTGAATTCTTATTTCCTGTTCCTTTATATTCAATTATCGTTTGAATGATTTTGTTGAAACAAGTTAGATATCATAATTGGCTTCATCAAAAATGTTTAGTCCCGTCGATTAATTTTAAGTATATTTTTTATGGAATAAGGGTGACAAACGAGGGCACATTCCACCTGATGGTAAGTGAATGCTGTGGCCCATAGACATTCATCATTTATCCCTGATTAAGAATCAAAAAGTAGATACGTTAATCACCACTGATGACTAAAATGGAATGCCTCATTTCAGTAAAAAGGGTATCTTGTTCTCTACACTCACTATACGAAACTAAGCGGCATTAATCAGCTATTAAAAGCTGGTATTCTGTGAGAACGTGAGCCTACCCTGGTCGAGCCGACTCATCCGTACTACAACCATAATACGAGTATAGCTGCAGCGTGGCTTATAAAACTACTGTGTTCGGTGGTGAGGAAAAACATCATAAATAAAAACGCTCATGTTTCAATTTTTACATATGCTCAGCGCGGTTAGCCATGTTGACACTCTACAATCGCTGACGCCATTAGAAAACGATAAAAATAAATGAAATTTACATACGTAATCGTTAAATTAAACATTAAAATAAACCTCACAGCAATCAAAAAAAACTGTGCCTAGCATTACGACTCTGCTAGTAGCATTACTTAATTTCTTATGTATATTTGTATAAAATAAAAATAACATATATATAAGAGTAAATATAAAAGCTTCAAAATAGGAAATTGTGACTGCGGATTATATATTCTTAAAAATCTAAAAAAATACGTTTTCGTTGGGTTAAATTGAGGTAATTATTACGTGGTAGAGCCATGCTGCAGCTATATTACTGGTATAGTTGTAGCACGAATGGGTCGGCTCGAAAGGGGAAGGACCACGCTCTCACAGAATACCAGCGTAAAATAGCAGCTTGACGCTGCTGTGTTTCGTATGGTGAGTGTAGAGAACCGGAGACTCTTTTTACTGGAAACGAGGCATTCCATCTTAGTCCTCACGGGTGACAACGCATCTGCATTTTGATTCGTAATTGAGGATAGATGCAGATGTCTATGGGCCACAGCAACCACTTACCATCAGGTGGACTGTGTGCTCGTTTGTCACCCTTATCCTATAAAAAAAAGGTAATTTTTCCTATTAGTAATACAAAAAATAATGAAACAATTATTTAATTAATTGAATATCACGTTTTATTTATTCTTCATAACATTCCAGTTATAATACAAAGGGCGGACTTAATGCTTTTAGGCATTCTCTACCAATCAACCCATAAGTTTTAGTTATTTATTTTGACTCAATAAGTAAAAATAAACAGACCTACTAAAGTTTAATTTATCTTTGTAGAAGATTTATGTTAAGTAAATCGAAAGCAATTAGAAATAACATTGTTGATAAGAAAGTTTTCAATGAATTAATTAATTTAATCTTGAGTTAAAACCGGGTTAATGATAAATAAAACTATTCAGTCATTAATTAAATGCAGTCCACTGCTGAATATAAGGCACCTCCATAGATTTTTTTTAGAAAAAGGGTGAAAAACGAGTTTACAGTCCACCTGATAGTAAGTGGATGTTGTGGTCCATAAAACTCCACATTTATCCTCGATTAAGAATCAAAATGCAGATGCTTGTCACCCCTGAGGACTGAGATGAAATGCCTCGTTGCCAGTAAAAAAAGTCTCCGGTTCTCTACACTCACCATACGAAACACAGTAGCATTGAGCTGCTATTTTACGCTGGTATTCTTTGAGAGCGTGGTCTTACCCCGGTCGAGTCGACCTATTCGTGCTACAACCGTAATATAGCTGCAGCTTGGCTCGTCCACGTAAATTAGATAGATTGCCTCATATGTGGATATTTGCCATAGTTGCCACGCTTGGTGGGTGGGTTGGAAATGGCAGTTTTTTTATTATTTTTAGTTGTTTTCATGATGATACTGCCGCCTATCCCCTGTTTTATTTCCCTTGTCGACTCATACGATACACACGGAATTATATGAAGTAATCGATTTTTTTACCACGATATGGAAAACAAATTATTAACAGAGCTATTCATTAACTAATTGTTGTAAAATTGCTACAAATATCAAATAACTATACTTGGTCACACTGCAGAGTATAATGGCTACAGCCCGAATTAGCCGGCACGACTAAAGTAGGACCACGTTAGCATAGAATACCAGCGTGAAGTAGCAGAATGGTACTGCTGTGTTTCATATAGTGATTGACAAGAACGGGAGACTTTTTACTAGTAACGAGGTATTCAACCTTCAGGGATTGCAAAGAATCTACATTTTAATTCTTAATGTCCTCAGAATCTACTTACCATAAGGTTGCTTGTCAGCTTATATATCTCTCTTACTTGTTTAAAAGAAAACTAAGTATAATAGGCATTTAAAATATTACCCAGCTGATAAAATAAATGTTTCGTACGACAAATATAGTGTTTATATATTTATATTATGGTATGTTATGATAGGTAGATCAGTAGATATAGTATGTTATGATAGAAGAAGATAAATAATTGTAACTCATATACTTAATAAATTTAATATTTTTATGAGAAATAACAATTAAATATGTATGTATTCATTTCTTTCTTATTTTACTGTCGTTGGGAGATGTAGCCCACAATTTATAATATATATCAGTAAAATAAGCGATTAGTCTGTTATTAAATTCATAGTACCAGCAACACGTACATAACTAAACTATTTAAAATGAATAAAAATAATTCGTTGCAGAAAATATTTAGAAATCTCTCTTGTTTTCTCAATTATCACAAAAGAACTGTAATAGATGTGTTAAAAACGTACAGTAAAGAAGATGGTGAGGTTTAATATGAAAAAAAATCAAAGTTAAATTTATAAAAATATATACAAACCACCTTGTAGAGGCGGCGTATGGCGACAGACGGAAATGAAACAGGGGATGGGCAGGAGAAGTCTTCTAATAACAGCTCAAAATAATTAAAAAAACTGCGGTTACTAACAAGTTTGCCAAGCGTTGCAACCATATTTTTTTATAGAAGAGGGGGCAATGTATTAAATTTACAATACCTAATGTTAAACATTCAAATACCAATGTGCTCTTAAATGGGGAGGAGTTGAGTCTTGTGGATACCACTGTTTTTCTTGATATTACTATTGACACGAAGCTTCAATGGGGCCCCCATATATCTAAATTAGCAGGCAGACTTAGTTCTGCAGCATATGCTGTAAGAAAGATTAGAAGTCTCACCAATGGTGAAACAGCTAGATTAGTTTATTTTAGTTATGTTGATAGCGTGATGTCTTATGGAATTTTGCTATGGGGTAATGTGACTGAAATTGAAGCCATATTTGTTATGTAAAAGCGAGCCGTACGGGCGATTTATAATTTAAATTGTAAAGAGTCCTCAGAGAAGAAGTTAAATAAATAAACATATTAACTTTGGTATCGCAATTCATTTATGAAAATGTAATGTATGTACATAAAAACATAAATAGCTTTGATAAGAATAAAGATGTTCATACTTTATATACTAGAAATAATCATAAGCTTGTAATACCAGTTACTAGACTCCACAAAATTTGTCAATAAACAAGTTTAAATGTTTTATTAAAGAAAAATTATACAAAAAGGATTATTATAATATCAAAGGATACATAAATGAAAATAACCCCTGGGAATGAGGTGATGGGGATTTCTTGGGTTTCTTACTGGTTCTTCCCAGGAAAGATATTTTCCGAACCAGTGGTATGACTTTCGATAAGTATTATGTAATAATTTATATCGAATAAAAAATATTCTATTCTATTCCATTCTATTTGCTACCTTAGAATACACAATATTCAGAGATTTATCACAATGCAGGAGGCTTGTGTTCAGCAGTGAACTTTTGATAGAGATATCACATAGAGTTCCGTAGCTATTTTCTTCTTTCTTTTTTATCAGTTTCTTTTTTATCAGTCAGTGACATTCCACATTTGGGTATGTCTCTAACCCATTACAGGAGCACTCGCCAATCATAATCACCACGCTTGGCAGGCGGATTGCCACCTCGCCTTTGACACAGCTTTTCATCATCGGCTTGGGTATTTTACATTATCGTATGTTTCCAAGGTTATATTGTCATTCCGACATACAACAGGAGAAAATATGAATATTTGAATATTTACCAACATGCACAAAAACTTCACTTCCACTGCGCTCGGTAGAAGATTGTAGCATTTAGGCGACATCAGTTTTTCTAGATCGAGCAGCAACCTACTCGGACAACGCTCAGCCAAAAAATATGGTTTTGTAAGGGAAATTGTGAAAGATTACAAGCCCAATAATAACCCATCAGTCACCTTTTACGACACGCTAGGCAAGAAACACAGTTAGCATATTCTTTTTCATTAGTCTTATATAAACAAGGTACTTATAAGTCCCATACCAATTATTATTATATATACCCTATTTTTTATTAGCATAAGGTTTACAAAAGAGCACACAGCTCACCGATGGTAAGTGGAGGCTGTGGCCCATAGACACATCTAGATATATCCTCGATTAAAAATAAAAATGCAGATGCGTTGTCACCCCTGAGGATTAAGATGGAACGCCTCGTATCCAGTAAAAATGATCTCCGGTTCTCTACACTTACCATACGTAACACAGCAGAATTGAGCTGCTATTTTGGGTCGAGCCGACCCATCTGTACCACAACCATAATATAGCTACAACATGACCCTACCACGTAAAACTATATCGAAATCTAAATATTATATTTATTCTGTTAGACCTTTTTGGCTAATACTACCAGAACCGTCGACGGTTGAGATCTTGTCTATGTTAAAATAATTTTATTGTAAAAAGAAGACTTTTAATAAAAAGTAAAAGCCGATTTCAAAGAACGAAAAAGAAAAAATAATTTCCGCATCATAGCTTCAGAAGTCAGGGCTTTGATACTTCTATACATTATTTCTTAGTACCGTCCACTTTTTCAACCCTTTTGAGTGGATTGAGGAATATTGAAAGCTCGAATGTCATCTAAATAATTACATTAATAACTTCATTCTCTATTTTTCCACTGTTAGGTGTAGAGTTTTTTTTCTCCTAATTTATATGGGATCATCTCTGAAGTAGTACCTATTTAATAAAATAATTCATTAAAATCGGTCAACAATTGGCGAAGATGTTGAGTGGCATACATACAAAATAGCATCGGCTAAAAATGATTTCCAAATCTTCAAGAAGAGAAAAAAAAACTTTGTAATAAGCTTTACTTTTTCGATTATGTTTTCGTAGGTCATATTTCTCGTTCGTATTTGTAGTTTCCTAATATCCGTAGTTTCCTTTCCATTTTATGGGGAAAAAACTACTCACAAGCAAATAATACATTACTATATATCACATATTCATGCATACATCAAGACATAATGTTCACACATTTCAGTTAGGGTAATATATTTCATATCTAACAAAAGATGTAATATGATAAAAATTCAATTTTTTGACGATTTATGAAATTCGTTACTAGATAACTATAACACTATATTTCACTAATTATGATATTAACACCTTTTACCCGACTGCCTCAGAAGGAGGGTAGGGTTTGAAGAGTGTACGTATGTATGTATGTATTTATATTTCCATGGCACACTGTAGCCAAAACGGCTTGGACTTTAAAATATGGGGTTTCGACGTCAACGTCTTAGTTGTAGAAGTAACAATCGAGCACACAGTTGATTAAGAATCGATATACAGATGCGTTGTCACTCCTGAGGACTAAGATACTCGTAGAATGCCTCGCTTCCAGTTAAGTGTCTCCGGTTCTCTCCACTCACCATACGAAACACAGCAGCACTAAGCTGCTATTTTACACTGGTATTCGGTAAGAGCGTATTGCTTCCCCGTTCGAGTCGACTAATTCGTGCTACAATTATAATATAGTTGCAGCATGGCTACCACTACTACACTACCACGTAAAAAATGCAATTTTCTTCCCTTTTCAGTATACTTTCTTACGCAGTCGAATTTTTAAAATTATTGTTTTAACATAACCTTGTTTGCTAAATGTTATTATTTTTATAAGTTGCTACGCCATTATTTTCGTAAGTCAAGCTAAACTTAGGTTTATCATCTAGCATCTAGATTTTAATGCCTAATATATATTACACCATAAAGATATAAAAATTATATACCAAGTGTTTGTGAAACGCTCCCGAAAACGAAGACAGATGATAGTACTAAGGATACCTATGATGATGGGTCACAAAGAAATTCGATCCCGAATAATCATGAAAATACTTAAACATAAAACCAGCAGTGAAACTTAAAAGAGAAAATCAGCTGACAATAGAATTTTTATCTCGATCGGTACGAAACAATGCATTAGGTATACTACTCACTCTACCCTTCCCTTTCACACACATGCTTCAAGGACGTTACCTCGAGCGCATTTGTTTTGGCTGGATTGATTAATAATTTTAGTTTTTGAGACAGTTCCGTGTTGACTATCACGAGCGACAGTTCAATTGTTTTGTTTATTAAATTATTGTCGTTATTACTTGTTATTTATTACTTAATGATATTGATCTTGTTGTTACGTTTTGTGTTTTTTGTTTTGTTTTAATAATGCCTAACGCGTAGGTACGTTTATAGTGCTCGTGAATACGGCAACATATTAATGTGCCTTGGAGAATCTCATAAGGCCACGGAGGATCGGTAAGCTGTTTCATACCTAATTTTTTATATATATATATATAGATAAAAAAGCATGACTCTAACCTTTTTAACATTTTATTTAAGTATTTTTTTCATTAGCGGGGAATCGAACCAGTTATTTGGTGTATTTAACCTAATTTTATTTAAATAACTTAGTACTGAACTGATCTGAATAGGTACATAACTGAATACATCAGAATAATAAACATACCTACACAATGGATAAAAAAGCATGACTCTAACCTTGTTAACATTTTATTTAAGTATTTTTTTCATTAGCGGGGAATCGAACCAGTTATTTGGTTTATTTAACCGGTGAATTCAATATAAAGTGGCTACGTGGAGACAAGCACAGTGGTAAAATAGTAGGTTATGTAGATAAGTTAGGTATTTAGACAAGTGTTGTAAATTATTAGGTATTGTGGTACCATCGCTAGTTGCGGGCCGCGCGAATTCGGCGTTCCCGCGTACATTGACCCCTAGTCAGCTGATTGTAATTCAGTAATTCCACTGCTGGTTTTATGTTTAAGTATTTTCATGATTTTTTTAAATTAAATTAACGTTTTGTTTAACTATACTAACACGATGGAGCGTGAATAAAGCTAATAAAACGTTGTGAAAAGATGATTTTTTTTTCATCAGGATCGATTTTATATTTCACCCATCATCAAAGATATAGTTAGTACTGTCGTCTGTCTTCGTTTTCGGGAACGTTTCAAAAATACCCTGTATATACGAGTATATACTCGTATATACAACATGTAACAAAAACCCTGTCGTTCCCGTTAAGTGCGTTACCAGAATCAGTATTCAAACGTACAGAATTTTTTTTTTCAAAAAACTCGACCATTAAAAAAAAATTTAATATATTTTTTTTCAAATTGTACGTGGTTTTATTATCTCTAACTGACACGAGCAACGGTAAAGCGAAGTCTTTGGCAAAACTATTACTCCCCGGACTATGTAGAGGTAATAAAACCACGAACATTTTTTTTTTTTAATTAAAATATTTTTTTAATGGTCGAGTTTTTTGAAAAAAAAAAATCTTTATACGTTTATCTCTATACTGAATCTGATAACGCACTTACCTGGGTTTTTGTTACATGTTGTATATGTCGCAGACAACTAGCTTAACAGCCTTTCAGTTAATAGCCTAGCCCAGCGTCGTACTATTAGCGGTCTGAATGATATTCAGCCTATGCGTCTAATACAACATTGCAACTATTGCATGCCTTAAGCGCAAAGCGGGTAGGTATGTTCTACTAGAGCCTAAAAATGAATATTCCAACGTTTTGTCGCATGAAATCGTATCTAACAATCATATTGAACATATAAATGATATAAAAAGCACATTGTCAGAAAGATAAATGATTGTTGAACTTATAATTTTTTTTTTAAATCGATTAATTGCTATTTTTACATAAAAAAATGGTTTTAGTGGCTTATGGTGTAGGTTTATCCAGTCCGTATGGAGGGTTAAACACGATATCTTTGGAAAATATCAATTGTTTAACTCGATTTATTTTTTAATCTCTTCATCTATCACGTGGGAAGCCATGAAAAGTAAATGGCAGTTTAATTTTGTTTTTTTTAGTTATAATTATTTTTTTTCGGCTGAGAAATCCCGAAAGGAGATTATGAAATTGGGTGCTTGACATCGTTCGTAACAGTTATAAAAAATATGAGAGTAATAAAACGATAAATTATAAGCATAATATAAAGGTTTTTAATTCTGTAATCTATAGGATATTCATAAAAACATTTTTTAAGCTGAAAAACGAAAACTAACGCATTTACCATAGCAAAAACAAAACGTCTTTAATAATTTTTCTGGATTTAATGTCTATGGCATTTGATAATGAAGGCTATTTTTTGTAAAAAATAAGCCTTCATTATCAAAGAAATCATAATATTAAAATATTGATGCGAATCTGTACAGATTAATAATGAATTAAGGAAATTAATTTAGAAAATCAATTGAATAGACCATTTTATTTTACTAAAAAAAACATTTGAATAATATCTGATACGATTGAATAGGCTGTATGGTCGTTGATATGGTATGGTTAATATGATATGATATTGAGATGGCCTCTTCCAAAGGAGACTTAACTTTATAACTTCGAATTTCAACTTTTCATGCGCATTTGATATTGTGGTTGTATTTGTGAATATATTTCGTGTTTTTACTTTCTTGGATTAATTTAACTTGACCCTTGGCGTTTCTCTCGCATTACAGGACAGTAGATTGTTGCGCCCACATAATGAAAATAATGTGGTACTTGGGTTTTGGGAAGAATAGAACAGACAATTTACAGCCTCCGGCTGCTTTTGTAGATGATATTTTATTAATAATTGCAGAAAATAATTAAAAAATTAAAAAGGTTAAGATTTATAATACATTATTTTCATAATAACTACAAAACTGCATTATTTTGTATCCTTTTCAATTTATTTAAACAACTTATTACAGCAACGAGTGATTTTATTACATTACCTACAAATAATAAGACATAAAATAAAAACAAAACCCCAGGTCCTACAAAAATATGATTTCTTGACATAAATAGCAAATGCTTAAATCTTAAAAATAAGATTTATTTGAACTTTGTTCACGCCGGGCCCAAGCTTGTATGGAACCAAGTTCATCTCCTTTTCGGTGTTTTGAGCAGCCTTGTAATAATTTATTTTACTAAATACACTTTGCTTTGCCTCACTCCAATCCGCGCTCGGCCACCGTCGTGAGTGGATTACTGTATCGTTTGCTTATAGAAGCAGTAATAGGCAGCAAAAATATCGATCGCTGTAGAAATAATACAAAATATTCCAAAACTTGACCAAGGTTATTATTTATATAATCACAGATTTTTATTACAATATTTTGTTTCGCTAAAAATACGTAGGATTTATATATAAATATACTTATACGTACCAGCAGACGAAGTGTAGGGCGTCCCCCACTAGATGGAGTGACGACCTGGTACATATATACAGACATGCAGGAAGTGGATGCAGGTGGCTCGTGACCGTGCTTTGTGGAGTTCCTTGGGGGCCTATGTTCAGCAGTGGACTTGTGAAGGGCTGTAATTATGATGATGATGATGATACGTCTTGGACTTTATGGAGTGATCTGAAGGTGTACTTCGGTATCTGGTACTGGAACTCCTCGACGAGTAGAACTAGGAGTGCCGAGATCGTGCTCGTTATGTTAGTTATGATGAGACCTTACCCCCGGACTTGACGGAGTGACCTGAAAGTGTACTTCTGTGAATGCTACAGGAACTCCTCGACCAGTAGAACTAGATGTGCCGAGTTTGGCCTCGTTTTGTTAGTTATGATGAAACCTCACCTCCGGATTTGATAGAATGACATGAAGGTCTACTTCGGTGAATGCTACTGGAACTCCTCGAAGAGTAGAACTAGATGTGCCGAGTTTGGCCTCGTTTTGTTAGTTATGATGAGACATTACCTCCGGACTTGATGGAGTGACCTGAAGGTGTACTTCGGTGAATGCTACTGGAACTCCTTGAAGAGTAGAACTAGGTGTGCCGAGTTTGGCCTCGTTCTGTTAGTTATGAATAGACCTTACCTCCGGACTTGATGGAGTGACTTGAAGGTGTATTTTGGTGACTGCTACTGGAACTCTTTGTCGAATAAAACTACAATTTTTTTTTTACGATGGAAAATTTAAAAGTGCACGACTCATAATGCTCATATGGCATTATGAGTCATGCACTTTTAAATTTTCCAAGCTTTTTTTAAATTGAAATTTGATTTAAAATTATCGGAAAATTGGAAGTATAGTAATAATTATAAGGTTTCTAGTGAAAACTTATGTGTAATTAAACTACTTTAAAAATTTACGTATAATGTTATACATATATTTTTTAATGCGCTTAAAGCATGCACAATTGGATTTACCAATAGTTTTTTTTTATCTTGTAATATCAGCGACAGTAGGTTAAGATGCGGCCTAGGGTGGTCCAAAGCGGCGTACATTTATATAATATAGTACATAGCGCTAATTAGGCACATAGCAGCGACCGTTTCGTTGAATGAAATTAATATGATGACCATGCCATGTAAGGTGAGTTGGCTAGTTGGCTGCTACATATGTATTAAGAAAATAATAAAGTTAATAATGTTAGATTCAATTCGAACTACTTATTATTTTTTCATTTGGTTTGTTTTTGTTTGTTTTTGCTTCCTTGTAATATTGGTCTACCCACAAATACATAAGCATAAAGCAATTTACTAAGAGGCTTGTATTTGCGATTATTCCATTATAGTATATTTTACTTGAGATGAAAAGAAATATTTCCAACTCACGTCCTAACACTTTGTCTTTGAAGTATTTTCTTGGAATAAAGTAAGCGAACTGAATCACAATATTCGTTATTTGGAATGTTTTTCTGTACCGATAAAACGTGAAGATTGATTCAAGTAAAATAGTGCTTCGATGATGAAGATTATGTTATCATGTTCAATTGCATCAAGTTCTGCCCAATTTTTGAAGTGAAAACTTCTTTAGGCACGTTGGGCACATTTGGGATGGGGAAAAAGCATTAAGCTCGCATGAGCATCACGCTCAGATACATATAAATAAATAAATATAAATAAATAAGTCTTTGTTGATCAACTAAAACTTGACAATGATCTGGAAACATGGTTGGAATCTTTTTTAAGTGTAAAAATACCTTAATACAGATAGTGATCGACTTAATCCGTAAGATATAATCTATTAAAAGTGTGTAGTGTGTGTGTGTGTGTGTGTGTGTGTGTGTGTGTGTGTGTGTGTGTGTGTGTGTGTGTGTGTGTGTGTGTGTGTGTGTGTGTGTGTGTGTGTGTGTGTGTGTGTGTGTGTGTGTGTTTGTGTTTGTGTGTGTTCGGTATGTTTGTATGTGTGTGTGTGTGTGTAACTATTTAACTGTTATATATAATGAGAATTTTGTTTATTTTATTGTATATAAAAACTGTTTGTTTTTTAAATTGATGAGAAGCAAATTTTGTGTTTACTTTCTGCGTTACAATTACTGTACCTCTTCTTTTTTGCAAAATGTTCGAATCATAAGTCAGACTACTATGCATTTTTAAAACGGTTTGTAAAATATATAATTTTCTTACAGTAAGTAGCTCACATATTTTATACAGCTTTTCTGTACAAAATCTATGCGGTTTAAAAACATTACTTTTAGTAATGCTCTTTGAGCCCTTTACACTTCCAGAAATTTGGTTTTGGAGGCGCCACCCCATATAGGAATGCAGTATGCCAATAAAGATTGTACCAACGCAATGTATACTTTAATTAGTATATTTTTTGATGCTACATGTCTAAGTTGTTTAAAAATCCAAATTAGCTTTCTGATCCTACCTATAAAATGTTCTATTTGGTTGTGATACGCCAATCGTTGGTCTATGATTATACCTAAATACTTAATAGCCGATACTTTGTTTATGGTTGGACAAGTACAATCAGTATCACTAACGTTTTTACATTTATGAATTTTATATTGAAATCATTTTGTGCCTGGGTCCGGTTATTGATGGTAAAGCACACGTTGTTAGTTTTTTGATCATTAAGCGTAAGCAAGTTAGTCCTAAGCCAGAAGGCTATTTCGGCCAGTCCCTGTTCAGCACGTTTGCGAACTGCTTCCCAAGTTGTATCTTGAAATACAACAACCGTAACATCCGCGTAAGAAAAAAATTGAGCTCCATCTATTTTTAGCTTGTATAATTGTTAATATAAACAAGAAACAAGGTAAGGCCTAGTACACTACCTTGTGGGACACCATAGGTAACAAAAGAGTCATCACTATACTACTGTCCAATTTCGACTTTTTGTTTTCTTTCAGACAAGTAATCCTTCAATAAGTTGAGTGGTGTACCTACGATGCCAATTGTTTCTAGTTTTTGTACAAGGATGGGAATCGAGACAGTGTCAAAGGCCTTTATAAGATCTAGAAAAATGGCTAGAGTTTTCTTTCTTTGATCTAGTTGGTCAACGATTAAGGAAGTAAGAGCTGTTACAGCATCTTCTGTAGATTTTTCTTGTCTAAAAGCAAATTGCATATCAGAATGTATTTTAAATTTATTAATGTATTGTACTAGTCGTTTATTTATTAATTTTTCTATTACTTTTGAGATAGACAAAAGAACAGAAATAGGTCTGTAATTATTAACATCGTCTCTGCTCCCATTTTTGTGTACTAGAATTATTATGGCTTGTTTTAATAATAACGGGAAAATACTCTGCTTAAAACAAAGATTAACCAAATGACAAATAATAGGGACTACTTCATTTTTAGCAAGCTTGAGGATATTTGGAGAAGCTTGAGGGTTGGAATATTATCATATCCGCGTGCACTGTCTGATTTGAGGCTCATAAGTATATCATGTACCTCTGTTATATCAGTGTCTAAAAACACAAACGATTTGGACTGTGTACGATTAGTATCCAAATGAATATTTGTTTCTGTATTAATTTTTAAAAGATTATCCGCTAGAGACTTGCGTGTGTTAGCAAAAAAGTTATTAATATAATTAACTGACTCCTTAGGGGATGACTTTATATTTAACAAAATTGTATTATCGATATTTGAGCTATTTAAATGGGCTATTCTTTTTATGTTGTTCCAAAGATTCTTAGAGTTTTTAGATGAAAGTGCTAGTTGCTGTGTTTCATAATTGCGTTTTAATTTTTTTAGTAAATTAATACAATAATTTCGATATCTTTTATAGCTTATTATTAGAAATTCATTATGAGGATCAACACGAAGTTTATTCTGCATTTTATTTCTATTCCTAATACAGTGTAAAATTCCAGGAGTGACTCATGGTTTCATGACACGTTTGCTTTTGGGTACGTGAATTTTAATAGTGTTATCTTGTTACGGCTCAGTTATTTAGTTTATTAGCATTTCTATCACAAAATTGGGGTTATCACAAAACAATATTTCTGAGAGGTTTTTTTTTTCAATTAAACTATTAAGTGCCTTTGTAAAATCAGTCCGTAACCTTGGTATTTAAATATTTCTCTTTTAGCTTTATATTTCACAAGGTTAGCAATATCATAAAATGATCAGTGATAGTGGTGTTTAAAATGGCAATTTGGGCATTATTTTTATTTCTTTCTAATTTAAGCATAAAATTATCTAACCAATTATCACCTCTTGTTGGTAAATAGTGACCAACGAGTAAACCATGCGTGCTCATCATGTTAAAATATTGAAGCCTATTGTTGCGCTCATAATTCTTCTCTATACTTTTAGAAATTATATTTATATTTAAATCACCAGTCACTACAATACGTTTACGCGATTTAATCGTTTCTAAGTGTAGGTTTAAAGAGTTAATAAAGATGTCAGCTTTATTGTTATAGGGTGAGCGATATATAACTAAAATGGTAGTGTCATGAGTATCAATCAACATGAAGCATGCTCAAGTATTATTTCTTTGACATTTCCTTTAACACCTTTTCTCACATACACCACCACTCCATCACTTTGATTGAAATGAGAAATTGTAGCGAAACATGAATAGTTTGTCATATTAGGAATTAATTTGTCGTCCGTAAACCAACATTATACAAATATGGAGATGTGTGTGTATAAATATAATTTTTTTAATTCTGGCATTGATCTTATTCTTACAAATAATTCCGTTAATCACTCCAGGTAACGTTAGAAGTGGTATACGACATTAGTTGAATGGCATATTCGAAGCCACGACTTTTGAGTTAGTGGTCCGCAAACCTTAAGCATTAGGCTAATGTCGTTACTTGAAAATTAATAACTGAATTAAACAATGAGTTTCCATGATAATCGCAAAACGAAAGACGGTAATCATAATATAAGCCCAAGCACTGATCATCTCTTTTTTTATAAAACTGAAGTGACAAACGATTTACATTTTGGTAAGTGGCTATTGAAAACTATGGGTACCTGCAGCCAACTTCAAACAAAGAACTACAGCACAAAAGGCAAAAAAAAATCTGTAATTGTTTTATGCCACGTGTTCAACCCTATATCTATTTTATTTATTAAACAAAACAATCGTAACAAAAAAGAATGCATTTAATCAAATCAATGATAACTGAATTACTGAATATTATAAATAAACTTCGTTCTCATCTTGGCAAAAAAAAACTTTTTGTCTTTGAGATAGTTCATTTGTTATTATTCCTAGGTACTACGTTTCGTTATTAATAATGACTATCACATCCTTCATAAGTAGATTTAAGTAAGAAAATGTCATTATTTCTAAGCAGTCACAATAAATAAAAGTAATAAATTGTATTACGTGTAAAGGGCTGTGAGTAACGGGTGTCCGGCGTAAGTTCTTTACGAAGCAGTTAAGTTGGAGTTTCAAGTTAAATACTTTTGCGAACAATTTATAACAACTTATTGACGTAATTACCACTTACGACTTTTTCTATAAAGAAAGGAAATCTAATTTAATATCTTATTTAAGCCTTTTTGTAGATTTTAGGTGGCGGATTAACATCTGCAACTTTGTACTAAATGGGATGAAAGACTAATCTAGAAGGAACGTTTGAGATGAAAATCGCCTGATAATAAAATCAAATCTGATAAGCAAAGCTTTTCAAAAGACTACCAGTGGACTGGAAAGAAAGTAAGAAAATTTTTCAATGGGTTAAATGTTCTAGAAGGTTTAATTTTCAGAAAATACAACATTAAAAAACGTACTGGAACATAATATCTCCTATAGGTAGGTAATGGAGTCACGTGAAGGTGAATCGCCAATTCAGTCGGATTCGGACTCCTACCGCGGTAAAATTCTTCTTAGTTGTTGACGTGACAACGTCTTATAAATTGGTTTGCCGGGTGACACTTCAAGAAACTGCGTTACGCTCCGCTCACGTTATGCGCTCACAATGAGAGCGAGTGAGAGGCACGCGTCCCTTCCACTCGGGCATGGTTAGCCCGCCTAAGAGCGAGAGAGACAGACATAATAAAATTATTTTACCACTCAAAGTCGTTGTCACGTAAAACTTTCGCCCGTATACCGACTTTACAGGCAACCAATTTTTTCGCATAATGCATGCTTTTTTGAGTGTCTTCAAGAGAAAACAACGATTACTACAAAAACCTACCTGGAGCAACTGCGCGTTCATACCACTGTTACTGAAAAACGACTGAAACACACCGAGGTTCTTTTACTACTTGAGAACGTTTGCTCTAGGGTTGCCAACTATACTGTTAATAACAGTATTTTACTTTATTTCTCTCTTCAAAACTTTACTACTCTTTACTGTTCTTTTAAAAAAAGTATACAAAATACTGTTTTTATTATCGCTGGTATACGGAGCTATAAATCCTGAAATAGATCTTCTACTAATTTAATATAAAATGAGCTCCTCATTTATTAGGCTTACGAACATTTTAAAAACTAGCTGTTCCCCGCGACTTCGCCCGCGTGTAATTTAGGGTTTTAATAAATTATATTTTTATTATTATAGTTTTAGTAAATATTGCACGTAACCTTAATTCTTTTTCTAAAATATAAGTACCCTAAGTTACTCCTTATTACATCAGCTATCTGCCAGTGAAAGTTCCGTAGAAATCGGTCCAGCTGTTTCGGAGATTAGCCGGAACAAACAGACAGACAGACAAAAATTTTAAAAATTGTGTTTTTGTTATAAGTACCGCATATACTTTCATATGAATTTAATAAAAAGCTGTTATTTTGACATTACAAACAGATATTTCAATCTTATTTATTTGTATAGAAGATATAGATGATATACTTAAATTATAAATGTTAAATTGTGGAAGAAGCTCCTAAAAATATGTTTTGAAAATTCCAAAAAAATTAGAATACTGTTTATTTCCCTAAACTGCTGTTAATTTTTTCTAAAATACTCTTAGTTTTAGTTCTCCGTCCTTAATATATTTTATTTTTCGTATAAAATGTTGGCAACCCTAGTCCTGTCGCATGTCACTTCCGTTTCTTGCTATCATCTAGAAAAACTTTTCTGTGATACGTTACCTCACTCAGCAGACTTAATAAACTCTAGTAAAGAAGCTGGTACGAGAACTTCTAGCACCTTAAACGCACTTTGCCACGATTATATTAATATGATCATAAATTAAAATCTATCACTCATAGCATGACTCCATCAGTGTGAAGACGTAAGTAAATCGATATATTTGTGGAGAGGGCAACCTAAGCTCTAAAATAAAACCAAAGTAAAATAAGCTATATGCCTCTCAGAAATGAGAAAAGGCATATTATGCGCAATAGTGGGACGTATGTACAGTGGGCTGTAGCTTTACTTTTACTTTTCCAACTCCAACTTTATAAAAAAAATTATAAAAATAAAAATATAAATGTTCCTTTGTTCGAAATCTTAAATTTCCGAAAGCTCTTCACCGATTGCTTCGAAATTTAGATATAACGTTGCATTTTAAAAAACTTTTTGCGCCACACAACAATACAACGGGTGGCCGCGTCCAGCCAGTAATAATACTCGTAAAAAAAATAATATCTAGTAATAATATAAAAAATAATATTTCCCTAATTTTTTATTTAATTTATTCAATATTGTGGCCACAAAAGGGATAAAGTATACTTCAAGTAAAGTTATTTATTACGTGATAATTCCTCATAACATATTAATAAGGTGTGTAAGAGGCCGGTTTTATCACAGAATTTCTCAGGCTGCCCAAAAAAGCGGACAACGCTCTTTGTCGCCTAATTGGTTTTTTAAACAAAATTGTTTGTTGTTTGATAGATAAAATAAGAAAACGTTTGTATTGAATAAATGTTTTGTATGTTCATTATTAAGATATTTGAAAAACATGCCACCAGGGTCTCGCCCAAGATACACATTTTACGATAATAGGGGCACACATGAACTATACGAGTATGCATGCGAATAGGTGATAGCAGGCAGATTAACAGCAGCAGCCAGTGTTAAGAAACAGACATTCATCCATTAAAGCATCCAGCAAACAAGTAATATGATACAACCCATGACTCCCTTTAAAAGTATATGAAAATATTAGCCCACGATTAGATGCAATATTTCACCGAAAGCTACTTTCTAGTTGTTGCCGGACCGCACGTGTTTCCGATATTTTTAAGTTTTCCGACATAAACTTTGTTACTCACGACATTTTTCTTTACTGCTCAGTACGCGGTAAATCAGCACCATACGTGAACAAATATGTGAACAATTTTTAAATTTTATAATCTTTTCTAACAGAAGCATCTTTTATGTTTATATATATGTAGAAAAATCTTAGAAGGTATATATTTCAAGACCACGAACGAGATTCAAGATAAAGCTTTCTCACTTCCCAGACATGTAACGTGCTTAGAAAAATGTGAATATTATATATTTTTTAGGAATAAATTTACTATAAATAGTATGGTGGCTTTTTAATTTCTGTTTTATAGAAGTTTGGGGGACAAGCGAGCTCACAGTCTGTATAATGAATGGTAAGTGGATACTGTAACCCACAGAAAATTGCATCTATTCTTATATATCTATCCAAATCCTATAATCAAAATGCATATGCGTTGTGTTGCAATCCAGTGTCGTCACTCTACATGCGAAACAAAGCAGCATTGTGCTGCTATTTAACGCTAGTTTTCTGTGCAAGCGCGGTCCTTCGCTGGTCGAGCCAACCCTTTTGTACCATTTGTTATACGTGGTAGAGCCATGCTGTAGCTATATCAGTAGTATAGTTGTAGCACGAATGGGTCGGTTCGACCTGACAAAGATCACGCACTTACAGAATACCAGCGTAAAATAGCAGCTTAATGCTGCTGTGTTTCGTTTGGTGAGTGTAGAGAGTATTCTATCTTAGTCCTTACGGGTGACAACGCAACTACATTTTGATTTGTAGTTGGGGTTGGATGTAGATGTCTATGGGCCACAGCAACCACTTACCATCAGGTGGACTGTGTGCTCGTTTGTCACCCTTATCCTATAAAATAAAAACACTACTTCGCTGTAGTTTGACCATTAATTTATCCTCATTGTTTAATCTGTAGATAAGGTGTCAAGTGGAAGCTGACCATTAGTGTCTTGTTACTATCACTTTACTAAGATAGTAATAGAGTAAAAAGGTTCTCGTTCTCGTATTTAACGCTGGTATTCTGTGAAGAGTCAAGTATATTGTGTTTGAAGGCGTGGTCTTTCCACGATGTGTTTTTCATTTTATGTATGATATTATTATACTGTTTCTTTCTATTTTTCGGATCCTGTAAAGTTAGTTAAATAAAGTACTAATATAAAAAAATTAAACCTATATTCAATGGTAATATTAGCAAGATTTGAGAGTTGTCGGATGATAATAGCTTTTTTATATTGTAATTAAAATGACTGTCACTTTTTTACTAATATTAGTAAATAGTGTATAAATACAACAAATAACTACCCATTTAAGTTATCTACATGAGCCTTTCCTACAATGCTAAAGCTGGTATGCGAGGAAGATTTGCTCACCACACCACACTTTTATAGAGCATTATGTAGAGCCACGCTGCAGCTATATTAGTTGTAGCACAAATGGATCGGCTCCACCGGTTGTGCAACACCATATGTAAACAACCACCACGTTTGTCAACCTTATTGAATAAATAAAAATCACTGGGCCGGCAGATTGACGATCGCTGCACCAGACATTTCACACCTTTAACGCTCCTGTTCGTTCCTTATTAAAAGGTGTGTAATAGAGGTTAAATAAATATATAAAAAAATACTCTCATGAAGATCTTCCTGGAATTTCACATAGTTGCCTCTTACGACACGCCACGGCACGTTTATTCTTATTATATCATATATAAAATACCAGACCGGAGATGGAAAGAAATAGCGTCTAAGTTATTGAATATGCAAATCAAAACTTTATTCATTTACCTGCAAAGTTTTCATGTGCACAAAAAGAGGTCAATATGAAGGAGAAGGATGTAGAATTCAACATTAATTCTACAATGGGGACATGTTCCGACTGTAACAACTAGTGTTAAGATAATATTAGTCATCATCATTACAGCCTTTCACAAGTCCACTGCTGAACATAGGCCTCCCCCAAGGAATGCCACAAAGCACGGTCCTGAGCTACCTGCATCCATCGACTTCCTGCATGTCTTACCAGGTCGTCACTCCATCTAGTGGGGACGCCTACACTAAATCCACCGGTACGAGGCCGCCACTCGAGAACCATTTTTCCCCATCGGTTGTCGGTTCTTCGAGCTATATGGCCGGCCCATTGCCACTTCAGCTTACTAATCCTTTGGGCTATGTCGGTTACTCTGGTTCTACTGCGGATATCCTCATTTCAAAGTTTATCACGCAGAGAAACTCCGAGCATAGCCCTCTCCATAGCTCGCTGAGCGACCTTGAGCTTCCTCATACGGCCAGCAGTGAAGGACCACGTCTCAGTACCATATGTCATCACTGGCAACACGCACTGGTTGTAAAATTTAGTTTTGAGGTTTTGAGGTATGCCTGACGAGAAGATGGGTCGTAATCTCCCGAACGCTGCCCAGCCGAGTTGAATCCGTCGATTGACCTCTCGGTCGAAGTTGGACTTACCTAGTCGGACTATTTGTCCCAGGTAAACATACTCGTCAACAACTTCGAGCTTAGTGCTCCCAACAACTACCGGCATAGGTGTGACATGGACATTAAACATGATCTTTGTTTTGTCCATGTTCATCTTAAGACCTATGCGTTGAGAGACATTATTAAGGTCATTGAGCATAGTGCTTAGGTCCTCCAGTGATTCTGCCATAAAGACAATATCGTCGGCAAAAGGTGAGTGATGTACTCGCCATTGATGTTAATACCGTATCCGTTCCAGTCCAGTAGCTTGAAAACGTCTTCCAATGCAGCGTGAAGAGTTTCGGGGATATAACGTCACCCTGTCTTACACCTCTCTGCAGTTAGATAGGTTTCGTACTCTGGTTCCGTACTCGGATAGCCATCCCCTAGCCCTACTGTACAAACACTTCAGCACTTCAATATACTGACAGTCAACTTGGCACCACTGAAGGGACTGCAGCACCGCCCAAATTTCGACGGAATCAAAAGCTTTCTCATTGTCCGCATATGCCAGACATAGTGGCAAATTGTACTCTTCGGACTTCTGTACAATTTGCCGAAGGGTATGTATGTGGTCTAAAGTGCTAAAGCTTTTTTGGAAACAGCTTGTTCGGGGGGCTGGAAGTCGTCGGGTCTGCGTGCGGGACGATTCGTAATGACTCTCGAAAAAAGCACGTAGACGTGGCTCAGAAGGGAAATCGGTTTGTAGTTCTTCAAGAGAGCATTGTTGCCTTTATTGAAGAACAAGACCACCACTCTTTTGCTCTACGCCTCCGGAGTAGTGCCACCATGGAGGACGGAATTAAAGAGCCTCTGAAGGACTTCAAGTACAGGTTTTCCACCCGCTTTCAGAAGCTCCGCTGTAACTCCATCCTCGCCTGGGGCCTTGCCGTTTTTAAGGTGCTGGAGAGCCATTCTAATCTCGCTCAGACTGACGTCCGGGATATCATCGGAATAGTGTCGGATAAGAGTCGCTCTTGGATCGTTACTCACACTTGCGTGTGGCCCCAACGATGATGTGTACAGCTGCCCATAGAACCTCTCAATGTCACTCAAAATCTCAGGTGTCCCGAAACGACGCTGCCACACTCGGTCTTCAGCTTCGACAGTTGGCTTTCTGGCAGACAGATCTCTAGCAACTTTGGAGCCCTGGTTCCGCTCGATCGCTTCTTCAATACGAGCAGCATTGAAGTTGCGTAAGTCCCGCCGCATGCATTTGGAGATCTGTCTGTTCAGTTGCCTGTATGCTGTCAAATCTACTGAAGACTGCAGCTTCATATCCCGTCTAACAGCCATGAGATTAAGAGTGTGATCGGAGAGTTTTTGTGTTCTTCTGCAGCGGGTCTTGCAAAACTTAGCTCCGACTGCATGGACAGTTTACACGAGCTTGTCATTCATATCGTCCACTGCAATGCAATCTTCTAGACACTGAAAACGGTTTCGTAGCTCGAGCTGAAAGGTTTCGGAACTTTGGATTAGAGCACGAGGGGGACGGAGCGTTGACTTCATTAGACGTGACCTCTCCAACTTAACGTTTAGGTTCAGTGTGCCTCTCACCATTCGGTGATCGCTGCCGGTTTTCACCCTCGCGATCACTGAGACATCACTGAAGAGTTGTCGTCTGGTCGTCATAATGAAGTCAATCTCATTTTTTGTCGAAACGTCGGGGCCAGACCAGGTCCACTTCCTGTGGGGCCGCTTCTGGAAGAAAGAGTTCATCATAAAGAGTCCCTCTTTCTCCATGAATTCGGCCAGCTGCTGACCCCTTGGGTTCCGTTGCCCTATTCCAAATTTCCCTACTTTCAGCTCACCGTTCTCTTTTGTGCCTAGTTTTGCGTTGAAGTCTCCCATTAACACCGTATAGTGGGTTTTGGAGGAATGCATGGCTCTAGAGGTATCCTCATACATTTCCTACACCTCCTCATCGGGGTGTGCCGAGGTTGGTGCGTAAACCTGTATGACCTTCAGCGAATACCGTTTGGTTATTCTGAGTATAAGATACGCAACCCTCGTCGACACACTGTCAATCTTTACAACGTTGTTAACGAGAGACTTGTGGACGATAAATCCGACACCTCCTTGGGACAGATGGTCGCCCTCCCGGTGATAGAACAAGTTGCCGGATTCGAGGATTACCGTGTCCTCCCGCTCTCTTCGGACCTCGGATAATCCTATAATATTCAGCGCAACATCTATCTCTTCTTCCAGCTCAGGATCTTCTCATCAGTCCTCAGGTGCGTGCGTTATAAGTTGCCAGGTCGAGTCGTCGTAGGTGGCAACCGAACCTCCACCGGAGATTCTTAGCACCCCCTGCCCCGCCGTTACCATGGTCGCCACCGTAGCCAGGAATAGCGGGGCCGCCGGGGACTGGGGGCCGTTTATTTATTTCATTGTTCATGGGGGGTATATTGCCATAGTTGTCAAGCTTGGCGAGCGGGTTGGCAACCGCAGTTTTTTATTTTTGTTTTGCTGTTATCAGAAAGATGCTGCTGCCCATCCTCTGCCTCAGTTTCCCTCTGTAGCCTCTTACGACACCCACGGGAAGATATGGGGTAGTGAGTATTCTTACCCGCCACTACACGGGGAATGTTAAAATAATGTTAGTATAACGCCGTAATAAACGTTTTTATACGTGGTAGAGCCATGTTACAGCTATATCAATAGTTTAGTTGTAGCACGAATGGGTCGGCTCGCCCGGAGAAGGACCACGCTCTCACAGAATATCAGCGTAAAATAGCAGCTTAATGCTGCTGTGTTTCGATTGGTGAGTGTAGAGAACCGGAGACCCCTTTTACTGGAAAAGAGGCATTCAAACTTAGTCCACACGGCTGACAATGCATCTGCATTTTATTCGCAAATGAAGATAGATGTAGATGTCTATGGTTCACAGCAACCACTTACCATCAGGTGGAATGTGTGCTCGCTTATCACCCTTATCCTTTAAAAAAAATAGAATAGGTAATTAGTACAACGACTTTAGGATATCTATGTGCTAATTACCTTATAGCTTTCAGGTGTCGAGCTATGCGTTCGTAAAAATCACAGATTATAAAAATACGTTACTAGTAGGTTGAGTCAAATCATTATTTTATAAAATCGTCGCAACATTTCAACGAGAGTAGCGTTCAATTTATTTCGTGCCGTTAACTACGTCAATTACGGTTGAAGGAACTACAAATCATTTTGTTCTGTGTTGTTTAACTTCGGCTTTTGTTACGCTGTGTTGCGGCCACAAATTCTCTCACAGGGCTAACTACAGTCGCATTTTCATTAATATTTATTTATTGTGACCAAATTATTACTATTTAAAGAATTATTATTTATTAAGTACAAGTATTTTAAACGCTGTACTCAAAGTAGATTTAAATCTACAAGTATTTTATTGTTGATTTTTTTATTTTGTTATTTTAATGCATGTTCTGTGTTTTACAATTTGCTAACTCTACCGTTGTAGTTTAAAGATATATGTCAGTTTTAAATTTTATATTATCATTGTTTGTTTGTTTGAAGTTTTAAGTTTGTATCGTTTAGTCTTCTTATTGTTGATAAATTTTTAACTGTGCACTGCTTATACTTAATCGTAAGCAAAATCTCTTAATACCGGCTGAGTTTTTTACCATCTGGAAAAATAGGATAAAGGTAGAGATATTTTTCAGACTTTTTTTTCATTATCACTATGAAATTGAACTATCAGTACCTAAATATTTAAAGTAATCTTTTTACTTCAAGAATTAATTGCCACGCGTAAAATAAGATGCAAAACATGATTTGAGTTTCAAAATTTTTAAAATTTTGTATAAGTTATATTTTTTGGAACGAATTTCCTTATCGGACGGTACGAATTTAGCGGATGGGGGCTAGGCGAGAAAAAGTGTAAGATTTTTCCGTCACGACCCCTTCTGACGTAGTGTAAACGGCCTTGGCGGCTATAAGGAATGGAGATGGAATAATATCCATCTTCCTCGCACTTTTTCTTATCTTGCCATGAAAGAAATTATTTTATTTTAAATGGCGCTTCATTTTAATAGACGCTAGTAATTCATTTATTTATATTTTTTGTATTTGTTAATCAATAATATAATACGTTTATCAATAATAATATACTACGAAAGGAACTTCGTTCCAACCGAGTGTTCCACGACATTCACGCATGCTTTTTATTTTGTTTAACCTTTAAACTTTTAACCGTTATCCTATTAAACCCATGTATTTCCAGTCGGTAAAAACACACAGTCTTAAAACGTTTAGGCTTATAAACTAGAATTATTTAAAGACCATTCGTTCAGGCGAGTGTTTTTAATTTTTCTAAAAAATATCCCTTTACCGCAAAATTTTCCCTAATGTCGTAGAGGCGTTTTACATACATGAGTCAATTGCAAATGGAGATCCAGACCTATAACAATTATTTGTAAGCCACCGGAGGGTATCAAACTTTGTCTGCTCGCGTACCGTATTTACGGCATCCCCTGAGCCATCACGTCGCACGGCAATATACTCCTATAATATGTAAATAAAATAGCTCTGATCCGCACGGTACAAGTATTTGTATGGTTTACAAATAATTGTTCCAAGTCTGGATGTTTGTCCAGGTGAAATTTGTGTATGTAAACTGCTTCGAAGATTCAGGAGAAGACTCTAATGTGGAGTTTTTTTTTTTAATAATATCAAACAATTAATTAGTAAAAGCTCTGAAACTTTTACAAAAATTTCATTTAGTTCGCCCTTTGTAATCTCTAGTTGAAGGTATTTGTAATAAAGGTATTAATGATAGTGATAACCTGAAAATTCAACAAGTGTTTTTTTAAAATAAAATCCAAATTACCGCCTTCTACGAATAAACAGATTGACGTAGCCGGGCGACTGCATACGAGTATTATAATATTTTAAACCTCTATCCACGATAAAAGAGAGATGCGTCATTAAGATTCAGACGAGAATTATGTAAATAACATGCCGAAGTGCTTCTCCACTTTAATTTAAATTTTAAAACTTATAAGAATTCATGAGCAAGTTCTACTAGTATCCGGCTCGAACGGGAAAGGATCACGCCGTCACAGAATGCCAGCGTAAAGTAGCAGCTTGTTGCTGTGTTTCACATGGTGAGTGCAGAGAACTGGAGACCCTTTTTACTGGAATCGCACTCCATCTATCAGTCCTCAGGGGTGACAACGCCACATATGCGCCACAACATCCACTTACCATCAAGTGGACTGTGTGCTCGTTTGTCAACGCTATACTATAAAAAAATATATATTTCGAACATACTGGTACACTCGGAGATGATGCATTTTAAATAAGAAATTAGAGTGTCAATCGAAATTACGGTTCATCTCATGGTAAGTGGCTACTGTAATTCATGTACACTCGCACCTAACTTTTTTTTTAGAGGATCAGGATGACAAACGGGCACACAGTCCACCCGATGGTAAGTGGTTTGTAAGTATAATCGTCATGCCAAATCAAATTAATATAAATTGTAAATATCAACTCAATCTGTCAAGACACACCAAAGATTGTGTAATTTAAAAGATTAAACATATAAATAAAACACTAAAATAACAAAAATGTTAGAGAAAAATTTAACGTAATGACCGACATATCTCTGTCTTATTTGCAATGTCCCACAATTTTTTAGCCGCTTCCAACAATACCACACCTTCGACTGACAAAGAACCTACATCTCTAAATAAATGTATTTACTACGTGACTAAATTGCTCTATATTTTGGAGATAAATTCTTGGGCTTTCAGTCTCAAACCATTTTTCAGCATCATCATCATCATTTCATCCCGCTATAATTTACAAATGCGCTACTAAATAATAAAGCATTTTCCACAACTGCTGTACTTTGCAGACAGGCGGTTTTGCATTACCTATTCGCCTCAGCTTTAGAAACGAAAACCCCGAATATTGGGTTTATATTTTATGGTAGAAACAGTTAGTAAAATATATCAAATATCAAAGTGCGTAAATCCACAGCTTTTGAGATATACGAGTAGTTTTTTGAAAAATTATAAAAATCTATTAAAGTTAATTAGCACCAAAAAATTAAAAGCAATAACAAAAATTTAAGGACAATAGTGAAATCTCATACAAATTCACAACATATACGCACGCCTGGTTACACAGAGGGATAGGCAGAGACTACAGACTTCCATTTGGCACGATCCTGACACACCTCTCTCAATTCTTTGACATCCATATACGTATACAAATTTTGTTCACTTATTGTTTTGTATCTGCGGGTAAAACGAGTTTAAATTGTTGAAACAATTTGTTATAAGGTTTAATGTTAAACGAAGTCAGGAACTAAAGATATTTCAGTCACAATTTTTTATTATGGTATGTTACACCAAAATTCAGAAGGAAATAATTCTTAAAACTCTCGTATTAAAACACAGACCCAATGAATATTTCATTGATCTAATCAACATTACATGATGTTGATTAGATCTGTCTCGAGTATAATTATATTAGTAATCTATGGAATTCTTTTTCACGTAGTACGGACAATCGATCAAACTGTTGCAACTACATTCACTATTTACACGTTCATCGATATTCGATTTGTGCACGTGCATTGCGACTTGATCAAGTAGATGATCTGCAAAAACGATGAACGTTCACAGCTGTCAGTTATTAGAAAAGTGGTGTGCTCTACTGTGTAAATAATTACATTATGAACTAAACATATTAAAAAGAAAAGCTTCACTTTATTAACATTATTGAAATGAAAAAAGAACCCTTTTTATTTCCCTTCTAAACGCAAATCTCAAATCAGCATTTCTTAGTCACAAATTATTTCATTTTACCCCGGGGAAGTACTATTTAGCATTTTTAAGAAAAATATTCTAAAAAGAAATTCTAAGTTGTCAACTACCGTAAGCTGATCTCTGGGTAGACCGCAAGCCTTAATTTCATTCATAAAGCGATGTAAACTCGGTCATAAATTTCTTTTAATTTTTCTTCAATCTTTATTATTTAAAACACTTACGCTCCTTGAAATTAATTAATGGACTGATTGGCTTTGTTGTTTCGACTATCGCAAACATCCAAACTCAAGCTACAACAAATGCGGTCTTGATGCATGCAACATTCGATGAAGTATTCGTCGAACCTTGATTAGGTCATTACCTGTTTCTAATACGTATAAAAAAGTTAGAAAAAATATATTTGGTTGAATTATTTACGTTTTCTTATGTTTACGCGAATTCTAAGCACTGAATTAAATTAATCTATTTTAGCGGATTTTATCGCGTTTCATTTACTTGTTTTTTATATTTTGAGTTTTGAGAGCACCCATGATCACGGACCAATATCAGAAATAAAGAAAAATCTTCTGATACCTATGGTCAGATCCAATAGTTAAAAGCTGGAAGTAATCTCCCCTTTACACTAAACGATATCATTATAACGGCTGTCTTTCACAAGTCACAGGCACCTTCTGGCATCTGGCATTTCTCGTAGTTACCTCTTACGACGTCCAGGGGATGAAAGGAGCCTCTTATTACCGCCACCACTTGGCATTATTACCACGCCACGTCACGTTTCATTCGTTTAGAGGCCACAAAAAAAATTGTATCTTCAAATAAAGTTATTTCCTACGTGACTAAAGTGCTCATAATATAATAATAAGATGTTTCTAGTGGCTATTTTTAACCTAAGGAAATTGCGAACACTTCATAAAAAACAAAGCAACGCTCTTTATCGTTTTCCGTTCTAATATATATATATTTATATTTATTTAGTCTATCATTTTGTATATTTAGTGTAGCTATTTAAATACCACCCAGTGTTGAAACGAATCTAGCTAATTATAGTCATTTCCATAGCATAAAATTTTATGTTAAATTTATTTTGCTATGCGGAAATGCAAATGACACGGAATACATTTGAAACTTCATGTATTTGTTACGCAAATGCGGGCCGTAAGATCAACTAATGAGTAATCAATTTATCTCAATATCACATATTTATATTAATGATACCTACATAATCATTATAATATTTCTTAATACATTTTTAAATAACATAGAATCCCTTAAAGCTTTTTTTTGCAATTAATGTCGGGCTGGTATCTTATTCAGCCTGTTACCTAGGCTTGAATAAAGGCAACCCCTCTCTATCCTTTTTAAATTGATTCGTATTTAAAACTCTCTTAATAATATTTGGTAAGAAAATTGTATGGGAACTTTCCATTATTCTTTCACGTGACCTTGCCACGTGCAGTTTATAACGCTTTGGAGAACATTAGTATTTTATCAATTGATAGTTTTAAAATGACCCAAAACAAATTAACTTTGATTCTATCTATGGATCAATTTATGCGCGGTAAAGCTAAGCTGCAGTACATATTACGGCTTTTTGCACGAATATCTAAAAAAAATACTGGCCGAACGACTCGCCCGGGAGAAGACACAGAACAGAATACTATTGTAAAATTGATGCATCTGCATTTTGATCCTTAATCATTTATACTGTGTACCCGTTTATCACCCTTACTATTTTCCAATAATAAATTACATTTATTTTGATTAATAAACATTTTCATTGAAAAACTAACCAATGACAGCAGATTTCCGTCAACAACTTTGTAATTTAATATTACGACTCTAGTGTCTAAACTTTTTAATGGTGTTTAAGATTTAAGAATAGTGCCTGTGTAACCGCACTTTAGTCGGCGTTAAAGAAATATAATTTTCTCAGAAATTACACCTATGTAACCTATATAAAAAAAAAACTTAACTTAAAGTGGAGCATTATTTATGTAAAATTTTAATCAAAATCGTTAAAGCAGTTTCCGAGAAACCAGTTAGATACAGTAAACATACATATATATATATATATATATATATATATATATATATATATATATATATATATAGTGTAATCAAACGTTTTTCAACCAAAGTAAAAATGTATCTACTGGGCTATTGAGAAGATAATTTCATTAGGGAAATTACCGATAATATTGCGTGGGCAAGCCAAGTTTGTTGCTTTTGCGTGAAAACAGTAGAAAACGAATTTTCCCAGAAATGAGACCTTGCTAGATCGATTTTTCGCCCACGTAAACCCCAATATTGTAAATTCCATTGAAAACATAAAAGCCGTTTTTTAGAACGCGATTACAAGCAAAGTACAGAATGAATGAATTTAATGAATAATCTATAAATATATGTTTGTTTAGAAACAAGAAAGAACACATATAAATATTTTTTGATAGATAAGAAATAAATTTTATACATAATAAAAATTCTGTGAAAATTCGCATTTTACAAAGAGAAGTCGCATGCGAGTACATCGTCTGTGTCAAAATGATATACACGACAAAGAAAACCAGTACTCATATTTTTCGCATAACATCATTTCTTCGCAATATCTCAACACTCTCAAGAGGTGTCCCGTGTTATGAATGTGTGAATATTTTACTATATTAGATTTATTTATCTACTTAGAAAATATAAAACCGTCTAAACTATGTTCTGTGATGTTCCGTGTGCTATGGTTGTCTATAAAACGTAGTAATTGTACGTATACCATTGGACATAAAATGGCATTACACACTATGATTACTGACGTTCACGCGAACACTACATATTCAAATGAAACTAGTTTTTACGGCTTTTAATGCGTATATTAACTTATTTTATATTCTCGACGCTTCAAGTACTTTACAGCACCAATGGTCACGGGTATTTGATATTGGGACGTCGAACACCTCAGTCCTAAGTAATATATAATTTAAAATTTTGTACAACTGACTTCAATATGAACTATTAAGAATAACTCAAAAATTATCGGGTCAAACCTTGATAAAATTTATATGAGACAACATGAGAAGCACCAGCTTTCAAATAAAAAAAGAATCATCGAAATCGGTTCACCCAGAAAAAAGTTACGAGGTAACACACATAAAAAAAACATCGAATTGAGTACCTCCTCCTTTTTGAAGTTGGTAGAAAATAAGTTAACAAGTGCGATAAAATTCGTAAAAATAATTTAATTTAATTATTAAACACTCTTTGGTAGTCTGCGATAGCTAGCAAGTCTGGATGTATCGTGGCACGGTGTATATATTACAGTGCTCAACAAATTATAAACAATAACACATTATCTCTATATAAAAATCAATTGCTGTTAATTGTCGTTGTCATTAGTCTCGATAAAACTCAAAACGGCTCGACCGATTTTGATAAATTTGGACCCGGCAGGTGGCGCTGTTGTCGAGATCCAGAAATCACCCATACGAAGCCTGGGTGGATCGCCAGTGAGAATAAAATATTTAAAACGAAACTATTAACGTGCATATTATTTTAATCTATATATACATATGTCCATAGGTATTATTATAATATTATTTAAATCAGAATTTAACGTTTTATGTTATATGTCGAAAGAAAAATTGCAAAAAATTTTCACAAAATAAATAATACAAAAGTGTCATGTCAGTTCACCACATTACCCCTCTACGGAGAAAGTAAAACTAAAGTAGGAGTTGTGAACTTAGCACTTGAATGGAAGAGCGTTGCGAGTTGATCGCCCTCCGTCTGAGCAGGCGGTAATGTGGCCGCGTTGTTATGGTCGCTTGTGTCGCGAACAAACCGAAGTCCAAATCATGCTATCGAAATTTCCGAACTACTCCGGTATTTAAAGATCTATTTTTGTACTATCATACGGAGTATTGACCGCTCCCCGGGTTAAACACCGGTGGAAGTGTCTTAGTCTCCCTTTTTGCTTTCACGGCCAAAAGAACATTGATCTTTCTTTTGTAATTCCAATTTGAAACTTTTTTAAAGCTCCTAGTAATTTGCTTAAATTTTATTATAACAAATAAAAGTTACAGAGTATTTCGGAGTCTAGTTTTCTCTATTACCTTTTTATATACAGGCCCATAAAGAGATTATTAGTTGATTAAAGTAAAGCCATTATATCAGGCTTTACATGTTTGGAATTTTGCTGCGCAGTGGGGAAGGAAACAAGGTCACCTCATTTCGTCCCGTTGTCAAATGCGGCTAAGGGAGAGCTAGAAAAACTCAAAGGGTTTTTTGATGGTGGTATACCATCATGTATATGTATGTCAGGCGTAAAATATACAAACCGGTGTCGGGAAGTAGCAAAAGTACGACACATCTAATGCTGGAATCGCCAATCTGCCTGCCAAGCGTGGCAATTATGTCAAATCCTCTCATAATCTACCCGTACAACGTAACTACGTGGTAGAGCCACGCTGCAGCTAAATTATAGTTGAAGCTCGAATGGATCGGCTCGACCGGGGGACCACGCTCTCACAGAATACCAGCGTAAAATAGCAGTTTAATGCTGCTGTGTTTTGTAAAGTGAATGTAGAGAACCGGAGACCCTTCAGTTTTACTGGAAACGAGGCTTAGTCCTCAGGGGTGACAACGCACCTACATTTTGATCCTTAATCGAGAATAAATGTAGAAGTCTAGGGGCCACAGCGTTCGCTTACCATCAGGTGGACTGTGTGCTCGTTTGTCACCCTTATTCTATAAAAAAAGCCGTGGTAGCGAGTTCGATCCACACCGGTACCGCTGAAATCATTATCGAAAAAACATATCTAGGGAATTAAAAATATTTTCAGGTCATATAAAATGCCAATAACTATTCAGTGGCGGTGTAAGAATATACAATACCCCATATCGTCTCTTCTGATGTCGTAAGAGACTACAGGGAAACAACAGCGTTTTCCTTATAACAACTAGAAAATGAAAAAGAAACTGCGGTTTTCAACCTGCCTGCCAAGCATGGCAACTACGCCAACTGTCCTCCTTATTAGTCAATCTATGGGGAGTGCAGCAGTGGACTTTGATAGGCTATAATGTATGATTTTATGTAAAATCTGTTCGCCAACTTGCACAGGAATAACGCAGTGGACATTTTTTGCTCCATATCTTTCTAAGAAATGAGTCAAACGCCTTTGCTCAGTAGCTGGATATATCTTAAACGAAAAGATAGAATAGAATAGAATAATTTTTATTCAATATAGATTATTACATAATACTTATTGAAAGTCATTTTTTTATTTACCACTGGTTCGGAAAATACCTCTGTCCTGCTGGTAAGAAACAGCAAGAAACCCGGCGAGACTTTTTTTTAAACATTTTACAATAATTTTGTTTGTACAATTTTAAAATGAATTTTAAATAGAACCAGCATGGTGGCGATCAACTCATTCCCAGGGGTTATTTTCATTTATGTATTCTTTGATATTATAATAACCTTTTTGGTACAATTTTTCTTTAATAAAACATTTAAACTTGTTTATTGGCACATTTTGTACATTTTATGAGATTTTGTTGTAAAAGCGTACGAGTATACGTTACCTCATAAATGAATTACTAATTCTGTGGAGTCTAGTAATAAACTACATAACTAATACATTTGGGCAAAATACTTTTAGATCAGAATTCTTCCACATCGAATGTTTAGTTCACGTAGGTAGTCTACCACGTGGTAGAGCCAAGCTGCAGCTATATTATGGTTGTAGCACAAATGGCTCGATCGAGGAAGGACCACGCTTTCACAGAATACCAGTATCGGCTTAAAATAGGCGGTGGTAAACAGCTCCTAGCACAGGTATTTTACCATTATTTTGGTTAACGGAAATATCACTTAATGCATTTATTTTTTATATTAATATAGATAAGAATTTATAACAAATTATTATTAATAATTTTTAATTATCTTATTACTATTATATAAATTGAATTATATTTACTTGTTCGCTCTTTATGCTTAAACGTGTTCATGTAAAACTTTCAAGTAGGTTTCATTCGTGGTAGAGCCACCATCATCATCATCATCATTACAGCCCTTCACAAGTCCACTGGTGAACATAGGCCTCCCCCAAGGAATGCCACAAAGCACGATCCTGAGCCACCTGCATCCATCGACTTTCTGTATGTCTTACCAGGTCGTCACTCCATCTAGTAGGGGGACGCCCTACACTTCGTCCGCCGGTATGAGGCCGCCACTCGAGAACCGTTTTTCCCCATCGGTTGTCGGTTCTTCGAGCTATATGACCGGCCCATTGCCACTTCAGCTTACTAATCCGTTGGGCTATATCAGTCACTCTGGTTCTACTGCGGATATCCTCATTTCTAAGTTTATCACGCAGAGAAACTTCGAGCATAGCCTCTCCATAGCTCGCTGAGCGAGCTTGAGCTTCCTCATCCGGCCAGCAGTGAAGGACCACGTCTCAGTTCCATAGGTCATCACTAGCAACACGCACTAGTTGTACAGTCTCGTTTTCAAGTTTTGATTTACACCTGACGAGAAGATGTGCCGTAATTTACCGAACGCTGCCCAGCCGAGTTGAATCCGTCGATTGACCTCTCGGTCGAAGTTGGACTTACCTAGTCGGACTATTTGTCCCAGATAAACATACTCGTCAACAACTACGGGCTTATTGCCCCAATAACTACCGGCATAGGTGTGACATGGACGTTATACATGATCTTTGTTTTGTTCATGTTCATCTTAAGACCTATCTCGGATAGCCATCGTAGCCCTACTGTACAAATATACCGAGAGTCAACTTGGCACCGCTGAAGGGACTGCAGCACCGCCCAAATTTCAACGGAATCAAAGGCTTTCTCACAGTCCACATACGCCAGACATAGTGGCAAATTGTACTCCTCAGACTTCTGTACAATTTGCCGAAGGTATGTATGTGGTCTATGGTGCTAAAGCCTTTTGGAACCGGCTTGTTCAGAGGCTGAAGTCGTCGAGTCTGCATGCGAGATGATTCGTAATGACTCTCGAAAACAGCAGATGATGAGATAGGTAGAGCCATGCTGCAGCTATATTAGTAGTATATTTGTAGCATGAATGGGTCGGCTCGAACGGGCAGGGACCACCGCCCTCACAGAATACCAGCGTAAAATAGCATCTTAACACTGCTGTGTTTCGTATGGTGAGTGTAGAGAACCGGAGACCCTTTTTACTGGAAACGAAGCATTCCATCTTAGTCCTCACGGGTAACAACGCATCTGCATTTTGATTTGTAATCGAGGATAGATGTAGATGTATATGGGCCACAGCAACCTCTTACCATCAGGAACTGTGTGCTTGTTTATCACCCTTATCCTATAAAAAAAACCTACCATCAGGTGGACTGTGTGCTCGTTTGTCACCCTATCCTATAAAGAAAGGTACAAATGTGGTGGTTCATATTAGTATATCTTTGGTTATATTGTGAACATGTTGTTAGTGTAGATCCTTTATTCAAAAATATATAAATAATGTATTTATAAAACAATCATAATGTTAGATTTGTAATCTTAAATAAGAATAATTTTATATTTCTTCTCCTCTCTGTCCTCATCCCATGCACTTAAATTTCAAGCCAATGAAATTGATTTTCATCATCAGGGCGGAGAGACCACAAGATTTTGACGCATTTCATTTTTCGAGTTTTATCAGTAGCAAACAATTTACGAAGGAGATATTACCTATTACTGAAGGAAATCATACAATTTCCTAAATCATTTTCGTTTCATTCCCTGTTCGAATTTAAGACTAACAAAAAAAGATAGGATAAAACCATGCTCAACTTATTGCAAGAGAAAGTACACACACATAGGCATCTAAAGTCATTTGCAACCAACAGCATGAATTTAAGTACATGTGTGTCCAGCGGTAGGGTCTAAGCGGGCGGATAAAGCAAGAAGAAATATGTCCGCATGTGTGCGTGTTAAGAATTTGAGCATAGTTTCGGCATACCTTAAATGTACAGTGTTCTATTCACGGACGTAAAATACGGGCGTAATGTTAGACTGAATATGTGTGAAGTACCCTAAGTCCCACAATTATGTTTGATACACGCACACAAATACATATATGTTTGACAATCAGCGCCAGTATGCATCGCGCGTACTGCCACGTATACATGCACGATTTTTTTTTATATAAGAGGGGGCAAACGAGCATGTGGCTCACCTGATGGTAAGTCACTACCACCGACCATGAACAACTGCAACACCAGTGGAATTGTAAATGCGTTGCCAGCTTTAAAAAAAAGTGTAGGCTCTTTTCTTGAAAGTCCCTAAGTGAAACAAAAAAATAATCATATCGTAGCTCGATCAGTACCTTGCATCACGTCTTTTGAAAGGACTTTTTTCACGTTTTTGGGACCGTATTTGTATAATTAATTACACCTAAAATTGTCTATTTATGAAATCAACAAATGGTTACGTAAAAATATACCCGTGGAATATCTTCAGACTCTTTCATACACAGACACTGAACTTCAAATACTCTCATAAATATAGACAAACATACACACGGACATACTAACAGTCACACACTCACATACATACATGGTTTTTAATTTATTTCTTTCTTTATATCCAAACTGTTAAATTGCTCTATATAATATAATTTCAAATGTGATCTCCGTATATTGTACTAAGTGCCTAGTATATTGGAGGGGTGGGTGAACTGGAATACAGGTGCACCAGTATCCCATGTAATATATAAAATAGAGATGTAACACTAATGTATATTCCATGTCGTTTGTGGTGAGAAATAAATAAATAATAATAATTATTATACTATTATAAATTCGGTCTGGAGGTTACTCATTGATAAAATAAGTGTTTTGGATTTTGTTCAAATTTAATTTTGTTGTTGATTTTATTTTAATTTTATAGCTTGCATCACAATAATTATTACATTTTATAATGATCCTGGTGATGCTTAATTTTTTATGTCCGTTTTCATACTGAGCATATAGCTACTGTGCATATGTCATTATCCTTGAATCAGCCATCCTAATGATCGTTTGGTTTACTAAGCCATGACACGTGTTTCAACGGCTGTATCTATCAAGCGTATCAACGTCTTGCAGGCATACCGACTCCATCCCATTCAAATAAGATATCTACACACTATTGATACTAAATCAGCTATACTAACGTCAGTTTAGTCAATCCGTTGGCGTCTCCGAGAATATTTGCTTGTTAGTAACGTAACAGTTACCGTTGTAGCTTATCAAAAGTCCACGGCTGAACATAGGCCTACCCCATTGATTGTCTTAAAAGAGGCATATTTGCCATGTCTTAAAAAACTTATCATGTTTGTCGAAAAAGACAGCTGAACCTGTACTCCCGCATAAATTGTCTCATAGGGTGGATATTTACCACAGGTGCCACGTTGCGCAGACGCGTAGGCAACCGCAGTTTTTTTTTCAGTTATCAGGAAATGTTTCTGCCCATCTCCTGGTTTGTTTCATCTGTCGCCTCTTACGTCAATCGCGGAACGATATGGTTTACTGGATATTATTACACCGCCACTATACGGTCAACGTAACAATTATATAATAAATAATATGGATATTTTTAAGGCATTTTATTTGTGATAGGGTTTGGCATGCTGGGACGCTAGTTTGCTAAGCAAAATTTCATTATACGGATTGCCATCGCTTTTATGTGTCTGAATTTCAAATTTTCTGAAGAATTCAAAAAAATTCGTCAATTATATGTTTATTTAACATTAGTTATAAATGTAATAATTATATGTTTAGTTTCGCGGGGGCAAGGACGGGTTATGTCGGACTCGCACCGACTAAATCCCCATGGTGTTCCACCTTCGCCGCATACGTATTAGCAATAACGCTTTCGCACACATCCGCGGCTCCATCAGCACCGGCCGCCCCATGGCAGCCCTTCTCGGGAAGATTTCTCCTCATTCTCAGTCTACACCCTAAGTAAAATCTCTTCGTACTCTCCATCCATGAAAGAGGTGTGTCAGGATAGCGCCAAGTAGAAATAGTCTCTGCCTATCCTTTGGGTAACAGGCGTGAGAGTTTATGTTGTGTTATGTCTTATATTTACTATAAGAGAATGTATTAGCGAGTAAAAAAGCCTTCCTAAATCATTTGAAACAATTTTATTACACGAACTCTGGTAAACACTTATCCAATACTTGTACACTGTATAGTAACCGTCGGTATGTTATCGACATATGTTACTTTGGGAGAACGATAAACGCTCATGGTTGTAGTATGTAAAGCAACAGTACAATATACTTCCAGAATATTGCTCGATCAAATAAATTCCATATTGGTTAAAGAATAGTGACAGTTAAAAGGTTAACGGGTGGCATTTACTCCATACAAACGTATTCCTCTGTTATCTTCTCGGATATTGTTATATCTACCACTATCATGTTCCTATGTTTTTTTTTTCATGAATAACTCTATATTTAATAAATATTTTTAAAACTAGAAAAATTTTAAATTACTAATTTGCCTAGTTACACTGCCGTTATCAGACATCCAGCAAACAAACGACTAAACGCCGCACGGATATGAAATTGTATATCGAGCAATCTTAATTTTATTACAGGACTGAATTGGTAAACGAATCTACAGTCTACCTGATGATAAGTGTCTACTGCAGTCCTTGCACATCTGCAACCAACTTCATATGAAGAAAGCTATCCAGCAGAAAGGGATCCTTTCAGATGTATAAAGTAGCATAGCAAAATAGATGAATAATTAACAATCCGGGCATTTATTTTCTATCTGATTGCTCGTTGCAGAAAGGAATATTAAACTAAATTTTAAAATGTCATTTTTACTGAACCCCGTAAAGGAGAATGGGATATTTGGGTCTTAAGTTAACTAATTGGTTTATACTTTAAAAAATTGGTCATATTTTTCTAAAGTAAAATACAAAAAAGTAGGTCTTTTTACAATCTAGAATTCGAAAAAACAATAAAATAAGAAATAAGTTAAAAAATCGATTGTAGTGTATTCTTTATGGTAATAAATCGATTATCATAAAGAATACACTAGTGAAATTCTCGTTTCTGAACGTTATCTTCCAATTGAGGACTTCTCATTTTGAAACTTGACTTGACAGTTCAAACTTCAAACTATTTACATATAAGAAAAAAAAATCTTTTTGGTCGCAATTAACGAAATCGAGTGTTGAATTTCTAATAAGATGATCGAGGCAAATCAATTAAGTTTCGTTAAATATTCAAACACGATATTGAATAATAAGACTTTTATAAATTTTTACTTCTAAGACTTTATTAATGATGAGGGCTCTTTAGCTTCTTAAATGTCCGACTGTGTTGGTACCTCTTACCTTAAGTCTTTTTTTATAAAGCTACCCCACGCTAGGATTTCCTAAGCTAGGATATACATAAACTAGATGTTCCCCGCGACTTCGCCCGCGTGTAATTTGGGGTTTTAATTTTTTTGCAAGGAACCCTAATTATTTTTCTAAAATAAAAGTAGCCTAAGTTACTCCTTATGACATCAACTAACTGCCAGTGAAAGTCCCGTCAAAATCGGTGCAGCCGTTTTGGAGATTAGCCAAAACAAACAGACAGACAGACAAAAGCTTTAAAAAGTGTATTTTTGTTATAAGTACCGTTTATAATTTCATATGCATTTAGTAAAACGCTGTAATTTTGTCATTACAAACAGACATTTCAATTCTATTTATTTGTATAGATTGCGCATGGACTAACATCTAGATGCTAGACCCAGAACAACTATTTGTAGGCCATACAACCATTTGTTTCGTGTGAGATTCGAACGAGTAGACAAGCAGCGTCGCAGCCAATTGCACAAGCACCACTGAGCCGTCAAATATTTCTACCGCCAAACAACAGTTCACCCACTGCTATATTCCAGTATGACAGGTTCATTACAGCTCATCACATGAACATAGACCTCCCTCAAGGAATGCCACAAAGCATGTATCCGACCCACCCGCATCCATAAACTTTCTACATCTCTTACCAGGTCGTCAATCCATCTAGTGGGGCGATCTACTGGTACGAGGCTTCCACTAAAGAACCTCTCTTCCTCATCGGTTGCAAGTTCTTCGAGCTGTGTGACCGGTCCATTGTCACTTCAGTTTACTGATCCGTTGGGCTAGTTACTCTGATTCTACTGCGAATATCCTTATTACGAAGTCTATCACGCAGAGAAATTCCAATCATAGCCCTCACTGTGCAACCTTGAGTTTCCTCATACGGCCAGCAGTGGTATGAAATGTAGGAAAGCAAGTATTATTATAGGCGGTAAGGCATTTCATGTTGGTTTTCAGAGGTGACGACGTATTCTGCTTTCTTTGTTTGAAGATGATTGTATTCATGAACTGCAGAAGCCAATGAGGGCATCCACGACTTTTTCTGCCACCAGGGCGGCGCCACTTGAAAGTGAGGTATAATATTTGACAGATATAAGAGCGGGGAAGTTAATTTGTTCGGATAATGTAACGGTTATTGTTTCTTTCTGTAGTATTAGCTATATTTTATATTAGTAAGATTAAAAATAAATAAACCAAACCACAGATAATTCATAAAAGTAGAAAAAAAAAAGTTAATAATGTGCTAAAAATTGAGGAGCAAAGCACTGAGGCATTGTTTTGTGTATTAATATAATACTTTAGAAACTGATAAACTTTTATCAAAAACTAACTTCTCAATTAAATTACATTATGTAGCAAAGAACTTTACCTCAGTGTCAACTAGCGACATCTGGTGAGCAGAAAACTATTAGCCCTTATTACCATCAAGTGGATCGTCGCTTGCTCTGATTTATTAATGTTAAATTTTAATTTGAAAATTGTTTCGTAATAATACAAAGCATAAAATTTCTCCTTTACTCTGTATTGTATAAGAAGTACCAACGAAATTTTAGTTCCTTACGTCGAAGCAATAAAAATAAAATTGTCTTAAAAAATTAATTAGCTTTGTACAAAAATTGTCTTTTAAGATTGTTGAAAAGCTAAATAATTATGCTTGTTAATACTTGTTGCGTTTAATTAGATATTTTTAGAACTTTCTGTAGATAATTAACATAAGGTAATTAACTGTCAAAATCATTGATTTCGACTTCTTTATATTTTGTAAGAACGTCAAAGATTTTCGGAACTGAAATAGAACTCAAGCAATTATAGTCGGCTGTCGGTAGGAATGATAGCAAAAATTGTTACAACAATCCATTTTACTTTTGTTTCGTAGGCAATTTAAAAACCTACAGCTTTTAACACGCTTTGATCTATGTATGTATGGATATATGTAATGGAATGGCAAAGCTCAGTTTTTAACCACTTTTGGACGTCTAAATATTTAAAAATTTGCAGACGTACCTAGTATGCGTGTTGTTTAACTTTTAAATTTTAATATTATGCAATTTGTTCCTATTTATTCTAAATTTTATACGTGGTAAACCCACGCTGCAGCTATATTATGGTTATAGCACGAATGGGTCGGCTCGACCGAGGACGCTCTCACAAAATACCAACGTGTAGACAACCGGAGACCCTTTTTACTGGAAACGAGACATTCCATCTTTGTCCTCAGGGCTGACAACGCGTCTGAACCTTTACTCACATATTATTAAATTTTTAGGAGAGCGCTATCCATACTTAGCCATCAAAGTCATGTCGACACAAGTTCACTGCTGAACATAGGCCTCCCACAAGGAATGCCACAAAGCACTGTCCTTAGCAATTTGCATCCATCGACTTCCTGCATCTCTTACCAGGTCGTCTCATCTACTCTCATCTATCTATATCATCTACTGGGGGGTCGCCCTATACCTCGGTTACAGATACGAGGCTGCCACTCGAGAATCTTCCCATCGGTTGGTGATTCTTCGAGCTATATAGGCGGCCTATTGCCACTTGAGCTTACTGATCAGCAGGGCCATGTCGGTTACTATTGTTTTACTGCGGCTATCCTCATTTCAAAGTCTGTCACACAGAGAAACTCCGAGCATCTCTCCATAGCTCGCTGAGCATTTCCTCATACAGCCAGCAGTGAGGGAGTCCGCATCAGAGTCATATGTCATGAGATTACTTTATTATAGTTCAAATATGCAATTAGCAACTAGAATTTAGTTTGTCGTTCTTTTTTGTTACTTATTCTTATCTCTTTGCGTTCGCTCTGTGAAGGTCCGTTCGAAGATACTGCTTCCTGTTCTCATAACATTTAAAAAGACTAATGATCTAACAGTAAACCTAAGGGAGGTCATGGCATCCAATCCAGTAGGCAACCAGCTTCAAACTAAAATTGTTCTAGGTGTCATATCTGAGTATTAAAATGATATGGCTCACACCCAGTAAATAACTAACTTTCCTTATCACTTAAATAGGTATTGCTGCTTGATGGCAGAAATATATAAAAATGTGATTTACTTGAAAGGCACTTAGAAGTACTTAGAAGAAATCCTAGGTAGAAAAGTGACTCTAACACCTAGTAAGCCTACAAGAATGCTTTCTACGCAGCCCTCTTTAGGGTTAGGTTCTCGAGTAGCAGCCTCCTAGAAGACCTGGTAAGAGACGCAGGAAGTCGGAAGCTCAGGACCATGCTTTGTAACATTTTTTGGGGGAGGCCTGTGTTCAGCAGTGTTCTTGTGATGGACTTGGAATAAAATAAATGTTAACGAGTGGATTTAAATCTGTTATTTAAATAACTTATCCTACTTTAAATTAATTTTAACAAGAACGATACATTTTTATTCCTATTTGTTACTGTCATGTTTTTTACAATGTTTGTTTTCTACTTTTAATAAATATATATATAAAAATATTTATACATTTTTGATACTTAAGAAAGAGTGAAAGTGTATATATGTGTGTATGTGTGTGTGTGTGTGTGTGTGAGAGAGAGAGAGAGAGTGTGTGTGTGTGTGGGGGGGGGGCAACAGGCAGCCTACAAATAATTGTTCCGGGACAAAATTTTATGTACGTGCAGGTTAGTGTTGGGGTAGTATTTTTAAAGTGTGTACAATAGTGAATGCAAATAAAACAAGGAAGGATTAAGTGCGAAACATGCATGTACAATATTTCCTACAAACTTACACGTTTCTTATATTTTATTACGACTCGAAACGCACAGTTAAATGTTTACCTTATAATATTTATTATATTTTAGTCGTCTTCATCGCCAGAAATGTTTTGTGTAATAAGGTGCAATGGAAAATATAATTAATCAGTATTCTGATAGTGACGATATTCGAAATAAATTCGTTCGCAGCGCAATCGGTAAGCCACGCCTACTGCAGCTCAGTTGCGTTGAGTCCTTTTTTGTACTAGCAATGCTACCATGTTTTATTTGCATTTACTTGTCCAAAAGGCAACAGTCAATTTTTTCTCAGTCGTATACCAAAAATTTTATATTTTAAAACCTACAGTCAAGGCAGCATAAATTGTTTTGCATTGAATTTATTAAAGCCTGGTTATAATCTCCATGAATAACATATCTCGGCCTTTATAATAGGTACGACGGGACCGTCATTAAAATTCAGTCTTGAATTATGTAAATGAGAACTCACCTTAATTGAATTTTATCCTCTACCTTACGTAATAGGTGACCATGTATATCCTTCAGACTTTTAGCTGTTAATAAAATTAGGTAGTAAATCAAGCGAAATAAACATAATTTACATGCTTTCACATGAAGTTTTACTTTAAGGCTCCGCTAGTTGCTTGATAAAAATGACGACCTTCTGGCTTATTTCAACTACAGCAACGACCTCCGAATATTTTCAAAAACTATCAACTTCTTCATATATTTTACATGTCGCTTAGGTTATATCTGACTGATGTATACATGCCTCAAATTCGCCCAAGTTTCACAAGTTTATTTTGCGAAGAAATTTTCCCCAACAGTAGGATAAGTATACTCTTCTATTTCCTGCCCTTATCCCAAGTTATTAAGGGTCAACTTAGTAAAATCTCCATCCAACAGCCGTCATCTCCTCACTCACTCACTCATTCACTCACTAGGATTAGTATAATAACACAAGATATTGTGGAGGCGTTTTACATATATAAACTACACATGGACAAACATTCAGACCGTGAACATTAATTTATAGACAATACAACACTTGTTCCGTTAGCGTGTAGTGGCGGTGTAAGAATATCCACAACCCCATATCTTCCTATGGGTATCGTAAGAGGCGACAGAAGATAGGAGATGACAGCAGCGTCTTCCTAACGAAAAAAGTTAAAAATTGCGATTGCCAAACCGCTTGCGAAGCGTGACAACTATGGCAAATATCCCCTCTATGAGACAATCTACGAGAGAGTTTCAGCAGTGGATTTTAATAGGCTGTAACGGTAGCAACACTTGCTCCGTGCAGGGTCAACCCGCAGCGTGGCAGGCCACCGCATTGCAACTGCATTACAATTTTTACGCACTCTGCAGAATTAGCAAAGTTAGCTTTCTAGAATCCTTAACGCTAATACAAAAATAATGACAAGCCCAACGGTTAAAACAGTAACTAAAACCCAACAGAGAAAAAATGTTAACTGCAAAGAGATAAATTTAAATATTACGATACTTCACCAAGACGAGGAAAGGACCTCGCTTGCACAGAATACCAGCATAATGCTGAACCTAAGATCTTTTTTACTGGTATCGCGCATTCCATTTTAGTCCTCAGTGGTGTCAACACGTCTCTATTTTTTTATACGTATCAATACTCACCTCACATGCCACTTAACATGAAAAATAGTGATTTTTGATGTGCTAAAAGATATTTTTTCTTAATCAAGAATAGATGTAGGTGTCTTTGGGCCGCAGCATCTTCTTACCATTAAGTGGACTATGTTGTTACCCTTACTTGTATACAAAAAAGACCCGACCCGAAAACCTACCATTTGCATTTGCGGCGCAAATGTCAACTTCAGATACAGACGTCAGACGTCAGGAACTTTTATTACCAGACCGTGCTAGGCGTTTACCACAACGTAGTCAATAACCATATTTGTATTGCGAAAGCAATCAATAAGATCTGTTTAAAATAAGAGATCTCGAGGGACTGTTCGGGTACTGTAAGAATTATTTTTTTTACGTGGTAGAGCCATGCTGCAGCTATATTGTGGTTGTAGCATGAATGGGTCGGCTCGACCGGGGTAGGACCACGCTCTCACAGAATACCAGCGTAAAATAGCAGCTAAATGCTGCTGTGTTTTGTATGGTGAGTGTAGAGAACCGGAGACCCTTTTTACTGGAAACGAGGCATTCCATCTTGTCTCTCATGGGTGACAACGCATCTGTATTTTCATTCTTAATTGAGGACAAATGTAGATGTCTATGAGCCACAGAATCCACTTACCATCAGGTGGACTGTGCGCTCGTTTGTAACTCTTATTCTATAAAAAAATGAATAAATCCAACGACACTATAATTTCTGTATTTTTATGCCAATAATTTTAAAGTGCGAAAATACCAACTTTATGATCGCATGCCATTTTCATGCTGTATCTTTCGTCTCTTTAAACTAAATATACTCATAATCGTATTAATAAAAATAAAATTAACTTTCAACAAAAAATAAAATGCCAAGTCAGAGGTAATAATACATAGTGTATAAAAATAATCAAAGCCCCGAATACACAAAGTGAAATTATTTTATTCTAATTATGTCTTTGAAGACGGCTTCCACTTTTTATTAAAAGTTATTTTTAACCCCTTTGAGTGGAGTAAAGAATATCACAATATCAATGTCGTCTTAATAGTTATATTTAAAATTTCATCCCCTATTTTGCTGTACAGTTCAGTACAGTAAGCCTACTCCTATTTGAAAGACGGATAAAAGTACGTGAGGGTAATATGGTCACTTTATAGAATAAGGATTACAAACGAGCACACAGTCCACCTGATGGTAAGTGGTTGCTGTGGCCCATAGACATCTACATCTATCTTCGTTTGCAAATTAAATTGCAGATGCGTTGTCAGCCGTGAGGACTAAGATAGAATGCATCTTTTCCAGTAAAAAGGGTATCCGGTTCTCTACACTCACCATACGAAACACAGCAGCATTAAGCTGCTATTTTACGCTGGTATTCTGTGAAAGCGTGGTCCTTCCCCGGTCGAGCCGACCCATTCGTGCTACAACTATACTATTAATATAGCTGCAGCATGGCTCTACCATGTATTCACTTTAAGCTTTTCCGTCCTATAAATATACAAGATATACAAGAGCACACACAAATGATTCCTACCATTTTGTCAACGAGATTAAAGACCTACATCTGACAGACAATGAAACTATGGTCAGTTTTGATGTAGTCACTGTTCATGCTTACCTGTTAAAGACTGCACATCAATTGTAAGTAGAAGGCTGAAAAAAAACAACATGCCCGTAAAATATGCAGTATTACTTAGACACTGCCTTACATCTGGCTACCTATTGTGGAAAGAAGAGTTCTACAAGCAAGTAGATGGAGTGGCAATGGGTTTACCAGAATCTCCCACCGTCGCAGATATATTCTTAGAGGACTTTAAGGAGAAAGCTTTTCTTATTTTTTCTGTAAATCCAAGATTCTACAAGTGGTAAGTAGACGATACTTTCACAATTCTACCTTTAGATAAAGTTACTGCATTTTTAGAACATCTTATCTCTTTATCAAATAATTCTTTAGTTTTTCTAGATGTATTAGTAATTCAGAATCCTCATAACTCCTTGAGCCACACTGTGTATAGAAAAATAAGCCATACAGACAGATATTTAAACGGTATTTTCACCCCCAATAAAACCCCGCGTAAAAGAACATAGCTGATGTGAAGAATCGACGCTCCGGGAAGTCTTCAGTATGTTAACACCTACAGGATCGACCCCGTCACTACATACAGAAAATGGAATTCATTTTAGGCACACTTAGTGTATCGCGGTGAAGAATCCACTACATCATATCATCCCGTGAATGTCGTAAGAGGCAACAGTGGGAACTGAAACACAAGACGGGCAGCAGCATCTTCCTGATAACAACTCAATTTAACAAAAAAAGCGGTTGCGAACCCGCCTGCCAAGTGGCAGATACTATGGCATATACCCCTATAAGGCTATTTATAGGGGCCTATATACAACAATAGGCTTTAGTGATGGTGACAATGATGATGATGATCTGAATTATCAAGGTGAGCAATTATTAAATCGAAAATGCTAGTATACAATAATTTACATTAATGTAATTTAAGTCTTCAATTTCACTAAAAATCAGTTTAAAGGTGGATTCGACCAAACCTCTACTTCTACACGATTAAATAAAATAAATACATACAAATAATACAAAGTAAATAAACTATTTCACGACTTAAATCTCGAGGTAAGTCGCGTATCGTTTTTTCGTGCAATACGTGAGTAGCAGAGTGATAGAAAAGAGAATATATATATGTAATAAATGAATGCAAATAGATATATGTATTATGAGACGATAATTTTGTTATGGGAGTTTGTTTTTATTGTGTGTATTATTTCTTGATATTATTCGGGGTTTTGAAATACAAAATGAGTGGGGATAAACGCAAAATATAACAATTTATATGACGAAATTATCATGAAATTTACACTGATAGTAATACCAGCGAAGAAACTTAAAACGGCTTAAAATATTCTTGGAATAACCCTGCCATTCAGTGCAGTGAAATAGTTACTAAAACAACCCTTCTTGATTTAGTAACTATTTCCGAAAAGGCTCGCTATTCTTAGAATTGCAAAAGTTAGAACGTAAAATTTATTTATCTATATAAATAAAATGATAGAGGTGTGCAGTTATGCGCGTATCACGGAAAAACTACTGGATAGATTTCAATTAGGATTTTTAAGTTTTATTTCTTAGACACTTCGCCCTTATCTAAAAAATATTGCGATATCTTCATTTAATATAAAGTTGTTAAAGTTTTAAGAAACAACAATTTTTATACGGGGTTTTTCACACGGTCAACTGTACGTCGCTTGATCTCGCGTTACTAACCCATATAATTTATATATTTTAGCTACAAACGGAGCAACGAATAACATTGTTTACAAAAACATTTTTTAAGCAATATATATATTTTTGCTTGCGATCTTTTAGATGTTTTTTCCTTCGCACATACGAAAACTTTGTTAATATATCAAGCAACGCACACGAAGTCGCAAGTATCAGCTAGTTCTCCAATAAATGGCGATATATTCTATTTTTTTTTAATTTCTCATCCATGCCGTTTCATGAAAATTGTGTGGAACCCGACATGCCGGTACCTATACTGATATGCGTGTGCTAAATAAGCGCTTAAAATTACACCAGGTTTACAAACAAAAGAAACTACTATGATTTGAAAAAAAAAAGATTTTTAAGGCGAGTGCTTATCGCCATAACTGTCGCGGTTTTTAAAAGTTTGTTTAGGCGCTGCGCAAATGTAGACACTTTTGTGTCTTGTGTGGGATACAAGCTACCAGTGAATATTTTATTTTCATGTAATCAATATGAAATCAGCCATTCCTTGCGCAGACGCAGACACTTTTTGTGTACAGTTGCTTCCATTTGACATATACCGACCGCCAATCAAAAAGTGTTCGGTGTAGGTAACTGGAAACTTTAAGTTGTTAGTTGAAGACACAAGTAACACAAAGCAAATTTCCTTACAATTGTACGGCGCTGACATTGACGTGGTTGATTTGCCTGTAAATATTTATGGTGACTACGTCTACGTCAACGTGTAATCAACACAACAAGCAAAGGTAATGTTTCTTCAACGACATCCATCGTGAAACTGACGGAAAACAAGCAACGAATTGTTACCAGTGTCCAGAAGTAGCAACCGGCGACTGTGTCCGATTGCCGCTACCGGACACAGCAACTACGGTTTCCTGTGATAGTGTGCCGTGTCGGTAACAAAAAGTGTCCACGTTTGCGCAGCGCCTAAATCAATTTAAAATTAAAGTTTGGCAGTGGAACTAATTTTTCCACCATATTAGTTGTTGTTATTAAGTAATTAGTTGATGCGTATTTTCTTAAAAGAGGATTTTTTTATAAAACCGAAGTGATAAACGAACTTACGGTCCACCTGATGGTAATTAGCTACTACAGTCCATGGGCACCTGCAGCCAACTTTATACAAATAATAACCGGCCAAGTGCGAGTCGAACTCGCGGATGAAGGGTTCCGTACCCTCGTAAAACAAGTTTCTAGTAGGGGAGCCCCCTTTAATTTCTAATTTATTTTTATTGTTTGTTGTTATAGCGACAACAGAAATTCTGTGAAAATTTCAACGGTCTACCTATTACGAATCATGAGATACACCCCGCTGCTACTCGGCAGCAGAAAAAGGTAAGAGGGGGAGTACATACCTAGACGGACTCCTAGGCAGAAACGGATTCCTACCACCTAGCTTCGATAAAAATGAATTTATTTTAAATCATACTTACTTATGTAATACTTTATACCTACTAAGGTACGTGAGGGTAATATAAACTAGGAAGAGGACAAAGACAAAAACACAATGTCGTATACTATAACTAATATGTTAAGAAAATAAAAGCAAACAAGCTTTGGCAATAATTAGGAACACTTTGAAAAATCAACTTACATAAAACTTACTTAGTATTGTGTAGTGTACACAACACTAAAATCTACTAAAATATTTACAATAATGTCAACTATCAAAATGGCGTCGATAAAGCAGCGCCCTTTTAACCCTTTATTATTTGATTGACTGATGAAGAGCTATCGTATCGCAGAACCATCTATGCAAACAAGGCTGTAGTTTTTGAGTTATAAGAAAGTGATCATAATAACCCTCACGTACTATACTCAATTCGCTAAATGTAAAACCACTGAACTGAATGATTAGAATTGGATTATACCTACGTCATGTCAAAATACGGATAATATTAATTTGCTACCATAATATATGGTACGTTTTAAAAAACGAAGACATTTTGCTTCAAATAAAAATCCTGATCCCTATTTTTGAATCCGGGCTCGGCTTTACGTTCATTCCATCACGACGTATAAGACAATTTTGTCTAATATAATGTATGTTCAGTTCAGCCGCGGTAGCTCGGGGAAAAAGCGCTCGCTGTAAGTTTCACAGTACGCGAGCAACCCGGGTTCGATCCCCGCCGGCACCAATGAAATTGTTAATTGCAATTTTAAGTGCTGATTTACCACGTGCTTGGCGGTGAAGAAAAACATCGTGAGGAAACGTGCATGTGTGAGAAATAAGATGATTAATAAGAAGACATATGAAGTTCGCCAATAGCGCAGCGTACATTTCCTTGCCCTAAAACCCTCTCAGAAATGAGAGGAGGCCTTTGCCCAGCAGTGGGACGTATATAGGCTGTAACTTTACTTTTAACTATATTATTTTATTTATATGCGCAGTCAATCAAGTTTTCATTTGAAAAATTAGGTCTTAATCTTAAAATAATATAGGTATTTGTTTATTTTATTTCTAAATACAGGCACGTAAAAGTTAATGTCAGGAAATAAAAATTAATTAAAAAGTAATGTACCATGTGTAGGTTAAATAACAGAATTTTATAATATTAAAAAAGAAAATACAATAGAGTAATATTAAATTACATAAATAAACATAATATTAAGATAAAAGTGTTTACAAAGTTAATAATTAGTTTTGATTAAAGAAACAGAGAATGAATTTAAATAACAAAAGATTCGGAAGTGCAAACGGAAAATTTATTACTATGAAGGCTGCTGTTGCGTGCTAAGAAAACTTATACCAGACAATGTTCCGATATTAAACTTGAGTTAAATCGTTTGTATAACTTTTGGCACTTCAATCTAAAACGCTTTCGATATAAAAAAGAAGTTTGTGAGAATAACCATTGTTATTTAAAATTATCACAAACTAAGCATACTCAGTATTTACCTCGGTATTTTGACGGAAATGTGATGATGGATTCTCTTGCTGCCTTCATATGGCAAGAAAAATCTTATGGCTTCCGATAGATGGAGATACAACCACATACAACTCGCTTACGCCAGGCTTAAAATAATCAGACGTGATGGTATCTACTGCATTATTACCACTGAGGACTAAGATGGAAATCCTCTGCCTGTAATTAACTTTGAATTGTCTATTGATAATTGTAAAAAGTTTACCGTGTAGTGGCGGCGTAATAATATCCACTACCTCATATCATCCCGTGGGTGTCGGAAGAGACGACTGAGGGAAGCAAATCAGGAGATGGGCAGCAGCGTCTTTCTAATAACGACTAAAATAAAAATAAACTGCGGTTGCCAACCTGCTTGCCAGCGTGGCAACTATGGCATACATCCCCCCTATGACACAATCTATAGGGAAGGCCTATGTTGCGCAGTGGCCTTTAATAGGCTGTAAGGATAATAAAAAAATAGATGTTTTTCACTGTTTCCACATCAGCTGCCGCAAGCATGCGAGTGTGTTTCGTTCACGTTTCCTTTACTATTGTTTTGTATAGCTGTACAGTATTATACAATTTCAATGCACAAATAATTGAGTGTGGGAGCCAAATCACATTTTTCTATAGAATACACAGAGTGGATGCTGTGATCCATAGTCATCTAGATCCATCCTCGATTAAGAATCGAAATGCAGATGCGTTGTTATCCCTAAAGACTAAGATGGAATGCCTCTTTTTCAGTAAAAAGGGTTCTCTACACTCAATAAGAAACACAGCAGCATTAGGTTGCTATTTTACGCTGGTATTCTGATAGAGCGAGGTCTTTCCCCGGTATAGCCGATCCATTCGTGTTACAGCCATTATGTAATTTAAGCGTGGCTCTACCACGTTTACGCATTATTCATATCCTTTAAGAAAATAGTCACACAATTGAGACAACTGAAATTTCGTAATGAATCCTTGAAGTAAATTAACAATGAAAGAGTTTAATCATCAGCTCACTAATTAAAAATAAATATAATAAATAAATAAAATAAAACATATAATTTATTTATACCATTTAAGAAAACACATAGAAGTCACAAGCAAGAGTGAATAGGCTTTTGTTATGTATGACAGTGCGATTCACCATTTAGGGCTACATCACCACTTACCACCAGGTGGGATTGTGGTCAAGCACTGGCTTAAAATAAGTTAAAAAAAAACATTTCTACCAAACCAAAAAGTATAGCAACCAAATACTGCGGGAAAAAGACCTTTATTAAGCAACATTTACCGACAAAATAATAATAAATATAGAATCAAACAGAGCCGGCACGAACTGTACAGGCAACTAAACTTTAGTCTAACTTTGTGAACTAGCTTCTAAGAAGTAGTCCCTACATGTTCAAAGAACTAAACTTTTAATGTTATGTTAGAAGTTGTACTGAACACTTAGACATGCCGGAAGCAGAAATTGAGTAAAACTTATTTATTTCATCTATATTACTCGACTGCGGCACCAACGGGATGATATGGGATAGTGAATATTCTTACACCACCACTACGCGATAGTAGTTAGTATCTGGTATGCAAGTATTTAATATTTTCATTTGTAAGTATTCAGGAGTTATTTGCCTAGGAGTCTTTCTGGGTAGGTAGCACCCTCTTACCTATTTATGCTGCCAAATAGCAGCACCTGCACTGCTGTGTTCCCGTCTGAAGGGTATAGAGAGCCAGCATAATTACAAGCTGTGAATTGTTCCATCTTAATCCCATCGCATCTGTAGCCTTCTTTGTTTGAAGTTGGCTGCAGGTGTCCGTGGACTTATGTTTTAGGGTCTAGGTGGACTGTAAGTTCGTTTGACACTTTATTTAACAAAAAAAAAAACATTTAAACACGCCAACACGCATCGGAGCTACCTGTGCCCAGCATTGGAACGTGTGGCTGTTACTTTACTATTTACTTTACTGTTATAGAAATATTTCTAATTTTCCCGATGCTGGTTCCATTAAGATGCTGTCACATAACACTGGGATAAAACTTAGGTTGCTCGCATATTATAAATTTTTAAGGGAGGCTTTAGCTGCTAAGTTAAAACAGCTCTTTAATAAGGAAAAAGTTATTTTATACTTTCCACTGTTGGACACAGGCCTTCTCTCATTTCTCAGAGGATTTTAGCAAGGAAGTGTCAGCTTCGCTGCCCCAGTGCGTGTTGGCGGACTTCACAAGTTTTCATATTTTTCACAGACGGTTATAATTTTTTGGAGTTTACTCCTTAAGAATCGATTTTCATATATAAGCTCGGGGTATGAAATTTATGGGGAGTAAAATCAAACGTTACGTCATGCGTTACGTTATGTATTTATGTTTCTATGACCACGTAATATCGTGCGCAACTTATCTTGCGCAGCCCCCAGCACAGAGTACTCTCAGCTGTTCTACTTTACATAAACAAATAACAACTGTCAACTTTTTTTTTTAAACTTGAATGTTAAAATTAAGGGAAAATAGTGCCGAATTAATATCATGTGGAATTCTCTACCAGTCAACCCTAGGTGCCTTAGACAAATGTTGACAGATGCAAAACATCTTAATTATATAAAGTGTACATAATATACTAAACATTTAAACACAGGTATAGTAATCATAAACTAGTTTTTAGGGTTCCGTACCAGTATAATATGGTCCCGTTGGTTACCCTGTAACCAACAGGACCCTATTACTAAGCCTCCGCTATCCGTCCATCCGTCCGTCGGTCCGTCCGTCCGTCTGTCTGTCAATGGGCTGTATCTCGTGATCCGTAATAGGTAGCCAGTTGAAATTTTCACAGAATGTGTATATCTGTTGCCGCTATAACAACAAATAATAAAAATATAAATAAATTAAAAATTAAAAGGGGCTCCCCTCTAGAAACGTGTATTACGATGGTACGGAACCCTTCACGCGCGAGTCCGACTAGCACTTGCCCGGATATTTAATGAGCTAATGATGATAATTCTAAATTAAAAACAAAACATAATGTATCACGCTTTTCCTTATGTAACATTGATTTTAAAATTGCATAAACAAATTCATTGAATTGAAATTAATTTCATGACCATATCACTCCCGTTTCGTCTATTGTTTTATCCAAATCCACGTGGAAAGACTAGATGTCTTATACTATAGATGACTAGATATATTATAGATACATAATATAAATAAAATTGAAGTGTCTGTCTGTAATATTTAAATAATTGGCTTCTATAAAGCTCAGGGGGTTATTTGCATGATATTAAGACACAAATAACCGTTATTAAAATTTTTGTCTGTCAGTCTGTCTGTCTGCCCGGGCTAATCTTCGGAATTGCTAAACATATTGTAATGAAACTTTACGAACAGATAGAGGACAATTCCAGGAGGAATCTGGGCTATATTTTATACGATTTTTTTGAAAATACGAAAAATTAATAAAATAAGTGGTCTTTGATTATCTTACATCTAAATAACGTTACATTGATAGATACTATCCAGGTAAACCCGGGGCGGGTCACTAGTCTTCAATTTAATATATTTCTGTAAAGTAACACCTCATTCTATTTAGTAGTTTTTTTAGTTCAGTTTTATAATAATCGAGCATAACAGTCTACGCTATGATCCTAATAAATAACATTTTGGATTGCAGCCAAACGCTACCAAGCACTATTGACTCTCCATATTAATAGTCACACAGCTGAATCGAACGAAATGAGGTTTTAAGCAAAAACCTTGTACCTCGTAAATAAAATTACAAAAAAAAAACATTGAATCTAAAATAAAGTTGCAGTTATATGGGTCGTACTTTATTATCATTAGATTTTCAACTACTTTTATCACTCTATTTAAAAATTAATACATACGAGTATACATAAATAAAATTGAAATGTCTGTCAGTAACATCGAAATAACTGTTTTTTTATCGAGCTCAGAGGGTTTTTTTCCTGGGATAATGTTCGGAATTGGCTAAACTAATTATAATAAAACTTCACGAACAGATAGAGAGCAATGTCAGGAGTGATCTAGGCTATATTTTAACCGAAAATCTTGGAGTTTTTTTTTTCAATTGTAAAATTGATAAAATAAATTGAAATTGATGATTATTTTAAAAAATCTAAATGACGCCACATTAATAGACCCCACCCAAGCGAAGCCGGGCGGATCGCTAGTTTACTATATAAGGAAGTGGATTACCATAAATAAACAACTGCGCCCCCTTGCCCCAAAGGGGGTCGCATTCGATTCGGCGGAAAGGCCGTATGGCCTTTTTGGCCTGTATAGGCCAAAGCCGTTCTCACAGGTGGTGTTTAGTGGGTAAAGCACTTCTCCAAAGTGAGTCCCACATAACGGTGCTCATAGCATACCACGCAGCCGGCTGCACCTCCCTACCCCGCTTCCGAAGGGTGTCCTTGCATTGGGTGCAAAAAAAAAAAAAATTGTAAATATACCTATATGATTTTTTTGTTTTTAGTCTTTGCCACCAAATAGCAGTGCGTACAATGCTGAGTTCCGGTCTAAAGGGCTGTAGGCATTCCATCATAGTCCTCAGAAGAGACAACGCATCTATAGCCTTCATTGTTTGAAATTGGTAGCAGGTCTCCATGAGCAGTAGCCACTTGCCATCAGTTGGACTGTACCTTCGTTTCACGTTAATTTTAAAAAAGAATTGTAATATCAAGTAACACACGAACTAACATATTTATTATTTATTTAACAATTGTTAAATAAATAATAAATAATAAATAACAATCTAGCAAATGCTGCTAAAATAATACCCTGGTGCTGGCATCGGAAGTAGGTAAAAATAATTAAACTTTAAAAATAAACATGCGTGGGTGTCGTGCAACACTCGGTTGGAACGAAGTTCCTTTCGTAGTATATTATTATTGATGAACAAATACAAATAAATTAATTACTAGCGTCTATTAAAATGAAGCCTCATTTAAAATAAAATAATATTTCTTTCATGGCAAGATAAGAAAAAGTGCGAGAGAGATGGATATTATTCCATCTCGCTTCCTTATAGCCGCTAAGGCCGTCTACACTACGTCAGAAGGGGTCTTGACGGAAAAATTTTACACTTTTTCCGTCACGAACCCTTCCATCCGCCAAATCCGTACCGTTCGATAAAGAACTTCGTTCCAAAAAGCAAAAACGACATCAAACAAAATAAATATAATAATATACATATATTTTTTTATTAACCTTCTTTTGAAGTTGGCTAAAAAGGTGTAAAAATCGAAGTCCTTGGCGAAGAAGCCCTACCATCGAAAAAAATATCAATTACATATCTTGTCAACACTCTTTTAGTATTTTTTGTAAAAGAGACCAATGTGTAATTTGTAATTTTATTTTTCATAATTATTATATTGTGAATTTATTATTTTTATATATTTCGATCATTTGTAACTAATTGCGACTTATTGTGTTTATTAGACGTCTATTTACCTACGTGTTTTACGAACTAAATAAAGATGTTTACGTAGTAGAGCCACGCCACGCTACAGCGATATTATTGTCGAAGCACGAATGAGTCGGCTCGAACAGGGAAGAACCACGCTTTCTCAGAATGCCAGCATAAAATGGCACCTTAATGCTGCTGTGTTTCGTATGGTGAGTGTAGAGAACCGGAGACCCTTTTTACTGGAAGCGAGGCATTCCATCTTAGACCTCAGGAGTGACAACTGCATTTTGATTCTTAATTGAGGATAAATGCTCTCTAATAACAGACAGCCTCGCAATATGGTCGTTCGTAACCCTCACGGTGATCAGCGATTGGTTGCGTGGTTGGAGGGTAGGCGGGCGTTTCACAGAGGTTTGTTATTAATATAACAGCAAGCGGCTGCGTACGTCAGGTGGTGATTGGTATGTATATATGCTATGTATGCGACATAGTAAAACATGCGACTAATCACAGCACGCAAATCGCATGACGCAGTTACTCGCTACCTAAGGCTGGACTCACACATCCGGAATGCCTCTCTGAATTCATATTATTAATAAAGAAAGCCCAGAATTGCATACAATTTAATTATGCTCCACACACACTCTGATTTTTTCAGATTATGATTTTCTCAGTTCGATCTGTAAGAATGACACTGAAGAGCGTTCTGAATTCCGGATCGGAATATTTAAGATTGTGATTTCATAACGCGCGTTTTTCTATACATTTGAACACGCGAGCGCACACACACACCGGATTCAGATTATGAATTATTTCAGTTGACACTGCGAGCGGTAACGGCTAGACGTGTTGCGACTTGTGAAGTTGTAATGTAGAACTGACTTTCCCTTACTCTGATTACATTAAGAGGACGAATCCAAAGTATTCGTTTGCGTCTCTCTTTTATTATTATTCAAAGCTCAAAGTATGAGTATAAATTCCTTTTCCATATCCGAGACGTGTGCCTGAGCCGAGAAACACGAAACGGCTGATTTATCTGAATTTTTAAGATATGTGTGAGGCAGCTTGCCGGAATTCATAATTTGAATTCCGGCAAGCTGCCTCACTCAGACTCAGAATTCAGAGAGGCATTTCGGATGTGTGATTACAGCCTAAGTGGGGAGCGGTTGCGTCTGCGAGTTGTTTAAATAGCAGCTGTTTTGGCTCACCGCTCACTTAGCGGTCAGCCACCGCAGAGTCTACTTTATCTGAGGATGCCTCGTGTAGAAGCGAAACACGTGTCGTATAATCGTCATTGGTGTGTCTTTCCTAGTGTAGTGTTGTTGGGATAGTTCACGTGATTGAGAGAGAGCAGGAGGTGCTCTTCAAACTAGGTAAGACACATCATTTTATTTCATTGAGCGTATATAGGCAAAGTAATTTTTACTACCTTTAATATAATGGATTTCCGCAAAGTAACGCTTGATTCTATTAATTTATTAATTATAAATGCAGAATCCACTAACAATCAGGTGGACTGATGTACGTTTATTATTCTCATTCTATAAAAATATGAGTATTAAGGTTAACTGTTTATCCGTTTGTCACGGTTATATTTATTATATCATTTATTCTTTCATTTTATCATTTTCTGTTTCTGTTTCATGCATTCGTTCATTTATTACAGCCTATCAATATTCTACTGCTAAACGAAGGCCATCCCTGACTGCTATGACGGCGGCACAGGGGGGAAATAAAGAGAATTTTTTTATTTAATAAATTATGCTCGCATACTTTGCACGCTCTATCTCTTCTCGCACTTCTCGCACCTGTGGCGCTTCTCCTCTTCACCGGTCTGGATGACTTATGCCTGGCGTAAACAAGATAGTTATACCGGCATTACAGCATTTTTCAAAGTCACCTCTTAAGATACCCACGGGAAGAAATAGGGTTTCTTACACCAATCCAGACGGCTATTATTAGTGAATAAATGTGGTTCTTCCGTATATTAAATTTTTCCAATTTATAAAATATAAAATTATGTATGTATGTAGGATCTATTACGTAAAAGTGAAAGAAACAATTCAAATAGCGCAATACATAACCCCTAGTCATGTCATGCGGTAGCACTGCGGCAAATACCGCACCTAACAACGTCGACACCAGTGCAACCGATTATTCGAGTAAATGGCATCTGCACCTAATTTCATAAACATCTATTTTCCTCGCGCTCAAACTGACAAGCTTGATTATGTAATTTATAGCTACTAGCAATTTTAACTCTTTCATTTAAAGTTAAACTTTTGTATTGTATACTAAAGTCTAACTTTTGAAGTTAACGACTTCGCCCGGGTGCAATTTACCAAAGTAGTGTTATTTTTTACGTTATTGCAAAACGCCAATATTTCTCTACTATTATTACATAAAATATACATGGATTATGCACGCAAAGCTTCTTTAAGGAACTACTTAAATGATGATGAGCATGGTATCGAAATCCATCAAGTATTTTGAAGCGAATACAGAAAAATGTGTTTGACTACCTGACGATATGCGACTTTGTTTAAGGGTAATGATGGTATAATTTCATTTTATTACAGCCCATTAAAAGTCTACTGTTGAACATGGGCCTTCCTCATAGATTGCCTCATAGCGGGGATATTTGTCACAGTCTCGTTAGACAAGAAGTTGGTAAAATTTGTTGATAAGATTACCTTGTAACTGAAATAAAAATACGTATTTCTCTGCTCGTGGTTCTTAATCTATAGTGGAATACCTAAGTACCAGTAATCCAATCATGTCTAATCCTTTGCGATATTATTTTGGTTGACAGAGCCTATCCAGGCAAAGCCGGGGCGGGTTACTAGTATTTAAATATTAATACCGCTTTTGTATCACAAAATCATTTCCCATTAATGTTACAAGCCTACAAAGTGCCGGTTGAGGTCGAAATGTTGTCGAATATTCATGAAAGTATTATCATTTACATTCAGGTTTCCCGTTCACTATACATTGCAAGTGACTATGATATAATTCGTTATGGAAGATGAAAGTGGTTTAATAAAGTATTAAATTCATATAAAACTTCTTTATATTTACCTTTACTTTCTTAACGTATTTACGTTCTGTATATAAGATCTTTCCTTGCGGCTGCGTCATGTGATGTGTCGTTTACTTCCCTTTAAAATGTTCGATTAGTGTGACGGTTACCACATACGACTGGTCTGGTGGATTTACAACGCGTTTTATGTTTGTGTAATTTTATTAAAGAGCATGTTTTAATTACCCCAGGGGATTTTCCTTACATTTTCGTTTAAGAATATTGTACCATGAAATACAAAAAAAAAGAAAAAAGGATACTTTACGAATTTCTTTCGCCATTTTCCGAACAGAGGGATCTCGTTAAGAAACGGTGCTACGAGTAGATTAAAAAGACGTTTGTCACAGGTAATTTTAATTTCTTACATAGAAAAATATAATGTTCATTTCATTTTCATTTTCATTTCATTAATTTCTTCTATTTATTCGGTTACATTTTATATAAACTAAAAGAGTAACAAATGAGCTCACGGTCTACTTGATGGTAAATGGATGTTGTGACGCATTGACATTTACGAGCGCATCTATATCGATTAAGAATCAAAATACAGATACGTCGTCAACCCAAATGGAATATCTCGTAACAAGGAGTCTAGTAAAAAGGATCGCTGGTTCTCTACACAAATTTTTGTAGAGAACCAGCGATCTCACAACTCTACATTATTTTTTGTACGTTATTCTATATCGTCGGGAAGGGACGCCCTAGACGAAAATTTATCGACCAAATTGGCGATATATTGAAAATGGGCCAGATTAAGAGTACCTTTAACCGACGAGCATGTATGCGAAGGTACGATGTAAAGGAGGCGAGAGAGGTGTGTCAGGATCGTGCTAAATGAAAGACCGTAGTCTCTTCCTACCCCCCTGGGTGACAGACGTGAGTGCCACTCTTCGTCTTCTTTATAAGCTCGTAAGAGTCGGGAAGACGTATTATTAGTCACGTTTGGCAGACGGATTAATAAACACAACATCAAACCTCTCACACCTTTGACTAGTGTAAACGAGATAGTCATACCGTAATTTTTAGTAGCTATAAGATCCCACAAAAACAAAACTGTGAAAAGGGCACCAAATTCGATACAAACGATGATCGGGGTTGTCGGCTTTGCTGATTGATGTCGAGTTGAGATGTGAACGGGTGCTAATTTCTTTAAATCATAGCTAAAAGAGTGGATAACAAATAATAAATAGTTTTATATCCATCTAAATTGTTCTATAAAATAAAACAAAAAAAAATAACCTTGTATTACATATCACATCACTTAATTTTTTTTAAATCAATTCAAGAGCATTGTACATTCCCATAGCTCTATGATCTAAGGAATCTTTATGAAAGTTAGCACCCGTTCGAATGTATCGGTGTGTGCCGAACTTGGCGCCTGTATCACGTTATGTTTTTGCATATTATTAATTTTGGAAAAGATTTATCCATTTATTAATTTTTAAATTTAAACTATTAGATTCATTTTTAAATTTAAACTATTAGATTTATTATTAGAACATTTAAAATAAATTGTAATATAAGTTACAGGAAATACAAATTTAACAAATTTCCCCAACATGCATTCGATCGAAGATGTACATGTATGAAAAGACGGTTTGTAGAATTTTTATTGAATAACATTGAATCACAATGAATTATTAGGTATACAAACGTTTGTGTATGATTTCATTGTTAAATATCTTCCTTGATTCTGTCATAAAAGCACAGAATTAATGAAGACATTTAACAATTAGAAAGACATGTTTCAATACAGTCATGATCATCTTCCTCATTACAGCCTATTGAAAGTCCACAGTCCAATAGATCTCCTCCATATATCGCCTCAAAAGGGGGATATATTTCATTTGTCATTTGCCACGCTTGGAAGGCAAGTTAGAAACCAGAGATTTTTATTAAACTTTTAATCAGGAAGATGCTACTTTTCATCTTCCTTTCCGTTTTCCTCTGTTACCTCTCACGACATATAGGGTAGTGAATTTAAATTCAGACTCACGTTTCTAGAATTAAACATTTTAAACAAATCTTATCAATCCCAATAAATCCCTATAAAAACTGAAAATAAATTTTATCTAAAAACAAAAGTTTTAAAAGTGACTCAAGTGTAACCCACTTGTAATTAATGCAAGTTTGACCGAACATAAAGTGCAAATAGATAAAGCTAACGACCATAACGCCGCTATCGTGTGAAATAACGAGGTATTTTCGTTAAATAAATTCAGTCTGTTCAGATTACACTTCGATAGCTTGCGACGACGGGCTGATTGTAAAATAGATACGAGACTATTACTAAACTAAAACTCTTAAAGTTGTATTAGCTTTTTATATCTACCGCGTCCATTTTTTATTTTGCGTACGTGACAGCGTTATCGGCAAAACACAACTTTCACAGACTGATGATAGAGAGAACATTACCACTGCGAGGATGTGAGATGCGAAGAATACAAAATTTTACGTAGGTGAGTCACGCTCTAACGTATAATGACTGCAACATGGATGGGTCAGCTTGACCGAGCAAAGACTACGCTCGCACAATACTGGCGAGAAATAGCAGCATAATACTGATGTGATTCATATGGTGAGTGACGAGAACAATATCCTTTAACTGGTAACAAGGCATTCCATCTCAGACTTCAGGGATGACATTGCATCTGATAATGACAAATGTTACCTACATTTGTATTTTGCGTGCCAAATCATTCACTTACCAATAAGTGGATCGTGTTCCCTTACTTCTATAAATAAAAGCTCTTTTATCACCCTAGGCATTTCACAAAAAAAAATTGTAATATATCTGGTTGTCCTTTTATTTTAATGTAGAAAAGGTGTCAGGACTCCTGCTCTGCCTAGAAGTCCGTCACAACAGTGCTTGCACTGCTGTGTTCCGGTCTGAAGGATAATAGAGAGCCAGTAAAGTTGCAGGCTGTGAGGCATTCCATCTTAGTCCTCAGAGGTGACAACGTATCTGTAGCCATCTTTGTTTAAAGTTGGCTGCAGGTGTCCTTGAACTACAAGAATTAATTAAGGAGCCACTTACCATCAGGTAAACTGTAAGTTCGTTTGTAACTTCAGTTTTATAAAAAGAAAAGGTGGCGGTAAATTTCAATTAATAAATCAAGTTATATGCAATTCTTATTATTTTTATTAGAACATTACATGATAGTGGTTTATATATTATTCAAAATATAAAAGAAAATGTTTAAGAGTTTAATCAGTTCGTGATCTAAACCAATATCGCGTGATGTGAAAATGCATCGGCTGAAAAACGAGCCATACAAAATTATTTCAGAACATGCTAACAGAAATGGGATTTCTGAACTTTATATTATAAGTTAGATATTTTTAGGTGTACCCAAAAAACTCAGTTATTTTTAATGATTATTGATTTAGATCACAACAGTAACACAATTTAGTCTCATTATGCGCGCAAAATTATCTGGTCATTTCAACTTTTTTTTTTTGGTATCTCTTAATAAATTGCATTAGCAAGAAAAGTGCAAATGATATGGATATCGAAATGATTTCATTCGATGCATTATTATGTGATCATAACTTGATTAAATTTTTATCAAAATCAATCCAATGTTTTATATGTTATTAAAAAGTAACTGAAAAAATAGCCTACTTGCTGAATTTTATATTTAATAATTTGTATTATTTACTCATGCAGGTTCAGAGTGTGCTTTCTGGTGGTTATATAATGTTTCCTACTTTTTGTCACTCCCTACTGGGATGCTTATAGTGTGGTCCTTCCGGATCCAAATCAAGCTTCTACGTAAACTCTTGTTAATTAAGTTGAACGTGTAGTAAAATCGAAAATTACTTACTTCTTTTTAAAAGACCAGCAATGCACCTGCAATACTCCGGTGTTACAATTGTTCATGGGCGGCGGTCGATATTTACCATAAGTAAACCGTATTTTTGTCACCTCTTCTATAAAAAAATTAAAAAGTATCTTACCATTGCATCGTTGCGGGTCTATCTGTGCGTGTAGGATGGAGAAGCCTGGTGCAATAATGGCGGGTAATGTCCGTGAGCGCAGGAGCGGTGGAGGTGCACGACGGCCGCCGCCGCCGAGCGCCTCAGCCGCCGCCGCCGCTGCAGCCGCCGCACTGTAAAATAAATTAAAATAAAATAATTGACAAACACATTAAGGCCCGTATTAATAAACGTTACTCAGCTCAAGTACACGCACTTGAGTACAATCTTGAGGTTATGATCTTATTAATAAACATATCTCAAGATGCGGTTTAGGTTTACGATATCAGCTGAGTGCCACACTGATTAATAAACGAAACTCGACCTTCAAATGTGTATACTTGAGTGCAAGTCACAGAACAGTATTCCTAAGTACAGCGTTTTGAGATACTGTTTTTATGTGTTTATTAATTAGCAACGATCTTGAGATGCTGATTTCGTAATGAGGGCGTATCAAATGATTACGCACTTGAGTTCGTCGTTGAGTAACGTTTATTAATACGGGCCTAAGCTATTTATACAGTTTTCATACGTGTTAGAGCAACGATGCAACTATATTATGGTTGTAGCACGAACGGGTCGGCTCGACCGGGATAAGACCACGCTATCATAGGATACCAGCGTTTCGTGTGGTGAGAGTAGAGAACCGGAGACCCCTTTTACTGAAAACGAGGCATTCCATTTTAGTCCTCTGGGGTGACAAAGCGTCTTCATTTTGATTCTTAATTGTGCATAGATGTTGATGTCTACGAGCCACAGCATCTACTTATCATCAGATGGACTATGTGCTCACCTGAAGAAAAAACGGCTCAACAAGCAAACGGCTGAAAAAATCACCCCGGCCAGTCTCAACAGAGTCAAGCCATCTACGCAGGGTAGGATTATAGTACCCGAGCGTATAGATGTTTCCTATTATCTGTCTCCTGTTTGTGGGGTGCTTTAATGATGGTTAACATAAATTTTAAATGTTAAAATAAACAGTATAAAAATAAAAAAGATAAACAAATAATATTAACCATATTGAATAAAGGTCTAGGTACAAAACAAAAAAAAAAAATAAAAAAAAGACGAACAATATATCGTGACTTTATAGATCAATTAATTAATTATTTTTTCTTTTAAATTAGAGTTAAGTTAGAGAATGTGTACTGTAAAACAAGACAATACCGATTTATATCGGTCAATAATTTGTGTTATGTATAAGCAAAATTTATCATATCTTTATATAGGCAAATAGATAGACTTTTAATATTTAAAAAAAAAATTACTATAATTATAATTATTGCCATAATTAACTGCAGTCCCAAGCATAGCCGAGCGAGTCAAATCCACGCTCTTTTATGAAAAAACTTGTATAAAGGCAAGTCTAAAATGGATTGTGGAATTTTATTATAGACGAGCATGCCCATTCTCACGCTCACGAATGACCTTCGGACCTTTTGAGGCGGAGTGAGGGAGTTGCGAGCTTATTGCGGTTTTTAGTTTGTCTATCATGCAGATCGCAGATTTTTTTGTATTCATGAATAGTCTTACGAAAATGATACTGATATTTCCTTAAAATTCTCTCGAAAGGATTCGCGCGGTTTTAAATTGTAAATTGCACGTATTGACCTTTTCTGTAATACAAAAATTTACCCCACAGCAAGATTCCATAAGACATAATACTATGAAAATAAGCTAAATATACATTTTTTTACAGTTTCAATTTAAGTTACAATTAATAGACATGCTGTATTAATTTAGGTTTCAAAGAATACACATGTTGCTTTATACTATATAATATTTTTGGGAAAGTCCGTAGAAATTGCCACTTTGTAACATATAGTAACATAGAAACTTCTATGTTACGGTAACGTAGAAGTAATGCAAAAGTAACGAATAATGTGCTATATTTAGCATGAAAGTTTAAGTCATGAGATGTACTTGGACTACAAACTTCAGTCCGAAATGTATACTAATACAGTTCGCCAATTGTGTGAAGCTCAGTTCAATAGCAGAAAAATATGATCAACGATGGATATTTTCAAAATTTCTTCAAGCAATAAATACACTAATTTAATAACATTCATTCTTTTAATTTTCATTTTACTGTAAAATATCTTAAAAATTAAGAAAATAAGCTAAATAATAAGATTTTAAATAAAACAAGGATGGCAAGCGAGCACACAGCCCACCTTATCGTAAGTAGATGCTGTGGCCCATAGCCATCTACATCTATTCTCGATTAAGAATCTAAATGAAGATGCGTTGTCACACCTGAGATGGGATGCCTCGTATCCAGTAAAAAGAGTCTCCGGTTCTCTACACTCACCATACAAAACACAGCAACATTAAGCAGCTAGCTAGATCAAGGGCTTGACACAGAAAACAGTAAAGTATGACACAACTAAGAAGTTACATCGATGTACCTGATTATTTAGTTATATATTAAAAATTTGTAAGTTAATTTTACAACTTCTTGCATCAGAGTAAAGATCAATTTTACTGTAGTAACTAATAAATATTCGTAGTCTTGAAGTCGTACTCAGTTCGGAAGTGATCGGTCTTACAAAGTTTGCCGAGGCGATTTCTCAGTTGTGTCAGACTTCTTAACGCGGCGCGTATTCTTAGGAGTTTCCTCTCTCTCTTGAGCCCTAACCGCGCGCCGGTAGCTTGGACCTGTTCCCGATGATTTTTATATTTTTAATGTTTTTTCATCTTTTTCTAAAATATTCAAAAATATATTTTTTAAGTTTTTAAATATGATTATAGGATATTCCTTTTTCTTAGAAACTGTGGAGCAAAAAAATCACAGGATTCTAAAAAAATGCTTTCTAACGTTGGTAAGAGATCAGTGCGATAGGAAACTATTTCTAACATCATTCAATTGAAATGAACTATATCGAATTTTTTATTCAGGTAATATTCTTTAGAGGATTTAAAAAAATCATAATTTATAATAAATTTCTCCGTCATTTAATTCTATATTCTCAACAAATCTTATAAAATATTAAGTCATTTAAAGTATACGTTTTTCTTTGGAAATATCTTACCATAATACTATACTTTATGTTCACAATGAATTCATTCTGCTTATCTTCAATAGCCTTCCTTCCTTCTTCTTCATCTATATTGGAATCCTTGTTATTACGAGTACTATACTTCAAAGTATTAAATTCAGTTTTGTTTTTTTTAACCTAAATCTGTTTAGTCCATTTCTTTACATTTTACTTCTTCTTCTATATCTTCTTCACCAGTATTAGTTTGTCCTCTTATGCTTTCATTTTGTATCTTATCATTATTATCATCATCATTATCATTACAGCCCTTCACAAGTCCACTGCTGAACATAGGCCTCCCCAAAGGAATGCCACAAAGCACGGTCCTGAGCCACCTGCATCCATCGACTTCCTGCATATCTTACCAGGTCGTCACTCCATCTAGTGAGGGGACGCCGGCCTCGTACCGGCACTTCGTCCGCCGGTACGAGGCCGCCACTCGAGAACCTTTTTTCCCCATCGGTTGTCGGTTCTTCGAGCTATATGGCCGGCCCATTGGCACTTCAGCCTACTAATCCGTTGGGCTACGTCGGTCACTGTGGTTCTACTGCGGATATCCTCATTTCTATGTTTATCACGCAGAGAAACTCCGAGCATAGCCCTCTCCTAGCTCGCTGAGCGACCTTGAGCTTCCTCATCCGGCCAGCAGTGAAGGACCACGTCTCAGTTCCATAGGTCATCACTGCCAACACGCACTGGTTGTACAATCTAGTTTTCGAGTTTTGAGGTATACCTGACGAGAAGATGTGTCGTAATTTCCTGAACGCTGCCCAGCCGAGTTGAATCCGTCGATTGACCTCTCGGTCGAAGTTGGACTTACCTAGTCGGACTATTTGTCCCAGGTAAACATACTCGTCAACAACTTCGAGCTTAGTGCTCCCAACAACTACTGGCATAGGTGTGACATGGACGTTATACATGATATTTGTTTTGTCCATGTTCATCTTAAGACCTATCCGTTGGGAGGCACTATTGAAGTCATTGAGCATAGTGCTTAGGTCCTCCAGCGATTCTGCCATAAGGACTATATCGTCGGCAAATCGAAGGTGAGAGATGTACTCGCCGTTGATGTTAATACCGTATCCTTTCCAGCCCAGAAGCTTGAAAACCTTATCCAATGCAGCGATGAAGAATTTCAGTGATATAACGTCACCCTGTCTTACACCTCTCTGCAGTTGGATAGGTTTCGTACTCTGGTTCTGTACTCGGATAGCCATCGTAGCCCCACTGTACTAACTCTTCAGCACCTCGATATACCGACAATCCACTTGGCACCGCTGAAGTGACTGCAGCTCCGCCCAAATTTCGACGGAATCAAAGGCTTTCTCATAGTCCACATACGCAAGGCAAAGTGGCAGATTGTACTCTTCGGTATTTTGTACAATTTACCGAAGGGTATGTAGGTGGTCTATGGTGCTAAAGCCTTTTCGGAAACCACCTTGTTCGGGATGCTGGAAGGCGTCGAGTCTGCATGGTAGACGATTCGTAATGACTCTCGAAAACAGCACGTAGACGCGGCTCAGAAGGGAAATCGGTCTGTAGTTCTTCAAGAGAGCGTTGTCGCCTTTCTTGAAGAACAAAACCACCGCACTTCTGCTCCACGCCTCCGGTGTAGTGCCACCATGACGGAATTAAAAAGTTTCTGAAGGGCTTCAAGTACGGGTTTTCCACCCCCTTTAAGAAGCTCCGCTGTAATTCCATTCTCGCCTGGGGCCCTGCCGTTTTTAAGGTGCTAGAGAGCCATTCTAATCTCGCTCAGACTGACGTCCGGAATATCATCTGAATAGTGTCGGATAAGACTTGCTGTTGGATCGTTACTCACACTTGCGTGTGGCTCCAACGATGATGTGTACAGCTGCCCATATAACCTCTCAATCTCACTCAAAATCTCAGGTGTCCCGGAAACGACGCTGCCACACTCGGTCTTCAGCTTCGACAGTTGGCTCTTTCTGGCAGACAGATCTCTAGCAAAGATTTTGGAGCCCTGGTTCCGCTCGACCGCTTCTTCAATACGAGCAGTATTAAAGTTGCGTAAGTCCTGCCGCGTGCATTTGGAGATCTCTCTGTTCAGTTGCCTGTATACTGTCAAATCTGCTGACGACTGCAGCTTCATCTCCCGTCTAACAACCATGAGATTAAGAGTGTGATCGGAGAGTTTTTGTGTTCTTCTGCGGGGGCTTCCAAAACCTAGCTCCGACCGCATGGACAGTTTCCACGAGCTTGTCATTCATATCGTCCTCTGCATTGCAATCTTCTAGGCACTGAAAACGGTTTTGTAGCTCGAGCTGAAAGGTTTCGGGATTTTGGATTAGAGCACGAGGGGGACGGAGCGTTAACTTCATTAGACGTGACCTCACCAACTTAACGTTTAGGTTCAGTGCGCCTCTCACCATTCGGTTATCGCTGCCGGTTTTTACGCTCGCAATCACTGAGACATCACTGAACAGTTGTCGTCTGGTCGTCATAATGAAGTCAATCTCATTTTTTGTCAAACCGTCGGGGCTCGACCAGGTCCACTTCCTGTGGGGCCGCTTTTGGAAGAAAGAGTTCATCATAAAGAGTCCCTCTTTCTCCATAAAGTCGGCCAGCTGCTGGCCCCTTGGGTTCCGTTGCCCTATTCCAAATTTCCCTACCTTCAGCTCACCATTCTCTCTTATGCCTAGTTTTGCGTTGAAGTCTCCCATTAACACCGTATAGTGGGTTTTGGAGGAATGCATGGCTCTAGATATATCCTCATACATAATCTCCACCTCCTCATCGGGATGTGCCGAGGTTGGTGCGTAAACCTTTATGAACTTCAGTGAATACCGTTTGGTGATTCTGAGTATAAGGTACACAACCCTCGTCGACACACTCTCAACCTTTCCAACGTTGTTAACGAGAGACTTGTGGACGATAAATCTGACACCTCCTTGGGACAGATGGTCGCCCTCCTGGTGCTAGAATAAGTTGCCGGATTGGAGGATTACCATGTCCTCCCCCTCTCTTCGGACCTCAGATAATCCTATAATATTCCAACGCAACTTGTCTATCTCTTCTTCCAGCTCCAGGATTTTCTCGTCAGTCCTCAGGGTGCGTGCGTTATATGTTGCCAGGTCGAGTCGTCTTAGGTGGCAACCGAACCTCCACCGGGGATTCTTAGCACCCCCTGCCCCGCCGTTACCATGGTCGCCACCGTAGCCAGGAATAGCGAGGCCGCCGGGTACTGGAGACCGTCTCTTCGTTACTTTAATCATGAGGGGTATATTGCCATAGTTGCCACGCTTGGCGAGCGGGTTGGCAACCGCAGTTTTTTAATTGTTGTTTTGCTGTTATCAGAAAGATGCTGCTGCCCATCTTCTGCCTCAGTTTCCCTCTGTCGCCTCTTACGACACCCACGGGAAGATATGGGGTAGTTGGTATTCTTACCCGCCACTACACGGGTTTGTATCTTATATCCAGTCTCAATTTCATCAATGTCTTTATTTACAAAAGCTTTTTTTTTCTTTCCTTCTCCAGTATATTGCACTTTAAATATTTTTTATTATTTTATTTTATTTTTAAAAAAACGTTACCCCCACGCTAGGAGTTTCTCCTGTATCGTGGAGGCAGTTTACAAACATAAATTGCACAAGGACAAACATCCAGACCCGGAACAATTATTTGCAGGCGATACAAATGGGTACCTGTTCCGTGCGGGATTCGAACCCGCGGCCCCCAGCGCAGCAACTCATTGATAAGCTACTGCGCCACGGAGCCGTCAAACTATACTAGGTCTGTTATTATTAACAAAATGTATTTTGCCAAGCATTTGCAATATTTTTAATTATTTTACCCATCTATTTAGAAAAATAAAATCAATTTACGATATGTTCAAACCTTTACAACACTTAAACGTTACCTTACATACAATCAACGTTACCAGTAACATAGAAGCTACATATTGTAAGTAACATATAAGCATGGTTTTCAAGGTTTTATATGGTCAAAAATGACAAAATCGAGCCGAATTTGGAACAAAGACATATTACCACGCATTTATTAATCACTTACGCATAGTGCTTAATAAGATGTGTCTAACAAAACTGTTATTTACTATTGAAATCGTCAAATTTCACAAAAAATATCCACTGCCGAAACACTCGCATGCAACTTTGAGAAGTTCCAGAGACGACAAAAAGGCGTCTATTTTTTCTTTATTGTGTTCCCTGAGCTGCCAGATGCTGCCAATGTCAATACAAAATCCACAAAAGCATTTTTAATATTTAAAGGCCAAATTTTGGTAATATTCAAAATAGTAACAAATAAGTGAAAATGTGGAGAGAAATTTTTTAAATAGTGATAAATCAGCAGACAGCACAGCTTAAATTTGAGCTATTTTAGATATTCACAATTAAGTAGACACTAATTAGAAAACATATAAGTTGGTAATAGACCAAGTTTTTAGCCGAACCAAAAAGACATCGTGTTTTTTGTTAAATATGGGGCCTGGGCAAATTAATCTCTTGCATCCGTTTAAAGAAAATAGAGTAAATAAGATAGTTTAAGAATTACATAATCTAATTAAGATACTTACAATTTACCAAGTACTTTGTTTTTTATAAGCAGTCAAAATTCGGGACATTTTTTCTTTCGTAAGTGTTAAAATCTAGCTACGGCCTTACACTGAACCGAATTTACCTTTTTGACGATAGAAATAGTGGTCACTATATCGATATAAATTTTTCTTTGGACAACGAACTTCACGGAATCTGCGGAATCTTTGGCGGTTTTCAAAAATTTCAAGTTACAATAATTATCTCCGTTTTTAACACTAGAGTGCATGTACATACAAGGCACATATGTAACCCAATGTATAAAACTGTCGTTTATTTTTTTTAATAAACTTGCCAAAGCACCAAAGTTTCGTGTATTCCTCAAATGATAATATCCCCTTCCGCCAGTAGCATGTCAACTCCCGCGATACACAGATGCTGGAGTATATTGTCGTTAAAATCAATGGGCTACGTAATAAATATAATTAAATTAAAAAAATCTTGAAATAATGAATGAGCACCCAGAGTTCAACATATTTTAAATAACAAGGAAAATGAGTATTAATATGCTTAGTACTGTTGAATTGACTAGTCAAGAACTGGCTGACTGACTAGTGGTACCTATTTCGTGAACATATGTTCAGAAGTTCAGTCTTCGTAGTTTATATTTCTACCGTATGGCCTATTTAACGACAGCGTATTAGACGAACACAAAAAAGAATTAGATGAATTGAATACCGATGAGAATTCAACAAATGAATTTAACGGCCAAAAGAAATGGAAGAATTGTTACTTGTACAATTCGTTGCCAATATACTAAAAATTCACAAGAAATATATGTTCGTCGAAAGTCATTTGTTGAAATTGAAAAGTCAGTATGTAGAAAAAATGTAAAATATTTTTTTAATTTGGTAACAATATACCCCAATAAACCCTACAAGAATCCTCCACTACACAATACTCCTCATACTCTGCATTCGTTTCATTCTCTCGAAGTTTAGTTAAGTTCGTTTTAGGTGAAATATACGTCAATATTTAGTGACTAATTAGAGACTGTTAGTTTAAAAAAAACATGTGTGCAGTTCACACGCGGTAGAAGTGAAACCTTCAGAAAAGGAGACAGAGATAATAGGAAACACTGTATATTGTATTCTATCTCATTCTCTCGCAGGCTAAATCCTAGGGATGCTTAAGTTTGTCTCTTTTTAGTGTCGCTTTTTCATTCCATCGAATTTCAAACCACAACGATTCCAAAGAAGCTTTCGCTTCAAAAAAACTTGTTACTTTATTCAAAAATAACTGCATTACACTGTCTATAATAATATTCATACAGATCACAAAGCCTGAAGATAAGGTAGTGTCATAAATAACTTGTCAAAAAATTAATAAAATGAGCGTTGTCCGTGGCCTTTGTATTTTGATTTTAAATAGATTTATAACTGCGTGGTTATTCTTGAAATATACTTTCCTCTTTTGATGAAGAACTTTTTAGTTGACATTTTTGTATTTAATACCACTAAAAACCTTATTTATGAATTAAAACGACGAAGAGGCTGGTGTTAGGGGGTAGGCTGTTCCACCTCATTAAATCATCAATCAATAAACTAATTAAAAACTCCACTAATTTAAAAAATACCCTGTGGTCCACTATTGCACATTATTAAAGAGTACTTTTTATTCTACTAGCAACACTGAGGTTCTATTTAAGATAGTGTCTAATTTACATGCAAATGTTTACCTTGGTTGTAGCACAAATGGGTCGACTCTACTGGGGAAGGACCACGCTCTCACAGAATGCCATCGTCAATAGCAGCTTAATGCTGCTGTGTTTCGTATGGTGAGTGTAGGGAATCTGAGACCCTTTTTACTGGATAAGAGGCATTTGATCTTTGTCATCTGAGGTGGCAACGCATCTGCATTTTGATTCTTAATTGAGGATAAATGTAGATGTCTATGGGCCACAGCATCCACTTACCATAAGATGGACTGTGTGCTCGTTTGTTAACCTCGTTCTATAAAAAAAACAGTGGAGGACAGTAGCGGCAATGGAAAGGAACCAACTTTACATGATTCTCAAGATAGTAAAAAAAAAAGTCATTTCGTAAAGTCGTTTTCGAGTTATTCTGGAAACGTACTATTTTTAACCACAGACTAACGGTTTTCGACGATAAAATTTTTCATTGATTTTTTTATAACAATACGTATTTATAACTTAATAAAAGCACTCGTATTATTAAAGGTGGGGTCCAACGGTCCGTCAGGCGACAGAACGCGCCAGGCGTTGCCCCGCCTGAATGGGCCTATCGCGGCCCGTACTGAGCATTCCCCCGGCGTGTGCCGCCTGGTGCGCCCTGTCGACCTTTTCATTGACTCCTTGATTTTAGCTTTCACCTTGCTGTAGGTAGACATTAAATTTTCTTTTTTAACTACGTGATAGGAATAGTTCCATCTTTTAAAATAGTTTTTATGCGTAACCACGCATCATGGGCATCGTTCTTGTTTTTATGTTGAGGCGACGAACTATTCCAAAGCGCTGGTTCATTTTCATAAAGAGTTAAAAACTCGAATATGAGCTCCTTCGTCCACTCCATCATGAGCGTGTACGCGCAGACGCTGCCGCAGTTGAAATGAACGATTGCAACCGACACAGACGCGCCCGTACAGGCCACGACAGGCACCGTCGCGCCGCGCCTTTGAACTTACCGACTCCCGATGGATCGGACGGGCGACAACAGGCCATCGCAGGCCTCATCGGATGCGATGGTTCCCACGGCCTGTTGGTCTGGCCTGGTGCGGTCTGACCTGTGAGAAAGCAGGCCGTGGGACCCTAGCTTATGTGCCTTCCTTCACGTATTAGTGCAGTATAAAAATAATGAACGAGATTTAATGAAAATGACAGCAGGTAGTTGACAATAAAGCCCAACCTCTCTGCTTCGCGTTCGTGGTGTAGAAAACTAAACACTGATAAACAATACAAAAATGTAAATTGTTGTGATAATATTGTTTTTAAATCACAAATCACAATAATAACATCTATATAAATAAAATTCAACTGCCGCATGTATGAAAGATCATCACTTGAGAACAGCTGGAGCGATTCTGATGAATTTTTGTGTGTGTGTGAGTCCCTGGATGGTTTAGATTCACAATTGGACTCAGTAACAGTAACCATCCGTGTGAAGCCGGGGCGGATCGATAGTTAATTATAAATAAATAATAAACCAAATTTATCAATTTAGATATTTATATTACCTGTAACGATTCTTTACGATATATTTTATTTTATAGAATTGTGTAAATTTATTATGTGTGCAACTTGACAGCTAAGGGTGTAATAAAAAATTAAGCTTTTGTCCGTACCAGGAATTAGTTAACCTAAATTCTCTCTTAATGTAGGTAATGCCTTGTGCGTAGCATACACACAGAGGTGATTTTTAAACTCTTTGATATGTCATTACTACGTTTAATTAAACACGTCATCACCCTCACTCCAAGACTGTGATGATATGCTTACTTCAGATACAAAGTGAAGAACTCACTTTGAAAATCTAATGTAATTATAATATTATTAATTAATTTAATTTTTAGTAATTATTTAAAAAAACGTTACCTCCACACTAGGATTTTCTCCTGTATCGTGGGGACATTTTACATACATAAATTTCACAATGACAAACATCCAGACCCGGAACAATTATTTGTAGGGGCCATACAAATACTTGTTCCGTGCGGGATTCGAACCCGCGGCCCTTAGCGCGGCAAATCATTGCTAAGCCACTGCGCCACGGAGCCGTCATAATTGTAGAAATGTAGTAGATTTTAATTGTAACTATAATATTATTTGTATACCTAAGTGTTGATTGCGGCGAACATCATTTTTTCAAAGATCTATTCTGTCTCATTACCTGTATTCATAAATAAATAAATTTTTAATACAGGTAACGAGACAGAATAGATCTTTATTTAAGACATTATTTCTATTATATCTGGCTTGCCTGTTTTTACAGACTAGAAAAGAAAGAATAGTATTATTTAGTACATAAAAGATAAGCTTGAAAGGTGCTTTGAAAAAGACTGCGACTTAATTTTTGGAAGAGGTGGTGATATGTTGTTCCAACATTTAGTTGCCAAGTAACGAAAACTACAACGAAAAGTTCTGGTGTAATGTAGCTTGAGACACTGAGCAAGCGTATTGTGCATAATGTGTTCGTTTGACCAGATAAGTTTACGATATAAGTATTCAAGTGTTTTGGTTTTAATTACCCCAAATAAAAAGGTGGCAAAGTGCAGCCTTAGTCCAGACGACATATTATTTAACTTTTTTCATATAATAGGACATGTACTCTAGGGGGAAAATTAAAACAAAAACGAGAACATACGTTTTGTACTCGCTGAAGGAGTATCATAGTTTTGCCAGAAGCAGGAGACATGGGCCGGGCCATACATCAATTTAATTCACTAAATATGAGCGTTTCACATAGTTTAACTCTAAGGATTCCATATTTTGTATAAAACATTAAGTTTATAAAAACTTGCTAGCATAATGTTTTAAATATATCCTTCAAACCATAAGAGACCATCAATCTTGAGGCCATGGTTACGAGCTTCATCAACATGTTTAATTATTTGTTAAGTTGTAAAATAAAGCTAAAAGAAATATCTGTCGGCGCTCCATAGTTCAATCCGCTCATTAACTTACAACCTAGGCCATTGACATGACGGCGACGTTTGACACACGGCCATGTCGTTCAAAAAATGGCCTAGGCTCGATGTTCCGTCTGTCAATAAGTAAAAAACATAAGCTCCTAATAATAATAATTGAAATAGGAACGGACTTTGTGAAAATACGAAAGCAGCTATCAAGTAATGTCAGTAGTCAAAACCTTATTTCATCTAGGAGCGTATGAAAGCCATATTTATCTTTAAATGTATCCCCCTATCTTTGGATTAAATGTCCTCGGCTTCTGCAGGTGTACCTCACCATATAAACTAGTTTAATGTAACTTTGTTTAGCTGTAATTCTAGTTATTGCTGGGAAATTCCAGTGGTAACGAAAGCATTTAGTAAAAATTGGTTTTAACTAGGAAAAACGCATTTCTACTAAATACGGGTTTTTATTGTAACATTAGAATCTAAGCCCGTTGTCGAAAAACGACCCGGTCAGTCGTGAATCAGGGTGATAATACAGCGTCACCGTTCTATTAACGGACTATGCTGTTAATTAATTGGCGGATTAAACAGTCGGTCGAGGATATATCGATCTATTAGAAGCATTAAAAATGATGTTTTGAAAAACATCGGCACCTTTTTCATGTATATTATAACCCCTTCCTCCTGAAAAATAATTTACATATTTGTATTTGTAATTTTTCTTTAGTTTTGGATTAACATTCCACACCAAACATCCATATTTCAGATCTGTAACTAATTCTGCTTCGAGCACATACGCATAATCGACTACATACGCAGGGATATACGGACAAACGAAAAGAAAGACAGCAGAGTGATATAAATAGGGCTCCGTTTTATTACCCTTTGGTACGAAACACTAAAAAAAATTATCAATGCATAAGGCGCAGTACGTGTGATATACAGCCACTTTGCAGCTGTATTATGGCTAAAGCACGAATGATTCGGCTCGACCAAATTTGAATTCGAATTCGAATGACCACGCTCTCACAGATAGCCAGTGCAAATTAGCAGCACAATGTTTCGTTTTAACTGGAAACGTGGGTTTTCATCTTATTTTTCACCGGTGCCAGTGCAACTGTATTTCGATATGTATCGTAAAAAGCGAAACAAAATTTTTATTTCTAGTTTGATTAATAAAAAGGTTACAAATATAATGTTTCCTTATATTTTAAACAGCAATTACTATTTGCGCTACGACTGCTAGATGTTAATATTGATCTTCCATAATGATTTCTTATACTTACGCGAACACTACACATTTAAATAAAACTAGTTTTACGGATTTTATCGCGTATATTAACTTATTTTATATTCCCGACGTTTCGAGTACTTTACAGCACCCATGGTCACGGGGGGGACTGAGGTATTTGACGTCCCAATGTTATAGTTAACCACGGTTACCTCCAGATTAAAAATTATAATTCTTCTATTAAAAATTATTGATCTTCCAGATCTCGTACAACATGAAGACGCTTTGATAGAGCAATTTTTTCACTATTTTAATAGTAACAAGTTGTAACACCTAATTTCATCAGTCTTACGTAAATGTCAAGGATAATGTCAGATTAATCTCGTTACCTCCGATATCTCTTCATAGTATAAAACAAAGTCGCTTCCCGCCGTCTGTACGCTTAGATCTTTTAAATTACGCAACGGATTTTGATGCAGTTTATATCAATAAACAGAATAAAAAATAGGAAGGTTTTTATTTATAAAAAATGCATATTATATATAATATAATTCTTCTGTCCTTGTGTATGTGACTGATATCCTTCTAAACTAAAACTAAACGGCTGGACCGAATTTTGATGAAATTTTGTGTGTGATTAAATTGATTAGAGAATGGTTTAGATACAAAATTGGACCCGGTAGGTGGAGTTGTTGTCCAGATCCACAAATCAACGTCTGAAGCTGAGGGAGATCGCTAGTTTTTTGATAAAAGTAAGTATGAGTGGTGGCAGTGTAAGAGAATCTATCATCCTATTGCGTTCCGTGGGTGTCGTAGAAGGATACTATAAAATGCCAGAAAAATATTATGGTATCCAATAGATGGTAGTTTAGCCATTCCATTCATGCCAGACATAGAATATCCAGACCGGTGACTAGGAGCACCGTCGAAGGTGCAAGACGTACTAGGATCCTTAATCTGCCTACGAAACGTGACGGTTAATGCAATTTTTTTTACCTCGGACTATCAGTGGTCTTTTTTGAGCTGATGAAAAAAACAAACAATAAAGAAGTGTAACAAACGAGTACACATGTTAGGTGGATAGCTAATAGACACCTACGCATATTCTCTACTAGAATCTAAATGCAAATGTGTTGTCACCCTTGAGGTACAATATGGAATGCCCCGTTACCAACGAAGGGTCTCCAGTACTCGTCGCTCACCATATGAAACAGAAACAGAAACAGAAACTGTTTTATTCAATATAGATTATTAAAAATACTTATTGAAAGTCATTCTTTTCTTTAATTAACACGGGTTCGCAAAAAAAACCTCTGCCCTGGGAAGAACTAGCAAGAAACCCAGCGGGACTTTAAAAAAAAGTTACACAATTAACAACACAAAACAAACCAGAAATAACTTGGTAGCGATCACCTCATTCCCAGGGGTTATTATCATACATAAATTTCTCAATATTATAATAACCCTTTTATACAAACTTAGTTTAATAAAGTTTTGAACTTTTGCTGCGCAACATAGCAACATTTTGCTGCTATTTCCCGCTGATATTCTGTGCAGACTCGGTCCTTTCCCGGTTGAGTAGACCCATTGGTGCTGCAGCTATAATATGCTGCTTGGCTATTTCCCATTAAAAATGTTTCTTCCCATTGGTTATCAGTTCCTCGAGCTTAATTTAATTTTCGTATAAATTTCGTATTAATTTAATTTTTAAGTATGCCGATAATGTTACCACTAGTTTGGTTGGATTGGTTGATTATCAGGTACAAAGAGTGGAAAGTAAAATAAATATAGTCTTCAAACAAAGCCTTTCTATGTATAATAACTTCACTATTCATATTAACTACTTTAAGGTATATTTAGATTTAGTACATCATTGAGCTTTTAATGAATAAAATCGTTACGAAAATGTATTATTGTAAGTTATCGTCATTTCAAATTACTTCATTACCATTCAGCGTCCTAAGTCAACTGCTTAACGTAAGACTTACTAAGAATGTGCCAACTGACTTGCGTTCCGTGTCTGACTTGCCCTACTCACTGTGCTGGGCTGTCATGTGGTTAATCTTGTGGTGAAATTTGGGTTCAGGATTTTCCGTAATCAAAGGTTCAGCTGAACTTCATCCTTCAATCAGCAGAATACACTAAGTGCAATGAAGGTTGGCACTTGGGGAATAAAGATGGCATATTCCCCCTTGGATTATTACACAGTATGAACATTAAAACGATTCAATCTACTACAAATCCGCCGAAATAATTCATTTATATTAGTATAGTTTGTACTTTGGTGCTACATATGTCACAAAAGGAAATAATAATAGGACCACAAAATAGCAAACTATATTTTTATTCCATTCCAAATTTAAACCTATAAAAATACACAATGCAAGGTTTTTGATTTATTATATATATTTACTATACTTTGTGTATCTAGTCCACATTCACAAAAATAGTTTATGTTTTGTGTAACAATATGATATTTTGTACATAGTTTCTGGATCAATATTCCTTCGCTCCTCCGTTATAACCATTCTTATTTTTTGGTGTTATTTAAATGAGTTACTGATTCCTTCAAATTAGGTGTAACAGCGTTACCAGTATCATTGTTTTGTTTATTATCTAGAGGTATTTTTTCAGTACTATTTACATGTAAACCACTATCAGTAGTCAGTGTGGTACTATTGGACTCTAATGTTACCGTATTGTTAAATTTATCGTTATTCATTCTTCTGCCATCGCCGTCTTTTAGATCAATAACATCAGGATTTGAACTTGTAGCTGATGAAACAGTAGTTGTTTGATTTATCATTTCACACGCCTTTCTTTGAAAGGGAGGACCTTAAAGAAAATATTTAATTAAAAACTATTTATTAACTAAATTTATACCAAAGGGACTATGAAGAAAATTACTATATTCCAGAAAAAAGCAATGTTTCAGGTTTACGTGAAGTCCCAAATATTGTTTTTTTTCACTAAAGAATAGAGTACTATGCAATATATTTGTAAGATAATATTAAAGTATTGATTCCACCTTTCGTCTAAGCAGTATTAATACTACTACACTGATTTAAAATATAATAAACAATTAATCTATCTAATATACTTTATACAAAAATCTTAAGTATTATTAAAATCTTACCAACGAAAATATTATTTAATCCAGGTATATGAACACTTCCGTCACCAACGCCTAAATCTACGTGAGTTTGGCCAATATTAGATATGCCTGTGGCATCTAGGTTGAGAGTACCATTGCCTAGAATCAAATTTGCCCATTATATTTTTCCTTCAGTTGCGTAAATGTAAATAAAATCTGTGTAGTCTATTTAATATGTGGTAGAGCCACGCTGCAGCTCTGTCATAGTTGTAGTACGAATGGGTCGGCTCGACCAGAGAAGGTAGCTCTCACAGAATACAAACGTAAAGTAGCAGCTTAATGCTGCTGTGTTTCATATGGTGAGTGTAGAGAACTGGAGACTCATTTCACTGAAAACGAGACATTCCATCTTAGTCCACAGTGGTAACAACGCTTCTGCATTTTGATTCTTTATCAAGGATGGATGTAGATGTGTATGGACCACAGCAACCCACTTACCGTGGAATATGTGCTCGTTTGACACCCTTATCGTATAAAAAAATCTGTCTCTCATTAAAATGTTAATAAAAGTTATTTTAAGAATAAATAACATTACAAACAAAATAAAAATTACAAGTGTATGTATGAATAAAATGTTGCAAATGTTTCACTTTTATAAGCAGTCAGGTCATAATTTATTTGATTAATAACTTTTTGTCTGGCAATTGGAAAATCAGCTCTAAAACAAATGTTATTACCAGTCTCTCCAAATTTAAGTTTGACATCGGTTTCACCGATTGCACTTATTCCATGCGCATTTACTTTCAAATCAACATTTTTTGGCAGAGGCTCACATTTAACACTATCTCCGTTATAATTCGAGAAATGATTAGTGTTCAAAATATCACCCCGATCACCCTTTTTCTTTTTCTTATCACGTACTTCTTTTAATTTTGTTTCTAACTGCAAATATTAGTTTAATTAAATATTTAAATAAATCCATTCATTTTTAAAAGTTAATACGTAATACTTAGAAAACAAGTTATTATTTTAGCTTAAATTTCAAATGTGAGAAAAATATAATATTTAAACCTTACCATATCTAACAAAATGTCTTTTTGCTCCATAAACGCTTCATCGACGATGTCATTTCGCCGTTTTGTATTTAATATAGGTTTTACCACAGGCGGTGTGCCGCTTGAGACATTTACTGTTGCATAGTTTGAAACGGATTTTGATATTATAACCTTTAAGAAAATTATTACAGTAAAAATATAAACAGACGTATAAGCAATTCAACTGGTTGAAATATATGTTACGATAATATTGCCAATCGTTTTCGGTAGGTTTTTTCAATTACGAAATCCGACTGTAAAATCCAAATCCCATAAACCGCTAAATTGAAGTTGTGAAACAGGGTGATTTGATTTGTGCTGAATTTCAATCGACCGTCTATTCTTATTGCTTGTGTCATCAAACGATTTGTACTTCGTAAACATTGAGCCCGTTTTTTTCTTAATTGGATTATATTTGAATATAATTTTTGTTTCTTCCAACAATCTCTCATACCAATAATAAATTTGAATTTAGATAATGCTGGTGAAACTCACTATATTGATAGGGACCTTGACAGGAGTAATATGCCGGGACACAAGACCGACTAAGCCAGTGCCAGCTATAAGTAATTCGCTGGTCAATTTCGGTAAAATTGATATTTCATTTTATATGAACGATAAACAAAGAGGTAAGTTATATATTCTTTATATTTAAAATACCATCTTTTAACAAAAACTTAATATTTTAAAACATAGTTTACTCGTATTTCCGACTGGCATTACTTGCAGTCAAAATGTTTTTAATTTAAATACTTAATCTTATTAGTAATTTAGTACAATCTGAATGCAAATATACATTTTTCTGTCACATCACACCTAACTATATTATACTTTTTAAAATGTATTGTCTAACCCATATTTAGTCCACTAATAATATTAACTTTTTATTCGTACCAACTTTATTGCATTACGTAATTTGTAATGTTATTTTGTGAAATTAATCAATAACGTTTAATTTAAATTGTATTAAATTATTAATTTAAATTGTATTAAATAGACAATATTACATTTTTAGGTGCGTTAACCAAGAAAGATTCATTCTTACATCCATCTAGTTCATTTTTCCCTTCACAACATGATTCCCCAGTGGAAGAAGCTTGCCCTTGCTCAAGTCTTCGGGGCATGAAGGATCCTTTTGTGACCCATCCTTCAGAAATACTTAACAAAATTTTGATGAGTAACGACTTATTCTCCTTTAACAAGGATCTCATATCATCTACCTTGTGTTGTGATTCTCACGAAAATATTCAAGAGGATGGAGTTTTTTTTGAATTTTCTCCAAAGCAAAACCAAATGATTGCAAATCCTATTCAAGCAAATCATTTACTATTGCCGTCATTAATGAAGGTTCTGCAAAATATTTTTCCGCGAAGACCGATTCTACCCTCAGAACCCATAAAATCAAAGACGATTGATATATACTTGCTACCAGAAAAGAAGACTTTAGCATCTAGAGGTGCTGAATTATTTTTGAAAAAGAAACCAGACATACACGCAGTTGGAGATAATGAGATAAAAGAAGATATCAAAGTTGTTAATTTAACACCAGCACTACCAAATAAATCTTCAGTAAAAAAGGACCTAGGCAAAAACAAACAACAAGAAAAAGAAAAGCTTCCTGATTCGGGAACCAATATGGTTTATGTTTCTACCAAAAACCCCAATACGGTATGAGTAAACAAACCTACTTTTGTTGCGAAAAATTGTATGTTATACTAATTGCTAAATTAAATGGATTTCTAAAAGAATTAACAAATATTATCATAGTGTTATCGATTATGCATTAGCACCGATTTGTAGGTTTTTATAAGTTTAAATAATTTTCAAGTGACTGGTAAAAAATTTGGAGTTAATTTAGGAGGTACTTATATTAATTTACCGTTCTAAATAAAATATCTAAAAGCAGTACCTAATGCCCTATTAGGATCTATTATAATCCAGTACTTCATTACTTATATTATTACTACTTAATGGTAAGTGATGATGTATCCGAAAATGGTAAAATCTCATCTGAGTAATAGAATCATCCCTCTTGCGTAATAGCCTATTACGCAATATAAAGGGCATTGAGTATTTCGTCATTAAATTCTAAAGAAGCAATCTAGTAAAGAAATTTAAGGTTTTAATATCAGAGTTATTTTGAGAGTTATTTAGAGAGATATTTTGTTGGTTGGCCTATAAGTAGTTATAGGCCAACCAACAAAAATAACTGAAACATTATTTTGAAAGGGAGAATGAACGTGTCGCGGATTGAAACATTTAGAACTTACAAGAACAGTACGGCAAGCTAAAGATTACATTACTATGTTACGTGAGGCAAATACCAATCATCCTTATCTCACAAATCTCTTGAAACAAGAAAGGTTAACGTTCAGGCAATACTTAAGTCGCCAAGATGTCCACTCACAATATTAAATATTGCTATTTTTTATTTATAATAAAACAGATAAACGTACAGGTACATTGATGTGTCCCAAGATTTCATCATCTTTAGGTTTTTATATTTAGCAACCTGTACTACACTTTGAACCGCATATTAATATATAAAATACAGATACCTAATTTCATCATCATCATCATTACAGCCCTTCACAAGTTCACTCCTGAACATAGGCCTCCCCCATGGAATGACACAAAGCACAATCCTGAGCCACCTGCATCCATCGACTTCCTGCATGTCTTACCAGGTCATCACTTCATCTAGTTGCTGCCACTTGAGAACCTTTCTTCCCCATCGTTTGTCGGTTTTCGAACTATTTTGGCGGCCCATTACCACTTCAGTTTACTAATCCGTTGGGATATGGCAGTTACTCTGGTTTCACTGCGGATATCCTAATTTCTGAGTTTATCACGCAGAGAAACCCCGACTTAGGAAATAACAGGCATTAAGTATGACACTGAAAGTATTTTATCGATAACATAAGGATGGGCTATGATAGTCGAAAGGCTGGGCTCTCATTATAAATTTACTTGGATAGTGCGCATAGTACTCGAGAATCTCAAGTTCCATTCCCGCTGTCAAGCGAACTCGAGATTCTGACGAATTGAAATTGCAAATCGCAATTTTAAGTGCCATCACCACGGGCTCGATGATAAAGTAAAACATTGCAAAGAAGTCTGTATATTAGAGAAATTAAAATTACAATTTCAAGAATAGAAAAGTTTGCCAATACGCATTTATGTTTTTTTTTATAGAAGATGGGCAAACGAGCATGCGGCTCACCTGATGGTAAGTGACTACCGCCGCCCATGAACAACCGCAACACCAGGGGAATTGCAGGTGCGTTGCCGGCCTTTTAGAAAGGAATAAGCTCTTTTCTTGAAAGTCCCTAAGTCGTATCGGTCCGGAAAAATCGCCGGTGGTAAACAATTCCACAGAAAAGTTGTACGAGGAAGAAACTTCCTAGTAAAACGCACAGTGGTGGACCGCCAAGCATCCAGATGGTGATAATAGTATCGTGAATTTTGACACGATGTGCGTTCGTGAAATTTGGCGGCTGGAATTAATCCGAACAATTCCTCAGAGCACTCCCCGTAGTAGATTCGATAGAAAATGCAAAGGAATGCAACTTCCTTACGCAGCTAGCAGCTATTCTAACTGCTCTGCGCTGGATGCGGTCAAGTGGATGGATCTGGCACTGGGGTGCCCCGGTCCGGAGATGAGAACAGTATTCCACGTGTGGCCGAACTTGCACTGTGATGTTACATGTGCATGAAATACTGTCCCACTCTACTGAGCACGCCAAGCTTTTTAAAGGCCAATTTGGCCTTCCCTTCGAAGTGACCACGAAACTGCACACTACTCAATATGTCGACGCCAAGGATTCCGATGCTAGCTGAGGCGGCAAGGGGAATGCCTTGAAACTGAGGAGATACGACAAAGGGGTTCTTTTTAGCGGTAAACGCGCAAACTAGTGTCTTCTGGGGATTGAACTGGACTAGATTTAGTCGCCCCCAATCAGAGACTTTGTTCAGCAAAGACTCGACTTCAAACACAAGTTTGAACCGCGCATTGGGTTCTCGGCGACGTTTTACCGAGAAATATTGGCACGGCCGGTGTATAAGGCATCACCAGTGCTGTCGTCTACATAGCAATGAATGTTACCGGTTTGCAACATATCATTGATATGCAGAAGAAACAGCGTTGGTGATAGCAAGCAGCCTTGTGGAACACCAGCTCGGAAAGCCCATAGGAAGGGAGCTTCGAAAGAAGCGCTTTGTACCAGACCCAAGGTCTTCGCTATGTCCAAACTGACGGCCAATGCCTCCCTCTTGGACTCTACTGCATCCACCCGTCTATGAGTCAGGTAGACCAGAAGATTACCAGCTAATCAACCCCGAGAAAAACGGCTGTCACTAATCAGCTGGTGATCCTCAAGGTACCGCATGAGCTGGCAGTTTATAATGGATTCCATTATTTTGGAGAACAAGGAGGTGATGGCGATAGGCCTGTGTTTTACGGATCGGGTGGACCAAAGTTGTCTTCCATGAATTCGACGCTACGTCTTGGGAGTATTAGTACCGGAAAAGACGCATTAAAACAGGTGCCAACTCCGGAGCACACGTCTTCAGCACCATGGGAGAGACTCCATCAGGCCCACTCGACTTGCTGACGTCTAGGGAGAGGAGTGGTTTGCGAACCGAGTACTGTGTAAACCGCACATCCGACATGGAGCACTTCACATTAAATTTTGGATAATTTCAAATAAAATTAGAAGCCTTATTTGCTCGTATTTTCAAAAACTGCAATAACGGTATATAATTATTTATATAATATTTGAACTTAAGTTAAAAATTTGGCTACCCTTTGAAAAAAACCATGTATAACACATAACACTTTACTACCCTCACCCTACTGACATCATACCGTAGGTATCATTAGAGGCGACAGAGGGAAACAAACCAGGAGATGGGCAGCAACGTCTTCGTAATAACAACTAAAAATAAAAACACTACAAAGCATGGTAACTATGGCAAGAATCCTGTATTCTTGACTATATGATAGGCTATAACGGTAACAACATACAGAATCGAACTTACACGCTTTAATTGTAAGGTTATACGTGGTAGAGCCACGCTGCAGTTACATCATGGTTGTAGCATGAATGGATCGGCTCGACCGGAGTAGGACCACGCTCTCACAGAATACCAGCGTAAAATAGCAGCTTGTTGCTGCAGAGTTTCGTACTGTGAGTGTAGAGAAACAGATACCCTTTTTATTGGAAACGAGGCATTCCATCTTAGTCCTCCGGGGTGGTAATGCATCTCTTTTTGATTCTTAATCGAGGATAAATGTAGATGTCTATGAGCCACAGCATCCACTTACCATCAGGTAGACTGTGTGATTGTTTGTCACCCATATTCTTTAAAAAAGAGGTTAGATATACAGCCTCACAATTCAAATGAACTTGTCATAGGGTGGATTTGGACAGGTTTCACACCACGGCATGTTCAACACTACTAAATTACTGGTTTGTACTTACTGTTTTTCTTTCCTCTGTTGTCTCTTCTTCTTAAACGCTCGTTTGACCCTCAGTAGAAGAAATGCGGCCCTGTCTATGGTTAGCACAGAGGGCCGCTTCGTGACGCTAGGTTCGTCCATTCCCTCGTCTTCATAAGTCGGTTCATCGCACAACTTCAGGCCTAGCCATCGTTGCTTTGTTGTCGTCCTCGTTTTTCTATTATATAAAACACGCGCAAAATTTGCCCTAGCTTTGTATAGAAGGACTAAATAGAGACAAATTTAAAATACAGTTTTTAAATAGCTTTAAACTTTTAGAAACTTTTAGAACGGAATGGGCATTGCTTAAAAGTACTTTACACGATATATACTAAACGCAATTTACTGCTAATTCGGATTGTTCGTCTTGGATGATATCTGAAACAAAAGAAAATTATTAATTAGTATACCTTTTTTAAATTAGCAAACGTATCTAAATCGAAAAGTTATATCTTATTGAGAAGGGAGCTAGCCGTATTTTAACGTAACAGCCGTTGCAGATTGCATGCACTTTTATTATGATTGCACCTTGAATCTCGTCTCGACCAGAGAAGGATCGCGCTCTTAATTTATTGCAGGATCATAGTGCTGTATTTTGTATTGTTATGAAAAAGAGCCGAGACCCTTTTAATTGGTTTACATTTGGAGACATTTCACTTTAACCTTTAGAGGTGGTTTCTTATATTTACGCGAATACTACACATTGAATAAAACTATTTTTACGGATTTTATCGCATTTAATTATACTTATTTTTAATTCCCGAAAAGACATTCGAGGAAGCGCTAAGATCTTAAATCAGGCAAGTAAAAAGTTGTTAATAACGGTGATTCAGCAACAACATACCGATCTATGTTTGAGAAATCGTCCAGTGATTTAAAGACAGTTTTATCGACATTTGATTATAAGAATTGCATGGAAATTAATGAATGTTACCAAAGATGATACGTGAGACTATTGAAATTAAGAAACATCCTGATTTCAATAGAGAAGGAGGCTGGATACTACCACCTGCTTGGGATCCTGTAATTAATAAAATTAAAAATAAGCCCAAGCATACCACTGCAAGACTTCATGACACATTAAGTTCATTGTGCGTCGATCGGACCAAAAAATAATAATTAAAAAGCTGAACGTACTTCGGGTTAACTCTGATATCGGGACGTCAATCACCTCAGTCCCCCGTGACAATGGGTGCAAAGTATAATTAAACGCGATAAAATCTGTAAAAGTAGTTATATTCAATCTTAAGAGGTGGCTTTACTTTAACATTTATAAGCGGTGTGGCACGAATTTTAGTAGATGGTAGGACTCCTTTTCTGCCTAGTAGTTCGTCTGGATAGGTACAACCCTCTTAGCTGTTTCTGTCGCCAAAGAGCAGTCGCCCATCACATCAGAACAGCAATGCAAGCACATTGCTGTTCTGATGTGATGGGTATAGGGATCCAGTATAAATACAGGCTGTGAGGCTAATAATTTTCTGCTCACCAGATGTCGCTAGTTGACACTGAGGTAACGTTGTTTGTTTTTTAACTTTATTTAATTTTTCTACTCTTATGAATATCTGTGGTTTGGTTTATTTATTTTTAATGTTACTTATATAAAATATAGTTAATAGTACAGAAAGAAACAAAACTTTTACATTTTCCGAACAAATTAACTTCCCCGCTATGAAATCTGTCAAATATTATACCTCACTTTCTAGTGGCGCCGCCCTGGTGGCAGAAAAAGTCGTCGATGCCCTTTTTCAACCAGTCCTCAGTGTGTCATCTGTTGCCTTCTTTGTATGAAGTTGTATGCAGGTGTCCATGGACTGCACTAGCCACTCACCATTAGGTGGACCGTTTGTTTGTTTGTCACTCCAATATTATTAAAAAAACGCATTCTTCGCTGATTCTTAATTGTGGATAAATGTCTACGGGCATATACCGTGAGATGGATTGTGTACTCCCACTTATTTGCATAAAAACCCCCTCTTAAAAATTATACTGATGTCTTAACAGCAAAAAGCACTAAAACGAAATATTCTTAGCGACTCATATTTATAACAATAAATCCGGTCGGCTTCAATAATCATTTTTGAGGTGATTATAAATAACTATCGATTTACTTATTTATAATCACCTCAAAATTTTTAGTAATAGTTAATTAATTAAAAGAATGAGACTACAATTGTTCGATATACTACCCGAAGCACTTTTAGATTGAACGTATGGCTTACTACTCGAAGCTGAGAACGCGTGATTAATACACAACTCTATGTACTTATACAGTGTCATCGAAACTTTTCATTGTAACATTTATCAATTCGGAGACAATCTAAGTAAAATATCTTCAAAGTATATCGAATCAAAAGGAGTTTCATAGTTTCAAAAGCTTTAGATGTTTACGCGACTGCCACAAAACAAAGAGTGGTTTTCGAGTGTATGAATGCAAGAGTATAGATAATATGGTGTTATTAAGTAAATAACTGAAATCCTAAACCAAAATGACCAAGCCACAATAAAATATTAATGACTTAGGTTAATACCCTTTTTATTTTTATTTTTTACAACAGTATCTTTTATTTTTAATAACAAACTTAAAATTCGGCTCTTTGTTGACCTGATATTATAATAAAACTAGCTGTGCCCGCGACTTTGTTCGCACGGAATCTTTTTGAAAGATACTTTATTGGGTTCGAAACTTTATTACTTTAATCCTAATTTTAATTTTATCAACTAGACTACTATTTCCACCAAAGTAGTAATAGTATCTAGATATGTTACTTATAAGGTGTAATATCTTGATAAAAAATTCAATAATGTATATATTCACTTAGGAGCCTAAGCTACTAACAATGGATAAGGATAAGGAGAGAACGATAATTCGTTTGCCGTCTGCGGGCTGCGTAAAAGAATCCATCACACCGTTTCGTCCCGTGGGTGTCGTAAGAGGCGACAATGAGAAATATCAGGAAAAATGTATGGCTTCCGATATGTTTCGGTATAAATCTTCATCTCCAAATCATTATTATTTTACCTAAGTTCAAAATTCATCATTATGCTTACAAAATGTGAACAAATATTTTTTCTAACTACTCTGGACCCGCTATTGTATCAAGTCTTTCACGTCAAGGAGCTTTAACAATGGAAGCAGGGTAGACACTACAATGATAGCCTATGACAGTATTGATCCATAGCATGTGCATTGTGCACTCGTTACAAAAAGATCTTTGTGTAAGCTTTTTTTTTAATTCAGAGCAATATTTTCAATTAAGTACAAACATAATTTTATTTATAGTATTTTCTTATTCGTCTCCATGATCATCATCGTTACAACTCATTTCAAATCCACTAGGCCTCCCCTAAGACTACCATCAAAACATGGTTCTGAGCTACCTGCATACATCGGCATTCTACATGTTGTTACGTTAAAAACCTGTAAAGTTTTAAAATTGTAAAAACACCTGTCATTTTCGATGAAAATTATAGATAACAATAATTATCTACTCACATATCATAATTGTACAAGTCTACAATAATGTAAGCTTTTAACTACGATTCTGCGTTTTATAAACTAGTTTTTCCCAAAATATAACCTATGAACAGAAATGAACATGAACAAAACACAGGTCATATGTGTAACGTCCATCTTACGTAATTGTTGGGAGCACTACGCTCGCAGTTGTCGACGAGTGTGCTTACCTAGGACAAATAGTCTGACTAGGTAAGTCCAACTTCGACAAAGAGGTCAATCGACGGATTCAACACGCCTGCGCAGCGTTCGGTAGATTACGATACATATTTTTGTCAGGTATACCACTTGAAAAGAAGATTACAACTAGTGCATGTTTTCATTGATGACATCTGGATCTGAGATGTGGTCCTTCATTGCTGGCCATATGATGAAGCTCAAAGTCGCTCAGCGAACTATGGAGAGGGCTATACTTGAGGTCTCTGCGTGATAGACTTAGAAATGGGGATATCCGCAGTACAACCAGAGTAACCGATATAGCCCAAAGAATTTTTAAGGTAAAGTTGCATTGGGCCGGCAATATAGCTGTTTTACTGGAATTGAGGCATTCCAACTTAGTCCTCACGGGTGACAACGCATCTGCATTTTGATTCGTAATCGAGGATTGATGTAGAAAGACATCTACATAGATCCTCGATGGGCCACAGCAACCACTTACAATCAGGTGGACTGTGTGCTCGTTTGTCACCCTTATCCTATAAAAAAAACCCTCCTCCTTATATACACATGCCTAAACCGGAGTTTCTCTGTGTGATAAACTCAGAAATAAGGATATCCGCAGTAAAACCAGAGAAACCGACATAGCCCATCGGATTAGTAAGCTCAAGTGGCAATGGGCCGGCCATATAACTCGAAGAATCGACAACCGATGGGGAAGAAAGGTTCTCGAGTAGCAACCTCGTACCGGTAAGCGAAGTGTAGCGCGGTCGCCTACTAGATGGAGTGACGATCTGGTATCTTACCAGATACCAGATCGTCGATCGATTTCGTATGCATGCATACAGGAAGTCGATGGATGCTGGTGGCTCAGGACCGTGCTTTGTGGCATTCCTTGAGGGAGGCCTATGTTCAGCAGTGGACTTGTGTGAGGCTATATAATGATGATGATGATGAAATAAAAATTGAAAATTGTAACTTTTATTAGATAGCGCCCAAGTCGTCTTTCCATTTCTTATTTTGCTAGGTAAAGGTTTTTTGTTTATTAATACTTGCACTTTTTTCTTCTCTCTTGGTTGACTTTCAGAGAACTTCAAAAATTATTGGTGTCAGTCTATTGTTATAAAATATATCAATCCATTAGAGGCCATAAAAGTTCACTGCTGAACTTAGGCCTCCCCATAGATTGCCTCAAAGGGGGGATTTTGCTATAGTTCACACGCTTGGCGACCGAGTTATCAATCGCAGTTTTTGTATTATTTTGAATTGTTATCAGGAAGATGTTGCCCATCACCTGTTTCAATTTCCTCTGTCGCCTCTTACCACACCCACGAGACGATATGGGGTAGTGGATATTCTCACATACACGGCATTTAATAAATATATAGTTTAAAGTATAAAATGTATAGTCTAAAGTATTCTAGTGAAACTTAGAGTTAACTTGAAACATAACTTACTTAACTGACTAACAGTTGGCAGTATTGTTATCATATATTCTGAGCCACTTTATTTATCATACAGTATGTATCGTCGAGTCGTGCTAGCTCAGAGGCTTGTCGTAAACTTCATAGAATGCGAGCAACTTGAGTTCAGTCGCCGCCGGCATCAAACATAATGTAAATTGCAATTTTACGTGTTGATTTAACATTATATGTCAGATTGTAACTTTACTATTTTTTTATGTACTTAGAGTAATTACATGCATACATATTTATTTATTTATTTTATTCTTTATTACACCAAATATTTGTACAAAAGGCGAGCTTAATGCTATATGGCATTCTCTACCAGCTAGGGTAGAACAGAGGGTGAGTTATGAGCAGTTAAGTAGTTATGATCAAATTCAGTTCAAATATATACATGCAGCACATACATAAAATATACACATATATATAATTGATACAATAAAGGATTGCTTTATTACACAAATATTCTTATGGTGAATGCAAATGTGAAAAAATAAAAATATGATAAAAACTTTACGATATTTCAGCTTACGTGTGATGCCGCTGTTGAATTGTAAGTTATTTTCTTCATTATGTTGATTTTATTAGATCTTCGCAGCTTATAGGGCACACTGTTCGAGTAATAAAATTTATTGAAATAAAACAAGCGCGAGTGTCGTGGAACACTCGGTTGGAACGAAGTTCCTTTCGTAGTATAATATTATTGATAAACGTATTATACTCGTATTATTGATTAACAAATACAAATAAATGAATTACTAGCGTCTATTAAAATGAAGCGTCATTTAAAATAATATTTCTTTCATGGCAAGACAAGAAAAAGTGCGAGGGCGATGGATGTTATTCCATCTCGCTCGCACTATAGAAAAGGGATCGTCACGGAGAAATCTTACACTTTTTCTCGCCTAGCCCCCATCCGTCAAATTCGTACCGTGCGAAAAGGAACTTTGTTTCAATAATCTTAGACTTTTAGTTTCGATCATCTTAAATTGCATATACCTGCTAATAATCAAAGGTATTAATTTCAATTGAATTTGACAGCTCCCTTAATTTTGATTAAGAAGCATATTACGTTATACTATATCTCTTTCTTATTCATCGGCCTGTAAATATCCAATGCTCGACATGGGCATCTCCCACTGTAGAGGAGGATTTGTTTTAAATGCCACGCTTGGCAGGCCGGGGAATTGGGGTGAGAACCAATTTATCTGCCTGCCAGCAGCACACGGCATACTAAATATATTATACACACAATAGCACACAATAACTTATATGTAAATACATGTTTTTTTCCTACCTAAGATATTACGAAGTCTTCCATCACTTATTACATGGATTATGTTTTTTTTTTATTATTCTATGTTTATTTTATTTATTATATTATGTACTAGCTGTTCCCCGCAACTTCGCCCGCTTTTAATTTATTACGAATGTTTTCATAGGTTTTAATTTTTTTGCTAATTATATTTCCAAAACAGAAGTAGCCTAAGTTACTTATTTAATATCGGCAATCTGCCAGTGTAAGTCCTGTCAACATCGATCCAGCCATTTCGGAGATAAGTCGGAACAGACAGACAGACAGAAAGAGACACAGACAAAAATTTTAACAATTGTGTTTTTGTTAAAAGTACCGTATACTTATATATGCATTTAGAAAAAAGCATTTATTTTGACATTACAAACAGACACTTCAATTTTATTTATTTGTATAGATTGTATATGATTTAGGCTAAGACCCTATTTTTCGAATGGAATAAAACAAAGTCAAATATCATGACCATACACGTAATTAAACATTTGCTTACATTACATGGTCACATTTCATAAGAAGTTATCATATAATAGTCTAGTTGAAATGATTTATAATAAAAATCTATGAAGGATGTAGAATTGTAGATTTTTTTATTTAACTTATAGTCTCAATCATCATATCTCAATATATTAGGTCCTTACATATGAAATTAGCGTTTTGTCGTACTGACCACTTTGATCTGAAATATCTCCTCTTTGGTTAAGAATTCCAAATTCAAATTTATAAATTCATTTAGCTGGTACACTTGAGTTTTGAAAACAGTCATTCATTTGTTTTTTCCTCATTATTTTATTCTCTGGCATCGCTTATTACCGCACAATGGAAAACATGAAATATCGGTATATTTAGAGTACGAGTTCTACCGTGGCACCAGTGCTGCAGAAACAGCTCGAAGGATTAATGATGTGTACGGCGCTGGTGTCGCAAAAGCACCGTACGTTTTGGTTTCAACGTTTTCGTTCTAGAAATTTCGACCTTCAGAACCAACCCCGTCGACGAAAATGAAGAATTAAAGGCTATTGTGGAAGCGGATCCATCACAAAGCACTTCAGAGATAGCTGCAGGCTTCGGGGTAAGTGATAAAACTGTATTAATCCACTTGAAGCAAATCATGAATTGAGTGAATCGAACTTGCAAACACGCGTTGACTGCTGTGTTACTTTGCTCAACCGACACAATAATGAAGGTTTTAAATCGAATCATTACTTGTGATGAAAAGTGTATACTATACGATATAATATATATATATGTATATATATACAGGGTATTTTGAAACGCTCCCGAAAACGAAGACAGACGACAGTACTAACTATATCTTAGATGATGGGTGAAATATAAAATCGATCCTGATGAAAAAAAATCATCTTTTCACAACGTTTTATTAGCTTCATTCACGCTCCATCGTGTTGATATAGTTAAATAAAACATTAATTTCATTAAAAGAATCATGAAAATACTTAAATATTAAACCAGCAGTGGAATTTAAAATAAATAAATCATAAAATCAGCTGACTAGGGTCAATATCCGCGTCGAAGCCAAACTCTTTATCTAGCTCCGTACAGGTCCCGTCACGACGCTGAGCGACAGTGGAGGTGTGTCTGCGCATGGGTACAGTCGCGTTCTAAAGTACTACATGGTACTAGGCTGTTGTTTTATAATATTATAATAGTAGTTAATGGTTTTATTGTAGAATCATAATAGTTACTTTACTAGCTTCTTAGAACTTTGGAAGAGGTTGAAATTAAAATGGATAATGTATGCTTGAGCATTATTTTTTATTTCAATCGTAAAATAAAGTAGTTTGTAACAAGAAAACTTGTTAGGGTGACACGCCGTCCATTATACCGTTAGAACATGGAACATGGAAGCCGGATGTCGATGGTGTGTTGGTGTTACTGGATGCTACTTCGTCAGAATCATCATCATCAATGCGAATGATAAATGTTTCCGTCATCAGGTTGACCACATGGTAATTTTTTCGGTATTCTTCCTCAATACTTTTAACTTTACTGCACAATTTCCCCATTCACCTTCTATTTACCTTTTCGTTCACTAGTTCAGTCATAAAACAATAGATATAAATAATTTTTCTTCCTTCCTTTTTAAAAACATCGTCGCGCGTCGTGCATAGAAAGCTGTGTGTGCGACTGTATATTGGGAAACATCGCTTTTCAAAGCGCGGCAAGAATGAGGAACCAATAGCGTGCGCGCACAACAATACTGGCGAGCATTCCCCGTCGCGCCCCTTCGTACCACGCGCTGCCGCCACCCGGCCGACTGTGTGTCACTCGCGTCAGCGCCAACATATGGGGAATTTCAAATTTACCTACTAAGATTTGTTTGCAAGCGACATAAAATTAGAGGCGGCAATTACAATAAAACTTGCAAGTAATTTGTAATAGTTTTGACGTACCTGTTTTCAAATTAAAGTATTGGAAGGATTAAAACGGAAAGTCAATAAAAGTAAAGTAAAATAATTATTTTTAGATTAATTAACTGTCGATCATAATTGCAATTGATTTTAACTATTAAATTATTCAATACCATTTTATTTCTATTTTCTTGTACAAAATCAAAGATAACCAAGTAAGTACGTTTATTAATTTCAATATCATTTTGTAGTAACGAACTGCTTGTTTCGTCAGGGTACAATTGATTGTCTAATTGTATTAAAAATTACAACTATAACTTCTAAATTCCATATGAAAGACTAGTCGTAGGGATCATATGGAAACTAAACTTATAAAATAAAAGTTGGCAATGTCATAACATTTGACGGTCTGTGGGAATGTTCAAAGTTTACCGCAAGGACGTTAGTTAGGACGCAGTAGGCTTCAGTTTTGGCGGATTCACTATTAATTTTAGTTTTGAGACAGTTCCGCGCTGACTTTGGACACGCATGCGAGCGACAGTTCATTGGTTTTGTTTATTAAATTCTTATTGTTATTACTTGGTATTACGTACTTGTTATTACGTGTTATTCTTGTTGTTACGTTTTGTGTTTCTTTTTGTTTTAATAATGCCTAACGCGTACGTTTATAGTGCTCGTGAATACGGCAACATATTAATGTGCCTTGAGAATCTCATAAGGCCACGGAGGATCGGTAAGCCGTTTCATACCTAATTTTTTAAATTACTTAGTACTGAACTGATCTGAAAAGGTACATAACTGAATACATCAGAATAATAAACATACCTTCACAATGGATAAAAAGCATGACTATGCTTTTTAACATTTTATTTAAGTATTTTTTTCATTAGCGGGGAATCGAACCAGTTATTTGGTTTATTTAACCTAATTTTTTAAAATAATTTAGTACTGAACTGATCTGAATAGGTACATAACTGAATACATCAGAATAAAAATATACCTACACAATGGATAAAAAGCATGACTCTAACCTTGTTAACATTTTATTTAAGTATTTTTTTCATTTGCGGGAATCGAACCAGTTATTTGGTTTATTTAACCTGTGAATTGAATTAAAGTGGCTATGGAGACAACCACAGTGGCAAATTAGTAGGTTAAGTAGATAAGTTAGGTATTTAGACAAGTGTTGTAAATTATTAGGTATTGTGGTACCATCGTTAGTTGCGGGCCGCGCGAATTCGGCGTTCGCGCGTACATTGACCCTAGTCAGCTGATTGTAATTCAGTAATTCCACTGCTGGTTTAATATTTAAGTATTTTCATGTTTTATTTTAATGAAATTAACGTTTTATTTAACTTTAATAACACGATGGAGCGTGAATAAAGCTAATAAAACGTTGTGAAAAGATGATTTTTTTCATCAGGATCGATTTTATATTTCACCCATCATCTAAGATATAGTTAGTACTGTCGTCTGTCTTCGTTTTCGGAGCGTTTCAAAACACCCTGTATATATATATATATATATATATATCTTTTGTATATGGAAAAATATTTTACCCAAAAGAAGTATAGCACCGAATCACTGGCGTGTACTTATTTTTTTGGGCTCCTTAAGCGCTGGTGCAGCGTTATAGTGCACCCTGAGTCGAAATCCAATTTTGCGACCACGTCACCATGAAGACATTTTTGTTTATATTTATTATGTTTTCATGTATATATATTACTTATGTATTCTTATTATATTTTATAAAGCTCGCAGCCCCCAAGGCCCTGAGTCAGATGAAGCTGTAAAAGAGACTACTCTTTTTAAAACGCCGGCAACGCACTTGCATTTCTCCGGGTGTTGCGTTTGTTTATGGGTGGCGGTAGTCACTTACAATCAGGTGATCCGCATATTCGTTTGTCCCCTCTTATATACCAAAAACCAAAAGGAATTAAAGGAATGTCTATATCAATATTTGTTTAATACGTAGGAATTACTCTTTTGGTCGCTCCTGCAAAATAGCATCACGCTTTAAGCGGGAGTGCTACCGGGCCTGGGCTGACACATCAACGTCTCGGGATGTAAACACCAGCGCTCTTAAAAAGAAGTATAATTCCACCTCCAGGTTCTTCAAAAGAGTCATTGCCAAAGCAAGGTCTGAGCACATCGGCAGAATTGGCGAGAAGCTAGTTCGCCTTCCTTCGGGAACCCGTGCATTTTGATCGCTCGCAAAGGCTGTCCAAGGGAACTTCTGTCAGCCATCTCTTCCATCTCTGCACAGAGAGAACGACTCACTGGCCCATGCCGCAAAGCAGAAAGCCGATCTGTTAGGCTCTCTTTTTGCGTCCAACTCGACTCTCAATGACTGGAGAACACACCGCCGACCATCCCGCGGTGATCTTATGGTCTACCTGACTCATAGATGGGCGGAGGCGGTTTGGACATATGAAGGCTTTTGATCGGGTCTGGCACAAAGCGCTTCTTTCGAAGCTCCTCCTATGGGCTTCCAGAAATTGTATTTAGATCACCCGTTTCCTTGCTGATCGGAGCATCAAGGTCGTAGTAGACGTGCATACTCTGATTACAAGCCTATCAAAAAATCAAAATCAAAAATCTAAAATCGTTTACTGCGTTTCAAAGGTAGTAACAAACAAGTGGCAAGGCCCCTGTACTGGTTGGTAAAACCTGTGTTACAGGTACCCAGCTCTTCAACAGACAAATTTTAACAATTTGAAACATAGGACATATTATATTAGTGCTAACAATTCTTTAGACATGAATTGATGACATTTTGATAATTAAGAAGAGTGAAATGTGTGTGTGTGTGTGTGTGTGTGTGTGTGTGTGTGTGTGTGTGAGTGTGTGCACGCGCTTGTATGTGTGCTTAGCGAATAAGCAGTACTGTTTCTTCATAATTGAGGCTAAGCAGAGTTGCTGTTAGCAAATTTTCAATTTAGCACAAGTGAGGGACATACATATTTAGCCTACTATTTAATTTATTATATAGATGTTTTGATTGACAGGCAAATTGTTTTTTCTTAAATTTGGTTTACAATATGGAATATTGAAAACAGGTAGAATTCTACGTTTTAGTGTCTGAGGGCAGTGTATGGTAAAGTGCTGTGGGTTCGTATAACACTCTTTAAAATGTACATTTGGCGAGTTGTTAAGATTTTGTAAAATTTGTGTAGTTCGTGAGTTCAGAAACGGATTGGTTTAAAGAACATCACTTTCAGTAATGCTCTCTGAGCCCTTTCAAGAGTTATTAAATAGGACTTAGCTGCTCCACCCCATGCTGTAATGCAGTAGCTTAAGACAGATTGCACTAGAGCTTTATACGTACATATAACGATTTTATTATCTGCGACATGCTTCTAAAACCCACATAAGCTTTCTTACCTTGTCAATGGTACACTCAATTTGTTTGTTCCATATAAGATGCTATTCGATAGTGATACCTAGATATTTAATAATAGACGATCTAGCAATATCAACACATTGACAATTTTCACCTGGTGTTGGGAGCAGCTATGAATTTTGAGAGCAAAGTCCGAGTGTGGTAAGGTATATTTTCGTATCGTAAAAGGGACGAATTGGGTTTTGATACATTAAGTGTTAATAGATGTGATCTTAAGTAATTTGATATATGTCGTAATCCTGATTCAGTCGTAATTCTAAGAGAATACCAACTCTTTTCACTTGAAAATCAGGGCGGTATCATCCGCATAGGTAAATATATCACAATTGGGAAGTTTGAGGCTACAGAGGTCATTCACATATATCAAAAACAATGTCGGTCCGACCACACTGCCTTGTGGAACGCCGTAAGTAATGGGAGATGACTGGCTGATAACGTCACCAAGTTTTAGATGCTGTATGCGGTTCGTTAGGTAGTCTGTGAATAGCTTATGGGGTGTCCTCTTATGCCAATGTGATATAGCTTACGTAATAATATTGCAATTGAAACAGAGTCGAACGCCTTGGAAGATCCAGGAAGACGCCGACACATTTATTGCCTGCATCTAGGTGCTTACAGATAGTGTCGGAAAGTGCCAGAACTGCGTCTTCAGTGGAGACGCCATTTCTGAAGCCAAATTGATTATTTGATAGCAAGCTGTTTTTAAAGGAATTCGTTAATGCGGTTGTTAATAAGCTTTTCCAAAATTTTGCCAGAACTGGAAGTACAGAGATAGGCCTATAATTTTCAATTTCAGCTTTATTTCCACTTTTGTAGATGGGTGTAACAATAGCTTTTTGAAAACAGAGGAAACAGCCTTTTCGAAACAGAGGTTATACATGACAAAGGACAGGGTAAGATAATTTTTGGCTATTTAAAAAAAGTAGTAGGAATGTTATCCTACCGGGGCGGAGTCGTTAGATAAGTTACAGATGATTGTATTAATTTCTGCTGTATCTGTTGCTAAAAGAGCGAAAGAATTTGATGAAGAGGGACTATTAATATTATTTATGCCACGAATAGAATTATAAGACATAGGGATGGTAATAAGTTTTCAGCCAGACGTTTACCTAAGTTAGAGAAGTAATTATTAGCACAATTTGCTGCTTCCAACGGTGACTACCACGAAAGAATAAAAGTGAAAAATAATATTCCTACATAGGTTATTCCAGACTCTCAGATCAAAGTTAATTATTACAATCAATCTACAGTGTGAATGCAAGGTATTATGTTTAGCTAGCGAAAACAGAACTTTAATAAAGAGGTGTGTGTGTGTGCAATATGTGTTTGTGTATTGGAGTAAGTATTAAGGTAAATATGTGACAAGAAAAGTGTGTAAGTTAGGAATGTGTTACTGGCATAAACAGAGTTAACAGAACATAGGTGCAACATACAACTAAAAAAGTTATGTATATAACCTATATTAATTGCTTGAATACTTAGTAAGACATGGATCCACTTGAAACTAAGTACACAGTTCATGCATAGTCATTTGTTGGCCTCATAAATGCCTTTTATTTGTGCTTCATTCATAATTTTTATGATCGGGGATGAGTTATCTTTCTGCACCAGAACTTCACCTACCGAGGTCCAGCAATATTTATACTTCAGATTTTTTGACAATTCCTCTCTAAGTAGTACCATTAGGTGTGAGATGGTCAGAGATAAAAATAGGGGTACATGTTCCCTTTAGACCTAGTTTCTGGGTATTTAATTTATTATTCTTATTATGGTTATTGTACTTTTTAGCGGCGCTCGTAATGTTCATTTTCTGGACATAAGTTGACATTTCGACAACAATAGGCTTTTTATCGCCCTTTATGGTCGTCCTATATATATCCTTTATGTCATTACTTTGTATGCTCAACAACGTTTCTTTGGATTCATTTTCCGATCTTGGGACATTTTTCAGTTTAAATGAACATTTATGTTGGGCTTTCGTGAGATTTTCGACCTTATTTTCAAGTATAGCAATATATTCCTTCTGTTTATGCCTCTCTTGCTCCATAAGGTCCACTTTTACACATGTTGTCGTATTTGATTGAGAGAAAGGTCAGTGATTCCTCTATGGATATCAATGCAGATGTTATTTCTGTTCTTTCGCTGTTTTGCTGATCCATCCATGAAGTAATCATGTCTTTTATTTCTGTCCCAAAGTCCTCTAAATCGGTCAGAATTTTTCGGAGCGCTTTCTTTAATTCGTGAGCTAACAAAATTGGGGGCGATGTTTCTTTGTCGTCGGAGACCCTAGGCAGGTTGGAATCAGAATTGCATTTTCCGCTGTTCGAAACATTTTCAGAGTTCTCGTACGGCCTCAAACTTATTTCCAGCTCAACGAAGTGTAGAACGAATTGATAGCTTATATTTTATAGTCGAGAGTCACGGCGTCACTTGTAGTAAGCGTGTTGGCAGGTGGTAGGTATGCTTCAACTAATGTCGTAGTCTCGTAGCATGAGAAGGAACGATAGAAAGGATTAAAAGAATATTATAAAGAAGCGAGAGAATATGAGCATTCATAGCAATCATGTATTTCGTAGCGAACCCAGTAGTAGTGTCTACGGCGGTTGACGTAGTTACAACGATCATGCAGGGAGGAAAGAGATGAAAACAAGCACCACCCGTCTTCTTTTGGCACCGCTTGCTGCGTCAGTGAGCAAAGATGCGATGCAGGAACGAGAAGGCAATTATCTCACTCGCACGTTCCCACCGCAGCCGGTCGCTGGTGTTGAATAGTCAAATGTACTTAATGTTATTGATAAATTTTAACTATTTTGTGTCTTATTGACACACGCTCGCGCACGAAATCACGGGAGGAAGAGGAAACCTGGTGTTTCACAAGGCTGCGTGCTATCACCAACGTTGTTTCTTCTGCATATCAATGATATGTTGCAAACCGGTAACATTCATTGCTGTGCAGACGGCAGCACTGGTGATGCCTTATACACCGGCCGTGCCAATATTTCTCGGTAAAACGTCGCAGAGTACCGGGATAAACTTGTGTCTGAAGTCGAGTCTTTTCTGAACAAAGTCTCGGATTGGGGGCGAATAAATCTAGTCCAGTTCAATCTCCAGTAGACAAAAATTTGCGCGTTTACCACTAAAAGAACCCCTTTGTCGTCTCTCCTCAGTTTCAAGGCACTCTCCTTGCTACCTCAGCTAGCATCGGAATCCTCGGCGTCGACATATCTAATAGTGTGCAGTTTCGTGGTCACTTGGAAGGAAGGTCAAATTGGCTCTAAAAGCTAGGCGTGCTCAGCAGAGCGAGACAGTATTTGATGCCGGCATCATTTGCAACTTTACAAAGTGCAAGTTCGGCCTCACACGGAATACTGTTCTCATCTCTGGGCTGGGGCTCCCCAGTGCCAGCTCCTTCCACTTGACGTATCCAGCGCAGAGCGGTTCGAATCGTCGACAACCGAGTTCTTTCTGATCGGCTCGATTCACTGAACACGCAGCGCCAGTGAATCGAGCCGGATGTTGTATTCCTTTGCATTTTCTATCGCATCTACCACGGGAGTGCTCTGAGGAATTGTTCGGATTAATTCCAGCCACCAAATTTCACGAATGCACATCGCGTCAAAATTCACGATACCATCCTCTACATCTGGATGCTTGGCGGTCCACCACTGTACGTTTTACTAGGAATTTTCTTCCTCGTACAACTTCGCTGTGGAATTGTTTACCACCGGCCATTTTCCGGACCGATACGACTTAGGGACCTTCATCACGAAAAAGCTTACTCCTTTCTAAAAGGCTGGCAACGCACCTGCAATTTCCTGGTATTGCGGTTGTTCGTAGGCGGCGGTATTCACTACCATCAGGTGAGCCGCATGCTCGTTTGGCCCTCTTCTATAAAAAAACTCTTTCACATATCATACCCTGTATAGATATTTTTTTCATCTTACATTCAGTTTACCATATCCAATGAATCCAATTCAAAGATTGTCCTTTATTAGGGTTCCGTACCCAAAGCGTATCCAACGGAACCCTATTACTAAGCCTCCGTCTGTCCGTCCGGCCGTCTGGCTGTCAGTGGGCTGTATCTCATAATCCGTTATAGGTAGACAGTTGAAATTTTCACATAATGTGTATTTTTGTTGCCATTATAACAACAAATAATAAAAATTTAAATAAATTAAAAATTTAAAGGGGGCTCCCCTACTAGAAACGTGTATTACAATGGTACGGAATCCTTCATGCGCGAGTCCGACTCGCACTTCGCCGATTATTCTAAATAATTCTGTCAGCAATGAACATTAAAGACGATAACATCCCAAATGTCATTAACTTAACTTACTAAAAATAATTAAACACGAATAGGACGGGACTTGGCATTCATATTCTAAAATACGGCTAACCAATAAAAAAGAGATATTTTTATTTGTGTAAACGGTTTTTGTAAAATTTAAACAAACCTTATTGCTAGGGCCTCATATCACCAACGAGTAATATTTGAAAGTGTATTAATTAAAAAAATTATAGAAAAGGGGCAAATGAGCATGCTACTCAATTTGATGGTAAGTGATCGGTACCACCCAAAAAAACCTGCAACACATTGCCACACTTAGAAGAACGAGTTGGTTATCACCATAATTGTAAACTTTTGTCATATCTTACTCTTATGCAAATGTTTTGTGCTATACGTATATTTTTTGGAAACGGTAACACTAGATTTGTTGTTTGTGTTAGAGTGATAAACAAACTAACAGTTCATCTGATGGTAAGAGGTTAATGTAGTTCGTAGCCACCGGCAACCAACTTCAAACAAAGTATGGCACAGGCGTTGTCACCTTTGTGAACTAAGATAAAATGGCTCAGCCTATAGATAAAGACAACTCAGGACTGATCACCCTTAACCTAAACCACAATACGACTCTTAACTAATCATACGTTAAGCAGTGACTGTCACCTTTCAAGATAATAGACATTATTTATACTTTGATATCTACATATATATTATTCTGTCTATATTTATTTACTCTGCTATTTATTGGATTGACTGATTAATCAATAGTATCTTCCAAGCAGGGCTCGGAAACCGGTTCAACTTCTAAACCGGTTTCGGTCATTGACCCCAAAACCGGTTTTTGCAGAATACCGGTTTTCACAAATTTAGGTTAAGGTAGTAACAATTAACCGGTTAAAACCAAGCTTTGTAATGCCCCGCCCTCTCCCTTACCCCGCTTGTATCCAACTTTGTACGGCTACGCTCTGTCTAATTCACGAAGTTTTAGACGCACGTACGATATATTCATTGCATCAACGCGACTTCTAAAACGACATCCCTCATATTTTTCATCTTTCAGCAATGACCGTATTATAAATAACAGAGGTAAGTTTTGTTTCAATTAATTATGCGTTATCTCCACTTTAAAATTAAGTTTCGATATCATGTTTCATTTCACCTTATATATTTATATTGACTTTATTTATATTGAAAGTTTTCTACTAAAATTACGCTTTGCATTTTAATTTAATGCCTTTAGTTTTAGTAATATATCGCAATAAATGATGAACTTTGTTAACAGAAAACACGTTTTTTAAAGTTGATGAAATTATATGTTATAGTATTTGTTCTTTTTAGGACTGAAGTGAGGCAGATCACCAGATTTTTAGATTTAGAAGCTCGTGATTAGAACCAATCTCTATCACGGTCTTTGCAAAACTAATAATTACCACTTCTGAGGTTAATAAAGTTTAATTAGAAGTCGTGTTTACACGATAAAAATTTATTTGTCATGTTCAGAGAATTCTAAAGTCGAACAGGATAAAAGAAATTACCATTTTCACATCTCATTAATGAGGAACTGAAGCATATCTTACCATGTTGTATACGTACAGGATGCTACTAAAATATTAGTTTTAAAAAATAGAGTAGAAGGTAACCATAGAAGAAATTAACTTTACTGATACAGAAGTTAATAAAGAAAGATAATAACTTGAATCTAACAAATCATTATGATTAAAATCGGCTATATTTTGCTGTCGACTGTCACCAAATACATATACAAAAATTCTGTCATTTACTAACAGTAATTATTAATAACTCCCATTTAACTAAATACTCAACAGTATAAATCACATTGATATTTACGATCTTGTATTGAATTATAAAAGAGAATGATTAAAAGTGCAACCAAGTTTTCTCACGCCTCAAGACCATCGCTTTGAAATTTCTTACAACCATTCATACTTTACGAATATAGAATTAAATTTATTTATATAAATGAAATTGAAGTATCTGTTTGTAATGTCAAAATAACAGATTTTTACCAAATACATATTATGAAAGTTGGGTGCGTTGTCGGCCTTTTAGAAAGGAGTAAGCTTTTTCTTGAAGGTCCCTAAGTCGTATCGGTCCGGAAAAACGCCGGTGGTAAACAATTCCACAGAAGTTGAGCAAGGAATTATTTAAGGAATTATTAGTTTTATACGTGGTAGAGCCATGCTGCAGCTATATTAGTAGTATAGCTGTAGCACGAATGGGCCAGCTCGACCGGGGAAGGACCACGCCTCACAGAATATTAGCGTAAAATAGCAGCTTAACAAAGCTGTGTTTCGTAAGGCGAGTTTAGAGAACCGGAGACCCTTTTTACTGGAAGAGGCGTTCCATCTTAGTCCTCACGGGTGACAACGCATCTCCATTTTGATTCGCAAACGAAAATATGTGTAGATGTCTAAGGGCCACAGCAACCACTTACCATCAGGTGGACTGTGCTTGTTTGTCACCCTTTCCTATAAAAAGGAAGAAAACTCCTAGTAAAACGCAGAGTGGTGGACCGTCAAGCATCCAAATGGAAAGGATGGTATTGTGAATTTTGACGCGATGTGCGTTCGTGAAATATGGCGGCTGGAATTATCCGAACCTCAGAGTACTCCCTGTGGTAGATGTGATAGAAAATGCGAAGGATGCAACATCCCTACGCAGTGCCAGTGAATCGAGCCGATCAGAAAGAACTCGGACGTCAACGATCCGAACCGCTCTGCGCTGGATGCGGTCAAATGGAAGGAGCTGGCACTGGGATGCCCCGGCCTAGAGATGAGAACAGTATTCCATGTGAAGCCGAATTTGCACTTTGTAAAGTTGCAAGCGATTGTCCGACATGAAATACTGCCCCGCTCTGCTGAGTACGTCAAGCTTTTAGAGGCCAATTTGCCTTCCTTCAAGTGACCACGAAACTGCACACTATTCAATACGTCGACGCCGACGATCCCGATGCTAGCTAAGGCAGCAGGGAGTGCCTTGAAACTGTAAAGGTACGACAAAGGGGTTCTTTTGCGATAAACGCGCACACTCGACTTCAGACATAAGTTTGTTCTGGTACTCTGGTAAATATTGGCACGGCTTGTATATAAAATATCAGCAGTGCTGTCGTCCACATAGCAATGAAAGTTACCAGTTTGCAACATATCATTTATATGCAGAAGAAATAGTATTGATGATAGCACGCAGCCTTGTGGAACATCAGCCTTAATAGGCTTATAATCAGAGCATGCATCGTCTACTACAACCTTGATGCTCCGATCAGCAAGGAAACTGTTGATCCAATTGCACACTCGGGAAGCCCATAAGAATAGAGCTCGAAAGGAGCGCTTTGTGCCAGAACCGATCGAAGGCCTTCGCTATGTCCAAACTAACGGCCATTCCTTCCTTAGACTCTACTACCCACGCCCATCTATGAGTTAGGTAGACCAGAAGATCACCAGCTGATCGACCCCTACAAAACCGTTTACAATAGATTCCATTATTTTTGAGAAGAAGGAGGAGCCGACGGTTTTTAGGGATTGGGTGGACCAAAGCTGTCTTCCATGAATTCGGAACAACACTTTAGGTGTAGGAGTACCGGAAAAACGCGTTAAAACCGGTGCCAACTTCGGAGCACACGTGTTCAGCACAATGGGTGGGACTCATAAGTCCCATTCGTCTTGTTGACGTCCAGGAGAGGATTGCTTTGCGAACCGTGCGCTGTAAACCGCACATCCGGCATGGAGCAATCACACCGCGGGATGGTTGGCGGTGTGTTCCCCGTCATCGAGAGTCGAGTTGGACGCAAAGAGGAAGATTAACAGATCGGCTTTCTCCTTTGCGGCATGGGCCAGTGAGTCCCTCTGTGCTGAGATGGAAGAGATGGCTGACAGAAGTTCCGTTAGACAGCCTTGGCAAGAAACCAGAATGCACGAGTTCCCGAAGGCAGGCGAACTAGCTTCTCGCCTATTCTGCCGATGTGCTCTGACCTTGCCTTGGCAATGACTTTTTGAAGGACCTGGAGGCGGAATTATACTTCTTTTAAGAGCGCTGGTGTTTACATCCCGAGATGTTTGTGTCTATGCCGGTAGCACTCCTGCTTATAGTGTGATGCTATTTTACAGGAGCGACCATATCATGGCTGAGATCTGCCTCTGAAGTTGGAATAAAAGTTCCATATCCTGAAGTACCACATCAGCAACAGAATCAGCAACAACCCTGGGAGTGTCCAGCGAGAAGCAACCCGCACTCAAGGGTAGGATGCAAAGAAAGACCGCATTCCGTCCCAATCCGCCGACCTGTAATGCCAAACACGGCGGCAGTCTGCAGAATGCAACTGCAAGGAGCGTGAGGGCACCACACTCCGGACAAGACAATGGTCCTAGGAGTCAAGAGGGCGTCTTCAGAAACCTGATATCCGTCCGGATGAGAGGTCAGCAGGAGGTCCAACAGGAAGGTGCATAACTTTCACATCTGGAATCCGAGTAGGCGAAGTAACCAGCTGTAAAACCATATGCCAAGGCAAAATTATAAACAGATCTCTCCGCATGATCGGTTAAACGAACCGAGCCATTCGACGTGGTGGGCGTTAAAATCGCCAAGGATAACGATCTCTGCTGTAGCAAGAAAGCTGTAGCCATTTGGACGTGGTCGAGTAGGTCTGTGTGGGCATTACCGCTATGAGACCTATACAGGCACCCGTAGACGCGGGGATGGTCGTAGCTGTCTACGCGCAGCCATAGGATGGACAGGTCCGTACTTCAAGACTGCCGAGGAGTTGAAAACAGATGTCTTCTGACGCATACGCAAACTCTCCAGCCCGGGACGACACCAAAGGAGTGTTCTAATTTGTACCCCAGGTAGGTCTATGAGAGATATGAATTATCAGCCTTTAAGCGACACTTAGGACACCTGAGTCTCGGTTAAAAGAGAAAGTTCGGCTTCGTCCCCACCCTCATTCCCCCACCCCGTATACGCGGGGCAGCCTAAGCACCCACGCTCAGGAAAAGTGGGATAGCTTGGGCGTGGATGCTCCGCGAGGGATTCTCCGTCACCAGGGCTGTTGGAACCTCCTAGGGTAGTTTTTGTTTGATTCCGCTACCATTCATGGCATTCTGCGAGGTCGTGGTATCACCCTGGTTCGGGCCGGCCCATCCGTGCGACATCAAAAGCTGCCATGTGACTCTACCACTGTTAAAACGTAAACATGGAACAAATTTATTTACTTTTTTCTCCCCATCATAAATAAAACATCATAAATAAACAACCGATATACAAAAATAAATTATTTTCTTCGTATGAGACAAGTCCAGTCTTAACGAATAAACCAAACACAATAACTGCCTTTCCACCGGGCTCTTTTTGCGAATACTTCTCTAATACTTTAACGTTTTTCGTTAATGCCAAACTCCCACTAGACACTCTGATCGCGAGTGAAAGAACGTGTCGCTTAAGGGTGCGTTTGCAAATCGGGCGAAATTATGCTGTTTTTCGGTACATTTTGTGACAAAACTAAACCAAATCAAACATAGCTAATTGCTACCACGTATAGAATGGTTCTTCATCTTCAAATGGTGGTGACTTTTTTGTTGAAAATAACAGTTTTTATATTGTAAATACGATCTTCTAGCCATTTTCTACAAAATTAACGATACCGGCTCATGTTTAGGTACATTTTTGTTCTATTATCAACATATATTAAGATTTCTAAAAATACTATAAGTAGGCAGACATATTCAATAAAAATAGTGGTGTTTACTTTTTATCAAAATGCCACAAATAGTCGTAAAAAAAATAAAAACTGATGCTTATTTTTTCACATATTTTGCTAATACGGATGAATCATAATAGATTGCAATAAAATAAAAAATAAAATAAAATCTCTTTATTTCGGACAAACATCCATAATTGTTAGTAGGTACAAAGAAAGTTATAGCTATGTTAGTAATAATTAAGCGCAGACACGAATAATTAGTTAGTTATAATTTGTTCTTAGTTAGTTAGTTTAAGTACAAACCAGGCCTACCCGAGGCACTAGGTTTATGCACATGCATATTCACCCAGTGTCCCATAATAGGACAATCTGGTTTGCTACTAATAGCCCTCAGTATGGTGTTGAGCTACCACGTATTCTGCGCATGAGCGAGGCTACACGTTTACGCAACACCGTTTCGAAGCTATCAGTGCGCGCTTGCGCATACATGCCCGATGCGCTGCAAAATCGCGGCAGACCCAACATCATCCTGAAGGTATTATTATACTGTACTGAGTGCACTGAAAGCCCCCGCGTATAATCAACCCACAGATTACACGTGTACATTGTTTGGCAGAAGGCTTTAAACAATGTTATTTTAACTTCTGTGGTACAACGTGAAAATCTGCGGGCTAACATATTGCAGCGGACTGCCAACGCTCTCCTTTCCTCTCCATATCACAGTCATCCTCAGCCTCTCGTTCACAATGTGACCGAGATACTTGAAGGACGATACGCGATGTAGAGCTACTCCGTTTAGGTACACTGGCGGAACATTAAGAGCTCTGCGACTGTCTGCCTTAATATTATAAACTCACTCTTCTTTACATTGTAAAGAAGACCGTGAGACTCAGCAAAACGCTCACAAACGCTCATCAGTCTTCTGAGAGCAGCGACTGATGGACTCAGCAGCACCATGTCGTCGGCATAACTTATACTATTGACACAAAGACCGTCTATAGAACATCCGACACGCATGCTGCTGAGCCCACGAATGAGCTGATCAATATAGCAATTAAATAGTGGAGAGGTCAAACCACCTTGTCTCACCCCACATTTAAGCTTAAACTCATCAGAGAAACTGTCCAAGCCATCTGACTTGGTTAGTCTGATGTCCATACCAGTATTTAAACACATTGACAATGTCATTCGGGACACCACTCGCCAACAGCTTCGCCCAAAGAATATCATACTGTACCAAGTCAAACGCCTTCGACAGATCCAGAAAAGCAGCATACACACATGTTTTTCTGCAAGTGTAGTACTTGATTATATGCTTGAGGGACATAATAGCACACCAGTGGATAACCCTGGCCGAAAACCGAACTGGGCGTCGTGAAACTTAAGATGTTGTTTAAGTTGTCTCTCAAGCAAACAATCAAGCACTTTAGCCGTCACAGTTGCTAATGAGATCGGTCGGTAGTTGGTCTTATCCGAAATATCCCCAGTTTTATTTTTAACAATTGAACTACGACCGTTCTCATTAGATCCGCAGGTAAGTAGGCATGCCTCCCACAGATTGTGAACAGCATTCCCAGCAACCTTGGCAGGTGAGGCCCCGCAAAGGAAATGCTCAATGCTGAGGCCGTCGTGCCCCTGGCGACTTGCCACGCTTCATTCCTTTTATCGCCTCGAAAACCTCCTTGGCAGTGAAACGTTCTGGCACGCCGGTCACGATCGGCTCAGCAACCACCTTATCACATTTACCAGCATTTTATTTTATTTTGGTGCCTGTTTTGATTTATTGTACAAAATTTCGATGAAACCTCAGTCCGCGCTCGGTCGCCGTCATGAGTGGATACTGTATCGCCTGCCTGATTGCAGCAGTCAAAAGATCGCTGTACATACACAAAATATTCGAATTTGATACATAGGTAATTGACAAGGCCTGTCAAGTGTGTATGTAATGTGTGATTATAAAAATAATATTATTATTTTATAATCACACATTTTGTTATAATATTTTGTTTCGCTGAAAGTAAGTGGATTTATATATATAAATAATTATATAAATGCCTATTCGTCTTGGACTTTATGGAGTGATCTGAAAGTGTTCATCGGTGACTGCTACTGGAACTCCTAGTCGAGTAGAACTAGATGTGCCGAGTTTGGGCTCGTTTGTTAGTTATGATAAGACTTTACCTCCGGACTTGATGGAGACCTGATGCTGTACTTCGGTGACCATTACTGGAATTCTGGACGAGTAGAACTAGGTGTGCCGAGTTCGCCTCGTTTTGTTAGTTATGATGAAACCTAACCTCCGGGCATGATGGACAGACCTGATGGTACTTTGGTGACTACTTGAACTCCTGGACGAGTAGAACTAGGTGTGTCTGTCACCATCAAGTCTGGGGGTGTTCTTATCATAACTAACAAAACGAGCCCAAAGTCGGCACACCTAGTTCTACTCGTCCAGGAATTCCAGCAGTAGTCACCAAAGTACACCATCAGGTCACTCTATCAAGTCCGGAGGTAAGCTCATCATGACTAACAAAACGAGCCCAAACTCGGTACACCTAGTTCTACTCGTCCAGGAATTCCAGCAGTAGTCACCGAAGTACACTATCAGGTCACTCTATCAAGTCCGAGGGTAAGCTCTCATCATGACTAACAAAACGAGCCCAAACTCGGCACACCTAGTTCTACTCGTCCAGGAATTCCAGCAGTAGTTACCGAAGTATACCATCAGGTCACTCTATCAAGTCCGGAGGTAAGCTCATCATGACTAACAAAACGAGCCCAAACTCGGCACACCAAGTTCTACTCGTCCAGGAATTCCAGCAGTAGTCACCGAAGTACACCATCAAGTCTCCATCAAGCCTAGACGTTAGGTCTCATAATAACTAACAAAACGAGCCCAAACTCGGCACACCTAGTTCTACTCGTCCAGGAATTCCAGCAGTAGTCACCAAAGTACACCATCAGGTCTCTCCATCAAGCCCGGAGGTAAAGTCTCATCATAACTAACAAAACGAGCCCAAACTCGGCACACCTAGTTCTACTCGTCCAGGAATTCCAGCAGTAGTCACCGAAGTACACCATCAGGTCACTCTATCAAGTCCGGAGGTAAGCTCTCATCATGACTAACAAAACGAGCCCAAACTCGGCACACCTAGTTCTACTCGTCCAGGAATTCCAGCAGTAGTCACCGAAGTACGCCATCAGGTCACTCTATCAAGTCCGGAGGTAAGCTCTCATCATGACTAACAAAACGAGCCCAAACTCGGCACACCTAGTACTACTCGTCGAGGAGTTCCAGTAGCTGTCACCGAAGTATACCTTCAAGTCACTTCACCAAGTCCGAAGCTAAAGTCTTATCATAACTAACAAAACCAGCCCAAAGTCCACAGCCACCATCGCACTGCTAGTAGTGGGCTTCTAGTGCCTAGTGGGCTTCTAGTGCCTAGCAGTCTCTGGAGCAGCTATTCGTATTTCGTATGTAATATATTTTTGTATGGTATAAGAAATGAGAAAAAAAATCAATCTTTCAAATTATCAAAATGTTTTTACTTGATTACGATTCCCACACCCGCAGCTAACCGTGCGTACACTTGTGTGTGACCCGTGTCAATGTAATAGTTCGATTCTATACCTATCAATTTTGCAAACGCGTCCTTAAAGGCAGATAATTGACCATAAGTATGCCGCATGCGGCGACACGACATAAGCACCTCATAACGTGAATCTACCCTATCCCATTCATAATTATTTTTACGTTTACGTAATTAACCGGTTAATTTGGGTGTCAAAACCGTAAGTAACCGGTAACCTACTGTTTAGGTTAGTTAAAACCGGTTACTTGTTTAACCGGTAATTGAAGGAGCGATATATTTACCGGTAATTAATCGAAATTAACCGTTTTAAACCGGTTCCGAGCCCTGCTTCCAGGGTCGGAAACCGGTAAAATTATCAAACCGGTTTGGCTTGCAAGTACATGTGAACGAAATATTAAGTTTCGTTCCAACGTAACCTTAACTTAACCGGTATTTTCAAATAAAGTTCCCATTGTGGTTAGTGTTCATTAACCGTTATTGAACAGTATTTTTTCGTTCTTTAGATTTAAGGCAAGGCGGGGATAGGGGAATCCACCGACCCGCGCGCCGCCGCGCCACACACGCCAGTGGCAGCGGCAGATAGCTACAAAAATCACGTCGCACAGACAATTATATTACTTTTCTTAGTGTATATTCAAAAAACCGGTTTATTTTGTTTACAGAACAAAATGAATTCCGGTTTTGTTCTGAACATAACGTTAACATAAAACCGTTATTAACCTTTATTAACCGTTATTTTTCAAACCGGTTCCGGGCCTTGGTATCTTCATATTAACTCGTGGAATTTGCAGAATACCCAAATTTAAAAATAATAATAAATTATGGATAATTTTAAGTAAGCAAGTCACGCAATTTTTCGCTCCGGAGCAGTAGACACGTGAATTAATTATCTTAATGAATGTTAATTAAAGTAATAAGTTAAAAATTTATAAGAAAACGCAAAAGCTAATTTTCATTTTATAAAGGGAATTAAATAGACAGGAACATTAACCATTTATTTTTTTTAAATATAATTTAAAAACCATTTTGTAATGGTTTAACTTTTAACAAATTTAAAAAGGTCATAGAATCTACGCGTATATTTTCTATATACGTTCACCGATTTCGCAGTAATGGGTGGACAAATATAAATAATTCTTTTTTTTATTAAATACTAGCGATCTGCCCCGGCTTCGCACGAGTGATTTCTGGATCTCAACAGCGCCACCTACCGGGTCCAATTGTGAATCTAAACCATTCAAAAACACACAAAAAATTTCATCTAAATCGGTCCAGCCGTTTTTGAGGATTTGCGAGACTAACGGACAGCAATTGATTTTTATATATAGAGATTTTATACGTCTATGTCACAAACAACCGACATTATATTTATTACCTTGAGCTAGTGATATTACTTAGTCTACTGAAAGAGATAAAAAATTAAACTTTTAATGCAAAGTAAAAACCGGTTTTGAAAACTAAAAAGCATAAAATAGCTTCCGCATCATAGCTTCCGATCGGAGCTTTAATTCTTCGAAAGTTTGTTTTAAAATGTTTAAATTTAATTTTGCTCTACGAAAACTAACTACAATCTCGTCAAGAAACACTTCTCTTATCATATCATGCATATGTCACTGCTGTATTAAGATATGGTCTCATATTATGGAGAAACTCGACAGACGTAAACCGGGCTTTTATAGCACAAAAACGCTATGTACGAGCAATTTGTGGCGTCGGGCCACTCGTTTCTTGCAAACCACTATTTAATGAATTAGGTTTTCTTACTCTACCATCCATGTACATTTTTGAACTTTCAATATTCTTAAAAAAAATTATCCTCATTTCTTTACTAAATTAAAAGATACAGTAAAATGTAGTACCAGATACCCAGAAAAAAATATTTTGTCTTCATTAAAAACTAGTCTGTACTCAAAAAATTGTTATGTGATGGCTATTCAAGTGTTTAACAAAATCCCAAATGAAATAAGGCAATAAGATTATAATCGATTTAAAAGTAATTTATTAAAGTGGCTTTTGGAAAAACAATTTTATTCTGTAAATGAACTGCTAAAAATAAAACAACGTTTATTGACTGTTAAACGCTATTTCTTCTTTGATCGTGTTTTAAAGGGTTTTTTTGTAAACTAATGCACGTTTAATTTAACTTAAATATTGTATTTTTAACCATAAGTTTTCATATACCAAAAAATTGGTGAAATATGTGATAATTTATTATTTTATACGAACATCTTTGTACCATATTTCTTATGAATAAATTTATTTATTATTATTTCGATACACTTTATCTAGTCGCCGACTTTAATAGCTATTATATAGAAATTATTTTATTGTAACAATAAAATAATTTCTATATAATATATATACAGGGTTATTTTGCAATAACCGGCCAAATTTGCAGAGAAGGTTCAGAATAAGTAATTTATGCAAATGGTGAAGAAAAATTAATTAAATAAATCTCAAACATTCTGTCTTTTTTACCTTTTAAATTCAAAATGCGTGGTAATGCATACATTCGCAAGAGTCGATTGGTAGGCAAAAACGTTGTTGCCCATAAATCTCATTCAATTTGGGATAATTTCATATAAAAGTAGAAGCCTTATTTACTCGTGTTTTCAAAAACTGCAATAACGGTTTAACATTATTTACATATTTCAACTCAAGATTAAAATTGGCTACTCTTTGAAAAATAACCCTATATATTTTGTATATTCTCATGCCAAGAGTGACGATTAAGGCAAATACTTCCTACAACGGGAGAGGCCGAGCAGTGGACTTTTAAAAGCTAATGATATGCTCCAGGTGAGAATATTTTATACGTTTACATATCCTCCATAATATTAAAATGAATTATTATCGCAAGACTAACGTGAAATAGGCCATCTGTACAGATTATCACAAAGATCAGAGAAATAATAGAAAAGAATAATTTATTTACAAACTTATTTTTATATACCAAGAGATATTTTGCGTTCCGTGATTAAAATAAGTGCATAAATAAGTAATTTTGTAAGCTTCGGATGCGAAGTCTTATAATAAGGACAATGTAATATACCGACTTGATCTGGTGAGAATTTAAATTGGATTAATAGGAGGGTAACCAAAATAAAATACCTGTAAGTGACTTCGTACATTATCGTATGTACTCTGAAAAAATACCATCGCATTGCTAACTTTATCCTTTTTTGAATTCGGTTAAAACGTTTTTTTTTTATTTGTAGAATAAGGGTGACAAACGAGCACACAGTCCACCTGAAGGTAAGTGGTTGCTGTGGTCCATAGACATCTACATATTATATTCTCAATTAAAAATCAAAATCAAGATACGTTGTCACCCCTTAGGACTAAGATAGAATGTCTCGTTTCCAGTAGAAATAGTCTCCAGTCCTCTAAACTCACTCTACGATTATAAACATATCATTAAGCTGCTGTTTTACACTGGTAGTCTGTGAGAGCGTGGTTTTCCCAGCTCGAGCCGACCCATTCGTGCTATAACTATAAAACTGCAGCATGGCTCTATCACGTATACGTAACGTTTATTACTTGAAGTTATACTATTTTTACAAGCTTCGAAATTTAGGAATTCAAAATCAATAAGTTAGTTAGGCATGACACAAGGATATGATTTAGGATTGCCACCTTTTTTTTTGAATAAATATAGTATTTTTGCCAAAAAAAGACGCAAAAATATAGTACTTTTGAGAAATTCAGGAAAAAAAGTACACATTTATTTTTAATCTTTATGCATTTTTCCATATAAATTTGTTATTTCTCTTCGCTTTGGCCATCAACCTTTAAAATAATTATAAGAATCTGAGCAATTTAGATTCATATTAAAATAAATTAATAATTCATTTTTAATGAAATTTATTATCTATTTCTTTCTTCTTTCCATTTAACATTCATGTCGGAAAAATTATTTCCGTAAAACTTACTTGTTCGAGACTTCCAGTCACAGTTAATATAAAAACCGTATATAATATTATTTTTCGATACTATATATTATAGTACGGGTGGCAAATCTAATATGATTACTCTTAATTGACCAATAAAAAAAAGTAAAAACCGACTTCAAGAAATTAAAAACGAAAATTATTTCCACATAATTTTATAGCTTCCATAGCCGTGGTTTTAATTCTTAGATATACTATGCCTTAGCATCGACGTCAGAAGCTTTTAAAATTTCATGGAAATTATTTTATACGTTTTAGTTTGTGTTCGGTGTTTGTTTTTGAAGTTTGATTTTACTTTTCTCTAAAGTTAAATTATTTGCCCTTTTCGAATGGTCTGAGTATATCTATAGACCCTTACTTATAAGTATAGTCTATGTATCTAAGGAATAGTCTAAGTATGACCTTTGTTTATCCTTCGTTGGCAAATATGTCTCCTTGTAATTCGGGCGAATCAAAATGAACCTATACGTATTAAACGCATTTGAAAAGATGACAATTTTTGGAAGACGAAAATGAAACGAATACTAGTACAATTTTATTTAGAATGCTTAGTTGCCAGAAATAGTAAACTCTAGGCATTCACGCGGTATGTCGATTAGACATCTTTCATTACAGGATAAAGAAAATGAGAAGCTTTCATCACTCTCGCAGCAAAAATCGAACAATGAATCTCAACCGGGCCTTAGCACACGTCCACTTGACTTCGTGGAATTTTGATTTGTTGGTTTGATACCCAATACCCATACTCTGTTGATGTCACATGGTTCCCCGAGGAATTTAAATTTGCCAAATGTTATTTTATTATGTTCAAATATTTTACTATTATTATGAATGTTCAAATTTTTTGTTTTGTTACATTAGTGTGTGTGTGTTGTAAATTTACAAATACATTTCTGTGAATAGCCTACCGGGCCGTGTCGTGGCTGTGTAAGAATAACCGTTGCCCTATATCATCCCGTGGGTGTCCTAAGAGGCGACAGAGGGAAAAGGCTGTAACGGTATTATTACTTACCTCAGAAGCAGATGTAGAGCCTAAAGTCACAACGATTTATTTTAATCTTTATTTCGAGTGTCTGTTAATGCACTTAAACTAACAAAATATGAATGATTAACAACAATACAATAAACAAAACTAATTACTTAAATCATCATAATACAGTCCTACTCCTCGCAGTGTAATGCCAAGAACGCTGGCTGCGTTTTCTCGCTCAATAGCTATACTGAGCTTGGCGAGCTTAATTGAGCAAAAAAACGACTCAGACCTCTTCTCAAAAACGACGACAGCCAGACGTAGATAGAGTTACTTTAGAACAGTGATTTACAACCAGTTGTCCGTGGACCACTAGTGGTCCGCAAGAGCTTAAATATGGTCCGCGAAAGATTCAAATATTTTACCTACCTAATCCTTTTAAATAACACGTTTATTATTTTATCATCACGCGGACAGTGAACACCGCGCGTCGCGTAGCGAATAAAATTGCAATTTTCTACCAAACATTAATGCTACTTTTCAGTTTATTGTAACTATAATTATGTTAAAAATTTGTGGTCAAAATTGTTAGATTAACATAGTTTCTTCTTTCACCTTGTGGTCCCTGCTAACAACAAAGAAATCAACGTAGTCCCTGGTCAAAAAAAGGTTGGGAAACCCTGCTTTAGAATATTCCTCGCACGAGGACCCTACGGACTGATAGTTTCAGCAGCATAAATACACAAATATTCTCTAACTCATTAAGAATTTATAAAATGTTAGCGTGAAACATTGCGAAGCTGAATGAGCCATTACAAAAGTGTTTTTCTGTTCTTACATTAATAAACCCGAGCAACTCAACAAAAACAACAACTCTCGAAAGTGTTTGCTTTAAGTCTAAGTTGCTCTTAAACACAGAAAATGTTTATATGTTTTCCTTGTTTTTCCGTTCTTCCCATAACGGGGAATTCCTGCTAATGGTTTTATAGATTATTATTGTATTATAAATCATAACGATAAGTGTAATTGAAAATGATATTTAATATTGTCTGTTAACGAATAACATAATGTACAAAATAAGACTATTTACATATATTTTTTTCATAACTAATGGAAAAAGTACAATAATAACGGTGTACTCTCTCGCCGTATTTAAAGCTTAATGATGACTCCGTTCGTAATATTATGTGTTTGTATGACAGTAATACGTCAGGAAACAGTTTTATCACTGCGTGCACGAGGACATTGCTGGAGATGGCATATGGATTAGCATGTATTGAAACCTATACAATAATTATTACAGATGATTTCTTATAATTACGCGAACACTACACATTTAAATAAAACTAGTTTTACGGATTTTATCGCGTATATTAACTTATTTTATATTCCTGACGTTTCGAGTACTTTACAGCGCCCATGGTCACGGGGGACTGAGGTATTTGACGTCCCAATGTCATAGTTAACCACGGTTACCTCCAGATTAAAAATTATTAATTTTGTTCCGATCTACGCAGTATGAACTTACAGTATCTTGAAGTCTTGCAGTTGTATGCTTGGGTTGGGATTTAATTTTATTAATTATAGGATCCCAAGCAGATGGTAGCACCCAACCATCTTCTCTATTGAAATTAGGATGTTTTTGATTTCAATAGCCTCGCGAATCATCCTTGGAAGGAATCGGTGTTCTTTAGCGAGGATTTGTGGTCTATCAAATCTAATGTAGTGACGGGCTCGAGTGATCAGCCATGTGTTCTTTAACGCGGGTTCGATGTGAATCAGAAATACACATTCTGTGAAAATTTCAACTGTCTACCTGTTACGGATCATGAGATACAGCCCGCTGACAGACAGACGGACGGACGGACGGACGGACGGATTCCACAATTATTTCGTGTGCGGCAGCAACGCGTCGGGTGCCAGCTAGTATATAATAAAACATAATAATCATAAAGAATAATATACCGGATTTAATAAGAGCGGGTAGCGTGAGACTGACATATGACAGTAAAACCCAACCTCTCCGCTTCACGTTAGATGTGTGCAATACTTATTTAAAAAGCATGTAAACTAATAACTATAATAAAAATAACTACATTATCATAAACTGAGGGGGTTATTAGTATTTCATTGAGACATGCATAAATATTATTAAAATTTTTGTCTGTCCGTTTATATCTGTCTGTCTTTCCGGGCTAATCTTCAGAATAGCTAAGCCGATTGTAATAAAACTTAACGAACACATAGAGGGCAATGCCAAGAGCGATCTGGGCTATATATTATCCGAAAAACTTGGAGATTCTAAATCTATAAAATAAAAGGTCTTTGATTATCTTAAATCTATTTAACGCCACATTGATATTATATACTACCCAAGGGTGGAACGCTAGTTAGTAATAAGATTGTTTTATTTGATCTACGGGAAAGGTAAAGCGCCATGTTCCATCCAATCAAATGTGATTGAAAGCGGAAGTAACAGCCTATTATTTTATTTATAGGCAATTTAGTTAATAATGCTTTTCGTTTTACTATTATTTGAATACTTTTATTTTCCTTCACTCTTAGGCAATTTTAGTTAAGAGTTTAGAATATACGAGTAGTAATCTTTGAAATATATGGAGGGACATTTTGGGGCTGTTGGTTCTTAGGAGAACAATACACGATAGAAGCGTAATGTCCTTTCCCCTTACCCCCACAAGAAAACTGCACTTAAAGCATTTTGTCATCTCCTTCTTGCTCAGCAGCTCGTAACAGTTCAGTGCTGAACATGAGCCTTTACTATTCTAGGAGCTATAATCACCACGCTTGGCAAGCAACTTGGCAATCGCTGTACCAGGTGGGCACTTTTGACACAACTACCTAACACCGGTCTAGGTAATTTAAATCTGGTAAAAAAAACACGCATGAGTGTCGTGGAACACTCGGTTGGAACGAAGTCCCTTTTGTAGTAGATTATTGTTGATAAACGTATTATATTATTGACTAGTTTATTACCTGCGGCTTCGCTCGCGTGATCTTGAATTTAGGAACATCATTAAATGCTGTTCCGTGCCAAATTTAGCAAAATTCGATCACTTTTGAGTCACTCGGTGTCTGTCTTTATGTCTGTCAAAGATTTTTTATTCTAAAAGACTATTAGACGTAGATGATTGGTATTTGGCAAAGATATAATATGCTACAGGAACACGTGAATATATATGTCTAGAAACATCTACTATTTTTATATCGGGCGTGTCTTCCGATGTATCCATTAAAAAGGTAAATTGTCTTGGAATCGAAATGTATTATTATTATTTAATCTTTATATTAATTCATAATTAAAGTTAATTTAGTATTAACAAAATAATGATGAATTTCATGGTCTTCTATAAATTTACGGTATAATGTTTATTTGAGATATTTTGTTCATATCATTGGTCCTATTTAATATTGATTGGCACCATAAAATACATGTAGATATATTTTTTTACGTTCGAATAGACTTCAAAATTTCATAAATGCAGTTCTATAATGATGTATGTACAACACATGGAATAAAACTAATGTTACGGATTTTATCACGTTTAATTTTAAACTTTTTTTACGTGGGGTTTTTTACGACTCTGGATGACAGTTCCATAAAACGTCGTGTAAAAGAACATATCATTGATGTGAAGCACCGATGCTCCTGGATGTCTAAAGTATGTCAACATGTTTCGTATCATCCCAACCATTATATCGGATCTGATAGACGACAACAAATCCTTGCAATAGAACACCCATTCCTACCAATGATGATTCGCGAGGCTATTGAAATTAATAAAAACATCCTAATTTTAATAGGGAAGATGGCTGTAGCATTCAGCCATTTGCTAAGGACCCCATAATTAATAAAATTAAATTCAAACCTAAGCATACTACTGCATTTATTCTATTCTATGACATTAAGTCGTCAAACACCTCAGTCCTCCCGTGACCATAGGTGCTGTAAAGTGCCCAAAACATCGGGAATTAAAAAGGTTAAAATTAAACGCGATGAAATCCTTAAAATTAGTTTTATTCCTTATAAATTTTATTTACAGTGAACGTGGGAAGCACTACACTCATGAACGGAAGTAGCAAAATGTTCGCCTTGCAGTGGTGGTGAAAGAGTATCCGCCACCTCATATCGTCCCGTCGTAAGAGGCGACATAGGAAAACAAACAGGAGATGGGCAACATCACCTTCCTGACAACAGATCAAAATAGTAATAGCTGCGGTTGCAAACCCGCCTACCAAGCGTGTATGCGTGTAAACATAAAGGATATTTGCTATCAAATATCCAGCTACTATACAATTTATGGGGAGGCCTATGTTGATTTCAGTGGACTTTTGATAGGCTGACGATAATGAGTTCTACTCATCTTTGCAACCCTTAATGTTTACGGTAGAGTGAAACAATAAGTAACATACCTGAAAATATGAATGAAATAAAACTGCATATGTTACTACTGGGCACAGGCCGCAGAGAGTTTTGGCCAAAAGTATTCGCTGCGCTGATTCCAACGCGGATGACCTCAACTGGGAAACTTCTCAGATATGCAGGTTTTCCTTAACTGCCGAGAATGTGGTAAATTGACACTTGCAATAATTAAAATATATGCTAAAATATATAATAATACCATGAAATTTAAGTTTTAATCAGTTTGATTACCGCTTTGACAAGTAAAATAAAATAAACCTTTGTTTAAGTAAAATCTGCTTTCTTTAATTAAAGTATTTTTCCGCAAGAGCTGTTCATTTACATATACTCATATGAGCTATGAAACCAGGACTGTCACAAGTATCCTAGTATGTCTGAAAATATGAAAGCTATCTTAAATTACAAACTGATTTATAGTCTCATTAAAGGTAAAAAGTAAAGTAGCAGCTAATGTACGTCTCACTGCTGTACAGGGCTCATCATTACCTATAGTATTTTGTGGGATGAAAATAGAGTATGCTGCAATGCCTCAATACATATTAACGGTTTTCACATCTCCATGACTATTTTAATTACTCAGGCATCTAGGTTTCCACGAAGTTATTCTTCATCACTTTAACGAACACGTGTTAAGTCAACACGTAAAATTTTCTATAACAGATTCATACTGAGGGAGTCGTACACGTTTTGCTACCGTGACATGATGAAATCTCACGGCGAGCTACACGACCTCGTATTTGTTTAAATACAATTCAAAAACTGAAACTAAGCTTTTGCATTATTTTGACCACATCCAACGATGCCACGAACGAATTTTCAATTATTTACATCGTATATTCAGTAGCATTATATTATTTAATTTTATCAGTCACTACCATTTTAGTTTATTTAGAAGTAAGTAGATGGGGCCATTATTAGATGAAATAATGAAAGCCAAAACTATACTATCTAGTAATATCAGCGATAGAAGGAACATTTATTTATTATATCAAAATATAAATAAGGCATAAAATGATGTCAATTTGTTAAAAGTTCTGCTTCTATTAAAAAATACGCCACCAGCGATGAAAACGATTTAATGATATCGTCATATGACCATATCATGAAATAGCATTGTTGTGTTTAATTATTAATATCTTCAAACGATTTCTATTCATTGCTTTGGTCAATCTATATCATGACATAGGCAACAAACAGTGTTAAATATCATGAATGACCACGTCATTTCACGAAATGATAGACTTTATGATATATGATTAATTCGACGATCTGGCCTCGAAATATAAAAATCTCTTTAATAAAACTATAATGAGAATGGAAATTTTGCAATAATTGCAGACAGACCACTTTTAATCAGTTTACATAGATTAGTAATTGAAATAAAAACCTTATCAATTTTCATATTTTTGATAGACGTCATTATTATCTATTGAAATTATTACACTTTTAAAATAAAATAACAAAAATACTAAAAAACTAAACGTTAGAATTTTATAAATAATTTTAAAATCTAATTATTTAAACATATAAATGTAAGTTGTTTATTGTATTTAATTTATTAGTAACTGAAAGCAAAATATAATACTTTTTCCATTTAATGATAGATGGCGCTGTTTTGATAACTAAATCGGTGTAGTTTCAAATAATTTTACCAAGGTTTTCCCTCAATATTTGTTTATTTTTGTAATTTTTTTCTTTCCTTGGTGTACAATAAAGAGTATCGATTGATTGATTGATTATACCGCCATGTACCGGAAGCCACAAGATTTTTCTGGCATTTTCTATAATCTTACAAGACCAACGGGGCGAAATGTTGTGATGAATTTTCTTGCACCGTCACCACATAGCATCGCCGCCACCGCGCGATAACGCTCTATTCTACTATTTTCTACATCTATTATACATTAAAATTTCTACTTCCAAGCAGCAGTACGTGCACTGGTCCAGTCTGATGGATATAGAAAGTCGTTATAATAACAGGTTGTGAGGTATTCCATCTTAATTCTCAGAGGTGACAATGCATCTGTAGCCTTCTTTGTTTGAAGTTACTTGGAGACGTCCACAGACTTCAATAGCCACTTACCATCAAGTGTACTATTAGTTTGTTTGTCAGTTCAATATTATAAAAAAATTAAACTAGGTTCAAAATTTATTTGATCTGCAGCACGCGCCGCAAGCACCGCAGAGGTCGTAAGAGGAACAATGCATATTATGTTTGTTCTTCCACCCGTTCAGTGCATTCACTTGCTTTTAGTAGTAAGTTGTTTGCGCTGGAAATGGTTTTGGTCAACAAGAAAACACTCTTTTATATTTGTTTATATGATATATACTTTCGTTGCGTTTAGTGAATGGAGTCAGGAATGGAAGTAGTGTCAGAGACACGGCAACATTCACAATAAACCCATATCTGAAAGCTAGCTATTGTGCGCTTTTGCACACGTTGGCTCAGGTTGAAATTCGAATCCAGTACCTACGACTTAGTCAATTAATCTTATCACAAAGCCAAGTAGCCACTAAGCAACAGCTTTATTTAAAAATGTACGAATATACGAATTATTTATCTAACTAGTTTCTTATAGAAGTAGCTTACACGTGGCACTTTTGTTTTACTTCTCCCAAGAGAGTGCTTCAGCTTAAAGTGTTCCAAGTATTGCTAACGAATGAGAGTAAAGAAAACAGTCCAAGTGTATATTATGTTAGCAACTAAAATAACATGGAAGCTGGCATGAAGCTAATTTCTTTCGTAACGGAATTTACGTTGATAAAATGGAGTTTTCATTAAAAATACGCAGTTTTGCAAGACGTCTTTTTTAGGGTTCCGTACCCAAACGCTAACCAACGGGACCCTATTACTAAGCCTCCACTGTCCGTCTGTCTGTCTGTCAGCGGGCTGTATCTCATGATCCATAATAGGTAGATAGTTGCAATTTTAACAGAATGTGTATTTCTGTTGCCGCTATAACAACAAGAATTAAAAATAAAAATAAATTAAAAATTAAAGAGGGCTCCCTACTAGAAACGTGTTTTACGATGGTACGGAACCCTTCATGCGCGATTCCGACTCGCACTTGGCCGGTTATTTAATACTCAGCCTGAAATATTACACATCTAGCTTTAGAAAAGAACTATAATAGAGTACTAGTCTTTGTAGAGCATCATCTCAGTTGCACGAAGTACTAATAGTCCAAATATGATGAAATAATATGCTTTGTTAATAAATTCTTACTATGTGGTAGGACTAATCTTCTGCCTTGGAGTCTGTCTGGGTAGCTACCACCCTGTTACCAATTTCTGCCACCAAATAGTAATGCTTGCACTACTGTGTTCTGGTCTGAGGGGTAAAGAGCCAGCCAGTAATGAGGGCTAATAATTTTCTGCTCACCAGATGTCGCTAATTGACACTGAGGTAAAGTTCTTTGTTATACAATGTAATTTAATTGAGAAGTTGTTTTTTAATAAAAGTTTATCAGTTTCTAGAGTATTATATTAATACACAAAACAATGCCTCAGTGGTTTGCTCTTTAACTTTTTGCACATTTTTCACATTTTTTAATTTTTCTACTTTTATGAATATCTGTGGTTTGGTTTATTTATTTTTAATGTTATTAATATAAAATATAGCTAATAGTACAGAAAGAAACAATAACTTTTACATTTTCCGAACAAATTAACTTCCCCGCTATGAAATCTGTCAAATATTATACTTCACTTTCTAGTGGCGCCGCCCTGGTGGCAGAAAAAGTCGTGGATACCCTCATTATACTGACTTCAGTATAAGCCAGTAATTATACTGAAGTCATTATAATTACTGGCTGTGAGACCTACATATTTTTGCTTTGTCCTCAGAGGTTACAACGCATGTGAACCTTCTCTTTCGAACTTGGCTGCAGGTGTCCATGGACTGCAGTGACTTACCATCAGGCGGACGGTAAGTTTGTTTGTCACTTCGGTTTTATAAAAAAAATTATATCACTAATTAATTTTCAGTTTTTACTTAGGAGTCTGATAGGTCCGCCATACCTAATTTCTCTCTGATCCGATCTTCTCTTAGCAGTAGTATTCCCATTGCTATGTTTTCGTAGAATAAGGGAGTCATTACAAATACGAGCCATTTTGATAAGTACGCACGTTTTGTATAATTATTCTAAAATAGTTAAGTGTTATAATTAAATATTGGTAAACGTGGAAAAGGGTATTGGAAAGAAAATTAATAATAAAGTCATCCAGACAGCCAGTCTCAACGGAGCCTGAGCCATCTGACAAGATTATATATATACTGAAATATTTACATGCAAACCGAAAATATCACCCTCCTTTTGGGAACGGAGCCCAAAGTTGGGCGGAGTGTTACAATTAAATATTTGTAAATGTGGAAAAGGGGTAGGAAAGAAAATTAATAATATAGTCCTCCAAACAAAATATCACCCTCTTTTTGGGTTCACTTGCAGGTGGGTAAAAAGAGCAATATACAGTAAGGGGGCTACATACTATTACGTGTATTTTATAGAGTGCCACTTTACCTGAAGTACAGTAATGTTAAAGCCTTTATAACTCCACTGCTAGGCACAGGCCTACTCTCATTTCTAAGAGGTTTTTTCTGAAGGGAAATTTCCAAGGAAATTTCCGCCGCGGTACCTCAATGCGTGCCATGCGTTCACATGTCTTGAAATATTTTATTAATTTCTTTCCTTCACCGCGGAGCACGTGGTAAATTAGCATTTAAAAATGCAATTAACGATTTTATTAGTGCCAGTGGGAATTTAACCCGGGTGGTACGCGTACTGTGAAATTTAAAGGGGACGCTTAGACCCTGAGCTACCACGGCTTTTTACCCACTTTAGCGATATGCGTGAGCGTTTTAATGCCCCTGAATTTTAGTCGGTGCGAGTCCGACATAATCCGTTCTAGTCCGCGCGAGTCGCGTATGCGTAGGTATATCATAGGAAAAGCGGTCGTAGCCGATTACGAAAACCGCGATGACTTAAGTGGTTAAGTGGTTCACGACAGTAGTCTGTAAATGCTGAATTTTGCAGTCCGTACCATTAACATTACAACCTATTAATTCCACTGCTGAACATAGGCCTCCGACATAGATTGTTATTAATGGAATATTTGGCATAGTTGCCACGCGTGGCGAGCGGATTGACAGCCGCAGTTTGTTAGTCAGCTGTTATCAGGAAGATGCTGCTGCCCATCTCCCGGTTCTGCTTCCCTTTGTCGCCTCTTATCACTCCCACAGGGTGATATGGAGTAGTGGATATACTTACTCCACCACTATTTAACTATTTTTCAATTTGCAACAAATTAATTTGGAGGCGAGGAGCCGTGGTAGCTCAGGGGCTTAGCGCTCGCTGTAAATTTCATAATACGCGAGCAACCTGGATTCGATCCCCGCCGGCACCAATCAAATTGTTAATTACACTTTTAAGTGCTGATGTACCACGTGCTTGTCGGTGAAAGAAAACATCGTGAGGAAACCTGCATGTGTGAGAAATAAAAAATTAAATAAAAAATATTTCGAAGACATGCGAAGTCCGCCTACACGCATTGGGGCAGCGCGGCGGACACTTCCTTGCCCTAAAACCCTCTCAGAAGTGAGAGGAGACCTGTGGCATATAGGCTGTAACTATACTTTACTTTTTATTTGAAGCATGGATGAATGGATCGCTTTTAATATTCACTTGCTATGCCACCCAGTCACCCAATGCTGTCAACAAGTGTTATGCTTACGGTCGTTAATAAAAAATACCGACATTGACTCGTTATGGCGGTCGTTCATGAATAATAATAACTGATTTGCTTACTGAAAAACATAACATTGAATTCTCTTTCAAAATTTTCAATTATAGTCTAAAAGGCAGAAATTTCTTGGAACGTCAAGATTTATAACTTATAATTAATCCTTAGAACTGGCTTCTAGCGATAACAATCTTCATTACACTCTAATGTAATTAATTAAATGTTCGTACCTACGGGATTGTTTTATACCTACTTTATTTTCTTTGTTACTAAATACACTTGACAGTATTCGAACAGATCGAGTTCGATCCCTAACGTCATTAATTAAATTGCTAGATAGTTGCAATTTCAAGTGCAGATTTGCCATGTCCACGTGCTGAAATTAAAAATAAAATATTGCGAGGACATGTGAAGCCCGCCAAAACGCATGCAGTGCGGCCGACTTTAGTCATTTTCTAAATTCTCTAGATAAGGAGAGGCCTGTGTCCAGCAACGGGACGTATGTAGCCTGTAACTTTGTTTTTTTTTAAACTGCATACTGGAAACAAACGTCATATCTACTCGTGGTCTAACTTGTTAAAATAATTAAATCAAGTATATGAAAGTTTAAATTAGAAGACCTAAGAATTATAGCCACTAATGCAAAAAAAATTGAAGAAAGCAAGCCCGATTCTTTATAAACATATTTATAAAATCAAGACACGAAGTCCGTTCTTGTCACGTTCGTCATTGTAAGCAGACGTCAGAATTTCAGAATTCTTACATTTTTCATACATGACATAAGCCGTGGTAGCTCAAGGACTGAGGCTCATAATGATGAATCCAAATATCATATTCAGTCAGTCCACAACAATGACCTTTTCGTTATTCTCGCTAAAGGTTTTTGGACCTTTTGGATCTGCGGCAACTCGCTAGACGATGCTGCTTTTAGTGCGGAGCGAGCATTCTCGCCACCCATCTTACGCAGACCTTTGACGTGCCACGACGATCTTGCAGAATTAAAAATATTTTTATTGCATTTGATTCTTCAGATGCAATAAAAATATTTTAGTTTAAGTTTGTGTGCTAGCAAGTTATTTATTTTTAACTTCCCGCTTTGAAAAATTATTATTTTCAAAAGTAGGAAATTGTAGATTTCGGTCCGATTTTGAGAATGCGAGTTTTCATCAGATCTTCACGTTTTGAGGTCCTAGGAAGCGGTTCCGACTATTCCCAGCCGTACGTCCGGCCGTGTGTGGGTGTGTGTGTGTGTGTGTGTGTGGTAGTGTATGTGTGTGTGTGTGTGTGTGTGTATGTATGTAAATAAAATTTTGTCGTACGATATCTTTAGAAGGGACCAACCGACCGAAATGGGCGTCACGGCGTTCGAAAGTCTTAATTGAGACTTCGAGCTGATTAGAGTGTCAAGTCAATCGGTCGAACCGTTTCACAGATTTTCAAAAAATATAAACCAAAAAGAAACAAAAATTAAATAGATTTAATAAGCGGGAAGTTCCAGGGATGGCCTGCAGGGTCAACCGTATTTTTAATTGGGCAAATTAAAATACTTGTGTTAGCAATTATTTATAAAGAACAATTAAACAAATATTGAATGACCCTAATTTTAATGTAATTGTCTTGTGAAACATACATCTAACTTTAATAAATGTAAATCGGATTTCCGCTTTTGTATCTTTGAATTTCCGGTAAGGTTATTGTAATAGTTTCGGATTTGATTCCTTAAAGAAAATATAAAAATGGCTGTCACGACCTCAGCTGGATTCATTCGGTTATAAGGTGTTAAGAGTATAAGAGACTTTAGTGTTTATGTAAAGTGTAGTGCAAGTACCAAGTAAAAAGTGATTATTAATACGACAATTAGTTGTAATTTACAGACAGACTAAAATAAAAGTGATATGATGTAATCTAAATTGTAATATTTGCTAACACTTGTTTTTCAATTCATTAGGTTACGGTATTTTATAGTTATTCAAGAGGTTGTGAAACTTGTAAATTATGATTTTCCCAGGACAAGAGTCCTTAGACCCGAGAACATTTCTACTAAAATTGTTTTAAGAGGTTTACCCTGCTTAATAAGAAACTTCGACTGCATGAAACTCAGTTATCTAAATTTTTCAAATAACCTAACCAATATACTTGTTTCATTTACGATAGCACAATTGTGTGTGTGACATATTTTTTTGTAAGAAATCACACTAATATATTATGCCTACACCACCTGGGATTGTGCAATATTAAACAGTCAGCACCACGTGTTGTCCTCACGGGATTCACCACATATTTTGGTACTTTAATTCTAAACCTAAAATAGTTAACAATATATTAAAGATCGGTATCCATCCCTTCAAAGGAGACGTTTCATTTTTGTATGGGACTCCGGCTACAACGTGTACTCCCCTGAGATCCTGGAAAGTGAAACCATGTATAGGTTCAACTTACAATTTGCTTATGTATGGTATTTTATTATAATATGAATGAAATGAAAATGAAAGTTGGTAGATGAAAAGGAAAGTTGGTAGAAACCTTATGTATCTTTAATTGCATGGGATTCGATATGTAAATCGATTCAAATGCATACCATCCACTGCGAACCAAATAATAGATTCAAAGTAAAAATTGTGGATCCATATCATAACCACATAACATAACTAACAAAGAGTAAAGTAATATTCTTTGCTACAGTAACTATACCAACTAACATGCATGATAAAAATAATATTACCAACAACAAATTGCAATCGTTCCGATGTGCTTGCACTGTTTGTAGAATGCATGCACTGCTTCTATAAGCAGTTTGAAAAATTATAAATATTTTTTTTTAATCTTGAAACAATGCTATGGCTGCTTGTGACTAGTTGAAAATAATTTCTAAAAGCATTACTAATAAAACAGTAATACCCAGTAACATATTTAATGCTATTTATCTTTTAACTTTGTTACTTGTGCACCTTGTGCATGTGATAAAGTTTCCGAACGCATGCAAACAATTAGCTATAAATCAAGTTGCTGGATTTTTGGCGGGAACTTGACTGCCAGCTATAATATTAGTTTGAAGTGGATTTTAATACGTAAAAGTAGTGCGATTTTGTGTATTAAATGTCTGTGCATTTGAATTATTAGTGGAAACGATGAAACAAGTGCTGTGATTGTGATATGAACCTAAATTTATTTTGTTTGGTTTGTTAGGCACATTGAGATACTATCGTCATTGATGACTCAAGCGACATGAGTAAAGAAACAAGCTGCCGCCAAAATCTCCCAAAAACTTCACAATGTCACGCATCAAAATATTGTGAAGAAGTTTTTGAACAAATTATTGTAAACGATAATTTCTTATAACTTGACACGAGCAAAAGTATATTATTACCAAAGAAAAAAAACAAGATGCTGCCATGTTGAATGAGGCAATAATTGAAAAAAAAATTTGGACACAAATATTAGACGTGACATTTTTCCTCTTTTTTAAGTGGCGGTACACTTCGTAGCCGTAAATAAAATATTTCCTTTAAGGTGAAAACAATATTATAACGCGTTTCCATTGTTCACTTAAGGGCATTGAAGGATATAAAGGGAATTGCGCAGTTTGTTAGGGTAATTTGGCTCAACGTGAACATTAACTATAATATTTAATGACTGGGGTTTTTAATAGTTTATACCTCAAAGAAACGAATTATAGTAAAAAGGTTGCGGGAGAGTGTAAAAATAGTTCATATTTAGCATGTGTAATGCTAAAACTTGTCGCTAAAAAAGTTACAATTATGAGTATTTCTTGTCATTTAAAGCCGGTTCAACGTTTAACGAAATAGCACCAGCTTCATCATCATGAGCTTTTCATTTCATTCGGTGTCTAACGGTAAAGCCGGGTCTTCAATTGGAGCGGTATCGGAGTCCATTATAACAAAAACAAAATACTTCGCAAAAATAACCGAAACGACATAATACACGGAGGCAAAGAGAATGTTTTTTTTTCACTATACATATCATTATTGACAGTTGGTGTTGCCAGGTAATAAAAAGAATCGAGTTGACAACAACCGAACTAATATTATAATCGGATGTAAAATGATTTGCAGGCCAAAACAATGAGTGTTTTGTTTGTATTTTATGTAATTAAAGGAAAATAAATATAATAAAAACCTTCTGAAAATCACTTGTTTGCACATTTTCAAGAAAATACATTTTTTTACTCTAATTTAGAAATCGATTATTTTAATAATCGATTATTAAGACTGTAATCACAATTATTATTAATGTGGCAACACAGAATCAGCCTCCAACCAAAAAAAAATGGCGACGCGTGTTGAACTCAATCGGCTTAAATACTTATTAAACGACTTGTTTTACATTTACTTTCCTACTACGACAATTAAAAAAATATTAATTTTAGATTTAATTATATTATATTTTATCGTAAAAATACTTTTTACGGAACAACTTGTCCACGTTAAGCCAATGAGCAATCCCCTTTAACTGGAAGGGCCCTTCACGGAGAAAGCGTAATAAAGTTTCTAGTTTTAATGTCCGCGGTTTTACGACTTCATGTTTGGATGATATCCGATAGCTGTTATGTCCAGTTATATCGGAAGGGCTTTTAAGTGACAACCCACCCGATTTACGATGTTTTGGCATTGTCTATTAACAGCTTTTTTAGAAAAACTAAAAAAAATTGTTTGATGCTCTGGTTACTTTTTTATAGGCCCTCAAAAGGCCAATATTGCACACTGCGGTGCACTGCTGTGTTTCCTTCACAAAACGCTAAAAAAAGTCAAGTGCAATATAAAACTATTTTATAATTAATATTACTTATTCTCGATTTTAAAATTGCAAGTAGTAAAGCTGTAAAATCTAAAAGCAAGACATACCTACTGTACGGGTAGCAACCCTAGCCACTTCGTGTTTTTTTTTCAAAGTCCATCTGTATGCACCGGTCCTCTAATCCATCTGTATCCGTTACACTGTCGTTCTCCTTTGACAAAGACGTGGAAGACTCCGTCACATTTTATAAAACTCCTGTTTTATCAACAGCATGATCCAGTCCATCTAATTTATTTTTCTACTTTATTGCGAGGTCGACACATTTTTTTCCATCTTGTCTGGTCTATTGACCTATTAATATTTTACTAAGTCCTTCTTTAAACAACCTTTCTAACATGTCGAAACAAGTATGTTATCTCTGAATGACCACGTCCTACACCCCAACTTGTACTACGCAATGTGGATAAAAGTGTAAGCGATGAAGAAAAATTTGGAGAGCGATACGTATCGCTTTTCGTAAACGCTAATATAATTCTTAGTGGCATTGTCTGTTTTTTCGTCAGTCCACCTAGAACGTCTGCTTTTTATTTCTTTTTCTTTTTGCTAGCCACTAAAAATCCACTGCTATACATGAGCCTCTACTGTTGAGTTTGCTATAACAGCCACACTTAGCAGGCGGATTGGAGCTCGTAGTATCGCATACGCATATCACCTTTGACGCTGCTCCACTTCACCAATCTGGGTATTTTACGTTTGGCGTAAACGGACTGTTTATGCCAAACGTAACATCTATCGGAAGTTAGAGCATCTCCAATAATCGATTCTTACCACGATCACTGGACCACACGGTGTTTAGAACGTCTACAATGTATATTTGATATTGAAAAGTTGGCAAGCCTAGTTTGCGAGCACAAAACCCATACACTTGCAGCAATAATGCTGCTCACTATCACTAATCTGTGGAATTAGGGTTCAACATTTCCGAATGAATTTACCGCCGTATATCGGTCACCCAAGCCATTATGACAGGATTTGCCGCGTGTAGAAGAGATAGACAAACGAACCTAAAGACATATATTTACAATAAAGTGACCTGAAGTCCTGAAATACAGGGATACCCTAGTTTAGGCTTCAGTTCGCTGCAAAACATCACAACAATCCATATTTCTGTTGCGTTTGTTAGTAGACTTATCTATAATTATTTGTGGCGGAGAAATAAATATAATTTTCATTTTCATGTCATTTCATTTCATAAAAGATGTAAAAACAAATTAAATTTAAGTTTATTTAATGTTTATACTACGAACAACTATTTTATACGATAAGTTTCTTTCAGTAAATTAACTACGGTTATATTGTAGGTAAACCATATTAGTAAAGCCGCTGAAGTGATCAGTCAAGCGTTAAGGGTTATCTAGTTCAAAGGATTTCTATCAACTTAATAATGATTTAAACTTAATTTTTGTCCTATATCGTCACTACGATCTCATGTAGGATTAAATTTCTTTTAAGTTGACATTGACCGAGTCAGTTTGACTAATTTAATAGATTGTAGACTATTAATTTGCCGTGTAGAGGTAGCGTAGGGTTGCCACATTTTTGAGCATATAAAATATATTTACTTTTGAAATTAAAAAATAGAATACAGCGCAAGAAAATAAAATGTTTTATATTCATCTTGTTATTTTTCAGTGTATTTTGAGGGACTAATAAAGAAAAGCACAATTGATACACGTTTTTTTTTCTTAAGTAACGATTACTTACAAATTATAAATTATACCACCAAAAATCAGAACTCTAGAATAATATTGCACTTTCATTCTCAAGCTGGCAATTCTTCATATTATTATATTACCGTGTAGTGGCGGTGTTAGAATATCCACTATCACATATCTTCCGGTGAGTGTCGTAAGAGTCGACAGAAGGAAACATACTAGGAGATGAGCACAAGCGGCTTGCTAATATGCAACTAAAAATAAAAATAAACTGCTGTTGCCAAACGTGGCAACTATGACAAATATCCCACCTATGAGGCAATTTATGGGGGAGGCCTTTTGTTTAACAACGGACTTTTGATGAACTGTAATGTAAATGGTAATGGTTCGAAAAGTTATAATTTATCACTTCAATAAACTTTTTAGTGTTCTAAATTGTTTTACCGTGCCGAGATATTCCAAAGGAATACCGAGCAGCTGCGCCCGGTTTAATCAACATATACTTGCAAAATTTTATAAATTCAGCGGTATCCCCTCGTGTTACTGACTAAGATGTAACTGATTATCCTAACTAGGATAAATTAAGCAAAGATTTTAGATCTGTGTTACCTTCGCTTAGCGTATGAATGTGTTAATTTTTTTGTAGATGTTATAACATACAAAGCAGACATTTTTAAATTTATATAATTATATTTGTCTAATTCTACTTCTAATAGTAATATTTATACTTAAAAAAAAACAAATAAAAGAAAATAATGACCTCAGAGTTTCTTGCTGGTTCTGCTATTTAAACGTCTCGTCAAATTTTCACTTTCATAAGAGTTTTATAATAACGCCATATAATTGAAAAATCTCATAATAAAGTGCTACTTTTACTATTGGGATATTTAAACAAATAATAACTCTTTATTTTTCAACTTCCAACATGTTGGTTGAGAATCGATGAGGAAAATGCATTTAAATGTAATTATTTTACGTACTAAAATCATACAATTACATGCATTAATATAAAAAATGTAAAATTATGAAATAATTATTTTTAACATTTACTTCATATCCTTTTTTCCGATGCTAAATAAAATAATACAGCCATTGCAATATTTTATTGCAACCTCATTCTGTTCATGCTCTAATGCATTTTGACGTCCGATGAGCAGTATGAAGGTGCAACCGTGCAATAATAAATCACCCGCTATAACGCAAACGATTTGAATTGGTATCCATTTGTTCCCATTTTAAAGTTTCCAGCTACAATTCTTTTTTTCGAAAATTATATGGCTTCGCTTACATTATTTGTTCATGTATTTTTATACACAGGGCACACCGAAAGTTCAGCGCTCCTGGCCGCTCATAAATGTTTGAATTTAAAATGTTATATTTTGTAAAACTTACGAAACTCGTATTATATTTATAAAAAATATTTTTGGCGGAAATTCTCGTGTCAATTGTTTTTTTATCAGAAGATGAATTCCGCCATACGTAGCAAAAATGGTTTTAGCAAGAAAAGATTTTAGATTAATGATTTTTTAATGATTTTAATAGTGCACTCTCTCCGCAGGATTGTACTTTTCGCCTTCAATATGCTTTTGGAAAGGAAATATTTAATTTGAGCACCACAAAGCGTTGGTACGCAAAGTCTGATCGGGGCGTATTTCTCTATATGGTGAAATTCGTGAAGGTCGATCAACTGCGGTCACTGAGGAAAATATAAATATGTCAGGCGACTAATTGAAGACAATTGGCGCATCACAGGAGATTCGAGGACATTTTGGTATTGGTATAAGCCAAATTCAAAAAAAATCCATCAACATTTAAAAGTTAGAAAACTTTGTTGCCACTGGATTCCTTATAAATTCACCCCAGAACAAAAACGGGCTCGAGTTGATCGGTGTAAAAATTTTGTTAAAGTAAGATCACGGACATTCAAATGCTGTGTATGACATTACGACAGGGCATGGAACATGGATATATTGTAAAATTCCGGAAGGAAAGCGACAGTCTTCTGTATGGGTGTCCGAAGGCGACAACAAACCAATAAAATTGAGGCAGGCAAGAAGCGTGAACAAAAAATTGATTGTGTTTTTTTTTTCTCTCAGAAAGGTCCTGTTTACACGATTCCACTTGATGAGCAAAAGACAGCTTATGTTGAGTGTCTTTGAAAAAGTAAGGCATAGACGACCAAGAAGTCGCATCCATTACACACCCTGATAATGCTCCTATTAAGAATAGAAAAACTTTTTATTCAATATAGATTACATGTAATTCTTATTGAAAGTCATTATTTTACTTAACCACTGGTTAAATTAGACAATATGAAAGATTGCACAAACTATTTACAAAATTTATTTTAGAAACAGCTTGGAAGCGACCACCTCATTTCCAGGGATTATTATCAACCATGTATTCATTTATATTATAATAACCTTTTTTGTAAAGTTTTTGTTTAATAAAATATTTAATCTTGTTAATAGAGGGACCTTGTATATTTTCTGGGACTTAGTTGTAATAGCGTATACGTTGCCTCAAGAATGAATTACTATGTAGAGTCAAGAAACTGGTATCATCAGCTTGTGTTATTCCTAGTGTTTACGGAGTGTATATCACTTTTCTTCCTATAACTAATTTTGTTTGTGTGTCCCAAAACATCCTCTGAATTCTCCCATGCGCAAAATATATGTTTAATAAGCTCAATTCTGGCGTCAGTTGTTGAGCGACCCCTTATAAAACCAAATGGATTTTTATGAAGCAATTTATTTATATTGAAAAAAAGTTAGCATTTGATCTAAAATTATTTTTTCAAAAATTTTACTAAATGTTTATAGTACAGAAATTGATCTAAAATTGGTGGGGTCTAATATACTACCAGATTTAAATAAAGTTTGAATTTATTATGTTTTATTAAATCAGGAAACACAAGATTCGACGCTTGTGTAAAATATAGTGGGTAGATAAGGTGCAATGGTATTTATTATAGATGCAATAACTTTAACGGGAATTTTCCATAAGTCTGCCGTTTTCTTAACGTCGATAGTTTTAAAATATTTAACGATATGTTTTCGCAATACTCTATGGAATTTAAAAGTATTTGAACAAGCCTTTACATTTTGTTTAAGCAATGATTCGGCGACAGTAGAAAAATAATTTAAAGATTTTGTTGTCAAAAAAGGAACATCAGAAAAATGTTTCTCAAAATCCATTACAACTTCTTGATCAGATATAGTTAAATCATTGTTAATATTTAATTGAAAATCCGAGTCGCGTGGTTTGACCTTGCCCATTTCACTATTAATTATATATAGCCCACGTCATCTTAATTTTATTGGATGCAGTTTTAATTTTGTAGCTTAAATGTAAAAGTGTGGAGAACACTTTTTTAAATATTTTAGATTTTTTTTTACATACTCTTAAATATAACACTATGATTATATGATATTTCATTATAAAGCTCGTTAACCTTCGTTTACTTTTGTAAATTCCTACTGTCGCCCATTCATTAAATGATTTGCGACTGTTAAAGAGAAAGTTTTAGATGTAAATATTCTATTAAATTCACAATCTATAATTTTAAATCATAATAATTATCAGCACTATTTTTATATGCAAGTGATGTAAGTCTTTTTACTATATTACTTCTAAACCTCTCAAAGCGATTTTCATTTATTGGAACAAACACAACTTTCCCATTTTTCTGTTTTCAGTGTATGTAAGGCAAGGAGACCAACTGTCCACAGTGATCCGAACTTAAATTTTGTATGATTGATTTATTGCAACAAATTTATTGTAAAATGTTATCTATACAGATCGCACTAGGCCCAGCAATACGTGTTGGTTCTAAGAATAAATTAACATGATTATACGATTTAAACAATGAACTAAACTTAATACTAATGTAAGAAGTTTCATTGATGTTAAAGCCTCCACATATTACAACAGACTTGTCCTGTTTACTAAGTTTGAGCAAAACTTCCTCCACAATCTTTTCAAAATAGTCGTAAGTAGCACATGGGGGTCTGTAAACGAGTTCGACACAAGCCATTTCTACAGTTCGGTGCACAAGGCGAACAAGGCAAAGTTATTTTTGGCTTCTGAAAAGGTGGAGCTCGTGACCCATCTCACACACAGTCGAGACCTCGAACTATGCGATTTCTTTATTTAACAAAAATCAAAAATTTTGAGAGGTTTGACATTTGCGGAGCCAGAAATGACCGTGATAGCTTTCAAACAGCTCGTGAAAAACATACCCTAGACCAATAGTTCTTATGTTTTCCAAAATAGTTTGAACGAATGAATAAGTGTTTGAAATGTAATGGAGAATACTTTGAAATGCAGGAAATTATATTAGTTTACATATAGTTATATTATAAGAGTAACGCAAAACTTTCAGTGTACGCCACGAATAGCAGTCTAAACTGGTCGCTCTGCAGGGCATAGGCTTGCTCGAATTTTTAAGACAATTTGTAGGGGCGAAAGTGCGCTGTGATGCTCCAACTAGTGTTGGCAGAATTCATATGTCCTCGAAATATTTAAATTTGTCAGACATGCATTTCCCCCACGATGTTTTACTTCGTCGCCTAGCACGTGATAAATACACGTGAAACTAAATTTGTAAGGAATCGTTTATAGTTCAATCTACCTAACTGACCAGCTCTTACTTAGAAGCGGGCTGTATCTAGTTATATAATTATAATATGGACTACTTATTTTTTACTGTGGTCGAGAAAAGCGGCAGCTACCATATGTTGTGCTTTTGGGGCAAATCTGTTCAGATTTGCTATGCACTGATGACCTGATTGAGCTTACGATTTTTATTTTTCTCCAATCAAACGCTTTTCGATTCCGCTGTTCAACAAGAACCTCTTTGGCTTTGGTTATTATCCAATTAGATAAAAGTTGCATATTATTTTCATGTAAAAGGTGTCAATTTCAAGATAAGAAGTTATTGTATGCACTCACATCATATTATAGCATAATATAGGTTGTAGGATTCCTTTTATTGCTAGTAGTCCATCTGGGTAGGTACCATCCACTTAACTGTCTGTCGCTAAATAGCAGTTCGTGCACTGCTATGTTCCGATTATTAGAACCAAAATATCATCCAATATCGCCCACAATATTCTCTTTTATATAATGTAGCTAATAATATGGAAATAAATTTGAAAATAGCTCTAACTAAACATTTCTAAATAAAGTATTTACTGTGTAATATTATATGTATTCACTGTGTAATATTCAATGTAGATTTATACATTGAATATTACACAGTGGAATATTCAAAGTATAAATCTAAAATGTATGTGTAAAATACTGCAGCATTTAAACTTTAGATTTGTACATGGCAGAGTTACACTAAGGTTTATTATAGCTGCAGCACAAACGGCTCGATCACATCTGGGACGGATCACACTTGCACATAATACCACCTTAATGCTGCTGTTTCGTATTGTGAGTGATAAGAATCGGAGACGTTTTACCAACCTTACGACATTAGACCAATGGTAACGAGCGACTGTGGACAGCTTAGGGTAACAACGACTCTGCATTTTGGTTCTTAATCGAGGATAGACGTAAATGTCTATAAGCGACAGCATTTATTAACCTCCAGGTGGACGGTGTGCTCGTTTGCTAAAAATAATTAAATATTCTTGTATAAAAAAACTGTCAGACATAATCGGGACAACGGAACCTTATATTACACGTGGGCCAACGCGTACCTGGCCAATTATATTTATATTTTTTTTAATTTTATATTTAACGAAGAGAAGAAAACTATAAAAAATCAATTTCTAAATCTGAGTATTTGAACTGACTTATTAACTATGTAAAGTTCGTGACTTATAGTACTGTTTTTTAATTTTATTACAAAACAACCAAACAACCCCAATGTACAAGACATTAGTAATTTATGTAAGGCATAATTTGTCATTGTGTTTTTCTGTAAAATGCTTTTTACTGCTATTTGTTTATTTACACAAACGAAGTAATAACACAGATTTAAAAATCAATTGACGATGTCTACAGTGCTGTGTAAAAACATTTTCATTTGCATTTTATGCAAATAGCAAAGTCATTAATCCATACTGTAAACGCAATTTATACAATAGTAATAGTTGTTTTAGAATGCAAAAGAAAGAAATAATTCGAGTTTTAAGGAGAGATAATTTATTTTTAAGCTCTGTAAGACCCTTTTGTTTAAAAGTGTATATTTAACTAATCTCTACAGTACTAATTATTTAAATAGCTTACGCTATGATGTGTTTTTACTTGCTTTGGATTTTTCCCAGAATATAAATTCTATTTTGATAATTTTTATCTTTCTTTGGTTTCTTTTTTTTTAAATAAAAATACACAACCCCCACGAGCAAATGCGTTTGTATCGTGGTGGTGTTTTACATACATAAATTGCACAAGGGCAATCATCCTGTCCCGTAATAATTATTTGTAGGTCATACTAAAAGCTTTTCCCTGCGGCCCGCAGTGCCGCGACCAAATGCTTTACCACTTTTTTATTTATTTATAATAAGAAAAAATGCAAATATTATATTATAGCAGAAAACAGCGAATTAACCACTTATTGCGAGCTTACCGCTCGCTGCCATAACTTGTAAATCTATACATATAAATAAAATTGAAGTGTCTGTCTGTAATCTTTCCCGAAGCCGAGGCGGATCGCTAGTTATTTAAATATTGTTAGTATAGTGGCCAGGTGATTATTTCATAGAATTTGAGCATTCTGAGTTCGTGTGTCGAATTCTTGACATTAAAGTTACAACCTATTACATCCTAAAGCTGGGCACAGGCCTCCTCTCATTTCTGAGAGGTTCATAGAGCAATTAGCTCGCCTAACTGCTCCAGTGTGTATTAGCGGTATTTAGATGTCTTTGAAATATGTTTATACTTCAGACGTGCGGGTTGCCTCAAGATATTTCCTCCACCGCCGAGTACATAGTAAAACAGCCTTTAAAATTGCAATTAAGAATTTCATTGGAACGAACGGAATAGACCCGGGCTACTCGCATACCCGGACCTATCTCAGCATGGTAGCAGCACGGTTCAAGAGTGTAGAGTGAATTAACGTAAATCAAAAAATAAATTAATACAAAAACCGGGTGGAGATGCGATTCATTGCACCCAACTACCAAATTCCTGTTTGGAGAAAACTTTAAGAAAAACGAGATTTTGTTTAAAGTACAGAATCAATTTCAATAAAATCTTATTAAGGTATATATATTTATGAGGATTTTTCACACTCACTACACTTGGTAAGCGGATTAACGTTCGCAGTAGCAGACGTCTTTATATTTGGCAGATCAGGGACTATGAGACCTTTCGACATTTCACTAAATTGCCACACATGACACCAACAGGACAAATGGGATGATAGATTTTTTCACGCTGTCACCACGAGACATTATTTACACTGCAAAATAAATATATCTTTATTCCCACTTCGTCAGCCCATAAAAAAATACAGCTAGCTCATAAAAGACATGGGATGGGCCTATCATATTGTAGGGAATTTGCTGTCATCGTCACGTTTCGCAGTACTAGACATATCGCAACTTTGACACCGAAGACCCTTTTTACAAGAAACGAGGCGGTAAATATACTGACTCTCTATACCCTTCAGAACAGAAAACGGCAATTATTGGCGGCAGAAATAACTAAGAGGGTAGTACCCACCCAGGCGGACTCCTAGGCAAATAGCTTCTACAGATTTCAATTTGTCACGTCCTCAAGTCTGGTTACTAAGATCGAAATTTCCAGAACATGTGCGATCAAACCGAAAAAGAACAGTGTGTTTATTTGTGATACCTGTGGTCTATACACATTTTTTTACGTGGTAAAGCCACGCTACAGCTCTATTATGCTTGTAGTAAGAATGGGCGGCATGGAATGGAATCGGCTCGACCGGGGAGGGACCACGCTCTCACAGAATACCAGCGTGAAATAGCAGCTTAATGCTACTGTGTTTCGTATGGTAAGTGTATAGAACCGGAGACCCTTTTTACTGGAAACGAAGCATTCGATCTCAGTCCTCAGGGGTGACAACGCATCTGCATTTTGATTCTTAATTGTGGATAAATGTAGATGTCTATGGGCCACAGCATCCACTCACCATCAGGTGGACTGTGTGCTCGTTTGTTACCCTTAAACTATAAAAAAATACACGTATTAAAAATACATGTCTTTTTCAATTTTATCATATTCCCAAACACTGCAGTTTCAAAGAAAAAGGTCGGATTAAAAAAAACATAGCTATAATATAGCATTAGGTTCAAATTTTAAAAGCCGCATTAGCTCAGGGCACATATTATACAACACGTCAACAACCAGAGTTTGATTGCCGTCAGTACCATTGAAATTGTTAATTGCAAACTTAATTGCCGATTTAACACGCACGTGTTCACCATACACATACTCCAGCAACGTAGCGGACTAATTGCTTCATAACTATATGAATTTGGAAATTCGCGTCAAATGCAAACTTATCGAAATTTAAACTAACCAGTATTAGAAAACGGCATTTTCAAAGTTGAATACCTAATAATATAACCGTATAATATAAGAATAATGCAGCCGTATTTTAACACACAACAAATTTATTTTATTCGCAACTTGTAAATATGTAAAATAAAGTTTATTATAAAGAATAAATGTGACAAACGAGCACACAATCTATCTGATAGTAAATGGATGCTGTGGTTCATTAACATCTGCATTTATCCTCGATTAAGAATCAAAATGCAATTAATAGAATCGAGCGTTACTTTGCGGAAATCTATTATATTAAACTTGGTAAAAATTACTTTGGCTATATCCGCTTAGTGAAATAAAAATGAAGTGTTTTACCTAGTTTGAAGAGCACCTCCCGCCCTCTCTCAATAGCGTGCACTATCTCCGTCACTACTAATCCCAGCACCACTACTCTCAACACCACTATACTAGGAAAGACACACCACTGACGATAATAAGACACGTGTTTCGCCTCTACACGAGGCATCCTCAGGTGAATTAGACTCTGCGGTGGCTAACCACTAAACTAAGTAAGACACATCATTTTATTTCATTAAGCGGATATAGGCAAAGTAATTTTTACCAATTTTAATCAAAATACAGATGCGTCGTCACCCCTGAGAACTAAGATGGAATGCCTCGTTTCCAGTAAAAAGGGTCTCCGGTTCTCTACAATCATCATACGAAACACAGCAGCGTTAAGCTGCTATTTTACACTGATATTCTGTGAGAGCGTCGTCTTGCCTATGATGCTGTTCGAGCCGACTCATAGTTAACTTAAATTTTTGTTGTTGTCATCTTAAGAATTATTACGTTTTCTTGTTTCAAGATTTGTAACGAAGACATAAATCCTTGTAACCAATGGCTTAGTGTGCCCGTGCGATTTCCGCAGTTAGTTCCATGATTTATGGGCCGATTTAGAAGTGAAAGAAGTTAAAGTGCCTGTATTTCCGTTTTAAGTTCTTTTCAACGTTTACACGTACAAATTGTTGCTTTTAGCCGACTTCAACAAACGAAGAGGTTGTCAATTTGTATGTTTGTATGTATGTTACAATATCTTCATAAATTTTAACCAATTTTGATGAAACTTTGTTATTAAATAGGTTAAAGGGGTAAAAAATTCCACCCCTAAAGATACCAAAATGAAGAATGAAGTTTTTAATATATTAACCAAAAGTAACTATGTAGACAACATTGAGATTGTGATATTCCATAGCCAACCCAAAGTGTAAAAAATTAACTTTCAATAAAAGTGAAAGCCGTATCCAAATACAAAGAACTAAAAATAATAAATTGACTTTGACTTTGAGACCTTAATTCTTTTATACACTTTGTCTAAGCACCGAGTTCAGGATGTGAAATCATTTTATTCCTTTTAGTTTTTCGAAGTCGGCTTTTACTTTTAATTAAAAGTTAATTTTTACAACAATGATTTCAAACTCTAAAATTAAATTGCATGGTAAGCATCCAATATTTTTAATTTATAATAACGCTTTAAAAGGTACTGTGCTATACTGTACTGTTAATATACGGAAATAGATATTATTAACCCTTAGTACTTTAAATTTAATAAAAGCTCAAAATGTTCAAAATTTTTTTATCCAAAGGTTGGGAAATTTTCATTTGTTAAAAGAAATTCATCCCAAAGTCGTGGTGTAAACCTGTAAAATCGAAGGAGCTTATAAGAAAAAAAGATCGGTGTGGTAATTGGAAGTAAGAAATTGTAATGAGACTGCAGATTACATTTATGAAAATAATCCAAATATTTAAATTTAAATTTCAAATATGCTGAGGCAGATTTTTGCACCACAGATATTCCTAAACTTTTTCCGTTGAGGAATATTCAACTACTGTTGAGAGCGATAAAGAGAGACATGGCAATATTGTATGTAGGTACTTATTCTCTGAGAGATGACTACATATTTGTGCTATTTGCTGTAGAGACTATTGGTCCGTGGGGTCCACGTGCGGTGAAGTTCCTAAAGGAACTCTATCCGCGACTGGTCGTTGCTGCTGGTGATAAGAGGGCTGGTTCTTTTCTCGCTCAAAGACTAAGTCTAGCCATTCGGCGAGGAAACGCAGCCAGCGTTCTTGGCACGATACCACGGGAGTTCCTACTCTGTATGATAATTAAGTTCTTAGTTTTAGTTTTTTTTTATCATAGTTTTTTTAATATTGTAAATAATAAAATATTGTATATTATGTTAGATACTTATTATATATGTATATTTCCTTAATTCGTAGAACAAAAACGCTGTGGATACAAAAAGAGATTATATTAAAGGAATATGCTGCCGACATCTTCCTTACGATGTTTGCGCAATTCGTTACCCATTCCCACGAGAATTTCACTGGCACAGTCTTCGCTACTCCCTATCCTTTATTATGCTGATGCATGTTACTGTAATCTTCATCATCATCATCATCATTACAGCCTTTCACAAGTCCACTGCTGAACGTAGGCCTCCTCCAAGGAATGCCACAAAGCACGGTCCTGAGCCACCTGAATCCATCAACATCCTACATGTCTTACCAGGTCGCCTCTCCATCTAGTGGCGAGTACGTGGTAGAGCCATGCTGCAGCTATATTGGTGGTATAGTTGTAGTACGAATGGGTCGGCTCGACCGGGGGAGGACCACGCTCTCACAGAATACCAGCGTAAAATAGCAGCTTAACACTGCTGTGTTTCGTATGGTGAGTGTAGAGAACCGGAGACCCTTTTTACTGGAAAAGAGGCATTCCATCTTAGTCCTCACGGGTGACAACGCATCTGCATTTTGATTCTTTACTGAAGATAGATGTAGATGTCTATGGGTCACAGCAACCACTTACCATCAGGTGGACTGTGTGCTCGTTTGTCACCCTATCCTATAAAAAAAAAAAAAAAGAGTACCTAACACTTCGCCTACCGGTACGAAGCTGCTACTCGAGAACCTTTCTTCCCCATCGGTTGTCGTTGCGTCTTCAGAATTTCACTATAGGATTCATATTTGGCCTTCGTAAAACTACTAAGACTCCCTAATTTCTTCCGACTTCGTCAGAATACTCATATTCAGTGTATACTGTGGTCTACTTGATCCAATAATTTAAAAATTTTAATTTTGTGCAACCGACTTCAATATAAATTATTAAGAATAACTCAAAAACAATAGTTTTTGAGTCATTCCTAATAATTTATATTGAAGGTCAGACCTTGATCAAATATGGTCACATGAGAAGCACCAGCTTTCATAAAAAAAAAGAATCATCGAAATCAGTTCACCCAGAAAAAAGTTATGAGATAACACACATAAAAAAAACATACAGTCGAATTGAGTAGGAGGCTTTTTGAAGTCGGTAGAAAACACTGAGGTATCTTAAAGAAAATTTTACGAATGACTGGTCACATTTTTTTTCATTTCTCCATTTGTGCCCAGCCTGTGGGACGTATTAGACTGTATCTTTACTTTACTTTGCCTAAATGTTTATTGAAATCACGTACGCATATCTGAAAAGCGTAAGGGAAATTGAAATAACATTGCGAGGCGAACTACCCTACCTATAACATTCATAATATGAAAATCAGATTCAGAATTTGAAACGTGACCGAACATATCTATAATGTATTGAACGCTCGTTATTTGCTTACATAGACCTCGACTTAGTAACCGTAAAAACTTTCAACGGTGCAAATAAATAAGAAAAAATTCTTTTGTAACACTCAAATGAAAAAGAGACGAGGGAAATAAAAAAAGGAAGGAAATGCAGCAACTTCCTGATAACAAACTCAAACTAAAATAAAAACTGCAGCTGCCAACCCGCCTGCCCAGGCTGGCAACTAAGGCAAATTGCTATGAGGCGATCTATGGGAAGGCCTATGTTCAGCGGTGGACTTTCAATTTTTTTTAATAGAATTAGAGTGACACGCGAGCACACAATCCACCTGATGGAAAGTGGATACTGTGGCCCATAGACCTCTACATCTATCCTCGTTTCAAATACCGTTATATAAATATTTCCTTATAACGGTAGCTCAGGGATCGGATTCGCATCTTAAATTGGATAATACTCGAGCACAATGATATCAGTGTCGGCACCTTATTAATCCGTAAACAATTTATTTATATAACCATGAGTCGTTTTCTATGCTAAAGAAAATTTACATTAATGGTCACAATCTCAGCATTTGATGATGGATGATGGATTGACGATCCAATACCAGGAGCTTTGCACCTTTGTTACTGTTTTCCGTCGCAGCTAAGGGTATTTTACATCACGCCTATATATCAGATTCTTATGCCATCATCTTTTGAAAACCACAAGATCTTTTCCTAAAACGACTCTTTTAAACTTAATACATTCACGAAACAAGGTTCAATAATACGTTCTCCAACGTTGCCAAGACACGATATCAATTGTAAAAACTTGGAAGACTGGAGTCACATTTCACAAAATAGGTATTTCCAGCAGTGCCAGTTATTCGACACATTAAAAATTGGGTATCAGCCGACTTTTTGCATATTTGCTGAACCCGTAATATCTCTTCTAACGCCTTGTATCGAAGACTTAAAATAAGTTTTCACCCCCGCGATCACAGAGACATCACTGAACAGTTGTCGTCTGGTCGTCATAATGAAGTTAATCTCATTTTTTGTCGAACCGTCGGAGTTCGACCAGGTCCACTTCCTGTGGGGCCGCTTCTGGAAGAAAGAGTTCATCATAAAGAGTGCCTCTTTCTCCATGAACTCGGCCAGCTGCCGGCCCCTTGGGTTCCGTTGTACTAGGACAACGGAACCCAAGGGGCCTCCTCATTTCTGCTTAAATCCTACAGTAATTAACATTAACAGTGGTAGAGCCGCGCTGCAGCTTCTGCTGTAGCATGGATGGGCCGGCTCGAACCGGGGCGGTACCACGACCTCACAGAATACCAACGTAAAGTAGGAGCTTTGCTTCTGCGTTTCGCTTGGTTAGTGCAGGTGGCCGAGTAATCACCCATAACATGGTAGCGGAATTTAAAAGAAAGAACTACCCCAGGAGGTACCAGCACCCTGGTAATGGAGAATCCTCACTGAGCATCCACGGTCAAGCTACCCTCTTCCTGAGCGTGGGTGCTCAGGCTGCCCCGCGTATTCTGGGGCAAAATCCCGCTCTATACTAACACTGCAGGGCAAACAGAGCAATAAAACCATGGCGACCCTGCCACGCTATCCGTGGACTTCTGCAACATCAGGGACTTCACTCGAACCTTAACGCCGTCCACTACCATCTAGAGACGGCGAAGCCGGCCTTGCTCTTTTGACCGAGACGCAGGTGTCCTCTCCGGCTGATACTTCGTACCTCTCTATCCGGGGTACAAATTAGAACACTTCTTTGTGCCCCGGCTGGAGTTTGCGTATACGTCAGAGAGTACATCTGTTCTCGACGCCTCGGCAGTCTTGAAGGTTCGGACCTGTCCATCCTTTGACTACGCGTAGACAGCGACGACCATCCCCGCGTCTACGGGTGCCTGTATAGGTCTCATAGCGGTAATGCCGACACAGACCGACTCATCAACCACATCCAAATGGCTACAGATTTCTTGCTACAATAGATCCCATCCATAGAGATCGTGATACTTGGCGGTTTTAATGCCCACCACGCTGAATGGCTCGGTTCACATTTAACGGATCATGCGGGGAAATCTGTTTATGACTTTGCCTTGGCATATGGTCTGATACAACTGGTTACTTCGCCTACGCGGATTCCAGATGTGGAGGATCATACACCTTCCCTGTTGGACCTTCTGCTGACCTCTCATCCGGACGGATATCAGGTTTCCGTCGACGCCCTCTTGGCTCTTCGGATCATTGTCTGATCCGGAGTGTGCCACCACGCCTCCTCGCGGTTGCGTTCTGCAGGTTGCCGCCGTGTTTGGCATTACAGGTCGGCGGATTGGGATGGAATGCGGTCTTTCTTTGCATCCTACCCATGGGGGCGGGTTTGCTTCTCGCCGGATGATCCCAGCGCTGTTGCTGAGTCTGTCACCGATGTGGTGCTACAGGGAATGGAACTATTTATTCCATCATCTGTGGTACCCATCGGTGGCAGATCGCAGCCTTGGTTTGGTCGCTCCTGTAAGACTGCATTACGCAGTAAGCAGGAGTGTTATCAGGCCTGGGCTGAGGCTTCGGCGGCTCGGGATGTAAACACCAGCATGCTTAAAAAGAAGTATAACTTTGCCTCCAGGTCCTTCAAAAGAGTTATTGCCAAGGCAAAGTCAGAGCACATAGGCAGAATTGGCGAGAAACTAGTTCGCCTTCCTTCGGGAACCCGTGCATTCTGGTCTCTCGCCAAGGCTGTCCAAGGGAATTTCTGTAAGCCATCACTACCATCTCTGCACAGGGAGGATGACTCACTGGCCCACGACGCAAAAGAGAAAGCCGACCTTTAGGTTCTTTTGCGTCCAACTCGACTCTTGATGACAGGGGAACACACCGCCGACCATCCTGCAGTGTGAGTGCTCTATGCCTGATGTGCGATTCACACAGTGCTCAGTACGCAAAGCACCTCTCCTGAACATCCACAAGTCGAGTGGGCCTGATGGAATCCCGCCAATTGTGCTGAGGACGTGCGCTCCAGAGTTGGCACCGGTTCTACGCGTCTTTTCGGTACTCCTACCCCTAGGCGTTGTCCCGAATTCATGGAAGACAGCTGTGCACCTGATCCCGGTAACCGCTCTGATCCGTCCAATTACAGGCCTATCGCCATCACCTCCTTGTTCTCGAAAATAATGGAGTCCATTATTAACTGCCAGCTCATGCGGTACCTTGAGGAGCACCAGCTGATTAGTGACTGCCAGTACGGTTTCCGTCGAGGTCGCTCAGCTGGTGATCTTCTTGTTTGCCTAACACATAGATGGGCACAGGCGATCGAGTCCAAGGGGGGGATTAGCCGTTAGTTTGGACATAGCGAAGGCCTTCGATCGGGTCTGGCACAAAGCGCTTCTTTCGAAGCCTTCCTATGGGCTTCCTGAGAAATTGTGCAATTGATCACCAGTTTTCCGGCTGATCGGAGCATCAAGGTCGTAGTAGACGGTGCGTGCTCCGATTACAAGACTATTAACGCTGGTGTTCCACAGGGCTGCGTGCTATCACCAACGCTGTTTCTTCTGCATATCAAGGAATGCCACAAAGCACAGTCCTCCATCTAGTGGCGAGTACCTAACACTTGGCCTACCGGTACGAAGCTGCTACTCGAGAACCTTTCTTCCCCATCGGTTGTCGTTACGTCTTCAGAATTTCAGTGTAAGATTCATATTTGGCCTTCGTAAAACTACTAAGACTCTCCAATTTCTTCCGACTTCGTCAGAATACTCATATTCAGTGAATATACTGTGGTCTATTTGATCCAATAATTTTAAATTTTAAATTTTGTGCATCCGACTTCAATATAAATTATTAAGAATAACTCAAAAACTATTGGTCAGACCTTGATCAAATATGGTCACAAGAGAAGCACCAGCTTTCATAAAAAAGAATCATCGAAATCGGTTCACCCAGAAAAAAGTTATGAGGTAACACACATAAAAAAAACAATCGAATTGAGTACCTCCTCCTTTTTGAAGTCGGTAGAAAACACTGAGGTATCTTAAAGAAAATTTTACGAATGACTGGTCACATTTTTTTTCATTTCTCCATTTGTGCCCAGCCTGTGGGACGTATTAGGCTGTATCTTTACTTTGCCTAAATGTTTATTGAAATCACGTACGCATATCTGAAAAGCGTAAGGGAAATTGAAATAACATTGCGAGGCGAACTACCCTACCTATAACATTCATAATATGAAAATCAGATTCAGAATTTGAAACGTGACCGAACATATCTATAATGTATTGAACGCTCGTTATTTGCTTACATAGACCTCGACTTAGTAACCGTAAAAACTTTCAACGGTGCAAATAAAAAAGAAGAAATTCTTTTGAAACGCTCAAATGAAAAAGAAACGAGGGAAATAAAAAAAGGAAGGAAAGGCTGCAACTTCCTGATAACAAACTCAAACTAAAATTAAAACTGTAGCTGCCAACCCGCCTGCCCAGGCTGGCAACTATGGCAAATTGCTATGAGGCGATCTATGGGAAGGCCTATGTTCAGCGGTGGACTTTCAATTTTTTTAAATAGAATTAGAGTGACACGCGAGCACACAATCCACCTGATGGAAAGTGGATACTGTGGCCCATAGATCTCTACATCTATCCTCGTTTCAAATACCGTTATATAAATATTTCCTTATAACGGTAGCTCAGGGATCAGATTCGCATCTTAAATTGGATAATACTCGAGCACAATGATATCAGTGTCGGCACCTTATCAATCCGTAAACAATTTATTTATATAACCATGAGTCGTTTTCTATGCTAAAGAAAATTTACATTAATGGTCACAATCTCAGCATTTGATGATGGATGATGGGTTGACGATCCAATACCAGGAGCTTTGCACCTTTGTTACTGTTTTCCGTTGCAGATAAGGGTATTTTACATCACGCCTATATATCAGATTCTTATGCCATCATCTTTTGAAAACCACAAGATCTTTTCCTAAAACGACTCTTTTGAGCTTAATACATTCACGAAACAAGGTTCAATAATACGTTCTCCAACGTAGCCAAGACACGATATCAGTTGTAAAAACTTGGAAGATTGAGTCACATTCCACAAAATAGGTATTTCCAGCAGTGCCAGTTATTCGACACATTAAAATTGGGTATCAGCCGACTTTTTGCATATTTGCTTTGTAATATCTCTTCTAACGCCTTGTATCGAAGACTTAAAATAAGTTTTCACCCCGCGATCACAGAGACATCACTGAACAGTTGTCGTCTGGTCGTCATAATGAAGTTAATCTCATTTTTGTCGAACCGTCGGAGCTCGACCAGGTCCACTTCTTGTGAGGCCGCTTCTGGAAGAAGAGTTCATCATAAAGAGTGCCTCTTTCTCCATGAACTCGGCCAGCTGCAACCCCTTGGGTTCCGTTGTACTAGGACAACGGAACCCAAGAAACCTCATTCTGCTTAAATCCTGCAGTAATTGCCTTGTAGTAGCAGCGATAGAGAATCCACTTCTCCATATCATCTCGTGACGTACGAGGCGACAGAGGGAAATAAAACAGAAAATGGGCAGCAGTAAAAAATACGGTTATACCTATGTTCAGCAGTGGACTTCTGATAGGCTGTGATAAACGATGAATGTGTTTGCATCTGTTAGTTTCAATGTCGGTACATTGCAGGTGCCCATCGGCTCCAGTAGCCAATCAACTCGAGGAGGATTGTTAGCTCATTATGTCACTCCAATATTATAAAAAAAGTTATTTTTGAGGTAGCAGTTGAAAACCGAAGAATTAAAATCAATAAAAAAGTTGTAAGTGTAATGAAATTGAATTGGAGGATATAATGAATGTTAATTTTGTTTGTGCATAAAGTATGGAAGGGCCTAGCTCTGATATACAGGATTCCTAGTTCACGAGCTAGGGCTCAATCGGAACCTGTGTATCATTTTTATTTGGATCTAATAAATTATTATTATTATTTCTTACTACTGTTCAAGGATGACAACGCATTTTGATCTTGATTCTTTATCGCGAGATAGTTTATATACGCCACAGTATCTATCCACTTACCATCATATGCGCTCGTTTAATTAGTTAAAAACTATTGCAGCTCATGGATACCCAAAATAATCACACGCCACAGACGTGTTACCCTCTAAGAGTTAAGATTAAATGCATCACAGCCTGTCATACTGGTTTGCCATACTTTATAAACTGAAATACCGCAGCAGGTGCACCGCTCCTTGGCAACAAAACAGGTAAGATGATACCAGTACAGATGAACTCCTAGTACCTCTACCTTGTAATTTTCATTAGAAAGTCAATCACATAAAAAATTTAATCAAATCAAACTATAAGATACTTTTATCAAAGAGTATAAGAATAAAACCACAGCGTTTTATTTAATATCTTTGCTCAAACTGAAAGCATACTGTCACTCTATCACTGTCAAACATGATTACGAACGATTTATTTAATGTCTAGTCTGTAAGAATTTTAAAAGTTAGAACAGTATTCGTACTTACAGAACTTTTTTATTGATTTTAATTATTCGGTTTTCAACTGCTACTTCAAAAATAACTTTTTTATAATATTGGAGTGACATAATGAGCTAACAATCCTCCTCGAGTTGATTAGCTACTGCAGCCGATGGGCACCTGCAACGTACCGACAATGAAAGTAACAGATGCAAACACATTCATCGTTTATCACAGCCTATCAGGAGTCCACTGCTGAACATAGGTATAACCGTATTTTTTACTGCTGCCCATTTTCTGTTTTATTTCCCTCTGTCGCCTCGTACGTCACGAGATGATATGGAGAAGTGGATTCTCTATCGCTGCTACTACACGGCAAGGCAATTACTGCAGGATTTAAGCAGAAATGAGGCGTACCGGCTGGTTATATGTTTAACTAATAATAATGATTAGCTAAGAAAAATCATTGCTCAGTCGATCTTTAGTTTTTTTCTTGAAATCTGATAAATTGACAATAATTTCGCTTGCTAGAAAAAAAACTTTCTAAGCAATCCACAAATCTCACATCGAAGGACGCACCGTACTTGTAAGGAGTGAGAACCACTTAAGCTTTTCTATATTCTTGTTATCTGTAAATAAAAGAGGCTTTTGCGTAACAGATTTTAGGTTAATCATTTTTATTCTTTTATTAACATAATTAAATTTAAACAACTGACTAAACATTAGAAATATAAGGATTAACTACTCGTATTATTTAATTTCTTTCAAGAAATTTGGACTTGATTTCAGTGCCACTCGGATTTCAAAATGACGTAGCACAAAAGTTGAAAAATATATAAATTTATTTTTACAAATCGTCATCATCATCATCATCAATACAGCCCTTCACAAGTCTACTGCTGAACATAAGCCTCCTCCAAGGAATGCCACAAAGCACGATCCTGAGCCACGTGCATCCATCGACTTCCTGCATGTCTTACCAGGTCGTCACTCCATCTAGTGGGGGGACGCCCTACACTTCGTCCGCCGGTAGGAGGCCGCCACTCGAGAACCTTTTTTCCCCATCTATGTTCCCAGCTATGTCGGTCACTCTGGTTCTACTGCGGATATCCTCATTTCTAAGTTTATCACATAGAGAAACCCCGAGCATAGCCCTCTCCATAGCTCGCTACAAAATGTTATATATTTATGATTTATCATGATTTGACCCACCGTACACAAAATGCAAACTACAGAGTAAAAATTATGGTTATATCTATTTAGGATCGTATCAGTTTGCAGCCGGCCAGACATAGTATCATTAGAGTAAATTCTCTGATTGGTCTCCAAATAGAAGAATATAACTGATCAAAGCTAGCAGAAAGGATTCCGTTTAAGGTGATAGGTGACGCGTTTGAAGAAAAATAATAATCTCCTACGCCGTGTAATGGCGGTGTAGAAGAACCCGCTACTCGATATCTTCCCTTGATCGTAATAGGCGTCGGAGGGACATCAAACAAGAAGTAGGCAGTAGCATCTTCCTGATAACAACTCAAAATAATTAAAAAAAAACGGTTGCCAACCCGCCTGCCAAGCGTAGCAACTTTCCCTATTAAGCAATCTGTGGGATGGCCTATGTTCAGCAGTGGACTAATGACAGACAGTGATGAGGAGGTTCATTGTCAGAAATAAATGAAGACTTAAGCTATACGTGGTAGAGCCAATTAAGGCTGTAGGACCGACCGGGGAAGAACCCTGCTCAAAGAATACCAGCGTAAAATAGCAACTTTATGCTGGTGCGTTTCGTATGGTGACGGTAGAGAACCGGAGACACTTTTTACAGGAAACGGGGCATGTCATTTTAGTCCTCAGTGTGACAACGCATCTGCATTTTAATACAGAACTGAAGGCCTATATCTACAAATACAACTGAATATCCACTTCTAGATGTTTATGGGCCACAGTATCCGCTTAACATCAGGTGGACAGTGTGCTCATTTGTCAAACTTGTACTATAAAAAGTTAATAAGTAAAATTTTACAAGAGTAAATAAAATAAAATTATAGTTTAAAAAAACTTAAAAGACAAATGTTTTTTGTAAAAAATACTAAAATGCAAACTTAATCCGCTCCACGATGCCGAAGAAAATGCTAATGTGAGGATAAAGCTGTTTAAAAAAAACTTTTTATAACACTGGCGTGCTTGACTGCCGTAATTTTTATTATGGTTATGACAATATAAGTCCATATATGCAAAGCGTTTATCATACAGATACTATTCAAATCACAATTATAGCTAACATCATATAGATATAAGTGCTGGCTTGGTGATGGTGTATGATTTTGAATTGCGTACGTGTTACTGGTAAAGAAATAAAATTCCAAAGTTTCAAAGTACGTTATATTATATAAGGCTGCGTGTTAAAAGAAACTAAAAAAACGCCTCTTATAACCTAATAATTTGAACATTTTACAAACCATTTTTTATTTGAATACAAAAGCTACATTTCACGACTTCAAGCAAAGAATGGCTTAAAGTATTTTATTCTGTAACTAGCTGACCCAGCAGACCTTGTTCTGTCCTTTTGGATGATTGGCGCGAAATTCACTACGGTCGTTTTACAGTGCAAATATAAATTCTTTTTTTTTATATTATTCTAAGCCAGCGCTTAACTACGATCCCACCTGGTGGTAAGTGATGATGTAGCCCAAAATGGTGAAGCGCACTGACTTAACAAAAGCCTATTCACTCTTGCCTTGAAGACCCACACTGTAATCGGATGGAAAGACAGATGCTGGCAACTTATTCCACTCCTTTGCTGTACGCATTATGAACGACGCAGCAAACCGTTTGGTTCGAATGCGTGGTAAGTCAACAACGAAAGGGTGAAGACTGGCCGAACGTCTGGTAGTCCGATGGTGGAAGGGAGAGGACTTAAATTATGCAATTTCTGTGCACACTCTCCGAAATGCATCCTGTAGAAAATTGAATGGCTGGCTACTTTGCGCAATATTACAATATTGCTATCTATTAACAATTCGATCACAGCGCCACCCTTCGGATCCCGATAATGTGATTTTCTTTTTGAGAACCATCATATATAGTTTATATGAGTCATTTTGGCCCATTAAAATAAAATTTGTTAATAACCTGACTACACCGCCACCTATCGGATCCTAGTACAGCTATGATCCACAGCCAGTCAAGACGTTCAGAAGTTACACGATCACTAACAGATCCACCAACGATCATATTTATATATATAAAAGAAATTGTTGGTTTCGATTCTCTAACTCATAATGGAATGCCAGCGATTAAACTGGCTTTCTATATACTTCAGACTAAAACAGAGCAGTGCTGCACTATTTGGCGGCTATAAGTAGGAGGTACCAACCGAAACGGACTTCTCGACAGAAAAGGGTCCTACTGCCGAGCAAAATATTATATTTTAAACTTTTCCTCTTAATTTACAAAATTAATTTCGTAACTGCCATCTGAATACCTCTACGTCAAAGGTTACGTGCTAATTAAGACCCTTGGATTAACTCTTATCATACGTATTTTCCATCTCATAAAAGCAAACATTTCTGCGGATTCTAATTCCTTTTTCGTCGTTTTGAAATTATGAAATATAAAATTAACAAATATCTAAGTATATTATCTTACATTATATTAGATGCTTGGATATTATTTTTTGTTTATTTGCACGTATGTTTTTGTTAAATTTAATTTAATTTCACTAATTATTATTGCTAATAATTTCTAAAGTCTGCCGAATACTAGCTTAGTAATATCGTGAAAACTTAAAAATAAAAATCAATATGTATATAATCCGTAAAAGTAGTTTTATTCAATATTATTACCCTAAAAGAACCTAAGTTAAGTAAGTGACAACTTAGTAAGTTACATCTCGGAGCGTATCGAAATCACGGCTCAGAATGAATGATCCACAAGACCAATAGCAATTCAGAATCCGAAATTTAAGTTTCTTTCATAATAGGTGTGTGTATAAATTAAGTTGCAACCTAAATACGTCCTGCTCCCCAGAACTCCTGATTTTTAAGAGGGTTTTTAGAGGAAGGTAGCGTCCGAGGCGCGACCATTGGGCGCGTGTTGCAATTTTTTTTGGAATTTTCAGCATGCACGTTTCACCACGATGTTTCCTTTACCACCGAGCACATGGTAAATCAGCACCTAGGTTCTAATTAACAATATCAACGACCTAGAAGTTGTCTCGGCGAGCACTAGCAGGGGCGGGCACTTAAACTGTTTGATTTTGTTTTTTTTATAAGATAAAAATATAAACTACCTACTTTATGGCTTTTCATTTGATATAACTTTTACACGGTTTCATTATGGATACTGCAAGGTAAATATATGGTGTCATGATTATGTTTTTTTTTACACTTGTACGTAAAGACAATGTTAAATTCTTATAAAATGACTTTGGTTTTGCGTAATAATTACATTAAAGTAGATTTTGCTGCGTGGTGGCGAGGTAAGATAATTCACTAACCCATACCACCCGTAGGTGTCGTAGGAGGCGACAGAGGGTAATGAAACAGTTGCAATGAATTTTTAGGAATTTTAATGTAATAGTTTATGGATTTCTCAAAATGACTTTCTAGTTTTAGCTAATCTAAATTTAGGAACCTCCAGCATATTACTGTGACCGTGAGTGCTCTTTTGTCGCCCTTATTTTATATAAAAAAATATTTTCCGTACGTACGTATGTACATGACTTTCTCTAAAATAAACAACGACAGAAATGTCAAAAGCTTTCTCTCCTTGAAAAGGTCGCGTTGCGAGTCGCGAGGCCTAAAGTTATACAATATTGCCCGTTTTGCTTGCTATTGCAAAATGAATATTGTTTCCAATCTAACTGGAAATTCCCACATTAATTCGCCGTAAGACATTACAGGAAAATACTCCACGACAGGTAGAAATACTACACATTTTTTATTTAATTTATTTTAAATTTACATATTGATTTTGAAGGTTTCTTAGCTTAAATCTTTTATAATTTTCTTTATTGATCTTATTGATTTAAATAAATTTTCCAGGATTAAAATAAAGTACTTTCTGCGTGCTATATATTTTTGTATTATATACAGATCTAGATCTAGACATTAATTCTATCCTTATATCTGGTATACGCTGATTTAATATATTAAAGCCATACCTTTATTTAAATCTAGTAGGATCCCACGATAATTAAAATAGATTGCTGAAGATGCTTCCTAAGGATAATTTTCAAAGACCTATTCTATGATACCCTACTTGCCATAGTTCGTCAACTTTAATTTTTTTCTTTCTCATAATATGGCGTCTGGTTGCCGCCATATTGAATTTTGATTACTTTCATGTCTTTAGTGACACTCGTAAGATTAAGACAAATCGATTGACGTAAGAATTATCAAAATCGGCTCACGCGTTTGGTCTATAGAGCGCCACAAAGGAACAAGCATACATATATAGGCTGATAAATACATTACCCTCTTTGCGTCGCGCAGTCTGGTAAAAAGGATCTTCGGTTCTCCACACTCACTATATGAAATATAGCAGCTTTAAGTATTAAGTATGAACGTATATATTTCGTATTAAACTTAATCCCACCTGACGCACATTTTGATAATGACATCGTTATCCTGTAAAAGTCCACTACAGGATATTGGCCTTTATTGGAGGGCGAATTTCCTTTAATCGTCACGCTTGACAGGTACATTGATGATCCCAGTACCAAACGTCTCGCACCTTTGATGCTGCCCGTCATTTGTCTGTATATTTTAAGTCATTATATAACAAAACAGTGGTGAGACTCCTTTCCTGCCTAGGAGTGAGTCGAGGTAGGTACTACCCTCCTACCTTTTCTGCCTCCAAGCAGCAGTGCGTGTACAGCTGTGTTCCGGTCTGAAGAGTATAGAGAACCAATATAATTATTAATCAAAGCCTATGAGATATTCCTTAGTCCTTAAAAAAATCATAGTTTAAAAAAGCTAAAGAAACACGCTAAAGTTAAAATTATTTTATTTTATCCTAGTGATCCCGATCAGGATACTAGGATAAAGTTATTAAATTATTGTATTGTCATCGGTCCTTGATACGAGTGCAAATTTTCAAGTCGATCGGCCGTCTACAAGTTGGAGAAAATTACATTAAAAGATTCCGTTACATAGTTACATACAGGTCGACCTAATAAAAGTGTGTTAATAAAAATAAAATAAAATGATTTTATTTCAGACTTTTGGTCCATAAAAAAGTGCCTTTATTCTTTCCTTCTTTTAAGGTTCCGTACCCGAAGGGTAACCAACGGGACCCTATTACTAAGCCTCCGCTGTCCGTCCTTCCGTCCGTCCGTCTGTCTGTCAGCGAGCTGTATCTCATGATCCGTAATAGGTAGACAGTTTAAATTGTTGCCGCTATAACAACAAATAATAAAAATAAAAATAAATTAAAAATTAAAGGGGGCTCCCCTACAAGAAACGTGTTTTTAACTACATAGTATTAAATCTTGTACGATGGTACGGAACCCTTCATGCGCGAGTCCGACTCGCATTTGGCCGGTTTTATTTTCTTTCGTTAGTACAAATTTCCTTTTTTTTCCTTTTCTTAGAAGTGACAACGCATTTGTCGCCTTCGTAGTTTTAAGTTGGCTGCAGGTGTCCGTGGACTTGCTGTGTAGTGGCGGTATAAGAATATCCACTACCCCATATCGTCCCGTGGATGTCGTAAGAGGCGACAGAGGGAAAATGAAACAGGAGTTATACAGCAGCCTCATCGTGATAACAAATGAAAGTAATAAAAAAAACGTAGCAACTATGGCAAAATACCCCTTGAGGCAATCTATGGCTTATATTCAGTAGTGGACTTTTGCAGACTTTTACGCTGTCATGGTCCATGGACTGCAGTAATAATAATAATAATATTATATATTCTACAAATATTATACAATCGTACAGCATGTTTTGCTACAGTTATACATAGCATGAGAAAATTTTTGTTAATTTTTTTTTGTTTTGTTTCGTTTGTAAGTTTTTTTTTTTAATAATGTCTATAATGCTATAGTTTTGATTTAAATAATCTAGTAAGTATTCATCTGCCGTGTTAAACAAATATTTAAGCTTCCATACAAACATGCATATTTCATAATTATGTAAAGACACGTTAAGGGTAATAAAGTCAAGTTTTTTAAACACTTGTTCACAGTAGTAGCCAATTTCCATCAAATAGACAGTAAGTTCATTTGTCACTTCAGTTTAATAAAACGCCATTTATTAAAGGAAGCCGTGAGGTCTTTTTAGTATTTCCCATAATCGCCTCTTACGACACCAACCGGACGAAATGGTGTGATAAATTCTCTTGCGTCGCCACCACAGGGCGTTTTATAATATGGTTTTGCGTTATAACATCGTTCACGGTAGCATCTTGTGTTTAACTACAGAAAACTACCGTTTTACTGCGACTAACTCGTTCCGATCGTTTATTCTAAGATTAAAATAGGTACATATGATAGATTGTAGCAGATGTTTCCGTCTGAAAACCACAGTGTTACGTAAAATTTCATTTTTCAATTCGTGTTTGCCTCGAAGCTTCCGAGCTCCTGTTTTAAAAAATCTTTTTTGAATAGAATATGCTCATAAATTTTGAAGGGCACGTTAAAAACATGAATCGTGTAACAATTTTTTTGTAATAACTCGACCACAGCGCTACCTATATAGCGTAAATATGGTCATATTCATATATCATATTTTGGTCAATTCTGGGATTACTACGACACCTATCGGATCCTAGTATAGCTATGAATCATCTTCTCAAGAAAACAAATATGTATATGTGAATATGACCTCAATCGGTTAAGTCTTTCAGAAGCTTTATGAAGTTTTACGTGGTAGAGCCATGCTGCAGCTATAGTAGTAGTATAGTTGTAGCGCGAATGGGTCGGCTCGACCGGGGTAGGACCACGCCCTCACAGAATTCCAGCAGCTTTACGCTGTTGTGTTTCGTATGGTGAGTATAGAGAACCGGAGACCCTTTTTACTTGAAACGAGGCATTCCATCTTAGTTCTCACAGGTGATAACGCATCTGCATTTCGATTCGTAATCGAGGATAGATGTAAGATGTCTATGGGCCGCAGTAACCACTTACCATCAGGTGGAATGTGTGTTCGTTTGTCACCTTTATTCTATAAAAAAAAAGTTACGCAATAATTACAGACGATCATATATACCAACGAATATATGTAAAAAATATTTCAGAATATTAATGTCTTTCATAACATGGGAATGTGAATGAACACCACTGAAAGAACCTTATGAAAACATTTATTGATCATAAAGTGTAACAAAACTGCCAGTTATCCACGAACATGCATGAATAACAAAATGCAAGCTTATTGCTCAGATATCAGGTGCAGAAACTACAATAAAATCATTTGAATATTTTATACATCTTATGTTGTTCTAGACCAAACACAATCTCTCTAAAAACAATGTAACTTTAACAAGACAATTAGCTTGACAATTATTGACTAAATGCAAAAAAGTATTTTCCCCATTGATTAAAACTTTTTGTATTGAGATTTGCAGCGATTAAATACCTTTATTTTAATTCATTGTATTTTATTTTCATTAATCAAATCATTCTACATAATAGCGAAATTAAAATTACGTAAAACGAAGAATAAAAAATATTATGACATTGTTTACAACAATGTACAAACAGTGCACAATTTTGTTTAAGATTTGGGAATATGGAAAAAACGGTTTGTTTTTGTTATATTTTATGTGGTAGAGCCATGCTGCAGCTATATTAATAGTATAGTTGTAGCACGAATGGGTCAGCTCGACCGTGGAAGGACCACGCTCTCACAGAATATCAGCGTAATATAGCAGCTTAATGCTGCTGTGTTTCGTATGGTGAGTGTAGAGAACCGGAGACCCTTTTTACTGGAAAAGAGGCATTCTATCTTAGTCCTCACGGCTGACCGCATCTGCATTTAAATTCGCAAACGAAAAACGATTTTTAAAACATTTTCGTCTTTCAAACCACATCTAAAAACCAAATTACGTAAAAAAAATCTATTTCGCAAATTATATATTTCATAATTTATAAGGAGAAGATTACGTTATGATCTTGTTCGTTTTCATCTTAAGACCTCCGTAAGAGATTCCTTGCGAGTCACTATTGAGGTCATTGAGCATTGTACTAAGATCCTCCAGAGTTTCTGCCATAATGCCTATATCGTCTGCAAATGTAAGGTGAATGAAGTACTCGTGGATTATATCTTATATGACCAGTATCCCTGCCTACTACTAGTATGATCTATTGTAATCGCTTCTATGGCTATAGTTGACCGGAAAGTCGTACACATTCAATTATTTGGAGTATTTGCTTAGCTGTGAAGTTTCCACTGGGCTTAGTAATGGATGCTGCGTATGCGCATTAAGGCTCTGCATTCGCTGTGTTTCGAACGCTAAGGTAAAAAAATCTGCTCGTCCTTGAATTACTTAATTCCGGAATAAACATGTGCTGAACACACTGACGAACGAGAAGCAGTGTCAAAAGTATTGCGATAGCGTGACACTAAAAAATCGCGACAATTACGGTAAATCCTACCTCATATAAGAGGGCTACATCCTGAGAACGAGGGGTGTGTAAAGTAAATAAAATAATAAAACTATTTTTACGGATTTTATCGCGTTTAATTTTACTATTTTGATTCCCGACGTTTCAGCAACCCATGGTCACCGGGGGTCGATGGGTTGCTGTAAAGTAAAAAATAGTAAAATTAAACGCGATAAAATCCGTAAAAATAGTTTTATTCAATGTGTAGTGTTCGCGTAAATATAAGAAATCATTAAATAAAAGAAGTAAAGTTACAGACAGACTAGTGAACTTATACACATAGTGGACATATAATATACGCAAAATGTTTTATTCCTCAGTCATGTTTTCCTTCACCGCTGAGCACGTGGAAAATAAGTACTAAAAATTGCAACTAACAATATCGTTGGCGTTGGAGGATCAAACTCGGCTTACGATATCTTCGTCAATTGTAAACCGATTTTAATTAATATTTGACAAATAGGTCATACTTTAGGGGTGGTTCCATATAAATAAATAAAAATTCACCCCTCAGGGTGGGAAAACCGGAGATGATGTTTTTAATGTAACTATTCAGACATTTTTATCTTAAACTTGTATTATTCCTTAGTCCACTCAAAAAGGTAATTTTTTTCAACTTTTAATAGAAAGTAAAAGTCGTCTTCAAAGAAACAAAAATAAAGTAAGTAAAATAAGTAATTTCCACATAACAGCTTCAGAAGTCGGTACTTTAACTTTTCTATCAGCAATATCTTAGCACCGACTTCTGAAGCTCTTATGTGGAATATATTTTATTCGTTTTAGTTTAACTTTTAATATTAAGTAAGTCGCCTTTACTTAATTTTAAAAGTAAACTTTCCTTACTGAAGTGTCTATATTTGAAATCACCTCTTACGTAGCAAAGCAAGCAATTGGGAGAGAAGAGCAGGTTACTGACCTCGAGCTTCCATTTAGAGCAATTTGCCGTGAATTATAGCCCCTACACTCATTAAAGGCCGACACGAAACGCCGAAACGCCCTTATGTACCGTACCCACGGAGTGAAGTAAGCTACGAGTGTGTGTCATGAATGACGTATCTATCTTTACACGGTATATGTGGACAGTTTCAAACTTTTAATTCCCTTTTCATATTCGCTATCAAATTGTATAGTATTTTGTAGAGTATATTATTAAAACTAACATTAAATATATAAAAAGACATTTATGGACAGTGTACTGACTTTATTATGAGTGAAAAGAAATTATAAAAATACACCACAGTTTCTTGCCGTTTCTTATCTGAGAAGGTATTTATGAACAGATGTAGATTTTAACTTTCATAAGAGCTTTAAAGAAGCCTAAATCAAATTAAATAATATTGACTTTAAAGTTATTGAAATAAACAAACGAGATGTTTTAAAATGAGCCAGGTCTATGTACACTAACTCAAAAACTAAGAAAAATCCGAGAATTTCTGGATAAATACAAATAATTAGTATAAATATATTAATTTGGTGTTTCAAAATGATTTATTTATTAATTATTTAAATAAACCTTTAATATGGCATCTAATCGATTGAGTTAAAAGATTTTTTATTAAGATTTTTGGCTTGGATGCTTGTCCTCTAAGCCATGTCTTCATTTCATTCGGGATCTTCGTTTTTATAGATTTTCAGTATTAAGTGATAAATCCTTTATAGCACACTGCTGCACTCCTTTATAGCAATATGTTGCGTCACATTGCGCAGCCTTTGGGAAATTTTGACGGCAACTTGAGCCAGCAGACAATTGGCGATACCTTATCTTGAGATTTATATCACTATCGAAGCACCTGTTTCACCGCTTCTACTAACAGTTCTCATGCGCAGAAATTTAATACACAAAATCGCACCACTTTTACATATCAAAATTCACTTCAAACTATTATTTAAACAATAATACAGGAAAAGCAATCCGCCGCCGGTCATGTTCCCGCCAAAAACTCTGAGTTAAAGGAAAAGTCGTTTAACCACAGATTGTTGCCAGCTGTCAAGTGTTACATAGCAGTAGTCGCTTTCGTTGTAGGCTGAGTAATAACCTGATGTATTTTTATTTATTTTATCATACTATCGGTAGTGAACACGGATTTATAATAATACTTCACACAGGTTGATAGTAGTGAATTATAAAGTTATTAACCTCCACAAAAATGATTATATCAAACGTCATTGATCAAATGATATGTTACGTAATGTTATTTTTGTTACGTATTACAATTTTAAGCGTAAATTCTTCTTTTGAACCAACATTCAAAGCCAAATTAAACAATATGGATAGTTAAAACTGTTCTATGTGTGATTACCTATTTATTAATGTGGTGTACAAGATCTGGCTCAGACTCCATACATTTTAAAACATTTCATCTCATCTATACAGATATATCCAGTACCTCGTAGTTGTCGTAGAAGGCGACAGAGGGAAATCGAACCAGGAGATGGGCAGCAGCTTCTGCCTGAAAACAGCAAACTAAATAAAAACTGCGATTTCCAACCCACTAAGCGTGGTAAAAACCCCGTTGATATGTCCCCTATGAGACAATCTTATACATTTGATGAATTATACATTTTTATAGAGGTGATGCAAAGACATTTATTTTATCACGACGATCCCAGTTATTTCAGAACACCTAAAACCAACCTCTTAAAGGTTAAATTTAACATTTTTAACCCACTTCAAAAAGGCGGAGCATCTTAATTCGACCGTATGTGTTTGTATGTACAATATACATTACGCGATATCTTCGCTAATTGTCAACCGATTTTCGAAGTGAAAGGCACGTTGGGCATTTTTGGGATGGGGAAAAGCACTGAACTTGCGTGACCGTCACGCTCAGATACATAAAGTTGATGAAAGTAATGTTGATTCAATTTTTTTTTAAAGTGATATGTATTTAAATTTTTTTTGAAGTTATACTTCTTTTGGGGCGTTTGGGAAAAATTATGAGAATGATTTTTTACGATGTGCGCGTACACCGACAGCTAAACACGACACCATGAAGTTGTTACGATGCGCGCGCACACTGACCACACACCTCAAAGCGACAATTTCATTGGGTAACTGCCTCTAAAGTTTTCGTGGGAACTGATAACTATATTTAAGGTAGTTATTTTGTTTTGTTACGCTAAAGATAACTTCCTACGTGCGTACATAATAATCATTATTTTGATGTAAAACAGCGCAATAAATGAAAATTTATTACTATACTAATACGTTGATAAAAATAATTTCTAAAAAAATATTTCCTAAAAAATATTCTATATCCTATTTCTTAACAACCCAAAAATAATGTTTACAAGTTTGTGAAGCTAAGAAGTTTTCACTTTGACGTGCAGTCCTACGACTGACAGTGTTTTTTTTAAATATGTACCACCCGGCTATACCTTCAGGATGGTCGTTTATAAATTTGAAGATAAAATCCACACCCTAAAAGTGGAAAAAGAGGGCATGGAGTTATTAATGTTCCTATTTGTACGTCATTTTAGTTGGTTGCATTGAACTTGTGACATTTTTCCCCTCAAAAGGGTAAAATATCAAATATTTAATAAAAACCAAAAACCAACTTCAAAGAAACGTAGATGAAAAAATTTAATTATTACCAAATAATCGGTTCTGAAATCGAATTCTAACTTCAACAAACCTATTATATCGAAATTTTCTTTTTAGTTTTTGTAGTCCGTTTTTACTTTTTATATAAAAAAAAATTACCCAACTAAAATTACATGTGTTTATATATGTACGTGGTAGTGCCATGCTGCAGCTATATTAGTATAGTTGTAGCAAAAATGGGTCGGCTCGACCGGGGAAGGACCACGCTCTCACAGAATACCAACGTGAAATAGCAGCTTAAGGCTGCTGTGTTTCGTATGGTGAGTGTAGAGAACCGGATCCCTTTTCACTGGAAAAGAGGCATTCCATCTTAGACCTCACGGGTGACAACGCTTCTGCATTTTGATTCTTTATTGAGGATAGATTTAGATGTCTATGGGTCACAGCGACCACTTACCATCAGGTGGACTGTGTGTTCGTTCCCATCCTATAAAAAAAATGTTTTTTTTTTCTTTTTAAATAAAACGTTACCTCAACATTAAGATTTTCTTCTGTATCTTGGGAGCAGTTTACGTACATAAATTTCACAAAAACAAACATTCATCCGGAACAAAATATTCGTAGGCCATACAAATACTTGTACCGTGCGGGGTTCGAACCCGCGGCCTTTAGCGCTGCAGCTCATTGCTAAGCCTAAAGCGAGTTCATTTAAAAATAAAGTTTTAATGAGTGTCCTCCCACAGATGGAGTTGTTAATTACTTTTAGCTGAAACGTTGGATGTCGGAAGTCGTAATGTGCGGTGGTATTAGCGATGCCGCACTATGACGTTGTGACATGAGTCTATATGAAGTGTGAACGGAAGTATGAAACAGAACGGGGCGAATTTATTACGTACATTATAATTTTCTGTACATTAATTTTATTAAATACCAGCAATCCGCCTTAGCTTTACCCGGCTAGGATCTTATTAATGTAACATTATTTCAAAGACCATTTATTTTAACAAAACAATCTTCAACAGTTTCGGATAAAATATACTTAACCTAACCACTCTAAAACTCTTTATCTGTTCGTGAAGTTTCATTAAAATCGGGTCAGTCATTCAGAAGATTAGCCCGGACCACAGAGCAACACGGGCCACCGGCGGGTCGGAAGGAAGTAGCAATACGCAAACGTAACCCTCTGTCAAAGTATAAGTCTACGCGGTCCAATGCGTACTAAAATAAAACTAGTTGCAGCCGTACTGCTTACTAGACTAAATCCAGTTGCGCGGCTGAATCGATATCCTACAAAGATGCCGGATTTTTCAGTTTTTTGCTGCAAAAAGAGATGTATAAGGACTTTTTAATCACATTGTTTCACACTACATACAATATGTAGATCGGTCGAGCGACTGATCCGAGTCTGTATCCAAGTTGTCGCTGTTACCGATTGATTCTGTTATAAATACCTATTTGTGTGTGACATTGTTAGTTTATTGCTTTAACCGTTATGTATGAGTTTCGTATTGACAGACTTTTATTTTAGTGCGCGCAGATTTCCCCCCGCAAAAAATGACAGAGAGTTTTGTATCCGTGGTTTGTTGTTTTGTGGCCGGTGTCGCTCTATGGTCCGAACAAACAGATAGACAGACAGACAGACAAACATTTTAATAATAGTTGTTCTTGTCTTAAGGGCATTCAAATAACCCCCTCAACTAAATATAAGGCAATTATTTTAATATTACAGACATACACTTCAATTTTATTTATTCGTATAGATGTATAGATGTTTCATGCGTTATTGGATCATTGTACTATATTTTGGAAATACCTGAGTGTAAACTTTAATAACACGGTAGACTTACTTGTAAGTTGCTACACTACCACTGGCTGTAAGAAAGATAAGATTTATCTATGAAAGAATAATTTTTGTATGTTAAGAAGAAGCATTATACGCGCAGCCACGAGCAAGGCATCGTACAAAGGCATGCTCTGGAATCAATATCTCACGTTGCATGAGTAGTTTGTGTTTGCTTCACTCCAATATAGCCTTCAAATTCCTACGTTTTCCTTTTCTTGTTTTACGGTACGACGCGTTTCAAATAAAAATTTATATATTTATGTATTAACAGCCGTGGTAGCTCAGGGGCTAAGCTCGTTGTAAATTTCACAGTACGCGAGTAACCCGGGTTCGATCCCGCCGGCACCAGTGAAATTATTAAGTGCAGTTTTGAGTGCTACAAAAACATCAGAGTGAAGGAAAATATCGTGAGGAAACGATGTGAAAAGAAATATGAAAAAAATATATTTCAAAGACATGTGAAGTTCACCAACACGCATCGCGGCAGACATTTCCTTGCCCTAAAACCTTCTCAGAAATGAGAGGAGGCTGTAACTTTGTAACAAATACTTGTTCCGTGCGGGATTCGAACCCGCGGCCCCCAGCGCAATAACTCATTGCTAAGCCACTGCGCCACGGAGCCTATATTTTATATTTATGTGTGTACATGTATATGCAGTATTATGTATTTTAACAGAGTTGCTTGCACTTTGCGCTCATAGTATCTTCTCTGCTTACTCTATAAATAGACTAGTAGAGAATGCCACTAGCATTAGCTCCGTCTTGGTGTACAAATTAAGCCTAAATAAATAAATAAATAATATATAATCTAGTTTTAAACAAACGAAGCTTGGCAACATACTTGTAAATTATCCTTAAACTTACCAGCCCGTAAATAGTCCATATCGCCACGCTTGACAACCTGTGTGGTTGCTTGGTGACTGGTATACTATCGATCGCAGTATTAGACGTCTTGCACCTTAGACGCTATTTTCCGTATTCAGGTTAGATATTTTAGATGTAGTATAAATGTTGCAGAATACAACAACCTGTGGTTCCCGTTAAGTGCGTTATCTGTATTCAAACGTATAAAAATAACTTTATTAAAAAAAAACATGACCATAAAAAAATTAACTTAATTCTTATTTGCAAATTTTATTTGGTTTTATTACCTCTGCATTGTACGGGGAGTGCTCTTAGATTCCGAAAGACCCCATTTACCGATGCGCGTGTCTGTGAAACGAATGCTGCTGTGTTTCGTATGGTGAGTGTAAAGAACCGGAAACTTTTTTTACTGGAAACGAGGCATTCCATCTTAGTCCTTAAGGGTGACAACGCATCTGCATTTTGATTCTTAATCGAGGATAGATGTAGTTGTCTATGGGCCACAACATCCACTTACCATCAGGTGGGCTGTGTGCTCGTTTGTCACCCTTATTCTATAAAAAAAAAGTTTTTCAGGGCGTTTCAGTTCTAAATAATAACTAAAATTTCACTCCAATGAATTATTTCCAAGTGAATCCATTATTTATGTTGTAAATATTTTTTAAAGTACTAAATATTTACTCCCGTAAAAATAACATCAGGTTGTCACCATTTTGTGAAAATAAATGACTTTTAGCGCCACAGCGCCGGAAAAAGAAACATAGTTGAAATTACTATTGGATTGTGACATTTTATGGCGGCTCTTGATTCAGTGTATCGAAATAGCTGAATTCCAATCAGTCCAAGCATTAAGTGCTATCGATCTTTAAAATGCAACAATCCGCAAATGTGTGTTGAAAACTTTCTATGTACCTGAAATACAATTTTGCTTAACATATTTTCCTTCACCGCCGAAAGCAACTTAAATCATTACTTAAAATTATGATTAACAATCTAAGTAGTTCTGACGAGGATCGAACTCGGGTTGCACGCGTTTTTTTTATAGAATAAGGTTGACAAACGAACATACAGTCCACTTGATGGTAAAAGATGCTGTGACCCATAGACATCTACACTCTACATTTATCCTCGATTAAGAATCAAAATGCAGATGCGTTGTCACCCTTGAGGACTAAGATGGAAAGCCTCGTTTCCAGTAAAAAGGGGCTCCAGTTCTCTACACTCACCATACGAAACACAGCAGCTTTAAACTGCTATTTTACGTTGGTATTCTGTGAGAGCGTGATTCTACCCCAGTCGAGCCGACCCATTCGTGCTACATAATATAGCTGCAGCGTGGCTCTCCCACGTTAAAAATTTTAGAGCTGTTACATAACTACGACATGAATATAATGCCCTCAATCAAATACCACATCAAGTGCATTATCATAGACTCCCGCGAGATAGAACAGAATGAACTTCTGAATATAACACTATGCAATATTCTAATGACAAGTGATAGGTACCGGAGATTCGAGGTTAAAATAGTATGTAGTGAGAACCGTGTGTAAGAATTGAAGAGAATAGAATTATTTTTATTCACTATAGATTATTACATAACACTTATTGAAAGTCATTTTTTTATATACCACTGGCTCGGAAAATACCTTTGTCTTAGGAAGAACTAGTTAGAAACACAGCGGGATTTTTTTAAACATATTATATCACTTTACAATGTACAATTAGTGAATTTTAATAGAACCAGCATGGTGGCAATCACCTCATTCCCAGGGGTTATTTTCATTCATGTATTCCTTAATATTATAATAACTATCTAATACATAAAAAATAATTTTTGTTTTGTTCGTATTTTATGCGCTACCATACCGTTTATCAGATTGCGGTAAAACTTTGCCAACTTATTGCTTGAACTTGCGCGAAGGTTATAGGCATAGTACAAATAACGTACAGTAGGTGGCGCGCGTATCGTACCGAAAATTTTATTTAAAAGATATATATGTCGGAGTGTCTATAAAATACAGGTTGAATCGAAGTGGAATTGAGGGTACATCGAGAAACCCCCACTTGTTTGTGCAGTATAAAGTTCACTATAGGCGCCGTGCGCGAGAGATTCCACTTGAGTCATTCTACGAGTGTAGTCATGCTACGAGTACTAAGGTTATTATTATTAATACAGTGTTGATAATTAAGACAGTGTTGTGGTTCTGTTCATTTTATTAATTCTTCTGGTGCAGGCAAGGAGGATGGTGTTGCTGAGAGGCTGCCCTGTGTTACATTGAGATAAGTAGTGTTGATGTTGGTGTGCATACTTTGGTGTTATCATGTAATTACGTACCTCACGTTACACTGGTGTTTGATCGTGGCGGGGACGTGTTACGGTGTAGTCGAACTGTAATTTCTCCATACTGAATGAATAGTGCGTTACGCTGTCTTATTACTGATAATGATTAATTGCGTAAGCAAGAGAGCAAGTTGAACATCCGCTCTCACACTTTTATGGTTTTTAACAAATAATGCTATCCTGATGTATTTCCGAGATCAAAATTGGGGTCCCTGTTGAATTTCCGTAATCAGAAGTGGGATCTCCTGTTTAAATATCCGACATATATTTAAACGTCAATGAATGTATTATCATTCCGAATTAAACAATAAAACTCTTCCAAATTTAAAACGATATTTCCACCATTATTTCTTCTGCGGCTGCAACGCGCCGGGCACCAGCTAGTTGTATATAAGAATTTATATAAGAATATCCACTATCCCATATCACCCCGTGGGTCTCGTAAGAGACGACAGAGGGAAACAAATCAGGGAATGGGCAACAACGCCTTCCTAATAACGCCTAAAAATAAAAAATAAACTGCAGTTGCCAAACCCTTATGCGGCAATCTATGGGGAGGCCTCTGTTCAGCAGTGGACTAACGGTAACGATAACGGTAAAATAGCATGACTATATTTATCACTGAGTAATCTGTATAAATGTTTTGGCGGCAGTATGACAGCTGGCGTATTGCTACTCCTCTATTATCGTTTAAATAACGGCTTGAAGTGAGTTTGATACATAAAAGTCGTGTGAATTTGTGTACCAATATCTACCCATGTACAATATAGGTGAAAAGGACGAAACAATTGCTACGATGGTGATAAAAACCTCAAGTTATGAAGCCGCTTTGGCGCCATCAGAGCTTGGAATGCTATCATTATCGGCTGTCTGCTTTGAGCTGCTCTTAAAATCTTACAGAAACGTCGCAATATGACGCATAACATATTATGAAAAAATCTGATATCATATTTATATTTTAGAAAATATTCCCATGCAAGGCCTTTGATGTATACGCTTTTAGCTGAAGGCCTTAATAGCCAATGTCACAAGCCACAATAAATGAAAAAAAAACAAATGATATTCCATAAAAGATCAACAATAAATAAGCCATTTTTATATGATTGGTCGGTATTCTTCTTAACATAAAAAAGAACGAACGAAATATTAAAAATGCGCGGTATTAAGTGACCAATATGCGATATTTTAAGAAATCGCTGCTTTAAATTCTTGTGTATATTTCAGTATTTCTCAATAATATCGTTTCTGAGATGAAACAAGGAGATAGGGAAATAAAAAAGTCGTCTAAATACTTAAACGTAGAAGCTTTAAAATTCAAAAGGGAAAACGTCAAGCTTAAGTTTTGCGAATAACATCTTTCTTTCTTTTATCATTTGTGCTAGGATTTTCATGAAGCGATGTAGAAATAAATATATTTTGACATTGCTCATAGGTTTTAATATCATCATTATCATCATCATTACAGCCCTTCACAAGTCCACTGCTGAACATAGGCCTCCCTCAAGTAATGCCACAAAGCACAGTCTCGAGCCACCTGCATCCATTGACTTCCTGCATGTCTTACCAGGTCGTCACTCCATCTACCGGTACGAGGCTGCCACTCGAGAACCTTTCTTCCCCATGGGTTGTTGATTCTTCGAACTACATGGCCGACTCATTGCCACTTCAGCTTACTAATCTGTTGGGCCATGTCGGTTACTCCGGTCTACTGTGGATATCCTCATTTCTAAGTTTATCACGCAGAAATACCCCGATCATAGCCCTCTCCATAGCTCGCTGAGCGACCTTGAGCTTCCACAGCAGCCAGCAGTGAAGGACGACGTCTCAGATCCATAGGTCATCACTCGTAACACGCACTGGTTGTACAATCTTGTTTTGAGGTTTTAACTTTTGAGGTATGCCTGACTAGAATATGTGTCGTAATCTCCCGAACGCTGCCCAGTCGAGTTAAAGGGTTTAATATATATAAATATATATAATCGTTGATGCGTCTTCTAATGATTGTGTAACTTCTGAAAGAGTAAACCGAGGTCACATCTATACATATAAATAAAATTGATGTGTGTATTGAATATTGAAATAGCTTCTTTTAAGTTCAGGGGTTGTTTGTATGCCATTAAGCCATAAATGATTTTATGGTTTTACATACCCTATGCATGTAATGTAAATACTTTAAGAAATATAAGTAAGGTATGCAATTTAAAATCGCTGGTAGACCCAATAAATAAATAAATAAATAACCATTTTTAAAAATATTGTCTGTCAGTCTGTCTGTCCGGGCTAATCTTTGGAATGACTGAACCGATTATTTATCATTTTGATACGAACAAATAGAGAGCAATGCCAGGAGTGATCTAGGCTATATTTTATCGAAGTAAGTTAAAGATTTCTTTTTTTTTTAACGAGAAACGGTAAATATAAATGGCCTTTCATTCAGATCCTATCACCAGGACATTCCGGGGTGGTTTGCTAGTTCATACAATATGTTTTATCGAGGCGATAGAAGGTCGTAGGTTTAGGTAAATAAGTGGCACTTTTTTCACAAATACTATTCTTATGAACCAAACGATAATATTCAGAGCCGGAACGATAAATTGTAGACCACACAAATACCTTGTATAAATCGAACCTGAGACACGTAACGTGGCAGTAACGCTTACTTAGCCTATCTAACCGTTTCATCTCCTGTTACTTCCAATGGTAGAAGATGATATTGATTGAAATTCTTCTGAAAGATATCAACACTACTTTTAAGCCCTACGAGATAGAAATACCCCTTATCTATGGCTGAAGCGTGGACAATGTACATATTCTAAACATACAAAACATGATATCAACCATTTGCACCGGACTGTCTATCACTGTAATTGAAAATAGTAATTTTCCATCATTAATCGTGCAATGGACATTTGAAAGCTTGGAATAACTAATCATACGGATCGTGATTTGTTATCAGGAAGTAATAATACAGAACCTTTCACGGTAGGTAACGATTTTTGGGGTGAACGTTGATTATGGGGTTAAACAATAATAAAACCGTGTCTGATTGCGATTTGATGATTGTGATTTTTTTATAGAATAAGGGTGACAAACGAGCACACAGTCCACCTGATGGTAAGTGAATGCTGTGGCTCATAGACATCTACATTTATCCTCGATTAAGAATCAAAATGCAGATGTGTTGTCACCCTTAGGACTGAGATGGAGTGCCTCGTTTCCATTAAAAAGGGTCTCCGGTTCTCTATACTCACCAAACGAAACACAGCAGCATTAAGCTGCTATTTTATGCTGGTTTTCTGTGAGAGCGTGTTCCCACCCCGGTCGAGTCGACCCATCCGTGCTACAACCATAATATAGCAGCATGGCTCTACCAAGTAAAAAGAGATTAGAGAGTGGGCCTGTGCTTGCGCATAATATTCGGACACTATAATGTGATACGTATAGTTTGATTATTTGAGTTCGTTAAAGCAGTAGGCATTATTATCCAATCATAGTAAACCGCCAGCACCAATGAAATTGTTAATTGCAATTTTAAGTGCTGATTTACCACGTGCTCGACGGTGAAGGAAAACATCGTGAGGAAACCTGCATGTCTGAGAAATCAAAAAAAATATTTCGAAGACATGTGAAGTTCGCCAACACGCATTGGGGCAGCGCGGCGGACATTTCCTTGCCCTAAAACCCTCTCAGAAATGAGAGGAGGCCTGTGCCCAGTAGTGGGACGTATATAGGCTGTAACTTTACTTTACTTTCACTTTACATAGTAAGGTTTTTAGAAATGATTGTGTAACTTAAATTTTGTTTTTCTTTATGGCAAATGTTACAATTTTTCGTTCATATTTATAGAAACTGTACTAAACCAATGATTTTTTTAAAATCTGTAGACCAAATTGGATATTTCTCATTTTATTTCGAATTTCCCTTAGCTACGCTTTATTACCCGCAGGTACCTTACACAAAAGCATGCGTGTATACTAGTGAAAGACAAACCACGCATTTTGTTGACAGCTACCCTCTAATCTCAATCGTAGTGGTCAAACTGTTCATGTATTCAGTTAGACCTTTGTCTTCCTTTATTTGTAAAAATATAGGGTAATACTCAAAAAGCTTATCCAAACTATCTAGCCCCGTACCATCCCATGGGTGTCGCAACAGGCGACTGAGGAAACAAACCAGTAAATTAACACCAAACTAAAATTAATTAAATTAAAAAACAAAATAAAAAAAATTACGGTTGCCAAACCAGCTAACCAAGCGTGGTAACTATGGCAAATATCCCGTATGAGGCAATCGATGGGGAGACATATGTTGAGTGGTCTATTGATAGGCTGTAAAGGTAACTTGAAAGGCTTCCTTTCAACGGAACAAGCAACGGAAGATGCAAGATGCAGTGAAACCATAAAAAACGAGCACAAGAAATTGGTGACTAGCCGTGTAGCGGCGGCGTAAGTATATCCACTATCCCATATCGTCCTGTTGGTATGAGGCGACAGAGGTAAATGAAACAGGTGATGGGCATTTCCTCATAACACCTCAAATTATAATAAAAACTGCAGTTGCCAAACCGCCTGCCAATCGTAGCAACTGTGATAAATATCCCCCTATGAGGTAATCTATGATGTAGTCTATGTTTAGTAGTGGACTCTAGATAGGCCGTAATGATGACGATGATGATGATATTGGTCATTACTTGGCTTCAAGCTTTATTATTTTTGGCCCAATTTTAATTTATTAAACCACATCACTGATCAAATTCAAATAATTATATTTGCATAGTGCATATACATATAAGATGAAATTTTATTAAAAAACGGTCAAACGCGTGTCTGTTTTGGACGCCGAGAATTATTTAAGTATAGTACCTATTAAAAAACTATATTATACAACAACCGCCAACAATCTAGCCTAGGAGAATAACGTATTTTCCAAATAAATTCTAAGAAATGATTGCCGTATCTCCAATCGACGGCTTAGTAGCGCAGTAGCTTAAGCGGAGATTATCACAGGACACCAGCCTGAAATAGTAGCTTAATGCTGCTGTGTTTCATATGGTGAGTGTAGAAAACCGTCGACCGTTTTATTGGAAACTAGGCACTCCATTTCAGTCATCAGGGGTGATAGATAACGCATATGCATTTTCATCGAGAATTAATGTAGATGTCTATGGGCCACAGCACTCACTTACCATCAGATGGATGGAGTGTATGTTCGTTGTCACGCCTATTATATAATAAATTATAGTAAAAAAATTCTAAAGAAATATTCTAAAGATAAAATTATTTTATTTTATCCTGGTGATCCTGATCAGGTTACTATTACATAAATTATTGTATTTTAATCGGTCCTCGATATTAAAATGCAAATTTTCAAGTCAATCGATCGTATACAAGTTGGTGAAAATTATATTACAAGATTCCGTTACATATTATTTATTAGATACACGCAAAGTTAATAAAAGCGTGTTAAAAAAGCTAAGAGTTTAGCTTCGGTGCTGCGGGTCCTAACGGATCTAAAAATACATTAATTCAAGTTTAGAAAGTGTGCGCAGGAAATACATGACTTAATTCCTTCCTCACCCTTCCGCCATCGGATATCAAGAAGCTTGGCAAGACTTCACCCCTTTTCATCATATATTTGAACCAAATGGTTTGTTTTGTCGTTGGTAATGCGTACAGCAAAGGAGTGCAATAATTTGAGATCGACTGTCTATAAATCCGATTAGAATGCGGATATCTTCAAGGCAAGGGTGAATAGATTTTTGTTAACTATCATCGGCTCCATCATAACTTATCGTTAGGTGGATTAATAGTCAAGCAATTTTTCAGAATAGTTAAAAACGATAGGTAATAAGGTATAATTATGTAGCTTGCATTATTGTTATTTTTTTCCCGGAAAAATACTGATAAGTTATCAGTATGGAATGGTTATCAGTGATAACCATTCGCTACGCACTATTTAATACATAATAAGGTGCAGAGAAGGCTTGGAGGGTTGTGGCACGGAATACTAAATGCGTATAGCATGAACATGACCGATTTTCCAACAAAATATAATAACTCGGATTATCTGATTAATAAATTCTAAGAAATGATTGCCACGAGCATCTAACAATGATTTCCCAATTCCGATTCCCATTGTTACGGCAAAAGAATATCCTCTATAACCCATATCATCCCCTGGATATCGTAAGAGGCGATAGAGAGTAATAAAACAGGATTAGCGGCGGCATTTTCCTGACTATATCTAAAAGCGCTGAAGATATTCATGTCAAATATCTCCCATGTGAGGCTATATATGGAGGAAGCCTATGTTCAGCAGTAGACTTTTGGATAGACTGTAATGACGATGGTGATGAACAACGATTTATGTATCGAACATATATTATTATCGTCGATGCCAATCATGATTAAAAGTGATTGTTTCGAAACTTTATTGCCTGTCAACTGTTTTCACATTGTTTATAACTTGATCAAGTTTAAACTGCAAGTAATAATTCATTTTTGGCGTTTAATCTACTGCAACATAAAACGACAGCGATATTGTAGTGTAGCCCCCACGACAAAATATATTATTGTTGAGGTAGAATAAGGATCAGTATAATTAAAGTTATAGAAGCATCAACACGTCTCCTAATTCACACAAGACCTTTCCTACATATATCACATGGCGACCCTGCCAGGCGGTGCGCTGCTACAATGTACGCGCACCGCCGAGCTATAAAGAGAAAAATTAAAAATAAAATAATGGAAATCATCATGGAAAAATATATTATAACGGAATGGACGCAATACCGGATGTGACGAAAACAAATAAATATGAATACAAGAAGAGGCCACAATAATAATTGTATAGCAACTAACTAAAAATTAAAAATATGATGACCAAAGTTCAAAATTCAAGAAACGGCAGATTAATTTTAAAAGGAAGTAACATTTGTACTTTTGCAAGCTTCGTCCAGAAGAATATGAAAATTGAACCACAAAGAAAAAAGAAGAAAATTTGAGGTAACATCGAATCAGCATATTTTTCGTCATTTCTTTTAACATTTCTTAAAAGTTTTAATTATTATAAAAAGTTATGTTTTAAAATTTTGTATTTAATATAATATGATAAAGTTGAGTTTATTAATCAGATACTTCACGATTTAATTGATACCTTAATATATTTATTAGTGCACCTGCTAAAAAAATCATAATGCAATATTAAAAATTAAGTTACTTTTAAGCTCTCTTGTATGTTGGCACAAGACGATTTTATATTCAATTTTATACAGTTATTGTTTATTGTTATATATTCTTTTTATTACTGTGTCCTGCAAAACCGAATGAAATAATATAGTAGATTACATTTTACGTACTTAAATTTACCATAATTTATCATCAATTAATTTTTCGTATGGTTAAAATAATACTAATGATATATTCCGCTGTTATTTTTTTTTCTGTAGTAAATTTTATTTAAATGGTAGTATTCAATTTTGAAAAGGGTTTTAAACATTCGCTATTGTTAAAGTTTTTTCTTCTCTAAAGGCAATGAACCTTAAATTTATATGCTAACCTACATAAAAATTAAAATTGTTCTTTTAAATGTTAAAATAAATTAATGTTTTGTTATATAAACTTGGTAGTAGTTGTAGTAATTTTTCAATAATGTTGTATATACGAAAAAATAAACATCATATTTCTTGCAAAAGTAATTTATAAAATAAAAAAGCTAATGTATTTTTCGATGTATGTAAAACTAATAAAACTATTCACGATGTAATGTATCTTAACTTCTGTATAAATTCAAAATATTTAAAACTATCACTTTAAGGTACATTTTACTTTACTTGCATTCATATTATAACAGTTTGTACAAGTTATCTTAAAATTAGGTGTCAATCACACTGTGTGGTCATAGTTCTATGTAATCGCAAACGTTTCCATATACATACTTTAGTAATTAAAACAAAGGTGTCTCAAATCGCTTGCCCTGCTAGGAGTGGGATTGCAAATTGTAGTTTGATCTGTGTTGTTATTGTTATTGAAAATGATTACGTTGCTTTGACTTCTTTGTTCTGTATCTTAATATGAAGTGTAATAATTTATTTTCGGTTTTATATTGTTTGAACTTTTAAATCATAAGCTTTTAACTATTATAATTTATTATTTTCTCGAAACTAGTACTTACTTGTGTGGATTATGAAAATATTTATTTTGCTTAATACGATTTTGAAACTCATATTATGTATACAATTAATTAATTCAATTTTGTTGTACCCATATTGTGAGCCTCAATCCCTGACTGACAATGATGTAACTAAATATTATATGAGACTATTTTATGATATAAATTTGTAAAATATGTGAGTAAATTTATGACTAAGTTACGAAATACGGAATTGTAAATGAAAATATTGATAGTATGTAGTTGTGAAAGGAAGGTAAAGAAAAATTATCGGAGGTTAGCATATCCACATACAATCGGCCTGATCAGCCGAGAGTTTGGAAAACCTAATAACCGATTAATTTTTTAAGGTTGTTCGACACGATTAGACACAGAATAAGTTTTATTGTATTGTTAATGAGGGAAATGAGAATTTATTACAAATTGTATAGGAATATTGTCCATAATCTTGATCATTTATGTACGCGAGCCGTGTACGTGAAAGTTATGGTATAATTAAATAATGATTATTATGAGCTGAAATGTTATAAATGTAAAGAAGTGAATTAAATAATATTGGTCATTGTCTTGATCATGTATGTACGCGAGCCGTGTACGTGAAAGAAATGACACAAATATTTAATGAATAGCTAAAATGCAGAAAAGAAAAATGGAAAATAAGTAATGGTTAACAAAGAATAAGTAAATACATGAAGTAAAATGAAATATTGAAATGTGAAAACAATCTAAGAAAATGAAAAGAGTATTATTATTGTTCGGAGTAGAAAAGTCGTATAATGACAAAATGATTTAAGTGACTCAATGACTTAATACCTAAGTGACTGAGTTAAAATGCACTACAACTTAATTGTGAAAAAAAATCAGAAAATTTGTAAGCGTATGTAAACGTTAAACATTAATAGACTGTGACGAAACTATGTACAAGATTATGACCCCGACATTAATATGGGACAAGGGGATCTGGACACACGACTTGCCCATAGAATATACTATCTATTTTATTTTTGTAATTTATGTTCATAATAGTCCTAACTTTTTATTTATATATATAATTTTAAAAAATGTATTAATCTCTCATTTATTCTCTATTTACGTCCCACTCTAGGGCACGGGCCTCCTATCATTTCTGCGTGGATTTTAGTTTAGGCAAGGAAGTGTCCACCACGCTGCCCCATTACATGTAGGCGGACATCACATGTCTTTTTCCTCACATGTTTCTTCACGATATTTTCTTTCATCGCCAAGCACGCGGTAAATAAGCACTTAAAATTGCAATTAATAATTTCATTGGTATCGGCTGAGATCGAACCGGGTTTCTCACGTACTGTAAAATTTACAGCGAGCCCTTAGTTACGACGGCGGCAGTAAAATACAATGCAAATTTATTAGGATATATAAATTTTATTTGTATTGTATATTTATTACATTTATAAGGATAATAACAGTTCTATACCAGCTTACTAAACTAACCTTAACACAAACAGAAGTCACAGAAACACAAGTCTTGTTTTGAACGAATCTTATTTCTCCAAAACTATTGTTATAAGTTGGAATAGAATTACTTAATGTCGAGAACCCTCACACGCAGTTTGAACGAAATTCAAAGGGGTAGAACTATTTGAAGAATTTTTGATGCGTGCGGAGACACATACCTGCAATCAGTTAAGTATACAAGGTCTCGTACGTAAGGAGGTCAATTACGAAAGTCCCATACTTTGTACTCATATGAAAGGGAAGACTAAAACAAAACAGAAAACAGAAGGTAATTTAGCAACATCCACTTACCTGATGGTAAGTGGATGTTGAGGCCTTTATAAACTTCACTTATTTTTGTTTAAGAATAAAAGTGATTGTTGTCACCTTTAAGGACTAAGATCGAATGCCTTGTCACCACACACACAAGAGTTTTATGCTGGTCCACGCCGGTATTCTGTGTGAGCGTGGACCTTTCCCTGTCGACCAAATCTATTCGTACTTGTTACTAGACAATTTTTTGTATTCATCTAAATACAAGAAAAAATTATTAACGTTAATTCCTATTATATTTTTACATATTTATATATATAAATTCCATAGCTTCTAAGAAGAATTATCTCTATAGCATGTTTAGTAAAGTATATTATTCAGAGTCATTCATTCTATAGAAGTTTATTTATAAACATTTTCACAAGTAAGGTATATACCTATAAATCAACACCACGCAATTTGATTGAATTAAATTCATAGCCAGCTTACTTAAAAGAAATGCTAACTTTTAGCAAAAACACGCAAATTTTTTATTGAATAATTTGTGGTTAACGGTGTTGGTTTCACAATTATTTCATTATGATGTGTATGTATATTATTTGTAAAATTATTATTGTGAAACTGTTTGTTGACCCAAATAAATGAAAAAAAATGAGCGCAATGATCAATCATCGCGGTTTTTTTTCTCCTCCCTATCACTCACAGTGTTTTCATCACAGAGACTTCTCTGAGAGACCTGTCAATATAAGCTTTTAATTGTATCCATAGATTATTTAGTATGAATGTACGATGATACTTAGCAACTACTATTAATAAATATTGTACGCTAACGTTATCTGTTCATAAAAGCACTAATGTATCAAAAACGTTTTAACTTGACTTATAACACTTTGTCGGTTTTTACCTTCAATTTAATTATACTTTTAGATTCATTATTTTCACTTTATGCCCTTCAAAACCAGACCATGTAATACAAGTTCATTCCATCAACCTGGCAAGTTATTTTGAACTTTATATTTCTATCATTATAATAAATTTTCGCTTGTACGAAATACTGGCTTTGGAAATAGAAATGAATTAATTTGCGTCAAAGCTTTATCTTATTAATCAAGCGATAGTGTCGCATGTAAACCAAATTAAACAGCTTACAGATTACCAACAAACAGATATTTCGTAAAACATCAGCAAAATCTGCCTGATAACAATTTCATTGTTCACAGCAATAAAAAAACTGTGGTTGTTAACCCGCCAGTCACTATGGCAAATGTATAGGGGGGGGGGGGGGCTTTGTATGGTAGTGGAGTTTCATGGGCTGTCAAGAAAAACGTCACGAAGTATTCACCACCTTACTTAAAAATATAAGTATGAAATATAAAAATATTTAAAGGTAAACAAAGCGCTCGAAATTTGTTTAAGTGCGGAAGAGTGTGTATGTTTGTGTGTGTATGTGAGAGTGAGTGAATGTGTGTGTGTGTATGTGAACGTGATACAAAGTTTAATTAAATAACGATGTTGACGGTAATGTTATTTTATTTATATAAAAGAAAACTTTTATTTCTAGTAATATACAGCAATGTTACACTTTTTACTTTGGTAAGATAATAAGTTAATTACTTAAATGTACGAGATCTCTATTGCTGAATAATCCTCTTAGAATCCCGCCAATGCAAGTGAAATATTTAATTGCAATTTTAAGTGCTAATTATATGATCGGCGGAGAAGTTTAGCAGCTTGATTAATCCTGCATCACTGAGATATAATTAAAATATTCGAGGAGAAGCCTGCCAACATACATTAGTGTAGCGCGGCGGACTAATTGCTCCATAATGAAACAAGGTTTAACAAGCTAGCCCAGCATTGGGTCTCTGACGGTTAAAGCACCACCTTAAACAAAACTCCTGATAGTAAAAGTAAAGTAAGAATACTTCACAGCCTATATACGCTCCACTGCTTGGCACAAGCCTCTTTTATTTATAAGAGGGCTTTAGGGCAAAGAAATGTTCGCAGTTCTGCCCCAATGCATAATTGTGGACTAACTTCGAGATATCTTTTATTTCTCAGACATACATAACTATTCTCACTATGTATTTATTTTACCGAAAACTTGGTTAATCAGCACTTAAAATTACAATTTACATTTTCCTTGGTGGCGTCGGGGATAAAACCCGAGGATAACCACGCGTACTCTTTAATATTTGAATTAAAATTCAATAGCTTAGCTCCTGACCTACCACGGTTCTCCTGACAGTAATGTAATAAGTAATTACAGCAAAAGAAACATACGGGACCTTATGTAACCTACGTTTTCTTATTTCTATTGCCAGCGCCAGAGTTATACGAGCTATAAATTATTCCGTCTTAGTCCTAAGGATGACAAGGCATTTGTAACCCTTGGCCTCCTTTGTTTAAAGGTTACCTACAAGTATCCATTGTTGGCTGGCGGCAAACTCGTTTATCACTCTATCGAAGTAATGTTACAAAGATGCAAAATGACTCCTTATCACGCAGGGAGAAATTGAATTTTTCAATATACATAAATTCATGTCACGCTAAATGTGGCAATTTTTCACAACTGGGCACCACGTTCGTAACTGGGAAATTTATAGAATGGAAAAGTAGCCATAATAAGGAAACGCTCTGTAGCAAATATGTCGGTTTATATAATTTTTTTAAAGAAACAAGGGTGGAAAAAACGTGCAAACTAACCACTTGGTGGTAAGTAGATGCGGCCCATATGCATTGTCACTGAGGACTAAACTGAAATGCCTCGTTACCAGTAAAGATGGTTTCCAGTTTTCGTCACTCACCATAAATTCCAACAACGTTCACAATAATTTTTAAATGAATACAGAATATTGTTTTGCTCTACAGACTATAAACAATATCGCTGGACATAAATCTCTCACATAGTAAAGAGAATTTGCAATAATCACACTTGGCAGACGTATTAGCAATCTCATTCTGCGACGTTTTAGTCTTCGACACTGTGTTTTATACAGAATAAGGGTGACTAACGAGCTCACTGTCCACCTAATGATAAGTGGATGCTGTGGCCCATAGACATCTACATCTATCATTGATTAAAATTTAAATAACGCGTTGACACCCCTGAGGACTAAGATGGGATTCCTTGTTTCCAGTGAAAACGATCTCTACACTCACCATACAAAAAACAGCAGCATTAAGCTTCTATTTTACGCAGATATTCTGTGAAACGGTGGTCCTTCCCCGATCGAGAGGACCCAATCGTAATACAATCATAATATAGCTGCGGCGTAGTTCACGTATAATGCGTATTTATGACTCCCCCACTGCCGGGTTCGATTTTATAAGTACAAGATAAGTATACCATCTACCAAAAAACCACAATATCTACAAGGCTTTTCTCTAAAACGCCTCTTACGACAACCACGAAATTAAATTGGGTGATGTAACATGCGAAAAATAAAAGGAAAAACCGTATTATTATTTCTGTCTGTACTTGCACTTAGTTTAATTTTATATCTCATTCAAGAGATATATGTCTTACCTGTCTGCAGTAGCAGAAGTTTAATTTAATGCCTTAACTATTGTAGTGACGAATTAAATTTGAAGCGTTTCCACATTTGTAACGTGTGGTGGCGGTGTAAGAATATTCACTACCCCATATCGTCCCGTGGGTGTCGTAAGAGGCGACAAAGTGAAACAAACCAGAAGATGGGCAGTGGCGTCTTTCTGATAATAACTGGTAAATAGCTGTGGTTGCTAACCCGCCTGCAAAGAGTTGCAACTACTGCAAATATCCCCCTTATGAGGCAAAGGTATTTTGAGACGCAAGTGTGAGTAACGATCAAAGAGCAAGTCTTATCCAACACTATTCCGATGATATCCCGGACGTCAGTCTGAGCGAGATTAGAATGGCTCTCCAGCACCTTAAAAACGGCAAATCCCCGGGCGAAGATGGAATTACAGCAGAGCTTCTGAAAGCGGGTGGAAACACGGTATTTGAAGTCCTTCAGAAGCTCTTTAATTCCATCCTCCATGGTGGGACTACTCCGGAGGCATGGAGCAGAATTGCGGTGGTCTCGTTCGTCAAGAAAGGCATCCACGATCTCTTGAAGAACTACAGACCGATTTCCCTTCTGAGCCGCGTCTACGTGCTGTTTTCGAGATTCATTACGAATCGTACCTCGCACGCAGACTCGACGTCTTCCAGCCTCCCGAACAAGCCGGTTTCCGAAAAGGCTTTAGTACCATAGACTACATACAAATCCTTCGGCAAATTGTAAAGAAGACTGAAGAGTACAATCTGCCACTTTGCCTAGCGTATGTGGACTATGAGAAAGCCTTTGATTCCGTCGAAATTTGGGCGGTGCTACAGTCCCTTCAGCGGTGATAAGTTGTCTGTCGGTATATCGAAGTTCTGAAGTGTTTGTACAGTAGGGCTAAGATGGCTATCTGAGTACAGAACCAGAGTACGAAACCTATCCAACTGCAGAAAGGTGTAAGACAGGGTGACGTTATATCCCCGAAACTCTTAACTGCTGCATTGGAAAACGTTATCAAGCTACTGGACTGGAAAGGATACCTTCGATTTGCCGAGGATATAGTCCTTATGGTAGAATCGTTGGAGGACCTAAGCACTATGCTTAATGCCCAACGGATAGGTCTTAAGATGAACATAGACAAAACAAAGATCATGTATAACGTCCATGTCACACCTACGCCAGTAGTTGTTGGGAGCACTAAGCTAGAAGTTGTTGACGAGTATGTTTACCTGGAACAAATAGTCCGACTAGGTAAGTCCAACTTCGACCGAGAGGTCAATCGACGGATTCAACTCGGCTGGGCAGCGTTCGGGAAATTACGACACATCTTCTCGTCAAGTATATATACCTCAAAACTTGAAAACGAGACTTTACAACCAATGCGTGTTGCCAGTGATGACTTATGGAACTGAGACGTGGTCCTTCACTGCTGGCCGTATGAGGAAGCTCAGGTCGCGCAGCCGCTATGGAGAGGCTATGCTCAGGATTTCTCTGCGTGATAAACTTAGAAATGAGGATATTCGCAGTAGAACCAGAGTGACTGACATAGCCCAACGGATTAGTAAGCTGAAGTGGCAATAGGCCGGCCATATAGCTCGAAGAACCGACAACCAATGGGGAAAAAAGGTTCTCGAATGGCAGCCTCGTACCAGTAGGCGAAGTGTAGGGCGACCCCCCACTAGATGGAGTGACGACCTGGTAAGACATGCATGGCTCAGGACCGTGCTTTGTGGCATAACTTGGGGAGGCGTATGTTGAGCAGTGGACTTGTGAAAGGCTGTAATGATGATGATGATGATGATGAGGCAAAGGCAATCTTAGGGGAGGCCTATGTTCAGCAGAGGGCTTTGATAGGCCGTAATGATGTAATGATGAGGCACTTATTTAAAAGAAATAATTTTATTCACAAGTATTATTAATGAATCCAAATTCAAAACCTTTAAGCCTAGGATGACAACGCATCTGCATTTTGATTCATATTCGAGGATAAATGTAGATGTCTAGATGATCAGGTGGACTGTGTGCTCGTTTATCACCCTTATTCTATATAATAAACCTACAAATCTACTTGATAAGACCCGTGGAATCTGGAGATGTAGTCCAGACCGGGTTAGATACATTTAATTTAAATAATTATAATAAAACAATAATATATCTACTAATATTAATAAAAATACGCAACCCAACTAAAGTACCCCAAAGTACGCCCACATGTACGTTATCTTGTATAACATATTATATAAATTACAAAAGTCTGTATGCAATTCAAATATATAATAAATAATTCGCGCACTGACAAATATTCAAACCTGGAACAAATACTTGTTCCATAAAGGAATGGAACACACGGTCCGCAGCGCTACAGGCAAACAGCCTCTGCTATTTCGAGCCGTCACTACTTATTCCTGTAAAATCTACATTTCAAAAATACCTTTTTATAATTAAAAATTAAAAAGAAATATAAAACGTAATAACCGACTTCTTTTACTACTTAAACATTTAAATGAGATTATGCAAGGCAATTGAGAGCAAAGAAAAAGTCCATAATAACTGACTTCGTTTCGTTTGGACGGGCAAGCAATGCGGGCCTGCGAATAAAAGGAACTGTAATTTCCTGAAAATTGTCCGGTATAGTAGGGATGTGTTTGACATCTTATACTATAGAACGATAATATTTGTTTTCATATTTTAAAGGTGCTTTGAAACTAGTGCAGAAATTTTTGAGGTTTTATAGAGTAAGCCTCACAGCTGTATATAAGTCTCACAGCTGAACACAAAGATCCTATTATTTTTGAGAATTTTTGGGACAAGTTAGAATCCGTCGCACAACCCCAATACCTGATGGCGGGCTTCACATGTCTTCGAAATATTTTTTTTAATTTCTCAAACAATTTTTTCCAAGTATTCCATCACCGCTGAGCACGTGGTTAAACAGCGCTTAAAATATCATTTAACAATTTAATTGGTGACGGTGAGGATCGAACCCGGGTTGCTCGCGTGTTGTTAAATTTACGGCAAGCGCTTAACCCTAGCTACGACAGATAGCAGAGTGACATTAATAGGGGTCCGTCTTACCCTTTGGCTACAGAACGCTAAAAATTATTAATTTCAATTTCGACTGCTGGTATACAACGTGCGTGGTGGTCAAGAATAACATCGTAAGATTCAAGGAGATATGAAATTTGTCACCATGCATTGGAGCATCACGGCTGACTTAATTCTTTTCAAACCGTCTCAGAAACGAGAAGAGGCGAGGAAAGTTTTTATTCTTTTAAATTAAGTAGACGTCTCGTAACAGCATGAGAGAATTCATTGTTTATTTTGTCTAGTGGTTAATATAAAAAAGAGTAAGGGATTGTGCATTCGATGGCAATATACTTAATTAAACTTGTATAAATAAGTAAAAACGGTATTTAAAAGCAAAAAAATAATCACCGAAATTGTTTGAAGAATTTCGGACCTACTGTGAAAAGAGTTATACGCAAATATTGTTTTTTTACTATTCTAATGGGCCTTACTGATGGCAAGTGGTGATGCAGCCGAAGATGGTAAGGCGCAATGACTTAGCTTAACATAAGCCTATTTCCATATTACGAACTTTTATTTAAAACTAGCTGGTACCCGGCGCGTTGCTGCCGGAGAAGAAATTATTGTGAATATATCGTTTTAAATTTGGAAGAGTTATATTAATTAAGAATGATAATACATTTATTGAAGTTGAGTAATATATGACTGTCAAATAAATTTGTCAGTACGATACGCGCGCCACCTAGTCTAAGTTATTTATACTACACCTTCGCGCAAGTGCCAGCAATAAGTTGACAAAGTTTTACCGCAATCTGATGAATGGCATGACGGCGCATAAAGTACGATCAAGCAAAAATTAATTTTTATGTATTAGATAAGGGTATAAAAAGAAAGAGAAGTAATTAAATGTTAAGCCGAAATAAAATTTGGTTAGCCACAAAAAACAGCATTTAAATAATTTGGTTAGCATTCAAAGATACTGTTTGCAATAAAAAAAACATTCGGCAATTCTTGTTTCGCAACATTTAAACATAAATTTTCGCAAAATTTAAACAACTACTGCGGCCTGCAGTAGTTAGTTAAATTTAGGTGTACTGTTAAATTTGTAAAAATATGTTACGGCTAAAAGCCGAAGTGCGGTCACCTAGTTCTAGCCGGCTAGAACTAGGTGCGGCCAGCAGTAGTTGGTTAAATTTAGGCGTACTGTTAAATTTGTAAAATACGGAAATACGTATCAAGTAATATCAGCGACAGAAGGTTAAAGTGCGGCTGGGGTGGCCCTTGGGCCACCCAAAAGCCGCGTATTTTTTTAAAATAATAATAATAATCTTTATTATTTTTTAGTTGCTTATTCTCTAAGTGCTTATCAAAATTTTATAAACATGAGTCACTCATTGCAGTTTATATAATTAATATGCTGTACTAAAAAATTTACAGCCGTCCATAATGTCAAAAATTGCCGATTGTTTTGATAATGTTTGCTAGCCATGGTTTGCTGACAAATTATCTATTTCTGCTGCTAGATTACATTTCTCTGCTGACAAAAACATGAATGCTATAGCATAGTATTCATCCTTTAAATAACACCCTAAAAGAAATTATACTAATGTTTTCTCCAAATTTCAACTTGATCCGCACATGGTGCACCTGCTGTTTCACGAATGAGGCTCTGACTGATAGCGATAAATACGTCCAATATTGCCTACTCAAATCCCACAGATGATAGAAAAAAATATTTAGGAAAATGTAAGATTTTTCCAATCACGAACACAACCCTGTTTATTTTTTCCCAACTGAGAGTCAAAAAAGGATTCTAAAGCTATTTTACGACACGGGAAAACTTTTCGGCAGGCTTTTTCTTGTCTTTGTTCTAACGTTGATGTTTCATAAGACTTTACTTAGGTTTTATTCAACAATAGCAAACTTCGAATGGGTTACGACAAATACTCTGAAATTCAACAAGATAAATCGGATTCAGGTAAGCTTGCTTTGGATAACTCATTAAAAATATTAACTTACATATTATATTAACTTGTCGACTTTTCTATAGCTATCAGTTGTTTGGCTTTGTACAAAATACCTGAAACAATAATATTATTGAAGAAAAATTGTAATAAATTTGGAAGTTATAAAAGAAGGTTTGTTTACATAAGAATGGGATTCTTCCTCGCCTGTCATCGCCATTATTACGTGAACACGGATTCAATTCCACGCAACACTGCCGTTAATCTCAATATTAAAAACCGAATTATCACAATTTTGCCGGAGACGGAAAACATTGTGAGGTATCTCTAAGAAGTAAAAAATATTTTGAAGATATCTGAAGTTTAATTAATCCAATTTACACTAGCGCAACACCGCGAAAGCTCTTTCTATAAAACTTTTTCGGAAATCAAAATAGACCTGCAGAGTTAGCCAAGTTTAAATAAAAAATAGCACTTTAATGCCAAATTGGATAAACAAATTTACATATACACAAAGTACTTAATCTTAATTATATTTAGGCAGTAGCACTCGGACTCGGTGACTCCGCTTTTGGTTACAATTTCAACTTCTCATTCTGAAGTCGGTGCCAAGATACAGTGTGTAGAAAAATTAAACCCCCACTTCAGAATGCGAATTTTTTTTTTTTAGTTCTTTGTTGTCGGCTTTAACTTTTTGTTAGGAGTTTATTTTTACCCTTTTAAATGGACTAACTTTGTAACTTTAAGGAATATCACAATTTTAGTATTGTCTAAATAGTTACATTAAAAACTGCATCATCTATTTTACCACTCTTAGGGGTGAATATTTCTCCAAATTTATATGGTACCACTCTTGAAGTATAACCTAATTAAGAAATGAATCATCAAAATCCGTTCACAATTGGTGAAGATATCGCGTAACATATAAATAAACTGTCCTATTGTAAGCCTATTTTTTTTTTGTGGAGTTGACAAAAAATTTGAAACTACCCGCTTCAATTCATTCATTCATTTATGAGGTAACATTTACTTCATGATAAATTATCCATTAAATATTTAAAGGTACATATCACATGGTATGACGGCCTAGATCTACTGAACTCGCCAACTTAAACTTAATTTTCCAACTTACTTTTTATAAATCAATAAATAATAAATCAATAAATCAGCACTTAAAATTGCAATTAACAATTTCATTGGTGCCGGCGGGGATCGAACCCAGGTTGCTCGCGTACTGTGAAACTTATAGCGAGCGCTAACCATCTGAGCTACCACGGCTCTTATTATTAAATATAGATAGATTATATCATATCAGATAGATTAAAAAAGCTATGAAACTACTATAAAATCTGTAAAATTAATTTTATTCAATGCATTATATTCCTGTAAAAGTTGTTGAAAAATTTACAAATAAATTTTATTGGTTTCTGCTCTTGTTCTGAAGCTGTGACTTGTGTATAGGTACAAAAAACTCCATAATAATACGAACATCACATATGAATTTAAAAGAGAAGTGTATAAACGTCCTTAGCCTGCAACAACGATTGACACTAGGCAGTCGCTAGAGAAAATTGAATCAATTTACGTTAAGAGCAAATTACTGAAGTAAAAGGGAAAATTGCCAGTTTCCGTTTTTTTCCTCATCAAATCAAATTTAAGTGAGATTCAATTGTCTAGTACTTAAATTAAGCATAAATAAGACCCATATCTGATATAATACAAGGGCATTTAATGTTTGTTAAATTTGTAACATGAATATTACAGAAAACCGAATGACTACTGTATCGTAGGAACAGATAAATCTTCTGACTTTGATGGAATTTGAAAGGAACGTTTATTTGACAGTCCCGTGGCACAGTAGCTTAGCGTAGCGCATCTCGCAAGGACGGACATTTTGCCAACATTCAGTCACTAGAGCTTCGTTAGTAAAGCAGTGAACCTTACAAAGGTTAGATAGATAGATAGATAGATAATTCTTTATTGTACACCAAATCAATACATAAACGAAAGAAAAATAAAAACAAAATAGTGACACAATGGGCGGTCTTATCGCTAAAAGCGATTTCTTCCAGACAACCTTTGGATGGACAGGATTACAAAAAGCAGAAAATTGCGTGGTTTGGTGATGCAGAAATAATATTTATAAAGGTTTACATGGAAACCTTAAATATATAAAAATAAATAACAAAAAACATAAAATACGAATGTATACATATATAAATGGCTCGAATTCAAAAGTTAAGATAGTGACTGTGTACAAGCTTCTGAAAAACAGATAAAGATTGGGTGCGTCTGACTGACAGAGGTAGGGCATTCCATAGACGGACTGCTTGGATAGTAAACGACCTGTCCAAAAATTTGGTATTATGGGCAGGCATTTTTAATGTAAAATTTACTGATGATCTCAAAACTTTCGAATGGGAGTAGTGAAGGAATTCAAAGCGATCCTTAAGATAAGAAGGATAGGAAGGATTAAAGAGAATATTGTAAAGAAGTGACAGAATATGTGCATTCCGGCGAAGACGAATAGGAAGCCACTTGAGCTTATTACGAAAACAAGAAACGTGATCATATTTGCGCAAACCAAATATGAATCTTATACAAAAATTTTGAAGACGCTCAAGTTTATCAAGTTGCTTTTCGGTGAGATCAAGATAGCTGACATCCACATAGTCCATAATTGGGAGAAGCAGAGATTGTGCAAGCGCAATTTTAGTGGCAGTAGGTAGAAAGTTCCTTAATATGTTCAATGATCGAGCAGCTGCAAAGAGTTTACGACTAACTTCCTGTATTTGAGGACCCCATGATAGGTTCCTGTCAATATAAATTCCCAAGTCTTTGACTTTATCACTAACAGGGATAAAATTTCCATCAAAAACAATTTGAGATGCTTGAGATAGGTTTGATTTTCCAATCATATTCGAACTTCCGATGATAATTACCTGAGTCTTTAGGGGGGTTAATCTTCAAGCCATATGTATTTGCCCAATCTGATATTTGCTCAAGGTTACTATTTATAGTACTAATACCTACCGCTAGTTCACTAGGAGAAACATGAGTATATATTTGAAGATCATCTGCGTATAGGTGGTAGGAAGAAGTAATCTTAGTGGCTATAGAATTAATAAGAATTGAAAAAAGTAAGGGAGATAATACGCCACCCTGCGGGACACCAGCAATGGTATCACACCAAGAAGAAAATGTGTCATCAATGCGAATACATTTCCGGCGCCCAGACAGGTAACTTCGAAACCAACCAATCACTGTTGGAGATATGTTAAGAGAGCTAAGTATACCCAGTAAAATTTCAAAATCAACTGAATTAAAGGCATTGCTAAAATCTAACAGAGAAAGAATAGTTAATTTGCCATTTTCCATTTCAGATCTTATATCTTCCGTAATATTGAGTAAGGCTGTGACAGTACTATGCCCAGGACGAAAACCAGATTGTAGAGGATTTAGAAGGGAATTATTGCGAAGGAAAGCACTGAGCTGATTATATACCAGGCGTTCGAGAACTTTGGATAGGAATGGCAATATAGATATAGGACGATATTCCGAAAAAGATGTAGGGTTTGGCTTTTTTGGCAACGGTATGATGTGAGCGTCTTTCCATGTTGATGGAAAAACACCACAAGAAATGGAGGAATTGAGGATATGGCAAAGTATTGGGATGATTATGTCAAGAATCGGAAGGATCATATTACGGCTGATACAGTCACTGCCAATTGCATTCGAAGTAATGGATAGTATACTCTTCTTAACATCACAAGCAGAGAATTGATTTAGGACAAAAGATGAATGATCAGGAGTTGGAAGCGATGAAAGAAAATTTAATGTGTTCAATTTTGTAGCTCCATTTAAGTTGGACGAGGATGAGAAGTGATGATTTAGTAAATCAATATTTAAATCTTTAGAGAGTACATTATTACGGGACTTTCCAACCCCCATTGATCTAAGAAAACTCCAGACTTTAGCTGCATCACCAATTTGTACCGATTTATGGATATAGTGGCGTTGAGCATCCCTACACACCCTATTGCAGTGATTCCGAATAGTAACATATTTTTCCCAGTTCATAGATGTAGGCTTACATTTATATTTTGTCTTGGCTGCAGCTTTTTTATTTAAAATGGTTTTTATTTCATCAGACCTTCAAGAAAAGAGCCTACTCCTTTTTAAAAGGCCGGCAACGCATCTGCAATTCCCCTGGTGTTGCAGTTGTTCATGGGCGGCGGTAGTCACTTAACATCAGGTGAACCGCAGGCTCGTTTGCCCCCTCTCCTATAAAAAAAAAAAAATGGTGAAGGGAGATATCTCATTTTAATTACGCGAACTGGTGCATGTATATCATAAAGACAGGTTAAGTTAGTCGTAAATATTGCAACTTTATCGTCAATAGAGTCTGCATTTAAAACAGCCGACCAATCAATGTTGGAAGCATCTTTGCAGAGATTTTCAACATTCATACCACCGAAACTGCGTTGCAGAAGTATTTTAGACTTAATTTTAGGTGGCCGGACATTATAAGAGAGAAATATAAGATCATGGTAAGAGAAGGCATCAGCTGGACACTGACCATGCTTAACAGCGAGTTCAGAAGAGGGCACAAAAATAAGGTCAAGCAATGACGGAGTAGCATTAGGGAAGTGATGAGTAGAATTTAAAGGTAAAATAGAGAGACTAGTAGAATTTACGATGGATCGAAGAGAGGATGAACGAGAGTCTTGTTTAAGCAGGCAAGTATTAAAGTCGCCCATAATGATCGTGTGCGAGTATGAAGATACATTTTCTAAAATATTTTCGAAGGAAGTGAAGAAGTCAATACGAGATGAAGGACAGTAATATACACCCAGCAAAATTTTCGTATGACTAAGCTCCACCTCAATAAAAAGATGTTCACCTGCATTAGGCGGTGTTGGTTGAGATGACATATCAATAATAGAAAAGGGAATATATGCTCGGAGATATATTGCCACACCACCACCACCGCCCACAATACGATCATTTCTTATGAGGTGAAAGCCAGGTAAAGAATAATTAGTGGAAGGGAGACAAGGTTTAAGCCATGACTCAGAAACGAGAATAGCATGAATATCCTTAGAGTCAAAGGTAGTCAGCATATCAGAAAAGTGAGCCGGAATGCTTTGGGCATTTATGTGAACAACGTTGAAATTTTTGGGAACATCAGAAAATTGTGAAGCTAGTATTTCAGAGAGAGGCTGTAAGCTAGGGACACTGTCACCATCACTATCTGTAGTTAAATATGTTCCAGTATCACTACTAATGTCTAAATAAGACATTATAAAATAAAGTTTAGTTTGGGATTTGGAGAAAAATAAATATTTAAACAAACATGCCTAAGAGTAAATAATTTGAACGGTTTCGTGGCGCAGTGGCTTAGCAATGAGTTTGCAGCCCTAGGAGCCGCGAGTTCTAATCCCGCACGGGACAACTACTTGTACAGTCTACAAATAAATGTTTGCCCCTGTGCAATTTAACTGCCTCCATTATACAATGGAAAGTCCTAGTGTGGGGGTGACGTTAATTTAAAAGAAAAATAGTTAAAATTTTCAAATAAAAATTAAGTATCACCAAAATTTTTTCAGATGTTATGAAAAACAAGACTTTATTACTAGATTTACGAGTATTCTTTTCCTCCTCACACTTGCCTCATTGATGGGGTCAGTGTGACAGTCTTCCACCTCAATTAGTTTTAATTACCTTAAGTTACAAAATGCTACTTGTAGATACTAAAATGCTTGATCAAATAAACAAGCACTTAATAATTGATGTTATGAAACTGAATTTTCTATGTTAAATCCTTACAGAGTAGAAGTATTCAAATGTCCATTATAGTTTTAATTACTTAATTTCACACTTGCCTCGGGTAACCATATAAGATATTATGATCATTTTAATGTGAAGTATGGTTAACTTTGGCCCTGCTCAATCACTCTCTCAAAAATATAAGATTCATTCATATGCCCAGCTCCATAAGATGTTTTAAGGCTTATGCCAAATGTTATACACTAATATTATAAACACGAAAGTGAGTTTGTTGACTTATTCTCCTTATATGCTGCAACGGGCCGACGAATCGACATAATTTTTTGTATAGAGTCAAACGCTACTTTTTATCCCGGAAAATGCATGGTTCCTGTAAGATTAATCTGGAGCGCTATTTTGTTATTAACTCTTAATGCTGTTCTAGGTCTTAGAATAACACATTGGCTGACACATTTTCAAAATGATGTCGTTTTCAAGTCACAATGCGGGTGAAGCCGCGGGCAAAAGCTAATAAGTGAATAAAATTTACAGATATCTATTTTACTGCCTGTTTTCTATTATTCAAAAATTAAGGCACATTCGTTGTGTCGCATAAATTAATACATACATCAATAAGAAAAAACAACACTGTAGTAATTCTAACAGTGGGTTGCGTCGAAGTTGGAAGAAAGAAATAAGAGCCACTCTGCAGCTGTATTGAAAAGGCTTTAGCACGAATAGCAGACCTAAATAGTTTATCCTCGACCGAGGATAGACCACGTTTTCACACATTTCTAGCGTAAAATAGCAGCATAATGCAGCTGGGTTTGCATGGCGAGTAACAAAAACCAGAAACCCTTTTAACCGCGTTAGTGTTACGAGGCATTCTGTTTTAATTCACAAGGTGACAACGCATCTGCATTTTGATGTAGACATCTAGGGCTCACAGCCTGAACTTACCATCGAGTGGACTGCGTGCCCACTTGTCGCCCATCATCATCATCATCATCTTTACAGACCATCACAAGTTCACTGCTGAACATAGGCCACCCCAGGAAATGCCACAAAGCACAGTCCTGAGTCACCTGCATCCATTGCCTTCCTGCATGTCTTATCAGGTCATCTCTCCATCTAATGATTGGCTGCCGAAAAATTCAATTACCAGTATTGTCACTCTTACTTGTATAAAAAAGAGAAGCGAGGTACGAGGTTAGTATTATATCAGAGACGTTAGTATGAATATAAGTTCTCCACAAAAACTCTAGTTAAAATATAATAAATGTTTTATAAATAAACAATATCAAAATGTTTTATATATTGCTCACAGAAAACGTTTGCCATAAAAGTATCCGTAAAAGTGCCTGCTTTGTTGCTTTAAGTTTTTATATGTTTTCAATTTACGATATACCTTTACCAGATATGTTTCTATATTTATATTTATATTAATAGAATAGAATATTTTTTTACTTTTATCACTGGTTCGGAAAAAACCTCTGTCCTGGGAAGAACCAGCAAATTCTAGACAATTTTGCTTAATAAAAAATTTAAACCTTTTGATGGATAAGGTCTGCATATTTTCTGGGACTTTATTGCAATAGGGGTAAATGGTGGCTATATTAATTAAATACAATTATATATATGGACCGTGTATCTAACACTGTCCAACTTTGGTGTTGCCGAAATTTTACGTGATTTCGGTAACACCGAAACAGGTAAGTTAATGTATCCGATTGATACGTCTTTTCTCGATTTCTTATCATCATTACAGCTTATTAAATACTAAAGTGTTTCATAGGGGGTATATTTGCCATAGTCACTTGGTAGGAAAATTAGTGACTGTAGTTTTTTCTACCGACTTCAACAGGAGGAGGTATTCAATTCGACTGTATGTTTTTTTTTATGTGTTACCTTATAACTTTTTACTGGGTGAACCGATTTCAATAATTCTTTTTTTGTTTGAAAGCTGATGCCTCACATATAGCCCTATATAAATTTGATTATTTAATTTTAAATTATTGATATTTTGAGTTGTTTCAAGAAGATGCTGCTGCTCGTCTCGTGTTTCATTTCCCTCTGTCACATCTTACAACACTCACTGGTTGCTAGTAAAAGGTACTTCAAATGTGTGCTGTAACGATGCGAAACACAACATCAATATGCTGAATTTTTATGCTTTTGTATTCTGTGTGATCCTTCCCCTGTTTAGCCGACGTATGCAGCCACGATACAGCCGCAGCTCCACGCTGATACAATCAACATTGATACAAGCCGCTATAAATTACACTACATATTGACATCTAGACACACGGTAGTGTGTCAGACAAGTCCGTAAAGGAAAACGGTGACGCACCGGCAATGTGTATATTTACACGCCAACCATTTCGAGCTACTTTCGACACCCTCCCACCCCCCATAACTTAAAAACTATTAGACTTAAGTATACACTTATTATTTTGCATATGTATTTGCATTTTTTGCAATTTTTACGAATAAACCTATTATAGTTCTTCTTAGAACATTGTACATTCTCATAGATTCTATGATTTAAGCAACAGCTAAGGAACTTGGCGCCTCTTCGGACAACCCCTAACGTCTTTTGTACAGAATTTTGCCTCTTTTCACATTCATGTATTTAGTAGGATATTTTATTTATATCATACTGATAAGGCTTATAACTCATACTTCAGCATGATTTTACCACGTAAAAAGCGTTCCATTTGGCATATACACCTACTAAAGATCTAAAATATTAATTTGCTTATATCCGCGTAATAAAATAAAATGATATGTCTTACTATCCCCGTCACCACTAATCCCAGCACCACTACCCTAGGAAAGACACACCGCCGTCGATAATACGACACGTGTTTCACCTCTACACGAGGCATCCTCAGGTGAAGTAGACTCTGCGGTGGCTGACCGCTAAGTAAGTAAGTTCTTTAAATTTAATGGGTTTCCGCAAAATAACGCCTGGTTCTATTAATTATATACCTATTGTTTGATAGTTTCGTGACTGTGGCTAAATATTTTAATTTATACGCCGTTTGACGCATTTCCAAAAAGACTATGAAATCAAAAGATTGATAAGGTTACGAAATTGTACCCATGCATTGACATGGTCACATGGTCCATTGCAGCCTATAAAAGTCCACTGCTGAACATAGGCTTCCCTCATAGTGTCTCATGGTTGTCTTATCATAGTTAGCACGCTTGGCAAGCGGGTTGGCAGTTTTTTTTGTTATTTTGGGTTATCAGGAAGATGCTGCTGCCCATCTCGTATTTCATTTTCCGTCTGTCGCCTTTTACGACACCACGGGACGAATGGGGTAATGAATATTTTAAACCGCTAATACACGGACCTCTTAACTTCAAACCAAATCACAATAGGGGGCGCACTGTGTGCTGCTTGGCGCCATAAATTCACGAGAACGTGGATTATTCCCAGACAGTTATACTTGGATACATTAAATTGAAAAACCGAATTTGCGTTTTAAATTAAAAAATATTTTGTGCACTACAATTTTTTACCAATGTACTATACAATCAACGACATAATTAAAATAAATGGTTTTTGATTCCTCGAAATGAACTCAGCTTGTTCCCAATTTAATTAAAAGCCACCTTTTTTTTTATTAAACCATCCAAGGCTATATTTAGTATTGTAAGTGTATGATGTTTTTTACTTCGCTACTTTGGAATGAGAAAAGTTTGACGTGATTTAGGGTTCTGTTATAACTTTCGACGTTGTATAAATATATTATAAGATTGCAAACTTTAATGTATACTTAATGAATAGGTATAGCAATACGTCAACGATATTTTTTCATGTAAAACTTATACATATTGTGAGTTTAAGCTATAAATCTCATCGTTTTAATGTCCACATAGTCCTGATCTATTGATTTTACAATGTGTGTGTGTGTGTGTGTGTGTGTGTGTGTGTGTGTGTGTGTGTGTGTGTGTGTGTGTGTGTGTGTGTGTGTGTGTGTGTTTTGCAATGAAAATCTAAGAATTATATTTAGTCTATGACGTAATATGACAAGCTGAACCGACTTAGCAGACGTTGTTCTGCCCTTTACGGTAGGTGGCGCGATGAGTTTCACTCCAAAGTAACTTCGGATTTTTAGTATAAGTTTAAAAGTATCGTTAAATTCAACCAAAGCGTCACCTATACGGTTCAGAATTTATGAATATATCTTTTGGCACTAAACGTATAACAATGAATATAAAATTGATTGATAACTCCAGCGCCACCTATTGGATTCAGCTGGGCTTTGAATCGTCGTCTCGACGAAACAAATATACATACATATTTACTTCAGAAGGGTAATCAACACGCTTTTTAACACGCTTTTATAATTAGCTTAACTTGTATATATATCCCCCCTATGAGGCAACCTATGGGGGAGGCCTTCGTTCAGCAGGTGACCCTAACGATATCCGTAACTGTATGTATAAGCCTTTGTATGTGTTTGTATGTAATGGAATTTTAAATAAATTTTATAATTAGTCTTCCCCATTTCCAAAAGTCTAAATAATGTGAAATTTTGCAGATGTATTATGAACCTATAACAATGCTCGTCAAATATGAATGAAAAAAAATCCATTGATATGATAGAAGGAAAACAGTTTAGAATAAGATTATTTTTCCTCTTATTATCAACATTTCAAATTTAATATTCTGTTTTAATACATAAATAACTAATAGTTTTCTATTGAAATAGCACTGGACAAAGTGTCTGTAAAGTAGCTCTCAACAGTAAGTGGCTGGTAGACATGGAAGTGTGTCAATGGGTTTCTATTCGCGAATGACACCGGATGACTTAAATTACAGTATTGAAAACAAAAATTGTAGTATCTTTAAAAAATTACACATCATAAATTAGAATACTACATCAATCATTAACAATAAAATCAACTCGGATAATCTTTTAGGTAAAATATCATATGTTATACCTAAACCTAAATCTAGAATGAGAAACCATAACTTATTTAAAACTAGATATTGTAGAATAAACGTTGGATTATCAGCTCCAATTAATGGAATTATAAAAACTTATAATGTAATATCTAAATTAGTTGATCTTGACATATTTAACGATTCTTTTACCATTTCAAAGAAAAATAAGAAAATATTTTCCTAAAAAATTAATGGTCCTCATGAGTTGCTTTTTTTCTTTCATCATAAAATTACTTTTGTTATCTTTTTCGTTTTTCAACTTTAATGTGCGTTACATTTTATTTTACTGTAACATGTTAAGTTAGCCTTTAAGTACCTATAATTAGTACACACTACATTAGATAAATCAAATATTTATGTAACCATTTTTTGTACAATATCATGTTAGATTTAAAAATTTAAAAAGCACTAATATCATAATATTATAATTGTGCAAGTATCTGTGTCATTTAATCGTGTCGTGGCTGTGTCAGAATATCCACTAACCCATATCGTCCCTTGGATATCATAAGAGGCGACAGAGGGAAACAAACCAGAAAATGTGCTGCAGCGTCTTCCTTATAACAACTAAAAAAACTGCATTTGCCAACGCTGCCAAGCTCTGCAACTATGGCAAATGGAGGTTATTTGGCAATCTATGTATTCTATGAGGCAAATTATGAGGAGACCTATGCTCAGCAGCATCTGTGTAATGTTAACAAATTCCCTGTCCGCAAAAAAGCGCAATAAGTAAACAATTGAAATGTTCATACATGACTCATGGGTTAATTATAATATGTTCATTTTCTCCTTTCTTCTTTAACTTATAATAAACCTTACTAAAGATTCCACTTTGCGTAATATCACTAATATTTTTTAAAAGCTATAATGCAATTGTTCATTTTAATTGCATACGAAAAAATAACAGTACAAATTCCAGTAATTATTCAGATTATATATACGACTGTAACATTGGTTAAAAGGTCAAAGTAGGATAAACAATTCTGCCGGCTTAGCCAATATGAATTTCTATAACGGTAATCGAGTTTTTTTTTTTTTATAGAATAAGCGTGGCAAATGAACACACAGTCCACACAGTGACAGGTGGATGCTGGGCCCATAGACAATTTCATATATCCTCGGTTAAGAATCAAAATTTCGTTTCCAGTAAAAAGTTGTTTCAGTAAAATTGTGAGTGTAGAGACCGTACATTCACCATTCGAAACACAACAGCATTAAACCGCTAATTTACGCTGGTATTCTATGAGAGCGTGGTCCTTCCCTGATCGAGCCGACCTTGAACGAGTTGTAGGACGAACACTATAAGTGTAAAACTAGCAGCTTGGCTCTACCACGTATAAAATAGAACTAACAAAAAACTATAAAAAGAATGAAATCTACGTGTGACTCAACGTTGAAATATATCATTCCCATTTATTTTTATAGTTTTCTATTAGCGCTAACGATTGTAGAACGTTTCTCGTCCTATTTTCTCCGAAGCAGAAGTAAACTCGACGAGTATGATAATCCCTGGGTCGTTTTATTCGTTAACCATTCACGCAAATAACATTATATATGTTTGCTGTGATAAATACTAGCCAGTATTTTAAAATGTATGAAAAAAACACTTATCTACGTACTTAAATTGTTTAAGTGTATTAAAACATTTTTCATATTTTTAATTCTAAAATTTCTTTTTCATAAAAAAAATGTCAATGCGAATTAATGAGGGCTAATAATTTTCTGCTCACCAGATGTCGCTAGTTGACACTGAGGTAAAGTTTTTTTGTTACACAATGTAATTTAGTTGAGAAGTTGTTTTTTAATAAAAGTTTATCGGTTTCTAAAGTATTATATTAATACACAAAACAACGCGTCAGTGGTTTGTTCTTTAATTTTTTGCACATTTTTTACTTTTTTTTTTTTCTACTTTTATGAATATATGTGGTTTGGTTTATTTATTTTTAATGTTATTAATATAAAATATAGCTAATAGTACAAAAAGAAACCATAACTTTTACATTTTCCGAACAAATTAACTTCCCCGCTATGAAATCTGTCAAATATTATACCTCACTTTCTTGTGGCGCCGCTCTGGTGGCAGAAAAAGTCGTGGATGCCCTCATTGAAACAATGGGATCGCTAAGAATATTATATTGAAATTCGATTAACGACAGTAACTTTTTTAATTTTCGAACAAACTGTAGTGCAACAGTTAAACCTACATAGTACATGGTAAAGCCGCTTAAATACTGCTTAAAATATTTTTCATGGTTTTAAGGCCTTTGTAAAAACTATTGAATATGTGAAGAATCGCCGTGTAGAGGTAGCGTCAGAGTATCCACTACCCCATTTCATCCCGTGAGTGTATTAAGAGGCAACAGAGAAACTCAAACACGAGGTGGGCAGTAGCATTTTACATAATAACTGAAACTAATTAAAAACTGCAGTTGCCAACTCGCCTACTAAGCGTGGCAACTACGGCAAATATCACCACTATGTGGTAATCTATGGGGGATGCCTGTGCTATGTTCAACAATGTGCTTTGATAGGTTGTGATGATGGTGATGATGATTTTTTTTTTCTGAAAGTGTACGCTGTTGGCCCTGCGGCCTTTACATCTTCATCGAATTTAGGCTCGTAAGCGAGGATCTACGAGCTATTGAGTGCAACGATTCTGCCGGCGGCGAGGCGGAGGCCGCTTCGCCGACTGCAGTCCCGAGGCACCCCGACCCCTGCTTTCGGAGTGAGGCTCCTCAAGCTAGGGGGGGCTCGATGCGATTCAAGGGCCCCTCAGAAGGAGGTACGAACCTCGGCTTGAATCACTATCGCAATTGGTGATGATGATGATGATGATGCCAAGACTTATGCTCATTTATGCAGACAAACGCTTTCCACCAAATTTTTTGTGTACTGAATGAGATTGCGTAACGGCTAAAATGTATTGTCATCTTAGTCCTCAAAGGTGACTACGCACATGTAGTAGCACTGCCATTAGGTAGAGCTCTGAGCTCGAATGTCGCTCGTTTATAAAACATAAATAAACAATAACAAAACTACAATTCCAGCGCGTTTAGGCCAAAACCTTTAAATCAATCAATAAATGTCATATTATTTCTTTAGTTATTGTTGTGGGCCAAAATTTTTAGCGATAGGTAGTCTATCACTATTAATAATTTATTATCTGTATCTTTACGTTTTATTTAGATTTTTACAAGAAATGGGATTATTTTCTAAAGTTCATTATCGTATTAGGTTTCTACTCTACAAACTTCCTTTTATTAACTTTCGTACAAACTTCGAAGTTTTTAACGAACTTCGCTTTTGTAAAACGCGCACATAGACGTTAATTTTCATACAATCCGAATAAAATGAATTGGTATTATCGTTTGTAGTAATCACCACATTTTTTTCTAGTTTTAAGTCTATAGTGCTGTGGTAGCTCAGGGGCTCAGCACTTCAGTAAATTTCACAGTACGAGAGTAACCCGGGTTCGATTCCCGCCGGAACCTATGAAATTGTTAATTGCAACTTAAAGTACCAATTTACCACGTGCTCGGCGATAAAGTTAAACATCGTGAGGATACAGACTGCATGTTTAAGAAGTAAAAAATATATATTTCGCAGACATGTGAAATCCGTGGAAACTTTCTCACCCTAAAACTTCCTCAGTGATGAGAGAAGGCATGGGCCCAAGAGTGGAAGGTATATAGACTGTAACTTTTTTAAGTCTAAATGCGGCAATTAACTGTTGAATAGGTAACAATGGTGATAAAAAAACACAAAAATTAAATCATATCTGCTGTGGGTGTTCGGTTTGAATCCGAATGTGTTTTAAAAATAATTATTCCAGGGCAGGATGTTTTTTTCATAAGAAATTTAACTATGATAAATGCCTCCATGAAAAAAAAGCTAATATGAGGGTTACATCTTTTTTAAATACGCAATTCATTATATTAATATGTGAACATCGATAATTGAAGTATTTCTTTTAGTTTTCATAATAAAAGGAGAGAAATGAAATGAATACCTATCATTAGAAAGATATTGTGTCATAGACGTGCACAAAAAGGAAAATATGTGTTTATCATACATGCCCTTAAGACAGGTAAAATAAAGTGAATATACACAATGATTTTTCCATATAAAATGCTTTAACCTATTAAATTAATATAAAGTATATTGAGCGCTTTTAATGCTGCACGAGCTAAGATCCCTTTGCCTTTCCGTAGCACGGAAAAATATAAAAAAAAGTTATGGAAAGAAATACTTATCTTTCATTTATCATCATTATCATTTATTACAGCCTATCAAAAGTCCACAGCTGAATGTGGGGCTCCACCATGGATTACCTCATAGGATATCCACCCTTTTATAGTTGCTACACTAGGCAGGCGGATTGAAAACCGCAGTTTTTTGTTACTTTGAGTTGCTATGAGGAAGATGTCGCTGTCCGTCTTTTGTTTTATTTCCCCCGGTAATCTCTTACGACGCCCATAAGATACTATGGGGTAGTGAATTCTCTTAAGCCTCTAGACTGCATAGACTTTACGTTAATGTTAAAGTTAAAGTTACAGCCTATATAAGTCCCACTGTTGGGCATTTCTGAAAGGGTTTTAGGGCAAGGAAATGTCCGCCGCGCTGCCCCAATGCGTGTTGGCGAACTTCACACGTCTTTGAATCTTTTTTTGTTTTTTAAACATGCAGGTTTCCTGACGATGTTTTCCTTCACCGCCGAGCATGTGGTAAATTAGCACTTAAAATTTCAATTAATAATTTCATTGGTGCCGGCGGGTATCGAACCCGGATTGCTCGCGTACTGTGACATTTACAGCGAGCGCTTAGCCCCTGAGCTACCACGGCCTTCAGACTTAACGTACTCGTACTGAATACTTAACTTTGACTTAACTTTACTTACTACTTAAAGAGATCTGAATTAAAAGGCAGACAAGCAGAGGCGATAGTAGTTATAAAAAGCCTGTTAAAAACAGCAAGTGAAGCTACGAGAACTCAATGAGATAGAATTATTGTACATAGTAACAATACTGTTATAAAATACCTCAATAAGATTAAGTTTGTGATAGCAATCATAAAACTTTTATATCGCCTCAATCGAGAGCTACACGCATTTAGTAGTTATTTACAATCGTTATGCTTTTACATGGGCGATTTGTTCAATTAGTTTTCTTTTTTCAAATGAAAATAAAAATGACCAATCATAACTTTTGAAGGATTTATTTTCATGACAACAGAAACGATTGTTTAAAAACACAGTAAATGTTAAATTGTATTAAATTACAAAAGGTTAATGTTTTTACGTGGTAGAGCCACGCCGCAGCTATATTAAGGTTGTAGCAAGAATGGCTCGGCCGACCACGCCCTCACAGAATACTAGCGTAAAATAACAACCTAATACTGCTGTGTTTCGGATGGTAAGTGTAGAGTACCGGAGACCCTTTTTACTGGAAATGAGGGATGAGGTAGGAGGTTCTTGGTCGAGAATGGATGTGGATATCTGTGGGCTACAGCATCCACTTATCATCAGGTGGACTGCGTGCTCGCTTGTTACCCATACTCTATAATTTTTTCATTACTTGTGTAACTCCCAAGCCGTAGTAGCTCTATCCGTTGATCCACTCAACATATTCAATTCAATTCAATTTATTTGCTATTCTTGTTGTAGGTTTTTGTACACTTGGTTTGTATATTTGGTCTTAATTATAAAAAATAGTTCATAACAAGAACCCTGCAAGGGTACTACAAATATTGGCATATTATTAATATTATTGGAACGAAGTTCCTTATCGGACGGTACGAATTTGGCGGATGGGGCTAGGCGAGAAAAAGTGTAAGATTTTTCCGTCACGACCCCTTCTGACGTAGTGTAGACGGCCTTGGCGGCTATAAGGAAGCGAGATGGAATAATATCCATCTCTCTCGCACTTTTTCTTATCTTGCCATGAAAGAAATATTATTTTATTTTAAATGACGCTTCATTTTAATAGACGCTAGTAATTCATTTATTTGTTCCACGACACTCACGCATGTTATTTTTATTATTACACTTACGTTATGGTATTATTAATAAAATTATCATTATTATTATTTAATGATTATTTACAATTAACTTAAATATTAACGAGATCATACTAAAAAAAATAAAAAACTATTGGTAAATCCAATTGTGCATGCCTTAAGCGCATTAAAAAAATTACGTATAACATGATTATACCTAAAATTTTTAATGTAGTTTAAATACACATAAGTTGTCACTAATAACCTTATTACTATAGTTCCAATTTTCCGATAATTTTATGTCAAACTTCAATTTAAAAAAAAGTTTCGAAAATCCAAAAGTGCACGACTCATAATGCTCATATGATAGTGAAAAATTAAAAAAAATGTAAATTGTAGTTCTATTCGTCTAAGAGTTCCAGTAGCAGTCACCGAAGTACACTTTCAAGTCACTCCGTCAAGTCCGGAGGTAAGGTATATTCATAACTAACAAAACGAGCTCAAGCTCGGCACATCTAGTTCTCCTCGTCGAGGAGTTCCAGTAGCAGTCAACAAAGTCCACCTTCAAGTCACTCTATCAAGCCGGAGGTAAGGTCTCATTATAACTAACAAAACGAGCCCAAAATCGGCACACCTATTGCTACTCGTCGAGGAGTTCCAGTAGCAATCATTGAAGTACACCTTCAGATCACTCTTTCAAGTCCGGAGGTAAAGTCTCATCATAACTAACAAAATAAGTCCAAACTCAGCACACCTATTACTATTACAACTCTTTCTGACAATGTGCTTTTTATACCATTTATATGTTCAATATGATTGTTAGATACGATTTCATGCGACAAAACGTTGGAATCTTTCGAGCAACGGTTAAATTTCATGTAAGCCTTCTTAAAATCCTATCTTCATCAATAATTCCCTATAAAATACATATTTTTTACAGAATCGCGACAAACGAGCACTCAGTTCACCTGATGGTAAGTGGATACTGTAATCCATAGACACCTGTATCTATCAGCGATTAAGAATCAAAAACCAAATGCGTTATCGACGCCGAGGGCTAAGATGGAATGCCTCGTTACCAGAAAAAAAGTCTATATGTTAATGCTATGTGTTTATTTTCTTTAAGAAAAAATAGTAGCAATGCTATTTACATTACTAATAATCCCATTACCCACTTCAGTGTGTTAGGACTGGTATGCGACAGTAGTCGAATGACGGATTCGATCCTACGACACTCGAATTCACGGTCCGCACCCTAAACATTTAGGCTACTATCGCTTAAATTTGTATTTGCTTATTATTTTTAATTATAAATAAAAAATATCAATATTTTTTTTTATCATATGGGAAAATTTGCACCTTAAAACATCAAGTAATACATTAAAAAGTAAAGGAGGAAGGCCAATAACAATTTATCACAGATAGAATTAAAACAGTAAACATATTATAACAAGTTGATGTAAAAAAAATATTAAAAAGAGGTTATTATAATTATTAGTATAAAGTTATAATAATTATTAATCTAATATACAAAAATTAATGTTTGTTTGTTCGTATTTTATACGCTGCCATACAGTTCATCGGATAGCGCTAAAACTTTGTCAAGTTTTTCTGCGGCAGCAATGCGCCGGGTACAAGTAGTATTAAATAAAAATAGTATGGAAATAAATTTATATATTAATGTATAATGTCTTAAAATTGTATTGTATATAACAATACTTACGAAATACTATGAGTATAATCAATACGTTGCCTTTATAATCTATGTAAGAAACTACAAACTATAAATTTTACTGCCTCAAGTCGTACAAAGAAATTTTACTTCAAAAGATTCTCCCACATTAATGTTTTTCTCCAATATACAATTTTTTTGCATGCTATAATTTTACGCTCGTATCCCGAATAAGTGCGGCCCATCCCTGGTCGAGCCAACCCACGTACGGACTCATATATTTTGTATAAGTTGAAAATATGTACATCATTAACGTGGATTTATTTTAAGCCAACAATAATTTTACGAGCCTCATTGGATGAAACGAAGAATAAAAGCAAAATAAAAAGAAAATAAAAACATTTCTAAAAAGGTGCGTTTTTATAAAGGTACTATGTAAAGAATTTCGAAATGTTTGCCGTGTGGTGGCGACATAAGAAGATCGTCAATCCGTTTCGTCCAGTGGCGTCGCGTTAATTTCAAAAGTGACCAGAAATATCTTATGGCTTTCGATATATAGCGGTATAACCATCTAGTACGCTAGACGGAAAATACTACTACAAAACAGAGACGGGCAGCAGCGTTCCAGGTGTAAGACTTCTGCTACTGAGATCGTTAATCCGCCTGCTAAGTGTAACGATTATGGAAAATCTCCCTTCAACGGGAGAGACCCATGGTCCGAACCAGTAACAAACAAAACAAGAAAGATATTTGAAAAACATTTTTAAATATATTTTTATTAAAATGTTTACTTCCAAATACGCAAATTAAAATTATATACGGACATGGTGTATATAGTTCGTTGTTCGGAACACTACGTTCAAGGTTGTTGACGACCGTTGTATGCTTTTGTTCGACTAGGCAAAATCCATCTTCGACCAAGAGGTCAATCGACGGATCCAACTTATCTGGGCAGCGTTTGGGATCTGACACATCTTCTCGTCCATTATTCCTCAAAATCTTAAAACAAAAATGTGCAACCAGTGCGATCTATAAAACCCGTGAAAGCTTTTTACTGGAAACGAGGCATTCCATCTTAGTCCTCAGGGGTGACAACGCATCTGCATTTTAATTCTTAATCGAGAAAAAATGTAGATGTCTATGGCCCACAGCATCCACTTACCATCAGGTGGACTATGTGCTCGTTTGTCACACGTATTCTATAAAAAAAAACTGTGACGAGGTCATTCACTGCTGACCGTATGAGGTAGTTAAAAGTCGCTTAGAGAACTAAGGGGGAAAGAGAGGGCTATACTCGCACTTTCTCTGTTTAATATTTTTTTAAAACGTTAACTAAGATTTTCTCCTGTAATATGGAGGCAGTTTACATACATAAATTTCACAAGGACAAACATGAAACAAAAACAATTATTTGTGGATCATACAAATACTTGTTCCGTGCTGGATTCGAACCCGCGGCCCTCAGCGCCGCAACTCCTTTCTTAACCACTGCGCCACGGGGCCGTTAAATAATAGAATCCGTAATGATGATATGCACAGTAGAACCAGAGTGACCGAAATAGACCAAAGCTGAAAGCAACGAATCGGCCATATAATTTTGAAAACTAACAATTGATGGGAAAGAAGGAAGAAAGTTGAGAACGTGGCAGTTCCGTACGCGTAGGAAGAGCATTGGTCGACTCCTACTAGATGAAGTGACATCTCTTAAGACACGCAGGAAGTTATACATGCCCTCACTACGTGGATGGATTCCTTTTCTATAAAACCCGAGATGATAATATATGCCAAATAGCAGTGCCTGCACTTCTGTGTTCCCGTCTGAATAGGCTATGAGGCATTGCATCTTAATCCTTAGAGGTAACAAATCATCCCTCTTTGTTTGAAGTTGGCCGCAGGTTTCCGTGGACCACAATAGCCACTTACCAACAGGTGAACTTTAAGTTCGTTTCAGAACCGAGTTTTATGGTAATTCTTGGGGAAATTCGTGCAGCTGTGAAGTTATAATCGGCTGGTAAAACTTGACAAGTGAAACTCGAAAGTGACAGTGGTACGTTAAAATACCTAAAACGAAAACTTTAATGTTCACTTTATAAGTTAAAGCATGATACATAACACTTGTTAATCACGTCTTGATTTAAATATAAATTCAAAAACGCTTCTTCTACAGAAGTCATAACAGTGTCTTAATTTAACCTTGTAAATTAATAGGTTATGAATGCTAAATAACTTTGAATTACGTATGTAGCGTCACGTTTTGCGCCAAAATCAAAGGACTTGGGATGAATACCAACATAATTATTAAAAAAAACGCGATTAGAATGCTAAATTATACGAGTGCAGTTGTATTTCATAACAAGCACAACATCCCATACCCCATTATAAGCTTGGTAATAATTTATTGGCTTACATTCGTGTCAAAGAGACGGAGGCAATTTTAATATCTCATCAAAATAGATTCACAATTGACGAGGATGTTGCGTGACATACGTACAAAAAAATACGTACACTCGAATTTTAAACCTCCATATTTTTTAAATTGGCTAAAAATGCCATGAGGTTTTCAGCAATAAAAGCACATTATGTCTAACTTGTTATTTGACCATACCCCGTAACACGCGAATTTAGCTTAACGCGATTTCGTCCAGAACGCATCCTTCGCGGAAAGTAAGATATTCTTATGATCAAAAACAGATAACTTATGTCTTTGCGGGAACAGTTGTTTTAGATACTGAGAGATACGAAGTGCATTGAGTTATCAATGATGGCTTTCAAGAATGGAATGACATTATAGATGTCCCATTAATAGGCAAAGGCCTCTCCGCGCTGCCCGTATCAAAGAGTGTAACAGAGAAAAAATTCTAATACCCTGTTCTAGTGGTTGGCGAACTTCAATAATCTATAAAATATTTTTTATCTCTCGTTGACATTATAGACGTCCTTTTTATAGGCAAAGGCCTCTTCTCGTTTCCAGTTTCAAAGAGTGTAACAGAGCAGAAATTTTACTAATCTGTTCTAGTGGTTGGCAGACTTCATTGGAGATTTCATTAACCTTTAAAATATATTCCATGTCTAATTTTTTATAGAATAAGGGTGACAAACGAGCAGACAGTTCACCTGATGGTAAGTGGATTTTGTGGCCCATAGACCTATATTTATCATCGATTAGGAATCAAAATGTAGATGCGTTGTCTGCCCTGAGGACTAAGATGAAATGCCTCCTTTCCTGTATTAAGAGTCTTCGGTTTTGTACACTCACCATACGAAAAACAGTAGCATCAAGCTGCTATTTTACGCTGGTATTCTGTGAAACCGTTGTCCTACCCCGGTCGAGCCAACCCATTCTCGCTACAACCATAATATACGTATATATATGATGATCATTTCATTTTTTATGCTTAGGATAATCCGTCTGGGTACCTTCCATGATGTTACTTGCATATTTTTACCGTAATATATGCAGTAGTACATCCACTTCGGTTTAAAAGAAAATAAGGTTAATTACAGGTAATGAAGAATGCTTAGATCTCGAGTGTGATACACCTGAAGATTTCTTAGTTTGAAGGTTGCGCGTGTCCATGGGCTAGTGCAGTTAAAGACCATCATGTGTTCAATCAATTTGTTCCTTTATCACTTTAAAAAATATACAGGTTACCACCATTGAACTGATATTTAATACGTACGGTACATTATGCTTCAATGGTTACCACAAGAATATTTACTTCAGTACCTAGCACGTGGTGAATTCAGCACTTAAAATTGAAATGCATAAAAACATCGGTAGTGTCAACACCGCACTCAGATTGAACGCGTTCTACGCGCTCTAGAATTTTAGGATGAACACACCATGCCCTGAATAAAAAATTACGGTCAATATACATCACGGCAGGGCACAGGATATTTGTCATATTGAAAGGATTTTGGTACTGGAAAGAGTGGTACCCCAATACGTGACTTCCTACAAACTCCAAATATTTATAATACATGCAACCTGCATCAACGTGATGTTTAGCGCTGAGTACGAGATAAATTAGCACTTAAAATTGCAATTAACTATATAATTGATGTGACGGAGCTCGAACTCGTGTTACTATGAAATTTATGGCGAGGACTTATTCCTTGAACTGCCACGGTTTTATTGGTTAATTATTGTTAGTTAAGTAATCAAAAGAATTGATGGAGAACCTAAGCACCATGCTTAATGACCTCAATATTGTCTCTCAACGGATAGGTCTTAAGATGAACATGGACAAAACAAAGATCATGTATAACGTCCATGTCACACCTATGTCGGTAGTTGTTGGAAGCACTAAATTCGAAGTTGTTGACGAGTATGTTGACCTGGGACAAATAGTCCGACTATGTAACTCCAACTTCGACCGAGAGGTGAATCAACGGATTCAACTCGGTTGGGCAGCGTTCGGGAGATTAAGACAAATCTTCTCATCAGGTATACCTCAAAACTTGAAACAAGGTTATACAACCAGTGCGTGTTGCCAGTGATGACTAATAGATCTGAGGCGTGGTCTTTCACTGCTGGTCGTGCGAGAAAGCTCAAGGTCGCTCATCGAGCTATAGAGAGGGCTAAGCTCGGGATTTCTCTGGGTGATAGATTTGAAAATGAGGATATCCGCAGCAGGACCAGAGTAACTGACTGAGTTCAACCGATTAGTAAGCTGAAGTGGCAATGGCGGCCATATAGCTCGAATAACCGACAACCAGTGGGGAAGAAAGGTTATGGAGTGGCAGCCTCGTACCGGTAGACGAAGTGTAGGGTGCTACTAGATGGAGTGACGACGTGGTAAGACATGCAGGAAGCCGATTGATGCAGGTGGCTCAGGACAACGCTGTGTGGCATTCCTTGAGGGATGCCATAGTTGTGCAGTGGACTTGTGAGAAGCTGTAATGATCAAGTAATCCGAAACAACTTTTAATATCTCTCTTATCTAAAAACCATATGAAAAAGACATGCGAAGAAGAGTTGCTCAGTTAAATATAAGAACATTTAATAATGTCGGTGAGTACAGTCGGTTAGTATTTTATGTGTATTTTAAATGAACGAGAATATATCGTCTCGAATACCGTTGCGAAAGTTTTCATGATGTAAGGTGCCTTTGTTTCCAATTACCTATGACACAAAGTAATGTTTGTTATGTGATAGCTGTACTGTTATAGTTTTGTTATAATAATTAGATTAATATGATGGATCTAACTATCTATCTACTACAACCTATAAAAGTCCACTACTAAACATAGGCCTCCCGCATAAATTCCCCCATAAAGGAGATTTTGCTACAGTTTGGCAGGCGGTTTGTCAGCCGCAGTATTTTATTATTTTTAGTTGTTATTAGGAAGATGCTGTTGCCACCTCTTGTTTCAGTTTTCCTTTGTTACCTCTTACCCACGGAACGATACGCAGTAGTGGATATTCTTAGACAGCCACTACACGGTTTCAACTTCCTAATTTTACCAGGTACTACATCTAATATAATAATTTAAAATTAAACATTGTGTACAACCGACTTCAACATAAATTATTAAGAATAACGCAAAAACTTAGTCAGACCTCGATCAAATTTATATGGGTTCACATGAGAAGCACCAGCTTTCAAATAAAAAAAAGAATCATTGAAATCGGTTCACCCAGAAAAAAGTTATGAGGTAACACACATAAAAAAAATATACAGTCGAATTGAGTACCTCCTCCTTTTTGAAGTCTGTAGAAAATTAGAAATGCCGGACAATATTGGTAGTCACAAGGTCACCTCAACGAAAAGGCACACGCTTATCACTCGCAGTCAAGTGAGCCCGTATGGTCGTTTGCCTCCATTTTTATAAAAGTAATCTTAACATACGCCCGATGTAACACATAATGAATATATCGGAGATAAGACTTAGAGGCACTGCCTGAGGGAAACAACGAGTGCCAAACACATTAATTTTATATTTAATGCTCATTTGAAGTCAGTAGTGCCATGCTACATAGGGTAGCTCGATTGACAAAAACTAAACACTGGCTACAAACTACGCATCGTGATACCAAGTGACGAGAGCTTGATACTGTTTCAAGTGGTGATGAGACATGGATGACAACGCATCTGCGTTTAATCCTAAATCGATTACAAAAATAATGTTTTGTACATTTCACACAAGCTAAAAGAATATACGATTTTAATATTCTCAAATTTGATGTAGTAAGTGAAATTCAGGTAAAGTATCGAGGCTGGCATATGATATATACTGATGGCCTAAAAAGTATTAGGAGTGCAGGAGCCCCATTTTCTGACTGTAGCAGAAAATTTTCCAAACGATTTAAAGCCGATCCAATAGAATTAATTGCAATTCAATTCTATCAAAGGCGATATCGTATGTCAGAAGTTGTGGTTTGAAGAAATGCGTCATCTTTATAGATAGTCAAAGTGCGCTACAGAATATGGCTCGATGTGCCTCTGGGAATAAAGACGTATCAATAGCCTACAGTAATATGACAAATTTGGAAGAAATTATTCAATGCAATATTGAGTTGAAGTTACAATCGATCCCAGGGCTTAAGGGGCAACGAAGAGGTTGATTTATTGACAAAACAGGCCAGTTCAGCTGGATAGGACACTCGAATTACCCCACACTATTTAAAAGTGCTCCCAAAATTTAAAAATATATTTTACAGAAATTGGAAAGAATATTTTGATTGCAGGTCGCCAGATTGAAGAAGTTTATTTGGTATAATACCATACACAATCAACCTCGTCGAGTGACGTGGTTTAAAGATGTAAGGCTAAGTAGAAATTATTCAAAGTTAGCTTTAAGACTTCGTTCGGGATCCTACCCCTCAAGAAAGCTTAGGTTCTTGATGAAGACAACTGACTCTCCTAAGTGTGAAGAGTGGAATTTTAGAGAATGTCCAACAATTGCTGAAGGAGTGTGTCAAATATAAATGTAAAAGTGACTCGCTGATGAGGAAACTAAATTTAAACCACAACGATCTGGGCCTGGCTCAGACTATACCGTGGAAACCTGCATCAGTAGTCGTTAGGATGTTTTAGCGTAGATGTTTTCATTTAGACACTTTTAGTCACAAATCCTCAGAAATGAGTTGTTTAGATAGGGAACGAGGGAGCTGGAATATCCCTAAAGATAAATGCGCCAAAAAAAGTGGGGGAAAAAGAGGATAGAAATGTAGATGTCTAAAGGCGTATAGCGTTTACTTACCATCAAATACGCTGTGTGATCATTTGTCACTCCTTTATATACTAAAAAGCTTTTAGTGTAACATTTAGTTTAAAAAATAGCTCCGATAAAAACAACGACATAAATAGACTCGTAAGTGGTAGTAAACTTGTCACATAAGACTCTATTTTTAAATCAAAATTAAGACCAAGCCTAAAGTGTGTCAACGACTTTCGATCCGACCAACGGGCATCGCAGAAATGAACGAGTAATAAATTAATATTTAAAAAAGAAGAACGTTGAATGAAGTTTTCTAGGAATTTTTTGCGTGATAGTTTTATCTCTCACCTCAGTCCCCGTGACCATGGGTGCTGTAAAGCACCGAAACGTCGGGAATTAATAAAAAAATAAGTTGATTAAACGCGATATAATCCGTAAAATTAGTTTTATTCAATGTGTAGTGTTCGCGTAAATATAAGAAATCATTACATAATAATGGGTGTTTGACGAACTTAAAAACCCACGAATTATATTTTATTTATCTTATAATACTTCTTGGTGGTACGATTCAGGTAGAATTCCTGCGTAGAACTTCGTCTGCATAGATGGACAACAACCACCCATCTTACCATGTAATGGCGATGTAAGAATATCCACTACCCAATGTCGTCCCGTACGTGTCGTAGAAGATGACAGATGGAAAATAAAACAGAAGATGGGCAGCAGCATCTTTCTGATAACAACTGAAAATAATAAAAACTGCAGATTCCAACCCGCCTGCCATGCGTGGCAACTGTGGCAAAATATTGCCTCATAGGGTAATGAGGCAATCTGTTAGAGAGGCTTACGTTCAGCAGTGGACTTACAGGCCGTAATGGATGTATGAGAACCCCCTCTTACTTATTTCTAACACATACAAAGTCCATCCATTGCTGCATTTATGTCTGAAGTCATGTTTATTTCATTGACTATGTGTCACATCTATGTTGTTCAACAGGAATTGTCTACAATACATCGAACTAAAATTTCAGACCGGCTCTCAATGATGAAGATGATGATACCAACAAAGATACTTTTGAAGCATATGCTACGTTGCTTGCGTTACTAAGTAGCTACTTGACATTGCGTGTACACTGTCAGAAAACAATTATTTCTGTGCCTGATGATGTAGCTTGATATTTAAAGATTAGGTGGCAGAGCAAAGCAGTAGTGCGTGTGCCATTAGACCTATTGAGGTTGCCAGCAAAATGGCACACGCGCTATGTACGTGGTAGAGCCATGCTGCAGCTATATTAGTAGTATAGTTGCAGCACGACTGGGTCGGCTCGACCAGGGGAAGGACCACGCTCTCACAGAATACCAGCGTAAAATAGCAGCTTAACACTGCTATGTTTCGTATGGTGAGTGTCTACACTCTAGAACCGGAGACCCTTTTTACTAGAAAAGAGGCATTCCATCTTAGTCGTCACGGGTGACAACGCATCTGCATTTTGAAATCGAGGATAGATGTAGATGTCTATGGGTCACAGCAACCACTTACCATCAGGTGGACTGTATGCTCGTTTATCACCCTATCCTATAAAAAATTATTGACATATTTCCTGAAACCTGTTGCAGCAGGATATTATAGTGGTTAAAAATGATGTCGCAAAATATACGTAAACTAACTTATTTATATTTTATACTAGCGGTCGCCCGCGGCTCCACCCGCGTGGATGTCGGTTACCGCTGCAAAAGCCTACCCAGGAAAGACACGGTCAGCAAACAAAATGATTCCCAGGTCAATTCACAGACACCGACACTAACATCGACGAAGCAGTCACTATCCGCAGGCTGAACAGATTTTCTTTCTGTGGATGTTATTTGTTAAGCCCGGAGTGCAACCTGTTGTTTTAGGATAGAAAACTTAAGCTATTATTGTAGAGCTTCTCTATACACAACATTTGACGTTATATTATTTTCTGGTAACAAAATATACTGATGGTCGGGAGCCCGACCCGTGATAGGGCAACGTAAAGTTGCCCATGCGTAAACATTCTTTTCGTAAATCAATTCCTACTAATTTGAATGTTTGGCCCTGGGATTTGTTTATCGTGAGTGCGAAAGAAATTTTTACTGGAAATTGGAGCCTTTTGAAGGGTATAGGCAAATCAGTAGGGATCATGGGTATTCTTGGTATATGAGCTAATTCACCAGCTGCAGGGCCGGTGATAATCTTCGCAACTATTAAATTATCTTTTAGCTCCTTTATAAGAAGTCTCGTGCCATTACACATGTTGGGGGTCTTAAATTTCTGAGAAGCATTATCAGCGTGCCAACTTTTAACGACAGTTCATGAGGTGGAAGCCCAGCGGGGTTCAGAGAATTTAAAATTCCTGGGGTAGTGCACTGCGTCCTCGATGTTAGTGACGGTGTCTATGGATTTATAGCACTTAACTTCACCCGGTACTTTCTGCATAATTAAATTGTTTATTTCGTTGACTGTTTCATTCCTGGGAGAAACTATTGCTCTACAACACAGCCAACGAAAATCATTTTGATTTAAGTTTTCGATGTCAGGATATATAGCATCTATCAGACTATCTAAATTATAGACTATTTGCCCTAGAGACTCATCCAAAGTAACCGCATAATCGGTGCCCAAATTTAAAGATGGAAAAATTCCTTCTCCCAGTTTCAGCAGCTGTTGTGGAAAATTTCTATGCGTATTTCCATGTAGATGAGCTCTCATATTAGTACGCAAATTCAAATGTTGAACAGATGTCCAAAGGTGAGACGATTTTAAACATGCCTTCATAATATCTGCTCGCGTACCTCTGTTGACGACAGGAAGCGTTTGTCGGAAATCTCCAGCAAATACAAAAGTGATACCACCCATAACATTAGCAGAGCTTGGAGGTCTTTAAAGTACGGTCCACGGCCTCCACATGAGCTCTATGACTCATGGTGCATTCATCCCATATTACCAACGACGCGTCTTGCAGCAACTTACCAAGAGGCCCATTTTCCGAATAGAGCACGTAGACCGTTGATCTAAAGATACGGATAGCGGGAGTTTAAACGTAGAAATTTGCGAGAAAAGTCTTTCCGGTGCCTCCTGGTGCGTCCAAAAAATAATCTCCCATGTTATTGTTCACGCTGTCCACAATAGTCTCATAAGCATGTCTTTGATCTGGTACTAATTTTGGCACATTGTCATTAACAAACGCTGTTAGATCATTGCTGTTATACTGTTGTACCATTGTGTCAATAGTATTATTCTGGGTACGAACGGGAGAAGGTAATCCAAAATCACTTAAATTTTGTCGTTTAGTTCTAGAAGTTTGTTTTCTATTTCAATTAATACTTCATTATAAATGACTTCAGTGAAGGGTGAAGTGTTATCCTGATTTTGTTGTCTGATACGATGTCTAATATCTTCACAGAACTGATCTTTGAAAGTATCCCATAACTTCAATGGTTCCGATGGTTGACATAATAAAAGTATGACTACGAACAACTTAGTACAACCCTTAGTTTTTTTGGACAATGTGATAACGAAGCTTCGCTTAAAGTGTTACCCCAATGATCATCGTTTTCAAGTAAACCTCGGTCACGGCAAGCTGCTTGATACGTCTCTTTGACAATACCGTTTACAGTTTTAAGGTATGCAAATGAGGTCGGACCACGTACGTGGTGCAGTAGAATCCTAAGATAAAACACTCTGATTGGGATGGATGTATCCGTAGACTCTACCCAAAGCGGCATCTTTTTTATCCCCGGATGTCCAACTACATCTTCACCATGCTTCCTTCTAGTGAATGTATTATTTGCCCATGTATAGTATTGCGGGACTTCATGATACAGAAGATTTTCGCGAATTCATCTTCATTACAGAGAGCAAAAATGCCAGTAATGTGGTATTGCGTGGGTTTTGGACAACTTGATGAGCTGTCCTGGTGTAAAATACACCGTTTGACCGTTCTCTAGATGAACGGCCAAATGCACTACAGTAGGATGCCGCTCGTGAATGGGAAATTCAAATAAGCGCCAGACAGCTTCAGATGTGCTTATGTACCTGCCATTTAAATAGTTTTCGACCTCATCGTGTGAGTTTCTAAGGCTAAAGTTGCCTGATCTGAACCTTTATTTATATACTTACATATATATTTAATGGCTTGGACAGGTGGCAATACTCCACGTTTATATGAGCGTTAAAAGTCTTACATAGTAGCGGGAGTATGGAACAATCCACCTATTATCTATCGTCACCATGTTGCCCTGATTTGTAGCGTAGTGCTCCGACCGCCATTTCCTGTATCGCGCCTACGATAAACTGGATACCCATCCTCTCCGGTCTGGGTATCGTTCATGAAACGGCGAGGGTATTTTTTTGTGCAGACACCGTTCTTCATGCATGGTGCAGCTAAATTATGTTCTCCGCAGGGTCCATGTACCATATTTTTAGTTATAATGTCGTGTAGTACCGGATCAATTTGTTGATCGGGTAGCTGTCGATCTCATCTGGTTGTATTTTAGTTTCTAGCCAGAACAGCAAATGACAATGAGGTAAACCGCGCTTTTGCCACTCCACACTTGCCATATAACATTTTACTTTACCGAATATCTGTTCTTTGACAAATAATTTGATGAATTTCTTCATCTTTAAATGAAATACACGTGAAATTATGTCATGACGGTCGAAAGACCGTTGTCCTGGTAGCAGCTCGGCTTTTATTTCAGGCCATTCAGGGTTACATGTAAAAGTGACAAATAAGTCAGGTCTACCATAATTTCGAACGTACGTCATCGCGTCCTGCGTTTTCTCGTGCATGAAACGCGGAGAACGCGTAAATGACGATGGCAATATGACATGTTGACCGATATTTGATGGGACAACATTTGCGTCATGATTTAAGGCATCTCTGAGATGAATGTAGTCATCAGCCCTCAGTCTTTGTTGATTCCGACAAATATAATTTAATCTTTCCGATATCATTTTCGCCATCATGTCAACACAATATTGACTAAATAAGTCTCTGTAATAATGTAACGGATTAAAAGTTAGTTCTAATCATTAATCTAAATGCATAAAATTGCATACACGAAACAGTTTTATTACGCGCAGAACCCTGCTGAGGGATAGTCAAATAATAACCGTCTTCTCCTGTCACAAACATTATAGGATACTGTAGTGGATCATAGGACCGATGTAGCTCAGTAGTAGACTATATCCCTGGGACCTTTGTCTTCATCGACCAAGAGAACAGCTACCTCGTTTACAGTAGGAGCATTATATCTGCCTCTGTGTGCTGTCTGTGGATTGCGATCTGAATGAATAATTAACTTTAAATTATCTGAGGAGTTAAGTTCTAAGTTTTGTTTAAAACTTCGTATGTACACGTTATGATTATTTAAAGCGGTCTGTAATTCGTGAATTAAATCCATTTTAAGGTTGGTGCGATGCTTGATCGCAACGATAACTGGTCTGCATCCGAAATAAAATATAATTACCAATTAGATGATACACTTGTCCTTCAATTTTAAAAGTGGGCATAAAATTTCCTTCCTGATTTCTTTTGCGCCAAACGAAGTCATTTGAAAAAGACTATTGTATTTACGTATGTTTGTTAAAAAATGCCCAGATAATGGATGGTTATTAGTCAAAAGATTTTTTATTGGTTGTGGCGGCTCCTGCAGGTTAGGAAGACAAACTTTACCTGAAGCACAGCACATACCATTAGGTTCGTCCGCCCATTTCTTGGCAGAGCAGTTAGAGCAGATCTTATTTATGACTCCGATTTGGACGGACGCTTGTTGTGCATAATCAAACTGCGGATCATATCTGAAAGCCAGTCTGTTGCTGTTAGCTAAAATTCGATTGCGAACTCTATTTGTGGACAACTGCTGTCTCTGCCTGAGCTCTAAGTCGCTGCAAACGCTCGACACTCGACTCTCTTTCGCGCAACTGAGAGGTCCTTATATTTTGTTCATGAAGACGTTGGGAACGCTCCAGGCTCGACTCTTGAGCGCGTAGCTCAGAGGTTCTCAAGCTTTGTACGGCAAGGCGTTGCGAACGCTCGACACTCGACTCTCGTTCGCGTAAGTCAGAGGTCCTTACATTTTGTTCATGAAGACGTTGGGAACGCTCCAGCCTCGACTCTTGAGCGCGTAGCTCAGAGGTTCTCAAGCTTTGTACGGCAAGGCGTTGCGAACGCTCGACACTCGACTCTCGTTCGCGTAAGTCAGAGGTTCTTACATTTTGTTCATGAAGACGTTGGGAACGCTCCAGCCTCGACTCTCGTGCACGTAACTCAGAGGTTCTCAGATTTTGTTTTGCAAGGCGTTGTGAACGTTCGACACTCGACTCTCGTGCGCGTACCTGAGAGTTTCTCTGATTTTGTTCAGCAAGGCGTTGTGAACGTTCAGGTGAAGATTCTCCCATACGACGTATTTTTGCTGCCCGTGCTTGAGAACTATGTTTAGAAAGTTGAGACCTGGCTCTCTTAGGCATTTTCAAATGTTTAAGATAATTTTATTAGCGTGTAATATTCTAGCTCTAAAAGAACTGTTGGTTAGCCCTGAAAAGAACTGTTGGTAAGCCCTGAAAAGAACTGTTGGTTAGCCCTGAAAAGAACTGTTGGTAAGCCCTGAAAAGAACTGTTGGTTAGCCCTGAAAAGAACTGTTGTTTAGCTCTAAGAAGAACTGTTGTTTAGCTCTAAGAAGAACTGTTGTTTAGCTCTGAGAATAACTTTTGCGTAGGTGTAGTTTAAAGAACGAAACCTAAAAAATCGCACGAAAATTATTAGACTTCACGCACGACCGCTGCGTAGGAGCCAACCGCGCGACTGAGCCGCGCGGGTACCTTACTCATAGATCTAAACTCCCCTCACACGCTCACCGGGCCTTGGTAACGCCTACTTCGCAACGGGCCGTGCAGCAGAAATCGTAATATTTTAATTTCGCTATAACTTCAGAACCAAACGTCCAATTTTAATCATTCAAAGACCAAATATTATCTACATTAACTGTACTTAGTGATGAAATAATTTAGAGTAAAATAAACGCGTTTAAATGTAGTCCAAAAAAATCAAGATTTTCAATAAAAAATGGTTATTGTGCCTCACTCGACATAGATAGGTATAGTGTGTCGCGGACTTTTGTAGATATTTATAAGATCTACAATTACTTAGAACATTTTATGGTTCTATCTTTAATAGTTTAGGCAGGGTACGCAAAATAAGTAACTTTTTGGTTGATTTTTACCTTGTGTCCGAAAACCCTAATATCTTACGGAACCCTATTTTTGTTCAAAATTAAATATAGCCTATATTACTCGTGGATAATGTAGCTTTCGAATGGTGAAAGAATTTTTAAATCGGTCCAGTAGTTTATGAGCCTATTCATTACAATCAAACAAACAAACAAACAAACAAACAAAGTTTTCCTCTTTATAATATTAGTGTAGATGAATAATACACTTTCATTCTTTATCTTTATTACTGAGAAGTAACCCAGGATCTTAGAATACTCGAGGAATATTGTTCTAGTAATGAAATAAATGTAGCTCTAAATGTTTCTCAATTAATTTTACTCACAAGCTAAATGTAATCGAATACGCATACCAGCTTACAGAACTTAACTTAAAATGTGAATGAAATCTGTGACTAGCACACTATAAAAAACTATCCTGGGAGAAGCATGTGGAAAATATGGGGTATTCGCAGTAGTCTTACCAAGTAGTCTTACTAGTAAGACTATTGGGAATTTTCTTCTCAGTAGCCTCACTTGCAAGATTACTAGATAACGTTCATGGCGTGGTGCCTTCCCAATAGTCTTACCATATTGTTTTACTTGTAAGGTTAGTGGGAATTTTCTTACCAAGTAAACCTAACTGCCGAGCCGTGGTAGCTCAGGGGCTAAGCGCTTGCTGTATATTTCACAGTACGCGAGCAACACTGGTTCGATCCCCGCCTACACAAATGAAATTGTTAATTGCGATTTTAAGTGCTGATTTACGCTTTTTAGGCTTTTAAGTCAGCACTTAAAAGAAAAACTGCATTTCTGAGAAATATGAAAAAAAAAATTCGAAGACATGTAAAGTTCGCCAACACGCATTGAGGCAGCCCGGCGGACTCTTCCTTGCCCTAAAACCCTCTCAGAAATAAGAGGAGGCCTGTGCCCAGCAGTGCGACATATATATAGACTGTAACTTTTAAACCTAACTGGTAAGACCACTGGGAAGAAAATTCGCAGTACTCTTACTCTATAAAATAGATGGATTTTTTTATCATTGTAGGCAGACACCACGATCCTGACACACCTTTCTCGCTTCGTTCACATCCATATAGACGCTCGTAATGTACAAAACTTATAGACTACTTGGTAAGACCTCTAGAAGTACCTCTTAAACAAAAGCGAATTAGTCAACGGGATTTATCAAACGATATAGTTCACAATTTAAATCTCATTACTTATCGAAATCTCATACTGCTCATATAACTTTATTCATTGGGGGGTATATTGCCATAGTTGCCACGCTTGGCGAGCGGGTTGGTAACCGCAGTTTTTTTTTGTGATATTGCTGTTATCAGGAGGATGCTGCTGCCCATCTTCTGCCTGTTTCCCACTGTCGCCTCTTACGACACCCACGGGAAGATATGGGGTAGTGGATATTGGGGAAAAAAGGTTCTTGGGGAAAAAAGGATCTCGAGTGGCGGCCTCGTATCGGCGGTCGAAGTGTAGGGCGTCCCCCCACTAGATGGAGTGACGACCTGGTAAGACATGCAGGAAGTCTATGGATGCAGGTGGCTCAGGACCGTGCTTTGTGGCATTCCTTGGGGAGGCCTATGTTTAGCAGTGGACTTGTGAAGGGCTGTAATGATGATGATGATGACTGTTTATATATACGTATTTTATAAGTATTTACGTGGTAAATTCACGCTGCAGCTATACATGGCTGTGGCACGAATGGGTCAGCTCCCCGGGATTTATGACAATCAATATTAGAATAAAACAGCAGAATAATGCTGCTGTGTTTCGTATCTTGAGTGTAAAAAACCGGAGGCGATTTTTACTGGTAACGAGGCATTCTATATTAGTCCTCGGGGGTGACAGCGCGTCTACATTTTGATTCTGAAACGAGGGTAGATGTTGATGCCTGTGGGCCACAGCATCTACTTACCATCACATGGACTGTGTGCCCGCTTGTCTCCTTTATTCTTTAAAATAATAAAAATAAATAAATGAAAAAGTAAGTAGCACTCCCGAGTAGGTACTGATCAACCAAAAAGGCTGAAAGCTATACAAAAGAAATTCATGTGTTACCTACAATTCAAATCAAAAAAATACGATGAGAACTGTGTTTCGTGTGTTAAGTGTAAAGAGAGTATACTACTCGAAATAAGACGTAAAATTATCGACATTAGTATAGGCTTATTTTTATCACTTGTAGGTTTGAGAGTACTACTCCTAGATCTGTATTAAGAGATAATCGTAAACTATATTAGCTAATTGTATCCCGTAGTGACACAAATCACAGAAATAACCCTTTTTTATTAGAACAACAAATGCAATAAATAAGCTGGGAGGCTTTCTAAAATAAGACCTTTTTATTTATTTATTTTTTATTCACATAGGCTCATTTACCAGCTCTTATGAATATTCAAGAGAAAGGAAAGAAAAATAACCGGCGAAGTGCGAGTCGGACTCGCGCATGAAGGGTTCCGTACTATCGTAATAGCTTCTAGTAGGGGAGCCCCTTTTAATTTTTAATTTATTTAAATTTTTATTATTTCTTATTATAGCGGCAACAGAATCTCACGGAATTTCACGGATCATGAGATACAGCCCGCTGACAGACAGACGGACAGACGGACGGACGGACGGACGGACAGCGGAGGCTTAGTAATAAGGTCCCGTTGGATACCCTTTGGGTACAGAACCCTAAAAAATACATTGTAACTAATTAACAAATTTTAACACACCTAACAATTTTAATCAATGTCAAATTCCATGAGGGCTAATAATCCCCGCACTTTACCTAATACTTTCAAAACACAAGGACTAATCAGTGGTAGAATGCGGAATCTTAACTATGTACCTACGTATTTTACTTCCAGAATATTTTACATAAGTTTTGAAATAATTAGTTCTTATATTTACGCGAACACTACACATTGAATAAAACTATTTTTACGGATTTTATCGCATTTAATTTACTATTTTAATTCACGACGTTTCGGGTGCTTTACAGCACCCATGGTCACGGAGGTGTTTGACGTCCCAATGTCATAGTTAGCCCGGCTACCTTCAGTTTTCTGAATATTAATTTTTGGTCCGATCTACGCGGAATGTTGTTTACAAGTTTTCTTTTTTCAATTCAAATGCAAGGAAGAATTTTACTAAAAGCAAATGGTGTTTAGTTGTTAAATTAAATGTATATATTACTTATTTTTTTACTGTTTGTCTTCCTAATAAAATAAAATAAAAATAATTAGTCGCAGTTATTTCAACTTTCAACATTACTCATATACTAGTTTTTTTTTTAACAGGATAAGAGTGACTAGTGAGCACACAGTCCACCTGATGGTAAGTGGTTGCTGTGGCCCATAGACATTTACATCTATCCTCGTTTGCGAATCAAAATGCAGATGCGTTGTCATGCGTGAGGACTAAGATGGAATGCTGGTATTCTGTGAGAGCGTGGTCCTTCCCCGGCCGAGCCGACCCATTCGTGCTACAACCATACAATTACTATAGCTGCAGCATGGCTCTACCACGTATAGGTATAAGAGTAGTTGCATATCTTTCAGTAAACTATATCAGTCATTTAGATATAGATGTTCTAACTATTTTGATAATATCTTCAGAACTTTTATACGCCAGATAATACAATTTCGTCATTTATATTTTATTATATACAATATTTAAAACTATAATAATAAAAAAAACTAAATTTCGTCATTCTTTAAAATAATTATTAAATTTAAATATAGCAAGCGAAACAAAGACAAAGTATGTAAATTTACTACGAGTTTGAGTCTCTAAATTCTTAATAAAAATGTTAAATGATTTCACAAGTAGTACTTGATATATAATCAAATCTTTATTCAAAAAGTTTTCTGAAGTTAACATCGGATTGAAGCTCATAACATCATGCACGACAGTACCCACTTACCCTAATCCGACTTTAATTTATTTCCTTTCGGATGTTGTGAATCAAATATTTTTAAAGTTTTGTCGTGTTTACGGTGTGCTCATATTTTATTTTAATTAAATGCGACATTTTATAATTTTTTTAAAGAAAAGAAGTTGACAGAGAGACACATCCACTGAAGCCCATAGCCCATCCTCTATTAAGAATCAAATTGCAGACACGCTGTCACCCCTGAGAACTAAGATGGTATGAAACTAAATGAAACTAAACGCCTCGTTACCAGTAACAAGGGGCTCCGGTTCTCGTTACTAATCATACAAAACACAGCAGCATTAAGTTGCTATTTCACACTGTTATTCTGCGCAGGAAAGGTCCTTTCGCAATCATAATACTCTATATTGTGTCTCTATCACTACTTATGATATTTATCTTGTTTCAAATAGTTTTAACATGAGGATAATATTTAACCCGTTGAATGAGTTTGAGCTTTCTCATGCGGTCAGCACTAAAGGGCCACGCGTCGGTTCCTTAAATCACCACTACTTCTAAAACTAAATTGATCAACGTTCTTCTCACAATTCACCTGATGGTAAGTAGCTGCTGCAGTCCATGGACACCTGCAGCCAACTTCGAACACAGAAGGCTACACAGACATTATCCCTTCTAAGGGCTAAGGTGGAATGCCTCACAACCTATAACTATACTGGCTCTCTACAACCTTCGAAACGGAACTACTACTGCAAGCCCTCTTACCTGTGTAAGAGGGTACTTATCCAGACGGACTTCTAGATAGAAAAGGAGTCCTATCACCAAGTTAACACATTTGTTTTAAGATTTTAATTTATATATCGGACAATAAGATGCGTTGCAACTTTTCTAAGCCCGGAACCCATGTCGAATTGAATTGTATTCGATAAAAGAGGTCTTAGCCGAATTTTGACTTACCTAGTTGGAAATTTTGTCCTAAATATAATGCAAATTTGTTAACAATTTTAGAGTAGTGTTTCCATAATCCCTGAGGGGTTATACAAAGAGAGACCAAAGGGCAGCGGGCTACTTGGACCACGCTTAGCCAATATTTTTTTTTTTTTTATATGATAGGGTGACAAACGAGCACACAGCCCACCTGATGGTAAGTGGTTGCTGTGACCCATAGACATCTACATCTATCTTCAATTAAGAATCAAAATGCAGATGCGTTGTCACCCGTGAGGACTAAGATGGAATGCCTCTTTTCCAGTAAAAAGGGTCTCCGGTTCTCTACACTCACCATACGAAACACAGCAGTGTTAAGCTGCTATTTTACGCTGGTATTCTGTGAGAGCGTGGTCCTTCCCCGGTCGAGCCGACCCATTCGTACTACAACTATACTACTAATATAGCTGCAGCATGGCTCTACCACGAATATTGTCTTAGATGAGAAATTGTGAAAGAAGTGATAGGTGGCTAGTCCATCGCCTACATCACAAACTCTATATCCCAATTGTCACCATTTACGACACTTGGGATATAGAGTTCACACATTCTTCTTTGTTTAAGTCCCACATAAACATGGGAAATATACCATACTATACTATAAGTCCCAGATCAATATGGGACACCCACTCCAACTCACTTTAGTGTAAGAGAAATTCCATATTATTTAATAAATTTACAACAATTTGACTGCTTCGTTTTTTTTTTGTAGAATAAGGGTGACAAACGAGCACACAGTTCATCTAATGGTAAGTGGATGCTGTGGCACATAGACATCTACATTTATGCTCAATTAAGTATCAAAATGCAGATACGTTGTCACCCCTGAGGACTGCGATGGAATGTCTCGTTTCCAGTAAAAAGGGTCATCGGTACTCTACACTCACCTACATTACGAAACACAGCAGCATTAAGTTGCTATTTTACGCTGGTATTCTTATGAGAGTGTGGTCCTACCCCGGTCGAGCCGACCCATTCGTGCTATATATAGCTGCAGCATGGATCTACCACTTAAAAAATCTGAATCATGAAAATGTTGATCTTGTAGTCATAAGTGCGACTGGTGCTAATGTCATCGCAAAGTTGGAACACCCTCATGTCTCCAAAAGCACGAAAAGCCATCAGTTCTGCGCCTGTTTTCTCTCCGGTCGTGTCGGATTGCCGCCTAATCGGACTATGAGAGTAAGAGAAAAGGGAGTACACCTGTGCTTGTGCTCTTACTCGTGCATTATAATTCTGTCCCTAATCTCCATTGAGACTCGCCGCCATGACGGAAATTCGGTCTGGAGGGCGTTATTATGTCTTATATTTTTGTAGAATATTAAATTATACAGAAAACATAGACCACAAAATACTTTTAGGGTTTAAGATTTTTACGAAAGAGGCCGCTCATAATACTGTATTAGCAAGTGGTATTCTGTAAGAGCGTGGTCCTTCCTCGGTCAACCCGACCCATTCGTGCTACAACCATAATATAGCAGCAGCATGGCTCTACCACGTAAAACATTTTTAATTAATGACTGAATGAAATATTCTTTATTGTACACCAAAAAAACATATAATAGAAAAAAAAACACTACAATTTTTTAAAGGTACAATTGGCGGCCTTATCTCTTAGAAGCGATCTGTACCAGGCAACCACATTGCAGAGGATAATATAATGACCTGGGAGAAAGGGTGAGGTTCTACGTATGTCGTTAGAAAATATACACAATATAAATATAATTATATACTTGATAAATACATACATAATAATATAATTAATAAATACATTTTAATTACAAAAATATAAATATACATATACAAGAGCAGAAAGGAGTAAACGAGTAAGTGAAATAAAAACCTTAACTTTAGGAAAAATGTAAGTAGTAATTTTTAAATGAACGATCTCTAGGAGAGATAGAGGAATGACTATTTAATTTTTTTCTTCTTTTCTTCATGTTGATGTTATGTGCAATGAAAGTTGTCTATCTAACTATTAATAATCGCGTTTGAAATAGTTTTATATATCACGATACTCGTAGCTAATTCTTGTTTCGTACTAAATAAAATATAAATTGAATGCCTAAAACTAATTACAGAGTTTACAAATTAGAGTGAACGTAATGAAAGTTATTTGTCTCCCAGGGTAGGACCAGGGGAAAATAAATTCTGATGTCAACCGCAGCTGCTGAATTTAGTACTCTCTCCGAACGTTCACAAAGTTCAACTAAAATTTACATTCGACAAAGTGTTAAACAAAATATTAATCTGAAACTTGTCTGCATTAATTACTCTCATTAAAACAGACTAAACTTAAAATAATTTAAATAGCCATTACAGAATTATAATAATAATAGCAAATTATAAACTTGAAAAATTGAAATTAATTAAAATTATTTTTAATGTACAACTGTGTAAAAAGACCACCTACCTTTTTCCAACCATTGGCTTAGAAATATTATGTTTCTTTTTTGTAATTTTACGCGATATCTTCGCCAATTGTGAACCGACTTGATGATTTTTTTTTAATTAAATAGGTTATACTTCAGGGATGTTCCCGTAATTGGAGAAATTAAGTCCCGAAATTTGAAGAAAAAATTCCATCCCTAAGGGTGAAAAATGGGTGATGAAGTTTTAATAACTTTAAGGTGGATTTCAATGAAGGATCGTTAAGTGATAGGTACTAAAAGTTATATAAAACTATCTTAGATTAATTACATAAATTATAGTTTAGAAACAGCAAATATTACATAAAATACAACTTATTAACAAATGAAATTAAAACATAAATAAATTAAAGGAAAAAAGTGTTATACTAAATTATACAGAATGTAAAACTTAACTTAAGTAAAAAATACTTGCTAAATCGCCTCCGTCTGTTGGTAGTGTGCCCAAAAGACTGGCTGAGTTGCCTCGCTGTATTGCGAGGCTACAATACGCTGGCCAAAATATCTGCCAGCTTTTGGGTCACCAGAGACATTGACAAGGCGTGATGAGATATCTCTGTACAAACGCCTTGCTTCAGGACCCCACGGCCCCAGTGTTTCTACGCCAAACGGCACAAACATGTATCCCTCTCCGAGGGCTGCATATTTGCGCCGCTTGTTAGACTCGGCAACAGCAGCAGCCGCGCCTGCCTTCTGTGCAGTCGCCGTGAGATGTGATGGCGCTAATGTGTCAACACAAGTCGCATCCCATACTAAGGAGCGCCCATTTTTCCATGGAATGAGCGTCATTCAGGCCTCTTGCCATCGTCCCGCAATATACCGCTTGGCTCTAAAATTGCAGGTACGTTGGCACTGAGCGCCGTGGTGTCCGAAACCAAAATGTCGACCTCTTTACCACAGCGGCAGCGATGAAGCTCATTTGTTTTTAAACCTAATCTCAGGATGAGATCATGAGATGAGATGAGAGAGAAAGTATGCAGTGCATTCAACCAGTAACCCGACTCCTTCTCCTCAGATGCTAGGAGTCGCTCTGTAGGGTTTCCGCAGTTTTCTAAAAGGTTTTTCTGAACCTGGATACTGAGCGGCTCATCCCAAAGCCTCTGCGAAGCTGAGTTTGTCGGAAAAACCTGGTCCGGCCCTGTCTTATTGCTCCAGGCTTCCTTGGCCTCAGCCAAGCACGAGACCTCTACATCACCGAGTGATGGGTTAATAATTGTTCCAATGAGACAAGATCAAGACAAGAAAGCCGGAAGTGCTACGCTAGAAACTCTTCGGATGCCTAGAACACCAAGTCTAACGGGAAGTGTGGGCTGAACCCAGGAATTTTCATTTAATGGACAATTTAGAATTTCAATCATAGTTTTCCTAATCATATCATCAAGACGATTTAAAAATGGGACGTGCATTCAAAGAGTTGAACACCGCAGCACGTACGTAAAATTTGGCACAAAAAGACAAAATTTTAGTATGGCATATGCCATGTGTGGGCTAATTTCTTTCAGACGACTGGATGACTCTTCAAATTTTAAAATCTGTTCACTAACAAAGCATTGAAAGGACTCATCTAAAATAGGAGCACCTAGAAGGCGAAGCGATTTGCTGTTAATTATTTTTATATATGGGGCTAAGGAGCTAAATTTGCTAACAATTTGATATTTTTCGGAGGTGGGTAAATTCTCATTAACAAAAAATTCGCATTTTGAAAAATTTTATTTGAGGCTAATAGAACTGAAAGAAGAAATAAAACTGGTTAAATCATCAAGCACTGAGTTCGCTTCGCCTCCTAGTGTCCCATCATCTAAATACCAGACATTGAATTTTGACTTGAGACCGAAAATAAATGGATGTATTGCCAAACTAAAAATTGCAGGACAGAGCGGGTCACCCTGCTGGCAACCGACAGAGGATAAAATTTGGTGTTCTTTGTACATGAGTTTAGATGGTGTACTATAATATTTGCAGAGGTAATGGTAAATGGATGGGATATTTTCTTTTACCTGTGTGAGCAGAGAGCCTCGGTCTACTGAGTTAAATGCATTTTCAACATCCACCTTCAGCAGCACCTCACCGCCGCCGTGTTTCAGAAAGGTGCGCGCTGCATGTACAGCCCCTTCGCATCCGCCTTTCATTCCGAAACCTAGCTGCACAGGCTGGAATATGGCCACGAGGTCTGACTGGATATATTTGCAGCAAACCTTGCGATTTGAAACAATGCGGCGAATTGTGTTACCAACTGCTATGGGCCGAACACTCCCATCCTTTTTTTTTAAGAGCGCACAGGTTTGTCCCATAAAGTACCTGCGTTATGTTTGGGCAAACTTTTCCGGAAAGCATTAAATTTACAAGTTGCGTCAAGACATTTAGAAGGTCTCGGCCAGTGTTTCCCCTAGCACCTGATAGATAGAAGATATTTTAAATGTTGAGGTGAAAGACCATCGAGACCACTGGCCGATCCATTACTAAAGGAACTGATCGCAGCCTGTACCTTCTTAGCAGTGGTTTCCGGTGTACGCTCAGAAGGGTCAGGAGCATCTGGTAAATTTAAGGCAGCCGATGGGAGTGGATGTTTAGCCCTCAGAGAATACAAAGTTTTCGGAGTGTCAGGGGCCAACGCATCACTTGAAAAAAAAAGGCAAGCGGCACCTCTCAAATCACCGTCATTCAATTTTGATCCAGTTTTTTTTATTATATTATAACTAATTTTATTTATAAATTCATCTTTTGGGTTAGTATTGTCGAGCGAGTTTATTGAGCTAAAACAGGTATCGGTTAAGATTTAGAATCAAGTCGCCTTAATAGGGGGGGTGGGGCGGTGTGAAAGGGGTGGGGGTAGATTCGCCCCCCACCTTTCCCCCTGCCGGACGTGCCTATTTTTTTTATATTAAATGTTGAAGATAAAAAAATTATTGAATGATTTCTGAGAAAAATCGCTTTAATAGGGAGGGGGGCGTCCCCCCTCCGCCGAAGTAGTACCAAAGTGTAGTCGACGGAGACCCGCTAAGCGGGGCTCCTATTTCTGGATGGTTTATAAAAAAATAACCACGAAGGGGATAGAGGGGTCTGTTCGCTCGCTTCGCTCGCTTACTCGACCCCGCCATCCCCTTCTAACCTAACCTGTCCGAGTCGGGGTGCCCCAAGTCCCGAGCTCGCTTCGCTTGCTTTTGCACCAAATAAAACACCAAAATGTTAACTTTTATAATTACTTTAATAAGTAAACATATTTTATTACTTCCACCATTTCCAAAAACTTCGTAAAATAGCAAGCAATCGGTCTCCAGGGGGGTAGCGAAGTCGTCGAAAAACAGGCGGCAGATAATAACAATAAGGAGCACATTCACGTAAACTCGGAAGCAACGGAATGACGCTTTTGACGCGAGTCGCGAAGTCGAGTATAAACGTAGTGATTATATTCTCGTTGGTCGAATATATCTGTTACTGATTACTGTCAATGTCAAAAGTTCCGTTTCGTCACACGTCAAGGGTCCAATCCACAGTGACAGATTCCTCAAATTCAGGTGACTTGATTCTAAACCTAACCCCAGTTATCTTTTATTATTTGTGTGAGAGAGATGCCATTGCCTAGTCTATCCTTAGCAACGTGCAGTGTACGATATGAAAAAGTAAGTAATTTTTTCCAACTTTCTGAATCATTTTTATTAATTATGTCATTGATACATGATGACAATGAGAGGGCTACAGTGTTTCTTGCACCCCTTGGTATTCTTTTATAACTGGACAATTGAACTTTAAATAGCTTAATTTTGAGGAAATGTTTTCGTTCGATGGGGAATCTATTTGTGAGAGGCAATCTTGGATTTGTAATGGCTTGTGGGTTCTGGTTCTATGAATATTTAGGCCTCTTTGCCCTTTGAAAAAGCGTGGTTGTGAACAGTCTGTACACTGCACGAGGTCTTGTGATGCGGTCGCCGCTGACCTCTCCCTTGGGGTAAGCTTATCAGCCAGAGACATATAAACTAATTCCATTTAATATACAAAAATAATAAAAAATGTAATCAATGTAATAAAGTAATAAAATATACTTACAGAACTAGAGCATAAAAAAAGAAACATTGTATTTACAGCACCAACACACTTATCTACATACATATATGATCGTAGAATTAGAATAAATAAATAATTTAAACAAAAAGAAAATGTCTTTAAATATATGTCATATAAATGCCCCTCGATTGGAAAGCGCAGGCGTGAACAGTAGACAGTTACGTGTTACCATAGACTTAAAATATACTGGCGTAAGTATATTCTAAGGCCCTGTCCGCACTGCGATATTTCACCGCGCGTTTTTTTTTTCTAGCAATTCTGTAACACATAGTATCTTGTAGGAGTAACCGCACTGGTGGTAAAAATATCGCGCGGGAAAAAAATCTGTGATTTGATGCAAATTGAACGCGAAGCGGTGCGATTTATTTCCGCGCGAATATTTTGTGCAGTATAAAGCAAATATGGCTATGTCCGCACTGCGGAATAAAATTCGCGCGTTTCGCGTCTCTCTCCAGCTAAAATTATTTTTCTCCAATTCCGTATCTTGATAGGTAATAGCCCAACCAACAAGTCGTAGTAAATTATCGAATGATTTTATAGTCATTATGTAATATCCGAAAAACTTTTTACTGCATTTTCGCAGCCTTTGATGTTTTATGTAGAAAAATGCTTTCATAGGTCTCAAGGCCGTAAATTAGTGAATCCAATGTTCATGATATCTTTTGATACATGTATCAAGCCGCCGCCGTAGTATCAGGTAAATTAAAAAAAATAATCTGTTGTTCATTTTTAGACGTGCGTTTCAGCGGGGAACTGCATCGAACTGACAAAAATCGTACGAAATTTTATTCGCAGTGCGTACTAGGTGTACTTCCTATCACGGAATATAATACGCCAGAATAAAAGTCGCGCGGTGAAATATCGCAGTGCGGACAGGGCCTTAGTCTATGCGTGTTACTAAGTTGCCAACCAATAGGAGTCTCGGCAATTGATCGTCACCATGGCAACAGCTGCTTTTTTCGATGACGGCTCTTTGGCGTAGTGATTTCAATAATTTGCAAAACCTCTTGGTAGAGAGTAATTGTGTTCTGTGTGCAAAACAAACAAGATGTTTCCTTGTAAAAACTATATGTCACTCAACTGAATTAATATCCGCAGCCCTCCGCTCAAACATTAGCAGACTTGGGCTGATTGTAATGGCAAAGTCCGGGTTTATTTTACTTTTTTAAATATTATTTAAGAGGAGCGTAATTTATGAAACACGTCATATCTCAAAACGTCCATGTTTAATTGTAGCACAGAACACAATTACTCTCTACCAAGAGAATTGTAGTTTTAATTGTAACTAATTAGGCAAAATCGAAATTGTGATATTCCATAGTGAACTCAAGAGTTCAAGAGGTCAAGGGAGTAATTTTTTTAACAAAATGTTAAAGCCGACTTCGAAAAACTAGAAAGGGCTTTAATTCCTATACATTATATCGTAGCACCGACTTCAGAACGTGAAATTATTTGATTCTTTTTAGTTCTTTGAAGATAGGTTTTACTTTTTGTTCAAAATTAATTTGCTTAAATCTAAAATTGTAAATTTTCCAAAAAGATATTTAGATTTAACTAAGTCAACTAGTTAAATAATTAAAACTCAGTAACCTAGTAGGAGAGCCTTGGTAGCTCAGATGGTTAGCGCTCGCTGTAAGTTTCACAGTACGCGAGCAACCCGGGTTCGATCCCCGCCGGCACCAATGAAATTGTTAATTGCAGTTTTAAGTGCTGATTTACCACGTGCTCGGCGGTGAAGGAAAACATCGTGAGGAAACCTGCAAATCTTAATAAGAAAAAAATATATCGAAGACATGTGAAGTTCGCCAACACGCATTTGGGCAGCGCGGCGGACATTTCCTTGCCCTAAAACCCTCTCAGAAATGAGAAGAGGCCTGTGCCCAGCAGTGGGACGTATATAGGCTTTAACTTTTTTTAACTTTTAACCTAGTAGGCCCGAAAAAATAGGAACCTACTCGAGCTCGAATATATTTTTTACAAGCGAACCAACAGAATGCCTGATGTTAAGTGCCTACTGCAACCCAAGATCTGCACCCAACTTTAAACAAAACAGTTCACGCACTGCTGCTTGGCTGCAGAAATAGGTCAGTATGTAAAACCTTGCCACCACACAAGAAGAAAACTAACTGAGTTTCGGAGAGCAATCTATACATCTATAGAAATAAATAAAGTTGAAGTGTCTATTTGTAATGTCAAAATAACAGCTTTTTACTAAATGCATATGAAAGTATATATACGGTACTTATAACAAAAAAAAACAATTTTTAAAATTTTTATCTGTGTGTCTGTTTGTTCCAACTAATCTCTGAAACGGCTGGACCGATTTTGACGAGACTTCCAATGGCAAATAGCTGATTTTATAAGGAGTAACTTAGGCTACATTTATTTTAGAAAAGAATTAGGGTTCCGCGCTAATAAAAATTCGTTTTCTACATATTACTTCAGCATAGTTTTTACTTTTACTGGTATGGCATTTTCGTGAAAGTAAAGGGTAATATTTCAAATATTACCAAGAATTACACCTATGGATCGAAAAAGATAAAATTTTAATCTAAATTATTAATCAAAAGAAAAATAAAACTAAGCCAAACAAAACTTTAAGCACTGTAAAAATATTGCGCTTCCTCTTAAAATTATTTTAGTGAATAAGGTAAAGATTTCTTCCTGTCGAACAGAATGAGTTCAATGAACTGATAATAACTTGAAATGACTTCCGAACCGACTTTCTTTCTTAATAATGAACGTGATGGGATAAGTAAATATTTCCGACGTATATTTGAACACTCTGATTACACATGAGCAAGCCGAAACCGAGGATAAATAAAAGATAAAGCTATAATGTATTTGTAGGTTATAGGTATATAAAACATTTTTAATTAAAAATACCTATAATTAGTCTCGCCATAAATAATGTTACAATAATTTAAAAAGTTCTTTTTTCTTCTTTCCGAATTCAATTTTGAAATTTATTTCTTGTGTAAGAAATTTCAATCGATTTGCCGCCAAATCACATATTTTTTTCATCGTTATTCTTAAATTATATTATCTAGTAAGGCGTTAAAGAAAACAGAATTTGTGCCGTTTCTACGACGCTTCATTAGCCGTATGTTTATGTATCGCAATATCGATCATTACAGCAAACAATGCCTATGTCGAAGACTACTTATGGTCATTAGACTTGACAGTGGCTTAATTTCCCATGGAGACATTGCGTAAATCTATAGATTCATTTCCAGTGAGATTAAAGTCCTGGATTAAAGCCAAAAGTAGCCACTTTAAATAAATTTGTTTTGTAAACCATCGCTTAGACTTCGATAAATATGTACACATACATTTTATTAGGATTATACTGTTTATTTAAAAAATAAATGCATTTTAAAGTGAATTGTTTGTTTTGTTTAGTATTTGTATTGTTTAGAACTAAGAACAAATCTCTTTATATCCCGCTTCATTTTCCAGTTTTCAAATATTAGATCATCATTCCAGTTGAAAGCAATAAGTAAAGACCATTTTTCTGCTGTAATATATTGTTCGCCTAAGAACCGACAGTCCCAAAAACACTTTCTGTATTCTAAATTATGACTAATCTTCTCGGGTTATTCCGTTTATTCACATTAAAAAATCTATCCACCATAGACGGGGTGGATAATCGGAATTCGTATATTATTTTTTTCTTCCGATTTTTCTCCCTTGGCTGTGTACAGTCGTTATAGAAACATGATAAAAAATAGCCCAAGATACTTAGTAGACATTAGCATGCCTATAAAATTATATATATACTTCGTGTATGAAAGAAAAACACTGAAATAAAAGGAGTATCTCACGGGATTACAGATTCATTGGAATCTTCGCATAAAACAATTTAAAAGTTAAAACAAACATACAAAAGTAATGTTTTGGGATGCTTGCAAAAAACGCCCAGTTTTTCGCTAATACATCTGTTGTAGCAAAGAAATTTTGAAAACGATTGCAAATGTACATTAAAAGTGACAAATTTATTAAATTACGTAAACGTAATTAGTTATTATCTACTCAATAACGAAATTAGTGTTGGTGATTTCCTGGACATGCATAATTTATAAATTTCATAATAATATCATTTAAAACGAAAAGTTTTATTTGATTTAAATGCAATGTAATGCACTTTGAATAGACTGTAACGGTAACGAAATATGATTTTTGTTTAAGTTTTAATTATTAAAAATGTATTAATAAGTAATTAAAGTGTATGACTTTATCTGTACTTGGAGTAAAAAGTCGGAAGAACAAATAAAAGTGAATTCCAATTACACACCCCATCTGGGGTGGATAGATGAACACGCGTTTCCGAGTATCCACCCTAGGGTGAAATTTTATGGTGGATAAACGGAATAACGCATCTTCTCTAAAATTAAATAGTAAAGGAAACTCCTGATAATTGTTTTATATCAACAATAACAATGGTCAATTTACATGTCCTATTTTCCTGCTAGACAATATGTAAAGCAATGAAAACGGCAATAATTATTGTATAGGTTTCATACTTGTTGACCCAAAGGCCATTTTCAGCAATGCCCTATTATACATAGAGAGATATTAAATCACTTGTTAGTAATCAACCCAAATTAGTGGCTTCATAAGAGCCTGCGCATAAACGCAGATGTAGTGCACGAAAAAAATATTGAACTCCACTTTTTCATTTACTCCAGCCTCTTAGCGTCGCTACCCTTTAATAAAAGGATACATTTCCGAGCAATACGATTGGAAAGTTAAAGATTTTAAGTTCATCGTTCAAAAAACCGTTTAGAAAGGTCTGAAAAAAATCACTAATATTGAGATATACGAATAACTGTAAATTCAGTATTAATAAATTCTTGCTTGATCAATCTTTATAAGCAATTTAGTAATTTCTGGGTGAAGCTCATGGCCATTATCATTCAAAGCACAAGTATGGCATATACTTAACCGATATTTTAATATAAATAAACTTATTGTTGTCATCAGCCGGTGTCAGTCCAAAAGTAGGCATAAAATTCACTCGCTATGTTCAGACGGTAGCTTGAAATTAAATAAATATAAATATGCAGTTATCGCAGTACCAGATACTTCACCATATCACCGGTATGGTAATTAGTTATTACCATTATTATATGTATTAAGAGTACATACATTTAACCACATATGTTTTACAATATGGGACAACAATATTTAATCTGTGCAACAAATATATAAGCAAGGCACTCACAGAAAAGTTGGAAACATTGTCGACAGCAAACTACGAGTTATTATTATATATTGTAAGGTCTATACTATAACTATTATTAGGGTAATAAGAACAACTATATACTGAATGTCCTACAAGCGCTGATTACAAAAAACTGCTAATTTACCACGTACTCAAAGTTAAAAACCCTAACATAATCATCAGTAACATCAGTAAAATAATGCGTTTTCAATTTAGAAGATAATAATGACAGTATATTTGAGATTTGTCTTATTAATTTTTCTTCACCATTTGCCTATAATACTTATTCGGAAACTTCTTTGCAAATTTGGCTGGTTATTGCAAAATAACCATACAACTGTAATTTTTATTGTGTTTAAGTTGTACTTTATCCTATAAATAACTTTTATTGGATGATTGAATAATCTGCCATAAATATAAAAGTCAAACAAGTGAACTATTTTATTCGTACAACTGTAATTTTTTATTTGTTATGTTGTATTTTATCCTATGAATAACTTTTATTTGATGATTGGAAAATCGGCCCTAAACGTAAACATAAAAGTTTCACTTTGATGATGATATGAACAATTTTATTCATAAAACTGCAATTTCTAATTTATTTATGTTGTATATTATTTTATGAATAACTTTTATCTGATAATTTAAAAATCACCCCTAAATTTAATAGCGTAAAAATACTATTTCAACATAATAATCTCCACGAATTCAAATATTCGCCTAAACAATTCGGAGTCATAACGAATGTACAACAATTGCCTTTGTTTTCTTCGACTCGTAAAATTGGCAATAAAACAAGTACGAATCATCCTTCCAATAGGAAAACACTGACCTTACTCTGCAAAGTATAAAATGTTTGTCAAACAAGGAAATAGAAGAAGGCTGTCTGCCGTAATTTATTTGCCCCAACTTTATTCGCTTTGTTTTTTAGGAGAACATTTCTAAATGTAATTTATATCACCAGTAGAAGGGCGTTATTTTAATACTATGTATCTCAACTTAGCTTCAAATCAAAATTGTTCCAAGTCATACTTTAACACTTGAATGTCACTTTAAAGCTTAAAATCATTATTTATGTATTTGTCCATTGTTTTAGTCTTTCATTAAATTCCGCGTCATTCATTAATCACGCGTCTTATTTTTAAGTTATATAATTAGTTTTTAAAATCGAATTGATTTTCTCCTGACCGACAGAATACTATTGTATAGACAACAAAAATAACAGTTTGCCGCAACGCAATAAAAGTATTTGTATAGCCTACAAATATATGTTCCGGGTCTGGATGTTTGTCCTTGTGAAATTTATCTATGTAAACTGTCTCCACGATACAGAAGAAAATCCTCGTGTGGGGTGAAAAAAAAAATGTATACGCAATTATTAACTTATAATTTTCACTTCAAGTTATTTATCATACCATTACAGCATATCAAAAGTCCACGGCTGAACATAGGCCTCCCCCATAGTTTGCTTACTGGGAAATATTTGCCATAATTGCCACACTTGGCACAGGCGCCAAATAAATTTCGTTATATCAATCGCAGTTTATTATAATTTTGAGTCATCAGCAAGATGCTGCTGCCTAACTCCTTTTTCATATCTCTTTTCGCCTCCTACGACACCCGCGGGATGATATGGGGTAGTGGATTGTCTTACGTCACAACAAGGCGCTATTCTTATTATTTGTCACATTCTTTTACAGGACTCAAGACAGATGTTGCACCCCTTGCGTAAACTTCAAACTTAAATTATAAGAGCCAATATTTCACCCTTCCACGTTACATTAACCTATCCTGATCCGAATTCAACGAATTTCGATCGCACTCTGAGCTCAAAAAGTTGCGCTTTATAATTCAATTACCTTTAAGTAATAAAATTAAACCGAATAAATAATTTTCAAGTCATTAAATACCTTTGCGGTACATTTGAGTCAGGATAAATTTCTTAAGTCATTATTGCGCATAATTCCGGGTTCAAAACTTTATAAAGAGCCATTGCGACGTATTAAATATGGTACTTATTATTTTAAAGGCTTTAGTGGCCTTTTAATGCTACTTCAGTACGTTAAAATTATAAATATTATTATCAAATCTTTGATGCAAATAAGTGGTGGTACAATTATTAAATTCCCTTTTGCTTAAATAATTTAAAATGTCATATAATTTGAGGATAAACACTTTCGGAGAAAATTGCACTTTTACTAATTACTTGCTTTCGAATTCTAATTACTTTATTTACCATAAATAGAGTATTTATTATGTTGTTACATTAAAAATAAGTTGCATACGGCATGAGATGTACCTATTTCGAGTCTGCATGCAAACCATTCCAAATTACCGAATACAGGTGATAACAAATTCTAAAATGTCAATTTATTCAATGTAATTTATATAATCCATTATAACATGTATAATATCATAACGGCTCCATGGCGCAGTCCAGGGTTTGAACCCCGCACGGAACAAGTGTTTGTATGGCCTACAGATAATTGTTCCGTGTCTGGATGTTTGTCCTTGTACAATTTTTGTTTGTAAACTGCCTCCACGATACAGAATACGAAACAGAAAGGGTAACGTTTTCTTTAAAAAAAGAAAAAGAAATAACAATGTCAACGTTATAATTTAAATTTACATTTATTAAATCATTAAAGGTAACCATAAATAAGTTCATTATATTATGTCGACATGCATATTATTGTTATTTTGAAATTCCTCTTCTCAACTACAATCCCACCTGATGGTAAGTGGTGATGTAGCCTAAGATGGTGAAGCGCACTGACTTAACAAAAGCCTATTCATTCTTGCCTTGAAGACATCCACATTGTAATCGGATCAAAACACAGATGCTGGCAACTTATTCCACTCCTTTGCTTTACTCATGATGAATGATGTAGCAAACCGTTTGGTTCGAATGCGTGATAAGTCAACAACGAAAGGGTGGAGATTGGCCGAACGTCTGATTGTCGGAGGTGGAAGGGAAAAGGAGAAATTAAAATCGAAATGCATCCTGTAGAAAACCGAAAGGCTGGCTACTTTGCGCCTGTGTTCGAGGCTGGTGAGATTGGTTTTAACCAAATTCGGGTCACCAATAAGCTTCTTAGCACGCCTTTCTATTGAATTCAAAGCTGCTAGGTGGCATTTTGCAGCACCAGCCCATATATAGCAGCAATACTCCATGCACGACAGTACTTGTACTTTATATAAAGTAAGCAGCAGTCTGGGCGTGAAATATCGCCGCACCTTTGCAAGGACTCCTAGCTTCTTTGCAGCTGCTTTGGCCTTGAACTCCATGAACCGCTCGAAGTTCAGATTTGAGGTTATCTCAACCCCCAACAACTGAAGGCGGTCGGTGTATTCCAGTGATACATTTCGGAAAGAAGGAGCAAAGATGAGCTGGCTCCTTTTTGCAGTGAAGAGACACGCTTGTGTTTTGGAGGCGTTGAATTTCACAAGATTGGCATCGCCCCATTCGGAGACTGCTTGTAGAGTGAGATTCACACGCTCTACCAAAGCTTCTCTTTCGGACTGGATTTGATCCCGACTAACCCGAGGAAATGGTTGGTATCTCTCCACAACTGTGCTATCGTCTGCATACTCATAGATACCGAGCATAAGCAGATCATTAATATGCAGCAGGAAGAGAGTTGCGGAGAGAACGGACCCCTGAGAAACACCGGCGTTAGTTGGCACAGGATCGGATGAGCAGCCATCGACGACGACCCGTAGAGACCGTTCACTCAGAAAGTCCTTTACCCAGTTAATCAGACCAGGGGATAAGCCGTACGTTGGAAGCTTACCCAAATGGCTAGTGTGCCAAACTCTGTCAAAGGCCTTCGAGACATCAAGGGAAACAGCAGAGTGCTTCCCCACTGTTCTCGAGTGCCTCGCCCCATACGTAAGTACCATTTCTTTATTAACCCTATAGTAACATTTCTTTATTACTCATTACTTATTATAACTCAGTGCTTGACTACAACCCCATTTGGTGGTAAGTGGTGACGAAGGCCCTAGATGGTAAATCGCACTGTCTTAACGTAACAAAAGCCTATTCACTCTTGGCTTGAAGACACCCAGATTATAATCGTATTTGTATTATTGTATAATATGTATTATTTCGCATTTGATTTCAGTGACCATTTCAAATGTTAGTATTTGAGAAAGTACGATTAAAGCCGAGAAACCAGAAAATCTTAATGCTAAGTAAAGGTGCAAGTGCCATTAGCGGCCTATTTTCGGCGTAAATATGGAACGCTGTCTGACTCGCATACAGTCGAAAAAACTACTAGAATATCAGAAACTTTCGTACTACATTTACACATACAGTATTTATATTTTAAATTGACATCTCACTGTATTTGTATCAATTTTAGAACTTCAACCCACGAAGGGTTTCTGCTGTAATAGCTTTTTATTTTAATAAGGTACACATGGATATGGATATCTTAGTTCTACTTGTAATAAGGTATCAAATAGGTATCTTACGTAACAATCAATATCTTTCTTTCTTTTTTTTTTGTGGGGAAATCCTCATGGATACCTTCCGCTGCGGGGGCAACGAAAAGGTTATGCCGGACTCCTACCGGCTAAAACCCCACGGTGGTCACCATCAGCGTATGCGAGAAGTCCCGGGATCTCCGTTCGGAACGCAACCGGGGCCCCTCCATCGCTTTGCTACACTAATAGCACGTCCCGGGGGCAGTACATGCTACCCCCAGCACCCTCGTAGTGCTACCACGATGTCTCGAGACAATCAATATCTGTGCATAAACAGTGAGTGTTGCTTGTGATGACATATGGATACTTGACTCCTTCACTGCTGGCTGTATCAAGAAGCTTAAAGTAGCTCAGCGAGCTGCGAAAAGAGCTATGCTCGGAGTTTCTCTGCGCGATAAACTGCACAATGAGGATATCTGCTGTGGAAACAGAGTAACCGACATAGTCCATTGGATTAGTAAGATGAATTAACAATGAGCGGTCCATATAGCTCAAAGAACGGACAACTGATGGGGAAGAAATATTCTCAACTGACAGCCTCGTGCTAAAAATTGTACATTTTAGCTCTAGTGCGACTATTGAGAACGGCAGATTCTGTACCGCATACTTTTTTTGTTGTTTTGTTATTGAATTTGTACCACATATTAAGGCAACTAAGCCATTTATTTTTATGTTAGTGTTCTTTTTTTAGAACTCCGGATTAATTAATAATATAAATAAAAAGATTTTAATAATATAAGCGTAAACTAAACGCATTTATGTTTTTAGAAGTTGCCATATGTAAAATAACACAAATATCGAAATAATAATTATTTATTTAGAAATAGAAATAACAATATATATAATTAATAAATTATATATTATACCTAAGAATGCATAATTGTTGCATAAAATCATAATGGTTTATGATTTAATGATAGGAATAATGTTCGTCATCAATATTTTTTTGTTCATATGGCAATTATTTATTGACAGGTAAAGATTAATCTGTCTTTCAGTTCAGTTCAGTTTTCAGTTCTTTGCTGTTGTTTTGGATTGTGGTTTGTGAATGCATCCTCATCTCAATCTACCTACTTAATGGTAAGTAAAACGCTACAAAGATAGCGACAAGCAATCAAGAACATTTACTTTATCACCAAAACAATGTTTATGTGCATATATGTAACAATCTACATTGGTACACTAGTACATAACCTTAAAAAATAAAACTGGTTATAACTTTTACGTCCCAAGTTTTAAAAATCTAAGAATTTAAATAGGGCTTGTCTATCCTACTAACTGCCAATTAAAACAAAAAATATCCCAATACACGAAATTTTTTTAGCTGTACGAAATTCCCATACAAGCCTGCCGTTCTCCTTATAAAATGACTCAACTATATGCGACCATAGGCAGTTCCAGTAATACCTTTAAATAATGTTCTTGTTTCATTTCGATGACCTGTTAATTGTTGATAATGTAGATAATAATAAAATGCTTTTTGAATAAAGACTACGTTTTTACAACATTAGAAAAAGGAAAAAACTTTATAGGAACATAAAAAATTGTATCCATTACACACTTGATAGTGATAGTCCACTGAACATAGGCTACCCCATAGATTCCATCATAAGGGGAATATTTGCCATAGTTAACACGCTTAGCAGATGGGTTGGGATCCGCAGTTTTTAATTTCCTAGTTATTATTGGAGAGTAACCGTATAGTGGTGGTGTAAAAATATCCACTACCCCATATCATCCCTTGGATGTTGAATAGGCGACAGAGAGAAGCTGAACCAGAAGATAGACACCAGCATCTTCCTGATAGCATCTGAAGAAAACTGCGGCTGCCAACCCTCTTGCCCAGCGTGGTATCTATGGTAATTATGAGGCAATCTATGGGGGAGACTTAAGTTCAGCTGTGGGCTATTGACAGGCTGAAATGATAATGATATTAGGAAAACGCGACTGCCCATTTCAAGGTTCGTTTCACTCTATCGTCTTCTACGACACCCAAGGGATGATATGGGATAGTGGATAATCTTATACCGATGCTACAGGATGCAAAATTAATCGCATTCAAATACGTAAGAGACTGACACAAATTATAGTATGTAATATACCTACTCGTATTTATTACATTGCAGCAAAGCAGGTTCTTAGCTCAAGGTTGTAATGGATGGATCTATGGATATCTCAGCCCGATGATTTAATAAACCAATTAATTGGATGACTAGGCCGTTAGTTGTTGGTATTCAACTAAATGCCTTAGCTTGAATCGAGAGACCCCTAATTCGTTTCAATTTAAATCCTTTTACTCTGGAATCCGAACTGCCATTTCACAAGATGGTGTCATTTGTCATTTTACCGGTTTTAATAACGCTGCGATAAATTTTACAACACACTACGATTTTACTAGAAATTATCAAATGGAATTAATTTTTTTCCAACTTAAGTTTATTATACTTTAAAGTGACATTTTGACGAAACTCATATACATCGTCACGAGCTCTAATAATATTTTAATAATAGTTTAACCGGAGTTTAATATAATACTGTTGAGCCCTTTTGTTCAACGTTACTTTTGAACAAAAGGGCTCAACAATTTAGCTAAGCCTATTTTATCATAGCGTAAATAAATGAAAATCAAATAATTATGACGTGAATAATTATTATATTACTTCGTCTTAAGTGAAACGGCGCATCATCGATTGAAGTAACTCCATATAATAATTCTGACATTATGCAAGTATGATAATAATAAAATATGTTAGCACGGTTACATTCGTGAAAATATTATATCTTTTTCATTTCTCCTTAAATAACTAAAAGCTAAAAATATAATTACATTATTAAAATGTGATTATAGCACACCAATTGTTTTACTATCAATGATCTGGTTTTTTTTTCTTTTTAAAAATGCGGTAAGATATTCTATAATATCACATTAATGATCTCTAGACCACAAAATATTTTCATTTTAAACATTTTATGTATACATATATGCGCACATACATATTATATATAGACGCCATATATATAAATATATAAAATAAAATGTATGTAACAATTTATATATGTACATTTACAAACGAGCACACAGTCCACCTCATGATAAATGGATGCTGCGGCCTATAGACATCTACATCTATCCTCGATTAAGAATCATAACGCATCTGCACCTGGTTGTCACCCCTAAGGACTAAGATGCAATGCCTCGTTTCCAGTGAAAAGAGCATCCGGTTCTCTACACTCACTAAACGAAATACAGCAGCATTAAGCTGCTATTTTACGCTGGTATTCTGTGAGAATGCAGTTCTTGTCTGGTATGCGCGGCCATGATATAGCTGCAGCATAACTCTACCACGTTTAGTCAATAAACATGAAGAGTTGCTCCTAACAAACTGCGTATAATCATTATTTGACAACTATTAAAATAGGCTATATTTTAATTTAAACAGGAAATTAGGTTTACATATCCAAATGTAGTAAAATGATTATAAAATTATAAGAGCATTTTAGTTCTTGTTGTACAGAAACATAACATAAGAAAACAGCCACGAAAATACAATTCATGTTATATCTTGTGTATCACTTCTAAGTTTTTATTACCGTCATAATAAAACAAAAATATTCTTAATGCAAAAAACGTGTAGGGAAGCTGACGAAACGTAAGATTTACATATAGCATCATAATATGTATCTATTTCAAGCAACACTTAATGTGAAATTTACAGTGGCTGACATAATATTTAACACATTCTTAAAACGACCGTCATTGAATAACTACAATTGGTTTTTAGTTTTTGATAATTAAAGTTTAAATTAAACTAATTCTAAATTAAAACGTACAAAATTTTGATCAGTGTGTTTGTGATACCTTACATAGTCCTCGATGATAAGTGATTGTTGTAACCTACAAACATAAGCAGCTACATATTATATGGATATATATATGGAATGCCTCGGTACTATTAAAAAGGGTCTCGGTTTTCATCATTCACCATTAGAAAACAGAAACATTGTGTTAATAACTTACGATGGTAATTCAACGGGAGCGTGTTCCTTCTACGTTCGAGCTGACCCATTCATGCTGCATAATTCAGCTACAGTGTCTCTTCAGGTAGTGATAAACAGTGTTTGCTATGATTACCATTTTCATTAGCCGACCTTAAAAAAAATTGAGGAGGTTTTCAATTCAACTGCATACTGTGTTTTTCGTATGTTTATTACGCGATATCTTCGCCAATTGTGAACCGATTTTAAGTAAAGTAACATACAAATAGAGCCTATATGCTTGCCACTACTGGGTACAGGCCTCCTCTCATTTCTTTCTTTTATTTTTACTTTCTCTCATTTCTTTTTACACTTGCATGTCCGCCGCGCTACTGCAATGCGTTTTTTATAGAATAACAGTGACAAACGAGCGCACAGTCCACCCGATGGCAAGTAGATGCTGTGGTCCAAAACACCTACATCCGTCTTCGATTAAGAATCAAAATGCTGATGCGTTGTCACCCCTGAGGATCAAGATGGAATATCTCGGGTTTTCTACACTCGCCATACGAAACACAGCAGTATTAAGCTGCTATTTCACGCTTTGTATTCCGTGAGAGAGTGACCCTTCCCCGGTCGAGCTTACCCATTCGTACTACATCATCACCATCATCATCATTGCAGCCCTTCACAAGTTCACTGCTGAACATTGGCATCCCAAGGAATGCCACAAAGCACGGTCTTGAGCCACCTGCATCCATCGACTTCCTGCATGTCTTACCAGTTCGTCACTCCATCTAGTGGGGGGTCGCATTACACTTCGTGCTACAACTATTAGTTAATTATTATTAGCTGCAGCGTGGCTCTACCACGCGTAAAATTGGTTTTCCAGTAGCGTCATGACACAAGGTGTCGATTGAAGCATTGCTAGCGGTACTACAGGCTTACCTACGCTGAATATTTATAATCGTTAACGTTAATATTAAACTATAGAAATGAATGAAATCAACGTTAACTCACGTGACTCATTCGACCTGATAAGCGCGGGACAGGTTCGGCGGTAGGCGGAAGCGTGATCATTGGCAAACCTAAAGATTTCTTATATTTACGCGAACACTATACATTAAATGAAACTAATTTTACGGATTCTATCGCGTTTAATTTAACTTGTTAATTCCCGACGTTTCGGTTGCTTTACAACACCCATGGTGTCCTCATGGGGAGTCCCCCCATGACCACCTGAAACGCCAGGAGTTAAAAAGTTAAATTAAACGCGATAGAATCCGTAAAATTAGTTTCATTTAACATTGGCAAACCTTCTACGCACGGGTTATTAGCTACGTGTTAAGCGCGGACATTTATCGCACTATAATATCTCGTGCACAGTTGACAGCTTCCAATTATTTGGGAGTTTATATCGTAATACAAAAATGTCTAGGAAGATAACGAGATTTAATTTAATAATGCACTATAGTAGTGTTCCTCGGGACCAGAGAATTACGAGTACATCCAATAATTAATGAAAATGAAATAACGAAAAATATTATACCAAGAATATATTAACTACTTAAATATACTTTTGTTATCCTTAAGAAATAGAAATAGAAACATTTTTTATTCAGTTAGTATAGATTATAAATAACACATATTGAAAATCACTCTTATGTTTAATTTAGCACTGGCTTGGAAAATACCGCTGTCCTGGGAAGAACCAGCAAGAAACCCAGCGGGACATTTTTTCGAAATAAAGAACAGTTTAATATCATTACAGTTACACAATAAGTAACAACACAAGGTCAAGGTCAAGGTAGGTGAATTCAACCCACTTCCTCCCGTGAGTTCTGTAAGAGGCGACTATGGGAAATGCTAGAAAAATATTATGGCTTTCGATAGATGGCTATGTACCATCTCGTTTACGCCAGACGTATATACCCAGGAACAGCGACAAAGGTTCGAGACGTCTGGCACTGCGCTCGTCCATCCGCCTGCCAAGCGTGACGATTAAGACAAGTCCTCCCCACAACGGGGGAGGTCCATGTCCAGCTGTGGACTTTTACCGAAGATAAATAATAATCATAATCCTCCAGACAGAATTTCGGTCACGGCGCGGCGGTCAGCCTCAACGGAGACTAGCCATCGGCGCAGGATAGGGTTATAGTGCCCAAGTGTATGCGCAAGCACAGGTGCACTCTCTTTTTCCTCACTCTTAGTCCGATGGGACGGTAAGCCGACAGGACCGGAGAGAGATCAGGCGCAGGCCCAACGGCTCTACGTGCTTTCCGAGGTACGGGGGTGAGACACCGCCAACGTCCTAACTCCGGGCAGCTACTGAGAATTTAAATTTATAATTTTTAATTAAATATTCATGTGATGGCAGCACAAGTATTTTGTCCGGTTGGTGTATAGATCAATATCTCGTATTTGTTTCCAAATACAATAACCAAATAATTTAAACATTACGACGACCTTCAAAGGATCCCTCAATAATTAACTAAGTTTGAGCATAGATTTTAACAACGGACGAATAGAATGGAAATTTGGGGTTTACGAGCTCATTGGAATTACAATTAGATTTTCAAATTTCAAACATTCGTATCAAACTTTAATTGATGTAGATTTGATCGAGCAGCACATTAATGGAATGTATTATCACGTGCTTTTCTGTATATTTACTTGTACATGGGGCACTCAGAAAGTTTTGCGGAGTAAAAGTTCTATAGTTAAAGTCTTTTTAATAATTTTTTTCAAAGAACGCTCCACTCTTCTGCGGCATAATCCAGCGCATCTTCCGGCGATGAAAACTATATCTCTTTCAGCTGATTTTTATTTTAGGAAATAAAAACAAGTCACACGGTGCCGGCTAAGAGGAGGTTGACCCAAAAGCATAACGGTGCGCTATCCAGGAAGTCTCTCGTTTTGAGAACTGAGTGCCGGTGAGCGTTGTCATGGCGAAGCTATAACTTTGGAATCTCCTGTTCGGTCGCTTATGCTCACTGCAGAGAAGACTTCTGGCAAACATGTGGTAGTATACCATACGGTATAGATGTTACTTCGATTTCGTAAAGAAACTGACAGCAGACACCCCGTGAAAGTGAAAAATCGAGCGATAAAATCTCTGCGTTTCTCGATCGCTTCACTTTAGTATGCGTTTCTATACCGTATTGATAAATCTAAGACTTATCACTTATAAATTTGTCGTAAAAACACCGAAACGAGTTTGCCTTCAAATTTAACATGCATGTCACAGCACCATTCGAAGCAGCCTGCTTAGGAATGGTGACGTCGGTACCGTCGGTGAGATTGTGCAACACCCAACGTGAAACTATTCTCACGCGATGGTATTCGTGTAAGATCTCGTGAACACTTCCCGATCTAATCTGCATTAAGTGCTGAATCTCTTCATATTATGTAATTCGCCTATTCTATTTAATTACAATTTCACTGCAGAAGGAAACGTGCTACGTTTACTTTCGTAACAGTCATCTAAAGATGAAGAATTCATTAATTCAAGTAATAGTATTAATTATAATATATATTTATTTATAACCATATATTGAAAAAAAATTAAAAAGGTTCTTTCTTCATCACTCAAAGTTATTCGGCCGTGCTGAAATAATACCGGCGGTACACGGTTGCTATAGAAAGAAGTTTATTCCATACCATGAAATGACGTTTGAAGTCTATCAAACGATTCGTCCGGTTTTAGGCGGTATTTGAGTCGTAAAAAATCACCGCGTCATAATGTTCTCGACGCAGATACATATTGCAGTGAATCACACTAGCTCATATTATGTGAAGGGAATATTTGAATTTGGAACATTTGTATTTTCGTTTTTAAATAATCGTATTTTCAAAAAAAATTATAAATGGCCAGTGTCTTCTACAAAAAGCACTTGTTTCTCAAATCTTTCTGCAAGGCCTTTGGTATAAATGACACGTTTAAAACTCTCTGAAATAAAAGGACACGTTGTCCAGTAGTAGTCTGTATGCGATAGCCTGTATTAAACGTTTTAGAATACTTCACATTCATAGGTCATTCATTCATATTCACATTCATACATTAACATAATATATATATAAAGTATTTTAAACGTTACAGTTGTAACACCTTACTGATTTTGCTGAACACTGTGTCCTCCTCTCATTTCAGATGGTTCTGATGTATGGAAGAATCCGCCGCACTTTTCCAACGCCTGGACGTGGTCTTCACATAACTTCATTTTTTAATTTTTTAATACGCCATTCTACATGCAGATAATTATCAAAGCAATAAACTAACGTTCATCATCATCTTCGTTATCATCATCGTTAAAACTATCAAAGGTCCATTGCTGAACATAGACCTCCCCTGAACATAGACAGGTATGGTATGGTATTTGCCGTAGTTGCCACGCTCGACAGGCGGGTTGGTAACCGCAGTTCTTATCAAGAAGATGCTGATACCCATCTTTTGTTTCATTTCCCTCTGTCGCCTGTATTATTATTAGTCGAAATGGCACGTGGGTTTTATTAAAGATGTAATAATAATAATACAAAACCCCGTTAATTGACGCCCATAAAATGGATGATGGCACAACGAGGAACGCGCATAGGGCCGCTGCCTGGAGGTCGCCAGGGCGCGTCTGGAGCTGGCGCTGGACGTGACAGCATGCGGGCCGCCAGCTGAGCGCGAGGGGCTGCACGACTACCTCGTAGCCCCTCGCATCCATCATCCCCACCAGATAGCTTGGTGTCGGTAGGGTCCTCCCGGACTCAGCAAGCGTCACAGGCTGCTGGTGGAGTACGTCGCATGCGTTGGACGAAGAAAATGAATTCAAACGCATTGCGGGTGTATTTTAGAGCGAAAGGGGGAGAAATTGGAGGTTTTGCGTACCGGTCTAGGATGCATTGCTTTTTTGCTGAGCTGGAGCCGTCTATTACTGCCACCGAGCAAAACCTGGTAGACCGAGTTTGCGCTCAAAAATATTTGATATGCCGAACTCGAACGGCTACGACGTGAGGCTGTTCCCTCGTCGATTAAAAATACTACAACAGGAGATGCGGCTTTACGAGTTACAGTGCAACCCGTACAAGTAGATGCAGGCATATAACGGATGGGTCATGCCTGTCCTTATGTATACCTATGGCATACTCAGGTGGACTCAGACCGAACTGAACGCTCTGGATAGAAATGTCCGCACTGTTATGACGTCCCATTGGATGCACCATCCGAGATCGTCGGTGATGAGGCTGTACTTGCCTCGAAAGCATGGTGGGCGTGGCTTTTTAAGTGCGCTCACAATGCATAATCGCGAAGTGTGCAGCCTCCGTAATTACTTCCTGACGAGATCGGATGATCCATTTTATAAGGACGTAATTTCTTGTGACAAAGGGCTTACCCCTCTATCCTTAGTCAACGAGCAATGGCAAGATCCGGCAGTACAGAGCATTTCCGATCGTGAGACTGTATGGAAGGAGAAGGAGCTCCATAGGAGGTTCTACAAGGCTCTACATGAGCCTTTCGTAGATACTGTCGCCTCCCTTCACTGGCTACGCTTCGGTGACCTCTTTGAAGCAACCGAGGGTTTTGTCTGTGCGATACAGGATCAGGTTATTAAAACCAACAACTATCGGAGATACATCCTAAAGGATGGCGCCGTCGACATCTGTCGAACTTGTCGCCATCCCGGTGAGTCACTTAGGCATGTCATCTCCGGTTGTTCAGCTCTTTCTAACTCTGAGTACTTGCACAGACGCAATCTAGTAGCCAATCTAGGATTCTACACCAGGAACTCGCTCTGAAATACGGTCTCGTGAATCGGAAACTGCCTTATTATAACATTTATTTATTTACACACATACTTAACAACTATCCTTACAGGCTAAACAGACCCACTACGATAGTGTCGCTAATCTACTTAAATATACTATGTATTACAACTAACTTACATAACTAACTATGTATAAAAGTACCTTAGCGAGTTCACTCAGATTACTCGAAAATATATCAATCCTCTCGTGAACTTTGTTCACTACGAGGATTGTTCGCACTATAGGTGAGTTACTAAGCAAATTGGTCCTGGCCACGGGCAGCGCGAGCAGCGGCGGGCGGCGCCGCCTCCAGATGTACCGGTCCGGTGCACACAACTGCAGGTGGCGCAGCACCCCCGGGTTGCACGCGGCGCCGCGGAGCAACTTCACTACATACGCAGCCAGGGCAAACAAACTCCCGTCTCACTCTGAGCTGATTGTACCCGACCATCCCGAGCACGAACAATGTGGGGTACATCAAAGGGTAAAACGGAATAACCCCATACAATTTGAAGTACATGTGCCTCATAAATTTGTTTTGGACGGAAGCAGTGCCCGAAAATGACCACGCCAGGCTCTACTGGGACCGAGCCATCATTACAGACAGGACTATTCTTGCGAATAAGCCTGATATTGTGCTGATTGACCGGGCACAGTCAAGGATATTTTTGGTCGACTTTACCATTCCGTATGACGAGAACCTCGAGAAAGCCGAAACAGATAAGAAAACAAAATATCTGGACCTGACTCACGAGGTGACCGACATGTGGGGTGGTCTGCCGGCCGAGACGACTGGGACTCCATGACGGACCGTTCCGTGCTCAAATGCAGAAGGCGGTGCTCCTCGACACCGCCCGAATCGTCCGCCGGTGTCTTTCCCTTTCCCCCTAACCCTCGGCCGTTTGGTCTTCCCTGCCGAGGGCTTCCATCTGGTTGGGCTTTTATTTATTTATGTATTATTTATGTTAGTATATTTAATATATATGTGTGTGTGTGTGTGTGTGTACATTTATTTACTATATTCTTTTATATTTATTTAGCCTAACCAGATGACAATACTTTATAAATACCCCAATAATTATTATTTATTGAACACAGAAGATTTAAGTATGTAAGTTTAGATATTATAGTTTCTTCAAAACCAGAAAGATTTATTTAAAACTAGCGACCTGCCCCGGTTACGCTTGGGTAGGATCTATTATTATCCAAGATAATCATCAATGACCATTTATTTTATCAATTTTCAAAATCTAAAAAAATCTCCCAGTTTTTAGATAAAATATAGCCTAGATCATTTGACACAACAAACAGACAAAAATTTTAAAAATGGTTATTCATGAATGTCTTAATGGCATTCAAATAAACTCCTCAGCTCAATGAAAGGCAGTTATTTCGATATTTAAGACAAACACTTGCATTTTATTTATATGTATAGATTTACTTAAGGGTTATTAAAATAAACAGAACTTAATAGTTACGTCGTGCGATCGCGATTGACCTAGATTCATGGAAGGCAATTAATTTTCAAAACCGTAATGAAAATAGAAAAGATTGCGTCTTTTTCTATTGATTCTAATTTATTGGGCGAGTGTTTGTATGTAGTATATCTTACCGTTACAGCCTATTAAAATCCACTCCTGAACATAGGCCTCCCCCATAGATTGCCTCATAGGGAGAATATTTGCCATAGTATAGACAGACTGGTTGGCAACCGCTGTTTATTTTTTATTTTTAGTCATTATTAGGAAGACGCTGCTGCCCATCTCCTAATTTGTTTCCCTCTGTCGCCTCTTACGGACCGCACGGAATGATATGGGGTAGTGGTAATTCTTACACCGCCACTACACGGCCACTAGTATATCTTGCAGCATCTTATATAACACTATCAATCCGTCCCGGTTTCGAACGGGTGATTTCTGGATCTCGACAATAGCGCCAACTACCGTCTCCAATTATGAATTTTAACTATTATCGAATCAACTTAATCACACACACAAAATTTCATCAAAATCGGTCCATCTGTTTAGGAGGAGTTAAGTCACATACACACGGATAGAAGAATTTCTTCTTCTCTTATCTTTTAATCTTACATATTATAAAACAAAGTCGTTTCCCGCCGTCTGTATGCTTAGATCTTTTAAACTACGCAACAGATTTTGATGCAATTTTCATCAGTAGACAGTATAATTCAAGAGAAAAGTTTATATGTATAATACATGCATATTATATATTATATAATACAGAGGAGGAGGAGTTCAGCCACATCCTCCTAAACGGCTGGATCGATTTTGATGAAATTTTGTGTGTGTGATTAAATTGATTAGAGAATGGTCTGGATTCACAATTTGACCCTTTAGGTGGGTTGTTGTTGAAATCCAGAAATCAACCGTGCGAAGCCGGGGTGGATCGCTAGTTTTATATATAAAGATGGCTACTCATTATTCCTAAAATATTTACACCATATAATAATAATAATAATATTAATTGTATCTCACATAACTTATACATACACAAACCATATTGAAACTCTGTAGGGCGATAGTTGAAAACTGTGTTACAAGGCACAGCGTCTTCCCCGTTTTCAGTGACACATAGTTGTAATGTGGCAAACTAGCAAACAATATAAAATTTAAGAAGAATAGAAAAATTATATATGCAGGCTACATGCGGTCAAGACATGGCAAATACTACAAATCGAGTCAACTTAAAATACTTACCTTTCAAAATTATGCTTTCATATCTTTTGACTCGAAACTTCGTCATTCAAAATACAGCCATTCTCGTCTCGCACAGCATTCATTCTAGGCTGTTCTGATTTCCCTGGTAGTTCTAATGAGTTGACGTATTTAGGTATTAATTATTTATGTAGTGAAACGTCATTCCCCTAAAAGTAAAAGTTTCTCTAAGTAAGTCACTTAAGACTTGTCTACCGGCGGCTGTCCTAATTAACTCTACAAACTTTTCGGGCATTATAATACAAGACGTTTTAGATATTTAATAAAATAAACGCAACAACTAAATACTTAATTTATGCGGAATAATTAACGTTTTTCAAACATTTCCATGATTTTTATGACTAATGGCAAGATGATTCTTGAAGTAAAGAAAAACAACGTGTGGCGACAAAGGAGAATCCATCACCACGTCTTAACCTTTGGGTATTAAGAGGCAACTTAGAGAAATACCAATCTTGTAATTTTTAATATGAGACTAGTCCATCATGTGCCCATGCATGCGTACGAGGAAATTAATTTATGTATACTTTTGAACGCGAAACGGTGATGTAGTGCTCTATTTTGTTACCTAATCAAAAAATCGCGATCCACCCAACTTAAATCACTTCCACCAGCTTTATATTGTACTTATATAATTAAAAAAGAGTACACCAATAGCAAGAGAAAATTTCAGGTAATACTTCTGACATAGTTATAAGATTATTTATTTCGATTATTATTAAAAAAAAGTTAATTGAAAATAATTTCACTTGGACGTCAGTTGGTCGGTATGGATGTGAACAAGATATCTTTCGATTCTATTGATTTCACCTTTCACCCCAGTTTTCGAAAATCGAGGTTTCATCAGATCTCGACATTTTGAGGTCCTAGGAAGCTATTCTGACTATTCCCACGAGGATATCACTATGTAACCCTCTCATAACTTTTGAATGGCTAAATCGATTTGAACGAACTCGGCGGCGTTCGAAAAGGCTTCACCAAACTTAGAGTTTCTATACCATTTGAACCGATTCGGACCGGTAGATTTTGAGAAATCTCAAAAATATAAAATAGCAGCTTAACACTGCTGTGTTTCGTATGGTGAGTGTAGAGAACCGGAGACCCTTTTTACTGGAAACGAGGCATTCCATCTCAGTCCTCACGGGTGACACGCATCTGCATTAAATTTTCAATATTTTTTTTGAAATAACTTTTAAACATATGTAACGATCAATTTCAAAATCTAATCAGCTCTTAAACTTGAGAAACGCCGTCGATTGCTGCAAACCGCATAAAAATCGGTTGATGCGTTAAAGACAAATCTTTAACGAAAATTTTCGAAAGAAGTATTTTTTTAAATAACAGAAATTTCTTCTCGGATAGTTTTTGATATAAAAACGTCATAATTGGTGAAATTTGCAGCGCTTTGCATTTGAAATTAGCGGGAAGTTCCAGGGATGGCCTGTAGAGTCTACCGTATTGTTTTTATCAGCTTTAGATTTGAATCCTTAGGAAGCCTTTCGAATTTCACTATTGTAAACCATCCCATTCGAGGTGTGTACTTTCGGATTTTCCAAATTTTGTAATAATGTTTTTGAAGTCAGATTTTATTAGTTTTTGAAGTCTGATTTATACTTTTTATTAAAATTTGTATTTTTGTTCTTTTGAGTAAACTAAATAATAGACCCAAAGTCTCTTTTTTTGGTTATGAAGAGCTGCTATCTTAGTCCTCAGATATGACAAAGAATCTCCATTTTCATTCTTTATTGAGTGTAAATTTAATTTACATATCTATAATCCAAAGCGTCCAATTATCATCAGGTGGACCGTGTTCTCGTTTGTCATACTTAAATTAAAACAAACTTTTAATAAAAAGTAGAATCCGACTTTAAAAAAAAAAACAATAAAATGATGTGACGTGTAACGTAACAGCTTTAAAAGTCGGTACTAAGACATATATAGAAGAATTAAAGCCCCAGTATTATAGCCTAAACAGTTGTGGTAAAAACTTCATTCTCTGTGTTCTCCACCCATAAGGGGGAATTTAAGGAGTATACCCTATTTAATAAAGAAGAATCTTTTAAAATAGCAGCTCAATGCTGCTGTGTTTCGTATGGTGAGTGTAGAGAAACGGAGACCCTTTTTACTGGAAACGAGGCATTCCATCTCAGTCCTCAGGTGTGACAACGCATCTACATTTTGATTCTTAATTGAGAATAAATGTAGATGTCTATGTGCCACAGCATCCACTTACCATCAGGTGGACTGTGTGTTCGTTTGTCTCCCTTATTCTACAAAAAAAAAAGAATCAATTAAATCGGTTCAGCCGTTTTCAAGAAATCGGTGAACATACATAAAAAACATACGCGACGAATAAAGAACTTCCTAGTTTTTTGAACACGGTTAATAAAATACCCAGAGAGGTAAGAGCGAAAGGAAACAGCAAAAAAGGTATATTTTATATCTGGAATATACAAGAAGCACCACCTACCAGATACCATGTTCAACTTTAACGACTCGGCACGCGGACAAGATAGTTTGATAAATTCTAATTATACTCTACTAACGTACGGCGCAGCGTTTCATTTTTTATAGAATAAGGGTGACAAATAAGCACACACAAGAGCCACAGTATCCACTTACCATTAAGTGTGTAAATAGATACTGCGGCTCATATATATTCTTGATTAAAAATCAAAATACAGATGCGTTGTCATCCCAGAAGACTGAACATTGTATTTTTTCAACCAATTTAAAATAAAATTTTAATTATGTTGGCATATGAATTGAAAAATTGGCATGGTAGCTTAGCTGATAAGCTACCCCCGCGCGTTCTATCCATTGTAACGCATACTTCTGATTATTGTTACTAATGAAGTCTAAACTAGCCTGTATATAGGTCGGCTATTTTTATAAATAAGGTCTTATGAAATTGCGTTTGTAATACATTACGAGTATATGTCATATCCATATTATATTAACGTAATGGCAATAACCATCAAATGAATGAACGGAAAAGTGTAAAAGAAAGTGAAATATCGTTCATAGCGTTAAGCTTTTACTAAATTTTTAAACATACATAACGATTTAATGTCGGTTCTACGAGTATACTTTCTTTTGCACTGTATTCCTTTGTACAATTTGGAAAAAAAATATAAAACTTAATGCTGAAAAGTTAAATGAAGTTAATGTGTAGGTATTGAAATGTTGATGAATTTTTCTTCATCAGCTTTTAAAATTCCTCTGCTGACACGGGCATTTTGCGTTGTGGAAGTGTTTGCCTTAATTTTTTTATTATTAAAACGTTACCCCCACACTAGGATTTTCTCCTGTATCGTGGAGCCAGTCTACAAACATAAATGGCACAAGGACAAACATCCAGAGCCGGAACAATTATTTGCAGGCCATACAAATACTTGTTCCGTGCGCGATTTGACTCTACTGACTAATTGACTCTTGGCAGGCGAACTATCGTTGCACATGTTACGCATCTTTGACGCAGCATCCCGTCGACGTTCTGAGTATTTCACCTCTGGCATAAACGAGATGATATGTCATCATTTTTGAGAAACCTTAAAAATTCTGGTTCCCACAATCGGTGGTGGCAAAATGGAGTTGCGGATTCTCTTACGCTGCCACCACATAGAGCCTGGGTCTTAGGGAATTAAAAGTTACAGGCTGTCAAAAATCTACTGCTGAACATAGGTCTCCTCCATAGATTGCCCCATAGCCATAGTTGCCACGTCTGGCAGGCGGACGAGCAACTGCAGTTTTCCATAATTTTTGACTTGTTATCAGGAAGATGCTGCTGCCCATTTCCTGTTTCAGTTTCCCTCTGTCGCCTCTTACGACACCCACGGGACGATACCCCATATCGTGTTAATTGACATTCGTACACCGCCACTACACGGTCCAATTTACCAATAATTATTTATACCTCTACATGAAAAGTTTTATTTATCATACCAATTTCAAACGTAGGCTAATCATGTCTGAAAAGGTATGCAGTCAAAACTATGACAAAGGTCAATTACTTCGGCCTTCAAAGGGAACAAAAGAACAGATCAAAAGGCTTGTTATAATGAAAGTTTACTGTTAAAGCCTTACTTTCAGTGTTGTTTCACAGTCAAAACGCTACGAGGCATTGTGTCACGAACTATTATTACGAAATAATTCAATTTGAATACTTTTCTTTAATGTAATACAATTGTACTTTAGGATCATGAGTTTTTATATAGTGTTATTTTGCAATATACTCCCAAATTTGCAGAACAGGTTCAGAATAAGTAACATAGGTGAAAAAAATAATTAAAAAATCTCAAACATTCTGTTCCTTTTATCTTGTAGATTCAGAATGCGTGGTACTGCATTATTTTAACTGATTGTTATTCATAAATATCTAACACCAACTATTTTACTACGCAGGCACACATTCGTAAGGGTCGTCGGCAAAAACGTTGTGGATTGAACCGCACACAGAGGATCACGCGTACGCGTAGTGGTTGCCATAAATCACATTCAATTTGGGATAATTTAAAATAAAAGTAGAAGCCTTATTAACTCGTATTTTCAAAAACTGCAATAACGGTTTATCATTATTTATATATTTGAACTTAAATATAAAATTTGGATACTCTTTGAATAATAACCCTGTATATCCGAGATAATATTACATTGTGTTGTAAATCAATAATAACGATAGCAACACTAACATTAAATTATGGTGCTATAAATCCAAAGCTGACATTAATTTGTTTAAGCAGTCTACCGACTGTACAGTACATTTGTGTAATAATCGTCATCAGCCTACAAAAGTCATAAGATAAAATTATATTGTACTCCAATCCTAATAATAATGTTCTTGATACCGAATTTCGATCACAGCGGCTGGTCTCAAAGGTTAATAGACATCTGCGTAGAACCGGATTATAGTACACAAGTGTGACGTACATACGGATGTTTGTAATCCGATGGAACGGTAATCTGACACGATCGGAGAGAGGTTAGACGCAGGAATAATTTTACAGGCACGGTGTACTATAACCGGTGTACTATACTAACTTTGCTTTCAGGCACGGTGATGAAACACCACTGTCTTCCTGACTCCGAACTACTACTGATAATGTCTTGACAGAATAACCTATTAAATGATTTTTGGCCGATTCGAGATACGAATCTGGAACCACGTAATCAGCTGTCGCGCTTACAAGGCTTATTTATTTTACTGTAACCATAGTAAAATTAATTTGCCATAATCGCCACACATCGCTTGCCATTGACGATCGCAGTATTAGATATTTAATCTAACGTCTTTGACGCGGCTCTCAGTCATCGATCCGAGTATTTTAAATCTGGTATTTGGCGGGAACTAGATCGGCGGCGATTGCTGCTCCTGTATTATTGTTTGAAAAATGGTTTGAAGTGGATTTTGGTAGGTAAATGTGGTGCGATTTTGTGTATTAAAGGTTTGCGCATGTGAACTATTAGTGGAAACGGTGAAACAAGTGCTCTGATGGTGATGTGAATTTCAAGATATGGTGTCTGTCTGCTTAGGCGCCTTGAGATACTATCGGCAACTGTCTGCTGTCTCAAGTTGTCGTCAAAATCCCCCAGAGGCTACGCAATGTGACGCATCAACATATTGTGAAGCAGGTTACTATAAAGGATTATTATCACTTGATACTAATTCTATAAAAACGAAGATCCCGAATGAAATGAAAACATGGCTTAAACGACAAGCATCCAAGCCAAAAAATCATAATAAAAAGTAATTATACCATTATCTTTCGAAGGTTATAATATGTTTCCGGCTTTGACCATAGTCACCTCTTACGACACTGCATTACAGTGATACGTTTTTTTTTTATAAAATCAGTACAAAATGCAGGGTTTTGTACTTTGAGTAGGTAGTTTAAGCAAATATATTTGTCATGAAAAACCAAAGTATTATTGTAAAAAGTAGATTTGATTTTATTATAAGTTGTGTATTATGTTTCTTCTTAAATAAATCCATAACAGCATATTATAAAAGTCAATGTAATGTATGAAAGGTGTTACATGAATAGAGACGTGTTGTTGGTACCAAATCATTAATTATACTGATCAAACTTATTCTACCTTAACACTAATATATACTGTCGTAGGGGCTACACTACACAAAGTCCACTGCTGAACATAGGATGGAAGGGATTTTGCCATAGTTGCCACGCTTGGCAAGCGGGTTGGCAACAACAGTTTTTATAATTTTGAGTTGATATCAGGAAGATGTTGGTGCCCATTTTCTGTTTCAGTTTCCCTTTGTCCCCTCTTACGAACCGGACGATATGTGGCAGTGGATATTCATAAACCGCCACTACACGGTCAAAAAAAATTTAAAAAAAACTTTTAAGACACAAACGGAACAATATGGAGGGATATAATGCATTCTCATAAGATGAGGGTATTTTAAAAATTAATATCTGTAATTGTTGATAACATATTATTATCACTATTTTACCCATCGATCACTAATGTGATCGATGATTTTACCTCTCTTAGTCTTTTACATTAAATACCAATACAATATAATAATAATAATAATATTTTTACGTGATAGAGTCATGCTGCAGCTATATTACTCGTATAGTTGTAGCACGAATGGGTCGGCTCGACCGGGGAGGGACGCTCTCACAGAATACCAGCGTAAAATAACAGCTTAATGCTGCTGTGTTTCGTATGATGAGTGTAGAGAACCGGAAACCCTTTTTACTAGAAATGAGGCATTTCATTTTAGTCCTCACGGGTGACAACGCATCGGCATTTTGATTCGTAATCGAGGATAGATGTAGATGTCTATGGGCCACATCAACCAGTTACCATCAGGTGGACTGTGTGCTCGTTTGTCACCCTTATCCTAAATAAAAAAATACTTTATTGATATTAGATTTATGTATATTTTTCATTCATATATTTATACAACCCAACCAGATGCGAAAACTATATATATACCCCAATAATATATTTCAGATAATCAAGTAATCCATATAAGTTGTTAGTAAATATGAAACTTATAACCTATGTTAGTACCTAACTCTAATTCTTAAATACAAGTGTCTAATTAACTAAACAGAGGCGGTAATATTGCTTAAAAAGAAATGCGTCATATTTTTCAGCAATTATTTTCATGATAGAGTTGGAGCTAGCCCGCACCCTGCCAGCAATGAGGCTGTTTTCTTTCTTATATAAGCTATATAAGCTTTTATATATATAAGCTTTTTCCATAGTAAATAAAGTAAATTAAACTAGAATCTAGCTGTTCTATCGCAATATTTGGCGCCCTATTGTTTCAACGTTAACTACCGCGATATTGTGGCGCTAATCCGTTCGCGCTGCGGAATCGTTTACTGCGTTAGTGGAAGCCTAATAACCGCAGTCATCCATCACACTCGTATCAGCTGCCTGTAATTACAGCGCAATCGCGTTGACATTGAAACATAGTTGATATTCCTCTACACAACGTTTTAAAGTTTGCTGCTGCTACTTCTCTTCGTTTTTTATCAGTCTTCTAAGTCCAAGGCTTGGAAAGGCATTAGTCATAATATGTATTTGCCTTATTTTAATATGTGTTATATCTATTTATGTTTATTATATTAAGTTATTACTATGCCATGGGTTGACTGACAGAGAATGCCAGCTGGCATTAAACCCGCCCTGTAACCTTTATGGTAGAACAATAAAGTTTTAAAATAAATTAATAAAAAATAAAGGCCTTTTCAAGTATGTGCCAAAGGCGCACAATCTTTAAAAGATTTGCCAATACTTCGACCATGTCAGATGCTCGATGGACGAGGGATTTGACGAGCCAATACGAGTGCCGGGCTATTTAGTGAGCCGGCGTATGTGCCTGGCTATTTCTTACAATTTCATATACATAAGCGTTCTAAACGTACACGGTTCCGTTTTTATAGAGGAAAGAGATAAAAATACGAGCATACAATCCACCAGATGGGAAGTGGACACTGTGTTATATAGGCACCCAAAGCAATCACTGGTTAAGAATCCAAACGCAAATGCGCTGTCACCCCCTGACGACTAAACCCAAACTAAACCGGAATGCCTCGTATCCAGTAAAAAGGATCTCCGGTTCTCGACAGTCACTCCCTCCGGTTTTCAAATCACGGGGGCCTTATGCTGCTATTTTATTCTGGTATTCTGTGAGAGCGCGGTCCTTACCCGGTCAAGGCGACCCATTCATGGTGCTTTTACGACGTAATGCTATTTTTTTAAACAGTCCTCTATGAGACTACATGTATTGCGAGGAACAGCGGTACAAGTCCTACTCAAGTGTTCCGTAACCACCAGCTACGGAGCAAACAACCTCGGCGTGGTATAATCTCTCCCCGAGATCTATAAGGATAAGGAAGGAGTGAAGTTAATATAAATAACTATAATGTCTGCCTTTACGCAAAATATGCACTTAGGCCCGTATTAATAAACGTTACTCAGCTCAAGTACACGCACTTGAGTACAATCTTGAGGTTATGATCTTATTAATAAACATATCTCAAGATGCGGTTTAGGTTTACGATATCAGCTGAGTGCCACACTGATTAATAAACGAAACTCGACTCTCAAGTGTGTATACTTGAGTGCAAGTCACAGAATAGTATTCCTAAGTACAGCGTTTTGAGATACTGTTTTTATGTGTTTATTAATTAGCAACGATCTCGAGATGCTGATTTCGTAATGAGGGCGTATCAAATGATTACGCACTTGAGTTCGTCGTTGAGTAACGTTTATTAATACGGGCCTTAGTCGTAGAGTTGCGAAAACCAGCGTGACAATGAAAGCTCAAACAACACAAACAACTTCCGTTCACACACACGTGTTTGAGCTTTGTGAACGGAAGTTGTTTGAGCTTTCATCTTTTGATTTGAGCAACCAACTTCGGTTCACAAGTGCGTGTGTTCGCTCAAATACTTTAATTGCATTAATAGCTTTGAGATATTTACAAAGTTAACGCAATAATAAACTACGAGTACCTATATCGATGTATTATCATAACACTAAGTTTTCCACACCATTAACTATATACTTCTGCGGTACTTTTGTATTAGTAAGTTGTACTTATATCGGACTTAAGGTATAAGAATTGCAATTTTGGCGAGTCAGCGTCTTTTCTACCGACTTCAAAAGGAGGAGGTACTCAATTCGACTGTATGTTTTTTTTATGTGTGTTACCTCATAACTTGTTTTTGGGTAAATCGATTTCAATGATTCTTTTTATTTGAAAACTGATGCTTCACATGTGGTCCCATGTAAATTTGATCAAGGTCTGACTAATAGTTTTTGAGTTATTCTTAATAATGTACATGGAAGTCCGTTGTACAAATTTTTAATTTTAAAGTTTGTGTTGTTTTGTTTTCTATCTATATTGAGGACCTTTTTACGTGGTGAAACCATAATGCAGGTTTTTTATGACTCCACAACATAATGGTGCTGTGTATCGTATGGTGAGAGACGAGAACCCCATATTTTTTACTGGCAATGCGACATTCCATCTTAGCACATTAAGATAAAAATTGCAGTCTTCTTTTTCATAGGTCCTTGATTTGTGACCCAGTTGACGCCATAGACTTAGAATATACTGGGTTGACGCTTGATATTCATGTATAAATATATTGTAACTATATTATATTTATAACCTCAACCAACCTAAATAACATCTTACAATATAGATTCTACAGATAAGACCGGCAAGAACTCTTATCATCATTATTACAGCTCTTTAAAAGTCAAGCCGTGTTTTGAGGCATTCCTTGGGCGAATAGTGGGAGGGTGGGGGCTACACTTCGCTTACCGGCACGAAGCAATAAAGTGTAAGTGCCATAATTCCATTTCAGATTTTCGTAATTTGTTACTGGATCGTTCATTCCGTTATATTAACCATCATCACCTTTTAATCAATATAATTTATTTTGTGTTTTGTTACGAAATTGTTTAAACATTCGTCAAATTAAATATTGTATACCATACCATTCGTGAGAAAACTTTGGCCAACATTTTTATTGATCAAACTTGAATATAAGAATATATCTAATTGAATACATATTATCGTAATGTAATAGATAATATGTATTCAATTAGCTAAGAAAGTCCTGAATTATTTAAAAAAAAATTATTATTTATATCAGTTCCAATCATTAGGTAATGTGATCAATTTCCCAATTTTGCAATGTTTATTGCAATATGCTATTAATAGCAACCGTTTGATCGAATCATAATTTTAAAAACATATGTCAACTACAACGTATAGGCTCTATAACTTTAAGACGATTTAATATGTGCTTAGCTGCGTAATTGATATCTGGCTCCATGATTGAAAACCTCCAGGAGAACATCATAAGCAAATTTTGTTTCTTTGGCATTAACAGCTAGGCAGGGTAGAATACAATTTCAGAGACAATACGCAACAACTTCTATTCTGACGCTAGAACTGAGGTCGTTACATTAATATTATAGTTAAACAATAAATACCGTTACGCCAATTACTTCTAAATACACTCTTAATAGCGTCTAGCGAGTTGTGCCAAGCCAATGGAATGTCATTCTAAGACTTTAAATCCAAAATAAACTTTAACAGTCTAGAGTCTAGACTAATCCGAAAGTACTACTGACGTGTACTGTTCATGAGGTGGAAATAATAAAGCTACTGCACCGAATACATATTACGTATGAGCGAACTGTTAACGTCGTCTTTAAAACTGATTCAAGAGTGCAAAGGTTTTGAGTATATGTTACAATCTTTGAGCATCAAGAGTTTCCAAGTAAGTTTGTATATGACTGATTTTCTTTTATTTTCCAATTCCTTGACTTATTATCCTATCCGCTTACGTCGGCTTAATGACTGCTAAAGAATAAAAAGGTTTAAATACATGTTGCATCGCTGTCGTACCGTTCAATAAAGAAACGACTAAAAGAAAAAAGTCTAAGCGCATGTTACATCACTGTCGTACCGTCCAATAAAAAATCGATTAAAAGAATAAAAGTCTAAGCGAATATTGCATCGTAATTGTACCATCCAGTAAATATCGGCTAAAACCGGTCTCTGTTGGCTATTGGTTATTATGTGCAATTTGTCAATAACTCGATATGTCAAGCAAAGTTGCACCAAACAGTATGGTGTACCAACCAGTAGCTAAGCATGAGATGCTTCCGCTCGGGCTAAAGCCAAAAACACCGCCCGCCCCTAACAATCCCATTTTCGAAATAAGTATATTAAAAAATTAAGCCCCCTTGACAAGTACATGTGTGCAAATTATTTCTATTTACAGAAATTTCAATGCTAGGTGTTCATATTATTTTAATAAGTATCCAATAACAGTTAAGATTTTAGATTTTTTTTAAGATTTTTAATGGCATTATTGAAAAATGTATGGCGGGGATTAACCTTTATTCTCAAACTACATAGTTCCAACCAATCGAAAAACGGTTTTATTCTGACTTATACGCCACGCGATCGTCGTTTTATGTACTCGTATAACTCAATATCGACAAGGTTGTAAATTGAAATTTCGTCAGCTTTCTGATAAGTTGGAATAAAGTTATTACGAAATTTGTACTTTCCAACGACTTAACTTTTATAAAGCTTGTATTGATTTTTAATTGCCAATGCCGATGAGGTTGCGTTTTTCACTGTCATTTATCTGAGCGTTTTGGAGGCAATGACCGCTGGATTACCATTGTTTGTTTTGTAATCCTGATATGTATTGACATGCGCATGGGGAATCAATGTTTATTTATTTGGTGTTGTTACAGAGTAATAAACAAATCTCGCAATATTTGGGAAATAAGTGACAGGACTTTACTTTTTAAATAACAGCACCCTTAGACTATCTTTAACACCTTCACTGTCCGGTATCCAGACACAATAGTAAGACAATAGCAATGTACCATATGTGGCTCATGGGACAATGAATGGGTTAAATACAGTTTCAAATCAAGTTATACCATCGTGTTCATCATTGTCATCAGTTTACTGTAATTCACCGATAGAAAGATAAAGCTCCATAAATTTATAACCAGGGTCGAAACTTACGCGCTTTAAAAAAAAGTATTTTGAATTCGAAAGCATTTCAGCATCAAAGTTACATTCTATTATATACACGATTTGGCGGACTTCACATGTCTTCAACAAGTATAATTTTTTTTATTTTTCAGTCATGCAGGTTTCCTCACGATTTTATCACCACCGAGCACGTGGTAAATCAACCTTAAAGTTGCAAAAATACAACTTTTTAATTTGAAATTTAAAATTAAAATTTTATTGCGGCGTGGGTCGAACCCGAGTTGCACGTGTCAAATTGCAAAGAAAATTTTCAAATTTATTGCGAGTACTTAGCCCTTAGCTACCACGACTTTTATTTGCATAGAATATGTTTCACAAAGATGTTTACATAAGTAAAATAAATGTACAACATTTCCCACCGATTAAGTAGGTGTGTAAAAATATTACATAAAACAGAATTTTTGTTCCTCAATGATAAATGATCCAAGCTAAACTGCAAAAAAATAGTTTGTTATTTGAATATTTATAGAAATAAAGTACATCGTCTATCTTTTTGATCCACTTATTGAGATGAGGCTTTCCAAGAATACGCCAAAACTTTTTTTGTTTGCTTACTGTTGTTTGAACGCTTACCACGCTAGATTGGTGTGAGCCGCGAAGCCAATATTGCTAATTATTACTCTGGTATTTAGCACCGCATTTTGCTGTATTTATACTGTCAGTCAGTTTTGTTTATATTCTTACATCTTTTCAAAGAACTCTCTATCAGCATCTATACAAAGTTTCGTGCGTCTCAGTTTTCGGAACAATTTTTCTAGTCCGCCTCAGACGCCACTTCTACGGTCTGCTCAAACGCTGCTGGCGCATCTTACGGCGATGAAAACTGTATCCCTTTCACCTAATTTTAGGTAATAAAAAGTAGGGGACCCAAAAGCTAAACCGGTGTGCTATCTTGGAAGTCCCTCGTTTGCTTCTGGCATGCATTTGGTAGTTTACTATTCATTATGCTAATTCGTAAAGGAATTAACATTAGATACCCCATCAAAGTAAAAGAACTAGCGATCAAAATCTTCCCTGCGCTTCCCGATCGCTGTACTTTAGTAGGCTTTGGCTTAATATGAAACAGCCAAGGTGACGACTGTCACTTCGTCTCTAGATTATTGGTAGGTAAGCCCAAGATTCATCGCCTGTAATATCTGTGAAAATGTGTCTGTGTAAAATCTCGTTGACACTTCACAATATTTCTTCACTATATGCTGAATCCTTCTATATTTAATTCGCCTATTCTCTTTAATTAAATTTTTCGCTGTTTACACGTTTCCTTCCGTAACAGCCCTCAAAGGGCGGCTTCTTTCTGTATGTCTAAAAGTTAGTATACCATACTGAAATGTGGTATGCCAGCGGTACACGGTTGCCTTTAAAGGGACTTTCAATATGGCCGATTTTAGACGACATTTGAAATCGCAAACAATTATCACGTGAAAATCTTCCTGGCACAGACCCATTTTTCAATGAAACACGATATTTTAATTTAGCTCGTAAATTAATATATAGAGGGAAATTTGAAAATGGAACATTCGTATATTTACTCGTAAATTATCTTAATTTAATAAGTTTTTATTAGCTTTACCTGTATATATCTATCTATTTATATTATATCTATGTAACGGAATCTTTTAGTGTAATTTTCACCAACTTCTAGACGGTCGAAAGACTTGAAAAGATGACAATACAATAATCTAATAACTTTATCCGCGTTATACTTGTTATCCGATGAATATTATTCAATGAAAGAGAAATAAAATCATGCAATTGTTGCGCATACTCTCCAAAATACAACAAAAAAATAAAAAAAGACTTGACCAGAGCTTGTGGAAAGCGGAAACAAAAAAGACTACGCTCCAGTCTTTTTTTTTCTGGAGCCGACTGAACGCAGGACGGCGTTGTTATCCGATGGATATAATTCATTTAAAGAGATATAGAATCATGTGATTGTTGCGCATACTCTCCAAAATACAACAAAAAACAAAAAAATCTGGACCGGAGCTTTAGATTGTATGGAATCGGAAGCTCTTTCTCGCGGGAAAAACTCTAGCACCTTCACTAGGGTAAGTTTCCTTGCAGCTACTTGCAACTTATTTTCGTTAAGTCGCCCCAAGTTCAGGTTCGATTAAATGAACTTGCAAGAATCACCAAATGGTAAAATATAAAGGCATATCGAATCATACTAAGGTACCAACGAACTTACAACCCACCTCATGGTAAATGGCTACCACCGGTGCCCAGTGGATACCTGCAACCAACTTCAAGCAAAAAAGGCTATTTGTGCACCAAATAAAATAAATAAATATTTCCTTTATAACGGACATTGTCATTAAAATTTACGTAATATTAGATAGGTACTTTTTTCATAAAACTAAAGTAACAAATGAACTTACAATCCATCTTATGGTAAATGACTACTGCAGCTGTGACCTGCAAACAACTTCAATCAAAAAAAGTCTACAGATGCGTTATCACCACTGAGGACTAAGATGCCTCTCAGCCTGTTATTGGCTCTCTATACCCTTCAGGCCAAAGCACAGCAGTGCTGGCTCTGCTATTTAGCTGCAGAAATAGGTAAGAAGGTAGTACCCGCCCAAGCGGATTCTTAGGCAGAAGCGATTTTAAGGAAATTCTATTCTAACGGATTTCTATTATACTTATGTAAATAAATCCCTTCGGAAAAAAAGAACAAAGGATTTGTCGTATAATCAAGGAGTCTGTTCGTTTCAATAAAGTGTCACGAAATTGAGGGTTGGGAATTGTTAAGTTTGCGGTTGGCGACGAAAGTTAGACAAGAGTTTCTTATGTCTTGTTATGTTTCAAAGGATAATACTTTATTTTAGTTTTTAAGTTGTGAAGGAAACAAAATATCATAAAAGTCGTAAGTAAATATAAACTGGCTTAGAAATTTAATCAATAATGAATAGATTGATTCATATAAATTAATAGTTTAAAAAACACTAGAAAAACACGCTTTTATAAATGCACGTAAAAACAAAAAATAAATTATGGATCGTTCAAGTTGTCTCTATTTCTGGGCTGAAGTGTAAACTATGTGCTTTTAATTATAATATTTGATTGTAAAAGCGTGGGGCGCTGGAACAGGGAAGACTTTCTTGTTAACAAATACTAATACTAACTTCCTGGTGGAAGCTGCATGAGGTCGCACAAGAGTATAACGTTTATGCCGTCAAAGGGTTACCAAAGGGAAGGTATATTTTAAGTAGGCGAATTAGCCCGCATCCTCTCCATCTCCGCCAGTGCGTCTATATTGCATGGTGTTTTATCTGTCAGCTTAGAACAATCTAGCTCTTCAATCTGGAGACCACTAAGTGATTTTACTCTACTTAGGGCCACATACGCCTGTCCAGCCGCAAAAGTACGGGACCCTATATATACACCACTGCGTAGTCTACCTTACAGCCTTGCATCTTGTGCACGGTAGATGCCCAACTTAAAATCACTGGGAGCATGCGCCTTTCCACCGTACCGTAGCTATACTTGGCCGGGAACTGGATGCCTATAGGCTGAATTAGGTGCTCACCGTCGTTTCCAAAATTAACTTTGATGGACGGTATGTCGGTTTCATACATTTGGTCGCGTCTAAAGTGCGTCCAGACGATGTCCGAGATGGATCCGATACTCCCATTCACTAGCCCCTTCTCCACGTCTATATTGGATCGCAACATGATTTTAGCCCCTTTGAAAATTCTTAATTTTCTCGGTAGTCCACCCGTTTTATTTATATCGCTGGGAATAATGGACTCCAATGAAGTATTTCCAAGGTTTCGGATCGCGTCAATAAGTTGGTCTTGAGCCTTTATGTCGTACATTTGAGTACTTTTTTGTTCGTAAAATTTAAGAACTTCATTGTTGTGCTTCTCTACTTGGTCGTTTCTTGGATAAATACGCAGTGCTTTTTCAAGCGCAAACTCGCCGGTAGGATTTGATGAGACCTTAGTCAGCAATACTGCGAGATGCTCGCTGTTCAGCTCTACGACCCTCAAGGCGTTCAAGATATCGGTGAATGTCGTGTCTCCTCGCTGGCGCATGTTTTGTCTGAGTTCGACTAATGTGAAAAGCCGCCATAAATGAGTTGCTGGTCTCATGTGGTCCGGCTGTTGAAACACCTGTTTCCCACGCACTGGCGAAAGCTGCATGAGGTCGCCAAAGAGCATAACGTTTATGCCGCCAAAGGGTTCATCGTAATTCTTATAGATATATCAATATTATTCTATTTACACTCTCCATGTACAGGTCTATATACATTTTATACAGGCACCTATGTCACCTATGTCAATATTTACACTATTCAATATATAATAGGTTTGTTATAACCTTGAAACCTGATCGTGTTCAAAGTCCATTACGTAGCCTTTCTCACAAGTGCAAACACGACTATGATACGATATTCCATCATGGAATGCCAGTGCCTATCTTCCGGCTTCATCATGAGCCCTTGAAACCTAATCGTCGTCAAAGTTCATTACAAGACTTTTCTAAGAAATCCAAAACAGCTATGATACGATTTTCCATCATAAAGTTCCAGTTCATATCTTCCGGCTCCATCATCAGATCAGTTCGACAGTACCATATTATTGTAATGTCATCAGAACTACATACAGCTGCCAACGACCGACGACGCTACGACCCTTGGAAGATGGGAAATTAGTTACCTTAGATTCCATTACATAGTTACATACAGGTCGACCTAATAAAAGTGTGTTAATAATAAAGGATCTACATTATCTCTATTATATAACTATACAGGGTCTTTTTTCAAAGAGTAGCCAAATTTTAAACTTAAGTTCAAATATGTAAATAATGATATACCTTTAATGCAGTTTTTGAAAGTACGAATAAATAAGGCTTCTACTTTTATTTGAATTTATCCCAAATTGAATGTGATTTATGGGCAACAACGTTTTTGCCTAACGATCGACCCTTACAAATATTCATCCTATGAGGCAAACTTGGTAGGAGGCCTATGTTCAGCAGTGGACTTTTGATAGTAACGGTAACGATAATTTAAAAGATTAAATACGAGAAAGATATTTAAATACACTTACTTTTTATTTATCTCCTAACTTATACGTACTATTAGATATATTATGTGTTTTTAATGAAGGCATACTACCGCTTTACGAATAGACATAGCTGGCGTACTGCCAACAGCTTTATTCGTGAAAAATTATTGCGGTATCTTTCAAAACTTTTTTCGCTAATACCATATTTAAGCCGCACAACGACCCAAAATTATCGCAACCGAATTCTTTATGTATTGTTATAAACATGTTGACGGGTATCGGATTAAAAGTTGCGACAGGTGCTTTACGTTGTAGAGATATCCTGCAGCTATATTTGCCATGCTGCAGCTATATTGTGGTTGTAGCACGAAAGGCCCAGCTTGACCGTGGAAAGACTCTCATCCTTTCAGACTTTCATCATCTCATATCGTGGATGCTCACAGAATACCAGCGTGAAATAGCAGCTTGATGCTGTATTTCATAGGAAGTGTAAAGAAACGGAGACCCTTTTACTGGAAACAAAGCTATCTTAGTTCTCAAGGTTAACAACGCATCTGCATTTTGATTCTTAATCGAGGGTAGATGTAGATGTCCACGGCCACAGCATCCACTTGTCGCTTCGCTGTCGTCGCGCCACAAGCGAAACGCACCGAAGCCTAAACTGCGCAATCAAAGTTCCGAAGTACTACGGTATATATAAAATAGCTCCAAACCATCACGTGGAGCTTTAGCTGCCTCCGGGCTGAACGCCTAGCCCGGCTGGAGATCTCCTTTCCTTCCACGAGCAAAGTGGTGACCTGACGTGATCTAAACACGCAACCAACAACCTTCTGAAACTACAACTTCAAGCCTTCGTCATTATCCTCAAGAACCCCACCATTCGTTCCTGAGAATCATCTTCTGCAGTCTTCAGCTCCTGCAAGCCATTCCAAATTGTCTTCATCTCGACTTACCGCAGATTTATAAGGCAGACTTCTGGCACTTACTCCAGCCCATTGTTCTCACCGTTAGGATTACAAATATACTCGTATTGTAATACAAGCTGTAGCAGCGACTTCGTTCGCAGAATCGGTTTGACGAATTTTATTTCCTTTGGATCTATTTTAAATATATGAACTTCAATACAGTTCATTTTTGAGCCATAAAGGTGAAGATTAAGGCAAATCTTGTGTACAATAGGAATGGTCCATGTCGGACTTTTACGGGCTGACGAGATGATGATGATGATCGAAGGTGTACTAACAGTTCTGATTTTTGAACATTCTGTGGTCTTCTAGGGACTGCTTCTACGTTTTTTTTTAATATTGCGCATATTTTATGTATATAATACGATATTATTGATAAACACCGGACAAAGTTTTCATTATATTATAATCATCAATATTTTTACACAAACTTTTTCCTTAAATTAAAGGCTAGCTTGACAATGATACTACCTGAAAGTAATGATGCAGTTATGAAAGGTCAATTTCGATATCTAAAAAACCCTATTTACTCTTCTCTTGTCGTTTAAATACTCCCACATGAAAATAATTATATTAATAATAATTATATTAAAGCGCACATTATAAATGACAAAGCAAAACGCTTCGAACAAGTCCTATATATCCATAACGTAAAAATGTGTAATCCGCGTTATACTTGTTATCCGATGAATATTATTCAATGAAAGAGAAATAAAATCATGCAATTGTTGCGCATACTCTCCAAAATACAACAAAAAAATAAAAAAAGACTTGACCAGAGCTTGTGGAAAGCGGAAACAAAAAAGACTACGCTCCAGTCTTTTTTTTTCTGGAGCCGACTGAACGCAGGACGGCGTTGTTATCCGATGGATATAATTCATTTAAAGAGATATAGAATCATGTGATTGTTGCGCATACTCTCCAAAATACAACAAAAAACAAAAAAATCTGGACCGGAGCTTTGGATTGTATGGAATCGGAAGCTCTTTCTCGCGGGAAAAACTCTAGCACCTTCACTAGGGTAAGTTTCCTTGCAGCTACTTGCAACTTATTTTCGTTAAGTCGCCCCAAGTTCAGGTTCGATTAAATGAACTTGCAAGAATCACCAAATGGTAAAATGTAAAGAAGGCATATCGAATCAAAACATACAAAATTTCTGGGACTTTGGCTGGACGAAAAATGACATGGAGTAAACATATTGAACACACGATAAAAAGATAAATCAATACCACTATGCCCTACACAACCTATTAAAATTACAAATCGTGAAACAGTCATAACCACCTACCATGCATACGTCTCTTCAACATTGAGATATGGTATAATATTTTGGGAAACTCCCAGGACGTGAATTAGTCTTTAAAGAACAAAAGAAATGTTTGCGAGCAGTATGTCAGTTGCAGGTTACCGATAGTTGCAAACCGCATTTCATTGAGCTTAACATACTAACCCTGCCATCTTTATATATATTCTAAGTAGCCATGTTTGTTAGGAAACATTTTTGCATATTTGAAACCACTAATAGTAAACGTAATAGGAACACACTGCGTATAAAACCTAACAAAACAGCCCTATATTCAAAAGTTTCCGGGTATGGCTCCTAAAATTTTTAATAAACTTCCAAAAACCATCAAAGAGACTGATAATATGGACAAATTTAAGAAAGTGCTTTCGAGTTTTTAAACAAAAAAAGCATACTATTCTATCAACGAATATTTTGATGATAAAATGAATGGGTTTTAATAGGTACCTACAATTAATGTCCGATTTATTTATTATATTCTTATTTGTTATATTTTTAACATTGTGTTACTAAAAATTATGTAATGGCTAATAAAAACAGTAATTTATGCATTTTTTTTCGTAGACATACTAATTATTATTGAAATTGTAATGTTTGAATTGTATTAATATTAGTAATGCAAGGTGAGGATGTTAACCAAATATTTGTATGCCTTCTAAGGTGAAACATAGTGTTACTTATCATACCTTTTCCACCAAGCTTGTAACTTTTTACCTATGTTTAACAAATAAATTATTTTGAATTTGAATTTGAATTTTGAATCATACTAAGGTACCAATGAACTTACAACCCACCTGATGGTAAATGGCTACCACCGGTGCCCAGTGGATACCTGCAACCAACTTCAAGCAAAAAAGGCTATTTGTGCACCAAATAAAATAAATAAATATTTCCTTTACAATAGGACATTGTCATTAAAATTTACGTAATATTAGATAGGTACTTTTTTCATAAAACTAAAGTAACAAATGAACTTACAATCCATCTTATGGTAAATGACTACTGCAGCTGTGACCTGCAAAGAACTTCAATCAAAAAAAGTCTACAGATGCGTTATCACCACTGAGGACTAAGATGCCTCTCAGCCTGTTATTGGCTCTCTATACGCTTCAGGCCAAAGCACAGCAGTGCTGGCTCTGCTATTTAGCTGCAGAAATAGGTAAGAAGGTAGTACCCGCCCAAACGGATTCTTAGGCAGAAGCGATTTTAAGGAAATTCTATTCTAACGGATTTCTATTATACTTATGTAAATAAATCCCTTCGGAAAAAAAGAACAAAGGATTTGTCGTATAATCAAGGAGTCTGTTCGTTTCAATAAAGTGTCACGAAATTGAGGGTTGGGAATTGTTAAGTTTGCGGTTGGCGACGAAAGTTAGACAAGAGTTTCTTATGTGTTGTTATGTTTCAAAGGATAATACTTTATCTTAGTTTTTAAGTTGTGAAGGAAACAAAATATCATAAAAGTCGTAAGTAAATATAAACTGGCTTAGAAATTTAATCAAAAATGAATAGATAGATTCATATATATTAATAGTTTAAAAAACACTAGAAAAACACGCTTTTATAAATGCACGTAAAACCAAAAAATAAATTATGGATCGTTCAAGTTGTATCTATTTCTGGGCTGAAGTGTAAACTATGTGCTTTTAATTATAATATTTGATTGTAAAGCGTGGGGCGTGTGTAGGGCAGTGGGGCTACAGCTGCCAACGACCGACGACGCTGCGACCCTTGAAGATGGTTAAATTAGTTACCTTAGATTCCATTACATAGTTACATACAGGTCGACCTAATAAAAGTGTGTTAATAATAAAGGATCTACATTATCTCTATTATATAACTATACAGGGTCATTTTTCAAAGAGTAGCCAAATTTTAAACTTAAGTTCAAAAATGTAAATAATGATATACCGTTAATGCAGTTTTTGAAAGTACGAATAAATAAGGCTTCTACTTTTATTTGAATTTATCCCAAATTGAATGTGATTTATGGGCAACAACGTTTTTGCCTACCGATCGACCCTTCGAATGCGCGCGTTTATGTACCTATGGCAAATATTCATCCTATGAGGCAAACTTGGGGGAAGGCCTATGTTCAGCAGTGGACTTTTGATAGTAACGGTAACCATAATTTAAAAGATTAAATACGAGAAAGATATTTAAATACACTTACTTTTTATTTATCTCCTAACTTATACGTACTATTAGATATATTATGTGTTTTTAATGAAGGCATACTACTGCTTTACGAATAGACATAGCTGGCGTACTGCCAACAGCTTTATTCGTGAAAAATTATTGCGGTATCTTTCAAAACTTTTTTCGCTAATACCATATTAAAGCCGCACAACGACCCAAAATTATCGCAACCGAATTCTTTATGTATTGTTACTAACATGTTGACGGGTATCAGATTAAAAGTTGCGACAGGTGCTTTACGTTGTAGAGATATCCTGCAGTTATATTTGCCATGCTGCAGCTATATTGTGGTTGTAGCACGAAAAACCCAGCTTGACCGTGGAAAGACCATGCTCTCACAGAATACCAGCATGAAATAGCAGCTTGATGCTGCTGTATTTCATATAGGAAGTGTAGAGAAACGGAAACCCTTTTTACTGGAAACAAAGCTGTCTTAGTCCTCAAGGTTAACAACGCATCTGCATTTTGATTCTTAATCGAGGGTAGATGTAAATGTCCACGAGCCACAGCATCCACTTGTTGCTTCGCTGTCGTCGCGCCACAAGCGAAACGCACCGAAGCCTAAACCGCGCAATCAAAGTTCCGAAGTACTACGGTATATATAAAATAGCTCCAAACCATCACGTGGAGCTTTAGCCGCTCTCTGGGCTGAACGCCTAGCCCGGCTGGAGATCTCCCCTTTTTCTTCCACGAGCAAAGTGGTGACCCCGACGTGATCTGAACACGCAACCAACAACCTTCTGAAACTACAACTTCAAGCCTTCGTCATTATCCTCAAAAACCCCTACCATTCATTCCTGAGAATCGTCTTCTGCAGTCTTCAGCTCCTGCAAGCCATTCCAAATTGTCTTCATCTCGACTTACCGCAGATTTATAAGGCAGACTTCTGGCACTTACTCCAGCCCATCGTTCTCACCGGTATCAATAGCAAGTGCGTATTATGGCACGCATTATACACCAGCATATCATTCACACCGGCGTCACTTGCCCTTACGCATACATCATGCATTCCTCACCGGCATTAAGGATGCACCGGCAATCGGACTGCACTATCGATATATATCGCTGTCGCACGCTCAATCAATCACGCTATCAAAGTTCCTAAGTACTTACCTACACCTTGCCCGGTTGGAGGTCTCCCCTTTTTCTTCCACGGCCAAACACTTAGGTACCGTCAGTTGGACTGTGTACCCGTTTGTCACCCTTACACTATAAAAAAGAGATCGCTAATCCGCCTTCCGAAACTTTCCGATTACAGCAAATCTAAATTAGAGGAGGCCTATAACATATAAGCAGTAAGCCTTGTAAGGCTATTATTCACTTAGTATCGTTAAAAACGTAACTTATTCCTATTTTACCAATGCGCATTAAGGACCTTACAAGATTTTAAGTCGTATTATTTTCTCTTGCACATTAGCGTAGCTAAAAGCGCTAAAGCTGAATATAAAACGGATCCCCTGAAATGCTAGGATCCCCGAAAAAAATGATACAGGCAAACATTAAAGTCAAGCGCTAAAAAAGATTAGTAAGCTGAAGTGGCAATGGGCTGGCCATATAGCTCGAAGAACCATCAATTTGTCCGCAATTATTTGTTGGAAACATTTTATAAATTCTTCTGCGACAATCTCTAATCTGTTTGGCTCTTTGACCACAGACTTTTAAGTGTTTGACATTGGCCTTAGAGTAATAACACACATATGCTTGTACTTACTCTGAGACATTGCCAGTATGAACGTCAATAAACAACATACGTAATTTTTGTCCAAGCGACAATTATGTATTTGACATTGGCAGTATGAACATTAAACGTAGTCATTATATGCTCTTAGATAAATAGCATGAACATGTATATTTGTAACATATATTATATATTAAATGATAGCTTTCTGGACTTCTCCGTGCGCGCATGTTTATGTTTAAAAAGGGTTACAAAGTTTTTCCTTAACGGATTAATATGTAGATATAGTTTACACTTAGAGATAGCAAAAGTACTAATCCGTAGATAACAAGATACAATCACTTAATTGCAGGGGAGGGTCCATAGAGGTCTATGTCGGTTTACCCGTTTCGCGGACAACATAATATTTACAACAAGGGATTACAGGGATACAGGGTATCGACTCTGGCTCACCAACCCCTAAACAGTATGGCGAGTAAAGACTACACTTCGATATGGAATGCGGAAAACTAAAAGTTCCTCTAAAGGTTAATAGCTGCTACAGACTACAACCTGCAACCAATTTCAAGCTGGCTACAAATGCTTCACTTATAATGAATAAGGTTGCATCTGAATTCTGGACTCTCATAGCTCTCATATATCATATCTCTAGTCTTCCGTAACCTTCAAACCAGACAACAGTGGATGAACTGTTGCTTAGCGGCAGAAATGGTGGAGACAATAGTATTTTCCTGGACGGAAGTCAAAAAAGACCCTTATAGCGTACGTTTGTCCTATAAAATAAATTTGTATCGTTCGTATTAATGAACAGAAATCTAGCTATTTACCACAGGGCTACTTGAAACGTAAATAAAAAGTAAACAACAACGGTCCCGACCCTCAGTCGCTGTCAAGAACACAAATTGTTCAAGGAAAAAAGGTTCGAAAACACATTCGAGTTAGCGCTTAAGTAATTAATAATTTGCTACTTTTGGTCAAACGTAATAAAATCACTGTACCATTTCCATTTAAAATTTATCTGTAGCTATTTAAAAATTTGGATAATATAAAATTAGGTCAGATCCCAAAGGGGTACGCATTATTTTATTAATGAATATAAAAAGTTATTGTTATTTTTTCTACAATTTATAAATCAGCAAATTTTTAAAATCTGGCAACACCGAATCGGATATGGCTTTTATATTGTCTTATGTCCTAACTATTTAATTTTTTTTTATATACTTTTCATATTTTGTGTCACATGTTGCATAGAAAAATAATAATCATCATCATCATCACCTTATACATATTATAGTACAATATTCATAGCATCAGGCTATTTTCACCAAAGGGGTTCAGCGGAGCTTCGGATTATATTCCCAAGTCACAATGATAAAACTTTTAGCGTAGTTAGGTATAGATATTTAGTAATGCTCCTAAAGCGCCACTAGACGCCCGCACATGAGACGCGATAGTAAAAATTCTATAGTATTTGATACTCACAACGCTCGATGCCCGATTCATTGTGCCGAGGGCTTAAATAGCGTGGTTCATCGCCTACAGCGTTTGTCGCAGAAGAGGAACTCGTGGTTAAATAATAGCTGCGCGGATCAATAGATCTGCGAAATTGTTGCACTTGCCGCGGTCAGTCCATGAATGAGTGACCATTTTCTTAACATAACGAGATTGACAGAATAGAGAGTGCATCTGTATCCTCAGACACTTGGTGCACTTTACTCTGTTAAGATCATTATGTTTTTAAAATTCATGCAGCTAAAATGTTAATAAGTATATTATTACTTTATACTTTTCAGGGACAGATGAAAGAATATAAACATGAAGCATGATGAAGCCTCATAAACATATTGACTTTTAAACAGAGCAATCTTATTTCACTGATTCCTACAAGTTTCCTTACTTAAATTATTAAGTTTACATTCATATTTAAGTCGAATGTTAAAATAAACTTGTATAATGTATTTAATTATTAATTATTAAATGTTTGTAATTATCAAAAGTAATGAAAAATAAAGTAGTCATTATGTACTCCGTGTCCCCGTTTTTTATTTCCCCATCAAAACATTTTATGAAATATATAAAATATAAATAGGTATATACTTATTTAAGTATCAATCTATTTATATTAACGATATGTTAAAAAGAAATTCCGGTGAAGAAAGTATTTTCTCCAAAGATCATAGCTCGAAAATACAACTTTCCGATCTGATTCTTGGGGAGTTTTTTTAAGTTTATCGGTAGAGTCACCTGGGATTTTATACATTTGAATTAAAATCCAACAAAAGGCAGGTAGGTTCAGCTTATTCCCAGGAACATGTTATATGAATATTTTTTAATTATTTTAGAACTATCATGGTAAAAATTCAGTTAATTTTTGAAGTTATTCAATTTCGTGCACTAAACAATTTTTTTAAATCTTTTTACCGCTTCCTTAACAATCATTTTCGATAGTCCTTGTAAGTAAAAAGTACATCACTAGCTAACGCACACAATGACAAATCAAAATTGGTCACGCGTTTTCGGGCTGTCAGGTGGTCTATACGCTAGTATATTCTAAGTCTATGGTATATTCTAAGTCTATGGTCTAGCGTCAAGTTAAAAAAAAATATGAATAAAAAAGTTTAATATGTAGAATTAAGTAACACTTGGTTCATAAATCGTAAAACATCCTTGTTAATGAGGTGACCGCTTCTAAGCTAGTTTTAATATTATTTGTATTCTATTTTAAGGCTGGGAGCACAGAGCAAATACAAAGAGGAGGTGTTGAAATTAGATTTCACTATGTAACAACGCGTGACAATTTGCGGGGGGAGAGTATGTTAAGCCCCGCCCACTTTACTATTTTCCATCTACCGATAAATAGTAAAACTACTCGAATCGTTCCATATCGATGTTGCAATGTAGTTTAGCTACCTTGACGATTGATGGTGGCCTGTTCACCAAATAATTATAAAACTATAAAAATAATACTTTGGCGATTAAAATTCTTTAGGACTGAATGCAAAACAAAGTTCAACACCTTCGTATGATTATTTTACCAATACTGAGCTCTACGTACCTTTATTTTTTAGTTCCTATGACACAAAGTGTCGGCATCTAGTCTCGAATATATTTAAGTACATTTGAAAGCCGACGCAGAAATTTTTCTAGAAACCATATTACTTACAAATGAAATGTGATGCCATCCATAGCACCAAAGCGACTATCTGAGTAGTTTTTACACGATAAAACACAACACTTCATCCTTTTCTGCTTAATACTACGAAAATACACCGATTTTCGATTTTCGACACATAAGCGCACAGGACGAACGCTGACAGTATACTAAGTAAAGCCACGCCCACTGTGATGACGTCAGGACCTAGTTAGAATCACCAGTGCACACTTACTTATGCCATCTCCTCTTTGTATTTGCTTCGTGGCTGGGAGTTCCTGTTTTTGTCCATTTTAAAATTGGTTTTTGATAGCCAAATTATTACATTTAGAATCTGAAAAAAAAATATTATAGATACATTCTCTCTCCTTACGATGTACACCGGTCAATACACGATACAATACAATTTTCTCGATAAAAAAAAATTACCGAACTCCGTTCGATTTGCAGTTTTTTTACAAGCCAAATTTCATTTTAAGCAAGTACTGGTATTCCTTTTTTTTTTTCAAAAAAAAATATCAATTTATAGGTAATTCATTTTGGAATCGATTCCACCCGATCGTTTTTTTTTCATTTCCTACATTTATTTAAAAAATTATCGATTATTCAAGTCATTTTCGATCCGCGCGTCGCTTGCCACTTGCTAGTGCCAGTGTCCCGCGGGACGTTGCCGAGGTGATATATGTGCCAAAATTTTGCACGCACGCTTCTCTTCTGCTACGTAAATAATATTTAGGAAATAAAATAAATTGTAAATATCTATACTTTTATGGAACTTATATAGACTATAGTTAAGCTTTTATTTGTGTGTTTATTATATTTCTCATTGTGTAAATATTTGTTTATAAATTTAAAACAATATTTTTGTGATTATTTTGTAAAAATCACGAATATATGCGCGGCCTGACTCGATCTTTGCGACGACCGCTTGTAAATACCTAATGCGCTTCGAACACCCCGACTTAATATTAATAATTGTAAAACATAACACATCATTGTAAAGAGTATTTTTTTTAAAGTCCCGCTGGGTTTTCTGCTGGTGTTAGTCCCAGGACAGAGTTATTTTACAAACCAGTAGTAAACTAAACTTATAAATGACTTAGAATAAATTTTATTTATAATCTTTAATATATTCAATAAAAATCTATTTCCTTTTCTATTAGGATGTATTTTAATATACTTATGCCCCATAAATATACAGCAAAACTTATTATATTATATTATTAAGCAGTGGTTGTGAAAATAAAAGGAAGATTTCAAATACGTTTTTGAGTTTAGGAAGACTAACTTTCTTACTCTCTATCAGCTAAATAAATAATATTTTTGAAACCTAATGGTTTATCAATATCAATTGAATCGAATTCAAAATCGAATCGAAAATGCTGAGGGCATCTGACGAAATCACAAACATTCTAAAAATCGACAGTAAAAGTTTAAAACTTATAGTCATTGAGTTAGCCTGTCCTATATAGTTCGATTAATATCAACCAGGTAATTTCATACATACTTGTACATTATTCATGTAACCCTGAAAGGATCGATTTGGGAATAAATCGGGAACTAGCCGTTGGAGCTCTTACTCTGCTTGGGCTTTCGTCTGCTTAAGTAGAATCCTCTTACATAATATATTGAAGGTTAAGGAAGCTAGTAAAATTACAGGCTGTTAGACATTTCATCTTAGTTTTCAAGGATAACAACCCTTTCGTGAGTCTGTGACGTTTTTATTTCATGTTGTTTGCAGATATTCATTCGGATGATATAGTCACAAGAACATTTTAGAGTGCAGTATTCCAAAACAAGCGCATTTTAGGAAAGAGCCAACTTGTAAAAGGTTGGTAATAATACACATACAATATCTTGTACAATATTCAATCTTCCTTACATCTAATAACAGAAAATGTTGAAACTTATTGTACATATCGACGCCAGATGCACCAAAAAGTCGTCACATATTATTAAAAATTGTTTTATTTCATAACTTCACAAAAATATGTAATACTTCGCTTTAATAAAACGTCTACGAAGTTTCCCTTGCAGAATATTAATGTCCAAATACTCTTCATAACTTTATACTGAACCACCATATTGAACAAATGCTAAAGATTAACTTTGTATTTTGGACGCTATGCGCAATACATTTTAATATTTAAGAAAGTTATGACGTTACCTAAGAAAATAATTATGTCTTAAGAATTATTCTAAAAGAATAATAATGAATGCCGTTACGCAGAGAAATAAAATATTAATTAGCACGAACAAATGGTTCCAAAGAAACGGATCTGTGCTTACAATCTTTTGAAATTCTTTACTGACTTTATTAATTTCTGTAGACAGTTCAACGAGGAAATATTTTTATAAAATGAAATTTCCCCGTTTAAAGCATAATATACCGTCGTTTCATCGTTGATCATCATCATTACATCCCACTAGTGTACAGCTGAACAGAGGCCTACCGCACAAAATACGGTACCGTGCAAATGGCACATGCGTTACGGTCTTTTATTAAATGCAAATTGCTCTAATATAAAAATATAGTAATATTTTAAGATTTTGTCTGTTTTTTTATTTGAAGGGGGGATGAGTGACCAATGCGTCCATGATCATTCACAGTACCAGAGGAATTGGTTCTTTACCAGGCTCTTTTCTTAAAAGACCACACGTCAAATCAGTCCGGAAAAACTGTTGGTAAAAATAAAAAGATAGTGATCATGCGTGGCAAGAAATTATGTTATACCATATGTATTTTAAACTATTAAAAATAAAATTGATTTTATTTATCTAAGATATTTTAATAAGATTTTTCTACAGTTATTCAATAACAAGTTAATACAAAACGTTAAAAGTTAAAAATGTATTTCCTTTGTTAGCTATCTAAGCTTTATTGGAAAAGCAAACAAAATTACTGAATTAAAGTCAGCTAAACGTTTTCTGTTTCTCTGATGTGGATAAAATAAAAGGCACGTACAGGGATGTTAAGAATCTTAAGTTATTTTTAGTAGTTAGGTAAGAGACTCACGGCTAAAGAACTAAGTGATCCTGAGCTTCTAATAAAAATCGGTCAAGTGCTCGCAAGATTCGTATTTCGTCCACATAATTATTTGATTTACATATATTTCAAAGAATAAAGGCGACAAACGAGCGACAGTCCACCTGATGGTAAGTAGATGCTCTGGCACATACGTCTATTTCGAATAAGAATCAAAATGTAGATACCTTGTCACCGTTAAGGACTAAGAATGATAGACAACAATGCCTAGGTACCAGTAAAAAAGGATCTCCGGTTCTCTACACCAGGGGTCGGCAAAGCTGTGACCGCGGGCGCACGTGCGTCACAGGCTTTTTATTGCGCCCTCATAAAATCACGTCGTTTCTTTGAATGAGCCGATTTTAGGCTTTCAGCACAAGTCTGCAAGCACTTTGTAACGGCACGGCGTAATAAAGCATGCAAACTATAATATAACTATTATACCGAGCCCGAGTGAGTCAGTGCGCAGTCAGTTTTTGTTTTGTTAGTTTTAGCTACATATTTGTAGACCTGAATTGTAATATTGTCTTTTTAACATGAGTAAAAGAACAAGGACTTACTATTTTAATAAAGAGTGGGAAGAACAGTTCTTTTTTATTGAGTTTAACGGAAAAAGTATCTGTTTATTATGCAACGCCAGTGTAGCAGTGCCTAAAAAAGTAACATTGAAAAACACTACAATACTCTGCATGCGTCGTGTAACAGTAATTTTTCACCAAATACTGAAATCCGGAAGAAACGTGTCTGCGAATTGAAGACAAATCTAACAAAACAACAAAGTGTTTTCATCAGGCCAGTTCAACTTTCGAAAAGTGCTACTATTGCATCTTTAAAGGTTTCTCATTTGTTGGCTAAGAATAAAAAGCCTTTTGTAGACGGGGAAATAATAAAGGATGCTTTCTTAACAGCTGCTGATTCTGTCTTTCAGAATTTTAAAAACAAAACTGAAATTATTTTGGCTATGAAGCGATACCATTGTCAGCCAGAAGATTGTCGAGAAGAATCGAAGTTATCGCTACTGATATGAAATCGGAGTTGGAGAGTGATATTAATAAGTGCAAGTTTTTTTCTCTTCAACTCGACGAGTCTACCAACATTTCCGAAACTGCACAGCTATGTGTTATATTAAAATAGTGTTTAATGATTTTACAACAAAGGAAGAATTTTTGAAGTTGTTGCCGCTCAAGGGTCGCACACAAGGTAAAGATATTTACGATGCATTTATAAACTTTGCAGAATAAAGTCACTTACCATTAAAAAAGTTAGCTGCCATAGTTACTGATGGTGCACCTGCAATGATAGGCTAAAAAAATGGCTTCGTTGCGCTGTGTATGGCAAATGACGTGTTTCCTCAATTCGCTCATTACGACTGCATCATCCACTGAGAGGTGTCAAAATTCTTCGTTTTGAACACATCATGAATATTGTCGTAAAGATAGTTAACTCTATTAGAGCTGCGGCAATTCAACACCGTTTGTTTCGGCAGCTTTTGCAAGATGAAGATGCTGAGTACGCGGACTTGATATTGCATACGAAAGTTCGACGGCTGTGTAGAGTCAAAGTGCTTGTAGGCTTTCTCAGTTTGATAAACGAAATCAAACAGTTCATGGCAACGAGAAAAGAAGATTATCCACAGTTGACTGATCCCTCATGGCTTGTAGATTTGGGGTTTCTCACTGATATAACAATAAAAGTGAATGAACTGAACCTGAAAATACAAGGAAAAAATCGTCATGTTGCGAAAATGGTTGGATCGGTGAATACATTCAAAGCCAAACTGAATATATGGAAATCCCATTTACTGAGAAATTCAACTTCACACTTCCCAAATTTAAAGAAAATGTTCGATCACATGAATGCATGTGAAAAAGATATTAATACCATATCGCTTTCCCCACAATCAAATACACTTTTCAACGAATTTAATTCTCGTTTTCAACAATTTAAGAATCTTGAGCCTATCTTGGAATTCATAATGAACCCATTCGCAGAAGGTGATGTTTCGGAAAAGATCAGAAACTATTTTGGCATAGAAAATTACGATTAATTAGAGCTGGAAATAATAACCATGAAGAACGACTTGAGCCTGAAATCATACATGAGGAATGAAAACTTTTGGAATATTGTTGATGAAAATATATATCCAATTTTAAGTGCATCATTTCTTAAAATACACGCGTATAGTGCATCAACGTACGCATGCGAATCCATATTTTCAACAATGGAGCACTTAAAATCAAAATATAGAAGCAGAATGACAAATGTAAATTTGGTTACCGTTGTATGAGGACTGGTACTTCAAATTATAAGCCAGATTTTATCAAGTTGTCGGAAGAAATGCAAGGCCAAGGATTACACTAATAATTAGTGACTAATTGTTGTAATAACTATTGACTTATGTATTTGATTGTATGTATGCCTCATGTTATAAACATATTGTTTTGTCTTTGTGTAATATTTTATTTGTGTTAACCATTCATGCGCCCTTCAGGTGTAAATTATTTTAGAATGAGCCCTTAGGCTGGATAAGTTTGACGACCCCTGCTCTACACTCACCATACGAAACACAGCAGCAAAAAGCTGCTATTTTACGCTGATATTCTGTGTAGTTATAATAATTAAAGGACAGCAATTTGAAAGATTTTATTATAAATATTGTTAAATAAAGTTATATACAACACAATATAGTAGCTGGCACAGCAGACGTTGTTGCGCTCTTTCCTGTAGGTGGCACAATGAGTTCATTCAATAACAAATATATTGTATTACGATGCCAAATTCTAAACATCATAGCGCTTTACGCAGAGAAGAACCTCGGTGACAGACAGACATCGATGTGATTCTAAAGCTTTGATCACTGCGCTAAAGTGTTTGAATTCTAGTGGGAGACAACATTTACGCTAAATAAGTCTTTGATTTTAAGGTCAATTTATTTTAAGATATCGTTAAGTCTCGTGTTGTCACAGTCACTTTGACTTAAAGTGATAGAGAGAGCACGCGGCTTAACAGCATCTTAAAATTGAGTAGCGTTAGAGTGTTTGGGCATTAGACTTGTTACTCAGTCATCCTAACAATAATAATATTTACCGTTTTGTCTTTTACTGCCGCCAAACTACAGTTTATATACAACGCATTCCTTTGAAATTCTTCATTGACTTTATTAAGTTCTATAGACAGTTCAACGAGGAAATATTTTTATCTAAATGAAATTTCCCCGTTTAAAGCATATACCGTCGTTTCATCGTTCATCATCATCATTACATCCCACAAGTCCACTCTTGAACAGACGCCTAACGCACAAAATACGGTACCGTGCACATGGCACGTACGTTACGGTCTTTCATTAAATGCAAATTAGTTTTACTCTAGTATAAGAGTATAGTAATAATTTAAGATTTTGTCTGATTTTTTTTTTATTTAAAAGGGGATGAGTGAACACCGCGCCCATAATCATCCACAGCACCAAAGAAAACGGTGCGTTGCCAACTTTCAGAAAAGCAGTAGGCTCTTTTCTTAAAACCTCACGTCGAATCAGTCCGGAAAAACTGTTGGTGAAAATAAAAAGATAGTGATCATGCGTGGCAAGAAATTATTTTATACCATATTATGTATTTTAAACTATTAAAAATAAAATTGCTTTAATTTATCTAAGTTATTTTTAATAACATTTTCTACAGTTATTCAATTACAAGTTAATGCAAACTGTTAAAAGTTAAAATTGTATTTCCTTTGTTAGCTATCTAAACTTTATTGGAAACGCAAGCAAAATTACTGAATTGAGAGTCAGCTAAATGTTTGCTTTTTCTCTGATAAAATAAAAAACACGTACAGGACTGTTAAGAATCTTAAGTTATTTAGTGGTTAAGTAAAAGACTCACGAATAAAGAACTAAGTGATCCCTAAGCTTCTAATAAAAAATCGGTGCATGCGGGATTTGTATTTCGTCCACGTAAATATTCGATGTTCATTTATTTTATAGAATAGGACGACAGACGAGCATATAGTCCACTTGATGATAAGAAGAAACTGTGGCACCTACGTCTATTTCGATTAAGAATCAAAATTTAGATTCGTTGTCACCCTTGAGGGCCAAGTTAGAATGTCTCGTTACTAGTCAAAGGATCTCCGGTTCCTGAACACTCACCATACGAAACACAGACAACGTAAGTAAACGCGATATCTTTTCCTACCATTTACTATATAAAACTTTTGTGTTATTTAAAAAATATTGCACGTAGAAAGCTTAACATGTCCATCGTATTACGTAGAATGTTAAATAAAACAACGGCAAATTTAATTTGACATAAAAATCAAGTAGGCGCATCGTTAGCACGGCAGCAGGTGTTGAACGTGACAAGGTCTAAGATGGAAAAAATAAAAATCGTTTTATGTAATATAACTACTTAACCTATACATGTATATGAGCAAAACATATGCTTAAAATGTTCAGTAAATATTACATTTAGTTAACTATATACTAAGGGTGACAAACGAGCACACAGTCCACCTGATGGTAAGTGGTTGCTGTGGCCCATAGACATCTACATCTATCATCGTTTGCGAATTAAAATGCAGATGCATTGTCAGCTGTGAGGACTAAGATAGAATGCCTCTTTTCCAGTAAAAAGGGTCTCCGGTTCTCTATACTCACCATACGAAACGCAGCAGCATTAAACTGCTATTTTACGCTGGTATTTTGTGAGAGCGTGGTCTTTCCCCGGTCGAGCCGACCCATACGTGCTACAACTATACTATTAATATAGCTGCAGCATGGCTCTACCACGTATAGATATTTCTTAAAGTAATCAATGATAAGACAACGCAAATTTTTGAACATACTGACCACGGAGTGGGTGTGGGGCGGTCACGTAAAATTAATGAAAATTAAATACTAATAAAATAATTTGTTTAAAATATTGTGACGGTTACTCTGGTTCTACTGCGGATATCCTCATTTTCTAAGTTTATCACGCATCATAGCCCAACGGATTAGTAAGCTGAAGTAGCAATGGGCCTTCCATATAGCTCGAAGAACCGACAACCAATGGGGAAAAAGATTCTCGAGTGGCAGCCTCGTATCGGTAGGCGAAGTGTAGGGCGACACCCCACTAGATGGAGTGACGACCTGGTAAGACATGCAGGAAGTCGATGGATGCAGGTGGCTCAGGACCGTGCTTTGTGGCATTTCTTCGGGGAGGCCGTCTTGCACCTTTGACGTTGCTCCCGTCGCCGACATGGAGACCGACACGCGCGCCCCGCTCATGCCCGAATACGAAGGCTTTACCCTCGTACAGGGCAAAAAGCGCAAACGTGCAGCCTCCAAAAAGGCAGCCGAGCCTAAGTCGGCACCCTCGTCCCCCACCGCCACTCCGGCAAAAAAGCCGGCCCCGCGATGCGTGCTCAAGCCCCCAAGCCTGCTAACAATCCCGCAGCAAATGGGTCCCCTTCTGAACGTAGGATAAAGCCGCCGCCGCCCATAATCATCCAATACAAAACTAAATGGAGCAACCTATCATACTGGTTGGACTCCAAAAAAATCTATTGCCCAAAGGTGCAAAATGCCGGTCAGGGCATTCCCATGTTTGTAAACTCGACCGAGGAATTCCGCAGTGTAACAAGTCACCTGCGAGCCCCGCAAATAAGCTTCCACACATACCCTCCCAGAGGAGCGTAACCTTCGCGTGGTTATCCGCGGTCTCCCTAAAGAGCTCGAGACTGAGCACATATTAAACGACCTCAAAGCCCAAAATCTCCCGGTCCAGGAGGTGCATAGAATGCACCACCAGACCGACTGTAAACGCTTCTTAGATTTATGCCTGGTCATTCTTCCTGGAATTCGCGTATAAGCAATCCCAATGGTATGGTTTTGTTCGATCTCACGGAGCGACTAAACTTCGATGTTATCGCGCCTGAGACTCCAACTCGATACCCATTCGCAACCAGTCACTAACCGGACGTACTTGACGTAGCTATACTCAAAGATGTTCGCTTGTCGATATCATCGATTGAAACAATACTAGAACTCGACTCAGACCATAGACCAGTAATGCAGCTGGGCCAGCCCGCAGGTGAGGTCCTTCAGACCAAAACCATCGTGGACTGGCGTAAGCTCGAGGTCAAACTCGAGTGTACTACCTCCCAGCACCTAGAAAAAATCCCTGACAAGATAGACACGCCAGAGGAGGCCAATGAGGCGATTAGCGCCCTATCGGCCCACCTCACCTCTACAGTTGAAGAATGCTCTCGTAGGGTTCGTGTGTCGAGCAATCGACACATGAAGCTTCCAAGTGATATTCGAGCGAAGCTGATTAGAGCGAAGAACGCGGCTCTAAGACAATATAATCACTATCGGACAACAGATTCCAACTGCGCAACCTCCAAAACGAGGTGAAACAGAGCATCAAAGAGTTTAGACATGATAAGTGGGATAATCTGCTGACGGACATCGAGCCATCACAAAGTACCTTCTGGCAGTTGACCCGAGCTCTGAAAGTAGAACAATCCTCACCTATGCAGCCACTCATTAGACCAGGAAACCCCGATCTCGCCTTTGACGACTCCGAAAAGGCCGAATGCCTCGCGGACAGTTTACAGAACCAATGTACTCCCTCTAACGAACCGATAGATCCCGCTCACCTTGCACAGGTCGAAACGGAGGTCGAGCGTAAGTTTGCACTACCACCAGCGAGTGACCTAAGGGGTCTGTGACAGTCGAAGAAGTCACAGAAGCAATAAAAAACCTCAAAAAGAAATCAGCACCCGGCCCCGATGGCACTAGCAACAGGGTGCTGAAATCTCTCTCCGCGCCACTGGTATGCCCCCTAGTGGGCTCTCGATACTCAATGCTCTTCTTTCCAGCTGCTCCTTCCCGGATGCCTGGAAAGAGGCAGATGTAATAGAAATCTCGAAACCTCGGAAACCGCGCAACTTAGCCTCTAGTTACAGACCAATCAGCCTTCTCAGCACACTGGGGAAAGTTTACGAGCCACTCATATTGAATCGCCTTCGTAAATACATCTTCGGTAATAAACTTCTTCCAGACGGGCAGTTCAGTTTCAGACCCGAACACTCGTGTACCGACCAGCTACATCGCCTTACAGAATACATTCTGAAAGGGTTCAACCTCCCAAGAAGAAGTCGTAGAATCACTTCGACCGGTGCCCTTTTCTTCGATGTCGCAAAAGCGTTTGACAAAGTCTGGCACGACGGTTTGCTTTTCAAGCTATACAAACTCAACGTGCCTGATAGGCTCATCCACATCATCAGAGCCTTTCTTGCCAATCGCCACTTTCGGTATCGAATAGAGGGCACTCGCTCCACAATACACCCCCTCAAGTCTGGAGTTCCACAGGGCTCCGTCCTCTCCCCAATACTCTTCACACTCTTTACGAGTGACATCCCTAAGGACCCAGTTGTAAATACTGCTCTTTTCGCCGATGACACGGCATTTTACGTCGCCCATCATAATAAAAGAATCCTCACCGAGATGCTTCAAACAGCAGTCAACTGCTTAGGCAATTGGTTCCGCTTATGGAGAATTGAAGTAAATTCTGAAAAAAGTGTAGCAATACACTTTCAAACCATGCCCACCCTCAATCGACAATACAAAAATCCCAAGAAATTGTTAGGTACGATCACCCTGTACGGCCGCCAGATTCCCTGGCAATCAACGGCCAAATACCTAGGGATCACATTTGACCACGGTATAACATTCCCGAAACACATTCGCAATGTCCGCAATCGTGCCAAAATCGTCACTAGTCGCCTCCACCCGCTAGTTAACAGAAAGAGCAAACTATCCTTAAGACACAAGCTCCACCTTTACAAAGCATGCGTAAGACCTATCATGTCTTACGCAAGCGTAGTTTTCGCGCACGCGGCCCATTTACACTTGTACGACCTCCAAATCGTCCAAAAAAGATTCATTCGCATAGCCAACGGAGCTCGGTGGTACCAGCGAAACTCCGACTTACACTTGTCAACTTCCGACGATCTCTGAGTATTTCAAGGAAATGTCTCGGCGCTATTTTGAGAGGGCCGAGACACATCCCAACCCGCTAGTAGTAAATGCAGCCACATACGCTCCGACTCCGAACGTTACGGAAAGCCTCCGGAGGCCCCGTAACGTCCTAATCCAACCCCGTTCCGCTAGATGCCGACGACCGAAATGTCGCCGGCCAGTCACACACAAACACTACACACTCAGCTAGTGCCACAAACACTGTTAGGACTACAACGGATGGGACACAGCGAGTCCGCAGACGGGCGCGCCGCACACCCCTCCACACCGCGTACACACCGTACACCCGCGTCCCTGGGTGATTCTCACCTCCCAGAACATCGAACGACACGAGTTACCGTCAGAGCCGCGGCCCGTCCCCCCTGTTCAGACGGCCGTTAGATAACTCATTTACGTGCACTTTAATCTGTCCTAGGAGTCGTCGCTACGCAAGTAACGACGCAGAATAGTAAAATATTCAACCCCTTTTTTTTAGCTCGCGACCTTAGCCAAAAGAATCAGCTCATCATCAGAAACCAGTCTCGACCAGGGAAGGATCATGCTCTCACAGAATACCAGCGTAAAATAGTAACCTAACGTTGCTGTGTTTCGTATGGTGAGTGTAGCGAATCGGTGAGAGTTTTACCGGAAACGAGGCATTCCATCTTAGACCTCAGAGGTGACAACACATCTGCATTTTCACAGCAACCACTTACCATCAGGTGGACTGTGTGCTCGTTTGTCACCCTTATTCTATAAAAAAAAAATGAAGTGACTAAAGAAATTACAGCCACCTGATGGTAACTGGCAACTTCAAACAAGAATGACTGCAGATGTACCAGTATACAGCTAAGCATGTTAATAAGATGCAATAACAAATAAACATGTAATATAAAAAAATACTTATGAACAAGACAAGCGTTTAATAATTCACCAACTACTTGACTTTTAAAACACTGAATTAGTAAATTTGTAAATGTGCGAGTGTAAAACTTTGTCTAATATGAATAAAAGTGTTCAGAAAACAAATGTAGCCTCGAATCTCGGTTGCTGCTAAAACTCAAATTACTCAAGGGAGCTGACGTTCAAATAACAGCTTTACTGAATGAAAATCCGCTACGACTTTGTCTTTATTGTACACGACGGAAATATTTCCGTTACATCCTTGTCCTTGACCTTGTCTAAAGTAATATCGTAGTATTTATGTATACTTATAAACATGTGTTTATAAGCATGATTAAGTTAACAGTTATCCTCAAATGTCAGTGGCTTTTACAGTTCAGTAACTTAAGCCGTGTGTTCTCTAATAATTAGTTCATTTGACAGTTGTCAAAAGATGATTCAGGCTTAGGCCTAAACGTAGTGATCATATTCTCTTTGCTTAGGCATACAACAGCTAAGTTTAGGGCGACATCATTCGAGGGTCGCTAAATTTGAAAAACTGGGTATGTTCGAACGATTTTTAATCGAAAATAGATGTAAATGTAGATGTCTATGGGCTACGGCGACTGTGTGCTCGTTTTTCACCCTTATTAAATAATAAAAAAGAAGAGGAAATGAAAAGTATACTATTGGATCATATTTATCGCTTTCACGTTGTTTTTTTCTTACAATGACAACGATTCAATGCCAAATCATACCTTACAAAATGCTATTGAACTGACAAAATTGTGTCTAGACGGTAATGGAGTAACAAATACTAATAAATGATGCACATAATACATAAAGAAATGGAATAAATGGCTATTCGAAAGAAATGATCTTGAAGGTAAGCAATTTTATTTTAATGATTTCTTATATTTACGCGAACACTACACATTTAATAAAACTATTTTTACGGATTTTATCGCGCTTAATTTTACTAATTTTGATTCCCGACGTTTCGGGTGCTTTACAGCACCCATGGTCACGGGGGGGACTTATAAAGCTGTAAAGCACCCGAAACGTCGGGAATCAAAATTAGTAAAATTAAACGCGATAAAATCCGTAAAAATAGTTTTGTTCAATTTTACTTTAGTTTAGTATAGTATTGTGTATAGGTCCAGCTGAAAAAAATAGCACACAGTCCACAGTACTTGGCGAATGTGAGCATACACGTCTTTTTCTGCCACCAGGGCGGCGCCACTTAAAAATGAGGTGTAACAGATTTCAGTGAAGGGAAGTGAACTTGTTCAAAAATGTAGAAGTTAATGTTTCTTTCTATACTATTGTTTATATTTTATATTAATTAGATTAAAAATAAATAAACCAAACCACAAATATTCATAAAAGTAGAAAAAGAGTTAAAAATGTGCAAAAATTAAAGAGCAAACCACTGAGGCATTGTTTTGTGTACTGATACTCTAGAAACTGATAAAATATTATTTAAAACTAACTTCTCAATTAAATGACATTATGTAATAAAAAACTTCACCTCCGTATCAACTAGCGACATCTGGTGAGCAGAAGATTAGTAGCCCTCATTGTAAACGCGTGTCTTCGGTGCATTTTGATTCTTAATCGAGGATAAATGTAAATGTCTATGGGCAACAGCATCCACTATCAGATGGACTGTTCTCCTCGTTTGCCACCATTATTCTATAAAAAAAATTGTGAACAATGTTCATCTAAAAATGATGTGTTTTAAATTTCAATCTAACGGTCTTATATGATTTAATTGTTATGAAAAATATTTACTTTATATAATGCATATTTTATAATTTAAATATTACTAACTCGTTATATTCTACAGTACTTAAGCCTTTCTCAACCGACTGCAAAAAAAGGAGGAGGTTTTCAATTCGACTGTATTTTTTTATGTGTATTACCTCAGACCTTTTTTTTTAGATGAACCGATTTTGATGATTCTTTTCATTTGAAAGCTGGTGCTTCTCATGTAGTCCCATATAAATTTGATCAAGATCTGACCAGGTTTTGAGTTATCCTTAATAATGCGAATTTAATTGGGTTCGGCTACATTGATGATGTTCTCATTTTATTTATATTGAAGCCGGTTGTACAAAATTTTAATTTTACCACTTGTTAACAGATTCATTTATTATTAATTTTAATTTCTTGATTCACCGCAAAACAAGCCGTTTTAAGCAAAAATATATCTACTGATTCATTGCTTTAATTTTTTGATTCGATGTTTTAAAGTTATTACTTTAATTTAAAACTTAAAATTAGGTACCCATTTACCTAAACAAATATCGTCATTTATTATTGTGTTTATTTAAGCCGTTTGTAGTTCGAATAAAGTAATTATAGAAGTTTTAATTTATTGTTTGCATACAAATAAACAAAAATTAACCGTGTGAGATTAAATAATTATTTATAAAACAATATTTCTCTGGTTACACATAACATGTAATAATACTATGTTCAGTGGACTTGCGAAAGGATGTAACGATGATGATGATGATTACATATCTCTAAAGAAAGAATTTATTTCAATTTTCTATTTGGATTTTTTTTGTAATATTTGGCCACGTTTTTAGATCCGTAGAGACGGAGTCTATTGTTTTTATAATAATACGTATTGCAAAACTGAACTAAGAGCATCAGTTTTATTTATTAGTGTTTCCTAGTTATATTAATGTGCTTTTATTCACGTACTAGCGACACGCCCTGGCTTCGCCTGTGTAGGATCTAATAATGTGGTGTTTAGATTTAAAATATTAAAACTATTCATTTTGTAAATTTTTCTTCTTTCCAAAAAAAAACAAGTTCAAGTTTTTCGAATAATATAGCCTATAGCTCTCCTGGCATTGCTCTCTATCTGTTCGTTAAGTTTCATCACAATCGATTCAGTCATTCCGAAGATAATCCCGGACTGACAGACAGGCAGACAAACATTTAAAAAATGGTTATTTATGTCTTAATAGCAAGCAAATGAATATAAACACACTTAAAAACTAGTAAGGGGAGTAGGACTTTATGATAATTAAGTAATTAGTTTTAGTTGTTTTTTTTATTATAGTTTTTGAATATTGTATATATTAATCGTATATATTAATGAGTCGTGGTAGCTCAGATGGTTAGCGCTCGCTGTAAGTTTCACAGTACGCGAGCAACCCGGGTTCGATCCCCGCCTTCACCAATGAAACTGTTAATTACAATTTTAAGTGCTGATTTACCACGTGCTCGGCGGTGAAAAAAACATCGTAAGGAAACCTGCATGTCTGAGAAATAAGAAAAAAAATATTTCGAAGACATGTGAAGTTCGCCAACACGCATTGGGGCAGCGCGGCGGACACTTCTTTGCCCTAAAAACCCTCTCAAAAATGAGAGGAGGCCTGTGCCCAGCAGTGGGACGTATATAGGCTGTAACTTTACTTTACTTTACTTATATATTAATCAATACTTAAAAATAATATATCGAATTTAATACGAGCGAGTTATGTGACCTTGTCAAGTTTGCAGTAAAGTCCAACCTCACTCGCTTCGCGATCGGGGTGCGCATAAATTCATTACTTTTAATAATAACACTAAAATGTCATTTGTTGGCGACGTAAGAGAATCCAATCACCCCATTTCTTCCCGTGAGATTCGTAAGAGGGGATTATGGGATGGCTATGCCTAAAATATCTTTTGGCCCCGATAAGGGCCGTATAACCATCTCATTAACGCGCACCCATATTGGCGACGGGAATTAGCTTCAGATGTGCGAAACGTCTAGTACTCTAAGCGTGACGATTAAGGTAAATCCTCTCGTAGCCTCTAATAAGTGGGACATGCTCATTAGAGCGAGGTAGTATTTCATTCCGGCACACCGCTTGCAACTTTGCAAGTTCGGCCTTAGGGTTCAGTTCGGGATAATGTTCTCATCTCTGGGCCGGGGCACCATTTTGCCAACTCCTTCCACTTGATCGCATACAACGAAAAGCGGTATGAACCCAGAATCATCAACAACTTCTTTCTAATCGGCTTGACTCACTAGCGCTTATTCTATCGCATCTACCACAGGGAACGCTCAGAGAAACTGTTCTGACTAATTCTATCTGCCAAATTTCATCATCACACATCGCGACAAAATGGTATCGCGAGATACCATCCATACTGTGTGATCTACCAGAAGTTTTCTTCCTCGCACGACTTCTTTATAGAGTCTGCTACCGATACGACTTAGGATCTTCAAAAAAAGAGCCTACTATTTTTTTAAAGGCCGGCAACGCATCTATTATTCCCTTGGTGTTGCAGTTGTTCAAGGGTGGCGATGTCAAATGTGCGAGAAGTCAGGTACTGAGGTCGGCAATTGGCTGCTAAGCGTGGTAATTATGGCAAATTCTTACAACAAGGGAGACCCATCTCCAACAGTAGACTTATACGGACTGTCAAAAAATAATACTAAATATTTTATTGATACCTATTAAATCATATTATAAAATTACTATTTGGACTAATATTTTAATAGAAAATAATAAATATTTATCTACCGGGTCCAATTGTGAATAGCTGAGATCATCCAGGGATCTCAACGATTCGATTCGATCGAGATCAAGTCGTTCAGAAGTTACACGATCACTAATAGGCGCACCAAACATTTTATATTATTTATTAGCGATCCGCCCCTTCGCACGGGTGATTTCTGAATCTCGACAACAGCGCCACCTACCGGGTTCAATTGTGAATCTAAACCGTCCAGGGACCCACACACACAAAAAATTTCATCAAAGTCGATCCAGCCATTTTCGAGTTTTTGCGACACTAACGGACAGCAATTGATATAGTGATAATATTCCGTGTAACCGAGCGTATAAAAATAGAAAGGAAAAGAAAAAGATACATTTCTAATTAGATAGAAAAGGTAGACAGGTACATTTTCGTTTGAAATAGAAATAAAGAAAACGCAAACGCTACGGAGGAATCTTGATATAAATGGTAACTTTTCATATAAAGAATTTTATCTTATATTTAAATTTTACGTGCAAAGCAGCTGGCGTGCCGCTATGATAGTCCAACGACATCTCATGCATCTCATTTAATCGCGAAGAGAAAAGTTTCGATAAAATATTATTATAATATCCTTTAATGCTTTGACAAATTGCTTCTTAATCTTCAAAGGATTTGTAAAATACTTATGAGAGTACTTGAACTACAATTTAATGGAAATATCTTAACATTATTAAAACGACCGCATAAGTTAAATCTAAGCTGAACAAGTGGGATGCGGGAAGTAAAGACTGTGTAAGAACCTCCGAAGGAGGCGGAGTTATAGCCGAAATAAGAATTTTTAATTTTTTGGTTTTTGGCCATTTTGAGACCCTAGGAGTGTAATTAGAACTTTTTGCCCCTATTCAACCATGACCCCCATGACATTCTCTACATGATAGGCTATTCAAACTGACTATCCCTAAAGTTCGAGCCACCCCCCAATTTTTTGGTTTTTGCCCATTTTGACCCCCTAGGAGTGTAATGAAAACTTTTTGCCCCTATTCAACCATGACCCCCATGACATCCTCTATATGATAGGCTATTCAAACTGACTAGGCCTAAAGTTCTAGCCACCCCCAACTCATTTCTAAGGTCTTTACTTCCAATTACTTCCAAAAAGTAACTTGTTTATAGCAGTGGCGGGACTATGACCAGAGCGCCATAGTCCTTACATACAACCCCTTAAATCTGCAGGCTGCAGATTTAGGGGTTGTCATTTTTTTATGTCTGTTTATTTTGATTTATAGTTACCACGGCAACATGTGAGATACACTACTTAAATAAACTCGCTTTTCGCTATAAACTAAACAATATATTCATGCTCTGAGGAATTGTTCGGATTAATCCCAGCCGCCACATTTCACGAACGCATATAAATCTATAAAATATATATATCTTATATATATATATCTATATATCTCTCCTATAAAAAAAAAAACATTATAACAGTCTTAACGTCTTCATATACGTATTTTCTCACCCCCCTTGCAGGAACTTTGTAATGGATTTCATTTATTCTTTCATATATCTTACACTTTAATTACCTCGTTTAAATTGAATTACGTATGTACGTTCTTTTTATCTACTATTTACTTAAACTACACTGACACTGACTGTCTCGTTGGTCTAGTGGTCGTAAAACTGCGACTGCGGATCATGAGATCCTGGGTTCGAATCCCGGGTCGGTCTAAAAAAACAGTTATTTAGTTTTTGTGCCAAAAAATTCCCAGTAGCAGCCCAGATTCAAGAAATTGGTGGAGTTTCACCGATTCGATCAAACCGGTACTTAAAGTCCTTCAGAAACTCTTTAATTCCGTCCTCCATGGTGGCACTACTCCGGAGGCGTGGAGCAGAAGTGTGATGGTCTTGTTCTTCAAGAAAGACGACAACGCTCTCTTGAAGAACTACAGACCGGTTTCCCTTCTGAGCCGCGTCTACGTGCTGTTTTCGAGAGTCATTACGAATGGTCTCGCACGCAGACTCGACGACTTCCAGCCTCCCGAACAAGCCGGTTTCTGAAAAGGCTTTAGCACCATAGACCACTTACATACCCTTCGGCAAATTGTACAGAAGACCGAAGAGTACAATCTGCCACTTTGCCTTGCGTATGTGGACTATGAGAAAGCCTTTGATTCCGTCGAAATTTGGGCGGTGCTGCAGTCCCTTCAGCGGTGCCAAGTGGACTGCCGGTAGTTGTTGGGAGCACTAAGCTCGAAGTAGTTGACGAATATGTTTATCTGGGACAAATAGTCCGACCAGGTAAGTCCAACTTCGACCGAGAGGTCAATCGACGGATTCAACTCGGCTGGGCAGCGTTCGGGATATTACGACACATCTTCTCGTCAGGCTCAATACCTCAAAACTAGATTGTACAACCAGTGCGTGTTGCCAGTGATGACCTATGGATGTGAGACGTGGTCCTTCACTGCTGGCCGTATGAGGAAGCTCAAAGTCGCTCAGCGAGCTATGGCGAGGGCTATGCTCTGTGTTTCTTTGCGTGATAGACTTAAAAACGAGGATATCCGGAGTAGAACTAGAGTAACCGACATAGCCCAAAGAATTAGTAAGCTGAAGGGGCAATGGGCCGGTCATATAGCTCGAAGAACCGACAACCGATGGGGAAGAAAGGTTCTAGAGTGGCAGCCTCATACCGGCAGGCGAAGTGTAGGGCGTCCCCCCACTAGATGGAGTGACGACCTGGTAAGACATGCAGAAAGTCAATGGATGCATGTGGCTCGGGACCATGTTTTGTGGCATTCCTTGGGCGAAGTCTATGTTCAGCAGTGGACTTGTGAAGGGCTGTAATGATGATGATTTAATAACGTGTATAATTGAGAAATAAAAGGTAGGTGTATTCTCGCTGCCAAAGTCGAACGCAATACTCTAGTAATAGAAATAATATACAGGTCATTGAACATAATATCTTTTGGAAATATTGGTAGACAACTTATTAATTACTTACTACCACCAAGTAGTAAAATCTTGAGCAACAAACAAATAAGCAAATACAATCCTACAGATGTTTCAATATCCGCAACCGCAAATACTGATACAAACCGAATCAATAGGTCGAATGACAAGTATAGCAATTAATATTGCTCTATCGTGGCTTTATATATTTTCTTATAGTTACGCGAATACTAAACATTGAATAAATCTGCTTTAATTAAATTCATACCAATAAAAACAAGTAAAATTAAACGCGATAAAATCCGTTAAATTAGTTTTGTTCAATAAAATAAAATTGTACGTGTCAGCTCCGTCGCGTGACTGGAGTTTACTCCTGAAAAAATATTGTCTTAAAATATATACAATAAGCAAGGGAAGTAAATGAACCCATTTATTTATTTATATTGATTTGATAAATAAATATATTATATAAATTATTTAAAATGTATAACTTATTTTACATTATTCATTTCGCGCTATGAGATGCGCGAGTATGTTGCGTAGAAGAAAACTATAACGGCTTCACTTTTTATTAACGCTTGACTTTACTACCCATATATTTTTCTTAAGGAGCAAAATACAACAAACTCCAATAACTTAAAAATAAACTTAGCAGTTTTATTAACTAAACTAGAAACAATTAAGTTATTTAAAATAACATTAAGATGCATTTACTAGTGTTACATCGTGATGGCCAAATGGCAGCTGCCCTGTCAAATCTATATTTACAATCGAGTTCCGTAGTTTGGTCTTAGTCGAAATAGGGACTACACCATCAATTCAATTGATAATTAAGGATGTCTGAAACAACAAAAGTAGTCTTGGTTGAAAGGATCTATAATAGCAATGGACCGGCTACGTGACACATATCGACGGCAAAGGAACAATTTACGAATAACCTCATACCAGCAAATGGAGTGTCGTACGATCTTTTTCAACGATAAGCGTATGATATTTTATCCTCCGTTTGCGGGGTTTAAATCGATTTTCCTTTGGTATTTTTTATGTAACCTGATGGCGAATTGTCAGTGTGGTCTAGAAATTTCTTCGCCTTTGCTAACATTTTTAAATCCTAGCGTAAAATAGAAGCTTAATGCTGCTCTGTTTCGTATGGTGTGCAATGTAGTAGTGGTACAAAGATATTTTCTTTTTAATATCTGTTTTAATCGCAGCGTAAAATAGCAGCTTGACTTACTGTTTCGTCGTTTGGTGAGTGTAAAGAACTGGAAACTCTGTACTGGGTAACGAGTTTTTTTTTTTTGTATGTTACGCGATATCTTTGTAAATTGTAAACCGATTTTCATGAATCTTTTTTATTATAAAATGTCTCACATATATTTGGAGAAAAATTCTACACCTCAAGGTGAGCAAATAGGGAATGAAATTCTAGTAGCTAGGGCAAAAATCAAACTTTAATAAAATATAAAAGCCAACTTCAAAGAATAAAAAATAATTCCACATAAGTAATAGCTTCTTAAGTCAAGGCTATAATATATCTATACATTATGTCTTAGCACCGACTTCTGAAGCTGTTATTTGGAAATTATTGTATAGTTTTTAGTTTTTTAATGTCGGTTTTTACTTTTTATTAAATGTTTTATTAAATTTAAGCCCTAAAAATAACATTACATTTTTTTATTCATATTTTAATAATATACAAATACTATAGAAGACTTTTACCGATTTCTATTTTTTTAAGATACTTGCAAAAATGGGGGTTAGGTTTTTGGCTCTGCCGGCCCCCAAAAAATATGCCAATGGACTCACGGCATAACTTAAAAAGTTGTTGAACGCAGTGCCGATGTGCTCGCAATGGTGAAGCTGCTGTCCATCTTCAGCCTATAGTTTTTTTGGAATTGGCATATTTGAAGCAATACACCGTCATACATATACATCCGTCCCCAGAACCTCAGTCAGGTTGCGAGGCTTTGCAGAAGAAGCATTTGCCTAAATCATGATATTGGTGCAGAGTTATTTCTAGGACTAAGATGTATTACCACATTGCTAGAAATCGAGATTTTTTTAAAAATAAAATTATATACATGATTAGTCGAAGTAACGGCCATCTTTATCGATGCACTTGTGCGATTTTAAAACCATTTTATTACCTATAAATAAAATAAACGTCGTATCTAAATATGCACGTACCTCCCAAAACTGACATAATTTTAAGTAAGTGTAAGTGTCAGAACAAATATTAAAATAGACGGGGGCATAGAACTAATAAGTAAAGTCAGAAAAAGGACTTTTTCTTCTTCATTCACTCTTACCAGTTCACTGCTATTGTCTATCTTATGTTTTTGGTCTGAGTACATAACATAATTATAATGAAGTGATATTCTTGTTGAATTTAACTATAAATGTAAAAAGTCTTAACAGTGGTAGAGCCACGCGGCATATTTTGCTGTCGCATGGATGGGCCGGCTCAAACCGGGGTGGTACCACGACCTCACAGAATACCAGCGTGAAGTAGAGGTTTACTTCTGCATTTCGCCTGGTCGCAGGTGGCCGGAAGCCCCATCACCACCCCCCTCATCACCAGGGTATCGGAATTAAATGTAAGACTACCTCAGGAGGGTACCAGCATCCCTGGAGAATCCCTTGCTGAGCATCCACGCCCATGCTACCCTACTTTTTCTGAGCGTGGGTGCTCAGGCTGCCCCGCGAATTCTGGGGGGGGGGGGGCAAATTCCGCTCAAGACGAAACCTGCTGCCGTCCACTACCATCTGGAGACGGCAAAGCCGGCCTTGCTCTTTCTAACCGAGACATAGGTGTCTTCTCCGGCTGATACTTCGTATCTCTATTACCCGGGGTACAAATTGGAACACTTCTTTGTGCCCCGGGCTGGAGTTTGCGTGTACGTCAGAGAGGACATCTGTTTTCGACGCCTCGGCAGTCTTGAAGGTACAGACCTGTCCATTATATGGCTGCGCGTAGACAGCGACGACCATCCCCGCGTCTACGGGTGCCTCTATAGGTTCCATAGCGGTAATGCCGACACAGACCGACTCGTCGACCACGTCCAAATGGCTCCGTGCTACAACAGGTCCCTTCCGCATAGATCGTGATGTTCGGTGATTTTAACACCCACCACGCTGAATGGCTTGGTTCCCGTTTAACCGATCATGCGAGTAGATCTGTTTATGACTTTGCCTTGGCATATGGTCTGACACAACTGGTTACTTCGCCTACGCGGATCCCAGATGTGGAGAACCGGACGGATAGAGTCTGGATGAGAGGTCAGCAGTCCGTCGATGCCCCTCTTGGCTCTTCGGACCATTGTCTGATCCGGAGTACGGTGCCACTCACGCTCCCATCGCAGTTGCAATCTGCAGCTCGCCGCCGAGTTTGGCACTATAGGTCGATTGGGATGGGATGCAGTCTTTTTTTGCATCCTACCCTTGGGGGCGGGTTTGCTTCTCGCCGGATGATCCCAACGTTGTTACCGATTCTGTCGCTGATGTGGTACTTCAGGGAATGGAATTATTTATTCCATCATCTGTGGTGCCTATCGGAGACAGAACTCAGCCATGGTTTGGTCGCTCCTGTAAAATTGCATCACGCTATAAGCAGGAGTGCTACCGGGCCTGGGCTGACGCACCAACGTCCCGGGATGTCCTTCAGGTCCTTCAAAAGTGTCATTGCCAAGGCAAAGTCAGAGCACATCGGCAGAATTGGCGAGAAACTAGTTCGCTTCCCTTCGGGAACACGTACATTCTGGTCTCTCGTCAAGGCTGTCCAAGGGAACTTCTGTCAGCCATCTCTGCCATCTCTGCACAGGGTGGACGACTCACTGGCCCATGACGCAAAGGAGAAAGCCGATCTGCTAGGCTTTCTTTTTACTTCCAACTCGACTCTTGATGACGGGGGGAACACACCGCCTACCATCCCGCGGTGTGAGTGCTCCATGCAGGAAGTGCTGTTTACACAGCGCTTGGTGCGTAAAGCACTTCTCTCCCTGGACGTCAACAAGTCGAGTGGGCCTGATGGAGTTCCACCTATTGTGCTGAAGACGTGTGCTCTGGAGTTGGCACCGGTTTTAACGCGTCTTTTCCGGTACTTCTACTCCCTAGGCGTAGTCCCGAACTCATGGAAGACAGCTTTGGTGCACCCGATCCCTAAAAAAGGCGACCGCTCAGATCCGTCCAACTACAGGCCTATCGCTATCACCTCCTTGTTCTCCAAAGTAATGGAAACTGTTATTAACTGCCAGCTCATGCGGTACCTTGAGGATCACCAGCTGATTAGTGACCTCCAGTACGGTTTCCGTCGAGGTCGCTCAGCTGGTGATCTTCTAGGTTACCTAACTCATAGATAGGCGGAGGCAGTGGAGTCCAAGGGAGAGGCGTTGGCCGTTAGTTTGGACGTAGCGAAGGCCTCCGATCGAGTTTGGCACAAAGCGCTTCTTTCGAAGCTCCCTTCCTATGGACTTCCCGAGAAATCGTGCAATTGGATCACCAGTTTTCTTGCAGATCGGAGCATCAAGGTCGTAGTAAACGGTGCATGCTCCGATTACAAGCCCATTAACGCTGGAGTTCCACAAGGCTGATATGTTGCAAACCGGTAACATTTATTGCAATGCAGACGACAGCACTGGTGATGCTTTATACACCGGCCGGCAATATTTCTCGGGAAAACGTCGCTGAGTACCGGAACAAACTTGTGTCTGAAGTCGAGACTTTGTAGAACAAAGTCTCAGACTGGGGGCGACTAAATCTAGTCCAGTTCAATCCTCAGAAGACACAAGTTTGCGCGTTTACCGCAAAAAAGAACCCCTTTCTCGTATCTCCTCAGTTTCAAGGCACTCCCCTTGGTGCCTCAGCCAGTATCGGAATCCTAGGTGTCGACATATCGAGTGATGTGCAGTTTCGTGGTCACTTGGAAGAGAAGGCCAAATTGGCCTCTAAAAAGCTTGGCGTGCTCAGCAAAGCGGGACAGTATTTCATGCCGGCACACCGCTTGCAACTTTATAAGGCGCAGGTTCGGCCCCACATGGAATACTGTTCCCATCTCTGGGCAGGGGCTCCCTAGTGCCAGCTCCTGCCTACTCCTTCTTAAAAGGAGGGCAACGCATCTGCAATTCCCCTGTTATTGCAGTTGTTTATGGGCGGCGGTAGTCACTTACCATCAGGTGAGACGCATGCTCGTTTGCCCCCTCTCCTATAAAAAAATATTGCATATATTTATATTGCAAATATTGTCAATATCCCCATCATTTTTACCTCAAAAAAATCATATATTATGTACATTTCACATTCTAATATAATTTGCAGGCATATCTTGTTGCGTATAAAATATATCAAAGAGATCCTTTACATGTTTTACAATATATTTTATTCATGATATCAAATATAGTAAATCATTAAATGTGGAGTTATAACATTACATACCTTTAAGAAAAAAAATTTAGTTTAAATGACATAGCTTTTGTAGTGGCCGTGCCACCACCACCGTAAACTAAGTGGAACCCACATGGCCTGCCTCGTGTGGTCGTGGCAAGTCCACTCCGAATACGTATTGGTAGACTGCGACTAAAGAGTCATCCTGTCACCCTGTCCTCCATAGCCGAGGTGAAGTCGATGAGGTAAAGGACGAGTAGTGCTTTCCCAAGGAGTGACCGCCGATATGTGCGAAAGCGTTTCCGTATCCCTATATTTATGCGGAGTACGTAGAACACCATAGGGTTTTAATCATTGCGTTTTCTTGCCCCTGGTAGACGTGCATTCATAAGCATTTCCCATGAAAAGGAAAAAAGAAAAAAGATTCAAACTTAATCCAATATACAAAGCTTAGCAGAAAATAAATTCATATAATGCGCGATTTACTTTTTTATAGTATAAGGGTGACAAACGAGCACACAGTCCATCTGATGGTAAGTGGATGCTGTGGCCCATAGACATCTATCCTCGATTACAAATTAAAATGCAGATGCGTTGTCACCCGTGAGGACTAAGATGGAATGCCTCGTTTCCAGTAAAAAGGGTCTCCGGTTCTCTACACTCACCATACAAAACACAGCAGCCTAAAGCTGCTGTTTTACGCTGGTATTCTATGAGATTGTCACATTGTAGCTAAAGACAAGTATATAATTTTGCACCATTATTTTTATTTACTGTTTTAATAACAAATATTTTTAATTAGGTCTGTTACACAATTTTTTGTCATAAATCAATTCATAGAAATATATGAAAACTATGCCAGCATATTAATCAAACGTACAAACTAAACTTTACATATATCTATGATCATGTAAATAGTTATTTTAAGAATTTAGAAAATGTTCTCTATCTGTTCGTAAAGTTTCATCACAATCGACTGAACTATTCCAAAGATTATGCAGGACAGACAGATGGACAAAAATTTTAAAAATGTATGTGTTAATGGCATGCAAATAACCCTCTGAGCTTAATAGAAGCAAGTTATTTCAATATTACAGACAGGCACTTTAATTTTATTTATATGTATAGGTAAAATACCACTTAAACTGCGACTTTTTAAAACAGATTATTTAACCAATATTTCATATAAAATCGAATAAATATTTTAACTTTAAATTTAGCATACAGCTCTACAAAATTTTAATAAATCCTTAGTTAAATAAAATAAGTACCTCTTAAGTACATAAAATATGTAATCCTTTTTGAATTAGAAATAATCCAATGTTTTGAATAATTTATTAAGGGCCGATTTTCCAATCGTCGGATAAAAGTTTTCCATCAAAGAAATTATAACCCGACTGAATATTTTTATATTCAATCGGGTTATAATTTTTTCACTTTTGTGAAACAATTGAACTAGTTTATTCATACAACTGTTATTTATAATTTGTTTGTTGTATTTTATCCTATGAATAACTTTTATCTGAGGATTGAAAAATCGGCCCTAAATTGTTTTAAAATATTCTATATTTTATGGAACTGTTACAAAATTTATGTATATTTTTTGAATAAGCTTAAATGTATCAAGATCCTAGCTGATGTAAATTTTATCGAAGAAAAAATTGTGACACAATTTTTGTTATTCCAAGGAAAATGAAAAACAAATTTTACACTACAATTCAAAAAATAAGAACCACTTTCGTTACCGCTCAACTAAAAAATACAAACCCAAGTCAAATTAATTACAAGGACAAAAAAGTTATAAACGAAAAAGCACTTCACCATTAATCTAAACGTAAATAAAGATATATGGGTTCCGAGGTGCGTTGTTCCAGCCGGCTAGATATTTGTAAGAAAAACTGGCTGAAAATATAGTGAAAAAGTGTTATACAACCGGAAAGAGTTGACACTTTACCGTATATATTTAGAAGTCTTTCAACTACCATTTTTGACGTATGATTGATTTGATGACTGATTTGATTTGATGATGAATGATTGACTTTGAAATATGATTCTAATGATACAATTGATACAATTAAAATTGTTGTGCAACCGACTTCAATATCAATAAAATGAGAACATCATCAATGTCGTCGGAGTCAATTAAATATGCATTATTAAGGATAACTCAAAAACTACTAGTCAGATCTTGATCAAATTTATATGGTACCACATGAGAAGCACGAGCTTTCAAATAAAAAATCATCAAAGTCAGTTCACCTAGAAAAAGGTTCTGAGGTTGTTACCTAACAAAACCTAAAAATGTTACCTAAAACAACACATAAAAATACAGTCGAATTTAGAACCTCCTCCTTTTTTGAAGTCGGTTAAAAATAGATTTAATTATACGTAAACAAGTGCGATGAGTGGTAATAACTTTATTATATTTAATTATGCTATAGGTGGATGTTATCTGCAGTTAGTGTTCCATGCGTGTAAATATTTTTTCCGGAAATTAATTGCAAATAAAATTAATAAAAATAACGTATTTAATTCGATATTTCATTTACTAACTATACTTTTTTATATTCATTCTTTCATCATCGTCATTGATTACAGCTTGCCCTATATAGTATATTATCTATGTTACAGCCTGTCAAAAGTCCACTGATGAATATGGCTTATGTTAAGAAAACTATGCCAGCATATTAGTCAAACGTACAAACTAAACTATACATAATATATCTATGATCATATCCATATGATAATGTAATAGCGGCACATGTACTGTAAATAGTTATGTTAAGAATTTCATCATATATAAGACACTGACATCCATTTTGAGTGCGAGAATCAATCGTCACCTGGACTTAAATCAGGTGATGTCACGCGCTCATAATGGAGCTTTTTTATACGTGGTAGAGCCATGCTGCAGCTATATTAGTAGTATAGTTGTAGTACGAATGGGTCGGCTCGACCGGGGAAGGACCACGCTCTCACAGAATACCAGCGTAAAATAGCAGCTTAACACTGCTGTGTTTCGTATGGTCAGTGTAGAGAACCGGAGACCCTTTTTACTGGAAAAGAGGCATTCCATCTTAGTCCTCACGGGTAACAACGCATCTTCATTTCGATTCTTTATTGAAGATAGACATCTACCTATGGGTCACAGCAACCACTTACCATCAGGTGGACTGTGTGCTCGTTTGTCACCCTATCCTATAAAAAAAAATGTCATAGGGGATGGATTTCACCATAGTTGCTACGCTTAGCAGGTGGGTTTGCTCCAGCAGGTTCTTATTATTTTCAGTTGGTCTCAGGAGAATGCTGTCCATCTTCTGTTTCAGTTTCCTTGTGTTTTCTTTTACGACATCCACGGGATGATATGGGGTAGTTAATTGTCTTACGCCACCATAAAAATATAAAAAAACTACGGTTGCTAACCCGCCTGCCAAGCCTGACAACTATGGCAAAATAAGGCAATCTATGAGAAAGGCTATGTTCAGCAGTGAACTTTTGTCAGGCTATAATGATGATGATGATGATCATCTATCATTACAGCCATCATACAGATCATCATGATAAATTAAACAAAGATAGATAATTGGAATAAAATAGAGTAAAGGAAACATACCCAATATGGTTTGATTTTAATATAAACCTATATAAGAGACACAACTTTGAGTATCAAAGCTATTAATCAAATCAAAGACAAATTAGCGAAGTGTACGCAACTTCCTAACACAGTGATTGCTCATTTAGTCACTTGTTCAATGAAATGAAATGAATGTGAATGAAATAAGCATACGTCACGGTCGAACCAATTATGAAAACACATGTATATCTTTTTTTCCAACTACAATTTCATATATTTAAATGATAATATTTATAAAAAAAATCTATTGAAACAATTTTGTGTATCATGTTCTCCTAATTATTACAGTTTATATATCTGACCAACAAACAAATATAGGCGAAACGCTGAGTATATTTGAAATGTTTCATTCAATTTAAATATATTTCTCAACGTGGTAGGGCCAAGCTGCAGCTATATTATTGTTGTAGCACGAATGGGTCGGTTCGACCGGGGAAGGATCACACTCTCACAGAATACCATCGTAAAAGTGTAGAGAACCGGAGACCCTTTTTATTGGAAACGAGGCATTTTATCTTGGTCCTCAGGGATGACAACGCATCTGCATTTTGATTCTTTATCGAGGATAAATGTAGATGTCTATGGACCACAGTATCCACTTACTACCTGGTGCACTGCGTGCTCGTTTGTCACCCTTATTCTATAAAAGAAAATATAAAGTATAATCTATTAAAGTCTATTAATAATATAACACTGCTGATGAAGCATTTCTTAAAATTAAAATATTAAAAACGTAAAATATTAAAATGATGTAGTTATTTAGAAAATCATTTTTTAATCAATTATATTTTTAAATACGGTACTTGAAAATGGTTTACAATCATTGCAATTTCGACTATAACCGATATATATGCATGCCTTACAAACGAACTCGTTAACTATATCAACTTAAGCTATAAGGAACTTCTTACTGACAAGATCGTCATCATCATCATCGAACATTCCATACTAAAATGTCCTTTCTTACTTATATAGAAATTGCCAGTATCGCCACACTTTGTCGGAGGATTGACGACCGCAGTACCACCTTTGTCTAACGCTTTAAGTTTTTTTTTATAGGAGAGGGGGCAAACGAGCATGCGACTCACCTGATGGTAAGTGACTACCGCCGCCCTGAACAACTGCAACACCAGGGGAATTGTAGATGCGTTGCCGGCCTTTTAAAAAGGAGTAGGCTCTTTTCTTGAAGGTCCCTAAGTCGTATCGGTCCGGAAACATCGCTGGTGGTAATCGATTCCACAAGGAAGTTGTGCGAGGAAGAAAACTTCTTCTAAATCGCACAGTGGTGGACCGCCAATCATCAAGATCATCAAGATGAGGTATCGCGAGTTTTGTCGCGATGTGTGATGGTGAAATTGAGCGGCTGGAATTAGTCCGAACAATTCCTCAGAGCACTCCCCGTGATAGATGCGATAGAATACGCAAAGAGATGCAACATCTCTACGCAGTACCAGTGAGTCCAGCTGATCGGAAAGAACTCGGTCGTCGACGATTCGAGCCGCTCTGCGCTGTATGCGGATGATTTAAGTGGATGATTTAAGTGGGTTATAGTGGCATTATATCCTCCTTGTCTTCCCGTACGTATCGTAAACGTCTAAACAAATGCCTGAAAATATTTCAACAGATCAAGGATGGTTAGCCCTTAGGGTAGTACTGATATTGATAACCTCCAAACATACTTAATGATTACGGCTTTTTCTACATTTATGAAAAAAGAAATATTAGAAACAACAAATAGAAAAAAGTAAGGTAAGCAGTCTACATAAGTTCTACTGTTGAGCACAAGTCTCCTCTCATAGCTCTAGCGTAGGAAAGACTGCCTCACTTCTTTGAAGATATTGCATGTCGAAATATTATTTTATTTCTCACAGATTGCCATTTTTTTTATATAACACGACAACAAGGGTTACAAACGAGCCCACAGTCCTTATGGTAAGTAGATGCTGTGGCCCATAGACATATACAGCTATTCTCGATTTAGAATCAAAATACAGATGCGTCACCCCTGAGGACTAAGATGGAGTGCCTCTTTCCAGTAAAAGGATATCTGGTTCTCTACACTCGCCATACGAAATATTATATTTTACGCTGGTATTCCGTGAGAGCGGGGTCCTTCCCCGGTCGAGTCAATCCATTCGTGCCACAACCATAATATAGCTGTATCGTAGCTTTACCAAATATACAGGTTCCTCACCACTGAGCCGTACTCTTAATGTTTTCGGTGGGAATCTAAATAATTAATAGGTTCTGAACCAACAGGACTTATTTTTGTAATCCAAATTGATATTAGTTACTTAGATCTTCAAACATTTTCGGTGAAATTTATTATGGATGGAATTAGACAAAAGTTAAGCTCATACAGGCTTTGAGTGATGGTTATTAAAAATAGTAAAGTAGGATATTATTAAAAAAATCATGAATTATTTTACGAACAAAGTTAATAAATAGATACAATCAATCAAAACTATTAAAAAATATATCTTTAGTTTACGAAGCTTGCGGGCTATTGAAGTGTTGAGCTGAGCTAGTTTAATATAGCTGTGATGTTAGCCGACAAATGAAAATAAATTTCCTCGGTGACCTGTGAGGTTGCGACATGTGACGGATGTCATTCTATCCGTCAATCTTAATTTAGCTCTTTTTCCACTTAAATATTTTAAAAATATATTCCCTGATAACTTGAACTAATTCCAAATAAATTATAAACTTTTAGTTAAAACTTTAACATATAAGTTAATTTATAAATAGGGAAGGGAAGAAAAGTTCTCGAGTGACAGCCTCGTACTGGTAACCGAAGTGTAGGGCGGCCCCCCACTAGATGTAATGACGACCTGCTAAGACCGTGTTTTGTGATATTCCTTGAGGGAGGCCTATGGTCAGCATTGGACTTGTGAGGCTGCAATGATGATAATGATCATGAATAATTAGCTAAATTTTTGCAGATATTCCAAATTATCGATATCACATTAATTTAATTACTAACAATGTAAGGCGATGCAAAGAATTTCCTCCTTCAACAAAACATCTAATTGTGCACAGAAATTCTATAGATATTTTATAAATTAATTGGTGTTAAGTAATCAAACATCGTGGAGAAATTCTGTTATTGCTTTGTTTCTTATTTTTTAACTTACCAGCACAACTTAACCGTAATGTGAAATACTAAATGAATTATTAGTTATCACAATAAGGAGATGTAATAGCCGACTGACTTACTGACTCGGTATAATTTAAGCTAAAACTTACCGGCTTTTTCAGCTCCCTGTTAAAACTACTCAATGAATAAAACTTATTCACTAAAACAACAAAAAGAATCGACACTTGTCCAATAAGTAGCATTCAAGTCAAAGAAATTTACAACACTCAATCCACTAATTGTTTAAGATTTAAATTAACGTAAAAAATTAAAATTAGTTCGAAGATTACAGGGAGCGCGGCAAAATTTCCCGGGCGTGCGCTCAGAACTATTTTTCAGCCGAACTGAAGTGAAGGGCGAAGCAAAAGCATTTGAATGGACGGTTCGCCGCAACGCTCATGCGCGTTCATACTGGCTTGAATGAATCTTAGTAATGTTTTGGACGGCATAAGAAAATATTCAAAATGAATACAGGAGTTTTTCTTGTCATATTGCTCGAAAACTCAGACAATAGTAATTTACGTGGTATGCATGTTAATTAAATCTAAACGTTAAATTTAACAATGAGTACAATAGAACAATACATTTAAAACCAATTAAAAGTATAATTTAAATCCGCAGTGTATTCAAAAGTTTTAACTTAAAGCGACGTTACAGTTACAGTAGAGAGCATCACTTTTACCATATACGTATATTAGGGTGGTTTTGAAAAATATGCAGTTTTCTTATGTAAATGATTTAAAGTTGCATGTTTTATAGACATTTTATTTAAAAATGGAATAACGATATCTTGGGCATAAAATATATTATAAAGATAGTCTCAAAATCGATTACTACCAGAATTTTAGGATCTTCATCATCCTACAGAAAATTTTAGGTTTTTTTTCTTAATTTAAGCGGGGAACTTTATTTTCAAAAGTGTTTAGATATTATATAGCACGCTACGTTGATATGGGGCATTATGAAAAAATCCAAACCATAAGAGTTAAAGGATGCTTGTCATCGTCGCATCTTGTTTACCCGTCAAATACACAAACAAAATTACATTAAAATTTATAAGAACAATGATAGGAATTGAACCTGCTCGTTTGATTTTAAAAAATCTACACATGCATTATTGCGTAAGTCGATAGTATTAGAATAGAGATCAAATCTTGCGATAATTTGTATGAATTTAAATTTTTATGTTTTAAGAAGAAATATAATGAAGATTGTCATAAATGTTTTAGACATGAAATCATTTTCCATCACATTTAAGGAGTATATGATCATTAATCATAGAAGTAAAAATTGGGAATTACAATAACATATAAAAGTAATACCTTTGATTTGACACCCAAAAATTTTTTTTGCAACACCTGCAGTGCGGTTATGTAACTCGGGTGAGAATTGTTACCGATTGGAATCACTTCTGCGTTGTTTTTGCATTTAGCAAAACACGTTATATTTGTAAACTAAAAAAAATATTAATATTAATTATTTATCTATAAAATTAGCTTTTATATGGAAAATATTTTGATCAATTAAATTTTTTTACAAAAAAAATCAAAATATTTGTCTTAACTATTAACACATTCTAGCTATTTATGGGAGTTTGTTTATGTACTCGTTGATGTTGATAAACAAGCTAGTTGCACAAGCATTGGTGAACTCTTTAAAGACATTCTTTATTTCTTCTTCGGAATTGAATTTTTTGCGTATAAAAGAGCTGTCTGTACCTCCAAAAAAGTTAAAAATCTGTCGGGGCAAGGTCTCAAAAATATTGTGGATGTGAAAGGGTCTCTAGCTTTTCCTCTGCTAATTTTGCCAACGTCTGTTGTGCAGTATGTAGCTGGGCATTGCCATGAAGAACCAATTCACCAATCTGGGCTGTATGTGTGCCATCTTCTCCACCATGATTTCCTGTTCTTAAGTAAAGGAAGTTTTTATTTTTGTTTCAATTTTCCCATACAAAACGGCAGTTTCATAGGTAAAGACCTGAGGTCAATATTTAATTATAAGTATCATAATATTCAAAATCACAATTTTGAAAAAGAATTATGTTATTCCTTGTCTTAATTTTAAAAATGTATTTGAATTTACAATTTCAAAGTGGCTACAGTTCAACAAAACGTCAATTTTATAGGCAAAGAAAGATCTAATATAAATATAGACATCGACATCTGACCAATACTATATTTAATAGTAACACTTCTGTACTATGACATTGTCTGTCATTTTAGTCAAATAAACATTCGGTTCGCGACTACAAATAAAAGGAATATGGTTATTGTTTTCAACGAAATTAAAGGTAAGGAAATAAAGGTTTTGCCGGACAACTAATGGCTAGACCCTACATTGTTTCTACGCTCTCTATTGGGGCTATGGAACGTTTTGTCACACAACAGCATCCCTGACGACAATGACCATCGACAGACTTACAATACTCCAGTTGCTTCATAACTTCAGCAGCCCATGGACACATCAATCAACTTCAAACAAAGAAAGCCACCGGTGCAATTTCACCAATGAGGACTCGCCGAATCGTCGATATCGTCGAATCCAACAGTGATGCACTACTGCTACTTGGCGTCGGAAAAAGGTAAGTGGGTGGTATCTACATAAACGGCCAGTTATCCATCCGTCTAGACAGTGAAAAAACGATAGAGTGGGACTAGAGCTACAACCTTCTTCCGCCATAGAAATAATAACATTTCTTTGCCGTAAAAAGCCGACAGTCGAAATTGACTCCAGTCACATTTTCGAGCGATCAGAGATCAGGGTAACTGTGATAAGTCCTATGTATGTTTTACGACGAAAGTGTATGAACGATCCAAAAACAAGTCCGACATTCGACACTTATCTGATGATATCCCGGACGTCAATCTGAGCAAGATTAGATAGATGGCATTTATCTTTACAGCATCCTGGATGGTACTTAAAGTTCTTAAAATATTATTTTATAACATCTAATATAAAAGATTTCTTGCGAAAGATCTATGTATGTAGCTGGTTGTACGTTCTTTTTTTGCGAGTATATTTTAAATAAAAACATATTTAGAGTTCCATATAAATTAATATAATATCACCAATAGTGTCCACTATCTTTGCTATTTTCATAATGTCCACATACGACGAAAAGAAATGAAAACAATCATAGATAGCGTTGACAAAAAATATTAAATAGGATTGATCGGTCCTAAATGCGAACCTTGAGGAACACCTGAGCTGTTTTTACGTGTAGGTAGGCTATTATCATTAACGTCTACATTGAGTAAGTGATCCGTTAGATATGTTTTCAGCCAATTAAGCATTGACCCAGAAAAACATAAATGAGCAGCTCTCAGCGAGCAATTTCTAAGCGCGTCTTGATTGTTTGCTTTATTAAATAAGTCGGGTTTGCAACTCCACGTTTAATTTTAAGTGTGAAAAAATAAATGAACCGTATCCCGTTATGGCACTGGTAACCAATATAATTTGAAGTTAGTTAATTCTGCGTAACCTTTTAGAAATGTTGATATTAGTAGTTGGTCAGCCTAGCCTGCTGTGTTAATCCAGAACTGTATATTGATAATCAGCACGATTGTATACTAATGACCTTACATACCCGAAAGAGAGTGCAACAATACTTTCAATCCACTGTCTCTAGTATTGAAACTCTGCGGGCGAGTTCTTCTGCTTCATCATTGCCCCTAGATCCGCTGTGACACTTTATCCATGTAAGAGTTACGCCATTAAAACAACAATCTGCATTCAGGCACTGGTAATATTCAATTTGTGATTAGCCAAAATGTGATCCAAGATCGACAAGGTCAGTATGCCAGTATGCCTTGTCGATCTTGTAGTCAGTAAAACCTATTTTCTAATATGAATCTTCGGTACTTTACCTTTAGTCATAATCATTGTTGTGTGCCGAATATTTAAGGCAATAAGAATTTTAGAAAGTTAGGTCGTAATACCTACACCATTTTTTAAGTATAGGAAGTGCCGCTAGACGAAGAGATATGTTTGAAATGTCTGTAGCCAAACCATTAGCAGAACCTATGATATAGATATATGTAGTTAGTGATTAGTTTGGTAATTGGGTAATTAGTAATCATATTCCACAGAAATGGCGAGAGCACACCACCTTGTGATCAATCTTAAACAATTTAGGCTGCAAAATAAGGCTGGTTTAGCTCCTTGCTAACCTGCTCTTTTTATAAAGGTTCCGAGACCAATTGATTTCTGTTTGAAGGCGTCTTTGATTCGGCTAACGACTTGATGCAGAGCCTGTTCCGTTGACTTACCAGCTGAGCTTACTGAGCTTTTAGCATATTGAGCGTACAAAGGCTATTTTGTTGATAATATTTCTCTTTCTTTCTCTATTGGCTTTCTATAGTGCCATCTTTATGGGTTTCGAAAGGAAAGATGTGAGGCCGATATGTCTGAATGATTTTGCGTCTGTGTATTTGAATGAATGTTACTTTTACATCCCACTAACCCTTCGGAACGTGCCTTAGCACCAGACACGCTCGTAATAACCACCATTTTATTTTTAAATGATTAGTTTTTGCAATTCAATGTTTGTTGGTGTAATCATTTATCCACCTTACTTGCCTGGTTCGCTTGCATCCTGGGAAGTGTGTTTTTTGATGGACTTACGTGGTTCCGGAGTGTACTTATTACGAAAGGAAGTAGGGTATTTTCGGTATTTTCTTTTGCCAATTCTAAGCAGGTTCCCTACTGGCAGTCTAGTACAGGCAAACTTAGCATAAGATGACCCCCACTTGGCCTATGTTCAACAGTGGTCTTATGTTGATGCTGTTAATGACGATTATGATGACTTTTTGACGTTTCATTTTCATGTTAGTCCCCAGTAGAGACAATAATTCTGCGACTTTCTTAGTTTGAATTTGGTTGGTGTCCATGAGCTATAAAAACCATGTAATAGTAAACTGTTGGCAAGTCACTTTAACAATAAAAATAATTCTGCTGTATCATTACTGTAATGTTAATTTAAATACAAGACATCTAATTTATCGGGCATTCACATAACTAATTCATCGTTTATGCTTATGCATTCCTACGTATCCTGTTGAAAACTTATTTTCTTTTCATTAATTCAGCGAAACGCAAGATGTTCTCATCTGTTTGAAAATGTAGCAAAAATATAATTTGAAAACAGTACCGCACATATCTCACAAAAATAATTCAAATGTTTTGGAACGAAATTCTTTATCGGACGGTACGGATTTGGCGGATGGGGGCTAGGCCACAAAAAGTGTAACTCCTTCTGAGGTAGTGTAGACGGCCTTGGCGGCTATAAGGAAGCGAGATAGAATAATATCCATCTCCCTCGCACTTTTCTTTTCTTGCCATGAAAGAAATATTACTTTATTTTAAATGACGCTTCATTTTAATAGACGCTAGTAATTCATTTATTTGTATTTGTGAATCAATAATAAATACGTTTATCAATAATAATATACTAAGAAAAGAACTTCGTTCCAAGCGAGTGTTCCACGACACTCACGCATGTTTTTTTTTATAAAACTGAAGTGACAAGCTGTCGGTTCTTCGAGCTATATGGCCGGCCCATTGCCACTTCAGCTTACTAATCCGTTGGGCTATGTCGGTTACTCTGCTTCTACTGCGGATATCCTCGTTTTTAAGTCTATCACGCAGAAAAACCCCGAGCATAGCGCTCTCCATAGCTCGCTGAGCGACCTTGAGCTTCCTCATACGGCCAGCGGTGAAGGATCATATCTCAGATCCATAGGTCATCACTGGCAACACGCACTGGTTGAACAGTCCTTTTTTTGGTTTTGAGGTATGCCTGACGAGAAGATGTGTCGTAATCTCCCAAACGCTGCCCAGCCGAGTTGAATCCGTCAGAGTCCTAACATACTTGTAAAAAATTAAATATAATGATATATAAATGAAGACTGTAATATACTGATTGAAGCTATAGAAGGCACATTTTTAAGAAAATACGAGGCTTATCCAAGAAATAGAGACTGTTTTTTTTTTTCATCTTTTCAAAATCTACTTCTGAACATAGGCCTCTCCATAGAAGGCGGATTACTTACTAAGGCTAAATTTACACAATGAAATACTGTTAAATGTTAAATGTATTCTATTAAATAAATTCTTTAGAAAAATAATTAACAGTATTCTATTAAATAAATTCTAATGAATTGCTTGATTCCCACACTGTAGGTGTAGTATAACATAAATATTATAAAATTTTGCTGTACGGACAGTTATCTCCTCTATGCTCGCCTGTCCAGCCTAATAGGAAGCCTTCTTACATATTTTATAATATACCATTACTTGTCTAAAAATAGCCCTGACAGTTAATGGTAATGTGTAACCCTTTTTTTACATGCGGAATTGCCTACGCATACCCGCCTCGCGGGGGCAAGGACGTGTTAACTCCTCGCACCGACTAAAACCCCATGTTGTTCCACCTTCGCCACATATTGACAGGGCCACGGGAACGCTTTCGCACACATCCGCGGCCCCACCAGCGCCGGCCGCCCCATGGCAGCCCCTTCTCGGGGGAGGACCTCTCCTCCCCATTCTCTTTCTCAGGCAAGTCGCACCAGGAACACACGGCACGCCCCCCTCCACGGCCTCCAACTCCACCTGCGTAACGGGCCCCCCGGGTCCGATAAACACCTTTGCTTGCACTTGCGCGAAGGTTAATAGTATATTTAATAGTACAATTAACTTACAGTATACTTATATATTATTCAATGTATTATAATTTCTAATTAAATAATATAACGCTTCCAAATTTAAAACGATATTTCCACAATTATTTCTTCTGTGGCAGCAACGCGCCGGGTTACCGTTACAGCCAGTTAAAGTCCACTGCTGAACATAGGCCACCCCCATAGATTGCCTCACAGGGGGGATGTTTGTCATAGTTGCCAAGCTTGGCAAGCGCAGTTTTTATTTTAGTCATTGTTAGGAAGACGCTGCTGCCCATCTCCTGATTTGTTCTCCTCTTACGAAACATATCATACGTAGAGGACATAATCGCCTATAACTGCCCATGATCGGTAATGTCCGAAAAACCGACACAGCGGCCATTACCGCTGTGTCGGTTTTTCGGACAAACATCAAAGGAAGTTCGGCCATGATCGTGCGCGCGTCTACATGATCGCCGAACGCCGATGCTCTATAAACTTACCTTGTTACCGAAATAGATCAAGTAAAAATAGAACAACTTCCTTTTTTTCACCACTCTGTTATGGTCTACATTTCAATAATAGTTATATTATAAAGTAATTAAAATAAATAGCGGCAGCTGCTACTGTTTCAACGTCCATCTCGGACAGATGACAATAGAAATATGTAGGATGCACGATTGTGGGCAGCCGCGCAATGATTGTGACAATCATGCCCCATTCTGTGGTTGTCAATCATGGCCAATGGTGTATAGGCCCCATAATGATCGAGCGTAATGGCCGCTGTGTCGGTTTTTCGGATAAACATCAAAGGAAGTTCGGCCATGATCGTGCGCGCGTCTACATGATCGCCGATGCTCTATAAACTTACCTTGTTTTATTTCGGTGTATAGTTAACATCTACCTTTTTTGCTTCCTTTTTTTTTCATTACTCTTTTAAGGTGTACATTTAAATAATGGTTATACATATAAACTAATTAGGTAAATAAATAACGGCAGCTGCAACTGTTTCAACGTCCATCTCGGACGGATGACAATACAAATATGTAGGATGCACGATCGTGTGGGCAGCCGCGCAATGATTGTGACAATCATGCCCCATTCTGTGGTTGTCCTTCATGGCCGATCGTGTATAGGCGGGGTTACGTTTCATGTTTCAAGCAAGTTCAATTTCAAATATAAGTTTTTCGGTTTCTATTATATGTATATGAGAATAATATACGTAGTTTGGTTTATCCATTTATAATCTAATTAATATAAAATATAAGGAACTAATATTTCAGTAATAAACATTAATATCTAAACTTTTGCTATGAAGCCCTCATCAGGTAAACTTAGCCTCACAGCATCAGATCAGAGCAAAAGTTCTGAGGTAACACACAAAAAAATACAGTCGAATTGAGAACCTCCTCCTTTTCTTGAAGTCGGTTGAAAAAAGATAAGGGAGGATGTACGCAAAAACTGCTTATTCAGTTCCTTAATCTTTCTCTGTTTGATTATGTTTATGTGGGCTACTTAGTTGCAAATAGGTACCTTAACTTGGTCAACAAATTATTATTGTAAGTTACACTAAGTAGACAAAGAGCACTAAGAGCACTAAGTAGACATAGAATGATTGACTGGATAGTAAACATGCTCAGTACACGAACTACGAGTATGTCTTGCGTATGTGGACTATGAGAAAGCCTTTTATTCCGTCGAAATTTGGGCGGTGCTGTAGTCCCTTGAGCAGTGCCAAGTTGACTGTCGATATATCGAAGTGCTGAAGTATTTGTACAGTAGGGCTACGATGGCTATCCGAGTACAGAACCAGAGTACGAAACCTATCCAACTGCAGAGAGGTGTAAGACAGGGTGACGTTATATCCCCGAAACTCTTCACCGCTGCATTCGAAGACGATTTCAAGCTACTGGACTGGAAAGGATACGGTAATAACATCAATGGCGAGTACATCACTCATCGTGACAACAAAAGATTGCTGGGGAATCTCAAGCAGTCAAAATAAGAAGGACCTGCACGCAGGGTGGGGTTCTTTCACCTCTCCTTTGGAATATGGACATAAATGAACTAATCATCAAATGAAATGCCATCCACTTCTATACAATTGGTTATGCAGATGACCTGACAATACTGGTCTCGGGAAAAACGGCAAGCATGGTGTGCGACATGACCCAAGCGGCTCTCCGTATAGTGGAGAGTTGGTGCAAAGAATACGACTTAACCGTCAATCCAAATAAAACGGTTTTAGTAATGTTCACACAAAAACGAATGTTGAATAATTATCACCTACCAAGTTTCTCTTCAGCACAAAACTCCAGCTATCCTCTGAGGTAACGAGTTAAAATACTTAGGTCTTACCTTGGATAGTAAACTCAACTAGAATAAACACATAGAAAACAAAATCAACAAGGCTAGTATAACTTTCTGGCAATGCAGAAACATGATTGGGAAACGATGGGGTCTGACGCCAAAAATTATACTGTGGCTGTACAAAACTGTAATTCGGCCCATGATCACATACGCCGCTCTGATATGGTGGACAGAAACGAATGAAGTCACCACTATAAAGAAGCTTCACCGCTCAGAGATTGGCATGTATGGCTGTCACAGGCTGCATAAGGACTACACCAACAGCAGCCTTAGAGTCTATGCTGGACTTACCCCGCTTCATCTATACATACAACAAGAAGCGAATTTAGCTGCTATAAGACTCCAGACCCTACACATACAGCAAGAAGCGACTTTAGCTGCCAAACTCAAACGACAGTCAATTAATTTAAATAATGTAAATAATGCTCTATCGAAATTAGTACATTGCACTGACCTCTATATATACATATATAGAGGTCAGTGGTACATTGGTTTAACGTCAACAATTTGTTCTTAAACGGCAATAAGACAAAATGTATTAAATTTACAATACCTAGTGTTAAACATTCAAATACCAATGTGCTCTTAAATGGGGAGGAGTTGAGTCTTGTGGATACCAGTGTTTTTCTTGGTATTACTATAGACCCGAAGCTTCAATGGGGCCTCCATATATCTAAATTAGCAAGCAGGCTTAGTTCTGCAGCATATGCTGTAAGAAAGATTAGAAGCCCCACCAATGTTGAGACCAGCTAGATTAGTTTATTTCAGTTACTTTCATAGCGTGATGTCTTATGGAATTTTGCTATGAGGTAATGCGACTGACATCGAAGCTATATTTGTTTTGCAAAAGAGAGCCGTACGGGCGATTTATAACTTAAATTGTAATGAGTCCCTTAAGGCTGCGTTTGCAAATCGGGCGAAATTATGCTGTTTTTCGGTACATTTTGTGACAAAACTAAACCAAATCAAACATAGCTAATTGCTACCACGTATAGAATGGTTCTTCATCTTCAAATGGTGGTGACTTTTTTGTTGAAAATAATAGATTTTTATATTGTAAATACGATCTTCCCTAGCCATTTTCTACAAAATTAACGATACAGGCTCATGTTTAGGTACATTTTTGTTCTATTATCAACATATATTAAAATTTCTAAAAATACTATAAGTAGGCAGACATATTCAATAAAAAATAGTGGTGTTTACTTTTTATCAAAATGTCACAAATAGTAAAAATAAAATAAAAACTGATGCTTATTTTTTCACATATTTTGCTAATACGGATGAATCATAATGGATTGCAATAAGGGTTATTTTATTTTTGGTGCCTGTTTTGATTTATTGTACAAAAATTTCGATGAAACCTCAGTTCGCGCTTGGTCACCGTCATGAGTGGATACTGTATCGCCTGCCTGATTGAAGCGGCCGAAAAAGATCGCTGTACACACACAAAACATTCGAATTTGATACATAGGTACTTGACAAGGCAAAATAATATTATTATTTTTATAATCACACATTTTTGTTATAATATTTTGTTTCGCTGAAAGTAAGTGGGATTTATATATATAAATAATTATATAAATGCCTATTCGTCTTGGACTTTATGGAGTGATCTGAAAGTGTTCATCGGTGACTGCTACTGGAACTCCTGGTCGAGTAGAACTAGATGTGCCGAGTTTGGGCTCGTTTTGGTAGTTATGATGAGACTTTACCTCCGGACTTGATGGGGAGACCTGATGATGTACTTCGGTGACCATTACTGGAACTCCTGGACGAGTAGAACTAGGTGTGCCAAGTTTGGGCTCGTTTTGTTAGTTATGATGAGACTTTACCTCCGGACATGATGGAGAGACCTGATGGTGTACTTCGGTGACCATTACTGGAACTCCTGGACGAATAGAACTAGGTGTGCCAAGTTTAGGCTCGTTTTGTTAGTTATGATGAGACTTTACCTGCGGACTTGATGGAGAGACCTGATGGTGTACTTCGGTGACCATTACTGGAACTCCTGGACGAGTAGAACTAGGTGTGCCAAGTTTGGGCTCGTTTTGTTAGTTAGATGAGACTTTACCTCCGGACTTGATGGAGAGACCTGATGATGTACTTCGGTGACCATTACTGGAACTCCTAGACGAGTAGAACTAGGTGTGCCAAGTTTGGGCTCGTTTTGTTAGTTATGATGAGACTTTACCTCCGGACTTGATGGAAAAACCTGATGGTGTACTTCGGTGACCATTACTGGAACTCCTGGACGAGTAGAACTAGGTGTGTCTGCCACTCCATCAAGTCCGGGGGTAAGTTCTTATCATAACTAACAAAACGAGCCCAAACTCGGCACACATAGTTCTACTTGTCCAGGAGTTCCAGCAGTAAGCACCTAAGTACACCATCAAGTCTCTCCATCAAGCCTGGAGGTTAGGTATCATAATAACTAACAAAACGAGCCCAAACTCGGCACACATAGTTCTACTTGTCCAGGAGTTCCAGCAGTAAGCACCTAAGTACACCATCAAGTCTCTCCATCAAGCCTGGAGGTTAGGTATCATAATAACTAACAAAACGAGCCTAAACTCGGCACACCTAGTTCTACTCGTCCAGGAATTGCAGCAGTAGTCACCGAAGTACACTATCAGGTCACTCTATCAAGTCCCGAGGGAAGCTCTCATCATGACTAACAAAACGAGCCCAAACTCGGCACACCTAGTACTACTCGTCGAGGAGTTCCAGTAGCTGTCACCGAAGTATACCTTCAAGTCACTTCACCAAGTCCGAAGCTTAAGTCTTATCATAACTAACAAAACCAGCCCAAAGTCCACAGCCACCATCTCACTGCTAGTAGTGGGCTTCTAGTGCCTAGCAGTCTCTGGAGCAGCTACATATTACGTACGTATTTCGTATGTAATATATTTTTGTAGGTAGAAATGAGAAAAAAAATCAATCTTTCAAATTATCAAAATGTTTTTACTTTATTACGATTCCCACACCCGCAGCTAACCGTGCGTACACTTGTGTGTGTGACCCGTGTCAATGTAATAGTTCGATTCTATACCTATCAATTTTGCAAACGCGTCCTTAAAGAAAAATTTAAAGAAATAAACATATTAACTTTGGCATCGCAATATATTTATGAAAATGTAATGTATGTACATAAAACATAAATAGTTTTGATACGAATAAAGATGTTCATACTTTAAACACTAGGAACAAACATAAGCTTGTAAATACCAGTTACTAGACTCCACAGAATTAGTAATTCATTAATGGGGTATAATGGGATATAAAATTAACAATGTATATGCTTTTACAACAAAATCCCAGAAAATGTACAAAATTTGTCAATAAATAAGTTTAAATGTTTTATTAAAGCAAAATTGTACATAAAAGGTTATTATAATATCAAAGAATACATAAGTGAAAAAAAACCCTGGGAATGAGGTGATCGCCCGTACGGCGATCATCTCATTCCCATTTCACTCACTTAAAATTTGTACAAACAAAAAAAAACAAAATTATTGTAAATTGAAATATGTTTAAAAAAAAGTCCCGCTGGGTTTCTTGCCGGTTCTTCTCAGGACAGAGGTATTTTCCGAACCAGTGGTAAATAAAAAAATGACTTTCAATAAGTATTATGTAATAATCTATATTGAATAAAAATTATTCTATTCTATTCTATTCCTAAATCTTTGGAGTAAGAGTAGAGTCCCTCATACATGTATAATTGATAGAATTTACTCAAAAATTCCTATCTTACAAGCCAAGTACGATAACATCCCCAAACAATTTGTGCTCGATAAGAAATATAAGATAAAATTAAATGAAACCAACCAGCCGGAGGGATTAAGCCCAAAACAGCTTAGAGTTTTCACGGATGGTTCTAAAACAAATGAAGATGTAGAATCTGGAACTTTCTCGGAAGACCCCAATATCCACATATGTACACCGCTGGGTACCCACAACATAGTCTTTCAGGCAGAATGTATGGGTATCATTCAAGCGGCCATAGCAATAGATGCTAGGAAGGTAAAAGACTTCTCCATCAGAATACTAACCGACAGTATGGCGGTACTACAAGCTCTGAGTTGCAATGTGGTGAACTCGGGACTAATATATGAATGCTATCAACGATTAAATGGGGTATGTAAACACAACAATGTGACTCTGCAATGGATCAAGGGACACGGTGGACCTAGGAGCAACGACGCAGCAGACGAACTGGCCAGGAGAGAATCAACCAAAACCAATGATCTCAAATTTTATTTGCGTGTTTTCAAGAAACTTTCGGAAGGAGGCGACTCGCATTGTGAGATGAATAACTCGGGAGGTAAAATGACTTAATCCTTCACTTCTTCCTCATATAAAATAGTTGAGTTAAACTATTTGATGGATATAAATGAAAAAATTGACAATGTCTTGTTTATATAATTGAATATAGAATTGAAGAACAGCACAGAACAATGGTTCTGTGCTGTTCTTCAATTTTTAACACATTTTTAACTATTTTTAATTCTTCTACTTTTAGGAATATCCGTAGTTTGGTTTATCCATTTTTAATCTAGTTAATACAAAATAAAACTAATAAATGTAAAAGAAATAATAATGTTCACACTTTATTAACAATTTAACTTCCCCGGCCCCGCCATAAGATCCTTAAAATATTTGAACCACAAATCATAATTAATATCATCATTATCATAATAATTAACCCTGCTGAAAGAAGTGGCTAACAATACCCCCGAAATTTATCATTGCGTTTGGCAATGTTACAGTCAAAATACTAACTTGTTTTACGAAAACCATATTATCGATTCTGCTGTCGGTGTTCAACAGGGTGACCCACTAGGTCCAGCACTTATCAGTTTGGGAATTCAACCCATTATTTCAAATTTGAAATCCAAGCTTTATGTCTGGTACCTGAACGACGGCATGGGAGCTAGAGCAGATGACGTCCTCAGTAATTTTAAGACCAATATTTTTAAAAGTTCGAAAAATATGAGTAATTTTTCGAACTTTTAAAAATATTGGTCTTGAACCAAATAGCAATAAATGTGAATATTTTTTCCAATAATTTATCTAGTTCTAACAGAGACTCTAATTCAAAATTTCAATCATATTTCTCCAGGATTAAAACTGTCAGTACGGAATCGGTATACCTGCTAGGTGCCCCGTTGTGTTTCGATAGTATTAAGCCTGTTTTAAAAACAAAATTTGATCAGTCTTTAAACCACGTTGATAAATTGTATATCTTAAACCCCCACATAGCTCTTATTATTTTAAAATATTATGTCCTTGTACCTAGATTTACATATTTACTCCACTCGAGTCCAGTCTGGAAATGTTCGGATATTTTTACCCGCGACGGAACGGAGAAGGTGTATGCGTTTAGGGTGAGAGGTTGTTTGTTTGTTTGTGTGTGCAAACGAATGTTCCCATTTATCTCCCAAAACGGTTTGACTGATTTAAATACGGTTTACAGTAAAAGATTTGTGATACATTGGCGGTGGTTCTTAGGTAGGTGATATGATGTTAACTCGCCAGGGGGCGCTGCAATTAACATATTTGTGCAAACGAATGTTCCCAATATCTCCAAAACGGTTTGACTGATTTATATACGGTTTTCAGCAGATGGTTTGATTCATTGGCGATGGTTCTTAGGTAGGTGGTATAATGTTAACTCACCAGAGGGCACTGCAATAATCATACTTGTGCAAACGAATTTATCGATTTCTCTCTAAAACGGTTTGACCGATTTAGATAAGGGTTTCTGTAAGGGGTTTGTGATTCATCGGCGATGTTTCTAAGTGGAGTGTTATGGTGTAAACTTGCCAGGGGGTACCGTAATAAACATTTTGTGTTTAAACTAATGTTCCCATTTATGCTTAGATAGCTGTTATGGTGTTAACTCGCCAGTGGGCGCTGCAATAAACATTTTTTACACGCCAAAATGATTTGGAGAGAATTTTTCCCCGAGACGCGGATGGCTTGACCGATTTCGACGCGCTTATCAATGTCACATAGCGTATTTTGGTTCTTAGAGTAATAACTATGTTAATGTAATATCTAGATCAAAGACAGCTTTCTGGCCTTTCTTCGGCTTCTCCGATTTATAACCCGCGCAACGTGCTTCTCAATCGCTCTAGCTCTATCCTATTATGTGGATTGTTGAAGAGTTTTCTTTGATTTAGAATAGTTACTACTACGCCATCTAAAGAGCGTTTTCTACTAAGAGTCACATAAACTTGCCCTTTGACGAATGTTTTGGGTCCAAGATTTGGTCCAAGTTTTGGGTCCAGACCCGACGGATTTTCTTGGATAGTTATATTACCTAATAGGTAGGTAAATATGTATAATACCTGTATTTGATATTATTGCTGTGTCTATCGCTACGATAAACAAATAGGTACACAAAGGTAGGAAGGACTAAGGAAAATCATAATTAGTGGTTTATTATGACAGACCTCACTACAAATCAACCCTTTTTAAAATGCTTTTTATTTTTATCTTTCGTGACTTACTTTATTTTAGTCAAGGGTTTTTCAAAAACTTTATTTAATCCTTTTTCGATTACAACTTTTATATCCGTCGTGACTTTTTTCAAAATTTTTAATCTTGCTTTTTATAAAAGATATTGATAATAATCTTAAAATATCTAAATAAAAAATTCTAAGTTTAACTTTAAATACAACAGGCTGGACTCAAGCTACTTTACTTTACCTATAAAATTTGGTGGTATTGATGTGAGAAATCTTTCTAGCGTTGTATTGCCTGCTTTTCTTGCTTCCGTGCATAGTGTCAGTGACTTATGTACCTAACCTTAGAGCAATTACACATAGAGTGATAGTGTCATTCAAAATTCCGTTCAAAGTTGAAGCAACAACACAATGAATGTGTGCATAAACGGCCTGTAATTACGTTTGCCCACACGCACACAAGCAAATGAGCAATGTTTGCAAGTTAATGACATTTTCCCCAAAAATTGGGGAAAATGTAATAGTAGACATAGTCATAGAATTAATATTTAGGTTGCGTTTAGAATTATTTATTAATTATTTGCAAAGAGAAAAATGTAACATTATTTATTTTAGTTAACTTATGTAATATTTAAATTATTTATATACGTAATATCTTGTGTTATATTCACAAATATATTATGTAATTATATTATTCTGTTAGAAGTGGTATATTTATATAAATATCTGTTATTTATCTTCCATAAAATCTTATATTATTTGTAAATATTAATTTTTATATAATACTCAATACTCAATGGCCTTATTCTATGATATATAGAGAAGTGGGAGAAATGGAGGAGGCAAATGCCTACGTCCATTTCTTCTAGTTTTTCCAATCCAGCCCCACTTACACTTAACAAGTGAATAGTTGTCAGATAATCATTTTAGCTGTCAGATATTTTTACATTAGTTATTCATTACTAGCTGTGGCTGTGGCCCGCGGCTTCACCCGCATATTAAAGCATACACTGATCTCGATTCTTGCCATTCTAAGAATCTACGTGATATATTTAATTTAAATCGGTTTCAACGTACAACTTTCACAGAAGGAATATAATATTAGAACGAATTACGAGACTTAAGAGTGCGTTCAGCTTCAAGTGATTATTATTATTACTTTATTGGATATTATGTTTTGCATGAAAACAAAATAATATTCGGAAGGAGATAAACTATTCAAATAAAACATGAAATTTAAAATGTTTATCAAATAATATAAAATAAAATAAAATATACCCAATACTTAAAAAAATATCTCTTAATGACCCTGAAACTGCAACTGTTTCCTGAACAACTGCCGCTTTGGTGACGCTATCCTCGAAATGTTATCTTTTTTGGATTCATAAAAGAATCGAACTCTTAGATAACGTTCTACAATAAGCCGCGCCAGATTTGTGTCGTGATATTGTGAATTGATGTGCTCTTCACTGAGTGGGGTCCACGTGCGGTGAAGTTCCTAAAGGAACTCTATCCGCGACTGGTCGTTGCTGCTGGTGATAAGAGAGCTGGTTCTTTTCTCGTTCAAATGCTAAGTATAGCCACTCAGCGAGGATTATAGTTTTTTTAATATTGTATGTATTAAAAAATTAATTATTAATACATACAATATTAAATATATAATACTTGTATGATTCATTGTCTTAGATTTTAAAAAAATGTACTAGATATAAATGGGTTGATAGTAAATATTACAAAAACAAACTATATTACTACCGTTTTTACTAAACGTTTCTGACTTTAATCATTAATGATGAAATAAGTTTTATCAATGACAAAGGGCGTTGAGCGCTAGTTTGTAAGACACGCTAATAGATGGCGCTTGTAGTACTTTATAACGCAATATGATTTGCTACACAGGATTTTCAATAGAGGCAGGCACGTGGTTTCATTCCATTTTATTTAAAGTATCAATTCCCAATTTTTGTATACGATAATCATAATATGTATTGTCGTACATATATTACAGTTATTATAGTTCTTTTGAATGGACTGGACTCCTATGATAATGTAACTAATGCTCCTCCCTCCTCTCTAAAAAATATATATATTTTATAGACCTTTTTTCTATATATATATATAGAAAAAAGGTCTATAAAATATATTATAAACATTACGTGACCGGTATAATAACCATATATTGATTTTTCTCAAGGATCTTTCTAAAGGTTTAGTTATAGGCCGTTTAATAAATATATGGCGTGATCGTCTTAGTTAGAGACCCTTATTTAGGTTGTGTTTATTTAGTAACTTAGGTCTTTTAGGTGTCTCTTGGAAGAATAAATATTCACTAGAGCAGTCGCAAGCTATTGGTAGTGCCTTATAATTATTTTAAGCTAAAGAACTCCGTTCACGAAGACAGGGCTCAAAAAGGTTAAGAACATTAAATCGTTCCTATTCCACTTGTATCAGGTTCACATCAGTCAATTCCTTATTAATTAATCCCTTCCCGCTTGGAAAAGGCTGACAATATTTATACAAAATACCAGATACAAGGACTCTTCCACATTTTAAAAGAATGTGGGGGAGGCACACGGCTCCACGCACGCCGTGTGCGGTGAGCGCCAACCAACCAACGCCCTCCTCCCGAAGGGGACGTTAAGTTGGAACTGGACGGTAGTCCACAGCAAAATAACTGACGAACCAGTAAAAGAGATCTAGGCCCCTTGGTAGTGCGTGTAAACGCCACACAGAATACGATCAAATCCAGCCACAGTGAATGTACGTCACACGGTTTAGGCAACACGTCGAATAATAGGCACACTGGCCATAAAAAGCCCTCCGTGAGCGCCACCACCACCTATTGCATGATCAGCACGGCTACTAGCCGCAGAGCGTGTCATGAGTCTACTGCTCAAGGGGATGGGGTCCTACGTTACGCAACTTTCGGCCGCAATCTTGAGAGCCTCCTCAGATCCCTCCAGCTACCACATTTGCCACATTTGTTGACACATATGCTTCACCAACCAATACAACGGCAGATATAGCCAAAAGGCAGTTATATTATATATTATTATGTTGTCAGACAGTCTGCAGCCCCGTAATGAAGGGACCCGACTTGGACAAAACTACTTAGGTTGTGAGTCAAACCAAGACACAGAGAGCGCCATTGAGAATAGCTACCCGCCAAACAACCGTCGCAGAGACGCAATGCCGCAGAACGCAACAAGCATCAATACGACTATCGTCGGCTTACACCATCCCAAGGTCCCCCATACAATCCCAGCAGACATCACCACCCGCATACCTCCATCGACCAGAACCACAAGATGCGTCGAATCAGGCGTAGCACACCCGCAGATCCATCACAAGACACAATACCGCAAGTAGCAGTAAGCATCAATGCAACTATCATACGGATGGCACCCCCTCACAACACACCCACATGATCCCTATCGACTTTGGAACAAAATTGATAATGTTGTTAACTAAAAATACCACCAACGTATCATAGTAGCACGCTACTAAGACGTCAGTAGCCAAAACTCCACGTATCATAACGCTATTGCACTAAGACATGGAGTTGAGTATGCTTGCTGCACTTAAAAGTACTACCAAACACGAGTGTGTTTGGAGTACTTACAGTACAGTGTGAGGGTGAGTACCCTAATCCGAAAGATAGCCGACGTATCATACATAACGCTATGCGCTAAGACGCCGCCCACAACCGGTAGGGGTGTGCGATGTCCACGGGCAAGTCGTATTGCGTAACCCGCTTACCATCGGCACTAAGATGATATGTCTGCGGTCTCCCATTATTAAATCAAGTACTTTTTTAATATTTTCGTCATTAGTTGACGTCGAAGGCCTTCCAGAGCGGGGTTCATCTTTCACACTCTCTCTACCACGCTTAAATTCTGCTATCCATTTTTTGACGGATGAATATGACAGAGCACAATCGCCTAATGTACTGACCATGTCATCATGGATGGCTTTTGATGATAGCCCCTTCTTATGGAGGTACTTAATGACGGCACGCTGCTCGATTTGCTCCATTCGCGGAAATTATGTCCGATTACTTTGTTAATAAATTTATAAAATCACAACTAATTATCGCACACGTTTCGAACTTCACACAATGAACTAGTCTGAACTGAACTAAATAATGTGGGTAGATTTGATTTTTAGAATTGAATGGATCTGTGTTAGGCCGAGTACTTTTCAATCCACCCTCGTAGTAGGCAGGAAAATAATAAAAAAAACAATTAAATAAATTAAAATTATCTTAAAAAAAATTGACCCATTTTTCAATTATATTACAAATGTTATTTACTTTATTATTGTAATATAATCGACTGTATTTCCATTATTTAATACATTTTGAATATTTTAAGCAGTCTTAATAAATTTAAAGGTTTTTAGTTTTTACAAGCTTTTTTACAAGCTTTTGTATTTTTTAACTTGCAATGTAACTATGTTTGTTCGGGTGGAATCTTGCAACTCAATTTTGAAGCAGATATCTTCAACCGATTGAGCTGAAATTTTGTATACGAGGGCGACACTGAAAGTTTTTAGAACTGGCCACTTGTAAACGATATAATAAAAAATAAGTTCAAACTTTGAAATGGAACTCTTTGCCAATATTATTGTGTATGTATTTTACATAGACTTAGGATATACTAGCGTAAGTATATTCTAAGTCTATGGTATTTTATTAATTTGTCATTTGTTTACGATTTGGCGACAAATTGAAAATTGTCTATGTCACGTCAGCATGAATGTAACGCGAGGGTTTTGGCGGGAACTTGATCGGCGGCGGTTTGCTGCTCCTGTATTATTGTTTGAATAATGGTTTGAAGTGGATTTTGATATGTAAAAGTGGTGCGATTTTGTGTATTAAATGTCTGCGCATGTGAACTATTAGTGGAAACGGTGATACAAGTGCTCTGATGGTGATGTGATTCTCAAGATAAGGTGTCTATCTGCTTAGGCGCCTTGAGATACCATCGCCAACTGTCAGCCGTCTGCTGACCAAGTTGCCGTCAAATCTCCCAAGGGCTGCACAATGTAACGCATCAACATATTGTGAAGCAGTGTACTATGAAGAAAATTATAATAAACCGAATAAAAATACCTAAGACTTGGCCTAAAGGTCTAGATACCAGGCCATAAACTCCAAAAAAAAAATGTAACGCGAGAAAATTTTCGTACAATGATTTTTTATGACTTTCGATGTCATTTAAGTCAACAAGAAAGTTATGATAGACTTCGATTGGCCTTTCACGATGAAGCCCCATCTCGTGCCACTGTTTACAACTGGTTTAATGAGTTTAAACGTGGTCGCACTAATGTAACCGATGATCTGCGTGAGGGACAGCCTTCTACGGCGACGACTGAAGATAACATCAGTATTGTGCGGCGTATGATAGAGACTGACAAGAGTGACTATCAGCAGATTCGGACCAGCTTAGGCATCGGTATGAGTCAAGTGCATAAAATCCTCCATGAACATTTAGCGGTCAGGAAGCTTTGTGCCCGGTGGATACCTCATAATTTGACAGAGGCCCAAAAACTCCATCGTGATGATTGGTGTCGTGAAATGGTTCAAAGATTTAACGGATGTGACTCAAATGCTGTGTTCGACATACTTACGGGTGATGAAAGCAGGATTTATTGTTATGATCCTGAAACTAAGAGACAGTCTGCTGTCTGGGTGTTTCCTTCCGAGGAGTTGCCAACTAAAGTGAAGAGAGGTCGAAGCGTGGGGAAAAAAGATGGTGGCCTCGTTCTTCGGAAGGACAGGTCATTACGCAATAATTGTTTTAGAGAATCGAAAAACAGTTACTGCAGAGTGGTACACTAACAATTGTTTGCCACTTGTCTTGGAAAAGTTCGGGAGAAACGACCTCGCAGTAGGATCCTCCTTCACCACGACAACGCCTCGTCGCACACCGCCAAGCAAACAATCGACTACTTGGCGACGTCAGATGTGGAATCACTGGGTCATCCGCCCTATAGCCCCAACCTCGCACCTTGCGATTTTTATTTATTTCCGAAAATAAAAGAAAAACTTCGAGGAAAACGTTTTATGGACACCGAGGAAGCAGTGGCTGCGTTTCAAAATGCCGTCGAAGAGTAGGGGGTCTCTTCGACCGCTTTTTTCTTTCATTTAGGACGAGTGGGCAAAGTGCTTTTCTCAGTGGTTCCATCGGATGCAGCGATGTATTGACGTAGATGGACATTATTTTGAAAAGATATAATAAAACTAATAACTTGCTAGTTTGTTCACTTTTTATTTTCTAAGAACTTTCAGTGTCACCCTCGTACACGTTAAGTTTGGATGACAATGCATGGTAATAAGACACACGCATATAACGGTTGGGTCATGCCTGTCCTCATGTATACCTTCGGCATACTCAGGTGGACTCAGACCGAACTAAACGCTCTGGATAGAAAAGTGCGCACTGTTATGACGTCCCACAGGATATATCACCCGAGATCGTCAGTAATGAGGCTGTACTTGCCGCGGAAACATGGTGGGCGCGGCTTTTTGAGCGATCCCACCATGCAAATCCCGAAGTGTGCAGCCTCCGTAATTACTTTCTACAGGGACGTTATTTAGTGTGATAAAGGGCTTACTCCTCTATCCTTAGCCAACGAGCAATGGCAAGACCCAGCAGTACAGTGCATTTCCAACCGGGAGACCGTATGGAAGAAGGAGCTCCACGGGAGGTTCTACAAGGGTCTACATGAGCCTTTCGTAGATACAATTGCCTCCCTCCACTGGCTACGTTTCGGTGACCTCTTTGGGGAAACCGAGGGTTTTGTCTGTACGATACAGGATCAGGTTATTAAGACCAACAATTATCGGAAATACATCCTAAAGGATGGCGCCGTCGACATCTGTCGAGCTTGTCGCCATCCCGGTGAGTCGCTTAGGCATGTCATCTCCGGTTGTTCGGCGCTTTCTAACTCTGAGCATTTGCACAGACACAACCTAGTAGCCAGGATTCTACACCAGAAGCTCGCTCTGAAATACGGTCTCGTGGATCGGAAACTGCCATATTATAAATACTTGTAGGAAGCTATGCTCGAAAATGACCGCGCCAGGCTCTACTGGGACCGAGCCATCATCACAGACAGGACTATTCTTGCCGAAACAGATAAGCAAACAAAATATCTGGACCTGGCTCACGAGGCGACCTACATGTGGGGTGGTTTGCCGACCGAAATTATTCCTGTGGTCGTTTCTGCGAACGGGCTAATCCCGGTCAGCCTCTCAGGTCATCTGAGGCGACTGGGACTCCGTGACGGACCGCTCCGGGCTCAAATGCAGAAGGCGGTGCTCCTCGATACCACCTGCATCGTCCGCCGGTTTCTTTCCCTTTCCCCCTAACCCTCGACCGTTTGGTCTCCCCTGCCGAGGGCTAAAGATTAAAGCTGTTACAGAGCATAAAGATGTTACAGCGCCTTCAGATTTTCCAGTCCTAAAGCCAACATTTTGGATGATAAATTGTATTTTTCAAGATATCTTATAAGTCTATTATTTATTATTCTTTCAAATTTTTTTGATAAAGATGATAACACAGATTGATCGGTAGTTGTTGACATCGTTTCTGTCACCTTTCTTATAAACTGTGTTATTAAAGCATGTTTAAGTTGGGGCGGAAAAACTCGAAACAAAAATTTGACAAACTTGTTTGACTATACAGTGAAACTAATGCCTAAAGTTTTTATACCTTAGGTATAAAAACTTTAATTTTTTACATTAAAAATTAGAAAGGATATAAATCAGTTTTTTTTATTTTATAGGATAGGGTGTGACAAACGAGCACACAGTCCACCTGATGGTAAATGGTTGGTGTGACCCATAGACATCTACATCTATCCTCAATAAAGAATCAAAAAAAAGCAGATACGTTGTCACCCGTGAGGACTGAGATGGAATGCCCCTTTTACAGTAAAAAGGGTCTCCGGTTCTCTACACTCACCATACGAAACACAGCAACGTTAAGCTGCTATTTTACGCTGGTATTCTGTGAGAGCGTGGTTCTTCCCCGGTCGAGCCGACCCATTCGTGCTACAACTATACCAGTAATATAGCTGCATCATGGCTGCCACGTAACTACCTATCTATTTTTATAGTAATTTTAGTTCTTTATGTGAGTATGTAAGTTATGTAAATTGTTTATGAAAGAGTGAATATATTTTAAATAATAAAAAATACACTAGCAAGTTTTTTATATACAAAAATATTTTTTCCGAAGTGTTTTTCTTTCCAAAAAAACTAGTGTTTTTCTGCTTCTAAATAAAACAATGAAGTAAAACAACTACATAAAAGAGGTGATTAAAAGTAATAAACTGCTTTTATTTAAAACTCGCACGAGGACCAACTCCTCATGTACTCAGGCAAGATCATAAAGAAAAACTTCAAGAAAAACCACAGGATTATCCTACGTTGTTAGGAACACACAAATATATAAAAATATTGAATTTTTGGCACAAAATTTTTCTCCGGACTCTGAGGTTAAATAATTTCATACCCCAGTAGTGACATTTGTTGATGGGTCAATTTTATTACCTATCAATGTATTTTAGTCAGTAGTACCATTAAATTTTGAAGCATTGTTTCTAAGATTTTTAAATAAAAACTGCCTGTATTTATTTAAGATATATAAAAGTTAGGTACTTTTACATACTTATAAAATTTGTGGGAATCGTAGTTGGTTTGATTATTCCACAATTCACTTTATATTGTTTTGTATCAGAGCACTGTCAGTCTGAAATCTGAATACACGTTCACAATCACTTGAGATATTATCTTAAATTTGCCTAGATTAGTCACTGTTTCAATTATTTATTAACAGTATTTTTGTTTATTTTACACCACGAACACCTTCAATAACACTGGTGCCGTTAATTTGTGTGTTTGTAAACGTAGTGATTATATTCTCTTTGGTCGTCACTTTATTGCACTAATCACTGTTTAAAACTTTTATTCAATTAGCGACACTCTGTTGGTCTAGAGTAGTGGCCTCATGAGAGATTGGAACATCTGCCTTCTCGGTTCCAATCACGGACCGGAGCATTGTCCGTAGTTCCAATAGCCAAAGCAATAAATCATGAACGTAACTAATTTGATAAAGGACTGCTTTAACACTGCTTATTTATATTCTTGCTTCGCAACGTATTTCACTGAGGTATTTTATAGAATATAAACCACAGAGTACATTATATAAACCTAAGTGATTATTTAGAATTTTCCATCGATGAACTGAAGCCGAAAACAACGTGAACAACCTCTGAAGTACCCCAAACAAAGTAACAGATTTTACCGATGATTCAGCAAAATTGCATAGTACGAAATTACTCGATTAAAAATAGTAAAAGTATGTATCGAGATTAAATATTTTGTAGCAATAGTATCCAAATCGAGTGAGGTTTTGTTATAGAGAAAAAAGTTTACCTAACAAATCGATGGTCTAGAAGACAAACGTGCTAAATGCAAAATTTTGTGGTTTACAATTTTTAATGCCAAACATTCTAAATGAATAGGCTGCATCTTCTGCACTTATCGGAAAGCCATAATTTCACCACTTTCGGTTTAAACCGAAGCTGTTCATTTGTAATAAGAAATATGAGGCACGAGACAAAAGAATCAAAGTCGCATATCTAGCAATGATACAAATTACAAAATGTATTAAGTAGCTTTAAACCACTTTATCTATGAGTATTGAAATTCACACAAACTTTAAGTGTAAAACCTAAAATTGGTACCTAATTTACATGGAAATTTAAGTGGAATGTTATAAAAATAAATATATTAATATTTTTGTTATTTACCTTAACTTTGTAATAATTACTTAATGATTGAAAATCATATGCTATACACAAATGAACTAAGTGAACAACTGAATAACAAAATAATTATCAAAAGTATGAAGTGCACTGCAGTTCATGTTACTGAGTATTACCACAGAATAAATAATAGCTCAGTACTTATTATAGTTGAGAACAAATTCTTTAAAATTAATTGTATAACAGATAAATACCTAACTAATAGCAGAAGTATAAGATACGTTACACTACTCAGCTTTACATACTAACGGGTCACTTTAAAAAATTATATAAACTGCTCTCCTGAAAAATTACAATATCTAAAATAATTCTAGACCATTAATTAATGGAATATGAAACATATATTTCATTTAATCATATATTTGGGTGTGAAAATAAAATCATGCTCACTTCTTTACATCAACCAAACCAATTTTGCGTTTACCGGACATAACCAATGATCTCAAATTTTATTTGCGTGCTTTCAAGAAACTTTCGGATGGAGGCGACTCGCATTGTGAGATGAATAAGCCAACAAGCGATTCCTCAAGTCATGAGTTAATCCTTCATTTCTTCCTCATATAATATAGTTGAGTAAACCATTACTATTTGATGAATATAAATGACAATGTTTTGTTTTTAGTTTAGAGGATTATGTGGGCCGATCCCTGCGGCACTGCAATGCCGGGCCGACCCGTGACGGTGAGTGGAGCGAGCCTCGAACAGCCAATCGCTTTTCAAAAATCAGTTTAATATACTGGTCCCGCAGTGCAGGGACTTTCAGATATTAAGCTGAAAAGAACAGAAAAGGCTCTAACAGATGGCTTTATGTGGCTTGAAAAGCGATAAAGAGTTGCTAGAACCTGAAGACATTGAGTTTTCAGGGAAAGGAATGTGGCTCCTATACAAGAATGTAGAGAACTTCAAACGGTCATTGGAAACTGCCATGGACGACATATCGGCTGGTCATGTATATGCATAAATTGTATCAAATACAAAAGAACATTTCGTGCCTAAAGGCAGTATGTCCACAAAACTAATTAGTTTATTAATTTATTATAAATGAAAATTACAACGCAGGTATGTATAAAAAGCCATTTTCCATTTGAAACATATCACTTTAATATGATCTATATAAACATTAGCTATTGTATAATTTATAAACCCAAATCTTACACTGAACATATTGGAATTATATTGTATAAAATGGTTATTTGTGACTAAATATATAAAAGATGGGGTGAAGATACAAAAAAACTGTTGATACTGATGTCTGTTTATTAAAAACGCTGCTTTATGCAAACCGGCAAAGAGGTCAGAGGGTCACTCCGACCTCAAACAATGGCTGGTATGGTGACTACTCGATAACGGTCTGTTCCTCTTTCACAAAGAATTCAACTATTTCCTCCACTGTATTAGTTTGGTCCGTGTCGAGACCGTCCGTATCAACGTCTGAAAAAAATGTATAAAAATATGTGTAGAATATATTACTATTTTTGAAAATTTAAAATTAAGGTAAGAAAAAGACGATGGTGAATGACACAAATTCATCAAAACAGAACAAGTTTTGTAATTTTATTTCTTCGAATCTTTCGAATTTTTTTCGAAATCGAAATTTCTTAGAGTCCGAATGCAAACAAGAATGAGATAGATTTCTCTTTATTCGCCCGAGAACCACTCATTAAGCTAGCGAAAAAACCGAGATCGAGACTGCAAGAAACTACTCATAATCACGTTTCTCAAGTGTTCTTGGACCTACTTGGAGAGAGTCTGAATAGGCCATTAGATATTTTGAAAGGTACCAATCTATGGACAGCTGTGGCATCATAGTTGGATTTATTTTTTGAACCACAATGTGTAAAGTTGTGCACAAAATGTAAGTAGAGATCCAAGAGCAAAGCGTCACTATTCTGATGATATCGCGGACATCAGCCGCGTGATAGAAGTCAGATATCCTGACAAATCGGAGCGACGTTGTGATATGTATCTTTTTTTATTAATAAATAAGAAACGCCTTCATTTTCTCGACGTAAGAGAAGTGTTTTATAAAAATATACTTACAATTTCGAAGCTCCAATCGGCGCGGTTTCTGCTCGGTCCATTCTTGTTTCTTCGCCTCCCTATACTCCAGATGTTTCTTCATCTGCTCAGTGCGTTTGGCAACCAATTCCTAAAATACGAACAACAAGACTGTATTATAAAGAGTTTTGCTCATACTAGCGACTGCTTTATAGATTTATTTCACCATAGAGATTATTTCCAAATATACTATGTGGAAGTTTAAGCAGCACAGGATTTATTACAATAGATAATATAATAAATAAACTCTACTTTATCATCAGTCCAATAAAGACCACGGCTGGACATGGGCCTCTCCCATTGTAGGGGGATATGCATTAATTCTCAACCCTGGCAGGAGATTCGACTATCACAGTATCAGACGTGTGTTGGCGTCGTAAGAGTATAATGATTTATACAATATTTCGATCCGTGGATAAGAGGCAACAATTATGGGAAATTCCAGAACGTCAAAAATTCAGGGAAGCAAAATTACAATATCCCTAATCACTTTTAAGATCAGCCGATATGTATAGCCCATTGTGGTTCCCATAGTAGAGACAATTTGCTCCAATCCATGCTGCAATCTCCATTAATTACCATTACAGCCTTTAAAAGTCCACTGTTGAACATAGGCCTCCCTCATAGATTGCCTCATAGGCGCGTTTTGCCATAGTTGCCACGCTTGGCAGGCGGATTGGCAACTGCAGTTTTTTTATTATTTTGAGTTGTTACCAGGAAGATGCTGCTGCCCGTCACCTATTTCAATTTCTCTCTGTCGCCTCTTAAGACACCTACGGGACAATATGGGGTAGTGGATATTCTTATACCACCACTACACGGTAACTCTAATCTCCATTTCCATGCTCCATTTGAGCAAAATATTTTTTTAATACACATTAAAGTTTTTAATAACATTATTAATTACAATGTGGAGGTCACAATGGAGTATTTTTGGGTGCAGCACAAAGTCAGTGCGAGCGAATTTTCACCGGTCGCGTCGAACCATTTGAGCTGCAGCCTATGGTTGGAATATAAGCCTGAAATAGCAGGAAATGCTGCTGTATTAATATGGTGAGTGATGAAAACCATTCCATCTTAGTCCTCAAAACTTAGGTTAGATGTAGGTATTACAGCTACCACATCAGTTGAAAAGTGTGATTGCTCGAAACCCATATAAAAAAACTGCATAAAGTAAGGGTCCATTTAATGGTAAGTGGCTACAGTTGACAGAAACAGGTAAATAGGTGGTACCTAGATGGACTTCAACAATTACTTATGAATAAAATAGATAACCATATGGCTGTCTTTTGACAGCCATATGGTTATCTATTTTAGTTGCTATTTTAGTAGCCATATGGTTATCTTGTGGGACTCTTTATTTAAGCATGAGCACAAAGGGTTGATTTTTTGATATGGATGTTTAGTAGAATGTTGTCAATTCCTTTACAGCACAAAACCTGTTTTATAAAGCACAATATTAATGGAAAAACCATTTCAATATACTGGTTCAGCTACATAATATTTACTACAAACTGTTTTTACATGCACTTCTTATATTATATTAAAACAAATTGCAGTGGGCAAGGCAATTCATCATAAGGCAATTTTCATATACTCGGTTTGGATTAAAATAATAATAAGCACTATTTGTAAACTAAAACTAAACAATATCATTCATTACCTTGCTGGCCTTGTTGCTGCGCATGCGGTCTTTAGATTCGAATTGTGAATAATACTTCTTAAGGTTCTTCTTTATTTCTTTTTGCTGTTTCTCCGAGAGCAGAGTGGGTGGGCGAGGTCGCCAGTGGAATTGAGCAAATCCTTCTTTCATCACTCTGTAATAATTTATACCCGAATTAATTATTGTCATAATTAATTACCTGATATTACACAGCGATCCCGCGTTTTGCTTAGTTTATGGCGTGACACGCCATAAACTAAGCAAAACGCGGGAGTAACATTACGTAACGTGACGTGAAGTGATATGGCTTTTAAATAGTTCACTGCCATAACTGGATAAATTATTTATACTAAAAGAGGCCATACAAACAAAGAAAGGAAAGTTGATGTTTGTCATCAACTTCATAGAAAACATCCATCACATTATTTTCCTATTCTACCACCACCAGTGCCCATTTCATCACTACTTTGCGATAGATGATGAGATGTTTTCAAATAGCGTCAAAAACACAGGAAACAACAAATCCAGGCCTGAAATCTATCAATATTTTACACATATATAAAAGGTCAGAAAAAACTCATGGTCTCCTATAGATGATGGATACCATCAATAAGATGACCGAAGTAAAATACAGCAATAAACTAAAGAAGAAGAATGAACTCTATAATCGAATGTTTTTTTTTAAATCCACCATCTGACAAACATTACTAATCGGTAGATGCCAGAACTTCTTGCTATTTTTTGTCAGGAAATGTGAAACTATTCAAGTGAAATGGTCAGGCAGTAAAAAAAAAATACATGACACATCACACCTACCTTTTGAGAACCTTGCCCTGGAAGGATCGTATGTAGTATCCACAATCCATCTTGCATTTGAGCGACGACACGCCCGTCACTACATATCGACCCGTTGGATCCCACTCAATACCAGACATCTGTCAAATTATTAATTAACATTGTATATCATATAATATCCATTGTCAATTCTTAAGTCTACTTCTGGACAAAGGCATAAGCAAATTAAAAAATATTCCAGATTCCAGAGAGCCTTCCGCAATTGGTGGGTGGCGAGGGTCCTATCCCCTCGCAACTCTTAAGAGAATATTGGAAAAAATACTTTATATGATTACCACCTTTGAACATCTGACTAAAATATAGCATATAGAAGGTTAGCACAATATAAGGTAGACCAGCTGACTCGAGAAGAAGACCAATGGATGCTATACATGATCCAGTTTACCGTCAACTTTGCAGCGCGCTTGAAGCGGCGTCCGGTAAACTTGATGGTGTATGGCTATCAGTGTGCATGACAAGTCTACTTGAAGCAAAAATTGAATTTCGATTCTGCCGACTTGATCAAGCTTGCAGCGTCATGCAAACTTGAACGTGTGTATGAGCGGTCAAGTATACGTGACGGTAGTCGGAGCAAATAAGCGAGAGACGCCATGGTTTGAACTGATGCGGCATCATGCAAACTTGACGGCGAACTTGAACGTGAGTGGTCTATATATATTCAAGCCCGCTGCAAACTTGACGGTAAACTAGATTGTGTATGGCATCCATAAAGAAGGCTTTTGATATGTTCACTCTAAGTTCTAGATTGAATGTCACAGCCTATTATATCACTGGTCTAACAGTATTCATTGAATGCAAAAAAAGTAGAAGAGATTTTACAAAGTTAATACGATATAATTTTTATTAAGATTTTGGCAAAACTTATTGAAACATCAAAATATTACATACCTGATAATGGTCAGAAACATTCATAATAGTGAAGTCGTTGGTGTCTAAAAACTCTAATGCCCCACCAGTGAGCCCAAAGTTAGCCAACACTATGAACTGTCCTAATGGTGACCAGAAGAGGTGATTGAATGGTTTATTTTCAAACTTCTTCAATAAGGTCGGCGCCTGACCAGTGTTGACTTGGTAGAAACTTATGCAAATATTGGCTGGGTCGCCATGGATGATAGCAAATTTAGATCCAACTGGTTCCCAAGCAAATGCCTGGATAGGTTCTTTAATCTCTACTGAGTCAACAGGTATCTCTTTCTCACGCATATGGAATATCTCAAAGTTATAATACATTCCAGAGTATTTAATATCATTTTTATCCTTCTTTACTTTAGAATAACGGTCGACTTTTACACAAAGGTAGTCACCACTCTTCTGCCAGTGAATCTTGCAGTCAGCGACAGAGAACAAGTTCTTTGAACGAATTTCAGTACGGTTAGGTAACTCTAATAATGTGACTCTAGCCGGTACATCCTTGTCTTCAGCCACCCAATAGGCCAGAACATTGTCTGTTGGCGACCAACTGAAATCCCTGTAAAATACAATTGTTGGTGAAGGAACAAAAAATATATCTATTGTGATGACACCCTAATAAAAAAAAATTATAGTTATAATTTTTCATCAGTGTTGCAATAATAAATAACATTGAAAAGTAATTATATTTGATTATAAGATTATTATTATTATAAAATAATATTTTTGTTTTAAGAAATGAATTTCTTTTTTGGAAATTTGCATTGATTAATAGTCAATATTGGTAAAAAAAAGCAGCAAAAAAAGAACTCTTTACGTTAACAAAGGATTTTAAATGTTTAATGTTTTAATTTAATTCAAAAATATTTTTTTCTTAATAATTGCATAGTAGTACCTTATACCAGGAATCTTTATGGATTTTTTATCAAGAAGACCAAACCCAGGGGTTTCATACACAGATAATACATCAGCACCAAGCCGAGCGAAGAACTTGTCATCTTTGCTCCATCGGAATATTGGCCAAGTGACATACTCGTCAGGTGGTGGGAAACTACGTTTTTCTTGGCCAGTCCTGAAAGAAATATTTTTAACCTTTCATTTAAACATATTAAAATATATTAAACAATAATTATTTAAAATACAGATATTATAACATACCAAGATATTTAATTACGAATATAAAACAATGGTAATTTTTTTTTATTCTTAATAAAAAATAAAGATATAAAAAAAATTACTTATTCTAAATGTAGTCAATATTTGGGAAATAAAAAAATCCTAGTTATTAACCCTCAGAACTTACGCCGAAAATGCGTAAGTCTAATATATGTTTATAAGGTTGTACATATTTACAAGAAATAAAAACCTACCTGATATCCCAGATTATGAGCTTCTTGTCATCACCTCTATCACTGCTAGGTGAGAAAGTGACAATGTAATTCTCACATGGAGAAAATGAGATAAACCTTGCCTCTGGGTGGTAAAACTTTTGAAATTGGGAGAATTTAGGACCAGCCCATAATGCCACACCCCTCCAGTGAAAGGTTGCCAAGTATGTACCAAGAGGTGACCAAACAGCATAAGTTTCAGTCCAGTTCTAGAAAAGCGAGAATAAGTAATAAGTTCGTTTTTAATAAACTTTTTCTAAAGACCATGTTTACGTACATTGGGTTTTAAACAAATTACTATTTATGGATCTACTGTTATTGTCGCCAGGTTTCCGACTCTGAATTTTGTTAAATAAGTACAGGCTTGACAACAGTAGCAGTTATGACAGTGTGTAAAAAATTCAGACCTGTTTGGAGACCAGCTTCGAAACTTTTATTTTTACATTTTTTTTTATAAAATTAATGATTAACAACCTTACAGTCAACCTAATGGTAAGTGCACCTGCAAACTACTTTAAACAAGGAAGGATACAGATATGTTGTCGCCGCCGAGGACTCTAGTTGGCATCAGAAATAGATAAGAGGGCGATACCTACACAGATGGAATCCTAAACAGAAAAGGAGTCCTACAACCTAATAAAACACCTAGTACTTTAATTGCTAATTCATATTAAAAGAATTATGATTCATGTACACCCACCATGCTATGGTAGAGGCTCATGTCTGTTCAGACCAGGGTTGCAAATTATCAATGTTCATTGATAATTATCTGTTTATTACCCAGCAAAATAATGTGTCGTCATCATCATCATTACAGCCCTTCACAAGTCCACTGCTGAACATAGGCCTCCCCAAAGGAATGCCACAAAGCACGGTCCTGAGCCACCTGCATCCATCGACTTCCTGCATGTCTTACCAGGTCGTCACTCCATCTAGTGGGGGGACGCCCTACACTTCGTCCGCCGGTACGAGGCTGCCACTCGAGAACCTTTTTCCCCACTGGTTGTCGGTTCTTCGAGCTATATGGCAGGCCCATTGCCACTTCAGCTTACTAATCCGTTGGGCTATGTCGGTCACTCTGGTTCTACTGCGGATATCCTCTTTTCTAAGTTTGTCACACAGAGAAACTCCGAGCATAGCCCTCTCCATAGCTCACTGAGCGACCTTGAGCTTCCTCATACGGCCTCAGTTCCACAGATAATCACAGGTTGTACAGTCTCGTTTTCAAGTTTTGAGGTATACCTGATGAAAAGATGTGCCGTCATTTCCCGAACGCTGCCCAGCCGAGTTGTATTCGTCGATTGACCTCTCAGTCGAAGTTGGACTTACCTAGTCGGACTATTTGTCCCAGGTAAACATACTCATCAACAACTTTGAGCTTAGTGCTTCCAACAACTACCGCCATAGGTATGACATGGACGTTATACATGATCTTTGTTTTATCCATGTTCATCTTAAGACCTATCCGTTTTAAGGGACTATTGAGGTCATTAAAGAGCTTCTGAAGGACTTCAAGTACCGGTTTTCCACCCACTTTCAGAAGCTCCGCTGTAATTTCATCCTCGCCTGGGGCCTGGCCGTTTTTAAGGTGAGTCCCTCTTTCTCCATGAAGTCGGCCAGCTGCTGACCCCTTGGGTTCCGTTGCCCTAATCCGAATTTTCCTACTTTCAGCTCACCATTCTCTCTTGTGCCTAGTTTTGCATTGAAGTCTCCCATTAACACCGTATAGTAGGTTTTGGACGAATGCATGGCTCTAGATATATCCTCATACATTTCCTCCACCTCCTCATCGGGATGTGCCGAGGTTGGAGCATACATCTGTATGACCTCCAGCGAATACAGTTTGGTGATTCTGAGTATAAGGTACGCAACTAGGGTTGCCATCTCTTAAAATGAAAAAGCCGGACTCGGCGCTCCAAAAAGCCGGACTTTTGGCCCTAAAAGCCGGACAGTAATTTAGAAAGTCAAACATAGCCAAACAAGCGCGGCGGGGCGGGGTGGGGGCCCCACTCCCGCGTCGCGCGCACCGCACCGCTCTTCGCCGCTCGCGCCGTAGCCATGTTTAATATAGTATTGGCTGGTAATAATGTATATGGATAGATAAATTCGGCATTGCTTCGCTCATTCTGCAAGCGATGCGTGCCACGCGTTACACTAACAAAAAGCCTAACAAAAGCCGGACAGGCCGGACACAACCCGAAAAAGCCAAACATGTCCGGCTAAAGCCGGACAGATGGCAACCCTATACGCAACCCTCGTCGACACAGTCCCAATCGTTACAACATTGTTAATGAGAGACTTGTGGACGATAAATCCGACACCTCCTTGGGACAGATGGTCGCCCTCCCGGTGATAGAACAAGGTGCCGGATTCGAGGATAACCATGCCCTCCTCCTCTTTTCGGACCTCAGATAATCCTTTAATATTCCAGCGCAACTTGTCTATCTCTTCTTCCAGCTCTAGGATCTTCTCGTCAGTCCTCAGGGTGAGTCCCAGGTCGAGTCGTCTTAGGTGGCAACTGAACCTCCACCGGAGATTCTTAGCAACCCCTGCCACGCCGTTACCATGGTTGCCACCGTAGCCAGGAATAGCGGGGCCGCCGGTGACTGGAGGCCGTCTCTTCGTAACTTTATTCATCGAGGGTATATTGTCATAGTTGCCACGCTTGGCGAGCGGGTTGGCAACCGCAGTTTTGTTATTGTTGTTTTGCTGTTATCAGAAAGATGCTGCTGCTCATCTTCTGCCTCAGTTTCCCTCTGTCACCTCTTACGACACCCACGGGAAGATAAGGGGTAGTAGGTATTCTTACCCACCACTACACAGGGTAAATAATGTGTAATAAAAGTATATTATAGCTATAATTCTTTTATTTAGCCCATAAACCCCTAATTTTAGTTTTTATGCAGTCAGACTAACCACAGTTTATCCAGATTTCCCGGCATGTTTTTCTTTACGTATATGACTGTATTATTCAGAAACCGACACAACAAAACTAAACATTGAGGACAAGGGGAATTCCCACCCATTGACATTTCTCATGTTCAGATACACATTATTGACTTGATGCCAAAAAATCTAAAAAAACTATGCACAATATTACCCACGTTCGGATGCATACTACAGGCTTTACGCAAAATATCACACGCAGGAAGAAACATTATTATCATTGATAATTATCAGTACTCAATTATCATAATTATGATAATTATCCCATGCAACCTGGTTCAGACCATTAAGGACTCTTAAACAGTCCACATAGACTATGCTAACTAGACTAGCAAGTCTTTTCATAACAGAGCTAAAATATACTATTATGTATTATTTCTTTCTTTAATAAAATAAAAATTAATTAATTTCAACATTACAGCTGTAACATTTTTTTTATAAATTATATTTTAAAGCTTACCGGCCTCTCCTGTAACAACACAGGCTCTGGCAAAGCATTCTGCCAAACTTGAAGGGCAACCCCAGTACCAATACCAACCAAGAATTGGTCATAGGCATCAGGATCCATAAGGTACCATTGTAGATCAGACTGCACCTTAAACGGTTGAGGCGCTGGTGGTTCCCATTCTTTGGGAATTTCAGAATATCTGTAAAATTAAGATTATAATATATTTAAAACATATTTAAATATTTTAAATGACATGATTGTCAACTTGGTAGAGGCTCTACCGAGGTAGGACCATGCTCTCACAGAATGTGTAAAATAGCAGCTTAATGCTGCTGTGTTAAGTATGGTGAGTGTAAACAACCAGAGACCCTGTTTACTGGAAACGAGGCATTCCATCTTAGTCTTTAGGGGTGACAACGCATCTGCATTTTGATTCTTAATCTAGAATAAATGTAGATGTCTATGGGCCACAGCATCCACCTATTCACCTTTATTCCATAAAAATAAGAAAACAAATTTTAAGGATTACAACAAAGCTAATTGTGCATAATAGTATTAGCTCTGTTCTCTTAGTTTTGTAAGTATATTTTGGTTTTACTATAACATTTATTTGCTCTAATTTTGTTAAACACAACTTTAGAGACAATAAAATCAAGGTATTAAAATGTATATTTAATTTACCCTTGACCCTCTCACATTAGGTTATACTACTTGAAAAATTATTTTAGCCAACTTGAACACTACCAAAAGGGTTATAGCTGGTTAAAACATTATGTTTTGTTATTGGGGTGAGCTGGTGGATAACAAATATATGTAATTATTAAAACTAAAAACATTAATATGTCTTAAAACACTAAATTCTGAAAGCCATTATTATTAACCATAAAACTATATAGCTTTACAGCAATGTGATTTGAATAAAAAAATCACACAAATCTAAAAAAATATGTTAAACATTATAATTAAAAGAGCATTGAACTAAGTTAACTATACTTGTATGAAGCAAATTATATAATTAATAAATTTATAATAAGACAACAGATCACATTATGTTCACAATTTGTAATACTAGACAATATTAGCTTCATTTATTAAGCAAAAATTAAAATTTCAAGTTGGGAGTGAATAAATAATATAAATACTTACTTCTTAAAATCGGTGAAAAGATTCACTAAAAATGTGTGCTGTTTATCTAATTTACAATTATTAGTGGCTTTCACAGCCTCGGCAGCATTTTGTGGGTTATCATACTCAAGGAAAATGTAGCCCGTAGTTGTTCCATTCTCGTTTGTCGGATAGAAATCGCTTACGATCTTTCCAAATTTTCCGAATATCTTGTTTATGACGCTCTGTAACTTTTCCAGGCGTTCAGGCCCGACCTGCGGGCATCCATCAACTACGATCACATTTTCATACCCATCCGATTCTTTGGGTTTTTTCTCTAAAAGATCCGCCAACAATTCTGCAACGTCAAAGTTAGGTTATGCCCTAAGCTATCATGGACTTTGATGTAATGGATGCAGAAGTTTAGTAGTTAATTTTATAAGATATAAAAAAATAGCAATTTAGAGCATTTATAACCATTTAATAGTAAAAACATTAAACATTTTACATTAAGCAAAGTAGACAACGCATATGGCCAGAACAACCTCTAAAAGTTTAAAACACAAACCTTCGTCGGGAATATCATCAACATATCCTTCCGGATCATCAAAATCAGGCTCTTCGTCAAAATTTTGCTCTTCATTATCACTTTGAGGAGTTTGATTCACTTTCTCGTCACCTTTTTTCTTTGCCATTTTGACGTTATTGCGTGTGATACCGGAAGACACGCCATTAGTGAACTAAAGCCATAGAGCAATGATTTGAACTTACGCGGCCAGACTTTCGTTATTGCGTTCGTAAATCATATGAAAGCCATAAAAATATTTTTGTTTAGAAAATTTTAAATAAATATGTAAAGATGTTATCATATTTTTATTAGTTTTTTACTTTAAACAATGATATTTCTTCCAAAAAATAGTAAATAGCAGTACATAAGGTAAGGGATTGTTATAACTATAGAACAAACTTCACATGCAAGCAAAATTCTATTCTACTTAATATTATAATAGATAACCGCTTAGAGTTCTTACTTAGACTAGCATTAGCGCAAAAGGAGTCCAGCCTTTAAAGAACCGCTTTTCAAACCCGGAAAGTATTCAGGAATTAAAGGAACCGATTCAGAGCTATTTACAGCTGTCTTCATTTGAACGACAACTCAAATTATAAACCACGTAATGATCCAGAATACGATGCTTTTTCAAACTCAGACCGATTTCGATGAACTGTGTTTTTGTGTGAGAACAGTTTTATCCCAATGAAAACTTGACGATTGATGAGGGCACTTGTGGATTTAGGGTCGAGTGCACTTCAGAGTTTACAATAAAGATAAGCCCGATAAATACGGTATGAAAGTCTACATGCTATGTGACGCGAAGCGGGCTACATTTTCTGGTTCCCTATGTTGGCGACTCAAAATCTGTCGAGACTATTATCGCTGAATTGAGTGAACCATATTTTGGTAAATGGCACACCATTTATATGGATCGTTTTACGAGTCCGACAATTGCGGACTTGCTTTGGCTGAAAGAAACTCGCACTGTAGGCACAGTGATGGCGAATCGTCGTGGTCTGCCACAGGTTTGGCGACAACAACCGTTGGAAAAAGCTGAAATGGCTTTTGTCACCGGCAATCTAACTGCCTGTAAATGGAAAGATAAGCGTGATGTACTTATGCTCACGACGAAACACGGAGCTAGCTGGACAGAGGTGGATACAAAAGCCAAAGGTGTGGGCGTAACCAAAAAGGTGAAACCAGACTGCATCCTCGACTATAACCACTACAAAATTGGCGTAGATCTCAATGACCAATATGTATCCTATTATTCGTTGAATAGGAAAAGTATGAAATGGTGGAAAAAATGTTTTTAATTTAGTAGTTCTCTAGTAAACTTACATTTTGTACAATAAATCCAGAGAACAACGACGCCGCCTGCGATTCTCGCAGTTTCTGATGGACTCTGGGGAACAACTGGTGGAAACTGCATCAGATGCTGAAGCAGGACCCTCCCATGGTCCACATGCTGTCGGGACAAGCACGAGGCTCGTCGGTAGGCACTTCATAGAGAGGATTCCAAGCTCGGAAAAAAGGAGAAAGTCGCACGAGTTTGCAAAGTGTGTGCCGACATTTCAAAAGAAAACCGGAAAAAGAGCAAAGAGACCATTTATTACTGCCCAGACTGCAATGTTCCTTTGTGCTACTATCCTGCTTCAAAATGTTCCACACACAAAAAATTACGTTCTTTAGTTAGCTCAAGTATGTAAGAATGTTTATGTTGGAGTTTTTTTTTTTTCGCTTGTAGACCTCTTTTGTTAATTTTTTTTCATAAATATTTTTCATTATTTTTAATGTTTTTACTTCTTCCTTTAAAATATAAAGAACAATAGTACATATAAAAGAAGAATAATATACATATCACAAATAGTTTTTATTTTATGAGTCATAGAATATCGGCAAAAATCACGGCGTACCAGGACGGCCACCTTTATAACGGTCGGCTGTTAAAGTGTTAATATGTCTTAAAACACTAAATTCTGAAAGCCATTATTATTAACCATAAAACTATATAGCTTTACAGCAATGTGATTTGAATAAAAATCACACAAATCTAAAAAATATGTTAAACATTATAATTAAAAGAGCATTGAACTAAGTTAACTATACTTGTATGAAGCAAATTATATAATTAATAAATTTATAATAAGACAACAGATCACATTATGTTCACAATTTGTAATACTAGACAATATTAGCTTCATTTATTAAGCAAAAATTAAAATTTCAAGTTGGGAGTGAATAAATAATATAAATACTTACTTCTTAAAATCGGTGAAAAGATTCACTAAAAATGTGTGCTGTTTATCTAATTTACAATTATTAGTGGCTTTCACAGCCTCGGCAGCATTTTGTGGGTTATCATACTCAAGGAAAATGTAGCCCGTAGTTGTTCCATTCTCGTTTGTCGGATAGAAATCGCTTACGATCTTTCCAAATTTTCCGAATATCTTGTTTATGACGCTCTGTAACTTTTCCAGGCGTTCAGGCCCGACCTGCGGGCATCCATCAACTACGATCACATTTTCATACCCATCCGATTCTTTGGGTTTTTTCTCTAAAAGATCCGCCAACAATTCTGCAACGTCAAAGTTAGGTTATGCCCTAAGCTATCATGGACTTTGATGTAATGGATGCAGAAGTTTAGTAGTTAATTTTATAAGATATAAAAAAATAGCAATTTAGAGCATTTATAACCATTTAATAGTAAAAACATTAAACATTTTACATTAAGCAAAGTAGACAACGCATATGGCCAGAACAACCTCTAAAAGTTTAAAACACAAACCTTCGTCGGGAATATCATCAACATATCCTTCCGGATCATCAAAATCAGGCTCTTCGTCAAAATTTTGCTCTTCATTATCACTTTGAGGAGTTTGATTCACTTTCTCGTCACCTTTTTTCTTTGCCATTTTGACGTTATTGCGTGTGATACCGGAAGACACGCCATTAGTGAACTAAAGCCATAGAGCAATGATTTGAACTTACGCGGCCAGACTTTCGTTATTGCGTTCGTAAATCATATGAAAGCCATAAAAATATTTTTGTTTAGAAAATTTTAAATAAATATGTAAAGATGTTATCATATTTTTATTAGTTTTTTACTTTAAACAATGATATTTCTTCCAAAAAATAGTAAATAGCAGTACATAAGGTAAGGGATTGTTATAACTATAGAACAAACTTCACATGCAAGCAAAATTCTATTCTACTTAATATTATAATAGATAACCGCTTAGAGTTCTTACTTAGACTAGCATTAGCGCAAAAGGAGTCCAGCCTTTTAAAGAACCGCTTTTCAAACCCGGAAAGTATTCAGGAATTAAAGGGAACAGATTCTTATTTGAGGAGGTTCTTCGAGGATCATAGACACTAAAAACCTTTCTAACTTAATAACTAATAATTTATGATGCGTGTTGTTGGAGGCTGTATTACTGACATTAATTGTGTTCTGTAAGTGCGCTTGAAACAAGCCTTATCGTCACAACGTCACACAGTTGCTGGCAACTTTTTTTTTAATCATTTTTCTCAGACGATGTTCCGCACAAACACAGTTTTTGAAAGTCTCCCAACACTAACGCGATACACATGCCCCAGTCATAAGATGGTATGGCTTGATAGTGGCGGATATGCTGGAAAGCTGCTTAATTTCAAGCACTTTCTCGTTGGTAACTTTAACTCACTTTCGTCAAGTGATTACGACGATTTGAGTTTATTTTTTATTTTCCTGTTTCGCATACGACGGCCTGATACACGATCATCTTGGTTTTAAATCGTAGTTTGAAAATTGCTACCCCAAACTCCTGCACTAAGCCTCCGAAGTCCGAACGTCGTGACCGCTTTGCCTCGGCAACTTCCGATCTCTGCGTCAAGCTAGACATTATTTGACTCGATTGACCCAAGACAGCAAAACTTGTAGATTTCAGATTTAGCTTATTAAATAATCCTGGCTGGGTCGCCATGTCATGGTTAAGGTTAATAATGATGTGTTCTTTTAACTTTATCTACAATTAACATTAATATAATGATTTCTTATAACTTTGACATCGGGACGTCAATCACCTCAGTCCCCCGTGACCATGGGTGCTGTAAAGCACCCGAAACGTCGGTAATTAATAAAAATAAGTTATTAAACGCGATATAATCCGTAAAAGTAGTTTTATTCCATAACATCAATATTTTATAATTCATATATTTAAAAAAACTGGTCCCCAAGATACAGGCTATGCCTAGTTTGGGGTCCGCCAGTTAATTTTTTACATGTAATAAAAATTAAAAATTAAAAAAATAATTTAATATAAGTTACTGTTTTTTGTGTTTAGCTCTGTAGCTCTATTTTTTAGGAATAAATGATTTTTTTATTATTTTTTTTATTGCGATACACGAGCGCGTCGAAAGTTGTCGCGAGTTTTTGGACCGCTGTGGAGAGCAAAGGGACGAAGTTATGGCCCGAATTGTAACTGGCGATGAAACTTGGGTTCACCATTATGAACCTGAGTCAAAGCAAGAGTCGATGCAGTGGCATAAAATAGACACACCCCCTCCTAAGAAGTATAAGGTGTCTCAATCAACCGGAATGATCATGGCGACGATCTTTTGGGATACAGAAGGTATTATAAGGAACGTGATGTTTCCATAACGGGAGAATACTACGCTTCTTTACTAGATCAATTAAAAGAAGCTATTAAAGAAAAAAGGCGAGGAAATCTTACAAAAGGCGTGCTCCTTTTGTACGACAATGCGCCCGTGCACACAAGCCATGTTGCGACGGCTGCTGTCCACCGATGCGGTTTTGAACAACTGCGCCACCCACCCTACAGCCCAGACCTGGCCCCAAGCGACTATTATTTGTTTCGAAAAATGAAGAAAGAACTGCGTGGGAAAAAATTTGGCGACGATGATGAAGTGAAGTCGGCAATTTCGGCCTATTTTGATGCCCAAGACAAATCTTTTTTTTTAGACGGTATTAATAAGTTATTTGACAGATCTAATAAATGTATTAGGGTTAAGGGAGAATACATTGAAAAGGAAAAATAGTTTAATGTTTCATTTCATTATCCTTCCCTGTCATTACGCGAACTTTTGACCTCCCCTCGTAGTTAAACTTATTTTCTGTGCACGGGAGAATTAAGAGGATGCAATGGGTATATTTTATGATCTTTCCAAGGCTTGCCACTGTGTTCACCATGCGACATTAATCAGGAAGCTACATCATTATGGTGTAAAAAAAACATCGTATTTAAATAGTAGAACTCAAATAGTCCTTATTAATGGGGGTAGTTCTTCCGAGTCAGTATTATCTATGGGTGTTCCTCAGGGCTCAATTGTTGGCCCTCAATTGTTATTTAGTAGGGAATTACAATGATATAGTTTTATTTGCTGATGATACTTCGTTGATTTTCCGATTTCTTTATCATTTGATATATCAAAATTAGTACACTCTCAACAATTTTCTTTTAAATGGTAATTAAACAAATTTTATAAAATTTATTAAACTCAGCTCCTCCCCATAAAAAACCAGTGTGCTTTTAAATGGTGAGGAGTTGAGTCTTTTTCAATCGATTGTTTTGTTAGTATAATCAGTTGACGCCAAGCTTCAATAGGGCCCCCATATATCTTAATGAGATATATCATATGCAGAGCAAACTTAGTTCTACAGTATATGTTGTAAAAAGATTAGAGACTTAATATGTGTTGAATCAGCTAGATTAGTTTATTTTAGTTATTTCCATTCCATAGCATAATGTCATATGGAATCTTGCTATGGGGTAATGCGACTGACGTCCGAAACTATCTTTGTTTTGCAGAAAATATTTATCCTAAATTTCAAAATGGTATAATACGTATCACTTTTCACCCTAAAAAAAATAAAGTTAATTTGATTTTCTGAAATAAGTCAGTCTACAAAACAGTTCCACACCTACACCACAATACATTTCATCTATTAAACATTGAATTCAATAAGTTTAAATGTTACCGAAATGTTTTAGAATTAAACAGATAATGACGCCCTTTCAATTGAATTCATTTCATTGAAACAGATGGTGACGCTTTGGCGGTTGTTTGGTTTGTCTTTTAATGGTCAGTACGCTACACTCCTTTGTTAACGCAAATCTTTTGTATTTGTGTTGTTCTTTTGTATTTATTTTTCCCGTGGCTGGTATGACGTGCCCGTCGTCAGACGTGAAAACGAAGATGGAATGCCTGTTTTCCAGTAAAAAGGGTCTCCGGTTCTCTGCACTCACCATACGAAACACAGCAGCATCAAGCTGCTATTTTACGCTGGTATTCTGTGAGAGCGTGGTCCTTTCCCGGTCAAGCCGACCCATTCGTGCTACAACTATAAAATTAACACAGCTGCAGCATGACTCTACCACGTTTAAGAGTTAGTTTGTGGCGACCACGTCTTCTTCATCTCTCAAAGTAAGTCGATCGTGCCGTTTATTATATCCGCAGTACATGGTGTAAAGGTGGCATTCGCGTAGCGACGGTAGTACTTCCCACGATTGTAATCTTCGGTCTCATGACAATTTCGTACTACAAATTCCCTCTCACCTTACTTTCTTCTCCCACTAATTTCCGGTTGGCTGGTAAAAATGCCATATTGCATTAAGTTAGCCGTTTGTACCTTTAGTATAAAAATGTACATCATCCTGCATGTACAGAAAAGTACATCGTGAATGCCTCGTTGATCAAGTGGTCGTAAACGCGACTGCAGATTATGAGGTCGGACCGGGTTCGAATCCCAGGTCGAGCCAAAAAAAATAGTTATTGAGTTACGGCTCCGTGGCGCAGTGGCTTAGCAATGAGTTGCTGCGCTAAGGGCCGCGGGTTCGAATCCCGCATGGAACAAGTATTTGTATGGCCTACAAATAATTGTTCCGGATCTGGATGTTTGTCCTTGTGAAATTTATGTATGTAAACTGCCCCCACGATACATGAGAAAATCCTAGTGTGGAGGTAACGTTGTTTTAAAGAAAGTTTTTCGGTCAAGAAATTCTCAGTAGCTGCACGGAGTCAGGAAGTTGGCGGTGTTCCATCCCTTTCCGCTCGTGTCCGTTTACCGTCCCATCAGACTATGAGAGTGAGGAAATAGAGAGTTAACCTGCGCTTGCGCATACAAACACTATAATCCAGTACTACGTAGATGGCTAGTCTCCGTTGAAGCTCGCCACCGTGACCGAAATTCGGCCTGAAGGACATTTTTATTATTATTATAAAAAAGTATAATTATAAGTACCTAGTATTCATCAACAATCATGCTACGCTCAACTCACACTCAGTTAAATTCACGTGGGATTTTTCTTCAAGTTGTTTATACATAGATTTTGTATATTTTACGTGTGATGTGTGATGTGAGTGTGATGTGATAGCTCACGTTTAGGAAAGTATGCGGATGTAATATCGAAGGGACGTCATTAGTCGTATTCGATATTTCCATAAATTTCTACATTTCTGCATCAGAATACCTTATCTCAAAATAAACGACACTGATATGATAGAATGATTAAAATTATTAATTTTTGTTCCGATCTACGCAGTATGAACTTATAGTATCTTGAAGTTTTGCAGTTGTATGCTTGAATTGGGATTTCATTTTATTAATTATATAGGATCCCAAGCAGATGGTAGCACCCAGCAATGTTCTCTATTGAAATTAGGATGTTTTTTGATTTCAATAGCCTTGCAACTCATCCTTGGTGACCATGGGTGCTGTGAAGTGCTCGAAACGTAGGGAATATAAAATAAGTTTATATATGCGATAAAATCCGTAAAAACTAGTTTCATTTAAATGACATGATAGAATTTACACAATCCTATGTCTTACCCCACTACTCCTTCCTATTCTAACCTCCAATTTTAATTCTGTGTAGTGGCGGTGTAAGAATATCCACTAACCCCATATCATCCCGTGGGTGTCGCAAGAGGCGACAGAGGGAAACAAATCAGGAGACGGGCAGCAGCGTCTTCCTAATAACGACAAAAAATTAAAAACTGCGCTTGCCAACCCGCTTGCAACGTGGCAACTATGGTAAATATCCCCTATGAAGCAATCAATGGGGGAGGCCTATGTTCAGCAGTGGACTTTAATAGGCTGTAACGGTTCTTCTTTTTCATCAGCTCGTAAAAGTCCACTGCTAGATATGGGCCCTTCTCTTTGCAGACAGGATTTATTTTAATCGTCACGCTTGACAGACGGATATATAATTTTTTTAACCTTTCTATTTTGTTTATTGTTGCACCGCCTTTATATGTCTATCTCTGTTTAGCATAATGGCTGACTGGGAGAGAATGCCCTATGGCATTAAGCCCGCCATATGTACTACTTTGTGCATGAAAGTATAAATAAATATTGACAATCTCAGTACCAGACGTCCGCTGCTCCCCGTCGGCAGTATCTGGTTGTTTTACGTCTGGCGTTAACGGTATGGTTATATTGCCATCTATCGGTCAAAATGGTCAACATGGTCAACATGGTAGATGCATATTATGTCTGTTTGATTCGAGTAGAGACTGATAGTCTGACTGTCCGATGGTGAAGGGGAAAGGAAGAGGCTGACTACTGTTTTTTTTAATCTATTATAAGCTAGTGCTTGACTACAATTCCACCAGATGATAGTGGCGATGCAGCCAAAGATAGTAAAGCGCACTGACTTAGCTTAACGAAAAATGACGACTTTTATGTAAACAAGTGGTAAAATTAAAAATTTTGTACAACACACTTCAATGTAAATAAAACGAGAACATCATAAATGTAGTCGAAGTCAATTAAATACGCATTATTAAGGATAACTCAAAAACTACTGGTCTAAAAAATACAGTCGAATTGAGAACCACCTCCTTTTTTGAAGTCGGTTGAAAAATTAAACGTAAGCTAGAGTATATGCGTATATCCTCGTTTTTAAGTCTATCACGCCCTTATGAGAGAGTGGACAGGGATGTTAAATGGCAAACACTGCACTCATTTCGGAAGAGCGCTAGGTTGGTTGAGCGATAGGCATTAAAATCACACTTGGGCACTATAATCCTGTCCTGCGCAGATGGCTAGTCTAGTTGAGACTGACCGCCGTGACCGAAATTCGGTTTAGAGGACAGATTGAGCTCAATAGCCACTTTACTTGGTAGATAGCTTATTTATAGGTCATACAAATACTTGTTCAATGCGGGATTCAAACCCGCGGCCCTCGTAAAAAATACATAAATTTGAATTCCCTTCGGTCGACAAAAGACTAAGGCCGGGTTTCCAAATTGGCAAGCGGGTTGGCAACCGCAGTTTATTTTTATTTTTAGTCGTTATTAGGAAGAACGTGTCCCAAAATTCAACGTTAAGCCATCAATTTGTCCATTCCCTGGTAGTGGACAAATTGATGTCCATTGTTGATGCCCACCAGGGAGTGGACAAATTGATTGATGACTACCCAGGGAAAAATAAAAAAATACTTTTTTTAAGTTATAATAACTTTTTTAAATACTTAACCACAAAATACATAATAGTACTACGTACTACAACGTTGAATTATGGGACCTCCGATATATGCCTCACAGCTTGGTACAGGTTTCTGTCATGTCTCCAGTTCGTGTTGGCGAACTTCACATATCCTCAAAATATATTTGTCAGTCATGCAGGTTTCCTCGTGATATTTTCCTTCACCACCGACCACCGAGCACAGATAAACCAGCACTTAAAATTGCAAATTAGATTCGGATTGCTTGCGTCGCGTCCTCTGAAACACTTATTAGGCCTAATTATCTGATACTGATCTATAAATTTATAAACAAAATTGAAATGTAATATTGAAATAACTGCCTTATATTGAGCTGAGGGGGTTACTCGCATGCTACTAAGTCATGATTAACCATTTTTTTTAAATTTGTCTCTCTGTCTGTCTTTTTATCCGGGTTCCGGGCTAATCTTCCGAATCGATTTAGAACCGATGTAAATGAAACTTCACGAACAGATAGAGAGCAATGCCAGTGATCTAAGCTATATTTTGTCCAAAAATTTGTATGTTTTTTTTTTTGAATAAATGAAAAATAAATTGTCTTTGATTATCATAAATCTAAATCACGCCACATTAATAGATCCTACCCAGGCGAAGCCAGGGCGGATCGCTAATACCTATACAAACAGATCAAAGAAGGCTAGGACCTATCCATGCTATGTTAGAGTCAAGTCTAGGGGCAATTATATTAATATAAGGCGCGTCTTTTTTATCATATCTAGTTTGCACGTTATGCAATTAACATAAAATTCATTTTACTATGTACAATTTCGTTACAAAAATTCGCTTCCATTCCATTCCGCCGCAATGTAAATTGAGCCTAAGTGTTGGTTTTCGTCATTGGTTGTGTAGGCTCTAATTCGAAGTTGGGATTCGAACCCAGGAGCAGGCGGGGTAACCTGACTTCTAGGCTACGTTTATGAAGAAGATATAACATAAGCCTGCATTAACACACTATAAGTAGGCATTGTGTTTGAGTACAATAAACATGTTGTGTTATAGCTTTACATGACGAAGGTCATGATTCAAACCGGCCGGATGTACAAACCTGTTATGCGTAGAAATAGCGTAGGAAATTTTATTCATTGTCATAGAAATACTACCCATGCCTATAAATTGAAGTAGTACATAATATAATACGAAATATGAACACATTACTTATTCTTGATAATTGTTTAAAATTTTTGACCTTAATCTTCTTAAAAATATGATATCTATAAAATAATGCCTAACATATTATGTACATAACGTCATAATCACTACCAACATGAGCAACACACTTAAAAAATTGCCTATGTCATGTATGGTCAAATAATGTTGGGTGGTCAAGGCTGAATGTTTATTGATAAATTTGAAAATGGAAAATCTACTTATTTTTTCATATATTTGGAAATTTTGAAGTATAATGTATCTACGTACGTTGCAAACAGACAAGTCGTGGTGTATGGTCTAGTACGTAATACCACAGAATAAATAATAGTACTACGTAGTAATACGTAGGTATTAAATTAAAGTTTGGAAAGTGCGTTTTCCTCAGAATCTGGCGGGAATTCGCTCACAGCCACGGAGCTCAACCGACATGATATTCGCACTATGATTTATAGGACTATAAAAAGGCTTAGGTATAGCCCCAAGAATGTTTTGAACTTATGGCTTCTTCTTTTGCTAAGTTTTTTTAATCACGAGCAATAGGTTTAAAATGGTTTGCTGCATTCAAAAGAGAACGGTGAAACTTTGGGGATGAAATGAAGCCAGTTCAGCTGCCAAGTTTGAACCCATGTTTTCACAGTGATCTTGTAAGTAATTACAATATACTTCAATGGTGATCTCATATAAATTTAAAACTGGTCTGAAGAATTAATTTAGATTTAACAATAGATAAAAAAAAATATTATTTAAAAATTTAATTATTTATTATTATGTAATATAAGGTGGAATGTGCCAACTTATTCTCCAAATGCCAAGCACATCTGCACTTTTTGCAGCTTGCTGATTGACGATTGGGACTTTGATGACCCATAAACTGCAGTAGGAACAATTTTATAAATATGCATATATTTAATATTAAAGCTGTATTTCGTTTCAATAACTTAGGAGCCTGTATTGTTTTCTGTTAGATACGGGTACAGAATAATAGAATTTTACGTGGTAAAACCATGTTGCAGCTACGTATATTATGGTTGTTGCACAAATGTGTCGGCTCGACCGGGGAAGGACCACGCTGTCACTGAATACCAGCGTAAAACAGTAGCAAAATGCCGCTGTGTTTCGTGTAGTGAGTGTAGAGATTCGGAGAACCATTTTACTGGTAACAAGGCATTTCAATTTCAATTTTCGCCTACGTCAAGGGATGACAACGCATCTGCTAATTCATAATCGGTGATAGATAAGCCTATGAACCACATGATTTACTTACTATCAGGTTGACTGTGTGCTTGTTTGTCATTGCCACAATTACTGCTCTAAAAAGTATTTTCCCACGTTTGGTTTGGTTGGGCACTGCGAAGTCGCATTCTGGAGTATCTTTTATCCCCCATTATTACAGTTGATGGTAGATTTACCAACATTGGTTCTAATCCATTTAAGTTAAACACAAATTAAACAAATCCCTTTGAAACCGGGATGTGTCTGATCAAGACTGATTTCATTTTGGACGCCATACTATGATGTTTAAGTCAAAATGTTTCTTTATATGCAAAGAGATTTAAAAAACCAATTTTCTCTTTGCATATAAAGAAACATTTTGACTTAAACTAAACATCACGTCCAAAATGAAATCAGCTTGTATATACTATTTTTGTTACTACTACTTAAATGTCTTTGTTTATATGTAATATTATTTGCCCATATTTGAGAACTCGGTAGGTACATATCCAGTATTTATGTATGGTGTTTGAGATGACAATGACAATATTTAAAATATAAACAACTAGCGATCGACAGCAATTGATTTTTATATATCGACGTTGGAAAGGAAAAATTATCCAAGTGACATTTTTGGCCATATTGAGTTATATACATTGTTGGAATCGCCTGATTTTTCTGCGTCGTTTGGTCTTACTCAAATCCTTCTACGACGACTTTTGATGTCGCTTCGACATTTTGGAGTTCGCGAGATTTCAAAAAAGAAGTGTCCGTTATGTATCTCTATATTATAGAGATACATAACGGACACATCTTTTAAAACGCAGATAATTAAGGTGATATTTATTTAAATTTTGATAATATGACTCCAGCAACACGACTTCTGTTACCGTTGCCGGCATTTCTCAAGCCGTTAATTAAATTTTGAGGTGAACCACAGTCCTTGTTACGCAAATACATACTACGTTCCGTGTATTAGATCGCCTGTATCTTCTCTACTTTATACCTCTGTGACTCTTTTTCATGCTTATTATGATGGGCGTAATCAATATTTTGCTCCGGGCTGGGCCCTAGGGGGCACAAACCTTGGCCACTTAGCTAGCGTTGGAATCGTCTCCAAATTGGAGTTGAAAATACGAAGTATTATTTAATACGTGGTAGAGCCATGCTGCAGCTATATTATGGTTGTAGCACTCAGAGAATACCATTGTAAAATAGCAGCTTAATAGCTTAATACTGCTGTGTTTCGTATGGTGAGAGCAGAGAACCGGAGACCCTTTTTAGGGTTCAGTACCCAAAGGATAACCAACGCGACCCTATTACTAAGCCTCCGCTGTCCGTCCGTCTGTCTGTCAGCGGACTGTATCTCATGATCCGTAATAGGTAGACAGTTGAAATTTTTATAGAAATTGTATTTCTGTTGCCGCTATAACAACAAATAAAAATAAAAATAAAAATATATTAAAAATTAAAGGAGCTCCCCTACTAGAAACGTGTTTTACGATGGTACGGAACCCTTCATGCGCGACTCGACTCGCACTTGGCCGGTTATTTACTGGAAACGAGGCATTCCATCTTAGTCCTCAGGGGTGGGGTGAGAGGATAGATGTAGATTGCAGATGTCTATGGACCACATCATCTACTTACCATCATTCTATAAGAAAAATTAAGATTAGAGGAGGCATCAGATTGTTAGAGGAAGCCGTCCCTGTCCCTCCCGCCATGACTATGAAATGGTGGGCCGTCTGTAGTACTGACATTACTTATTAATTTTTAACCTAAGACAGATTGTAGTGTAAAATAAAAGTATCTATTTAAAGTTTAAAGTCTGAGAGAAGGATACGCTACAAAAGTTTAACTTAATATTGTATGTGATGCTGTGTCGACAATGTTTTGCTTGCAAACGCTACGACGCGGCGCCTCATTTTTCCATCGGCTAGCCGGTTTGTATTTGTAACCTGTAAACTATGCCAGTGCCAGTACGCCCAGTCGTCAGCACGTCTGCCACAAAGACGCCGTGTTTCTCGCGCATCGTTCGACCACAGATAACTTTCTCGAATACTATCCCGTCCCGTAACCCGTAACTTCCCGCGTAAAGGTACATTGATAACAAACGTAAATAGTGCTTTGTTGAATGTGTTTAGTTATTAATCTTTATTGAGTTCACTCTGGTTTTGAACTCTTGTGCCACTTTTTGTGTCATTGTTTTTACCGGACTACGTTATTTGTTAACATAACGTTTAAAACCTGCCTGTTAAATGTGCGTACTAGATTTATAGGTTGTTGTGTGTATTATATATAATTTTTAAATTACCAGACCAAAATTATCGAAAATATAATGCCATATTCTTGTAGTTAAAATTTATCTGGAAATAGGTAGAAAAAAATGTTTTCCATGTAGGTATAACCAACCTTTTTATTACGGTTATTTAGGGTTATAACAGACTACCCACTACTTTTTAATTTGTGAGACGCAAGGAACATTTTATTATTATTAATGAACGGGGCGATGTGGTCGCTCAGCGACAAAGTCCTTTATAATAATAAATTAAAAAAAAAATATTATTAATGTTATTACCTATCCCACGTTTATGTTTGTGACTATTTTTTCTTTATTCTACAAACATTTACAAGTAAAATAAAACTAACCCCATAAAAATTTTATACGTCTGTTGTTAATTCTGATAATATTACTTAACAGTGAAAATGGATTGGACACTAGTAGCTTTTCTGTCATTTCTGGCATTCGCAAGAAGTCAAGAAATATGCCTCTCAGGTGAAGAAGACCCGTACCTGCTCTTCGGAACCAAAACTTCCTACATCTTCGCGAATAAAGGCAGTCCTAACACTAGGATACAAGATGTTCCTGGTGAGTACATGCAGCGGTATCTATTTTATGGAAAGTTATGTTGGAGAGGATGAAATCATTTCTTTATAATACGAAAAGTTACCTTTAACTAGTTCATATAAACTAAAAAAGAAAAGTTGTTACTTTAGAACCAAACTGATTATTATTCCGTTCTTCATCATGATCTAGTGTTACCTACATGGTAAATTAGATTTAATAGTACCTATATTTGATGTATAAATTACCGAGGCAGCTCACGAGCCGGCCGCTCGACATAGTATGCGAAAAATCCGACTTCGATTCCCGCCGACAGCACTGAAATTAAATTCTACTTATTTAATTACATAATATCTGTTATTACTGGATATATAAAATCTCTGTATCCGCGAATCTGAAATGGTGTAGCACTGCGGACAATTACTTGTCATAAAATCTTCTCAAAAATGTGTCCAGCAATGGTATGTATTAGCTGTAAGTTACTACTTTACCTACTTCACCTGAAATCTCTGCATGAATAACCATGTAGTAACCGTAAAAAGCGACTATAGAAAAGGTCAGAAAGACTTCTGCATATTTCAGATGTAAAATAACCAGAACAGAAACGGGAAACAGCTTTAAAGATACTTGCCGAACGTGGAGATTAAGGCATATTCTTTCTGCAATGAGAGACGCCGGTGTCAGTTCAGCAGTGGACTATTACGTGCTGAAAGAAGAAGCCATATCTAAATATTCTAAAATCTGAAATTAAAAATTAATTGCTAGGTTATGATGAACTATAATATGAACGCATCAGAGCAACACGGCACGGCGCGGCGCGGCGTTGTTCAAAAACTCGCCCTATACAGGGTTATTTTTCAGAGTAGGCAAATTTTAAACGTAAGCTCAAATATACAATAAATAATGATACACCGTTATTGCAGTTTTTGAAAATAAGGCTTCTACTTTTGTTTGATATTATCCAAAATTGAATGTGATTTATTGTCAACAACGTTTTTACCTACCGATCAACCCTTACTAATGTGTGCGTGAGTAGTAAAATAGTAGGCGTTAGATATTTATGAATGACAATCAGTTAAAATAATGTATTACCAGGCATTTTGAATTAAAAAGATAAAAAGGACAGAATGTTTGAGGTTTTCTTTTATTAATTTTTCTTAACCATTTGCCTATATTACTTATTCTGAACCTTCTCTGCAAATTATTGCAAAATAACCCTGTAGTTTCAACTACATTTTAAGCTTCTTTCGAAAAATTCAGGAACACTAACTCGTCCTGATCTATCTGTGCCCGGATGGGTCAGGTCTGGATGGCTGAGGTAGACTGGGCTAAAGTCATACGGGGACAATCACGGCATGAATAGAACGAAAAATTAATTCGTTATTCTTTTCGCACAACTCATGGAATTCAAACTTAGGGCTCCCTTAATAGTAGCTATGTGGATTTTGATGCAGTTTTCACGGTCATATATAAAGAATTTCTTGGCAGCTTTTTTTATATTTTGTAGAGAAATGTTAGCGGTTTTAAATGAAGTCGTAAATAGATAACGTTGTTATACATCTGTGAATCAATCCTCACGAAATGGGGGAATATTGGTAGTATAATATATTTGGCTACATTACTCACATTACATTACATAAAGTCACTCTACATTACATAGTATTTCTTGATGGGTTCTTTTCTGTTATCATCTTCATAATAAAATTACTCATAATAAAGTAAAAATTAGTAACATTCTATACATACGTCCCACTTCTAGGCACGGGCCTCCTCTCATTTCTAAGATTAAGATTTTACGTGGTAGAGCCATGCTGCAGCTATATTAATAGTATAGTTGTTGCACGAATGGGTCGGCTCGACCGGGGAAGGACCACGCTCTCACAGAATACCAACGTAAAATAGCAGCGTAATGCTGCTGTGTTTCGTATGGTGAGTGTAGAGAACCGGAGACCCTTTTTACTGTAAAAGAGACATTCTATCTTAGTCCTCACGGCTGACAACGCATCTGCATTTAAATTCGCTAACGAAGATAGATGTAGATGTCTATGGGCAACAGCAACCACTTACCATCAGGTGGACTGTGTGCTCGTTTGTCACCGTTATTCTATAAAAAAAAGAGGGTTTTGGAGCAGGGAAGTGTCCATCTTGCTCCCCCAATGCGTGTTCCCATTATCGAAAAATGTTTCATTGCAAATCTTGAGTAGGGTAAAACACCCAGTAGTCAGCCCTTTCGTGAGGACTAAAATTTGATTCGACTGTATTTTAAATATTAAACATTATGAATAAAAACAATCATTATTCCCAGTAAGGCTGTTTATTAAATTTACTAAACAAATTAACAAAACTTTATATTTATAGTAGAATTATATAAAAAATCAACATTTAATAAATTATGGCACTTTTCTCCAGTAGTCAGTCTCATTTCTCCACAAGTCAGCCATGTCTTACCCTGTAGTCAGCTTCTCACTTATTCTTGTATATTTGGCATAGAAATTCTTTATTTTTTCTTTATTTCCAAATATCATCATCATCATCATCATTACAGCCCTTCACAAGTCCACTGCTGAACATAGGCCTCTCCCAAGGAATGCCGCAAAGCACGGTCCCGAGCCACCTGCATCCATTGACTTCCTGCATGTCTTACCAAGTCCTCACTCCATCTAGTGAGGGGACGCCCTACACTTCGTCCGCCGGTACAAGGCTGCCACTCGAGAACCTTTCTTCCCCATCGATTGTCGGTTCTTCGAGCTATATGGCCGGCCCATTGCCACTTCAGCTTACTAATCCTTTGGGCTATGTCGGTTACTCTGGTTCTACTGCGGATATCCTCGTTTTTAAGTCTATCACGCAGAAAAACGCCGAGCATAGCCCTCTCCATAGCTCGCTGAGCGACTTTGAGCTTCCTCATACGGTCAGCAGTGAAGGACCACGTCTCATATCCATAGATCATCACTGGCAACACGCACTGGTTGTACAATCTAATTTTGAGGTATTGAGGTATGTCTGACGAGAAGATGTGTCGTAATCTCCCGAACGCTGCCCAGCAGAGTTGAATCCGTCGATTGACCTCTCGGTCGAAGTTGGACTTCGATTTGCCGACGATATAGTCCTTATGGCAGAATCGCTGGAGGACCTAAGCACTATGCTCAATGACCTCAATAGTGTCTCCCAACGGATAGGTCTTAAGATGAACATGGACAAAATAAAAATCGTGTTTAACGTCCATGTCACACCTATGCCGGTAGTTGTTGGGAGCACTAAGCTCGAAGTTGTTGACGAATATGTTTACCTGGGACAAATAGTCAGACTAGGTAAGTCCAATTTTCATATATGTCCCCAGCGAATTCAGTACATTTCAAATGAACCATGCAAGGCAATTGTCACATGCAATATTCTTTAAGTCAATAATTTCTGTGTCGCTAGTCAATTCCTCTTCACAGTTTTTGCATCTTAATTTGTTTATTGTACATAAAGTATTTTTCTTCCTCCTTTTGCTATTTTTGGAATTCAACCGCTTTTCCGCTTTCCTTTTTTGTAATTCTTCTTTCTTTTTTTGGTTTTCTTCTTCTTTCTTTGTTTTAGCTTCAAATCTCTTATTTTTTTAATCAATATAACATTCTTTTTCTGTTGCATCACTTCTTCTTTTTGTTTCTGAAATTGTCTCCACTCTTTGGAAGAAATAGCTCCTATTCTTTTCATCCCATTTCTAATCGCCGCCATAGCTTGTGTTAATTGCTCTTCTTTGTATTGATGGATGGATTTTTGACATGATAGAATTCTAAAACAAATGATTTTCATGCTAAAATAACCGTGCATAGATTTAATCCTTATTAAAAAGGCTTTAAGGTACTATTTTGTGCAACAGGACTAACGGCTGACTACTGGATTTGTAGACCCATTGGTCGGCCCCTGACATGCAATTACATTTGTACGCGGCTGACTACTGGTAAAATACGCTTTTCGCCTTATAAGAGTTAAACCCAAAGTAATGAGCAAAATTGGTACTATTCGTTCCGTTAATTTCACATATAAGAAAATCACGAAAAAACCAGTAGTCAGCCACTTATGGCTGAGTACTGAATCTACCTTAAAAATTCGATACCCACTAGTCGGCCACCTAAATTACAACATATTAAACAAATAAAATGCATGTAATAGTTAATTTTATCACAAAATAAACATTTTATTGTAACACAGTATAACAATCCACCACAAATTACAACAAATACACACAAAAATTTTCCGAACATTCGAGCAAGTTTCCTTAAGAAAAAAATTGCAACAGCGACGCATCTAGTCATGTCTTTGGCAGCAGTGCAAATTAACGAGTGTAGCTCGTCAACCTGACATGATATTGGTTCGTAGGTGTGCGTATTAGTCAATAAGGAGACACAGATTCAATTAAACGTTATTTTAAAGGTGTAAACAAATTTCAACACTATTTATATGGAAATAACGTCTGTAAAGGCTGAGTATTGGTGCGGGGCTGACTACCGGGTGTTTTACCCTATGCATCAGTTGCATGCCACTCCCAGTATCATAGTTATATTAAAGCTGTCCATAGGATTCAGAATAAATTTATAAAGCGCATGGAAACGAAAGAACATACAGATAATGCCATAGAATCAGGGAAGGCTTACATGCAGTATCAATCCAAATCATTTAGACTCGAAAAACAATATTTTGGCTTTGCCTGTTCTAACGACTCCGTACAACAATTGTAATTTAGGAAGATTCCCCACGCAATGCACATTGCATAGCTAGTAACTACGAACGCCTAACGGGTTACAAAGAACTGAATAAACGTGACAAAATGCGGTTTTGCTTTTGACAGTATTGAGTTATAAGAGACCTAAATAAATTGCGGTTTCGGCATAAGATCATTTTATCGCTTTTATTGTTTCAATCCGAATTTAGAGAAAACGGCGTAATATGTATTGCATAAACTGCTAGCAAATTTGACTCTTAATTGACAATTTCTTTTTCCAATTTCAAATAAGGAAGGTTCTTTGTTTCCCCCGTATGTTTGTACGTGCGCGATTTTTCAGAAAGTACACAACGGATTTCTATGATTCTTTCTTCCTTTTTTGATTGATTTTGATTTCTTGTAGAAATGTTCTTGTAGATAAAATATTAATGTTTTCAACTTGAAAGCTCATTTTAAGTCTGTTCATTTAAAAAAAAACTAATTATTTACAATTTTCTTGCTACATTTTATGATGTCAATCTGTTATGTTTCAACAACAAATCTATTTTCTGTACATATGTGTCTTAATTGTTTGTTTTTCTTCTTCAGCATTTGCTTTATTATTACATCAGAGTATAAGTTAAGTTAATGTTACAGCCTATATATAGGCCTTCCCTCATTTCTAAGAGGGTTTTGAAACAATTTGCTGAATATCTATCTAATTTTTTACTTTTTTTGTGTCATGCCTAAATATTTGGCGGTGTTTCCGTTGCTATGTATGTTATTTATATTAGACCGGATGTAATTTGGCTCTTTAGTCGAAACATGAATATGAATCTATTTTCCTCATTTAATTTGATTCGCTATACAATCTCGTTCAGTCGTAAACAGTATGACTATTTGAAGTTTATTCTCTGTTTTCTCGTGACTTCGGTTGCCATGATTTCATTGTCTGAAGGAGCAATAGTACAACAGGTACAAGACCTGACTTTACACACTTTCTTATGGCTATCTAGATCCATCAATTCATAGTCAAATCTCACTCTGAATGCTATATTCTTGATTCCAGTAAATCTGTGAATTGTCTAAGGAGCAAGGAGGCGAGGTAAGGTTAACACTTAAAGAAAAAGTGGATTTTCGACGCTCTCGAACACCTGGCGCCCGGTTACGGTGCAGCTCTCACACTACGACTTTGTTTAAAAAAATCTTTATGGACTGTTATTTGTAAAACCATAACATAATGTGAAACGTGTTTCAAACAATAATGAGTGTGAAAACTTTACAGAACTTACCAGGCAACTTGATGTGACAATAAAGTATATTATAATTACTTACTACGTTTTAATAATAATATGTGCTTATATAAATAATACAATTAGGTACTTTGTTTCTCATCTTAATCTCGTAGAAAAGGAGCTAAAACTTGATTTTATTAATAAAACAATATATTCGGTTTAGTAAGCCAGATACATGAAATAGATAAGGTGATATAATATTATTAAGAAAATATATTATAGAATCAAGAAGCGTACTCCTTTGAGTCTGAAAAATGTAGCTTAGAGTGCTGCTCGACTGGCTATGAGCAGATTTACATAAAATATAAATAAACTTATTCATTATAAAACTACGCCATTTATTTTCTATCATACGTATAAAATATGTATTATTTAACAACGATCAAACGAACACGCTTTGAATAAATTGAGTCATAACTTTACATTTTGTTATTTTAATTTTATAATCGTATAATATCGTGATGTATTTTTACAACGCTTATCCCACATAAAAAAAAAAATTATTTTTTGAAATAATTAGACAGGCAGGCTGATGACAAATGATATTACATTCCTCTGCCTGTTATTACCAAGACAATAAAACGATAAAAAAAACCTGTCCGAGAACTTGAGCATATTATGTCGCAGGATACGAGTAGGTACATTGTTATGAGATGCGAAAGTTATGAATGATTAATCTGATCATTTTGTTCAAAAAGGTGGAAATTAAATTTGGAAAAAGCCAATATTTGCTATTTTATGCCAAATTTCATCACCTTTAATTCACGCCCTAGGTAATAATTAATAAATTATAGAAAAGCCACAAATGTAGAAATATTCAAAGAAGGTCAGGATATTGGTCAGATAACAAAAACAGGGGATAATACAAAATTTAATCTTTTATTAGTAATATGAAAACAATTTTAAACAACATTTTCCAAAATTATATTTGTACCTATATTCCAACGGTCTTGCTGTTTCTTTTTTAAAACAACATAGTATGCTATTATATAATCTGTGTTCACAATAAAATAATTTCAATATTTCCGGGACATTAGGCGGAAGGGCACTCGTCGGGATGACTCAGATCATTATATCTGTGCGGGAGATCCCGGAAAATCCGGGACAGTTGGCAAACTTAGTTAAAACCCTTAATATAAAATTATATAGCACCATACATATTTTTTACTTTTTCATTGTATCCGATAGTGCTTCACTTCCAATATTCAACAGCTAAAATCATATTGAAAGGTCTGTATTATAATATATAGCGCATTCTAATTTTATTCAAGAATAAATTAATAAGAGTAGGGCCTTATAGTTTAAAAAAAAGATATCTCAAAAAAGAGTCGTCTTTCTTAATTTTTTTTTTATGGAGGTAAGGGTAATAAACACATTATTTAATCTGTAACATAATCCACCTGATGGTGAATGTCGTTATCCATAAACACCTACATCTATCCTGGAGTAAGGATCAAAATGTAGAATACTTTGTGCCAAAAATGTAAAATAACATCCTATAAAATTCGCAAATTGTGTATTTATTACTAGCTATTGTTATATATACATTATACGTGGTAGAGCCATGCTGCAGCTATATTAGTAGTATAGTTGTAGTACGAATGATTCGGCTCGACCGGGGAAGGACTACGCTCTCGCAGAATACCAGCGTAAAATAGCAGCTTAACACTGCTGTGTTTCGTATGGTGAGTGTAGAGAACCGGAGACCCTTTTTACTGGAAAAGAGGCATTCCATCTTAGTCCTCACGGGTGACAACGCATCTGCATTTTGATTCTTTATTGAAGATAGATGTAGATGTCTATGGGTCACAGCAACCACTTACCATCAGGTGGAATGTGTGCTCGTTTGTCACCCTATCCTATAAAAAAAAATATTACCAGCGTAGTCAAATCGACGTCATTTATGAGTGTGTTATACTCCTAATACAAGTAATTTATGTTAGCTAAAGACAATGATATTTTTTATATATAATATCATTGGCTAAAGACCTAAAGAAATCAATATGCTCTTAATGCTCTTAGCATCGCTTCATTACCTCGGACACGGTTGACCCAGATGTTCAAGTGAATTGACACATCACGGATCACTTTCATACACTGTGAAAAGGGTGCACATTAACCTCTATGGCTCTATTATACGTAGGTATTATGTAGGTTTATAGTACTGAATAATATCACAGTTTAAAGAGCATACTTTAAACTGTGATAATATTGTGCACTCATGCATAATATTGCGTATAACAACTGAGTTGGGTGTCGATTGAAATACCAGCTTTGGTCAATATTTTTGTTGTCTTTGTCCTCGAGTTTTGATGTAGTATATTTGTCCCCGTGTTTTTGGTATCGTAATATCCTGCAGTGGGGTTTATTTCTGAGATCGTAATGTCCCGCAGTGGAACTTTACGAGTTGTTGAAATAGGTGATGAAATTATACATTAATGGGGTAGACATTACAGGCACTCGGTCTTAGTGGCCTGTACTGCCTCATTAGTTTAGTGGTCGTGAACGTGACTGATGATCATGAGGTTCCGGGCTCCCGGGTTTGAGTCTCGGGTCAGGCTAAAGTCAGTTATTGGGTTTCTCTGTTACGAAAAGGTAAGAGGGTTGTACCTACCCAAATGGATTCACAGGCATAAAACGTTACTTTATTATAAAGATATAGAGTTCGGTAAGCATTACGTGTAATCAAGGTATTTTAAAATCTCATTTATTAGACTTGCAACGAATATTCGGCTGTTATTCGGTATTCTGCTACTTTTATCCTATTAGGTCATCGAGCACTAATCAAAAACTAGACACAATCCCATGCAAAAGTTCTCTAAAAACTGTCGCCAATTGTTTTGACGTAATCTACCGACTTCAAAAAGGAAGAGGTACTCAATTCGACATGTATATTTTTTTATGTATGACCACGCATAACTTTTTACAGAGTAGTCCGATTTTGATAATTATTTTTTTATTGAATAGGTTATACCTCGAAATTGGTCCCATATAAATTTGATCAAGGTCTGACCAATAGTTTTTGAGTTATCTTTGATAATATATACTGAAGTCGGTTGTACAAAATTTTTAATTTTAAATTCATTCTATTTGAAAATTAGTTCGAATAACGAATATCTTAATAAGAAGAATACTCAAGTAAGAGGTTTTATTGTAGTCAGATAATTGGTATACTTAATGTAAATATTTATTTATTTTATAATTAAATTTTCATTTGTTGTAATCTTTAAAGTAGTCATAGGTACATAATCAACTTCCATATTATAAAAATTAAACAGAAGAACTATCAGATAAATGTCTATGCACTCGAACTATATAAGATATTATAATATACAGATATAAGACTAATTTTTCTTCATTTTCAGGCAGTAGTTTCTTTTCTTCTCGTTGACAATCCCAGCTTCAGAGAATAGACGCTCTGAAGAATAAACATTACTTCCTTCCCGGCCGAATACTTTTGCCTTATATTCGGCTATTCGGCCAGGAAGTCCGCAGAATATTCAGTATTCGGCATGTGGTCGAATATACTATTTGTTGCAAGTCTACAGAATTATGTATCATCTATAAGTTGTCATAATGTGATAAAGTACTCCTGCATGAGATTGACCAATTCGTCATAACAAGCGAACATTGATCGGGCCAACTCACTAACTTATGAGGTCAGCATTTAACACCTTAAATAATGAGCATGTCTGTAGTTTAAATACCTACAGAAGACTTGACATTGTAATAAGGAATGCCTCAGTTCGTATTTATTAGAACACTTAAAACTGCGTTTAACTTTAACTAAAGTTATAAGCTAGCCGTGATAGCTAAGGACCTCGAAGGTTAAGTATTTTTTTTTTTTTGGCGAGAAACCCGGGTCTGTTTCCCGCCAGCACCGATGACATTGTTAGTCGTAGTTTTAAATGCTTATTTACCACGTGCTCCATGGTGAAGGAAAACATCGTGAAGAAACCTGCATGTCTATTACTGGCAGCTTGGTAATTGCTCTATAAAGTTTCTGAAATAAGAGAGGCCGGTATGCAGCATTAGGACGTATACTTATATAAGTTGTAACTTTAACTTTCAACTTTAAATGCCAGCCAATTCACCTGCATGTGCCCTACTTTATCGTGCAAAAATATATCTTTTATTTGATGTATGATTAATTAAAATACGCCATGAGCGTATAATTACAACAGACAGACACCTGTTTACACCTGGCTGCCTAGAGGGTAACCTCTATGCGGCCGAATAAAACGTGTCAACTCAAATATTTTTAATCCTTTAATATTATTGTTGATAATTTACTAAAAAAAAGAAGGGAACAATAAATAATGTTTATAAAAACTTCATTTAAAATTTTAATTCCTGATAATAACTTAAAATAATTAAAAACTCTGGTTGCCAACCCGCCTGCCAATACGTGGCAACTATAGCCAAATTCTTCCTATAAGACAAATAAGGCAATTTATGAGAGAGGCCAGTTTCATTTTTGAACTTTTGCTGTATGTTGGTCGAAAAGAAACTGCACGCGAAAGAATAAATGTAAAAAAGAAGGAAACAAAAAAGGAACGACGAAAGTTATCCTTAAATATCGTTTTTCTACCGACTTCAAAAAGGAGGAGGGACTCAATTCGACTGTATGTTTTTCTTTTCTTTTTTTTTTATGTGTGTTACCTCATAACTTTTTTCTGGATGATGCGATTTCGATGATTCTTTTTTTATTTGAAAGCTGGTGCTTCTCATTTGGTCCCATATAAATTTGATCAAGGTCTGACCAATAATTTTTGAGTTATTTTTAATAATTTATATTGAAGTCGGTTGTATTTTTTTTTAATTTTAAATTAAAAATAACACAAATTCTACACCAAGCGTAAATTTTTGTAAAGAAAAAAAAATCGGGGTGTGGCTGTGTCGTGAACACGGCCGTGTGTTCTACGTGAACGAGAAACGACCTCAAAAAGGCGGTGCACGGTGCTCCCTTCTCCAAAGTGCGCGATTCATCACAGTCCTCACTCAACGTAACAAATTCTTTGATCCTTTAGCTATCGAGAGGTGTAATTAAATTTTGGATGTAGATGATAGATATCTGCATCACTAAACTGTATCTCGCGTTTGTTGTCATAGTTTTCTGAATTGCCTGCCACTATGGAAGCAAATTTAAAGACGTATTCACGTCAAAAACGCTGTTTTTGAATGTAATATCACCATCCCATGGACTTCGAAGTTTTTAGCCGATTTCAAAAAAGGAGGAGGCTATATTATTATTTCGACTGTATGTTATTGATTTTTTTTTGTATGTATGTTACGCGTTATCTTCGCCAATTGTGAACCGATTTATTAAATAGGTTACAGTTAAGGGGTAGTCCCATATACATGGTTATTTTGCAATGTATGCCCAAATTTGCAGAGGAGAGGAGGTTCAGAATAAGTAATATAGGCGAATGGTGAAAAAAATAATTGCAAAAATCAAACCATTAATTTCATCATTCAATCAAACATTCTGTCCTTTTTATTTTTTAAATTCAGAATGCGTGGTAATGCTTTATTTTAACTGATTGTCGCACGCACACATTCTTAACCTTCGCTCGGTCACAAATTTAGGTACCTTGTCGCGCGTCTTCCCGCGCCCTTCCCTTCCGATAACCGTTACACCGCTAGGTACCTACGTCCGCCCGGCCGGCCTGCAGCTGACAATGTTGATCGTGACCTCATTACGTACGAGTGTGCTATTTTAAAATTTTCGTAGGTAGTGTCATACCAATTACGGAACGAAAATATTTAACCGCGAAAACTATGAAAATATTAAATGGCGTGGTGTTACATTTTAAGCAATAAAAGTTTACATGGTGCGCAAAGATTATACGACAGTGAGTCTTTACCGCGGCAAGAAATTAACGTACGTGTACCTACCAATCTAAGAACAATTGACAGGTAATCTAACTATTCAAGTGCAGTGAGCGATAATAATTTTAATAGTGAATATGAAGGTAGGTGGATTGCGCATTGATATAGCCTGCAAACTCGCCGGACCTTTCACCGTTAAGACTATTATCTATGGGGTGAAATAAAGAGTCGTGTTTACGTCAAAGAGGCCCAAAGTTATTAAGTTAAAAGTGCTCAAGCACAGGTAATAAGTGTAAAAAATAATTTAAGAAAACGTGCTCGTCTATGGAGAGAAACAAATTCCATTTTGAGGTACCAATAAATTAGTTATTGGGAATACTTGCGTAATTTACTTGTAAATAGTTTATTCCAATTTTTAAATACGCCATAATAATGACAGTTGATACTTAATACATGTTTGGCAGAAGTTCTCAAAACTGAAGGAAGATGAAAATTAGTTCACTTGAACAAAAATATTTTATTATAGAAGGGTAGGCAAACAAGCATAGGGCTTGCCTGATGGTATTTGATCACCGCCGCCAATGAACATCTGCAATACCAGAGGAACATGCAGAGATAGACCAATATGCGATGTAAAATCCTAACTTTGCCGTCCACTTCTGCAACATAGCTTTGCTTTGTCACTTTTTATATTCGTAAAAATAATAAATAAGGTTTTGAAAAGTTTATATTTTTATTTTCAGGTTGTCAGCCAACCGCCATCTGGTTGCTAAACCGTCATGGATCGCACAGTCCCGAAATGAACGAAACTGCAGGTCTGCAAGCTTTGAACGATCTAAGGAACAATGTAATCACAAATTACCGGAACGGCAACTTCAGAAATACTAACGTGAGTAACTTAATAAAACATTTATGTGTCTATGTGTGTTTATATAATAACAGTTTTTTACGTGGTAGAACCACGCTGCAGCTATATTATGGTTGTAGCACGAATGGGTCGACTCGACCGGGATGAGACCATGCTCTCACAGAATACCAGCGTAAAATAGCAGCTTAATGCTGCTGTGTTTCGTATGGTGAGTAGAAAACCGGGGACCTTTTTTACTGAAAACGAGGCATTCCATCGTAGTTCTCAGGGGTGACAACGTATCTGCATTTTGATTCTTCATCTATACAAATAAATAAAATTGAAGTGTCTGTTTGTAATGTCAAAATAAAAGCTTTTTACTAAATGTATATGAAAGTATATACGGTACTTATAACAAGAAAACAATTTTTAAAATTTTTGTCTGTCTGTCTGTCTATCTATCTGTCTGTCTGTCTGTTTGTTCCGGCTACTCTCCGAAACGGCTCGACCGATTTTAACGGGATTTTCACTGGCAGATAGCTGATGTTATAAGGAGTAACTTAGGCTACTTTTATTTTAGAAAAAAAATAGGGTTCCGTGCATAAAAATTAAAACCCATGAAATCCAATCGTAATAAATTCCACGCGGACGAAGTCGCGGGGAACAGCTAGTCGAAGATAAATGTCTATAAACCACAGCATCTACTTACTCGTACCATGAGGTGAACTGTGTGCTCGTTTGTCGCCCTCATTCTATAAAAAACCGTGAAAAATGACGCTGTGCCCTAAAGACAAAATTTATGCGAAATTATATCCAATGTTAAATGAATCCGAAATTATAAATAAAAAAATAGAAACAGAAAAAATAAGTTTGTATAATTTCACATTTTGAAGTCAGTGCTACAATAGCTATAGTGTATAGAAAAATTAAAGCCCCGTCATTAGGATGTGAAATGATTTATTATTTTTAGTTACTTGCAGTTGGCTATTAGTCTTACTAAAAGTAAATTTTCCGTTTTTTTTTGTATTTAATTTGTTTTTACCATTTTGAGTGGACTAAGAAATATCACAATTTCAATATTGTCTAAATAGTTAAAAACTTCATTCCCTATATTGCTACCTTTAGGCATGTAGTTTTTTCTTCAAATTTTTATCGGACCACCCTTGAAGTAACCAATTTAGTAAATAAACAATTACCAAAATCAAATAAAAACAAAAATTAATCATACAGTCGAATGAGTCGCTCCGGCTCTGGTTCTATACACTCATCATTCAAACAGCAGCATTTGGTTATAATTTTACTTTAGTAGGTACTCTAAATGAGGTATTTTTGAGTATATGAGCCGACCCATTCGTGTTACAAACATGATGCAGCGTGGGTCTGTCACGTAATGTTACTGTGGATTAGGATCTCTAAACTGCTTATATAGGTCAAAACAATCAACGGCATATATTGAACTCTTCTTCTTGCAACATCATAGGGATATCATTAAGGTTCAATTTACTAAGAATGTCACTAGCTTATGTATTACTCATGAGGTCACCCGTGTTTGTGAGAGGTGGTGCACAGACTAATATATGATTTTAGAATCTGCTAATTTTAAAATAAAAAAATTAATCTGTGCACCACCAACCTGCAACCAATATTAGTTTATATTTTTAATCGAAGTAAGGGTTACGAACAAGCACATAGTTCAACATGGTAAGTGGAAGCTGTGGCCCATAGACACGTACAACATCTATGCTTAGTTAATAAAAATAAGGCACGTGGGTTGTAATTCCTAAGGACTAAGATGGAGTGCCTCGTTACAATTAAAGAAAGTTTCAGATTCTCGTAACCACTCGAAACACAGCAGGATTATGCTGCTATTTTGTGCGAGCGTGTTCATTCCTCAGTCGAATGCAGGTCATTGATAAACATTTTTCGGTCAAGAAATACACAGAAAGCACGATAATCCGTTGGTCCTGCGTCTGATCTCTCTATGGTCGTGTCGGATTGCCGTCCCATCGGACTGTGAGACTGAGAGAATAGAGAGTGCACCTTTGCTTGCACACATACTTGTGCGCTATAATCCTGTCCTGCCCAGATTGACTAGTCTCCGTTGATACCAGCCGACGTGACCGAAATTTGGTCTGGAGTACATTACACGCTGCAACCTATTTTTTATCTTTAACTGTTAAACACTTCCTGTGTTTGCTGTAGCGTATGAAGCCGTCGATCGAATCGGTCAGCTTTCACTCTCACTCGAACACAGTTCGCATACGGTAATCTCCGTGTTCATTTATTTCGCTGGTTTAACATTGAAATACGAATAAATAACGCAAGTCAATACTCTACGAAAAGGAAGTTTTAAACAATCGAAACACGTACATAACACTGGAGACCTTGCAAGGTGCTATGACCAAGTGCTAAATAAAATCTTGCTACAATAACAAAACCTTGCAAAAAACCTTTCTATAATACCTATACTTTATTTATTTTACTGTATCAAAACTGCTACCTATCTAAGGGAATATCCGGGCGGCTTTTTAATTCATACAAAATTTAGATTTTTAGTATAGAATTTAGTCCATACAAACTTATTACGTTCTCTATTTTCTTCTAAAATAATGACACTAGAACAATTTTTTTTTTACAACAAAACCTATATACCACTACCATTATGTTTTATTTTTCCTATTAATTAATTATTTTTTAAAATAGTAGGAACATTCTAAAATTACTAAAACTCCCCGCTTATACTGCTGTTATTAGACATCAAATCGCCGTTTGAAGACAAATTTTAGGAACATAAAAGAAAAGAAAAGAAACAGATACAGCCACAACTAGGCTTGCCATTCATCACGCGAGAGCCGGGACGTCCCGTTTCTAGAGCCAGCAGGATGCGTACCGCGGAAGATGTGTGCGGGATGCCAATAAAAAAAAATCTTTATGGAATAAAAAAACTAAATTTTGGGCTAAAGTATTTTTTTATCGAATAAGGGTGACATACCTAAGGATAAAAATAGAATTCCTCGTTTCCAGTAAAAAGGGTCTCCGGTTCTCTACAATCACCATTCGACAGCAGCTGCTGCTATTTTACGGTGGTATTCTGTGAGACCGTGGCCCCGGTCGAGACAACCCATTCGTGCTAACCTTAATATAGCTGCCCCATTGTTCTACCACGTAAAAGTTACTACTTAAAAATATTTAGTATCATAGTACATACAATTACATATGTGATAATAAATTTAAAACAAAAGAATTTAAATAAAATTGCAAAACGAGGAATGTACTGTTTACGAACTCCTTATCAAAAAAAACCTATGGTGGAATGAAAATAAGTGTTCATATGACTTATATTTAAACAGTTGCAAATGTATAAAGAACGTTGGAAATGAATAACCGACCTGTAAAAATTTTGCACCGAGCGCAATTTTTTTAGGATCGACATTATAATATATATACCTATTATTTTCTAGTTGTTACAAAAATTTACCCCTATCTATCTACATTTTTATTAGTACTTTATCTTTGAATGCTCATTGGTCGTCGTTGGTCTAGTGGTCGTTTTCACGACTACTGATATGTGGCCCCGGGTTCGAATCCCGGGCGGGCCAAAAACAGTTATTAGATTTTCCTGTCAAGAAATTCTCAGTAGCAGCCCGGAATCTGAAAGTTGGCGATGTTTCTTCCTGCGCCTGATCCAGTCGATCTCTCCAGTCGTGTCGGATTACCGACCCATCGCACTATAAGAGTGAGGGTATAGCCAGTGATTCCCAACCAGTGGTCCGCAAGAGCTTAAATATGGTCCGCAAAAGATTTAAATATTTTACCTACCTAATCCTTTTAAATAAGACACATTTATTATTTTCTTGTCACGCGGGCAGTGCAACACCGCGCGTCGCGTCACAATCAAAATTTGTTACCAAACATACTGTATGATTTCTTTTACGATAAATACACTAATTATAATACTATTAATGAATGCTTCTTTTCAGTTTATCGTATAATTATGTTAAAAGTTGTGATTAAAATTTATTGTTAGATTAACATTATATGTTTTTTTTTTCACCTTGTGGTCCCTGCTAACAACAAAGAAATCAAAGTGGTCCCTGGTCAAAAAAAGGTTGGGAAACCCTGGTATAGACTGTGGCGCATGTGCTCGCGCACATACTCGTGCACTATAATCCTGTCCTACGCAGATGGATAGTCTCTGTTGAGACTTGCCGCTGAGACCGAAATTCGGTTTGGAAGACAATGTTACATTATAAATTTTATTCGTGATAGTGGCTTGATACAGCGTATCATGGCTACAGCACGAATGGGTCGACCGAGGGAGAATGCACGCTCGCAAATTACCAGCGTGTAACAGCTGCTATTACTTCGGATTGTGAGTGATGTGAACCGGAGTCCCTTTTAGAGCAGAGTCGTTTTTCTTACTCAAGGATAGATGTAGATGTCTATGGGCGACACCTTGCACTTTCCTTTAGGTGGAATGTCTGCTCATTTGTCACCATTTCTTCTATAAAAAACATAAGCAAAACATTTTAAAAGCCATTTAAAGGATGGTTAGTCGATTGAGGTACAATATAGCTTGTGTTATCTTAATGATATATTTTTTTTTAATTTCAGCAACGCATCTGCACATCTGACTTGAACCTTCTCGAACGCTGGGTATGGACTTCGAGTCAGAATCCGTCATTAGCTGGCGACCTCACCAGTGATGGCTATGTCTCTACTCAGCAATTAGCACAAGCCTGGAAGCAGAAGTACCCTGGGTTGCTGACCGATAATAGACATGATTATTTGGTAAGTAATTATATTGTATTTAGACGAGTATGACTCAGGCGACCGTGTCACTAAACGGTCGCCTGCGTCATACTTGTCTAGGGATGTCAGAATATCCATTAACTCATATCGTCCCGTGGGTATCGTAAAAGGCGACAGAGGGAAATTAAACAGGGGAAGGGCAGCAGCATCTTCCTGATAAAAGTAAAGTAAAGTTACAGCCTATATACGTCCCACTGCTGGGCACAGGCCTCCCCTCATTTCTAAGAGGGTTTTAGGGCAAGAAAGTGTCCGCCGCGCTGCCCCAATGCGGTGTTGGCGAACTTCACATGTCTTCGAAATATTTTTTTTTCTTATTTCTCAGACATGCAGGTTTCCTCACGAAGTTTTCCTTCACCGCCGAGCACGTGGTACATCTGCACTTAAAATTGCAATTAACAATTTCATTGGTGCCGGCGGGAATCGAACCCGGTTTGCTCGCGTACTGTGTAATTTACAGCGAGCGCTAACCATCTGAGCTACCACGGCTCTGATAACAACTTAAAAAAATAAAAAACCGTGGTTGCCAAGCAAGGTAACTACGGCTGATATCCAACGTATGAGGCAATCTATGGGAGGTCTATGTTTAGCAGTGGACTTTTGATAGGCTCTAATGGTAAAGTATGACGCATGTAAAGCCGCGGTAGCTCTCTGGCTGTTAATTTCACAGTACGCGAGCAACCCGGGTTCGTCCCGCCGGTACCAATGAAATTTTAATTGCAATTTTAAATGCTGATTTATCACATGCTCGGCGATAGAAAACATGTGGAACATCTGAGGATAAATATATTTCGAAGAGATGCTGTTCGGCAACACGTATGAGGCAGCGCGGCGGACATGCCCTTGCTTTAAAATCCTAACAGAAGTAAGAGGAGGCCTGTTCTCAGCAGTGGGACGTATATAGACTGTAACTTTACTTTTTTATTATATTTTACAGAGCAATTTGAATGGTATGCCAGTACTTGATATCATCATCATCATCATTACAGCTCCTTACAAGTACACTGCTGACACAGAAAAGTCAAAAAATGCTACAAAACATAATATTGAGCCTTAGTCGATCGACTTCCTGTACGTCTTGCTGCCCTACACGGCTGCCAGTAATAAAAGCGCTTTAATAATTATAGAGTTGATGGTATCATTATTGTGTTTAGCGTAGCGCCATCGTGTATACGTACCACTGCTATTCACACTTAGTTCACTTTCGAGAGGACTTGGAGCAGAGAAAAGTTCGTCGCTTTACTCTAATGCATCTTGCGGACTTCACATATTCTAGATTTTTTCAGACAATTTTCTAACAGCCAATAAAATTGAGAATAACATTTTAATGATGTCAACAGGATTGTTCTGCGTTACCCGTATATTATAGTAGAGTAGAGCCATGGTAGCTTCGGAACAAACACAGCTCATTTCATCTCATTTGGGTCATAAGCATCGACTATGAGAAATGCCACAAAATCTAGTATAACCAAATAGGTGACCAATCAACCATTTAACGAAAATTCATAACCAAAGTAAGCAAACCAGAAACAGATCGAACGTCTAGGGTAATACTGCTCTAGTACTCCGATGGTTGGTTCATCACGCAAATACGACTGGGTTTTGAACCTTAGACTAGTGAGTTGGATATATTATTTATGATGTAATAACGAAAATAAACAGTTAAGAAATTTTTGTTTTATTGATTCTAGTTCAAATACTCCGAAGATCTGCGCTCGAGCACCACTTTCCGAGCTTTTGCAGAGGGTTTGTTTAAAGGACAACCTGTGGGTAGTGACGTTTCGAAGGAAAACGACGAGAAAATCTTAAGGGTAAGAATTATTTTTATGAAAATTGTTAGTAGTTTCATTTCCCAAAGTCGCCTTTTCCGCGCCCCGATACAAACATATAATTCCCTCTTACTAATTTTTGCCGCTAAATAGCAATGTAGTGGCGGTGTAAGAATATCCACTACCCCATATCTTCCTGTGGGTGTCGTAAGAGGCGACAGAGGGAAACAAATCAGGAGATGGGCAGCAGCGTCTTCCTAATAACGACTAAAAATAAAAAGTTGCGGTTGCCAACCCGCTTGCCTAGCGTGGGAACTATTACAAATATCCCCCCTATGAGGTAATCTATGGGGGAGGCTGTTCAGCAGTGGACTTTAATAGCCTGTAACGGCAACGGTAACTGTAAATAGCAGTGACTGTACTACTGTGTTCCGGTCTTAAGGATATTGAGAGGAGAGAACCAGTATAGTTACGGACTGCAAACCATTCCATCTTAGTGCTCTGTGGTGACAACGTATCTGTAGCCTTCTTTGTTTGAAATTGGCTGCAGGTGTCCATGAACTGCTGTAGCTACTTACCATTAGGTGGATGGACTGTAATTTCGTTTGTAACTTCAGCTAATATATGATTAATTTTACTGGATATATGATTAGCACTTAAGGTTGCCACCTTTTTTTGAACAAATATAGTATTTTTCTTTAAAAAGATGCAAAAATATAGTACTTTTGGGACAATCAGGAAAAAAAGTACAATTTATAATCTTCATGTACTTTCCATATGTATCTGTCATTGCTCTTCACTTTGGCCATCAATGAACTATTACCTTTAAAATAATTATAGGAATCTGAGCAATTTAGATTCATATTAAAATAAATTAACAATTCATTTTAATTAAATTAATACCTACACGCTCTATTTCTTTATTCTTTCCATTTTACATTCAGGTCGGAAAAAATTCTTTCCGTAAAACTTACTTGTTCTTGACTTCCAGTCACAGTTAATATAAAAAAGCCCGTCAGTTGAATTAGGGATAAAATAAAGTATTTTTCGTACTATATTATTTTTCTATAATATATAGTACAATTGACTGAAATATAGAACGATACTAAATATTATAGTACGGGTGGAAACCCCATTAGTACTACATATTTGCATTGATTTATTCCAGCCATACAAATTCTGTTCAGCGTGGATGAAAGATGTGGAGGAGAACAACAATACACTGACGCAGAAAAATACCTTTGAATCTAAACAAGAGTTCAGAGACGTAAGTGGATTTTTAATATTGCATAATTAATAAAATTGATTACGGGTAGGGTTACCAGACGGAAAATTAAAAAGTCCTGACAAATAAACTGATTTCCATAGAAAAGTCTTGATATTTTGTTGCAAACGTAATTAACAAGCGTGAAAAATATTATTTATTGGTTTTGTGCACTCTCGTGAACAACCCACATCGCAGATTACACCTTTCTTTATTTTATTGAAAATTCGAAAAAGCCTGACATTTATAAAATCCGATTGCAATCCTGTCAAGAGCCCAAAAGTCCTGACATGTCAGGATAAATCCTGACATATGGTATTCCTAATTACGGGTGAAACGGGTGTTAGTTGGACTATACTTATGCGTAAAACCGACCTATATAGTCTGCCCATTTACCCTTCAGCTTGCTGACCTGTTGGTATATATTGGTTACTCTGGTCTACTATAGCTTTAATACGGATTACTGATCTTACAGAGAAACTCGGAGGAAAGACGTCTCCATAACTTCTTGAACGACTTTAACCGTTAAATTTCCGAAATATCCGTATGGCGATCTACTTGTCAAAGTTATAGACCCCGCCAAAGAGTATAGTAATATTTATAAGGGATCCCTTAGAACAATAGATAAGAGTGTTCAGAACTTAGAGTACAAATAAGCAAGGTATAGAGCGCGCATATCGCTCAATGCCCATTATGCCAAGCGTAACCAGATGTTCTATAGATACTGATACATAGTTGAGAGTGGTTGAATAGTGATGCGCCAAGATTGACGCCTATGCGTTATTGTACTTAAGTTATTAATTTGATTATGTAAGTACTTGTAAATATTACGTAAGCGATAATTATAAGGTATGTTTTAGCTCAATAAAACAAAGGTACGAATTTATGAAACGATGTTTATTAATCAAAAAGAAAAATCTAATTAATTTACTCCCCCTTAAAAACCATATTATACAGGGTTACTGGGAACTCGACAACTTCCTGACAGGGAATGATAGGGGAGTCAAAATGCTACAAATTTGATCCCCATATGTATGGCTGAAAATGAACAGGTCTTGAGATATATGGATTTTCAATAATCACCTAAATTTCGTATTAAAATCTAAACCTATGAAATAAATTTGAATATTTTCAATATGAAAGACGTTGACAAACAAATGTAATTTTTTCTTCTATTAATTCATGGCTTTTTGATAGAATTCTGCTAATATTCAATAATTTAATTTTAATCAATTAATAGGTAAATTAATTGTGCAAATCTCAGAGTAATATGTATGTAATTATACTTTAAAGAGCAAACCAAAAAGTTTAACACAGAATTAACATTTTAGTTTCTTCCGATATAATATGAACTTTTGTATCTAATTTTAAAGTGGCAATCTAAAACAACATGAAGGAAAGAAACAGCGATATTTTTTCTCGCTTTATTTTACAAGCCCAACATGTACATTGACAAAATCATGATTGTGTGCAGATTTTTCAGCTTTCATACAAAGTTGCATCACCCTGGTCATGGCTGCCATTGTTGTCGTAAGTTCTCGGCGTGCGTATCGTATGCTTAGATTTTTATTAAATAATGGAAGATATAATAAGAGTTGTGAGACCTGAATTAGCTAAAAAGGCGAAGTTAATAGGAAAGGAAAAACGGAAGAAAAAGCAGCAGGATTTGTAAGTTTCTTTGTTTAATTTTGTATTGTTTTAAGTAGGGCTATAGCGACGTGGTTATTGATACCGGTCATAAACAGGGGCGGACTCAGATGGACTCGATAATTAATATTTTTGTATGTAATTCAGTGCTAATTTCATTACTATTTATTTTACTTAACTATTCATAACTATATCGATTGTTTTTAGTAGATTATCCCATATATTATTCCAATACATGCGTGCGTGCCGTATGACATGGGTATGCCTGTTTACTTAGCGCATATTGTGCTTTATAAATTGTATGCATTATTAAAAAAAATCCTACTTTCAGGTACTCCGCAAAAGCCTTACCGGAGAAACCCAAGTGTCAACACAACAAAAAGAGTGTATACAAATGTGAAACGTTAACTTCAAATGATATTTTTTACTTTCATAAAAAGTTTTATAGCCAGCCTAACAAAATTAGTCAAGATAATTATATTTTGCAAAATTTACTCTTAAGACCTGTGAAAAGAAAACGCCCAAGAAATAATACACGAAACGGGCGTGCTTACTCAAAACAATATTTTATCAGCAAGTACAAAACTAAAGAAAAAGTCCCGGTCTGTCTAGCTACATTTTGTGGAATTCTAAAAATTAAACAGGGTCGCATAAAAGGCGTTTCAAATCGATATGCAGCCACAGGAGAAATCCCATCAGAAAAACGTGGAGGAGATAGAAAACATCATGCTTTCCGTTCCAAGAGAGAAGCCATACAGAACTTTATAATGAAATTTCAACCGTTGGAAAGCCATTATTGTAGGGGCAAAATAAAACGAAGAGTTTATCTTGATACAAGCTTGAACATTTCGAAATTATACAAAATGTATGAAGACCAATCTATGCCAGGATATTCTGTGACCAAAAGCTTTTTTAGAAAAGTATTCAATACCTCCTTTAATATTGGGTTTGGGTCTCCACGCCAAGACGTCTGTTCGGACTGTTTGCAATTATTAGAAAAACTCAAAATGGAGAAAAGTGAAATTGAAAATAAAAATTGCGTACCCAATATAGGGTACACAAAATAAGGGCAAAATGCTTTTGACAAATTAAGAGAAGATAACCAAGATTTGCTAATTCTGTCATTTGATTGTCAGAAAATTTACCTCTACCGAAAGTAGCTGATCAATCAGCGTATTATTCTCGACAATTATATATATATATATATAAATTTACGATTGTAGAAGGTAATTCCACGCTAGCCTCACCAAAAATAATGTTTATTCATATGTATGGACAGAAGATGTGGCATCAAAGGTGCCAACGAAATTGCGTCCTGTTTATATCATTGCCTGAATCATTCAAATCTTGATGGCAAAACGAAGATAAGGCTTGTGGCTGACGGTTGCGGCGGCCAAAATAAAAATTGATATTGCTCGAATGGTCGCTAAGTGGCTGCATGATACACAACATAGTATAGACCAGGTGGAGATAGTCTTTCCCGTTACAGGACATAGTTTTATTCCACCAGATCGGTGTTTGCTATGACAGAAAAAAAAAAGACGATTAGAAACTATAACAAATCCTGAAACTTACATTGACATTATGGGTTCTAATGCTACAATCCGACGTTTAGTTATTGAAGTACCAATTTTCGATTGGAAGTCTGCATGTCGAGATGTTTTAAAAGCACTCAAACGTTACACTTTCAGATAAGTAAAACGAAGAGAATTATCGTCGATAAAACAGAATGTCGCAAAATCTTGGTTCGGGGAGAAATTTCATATAGAAATGATATTTGCAATTCACTAGCCATAACTAAGCGTGGGAAATCTTTTTCTAGAATTTTACCGAACAGAATAGAAGCATGTTTTAATGTTAAAACTGAAAAACTAACAGATGTTACTAAACTACTTGAAAAACATTTTGGTGAAGACTGGAAAGACTTACCTGACTTGCAATATTATAAAAATGTATTGTTTCATAACATAAGTTTGCCCCAAAAAGACGATGATGCAATAAATGATGACTCTGATTATCTGCCCGATGAAATTTTAGATTATGTATAATTAATAATAATTAAACGCCATTAAATTAATAAATGATAATTTTATTTGATTTAATTTCTATTTTTATTTGTTTTTAATTTCTAATTTTATTTTGTAGGATAGGTCCCAAGTACGCCCCTCTATTTGTCAGTTGCGTCAAACCAGCCAAAGTCACATTTGTTTTTTTCATTATCGCCTAAGTCCGGTAACCGTTGATTTCAAACGAACCTAAATCCATGGTGTTAGGATCAAAGTTGCTTAAGTCCAAAATAAAAACCCGTTTATTTTATTGCCTGATTGGTGTTTTAACTTTTTTTGTCACAGTATTGCCAATGCATATTATATCATTAGTGTTGACAGTACTGTACTTCATTTTAAGGTATAATTTACGCCAGACAAGAAAAACATCGTTTTCCCAAAAGTTGTTTATCCGTGACTTAGGCACGTTTGATATGTATCGACACAAATAAGCAAGGTATAGAGCGCGCATATCGCTCAATGCCCATTATGCCAAGCGTAACCAGATGTTCTATAGATACTGATACATAGTTGAGAGTGGTTGAATAGTGATGCGCCAAGATTGACGCCTATGCGTTATTGTACTTAAGTTATTAATTTGATTATGTAAGTACTTGTAAATATTACGTAAGCGATAATTATAAGGTATGTTTTAGCTCAATAAAACAAAGGTACGAATTTATGAAACGATGTTTATTAATCAAAAACAAAAATCTAATTAATTTACTCCCCCTTAAAAACCATATTATACAGGGTTACTGGGAACTCGACAACTTCCTGACAGGGAATGATAGGGGAGTCAAAATGTTGTCACAAATTTGATCCCCCATATGTATGGCTGAAAATGAACAGGTCTTGAGATATATGGATTTTCAATAATCACCTAGAATTTCGTATTAAATTCTAAATAAAATTAAAACCTTTTTTTTGTATGCTTTCTTTTAAGTTTATTTATTTTCTTGAAGCTCCAACCAAGCGAATACAGTCATAAAAAGTACAAAAAGTATTCACAGTAAAAAAATTATGGTTTTTAATAAAAAAAATTTTACACTTTATGTATCATAAAATGTGACGTACTTCAAAAAATTACTATGACATGAGACATAAAAATATTTAAAAAATTATGCCCATTTAATCAGCTATCCAAAAAGGTAATAATATCCCGGTGAAATCAATCAATACTAATAATAAAAGGGTCTTTTACTTAACGCAGGTAGAGAACGGCAAAGAATGATTGCTCTTAGGAACAAACTTGCACACTTTTAGTCACTTGGCGTCTGATTGATTGTTGACAACTATTCAGAAAGCAGACGGCCATTTTAAATTGAGTCGTAGCGACGCTCGTTAGTTAGTTTCTACTATCGCTGCGCAAGCACGTGTTTTAACTTCCTTCTAAAAAACTGTCATCGCGTTAGTTCATTTGTTATTGTTTTCAGTCGTTATCGTTATTGTTATTATTACTGTTACCATCATCTGTTACTGACTGTTCATTGTTACTGTTTTTGTGCGTCGAAGTTAAAATGGCGTCATATTCTAATAAAGAATATGCCCACATCATGTACTGTTATGGTTTTGCTGACGGCAACGTTGCTGGGGCTCGTAGATAATATCAACGTTGCTTTCCTGATCGCCGGCTTCCCCACGTTTCTGTCTTCGGAGCTACCTATCGACGATTAAGTGAAAACGGCACTATTCACAGAAATCAAGTGGATACTGGCAAACCACGACGTTTTACGGCTGACGATGAAGAAACAATTATGCAACATTTTATTGACGACCCTAACGTCTCAACGAACATTGTAGCACGCCTGCTCGGTATGTTCCAGTAGAAGGTGCAACTGTTAGGCCGACATCCGTACCATTACCAACTGGTATAAACGCTGTACGAGGGCGATTCAGCGAGTAGACTCCAGTTTTGTCGTTTCATGCTAAACGCCGACGCAGACGAAGATTTTTTTTTAAGAAACAGTCTATGGACGGATCAGTGCAAATTTGACCGAGATGGCATTACAATCTGTACGAGAGTGGCTAAATAGCCAATACCCAAACAGGTGGATTGGGAGGGGAGGGCCAATTCCGTGGCCTGCGCGAAGTCCTGATCTGACGCCTCTAAACTTCTACGTTTGGGGTCACATGAAGGACTTAGTCTACGTGACCCCAGTGAATTCTCCTGAAGAACTTCGAAGGCGTATCTTAAATGCGGCAGAGCAGATTAGGGCTACAATATCTTCAAAAATAACGAAAACCGAAGTTAAAAGTTGTCGAAAATTGTCGCCACAGCTAAAAGTTGTCGAAAATTGGTGTCGCAACGAATCGGTTAAGCAACAAAAGCAGCTACAAAAGCATTCATGTGCTGTTGTCGTTTTGTTTTTTGTAGTCCAACCATCCAGTAATAAAACTTTTGCAAAACATTACGATATATTGATATCAGGAAGATACTGCTGCCCATCACCAGTTTCGATTTCTCTCTGTCGCTTGTTACGACACCCACGGGATGATATGGGGTAGTGGATAGTCTTACACCGCCACTACACTACTTGGAACAGGTGATGCGCAGCAGCATCTTCCTGATAACAACTCAAAATAATTAAAAAATGCGGTTGCCAATCCGCCTGCCAAGCGTGGCAACGATACCAAAACCCTCCTATGAGGCAATCTATGGGGGAGGCCTATGTTCAGCAGTGGACTTTTATAGGCTGTAATAGATGGATGGATGGATGGATATATCGATGCATTTATCTATTACAATTACAAATAAATAAAATTGCTAGACAAACACAGACATTACTGTTTGTAATTTCAAAAAAAAAAACGGCTGTTTGTAATTTTACTAAATGCATTTGTAAGCATATACAGTACTTACAACATAAAAACTATTTTTTTAAATTTTGTCTGTCTGTCTGTCTCTCTGTTTGTTTGTTCCGGCTAATCTCCGAAATGGCTGGACCAATTTTGACTGGTTGTTGTTATAAGGAGTAACTTGGGGTACTTTTATTTTAGAAAAAGAATTAGGGTTTCGCGCAAAAAAAATATAAATCCTTGAAATTCAATCGCAATTTCAATTCCACGCGGATGAAGTCGCGGGGAACAGCTAGTGTCACATATTTTGATAGTTTCAAACTCACTAATCAAAACCTATAGAGTACTTGCCGTTTAACTAGAATCCATTAATTAGGTATGCTATTATATAATATTTATCGCATTTATGAGAGCTCCACAAATTATATAAAAATAATTAAGCAAATTATGTTTTTTTTTTAAATAAACCCAACGCAATCAAGCACAGATTAACGTATTTACACTAAAAATACGCATTTTGAAAAATTAAATTTGCTAACTTATATTTGCAATTGGAGCATGTAGACAGATGTATGGGAAAACATTTTTTTTTCACTACAGAGCTGTTTTCCAATCCAATTTACATTTATGTTGGGTGCTTAGCTTAAATAAAATTCCTGGTATAGATAAATAGTTACATATACATAATTAAGTAATTAATTTTATTCCTACATACAGAAGTTAAACTAATTAAAATTATATATATATCTAATACCTATATTGTTGAACAGATGATAAGCAACATATCGCGGAGATTGGGCTTCAACTACGACATGGAAAAGCGCGTTGTAGAAAATATCTACCAGATGTGTCGCTATGACAAGGCCTGGAATGTCACGCAGATCTCGCCCTGGTGTGCCGTGAGTATGAAAAGGAAATTAACAGTAAATTAAGTTCTTTCCCCGTGTAGTGGCGGGGTGTCTTTGCCCGTGTAGTGGCGGGTAAGAATACCCACTACCCCATATCTTCCCGTGGGTGTCGTAAGAGGCGACAGAGGGAAACTGAGGCAGAAGATGGGCAGCAGCATCTTTCTGATAAAAGCAAAAACCAATAAAAAAACTGCGGTTGCTAAACCGCTCACCACACGTAGCAACTATGGCAATATACCCCCCATGAGCAACGACACTAATAAACAGCCCCCAGTCCCCGGCGGCCCCGCTATTCCTAGCTACGGTGGCGACCATGGCAACGGCGTTGCAGGGGGTGCTAAGAATCTCCGGTGGAGGTTCGGTTGCCACCTACGACGACTCGACCTGGCAACTTATAACGCACGCACCCTGAGGACTGACGAGAAGATACTGGAGCTGGAAGAAGAGATAGACAAGTTACGCTGGCATATTATAGGATTATCCGAGGTCCGAAGAGGGGGAGGACACGGTAATCCTCGAATCCGGCAACATGTTCTATCACCGGGAGGGCGACCATCTGTCCCAAGGAGGTGTCGGATTTATCGTCCACAAGTCTCTCGTTAACAATGTTGTAAAGATTGGGAGTGTGTCGACGAGGGTTGCGTACCTTATACTCAGAATCACCAAACGGTATTCGCTGAAGGTCATACAGGTTTACGCACCAACCTCGGCACATCCCGATGAGGAGGTGGAGGAAATGTATGAGGATATCTCTAGAGCCATGCATTCCTCCAAAACCCACTATACGGTTCAACGCAAAACTAGGCACAAGAGAGAACGGTGAGCTGAAAGTAGGGAAATTCGGATTAGGGCAACGGAACCCAAGGGGCCAGCAGCTGGCCGACTTCATGGAGAAAGAGGGACTCTTTATGATGAACTCTTTCTTCCAGAAGCGGCCCCACACGAAGTGGACCTGGTCGAGCCCCGACGGTTCGATAAAAAATGAGATTGACTTCATTATGACGACTAGACAGCAACTGTTCAGTGATGTCTCAGTGATCGTGAGAGTGAAAACTGGTAGCGATCACCGAATGGTTAGAGGCACACTGAACCTAAACGTTAAGTTGGACAGGAAAGGATACGGTATTAACGTCAATGGCGAGTACATCACTCACCTTCGATTTGCCGACGATATAGTTCTTATGGTAGAATCGCTGGAGGACCTAAGCACTATGCTCAATGACCTCAATAGTGTCTTCCAACGGATAGGTCTTAAGATGAACATGGACAAAACATAAATCATGTTTAATGTCCATGTCACACCTATGCCGGTAGTTGTTGGGACCACTAAGCTCGAAGTTGTTGACGAATATGTTTACCTGGGACAACTAGTCCAACTAGGTAAGTCCAAATTTGACCGAGAGGTCAATCGACGGATTCAATTCGGCTGGGCAGCGTTCGGGAGATTACGACACATCTTCTTATCAGACATACCTCAAAACCTTAAAACTAGATTATATAACCAGTGCGTGTTGCCAGTTATGACCTATGGATCTGAGACGTGGTCCTTCACTGCTGGCCGTATGAGGAAGCTCAAGGTCGCTCAGCGAGCTATGGAGAGGGCTATGCTCGGAGTTACTCTGCGTGATAAACTTAGAAATGAGGATATCCGCAGTAGAACCAGAGTGACCGACATAGCCCAAAGAATTAGTATGCTGAAGTGGCAATGGGCCGGCCATTTAGCTCGAAGAACCGACAACCGATAGGGAAGAAAGGTTCTCGAGTGGCAGCCTCGTACCGGCAAGCGAAGTGTAGGGCGTCCCCCCACTAGATGGAGTGACGACCTGGTAAGACATGCAGTAAGTCAATGGATGCAGGTGGCTCGGGACCGTGCTTTGTGGCATTCCTTGGGTGAGGCCTATGTTCAGCAGTGGACTTGTGAAGGGCTGTAATGATAAGCTCTTTCATTTCTGAAAGGTTAATGGAGCAGTAAAATCAGCTACGATGCTTCAGATTCGGACACCACAACAAGTTATATAATATTATGGTCGTATGGTGACATCGTAACCAAATCTATCAGTCCATTTCGTCCCGTAGGTCTCGAAAAGGGCTTCTATAGGAAATTCCAGAAAGATCACATGGCTTCCAATAGAAAACGGCATAAACAACTCAGAGCGTCAAAGATGTGAGACGTACTGTGTTCGTCATAGATATAACGTGGGAGTGCCACACTGCAGCTTTATAATGGTTGTAGCACAAGTATGTCGGCTCGACCTGCGAAGGACCACGAGCATAAAATAGCAGCTTAATGCTTATTGTAGAAAACCGGAGACCCTTTTAACTGATAACGAGGCATTCCATCTTAGTCCTCAGGGGTGACAGCTCATTTGCATTTTGTTTCTTAATAGATATAGAATTTTATGGACCACAGCATCCAATTATTATGCACTCGCATGTCACCCTTGTTCTATAAAAAAATCCGGCTGTCGATCATAACGATTAAAGCAAAATCTCCCTACAATGGAAGAGACCCTTGTTCAGCAGTAGGTGTGTATAGCCATAGTCGTACAATTTCTGGAATATAAACATTGTAACGAAGCTTTTCCCTGACTAAATGTAATATTCAATACTTGCCCGGGTTGGGACACAAGTGTGACATAACAGAATATGCATTGGTACTAGAACTCAGCCAAGATTCGATCAGCTTAACGCCAGATGCATTCCAGATGAATACGACCTTGCCGAAGAATCCAGGTATAACGTAGTGACAGCATTTAAAATCCATCATCATCAGTCCTTGACAAGTCCACAGCTCAACATAGGCCTCACCCAAGGAATGCCACAAAGCACGATCCTGAGCCACCTGCATCCATCGACTTCCATCGATTAATAAGGCCGACAATCACCATCCCAATTATGCCACTTGTGATAAATCACAAGTGTATAATACACTAACGCACAATGTTACAACATTTCCTTACATTTCAGGCTTTCACTAAGGAAGATCTCAAAAAGTTTGAGTACGCAGAAGACCTAGAAATGTATTACAAGTACAGCTACGGAAATGAAATGAACGAGAAGATGGGTTGCACAACCGTTAAAGATATGATGAACTTCCTGAAGACTCATGTCAACCACGGTAAGTCATTTTGACTGAAATTAATACGCATCCATATAGCAATATTTATTTATTTTTGGAGTTTAAATAGACTGATTATGCCAAACTTATATTGATATATTATTACAAATGATTGCTGCTGGTCAGTGGTCTCCCAAACAAAATAACTCTAAGACTATTAGATCTACACACTTAGATTACCTATTATGGTTCTTGAGTTATTAAGGTCTGCCATTTTATTATTGACTGACTGATTCACTGATTCACTCATCTACAACCTAAGTAGGTATCTTGTGTGTGACTTGAAAATTTGGCATCAAGGTAGGTTACTTATTAGGCGCATACAAAGGAAAAAATCTGAATACTACAATTTATCGGTTCGGTGTAGAAAAGTATCGACAAAGTGGTGCGATTAGTTTGAAGTATTAGTTGGAAGTACCTCTCTTTAACTAACCGCACTAAGCGGTTCTTTTTAGGGTTCTGTAGTTAAACAACAAGGAACCCTTATAGTTTTGCCATATCCGTCCGTTCGCGGTTTTACTCAGAGACCCTAGGTGCTACAAAACTGTAATTTGACATAGTTATAGATATTAATGCGTGATTACAAAGTTGTGAAATAAACTCTTGAAAAACATTTTTATTTTGGATACCTCCCATATAGATAAAGGGGACATGATTTTTTCCAGTTTGTTCTATCGTATAGGGTGTCATTGGATAGATCTTTCAAAAATATTGGGGGTATGGAGCAACATTTTTTTTCTAAATATTTAGCTTTAAAGTGGTATTTTTTATTAGTCATGTACACCACTACCAACTAAACCGCTGTTTTTAGAAACGTAAAAAGTATGCACGATAGTAGTATATAATGAATTTAAAAGGAAAACTATCACAGCTAAGTAGGCTTAACAAGTTAACGACTAACTCTACTGTCGCTCTGTGCTCACTTTATCATAACACTAACATAGATCAATGTTGCCAGTTTGAAACATAAAGCTATGCTAGGTATTTAATTTTACGAATTTTATCGCGTTTAATTAAAGTTAAGTTTGAAGTAAAGTTTATTTAAATTTAACTAAATGCGATAAATCTTAAATATAAGAAATCGATACTATTTACAGACACACCGCAACAACCACGAGCGCAAATCCAATTCACGGACGCCCCTACAATTCTTCTAACGTTGACTGCTATGGGACAGAGGCATGATTTGGCACCGCTTACAGGCGACAACTATCACACACAAGCAATACAAGCACGCAAGTGGAGCTCGTCCCTAATGTCGCCGTTCAATGCTAACATTGCCGCTGTGCTGTATAAGTAAGTATTACTGCTCTTATTTTATGCATTTTTACATCAGACATTTTTTATCAGTAAAAGTCTACAGCCCCTCTCAGAAATGAGAGGAGGCCTTTGTAACAATAGTGGGACGTATATAGGCTGTTACTTTAAACGTCGAGAGATAGGCCTTTCGGGATTTGCCTTAGTCGTCACGTCACGAATTGACGATTGCAATACCAGACATCGCGCACCTTTAACGCTGCTGTCCGTGGCCGGTCTGAGTATTACGTAATGGAGATGGTATACCGTCATTATCAGATGCCATAATTTTTTTCTGGCATATCCCATAGTCACCTCTTAGGAATCCCACGGAACGAAATGGTGTAATAAATCCTCTTACGCAAGCTCATCAGCATCTCCACGCTATTGCTTATTAATAAATGAAATTTCTACCGTCTCTTTCTCGGCCAGAATTTATTTTGCTTTTGGTAATAGTTTCGGTCGGTCAGTGTAGTGGCGGTGTAAGAATATCCACTACCCCATATTGTCCCTTGAGTATCGTAAGAGGCGACAGAGGGTAACTGAAACAGGAGATGGGCAGCAGTATCTTCCTGATAACAACTCGGGATAGTAAAAAACTGCGATTGCCAACCCGACTGTCAAGCGTGGCAACTATTGCAGAATTCCCAATATGAGGCAATCTCTGGGGGAGGCCAATGTTCAGCAGCGGACTTTATAGGCTGTAATGGTATAGTTTCGGTCTCGATCAATTAAAAAAAAACTACAATATAAAATAGCCGCATAGTGCTGCTCTATTATGTATGGTTTCTATCCCATACACTGAGGATAGTTTTTCCATAGCTCACTGAGTGAATTTTAAGCTCCCTCTTATGTGCGGCAGTGAAGGACCACGTCTCGTTTCCATAGGTCACTGGCAACACTCAAGATTGTACAAAACCCTTTCACAAAATTTACTAAATTTTTCAGATGCTCTCAAGATGGCAACTTCCAAGTAAAAGGTGAATACCAAGTGTTGTTCCTTGAAAATGAAAAACCAATGAACTTGGATGGATGCCGCGTAGGCCTTTGTGACTGGAACTATGTCAAAAACAAATTTGGACAAATCGCCGACAGTTGCGACTTGAAGTTTTGCAATAGCGCCTCCACTGCAAACGGCTACATCGCTATTGCCTTAGCTTTAACAATATTTTTCAGTAGATTCTTATCGCTTAATTCATAAATTTTAAATTTACTTTGTTATAAGATCATCATATTAGAATAATCAAGGATGTAATATCTTTTACTTATTTTTTTAATCTTTGAAATTAAAAAAATAAATGCACGTTTTGTCATACCTATGTATTAATAATTAATGTTATGTAAAACATCTAAAATAGGTTTAATACGTATAGTAAGTAATTCATACGGAAAAAGCAAACTATTAAGAAAAGCTATTAATCAAGATGTTTGGTTTTTCCAATTGATTGTTTGTTGTGCTTGAAATCTTATAAAATAGCAATCATATATATTTGTTATAATATAAAGCAATTAAACGTGACAACTTTGAAAAAGTATGACATTTTTGATGGGATAAACACTAGCTTTGTAAATCCTACAGGTACTTATGTACTTATAAACAAACATACATATTACATACATGGCGTCACGTCTGTAATCCCCGATGGAGGAGTTCAAAGAGCAGCGAACTACTCGGACCAAAAAAAACCATAAATATGATTTTTGATCGAAAATTGTAAAATTTGTGTTGTGACAGTTGGCTCAGCACATCGCCGACACAATCACAGACCTACATCTTATTAGTTATCTTTTACGACCGGCTAGGCAAGTACAATTATTGGCACATTCTTTTTTGTTTATGCCACATAAAGATGCAACCTTTATTATAACCCTCAGTCCAACATGGGATACTAAAAAAATGAATTAAATAGTAAAACGACTACTGCGGTTCAGGTTCAAGATCAGTTCATGAGCATTTAGACGTATAGTTTTTGACTTATTTACTTTATATTTGGACAGTAGGTAAATCACAATCATATCCATTACTTTTATGAAGTTATTAAACTATTGTGTTTGATCGCTTACGTAACGGTCTCTCTTATTTTTACTTTGTTGATTTACATCCAATAAGAATACTGCAAATAGTCCATTTCCGGGTTTTCTGTTTTATCCCCTTTAAGAGGATATCCTCTTAGTAGTTTGTGGTTTTCCTTTTTTCCCTGGACACTAGGGCTAATATTTTTGTACGATACCATCTTTGTCTAGGTACCACGGCCGTATTTTTTTTTTTATAGAATGAGGGTGACAAGCGAGCACACAACCCACCTGATGGTAAGTGGATGCTGTGAACAACATCAACATTATCCTTGAATAAGAATGAAAATGCAGATGCGTTGTCACCCCTGAGGACTAAGATGGAATGCCTTGTATGCAGTAAAAACGGTCTCCGGTTCTCTACACTAACCTTACGAGACACAGCAGCATTGGGATGCTATTTTACGCTGATATTCTGTGAGACCGTAGTTCATCCCCGGTCGAGCCGACCCATTCGTGATATAACCTTGACATAGCTGCAGTATGGCTCCCCCTATAGACATTAAAAACCGACTGCGTATAGACTTTAAAAAACTAGGAACCTAAAATTTCTACGACTGATCTGAAACTAAGTTATACTGCCGATATGGAACATTCAGCAAACAAATTTAACAAACATAAAAATTAAAAGAAATACGTACCTACAGAAATAGCCACAATCCTTCATAAAATGTTCTTGAAAAAAAATCGGTCCAGTTTTTTAGGAGGAAACGGGGGATACGGGTGATGATTTTGTTGGTCTTTCATAGGTATAACAATTATACGTTATGTATAATTTGGTCACATCATGTGGCTCACATATTATCACAACTTCATATTTTATGATTAATTTATTACTGCGTTTGTATGTTCTATTTTTATTTTTACTGAGTAAGTCTATATTCGTTACCTATTTTCAAGCGACTTCAAAAAGGAGGAGGTTTACAATTCGTCGGAATGTTTTTTTTATGTCACCGATTACTCGAAGACGCCTGAACCGATTTGAAAAATTCCTTTTTTGTTTCAAAGGGTATATACTTCCCAGGTGGTCCCATTTAAATTTTATCGAAATCGGTCGATCGGTTTTTAATAAACTATATTTATATTGAAGTTGGTTGTACAAAATTTTTCACTTGTTTATAAAGAGCTTTGTTTCCGAATTCAGAATATTTAAGAAAAAATCTTGTATCGTGTTTTTTACGTAGCTTACTATATTCCAAGTCTATATTAAATAAAATTATATGTTACTTTTTGCTAACCTCTTGTTGTTATTTAAATTGTTTACCTTTTTATCACTTTAACTTTATGAAAATTAATAAATTGTTTTTAATAGCAGAGGCTTTTATTTTTTAATTATTCTAGATTTTTTTTACGATGGAAAGGAAAGCATAATCGAGTTTTTAGCATCTGTAGCCCTCTTTATTTGAAGTTGGTTGCAGGTTATATTATTATACGTGGTAGAGCCATGCTGCCGCTATATTAGTAGTATAGTTGTAGCACGAATGGGTCAGCTCGACCGGGGAAGGACCACGCTCTCACAGCGTAAAATAGCAAATTAACACTGCTGTGTTTCGTATGGTGAGTGTAGAGAACCAGAGACCCTTTTTACTGGAAAAAGAGGCATTCCATCTTAGTCCTCACGGATGACAACGCATCTGCATTTTGATTCTTTATTGAGGATAGATGTAGATGTCTATGGGTCACAGCAACCATTTACCATCAGGTGGACTGTGAGCTCGTTTGTCACCCTATCCTATAAAAAAGGTGTTCATGAGCTGCAGAAGCCACTTTCTGTAAGTTTTTTTTTAATTTTCTACTGACTTCAAAAAGGAGACGGTACTCAATTAGACTGTATGTTTTTTTTTTAATGTCTGTTACCTCATAACTTTTTTATGCGTGAACCGATTTCTTTTTTTTATTTAAAAGCTGGTGCTTCTCATGTGGTCCCATATAAATTTGATCAAGATCTGACCAATAGTTTTTGAGTTATTCTTAATAATTTATATTGAAGGCGGTTGTACAAAATTTTTAATTGTAAATTATTTAAATCCGGGTTGGGCCAGCACAACCGAAATTATTTTAAATGCTGATTTGCCACATACATGTTGTGAAGATCTCCATCCAACATGTATTGGAGCAGCGAACTATTATTTCTTATAAGTGCGAGAAGGCGTGTGCCTAACACAGGAATGAATATAGGCTGTTGCTATATGGGGAAATATGAGATTTTTTCTCCAAATATCAAACACAGGAGTCACTGGAGACAATTCGTTGGGCTGTGTTATTCGAATCTGTGTCAGTTATAGGGTAGAAAATAACAAGACCTAAATAGAAGTGAGGGTAAAACTCGAAACTTCGACTCGTTTGAACAAAAAAAAAGTTCGATACAGTAGACTTTTTGGGTGATTCCCTATCATTCAATCCATTATGATGTTGGTCTTGATTGTTAGTGTAAAGCTAATCAGTATTGCTGTTGGTTTGCATAATCTAGCTTGGTGTTATCATGCAATGATCGGTACATAATATTACGATAAGGTCTAATTGTAATTGCGCATACTGAATGTGTGGAGTACGTAACGCTGTTTTTTTGTCTGTTAATGATTTATTGTTATGGAATTACCTTGTACCGCGGACACCGTGTACTGGCAGTGTAAGAATATCCACTACCCCATATCATCCCGTGGGTGTCGTAAAAGGCGACAGAGGGAAACAAATCAGCGTCTTCCTAATAACGACTAAAAATAAAAAGCTGCGGTTTCCAACCCGCTTGCCAAGCGTGGCAACTATGGCAAATATTCCCCCTTTGAGGCAATCTATGGGAGAGGCCTATTTTCAGGAGTGGACTTTAATAGGTTGTAACGTTACCGTAACGGATATGCAATTAATCCTGATTAATCATTAACAGCAATAAAGCAGAGCGAGTTCAACATTCACTCTCACACATTGTTTTTAACAATAACCTCTGGATGTGTTCGTGATTGACAGGCGGGGCTTTAACTTGTGACTACTGTCCACAGACTGGTGATGGGTAGCAGGATTACCCGTGCGAAATAACGTTTTTGTAATAAAAATTTAGGTATTTCAGTATCAAAAAATTTAAATATTTTTTAAACGCTTTTGGATTTATGAAAACTGAGCCTAGCTCAGATGGTTAACTCTCGCTGTAAATTACACAATACGCAAGCAACCCGGGTTCGATTCCCGCCGACACCAATGAAATTGTTAATTGCAATTTTAAGTGCTGATTTACCATGTGCTCGGCGGTGAAGGAAACCTGCGTGTGAGAAATAAGAAAAAAAAATATTTTCGAAGAAATGTGAAGTTCGCCAACACACATTGGGGCAACGCGGCGAAGATTTCCTTGCCCTAAAACCCTCTCAGAAATGAGAGGAGGCCTGTGCCCAGTGGGACGTATATAGGCTGTAACTTTTAACTTTTTTAGGATTTAAGACGCCGGTTCCTTCTACAGTATAGGCAGAATTTCTACAGGCATATACTAGAGATATTTTAGATTTCTAAATATAGCCTGTTCTGCATGTACTGGGCAAAATGTTCATAAAATTCAAAGCAAACTAAACCAGTAAAATGTTCAATAATTTTTATTTCGTTTAAAAAATAACAACTTATTTACAAAATCACATAGCTTACAATCAGTTATTTATTTCGCTAGCTTTAATAATAAAGTGACTTTACCCAAAATGACAATTTTAAAGTAATATTTAAAAAATCTTATCGCAGCTAAATGAAAATTCTGATTTAAGTTAAACGGAATGACAATATTTTCAAGTAGTTTCACTTTATTATTAAAGGTTTCATACAATGACATACATATTTTATTTACAAATATTAAATGTTGAATAGGTGTCCTCGGCAGATAATATGATTCGTCACTATGCAAACGGCGTCGTTATAATATTATAGTATATATTTAAATTTATGTACATAACTATACAATAATTCCGAAGGCAAACTGTACGATCGTAGAATCGGACAAATCGTGACCTGCCCGAGCATTTCATGATACACCGCCATTTCATGCTTTGACCGATAATTGTAACTATGACATCTGTTAACTTTGTTAAAAATACAAAAACACCCATCAATGAATATCAGTCACAGTGGGTTGTTGTGCGGCTGAATTTATATTTTATATTTCGTAGTACGATCGATAGAATTGGGCAGATCGAAATCTGCCTGAGCACTGCCTGCCTGATTTCATGATAGGTCACCATTTCATGAATTGGCCGATAATTTATAACTTTGACTTCTGTTAATATAGGTATTAAAAATACGAAAGCACATATCTAACCACATCAGCGACAGTAGGTTAAGGTGTGGTTCAAGTTAAGGTATCAAGAAATACCTAGGCAGATTACAATCTGTCCAATTCTACGATTGTAGTACGACATATATAAAAAAAGCTCAAGGTCGCTCAGCGAGCTATGGAGAGGGCTATGCTCGGAGTTTCTCTGCGTGATGAAACTTAGAAATGAGGATATCCGCAGGAGAACCAGAGTGACCGACATAGCCCAACGGATTAATAAGCTGAAGTGGCAATGGGCCGGCCATATAGCTCGAAGAACCGACAACCGATGGGGAAAAAAGTTCTCGAGTGGCGGCCTCGTACCGGCGGACGAAGTGTAAGGCGTCCCCCCACTCGATGGAGTGACGACCTGGTAAGACATGCAGGAAGTCGATGAATGCAGGTGGCTCAGGACCGTGCTTTGTGGCATTCCTTGGGGAGGCCTATGTTCAGCAGTGGACTTGTGAAGGGCTGTAATGATGATGATGATGATATATAAATTATGCAGAAAGTTATATGGGGGAAAAATTATCGGTCAAATCATGAAATGCCCCGGAAGATCACAAACTGCCAAATTCAACGATCGGCCTACGACAATTTCACAAACCAGCGAGCATTTTCAAGCGTACGAAGACAATGCATAATGACGAAATATTTAATCTGCCGACAACATATTATACACTGAATATTGTTTTCGCTGCTATAAAGGATAAGTTATTATGTAGATGAATAATATTATATTAAAATTTAGTATAAGCAATACATAAATCAAACAATATTCAGTTCAAAACATGATACATACACAAGTCATTATGGACTCGATTCATGAAAATCCAAATGGATGCCATACACGATCCAGTTTACTGTCAAGTTTGCAGTGCATCTATATAGACCACTCACGTTCAAGTTCGCCGTCAAGTTTGCATGATGCCGCACCAGTTGAAACCATGGCGTCTCTCGCTTTGCTTCAACTAACGTCATGCATACTTGACCGCTCATACATAAGTTCAAGTTTACATGACGCTGCAAGCTTGATCAAGTCGGCAGAATCGAAATTCAATTTTTGCTTCAAGTAGACTTGTCATGCACACTGATAGCCATACACCGTCAAGTTTACCGGACGCCGCTTCAAGCGCTCTGCAAACTTGACGGTAAACTGGATCGTGTATGGCGTCCATAATATTTTCATTTTTAATCACTACAATATTGTGTTTCCTATGTCATAGGCATGGTTTCGGCATCACTTAAAATTTACGCAGTACTCCGTTTATCATTCTTTGTTGATCTGAGGTTTTAGTACAATCATTACACAATAACTTCTTTTGATTTTCCAAACAATATCGTAGTTGATCTCAACATGATAAAAGAGACGTAATAATCCCTAAATCAAATCCAAACTGATTTATTACCGAGGCTGCAAGTTATAACTTTTAAAAAAACTTAAAGAAAAAATGCAAAAAAAATATACATAAGTTGTTTATCGATTCCGTAGACTGACAATAATAAAATATCACAATATATATTATGTACAAAATACAAGTTTTATTTTTTATAATGGCAACCAAACTGAGTACTACTTTCGAAAAACATACTTTTAAAAATATTTTATATCGCTTCATATTAATTTTATTAATTAAAGTATGCTTGGTTAGTTAATTCATTGTACAAAACAAAATGTTAACATTAAGCCTAATTAAACATTTTATTTTTATTTTGAATATTTTACATGTTTCTTTAGAATTTGAAATAGTATTCAATTATGTTTCGTGATTTATATCATAATATATTTTGTCATCGTGAAAACAAAAAAGATTAAAGCACTTTTTTAACACTTCCACTATATAAAAGGTTGAAATTAAGTCAACAACGATTTAATAAACAATCAATTTAAAGCATTACAACGTTTCATTAGGTAACAAGAACAACCAAAATTGCAGAAAAGACTTTGCATTTTATATTAACATCATCAGGTCTAAATTCAGAACTATTTAGTATTTTACTATGTGTTGTAATTTTCCATCTTTTCTATCATAATGGATAGAAAAGATGGAAAATTAAGCACTATTATATTAAACAAAAAAAAATTACATAATTTGCGCTATATTTTTACGTCATCAAAGACAAATAGTCAGAAATATATTTAGTAAGTGGCTAAAATTCAACTAAAGTATACCTAAAAAGGAAATTAAATGTAATTTTCTATGATGGTTCAGGATGTTTGTGTAGATTTTATTTCTTTATCTTGATGACCAGACTGCTTACCAGAGTACTTGTATTGAGATACAGCTCCGGTTAGGGTCATGCTTTACGTCTGGAATCTTATCCCATACGCATTACATTACTTTAGGGCTAATGAGTGCTAGCGTATATGTATATAAATGTATTATGTATATTAAAATACATATAAGTACAAGACGGTACCCTGCACTTATATGTATTATTTTACGCCCCCCACTAGATGGAGAGCGACTTGGAAAGACATGTAGGAAGTCATCGACTTGCATGTGGTTCATAACCATGTTTGTGGCATTTCTCGGGCCATCCGTCATTAGAACTGGGTACCGTAGTGGCTAAACATTCGACTGCGGATTTGTATGGTCTACAAATAATTTACCTGGGACTTGGTATCTGTCCATGTTAAAATAATGAATGTAATTAAAAAATGATATCAGGCAAAACTAGACTTCTTAGATAAAACAGCATGATCTTTTAAGATAGTGTAAAATTAATCCCATCTGTATCGAATTTTGAAAACAGTGATAGCAACTAATATTCGTTTTATTTTTCGTATAGATCACCACTAAGTTAAAACTTTTTACCATCTCTATAAATAAAAATCAATTGGTGTCCGTTAGTCTCGCAAAAACTCAAAAATGGGTGTACTGATTTAGATGAAATTTTTTGTGTGTTTGAGTGGTTGGATGGTTAAGATTCACAATTTGGACCCGGTAGGTGGCATTGTTATAAAAAGATCCAGAAATCATCTGTGCGAAGCTACGGCGGATCGCTAGTTTATAAATAAAAATTATTTGCTGAAAAATTCACACATTCGTTCAATAACATGACTGTATAATTTGAAACACTACAATTGGATAACCTAACTATTTCGATAACATCACGTTGCATCTTGAGCACTACTAGAACTTATATTACGCGTCCGTTTACCAGTGCCAGTTGCAGATTTATTCTTGTGCCGTTTCCGTTCACTATCGTCTTCACTAACACTATTACACCTTGGTTTCGGACTCAGCATAGTATCAGAACCGACTGAATCACGTTGAGACTTCTTCCTCTGCCTTTTGGAGACGTTTTCGCCTATCAACATCTCATTGAATTGACGCTGACGAGCTTCCCAGTACAAGTTTTGTCTCTGGACTATATCCGGATATCTCGTTTCAAACACAGTGTCCGGAGGTAGGATTAGTTCCCAGCCTGTTCTTGAGTTGAATTTTGCGACAGATCGTATTATTTCCAGCACGTCTGAGGGTGGGAGACGGACTGCAGCTGACACCTTACGCCTATCTACATAAGGGTGTTGCGTAAACAAATACAGCTGGAAGAAAAGAAAAACTATATTATGAGAAATTCAAGTAAAAATTAAATAAATTAGCACTCATTTTTGTAGAAAAATAAAACATAAAATTATTTTGTGGAGCCAAGAAATCCTTTGTTATATTATATCTATATATTATTTGCTTGGGGGAGGAAAACCGGCGACGAGGTTCCCACCCGTCACGTTCTGTCTCCCGGAGGGGCGAAAAGTGGATTGCGGAGGCCCGTCTGGCTACGCTGAATGTATGTGGAGCAATGAATGATAAGATGGATGAAGTATGTGAAATGATGAATGATAGAGGAATAGATGTGTTATGTGTAAATAAGACGAAACGAAAGGGAAAGAATGCCACTGCACATGGCATGTATACCGCTTATTGGTCTGGTGTAGACGAGACCGAGCGGGCATGCCAGGGAGTCGGTGTCATCCTTTCAGAAAGAATGGGTCAATGTGTGAAAGAGTATGAATGTGAAGTAGAATATGATAGTGATGTAAGCCCAAGGCTGCTATGGATACGAATGAAAGTGGGCTTAAAGAAGTTGTTTGTGCTAAGGGTGTACGCCCCAGATATGTCTAAGCCCACTTATATCCGAGAGCAGTTTTGGGACATGGTAAGGATGGTGTTGATGAAATGTAAGGTAAATGAAAATATTATTATGTTAGGAGATTTTAATGGAAGGGTTGGGGTGAAGAGGTCTGGTTATGAAAGGATATTAGGAACGTTTGGCGATGAAAGTATAAATGAGAATGGTGAAGACCTCCTCACCGTATGTGTGGAAATGAATCTTTTGTGACGAACACTTTCTTTCGCCATAAGAGGATTCATGTATACATGGGAAAGAGGTGATGATAGAAGCATGATAGATTTCATAATTGTGGATGAAAGAATGAGGAGCGCAGTGGTAGATACAAGATTTACCGGGGTCCAACGTAGGGACGGATCATTACTTGGTCTTATGCCGAATTAATGGTCTATTCAAGCGTTGGCGGCATCGGACATCTGTGTCTACCACTGCGTTACAGCGTATAAGAATAGAGAGGTTACAAGATGAAGGTGTGAAAGAGAAGTTCAAATGTAGACTGAGAGAAAATATAAGTAGTATGGATGAATTGTGTATGAATGATTTAGGCTTGGAGACTGTGTGGTATAATGTCAAGAAAGGTTTGGTGGATGCAGCCACCGAAATATGTGGTGTAACTAATAGAACGAATGAAAGGAAAAATAATATGTTGTGGTGGGATGATGAGGTACGGATGGAAGTTGAAGCAAAGAAGAGAGCATGGCTAGATTTACTAGCAACCAAAGCTGGTAATTCTAGCAGTATGATTGATGAGATTGAAAGAAAAAAGGCAGACTTTAGACATATAAATAAGAGAGTAAAAGAAGTTGTTGAAAGGAAAAAGCAAGAAAGAACGGATAAGAATGATAGAAGTATATCTGATAACTTCCAGGCAAATATTAAAATGTTCTGGAAACTCGTAAAAACTGCCAGGGGAAATTCAATACAGCCTAGAATGAATGCTATACGAGACGAGAATGGCTGTATGCTGAATGATGAAGTCTCTAAATTAAAGAGATAGAAGGAATACTTTGAAAGCGTGTTTATGAGTGAAGAGTCGTCTGAATTAAGTGAAATAGAAATTCCGAAAGAAGTGGAGAGGTAGGGAGATAAGTGTAGATAAAATAATGAAAGCAATGAAAAGCATGAAAGCAGGTAAGGCAGCCGGATATGATAGAGTATCACTCGAAATGCTAAGGGCTGGAGAGGGAGTGGTGGCAGGCCTGCTGTACACCTTATTTAATTTATGTTGGGAACTGAAGCGGGTACCGGAAGACTGGTGCAAAGCCGTTATAGTCCCAATATATAAGGGAAAAGGGTCACAGCAGGACTGTAAAAACTACCGTGGCATTAGCTTGCTTAGCATTGTGGGTAAACTGTATGCTAAGGTGTTAATTGAAAGTTATGGAAGAAACTGATGGAAAAATTTGGGATGTGCAAGCTGGATTTAGAAAGGGGATGGGGTGTACGGATCAAGTCTTTTCCATGCGCATGATTGCGGAGAAGTTTTTGGCCAAAAACCAGAAAGTTTTTTGTGCGTTCATGGACTTGGAAAAGGCTTATGATAGAGTGGACAGGAATGTGTTATGGCAAACACTTAACTCATTTGGTTCGAGCACTGGTTTGATACAGGCATTAAGGTCTATTTAGAAGGACTCTAGTGCTTGTGTCAGGATCAATGGGGTCTACTCGGACTGGTTTGGCATTCAAAAAGGTGTCAGACAGGGCTGTGTAGCTTCCCCGTGGCTGTTTAACCTATTTATGGACAGTTGTTTGCAAATTTTGAAAGTTGAAGAATGTGGGTTGAGAATGGGTGAGTTAACCGTCAAATGCCTTTTGTACGCCGATGATCAAGTCATATTTGCATCGTCGGCGGCCGAGTTGCAAATGATGGTTACTTTAATGAACTGGTCATTAAAAGAAAGGGGAATGAAAGTGAACGCAAGTAAGACGAAAGTGATGATTTTTGAAAGAGAAGAAAGTAAAACGTTATGTGAAATAAGAATAGAAGGGGAGTTGATTGAGCAATTGGATGAGTTTGTATATTTGGGATGTTTATTTAGCAGGGATGGTAAGTATGATAAGGATATAGAACGAGTGAACGCAGGAAATAGAGTGAATGGGGCTATACACGCTATTGAGAAGAGTCAGAATGTGTCAAAAAAGGCACGTTTGGCAATTCATAATGCTGTGTTAGTCCCTACTTTAATGTATGGTAGTGAAAGTTGGGTCTGGCAGAAGAAGCATGAGAGTAGAATAAATGCTGTAGAAATGCGGTCATCAAGGAGTATGCTAGGGCTGAATCTGAATGACAGGGTGAGAAATAGTGTGATAAGAGAAAAGTGTGGTTTGCAAGATGACGTTTTGACCAGGATTAAGAAAGGAATGCTTCGGTGGTTTGGTCATGTAGAAATAATGAACGAGGAAAGAGTGACAAAGCAAATTTATGTTGCAAAAGTGAACGGAAGAGTCAGGAAGGACGCCTAGACGAAGGTTTATCGACCAAATTGGCGATATATTGAAAATGGGCCAGATTAGGAGTACCCTTAACCGACGAGCGTGTATGCGTAAATATATGGATGTAAAGGAGGCGAGAGAAGTGTGTCAGGATCGTGCCAAATGGAAGTCCGTAGTCTCTGCCTACCCCTCTGGGTGACAGGCGTGAGTGTTTATGTATGTTATGTATGTATTATTTGCTTGCTGTCTCTGTAAGTCTCACAAAAACTAGAAAATACCTGGACCGATTTTGATGAATTTTTTTGTGAGTTTGAATTGGTCCCTGAATGATCTAAACGATTCACAATTATAGCCGGTGGATGGCGCTGTTGTCGAGATAGATCCATTTCATTCCTATGGGACAATATGGGTTAGCGGATTCTTTTATGCCGTAACTACAACGAAAGAGGGCCATGTTCAGCAGTGGACTTTTATGGGCTGACGAATAAGATGTGAGGTGTAGGAGGAAATGATTCGACTCTATCCCAACTGCAAACCTCAGATTCATGGACGAGGTTCTGTTGACTGATGTCGGAAAATCTATGCAAAACATAACCCGAACTTCACAGACTTGTGATGAATAATAATTTTTGTTAGAAATATTAGGTTATAAAGACTATGTGCTTGTAAACAAGAAAAGGATAAGTACTCAATAATAAGTGTTAAAATTCAATTAATTTTTTAACGTAATCAATAAGAAGAACTTCATTTTAAAAAGGTAGTGGATTTGAAGTTTAATTCCTTACGTCGAAGTAATAAATATATTTTATTTCATTTCATCTAGACATGTTTCTTATGTGTAAAAGTTTATTGTTCGAAATCCTATGTTGTTACATTACTTGAAAATGTTAGCGACAGTAGCCTAATGGCAGGATGTGGACCGCAAACTCATCTTGGGTTCGAATCTGCTACTCAACTACTGTTGTGTTAAAACAAGCATTTCAAGCTTACCAGGAGTGGTTAAAGGGAATATTATTAGTAGTGTTAATGGTATTGCTAGTATTTAAAAAAAATGAAAGCGTGTGTGCATCACAAATCACCTTTTTTACAGTATAAGGGTGACAAACGAACACACAGTCCACCTGATGGTAAGTGGATGCTGTGGCCCATAGACATCTACATCTATCCTTGATTAAGAACCAAAATGGAGATGAGTTGTCACCCCTGAGGACTAAGATGGAATGCCTCGTTACTGGAAACGGGTCTTTTCCTGCGAAAAAGTACTTACTACGTGGTCTCTAGCAGCGCACATGAGATGCGGCGGGGCGGGAGTCGCTCTGGTGTAGAGGTCGGCGGAGCGCGGCGCCCACAGCCCGCGCACGCAGCACGCCGCCCCCCCCAGCGCAGTCAGAATGGTCGCTTCTCCCATACCCCCCACCCCACCATCACTCGAATGTAGGCGACTGCGCAGCTCGCCGAATGTCATCAGTTTCGCTGTAAGGTTAAATAAATTTCATTTTATTATAACCGAAATTTGACATAACAAAGTAAATAAACAAGATTAGTCAAAATTTAAAAATTATTAAGAAACAATACTTTATGTTCGCGGTTTCTCTGCATGATAAACTTAAAAATGAAGATATTCGCAGTAGAACCAGAGTTACCGACATTGCCCAACGGATTAGTAAGCTGAAGTGGCAATAGGCCGGCCATATAGCTCAAAGAACCGACAACCGATGGGGCAGAAAGGTTCTCGAGTGGCAACCTCGTACCAGTAGACGAAGTGTAGGGCGGCCATCCTACTAGATGGAGTGAAGACCTGGTAAGACATGCAGGAAGTCGATGGATGCAGGTGGCTCGGGACCGTGTTTTGTGGCATTCGTTGGGGGAGGCCTATGTGCAGCAGTGGATTTGTTAAGGGCTGTAATGATGATAATGATGATGATGAGTATACTTTAGCGTGTAGTAGCGGTGTAAGAATATCCACCACCCCATATCCTCCAGTGGGTGTCGGAAAGAGCGACAGGGGGAAACGAGTTGGAGATAGGCAGCAGCATCTTCCTAATAATAACTAAAAAAGCAGATTGATACAAGTATAATCGTTGAAATAATGGTTTGAAGTTTGGTTACGTTTATTTAGGATAAAAACACCCAAGCAAAATCGATTAACTTGACGAACTTTATCCCATTTTATATTGACTAATATATGTTTTGAGTGTTTTACAGCCATGGTCAAAGGAGTTGTGGCTGAGGTCGCAAACGGCAAGTAGAATAAAATAAAAATAAAAAAAACTGCAGTTGCCAACGCTCTTGCCAAGCGTGGTAACTATGGCAAATATCCCTCCTATGAGGCAATCTATGGCGGGAGACCTATATTCAGCAGTGGACTTTAATAGGCTGTAATGGTAATGGTAACACTGGCCCATACATTTATACGAATGTGAGGCGTGGACAGTTAAAGAGGTTCTCCGAAAACGTATAGAAGCCTTCGAGATGTGGGCTTACAGACGTATGTTGGCCATTAGGTTGACTCACAAAATAACGAATATGGAAGCACGAACTTATGCAGACCGTCAAAATGAGAAAAATCGCATATTTGGGACACGTTCTCAGGCACGAGAAGTACGAACTCCTAAAACTCATTATAATGGGAAAAGTTGCCGGAAGAAAAAGTCGGTCGGTCGCAGAAAAAAGTCATGGTTATGTAACATCAGAGAGTGGAAGGGAATCGCGAGTGCCGCCGAACTGTTTCGCCTCGCGAACAATAGAGCGGGGTTCACTAAGCTGACTGCCAACTTTCACCAGTCAGAGAGGCACCAGAAGAAGAAGAAGGTAACGGTAAGTTTTATTTGTTTTTAGATTTGTTGGTGAGCTATTTCTTACAATACATACATCTTTTGGATGGTAGCACTGCGAATTAAATTATTCCATTTCTGGTTTTACTTATTACTTCTATGTAATAGATGAATTGCGATAAAATCTGTTGGTCGTTGTCATAGTTACCATTGATTAGTATCTCTTTGATCTGTTCTTGTAGAGTTGGACGTTTCGTAGGTGCCACGTCGGCTTCATCCGGCGGCGGTGGGGGAACCAACGCACGCACATATTCACTATGTGGCAAGGTCAGAGATGAACCATCTGATGAATTTGCACTGAATAGTTTGAGACGCTCCAGCTGTATATAGACAAAAATAATTAAAGTTTAAAAAACTAAAATAACATGCATTGATCGAAAGCTTTGATGATCTTAGTAAGAAAACTAAGTCATACTCTTAAAATTATTACATTATCATTACACTAGGCGAAAACACAATTACAAATATCAATTACATTCATATACACAATTCGTGGTCTTCCCATGTCTGTATTTCGTCTCAAAACAGAGCCAGTTTCTCGAAGTCTTCGATAAACTCTGTCAAAAACGCCCACATCCGGCACTCGACGACCGGGGTAGCGAGTTATGTATTCGTTACGAGCTTGCGCAGACACACAATCGCAGTATCCGTAACAAATAAGCATATCAGCATATTCCTCAGGTGTGTAGGACGTCATCTTCAACACTTCCGTATCACAGGTACAAATCAGAGTCCGATTAACAAGCACAGTAGTCACAAATCAGAAGAAATAGTCCAGAATCACAGCCAAGTCGAGAAAAAGAGCAAAACGATATCGCATCTACTATGTACAAAGCACAAAAGCAGACTGACAAGTGACAACCAAACAATACCCCTGTTGTATTCCCAGCTCTAACCGGTCTCTACACATTTTTTCTTTCATTCGCACCTACATAAATCGTCACTTGTCTCGCTCGCTTGGTGCGTCTTAACTTGAAGGACAATAGGCGCGGGACCGTTAGAACTGCTACCTGGAGCGTCCCAACTACTTTTTTCCACGAAATGTAATTCAAACCCTAGATTGTTATACCTCGTTAGATAGCTGAGGAAACGTAGATATTTAAAAAAACATCTGCCGAACAATTGCCATAATATTATTTTAGATATCCCTTAGAGAAAATAAAGTTTCAAATTTTTTTTATTTCTTTACTTTCCTTGTCTACTACAGTCTATTCAATTAACTTATGCACTATTTTAATGATTGACGTCCTAAAGCATCTTATTACACATGTAAAAATGCAATAATAATAATAATAAGATACACAAAATAAACAAAAATAAATGTAATAGCCTAAAAATCGTCAATTTTCAATAAAAAAATTAAAAGTCGAATATCTCGAAAAGGGTTAAGTTTAGGGTAGGGTGTTTCATAGTGAAATAAGTCAGAAATGATGGGTACTCCACGCCCTTAACGGATCTAGCACGATTTTTCTTGTAACCCCGTATACATGTCAAACTAATAAAAACAAGTCAAAAAAGAATCCTATTATTGATCCACAGTATAAATTATCATTTATATATCATTTATTATATATATATATATGTTTTGAAATTGACACATTACTAGCTTTTATTTGATACCAATATTGTTATAATTTATTTTAAAAAAAACTCCTGCCCCCCTTTATGCAAAGACTAATCTAATGATATCTCATATGTTAAAATCCATTAAACCATTTAGCAAAGAGCATGCCAAAGAAATAGACATACATACATACTCTTAAAAAAACATTACCCTACCCTCCTTCTGAGGCAGTCGGGTAAAAGAAGCTATAAATAATATATAAAATTATATTGAATTATTATTTTTTATACTTACATCAGCATAGTCACTGTCCGATTGTTTCCATAGAGCGTCATACCAAGGCTCTTCTAAAATACGCTGAGATATTGTTTCAAAAGACTTTTCACGCGCCTTCTTAGCTACTTCGGTCTCCTGTCGTGCAAATTTTACTGTCACCTGTCCCAAAATTTTAATTTTATTTTAAATTAGTCTAAAGTCACTTAGTCATTACAGGCAACATTATACACAAGTCCACAGCTGAACATAGAGCATCCATATTGTTGCGCGCCACTATTAATGGTTTATACATGGCAACACTAGTTACCACTAGCGCCCTCTAGTATCGAGTAGCAGAACTAGGAGAGTCAAGATCCTTCTAGAAATTTCGGGACCGATATGTACTGAACATTCTAGATGTTTCTACAGTAGAAGGTTCTGGAAACTATCTGAGGCCCTATATAAGGCCGGTATAGACCGCGACCGAGTCAGTATTGAATTGGCGATACAAGCGAATACTTCGAAGCGATACAACTGCGAATTAAAGTGATCTGTAGTACAATTGTATTTTGTTATTAGTGTGGTTTTTAGTTGTAATTAGTGTTCTGTAATTAAAGTGTCAATTTTGGTAATTCACTCGGCAGTTTTTAATTGTCTCGAACCCCAAGCTCGTAACAATTGGTGTCAGAAGTGGGATTTAATCATGCCGATTTTACCTAAAGATGACACGGAGGGTATTCGTACCCGAAGTCAACGCCAACAGGAGACGGACCAGAGACGATTTGGTGGTACAACATCGCAAGCGTCGGAGGGCCAGCTGCCGACCACGGAGGTCGGCCCGTCAGCAGCTCCTGCATTTGCAGCACCTGACTTAGGTGCTCTGATGATGATGCTGCAGGAGCAGGCCCGCCGACAGGAGGAACAGGCCCGCCGACAGGAAGAACAGGCCCGTCGGTTGGAAGAGCGGCTGCAGCGGGGACAGGAGGAGCAGATGCTTCTCATGAAGAACCTTCACGCTACCTTCGGGAAAGAGATAAGGAGGTGAAGGATAGGGTTGCTCAACATGACAACCGCCTGTCGGAAGCTGAAACCCGAATCAACCAAGTGAACAATCAGGTTAACAACGTGATGGCTGACGTGAAGAAAACGCTGGACGAACTAAAAATTGGGGATGGAATTACAGCTCCGTGGTAGCTACAACACCTTCGCTACGTGGATTCAAAGTGCCGCCGTTCGACGGGACTTCTTCCTGGTCGGCCTACAAAATCCAGTTCGAGGCTGTCATGAAGGCGAACGGCTGGAATAAAAGTCAGGCCATGACTGCTCTCACCCTAGGCCTGCGCGACCAGGCCTTAACTGTTCTGGAAGCTCTCGGTAAGGAAGTGACTTACGAGCAGCTCCTTGAGGCATTGGAGGCGAGATATGGCGACGCTCACCTGGAACACGTCTTTCGTGCGCAGCTCAAAGATCGCGCAACGCAGCAACGAAAACCTGCAGCAGTGGGCCCTGAGGTGGAAAAGCTGGTTCGAAAAGCATACCAGTCTGTACCTGCGCTCATTGTAGGGAACCTGGTGCAGACATTCATCGACGGCATCCGCGACCTTGAAGTCAGAGCTGCTGTGAGGCTCGGGCACCACGAGACGCTTAAGGACGCGTTAGCCCATGCACTGGAGGTGGAAGCCGTACGGCAGGATCATCGATCCCATCGCGTCAGGGAGGTTGCAGCAGCTGCTGTTCGCGACTACAATAAAGGATACAGCCCTAGGTGCTACGGCTGTGGGGAAAGGGGCCATCTTCGATCCAGCTGCCCTAAGCGAACTGTAGAAAGGGGAGGTGATCGATCTCGAGAGGGTAGTGCGGCTAACAGCACCGCCCAGCAGCAGCAGGGAAACGAGTAAAGCCAGGACTGCGGGGCGGGTGCTGGCTGATGTTAAAAGAGCCCCAAGGATTTCGATCTCACAAACCCATGATGGGAACAGCCTAATCATCAAAGGCGAGGTCAACGGAACGCCGTAAACTGACCATAGACACTGGAGCCTCTCGCACGGTTGTCAGTTCCCAACTTATAAGTCAGTTCCTTGGGGACTCCGCATACAACCGAGAGCGCATTAATTTGGTAACAGCCACCGGTCAGCGCATACCCGTCCGTGGAGAGAAGGAGATGGAGTTGAAGCTAGGCAACATGATCTACCTGCATAATGTCATCGTGGCTGATATAATGGACGACTGCATCCTGGGCCTAGACTTCATGAGGAAGAATTGTTGTGAGATCGATGTTAAGCAAGGTGTTTTGAAATGTGGACATGAGGAACTTTTCGTGGAAGGAGCGATACCGGGAATGTGTACAGCCTTAAGAAGATTGTTCTGCCGCCGAGATCGGAAACGATTGTGCCGGTTAGTCTTCCTCGGAATCCTGGGCAAGCTCATCGTTGTGTACTCGTGGAAAGGGTGGACAATGACCTTCCGTGGAAAGTGGCTCGAACTTTGGTCAGAACCACCGACATCTCAGGAGTACGTGTGCTGAACCTTTGTGATCAGGAACAGATTATGGAAAAAGGCACACTGGTTGGTACTTGTGAGGAAGTGGATTGGTTGCGTAGGTGCCAATACCCATCGACTGGGACCCCCAGCAAGGATGCACAAACGAGGTGACCACACTTTTAGAAGACTGTCGCAGCGTTCTCTCCCGAATGAAGTGGTCAAGGCGAAGAAGTTGTTACTCAAGTACGCCGATGTTTTCTCGTCAAACGATGCTGACATAGGAAAGACTGGCTTAGTTCAACACAAAATAAACACAGGAGAAGAATTGCCTATCCGTCAGCGCCCAAGAAGATTGCCGGTAGCACGTGAAAAGGAAGTGGAAACCATGATTGAGGAATGGTGAAGGATGGTGTTATTGAACCTTCATCTAGTCCATGGTGTTCACCTGTGGTGCTGGTAAAGAAGAAGGACGGTAGCATGCGGTTTTGTGTTGACTACCGCCGTCTGAACGACGTTACGAAGAAGGACAGCTATCCCTTGCCAAGAATTGATGACACGCTGGACATGCTTACAGGCGTAAAGTGGTTTAGTACGCTGGACCTGAAAAGTGGCTACTGGCAGGTTGAAATAGACCCTAAGGACAAGGAGAAAACTGCATTCTCCACAGGAAAGGGTCTGTGGCAATTTAAAGTCATGCCGTTTGGATTGTGCAATGCTCCAGCAACGTTTGAAAGGTTGATGGAGCTTGTACTTACCGGGCTAATTGGCGACGCCTGTCTGGTCTACTTGGATGACATCATCATCGTAGGCCGTACGTTTGAGGAACACCTTCAAAACCTGGAACGCGTGCTCATGAAGATCCAGAGTGCCAACCTCAAGTTGAGTCGAAGAAATGCTCACTATTCAAACGGCAAGTTAGCTTTTGGGGTATGTAGTGTCGGAAGAAGGTATCCGCACGGATCCAGAGAAAATTGCCGCTGTCAAGGATTGGCCGGTTCCAAAAGACAAGACACAGGTTAGAGCATTTTTGGGTTTGTGCTCCTATTATCGGCGATTTGTAAAGAACTTTGCAGATATAGCCAAACCTCTGCACAAGCTAACCGAGGAGAAGCGACATTTCTGCTGGGATGAAAGTTGCGATATCGCATTCCAGGAGCTCAGGACCGTCTGTGCAAAACACCTATTTTGGGGTACCCTGATGCGAGCAAGGAATTTATAGTTGACACAGACGCAAGTGATATAGGACTTGGCGGTGTGTTGTCTCAAAGGAATGGTGATCAAGAGGTTGTGATAGCGTACTTCAGCAAGTCTTTGTCAAAGCCGGAAAGGAACTATTGTGTCACAAGACAGGAATTGCTTGCTGTGGTAAAGTCCTTGCAGCATTTGCAAATATCTTCTGGGGCGGAAATTTCTCTTACAGACTGACCATGCTGCACTGAAATGGCTATTGCAGTTCAAAAATCCAGAAGGACAAGTTGCGAGATGGATTGAGCTACTACAGGAATACGACTTTGTGATCGAACATCGCAGCGGAAATCTCATGGCAACGCAGATGCATTGTCAAGAAGACCTTGTCCTGAAGATTGCAAGCATTGTACTAGGCAAGAGGGTAAGGAAGTGGTATCTGTGAGGATGCTTATGACAGACCAGCTCAACAATGAGTGGAAAGACAGCCTACGACATGCACAGCAGGAAGATTCGGACATCAAGCCGATTCTAGAATGGATGAAGGCCAGTGCTCCTAAGCCCAAGTGGGTGACGTTTCAGCGATGAGTTCGACCACGAAAAGCTATTGGGCCCAATGGGACAGCTTGCTGATTCAGGATGGAGTCTTGTGCCGTAAATGGGAAAATGGTCAGGAGACAGTTGTCATTTGCAAATGGTTGTCCCTAAAGCAAAAGTACCGGATGTTCTACAGCTGTACCATAATGGTTGTTCAGGAGGCCACCTGGGAGTTAAACGAACTCTACTGAAGATCCGAGAACGGTTTTACTGGGTCCACTGTCGTGACGATGTCGAGGACTGGTGTCGCAAATGTACAAGTTGTGCGGCTGTAAAGGACCTCAAACTCGTAGTAAAGGTGCATTGAAATTGTACAATGTTGGTGCACCATGGAAAGGATAGCCATTGACGTTGCAGGGCCGTTTCCGGAAAGTGAAAGTGGTAACAAGTATTTCATGGTTGTGATGGATTACTTCACTAAGTGGCCAGAAGTCTTCGCCATTCCAAATCAAGAAGCTTCAACAGTTGCAGATAAACTAGTTCATGAAGTCTTCTGTCGTTTTGGAGTACCTTTAGAGATTCACAGCGATCAAGGAAGGAATTTTGAGTCTCAAATATTCCAGGAAACTTGCCGGGTTATGGGTACTCATAAAACAAGAACAACTTCTTACCGCCCACAATCTGATGTAATGGTATAACGATTTAATCAGACATTGGAGAGGTATCTAGCAAAAGTTGTGGAAAAACGGCAACGAGACTGGGACAGTCAAATACAACCGTTTTTGTTGTCATATCGAAGCGCTGTTCACGAAAGTACATCAGTGACACCAGCTTTCGCAAACTTTGGGAGAGAATTACGGCTGCCTGCAGACCTGATCACCGGAATACCACCTGATGCCCCACGCAGTATAACCGATTATGCAAATGACTTGCGGAACAAAATGAATGACATTTATAAGCACGTCAGACAATCGGGCCAGCAAACGTCTGAAAAGATGAAAACACAGTATGACCGCAAAATGAACAACAAAGGGTTTGACGAAGGTTCAATAGTGTGGTTACATAATCCATTTCGCAGCAAAGGGAAATCTCCTAAGCTTCAAGCTAAATGGGACGGACCGTACCGGATTGTGACAAGGATCAATGACGTAACCTACCGGATACAGAAAGGTGCAAGAGGTACTCCTAAGATCGTCCATGTGGATCGACTGGCGCGTTATTATGGGGCCAATAATGCTCGGGACGAGCATGTCTTAGGAGGGCAGTGTTGCGCCACTATTAATGGTTTATCCATGGCAACACTAGTTACCACTAGCGCCCTCTAGTATCGAGTAGCAGAACTAGGAGAGTCAAGATCCTTCTAGAAATTTCGGGACCGATATGTACTCGAACATTCTAGATGTTTCTACAGTAGAAGGTTCTGGAAACTATCTGAGGCCCTATATAAGGCCGGTATAGACCGCGACCGAGTCAGTATTGAATTGGCGATACAAGCGAATACTTCGAAGCGATACAACTGCGAATTAAAGTGATCTGTAGTACAATTGTATTTTGTTATTAGTGTGGTTTTAGTTGTAATTAGTGTTCTGTAATTAAAGTGTCAATTTTGGTAATTCCTCGGCAGTTTTAATTGTCTCGAACCCCAAGCTCGTAACAATATTAAAAGTTTTGACTTCAACTTTTTTTTTTTTTTATAGGATAGGGTGACAAACAGCACACAGTCCACCTGATGGTAAGTGGTTGCTGTGACCCATAGACATCTACATTTATCCTCAATAAAGAATCAAAATGCAGATGCGTCGTCACCCGTGAGGACTAAGATGGAATGCCTCTTTTCAGTAAATTGGGTCTCCGGTTCTCTACACTCACCATACGAAACACAGCAGTGTCAAGCTGCCATTTTACGCTGGTATAATACTTGGAATACTTGGAATTTTTTGTTGGGAAGTCTATTTATGTGGCACATATTTCTCTTCAATTACTGCTACATACACTTAAATTGCGACAAAAGCGAAACACTACCAATACACCCATTGAACCAGGTATATTCATCGAGATAACATGCCTGCTTCACTACCTCTAGGTGAAGTGGAATGTGAAAAAGACCAGTTTAAAAGTTGTCACAATAATATCAATTCGTTTTTATTTTTACCTTGATTTAAAAAAACTAAATATTCATAAATTTATATTAATAGAGCTGGTATATTAATGTATTTTTAATTGCAAAAAAAAATTTACAAGTATAAATCTTTTATTTGTATTCTTGGAATATTTCATGGAGTTCCAAGATGGGGGAATTATTTGCTGTTCTGTTTACACTAAATATATAGTTTTTCACTTTCAGTCGTGTTCAGTTGTGAAATTATTTCACTAACTGAGTGCACACTACACTAGTATTTCACAATAAATGAGGTTGTTTAAATTTATACAAATTTTTTCACTACCTCATTTCTAACCAAATCACCATTTTCTTCCTGAAAGAACACACAGTTATTCAGTCAGGTTGCAATATAAATGGGTTGGCTTGACAAGGAAGGACTACATTCTCATAAAAGACCAGTGTAAAATAGCAGCATAATGCAGCTTTATTTTACCGCCAGACAATTTTAGCAAATTTGTCTCTTATGAGATTTATCTATGGGGGAGGCCTATGTTCACCGGTGGACTTATATGCTGTGATAGAATATATCATAAAAGCTAGTTTTTAAACAGATTTACCTGTTGGGCTTCTGACTCTTTATCCTCATCATCTGAGTCAGTCTTATTCTTGTCAGGCTTTCTTTTATCTTGCTTGTCATAATATCCATAAGATGGCCTGAGTTGAACAATACCTGCATAATATAACTTCAAATTAACATTACAGTGGTATATACACTAACAAAATTTTAAAATTAACACAATACATTTATTAATAAACCTTTGACAGGAGTACAGTGTAGCTCCTTATCTTGCAAGAAAGCCACAGCGTAATGTTTGGTTTCCATACATGGTGTACTACTTTCATAGACAATCTTGTCCATAAAACCATTCTTGAAGTACTGTGATTTTTCTCTTTCCTTATCCTTTAAATACCTTGATTCCTGTAACAAACTAATAAATTAGAATAAGTTCTTAATAAACAGGAATATATATCAGAATAGGCTATTTTGATATATGGTTGAGAAGTCTATACACTAACACATAAGGAAGAGAACAACTTCTTTGTAGTCGAGTGGAGTATTCTGCGAAGGATGTTTGGCCTATTTCGAAAGGAAGATGGCAGTTGTAGGGTCCCAAAAAAGCTCATGTACAATAGAAATAAATGCACATAGCCTATGGCGGCTCGGTCAAGATATGCGAGGATTGGAGTACAGAGCATATTTAGGTCGGCAAACTGGCTGTCGTCGAGTTGGTTCACCTATATACCCAAATATTACAAACCAAATGTTTTACTTGATATTGCATTTGAATACCAATGTGCTCTTAAATGGGGAGGAGTTGAGTCTTGTGGATACCACTGTTTTTCTTGGTATTACTATTGACGCAAAACTTCAATGGGGCCCCCATATATAAATTAGCAAGCAGACTTAGTTCTGCAGCATATGCTGTAAGAAAGATTAGAAGTCTCACAGATGTTGAGACAGCTAGATTAGTTTATTTTAGTTACTTTCATAGCATAATGTCTTATGGAATTTTGGTATGGGGTAATGCAACTGATATTGAAGCCATATTTGTTTTGCAAAAGAGAGCCGTACGGGTGATTTATAACTTAAATTGTAAAGAGTCCCTCAGAGAAACATTTAAAGAAATAAACATATTAACTTTGGTATCGCAATATGTTTATGAAAATGTAATGTATGTACATAAAAACATAAATAGCTTCAATAAGAATAAGGATGTTCATACTTTAAACACTAGGAACAAACATAAGCTTGAAATGCCAGTTACTAGACTCCACAGATTCAGTAATTCATTCTTGGGGCGATGTATACGCTTTTACAACAAAATCCCAGAACATGTTCAAAGTTTGTCAATAAGCAAGTTTAAAAGTTTTATTAAACAAAAACTGTACAAAAAGGGTTATTATAATATCAAGGAATACATGAATGAAAATAACCCCTGGGAATAAGGTGAATGCTACCATGTTGGTTCTATGAAAATTCATTTAAAAATTGTATAAACAAAATTATTGTTAAGTGAAATATGTTTAAAAAGAAGTCCCGCTGGGTTTCTTGCTGGTTCTTCCCAGGACAGAGGTATTTTCCAAACCAGTGGTAAATAAAAAATGACTTTCAATAAGTATTATGTAATAATCAATATTGAATAAAAAATCATTCTATTCTATTCTATTCTAAGGATGTGGAATAATTTGCTAGCCTGTCTTTCAGGCAGGCAAGAGTGAGGGTTTTGTTATGCTAGGACACTACAATGTACCATCTAGGACTTCATACCACATACCACCAGGATGAATTATAGTCAAGTAACATGTAATAACCAAAAAAAAATTCATTCAATGTCAAAACTTTATATTTTTATGTATGTCAAAATTTACACCTGTTCACAAAAATAAGACTTTCTCAGAAAAAAACTCTGGGGTCTTTTAATTTATTTACAACGTGTTTGCCATTATTTACCTACTAATTATAATCTATATAAATAAAATGATAGAGGTTTGCAGTTATGCACGCATCACAGAAAAACTACTGGATAGATTTCAATTAGGTTTTCTAAGTTTTATTTCTTAGACACTCGGGCCTTATCTAAAAGAAAATATTACAATATGTTCATTTAATATAAAGTTATTAAAGTTTTACGAAACAATGATTTTTATAGGCACTTTGTGTTCAGTGATGTGTGTAAGCAACACAGACAAAGTTGCAGGTATCAGCTAGTAATTAATACAATGTGAAATGTGTTTTATTAAGATTTTTTTTAATGTCAATTTTAACAATAGATCAGAAGCCAGAGGACTTGAATTTAAGTGGTTTCTACACATCATTGTTCTCTATGTATTGAACTATTTTATAGTAGATCTTTTTTAAAGAGACAAGCTTTTTAAATATTATATCAGATTGTTGCACTATAATTTTATAGATTTTCTGCAATTACTAATGAAAGACTTACTAGTTTGAGCCAATCTAAATTTAGGAACCACTGGTGTAGCACTTCAACTAGTTTTACACATTACTACTATTTTTATATATGACCAATGGTTAAATACACAAAAAGAGTGATTGATAGAATGTGATGAAGATCAATAAATTTAATTAGGTATGTGTAGCAAAGCTAAATAATTCTTAAGCTCTATCAATATTAATAACACAATTATAAAAATATGCCTTAAGAAATATTTCTTAAGTAGAAATGGCTACAACATTTGGAGAAATATGTGAGTAGAATAATATTTTATTTACCTGTTGACCATCCGTGTTTAACGCAATTTGTTCACCCTTAGAAGGGCAATATTTATCGCTATAAGTATCGAGACCGACTTCAATCCTTACAATTTGATTTTTAGGCTTTATCGACGCATTCTTCACTTTGATTTCCTTCCAATCCCTATTAGCTGGTCTTACCGGATATTGATATATATAGAAATTATCTGCTAATGCCTGTGATAAAAACACCGGTATCTAAAATGTAAAAACATGTGAAAATACTTTACAAATCACCTTTAAACAAAAATAACATAACCTACATCATTAACACATTGATATAATAATGTAACGTGAAGTATTTTACCTCTTGCACGACAGGATCGTCTTCTTCCATTATATTAGGATATTTTGTAAATTACTGTTACGACCAAAGCATATCAGCTAAGTTAAAATAATATATACACTAACTCAACTGATGGTTTTTAGCAGAATCCGCCGTATTAGTAGGAACTATATAGAAATCAGCAGAAGAGCAGCAGGCCAACACTAGCAATAGGTAGGTTTGACATTTGACAGTGACAATGACATTAAGTTGTTGTTTTTATTATTCGCTCGAGAGAGCAGGCAAAGGAACTAAGCCATACAGCCTTGTCTTTTTTATTTTGAATATATAGAATTTTAAGGTGTTAAGGCCGGAACCAAGTCTTATTTTTCTTCTTTCCGTCTCTTCAAAATCCATAAAGGCCGAAGCCAAGTCTTATTTTCTTTAATTCTTCATATTTTCAGAAACCGTAAAGGCTAAAGCCAAGTCTTCTATAACTATACTTTGACAGTAATCTATGATATAATTTAATTATAGTAACTGTGTAACTGCCATTGTCATTTTTTTAACTGGCTTCACGGCTCTGTGTTCTAGCCCTTCTGAGCCTACAGTTACAATGTCTAATTATCCTTCATAGTACACTGCTTCACAATATGTTGATGCATCACATTGTGCAGCCCTTGGGAGATTTTGACGGCAACTTGAGTCAGCAGACAGTTGACAGTTGGCGATGGTATCTCAAGGTGCCTAAGCAGATAGACACCTTATCTTGAGAATCACATCACCATCAGAGCACTTGTTTCACCGTTTCACTAATAGTTCACATGCGCAGACACTTAATACACAAAATCGCACCACTTTTACATATCAAAATCCACTTCAAACCATTATTCAAACAATAATACAGGAGCAGAAAACCGCCGCCGATCAAGTTCCGCCAAAACTCCAATGACATATGCAAATGGTTTCGCATACTCAATTTGCGAACCTGATTTCACTTCCTCCTACACTTGTTTACGAATATCTCAGTCTTGCTTGCGATTTTGTGAATCATGGACAATGAAGATGATTTTATTAGTGCAGTTGGACTGTTTTACCTATGTTCATATTAATTCGTCCATGGAACATTGAAGAGAAAATGAACTTTTAATTCTTTCCCAGGCGTCATTAATGGCCATTTTGTTTTGATGGGATTTCTTTTGATTATCCGAAAAGGTCGATTCATTCTGCAGGAGTTCAAAGAACTCCATCACCTTGGTGTTGTTCCAATCCATGATGAAGTTAGTTGAAATAATGCTACACAGTAGACGTCACGAACTATAAAAATGGCGAAACGTCAGTTACCTTCGCAATCATGTGCGCAACTGGTCCCACGAATGTGTGGGAAAGTACGCGAAAGATCGAGGTACGCGCGCTTTGATGTCAATTAAAAAACCGACACAGCTTGAAAAACCGCGAATGCAGCCAAAACTTTGCATAATCATTTGCAAATGTCGACCTACACTTGTGGGTTTGCGTATTCATGCGAATGTGAGTGACCGAGGTTAGAATATACTGAAAAAAATTTAACTTTCAAAACTTTAGATAAAAATAGAGACAGATTTTTATACATTATAAAACTTACATTAAAGATAAAAAATCTTGAGTTATCCTATTTAAGCCATTATGAACCCAACTAAGTATCTATTTATCAACCAAAAAAATGTGTAACTTTACTTCACCACCCGCACCTCACGGTCACACTAGTGCAATATTCATAGCATCACGCTATTTTCCCCAATCGGTTGTGCGGAGCTTCGGATTATATTCCCAAGTCACAGTGATAAAACTTTTAGCGTAGTTAGATATAATATATTTAGTAATGCTCTTGAAGCGCCACTAGACACCCGCGCATGAGATGTGAGGTTCAATGTGCCAGGATAGTATAAATTCCATAGTATCTGGTATTCACAACGCTCGATGCCCGATTCATGCTTGATGGCCAACGACATTGTGCCGAGGGCTTAAATAGTGTGGTTCATCGCCTACAGCGTTAGTCGTAGAGAAGAGCTATTACTTAACCAAGAGGAACTCGTGGTTAAGTAATAGCTGCACAGATCAATAGATCTGCGAGATTAAGTTGCACTTGCCGCGGTCAGTCCATAAATGAGTGACCATTTTCTTAACATACCGAGATTGAGAGAATAGAGAATGCATCTGTATCCTCAAACACTTGGTGTACTTTACTCTGTTAAGATCATTATGTTTTTAAAGTTCAGTCAGCTAAAATGATAATAAGTTTATTATTACTTTGTACTTTTCAGGGACAGATGTAAGAATAAACATATTGGCCTTTAAACAGAGCAATCTTATTTAACTGATTCCTACAAGTTTTCTTACTTGAATTATTAAGTTTACATTTATATTTAAGTCGAATGTTAAAATAAACTCCTATAATGTATTTAATTATTAATTATTAAATGTTTGTAATTATCCAAAATAATACTTATATGAAAAATAAAGCAGCCATTATGTACTCCGTGCCACAATTTTTTTATTTTCCCATCAAAACATTTTATAAAATATATAAAACATAAATAGGTATATACTTAGTTAAGTATCTACTTATTTATATTAACAATATGTTAAAAAAGAAATTATGGGGAAACTGTCCATGGTAGTAAATAGTTATCTCCAAAGATCATAAATAATCATTTTCGATAGTCCTTGTAGGTAAAATGTACATCACTAGCTAACGCACACAATAACAAATCAAAATTAGTCACGCGGGTTGTCAGGTCGTCTATACGCCTGTAAGTCTATGCGCTGTCTATTGGATTCTCTGTCTACGCTATGGGATATATCTATCTATCATATATTAATCACAATAACTTCCTTGTTCACAAAAATAATAAAAATCTTCCTTTTAACACTATGATATAACCAGTAGAATGTATACCTATTCTAGGCTGTGTTCTCATCATCTCGGTATCGTGACGATTTCCTGTTCAGTACCGTTAATGTAATGCCGGGGAATAAGAATTTACATAAAAATCAAAATAAAAACATGCGTGAGTGTCGTGGAACACTCGGTTGGAACGAACTTCCTTTCGTAGTATATTATTATTGATAAACGTATTATATTATTGATTAACAAATACAAATAAATGAATTACTAGCGTCTATTAAAATGAAGCGTCATTTAAAATAAAATAATATTTCTTTCACGGCAAGATAAGAAAAGTGCGATAGAGATGGATATAATTCCATCTCGCTTCCTATAGCCGCCAAGGCCGTCTACACTACGTCAGAAGAGGTCGTGACGGAAAATCTTACACTTTTTGTCGCGTAGCCTCCAAAGAGTATAGTAATATATAAGGAATATAGCCTCCATCCGCCAAATCCGTACCGTCCGATAAAGAACTTCGTTCCAATAATCTTGTCATGCGCTGCGTTAATTATAATAGATATAACTATAAATATTGTATCTCGATGACTAGCAATTTGGATTCATTATATAAGAGTTCACAATTTTATCAGAAACGAAAAGAGATACTGTGCTTATAAATTCAAAAAAAACAACCTACTGTTTAATATTGAACGATTACATTTCTCATTAAAAGTAGCATTTTCTAAAACAATTAAAAAAACCAGGGTGAAACTTTGAAAGAAGGGAATCAAATTTGGGTAGGTACGGCTTGTTATACCCATTAGCTTTTAGTGTAGCTTTCTCACGTGATTCAAGGGGTTAGTTAGTATTTGCATGTTTTCAAATTATTTAATGTAGTTTGTATATATATACTGCAGTAGATCGTTCTGCAATTTTTATGTAAAATAATTTTTAATAAAAAAATCATCGGCTTTTTTTTAAATGCAAGCAGAGCCGAGAGTAAAAAGTAATCTTATAAATATTAGAGATAATCTACACAGCGGGACAATACGCTTGTACTAAAGGCATATAAGTCCAACCATGTGTAATTCATCTACTAAGAACAAATCTATGTTAATAATGTACTAAGATCTTTGTGCATAAAGAATCTATATTATCTTAAGATGAATTGTACAGATTGATGTAAAATTGACACATTTTTGTCAATTTTTTACATCTATGATTATTAACACGTAAACAATGCAAGTATCAAAATAATAAAATAAAAATCTTTTCAATATTATAATTTATTCAATGCTAAAATAGAGTCTTGAAGAACTTAAAATGTCGGATATGATAATAAATGGTAATTATTCAAAAATATTATAGGTATTAAGATTTTGTACATGCTAAGGTGTATCTTTCACAGATGGTTTAATAAAGCTTTACTAGCAAATAAAAATCTACGCCCGACGGTCAATGTTGGATGTCACTACTTCATTATTTTTATATCATGCAGATAGCTTTACGAGCGCAACGCAAGATATTATATAGGCAGTGAGACCTACCAATCTGAGATGTGTGCGAATCATGCCGACATCAGTGTATTTGAATACTTTATATAATCAACATATCATACAAATATTTTTTGTTTATGTCTAATGAATGATACATTTGTTGGCAGATACTGTTCCAGTGGATAAGAAATGGAATGAACTTATCAAATATAACATATTTATAATGAAATTAATAGAATTTGTAAGTAAATATTTTGATTGGATATTATCTATATAGTTGACTTGATATAATAAGTATGTGAAAAAAAAAACGATTGGATCAGTTAAGCAAAACAGAATTCATAAAAAACTCAATTCAACTCAATTATTCATTATAGGTAATATCAGTGATTATCATGCTTTTGCCATCAGTGATTCCAAAGCCTCATGGTCATATGTACTGCATATCAACAGGTCCAACAGTAATAATATCACTTTTATTTATTATATTATATTTACGAAGAAAAGTACCCCTATTTATGGAAAAAATGTATTTATTTTTTCAAATTTTGTTTACTTTCGGAGCCTTTATTCAATGTTTTCTTTTAAATCTTAGCAGGGTTTGGTTATGGTTAATTTATGGCGTATTTTATTTCACGTTGCTAACAGCATTATCATTAGACTTATTTTTAATCGCAAATGAAAGGGGATGTACGTTTAGTTGTGCTTAGTTTTCTGTTCGAAATATTATTTGTATATTTGACAAACATCGATTATTATAAAAATCAGGACTGTGAATAACAAATATGTGAGGCCAATAAAATAAATTTAATTCTTGAGTACCTATATGCTCTTAATATCAGCTCCAATAAATGTGATTATATTTCATTATTGTATTTTACTTTCCAAAATACCTAATAGAATATATAATATAAACGCTAAATGTAAGATGTGGTAGAGCCATGTTGCAGCTATATTATAGTAGTGGCACGAATTGGTCGGCTCGACCGGTGGAAGACCACGCTCTCTCTCTCAAGAATACCAGCGTAAAATAGCAGCATTAATGTTATGTTTCGTGTGGTGAGTGTAGGAAACCGGAAACCCTTTTTACTGGAAACGAGGCATTCCTTCTTAGTCTTCAGGGGTGACAACGCATTCTTTATTTTGATTTTAAATTGAGGATAGATGATATGAGTCACAGCATCCAATTACAACCAGGTGAACTGTGTGCTCGTTTGTCACCCTATTACTATGAAAAAAAGACCAGCAAGACGAGATAAAAAAATTAGTACGAGTTCATTCATCTTAACTGCAAAAACATACTAGTCATCTTCATCGCATTCGGTGATCTAAGAGGATTACAATCTATGAGCCTATGGTGAGGGACCCGAAGTGACCGCTCCTAATTTTTCGGACCCACTTTGGACGCAAAAGGTGTCCTCTTTCTCTGTCCTCCTCAGTCGTGTGGGAAGAGGAATTTTGGTAAAATAATTATATAGAATATATATTTATAGTTTATATATAGTGTTATACAATATATGTATTTGGTAAAATAAATTACTCTCGAAACTTTTTAAATAAAAGGAATAATTCCTAGTAGCAACTTTAAGATATGAAGTACTCATAGAACATAGTAAACAGAATTAAATACAAGATAACACCAAAATAGATGAAGTTCACAAAACAACAGCAGGGCACCCACTCCATAACATAACCTTCTTCCTTACTTGTCTGAAATAAGTGTTACGTCAGACTAATACTCGTAGAATGACTTATTCAAGCTAGTGGTAGAGTAGTAGAATTATATCCTCACTTCTTCGAGTTCCTACACTCATTGCTTTGCAATTGTGTATTATCTCAGATCACTGACCTCTATATATACAAGCACTGCTTGTATATATAGAGGTCAGTGATGCATCTGCTTGACAAGCAGATGCATTGAAATTACGCTTTTTTTGTTTGTATATTTCGCGATAAAGTGGTGACTACACTTGAACGGTCTACGTCATTTCAATTTCAATGCCGTTGAACGGCGTTAATGTTGGCGTTAATGTAAACTGACCGTTTATTTTTAACTCAAAACAGGACATGGGTTTATTTATACTCCCCAGTGAGCAGGTTAACCATAAAAATTGGTTGCCTGTAAAGTCGGTATACGGGCGAAAGTTTTACGTGACAACGACTTTGAGTGGTAAAATAATTTTATTATGTCTGTCTCTCTCTCGCTCTTAGGCGGGCTAACCATGCCCGAGTGGAAGGGACGCGTGCCTCTCACTCGCTCTCATTGTGAGCGCATAACGTGAGCGAAAAAGGTTCTCAGTGGCGGCCTCGTACCGGCGGACGAAGTGTGGGGCGTCCCCCACTAGATGGAGTGACGACCTGGTAAGACATGCAGGAAGTCGATGGATGCGGGTGGCTCAGGACCGTGCTTTGTGGCATTCCTGGGGAGGCCTATGTTCAGCAGTGGACTTGTGAAGGGCTGTAATGATGATGATGAACGTGAGCGGAGCGTAACGCAGTTTCTTGAAGTGTCACCCGGCAAACCAATTTATAAGACGTTGTCACGTCAAAAAATATTATGTTATTTATTTAAAACTTTAACTTTATACAATTAGTGTTCACTATAATTATAATCACATTAATTATAATTATTTTTATTATATCAAATTGTGAAAAATAAACATTAATCACCAGTTCACCAGCTTCATTAAAGCCAAGTTCCTCAGACAGTAATTATTAAATGCAACATATTTTTAATTATATTTATATTTGTCAGTGGAACAAATTTGCTTTAATAAAGTTGGTGATGATTTTAAATAAGAATAAAATTCTGGGCAAGTTTTTACATTGACCTTTGTTATCAACATCGCTTTTAGAACTGAAACCTGTAAGTGATTTTTTCAGACGTCCACAATTTATTCATAATAGAAAAATACTTTTCTACTGAAGCATTGTACCAGGTAGACATAAAATATATTCGATTAAAATGCAAAAGAATTTATGTTGAAGATTGTTGGTTCGAAAGTGTTTGAATACTTCCACCAACGAGTTTCTGCGAAAGCTTTAAATTATCCCATTCGGTTATTTTTTGGTCGGCCCGCTCTCGCACCGTTCGTGTTTGACGAACTTCATAGTTTAAAATTTTCGCGCGGTTCAATGAGACAAACGTAGTGTGACCGCTTCAACGCGTTAATTAGTGCGTTAATCTCTTTGATGTACCGCCACTCGAGTTATCGCCCAACAGCAAACGGCATTGTCAATGCCGTTGTAAAATGTCGCGTTAAGTCGTGGCCACACCTACATTCAACGTCCATCAACGCGATAATTAACGGCATTTCTCGTTAGTGTGGCCCGAGCATAAGAAGTTCGATTTTTAGCTTGTTGCTCTGTACAGAGAAATGGAACGCAAGCAAGTTGATAAAATGCATATTATTATTATTATTATTATTTTATAGGATAGGGTGACAAACGAGCACACAGTCCACCTGATGGTAAGTGGTTGCTGTGACCCATAGACATCTACATTTATCCTCAATAAAGAATCAAAATGCAGATGCGTCGTCACCCGTGAGGACTAAGATGGAATGCCTCTTTTCAGTAAAATGGGTCTCGGTTCTCTACACTCACCATACGAAACACAGCAGTGTCAAGCTGCCATTGAATAATTTATTTAGTTAGTAAAGTAAAATAATAATACTGAATAAGAAACGTGTCCGATAAAATAAAATATTTTTATTATAGTTTTAATAATTAATATTTCATTTAAAATGTATAATTTTAAATGAATTATTGAAAAAACTGGTAGGTAGATATTTACGCATCCATAACTTCGATACCTATCTTCGATATTTTATCGCAATCGTTCGTTTCTGTATCGCTGAAATCACCCCATTCTGTGTTTATCACAAATTAACGAAAGTAAAAAGTCAACAGAAACAAAAAGTTAACACTAACAAAACAACAACAAAAATAGTAACAAACTAGAGATCGCACGGGAGCACAAACAATAGACGTAGTAGATACATTTCAGCGTTGCTATCGGTACTATAAGGGCAACGCTTGAGGCGCGGTATGAGGAGCGCGGCGGGAGGTAACGGCATTCATGAAGTGAACAAGTAGTATATACTATATACATACATTACATCATTTCGTTTTAATTTGAATATAGTTATTTTTATCCTTTAAAATTAAAAACGTAGTGATTAAATTCCTTTGATGTTAACGTTAATATAAATCATTTCATATTCATAAAAAATGATGTGCCTACTTTAAATAATTAAAGGATTTTATCAAAAATCACTATGTTTTAGAATTAATCTTCTCATCAATAATGTTTAAGACCTAAATAACGTTTTCAAAATGCATCAATATGTATGCAGAAGTCGGTTTTATAACTTTCTACTCTTATCATTTATTAGGTATCGTGTTTGTTTTTAGGTTATTTCGGTAATACTTATGACATTACCTTTTGCTTTGGCCGAAGCAGACACATTTCACTGCTTGGCTGCTGCACCGACCCTTGTCTTATCCTTTATGTTCATCGTGTTGTATTTAGTGGACCAAGCCCAAGATTTGGCTGAGCAGTTATATTTGTTTACACAATTTTTTCTCAATGTAGTGGCATTATTGCATATAATTATAAAACCAAGTTCAGCAGGAATGTACTATGGACTGTTTTACTGTCATCTTATAATTGCACTTTGTATTGATTTATATTATGTAGTCAAAGATAAAGGATGTTTAATATTTGCTGCTGTTAAATAAGTATATTCTTGGTAAATAAATTATATTATTAGATTTACTAGTATTATTAAATTTTTTATGTGTTCTAAACCCAAATTGTCTATACATATACAAAATGCAAAAGCGGGTTGTTATTCAAAATTAAACATGAGTTAATGTTAATGAATTCATACAGCAACTTTTGCTAAACTAATAGTATTATTTTGTTGCAATTAAATCTTAATCTTCATAAATTTCTATTGTAATCAGTTTATTATAATTACTATATGGTAAATTGTTAGTAATCTGAAAACTGAAGTATTATGTCATCTTTCTAGGTAGTGGCACTCCTTCTAAATATAATACCTCATATTGTGGAGCCTGTTGACTCATGGTACTGTTTGGCCTCCTCACCTACTCTTGTGATGTCTATTCTACTCATGGTGCTTTATGTGGTGGACCAAGTTCAATATGAGGCTGAACTTTATTACATTCTTATACAACTTATTATTACAATTTTTGCATTGATAAATTTATTTATTGTTGGGAAAATGGTTGGGGCTATATATGGATTGTTTTATATTGATTTAATAATTGCATTTATCATGGATTTATACTATATACAGAAAGACAGAGGATGGACTTTTTAAATATATTTGTATAATGCAATGAAATTGATTAAAATGTTACAAGTGTTGTTTGATGATAACATTTACGGGAAACTGTTATCACATCCTATTGCAGAATTGAAATAGCTATTTCATAAAAATAACGAATAAAAATAGCTATTATAATGTCTTCAGAGGACGCCAATAGAAGAATTAGACATTATATAATTGATACCATGCATTACATAGTTAAATTATGCTTAAGAATATTTTCAAGAATTTTAAGAATTACTTTAATTGAGTTGTGTTGGAGTTTTGTAGTATCAATTATAATATTGATAATATGGACATGGAAATGTGAAGTTGTGAAAGACAATACTCAAAATCCTGTGATATTGTGGTGGACTTCAGGATTTCCTGGTACGTCAGAGACTTTACATTGCCCAAACCAAATAAAATGTGATGTTTTTAGCAACCAAAATATAAGCAATCTCCATGATGTTGAGGCATATTTGTTCTATGCAAGTGGTATTAACTTTGACGATTTACCTCTGCCCCGTCGTCCTAAGGAAGTAATTTGGGGTTTATACCACGAAGAGTCACCAAGAAATGTGGAAGAAATGATGCATGAAGAAATATTGAGCTTATTTAATTTCTCATCAACATTTAGTCGGTACAGTGATGTTCCATTTCCTTTGCAGTATTTAAATGCATTAGATGACATAACAAGCTTAAAGTATTTTGTATCAACAACTGAGAGAAATAAACACTTAAAAATATTTCACCTGTAATGTATCTTCAAACAGACTGTGAAACATCAACTGAACGAGATGCATATGTTAAAGAGTTGATGAAATTAATAAATATTGATTCTTACGGTGCTTGTTTAAATAATAAAGAAATGCCAGCTAAATTCACAGAAGACTATTTAAATAATTTGAATGACGATGAGTTTCTACACTACATAGCTAAGTATAAATTTGTGATAGCAATTGAAAACGGTGCTTGTGAAGATTATATCACAGAAAAATTTTGGAGAGCTATCAAAGTTGGCTCAGTCCCCATTTATTTCGGTTCACCAACAATAAGAGATTGGTTGCCTAATAAGAAGTCAGCTATACTACTAGAAGATTTTCCAACCACAAAAAGTATGAATGATCATATAACTGCATTGATGAATAATGATAGTCTATATGAGACATACCTTGAACATAAAACCAAGGCACTAATAACAAATCATAATCTTTTGGAAGAAATTAGGTTAAGACCTTATCAAGTTGATCCCTTAAAAGTAGCACAAAATTTTGAATGTTTTATATGCAAGAAACTACATCAAAAAAGAAAAGGCATAATAAAAGAAAGCATAGTGAATAAAAACCATTACAACTGTCCAAAACCAATATCAGCTCTCACTTTAGAGGTGAATCCTTCAAATTCATGGGTGCATTCATTTGAGACTGCAAAACGTAATGTAGGTAGGATACGTAAAAAGGTAATAACTGCTAGCTGATAAAGTTTATATAATTTTTATTTAAATACATTTTTTACTAATGTTTCGGCTTATTTGTGTACTCTTCCTCATTGGCATACTGCATCCAAAGGCGACACTGGATGAACTTGATATCCCAGGCCTCTTTTGATTATATGTGGAATTTTCTTTGGTACCATGCTGTAAAATAGGATATATAAATGTTTAGCATATTTTTATTTAAAAGTTTATAAAACATTAAAGATAATCCCTCTAAAAATGATTGAAGTAATTAGGTAATAATTAAAATAGGTAGTAATGTTTTCTTGTAATAGGAATATATATAGATGTGAAACAATTTCGGTCTGCATAAAAAAATCTCAATCTCGATAAGATTATTCAAAATATTGATTATTAGTACTTAATTTTGGTATATCAATAATTACTTCCTCTGCACATCCTGATTATGGACCCTTAATGCGCAAACGTAACACTCATCTGGGAAACTGATATTATGTCGGCATTTTGGTTTGAGCGGCTCCGGACGCAACCCATGCATGCTACGCCACTGCATTATGATTTATGCTGCTATTGTACACTGGTATTTTGTTGTAAGAATGTGACCCTACCCGGTCGAGTCGACTCATTATTTATATTCTTAGATTTTGCTCTCCTCTATAGAAATATAAACGCAGACTAAAAATAAATCAAATGAGAGGCCGTGGTAGGTAACTTAAGGGCAGAGTGTGCTTGCCTTTAATTCCTATGTGACACCGCCACTACGATCGTCAATCCGCCTGCTAAACGTGGCGATTAAGGCCAAATGGAATCTTGTGATTCAACAGTGAACTGTTATGTCCATTAGGAAAAGAAGGTATTTAATTACCTAAATATTATATTGATTTTCCTAATTTTAAAGTTCGAGAGTTAGTGACGAGAAGTCATTCATTTCATTAGGAGTGGCCTCTGTCCAATAGGATATACATCCGATGCCGTGTGGCCGCGACGTAAGAAAATCTATCGCCCCATTTCATACGGTGGATGAGGCAGTTAGGTCGTAAGAGGCGACTACGAGAAATGCAATAAAGATCTTAAATAGCTTTCAACAGATTGTGCAATATAACTATTTAGTTTACGTCAAACGTAGGTAAAATACTCAGAACCTGTACGTGAGACATCTGATACTACAATTGTCGACCAGCCTGCCAAGATGACCAAGCACCCAAAAGTTGGTTTTGACGGGTTGATGAAAAAAACCGTCCAACCATATCGACCACTATAACTTATGGTTAAATGTCCAATTTTCAACTACCTAGAAGACATTAGTATAAGGTAACAGTAACGCGGAGGCACTCCTCAAAGTCAACATATTAAACTGCCGATGACGAGACAGGCTAGGCAATCACAACACCAAAACCTAAGACCAAAGAAATTCGTGTTTTGACTCAATCTTTACTTCTGGCTGAGATTCGAACCCGGAACGTAGTTGCTAAGTACCTACTTTAATCACTATGCGATGTGGTCGCCCAACGCCAGTGAACTGTATTTATATTGATATTTGATAGTAATATTATGGTAAGAAAATGGAAAATAAAACACGATTACATACAAAGAATTGCAACCTATAAAAGTCATAATACAAAAATATTAAATGCTTACGTAATGCATTCGATGATAGGGCACACAGAAAGGCACAAGGTGCAACCGGTGCAGTCGTCAGTCACGTGCGGTATGTGAGTTTCAGGATCAAACCTAAAGGTAAAAAATATTTTTTAATTTAAAGAAAAAAATGCTTTACTATAGTTTACACACCACAGTGTATTTCTTTTTGGTCGATTTGATAGATAAATTCTTTAAAATGGGTGATGTATCCAACAGAACATCATTTATTCTAAATCACCGTGTAGTGGCGATGACGGAATACACACTAATATCGTCCCATGAAACAAACCAGGAGATGGGCAGCAGTGTTTTTCTAAAAACAACAGCTAAGAAATAAAAAACTTCGGTTGCCAACCCGCCTGCCTAGCGTGGCAACTATGGAAAAATCCATCCAATGAGCAATCTATAGAGGAGGCCTATGGTCACCAGTGTACCTTTGATAGGCAGGATCAGTAACGGTAGTCTAAATTGTGTGCAATTTAACTTAACCTTTAATTTAATTATATTTCTGAACAGTAAGGAACTCTTAACTCTACCAGATCCATTTCTGACGAATTCCTAAATCCATCTGGATTCTAAAGACCCTCTTATCTATTCTGCTGCCAAGAACGAAGCAGCAAGAAGAAAGAAGCAGCGTGTCTCAGTATTAAGTCCTGGTTTGGTGTATTCCATAGTCCCCAGAGATGACGACGCATCTGTGTTGTCCGTGAGTTGTTGCATCCCATGGGCACATGCAAGTCGAGCTGCTATTTCATTTGTCATTTAAATATAACAAGCGGTAAAATTAAAAATTTTGCACTACCGACTTCAATATAAATAAAATGAGAACATCATCAATGTACTCGAAGTCAATTAAATACGCATTATTAAATTAAGGATAACTTAAAGAACTACTGGTCAGATCTTGATTAAAATTATATGGGACCACATGTTAGAAGCATTCACCACCAGCACCAGCTTTCAAATAAAAAAAGAATCATCAAAATCGGTTCACCTAGAAACAATTTCTGAGGAAACACATAAAAAAAAAAAAGTCGAATTGAAAACCTCCTCCTTTTTGAAGTCGGTTGAAAAATGAGAACTAGTAGTAGACTTAATAAGGCTTATCACTATAGATTTAATAATAAAGAATTGTTTTCTAAATACAACTCGCGTTACATAACACGTGACATTTAAGTGATTGTAGTTCAAAATATAAACAAGAAATACATAATTTTTAGTTATTCAAATTTTGGGTGTGTTCCGATATACACTGTGACCACTGTAAGGTGTGACGTCAATTCAGTATACTGTGAAGCCGTTACTTTTTAGTTTGCTATACTGGTTACTGTTTAAAACGGAACGCAGTCCAGTATACTGTCATTCCCATTTTTCGACACTGTTTTCAAATGAAAATATTTATCATGTACACGTTTTCTGTTCAACAAGAAAAAATATTATTTGAATGTTGTTGCTTTTAAAACTTAATGTCCGAGTTTATTGGAATAACAATATTAATTAATAATAATAACAATCATTCGTGGATACTGTTAAATCACCAAGCGCTGTTATGTTTTTGATCACGTGATCAAAGTACTGGGAGCACCTTACCTCGAAAGCGCCAGTTGCTCACAGTAGAAAAATGGCGGCGATTTATGACGTCATATATTTCCCAGGGTACTGCGGCAGTATACTGGCAGTCCATAACGGAAAGAATTTTTCACCAGTGAGAGCACTGAACAGTGCTCGCAATGTATATCGGAACGTACCCTATATTAAAAACTATCACATACTCAATAGCTTGGTATCCGGAATCTGCACACGCCATGTAACATTTGCCGCAGTTAATGCACATGTCCTGTAATACATAAAATGAAATTAATAAATCATCCTCATTCTCATTAGCCAAAGGTAAAGTAATACTAGGGATGATTTACCATAACCGTAACGATAGCAGGCGGATAGACCATTACTGTACTGACCATTACACTTACAGCACAAGCTTTTTGTAAAGATAGTTCAAATTCATAGTCAGTCGTATAAATTATTAAGTACTTTGTGGTTCATAGTGATCAGTAACAGGCGGCAATGCTGGCGCCGAGGACTGACTTGCACCGTTTACACACAGTCAGTAGTCGCGCAGACAGTGCTGTACAGACTCCAAATCAATTTACATTAGGCCAGTAGCGGGTCAGCACTGACTTGCCTTGAATTTGGAGCCAGTTACTGTCCCTGTGTAAATCAGCCATTATTTACTATAAATTAAAAAATATATAGCAATAAACCGACAGAAACTGACAATTGTAATTTTACATTAAAATTGACATAAAAAAAATTGAAATCAAATTGCATGGTTAGTTTAAAAAAGATTTAATAAAATACTTACATCGTCAATAAGCGCCACGACTTGCTTGGTGTTATCTAGTTTCTTATAAGGTCCAATTCTTGATAAAGCTTCGCCTAGGACATCCTTTATTTGAGGAACTTCTGGGTGTCCGTTGGCCGCGACTTTTGCTTCATTATATTTCATAGAACTATCTGTCTTGCCACCATTTATTAAATCTGACTTTTGCCGGATTGAATTTAAAATTTCTTCCCGTTTCTTCTTGTAGGGTCCGAAGTGACCTAGCACCTTTGATGAAAAGTGACAGAACAAGTATTCAAAAAATGTTATTTAAATATTGCACGATCAGTAACAGTTCAAAGCAATGCACATATATTTTTCCCACAAAGGGTTTCGTTACCGGAAATATATTCAATATCTGTATTTATTTGTGAAAAATGTGAGCTAAGTCTCGAAAACTATTGCAGAATATTAAAGCTAAACTATAAAACCCCTGCTATAACATTTACTAGCTAACCCAAAAAAAAAATCGTAACTGACGCAAACTGAAGTACTAAGGTAAATAACAAAAAGTATGTTAGGAATAGATGTGTAAATTTAATTGGTAAATTAAAAGGTACTATTGAAGAAAGAAATTGTTACAGTTGATGTTGATGGTAAAACAAATTTTAGAAAAGCATATCAAGTACCTACCTTGCCATTTTCATCAGAGAGTGTTTGCACAGGTTTACCCTTCTGATGTTTGAACGTCGGTGGAGACTGGCCGGCCCAGCCGTCCAGACCCAAGGACCGCAAATATAACAGAGCTTTAAGACCGGTGATGTAATCTTCCACTACAGTAAAGTCTTGGTTCTGGACTGCGCTGCAGATCTGCATATGAAACCATTAAGTTCTTTAAATTTAAAATACTAATATGGAAGGAGCCTACGTGTACGTAGGAATACGAGCAAATTAATAAAGTTAATAACTGGACCAGCGACAGGCAGTAGCGTTCAAGGTGCGAGACGTCTGGTACTGCAATTGTCAATCCGTGGACAAGTGTGACGATTAAGGCATATTCTCCCTACACCGGAGGAGGCTCATGTCAAGCAGTGGACTTTTGGGGGCCGACAGCGACAACGGGCAACATTTTAGATCTCAGTCTAATGGAAAACGAACACGATCCCGGCAATCTATGGGTAGCCCAGTGGTCCTGTGATGGACTGCAGTGATAAGTTACTAATTTAAAATCTACATAGATCCGATATAACGTAGGCTGTTTTTGGCTACGCGTTAAATAAAAATATTTTGTAATGTTAATCAAATGTAACCTAATTTCTAAAATTTCTCCATATTCAAGTACTTATTTTTTCATACAAGCGACCTTAAAGGTTACAACTTCCTACCTGGACAACAGGTGCGCCGCACAGAATAAACTGTAAAGCAGAATCCGCTGAATCAATGCCTCCTATTCCCAGGATAGGGAATCCCGGTAGTTTGTTGGCGATGGCGGAAACGGCACGCAGTCCCATGGGACGTGTTGCGTTCCCAGATACTCCACCATAGGTAGTGGATTTTGTGCTACCTGTAGAAGAAAATGATTTGTTTTATTGTTTGATACCAATGGATTCTACCAGTGTCAAGTTGACCCATCTATTGGCGGTAAAAAATTACAGCCTATATACGTCCCACTCCCACAGCTGGGCACTGGCCGCCTCTCACTTCTAAGAGGGTTTTAGGGTTTTGATCTTGTCCCGTAGTTGCCGTAAGAGGTGACTATGGAAAATATTAGAAAGATCTCATGGATTCCGCTAGATGGCAGTACTGGTATCTATATGCCAGACTAGCAACGGGCAACAGTGTCAAAGATGGGAGATATCCGGTATTAATCATCAATCGGCCTGTCAAGTGTAGCCATTGTAGCAAATCCAGAGCAATGGGAGAGCACTATGCTCAGCTGTGAACTGTATTGGGCTGATAAAGTACTTGTGACCTTTGCAAACATTCGGATGTTTACACTTACCAACAGCCGGCCACGGTGTAGCATCAGCTCTAACGGACGTGATAGGCAGTGATGATGATGATGATGACAATAGAGTGTATAAGGTTAAGTTTCAATCTATCATTAAAGTAAGCCTAGAACATTAGAATATCGCTTCCTGCTCACTAAAAACTACTTTATACAGTACGGTGTCTGATTTGCAGCACTCTCGCTGGTTAGTTACCTCTTCTTTACTCACTGCAGACTACGAGGCCATTTCTGACACTTGCATCTTCGTCGACGATTGGACTGTATCATCGAAATCCGCTCCGAGCAGTAGGATGATGTAGAAGCGCTGTTGTCGCACATGTATAACTTAAACGGGTGGAACAACAACCGAAGTCAAATCACGCTATCGAAGTTTTCCAACGACTCTGCCTATATAGAACAAGTTCTGTAATACGACACGGAGTCTGGCGGGAGACCTCCCTCTTTTTCCACGGCCAAAGATTGGTCTTTTGCCATGTGGTGGCGGCGTAAGAGAATACATCACCCCAAAGAGCGTTCGTTAGATGGCGGTATACCATCTCGCTTAGGTACGCCAGACGTAAAATATCCAGGCCGACAACGGCCAGCAACGTCAAAGGTGCGACAGACCTGACTACGATGGACTTAAGTACTATAACGTTATTTACTAGTATAATTTCAACACACACAATATCTGACAATTTGTTTCGAAATTAATTTTGACAACTCGTTTAAATAATTTCATTGACAGAATCTTCCACCTTGGAGTAAATTACGTGATATTATATCCTTACTTTAACGTAATTAAAGCTTTGGAAACTTACCTTCGTGAGCCGCCATTGCGATATTGACTATATCTGTGATGTTAGGCGTGAGTTTGACGAAGAACGGAATCTTAATCGCTTTTCGGACCCATTGCGATATTCCTTTCACCAGTACAGGATCCTTGAAATTAATATGGCACTTTAATACCGAAGCTTTAATACATTCTAAAAAGACCTTTTTAAAATTTATGGAGCTTGTACAAAAAAACGAAAACAACTTAAGAATTTGAAGGAGATGCAGGGAATCATTCATGTTCCACAATGTCTTTTTTTAAATGGCATTTCTGAATTAAAACTTCTTCTTTGTGTGATGTGTGTTTTCCTAAAATTAATGAAATTATTTTTTGAGCATTAAACTAATTTTTTTCTTAGCACTATTAGAATAACGGAAGAAAAGATCTGAACTGCAATATAACAGCTATTATTTTTCTTTCTTCTTTCTCTTTCTTCCAGTAATCAGTCACATCTGGTCACATCTAACAAAACTTCATACAATATCAGTGATTCTAAACCCAATTAAAAATAAGTGGATGTGCTGAGGCCTATAGATATCTACATATATTTTCAGTTAAAATCAAAATGTAGATGCGTTGTCACCCCTGAGGACTAAGATGAAATGTCTCGTTCCCAGTAAAAAAAGTTCGCCGGTTCCCTACACTCACCATACGAAACATAGCAGCATTAAGCTGCTATTTTACGCTGGTATTCTGTGAGAGCGTGGTCCTTCCCTGACAATGGCAAAAGTATAACCGTACGAGTCCATAACCAACAATAACCAAAGAAAAAGAAATACTCGCCTGTCCGCAGGCCAGCCCCATGCCGGACTCGCCCATGCCGTGCGGACACGACAGGTTGAGCTCGAGCGCGTCGGCGCCCGCCGCCTCCGCCTTGCGCGCCAGCTCGCACCAGTCGCGCTCGTTGTACGAGCACATTATCGACGCTATCACCACCTGGTGCACCACATAACCTTACCCTTCATATATATTCAAGTCGACATTAGCACAGTGCTGCCACCTTAGCGCTTTCGAAGTTAAATCAAACGCTTCAGATTTCATTACAACTCTTAGTGGAAATCGTCACAGAATACTTTGAATATGTTACAGACTTACAGTCAAAACTCATAACCGGTCAAAACCACTTTTGACTGTAAAAAATCAGGCAAAAGTAGTTTTGACTAAGGACTTTGGTCAAAACCATTTTTAACTGCAAAAATATTGGATATACGTAATAGTGATTTTGACCAAATTACATCGGCTAAAAGAGGTTTGGACTAAGAATGTTAGTCAAAACTACTTTTGACATACTTATTAAATTTCTTCAATATTATATTTTATATCATTATAATGTACGCGGCTTTAGGGCTTTAGTTTAAGGTGCGGCTGACTGATATTGCGAGTTTTGACCGATAGTCTGAACTTTAAATGAGGCAAAATTACTTTTGATCAACGTCCTTAGTCAAAACTACCTTTGCCTGATTTTTGCAGTCAAAAGTGGTTTTGACCGGTTATGAGTTTTGACTGTGACAAATATGCATATTTAAAAGAAATTATAGCGCCTTTTTATAAGACAATAGGAAACGAAGTGGCGTAGGTATTTGAAATCTGTACCTGCACGTAACGCTTATAACGAATAGTAATCTATGCTCATAACGCCAGAGACCGTGTTACCGTCGGGTATGTGTTAAAATTCAGAAATCGAATATTAACCTCATTACTAATTATTTGTGACTTCACTGGCTGTGGCTAACGGGTATATCGGTATCGGTAATAATATATATTCAAATGCAGGATATATTGCGTAGGCAACAAAGTCGGGATTATTCTGTCGCTTACGTGCGTAGGTATTTGAAAATATACCCGACCGCAACGAATTTGGTACTCTTCTGTCACTTTCTTTCTACTATTTCAATTTTCAATCAGAGCAAGAACAACACTTCATTTTACAAGGCGTGTATCAAAGAAAATAAAATTTCAAAGCACTGCCATGAGTGACATGGAAGACATGGAAGTGACTCTGGTAACGGGACGAATAATATTTTTTAATTTTTCAAAAATACGGAGGCACCAATAAAGTTATCAAGTAAGCAAAATAAGTAGTTGAAATGACAGATGTAAAAGTTTGGACCGCAGTTCACATCAATTATTTCAACTAGACAATACTTAGGTACTGTAAGGAATGAGGGTAGAAAATACGAAGAAGTGGGGGTAGACCTCTAATCTCCTACTCCTAACAGTATAAAGTACTGCCTCGTTAGTGTAGTGGTCGTGAACGTCGTGACTGTTGATCATGTGGTTCGAATCCCGGGTTGGGCCAAAAAATTGTTATTCGGTGTTTCTGTCAAGAAATTCAGGCAGTTGGAGGTGTTTAAACCCCGTGCTTTGGAAAACACGTAAAGCCATTGGTTCGTTGTGCCTGATCTCTCTTCGGTCGTGTCTGATTACCGTCCCATCGGACTTTGAGAGTGAAGAAGTAGAGAGTGCACTTGTGCTTGCGCATACACTTCGATACTATATCCTGTCCTACTGTGTCTACAGGGCTAGCATGGGCAGGAGACAATTTTATCCCGGGAAAGGAGAAAATGTTTATCCCTCACTTAGTTTTATCCACCCTTAGAGCATGGGCACACCGGTGGATATAATATCCAGTAGATAAAATGGGAGATAGACTTCGACTTAGATAGATTTTTGTATGAATATAAACTTAAACCCACGTCAATGAACTAGGATAAATTGTCCCTTTCAAATGTCAAAAGCATAATTTTTATCTTTCATTTGGCTCCATGCTACGGACGGGGATATATGTCTACTCATTATGTCAAACGGGATATACTTCTCCCGTTTGACAACAAATAATTTTATCTCTTGTCAGTGAATATAATCGGGGATAAAATTTTGTCCCCGCCCATGCTAGCCGGGCTGGAGGACATTATTATAATTATAAAGTATGGCGCAGGCGGCTAACTTGATCAATCAATGAGTCGTTGATCGTGCCGGTTGGTTTTCATACTTAATTTATTTTTGTGTTATCATGTTATTACGTCCATCACATTTTACTGATGTGTGATTAAGACTGGGACGTATTTCGGTATGGTCGCATTGAAATTGCGCTACACTGAATGTAGTGTGGTACGTACGTCGTTTTATTGCTGATATTGATATTGACTAATTGCGTAAGCAAGAGAGCAAGTTAAAGATCCGCTCTCACACTGTTTTTTCTTAAAAACCTAATTATAACATTAGAAGTGGGTAAATTTCTGATAATACATACTTTATTCGGAAAGTCCCTTTTTAATTCCGCGATGCTCTGACACCAGTACGCCTCACACTTTTCGGAGATCAGCTCAATGTTGAGGAAGGAGCCTTGTCCCGGTCCGTAGTTTTCACCGGAAGTAACGCCGCGAACGATGCGCGGAGAAACGTTTGTCACTAGATCCTGTGATAATATTTATAAATTAATTAAACATGCAATGGACGAGTGACGGTGGTTAGTTTTAGAGGACAGATGTTTAAAGCAGTAAGCCTAACTACACAATATCACAGTATTGTATATTGTTAGGCTCAAGGAAAAAATGTCTGGCTCATGATAGTAAGGAAGTTTGGTATGTTTGATTTACTCACAACATTGTTGATGATTTGAAGAGAGGACAATACTCTGTGGTATTTTTTGCTTATAGTCAGCGGAGCGGAATTATAGATAGGAAAGTTGAGGAAAGTTTTGAAAAGAGATCTGCATAGTACACTTGGAAATTTGGTTCCATGTGAGGGAAACGATGGATTACTTATGAATCGAGTATTTCTGCGAAGTCGGATTGCTACTTGAGATGCTTGCGAAACTAAGATATTCGGTCAGATTTCCCGAGCTCAAAAATGAAACGTTTAGTTTACTTTCTTTCATTCTAAACATCAATATTTACCTTATCAAGTCCAAACGTTTTAGTGACTGCAAAACCCCATCCTTGTTGGAAGGCGCGTCGTATCATAGGGGAGCTGGTGGTCGGTGGAGCGCTCGCTAACCCGAAAGGATTCTCGAATTTAATTCCGCAAACCTCTACTGACAAGTCCACTTCATCTATCGGGCAGTGGAATTTTGGTAATTCTATTGGTGAATTGAAGGGCTGTCCCTGAAAGTTATTATTTGATAATTGACTTAAAGTAAAAATTGAAAAAATTATAATTTTACGGATTTCATCGCGTTTAATTTTATTTTATTATGGGTCTTCAAAAACAACCGAATGATGTGCTTTCGTTCAGATTATATTTTTAATAATCATCATTCATTAAAGTCTATCAAAGTCTGATGTTGAAAAAGGCCTCCCCATAGATTGCTTCCTAGGAGAGTTATTTGCTATACAGTGGACCCCCGGTAATCCGGCCCTGTCTAATCCGGCACCCCCTGTAATCCGACATGGTCTATTATTTATTGTTAGATATTTTTTGACAATCTTCGCAAATGCATGATTGAACAAGTTGTAACTTGTACGCACCACCACTATTGTGCTCGACGCGTAGGGTATTGTTTTGATTCTGATTGCTTAGTTTGAATTTGACTACATGTGATGAAGATAGTACATATATATAACATATAGAATCTTATCATTGGATCTGGAATTTGACGGATTACATGGTACTCTTTATAAAAAATTCCGGGCTATAGGGGGTCTTAGGCAGTACTCTATAATCCGACAAATGCGATAGTCCGACACTGCCCTGCAAAATGTTTGTCGGATTACCGGGGGTCCACTGTAGTTGCCACTTTTGGCGGCGGATTGGTAACCGCAGTTTTTTTACAATATTACGTTGTTATGAGGAAGATATCGCTGCCCATCTCCTGTTTCATTTACCTCTGTAGTTTCTTACGACACCCACGGGATGATATGAGATAGTAAACTTTTTATGATAATTAAAAAACAATTATTTTGATTGACTTATTTTTGTATAATAATATCTCACATACAGAATTTTCGGCCAGTCTCAACGGAGACTAGCCATTTGCACACGAGACAATTATAGTGCACGAGAGTGGACGCAAGCACAGGTGCATTCTCTGTTCCCTCACTCTCATAGTCCGATGGCTATTTTTGTAAAGTTTGGTATTTTTGTAAAGGTGTGTAAGGAGGACATGCGGTGCACACTGCTTACTAACGGACCAACAAATGATGGTTTACCTCTTCGGGAATGCTGAACCCAAATCTCGAGAACTGTTGATGGTATTACTAGCGTGTATTACCACGTGGTCAGTGGTAAAGAATACATCGTGCGGAAACCTGAATGTCTAAGAATATAAAAAAATCTAAGACGTAAAGTCACACACACGCTTTGGGGCAGCGCGGCGGCCTATCCTTGCCCTAAAACCCTCTTAGAAATTATAGGAGGACGTATATAGGCTAGGCTGTAACTTTACTTTTTTAATTTTACATATATACTATTCAGCGGATACATAAAAAGGCAAAGGTATGCAGAGGTGGATTACGGAAGGCTCAATTTAAGCATTTCCATTAAAAAATACTTTACCACGACATTATGCATTTATCTAATGACATTGTACATTTAGCTCCAAAGGCAGATAAACAGATTTTCGTAATACAATTCTAACGTTCGTTTGTTACATTTAACTAACCTGTAAATAACAATGCATGTACCATGCCGCGGTTTTCCCGTCGTTGACCGCTTCAACAGTGGTCTCCGCGACTCCCGCCAGATCACCTCCAATAAACACTTTAGGATTACTCTGACTTTGCATCGTTGTATTGTCCACTTCCGGAAGACCCCAGCGGTTTAGTTTTAAACTTGACATCGCCGCTTTAACTGATAAAATTGGACATAGATATTGTTAAAACTTTTCGTTAATATAAAATATTTATAAACTACTAGCTGTTCCCCGCGACTTCACCTGCGTGTAATTTAGGGTTTTAATTTTTTGCGCGAAACCCTAATTCTTTTTCTATAATAAAATAAGTAAATAGAAGTTACTCCTTATAATATCAGCTATCTGTCAGTGAAAGTCCCGCCAAAATCGCTCCAGCCATTTCGGAGATTAGCCGGAACAAACAGACAGCTAGACAGACAAAATTTTTAAAAATTGTGTTTTGTTTTAAGTACCGTATATTCTTTCATATGCATTTAGTAAAAAGATGTTATTTTGACATTACAAACAGACACTTAAATTTTATTTATTTGTATAGATTAAAGATCATTCGTGTACACTAGCTAGCTAAAGGTCTTTTCTCCTTTTTTACTTCAGCCCGTAAAAATCCACTACAATACATGGGTCTCTCCCCGTTGTGGGAAATTGACTGCCGCAGTATCACACGTCTCGCACAATTGAAGCTGTTGTGTTCCCGTTGCCAGTCTGGATATTTTACGCCTGGCGTAAACGTGATTATTATACCGCTATTTATCGGAAGCCGTAAGTTCTTTAATATCTCATAGTTGCCTTTTACTAAAACCATGGGACGAAATGAATGCCGAAGATCATTGATGGCATAAAGTCACTTGTCAAAAAAAGTATATTCCCTAAACTATATATAAAAAAAATTGATTCGCAAAGCGGCCGGATTAACTAAAAGTATTATTGTAAGATGGATGGAATATAGTCACTTCGGGTTATTATCTATACTAAATCATTTCCAGAGTTATAAAGACTAATTTTATTTCCGTATTGTCTTGAATAAATAAGAAAAATAAAAGTTATTAAGATAAATAAAGTGAATATTAATTTACCGTTGCAGTCATACAGTCCGGAGCCAAATGCCGATATTATGAAATTTGTTTTCAATTGTACTATTTGGTCTGTGTCTTCAATCCAATCCCCGTTTTCGAGTTGTTCAGTGCGGCACATTTTAATGCCTGAAATCTGTTCAAAAGAATCGATAGTAAGAGGAAATGCGAGCGGTAAGACGGTTAAAGAATAATTTTTTAACAGATATATTGCTGTGTGCCTCAAATCTCCCCGTATTCGATTAGTGCGCGAGAGAGCAACTGCAAACCGGACTGTTTATACCTATGAAAAATTGACGAAATCATCTTCTTGCTTTCTGTTTCCTTCTTTGAATCTGGACAGATTTAATTTTTTTCAAAAACAATATAAGAAGAATGATTGTGGTCATGTCTGTATGCGTTTTTTTATTTTTAAAGTTCGTTAAATTTGGTTGCCGGCTGTCTAACGACGGAGGCTGGACAATTTTAGTAGGTAATTTTTGATGTAAACTAGTTTTTTTTTCAATAACAAAATTAGCAACATGGAATCGGCAGATACGTATAGATTGTATCGTCAAACAAATATTTGCTCTAGTTCCATGGACTTTAAAACGTAAACTTACATGTATCGGATATAAACTCTATAATATATAATATATGTCGTGTAAAAAATATTTCTACCTTGCCATTTTTAACTATCACCTCCTGGGGTGACATGAAAGGCATGAATTCGCATTTCTCTTCCTTTGCCAAATCAACCTGAAAAACGAAAATAAAAATAAGATGACGCGGTGTATTAAGGAGTCGGCACGAGCCATGAGCGCTGGACAATTTCAGTCAGGGTAGTTTGCACAAATTAATTTTAACAAAGTTTATTATTATGTAATGACAAAATTCTATTAAAAGAAACCATAAAGTAAAGAAAAATAATATAATATATAACTATTGACTGGCGATGCCTGCACTTATCACTCAATAAACAACAAACCATTCGATCAGCGATCCAGCAAATCGATTAGTGTCGTCGCTTTCTCCTTGTCATAAGTACTATCAAGCAGATTTAAAAAATGCTTAGTAAAATAAACATGAAGTTAGAATGTGAAGGTATGCCGCGTACTATACCTGCATTGAATTAATCTTTTACGTAAAACAATTACCTCTTCAGGTACAGCCCGAATGTTAGTGAAGCCCTTTCTGAAGGCAACGAAGACACGACGCGCTCCGCAACGCAGTGCCGATGTCGCGCAGTCGAAAGCTGTGTCGCCGGCTCCCAGCACCACCACTATACCGTGCAGCTGCGGGAGAGTGGACTTGCATGCGCACATGCCTGAAGAAAACATATAGGTTTCAATAATTTCTTTGTATTTAAATGTAAGGAAAAATATACACTGGAAGAACACTATTTTTAAAGAATGTGTGGCGGCGCTGTTGTCGCGCCACAAGCGAAAGTACATCGAAGCCTAAATCGCGCTATCAAAGTTCCGAAGTAAAAGCAGTATATATAGAATAACTCCGAACTACCACTCGTACGAAAATAACTCGCACCGCGTGCTTTTACCTGGGTAGGCTCAACGGCATGCTGGGCCGACACAGTAAAATGTCTCTCCGAAACAAACGAACCCTATATAAGGTCTGTATACGACCAGTTATGACATACGCGGCCCCCATTTTTGTATGCGGCAGTAAGGCCATACAGGCCAAAGCCAGTTCCACAGGTGGTGTTTAGTGGGTAGGCACTTCATAGTGAGTCCCACATAACCACGCAGCCGGCTGCGTGGTATGCTAAGAGCATTCACCACCTCCCTTCCCCGCTCCCGGAGGGTAGCCCCTTACTTTGGGCGCAAAAAAAAAACTAACCATAGACATTTATCCTCGATTAAGAATCCAAATGCAGATGCCTTGTCACCCCTGAGGAATAAGATGGAATGCCTCGTTTCCAGTAAAAGGGGTCTCCAGTTCTCTACACTCAATATACGAAACAGCAGCATTAAGCAGCGATTTTACGCTGATATTCTGTGAGAACTTGGATCTTCCCCGTTTGAGCCGACCCTGCGAGCCTCGTACCACAAAACTCTGTGCTCGCGGAGAAAAGCGATCCCCGTCACACAGATTGCGATTAAGCGACAGTCGCTATTACCGGTAGCGAAGCCTCCATAGAAGCCGAGAAGCCGAGCTTGTCCTATCAAACTGCTCAATCAATAATATCAACTAATAAAATAACTCGTAAATTGTTTCAAACTATTTCAAATTTCCCGCGCGCTTCTCTGTCGCTGTTGCTGACCTGTTCTACACAGGTCATAGATTACTGTATATACACAGGCCTTATAACGTCAACACGCGGCAAAACTGCGCGATTAGGTTGTCATAAAAATTAGTCGTCTCTCTCGCACGCGTGGGCTTTTACCGGGCTTTCGAGAAGACGATCGCTCCCTTTCTGACCTGTGGTAAAATGTTCTATAATGAAATATAACTACGATTGTTTATATAGCAATTTGTACGTAACGAAAAGCCCGGCTTTTAGTGTGAAGTTAGTCATTAGTCAAGCGCGGGCGATACCTTTGCAAGTTCACTTCACATTTCAATGTTTACTCTGTGTGTTTACTTGAAAATGAAAGAATATGGAGGATAATAGTGTTCCTTGTGATAAATTGAAGTGTGTTAAAGTGCTAATCGGCGAGGAAAAGGTAAAATCGAAAAAGAGAAAAGGTAAATTTTTATAAAACTGCTAAAAACAACAAAACCATATCTTGGGCTTGCCCTAGTTTGGAGCCCTAGCTTCGTCACTGGCTATTACGTGTCTTTTTCATAATATTTATCAACTCTCGCGGAACATGTATTATTCCTACCTATACTATAATACCTTTTTTGCTTCCTTTAGATACTAATGGTAAAAAGTCTTTGCTGGTGAAGAAGCCCATTTCTTGTGTGAGACCCTTGAAAATTGGAATGCTTGTAGGTTCAGGCAATCCAATGCCGAGAAATACTGCCGCATGGCCATCTTGTAAAAGACCCTGAAATATATCACATAATTAACCCTATCCATGCATGGTCGGTTTTATGTCGCACACTGTCGTGAATGGACATATAACTAATAACACAAAATTTAACCAAAAAGTCATCGAAAAATAATTGGAATTGGTAAAAAAATAAACATTATTAACTAAAAGGTAGGTAATGAGAAACTTACTTCAACAGTAATATCGTCCTTAGCCAGCTTCCTCCCCGTTACAAATTTCACTCCCAAGTCTTTGACAAGGCTTACTTCGAACTGAACCACGTCATATGGTAGGCGATATTGAGGAATCTCGGATGAACTAACAACAATAAAACATTTATAAATGTGATATTTTTTAATTTATTTTGCAGTAATTATATACTTATTAATTTCCTTTGACATATTTAATCTAATATTTAGTATTGGGTGTATGACAGTATGATTCTACTTATTAAATAAAAAAAATTAAGTAGCTAACGAACTTATAGACATGGACACCTGCAAGCAACTTTGAGTAAAAAACGTTACATATACGTTGTCACCTCTAAGGACTTAGATAGTATGCCACACAGCCTGTAATTACACAGACCATCAATACTCTTCAGACCGGAACTCAACAGTGCACTCACTGCAATTTGGCGACAGAAATAGGTTAAGAGAGTGGTACTTATGAAGACGGACCAATGGGCAAAAATGAGTCCTACTACTTAGTGATGGGTTAACTCGAGTTACTAACTCGAGTTAACTCGAGTTGGATCTCCCAACTCGAGTTTGGACTGCTGTACATGAGCGGATCAAGTGAGCCAGCAAAAGAGTAAGCGCGCGATTCGTTCGTTATGTGCGCGCTTTGATTTTCAAAGAGTATTTAGCTATAACCAAAACAATTTGTTATTTAGAATTTTATAATAGTTAAGTTATGTAATTTAATTTATTTTATAATGTTAATTAATTATAATCAATATAGTTATGTAAGTCACAGACCTATTATTGTAATACCCGAATAGGGTGGTAAAGGTGTAAGATACATCATATTTTAAATTAACACCAAATGTAATACGTAACATACAATAAATATTTTGAATTTGAATTTATTTGAGAATATTTTGACTGTGATTATTAAACTATTACATTATAGCTTATGTACCTACATCTTAAAGCTAGACTATATATTGTTTCGTAAAGACTGCTATATAGCTAGTTTTGTTGTTAAATACAGGTACTTACTATAACTAAGATTAAAACCAAAATACATAAGTAAGTGATACATACTAAATATACCTTTTTATTTCAATCCCACATAATAAGTTTGGTAATTATAGTTATCCCAACCCACCAAAGACCTAAATAGAAAAACAAATTTATAAAAAGTAATTTGTAACAAATCATTTACTCTTTTTCGTAATGCTAACTCGAGTTGCGTGAATTTCAACTCGAGTTAACTCGAGTCGTAATTTTTCCGAGTTGGCACATCTATACTACCACTTAGTGAACGTGACAGAATAAATAATAGTACTACGGTGAACGTGTGGAATGGGGAATTTCCCAATGTGAGGGTTATTCCGTGGACGCGTCTAACGCGTATTACGGCCTATCAAAAGTCCATTATTGAACATAGGCCTTCCTCATAGATTGCTTTATAAGAGGGATGTTTCATATACTTACCCAAAGATTAGTAAAAAACGCTAAGAATACGCTAAAAATACGTTAGATGACGTTAGAGATATTTAACTTAATTTATAGAACTGCACATTTATTGCATGCCTTAAGCGCAAAGCGCGTAGGTATTGCATGCCTTAAGCGCAAAGCGCGTAGGTATTGCATGCCTTAAGCGCAAAGCGTGTAGGTATGTTCTACTAGCGCCTAAAAATCAAGATTCCAACGTTTTGTCGCATAAAATCGTATCTAACAATCATATTGAACATATAAATTATATAAAAAGCACATTGTCGGAAAGATAAATGATTGTTGAACTTAATAATAAAAAAGTGGTTTTAGTGGCAAAATATTCGAAAAACCAAATTTGGTACATACTTGATTATTATAATAATCACAGATTTTTATTACAATATTTTAAAAGCACAGAATAAATAATAGTACTACGTACTAAAATTAAGTAGGATGTATATATTTAAGTATATTTATTCTTAAATACGTCTTGGACTTTATGGAGTGACCTGAATGATGATATTATGATGATCATATGAGCATTATGAGTCGTGCACTTTTGGATTTTCCAAACTTTTTTTTTAGTTGAAGTTTGACATAAAATTAGTAGTGAAAACTTGTGTGTATTTAAACTACTTTAAAAAAAATTACGTATAATCATGTCATACGTAATTTTTTTAATGCGCTTAGGCCATGCACAATTGGATTTACCAATAGTTCTTTTTTTAAGTTCTACGCGGATAAAGCCGCGAGCAAAAAGTAGTATTAACTAAAATCGTAGTACTATTATTTATTCTGTGTTAAAATCATAACTTATTATTTTTTTTACCTTAATCCACCAAGAAATTTTTCCTTTTCATAAACAGTGATGTCTTTGTAGCCCAGCCTAGCCAAAAAACAAGCGCAACTGATGCTGGCCGGACCACCTCCAATTAAAGCAATCTTATGATGTCCGCCCGTTGGCAGAGGCTTCGTTTTAGGGTCTAGCGTTTGGCGGATACCCATTTTCATAAAGATCTGAAAAATTTGTACATATAAGTAAAAAATTGACACAAATATATGATACAGTAATTTTTAAAATATAGTAAATCATATCTGCCTTTTCCCTTTTCATATTTGTTAGCCTGTAAAAGTCCACTGCTGGATATGGGGGTACTTCTCAGGCGAGTTGACTATCGCAATACTAACCGCCGTGCGTACGTACTGTTGCGCGCCACTATTAATGGTTTATACATGGCAGCACTAGTTACCACTAGCGCCCTCTAGCATCGAGTAGCAGAACTAGGAGAGTCAAGATCCTTCTAGAATTTCGGGACCGATATGTACTCGAACATTCTAGATGTTTCTACAGTAGAAGGTTCTGGAAACTATCTGAGGCCCTATATAAGGCCGGTATAGACCGCGACCGAGTCAGCACACACTCAGACACTACTCTAGCACAGAACACTAGGGCACACCGCGCTCGCCGGCGAGCGCGAGGTCACAGACACACCCCGTACACGAGGTTCAACACCCGTGATACGGGGCGTTTCTAACTATTGCGACCCGTAAACAAAATTGCGATAGTGATTCAAGCCGAGGTTCGTACCTCCTTCTGAGGGGCCCTTGAATCACATCGAGCCCCCCCCTAGCTTGAGGAGCCTCACTCCGAAAGCAGGGGTCGGGGTGTCACGGGACTGCAGTCGGCGACGCGGCGCTTCGCGCCGCCTCGCCGCCAGCAGAATCGTTGCACTCAATAGCTCGTAGGTCCTCGCTTACGAGCCTAAATTCGATGAAGCTGTAAAGGCCGCAGGGCCAACAGCGTACACTTTCAGAAGAAAAAAAAAAAAAGACCGAGTCAGTATTGAATTGGCGATACCAGCGAAGACTTCGAAGCGATACAACTACGAACTTAAGCGATTTGTAGTAAAATTGTGTTTTGTTATTAATGTGGTTTAAAGTGTAATTAGTGTTGCGTAATTAGAGTCAATTTTGGTAATTCAATCGGCAGTTTTTAATTGTCTCGAACCCCAAGCTCGTAACAGTACTATATATAATATATAACGTACTATCGCGTAAATCCCTTACGTCTAAGAGGTTAAAATTAAAAAAAAAAATCGGGGTTATGTGATGTCTGCCAACTCGCATTGGGCAGCACAGCTAGTATATTTTGATCCAAAATTCTCTCAGAAATGAGAGGAGGCCTGTGTCCAACGGATATGTAGGCTGTTACTTTATTTTATATACAATGCTCAGAGTCACTGCGTACTAGGTAATATTCGCAAAAACTCAAACTGGTCTGGATGTGCCGTAATTTTTTTCATGTCATTGAAAATATTAGTGTAATAGTTTTCAATAAAAAAAAGCCCAAAAATTTTTGCGCTTAAAATTCCGGTACTTTAATTATATTGCCATGGTCTGCATACATGGGCACCGTCAATCGATTCTATATTTGGTAATGGTCGCCATGATCGAAATTGGAAAAGAATGCCAGTTATTTTAAGTTCTTTTGTTAAATGTTAGTAAATGCATTATTAAAAATAAAATATAAACTTACATCAACAGCAAAATGTTGCAAACCACCAATATTAATAGCGCCTTCTTCGCTGGCGTGGAGATTGCAACCGCCAACACAGAGGTCGCTAGTGGGGCACACCATACCACAGGTTAATCCAAGTGGGTTATCAGACAGGATGGCTTTTGCTGCACCGTAGTAGTTCTGTGGAAAGATTATTGACAGCTAAAGGGCCTAGTGGCTAAAGAGGTGCGGCGCTGTGGGGCCGCGGGCTCCAATTCCACATATAGCCTTGAATTACTTGTTCCTGGTCTGAATGTTTTCTATGTGAAATTTATGTATAATATATTCATAAATAAACACATAGAAAACAAAAAAGTATAAAACCTCCACAAAATGGTACAAATTCCTAGTGTAAAGTACCTAGTTTATAAAATTAAAATTTAAACAAGTCGAAATATCTAAGAAAAAGTGCTAAGTATTAAATACTTATAACATTAAAAGGGCGTTTGGTAATATTCATTGCATATGATTCGTAGTCCTCTCTCGCACCTCACACCTTCCTCAATTCCTCAACTCATTCTAGAATTGGAGGCTACTCTATATCCTTAGCCCTCTGGATTAATATAATTTGATATGGTTATCTGGCCAATACCTTCTGTCGAAGGTTGCGACATGTTCCTGGCATGCTTTACGACATCTGTGGAGACGGTGTAAAGTGTATTATTTTGCACTGCGTTGACGACGGAGTAGCCTCGTGGTTAGAATGTCTCAGCACTACGTCACAGATCTTGTTGGTTTGAAGCCCAACTGAAGCCAGCATTTGTGCAAAAATAGAAATTACTGGGTTTCAGGTCTGTGTTGGTGTTACTGTCGCAGTGTTCCTAGCACTACATCCTATTATTTCTTCGATCTTATTGAAAAAGTACGGGTAGATTAGGAATATAGGACGAGTGAGGGTCTCTGTGTGAGCGGGTTAATTAGGTCACTATATTTTCTGCGCAGCGGATAGCTTGTGACTTATGAGTCATGTCGACTTACGACGTAGTTCAACATCATCGTCATCATTGTTATATGTACAGTAATTTGTAAATGTTCGTACATAGGTCCTTCAGTTGTATCGGCCTGGAAAAACGGCGAGGAAGAAAACTCCTAATAAATTGCACAGTGTTGGACCACCAAGTATCCAGATGATATGGATGTTGGATAGAAAACACGCGCGATGTATGATGGTAGAATTCGGCAGATGGAATTAATCCATACAATTCCTCTAAGAAATGCAACAAATCTTCAAATCAATGAATCAAGCCGATCAGGCAACGATTCGCGCCTCTCTTCGCTGGATGTGGTCAAGTGGAAAGAGCTGGCATTGACTTGTCCCGGCCGAGGGATAAGATAAGAACAGTGTGCCAACTAGAAATACTGTCTCGCTCTATGCGCACGCTAAGCTTTTTAGAGGCAATTTAGCCTTCCCTTCTAAATAACCGCGGAACCGAACGCCATCTTGGTGTCAAGGATTTTGATTATGGCTGAGGCAGCAAGGAAATTGTGGAGATACGACGATAGGGTTCTTTTAAGCGGTAAACCTGTGTCTTCTGAGGGTTAAACTGGACTAGATTTTGTCGTCGTTAATTCGAGACTTTCTTTAATAAAAATTCTACTTAAGACCTTTTGAATTATTTGCTTGTTTTACAAGTTGGCGATATTCACCAGCGATAATAGCAAATTACTTACCCTGTTGGCGATGCTGGTAATGAAACTTTTGACGTCTATCTGTGTGGGACAGGACTTCTGGCAAGGCGCGTCGGCGCACTTGAGGCACCTCGCTGCCTCACGAAGAGCACCGCGCTCCGATAGCGTCGTGTGCTTGATGTCGTCAAAGTTTTTCTCCAGAGATGGACACGTCTTTGAAAAAAGTTTTTTATTTTAAACGTAAGATCATTATTAATATGCTATAAACAATGTTAATTATATTCATGTGGTAGAACAACTCAAAAAGATGAACTCAACTGGGAAAGGACCACGCTTTCACAGAAACCAACGTCAAATAGAAGCATGACATTATGCTGTTTCGTAGTTTTTTTCCAGTTATCACTAGATGTTGCTATTAAAATAATAAACATACTTACATACCACTTGCACAGTTAAAAGAAGTTAGCTAGTTTCCGTAAAATTCACCGCTCACCTTCTAAGATTGTAGAACAATTATAATACCTATAATAAGATTGAGATCAGAGGAAGGAATTAAGATTAACAGTATACAATCATTGCGTGCTACCAGTGATGACATATCGATTTAAAACGTGGCCCTTTACTGCTAGCCGTATGGGGAAGCTCAAGGTCCTTATCCGCAGTAGAACCAAAGTAACTGACAGAGCCCAACGGATCAGTAAGCCATGTGGCATTCCTTGGGAGAGATTTATGTTCTGCTGTCGACTTGTGTTGGGCTGTAACGATGATGATAATGCTGATGATAAATCAGATAACTTGCCTTCATTTAATGACAATTATCGGTTGAAAACATGACAAAATTGTGGTTGGTAATAGTTCGCCTTTGGGTCTATAGTCTACACACGAGAGTTGTGGTCTTTTTTTTTATAGGATAAGGGTGACAAGCGAGCACACAGTCCACCTGATAGTAAGTGGTTGCTGTGGCCCATAGACATCTACATCTATCCTCGTTTGCGAATCAAAATGCAGATGCGTTGTCAGCCGTGAGGACTACGATGGAATGCCTCTTTTCCAGTAAAAAGGGTCTCCCGTTCTCTACACTCACCATACGAAACACAGCAGTATTAAGCTGCTATTATTACGCTGGTATTCTGTGAGGGCGGGGTCCTTCCCCGGTCGAGCCGACCGATCCGTGCTACAACTATGCAATTAATATAGCTGCAGCGTGGATCTACCACGTAAAAATTCTATTTAGCAACTCTTGAGTGACGTGACGGTGTGACTGTGTGAAACTAGTTGTCATATTCATACTATGCACCGCAATTAGTACGTTTCTTCTTCTTCATCATCATCAGCCTGTAAAAGTCCACTGCTGAAAATGAGTCTCTCACGTTGTAGCGAGAATTTCCCTTAATCGTCACGCTTGGCAGCATAGTCATCTTTTACAACCCTGGACAAAATGGGGTGATTGAGGATTAGTCTCGTAGTAGCGACGTAAGGGAATACACTACCCCAATTCTTCCCGTGGATGTCATAAGAGGCGACAGAGGGAAACTGAGGAGCCGGGCAGCACTATCTCCGTAATATTTTGAGTTTGTTTGAGTTCTTATTGTGCTGCGGTTGCCCATCCGACTGCCAGGCGTGGCAACTATAGCAAATATATGGGGCAACTCTGGGTCGTCTAGGCCGTATCAGTGGAATTTTATAAGATGTGATGATACACACGTACATTGTACAGAATTTTAGAACGCAAATACATTGTAATATATATTATAATTTCCTGCAAAGCAAAGAGTATATAAATCACAACGTTTACTGAGAAGTTAATTTCTCATTTTAATTTTAAAAAAAAAGTATAAACTCACCGTGCACTTCCTGTCAGCATTGCGTTTCCAATGTTGCTTGTTCTTTTTAGTTTGAGCTGAGGGTACTAAATTGGTGTAAGGCTTGACGGTAGGATTTAATCTCAACAGATTCTGTAAATATTACACTGGCATGAGGAGGTAAACCTTTAAGCCGGGTATCGATTATGCGCTCCAAAAAGGTCGAACATTGGCGCGCGCACCAGCCGCGCGAAATGGATACCGCCTTGGAACGCGCGCCAAATTGTTCGTTGGAGCGCTCAAACGTGGAGCGGGCCGCTCCATTTAGTGTCGGTTTTTTGCCGCGCATCAAAGTAGTTAAGTTTTGGCGCGAGCGCCAGTTGGGACGGTTGTTTTCATCATTCGTGTGTTCTTTGCGTTCCGAGCTATGGATAACCAGAGTTGCCGTAGATTGATAAAATTATATGGTTCAAAATAACTGCTGTGGAATAGCAAAAGTCGCTTTTATCATAATAAAGCGCTTAAAGAAGAATGAAAGCGGCAGATGCTCCTACACGACCGAACACTGGAGCGGCTGCCGCGCGCACCAGGAGCGCTTAGTTGATACACTTCGAAAATTTGGAGCGCGTTCCGCGGAGCGCACTGGTCGGCGCGGTCATTCATGGCGCGCGCGCCAGGAGCGCGTAATCGATACGCGGCTTTACGTTAACAACACGGCACAGTAAGATGTATGTTCTTTTAAACAGTAATGCTTAATATGGGCCTCTCCCATAGTAGGACTCTCACGCCCTAAATATAGAGAGCTTCATAACTAAAATGCAAAAGTCGTTAGCAGATTGGCTTTGCCGTTCTCGGAGTGCCGTGTAAACTATCAAGCCACAACTGGATGCTATTAAAATAGAATGAATAATATTTTTAATTTTTTTTTAATTTTGATACACGATAGATGATAGCGAAGCACTAGATTTTCCAATGACCTAACGTACAATTTAATACTATAAGAACTCTATGCATCTCAACGAGTTTTACAGAAGATAACGTTAAGATAAGACACTTTATTTTATATCGGCATTAACTGCGAAATTCAAATCGCAAATTGTATTTATTATTTTTGTAAAACACTAAATTTGAATTAAAAACTGTTTCTCCCTCTTTTCCTCTCAAATAAACTTTATATCAAACAAAGATATAGCATTTTAACTTGGTGAATAACACTGCAAAGTAAATGTAGTCTGCAACGACTTAGATCAGGACTATTATGCTTTGACAAAAAACCAGCATATCAAAGACATCAGAATATTAGCGACAGCATAGCGTCGCTTTGATACCCGAAGTATGAATACTCTAAACGTAATCTTGTTTTGCACCGACCGATTATTTTGATTGTATTCTTTTGTTCTTTGGATATGTTTAGTGGCATAATAGTAGTATATGTATTTAATGACTTTTATAATTTGTTGATTACGGTTCCTCTAATAAAGTTTTATTATATTCTCAGTCTTTAATAGTGAGCTGTGGTATCTCAGAGGCTAGGCGCCCGCTGTAAATTTTATAGTACGCGGGCAACCTGGGTGCGAACCCCGTTCGAATGAATGAAAATGTTAATTGCAATTTTAAGTGCTGATATCATGTGCTCGACGTTGGAGGAAAACATCGTGAGAAAACATGCATATTTAAGAAATAAAATATTTCAAGGTCGAGTCGAGTCGCCAACACGCATTGGAGCGCGGCGGGTAACCCCCTCAGAAACGAGGAGACCACTACCAAGCAGTGGAATAGCTACGTTCCGTACGTACTGACTATAACTTTATTTTTAATTAAGTATAAATTTTAATGCAAAGCAAAACCTAGAATTTATACGTAGGTAATTTCTTGAATCTCATGGCCACTACCTATATTTGGATGTCTAAATAATATCATTATTATTTGACATTGCTCTATCTACGATAACCTAACTGTCAATTGTGACTACTGTGACTGACGCAGTACCATTATGATGTTGCTTAGTCAGTTGTAGGATAAAACAAAAACGTAATGATAACAGAATATTTCATAATATAAACCAAGTTGACTATTTACATTAATTTGTCATTATTGATATTAAGCGGTATATATTTATATAAATTTTTATAAAAAATTACGTTCTACGTGTTAGTCTGAATTTAAAAACACATTTTTTTCTGTAGTTGATGGTGCTTTTAATATATAAAATAAAATACACTTTGAGGTTGTGAAATGCTTTTTTTATAATCTTGAGCGATTGAGCGATATCCAGTTCTGAAACAAGAAGTCAAAGGGTACCTAGGTTCTCTTAAAACGACCATCATTTTTGTTATGTAAGTGGGCAAACGGGCATAAGGCTCACCTGATGGTAAGTAACTACCGACGCCCATGAACAAATACAACACCATGGGAATTGCAGATACGTTGTCGTTTTAATAATGTAATTAATAACTCTAAGATTACTTTTCTATTCTCGGGTATAATATTCAATATAATATTATGCATGACCTTAGGCAATTTTTAAAAGAATATTATCCACACATCACGTAGTGCAAAACAGGAATTATTGGGCATAGTATGGCAAAGTACTTAGGTGGGCCCTAAGTACTTTGCCGTTCATTAATTACATAAGGGTCCCGAGGGGGGGTTTTAAAAAAATCTTTACATGCCCTTATCTTGAGGGTTAAACCCATTCTTACGTAATATTTTGTAAGTCTAAATTTCAAATGAATTTCCATCTACCACTGCATCTGATGAGTTACCAATTTTTTCCGATTGGACAACATGGCTTACTAACCCATTCAGTCCAGACGACGATTGATTATCTGAATGAGGGCTAATAATTTTCTGCTCACCAGATGTCGCTAGTTGACAATGAGGTAAAGTTTTTTGTTACACAATGTCATTTAATTGAGAAGTGAGTTTTAATAAAAGTTTATTAGTTTCTAGAGTATTATATTAATACAGAAAACAATGCCTCAGTGGTTTGTTCTTTAAGTTTTTGCACATTTTATCTCTTTTTTTAATTTTTCTACTTTTATGAATATCTGTGGTTTGGTTTATTTATTTTTATTCTTATTAATACAAAATATAGCTAATAGTACAGAAGGAAACATTAATCTTTACATTTTCGGAATAAATTAACTTCCCCGCTATGAAATCTGTCAAATATTATACCTCACTTTTAAGTGGCGCTGCCCTGGTGGCAGAAAAAGTCGTCGATGCCCTCATTGATCTAGCTTTTACTGTGTAATTTATTTTCTATAAGATTAATTTAAAACTAGTCGATGATTATTTTAAAAGTATTATTCGTTTGTAGATAGAAGGGCTAAGTGGACAAAGGTGTTATCTGACAAATTTAAAAAATCTGACTTTTTGCATGAGCATAGGTTTTAACTGATTTGATGATTTGATTTGATTTGAATTCATGAATTTAAAACAGTCTAATTCGTTACATAGTTACAGACGCTAGCAAAGGTGTTAACTGCCAATCAAGTACATATAGTATATATATATATTTCAGATTTGCAAATGTATTATCAGCAGAAATATTTTCAGATAACCATTATCATTGCTACTTTTTGAATAATATAAGGTGATTATCAATCAATAAATCTTCTGCATCTTCGCAAGGATAAAATGATTTAATATTAAAAAAATGAACAAAGATGTTAAAAGCTATAGTTTACGTTTGCTAATGTAAAATAGAATCAATTTTTTTTTCATATCCTCTTTTACAACGGTTGTTTTATCTTTAATCACCAGTGTTATAATGAGTTTTGAATCAAAGTATTGGTTTTGTATTTTAAATTATAGCATTTTAAACACGTTAACATGTTCCCGAACGCACAATTTTTGACTACAAAACTTAGTTCAGTTCAAATGGAATAATTTGTTTTTATCTTTGGTTTCACATAAAATGTTTGCATCTATTGAACACAAATTTCCAGAAGTAGGTTACACATTTTTAGATTGCGACAGAGATTTTGGCCGCATAGAAAAACTTTTAAGAAGAAATGAAAAAATATTTACTCCTAATAATTACAGAAATATAATTAGAATGTTAAAATTCCGTCGAAATTTGGGCGGTGCTGCAGTCCCTTCAGCGGTGCCAAGTTGACTGTCGGTATATCGAAGTGCTGAAGTGTTTGTACAGTAGGGCTACGATGGCTATCCGAGTACAGAACCAGAGTACGAAACCTATCCAACTGCAGAGAGGTGTAAGACTGGGTGACGTAATATCCCCGAAACTCTTAACCTCTGCATTGGAAGACGTTTTCAAGTTACTGGACTGGAAAAGATACGGTATTAATGTCAATGGCGAGTACATCACTTACCTTCGATTTGCCGACAATAGTCCTTATGGCAGAACCGCTGGAGGACTTAAGCACTATGCTCAATGACCTCAATAATGTCTCCCAATGGATAGGTCTTAAGATGAACATGTTCAAAACAAAGATCATGTATAAAGTCCATGTCACACCTATTCCGGTAGTTGTTGGAGCACTAAGCTCGAAGTTGTTGACAATTATGTTTACCTGGGACAAATAGTCCGACTAGGTAAGTCCAACTTCGAACGAGAGGTCAATCGATGGATTCAACTAGGCTGGGCAGCGTTCGGGAAATTACGACACATCTTCTCGTCAGGTATACCTCAAAACTTGAAAACGAGACTGTACAAACAGTGCGTGTTGCCAGTGATGACTTATGGAACTGAGACGTGGTTCTTCACTGTTGGCCGTATGAGGAAGCTCAAGGTCGCTCAGCGAGCTATGGAGAGGGCTATACTCGGGGTTTCTCTGCGTGATAAACTTAGATATGAGGATATCCGCAGTAGAACCAGAGTAACCGACATAGCCCAAAGGATTAGTAAACTGAAGTGGCAATGAGCCGGCCATATAGCTCGAAGACCCGACAACCGATGGGGAAGAAAGGTTCTCGAGTGGCAGCCTCGTACCGGCAGGCGAAGTGTAGGACGTCCCCCCAATAGATGGGATGACGACCTGGTAAGACATGCAGGAAGTCAATGGATGCAAGTGGCTCGGGACCGTGCTTTGTGGCATTCCTTGGGGGAGGCCTATGTTCAGCAGTGGACTTGTGAAGGGCTGTAATAATGATGATGAATTAGAATGGCATTTTTACGATTTTAACAAATTAAAAGACGATTTGGGGATAGTAATACCTAACTCAAATACATTAAAACAAAAAATCAACTTAAAAATTAATGTCAAGTAGATTCACATTGAGAACTTTGGCAGATATTTTTATAAGACAAACTATGACCCCTACAAACCATTTCTGGAAGTCTCTCTTGTAAAAAAATATGATGTTATCCCAACAGTGTCCTTTAGATGTGACATGATCACAAGGGTAAAATTTCAAAAGAAAAACTTGGTGATATAAGAACACAAACTTCAGTATATTGAGCAGGAGTCTCAGTGGTTTTACATAAATATTCTCAATTAATATAATAAATATTCTCAATAAACAAATAAAAATTCTCAATTATTAATAAATAGTCTTATAAAAATTATAAAATTCATTAGATTTTTTTAAATAATAAAACTATTTCATATAAATAATGGTATTTTATTTTTTTACCACATAGAGCCTTTGTAAGTTCTTCTTAACAAAACTTAATATGGTTTATGTTAACAAAGGTGTTATGTTCATATTTTCATTGTTTTTTAATAAATTTGCATAGAATAACATATTTTTTAATATAATATATAGAATAATGAATCTTATCTAAGTATTGGTACTAATATTGTATTGTAAAACTATAAGATTTAATTACTAAATTCATTTGATTATTTATTATTTTCAAACGCTCATTACTCGTTTAGAACTATTTACCACTAGTTACTAGTTAACACCTTTGTCCACTTAAGCCTTCGATTGTTTAACTGATTTATGTTTGCTCACTTAAAGATTATTTAAAAACTTAGTTTTAATTATTATAATAATGATATTCTAAAGACTAGATAATATCTCAACTAGTCTAATAATAATATAATGGTGATCTTTATCTAATAGCAATAAAAGACCTAAATTATCTGTTAAAAAATAAAAACTTTGATTTACGTCAAACTGTGAATTTTAGTGTAATTTATCCTTTTCTAAAGCCCCCCTCCATCTTCTTATTCTTTATTATTACTTCTCATTATTAGGTTCTAGAAATCTTATGTACCCTTACATTAGGGTAGGGGGGGTCAAAAATCGCCAAAATCATCCTTACGTAATTAAAGAATGGCCATTTATGATCTAAGCTCGTAATTTGTATTTTTTTTTTTTAGTTATGATTGTTGACTCATTCAATACTGTGTATGTGGGATTAAAATTTAAAAAAAGTCATTAGATGTTGGCTATATTAAATATATTATAGTTGTCTCTTAAAACCAGTTTAAAAACTGAATTAAATGTATCAAAATTTACATAAAATACTATTTTATTTTAATTTTAAGAAGTTAAGCCTTGTTACTTGTACGTGGCTAATCGCTGCATCAGTGGTGCCAAGTTAGGCGATTTTTCGCCTTTTAGGCTATCTTAAAGGGAGTCGAGGCGACCGAAAATTGCGATTGGCGACTGGTCGCAATTTAGACTACTTCGGAAAAAAACAAGGGCGATTTTTGGCTATATAATTCTCTCTCTTATTAAGTAAGTCTCTTAGGATATATAATAAAAATACGTGTAATGAAACATATGTTTTTGACACAGAGAAATATCAAAGACTAGATTTGAAAGTATCAATGACCTAAGAAAAAAGGGAAGGACTTTTATATAAGGGATGTAAATATATGTATATATGAGGTAGGGTAAGGGGGAGTAGTGGAGATCCACCCCATGGGAAAAGTTTAGGAAATGCATAGTTCTTTTTTTATGAATTTTAAAACCGAATTTTGAGGTTATGTTTTCGTAATGTTTTTGATATTATAAATCTGATTTATGGGGGAGAGAGTTGGGGGGAGGAATAGGCCCCTCCCCCTATGCTACTCAACGTGTCGCAGTCGACGGAGCCCCTCGAAGCGGGGTCAACTTCTTATTTGCAAAATAAAAACGCATTATTAAAACTCCTAAAATAGCAACACCTGCTGTCAAAAACAATAAAATAGTACGAAATTTAAGAATAATTTAGCAAAGTTTGATATTTTTTATTTCAGAAAGTATTTGGTAACCCTGAAGCTTCGTGAGATTATCAAGATAAATATTATAGTAGGTACTGTATACAATAAAACATTGAAATCTACTGCGGATCCCGTAAATGAAAGAAGAGCCGAAAAGGTATATATGTATGTATGTGTATTTATTTCGTTAATCTCTTTAATTGTAAGTAAAATATTTCGTTTCAATTTTGTGAAATATTAATAATGATAAAGAGATAAAACACATATTTTTTATATGTTGATCTTTTCTTTCACGTTTACGATAAACTGCTTCACATTTTATCTTGTTAATATCTATACAATAAATAAAATTGAAGTGTCTGTTTGTAATGTCAAAATAACAGCTAAAAGTATATACGGTACTTATAACAAAAATACAATTTTTAACATTTTTGTCTGTCTCTCTGTCTGTTTGTTCCGGCTTATCTCCGAAACAGCTGGACCGATTTTGACGGGACTTTCACTGGTAGATAGCCCATGTTATAAGGAGTAACTTGGGCTACTTATATTTTAGAAAAATAATTAGGGTTCCGCGCAACAAAATTAAAACCCTAAATTACACGCGGGTGAGGTCGCGGGGACCAGCTAGTTATAAATAAGGTTGATTAAGGTAGGTCTACGTTTGAAAATATCCTTTATAGGCTACCTGATAATTCAGCAGGCGATTTTAGGCTACATTACAGAGAAAACAAATTAGGCGAAATTAGGCTACTTGACGACAAATTTTTGACGACTCGGAGCGGTCTAGACTTGGCAACACTGCGCTGCATTGCTTTGATCAACTTGGTACCTGCCTAGCTTCGATTAGTTTTAAAGAAAGGATCTATTATTGTGCTGTTATTTACGTCAACATTTTGTATTATTAATATTAATGAGGTTTTAAAATGACATGGAAATTTAGATTAAAGGGCCTTCTTTTATAATAAAAATGCTTAAAATACACGCATGGATATTTTTTCTAGCTTTGATAAGTATTAGTTTAAATGAATAAACGTCCTATATTATTCATATGCACTTCATTAAAAATCATATCCTGCATAATATCAAAAAATGGTGATACCCTAACCCTAAATATAGTATAGTAGGATTACCTACAAAGAAATATCTATATGTCATAATGTCAATATTATGATAGTATACCATCGGTATGTATGAAGTTGCAGTATATATAAAATTAAAAATTAAAGAAATTTCTTCGTAAACTAAAACTAGTTTTATTCTTTGAGCTTAATTAAATAAAAAAATGTTAAAATGATAATAATTTAAAAAATAAAATAATTGTTTAATAATGTATAAAATAATTGTTATTTTAATGATTCCGAATGAATTTGATCGCTTACTATCCATGAAGGTTGAGCAACTAACAAATCATGTACGTAAATAAAACAACCAAAAACAACATTACAAGGTATGTATAGAAGCTACAATCCTTGCTATGTGAACTGACCTCGATGTCCGGTAACTCTTGACTTAACACTTTCGCCATGTTGCAAATCGAACTTTATCTAATATGAAATTGATAAATAGATTGCGATTAAAAGTGCGATTGTTTACTAATGTTTTCCGTATGCGACACAGTGGACTACTCACTGGCAGCGCCACGGCAACAACTGAGAACTGACATCTGACACTGATTATGATGTAATGTAAATGTACAGTAATCTTTGTGTTGTAACCATTTTAAATGGATCTCTGTTAATAGGGCCGGTACGCGATAAAGTGGAGAGACCACCATAATGCGCAATAGTCTTATAAATTCCAGTTTAAATCTTTGAATGTTTGCGATATTAAAATGAGAAATATAAATACCTTTTCAATGTGAAGACTAAAAATGTAAAAATATTAGAAGGGAAGGATTTTTTCTATTTTTAAAGATTTCTATTATTTTTTATCGTAACGTGAATTTGTGATAGTAATATATTTTTATCAGTGTAATGGGTGAGTGTAGATAAAGTTTAAAAAATATAATATCAATGTACCTATTTTAAAAGATAAAATTTTTAGACTGTTGTTAAGGGAGACATGGTTAAGTTATCTAGTGTTGTTGTTTTATTTTTTATCTTTGTCCAACAACGAACTTAATAAAAATATTTAAAAAAAAATCTATGAAAGCGATACGAAGATGAGACGAAATAAAACCAACATTTGAACAGTTAATATAAATATATTTTGAATTATTCAGAGGCTTCACAATATTTGGAAGAATTAATCGACAGCCGACCGATCGACTTACGCGCAGATCGGTCGCATCTCTAACCATATACATTTTATTATTTGTATAAAAATAATATTATACAAGCCGATACACCTGAATGAAAGCATGTGACACATAATACATTGAATCGCATTGTGGTACACACAATTCACACGATTAACAAGGACAATAACAAAGACTACCACCAATAAATGACGTCTGTACATACATCAAAATAGACAGGATAAATTTGGACTAAATAAGTTTTATGCGCTAACGATATTATCGAATATGCAATGCTTGTGTAAACTATGAACCTATCTCTGGTTCACTCGCCTCTGACAGCTCCACAAGCAACATTTAAAATATTTTAATAATTACTAAATTAAATGGGTGTAAGTGCTATTGTGTCTACCCACACTACCTTCCCATTAGGTCACTGTTTACAGGTACAAGATTTTTTTTGTTTATAACAAGAGAAACTACTGAAATATATTATAAATACGGAATAAAAGATTAATTGTACAATTACAAAACATTAGTCATACTTGGGATATGAAAAAAAGGAAATTGAAAAAAAATGTATGAACGGACACGCACGTACAATCGTACACACGCACGCACACAGTAAAATCGGACTCTAGTCTCTAAAACGTGGATATGTTATAAAATCGGACCATTAACAACAACTTACAAATGGGAAGTTAAAAATTATCCGAAATACAATCGTTATAATGATAATTAATTTTACATGAAATAATTCATTTGGAGATAAAATATTATTTATTTAGCGTAGGAAGGTACAGGTTAGCGCACACTTGAAAGTTGTTTTAACAAAAGGTTCACTAACAATACCAAGTATATTTTTAACTAATAAAAAAATGCGTTGTCCCCGCCCTCCTTAAAATGATACTAGTTACAAAAATGCAACACCAAAGTAAATGGTGTGTTCAACTTAGTTCGTTTAGTTTAATACTAATTTATCGTTATTTACATGCTGATTCTTCTAAATATTTGCATTCTGAACAATACATACATTAAAATCTTACGTCTAGTGTACCTATTCGTGCAATTGTTCATGCTTTTTTTCATACCAAAAAATTAAAACAAAAAGAAAAAGTGACCAGTTTTATTTTGAATATAAGAAAATATCTATGGCATCGTATTAGCGCTTCGAAAAAGCGATCACAATTGCACGCCACTTAATACGCTTACGTGTACTACCTATTACATCTTATTTACTTAGGAGCGGATTTAGACAGTAATTAACTTATAATGTACTAAAAACATCAGAGTCGCGATATTAAAAAAAATTAGGCGATTAAAGGAATCAATTCACATTTACAAGAGAACGTAGAGGCCGTGTCAACAGTCAATTAAAGCCTAAACCCATTCCCATCACATTTTCAACGAAAAATGGCTCCCTTCGTAAAGTTTAACACAATTGCAATCGAATTGAAAAGGACAGTATAGAGCAATAGTTAAATGTCCATTGCAATGTAGTCTATTCATAATGCTAAGTAGTTGTGCGGTTGTTCACAGTACCCATTGGTTAATTTACGGTTTCACGTAAATGCGACTTTGAGGTCCCTATACATATAGATACAATGTATCGATATTAGCTTCAAACATTTGCGTTTATATCATTTAAACAAAACAAAAAAAAAACTCCGTTAACGTCCGTGAAATATAGAAGCTATTAAAAGATTAAATGGCAAATGCAATATTCAAATAGCGCTGAGGAACTAGTCTTCCAAAAACAAATAAGGAATCAACATTTTGTCAAATTTGAAGCTGTGCATTCAATTTTTGTGTTGTTGTACTGCTTTTACAATAGAGATTTTCTAGGAAGGAACGTGTCACCTTGTGCCTCTCCCTATGCCCACAATAACAGAGAATGCACTATTACCCATTGCATTCCCCATTCATATAAGTTCATTGGTCGTAATCAAACCATTGTAAGATTAGTATTTAAATGAGAATTATTATTATTATCAGCATTGACTTATCGATCGATACGGATTGTATTCTATATGTAAAGGTTTAAAACTAGACTGTTCCTTGACCTAATACTAACACGCATTAACAGTTTAAAGTGCGTGGAAATAATTTCATAGCACTCATAAGCAGAATAAGTAAAAACGATATCCAAAATAATTATTCTTCTAATGACGTGTAATAATTTAATGTATAAAATGTCGACGTTGTAAGTAATGAAGTAGATTATCGCCATTGTGGACACAATCACACCATACACACTTCTAACCAAAATAACAAATTAGAATGTTCTTCATTGACGATATGTGTTGCTTGTGACATGTTAGCAATTTACAAAGAAAAATCGCAATTAGTTAAAATAAATACGTTAAATGAGATGTTTCAAAATGTAGGGAGTTTGGGCCAGATCTTTGTACACTAATTAATAAAAATATAATCATATATATATATATATATATATATATATATATATATATATATATATATATAGGTAATCATATATGGAACAGTTTTTAATTTGGTTTTGTTTGCTGGTTCATAATAAGGGTTTATACTTTTTTTCTTTTTATTAAGGCATTTGATATTGTGGTTAGGACACAATAATTCCATCAATGTTCGGTCTTTGGTCCATCACATCATGTCTTGAGGCTTCTCGGTGAGAAAGTGGTTTTCAGATGACAATGTAGCTTAAAATAGGCTGTATAATATTTATATTTGCAGATGCAATATATAAATTCTCATATGTTAAAATCCATCAAGCCGTTTAAGCTACAGAGCGTGCCAAAGAAATACATACATACTCTCAAAAACCTTCTGGGGCAGTCGGGTAAAAACTCATTATGGTGGTCATAAATCATTATCAATTACGTTTAACATAATATTAGTGTTCTTTCTTTGGTAGTACTCATACAGTTTGTACTTTTGTCAGTATCAAGTAACTGAAGTAAAGTTTCAACCTATATATTATGTACCACTGCTAGGAATTTCTAAGAGTTTTAGGACAAGGAACCACGCTGCCCCAATGTATGTTGGCGTGCTTCACGTGACTTTGAAATATTTTTTTAATTTCTAAGATATGCATGATTCCTCACGATGTATTCCTTCACCAATTATATGTATTCTACATTGCATTTTGGAACATGTCATTTATCGTAAATAAGATAATTTAAAAAAAAATTGTTGGTAATAAAAGCTACTTATAAAAAAATAAAAATAAACTTAAAACTTGACAATTGACATAAAACACAACTTTTGACAACAATGATTAGACTTTGCATCCGCTTCAGACTCATTTAATTGGGAAACAATCGTGAATCAACTTCATTTTAGCATTATAGCCATTACATTTTTATGTCCATTTGATCTAAAATAATATTTTAAAACGGTATTACATAAATTAGAATTTTAACACTTTAGAACAATGAATGTGAGCATTAAGGTTGAAAACACTTCCTTATTGAATACTGAATGTACTTATAGCGACACCTACAATGAAATACAACAATTGGAAACATAATAAGCAATAATAATTCGAAAAATATAATCTCTGTCTAAAACAAATTTCAACAATTCCATTTACAACCACCGCCGAACGAAAACTTAAAATTTTTGGTGATTCAAACAATTAACGGTGGGCGGTGAATTTTGTTTTCGGCAACAAAGTAGGAATGTATTTTCAGTAGGTAGAATGTGAGGGAGAGCACCTTATTAAGGATGAAATACTTCAAAAATTTCATGTCACAATTTCACATCATGTATGACGCATAATAATCTATTGGACAAGAACTGGTTTTAATTTTAGGAGCCTATTACTTTTTAACATTTCAACACAACAACAATGCCGCCTTTTGCAAATAAATAAATTGTAATTAAAAAAAAATCAAACAATCGATTATTAAACAATGGCATTTTAGAACAATGATTTCAAATTTCTTTATGCTTTAAAATTATACATATAATGCTCGAAATACACATACAAAATTAAAAAAAAAAAAACAGTATAATATGTTACTGGTGATCAGTATTTGTATCGGTTAATTTGTTGCCCTTATTTAAAAATATACATAAATGACATTGACAGTCAATTTTCGACAGATTATATAAAAAAAGCGTTTACATATACGGACTTCACTCACACCAATCCACATAACATTTAATGATGCGTATTTAAACAGTACAGATTAACATCTAATGATGCATTTATTGCAGTTCATTTTTACTTGGTACAGCACTCTGTTGTGTCTTACAAAGATATGGGAGACGGATCTTTTGGTGCGTTTTGTGTTGGATAGCTATGCTGTTCACACTGGCATTGATCTTTGTTTACACTATCTGAAACAAAAATATAGCATTACATTTGACTCTTACACATTTTTCCGTTTCCTCTCCATTAAGGATCTATCTTGGAATGCAGAGGAAGTTTATTAATATTTGCTCCAAATGCCAATCTCACCTTAAAGTTCTTCAGTATTTATAAGTAGTCCCACTACTGGCAGTCTGCAAACCAGTATGGTTGCAGACTGCCAGTAGTGGGACTACTTTGTCGGTTACTCTGGTTATATTGCTTTGCAGTATAACCAGAGTAACCGACAAAGTCCAATGGATCAGTAAGTTGCAGTGGCAATGGCTAGTCATATTGCTCGAAGAATCGACAACCAATGGGGAGGAAGGTTCTCGAGTGGCAACCTCGTATCCGTAAGCGAAGTGTAGGGCGTCGTCGATGGATGTAGGTGACTCAGGACCGTGCTTTGTTACATTCCTTGAGAGAGAAGGCATATTATGTTCAGCAGTGGTACTTATGAAGGGCATTATTGACATAATATGTAGTGTGCTTTTTTAAATCCAGATGTCAACTTTATCCACATACTGTGTTGTACCTTGTTGACTTGCTACCAATAAATTGATAGTCTTGTATAGTCTGCAAAGTCTATCAAAAAATTAGCGCATTATTTGTAGAGTGAATAAGAGTGCGGAAGCTTCATACAAGCGTCTCGCAACCCACGCACACAAGCGCAGAAATCACTTACAGTAGCACACCGAGAAAATAACAGAACGGAATATCGCGTATTAGAGCTGTATCACTTGAGTGAGGTGGCATAGCGCTCATCAACCCGCCATCGTAGTGTGCAAATTATTTAAGCTTCGATTACCAGCTGGTGAATGCTTCAAAAGTCCTATTTCCAGCAGCGGACTTAAGCGGGCTACTGATATTATAAGTGTTCAATCGCATATTATAAATATGTCGAGGAAGGGAATTCTTTGGTTTTAACAAAACTCATATATTATTTCACATTTCAGCATTATTCAATCGGCTCATTATTTTTTACAATAACGTGGCTACTGCAGTCGATTCAGTAAGCAACTTCAAACAAAGAAGGCTACAGTTGCGTTGTGACATCGAAGGGTTAAGATGGAGTGCCTTAGCCTGTTATATTGGCTCTCGATACCTTTGAGACCACAATCTTTATTAAATTTAGACAGATCAGTGCAGCAGAGAATAAAAGGAGGAAGCAAAGAGTTACCAGGTAATATTTCAAAGCTTTTGCATTCAAGTCACAAAATGCTAGGTCGACAATTTTAGATATGTTTATTGACAGTCATCTATACAAATAAATAAAATTGAAGTGTCTGTTTGTAATGTTAAAATAACAGCTTTTCACTAAAAGCATATGAAAGTATATACGGTACTAATAACAAAAAAACAATTTTTAAAATTTTTGTCTGTCTGTATGTCTGTCTGTTTGTTCTGGCTAATCTCCGAAACGGCTGGACTGATTTTGACGGAACTTTCACTGGCAGATAGCTGATGTCATAAGGAGTAACTTAGGATACTATTTTAGAAAATGAATTAGGGTTCCGCGCAAAAAAAATTAAAATCCATGAAATCGTAGTAAATTCCACACGAACGAAGTCGCAGGGGGCAGCTATTTTGTCTTTATTGAAAATAACTTCATAACTTTTTCTCGGAGAACCTATTTCGATGATTCTTTTTTATTTGAAAGCTGGTGCTTCTCATGTGGTCCCATATAAATTTGAGCAAGGTCTGACCAGTAGTTTTTGAGTAAACCTTAATAATTTATATTGAAGTCGGTTGTACAAAATTTTTATTTTACCACTTGTTAGAAAATCTTAAGTTCAAATCTGAGTAGGCGATAATAAAGAATTTTTTTATTGCCGTTAATGTTGGTGTTTGTTGTTAATATTTTTAAATTACAAACAATACTATCGTGTAAGTGTCACAAGCTTTTAAAATGTTTTTTTCATGATGGTTGAGCCATGGTTGGCTCCTTTTCAAACTATAATGACATCCCATTTTATACTTTAAATTCTTACGATTTATTTTATTCAATATCATGACAGGTTCTTTGCAAAATGGATTAACATTCTGTGTGTGTGTGTGAGAGAGAGAGAGAGAGAGAGAGAGAGAGAGAGAGAGAGAGAGAGAGAGAGAGAGAGAGAGAGGTGAGAGAGGAAATGTAACCGGGTGTTACTGTTACCTCAACGCTTGAACCGGGCTTAGAGCAGCGCGCAGACCCGTCGCGGTGGCTTGACGCGCGGCGCCGGGCACAGAACAGCGCGGATCGCCTCGTCGAATACGGTCTTTAGGCCCTTTTGGGTCAGCGCCGAGCATTCAAGGTACTTCACCGCATTCACCTCCTTCGCCATGCCTAGACCCTGCGAAAAATATGTCGGATTGTTAGAAGCCAATTAATCTATATCATCATAATATGTAATATTCTCCCGTGTGGCATAAGAAACGATTTTGGCTGACATGCTCTAGGTGCGCAAAAGCGCATTCTTCATCGATTTAGGCGCGGAAATAGAACTTTACTAGCCTACATTTTCAACCAGGCCACTACACTATGGACACCTTCAGAAGAAAAAAACAAGCAGGCTATTTTTAACATCTATGAGCTTGGAAGGTTTCTCAAGGTAAAGAAGATCGTAATTGCCATATGCTCGGCAAGCGAATTGCCCATCTCAGTAATGGGTAATAAAAAATAAAACCTTGGAATTATTGACGCTGCTCCATATCCCTGGTATAGCTATTTAACGGCTGGCATTTATTATTTGATTAAATACATGCCTAGATTCCGCGTCGCCTATACGAGGGGTGATCCAAAAGTAATGATAATGAAAATAAAACACGGTAATTAAAGTTAAAATAATAATTTATTTTTCTACATAGTCTCCTAACAAATCAATACATTTAGTCCATCTTTTTTCTAAACCCAGGATTCCTTTGAAAAAATTCTTTGTCTTGACCTCCCAAACGCTTCAACAGCGGCCATTACTTCGCTATCGTCTTCGAATTTCTTGCCTCGGAGGCGTTCCTTGAGCCGAGGAAAGAGGTAGAAATCACTAGGAGCTAGATCTGGCGAATAGGGTTCGACGTTTCTTAAATGGCAGCCATCGCGACTGCGGCTTTGTGAGCCCCGGTGCGTTGTCTTGGTGAAACAGCACTCCAGCTCGCAGTTTGCGCGTCTTTTTCCTTAATGGCCTCCTGTAATTTTCTTATTTGGTCTGCGTAGTAAGAGCCCGTAATAGTGGCTTCCTTTTCCAAATATTCCACAATAATTATGCCTTGAGCGTCCCAAAAACAGATGCCATAACCTTTCCGCCGAACTTGAAACTTTGAATTTCTTTATGTCGGTGAGAAGGTTTCGCCCAAGTCATCGATTGTTGTTTCGTTTCAGGATCAAATGGTGGATCCAGGTCTCGTCCATAGTCAAAACGGAACAAAAATTTTCTTGATCTGTTTGAACTTTTCGAGATTGACCTCGAAATGTCAACTCGATTTTTTCTTTGCTCGTCGGTTAACATTCTGGGTACCCAACGCGCAGAGACCTTTTCATATGCAACTCGTTCGCAAGGATTCTTTGAACGCTGCCATATGAGATCCCTGTGACCTCAGCTACATGCCTGATGGTCACTCTTCGATCTGCCAACACAACATCTTCGACTTTTTCACGTTGTCTTCATTGAGGGACGTGGATGGGCGTCCTTCGCGATGTTCATCTTCAGTGGATGTTCTGCCCAGTTTAAACTCCTTGGCCCAGGGTGCAACTGTAGAATATGGAGGAGCAGAGTCCCCCAATGTTTCCACTAAGTCACTGTGTATGTCTTTTGAAGACATTTTTTTCAAACAGAGGTACTTGATGACAGCTCTAATTTCGTTTTTCTCCATGTTGATGTTATCTCTTTGACAGTTCGTATTCAAATGAATGTATCTCCCGGAAATCGTGATCTATTTATTTGATTTTTTTAGGCTGACGTAGTGAGTATATAAGCAAGCAAAAAATATTTTTTTTGGATTTTTATGCGGACCTGAAGTAACCGATTATCATTACTTTTGGATCACCCCTCGTAATAATGACTTTAAAAACGGACTAAAATCACTCTTGGTAGTCTGCTTCTTACAGTATGTGAGTAGGGTGCCTAATTCAAAGATTCTATAATCTATAAAAGTGGTAATACTGATGATGGTACCATAATTTAACAAAACCCATTATGAATATGCATTGCCTTTACCACCATAATGCTATTAATTAAACTATTCATTATTAATAAAAGTACATACATAGATACTGATAGTACGAATAATATTTAACCAACTCAAATTCAAAAAAAAAAAAAAACCCGAAACAAAAAGAGCTGATAATCTTCAAACGGCTGAAAAGATTTTCTTGAATCATAGCTAAGAACACTCTCAATCAAGTCACCTTTTAAACAAAAAGAAACTAAATCTAAATCTATTCATCCGTTTAGGAGATACGATGCCACAGACAGGCACACAGACACACAGATACACAACAACACACGTTAAATATATAAAACACCCCTCTTTTTTGTCGGGGGTTAAAAAATAATTTATCGCAAACACTCTTGTCATATTCATGTCATAATACAAATCAGAAGACTGATTTAGTTTTGTTATGTAGCCAATGTAATAGTTAGTAATATCGATTTTCAAACTAGACTCAAATACAATATTATTTTTATTTTGATTTTGTTGTTGCACAATACAGATTTGAGTCTGTAAGATTTGTAAGCAAAGAGATTCTCTTTTGTCCTCTTTTTTAATCCCTATGCGCCGTCCAAGTAGTCTATAGTGGTTTTTGCACTGCCACCCACCCTCGGTTGGAATCTGTTTTAGTATAGTACCATCATACAAGAAATCTCTAATAGTCCGATCTGTCCACCTACCCTTATTGCAGTATCATCATAACTTCTAGTTTGTTAAAATTTAAGAATTAGAACATACTTTCTTTATATTTCTAGATTTTAAGGTAAAAATAATATGAACTTCTTTATCGTGCAGTAGTAGTATTGTGTGTAGCAAATAACTTTGTTTTTGTACCAACTTCAAAAAGGACTACTCAATTCTACTGTATGTTTTTTTTAATGTGTAAACTTTTTTCTGCGTGAACCGATTTCGATGATTCTTTTTGTATTTAAAAGCTGGTGCTTCTCATGTGGTCCCATATAAATTTGATCAAGTTCTCACCAATAGTTTTTGAGTTATTCTTAATAATTTATATTGAAGTCGGTTGTACAAAATTTTAATATTAAATTATGTTATATATAAGCTTCGAAATAGCCTGCAATGTGCCACTCCCCACTTTTAAAATAATGGAACTCAAAATTCAAAAAATAATTCGTTCTGAATACATTTATTACGAATTTATTTTATTAGGGTAAATTTATGCAGCACCCTGCATGTTAGACACATGATCAATTTTCAAATGCAATTGGCCAATTTTCAACCGACTTCAAAAAAGGTGAACCGATTTTGATTCTTTTTTTATTTGAAAGTTGGTGCTTTTCATGTGGTCCCATATAAATTTGATCAAGATCTGACCAGTAGTTTTTGAGTTATCCTTAATAATGCGTATTTAATTGACTTCGACTACATTGATGATGTTCTCATTTTATTTATATTGAAGTCAGTTGTACAAAATTTTTAATTTTACCAATTGTTCACTATAAACCCAGTACACTAAAAAAAACTATCGTCTAACTAAAAAGCGCATGATCTGATATCTGAGAATAATATGTGTTCACGAACCACAAGTCCAGTGAACAACATAAATAACTTAGACACTTTACTTCAGATGTGATAGGGCTCAAATGAAGTGCCTCAGAGGCTGGATGTTTGTTTTAAAATTCATTCATATTAAGCAAGTAACTCAAGTCACGGGTAAAATTAGTTGCAATTTTAAGCGTTTATTTACCACGTATTCTGCGGTAAAGGAAAACATTTTGACGAAACTTGACTGTCTGAGAAAACAGAAATATTTCGAGAATGCAGAACGACACATTGGGGCAGCGCGGCGCGGCGGTTTTTCTCCACTCCAACACTCTCACAAAAACGAAAGGAGACCTGGACCTAGCAGTAGACGCATGTAGGCTATATATTTTAATTATTTTTTTTCTTTACCTGTGGGTAGGTGATAGGTGCGAGTTTCTTTTCCTTCAGTTTTTCAATAGTGTCCTTGTCTTCGCGCAGATCGAGCTTGGTTCCGACAAGGATGATGGGTGTCGATGGGCAGTGATGTCGCACTTCCGGATACCACTGGAATAAACAACAAATTAATCGTTATTGGTATCGGTTACAGAATAGATATCTTCAACCACTACAGTCTACAAGCGCCTCTTTCATTATATTGCTGTGATCACCACCCTTACAGTCTGACAGTTGCGGCGATTACTGAGTAGCAATCGCTGTACCTACTAGATATCTCCCACTTTTCACCACTAGAAATAATATTTAATTTAAATGTTATTTTAACCGACTTCAAAAAGGAGGAGGTCAATTCTAGGAGGAACTCAATACGACTGTATGTTTTTTTTAATGTGTGTTACCTCATTACTTTTTTCTAGGTGAACCGATTTAGATGATTCTTTTTTTATTTGAAAGCTGGTGCTTCTCATGTGGTCCCATATACCAGCAGTTTTTGAGTTATCCCTAATAATTTATATTGAAGTCTGTTGTACAAATTTTTTAATTTTACCACTTGTACATGTTATTAAGGATGGTAAATAAGCACAGTCTTTCTTATAGTATTATTATTATTAGTGACTATTTATTTATTTATTTATTATACCCACTTACGACTTTAATTACAGGATTGCCCTAATACGATAGATGAGTTAACATTTGTTATAATATATACCATAAATCTATAAACTAACATAGAAACAGCAGAATATTATCAGTCGGCTCTAACTTCAAACAAAGAGGGCCACAGATGCGTTGTTTCCTTCGAGGACTAAATAAATTATGTTTGATTTCCTGACGACTCATGTTAAGTATGGTAAGTCATTGTGGCTCTTAAAATAATAAATCATAATAGATTACGCTTACTTATAGAAGTGAGAGCGATAAACGACCACAGTCTGGCCGATGTCAAGTGGATGCTGTTGCCCGTGGACACCTACATCTATGCCCGATTAAGAATAAAAATACAGATTGGTTGTCACCCGTGAGGACTAAGATAAAATGCCTCGTTACCGGTAAAAAGGGTCACCGGTTCTCGTCACTCACAGTACAAAACACAGAAGCACTATGTTGCTTTTTCCCGCTAGTACTCTGTGCGAGCGTGGGTCTTCCCCGGTTGATCCGACCTTTTGTTTTCGGGTCCCACTACGTAGTAGCTAGATACTCCTGTATTTTATTTGTTCTCTCAACCTCCACATCTAGACTGCACTGTGTGCACTGCCACTAGGCGGTAGACATAGGTAAGGGAGAGGTACAAAACCCAGATGGACTTCTAAACCATCTAATAGTAAACTCCCGTGGTAGTCGCCCTTGTGAGTCATGAACGTATAATAAATCCATATTGTATCTTCAACGAAGAAGAAGCAAGATGTAAAGAATTTAGGCACTATATCTTAGAAGTGAACATAACCTCCTCCTATTTGTCTTTTGCGATAGTAAACCTTTAAAATAACGAAATAATTTTGAGTATCGCCCCAATAATTTTCGAGATTGATATTGTCTACAAGAAGGATTATTTATATATTACTAATTAAGTAAACACAATCTTCGCGAAAATTACTCTAAATAACTAATTTCATAAGTAAGTTCCGTATCTCACCTTAGCTCGAACGTTCTCGAACGATGCCGGATTGACCAGGGAGAAGCATATAAGGAACACGTCGGTTTGTGGGTAAGAGAGGGGTCGCAGTCGGTCGTAGTCCTCTTGGCCGGCAGTATCCCACAGACCCAGGTTGATTGGTTTGCCATCGACCATCACATTTGCGGAGTAGTTATCGAATCTGGAAAAAATTAACGATTTTTAATACATTTATTTATATAAATAAGGGTGACAAACGAGCATACAATCCACCTGATGGTAAATAAATGATGTGGCCCTTAGACAACAACGATTTCCGTCTCAGTCTTAGAATCTCTCGAAAGGAAAGTCTCAGAATTGTTGCTCGAGTAATATATACTATTATAATAAAACTCTAACACGACGATTTCTAAACATTTTTTTTTAAATTTGATTTAGGTTATACTATATGAATATGATTGATACAGTGCCAAAACAATTTTATTTGGTAACGTTATCTGTCTGTCTGTCTGAACACGCATCACGCAAAAACCTGTAAACCTATCTGGATGGGACTTTCACTATTATGTTACACAGAGATCGAACCGTTGGAATAATTATAATTTATCACGCTATCTATCATAGGAGCTGGGCAGTAGGCATATAAATATAACCCTTTTGCAACTACAAAAAGGTTTAAAATTTACATTGTCGTGAGATTCAAAAATTACATTATCCGATTTTGACTTGTTTTGGAATATAATCCATCATATGGGTAGCGTCATGATGTAACCATCTAGCATTTTTACCAGATGTAAACTACCTACACCGGCGACGGAAAACAACGGCAACGCTGCAAAACGTCTTGCAAGCGTGGCAATTGTTGCAAATCCTTCATACTTTGAAAGCGGTCCATGTCCGGCAGTGGACTGTTTACCGACTCATCAATAAAAATTCAAAATCAAAGACGATTGTAAAAAGAATGATAATGAATAGAAGTTTTAAAAGAGTTTAAGAGTATAATATATCGCGGATGATTCTTTTGATTAAGAAAATATATCAAAAGATCAGTGTAGTTCCGTAACCCACACCTGCTTATTCCGGTGATCGCGATAATCCGGACAGGGTAGTCATAACGTCTTCAGTACTAAACTTAAAAATAGCGTTCTAGTTCTCAGAAATCTATGAAGGACTTGCTAATAGAACAAGCAATTAGAGATTACGTTGATTATTTGGACGTTAATAAGTAGGTTGTTGATTACATGCGTGTAGTATTACTAAATGGGGTACCTTGTAGTGGCGGTGTAAAAATGTCCACTACGCCATATCGTCCCGTGGGTGTCCACAAGGGGCGACAAAGGAGAAACTAAAACAGAAGATGGGCAGCAGCATCTTCCTGATAGCAATTGCGGTTGCCAACCCGCCTGTCAAGAGTGGCAATTTTGACAAAATCCCTCCTATGTGGCAATCTATGAGGGAGGCCTATGTTTGGGAATGGCTAAAGGCTTGTAATGGATGGATGTAAATAGGCATTTTGCTTTCACACAGTGTAATCCGGATGCCCCGTTAATCTGGACACTCGCTTGTTTTAGGGGGTCGGAATAACGAATCTCCACCGTATTGTTATGAAAAAAGAAAAAATCAGCGAGTGTTGCTGATGTAAGGAAATTAAATACTACAAAAATATACATAAACATACTAGAAGTCAGTTTTTCTATTCTACCAGCAACAGAAAATAAAAGCACTGCGTCATTATTCCACGGCATGATGATTCAAATGCCAAGGCCGAATATCTCCGCATCATAGATAAACAAACACAACGTGTGGGAGTTGCCGGGTTCGTTTCCAATCTATCTTGCGAAATAAAAAACAATGGTCTATTTCGATAAAACAGCCAACAGACTGATATAGAAAAATATTATGAATTCGTTATTATACCTGTTCTTAATATCATCATCATCATTACAGCCTCCACAAAGAATGCCACAAACGCGACCAGAGTCATCCGCATCCATCGACTATCGTGGGATCGAATAAGCCAAGCTATTGTCGTGAACAGCATTGTAAGCAACGCGGCGGCGTAAGAATATCCACTAACCCGTATCATTCCGTGGGTGTCGTAAATGAAACAAACCAGGCGATAGGCGGCAGCTTCTCTCTAATAACAAGTAAAAATATAAAAATACTGCAGTTACCAAACCGCTTGCCAAGCGTGGCAACTATTGCAAATATCCACCATATGAGGTAATCTATGGGCGTGGCCCCAGCACTAGACTTTTCATAGGCTGTAACGGTAACGGTAAAGATGTAGTATACGCGAGAATTAACGCTGTTTAAAAAGCATTGCTAGAATTATTTTAAGAAAATGCAATTACTAGTTATGATCATGATTCTTCAGCTAGACATGGACCATTTCCGGGTACGAAGACATATCGTGTTCGCCATGCTAGGCAGGAAGAAGGGCAATCGCAGTATCATAAAACGCGAAGGGTATATAATGTAGAAAAGTACCTGGGCGACCAAGCTTTGTTCGGCGTTAGAAATAAAATAATTTTCTCAGGATTACATCTATTTTTTTATAGGATAGGGTGACAAACGAGCACACAGTCCACCTGATGGTAAGTGGTTGCTGTGACCCATAGACATCTACATCTATCCTCAATAAAGAATCAAAATGCAGATACGTTGTCACCCGGGAGGACTAAGATGGAATGCCTCTTTTCCAGTAAAAAGGGTCTCCGGTTCTCTACACTCACCATACGAAACACAGCAGTGTTAAGCTGCTATTTTACGCTGGTATTCTGTGAGAGCGTGGTCCTTCCCCGGTCGAGCCGACCCATTCGTGCTACAACTATACTACTAATATAGCTGCAGCATGGCTCTACCACGTAAAAATATCTATCTATAAAACTTGTAAGGTAAAACATTAACTAATACAAAATTTCACCCAATTCGTTAGAGCCCTTTCCAGAAACCAGTTACATAAAAATATACGTTTTATACATAATACCCTAATAATTTCGAAACGTCGGGAATTAAAAGTTAAAATTAAACGCGATATAATCCAAAAAATTAGTTTAATTTAATGTGTAGTCTTCGCGTAAATATAAGAAAACATTAATATTATGTTCTATACATTTTTTATTATTCCAAAAGTATTAAAAGGTTTGATTGCACATCGATAAAACAACCATTGACGCACGCCATTGCCCGGGCAAATCAAGTTTGCTTGCCTTGTACGTGAAAATGCGGAGAAAAGGAATTTGCCTAGAAATGAGACCAACTAGCTCGATTATTCGCTCACGTAAACCTCTATTTTGTAAATTTCATTGAAATCGTTAGAGTTGTTTTCGAGAACGCGATTACAAACAAATATACTTATATATTTTTATAATATTTTGTGTGTGGTGCCAGCGCAAGGAATTAATCACCCCATTGCGTTCATTGAGTGTTGTAAGAGGCAACAATTTGAAATGCCAGAAAAACATTATGGCTTGACGAATGGCGAATTTATAAAATGGGTTCTCAACATCCCCTAAAAATAATATAACCTTTCTAATTTGATATAAGTTTTACACGGTATCGTTATGGAATCTCTGGAAGGTACACGTTTAAATATATTATCAAATGATTTATATTATGATTCGCGTTTCTGTCTTCACACAACCCTTGTGCGTACGTTCGTTTTTATAAAATTATTTTATTTTTGTGTAATAATTACATTTAAGTACATTTAAAGAAGTTCACAAAAGTTAACAAGCAACTTCGACTAATTACATCCTGTCTAGAACTTGAGTGGACTTTTAAATGCTGATAATGAAGGAACCTACCTCTTAAAAGCGTAAATGAGTATAATATCTATGTCGCATATTCAATGCGAAGCCGATTTCATAAAGAAAGTAAATATATAAAACTCAACGAACATGGATGCCCTTTCTATTGATAACACAAACGGCTTATACGGTTAACGGTTAATAAAACTTGACGCCCGACCGTGATCAATATCGGTCAAAGGGATGTCATCAATCAATTGTTCAATTGCTATCTAACAGATCGACTATGAAATGTGAGAAGAAATAATATTTCAATTTTATTATATTCGTTGACGCCTCCTCTGTTTGTATACTATGTAGTCATGAATTGGCGGACCGAATCACACGAATTTTAACCCTCCATAGAAAAAATAAGGTTTTTTACTGGTATCCCAACCTATAGCAGTTCCTACTGGCAACATTATACGCCTCATGTCATTGTGAATTTTTCATGCCGAATATACGAATCGAACTCTCCAACTTAAATTGTTTTTGTAGTTTTTTTAAGTGATATTCCTTTAATATTAGTGATTATATTAGTGAATACTAACATGAATAAAAAAAGGAAACTCATTGAAACTTTTGTTAGTCTTTTAGACGATTCCAACGAAGGTATCTAATTTTTTATATAATGCATAATGGCGGCCATAGACGGCATAACTGCGTAGAAACTAAAAACGTAATAAAATATATATGTATGAGACAGGACGGAGCCTGTACATACTTACCTTAATAAATATAAATTTTATCATATTTTGAAAATTTTACAACTTTTTGCCATTAAAATTAATTGTCTTGCGGTGCCACGAGGTGCACGAGACATGTAATATTAAAGATTGTCTTGCAGTGCCACGAGCAGGTACACGAGGCATAAAATTCGAAATTTTATTTTATTTTATTTTATTACCAAAAATGTTTCAATACAGGGCATATTCTACTCATGGTACCACTGGGGGTACACGAGGTTATATTTTTCTTTTTACAACTGATCTCGCTCAATTTCAGAACCAAAACGCAATATTATATATTCGAGCGATGAGGAAGATCAGGATTCTGTTCCACACACCAAGAAAATGATATAGATATTCCTAGAAATCAATCCTAAACTAGCAGAACTATGGCAGTCTCTTAAAACCAAGGGCTTAGATAAGGAATCAAAGGGGTATTGTGGAAAAAATTCCTTTATAACAAATTGTCCCTTGAATGCCCCAAAATTAAACCATGAAATTATTGCTACTTTAAGTAGTAATGCTAAAACCAGAGATATAAAGCTAAGTGAAAAGCAAGACCAAATTGGCCTTGTAATTTCAAATTTGAACATTGTACTGTCAAACCTCATTAGAAAAAGATAAAGAGAACATTGATGTGATAAGTGACAGCATTAGACTACTATGTGATTTACACAACATGGAGTCTATCACAAGGAAACAGTTATTCTACCAGGTTTAAATAAAATATAAAAGCCGTGTCCTTAAAATCAAAGGACCTTGGCTCTAAAAAAGATTTACTGACCCTTTAAATTATTGGCCCGTCTCCATCAGTGATAACTCAATACCAGCTCGAGCCTGCTATAGCCCAGCAGTGAGATATTACCGAGCAGCTCATGGCAGAACGTGTGCAGTCATTGAGGAGGAGAGAATAGAGGTAGAGGTAAGAACTGCTGGTCGACTGTCTTTATTTTACTCTAAATGGGTTGATATTATTAAAAATAAGACAGTTTTGCAGTGGGTCAAATTAGGTTATAAAATTCCTGTTCATCAGAGTGTGTGTCAACCATATCCTCCCAAAATATTATTTTTAGTCAATCAGAGCTTATCATTAAAACTTGTATTACAGACTTGGAACAAATAGGGGCAATAAAAGTATGTGATCCGATTATTGGCCAATATTTATAGAATATTCTTAATTCCTAAATCAGATGGGTCCTCAAGATTGATTCTAAATATGAAATCATTTAATAAATTTGTCCAAACCTATCATTTTAAAATGGAGGATATAAGAACAGCGTTGAAATTAATAAGTAGGCAGTCCTTTTAGGTTCCATTGATTTGAAAGATGCATATTTTTATTAAACATTCATCAAGCAGTCACAAATATTTAAGGTTTATGTTTGATGATAAAACTTATGAGTTTCAAGTTTTACCTTTGGACTTTCCTCTGCTCCGTATGTGTTTACAAAATTGATAAAACCAATTATGTTTTATCTTAGAGAACAGGGCTTAGGTCGGTTAATTATTTAGATGATTTTTGTATAGGTAATTCGGAAAAGAATGTCAGAAAAATATAGATACAGTCGCAAGGTGCTAGAATCGCTAGGTTTTATTATAAATTTAAAGAAAAGCAATCTGATACCTTCAAAACATTGTAAGTTTCTTGGTTTCATGTTAGATTGTGAAAATTATACCATTTCCATACCGAATAAAAACGCATAAATATTTTGCATAAATTAGAGTCATTTATTAAATTAAAATCCAACAATTAGATCTTTGCTTCCTTAATAGGTACATTAATATCAATTTGTCCTGCTATCCCATATGGATTAATGTATACAAAACGCTTAGAGCGTTATAAGTATTTATCTTTGAAGAAGAATAATAATAATTTCAATTCTAAATTAAATTAGAAAATCAAAAAGCTTTTGAGGATCTTATTTAGTGGAAAAATCACATATGATTTCAAGTAATCCAATTAAAGAGGTTTATCAAATGGAAATATTTTCAGATAGTTCACGCAGTGGATGGGGTATTGTATGGCTCAAAAAGACTGCATGGGTTTTGGAATAAAAAAGACAAAAAACAACACATAAATTTTTTAGAGTTACAGGCGGTACACTTCGGATTACAATGTTTTGCTAAATACTCCCATGACTGTGAAATACTAATCCGTTGTGATAACACTACAGCTATATCGTATATAAACCGAATGGGTGGCATACAATACCCACACCTAAGTAACTTAGCTCGAAAAATTTGGCGTTTTTGTGAAAAAAGAAATATATTCATATTTGCTTCTTACATATCATCAAATGATAATTGCCTGGCTGACAAAGAATCCAGAAAAGTTAATGAAGAAACAGAATGGGAACTAAATTCTTATGCTTACTGGAAAATTGTCACTAAGTTTGGATACCCTAAAGTTGATTTATTTGCTACTAGAAGAATGCTAATTGTGAAATTTGTTTCTTGGTATATGGAACCCAACTGTGTCTGTAGATGCTTTTACTATTTCTTGGACCAACCTAAAATTTTATGCCTTTCCACCATTCTCCTTAATTTTAAAATGTCTAAAAAGATAGAAATTGATAGGGCAGAAGGGATAATGGTGGTACCTTTTGGCCTTCTCAAGCCTGATTTTAATACATTAACGATTTTTAATACATTTATTTATTTATATAAATAAGGGTGACAAGCGAGCGTACACTCCACCTGATGGTAAATAAATGATGGGGCCCTTAGACAACAACGATTTCCGTCTCAGTCTTAGAATCTCTCGAAAGGAAAGTATCAGAATTGTTGCTCGAGTAATCTATACTATTATAATAAAACTCTAACACGACGATTTCTAAACATTTTTTTTTTTTTTTATTTGAATTGGGGTATACTATATGAATATGATCGATACAGTGCCAAAACAATTTTATTTGGAAACGTTATCTGTCTGTCTGTCTGTCTGAACACGCATCACGCAAAAACCTGTGAACCTATCTGGATGGGACTTTCACTATTATGTTACAAAGAGATCGAACCGTTGGAATAATTATAATTTATCACGCTATCTATCATAGGAGCTGGGCAGTAGGCATATATAACCCTTTTGCAACTACAAAAAGGTTTAAAATTTACATTGTCGTGGGATTCAAAAATTACATTATCCGATTTTGACTTGTTTTGGAACATAATCCATCGTATGGTGTAACCGTCTAGCATTTTTACCAGATGTAAACTACCTACACCGGCGACGGAAAACAACGGCAACGCTACAAAACATCTTGACGATCGCATTCAAACCGCCTGGCAAGCGTGGCAATTGTTGCAAATCCTTCATACTTTGAAAGCGGTCCATGTCCAGCAGTGGACTGTTTACCGACTCATCAATAAAAATTCAAAATCAAAGACGATTGTAAAAAGAATGATAATGAATACAAGTTTTAAAAGAGTTTAAGAGTATAATATATCGCGGATGATTCTTTTGATTAAGAAAATATATCAAAAGATCAGTGTAGTCCCGGTAACCCACACCTGCCTATTCCGGTGATCGCGATAATCCGGACAGGGTAGTCATAACGTCTTCAGTACTAAACTTAAAAATAGCGTTCTAGTTCTCAGAAATCTATGAAGGACTTGCTAGTAGAAGAAGCAATTAGAGATTACGTTGATTATTTGGACGTTAATAAGTAGGTTGTTGAGTACATGCGTGTAGTATTACTAAATGGGGTACCTTGTAGTGGCGGTGTAAAAATGTCCACTACGCCATATCGTCCCGTGGGTGTCCACAAGGGGCGACAAAGGAGAAACAAAAACAGGAGATGGGCAGCAGCATCTTCCTCATAGCAACTGCGGTTGCCAACCCGCCAGTCAAGAGTAGCAATTTTGACAAAATCCCTCCTATGTGGCAATCTATGAGGGAGGCCTATGTTTGGGAATGGCTAAAGGCTTGTAATGGATGGATGTAAATAGGCATTTTGCTTTCACACAGTGTAATCCGGATGCCCCGTTAATCTGGACACTCGCTTGTTTTAGGGGGTCGGAATAACGAATCTCCATCGTATTGTTATGAAAAAAGAAAAAATCAGCGAGTGTTGCTGATGTAAGGAAATTAAATACTACAAAAATATACATAAACATACTAGAAGTCAGTTTTTCTATTCGACCAGCAACAGAAAATAAAAGCACTGCGTCATTATTCCACGGCATGATGATTCAAATGCCAAGGCCGAATATCTCCGCATCATAGATAAACAAACACAACGTGTGGGAGTTGCCGGGTTCGTTTCCAATCTATCTTGCGAAATAAAAAACAATGGTCTATTTCGATAAAACAGCCAACAGACTGATATAGAAAAATATTATGAATTCGTTATTATACCTGTTCTTAATATCATCATCATCATTACAGCCTCCCACAAAGAATGCCATAAAACGCGACCTTAGTCATCAGCATCCATCGACTGTCGTGGGAGCGAATAAGCCAAGCTATTGTCGTGAACCCCCCGTGTAGTGGCGGGTAAAAATACCCACTACCCCATATCTTCCCGTGGGTGTCGTAAGAGGCGACAAAGGGAAACTGATACAGAAGATGGGCAGCAGCATCTTTCTGATAAAAGCCAAAAAACAATAAAAAAAACTGCGGTTGCCAACCCGCTCGCCAAGCGTGGCAACTATGGCAATATACCCCCCATGAGCGACGACACAAAGAAACGGCCCCCAGTCCCCGGCGGCCCCGCTATTCCTGGCTACGGTGGCGACCATGGTAATGGCGGGGCAGGGGGTAATCCTCGAATCCGGCAACTTATTCTATCACCGGGAGGGCGACCATCTGTCCCAAGGAGGTGTCGGATTTATCGTCCACAAGTCTCTCGTTAACAACGTTGTAAAGATCGGGAGTGTGTCGACGAGGGTTGCGTACCTTATACTCAGAATCACCAAACGGTATTCGCTGAAGGTCATACAGGTTTACGCACCAACCTCGGCACACCCCGATGAGGAGGTGGAGGAAATGTATGAGGATATCTCTAGAGCCATGCATTCCTCCAAAACCCACTATACGGTGTTAATGGGAGACTTCAACGCAAAACTAGGCACAAGAAAGAGCGGTGAGCTGAAAGTAGGGAAATTCGGAATAGGGCAACGGAACCCATACAGCAGCTGGCCGACTTTATGGAGAAAGAGGGACTCTTTATGATGAACTCTTTCTTCCAAAAGCGGCCCCACAGAAAGTGGACCTGGTCGAGCCCCGACGGTTCGACAAAAAATGAGATTGACTTCATTATGACGACCAGACCACTGACACAACTGTTCAGTGATGTCTCAGTGATCGCGAGGGTGAAAACTGGCAGCGATCACCGAATGGTGAGAGGCACACTGAACCTAAACGTTAAGTTGGAGAGGTCACGTCTAATGAAGTCAACGCTCCGTCCCCCTCGTGCTCTAATCCAAAGTCCCGAAAACTTTCAGCTCGAGTTACAAAATCGTTTTCAGTGCCTAGAATTTTGCAATGAAGTGGACGATATGAATGACAAGCTTGTGGAAACTGTCCATGCGGTCGGAGCTAAGTTCTGTAAGACCCGTCGCAGAAGAACACAAAAACTCTCCGATCACACTCTTAATCTCATGGTTGTTAGACGGGAGATGAAGCTGCAGTCTTCAGCAGATTTGACAGTATACAGGCAACTGAACAGTCAGATCTCCAAATGCATGCGGCGGGACTTGCGCAACTTCAATACAGCTCGTATTGAAGAAGCGATCGAGCGGAACCAGGGCTCCAAAGTCTTTGCCAAAGATCTGTCTGCCAGAAAGAGCCAACTGTCGAAGCTGAAGACCGATTGTGGCAGCATCGTTTCCGGGACACCTGAGATTTTGAGTGAGATTGAGAGGTTCTATGGGCAGCTGTACACGTCATCGTTGGAGCCACGCGCAAGTGTGAGTAACGATCCAAGAGCAAGTCTTATCCGACACTATTCCGATGATATCCCGGACGTCAGTCTGAGCGAGATTAGAATGGCTCTCCAGCACCTTAAAAACGGCAAGGCCCCAGGCGAGGATGGAATTACAGCGGAGCTTCTGAAAGCGGGTGGAAAACCGGTACTGAAGTCCTTCAGAAGCTCTTTAATTCCGTCCTCCATGGTGGCATTACACCGGAGGCGTGGAGCAGAAGTGCGGTGGTCTTGTTCTTCAAGAAAGGCGACAACGCTCTCTTGAAGAACTACAGACCGATTTCCCTTCTGAGCCGCGTCTACGTGCTGTTTTCGAGAGTCATTACAAATCGTCTCGCATGCAGACTCGACGACTTCCAGCCTCCCGAACAAGCCGGTTTCCGAAAAGGCTTTAGCACCATAGACCACATACTTACCCTTCGGCAAATTGTACAAAAGACCAAAGAGTACAATCTGTCACTTTGCCTTGCGTATGTGGACTATGAGAAAGCCTTTGATTTCGTCGAAACTTGGGCGGTGCTGCAGTCCCTTCAGCGGTGCCAAGTGGACTGTCGGTATATCGAGGTGCTGAAGTGTTGTTTGTACAGTAGGGCTACGATGGCTATCCGAGTACAGAAACAGAGTACGAAACCTATCCAACTGCAGAGAGGTGTAAGACAGGGTGACGTAATATCCCCGAAACTCTTCACCGCTGCATTGGAAGACGTTTTCAAGCTACTGGACTGGAAAGGATACGGTATTAATGTCAATGGCGAGTACATCACTCACCTTCGATTTGCCGACGATATAGTCCTTATGGCAGAATCGCTGGAGGACCTAAGCACTATGCTCAATGAATAGTGTCTCCCAACGGATAGATAGGTTTCAAGATAAACATGGACAAAACAAAAATCATATTTAATGTCCATGTCACACCTATGCCGGTAGTTGTTGGGAGCACTAAGCTCGAAGTTGTTGACGAATATGTTTACCTGGGACAAATAGTCCGACTAGGTAAGTCCAACTTCGACCGAGAGGTCAATCAACGGATTCAACTCGGCTGGGCAGCGTTCGGGAGATTACGACCCATCTTCTCGTCAGGCATACCTCAAAACCTCAAAACTAAATTGTACAACCAGTGCGTATTGCCAGTGATGACATACGGAACTGAGACGTGGTCCTTCACTGCTGGCCGTATGAGGAAGCTCAAGGTCGCTCAGCGAGCTATGGAGAGGGCTATGCTCGGGGTTTCTGCGTGATAAACTTAGAAATGAGGATATCCGCAGTAGAACCAGAGTAACCGACATAGCCCAAAGGATTAGTAAGCTGAAGTGGCAATGGGCCGGCATATAGCTCGAAGAACCGACAACCGATGGGGAAGAAAGGTTCTCGAGTGGCAGCCTCGTACCGGCAGGCGAAGTGTAGGGCGTCCCCCCACTAGATGGAGTGACGACCTGGTAAGACATGCAGGAAGTCAATGGATGCAGGTGGCTCGGGACCGTGCTTTGTGGCATTTCGTGGGGGAGGCCTATGTTCAGCAGTGGACTTGTGAAGGGCTGTAATGAATGAATGAATGAATGAATTGTCGTGAACAGCATTGTAAGCTTAACGCGGCGGCGTAAGAATATCCACTAACCCATATCATTCCGTGGGTGTCGTAAATGAAACAAACCAGGCGATGGGCCGCAGCTTCTCCCTAATAACAAGTAAAAATATAAAAATACTGCAGTTACCAAACCGCTTGCCAAGCGTGGCAACTATTGCAAATATCCACCATATGAGGTAATCTATGGGCGTGGCCCCAGCACTAGACTTTTCATAGGCTGTAACGGTAACGGTAAAGATGTAGTATACGCGAGAATTAACGCTGTTTAAAAAGCATTGCTAGAATTATTTTAAGAAAATGCAATTACTAGTTATGATCATGATTCTTCAGCTAGACATGGACCATTTCCGGGTACGAAGACATATCGTGTTCGCCATGCTAGGCAGGAAGAAGGGCAATCGCAGTATCATAAAACGCGAAGGGATAATATACGAAAGGGATATATAATGTAGAAAAGTACCTGGGCGACCAAGCTTTGTTCGACGTTAGAAATAAAATAATTTTCTCAGGGATTACATCTATCTATAAAACTTGTAAGGTTATCAAGTACAAAATTTCACCCAATTTATTAGAGCCCTTTCCGAGAAACCAGTTACATAAAAAATATACGTTTTATACATAATACCCTTAGTTAAAATTAAACGCGATATAATCCGTAAAAATTAGTTTCATTTAATGTGTAGTCTTCGCGTAAATATAAGAAAACATTAATATTATGTTCTATAATTTTTTATTATTCCAAAAAGTATTAAAAAGGTTTGATTGCACATCGATAAAACAACCATTGGACGCACGCCATTGCCCGGGCAAATCAAGTTTGCTTGCGTTGTACGTGAAAATGCGGAGAAAAAAGAATTTCCCTAGAAATGAGACCAACTAGCTCGATTTTTCGCTCACGTAAACCTCTATTTTGTAAATTTCATTGAAATCGTTTTGAGCTGTTTTCGAGAACGATTACAAACAAATATACTTATACATTTTTATAATATTTTGGTGTGTGGTGCCAGCGTAAGGGAATTAATCACCCCATTGCGTTCCCTGAGTGTTGTAAGAGGCAACAATTTGAAATGCCAGAAAAACATTATGGCTTGACGAATGGCGAATTTATAAAATGGGTTTTCAACATCCCCTAAAAATAATATAACCTTTCTAATTTGATATAAGTTTTACACGGTATCGTTATGGAATCTCTGGAAGGTACAAGTTTAAATATATTATCAAATGATTTATATTATGATTCGCGTTTCTGTCTTCACATAACCCTTGTGCGTACGTTCGTTTTTATAAAATTATTTTATTTTTGTGTAATAATTACATTTAAGTACATTTAAAGAAGTTCACAAAAGTTAACAAGCAACTTCTACTAATTACATCCTGTCTAGAACTTGAGTGGACTTTTAAATGCTGATAATGAAGGAACCTACCTCTTAAAAGCGTAAATGCGTTGATGTATCTATGTCGCATATTCAATGTGAAGCCGATTTCATAAAGAAAGTAAATATATAAAACTCAACGAACATGGATGCCCTTTCTATTGATAACACAAACGGCTTATACGGTTAACGGTTAATAAAACTTGACGCCCGACCGTGATCAATATCGGTCAAAGGGATGTCATCAATCAATTGTTCAATTGCTATCTAACAGATCGACTATGAAATGTGAGAAGAAATAATATTTCAATTTTATTAAATGCTAAGCTCATCTGTCAAAATAAATTCAAATACCCTGAATTAAAATTTTAAATTACACGGACTGATTATGGGAAGCAGCATATCAGTTATCATAGTTTCTGATTCTGCGCTCATCAAATCCACCTCCCTACCGTGAGCATCAAATTATCCAAATAATACTTGCCAGGTACGTCCAGTAGTATACTTTAAAACGACTGTAAACGGTAATTATGACGACGATAAGATCGATTATGGATACGACTTCCTGTTATTACCCAAATCCGTTATCTCTGCATACCTAATTGCGCCATGACCCGTGAGCAATCGACCTCGTCAAAGTAAGGTAATCTTTAGGGTGTCGTAAACGTTCACTGAGGAAAATACGGCAAAAATATTCGGTCCACATCAACAATGTGGGGGAAAACCTCAAAACGCCGAGGCTTAACCCTTTCGCTGTGCCGTGTACTACATATAGGTCATTACTATTGTCTTACTATTGTTTCTTGAACAGTGAAAGTGTTAAATAGTAGGTGCGCATCTTTCGTACGCGTTTTCTACTGCAATCCCTTATTGACAAGCATTGTGATAAAATTATAAATCTTCAAATGTACGAGGGTGGATTGAAAAGTACTCGGCCTAACCAAGAAAATAAACACATACTAAATCAGTAATATTTTTATTTTTCTACATAATCACCATCAAGTTCAATACACTTTGCCACCTCCTTCCAAGCATTTAGACCGTTGAAAAAATGATTCTTCCTTAGAGTCAAAATATGCGTCTACAGCTGCTTTGACCTCGTCGTTTGTCGAAAATCTTTGACCTCCCAAGTGCTTTTTTAGGTTAGGGAACAGAAAGAAGTCTGATGGTGCCAGATCAGGTGAATACGGCGGATGCGGTAACAGTTCAAAGCCACAGTTGTGAATTTCAGCCATTGACTGTACTGACGTGTGAACACGGGCGTTATCTTGATGAAACAGGACTTTTCTTCTGAGCATTCCTCGACGTTTTTCTTTTATTTCCTCTCGTAAACGACGTAGTAAGGTGCAGTAGTAATCAGAGTTTATAGTCTGACCCTTTCAAGATAATCAATCATAATCACACCTTTCGAGTCCCAGAATACTGAAGCCATCACCTTATTTGCCGACAAAATCGACTTAGCCTTTTAGGGGTGGTGAACCAGGTCTTCTCCACTGTTTTGATTGTTGTTTTGTTTCCGGTGTACAGTAATGAACCCATGTTTCGTCCATAGTAACAAAACGATTCAAAAATCATCTGCATCGGCTTCAAATAACTCCAAACAGTCGCGTGAAATAGTCAATCGCGTCCTTTTTGTTCAACTGAAAGCAGTCGCGGAACCCACCTCGCAGACACCTTGTGGAAACCCAACTGTTGACAATGATGTTTTGAGTTCGTTCATAAGAGATGCCTATAATCTCGGCTATCTCTCTAATTTTTAATCTGCGGTCTCCCATTATTAAATCAAGTACTTTTTTAATATTTTCGTCAGTAGTTGACGTCGAAGGCCTTCCAGAGCGGGGTTCATCTTTCACACTCTCTCTACCACGCTTAAATTCTGCTATCCATTTTTGACGGATGAATATGACAGAGCACAATCGCCTAATGTACTGACCATGTCATCATGGATGGCTTTTGATGATAGCCCCTTCTTATGGAGGTACTTAATGACGGCACGCTGCTCGATTTGCTCCATTCGCGGAAATTATGTCCGATTACTTTGTTAATAAATTTATAAAATCACAACTAATTATCGCACACGTTTCGAACTTCACACAATGAACTAGTCTGAACTGAACTAAATAATGTGGGTAGATTTGATTTTTAGAATTGAATGGATCTGTGTTAGGCCGAGTACTTTTCAATCCACCCTCGTACAGTGTTTTATTACAGTTGATTATTCTAAAACTATAAAAGATAATACGATGTCTATCTGACTGCTTCTGTCCACAGCAAATATTGAATTAACGTAAGCTATCAACAGCGAAGGAAATATTGTAGTGTCATTAGTGTACACACCTAAGCAGATGCACTCTCTCATCTTAACCTCGCGTGTTAGTGCTGTGCTCTAGCCACAATAGCGCTAACTAAATTATATAGAACAAGCTCCGAAATATCACACAGAGTACTGACTACTCTCCGGGCTGAACACCTTGCCCGACCTTTGGAAACTAACTTCAAGCTTGTCTTCGTCGCCACAATCACAACACAAAAAACCAAAACCAAAATTTTGTTTACAAATATTAACTGCTGAGAATCGAATCTAAAACCCGCGGCGTAGAAGACGGGCACTCAAGACTAATGGCGGCTGTACACGCTCGTCTCGTTGCCTCGCGTACCTCTCGTCGCGTAGAGGCTAGACACGAGAGCACACCATGTACACACTCGTTGTATCACTTAAACTACGGATGCCCGCTGCGATGGACGTAGAAGAAACTGTTGCTGCGTTTTGCCTTTGTGCTATTAGTTATTATAATTTCTACACATTTAGCATAAAAAGAAAATTAATAAGCCATGACGAAGAAGAAGATGGTGAATGGTTTCTAATTTCTATTCACCGTAACAGAACCATGTAACTACCTATATTTTATTTAACAATATTGAACCCTACAGTACATTTGTACAGGCACGCTCTCGTTTTCATCACGAGACCCACGAGACCCTTTGACGCGAACGCAAAAAACCGACACGCTTCCGAGAGCAAACGAGGGCCGCGAGACGCGACGCGACGCGACGAGGGCTAATAAGCCACTTTTTCCTCAAAACAAAAATATAGTTATAAATATAAAGAATTCTTTTAAATAATATTAAAGAATTATTTATAATCTAGCATTTTTTAAACGAACGTTTGAAGTTCTTAGTAATCTAGCGGTGAGAGTACTCTATGTAACTTTTCCAGAGCAAACATGAAAAATAAAGAACGAAACTTATTCTGGTTTGCGTACGCAATCACAGTAAGCCTTATCGCCTACCGCATATATACAAGTAAATCGATCAAACTGATTAGTCAAGTTGTGTGCTTGTGACGATTTCATGGCGATTAAACAGTTTGGTTGATGGTGCGCATTCAGTCGATCAGCCTTTATCGATTTACTAGCCGTATTTAATTTCATATATCGGCCGTTTTATCACCACTCATATATTATACTAAATTACAACTTCCATGATACATAATAAAGTACTCGTTCGTGCCTTGTTTTATATAAAGCATAAAAAATAGGAAAGAAGGTGATGTCGCTTCACTGGCACTGATGCACAACTAACTTTTTACGGATTGACGGTTTAGTCGAGATTATGCGTCGAAAGTTGTTCGAGTGATTATTCAAAAACCAATCGATATGGTTTTTTGATATTTGACATTGATTTGAGCAACTATAGTGTTGATGATATGCGGACCTCTATACATTTCCGCAGATTTTTGACATACAACTAAACAGTTGTTCGGTTACAAAAAAAACTTTATATGTGCATATATTTCACATTCACGTAATATATTTGTTCTGCCGAGACAATTGGTAGTCAATCTATATGTTACAGTTAAAACCCGTTCTTAGATAGAACGCGTTTTCCCTAGTTAAAACTAGATATACCTAGTCAAAACTAGAATTTACCACTGATATATTTGATTGTCAGATAAAACTTATCACTCCGAGCTTCAGTTAAAACTAGCACTAGAGAAGTGTTGGGTTTAGAATCAAGTGTTTACTTATTAAAGTAATTATAAAAGTTAACATTTTGGTGTTTTATTTGGTGCAAGAGCGAGCGAAGCGAGCTCGGGACTTGGGGCACCCCGACTCGGACAGGTTAGGTTAGAAGGGGATGGCGGGGTCGAGTGAGCGAGCGAAGCGAGCGAACAGACCTCCATCCCCTTCGTGGTTATTTTTTATAAACCATCCAGAAATAGGAGCCCCGCTTAGCGGGGCTCCGTCGACTACACTTTGGTATTATTTCGGCGGAGGGGACGCCCTATTAAAGCGATTTTTCTCAGAAATCATTCAATAAAAAGCAGTTTTAACTGACTCGCTTCGGAAAAGCGCATTTTGTCTAGTAAGAACTAGTTTTACCTGATATTCCATTTTGAGCATTAATTAATTCTAGTTATAACAAAGGCATTAAGTAAAAACTAGTTTTAACTAGGGAGAACGTGTTCTATCTAAAAACTGGTTTTAACTATGACATATATAATATATAAAAGGCAAACCTGACTGACTCATCTATCAACGCATAGCCGAAACTACAGAACGGATTTCGCTGAAATTTGGCATACAGACAGTTGTAATGACGTAGACATCCGCTAAGAAAGGATTTTTGAAAATTCAACCCCTAAGGGGGTGAAAAAGGGGTTAAAAGTTTGTATGGAAGTCCGTCATTTTTAGAGCTAGAAGCCTGAAACTTTGTTTTTAGGTTAACGATTAGAAATAAACAAATACGTGTCCTAGGGTTTTTAAAAATTCAAAAAAAAAAATTGAAAAGGGGGTTGAAAGTTTGTATGGGGAAACAAGATTCGTTAAACTATTTTATTCGAAACTTCACAGGAGTACTCCTATCAATAAATTAGTAAACAAGTGTCTCAGGCTCTTTCAGAATTCAACCCCTAAAAGGTGGAAAAGGGGTGACAAATTCTGAAAATCAACATGGGTATCGTTTTTATGGTTTATCGGGTCGCTGATTACGAAAACAACAACTATTTCAAAATCCAACGTAGCAGACGGGAAATACCTACCATCATCCCCTGGGGGGGTGCGATGTGGTTGAAATATCAATATGGGTGTCGTTTTATGGTTTTTTGGGACGTTAATTACGAAAATGGCATCGATTATGGTTTGAAACCAACATGGATGGATGGATGGATGGATGGATGTATGTTTGTATGTAAAAATCATCATGGGTTTGGGTGACTTGGGTGTCATTTTTAAGGTTTTTGGGTCATAAATAACGTAAATGATATTGATCAATATTTTAAACTTAATTTATTAGAATAGAATAGAATATACTTTTATTGCACAAAAACATAAAACAAAATAGAAAAGAAGATTTGCACAAAATTACACCTGAACAAAAAAATACTAATTTAAAAATAAAAAACAATGAAAATAAACAACCAAACCAAATATATTTTTTTACAAATGAATAAAATGGCAAAACCAAAAGAAATACTTAAGTACCTGCCTATTTTGTATTGATCTTCAAGTTCCAATCCCTACCAATAGATGGCGATGGTATCGTTTTAGAACGCGGTAACGTTGTGTTTTTTCGAACAAATATAAAGTGAATGGTGAATGAGTGCTTCAATCTGTACCACATACGGTACCTATTCACTGTTAACGGATATTTGACTAGACTTCGACTTTGTTTGCTTGCTTACGGTTTAAGATTTGCTTCGTGTTTCGGATTAGTTGCTTCATTTTGTCTTTCTTACCACCACTGTTCAAACTTGGAATTCAATTTGCTTTGTGATTAGGTATTGTTGATAGAAGTATTTTTTCTCACTGAAAAAATGACTACAGAAACTTAATATTAAAGGAAAAATGGAAGAACATACTGTCGTCCTATAATGGATAGGTTTTTTAATGTACGGAACCCAAGAAAATGCGATGGTGGTAGGTTTTCAGTTATGACCCACGACAGAAATGGCGATAATTATTCAACAGCAAATGAATATTCAGCCGATATGTTAAAAAATGAAACTTATGGTGGACTTTGTGAATTGGTAGCTGCAGGATTAATATTTCCGTTTCGGTTTGATGTATATCGAAACTGTCTGCTATACACAGAGTCCGGAACAGATATCTGTCCAGTAAGGCGATTACGATTTAGCCATGATTTATCTAATGGACATTTTGACGCCTATCTGCCTATTGTTGCGAAGAAAATTACATAGCGTCGCATGGAGGTACCTGTCGAAGAGCGTGATCCTTTTTCAGAGCTTGACCATTTAATTGTGACATCTTTTGTAAACAGTGAAATATCATCTCCAACCAGCTGAACAGATCAATCTGTATCGTAGACTTTAAAATATGAAAAAAAGAAAAATAAACGAAGGTCGAGATTTACTAATTACACAAGAAAAAGGCAATTAAAAAGTGCACAAAAAAGATATCGGCAGAACAAGCCTGATTCAAATCGTAAAGCTGTGTCCGCTTATCAGAAAAAAAATCCCGATGTACACAGGCAAACTGTTGCAAATTACCAAACTGCGAATAAACAAGTGCATAGAGCAATTCCGTCACGGTATAAGGAAAACATTACACTGCGTTTATGAAAAAACAAGGTCCATTCCGCTATGGAGTATGACCCTGATATTGCTTATGGAACTGACAGCAGTGTAGCCTTGGGTTCTATGACATGCAAGTGTCAGTGGTGCAATACGCTGAAATGGAAAGATGAGACACCTGGTATGTGTTGCAGCGCTGGAAAAGTGCAACTTGATCGGTTGAAACAACTGCCTGAACCACTCTTTAGTTTGATTAATGATCTACACCCAGATCATGACCATTTTATGGGTAATATTCGTAAATATAATGCCTGTTTCCAGATGACTTCCTTTGGTGGTAAACAGGTAACAGCAGATGGTTTTTCACCGACTTTTAAAGTACAAGGCCAGGTCTACCATTTAATTGGAAGTATATTACCAGAAGCCGAACATGACGCTCAGTACCTTCAAATATATTTTGTAGGTGAAGGTGATCGAGAAGCAAAGATTCGATGTTCTAAATTTCCTAACTTAAAGCCAAATTTAATCAAACAATTGCAGAATATGCTGCATCAAGTAAACCCGTATATAAAAGATCTGAAAAGTGCCATTGATAAAGCCCCTCCTTCAGAGTCATACAAAGTTGTTATACATTCTGATAAAAAACCACCAGAAGAACATAGAGGTAGGTACAATGCACCAACTACAAATGAAGTGGCTTTAGTGTTAGTGGATCAACAATTTGATCGAAGGGACATCATCCTCGAGAGCCGAAGTAATTCACTTCAGCGTATTAGTGAGATACATCGAGCATATGATGCGCTACAGTATCCATTGATGTTTTGCTGGGGGGGATGATGGGTATTCAATCAACATACCACAACGCGATCCCACAACTAAGTTGCCGCTTAATAAAACTGTCTCTTCTGCAAGTTTCTATTCGTATAGAATAATGATTAAAGAAGGAGAAGATAACTATTCAGTAAACTATCGTGCCCTTTTTAGTCAATATTTGGTGGATGAATACGCCAAAATAGAAACAGAGAGATTAAATTATATCAAAAATAATCAAACGAAATTACGTGCTGATAGTTACATCCATTTAAAAGATGCTATTGGACGACAAGACGCAGAAGCCAACCAAGGGACCTAGGTATATGCACGAAAGAACACAGGACGCTATGACCTATGTTAGGAATTACGGCCAGCCTGATCTTTTTATCATTTTCACATGCAATCCTCGCTGGGATGAGATAAAAGAGCAATTGCTTCAAGGACAACAATCTCATGATAGACACGATATAATTTCGAGGGTGTTTCGACTAAAGGTGAAAAAGATCATGAACTTATTGACAAAGGGCAAAATATTTGGTGAAGTGCAATGCTATATGTATGTACTCAACGGAATGGCAAAAGAGAGGTCTTCCACATATTCATATTCATTTATGGCTTCACAAACGTATTACTCCGGATCAAATCGACAATATAATTTGTACTGAAATACCGGATCCCAAACGTGACCCAGAGCTTCACGAAATCGATAAATGTAATATGATACATGGTCCATGTGGGACTTTAAATCGAAAGTCACCATGTATGAAAGATAACATGTGCAGTAAACGATACCCCAGGGCTCTCATAAGGAAAACTCAAACTGGTGAAGACGGTTATCCGCAGTACAAGAGACGTTTACTAGATGACGGTGGGTTCTCTGTTGATATCAAAGGCACAACCATAGATAATCGCTGGGTAGTCCCTTATAATCCAGTATTATTAAGAACATTTAACGCTCACTTAAATGTGAAATATTGTCATTCGGTGAAATCAATAAAATACGTCTGTAAATACGTAAATAAAGGTTCAGACCAGGCATCGTTTGCTTTAGAGAATGAGAAGGATGAAGTTAAAACCTACACAAGTGGAAGATATATAAGTTCATCAGAGGCATTATGGCAAATCCTTGAATTTCCCATTCATGAGCGTTTCCCTCCCGTAGACCTCGCTGTTCATTTGGAAAATGGGCAAAGGGTTTATTTTAATGAGCAAAATCTGAGTGAAAGTGTGAATAGTCCTCCAACAACCACACTCCTATCCTTTTTCGATTTGTGTAAAGTGAATAACTTTGCAAAAACATTACTCTATCTAAAAGTACCTGCATACTACGTTTGGGATAAAAGAAAGTTCCAAAGGAGAAAGAGAGGAGCAAACGTTGAAGGCTGGCCAGAGGTCAAAAAAGAGCACGTTCTGGGCAGGGTTTATACTGTGCATTCGAACAATACAGAATGCTATCACCTTCGCATGCTTTTTCATGAGATGCCGGGCCCAATTTCGTTTGAATCGTTAAAAACTGTAGATGGTCATGTATATTCCACGTTCAAATCGGCGTGCAAAGCTCTCGGTTTGCTTGAAGATGATCACCATTTGTTCGCAGCAATGGAAGAGGCAGCACTTTGCCAATCACCGCAAATGATTCGGGATCTTTTTACGATTGTTTTAGTGTTCTGCCAAGTATCAGATCCTTTAAGCCTTTGGGAGAAATTCAAAGAATACCTATCTGAAGATTTTAAAAAGCAATTAGAAAGACAAGGAGATGTGGATGTAGAGCACATAACAGATGTGGTATTTAACAAATGCCTTTCGGTAATAGAAGATGCCGTATTAGCGTTGGGTGGTCGGCTACTAAAAGAGTATGGGTTACCTCAGCCAAGCAAAGAACAACAATTTGAAAATAGAGAGTTTCCTAAAGAGACAAGTTACGACTTAGCATCATTAGAAAACACAGTTAAAAATAATGAAGGATTAATGAATGACGAACAAAAAGCAGTTTACAATCAAATTAACACAAAAATTGAATCAAATGAGGGTGGAATATTCTTATTAGATGCTCCTGGTGGAACAGGCAAAACATTCCTCATAAATTTGCTATTAGCAAAAGTTAGAAGTACTCGCGGTATTATTGCTTTGGCTGTGGCTTCTTCTGGGATCACAGCTACACTGCTTGAGGGTGGACGAACTGCTCATGCTACCTTCAAGTTACCACTCAATTTAACAAGAGCTGATACTCCCATTTGTAATATATCGAAACAAAGTAATTTTGCTGAAGTATTAAACCATACGAAAATGATAGTATGGGATGAAATAACCATGGCTCATAAGGGTGGCGTAGAGGCTTTAAACAAAACTCTACAAGATATAAGAGGAAATAAGAAGTTAATGGGTGGTGTAACGGTTTTGCTGGCTGGAGATTTTAGACAGACTCTACCAGCACTTGGCACTACAAAAGGAACTAGAGCAGATGAAGTTAAGGCGTGTCTTAAGAGATCCACTTTATGGCCTCTAATTAAAATCCTCAAGCTCTCGAAAAATATGCGGGTACACTTAGGAGAAAAAGAGTCTGCTGGTGGATTTGCAAATCTCTTACTTGAAATCGGCAACGGTGATTACCCGATAAATGACGGAATGATAACCATCCCTGATAATTTGTGCACAGTTGTATTTACGTTACAGGAGTTAATATCCAAAATTTACCCAGATATTGCTCATATCCACGATAAGCCAATGGAATGGTTGTGTGAACGTGCCATACTAACCCCGAAAAACGTCCAAGCAGCGGCAATTAACGATATACTGTTAACGTCTTTTGAGGGGGAAGAAATGGTTTACACGTCAATAGACTGTCGAATTTCTTAATTCACTGAAACCATCGGGTCTTCCACATCATAAGCTTATTCTGCGCATGGGCACTCCTGTTATGTTGTTGCGAAATTTAAAACCTCCTCAACTGTGCAACGGAACCAGACTAAAAGTAAAAGCGTTACATCGCAATGTAGTGGAAGCTACAATTATAACTGGATGTGCGCAAGGGGAAACTGTATTTGTACCAAGAATTCCCTTGATCCCGAATGATCATCCCTTTGAATTCAAACGAATACAGTTCCCCCTCAAAGTCTGCTTTGCAATGACCATAAACAAATCACAAGGGCAGCCATTAAAATTTGCGGGTATAGACTTGAGAGAAAATTGTTTTTCACACGGGTAATTCTATGTGGCTTGCTCACGTGTATGCTCGCCCAGTAGTCTGATAATTTTGGCACACAGTAATAGATTAGCAAAAAATGTGATGTACTACACAATATAATAGCCCGTTTAGTGCCAAAATAAAAAATCTGGATCTAGATGGCGCTTCGGTCGATTTAATAATAAATATTAATAAATACTGATTTGAGTGTCGAGTGTTTTACACCCACAGTCGGGTGGAACTGAGGTTTGACATCCCGGGCTACTTTTAGCTCTTAATTATAAAATTTCGTTTAATGTACGCAGAATGATCTTACTGTATATATTGCATTGGTATGCTTGGGTTTGGATTAAATTTTATTAATTACAGGATCTCAGGAGTTATAGGTAGCTGGTTAATGTGATAGTAATAAAGTATGATGTAATGGTATGTAACAAAAATGGTAATAACGTAGGCTTTATTGAAATTAGAATTCTAGCAACGCGTTCGTTAATCGTCATATATTTTGCAGAACCGCTATTCAGGACACTAAAATACAAGGATGTGTTTTTAATACACACCGAATGCCCCTCACACGCTCGTTACTGAGTTTCTATAAATTACTGATGCTATTTATGGTAAAATTTTAAGCATACTTACACTGTCGGTATGTACTCTCCGGGAAAGGCGTTTGTGGTGTAACTGATGAGTAGGCACGTTTTACCCACGGCACTGTGAACAAGCAAAAAAAAATTAGGTTTAGTGATAAATAGAAAAATACAAAAAAAATGTAAACACTCCTTCTACTAAGTATTCAACTAATTAACGTCGTTCTCATTCAGATTTTTTAAATCAAAATTTTGAAAAATTCTGTTCGTATTTCAAATACATACATCGGCGATCTAGGTCGGACCACGTTTAGCCAAAAGTATGGGTTTAGATGGAATATTGTGAAAAAATTAATAGGTGGTTAGCTCATCGCCTATACAATCACAAGTCCAGTATCTCATTTGTTTATACGAGTACCAAGAGATGAAGAGTTACTATTATATTTTATATATACTCGATATCCTCATCCATTAAATCTATTATGAATCATATCCAAAATCTTAAATAAAAATTAAGAATAAAAAAAAACATCGTTTGGTAGAACACCAAATACGAGTAATAATATCATAAAATCTTCGTACTTCAACTTATCATGATCGTATTCCACAGCCACATACGCACGACACAAAAATTGCGAGCCTTCTCCTCGTTGACCGAAAGAAAAAACAACTCTCGAGCACGTTCCTGTCAGCTAGGCCAAAGGAGCTAGTAAGTGCCGCAAAATTCTTATGTTTACGACGTACTTTATAAGCTTCGACCGGAGCCGCGTCAAAATTGGCTTTACATGGAATCTTGCTTAGGCCGCAATTTTGTATTAAAGTTTCACACTATATTTATAATAAGATTAAGCAAAATATAGGCTTTTTATGGTGTATATTAATGAAGTTAACAATGTATCAATTCATACATTACACACACGCACACACGCACGCACGCACACACGCACGCACGCACGCAAGCACGCACGCACGCACGCATGCACGCACGCACGCACGCACGCACGCACACACACACACACATTCTTGCACACAATCACGCAAATATCGTTAATTATACACTTACAGTTCTAAATTGTTTAGCTTTTTTATTTTATTTTATATTTTCTACGGAAGAGCCCTCTACTACAGGTATCTATTTACTTAAAAGAGGGTACCCAACAATATTGTAACAACTTTACTACTTTTTTTAAAGCAATAATTATTATATTATACCTATATAAAAATATAGTAAGACTTATACATAAAAAAACAAAAAAATAGATTAATAACGTTTCACGACTTTACATACGCTCATTAGTTAGGAGGCCAATTACTACAATCATCATTAAAGCCAAAGGCCTCCACCAAGGAATGCCACAAAACATGGTGGTCCCGATGGTGATGGGCTGTAATTATGATGATAATGATGATTATTGTCTTTGTATTTTATGTAATCATTGTTATTTAAAACAATTTTGTTATAGTTTTTATCATCTTTTATACAAAATATGACAATACAAATTGCAACATTAAAATGAATTGAATAGATTAATTTTTACCACGTTAACACCACGTTTTTACGTGCATGTCTGTTCGAGTAGAATTTAGTAAACGATTTTAAAACGGTCCGTGGGGTCCACGTGCGGTGAAGTTCCTAAAGGAACTCTATCCGCAACTGGTCGTTGCTGCTGGTGATAAGAGGGCTGGTTCTTTTATCGCTCAAAGGCTAAGTATAGTCATTCAGCGAAGAAACGCAGCCAGCGTTCTTGGCACGATACCACGTGGAGTAAGACTGTATGATAATTAAGTTATTAGTTTTAGTTTTTTTTTTATTATAGTTTTAAAATAACATAACAAAAAATCGTGTAATATATTAAATTTTTTTAGTACATATTTTTTTGAATTCACTTGTCAACGTATTTTAATCGAATTAATACCTGTAAGTCACTCAGTCCAGTTGCTTATGATTGTCCTCGTGACTCTGATACGGCAACCAAGTCTTCACTCTATCTTATATCTGGTACATCAAGCACTATATTCTACCGCGCAGGTGATAGATTTCGAATGTATTCGAACACTATATGGATATATAATGCTGAGAAGCTAAGTCAGTGTGCTTTACCATTTTGGCTGCATCACTGCTTACCGTCAGGTGGGACAGTAGTCAAGCATTGGCTCATAATAATTATAAAAGGAAACTATAACCGTAGTCAAAATCAACTAGCAGAACATATCCACGCAGTTGACAAATTATACAGCAGCTCTACAAATTAAAGTATAAATTTGGGACAAAGATAAAAATTTGCATATCCTACAACTTTTTACGGAACTTACACTTAACACACATAGCAGCAACGTGGTTAACTGTGCTCATTCGGCGTTCACTCATTTTATTCAGATTTTATAATGAGAAGAAACTTAAGAGTTGTTTTTATACCGTATGCTATACACGCTTTCCTCTGCAGATTTCTTAAGAGTTTTAATATAGAGATAAGAGTTTAATCCGATAAGTGATAACACATGTTTGAAATAATTTGGTTATCAGATAAATCACTAGTAGAGTTTAACCAACTCGTATAGCATTATATTGCATAATTGTTTAACTGTGAAAAACGTACAAAATATAGAATAAGGATGGAAAACGAGCACACAGTCCACCTGATGGTAAGTGGATGCTGGGGCTCGGACACCTTTTGATCCTCCATTAATAATCAAAATGTAGATGCGTTATCATCCCCGAGGACTAAGATAGAATGCCTCGTTACCAGTAAAAAGGGTCTTCCGATTCTTCATACTCAACATTCGTAACATAGGAGCATTAAGCTACTATTTTACGCTGGTACTATGTATCATTTTTTTATCGAAACTCATTTTTTCTATATCATGCTGGTATTCTGCGAGAGCGTGGTTATCTTTTTTATAGAAAAAGGTTGATAAACGAGCACACAGTCCACCTGATGGTGAGTGGATGCTGAGGCCCATATACATCCACATTTATCCTCGATTAAGAATCAAATGCAGATGCGTTGTCACCTCTGAGGACTAAGATGGAATGCCTCGTTTTCAGTAAAAAGGGTCTCCGGTTCTCTACACTCACCATACGAAACACAGCAGCAATGAGCTTTTTACGCTGGTATTGGTTCTCCTTGGTTGAGCAGACTCATTCCTGCAGCCATAATGGCCATAGTTAAAAAATATAAAAATATAATATATAATTTTGCTGCAACTCTAATAATTATTGTCCTAAAAATCAATTGATTCCGTAGCCCTAATGCTGAAATAATTAAAATTGAGCTTGTTATATTTCAATAAGATATTACTTTAAAGTTAATCAAAATCAGCCTAATAAATAATTGAAAATATTCTTCTAAATGGTGCAAAGCTACTGTCTAGCGCACAAATATAAAATAGAACATAGACAGGGTTATCCGATAATACTACGATGCCCTCTCGTTCTGAAGCGCGTCTGGAGGTCAGAGTGCGGTTAAAATCGGCTGTGTAACAAACAATACCGAGTAGTATTCAACCCTCGTATCTGACCGAGGACGACATCCTGTCAGATATTTCAATTAGGGCTGGCCGTTGGGGATTAAAGTCACCGTGACGGCATGATTTTAATTTTACTTATTTTTTTTTCAATAAAGATTATTATTATTTAAAATGAAAAATAGAAAAAAAGAAAACTAAACAAATGAAATAAGGCAACTTTTTTTTTTTAAGAATATCCATAACCTATCTCATCCTGTGAGTATTGTAAGACGACAGAGAAAAACTGAAACAGGAGATGGGCAGCAATATCTTCCTGATAACGGCTCAAGATATTAAAAAAACGGCGGTTGCTAACCTGCCTGCCAAGCATGGCAACTATGTTCAGCGTGTTCTTCTCCGGTCGAGCTGACTCATTCGAGCTGCAGTCATAGAACACTGCAAGGTAGTTCAACTACGTAGTAATGATGTTTAAATTTTATTTACATTACCTTTATTATTTAATATAGGATTTAAAATAGTGTATAAGATAAGATAAACCAGTTTGTTTTAGTTGATAATTGTTGATAGTTAATTTAGTGATAATAATAATAAGCTTTAGTTGAAAATATATACTTAGTAAATGACATATTTTTTTTCTATATATATATTTAAGTTTGCGATTTTAATACTAAGCAATTTATTAAAATCGCAAACTTAAATATATTGCCTAAGCATTTCAAATGACTGTTAGTAATTTCAACATAACATTTTATTTCATTGATGCAAACTTTGCAAATTAATCGTTTAACACCGTATACGATCTATTGCATTGATTGTGTAACTCAGGTGCGATTTGTGGTTGGCTTCGTTTTCACGTGGGTTTTTTTACGTGGTGTAGCCACGCTGCAGCTATATTGTGGTTGTAGCACGAATGGGTCGGCTCGACTAGGGTGGGACCACGCTCTCACAGAATACCAGCATAAAATAGCAGCTTAATGCTGCTGTGTTTCATATGGTGAGTGTAGAGAACCGGAGACTCTTTTTACTGGAAACGAGGCATTCCATCTTAGTCCTCAGTGAGAATTTTGGTTCTTAATCGAGGATAGATGTCTATGGGCCGCAGCATCCACTTACCATCAGGTGGACTGTGTGCTCGTTTGTCATCCTTATTCTATAAATATGAAAACGTTTGACGTTTGGTTTCATTATATTGAGTCAGAACGATTTATAGGTCGATATCTTTTTATATTAACATCTTATTTTGGGTTACAAAATATTGTCATAATAATAAAAATAAAAAACATAACGCAGCTACGGGGTGATTCCCACCACCTAACGATTTCTACCAGAGTTACGAAATTGCACTGCTGATGTGCCATTATTAATCATGAAATAGAATGGCGTCCGTAAAAACGACGAAAAATTAGATTTTAATGAAAAGTAAGGCCGATTTCACAGAAGTAAAAAGAATAAAATAATTCCCGTGCAGTGTGCACAGGAGTAAGACGTGTACAGGTTGTAACTTCATTTTTTTACCATAATGAGATTTACCTGATGTCAAATATATCTCGGAGTTTTTTTTTTGTTGACAAGGCAATAAGAAATTGCACAATTTTTCTTCTTTACAATCATGGATTATTTATTCGAATAGAAACAGTAAGCAGGGTAAGTATGGGACACCTTATGTATGGCGCAAATTTCAACTTAAAAGTATAGCACAAAATGTCCAGAATAGGATATTTTCTTTGACACCCTACTAGAACATAAAAAGATTCAAAAATAAGATGCTACCTATTTTTACTTATTATAATCAACATTTTATAGATAACTGAAGATATTAAATTAGAGTTTTGTTTATTTCCTCATTTATATGTATGTAATAACTACGACTTAAATACAAAGCTATAATCTATCCTTTTTGAAAATTTAATTTTACATTTAACAGTTATAGATTTAGATTTAATTTTAGTTACAGATTTAATCTATATATAGCCATTACATGTAAATTTGTAAATTAATGTTAGTGTTGCTGAAATAAATAAATAACTCGATAGGCACCCCTATAAATGTCACGGTAATAAAGGAATGTCGATTGTCCATCCGTCAATAACCCTCGACCCAACGCATACGGTACTGAATGCACTTACGATGAACATATTCAAATAACTGCAATTTGTATGACGACAATATTATAAAGGTATTGTATACTCAAACAGGATAGATTACTATCGCCAGGACAGGGACAGGACATTGTTACTATTCAGAGCTATTTTTTAAATTATGCAGGAATACATACAATATAATTAAAATCTAAAAATTGCCACCTGATTACTATCGATTGGAAAATGATTGATATAATCATCATTGATATGTATGTATATATATATATATATATATATATATGATTATTAGAATCTATATAATAACAATGAAAGGCCCAAATGGCCCAAGAATTAGAATTAGTAAAAAATTTAAAAATTGTATAATCAAAGTAAAATCAGTACCTAAAACAACTTGCGAAAAAATTTGTATCTTATATATTTTTTTATGAAAAATAAACCGTTTTAATATTCGCCAAGTTAAGCTCTAAAACCTCTCAAAAATGAGAGGTGGACCGTGCCCAAAACTGTTAATTATCCAAATTAATAAAGAAAATAAGCAAAAAAATACAAACTCATAAATATTATTCGATGTTGATAAACACAATTTCTAATAATAACATAGAAAATTTATTGTGCGAAATATATATTATGTAAATTACTAAAACCCAAATTTCTCAGGAGACTTTTTAAAGCTAGATAAAATAAGACACTATTTTTAAAATGTTAATACTAACACAAGTTTGTTTACTGTTGTAATGAACTCGGATATATAGGAATAGACCTTCTTTAGCTTAGTGACTAGACTTTAATCCTTTAACTAGACTAGACTCTAGTAGCAACCATTGTCTGCTTTGACACTGCATTAAAGTTTAATACCTACGCCTTTACTGCATTTGCGTTACATCGTATAATACTAATGAACTATATGAACGAGTACGTGTCTTTGTTTGCACGTTCACTTCAGTCTATGTGCATAGCACAGGAAATTATCACTATGGTCAAAATAAGCCAAACGAACATCATCAATATTATATCCTATTAATAAATCAATAATTCTACATACATCCCACAGTGTTTCCCTCAAGCCTTATCTCATTACTGAGTGTTTTGTGACAGGAAAATTTCACCGCAAAGTTCACCGCAAAACTTCAAATCGCGTTAGCGGACTCCTCGAATTTTGGACACAAGGGGCTTAGACTGCCGAGTATAACATCAGCACTTAAAAAATTCATTAGTACAGGCAGCGATTTGCTCGCGTATTATAATATTTTAAGATGTCACATATAACGTGACCTACCATCCTACCAAGGCTTAAACTATATTGTATTATAATTCGTAACAAATTAATCTGCAGATTTATTTAGATTTGAATGAGCTCTACCCCACACATTTCAGAAGGGTGTCAACGTCATATGTAGATAAACTCGTCAACATGTCAACTTAATCAATCACATTGCCGCGACTGAGTCACGAAACGATTCGAGTCCAATGACGCATGTTTCGTGGGTCAATGAAAACATAAAGATACGCAAAAAATAATTGAGGGCAATCCTGTAAATTAAATTATGCACGAAATGAGTTTAATTCTAAAAATCTGACGCTTCGCCGTGATTTCGTTATGCTGAATTTAAAGCAAAGCTGAACATAGGCCCCCCCATAAATAACCTCATAAATAACGTATATCCTTTTCATTTGCCATAGTTGCCGCGTTTAGCAGAGAGATTGGCTATCTCAGTTTTTTATTAATTTGAGTCGCTGCGAGGCGACGGAAGAGAATAAACATATTGCGGGCACAGAGGAATGTGATATTTGGCATAGTTAAAGTTTATATTGAGAATGAGTGCAGAAAACTAAAATTTATATAAAGCATGTGTAACAAATACAAACAACTAAATGAAATAAAACATTTACTGTTATCGTTATATTTCATCAATTATACGTCGTACAAGCGTTGGCCTAAGATCGTGCAGCGTTACACTCAAACTTTTTAAACTCAAATAAATTAACTTCTTAATTACAATATAGGATATACGATTAATAATAACAATTTCAATTTTAGCTTCATTGTGTACTTTTAATTTAACCTCTGGATTTTTCAGCGGAATTTGTTAAGTATAAATAATTTTCGCTATGTACATTCGCCTTGCAAGTAAATTTGGAACAGCAAAACAGTAAGTCTTCATTCATTTCATGCAACATCATCAATCATATAAACGCTCGTAAATAACGTGCTTAGACTTTGATATCTACTCAGCCAAATTCCGACGGACGCTAAGATAGAATTCTGCGAGAATGGATAGCAACAATAAAGCCTTAAGTAAACGGATGAAATATGATGGATTCCAACGAGAGGTGTAATGAAGACTAAAGTGTGTTTTATTCGACACGAGTGATAGAAGCATATGTGTTACAAGTAGTAAGAAGGAACGCTGCCGCTACGGCATAATCTTAGGGTTGTCCCAAAAAATATGGAGGAAATAAATAATAAAACGAATAAACAACGTAAGGCGAACAAGTGGGGCATACTTGTTACAAAGCCGTATAAATCAGAACAGAATATATTAAATTTAAAATTTAAATTTGAATATATTAAATTAAAAAAAACGGGATGGAAAGCATTGTTAAGGTCGGGGTGCGAGGTCGCCAATTCAACTGGAAAGCGTGGCGATTATAGAAAATCCTGTTTTTGTCTTCTGGTCAATGACGTTTAGCAAGGACTGTTTACGGACTGACGATAATGATGATGATGATTATGACTGGCCAAAGTTGCCTTAAGTTTTACTGCTATTATTTGGAATATTATATATAGCAGTCATGCTGCAGCTACATTAAAAACGAATGGGTTGGCTCGACCGGGAAAGCTCCAGTTCGTTATCTAATCGAAGAAAATCATTTAATGATTTACTTAACATACAGTGAACTCATAATGCGTAGATCGGAATAAAAATAACATATTTAAAAAAAAGAACGCGATGAAATCACAACATCAGATTGACGCGATCGCAGTACCAGACGTTTCGTACCATTGACGCTGTATACCGACGCCGATCTTGGTATTTTCGTCTGGTATAAACGGAATGGTTATACAATACCATAATCGCCTCTTACAACACCAATGTAACGAAATAGATTAATGGTTCTCTTCCGCCGCCACTACACGTGTTAAATGTTTATACCTAATAAAATCTGGATAGATCCGGACATATGGCAGCCCTACAAAATCACAACGCTGTGGGAGAGTTCCACGCTGTTATAAATAAACCAGGGAGTAAACGTTATGTGGTCATTCATCGTAACAGTGATTAATACGTCTTTGTTTAAGCTTCTGCGTATCTCGACAGTATAGTTTTAGCACGATCGTTTAGTGATGTAATCGCGTAACAAATGTGTATTCCCATGTTTTTTTTTTTATAGAATAAGGGTGATGAACGAGAACATAGTCCACCTAACAGCAAGTGGATGCTGTGGCCCATAGACACCTACATCTATTCTCGATTAAGAATCAAAATGCAGATGCGTTGTCACCCATGAGGATTACGATACCTCGTTTACTGTAAAATGGGTTTCCGGTTCTCTCCACTCACTAAACGAAACACAGCAGAATTAAGCTGCTATTTTACGCTGGTATTCTGTGAAAGCGTGGCCCTTCCTCGGTAGGGCCGATTCATTAGTGCTTTGACTATAAAGCTGCAGCAAATCTCTACTACATATTCAAATTGCATATTGTAAGGGTTTTTTTTTAATTTATCCTCGAGCAACAATATGCACGGGAAGTCTAAGTTACATATTATAGCGTTAGCGTTGATCAATGCATTCGAAAAGAAAAATTGTTGTGACATTACACGAACATACGAAGGGCGTTCAATGTATTCTCGGTATGGGTATGTTAGAAAAAAGATAAAATGATGAAATATTTTTTTTCAATATAGTCTCCCATGACATCAATACGTTTACTTGTTCGTGAAAAAAGCTTTTCTATTCCCTTCTTCCCCACACCTCTAAAAACTCCCAACAACAGTCAATCCGCGCCTGTTTTGAAGCGCAGTGAGCATTCGCGGACCCATCTAGCACTGACTTTTGTGAGGTTGAGATAGTCATGCAATATGGAGTGTACGAGTATGGTACCAACGGATAGGTTAGTCATTTCTGGTAACATATTAATTCGTCGTCTTCGATGCTTTCCCTACCTCTTTTGAATTCACTTGACCACTTTTGTGCGGTTGGTATTGAAGGAGCAGAGTCTTGGTAAACGGCCACCATTTCTTCATGGATATTTTTTGAGCTTTTCCTTGTATAGTGAGGAATTTAATCACCGCACAGTGTTCGATATTTTTCAACATTGTCGAGTCAGTCATGACTCAAGGTTACATAAGAAGTAATGAAGTTATCAAGACGAAATTTCATATTTATACCCTCAGGTAGTGTCGTTAGCTAATATTTTTTTAATTACTCACATTATTAGCAAACCACCCTAATACTGAGAATAAATACATTGAACGGTCCGGTGTAAGAATATCCACTACTCCATATCGTCCCAAAGAGAAACAAACTAGGAGATGGGCATCAGCATCTTTCTTATAACAACTAGAAAATATAACTACGGTTGCCATTCCGCATGCCAAGCATGGCAACTATGGCATATATCCATAGAATCCGTTCAATATTTTTAATAGGCTATTATTATGTTAGTAAATTTTTTATCTCTCTTATCCTAAAATGATGATATTGTCTCCAAACTAGATTAATTCGACGTTTAGTTAAGCGTCTACTTAATCAGGCGATTCAGGTGTTCATTACTTCATTAGGTATACAGTTGCATAAAACAATTAAGTAATGAACACCTGTTTCAGTTTTAAAGGCGATCATATAATAATTTTAAACAAAGGAGAAATAATAGTGTGGGTAGATCGATTTATTTTTATATCACAAAATTTATTTTTCGTTGCTAAAATATCAGTTTAATAAAAATATAATACTTAAGACAATTTCTTCAGATTTTCATATTGGCTGATAACCGTTAGTAACTATGACGGCCTGGTCCCACTGCTGAACATAGGCTTCCATCAAGGAATGCCACAAGGCACGGTCCTAAGCCACCTGCATCCATCAAAGAATGAAAAATAAAAACCGGGTATATAAAAACATTAAATTAACACAATTCAAACTTTATAGTTTGAATTGTGTTAATGAACACGCTTATCGCGCGTTTATTATGTATGCATTCTGTAGTTTTATTCCTTCATGTTAATGGCAACGATGGCCTCGTTAAATTCTAATAATGTTTATTATTTATACTCGATAAACCTTTATGAATTCAAATGCGTCATACGGTCATAAATCGAGTGATAAGGCCGTTATTTTTAAGATAGAGCAAATTGAAAAGAATTCTAAATAGAATTAACATAAATAAATTAAATATTATGCACAGTTAGATATTAATTTATTCATAGTCAATAATGCATTGATTATTAATATTTTTTTGGTGAAGTGGATAAAACCTCTTAATGCGTTATCTATGAGATAAATAACTCGTCTATTCTAAATGGAAATTCAGAAATCTTATCGTAATCACCAAAACAAGAAAGCAGATTGTCAATATTAGTGTTAGACCGGTCAGGGACCTACTTTTGATATGGTCATTCTTATAGACTCATGGGACTTTTTTTACAATGCCACTAAAAGCGTGATATTGATGAGCGTATGATTTTCTACTATTAATTTATTTAATAGATTATAATTTCTTTTCGGATATTTGGGATATCAGAACATCCGAATCCTTAATAAGCTGCTACTGTCTTTGTTACAAATTTGTAGCTACATCCCGTGAATGCCTACAATCTCTAATTTCATGAATAAACGTAACCCTATACCTAATATAATACCTAATCTATCAAAGTACATTTTTATCACTCTTTGAATCACTTATCAAAAACTTAGGTCACTTCTAGATTACTTAGTAATTTTAAATTTGGCATCAAGGTAGATCATCAGGCGTGTACAAAGGAAAAAATCTGAAAACTATATAATCGATATTCGATGTCGACATTTAATACTATGAGTATATCTTAAATTTAAAAAAAGAACACAACACAACAGTGAAGCGTAAACGCAAGAAAAATCGTTAAAGGTCATGTATTTATTTAGATAATTAAAAGATGGATTTTTTTTCATAAAAGTTGATACTGGCCGTAGTGACCGAAATTCGTTGAAGAGTATGAAAGAGACAGAGTCACGCTGCTACTTCACATGGTGAGTGACCAAAACCGAAGTCACTTTTTACTGGTAACGTAGAATTTCACTTTAGTCTTGAAGGGTGACAACGAATCTGCATTTTGATTCCCGAGGAGTCTATCCTAGGTCGTACTCAATTCGAAAAGAGCCAATTTGCATTTTCCCACAAATATAACCACTTATCGGAATTACAACAAGGGATCTTTATATTTTAATTAGGTACTTTGCGGTAGTCAAGAGTTTTATAAAAATACGTTACTCATGTCTGATTCATGCTCCACTTGAAACATTAAAAGACTGTTTCAAAGGTTTTAATTCACGATCGATATTATCAATTTAAATATTTTATTCATTTATTTACTGCTATAAAAAGGCTCAACATCTATATGAGTGATCTTTAAGTGGCAACCAGTGCGGTTACACCTAGCAAACAACATAAGAATCCAGTTTACAAAAATGCATACTTGATTACAAATGCAAAGTTTAAACAAAAGAAAGTTAATGATATCGCTTCATCATTACGCATATAATATAATAACAGTCACTGCGTAATAGTGTCAATTATATTATCAAAAGTATTTTAAGATTATACATATATTATATAGAAGCCGTTTTTTAAAATAAAAGCTTGTCTTTTATTTTAAAAAACTGCATTATAGCGGAACAATTGTTTGAGTTTATCGCAGAATATAGATGAGAATAACACTATTATTCGCAATGAACTGTTAAGAAACACTACACGTACCCACCTAAACATCCATACAAGGTAATAGTTAGTAATGGTTACTTTTATGCTTAGGCGTCCCTCGCGGTTTCACTCTCTTACCCACTTTCACGGCAGTCAGCAGTACACATCCCGCCGTGTTCGGATTGGGTGAGAACCAGTATAATTTTCAGGCTGTGAGGTGTTTCGTCTTACAACTTAGAGGTGACCCATCTGTATCTGTATTTGAAGCCATTTCATTTGCCATAACTATTTAAGAGAAAAAAAAAGGGGACAAAGAAGAAAGAAAAGCTTGATAGGATAAAATGCCGATCCGCTTGCCTTATCTTATCTACGCTATTGGTCTACGAGTTAAGAAGTACACATACCAGTGAGAGAGGAAATATTTTGAGGATATGATTTGAAAAACTGGTTGTTGCTTTACTTTTTTCTACCGACTTCAAAAAGGAGGAGGTACTCAATTCGACATATTCCTCATAACTTTTTTCTGCGTGAACCGATTTTGATAATTCTTTTTATTTGAAAGCTGGTGCTTCTCATGTGGTCCCATATAAATTTGATCAAGGTCTAACCAATAGTTTTTGAGTTATTCTTAATAATTTATATTGAAGTCGGTTGTAAATTTTTTTTAATATTAAATTATTAAGGAATGCCGTTTGCGATATCTCGCGTTTCAATTTTGCCCTCTCTGTCCTGTTTTACAATTTCAGACTTTTTATGAGAATTATTAACCTCACTCGCAGGCCTCGACCCTGTATTATAGCTGTAATGACCTCTAATCTCTAGAAATACGTAAACATTCAAAAAATTACTGTGTATTTAAAACGCCAAAATTACAAATAAGCAAACAGTCATCAATATAATACAACAATTAAGTAATTTCGAGAATTATTAATCCCATTTACGCGTTAAAATTAATTCGACTGTCGCGTTTTATTTTCTTAGATTTAGTAAGGTCTTGTTTTAAAAGGGGTAAATTGCGGATTGCAACAATTCATGTCAATTTATTTCGCTTCAGTGAGCCAGTGTCCTAACCTCGCTTACTTCCTCGATAGTGAACCAGTCCAGCAGTCCGACCAAGCAATATTTGATTGATATCATCCAAGCTGACAGCTCACGTCTCACCGCGGCGAATGTACAGTTAGCCACGGAAATAGGCGATGAACGCAAATTAGCTAGATTTGAATATAATAACGCAGTTTAAAGAGAATATACAAATATATTTTTGTATTGAGAATTCATTATCAATTATTTTAGAATAATGGGACAAAGTGTAACGTTACTGCCGAGTCAAAAATATAAAATCAGATATTATATCAAATACCATATTATATTTTTTAATAGTAGACAGTATTTTTAACCGAGTTCAAGAAGCGAGAAGGTTAAATATTCCACGCGTATGTTTTTTTTAATGTACGTTCACCAATTTCTCGCAAACGGCTAAACCGATTTAAATGACTCTTTTTTTTTAAATTACTTATACTTTAGGGATGATTTCATATAAATTTAAAGAAAAAATCCATTAGTAGGGATGAAAAATAGGGAATGATGATTTTAATGTATAAATTTAAGCGACATTCTAGTTTACATAATGATTTCTTACATTTACGCGAACACTACACATTGAATAAAACTATTTTTACGGATTTTATCGCGTTTAATTTTACTATTTTGATTCCCGACGTTTCGGGTGCTTTACAGCAAGTCAAGAGGAGTCGGTGCTACGACATAGTGTATCAAAAAATTACGAGTAAAGCCTCGACATCAAAAGTCAGTGCTACTTTTTATTTAAATTTTAATTATAACGCGAAGGAAATTAAAAAGCAAAATGTTTAAACATAATCAGAACGATCTCATGGCTTCTGACAGATAGCGGATAACCATCTTGTTTATTCCAGACATAAAATACCCAAACCGATGACAGAGGGAGAGGACATACATGCAAGAAAGACGTCGCGATTTGATTCAGATCTCGTTCGCAAACTGTGCTCAATTGAACGTAAACTGAACATGTGTACAAATTGTGCTTACGCTAATACAAACAAAAATTACAATACCTACAGCAATATACATAGGGTTGCCAAACGTCCTTTACTTTAAAGGACGTTCTCTATTTCACACCCAAAAATTTATCTTGTCGTCTAATTTGAAATCTTTAATAGAGGACTAGGCAATATCGCGCGTATTCGACATTCCATCTGCTAGTTGAGGTCAAAGAGCTGGCAACCCTAAATATACTCCATTGCTTTTTCATCAGTTTAATAGCAAGGCAGCAGACGAAAATAATTACCGTTTATAATAAGCCAACATATGTTATGAAACGTTTAGACTTTTTTATCACATCTCGGAATTATGTGTGCTTCCTTGTAAAACGAGAAAACAAATCGTGTGACGCAGCGTCTGCGTCAAACTATGACTCAATGCAGCGTTGCCCTTAATTCCCTTCTAGGTACACGTGTGGTCGTTATAACGGGCTCGCGTTATGTCATCAGTTAGTGCTACAATTTCTCTACAGAAATTAGACGGCAAAATTCGTAGATAATAAGGTTATTTGTTTAGAGGGCCACGGTGCCAAACAATCTTCTTAATTTATTTAACAAACTAGCTGGTACCCGACGCGTTACTGTCACAGAGGAAATAATTGTGGAAATATCGTTTTAAATTTGGAAGAGTTATATTGTTTTATTAGGAATAATAATATGTACATTCATTTAAGTTGAATGGTATATAACTTTCAAATAAATTTGTCGGTGCGATGCGCGCACCACCTACTGTAAGGTAATTGTACTATGCCTAATCTTTGCGCAAGTGCAAGCGATAAGTTGACAAAGTTTTAGCGCAATCTGATGAACGGTATGGCAGCGCATAAAATACGAATAAACAAACGTTAATTTTTATTTTGAACGAATTAATGAAATTTCAAACTATTAACATTGGTGTTATCATACACTTACAACACTTATATGAATATCTTTAAATAACAAAGAATGAATATAATTTTGGGAACAAGTAGTAGTTGTGAATATTTTTCGTTGTCGGCAGACTGTTTGTCAATCACATTGGCCTTCACTTTCTTTTTAATAGGATAAGGGTGACAAGCGAGCACACAGTCCACCTGATGGTAAGTGGTTGCTGTGGCCCATAGACATCTATATCTATCCTCGTTTGCGAATCAAAATACAAATACGTTGTCAGCCGCGAGGACTAAGATGGAATTCCTCTTTTCCAGTAAAAAGGGTATCCGGTTCTCTCTACACTCACCATATGAAACAAAGCAGCATTAAGCTGCTATTTTACGCTGGTATTCTGTAAGAGCGTAAGTGATATTCATTCATTCGTATTCGTTTATATAAAGTCTATATAAAGTCTACTCCTTAACATAATTATCCCCACAGATTTCCTTATAGAAGAGATATTTGCCACAGTTGCCACGTTTAGAAAGCGAGTTGTCAATCGCAGTTTTTATTTTCTTAATGTTATCACCTGTTTCAGTTTTCCTGTCGCTTCTTACGACAACCACGTGATGGCACTACACTTGAGGATATTTAATTAAACTGAACATTAATTATGTAGCAAGTGCGATAGTCGCATGACGGTGGCACGATGGTGAGAGTATTACGTTGCCTGTCTTGTTCCATAGTAGTAGCAAGAGTTGAGGGGCCATGGCTAAAATATATTGTGGTATGTAATTGATGGAAACCGATGTAAGATTTTTAAAACGATGTCGGGGCGCTTTGCATCATTAATGGTAAAGCGGTCACCTAGTACCTGCCATTCGCCTGTCAGGCCTTATTTTTCCAATACCTTTTTATAGTAGAAAATTTAATTTCAAACAGAGGTCCTCTTTACATGCTGACAAAATGAAATTCGTAATTTCATTAGAACAAAACCCCAGGTACTAAAATGTAATTATTACAGTCGGTATCACATTTGCATTATAAATGAATACGAACAATAAAGATAACCAAGATGCCTGTAAAAACTAACTGCTTTCGTAGAGCGCAGTATCAGACAAATTGCTGGGCATTTGAGAACCGTATACAATAAAGCATTACTTAATTTTATTACCTCAGAAATACTTTAATCAGGGATACGTGTCTCAGTATTCCTCTCCTTCGGCAGACTGTCTAAAAGGATTAATGAGACGAATTAAAACTTTAAACCGGGGTCATTGACTTTAAATAAGTCGGATTTGACACAAGCGTTCGTCCTCACTTTAATTAGTATCTAAACTTAATTCTACATTTATATAATACTCTTCGAATCAGGCATTCATTAAAACAATTCAAAGATCAAAGACACTTATTGTCTATATTTATCTACTCGTATATAAATAAAATGATAGAGGTTTGCAGTTGTGCGCACATCACGGAAAAACTACTGGCTCGATTTTAATTAGGTTTTCTAAGTTTTATTTCTTAGACACTTGGCCTTTATCAAAAGAAAAAAATATTGCGATATCTTCATTTGATATAAAGTTATTAAAGTTTTAAGAAACAACAATTTTTATAAGCACTACGTGTTTAGTGATGTGTGTTAGCAACGCGGACGAAGTCGCGGGTTTCAGCTAGTTTGTTTATACAGTTGAACCTGAATAAACGAGACTTCAAGGGACCGCGATCTCCTTTTCGCTTATGGAGATTTCTCACTAACCAGAGTTTCTAGCTTACAGAGGTACAAGAGAGGTCTGTCTCATTTATAGAGGTCTATTAAGAATACAGCTTAATATTTATGCTCTTAATATTTCCGAGCCCCTCTGAGCACTGAGACTTTATTAAATCCTTGATCTTATAATTTTATAATAAGTGGATTCTGCTAAGCAAACTCCGTATATCATCTCGTGATTTCCCAGATTCAAACGCATTCACAATTCTCAGTTTATCACTTAAAGACAACACATTAATGTTTCGTTTTGACATTATGAGCAAGTGGCTATTCGAATGGAATATGAGTTCCTCGAACAATAAGAAAACAAAAACACACACATGTGGGCATTCGAATAGAATAAGAGTTCATCGAAATTTATAATAACAATAACCCATAACAATGAGTCATAAAGAGCAAAAATGTTAAATACCTACGTTTAACTGTCGCTTATACCTAGAGGTAAAACCAAGTAACAATCTCAGTTATAGAGGTCCACGAGAGAAAAAAATTATTCTCACTCACAGAGTTTTCTCGCTTACCCAGTTCTCACATACTCAGGTTTGACTGTATATCGTTTTGTGTTACGATCTGTTGTATTGATAAGCAAACTACTCGTTTTTGAAGAATTAGCGAAGAAATAACAGTAAAAAGATGGCTAGTGGTGTTTCCGTAAGGACCAAAATGGAATGCTTCTTAACCTGTAGTTTATACTCCATCTTTATACCCTTCAAACCGGGTCACCGGGTGCGTAGTGACTTAGGGGTAGAAATAAATATTAAATCAGTACCTACACACTGGACTCCATTGCAAAAAAGTCCTACCATACTGGGTGGTAGGACTTTTAACCACTAAATGAAATAAATGAAAATGATCTAAACGTAACAATAAATCTAAACCTAATAATTTGTTTTCCAATAAAACTTTGCTTTACTATGATACGAACCCAAGGCTTACAACTCAGTAACCTAACCTCTAAAACAATTGGTCGTTTCATTGTAAAGCACACGGGCGTACTTTGTTATAAAAAAGTAAAAGATCTCTCATTTTTGAGAGGGATGAAGCAGTAAGTCCGCCGCGCTGTTCTAGTATGTGTTTGCGTACTTCGATTTTTTTCCCAGACATCGATTTTACTTACAATGCGTTTCTTCTTCGACGAGCACATGTTAAATCGTCACTTTAAAATTGCAATTAACAATTTGATTCGCCGTAGTAACATAGGGTAAATGCAATGTAGGGTACCCTTATCTCAATTATCGTGACTGAACAATTAATGGTACAAAAAATAAACACAAAAATCTATTGATTATTCTTTAACTTCATCAAGAGAATACGACGCAATTCCATATTCTATTTCAAGACTAATTACGCAAGCTATAATGGAACGATCAATAACATTAAATCGACTGAAACTGAATCGAGTCGATTACCGAAGATCGGTTATTTAGCGCTATAACTACCGTTGCGTAAACGTTGATAGTTACAAATTAATTTCCATGAAGTTTAAACGTAGTATTTCGCGATCTGAGCACTTGATTGAATTGAACTTAGAACTGTGCTTCAAATCCTGGATGTAACCCCTGAAAGTCAATAATGAAACCGAAAACGATATAATTATGGCGTCATGACGTTTGACTCTCTCCGATGTTCATTATTTAAGTGGATATAACGTTTAATATAGAAAGAAGTGTAGTCTCGAGACACCGTGAAAGCACTTCGAGGGTGCTGGGTATCTAAGAAATGCTCCCGGGACGTGCTATAATCAACCAAACGATCTAATGCCCGGTTGCAACCGTGGGGTTTTAGCAAGTAAGAGTCCGGCATAACCTTTTCGCTGCTCCTCGCATTTATCCAAGAAAAAAGGGAGACTAGTTTACAAAAACAATTTTTTGATATACGCATTAGCGTCAGCTGTTTCTAGTAAAGAATTTAAGTTGTTTCTTATATTTGGACTCTTTTAATCTTCTTGAATTAACACTGGACGAAGGAGTGGGTAAGTGCAGAGCCAAAACTGGCCACGTTTACAGTACGGGCACCCTGTTTACTGGCGCACAGCAGATAACGTCGACATCTAGATGGAATAAAACTAATTTTACGGATTTTATCGCGTTTAATTTTAACTTGTTTTTAATTTTCGACGTTTCTGGTGCTTTACAGCTATAATGGTCACGGGAACTAAGGTGTTTGACGTGTTGATGTCATACTTAACCCAGTCTTCCTTCATATTACAGTATTTTGAAGTCTTGCAGTGATATACTAAGGTTTGAAATTTAATTTTATTATTTATGGGATCCCAAGCAGGTAGATGGTTAATAACACCCAGCCATAAGGATTTTTATTTCAATAGCCACACGAATTTCGTATTCGAATTCGTAGAAATCTGTTTTATTGTGAGGATTTGTGGTTTAAAAAAAACTGGTGATTACATCTGTCTGTGAACAAGTTAAGGATCGTCTTTGCCCAATGGCAGAGATAGACCGGAGCGCCGGTTTTTTGTTAATGATTGTTTTTTTTTTAATGTGGGTGACACGTTTTTCCGATGTCATTTTTCTCTCAGTCTAATCGATTTGTTATTTACCGATGAAGCATACTTTCAGCTATCCCATATAATTTTTTATCAAATCCTATGTTAATCGGTTTAAATCTTAGAGTATACATAAGCAAGCTACGCTTATGTATACTCTGTAGATTTAAATTTTTCATTAATCTATTTCCAATAAAACGCGTCGCGATCATACACAAAATAGAAGTATGTAAATTAATAAATAAATGTGCACAGAGGATGTGTACTTATTAATCTACCAGCGGCTAAGTACAAGAATGCCTTTCTTTCGAACCGCGACCGCTGATACAAGCAATTGTAATGCCACTCAACTGCGCCGGCGTGAGTAACGAATGCATGCGTCACATCAGTTCCCATAAACACTAAGTAGAATCAGAGTCAGACATCGCTAGTAGTAGAGCGGCAAACGTAGTAAGCTTTATAAAAGCCTTGTGTTTGCAAACGATTATTGTGTTTGAATTTTGCATCATAATGAACCGCACTTACCATTACCATTACAGTAGTAACAGTAGTTGCCTCTCTTGGAAAGCGGGTTCGTCAACCCCAATTCTTTATTATTTTGCGTCGTTATTAGGAAGATGCTGCTGCCCATCTCCTTTTCATTTTCCTCTGTCGCCTCTTACGAAAATGTACTTATTAAAAACGAATTAGTTTAACGAAATCTTTTTTTTCTCTCTTAGACTTTAATCCCGAACGGATATATCAGCCCCATCATACCCTAATCTTATTGGCACACAATTGAAAAAAAAAAACGAAATCTTAGACAATAAGCAATAAAAACCGCGATTTTTTTTTCTTTCTTGCCCCGTAATTAAGCACGTTGTTGCTTCTGGTCAATGTAAAAATTAATAGTTATATATTTTTAATTTATTATAAGCCAGTGCTTGTCTAATATCCCGATCCCAATTGACGGTAAATGGTGATGTAACCGAAGATGGTGAAGTGCAGACACAGGCTTAGCCTATTTACTCTTGCCTTGAATTTTTGATTTTTTCATAAATTATCTAATATTTTACGTTTTATTAATGAGAACACTGTTAATAATAGTTTACCGTTGTAACAAATTATGACGCGAAACGATACTTAAAGATTTTACATTTTTCGATAAATATTTCTCTGGATTCTGATACCGCTGAGATATACAGTTCTTAAGATGGTAGATAAATACCTAAGTAGACAGTCAAGCTAAATAATTAAATTAACAATCATTATTTGGGATGTAATAATTTTTCTATCTCTAAACATTTGCAAAAATAACTTATTAAAATATAAATAGGTACTCGCTTATGTAGTAAGTTAGACTCTTAGATATTTTGTTGATAGACTGAGTAGCACTATATACACTAATAGTGCCTAAAATGTTGCATAAAAATATGTCGTCTACAAAATCATGAAACTAGGTTGCACGGAAGCATAGTGAAGCGCACAAACAAAGCAATTTTTGAGAGGTAACCTGTTCATGAACTTACAATATTTGTATATTTGTAATAGTGATAATTTGATTAACCTCCGTAAGAATAATATTTGTGCAAAACACTCTATGTGTTTTGGTATTCAGATCCAGTAAAGTTGTGAGTATTCCCATAACTCATTCACCATCGCACATCGCGACAAAACTCTTTCTCGCATAACTCCCTTGATGTTGAAGTTGTTCATGTATGCCGGTAGTCACCATCAGGTGGGCCGCATGCTCGTTTGCCCCCTCTTATATTAAAAAAATCTCTAATAGTACAAGCTAACATAAACATAATATCTGGCTCGGGTAGATGAGAACTAGCTCCTGACTTAGCGCGTACACCGTACACTCATGCGTGGCATAGCTACGCTGTAGCTATAGCTGTAGGTTGCAACATGAATGGGTCGGCACGACCAGGGAATAACCATTCTCTCGCAGAATACCAACTTAAATAGCAGCTAAAATTTCTAAATACATACATGTTTATGTGAGGATAGTAGAGAATGGTTTGTGATTACTTGTGAACCGCTCCGAGTCGGCAAGTAAGTTATACTATACAGAGGATATCAATGTTCCATATCATTTGTCAATGATAAATAAAATCAATATTTAAAAAATAATATTGAAATTTAACACAAAACAAAGTGTCATTAATAGCTTTATGGTTTAAAGAAAACTTAAAATCGAGACCAATCTCACTTTTCCCCACAGTTACAACGAACAAAGAACAATTATGTTACCGAACAGTACTTGTTATGGACAAACATTTCTCACCCACTTCCGGGTTTGTTTTAGTATTACATAGAAATTTTTGTTACTCAACGTAATTTTTTACTATTTCTGTCGGTCCATTGATTGTTCATTGTATTCACGGTCGAATTACGACAATTACGAAATCGATGATAAATATTGTTCACATAAATAGAAAAATGATGCTGATGATCCATTTCTGTCTTTTCATCAGAGCTGTCCCCTTCTAGACACAAATCAACTTTGTTGTTACTCACCACTAGATGGCGGTAGTAACATTGGCAGGACAACGACATCGTCTGTCGGGTTTTGCTAGTTAAATATAAGGCAAATGCAAGAAGCACCAGCTCGTTTTCACCTTTCTGTATACTTTGCAATTGTTGTTTCAAAATTTGATATTGAAAGATGATAAGAATTCGTGATTGCGCTTTAATTATATTATTAACTTAGAAGTCACGAACTACTAGTTTAGCTGTATATGGATATGGAACGCTTATTAAGTGCTCAAAGTAAGAATTTAAAACGATATAACTGGCACAGCGCTTTCAACGGTTGTCCATGTTTTTTTTTTTATAGTATAGGGTGACAAACGAGCACACAGTCCACCTGATGGTAAGTGGTTGCTGTGACCCACAGACATCTACATCTATCTTCAATAAAGAATCAAAATGCAGATGCGTTGTCACCTGTGAGGACTAAGATGGAATGCCTCTTTTCCAGTAAAAAGGGTCTCCGGTTCTCTACACTCACCATAACACAGCAGTGTTATGCTGCTATTTTACGCTGGTATTCTGTGAGAGCGTGGTACTTCCCCGGTCGAGCCGACCCATTCGTACTACAACTATACTACTAATATAGTTGCAGCATGGCTCTACCACGTAAAAATCTATTTATACGACAAATAATATGTATGTATATAGCAAAAGGGAAGCGGCTCACCTGATTATTAGTGACCGCCACCGTCTATAAACATTTGCAACACCAGACGAAACGCAGGTACAAATGTTCACTTCTCTTAAATTCTTCCTCTAATTTCATTCCTCCACCTTTTTACAAGACGCAGTATGAATGAATACCACATTTAAATATAGTGTAAAAATGTTTCCAGCCAGCGTACATCCTTTACATTTCTCTAACATTCTCTCTCTTGGGTTTCGCCCAACATAATTACGTGTTATTGTGTTAAAGAAACATGATTTTTTATTTCCAAATTAATTAAACGTCGTGTAAAATGAGAACATAAAGTATTAATTCATTATTTACATATAATAAAATCCAAACGGATCGCAATTAAAAGTTAAGTGCTAGACGAAACCGCCCGCCCTCTATTTTCGGTGAGCGCAATAAAAGTGCTCTCTAGGGTTCACCGAGCTTCGCGTAGGCGTGAAAACGTATTTGCATATTTTACACTTAACCCGAAACCAGTGTAATATATGCCCTATTCTGTTGTGATAAGCCCCGTAAAATTTGCGGAAAAATGGCGCCTAACAGGATGAAAATGATACTTTATGCTAGCGAAACCTTTGCTAGGTATATATAGAACACGCGAGATTGCCAGTGACACTTATTTTTTTTATTTAGGTATTTTAAGAGCGAATTTTAAATAAGAAGTTCATAAATATGTGTGTAACCTAAGCCTTAAAGTAGTGTATCTAATCTAAGCCGTGGTAGCTTAGGGGCTCGCTGTGAATTTCACAGTACAAAGTAGTTCTTAATTATAACTTTACGAAGAACCTCGTCACTTACTATAATATGCAACACGGCATCATTACACTGCCATTTTGCGGGATACTACCCTAAACGAGTTGACCGATTTGTTCTCCAGCATGGTTCTACCACCTAAACGTATCTCTAGTCTTCATATCGCCAATTTGCTTGTTATAAATTACGATTTTGGAAAATAATCCTAAATAAGAAGAATCTATCCAACAATGGTTGATATCGTAGTAATACCTATAATAATAATAATTATGACCTATGTTATCAAAAGAAACACAAAACTAAGTTTATTCGGGAGTCTATTATTATATACATAACCTTACTACGCAGGAAACGTCAAAACTGGAATGATTCTGCTGAACGTAACAACTACGCGGAAACTTAACTGTTGGTGCGGACCAAAGCCTCGGCGAGAACACAACGTTTTATGACTTTCAGTTGTTCCGTGTAGCGTGCATTTTATTTTACGGCTACTCAGTCTGCGAGGCAATGAAAATTTTACAATACGATCCTTTAGGTGTGGTTTTAGGTCAAAACTTTTATACGTTCAAGAGGTAAAAATTACCTATGCATCTTTACCTGTTTTAAAGGCTAAAATGATACGCTTTAGATCGAAAAATTATACGCATTAAATGGCGTTGTTTTTTTTTTTTTGGCACAGACTTGTTAACTTAGCGACCTTCTAAAAATGACAAAAACAGTATGCGGATGAAATATTTTCGCGAGTGTATTATAAACATTAATTTTAACAAAATGTATATTTTTTTTATTTACTTTTAGATGATCGTGATATGAAGTGACACCCCTGGCCCACTATTGTCGTTATACGATTTTGAAACTCCTATTATTTTTACAATTAATTTACTTAAATTTTGTTGTGATCATTGTGGGCCTCATTCCCTGAATGAAAATGATGAACCTATATATTATACGAGACTATATGATATAAATTTGTAATGCCTGTAAAATTATACTAGATGTTCGTGAATTTATAAAATATTATAATATTACCTAATTATGTCAAATATGTATGTTGTATGTATGCATGATACATCATACCAATTCTATTGTGACCTCCAAATTACTCTCTGCAGGGCTAGCATGGGCAGGAGACAATTTTATCCCCGGGGAAAGGAGAAAATGTTTATCCCCTCGCGTAGTTTTATCCACCCTTAGAGCATGGGCACACCAGCAGGGCTAGCATGGGCAGGAGACAATTTTATCCCCGGGGAAAGGAGAAAATGTTTATCCCCTCGTTTAGTTTTATCCACCCTTAGAGCATGGGCACACCGGTGGATATAATATCCACAGTAGATAAAATGGGAGATAGACTTAGATATTTTTTTTTGTATGAATATAAACTTCAACCCACGTCCAATGAACCAGGATAAAATTGTCCCTTTCAAATGTCAAAAAAAAAATTTTATCTTTCATTTGGCTCCATGCTACGGACGGGGAATATATGTCTACTCGTTATGTCAAACGGGGATATACTTCTCCCCGTTTGACATAACAAAATAATTTTATCTCTTGTCAGTGGATATAATCGGGGGATAAAAATTTTGTCCCCCGCCCATGCTAGCCGGGCTGGCCACCGACCTACCCATATAATACACTTAACTCGATCGATTGTATGTTTGTAATTTATATTTTTTATTTTCTTTTTAGATATAATATTTATTTTATATTATATTATGATATATATCCAGAGGGTTTTAGGGCAAGGAAGTGTCCGCCGCGCTGCCCCAATGCGTGTTGACGAACTTCACATGTCTTCGAAATATTTTATATCTCATTTCTCAGACATGCAGGTTTCCTCACGATGTTTTCCTTCACCGTCGAGCACGTGGAAAATCATCACTTAAAATTGCAATTAACAATTTCATTGGTGCCGGCGGGGATCGAACCCGGGTTGCTCGCGTACTGTGAACTACCACGGCTCTTAGAAATGAGAGGAGGCCTGTGCCCAGCAGTGGAACGTATATATGCTGTAACTTTAACTTTTAACTTTAATATATCCAGATGTAAATTATTCATAATGGCGACGGGGAAAATCATCATAGATGCAACTTTAGACTGAGGTGAGATAACTAATCCGCCTGCTAATTTAGTGAGGCCCATGTCCTGCAGTGTATACTGATACGGGTTAATATAGAACAAAGAAGATATAATATCATCATTTACTATAAAAACCACCATTTTTGAAAGTCCAATTTTTTTTCAATAACCGAAATTTTTTTTAGTAATTTAATTCGCCAGTAATGACATATGGATCTGATATGTGTCCTTCACTGCTGGCTGTATGAGGAAGCTCAAAGTCACTCAGCGAACTACGGGGAGGTCTATAGACGGAGTTTCTCAGTGTGATGAACTTCATAATGAGGATATCCACATTAGAATCAAAGTAACCGATCGGTAAGTTAAAGTGGCAATGGGCCGCCTCTATAGCTCTAAGAACCGACAACCAATATAGAAGAAAGGTTTTCGAGCGGCAGTCTCGTACCGGTAAGCGAACACACTTCGCTTACCGGTACTAGGAGGAGTAACAAGGAAATGGATGCAGATGGCTCAGGAAAGTGATTTGTGGCATTCCTTGGGGTATGCCTATGTTCAGCAGTAGACTTGTCATGTGCTGAAATGGTGATGATAATGATGCGATATATATTATGGTATATATATATCCAATAGTAAGCTAGATGATAAGCATACATACAAGAAAATAAGCTCACCATAAAGTGATTACGTACTAAAAATTACTCTAACCACATTCAACACCTGTGTGAGTAAATGGTAGAGATTACAATTATATTGTTAGTATCTGTCATGTGTAACTAATTAGTCCGAATTATGTAACGTAATTATACTAGAAGAAAACATTTGATTAAGCCCGTTTTTTATATGCATAATGGATCTCTCGGGGGGCATTCGTAGTCACTTCAGACGGTAGGACCACATGAGTAAAAAACCGACCAGAGGGGAAGCTACATACAAACGTCTCGCTGCGGGTACACCTACACATAGCGCAGCGTGCAGCAGCATGTGTGCGTGAGCTCTCACCGACAGGTTCACCGACGCTCCGTCGGGGTACAAACCGGTTTGCGCCAGTGCTGCGATTTTAGCGCTTTGAGCGCTAGACCTAGCGCTTTTTGGAGTGTTTAGCGCGCATTTCAAAATTTTAGCACGTAGCGCTAAATCTAGCACTTTTTTGGTTATCTAATTCTTTTATATTTTATGTCATGACAGCAGTATTAGTCTACATTACTGATAGACTATAAGCGGGGAAATCCCCTTCATTAAAATTTTCGTTCATGGTTTTAGCAACGCATTTGTTTTCCTTTATTCAGTTTCAGTCAGTTGTTTAGAGCACAGCTAAGTCAAAAGTTACAATGGACTGCGCCCCCCTTCCCTGAGGGGGGTCGCTTCCGATTCGGCGGAAAGGCCATACAGGCTAAAGCCGTTCCCATAGGTGGTGTTTAGTGGGTAAGGCACTTCTTCAAAGTGAGTCCGCTTTTTGTGTCGTCCTAGCGCTAAATGAGTTTTTTAATCTGGCAGCAATGGTTTGCGCCGGCTCAGTCGGGAGTATGAATGAAAGGGCTGTTTGTTGGTCATGCGCATTGAAATAAATAGACGAATAATATTTCGTGATTTTATAGATCAATAAATTTATTAAGTTTTTTTACAATTAGAGTTAAGTTTAGAGATTATGTACTATAAAATAAGACATTATAGATTTATATAGGTAAATAATTAGTGTTCATATAAGCTAAATGCCTGTTGTACAGTATGTATCAAAAATTCGAGAGAAAATAATACAATCGCCAGACAGTGGTGGAGTTAGTGTTAGTGGTAGTAGTGCTGGTGTTGGTGGTGGTGGACGGTGGTGCTGATCGTGCGGTTTTTGTGGCGGTGGATGGTGGTGCCTATCGTGCTGGTAATGGTGTCAGTGATTGTGGTGGTGCTAGTAGTATCATTGGTGGTTGTGGTGGACAGTGAACCACTACTCGCACCACAACCACGACCAGCATCACCACCACAGCCCTTACTACCGCCACCATCGTCCTGGTAGTATTTTTCACATTGGTGATGGTGGTCAACACCACCACCACCGCCACTGCCCACTACCATCATCACAGTCATTACTACCACCACCTGATTTTTTGTACTCATGAATATGTTGTCTTACGAAAATGATATTGATAGAAATATAGATATAATGTGAAGTTTCTGTGAGAATACCTATTTACAGTGAGAGCTTAGCCCTTGAACTACCACTGCTTATGCCATAAGACACAATACTATGAAAATAAGCAAAATATACAATTTTTGCAGTTTCAATTTTAGTTACAAATAATAGACATGTTATTATATTAACGTAAGTTACAATGAATAGACATGTTGTTTTATACTATATAATATTTTTATTTTTTGCTTAAAATTTTCACATGCATCAGGTGATAACCCTATCGGAATAGGTATAAATTTTCGACGTTGTTAGGAAGCTTCCCCTCTGGTCTTTCTTTACTCTGTGGTAGGACTGCGGAAAACAACTGCGAGCACTTTATTGACTTGTAAACATGGTGCGGTGAAAAAACAAACAGTTCCGAATGAATTAACTATAGCTGTGTTAATCTGTACTTATTATTGTGTTGCGGTCTTAGTATTAATGAAAATTTAGTGAAAAATAAATTGCGAACTGCGATATCTCGTTGCCGAAAGTCTATCGTTTGATACCCCTGCCACTGGTGATAAAAACAACCTGAAATTTTTTAATTAGGTTAGTGCAAGTTTGTTCAGTTGTTACACCAAGTCCGGAGTAAAGAATGTCAGTACGATTGTGTTACTGTTATAACACAATGGGCGAGAATCCTTTGCCGTTGGGAATCACTGTAACAGAGGCGTGTTCATTCATTATGATAATATTTTGTAACATAAAATAACCGGCCAAGTGCGAGTCGAACTCGCGCATGAAGGGTTCCGTACCATCGTAAAACACGTTTCTAGTAGGGGACCCTCTTTAATTTTTAATTTATTTTTATTATGTTGTTATAGTCGCAACAGAAATACACTTTCTGTAAAAATTTCAACTGTCTACCTATTACTGATCATGAGATACAGCCCGCTGACAGACAGACAGACGGATGGACGAACAGCGGAGGCTTAGTAATAGGGTCCCGTTGGTTACCCTTCGGATACGAAACCCTAAAACGATATTAATATCGATACCCCTCTATAAATATATTTGATATCGATAAACCTCTGATCTTATCGTGCAGTGATACATGTGTATCACTAACACGATAAGATCAGAGGTGGACTTGGATACAGGTCAATGTCTAAGGCAATCACAACTCAGATACTAAGTCTTAACTGGCATTCGAAATCAGAATCTCGACTTGGTAATTATATCTTTTCATACATATTATTACAGTCCACCTGATTTTAAGTCGATGCTGTGACTTCTACACCTACCTTCAATTAAAATTAAAATGAAGATGTGTTGCCACCCCTAAGGACTTAGATAGAATGCCTCGTTTCTAGTAAAAAAGATCTCCAGTTCTCAACACTCACCATACGAAACAGCAGCATCAAGCTGCTATTTCACCCTATTGTGTGATAGGTGATAGCGTGGTCTTTCTCCGGTCGAACAGACCTATTCGTGCTACAGCAATAATAAAACTACAGAGTGGCTCTCCCACGTAGATCTATGTCCAACATGAAAGTCTGGTCATTCTAACTACTCAATTTTCAATATAACGTTCATATTAAAAATTGAGTTATTTCGAATATAACGTCTTACATATTTTACATTTTCAGTATACCGTTTGCATAGTTTAAAAAAACTACTAAAAACACGTTTTATGAAGTCGCCAACAACGAAGGTATTGCAGGTAAACAGGTCAGTGGACTCAGCAGCAGGGATGCCGCGCCGTAAGGAATTAGGGCAGAATAGTAATTACTCGGAAACGCTAGGGTTGCACCCGGCCGAGCTGAAACGGCTTTGTGCGGGAATTGTTCCGGTTATGGTTTGTTGAGCAGTGAGCAGTGCACTCATAGTTTGTAGGACGGGGAGACGGAAAATCTGTTACAATTTTTTACGTTCCTACAGATGGGAGATTTGATTTCTTTTTCTTATTAGTCCATGACAGTACACAGCTGGACATGGGCCTCCCTTAATGTAGAAAGGATTTACCATAATTGCCACGCTTGGCAGGGCGGATTGGTAATTACAATACCATATGTCACGCAGTTTAGACGCTTCTCCCCGTCATCGGTCTAAGCATTTCACATAAGTGATATACGAGATGGTGATACTCTCATCTATCGGAGACAATGAGATTTTCTCTGCATTACCCAAAGTCGCCTCTTACAATTTCCAATAACGAAATGGGTATTGTCTCCTATGCCGCCCACCAAACGGAATGTTAAACATATATTTTTAATTTTAAATGATAAATACTAGCAACGCCTATGGACATTACTAATACTTTCGTTGAGCACTCCGATAAACTTAAAATGCTTGTGATAAATGTGGTTCACAACAGTAGTCCAAAGGTGGATTCGAGCTCACGACATTCCTAGTTTGAAGTCCGCGCCCTTTACCATTAGGCTACTATAGCATATTCATGTAATTGCAGGGTATATAGATTAAGTATCGTCTTAATCAACCATATTTTTAAAACTTTTATTACAATTTTGAAACAAATCAACTGTCAGACATTCGATTTTAATTTAAAAAAAAAGGTATATGTAAGATATTTCTGTACCTATATGTATACGTCTTACTGCCGAGCACTAGCTCTCATTCCTTAAACCCTGGTACAAGTTTAAGAGTAGGGAAGAGCCCGCCACTATACTTAAAGCGTGTTCACAATACTTCCTTGCAAACTTTCTAGAAACTTAAGTAAGTAACATAAAATTATTAACAATGTCTGCTGCAAAGTTGAAACAAGATGGCTTTGAAGATTGCGGTACAAGCCATTCTAGATAACAGACAACACACGAGCGCTCGCAACAGCAGTACAGAGCACCAACGTAACAAAACGAGACTGGTACCATTTAGATATTCATCAATCTTTCTCTTGTGTGCCCTCGTAAGCTTAGAATTTTCTAGAATATTGTTTGCGAACGTCTGGAATGTGGAAACTTCTATAAAAGTGTAATAACATATTATGTTTACCTGTTTAAATAAACATATGTAGTGGAAACTAACAGTCAACTCAACAACACACTATTAATCCTCCTTTCATTATTGAGAGGGTAAGAAATGAAGCGTAAATACAATTATGTCAGACTTCACATAAAAACATTAATTTTCCGGTCTTCAGGTTTCAACTACTCACGATGTTTCCACATAAAATTACAAGTGACAATTACCGTGTGCCGGCACCGTGTAGTGCCGGTGTAAGAATATCCACTAGGTACTCAATATCATTCATTGGGCGACGTAAGAAACGACAGAGAGAAACTGAAATAGGAGATGAGCAGCAGCATCTTCTTGATAACAATTCTAAATTATTAAAAAACTGCAGTTGCCCACCCGCCTGCCAAGCGTGGCAACTTTGTGAAATATCCCCCCGTATGAGGCAATCTATAGGGGAGGCCTATGTTCAGCAGTGGATCAAATCGGGGTCGAAATCGGGTTGCTCCCGTATTTTGAAATTTAATGCGATGGCTCTGTTCTACTTTTCCTATATCACCACATTTAACATATCGAATTTGATAAAATGGGTGCGTCCCGGGAGGTCCTCCGGTTCTCTACACTCAGAATTTATTCAGAACGAAACAGTGCTGGACAGATTTTCATATAAAAATTAATAAGATTATAATTACATTATTGTCCATGAAGCTAGCCCGACGTTGATTTTATTATTGGTTCTCGGGATAATGTGCCAAACGAAAATAAACGCAAACGTAACACACTTACATGCTTATATATTATGTAGGTACTTACAGACACATACCATCCAATCCACCTCCTAAAAACCATAACATGCGACTCTAAGACCTTGAAAGAGGATTGGAGATATTATGTCAATATTTAGTAATTGGAAAGATGATGAGGTAACTTCCTCATCATTATAATCTTTTCCATTACATTGTAATGGGCCTGATGATAATGATGAGGAAGTTACCTCATCGTCTTTACCATTACAGTCCTTCATAAGGCTGCGGCTGAACATATCCCTCGCCAAATTAATACCACAAAACACGGTTTGAGTCACCTGCATCCATCGACTTCCTGCATGTCTTATAAGGCGACACTCCAACTAGTGAGGGGCCACCCTACGAGGCCCATTGCCACTTCAGCTGCTTACTGATCAATAACTTCCCATTGGGGTAAGTTAATAAGCATAGATATAAATACTCTTTTGACCAAATAATCAAACGCTACTCAATTTTAAGACGTCGTTAAGTCTCGTGGTGTCACAGTCACTTTGACTTAAAGTGATATAGACAGCACGAGACTTAACGACATCTTAAAATTGAGAAACGTTTTAATATTTTGGCATTGGACTAACAAATACACTGAAAAGTAAAGTTTCCGCAAAATCCTATAAGTAAACGTTAGCCGAAATCATAATCATGAAAACTGTTTCAACTAAATCCGATTATATAGATAATTACATTTGCATAATGTTTTGATGGAGCCGGGCGGTAATTGGACGTGAAGTAGAGGTTCCCACGAGAGGTTAACACTCAACGTGGCGTCTTAGGACATTACATCTTGCTTACTAATATATTTAGTTTGAATAATCGTAATGATGACGTAGAGTCAGTACCACAAACATTTATTAGTTACTAAGCTAAACTTCGAACTTACTAGGTGCATGGCTTGTTTTTATAACTCTAAAATGTAATACTATGTATCTAGACGAATGAAATATACGCTTCTAATCTAGAAATAGTAATTAGAATCGAGAGTAATGAATCGTACTTTTGAATAGACTTTTGAACATTTTCTAGTATCCAAAGCAATCCCCGTTTTCAAACTTCTGTCGTATTTGATCTGTCTAGACAGTCGTGGAAAATGTACTGCGGGTTCTTCGTAGCTGGTTTCGATCAACATTCAAAGCAAAATCTCGCATGCCGGATAGACCGGTTCCGTAGGAGGGGAGTACAAGGTTGCCCAAGTACTTAACACGTGCGAATTGAGCGTACGGACTCGAATGCTCCAAATAAACATTATTTTTGAGATAACAATGTATATTACCTATAATGATTTCAGGAACTTCCATGTTTCGAATAATAATTAATAAATCAAAAATACATAGCGAAACTTATAATTAATCTTAATTAACAGTGTAGCGGCGGTATAACTCCTACTACCTCATCTCGTGTCGCAGGTGTGGTAAGAGGCGACAGCTACAACTCAAAATTATAAAACTGCCAAGCGTAGCAACTACACTCGGCGTCACAAAAATCGCACCTCCCCGAAAAAAGTTACTTGAGTATCTGGCTCTCAGTGTTTACATTTAATCAAGTCAATATTGGTACCTACTGAAAGTGCGTTTATTAACCTTTAAATTAACAACCGTTTTGTTTCATAAACTTAAGAAATCTCCTGAGTACGAGGCGTTGAAAAAACTGTTTCAAAAATACGCGTCATAAAGAAAATTCAAAATATGAAGTCGTTCGCTTTCCAAACGTTGAAGAGGATACACGTAAACTTCTGTAGCAAGCTAAAAACCCCACGATATGGATACCACTGCTGGTGAAGCCGCTCAAGTGATTGCGCTACTGCAGTCAGGGATGCGACAGTGTGATGTCACTCGGCAACTAAACCTATCCCGTTTTTCCGTTCGACGAGTATTCCAACGGTTCCAGGAAACCAGTGGCCATATTCGAGGCGTGGATCTGGGCAACAGCGCTGCACATCTCAAAGAGACGATCGATTCATTCATTGTATCGACATCTTTACGCAATAGATTCTCGAATGCTGTAGAACTGCAACAACAGCTACGATCAGCTCGCTGAACATCTGTAAGCGTCTCTGCGATCAGAAGACGGTTAAGAGAAAAGAAAATTGCAGTGCATAGGCCTGCAGCTGGTCCAAAATTGACCGCACAGCATCGCATAGATCGATTGCAATTTGCACGCGATTATATTGATTGGACGATCGACCAATGGAGGACGGTACTTTTTTCGGATGAGACGAGAGTATGTCTTTTCTGCAATGATAAACGCAGAAGAGTATACAGAAGGCAAGGGGAACGATTTGCACAAGCATGGATTGAAGAAACAGTTGGATTCAAAGGCTCATGGATATTCTGGGGTGGCATGTCAGTTGACGCCAAAACCAGCCTTGTCTGCGTTTCCCGGAGTGGAGGTGCTCGTGGTCAAGGGTCACTGACTGCTCACCGATACGTAATGGAGATCCTAGAAGAGCATGTGGTACCATACGCGGGTTTTGTTGGCGATGGATTTACATTAATGCATGACAACGCCCGCTGCGCCACACTGCATTAATTGAACGTGATTGATTGATTAACTTCAAGAGGTCTGCATCTCTGTTATGCGGTGGCCGGCACAAAGTCCAGACATGAACCCGATAGAGCACATCTGGGATGATGTAAAGCAGCGAGTACGGGCTCGTGATCCTGCCCCAACCACACTGCAAGAACTCGAGGAGGCTGTCATTGAGGAATGGGACAACATTCCTCAAGAACGCGCTGTTACGTTGTTACGTTACGTGTTTATGTACTGAACGCGTGTTAGGTTTTAGGCCGTTTCAAAACATGTTTTCATTTAATTTTGTAAGTTGCAATAAATCGTAATCTTCTTCTTGTTGACATTAACTTTTTTTTTATTCCCCGGTAAAAACACATGATAACCATTATTTTTTCTAATGAGTAAATTTAATTACCTTTCCAATGATATGAATTTAAAAAGTTTGAACTAGAAATTTAAAGAGGTGCGATTTTTGTGACGCCGAGTGTATATCAGAATCCCACCTGTGGGCAATCTGTGGAGGTGGCCTGTTTCCATATCGATGCATTATTATATAGTTGGATCCAATATTTACAACTTTAATGCCCAAATACTCAAACGCTACTCAAATTTAAGATGCCGTTAAGTCTCGTGCTGTCTCTATCACTTTAAGTCAAAGTGACTGTGACACCACGAGACTTAAGGACACCTTAAAATTGTGTTATGTTTGAATATTTGGCCATCAGTTAATCAATTCGTCCGAATGAACATATATTTTGCCAAAGTGCCGAGATCGTCGCGTTCGGCAAGCGGATTGGCTCAACAGTATCAAACACCTCGTGCCTAACTGCTTCTGCACACACTACACTCTGTCAACATTTTTTATATTTAAAATCTGTCTCCGTCATATTATATCATGGCTTTTCCCTTGCCGGGCTTTAACGACACTTACCAAAACAAAGTGTAGAAGTGGATTATCTTATACGACCAGCACAATGATAGCGATAGATATGAATTTATTAATGTGACGTTAAAATACGTGACGAAGTAAGTATTGTGTGTAGAAATTACTTTATTAAAGTCAAGATAAGACTAAAAAACATTACAAGTCATTGCGTTAACTTGGTAGATAACAAAAGCATGTTCACACGCACACGCGTATACGCGTTTTTGTACGTAAATTATACGTAAGTGAGTAATAATGTCCTCCAGACCGAATTTCGGTCACGGCGGCCAGCCACAATGGAGACTAGCCATCGGCGCAGGACAGGATTATAGTGCCCAAGTGTATGCGCAAGCACAAGTGCACTCTCTATTCCCTCACTCTCATAGACCGATGGGACGGTAAACCGACACGACCGAAGAGAGATCAGGCGCAGGACCAACAGCTTTGCGTGGTTTCCGAGGCACGGGGGTGAGACACCGCCAACTTCCTGATTCCGGGCAGCTACTGAGAATTTCTTGATGGAAAAGCTCAATAACTGACTTTTTGCCCGACCCGGGATTCGAACCCAGGACCTCATGATCAGCAGTCGCACTACTACAACCACTAGACCAACGAGGCAGTCACTACGTGAATAAAGAGGGCATAAAGAGTCTGAACCTTATACTGCTAATTTTTATATATAAATAATAACCACCCTGCGCGTTGCTGCGGCAAAGGAAATCATTTTGGAAATATCGTATTAAATTTGGCAGGGTTATATAGTTTAATTAGGAATGATAATACATTCATTGAAATGGAATGATATATAACTACGGTACGATTTCTTTACTCATGTGATATAACTTTCAAATAAATTTGCCGGTACGATACGCGTGCCACCTACTGTAAGCTGTACTATGCCTATAACCTTCGCGCAAGTGTAAGCAATAAGTTGACATAGTTTTACCGCAATCTGATGAACGGTAGCGTATAAAATACTAACAAACAAACAAACATTAATTTTTATATATTAAACAAAATAATTTAAGGGTATCCTAAATAAATTAAATTATTTATTAGGGACACCCTTCAATAATTTAGAATGCCATTGAATATCATATCGTTAATTGACGCCAACAAATCAATAATGGAACTTTTCACATATATTCCACTTGGAGCTGATTGTCCAATCGTCAGATAACAGTTGCCCGTCAAATAAATTATAAACAATTGTTTCACTTTTATATTCAGTCAGGTCAACAATAAAACATTTATTCATACTACAACAAATTTTAATTCGTATTATATCCGAAGAATAACTTTAATCTAATGATTGATAAATCGGCACTTAGACTTATATTTATATATAAAAATTACGTGTCACATTGTCCGCGATGAACTCCGAAACCACTCAACCAATTTTAATTAAATTGCTTACTTGCTTTTCTCTTGTTTTGTTTGTTCCAGAGATATAGGATAGTTTATACCCCGATAAGTGACCCTCAATATTTTTATTGCTAATTTAAAGAATTCTTAAAGGACAAAGGGTCGTCGAAAAGGGCAGAACAATGTCTGCCTGGCCAGCTAGTAATTTTATAAAAACCCATCTTCATAATCCCCTGCACTTGACTGCCAGATTACATGTGTTGTATAAGAAAACCTGTTGCCTATGAATAAGTATATAGTTTACTCTCTTGTAACGTTATAAGCGGCAGATGCATGGCATGATCGACGTATAAATTCCGGGGTTATGGTTGAGTTTCGTAAACAGATACTCTCGATATTCAGGAATGCAATATAGTTGCGGTTCTTTCCACACAAGGCAATTGAATGAGCGGAATTGCTCTAGCATTATGCACATCATTATAACTTATTATAACATTCCAAACGGTTCCGCACGATAACGTAATGTGTGCGAAGTAATGTTATGTAATCAAAGCTTTAATCAAAGATTTTATAAGCATAATAAGCAATTTAAAATAAAAATGAATGCTTTTGTTTTAAATTAACCAACGATCTCTACAAGACTTCATCATCCAAAAAACAAAATATTTAATTAATATAAAATTTACCACTTTATTTCATATTACCATTACTGCCTATAAAAGTCCACTGTTGAACATAGGCCTCCCTTATAGATTGTCTGATGGGGAGATTTTGCCATAGTTGCCACGTTTGACAAGCGGGTTGGCAACCGCAGTTTTTTTGCTCGTTTGAGTTGTTATCAAGAAGACGCTGATCTCCTGTTTCATTTTCCCTCTGTCGCCTCTTTCGACACCCTCAGGACGATATGGGGTAGTGTATATTCTTGTACCGCCACTACCCGGTTGATTTCATATTAATTATATGAAACTAAGTGACATTTTGATTTCGCTTAGTGTTTTTTTTGTAAACACTTGTTTTTATTACGGTAAAAGAAAATCTCAAATATTGTCTTTTTCTTATTGCATCTGCATTTTATTCGCAAACGAGGATAGATGTAGATGTCTATGGGCCACAGCAACCACTTACCATCAGGTGGACTGTGTGCTCGCTAGTCACCTTTAACATATTAAAAAATTGTCGAATTAAAAATATCTTAATCTTACACCTTCCGTGACCTTACTTAAGCTATTTAACCTATAAGCAGTTTTACGTATTTAATTCAAAAGTTAATTAAGAATAAACAATGATGATGTGCCAATTATTATAGAACCGCAAATAATTACCTTTTTAATGTCAAGGTTCGCAGATAAACACGGCTAGCGCTATTTCGGGATGCAATTAGCAATCAGTTTGCTCACGGAGAATACCTACGTTTCAACCTGCGGCTATGCCAAGTAGTCTGTCATTATACACAGTAATTTACTGGTTTAGGAATTTAGCTTAGACTTAATGGACTAACTATAAATTAACAAAGTACAGTTATATTTGGTAAATTTTAGTTATAGATCGCAAAAGTCGTAATGTTTTGCAGTTATTTACTCGTATCCAACTTGGGTAAGGCCTATATTTATCTAATAGTGAACTATTGGGCATATTATGTATGTGAGTTTTCACAAATTGATAAGATTTTGGGTCATAGTTTTCTCGCTTACTGTCATCATTCCGAGATACGAAATTTAACACCCATTTTCATTAGTCAACTATATTTTTTTATAATATGAATAATCTAACGGTTTGTGAAGAATTGTGAAGAGAACGCCAATAACCCTACATACTAACCGCGCTGGCAAAACCCTAACACTAGCAATGCTGCGGTCTATCCCCAGTTTGTAGGATTAATTAAAGTTTTGTCATATTTCGATGAATTTTACACGAGGTAGAGCTACGCTGCAGCGTATAGTAAAATTATTATAAATTTATATAATTATTTTGTGAAAGTATATGTCTACGGGCTGATTTATCAATCATCAGATTAAAGTTATTTGTTAAAATATGATACATTTACATACATTTTATACATGGTAGAGCCATGCTGTAGCTATATTAATAGATAGTTGTAGCACGGATGGGCTGGCATGACCGGGGAAAGGCACCTTCGCACCGAATATCAGCGTAAATTAGCAGCATAATGCTGCTGTGTTTTGTATGTCGAGTAACGAGAACCGGAGATTTATTTCACTGGTAACGAGGCATCCCATAGTCCTCGGGAGTGAAAACGAATCCGCATTTGATTCTCACCGTTACCGTTATAGCCTATAAAAGTCCACTGCTGAATATAAGCCTCTCCCATAGATTGTCTCATAGATATTTGCCATAGTCGCCACGCTTGGCAGGCCGGTTGACAACCGCTAAGTTTTTTTATTTAAGTTTTTATTTTAGTCATTATTAGGAGGACGCTGCTGCACATCTCCTGATTTGTTTCCCTCTGTCGCCTCTTACGACACCCACGGGATGATATGATATTTGATTCTTAATGGAAAATAAAAATTTAGGTGTCTATGCGCCACTGCATTCATTTGCATCTTGTGGACTGTGAGCTCGTTTGTCAACCTTTTCTTTTTTTTTAAATATGCCATTAGTCAGACAGCTATCAAAAGTTTTGATATTCCTCGCAAAACTCCTACACACACACAGTGCATTGTGTATCTGTGCTTTGTTTGTAAAGTAAATACACTTAATTAAACGCAACATTTAAAATTAAAATAAAAGACTTGTATTATATTAAACGTTAAATCAGCCGTGTTTTTATATTCATCAGTGCTCTCATTCATTTTAAAGATTAATGCCTGCGCTGAAATGCCACGACATTTTTAAAATCCAGCCGGCCCATTGATAAATATTTCAGTTATTTGATGCACCTTCATTATGCCATGTTGTCGAATGAAGTTTCACTATTGAGAGTTTTTGAATACCCGCTAAGTCAGACGTGAAAGAGATGAAAATTTCTATATTTCCCGAGAGGAACAAAACAAAAAGGAAAACTATGCAACGGTTTATCGACAAATAAATAAGTTAGTTACAGCCTATATACATACGACCCACTGCTGGGCACAGGCCTCTTCTCATTTCTGAGAGGGGTTTTAGGACAAGGAAGTGTCCGCCGCGTTGCCCCAATGCGTATTGGCGAACTTCACATGTCTCCGAAATATATTTTTTTCTTATTTCTCAAACATGCAGGTTTCCTCCTTCCTTAATATTAATTTCAGCCGATTTAAAATTTTAAATCAACCATGGATCAAGTCCTTTCTTATTTATTCGAGTAGTATTATTTTTAATAAACAAATAACTTGTATAAAATTTCACTATTACTATCGCGTATAGATCTATCTATCTATCTACTTATGTAACGGAATATTTTAATTTAGTTTTCACCAACTTGTAGACGGCCGATTGACATGAAAATTTGCACTCGTATCAAGGACCGTTGACAATACAATAATTTAATAACTTTATCCTAATATCCTGATCAGTATCACCAGGATAAAATAAAATAAATTTATTTTAGCGTGTTCCTTTATTTTTCTTAACTATAATTAATTACAATGTATAATGCGATAGAGTAACTTTCAATAAGTATTATTTATAATCTATATTGAATAAAAAAGTTTCTGTTTCTGTTTTAAATAAAAATAAAGCACGTATTGTCTGTCTTATTCGTTAACTTCTATCGTTTATAAGCGCTGTGTTAATTTCTTATGTTTACATACATTGCCGGTTTAATTAGAGGTTCCGCAGGGCGAATGAGGTCAAACTGTGAGATACGTTCGAAACTGCTGCCGTGCCGAGTAATCAACGTCTAACACTAAAGGTACATATAGACTCGTCATCAATATCCCAATATATTGAATGGCAAAAACATGTTTTTTCAGTTTTTCTAAGATTTTCTTCACAAGTATAGGATATAGAATATAACAGTGACAAACTAACTTAGAAAACATTATTATAAGGATTATCCTAGCAAACAATTGTTAACATAGTTACAAAAAAGACTAAAGATACGCTGTCAACCCTGAGGACTATGACGTAATGCCTCACAGTCTGTGTAGAAATAAAAACCAAATAATAAACAAATTTTGTACACCTAACGTGATCTGGATACCGGAGATTTCTAATTTATTATTCCACATTTATTTTATTGCTTTTTTTCATTTACTTAGTTCATTTGGTCAATTCTACAATATTTCAATACCACTATAGGTAAAAGGACCGTAAGAACTTTACGAAAACAGTTTCGCATACACCCGCAGACTCATCAGTGCTAGTCGCCAATACGTGGCCCTCAATAGAACAACTCCTCTCTCTCTGTCTTACTCTTCAAACTAGAACACAACAGTGAGTGCATTTTTTTATAGAATAAGGGTGACAAACGAGCACACAGTTCACCTAATGGTAAGTGGTTGCTGTGACTTGTAGACATCTACATTTATCCTCAATTAAGAATCAAAATGCAGATGCGTTGTCACCCCTGAGTACTGAGATGGAATGCCTCGTTTCCAGTAAAAAGGTCTCCGGTTCTCTACACTCACCATACGAAACACAGCAGCATTAAGCTGCTATTTTACGCTGGTATTCTGTGAGAGCGTGGTCCTACCCCGGACGAGCCGACCCATTCGTGCTGCAACCTCAATATAGCTGCAGCATGGCTCTACCACGTAAAAAATTTGCATTGCTGCTTCTAGGAAAAAAACAGACAAGATACCACCAGACATATCCTTAGGCAGATAAGGAATCTCACCACCTTGAGAATTGAATGCCATTCAAATTAATTGTCAGTTGAATAATACATGCAAAGCCACGTTATTATGTTATTAAAACTTAGGATAAACGAATAAGTCGAAGCTGAAGAGCAGGTATGCATTATTAGATACGTGTAGACAAAATTTAATTGCCTGCTATTAGCGCCGCGAGTCAAAAAACTGGAATGGCCACATTTCCAGACACAACGCTTACTCTGGACTCGATCTCCAATTAAGATAAAGAAATTACGACACTTCTGTTCGATTAAGTTCTTAAGAAAATAGTTAGTGAAACGAAGCACGAAACTATAGACGCACATATTAGGAATTTATTGTAACTAAATTACGACTCCTCTCACTCCTCCCCGTGTAGTGGTGGATAAGAATACCCACTACCCCATATCTTCCCGTGGGTGTCGTAAGAGGCGACAAAGAGAAACTGATACAGAAGATGGGCAGCAGCATCTTTCTGATAAAAGCAAAAAGCAATAAAAAACTGCGGTTGCCAACCCGCTCGCCAAGCGTGGCAACTAAGGAAATATACCTCCCATGAGCAACGACACAAATAAACGGCCCTCAGTCCCCGGCGGCCCCGCTATTCCTGGCTACGGTGGCGACCATGGTAACGGCGGGGCAGGGGTGCTAAGAATCTCCGGTGGAGGTTCGGTTGCCACCTACGACTACTCGACCTGGCAACATATAACGCACGCACCCTGAGGACTGACGAGAAGATCCTGGAGCTGGAAGAAGAGATAGATAAGTTACGCTGGAATATAATAGGACTATCCGAGGTCCGAAGAGAGGGGGAGGACACGGTAATCCTCGAATCCGGCAACTTATTCTATCACCGGGAGGGCGACCATCTGTCCCAAGGAGGTGTCGGATTTATCGTCCCCAAGTCTCTCGTTAACAACGTTGTAAAGATTGGGAGTGTGTCGACGAGGGTTGCGTACCTTATACTCAGAATCACTAAACGGTATTCGCTGAAGGTCATACAGGTTAACGCACCAACCTCGGCACACCCCGATGAGGAAGTGGAGGAAATGTATGAGGATATCTCTAGAGCCATGCATTCCTCCAAAACCCACTATACGGTGTTAATGGGAGACTTCAACGCAAAACTAGACACAAGAGAGCGGTGAGCTGAAAGTAGGGAAATTCGGAATAGGGCAACGGAACCCAAGGGGCCAGCAGCTGGCCGACTTTATGGAGAAAGAGGGACTCTTTATGATGAACTCTTTCTTTCAAAAGCGGCCCCACAGAAAGTGGACCTGGTCGAGCCCCGACGGTTCGACAAAAAATGAGATTGACTTCATTATGACGACCAGACCACTGACACAACTGTTCAGTGATGTCTCAGTGATCGCGAGGGTGAAAACTGGCAGCGATCACCGAATGGTGAGAGGCACACTGAACCTAAACGTTAAGTTGGAGAGGTCACGTCTAATGAAGTCAACGCTCCGTCCCCCTCGTGCTCTAATCCAGTCCCGAAAACTTTCAGCTCGAGTTACAAAATCGTTTTCAGTGCCTAGAAGATTGCAATGAAGTGGACGATATGAATGATAAGCTTGTGGAAACTGTCCATGCGGTCGGAGCTAAGTTCTGTAAGACCCGTCGCAGAAGAACACAAAAACTCTCCGATCACACTCTTAATCTCATGGTTGTTAGACGGGAGATGAAGCTGCAGTCTTCAGCAGATTTGACAGCATACAGGCAACTGAACAGACAGATCTCCAAATGCATGCGGCGGGACTTGCGCAACTTCAATACAGCTCGTATTGAAGAAGCGATCGAGCGGAACCAGGGCTCCAAAGTCTTTGCCAGAGATCTGTCTGCCAGAAAGAGCCAACTGTCGAAGCTGAAGACCGAATGTGGCAGCATCTTTTCCGGGACACCTGAGATTTTTAGTGAGATTGAGAGGTTCTATGGGCAGCTGTACACGTCATCGTTGGAGCTACACGCAAGTGTGAATAACGATCCAAGAGAAAATCTTATCCGACTTATCACTCTGAGCGAGATTAGAATGGCTCTCCAGCACCTTAAAAACGGCAAGGCCCCAGGCGAGGACGGTATTACAGCGGAGCTTCTGAAAGCGGGTGGAAAACCAGTACTTGAAGTCCTTCAGAAGCTCTTTAATTCCGTCCTCCATGGTGGCATTACACCGGAGGCGTGGAGCAGAAGTGCGGTGGTCTTGTTCTTCAAGAAAGGCGACAACGCTCTCTTGAAGAACTACAGACCGATTTCCCTTCAGAGCCGCGTCTACGTGCTGTTTTCGAGAGTCATTACGAATCGTCTCGCATGCAGACTCGACGACTTCCAGCCTCCCGAACAAGCCGGTTTCCGAAAAGGCTTTAGCACCATATACCACATACATACCCTTCGGCAAATTGTACAAAAGACCAAAGAGTACAATCTGTCACTTTGCCTTGCGTATGTGGACTATGAGAAAGCCTTTGATTCCGTCGAAATTTGGGCGGTGCTGCAGTCCCTTCAGCGGTGCCAAGTGGACTGTTGGTATATCGAGGTGCTGAAGTGTTGTTTGTACAGTAGGGCTACGATGGCTATCCGAGTACAGAAACAGAGTACGAAACCTATCCAACTGCAGAGAGGTGTAAGACAGGGTGACGTAATATCCCCGAAACTCTTCACCGCTGCATTGGAAGACGTTTTCAAGCTACTGGACTGGAAAGGATACGGTATTAATGTCAATGGCGAGTACATCACTCACCTTCGATTTGCCGACGATATAGTCCTTATGGCAGAATCGCTGGAGGACCTAAGCACTATGCTCAATGAATAGTGTCTCCCAACGGATAGATAGGTTTCAAGATGAACATGGACAAAACAAAAATCATATTTAATGTCCATGTCACACCTATGCCGGTAGTTGTTGGGAGCACTAAGCTCGAAGTTGTTGACGAATATGTTTACCTGGGACAAATAGTCCGACTAGGTAAGTCCAACTTCGACCGAGAGGTCAATCGACGGATTCAACTCGGCTGAGCAGCGTTCGGGAGATTACGACCCATCTTCTCGTCAGACATACCTCAAAACCTCAAAACTAAATTGTACAACCAGTGCGTGTTGCCAGTGATGACATATGGAACTGAGACGTGGTCCTTCACTGCTGGCCGTATGATGAAGCTCAAGGTTGCTCAGCGAGCTATGGAGAGGGCTATGCTCGGGGTTTCTCTGCGTGATAAACTTAGAAATGAGAATATCCGCAGTAGAACCAGAGTAACCGACATAGTCCAAAGCATTAGTAAGCTGAAGTGGCAATGGGCCGGCCATATAGCTCGAAGAACCGACAACCGATGAGGAAGAAAGGTTCTCGAGTGGCAGCCTCGTACCGGCAGGCGAAGTGTAGGGCGTCCGCCCACTAGATGGAGTGACGACCTGGTAAGACATACAGGAAGTCAATGGATGCAGGTGGCTCGGGACCGTGCTTTGTGGCATTCCGTGGGGGAGGCCTATGTTCAGCAGTGGACTTGTGAAGGGCTGCAATGATAATGATGATGATGAAATTACGACTCTTCAGTAAATGTATAAGGGTTCCGTACCATTAAAAACACGTTTCGAGGGGTAGCCCCCTTTAATTTTTTAATTTATTTTTATTTTTATTATTTGTTGTTATAGCGGCAACAGAAATACACATTCTGTGAAAATTTCAACTGTCTACCTATTCATCATGTCGGATCATGTGATACAGCCTGCTGACAGACAAACGGACGGACGGACGGACGCACAGTGAAGGCTTAGTATTAGGGTCCCGTTGGTTAGGTACCCTTCCAGTACGGAACCCTAAAAAGATCAGGTCTAATATTATATATTTTTTTTATGTATGTTAAGTGAATTTGATTGTTTTTGTTACTTTTCTCTTCATCGCAGTTTGCACCTGCCGAGACTTTTCTTCCACTCCCAGGGTTGACTGGTAGAGAATACCATAAGGGATTAAGTCCGCTCATTGTAAGCTTTAAAGTAAGCACAATAAAGGATGAATAAAAATAAAGACTGGCGAATCCGCATTACTGATGCATTGTTAGCTCCGCGACCGAAAAATGGTAAGCGACGGAGCCACAGACCAGATCCTACGCTGGTTTTGGGAAGGCTGATGTTTCCGTGTAACACAACACACTAGTAAGTTAAATAACCACAGTACAGGCGCAATACAATGTCTGGTATGTCGATCGCTGGCGATTATAGAAATTTCTCTCTACTGTGAGTACGCCACAAGTAATGTAATTGGTATTCATAAACCATATTCGCTGGGATCATTCGGTTTGGTTCCGGTAGTTAGGAAGCTGATAGATTTATTTTTATATATGCTTAGAATGTGTACATTCCTTTTTTATAATATCAGTTTTTTTTTTCTTTTTAAGCCATAATAGTTATGAAATAATAAGTACTGCAAAACCGCAATTTAAAAAAATAAAAGCAACAATTTTATTCGTAAAATGTGGTTCCTCTTAATATTAATGTGCTTTTCTTTACGTATAAGTGCAGTATAAAAATAATTAACCAGATTTAATGAAAGTGGGCACGTGACCTTATCAAATCGACAGTAAAGCCCAACCTAAATCTTTAACGTTGCAGAAAAAGCGACTAACATAAACCTTGCTTGTTTTTTTTTTAAGTTTACATTATAACTTATATAAATTATACATTTGTTTTCTGATATCATTTTCATTTGTGGTATCCACGTTAGGGTTTGATTTCAAAATTACACCAAGGTATTTTTTTTAATATAATAAGGGTGACAAACGAGCACACAGTCCATCTGATGGTAAGTGGGTGCTGTGGCCCATGGACATCTACATTTATCCTCGATTAAGAATCAAAATGCAGATGAGTTGTCACCCCTGAGAACTAAGATGGAATGCCTCGTTTCCAGTGAAAAGGGTCTCCGGTTCTCTACACTCACCATACGAAGCACAGCAGCTTTAAGATGCGATTTTACGTTGGTATTCTGTGAGAGCGTGGTCCAACCCCGGTCGAGCCTACCCATTCGTGCTACAACTAATATAGCTGCAGCGTGGCTCTACCACGTACAAAATTGAGCTATTTTAGTCAAACAACTGTCATTTTTAACCGCGTAGTAGCGCTGTAAAAATATCCTCTGCCCCATATCGTCTCGCGGATGTCGTAAGAGGTGACAGAGGCAAACTTAAACAGGAGATGGGCAGCAGCATCTTCCTGATAACAGCCCAAAATTATAAAAAACTGCGGTTGCCAACCCGCCTGCCAAGCGTGGCAACTATGGCAAAATCCCCCCTAAAAGGAAATCTTTGGGGGAGACCTATGTCATTCAGTGGACTTTTATAGGCTGTAATGGATGAATGGATGAATATTTTATTATATGAATAAGTTTTAACTGATTGAAAAATCGGACCTAAATGTAATAAACCTGGAAAGTAGACTAAACAGATATTATTTTAAAAAACTACGCTGCTCTTGACAACGCAAACTACAGACGTGCTTTTACGATATTGATTTTGCGCTCCCACAGTGCTCTCAGTTCAACGTTGAAAAGCGCTAAACGCAAGCTCCAAATTAATGCCTTTTTATACTATTGCAACCGTTGTATATTGTATTAAATCTGTGGTGCGCACTAATAATGCTTGTAAATAACTAAAGAGATTTTACTATTATAAAAAAGGCAAATCCACACGTCCAGCCATCCATGGTAAGTGAAAATTACGCTCAGTAAAAACTACGCTATTATATTCTGCTGTATAATATAGCATTAGTATATCTTATGTCTTTTTTTTTTACAACAAAAAGACAAGAAACAAAATACAAACGAGTCAAAGAGCAATGGAGAGAAGCATCTTAAGCATCCAGTTGAAAGATAGGCAAAGAAATGAGAACATTCGTAAGAAAACAAATGTTGTGGATGCCCTTGAACATACCCAGCGCTTGAAATGGAAATGGGCAGGTCATGTTGCACGCTTATCAGATAATAGGTGGACTCAAAGAGTTACGGCATGGTCAGGACCGACCGGAATAAGACCAAGAGGTCGCCCAGTCGAACGCTGGGCCGATGAAATACAAAAAATTGCAGGGCAAAATTGGCTAAACAAGGCCAAAAATAGAAAAATCTGGCATAAACTGGAGGAGGCCTATACCCGAAAAGGGGCCTTAACAACATAAATAAATTTAATAAAATCTGTCATTTTGTAAATGTAAATATGGATTTGTTGAGGAAATAAAAGGCTTATTATTATTATTATATCTTATGTCAGTAATCCAATACTATGTAGTAAATATAGCTTTGTGTGTAGGCGTCCATAAAAATGAATGCCGAACGATACTTATAAAAAATTGAGAGCTTGGTTGGGAAGTGTTGTTGCATCCACCATACAATCCTCACCTTGCACCCTCAGATTTTCACCTGTTTCGGTCTCTTCAGAATACTTTGTGTTGTAAAAATCCCAAGATTTCTACAGCAACGGGTTTATGTCACTACCTACAAGATGGCAACAAGTTATCGAACAAAATGGCACATATATATTACAATTAAATGTAATTAAATTTTGAAAAAAAAAATGTCTTGAATTTGTATATAAAATACGAAGAAACTTTTTCCCCAACCTAATATTTATTATAGCGTAATCTGAACAGAGCTTTAAGTTATAATACTTTAGGTGATAGACACGTTGCAGCATATAATCTCTGCATAACGAATGGGTCGCCTCGATCGTATCCCGTAATGTAACAGGTGCCAAACAAAAAACGAACACTATAATTCAGAAAAAAAAAACTACTAATATTAAAACATATTGATAAAATTAAAATTGATTAATACTATATATTATATTATATTAACTTTATAATATTACTATAAAATTTGCTACACATACATACACACACAAAATAAGTGTCGAGAACCGGAGATGTTTTACCATTATAAGACATTCCACTTAGAGTGCCTCGTAAGCTAATTGAGGAGGAATGTAGGTGTTTATGGGCCACAGCATACACTTTACTAGAGGTGCATTATATGCACGGTTATTACTCACGCTTTTATAGTTAAAAAAATTATCCTCGAGAAAGATATAAATGCGTTTTCAATATTGAAAACTAAGTGATTCCCAAAAAATACGATAGCAGTTCCACAGTACCTTACCATCTAAAACACAAACGATCACGGTTAAATGGGAAGTAACGAATACAGAGGAGCTATAGCCGGTTAGTAATCCGGCATAACTTTTCGGTCATCCCCGCAGCAAGTATTCATAAGGAATTTCCCACAAACAAAAAAATATTTTGAATGCCTCTTGCACGCGTATAATTGTGGCAATTGTCTTTTCGGAGCTTCCGAAAAATGTCGCCGCAGTCAAAATTGGGCCAGGAGAGTATCATAAGCGTTGTATTATTACTAATATTCACACAAAAGACGTTAAAACAGTCTATTTAAGGTTTAATTTACTTTAGCCGACTGACTATCATTCATCTCGTCTCGTGTTAATTTGATTGAGATCGAGCGGGTTTCTCTGCGGGCTTGCTATTGGGACTGTGAGAATTCCCACTAATATGGGTTGTTATTAGATGAGGAGTTAACATTTTACCAGATCAGACGCTTGCAATACGAATTATTACGTAATATGTATACACATAGACACGTTTTCGCTTTATTTAATTTTTAAAAACTTCTAATTTATTTAATCAAAAATTTTAGGCCTATTATTTTATTTATACTTCCGACATTTTGAGTTCCATGATTGATCATGAGTACTGTTAGACAGTCAAATTGTCGGAAATATAAAAATATTAAATGAGTACATACATTAAACCCGATAAAATCTGTAAAAAAATAATAATTTAATTCAATGTAGTTTTCGTACCGTTAGGACCGTGTATAAGAATATCTACTACCCCATATCGTCCTGAGGATGTCATAAGAGGCGACAGAAGGAAACAAACCAGGCGATAAGCAGCAGCATCTTCGCAATAACAACTAAAAAATAAAAAAACTGCGGTTACCAACTCGCCTGCGAGGCGTGCAACTATGGCTGATATCCCTTTTTGAAGCAATCTATGGGGGAAGCCTATGTTCAACGGTAACGGGTAGTTAGTTTCCGTGTAAAAAATCATTATGTTATACTAACTTAACTGTCGGATAGAAGACGACATGATATATAAAAATATTTTGTACCCAATAAAATAAATAACAACACAATCTATCTAGAGGGGTCAGAGACAGAGTACCCATCTACTACGTCGCAGGTCCCGGGTTCACTGCACTGCACACTAGCTTACCACGAGTGAGTGCCTCTTCGTTTATGCATACAATTATGGCACTATAACAACATCTCCTTTGCGGCAAATAGCTTCCAATTATTCGGAATTGCGTAGGTCGTAAAACTTCCAGGGACATCGTCAATTCTACTAAAATGGTCCTTCTCGTGTAGAAGTAGCGTAATTGTCGACAATAGGTAATAATAAGAAAGTTTCGCGGCAACTACGAGTAACAGACAGCAGGTTGACCATTGTCATTAAAACCGTTAACAATTAGACGTAAAACATTGAATTCGGAAAAATAGCGTTCACAAACATTTGTTACAAATAAACATAAAAAACGGTCTTCTAGCCCGTTTTTTCTTTTAAGTTAAGCTTAAAACTTTTTTTAGCCCTAGCCCTAGAACTTTTTTTGCCTGAGAGTCCATTTGGGTCCACTAAACAGCACTGTATGTATACACTGTTATGTTCCCTGTTGTGGTTACATCTTGAAGAATAAAAAGAATCAGTATATATAGTCTTTACGGGCTGTTTGGTATTCCATTTAATGACTAAATTTTTAGTCCATAGAGGGCAAACAAGCAAGCCCTGCAAGCTCTCTTAGTTCGAATTAGACTCATAGGCTGCAGTATCCACTCACAATTACGCGGACTGTATCTTCGTTTGTCAGAATAACGTCACAAAAAATAAGTATTAACTCAAAAAACGTGAACATCAATCATAGGAACGTAAACCTTTCCAAAGTATGGAGGGTGTACTTTGGAATGATATCCATCCCCGAAATAAATAGTTTACTTACAGGATCATGATGATCATGAGTCAATTATTAAACTGCATGACAAGTCCAAAATAACGTAAGTATTCATACTTCCTATGAATTTGTACGTCCTTCTTCCCTCCCATGCTCCGTACAAACTGCACTAAACATGCCTACGCAATATGCACCGCAATCCATAGTAGCAACAATAGCGGACGCCGTTCTAAAATCAATCAATACAGCTCATCACAGGCGCCACTGCTGAACATGGTCCTTCCTCATTCATATATTGCCTATAGATTAAAGAAGGAATATTTTCCATATTATGCTACGATTGGCAGGCGGGCAGCCGCAGTTGTTTTTATTATTGAATTGTTATCAGCAAGATGCCGCTGCTCATCTCCTGTTCGATATCAGGTAGTGGATTCTCCTACACCGCTTCTATACAGCAAATAAAAGTATACATTTAGAATAATATTAGTTTGTTTCACCTTTGAAACTCGTTTGTGAAGCTGTGTTGGTGCTGATAAGATCATTTACTAGAATCATTTACTTTCAAGTATCATACTTAAAACATTTTTACGTGGCGAAGCCACGCTACAGCTATGTGAGTCGGCCTGACTGGGAAGGTCACGATCACACAAAACACCAGCGGGAAATAGCAGCTTAATGTTAATGTGTTTAGTTTTTTACTACTACCATACACATGCTACTGTGCTTCATATGGTGAGTGTAGAGAACCGAAGACTTTTCACTGGAAACGAGGCATTCCATCTTAGTCCTCAGGGGTGACAACGCATCTACATTGTTCCTAAGCATCTACTTACCATCAGGTGGACTGTGTTTGTTTGTCACCCTTATACTATAAAAAAAACTAAACACATTAACATTAAGCTGCTATTTCCCGCTGGTGCTTTGTGTGATAAAAAAAACAACAGCGTTATTTATAAATGTAAAGGACCTTTTTTACATTTTGGGCAATTCTTTGTACCCTACGACCGCAAGATATTTCCATTTTATCTGTATTCGAATTTTGAACGTTTCAGGTCAGATTGAGCGGAGGTTTTCTTGAATTTCATTAATTATTCATGAGTTCATGACGGAGCAGACACAAAGGGAAGGTCATGTCTCGGTAATCGCATTTTATTGTTGCGGTTACACAAGAAAATTTCAAGTTGCTAAAAAGGTTGAAAAACATCAAAAAGTATTTAGGTATATAAGATTAAAAAACTTTTTATAATACAATTATTGTTTGTTTAAGCAGAATTATAAAAATTATAATAACTGTTGATACTGTTTTAAAGCGATTTTTAATTTTAAATAGTTTGTGGTAACAGCACAAATAGGTCCGCTCGACCGAGGAAGAGCCACATTCACATAGAATACCAGCGTGAAATAGCAGCTTAATGCTGCTGTGTTTCGTATGGTGAGTGTAGATAACCGAAAACCCTTTTTATTTATACATGGCATTATAGCTTGTAAACCTCGTCTTTTTGAAATCAGCTAATAAAAAAACTTTTAATAAAAAGTAAAAGCCGATTTCAAAGAAATAAAAAGAATAAAATAATTTCACATTCTGAAGTCGGTGATAAGAGAAATAGTAAAAAAATTAAAGTCCCGACTTCAGAATGTTGTTGAATCGTATATCTTTTGTTCACTAAGTTATAATAGTGAAAATAATGATAATAATAAAATATAGTTTCATTTTTAATTATTGGATTAATTTAAAAACATTCTGTATACGATTCAATCAAAAAATAAGTATTATTTTGTTGTATATTTAAATATTTCCGCCGGATGATCCCAGCGCTGTTGCTGACTCTGTCACTGACGTGGTGCTACAGGAATGGAACTATTTATTCCATCATCTGTGGTACCCATCGGAGGCAGATCGCAGCCTGGTTTGGTCGCTCCTGTAAGACTGCATTACGCAGTAGCAGCAGTGCTATCAGGCCTGGGCTGAGGCTTCGGCGGCTCGGATGTAAACACCAGCATGCAAAAAGTATAACTTCGCCACCAGGTCCTTCAAAGTGTTATTGCCAAGGCAAAGTCTGAGCACATAGGCAGAATTGGCGAAACTAGTTCGCCTTCCTTCGGGAACCCGTGCATTCTGGTCTCTCGCCAAGGCTGTCCAAGGAATTGTAAGCCATCACTACCATCTCTGCACAGGAGGACGACTCACTGGCCCACGCCGCAAAAGAAAAGCCGACCTTTTAGGCTCACTTTTGCGTCCAACTCGACTCTTGATGACGGAACACACCGCCGACCATCCCGCGGTGTGAGTGCTCCATGCCGGATGTGCGGTTCTCACAGCGCTCGGTTCGCAAAGCACTCCTCTCCCGGACATTCACAAGTCGAGTGGGCCTGACGGAATCCCCCAATTGTGCTGAGGACGTGTGCCCGAGTTGGCACCGGTTCTAACGCGTCTTTTCCGGTACTCCTACTCTAGGCGTAGTCCCGAAATCATGGAAGACAGCTTTGTCCAACCGATCCTAAAAGGCGACCGTTCAGACCCGTCAACTACAGGCCTATCGCCATCACCCCTTGTTCTCCAAAATAATGGAGTCCATTATAAACTGCCAGCTCATGCGGTACCTTGAGGATCACCAGCTGATTAGTGACCGCCAATACGGTTTCGTCGGGGTCGGTCAGCTGGTGATCTTCTGGTCTACCTGACTCATAGATGGGCGGAGGCAGTAGAGTCAAGGGGAGGCATTGGCCGTTAGTTTGGACATTGCGACTTTCGATCGGGTTTGGCACAAGCGCTTCTCAAGCTCCTTCCTATGGGCTTCCTGAAATTGTGCAATTGGATCACCAGCTTTCTTGCAGATCGGAGCATCAAGGTCGTTGTAGACGGTGCATGCTCCGACCTAGCCGATTAACGCTGGTGTTCCACAAGGCTGCGTTATCACCAACGCTGTTTCTTCTGCATATCAATGATATGTTGCAAACCGGTAGCATTCATTGCTATGCGGATGATAGCACTGGTGATGCTCTATACCGGCCGTGCGAATATTTCTCGGAAAACGTCGCCGAGTACCGGAACAAACTTGTGTCTGAAGTCGAGTCTTTGCTGAACAAAGTCTCGGATTGAAACGACTAAATCTAGTCCAGTTTAATCCTCAGAAGACACAAGTTTGCGCGTTTACCGCTAAAAGAACCCTTTGTCGTATCTCCTCAGTTTCAAGGCACTCCTTGTTGCCGCAGCCAGTATCGGAATCCTCGGCGTCGACATATCGAGTGGCGTGCAGTTTCGCGGTCACTTGGAAGAAGGATTGGCCTCTAAAAAGCGGCGTGCTCAGCAGAGCGGGACAGTATTTCATGCCGGCACAACGCCTGCAACTTTACAAGGCGCAGGTTCGGCCTCATGGAATACTGTTCCCATCTCTGGGCTGGGCTCCCCAGTGCCAGCTCCTTCCACTTGACCGCATCCAGCGCAGAGCGGCTCGAATCGTCGACGACCGAGTCCTTTCCGATCGGCTCGATTCATTGGCGCTGCGAAGATGTTGCATCTCTTTGCATTTTCTTTCGCATTTACCACGGGATTCTGAGGAATTGTTCGAATTAATCCCAGCCGCCAATTTCACGAACGCACATCGCGGCAGAACTCCCGATACCATCCACACCATCTGGATGATTGGCGGTCCACCACTGTGCGATTTAGAAGATGTTTTCTTCCTCGCACAACTTCCTTGTGGAATAGTTTACCACCAGCGATGTTTCCGGACCGATACGACTTAGGACCTTCAAGAAAAGAGCCTACTCCTTTTTAAAGGCCGGCAACGCATCTGCAATTCCTCTGGTTCCCCTGGTGTTGCAGTTGTTCATGGCGGCAGTAGTCACTTACCATCAGGTGAGCCGCATGCTCGTTTGCCCCTCTCTATAAAAAAACATTTTTCAGCTCGACACCTGTACCCTTTCATTGAGACAATGTCCCTTTTTGTCTGGCTTTATAAAACGAGTCCTTTGTTTTATTGTCTTTCATTAGAGTTGAACATTTATTACAAAGGCTGTTATGGAATTATACTTTCATATTAAAGCATTTAATGGACCTAGGAGTTTTTTCTAAGACCCGAACAAGACTGTCATAAAGCTCTGTTGACCATAGATCCCATAACATTGCCATTAAGTAAATTTAAAAAACAAAGAAAGAAAGAACAGGTTTACTAGTTACTAAACAAAATAAAAATACAATAAGGAAGTATAGTACCTACATTAATCTTAGCAATTACACAAACATTACAGCATTAAACAACAATATAACAAGTTACGTCATGCCTATTATCCCCAAGCCGCAGAGTCCAAAGAGCAGCAAGCTACTTGAACCACGTTTAGCCAAAAAATGGGTACAGATGGAAAATTGGGAAAGATGTGATAGGTGGGTAACCCATCGCCTCACAATCACAAACCCAAATCCCATTAGTCGTCTTTTACGTAATAACAAAATGAGAACATTATAATTACTTTTTTACAAGACGCAATTAAGCTGTGAAACAAAGTTAACTATGGATTGCAGATACAAAAAGGTTACCGACTCAGAATAATGCTACAGCAGAGTTTTCGCAGCGCTTATATTCTATTGGAGCCACATAAAACAACTTTTTACGCTGCTCCTCGTTGCCGGCTTGGGTATTCCACATCTGTCGAAAACAAGATGGCATACCGCCATGTATCGGAAGCCCCTTCTCGGAGATACCTCGCAGTGTCCTTCTATGCCACAATCGGGACAAAATAGAGCGATGAATTCTTAAGACGCCATTGCACGGCAAATAATTTTATTTCAATAATAATAAAAATAGCCAGTAGAACACTGCCTTGAAACCGACCTCGGTGTAATTACGGTACAAGATGTTATTGTATGACAGATTGCAGGCTAACCCAATAGATCAAATTTCCTTCGCTTTGCATGACGTATGTACAGGATGACCGACGGCAGCTGTTAAAAATCAGTCCGAAAAAATACTGGATAACTTGTGCATTAAACGACCACCGTGCACCGGATATTGACAAAAGTATTTTCCCTAGACACAAAATAACGCACAAAACTTGACAGTTGAGTATTTTGTTCTATTTTTATTTGATAAGTATTTATGTACTTCCATTTCCTCGACATCATATCAAACACATTATGTATCAATAACATCATATCAAATTCAAATTGTAATTACATTTATAATAATAAAATAATAAGCAAATAAAATAAAAATATATCTACATTTACCGCGTTTGGTAGTAATAATTTACATAATATTATGTACGTTATATTATGTATTATGTATTTCATTAGAGGATTACATTAAAAACGATGGATTGGTCCTCAGAGAGATGTAGGTGTCTATGAGTCACAGAATCCACTTACCATCAGGTCGGTGTTTTAACCCCGTGCCTCGGAAAGCACGTAAGGCAGTTATCGTGCGCCCGATCTCTCTCTCTCTCTGATCGTGTTGCATTGTCGTCCCATCGGATTATGAGAGGAGGGAATAGAGAGTGGATCTGTGCTTCCCTCGAGCACTTTAATCCTGTCCTGCGCAGATGGCTAATCTACGTTGAGACTGGCCGCCGTGAGCGAAATTCAGAAAAAGCGATCCATCAGCGAGTACTTGTTTTTACAGTCGACCCGCGGTTATTCGATGTTTTGCAATACGGTGTCGGATTATTCGATTAAGACCTTCCCGGTCTAATCCGGAACTTTTGAAAAAGAATACCTTGTAATCCGATCAATTACAAAAATGGTGTGATAAACCCGTTGTGTACTAAGTAAACGATATGAGACTTTGTAAAATATAGTCATAAGACACACGGTTTATTAAAGGATTAACGTCATTAATGCGTTGGACATAGCAATTATAAAAAAGTAAAAACAACGCAAATGTAAATCAATACAAATGTAGCTACAACACATATTCAAATCATACATAATGTTTGGCATTTCGGATTACAGAGTCCGCTGGATTACACAGGGGCCGGATTGCCGCGGGTCGACTATACTTCTATAAAAAAATATGTAGCTAGGTGTATGATAGCGAGTTAAGAGAATTCATAAACTCGTCCTTTCTCCTAAGATTAGCGGCACATATCATTTTATCTCACTGACAACAATAACCTAAAAACAAAGCCCAAACTCTACGCATCGCAAGCGAGGTGTGCGATTCACAAGCATAAACACTCAGACAATTATTCCCATACGAAAATTTATTACGGAAATATACTTCAACAGTGGACTTAAATAATTATAGTTTAAAAAAGCTAAAGAAACACACAAAAGTTAAAATTATTTTATTTTATCCTAGTGATCCCGATCAGGATACTAGGATAAAGTTATTAAATTATTGTATTGTCATCGGTCCTTGATACGAGTGCAAATTTTCAAGGCGATCGGCCGTCTACAAGTTGGAGAAAATTACATTAAAAGATTCCGTTACATAGTTAGTCACATACAGGTCAACCTAATAAAAGCGTGTTATAAAAGAATTGATGAGTGTTGTTTATGATAATATCAAGTTTATTTTTTGTTATCAATTTTACTGCATTTTAGTGTAGCTGTGTTATCAATTTTACTGCATTTTAGTGTAGCTGTGTAAACCTCCGAGGTTACCGATTATTATTTAAGCCGATTTTGCTGTTTATAACCGACTTCAAAAAGGAGGAGGTACTCAATTTGACTGTATGTTTTTTTTATGGGTGTTACCTCATAACTTTTTTTTAGGTGAACTGATTTTGATGATTCTTTTATTTGAAAGCTGGTGCTTCTCATGTGGTCCCATATAAAATTGATCAAGGTCTGACTGGTAGTTTTTTAGTTATCCTTAATAATTTATATTGAAATTGGTTGTACAAAATTTTTAATTTTACCACGTGTTTAAATCTTACTGACAACAACAACCTAAAAACAAAGCCCAATCTCTACGCTTCGCGTGCGAGGTGTGCGATTCACAAGCATAAAACTCAGACAATTACATAATCCCATACGGAAATTTATTACGGAAATATATTTCAACAGTGCACTTCAAATAATTTAAAATTAAAAATTTTGTACAACCGACTTCAATATAAATTATTAAGAATAACTCAAAAACTATTGGTCAGACCTTGATCAATCAAAAGGACCACATGAGAAGCACCAGCTTTCAAATAAAAAAAGAATCATCGAAATCGGTTCACCCAGAAAATCGAATTGAGTACCGTCTCCTTTTTGAAGTCGGTAGAAAAATGAATTGATGAGTGCTGTTTATAATAATATCAAGTTTATTCTTTGTTATCAATTTGACTGCATTTTTAATGTAGATAATATGTAAACCTCCGAGGGAACCGATTATTATTATTTAAGCCGATTTTGCTGTTTTTATTTAAAAAAAAGGAATTTTAGAAACAACGTATTCTCCTTTGTTCTTTAAGCTTCTAGAATTTAACAACAATTGTCTGAACTTTATACAAAACATGTTTTCATAACAACTTGCTATATATATCATCTTAGCACTGCGGAGATGTTTTGAGATAAAAATGAGGTTTCTTTAACAATAATCTTGATCTTCTTCAACCATTGCTTTATAAATCATTGCCTGTATTTTTTTACGAATTACTATATTAAACTGTCTACTATGAAACGAAACAAAACGAAAGACCAATGAAACACAAGATCGATACTAATTAGAAAACGATTCAGCAAAGCGATTGTTTTAATCGAACGCATCCGGTACTATATGCAAGCAATTACAGCTTCGACAAGAGAGCGACACTTTCATCACACGCGCGACTTTCTATGCGCTTAGATTAGCGAACCGATTGCCATATTGGGCACATGCACGATGTTACTTTTCAACCACGTTGATAAACGACTCTAGGACTAGGACACCACTTTAGCATAGAATAGGAAGGAAACTTATCACTGTGTATAATCTATTTTTGTAATCCGACATTATCAATTTTAACATTTTATAATAAGTAATCAGTCTTCAATTACCTACATTACTTTTTAACAGACTACAACAATCCGAAGAAAAAGTCAGAATATGATCCCCTTTCACCTAAAACAGAAAATACGTTTGTTATTACGTGTACGGATGAGATACGAGCACAAAGTCCATCTGTTAAGTATAGTCAATAAGTGAATGCTGTAGCTTATAAAAAAACAACATATGTCATCGATTAATAATCAAAATGCGAATGCAGTGGTCATCCCTGAAGACTAAGACAAACTGCTTCTTTACCAGTAATAATTATAAATTTTAGTAAAAATCGACTTCAAATTGAAACGAAGTTGTTTATTTTATTAGGGGTGAAATTTTTTCCAAATTTATATGGGACCACACTCTTGAAGTATAACCTATTTAATAAAGAAAGAATCATCAAAATTGGTTCACAATCTGCGAAGATATTGCGTAACATACATACAAAAAAAAACATACACTCTAATTGAGAAGCTCCTTCTTTTTGAAGTCGGTTAAAAAGGAACTCTGGTTCTCTCTCCTCACCATATGAAACACAATAGCATTATGCTGCTATTTCACGTTGGTATTATGTGCGAAGGTGTCCTTCCCTAGTCAAACCAAACCATTTGTGTAGCCTATAAGTGTGGCTCGACCATATAAAAGATCACTGTGCCACGCTGTTGTCAATATTAACCCGAAAACGTACGAAGTAAGCATTATGTATGTACACAGTACCGAGAAATAGACACATAAACAAATGACAAGACCTTGCGTCACCACGGGTGTTCTAGTTCTAGTTATAAATAATATTTTCATTAGCGTTTACACTGGCCTAGCTTTACGCGCAATTCTTTGAGGCCGCGAACACGCCGAATCAATTATTTTTATAGACCATACTATTGTAACATGCGGTTATGCAATAAGCGATTTCCATAACTTTCGTGTACGTTCGCATTCCACCGCCTTCCAATTCGGTGTAAGCAAATGATGTAATTTCCTCAAGAAAGTTTTGAACAACATAGTGAATTAAAAAATATATCGAAAAAGATCATATTTGTTTTTTAGATAATTTTATTTCAATAAATATATTTTTATGCTTTACAATATTTTGCTAGCCATTATCACATCAGAGATGCTTTCATAAATGTTAAAGAAATTAAAAAAAAAATAACTAAACAACCCAACCAAAACCAAACCAAAACAAAAAAAAAATAATAAGTAAAAAAATTTTTTTAAGTTATTATAAGCTAGTGCTTGCCCACAATCCCACCTGGTGGAAAGTGGTGATGTAGCCTTAGATGGTAAATCGCACTGTCTTAGCGTAACTCTTGCCTTGAAGACGCCGGCAAATTACACTCCTTTGCTGTACGCATTACAAATGACGAAGCAAACCAATAATCCACTATTAAATTACTATTTATAATGCACATCAATAATCTGACCTCTTAAATAAAGGGGATTGCTCATTCTTGGCTTAACGTGGACAAGTTATTCTGTAAAAAGTATTTTTACGAAAAAATATAATTAAATCTAATATTAATATTTTTTAATTGTGGTAGTAGGAAAGTAAATGTAAAAACAAGTCGTTTAATAAGTATTTAAGTCGATAGAGTTCAAATGCGTCGCCATTTTTTTGGTTGGAGGCTGATTCTGTGTTGACACATTAATAATAATTGTGGTTACTGTCTTAATAATCGATTTCTCAGAGTTAAAAAAAAGTATTTTCTTGTAAATGTGCAATCAAGTGATTTTCAGAAGGTTTTTATTATATTTATTTTCCTTTAATTATATAAAAAACAAACAAAACACTCATTGTTTTGGCCTGCAAATAATTTTACATCCGATTATAATATTAGTTCGGTTGTCGTCAACTCGATTTTTTTATTACCTGGCAACACCAACTGTCAATAATGATATGTATTTGTATACTTACAGTGGAAAAAAAAAACATTCGCTTTGCCTCCGTGTATTGCGACACTATTCCGATGATATCCCGGCCGTCAGTCTGAGCGAGATTAGAATGGCTCTCCAGCACCTTAAAAACGGCAATGTCCCAGGCGAGGATGGAATTACAGCTGAGCTTCTGAAAGCGGGTGGAAAACCGGTACTTGAAGTCCTTCAGAAGCTCTTTAATTCCGTCCTCCATGGTGGCATTACACCGGAGGTGTGGAGCAGAAGTGCGGTGGTCTTGTTCTTCAAGAAAGGAGACAACGCTCTCTTGAAGAACTACAGACCTATTTCCCTTCTGAGCCGCGTCTACGTGCTGTTTTCGAGTCATTAGGCCTCTTTTCCATACACGGTTTCTCGCCGTCGAAAATCTACGGTTAATTCGCCGCGTGTAGGCACGGTCGTCAGTGGTATGGATCACTATGGGCTTGTCGACATGCACGGTGGCGCCAGGCACGGCGCCGCGACCGCGTGCGCCGTGACTGCCCTCGGCGCGCCGCGTCTACGCACGGCGTGATTTTCACCAGTGTTGTATGGCAGTCTATCGGGGTGTGTCGACGGTGCCGGACGTACGCACGGATTCGTGACCGCTTATATACGCTGTTTCGCGATTTTATTATAAAATGAACATAAATCAAGAATTATTAATTACGTTGATTCAAGAAAGGCCTGTAATATGGGATAAGACCATCGACGATTATAAAAATAAGCGGCTTAAATATGATTCCTAGAAAATATTTATTCATTTCCAGCCCACATTTGAAGATTTAAGTGGTGATGAGAAAAACAAGTTTGGTAAGTTACAGATATTTAATTATTAACTTTTTACTTATGCATAGTTGTTTTGATAGGAGAGGCGACCTTCGTTAGATACAAAATATTGTGCAAATCTGTTGCGAACTTCATTAGCCGCCAAACTGCGAACTGCATTCGTGATAGGTAACTGGATTAGTTCCGATTCTGAATCAAGGTGGACTCATTTTCACTCGCATTTGAAACTGAAAGTTTTCCTGCTTATGTATAAATTTTGCAAACACAACATGTTTTCACAATATCAACTGCCAAATCGATGGACACATTCATTGGCCGGTGAAAAATTCGCCATTTATTGGATAAAATGCCAAACGCACATTCAACAAATCTTCGCTCTTGTGAGTCTGTAGTTAAATGTACGTTTTAATTGATCAAGCTGATGACCACCAAATGGACGAAGCAAGTGATAATGCAAAGCAAAGGCTTCGTCCGCAACGAACACATATGGCAAATCGTAGTCAATTCCAGGCAAACGTGTTGCATCGGGTAGATTTAATCCGTTGTTTGTTAAATTTTTCCAAAATGGGGTCTCTTTAAACACACTGGAATCACACTCCTTTCCGTAGGCGCCAACGTCAACAAATATAAAGTTGTAATCGCTATCTACTACTGCCATCAAAACTATAGAAAAAAAATGTTTGTAATTTAAAAACATCGAGCCACTATCAATTGGCTTAATAAGTCTGATGTGTTTTCCATCGACCGCTCCTAAGCACAGCGGGAAGTTGGAAGATTCTTGAAATTTGCTTGCAATGTGTAGCCAGTCTTCTTTAGATGGCATTTTCATATATTCTTTATACAGTTCTAACCAAATGTAGTGGCATACTTCGTACGATGCAACTTATGGTTTTTATTCCAATTCTATAGCTGTAGTATAGGTCAGTAAAGGTATCTCCTGTTGCTAGATACCTGAAATATAAAACAAAACAGTTCAGGTTCAAATACTAAACCCCATTTTAGGTCGGGGTCGATTCAGTTTAGGTCGGGGGTTTTCATAAATTTTGAATTTAATAATTATTATTTATTTATTTTCAGGGCAAATGGTGATGAAGAAGTGGACCAATATGAAAGATAGCTGGATAAAATATGACAAAAAATTAATGAATGTAAGTCTGGTTCTTCAGCAAAAAAATAAGAAAATATATGTTCTATGATGAAATGATGTTCCTAAAAAAAAATGTTGAGCATCGCAAGACCGATTCTAACATGACTGAACATGTTCATGATTCTAGCCTCAGTAATGAAAATTTTGATAGTGCAGTCCCGAATCAATCAAGCTCGGGATACACTGAACGGAGTGAGACGCGGGCTAAAAAAGAAAAAATGAACTAAGTGAAGTTGACATTAGGTTTATGAAGTTTATGGATTCAGCAGAACGAGATGAGAAAAAGAAAAGCCGTAGTATGAACTTTTTATGGGATCGCTGATACAGTTGACAAGTTCAGTGATGAAAATATGATAGACTTTCAGTTTCAAGTAATTTCAATAATTAAAATATTCAACAAAGACAGTGTACTCAGTATATACCCATCAAGAAACCAATGGGATCAAGGCCATCAAGGATATTTAAGTGGTACAGCATCCTCAAATGCGCAATCGTCAACATATGGATATTCTACAGCTGCTAGATCGAGCTATGGAATAAGTCGTCCACAGACGTCTTCTCATGATTTTGGACACGGTTCTGGTTTAGAGCCAATCCACTACCGACCCGAATCACAATTATCTGTACATAGAAATGGGAAATATCTCGCAGATTCTCAAGTTTCTATTGAAGACGAATTCGATTTTAGTACCGCACTTGAGTAGCATTTTCAGCGTAGTGTATTTTTGATTTACTTTCTTAAATTAATAATTATTAAAATTCAATTACATGTAATAATTTTGTTTGTGTGCAATAAACAATTTTAAACTAAAATATGTCATTTAATTTTGTACCTACTTACCTCAGAGTTACAGCCAATCTTTCTGCGGCGATATACTCTCTCGCATAAAAGTATCTTGATGTTTTAGTTCCTGGGATAATTTTGGAGCAAGTTGTCGAATGTAGTTTTCTGCATTCTAAAATAATGTAAAACTTGTCTTCATCTTCTCTCAATTGATTCTTGACAAGTGTATGAAACGCGCCATATTCCTCCCTTTTTCTAAAATCGGATGTATCCAAAACCTTACTTCCCTTTTTTTTCTATTTTCTTTTCCTATATATGTAATAAGCAACTATAATCTTTTTTTCGTAAGAAAATTCATGACGCAGCACGTCACAATGAGTAAAAGCGCTACTAGCCAGTACTTACCAATGTCTCGCGCGGTGATTTTGCCGTATCATGTACAAGCTAGCACGTTTTTCAACCGTACGGCTTACACACCGTACGTTTGAACAACCGTGTAATGGAAAAGAGCCTTACGAATCGTCTCACATGCAGACTCGACGACTTCCAGCCTCCGAACAAGCCGGTTTCAAAAGGTTTAGCACCATAGATCACATACATACCCTTCGGCAAATTGTACAAAAGACCGAAGAGTACAATCTGCCACTTTGCCTTGCGTATGTTGAATATGAGAAAGCCTTTGATTCCGTCGAAATTTGGGCGGTTCTGCAGTCCCTTCAGCGGTGCCAAGTGGACTGTCGGTATATCGAGATGCTGAAGTGTTTGTACAGTAGGGCTACAATGGCTATCCGTACAGAACCAGGTACGAAACCTATCCAACTGCAGAGGGTGTAAGACAGGGTGACGTAATATCCCCGAAACTCTTCACCGCTGCATTGGAAGACGTTTTCAAGCTACTGGACTGGAAAGGATACGGTATTAACGTCAATGGCGAGTACATCACTCACCGACGATATAGTCCTTATGGCAGAATCGCTGGAGGACCTAAGCACTTTACTCAATGACCTCAATAGTGTCTCCCAACGGGTAGGTCTCAAGATGAACATGTACAAAACAAAAATCATGTTTAATGTCCATGTCACACCTATGCCGGTAGTTGTTGGAAGCACTAAGCTCGAAGTTGTTGACGAATATGTTTACCTGGGACAAATAGTCCGACTAGGTAAGTCCAACTTCGACCGAGAGGTCAATCGACGGATTCAACTCGGCTGGGCAGCGTTCGGGAGATTACGCCCCATCTTCTCGTCAGGCATACCTCAAAACCTCAAAACTAAATTGTACAATGAGTGCGTGTTGCCAGTGATGACATATGGAACTGAGACGTGGTACTTCACTGCTGGCCGTATGAGGAAGCTCAAGGTCGCTCAGCGAGCTATGGAGGGCTATGCTCAGGGTTTCTCTGCGTGATAAACAGAAATGAGGATATCCGCAGTAGAACCAGAGTAACCGACATAGCCCAAAGTTAGTAAGCTGAAGTGACAATGGGCCGGCCATATCGAAGAACCAACAACCGATGGGGAAGAAAGGTTCTCGAGTGGCAGCCTCGTACCGGAAAGCGAAGTGTAGGGCGTCCCCCCACTAGATGGAGTGACGACCTGGAAAGACATGCAGGAAGTCAATGGATGCAGTTGGCTCGGGACCGTGCTTTGTGGCGTTCCGTAGGGGAGGCCTACGTTCAGCAGTGGACTTTTTTGAATGTTGTTTCGGTTATTTTTGTGAAGTATTTTGTTTTTGTTATAATGGACTCCGATACCGCTCCAATTGAAGACCCGGCTTTACCGTTGGACACTGAATGAAATGTAAAGCTCATGACGATGACTCTGGCGCTATTTCGTTAAACGTTGAACCGGCTTTAAATGACAAGAAATACTCATAATTGTAACTTTTTTTTTAGCGACAAGTTTTAGCATTACTCATGCCAAATATGAACTATTTTTACACTCTCCTGCAACCTTATTACTATAATTCGTTTCTTTGAGGTATAAACTATTAAAAACCCCAGTCCTTAAATATTATAGTAAATTTTCAAGTTGAGCCAAATTACCCTAACAAACTGAGCAATTCCCTTTATAATATAATAAATTCTATAACTATTTTAACAAGTTTCTTCTTTCAAAGTTCATACAAATATTTTATATAGATACTTACTGATTTTGTGGTCCCAAATTCGAATCCCGAGTTTTCTATTAAGAAATTCTGTCGCAGTATGGAGTCAGAAAGTTGGAGGCGTTTCATCCCCGTACCTAGTAAAGCGCGTAATGCTATTGCTTTTGTACCTAATCTCTCTCCTTTCATGTCAGATTGGACTATGTGAGGAAATAGAAAGTGCGCCTGTGCTTGCCCACACACTTGTGCACTGTAAACTGCCAAAATCGAAATTTGGTGTCAAGGACATTCTTTTATGAAAATTTATTTTTGAACAATTTATTGAAACATTTTTTTTATTCCACAGGTAGAAATAACAACTTACATAATTTTCATAATCAATCCTACCTTTTTATAATACAAACAATCTTTTCAGTTTTATCTCCAACTAATGTGTGAGCAATCTTAGATCATAATTCATTAGTTCCAAGAAACTATTACATTATAAGACCTAGGTCATGTGACATCATAGCCAGGTGCAACAAAGCTGTCATACCATTCACACAGCAAATAACTCAGTAATTTAAAATATTTGTTTTAATATATGGGGACTTACAATAACTCTATCCACACATGGGTATTCTTTAAAAAAATATTAAATACTAGATGGATTCCGGTGCGTTGCTACCGCAGAAGAAATAATTGTGGAAATATCATTTTAAATTTGGAAGAGTTATAATGTTTAATTAGGAATGATTATGATATATAACTTTCAAATAAATTTGTTGGTAATATAATAGTTGGTAATATAACCTTTGTGCAAGTGCAAGCAATAAGCTGAAAAAGTTTTTCCACAATCTGATGAACTGTATGGTAGCGCATAAAATACAAACAAACAAACATTAATTTTTATATATTAGATTATAAAATTAAAATTTCTTTATAAAAAAAGTTCTTGACTAAAGCATAATATTATGTTATGTATAATGAGTATCATGTAAAAAGTAGTCATGTGGTGATGGTATAAGAGAATCCAACACCGCAATTCGTTCCGTAAGTGTCATAAGAGGTGAATATGGATGATGCAAGAAAAAACATACTATGGCTTCCAATAGTATAACCAACTCGTTTATGCCAGATGTAAGCAAAGAAGTGAGCGCAAAGCTAAAACAAACTTTTGATTACAAGCTAAAACAAACTTATGTTACAAGTTTTTTTTTTATTTCTACTCTGTGTAGTAGGTAGTTGGACTTAATTGTCTTTCTACATAAACTTTTAAGGGCAGTCATTGGAACCTTTTATCCACATCATTATTTTAGTGAAAGGATAAGAATTTAAATTAATTTATAATTTTTAACCATTCAATTTTAATATAACATTTTTAATCCATGGCATGACAAAGTAGAAAATTCATTTTCAATCAACTACAAAAAAGGGGAGAGGTTTACAAACCGACGGATTTTTTTTTATGTATGTTCACCGATTACTCGAAGATGCCTGAACCGATTTTTTTTTTTGTTTCGATGTGTATACTTCCCAGGTAGTCCCATAAATTCTATTGAAATCGGTAAAAAAATCAACAATAGATTATATTTATATTGAAGTCGGTTGTACAAAATTTTTAATTTTACCACTTGTGTCAAAGTGAGTCGTAGTCTTTGTACCGGCTAACTATTGTGTATGCTTTACTTCAGTGAATCACAAATGGAGGTGAAGGTGCACACTGTTGATTTTGTTCTTAAAACAGCTAAGCTTGTAAATTTTAACTAGTGTCCTTATTTTAAATCTGTACTAATTTCTAATGTTCATCATCACCATTACAGCCGATCACAAGTAGACTATTGAACCTAGGATGTCAAAAAGTTCCATTTTCAAAACCATTTCTCAAATAAACAAATTTTTGACATTCTTTTTTGTTGACAACCTTGTCATATAACTTCCAGTGGTAGATAAAAAGCCTGCCGTTATTATTGGGCTACATAAGGTAAATGAATTAGGTTTAATATAATTATTAATTACACTAATTTCTTCAATCAGAGTAATAAACAATAATCATCACTATAGATATTATTGATGTTACGAGTGTAGTTCAGGCTAAGCGCTCGCTATAAATATCACAGTACGCGAGCAACCCGGGTTCAATCACTGCTGGCACCAATGAAATTGTTAATTGCAATTTTAAGTGCTGATTTACCACATGCTCGACGGTGAAGGAAAACATAGCGGCGAAACCTGCATGTCTGAGAAATAAGAAAGAAATATATTTCGAAGACATGTGAAGTTCACCAACAGGAAGAGTGGCAGATATTTCCTTGCCCTAAAACCCTCTCAGAAATGTGAGGAGGCCTGTGCCCAGCAGTGGACCATTTATAATCTGTAACTTTTAACTTTTTATAGGTATTATTGTTAATGACAATATTGACAAATGTACTGTAAAGACTAATTGGGCTATTGCCCAGGGGCGATAGCCCAATTAGAATAAACCAAGAGACCAAGAGAAGCAGAATGGACCAAGGAAAATCACAATTTCAATATTGTCTAAATAGTTACAGTACTTCTTCCTACTACTTCATCCCCTATTTTGCCACCCTTAGGAGTGGAATTTATTCTCCAAATGTTTAGGGGACAATCCTTGAAGTATAACCTATTAAACAAAAACAAACATTAATATTGTAGGTACATTATCTATTCACAAGTGGCAAAGATAATATAAATAGAGATAATATAATAAAAATTATATATACAAAAAATATAGTCAAATTGTCCTCCTTTTTTGAAGTCGGTTAAAAAATAACAACAGTAAAGGCCAACAGAGCTGCTAATTTTATTAACCCAGCCAGGGTGGGTTTTGAACCTAAATACATCAATGGTTATATGCTTTACTAATAATTGCCACTAATCACCATAAAGTCTTGAGCTTACAACCACATTAAGTAAAAGTATTGTTAACCCCCGAAGTAAAAGAGGGGTGTTATATGTTTAACGTGTGCAACTGTGTATCTGTGTGTCTGTCTGTGGTATTGTAGCTCCAAAACGGATGAACCGATTTAAATTTATTTATTTTTTTGTTTGAAAGGTGACATGATCGAGAGTGTTCTTAGCTGATTCAAGAAAATCTTTTCAGCCGTTTGAATATCATCAGCTCTTTTTGTTTAGGGGGTTTAAAATTTTCAATTTAAGTTATTATATTCAATTTGCAAAAAAGAGTATAAATAGACCATATTCATCAAAAGCCAAATGCTGGATTTACTTACAATGAAAAAAGTTTATCTTTTTTAGAAAGTGATACCTAGTACCTTAATGTTATAGGATAACAAAGCAATCTTTCCTTCCTGCTATGATAGTATCCTATCACTTCCTTCTACCACCACCTTATCTATTGGAACTGAAAATACTCTTTTTACTATATTGTTACCACTTATCATGTTTTTAAGTAGATAAGATAAAGCTATAAGCTCAGGCATTCAGTAAACATTACAAGCAATGTAGGGCATGAATATACCTGTATTTTATAAATTCACATCCTGATCATTTAAACCCAAGGCAAAGAGGGTCTATTGAATAAAAAATCTGTTAGATTAGCAATGCAACTTCACTCCGAACACATTCCATAAAACAAGAAAGCATCTTGAAAGATGAAAAAGATACAGTCTACAAATTGCGAAACATGCAACACAATCGAAGATATACAACACTTGTTTGCAGAATGTTCCAAAAACCATCACAAGAGGAAACTACTGCTAGCCAAAACTAACATTAAAATGAGTAACATAGGTGAATATCAAAGCATTCTCTCTAAACCATTGTCAAAAGCTGCTCTAATGGTGTATCATTTAAAGTAAGTACAGTTAAACTCGCTTAAGACGATTTGAAGGCACCCAGCCAAAATCGCGACTTAAGCGGGAAAGCGTATTATGCGGAATAGGGAAAATAAAACATAGCATTTACAAATTTTGTGTAGGTATTGAGTTATAGGTATATTTATAAATTTGTTAGAAAGGTATAATATTATATATATATATGTATATGTATTTAAATACGTTACATCATAGTTAATTATTATTTATAATGATATTACTCAAAGTAATCACTTATTTTGGTTTGACAAAGAGATTTTGATGCATTAGTAATGACAAGGCTTTCAATATAACTTTTGCAGTGCGTCTTCACTTTCCCCGAAAGAAGATAAATAGTGCCTTAAACCCTTTACTGCTGATAATGCCTCTACTTTTGACAAAGTCGGAATTGACGGACATCTTCAATAAGATCTTCGATTGAACGGGTTTCGAACGGTGCAACATTGTCATCAATGGAAGAATATCCAGGAAAACCCAGCAGTATCGCGGGTTCTTCTTCCAACACGACATCAGCTTTGTTATTTCAGAAACCTGCTTTCTTGAAACAATTTTGTATGGTTTCAGGCTTAATTGCTTGCCATGCCGCTGCAATGTTTAGGATTGCATCATGCTCAGTCAAGGATCGTTTGCTGTCAGGGTCTTCCATTTATTTAAGATAGCGATGTATCAATTGTGTTCTGTAGCCTTGTTTAAGGACTTTTATAATGCCCTGATCCATTGGTTGCAACTTGCTTGTCGCATTCGGAGGTAAGATTGATGTTCTTTAGCTCAACATCTTTAGGGTGAGCGGGGCAGTCATCAATGATGAGAAATGTGTGCTACTTGACTCGGCTCGGGTGTTGCACAGATGGCGTATTAGACGGAATGACGAATCGTATTAAGCGTGTTAAAAATGTATGAAAACATGCCTCAAGTTGCAGGGACTGATATAAAATAGCGTATTATGCGAGAAATTGTATTAAACGTGATCGTATTAAGCGGGTTTTACTGTATATTGTATGTATAAGTAACTTAATTAATTAACTGTTTTGTGTTATTAATTGTTTTTAAAGTACAATGGGCCTGACATGTTAAAAATAACGAAAGTCCCTTAATTAAAAAAAAATTAAAAAAAGAAATTAAAACCATAGCGGTTTGTTAAACGGAGTTGTCCTATTGGCAGAGACTACAATTTGGACTGGACTGGACTTCAATTTGGGATGATCCTCACACACTTCTCTCGCTTCTTTGAGATCCATATACCTAAGCATACATGCTCGTCACTTAAGGGCATCCCATAGTAAGAATATCTTTATAAAAATATTTAACAACTAACAATATTATGGCCTTTAATTTTGTGATTAGGTTACAATAATTATGCCCCAGAAGATTATTTTTCAAAAATTATGATTCAAAAAGAAGGAGGAGGTTCTCAATTCCACTGTTTTTTTATATTATCTGTTACCTCAGAACTTTTTTCTAGGTGAACAGATTTTGATGATTCTTTTTTATTTGAAAGCTGGTGCTTCTCATATGATCCCTTATAAATTTGATCAAGATCTGACCAGTAGTTTTGAGTTATCCTTAATAATGCGTATTTAATTACTTCGACTATGTTGAAGTTGGTTGTACAAAATTTTAAAATTTACCACTCGTAGCTAGAGGCTTCTCAATGAAATAAAAGCAGGCATTTTTTGGGTAAAAATGTGACTTAAAACTAAAACTTAAAAACTAAACACAAAATTATGGACAACACAATACATTGACAGCCCCGTGGAGTAGTGGCTTAGGAATGAGTTATGGTGCTGAAGGACGAAGGTTAAAATCACACATGGCATAAGTATTTATATGGCCTACAAATAATTGTTCTAGGTCGGTGAATTTTGTGCAATTTATAGATTGCCTCTACGACATAAGAGAAAATCTTAATGTGAGGGTAACAATTATTTTTTTAGAAGAATTTTAATTAATACTGAATAACTAATTGTCGAGATTAGAGAATTAGGTTTTACAGTTTAATATTACACATTTGAATATATAATGTATTTAAAACGTTTGAATTATTTACATGAAATTACGGATAGTTAAACAGATTTTTAACTACTATTTTCTTTTTTATCAGATGTGGGGCTCCCAGTACAGAGGCCTTCAGCTATAATACTGTTAATGTTTGAAAATGGGTTTCCAGTGAGAATTGAAATGTTAAAATAACTTTATCAAATTTATTTTCTAAAATGTTTTTTATTTTCGAAATTTGAAGTAATTACATTATTAGCTACATTTGTAACTTACTTGTAATAAAGTGGGGTCAATAAAAAATATAAAAGATACTATTGCCAAATAATGCCAAAAGCAATAGATCTGCTGTAAAATGTGTGGCGTTAATGTAAATGGCAAAACTTATAAATCTACCATCTTGTAGACAATAAAAATTTTACGTGATATTTCATTGTGTTAATCATAGTTGAGCCTTTTAATTTGTTAAAAAAAACAAATTCAAACAAGGCTGATAAATAAAACGTGCATTATCGTTTCCAGGAGGCTCCCTCGAACGAACTGAACAAGCATATTTTCCATATGACGTCAGATAGTTTACTTCCTAACGAACGCTCCCACAGACATAGATAAGCAGAAAATAGTAAAAACTTACCCGTCTCCAACAACGACACATTTTATGGCTTGCATTTTGCGATTTCAACGACCGTGGTCACAAATAGCACACGAAAATCCACAAGGTTTCGAAACCAATCTTAATCAGCAACCACTGCACTTACGATTGCGTCTATTTGCAAAAACACACAAGCATTACAATCAACACTAGCAATTCAATGGCACAGTTTCAGATAACGATATAAATTTTCATATCTTTAAACAAGCGATAAGAACAAACTGTTCAAAAATAAATCGTTCAGGTATTAGTATTGAGACAAGACGTTTCGCCGTTCGCCGATGGCGATTACGTGCACTAGTGATGCGTCTGATTTTTAATAAAAGTATTTATGGATACGAGTGATTTTGTAAGTCTCACACTCGAGTGAAAAAGGAAATCAAGTTTCGGTTTTTATTGTACTCTCTCTTACTATTTTTTCTTATCTCTTTTTTTTTATTAGGTATGCATTTCTAAAACCACTTTATATCACAACATAACTAAATCGACCTCGCAACTCAAACAGCACAATCTTTTGCTATGCACAAAAAAAACTGAAATTCGATTCTACTCTTTCTAACCAAGCAAGCGTTTTCAGAGTGAAAAAGATAAAGCGAATTTTACTACATTTGATAGATTTGGATTCTTGGATAAATGAATTAGACACTGGAACAAAGACCTATACAACTATATATTACTATATAAAGTAAAAAAAGTTTAAATTGTTACTGTTATGATAATGTAGTCACCCATGTAACCTTTCTTCTTGTTTTTAACCTTTTTTCCTTGTCCTCTTTACTTGTACGTTGTTGTTCATAAGCTGCCTGCGCCATAATTTATGCTCCTTTAACCACGTCTCGTATTCCACCCTAGCTTCGTTGTATTTTCTTTAATTTCTTACCCTTATTTATTATACTGTTGTAAATAAACTCTTGTTTTATTTTATAGACTATAGATTTCATGTCTTTTAACTTAATTGCAAAACAACTGGGGGTATTGTAAATAAACATAATATAACATATAAATTTAGATATTAAGTTAGGTGCAGAACCCATTAAATTTTATTAGTACATTAAACACATTAAATTACTTGTTTAGTTTTACAAGTCTTAAAGTTTATGAAATGGTTTTCTTACTTCCTTGGGAAGAAAGGCATATTATTTAGTTTTATAAAATTGACAAAATTAATAATAATGTAACAAAAAGTCCCATATTAATTGATGTGTGAGCAGTGAGAGTACCCTAAGAAAGAGACGCGACTACTTTGGAACCTCTCATTTGGCTCGTTTTTATCATCACACTGCGCAGTCCAACTAAGATGTAAGTTCATGGTTTAAATTGCTTAAAATGGCTATTTAGAACATCTTTCTACTTGTTTACTAAAAACTATCTCATAAATCTCAGATAATGTAATTCTTAAAATTAAGTTTAGAGAATAGTTAATTCGAGTGACAAGGAAACTCAAGTGACGCATAAGTAGCTGAATCGAGTGACTCGATAACAATCGTTTTCGGTTGACATCACTAAGACGTCCTGTAGCAATAGCCTATAGATAACGAAAATATTCTTTATCTATGCAATAGCCAATAACCACAGACTATTATGATGCCAAATGCCAATAACAAATCAAAGAGATTGTTGTTGTTAAGTTTTAGCAGTTAAGGTAGCCAAATATCTTATACCATACAGCCTAGTCTGATGTATATTTTATTCAATAAATGTAAATTTTATTTTAATGCCGATTCGTCACATCGCGAAGTTATTGCAAGGTTTTGACGACAACTCACTTTTCAGTCGACTTCAAGAAAAAGAGGAGATGTACAATTTAAATGTATTATTTTATTTGTATGTATGTTACGCGATATTTTTATACTTTGCAAACCCATTTTGATGTTTTTTTTTTAAATTAGGTACTTAATAATTCAAGAATAATCCCTTATAAAATTGAAAAAAATATCTCCGCCCCTAAGGGTGATAAAATAGGGAATGAAATTTTTAATATATCTTTTGAGATGACATGGAGAGTATAATATTCCTAAGTTCACTCAAAAGGGTAAAAAATTAACTTAAAAAGTAAAAACCATCTTTAAAGAACTAAACGAATAAAATAATTTCATATTTTGAAGACGGGGATGGAATAATTCTTCTATATACTGTCCTAGCACCGACTTCAAAATTATTTTTTTGTAATATACTTATCTTTGAAATTGGCTTTTACTTAATTATATTAAAAAAATTATAGGTATCAAATCAACTTCAAACTATTATTTTAACGATGATATAAGAACAACGATTCGCGGATGGTAAAGTTCTCATCAAACATCAAAATAGAAAGGAATTAGCAAACCTACAAAAAACAATGATGTTAACTGCCTTGTCCATGATGAAAATGAAAATTTCGATCACATATACTCCGAAACTACAAACTTTAAATTTTTAATAACAATTAATGGTATTGAAAAATTGATAATGATAGTTGTTGGTGTAATGTAGCTCGTGGCTTCGCTCGCCTAGAATTAACCCAAAAAAGAGAGTAGAAAAGGAAGGGTCGTTTGATAAAAATTGGTTCATATTGGATACTAATTAAAGAGTGACTATTCTAAATAAATAGTACTGCGCCGTAATTATCATATGAATGAATTATCACAACAATTTTATGAATTTTATGTCTTGCTTGTTATTAAAACTTATAGAATAATAACTTAAACTTTTAAAGTTTACGAAGACCTGAAAAATAAGTGATAATACTTATTCCGCATGTTATAGTGGCGGCGTAAGAGATCCACTACCCCATATCATCCCGTGGTTGTAGTAAGAGTCAGCAGAGGGAGATTAAAACAAGAGTTCAAAATAATAAAAAATTGCGGTTGTCAAACTGCCAAGTCTGCCAAGCATCGCACGTATGGCAAATATCCCCCTTTGAGGCAATCTATGGGGGAGGCATATGTTCAAAAGTGGATTGGAGGTAGTGTGCGTCAAAATAAGCTTTTACTTTGCTTTAACTTTTAAAATCATCATCACCGTCATCATCGTAAAAACAGCCCTTCATAAGTCAACATAATGCTATTGCAAGGAATGCCATAAAACAGGGTTCCAAGCTACTTGCCGACTTTATCGACTTGCTACATGTTGTAACACCATCTTGGGGGGCCTTCCTACACTTTGCTTTCTCTTACTCGAGAACCTTCATTCCCCATCGGTTTTTAGTTGTTCGAGTTACATGGCCGGCTCATTACCACTTCAATTTATCAATCTGTTGAACTTATGACGGTTACTCTCTTCTACTGCGGATATCTACCATATTACATACAGCCCACTCCATAGATTGCTGAGCGACCTTGAGCTTCCTCATACGGCCAGCGATGATGAACCACGTCTAATGGTTCCTTCCTTTCCTTATGTATATTTTTCATAATTATTAATCGCGGAAATTCCTTATGTCATCACTTGTTTTCAAGATTTAAGGTGTATGTGGCGAGAAGATGTGTCACAATCTCCTGAATGCTGCTCGTTCGCGACTAGTTCGTATTACACAATATATGAGGCGGGTACTTACGATATTTGGTTATCGAAATCCTGTATTATATTTAAAAAATGGCTTAGACTGGATTTTATTGACATATTAATGTGGTGTGACTTTATGTATTAAATATCTACGCATGTGAAACGCCTATCAAAAGTCCACTGCTGAATATAGGCTTCCCTATAAATTACCCACATATTTGCCATAGTTACCTTCCACACACTTAGCAGGCGGGTTGGCAACCGCAGTTTTTTGTATTTTTAGTTGTTATTAAGAAGACGTTGCTACCCATCTTCTGGTTTGTTTCCCTCTGTTACTGCTCACTTTATGGATATCCTTAAATCTCCACTATACGGAAAACAATTAACAAAAAGCGATAACTGAAATACTTCGATGGTGATAAGAACCTCAATTTCATCAGTTTAGGCTTCATGGGATATTATCGTCATTAAATAACGATTAATTTCGCAATGTAACGCATGAAAATATTGTAGAGATTTTTTTTAAAATAATTAGTGTCCGTAGGAATGTACAATAAATGGAATGTACTTGGAACTGCTATTGAGCTTGAAGCCTGTTCAGTTCTCAACTCTTTTATCAGCGAAACCGACATTCCCGAGCATTTTTTTGTACCGAACTTGGCCCCTTTTTCACATTTATATTTTAGGTTAGGGTATCTATTCAAAGTTACAAGTTTGTAGGTCTAATAGTTTTTGAGTTATCGTGGGGTCGAAAGTGGTGCACGACATAACACACTGTCAGTGCGTTGCCTTTTTATTTTCCAAACTAGGTTGTCACACTAACGTGTGTTTATATTAGATGTATATGGCTAAAGATCACGGAATACGTACGCAACATATGCGATGCAACGCTCCTACGTTGGTGTACACACTTGACCTACGTATGCAATGTACGTTTGGCGTCAGACACTCTTTTCACTTCTTAGCGGATGCACGAGTACAAATTTATGCCATATTTTCTAATTCTGAGAGTAAGTTTGATAATAATTTACTTGATCTGATGTTCATAAACGAATATAATATCCACGTCAGAAAAAAAAATAAAAATGCTTTTAAAAAAATTAGAAGCGAAGATATAGGGTTCATGAAATAAATAAACAAAGAGAGGAGTTTAGAGAATACTATAACACTAGTTATGGAGCTGGAAAATGATAACGAATGATTTTTTCTGTATAATGTGTTATTTCTGTAATACATAAAATTATGACTCATATCTAATTGTAACTGGGATGAAAATACAAAAAAAAACAAATTTTTTAATTTTGCGCCTCGAACTCTTGGTTTCACGTTAATAACAAAAATGATAACAGTAGGTGGATAGCTACTCACTAGGTGTAGTTTGGTTATTTCTTCACATTCTGTATTACGTAATGTAGTATTGCAATATTTAACATATTTAATAAATACATTTGTATCGCCTTACCAAATCTCCCATTTTGACAACAAAATGCGTGCACTGTACAAATGTCTATTTGTTTTTGACGTGCTAGGAATAAGATCTAGGAACACACTATATTATAGTCGTATGCGTGGGATTGCGTACAAACCTCCACCTTCACACGCCGATCTGGACATCGCAGGTCGACGTTGCCACGGAAGCGTGTGATTGCGTTGCATACGATAAGTGTGTTTCTAATGCTGGGGCTACACTAACGAGAAATGCCGTTAATTATCGCGTTGATGGGCGTTGAATGTAGGTGTGGCCACGCTTAACGCGATAATTTTACAACGGCATGCTGTGCCGTTTGCCGTTGGGCGATAACAGTGGCGGTACATCAAAGATTAACGCACGAATTAACGCGTTGAAGCGGCCACACTGATTTCTCATTGTGCACGGTGAGCGCAACGGAGTCGCGTATGGCTGTGATGGAGTGGAATAATGAAAAGTTATTACGTTTCTTGAGATTCTGCAAACAGAACCATGCTTACAATGATAAAATATATTCATACAATAAACATACACTCATCAAATATAGATGAGTGTAAATGTTAAACAAACGTCCATTTTAACGGAACTGTCCTTTTCTCGGTCACCTGTCCCGTTATCCCCAAACAAAGCTCCGGGACGCAAAATAGTCCCGTTTTCCTGAACCGTGCGAAAATTTTAAACTATGAAGTTCGTCAGACACGAAAGGTGCGAGCAGGACCACCAAAAAATAACCGAATGGGATAATTTAAAGTTTTCATGAAACTCGTTGGGTGGAAATATTCAAACACTTTCCAACAATCTTTATATAAATTCTTTTGCATTTTAATCGAATATATTTTATGTCTACCTGGTACAAATTCTCGAAAAACTATTTTTTTATTATGAATAAATTGTGGATGTCTGAAAAAAATCACTTACAGGTTCCAGTTCTCAAGGCGATGTTGATAACAATGTAAAATGGTCAATGTAAAAAAACTTGCCCAGAATTTTATTCTTATTTAAAATCATCACCAACTTTATTAAAGCAAATTTGTTCCACTGACAAGTATAAATATAATTAAAAATATGTGCATTTAATAATTACTGTCTGAGGAAATTTGCTTTAATGAAGCAAATTGAACTGATGATTAATTTTTATTTTTCACAATTTGTTAAAATAAAAATAATTATAATTAATGTGATTATAATTGCAGTGAACATTAATTGTATAAAGTTACAGTTTTTAAATAAATAACATAATATTTTTTTATTGTTAACCTGCTAACTGGGGAGTATAAATAAACCCATGTCCCGTTTTGAGTTAAAAAATAAATGGTCAGTTTACATTAATGCCAACTTTAACGCCGTTCAACGGCATTGAAATTGAAATGACGTTGACCGTCCAAATGTGGCCACTCACTTTATCGCGTTATAATTAAGGCAATAATTGTTGCGTTTATGGGCATTGACGTTTCTCGTTAGGTGTAGCCCCAGCATAATGCATAGTTTTTTGTACAAAATTAAGTGTCCAGATGTCATAATGCGTTGCATATGTTGCGTACGTGGTACCGGTGTGTCTCTACGTTAATACCTACCTACTATTTTTTGGCTTAGTCTTGTAATCGATGCCACAAATATGAAAATACAACATAAATCTAGTTATTTTCTATGATAGTGTTGTGCTCTTTGATCTAAAGGATTTGCGAGTCTGCTAGTTTTGGTATTCAAACACATTAGTAATCGTTAAAAATATAATCGAGTCATATTTACATTAGCTTATGCAATAGTTGTAAGGTGAAATTTGTAATCCAAAATGTTAAACATCTAAATACTAATGTTGTTATAATATGTTAAAATGATAGAAAAGACCATAAGGATGTTTTATATTTATGGTACAATACATCTACAAGACTCCATTAGCTTAGCTACAATTGGGTATCTATAAGATAAGCAATTGTAGCTCGTATATTTGTCAATGTGGGTTTTACATAACTTCTTAATACTTACGAAACTATTGAATCATCGAGTGCATTAATAAATGACAGTAGTATCAGGTAAGGACTCTTGATGAGGTAAAATATTGCTAGAATTACTCGTAGCTTATCACATACAGATTCAATGTGGTTCATCCATTTTATTCAATCATCAATTATTAAACATTTATATAATGCTACTGCTGTTATTATGGATTGAATATTGTTTTATTGATCAGCCAGTATAAAATTACCCAAAAAAAAAAAAACCTTTATTTCTCGGATGGTTCAGAAGGCAGCAACACACATGCATTACAAAACTGACTATAGAGTTTTGGTGGGAACTTGATGGGCGGCGGTTTGCTGCTCCTGTATTATTGTTTGAATAATGGTTTGAAGTGGATTTTGATATGTAAAAGTGGTGCGATTTTATGTATTAAGTGTCTGCGCATGTGAATTATTAGTGGAAACGGTGATACAAGTGCTCTGATGGTGATGTGATTCTCAAGATGGTGTCTATCTGCTTGGCGCGCAGAGATACCATCGCCAACTGTCAGCTGTCTACTGACTCAGTTGCCGTCAAATCTTCCAAGGGCTGCACAATGTGACGCATCAACATATTGTGAAGCAGTGTACTATGAAGAAAATTATAATAAACCGAATAAAAATACCTAAGACTTGGCCTAAAGGTTATCTAGACCAGGCCATAAACTCCAAAAAAAAAAAACTGACTATATTTTTATAAAGTATATAAACAATTACAAAGTCTGTGAGTTGATTATTCAGTTCAGTGTTCGAGTACTATGCACACTCGACTCGAAATCTTTACTCGAATGTTCAATGACTTTAATGAGAGAACCCGAGTCAACACGACTCGGCCCGTCACTAATGCACTAATCTATGTCTATGGCTTATCATGGCATGGCTTCTTCAATGAAGTGTGTTGCGCGGTATTGCGTGATTCAATTAATTTTGTGTGTTTTAATATGGCGAAAGGTGATAAAGAACTAGAAAAACCTATAGTGAATAATGAATTACCAAATCCAGAATGTCGAAGTACAGATCATGAGGATTCAGAATCAGCGCAGGAACAGCCTTTAGATATTGGGGAGCATTATTTAGTGCGGCGTTCCGATGAGTCATGGCACCCGGCGGAGATAATACAAACGCGGTACAATGCCGCCGATTCTTGCTATGAGTATTATGTACACTATGTGGGCTATGATCGACGTCTTGACGAGTGGGTTTCCCGCCATCGGGTTATGTCCGATAGGTTTGACGTGTGTGAACAATCTAATAACAATATAAATTCAGATCATCTTCTTACCGACAAATCAGGACGTAAAATAACACGCAATCAAAAACGTAAACATGATGAAATTAATCACGTACAAAAGTCATATGCCGAAATGGATCCAACAACAGCAGCCCTGGAGAAAGAACATGAAGCAATTACAAAAGTTAAATACATAGATCGGATTCAGATAGGTAAATATGAAATAGACACTTGGTACTTCAGTCCGTACCCTGACGAATACGGTAAACAATCCAAACTATGGATATGTGAATATTGCCTAAAATATATGAGAATGGAGAAGACTTACAGATATCACCTAAGTGAATGTACGGCTAGACAACCACAGGGAAGTGAGATATACAGAAAGGGAACAATAGCAATTTTTGAAGCAGATGGTAAAGAACACAAAATTTACTGTCAAAATTTGTGCTTACTAGCAAAGTTGTTTTTAGACCACAAAACATTATATTTTGACATAGAGCAATTCCTTTTTTATATACTCTGTGAAGTGGATAAACATGGAGCTCATCTAGTGGGTTACTTTTCAAAAGAAAAGGATTCACCAGAAGGGAACAATGTAGCCTGTATACTAACTTTACCACCTTACCAAAGACAGGGCTATGGAAAACTGCTAATTGCTTTCAGTTACGAATTGTCAAGGCTAGAACAAGTAGTTGGGAGTCCTGAGAAACCATTATCTGATTTGGGTAAGCTTAGTTATAGGTCATATTGGTCTTACGTACTGTTGGAAGTATTGAGTGCAAGCAGAGGCACTTTAAGTATCAAAGATCTAAGTCAAATGACAGGTATATCACAAACTGATATAATATCCACCTTACAGTCCATGAATATGGTAAAATATTGGAAGGGACAGCATGTGATCTGTGTCACTCCAAAGATAGTTGCTGAACAATTGGCTAGTTCTCATTTCAAGAAACCAAGGTTATCAGTAGATCCCTCCGCCTTAAGATGGATCCCACCAAACAAACAAGGAAATTCAGCTAAAGCTAAGAAGTAGTACAGGCTTACAGGCAGGGCTTAGAGAATGATAGAAAATATGTTGTGTCTAAAGGACTTTCTCTAGGTGCAGGCCTGTTCATTTTGATACGTCTAGCTTTACAATTGTAATTATCTCTTTGCTTATAAATGCAGTGATCAGTGTAGAGTATTACAACTAAAATGTGTTTAAAAATAAATAAATAAAAGAAAGAAAAAGAAAGAGTGATAACGCAAATCTATGTTGCAGAAGTGAACGGCAGAGTCGGGAAGGGACGCCCTAGACGAAAGTTTGTCGATCAAACTGGCGATATATTGAAAATGGGCCAAATTAAGAGTGCCCTTAACCGATGAGCATGTATGCGTGATTGGATGTAAAGTAGGCGAGAGAGAGGTGTGTCAGGATCGTGCCAAATGGAGGTCCGTAGTCTCTGCCTACCCCTCTGGGTGACAGGCGTAAGTGTTCATGTCAATTGTTACAATTTAACATACAAAATCTAAAAGTATAGGTAGTAGTAGAGTAGTAGCACAGATAAACACCGCTAAAACACTTACTTACTTATCTTCACGCACAGTCCCTGACGGGGTAGCCAGAGAGAACAGATCGCCAAGTGTCACGATCCTTACATACCTCTTTCGCTTCTTTCAGATTCATAATCTTCTTCATACATGCGTCTAGGTATCCGAGTACTCTTGACCCTCCCCTCTTCGAGCAGTTTGCTCACATGGTCTTCGAAAGTTAGTCTCGGTCTACCTCGACACCTTTTAATATTAACTTTCGCGCTATATATTTTCTTCACCATTCGGTCTTCACTCATTCGCTCAACGTGCCCAAACCATCGAAGCACGCCCTTATTAATTTTTGTGATAAGGTCATCTTTCAAACCTGCCATATTGCGAATCTCTTCGTTTCGCTTTCGGTCGGCCATGGTAACGCCGCACATTTTACGAAGAGATCGCATCTCCACTGCATTCAACTTGCTTTTATGCTTCTTCTGGCATACCCAGGTTTCGCTGCCATATAACAAAGTCGGTACCAACACTGCGTTATGTATTGCAAGGCGTGCACTCTTCACTACGCCTTGCCTTTTGACTAACACAGTCAAGGCACCATTGACTTTGTTCCCGGCAGCGACACGCCTGTCCACATCTAAATCACATCTTCCATCCCGGCTAAAAGCACTCCCCAAGTACACAATTTCATTTACCTGTTCTAGACATTCCTGATTTACCCATATTTCACACTTCGTTCTCTCTTCGTCCCTTTCAAATACCAGAACCTTAGTTTTATTGGCATTCAAACGGAGACCTTTAATTTCACATTCCTCTTTCATACACGTGACTAATGCCTGCAGTTCTGCCTCTGATGGTGCAATAAGCACTGCATCATCAGCATACAGCAGACAATTTACTTTATGTCACCCAATTTCACACCCAGACAGCTATCTTTTAGCTTCTGTAAACAGTTGTCGAGATATAGTATGAACAGCCAGGAAGACATGACACAACCCTGTTTTACGCCCGTTTGGACGCTAAACATGGGTGACAGGTCATGCCCTACCCGCACACAGGCTTTACAGTCACAGTAAAGTGCTTGCACAGCCCTTAGCAATCGACCATCCACACCGTACCCCGGCAACAATTCCCACATTTTCTTCCTTACAACCTTATCAAATGCTTTCTCAAGATCCACAAAAGCACAGAAAATCCTCTGGTTAGCAGCCAGAAGCTTCTCCGTGATCATGCGGAGAGAAAACACTTGATCCGTGCATCCTCTTCCAGGTCTAAATCCGCATTGAGCCTCCCATAGAAATCTTTCCGATTTCTCTTGCATCCTACGTGTCAAAACCTTCGAGTATACTTTACTTGCTAAACTGGTCAAGCTGATCGCCCGATAGCACCCGCAGTCAAAATGTGAACCTTTACCTTTATATAAAGGCACAATGACTGCGGATCGCCAATCATCCGGGACATCCCCCGTCCGCCAGCACAAATTGCACAGCAGATGAAAGCTGTCCCAGACGCGAGGCCCACCATACTTGACCATTTCAGCAGTAACTCTGTCTAGTCCCGCAGCCTTACCACATTTCAAACTTCGAATCGCACGTTCAATCTCTTTCATACTGATGACCTCAGTGTCATCGAGGTCCAGGTCTGGCGTACCAGTCACGGAGTCATCCCGGATCCTCACTAAGATCATCACACGCATACATTTCTCTATAAAATTCGCTCCATCGCTGCATGACGTCCGATTTTTCTGTGAGGACGTCATTAGTTCTCGAAAGCACTTTGTTCATTCTTAAGGCCGTCGCACCACTTCGGGTCCTTCCAACCTCTTTCCAGAAGAGTTTGGAGTTCTCCTTAAAGTTGTGCGACAACCTTTTGTCCGCTTCCATTCTACACCTTTCACGCATTTCCTCAATCAATGCTTTCGTGTGAACTTTCTGCAGCTTATATCTTTCTTTCATCTTCTCTCTCATATCCTTATCATTACTAGAGGCCAAGTAGTCTAACCATGCTTTCTTCTTCTTTACAGCTTCTTTCACTTCGTCATTCCACCATGCATCTCTTCTTTTACTACTGCCTCTTTTTATTGTTCCACACACTTCTTCCGCTGCACTTACCATTCCATCCCTAAGGTTCTGCCATGTTCTCTCCACACATTCACTTCTGCCATCGATGGTGTCAAGCTTTCATACCCTCATGATATTTGTCCCTAGTATCTGCTTCCTGAAGCTTCCAACTTCGGATGCGACAGACCGACTGTGGTTCTGTTACCGCCGTCCGGTAGCGCCAACCGCGAACAGACCCTAAATCTAGTAATCACTAGATAGTGATCCGTTCCTAGGTCAGCACCCCTGAACACTCGCGTATCCATCACCTGTTTTCGCAGTCGGTCATCCACCAGGAACAAATCGATCATACTTCTCTCATTCTTACTTTCTCTAGTATACATATGGATTTTCTTGTGGTTAAACATAGTGTTTGTCACAAGAAGACCTTTTCCTTGCATACCGCCAGTATAAGCTTGCCAGCATCATTAACCCTTTATCGCCAACTTTCCAAGCACCGACTCGTACCCTGGTCGAGCGGTACCAACCATCCATTCAAATCACCACATACAACAATTCTTTCGTTTCCTTAGCCATATAGACTAGACTTTAGAATAAAACATTTCTTTTGCGTAAATAAAATTTTATTTAAATAAAGACGAAAATTGAAATAATGGTAAAACTAACGATGAATGTGTTTTTCAAGAAAAAGTGTAAAATAAAGCGAAATTATTCTGTTTTTTTTTTGCAATTATGCGAAAAATCAGTAGTCAGTAAAACCACCTATGACGTTAACAACGGTCCTGCAACGGTTTTTCATGCTTTGAATCAAGTTATCAAAGTCTTGCTGCGGGATTGTCGCAGGTCCTGCTAAGAGTCCTGCAAAGCCCTTCTTTGGACCATGTCCCACGCGCGCTCTATAGGGTTTAAGTCTGGTGATTGCGCGGGCCAATCTAAGACCGATACGCCGTGCTCCTGCAGCCAGCTGGTCACCAGTCGCGCCGTGTGCGGACGGGCGTTGCCGTGCATGAGCGTGAATTCTTGGCCCATTTGTAGTCGATGGGGTAGGTATTTTTCAGCAGTCATGCAGTCAGAGACCTCGTTTCTGATCCAAACGAGGTCTCTGACCAACACGAATTCCCGCCCAAACTATAATCGTCCCGCCGTGGTATGGATGGACTTCCTGAGGATGTTGCAGACGGCTCTCACGACCAGGAACTCGCCAAACGCGTACTCTTCACGAATCGGGATGGAAACCGAATCGGGACTCATCAGTAAACAGCAGTACAGACCATTGGTTATCTTCCCTATATTTCTAGTGTATATTAATGACTTACCTTCCCTTGTAGGGGATAGTCATGATATAGTATTATTTGCTGATAATACTTCCTTGATTTTTAAACTTAAACGTCAATAATTTAAATGTGACGAAGTGAATAATGTTATATCATAATTAGTGCATTGGTTTAACGTTAATAATCTACATTTAAAGATAAATAAAACTAAATGTATTAAATTTACAACATCGAATGTTAAAAATCTGAATACCTACCAATGTGTTTTTAAATGGGGAAGAACTGAGCCCTGTTGAATCCACTGTTTTCCTTGGCATCAGTCTCGACGCAAAGCTTCAGTGGGGCCCCCATACATATATCCAAAGTAGCAAGCAGACTAAGTTCTGTAGCTTATGCTGTAAAAAAGATTAGATGTCTCACTAGTGTCGAGACAGCTAGACTAGTTTATTTCAGTTATTTCCATAGCATAAGATCTTATGGGGTTTTGCTACGCGGAAATGCGGCTGGTTTAGAAACTATTTTTGTTTTACAGAAGAGGGCCATTAGAGCTATTTACAACCTATTTTAAACCTAAAACCAAGAGAGTCTTTTAGAGAAAAATTTAAAGAAATAAATATATTAACTTTGGCCTCTCAGTATATTTACGTAAATTTAATGTATGTTCACAAAAACAAAGGTAGTTTTAGTAAAAAAAAGTGATATACACTCTGTAAACAAATACTGTCAGAGTCAGTAATTCATTATTGGGGCAATGTATACGCTATTACAACAAAGTCTCAGAAAATATACAGGAAATGATACAGAAAATATAAATATACTCTATTACCAAGTTTAAATATTTTATTAAACAAAAACTGTATAAAGGGTTATTATAATATAAATGAATACATGGTTGATAATAAACCCTGGGAATGAGGTGGGCGCTTCCAAGCTGTTTCTAAAATAAATTTTGTAAATAGTTTGTACAACCATTCATGTAAAATTTACTTTAAAAAAAGTCCTGCTGGGTTTCTTGCTGGTTCTTCCCAGGACAGAGGTTTTTTTTTCGAACCAGTGGTAAAGTAAAAAATGACTTTCAATAAGAATTACACATGTGATCTATATTGGATAAAAAAATATTCTATTCTATTCTATTCTACTCACAAGCAACTGGTGCTCTGACTAGAGCCTTTGAACCAACTGCATGGCCGTAACATTTGGTTGTCTTCTCGCGGCAGCGGTGGTTATGCGCTTCCCCCCGGGGTGTCTTTCAACCACTTCACCAGTAGCACGATAACGTGACCATAACCTTGATATCACGTTTTGTTTTGTTCCAATCTCCTCAGCAATAATCCGTTGAGTAGCCCCAGATTAGAGCATGCCTTCTGCCCTTAACATTTCCTCTCTCGTTAAATAACGCCGCTTCAAGATGCATACAGTGGCATAAATTTGAAATTAACTGCTAACTTATTTTAAAACTTTAATTTGGCACGTAAATTACCAAAAACTATGGTAGGTAAATTGAACTTCGGAACTTGGTTAAAGTTTTTTTAATTTAAATTTGGAATCGTCCAAAAAGGCCTACAAAATAAGCTTTCTTCAAAAGATTTTAAAACCGGCCAGTATTTTTGAGTTTATGAACTTTATACAAAATATCCCTAGACGGTGTTCATGTGTATAGATGTCTATGTGGGACACAACATCCACTTATCATCAGGTGGATTGTGTGCTCGTTTGTCACCCTTATTCTATAAAAAAGCGGTGGGAGTGGGCCAGAAGAGGTATTCGAGGCAGTTAAGTCACATGAGTAATTTATTTACTCATGTGGTTAAGTGGCGGGAACGACTTAACGCATTCTCAACGTGGTGCGCTCGTCTCTATGAGGAGCGTTATGTGCGCAAACGCGTTGTTGAAGCAATCCTGCCGCTGGAAGTTTGGTTGCATCGACAAATAGGAAGACACCGCCACCTACAGACTTACACAAATAATTACCGGGCACGGGTGCTTCGGCGATTATTTGTATCAGATCGGACGCGAAGTGACGGTGAACAGCTTCCACTTCAATACCTACATACCACAGGAGGCAACTTGGGTACACGAATCTTTAGTACTTTGTATACCATCTGGTCCAATGGCTTTGTTTACGTCTAGACCTCGCATGGATTAAAGAAACTTCTTAGTCCTTATTCTTATTAGTGATGCGGATCTCCGACATATAGAGGTGCTGCAGTGAGGTAGTTGAGGTGGAACGTTGTTGCCGCTGTCTAGGCGTGAAGTGCAGGCAAAGAAACCCGATCAAGTTCGCTTTATCTTTAGCTATAACGATAGTGTGGTGCAGTATATTCAGCGGTGGCAGTGTAGGCCGACAGAAAGTTTGTCTCTACAGCTTTGGAGGTACCAATTTAATTCGTTTTAATTGTATTGTTATTGTTGTATTGTAGTAGCCACCACAATATATATATTAGTGTTAAGGTAGAATAAGGATCAGTATAATTAAAGTTCTTGTACAAGCAACACGTCTCCTATTTATTAAAAACCTCAACATTACGGCGATTTGCCAGGCGGTGCGCTGCTACAATGTACGCGCACCGCCGGGCTTAAGAATAGGATTTTTTTACAAAAAATAAATAAATAAAGAAAATCGTCATGGATTAACTTGTAAATATTATTAAAAATATATACATTATAATAACGCAATGGACGTAATACCGATGTGACAAGAAAACTATAATATGAAATACGAGGAGGCCACAAAATATATTGTTTTAGAAGCAGACTGAAAATTAAAACTGGCGGATTCATTGAAAAGGAAAGAAGCGGTATTCTAGCGAGCATCATCCAGAAAAATGTGAAAATTGAGTCAAAGAGAACAAAGAAGAAATTAAGAGGTAATTTCGCACCTGTGTGATTTTAATTCATTTAAAACTTTATTTATCTGATTAATTTGAGATTGTTTTTATTTTCTTTTGCTGTTATTTGAAGTTGTGTATTAAATATTCTGTATTTCATATATGTTTAAGTTGAAATTAATTATTAGATACTTAATAACGATTTATTTGTTATTTTATTATTGTTTCAAAAAAAGAATCATATTACAATATTATAAATTAAGTTACGTAAGTGCTTCAGTGGCATTTGTATTAAGGCACTAGACGATTTTATATTCATTTTTATATGAAAATTAAATTTTACGTACTTACTTAATTTCACCAAATTTATAATTAAAATAACACTGTGATACATTTTTATTTTCGAATCCAAATTTAAAAAGGGTTTAATCAATTAATTTTGATTAACCAAAGTTATATTATGATAGATAAAATTTTTTTTTCAATATTTTAAATTAAATTAATGTTTTGTTATATGTAAACTCGATAGCTGTTACAACGATTGTTTAAATTATTTTTTTTTTGTATGATATAACTAACATCATAATATTTCTAGCAACGTTAAATTTTAAGAGCCAATGAGTTATTGGATGTATGTATATAACTATGAACGACGAAACTATTTAAATGTCTGTGTAAATTAAAAAAAATGCTTAGAATCTCATTTAAGGTTGCATTCATATTATATATATTGTACAAGTTATATTAAAATTAGGTATGAATCACACGTGTGCTTCAGTTCAGGCTTAGGTAATCATAGTTCGATGCAATCGCAAACGTTTCCATATACAACTTACTGAATTTAAAACAAAGGTGTCTCAAATTGCTAGCGCTGCTATGAGTACAATTTGTATTTTGATCTGTTTGTTGTTATAATAGTGATGACGACTTACGTTCCCATTATTATTTCTTTTGTTTTGTTCATTTTAATATGAAACGTAATAATTTACTTTTGGTTTTATATTGTTTGAACTTTTAAAGCTTTTAAACTATTATAATCTCTTAAAATAGTACTTGTGTGGATTATGAAATAATTACTTGTTTAATCGATTTTGAAACTCATTACATAAGGTATACAATTAATTGATTTAAATTCTTGTTGTGCCATATTGTGAGCCTCAATTCTGACTGACAATGATGTAACTAAATATTTACGAGACCATATTTGTAAAAGATGTAAGTAAATTTATGGATAAGTAGAGAATACATAATTAGAAATGAAAAGTAATGATAATGTTGTAGGTTTGAGTGACATAGGCAAAGAAAATTGTCGGTGGTTAGCATATCACATACAATCAGCCTGATCAGCTGAGAGTTTGGAAAAACTAATAACCGATTAATTTTTAAGGTTGTTCGGATGCGATTAAAGACGTTATGAGTTTTAAAGAGGAATGATAATTTATTATGAATTGTATAGAAATATTGTCCATAATCTTGGGTACAATTAAATAATGACTAATAAATATTATAAATGTAAAGAAATAAATAGAAATAAAACAAAAGTTGACCTGCATAAATAAGTAATGGAGAGATAGGGAACGTCCATCACTGGTAAAGCATATAGTCCTCGAGCAGGGTATGTTTCATGTTTGGATGATAAAATGGGAGTAACGGGTACTAGGGAACAATACCTTCAGTACAAGTGAGATGTGAACATTTTACTCACATTAGTACTGTTGGACCAGAGAAGTCTTAAATTTACCCTTAATAATGGTACATTGAGGTCGTATCCTTCATTGGATCATATAGTGAACTTAGTTTCCTCCGTGACAATTGTTGGAGTCTTTTTAAATGACTTAAACGTTGACCTCAAGGTTGTGCACAACCAAGGTACAGTTTTACCTTGATATAGTATGATTTAAAAGTTTATGTACCAATAAAATAAAATGAATGTAATGAAAATGTAATATAGTACCCAAGTAAATGGGGCCCATATTTATAAAGTACCCGCGTGATAAATATCATGAAATAAAATATAAATGAAGTGAATTAATACTCCGTTTCCGATATCTAATAAATAAATAAATGTATAAGAGAATAGAAATACTAGCTAAAGGTCAAAAATATTAAGAAATAAAAGAAAGTACGTACAAGAAATATGAAAAAAAGGCCTGATAATCGAAAACAAAGGATATGAGAGTACTGTTAGTATGAAAATAAAGGACATGAGAACAATTAAAATGAGGTAAATTATTACCTCATTTCAAGGGAATCCTGAACAAATCTAAAATGTGAGATATTATGTTGTTATTTTGCATTTCTGTATTAGGGTGCTACCTGCAATGCTACTCAAAATGCTACTACAAGCTATACATCTAGTAACTATAGGATCGATCCACACCACCACATGTAAAAACAATTAAATTTGATTAATACATTTTAGCGTAGATTTACATGAATTTACAAGATTTTTTTCATATTTAGCCACATTGATTCATAGTTACAATAACTCTACCTTAAATTTCTTGTGTTATGTTTTTTTGTTTATGTATAATTTGTACAATTTAAACTAAATTTGGTATATTGCTTACTAAAATCAAACAAAGCGTATCGATAGTCTATTATTATAAGTTTGATAATGTAATAATTTTTTTTCTATATAGACAGTCAAATCTAAATTTACGTTAATACATATTTACTTTAAAAAATTTGTCTTTTCAAATGTTAAACAAATATTTTGTTATCTTCTAAATTAACCTTATTACACTTTTTAAACTCTGTATTCAATTAAGATAAACATTTTTCTATGAAAATCTTTTTCTAAAAAGAAAAGTAGTAATCAGTTTTCGACTATTATAAATAACTTAAATAATAAACACTGATAATGTATGTAAATGTAAATGTATTATAACAATGCAATGTAACGATCTCAACTACGTACATTAAAAGTGTTTAATACTATAATTTTCAAATACTTTTGTGTACTCATAATAGAACATTTTGTGTTATGTTGAATTAGATATTATGTTTGTGTCACATGATGTAATTGAAAACCTTTCCTTATACGTGCTTTGGATATTATAACAAAGGTGTCTGTCACCAACCGCTTACGCGGCTGAGATTGCAAAATGTATTTTGATATCTGTTTTTAAGTTAATGATCATGATTACGTTGCATTATGTTCTTTGTTCACTTCATCTAAAATGAAATGCATTTTGGTGTTATATTATTGAACCTTCAAATCATATGTTTTAACTTTTATAAGTCATCATCTTCTGAAAAAATTGTAGAGTATTAATATATAACTTATTTGCGTGGATCATGAAAGTAACGATTAATCAAATATAAAGGTATAAATAAATGAAGTATAAAGTATGCAATTATAAATATAAATGTGAAAAAAAATATACAAGGGAAAGTAGGTACTACTTAATGCGAGTGTCTGGATAAGTTACTTAATAAGTGACTAAATAACTCAATATCTAAGTATGTTACAATAATGTGTCGACCAAAAAATAATATACCTTCATGAATGTTCACTAATTATGTCAAATACATTATGTTGTATGTATGCATAATACATTATACTAATTTTAATGTGATTGAGCAATTATGCATAGGAGGTTTGGCCAGCCGTCCTAATCCAAGACGAATTATATATATTATCCGTAATTAAAACGTAAGATTTTATTTAGGATTAACTTTTAATATAAAAAAATGTTTTAATTTTTTTTTTTTTTTGTCAGTGGGGTGTAGTGTAGCCACCACAATATATATATTAGTGTTAAGGTAGAATAAGGATCAGTATAATTAAAGTTCTTGTACAAGCAACGTCTCTATTTATTAAAACCTTCAACATTACAAAAACATTATAATATAGACATGCATTTCGAGGTGCCTGGGTTTCGTGTGCCCTAAGGACAAAAACGGAACTCGGAGAAAAGATATGAGGTAGACTGCGATTAGTTTATCAAATAGGTGAAAGAAATACTTGTAACGCTACTGCACTATAATTATAATAGTTCCTGCTTGGTTAACCACTTCTGTTTAATAGAATCGTTCTGTTGCCCACGAGACCAAAAGAGAAGTAATTTTGGATTTACTAAATAACAACAGTCATGATAACGGAACGTTGCAACTCAGACCAACAAAGAAAGAAAGACGAAACGCTGCGTAGATTTTAAGTGCCGCAAAAAACAAGCCAAAATAATGCTCAATTTATTGTAAGAATACGGACACATTTAAATAATTTGCAACCAATAACATGGTTGAAACTGGCCAAGAACATCATTAATAGTGATTGCAGTTAGGGCATGCTATTCGGATATGCAAATATAAGTACCTTCAATATAATATCCGAATATCATTTGTTTTACAATTCGAATAAAACTAGTAAAGTAACTAATTGCATCAGGCCATAAGCAGGAGTGCTACCGAGCCTGGGCTGACGCATCAACGTCTCGGGATGCAAACAGCTCTTAAAAAGAAGTATAATTCCGCCTCCAGGTCCTTCAAAAGTGTCATTGACAAGGCAAAGTCAGAGCACATCGGCAGAATTGGCGAGAAACTAGTTCGACTTCATTCGGGAACAAGTGCATTCTGGTCTCTCGCTAAGCCTTTCCAAAGGACTTCTGTCAGCCATCTCTGCCATCTATGCACAGGGAGGACGACTCACTGGCCCACGCCGCAAAGGAGAAAGCCGATCTGTTAGGCTCTCTCTTTGCGTCCAAGTCAACTCTCGATGACGGGGGAAAACACACCGCTGACCATCCCGCGGTGTGAGTGCTCCATGCAGGATATGCTGTTTATACAGCGCTCGGTACGCAAAGCACTCCTCTCCTGGACGTCAATAAGTCGAGTGGGCCTGATGGAGTTCCACCTATTGTGCTGAAGACGTGTGCTCCGGAGTTGGCACCGGTTTTAACGCGTCTTTTCCGGTACTCTTACTCCCTGGGCGTAGTCCCGAACTTATGGATCCCTAAACAATCCCTAAAAAAGGCGACCGCTCAGATCCGTCCAACTACAAGCCTGTCATTATCACCTCCTTGTTCTTCAAATAATGGAAACAATTATCAACTGCCAGCTTATGAGGTACCTTGAGGATCATCAGCTGATTAGTGACCGCCAGTACGGTTTCTGTCAGGATCGCTCAGCTGGTTACCTAAATCATAGATGGGCGGAGGCAGTAGTGTGCAGAGTCCAAGGGGGAGGCGTTGGCCGTTAGTTTGGACATAGCGAAGGCCTTCGATCGGGTTTGGCACAAAGCGCTTCTTTCGACGCTTCCTTCCTATGGGCTTCCCGAGAAATTGTGCAATTGGATCACCAGTTTTCTCGCAGATCGGAGCATCAAGGTCGTAGTAAACGGTGCATGCTCCAATTACAAGCCGATTAACACTGGTGTTCCACAAGGCTGCGTGCTATCACCAACGCTTTTTCTTCTGCATATCAATGATATGTTGCAAACCGGTAACATTCATTGCTAGGCGGATGACAACGCTAGTGATGCTTTATACACTGACTGACCGTGCCAATATTTCCCGGGAAAACGTCGCCGAGTACCGGAACAAACTTGTGTCTGAAGTTGAGATTTTGTTGAACAAAGTCTTGGACTGGGAGCGACTAAATCTAGTCCAGTTCAATTCCCAGAAGACACAAGTTTGCGCGTTTATCGCTAAAAAGAACCCCTTTGTCGTATCTCTTCAGTTTCAGGGCACTCCCCTTGTTGCCTCAGCCAGTATCGAAATTTTCGGCGTCGACATATCGCGTGACGTGCAGTTTCGTGGTCACTTGGAATTGAAGGCCAAATTGACCTCCAAAAAGCTTGGTGTGCTCAGCAGGGTGGGACAGTATTTCATGCCGGCACACCGCTTGCAACTTTACAAGGCGCAGGTTCGGCCTCACATGGAATACTGTTCCCATCTCTGGGCTGGGGCTCCCCAGTGTCAGCTCCTTTCATTTGATCGCATCCAGCGCAGAGCGGTTCGAATCGTCGGCGACCTAGCTCTTTCTGATCGGATTGACTCACTGGCACTGCTCTGATATGTTGCATCTCTTTGCGTATTTTATCGCATCTACCACTGGGAGTGCTCCGAGGAATTGTTCGGACTAATTTCAGCCGCTCAGTTTCACGCGTATCGCGGCAAAACTCGCGATACTGTCCATACCATCTGGATGATTGGCGGTCGACCACTGTGCGATTTAGAAGAACTTTTCTTCATTGTGGAATCGACTACCACCAGAGATTTTTCCGGACCGATACGACATAGGGACCTTCAAGAAAAGAGCCTACTCTTTTTTAAAAAGCCGGCAACACATCTGCAATTCCCCTGCTGTTGCAGTTGTTCATGGGCGGTGGTAGTCACTTACCATCAGATGAGTCGCATTCTCGTTTGCCCACACTCCTATAAAAAAAAGCCTCTATCAAAATCATTAGCATGTAAAATTTCACATTGCATTTTAATAATATAGTTGGGAATGAGGGTAAAAAATAAAAGGAAATACGAACAAATGATGGTAGAATGGTAATCTCCCACTTGTTTTAGCAGTATAAAGTATCGCACAGGCGACTAAGAGGATCTTCCTATGCAGCCCCACTTCCCTCTCGCTATCGAGTTCGCAGGCCGAGAAACTCTCTCTCGGACCCCCCCAACAAGCTTTCGGCCGACCTGGACTGCCTCCTGGCGGCTCAGGCCGAGTCTTCTCCCAATTTATAATTTGCCTTAGGCGCGCTCCTCAGCGGCTACTCGCCGCCTGCGCCCCCTTTCCCCAAGGGGGTCGCTTCCGATATGGCAGAAAGGCCCTCCAGACCAAAGCCAGTCCCAGGTGGTGTTTAGTGGGTAGGCACGTGGGTTTCATAGTGAGTCCTACATAACCACGCAGCCGGCTGCATGGTATGCTAAGAGCATTCACCACCTCTCTCCCCCGCTTCCCGGAGGGTAGCCCTTTACTTTGCTTCTGGGCGCAAAAAAAAAAAACTAAGAGGATCAGTCTGTAATTCTAAGAGTCCCACTGTCGTTATTATGCCCGTTGGGATATTCTACTAGTGTAGGCAAGGAAGGTCGTGTTGCTGAGAGGCTGCCCTGTGTTACATTGAGATGGGTAGTGATGCTGTTGGTTTGCATACTTTGGTGTTATCATGTAATTGGGGCTCTGATAGTAAGCAGGGTTTGTTACCGAGTAGTGTTCTTTTATTTAAATACTTTTGAGAATTATTTCTAACATCAGAAGTGGAATAGTTTCTTACATCAGAAGTGGGATAGTTTCTAAAATATAGTTATTTGCAATCGTAACATTGTGACGACGATGGTTTATCATCATTTTTTTTACATATTCACCATTCACCATAACATTTATCCTCATACATCATATTGTGGTATTTTTTTATGTATTCCTAAGTACTTCAAAACTGATATTTTATACAATTTAAATTGGAAAGTTTTGAAGAACATCGACGATGAGTATGTTCCATCATGATCATTACAGCCCATCACAAGGCCACTGCTAAACAGAGGTCTGCCACAAGGAGCGCCACAAAGCACGGCCCTAAGCCTCCAGCATCCATCGCCTTCCTTCATCTCTTATGTAATCGTCACAACATATAGTGGTAGCCGCCCTCCGCGTTACCGGTATATCGAAGCGTTTAAGCATATTATACAGTAGGGCTACAGTGGCTATACGAGTACAGAACCAGAGTACGAAACCTATCCAACTACACAGAGCTGTAAGACAGGGTGACGTTATATCGCCGAAATTCTTCATCACTGCATTGTAATTGAAAGATATTTTCAAGTTAATGGACTGAAACGAAAGGTTATTAAAATCAATGGCGAGTATCCATATCTCTCACTTTCGATTTTCCGACGATATAGCCAATATAGCAGAATCGCTGGAGGACCTCGGCACAATGCTCAATCACCTTAATAGCGTCTCCCAACGAATAGGTCTTAAAATTAACACAGACAAGGCCTTGCATATGTGGACTACGAGAAAGCCTTTGATTGCGTTGAAATTGGGCGGTGCTTCAGTCCATTTAGTGGTGCCAAGTTGACTGTCGTGACATCTAACGAATAGGTTATAAATGAATATAGACAACTCAAAGATCATGTCATACCTACTTATGCGGGTAGTTGTTGGGAGCACTTCGAAGTTGTTGACGAGTATGTTTACCTAGAACAAATTGTCCAACTAGGTAATTCCAACTTGGACCGAACAGTCAATCGATGGATCCAACTTTGCTGAGCAGCATTCGGGAGATTACGACACATCTTTTCTTCACGTATATCTCAAAACTTGAAATCAAGAGCGTACAACCAATGGGTGTTGCCAGTAATGGCATACGAATGGATCTGAGACGTGGTCCTTCACTGCTGTTCGTATCAGGAAGGTTTAAGGTGCTCAGCGAGCTATTGAGAGGGAGTGGATCTGTGACGGGCTATAATGATAATTATGATTAAGTTTTAAAGTAAAGCTACACAGAACTCACACGCCGCTATCTTGAGAACATTCTTACAAGTTAAATAGTGTGGAATGGACGTGTACCAAATACATTGTTTTCATTAGTTAAGTAGGTACATTTTAGAACTTTTATCACCATCATCATTACAGTCTATCAAAGTACACAGCTCTATAGGCTTCCATCACACTTCATAGGAGGGATATTTGCCGTAGTTGTCACGCTTGGCAGGCCGGTTAGCCATCGCAGTTTTGTATTGTTATCAAGAAGACGCTGCTGTCCGTCTCTGTCTCCTGTCTCAGTTTCACTCTGTCATCTCTTGCGACACCCGCGGGAGCAATGAATGATAAGATGGATGAAGTATGCGATATGATGTATGATAGAGGAATAGATGTGTTATGTAAATGAGACGAAACGGAAGGGAAAGGATGCCACTACACATGGCATGTATACCGCGTACTGGTCTGTTGTAGACGAGACCAAGCGGGCATGTCAGGGAGTCGGTATCATCCTTTCAGAAAGAATGGGTCATGTGTGAAATAGTATGAATGTGTAAGCCGGAGACTGCTATGGATACGAATGAAAGTGGGCTTAAAGAAGTTGTTTGTTCTAGGGGTCTACGCCCCAGACATGTCTAAGCCCACTTATATCCGAAAGCAGTTTTGGGAGATGGTAAGGATGGTACTAATGAAATGCAATGGTAATGAAAATATTTATAAATAGTTATATTAGGAGATTTTAATGGAAGGGTTGGCGTGAAGAGGCTTGCTTATGAAAGGATATTGGGAACGTTTGGTGATGAAAGTATAAATGAGAATGGTGAAAGCCTCCTCACCGTATGTGTGGAAAAGAATCTTTTTGTGACGAACACTTTCTTTCGTCATAAGAAGATTCACATGTATACATGGGAAAGAGGTGGTGATAGAAGCATGATAGATTTCATAATTGTGGATGAAAGAATGAGGAGCGCAGTGGTAGATACAAGGGTTTACCGGGGTTCCAACGTAGGGACGGATCATTACTTGGTCTTATGCCGAATTAATGGTCTATTCAGACGTTGGCGGCATCGGACATCTGTGTCCACCACTGCGTTACAGCGTATAAGAACAGAGAGGTTACAAGATGAAGGTGCGAAAAAGAAGTTCAAATATAGACTGAGAGAAAATATAAGTGGTATGGATGAATTGTGTATGAATGATTTAGACTTGGAGACTGTGTGGTATAATGTCAAGAAAGGTTTGGTGGATGCAGCTACCGAAGTATGTGGTGTAAGTAAGAGAACGAATGAAAGGAAAAATAACACGTTATGCTGGGATGATGAGGTACGTATGGAAGTAGAAGCAAAGAAGAGAGCATGGCTAGATTTACTAGCAACCAAGGCTAGTTATTCTAGCGGTATGAATGATGATATGGAAAGAAAAAAGGCAGTCTTTAGACATCTAAATAAGAGAGTAAAAGAAGTATTTGAAAGGAAAAAGCAAGAAAGAACGGATAAGAATGATAGAAGAATATCGGATAACTTCCAGGAAAATACAGAATGGCTGTATTCTGAATGACGAAGTGTCGAGTTTAAGGAGATGGAAGGAATACTTTGAAGGCGTGTTTATGAGTGATGAGACGTTTGAATTAAATGAAATAGAAATTCCGAAAGAAGAGGAAAGAGATAGAGAGATAAGTATAGATGAAATAATGAAAGCAATGAAAAGTATGAAAGCAGGTAAGGCAGCCGGATATGATAGAGTATCACTCGAAATGCTAAGGGCTGGAGAGGGAGTGGTGGCAGACCTGCTGTACACCTTGTTTAATTTGTGTTGGGAACTTAAGCGGGTACCGGGAGACTGGTGCAAAGCCGTGATAGTCCCACTATATAAAGGAAAAGGATCGCAGCAGGACTGTAAAAACTACCGTGGTATCAGCCTTCTTAGCATTGTGGGAAAACTGTATGCTAAGGTACTAATTGAAAGAGTTATGAAAGATACTGATGGAAAAATTTGGGATGTACAAGCGGGATTTAGAAAGGGAATGGGATGTACGGATCAGGTCTTTTCCATGCGCATGATCGCGGAGAAGTTTTTGGCCAAAACCAAAAGGTTTTTTGTGCGTTCGTGGACTTGGAAAAGGCTTATGACAGAGTAGACAGGGATGTGTTATGGCAAACACTGAACTCATTTGGGTTGAGCGCTGGGTTGATACAGGCATTGAAGTTTCTGTATAGTGACTCCAGTGCTTGTGTCAGGATCAACGGGGCCTACTCGGACTGGTTTGGCATCCATAAAGGGGTCAGACAGGGCTGTGTGGCTTCCCCGTGGCTGTTCAACCTATTTATGGACAGTTGTTTGCAAACTTTGAAAGTTGAAGAATGTGGGTTGAGAATGATCGAGTCATATTTGCATCGTCGGCGGCCGAGTTGCAAATGATGGTTACTTTAATGAACCGATCATTAAAAGAAAGAGGTATGAAAGTGAACGCAAGTAAGACGAAAGTGATGGTTTTGAAAGAGAAAGTAAAACGTTATGTGAAATAAGAATAGAAGGGAGTTGATTGAGCAAGTGGATGAGTTTGTATATTTGGGATGTTTATTTAGCAGGTAGATTTGATAAGGATATAGAACGACAGTGAACGCAGGAAATAGAGTGAATGGGGCTCTACACGCTATTGTGAAGAGTCAGAATGTGTCAAAAAAGGCACGTTTGGCAATTCACAATGCTGTGTTAGTCCCTACTTTAATGTATGGTAGTGAAAGTTGGGTCTGGCAGAAGAAGCATGAGAGTAGAATAAATGCTGTAGAAATGCGGTCATTAAGGAGTATGCTAGGGCTGAATCTGAATGACAGGGTGAGAAATAATGTGATAAGAGAAAAGTGTGGTTTGCAAGATGACGTTGTGACCAGGATTAAGAAAGGAATGCTTCGGTGGTTTGGTCATGTAGAAAGAATGAATGAGGAAAGAGTGACAAAGCAAATTTAAATTCGTTAGTAGCCAAGGCTGGAAAAAAATTAAAAACTATTTTTTTTTTCAAACTTCACATGTGGCGGAAATTTAATTCGTATGCGAAATGGAAAAACTCGAACTTCGTGCGGGTATTAAATATTTCTGCCCGAAATTTTCTTTTACAAAAAGTGTTTGAAGTTTGAAGAACTGCAGTCCACTTTGGTAGACAATGTTCAGTCTTAGTTTAAGAGTGGCATACTGGTGCACTGAATTTAAACGCGGCAAAACCGCCTGCAATGACGATACTCGCTCCGGGCCACAGAATAGATATATTATAACTAATAGTAGGTACAAGTACCCGGGCGGCCAACAACGGCCGCTAAGCAAGAAAACGTTAAAAAATCGAAAAAAAAATGTTAAGGTAGATCGACGTGTGACCATCCGTTATTTAGCTGAGATTCTGCAGCTATCGTTTGGGACAATTCAGTTTATTTTAACTCGTACTTACCTTAAAATTAAAAAAAGGTGGCCGCGCGTTATGTTCCGCGAATGTTAACAGACGCCCAAAATAAAGCAAGAGTTGACATTTCAAAGCTAAATTTAGCAATAATTGAAAAAGATACAGATTATTTTTGCGCTCGTTTCGTAACCGTAGATGAAACCTTTAAATTAAATCTTGAGCCGGAGATGAAAAACCAAAGCGAGGTGTGGAAAAGACCGTCTTCCCCGCCAGCCCAGAGATTAAAGGTGTCTGCGTCCGCTGGAAAAATAATCGCCTCTGTATTCTGGGATGCGGAAGGTATAATAATAATCGACTATTTAAGTAAAGGAGAGACAACAACCGAAGATTATTACGCATCATTAATCAAAAAACTACGTGAAGAACTAAAGAATAAATGTCGAGGACAATTGCGTGCTGGAATGCTTTTCCATCATGGCAATGCCCCTGCCCAACGATCTGATGTTGCAGGCGCTGCCATCCGAACTGCTGGGTTTCAGTTGATGCAGCACCTACCATATACTCCGGACTTAGCTCCGAGTAATTTTTATCATTTTACTCACCTGAAAAAGCACTTGCGTGGTATAAATTTCGACGGCGACGATGAGGTGATGTGTACTGTAGAGGCGCCTTTTTCTCCAAGAGAATTAACCAACTTGCATAACGCTATACAAGGTGTATTAGCTTGAAAAATAAATACAAATAGTACTTACCATTACGTATATCTACGTTATATATATACTATATCGCACGTTTCATTGCGTTTCCAAAAAAATATTGATCAACCTAGTAGTTAGGTATGTAAAAAAAGTTGTTAAATTTTATGGTTAAGTATAATTAATTTATGGTTGAAGTTTTTATAATAAAATGTTGATTGGAGACTATTATAGATATATTAGTTTGATTTATCTTTTTTACAATGGTATCCAAAATATCCGGGTAGCAAAATGGGGCGGATAATTGCAGTCCTATCCGCTTCTATTACAGTACTATTGTGTTTTTTTCAAGCGTGTCGTTTAACCAATAAAGTATATATATATTCATTATTATCAGTTTTTCGGTCAATTTATGAGTTACTTTTTAAGAAGGAAATATTAAACCCCAAAGCGTCGTAAATAATACATAGCTAGCCTCATAGATTGGCTCATAAGGATATTTGCCATATTTGCCAAAGTTGCCTCGCATGATAGGCGGGTTTGCAAACGTAGTGTTTTTAAAAAAATCAGTTGTTATTAGGAAGACGCTGCTGCACATCTGGTATGTTTTCTTCGGTCTCCTCTAACGACATCCGCCTGACTACACGGAGATAATCTTGATAATGAAAAAACATTAGTTAAAGCATTTATTAATTTTTTAAGCATTTAAAGCGGTTATTACAAATAAAACGGCAGTTTTACAATTTCTATAATTTCACTTTATTTTCATTTACCATCAATACATTCTCACGTGAAACATAAAATAAAGGTAGGCCATACTTTGAATGGAATTACTGTTAGGTTGTGCGTTTTAGATGTCCTTGAAAATACCAATAGAAAGGAATTATATCATAGTATTAGTGAGTAGGATGCGACAAAATATACTTTCTGGTCCTATATGTTAGTTAAGGTTAAATTTAAAATATGTAAATTTCTTCTTCGCTTTATGCCGTAGCCATCTTTTAGCAACAATAATTTTTAAATATCCTATTAAAATGGCCCGCATTGGTAAAAGAATGTTTAAATTCAAAGAATCGCAATAATTACATTCAAAGTGGATCCTATCGGTAACTAGGATAGATTTATAATGTTATAAACGATGGGATATTATTACCATACTATAAAATGAACTGTTCATATGTGTATAAGACAATTCTCAGAATTTCTCGAATAGTTTTATTCACATTTTGTTGTAATATTCTATCCTTCTGTAAAAAGTAAATGTAATTTATCGTATGTTTTATTTTCTCTTCAAATTTTCAAGTCATTGCAGGTAGTAAGATTTTTCAAATCATCAAAATATACATAAGTACAGTTTAAAAATAAAAATTATACATCTGAATTGGTATACCCTTCAAAATTTAAATAAAAAAATCTTTGGTAAAAAATAATAGCGTGTAAAATAAAAGGACTTTTTTGTAAGTACATGATTTAAAAAAATTGGAAGTAAGAATGCAGGACAATCACAAATCGCAACATTAAGTATTCATCAAACACTGAACGATTTAGCAATAATATTTAACACTTATTACAATATTTTTTTGCGTAGTTTTTTCATTGTTTTTTTTTCATTAGATCAGACCACTAACCAACATACGCGTTACATTATCTACATCTAAATACAATATGTAGCTACAATACATCATAAATAGTGTACACAATTTGTTATCAGCAATAAAACAACAACAGTCATGTATTTTTAGGGCATTCCATTTATCGATGTTAAGCACACTGACTTATATTAAACTATGAGATAGTATTAGAAGTTACTTTAGGCGTTTTTGATCTGTGAAGCACCACTCCTAGTTAATATAGATAATATAAAAATGTTACCTTTTGTATTTTAATAGTAATAAACAATTGAATTAGATTTTTGAACATGCAATCAATTATGTATCGCCGAAAAGGTAACTTTTCTAAATAGTTTTAAAATACCAAGTAACACATTAAATTACTACTTTATCTATATGCCCTATTACACGACTGATATGACCCAACTATTCGGTTCGGATGTACTGACTTAGCTTTAAACAAGTGGTAAAATTAAAAAATTATACAACCGACTTCAATATAAATAAAATGAGAACATCATTAATGTAGTCGAAGTCAATTAAACTCAAAAACTACTGGTCAGATCTTGATCAAATTTATATGGGACTACATGAGAAGCACCAGCTTTTAAATAAATAAAAAAAAGAATCATCAAACCGATTTTGATGATTCTTTATCCTAGAAAAAAGTTCTGAGGTAACACAAAAAAAATACAGTCAAATTGAGAAATTCCTCCTTTTTTGGAAGTCGGTTGAAAATAACAATTGAAGCAAAGTGGGCCCATTTATGAAGTGGAATTTAAACGCCCTCCATCCATTAAAATGTAATAGAGAGAGAGAGAGACAGTATTAACAGAGGCCTTACTTTTGATTGAAGTTTTGATTAAAATTGATAACAAATCAATATTTTAATATAAACGTTACTTTTTCTGTTACTCCGTCGTTGATTCCCTAGTAACTAGGGCTACGTCCTTATTTAAGGTATAATCAGATGCGGAGATTGTTAAAATGTAAAACAGTACATCCGAGCGGTCAAGTAAATTCAATTTTATTGCTAAGAATTCATTTTACAAACAACAGTGCAAGCTATGGAAGTGACAACGCTTATTGGCTTACAAAAATATCAATTTTTCATATATGCTTGTGATGTAACATTGTTTATTATATCTATTAATTCTAAAGGTCATTTGAAAATTATTTTGATTGGACTATCATGCATCTTAAATGTTTTTAAAGGATTTAAATAAATCTTTATATATACTAATAAGTATTATTTGTTTACCCATCACATATTTTGAAAAACATTGATGTTGTTGTAAGAGCCTAATAACTACAAAGTTCCATTTCAATAATTACACTGGAGTAATAAGTATTTGTACTAAATTTTAGACCTTAGCAGATCACAATATAATTCATTGTCTTACACTTCCAGCAACATCATATTATAATTTAAGATTTCTGTTCACAAAAATAACATTTCTATAGGAAAATTTATAAATAAGTCATAATAATTTATCACCAGAATAATTATTGATGTATGGACCAAAAGAAAACGAACATTTAGTATTAGTTTCTACGATAAAGATAGCAACACTACTAAAATATCATTTAAAAAAAATACTATTTTGGGTGTAAGCACTTATATTATATAACAAAGTATGTATATTTTAAATTTTATTATAATACTGAATGCGTCAGATCTCGTGTCATATACAAGATATACGCCGCATAAAACAACTTTGAAATAAACTGCAGCGAGGCAATATACTTGGTATTGCCAGTCGATAAAAGAAAAAAATTATTGCACATTTTAAGTAATCTAACATCAATGAAAAACATCGATATGCAACTTTACAATTACCTAAACGTCTTTTTTTATTAACCTAGATAATGACGATCTAAATAACGAGATTGGATGATAGTTAAGATTTAAAATGACTAAACATAGCGTGATTTTTTAAAGTAGGTATCTGTTATGATTAATGAATATTATATAATTAACACAATAATTATATTTGTGTTTAGTCTATAAGATGACTATAGCTTAATAAGAGATTACCTTAAATTATAAAGCCAAATTTCAACTTCATAACAGTTCAAAATCATACTGTATACAAGATATTGTAACTTTGTTATTTATTTACTTAAAATAACGAATTAATGTAAATTTTTCATAATGGAAATGGCACGATGTAATAATTACGCGTATTAATAAATAAAACAAAAACAATGAAACTTCAAAATTAAAATATCACAATTTCTCAATCACTACAAGGAAAAATACATTTGGTAATTTTTAGATGAATCCATTATTTATATATACAGGGTTATAGGTAATATTGTCATATATATTTGTAATACCTACATGCAGGTACTGTGAAGCTATACACGATTATAGATTTTTATTAATTCTTTATATAAAAAAAATCTAATATTATAATCACTGAGAAGCAAGGTTGGTTAATATTTTTCATATTTCCTTAACATTATACAATAATACAAATAATCAATTCATAATCCTTGACTTAATAAAAATAATACTGTATGAAGTAATGACCTTTTTAATGGATACTGCTGATGAATGAATTCATGTCATAAATATTACATTGGCTAAATATATTTGCTAAGATAATTATTTTTTATGAATTTCATGAAAATCAAACATTTTATTAATTGTGATACTTGTTATTTTCTGTAATATTAATTAATATTCAAGCGTATTCTTAAATAAAATGGGCATTACTTGTCAAGTATCGAGCGTTGAAGACAATGTTATAATTATGACTAATTCATATATAAGCACAAGTGAAAATTAATAAATGCATACCCATTATATCTTAGTAGGTCGGAGCTGTGTAGTCGATGTTACCTGAAAATTTAAAATATTATTTATTATTTTTTATATATTTATATCTCCTCTATCGATATCAGTTTCGTCTTATTATTTTATTAGAAAATAAAACAAGACAACAGTATACCAGATAGTAAATAACTACAGACGCGTCAGAAGCTACAATGAATACCTTCGGTCTGGAAGATATTAAGAACTTGTCCAGATGCGGACTCAAATCGAGTCGCTAGTAAAACGCCTTATCTGGACAAGCTCTTACTTCTGTAACCAACACCTGTCTATATTTCTCTCTGTGTCTCTCTCTTTCGCCTTTAGGTATGTTTTATAAATGTTGAACAAGAAAATAGGTAAATATGTAGTCTTAGATCGACCATTTTGTGTGAGTGTTCTCTGCCAACGCTAACTGAGCTATTAAAAAATACATTTGACATTGTAACCAGGCCTCTGTCACTCTTGCTACCTGCGTGAAATAATTACCTACAATTCGCGAGGCGCCCCGGGCTACATAAGCAGTCGGGGCTAGCGCGTTCTAGGCAATTGAATGTTAAAGTTTTTTAACGCAGTTTACATAAATAGTTTTTTTTTTGTAAATATACTTGTTCAAATAGTTTTTGTTTAGTGTTTAGTAGATTTAATTGTAGGATAAAATAGTTGATAAAGTTTTAATGTAATTTAAAAATATAATGTATATTACCTATCTATTTGATAAATTATAATGGAAAAACGTCGTTCCTACTACAATTGTTGCGTGGATGGATGCTTAATGAGCAAACAAAAGGATTCAGATATATCATTTTTTAAGTTACTGAAGGATAATAAAAGGTGAATTTTTTTTGTTATATAAGTACTTATAGCGAAAAAAGAATTAAGTAATAATTTAACTACAGAAGTAATACCTAAGTACTTTATTACAAAACTAAGTTGAAATTTATTTCATTCTCCAAGTACCTACTTACATACCTATACTTGTCTTTTGTAATTAAAATATTTTAAGTTATAATAAAACAAAATATCGAAATTAAAACTTTGTTTACAAGTTTTTTTAACTAAGTAGAATACGATCGCATTGCTGTTAGGAATCGTATTTCGGGTTTATTTGTTGTTACACTAACTACCTTTTCTTCCGAGCCAAAAATCGCGATTCGCGACGAATGGCCTTGCAAGTTGCATCCATTGGGCATCACAGAACTCACATAGTAGCGAAAATATGGTCAGTCAATCATAGTCAGAATACATGTACCTTACCTAAGTAACTTACCATTTTGCAATGTATTTTTTTACTCTTTATTGACAGTCCTTAGTAACCACGGAAAGTCCGCCGTGACGTAGGAAGGGAAATTATGAATTATATGAATTATAATTAAATTAATAGTATTATAATTAGTAGTATTAAATTATAATTAGTAAAGGAGGCGAGAGGTGTGCCAGGATCGTGCCAAATGGAAGTCCGTAGTCTCTGCCTACCCCTCTGGGTGACAGGCGTGAGTGTTTATGTATATGTATATATGTAATTAAATTATGAAGTAATACGCGCAGCGCTAAAGTTTTATTTAGCTTGCGTGCGCGATTTATCAAATTAATAATAATTATGTAAGCTTTATAAAACGTTGGCAAGCAGTCAACATCAAAGGAGCTTCTGTACGTAGTGCTATTATTTATTCTGTGATTGTAACATACTGTCAATGTTACAAAAATTCTCCTCACCAACTTTTCAAGGGCCGTCGGGTAAAAATACTCCAGAAATTTTTGCCAGCGCGGGAGATTCCGCTTAAGTCATTCTACGAGTGCTAAGATAGTGTCGTGGTTCTGTCCTTTGTGGTGGTTCTTCTGGTGCAGGCAAGTAGGATGGTGTTGCTAAGCGGCTGCCTCGTGTTACGTTGAGATGGGTGGTGTTGCTGTTGGTTTGCATACTTTGGTGTTATCATGTAATTACGTCCCTCACGTTACACATTGTATTTGCTCTATACTGAATGTGAGTGAAATAGTGCGTTACGCTTTCTTTTTTATGGACTTCAAAAAGGAGGGGGTATTCAATTCGACTATATGTTTTTTGTGTGATACCTCATAACTTTTTTCCAGGTGAACCGATTTTGATGATTCTTTTTTATATGAAAGCTGGTGCTTCTCATGTGGTCCCATATAAATTGATCAAGGTCTGACTAGTAGTTTTTGAGTTATCTTTAATAATTTATATTGAAGTCCGTTGTACAAATTTTTAACTTTACCACTAGTTACTAATAATGATTAATTGCGTAAGCAAGAGAGCAAGTTGAACATCTGCTCTCACACTTTTACTATTTTTAACAATTAACACTATCCTGTTGTATTTCCTATATCAGAATTGGCCTTATGCTGTTGTAATTACTACATATATGATCTTTCCTTGTCGGCACTAGTAGGACAGCAGTTGTCTATACAAATATTATAAAGAGGTAAAGTTTGTAAGTTTGTGAGTTTGTTTGTAGGAAGTAATCTCTGGAACTACTGAACCGATTTTAAAAATTCTTTCACCAGTAGAAAGCTACATTATTCCTGAGTGACATAGGCTATATTTGATTGTGATTAATAATATTTTTTAATGTGAAATAACAATATTTGTCAATCAATTCCGAAAATAAATCCTAAACACTCAGTACTAAGAACCACACAAGATAATTTCATCACAAGTAAAAATGTTTGACGCCCAACAAAGTGGGCACGGGTCAGCTAGTCTATATATATATATATATATATATATATATATATATATATATATATATATATATATATATATATATATATATATATATATATATATATATATATATATATATATATATATATATGTATGTATATGGACAGTATAAGTTTACAATGAACACAGAGAATATGGCAGAATTGTCAAGGTGAACGAGAGTGCGAAAGCTTTACACAAGTGACTCTTCCACAAGCGCGAGATTCAAATACAGTTGCTTCACATGTTAATTATATTAGTCACATTTTTAACATCGATGGTCATTGAACATTCCTATTCCAATTTTCACACGATCAGCTTCTGACCATACAGTTTGTTACAGTTTGTTTTATTGCTGTACAGTATGTTCTTCTCTTCATTGATTCATTACATCCCATCAAAGTAGTCTGCTCAATGTAAGCCTCCCCATAGATTGCCTCATAAGAGGGATGTTTGCCGTATTTGCCAAGCTTGGCAGGTGAGTTGGCAACCGCAGTTTTTAATTGTCTCGTTGTTTTGGAAAGACGCTGCTGCCAATCTCCTGGAATATTTCCCCTTTTTATATAGGACTTTATTGCGATTGGATTACATGAGATTTTTTTTTGCGAAACCCTAATTCTTTTTCTAAAATAAAAGTAGCCTAAGTTACTCCTTATAACATCAGCTATCTGCCAATGAAAGTCCCGTCAAAATCGGTCCGGGCAATTCCGAGATTAGCCGGAACAAACTAACAGACAGACAGGCGGACGGACAGACAGACAGACAAAATTTAAAAATTATTTGTTATAAGTACCATATATACTTTAGTAGTAAAAAGTTGTCATTTTGACATTACAAACAGACATTTAAATTTTATTTATTTGTATAGATGTATAAAGTAAGAACCAAAATATGCAGATGCTTTGTCACCCCTAAGGACTAAGATGGAATGCCCCTTTTCCAGTAAAAAGGATCTCCGATTCTCTACACTCACCGTAAGAAACACAGCAACATTAAGCTGTTATTTTACGCTGGTATTCTGTGAGAGCATGGTCCTTACCCTGGTCGAGCCGACTTATTCGTGCTGCAGTGCTTTTTACTGGAAAAAGAGGCATTCCATCTTAGTCCTCACGGCTGACAACGCATCTGCATTTTGATCCGCAAACGAGGATAGATGTGGATGTCTATGGGCCATAGCAACCACTTATCATCAGATGGACTGTATGCTCGCTTGTCACCCTTATCTTATAAAAAACTCTCCCACCGGGCAAGATGTTTTATTATATGAACTTTGATAGCGTGATTTAGGCTTCGGTGTGTTTTGCTTGTGGTGCGACGACAGCGCAGTCTAGTTGTCGACGAATGTGCAAGTGCCAGGGATTGCTTTGTAGTCTGCGGTGAGTCGAGAAGAAGGTAAGTAATCTGCGAGAGTGCTGTGAAGCAGAGTAGTAAGGCTCAGAGCCGTGCCGGACACTGTAGCGCAGAGAGCTTAAAGCCCAGGAAGCAGCTTAAAGGAATAGGAAGTATAATTCCAGTGCTGAAATGAATCTTGTAAAGCCAGATGGTATGCAGGATCTGAAGACTGCAGACGATATCTGCTCGGGAGCATATGGATAGGGTACTTGACGACACGACGAATGCTTGCCACTTTAGCAGTGAAAGGAAAAGTAGAGATCTCCTCCCGGGCAAGGTGTTCAGCCCGGGGAGTGGCCAAGGCTCCGTGTGTTAGTACAGAGTTGTTCTATATATATAGCGCAGTGCGACGACAGCGCGGCCACACACGGGTGTTGGCTAATTAATTTAGAATGTTAAGTATAGTTGTTACCGGTGTGCGAGAAGGGCGGTTCGCTGTAGGCGGGCTGCGAGTCGGGCGCGCCGGGGTAGGCGGGGAAGCCGGCCGGGCTGGCCACGGCGCCCTCCACCTCGTACGCGGGCGCGAACGCCGCGTCCGCGCCCAGCCGGAACCGCTGCAGCGCGAACAGCGCGCACGCGATCTGTGCCACGTTACACTGTTTAAAGCATAGCTTCTCAACCTTATTTTGCCCACCGCACACTTTCAGGTTTTTTGTTCTGAAGCCCCCAATATTTTTGAAGTGATATTTCTTTATCGATGTAATGGATAAATTTAGTACGGTATTAAAAGAACGTCAAGTTTCCTTTTAACGTTTCACTGCCGGGGCTTCATGAGTATACTATTATTTAACCTACTTATGTAAAATATGAAATAAAAAGGAATTGTATTGTGACGGCTCATTATTATTATTAATAATAAATAATAATTAAATTCAACACAGAGTCATTTAAAAATATCAAAGATATAAAATTTTGATGAATTAAAATGAATTAATAAGCATAAAGTTCAAATATATTCATTTCGAATGTTAAGTATTATAGTATAGTAAAGGCTTAATATTGTCTTGCAAAAACCTTTACATTTATTAAAACTCAGCTTAAAATATTCAAAATGTATTAAATAATAAAAGTACAAGTCAATTATATTGCAATAATAAAGATAAATAACATTAGTAATATAATTGAAAATGGGCATTGAGTTACAATACCTAGAGTCACAAACAGACAAATAAATGTTACGCCAAACTCGGCGCACGCTGCGAAGTGCGCAGAGTTTTGTTTAGTTGTAAGGCGACCACAATCCTCGTACAACGTCCGCGATGCCAAAGTGTTCGGTGATTTCCTGCCCAAATAACAGCAGACACGTGCGAAAAAGGATGGTGTTTCATATTTTAGGTAAGTATCATACCAAATTTACGTATTTATGTATCCACAGTGCATGTTTTCATTTAAATTTCAATAATTTTCATTTTATTAGCAAACTAAAACACTCACCGCCGACCGCGCGGCGCCACGATAACGTTTCTCTTTCACACGTTAGACAAATATGCAAGAGTAAAGAGAAACAAATAGTCACGCGTACGAGAGTGACTCGCAAATTATGTTCTAACGGTTCTATAGAGTGGATTGATACAATAAATATTTTACAGATTTTAAACTTAATGTACTAATATTACAATGTTGTTAAATGTTTTATTTTTAGTTTTCCGTACAAAATGTAGGTCGAAAGAGTTTTATTATTTTAAAGTATAATTAAAATATGTTTTTTTTTGTTTTAGTTTTATTATTTTTTATATGTTTTTTTTGTTTTAGTTTTATGTTATAATTTAGGTATAAGCTATTTACATTTTCATCCGAATCCGTCGATCTGTTAGAGCACGAACAAAATACAAACATACACACTAAAACGTACATACCCTTCATAATATTAGTGTGACTAGCTGACTCGCCCCGACTCCACCCAGTTGAATAATATAATTATGTCCATCCTAAATTCTAAATGTCCATTCTAAAGTAGTAATTAATACTTAGCATTTTAGTACCTAATTCACAAACCTTAGTGGTTTACTAGTGCTATTAATACTATTAATTATTACACCAATTTTTTTTTCATTTACTTATCATATAAAAAATCTTATAAAATGTGTTATGATTTTTAATATGATAAGTAAATTAAAAGAAATTGGTGTAATAATTTTGAAATCAGTTGTTTAGTTCTCCTAGGTACATATAAACTCACAAACTCATATTTCACAATTATTATAAACTCCTAATAATATTAGTATAAATAGCGTCTCCACTGATGCCTTGTTCCTGCTCGTACGCAAGCCCTTGAGTGAATGATGATGACATTGCATACGAGCGACTTTGAACATTATACAAGCAGGTTAACGTCTAAATTCGAGCAAATGTCATTTTGAACTATATAATATCAAAATATATAGGTATATGGAACGGCTCGGACATTTTTGAGTATTGTCAGTTAGAGATTGTGACTCTATAGGTATTGTAACTCAATGAAAATGGGTCAAATTTTAAGTTAATGAGGGTGTTCTTGTTTTACTGGAGGGTGTTCATTTGCTAGTATGAGGGAGTTATGGGTGTACTATATAGGATGGTCGGCTGACCGACTGCTAGTAGTACTGTTGCACAGTGTATAGTCCTATATTGGGGACTTACATTCAAATGGGTCTATGGAACAAAAGCATTAATATAGATCTCTATGATGTATAAGGATTATGATAGCAGAGTTATGACTTGAAGTCCCATATGTATAAGACATATAATAGTACGGTCTATGAAATAAAGCAAATATGTGGAAGGTCTCAAATATGTAAAAGCATTATATTGAAAGAAATGGGATATATATGGGTTGGTCGGGTAACCGACTGCTAGTAGTACTGTTGCACAATGTATAATTCTATATTGCGGACTTATGATAGTAAGGTCTATGATACAAAAGCATTAATATAGAAGGTCTCTAAGATGCATAAGCATTATAATAGCAGAGTTGTGGCTTGAAGTCCCATATGTAAAAGACATAGTAAGGTCTATGAAATAAAGCAAATATGTGAAAGGTCTCAAATATGTAAAAGCATTATATTGAAAGAAATGGGACTTGAAAAGGATTATTATAGTGGCGTGTAGATTGCTTCACAGCATCCGAGACCGAGGTAAACCTGGACTCGCTAACCAATGTGTCCTAGACATATCATCTTGGTGCCGCTGGTAAGCGGGTTTATTGTAGCAATACGACTTGCCCGTGGACATCGCACACCCCTATCGTTTGTGGGCGGCGTCTTAGCACATAGCGTTATGATACGTCGGCTATCATTCGGATTAGGGTGAGTGTGTTTGGTAGTACTTTTAAGTGCAGCAAGCATACTCAACTATATGTCTTAGTGCAATAGCGCTATGATACGTGGAGTTTTGCCTACTGACGTCTTAGTAGCGTGCTACTATGATACGTTGGTGGTATTTTTAGTTGACAACAGTACCAATTTTGTTACCAAAGTCGATAGGGATTATGTGGGTGTGTTGTGAGGTGCCATCCGTATGATAGTTGCATTGATGCTTACTGCTACTTGCGGTATTGCGTCTTGTGATGGATCTGCGGGTGTGCTGCGCCTGATTCGACGCATCTTGTGGTTCTGGTCGATGGAGGTATGCGGGTGGTGATGTCTGCTGGTACTGTATGGGGGACCTTGGATGGTGTAAGCCGACGATAGTCGTATTGATGCTTGTTGCGTTCTGCAGCATTGCGTCTCTGCGGTGGTTGTTTGGCGGGTCGATATTCTTAATGGCGCTCTCTGCGTCCTGGTTTGACTCACAACCTAAGTAGTTTTGCCCAAGTCGGGTCACTCCATTACGGGGCTGCAGACTGTCTGACCTCCATGATGTTTATATAACAACATGATAATATATCTCTGTAAATTTCCCACCTTTGAATGATTGAAGGCAACTTGTTTGTGGGTGAGACAAACATGATCGAAAAATGCATATACTCAACATCAGTGACACAACCCTTTCTGATGGCGAATTATTATTAAGCTGAACGCACATTTGTCAGCACCGTACGCACCGTACGCACCGTACGCGCCGCATTTTACTGATGGCCTCGCACATTTGCACGTACGCGCCGTCCGCAAATCTTTTGTATTGCCAACAACTTTTGTAGTTTTGTCCAACCACTGGTGTGAAACGGTACAGTGACACTGATCGCTCGAAATCGCTCGGATCGCTATGGAAGAAAATATTGTAATAGCCTGCTTATTGGCAGAGGAAGAAGAAAATAAAATTCGAAGAAAAAGCAGATTCTGGATTCATAATATTAATTTAAAAAGGCAGTTGTATGGAGAATATTATACTTTATTTAAAAACTTATTAGATGATGATGAACGATTTTTGAGATATTTGCATTTAACATACAAGAAATTTCAAGAATTGCTACATACTCGTATACTAAAACCATATCTCTCTATGGAAAGCTCAACATTTAGAAGGCCAATTGAACCAGAGGAAAGACTTGTTATATATTTGAGGTAGGTATTTTTTTATTGTTAATTAAGTAATCAGGTATAATTAGGTTTTTGAATTAAAATTATCATTTTTTATTGTATTTAAATAATTTATCATAAATTACATTCATATTAATAAATCTACTCAAAGAAATTCATATGATGTATAATTAATTACGAATTAATTAAAAGTTATAAAAATTTAAAAATTATCACGTGACTTCAAAACGCGCCATAAGTGGCTGCCATATTTGTGACGTCATTATATGAAAGCCTGAAATGATGTAAAAATATATTTCGAAACAAAAATCGAAACCACCAGTTTTAGTGGAAAATTCACTAAGTTGGCAACATTAGATAACACTGAGTATCAGCACGCGCCGAACGCGCCGCATTATATGACGTCATCAGCATGCGTCCTTAAATATTCGGATACCTAGCGCATTTTATAAAATTCGTACGCGTACGGTGCGGGTGTAATGTGCGAGGTTTCACATAATTTCACACAACGAATTCTAAAATGCGGCGCGTACGGTGCTGACAAATGTGCGTTCAGCTTTAGCCTTTTGGCTATATCTGCCATTGTATTGGTTGGTGGAGCATATGTGTCGATCTCATGCGGGTGGTAGCTGGAGGGAGAATCTGAGGAAACTCTCAAGGCTGCGGCCGAAAGCCGCGCAACGTGGGACCCTATCCCCTTGAGGTGAGCGGTAGACTCATGACACGCTCTGCGGCTAGTTAGCCGTGCTGATCATGCAATTGGTGGTGATGCCTTACACTTACATCACGTCTGCAGGAACGGCGGTCTGGCAGGTGGTGGCGCGCACGGAGGGCTTTTTATGGCCAGTATGCCTATTATTGCCTAATCCGTGTGACGTACATTCACTATGGCTCGATTTGATCGTATTCTGTATGGCGTTTACACGTATTGACATGCGCGACTTCGGTCGATGTTTGTGCCTACTTGTGACGCACTACCAAGCGGCCAAGCCGTCTTTTACTGGTACGCCAGTTAGTTTGCTGTGGACTACGATCCAGTTCCCAACTTAACGTCCCCTTCGGGGAGCGCATTGGTTGGTTGGCGCTCACTGCACACGGCGTGTGTGGAGCCGTGTGCCTCCCCCACATTTTTTTTAAATGTGGGAGAGCGAAGCCCTTGTATCTGGTATTTTATATAAATATTGTGAACCTTCTCCAAGCGGGAAGGGATTAATTAATAAGGAATTGACTGATGTGAACCTGATACAAGTGGAATAGGGACGATTAAATGTTCTTAACCTTTTTGAGCCCTGTCTTCGTGAACGGGGTTCTTTAGCTATAAGGCACTACCAACAGCTTTCGATTGCTCTAGTGAATATTCATTCTTCCAGAGACACCTAAAAGAACTAAGTTACTATACAAACACAACGTAAATAAGGGTCCTAACTAAGATGATCACGCCATAAAATTATTAAACGGCCTATAATTAAATTTTAGAAAGATCAATATATGGTTAATATACTGGTCACGTAAATTTTATATATTTATAGTATATAAACGGGGGGGTTACAATATGTTGTAAAGAAATTTCACTTCGTACGTGTGTACACAATTACACGCACAATTTTTTAACTTTACTTACCATCTGTCGCGAATCTGAAACAGTTAGTGCCACGATTATATTTAAACGTATAAGGCCGCGTATCGATTATGCGCTCCTAGAAGTCGAACATTGGCGCGCGTTCCAGCCGCGTTGCGTTCCGAGCTGTGGATAACTAAAGTTGCCGTAGATTGATAAAATTATATGGTTCAAAAGAACTGCTGTGGAATAGCAAAAGTCGTTTTTATTATAATACAGCGCTCAGAGAAGATGCATGGAACTATGAAAGCGGCAGCTGCTCGTACACGACCGACATCCATGTTGAATGGTCAAACACTGGAACACTTGCCGCGCGCGCCAGGCGCCCTTTGTTGATATACTTCGACCATTTGGAACGCGTTCCGCGGAACGCACTGCTCGGCGCGATCATTGAGGCGCGCGCACCAGGAGCGCGTAATCGATACGCGGCTTAATATTATAAAGTCGTAAGATAGGACGACCCCTATCCTATTTCTCAGTTTAAAGAAGAATGTTTAAATGAAAACAATTACAACACATACTAAGAGAAGTATTTTTATTAACATTCAAAAGACATTGAATTAATAATTCATCTAATGATAAGGTTGAATTTCTGGCTCGATTTTACTTAAAAACAACAGTAAGTCGCCGCGTTGGAGTCCACTTACATGGGTTCGATTTCTCTTTTTAGTGACCAACTTTGCACAGTATTAAATCCCCGTTCAGCTAAATAGAATGACAGGAATGATGTCAGAAATCGTTGAATAATCGACCATAATCCTGAGTACAGTTGCGAAATCGGCTTCTGCAGCCAAAATTCTTGGTAGCCATTCTTAAATTTGATTTTTAATTCCTCATTTTCGTCGGTTCTATTAATTCATCTTCTAACTGGGATGATCCTGCTTGTCATTTGAAATTTGAAACAGGATTCTAAACCCAGGTGTGTCCATGGTAAAATATCCTGAAATCACTGAGGAGGTTTTCTGCAGAGATTTCAAGTGTTAGTGTTGACATGCCATGTTGTTTTCATGGCATGTCGTCGTTCTTCAATGATACTGCTGATAAATTAGGGTAGTTATTGAATTTCAGTCTGTCGATATTTCTTTTGTATAAAAGCAGTTTGGATACTAGAGCAGCAACGCTATGTTTTGTCTTAACCAAGTTTAATTCGCCGTCTTGAAATTTTCGCACGCGCGATAAAAATTATCAGAATACATACAATAACAAAATTAACCGATATTAAAGTTTTACTTTAGAACGTGATTAGCGTTTTTAGTCTTTTTTAGACTATATTTTTTGGGCAGGTTAAAAAAATATAGTCTAACTATTTTTTTTAACCTGTCCACGCCACCTTTGTACCATCTTAACACCCCTAATTTTCTCTAGGTCTTCTGATATTTTTTTATATATGTATTATATCTATGCTGCCAACCAGATGAGAAAACTACATTAATATTCCATATAACAACCATAAACATAACAGGTATACTACACATTAAATAAAACTAATTTTACGTAATTTATCGTGTTTAATTTGACTTATTTGTGGAGTTAACCCGGGTTGAATATTAATTTATGGTCCGATCGCTAACGTGAAGCACCGACGTTCTGAGAAGTCTGCAATTTGTGAACATATTTAAGATCGTCCCGCCATGCGCCCGCTCGCAGGCAAGACGGAGCGTGTAGCCGGGCCATCAGACATACATCAGATTTGATAAACCTCAAATCCTCGCAAAAGAACACCGATTTCTACCAAAAATGATTCGCGAGGCTATTGAAATTAAAAAAAAACTAAATTTTTATAGAGGGGATGGGTGGATAGTTGGCTACCATTTACATGGGATCCTATAATTAATAAAATTAAATCCAAACCTAAGCATACGAATGCAAAAATATATGTTCGCATTTAATATAAATAAAAATGCGATAAAATCTAAATCTAACGGAGGTTTAATGGCGCAATACCAAGAAGTTCAAATAAAATTTTAAACCGGTAACAAAATTATAAATGAAATTTTCTTACGGTTGACATGCAATGATAGACGATAATAAAGCTATAGAGCAGTCATTCTAAACTTGTACTTTTGACGCTGCTCCCCGTCTACGGCCTGGGTATTTTACGCCAATCCTAAACACCTATAGTCACTATTACAACACCCACGGAAAGACATGGGGTGATGTAGATTCTCTTAAGGCACCACCACACGACAACTATCCTAATTATTGAACTTTATTGCAAATAGTTAAAATTTACAAACGAAAATTAAATTTATCCATTTACATACTATGGATTAAACTATCAGTTACTTTTTTTTATTCAATTTGTCACGTTCTCGTAACCACTTGAATATCTGTCGCGTGACTCAAATTTGGGTCACGACCAGAGTTTGAGAACCAATGTTGACGAAATTCACAAACACACGAAATACTTGTAATTATTAAACACTCCACTTTTCTTGCGATATTTCTCATCGCCTCCATTGCTTTGAGAGGTAATATCACTATAAGCACGTGGTAACTCGGAAATTGAAATATCAAGAAACATAACCGGAAATTGGGACTGCGTAAAAATGTACTTACCCAAGCGAATATGGAGAAGAAACAGAAAGCTATAGCGCCTTGCATATTGTTAGCAGTACCCACTGGTGGGTTGTCGGTCTTGCCCCATGCATTCGATAGGTAGCAGAATCCTACGAAGTACAGGAATCCCCAGAAAGCTGAAATATTAAGGAGATAATTGAGTTAATTAAAAACAGTGTCATGACATGTTTTTTTTTTTTTAAATAAGGGTGACAAACAAGCAAACAGTCTACCAGACGGTAAATAGATGCTAGCTCAAAGACATCCACCTGCATCTATCCTCATTTAAGAATCAAAAAGTAGATGGATTGCCAACCCTGAGTACTAAAATGGAATGCCTTGTTACCATCCAAAAGAATCTTCGGCTCTCACCGAACACACGTCACTAATACACACCGAAAGGTTTAATAAAATTAAATTTGAAAAAATGCGTAACATGAATTCAAGTCTTCTTTACTTGCACACCTATGTAAGAATAACTCGATAAATTGAGCTGATTACATAAGTTTTAAGTTGCATGGTTCATACATTTTAGATACTGAAGATACAGAAACAAAGATTTCATTGCAGTTAGACTAAAATATTATCAGACTTCACATATCCTCGGAATGTTTTTAATTTGTCAGACATCCTTCATGGCTGTGTGTGCTTCATGATGTTTTTCTTCACTGCCAACCATGTGATAAATCAGTACTTAAAATTATAATTTACAATTCCATAGGTGTCGGTTTCATAGAGGTTGCACTTGATTTGTTGGCGTGTTATAAAATTATTTTAAGGATATGTGAAATACACCAACATGCATTGGTGTAGCGCGGCAGACTAATTGCTTAGAGGCCTGGACCCAGTGGGAAGTATATGTCGCAGTCAACTAGCTTAATTAGACTTTCAGTTAACAGACTAGGATTTTTACTAAACGGTGCTGTCCAACTTTGGATCTGAATGATATTCAGCCGATGCGTCTAATGCAACATTGCACCTATCTTATAATATCAGCGACAGTAGATTGAGGTGCGGCTGGGGTGACCCGTACGCTACCCTAAAGCCGCGTGCATTTGTGTTATATAGCACATAGCGCATAATTAGGCACAGGCCAGCGACATTACGTGGCATGGTCACCTTATTAATTTCATTCAAGGAGACGGTCGATGGTCTTTGAGTTAAACGGCGACGTTTAGTAAAATGACTAGGCTGTTAACTAAAGGTGTAATTAAGTTAGTTGACTGCGACATATATAAGATAAAACATTACTTTTACTTTTTAAGAATCTGTTACAGCATGAGCATTAAGATAGAAAACCTAAAAAAAGGCAAAGCTATTTAGATTAACACCCTTGGCATTTGTAGAGATCTCATAAAAAAAATTATTAGATTCTTTCTGTACATGACATACTATAATACGTACAGTGGGTCTCTTTGTTCACAGTCATTATTAAAAAGGTTAATGGGTCACAGTATCCACAAAGGTACAAAGATTATAATCATTGATATTGTCTATTTATAGAAACTTGCACAATGTGTGTAGTGGAATTCAGCAAGCAGTTCATATGCCAGTGTTTTTGCCAAAATACAATTTTATTATTATTATACAATAAATTTAATAAAATCGTTTTTTTTTTCAAATCAACAAAAGCTTGTTAAATATAGGAAGGAACTAACTCCTGTTACTCAGGTTAACCTTTTACAGTAGCTAGAGTCACATTGATATGTATAAATTTGTTGTGATTGTTGCAATAAAGATTTTTCAACTTTACATTTTTAGAGGGGGCAAACGAGCATGCGGCTTACCTGGTAAGTGACTACCGCCGCCCATGAACAACTGCAACACCAAGGGAATTGCAGGTGTGTTGCCGGCCTTTTAGAAAGGAGTAAGCTCTTTTCTTGAAGGTCCCCAAGTCGTATCGGTCCGGGAAAATCGCCGGTGGTAAGCTATTCCACAGAGAGGTCGTACGCGGAAGAAAACTTCTAGTGAAACGTACAGTGGTGGACCGCCAAGCATCCAGATGGTGTGGATGGTATTGGGAATTTTGCCGCGATGTGCGTTGGTGAAATTTGGCGGCTGGGATTAATCGGAATAATTCCTCAGAGCACTCCCGAAAAGAAAATGCAAAGGGATGCATCATCTCTTTGCAGCGCCAGTGAATCGAGCCGATCGGAAAGGACTCGGTCGTTGACGATTCGAGCCGCTCTGCGCTGGATGCGGTCAAGTGGAAGGAGCTGGTACTGGGGAGCCCCATCCCAGAGATGGAAACAGTATTCCATGTGCGGCCGAACCTGCGCCTTGTAAAGTTGCAGGCGGTGTACTGTCCCGCTCTGCTGAGCACGCCAAGCTTTTTAGAAGCCAATTTGGCCTTCTCTTCCAAGTGACCACGAAACTGCACGTCACTCGATATGTCGACGCCAAGGATTCCGATACTGGCTGAGGCAACAAGGGGAGTGCCTTGAAACTGAGGAGATAAGACAAAGAGGATCTTTTTAGCAGTAAACACACAAACTTGTGTCTCCTGAGGATTAAACTGGATATAGATTTAGTCGCCCCCAATCCGAGACTTTGTTCAGCGAAGACTTGACTTCAGATACAAGTTTGTTCCGGTACTCGATACCGTTTACCCGAGAAATATTGGCACGGCCGGTGTATAGAGCATCACCAGTGCTGTCATCCGTATAGCAAGGAATGTTACCGGTTTGCAACATATCATTGATATGCAGAAGAAACAGCGTTGGTGATACCACACAGCCTTGTGGAACACCAGCGTTAATATAACTCCCCGTCTATAAAATTTATTGTGCAGGTTTTATTTACATGTTACTTCTTTATCAGTGCCTGGAAATGGATCACTCTTCTTGTGGAGTGAATTAGCCATAATCACCACACTTTGCAGGTAGATTGATAATCGAAGTATACAGTCTCGTACTCCCATGTGAAATAAAATTGAAAATTGAAATTGAAAATAGAAAATTTATTTATTTTATTTATTTTCACACCACAAAACCACAAAAATATATTAACACTAAAAATTAATAGTTACTAACAACTTCGCTGCCGAGCCCGCGCTGGCGCGAGGTGCAGAGTTTTGCGCGAGGGGCCGACCACGCGCTGGCGCGGGCTAGGCTCAGTACAGTTTCTATGAGTCAGTGTGCCGCCGGCACTGCGTTTAGCGTGTTATGTTTACGTTGGCACTGCGCTTGAATTTTTTACGATTCATACAAAATTAACGGTTTTTAAATCGTGCCACGCGTTTTTATTTTACAAGTGATTAAAATGGCAGAAGAGGCAGGCCCTTCGCGGCCTAAAAGAAGTCGTTTTTATACCAGCTATTTACGTGATTCAGACGTTGAAGATGAATTATTTGCCAATCTTGAATCGAGCGACGAGTTTGACCCTGGAAGTGAGGAAGAGGACCAATCTTCAGAGGATGGCAACGACGAGCGGTTTAAATTTTGCCGCCTATCTGCCATAAATATAGAATCAAATTCACCGATTAGAAGGCCACATTCCGCCCCACCACAGTCGACGCTCGATACTTCAGAAGACCAACTCAATCTATCCCAAGAAGATATGTCTTCGATCAGACCATCAGTTGAAGGCTTTTATATCAGAGTAGACTGAGGTAGGCGAAATAAAAAACGTTTCTTTTACGCGACTCAACGAATTTTAGGCTAATCCTGGGATAAAACCTATTGATTATTTCGACTACTTCTTTAGTGAAAATTTTCTTAAAATGATTTGTGATGAAACTAATAAACAGGCAGTCAAATTATCAGCTGGAGTATCACAAAAATCTGGAATATCGGCATGGAAGGAACTAACCGTTTCAGAGTTTAAAGTTTTTTTGGGTCTACTATTTCATATGGGCACTATTCAGCTTAGTCGTCTTCAGGATTACTGGAAAACAGGCAGGTTATTTTCCATACCAATTTTCGCTGAACAGATGGGTCGGAATGGATTTCTACTGATTATGAGATGTCTCCATTTCACGTCTGAAGCAGATAATGGCGACCCAGTGCTAAAAGTTCGCAGTCCGTCGACTATTTCAATACGAAAATGAACGAATGTTATTACCCCGCGAAAGAATTATCTTTAGATGAGAGCATGATATTATGGAGAGGTCGATTAAAGTTCCGCCAATTTATAAAAAATAAACGCCACAAATATGGGATCAAATTATATATGCTCACTGAACCTGACGGTTTGGTTTTGAAATTCAGTGTGTACGCAGGCGGTCTTGACAACGAGGTTTAGGGAAAAAGTCACGCCGAGAAAGTAGTGATGCAGCTCATGAATGAAAAGCTTCGTAATGGCCATGCACTATACATGGACAATTTCTATAACAGTTTAGGTTTAGCGAAAAAACTTCTCGATAATAATACGTACTACACTGGAACATTATGCATTAATTTGAAACAAAATCCTCAAGAGGTTGTTCAAAAGAATCTGAAGAAAGGAGAAAACATTTCTAGATACTGCCAAGGAGTTCACATATAAAAATGGAAGGATAAACGACCTGTTACCTACATTACTACAGAGTTTGAAAATAAAATGGTTCCAGTAACTAATAAACGTAGACAAGTCGCTCAAAAACCCGAGGCAATAGCAAAATATAATGAATATATGTCTGGAGTGGACCGGCAAGATCCTAACCTAAAGGTTGCTATTCACACATTCCAGCTGCTACTGATAAATTCATTCAAAATATATAATAAATACTCTGGTCAACCTAAAATGATATTATATGATGACCGCTTATCAGTGATAAGCGCATTGCTACCAGATAAACATGTCAAAACAAATCCAGGACCTGTAAAAAGACAAGTTCCTATGCCGCACAAAATCAGTGAGATTACGGAAAGAAATGCAAAAGGAAAATTGAAACGTAAGCAATGCCGCCAATGCACGAAAAAAAAAAACGTACAGACACTATTTGGCATTGCATTACTTGCATCGAAAAACCTGGATTATGTGTTGAATGTATTGAAGTATACCATTATTCCATTTGAAAAATTGATAATTTGACATCGGTTGATTATATTTGATTTCATGCTAAAAATTATATTTCAAGCAAAAATTGTTTATTATTATGATAGTTTATCTTAATATTGCTACTTATAATTCACGGTGTCATTTTAGTTCCTTATAACTCATATTAGTGGTTGTACTCCTTCAAAATTTTAATTTTGTTCTATAATGAATAATTTAATACTAAATACCTAACCATGCACTGGCGCGGGCTTGGCACTACGTATGGACTTTCCAACGGCAGTGCCGGCCCCGCACAGGTGCGGGATTTCTTTTTATTCTTTTATTTACAAAAATAATAATTACATGTTTTACATTTTTAATATATAATATATATAATTTTGTTTGATGTCTAAGAAGCTAAATAAAAACAAAAAAATTGTTCGGCATTTAGCACTCGACCCTTACAACTTGGTTGACAGCGAAACTGTTAAACAAGAATGGTTGTGGATCGCTAGTACCTGTAGTAGGTAATTAAAACCTGAGTTAAAAATGTGTAATCTTTTTAAAATATGTACATAATTTGTTTTGGAGTTGTTCTTTAAATAATAATTAAAGATGAAAAATTTAAATAAATTATATTTAACTTAACTCATACAAGTAATTAGGAATTATTATTTTAATCTGCTTGCAAATAAAATATAAAAGTTTTATTAGTGCTTAAGGTGTTAACTTACCTGAATACCAACATTTCAAAATATAAATAGTGTTAGTGCTGTTATATTATTATATAGATACGAAGCATGGTAATATTGTTGATGTTAATCAAGAAAATTTTATAAGCAAACTAGATAGATAGATATGACAATATTACATAAAATTATAATTACAAAAGACCCACCTGAGAAACCCATATCAGCAAGCACATAATGCTTTCTTGTTTTCACAGACGACATCTGCTCAAATAGATATTCTCCAATTATGAAGGCAATTGATGCCACAAAAGCTATCACCGAGATCCCCACACCATAGTTGCATGCATTAGTATCATTATTGTAGACACAGTATTCTTTGCCATCTTCCTTGTTGGTGTACCAGCCTTTAGCCGATATGCAACCCATCACAATTACACTGAAGAGCTGAAGAATTCAATATATTAATATTACCTCAATACCACACCAATTTTTACTGTTTTGAAAACATATATAACTTATAAAAGCGCATTTGAGCTGTGTAGTGGCGGAGTAAGAGTATCCACTACCCATTATTATGTGGTAGATGCCTTAGGAGGTGACAGACAACAAAAAACCAAAAATAATAAAAAAAAACTGTAGTTGCCCACTTACATGGGGGAGGCCTATGTACAGCAGTGGGCTTTAATAGGCTGCAATAAATTAATGAACGCATTTATATGTGATTCTGTTAATGATTGTGTATCCCCTGAATGATTTTACTAATTGAGGTCATATACACATTATATATTTTTTGTGAAGTTTGTTTGTAGTTATGCTAGGATCTGATAGGTGGTGCTGTTGTCGAGTTATTAATAGACTTTATATAAAAAGTTTGGAGTGAAATCAAAATAAAACTCACCACACCACCTATAGGCAGAACAGATAAGGCAGAACTTCTATTGGACCAGTTAGTATGTAACTTAAGAGATGATAATTTTATGTTATATTAGTAAAATTACATCTCTAGAATAAAGGAGTATTTTTTTAATTTAAGTAAACTCCTTGCTACACATTGGCCACTTAACAGCATACAGTTTACTGTCTACTAATAATTCACAATCACTGCCGCCGCCCTACTATCTTAAAGTTCATATTTTATTCCTAATGTGTTTTCCACTTGTTGATGGCATATGTCTGAAGAATAGAATGATGACAATCTTGAAGCTTAGGGTGTGTTGAGTCATAATCTACTAAAATAAAAACAAGTTCAATCAAGACAGTTTTAAGTTTCATCAAAATGGAGTTAGTACTACTAGTTTACACATTTTACAAATACAAAACGATTTTACTAACATATTATACAAAAAACTCTACACCAAATCACAGAGATTCAAGATAATATGTATATATTTAAATGTACACATATAAACATACCTAAACATAATCTAAATATTTGTAATAAAATACTTATTATTTCCCAAATTGAATCGAATCAAAATGAAAGAAAATTATTTCTATTTCAGGTATAATACATATTATGTGAAGTGAGGCAGAAATATATTACTATGTTCAAGTAATTCAAGGTTAATATGTGATTGATTATGATCACTATACATTTTCGTCTAATTTGGTATGAACATAATACTTATTATCTCAATATGCTAATGCTAATGATAATAATTATTTAAAGATATTATGTTAGCTCTTGCTTTACTAAATATCTTACGAAAAAGTTACGAGGTATCGCTAGATAAACAGATGTGTATAGTTAACGTAACAAAATTTCTTCAAGGAAACCTTACCCAGCAAACTGCCCTGACGATTACTGGAGGTTTTTGGATGAAGGCTTGAGGGTCAAAAGCTCCTCCGGCTTTTCCACCGCCATAAGCACCAGTAGTTTCCATTTTTACACTTTTGAAACTTCTTTTAGTAGCTACACTGCCAAGCCTTGCCCATCAATAACTATCTGACCTCCGCAAACTCCGAATCTACCCAATATAAATTATCGATCGCGCAACTCAACTTAGAAAATTCGCGTTCAATGACATGTAACACAGATGAGAAAAATATTTAAATGTCAGTGTCACAGATAATCGCAGATGGAACTTAAAAGTAGTAATTCATTAAAAATTAATTTAAACTATCCTTCATTTGCAAAAAATAATAACTAAAGGATTTTTCAATAAGAGTGGGTAGATGTTGAAATTAAATAAAACAAGCTGTGCGCGAGGTATTAAGTGTGAAATATGAAATCGTTCAAATGCCCGCCTCAGCTTTTTAGAGTGGCACGGATCCAAGTGGTCCAATTTTCAATGACTCTTCTGCATAGATCCGGCTGAATTTGAGCGATGGTCTATGTTATGTTCACATTTAGGGCATCGGTCGATTGTGGTTTGTTTGCATAGACCTGCGACTTCAAGAAACCCCACAAGAAAAAGTCTAGCGGGCTCAAATCACATGACCTTGGTGGCCAATTCACATCACCCCTGCGAGAAATAAGCTTACCCTCAAATCGCTGATGGAGAATGACAATCGTGGCGTCCGCTGTGTGGCACGTAGCGCCGTCCTGCTGGAACCACATGTCGTCTAGGTCCATATGGTTCAATTTGGGCTATAAGAAATTGGTTAGCATCATTCTGTAGCGCTCGCCGTTGACGGTGACCGCCTCACCAGCGTCGTTTTCGAAAAAGTACGGACCAATGACGCCGCCGGCCCAAAATCCACGCCAAACGGTAACTTTTTGAGGATGCATTATCACCTGGTGAACCTCGCGTGGGTTGGTGTCATCCCATATACAGCAATTATGCTTGTTAACACAGCCATTCATCCAAAAATGCGCCTCGTCGCTAAAGATGATTTTTCGGCCAAAATTGGGGTCCTATTCTAAACGATTCGAAGGCCAGTCAGCGAACAAACGGCATTGTCTATGGTCATGAACTTTGAGCTCCTGGATCAGTAAGATCTTGTACGGGTGTAGGCCTAAGTCTCGACGCAAAATTCGTTAAGTTGAAGTCTGCGAAAGGCCGAGTTCTTGTGCACGGCGAGGAATCGACTTCTGTACACTTTTACGAACCGCGACGATGTTCTCGGCCGATCTTGCTTTCCTTGAACATACAAGTGTTGGCTGATTGTTTACCGACCCGGTCGTTTCAAATTTAGCCACCAAACGTTGAAGAGTCGACTGTGAAGGGCTACCACGTCTACCGTAAAATGGGCGCAATACGCGCAACGTTTACACTAACGAACACTCATTTTGATTACAAAGTTTTATCATTTGAACGTGCTGTTCAATCGTGTAACTTGCCATGGTGATTTGGCATAAGTAACTTAATAATAAACAAAAGATTTGATAGATATCACCAAAACAAATTGGCCACCATGGGCTGCCAAAATCTACCCGCGCCAATTGAAAAACCCTTTAATATAATTAGTAATTACGCTATTTAATAAAACTGAGATATAATAATAATTTATTTAAAATTCAACCAAGTAAATACACATTTGTAATTAACATAATTGAATAATATTAAACTATTTAAAAACGTTACATATGCACTAAAATTATTATGCTCTCATATCAAAGTGTTGTGCGCTCATATCTGTCTGTTGTTTGCTATAGGTGTTGGGAAGTTTTTTTAAAGAAATGTTTGTTGGTTATCGTTGCGGAATAATCTCTTGCAATTCTACGGATTATTTTTGTTTAGCCGTTCACTTAATTTATTATCTCCAGTTTCTGTCGCTCCGGTTCAGTGAATCGGGCTCATTCAATTAACAATTATGATCACCGATTTGCCAATATGAAAGTTTGAGCGAAATGCTTATAGACATTCCATTCCCCCATGATAGGACTCAACAGCTTTTCTTATTGGGCCCTCTTTACTAAAGTTATGCTCATTTCACATTTCCAGTAATTTATCTCTTACTCATATCTTTATTTGGACTAGGCTAGTGTGTCGTCGTTATATCGCCTCGTGGGTGTCGCAAGGGGCGACAGAGGAAAACGAGATGGACAGACAAAATAAAAAATTGCGGTTGCCAACCCGCCTACTAGTCGTAACATCTATGGCAAACATCCTCTTACATGCCTTTCGGTGCCTTTCGGATTATTCAAAGTACTCTGTGTCCGAAACCCTAGCTGAACAACCAAGCGATTATACCTATATAAAAAATTAATGACATCGTCATTCCGTATGTGTTTTTTAAGAATAATTTAGGTATGATTGTAGCTGCTTCTTTTTAGTATTCCGTGTTGAAGCTGTCTGTAGGTATATTTTTCTTTTATTTAGTATGTTCGTTTATCGGGTATCTAATAACAGCGTTATAACTGTGCAGTTTCTCCCGAACGCTTGTTCCGTGTGTATCCGTTGAGAGACACTATTGAGGTCATTGAGCACAGTGCTCTTAGTCTTTCAGCCATTATGCCATATTAAGAATTATATCGTCGGCAAATCTAAGGTGATTGATGTACTCGCCCTTGATATTGATACTGTACCCTTTCCAGTCCAGTACCTTGAAAATGTCTTCCAGTTCAGCGGTGAAGAGTTTCAAGGATATAACGTCACCCTGTCTTACACCTCTCTCCAGCTGGATAGGGTTCGTACTTTGTTTCTGTACTCGGATAGCCATTGTAGCCCTAATGTACAAACACTACAGCATTTCGATATACTGACAGTCAATTTTGCACCGCTAAAGGGACTGCAGCACCGCTTAAATTTCAACGGAAGGACAGGCTTTTTCATAGTCCACATACGTAAGACAAAGAGGCAGATTGTACTCTTCGGTCTTCTGTACAATTTGCCAAAGGTGTGCTTGTGGTCTATTGTACTAAAGCCTTTGCGGAAACCAGCTTGTTCGGGAAGCTGCAAGTCGTCGATTGTACGTGCGAAACGTACGCTCTTTAAGGTTTATACTGGATATGGGTAGGATTGGTCGAGTCTCTGCGTTGCTAGCGATACGTTTTGCCAGCAACGCAATTTCAACAGTTCGTTGCGGTGAAAATTTTAGAGCAACTAATTTTTAAACTTGGTACTTAATTAGCACCTAAAAAGCCCCTAATTTGGACTATTTCTAAAAGCAATTTTGATTCTATTCGGATTTTCAGAAAACCTGAATTTTGCATCTGCTTTGTTCTGAATAACGACTTTATTTTTATTAGGGGCGCCTTGTCATTGCCTATACTTGCAGCACCTAATTAGCACTTAATTCCTTGCTATTAATATTTATCGTATATCTAATAACTTCATTGCGTTGCTAGCGATACGTTTTGCTAGCAACGCAAATTTTAACAGTTCTTTGCGGTGAACATTTTAGAACACCTAATTTTTAAACTTGGCACCTAATTAGTAGCTAAAAGCCCCTAATCTTGGGTTTTTCTAAATGCAAATTCCTGACTGCGTTGCTGGCGATACACAACTAGCATGTACTCATGCAGAACTATAATGTAACCTGCGCAGTTGATAGCTTCAGTCAGAATATTAGAAAGCTGTCGACTGTCGAAATCGGCTAGGAGTTTATCATGATATTGTTTTTTTTTTATTATAACAAAATACATAATATACACAATTCATAAGTACAGTGCAAAATAAACCTAAGTATAAAAGATTTTCCTGCACACGGTAGTTCGCCGTAAAAGGGCGTAAACAATTTAATATTATATAGAATGAACAGCTCGCTTATTACATAAAAATAACGAAAGGATGATTCGTGAGTGTTGTGTTGCGGTCACAAATTAACTAGGGACACTCAGATGCGATTGGAGATAGAATGAATGGATATAAGTGAATGTTTGGTTAGAGTATAGTATATACATAAAGAATATATGTATATATATAAAGAATATATACTATACTCTAACCAAACAGATATATGGGGTTCCTTCAGTTATGACCGCAGTCAAAAAGTTACATCCACGATTTTTTCTATATAGTGGAGGCGTTTTATATACGTGACTTGCATATGAACACAATTCCAGATCCGAAATAATTATTTGTGAGCCATTGTTTTGTGTTCGTTTTGAGCTCGTGGCTTAATATATCTCAATTGCTTATCTTAGATCAAAAATAAGAAAATGTGTGAAAAGTATTACTTAATTTTATTCAAGGGAAGCGTCAAGCGACAAACGAGCGCACAGTCCACCTGATGGTAATTGGATGCTGTGGCTCATAGACATCGACATTCTACATCTATCGTCGATTCAGAATCAAAATGCAGGCGCGTCGTTGTCACCGCTGAGGACTAAGATGGAATTCCTCGTTACCAGTAAAAAGGGTTCCCTACACTCACCATACGAAACATAGCAGCATTAATCTGATATCTCACACTGGCATTCGGTGAGGGTGTTTCGTGTGAGTATCCTACTTCTGTCGAACCGATCTGATGATACATTTGTTTAACGTATCTAGGTTTTGACAGTTCATGTTTTACTTTTATTTATCACATACACACTATCAGTATATTACAGGTTATCTACGATACAAACGCAAAGATGTGTAGAAAAAAACCGTCACTTAAAATATAAGGTACTTATATAAAACAAAAGGAGAAAATGATAAGGGCTGAATAAATAAGCCAATGAAATATTACAAATATTTTATTCAAATAAGAACTGAACTAAAATAAGACAATGTTAAGCAGCCATTAACATATTGCCGTAAAATAATATAGTAAAACAGTATGTTTCACGTTCCCCCTTTGCCGCCACTCAAAGAAAAATTTTGACTAGTTCAGAACCAAATTAATCATTCTTAAAAAGACCCCACTCTGCGACGTTGTAAAATATACAGTTGGCTTTACGAATTTCATATTTAGCACCTTCATATTCTAGCAATATTAACATAACAAAATATTTATAAGAAGTTACGAGTGACGGCGCAATCATCTCTTTTTAAATAATAGATAGGTAGTTATACAAAATGTCTAAATACGAGTTGTTAGGTATCAAAGAAGACTGTATAGAAACACAGATCTCTATTACAGGTATTTACAATATAAAGCTTAAAACATTTCATTGTACACTACGTTAAATAAATGTCGTAATCAATATGTAGGTACATCCCACGTTAATGTCGAATGAACAATATGGAAATGTTTGTATTGGATTGTTATTGTACTTTCGTAATAAGCAATGGCGATGTAAATTGATCGGTAACAATCAAAATGAAAACTATTCAACATTACAAATAACGTATCATGGATGCTTATGATTAAAATTACTATTACAAAAAAATATTTTATGGCCACTGGATATCACGTTCTAAGCGGACATGCATTGAAAATGGACAAATAGTTAGCGATCGTAACAAAAAAAAAGATATGTATTTTTAAATGATACAGGTTTTTAATAAGCTTTGTGTTTGCAAAAAGCGCCACAGGCAGAGAATAAATCCTCGTATAGTGAAAAGCAATTTATTTTAGTATGAACGAGATGGAAATGGGCATGTCCTTATGCAATACAAGAGTGTTAACATACAACGTCTATGAGGTCTATATTTATTTTATACGAAGGGCTATAATACAGTTATTGAAATCCCTACGATTCAATCTATTCTAGAACTATCATTTTGTATAAATTCTAACTAATCAACTCTACATCATACTCGTGTATTCTAACATTTTATTGTACATGGAAAACTACCTACTGGATATATTTTATCTATGACATAATTTAAGTAAAACTTTATTTACAAAAATAGCCATTTTTATCTGTTTCGGATCCAACTACATCTAATCTTTTATAACCCCAAAAGAAATTAAAACACAGATATTCAAAACATTAAATAAGGAACTAATTAGTATTAAATAAAGTTCAACAAATAAATTGTTATTAACGATTAGTTATACTATATGTATATATTAACCGATATACATGTCTAATTTCTGTAATAAGCATATAAAATTGTTGTTCAATTTTAAAAATAGAATATATTGTTTATGCTAACGGAAACATTCTTTAATGTTGGTAATATTTTGGGTCACATTGTCATGTAGATTGCAAAATGGAATAGAAAGTCCCATGTCGACTTCTAGTAATAATATGATAAAAATATTTAACAGGCAAGCATACAGCACTATTAATTTTCTGAATATTGAATGTACTGAAAACAGTATTTCTAAAATCATATAGCAATCAAGTCTACTGTATTAACCCTGCATTTATAATATTTTGACAAAATGTCACATCATTCATAAAAATTTTAAGTCCTATCGCTTGAATATTTTTCTTTTAAATAATCGTAATGAAAACTGCACATTAACAAAATACATTGTTGATTATTTACCAAGGCTATGCTTTGTAATGCCAAAATGGGGCACATAGTCCAATTAATGTTGAAAATCATTGACCGACCTTAATTTACCATCAATTGGCAGTTTGATTCTTTGGAATTTATTGTTTTGATAAAAGAAAACTTACTTAACTAAAATTTCATCTATTCGAGTTTGAAACAAACCAATTTTATTTTAAAATAATCAAACAAAAGTTCATTTTAGGAATCAGTCAGGCCTTGACGTTTCTCTTCTTCCAACATGGCGTCTAATTCATCTGTTAGGTTGGCGAGCATGTTCCCAATGTCATTGAGAACGTCAACTGGCTCCGTACTCTTTCCCTCCTCTTTGTGTTCGGGGAGTGAATGGTTGGCCGAAGGTTTTATGTCAGCTGCAGATCGAGGCGGAAGACTAGACAGGCCGATGCCCGTTCGTCCGTAGTCCATGGTGTGTGGTCGCCCGCCGATTTGACCCCGATTCTGTTTAATGGTGCCAGCATTTTCGTTTGCGAAAGGAATGCTGTCCGATTCAGTGCTCGAACTTGACTGTAAAAAAGAAATAATAATCTTATGAAGAAAAAAATACATTTTATTTATTTAACAATTTAATATCAGGAGTTCTATTCTTTCTGGTTTAACCTGAATAATTTTAATGACACTTATTTTATAGTATTAGGATAATCCATCCATTACACTTACAGCATATAAAAGTTCACTGATGAACATAGGCCTCCCCCATAGATTGTCTCATAGATTTTGCCATAGTTGCCACGCTTGGCAGGCGGGTTGGCAACCACAGTGTTTTTATTATTTTGAGGCGTTATAAGGAAGATGCTGCTGCCCATCTCCTGTTTCATTTCCCTCTGTCGCCTCTTACGACACCCACAGGACGATACAGGTAGTTGATATTCTTACACCGCCACTACACGGTATACACTATACATGGTACAAGATAATATCATATTGTAAATTAATGTTTAAAAATAGTCCCGCTGGGTTTCTTGCTGGTCCTTCCCAGGACAAAGGTATTTCCGAACCAGTAGTGAAACCATAAATGACTTTCAATAAGTTTTCTTGTTATCTAAATAGAATAAAAGTTATTCTATAACTTGCTTATAAACGTTTCATTCGTAATGGCCTTTCGCAATACATCACAAGTAATGTAGTTTGCTAAATATTTCATCATCAAAAGTAATTTCTTAAATATTTCAATATAATCAGGAATTTATGCAAAATGTTTCGTGGTAAATAACATTATTGTTACGTTTATAAAACAGGGCCCTGACAATAAGTAGCCAGTGCAGTCCGTGGAAATTTGCAACCAACTGTAAAAAAGAAGGCGACAAACGCAATGTCACCCCTGAGGACTAAGATGAAATGTCTCACATTCTGGCACAATTATACTGGCCAGCCTTGGCGGTAGGAAGGTAAGAGGGTAGTTAGTAGCTACCAAGATGAACTTCGGGGCGGACAATGAACTCAACCAAATAATATTAACACTGTATGCCATAGTATATAATATGGCTTTTTGTACTATATATTCTGTATTAGAAATAAGAAATTGGGCGTTATATCTTCGTCCTCAGGTGTGACATCCACACTTTGCAGCATTTTTACGTGGTAGAGCCATGCTGCAGCTATATTAATAGTATAGTTGTAGCACGAATGGGTCGGCTCGACCACGCTCTCACAGAATACAAGCGTAAAATAGCAGCTTAATGCTACTGTGTTTCGTATGGTGAGTGTAGAGAACCGGAGACCCTTTTTACTGGAAACGAGGCATTCCATCTTAGTCCTCAGGGGTGACAACGCATCTGAATTTTCATTCGCAAACGTGGATAGATGTAGATGTCTATGGGCCACAGCAACGACTTACCATCAGGTGGACTGTGTGCTCGTTTGTCACCCTTATTATCTATAAAAAAAATGCGCTGTTTGGGATTGGGTGCAGGTGTAAAGTAAAAAGTAAAGTCACGGCCTATAACGTCCCACTGTTAGGTATAGCTTTTTATTTCTGAGAGAATTAAGGAGTCCAGCGCAATGTCAAGTGCGTGTTTGTGGACTTTACATGTTCTCGAAATACTGCATTTCTTAGACATGTGTATAAAAATGTGAATCTTTGGAATGGAAAATGAAAAAAAAATTTTTTTTCGACACAATGTTTTCCTCCACCGTCGAGCACGGGGTGAATGAGCACTTAAACTACAGTTAAAAATTAACTTATACTTAGATTTCCCATTGAACAATGAAATTTACGACAAGCGCTTAATAACATTACATTGATATGAAAGTAATTGGAAGAAAGTAGATAATTACCTTGAAGCTCGCGTCGGAACCCGTCCGCATGTTGTCGTCGTCGTAGCGCCGCGGCGGGTCGGGGGGCGAGGGCGGCGCGGGCGGCGGCGGCAGCAGCCCCGTGCTGTCCAGCGACACGCTCAGCGAGTCCGAGCTGGGGTACGCCGGCAGGCTCAGCGGCAGACTCTTCTCCGGGTGGATCTCCACCGTCGTCTGCCCGAAGCGGGTGAACGGCGCGTACTGCGAGCTCTGTCGCTTCGGCGGCTCGGGCGGCGGCTTGCGGGCCACGTGCGGGCTCGCCCCGTACGCGACGCGCTGTAAACGCGCCGAGTACGCGATCTCGTCGTACGTGTAGTCGGGCGACTTGTCCCTGTACGCCGGCGTCGCTTGTATCTTGGCGACGGGCCGCGGACGCACGAGGCCCCGCGGCCGCGGCAACGTGCCCCCGCCTTCGTACGTGTCATTGGTCGGCGTTATGTCGCCGTCGTCGTACGATCGTCTCCATTGGCCGCCGCCGTAATAGAAGCCCGCTTCGGGCGAAAACGTCGTATGCGACGTCCTTTCGGACGGATCTTCTAGACTTTCCAGTGATTTACCGCGCGGATGACGTATCTGTTGATAGTGGCGGATGTTTTATAAATTTTATGTTATGCTTTAATATAAACAGTACATGAAATTATTATCGATTGATTAGCCAAGAAATACATTAAATGCCCTAAGAATACTTGTAAATACATTAATAATGAACAGTAATGTAAAAAATTACGATTTATTTTAGTATGTCTTACTTTGCTTCTCATGCTTTATTAATAAAAATTATATTAAATCGATTAACATCATTATATCGTTAGCTTATCAATAAAATCATGCTTTGGAAAGCAGTTAAGGTTATATAAAAGTATAAATATAGTTTAAATATCTACCGTGCAGGCAAAAGTAGTTTTAATTACCTAAATCTTAAAGTTTAATATTTTACTATCTGAGTAACATCAAAACTCATTCAGCACAAAAACAACGATAACAATGCGTTCTCTATTACAAAACTAAAATAAAACGGGTGCACGTAAAAGCCGGGTGCTTGGGTGCAAACGAGATCAAACTGACAAGACTTGTGCCAAAGGATGTTGTCTCATACCTGGATAGGAACCAAGTCTGTGCCACAAACGGGCGTTGGTAGAGCGTCAAAGTTTAGATCGGGGGGTTTATGGTAACTCCTCGTGTGCCTCTCCCAAGGCTGGTAATGTAGCTCCCTCGGATATAAATCCTTTAGCCGATAATGTCCAATGTGCGGTTTGGTGTTTTTTGAAAAAAGAAAAGAAAACAAAACATTCACATGCTGCTTCTGGCTAGTGGTATGAGGTGGATGCAGCGATGGATGTGGTGGAATGCTTAGGATGACAACTCTGCGATCCATGATATTCATTACGTAAAAACTACCTTTTAAAATTTTTATATGTTTGACACATGATATTATAAAAAGAAGGTGAAATTTACATGGCACAAATATATACTTGTGGCATCGGGTTCCATTTAATAAATGATAACTCTGATAAAACTCTATGCGGCGTTTATTTATAGTACACAAAACAATCAAATGACATTCAGTAGTTTAAACGCAGGTGTTTCAATTTATTTTATTTATTTTATTCACATTAAAATCATGTGATAAATCACTTTTCACTATTCGACGGGGTTGATAAAATAGAATGCAAAATAAAATAACGACGTTGCCGCTTTCAAGGGCAAGTTCAATTTACGTTATACATGGTGTTTAAAATATGTACCTTTATTTTATAAAAATATAATTATTATTATTTATATACATTTTTTAATTTTGGCATTAGAACAAAATTAACTATTTCGTAAAACTTTGTCGAACTAGTAACTAAAGAGTTTTCATTTATTGTATGATACGCCACGACACGTGTATAACTTATATCGCAGAGTTGCTACAAACCCTCAGCGACAAAAATGGCAATGGAAATGGACTTCTAAGTCAAAGCGAAATTATAACGGATCTGTTGAACTCATCGGGAAAATTAATTTTTGGAGACGTTTTATAAAATGGCGAGTATTTTTCGCGCCAAAATCATTTTCCCGCAATGTTCAAATGGCTCAGCAAACAAATTATTTAGCAATTTGTGCTATATTTTTAAACATTGAACTAACAACTATAGCCTTATTGGGGCTCGAGCTAAGATTTATAAATGTGAATTTTAACAGGGGAAAATAAAGTTTAAAGCTAGTTAGAACATTCTAGTTATTAAAATTAGACGTAATTAGTAAAAATTAAATAAGGATATGTTATTTGTATAGCACTAGAAGTGATGCAAAAGTCAAGAAAAACTAGATTTTTGTTAGGAAAATGAATGAGTATGCGAGAGGCGTTTTGGCGGTAAATAAATTCATGACGACTGATGAATGATGTGGAAAAAAAACAAAATCAAAATTAATAATTATAATAGCTTTGGGTACTTTGGGATTATTCCGTCGACCTCTCAACGCTTATAAACCAAATAAAAGTAAAACTACACCAATTTTGCAATATCAGTAACAGTAGGTTGTGGTGCGGCTGTGTAGCCCTTAGGGCAGCCCATAGCCTCGTGCTTTGTATTGATATAATCGTTAACCATAAATAAATTAAAATAGCGTTGAAAGGTCAACTTGATAATCCAAAAGTACTTAGCTTTGTTTTGAAGTGATGCTTTGTTTTTAATTTTAAAAGGGTAAGTATAAACTATAAATAATCTAATGTATTTTCTATTGCAAGAAATGGTCAAATATTCCGTGATAAAAAGAATGGATCTCTGATAGCTAGATAAAAACAAAATTGTTATAAGGGTTTATAAATTGTTCGTTTTCATAGGTATTGACTATAAAGAGACTAGTTCTAAAACATCACAACAAACAAATATAATGCTACAAGTAATGTCATTGTACAGACCTGGCCCGGTTGTAATCTTGTGAAGTCGAGCGATCCCTGGCTGCTAATGCTTCTTTTTCCTGCTCTGATATCTTTAACTCTCTTTATAGCTAGAAGAATTTTCTTTTGGTGGCCAAGACGGACTATTCCCATATCTTCTAAATCCTGTAAAGAGTGTAAAAGAATTTTATATGTTTAAAGAAGTTGGTAAAAGTGTATATTAGGAAAATACTGGACAAGTGCGGGTAGGACACGCGACCGAGGGGTTCTGTATAGATTTATTTATGTAAGTAGATACTTACATAAATAAATAATACAAAATATGTGACAAAAAAGCCGTATCTTATGATTGTTGAATGTGTTTGTGATTACACCTTCAAGGGATTGTAGATCTTAGTATTTGATATTAATTTCAACTTGATACTTCTATCCTCTCCTGAGAAAAAGGTTCTCGACTCTTGATAGACGGACTGACTGACGGTTGAACAACAAAGTGATCCTACAAGATTACCATTTGAGGCACGGAAGCCTAAAAAATACTGTGTGTTTAAGAATGGCGAGTTTTTTCGCGCCAAATTAATTTTCCCGCAATGTTCATTATGATCTTTAGTTAGACCTATATCTAGATTTTAAGACAAGAAAATATTAAAAATTTTTTTTTTATGTGATAGACCTGATGGAATAATGATGTAAAGTAAATACATCAAGTATTAAATAAAAAGAGCACTCACCTCCCATGCTAACTGCGTGACGTCGTGTACCGTGCGATATCCCTGAGCAACGAGCGCTGGTCCGTACTCTTCGAGCCGCAAGAGTCTCAACCATTCTTCCAACGAACCCTGGAAACAAAAAGAGGATCATTACTTTTTAGTCAACACTACTTAAAGCTGCATGTAAAAAAATGTCTGCATGTAAAATCATTTTCGACTTTTTATTTCCTTTGTCGGATTGTAAAAAAGTCCACTGCGAAACATGGACCTCTACTTTCGTAGGGATGATTTGCCTTTATCGTCACGCTTAGCAAGCGGATGATCGCAGTGTCAGATTTGACGCATATTTGAAGCTGCTGCCCGATGCCGCTCTGAGTATCTTACGTCTGACGTAAACGTTATTTGTTTATGTTAAGGTGTTACCATACCAAACGATAGATCGTCGATCGATGGCATCGATCGATGGTGTAATGGATCAGTCGACGTCGAACGACAGTGACCACACCGATCGATCGATGGCATCGATCGATGGTAGAATGGATTAGTCGACGTCGATCGAGCTGCTTGATTATTCGAGAACCCGCCCGCTCCACCGACCATTCCCTATTGTCCTCTTGCAAATACATTTTGAAAGATACTGATGATGAACCCACAACCACATCGATTAATTGTCGATCGACGTCCATCGATGATTGAACAACGTTATATCGACCAGTATCCGTCGATCAGCTAAAGCTACCACACCAATCGATCGACTTTGGTGTGGTAACACCCTTATCCCGCCATCTAACGGAAGTTATAAGATTTTTTGACATTTCCCATAATCGCCTGTTACGACACCCACGGGACAAAATAGGGTGTCGGATTCTCTTGCGCGTTCTTGAAAATTTTACGTCGGTGTTACCACACGTAAAATTTTCTACAATGAAATTTCAACACAGCTATTTAATAAATTTTGCGAACTAGATTTTTTTGCTAATGAAGACGAATATCCATAGGCAGTATCTATTATTGGCGTGTGCCTAACTGAAATAGTCAATGGTAAGAAATGACGTAGTCATAACACAATCTCCTAATTAAGATATTTATGTCGTAAAAGCTTAATAAGTAATGCCATTTCGGACACTCACCGGTATATAATCCGGTAAGTTGTCCGGTACGTTCAGGTTAGCCAGTTCGGCCTTTAACCGCTTGCGGTGGTTCGGTTTCTTAATGCCGACTGCTGTGAGGTCCTCTGGCGTCATCCTGGTCACTGTGGGGAGATCGTAGCCCGCTTCTATGAACAGCCTCGCATACTCCTCCATTTGGATGTCAGCCAGCCACGCGTGAATTATGTCCGAATCCTGGAAAGTTAGAATAGAGGTCAAAGATATATATATATATATGTAAAGGTCTTATCACTTTATCCTTTAACACTCATATTTTCGTTGTTAAATGGTGTTGAAGTAAAAAAATTAAAAACTTTTTTTGCCCCAAAACTTTAAGAGATAGAAGATAAAGAAGTGAGGACCTTTTGTGTAAAACTGCAAACGAAAGAAGTTTGGTTCGAAGTTTTTAATATCTCCAATAGTTTTGAGATAATCATCAAAAAACTTTTTCTTTTTCAGTATTTCGATTTAAAAAAAATATCCAAAAAACGTTTGGTTAAAATATAGTCTAGATAACTCCTGGCATTGCTCTCTATCCGTTCGTGAAGTTTCATCATAATCGGGTCAACCATTCTAAAGATTAGCCCGGACAGACAGACTGACAACCAGTCAGTTAGTTTAAATAACCCACCCTCTTGAGCATAATAGTAGGCAGTTATTTTGATATTACAGACATATCCTTTTTACTGGAAACGAGGCAATTCATCTTGGCGACAACGTATCTACATTTTGATTCTTAATCGAGGATAGATGGGCCACAGCATCCACTTACCATCAGATGGGCTATGGGCTGTGTGCTCAGTTTTGACTCTTATTCTATACAAAATACAACGTTGGTTATAGACCTCTTTGTCCGCTTACGCGGCTTAAAAACATGAGATACTGTCATCATCTACCGTCTGTTAGCTTAAGTTATCGTCTAAATCTCCCAAAAACTCGGCAATGTAACGCGTCAACATGTTGCGGCAAAGTTTTAGGAATGGAATTTTAAAGGATAGTTTCCTTATTACTTGACACTCGCAAAAGTACAACCGTACGAAACCAATACGAAAGCAAAAAAAAGAAAACTCACCGGCAGGCCCTGAGTGATCATGGCGCGCAGTGTGTCGGCGTCTCCGCAATGGCAGGGCGCGTGGTGGTGGTGCGGCAGGCGGCCCGACGCGCGCCCGCTGTCCAGAGACGCGGACGAGTGCCGCGACCCCGACCCCGCTGACCCCGACGACGAGCCCGGGCTGTCCCGACCCGGACTCTGCACAACAAGTTCAATACCATGTTTAAAAAATATTTTTTAAAATAAACTATCACGTCTATTTCCCAGAGGGGTAAGCAGAAAATACGGACTTCAATTTTTGAACAGCCACGGGGAAGCTACACAACCCTGCCTTTATGAATTCATCCCATTTCGAGTAGGCCCCCTTGATCCTGACACAAACACTAGAGTATCTATAAAGAGTTTTGAATGCCTGTATCAGCCCAGCGCTCAATTCAAGCAAGTCCAGTGTTTACACTAAAGCAACATTAGAGCTTGCTTATAAATACTCTAAGAAAGCAACCCTGTACACTCTGTCATAAGCCCTTTCCAAGTTCATAAATGCACAGAAAACTTTCTGATTTTTGGCCAAAAACTTATCTGTGATCATGTTTTTCTAAATCCAGCTTACTGTAATTTTTTTCTAACTGGACTTATTAGCAAGCCCTTGACATAAATTTTATAGTAGAGTTCGAGCCCCGGGAACAGGATTGTTATTAACAATTTGTCAAAGTGCTTGCGTCAAGTGGGATGCCCCTGGTTAGATGGAACGACGATCTGAGCAAGATGGCTGGAAGGAATTGGATATGTGAAGCCGAAGACCATGGCATATTCAGCAGTGGACAGTCGCAGAGTATCATTTTTGCATGGTGTCCCTTTTATTGGTAGCGAGACATTCAATCTTAGTCCTCAGGGGTGATAATGATTCTTATTAGCGTCGGACTATTTTCATCTCTCTCGTAAAAAATAATGAGAGCAGGCCTCCAGTGCGATTGTGTACTGCGATTGTGAACTCTATTATAAATCGTTTACTAATGGAATCGCTCCGCACTTTTTTCACACTTAAATAACTAAACTTTTCAAAAAGCAAAAACCGACTTCAAAGTACTAATAAGAATATAAATATAGAAAACAGTTCACGTGGTAAAGAACTATTCCATGTGTCGTGCAGATGCCATTGCAAATTGAAGAGTTATATCAATCAAATCATCAAAAAATCTTGACCAAATTTATATAGGACCACTCCAACAAACTTTTGTGTGCGTTTCTAACAAAAAATAACGTGGTAAAGAATATCGCTGAACATACATAAGAAATATTCCGACGAATTGAGAACCTCTTACTTTTTAAATCGGTTGATAAGATATTAATATATAAACTCATAATTGACGCTGATATATTTACACAATACATCAAAACCAAACTTCAAGCGGGAAAACCAAGAAGTGTGGTTGTAACACGAATAGGTCGGCTCGACCGGGGAAGGACCACGCTCTTACAGAATACCAGCGTAAAATAGCAACTGTTTGTTCAGTGTTTCGTATAGTGAGTGTAGAGAACCGGAGACCCTTTTTACTGGAAATGAGGCATTCCATCTTAGTCCTCAGGGGTGATAGCACATCTGCTTTTTGATTCTTAACCGAAGATAGATGTAGATGTCTATGGTCTAAAACCACAAATCTTAACAGAATTACACAATAATACTGCTGTGCCCGACAGTGAGAAGTGTATGGTCCGGTATTCAATCGCAGTATTAAGATATCACGTTAAAATCAAATTATCTACCTGTGTCATATCAATCCCTTGATCATCGCTCAGCGCCAATTGGTGATGGTAGTATACGGCAGCTTTATGCGTGAGCGGCTGCGATGGTGGGGGGAATGTGAACGTTCCGCCACCAGCCGGGCTTTTGCCCAGACTGCTGCTCGCCCCGGACACTCCCGACACTGTGCTGCCATAGTCTGAGTGGTCATCTATAGCAAAATATGTTCCTTGTTAATAGTACAATTCTTTTAATACATGATAAAACGAACGAAAAATATAGAAATTCAAAAGTTAATAATTCACAAATGAAAAGTCAGCCTAATTCAAACGCGTTTTATATAAATAAATGGCTTCGACTTTATTAAAAACGCACATTCGTTGATTTTTTTTTTGTAATTAATTACAGAAGATAAAATGAAGTCTGTTTTTATTACATTTATAAGGTTTTGACTGTGTTCATTTTGAAAACATCATTGTTAAACCTAATTTGTATAGTTTTAAAATAATATGGTTGGTCACCCTGCTAAAGACTGACGGCCTTACTTATAATCGTTGATAATCGCTTACTTAAATTAAGTATTAATTATCTCTATACCTGTCTCTTTCTGTTATCATGTGGTGAAAAGAGACAGATTAGATTGACATCGATTTTTATGAGTAAGGCCGTGAGTAGTTAGTCGATTTTTCATTCGTAAGATAAAAGTTATCCAGCAAATAAATAACCTGGCTCAATATTAAAACAAATTAATTTGATTTTGTTGTATTTTATCCTATGAATAACTTTTATCTGAGGATTAAACGTGGTAGTGCCACGCTGCAGCTATACTATGGTTGTAGCACGAATGGGTCGGCTCGACCGTGGAAGGACCACGCTCTCACAGAATACCAAGTTAATGTTGCTGTGTTTCGTATGGTGAATGTAGAGAACCGGAGACCCATTTCACTGGAAACGAGGCATTCCATCTTAGTCCTCAGGGGTGACAACGCATCTGCATTGTAATTCTCAATCGAGAAAAGATGTAAATGTTTATGGGCCACAGCATTTACTTATTATCAGGTGGACTGTGTGTTTGTTTGTCATACTTATTCTAGAAAAATAGCCCTAAAAAAAATACCATAAATATATTAAATAGGTAGAATGTTCACCTCGTGTATGAGACGGCGTGTCCGGCGGCTGCGGGTAGGGCTGCTCCTCGCAGGAGGCGTAGCCCTGCGAGCCGAAGCTGGAGCCCGAGTGGCGGTGCTGCGGCGTGGCGAACGCGTCGCCCGGCACGGCCGGCGGCGGCACGCGCTTCGCGGTCGCCGCCTTCCCGGCGCCGCTGCCGCCGCGCGACATCCCGCCCACTGCAACGGAAAAATCGACCTTGTATATAATTTGTCTTCGTCTGTCCAACAGCGTCAAGCTACAGTGTATTTTGTAACGTGGTAAGAGCCATGCTGCAGCTATATTGCGCCTACAGCACTAATGAGTCGGCTCGACCTGGGTTCGTCGTAGAATTCTGTATTTCGTAATCAATCTTAGCCCTCAGGGATGACAACGCATCTGCATTTTGATTCTTAATCGAGAATAGATGTAGATCACTATGGGCCGCAGCGTCTACTTCCCATAAGATGGACTGGTGCTCCTTTGTCTCCCTTATAAATTTTATTTTATTAAATTAATGTGCAAGTTATGTATGTGAAACGCCTCTACGATACTGGAGAAGACGTATGCTGTAGGAGGTAATAGTAGGTATAGGTAATAATATGGCCCATGTTTAACAACAGTGCACTGTTACGGGCTGATGGAAAATGTGACAGAAAATATTGTACAAAACTAATTTTACGGATTTTATCGCGTCTAATTTAACTTATTTTAATTAGCTTTATTATATGTGATACTACACATTGGTGTATTATCTATCTCATGAACGCTGAGGGCTCTCCAACTCTCCTTCTATTCTTATTTTACACTCCCTTTCAAAACGATCACTTTCGTCTTACTAGCGTTCACTCTCACTACCGTGACTTTTAATGATACGTTTTTAAGTGTAACCATCATCTGCATCTCCTCGCCGACGACGCAGCGTACAATAGACATAAATTAAAGACACACGAATTAAAGAAATTGTACAGCAGGATTACTCTCCCTCTCCAGCCCTCAGCATTTGTGTATTATCTATCTCATTTCGTGTAAATATAAGAAATCATTATAGAAAAATATCATTCATGTAAAGCAATCATAAATAATGCACTCCAGACCCAATTTCAGTCAGACGGAGACTAACTAGCCATCTGAGCAGAACAGGAATATAGTGCACGAGTATGTACATAAACACAGGTCATCAAACACTCTCTATTTCCTCATTCTCATAGTCCGATGGGACGGAAATCCGACACGACCGGAGAGAGATGAGGAGAGGAGATTAGACGTAGGATCGACGGTTTAACATGCTTTTTGAGGCACGGGGTTGAAACACCGCCAACTTACAAGCTATAGGTAGGATGTGTGCACATGTTTACAATACTCGTCAACGTGTTGAGAAGTGCTTATCCATGTTTTCCTAGTATTAAGTAAGTCGATGCTAGGTCGTACTGTATAACTACATATGACGTGACTATACAAAAAGCAGTATACGGTATTTTTAATTTAATTTTATCTGTCTTGCGATACGGCAATCATGACGTTAGCGAGGGTCTACCGCGCACAATCATGAGACATTACGTATTTGTACGGTGCGATGATTAGATAAAATATGTATCCGTTATTGAAGCCTGTTTGTTCACAAGGTCGGTTTGTGCGAGAATTCACACCACATAAACTGGCATTGATATAGGCTCGCATCACGTGAAATGTCCTAATAAATTTGTGTTTTCGTGTATTCTTATTGTCTGTTTTATTGCACTGCTATAAATCTATATTAGCCTTTTACGACTGCGTCATAGAACACATAATATAAAAGATTTGCTCATGCTATACTTGTTAAGCTTGGGCAAACAGGTAAGTGAGCGCAGAGTTAATATCTTTGCACTTGTAATATTGTTCTCCATCACCAGTTTATGGCATATGGGAATTTTGATAGTTTTTAAGAATACCAGCAACGCTGTTTACATTACAATAATGTTCTCAGTAACCACTTGTAAGCTTAAAATGTTTATTAGGAGTTGTGCAAGGCAATAATCGAGTGTCTGTGTGTATTTGAACCAACTTTTTAATTTTGTTTCATACTCCTAACTGTATCGCCATTTGATGGTCGCTAGAATCTTGTTCGTCAGGTGGCAGGTGCAATGTTTGCGTGTGTGCGTGCGTGCGTGCGTGTTCATAGGTATAAATACTCTAGGATCTCAAACTCAAAACCATAATCATTAGTTCTCAGACCTGTCACCTAGGCAGAATTTGCGGTAGGCAGAGTTTACGGACTTCAGTTTGGCACTATTCTGACACGCCTCTCACGCTTCTTTTCTTACACATCCATATATCCAGGGGTATGAAAGTTCTCAGTAGCTTGCTTTCACGTTGATACTAGCGCCATCTCACAGTCGTTAAAAGCACAAATTTACCCACTATTTTTACACATTTTATTCAAATTATTTATTTTAATAAAATATTACCGAAGCCTAAATCACACTATCAAAGTTTTGAAGTACTGCGGTATATAAGAATAATTCTGTATTACCATACGAAGCATTACAAACCACGGTTATTAAAAAGAAGTAAAATAAAAAGTAATCTATAGTAATTTAGTTTGTTTCAATTTAAAGACATATCCTTTTAATTTTATTAAAATGTACGAAATAATACTGAACCTAGTTGATAGCGCCCTCTAGTGTATTATTTCGGTAATTTATAATCCCGACGCCGTCTTTTTTGGCAGAGTAAAAGAAAAGAAACTTTCCTCGTTACGTCACCTAATAAATTGTCAGAGTGACTCATCTATGCCCTATTTAGTATAATTTAAATAATAAGTTATAATATATTGTCAATTTAGTCGATAAACTTTCGTCTAAGGCGTTTCTTGCAGACTCTGCCACTCACTTCTGCAGCATAAATTTGCTTTGTCACTTTCCTTACCACTTATATGCCCAAACCACCGAAACAGTTCTTTCTTAATACAGGTCACATCTTCTTTCTTGCAATCCACACTTTTCTCTAATCACACAATTTCTCACCGTATCAGTCGGAGTCACGCCTAACATACATCTTAATGACTGCATTTCTACAACATTGATTTCACTCTCATGCTTCTTCTACCACATCCAACTTTCACTACCATACATTAAGGTAAGAGCCCGATTTACATTGACTCTGTGCCCTGCATTCACTTTCGTTCTATATTCTTGTCATTTCTACCATCCCCGCTTAACACATTTCCCAAATGCTGAAACTCATCTACTTACTGGATCAACTCTTCTTCTATTCTTATTTTACACCTTATTGTATTTTCTTCCCTTTCAAAAACGGTCACTTTCGTCTTACTGGCGTTCACTTTCACTCCCGTGGCTTTAAATGATACGTTTTTAAGTGTAACCATCATCTGCATCTCCTCGCCGACGACGCAAAAAGGCCTCATTCGCCAGCGTACAATACACATGAATTAAAGAAAGTGTACAGGCAGGCAGGCTTGCCACCACTCCCTCTCTCCAGCCCTCAGCATTTCTTAAGTTACATTATCATATTCAGCTGCCTTACCTTTTTTCAGGCTTTTCATTGCTTTCATAATGTCATCCATGCTTATCTCGCTATCTACTTCCAGTTCACGATTCTTCGTGATACTTTAAAATTTGAACTTAACAACTTCAAATAGGAAGCTGGTACGAGGAGATAACACTCAACTATTAAGCACAAGACACAGATTATATCATCTACTTTTTGTAAAAAAAATTAAGAACATCAAGTTTGAAGCAATAAGTGGCTTAAATTTCGCAACAATTTATACTTTTCTGATTAATAATTATAACATTTAGAACATAAGTATAATTAGAAAGAAAATAAAAAATATAATAAATTAAGGACTTACTTTATGATGTCGTGTCAACACGACATCATAAAGTAAGTCCTTAATAATCCTGTAATGGATCCTTTGATCCATCGAAACTGTATTAATGCCTCAAAATGGCTTCTTTAACGTTGTTATCTACCTACTTCAGACGCGATGTCAACCGCATTAGCGAAATGAGTCTTCCCTCGTCACGGACATCACTGATAAGTTTGAATAAGGGGGCTTTAGTAATAACATAAAACACCATCAATCATGATCGGCCGATCGCAGAGATTGGACATGCGTATCAGATCGGACAATTAATTGGTTGTATCGCATTGATAGCGTTAATATAGACGATTTTTTATGATTAATTGTACCTACTGTACGAGCTACTTGAATATTTTTTATTGATATTAAGTAAAAATACATACATAAAATTGTAAATGCTTTACTTTTATAAAATTAGTGTCCACTTAACACTCCAAGAAATCGTTTGTTATCATTTTATTTATCATTTATTATCAATATCATCTTAAATTATCATTTTATATACTAAAAGTGTAGACAACTGTTACACCTATTCAAGCGTCAAAGTTGAAATACGTGCAATATTGTTTCTCTAAAATATTCTTAACTCTCCAAAACACGTAAATCTAAGGCGTTAATTGCTTAACTTTCAAGCCGATAGCGCCATTACTTTAGAAATGAAAGGAGCAAGTAGTTCCGATGGAGTGCTATTAGAATTAGTTAATTTAAAATTGACCTAGTTTAGTTTTTAATAAGCCAGTATATTCTAATCTATAGCCAGTATATTCTAGTGTATGGTTTTTAACATGATTTTTTTAGCTTAATCTGTATATGTGTGTATGATATAAAACTAAAGTAAAGTTACAGCCTATATACGTCCCACTGCTGGGCACAGGCCTCCTCTCATTTCTGAGAGGGGAAGTAATGGAAGTTAATAATTCACTTTTCAGGCATTTTTGGACGTCTGAATTATCTGAAAATTTTCAGGCCTATTAAGAACGGATGACAATACAAAAATTTCATGACCATGACCTAATATTCTCACTAGAATCATTACAGAATATGATCAAAGCGTGTTGTTGGAGTGTTTTTTAAACTTTAACTTTGTTCAGCCATAAAATCGACATTGGTGTCTGCAGAACGAATTTGTTTAACACCTACTTTGATACTCTGTTTATGTTTTTATAGCGTAATTTTAATTTCAAAACAAATGAAATTTAAATATATACCTAAGGAATAATAAATCGATGATTGAGATTTTTTTTTTTAATTTTAACGTCAAAATCGGTTGTGACATACTCTACCATTCTCTGAATTTAATTAACTAATTTTAAATATAATGTATATATTATTTTAATACCTAGTTGTTTATTACCTCATATTCCTATATAAATTCTAATCTAACGTCAAAATCATGACGGGAAAGTGTTTCCTACTTTCATAATCATGCAAACGTCGTCACCTACTTTCTTTATCGCCGGTCCTTAAGGAGATTCATTACCTGAACGGATTACGCGGGCAACGCACCTCATTTTTGATGGATGCCTCTGACAGGGGTTCGACGTACGCTTTACGAGGGTGAAAGGACCAATAAATGTGGTTTTTACGGAGATTATATTCGAAATAATGTCAATCATTCATATCGTTTGACCCTTAATTAGCGCGTTATTACTTTTTAGAGATTTTCTTGCAACTCATTCGTTCATACAAATAAGTTTAAGTGATTCTTCGTGATGAAACTATATTAATATTAACATATTATAATATTATAATGAAATAACCACTATTCTCACCTCTATTAATAGAACCCTCTGTAAATGAAACATATATTTATTTATACCTGGATATCTGAGATACTGGGTAAGTGGAATAAATCTTTATGTGAGACAAATTTGCAGGTCCCTTAAGGTCACAGTTATCCAGGTTTCACTGTATATAATAATTGATAACAAATTCGAATTACGAACAACTATAACGAACATAAGTTTAGTAAATGTTTTTTAGAAGTTATCATGCTCCAGTAAGGTATATTTATTATTTACGTATACGGAAGCTGTATGCGTGAATAATTAAAACAAATTGTCAAAAAAAAAACGTCGCAATATATTTTGTTATGCGTATAGTGGGACATTTTCAACTAATATGCAAGTATGTAGCGACCGATTTAAATTATCGTGCAATGATCAGTATTGAGATTGTTCACGATGTTAACTTCGTGTTGTGAATAGAGCATATATGTATATGTGCATGTAGAACATTACTCATGGATAAGATAGTCTAAGAATCTAATATGAGATAAAAACAATTAGGCTGTAGGGCAGTGGACTAAAAAGGCTGACAATAGTAGCACCAATTGTTCCTGCCGAATTAAATTGATGCTAAATCTTCACACATGATTTATTTTGCAAGTGAAAGCGAATCTGTGGCCGGGAAACAAAATGATTGATTAGTTCAATCAAACGACAGATATGCATATAAAGATTTACGTGTCACGCTAGACAACTCTTTAGAGAGTAATGGAGGCGAATTACGAACGTATATAAATGCTTTATCACGCAACGTCTGACAGCGGGTGCTTAGGGCTGGCAGGTAGGGAGGACGTTTAGTTTTTTAAGAAAATAGAAGTAAAAAAACAAGGATATCTAGCACTGGTTGGAATCAGAGCCGTGAATAAAATAGAAAAAGAAATATTATTTTAGGATCTACCTTTTTATTTTTTAATTCTTCCATTAAATTTGAAGATGCTTTTTGTGGCTTGGAATTTGAATCCTAACTATAAATTACTGGCCGGTAAACGACTATGTGTTATTTAGTATCCTCCTGTATTTACTACTCTTATACCCAGCTTTTTTTTGCTCACAATAATTGAACAATGCTATCATAGAAAAACTTTTTGTCTACTAACACATACTGAAAGTATTATTTTTATTCCTTACTTTATCTATTCTTCCATTACCTAACCAGTCAGTCCTAAGGAGTATGCGTGGGGGTAGCTATTACATATTTCTAGATATTCTAGAAGAATCATGTTGAGTTATAGAAATATGAAGTATCTGCCTTCTATACACCAATTGGTTTATACTGCCACACTACATTATTTGAGAAATTAATTCAGAACAAAATTATTAAAACATTAAGTTCATTATTTTGATTCATAATTGAGGACAGGTGGACTGTGTGCTCGTTTGTCACCCTTATTATATAAAAAAAAAATCAGATTCATATCAAATACAATGTCTATTTTAATAAATAATGACAGCCGAACCTAATGAATTTGTGATCACCACAATCTTGTCCGTTTTTATTAGCTTGGAACCATGAATGCGCTACCGTAATAATATTCATTAAATCCCGATTCATAATGAACCTATAAATAATAAAGTAGATTAAATATGAAGCATCGGGCGTTTTTTTCCTTAATGTGAAAATATAAGCACCTTTAATTCTTCTTCAAATCTTTTTGTTTATATCATAATTATTGTATTACCGTTGCAGTGTAACAAAAGTTCACTGCTGAACAAAGGTCTCCCCCATAGATTGCTTTATAGGAGAGACATTTGCCATAGTTGCCACCCATGGCAGGCGGGTTGGGAGCAGGAGTTTTTTATTTTTTATATTCTTAACAGGAATTATTTAACTCAGATAAAAATCTATGTGGAAACAGCGCCTAGCTTGTGCTTGTTCACGTCAAATAAATTTACAAATACTTCCTTTTACAGAAGAGTGTTATCTCTAACGCCTGACTAATTGACCGGCAGGACAATGGAGCCGACTGGTAATAAAGATAGCGTTACTTTTGACTTTCACTTTGCGGCTAAATGGTTTTATGTTTCGGCTCAGATATAACAACTCAGTGTATTTGGTTGCAAATTTAAATATGAGATATTCAACGAATGTGTTTGATACTCTATTTTAAAATTGCAATGTTACCTGTCGTATATTGAGATAGATAAAACTGTTCATTACTGTTAATATACTATATTTTAATAATTTACTTCGCATTTCAATATTTTATTTATTGTTAATCAAGTATGTAACAACTTATGGAATTAAATTCCCATAATATATTATATGCCACATATATGTCACAGCAACCACTTACCATCAGGTGGACTGTGTGCTCGTTTATCACCCTTATTCTATAAAGAAAAATGTAGGTTTTCTCACGATGTTTTTTCTTTACCGTCGAGCACGTGGTAAATCAGCTCTTAAAATTGCAATTAACAATTTCATTGATGCTGGCGGCGATCGAACACAAGAATGCACGCGTACTGTAAAATTTACAGCGAGCGCTTAGTCTATGAGATCTCTCTCTGTTGTATAAATTTGTAAATAGTATATGATGTAATACGAAGAACAGTTGGTGTGTGACGGCGGCGTTAGAAAATCTATAACCCTATTTTGTCTCGTGGGTGTCGTAAGAGGAGACTCATATTCTATCTTCATCTGGTATTGCGATCGCTAATCCGCCTACCATGCGTGGCCATTATATCAAAACTTCTCTATGACGAGAAAGGCACAGTTTTAACAGTGGACCTTTCTTTGAATAAAACAATTTTTACGGATTTTATCGCGTTTAATTTTACTATTTTGATTCCCGACGTTTCGGGTGCTTTACAGCACCCATGGTCACGGGGGGGACTGAGGTGTTTGACGTCCCAATGTCATAGTTAGCCCGGCTACCTTCAGTTTTTTGATTATTAATTTTTGGTCCGATCTACGCAGAATGAGCTTACAGTATCTTGAAGTCTTGCAGTGGTATGCTTGGGTTTGGATTTAATTTTGTTAATTATAGGATCCCAAGCAGATGGCAGCACCCATCCATCTTCTCTATTGAAATTAGGATGTTTTTTAATTTCAATAGCCTCGCGTATCATCCTTGGTAGGAATCGGTGTTCTTTTGCGAGGATTTGTGGTCTATCAAATCTGATGTAATGGCGGGGATGATCTTGAACATGTTCACAGACTGCAGACTTCCATGACCATGGGTGCTGTAAAGCACCCGAAACGTCGGGAATCAAAATAGTAAAATTAAACGCGATAAAATCCGTAAAAATAGTTTTATTCAATGTGTAGTGTTCGCGTAAATATAAGAAATCATTATGCGGACCTTTCTTCTTCAAATTTAAGGTTATTCTAAAAGTAATAGCCATTCGTTACTCCTCTTCAATTCACTGCATGGTTTTACTTTTTTAAGTTACCATCACTAGGAATTTCTCCTGCCTGTATCTTGTAGGTATTTTACAAACATATATTTCTCATGGACAAAGATCCAGCTTCGAAGCAATTATTTGTAGGTTTTATAATGTACGTTAATATGCGTGGTAGAGCAATGCTGCAGCTATATTATAGTTATAGCACGAATGGGTCAGCTTACAGAATACCAGCGTGAAATAGCAGCTTAATTCTGCTGTGTTAGACAACCGGATACCACTTTGGTTGTGAAGCATTCCATCTTAGTCCTCAGGGATGACAACGCATCTGCATTTTGATTCTTATTCGGGTATAGATATAGATGTTTATGGACCACAACACCCACTCACGATCAGGTAGACTGTGTGATCGTTTGTCAACTTTATTCTATAAAAAATACTTGTTCCGCGCGGAGCCCACGTCGCTTCAATCAACCGTTATCAACCGGGGCATCAAATATGTATAACGCTGATGAAGAACAATATCAACGTTACGAAATGTGGCTGCTTTCCTTTCTTTCATAATATAAGTAATCTTCCATTTTCAAACGTTACTCAGAAACAGAGTCAAATCACAGAATAAACACGTAGTCAAATTATAAGTTGCCATTAGAGAAGTGTAAAAATCCGCTATAGATAAAATTTAACATCTTTTGTAAAAAAACATAGCAATCATAAATAAGTAAAGAAACATAGCAATCATATATATATATATAGAAAGCAATCATAGTAATTTATATGATGTAATGTATCAACAGATACAACACTATCGGTGAATGGAAATAAAAAAAATGTCGGCCGTCTATTTACTGTAACTCAATAAACTCGTGATCAATTAGCAACAAAGCAAAATAAACAGCTATCGATTACGGCGCTAACGTTCCGATCGCAATGTAATGACACTCTAGATGGCTACTGCCATATTACGTTGCAAGCCTTTTTATTGCGTAAGTAGTCTGGTCTATGGTATTCGTTAAAATATAGCTGTGATATTATCTTCAGCATTGTTTATTTCATATACCTATTGCGAGAGAGATGATGTTATAAACGAATGTTCGTCTTCTCGGTCTGTCTGTCTGTACGAAAGAATAACCTGCAAGTTATCAATAAGTAGGCTTAATATTTAAAAAAATAAACTTATGTTCGTAATAAATCGATTTTATAACCCTTGCCAGCTTATTCAATCTTACAGGGAAGCTAATGATTCGACAACACCGCTTGGCTAATACATAAATTAATTTCGCTAATGTAATGATTTCTTATATTTACGCGAACACTACACCTTGAATAAAACTATGTTTACGGATTTTATCACGTTTAATTTACTTATTTTAATTCCCGATGTTTCGGGTGCTTTACAGCAACCCAGGGTCACGGGTGGTTTTATTCAATCGCCAATGTAAGTTAATTTTGAGTAAGTGATCTCATTCAATAAACAACGCGATAATTAAATTTCAACGTCGTTCAACAAGATAACCAGTATTGACAGTCATTTCTACTTATCAAACTCGCGAATTCTGCTAAATAAATCATGCGGGCCCAATTGAGACATGGTTCTCTCAGTGAACGGATGTTTTCACTTTTAGGGTCTGGTTTAGGGCCGCCAAAACTACTTTCTTTTATATTCTTAAGTTTGTTAAAGAAATAAATGTGATAATGGGGTACATTTCAACATCAAATACTATAATCTCAATTAAAAGGTGTATAATTTTCTAACAAATTCAGACCTATTTACATATGTCCCATGCGATACAAATATTTTCCGTATTACTGTGATAATATTAGGCAAAACTAGCTTGTATTATTTTATAATAGAGTCCCATTTAAATAACATACATTGTATGTCGAATTGAAATACCCAAACAATGACTTAATAACGTTTAAAACATACTTTCTATAATGATTTCATATATTTACGCGATTACTACACATTGAATAAAATTAATTTTACGGATTTTATCGCGTTTAAATATAAGTTTTTTAAATTCCCGACGTTTCGGGCACTGTACAACCATGTTCACGGGGGAAACTGAGGTGTTTGACGTTCTGATGTTATAATTAACGAAGGGTACCTTCAACTTTTGAATATAAATTTTGGTCCGATCTACGCAAAACGACCTTACAGTATCTTGAAGTCTTGCAGTAGTAGTCTTGGGTTTAGATTTATTTTTATAAATTATGGGATCCCAATCCCCTTCAAGTTGCCAATTTGAATTAAAATTATACCTGCATTTGTAAACTTTGCACTTGCAAACTTTTTTACACAAAAACTATATTCTTCATTCAAAAATAATCATTCTATTATATGACTTCCAATTGTTTTTACATTCAGATTCTATTTGAGTTAAACATGAATATTATTAAAGCGACGCAGATCAAGTTACATGATAGAACTGGCGCTGGTCGTCTGATATCTGTGATGATGGTTGTATGGTGTTGGTTCAATGTTAGCACCACCCAACCATTTTTTCAGATCGTACCTATCTAGACGGAATCACAGTTAGCAAAGGAGTATATAAAACTAGATGGTATAATATAACTTTATATACAATGTATAGCGAAAATCCTATAGACCAGAAAACATTTGCCACCAAAACATCAGAGACGGATGAATAAGTGAATACAAAGGGTATGTGGCAGTACCCACAGCGGCGTAACAATTACGTAGCCCATCGCATTGTGCCGACTAATGGCTTAACCGCCGGCAATTAGTCCTCTTGCGTAACACAGCAGAAACAGGATGCGAGAGGGCGTAGCTCGAGTGTAACCAGCGCTGGAGCAATTTTAAATCACTGCGTTATTAACAAATATCATAAGTGGCAGACAAAAGATAAGGAAAACTACATAATTTATAAGAAAGAGCAAATTTAACTGATCGTAAAATCACATAATACGTTATGACGACGAAGAGAAAAATCTTTACTCTATATGATCGATGATAAAAGCTGAAGTGGTAATAGAGTGGTCTTAAATATTTATTTATTAATATAATTCACAGAACCGACAAACGACGGAATGAAAGGTTTCTCGTTGACTGTCTCGTACTGATAAGAGCATCGTGCCCGCTACTAGATGCAGTAACAATATGATATGCAAGGAGTCCATGGACGCATGTGGCTCAGGACTGTTTTGTAGAAATCTGTCGGTAAAAACTATGTTCAGCAGTGGACTAGTCGTGTGTGGTAGTGATAATAATATTATTCAATTGCGAACTTGTCAAAACAAAGTGAAGTGGAGTATCGAATGAAACTAAGAGCTTACCATACTCGTATAAGCAGAGGTATTTTTTTTCAGTATACCACTACTGTATGTAATTTAATAATTAACACCTTGAAGGTATTAATTATTAATTATTAAATTAAGACGGATGAATAATTTTTTTTGAATGGAACAGCGTTTTTTTGTAAATAACATAGTGCAGAAATCAAAAGCAATTTTTTTTATTATTTTTTTCAATAATGGGTCGAATGTGCACTCAAGAATCCCACATTTCTTTCTCATGTGACACTAGGATTTACTCTTGTATCGTGGAGGCCGTTGAAATCCATAAATTGCACAAGCACAAACATCCAGGCCCGGGTTATATACTAGAGACCAAACTGAAATGGCTACCTCGACAGGTCGCGTATACGGCCGCCCGCTGAATATAAATACGAATTTATTAATTCCAATGATTGTGAAAAATAAAATTGAAACATATACATTTACAAACAAGTACATTTTAAATTGTTTAAATTTTTTAAATTACACAAGTTATAGCGAGCCAAAATATCAAGGGAAAAGGTAAAATCACAGGGCAGAAAATGTATGTTTTGTGGGTAAAATGAATGATAGATAACTAAATATGAAATATGTAGATCTTTTAATCATTTTTACACGCTTTATTTTATATTACCTTTACCCTTAAGAGCCGTGGTAGCTCAGATGGTTAGCGCTCGCTGTAAGTTTCACAGTACGCGAGCAACCCGGGTCCGACCCCCGCCGGCACCAATGAAATTGTTAATTGCAAATTTAAGTGCTGATTTACCACGTGCTCGGCGGTGAAGGAAAACATCGTGAGGAAACTAGCATGTCTGAGAAATAAGAAAAAAAATATTTCGAAGACATGTGAAGTTCGCCAACACGTATTGGGACAGCGCGGCGGATAGTTCCTTGCCCTAAAAACCCTCTCAGAAATGAGAGGAGGCCAGTGCCCAGCAGTGGGACGTATGTATATAGGCTGTAACTTTACCCGTATATATCTATGTATATATGTATTAATGTAATGAAATTATGTAATCAAGTTTTCACCCTCTTCCAGATGTCTGAATAATCTAAATTTTGCAGATGTATTAAGAATCGATGACAATACAATAATTTGATGACTACGACCTAGCATTTTTACTAGGATCATAACAGCTCATGATCAATGCTCAAACTCTAATAATATTTAGAAATAAGCATTGCGTCGGTCAAGTCAATTATCGTTGCGTCAGTTTATTTCTATTAAAAATTTTGCGTGCAGCAGATTACAAATAAATATTTAAAATTAATATTAAAACGTTCTGACATTTATGAAATTATTAAATTCATTCACTAAATTAAACTTAGATACACTTGTCAAGTGAGCCTGGGTCTATTTACTTTAAAAGTTGTGGAAGTGTGGACCATCATATCCTTCAGTGCGAGACTTAAGGCGACACATCGAAAACCGTTGAAGCGGGCTATCGCCGGACTGACCCGAGTGAAACATAATTTCTATAAAAACTTCAAAAACGCCGTCATAAGGTCTAAAATTGCGTAGCGCTCGCGACGATAAAGACCGCTTAGAAATCGCTTAGAATCTTAAAATATTTTTAAAAAATTATTGATTTAAGTAATCAAAATAATGAGCAAGTAAAATGCGAATATTGATGTTATGAATGTATTTGAGTGATTCCCAAGCATATAGATGAAGTAATTTCATTGTAATTTCAATTATAATGATTTTTTAGAGGTGTTTTCGCAAATAATTATGATCGAGTCAAAATTATACAATCGTGTTTTTGAACAATCAAATTCAAGATAAAGACATGAATTTACCTATATCAAAATTCCAGTTTCGTTAGTCGTGTCATACTCCTATACTTTTCGATGAAAGGGGGTGCATTTTTTCGCGGTGTCGCCTTAAGTACGACTGCGTGAATTTAATATGCTAGCTACTCATAAATGTACACTCCATAAGCGTAGGTACCGCTCATGAATAACCCGCCTTAAAAGTTATTTTCTACATTGTTGTTAATTTACTTAAAATAATGAAAATATTAAGGATATTCAAGTTTTAACTAATAAGTCTAATAGATCAACGAACTTCAAATCCTACGTACTCCATGTTCCTGCAAAATACAAGAAGACCTTCCTCGCTTTCGATTTCTGGCCCTCAGGGGTAGTGTATCGCCGATACAGGGACGCGCCAAAGAAGAAAGTTCCCTTAATAGTGTTGTTTATGTTTTATAAATATTTTTAGGTTAAGGTATATATTGCTATGGGCCAATGTTCTTAATTTTTAAATCCTTGATGCCTGAAATAAAGTTATTGTTTTGTATTGTATTATTGTATAATTCTTCAATACACTATGTCTTAGCACCGACACAGAATAAATAATAGTATGTACTACGAGTACTATTATTTATTCTGTACGTACGTACTCTCGTACGTAGCACCGATTTCAGACGCTATTATCTTATTTGGTCACTTACTAAACGTAGAGGTTACAGGAATTCCTTCCTGTATAGAAGAGGTTCTGACGAAGAAGAAGAAGTATTATTTCTTATAAAAAATAAATTAATGTACAGTCTGTAAATCAAGAATAAACTTCTTAGAAATTATTCACGATTCTGATACCTGCAATATCCCGAAAATAAAACAATATATTCGAGAGCTAAGAAATAATGCACGGCGGATAACACAATTTAAATGATTTTAACAATAGCTCATAGAAAATTCTTTATGGAAAAAATTAAAATAGCCCCTGTGTTGTAATTAATTATAAAAATATATTTTTAACCTTGTACCATAAAAATGCTAATGTAGAAAGCACAACAGAAGTGAACGTCACATGAGACTCTTGCCCACTTGTTGCTGCCACCATTTTTATATCCCGTCATGTAAGGCTCTGCAACAATTATGACAACAGCGCCAGAATACAACGGGAAAAATATAATATTTACATTTGGAATCGTATAAACAAAGTTATCATACAAACACCTGATACGAACTCACGTCATCAGAATTCGCATTCTCTAAGAGAACCGCTGAGCTACGCTACATTCAAGATAAAATTGAAATTTACCACTACATTGGGCAACCAACATTTAATACAACGCCATCTATTTTAGTAATACTTGAAACTTTAGTATGTTCATTAATCATTTTATCAGATAATACTTTATTGTTGAATAATAACATTTATAATATTTGTGAAAATTAATATACGTAAATGAACGTGAATTAGAGCTACGAAAATTAAAATCAGCAGCACAGTAGGTATACGCAATAACAAACAATCATGATGATTTTTATGCGGTATATTGAGCATTGCATGAAAGTAGGTACATAAATTATACATAGTTTTCATTGTGTTTAATGAAGGCTAATAATTTTCTGCTCACCAGATGTCGCTAGTTGACACTGAGGTAAAGTTTTTTGTTACACAATGTAATTTAATTGAGAAGTTGTTTTTTAATAAAAGTTTATCAGTTTCTAGAGTATTATAGGTAATACACAAAATAATGCGTCAGTGGTTTGCTCTTTAATTTTTTGCACACTTAACTTTTTTTTTAAATTGTTCTACTTTTATGAATATCTGTGGTTTGGTTTATTTATTTTTAATGTTATTAATATAAATATAGCTAATAGTACAGAAAGAAACAATAACTTTTACATTTTCCGAACAAATTAACTTCCCCGCTATGAAATCTGTCAAATATTATACCTCACTTTCTAGTGGCGCCGCCCTGGTGGCAGAAAAATCGTGGATGCCCTCATTCTCTTATTTTTTTATCACAGAAGGATTATTTTTATCGAACAAACGTTTATATTTTATTTATATTTATTTGAATCATTATTTTTTTATTATTACTGGCAAAACATAAAGTGAAAGGCAATTATACTTGTAAATTATATCATACTTATTGACTGCCGGTATATTCTTTTTCATTAAATCCTCATAAAAAGGAATAAATAAAAGCAATGTTAATGTAAAGTTAAAAAAGTAATTTCCTATGTGGTGGCGAAGTTTAAGAATCAATTACCCCATTTCGTCCAATGGGTGTCGTAAAAGACAACTATAGGAAATGTCAGAAAAATCTTATGGTTTCCAATAGATGGCGGTATAACCATCTCGTTTACAGCAGACGTTCAATACCCAGACCCAGACCGGCGATAGGCAACGTAAAAGCCACAGAAGCGAGACGTCTGGTAGGTAGGCACTGCGACCGTCAATCCGCTAAATCCTCCCTACAATGACAGAAAAGGCCCATATAGCTAGCTAGCACTGGATAACCAAAATCATTGTTGTGCTCGCGTGATGATCGATCATTTAAGCACAATTGTATAATTTTTTTATTAATAGCGATCCGCCCCGGCTTCGCACAGGTCATTTCTTAATCTCGACAACAGCTCCCCCTATATATAATTAACAAATTTAATAAAATTATGTTAATAAAAAAATAAAAAGAAAATAAATAAAAGCTTGATAAGAGGGCTGGTTCTTTTCTCGTTTCCAGGAAAAGGGGTCTCCGGTTCTTTTTCCTCTCCTCTCTCTCCTTTCGATGGTAGGGGGAGCCCCTTTAATTTTTATTTATTTTTATTTATATTAGAATAATCTTTTTTTTTATAATTTATTTTATTATAGAAAATATAATTTTATTTTTACACGTTAATTTTTTTCTTAACCGCTCCCACCTCCCTTCCCCTATTCCCTGGCCGACTTTTGTCTTTTAGATTATAGGTAAAGATAAAGATTTAGTTATTTCCTTTAGACCTATAAGCCTTTCTTTCTTTCTTTAAGGGAGGTCCTGCTGATGAAGAAGAAGGAAGAAAAAGAAGAAACGGAGGAGTATTCCTCTCGCTTTCCCGCAATCTGTGGGAGTGTCTATCTCTTCTTTTTTATTTATTTTTTATAGTTTTTTTCTTTTTTCTATAAAATAAATTTAATTATTAACCTAAATTTTTCTGTATCAAAGAAAAACGTATATATATATATATATATATATATATATATTTATTTATTTTTATTAGTAAATAATATACAGTACAGTTTTAGACGATAAACTCAATTGTTTATCGCGACACTGTCTTTGTGACTCGCTAAAATCGATCTCACATTTGCATTAGTGCAGGGAACCACAAAATTATTGTTATCGTCAAAAAGCAGATAATCTACAATTAAATAAGATACTAAGTTTGCAATATTTATTTATTAACTTTTTTTTTTTTTTTATAGGATAGTGTGACAAACGAGCACACAGTCCACCTGATGGTAAGTGGTTGCTGTGACCCATAGACATCTACATCTATCTTCAATAAAGAATCAAAATGCAGATGCGTTGCCACCCGTGAGGACTAAGATGGAATGCCTCTTTTCAGTAAAAAGGGTCTCCGGTTCTCTACACTGACCATACGAAACACAGCAGTGTTAAGCTGCTATTTTACGCTGGTATTCTGTGAGAGCGTGGTCCTTCCCCGGTCGAGCCGACCCATTCGTACTACAACTATACTACTAATATAGCTGCAGCATGGCTCTACCACGTATAAAACTTTAACTTGTACTTTAATATTCTAAGCGGAACATTCCAGAGAGAAAGAGAAAGAGAAAGCACAGTGCATAATACTTTCAAATATCTTGCAACCAAACGTATCGCTATCTCCCAATTTTCCGTTTCAATTGGAGCGATAGAATTAATTTAATTTGGAATCTTATCACGATAAAATCTGTTCGCTGTGTTCCGGCACAAGAAGCGGATATGTTTGCTTTCCTTGCTTAGATATTGCCGCATGCGATACGCCACGCTATCTTAGTTAAATCTGACGATAACCATGAAATTAAGGGTTGGATTAGTAGCTAAGAACTTTTTGAATAGTCTAGGGGGCACAACAATGCTGCCTTTTAAGTTATGCCAGTTAAATGAAATTTACCAGCAAAACTAACAATTTTAGGATCTTTAAATTATATAAATATGTAGTAGTTTTTATAGTTACAAGTTCATTATAATAATCGCATGACATCCGAATAATTAAACCCACTGTGTTTCAACAAGCATTACTAGAAACTTTTAGATAGAATAAACGTGAAAATATGACATCTTATTGATATTTCAGATTTTCTTCACATCAGTGTAAAGAAAGGGCAAGTTTTCTTCCGAAGTAAACATTGATGGTAATCTTAATGGGAGCTGAACCAAAGGAAGCCTTACGAAACACAATTTGCGACCGGACGGCCATGTCTATCGACGTCACGCCTACTTTCTCCGGGCAGTTAGAGGCTAGGTGCTAGAAAATTATCTAAATACCGATCATTTGATCTTTTGACAGATACTTCATACAGATCACCTGATGCCTGCTCTGATAACGTGACTTAGACATCCTGATGTATATGTCGTAGTCCAATCGTAGAATTGGGCCGATTGTGGTCTGCCTGGGCATTTCTTGATCCGCCATTTTATGATTTGGCTGATGATTTATCCGCCACAGCACTTTTTTTGTCAAATTTATATAATATATAAATGTACGCGGCAGCAGCACCTTAACCTACTGTCGCTGATATTTATAGATAGGCGCTTTTTTTTTAAATATTATAACAGAAGTCAAAGTTATAAATTATCGGCCTAATCCAGAAATGGAGATTAGACCCAGGCAGATTACGATCTGCCCAATTCTAACGATCGAACTACGACATATTATAATACATGATTATGAACTTGGACAAAATTACTTGATCCATCATTATCATCATTACAGCCTTTGACAAGTCCAATGCCGAACATAGGCCTACCCCAAGGAATGCCACAAAGCACGGTCTTGAACCACCTGCAGCCCTCGACTTCCCTCATGTCTTACCAGGTCACTCGATCTAGTGGGGGGCCGCCCCACACTTCACCTACCGGTACGAGGCTGCCACTCAAAGAACCTTTCTTCCTCATCGGTTGTCGGTTCTTAAAGCTATATATTATTTGATTCGAGGTAGTTTATTCATTGGCTAATTTATTATAATAAGGGCTGATTTTTCATACATCAGATAAAAGTTATTCATGGGTTATAGCAACGTAAACAAATTAAAAAATATAGTTTTAAGAATAAAATAGTGCATTTGTTTCACTTTTATATTCAGCCAGACTGTAATTTATTTGATGGGTAACTTTTATCTGATGCCATTGCGATCTGATGACTGAAAAATCAGCCTTAAGACGAAATAAATAGAGACGACTGTTAAATAACTAAAGATAAATGACGGCTCGGTAGTGTAGTGGCTGTTTGGCTGCGGCGCGGCGCTGTGAGCCGCGGGTTCCAACACCGAACGGAACACCTGTTGACATGGCCTACAACCTACATACTATAGTTATTCAGTCTGGCCGTGTGTCCTTGTACAGTTTATGTATATAAACGCCTCCACGATACAGGAGAAACTCCCAGTTAGAGGAAATGTCTTTAATAAAAATAAAAAATGATTAATCATTCCTAATAATCAAACATTGAATAATTAATTTTCTTTTCTTTCTTCATTAGCCAGTAAGTCTGCTACTGGACAGTGTAGAGAACTTACGCTTCACGTTTTTTTACCATACGCGCCACGTTTTGGATTTGAGATCTGGTTCTGGGTACATCTGGAGTCTGGAGTATATAAATAAATAAAATTGTCTGTTTGTAATGTGAAAATAACAGCTTTTTTACTAAACGCATATGAAAGTATATACGGTCCTTATAATAAAAAAACAATTTTTTAAATTTTTGTCTGTCTGTCCGTCTCTCTGTCTGTCTATCTGTTTGTCCCGGTTAATCTCCAAAATGGCTGGACCGATTTTGACAGGACTTTCACTAGCAGGTAGCTGATATGATAAGGAGTAACTTAGGCTACTTTTATTTTAGAAAAAGAAATATGGTTCCGAGCAAAAAATTAAAACCACTTAAATCCAATCGTAATAAATAAACGCGGACGAAGTCGCGGGGAACAGCAAGTCTGGAGTAAACCTTAAGAGGAAGAGGAAAATTTTTTGGAGGAAGCTGTAAGATCTTTCTTGTATTTCCCATAGTCGAATCTAACGACACACACGGAACAAAAAGGGGTGATAAACTCTTAGCATTAATCTAATATATAAAAATTAATGTTTGTTTGTTCCTATTTTATGCGCTGCCATACCGTTCATCAGATTGGGGTAAAACTTTGTCAACTTATTGTTGCACTTGCGCGAAGATTATAGGCATAGTACAATTAACTTACACTAGGTGGCGCGCGTATCGTATCCACAAATTTATTTTTAAGTTATATTATATCATTCAATTTCAACGTATTATCATTCCTATTTAAACAATATAACTCTTCCAAAGCAGACAATTCCTTTTTTGTATGGAGAATGGGCCTACCATAAATTGTGGCGTAACTTAATGAGATGCATGTCGATTTATTCCTTATAATCTATAGATTACAATAGTAATATTAGTTTTACCGTATCTAACGGGAATACTGAGAAATTAACAGTTAAAAAATTTGTAATATTTAAATGTGGAATACTTAGAGACGATGGCAGGAGACCCTAGTGTGGGATGCTACTTGCGTAGACACTTTGGCGGCCTCTCATCTGGGTGCTTCGTTTAGAACCGGGGCGGCATCAGAGGCAGCTGAACTGAGTAAGTGGCGCAAATATGAGTCTCTGAGAGATGACTACATATTTGTGCCATTTGCTGTAGAGACTATCGGTCCGTGGGGTCCACGTGCTGTGAAGTTCCTCTATCCACGACTGGTCGTTGCTGCTGGTGATAAGAGGGCTGGTTCTTTTCTCGCTCAAAGGCTAAGTATAGCCATTCAGCGGGGAAACGCAGCCAGCGTTCTTGGCACGGTACCGCGGTAGTAGGACTGTATGATAATTAAGTTACTAGTTTTAGTTTTTTTTTTTATTATAGTTTTAAATATTAAAATATGAATATCACAATAACCTAAAAACAAACTAAAAGCAATTGTCTAGTAGTTTTCACCGGTATTATAAGTTAAAATAGTGCACTGGTCAATAATTAATGGTATGAAACAAAGTTGTAGGTACATTCAGCATTTATAGGTACTTTAAGATTGATGGAAAATCCTTTTAGTAGTTCGTTCTTCGTTACACCTATCTTTTTTCATATTACATTAGCCAGAACACGAATATCAAAACTACTGTTTTTTTTTTCAGATTTCATGATTCCGGTCAGATTTTCATAAAATCTTTAGGCCGTTTACTATAATAAATTACTATCTTTTTTTATGTGTAATAAAATTAAGTCACGTTAAAATTTCTAGTGGGCCCAAAAACGATTGTCTCCTTTAAAACGATATTTCCACAATTATTTCTTCTGTAGCAGAAAGGCGGTACGGCCGGGTACCAGCTAGAATTGAATAATAAATATTCTATACTGTTACACATATATATTTTCTATACGATTGTTCTACTATAAATCATGGTAGCATATGAGCTAAGCGCTTGCCGTAAATTTCACAGTAAACAAGCAACTCGGTTTTGATCCCCGCTGGCAATAATGTAATCAGATTTAGCACGTGTTAGACGATGAAGGAAAACATCGTTTGGAAACATATATTATGTTAAAGGAATAAAATATTTCAAGGACACGTGAAGGTAGGTTGTGGTAGAGCCACGCTACAGCTATATTATGGTTGTAGCACGAATGGGTCGGCTCAACCAGGGTAGGACCACGCTCTCACAGAATACCAGCGTAAAATAGCTGCTTAATGCTGCTGTGTTTCGTATGGTGAGTGTAGAGAACCGGAGATCCGTTTTACTGGAAACGAGGCACTCCATCTTAGTCCTCACGGGTGAGAACGCATCTGCATTTTGATTCGTAATCGAGGATAGACGTAAATGTCTATGGGGTACAGCAACCACTCACCATCAGGTGGACTGTGTGCTCATTTGTCACCCTTATCCTATAAAAAAAAACACGTGAAGACCCTACTCGCTCTATAGAAGCGCGGCCACAGAGTACATTTTATAAACCTGGAGCGCGACGGACTAATTACTCTATAACACTTTCAGAAATGAGAGGAGGCATGTGCGCTAGGCACACGCCTCCTCTCATTTCGTAGGACGTACATAGGTGGTACCTTTACCTCTTACTATTAGATTTGCTAAAACTGTAGCTATACTGTATTGTCGTTATAATTCTAGAATATTTATTACGCAATCACGGCTTTTAAATTGCACATGCTTGCTGCAATTGCGGTCTCATTCATCGCGCCTAGTTATTAGCTGACCCGAGGCGACATAACAGCTATGAGAATTCGAGACTAATTTACAAAGTAACATGTGTATTGTGATTTAACAACTGATGTTAGAAAGTGGTTTTTTTCTGCATCTCTTGCCGATCTTAACTTTCTCAGTGTAAAAACACCATTTGTAATCCAAACGCGAAGACGAAATCTACTTCAAATTTCTTAAGTTACAGAATGATAATAACAAAAAAACACAGATAAGACGGCAAAAGAGATATCGAGGTAACAGAGATGTTTTATTACAAAAAAAGAAATCTCTAGAGACGTCAACAAATTTACTTGCTTTGATGTATATTTTAATAAAAGTTAATATCCTCCAGACCGAAGTTCTGTCACCGGGACCTACGGCTTTATATGCGTTCCGAGGCTCGGAATTGAAACACTGCTAACTCCCTCATTCCGGGCTGCTACTGAGAATTTCTTGACATAAAAACCTAATAAATGATTTTGGCCCGACCAACGGGATTCAAACCCAAGACCTCATGATCAGTAACTGCGTTTATGACTTACTAAACCAACGAGGCAGTCCAATTTAAGGCATCAATAGAAGTAAGAGTGAAACGAGCACATAGTCCACTTGATGGTAAGTAGGTAGATACAGTGGTCCATAGACACCTACATCTATCTACGATTAAGAATCAAAATTCAAATTCGTTTTCATCACTAAGGACTTAGATGAAATGCCTCGCCATCAGTAAAATGATCTTCGGTTCTCTATGCTCACCATACAAAACACATTGCTATTTTACGCCGGTATTCTGTGAAGGCGTGGTTCTTCCCCGGTCGAGTACACCTATTCGTGTTGCAGCCAGCATTAATCAGCTGTGTAACTCTACCGATCTTCAATAATAAGTTGTGTTGTCTACAAATAAATATACGGTTGCCAACCCGCGTGGCAACTATGGTAAATATATGGCAAATATAACATTTGATATTAGGTAAGCTATGGGGGAGGCTTATGTTCAGTGGACTTTTATAGGCTGTAACGGTAACACAGAAATTATATTGATGGAGTTGCCATGAAGGTTTTTCTGAGGCGTAATACAGATTCTCATTATGTTATAAGAATTTGTACCAGCCGTAGTTTAAAGGCCAGCATTTAAACAAAAGTATATTTTGATCTTTTAAAGGATTCGCGTTCAAAGACTACATGGGTTTAAACACAAAATTCTATAGCCGGATATCGCCAAATATGAAGTAATAAAATAAGTTAATTTAAGAGAAGCGGCCATTCAAGCCCTTCGTTTCATCTCTAATTGGTTCGAGGAAATGAAACGAATACAAGTACATATTGATATTCCAGGTACGATTTGCTGGACATTCGATTTACTACTATTAAGCAGGTTTACGTACAAGATTTTTTTATATTATTGATTGCAATTTTAAGAGCTGATTTATCACGTGCTGTGAAGAAAACATAGAAAACCTGCATGTCTGAGAAATTAAAACATAATATTTCAGTGCATGTGAAGTTCACCAACCTTGACCAACTAAGACCATGGGGTAGTGGAATATTATGCAATAAATGAATAAAAAAATACAGCAATTGCTACAGATGTAAAAATGTTTTTACTTTTTGAGGGTTGCTATACTCGTATTCGGCCATCGGCCAGTATTTTGTTTCTAAAGTTAGGCTAAAAAAATTAAAATATAAATTTCGAACACGGAGGAAATAAAAAAGTCAAAAACTTGTGCGGATCTTTACATAAAACAACAAAACAAGAGAGGGGAGTAGGAACATTATCGGAAAAGTTAGGGTTTTGTTTACGAAAGCCACGCCCGCCTCCCCGGGGAAATTTAATAGCTTTGAAAGAATAATATATATTTGACAAAACACCGTCCATGTTAATTATAATTTGCAAATAAATGTTTTTAGGTAAGGCTCGGTCACGCAAAATATAGTTTTACACGTGTAACTGTCAATCTAAAACAAGTATGAATTATTTTCTTAATCTTTCATTAACATGCGTCCAGTTTAATGGCATTTAAATGATAAAGCCATTACGTGAGTTTCTTTAACTTAATAAATTTAAATAATTTAATTTAAGAACTAATCAACAATATAGATGGGGTAATGGGGTTTTGGGTTTTGGCGGGATTTTGACCGCCAGCGGATTGCTGCTCCTTTTTGTTTAAATAATGGTTTGGAGTGGATTTTGTTACAAAAGTGGTGCGATTTTATGTATTAAAAATATGTGCATGTGCACTGTTAGTGGAAACGACGAAACAAGTGCTTCGATGGTGATGTGAACCTTACGTTGTTGCGTCTGCTTAGGCGCCTTGAGATAATATAGTCATCGACTGCTCAAGCTGCCGTCAAAATCTCCCAAACTTCGGAATGTGACGCGCTTAATATTATTGTTTATTTTAAAGAAAGGAATGATTTAGAAGACCAAGAAGAGAAAGAACTTACCTTACGTTATAGTTATTTATGATTATGTGACGTGCGATGGCCGTGTTACTGAAATCCAAATCCAAAATATATAAAATAATATATAATACAATATCCTATTCCATCTATATGAAAATGCCAAAAAGATCTCATGGTTTCCGATAGATGGCGGTATAATTATCACGTTTACGCCAGGCGTAAAATACCCAGGTTAGCGATAAGGAGCGACAAAGACGTGAGACGTGCGATGCGTGGTGATTATGGTAAATCCCCCCTACAATGGGAGAGGCCCATGTCCAGCACGAGACTTTTAGGGTTGGGGTTGTTAAAGAAAAAAAAAGAAACTCTTTGACATTAAAATATGTATTAATAAATGTTGATATATTAAGATTTTTAAATTTATGTATAAAGAAAACATTTTGGTAAGAGTAAGAGCAATAATTATATCCTTTGGTAATTTTTATCCATAATTTTCCATATAAAGTTGAGTGTTAAAAAATTACACTCCACTGATAACAATTGCTTTAAATGGTTATAAGTTACACAATGCAAGAGTGGTTTTGTGTAATTAATACGGCGTAAATCATTTCCTAGGTTTTTGTTAAGCTGTTTAGGGAAAAGACTCTAAATATCTGCCGCTTTTGTGAGGTGTATAAAAATAAAATATTAAGGAATAATAGAACTGCGTTTTATTGTTATGTTAAACAGGCCTTTTATTCAAATATTTTTCAATCTTCTCGGTTCGCCCGAAATCTAGACAGCGCAGAGGTAAAAAAGATAAAGAATTCTAGATGCGAGGTAAAAAACGTAGGGTAGATAAGTGATAATATTAGAGACTGGTCTTAGAGGGTTTTTATTATTGATGTTTTTGTTTGAACATAATATGTATAGCTCATGTGAAACATCGACGCTTCGGGAAGGAACACACTAGAAAAATTCTAGTTCTTAGATTTTATCCTGAATCGGAGACTGAATGGAGGCGTTTATACATACTTAAATTGCACAAAGACAAACATACAGCCCCGGAACAATACAATTTACTAGAAATACAAATATCAAAAAGAAAGTTGATTCGTGCGGCTATTAAATTTAAAAAAGTATCCTAACTAATAATTAACAAAAATAAATTCAATAGAAATGTGAATGCTTAAGTATACTCTAAGGGCGCCACCATCTACTTGGGATCCTGTATATTCAAACAACAATTTAGTGTACTACTATTAACTAACTAACTTGAAGTAAAAAAAGCTCATTCTAGATCAGGGTTTCTTAAGGTTTTTTTGACCAGGGACCACTTTGATTTCTTTGTTGTTAGCAGGGACCACAAGGTGAAAGGAAAACTATGTTAATCTAACAATAAATTTTAACCACAACTTTTAACATGCGACGAAATTATACGATAAACTGAAGAGAAGCATTCATTCACAGTATCATCATTTGTGTATTAATTGTAAGAGAAATCATACATGTTTGGTAAAAAAATTGGCGTTTTTGATTGAGGTAAAATATTTAAATCTTTCGCGGACATATTTAAGCTCTTGCGGACCATTGGTGGTCCGCGGACCACTGGTTGGGAATCACTGTTCTAGATTGAATCAAAAATAATAATCGAAAGCTGAAGGCTTCCTGGGTTAATTATGATAATATAAAATAGAACTAAAAACGCCTGTTTTTTGGTTTATAATATATCTAATATATAAAAATTAATTTTTGTTTGTTCGTATTTTATGCGCTGCCATACCGTTCATCAGATTGCGGTAAAACTTTGTCAACTTATTGCTTGCACTTGCGCGAAGGTTATAGGCATAGTACAAACTTACAGTAGATGGGTAGTAGGGTACCGACAAATTTATTTGAAAGTTACATATCATTCAATTTCAATAAAAGTATTATCATACCTATTTAAACAATATAACTCTACCAAATTTAAAACGATATTTCCACAATTATTTCTTTTGCGGCATCAATGCGCTGGGAACCAGCTAGTCAATTGATAATTTTAAAAGAGGCTCTAAAAAGGTTATCCAAATATTGTTAACACAATAACTGTACAGTCATAATTTTAGTCAAAATTTTGAAAAAAAAAAGGTTGTTAATATAATTCAGTGGCACCGTGTACCTAAATAAAAAAGAGACAGTAATATTAATGTAAAAAAGAGACAGTAATGTAATATAAATACCGTGAAGTGGCGGTGGCGGTGTAAGAATATCAACTACCCCATATCATCCCGTGGGTGTCGTAAGAGGCGACAGAGGGACACAAATCAGGAGATGGGCAACAGCATCTTCCTAGTAACGACTAAAAATTTAAATCTGCGGTTGCCAACCCGCTTGCCAAGCGTGGCAATTAAGACAAATATCCCCCCCCCCCATGGGGCAATCTATGGGGTAGGCCTATATTCAGCAATGGCCTCTTATAGGTTGTAACGGTAATATTAATGAGAAATAGCTTTCAAAACTTTCATAGCAAAGCACAAGACCGAAACGGTTAACAAATTGCCACTGACGAGCCCACAACCTGAAACACGTGCTGCTTTTGTTTAACACCGCATTTAATTTACCCCTAACGAATTAATGAATAACACTATTTACGAAATTGCTAATTACCTGACCTTTTAATGAGGCCGACCCGCCCCCGAGGCCGGGTGGGCTTTAATTACAATTTTAATTTTGTCGCGTAACTTGAACCGTCTCGGTGAATGTCTGTGTATATGGGTGTGCAAAATATACACCTATTAACGATGTAAAATAAATAATGTTCACGACTTACAATCTGATTATTATTATAATCAAAACCAAGTCGTGAGTACAACTTGAATTTTTATTCAAATACATAAAAATTTAAATTGTATTAATTATTTAGAGGTGATATTTTGGTTTTAAATAAAAAAAAGTTTACTGAAGCATTTGCGACGTTCTGACGAAAATTATTTTTAGATTTACGTTTCTTTAATCATGTGCTTACGATTAGTACTGCATACTTTGACTTACCTGTAAATAAAAAATAAGTTACATTATTGTAAGATATAGTTACATTTTTATATACTACTTACATTATTATAAGATATTTTATATATTACATTAATAAAAAAGTAATTAAGCAATCACAGAAATACATGGTAACCTATTACAACTATTAGTAACCAAAATAAATCACAATTTCCACTAAAATAACACAATAAAACTAATCCATGTAGTTTAAAAAATCGGGTAAATAGAGACAACAGTTTTTGTATTCTTTTTACCCAGTAATGTGGTGCTACCAACGGGCGCCACTCAAAGCGAAAGACATAAAGAATCCTGACATAAATTATCATCTACGGCATTATTATTATAAATATTCTTATTTACTCAGCTTTATGAGGCAGTAAATTAAATTTGAATATTATTATTTGAATGTATAAGATGTGTTATACCTTTAAGAAGCTTTCGTAAGCTTGCAGTTTTAATGAAAAGATTCGATGTGTGCTGTACAAATCCGCTTTGAATTGAGAGGTGGTAGTTAACATACACATGTATAGAGAAATGTAGATCGAACAAAGAATTAAGTTCTAAACACGTAGAAGTGTAAGCAAATATGATGAGGCTGAATTTAAATGATCGTGACTCGTCAGTGGGTCAAGAAGATATAATAAATTGTAATGGTTTACCGTGTTCAGTAAGCACGTACATAAAATCGACATACAAGAAGCATGGGAGATCAAGAGATTACACAAGCCCTCGAGTCTCGACGCCACATAGTATAAAAAGTATTAAGAGATGAAGTGTGCGCTGTCGGACACTGTTATTAAAACATCGCAGTGTTTCACGTCAATCAAAAGCATTTATTTATTTTGACGAACCTAAACACAAGCGCACCACTAAGCGCGAAAGAAAAGATAACAAGTGAAAGAAAGAATTCCAGCGATTTGTGTTGGGCGATTGTCAAATGATAGGTTAGGAATTTTGGCGCCAAACAGCGCCTAATGTGTTTCGGTGAAAGCGTGCTGTCTGATTGCTCGAGGCATTACAGATTGGTGTCAATGTTCGTTGAGATTGAGAATAAAAAAGCAACGGAGTTCTCTTCGAATCAGGCATTGGGATATTTTATATTTATTATTGGGTTACGTGTATAATTCGAGTAAAAAGGCAGGCTGTAATAATGCAAAGGGATCAAATTACAGATCCTCGTTACGCTTCGAAAAGTTCGTAGGTTAGTGTGTCGCGAAAAGGACTACATGTTCTCGGCTCATGTCTGACGCGAAGTAAAGTAATCGCTACCTACGTATAACTTCGTATTATTAAGTGCTGTAAAGACTGTTGGTGTAAAAACTAAAAGTTCTAGAATAACACTATTTACGATTTATATACTGTGCCCAAGAAAAAGGTATATCCAATACACCGACAGCACCTCAAGAAGAGTGGCTTTCTTGAGGTGCATCCAGAATCATTTGTAAAAGTGCCTGCCAAATTTTCCTTTCATTTAAATCATTGTTACTTTTTTAATATAAATATTATTTATTTAAATGTCCTAAATCTTTATTTTTAAAAACTCACACGAGAAAACCTGTATAACAATCTAGCACTGACTGAATTATTATTAATATTTTTTAAATGAAAACTGTTCCAAACCAATACAAATATATATACGTTATCATGTTTGGAGGGTGCCACAAATTAACCATATTATTGAAGCACACGTCGAAATTTATCTTCCATATGAAAATCAGTGACAAGTTTAGAATGTGTTTGAATGTAAGAAGAGTTGACGCCTTTGTCGGCGAATTTTGAACGGCTGTAGTTTGAACTTAAGACCTTGCACTCGGTTACACCGCTGAGCGTTGAAAGATATTCGTCGTTAAAAGATATCTATGACATAAATTACATTTTAAATACACATTCAACATTCCCAGAAGATAATCGATTTAATCTTCGGCCGAACACAACTCTGACTCTACATAACAAGTGATAAATGGTCCATAATTTCGAGGTAGCCGTAGAATTCTTAAATTAAATTCAAAGTTTGTAATGATTTAAAATAGCTATTTATATGTCATAAATCTATTTCTGCTTTAAGTACAATTTGCTACATTTGTTAGCTTGGCTTTTTCTCTCTCCAGCGCATTCCCTCAGTTTGTCATGAAAAATCATTTTCCAATATTTGTAATAATAAGTGCTCCATTTTCAAATTTATGAGTAAATATCCAGCCTTTATGATGATGCTAGTGTCAAACGAATGAGTAAAGACTATCTAAAATGTTTAATAAGCCACTTGGAAACCTTAAACTAACGAATTAAAATCACTTTTATTCAGTTTGATAATATAATATAACCGAGTTGCTAGAGTCAAATGATACACGATGTGCTGGAATGCATAAAAACGATTTTATTAAATATAGAAGGACTATTTTAAAACGAACATATTAAAAATTAATAAACAGATCAGATCTTTTAAATGTGAACGTCATAGTAGACTATTTAATTAATTTAATATGAGAAACGATAGTCTCACGAAATCTGACTTGTCCACCATTTACTGCCCAATTTGTTGCCTAACAATAGATGTAAATCTGATACGATTTCAAAGCGGCCTCTAAATAAACATTAAATGTGGCGATTTGTCCGTGGCAGATTTTAATCTAAGATGAATGTATCATTGTATGCAGGGCTCGGGTCTGCTTTGTGGATAAATTACGCCAATTGCTAGAGCTACCGACGCGTTTGAATAGATCAGCTCATTGAACAAAGACATTCTAAATACTTGCATTTTATTGTTAATTTGTAATGAGTAACAGGTTAATTTACAAGAGTAGTAAAAATTGTGTTTCTTCCTAATAATTGAACATTTATAGAACATGCATGTAATGTTAAAGAATAATCATTTATAGCTTAGAAATATTTAAGCATTTTATTAATGTAATTAAATCCGAATTAGAAGAGTTGATTTTCAACATTTTAATATCAATTTATTTGATGACAAACTAAGTTTTACTCGTTAACCTAATGATCATAAAGTGAGACAAGATAATTAAAAAGCTTCCACTCGGTCTCACGTTTATCCGACACAATGCAGAGATAAATTAAACGAGCATGTTACATCATAGATGCAGATAACGCGGGACAGTAAGCGTTTGTCATTGAAGTCGTGTCAAATGAATAAAAATGACTTGATAGTGACGACTCGATACTGTCCGTGTGTTCGTAATCAATCGAACGCGAATGATCACGATCCACTCACTGCAAGGGTTCACATGCATTTGAAGATAGGAAGCCTATGATCTATCACTTATATATTCACAGTGGTATGTATTTGGTACTAACCCTATTTTATTTATATTTTTAGTTATACCAGTTATTCGTCTACAATGAGTTAATAATTCCTTCATGGGGCAATGTAAACGCTTTTACAATAAAGTCCCAGAAAATAAGCAGGTTTAAAATTTTACTAATTACCTTTACTGCCTATTAAAATTTACTGCTGAACATAGGCCTCCCCATAGATTGCCTCATAGGCGGGATATTTGTCATAGTTGCCACGCTTGGCAAACGGGTTGGCAACCGCAGTTATTTATTTTTAGTCGTTATTAGAAAGATGCTGCTGTCCATCTTCTGATTTGTTTCCTTCTGTCATCTCTCACGACACCCACGGGATGATATGGGGTAGTGGATAATCTTACACCGTCGATAAGTAACTTTAACGACGTAAGGTAACGACATAGTAGTAACAGATAATATAGGCGTTATCTCGCGTCTAGAAAATAATAAATGAATAAATCTAAAAAGGTAAGATACTGAGGGTAGTAATTAAACAAAATACCGCGATATCTTCATTGTCCGTGTAGGATTATGATCTAGGCCATACTTTTTAATAATCTAGTGGAGGAGGAATAAGTTGATGTCAAAATTCTAAGTATTTTCGTTGAAGAATCCAGACTCGCTTCTATTTTGTGAAATAATTGAACTTTCGAATTTACTTCGAGAATAATAAAAAAATACTTGGAATTTTAACAACAGACAAGTCCTTGATACAACTTACTTGCTTTTCATTAAGATATGTAGATGTGTGCAATCAAATTTATAATATAAAGACGAAGTACTTTGAAGTTTCATTTCGACGATTCTATAAGATGCTTTCACGCATTAACGGTATTTTTTAATAAAAGGTAAGTTAAGCCTACGACTGGTGTTAATTGGTGTGAATTAAATTTGAAGTTCAAAATTATGTGAAATGATTTGATACTTTATTAAGTATATTTTTTAATACATTAATAAGTTTCAAATTTTAGATTATATTGCCTTTGACAAATTATTATAAACCTAATTAAGATCATCAAAATATTATAAAAGTGTCGAATTATTTCATACTAGCGACCCGTCCCGGCTTCGCCTGATGATTTAAGATAACTAATGACCATTTATTTACAAATTTTTAGTTTTTCATTAAAATCTTCAAGTTTTTTGGATAAAATATGACCTAAACCCTTCCTGGCATTGCTCTCTACCTGTTTGTAAAGTTTCATCACAAGCGGTTCAGCCATTCTGAAGATTAAGCCCGGACAAGTCGGACGGACACAGACAATTTTTTTTAAAATGATTGTTTATATCTTAAGAGCATGCAAGTAACCCGCTGAGCAGTTATTTCAATATTGCAGACAGATACTTCAATTTTATTTATCAAAAAGTTTTTTTACATCAAACAGGTTCTAATAATCCTTTAGGAATTAATAGAAATTTAGATGAAATCCCATTTCATCCATTTTTTACTTTTAAAGATTTAATTGGATTTATTATAATATTAATATTATTAATTATATTAACATTAACTAATCCTTATTTACTAGGAGATCCTGATAATTTTATTCCTGCTAATCCATTAGTAACTCCAATTCATATTCAACTTGAATGATATTTTTTATTTGCTTATGCATATTTACGATCTATTCCCAATAAATTAGGAGGAGTTATTGCTTTAATAATATCTATTTTAATTTTAATCATTCTTCCCTTAACTTTTGATAAAAAAATTCAAGGAATTCAATTTTACCCAATTAATCAAATATTATTTTGATGTATGTTGTATATTAGTTTTATGATTATGATGTAAAGATTTAAATTCATCTAAATAGGGATACTTTGTTTTGACACCGGTACCGTTACGTTACGGTGTAGTGGCGGAGTAAGAATATCCCACTACTCCATATCATCCTGAGGGTGTCATAAGAGGCGACAGAGGGAAACAAAATCAGGAGATGGGCAGCAGCATCTTCCTAATAACGACTAAAAATAAAAAATTGCGATTGCCAACCCGCTTGCTAATCATGGCAACTATGGCAAATATCCCCCTTATAAGGCAATTTATGGGGGAGGCCTGTGTTCAGCAGCGGAAAGTGGAATAGGCTTAACGGTAACGGTTCTAACATATTAGCGATTCCAATATAGAGAAAGACATGGCAACTTTCTAGGGCAAAGTTATTACAAGCGCCTTATGTAGTGGTCTGTGTTTTGTCCGCTAGACGGGACATTACAGGGGTCAAAAGTTATCTCACAATCGGCTAACCGGATCGCTGTCGGTATTCTTACTGAAAAGCCTTTGTAAGACGCAATTTCACATTACGTAAACATTTTGCAGTGGAAACGGCTAAGGACCGCTATGGGTGGTATAAAATGCCACTATCGATTTTTTTATAGCTCATTATTCTTACACGAAATCTTTTTCTTCCATTCATTCATTCATTGACGTTAATAAAAAAAAGATGGAACGAAACATCTTCATTAACAATTAGGTGATTACCTATATATAGATATTAAATTGGCTATCATGCCATATAAGAAGTTGCTGTGTACGTCGTCGTAAAGATTGTACTGACATTTAAGCCTTATATTGAAACATTAAATTTAAACATTGTGGCAATGTAAATATATTGTAGTGATAAGAATATTTTTCGGTTTAAATTTATTTAAATTTTTATCAAATATCTTTATGTTTTGTCCCTTATTTAGCGACCACTACTTATAGGCATGTTGTCTGTCATGCTGAGAAGATTTATGTATTTAATGAATTGAAAACATTAAAAAATATGTATTTTCTTCATTACATTTTTCTTAGGTTACCAAAAAATAGCAAAAAATTTCGTCAGAGAGTAGTGTTTTCTTATTTATTTTAGCGTCCGGACTATTAAATGCTAGTCGCATCGTCTATCGAGCAATGTTAACAAATTAATGTCATCGAGCTGCTTTGCTGAGCCGACGTGGCTGTTATTAATAACACCAGCCCTAACCAGGAACATCGGAACCATTCGTTATGCCCATAATTGTTGTCTGTGAAGAGGTCGAATGCTTTTGTGAAACTGTACATCAATTAGTGCTAAATCGAAGGTTTAAAGACTTATTATGGAATAAGAATCCATCAATGATAAGTTGAACAGAGCAAGAGGCATAATCCTATCTTTTTTCTTTTTCTGTTTCTGTAATATAATCACTATGAAGGAATGCTTCTTCCTTGGCTTGGTGAGCCCACTTCAGAAGCTTGTTGTATGTTGGCGGATTGCCCTGACGGCTGGAGTGTCCTCTTCTGCCTCTGCCCACTGTAGCCGAGATGAAGTCGCCGGTGAGGAGGAGTTTTGTCATAGTAAGACGCCACGACTCTGTCGCGGTCATACCGGTGATGGTAGGTTTACCGAAGATCGAACATCGTGGGATTTTAATTAGTGCAAGTCCGACATAATCCATATTTTCCACAACGAGGCGTATAAGCGTAGACATTTCCATAAATGCATTTCATCTTAGTCGTCAAGGGTATCATTGCACGTATAACACGCCTGTCTTTATTTAGAGTTGACAGTGCATGGGCAAAACCTTCCACTGCTGGCTATTTCCTATTTAGTAAACTTGTTTGTCACTGGTTAAACGTTAAAAAAAACGAACATTTAACAAAAATAAAAACAGTGGCAATCAATTCCTAAAATTTATACACACATTTTTGGTTACGAAAATTTGACCAATGAAGTAGCGCGATCGCCATCAGATAGGAGCAACATTCCGCGGGTTCCGAGCGCTAATCTACGACGTCACGTTATTCACTAATCCTGGTTAAGTTACGGCGACAAGTTCCACGTACGTGGGTGTCGCTCCTCAGACCTGGATTCCTGTGACTCGACGAGGAATGCTATCTAATCGCGCCGACGTACTGCGTATCCGTAATGAAATAAATCGATATTTTTATATGTTATATGGGCGCTGAAGTATTTCACCTAGCCCGCGATCGAGGTTTGCACGTCGCTGATCACTACTAACTGGATAGACATTTTGGTGATGAGTTCCCGTTGAAATACAAGTGATTGCGCATCTTAATAGGTATAAAATTTTACTCTATTCCATTCGTCAGCATGTTTAGACTTTCGAGGGATGTTTTAGAGATAAAGCAAGTAAGGTTATGTATTATGTATAAATATTGCATAATTATCATTTGTATAAATATCTATAGATAACAATTTAGTCTTATTTGGTTAAAAGTTCAAGTAGATATTTTTTGTAAAACTGAAGTGACAAACGAGCTTACCGTTCACATGATGGTCAATGGCTACTGCAGCCCATGGACAACTGCCACTAACTTCAAACATAGAAGGAAAAAGGCTACTTCACCTCTGAGGACTCTATACCCTTCATACCTCGGTTCATATGTCGGTAAGAGTGTGGTACCTACCCAGACGGATTCGTAGGCAGAAAATATACATACAAATGTGCTTCTAAATCTCAGTTGTGTAACGTTCATGGTCTCAAAAAAAATTTCATGGCCTTTAAAATATAACTAGTACCTTTGTTAGAACTAACTATATAATTGTTTCTGTAATTTTTGTGTGTACATATATAAAAAAAAAACTGTGTGCAGTTCACACGCGGTCGAAGTGAAACCTTCAGAAAAACACTGTATACTGTATTCTATCTCATTCTATCGCAGGCTTAATCATATATATGTTTGTCTCTTTTTAGTGTAGCTTTTTCATTTCATCGAGTTTTAAATCACAACGATTCTAAACAAGTTTTCCGTTCAAAAAACGAAAGACTATATTTTACAAATTGCACTAAATTTTGCAAGTCCTTTAGATTTAGTCACTTCAAAAATAAATAATATTTAGATATTATCTGTATCTACCACGATCTAGAAGTGTAACATTAACTCAATCTGAAAATAAACAGCGACTTAATTTATCTGTCATAAATACGACACACTTACATTAAGGTCAGTTTAAACCAATTACAGTCAAGCTAACCAAACAATTATCATCAGTTCAAGCTTAGAAGCACTAATTCACTAGCTGGCGACATATTTATAAGACTGGTCTTGTAAATTCAACAGGCTTGAGCTGTTTGTTAACGAAATCACTACGTCACCAATCTAAACATATGGTCGTTGGAACGGCTTCCTAACTTCGCTACAAATAACACTTAGTAAATCAAAGAAAAGTAAAGGTTTTCAAGTGCTAGGCCCCGTACCGGTAGGCGGAGTGTAGGACGAACCAACTAGATGGAGTGGCAAACTGATAAAACATGGATGCACGCGAATTAGAACCATGTACTGCAGAATTTCTTGGAGGAGACCTGACCTATATTTATCAGTGGACTTGAGAGGGGTTGTGATGCTGATGAAATCAAAGAATGTTACCACCATATGTTCTGCCAGCTCAGCTGGTTTTACAGTCTAATTTTATTTTAATATCATTATTATTAGTGTATTGTTAGTGTACTATTGTATTCAATTGTATTATATTGTCTTGTATTGATTAAACATTGAAGTAGGCAGATACTTTGACGTGAATAGAAAATTGTCAGCTTCTTGACTTACTTGAAATGTAATCAAGCATTGTCTGTATTCAACTTAGGCGTATTAAATGATTTGATAGGAATAAAAAACGTGTCAAGTTGATTTATGTATATTTAGTTTTACATCAGTCTGCGTAGGTGTCGGTACCCGCAGAGAGAGTTAGCGAAATACTCTCTGTTCGGTTTAATCTTCCAACCTTCCATGTCTGGAGTGTAATAGGTTTCGTATCCATGATTTATTGTTTGTTTGTTCTATATAAGTGGTTGTTGTGATTTATCACATCATGTTATTTATGTTTGGAGTGACAATTGATGACTTTTGTACATTAAACTTCGAACGGATATAAATTTATGCGTTTCTTCTGATAGTGCCTGTCTGCGATTATAGTAGAGCAGATTGTTCTCACATTTTCGAGAAAACTGATATTTTTTCTAAATTTAATTCAGCATATTTTTTTAAATAGATCATTTGAACGAAAAAAGAGATGTAAAAAGCTTTGGTTATTTTTATTACTTATGCTCTTTTGATATTAAAATAAAAAGAACAACAGAAATATAAATAAGATATTGAAGAAAGTTTTATTGCCCGTGACCCATTGACATTTCCCTTTGGTGTAACTAGCTGGCCCCTTTAGCAAATTGAACGGCGGCGCCTCCGCCCTCGCTGTATTAGGTCTCCTAATTAGCGTTCATTAGTGTTACGTCGTGGAGATCTTTGACTCGAGAGTCGCAAGTAATTGTTTAGCGTCTAGACTGCGTTCATTCAGTTCCTGTTATTGAATTAATACCGATCGCATGATGATTTTTAGAATAAAATGATTGTCAACGACTAGCTAGTTTTATTTAAATATTTTTCCTATCAAATAAAGTACCTAAAGGGTTGATTTCTACTTTGATCTTCTTTAAATCTGTTAAATCAGTACATAAAATCGGAATCGACGGTTTCATTGGCGGGGATAGAACCCGGTTTGCTGGCATACTGTGAATTGTTTTTTATATAGGAGAGGGGGCAAACGAGCATACGGCTCACCTGAATGTAAGTGACTACCGCCGCCCATGAACAACTGCAACACCAGGGGAATTGCAAGTACGTTGCCGGCCTTTTAGAAAAGAGTCAAGCTCTTTTCTTGAAGGTCCCTAAATTGACAGCATTTTACCCTTTACATCTACCAACAAAATACGACGTTTATAGATGTTTTAAATAATGAAGTCAAAGACTACAGATGTTCTTTTCTACGCCGCTTAGTTTTTAATAAAGATATTTTTAATTACCGATACCGTTGCCGTTCTAGCATATCAAAAGTCAGATTGCCTCTCCTATAGATTGTCTCATAGAAGGGAAATTTGACATAGTTCCATGTTTGACTGGCGGGTGGTAACCGCAGTCTTTTATTTTTAGTTGTTATCTAGAAGACGCTGCTGAGACGCCCTCTGTCGCTTCTTAGGACAACCACGTGACGATATGTGGTAGTGGATATACTTTTACACCGTAAACGGTACCACGCGGTAAAAGGTTCGCGAAACATGATATTACTAATTAATGGCATTTTTTATGCTTTTAATTATTTATGTAGAGTTGGCAGTTAAAATTATATCGTACAACGTTCTTTATAATCGAATGTGTGTTCTTTACGGACTTGACGTCTATTTGCGTAACCCAAGTTAGGTAGGTATAAGCAATTGCGGAATCTAGATGTCTTGTAGATTAACATGCGTCACTGCTAGGAGTATATCAAAAACTAAATTAATTTAACTATGTTCATAGCCAAGACATTATCTCATATCTTAAATGGGTATGCAACATATATACTGCAATAATTTCAAATATTAAATCAAAAATTATTTATAACATATTTGTTTCATTATTACCACACACAGCCACTCTGCAGCTATATTATGGTTGTGCCATGAAAGGGTCGGTTCGACCCGGAAGGATCACACTCTTACAAAATGCTAGCGTAAAATATCAGCTTAATACTGCTGTATTTCGTATGGTGATGTACAGAACCGAAGATTTTTTTACTAGAAACGAGTCATTCCATCTTAGTCCTCAGGAGTGACAACGCATCTGCATTTTGATACTTAAACGCAGACAGATATAGATGTCTATGGGCCACAGTATCCACTTACCATCAGGGGGACTGTGTGCTCGTTTGCCACCCTTATTTAATAAAAACAAGACATAGATATCTACATGATATATACAGTCTTACGCCGAAGATAATTAGGATATAGGTAAATTTTTACCAATGAGGACTAAGACATTAATACCTACCTTATAACTTGAGTCTCTGGTGGTAATCCACACACATTATAACGATATTACATTCATTATCGTTTCATTATGAATTAATCATTCAAAATTATGTAATTCTGTCTAATTAAAGTTACAGCCTTTATACGTCTCACTGTTGGGCATATCCCTATTATTTCTGAAATGGTTATGGCCCAATTTGGACCGCCGCGTTGTTACCATGCATGTGTTGGAGAACTTTACATGTATTCAAAATATATTTATTAGACACACTTCACATGGTAAATCAGCACTTAAAATTGTTATTAACAATTTTATTGGTGCCGGCGGGGATCGAACCCGAGTTGCTCGCGTACTGTGTAATTTACGGCGAGCACTTAGCCCCTCGTGCTTTGACTGTTAAAAACATATTCGCGTGCAATACATATATCAAAGACGATGACGTGACGGCATGCAATATACTGGCAACACTACGCGGCCTGTTCATTAATCCCGCAGATCAGTGAAACTACGTATAGCAATGTTGCCTTTAAATACGGCTATTACATTTTTGTAGTTCGTGCTATGTGATATAATTGCGTGATTTTTTAATATTAAAGACATAGTGAACCTAATGGCAATGCGGAAAACTTCCTTGTTTACGAATATATTCATTCATTTTGTTTTTATTTCTCTTTACCGAGCTAATTAGCTAAACATTTTCATAATATGATGGTATGTGGTTGGTAGGTACGTCGGCTCTAATGTTTGTTTTTGAGCAATTTATGTATGTAAAATGCCTTCACGATACATGATGTGTGTGGTTTCTAACTCTAACGTTTTTTTAAATATTGTAGTAGTAAATATTGTAAAATTCGCTAATATTTTGTACGCTATTTACCCAGAACAGTTGTAAGTAATGAAAGCCGTCGTGGCAGGGTTGGACAGTGCAGAGCAGAAGAAAGCATGTTACTAGGGTGCAATCAACAAAACATAGTCTAGACTTTAGACCTAACAATCTACAATTTCTATTAAGCAGCAATGCACTGACTGCCGTGTTCTAGATTGAAGGGTAAGGACCGCTTTATGGCTGTATGGGTTTCCACTTGCTTTAGTAACCACTAAATTACGTAGACTTGTTTTGTTACGTGTTTGTCACTCCTAAATCTCTAACAAACATAAAAATGAACATTTGTTTGCTTATTTGTTCGTCTCTTCGTTCCTATACCATTAATCCATTTCTTTAGTATAAGGGCAGCAAATGAGCACAGAGTCCACATCTACATCCATCCCAAGTTGAGAGTCAAATTGCAGATGCATTGTCACCTGTGGACTAAAATGGAATGCCTCGTATCCAGTAAAAGGGTCTCCGGTTCTCTACACTCACCATACGAAACACAGTAGCATTAAGATACTATTTCACGCTGGTATTCTGTGAGAGCGTGGTTCTTCCGCGGTCTAGCCGACCCATTCGTGCTAGAACTATAATGCAGCCGCAGCATGGCTCTACCAATGTATTATAAATTACGATTCCGATTACGATTAAACTTTCGGTGAACAGTTGCGTGTGCTTCCACGAAAGTTTCTGACAAGAATGAGGCATTGCAACGCATGCCGGGCACAGCTAGAAATGTAAAACGTATATAAGTAACATATATATAAGTATCTTTTTCTTTTGCTTTTTACTAATATTCTTGATAAACAGAGAAACCATATTGAATAAAATTACTTTCCTAGTATTCATCGCTTTCGTACGCGTGTTTTGATCTTTATTGCAGAATTGACAAGGGTGCCAACAAACAAGGGTCGTAAAAAATAATTGTTATGCCTGAAGAGAGCGCTCGATATCGTTTTATGTAATCCAACGTTACGTATTATATAAATGTATGTGTATAGTGATTGGTTAAACCGTTAAAAGTAACCCTCTGGAATGTATATATTATTGACGTAGTTCTATCTGACACTGAAAATATTGTGTAGATTTTTTTGAGTATTGCGAAGATATGTACAAAAAAAAGTAATTAAATAATTATAACTTTTAACAAAAAGTAAAAACCGACTTCAAATTGCTAATAAAGAAGTTATTTATTTGCTACCCTTAGGGGTGGAATCTTTATCGGACCACCCTTGAAGTGTAACCTATTTAATAAAAAAAGAATCATCAAAATTGGTTCACAATCTACGAAGATATTGCCTAACATACATACAAAAAAAAACATACACTCGAATTGAGAACCTCTTCCGTTTAGAAGTCGATTAAAAAATGCGGTAAGTAAAGTAGACGATCGTTTTTGGGCCCACTAGAAACTTTAACGTAACTTAATTTTATTACACATAAAAAAGATACCAATTTATTATAGTAAACGGCCTAAAGATTTTATGAAAATGTAACCAGAATCATAAAAGCTGAAAAAAAACTTCTTTTGTTTGTGTTTGTATTCGTGAATTGGCTAATGTAATATGAAAAAAAAGCGTATAAAGAAGAACGAACTACTAAAAAATTTCCATCAACCTTAAAGTACCTATAAATGCTGAATGTAGGTACCTACAACTTTCTTTTATACTATTAATTATTGACCAGAGCACTATTTTAACTTATAATACCGGTGAAAACTACTAGACAACCGCTTTTAGTTTGTTTTTAGGTTACTGTGATATTCATATTTTAATTGTTAATTTCTCAGTATTCCCGTTAGATACGGTTAAACTAATATTACTATTGTAATCTATTGGTTATAAGGAATAAATCGACATGTTTTTCATTAAGTTACGCCTGGTTACGGTGGTGGGCCCATTCTCAATACAAAAAGAAATTGTCTGCTTACCTTGTGAATGTGAACCTTTCATCAAAGTATTCGAACCATTTTTCTGTAAAGTTTCTTCGGACTATAAGAGTTCGGAGAAATAATATCACTTACAGCTTCCTTTGCAAGAGTAATGTGTTTTGAATATTAATCAATTATAAAGTCTTTCACAGCTTTATATGATTTTTTAATAAAAGATTAATAAATAGTCGACTATAAAAATAATCCATTATCAACATCACAACACACGATAATATGAGTGTAAACTAGTATGAAGTCAATCAATCATAACTCATCCAAATCCGAAAATCAGAGTAGATTCCGATCTAGGACCGGTTACTCATTAGTCAGGTACTACACTCGCTACACCGTGCGGTCGTCAGCGTTGTCGCTGGGGCAAAATGACAATTTAAATGTAATGTAGCGAGTGCAACGTGCAAGCGGTGCGTAAAGCCGTCGCCGCGGCGCTCGGGCTGCTCCTAATTGATTACACCGCGGCCATCGCGCGCCTTTTGCTCTTACTAAGGGCTGCCTCGTACTGCTAATTCAGTTATTTCTATTAGGGCATTACCCTTAAAATTTAAAAAAAAAAGTTAAAAGAGAAATATTAGGCTTTTTTTAAAGAGTTCCCAATAGAAGTCCCTCCCAAAAAAACTTTAAAAGAGTTTCATTAAGAAACCACTTAATGCGAATTAACGCTTTACACGTATTTTGATAGATCGCTTCATGATTTGTTAGTAGCAGAGCCTAGGATCTGCTCTGCCAGTAACAATTTACACAACAGTGGGTGCATTGTGCTTAGCGGTGGGTAAAGGGAAGAGGGTGATAATATCTACCCATTTAGTTTGAAAATCGGCGCATCTGTTTCTTGTATCTGGAGTTCGAATGAAGGAACCCAGAACACAAAACTGATGACCTATCGGTACTATATCGCGCCGCTGTCTCATCCCGTGAGTGTAATAAGAAAAAAATACCTGAAATATTTTTTTCCGTTAGATAACGGTATATAAAAACGACGAAAAAAACTCTGACGTGCAGGGGAAATTAGTTTCGAAGGTGCTAATGTCTTCAATGCGATCGCAAATCCGTATATCAAGCCATCTGTTCATGTTCATGGGTGGATTGTTTCAGTTTATATGCAATCATTACATCGGATAAGCAGGTGATAAGGTAAAGAGCCATCCATTATACAGTAGTCTTTGGAATGAGTGTGTGCTTCTTTCATTATTTTACTACTAGCTGTTTCCCGCGACTTCGCCCGCGTGTAATTTAGGGTTTTAATTTTGCCACGCGCAACCCTAATTATTTTTCTAAAATATAAGTAGCCTAAGTTACTCCTTATAACATGAGCTATCTACCAGTGAAAGTCTCGTCAAAATCGGTCCAGCCGTTTCAGAGATTAGCCGGAACAAACAGACAGACAGACAGACATACAGACAGACAAAAATGATAAAAATTGTATTTTTGTTATAAGTACCGTAAATACTTTCATATGCATTTAGTAAAAAGCTGTTATTTTGACATTACAAACAGACACTTCAATTTTATTTATTTGTATAGATGTATAGATATAGATTACACGGTACCATATCTTAATATCCTGTGCAGTTGCTATGTATTTTGTATGATTGAAATGGCCGTATTCGAAACTATCTCTATATATAAAAATCAATTGCTAGACCGATTTTGATGAACTTTTTTGTGTGTTTGAATGGGTCCCTTAATGGTTTAGATTCACATTTAGACCCAGTAGGTGGCGCTGTTGTCGAGATCCAGAAATCACCCGTGCGAAGCCGGGGCGGATCGCTAGTCATAAATAAAATAATCATGTATATTATAGATCATGTATATTATGGCTGTTAGACGGGAAATGAAGCTGCAATCTTCAGTAGATTTGATAGCATACAGGCAACTGAACAGACAGATCTCCAAATGCATGCGGCGGGACTTGCGCAACTTCAATACAGCTCGTATTGAAGAAGCGATCGAGCGGAACCAGGGCTCCAAAGTCTTTGCCAGAGATCTGTCTGCCAGAAAGAGCCAACTGTCGAAGCTGAAGACCGAGTGTGGCAGCGTCGTTTCCGGGACACCTGAGATTTTGAGTGAGATTGAGAGGTTCTATGGGCAGCTGTACACATCATCGTTGGAGCCACACGCAAGTGTGAGTAACGATCCAAGAGCGAGTCTTATCCGACACTATTCCGATGATATCCGGACGTCAGTCTGAGCGAGATTAGAATGGCTTCCAGCACCTTAAAACGGCAAGGCCCCAGGCGAGGATGGAATTACGGCGGAGCTTCTGAAAGCGGGTGGAAACCGGTACTTGAAGTCCTTCAGAAGCTCTTTAATTCCGTCCTACATGGTGGCACTACACCGGAGGCGTGGAGCAGAAGTGCGGTGGTCTTGTTCTTCAAGAAAGGCGACAACGCTCTCTTGAAGAACTACAGACCGATTTCCTTCTGAGCCGCGTCTACGTGCTGTTTTCGAGAGTCATTACGAATCGTCTCGCACGCAGACTCGACGACTTCCAGCCTCCCGAACAAGGAGTTTCGAAAGGTTTTAGCACCATAGACCACATACATACCTTCGGCAAATTGTACAGAAGTCCGAGGAGTACAATTTGCCACTATGTCTGGCGTATGTGGACTATGAGAAAGCTTTGATTCCGTCGAAATTTGGCGGTGCTGCAGTCCTTCAGCGGTGCCAAGTTGACTGTCGGTATATCGAAGTGTTGAAGTGCTTGTACAGTAGGGCTACGATGGCTATCCGAGTACAGAACCAGAGTACAAAACCTATCCAACTGCAGAGAGGTGTAAGACAGGGTGACGTTATATCCCCGAAACTCTTCACCGCTGCATTGGAAGACGTTTTCAAGCTTCTGGACTGGAAAGGATACGGTATTAACATCAATGGCGAGTACATCACTCCTTCGATTTGCCGACGATATAGTCCTTATGGCAGAATCGCTGGAGGACCTAAGCACTATGCTCAATGACCTCAATAGTGCCTCCCAACGGATAGGTCTTAAGATGAACATGGACAAAACAAAGATCATGTTTAATGTCCATGTCACACCTATGCCGGTAGTTGTTGGGACACTAAGCTCGAATTGTTGACGAATATGTTTACCTGGGACAAATAGTCCGACTAGGTAAGTCCAACTTCGACCGAGAGGTCAATCGACGGATTCAACTCGGCTGGGCAGCGTTCGGAAATTACGGCACATCTTCTCGTCAGGTATACCTCAAAACTTGAAAACGAGGCTGTACAACCAGTGCGTGTTGCCAGTGATGACCTACGGAACTGAGACGTGGTCCTTCACTGCTGGCCGGATGAGGAAGCTCAAGGTCGCTCAGCGAGCTATGGAGAGGGCTATGCTCGGAGTCTCTGCGTGATAAACTTAGAAATGAGGATATCCGCAGTAGAACCAGAGTGACCGACATAGCCCAACAGATTAGTAAGCTGAAGTGGCAATGGGCCGGCCATATAGCTCGAAGAACCGACAACCGATGGGGAAAAAGGTTCTCGGTGGCCTCTGCCGGCGGACGAAGTGTAGGGCGTCCCCCCACTAGATGGAGTGACGACCTGGTAAGACATGCAGGAAGTCGATGGATGCGGGTGGCTCAGGACCGTGCTTTGTGGCATTCCTTGGGGGAGGCCTATGTTCAGCAGTGGACTTGTGAAGGGCTGTAATGATGATGATGATGTATATTATAATTAAATTTAATGTATTTGTATCGGTTATTGCATTTATAACATCAATGTTAAAACTGCTCGATTTATCGGGATTTAGTTCACCACAATGCAAAAATAAATTTAATTACGTTGTAGTTAAGTTTTTTCTAGTGAATAGATCTATCATTGTTAACATTTTTTTATTTAAGCCACCTCAAATCCAATGGATAGTTTATGGACCGCAACGTCGCTTATTCTCAATAACAAAGAAACAAACAATGAATTCGAGATAACAAAAACGTGAATCGTCAACAAATCAATGGCCAGCGAGTAACAAACCGTAACAAATCAGTCGAACTAAATCGACCTGTCGAACGCCGCCTCCGGGCACATTTCGGTGGACCTCTCCAAACTTTTATTAACTCTGCCTTGCTGCCAATCTGTTATCTGTTCCCTTCGAAAGAGGTTATTTGAGGCCGTACGTCAAAATTTGCATGAACTACTTCGAAGTTATTGTACAATGTTTTATTATCAAGATAGTTATCTCATCCTCAAAAAAATTAATGACTGTCAGTGTGAGATTCCGTACCATTTAGACAATTTTGTTTAAAATAATAACAAAATAAAACACACCTAAAACATGAAGCAGCAGAAACAATGTACTAGTGTTAATAGATTAGAACTGCGTTTATCAATTATTTTGAATTTTTTTACCTACAGTTATTGATGACATATTATGAAAATTAGAATACATGCATTTGTATTCAGGGGTATAAAATTATAAAAATATATTATTAAATAGTATAACATTTTTAAGTTAACTTTGAATTTTAAACTGAGCTTTGTGATACTGGTTTATCAAATTTCTTTTTGGTTTACATAATAATAATGAATAATGACTGAATGTCATCCAGACCGAATCCCTGTCAGAAATAAGAGGAGGCCTAGTACCTAGCTGCGGGATATAAGGAGGCCGATACATAAATTTTTATACACTGTACAAATCTAATATAGTTTTGTGCCTCTACACTACCGCATCAGGAAAACATTAAGCACTAATGTTTTAGTCTTTGTATATAAGTAATAAGTATAAGGAAACAAGTTAAGTAAAAGTTATGTTTCTGGTGAGTTCAATTCTGAGAATGTCTCTTTAGAAAACCTGTTAGTGACTAAAACACTACAAAAGCAAAGAATGCTGGTCGGGCACAGGTAGAATAGGCGATTACGTCATAATTCGACGAAATTTAATTGCATATACTCCGCTGTTAACGTTGTATAAAAATATTTTCAATTAAGTAATTTTTAATCCAATTTACTGAACATAAATGCAGCATTTTAATCTTTAATATTTTAAAAAACGTTTATCAAATAAACAACGTTAAAAACATCTGGTTGTTACGTCTACACTACGATTTTCTTCTGTATCGTGGAGTATGGTGTACTATATAAATTGCACAGAAAACAGAAAAAGAGAAACATTCAGTCCCTGGACAATTATTTGTAGGCCATACAAATGCATGTTATATAAGCATACAATGCATATGAAATCGCCCCCATCTCAAAGCGTATTGCGAGAATGTGAACAAAACGCCGCTTCATCAGAGCCGCGTTATTGTAAAACAAAAATAGTCGATTCATATACAGAATGACAGTAATTTAATATTGTACTGCACTGAAGAAACAGCATGACAATAATTAGTAAATCTGCCATCCGTTCACTGAAAGTCCATTCAGTAACAATCAGATGTTTTTAACGTTGTTTTAAAAACAGAATGACAATTTGCAGTCTTAAAAGCGTTAATTATAGAATTTAGTACAAAAAAAATTGAAATCTTCTTTCTAAGTTTTAGATAATTGATTTTTTAGTTTTTATGTATGTCTCAAATATATTTTTTCACTTACCTATCCTTTAGCGACATTATGTAGGCTATAATTGTTAAGCCATTTTTATAAAAAATATTTTTGTTAATGTTAAATATGGTAACCCTAATATGAAAATATTAGGCAAAATTAAATCTGTAACACGTCAAATACTAGAACGATTCACTTATAGAACGAACCAATATTGCTAATTTAAAAATCGGGCCATCCCAGGAGGCTATTTAAACGAGGATAATATCCGGGGGATGGGTGGAAAGCGTACTCATGCGTCGCACGCGCCACGTCCCACGCTGAATGCATAATGAAGGCTGCCATAAATAACCAAATCGCGGCAATCCTTAAAAAGTCTCCACACAGCAAAAAATAATGCACGTTTTTGTCCTCTAAATGCAAACCGGATAAGAAATCTGCGTTAAAAAGCGATTGTTAGATTCAGTCGATGTTTTTCCCTGTACCTCACAAGTGTAAGAATACAATAAAATACAACGCGTGGGTTTGTTTATGGTCGACACGATTTTATTGACCATCTGTAAACTTACTTAAGATTCTTAAAAATATTTGAACATTAAAATTTGGTATCAAGAACAAACACATTAATTATTTATTTAAAAATTAAAATAAATAATACAGTATCTCTAAAGCTTTTTTCTTCTTGCTATTCAATACACAATTACGTAAATTATTGATAATGATTTTCAGTAAGTTATTACTTTTTGAAGTACACATAAGTATATTCCCCATAAACAATATATTAACTACGAATTAATTTCTAATCAGTAAGAAGATTTTAACATAAAAGAGGTATATATAACATACAATATGGACATTGTTATTTATGTCAGGGCAACTGGCAGACACTCGTAGGCTTATTTTTAACTAAATAAAGCTTCATTTAATTGAATAAATAATCTGTGACCGGTTTCTATATTCATTCATTAAGAACATTTATTTTGTCATTTACAAATAAAAAAATACATTTACAAACTGTAACGGTGTGAATGAGGAAAATATGATATTGCACAGAGTTGACATATTTTTATTTTTATTGATTATTAATGGAATTAATAAGCAACTAATAAGATAGATAAAAAATTGATAATTGAAAATTGAATACAAAATCTGGCTATAATTGACATGTTAACGCAAAAAAGGAAACAATCTACAAAGTGTTAGTTTTGACTTTCGAGATATTGACGTTGGAAGTTTACATCTTTATACAGTGGCAATGCCTTTGCTTCGATCCTTTTTTTTAATTTTTCTTGACTTTATTTGACTCTCTTAAAATAAAGACCCCATTGATACTTTTGGCATACATTTTTAAACGCGAGTGTAGGTTGCTTTATTTATGTGATAACATTCAATGTTTAGTTCCATATTTAGTAAATATAGGGATGTAGGTTTTATGTACATAATCTCCTACAATATACTCGCCCATGTAATTATGTAAGGTGATGATACCATATTCATTTGAGTTTTAAATTTGGTGTACAATGTAATATATTTTTATTTTATATTTGAATAAAAATCCTACGCTTTGATACGATGTTGTTTAATACAGAGATAAAAGAGTCGTTTTGTTTTTTAAATTATTTTTATCATTCAACAAATTAACGGCAACAATCATGAAAGGTCTGACCCTAGGTAGCTACAACGTGGGCGTCCCCAATTTATTACAAACTGAAATACTTGATACGTGGAGTCGCGTGCTTACGTGTGTGAAATTTGCGGCAAATTCGACTTGCATAAATTACATTAACACATAATGCCTTGTTAATGGTTTTATACATATTAATTTTGTCAGTTGCATTATACATTATAAAATAAATATAAAATATAAATAAGTGAAGCCTTTGATGATGATGAAAAATACAGTCGCATACTTATGTCAATAGGGCGTAGAAATAAAGTGGAACGACGCAATTAGAGATATTTTAAAGGCTACAAAGATTAATTTTGATTCTCTGAAATAATATTAGGGGGTAAATTGACACAGATAAAAAAATTAAAATCATAATGTATTGACTTTAATAAAAGCTTATTAAAGTAGACATTTTATATATAATTTATATTTCGCTTTCAAAAAACGCTTTGAAGTTGCTGTTTCCGACCATAGTTATCAAATGAATCGTTCGGAAAATTCGAAAATTGATATTGAAAATCAGGCGCAGATTGATAGTGCAAAAAAAAGAAGCTAAAACCTAGGAATATAAACGTAACATCCAGAATTTCTGGCAAAGATTTATTGGCTTTAAGTAAATTATGTGTTCACCTTGAACCAAACGTTTCTTTTTACAATATTTATCTTTCCACTTCCAACCAAATTCGATATACATTTTTATCGCGTGTAATAAAAACAATTCGACCGAAATACGGTTTATATCCAAAAGCATAAAGCATAAGAGCATTGAATTACTGCCATCACGCTGTCCGGTATCGGGTCGTATATGGTTTCACATAAATAACCATTATTTTGTTCGTGGGCATTTTATGTCTTTGTATTTATTGCTTGTTAAAATTGATGATCCGCGGTGCATAGATGATAATTCATTCATTTAACTCATTACAACCTATTCAAAGTCCAGTGTTGAACATAGGCCTCACCCATATACCCGCAACGATTGGCGACCGATGTCTTTTATTATTGTCAGTTGTGATCAGGAAGATGCTGCACTTCATCTCCTGTTTCATTTTCCTCTGTCGCCTCTTACATGGCATGACATGGGGTAATGGATTCTCGTAGCCATGTATTGTGAAAATAAGAAGTCGCAGGTTCGAATCCGCCATTCGACTAGTATTTAGTGTCGTAAACCACTCCTAGCACTGACATTTTAAGCTTATTTGAAATGGTTAACGGGAGTAGATTAATCTACTATTGTAACATTAAGAAGTTACAGTAAAAAATAAAATATCAGCTCAATTTTTAATAATCTAATGAATACATAAAAAAGTGTCCCTTTGTCGATACGCAAATTCAATTTTTGATTCGTAAGGCCGAACCCGTCAGACGAAATTTAATTAAAAAAAATATAGTAGGCGCTGATTGAAAATCATTTCTGTATCCTCAGTTATAAATATATTGTACATACATATCGGCAAAAACAAGACTGTATCGTGGTTCTCCTTTTTTAACTTACATTGAAACGTAGTTTTAGTTAGCGCTATTATAATATAAAATTTCATTTATCTTCTTCTCATTCACAATTAATTTAAAAAGAACGAAATCTAATAATCTATAAAAGTGTACAAAGCGATAAAACACCACAAAAATTAACACACAAAGGCGTTTGTATCTCGTTCATTGATTCGTGATTCTAATACAAATCTACGTTTGGGCCCCATGGCCTTGGTGGAATATTAATTAGTCAAAATTGTCGCCACATCTTTGTTTTACTAATATACATTGCAACTTCTGCGTGTATGCAGGCGTAAATTTTAAAAATGTACACTTCATTTTAAATTTTATAATGCTATCGAAGGATATCTCAATATATATATATATAAAAATAAATTGCTGTCCGTTAGTCTGGCAAAAACTCGAAAATGGATGGACCGGTTCTGATGATTTTTTTGAGCCCTGGATGGTTTAGATTTACAATTGCACCCGGTAGGTGGCGCTGTTGCCGAGATCCAGAAATCGCAATTTTTCTCTCCGAATCTCAATGTTCCTACACGCAGTATAGGTATATAACATCGGTTCTACGCTTATCTGCTTTGAAGCTTTTAAAAAGTAACCGATCATAATCAGATGTCATCATTGTCATTAGTGTTTTCGTAAAAGTACTAAAATAAAAATTCCGAAAAGCTTTTTGATGCTGTACGCACATCGTGTCTTTTGCCGTCGCGTCTTTTTTGGCGAGACCCTAATTGCTTGCTGTCTGAAAAACACCTGTTTGTTAATTAAAGATATTCCGAAATTGATGCGAGGTTATAAAAAAAAACAATCAATTAGGTACATCGATGGGACCACACACAGTAACGTCATAACACGTTTACATACTTGTTTTAGAGTTTAATTCCTATACTGGGTCATCAAATTGGTAGTATATTGACTATTAGAATGAAAATATTAGTTATCGTTACAATGTTTCTTTAAAATATATTAGTAGTAGTTAAAATATAGTAGTAGTCAGATAATAATTAACTGTAAAAAGTGAACAATTATTACAGGGCTGCTCAAATTTACTAAATTCAAAAATGTATATAAAATGGCAATCTAAAGTGGCGTCAATAACATAGAAAAATGATAAGCAACTTGATTGAAATGATTCATAATAATCTTCTTAAACGTACTAATTTTATTTGACTAAATATCAATACGACGTACGTACGTACGAGGTTGTAAGTTGGTAATAATGTATAAAAAGTAAACCTAATAAAAATTGTAACTAACGCACTGGCATCTGCTAGTGTTCCTTCTTCTCCCTTAAACAGTCTATCTTAACTTCTTAATACATCGATGGATATATAACTTACGAATGTTCGAATTGGTTAAATAAGAGAACAATGTGAAATCACCATCTGTTTTCACAATAAAAAAAGCACATGGAAGATCATGAAAATCGTTTGATTGATTTTCACATGACTTTCAAAATGGCTAAAAATATTTTTATTACTAGAACCATCACAACGGCGGTTATGAAAGAGCCCTTAACGTTATAATCTTTTATTAAAGTTGACAAAAAAGGCGCGATAAAAATCTCAACGGTCGCTTTATTTTAGGATAATTGCTAAAATAATTAGCCGCCATAACACTAACGAGTGCTGTGCTATTAGCAGCGTTAATGGAGCGTCCACAACGGTTTAATGATTACAGGAAGTCGCTTTACGACCGTGACAACTTTTATATTAGGCACTTCTCTAGCTTCATTGGTTGGGTCTGTGAGGCGATCGTATTCACATAAATTTCGTTTTGAAAAAGTATTTCGACTGGCTGTAAAGGACGTTGCTATTTCCGATTCAGTAATGTGAATTTTAAAGGGTATTAATTATGATAATGTTTTTCCGGGTAAGACATCAGCGCTCTAATATTTAAAAATTAAATCTGATCACAAGATTAAAACAAACACAAGAGATTGGAGATGTAAACATATTATATTAACGGCTGTTCTTATTAAAAGTATTTTTTACAAACAAAATTATACATACTTTTTTGGTGTTCCTTATCAAATTGACCAAAACGGAACTCTTTTAGTAATCATACTGTCTTGTCTAGCTGTCTGTTAGTTATTCACAAAGGTTTGTACCATAACAGCCGATAAAAATCCAATGCTGAACATAGGTCTTCCCCATGGATTGATTCATAGGGGGGGGGATTTCGCCATAGTTGCCACGCGTGGCAGGCGGTTTGGTAAACGCAGTTTTTTAATTATTTTGAATATTTCTAGTAGTTAATTAAAATGTGACATATATCTATAGATATAAAAAGTGGTGTGTATCCGTTAAAAAAGTAAATTCTTAAACAGTCGCATTCAACGGCTGACGATGTTTAAAACGATTTGAAAGTTAGGCAATATTATGACGATCGTTAAAACAAAACTGTAAGTGCTTTGCCCGTAGCTGTGTATACATTAGAGTAAATTAAAAAAATAATGAATTAACTTTCACACCTTAACATACCAAATCCCTACCTAATTATTAAAAGCACTGTTGGAGTTCCATTTTTTTACTTATTTATTCAAGTTAGTCCGTTCCATTCAATTAAAACACGTCCCTATTAACATATTTATATATCGCCCACCGAGTGCAGTACTTATGGAAATGAACTTTCTTTTAATAAACGCCGGCGAGGATGTCTTCTTGTCACGACGCGGTCTCTCTATTGTTTACTTTAAATATTAAATCCTAAATCTACCTACAAAATTTGAAAACGTTAGATGAGCCATAAAATTGAAGGCCTTAAGATTGGAGCCTGGAAACTAACAAGAAAACCTATGGAATAAAACTAATTTTACGGATATTGTCGCCTTTGATTTTATTTTTTTTAATTCCCGACTTATTAAGAAAACCTATAAGTGTAACGGATGTAATAAAAATAGCAGTTAATGCAAAAGTAGAGCGACTAATACCAGCCGTCTTCAAATAAATATTTCTAGACAGTGTTGTTAGAAAATTGCACGCAAAGTTGAAAGGAAGTAATAATACCAGAAAAGATGAATTTTTACATAACCTTGATTTGTTTTGATCTATAATTTGTAAACCACTATGAACTTTATGACAAATTACTATTCCAATATCAAGTTTAAACAAGTGGTAAAATTAAAAATTTTGTACAACCGACTTCAATATAAATGATTAAGGATAACTCAAAAACTACTGGTCAGACAAATTATTTTATATGGGACTACATGAGAAGCACCAGCTTTCAAATAAAAAAAGAATCATCAAAATCGGTTCACCTAGAAGAAAGTTATGAGGTAACACACATAAAAAACAAAACATACAATCGAATTGAGTACCTCCTTTTGAAGTCGCTTAAAAAGGAATTATGTAAGTTATAATAAAAATATTAATTATTTATAGGCAGTACAAAAAAGTTGCCAAAACACACAGGTAATAGTAATTAATCTCCACATGAATCTATCAAGCCATGTGTGGAGAATTAGTCGGCGCCGTCACGTTTCGCGCCGTATGTCGTCGGACAATGGGGTATAAATAATGGCATGCGATGGAACGAACTCTCCATGGCAATTTAGACGGCAGAGGTCGCTCCGTGCCGTAGGATGTGCCATAGAATTTCATACGGAGAAACCGTGTCCCAAGCGACTATTAAACGTTTCATGGTTGGCTTACATTTTGCATGTTCCCTAGGTGTATGTTCTTAGAATCGGAGAATGCTATATTTGAACCATGGTTATTGTCATGGAAATGTTATATTGTTAAGTTTGTTAGTAATTTTATTAATATGTGAATTAAAATATATAAAAGGAAAAAAAACAAATAAGGATTTTGACATTTTTGTACATACAAATATTTTCTTCTGTTTTCCTGTCTGACTGATCCAACTTCACAAAAAAATTGGTAAAGCTTGGATTATGGATAGACAAGGACTCTATGCATTAAATAATCTGCTTCTAATTACTTCTTAATTTATTAGGCATTTTGTTTCTAAAAATTTAATTTACAAGCTACATGAAAAGTGCTAATATACTATGATTTTATAATATTAGAAGTACCTATTTTAACTAAGCCGTGATTTACAAAAAAACGAATTAAGTCTTGAATTATTTTTATAAATAAGCAATTGAAATATTTCAGCGAAGCTTACGACATAAAACTTAATTTGTACTAGCCGTTACCGTTACAGCCTATTAAAGTCTACCGCTGAACATAGGCCTCCCCCATAGATTGCCTCATAGGGGGGATATTTGCCATAGTTGCCAAGCTTAGCAAGCGGGTTGGTAACCGCAGTTTTTTTTTATTTTAGTCATTATTAGAAAGACGCTGCTGCCCATCTCCTGATTTTTTCCCCTCTGTCGCCTCTTACGACACCCACGGGATGATATGGGGTAGTGGGTATTCTTACACCGCCACTACACGGTTTTATTTGTACTAGCATTAATATCAAAATGGTGCAAAACCCAGACAGTGAAAACAAAAATAAAGACGTATATGTATGATGGCGACATAACAACTTTTCAAAACGCCAAACTCACCTGCAAACGGAGCATTCTGTTCATAAACAAAAGAAGTTCAACAGACCACTAAATGGTTATGCTTATGTGTTGTGTTGGTTCCTTTCCAAAATACCGGATATAAATGCTACGGACTGGCGATATAAAGCAGCATATTTTTATAGAATAAGGGTGACAAACAAGCACACAGTTCACCTGATGGTAAGTGAATGCTGTGGCCCATAGACATCTACATCTATCCTCAATTAAGAATCAAAATGCAGATGCGTTGTCACCCCTGGAGGACTGAGATGGTTTGCCTCGTTTCCAGTAAAAAGGTTCTCCGGTTCTCTACACTCACCATACGAAACACAGCAGCATTAAGCTGCTATTTTACGCTGGTATTCTGTGAGAGTGTGGTCCTACCCCGGACGAGCCGACCCATTCGTGCTGCAACCACAATATAGCTACAGCATGGCTCTACCACGTAAAAAAATATATGAGTACGAAGCCATCCTGGTGGAGGTAGCTTAAGTATATAACTTTTTAAGCATGCCATTTGATGCATTTTCGGCTTATTAAAACGGCTGATAGTTTAAGATAAATATATTAGTTCTTTATGGTATATTCAATCAATAATTAACATTATTAAATTAAGAATCTATTAATATCACCCGGCTCGTTAACGTAAGGCGGTTCAATTCAGTTTAAAATTAATGAATGCGTGTACAATATCTTAATTATCCGCCAGTAAAATGAGAACTCCAAATTATCCCATAAATTGTTCGACCTGTCGAAATAGTCGCAACTAAGCTAAATGGAAGTTATAAATAACATTAAAGCCCATTGCTTTTTGTTCGATAAAGGCATTATTCCAGTCCAGTACAATACGAGTACATAATATGTATATAGCTCGATTAAAAAATAAATTCAAAAATAGCCAATTAATTAACGAATTAAATATGTTATTATAATACCGTTTGCAACAAGAATGACAAAGATAAATATTTTATTTATTTTATTTAGTACCATATATACCATTAACTACCATACCTTTTATTTACTAACATAATATTTTATAAGAGACAGGCTGTCTTACAATAATGATTGCTCTAACATTTTATGCCGATTTAAAAATTTACCTATAAGATCAAAGAAACAATTTAAATTATTATTACTTTAATATTTTTCTTTAAATGACGTAAATAGGTAAAAAAAATTGGACTGGGCACATGCACCCTTCCATTGCTAACGGGGTTAATATAGTATATATTTAAAATAACAAAAACTTGCCAGAAAAACATTATTGCCATGTTTGTCTTCTCTAACGCCAGCTAAAACACCTAACATATAACTAACTAATGGTGTGAATGTTTCTGAGAATAATATTCACATCTCATGTAAGGCGGAGATAATGATCTACAGACTGCATTTTAGTTGTTTATAAATTTACGCAAATAAGCAGACACTGAAATCGTTGAGCCATATTGAGCTGCACATTAAGATATTCGCCACTCATTAGCGGTGGAACCATGAAACGGTATTCTTATACCTTACGAGTCATTTTTTTCAATACGCTGATAAACTATTTACGACACTAAATTGATTCTGCTCTAATTGCCTCCAGATGTTGACCGAGGAAAATGTATCGAACCAAAAAACTCAACGAATGATTATAGAGACGCGTGTATGTCGACTTACTTGCTATTTCGTTTAACTTTTTATCACTGTTTTTTTACACGTTGTTAAATAAAATGGTGCGATCAACGGGTTTATAGCGTGACATAAACTTTACGCTTTATATTTTTATAATATAAATTGAGATGGGCGTAATATAATAACGTTCGTTGTATTTTATTTGCTCAGTGGATTATAGTCTTTGCGTTATAGCATGGTGCGGGTGACAGCTTACACTTTTGGCGTGTCTAGAGATGGAACATTGTTAAATCGATTTAATAAAGGCGATTAACCATACACAAAGCAAAGCAAAAATTATCGATTAGCTATCGATATAAAAATTAAAACCGAAACATATATTTCTTTATAAACTACAATGAATCTAAAATTAAGTTAAAGTTTAATACAAATTATGTCATAATAGTTATATAATAGCTGTTCCCGGACATCGCCCGCTTGGTATTTATTACGATTGGATTTCATGGGTTTTAACTTTTTTGCGCGGAATCCCAATTTTTTTTCTAAAATAAAATTAGCCTGTGTTACTCCTTTAATATCAGCTATCTGTCAGCGGGACGGAAGGTAAAAATAATCGAGAATTTGGTTTATAAATCTAATGAGATAAAATTAAAAAATAGGTTTTTTGTAGCCATTTTGGCCGCCATGAGTTATGATATAGTCTTTTTGACACAATGTGTAATTTGCTTTATAATTTTTTTTTGCCTGAGTTGACCAACGAATAATTTATCGTCCATGCATCGGAAACACTGCATATTCGTCTATGTGAGTTTTGTTTCCGTAAATCAGAATTTGTTGAACGATTAGTTCCAATTCCAATACATATTTACGTAATTTTTATAAATTCAATTTATTTCAAAACCGATTTTGGATAGTCTGTGGTTGTTCGTTATGGCATAGCATCGTTTAGCGTGGCACAACACTGTCGTAAGTGGGCGGTACCCATCCATGAAGTACAACAATATTTGTATGACAGTTTATCTAAAAAAATACGAAACTTCATAGGCGTGAGTTGTCACCCGCACCATGCTATAACGCAAAGACTATAGTGATTAGCGTACCTGACTATTAAATCGTTCGTTCAAATTTTGAATGCAAGCCATTATTTGTGCACAAACGTAACTATTTGTTTCTTTTACACGGCACCTAAACCTGCCTACCTTAACATAAGAGCAAATAAGTTCTTATGTAGTGTAGATATGCAAATATCCGATAGTATTCGATAAACGGCGATATTTGCAGATGATTCAGGATTGTGCTTTATGTCAATATTTGTAGGAGGTTTAGGTTCATTACTAGTCATGTGATATGTGATATATGAATGATGATAATGACGAAATACTCCACGAGATGAAACCTTATATAATATAACATGATATAACTTTATTTTTGCAGTAATTAAGTGCGAAAGCTTGTGCCCACAGAGCTATCGGTAATAGATTTATGAGAGTATCGTTTGCACCCGACGTGACCCGCACTCAGCCGCCGCCTCCGCGCTTTATTAATTCATAGGCGCTGTCGCTGCCTGTTTCACTTGCTACACCCACAGGCACTGGTTCGTTTGCTCGCTCCGTTGATCTTTGACCCCCCTGCCAAAATGTTATGTTACACTTAATGTGAGAAGTGGCTGATCAACTTCAGCTGGGTTCGATATATTTTTATCTGTACACTAAATTTCTGATACCCTGGTACTTAATGATAATCCCTTTAGTAAAACAACTTTTTTTTAGATAAATTAGTTTCATTTCGGATACTTTTTAAAATACGGAGAAGGAAGATTATGCTAATTTTTGGTCTGGTAAAAAAATATACCGCTTATAGCTTCCTGTCCCTTTTTCCTGGAAATGTGCACATCAGATTTTAAATTTCTGGATTATGGTATTAAGTTTCAAAATATTGAGCGATTTTTTGAACTAGTCTGTGATGGGCTAAAAAAAATTATGAATAATATCCGCCCTATGAGGCAATCTATGGGGAAGGCATGAGTTCAGCAGTGGACTTTTGATAGGCTGTACTGTAATGGTAATTGTAATGTGATTTTTTACATAAACACAATTTACACTTTTTAATTACTATTTATAACAATTACACATATAAATTACAATGCGAATATATTGTTATTATTATTATTATATGAATTAAGTTATGTTTATATTCATTAATAGGATATAATTAATTAAGATAGAGAAAATAATTCGTTTTAATTTAATATATGCAAAACATGTTTTAGCAGAGAAGTGCTTCAAGATAAACTTTGATGTCGAAGATGTCCCGGCTCTGGAGTTGATTGAATTCACACAATGGACTTAAGTTGTGCATAGAGCATTGTAGTTTAGCTAACAACTGCGAAACTTAAGATTAGTTTTACGTACTTCATGTGATTTGTCATTTTACCGTCTACTCTCATGTTCTTGTATTTTCCATTCATAAAATGATATTACAGTTGATTTAAAACATAAATAACCAGTAAGTGTAATAATAAACAAAGTGAATGCATAATTTTTTTCAAACAGTACAATAATTGTTTTAGTTTTTGAAATCCAGATTCAAATGAATAACTATGAATGCTAACATGTCATGCAAAACTATGGTCGTGTATCTTCTACTGCCCACTGCATCATAACTTTTCTCCAAGTACATACTTACTCTTTCCAATGGATAAGGGAAGGTTTATTTATTAACTCTTTTAAGTTAACTTAAAATATGACAAGCATAAGAAGTTAACAATTAAATAGTTACAGTAAAAATTTCATAGAAACCCAGTTTTATGAAAATACTCCTAAAGTAAAACCTATTTAATAAAAAAGAGTATCAGAGTAACATAGGTTCACAATTGGCGAACATGTCGCTTAACATATACACAAAAACAAAACAAAAGAAAAGGGGAAATACATACAAACATACATGAGAAACTACTCCATTTTGGAATCGGCTAATAACCGCATCCAAACGATCCGACCTAATTAACGTTCGATATGGAACAAGAAAACATCGCTAGAGCTCGCATCGTTAACGCTTTACGACTTCGACCTTCGGAAATTATATTTGGGACACAGTGCCGCGTGCGAATAAAATTTATGACTGTTGTCGTATTGATGTGTAAAATTATGTCTGGTTTATAATAAAAATATCCATTAAAAGTTTCAACACGCTTCAGTTATTCACGCCCATCAGTGCTAATTGGTATAGTACAGTTCAACCATGAAAGGACCACGGAAAGATCAATGAATACTAGTCCAAAGTAGTACTACAATGATAGCACTAAACGGATCGTTCCAACTGACTCTCCAACCCTCTATGGTCGGTAGTCATAGTGAATCTCGAGTTTGAACTCAAAGCCAACATTTTTGTAACATAATACGAGTATTATTTAGCCATCTTTTAGAAAATAAAAAATAAACTTTTTTGTTATTTCCATTAATATTTCGAACGAATGAAATATTATTTCTAGCAATTTTTTTGTATACATTATTTTATTTTTAACTGGTCGCAATGACTACTATAACCGTAATACCGTATACCGTAATGACTAATATATTTGTAAATCTAATAAGACCAGAATTCACACAAAAAAATAAATATTTTTTTCATTTTTTATATTGTTTTTGTTTACATATAATTGTATAAGAATTTCGACATCGACAAAACTTTTCATCTGTAAAGAAATGTTGCAAAAGCAATCCGCAATATCTCTGAACAGATAATTAAGAAAAAAAAAAACAAAAACAAATGTATTCACATAAGTTTATCGTTCCATCGGAGTTTGTTAGAAAAACCTAGCATGAACATTACAACGCGATAACATCGGGTTCGATTATGAGCGATGTTGTAACTAATTGATACACGCCGCGGTCGCTACGTGAGCAAACATAAATTTCTGATGTCGTATCAAAGCTTTGAGATAGAAAAATGTAATGTAAACAGTCGTATTTCATCTCAGCATAACATTGGCTAGACGGATCGCGGCTGGCGGACGTCCAACCGCTCTGCCGAGCACTCCATTCGAACTGATGCTAATTTTTGCGGACTCGTTCGACGGGTCATTCCCGTTTTTCCGGTTGTCATAATTTCTGGTACTTTTTTAAAGATTTGAAATCATTAAATCTATGTACAATTATTATTTACGAAGTTAGAATAATTGTTAGTAAAATAAATCCAAAAAGACTGACTGAGACTGAGACTGAGCTTCCTCCATGTGATCATTATGGATCACCATCATTAGAACCCTTCACAAGTCAACTGCTGAACATAGGCCTTCGGTAATACCGAATTAGTATTAAAATGTCATTGTCATTGAAACCAAAGATATAATATTAACGTCACGTCTTGTCGACTATAGGGAACTGAAAAGATGTTAAAACGAATAATAAATTTCTAGACCATCATTTAGGGCAACTTCAAATCCGTTAATTTGGTCGAGCACCTAGCTCGTATGTAAAATCGATAACTAATTATATGAAAAAAATATTGAATAGCATGTATACAACAGAAAAACGTGCTAAGACACAGTGTATAGAATTAAACCGTCGGGGGTTTAGAATGTGTTTTTTTTATTCCTTGTATTCGGCTTTTACTTTAAATTAAAAGTTAATTTTTTTTTACCCCTGTAAGTGGATTAAGTAAAATATAAAAGAAGTAAAAAGTGTAAAGCGGAAAGAATTATATTTGGCATTCCTAAACAATCAAACCTAAAGAATCTGACGATATGATTAATCGATTCGCTTGAAACCGCGACTTGCCAGTGAATATCGTTCACGTTATTTCCAATAATTTTTGTGTGTCAGAATATCAACAGATCTTTTTATGTAAACTTTAGTGGCATGTATTAATTATGGTTACATTTGTTTTAATACTCGCATATTTCTTCTGTAAGATCATGTTTTGTTGAGAGTGAGAGAACGTTCCATTGTCTTAAAACCCGTCTGAAAACTTTCGATTTTAATTGAAATGAAAACTGTAGAATACGATTTAGCAAATAATAGAGATTATCTACACATCTGCATTGCGAGTCCAAAACAACATTTTGCCAATTGTTTTTAATTGTTTGGCGATACTGAAAAGGACATTCAGTTCAAAAAAATATTGTATACATGTACTTTATATAAAAGAAAGTAGTGTTATTTAACTTGCATTAAAAATAAAATAGCAAGATTTTTGGTTATTGGTTTATACAAACAAAAAACGAAGAATTTATAAACAAACTCGATAAAACTTAGCCGGCCGAAGCTGTGAGTGAGCTTACAATTGATTAAAGACTTTTGTCAAACGTCACTTCCGAGAAGCCGCATTTTCGACGTCTAATGAAAGAAAAATAACATCGATCTTGGTGTTGAATGGTCGCTGCGATCGTTAATACTAAATTTACTTTGCAGCTTCGAGAACTAAAGATGCCATAGAACTCGACATTGCTGATGGAACGATTATGAGAAATATAACAAATTCCTTGAAGCAACATTTTTGAAGATAGAAGAAAATGATTTTGAAGACACAAGAATAACTTTAAGCGGAATAGATAATTATAAAAGAGAAGTTAAAATGTTTTGAATGTGATCGACACATTGTCTTGGCTTGGGCTCGTGTATTGCTTTATTTTTTATACATTTAATAAACAGTGTTATTTAAAATTTAGTGTAGTTAATAAACATTATTCATTTTATTTTTTTCAGTTCTTCGAGTCACATAACCGGGTCATTACCATTTCAGCTAACCAATCCGTTGAGCAAAGTTGGTAACGTAGGTTCTATTGTAGATACCTTTGTTATGAATTATTTTCTATTCTTCTTCTATTTATAGCTCGCGGAGCTACAATGAGCTTGCTTATATGGCTGATAGTTAAGGATCACGTCTCTGTTCCATTCTTCAATACTGGCAAAGAACTGGCTGTACTTTTTTATGTTAACGATTTAAGAAATACAGAATCAGATGTGTCGAAATCTTTCAAATCGATGTTGGCCTAGAAGCTTTCCAGGCAACTTGTCTTAGGAAACAATTTCAATTCTCAAAACCACCAATATAGACTTGACATATACCTTCGACATGACCTTCATCTAGGCCTTGTTTATGCTGTTGTACTTATGTTAAATCATTAGTCATCAGGAGAGCACAGTGCTTGGATCTTCTAGTGAATTTTTCTTAATGATAATATCGTCGGAAATTAAATGGTGAATGATGTATTCTTCATTGATGTTGATATCAAATGATTTATGGCATATTATGCATATCGTACTATGCTGAGCATAGGCCTTTGTACTCGAATATACTTATAACAAAATATTTTCAATATATTATTAATAAACTCGAATAAAAAAAATGTAGGAAAACATATTAGACAGTACTCGACAATCGACATGGATAAAACTAATAAACATTGCATTTATTAATACAAGAAATATTCGATCGGAAATTTTTATGCCATTAGAAAACGTTTGGTCAGTTGACTTAGCGATATAAAAATCTTTACTAAGACGACCTCAATTAGACGTAGGTGTATGAAACTGTGGGAAATAATTCGAGCAGGGTAATGTTTACTAAAATTTAAGAAAGTGTTAACAAGCATTCGGTAAGTGAGAGTATTGTTTGGTGAGTCAATGAGAGAAAGAATAACTGCAAAAATAATATTTTGAATTTTCATACTATAATATATTACGTATAAAATGATGCGTTTTTAATGTTAATTTTTAACATAAAAAAGTATGAAAAACGAATATCAAATACCTAAAATACAAAGCTATTTGGAAATTTATACATTATTGAAAATTATTTATCCTTGTCCCTATTTTTTTTTTTCATTTTTTATCAAATATTTCAACAATAAAGCAAGTCATAGTAATGTTCATTTAATGATTATATACACGTACAAGAATGATATTTCATGACTTTCAAGGCCACAGGCTTATAACTAAAGTTGAATTATGGAAGGTTCTTCAAATATGTAGTTGTAAGTACATGAAGAATTCTTCGATCACATTGTGTGTCACGATTTATGAATGTAGTCGTGTGTCCGGCTTAGGCATGCAATATGTATAGGTTATCAACTTATTAATTATTAATTTAACAGGCTTATCAGCCTGTTTAATTTACAACAAAGTATGGACTTCACTTACAAGTTAATGTGTAAACCGCAATTCATGGATAGGTTTAAAATGTAGAATCTGGCAAACCGTAACAAAAGATAAATGAAATAGGTTACATCGAAACAAAAGGAACTTTAAACTGCATACATTTAAATATTTAAAGTTTTCTTTGCAATTTCTAGCCGCTATTACACCTTACATATACAGGGTTATTTTTGCAATAACCGGCCAAATTTGCAGAGAAGGTTCAGAATAAGTAATATAGACAAATGGTGTAGAAAAATTAACTAAAAAAATCTCAAACATTCTGTCCTTTTTATCTTTTAAATTCCAAATGCGTGGCAATGCATTATTTTAACTGATTGTCATTCATAAATATCTAACGCCTACTATTTTACTACGTACGCACACGTTCGTAAGAGGTTAGGAAGGGAGGACAAACATTGTTAATTGAAACGCACACAGAGTAGCGCGTGCACACTTAGATGTTGCCCATAAATCACATTCAATTTGGGATAATTTCAAATAAAAATAGAAGCCTTATTTACTCGTATTTTCAAAAAACTACAATAACGGTATATCATTATTTGTATATTTCAACTTAAGTTTAAAATTTGGCTACTCTTTGAAAAATAACCCTGTATGTAGGGTGGCATTTGAATGTTTTGTTTCTAGGTAATTTTATTTTCGTTAACATGATGATGACGTATACTAAACCACTAAACTTGTAAAATATAAATTAAAATTCAGAGTTGGATAAATTTGTGCACACGTGTTACGTCTTATTTTGCATTGTACTGAATACGAATGTATTCTGCTCCTCAATTTAAAGAGACAAATTTCTGCTCCTGAAGTTAATTATTTTAGTGACATGTTGATTGTAATGGTAAAATTCAAAAGTACATTAAAATCACATAAACATCCAACTGTTTAAACATTTGTTTCTCCTAGATAGGATAACCCATCGAGAATTGATAGCTATTCGTGTGGGATTCTGTTTAATAAAATATTCCACATTCCGCACCAATGTCTTAATGAAATTTTAAACTTGAACTATGCATTTGAACTTAGAATGAGTAAGCACAAGAGATTTTCTTTAGAAACGTTGCCTTGCATTGCGCAGCCATATTGTGTGGCTTTAAGTTGCTATTGTCACAGCTGTATGTGTGTACAATTTACAATGCTTCGGGAAGTTTTGTTGCTTTAATAAACGTTTTATTTACTTGCGCTTTCTACCCATGTTGATCTTTTAACTTTATATACACTTATTAGAAGCAAGTAAAGTCAACTTATATGTATTGTTATTTGAAGTTTTATTAAGAATAAAACAAAAACGTTTTTAAATGAAAAATATTTTTTTTCTCCACCACATTTACGTGACATCACATATATGATATAGGGCAAGCAACAAACATAAATATAACAAATATCAGAATATTCGTTTAACTTATGTTTTGATACACATATTAAATACATTGGTGGAGAACTGGAGCACAAGCTAGGATATCCTTGTTTTTAAGGACTCCAGGTTTCTCGCTCGCATTGTATTGTAGAATAATTAAGTGAAGAAAAAGTAGTTGAGTAGTAATATAAATTTATTACTATTATGAGAAATGTGCGTACGTGCCTATTTGTGTGTGCGCGCGCGCCTGTGTGTTTGATTTTTAGAACAGCGGAATAAACAAACTTTTTATTTTTAAAAATTTCCGTAAGACAAGTCCTGACGATTGAATATTCTAAAATTAACAGTTATGTTATTAACTTAATGCTCGCATTACACCCTGGAATAAAAAAATAGTATCTACTAACGTATTTCTATAAAAGAGTAAGGCAGGATAAAAAATCCCGATAGGTAAAAATATATTAAGCGCAGTGTGATTATAAATTACGGAGCGTTATCTCTTATGAGAACAGCAAACATTTTTCGCGCTCACCACAGATAGCATCGTGCTTGATACCAAAAGCCGTGTTTGGTTATGAGACCGTTACAGAGTTGATTAAACCGAAGCCGACATTCGTGACGTAACAAAGTTGCGCTTTTAATAAAATATTCTATGTTTGGGACTAAGAGCGAATTTAAGAAATCGCATTCTTACACGTAAAGAGTACATTTATCTTAGTATGAAAAATATAAAGAATTAAAAAAATGAAAAAGAAATAAAATATTTACCTACTTCAATTAATTACAATAAATTATCTACAAACATAATTCATGGGTGCTCAATACTTTTAACCAAGGCTGTAATATTTTTTTTTAATATTTCATTATCCCTTCATAAGCATGATAAGCGTGATAAGCAATTTTTCTAAATAATCTGTGATTCAATGTATCAGTCAGTATAATGACCTGATTTATTACGTGGTAGAGCCATGCTGCAGCTATATTAATAGTATAGTTGTAGCACGAATGGGTCGGCTCGACCGGGGAAGGACCACGCTCTCACAGAATACCAGCGTAAAATAGCAGCTCAACACTGCTGTGTTTCGTATAATGAGTGTTGAGATCCGGAGACCCTTTTTAGTGGAGTCGAGATATTCCATCTTAGTCCTTACGGGTGACAATGCAATCAAGGATAGATGTAAATATCTATGGGCCGCAGCAACCACTTACCGTCAGGTGGACTGTGTGCTCGCTAGTCACCCTTATCATATAAAAATATATTTATACAACTACAGAAGCTATTGGTTCGCAAATCCAAATGTATTATCGTGTCTTTCTTTGTACGCAAATACTGTATTATAGAGGCTTTCTCATCGTTTATAAAAGATGTAGAACTAATGTGTGGTCTTGTTTAAATGGAAACGCTACACTACAATCTCGAATGGTGGACACTGCACTACAGACACTTACACGGTAAGCAGTCTACGGCAGGACATACTCGTAGGCAGTGAACGCAATGAGGGCTTCCACAACTTTTTCTGCCAGTAGGGCGGCGCCACTTTGGAACTAGGTGAAATATTTGACAGATCTCATGACTGAGAAGTTAAATTGTTAAAAAAAATAATGTCAAATCATCTTTCTTTTACTAAGTTGAAGGTAGTTTTTGTTAACTATAACATCAGGACTCATCATGCCATAGTCATGAGGGGCCGTGACCATGGCTGCTGTATAGTGCCCGAATCGTCCGGAATTAAAAAAAAAAATTCGGTGGTTGGTTCGTAATTAGTAATAAGTTAAGCATCAATATAAATTTTACATAAGAGTATATTCTGCTTATATTTTCATCGAAACCAACTGTGGATGTTGACACGAAATCAACATTTTCTTCGGGATTTCGTTCCATGTGCCACCTGTGTCTTCGCACAAAATGAGCGCATGAACAATGTTTCCACCCCGAATTTCGTTTTTATAAAGTGAAGCTAATTTATTTCAGTGTAAGGGAATAAGGCAGCCGGTGAAATCTGCGTCTAAACAAGTGGCCGGGGATTGTGCATAATTTAAACACGTGGAAAACAACTGCCTCGCCCTGTTTACGCTTCTCTTGTTGATTTTCGGAGAACCGACTTTATTTCGGTACTGGTAAACTTCTGCCTTTCACCGGTTCTTCTCAACGGCGTATTTTTAAACGAGTTTGAAGATATTGTAATGTGTGTCGGTCAATTTTCAATCTAAAATATTTTTTATCTAAAAGATACAATTTATTGTATGTTTTTTTATTTTAGTAGTTCGTTTAGTTTGCAACTTCAAACAATTAATATTTTCAAATTTCAAAGGGTTAAAATATTAATTTTATAAATAAATATAGGTTTTGGGTGCTAAATGATATTTAAAACTAATATTAATCGTACTCAGTCGGTGGAATGTAACGAAAAAAAAAAACATTAATTTTATATTATGATTTTTGAGCTTATTGCAAATTTGAACTCATTTAGCTTTAAATCTGACCAGAGTTGTCCGCCATGTGTTCGCCCTTGTTCAATATGAAATATATTTTTTTGCTGTGCTACAAAAAAGTTTTTTTTTAATGGCTTATCATCCTCAAAAATATTTACAAATTGTTCAAAAGACTAAAACTAAGGAAAATAAAAGTCCTCGAAGTTAAAATTAAATTAAATTATCATCTTGAAACCAATTATTTATTCATTTATAAATAAAAAGTGATTTTTAAAGTATTCTAAACAGGCATATAGGCATAGCGAGTTATCTCAGTAACTAATGAAATATTTATAATATAATATTAAAGAAAAGGAAAATCTTTAAAATAATATAAACATACATTTAAAACAAAAAAAAATCAGACGATGCGCAGTCCGTTTAATCATTAATTTATCTGATGAACACGAAGAGTTGTTACATATTTTAACACCAAGTTACTATAATTTAACTAAAGCTTTCGAATATACCATTTCAATAGAGTAGCAGTTACTTTGTCACAATTTATGATGTAACGATATTAAAATGTTATGTATATCACACGCGTGGGCGTGGACATAGAAACTTTAAGGTTATGATGTGGATACCGGAGATATAAATGATAGTAAAGTTCAATTTAAATTCAAATCAGGAGACACGTCGATAACGTTATCGATTATATTTAAGATATTAAGGTTATTAGTCTCCATAACTACCACTTCCATTAACATTCCAATAACTATCAAAAATGCTTAAAGTAGTATTTAAAAAATTCCTTACTTGACACTTGAAATAAAACACTAAATAATAATACTTACGGCATTTCCACTAAATGTTTAGGTTAACCGTTCTTATCTCTATTGAATATTTTTAACGTTTGTGTCCCTAATGCAATAAATTAATAAAAACTCTTATCAATATGGGAAAGTGCTATTTCCAATAGGTTGCTGATGTTGATGGTAATGATAATTACGAGCTTCCGTCTTCTACCAAAAGTTACTATGCATTTTAGTGTTACAATAGAGCTTGGAGTCTGATATTAGGTTCACTAAAGAAAATCAAATCAAATCAAACCTTTGTCAGATAACAGAAATATCAAAATTTACTATGACGCTGACCATAAGATTGGATTTTAGTGTCACGACAGAGTTAGGGTCAGTTCACACAGAGACGCGGCGCGACGATGTTTGAAGAGGCCCAATGGTTTCGCAATGCGCAACGCGCCGCCGCACCGCGAGACACTTCGCGACGTCGGAAGGCGCAGCGTGAAGCCGCTGGCAGCGCACCGTTCTTTCACGCTGCGCCTACCGACGAAGCACCGCTGCATCTCGAGGCGCAACGCGGCGTAGTGCGACGCCGCAGGGCATTTTCGAATTATCTCAATAAAATGTGTATCTTTTTTGTAGTAAATAAAGTTATATTTTGTATCACTATCTTAAAATATGCGTGCCACGTCGCGTTGCGTCACGTCTTGAACTGACCCTTAGGGTTCGTTAATATATAAGGCTATATCACCACTTACCATCAGGTGGGATAATAGTCAAGCGCTGGCTTAGAATAGTAAAAAAAGGTACACTAAGAAAAGTCACGGCTTCTATCTGCCGTCCTCCATAACCTCTTTCAGATAATGGAAATATTAAATCTATGGCAAAATCGCCAGAGGTAAGATAACAGGAAATTCCGCTGTCGATGCTTCCGCATTCGTTCTTTTGTAACACTTACTTGTACATAAATAAAAGATAATATGGCATTTCCTCGCCCTTATCTAATTAAATTTAATGTCCATTATAAATAATAAAATACGTACTCGGATTCGTAAACGTGTTTTTTCTTCCCCTTTCCACTGTTTTTACGAGTCAAATGCGTTTCAGAAATGCCTTTATGGGTCAAGTCACACGTACGGTACATTTAAATTATAAATTTATGATGTAAGGAAACGAAGTTATAATTGCCTTTTGCTGACTCTATTAAGATTGCATTTTACGTAAAATTATTATGCAGATTAAAACATACCCGTCTTCATAAATGATGGACTAGGAAAACAGCCAATCTGGTACTTACCTGAAATAATAAAGAAATAATTATTATCACATAAACATAAACCTAATAAAATAATTTAACATAGTAATACAGTAGTTTACGTGGTAGAGCCGTTCTGTAGCTATATTATGGTTGTAGCACGAATGGGTCGGCTCGACCGGGGTGGGACCACACTCTCACAGAATACCAGCGTAAAATAGCAGCTTAATGCTGCTGTGTTTCGTATGATGAGTGTAGAGAACCGGAGACCCTTTTTACTAGAAACGAGGCACTCCATCTTAGTCCTCAGGGGTGACAACGCATCTACATTTTGATTCTTAATAGAGGATAAATGTAGATGTTTATGTGCCACAGTATCCACTTACCATCAGGTGGACTGTGTGCTCGTTATCACCCTTATTCTATAAAAAGTAAAAAAGTAAAGTTACAGCCTATATACGTCCCACTGCTGGGCACAGGCCTCCTCTCATTTCTGAGAGGGTTTTAGGGCAAGGAAATGTCCGCCGCGCTGCCACATGTCTTCGAAATATTTTTTTATTTTCATTTCTCAGACATCCAGGTTTCCTCACGATGTTTTCCTTCACCGCCGAGCACGTGGTAAATCAGCACTTAAAATTGCAATTAACAATTTCATTGGTGCCGGCGGGGATCGAACCCGGGTTGCTCGCGTACTGTGAAACTTACAGCGAGCGCTAACCATCTGAGGTACCACGGCTATTTATTATTCTATAAAAAAAATTATATATTTATTATTCGTAAAAAAAAAAACATATATCTTTTGCGCCAAAAAGTAGAAAATTAAACATATCCAGTAAAATCCTTAGCGAAATAGTGCCTATCGTAAAACTGAGTCTCAATTGTAAAAAAAAAGTAATATAATAAATTTTTAAAATATGCCTTCATAAATTTAAATAAAAACTATCAACGGTATATTCGCTGTTATTTTAAATATTAATAAAATGATCATTATAACTTGCCTGTTCTTTTTAGGCTTTTAATAAAATATCAAAATACCGAATATTTATGTGTTTATTTATGGTTCATAAAAAAGTTGCCTACTATTTATAATTTAACTATGAACTAACACATAAATTTAACGGCTCTGTTTATTCGTCATTAAAACCTTATAGAGTTAGGTAATAAACGGAGGTGCAGGAATAAGTGACGACCTATTAAAGCTTTTTTTTATCTCTAGAGTGGCAGCATGATATTCGTTTATAATTCAATGATTAAATTATAAATGGAGAAGGTTCAAACGACTTTTTTTACGTTTTTGGTATGTAACAGATCATTCAGAGTAAAGCGGAGTATTAAGAGAATTTCAAATGAAAAAGTAAGTTTTAAATTGCTTGTATGCAGAAGAAAATTGGTGCTTTATATTTGTTCGATGTATTTCACGTCTTTTTAGTATCTTAGGTTTATAACAGATTAAAGGCGAAGTAATACAAAATGAACAAACGGCAGTCCAACGCTGCATTGGCATCTTTCGAATCACGCATCCAGTTGAAAGAAAGAAAGAAAGAAAGAAAGAAAACATTTATTGCTCAAATACGCCACATGTACATTTAAACCATAAACACAAAATACATAGATAAAAATAAAAAATAAAAAATATATTAAACATCACACATTTTACGCACACAAGTGTGTGTGGCGTACACGGCAAACAGACCGCACTCAGCTTAATGCCGCAGTCAATACGAGACTACAGCGCTGGTTTTCAGTGGGCCTGTGAATTAAGTGACGTACGGACGTTCATACCGTCATTGATAGACTAATAATAATTAACATAGATTACATGAATGAACTAACTGGATCTAATACAAAGAATGTCCGAAACATTATAAAAAGTATTGTTATCACCATAAGAGACATGTATCTATGAGGTAATAGTTGGAAATAATATAAAAGAAGAAACCTAAACCCTACAAAAATATTTTCTCAGAGGTATGTAATCATAACCATAATCTTAAGCAACAATATTATCATTAGAAACAATATTTTAATAAAGTCAATAATGATTGCACGTTAAACATATACTTGTATCATAGTTATAATTAATAGCATGAAAAACACTTTTATTTCAGCGTTTAAATATCAAAAAAAAAAAAAAAGTAAAAAAAAAGTACTATGCACTCTTATGCTTTCCGTATGACCCCTCCGGACAGCGCTAAGTGTCTGTAATTATTTAGGTAGGTAAATATCAAGCCATAGTTTTTTGAACAATAATTAGGTGAGTTTTATATTTTATTTTAAATGTATTTAATGTTTCCAGACTACGAAGCGGTGGCGGCAGGTTATTCCAGCATTTAGAGGCTGAATATTTGAAACTTCCACGAAAGGCGATAGTACGATGGTAGGGAACAACAAAAGGTAACGAGCGAGTGATCTGTGATTGTACGTCGCGAGACCACACTAATTTGTGATAAAGATAAGGTGGTACATTATATTTAATTAATCCAAATAGAAATGTGGCTAGGTGGTGTTCTCGCCGATACTGCATTTTTAAAACATTGTGTTCGTTTATATACGGCGTGACGTGAGCGCGTGGAGGTATTTTAAAACAAAATCTCGCACAAGCATTCTGCACCCTCTGGACAAGTTTCTTGCTACGCACAAGCAGACGAGGGCCATACTATATCCATATAATTAAATTTAGACAGAATCAAAGAATCGCATAGTCTTATCCGCATATCGGTATTTAGGCAATTTCTAATTTGATATAATACTTTTAACCTATAAAAACATGTTCTTGCAGTGTTTATTATGTGACTTTCAAAGCGTAACTTGTCATCTATCAACAAACCCAAATTACGAGCCTCAGTCACGCGTTCAATTCGTTCGCTCCTTATGGTTACCTAGTTTCATGTTTTGCTATTTTTTGTATTTGCTGAGCCGTACCTAGAATTATATATTTAGACTTGCTTCCATTAAGACTAATGCGTTCGATCTGACCAAGCTGCAATTCTTTCGAGATCGTCATTTAATTTTCCACCGCTAATCTAGTCTCCCCGGCTTACAAGGTATATATATCTGTGTATCATCCGCGTACATATGGTATTGCAATGCTTAATACAATTTGTTATATCCGCACAGTACGGCAAACAAAATAGGTCCTAGGATAGATCCTGCGGAACGCCTTGTTTGACAGCCTGAGCGTTCGAAATGACTGGTAACCTATTTTCATCTGATATTTCTACTTGCTGTATACGATGCTCGAAATAACTTTCGAACCATTTTATCGCAGATATCGAAACCGTAATAATGTAATTTAGACAAAAGCAATGGTACATTAAGACAGTCGAATGCTCTTGAAAAGTCTAGCAAGGCTAAAATCGTTCCTTTGCCTGTCTATATCTGATAGTATATCGTCGACAACATTTATCATAGCGGTTGACGTACTGTGGTGTTTTCTAAACCCTGACTGAAGACTGGAAGTACATCGTTTGTTTCTAAGTATATTCTTACCTGCTCAGCCACGACTTTCTCCAAGATTTTTGATACACATGGGAGTATACTAATCGGGCGTATGTCCTTCATGGTAATAGGATTTGAGTTTTTGGGTATAGGCCTGATGAGTGCATGCTGCCATTCTGAGGGATATGTTTGCGTTGTAATTGATTTATTAATTATCTCCGTAATAACAGGTATTGTTACAGGAAAAGACATTTTCAACATATCCAAAATACCGTCTGCACCACCGCATTTGACTTTAATGACTGTGCTATTTTCACAATATCACTTTCCTCTATTGTCTTCAGTTTGAATACATTTGAGACTTTGACGTGTGATTTAAAGAATGTCATATATGAAATAGGAACTTGATTATTTCCTGGCACATTTAAAAAGCTTGTATTAATCAAGTCGGGGTCGTTGAAAATATGGTGAGGCAGGTCCGGCTTAGTTTTTAACCTAACGTTTTTTTTTATATGTGACCATACGATGCGAGTATCTTTTTGATTATTTATAAAAAAATTGTAGTAAGCTTTCTTTTCTCTTATTAATGCTTGTGCAACATAGTGTTTGAGCTCTTTATAAAGTAATTTTTGGGCTGCTGTACCACCTGACTTACGTGCGACAACACCTGCTTCATCTCTGACTTTCATCATTTTTTTTATATTATAAGTAATCCAAGGATATTGGAAGTGTTTTAATGATTTTCTACATACGGGCGCATGAATGTTAAATAATGTTTTCAACATAGTATTAAACAATGATACCATGTCATTGACGCGATCAATGTTTTGAAACTTGTCCAATTTAAGACTTTAAATCTAATAGGAACTGTTCATTATCAATCGCATGCAAATTTCTACGCGATATAATAATCGGTTTCGGTTTCGGTTTTTTTATATTTAATTCGCAGCAAATAAATGCATGACCGCTTAGTTCCGGTATATGATTCACAGAAATGAATGATTGTTGGATGTCTGTACATACTAGGTCTATTAAAGTTTCACTGTATTCCGTGAAGTGGGTAGGCTCAGTAACACACTGATTTAATTTATAACATTGTAAAAATTTTCAACTTCTTACAGTTATTATCCATATCATTTAATAAATTTATATTGAAATCGCCTAATAAAACTACATTATTACACCATGATAATGTTCCGATAGTTTCCGATAAAGCATCGAAAAAATGTCAACACTCAACCACGGCGGTCTGTAAGCAGTACCAATTATTAATTTTGTACCGTTAATTGTTAGTGCAAGCCACATTTGCTCTACAGTGGGGCTGGGGGTGCGGTAGTGTGCGGACTGCAATGCCCTGACGTATGTAGAAGCCACTCCACCTCCGCGCGAGCGCACGTCGGAAGGGCGAACGTGACGTAATCTATAACCGGGCACCGCAGGCGAGCGCCCTCTTCGCCCTCTCGCAACCAGGTTTCATTAATCGCCATTATGTCGACAGAATAACGATCCATAGCTACGAAATTCGTCATGTCCTGTGCCAAGCGATCCCACATTAAGTAAGCCTAAAGGCGTTATTACACTTCGCTGAATTTAGTCGTCTTAATTCAGTCGTTACTGAATTTAGTCAAGTATAATCGCATTTGTAAGCTAGCATCCTAAATTCAGAAGCAAGGATGGTTTCTGACTGACTAAATCATTTAGCAGCCTAATTAGGAACGCATTTAGGAAGGTGTAATCGCATTTAGTTACTGATTTCAGTCGCTCGTGGCTCTTCGTGCGTGAGGACGTATTGTTTTGTTTGAAGTGCAAGTGCAGTGCAGCGAAGTTACCTACAAAATGACAAAAGAAAAAGTAATGCTCAATATTTTAGAGCTGTATAAAGATATGCCCTATCTTTGGGACAAAATGACAAAAACTATATGAACAAAAATGTACGAAATGAGGGCTTTCAAGTGCTTTTGAGTTTATATAAAATATAGATGAATTCGCTACCGTAAAACATTGAAAAAAAATTGACAATTTGAAAACAAATTTTAGCATAGAATTAAAAAGGTAAGGTTAATAATTATTATTATATTATTAATTGCGTAGGTAATGCACATTGACTTTTAGTTATTTATTAGTACATAGTCAGATAACGAGTTATTTATCCCGACAAGCGCACTATATTGCAGCTGTCATCTGTTGAATTAAAAATTTTGAGACGACATCCCTGAACAATGAGTATAAGACAATTTTATCCCCGAACTACCTTTAATGTAACCTAGAAAATATTGGTTACGAAAACCAAGGTACCAATACTTATTCTACCAATACATATTATATTGTACTAATTATTTGTAACCTTTTATAAAGGTCAAGCAGTCGAAAAATACCGGTTCAGGAATGAAGATGTGTATATACCAACGATATGGTACTATGATAGTCTCAGTTTTTTGGAATCTGCAACGCAATCATGCCGTTCAGTGAAGGACACAATAGAAAAAGAGGTATGATAATGGTAATTATTTATTAATAGGTACAGCATCGATCATCTTTTCTTGAAACGAAACACTACCCACTGAGTTGAAATAATTCATGAATATGTCTCGGACTCTGTTACCTTCTTCATTACGCTTACTTTTACTTGTGTTTTTTAACGAAGTCAATCCATCAGTATGGTTCCGCCAATCCCCTTTATGAATTGAGCCCTTTGAAGTATTTTCATGATCTACGTATTTTCTGGTTACGTAACCTGGGACACGTTTTCTCAAATAATTGTGTAGAGCACAACATGCCATAACCACGGCATCCACGTTGGAAAGATCTAGATTGAGTGGTCTCCGTAGTACTCTAAAGCGTGAAGAATATTCCAAAGGCATTTTCCACCACTCTACAGGCTCTACTTAAGCGATAGTTTAATATTCTTTTCTCACGGCTAATGTTCTTCAATGGGTATGGTTTCATGAAATGTTTGTTAATGGAAACACTATCTCCCAATAGAACATATGGGGCATCCGTTTCTGTGCCTGGCAGCGGAAAAGATGGCGGTAAATTCAAATTATCATTTACTAATTTTTGATAAAACTTTGTAGATTCTAGTACGGAGCTATCATTAACAGATCCATTGGTGCCACATTGAACGTACATAAATTCATAGTTCGCATTGACTACAGCAAACAGTATTACACTGAAAAACCTTTATAGTTATAAAATAGAGAACCACTTCCAGGTGGTTTTCGATAGCAACATGTTTGCCGTCGCATGCTCCAATACAGTGATTGAAGTTCCATTTTTCTTCGAATTCTGCTACTTGTCTCCATTCCGATTCTGTATGCGGCAACTGAAATTTTATATAATTTTTATTACTTTCAGGATTCATCGTTATCTTGCTCAGAAGATACTCAGTTGACATCTTCTACAGATAGGACTTTCAAAAAAAAAAAAGAAGCCCCATTAAAACAACATGATATTCTAGAAAAGGCTACTAATTTAATGAACACGAAGGAAGAGGACTGGGAGATCCTGGAAGATCCATTGGAATGCAATTGAGAGATTTAAATAAACCTCAACATGCTATAGCCCGAAAGTTAATATCAGATGTGATTTTTATGCGAGCTTAAATAAACTGTCTGAAGAATCATTTGTGGGTGTTACTTTATCACCCACAAATAACTATCAAGCTATGTCTAGGCCTTCATATCCACCATTCACACCATCTCGATCATCATCTTCCCAGAGTGAATTTCATCCTCCCATTCACACTTCATCATCCCCACATACAGTCCCCGTCCCATTTACAACCCACACAGTACTCTATGCAATCGCCGGGCTCTCCCCTACATACCTTACCATTCCAGTACCAAACACAATCCTCACATCCTTCAACATCCAAACAATATCATATCCAATCTTTAAATTCTCCCATCCAATCCTTACTACCCCCGCAAAAAATACAAAACCCGGATTGTTCACCTTCCACACAGTTTAATAGCCAATCTGTAAATTCTTCTACCGTACAATATATAGTTCAAGTTCCGCATCCTTCTGTTCCTTCACCACCACCACAATCTATACAATTACATATCCGATCTCCTCCTCCTCGGTCATCAACGCCCAATCAATACGAAACTGATGACACTGTGTCGTTCATTGAAGGCAACGCGGATATAATGAAAAACTTTTTGATATTCGATAATAAGAAAAAAATTTTAAAAATTAAATCAAAACAAACTAAAATACAGATCCCATTATAATATTATATATATATATATATATATATATATATATATATATTTTTTTAATTCGTAATTTTTGGTTTTAAAAAAAACTGGAATATTTGTTTGTAATAAAAGCCATCCATATCCATATCCACGTCCAAATTTTAAATTGATTTAAGTATTACCCGTTTAATAAATGAATATTTTATATTAAAAAGTGTTTTATGTCACTCACCTTTATATAATGTGCCAGACTTTTATAAATAGCCCAACATGTTTCAGGATATTTTTGTCAGCAGGGTTGGGAAATTAAAGAACTGAATTTTAAATCCTGATACGAATTTCCTGTTGCAAGAAATCTTAATGTTACAACCAATCTTTCTTTTGCACTAATACTGTCTCGTAGTATAGTATCTTGCTTTTGAATAAACGGTGTCACAAGATTTAATAATATGTCAAACGATCTCGAATCCATTCGTAGATAATTTCTGAAGTCCGCTGGCTCTAAAACACTCATAATGTTCATGTTTGCTAACTTTCCGCAGTAATAAATATTCCTTCACCCATGTTCTTCTTTTCTTTTTTCTATTTTATTGAGCCAACGGCCAGGGCTAAGCAAAGGCCAATTTTGGTGTCTGGACAATACTGGAGCCATCCTCGTAGACGACACGTCCAACTTTGTCGTGCTTTAACTGGTAAATGATTCAGTAACTAAAATAAGGACAGTGTGATTAGAAGCTTCTAATTGGTTTCTAAATTTGCTTCTGAATTTAGACGACTAAATTCAGCGAAGTGTAATAAGCGCTTAACTTAAGATTATGTTTAGAATTGAATGAATGAGATAATAGTCAAAAATACTATACTTGTGCAGCAACAAGTGAGAAAAGATACCTACGAAGTGTGCTCTTAAGATTATGATACGCTAATATACTTTTATGAAGCTCAATGTTTTAAAATATATATAATGTAATTAATCATCAATAGAATAGAATTATTATTATTATAACCAAACATTTTCCTTAAAATAACTGAGATATATAACTGTTTGAACACGAATTAATGGTTTTAATTGTAAATAATTATGAGTAAACATGAAATTAGTAATTAGAAACTCTGCCCTTACCATCGCACCATCATAGCCATAATAGCTGTAAATGTTTGTATATATAACATTATGAATAATTAAAAATATGGTTATAACAAATATTAGTAGTAATAATTTTCTTATAATCAATATATTTAGACTTATATTGTTTACTTTATGCAGAGCTGCTAATGCAAACAATATTTGACTGAAAAACACGATTAAAGTCATCGTCTGTGCGGATGCAGTAAACCGGTTTGCCCTCTGCTTGGCGAGCGTAGACACGACCCCTTCTTGTCCAGGAGTAGCGCCACGAAAGCTTTCGACAGGCTTCACGGACCCTATAGAATAGTTGCCGATTATTCCTCGTCAGGCGCTCATTTACGTAGAGGCGTTGGGGCGAGGAGGCCAGCCCGATGTCCGCGGTAGTGATTGAGCGACGCACGCGAGCAGCGCGCAGCAACTCGTCGCGCAGGCTACGCCTCGCCAGCCGCACCACCACGCGGCGCGCTGTGCTACGCCTCCTTCCGTACTAGCGCTCAAAGACAGTGGCGCCGCTCCAACACGCTCCGCAAAGACGACGTCCCGTTCTTCCAGTGGTACCTAGCCTTACTGCTAGAACAGATATGGTGTGGGTGATATTTTCCCCTTCTCCTCAGGTAGATGTCCGATCTCAAGATCCGAGCAGTGCCTTTTGATCCCGGTCATTGAGCTCCTGCTTTAATAAATTAACTGTTTTTTCTAGCTCAATGACCTCCACTTTGGTAGGAGTATGCATTTGCTCGATTACCTCCAGCCTTCGTTCAAAGCCATTCATTCGCTCCGTGAAACATGCAACGGATGCATGGAGTTCTGCCATTTCCTTACGGGTTCTCGCATCTCGACCACGCAGGCAACAAGTTGGCGGCTGGCTCTCGTGCAGAATCATCATCGTTCAAAGCAGTCTTCTGAGTTCCATCGCTGCATGGCGGGCTCCTGATCACTTGAGGTTCTTGAGGGTGTTTCCGGAGATACCTCTTACAGGGTACAGCTATTATCACTTTCTTGACTTTTTTGCATTCCGGGCACCCAATCTTTGCTTATCGTTGTTCCAACAGACACCATTAGACATGCCCTATGAAATATATTTGAACAGACTGTACAACCAACGCCACCTGTCGAGGAGGAATTTGCCACAAGCTCCGCACTTTGCCATATCGTATTTATTTTAATTACTAATTAAATGCCGAAAGATGTCGTTAATGTTACTGTTCCTGCACTCACCAGATGGTTCTGAGTACTGCCTACCCTCCACTGAGATTTAATGAAAGGAGATAATATTAATTACACAGTGAAATCACAATCACACAATCTTTTTACTATTACTCATCCACTGCAATCCACAACGATAACACAGCTCAGTTAAGATATCCGAACCTTAATTTTGACACAAACAAGTGAAATTATACTAAAAACTATTTTTACGAAGAAACTTACTTATGATAAGAAACTTTGAAACAACACGCATTAATCATCAGATGTGATGATCCTAGTGAGAATAATATGTCGTATAAATGAAATTATTGTACAAGTTTGTCATCGGTTCTTAATGCGTCTGCAATTCAGACGTGTGGAGTGGGTGAAAATTATAAAATTCGATTACATTTATACAGACATATATACATACACATACAGGTCAATCTAATACTAAGCGTGTAATAAAAGTAATGACATAAAAGTGCATTTACTGGGAATCAGGAATCCTTCTCTGCCTAGAAGTTTGTTTGAGTAAGTAGTGGTGGCAAAGGGTTGGGTTTGTCATCTATTTCTATCCCCAAGAGGCAATGTACGCACTGCTTTGTTCCAGTTAAAGGGTATGGAGAGATTTCCGAAAGGCAATAATGAATAAATGAAATAATATCGGCCCCACGTCAAGTTCAAAGAACTGCTGATAACGGAATTTCAGGTTCGTATCAGTTAGCACAGTGCGAGGCGATCACTCACAAGAAGTGACGATCTGATGAGAGATGCAATAAGTTGATGAATTAAGATGGCTGAAATCCGTGTAGGAAGCCTCTGTTCAGCAATGGACTCTTGGTAGGTTATGATGAAAATGTTGATAAAAGGATGCAGCAAATTCTTTAAATAATATGGAAAATGTTCAAAAACTACATTAAGTAGCATTATATATATATATATATATATATATATATATATATATATATATATATATTGTTTTCTAATACCTACATTCTAAAGAACGAGAACAAGTGACAGCACTGTTAAAGATAGTTCACACAAATATTAATCTATGCGATAATTTGTCAGGTAATGCGAGAGCCGTAGCAGATCGAGCTGCATAAACCTTTTGATTCGCGTTTGCAGTTGGTTATTGGCTACTCAAATACAGACACCATTAGTTTCGACTGCATTCACTGAAATAAATTATCCTCGGGCGTATAATTATAAGCCCACGCCGTAGAAAAAGCTATTCGAATGTCACAATCGGTGAGCAACCCACGCAGGCGTCCCGGCCTTTAAACAAGTGAAGTGTTTACACTAAACGTGATCTATCTTAGCCGATTACCATTTTTTTATAGTATAAGGGTGACAAACGAGCACACAGTCCACCTGATGGTAAGAATCAACTTGCAGATGCGTTATCACCCCTGAGGACTAAGATGGAATGCCTCGTTTCCAGTAAAAAGGGTCTCCGGTTTACTACACTCACTATACGAAACACAGCAGCTATTTTACGCTAGTATTCTGTGAGAGCGTGGTCCTACCCGGGCCGAGCCGACCCATTCATGCTACAACCATAATATAGCTGCAGCGTGGCTCTACCACGTATAAAAAACATGCGTGAGTGTCGTGGAACACTTGGTTGGAACGAACTTGGTTCCTTTCGTAGCATATTATTATTGAGAAACGTATAAGCGTCATTTAAAATAATATTTCTTTCACGGCAAGATAAGAAAAAGTGCGAGAGATGGATACTATTCCATCTCGTTTCCTTGTAGCCCTCAAGGTCGTGACGGAAAACTCTTACACTTTTTTTCGCCTAGCCCCCATCAGTCAAGTTCGTACCGTGCGATAAGGAACTTCGTTCTAAAACCACGTTTATTAAATGACACCTAAATGATATGCCATACTAATACATCTTCTTATAGAGAGATTTGTAGTTGCCTTACATAGTTTATTTTTTATATTTTGTTGTTATTAGGAAGACGCTGCTGCTAATCTCCTGGTTTTTTCCCTCAGTCGCCTCTTAAAACACCCGCGGGACGATATGGGGTAGTGGATATTCTTACACCGCCTCTGTACGGTTCTTCATCTTTAGCCCGTAAAAGCCGTTCTGGGTATTTTACGCCTGGTGTGGTGGTGTAGAGATTGTTATGCTGTCATCTATCGAACGCCATAAGTTCTATTTAGCTTATTCCATAGTCACCTCATACACCGCCTATACATGATATTACATACAAATGCACAGATAGGTTTCAGGTATTAACATAGTCAAACTAATATTTTAGTAAATAAGGTAGAGGTAAAACTCCGACAATACCTACATCATTCAAATGAACTCAGATTGTCATTAAATAAATAACAAACAAAGTAATACATATTTTTAATTAAGCAAAATGTGGACTTTTTACATATTTCTGTCTGGTTGAAGATAAATAAATCTCAAGACGCCCCCGTATCTTGGGATCCATCGGACTTATAATATAATTCGAGGGCTAGACTCGAGTAGTAGACCACTAAATGTATCCTTAAACATTTTTGTAACAATGTAAGGAGTAATTGGAATATAAAAAGATATTAAACTTCGTTGGTTTAAGTCTATGTCATTAAAGACGGACATTTTTTGCCTCAGCAGTGACCACTTAATAAACACGTTGATAATATACTCGTAAGTTTCTTTCCCAGCGTCCGGTTTAGTTCTTGAAAAATTATGGCGAGCCTAATTAAAGCGTTGTCGGATTTGCATTGGTGCGATAAGTGGTAATGAGAGGCAGCGTGCCGGCGCCTGTAGATCACGCTAGATGGCGCCAGCGAGGCGCTTGCGCAACCGATCACGCAATCTTGTGAACGATCATAGATCAATGTATTTTTTATGCGTAGACTGCTCACTTTAAAGTCAACTCAGGTCCTTGCACGTAGAAAATGTAAATTTAGGTTTATAAAGCTTAGCTAAATGTTTTCAATTGAAAATTATATAGACGGTAACGATCACGTTGGTGTTAGTCGGGTTGTATATATAATAAAGAGTAGAATCGATCGCAACGTGTAATAAAGCTGACGGTAAGTTGGCAGTATCTATAAAAAGGCAAAGTAAAGTTTGCAATCCGAATTTTTTCTATCCTACGAAAGAATAATTTAGTGTAAAATTAAAAAGGTGTGTGTGTGTTTTTCTTGAAGTAAATGTACCCAATATATGCTAAATCAATTTTCATAGGTTTGTGTACAATTTTATTTGTATTTTCATATCTAAAATTGAAAAAGCGGTTAACACTACTAGAGTTTATATATTTTACAACAATACGGCGCATTATCATTCGTAACATTTGTTAAGGCCATATAAAGGAATCCAATTGCAATTGCAATTGCTGACAACTAAACGGGTCCATAAAAACAGGCCTCTCGATACTCTGAAATAAAGTTAATTGCTCGTAAAGAGCTGAATGTCCTCCGGCCGCCATCTTGTATTTGACGGGTCGAAGGAGACTCGCGTTTCAATCTTGGTTTAAAAATACTGTTTATAAGTGTTAACAAATTTAAAAGCAAAAAGGAGTTAGAGTTGCATAATAAAAAGAGGTTAAAATCACGAGCAACACCATCACGATTTGACACAAGGCTTACGAATATGGTATGGTATTTTTTTTTTTGTAAGAAGTTTTTAATTCAATTAGCTGTGTGGTTGTGGCGCAAGGTTGTCGTAAGAAGCGACTATTATAAATGTCAGAAAAATCTTATGCTTTCCGATAACTGGCGATATCTCATCTCGTTTACGTCAGGCGTAAAGTAACCAGATAGGCGACGGACAGCAGCGTCAAAAGTGCAAGCCGTCTGCTATTACGATAGTCAGATCCTCCTTACAAAGGTAGAGTCCTATATCCAGCAGTAGAATTTCACAGGCTTATGAAGTGACATATATATTCAACTAAAGTCATGATTGATTTGAGATATATTGAGAATTGTTAATTAAATTTTAAGTGCAGATTTATTGCTCGACGGGGAAGGAAATATCGCGAGGAAACCTGCATGTCTAAGAAATAAAATATTTTGTGGACATGTGAAGTCTGCCAAGGATCGGAGCAGCATTGAGAACTTATCGCTACATAACCTTCTAAGAAATGATGACGAGGCCTGTGCTCAGCAACAGAACGTATAAAGGCTGTAACTTCACTTTATTTACTATTTTCAAAGTTATGATTAATAAATAACCTTACATGAAATTATACGTGGTGTTAAAAAAATGGAATGAAATAAATAATAACGACTTGTTTTAAAACTTTCTAATTTCGTTTTTGCTGTTTTTATATTGTTTTATTTGGTAACAAGAACATTGCGTTTTATAAATTACATAACTTCAAGCCTCACCAACTAACTCGCAATGTAATATGAAGTATGTTATAGACTTTTAAAAATGTTGGACCTTATGCACTTGGACAATAAAAGCCGGCAACTTTTGAAATTTTTTCAAGGTTTTGTGCGTGACTGTATTACAGTTTACGCGATTTGTAATTGTTACTGTATTTGGGCGCCACTGTGGGCGAATACCCGGTCCGACAACATAAATGTTTTTTGTTTTACTTTTGTGTATAATTTTACGTTAATTTATCCAAATCTAAACATATAAATGAAATTGAAGTGTCTGTCTGTAATATAACTGGCTTCTTTGATGCTCAGGGGGTTATTTGCATGCTATTTAGACATAAAAGCCGGGGCGGGTCGCTAGTATCAAATAAAGCTTGTCATAAAGAGAAAAAAAGCAGACGTGAGTATGGCAAAAGGGCCTTATGCATCAGCAATAACAAAACATTAAATTAATATTTTATTATAAAAATAGGTGATTACGATTATTAGTGCAAGAGCGTACATTCAATAATAAGTGACCGTTGGAATGTATTAATATGGTAAATAAACCACACGTTTCAGACTAGCATAATTTAAGTTTTACTTTAAGTTAGAAGCTTTTGGATTGTAGCCAGGCAAATGTTTGTAAGTTCGCCTCTCAATCTTAATTGGAAAAAGTTGTGTAACTGATCAATATGGCTATCGTCCAACTGTCACTTTGTACGAAATTCATGATGTAATCTATTTTCATTCCAATGTTTGTACATATATAACAATATGTCAACGCTTGATCGGAATCAAAGCTTGTCGGCATAAATCCCAGAAGTGGCACGAAGAGGGGACTCGCGTTACATAAAAATGTTATTATAATATTGCAGTATTACTATACCGGACTTCATACGGAATTATTTTTAAGATCATAATAAATAATCATATATTGTCAGTATAATTTCGAAACGAGTTTTTTGTACCTTCATTTTTACAAGCTAGTATCTATAATTCAAATATTGTGAATACTCTCGCAAAATTAGGAAATCTTAATATATAAGTAATTACCATTTGCTCGCCAACCCCATGTCTGACTTGACTATGGCAGAATTCTACGAGATGCTTTAATTTAAAAGAAAAAGAAGATATTACTATCGTCAAATAAAAATATCTCATATTTTATAACCACTTTTTTAAATTTCTTATAAATAAAAAAAGAATACAATCAGGAAATAAAACCTTTTTATTTAATAGGAACACATTGGTTTCAAAACACTTCTAAGATAATTAATAAACATAAAATGCCTTAATAAGAACTTTAATCAAACAGCTGACTCCATTAGTCAGCCTGTTGTCTTAATATTCGTTAAATAACAACTCCACGGTCCGACAATCCTTTAAACATATAGCACAGTAATGAATTCAAGTTTCGCCGACAGGTTGATGCGGGGTTCGACGCTCGACTGATATCGGAATGTCGCACCCACAGCCAGGCGCCGGTTCGATCCCTGTGGGTGTAAGTGAAGGGACTCGCTGTTATTTATAGAAAAACCTTGTTCACCTGCTCTCGTATCACTTCAACGGGAGGCTTCGGGCTATTCTGTTTAGTATCCAAGTCTTAAACTGTCGCCATGTTTAAAACAGCGCCTGTTTTAGAAATATATCAGCCTGTTTTATAATACGAGTCAATTCATCACTTATACTGTAGAAAGCATTGGTCAATTAATTGTTACTTAGCAATTTATAATTATTGATGAACTGCTAATATTAGTGTTCATTTGTTATTATAATCATCATCAGCCCTTTTTCGATTCACTGCTGGATATAGGTCTTTCTAAGAATGAGCCCAAGGCATTTCCCGGAAGAGTTTCCAGTATTCATGATGCTGAGTAGACAGTCCTAATAATTTTGTTTCATTTTACGTACTACTTACTACCTGATGGTAAGTCGATAAGGTATCAAAATGCAGATGCGATGTCACCTATGAGCGTTGTTACCATTAGAAAGGGTCTCCGGCTCTCTACTCACACTGTACAAATCAAGAATTACACCGCGATTTTACACGAGTATTCTATGGGAGACATTTTGGCATTGCCTGGGGAAGGCCTATGTTCAGCAGTGGACTTTTGAGGGGCTGTAATGAAAACAGCCACAATACAGTTGCAGCAGGTGATATATATGTTCGAGCCACATCAAACCAGAACAATATAGGTATATAACACGATAGTTAAGAGATGCTATTATTCGGTAAGTGGGGTAAAGTGGTAATTCTATACGACAACTTAACCGCCCTAAAACTGTTTTATCCGAGATTAACTGGTAGAAAATGAATAGTCGCCTATTGTATAGTTTTTGTGCAATAAAGAAAAATATAATAAATATATAGTGTTTATTCGTGCTGTAGTGTAGTATATATATAGCCCTCACGACTATATATATTAGAGTTAAGTTAAGAATAAGGAGCAGTATAATTAAAGTTCTTGTACAAACAACACGTCTCCTATTTATTAAAACCTTCAACATTACATGGCGACCCTGCCAGCCGGTGCGCTGCGACAATGCACGCGCACCGCCGGGGCCTACTACATAAAAGAAGAAAAAAAAAATGTTATAAGAAATCTAAATTAAATTATGAAGGGCTTGTTAAGAAGATTGACAAAAAAAAAAATAACAAAGAGAACATAATACCGGATGTGACAAATAAAATTTAAATTATGAATATAAGAAGAGACAACAATTTTACTTATATTTAAAGAAGATTTTTGAAGACCAATTTAGTAAGACAACCAAGAAATGACAAACAAAGAAGAAATGAAGAAAGACCTGAAGAAGAAATTATAGAAGAAGCTCTAGTAACATTGCTATTAAATCAAGATTGACAAGTTTCAAGAAAGAAGATTTCAAGATCCAGAAAACATCTTAATCAATATTCCTTCAAGATAAGAGTACCAATTTTATCAAAAATAAAAACGGAAGAAGAAAGAAACGTCTCTCGCCTCCTTCACATCTATATACCTACGCATACACGCTCGTCGGTTAAAGGTACTCTTAATTTGGCCCATTTTTAATATAATTACTATATTATTACTTAAATAATGTTATACACAGTTCTGGGGAAAGAAAAACTTTTAAATCATTAATTAACAAGTAGGAAAAACATTAGTACTTATTAATAGAAGAATTCAAAATGATGTATTAAACCGCAACAATTAATCGGTAATAACCACTTGTTAATAATAATAATATTCTTTTTTGCAACAATATGGTTGTACAATGGTGTTTAAGTATAATTTAGTTTACATATTATATTATAGTAGTGTGCAAATATTAATGGTCAAGTAACTATAACAATATTTATCGAAATTTTAACAACACATAAATTATTCAATATTATTCAATTTATATGGTAACTAATTAGTTATGTAACAGCGTCAGAGGAAATACCAACGTAAGATTGTTATTATGGCTCAATGTCATATACTATATTCTGTTATACTATATACATATATTATACTATAATTATATGTTGATATGACCATTAATTTGTCAATCATTATATATTATAAATTATAAATGTTACATCCAATTATCATTAATTTATTTCTGTATTTATGTCCAATTTATTAATTATGACAAGTTTTATATAAAGTAATATTCAATAAAAATAATTTATTACTAAAACAAAATTTAAGTAGGTCGTTACCGTATAAGAGTTCTCCTAATTAAGAATAACAATAATATACACAGGTACATAACACCAGCATATCCTTAGATAGGTACACTTCGTAATAAAAACGGAAAGGGAAATTGATTAATAAAATGCTATCCTATTATAAAGTTTATATGTCGCCGACCTAAGAGAGTTTTAATAGTAATATTTCTTAACAGAGTTAAACTTTGACTGACAAAATATTATCCCATTTTGTACAAAATTAACAAGGATGTATTTAAAAGGTGTGAAGAGTGAGAAGGGATGTTCAAAAGTGTGAATACGAATGATTGAATTGCTAAGTTTCGTCAATATTGGACTGATCACCCAAATATTTGATGATGCTTAAACTACTGGTATTGAATCCATTGTGAGCGAGAATTATGCAAGTTAGTATATGGAAGTGGAGCATGTTTCGGTATCTAATAAATAAATAAATATATAAGTGAATAGCATACTAAAGGAAATAAAGCTAGCTAATGGTCAAAAATATTAAGAAAGAAAAGAAAGTACGTACAAAAATTATGAAAAAAAGGCCTGACAATCGAAAACAAAGGAAATGAGAGTAGTGCTAGCATGAAAATAATTAACATGCAAGGACATGAGAATAATTAAAATGAGGTAATAAGGGGATACCCGACCAAATCTAAAAGTGAGATATGTAGTTATTTTCCATTTCTGTATTAGGGCTATTAATGCTACCCAAAATGCTACTCACAAGTTACACATGTACCTAGTAACTATATTATCTATCCACATAACCACACGTAAACAAAAAAATATTAATCAAAAATAATAAACACATTTTCGCGTACTTAGTTATTTTACCATATTTTATATGAATTTACAAGATTTTTTCGTATTTACAATAACTACCCTAAATTTCTCTTTTAAGTTTTTTGTTTATCTAAAATTTGTACAATTTTTAAAAGGTACAAACTAAATTTTGTATATTGGTTACTAAAATCAAGTCCAAAGTATACTCTACTATTATAAGTTTCATAATGTAATAGTATTTTTTATATTATAGACACCGAAACATAAAATTATGTTATCTGCTTTAAAAAAAATTGTCTCTTCTAATCTTAATAAATATTTTGTTAAACAAACTAGGTGTGTAATAGTCTATATTTTAAATTTCTGTAATGAATATTCGATAATGTATGTAATCGTATTATCACAATGAAATGTAACTATCTAAACTGTGTAAATTAAGAAGAAATGTTTAAAACAAATAATTAACGGAAAACTATTAGGAAAGGAAAATTATTTTATTCACAATATCATTTTATTGTATTGTTGAAAGTAGGTACCATCATACGATGTAATCTCAAACGCTTCCATATACGTGTACTTCGGAATTTAAAACAAAGGTGTCACAATTCGCTTACGCGGCTGGGATCGCAACATGTATTTTGATCTGTCTATTGTTATGTTAACGAAAATGATTAGGTACATTGCTTTGCATTGACTTTTGTTCTGGATATCTTAATATGAAATGTAACAAACTATTTTCGGTATAATATTGATTAAACTATCAAATCATAAACTTTTATCCATTACAATTTATTATTTTCTGGAAAATAGTACAGTAATGCCAACTTACTTGTGTGGATTATGAAAATAATTACTGCATTTAATATGATTTAGAAACTCATTATACTATGTTTACAACTAATTAATTTAAATTTTGTTGTGCCCATAATATTGTGAGCCTCAATCCCTGACTGACAACGATATACCTACCTAAATATTATATGAGCCTATGTGATATAAATTTGTAATGCCTGAAAAATTATACCAGATGTCCGCGAATTTCTCAAATATTTACTATATTGCCTAATAATGTCAAATATGTATGTTGTATGTGCATGATACATCATACCAAATCTATTGTGACCTTGAAATTACTATGGGACAGGGGGATCTGGCCACCCGACGTACCCATAGAATATACCTGTTTTGACTTTTGTAATTTATATTCTTATTAGATTTAAGTTTAATTTTGATTTTATAGTTAAAAAAAAAAAAACAAATGTAATCATTTCTTTTTTATTTATTTTTTTTGTCGGTGGGAGGTGTAGTAGTATATATATAGCCCTCACGACTATATATATTAGAGTTAAGTTAAGAATAAGGAGCAGTATAATTAAAGTTCTTGTACAAACAACACGTCTCCTATTTATTAAAACCTTCAACATTACAGTGTTCCAAAACAAATAATTTATATTATGTGAAAGGATATAGATGATATAGAACTTTTAATAATTTCTAAACGTCTGATCATTATTTAGCTTTCTACTATTAATAAAATGGTTTTGTAAGCAATTTGTAAGGATGCAGCCTTAGGATACAGCTTTTAATACAGCATAAAATAGATAAACATTTACAGATATAGAGTGGATATCTGTGTGAGATACATGTAATCTTCTGCCCATTTAAGGTTTAACGTTCGTTGAAATCGACAATAGGTCTTAAGGCCTTCTTGTAAGAGCTAATAAAGTTTTAGAAGTGTTTAGTTAAAACGTTGTTAAAGGCTGGCGCCTAGTACAATCACACGGCACGGGCACCCACGCTGCACAGGCTGGCTAGACTAGCATTTATTAAAATATTTATGACCGACTTAGGTGTAGATGGTGTATATTTTAAGTATTGGTACACATTGCATAATGGCGTTCATTAGAACGTTTGAAACGTTCGCGGTGTAAAATAATAATTTAAACTATTATATAAGGAGAAGGTATTGACATGAACTTTAAAATTAGATAAGTAAGAGCAGTTAAATAATTAATCATTGCAATTTTAAAGTGCTGTTTTACTACATTCTGGGCGGTGAAGGAAAACATCACAAAGAACCTATCTGAAGAATAAAATATTTTGAGGATGTGTTATTCTGAGGAATTGTTCGGACTAATTCCAGCCGCTCAATTTGACCATCGCACATCGCGACAAAACTCGCGATACCATCCATACCATCTGGATGATTGGCGGTCCACCACTGTGCGATTTAGAAGATGTTTTCTTCCTCGCACAACTTCCTTGTGGAACCGATTACCACCAGCGATTTTCCGGACCGATACGACTTAGGGACCTTCAAGAAAAGAGCCTACTCCTTTTAATAGGCCGGCAACGCATCTGCAATTCCCTGGTGTTGCAGTTGTTCATGGGCGGCGGTAGTCACTAACATCAGGTGAACCGCAGGCTCGTTTGCCCCTCTCCTATAAAAAAAAAAAAAAAAGCTCGAAACCCAAAATAGTCTCCTTGATCAGTTCAGAAGTGAGGCCTTTGCCTTTGCCTAGCAGTGAGATGTATATATATATAACTACTAACTTAGTAATGAGAGGATATTAATTTTTTGGGGCTTTTCCATAATATACTACGTCTCTAAAATAATTGGTGCGATGCAAATGCGATCTATGGGGGAGACCTTTGTTCAGATGTGGACTTTTTATAGGCTTTAATGAATTCATGAATTCCTTGACGTCGCATCGAGATTAGTACCAATAGGCTGCTTCACTTTTATAATTAAAATATAAAATTTAAACCTTATTATACGTAATAAGAAAAAAACATTTTATTGGATACATAGACTCGGCAAAAAATTCCCACACAAAAATTCCCTATAATTAAGCCTTCTGGCAGTGTATGCAGATATACAACTTAATGCAGGGTTAACGTCCTAAATCTGCTAACATTGTAGTTTCAATAAAAGAGGTTTTACTGTGTCAGGAGTCCGCCACCGTTATCTAGATCCAGTTTACAACAAGCTGGCTTCGAAAAAAAAACTGGTACAATAAATGCCTTAAGCATAAATATAATGACATTTCGTATGTTCTACGTAGCACTGCTCGCAGTACGTAATAACATCTGTTTGTTCATCTTTTAGCGATTAAGTTGAAAGGCAACTAAAATATAGGCAAATTTTCTTCGATACGATCGATGCTTATATCTTTAATGCTGCGGGACCACTGATTCAATTGTGAAATGTATTTGTATATACAAATAATTGTTTCGAGTCTGAGTGTTTGTATATGCGCAATTTAGGTATTTAAACGCTTCCATTTTTTTTAAATGTAATTCTATTAGAAAGATACATATTCTTTACAGGTCATTATTTTTTTAAATTACATTGGAGAAATAACTGAGCTTATAGCCTACCTAATGGTAAGTGGTTACACATGTTACGTGTAAGTGTAAGTAGCTCACAGAATACCAGCGTAAAATAGCAGCTTAATGCTGCTGTGTTCGTATGGTGAGAGTAGAGAACCGGAGACCCTTTTTACTGCAAAAGAGGCATATCATCTTAGTCCTCAGGGCTGACAACGCATCTGCATTTTGATTCGCAAACAAAGATAGATTTAGATGTCTATGGGCCACAGCAACCACTTACCATCAGGTGGACTGTGTGCTCGCTTGTCACCCTTATCCTATGAAAAAAAATGTACACTCCTGCGTCACAGATAAGTTGTTACACCTAGAGGAATGAGATGGAATGTTATGCAGTCCTGTTATTATACTCACTGTTTTATAATAATCGCCGGCGGAATTAGGTAAGAGAGTAGTAGAAACTCAGACGAAGGCAGATAAGGAGTCCTACCGCAATTCAACCATGTCCAAAACTAACAATTTGCGTGTATTTTTGATTGAACTTAGGTGAAACGAGCAATCTCTACATTATAATGATTTCTCATATTTACACGACAGCCACACATTGAATGGAACTAATTAAAAAAAATTCAATCATTCTACATCACTTTGTCTTTAAGTTAACACTATTTTGATAACAATGTTTAGTGTATTTGAATGTAATGCACAATGCGGTTTTAGTTCTCACACCGCGTGACACTCTAAAGCCTTACAATCACTGTCAAGCGCTCCTCGGATCCAAAGGCTTAGCGTGTCCTTTAAAGTATAGAGACAGATAAATAGGACGTCTGTATGGATCGGACTGGACCACCCATACCGAGTGGCATGAACAATCTTCGTAGCTAACGCGATAATAAACTCTTTGTTGTTTCATATCAAACAGTTCAAGTGTTAAAATAACTGAAAAATGCTTCAAGAATATTGTGCTCAGATATCGGAATAGAATAAACCAATACTCGTAAATATCTATTACAATAAAATGTGTTCTGGTCTGATGGGTAATAATTATAGGCTGTGATTTCATGTGGTATTCCATTTTAATCCACAGAAGTGACAACGTAACTGTAGCCTCCTTTGTTTGAAGCTGGTTGTAGATGTTCATGAACTGCAGCAGCCAATTACCACCAGGTGGTCTTACCTGACGTGGTATCTTTTTTCTATAGAATAAGGATAACAAACGAGCATACAGTTCACCTGATGGTAAGTGGATGCTGTGGACCATAGAAATCTACATGTATTCTCGATTAAGAATTAAAATGCAGATGCGTTGTCACACCTGAGAACTAAGATTGGATACCTCGTTTCCAGTAAAAAGGGTGCTCTACACTCACTATAGGAAACATAGCAGCATTAAGCTGCTATTTAACGCTGGTATTCTGTGAGAGCGTGGTCCTTCTTCGGTCGAGCCTAGCCATTCGTGCTACTATCATAATACAGGTGCAACATGGCTTTAATACATATCTGTTACTTTATTGTATCTTTTTGTATTGTATTTTAAGTTGGCTTCACCGGGATATCACCATGCCCACATACATAGAATACTATCGTAAAACCCTTGATTATTCCTCGTCAGGCGCTCATTTACGTAGAGGCGTTGGGGCGAGAGGCCAGCCCGATGTCCGCGGTAGTGATTGAGCGCGCACGCGAGCAGCGCGCAGCAACTCGTCGCGCAGGCTACGCCTCCGCACCACCACGCGGCGCGCGTGTCGCGCCTCCTTCCGTACTAGCGCTCAAAGACAGTGGCGCCGCTCCAACACGCTCCGCAAAGACGACGTCCCGTTCTTCCAGTGGTACCCTAGCCTTACTGCTAGAACAGATATGGTGTGGGTGATATTTCCCCTTCTCCTCAGGTAGATGTCCGATCTCAAGATCCGAAAGCAGTGCCTTTTGATCCCGGTCATTGAGCCCTGCTTTAATAAATTAACTGTTTTCTCTCTGCTCAATGACCTCACTTTGGTGGGTATGCATTTGCTCGATTACCTCAGCCTTCGTTCAAAGCCATTCATTCGCTCCGTGAAACATGCAACGGATGCATGGAGTCTGCCATTTCCTTACGGAGTTCTCGCATCTCGACCACGCAGGCAACAAGTTGGCGGCTAAGCTCTCGTGCAGGGAATCATCATCGTTCAAAGCAGTCTGAGTTCCATCGCTGCATGGCGGGCTCCTGATCACTTGAGGTTCTTGAGGTGTTTCGGAGATACCTCTTACAGGTACAGCTATTATCACCTTTCTTGACTTTTGCATTCCGGCACACCCAATCTTTGCTTATCGTTGTTCCAACAGACACCATTAGACATGCCCTATGAAATATATTTGAACAGACTGTACAACCAACGCCACCTGTCGACGAGAGGAATTTGCCACAAGCTCCGCACTTTGCCATATCGTATTTATTTTAATTACTAATTAAATGCCGAAAGATGTCGTTAATGTTACTGTTCCTTACTGCTCACCAGATGGTTCTGAGTACTACCTACTACTGAGATTTAATGAAAGGAGATAATATTAATTACACAGTGAAATCACAATCACAATCTTTTTACTATTACTCATCCACTGCAATCCACAACGATAACACAGCTCAGTTAAGATATCCGAACCTTAATTTTGACACAAACAAGTGAAATTATACTAAAACTATTTTTGAAGAAACTTACTTATGATAAGAAACTTTGAAACAATACGCATTAATCATGAGTTGTGCTGATCCTAGTGAAAATACTAGGTCATATAGTAATGAAATTATTCTATTGTCAGCGGTTCTTAATGCGTCTGCAATTCAGACGTGTGGAAGTGGGTGAAAAGAGAATTATAAAATTCGATTACATTTATACAGACATATATACATACACACATACAGGTCAATCTAATACTAAGCGTGTAATAAAAGTAATGACATAAAAGTGCATTTACTGGGAATCAGGAATCCTTCTCTGCCTAGAAGTTTGTTTGAGTAAGTAGTGGTGGCAAAGGGTTGGGTTTGTCATCTATTTCTATCCCCAAGAGGCAATGTACGCACTGCTTTGTTCCAGTTAAAGGGTATGGAGAGATTTCCGAAAGGCAATAATGAATAAATGAAATAATATCGGCCCCACGTCAAGTTCAAAGAACTGCTGATAACGGAATTTCAGGTTCGTATCAGTTAGCACAGTGCGAGGCGATCACTCACAAGAAGTGACGATCTGATGAGAGATGCAATAAGTTGATGAATTAAGATGGCTGAAATCGTGTAGGAGGCATCTGTTCAGCAATGGACTCTTGGTAGGTTATGATAAAGATGTTGATAATAGGATGCAGCAAATTCTTTAAATAATATGGAAAATGTTCAAAAGTACATTAAGTAGCATTATATATATATATATATATATATTGTTTCTAATACCTACATTCTAGAGAACGAGAACAAGTGACAGCACTGTTAAAGATAGTTCACACAAATATTAATCTATGCGATAATTTGTCAGGTAATGCGAGAGCCGTAGCAGATCGAGCTGCATAAACCTTTTGATTCGCGTTTGCAGTTGGTTATTGGCTACTCAAATACAGACACCATTAGTTTCGACTGCATTCACTGAAATAAATTATCCTCGGGCGTATAATTATAAGCCCACGCCGTAGAAAAAGCTATTCGAATGTCACAATCGGTGAGCAACCCACGCAGGCGTCCCGGCCTTTAAACAAGTGAAGTGTTTACACTAAACGTGATCTATCTTAGCCGATTACCATTTTTTTATAGTATAAGGGTGACAAACGAGCACACAGTCCACCTGATGGTAAGAATCAACTTGCAGATGCGTTATCACCCCTGAGGACTAAGATGGAATGCCTCGTTTCCAGTAAAAAGGGTCTCCGGTTTACTACACTCACTATACGAAACACAGCAGCTATTTTACGCTAGTATTCTGTGAGAGCGTGGTCCTACCCGGGCCGAGCCGACCCATTCATGCTACAACCATAATATAGCTGCAGCGTGGCTCTACCACGTATAAAAAACATGCGTGAGTGTCGTGGAACACTTGGTTGGAACGAACTTGGTTCCTTTCGTAGCATATTATTATTGAGAAACGTATAAGCGTCATTTAAAATAATATTTCTTTCACGGCAAGATAAGAAAAAGTGCGAGAGATGGATACTATTCCATCTCGTTTCCTTAAGCCCCTCAAGGTCGTGACGGAAAACTCTTACTCTTTTTTCGCCTAGCCCCATCCGTCAAGTTCGTACCGTGCGATAAGGAACTTCGTTCCAAAACCACGTTTATTAAATGACACCTAAATGATATGCCATACAAATACATCTTCTTCTTATAGAGATTTAGTTGCCTTACCTCAGTTTATTTTTTATATTTTGTTGTTATTAGGAAGACGCTGCTGCTAATCTCCTGGTTTTTTCCCTCAGTCGCCTCTTAAAACACCCGCGGGACGATATGGGGTAGTGGATATTCTTACACCGCCTCTGTACGGTTCTTCATCTTTAGCCCGTAAAAGCCGTTCTGGGTATTTTACGCCTAGTGTGGTGGTGTAGAGATGGTTATGCTGTCATCTATCGACTTATGGCTTAACTATGGGCTATGTAGGCTAACTATGGAATAAGCTAAATAGAACTTATGTTCTATTTAGCTTATTCCTAGTCACCTCATACACCGCCTATACATGATATTACATACAAATGCACAGATAGGTTTCAGGTATTAACATAGTCAAACTAATATTTTAGTAAATAAGGTAGAGGTAAAACTCCGACAATACCTACATCATTCAAATGAACTCAGATTGTCATTAAATAAATAACAAACAAAGTAATACATATTTTTAATTAAGCAAAATGTGGACTTTTTACATATTTCTGTCTGGTTGAAGATAAATAAATCTCAAGACGCCCCCGTATCTTGGGATCCATCGGACTTATAATATAATTCGAGGGCTAGACTCGAGTAGTAGACCACTAAATGTATCCTTAAACATTTTTGTAACAATGTAAGGAGTAATTGGAATATAAAAGATATTAAACTTCGTTGGTTTAAGTCTATGTCATTAAAGACGGACAATTTTGCCTCAGCAGTGACTTAATAAACACGTTGATAATATACTCGTAAGTTTCTTTCCCAGCGTCCGGTTTAGTTCTTGAAAAATTATGGCGAGCCTAATTAAAGCGTTGTCGGATTTGCATTGGTGCGATAAGTGGTAATGAGAGGCAGCGTGCCGGCGCCTGTAGATCACGCTAGATGGCGCCAGCGAGGCGCTTGCGCAACCGATCACGCAATCTTGTGAACGATCATAGATCAATGTATTTTTTATGCGTAGACTGCTCACTTTAAAGTCAACTCAGGTCCTTGCACGTAGAAAATGTAAATTTAGGTTTATAAAGCTTAGCTAAATGTTTTCAATTGAAAATTACATAGACGGTAACGATCACGTTGGTGGTAGTCGGGTAGTATATATAATAAAGAGTAGACTCGATCGCAATGTGTAATGAATGTGACGGTAAGTTGGCAATATCTATAAAAAGGGCATAGTAAAGTTTGCAATCCGAATTTTTTTCTATCCTACGAAAGAATAATTTAGTGTAAAATTAAAAAGGTGTGTGTGTGTTTTTCTTGAAGTAAATGTACCCAATATATGCTAAATCAATTTTCATAGGTTTGTGTACAATTTTATTTGTATTTTCATATCTAAAATTGAAAAAGCGGTTAACACTACTAGAGTTTATATATTTTACAACAATACGGCGCATTATCATTCGTAACATTTGTTAAGGCCATATAAAGGAATCCAATTGCAATTGCAATTGCTGACAACTAAACGGGTCCATAAAAACAGGCCTCTCGATACTCTGAAATAAAGTTAATTGCTCGTAAAGAGCTGAATGTCCTCCGGCCGCCATCTTGTATTTGACGGGTCGAAGGAGACTCGCGTTTCAATCTTGGTTTAAAAATACTGTTTATAAGTGTTAACAAATTTAAAAGCAAAAAGGAGTTAGAGTTGCATAATAAAAAGAGGTTAAAATCACGAGCAACACCATCACGATTTGACACAAGGCTTACGAATATGGTATGGTATTTTTTCTAAGAAGTTTTAAATCAATTATCTGTGTTTGTGGCGCAAGGTTGTCGTAAACGACTATTGTAAATGTCAGAAAAATCTTATGCTTTCCGATAACTGGCGATATCTCATCTCGTTTACGTCAGGCGTAAAGTAACCAGATAGGCGACGGACAGCAGCGTCAAAAGTGCAAGCCGTCTGCTATTACGATAGTCAGATCCTCCTTACAAAGGTAGAGTCCTATATCCAGCAGTAGAATTTCACAGGCTTATGAAGTGACATATATATTCAACTAAAGTCATGATTGATTTGAGATATATTGAGAATTGTTAATTAAATTTTAAGTGCAGATTTATTGCTCGACGGGGAAGGAAATATCGCGAGGAAACCTGCATGTCTAAGAAATAAAATATTTTGTGGACATGTGAAGTCTGCCAAGGATCGGAGCAGCATTGAGAACTTATCGCTACATAACCTTCTAAGAAATGATGACGAGGCCTGTGCTCAGCAACAGAACGTATAAAGGCTGTAACTTCACATTTACTATTTTCAAAGTTATGATTAATAAATAACCTTACATAAAATTATACGTGGTGTTAAAAAATGTAATGAAATAAATAATAATGACTTAATTTAAAACTTTCTAAATTCGTTTTTGCTGTTTTATTATTGTTTTATTTGGTAACAAAATTTTGCGTTTTATAAATTACACTTCACGCCTCACCAACTAACTCGCAATGTAATATGAAGTATGTTATAGACTTTTAAAAATGTTGGACCTTATGCACTTGGATAATAAAAGTCGACAACTTTTGAAATTTTTCAAGGTTTTGTGCGTGACTGTATTACAGTTTACGCGATTTGTAATTTACTATTTGGGCGCCACTGTGGGCGAATACCGGTCCGACAACATAAATGTTTTTTGTTTTACTTTTGTGTATAATTTTACGTTAATTTATCCAAATCTAAACATATAAATGAAATTGAAGTGTCTGTCTGTAATATAACTGGCTTCTTTGATGCTCAGGGGGTTATTTGCATGCTATTTAGACATAAAAGCCGGGGCGGGTCGCTAGTATCAAATAAAGCTTGTCATAAAGAAAAAAAAGCAGACAGAACATTAAATTAATATTTTATTATTAACATAGGTGATTACGATTATTAGTGCAAGAGCGTACATTCAATAATAAGTGACCGTTGAAATGTATTAATATGGTAAATAAAGCACACGTTTCAGACTAGCATAATTTAAATTTTACTTTAAGTTAGAAGCTTTTGGATTGTAGCCAGGCAAATGTTTGTAAGTTCGCCTCTCAATCTTAATTGGAAAAAGTTGTGTAACTGATCAATATGGCTATCGTCCAACTGTGACTTTGTACGAAATTCATGATGTAATCTATTTTCATTCCAATGTTTGTGCATATATAACAATATGTCAACGCTTGATCGGAATCAAAGCTTGTCAGCATATTTCCCAGAAGTCGTACGAAGAAGGACTCGCGTTACATAAAATGTTATTATAATATTGTTATTACTACCGGACTTCATTGGAATCATTTTAAAATCATAAGTAATCATATATTGTCAGTATAATTTCGAAACGAGTTTTTGTACCTTCATTTTACAAGCTAGTATATATATTTCAAATTTTGTGAATACTCTCATAAAATTAGAAATCTTGATATAATTACCATTTGCTCGCCACCCCATGTCTGACTTGACTATGGCAGAATTCTACAAAGAGATGCTTTAATTTAAAAGAAAAGAAGATATTACTATCGTCAAATAAAATATCTCATTAATAACCACTTTTAAATTTCTTATAAATAAAAAAGAATACAATCAGGAAATAAAACCTTTTTATTTAATAGGAACACATTGGTTTCAAAACACTTCTAAGATAATTAATAAACATAAAATGCCTTAATAAGAACTTTAATCAAACAGCTGACTCCATTAGTCAGCCTGTTGTCTTAATATTCGTTAAATAACAACTCCACGGTCCGACAATCCTTTAAACATATAGCACAGTAATGAATTCAAGTTTCGCCGACAGGTTGATGCGGGGTTCGACGCTCGACTGATATCGGAATGTCGCACCCACAGCCAGGCGCCGGTTCGATCCCTGTGGGTGTAAGTGAAGGGACTCGCTGTTATTTATAGAAAAACCTTGTTCACCTGCTCTCGTATCACTTCAACGGGAGGCTTCGGGCTATTCTGTTTAGTATCCAAGTCTTAAACTGTCGCCATGTTTAAAACAGCGCCTGTTTTAGAAATATATCAGCCTGTTTTATAATACGAGTCAATTCATCACTTATACTGTAGAAAGCATTGGTCAATTAATTGTTACTTAGCAATTTATAATTATTGATGATCTGCTAATATTAGTGTTCATTTATTATTTCATCATCACCAGCCCTTTTCGATTCACTGCTGGATATAGTTCTTTCTAAGAATGAGCCCAAGGCATTTCCCGGAAGAGTTTCCAGTATTCATGATGCTGCGTAGACAGTCCTAATTGTTTCATTTACGTACTACTTACTACCTGATGGTAAGTCGATAAGGTATCAAAATGCAGATGCGATGTCACCTATGAGCGTTGTTACCATTAGAAAGGGTCTCCGGCTCTCTACTCACACTGTACAAATCAAGAATTACACCGCGATTTTACACGAGTATTCTATGGGAGACATTTTGGCATTGCCTGGGGAAGGCCTATGTTCAGCAGTGGACTTTTGAGGGGCTGTAATGAAAACAGCCACAATACAGTTGCAGCAGGTGATATATATGTTCGAGCCACATCAAACCAGAACAATATAGGTATATAACACGATAGTTAAGAGATGCTATTATTCGGTAAGTGGGGTAAAGTGGTAATTCTATACGACAACTTAACCGCCCTAAAACTGTTTTATCCGAGATTAACTGGTAGAAAATGAATAGTCGCCTATTGTATAGTTTTTGTGCAATAAAGAAAAATATAATAAATATATAGTGTTTATTCGTACGTTCCAAAAACAAATAATTTATATTATGTGAAAGGATATAGATGATATAGAACTTTTAATAATTTCTAAACGTCTGACCATTATTTAGCTTTCTACTATTAATAAAAATGGTTTTGTAAGCAATTTGTAAGGATGCAGCCTTAGGATGCAGCTTTTAATACAGCATAAAATAGATAAACATTTACAGATATAGAGTGGATATCTGTGTGAGATACATGTAATCTTCTGCCCATTTAAGGTTTAACGTTCGTTGAAATCGACAATAGGTCTTAAGGCCTTCTTGTAAGAGCTAATAAAGTTTTAGAAGTGTTTAGTTAAAACGTTGTTAAAGGCTGGCGCCTAGTACAATCACACGGCACGGGCACCCACGCTGCACAGGCTGGCTAGACTAGCATTTATTAAAATATTTATGACCGACTTAGGTGTAGATGGTGTATATTTTAAGTATTGGTACACATTGCATAATGGCGTTCATTAGAACGTTTGAAACGTTCGCGGTGTAAAATAATAATTTAAACTATTATATAAGGAGAAGGTATTGACATGAACTTTAAAATTAGATAAGTAAGAGCAGTTAAATAATTAATCATTGCAATTTTAAAGTGCTGTTTTACTACATTCTGGGCGGTGAAGGAAAACATCACAAAGAACCTATCTGAAGAATAAAATATTTTGAGGATGTGTTAAGCTCGAAACCCAAAATAGTCTCCTTGATCAGTTCAGAAGTGAGAGGCCTTTGCCTTTGCCTAGCAGTGAGATGTATATATATATAACTTACTAACTTAGTAATGAGAGGATATGAATTTTTGGGGCTTTTCCATAATATACTACGTCTCTAAAATAATTGGTGCCATGCAAATGCGATCTATGGGGAGACCTTTGTTCAGATGTGGACTTTTATAGGCTTTAATGAATTCATGAATCTTGACGTCGCATCGAGATTAGTACCAATAGGTTGCTTCACTTTTATAATTAAAATATAAAATTTAAACCTTATTATACGTAATAAGAAAAAATTCTACGCAAAATTCCTATAATTAAGCCTTCTGGCAGTGTATGCAAATATACAACTTAATACAGGGTTAACGTCCTAAATCTGCTAACATTGTAGTTTCAATAAAAGAGGTTTTACTGTGTCAGAGTCCGCCACCGTTATCTAGATCCAGTTTACTACAAGCTGGCTTCGAAAAAAAACTGGTACAATAAATACCTTAAGCATAAATATAATGACATTTCATATGTTCTACGTAGCACTGCTCGCAGTACGTAATAACATCTGTTTGTTCATCTTTTAGCGATTAAGTTGAAAGGCAACTAAAACATAGGCAATTTTCTTGATCGATACTTATATCTTTAATGCTGCGGGACCGCTGATTCAATTATGAAATGCATTTGTATATACAAATAATTGTTTCGACTCTGAGTGTTTGTATATGCGCAATTTAGGTATTTAAACGCTTCCATTTTTTTTAAATGTAATTCTATTAGAAAGATACATATTCTTTACAGGTCACTTATTGGGGTTATTTTTGATATATTAGCTATATATATATATATATATATATATATATATATATATATCTACTTCTTAAAATAACTATGTCTATATATTTTTTATTACATTGGAGAAAAGTTAAAAGCTTAGCCTTCCTAATGGTAAGTGGCTACACATTTTACGTGTAAGTGTAAGTAGCTCACAGAATACCAGCGTAAAATAGCAGCTTAATGCTGCTGTGTTCGTATGGTGAGAGTAGAGAACCGGAGACCCTTTTTACTGCAAAAGAGGCATATCATCTTAGTCCTCAGGGCTGACAACGCATCTGCATTTTGATTCGCAAACAAAGATAGATGTAGATGTCTATGAGCCACAGCAACCACTTACCATCAGGTGGACTGTGCTCGCTTGTCACCCTATCTTATGAAAAAATGTACACCCCACGTCACAGATAAGTTGTTACACCTAGAGGAATGAGATGGAATGTTGTGCAGTTCTGTTATTATACTCACTGTTTTACACTAGTCGCCGGCGGAATTAGGTAAGAGAGTAGTAGAAACTCAGACGAAGGCAGATAAGGAGTCCTATCGCAATTCAACCATGTCCAAAACTAACAATTTGCGTGTATTTTGATTGAACTTAGGTGAAACGAGCAATCTCTACATTATAATGATTTCTCATATTTACGACAGCCACACATTGAATGGAACTAATTAAAAAATTCAATCATTCTACATCACTTTGTCTTTAAGTTAACACTATTTTGATAACAATGTTTAGTGTATTTGAATGTACTGCATAATGCGGTTTTAGTTCTCACACTGCGTGACACTCTAAAGCCTTACAATCACCGTCAAGCGCTCCTCGGATCCAAAGGCTTAGCGTGTCCTTTAAAGTATAAAGACAGATAAATAGGACGTCTGTATGGATCGGACTGGACCACCCATACCGACTGGCATGAACAATCTTCGTAGCCAACGTGATAATAAACTTTGTTGTTTCATATCAAACAGTTCAAGTGTTAAAATAACTGAAAAATGCTTCAAGAATATTGTGCTCAGATATCGGAATAGAATAAACCAATACTCGTAAATATCTATTACAATAAAATATGTTCTGGTCTGAAAGGTAATAATTATAGGCTGTGATTTCATGTGGTATTCCATTTTAATCCACAGAAGTGACAAGCCTCCTTTGTTTGAAGCTGGTTGTAGATGTTCATGAACTGCAGCATCCAATTACCACCAGGTGGTCTTACCTGACGTGGTATCTTTTTTCTATAGAATAAGGATAACAAACGAGCATACAGTTCACCTGATGGTAAGTGGATGCTGTGGACCATAGAAATCTACATGTATTCTCGATTAAGAATTAAAATTCAGATGCGTTGTCACACCTGAGAACTAACATTGGATACCTCGTTTCCAGTAAAAAGGTGCTCTACACTCACTATAAGAAACATAGCAGCATTGCTGCTATTTTACGCTGGTATTCTGTGAGAGCGTGGTCCTTCTTCGGTCGACAATCATAATACAGGTGCAACATGTTTAACAAACGACCACGTTTAAACTCAATAAACCAGTTGTAAACAGTGGCACGAGATGGGGCTTCATCGTGAAACGCCAATCGAAGTCTATCATAACTTTCTTGTTGACTTAAATGACATCGAAAGTCATAAAAATCATAGTACGAAAATTTTCTCGCGTTAAATTCATGCTGACGTGACACAGACAATTTTCAATTTGCCGCCAAATCGTAAACAAATGACAAATTAATAAAATACAAACACAATAATATTGGCAAAGAGTTCCATATTCAAAATTTGAACTTATTTTTTAATTATATCGTTTAAAAGCCAGTTCTCAAAACTTTCAGTGTCACCCTCGTAGTAGTATTACTTAAAAATCCTAAATAAATAATAAAAGACATTTTAACCCCAAGTTAATACATTCCATATAAATGGAAAATATAAATAATATAAAAATATACACACGGACAGAAAAATTATATATATAAAGTAATATATAATTTTTCTGTCCATGTGTATATGACTGGACCGATTTTGATGAAATTTTGTGTATGCTATTAAGTTGATTCGAGAATGGTTTAGATTCACAGTTTGCCCCGGTAGGTGGCGCTGTTGTCGAGATTCAGACATCATCCGTTCGAAGGATCGCTAGTATAGATATATAAATTGGTATATTATGTATTTCTCATTGTATGTATCACATTAAATATAAATACCAAAAGTAGTTCGCATATATCTAATTATTAACATAACTATATTAAAGTAAAAAGTTACAACCTATATACGTCCCACTGCTGGGCACAGGCCTCCTCTCATTTCTGAGAGCGTTTTAGGGCAAGGAAATGTCCGCCGCGCTGCCCCAATGCGTGTTGGCGAACTTCACATTCTTCGAAATATTTTTTTTTCTTATTTCTCACATGCAGGTTTCCTCGATGTTTTCCTTCACCGCCGAGCACGTAGTAAATGAGCACTTAAAATTGCAATTAACAATTTCATTGGTGCCGGCGGGGATCGAACCCGGGTTGCTCGCGTATTGCGTATTGTGAAACTTACAGCGAGCGCTAACCATCTGAGCTACCACGGCTCTATATACTCGTATACTTCATAAAATGTTACGTTTTATCTTTGTTCTTCTTCTTAACTTAGCATATAACTAATTACGGTATTAAAAAAGAGGTCTCTAGGGTATTCTCCGTGCTGCGGGCTGTTCGAAAGAGATACCGCGGCTCCGGAACGTAAGGGCACTGAAGGAACACGGATGGTTTTAGTCAGTAAAGTCTGACACTCCTTCCGCTCCACCCACAGCGAAAGGCGTCATTAGATGATTTTCCATCCGCAAAAAAAAAAAAAAAAAAGGTATTCTCCGTGAGTGTATATTTTATTCAGGTAAAAAGCTCTTCCTGGCTCATTAATGGCCTGGTATTTGCATTTTGTTTTGAACCGCCTAAATATGTTTTTGTTATCTGATCTTCTTAGATCTTTAATTTTCGAGAATAAAAGTCACAGACAAAATAAAATTAAAATAAAACAAAAATAAAGCTTTTTTTTTTCATTGAACATTTAGAATACTTTTTACGTTTATTGCATCTCATAAATTATGTGAATAGCTTTAGGTACAACTTTAACTCGACAGCAGGGTTGTCAACGTTAGTCGATATTATTCCAGACTAGGGTTTCCAAACGTGCTATAAAATATAGTCCTTACAATAATATGAACCCTACGGGAATAATTATAATTCGCTTTTAGATTAGTTCTAATAAAAACTATTGTAGAACTAAATCTAAAATGCGTGAAAACTATGAAGTTTGGCTTAAAAGTTTTTTTTAAAGACTAAGTACTAAATAGCGGTGGGTTCACTGTTGTGTTTCGGTCGGTAGTGATGAAGGTAGTAGGACTCCTAGAGGCCCGTCTGGGTAGGTACCACCCTCTTACCTATTTATGCTGCCAAATAGCAGCGCTTGCACTGCTGTGTTCCCGTCTGAAGGGTATAGAGAGCCAGCATAATTACAGGCTGAGAGGCTGCTAGAGTCAAGAAATTGGTTGCAAGTGTCCATGGGCTGTGGTAGCCATTTACCATTAGGTGGTCTATAAGTTCGCTGTCACCTTAATATTATTTAAAGAAAAAACCAAACACATGTAATAATCTCATATTTTATAATCATAATCATTTTCCAATATCGGGATTGAATATTTTTAATTGTACATATTATTTTTCAGGAAAAAGTGGCCAGCCCTAAAAGCTCAACGCAGCAATTGTCAAACGACTCCGGTCTCCCAACATGTTTATGCCATGCAATACACATGTACTCTCGTCCCTCAATATATTCTACTACGTAATTATACGGAGCTAGTTACAGAGTCCTTTGAGTGATGTATTCGCATGCGCCGCGGGTTCAATTCCATTCTCACTTTGATAGTTGGCTTTTGTTCGACACAAATGAATGGATTTGTATGCATGCGTACTCTTTTAGATAGTGTTATTAGTAGATTTTTTTTAATATGCTTAGATGGAATGCCCCGCATCCAGTAAAAAGGGTCTACGATTCTATACACTCAGCATACGAAATACAGCAGCATTGAGCTGCTATTTTACGTTGGTATTGTGTGAGATCGTGGTCCTTTCCTGGTCGAGTCATACGTGCTACAACCATACACGAGTTACAAACATAAGATAGCTGCAGCATGGCTCTACCACGTAAGAAATCACGTACCATCTGGATCAAACTTTAAAGTCGCAGGAGCGTTGTCACCCGTGAAATTAAGTGCTTTATCTGGGTCTCCTAACCTTCAAACCGGAACTCGGCAGTGGCTGTAACGATCTTAAAAAGCTAAAATACGTAAGAGAATAAATAGTACGAACCCAGACGGACTGCTAGATAAAAAAGGAGTCCTTGACCTAAAACTTTTGCCTTAGTTTTCTATTAATAAATACTATCACCTTGCATTATATTAGTTTATTTTTTATATAAGTATTAACTATTAACCCTTTCGCTGTCCCGTGCACTACAAATAGGTCATTGCTATTGTTTTACTATTGTGTCTGAAAACCGGACAGTGTAAGTGTTAATTTACTACTAATTATTTTAATGATGTATGTCGTTTAGTGACTGCGAGAGAGAATTCACTATCCTCCGTTCACTATCCCGCGGGTTTCGTTAGAATCAACAAAGGGAAACTGAAACAGGAGATGGACAGCAGCATCTTCCTGATGACACCTCAAAAAATATACTATGGTTGCGAACTCGCTTGACAAGGGTGGCAACTATGGGTAACATCCACCTACAAGGCAATCTATGGGGAGGCCTTAGTTCATAATCGGGCTTTTTATTTTGATAGGCTGTAATGAATGAATGATGATCAATTATTGTACTTGACCATGATATCGTTTATTGACAATATATTTTTTATTAATTTTTATTTAAGTATATCAAGCCAAATCCAATCCAATCAAAGTCAATAAAAAGGTCAACCATGGATTCCTCCTTTTTATTTCTGGAACAAGGACGTCCCATGCAATTAATAGGTACACATGTACTTACAGATAAAATTGCTCATTTCTTAATTAGAACACGCATATAGAATAATATACACTTAAAAATTAAAGTCACATTTAAAATGCCTCACTTTACCAATTAAAATCTAACAGCTGCAAGCAATAAGCTGAACATGGATGAGCACGTGACAATTCTATTGAGCGTGTGATCCGTGTAACCGGATAATCCCCGAGGAGATCAGACAGGTCCAGTAGCAGTTCGTTTGGAAACCATGCGTTTGTGTTTCTTAGGATTTGTCCGGGTTATATCTTAAGTTAAAGAGACAAAGCAGCAGTTGATATAAAATAATTGGTATAATAAATTATATAGACGCGAATGACTTAAGGTTAACTCGCTAAAGGAATCACAAAATGAACAGCGACTTGTTATTGAATTGAAACGGCTTCGAGAGACCAAACTCCGTATTAGGCGAAAAGTAGTAGCGCAAACAATAAATCTTGTATTAGAAAGTAATGGACTTCCAAACTTGGAAACGATCCTTTATTGGAAATTCAATACAGACCCTTAAAGTAACATATCTCATTTCATTCCGTATAAATGAAAGAATTTAAGAAAATGCGAATAGCAATTTTCTATTAAAAAGCATTTCTATTAAAAAAAAACTCTTACGTCTTATGTCGTGAGCGACAATTATTTTTCTTTTGAAAATTATTATTATTATTTGTGATCATTTCTAGACGTTTTCAAGACTCTTATTAAAAACGTTTTTAACAGACTTCAAAAAAGAGGTTCTGAATTCGACCCGTATGTATGTACGTAAGTATGTATGTATGTATTTTAAATGTATATCTATGCATGTATGTGTTTCTATGTGTATATTTATGCATGTATGTGTTTCCGTATTTTTGTTAGAGTGGAGTCCTCTGTTTGTTTTGTTTTTGTGTATTAATAATCGGCCAAGTGCGAGTCGGACTCGCGCATGAAGGGTTCTGTACCATCGTAATACACGTTTTTAGTAGGAGAGCCCCTTTTAATTTATAATTTTTTTTTAATTTTTATTATTTGTTGTTATAGCGGCAACAGAAATACACATTCTGTGAAAATTTCAACTGTCTACCTATTACGGATCATGACATACAGCCCGCTGACAGACAGACGGACGGACAGCGGAACCTTAGTAAGTAGGTACGAAACCCTAAAAAGTTGTAAAAAAATATATTTATTGTTAACTTACATAAACGATCGAAAAAGTAGAGAAATCCGTTTAAACAACCTAATTTTTAGGATTGAAAAATCCGGTTATTATCGAAAGCTTATTGTAACCCTACGTTCGGCCTGAAGGGTTAGTAAAGCGGGAGTTACGTAACGGCGACGGTGTGGGAACTTCAGTGAATTACCGAGGTACACCGGCTGTGATATGACTTAGGTCGTTATGAAGAATAATGATATGTGAAAGTGGTACATTTCTACCGATCGATGGCTGTGCGACACGCCTTTGTTTGAGTAGAAAGCTCGCTCAGAATTCCCGACGGGTTAGCGATATCAGCCGTGACGGGGAACGGCACTTGAAGCCAATAAACATGCGCCGCGTACAATTTTAATAACGTACACAATTATTATTACCGGTATCTTTTCGTAATTAATTTCTGAATTTATATTGACATTTATTACACTGTCGAAGTAAAATGTGATGTTAAAAGTTAATTTAAGTAAATAATCACAAGAGATAGGATTTATTATTCATAAAGTTGTTATTATTATGAATTCTGAATTTAGGCGATACGAAAGCTTAAATACAGAGTCCCTTTTTATTGTCAAATGCAGGGTTCACCGTGACATTTTTACGTGAGACATTTTATATAACTTTATATCTAAACAAAAGTCGTAAGGCGGATAGCGATTTACACAATAATTTTTACTGTAATTTAAAAAATGTACCAAAACTACTAGTACTCTGAAAATCATCAATGCTCGAAAATAATCATCACTATAAAGACCTGAAACAACGCATATAATATAACAGCGGTATTGATATTTTATTAACAAAGATTGAGGATGAATGATTTTTTTTTATATGTTATTCTAAAGTATAAAATTCAATTTTCATTTATAATTTAAACGACTTTAGATTTTAGATACTTTTGAATAACCTGCTATGTATGAGATTGTCATTCGAGAAGCTTTCTTCCTCATCGGTTGTTGGTTTTTCAAACAATATGGCCGGCGTTTTGTCACTTGCTTTTGTGAACTTGAAGATAACGATGTATAAGTATTTATATAAATCAGTATAAAAAATTGTAATAAATTCGAAAGTAAAAACTAAAATCGCTCTCGCATTCTCCTCTAACTTGTATTCAGATGCCGCATCAACAGACGCAGTCAGGCCGTGTTACTGTCAAGTGGTCATCAGAAAAGTCCGAACCAGTCTTCTCAACCCTGCGGCCCATTATTATATTGCCCACTTAAAACAGACCGTCCAACAAAATCATGATATTTGTTTGTAAGCTTTAAATTAATGAATATTACCAAACTCATTTAAAGTGGTATTCTTCCGTTCCTTTATCACCCCGCGTAAAGTCCACCACTGATATGAACCTGTACCATGATACTACGTACGAACCCGTAATGATTATGTCCTCCTGGTCGAATTTCTTCCACGTTCTCAAAAATACAGGCGTAAAATAGCAGCTTAATGCTGCTATGTTTCGTGTGGTAAGGGTAGATAACCGGAGACCCTTTTTACTGGTAGAATGTATATTTTTATTTCTAATCGTGGATCGATGTAGGTATTAATGGATCACAAGGTCCTCTTCCCATCAGGTGGACTGTGTGCTCTTTTGTCACTCTTATTCTATATAAAAAAATATATTATGCAACTATGTGCCACAAATGTATTCGTGAACATAGAAGCACTCACGCGTCCTAACTTGCCCGTGCTCCATGTGATGCGAGGAGATCGGAAGTAGGCTAGGATGCATTGTGAGAGACAAAGGTACACTCGAAACAATACTAGAAACTAAAACAAATGCTTTGATTTGTATGAAATGGATTCGAACATTAGAACCGCAGCGTAGTAGCTACTCTTTAAACTTTGGCTATAGGAAGTAGGATTTCATTATTTTAAGGAAAAGTGTTGAAAAAGAAAATAAACGATAGTGCGTTATACAAGTGGTAAAATTTAAAATTTTGCACAACCAACTTCAATATAAATTATTAAGGATAACTCAATAACTATAGGTCAGACCTCCATCAAATTTATATGGGACTACATAAGAAGCACTAGCTTTCAAATAAAAAAGAATCAGCGAAATCGGTTCACCCAGAAAAAAGGTTTGAAAGTAACAAACATAAAAAAATTGAAGTCGGTAGATAAGATGAGAACATCATCAATGTAGTCGAAGTCAATTAAATAATAATTATTAAGGATAACTCAAAAACTTCTAGTTAGATCTTGAACAAATTTATATCCGACCACATGAGAAGCATCAGCTGTCATATAAAAAAAGAATCATCAAAATCGGTTCACCCAGAAAAAAGTTCTGAAGTAACACATATTAAGTCGAATTGAGATCCTCCTTTTTTTGAAGTCGGTTGACAAAATAGAACACAGTCTGCACATTGCGTTGAAATAAAGCTTCATTGCAAAAACGATTGCGATTCTTTTAAAGATCACATGGTAGTTAGGAAGGAGAAGTAAGAGATTCAGAAATAGGAAATAGCATTCTTACTTCGAATTAGATAATAGATAATTTTTCATATGAATATCATTACCAGATATGCTTAATATAGATATACGCTGAAAGCAAATTCATTCGCTGATTCGGATCGCGAGTGCAATATGCGATTTTGTCGCTTCGAATTATTGGATAATTTGGTGGCCTGCGTTGCGCTGCATCCTTACAGCCCTATTATGCAAATGTTCCGATAAGCCCGAACAGGGAATGTCGTCGCCGTACAGTTTTGGCGTCGCAAAAAGCTTTTTAGATCGAGATTCCCCCTTACTACCTAAGAATACCCCTTTTAAAGTTTAAAAAGGAAAAGAGCGCTATGGCCCGATAAGTGCTCTAAAGATGAGACGAGTTAAAACTGCAAAGAAACACGGTATTCATGCCAGACCGTGGATGTCGTTCTATAAGAGTAAAACGCTTAGCTTTTAATGATGAAAACTCCGTTGAACATTCAATGTGTTTTAAAATTATCGTTACTGTTACAGCCTATTAAAACTACACTGCTGAAAATGTCTGATGAGGATATTTACCATAATTGCCACGTTTGGCAGGCGGGTTGGCAACCGCAGTTTGTTATTTTTAGTTCTTATTAGGAAATAGCTGTTGCCCATCTTCAGGTTTGTTTCCCTGTTGCCTCTTACGACACCCACGCGACGATATAGGGTAGTGGATATAATTAAACCGCCACTTCAGGATTAAAGTCGGTTTTCAAAATTTATTTTATAGGATAGGGTGACAAACGAGCACACAGTCCACCTGATGGTAAGTGGTTGCTGTGACCATAGACATCTACATCTATCCTCAATAAAGAATTAAAATGCAGATGCGTTGTCACCCGTGAGGACTAAGGTGGAATGCCTCGTTTCCAGTAAAAAGGGTCTCCGGTTCTCTACACTCACCATACGAAACACAGCTGTTAAGCTGTTAAGCTGCTATCTAATATGCTATGCTATATAAAATCATGTAATTTAGAAAAGCTAACGATTGAAAAAACATAAACAATTATAATTCCTCAATAACCTGGACTGGATGTATTATATATATACTTTTATTACCAGACGTAAAACACCAACCAAAATACCCAGACCAAAGACGTGGAGCAGCGTCAAAGGTGCGAGGTATCTGGTATTGCGATTGAAAACCCGCCTGCCAAGCGTGGCGATTATGGCAAATCTTCTTCATAACGGGAAATGCCCATCTCCAGCATTGGACTTTTAAAAGAAAGATAATTTATCATTATCACTGACCATGCACAAGTCTACTGCTGAATAAAGGCTCCGAAGATATTTTGTTTCCTCACGATGTTTTTCTTCACCACAGACAGATCACATGGTAAACCCGCACTTGAAATTGCAATTAACAATTCATTTAGTACTTTTAGAGGTAGAGGTTTTTTTCCTATAGAGGGTAGGTTCAAAGGGTAGCTGTTGTAGCTTTCTCGCACTCGCGGGAATGAAGAGGTTATACTTTTTACATTATTTTAAAGTATTTAAGTATGGCAGTGTTATCAGAAACCTGAACGCATTATGTAATTATGTTCGCAATATATTATCCAAGTTATTTACGAGGCAAGTAACAGTTTTATATAATATAATATAGTTATTAGATGCATAGAGATCGTAAAAACATCCTGATGGCGCCCACAAACCAGTTTAAGTCCCTGTTTATAACCACTGTCTCTCTCCGAACTTTTCTTACGCGTGGTGCGAGAGCGTCCTGTACCTGCGTATATATATATATTAGCGAGGCGTAGTATATTTGTATGCTTGTAAAGAGAAATAGTTTAATATAACCTATAAAATACATTGGTAGTCTTGGAATACGTCGGTTTTTAAATCTAATTCTCTCGATATATTTTAATCGTAGCAGAATATAAAACAACACGGGCTACCGGCGGACCGGAGGGGTGTAGCCATAGCATTTTTCCCTGATACAGAACTGTCTGTCAGAATTTTTTGCGGGGGGAAATCTGCCCACCCAAAAACAATCGTCTATCACTACGAAACTCACACATAACAATTAAAACAATTTCACACATACATAGATACATTGTGACAGAATCGCTAGGTGACAGCGACAACTCGGATACAGACTGGGATCAGTCGCTCGACCGATCTGCATACTGTATAAACGGCCATTATTATTGTAATTTTTAAGTTTAAAAAGAAGTAAATAGCAATAATGTGATTAATAATTACTATTATATTAAAGGTAACGCCTCCTTTTTGTAAATTTGACGTTGCAGATCTCTGTTTGCAGCAAAAAACTGAACAATTCGGCATTTTTGTAGGACGTCGCTTTAGTCGCTTCAGTCGCGCAACTAGATTTAGTCTAGTGAGCAGTGCGGCTGCAACTAGTTTTATTGTACGTATAGGACCGCGTGGACTTATACTTTGACAGAGGGAAACGCTTGCGTATAGCTACACCCCTCCTATCCGCCGGTAGCCCGTGTCGCTCTATGTAGCAGCACAACAGATGGAATTCTAGTCAAACGTTGATTCAATATATACTTACATATATTATATGCACAATAATAAATGAAGACATCGCTTATATGAATAAAACCGTAATAATTTTATGAACAGAAAATACTATTTTTATGGATACACTCCGGGGTTCCATATTTAAAATACATTTATGATCACAGAAATAGTTGCACAGATTATATCATAATCGGGCGATAAAAGCAATAAAGATAGGGAGTTATACGATGTAACACGTTAGCACACCTATCGGTGATACTTTGGATTCCGTTACCGGAGTCAATACACCTCTTGATTTGCATAATCGAAGCATATTGGAGTATTGGAGTGCGGGTAAATTACAGTCGAATTACGTAGCTTGGAAATGATACAGTGGGTCTAATACTGGAAAGACTATTTCTGAATACCTATTCCTTAATTTTCATGAGATATATAAGCTAACAAACGATGTGTTTACTTTATTTTAAGTATATAAAATCGCTCTGAATGTTTGTTCCTTTTACAGAAATTTGCCTGATCGTAAATTACCCTATTATGTTGTATTATGTCTATTATGATTGATTAGGCGACTCTTGATGAACTAGTATCAATAATCGCATATTATTATAGTATGATAGAAGTAGTTTTGAAAGTATAAAAAAAAGTGATAGCATTGCCTGTATTTTTTAAACAATCAAATTTAAAAAAAAGGAAAAGCGTACATAAAAAAATACTGCTAATTTAACTGAAATTGGTGCTAAGACAAAGTGTATCGAGTAATGAAATAATTAAAAAGAAAATATATATATAAGTATTTAAATACTATTATTAGAAATGATTGTGTTATTATTAATTTTTTTGAAGACGGTCCTTAATTTTACAACTAAAACCTCTTCTATATCAGTTACAAGAGAAATTTCATCGTCTGTTTTTCTACTAGTTGAGGGGAAATTTTTTCTACACATTTAAATGATCTATTTAAAAAAAGATATATAGTTAAAATCGGTTCACACCCGGCAAAAATTATCGTACACAACACAAACAAATATAGTTTTGAGTTAAGAACCTCCTCAGTTTTTGCGACATTTAATAATGTCCTTATTTGCATTAATTGAAATTAAAAGCTTTTAACATCTATGTTGCTGACAAAACAAGCAAAAATCCTCTTAACTGCATGACAGAAAGCTTTAATAGACTCTTTCGTTAAAAATACCAGAAAAAAAAACTATTTTTTTTTCTGTCTTCATTCAAAGACATCTGTACCGCTCGTGCCAGCAACCCATATGTATGCAATGCGAATGTAGGTAGACGCCTCACAACCTAATTCCTTTGCCGGTCTTACGACGGAAGCGTACATAAAGATACTCATCCGCACTTTGTTGGTATCTCGCGCATTCCTACAAAGGCCTGTGCTTTTCTTTAATACTACATGAAACTAGTCAAGTCCTGGGAATTTTCTTTTGGCCCTTGTGTTTTGTGACGTCGACGTCGAGTTGCAAGTTTCTAATATTAACAATTCACATTCATAGACTAGATAACGGCATTTTTCTTTTTTCTTAAACGACATTTTCGACGTTAATAATGTAAGATATTTATATTTTACAAGTAAAGGTGAAAACGAGCATACTGTCATCAATGATTATAATACTGCTATTTTACGTAATTTTTGTGAGAGCGTGGTCTCTTCGTTAGAACCAGCTCATTCGTGCTGCAGCTATATAGTTTACGTTTTTAATTGTTAACTCAGTTAATATTTTAATTAAAAACTAAATATACATATATATAATAAATATACATATAAAACTAAATATAAATATACATATAAAAACTAAATAAACATAGCATAAACATGAGACCTCGTAACCATCTTAGATCATCTTATGAGACGTTCAGTAGATAAGTCATTCGCTAGATGACGGTGCGATTTAAAGGCCAAAAATGTGTGGAAGGTTCAATTAATTTTATGACGGAAACTGAAAAATCCAAAATTATTCTGCCGTATGGTTACACAGACATATTATTCAATTAGCTCGATAATTAAATTCTATGTAATGCATGCGTACTCAAAGCAATAAAATTCTCCAACAAGCGTATTCGTGATAGAACAAGGTCTGGCGAAACTAGCTATTAAGAATAATTCGTATGCGACTCTATTGGAGTTAGTAATGAGAAATATCCATTCAAATGACGTCACAGCTTTTCGAAACTGGGAAACATTCGCATCACACAGTTAACGCAATCGTCCGAATGCGCGCGGAGTGACATTTTACATTCAATCAGGTATTTTAATAGGGATTATGAATATCACGAGTGTTTAATAAGCTATTCGATAGTTCTATTTTGAATACATAAACATTTATAAATCGATTAGTGTTTTCTGAAGCTCGTTAAAGAAATTTTATTGGTAAAGTAAGTGCAGCTATACACCTTTACACCCATGTCATAATTTTCTTAGGTAATGGGCCTTCTTTATATGCAGTATGCAGTATGCAGTAGCCACTTACCATCAGGTTGACTTTTGAGTTTTTTTTTTGAAGTTCGTTCGTCACTTAAATTTTTATGTAAAATTATTAAACTAAATTTGAAGTGGCATCTCTACCATGTTTTAAATAACAGGTAATTGGCAATATAAATAAAATAACCACAAAAAAAAAATAACAAAATGTAATCAACAGCCGTTACAAGTTCAAGAGTGGGTAAACGCAGGATCGATAATGCTGCGTTTTTGAATGAATTTTCCACTATCAGCCAACGTCAGAGCTTCGTTTTTTTATAGAATAAGGGTGACAAACGAGCACACAGCCCACCATCTATTCTCAATAAAGAATCAAAATGCAGATGCGTTATGAATGCCTCGTTTCCAGTAACAGGTTTATACGTGGTAGAGCCATGCTGCAGCTATATTAATAGTATAGTTGAAGCACGAATGGGTCGGCTCGACCGGGGAAGGACCACGCTCTCACAGACTCCCAGCGTAAAATGCAGCTTAATTCTGCTGTATCGTATGGTGAGTGTAGAGAACCGGAGACCCTTTTTACTGGAAAAGAGGCATTCTATCTTAGTCCTCACGGCTGACAACGCATCTGCATTTTAATTCGCAAACGAAGATAGATGTAGATGTCTATGGGCCACAGCAACCACTTACCATCAGGTGGACTGTGTGCTCGTTTGTCACCCTAATTCTATAAAAAAAACCCAGGGGTTTCAGGTTCTCTACACTCACCATACAAAACACAGCAGCATCAAGTGCAGGCATGGTTAGTACTTGTACAAATAATTGGCATTCTCCTTTACACCCAAATTGGATTCTCATTACTTATACCTCAAAGGAAGAACAAAAAAAAATTAAATTCTGTTAATGCAATTTAATTTAAGTTACAAAAGGAAAATATAATTTTAACTATTCTAATATATTTAATAATTTTACATGCATTAGGTTGTTATTTTCAATGATATGGTAGAATTTTATTTTGTTTAATTAAATGCGTACTCAATATAAACTTTTTTCAAAATGTATCAGTTGCCGTGTGGTGAGGTGGCAGTATAAGAGACGACTGTGGGAAATGCCATAAAAATCTAATGCCTTCCGATAGATGGCGGTGTAATCATCTGGTTTACGCCAGATGTAAAACTCCCAGGCCGACGACGGCCAGCAGCGTCTAATGTGCTAGACATCTGGTACTACGGTTGCCAATCCGTTAGCAAAGCGTGACGAACGACGGCATATCCTTACTACAACAAGAGAGTCCAGAAGTGGACTTTCACGAGCAGATTAAGAGGATTAATATAAAATATGGGCGCTTATCCGCGTGGTATGAGCGAGCGGAAAATGAGGAGCGCAGTGGTAGATACAAGGGTTTACCGGGGGTCCAACGTAGGGACGGATCATTACTTGGTCTTATGCCGAATTAATGGTCTATTCAGACGTTGGCGGCATCGGACATCTGTGTCTACCACTGCGTTACAGCGTATAAGAACAGAGAGGTTACAAGATGAAGGTGCAAAAGAGAAGTACAAATGTAGACTGAGAGAAAATATAAGTGGTATGGATGAATTGTGTATGAATGATTTAGACTTGGAGACTGTGTGGTATAATGTCAAGAAAGGTTTGGTGGATGCAGCTACCGAAGTATGTGGTGTAAGTAAGAGAACGAATGAAAAGAAAAATAACACTTTATGGTGGGATGATAAGGTACGGATGGAAGTAGAAGCAAAGAAGAGACATGGTTAGATTTACTAGCAAGGCTAGTTATTCTAGCATGAATGATGATATTGAAAGAAAAAGGCAGTCTTTAGACATCTAAATAAGAGAGTAAAAGAAGTAGTTGAAAGGAAAAGCAGAAAGAACGGATAAGAATGATAGAAGAATATCGGATAACTTCAGGCAAATATTAAAATGTTGGAAACTCGTAAGAACTGCCAGGGACATTCAAAACAGCCTAGAATGGATGCTATACGAGACCAGAATGGCTGTATTCTGAATGACGAAGTGTCGAGTTTAAGGAGATGGAAGGAATACTTTGAAAGCGTGTTTATGGTGATGAGACGTTTGAATTAAATGAAATAGAAATTCCGAAGAAGAGGAAAGAGAGATAAGTATAGATGAAATAATAAAGCAATGAAAAGTATGAAAGCAGGTAAGGCAGCCGGATATGATAGAGTATCATTCAAATATGGGGAGCTGGAAGGAAGTGGTAGCAGACCTGCTGTACACCTTGTTTAATTTGTGTTGGGAACTTAAGCGGTACCAGGGAGACTGGTGTAAAGCCGTGATAGTCCCACTATATAAAGAGAAAGGATCGCAGGACTGTAAAACTACTCGTGGTATCAGTCTTCTGCATTGTGAGGAACTATGCTAAGGTACTAATTGAGAGTTATGAAAGATACTGATGGAAAAATTTGGGATGTGCAAGCAGGATTTAGAAAGGAATGGGATGTACGGTCAGGTCTTTCCATGCATGATCGCGGAAAGTTTTTGGCCAAAACCAAAAGGTTTTTGCGTTCGTGGACTTGGAAAAGGCTTATGATAAGTGGACAGGGATGTATTAGCAAACACTGAACTCATTTGGGTTGAGTGCTGGGTTGTCTGAGCATTAGAGAAGTCTCTGTATAGGGACTCAGTGCTTGTCAGGATCAACGAGGCCTACTCGGACTGGTTTGGCATCCATAAAGGGTCGACAGGGCTGTGTGGCTTCCCGTGGCTGTTCAACCTATTTATGGACAGTTGTTTGGAAAATCTGAAAGTTGAAGAATGCGGGTTAAGAATGGGTGAGTTAACCGTCAAATGCCTTTGTACGCCGATGATCAAGTCATACTCGCGCGTCGGCGGCCGAGTTGCAAATGATGGTTACATTAATGAACATTTCATTAAAAGAAAGGAATAGTGAACACAAGTAAGACGAAAGTTATGGTCTTTGAAAGAAAAGTAAAACAATATGTGAAATAAGAATAGAAGGGGAATTAGTCGAGCAAGTAGATGAGTTTTGTATTTGGAATGTGTATTGCTTGGGGATGGTAGGTGAGATAAGGATATAGAACGACGAGTGAACGCAGGAAATAAAGTAAATGGGGCTCTACACTCTGTTGTGGAAAGTCAGAATGTGTCCAAAAGGCACGTGGCAATTCACAATGCTGTGTTAGTCCTACTTTAATGTATGGTAGTGAAAGTTGGGTGTGTGTAGAAGAAGCACGAGAGTAGAATAAATGCTGTAGAAATGCGGTCATTAAGGGTATGTTAGGGCTGAATCTGAATGACAGAGTGAGAAATTGTGTGATAGGAGAAGAGTGTGCAAACCGCAAGATGATGTTGTGACCAGGATTAAGAAAGGAACGCTTCGGTGGTTTGGTCATGTAGAAAGAATGAATGAGGAAAAAGTGACAAAGCAAATTTATGTGGCAGAGGTAAACGGCAGAGTCGGGAAGGGACGCCCTAGACGAAGGTTTATCGACCAAATTGGCGATATACTGAAAATGGGCCAAATTAAGAGTACCCTTAACCGAAGAGCGTGTATGCGTAGGTATATGGATGTGGAGGAGGCGAGAAAGGTGTGTCAGGGTCGTGCCAAATCGAAGTCCATAATCTCTGCCTACCCCTCTGGGTGACAGGCGTGAGTGTTTATGTTATGTTATGTTATGTTATCCGCGTCTACCGTTTTTTTGTTTTTGATGTTTTTTACCATAATTCAAAGTATTTCAAACTTTAAGATTCTCTATTACCATTAGATAGTTGAGATCTTTTGTAATTAAGTTGTACAATGTGATTTACCGGTGTAGTGTTATCTTTAACCTGGGCGAGTCTCTAGATAAAAATTATAAGGCGTCGAGTTAATCCAATTATTATTTTAATCCAGAGGAATAAAAAAAACATAGCATAGGATTTTACAACACTTACGATTAAATTTTATCCCCACGATGTCATTACACGTAGTTGTAAGTTGTAACTTTTATTGAGCAAAAAAAGTTACGAATGCATATTAATTTTTTTCTTCTATCTCACATGCCGTAGTCTCCTTTTTATCATTTGTAATTACAGCTAGGTCTTTGAACGAGTAAACGCAAGGCGTCACTAAGAAATTCCGACGTGTAATGACGGGCTCACTTCGCTTTGCATCGCGCGTCGAGATAAAAACCACACCAAGACCCGAGTTAAACATTTTTTTTTCTTATTATAAGCCAGTGCTTAATTACAATTCCACCTGGTGGTGAGTGGTGATGAAGCCCAAATCTCACTGTCTTGGCGTAACAAAGGCCTCTTCACACTTACTTTGAAGACACCCAGATTGTAATCGGACAGAAAGACAGAAGCCGGCAAATTATTCCACTCCTTTGCTGTACGCATTACCAAACACAAAATCAACACTGGTCCCATGGTGGGAAGGGGGGAGGAATTAAAACTTATAATTGCTGCGTATACACTCTTCGGAATGTTACACAAACATGTTGCAGACATAAAATTATTTAAATAAATTCACACTAAATTTTTTAAAGGCTATATACCAGCGCAAAATAGCAGCTTAACGCTGTCGTGTTTCGTATGGTGAGTGTAGAGAATCTGAGACCCTTTTTACTGGAAACGAGGCATTCCATCTTAGTCCTCACGGGAGACAACGCATCTGCATTTTGATTCGTAATCGAGGATAGATGTAGATGTCTATGGGCCACAACAACCACTTACCATCAGATGGACTGTGTGCTCATTTGTCGCCCTTATCCTATAAAAAAAAGCTAATAAGAGAAAAAGACATTACATAAAAATACTCTTAATAAAAAGTAAAAGCCAAATTTAAAGAACTAAAAAGAATAAAATAATTTCACATTCTGAACTCGGTGTTAAGATATAGAATCAAAAAAATTAAAGTCCCGACTTCAGAATGTCAATTTTTAAAATTATTTTTAGTATCTTTAAAGTGCGCTTTTATTTTTGTTAAAAGTTATTTTTTTACCCTTTTGAATGAACTAAAGACGACACCTAAATAGTTATATTAAAAACTTCATCTCTTATTTTGCCACCCCTAAATCGTAAATGTCGGTATCGTAAGAGGCGACAGAAGGAAACGAAATAGGCGCAGAAGGAAACGAAATAGGCGACGGGAAAAACTGAAAAACCGATGAAAACCGCCTGCCAAGTGTGGCAACTATGGCAAATAGGCGCATGTTTAGTGGTGGACTTTTGATAGGCTGTAATGATAATGTATAAATTGTTAATAATCTAAAATGATTGTTCAGATAATTAAAAAAAAAAGTGCTTATTGGTCGTAAACAATTGCTATATCGCTTACTAACTTCTTTAGTTTTATCACTTAAAAGAGTTGTTGTACTAATTGTACAAAATATTTACGCATAGCGTGTTATTAGCGAAACTGGAAATAAAAGTAAAAGAAAAAAATTAAAACTCGTCTACACCCACGTATCCCGAAGCGGGCCGACCTGCATCTTCATTTAATAATTCGCGTTTATTCTACTCGCAATGAGGTTTGTTCTTTTATACGTACATGAATATGCGTGATCTTTCCTATACTTTAAGTGAGCAATTCTTCTATGTATATGTATTTAATATATAATATGAAATGGGTTTCTCGAAAAAGGATCTAATGGTTTGGATGATTTTTTTAATTTAGATAGTGTTTCTCATTCCCTAGTTTACCTAGATAGGTGAACTAGGGAATGAGAAACACTACCTGAGAACGATTTTACCCTGAGATTCTGTCCCTGAGAACAAAATTATGTATAAGATTTAATATGAAATAAACTATCTCGAAATAGCGCTATTCTTTGTGCTATGACAGATCAGACATTCATATCACATGTTTATGTTTGCTGCCAGTAACGCCACGCTTAACATATCGGACTGAGTTCTAAATTCAAACTAGTATGAAATATTATTATAGTTTTTTAATGTTGTATAACAAAATATTGTATATTATGTTATGTAAATAAATGTATGAAATATTTCGATACAAAATATTGACAGTGTACCACACAGTACATTACATACATAAAGACACAACTGAAAGAATACTCCGCGTACTTTGAGAAATGATATCGTTTTCCCGATGTTTCCATTAGGTAGTTTCGCGCATTTTTTTAAATTCTTTGGGAAACGTAAATAGTATTACGTAACGTAATTTATGAAATTGGCTGCATCAAAAACAGCAAACTAGCTTGCGAGCGACTTAGCTGATATTAAAGATCTTAAAATTTTAGTTACTTATATCCGCGTAAAAAAATAAATGATGTCCCTAATTCCATTAATTATCTTAACTGTCATTTCCCAATACCAATTGAAAATACTAAGGGCAGTAAATTAACCATTGGTCCATGGCGCTTAACATAACACCATTAGACAAGATAGAATAGTTAGAATTTATGTATGATAGATATGTTTTGCAGAGCCACTCTGCAGTCTTATTACGGCTACAGCACGAATGTATCAGCTCGACCGTAGAAGGACACGCTTGCACGAAATACCAGCGCAAAGAGGCAGCATAGGTTTCGTACGGTCAACCATAAGAATTGGGTAATTTTATACAGTTGTCAAGATATTCCATCTTTGTTCTATGAGCACATCTAGATTTTTATTTTTAATCGTGAACGAATGTAGGTGTCCACGAACCACAACATCTACTTACTCTCACTCACTTCCGAAAACAATTCAAGCAGATAGACGTCAAAGTGTTTTATCACTATAGTCCCTTTCATGGAAATCGCGTATAATTTGCTAACGTACACTTTACTAACACCGACTGTCATTATAATTTACAATTGTCAACAAATCATTTATTTTGAAATATAATGCACGTACCAGGCTGGCGCAACTTCCATAGTAAAAATTGTACGTACGAGATTGGTCAAATTTTAATGACGGTAATCTCTTCTTTCTGCTTTTCGTAATATGTCTATTAACGTCATTGTCAAATCAAATAGGTTCAAATGTCAAATCAAAGAATTATATTTGTATAATTTTATTTATTAAGATTGCTTTAAATTTTGTTATAGAAGCCGTTGTTCATTTACAGAATTGTTAAAAAAATAAATATACATTATAAAACTTGCGAATTAAATGGTGCAAGAAACGGAAAAATAATAACAAGAAAAGGCTATTCGTAGCAATATTTCCTTAGATAATGAAAGGTTTGTGGTGATTTCAACTTTAATTGTAATATGATATTTAACGCGAGTACATTTATGGACTAGCCATCTATGTAGGACAGGTTTTATAGTGTACGATTGTGCATAAATACAAACACACTATTTCCTAAATCTGATACTTCGGTGGGATGGCAATCCGAAACGAACTATGCTTACAAACTACATTATCAATTGTGACTGCTAACATTCTATTTGTTCAATAAAATGTGATTTTATTTATATTATTTTTCAGATGCAAGCAATAGGTGAAATAGCTGGCACATGCACCAATTGAAAAGATTCACATGTTAAAACATATTTGTGGCAAACATTGCAAATCCGAGGATTTTGAACCCAACTAAAACGAACTGTTATTTCATCACTGGACTTAATTTTAACTTCCACTATTATGTGTATAGGTTTCATTTACATGTAGCAAAGATAACATCCTCTAAAGTCACATTTTGGTAAGAATTGATGATATAACTAAACTCAAAGTTATTCGTAATTACCTGGTTATAATTTTTTTTTATATGTTCATCTACAAACATTAGCTATAATGAGCACTCATTTTGAAAGCGAAAATTAGTATGTATAGGTACCTCTGTGAAGAAGCCTAGCGATTTGTACATAGTATTTGTTACACTTAAAAGGAATTTAATCCAATCAGTGTTAAAAAACCCAATATTTTTACTCTTTAAAAAGAACTAATGTTGAATGAAAACAAGCATCTAAACGCATACTATTTATTTTACAGCATAGCAACACTTGTTCAGTGCGGGAACGAAGTCTCGGTCCTGCAATGCCGCAGCCAACCGCTTAGCCACTGCGCTACGGAGTCGTCATTTATTTTTTACTTAATTAATTATTAGTATAATAGTGCGTTTTTATTTTATATTTTCTTTATACATATTTTTGTACCTAATAATTGTAGAGATATAATTACAAATTGCTGCGTGTAAAATACATTTATTTCTTATCCTCAATATCTCTCTTCTTTTTACTCAATCCCCACGTTAAAAAAATATTTTTCATAAATTATTCAGTATAGGGATCTAACTTTTATTAAAAAATATCGATAAACAATATATCGATAAAAGTTGTATCGATAAAATTAGTCGAGCATAGACATTTACAGCACTATTATAATTCGCCTATGTTGTCAGCACTGTTTGTTAAAAAATAAATGTCATGTCTTGATATTGGTATTAGCTTGGCGCAATATCATACATTTACTTTTTCTTAGGAAGTCCCGCCTCTTAAACGTAGTGATTATATTCTCTTTGGCACGTACAAACAAGGTATATACGACATCAATAATATTTTAAAATACTAGAAAATATAAACAACGTTTATCATAAAGCGGTTTTCTAAATTATTACATGGTAATCCTGTTTTATAACGCGGAAGTTTTAAATGTACCTATAATTTCTTAAAAATTATTATTAATATTACAAACTAGGAGTGGAAGTGGGAGACATGACTTGCAGTCATTTAATTTGGTTTCGTAATTACATCATTACAGCCTATCGGAATCCACTGCTGAACATAGCTCCTTGTGACGAATTGACTTGTCATAGTTGCCACGCTTGGCAGGCGGGTTGGGAAACGCAGTTTTCATTATTTTGAGTTGTTTTCAAGAATATGCTGCTATCTGCTATTTCAGTATCCATCTGTCACCTTTTACGTTACCCACAGCATGATATAGGCGTAATTTATAAATTATTAAGGAGTTTAGGAAATTGTGAAGTTAGTATATAAAAATCAATGGATAAAAGACTCAACATTATCCTAAGATTTCACCTAATATTGCTTATATATTTACAATAGAAAAACTGTATGTAGTATTCGTACATATATTCGAAATTATTATAACTTTATGCTACTATTATGCTTTATATGAATAAATATAAGGTGATATTTTATTCATTCTTTTTAAATATTATATCTTTTAATACAACGCAAAGTGGATCCGATATAATTAAATGTTGTAATTCATTGTGTTAGTGCGACGAATGGCACCCTGCTGCTTACACCCGGGATAGTAGAGTTATGGACGCAAGAACGCTTTGGAGGCATTGCTGGTGGGGTGTCGCCGTTATTGTACCGATGAAATTGTATTGAACTCAAGTTGATATATCGATGAGGGGGACCGTTTTGACAGGACAATATTTTAGTGATTAAGAAACGATATCAGTCGGAACAGATTTTTTTTAATTATAAAAGTTATTCATTTGTTCTTGAAAATTATTATAATTTGTGAATCACTTACTATACAGTTATTTTGCAAAACCGGCCAAATTTGCAGAAAAGGTTCAAATTAAGTAAATTAGGCAAATGATGAAGAAAAATTTATTAGAAAAATTTTCAAATATTCTGTCCTTTTTATCTTTTAAATTCCAAATGCGTGACAATGCATTATTTTAACTGATTGTCATTCATAAATATCTAACGCCTACTATTTTACTACGTACGCACACGTTCGTAAGAGGTTAGGAAGGGAGGACAAAACATTGTTAATTGAAACGCACACAGAGGAGCGCGCGTACACTTAGATGTTGCCCATAAATCACATTCAATTTGAGATAATTTCAAATAAAAATAGAAGCCTTATTTACTCGTATTTTCAAAAAACTACAATAACGGTATATCATTATTTGTATATTTCAACTTAAGTTTAAAATTTGGCTACTCTTTGAAAAATAATCTTGTATACAGGTTAGTACGTACTTTACTAGTTCGATTTATTAAAAATAGTTAATTTTGTTCATAAATAAATAAATAAAAAAAAATTATTTAAAACGCAACATCATGTATAACGTAAAGCCTTTAAGAACGCAACGTCGCTTTCTTCATTTTGTAGTCATAGTTCGTTGACCCTATCGACCTTAGCCTAGTAAAAAATGATTTATCTACATCATGTGTAAAAATTACTATGACAAAATAAACTATTGAATTCTGAATGGATTTGATTGAATTTTGCGTACTATAAATAGACACTATAGAGTTTCGTATCATTTATTGTATACTCGTGCACGCAACATTTTACAATTCTTTAGATTAATATTTTGTTGTATAATAAACATATTCTTTCACTGAATAACGTGACGATATGATAAAACATGCAGGGTTCAAACATGTTGTCTCGGGACCGTGCTTTGGGGCATTCTATCGGGAAGGCCTATTTTCAGCCGGGGACTGTTTCATTTGAAGTATGCTTTCCGTTTTTATGGGATGAAAAATTCATCAAACATTCATCAATCACGACGTCAAAATTATCTTACAGATTGGCAAAGCAAAATGTCAAACAAGTTCACAAAGAGCACTCTTCTCCTGTGACTGTGTTTGTGTCTATGAGTTCTTTAATCAAGAATCTCTTATATAACTCCCCGACTTTTTACTTTATCTGAAGGTACAAAACCTCGATTATTAATTAGCATCTGACACGCGTGCCACCACTCATTGGCTCTTTATGAAGACGTCGAGTAGTAATTCACTTGTAGGAATGTACAAGGGGGTGATTGACATTTGTATTTGTTGAGTGCTCCCACGGCAACTTAGTATGTAGCGAAATTTATTTGATGTTTTAGGTGTGTGTATGAGTTTATACGTATGTGTGCATTTTACACAAAAGACTTAAATATAAAAAAGTTTACAGACTTACGGATCTTTTTGTGCCTAGGAGTGCATTCGTTCCTAAGCATAAGTGAACCCACTGCCACTGCCGTATCCCGGTTTAAATGTTAAAGACATATGGCGGTAGAGGTATTTTAAACTGGGCTGTTTATTTTTTTTGAAGTTGTTTGCAGATCCATGAGCACCAGGATATTAAGTGATTTATTCAGGTTCCTTTTTTTTAATGATAATCACAAACTGCCTTTTTCTACCCACTTCAAAAAGGAGGATGTACTCAATTCGAATGTATGTTTTTTTTATGTGTGTTACCTCATAACTTTTTTCTGGGTGAATCGATTTCGATGATTCTTCTTTTATTTGAAAGCTGGTGCTTCTCATGTGGTCCCATATAAATTTGAATAAGGTCTGACCAATAGTTTTTGAGTTATACTTAATAATTTATATTGAAGTCGGTTGTACAAAATTTTTAATTTTTAATTATGTCCACCTTATGTTGTTAAGTAGCTAGCTACAAGTAGCTAAAGGACGTCTCGGCTCTCCGGTTAAGTTTCATCAAAAATGTTGCAGCATTATCGCTCCCGAGGTTACAAACGACTCTACATTAAAAATTAACACGTGCACAGATAAGGAAAATACGGTTGAACGAGTTATTTATTTAATAATAAGCGTTTCTCACCCGATAGACTAAACTCGGCCGTGTCCGAAGCGAGGTCGTTCTTTGCACTTCCACTTCTATAAAAACTTAAAAGCGGCCCGAGCGAAGCGAATCTATGAAATTTGTTGACGCCTATTACATAACAGATTAAAGACACAGATAAACGTGAAATTAGACGGGGAAATGTAACGGACCACCGTTGAGCAACTTACACGAAATGAAATACGTGAGGCTTTGCTACTGGATTATTACGAAAAGAAAGTTTTAACTATCAGGGGAAATAATGAAATTTGGAAAAAAATAATACGATGTATACGGGACGCCTTATAAACCCTTAAGGTATACATTATATTTTCAAAGTTTACTAAGTTTACTATCTTACTAATTCAAGTCAAAGGGGCTCGACAGTTATGTTGCGCTATGAATTGTATTTTTAAGTACTTAGTAAACCGCATATAATTATACTAAATTGAAATAGAAAAGCAAGTTAGAACAAGACCATCGGCTTCCTTTTTCAATCGACTTCAAAGATTCTCAATTCGATTGTATTTTCAGGCGGTTCTCAATTCGTTTGTATTTTTTTATGTGTGTTACCTCAGAACTTTTTTCTAGGTGAACTGATTTGATGATTATTTTTTTATTTGAAAGCTGGTGCTTCACATTTGGTCCCATTCAAGCAAGATCATCATGATCAAGATCTGACCAGTAGTTTTCGAGTTATCCTTAATTATGCATATTTAATTGACTTCGAGTACATTGATGATGTTCTCATTTTATTTATATTGAAGCCGTTTGAACAAAAAATTGAATTTTACCACTTGTTATAAAGCTGAAGGGACAAAGTCCATCTGATGGTAAGCGGTCGATGTCCAGTCCATGACCAACTGCAGCCAACTTCAAACAAAGAAAGCTGCAGATGCGTTGTCACCTCTGAGGACTAAGATGCCTCATAGCCTTTTACTTTATTGGCTCTTTATAACCTTTGGACCCATAGCAGTGCAAGATGCTGCTTTTTGGCGGCAGTAATACGTAAGAGAGTGGTACCTACCTAGACGGACTTCTAGCCAGAAGAGGGGTCCTACCATCTTGAAAGCCTCATCTAGTACATTCCATCTAGTGGAAGTCGTCTCTACCATTACGCTGCTGTCATTCTATAATACATATATGTCATTCGGGGTCGGGTCTATTCGGGTAGCGAGTAGCGCACAGCGGTAGCACATTCCTATTGTTATTGACATTTATGGCCCGACGACTCAGTTGATAACGCAGGCACTATAGGACCTTTCTTCCCCAACGGTTGTCGGTTTATGTTCAATCTACATGTTCGTGAATCACTTCCAGCACAAACGTTTTTAGGGATTGTTGGATTATGGGAATACTAGTCTTAAAAAGGCAAGTATTTTCATTTAAAAATACTTGTACGAAAATACATAAAAAGTAACAAAATGTCTTTATATCTGTCATAAATTGACGATGACGGAGTGCAAGTCGTTTATAACGACATAGAAAGTTAGATAAAGGTCACACATAAGATATCACAGGCACCGCTTAATAGTTTCTTATGAAATTAACACCGTGCTTATCTTAACTGTACTCTGTTACGGCCGTTTTATCTTTAGAGGAACTGTTGGATGTTTGCATTAATTTCTTTCAACCCACACCGCCACAGACAGGAATAGCTACCGAGGAGATACAAAGGTTTATTTATAAGGATATACGCACATCCTATTCGCTTGTTACTACTAACTTTCACATGAAGAATAAATTTATAAAATTAATAAATGTCCTTATTTTTATTACTCTTGGGAACATTACTGTCTCTAAGTAGTTGTCAACTCAGTTATGGATGTTGAGGCCCACAGACACCTACATTAATTACCCTCGAAGAAGAATTAAAATTCAGATTTGTTGTTACTACTTGAGCACTAACATGGAATGCCTGAAAAAGCGGTCTCCGATTCTTGTCACCAGCAGGACGAAACACGACAGCATTATACTGCTATTTCACGCTGGTACTTTGGGCGCTCGTGGTCCCTCCCCGGTCGAGCCGAGCCATTTGGGATGCAGCCACTTTTGTCACTTTTGTTACTTTGCATCGCCTTCACCTAAAATATATAGGATTAGATATTCGAGATATTATTATACTCTGTTACCTTTTTATTACGCCATCAATGAAACATTTCGCAAACATATTATAATCCAAATTTCATAACGTCATCACATTTTGAGAACCCTGGATTCCGATTCGACTGTTTTAAAAGGATTTCTGTATGCACGTTAATTAACATTTTTCTTCTCGTATATTTCGTCAATGGTGATATCGACTATAAACCAAATTTAATCGACGCGTAATTACATATTAAATACCTGATTAAGTTCTCATTAAAATCGATTCTGTAGACCGAATCGACCCAAACCCATTTTTGGTTATTAATTTTCTTGTTTAAAACTACATACCTTAAGTGGTACCTATGAATGGTACATATAGGAACATTTTGCACCGCACCCTACCTTAAACTTAATACTAACATTATTAGGAACATGTTCGTTTATGGAATTAAAAAAGTTAGAAAATATATTAATAAACAGCTCCAGCATCAATTGCCAACGCCAAAAATAGTCTGTAATAAATTTTATATCGCATAATTTAAAACAAAATTCAATGCCGAATATATTAAAGTTTATATCATTATACACTTGAGTGCTTGAACATTAAACGGCGCAGTCTTGTTAGTGTTTTAAATTAAAATGTCAATCAAGGCTGTTGATTAAATTTGGATGGTTTTGAGAAACAAGATGTTATCTGAAATGAAGCCTAATTTACTTACACGGCAATTAATTAAGATCACGTGGCTTAGTACTCAGAGTAATTATAATGTCCTCCAGACCGAATTTCGGTCACGGCGGCCAGCCTCAACGGCGACTAGCCATCTGCGCAGAACAGGATTATAGTGCTCGAGTGTATGCGCAAGCGCAGGTGCACTCTCTATTCCCTCACTCTCACAGTCCGATGGGACGGTAAACCGACACGACCGGAGAGAGATAAGACGCAGGACCAACGCCTTCACGTGCTTTCCGAGGCACGGGGGTAAGAGACCGCCAACTTCCTGACTCCGGGCAGCTACTGGGAATTTCTTCACGGAAAAACTCAGTAACTGACTTTTTTGGCCCGACCCAGGATTCGAACCCGGGACCTCGTGATCAGCAGTCGCGTTTACAACCACTAGACGAACGAGGCAGTCAGAGTAACTGAGTCATGGATGCCATCTGGACTTAATATTTATGTAAACGAATAAATAGAATGTGTTTGTTCAAATATTACTTTAGCTTCTTCATCATCACCCTTAAATGGTCCCTGCTATGGCTAGGCGCAATACCGTCCGTCTCGCATTCTACTGCAATGCTCTATATCTATGTTTATATTATAGCGTCATCGATCAAATGGCAAGAGATCTTTCTTCGACTTCCCTTACTTTATACTTGCGATACCTTCAGGGCGTAAATTTCGCACAAATTTAGAGAGATCAGTGTTTTGCAGTGATAAGTATCTACGTAGTTGTGTTATTATTATCATCACTACAGTCTATCAAAATGTCTATCAAAGTGCTGAACATAGGACACCCTCATAGATTGCTCCATAGGCAATATATGCCATAGAAATTACACTTGGGCGACGGGTTGGCAACCGTAGTTTTTTATTATTTCAAGTTGTTATCAGAAAGATGCTGCTGCCCACTCCTAACTCAATTTCCTTCTGCTGCCATCTGCGACACCCACTGGATGACAAAACGTAGTGAATTCTCTTCCACCGTCACTAATGAAGTTGTATAAGTTAGATTATTATACCACTCGTTATACCCCGTTTAAGCCAAACATAAAATTTAATTTAATGCGCCTTGTTAAACGTCCCACCTTTTGTGCGTTAATTATCTACTATTTATGCTCTTTTGTCATATAAACAAAGCAGTTTATGCATAGAAATTGGAATTTACTTCCTCGTGATAATAATTACGTATCACAAGTTGGAAATTTATATTAATCATAAATGCTGATGACAGTGTAGTGGCAGTGTAAACTATCCACTACCCCATAACGTCCCGTGAATGTTATAAAAGGCGGCAGTTGGGAAACAATCCAGGAGATGGGCAGCAGCGTTTTCGCCTTCTTCACCTGTCAAGTGTGACAATTATTTCAAATATCCCCCCTCCCCCCCTCCCCCAGCGGCAAACTATAGGGAGGCCTATGTTCAGCAGTGGGCTTTTGATAGGTTGCAACGGTAACCGTTATACAATGATGACCTTTACTACAGAATATGGCGACCAGGCAGATTGGATTGAATAGCCACAATATAAAAAAAATGATTATAATTATATATTTTTTTTTACAAATTGAGCTGAAAAGACTAAGAAATTAATAATTATCGAACTATAACCATACTAAGGTGTAACATAACTGTGGTATATGTATATAGAGGCTTTAAGTAATGTTAATAAAAAGTTACTGTATAATAAAGAAAGTTAGACATAAAAAAAACAGGGATACCCTAAATGTAGTACTAAACAAAACAAACAAAGGCCGTTACAAATTGGACAAAGTACTAAACGAATTGCCCGCTTAATGCAAGGCATCTATTACGCTTTATACAGCGAGAGAATCTTACAGCTGAACCATTACTATGCAAATACTTGGCGGCTTTGCATACAATAATATGAATCACCACTATCTGCTATCACCACACGTGCGAAACGTAGTCTCCAAGCCTGCTAGACTGTATGAGAGCTTTTTTTGTGAGTATTAAGCATAAAAAATTGCATGGGTAGGTCACGAAAATTGGCGGCTATCGTTAAAATGGCGCGTGAATTCCGCAAACAAAAATGTCATTGTGTTTATAAATTTCTTAAAGTCCCGCTGGGTTTCTTGTTCTAAGTGAAGTCCCGCTGAGTTTCTTGCTGGTTCTTCCTAGGACAGAGGTTTTTTTTCCGAACCAGTGGTACAAAAGAGTGACTTTCAATAAGTATTATTTATAATCTATATTGAATAAAAAAGTTTCTGTTTCTATATAGAAAAAAATATTTATTACACACTACCCAAGAGCTGCCTTTTCGGCATTAAGTTCGCCTTTGTACCAAATTATTTTTTTGTTTGAGTGCAATAAAGAATTTTCCATCTATCTACATATATATCTAATTACTTTAAAAGCGTAAATTCCTGTATTTTTTTAATAAGAAGAATTTATGAATATTTATAATACAGATTGTGTATTAAACACTTTCACTGTCCGATTTTCAGACACAATTGTAATACAATAGCAATGAACTATATGTAGTACCTACACGGGACAGCGAATGGGTTAAGTTAACGCGTTTGAATGTAATAAACCACGACCGAGTGCTATTTCAACAAATAACAGTTCTAAAATGAAATGAAAAGATAATAAATAGGTGTTTGACTGCTGGATATATTCAAACCCATATGGAGAATATTACTCTCTCCAATTTATTTTATTGTCGCTTGGTAAATAATAATATAATAAGCATCTCGTGAGCGTCGGTTTCCATCTCGATTTTATTAAAGATTTGTTTTAATATAACTGACATCCATTGCATATTTAAAAAACATTATATTATAACGCTATAATTTATTATATTTTATTTGTGTCGTTATTTTATATATTTTATGTGTGTTGGTTGCACTTATACTTTAGTACAAGTGTAATCAACACACATAAAAGTCATGATGGATGTAAGTAAATATTATGTCGTCCTGTTTACACATCATACGAGTATATACATAAAAATATGTTAATGTAAAAATTATAATAAATTAATGCGTAATTTCATACAAAAACATTGTAACATTTTAGTAACTGAATAATTAAACTTTTAACAAAAAACCTTAATATCGGCTAGACCTAAAAATCATAAAATAATTTCCACATAGTAGCTTCAGTAATTAATAATTTTAAAGCATCTTTAAAATTATTTTTAGATGAGCATTGACTCCATTATATTATATGTTAGTCTTTATAAAGTAAATATCATAATCATTACAGCCTATCACAAATCCACTAATGAATATAGACCATAAAGCAATAACTAAGCGTTCAAACTGAAATATCGATCCAAGTTAATTCACGAAATTGATACCGAGGGAATAAACACTTAGGTGTAAATGAAGAGCGCTCGGCAGAGACGGTCATATGGAGAGCGACGGGCGGCGACCGTAGGAGTTCCCATTCGAGGTGTCAACAACTTTATTTGTATATTTATTACTTGTTAACATTTACACAGAGTAGTTGGTATCAGAGATTTTAACAATTGCTCATAAATAAATAAACCGCTAGTAGGTACTCGTAATGTTTGTATGTTTTTAAAGATAATGAAAGATCGAAAATCTTTCTATATTAAATAAAATATTAGAGCTGATTTTGATCTTATATATGTACATATAAACAAGCGATCCATCACGGCTTCGCACAGATGGTTTCTGGATCTCAACAACAGCGCCACCTACCTGGTCTAATTGTGAATCTAAACCATTCTCGAATCAACTTAACCACACTAACAAAATTTCATCAAAATCGGTCCAGTGGTTTAAGAGTTCAGTTATATATATATATATATATATATACAGAGTTCTACTTCTTCATCAGCTCGTAAGCCTCTGCTGACCATGAGCTTCACAAGTTTTAGGAAGGATTTGTCTTAATCACTGCACATGACAGTGATCGCAGTACTAGATGTCGCTCCCCGTCTCTGTCTGGATATTTTACATTTGGCGTAAATGCGATGATACGAATCACAGCAGTGTTAAGCTTCTATTTTACGCTGATACCCTAAGCCAGCGTGATCCTTTCCCTGTCGAGTCGAACCTTGGTCGAACCTGTCGAACCATGGTTTTGTCGCTTTTGTCAATTTGCATCATCTTGCACTAACTATTACTTGACGGTACGTAAAATATAATATATCGGTAAAGACATTGAAGATTTTACTCAGTCAAGCTTAGGACTTTTATTACGCTATCTATGAGACGCAAACGGATGATGCCATACCGGATATATACTTATCATAAGTAAGTTTTATTACATCCGCACATTTTGAGGACCCTAGGATCCGATTCTACAGTTTTTTAAAAGATGTTAATTATCTATCGTAAGCCGTGAGATCTTTCTGAGGTTTCCCACAGACGCCTCTTAAGGCACCCACGAGACAAAAAAAAGAAAGAAGAAAGAAATTTTTATTCGTGGCTGCAGTACGACACAGGAGTCTCGACTTAGTTATTATATAAGTATTGAATTGCAGCAACGAAATGGCACCGACTCAGCATAATTGTTGTTGCCGCAGCGCTGTTTTTTTGTCAGCGCCGGCGACGGGAACCGATAAACGGTAGACAAACATGTGGTAAAGTATAAACAAAGATTGCAAGACCTTATATTAAAATAGGACACCAGAAAACTTTCTATTAATAAAATAAATTTTGTAAATAGTTTAAAATTTTGTAATATTAAACTATTTACAAAATTTATTTTAGAAACTGCTTGGGACTGACACCTCATTCCCAGGGGTTATTATCAACCATGTATTCATTTATATTATAATAACCCTTTTTATACAGTTTCAGCTTAACAAAACATTTAAACTTAGTAATAGAGAGAGCCTGTACACTTTCCGGGACCTTGTTGTAATAGCGTATACATTGCCCCAAGAATGAATTACTGACTCTGTGGAGTCGAGAAATTGGTATCACTAGGTTGTGTTTGTTCCTAGTGTTTACAGAATGTGTATCACTTTTTTACTAAAACTATCTTTGTTTTTGTGAACATACGTTAAATTTTCGTAAATTATTAGTATAGAGGCCAAAGTTAATATATTTATTTCTTTAAATTTATCTCTAAGAGACTCTCTCGGTTTTAGGTTGTAAATAGCTCTAATGGCCCTCTTCTGTAAAATAAAAATAGTTTCTGAATCAGCCGCATTTCCCCATAGCAAAACCCCATAAGACATTATGCTATGGAAATAACTGAAATAAACTAATATAGCTGTCTCGACACTAGTGAGACCTCTAATTTTTTTTACAGCATAGGCTGCAGAGCTTAGTCTGCTTGCTAGTTTGGATATATGGGGCCCCACTGAAGCTTTGGGTCGAGAGTGATGCCAAGAAAAACAGTGAATTCAACAGGGCTCAGTTCTTCCCCATTTAAAAACACATTGGTATTCAGATTTTTAATATTCGATGTTGTAAATTTAATACATTTAGTTTTATTTCCTTTTAAATAGAGATTATTAACGTTAAACCAATGCACTAATTTTGATATAGCATTATTCACTTCGTCACATTTAAATGATTGACGTTTAAGTTTAAAAATCAAGGAAGTATCATCAGCAAATAATACTATATCATGATTATCCCCTACAAGGGAAGGTAAGTCATTAATATACACTAGAAATAGCAATGGGCCGAGAATCGAGCCCTGAGGGACACCCATTAGTACAGGTGACCCGGAAGAACTTTTACCATTGATAATAACTTTCTGCGTTCTATTACCTAAATATGAAATAATAAGTTTAAGCGCTGTGTTCTTGACACCGTAGTACTGTAGCTTCCTGATTAATGTCTAATGGTGAACACAGTCGAATGCCTTGGAAAGATCACAAAATATACCCAAAATATTCAAAATATACCCAAAGTATTCTCTGAATTCTCCCACGCACAAAAAATATGTTTAATAAGCTCAACTCCAGCGTCAGTTGTCGAGCGACCCTTTGTTAAACCGAATTGATTTTTATGTAGCAATTTATTAATATTAAAGAAACTTAACATCTGATCCAAAATGATTTTTTCCAAAATTTTACTAAATATACGACTAGTATAGTATATTCGACCACACGCCGAATACCGAATATTCTGCGGGCTTCCTGGCCAAATAGCCGAATATAAGGAAAAGTATTCGGCCGGGAAGGAAGTAATCCTAAAATAAGAAAATATAATAAAAGTTGTTTATTTATGTGTGTTCAGTTATATAATAAGATACCTAATTACTTAAAAATATTAAATACAAGATCATTTAAATTAAAACTATATCAGTGGCTAAATAATTGTAATTTTTATAGTGTTAAGGATTTTTGTAGCCAAAAATATTAATGTAAAAAAAAAATTTGCATGCTATGAATAACCGTAGCAAAACATGCTGATCTAAAACGTTTTGTAAAATCTATCATATACCATGTTTTATGCAAATAAAATATTATTATTTTGGGGTATTTATATAGTATTCTCATCTGGTTGGGCTGACTAAATATTTTAAAGGAAATAATAAATAAACATAAATATATATTTAATATACTAACATAAATAAATAAATAATACATAAATAAATAAAACCCAACTAGATGGAAACCCTCGGCAGGGAGACCAAACGGCCGAGGGTTAGGGAAAGGGAGAGAAACCGGCGGACGATGCGGGCGGTATCGAGGAGCACCGCCTTCTGCATTTGAGCTTGGAGCGGTCCGTTACGGAGTCCCAGTCGCCTCAGATGACCTGAGAGGCTGACTGGGATTAACCCGTTCGCAGAGACGACTACAGGTATAATTTCGGTCGGCAGTCCACCCCACATGTCGGTCACCCGTGAGCCAGGTCCAGATATTTTGTTCGCTTATCTGTTTCGGCTTTCACGAGGTTCTCGTCATACGGAATGGTGATGTCGACCAAAATATCTTGATTGTGCCCGGTCCATCAGCACAATATCAGGCTTATTCGCAAGAATAGTCCTGTCTGTGATGATGGCCTGGTCCCAGTAGAGCCTGGCGCGGTCATTTTCGAGCACGGCTTCCGCAAGTACTTGTAATACGGCAATTTCCGGTCCACGAGACCGTATTTCAGAGCGAGCTCCTGGTGTAGAATTCTCTGGCTACTAAGTTGTGCCTGTGCAAGTACTCAGAGTTAGAAAGCGCCGAACAACCGGAGATGACATGCCTAAGTGACTCACCGGGATGGCGGCAAGCTCGACAGATGTCGACGGTGCCATCCTTAGGATGTATCTCCGATAGTTGTTGGTCTTAATAACCTGATCCTGTATCGCACAGACAAAACCCTCGGTTTCCAAAGAGGTCACCAAAACGTAGCCAGTGGAGGGAGGCAACTGTGTCTACGAAAGGCACATGTACAGCCTTGTAGAACCTCCCGTGGAGCTCCTTCCTTCCATACGGTCTCCCGGTCGGAAATGCTCTGTACTGCCGGGTCTTGCCATTGCTCGTTGGCCAAGGATAGAGGGTAAGTCTTTATCACAAGAAATGACGTCCCTATAGAATGGATCATCCGATCTCGTCAGAAAGTAATTACGGAGGCTGCACACTTCGCGATTATGCATGGTAAACGCGCTTAAAAAGCCACGCCCACCATGTTTCCGCGGCAAGTACAGCCTCATAATCGACGATCTCGGGTGATGCATCCTATGGGACGTCATAGTAGTGCGGACTTTTCTATCCAGGGCGTTAAGTTCAGTTTGAGTCCACCTAAGTATGCCAAAGGTATATATGAGAACAGGCATGACCCAACTGTTATATGCGTGTGTCTTATTCACACCGGACAAAAGGCTGTTAAGCACTTTGGTCAAGCGTGCATAAAACACATCGCAAACTGACTGCTTCATACCCGCCTCATCGATACCGATGTTCTGTGACATACCCAGGTATCGGTATGTTTCAGCCTCAGAAAGGGTCCTTATGTTGATGGGCATAGATAAGTCTATGCCTCAGAGTTAGCAACCTTCCCTTTCAACATGGAGGACCGCACTTATCCGTCCCCAGCTCCATTCTAATAGAATTACTAAAATCACAAGTGATGTTTAGCAATTCCATAAGATGGGAGCGACTGGAGGCGAATAATTTGAGATCATCCATATAGAAAAGGTGGGTCACTTTTGTACCTCCTTTCCGAAGCTGAAATCCCCTCCCGGAGTCCTCCAGTAAGGTACTGAGAGGGTTCAGGAGAGGCAAACCAGATTGGACTCAAACAATCGCCCTGGAAGATACCCTTCTTATCCTTATGTGGTTCTCCGCAGCCGTCATCCGCTCGCCTAGATGACAAAGGATCGTACTCACTGCCCCATACACTGCCCGAGGAAGTCTCGAACTGTACAGTCAACCTTGTACAGCTCGAGGACCCTCTTAAGCCATGTGAGGCACCGAGTCGAATGCCTTTTGTAGTCTATCCAGGCGGCGGAGAGGTTCCGACGGTTACGTTTAACCACCTTGCCAATGACCGCGTCAATGAAGAGTGGTTCCTTGGTTCCTGACCACCGCCCCGACATCCGTTTTGAGCGCGCGACATCACCTGATTTGCGTTCAGGTGACGAGTGATTCTCGCGCTCAAAACGGATGTTAGTGTCTTGTATATGGTAGGTAGACAGGTTATGGGGCGGTATTTGCTCGGGTCTGTGGAATCCGGTCTTTAGGAACCAAATGAGTGATCCCAGTAGTGAAGAGGCTCGGGAGTGACTTTTGGTCGAGAGCCTCTTGAAACTGTCGGGCGAGCACAGCGTGACACACCACGAACCCCTTCAGCCAGTAGTGATGCAGTCCGTCAAGTCCCGGACTTTTCCAGTTCGGGGCCCTACGGACCGCCTCAGCTACGTCATCCGGCGTTATGATGACGGGGTCCATGGGCGTAACACTCGCACACTGACTCGCCACAACTTCCGTCCAAGGGCCCTCGCTGTGGTTTACGGGCTCTGACCACAGGCCGCGCCAGAATGCGATAGTGTCGGCCTGATTTGGTGCTGAGCCCGTTCCACGTACCATCGGCCGCTCCAATGATTCATAGAGCCTCTTCTGATCACTCTGGAAGAGACGATTCTGGTTGAACCGTGTCGACCTCTCGGTATATCGCCGAATCCGCTTCCCCCAAGCAGCGATTCTCTGCTTCAGGTCGTCTATGCGCTCCGTCAGTTTTTGCGTTATATCCGGCTGAGACAAACTGATATTTGTCCCAGCAAACGCCATCCTGACGGTGCGCACAATTCTCGGCCTATTATTGCCCGACCTGAAGCTTATCAGTCTGCCGATGAGGGCCCTTGCCTTTGCGATACGGTCCTCAATCCTTCTTCGCCAGGCTGGGATAGCGCTACTTTGCCCAGTAGCACGTCCAGATGTGGGAAGTTTGGCACCAACAATACGGCAAACTGCCAATGCGGCGCCAAAGAGTATTGAGTCCGTATCGCAAAGGTCCCGGCTGGTTTCCAAAAAGGTTGCCAGCAATGGGTTCAGGGCCGTCACGACATCCCGATTCCGCTTGCTTAGGGTTATGCGTGGGAGTCGCGGTCGATTTTCGAGAGGCGTACAGCGCGTTTCCACAATCGCCTCCTCCAATTTACTCCTCATCTGCTCTAGTTCTTGGGTGACCATTCCATCATCGCCTGAATCAACCAAAGCGGGAAGATCCATGGCGGCTTCCACATATGGCTGCTGGTCTATGGCCTTAGGAGCCGCATCCCCAGCTATAGCTGGTTCATTCGATGAGGGAATAGCCTCACGCCGTAGTCGTTCGAGTTCGGCATCATCAAATATTTTCGAGCGTATGATGTACCGAACTCGGTCTGCCAGGTTTTGCTCTGTGACGGGAACAGACGGCTCCAGCTCAGCAAAAAAGCGGTGCATACGAGCCCGATACGCTGTTCCTCCAGTTTCTTCCCCTTTCGCCCTATAGTACGCCCGCAATGCGTTTATGTTCATATATTTTGTCCAACGCATGCGGCGTACTCCACCAGCGGCGGGTGCCGCTTGCCGAGTCCGAGAGGACCCTGCCGACACCAAGCCATCTGGTGGGGATGATGGATGCGAGGGACTGCTAGGTGGTCTTGCAGTACCTCGCGCTCGGCTGGCGGCCCGCATGCTGTCGCGTCCAGCGCCAGCTCCAGACGCGCCCCGGCGACCCCCAGGCAGCGGCCCTATGCGCTTTATTATTATTATTATTAATGTTTATTCTTCAGAGCGCCTATTCTCTGAAGCTGGGATTGTCTAATATGAGAAGAAAAGGAGTAAACTACTGCCTGAAAATGAAGAAAAATTAGTCTTTCTGCACCATTATCTTCCACTTTAATTACGATAATTCAAGTGCATAGACATTTATCTGATAGTTCTTTTTTAATTTTTATAATATGGAAGTTGATTATGTACCTATGACTACTTTAATGATTACAAGAAAAAAAAAATCATAAAAGAAATAATTATTTTCATTTTACCAATTATCTGGCTACAAGAAAACCTCTTACTTAAGTATTCGGTATTCGACCGAATAGTACCTAGATATTCGATACTCGACCGAGTAGGACAAAAGTAGCCGAATAGGCTGAATAACGAATAATAGCCGAATATTCGTTACAAGTCTATGTAAAGCTGTGTAGTAAATTTCTCTTTTTTTTTCAATTTAGGAGAAATTTCTATAACTTTAAGTAGTCATATTAAATTAAGTACTGCTTCTTTGAAAGACTTAATGTCTCAATAAACATCTCGAGTTATTTCAAAAGCAATATGGTGTTCGGCGGTTGCTTGTGACATGATTACGTTGATCGCTCTAAGTAAATTCAGACAATGGCTAATAAACGTCTAGATTAAAGAAATTAATTAACTACAACGGTTTCGAACCCGGCTACCAAGAGATAGATAACGTTGCGAATTTATTTGGTTCATTTCGTGATTGCTTAATAGGTGCAATTCGATTGAGAGCGGTGTCGGCCCCGCGTTTTAATTGAGCTTTCGATTGTTAGTACTTTCCAACGGCCAATTCCATTTAATTGACAGAAAATCTGGTTAACATTGCAACTAATCGATTCATTTTTTTAATCGCTGCGTGCGTTGTTTAAAATAAAAACATCACGAGAAAGATTAAAATTAAACTATATGCATTGATATCCAATCGCTTCGATTCTGTTATAAAGTAATTATTGAAAAAGCACCTTTTCTGTATTTTTAGGGTTCCGTACCCAAAGAGTAAAACGGATATCGAATGTCACTCTTCTGCCTATATGTTTATTATTCTTTATTTTTGTTCGACTATACGCCCGTATGACAAGAATGTCTAGCTCGTAGAGGGAATAAGTTACATATCTGATATTTGGATACTTAATGTTGAAAGTAGATATAAAACCGAAAATTAAATTAGAAATTAAATTAAATTATTTTTCCATTTTTCAATTTTAATTTTTAAAATAAATTTCATCTTTAAATTCTTTTCCTTCTTTTTCCTTCCCAGGGCAAAGTTTTTTCCGAAATAGTGGTGAAAGCATAAATCACTTTCAATAAGTATTACTTGCAATCTATATTAAATAAGGAATAAAAAAGAATAATATTGTTGGGAATGAGGGTAAAAAAAATAAAAGGAAATACGAACAAATGAAGGTAGAATGGTAATCTCCCACTTGTTTTAGTAGTATAAAGTATCAGAAGTGGAATAATTTGTTACATCAGAAGTGGGATAATTTATTACAATATATTAAATATGCTCTTTTATTCTTTACTATAATAATGCCAAATATCTCGAGAGTTGAGTGTCTCCATTGCGATGGCTAGAGCCAGACAGACGCTCCAGCGTTAATTTAAAATATCGTTATATTTTAAACGTATTGTCTTACTATAAAAAAACATTATTATGACAATACACTTATGTCAAAAATGGACACAAGATGAGTCTCAAAAGGGACGAACAATGTTTCATTGATAGCCTCAAAACATTACAAAACAAAGACGTTTAATCCAACAACCGATGCAATAAACCTGAGAATAATACTATAATATACCAATACGATCGACGTCCAATAAACGCATCGAGATCTTGTACAATAGCGCTTCGGTAACTGATCTTCAATATCACAGAATCCTCTCCCACAGGTTGCAAGACGTGCGTCGTATAAATTGAGACACGTTCACGTTAAACTAATAGTTATTGGATCCATTCAAAACTAGTTTAGATACAATACGAGCTTGTGTTTTGTTTCTGAACGCTTTTTCTTTTTTCTTCTATTCGTTACTTATGAAAACATACTTATAAGAACAAACAAAGATACGGTAAGAAAGAAATGGCTTTTCCGGAAATTTAACTGTAAGCGAATCGTTCTTTTTGCTTATCGTTTATATTATAATTATAAACGTTAGAATTGGATTTTGATACGTAAATGTGATGTAACTTCGTGTATTTAATTATCTGGGAATTTGAACTTTTAGTGAAAACGATAAAACAAGAGCTCCTATGGTGTCGTAAAAACCTCAAGTAATTGTGTCCGTTTTAGCGTCTTGACATACCATCGTAAGAAAAACTTTGCAAAACTATTATAACCGATAATTTCAAATTATTTGACACTGGCAAATGTACTAATCGTACGCTCAAAAATTAAAAAAAGAAATGTTTTTTTATATTAACGAAGAATAAAATAAAAAAAACAGATGTGTTGTAAAATAATGAAAATTAAGCGATGGCCAATACGCAAGTTCAGCAACGAGCCAATAAAGAAGAAGGCAATGACATTAATGATTGTACTTCACCTACGCAAATTAATTTTTGTATTCTAAACTCAAAATAATAATATACTTTTATTGCGTTTAGCATAACATTACCTATATCTACGAATAGGCAAAAGACACTGCCTACAACTTGATAGGACTCACAAGTTTAGGTTGAACTAAGCTCGTAGTTAGCTTACATATACACGAGTTGGCCTCAAAGCGCTTCGAAGCAATAACTCTTGGTGCCGTCCAGCTATGGAATTGCAATATCAATGTTGAATGCAAAATGCGCGCCTGAGTATGATCCGAGATTAATGTTGATATTGACGTCGGATTAGCGTCTGCTTCGTTGTTACTGCAGAATGAATAGTGTTACTGCTGCTAAGTGTGCCAATTATATAGTATATTAAGGCATTTATTAAATAAAAGTCCTTTTATAAATAAACGCACTGTAGAAGCGCACAATATTTTTAACTTATAAAATTTACAAGAGAATCTTTCTTTACGAGCTTTAACAATTTTGTTGTGGGTAAGCTAACCTCGTACAGTAAGTAAATTTTAATTATTAAAAAACCTTTCATTTTTAGATTAGATAGAAAGTGATACTATCAGAGATCCGATATTTTTTTATCATTCATTACAGCCTATTAAAGTCCACTGCTGACCATAGGCCTTACCATATATTGCCTCATAAGGGGATATTTGTCATAGTTGCCACGATTAACAGACGGATTGGCAACCGCTATTTTTTATTTTCTTGTTGTTATAAGGAACGTGCTGCTGCCCATTTCTCCTGGTTTGTTTTTCTGTGTCGCCTTTTACGACACCCGCGGGACGATACTACTAGACACAACATGGTTCATTTCAAGGAGTCTAACATTTTGACACTTCCGTCTTTGTTTATTTTTGAGACCATATATGTACGGATAAATATGATTTATTTTAATAAAAAACGGATTGTCTTCTGTAGAACAGATCGTGGTAATATGCTTGAGGTTCCTAAATTTAAATTAGCAAAAACTAAGAGTTTTTTTTTTAATTAATCCATAATAATTTACAATGGAATCCCTAAAACTATAGAGCAACAATCGGATATAAATTAAAAAAAACTTGTTATAGATTTTTTTAAATTCTATATCCGTTAAAAAGACTAGGTAGGTACTATAAAATAGATTACTACATGAGGGCAATGATGTGTTCAAATAACTTTGAGTCTGCACTTGCACGACTACTGATACTACTGCTTACTACCCAGGTTACTTGTATTATTTTGTTAAAACTGACTTATTAATATATAAATGGATTTTTGACATTGTAGTATTTTAATCATTTCTTATGAATACGCAAAGTATGTATGTACTAATAACATAAGAAATATTATAACATAAGAGTATTAGTAGTATGTAGCATTTCATTGTAAGTTGTAATCTATATAAATAAAATTATAGAGGTTTGCAGTTGTGCGCGCATCACGGAAAAACTACTGGATAGATTTTAATTAGCTTTTCTAAGTTTTATTTTTTAGAGACCTGGCCGTTAGCTAAAAAAATATTGCGATATCTTAATTTAATTTAAAGTTATTAAGGTAAACAACAATTTTTATAAGTATTACGTGTTCAGTGATGTGTGTTTTCTTTGTTAATATATCAAGCAACGCGGACGAAGTCGCGGGTATCAGCTAGTAGTAATTAAAATTGTAACAATGCCTTCGATCAATGCTTAAAAATACCCCAAAGTTTTTTGCCGGTTCTTCTCTGAGAAGGTATTGTTTTTGTGTAGATTTTGGCGGTCCTAAGAGCTTTAAGCAAGCCTAAATTAAATAAAATTTTAACAATAATTTAGTCTTTGAATCAGTTAAAATGAATAAAGTCATTTAAACACCTAATATGCTCGCAGTTCTTACTTTTGCCGACATAAAATCTATGTATACCGAGTCAGGATGAAGAAAGAATGAACAATTCAGTATTGCCAATGATTTGAAAATATAATGATATTATAATCATTTTTCTCATAATCAGCCCGTAAAAGAGGATAGCAATATTATTGTACACAGTTACAAATTATTCTACACTATTTCTTTCAATAAATATAATAATGAAACAACAAAAACAAAATGATTTATAGATAACATTATACTTTTATAATTCACTAAATACCAACAGAAGTAAGATAATCTTATGTGCTTGATGTTACGTGCTAACAAGTCGACAGCAGCTGTGCGAAACTAGTCATAAATCTAATAACAACAATCATGAAATATCCCGACATTAATGCCCAATAAAACACAATCAACGATTCCTAATAAATCAATAATGTCAAAATGCGACGCTTACACAATTATGCGAAACGATTTTTTTATACATGTCTAATCGGGTTCCGGTCTAAAATCGATAATCGGACAATGATCCTCGATAAAACTACTCATGCATTAGAACCGCACGCAAAAAATTATCGAATCAATTAATTTGCATTTCTGAACAAATCGATTAGCCGGATGATGTACTGTAGGTGCTGAAGCAAAAAGAGCAAACTAGTTTTTGCGGACCATAACCTAATCTAATATGCCATAAAAAGGCCGGAGATTGAGTTTCCGAAGCAATATCATGTGTAAATGAAGTCCGCGGGCTTGTTATAGCTTTGTGGTATAAATTCATATCGTTATTTACTCTTATTGGCATAAAAAAAACTACCGATAACATCAACATAGTATTCTTATCAGAGTAAACTTCAATATGTTGGAGGTCTTAGTGAACTTTTAATAGAAATGTAAACTTTAAAAATTGTAAAGAAAGGTCTGTTTTACCCTGACTATTAATTTGAGTAATTGAATTAAACGCTTCATAAAAATAACGAGCGCGTACAAAAACGCCGAATTGAATAGGGGGGACATATTTCAGTGTTTGCTCGTCGAACATAATGCCGACGTAGGTAATAGGACAAAAACAAGAGACAGGGTTCTGAGAAACTCGCGGGGATCGGGTTTCGAGGCGGGGCAAGAAAACTGAGACGTGAGCTGCGATTCAGAGATGTTTAGAAGTTTGTTTCCACTGCCCACCGTGATACCGGCAATGTAGAAGTTTTTCTTGGAACTTGAAAAAGAACTCTAACTGCAATTTGCTTATATAATTTTAAAGATTATCATAATTGTAAGAAATTTGTTAAAATTTGCAGTTAAGCACTATAATATGTAATTGGGGCTGATGGTTTATGTAACATACCTAAGTTTTTTCTTAATAAAGTATTGTAAAAGATGGCAACTTTTTTGAAAATAATCTAAATGGATACTAACAAATGTTCACATAAAATACAATAAAAATAAAAACGTCTTTTCGCGAACCATCTTCATTTTTGAAATCGTACACCGAACAAAATACCCGCACAAGACAGACCCCACACAAAGTGCATGGTAGTACTTCTTAATAACGTCACATAATTTTTACCAATCTCAATTTGTATGGTTAATTTCTAAATAAACGTATAAAAAAAATATTGTAAATAACTGTGTTTTCCTCGTATTCGATTAATTAGTATTGCAAAATTTAATAACGTAGGTTCGATTTTGCCATATGATTACTGTGGTAAAACCATTCAAGATTAGTTGTAGTTAGTGGTGATGAAAGGATAATATATACTAATCATGTTACGATTCATTATTGGTAGTTAAAAAAAACATTAGAATATGAATATTTTTATAAAAAGAAACACAAGATTAAATAAAAATACATTTATCACTGAACATAGACAGCAAACAGGATTGCTATAGTTATCTCCATTTAGTAGAATCAGAAAAGCTGAGAATGGAACTATAATAGTTCGGATTCATTCATAAATAACACGATTTAACTTTTTTAAGGCAAACGTTTGTGGTCGGACAGTTTGAACAAATAAGTGTTTCAAAATAGAACGTTTAATAAGTTCGACGCAATAGCAACAAAACAACCTCTAACTTTACTTGTGTCAAATAAATTTATTATAACTATAAATTATATTTATTAATACAAATAATATTACTAATATTAATTGTATTTACTATTTTAAAAAAAACTTGCAAATAGTTTTAACTGGTACTGCTCTATAATAATTATAAATGAGCTAGAATAAAAAATCGATCGAGTATATTATGATAAAAACGTTAAAAACTTGCTTCGTCAATAACCATTTATCAATACAAATTACATCATTCAAAATTGGAGTGACAGTGATCCGATGACAGATTACTAATTAGTTTACTGATTCGGCGACGCCAGAATTTACAATTTTTTTAAATCTTAAATTCTGACCTATACGACTTAAAGTCGAGGGGAGAAAACTAATTAACAATCACCGAATAAAAAAACACAGTAACTTGTTAAATATGTGAATAATGAAATAAACGGAACAATTTTTTAAATAATATTATCGCTTAATTTAACTGTACTTGAGTAGGGATCCAGAAGCTATAATGACTGTGCTTGAGTCGGAACATTATATAAAATAAAACAACTGGATAAAATACAAGGAAGAGATAAATATGCAACAAATCGTAAGTCATGGACATCCCATACTGGGTAGAGACAATATTATCTACCGTTATGAATTTGCATCTGTACGATCACAGGATCGAAGAACGGTTTTAGGTAGAATTCAACTCTAAGTCAACCTGATAAGAATTATGTTTAAATATTTGAAAACACAGAAAGCTTGGTAAAGACACATATGGCGACAAATTAGGATTGTCAACGTTGGAATTTGTTAATGGGAACGATTTCGCATTTATGAAGCTTTCGGAACAACCAGCAACGCAACGGTACTTTGAATCTTATCTAAATACAATAGCAGTTACTTTGGCGTATATAATTATGTTAGTTTATCCACCACTTAGCGTGTGACATTTACGTATTAATTTGAATTAATGTGCGTTTGTGGTGAGAAGCATATGTTGTGCGTTAAGCATAAGTTTATTAAATGTGAAGATGAATGGATATTGCATGAACGTCTTTAATTTATATTATTACGATGAAATGTATCCATTGTTTCCTAAAAAAAAAGTCATTACGGACTTTAAAGTCAAATAGAGCACAAATATTGTAATATAAGATAATTAACCACCAACTGATTATAGGTCAGATGACTTAGCGTTAACATACCTGGTTACTGAATCACCGACTGCATCGAGGAGTCCTTCGAATCCCAAACGAAGCCAATTGTTAGTTAGTTGTTTCGATGTATTGTGATTGTTCTCGTGACTATAGCTATCCGTTCCCAAATCCGATATTTTTTGTTCATGTGTTAAAACAAATATTGGTAGGTTACAACGAGTGAGTGCCTGTACTACTAGAGCGTTTACTTGTAGTACTAAAATATTATGTGGTAGAAATTGGCTAGAAAAACATTATCATCACGATAGAAATTATACAATTAGCTCTTTTCGCTTCTTTAAAAAACCACTACGAAAGATATTAAAGGTTTTCATAACGTTAAAAAACAAAGTGGTTAACAGTACTGGATCTCTGGGACAGTCTTGCAATAGAGATTGTGTAACTTAAATTTAAAATTTAAAAATCTCCAGAAATAAAAAGAGCTGATGATCGTCAAACAGCTGAACAGATTTTTTTGAAACATTGCTAAGAACACTCTCGACACAGATACACACCTCAAACTTATATCACCCCACTGTTTTCGTAGGGAGATAAAAACAGTTACGCATAGTCCTAGGTTTTCCGTATTCCTACCTGACTCTGACTTGTGCAATTTTCCATTAGGTTACCTCAGTAACCTAATGGAAAATATCACGTGGAATTCGGTTTAAAGTAAGATTGCTAATTTTAAACCTATGCTGTGAAAACTTTGATGATATTCTGAACTTCTTCTTATTCATCAGCACGTAAAAGTCCACAGTTGGACATAAAACTCATTATTTTCGGGGAGGATTTGACATAATCACCACACACGCTAGGTGACCTAACCAAGACATTTATACCTACGGAGAAGTAGAAGAATTACTGTCGCAACAAAAAACAAATATTCGAGCATTTTATAGACTTTCGGAGCACACAGACGAACTAGATTTATCAGAAAAATGGGAAATCGAAGACGAGCTGAAGAACTTAGACCGACGCTGGTGATGCTATTGATGAATTACATCTACGCATTGACAATATCCTACTGGGCCAGGATGAACTGTACCATAACGAATACAGTAAAGTTGAAAAAATCTATCTCTTTATGAAACGGCAATTAAATAAGAAGCTGACCTCAACTCTTCATTTAAAGCATTCAACCCCCAAAATAGAGAATCCAACTTTGACATGATCTCTTTCTGTCGTTGCTTACGACATCCACAAGACAAAATGGGGTGATAGATTATTTACGTCGCCTTTACGACGACTTCTTACGCGTCGTAATATATTCGTAATAAGAAAATCTCACAGTTAATAAGAAAAGCCTCTCACTCACTGTATGACTTTCATTAAGTTGGCCACCTTACTAACGAGCGTTGGTCATGTAACGTTAAACATATTTTATGATTAATACCGTTAAGCTATAAAACAATTCTTATCTATGTAGAACTACATAAATTAAAGAAAGCTTAAAAATAAGGAGTAAATAAATAAGCAAGAATTAAAGCATTTATACTTCCCACGCCTGGGCACAGGCCTCCTCCTTTATCTGAGAGTTTAAGAGCATAGAAGAATCCTGTGCGAGTACCCAAACGTGATAGTGGACATGTTCCCGACATATTTATTAAAAATAAAGATAAATTATGATGAAAGCAAAATATGTTTACTTATCTAATTCGCATTAAAAAAACAAGTTATAAATTCGCTTTAAAAGTACAAATTATGTGTCAACTATATATACCCACTACACATGAAAGTTATCGAAATCACGCGTCGATCTTTAAATGTACAGTGTGTAGCCAATTTATAACAATCAAAACTGAGACCCTTAGTCTTCTAAAACCTGTGAATAAACCGATTTATTTATTGAGGAACTGAAGAATCGGGAAAGGTCACATTACGTTGGAACTGGTTGTGATAGCGTCACGGGCCAGAGACGGTCAAACTAATGATATGTTGAAGCAATCTACTGAAATTGGATATGACGTGAGTTGTTAAACAAATTGGAACCAAGTTACAGGCGTTTGGCGATAATTAAATGAATATTCGTAAAAATAACGTATTAGTCCACTACTTTGTGGCGTAGAGTTGCATCCCGCTTGGCAATTGTCCCCCCTATGATGTAATCTATGGGGAGGTATTATGATGGACTTGTAATGAGATGAATAAAATTAAAATCGTTGCGATCATAATAAAAAAATGAAGTTATTTGTACACAGATTGTGTTCTGATAAATGAGCTTACGGGTACTATTTCAAAATCTGTGCTTACGGCATCTTAATGTCTTACGGTGGTATGCTTGGGTTCAGATTTAATTTTATTCATTTTGGGATCTCAAGTCGATGGTAGCCCCCAACCGTCTTTTATATTGAAATTGGGACATTACTTTATTTCGATCGGCATACTACTATATTTTGATGGATATTCCTAAAATCAGTGACTGCTCGGTAGCGCAATGGCTTAGCGTTTGGCTGTGGGTTCAAATCTTGCGCGGAATAAGTACTTGTATGACCTACAAATAATAGTCCCGAGTCTGGGTGACTGTCCATGAGCAATCCATTTATGTAAACTGCCTCCACGTTACAGAAGAACATCCTAGTGGGGGTAACGTTTTTTACAACAATAATTAATATTAAAAATAATAAAAAAAGATCATTATATTTTTTAACATTGAGGACAATGATGTTTGGAAATAACTCATAATCTGCACTTGTTGAATTAAAATTAACAACCACACTGTCAGAATTAACATAATTTTTTTTTATAAAATACCGGTGACAAACGAGCACACAGTCCACCTGATAATAAGTGGATGCTGTGGCCCATAGACATCTACATTTATCCTCGATTAAGAATCAAAATGCAGATGCGTTGTCACCCGTGAGGACTAAGATGGAGTGCCTCGTTTCCAGTAAAAAGGGTCTCCGGTTCTCTACACTCACCATACGAAACACAGCAGCATTAAGCTGCTATTTTACGCTGGTATTCTGTGGGAGTGTTGTCCCACCTCGGTCGAGTCGACCCATTCGTGCTACAACCATAATACAGCTGCAGCGTGGCTCTACCACGTCTGAAGAATATGATTATACATTTGATTTTGACGTTTCTAACTTTAAACAAGACTAAATTGGATAAAAAAATGGAATGTGAATCAGATTATTAACGCATCGCTGTCAGCTTATTCCTTATTCCCTTCTAATCAATAGTTCGTTTAATTAACGATCTGTGCGAGACCAAAAAGAAGGTCAGTCGGATTCACTCGGTTTAAAAAAAGAATAAAATAAAAAGAAAAACAAAAAGATTACAAAGGAAACTATTCAGTTAGAAAAAAATGATTTTGAAACATAGGCGTGATTAAGCTTAATTGTAGTTCGGTACTTACGACTTTATGAATCTAGATGTATTTGTAGAGCGAAATCGTGACTTACCTGAAAACAAAATAAGAATAATATTAAAAAAAATTATATAAAATGTACGAAACCATAAGCTTTGTATAACTATTGTATGTATTAAGTAGGTATTCGCATTTGTGTAGAGTATGATTAAAAAAATATTTATTAATTTAACATTAAAAAAATCCTTACGACGGCAGAGGCACATGTTTAGAATGGGATTGTTATGAGCTGATAATACAAGACATACGGTGATACACACGACGTTATCTTCACATATTTTAAACGTTAAAAGAAGTTATTAATTGGGCAGGCTATTTTAGTATCACATATACACGAGATATACAAGATACAGACACAGGCCCGAAGACGTCGACGTTGCATAAATATTGGCTTTAGTTAGTATTCTAACCTAAGACTCACAAATCCTGTCATTTCTGCGCTTCAAGCAGCTCTTCTAACTAATCCTCTGCAGGACATGGGTCTTTAATAGGATGGAATATTTACCGAAATAGCTACTTCAAGCAGACGGACTGACAATCGTAGTACCAGACATTTCATGTTCATACATCCACACATTGTCGTCAGTGCTTTTCCAATACTTAATTTGCCATCGAATGTCAATGCCAGTTGAAGCCAATATGAGACAGAACCTTCATTCTACATCTACACAACACAACTGAAATTATTATGACCTAGAATTCTATGTGCGTGTCTGTCTGCCTGTGACAAACGTTTTCTAATGGTGGCCACACATGGCCAGTTAAACTGACTCAGTTCAACTGATCAGTTCAAACGGATTTAATCCAAAAAAAGTTCGACACACACGGTCAGTTCAACCGATCAGTTCAAACTAGGACTGTTGATAGTTTTTTAAAATATCGGATTTTCAATACATCGATAATTCTAAATATAATATCAATATCGGAGTTTTATATATCCAAAACATAGCGATATATCGATATATCGGCTTTATTTAAAAGAAAACAATCGTATGTCAGCTCAAAAATGATTTACACAGTTTATAATTTAGTATATTTATTAAACAAATTAAATTATAAATGTATGAAAATGTTAGGTTATAGTTCTTAGTAATTATTGTTTAATTTAAATAAGACAATTATGTGTACCAATATTTTTCAGTAAGAGTTTTCAAAACTACTCGTTGTTTTATATGTTCAGCTGTTTGAATACTACGATTATTGGGCAAAGATTGATTGTAGAAGTGATTCGTTCAGATGCTATAGATGTAGCTGAAGAAATCAAATATTTAACAGCTATTTCATCATTAAAATGCATCACTTTTACGTATAAAATCCACTTCAAACGATTATTTAAACGATAAAACAGGAGCAACAATCCGTCGACGGTCAAGTTCCTGCCAAAACTCACAGTAAGTAAAGTAGTACTAAGTTTCATAGTGTAAATAAAGTACAGTAGATTGGGTCCATCAAGGATTAGGATTTAAGTTTACGATGGTGTTGTATATTAAATGATTTAGGTGAAAAAAAAATATCTAAATAATAATATCGATTTTTCGATATATCGATATTTTATCAACAGTCCTAGTTCAAACGGAACGGATTTTTCATTTCTCGATCGACGGAGCCGCAGCCGTGCGCGTTTGGTTGGCGTGACTCCTATAAATTAAAAATATCATTTCCTATCTACTATATATATACACTGCCGGCCAATAATTTAAGACCACCTTAATTAAAGTACTATATATATACACTGCCGGCCAAAAGTTTAAGACAACCTTAATTAAAGTACTATATATATATACACTGCCGGCCAAAAGTTTAAGACCACCTTAATTAAAGTAGGAAAATTAAATAAAATTCCAATAAAATATTAAATGTTTAATTATACTGTTAAATCATCCAATAAAACACTTTTTGACAATCAATATACTTGAAAAGCGTAAAGAAATATTAACAGTCCATGCTAAAATAGGCTATAGTTAGCTAAACTGATTTTTCATCAAAAAATCCTCCTCTACATTCTATGACTTTTTTCACAAGTCTCAGCATACGGGCAATCAATTTGTTGATAGTGTCTTGTGATATATTGATCCAAATTTCGCACAAAGGTTTCCACATTTCTTCTCGCGAGGATGGACCACAATTACGGACGTTCTATCAAACTCTTCCCACAAAAGTTCATTGGGATTGAGATCCGCTACTAGGAGGAGGCCAAACCATGTTTTTAACACCCCTTGTGCCTCTTTCTCTTCCAAATATCCTCTGCATAATTTTGAGCTATGCTTAGGATCATTGTCCTGTTGGAAAATGAATCCATCTCCAATTAATCGCAACCCCGAAGGAACGGCATTTTGTTCTAAATTTTTTGTACTCTTCCTTTTTCATAATTCCGTCAATTTTGATCAAATCGCCAGTTCCTTGGCTAGAAAAGCAACCCCAGACCATAATTGAGCCACCACCATGCTTGATTGTTGGGACTACACAGTCTGGCATCATCTTTTCTTGGTCACTGCGTCGAACGTAAATTCTTCGTTTTGAACCGAATAGCTCAAACTTGGATTCATCGGTCCAAAGAACTTTTTTAAAATCTTCTTCAGTCCAATCTCGATGGGCAAGGGCCCATTGCATCCGTTTTTTCTTGTTTTGTGGCCTTAGCAGAGGTTTTCGAACGGCGACACGACCATACAATTTCGCATCTCTCAGTCGCCGTTTTACTGTAGTCAATGATAAAGGTTTAACTCGGGTTTTGTTTACTTCAACGCGGATTTCCGGTGCTGTTATGCGTCTTTTTCCCTTGCTGGTAACAACAATGAAATGATCTTCACTTGACGTGGTAGCTCTCGGCCTTCCCGAGCGTGGACGATCTTGAAAAGTGCCTGTCTCCTGTATCTAGTTATTGTGCCATGAACACAAGTCTTCGATAACTTCAATTGTAAAGCAATCGCACGTTCGGATTTGCCTTCATTATGATTCTTTCGATATTTTTAAAGATATTTTAACGGTCAGTTAAACTGATCAGTTTAACTGACCGTGTGTGGGGACCATTAGAGACTTGGTAATAATATATACGATCACTCCGTAATTACCCACCCATATTACGTATGAACTTCAACTAAGACTACGAAGTTTTTCTGTCGACTTTGGTCTCTGTTTACCTTATTCATCTCTTAATTTCAAGGACCTTATTCTAACCTCATCACATCTTTTTGCAATACTTAAGTAAAATTGATAGATAACTAATTCAATTTGATTCTAATTCATTCATATTTGATTATTATTTGTTTGAAATGGAATCTATTGCAAGGTAGGCTATAACAGCTGATTGCGATTTCGTTCACTGGCACGACATTACTCTATCTTTATTCAAGGCTACTTCGAAAGGTCGTCGTCGATTGTCAACTTCGATGGTAATTGGCACGCATTGTTAGACCTATATTTAATAATGTTTATGTGCCTTAAATAAAGTGGATTTTAATGCCACATTATTTATAGAAACGTTGCAGGCGATTCGTTATTCGTATTCCATTGGGAATTTTTATTGAATATATTTACCTACATCTCTATATTGACTACGAATTATCGATTATCGTACATACATCAGTGTTGACCTTGATTATTTATGAATAATGTAATCCTAGATACCTTAAATTATCATTAATTTATTTATGCGTTATAGTTAACACTTTATAATTAAAAGCTTTACTGGGAGAGAATGCCAAAAGGCAAAAAGTCTTAATGCCTTTTGGCATTCTCTCCCAGTCAAATATTTGTAAAAGCAGCAGTGATAACTTCTTTCTGTGTGTATTGCGTTAATTTCAAGTTTTTAAACGCAGTTGAATACTTTTTTATTTTTACAACTTCACGGTTTTATTGATAAAAATCTCTAATAAAATTTACTATCAAATGCTTATTAGTAAGATAGCCAAGTTAATGAGTCTCTCTTAAGTTAATAATTGGGTGGCATTTTTTAAATAATTCTCTATTTAAGTTCATAATGTAAAAAACGTTTTCACAGCTTATATTTTAACATAAGCAGAACAAGTATTTTTAATTTTAAATTATTTCGATATGAAATTCACCATCGGTATTAAACGGAAAGTGCAGAGCGGGATTTGTAAAAAAGCAGTGGAACACGTAAAAGTTGAAGACGAGACAACTGCGAGACCTTTTTATTAATCAGAATGTAGGATTACAATTAATATTGCATGACAATTCCGAAAAATTTGGGACGGTTTTTTTAATAGAATAAGGGTGACAAGCGAGCACACAGTCCACCTGGTGGTAAGTGGTTGGTGTAGCCCATAGACATCTACATCTATCCTCGTTTTCGAATCAAAATGCAGATGCGTTGTCAGCCGTGAGGACTAAGATAGAATGCTTCTTTTCCAGTAAAAAGGGTCTCCGGTTCTCTACACTCACCATACGAAACACAGCAGCATTGAGCTACTATTTTACGCTGGTATTCTGCGAGAGCGCTGCTGGTAGCTGGTATTCCTTCCCCGGTCGAGCCAACGCATTCGTGCTACAAATATACTATTAATATAGCTGCAGCATATCTCTACCACGTTTTATAAACCTATCCATGTTATTATAAAAAGTAGTTTATAATTATTAGCCTCAAGTTTAAACAAGAGTCTGCTTCAATAAAGATGTCCGGTGTAAAATACGCGAACTAAAATTTTAAGTATAGAATTTGACAGCATTTCAAGTTTCGCGAAGACTGTGGCTCCACGACCAAAGAACTTTTTTCGTGACAAAGTAGTCTCTGAACCGAAGACTATAAAAAAAAAAACACATTTTTTAATAGGACTGATAATGTTTGTCACACTTTATGAATAAGACTGTTGATCTATTTACTTGCTTATCTCTACACAAATAAAATCGATTTATATATTATAGTATGTCAGGTTCCGTTTGGATTTCACTAACTCTACTGAAACAAGGGAAAAATTACGCAAGTCGTTTAGAGCTACCATTACTATATAGTACCTAAAACAGATTTTTTTAAAGATAGGAGGTTTTTTGTATTTGCATTCAGACGAACACACATAAATAGTACAATTTTTGCACAAGCAGTAAAATCCATAAATGTTTTTACGTTGATGGTGTGGCCAGTTTCGAACCGGCTATCTCTACCAACATCGCGGCGACGCACTATCCCCGATCATTGTACCTCAAACAAAGCTTCCAGTTTACTTTTTCATTTCTTTTTTAGCCACGGAATGTGAATACAATAAAAGTAGAACTTCTCTTCGGTCGCCTCGAACTCCATGCATATATCATGGATTGAGGTAATTTAAAAGACAAAATAAAAATCATACAGAAAAAGTTTGTTGGAAAAAGATCTGTTTGAGGGGAACGGTGTTTTTTTAAGAATACGACCATACGGCTGAATACGACCGACATTCATTGATTAATGTGACAAAGGTACATAGATATAGAGAACATTGTTGTTTAAATTACACTACATTAACATTTACATGTGAGTTAAATGACTTTATTAGGAGTCCATTAGAATACGTAATATAAACAAATGGTATTTTGCGGAAATCCATTAGATTGGAATTCGTTAGCTATTTATCACTCAGAGCAAAAAAAAGTTATGAAAAATACTGATAAATCAATAGCTGTTATATTAAAAAGCGACAGCTTATTAATGTTAAAATTTTATCGTCATATGTATGTAACAAACGACAGTAGCCTAATGGCCTGCGAAAGAAAAACCTGGTTGCGAATCTACCATACAACTACCATCGGGAACCACTACAAGCAAAACTATTTTAAGCTTATTCGTAGTTGGAAAGGTTAACAAAAACATTAGAAGTAAAACAAGCAAGTAAATTATTATTGAAATCAAGGAAACCTGACAGAAGCGATCAAACTAACGGTGACGCCCTATCAGAAGTTTACTGCTGAACATAGGCCTCCCCCATAGATTCCCTCGTAGGGGGATATTTGCCAGAGTAGCCACGTTTGGTTTGGCTTGGTTTTTTATTTTTTTAGTTATTAGGGAGAAGCTGCTGCCCATCGCCTGGTTTCTTTCCCGTTTTCGCTTTTTACGACAACTACGGAAAGATATAGGTTAGTGAACATTCTTACACCGCCACTACACGGTCAAACTAACATAACATATTTTTTATGCAAATTATATACAATTTGGAACGTTATTATTTATTACCTTTTGTGTGACCATACACGATACATTTGCATATCATTATTTTTGGGTCGCGAGTTTTCGACAGTTTCTATGTTATAGGTACCGTTATAACAAGCCGACTGAGGTATAATTTATCAAAATCCGACCACTAGTAGAAGTTACAGCCGAACATAGATAAATTCATACAAACACGCTTGCTTATTAAATTTTGATAAGAATTGACGTATAATGAAAAGGTTTTAGTTCATTACGGACAGCATAAGATAATACATTAGATTTATTAATAACATGCGAATCGCGTTACGAAAACTAGGAAGTAGCTTCGGCAGCTAATAAATATGTTTCGACACCGACTCGGGCACGAATGACATTTGGGCCCACACAGAGCGGAATGCACTGCCTACGCCGTTGGAGGCATAGGACATCAATCTCGAAACCATTGTCATTGTGCGAGTTGTTGAATATTGCTCGTAAAACGTAGCCGTTCGGTTTATAACGGTTGTTATCGATATTTTAACAGTGCGAGCAACGTGCCTCAATATTTTTGGAGATTAACGCTTTCAATATTGCTCTAGCAATCGCGCGCATTTATTTGACTTAACTTGGCACTAGTGTCGGCATTAAAATTTATATCCTGCTATAAAACTTTAAGTTCTTGTGCCAGATAGCACTTGTAATAAACAAGATTATCAATTCTAAAGAAAGGTTTAAAAGTAAGTCAAACAAAAGGTAATATTTCTCTTAAATCTCTAAGCGAACATATTATTAAATGACATAAATACGCAAATTAAATTTATTCAAATTTGAGATCATTAACGTAATCACGATGATATAAGTTTTAATGTATTCCAAATCTAAAGGGGGGATAGGATTTTATCTCTTAAATACAGTTTACTAAGTAACCTAGTTAGGAGATTCAGAATTCTACCCATTTCTAATTGTTAATGGTCTACATAATGTATTGTATAAATATCTTTATAACAATTAAGTAAGCTAAACTATAGAAATATCAATAAAGAATTATTAATTTGTAGATGTGTGCTATCCAGACCTATCGCAAAATCTTCTTAACAAGTTGGAGCGCCTTCTCAACAACTGTATAAGATTTATCTTCAACTTACGAAAATACGACCACATCACTGCTTTTCGTTCCAAGCTTAAATGGCTTTCTATTCGTCAGAGGCGTTGCTCCAGAATCTTACTAACCCTTTTTTCTATATTAAATGATCCGACGTCTCCTTCTTATCTTAAAGATAACTTCCACTTTCGGTATTCAACTCTTGACCGTGAACCTCGTTCCTCTAACGTCCTTAAGATTCATATACCTCAGCATAATACTGGTTTCTTTAATTCTTCATTTACAGTTCAGGCAATACTTCTCTGGAACGCCCTGCCCGTTGATATAAGAAAAGCACCGAATAAGCATGCGTTTAAGAGACTTGTCCGACAACATTATCTTAAGGAAAACTGCATTTGACCGTCGATTTCTATTTTTATTTTTAGTTATTTTATATATTATATACGCAATATTTATATTATTTATTATATATATTATTATTTAATATTTTCATAATTTATATTATTTTTCTATATGTATTATTAGAACGTATGCGAATATATTTTATGTTTATATACATATGTCTAGTAATTTTAACTTTTTTGACACCTAATAACTTTTACTTATTTAATCCTCTCAGGGTTGACTGGTAGAGAATGCCATAAGGCATTCTCTACCAGTCCGCCCATTGTAATCCTTAATTAAGGTGTAACACAATAAAGATTAAATAAATAAATGAATTTAAAAATAATATTTTGCAATATAGTCAATTATGTGTTACGAAACGTAAAAATAAAAACGAAAATAAAATAAACAAACGCTCTGAAATTTCAGTCAATAAGAGTTTGAAATTAGAACAGAAGCAATTCTCGTTTCTAAAACCGGATTTCCGTTTTACATTTTATTTTGTACATCTCAAAGAAAATCTTTTCCGTTTCCTATCTCTGGAATGACGAAGTGCTGCTTTTAAAACTATTATTTAAGACTTCCGTTATTTAATTAATTTTTCTTTAATTTTTTCTAATTTAATTTTTAAATCTAATTTTTCTTTCTGACATGAATTTGTTATTATATATTGGTGGCATAGAGATTATAATACGAACGATATTATTGCTTCTAATTTAAAATTCAATCTAGTGTTCTGTTCAGCGTCAATTTGTTTCAGTTAGTGTCCTCTTTAAAAAAAATAGTACAGTTTAATTAACAAAAATAATAAAATTAAAATAGTAATGTATTGATTGCGATTTGTAAAATATCCTTTCAAATCCAAAATTTTAATGTTTAAACGATGAAAAAACATGCATTTTCATCTCCATTGTAAGCGCAATAAAAGGTTCAATTGCTTAGCCATTTCCAATGTTATAAAATATATTTGTGCGACAGTAATGTAAATGGAATTTTGGGGCACGTGCTCAGGTACGAGAAGTATGAACTCCCTACAACTCATCATGATGGGAAAAGTTGCCGGAAGTAGGGGCGTCGGACGCAGAAAAATGTCATGGTAATGTAATCCGGGAGTGGACGAGAATCGCGAGTGCCGCCGAACTGTTTCGCCTCGCGAAGATTAGAGCGGAGTTCACTAAGCTGACTGCCAAGCTTCGTTAGTCGGAGAGGCATTAGAAGAATAAGAAGAAATATAGAAGGATGACAACTTGCATGTTTTATTACTCGTCATTTTGAAAACTAAAAACACCTTTGACTTTAATTATATTAAATACAAAAACAGTATGGGCGGAGTCACGCGCGGTACGCAGAAGGTTTTTATGCGTTTACGAAACGGGAGCGATGGAGTGAAGTCACGCACACTTTTACAGAAGTTAGTCCAATTTGACGGCTGTAAACGAACCGGATGCGTACTTATAATGCTGTATTACGATACGTGACGTGGTACGAGTAGGGCAACCAATTTAAAAAAGTAAACAGCGGATACCAATGGAAGTTGTTATGACATTCCAATTTACGTCTCACATAAACAGTACGTCCGTAAGCCTGTTACTGTTAGAGCCTTTCAGTATGTTAGAGTCTAATATACTAACTCCGATAATACAAACCAGGAGATGACCAGCACCGCCTTCCAAATAAAAACTAGAAAATAAAAAATTGCCGTTGTCAACCCACGTGCCAATCCTGGCAACTTTGGCAAATATATTCCTATGAGGCAATTAATGGGATAGGCCATGTTTAGCAGTGAACTTTGATAGACTTTACGGTAAGTATTAACGAGATTACGGTCATACCATATTATTACAAAACGTGCTTTATTGATAGTTTCGGGTTTCTACTATGGTTTAATAACAGTCCTTTTAAGTAAAGACGTTCCTTTGTCGCGGCGCCACAGTCTTCAAGTTTGCCTTTCATCTGTCAAATTCCATCTTTACATTTCAGTTCGCAGAATATCCACTACCCTATATCATCCCGTGGGTGTTGTAAGAGGTGACAGACGGAAACAAATCAGGAGATGGGCAGCAGCGTCTTCCTAATAACGATTATAAATAAAAAAACTGCGGTTGCCAACCCGCTTCCTATGAGGCAATCTAAGGGGGAGGCCTATGTTCAGCAGTGGACTTTAATAGGCTGCAACGGTAACGTTAACGGTATTTCAGTTCGCATATTTCCGCGGGATCTTACGTGAAAAAAAATCTAGTTTAAACCTGAGACTAATTACTACTTTTTGGGATTAGGTCGATAGTGTTTACGTTTACTCGAGTTAATAAATTATCTACTTTATAGAAGAGGAAGAGGAAAATTTCTATAACCAGACCTTGAAACTGACTCGATCGCATCCTTCGACAGTAACGATGTAAAAGAGACTTAAACTGCTCTTAAAAGTATGGTAACCTCATTGAAAAGAAATACATGCTGCGAAACTATAGTCTCGCTGGCCGTATTGGAAGAAAATCACTTTGGAAACGAGCACATTTCACGTTCAGGTGTCGTAAAACCACCAGACAATTTTACTGTAGGGACCGAAATGTTTTAGTGGGAGTCGTAAAATAAAAACGCTGTAAAATTCACGCATTGTGTCGGCGTCCATGTTGTATTTATGGCCCTTGTGTACGCCCGCGTCGTATTATCTATTCGGAACTGTCAAATCCGTCTATTGCTTCATGGTGTCCACAGTGTTCCTGGACACAATGGCCTTATTTACGTTGTTATACAAAGTCGTAGGCTTTGTTCTGCTCTGTCTGTTGCGTTGCATGAATGATCGATTATCATTGTTTTATGTTGTGATTATGCAATATTCTAGTTCTAGGTTTTAGTGAGTCGTGTCAGATGGTGCAATCGCTTTTTATAGTTTCGGATAGGCGGTATAACCAACCCGTTTACACGAGGCGCAAAATACTTTGACCGGTGACGGCAGCAGCGTCACGGATGCTATACTTCGGATATTGCGATCGTCAACCTGCGTGCCAAGTGTGACAATGAAGGCAAACCTCCCTACAATATGAGAGATCTAGGTCCAGCAGTGGACTGATAAAGAAGACGAAGATTTTTTAACCTACTATTAGCTAATTCTCAACCATAATTCCATTTAATGATAAGTAGTGATGTAACCGAAGACGGTAATGCTATTTCTTTCCCGTATGCATTACGAACGTGTGAAACATCGAAAGAAAAGTGGTGGAGACCCATCAAGCGTTAGGTTGTACGATGTTGGATTTAACATTATTAGGTTTTCTTACAAAAATATAGGTACGACACCATAACCTATTAAATAAAAATTTCATTTTTATTTAACCTATTAAATAAAAATGAAATTTTTATTTAATAGCTTAAAAACCATTATCTGGCCGTCAACGAATGGCAGGTTTATTGCTTTGCTCATCTGATCCAAGGACAAAAGACTATTATTATTTTTAAGTAAGGTGGCACTGGGTTCACATCAATTTATGATTAGTATTGCAATGGTGGTAGAGCCACGCTGCACCAATGAGTCGGTTTTACCGAAGTAGGATCACGCTACGAGAAAATATTTAAAAATTAAAATAGTGGTATAACGCTGCGCAATTTGAATATTAAGTGACGACAACCAAACACCCTTTTTATTAGTAACGAGGCACTCCATTCTAGTCCTCAGGAGTGATAATGCCTTTGTTTTTTTATTTTAACTAGCGATTAGCCCCGGTTTCGCCCGGGTGATACCAGGATCCCGACAACAGCGCCACCTACCGGACTAATCTAAACCATCCAAGGATTCGTTCGAACATACACAAAAAAATTCATTGAAATCGGACAAGCCAATTTCGAGCTTTTGCGAGACTAACGGACAGCAATTGATTTTTATATATAGAGATTGAAGATAGATGTAAGTGTCTATTGGCCACCAAGAGGAAGGCGTATTATTGATTTTGTAAAGTGTATTATAAAATAAATTATTATAAATTCAAACTACAAAAGATATAAGATTTTATCAGCGGCAATAGGTTCACAATATAAATATATTTTTGGAGCAGTGACGTTAAAAATGATACACAAGGAATAATAGAAAAGTGAATACATACAAAATAAGTATTTCGTATGTGATGTAATGCCAAAATTGGATTCAGCCTATGCCGCCACAAGTGTTGTAGCGCTTTGTCAGCGGAGCCCTGCAAATTATGCATATGGATTATCAAATTCCTTGCTTTCTGCCTTTTCTTAAAACGTTAATGTTATTTTAGTAAAATGATCTTTCACGTCCTCTCAAGCAACATAAGTAAACACATACATATACGTATATATGAAAAAATATACATGGTCAAATGTCAAAATGCTTTGTGTATAAGACTTATGTAATCGTACATTAAAAAGTTATGTAAATATATAATAAATACAAATAAAAATTACTGTTTAATCAGACTTACGATTTAAAAAAATTTACTGTTTAATTGAAAAATAAGTCACGATTCGACCTTCGTCACAACTAATAATATTATATCTACTATAATCAACATGAAACACGTTTAGTAAGTATATCGAATGTAAGATAACACTGCACTATAGCTTAGCTATCGCGGTTAGAGTGGCTTGTTTTATAAAGTGTTTGTGTTTATTTCATAAAAAGACGCCAATTAAAAGGCTCCGGCGCACAATTACCGGCGGCTATTGGCAAGTTAAGAGCGCCATGCGCAAGCCTTGCCTACATTGACCATAATACAGGAGTTACCTCGGACAATCCCGAATGAAAACTGTCGAATGCTCAAAAAACATAGCGCTATGTGCCATTTGATGGAGCGATAGTAAGTGGTGGCGCAGTGAGATATTATATTAGGTCCTTACATATGAAATTAGCGTTTTGTCGTACTGACCACTTTGATCTGAAATATCTCCTCTTTGGTTAAGAATTCCAAATTCAAATTTATAAATTCATTTAGCTGGTACATTTGAGATTTGAAAACAGTCATTCATTTGTTTTTTCCTCATAATTTTTACTTTGGCGTCGCTTATTACCGCACAATGGAAAACATGAAATATCGGTATATTTACGAGTACGAGTTCTACCGTGGCACCAGTGCTGCAGAAACAGCTCGAAGTATTAATGATGTGCACGGCGCTGGTGTCGCAAAAGAAAGCACGGTACGTTTTTGGTTTCAACGTTTTCGTTATGGAAATTTCGACCTTCAGAACCAACCCCGTGGACGGCCGGAGACCAAAGTGGAAAATGAAGAATTAAAGGCTATTGTGGAAGCGGATCCATCACAAAGCACTTCAGAGATAGTTGCAGGCTCCGGGGTAAGTGATAAAACTGTATTAATCCGCTTGAAGCAAATCAGGAAAGTAAAAACTTGAACGACCTCATGAATTGAGTGAATCGAACTTGCAAACACGCGTCGACTGCTGTGTTACTTTGCTCAACCGACACAATAATGAAGGGATTTTAAATCTAATCATTACTTGCGATGAAAAGTGGATACTGTACGATAATCGGAAGCGCTCGTCGCAATGGCTGAACCCTGGAGACCCAGCCAAATCCTGCCCTAAACGAAAATTGACTCAGAAAAAGTTACTTGTGAGTGTTTGGTGGTAACTAGCGCCGGTGTCGTTCACTACAGCTTTCTAAAATCTGGCCAAACGATTACGGTAGATATCAATTGTCACCAACTGCAAACCATGAAGGAAGAACTAGCTGCTAAACAACCAAGATTGGTCAATCGCTCTAGGCCACTGCTGCTTCACAACAACGCAAGACCACACACTGCACAATAAACAACCACTAAGTTAGATGAGCTACAATTGGAATGTCTGCGACATCCACCGTACTCCCGGCCTTGCTCCAACAGATTACCATTTTTCCGGAATTTGGACAAGTTCTTACAAGGAAAAAATTCAACTCCGATGCGGCAGTCCAAACCGCCTTCAAAGAGTTTATTGATTCTCGCCCCATGGTTTTTAGTAAAGGGATCAATGAACTACCTATGAGATGGCAAAAGTGCATAGATAACAACGGTGCATACTTTGATTAATTAAATATATTTTACAAAAAAAAATGACTTTATATTCCTCCCGTACAAAACGCTAATTTCATATGTAAGGACCTAATATTAATCCACGTCAACCCAAGAGTGTTAGAAGTTAACGAAGGAAATAACAATTGTAATTGATAATCACCAGGTGTAATTGATAATATATATCACAATTGGCAAAAACTTGATTCAAAATACTGCATAAAATATTACATTAATTGCGATTTTTATGTAGTAAAAGTTCATAAAGATTACCTGCACATCAAATCTCAAGGAAAATTACTACTTAATAGAAAGATATCAAAAGTCCACTGCTGAATATAGGCCTTCCCCACAGATTGCCTAATAGGGACATTTGTCATATAGTTGTCACTAGAGGTGTCATTCATTCATATCTAGTGACTCGATCATTAAAGTATTGATTCGTCTTACGAACCGGGTAGTTCGGGCCGATCATTAAAACGGATCATTTCGAGTTTCAGTACTCTGTAGTCTGAGAGACCCGCTCGATAATGTCGGGGACATTACTATACTCTTTGGTCGTAGATTCTGTCAATTGTTTGATTCGGAACGTTCAAAAATGTAAGCGCAATCATCAATACTTCGATGCGTCTCGGGTCAAAAAAGTTGTCACGCTTGGCAGGCGAGTTGGTAACCGCAGTTTTTTTTATTTTTTTAGTTGATATTAGGAAGCCGCTGCTGCCCATCTCCTGGTTTGTTACCTTCTGTCGCCTCTTACGATACCCACGGGACGATATGGGGACGATATCATACTTAATAGAAAGTGATGATATAAAATATACCATCACTTCATTTAAATACATAAATATCAATATTATATTCATATATTTTAGTAATTACAACAAATCTTTACGACTTAGTTTGCTTACTTTTTTATAACTCTTTGCCATTAAAATAAAGCTCGTCACTAGAATAATTTTATTAGTTTATGGAGATAATATTATATAAAATCCAGTGAAATTAATATTAAAATGATAAGTTCGAATTTATAATCCAGGACATCCACTAAGCCATGTAGCCTGCACAGTTCTAGTGTATGACAATCGCAGAAACAAGTTTTAAAGGAATAAAATTGACATACGAGAACTCACTTAATATTATGTTAAAGTTGTGGCCCATAAACACCTATTTAAATCTATTTTCGGTTAAGAATCAAAAAGATGTGGCGTTGTGATTCTTTAACGAGGATTTAGATGGAATGCCTCGTTATCAGTAAAAAAACATGCGTGAGTGTCGTGGAACACTCGGTTGTAACGAAGTTCCTTTCGTAGTATTTTTTTTAAATACTAGTAATGCTATTAAACATTACTAATATTCCCTTAAACCACTTCTGGTAAGCTTAAAATGCTTGTGTTAGAAGTGGTTCACGACATTAGTCGAATGGCGGATTCGAACCCACGACCTTTCGAGTTCGCGGTCCGCGCCCTGCCATTAGGCTACTGACGCTTCTAATATATTATTATTGATAAACTTATTATATTATTGATTAACAAATACAAATAAATGAGTTACTAGCGTCTATATAAAATGAAGCGTCATTTAAAATAAAATGATATTTCTTTCATGGCAAGATAAGAAAAAGTGCGAGGGAGATGGATATTATTCCATCTCGTTTCCTTATAGCCACCTACACTACGTCAGATGGGGTCGTGACGGAAAAATCTCACACTTTATCTTGCCTAGCCCCCATCCACCAAATTCGTATATATTTTTGGAACTTGGTTCCAAAAATGGTCTCCGGTTCTTGTCACTTACCATAAAAAACAAAGCAGCATTACGCGCTATTATTTTATGTGATCCTTTATGGGTCAAGCCATTAATTACACACAAAACACCTGCAGCATGCTCTACCATGTAAAAACATGAATTACTTTTTAAATATTTCGAGATTCAGACCTATTGTACTACTTTGGCATACTAAGCCCACGCATCGAGAGATAAGTGAGAATTAAGTACTTATTAGTATGTGAGAATCAACAAATAAAAGAGACTATATTCCGATTGCCAACACAACTTTCAGAAGAAACGAAAAGAGGTCACTTTTATCATAACTAGAAAAGGTCTTAAAAATAGTTTATAATAACATTCACCAATTTTCCGATATTTTATATATATGTATATATAAAATATCGGAAAATGCAAACCGCAAGAATGGTAAATTTCCTTTAAAGAATGGTGTGTCACCTTTGAAATACAATATAGCTTCGAAAACTAATAATAGATCACTCTGCAATGATCGATATGGCGTCGTTCGGGCGTCTCGCAGTATGCACAAGGAAGTGTACTAGACATATTTATTCTATGTTTTTATTAGTAGGGTTCTAATACCAGTAGTTACAGATGCTTATCGGGCTATAATACTTAATTAAGTACGTTTAACACTCACTCTGCTACTACATTGTATGGAAAATACTTAAGTATCGCAACTTAACATGTAATCAATGTTAGACTTGGTTTACAAAGTTTCTTAACTACTTTATTGTAATATTTACAAGAGACTGGGAAAAAAATATTATTAAAAAGTATTACAAACATAGTCCTGTGTTTTTTATTATTTTGTAATCATACATTCATTACAGGCTATCAAAAGTCTACTGCAGAACATAGGCCTCCCCATACGTTGTCTCACAGGAAGGGACTTTGCTATAGTTGCCACGCTTGGCAGACGGCTCGGCAACCGCAGTGTTTATTATTTTCAGCTGTTATCAGGAAGATGCTGCTGCCCATATTCTGTTTCAGTTTCCGTCTGTTGAAACTCTTACGGCCCCCAAAGGACTATGGACTATGGGGTAGTGGATATTCTTACGCCGCCACTACACAGCGTATTTTTTTTTATACTCTTTAAAAATTATTACTTGTTTCATTTTAGGTAAGAGATAAATTTTCTTTGAGTGACATCATCTTCAACAGTGTATATTTATTTAAGTCAATATGGAAAGGTTAAATTAGACCCAGTCTACTAATTGACGCACGTCCTACGATGAAACTAAGCGCAAAACATATATAGACCTAGTTATAAACTCAAAAGATAATAGTAAAGTTCCGTAACGCGATTGTAGGCACAGAGTATTCATGTGGCTTCATGTTGTTATTTAGTTATTAGGGTTAGTTTGGTTAGTTACAGGGGCCGTTACTGTGACTGCTGATGTGATCCTGTCGCCCCGGTTTCTAATCTCAGATCGAGTTAAAATCAATAATTGGGTTTTCTTTAAAAATTATCAGTACCAGCCCGTAAGTTAGGAAGTAGGCGGTGTTTCACCCCCATGCCTCGGAAAGCAAGTAAAGGTGCTGGTCCTGCCTCTGATTTCTCTTTAGTCGAGTCAAATAACCCTCCCATCGGACAACGAGTATTAGTGTAAGAGATTAGAGAGTGCACCTGTGCTTGCGCATACTCGAGTACTATAATCCTATCATGCGCAGATGGCTAGTCTCCGTTGAGATTGGTCGTCATGACCGAAATTAATTGGAGGACGTTATTATTAGGGTTGGCATTAAATTGAAATGTGAGTTAGTAAAAATGCAAAATGTTATATCGACGTTAATTGCATACTGACTGGGCGTTGTAAGAAGAGGAAAGCGAACGAAATTAATAAATAATATGTCGGTATACAAGAATAATTTGCATTTACGGACACATAATATAAGGCTAGTTTTATTGCTTTTATTTTTGCTGGATAAGTTTTTCTGGAATGCCGCAGATGGCAAGCATTACCTGGAGGATATGCTCATTGCTCATATTAATCGCGCTACGGTACGAGTGCAGTGATTTTATGTGTATGGTTAAATCTATTAAAATATATTAATTTTGCTAACAAAATTCATGTTAACTATATCAAATGATATAAAAATCAATTTAATAATTATATAAACAGAATATAGTGTAAGTTAACGTACAAAACACCACAACAATGAAGGGCCCGATTCAGCAATGGCAAGAACAATTTACGCAATTTAACAGCTATTTAGTCAGGTCGTAAATCAAAACAAGTTGATAGTACAACCTGCCGGCGACACTGCGTCGCCACCGTGGGCTGAACTTTGAAATGCCATCTAGTTGCCTTCAGTGTTCCACGCCTTCCGATCTATCTACCTAATAATTCTTTTCTTAACAAATGAATACAACGTATTAGTTAACAAGCACAATCTTATAGAAAAAACACTCCTTAACATATACAGTCTTTTACTTAAAGATTAGGGAGTTAGTCAAAAGCAGCAATAGAATGGAATAGAATAGTATGATTATAATTCAATATAGATTACAAGACTACTTATTGAAAGTCTTTTATGCTTTACCACTGGTTCAAAAGAAACCTATGTCCTAGGAAAACCAGCAAGATACCCAGCAGGACTTTAGATTATGTGTTGATTACAGATTAGCGTTTTAAATACACTGCTTTTTCTTATATACACACGCTTATACTCGTATACACACTTATATAGACTTTAGCAGAAATGTACAAATGGCTTGAAATTTTCAATACTGTCTTGAATTGCTTCAAAATATTATCTTTGCTATGTTCACTGTTCAATCACAATGACTTCATCTACAACTAATTAAGCTTTACTTGACTCACGATTCGCTTGATAAAATAATTGATTAGACGTGAATTGGTGATACCTAATCAATACAACAATTATCAAGGACAATATGAAATGTATTATCCGAGTGATATATGGACGGATTTCATAATGACACAATCCGGGACTGAAATATCTGTATTATCTCAAAGAGCATCGTAAAATTAAGATCTAGTCCATGAAATTGCGATAAAATATGTTTATGTTGTACGTTTTTGGTCGTTCCATTGTAGGCGGCGTTTATGGCACACAAAAATTTTCAATATCGATTCATTGTTGTAGCGACATTACACCAACATGTATAAATTGATCTCGGTAAACAATTTTTTCACGAAGGCGATCAGGCAAATTTCATTGCATCGAGGATCAAATAGTAATGGTCCAATAATTCAAGTATCCAAAAGTTTCATATTGTGTGGGCGTACGGTTTTGTTCGGCGATTGAAAGCGATAAAAATGTAAAACAACAGATGTTTTAATGCAACTCGGATAACGAAGGAATTACAAAAATGTCTATTTTTTTAAAACGGTTAGTGTTGAACTGATATTTTCAATGTTCGGTAGTAATTAACTACGAGGATGTGATGCACGCAACAACTATATAGCACTTTTTAACAATACAAAATAGAAAGAGACGAATCCTAGAAATTAAATAAATAAAGTATTAAAACTGATAAACATTGCTGTGGATCCGTACAATTGTTGTAATGTAATGAATAAATAACTTACTCAGGCTCTGTTACGGAGTTACAAACTTAAGACGTTTATGGAGTGAGAGACGATATATCATCATCATCATACGCCTGCGACAGTCTGCATCTGTCCACTGCTGGACATAGGCCTCTCATAAGGTCCACCACTGAGCGCCACTGAGCCCGATCTTCGGCTTCACGCATCCAGTTGCTGCCAGCCTTGGGCAGATCGTCGCTCCATCTAGCCAGGGGCGTCCCACTACGTTTACCTAAACGCGGTCTCCACGAGATACGATATATACGACTAGTCAAATTGTCTTGTAAAACAGAAAATTTAATTAATTATTTGTACATAATTTTAATTTTTAGTCTATCGGAAAGAGTGTCTAGTATATTTATAAATGGATTTTTTTCATTTATTCATTACAGGCTATCAAAAGTCCAATGTTGAACTGCACCTCGTAAGGGGATTACTGCACCTCATAGGAGAGATTTTGCCATAGTTGCCACACGTAGCAGGCAGGTGGCAACCGCAGTTTTTATCATTTTAAGCGGTTATTAGGAAGATGCTGCTGCTCATCTTCTGTTTCAGTTTCCCGCTATCGCCTCTTACGATACCCCCTCTCCTATAAAAAAAACCCGCAAGATGATATGAGGTAGGGAATTTTCTCACGCCATACGACTACACGGCAACTGTTTTTTTTTATTGAGAATTATATAAAAATTCATATTAAGAACAAGTAATACAGCATGTGGTAAATCAACATTTAAAATTGCAATTAACAATTTCATTGGTGCCGGCGGAGATCGAACCCGGGTTGCTCGCGTACTGTGAAATTAACAGCGAGCGCTAACCATCTGAGCTACCACGGCTCTATACATTTAATGTGTGGCTATGTACAATTAACTAAGCCGAGGTCCGCTTCTTTTACCCTTAGTACGTCCATAAAATAATTTTATCGTACGTACATCTATAAGGAATTATTGAATCAGCCATACTTATTGAAACCCCCTACCTTATTACGAGTAAATCGGTTGGACTTATTGAACCCCACATCGACGGCGAACGCGAGTTTGCGAATTCCAGCTTTAAAGTTTAGTTATCTAAATCGAAAAATAGTTTTATATTACTTCCAATTGATTTTAAATTCATTTCTTGATATTGATTAACATTTAAGTCAGAATTAGATAGTGTACCATAAATGTTAAAAAAAAAGCTATTACTGAGATTAACATCAATATAAAATATTAATTATTACTTCGTATAGGACACCGTATAATTACGTTTTATTTTAGAATTCCTCCTATATCATCCCGTGGATGTCGTAAGAAGCGACAAAAGGAAACAAATCAGGAGATGGGCAGCAGCGTCTTCCCAATAACGATTAAAAATAAAAAACTGCGGTTGAAAACCCGCTTTCCAAGCGTGACAACTATGGCAAATATCCCCCCTATTAGGCAATCTATGGGGGAGGCCTATGTTCAGCACTGGAATGTAATAGGCTGTAACGGTAACGGTATAACATATTCAGACTATTTTACGAAAAAGTGTCTTCCTTCCAAATACTATAAAGAAAAGCAGTGATACGTAGAACAAGCTAAATCTGTATAAAGGTTTTAATTTGTTTAATTATTAAACCTATTCAGGATCGCATCAATAGCAAGACAAGAAATGGAGAGGTTTTGAACACGTTCAAGTTATTGCGAGAAAAAAAAAATACGGCGTTATAGACCTTGTACTAATAAGTAATCTGTGGTTATAGAGGCGTTCTGAATTTGAGGCACGTCGCCCGTTCGCACCGCCCTGTTTATTTTAAATAAGATTTCGTTAAATAAAAGTGAACCCAGAGGATTTCTGGGCCCCTTAGAGCTGAATGAAAAATTAAGACGATTTTTGTCTGATTTTATATTCAATTCGGGCATTTCAGGCTCCCATTGACAGAAAATGATGATTGTTTTTTTTTTTGTATATATTACCGGCAATATTTCTGTGGCTAAATATACTTTAAACATCAAATTTACATTCTGCGACACATTTACACTGCGACATTAAAGTCCTGGGTTTGTGTCCGTCAATTGACTACTGTAAACCGCTCCTAGCATAAGTACTTTTAGCTTAGTTAGGGTGGTTAATACTGAAATGTTCATAACATTTCTAGTGTTTAAGGCTTATGTGCCCAAGGAGTAAAACTTAATAGATTTAATGAATATCAGTTGCACACTTCTTCCAATTTGGGTGTCGTCGTTGTAATCGCCTCGCTTGGCCAATATATATAAATTAATAATCGCAAAAAATCTCTTTGTGATAGTTCTAGATAATTTAGGCTATCAAAAGATTTTAGATGCTTGTTCCTCAGTAAGCTTTTATAAAATATAATCCTTAGGGAACATTATTATAGGTTATATAATATAAAAAAAACCTCACAGAAATAGGGACATAGATTACAATAGAGTTAACTTCTAAACACAGAAATGAACAATGCATTTACTACCAACTATAGCTATATCTATATCTGCCGCCAAACATTGCTTACACAGGCTGTAAGGCATTCAATCGTACTCAGAGGTGACCACTCATCTGTAGTCTTCCTTGTTTGAAGTTTTCGGCGGGTGTTCATGGGCTTCAGCAGCCCCTTACAAACAGGTGGACTGTAAGTTCAGTTGCCACTTCAGGTAAGACTAGATTAATGTTTTGCCATCTTCAACTTCAGCGTTGTCTGTATATCAGTACAGTTGAGGCACATTTTGGTTATCTGTAAACAAAAACACAGGTACTTACGCTTCACTAAATCAAATTAAATGTAAATCAGAGATAACATTAAGCGAAAACAAAATAGGCGGCTGGAGGATTACGAGGTGCGGTTGATTAAATCAGCGGTAACAAGTTGTTCAGTTCGGCGGCAGTGGATAGATTCCTCCGCAACAATCAGTCAGGGGCATTACAGACGTTTACCCGCAGCCCTATTAATTATTTAACGTCAATTCCTCGAGAATCAGGGTTGGGGCACCGTAACGGAGTTAAAATTGCTTGGAAATAATAACGTTGTCTCTCGGTTAATGAAGATAGATTTGTTTATATTAAAATGCAACTAATTATTATTTCAATTATCGTTTATAATTATATTTATCGTTTTTGTTTGTATTTGACTTTTTCTATTCCACTAGTGTTGTAAAATTGTGGTATGGTTTTGAATCGTTAATCTCAGCAGCTGTATTTTTTAGATTTTTTTATTGTTCGTTTATCTTAATAGAATTTTTTATTTTTTTTATTTGTTGTTATATGTTATATAATTAAATAAGAATAAATTCAATGTAACTTTATGTACCTATACATTACATATAAAGATTATAATATGTAATACCTGTAAGAATTATTGAGTGCTAGAGAATTATCTAAAGAATATCATTTCTTTGACAAGGAAAATTTGAAGTAATCTTATTCTTTTGATATAAGAAAGAAATAAATGACTGTAACCATCCTTTTGTGTTTATTGTCATAGTCCAGCTTACCTTAACCTCAGCGAGCAATGATATAAACTCTTGTTTCCCAGTGATAGTGTAAAAAGCGTGATGAAGAGGCGATTTCCCTTGGGCACAAAAGGATCGATAACCATTGTGTCTCCCCTTCGACATTAAATTATAGAAGGGTGCGTTAGGAGTTCACAGCGGCATCTGCCAAGTCGATCGGCTTTACCTTTTATCAATATTTGCCTTTTTGATTCTGGAATAATGTGTACGCTGCGATGAGAGAAAATTGTGTTTGTTAAGAATCACATTCGTGAATTTCGTAGTAATGGAATGTAAAATGAAGCTTTATTGATACTTCTTTTATCTAATAAAATAATCTTATTTGATATAAATAATTATATTTGACAATAATTTTAAATTATTAACTGTTTTAGCAATTATTTTCATTAGAAGATAATATTATGATGTTAATTATTTATAGGTTAGGTTAGGTTAGGAACACACTCTCAGCGTAAAATAGTATATTGCTGCCGTGTTTCACACGATGAGTGAGGAGTGCCTACCGAAGACTTTTACTAGGTAGTAAAACCCCATTTCTGCCTAGGTGTCTGTCTGGGTAGTACCACGCTCTTGCATATTTATGACGCCAAATAGCAGAGCTTGCACTAATGTGTTCAGGCCAGAAGGGTAAAGACAACCAGTATAGGCATTTCATCTTAGTCTTCAGAGGTGACAACGTACTGGCTTCCTTGTTTGAAATTGGCTGTGGTATGGCCCATGGACTGCAGTAGCCACTTACCATCAAACGGCCGGCGGATAAGTTCGTTTGTCCAATCATATAAAAAAAAACCTGTACGGTTACAACGCATCTGTATTTTGATTCTATATCAAAGATAAATGAAGGATGCCTATAAGCTACACAATCCACTTACAATCAAGTGGACTGTGTGCTCGTTTGTCACCTTGTTAGTAAATCCGGTACTACATAAACCTGTCTTACGTGATCCATGATCTTCCGTATTGTACTAATATAGAGAGTTAGTGTAACTACAATGGTGCAGCATAGCAATGTTTCTAAAATGCTTTAAATCGTACGTAATAATGAGTTGTTTAGATAAGATTGTCTTCATTATTTCTCATAACATAATGATATAATCGAATACGTTTTATCGCCGCACGATTATATCAGCAAGGTCGCCTTTAATAAGGGAACCTTTCTTGTGGTGGTATGAAATAATTGCGATACGAGCGAGCGATCCAGTTTTTAATGACTCAATCGTGTAGTCTCAATTATAATAACCACAGTCGTATAAGCAAAATTATCAAGCATGTATAAATTAATTAAAATAAAATGATTTGTTTCATTTTATCGTTTTTTTAAATAGAAGTTAAGTAACAAACGAGAAAAAGCCTATTTCTATACGGCGGAATATTACGTTACCAGTTAAAAGGGGTCTCTTCTTCTCATCACCCATCTAACAAGATACGGCAGTTTTGTAATTTCACGCTTATATTCTGTATGTATTATTATAAAGAGATATTTTTTATAGCATAAGGGTGACAAAAAAAGCACACAAATCACCTGATATATAGGTAAGTGGATGCTGTGGCCCATAGACAGCTACATATCTATCCAAGATTAAGAATCAAAATGTAATGTGTGCGTTGTCACCCTCAAAGACTACGATAGAATGCCTCGTTACCAGTAAATAGGGTTTCTGGTTCTCTACTCTCACCATACGAGACACAGAAACATTAATCTGCTAATTTATGCTAGTACATATTCTTGTATTATATTTTTTACGCATAAGGAGGGCGTGGTCCTTGCTCCTTGCCCAGTCTAGCTGACCCATTCGTGCTGCAATCATATTGTAGTTAATTTAATTATATTAAAATAACACCATTTTTTTCTACTCTGTATTATATGCTACTCTATATATTATGTTTACTTCAAGAGATATCAATCTCTTGAAGTTGTTTAGGTTGTTGGTCACACAAGCGTTTATATAATTCCACGTTATTGTCTTCCAGTGATTGTTCCTTTAAAAGTGCATATTTAAACAACATTCCATTTAACTTACTTAGTTCTAAGCCAGATAATATATTCTATATACGTATAATTCAATAAAATGGAAAGGGGCGATAAGTCTTATAAAAGATATTATATAAACTGTTATCAGAATACGTTTTCTAGAGTCAGCTATTGTTACCTAAGATAACTCGAGCTTCGAATAACAAAAGAAGGCTGATGACGTTGCGGAGGATTGACGAATGTAATTGTACCTCGGGCCTGCAAATGCGTTATTCAATATTCTTTTGATATTTTATAAATAAATGAGGAGGAGGAAAGGCCCAAAGGGAAATAACGTGGATCAAACGTAGTCGTGGGAACAAAACTTTACACAAAATTTAATATAAGTTATTCTTTTCAATCGATTACCTATTTAAGTACACATTACAACACTACGCAAGTAATTCCTGGGTGGCTCTTGTGTTCGGTTGACCAGACTTTCGATTCTTGGAATCGCCACCACTGATACTGTTAACTGCATTTTAAGTGCCAGTTTACCAGTTTTCTTATTTGGGGACTGCTATGTGTTAATCTTTTATCGTTCGGAGGTGAAGAAGACACATTAAGACTAAGTTTTACCACACGGCTCGGTAAAGAAAGTGGTTAAGCGTTTAGCTGTGGCACTAAGGGTCCCCCTGGTTCTATTCCCACAGAACACGTACGTATACGACCTGCGAATAATTGTTCCGGGTTTAGGTATTTCTTCATGTGCATGTGTTCATTAAAGTAAAGATTCAGAAAGAGTGAGTGTTCAAGATAGAGAATGGAGTGGAATAATATAAATTAAACGATCATCTTCAAAAAAACGGGAAAATACCTATGCTTAGAAAGGGCCTGTGCCGTTATAGAAGTTTATAAGCCTTTATTTAGTAGTAGTAATTAATAATATTTAGTAGTGTAATTAAGCCTAAATACTCCTGCAACCGTGTGACGGCGGTATGAGAATATCCACTATCCTATAATCCCGTGGGTGTCTTAAGAGGCGACAGAGGGAAACTTAACCAGATGAGCAGCAGCATCATTTTGAGAACAGCTGAAAAAATAAAAAAACTGCGGTTGTCAACCCGCTTGCGAAGCGTTGCAACTAATAAAAATATACCACACTTATACCCCCCTATGAGGCAATCTATGGGGGAGGCTTGTGCAGTGAACTTGATAGGCTGTATCGGTAATGGTAATGACTCCTGCTAAAATAATCTACAACAGTAATGATAAACATACTCATTTAAAATTCCTGCATTATTTAGAAAAATTTATAAACTAACTTCATATATCTTCGAATCTATAGTAGAAATTTATATGGGAGCAATGTAAACGTTTGCTCGGTTGATAAGTTGATAAATATAATATCCATTTTTTACAGAATAAGGGTAACAAACGAGCACACAGTAAACCTGATGGTAAGTGGATACTGAATGATCCCGATTAAGAATCAAAATACAGATGCGTTGTCACCTCTGAGGACTAAGATGGAACGCCTCAATTTCGGTAAAAAGGGTGTTCGGTTCGCTAAACTCACTATACGAAACATAGCAGCGTTATGCTGCTATTTTACGCTACATACAGCATTCATGCTACAACCATAATATAGCTGCAGCGTGGTTGTACCACGGACGGTGAAAATACACGGCAGATAACAAAATTTCTTCATGGCAGCTTGATTGGAACGTTGTAATTTCTGCCTTCTTAAGAATTCGATTTACCGCAAAAGGCATAATATTGGATATTTTTTGTCGGTAATTAAAGTGTTGCGAGGCAAGGAACTGTTACGTGTTAAGCTTATAGGCATTAAAAGCTGTTGCATGAGCGGCTCAAATATGGTGGTAATAACCAAAAATTGGTTGTAAATATCCATATAATTTAAGTACTTTTTTCTTAAATAATGACGGCGTTTATAACCATTTTAAAACGTTTTACTAACACTGTGATGGCGATGGCATATCTTCATGCATGCAAAACGCAAGATAGAGAACGATTGTGATAGAAATGATTTAGCATATATTCATAACCATAGATTTAAGAATTCAGCCCTTGGAATTTTAATCTCCTTTCTCATTCCACTGCCACTGTCTTCTTTTTGACTTTCCACGTAGCCAGACATTTTATTGTAACGTATTTTGTGTTAAAAATAGAGTTATTACTGAAAAAAAATATATAGCTGACCTCCATACCATGCCAAAGGCTTTCTTCCATTTCTGAGAAAGTTTTAGGGCAGAGAAGAGCCCGCTGCACTGTTCTTATGTGTGTTGGCGGACTTCTCATGTCCCCGAAATATATTAAATTTTTCAGTAATGTAGGTTTTCTCACAATTTTTTCCTTCACCACCGAGCACATGGTAAACTTCTGCGTTTCTGTAAATGAGATCTCACAAGGATTGCTTGTGTACTAAGGAAAACTCCCAGCCCGAAACTACTCACACCTAAACTATTATATAACTGGGTTTTCACCTTTTCTGCTTTTAAAATTGATCGTGAATATAATTAAATAGGACCTTCATTCGTCATAAAACTAAATATCTCGTTGTTAAATTGTTCAATTAGACTCGCGAAGTGTATTGATCTGTTGTAAAGCGATAAATATAATGGCGCCTGCGATATTATAGATCGTTGCGTACCTACTATTATCTAATAAATTGAAATTCTTTCGCCTGCGATCGATGAGGTTTATCAGACTTTTATAGCTTAATACATGGTGATAAAAACATTAGGAGTTGTAAATTATAATAGAAATCAGTCATACGTTTTATTGGCATCATAACACTCACAGAAGTAATATAAAATAAATTTTTATATTACTTCAAAAGTAAACAGAAAATATACAAGATACAAGAAAATAAACATATACAAAAATTAATCTTATCATAAAACAAGAAAATTACTTTCCGTGAGTGATGTGTTGCCAAAATTATAACTGCATTGGTCCTTATTAAAAATTATTTGTAACTAGCGATCCGCCCCGGCTTTGCCTGGATAGAACCTTTTATTGTGCCGTTATTTACATTTAAGATAATCAGAGACCGTTTTTTTTTAAACTTAAATTTTTTCGGATACTCTCTATCGGTTCGTAACGTTAAATCAGAATCGATTCAGCCATTTCAAAGATTAAACCGGACAAACAGACAAAAATTTTAAAATGGTTTTTCATGTGCATAGCGGTGAGTTACGGCGCTAAGGGGCGCATGTTCGAATCCCGCACGGAACAAGTATTTGTGACGACTACAATTTTTTATATTAGTAAAAGTATAATTTCATTCTCGTGGTCGCTTTCGAGTACGGCGATTACTTACTTACAACACTTTTGGAAATTGTTGCTACTAATTATATTTTTATTTTCACACAAGTTTTGATAATCCCAGTTACATTACATTACATCTTAAATAAACAATATGCATCTTAAGAGAAATAAGCTCGTTTCCCAGAGAGTTCATCCCATATTAGCACGTTGATATCTTCACGAATGATCCTAATATGTTTCTGTACATTATTTAGCAGTTGTATTACACTACGTATACTCTCGGGGAGCTGGGATTGTACGGAAAATGTTTCCTTTTATAAAAGATCGTCCAGGATTACCAACATTAGAGACATTTGTGACAAACAAAGACGTCTTCGCATGTCACGTAATCACATAGTCTGACTGATTATATCGGATTTGTATTCAATTAGTTTCACTTATCTTTCTATGCCATTTCTTTGCCGCATTAATAAAATTAATTAAGCACCGTCTTTACAAATAACATGGTTATATTGTACATTGTACGGTGAAGGTACTAAAAATCCATCACACCATTTTCCCCTAAATGCCAGGACAGCCGATTTGCCTCCGTCAGATGCCATTTTGTTTTTAAATTAAAGCCTAACATTTAACGTGTAAAACGTCTAGTCTAGTGTAATATAAGCAGGCCTTATTCCTTGACATTTTTCATAATAACATACATAAACACTCACGCCTGTCACCCAGAGGGGTAGGCAGAGACTACGCACTTCCATTTGGCACGATCCTGACGCACATCTCTCGCCTCCTTTACATCCATATACCTACGCATACATGCTTGTGGGGGATGAGTCGCTGGCGTCCGTAGGCTTCGACTAACCCTAGGCCCACCCTACGCGTGTCCCCCGGGTGGTGCTAAACAAACGACAAAGCCGAAAGAAGAGACTCGGCTACTCGCCGTGTGGTAGCGGCGTAAAATCTACCATCCCCTATGAGACAGAAAGAAAACCTTTTCATAACTTAATGTTTGAAAACATATTTTATACGAACTGTTATCAATTACTATGGTGGTTAAAAAAATATAACCTGCTCTTATTTCTGCGGGTTACGGAGCAGGAAAATTCCCGTTGCTTCAGTGTGAATTGATGAACTTCACATATCCACGAAATTGTTGAATTTTCTGACATACAGGTTTTCTCACGATAGTTTGTTTCATCACCAAGCACATAGTTTATTAGCAACTGCGTTTAACAATTTCCATGGCGCTGGCGTAGATCGAATTTGCTCACCTTACATAAAATTTAAGGTGATATTTTTTTTCATCTTAACAGTGTTCAGTATTGTTAGCCAGAACAAATACAGGCTACAGTTTTCATGTAATTTTAATAAAATCCAAGTGACTAACGAACTTGCAGCCCATCTGATGGTAAGTGGCTACTTACAAAAAGGGCTATAGTTGCGTTGTCTCTGAGCACTAAGGTGGAAATGTCTCAGAGCCTGTAATTATTTTGGCTCTCTTTATCCTCCAGACAACAACGCAGCAATGCACGCACTGCTGCTTGCCTGAAAAAATAGTTAAAAGAGTGGCGCCTACGCACACGGACCCCTAGAAAGATCCATATAAGTTATCAATCTTAGCAATCTGCCAAGCACGTTTATCACTATGAGATTATTAAAAAAAAGAAATTACCCAAAATGCTCGCTGCATTTAATCTAAAATAAAATATTCTTATACATCTTAGTATATTTTTATTATCGTGTCAACAATATTCCTACAAGAAACGTCCCTGTTTCTCTAGCATATCTAACAAAATACGAACCCCTTGTACTTACGATATAAATGTGTCGAGGAATGTGGGCAGACGTGTCAAAGTAAACAGCCCTCAAGTTGGCGCATTCGCGGTTGTACGGCGGACACTATCTTGAGCACCCGTCATGGGGAGAGCGACTATCCTATAGTTTAATGGTTTGGTTTAATGTAAAAGTGAATAATACCTTCAAAACAAAGTAGATTCTCGATTATTGTGCTTGTTTGCACTCGGGTTAGTTAATTTCTTGAAGTCTGCCGTTTTGTACTTGTTGGGCAATAAAAAAGATAAAATAAATAAATACACGTAAAAACTGTCATGGCCAAGACAAGGTCAAAGCCAAAATTCATCAAAATCCGTAAAGCCGGTTATGAATGACAACAAATTTATAAAGCTTTTCACTAATTTTTATATAGTACTTGCTGGTGCCCGGCGCGTTGCAGAAATATCGTTTTAAATTTGGAAGGGTTATATTGTTTAATTAGGAATGATAAAACATACATTGGAGTTGAATGAGACTTTCAAATAAATTCGTCAGTACGATACGCGCGCCACCTACTGCAAGTTAATTGTACTATGCCTATAATGCGGAAATGTTTGTAATATGTTGACAAAGTTTTACCGCAATCTGATGAACGGTATGGATGCGCATAAAATACGAACAAACAAAAATTAATTTTTATATATTAGATATAATATGAGTAAAGTTACAGCCTATATTATAAGCCGTAGTTCAGGGCTGTACGCTCACTGTAAATTTCATATAATTTGAGTATAGAAATATAAATGGAAATTCGTCTTTATTACATTTAAATAAATTGAATAAATAGTAGCCGTGCCAAGCTAATTTACGACAATATGTAAGTAAAAAGTAATCACTTATCGCAATCGCTTTCTCGTGTCAATTGTGCCGCAAAGGGATGTTCTATCTTACACCTATATCTCCCACAGTCATTAGGTTCTGCAATGTATGTTTACAGCAATTACCGAGATCACATCGCCGGGGGTCAGGAACGGTGCGCCTGACCCGCTGTTAGGCGATAATAGGCGATAAGTTTGACGCAATCGCCTCGCTCTGACCTAAATACCACAACAATCGGAGCACGTTGGGCACTTGTTTCTGACAGGTGCACGATAGAAGCATTTATTGATTGGAAATTATATGGCATGGAGACATGAATTACGCATAATTTGGTTAGTAAATAAACAATATTACTAAATATGCTCTCAGCTTAATTACGCAATTGTTTGCAAACAATACAGGAAATTCTAAAACTATAAATGACATAAAACATACCAACCATTTTTATATAAATATATAATTTTTTCATATAAATAAGATGGTAATGATAAATGGATACTGTGGCCAAAGACATCAACATCTTTGGATTATTTTTGAATTATAATTCTCGTACACACACACACGCGCTATAAAATGAACTATAAAACTTCATATGTACACTTAGTAGGCATGAATTTTTCTGAGCAGCACAGACATGCTTTCAAAGGAGAATGCCCATTAATGTATGGAATCCCGTACCAAGTTGCATCAAAAACAAACTTTGTTTTTTATAGACTACTGATCATATTAACTCCTGTAAAAGTTATTTTTATATAAAAAAAACCCGGGTTATGGAGTTACTATATAAAATCGAAAATAACCTAAAAACTAGGTTTTTTTCGACGCTACCAATGATCTATTTTAAATAAATACATTAAACACGGACGAACATTATGGCTCTAAAAACAGCGTAATCATACATATAGCCGCGCCACAGGATGCGTGACTGAAACTCGGAGATTTGCACGACCTTTATACATATTGCCAATACTGTGAGCGGGTAAGGTATCTAAGGGTAATATATCATTGGACACCACTGTGATTATACTACAAACTAATACCAATAAAACATTATCATAAGGGTGACCAGTCAGACCGAAAAAAACGCTCGTTGAGTCTAGAGAGCGTCTTGAACAATAACCTTAAGATAATATTCATGACAGACATTATTGCTCATGGTCATGTTGTTGTCGTGAATCGATTAGGTAAGTGATAGAAAAAATAAAAAAACAAACAAGTCCATTATTAATAATAGATTTTAGGTTTTTTAATAGCGATTAAAAGTCAAACATATTTAAAATACATTTACTTAAATCACTCATCATACTCCTGAAAAAAAAAGCCGTTGCCGGCGTAGTTACGTCATCATACTGTCCCCAGCTCAAATACCACACTATCGTCATTAAATGAGCACAGCAGCCCACTGTTCGCTTACCGACGAGGCAGCTGCAGCAATAGCCTACTATGGTTTCTAATGTGTTGGCCACAGCATCATCTCTGCTCGCACTATCTTTATTTCTATTCCATTAGTTCTATTTAGTAAATTATCATAAACAATGTTCTGTGTCTATATTAGGCATTTTGGAAAATGTCGTGATTATTCTAAAATCGATCTTTTAATACTCGATTTAATCGAAAATCGATTTTAGTACTTTTGAATCGAATCGGAGATCGATTATTTTTTAAGTGTATCGACATGCCTACTATAAACGTCATTTATAGGGAGTAAAACCACAGGCATAGAGCATGAACTGAGCCTTACCTAGCCAAATGTCAAATAAAATTGACTATACCCAATATCCATACTTTTAAACTTAAAAGTAAATTCCCTATTCAAAAATCAAATCCCCCGACGCGTCATGTCGTAAAAATTATGAAACTAATTACTATAAAATTTTGGTCTTGATGCGCGAGAATTTTTGGTACCACTTTTGGTCATTCTCCTTTAGATTTAGTTTTAAAGGTAACGCTACGCTTCATTAGTATAGTCTAGTCTCAAAAAAGTTGGGGTTGGGTGTATTGGGGTGTAAAGATAATATGTCATTTTTTCTTTCTCTTAATTTTATTTTTTAAATGCCCGTGTAGGCAGTTGTATAAAGGACGCGATATGAAAAGAAAAGGTGACTACAGAATACAGATACATAATATGAGATGTTTAATTCTCTATTTCAAAATAATATACATTACGTCGATATAGACGATCAATTTTTTAAATAAGCAATCATGTTTAAAAGTGTACAAAAGAAGTTTTATAAATTGTCAATAAATTGAAGCAAATGGATGCTAGCGTTTGAATTTATTGGGATGACCTTTATTGAAATCACGTGATTTTAATGGATGAGGAAATGCCATGAATACCGTAGATGACAAATTAATATCAGTAATGGATTACTGACAAACAATGCACTAGGATGCCATTGAACAGACAAAACACCACGGTACACACGCACCATGGGTTGTTTATTTAAACTTATTAGGTACATGTCAGATATTATACTTGTGCAAGTGAAGGGATTGACCTGCAATTACATAGATTTCAACCTTGATAATGCCGTACCCGTCTGAATTGTCAAATTAAAATAAGCCATTTTAATCTTATCGCGCTCTGTATGCATCATAATAATCTACTAAGCGATGAAATAACATTATGCTGCGGTTAAAATCCGCCTACAAAACATGGCAGATGTGGTAATTAACCTCAATATGCTTGTTTACCTAAGGGGAGATCTGTCTACAATTACGTATCCTTACTCTATAATGGGCTACAACGATACAACGATAACAATAATGATGATTTTGATGATGAAGAACTAGTGTAAGGATTCAGCACTGAAATAAATGAATAAATAATAATTGGCGGTAAACAATGCTGATTCATGCCTGCATAATTTAAAAGCAACTTATTGACTAACTACTCACAAATTTGTGCTTAGCCGAAAATGGACCAGAGATAATTTATACATAAATATTCTAGAAATCAAACCGCTTGGATCTTCAAGCGCAGTCCACGGTACTTACCTGAAACAAAGCAACATCGTAAATTAGAAACTTATTCATAAATTAAACTCCAAATGAAATATCGGAAGCGTCGATGGCAGTTTAGTAAATTATTGGTCTCTATTCTATTTTAAGCGCCAAGAATTCAGTTCTTAGACAATGAAACTACATCAATAGATCAAATTTTCTATGGAAACTAAACACGTAACCTATTGTTATGATTAGACACTATACCGACAAGTTATTTGTAATTTGAATCTTATATACAAATAAAGCATTTCTTCTTTTCGAAAAAATAGAGCTTTAATTCCAATACATGAAAGTGGATAAGACACAAAGCATGATGAAAATAGAGAAAGAACATATAAGAATAATTCACACATGCATGTCATGATTCCATTGTTTTCTACAACATCAGGACGTTGAACACTTCAGGATTCCCCCTTCCTCCATCACCATAGAACCATAGATGCTACAAAGCACTTGAAACGCCAAGACAGTTTGATTTAAACGCGATAAAAGCTTTAAACTTCGTTTTATATATTATGCATATATGAGTAATTTTTGTTAACAAACAAATTATTTCATAAATTTGCCTAAATGACCTAAAATCAATGCAATCTAGAGAAAAACAATGTGAAAGACTATCATTACCTTTCCACGCGGATTTCGACGCCTATTTTATCAAAATAATATCAGTAGAATATAAGGTTAGGAAAAGACAATTTAACTAAATGTCTTTACCTTATGTATTAGTCATAAACTATAAAATAAAGTAAATCATATACTTTTTGCCGTGTAGTGGCAGCGTAAGAGAATGCACTACCCCATATCATCCCGTGAGTGTCGTAAAAGGCCACAGACGGGAAAAAAACAGGAGATGGGCAGCAGGATTTTCGTGATAACAATAAAAATCTGCGGTTGCCAACCTGCCTGTCAAGCATGTCATCTATGGCAAAAATCTCCCCTATGATGCTATGCTATGAGGCAATCTATTGGGAGGCCTATGTTCATTGGTGGATATTTTATAGACTGTTCTGAATGAATGAAATCTATAATTAATAGACGTTTCCGTGGCGGGTTCAAAACCCGCACGAACTATTTTTATGGCCTAAAAATAATTGCTTTGAGTCTGGATGTTTGTCCTTGTGCAATTTATGTATGTAAACTGCCACGTCGATACAGGAGAAAATCCTAGTGTGGTGGTAACGTTTAAAAAACATGCAATCCATACTTTTAGAGGATTTTATTTTTCACCGATGTTCTCTCGTAAATAATTTCCATTGTTGTATTAAAATTAATTGACAGTGGTGTTTTTATCTAAACAACAAATCTCAATTTCCAACGAATTGGTTCTTACTGCGTTTTAAATCTAGTTTCCAGAAGATCGAAGGGTAAGGTACAAAGAGGCCAGGACGCAGGAACAATGCAGGGTATTAAAGGCAGCGTCCGTAAAGGGCACACATTGAGCTCACAAATAATAGGCTGCAGAGCCCAATCTGACTCGCCCCGAGAATTTGTGGGGGCGCGTTTTTTTTGCGCTATTTGTTCCCTGAGATTTTGCTTGATGAACAACTGGGATCTGGAGGCGATTGGTGCTTACCTAACCTTGAAATCGAGTCATCGCAAATACATAGGTACACTTCTTTAACGCAGGGAAAAGCCAGATATAGCCTTAATGGCTTTAATGCCTCTTGACTTGTTCCACAGAACTAATAATCCTAAACGAGTAATGCTAATGTTAAACCTAATTTACTTCTAAACCTTATTTAGAAGTAAATTATATGAAATAATTATGGAATAAAATTTAAAATCAATGTAAAATATAATATTTTGAATAGATAAACGTCATACAACATTTTTAAATAAGAGTATCTAAACCACAATCTAAACATTATTTAAATTCGCAGAAATTCGGTTTGGATCAGGCTCACTAATAATTTATATTTTAAAAGTAGAAGTATTTATGAAAAAAAAAACTATAAATCAGTTATGAAGATAACAAAATAGAGCTCAAAGTCACCATCATCACATTACCTACGCATCTAGAAGTCAACTTGGAGAATATCGGAATGAATAGTCGAGTGGGCTCACAAATGCAAATTCTTCTAAAAGGGCGGGAGGGACGTGTCTGAGGGACGTAACGCTATCCTTTTTCATAAATGTTTGCACGAATTCTTTGTGCTCGATTCCTGACAAAAGGAAGGAATATTTTTGGACGACAAAAGCGATTCGGAATGTATTAAAATGTTGACAACTTTTTGCTTACGGGGAGTCCGATTGTAGGAATGATGACGAATGAGATGGGAGGGCGATACCGACGTTATAATAAAAGAGATTTTCATTACATATTTTTTAGTTTAAAGATATCATATACCATTACTATGACTGCGTCGTTGGTAGTGTCGTAAACACGGCTTTTGATCACGTGGTTTCTGTCAAGAAATTCTCATTCTCAGTAGCAGCCCGCATTCAAGAGGTTGGCGGTGTTTTATCCTCATGCCTCGGAAGACGGGCAAATCCGTTGGTTCTTGCGCCTCTCTCTGGTCGTGTCGGATTGCCGTCCCATATTATGAGAGTGTGGGTATACGTGCACTATAATCCTGTCCTGCGCAAATAGCTAGACTCCGATGCTGCAAGTTCTGTATAAACTTAATTATGTATGTGGATAGTTTATCCATTACGGATTTATAGATAAAGTAAGAGCTCATACGAAAAGATAATTCGGTTTGAAGAACAAAGTTAACTTTGCAGTATAATTAAATGTATATACATCGGTCTACATCACAGTCGAAGCTCTAACTGCAAAAATAATTTAAAATTAAAAATTTTGTACAACCGACTTCAATATAAATTATTAAGAAACACTCAAAAACTATTGGTGAGACCTTGATCAAATTTATTTGGGACCACATGAGAAGCATCAGGTTTCAAATAAAAAAAATCAACGAAATCGGTTCACCCAGAAAAAAGTTATGAGGTAACACACATTAAAAAAAAACGTACAGTCGAATTGAGTAACTGCTCCTTTTTGAAGTCGATGGAAAATGTAATAATTTGTGTGTGGTATACTTAGAAATTAACTATTTTCGGATTTTTCCTTTTACTTTTGCTGTGAGACCTAGCTTCTTATCAAATTTCATAATACCATATCAACGGGAACCCTAAAGATTTTGTCGAGTAGTGAGTTTGCGATTGCAAAATAAGTGCCATATGGCCGTATATTTTAATTGCCTTGGTTCAGTACCGTAGACCTTAGTATTACTAAATACTAATTTCAACTTGATACTTCTCCCCATTCCTGAGAAAAAGGGTCTTGATAGACGAACAGACGGATGGAAACTGATCCTATTATGGTTCTGTTTTTTTTTATAGTGCGGAACTCCAAAATTGATTGTAAAAGTGTTGTGAAATATGGTATAATAGCTAAAAAAGTCATCGTAACACCTTTAAATGCTGACTTGTCAATAACAATCACACTCCGAACAAAAAAAAGATCCATTATTGTTAAATGAAATCGAGGATACTTTCGAAAGCGTCGCCAAACATAAATCATATCGGTAGTCATTACCGTCGCATTGGTGGGACGTGTCAATTAAGATAAAAGTTATTCGGCGCGAAGAGCGCTGGTGAGTTTCAGTTACGTATGGTTTCCTTATAGATACTTGAAAAATTCAACGTATTAATTACAAAATTTCATGTTCCATTGTATTGCCAAATTTAGGTGGCAATTAAGATGTAGCGTAGCCCATTGGACAAATAATTACTCAACGTTAAAGTCCTCATTTAAAAGATTATCAACTCTTTTCAATTCCCACTTGGTGTGTTAATGTTAATACTTGCGGTTTTACAGTATTATTAGCGACTCAGTGAATGCAGGACATGGTTTAAATGGGGCTCTTCATTCTATTGTGGAAAGTCAGAATGTGTCAATAAAGGCACGTATATACTTTCACAATGCTGTGTTAGTCCGTACCTTAATGTATGGTAGTGGAAGTTGGGTGGCAGAAGAAGTATGAAAGTAATATTAAAGCTGTAGAAATGAGGTCGATAAGAAGTGTGTTAGGGCTGACTAATGTGATAAGAGAAAAATGTGGTTTGCAAGACTTTTCAAGAGGAATGCTTTGGTGGTTTGGACATGTAAAAAGAATCAATGAGGAAAGAGTGACAAAGCAAATTTTTACTGCAGAAGTGGCAGAGTCGGCAAGGGGCGCCCTAGACGGAAGTTTATAGACCAAATTGGCGATATATTGAAGATGGGCGCAATTAAGCTTACCCTTAACCGACGAGCATGTGTGTGTCAGGATCGTGCCAAATGGAAGTTTGTAGTCTCTGCCTACCCCTCAGTTATGTTTATGAGAGACAGACAGAGGTCTTCACATGCCCTTGAAATATTTTATTCCTCAAACATGTTACGGTGTTTTCGTTCATTGTTCCCAGGTTGGATCTCCTTTATTCATGCTGTGGTTTTCTTGTCTTTATAATATTTAATAAAACATAATACAAGTAAAGAAGGGTAGTGAACGACGCTTTTTTTTCTTATTATGGGCTAGTGCTTGACCACGCTTCGATGATTGAAGTATTTTATGCAATTTTTGTGAAGTAGAAATAACAAAATGCCTTCTTAAAATGTACGGCGTCGATAATATACTTTATTCACATGAGAGGGTTTATATTTTAAATCTGTTATTAATGTTAAAACTATTATTAATATCTATTAACTTATGATCCCATGTTCACCGATAACACCCCACTTTATGAATTACGTTAAGTGCTTATTACACTAACAAGCTTATAATTTACCTTATTATCCCTATTGAACGTATTGCCTGTGTGAATTATTTTTTTAGCAACCTTTCGCATCATATTATCCATAAATGTAGACATTAAAACCTAATATATAATAGACATTTCTTATATTGAATCATAGATTACTGTTTAATATTGAATTTTAGATATATGAAGGATTATTTTTATTGACACGTACTTGTCGCGTTTAGAGTAACTTGTGCACAATGATATCAAAAACCATAGACTTAGAAATATTTTAAGTCTATGTCAAAAACATATTGTAAATGTCACTAAAATGTCATATTGTGTCACTATTCATTATGCACAGAATAAAATAAAAGAATAATTTAACATTTTGCATAAATAGTGTAATATTTGACTAATATTTGCATAAACATTGTTCATGTGGGCGTTGCCTATATTTGATGTGTTCGGTATAATTTTATGAATTTTAATCCAGTAAGAGCTACCATATTATTTAAAAAGTAAAGATTACACATAGCATACTAAAATAGAACTTATTTTAAAAGATCTATCTTATTATATTAGCGAAGCTCCTCGAATTAGGATCCTAAAATGTAAAATAATAGGTAACAGATACTGAAATAGGTGTTTGGAAGATCTTTTACATTAAATTCTTTGTTTGGTTTATTTGATATTATCATTTATAGATATAATTAATTCATTATAAAATAACTATTCGAAAAAGTCAAACGGACTGTCGTGGTCGTAGGTCGATTTTTCTGCCTAGCAGAAGGTCTGGACAGATCCAGGTCCTTTTATATTTAAGCCGCTTAGCACCATTTCATCGACTGTTGTATTCTATATTTTGTTTGTATGTTATATAGAGTCATCTGTCCTTTCTTGATAGAAGTTGGATAAAGGTGCCCATGTGACCGTGTAGTTGCGGTGTAAGAATATCCACTACCCCATATTATGCCGTTGGTGTCATCAGAGGCGACAGAGGGAACAAATCAGAGATTGGCAGCAACGTCTTCCTAATAACGACTAAAAATAAAAAGACTGCGGTTGCCAACCCGTTGCCAAGCGTGGCAACTATGGCAAATATCCCCTATGAGGCCATTTATCGGGGACGCCTATGTTCAGCAGTGGATTTTAATAGACTGTAACCGTAACGGTGTAACGGTCCACGGGTTGCAATAGCCTTGGCAGAGAATGTTGTAAATTATACAATTGTTATGTTTTTTGTCAATTCTGGAGCACGGAATCCTAAAAGATAACGCAATTAGCGACGTACCATATTAAGCAGGTGCCTTCCTTTATACATCTATCTGCGAAGCTTCGAAGATTAACAATGTAGGTAGAGAGCTTAATATAGAATTAGTAGACCTTACAGAGGGCCTGCGAGGCGGGAAAGCGGATTGCGCCATTGTTCCTCCTAATTGTTATTACTTAGAATTAGTTTAGGCAGAGGTAGGGCTTAATCGCGTTTGGGTCGCATCTGTCATAATTATTTGTGAAGATACGAGAATTAGGGGTAGATGCCAATTTCTCTAAAAATATTCGTAACCATATAAGGAACTTAAAGATACTATTTTTTTTTTGTTTCTGGACAAGAGTCGTTTTATAATAAAACTTTCATTATATCATGTGGTCTATAAAGTAGTGTGAGTTTGTGTTTCAATGTGTTATTTCTATGAGATAAATATTTTATCATTTGTTTTGTAATGTATTTTCTCGAAACCCAAAGAAGTTCTCGATGCCTTATACCGGCTGTGTGTGTGGTAAAAAACTGCCGTACCGACCCATTCGTGCTACAACTGTACTTATAGTACAGTTGTAGCACGAATGGGTCGGCTCGCCCGGGGAAGGATCACGCTCTCACAGAATACCAGCGTAAAATAGCAGCTTAACGCTGCTGTGTTTCGTTTGGTGAGTGTAGAGAACCGAAGACCCTTTTTACTGGAAAGAGGCATTCTATCTTAGTCCTCACGGCTGACAACGCATCTGCATTTTATTCGCATACGAGGATAGATGTAGATGTCTATAGGTCACAGCAACCACTTACCATCAGGTGGACTGTGTGCTCGCTTGTCACCCTTATCCTATAAAAAAAAACATTTTTCTACTGCATATGGATACGCCCTTTTGTATCCTGTTATAAGCCTAGTTCAAGCGAAGTGAAACCTAGCAGTGCCACTTTGAGCTGACCTGATAGTTCATCAGCTTTGGTCTATGTAGTTTAGGTTGCTAGGGTTTAGTAAAGAAATAATGAAAAGGTTTAGTGTGTACCGACTTTTTATTCCACAATAGTTAGCTATTTTCGTACAATCTAGATATTGGTAACACGGTCCCAATGTCGTTTTGAAGTACCGTTTACAACAGCTATCCTCACTCTTTTAAAAAAATCTTATGTGATTTAGAAACTGTTAAACTCGTTTTTGATTTATGTGATTTGGTGTAACATCAAAGTCGAATGTTCTGCATGTTTCGTTTTTAAAGACAATGCAACAAAAAAGAAAGAACAGTTTGTTGCTTCTCATAAAAGTAGTTAGGGTTAAAGAGGTGAAGTGGTTTTTTAATGCAAATTTTAAAAACAAAACAACCTAACTCACGTGCACATAACTCAGTGCAGCATCTCGACCATTTAGCAATAGATTCCCCTAACTCCCTTCTAATTTGCAATTGCAAACGATATTGTACAGTTCATTTTTATTTTGAATACTTTATCGTGATAGATTCGTAAGTCCTACCATAATATTTTTACAATTATTTCGTACAAATCCTACAATATAAACTATAGGACTAACAAAAACCGTTATTCTAAAAAATACTGCAGGTTAATTATAAACGGGGCGGTAAAGCATTTGCATAATATTGTCTAATCGTTTCATCTACTTTCTGTACATGTCCCGCAAGAGCGACGGTATCGTGTCGGACGCGGGTCGTACGTGTCCCGCGCGGCTGATAACCCGCGGCTACGTGACGGGGCTCAAATGACCCCGTCCGTATAAAAATGGATAAGCCACATTATGTTTGCAGACAACGTTGGGTTGCGGTTTAAATATTAAGTTAACTTTGTGCAAAATACGGGCGTATTTATTATTGTCTAAAACTCTAGAATAATAATGTTAAAACATTTATGTTAATTAATTGCTCTTGTGCGGTTCACTAGTAAATAAAATACTAAAATGTACACTTTCAAATGAATTAGTTTGCGAACCAAGAGGGCTTTGAGTTTTTATGGATATACGAATATCATTGCAGGCTTCATCCCTGCTATCTACCGTGAAGACCAAACATTACACAAGACTACTATGGAGTACCAGAACGTACTTACATCATTAGTAAACTTAAATCTTTTTTTTTTAAATAAAATTGAAGTGACAAACGAATTTACAGTCTACCTGATGATATGATGCTGCTGCAATCTACGGGAAACCTGCAACCAACTTTAAATAAAGAAGGCTAAAGATGCATTGTCACATCCGAGGACCAAGCTGTAATGAATTTCTGACGACTTGTTAATATACTAACTCTCTATACCTTACAAATTAGTGGCAACAATAGTTAAGAATGTAGTAACCTCTCCAGAATTACTCCTAATAGGAAAAGGAGCTTACTCCCTAGCTGATGAAATAAATTACATAAATTAAAAAAACCTACACGAAGGGAACATATTATACTTTAATAACCGTAACAGAAAAGTTAGAAGATCACTATTAGCATGTTTAAAATATCTAACTAATATCCTATAGAGTAACTACAAAATTCTAGATTAAAATAATATACTCTTTTGTATGGGGACTAAGGATTAATTTATATGCTTGATTACTTTACCGCTGAAAGCGATTCCGCAATAATTCAATTGAATCAGATGACAGAGTGCGGCGTAATTAATACCCTCAATTGGAAAAGCAATTTCGCTAAAAGACAGCAACGACTGTCACTCCGCTATGAACGCTCAACGCTGAACAAACGCTGACAAGACGCAACTTCCCCTCGATATTAGACGTATTATTTCCACTACACAAAACTAAGGGAATTCTATTCGTTTTAATTTTATGCATCTCCCACTGCATTGAGTTTGACTAAATTTGATCTTTGAAATAGTAGTTTTATTGCTGGTGAGATAATTTAAGATGCGAGTTCAAATACACGGTATGCGTACTAAAAAAACTATATATAATAAAAGCAAAACAGAATAGAATAGACCATTTTTTTCAAAAAGATTGTTACCATAATACTTATTGAAAGAATTATTTTTTAATAACCACTAGTTCAGAAAATACCTCTGTCCTTAGAAGAATCAGCAAGAAACCAAGCGAGATTATTTTTTATTTAGACATAATTTTTTACAATAATTTTGTACATTTGTTTACATGATTGTAAATCAAGAATCAGCATGACAGCTATCATCTCATTCCCAGGGGTTATTTTTATTCATGTATTACTTAATGTTATACTAACTCTTTTTATACAGTTTTTGTTTAAAAGGAATTAATTTTCCAAATTGTTACGATTAATATATGGATCAACAGGACCCATTGATTGCATTTTTCCTTGCAGTAATTTCTCCTGAGTTACGAGAGCGTTATGATGTTAACATTAGTTGCTCACAAACAAATCTTAAACTTGTAAATATTAGGCAACTCAGCTAAACGCTTAGCCATTGCAAAATAAAGCCATAAACTCTAAGTCAGCAGATCATTCAGCATTGTATCCTATTCTTCATTGAAAATAACTTCCAAGTACTACTCACTCACTATCTATAAATTGAGTTGTGTGCTTGTTTGTTATACCTAATCTTATATTGATAGTAATAGTAATTATTAAAAGAACAGTGTTTTTTTAACTTTTTAGACCTCTAAACTAACTTAAAGTCCGATTATCAACATAAGTTTTTATTTGTTACATACTCGCCTTTTCTAAATATCGTTTATTAATAAGAAAAGAAAATGGTGGGTATCATTAATATGACTTGTAAGGATAAAACAAGATGGTCGGTCGGATATAATATCACAAAAACACGTGGATAAGCACAACGCTCATTACCTGTGAACTGTGTGTTAAGTAAAAAACTACTTAAGAGATACCCGAATCAAAAACCTATAGTTAAACGCCGATTCATGGACGCGTAGAGAAAGATACTGAAAATGAAACCACATAAGAATAATTTTTAAAATAAAGGGTACACGACAAATTCAAAGCAAATCTCATTACATGAATCCACTAAGCAAGCATAATTTAAGCAAATATCTTTCTCAAAATACAAGCAATTATGTTCAAAATGGCGTAACCGTAGTTAACATTTCCTTTCCTACGCAGGTTATGAGCCGTGTAATTATAAATCCGTGCGAGTTTCAAAAGGATGTCAACAACAAGAGAACAAGAAGAGCCGGCAGCGTTCATTTGAACTTCGCCATTGTTAAGCCAGGACCTGTATTAAAAAGGTAATTTTCTAAATGAGACCACTCGTGATACTAACACTCGTACAGGGTTAAATATGAACTTGGCGAAATAAAGCTCTAAAAAAATTAAAGTTAAAGTTACAGTCCCACTGCTGGGCACAGGCCTCCTCTCATTTCTGATAGGGTTTTAGGACAAACAAATGTCCGCCGCGCTGCCCCAATGCGTGTTGTCGAACTTCACATGTCTTCGAAATATATTTTTTTGTTATTTCTCAGACATTCAGGTTTCCTCACGATGTTTTCCTTCACCGCCGAGCACGTGGTAAATCAGCACTTAAAATTGCAGCTAACAATTTCATTGGTGCCGGCGGGGATCGACCCGGGTTGCTCGCGTACTGTGAAATTTACAGCGAGGGTTTCGCCCTTGAACTACCACGGCTTCTTTATTATATTATTCTCTTCCATTCCATTCTATTCAAGTGTCTCCATACGCTAGTCTAGAAGAAGTATAAATTGACAATTCATCTTTTTATACAGTTCTTTAAATCTTTCAGGAACAGGTCAAGCTCTCTTAAATGTTTTAGGTAGTTATTAGGTCTTTACCTATGAAATTGCCGTTTTTTATGAAATAAGTTAACATAATTTTTTCTACATTTTTTATTTCTATTAATCAAAGTAATCACCCATGCAATCGATGCATCTTTGCCATCGTAGTGGCGGTTTATTGATGTCCTTCTTAAAGAAATCAGCTGGACGGGAGGCAGCAAATTCTTCAAAGGCATTTTGTACTGCCTCTCGGGTATTGAATTTTTTTCGAGAGAGTGTATTGTAATAATTTACTGGATTAATTAATAATTTATATGCAAGGTTACATTTATATAATTATTACAATTAAACCGTAACAATGTTATTTAACAGGATCATTTGGTTTTTTTTTTCGTTTGCTTAATAAAGTTTCTTTCTCACCAATACGAACAGATTTTATGTACAATCAAATGCTAAAACTTTTTTTTAGTATAATTTTTAAATTTATACGGCTGATTATTTAGTCGCACATAAAAGTTATTCTATCAAATAAATTATAAGCCGACTGAATATAAACGTGAAACAATTGAACTGTTTTATTCAAACAACTGTAATTTTTCATTTGTTTAAGTTGTATTTTATCCTATGAATAACTTTTATCTAAAATGAAAAGTCGGCCCATAAAGACACATAAATGGAAAGTAATTTCATTTTACATAAAATAACCTTCCATTTATGTAATACATTTTCCTTTATATTTGAGCAAACATTTTGGCTCATTACATCCAATGACACGTTTGTATGCAACTTACACATGCCTACAGCCTACACAACGTTGTTATAGCTTATGATTGACAACATATAATGTGTATTGCAAATTTAATTTTGCACCTTATGCCAGCATCATAAATTCCTTTTTGCAATGCGAATATTTTGCTCTGGTTGACTGCTAAGATCAAAAGATATACCTACACGTATGGTCGTTAGCTTTCATAGATCGGTACGCAGCTAGTTTAGTACGCACGAATACGGCGCAGAAAGGTGGAATGGCGACGTTTTGGCGATAATACGCCGATAAACGCTCGGGCGAGACCAAGAAGGGTATGGTTCGAGCGTTTAATTAGGTATGAAGCCAAATGTGTTTCATGCTAACCCGATTTCTGATCTCTAAAACATTGTCAAGGCTTCTCACAATCGGAGTAATAGGAGCATTAAAGGTTATCAAAATATAAAAAAAAGTGAAAATACGAACGTTACGTTATAAATAGTAAGTGCGGTATATTTAAGTGGAAGTCAGTAGAAAGCTCAGTCGAAAACACTTACTAATATAAAAAAACGCAAATGTGCAAAATATTAAAATTAAGAAATAATATGTATATATATATAAAATATATAAATATTTGTAAAGTAAAATTTTTAAGAAACACTCCAAAAATATTAAAACCTCTATCAACTTGAAACTTTCAAATATAGCGTTACGAATTTATAAAGCAGCATAAGCCTCAGGCTGGAGGAACATAAACCGCTTAAACTGGGAGAGCCCTACGTCCGGTGTGTACTGTAATAGATTGGTCCTGTTATTTATCCTATAATTGCTGCTATTTGTCAATGAGTAGTACAGTAAGGATTTGGTTCCAATTAGAAACTATAATTCGCCGTATAATTTAGTGTAGATTTTTATAACCGCTTATATATCTACTGTTTCACTAGTGCATTGTCTACTAGCTTTTCATGTGCTGCATATTTCTCAGCAGTCAAGTTTAACAATTCCTATCTTCGATAAGTATAATGGAGATGAAGTACAAGAATGTCTTTAACAAAAACTTGAAAACATAACATAGCAAGAGACAATCACAACCAAATCACAAGACATTAATTTCTAAGTTAAATTTATCCCACAGTCTACATATATTCGAAGACATCGAGCTAGATAATCGGCAGTTACCCAATAACTAATGGGAATTGATTCCAATTCAGTTCAGTAAATAAATCATGATGGATCGCAATGAGACTTAGATTCATTATTTATCCATTGCGTCGCGCCGGTAAAATAAATTTGAACCAATGAGAAATATACATTCAGTGCACTCGACCGATCAATCACTCTCTTTTATGCCAGTATAAACAATTGCCCAATTTAAATATAAGAAAGTTTTTAATTCATGTAAGATGTGCGGTTTAATCGAATATCTAAAGTAACTAAGCTTTCCACGGTCATTTGTACCCGTCGCACCAATAATTAACTTAGACAAGGCAAGAGCTGTAAACGGTTAACTGCCTTTTAAATAACAGAATAATGAAAAGCGTAACCGGATTCCTAGAGGTTAAGAGTTATGTTTATGCATTACGTTTTAAGACCCGGTTAATTAGCGGCGTTAAATATAGTGTAGCAGTACCCAGCTTGTTAAGAGGTCGATAGCCTTTACACTATGGAGTTAGGGTTATTAAGGCGAGAAGTCCTGTTGACTCACATAGTAGAAGATTCTTCCAACTGCCACCGAGAGCACGAAGGCAGCGGTGCAGGCGAGGAGTCGGGTTAGATGGCGGAGCTCGCGGTAAAGGCATCCTCACATCGCCTTCTGATGAACTTCTTGCGATCAACGACGATCCTCTATCACGCGATAATGATCTGCGTCTTCCAAAAGGCGCTCCCCTAACTGTCGCGAACGTTTCTTCACAAGTCACATTAAAGGTTTCCATTGGAATACCTTCAGGTTCATCGCGTCTGCTTCTCACAGAAAAAGTTCTCCTAAAGCCGTGTGCTAGACCTTCCATTGTTTTTCTTTTAGGTTTTGGAAGTTCTTCCGAACTTATCACGGTAATGTTATCTAGTTCTTGAGGTTCATATGTTCTGTAAGCTCTAGGTCGTTCAATACCGCTAAGATCTTCTACTCCACCATGACGATATCTCAGTGGTCTACCGCGGTCTATAATTCCAAGTTCATCATAGCTCCTGTAAGTTGACGCCGTTCGTCGCGGAGCCGGTGGCCGTCCAGCTCTGTCTATGGTCATTTTGATCGGTAAGTGAAGTTAGAGAACACCTGATGAAGAAAGGAAACGTTTTAGGATATTGGTCCAAATTCCAATCATGTATCTCATGATCTGATCATCTCAGCTTGCCACAATGAATTAATAAATATTTGCCGTTTTAAAGTTAAGCCATTTCCTGTTGAAAATCTTAAAACTTTTATTATAAAATATCAAAAAGATGCTAATAGATTTATAAGCACAATGCGTCAATATCTTTTATACAGAAAACACATTAAGACAACGAAACGTGAAGTAATGAAAGCTTAGTATAGTCAGCTTCACCGAGGTTATCGTCTTTAACTGTCGATATTTAACCGACAACGTGGTGAGGATTATCTCTGCGGGATCGGAGGTTATTACGGATACACTTAGTGTTATATTTGCGTGCGGGCCTCCAGTTTAACGTAACAGTGTCGTGACTTGTCCGACTTCTGAACTAGCATCGTAATAAAATATATTTACCTTCCAAACGGCGCGATGGACGTAAAATTCTATAGTGTGCACAAAATCTTGTTACATTTTATGTTATGCTCTGTGATTGAAATACAATAGTTGGTAAACATAGCTGTACCAACTTATGTATTGTCATATAAGACTACAAAAAAAATATTCTTTAAAAATTTCGTAAGATAATTTTAGGGCTAAGCTCTCGCGGTAAATTTTACAGTAAGCGAGCTTCGGATCGATCCCCGCTGGCACCAATTAATTTGTTAATTGCAATTTTAATTGCTGGTTTACCATGTGCTCGGCGGTGAACAAAAAACATCGTGAGGAAACCTGCATATACATTTGAAAAATTTGAAAAAATTTAATCCGCTAACATACATTAGGGCACCGCGTTGGACACTTCTTTGCCTAAAACCCTTTCAGAAATGAGAGGAGACCCCTACTAGTGGGACGTATACAGTCTGTAACTTTACTTTTAGTTATTCAAGGGTAAATTACTACTAAAAGCAGCGAGTAAACATAAATTTCAAAGTCAAATCTCACGAGAAAGTTTATTTTCTTTGTGAATTATTTCAAGCTCGAACTTCGTTGGATAATCGTCGAGGAGCAATAACGAACACTCGCCCTTTCGTCTATTTGTAAAATTTAATCTACAAACTCGACTCTATTTGCTCTATAAGTATACAGATGTACCTATTTTTTCATTAGGAAATATTGTTTGTTACAGAAATATACATCATATTATTAATTTATTTTACTGGCAACATTGGAATATTATTGGAGTTTTAATACTACTTATAATTCTTACAGCTTCTAGAAGCTTCAGAGCAAAGCTTATATCACTTTGATATCGAAAGTAAGCAAATCGATTTTGATATAAGTGTAACCCACAATTTTATTTGTTACAGTTGTCGTTTTTCCGCTTTTAAGAAAAGCACAGAGTTAATATTATTACAATATTACAAAAATATTTAAAACGGTAAGTATCATTTTGAAGCTTTTTCGAATTGTTTTAGCAAATTAAATTTAAGAAAGTTACATCCATCTATCGACTCATCCATTACAGCCTATAAAAGTCCACAGCTGAACATAGGTCTTCCCCATGGATTGCCTCATAGAAGTTATTTTGCCATAGCTGCCACGCTTAGCAGGACGGTATGCAACCGCAGTTTTTTAATAATTTTGAGTTGATATCAAGAAGATGACAGACAGCAGGTCCATTTCCTGTTTCAGTTTCTTTCTGTCGCCCCTTATGACACCCACGGGACGATATGAGGTAGTGGATATTCTAACACCGCCACAACAGTTATGCTTAATTATGTGAAACAAATTATTTCAAAATGCATCAATATATTTTCTCGAGTTCTTTATCCTCCGTAAAATGAAGATACGCATGTAGTAATTTAGATTTCGGTCATTTCCACACAAATCCAAATGAGGATGGGACACTTCGACCACTTTATGCAGTAACAATGATCGACAGGGGGAAACGGCCGATTATCGAATTAGCATTTTCCACTCGCGCCGGTAGTCCAACAATGTTTGATCGATTTGACAGACGAAGTATACATACATATATCTATATTTTACAGTCTGCCCTTATTTCAGATATGATTAACAGAGTCTATAGATTAATTTATTCCAAACTATACTCCAGAGCCACGCTGTGGCTAAATTAGTTGTAGCACGAATAGGTCGGTTCGACCGGGAATGACGACGCTCTCACAGCTGCTATTCAACTGCTTAAGGCTGCTGTGTTTCGTATGGTGAGTGTAGAGAACCGAAGACCCTTTTTACTGGAAACGAGGCATTCCATCTTAGTCCTCACGGTTGACAACGCATCTGCATTTTGATTCTTAATCGAGGATAAATGTACATAGATGTCTATGGGCCACAGCATCCACTTACCATCAGGTAGACTGTGTGCTCGTTTGTCACCCTTATTCTATAACAAAAACCTTTAAACTGTATTCACCTACTAAAATTTGCAACCCGTAAGCTAAGTTGCTGTAACAAGTGTGTGGCTGATGCTATTTTTCATGCTATATCATCCTCGTTAAGATGTTTTATTCTATGGTCCCATTTACGTTGAAAGTTGAATTTTCGACTCTCGATTGCGTTTTACTACAGGTATCAGAAAAAACCGAGTTAACAAATGTACAAAATGTCACCATTATTACCGTGAAAAGGGTACACGATATAGCGGAAGGCAGAAGGCGCTTCGACACGTAACAGTTGAGAAAATACTTTTAAAAACTGTAATTGATACTATAAAGGTCTGTGCACACCATTTACATAGAGAATTTGTTGTTAAAATTAAACGCTATATAATCAGTGAAATTATTTTTACATATGTAGGTAATAGTTAAAATAATACAAATTACTAGAACCATTCAATTCAAACGTTTACGTGAATACTACACACTACAAATTGAGTGAAAGTAAAAAATTATGTAGTGGCAGCCGGTCGATGATGAATAAAATAATTTATTTTATTCATCATCATCACACAGTGCTGAGTCACACGTATTCATCGACATCTTGCATCTACAACCAGGAATATAATTTTGAAATGTTATATTTATGTATAATATATGGAACGATTGCTAAATATACTGAATTCAAAAAAAAACTAGCTTAACTTTTTGTACCAAGGCGGACACTCAGATGTACCCACTTAATGAGAATTCAGTGTAACACAGGTGTTCAAGATCAGTCCGATAAAAGAAAAACTATTAAAAGAAAATAAGGAATCCGGTTAGTACTATATAAGTAAACAGTCTTAAATAGAAGTTCTTTCGTAAAAGAAATTGCAATCCCTGGTACGTGTCCAGAGCTTTATACAAAAACAACAAATAAAGGTCCGTCCACATTTTTTTCGACACATCGTGCAAGAAATCGGCGACGATCGCCAAGTTTCCATTAGCCGGCTGTTGTGTCGGCTTCGATTCATTACTGGGAAACGGCCTTTACAAGTAATAGTGTATACCAGAATTGTATTTAAAAAAATCTCTCTTGGAATGACGTGATCACTACCGTGCTGTTTCCAAATGGTTTTTTTATAATCAAGTGTACTCGTACAGGACATTGTAACCTATTATTTGAAAAAGTCCCTCTGTGTTTCTTGCTGGTGCTTCCTAGGACAGAGCCCTTATTCCTAACCAGCGGTAAATTTGACTTTTATTAAGCATTAATTACTACATACATTGCAAATTAAAGTTACAGCAATAATTTTTGAGACGGATTTAGAGCAAGGATGTGAATGTCCGAAGAGCTGCTCCAATGCGTATTGGCGGACTTCATGTCTTCGATTTTTTTTTACATTTCTCAGACATATCTTGAATTAAAAAAAAATCTATTTTCTAGTCAGCAGTCACTTGGGATATGAGAAAACGGGATAGCAGTACATATAGATGTGACACAAATTTCAAGATCAAAAACATATTTGTAATACGTATTTCTGACATCAAATCGATTCGATCGGTATAAGAGCTACATCGTGTAAGAAAAGTTTAGGAAGACTGAGTGCGTTAATGCGGACTATATATCGCAGAAGACAGTTCCAGACAGTAACCGGCAATTTTGGCGTAAACTAAATCACCTAAACAACATATTAAAAAAGAAGGATCTCAAATAACTTCAACTTACAAGCCGAGAGTAGGTTACTCGACTAAAACAATTTTAATAAGAAACCACTTATGTGCAGACATAAGTGGTTTCTTATATATTATATAACGTGTAGTTAAAATTAGTCTCGCTCGCTCGCATCACTCGACCAAAGACTAAACAAATCAAACTACTCCGTTGAAGGACGTATTTGAACAAGCGTTTTTTTAGAACAGGAAACCTAAATCATATTTATACAACGCAAATGTACTTGGTTTGGTTTGATTCTTTAATTGAGGATATTGATGACAATAGCTGAATGTGTTTAAATTAAAAGAAACTAAAACGACTATCTTGAACGAAAAACATAGAATTTAATGTTACGTAAAAAAATTGTGGGTTTATCTGATCAAGTAATTGTTAACAGTTACCTAGTTTAATAATAAAATATACTTTATTTAATGTTATATCATAACCATTGCTGCATAAATTATTATAAATTAGTGCTTGACTACTATCCCACCTGATGGTAAGTGGTGATCCAGCCGAAGATGGTAAAGCATAATGACTTTGCTTATTCATTTCGACCTATCGTTTGTATTTAATTTAAAAGAATATTGCAAAATATTCAAACTTAAAAAGAAAGGTCTCGTTGCAACATGCAGCACATGCTATCCACGCTGCCAATTAAGCGCGGCACCGTCGCAAAACAATGATAAGACGCTCGCTATAAATCACAAAAAGCAAGAAACAGCGCGCATGAGACGTTCACGATGCCAACACTAATGAAACGATGCCGATACACTAGTGGCGCAATATCTCAACGTATCAGATATAGGGCGTTTAAATCATATCAACCAAAAAACCTTGCGTAACGGACAAAGGCAAGATGAATAAACGCCTCGGTTCTCGTAGGAAACAGGAAGTGCACAGCAGACAAATTACAATATTTTTCTTTTATATATTACGCCATATACATATAAGTTCACTGTTGAAAATACTACTCTTATGATTTACATACCTACACGACGATATGAGGTAGTGAATATGCTTATACCGCCTCTACACGGTCAATTTAATTAATAATACCATTCATTTAACTCTTTAAATTACAATTGATAGTATTAGTAACAAAAACTGCTGTCACTGCTGAAAAATATTTTTAATTAATCCGCATGAGAAATCCAAAAACACGGTCACCGCGAGAAACGTGGCTCTCCATAAGTGAATTGCGACATCAATGCAAGAAATCAGTGTATTAATGCATCTTGATGCATGTACTGAGACGGTTGTGCAAACATATTCCAAATATGGTAACACCGAAGTCCACCGGCTTCGCGCTATGATATAAAGAAGAAAAAAATTACGATTAATGTTAATTTAATCTGTTCAAATTGGGCTTTATATAGCGGAAATGTTTGAAAAAAAAAACCTCTTAGTAAAAAGATATTCAAAGTAGCAGATATTCAGGCAAAAGCGGATCAAGTGCCGAACAAACATGATTAAGGAACAATAGTTTAGATTACAATGGGAGCTAATAATTTTCCACTCACCATTTGTCGCTAGTTCGGACCGAGGTGAAGTTAATTAATATTCAGTGTGTAAGTGAAAAGTTTCGTTTTAAATAAAAGTTTTTCGGTTTCTAGTGTATGTTATATACACAAAGCAATACCTCAATGGTTGAAATGTTAACCCTTAAATGTTCCTAATAAACTCACTAGCCATGTAATCTACTAAATATTTCACCTCGTTCCTAAGTGGCGCCGCCCTTGTTTCAGAAAAAGACCGTAAAAGTCCACAACTAGATGTGGGCATCACCCGATTATAGATTCTAATGGACGATAAAGCCATTTTCTTGGTTATGGATTAGACAAATTAGGTACCGTCAAACTTCTCTCGTGAAGTCCATTTACTTCATTATCTAACCATCCCGGAAGAAGTTAGTTATAATTCTGCCTTGTACCAAACAACAAGCGATGATCAAAAAATGCCGAAGTGACCTTAATATTTAGGTATGGCCCATTTATTAGTGAAGTGAATCGGGCTGGCTGTTTTTTTACGATGTAAAAATATTTCATAAATAATAATTCAAGATATTACGTCTTTCTATTAAGTCTTATTATTAAGTCTTTCTAACAAAAACCAAAAAAAATATGATTTTTTTATTTTTAAATGAAGTGGTAACGACTAATATAGGTACTATGAGGCAGTCTATGAGGGATTGAGGGAGGCCTATGTTCAGCAGTGAACTTGAAATGATAGGCTGTAACGGTAGGTAACGGTAATTTAAGAAAAAGAAACTGAAAATTTATCTATATAAATAAAATGATAGAGGTTTGCAGTTGTGCGCGCATCACGGAAAAACTACTGGATAGATTTTAATTAGGTTTTCTAAGTTTTATTTCTTAGACACTTGCCCCTTATCTAAAGAAAAAAATATTGCGATATCTTCATTTAATATAAAGTTATTAAATTTTTAAGAAACAACGATTTTTATAAGCGAAAACATTGTTAATATATCAAGCAAACGAAGTCGCGGGTTCAGCGGGGGTGTCAGCTAGTTTTAAATAATTAATGTGAATAAATTGCTAAACGATTGCAAGTAACATCGTAAGTATGGTTACAGCCTTAATAATTATTATGAGACACGTTGTGCAGCTGATAAGAGAAGCGCGCACCGTGTATCATAACACGACAGACATGTTTATGATAAACAGCGTTGTAAGTATGTATGGTAACCATGTGAGATTATTAACCTTGTCAGCAACAATATATGAAGGCGGTGTTGTTATCAAGAAGAATTCCGCAATGGCTTTGACCGCGAAATACATAATTTATGAACCGCATACTCTCTGATGTACACGTAAGTCACAATATTATTGGAATTGGAATTTATTAATATTTTAGTATTAAGAGATTTATGTAATGGTTTCCTTGTGAATAAAAAAGTATGTTTACGAGTCCACCCATCCATTACAGCCTACAAAAGTTGCTTTGCTACAAAAATGCTGAACACTGGCCTGGGATTTTGCTATAGTTGCAATGCTTAGCAGGCAGGCAACCGCAGTTTTTTATAATTTTGAATTGTTATCAGGAAGATGCTGCTGCCCATTTCCTTATTCAGATTCTCTGTCACCTTTAACGACACTCCCGGGACGATATCGGGCAGTGGATATTCTTACACCGTCACTACACAGACATTGTGTATACGAGTATAAAGTTTTCAAATATTACAAATTAAATAGGGTATGATACTAATTTTAGTTTACAAAGATTTAATTAAGATTGCAATTACGAAATAAATAATATCTTAATTTAGAACCAAAACAAACAATAAAAGTTTCCAAATAGCAAAGTGACAAAGATAGCTTATACAAAATAAGGCTTTAAGATAAGTGAAGTCCATAAGCTGACCTATCGAGAACACGCTAACGAGTCGAAAGAAGAAGCGAGTGCCATCCATCAGAGAGCTGCGGTGTAATCTGTTCGACCGAGTGGTAAATTGCCGCTCTTCCCGTGTAGGGTGTTTACAGATGTCCGTCCAAACAATGCTACGTAAGTGAAAGCTGTACCGCTGATTAATAAGCCTCTTGAATCCTCCAGGCCAATAAGGCTGATAATAACAGATCATACCGGTAATTGTGAAATTGATAAGGTGCAAAATTACTTGACCACGGAATTACCGGTTGCAAGCACTCCATTGATTTAATAAAATATCTGCACTATAACATGACGTCCATTCGACACGATGCGTCTTATGATATTTCAACGCGATTTTAATTTTGTCATGTTTTCGTACTTAATACACAACGTATTTTAAAAATGAAAAACTTGTACTTGTTAATTATATATAAAATCTAAAATATTAATTTGAAAACTCATTATTCAAGTTATTATCTGTATATTCATAAGCAGAACAATAAACAAAGCAGATTCTGTGAAAATCTTGTTTTCTGTAAAAGAAAGAAACGTATCTCGAAGTTCTAAGTGCGGAAAGCATGTGTTTTAGTGAAAGCATGGTCTATGATAATTCTAAATTGCCCCAAGTCGAGTCGTTAACCACGAACAAAGGTCACGTTGACTAGAAAATTGCAAATCATCCGTGAATAGACGACTGTTAATGACCATCACCTGCTGAGAGCAACATTGACATACATGTGGACCCGTTAGGTTAGATAAGATTGATCGATGCATATTCATATTCAATATTGTTTTTGCCTGGGAACTATAACAATTTATTTTTTAAAGACAAATGCCTATAAAAAATTAAATTTTCTTATAGTCACTTTGACTTAGTGATAGAGACAGTACGAGACTTAACGGCATCTTAAAATTGAACAGCGTTTGAATATTTGGGCAATAGACAGACACCATAATATTCTAAAATAAATAAATCTTTAAACTTCTTAGGCAACCATCAATATCTACAAAAAATCGTGTGAAATCAACGTTTTTTTTCTTAAATTTCAATTACCCTGTCTCATCTACATATTCATATTTTTATTACATTAACCAGATAAAAACTATTACACACAAAATGTAACTATAATTTATGGATTTCGTCGCTTTTAATATACTTATTTTTATATTCACAACATTTCTAGTACTTTGTAGTACTTTGTGTTTTTATGGTCACGAGGGAATAAATTCATTCAATGGTAAATTATTTTTAATTTTTTACAAGAATTCTTGTACAACTAAAACAACTGAGTGAAACACAAAAAATATTCAACAACGAAGCGGCACAAGTCCGTCCGAGTTCCGGTATTCCCATCTCGTTTGCATTTCGAAAACGCGCGCTAAAAAGTTCCTTTATTTTATCTTCATCGGACATCTTTTAAATGAATGCCAGTTTTTGTGCATTTCTCTCAATTTTAACGAGATTATTCCCACTGACAAAAGCTTGATGGCTTTGACAGTTGTTTAAACATTCCCTTGTCTCTCGCGAATTGTCTTCTAAATTTTTTCTTGGGGAAATTTTACGTGAGGTCGAGTTTGATAAGATCTTAAAGAAGTTTAAAACCGAAAACCCGAATGTTTTCATTAACGAAGACGTAATAGCTGCGGGACATCCGTGTCGTCGACTGTCCGCGGCTTGTTATCGGTCCTTAACGAAATGTGGCGGTAATCGTTTCTTTAAATGGTGTATCTTTTACAGTTCTGTGAAAAGGTTACCTTTTATAAATAACGTTAATTCATTTTGTACAAAAAAAGTGAAACATGAGTTTCAATTTAACCGATATAACTTCACGCTCATTAAATTCATAATCAGAATTACAATGTGACATATCTCGATTAGAAAGCCGAATTTGTGCACCGTTAAAACGCGTCCAATAAAGACACAGCTCGAGAGCTATTGAACGCATATTAGAGTCGTTAGTCGTAATTGCCTATCGTGCAAAAAGCTAATCCGCAAAACTTTCCAACTAGAGAGCGATTGTGTTCCCAACATTGTGATTAATATGAATCTTATTTGCTTTGATTGTATAAATCCGCGGCGTAATTCTATTCACTCGTCTGTTTATCGGTCGGACTCCATATTAACAAAAAAGTTTGATTGGTGCGTAAGTTATAGTACTCTCGCGGTTTGATAAATTAGCCCATAGTACCAGCCTCCATTGTAAATAAATTAATATTTTTAATGGTTTCCAAATTAATAACCACATGTTCGCATTAACTGACGGCCAAGTTTACATTACAGCAAGAAAAAAATAATGAGATTTTCTACATTAACAAGATTGAATTACTGTTGCTTGATTATATAATAAGACACCATGATATTAATTTAAGCAAATAACGAGCCGTAAACGAAATTGCTGATTGGAAAAATAATCTGACTTCCTTGTTCTAATAAAAACTGTTATGTTATTAACTTATATTTTTTATTAAATTTCATTATGTCTCATGACAATATCTTAATAACTTATTACTTTCTGACAGTATAAATTTTTTGTTAGTTCTTTTATCTCCGTTAGCTTGTTACCATTTGACACATTTTAAAATGAGCAAAAGATCTTTTCCTAATTAAATAATATACTTACATCTGTTTATTAATATACTTAAATCTCGTCTAAAAGGTGCATAAGATAAGATCAACGTAAGACGTGCTAATTACTACAAATTGACGCCTAATTACGTACCAAGTTTGACGTACGAACGTAGTTAACTAGACTAAACCTTTCTTTCATATAAATTTATCGTATAAATAAATTTTTCTTTTTCAATTCCAAAAACATCTTAAATCAGTGTAACTACAGAATAATTAGAGCTTAAAATATGTTTTAATAATAAATTCCTCACACAACTCGTATCTATCTATACTTATTCATTCATTCATTACAGCCTAAAAAGTCCACTGCTGATTAGGTCTCCCGGTAGATTGTCTCATCTAAGAGGGGGGAATTTAGCTGCAGATGCCACGCTTGGCTTTATTATTTTAAGTTGTTATTGGGAAGATGCTGCTGCCCATCTCCGTTTCCAGTTTCCCTCAGTCGCCTCTTAAGACACTCACGGGGCGATAAGGGGTAATGGATATTCTTACAATGCCACTACACGGTAAATCTATACTTATTAAATCGTAATAAATGTCCGCACCATTAAGGGAAATGTTTTGTATTAGGTTTATTTATTCAACGTGCACTCAATGACAGATCGTCAGATGATATCATATTACGAGGCGCGATGTTCAACGAACTCACGGCTGATAATCCGATGGTAATCATCAGTTTGAGGTGACACTATCGCCGATACAAATTAACCGAGCGAGAACTTCGTCCAAGCGAGCGTCGGAAATAAATCTTCGAAAACGCTCGCGTCGATTACAGTGTCACGGTAGAGCTATGTGTACGATTTGTAAGGCGTATGAAGTCGTTAGAAGGTCCATTTTGTGTTTTACACGTAACAATAGGTAAAGTATTGATAACTATCGGCATTCTTGAATTCAGAGGGCGTCTATTCTAAAGTTATGACAGTGTGGAATAATGAATTGCGAATTCATCGCGTTTGATTAAAATTTCTGTGAAAATGAAGCAGCTTGTATCTTAAAACTATTATCATAATAAATAATATTTTTCATAGATCGTCGCGAGAATTGAATAAAATGAAATATCTTTAACACGATAAATATAAAATATATTAAATTAAACTGCACAACTGTTTTGAAATTTTCATTTTATAAAATGAAATTAATTAGAATTAGAACTAAACTGCGCAATAATTTTAATAATTTGTGTGCTCAAAACATTGTATCGTTGAATTTGATGTGTTGACGGCTTAAGGGAATATCATTTCCATTAAATGTCATTGGTGATATAAAAGACGACTAAAGTAAATTGTGACATCCGACAAATGGCAGAGGAACTTTCAATAACAATTGCCAACAAACTATACCTACAATCCGATAACGTATCGTAGTGTAAAGTGAGACTACTGGCAATCGCCTTTTCGCCTAACAAGAGTGGCAATTACGGAAATCTTTACTTAGAAGAAGCCTTCCTTCTGTAGTTCACTGATATTGATTGATGATGACGATGATGATAATAATATTATTTTATTTACTCATACTGCAGAGACGATAAGTGTTATCATATATCAAACTATATCATAAAAAAATTTGAATCCCCTTTAAATGAATTCTTCCCCATTAAATGCGCCTCGCAACGTGATCCTATTAAATCTTAATATATTACCTTCATTTCAGTGTATTCCATAATTTTAATTAAAAAGCTATGCTGCCGTGAAGGCATCAATCTCCTTTCGTATGTATTTCAAAACGTTGATCACGAATAAATTTTAATGACATGCCGACATATGTGATCGTCAGAAAATGTTTCACAATGCAGATTTCTCGGTACCTTAAATTCTTATACAGCGTTTCAAGACACGTCTTTAAAGAATAAGTGAAACAAATGTTTTCTCTTTTTCTTCCGCATGAGTATGTATCCACCACTACCATTAATTTTATGCATTGTACATCCATACTTTCCGTACAGTAATTTATAATTTTCTTACCAGCTTCTCATTTCCACTAAAGAATTTTAAACATTAAATGAAATATAAGTAAATATTTACTATAGGTAATTATTGCTTAATATTTTGGCCAACTTCAAAAAAGTAGGTTGATCTCAATTCGACTGTAGGCCCTTTTTTGTATGTATGCTTACGTGTTATCTTCGTCAATTGTGAATAAATTTTATTGATTCTTTTTTTTAATAGGTTATACTTCAGGGGATGTCCCAAATAAACTTGAGAAAAATTCCTCTCCTAATGGAGTGTCAAAATAGGAGATTTTATTGAGTAAGGGTGACAAACGAGCACACAGCCACCTGGTAAGTGGATGCTGTGGCCCATAGACATCTACATCCATCCTCGACTATGAATCAAAATGCAGATGCGTCGTCACCCGTGAGGACTAAGATGGAATGCCTCGTTTCCAGTGCCAAGGGTCTCCGGTTATCTATATTCACCATATGAAACACAGCTGTATTAAGCTGCTATTTTACGCTGGCATTCTGTGAGAGCGTGATCCTTCCCCGGTTGAGCCGACCCATTCCTACTACAACCATAATATAGCTGCAGCATGGCTTTACCACGTTTAAATGATGAAGTTTTTAATGTAACTATTAATATATATATTATCTACGTAACATTAAAATATATCTATTTATGTCAAGCTTTTGACAAACTTGTAATATCCCTCTTAATTCACTCAAAAGGGTCAAAATTAAGCTTTTAATAAAATGCAAAAGCCGACTTAAGCCAAACAAAAAATAATAAAATAATTTCGCATTGTGAATTCGGGGCTTCAATTCTTATACACTACGACTTAGCACCGACTTCAGAATAGGAAATTATTTAATTTATTTTAGCTCCTGAAGTCGTCGTATACTGTTTTTTAAAAGTTTAACTTAATAGAATAACTGATCCCAGTTCTTCAAAGCCTTTGTAAATTATAAAACTCAAATTACTGTTATCAGTAATAGACAGATTTACTTGGAAATTAACGCCATCAAAGGATTTGGTTTCTATTGTGACACTGCTTCCAAGTCTAATTTTGATTTATTGTCCAACTTGAGCCACTGAAATATGTACTTTCTCCATTGCAGTTGATAATAATTTCTCACAGTACTGGGAGATTGTCGCCAGGATCGATAACCGCCAAGAGATAATATCGAAAGTAGATAAAAGAAAAGGATTATTTGACGGAAAAATAAATACAATAAGTCCAATTTCCAGTTCGCCTGCAACGTTTACAAATTTATTAATATGTTAAAGCAAAATCACATAAAAAGCCAGCCAGTTTTTATAAAAACAAATTTTCTTACTGTCAAGTTAAAGAGCGCATGGTATACGGTTAATGTCAGTGCAATTTTACATGCCTTTCGCTTTATGGCATCGCAGATAAGGATAAGGAATTAACAGGTAACATTTGCTTGTTTCACTGTTCTAATGCACCGGACTGACGTAATCATATGTCGAAATTGAAGATTTAAAGTCGTCCTTAAATTTGCTCTTGTTATTATTATTTTCTAGGTGGTAGGAGTCCTTTTCTGGCTAGGAGTTCGTTTAGGTATATACCACCCTCTTAGCCTCTTACTTATTTCTGCCGCCAAGCAGTAGTACGTGGACTACTGTGTTCCGAACAAGGATATAAAGATCTAGTATAAATACAGGTCTTGAGTTATTATATCTTAATCCTCAGATGCGAAAACGCATCTGCAGCCTTCTTTGTTTGAGGTTGCTTGCCGGTGTCTTTGGGTTACAGTAGACATTCAGGTGGTATGTAAGTTCGTTTGTCACTTTTTTATAGGATAAGTGACAAACGAGCACACAGTCCTCCTGATGGTAAGTAGTTGCTGTGGCCCATAGACATCTACATCTATCCTCGACTATGGATCAAAATGCAGATGCGTTGTCACCCGTGACGACTAAGATGGAATGCCTTGTTTCCAGTAAAAGGGGTCTCCGGTTCTCTACACTCACCATACGAAACACAGCAGCGTCAAGGTGCTATTTTACGGTGGTATTCCGTGAGAGTGTGGTTCTTTCGTGGTCCATTCGTGTTACAACTCTACTACTAATATAGCTGCAGCATGGCTCTACCACGTGAATCTACCACCACACAAGAAATACATATATCTCTCTTAAAACTGTCCTTGACTACTTTTGTTTCTTAGTCATATTTTTTTATAGCGTTATACAATAGTAGGTGTTTATATCATAACAAAATAAAGGATCACTAAAATCGGTTTAGCCATTTCTGAAAAATCGGTGAACATGCATAAAATATAGAACATTTTTGGAATTTATTTAAAAATGAAAGTGATATGGATTTGTAACGATCTATTATCATATGGTTTGTTTGTTGTTATTCTATTGATTCATAACAGTATTTTTTGATCTGGAATAGTTGGTAATGGTTGAATTAAAAATAGTTTAAAAAGAAACAAATGCTTCTGAAAGTTGTTTGTACAGTAGCTAAATTAATGAAGGTCATCGCGAGTATGTAAAATGCTTAAAAAACCTGTCACCGATCTATAGTAAGTTAATGGAAAAAACACATTCCGAATGCGGTCGGTTTACATCCAAAAATTTAATCAGCACAACCGAGGAAAGTAATGACGATAATAATGAGCGATGAAAATGACTTTAATGCAATACATACATGTCGTGCGGGTTAAAGAGTCGCGAGCCCGCATTCTATTCAAAAAAATCGTATGACGTTCTGTATATCGCTTTACATTCCGAAGTGATTTAAATAAGCGATACATCGTTTCACAGTTATGGAACAAAAAAAGAAATGTCTGATGCTTTAATGTATACACGAGCGAGTGTACTCAATTGCGGAGTGTTCGTAACTCTTTAGCGCTCTCAATTGAGTTTCTTTCTCTTGCATACACTTAATATTGCTCTTGTAGAATATATTACCGCTGTTGACTCACTGCGCTGTATAATGCTTTAAGCGTTTAAACAGAACCGCCTGATTTGAATTTGTTGTGAATGATCACTGGAGTTTTGTTTTCTATGAGAGTAACAAGCTCAGTTTGATTTCTTCTGCTGCAATCTATAAAAATTGATATTTGAAATTTCTAGTACTGAATTATCTTTTCAGAGTTATTTTTCTCATTTATTTTTGGTTTATTTCTTGTGGAGTCTAAAAATATTTTTCGATAACGTGTAAATCATATTGGTTATAGTAAACATTAACAAAAAAATATAGATCCTCGAAACTGTAAGAATTATGTTGCTTATGGAATTAAACTAGAAAATAAGAAGTAAGTAATTATGCTTCTTGAATGAAGTGACTAATGCAAGTCTTAAAATGTCCTAAGTAAATATCTAATAGAATGAGGTTATCTAAGTGTACACTTTAATACATACATTACTTTATGACCTGAAATGTAACCACAGTCTATTTATCTAAACAAAACAAAAGCATCAAGACATACAATCATCCAGCCAAATTGCGCATAAAGAGCCACAAAGTGACAGCTAATTGTGCAGTCAAATATGGCATCGAGATAACACCAAGTGTCGGTTAAGCCAAATATGGAGGAACACTGACCGAATTGAGAAACCTTGACCAATCGCGACGTTAGACAAAGTGGACCGAAGCACTGCAGATGACTTGACGTATGATCTTCGTACAATGAACCAGACAGAAATCATACCCATCAATTAAAGTCTTTCACACTGTTATGGTCACTATTTCAAAAGACAAAGGATTAGAATCGGATGCATCATTGTGATAGATGGCTACGAAGGATGTGTACGCCCATTTAATGGAACACTGCACCCACACTGTAAACTGATGTTGTAGGAGAATACTTTCGAATGGAAAAGCTCTGACAGTATAATTATTATTCATCGTTTTCATCATAAGCCTCGTGAGAGTTAACAAAAGGAGTAAACGTTTGTTTTTAGAAGTGGAACCCTCTTTATTTAGTTTGGACTTGATCTTAGGCATTCATGATTTACTAGTACTTCGTCAAGATTTTTTTATTGCTACAATTGCGTTAACAACTGACCACTCCGGCGTTTCCTGCTGTCTTAAGGTAAATAATATATATAAAATCAATTGCTGTCCGTTAGTCTCGCAAAAACTCGAAAAACGAGACCGATTTTAATGAATATTTTGTGTGTATTTTAGTGAGTCCCTGGATGGTTTAAAACTCAGTAGGACCCGGTAAGTGGCGCTGTTATCGAGATCCAGATCACCCGTGCAAATCCGGGGCGGATCGCTAGTTTTGTAATAAAAATAAATATTTTTAATTTCAGTGCTCACCGACAGACGTACCTACTAAAGAATATTATTTCAACTACTCGTATGTGCTGAAAACATCTCTTCACATAAAACGATAGCAATTAACATAATTTAAAACATACCAGAAATTAATCTGGACGCGGGAAAGGTCCAATGTTTACATCTGTCATAATATATGCGGACGCAAGCACGAGTGCAATTCATTATTCAACATAATTTATGCGACGTTGCTCTGTCAACACCTGCATTAAAATGTCGAATGCGACAATAAAGCTGATCATTATGAACTGAAAAATGTATGCCATAAAACAGAAAAGCTGTGATTTTTATTAATAATTTTTATTTTAAAATTATTTTATATAGTATTTTGAATCGCTACCCTATTAATAAAAAATAATTTATCATCATCTACTGAACAAAGGACTCCCCCAAAGAATGCCATATAACGCGGTTCTTAGCCATCTGCATCCATCGACTTCCTGCATATCTTACCAGGTCGTCAATCCCATCTTTTTCCATTAACAAAGATACAAGATTTATAAATAATGAATCTGATAAAACAGTGAGTATTCAATTTATTACCATAAGAAAGTGGTTCAATATGAAACCCTAGACAAGAAACTCGCTGCACATATAACAACATACATTAAAATGTATTACTCAAATGTTTTGAAAGTAAACACACATAACAGTAATGATCATAAAAAATAAGACCCAAAAATAAAAATACACCCATAGAATGTATGTTTACCATCGTCCTCATTCCCGATAACCCGTGTCTATATTTTATTTGACTTCTTGCAGTCAGAATTTGGCGCTCCGCCAATGCGATAGTCCGTGACCAGTGACCACCTGCGATGGAATGATCAGAGTCGATGGCATCGCAGAAGTTTAGGAACCTCGATATTGAGAGGATTATTAGTCCCGACTATTTGTTTACTATTATTGCTTCGTAAAACATATATTCATTTTATTTATTATGTCTGTAGATAATTTAATCGCTTTAAAACTTTCTCCTAAACAATAACTATTTCCAATTATGTTTAAAAAGGTTGAGTTAAAGAGTTGGTGAGAGGGCGTTATGCTGACAGTACGTTGCTGCTCGACAGACTATTCATTTAAAATATGTACTAATATTTATGCAATAGTTGTTTGACTTTTTATCATATAATTGATAATATTAAAATCTGCAATGAGATGTATTGGCTAGAAAAACTGCAAATTTTTAAAATAAGTTTTTCTTCTATATTAAGGTTGACAAACAAGCACACAGTCCATCTACATTCAGTCCGTCATCACATTTACCCTCGATTAAGAATTAAAATGCAGATACGTAGTCACCCCCAGAGAACTAAGATGGAACACCTAATTTCCAGTAAAAAGAATCTCCAGTGCCCTACACTCACCATACGAAACAGAGCAGCATGAGCTGCTATTTCACGCTGGTATTCTGAGATAGCGTAGTCCTTCTCCGTTCAAACCGACCCATTCGTCCTACGACCATAATATAGCTGCAGCATGACTCTACCACGTATAAAGGTGAATAGATTACTCTAACTTTAGCATCATAAATATAAGCTCTTATCGCAGTTAGGTCGATATTTGATGTAAATGATAGCGTCTATCATATTTATTAAGTCATGATAAGCCCTTTGGTAAAACTCGGACTTCGATCCATTTCTAAATAACATATATTTGATACCGCAAAATAAATAAAATGACATCTTGCTAGCAAACTAAAATTTAACGAAAGAATAAAAAAGTAACTAATAACACCTATTGACTGTGTTATATAAAAAATATACAACGAAATAGATTTATTGCAATAAACGATTATGTCATCACATGATCTGATACGCTAAATGCACAGCCATCGAGAGACTAACAAAGTTTTCGTTATTTTCTAAAGTCCAATTAATTTTAGCTTGGTGTACGTATAAGCTAAGCTGACCGTGTAGTGACTACCCAGATTGACGTACGAATATCCACTACCCTATAACCCCATATCGTCTCGTGTGTGGCATAAGAGGCGACAGACGGAAGCTGAAACAGGATATGGGCTGTGTTTTTTTGTTCGGCGTGGCAACTATGGCAAATTCCCCCCTATGAGGCAATCTGTAGGGAGGCTTATGTTTAATAGTGGAATTTTATATGCCGTAGATATTAACATTAATATTTTACACAACCTTCTGTTTACTTACCAACACCGTCAAAATATAATCTCTTAGGAAATAAAAAAATGGTATAAGAGATTGATTTTTTCTTGGTGAACAAACGTTAACTGGTGGGATTTGAAATAAATAAAAACTGTCATGTTTTGCTGCTAATTACAGTTATCCCGGCGACAAAAAATGTCTTAAAAAGATGAAGCAAATTAAAGAAGCAACATCTGCGACGATCTCTCAATCCGGACTAACTAATGTATTCCAAACAAACAGTACGAAAAAAACGTAGTAGGGATGTTAGAAAGTTTAAAAATTAAAAGGTATATAAAGAGATTCACATCCGTATCTTCGGATATTGTGAACATACATCACAAAAACATGTACAACTGTTTCTCTTATCACTCCCGATACGTCAAGCTACTAGTATAATGGTAAAACGTGCTGTCGCTATCATTTATCAAGGATATTGGATTTAGTAATCACAGCTGGTATTCAAATTGAAAATCAAAATTTTCCACAAGAAGAATGGAAGTGATTAACGATGTAGTGTCACTGGGGCGGTCCCTCGTCAGGGTACAATGCGCGAGTCATGCGCCATACCAGCAATACGGTATCGATTTGACGTCAACTAAATAACCATCTGCGGTTTAATTAACTGGTATTACATTATGAATGTAGCACACATGCCTTAAACATTTCAAAAGCGTAACCTAAATCGACGTAGTACAGATAATATAGTCGTAAATAGAATATTTTAAAGCAATAAGAACAAAATGCAGTTAGGGACAATAGCTAAAAATTTTACTTAAAGACATGACAAGTTACAACAATAAAAAGAATACTACTGTTTTAAATAAATCTTATATAGGTCAAACAAAAAAAACAATAAAAACTCGCCTAAAAGAACATATAGATGATTCTAGACACCCTTGTCATTACATCAGATTTGATAGACCACAAATCCTCGCGAAAGACCATCGATTTCTACCATGGATGATACATGAGGCTATTGAAATTTAAAAAAAAAAACATCCTAATTTCAATAGAGAAGGAGGCTGGGAACTACCACCTGCTTGGGATCCTATCTTTAATAAAATTAAAACTAAACCCAAGCATGCAAATGCAAAACTTCAATACACAGTAAGCTCATTTTGCGTAGATCGAACCAGTAAGTTAACTTTGACATCGGGGCGTCAATCACCTCAGTGACCCGTGACCAGGATGCTGCAAAACACCCGAATCGTCAGGAATTAAAAAATAAGTAAATTAAACGCGATAAAATCCGTAAAACTAGGTTTATTCAATTAATAAAGTTATTTAAAACAAATCGACATTTGAATCAATGGAAACGCGCACTAGAGTTAACGTATTGCAGCGCAGGATACGGTAATGGTAGTGGAGGAATGGAAGGCGTAGAGCGTTCGACTATTTTAGTAAGTTCGGTATAAGGGCGATTTATTTTCAGTCCTATTTCCTTTCCAGACAGGGCGTCGGGGGCGTGAGATTACTTCGGCTCGGAGCACGTAAACGTACGTCTATTATTTTAAATAATGAAGTCGAAACTTAATAAGAGAAAAATATCAATTTATTGTTTTAAGCTCAATGTTATTGTTAGTAACGAATCTCATACATTTTTTGTTTATTATTATCATTTATAAATGGTGAGAGTTGATAAAATACTTTTTTTTCAATAATAAAAATTAATAAAAATACATTTATACTCTTCATCAGTAACGCAGATGCGAAGTGATAGCAATCATACTGCAGGTCGTCATTCTATCTTGTGCGCGCCGTCCTAGACTCCGCTAACAAAAACGATGCTGTCGCTTGAAAAGCTTTCTTTCTCATCAGTTGTCGGTTTTTCGAGCTATATTGCCTATTAACACGTTAGCATGCGAATCCGATGGGCTATGTCGGTTACTCTGGTCTCCATGGTTCGTTGAGCAGCCTTAAATATTATGTATTTTTAATTCGACAATTCTATTACTCAAATTATAATTTTTAATTTTAATTATTCCTCTTGTTAAAGTCGTCCAAATGACTAACACAAGAAGATTTTTTTAAAGTGCCCACCTGGATTTATAGGCTGTTATTTTTTAACGTCAGCTGCGTATCTGCGTATTTGTGGGCAACAAGGGAGTAATTTTGATCTGTCTGTTGTAAATCCGAGCAGCTGGCGGGCAGGTGGCAAAAAACGTGCCTAGTGTTTTGAAAATAGTAAAATAACAGAAAAAGAGAAAGCTTAATAATTATGTTTGTATACTGGCTTTAGTTTTTTGAAAGTAGAATGTTTTCTAGCCACAGAAAATGAAAATATAGTGTTGCGAAAACTGTATGTCACATGTATATCGTCTCAGGGATATAACAGAGAAAGGTCTGCTACTTTATTAGCAATACCATTACGTATTCACAATTAGTCGAGCCGTTACCCTACTTGTCTAATATCAAGTTGATTATTTCTAAAGGTCTGTGTCCAACTAGTTGAAAAGTAGAAGAGAAATTTAATGTTTATGAAATCTTAATGTCCAACATAAAATGCACTTAGAAAGGCATTTCCACAGAAACCGAACAAAAACATCAAATATTTTAATTATAAAGTTTATTTATGATCACAGACCTTTATCTATGTCCGTGAAAACAATGAGACTTATTTAGCAGACATGAACTCTCATATAAACACACTACACTTATTATCACATATTATCAACTTCGGTAACGTTTCGAGTTACCACGAAAATGTTTGCCTAAGCTTACAAAGTGTTTACTTCTCGAAGTTACTCTGCCAATATTGTTTACAAATGGAGTATTAGATTACACGTTTCCACGTTTCAACAGAGTTTAGCTCTTGTTTTCATTTTAAGGTATTATTGAATTAGCGTATTCAATTTTGTAATATTATTAGGCTTACATATAAGCGCCGTATTGATTAGCAGTTTACTCAGATGGATAGTAATCAGATCATATATTCGTGTAATAGGATAAGTGATGGCGCGAAGAAAAACATTTGTGGTAGTGATATATTAAACAAACAGTAGACGAAAGTAACTTATTGGCATGGTTTAATATCGGTTATGCTTCCTCTTTTTCTACCGACTTCAAAAGGAGGTGTACAATTCGACTGTATGTTTTTTTTATGTGTTACCTCATAACTTTTTTCTTTGCGAATCGATTTCGATTATTATTTTTTTATTTGAAAGCTGGTGCTTCTCATATGGTCCCATATAACTTTGATGAAGGTCTGACCAGTACTTTTTGAGTTATTCTTAATAATTTATATTGAAGTCGGTTGTACAAAATTTTTAATATTACCACTTGTTTATTTAAAAGTAAACTTTGAAGTCACTTATATTGGTATAATTATCTGTGATTAAATAAAACATACACCCGTTAAAATAAAGTAGTCTTTATTAATTTCATAAAGAAGTTGTTGTTGTTGCAAAATGATCGATGATATTTATCTTACTAAAATATTATACTTATGCTGGAAATTAAAACAATTCTTAATTAAAATATCATTATGGAACTTTCGTAATTGCGCCACAAATTCTCATTCTGGCTGCATTCGAAATGCCGTTGGTGCAAACCGAAAGAAGGACAGTGAAATTATGAAAACACCTAGAGAGCTGATAGTTATCAGAGGGGCGACCGGACTATCTCACAGTTGTCAATACGGTGCGACCACAGGTTACCGTAAATGGCGATCCGTTTACAAGTTGCAGGCGATAAGTCGATAGAAAAACGTGGTCCTGTGAGCCGGACTTGACCCCTTTGGAGCTTGAAGAACCTACTTCGCACACTTAGATATACCGTTAATCAAGGAAATTATGTACGTTATACATAGATTTATCCATGTGGTATCCAATGATAATATATTTATTAGGGTAGCCTGTGCGGAATATGACGTTAATTGATAGTCAATTTATTTTTCTTGTATTTAAAATTTCAGATGTGATTTTGTAACGCGTTGAGAGTTCTACTAATTTTAAGAACGCAGAACGGATACATTTTAATCAACTATCTAAACTGTAGGATAAGACATAAATGAAAATTTTACGTAACTTTTTGTTGTGATACGACGTAGAGAATCATGTTGTTTTCATAAAAATATTCAAAAAGATACAACTGCAAAAATATTCTTAAAGTACAGCTGCAGCCAATGTTACCATGATTTGTAAGATAATGGCTTTGAATCGAAGAAGGCGCACGATGCACTCGCGCATCTGCCAGCCCACGTGCCGCCCTCGCCTGCTGCTAACCTTTTTTTGTTTCCCGGTCAAACGCATACATCATTTTCACCAGATGTATTCGGTAATAACATAGTAACATTAAGTAAATTATTTCTATTATTTAATCACGTTTGGACGATCAAAGATAATTTGGTTTTAACTGTTTAATGTTCTCAAGTGTCTTACATTTATTAAATATCTCTTGTTCGCCGCTTTTATGAAATGTTTGTTATTTAATACAGTGTTTTTTCCCGTTGTACTTTCATTTTGATTGCCGATATTATAAATCAACATAAACATTAATATTAAGAGCCGTGTGAAATAGTTCGTCCCTATTTTAAGGCGAAACATATGCGACCAAAAGCGTCCTGTTTTTCGTCAGTCCACATACTAACTCCGCATGGCAACATGTGCGAAACGAAATCTAACTACAAACAGGATAACTGCCTTCATAGGGATTCCATCCGTTTAGCCAAAAAAGTTTCACTGCAACTTTATGGATGTTTTTTTAAATGTCCTACAAAGCGTAAAGATTAATAATTTGTTAGTACCTATATACGTATTGAAATATTTGCTACTAGAAGCGATTTGTTAGTGGCTACTCTGAGGTGTTATTCTAAAGAGATTTTCTTCTACAATTTAGAGCCACGGGCATGCTTGTAGCTTTGTTGTGTAACCTTTATGGCGGTGATTAAATCTCACCATTATTATTAACTGGCTCCATTCAAACACCCACTGTCGTTCTAGGCGGTTCGGAAACTATGCCGTCCACCCACTGTGGCTGGTCCCGTAGGCGCAACAGGGTCACAAACACAAGGCTTTATTCATATTGTATTGACTTCTAAGCACACCATGTTCGATTGTTTATGCTAACTCAAATTTACATTAGGAGAGTCAATGTCGCCTGACAGATGCAAGGTCCGCCATTGTTTTGCCTGTTTCGGTGGTCCGGATGGAATAACGTCGCGCTCATTTCAATATTTTAATAAACTTAACTCGGCTCTAAGTTCTATGTGGTACGAATCGATTAGGATCGTATCTAATGGCAAAGTGTGAATAACGCATTGTGCGTCGTGCAAGCCAAGATCATTAGATCATCCAGATACACAGCAACATTCGTGGTAAGTGGATAAATTTGAATACATGCAGCATTGTTTACTTTACCGTTTATTTTCATGTTACTATTCAATAGGACCATCGGCTCGCGTTTCAAAACGTATAACGATATAATATGTAAGTTTTAGCACTTGAATAGCACATCCGTCACTAGCGTCACAAACACTGCAAATAATCCGATCCACTCAAAAATGTGGCACAGGTTTTGTAACAAAGTTAGTACGTGCGCGTCTCACGTTGGACGCAGAATTCACATGCGTTACCAAGCAAAGCCGACGACTGACTGAACAGTGAACGTGAACAGCTCGACGCGAACGATACGACACGACGGACGGCCAGACCGAGTACCGGTAGACCGGCGTCGTTGCCGAGTGACGCGTACCCCTCTCCCCCGCCCTACATCAGTGGAACACTGCACCCGACCCCGACCCGATGGATCGAGCAATCGCTTCGGGGACAAATCGCGACCCAGCGCAGCGATAGATTAAAACCACCTTTGTACATGCTTCTCCTTTTTACGCAGGGTTTTCATTTGAGTAGGTCGTGATGATTTGACGGGTGCGACGACACGCTCGTGTGGGCGCGCGGGCCTGCGATGCTGTTCGATAATGTAATAAACAGAGATTGTAAAATTTATTTACGTTGCGTAGCGTGACCGTTATCTTGTGTGTGGCACTCCAAAGCGCATCGATGACTCTATCAACTTACCGTAAAATCCTTCAATATACTCGTAATTCACTGGCATCTGCGAAACTTATCCTAAAATTGTACAACCAAAATGTAAAATACAAAAATACACTTTTGCAACCCCAGGTATTTGAATAATCTTGAAAGTCTTGTAGCATTATTAATCATAAAAACGAACAAGACGATTTTAAAACGTTAATGTAAAGATTGATGACTTCCAAAATGAATGATGTTAAATATAGAAGCCAACTATAAATCATAAGATGCTAATCAATAAAAGAATAAGAGGATGGATGTGACAAGGTGTGTCCTGTGTTCTAACCCGGTGATTACTTATATTGCACGGACGTGTTAATTTGTTTTGATGAAGAATGATGGGTGTAGAGATATAGAGGTTTCTAAAACTTGGTAGCTTTTGTCATTGTACTCTTCAGTAAATGAAGACAAAAAATTTGAAACAGGGTCATTTTGTAAATAGCATATAACCGATACTGATTAATTTACACAATACTAAATCACACGTCAAACGTCAAAACGAAGTCTACGATGATTCTCATCAGTTACACAATCGCACTGCTGGCTTCTACTAGATGTTGAGACGATGTATTGTAACTAGCCGACTCCAGCCTGCCGTCAAACGTGGGTTTCGCTGTTTCAGTTTTATTTTGCTTGATAATTTCTCGGAAGGTTGCCTGCCAAGGTCGCTTGACCCGTCAGTTGGGTTTAAGCGGTGCGTTTTCGTTTATGAACATAACTTACGATCGATAGAGATTTGTTTTCACTTGCTTTCTAAACTTGGGAGTCTGAACCATTCATTTTATTCAGTTTCCGAATTTATCATAATTACCACAGTGTTCAGTCAATAGCTGATTGATAAATTAGTAAAATAAAAATATTTTGTACTTTAAATTACTGGACAATAGAAAAATAATTAAGAACATTAAAAATTGAGAATTCAATCATGAGCCACAGCACAATCGTATAACATAGCTTCAAGCATAGCAAGTTTAATTTAAAAATCCTTAGTATTTTTTTAAGTTCAATATTAATATACGTGATTATGAGAAGCCGTGGTAGAGCCATGCTGCAGCTATAATATGGTTACAACATCTGAATTTTGATTCTTAATCAAGGATAGATGTAGATGTATATGGGCTACAGCATCCACTTACACCCTCATTCTAGAGAGAAAGCACCCTAGGAGAGTGTAAACCAACTCCTGCACCAAATAATAAAGAAAAGTAAAAGATTTATTTTCAACAAATCTCTGAAGCGGCGACAATAGCATTGTATATGTTCACAAAGGAGACTTAAAGGTCTTATAGGTTGTGTGGACTGTAGTCATGCGGCAGCCATGTTGTCCAATGCTGTTTCACTAAAACAGAGATTGAATTTACCTTTCAGTTTTGCATATTATAGACATTATACATTTTATATTATTACAATACCATACAAATCCACTACTGAACATATGCCACCCACAAGGAATGTCACAAAATACGCCCCTGAACCACTTGCATCCATCGATTACCTGCATCTCTGCACTTTGACCCTACTTACCTATCCATATATTAATAGTGCAGTATTCATTTACATGGTATATTGTTACATACGGCTAGTTGACCTGCTCAGTATAATCGTAAACCCAAAAAAAATGCAGCCCGTTCTTGATATTTCTTATTTTTTCCAAATTAACTCCCATGTCCGACACAAAATTGATAATTAACGCCCATGTCTGATACGAAATTGAATGGACTGAAGAATTCTCCCTAACGTTTCTGAAATTGGCCATGTCTAATTTTAAATCGTAATGACTTTGTAACACAAAAAAAAATTTTCATCGCACTATTTTGCATTTGCAAATTAGTAGTCTGTTACAAACGAACAAAAACTAAAGTAAAATCATCTTAATGTGTCCAGTCCAGTTGACATTGCGAAAAACGATAATTAGCTAAAAGTAACCGGTAATCCACCGGTCGGTGAACTTTGCATAATTGGAAACGAAAATTTGTGAGTTTAAGTAATAAACGAAAAAACACTGACTTTTTTACACGAAATTTTATGTTGACGTTTACATAATTTTCTTACGTTGCCGACAGAGTTATGTTAAAAGCAATTATCGTTTTCGTGTCGCCTCTCTTTTTACGCTCTTTTAATCACGAAATCAGCTAAGAAGACTAGTAGAGTATCCATGCCAGAATTGTTAAGAAAATTTGTTATAAAACCATCGGTAAGTCATTCAAAATTTATTTTCTGTTAACTTGGGCTGCGCTGGCTATCATAATTGAGATAAGAAACCAGCCGAGTTATCATCATCATAGGCCTTCTCCAAGGAATGTGACAAAATAAACAGCTGAGCAGTGGTTTCGAATCTTGGACGTTAAGTTTTAAAGCTCGTTCACTTAATCTTTGTTTTGAAGTCTTTTTCTAACTGCTACTTCTCAACTGAAAGATGTTCGTTGAAGTTCAGAAAAATACTGCAAGCAGTGCCTTTAAGAACAGATAAAAACTGGTGGTAGTGGGAAATATTTTTTCCCACTTCTGTGCAAGTAGCAACACAACCAAAACTTAACTTCAGTTTTAGTGGAATTAGTTAAAAATAGATACAGAGATCCTTAACAATATTCTTAAGTCTAAATTTGATTAACAAAATTACCATATATCTTAAAATATGACTAATAAAAATACGGCACTTCGCTCCGTGAAATAAAACAAATATTTATTATCGTCCTTTTTATCTTTAATCAAGTTGGTCGTCGATGGCGTTAAATACATTTTAAATTGACTCGAGCTTTTAAAAATGGACAAGACATTCGAATCGTTTATGTGACAGATGTAAATTTAAAAATCAAACATTGGGTATAGGTACTGTAAATAAGCGCTCAAGAGAGTGTCAGTAATCAATACTACGCCTTCCATTCAAGCGTAAGTGCAGAAACTCTGTAAGGAGCGTATAGCGAGGAAGAGCGTTCGGCTTAGGAAACACAAACATAAACAAACTCTCACGCCTGTCACCCAAGGGGGTAGGCAGATTAAGGATTTCCATTTGACACGCTCCTGACACATCTCTCTCACATTTTACATATAAATATATCTACCTATACACGTTTGTCGGTTAAGGGTATTCCATCCTAAATATAGGGCTAATTTGGTCGCTATACTTCCGTTTAGAGCGTCCCTTGCCGAGTCTGCCACACACTTCTGAAGCATAAACTTGCTGCGTCACTTTTTTCCATTCATCCTTTCTACGTGTCCAAACCACCGAAGCATTCCTTTCTTAATCCTGGTGGCATTTCCTTGCAAACCACACTTTTCTCTTATTACACTATTTTTCACTCTTCACTCAGGGTCACCACGTGGTAAATATACACTTTTGTATTACAATATTCTGATTCTGCTACACGACACACACCTCCGAACGCTATCCATGCAAGCCTTAGTGTAGAAAGAGAATGACGCGTGTGAAGCGGAGAGGAGCGTTTATCGTGTAGGAGAAACACATGCTCTTGTGTTTACTGTGCCCTAAGTAGCGAGCGTCACTCAGTAAGGTCAGCATTTTCTACAAAACTTTCTATAAAATAATTATCGTGGTAACCAATTACTACATAAGAATATAAATAAATTAAAAGCGTATAACCATCATCAGTCACTCGCTCGCTATTCAGTATTCAGTTGCTGCCAGCCGCCTTGCGCAAATCGTGGCAACATTTAGCCTTAGGGCGCCACATAACGTTTTCATTGGCGGGCTCTCCACTCCATGACAAGTCCACTCAAACGGTTGTCACATGTGATACAGATGCGTCCGGCCAAAAGTAATATAGCAAAAAAAACAAATCAGTGTGTCTGAAAAAATTCTCTGTCTCTACCATCGCCACAGGTCTCTGTATAAATTTAATAATAATTAAAATGTCATACCTTCCGTTCGTTACCTACCGACTCGTTCATTAATAATTTTTGAATACAAATTTTGTTAAATAACTGAGAGAGATTTGTACTTATTTTATTTTCATCTGAATATTTACCTCAATCGGCACTGCTCGTGGTAAATGCCTCGTATTTCAAGTGTGTAATGATCATTTCATGCTAATAAAATTGTAGAATCATATAACACGGACCTTATGAACAATAACATTGTCCTCAATACGCCAGCAATCCATGTCTAGGCATAGGTCTGTATTACTTCATTTCTGTATACGTTTTTATAAATGGATGATTATAGTATAGGCTGGTTACTTTGTATTGTTATAGTGGCGTAGTGACGTACGAAAGTCCATCATCCCATCTTATCCTACGGCCGTGGTAAGAGTCAACTGAAGAAAATTATTCCAGAAGTATCCATGGTCAGTTGTATCGGCGTAGAGGTGCGAAACGCTTGGCCACAAACATGCAGTAGTGGACTAGTGACAAGATTTTTGTCGATAGAAAGGAAGTCAATAAAATGTAAATAATTATAATTAACACTGTTTGTTGACCGAGATATAGCTAGACTGTTTAGCGATATTAACAACTAAACACATTGCTATTTCATATCTAGCAACGCTGACAACGTATTTATGACAGAAGCAGAATTAAACTAAGAATAGTACTTGTTACAACTAATTAGAATTCTATTGAAAACTTATTCTTGCAGTATCAAAACTTGTCAGATTTAAAATATCCATTTTCATCCACACATATTTAAGCACGGAAAGGAAGTCAATATAATATAATATAATGTAATAAAAGTCAATATAATAATAATGAAGAACATGCTATTCGAGAAATTGGGATCTATGTAAAGTTATCATGAACTTTTTAATAACCGATCGCGTGACATACGCTGGCTTTTTTTAAAGACTAGAACCTGGTTTACAAATTTGTGTATACTTTTATAACAAATTACAATTACAAACTTGATGATGGAAGTGTTTACCTCTCTGTACCGTGTACACTAACAATGCATGAAATCTTTTCTTCGATTTTAGATGCAAGGACAAATGATGACACTCATATATTTGTACATTTATAAATAGATTGTAAAATAAGCCTTAATAATAGCATACTATGCATAATAATTAAAAATTGTCGGTGTCCCTTTTCTGAATGTTAACAGTGCATATACTACTGCGCTCCGATCAAGAGTTTATGGAGAGCTTGTAATTACAAACCGCCATCTACCATAATATCATGTTTTACGTTGTTTTACGTCTATATATTTCATGTTTTACGTTGGCGGTAGACGTTCATGGGTTGCAGCAGCCACTAACCTTTTAAGGTGGACTGTTACCTCGTTTATCACTTTAAAATTAAAAAAAAATATATACATTTAGACTATTCCCCCCTACATTTTGAGAGCATATCGCATTAAATTATGAATCATACAGAAACAGTATACAAGTCCCTTTACATTAATTTGCGAAACAAAACCTTCACAGCGCACGTAAATACGTTATTCACGGGTAAACACACCCTTACCATCGTCCAATTATTTCTGCCTACGTTGCGGGGACAAAGATAGAACGTGCACAAAAAAAACTTGTTAAGCAGTCATTTGCCAAGACTACGGTTTACGAGCTACGTATAAAGAGGTGATGCCTGCCTCGGATTACGAGTGAGGGGAATGCCTTGTTCATCATTGCATTATCCTCTTCTACAATTATTAGCCTTCAAGAAAATCGAGCCGCGTCAAAACTGCAGGATATTTGGTAATTGTTCTTACTTTTCTCTTTTCATCCAAATTACCGAAAGTAAGGAAATACATGGTCTCATACTGTTTGGCTGGATATATCAAAAACATTAGAAACAAGTGAAATTAAAAAAAAAATGTATTAAATTTTTTTAATATACCACGTCTTTTTTCGATTTTTCCGATTTTGAGCTAAAATTTCAAGTTTTTTAGTTCATCGAGAATTTGATTAAAATCAATTAATAAATTCGACCCGAACCGAAAGCGAGTTCATAAAAACGTGGTAAAATCGGTCAATTGCATCTAACATTCCTCCGGCCCCATATAAATTATAAAGATTTAGGGTATATGATAATAAGCACGCATATTTTGCATTTATTTTTAAGTTTTTTTTTATTTAACGTTCAATTCCTATGTTTACAAAATTCATAAAAGTAACACAGTTCCAATAATTTTGTTTCAACCTAAAGCTTATTATATTTTCATAGCAACACTTTTGGAGATACGACACGGGAGATAAATTTTAAAGGAAATTTAAGAAAAAATACTGAACACGAGATTGATACATTTTTGAAAATGCACAAGCTTTTAATTTCACAAAGAGCTCTATGTATGTATATGCCGAAATTCCACTATCTTCGTGAAATATTATTTCAAAAAATCCACTTCGACAGACTGATGAACAGACAGACATTCTAGTGTTCCGGATTGTGTGGCGCGGGACACTATATAATATGAATAAATACTTTGTAATATTGTATTAGAAATATTTATCTGAACTACCATAGTTGAACACTGCATACTATTAATAATATTTGCAGCACGATGAAACATTTCAGAACGAAAACAAAAACCGACTTTAACGTTTCTATCGCATAAGTCACACAGAAAATTATGGTGACATCCATAGGTGCAATCGTTACAAAGCACATATTCGGTGCGATAAACCGAAACAATAACATCGATAAAGGCCGGTGCCGATGTGTCTGTATGTATGTTTGCGTCAGCATTTACGGGATATTATTGCATGTAGGCGATATCGAGTTATATGATTGATAGTGCCCTCATTTATCATCTTTGATAATTGAAGAATATATTCGTATTTTTTACTACTATTAAAATAAATACTTTATATTTGATTTGTACAGTTGTAGATACATCACATCACATCACCAGATTTTCAAGTCAATGGCTGAATAATGTGCCAATTGCCAAGATTTTTTGGAAATTTGTTCGTAGTCATACGCTGGGCATTACGCTGGTCACACGAGCTTGTAAGCGCAAAGGCGTTACACTCGCATTTTTTTTTTTTTGAAAAAAGCGGTGGTAAAGTAATTATATAGCGACAGTAACGTAATAAAAAAGACCGCGAACTGAAAAAATCGTGAGTTCGAATCCGCCATTCGACAACTGTCGTGAACCATTCCTAACACAAGTATTAGTGTATCTGAAATGGTTAACAGGAATATTAGATAACAGCATTTCTAGAATTTTTTTGAATAAAAATATAAGAAGTTATATCACCACCCAGCAGCAATTAGCAGAGTGTCAGTAATCAATACTACGCCTTCCATTCAAGCGTAAGTGCAGAAACTCTGTAAGGAGCGTATAGCGAGGAAGAGCGTTCGGCTTAGGAAACACAAACATAAACAAACTCTCACGCCTGTCACCCAAGGGGGTAGACAGATTAAGGATTTCCATTTGACACGCTCCTGACACATCTCTCTCACATTTTACATATAAATATATCTACCTATACACGTTTGTCGGTTAAGGGTATTCCATCCTAAATATAGGGCTAATTTGGTCGCTATACTTCCGTTTAGAGCGTCCCTTGCCGACTCTGCCACACACTTCTGAAGAATAAATTTGCTGCGTCACTTTTTTCCATTCATTCTTTCTACGTGTCCAAACCACCGAAGCGTTCCTTTCTTAATCCTGGTGACACTTCCTTGCAAACCTCACTTTTCTCTTACTACAACTATTTCTCACTCTTCACTCAGGGTCACCACATGGTAAATATACACTTTTGTATTACAATATTCTGATTGTGCTACACGACACACACCTCCGAACGCTATCCATGCAAGTCTTAGTGTAGAAAGAGAATGACGAGCGTGAAGCGGAGAGGAGCCTTTATCGTGTAGGAGAAACCCATGCTCTTGTGTTTACTGTGCCCTAAGTAGCGAGCGTCACTCAGTAAGGTCAGCATTTTCTACAAAACTTTCTATAAAATAATTATCGTGCTAACCAATTATTACATAAGAATATAAATAAATTAAAAGCGTATTATCATCATCAGTCACTCGCTCGCTATTCAGTATTCAGTTGCTGCCAGCCGCCTTGCGCAAATCGTGGCAACATTTAGCCTTAGGGCGCCACATAACGTTATCATTGGCGGGCTCTCCACTCCATGACAAGTCCACTCAAACGGTTGTCACATGTGATACAGATGCGTCCGGCCAGAAGTAATATAGCAAAAAAAACAAATCAGTGTGTCTGAAAAAATTCTCTGTCTCTACCATCGCCACAGGCCTCTGTATAAATTTAATAATAATTAAAATGTCATACCTTCCGTTCGTTACCTACCGACTCGTTCATTAATAATTTTTGAATACAAATTTTGTTAAATAACTGAGAGAGATTTCTACTTATTTTATTTTCATCTGAATATTTACCTCAATCGGCACTGCTCGTGGTAAATGCCTCGTATTTCAAGTGTGTAATGATCATTTCATGCTAATAAAATTGTAGAGCAATTAACATTAATGCTATAGCTTATGTACTGAACGTTTTATGATACATATAACACGGACCTTATGAACAATATCATTGTCCTCAATACGCCAGCAATCCATGTCTAGGCATAGGTCTGTATTACTTCATTTCTGTATACGTTTTTATAAATGGATGATTATAGTATAGGCAGGTTACTTTGTATTGTTATAGTGGCGTGGTGACGTACGAAAGTCCATCATCCCATCTTATCCTACGGCCGTGGTAAGAGTCAACTGAAGAAAATTATTCCAGAAGTATCCATGGTCAGTTGTATCGGCGTAGAGATGCGAAACGCTTGGCCACAAACATGCAGTAGTGGACTAGTGACAAGATTTTTGTCGATAGAAAGGAAGTCAATAAAATGTAAATAATTATAATTAACACTGTTTGTTGACCGTGATATAGCTAGACTGTTTAGCGATATTAACAACTAAACACATTGTTATTTCATATCTAGCAACGCTGACAACGTATTTATGACAGAAGCAGAATTAAACTAAGAATAGTTACAACTAATTAGAATTCTATTGAAAACTTATTCTTGCAGTATCAAAACTTGTCAGATTTAAAATATCCATTTTCATCCACACATATTTAAGCACGGAAAGGAAGTCAATATAATATAATATAATGTAATAAAAGTCAATATAATAATAATGAAGAACATGCTATTCGAGAAATTGGGATCTATGTAAAGTTATCATGAACTTTTTAATAACCGATCGCGTGACATACGCTGGCTTTTTTTAAAGACTAGAACCTGGTTTACAAATTTGTGTATACTTTTATGACAAATTACAATTACAATTTTGATGATGGAAGTGTTTACCTCTCTGTACCGTGTACACTAACAATGCATGAAATCTTTTCTTCGATTTTAGATGCAAGGACAAATGATGACACTCATATATTTGTACATTTATAAATAGATTGTAAAATAAGCCTTAATAATAGCATACTATGCATAATAATTAAAAATTGACGGTGTCCCTTTTCTGAATGTTAACAGTGCATATACTACTGCGCTCCGATCAAGAGTTTATGGAGAGCTTGTAATTACAAACCGCCATCTACCATAATCTCATGTTTTACGTTGTTTTACGTCTATATATTTCATGTTTTACGTTGGCGGTAGACGTTCATGGGTTGCAGCAGCCACTAACCTTTAAGGTGGACTGTTACCTCGTTTATCACTTTAAAATTAAAGAAAAATAACATACATTTAGACTATTGCCCCCTACATTTTGAGAGCATATCGCATTAAATTATGAATCATACAGAAACAGTATACAAGTCCCTTTACATTAATTTGCGAAACAAAACCTTCACAGCTCACGTAAATACGTTATTCACGGGTAAATACACCCTTACCATCGTCCAATTATTTCTGCCTACGTTGCGGAGACAAAGACAGAACGTGCACAAAAAAAAACTTGTTAAGCAGTCATTTGCCAAGAGTACGGTTTACGAGCTACGTATAAAGAGGTGATGCCTGCCTCGGATTACGAGTGAGGGGAATGCCTTGTTCATGATTGCATTTTCCTCTTCTACAATTACTGGTTAGCCTTCAAGAAAATCGAGCAGCGTCAAAACTGCAGAATATTTGGTAATTGTTCTTACTTTTCTCTTTTTATCCAAATTACCGAAAGTAAGGAAATACATGGTCTCATACTGTTTGGCTGGATATATCAAAAACATTAGAAACAAGTGAAATTAAAAAAAAATTATTAATTTTTTAATATACCACGTCTTTTTTCGATTTTTCCGATTTTGAGCTAAAATTTCAAGTTTTTTAGTTCATCGAGAATTTGATTAAAATCAATTAATAAATTCGACCCGAACCGAAAGCGAGTTCATAAAAACGTGGTAAAATTGCACGGTCAATTGCATCTAACATTCCTCCGGCTCCATCTAAATTATAAAGATTTAGGGTATATGATAATAAGCACGCATATTTTACATTTATTTTTAAGTTTTTCTTTATTTAACGTTCAATTCCTATGTTTAAAAAATTCATAAAAGTAACACAGTTCCAATAATTTTGTTTCAACCTAAAGCTTAGTATATTTTCATAGCAACACTTTTGGAGATACGACACGGGAGATAAATTTTAAAGGAAATTTAAGAAAAAAATACTGAACACGAGATTGATACATTTTTGAAAATGCACAAGCTTTTAATTTCACAAAGAGCTCTATGAAAAATCTAATTTAGTCTATAATTAGATTAATCTAATTTAGTCTATATTTAGTCTATACTTAGTATGTATATGCCGAAATTCCACTATCTTCGTGAAATATTATTTCAAAAAATCCACTCCGACAGACAGATGAACAGACAGACTTTCCAGTGTTCTGGATTGTGTGGCGCGGGACACTATATAATATGAATAAATACTTTGTAATATTGTATTAGAAATATTTATCTGAACTACCATAGTTGAACACTGCATACTATTAATAATATTTGCAGCACGATGAAACATTTCAGAACGAAAACAAAAACCGACTTTAACGTTTCTATCGCATAAGCCACACAGAAAATTATGGTGACATCCATAGGTGCAATCGTTACAAAGCACAAATTCGGTGCAATAAACCGAAACAATAACATCGATAAAGGCCGGTGCCGATGTGTCTGTATGTATGTTTGCGTCAGCATTTACGGGATATTGTTGCATGTAGGCGATATCGAGTTATATGATTGATAGTGCCCTCATTTATCATTTTTGATAATTGAAGAATATATTCGTATTTTTTTATTACTATTAAAATACTTTATATTTGATTTGTACAGTTGTAGATACATCACATCACATCACCAGATTTTTAAGTCAATGGTTGAATAATGTGCCAATTGACAAGATTTTTTGGGAATTTGTTCGTAGTCATACGCTGGGAATTACGCTGGTCACACGAGCTTGTGAGCGCAACGGCGTTACACTCGCATTTTTTTTTTGAAAAAAGCGGTGGTAAAGTAATTATATAGGGACAGTAACGTAATAAAAAAGACCGCGAACTGAAAAATCGTGAGTTCGAATCCGCCATTCGACAACTGTCGTGAACCATTCCTAACACAAGCATTAGTGTATCTGAAATGGTTAACAGGAATATTAGTTAACAGCATTTCTAGAATTTTTTGAATAAAAATATAAGAAGTTATATCACCAGCCAGCAGAAATTTTATATTTGGGTGTTCGTGTTTTTAATAAAATTTTCGTCATCAATTGGTCGTCAAGGCAATGCCTATTCATCGGCAGGATGCACCGCGGGCAAGTGAGGATGAGATTTTCAATAAACAGATAAAACAATAAAGTAATGTAAGTGCGACTAGTCGTCGCCACTGGAGAAAAGGGTGACGAGTTCTTTTCTCGCCTAATGACTAGGTAGGTTATGGCCATTCAGCGTGGGAGCGCAGCGGGGAGAGTTTTTATTGTAATAAATATTTAATATTATTAAAAAATCTATTCCATATATGTTAAAAATAAATACTATTGTATATAATAATCTGAAGATAGAGTTATGTTCTCCTATCTCGAAGTTAAAGAAATTATAGATTTCAAGTCTTTCAAAGTGACTTAACTATAATGTATGATTTACTAGGAATGAAACAACAAACTTAGGCTTATGATCTGATCTAACAATAATTTGTCGACTGTAATAAAAGTTTTAAAGCTATATTTTATAGTAAAATATAAAAAGTAAAAGCTGATCAAAGAACTAGAAGAAATTAAAAAAATTCTACATAATATCTTTTGAAGTCAGTGCTAAGATAAAGTGTTAGAAGAAATAAAACCGAGAAAAAAGAGACATTAAGTGGAAATTATATTTTCTTTTTACTTATTTAAGGTCGGCTTTTACTTTTTACGTAATAATTCATCCTCTAGTTTTCAAGTCTCTAGTTTTCAACCTCTGAAAAACCTAATTAAAAAAAAAATACAAAAAATCATTAAAATCAGTTTACAATTAACGAAGACGTTGCGTATCCAAAAAAAAAATCTTCATTTTAGAAGTTGACTATACTTACTGTATTACTTACAGTTAATATAAAACTATATTATTACAGTTAATATGTTAATATACTCAAAGTTAATGTACTAACTACAAACAACGATAAACTACGTTGTGTATATAAAACTGGAAAAAGGAAGAACTTAACTTGATTCCGGCCATAGAGCTATGCAATCACAGCAAATAAGTAAAACTAGAGAAATGTTCGGCGCCAATCTGTACAAACGGACGAGGAAGCGAAAATTTTTAATCAAACAATTTAATTAATAAACAAACTTTATATTTCTCTTGACTGGCCGTCTAGACTTTGATTGTATTAAAAATGTTTCAGTTATTATACGAGGAATTTTTAAGGTAAAGCAACTAAAGATTGAAATTTTCTACCAGGTATATTTTCTTTATACATATTTACTAGTAGTGGGAGTCCTTTTCTGCCTAAGACTCCGTCTGGATAGGTTTTTTTTTATGAAATAAAGGTGACAATCGAGCACACAGCCCACCTAATGGTAAGTGGATGCTATGGCCCATAAACATCCACATCTATCCTCAATTAAGAATCAAAATGCAGATGCGTTGTCACCCCTGAGGACTAAGATGGAATGCCTCGTTTCCAGTAAAAAGGGTTTCCGGTTCTCTACACTCACCATACGAAACACAATAGCATGGAACTGCTATTTTACCCTAGTATTCTGTGAAAGCGTGGTCCTTCCCCGGTCGAGCCGACCCATTCGTGTTACAACCATAATATAGCTGCAGCATGGCTCTACCATGTAAAAAACAATAGAAAACACATAGGGTAACACTTTCTTATTTATTTCTGCTGCAAAATAGCAGTGCCTGCGCTGCTGTGTTCCGGTCTGAAAGGCTGCGCATTCCACATTAGATCTCAGAGATGACAACACTTCTGTAGCCATCTTAATTTCCCTGCCCTGTCTGCCATTAGCTCCGCCGAGGCTGCCTCGCTTTTGTAGTGCACCAGGGATGTTTGCAGAAGCACGAACAGGTGACTTCTTCGCAATAATAGGTAAAAGTATGTTCTCCTTGTTGAGCAGAATGCATGTCAGCCGCAACAGTATTCTGAACATGTTCGCCAAGCGATGTGAAGGGTATATGCTGAGTCGCTGGGACGGTGTATTAAAAAGTGTTTACATATATTTAAGAAACTAACATAAGTATTTAAGATGTTTATTGTATTACTAACAACTTGTATGGATCTAGGTCTGAAATAAAAGAATTGCCTGTAGATGTCCCTGGACTGCAATTACCACTAACCATCAACTGTACTGTAAGTTCGTTTGTCATTTCAGTTGAATAATAAAAAAAATCCCTTCAATATGAGCCGTGGTAACTTAGGCGGTGGAGGGAAACATCGCGGGAAATAATTTTACATATAGGTAACTGATTTAAAAAAAATCTAAATTCATAAACTGAAGCAGTATAGCGAACATATTTTAAAAGATAGTTAAACCCAAGATGAAGAAGAAGATGGCGACGTCCTTAAAAGTTAAAGTTACAGCCCATATTCATCCCGTAGGCCTTCTCTAATTTCTGAGCGGTTTATGGAGCAATTAAAGTATGTATGAATAACTTCACATGTCTTCGAAACATTTAATTCCTAAAACATGGAGGTTTTGTCACGATGTTGTCTAGCACGTAGTTAATCAGCACTTATATTTGCAATTGATAGTTTCATTAGCGCCATCGGGAATCGAACCCGGGTTGCTCGCATATTTTAAAAACTACAGCGAGAGCAAAACAAATTATTATTTAGTTACTTATTAAATTATAATCCCAAAGCAAAACTTATACTTTATCGAGTCAAATTACGACTAGTTGATGGTTCCGCGCTCGATACAAAAACTTGAAAGACGATAGCACGCTTCCCGAGACTGCTAATTGGCCATCGCTTCCAGGACAGGGTTACAGCTAGGGTGACATTGATGACGAAATCTAAATTTAGATAAAGAAGTGAAAGATCTGTTGTAAATAGAAAAATAATACAATACCAATATTTATTTTATGAATAGATATATTATTAGGCAATCCTTTAAATATAACCACGTCAATATGACTTAGAAATGACCATTGTATTTCGCCGCAGAAAACATTATAATTAATTAATTTTAACGCTGAGAAAGAGCTAAATCATGACAAAATGTGACAAGCGGTTATTGCTTATTCATCTCTTATGAAATAGATGAATTTCCTGAGTAAATGTTTTAGAGACAAGGGGACCCCATGGGGGACTGAACATAAAGAACTATAAGGAAGCCAACATTTTCCAAAAATAATAATAATTGAAAACTGGATTCTCCTTAATGGTTAAAATATGGTCACAGCAACTCGCGACATGTCGCGAGCGCCCGGCTATTTTTGTCAACTTTATTTACATATTTTAACGCTCAATTGATAGGGGTTGATTCATTTAGGGAATGGCCACCCGTCGCATTAAGCACACAAATTTACGGCGCTGGCGAAGTCGGTGTTTTGAGTTGGAAGATAAATATGAAGAGCAATCAATTTGGTTGATTAGCTATACTTTACGTTAATGTGTTACAGTTTAAGCGAGCAATTGTTGTATAATATATGTTACGGCTAAAAGGGGAACCTTACGGTCACATCTAGGTTAAACTTAGGTGTATTCGATTTACTCATGGTATGTCCGGGTAATCCCAGAAGAAATAATAATCCTTGGTTTACCTGGGTTTATTTAGAATTACCATATGAATCATTTATAAATATAAATGTCTCCAGCCGCTTACCCTACTGTCTTTGATATAACTTGTAAAGTGTTTTCATATTTCTGACAAAGTTAGCAGAAGTCATAGTTACGTTAATTATTATTCGCACTTTGCTAGACCTAGTTTTACTATAACGCAACCAGACAAACCTAGTTTTAATCAGGAATAAATCGAATATACCTAGGTTTTACCAACCGCAATCGACTGCACCTAGTTGTAGCCCACTGGACTCAAGTGTGCCCGCATTTCGCCATTTAGCCGTGACAAATAAAATATACTATAATATGTACTTAAGAATTCTCGGTAATGGCTCTAACGTTTTGGATCAAGATTTGTATTTAAATAATGTTTTACTTACTAAGCTTATTATCATCTATCCATGAGAAAAAAATACATTATATTGACAAAAATTCAGATAAAAATAATTATTTAAAAATGATAAAATGTAATAGTGTTAGACATGACCCCATTTCACCTGCAGCTTAAACGATTTTAAAGATATTAAATTACTTTGAAATCTCTACACATATAAAAATCAATTACTGTCCGTTAGTCTCGCTAAAACTCATAAACGGCTAGACCGATTTTGATGAAATTTTTTGTGTGTTTGAATGGGTCCCTATATGATTTAGATTCACATTTAGACCAGGTAGGTGGCACTATTTTTGAGATCCGAAAATCACTCGTGCGAAGCCGGAGCGGAACGCTAGTCAATAATAAAAGTCAAGATTAATCAAAAATAAAATTATTCACTGTTTACTTTCATTGTCAATCAATCAGTTTTTTAAACTATCTGAACAACATATTTAAAGTATTATAATACTACACCATATAGTAAAAATATATTTATCATTATGTCTATCAAAATTCGTTTCAGATTCAGTAAAACCCAAAATTTGACCGCTTTAGTGAGCTTTAAAATTCGGACGAATTTCGTTTCATTTACCGAATATTCGGTAGCATAAATTAACATGTTTGACTATAATACTTGCCTGCCTAATACTGCCTGAATTCCCCAAACTGCGTATTATATAACAATTAGGCTGTATTGCCTTAATTAACTGAAATTCAAGATGATTTTTCTCAAAATAAAAACACATTTTGTAACACAACGTGAAAGCCTTTGCCGTTTATAAGCTTTATCTTTTATATAAATCAGATAGGTTGACAAATAACAATTAACAAAAAGGATACAACTACATTTAGTTAACAATTTCTACTAATTAATAATGCAACTTGTATTTACGAATTTTATATTAATTAATTTTAAATTATTAATAAATATAAATACTACTAATAGAAATTCGACCGAAGTTCGTTTTCGGCGCATGCTTTAACCGAATGTTTGGCCGACCTCCACATTTGACAAAAACCACATTTGGTGCATCCCTAGTCATTGTCAGTGATATTTATGCGTCACGTAACTGTGGTGCGGTGCGGAGTACACAAGCGCAAGAGATCTGATAATATTATGTTATATATAGGACTGGTTTCTTATCACTTCGTTTTTTGTATGATTTCTCACATGCTAAATATGATTTCTGCCATCTCTTCTTTGAATTAAAACTTACTATTACTATCATTTTCGCCAGCTTTTTGATGACAACAATGCAGTAATGCTACTTCCTATAACCAGACTATGAAATGAGATGTTTCAAAACGGGCCACGTCTATGTACAGTTCCTAAAAACCTGAGAAAAATCTGTGGAATTTGGAAAAAATACAAATAATTAGTACAACATATACTTTAGTGGTTGAAAATTATTTAATAATCAATAATATAAGTCAACTTTCAATATGGGGTCACACGGTGATTTAGTTAAAAAAGACTGTGTATCTGTAAACCAGTGGTTCCCAACCAGTGGTCCGAAAGAACTTAAATATGGTTCGCGAAAGATTTAAATATTTTACCTACCTAATCGTTTTAAATAACACATTTATTATTTTCTCGTCACGCGGGCAGTGCAACACCGCGCGTCACTTTAGTAAGTACTTACTAGCTTTTACAATAAATACACAAATAATACTGTTAATGAAATGCTTCTTTTCCAGTTTATTATATAATTATGTTAAAAGTTGTGATTATAATTTATTGTTAGATTAACACAGTTTTTAACACAGTTGTTGGTGGTCCCTGCAACTACAAAAAAATCAAAAGTGGTCCCTGGTGAAAAAAGTTGGGAAACCCTGCTGTAAACCATATGACATGGATGTGAATTGTCAGGTGTTGGTATGTACTTATTATAGACTGCTCAACGACTGCTCGAATGTAGGTACCATGTCTTTGAAAAACCGACGATTGAGTAGCATTTTAATAATTATTTACTCCACAGAAATAATTATGTCAAACGTCATCCGTCATTGATCAAATGATACATTTCCGCCATATTTTTGTTGTGTATTACAATTCTAAATGTAAATGCTTGATTAGAAACAAGCAAACAAAGCTATATTAAAAAGTATTCTATGTGTAATTGCCTATATTTGATGTAGAGTACGAAGAGATGGTAAGAGATGCAGAAAGTCGATGGATGCAGGTGGTTCAGGACCATGCTCAGTGGCATTTCTTGGGGGAGGCCTATGTTCAGCAGTGGACTTGTGAATGGCTGTAATGATGATGATGATGAAAAGAGTATAAACACCTGGCCGAGACTCCATCCATTTTGAAACATTTTATTTAGATTTAGTGTTTGTAGATGGACTTTCCGTTGTTAATCAGCAGGATGAACTGCGTAAAAATATATCTTCAATAAATATATACAACTACAAAATATATCAAATGGCTTGGCTCGACGGGGAAGGACCTCTCACAGAATACCAAGCTTTGACTATATATATATATATATATATATATATATATATATATATATATATATATATATAGAGTCAAAGACTATATATATATATATATATATATATATATATATATATATATATATATATACGAGGAGTGATCAAAAGTAATGATAATGAAAATAAAACACGGTAATTAAAGTTAAAATAATAATTTATTTTTCTACATAGTCTCCTAACAAATCAATACATTTAGTCCATCTTTTTCTAAACCCAGGATTCCTTTGAAAAAATTCTTTGTCTTGACCTCCCAAAACGCTTCAACAGCGGCCATTACTTCGCTATCGTCTTCGAATTTCTTGCCTCAGGCGTTCCTTGAGCCGAGAAAGAGGTAGAAATCACTAGGAGCTAGATCTGGCGAATAGGGAGGTGTTCGAGCAGTTCGAATCCCGTTTCTTGAATGGCAGCCATCGCAACTGCGGCTTTGTGAGCCGGTGCGTTGTCTTGGTGAAACAACACTCCAGCTCGCAGTTTGCCGCGTCTTTTTCCTTAATGGCCTCCCGTAATCTTCTTATTTGGTCTGCGTAGTAAGAGCCCGTAATAGTGGCTCCTTTCCAAATATTCCACCATAATTATGCCTTGAGCGTCCCAAAACAGATACCATAACCTTTCCCGCCGAACTTGAAACTTTGAATTTCTTTGGCGTCGGTGAGGAGGCTCGCTTCAAGTCATCGATTGTTGTTTCGTTTCAGGATCAAAATGGTGGATCCAGGTCTCGTCCATAGTCACAAAACGGAACAAAAATTTTCTTGATCTGCTTGGAACTTTTCGAGATTGACCCTCGAAATGTCAACTCGATTTTCTTTTGCTCGTCGGTTAACATTCTGGGTACCCAACGCAGAGACCTTTTTCATATGCAACTCGTTCGCAAGGATTCTTTGAACGCTGCCATATGAGATCCCTGTGACCTCAGCTACATGCCTGATGGTCACTCTTCGATCTGCCAACACAACATCTTCGACTTTTTCGTTGTCTTCAGTGAGGGACGTGGATGGGCGTCCTTCGCGATGTCCATGTTCAGTGGATGTTCTGCCCAGTTTAAACTCCTTGGCCCAGCGTGCAACTGTAGAATATGGAGGCAGAGTCCCCAATGTTTCCACTAAGTCACTGTATGTCTTTTGAAGACATTTTTTCAAACAGAAATTACTTGATGACAGCTCTAATTTCGTTTTTCTCCATGTTGATGTTATCTCTTTGACAGTTCGTATTCAAATGAATGTATCTCCCGGAAATCGTGATCTATTTATATGATTTTTTAAGCTGACGTAGTGAGTATATAAGCAAACAAAAATATTTTTTGGATTTTATGCGGACCTGAAGTAACCGATTATCATTACTTTTGGATCAACCACTACATATAAAAATATTGAAGTCTCTTCTAGCAATACATTGAAAAGGATGATAAGTGGTAGCTGATTTTGTAAAAAGGTAACGGTGGGAGCAAGATATACTACGAGATAAGAATTAATTATAATATTATTAAGGGTTCATTACTTTATGGTGGTAATAAATTCCGGGTGTCACTGCTGAGATATAATCGTAAATACCTAAAAGAGCGGGAAGTTCACATAGCTTGGACACCTCTCTGTACGTAGGAGTAAGAGTATTGATATTTGAATATTTATAATATTATTATAATTTATACCATATCATTACTGTTTCATATGTTTGGGAAGACTGTTATACTAAAATGACAAACAAACTTACAGTCCACCTAAAGGTATGTGCCTACTGCAATCAATGGGCCATACCTTAGCCAATCTCAAATAAGAAACGCTGCAGATGCGTTGTCACCTCTGAGGAGTAAGAAATATACCCTTCAGACCAGAACAAAGCAGTGCAAGCACTTCTATTTCTTGGAAGAAATCCTAGGGTAACTACCCAAATGAAGAAACGAACGCAGAAAAGGTGTCCCACCGCCTAGATTAAATTTGTATTTTGTTGTTTATATCATTCATTATTACAGCCCTTCACAAGTCCACTGCTGAACATAGGCTTCCCCCAAGCAATGACACAAAACACGATCCTGAGCCACCTGCATCCATCGACGTCCTGCATGTCTTACCAGGTCGTCACTCCATCTAGTGGGGGGTCGCCCTACACTTCGCCTACCGGTACGAGGCTGCCACTCGAGAACCTTTTTCCCCATCGGTTGTCTATATGGCCGGCCCATTCCCATTTCAGCTTACTAATCCGTTAGGCTATGTCGGTTACTCTGGTTCTACTGCGGATATCCTCATTTCTAAGTTTATCACGCAAAGAAACACCGAGCATAGCCCTCTCCATAGCTCGCTGAGCGACCTTGCGTCCTCATACGGCCAGCAGTGAAGGACCACGTCTCATATCCATAAGTTATTTATATATAATTTAATTATTTCTATATTAAGTAAGTGAGTACGACGTTTGATAAAAATAATTAAATAAATTAAAAATAAGAAATTGTAACCATAATTGGGTAATTAACATTTAATGTAAGTGCTAAGGATCGTATAATTTTAATTAGCTGCTTTTCGTAGCGTCTTGGTCGGTAGTCCGTTTTGAGTAAAATTAGGGTTTTATTATTCAAAAACATACAAATAAGATGTTTGTTTTATTACAAGAACCTATCACGTATTCTGTTCTTATATGATTGTTTGTTCATAAAAATATTTAAATTGAAATAGGTGACAACAGTGTTCGATATGTAATAGCTACATACATATATTATATGTATGTAATGATATGTAATTACTCTGAGGTAATAGCGTAGTACTACGCTACTACACATCGAACTAACTGTTTATAGCTGCGTTACCATATTACATGCTTTATATTTTGTCATAGTTGTCACACTATTTTGAAAAGCACAAAAATCTGTAAGTTGTAGCTAAAAAATATGAACCGACTTAAAAAAACTAAAAATTAAAGTTGGAAAAATTTACTTTGCCAATATCCGCTCAATAAAATAAAATGATATGTCTTACCTAGTTTGGAACTTAATGAAAGTGGAACTTAGCGGTCAGCCACCGTAGAGTCTACTACACCTGAAGATGCCTCGTGTAGAGGCGAAACACGTGTCGTATTGTCCTCGGTAGTGTGTCTTTCCTAGTGTAGTGGTGGTGGGAGTAGTGGTGCTGGGATTAGTGGTGACGGGGATAGTGCACGCAATTGAGGGAGGGCGGGAGGTGCTCTTCAAACTAGGTAAGACACATCATTTTATTTTATTGAGCGGATATTGGCAAAGTAAATTTTTCCAACTTTAATATAATGGATTTCCGCAAAGTAACGCCTGATTCTATTAAAACTTAAAATATTATAATAATTTCCCCATAATAGCTTCTGAAGTCGATGCTAAAACATAGTGTACCGAAAAAGCCCTGACTTAAGAAGTTATTATTTAAAAATTATAATACTCGTTATTATTTCCACTAGTTACCTCTATGTTTATTTCCAATATAACGATATTTCGGGAATCCTACGAGACTCACAAACACCAAATTGTTTTACAAAGCGATATTAAAAGGATGTTCCATTATTATTTGCAGTAAAACACAAAACCTGTAAGCTGAATTCGTGGTACCTAATTAGCCAGAACGATTTCGGGCGTCGAGGTTTGATGTTGTTTTTTGGTTATACTGCGAAGTCCGCAGCATCGCACGACTATTTCCCTTTATATATTTTAATTATTATTTAATTCACTTACCTACATCACAGGTTGCGACTTTGTCATACGCATTCCACCTGTGTATGACAGTCTTTTTGATGTGAAACATCTATAGCGGCGGGTCAGACTGACAGTTGGTATGGTGACGCGTCGCCACGGCATGCGTCGCCCCACGCTCTATGATAGTGTGTATGCATGTAGTATAGTATGTAGTAGTATGTATAAGACACGTGTCATTCATTAAAAAAAAGTTAAAACAAAAAATAAAACAGGTATTTATAAAAATCAAGAAACTTTACACCATTTTAATAATTATTAATTAATTTTAATTTCATTCTTATTGAAAATAATACACTAAAATAATTGCTTGAAAAATAAATTTAATCATCATAATCATCATTACAGCCCTTCACAAGTACACTGTTGAACATAGGCCTCCCCCAAGGAATGCCACAAATCACGGTCCTGAGCCACCTGCATCCATCGACTTCTGCATGTCTTACCAGATCGTCACTCCATCTAGTGGGGGGACGCCCTACACTTCATCCGCCGGTACGAGGCCGCCAATTTATATTTAAACATTTATTGAATAACCAGTCATCTTTTCTTGAAAAAATTCTTAATAATTTATTTTTCATTATGCCATATTTATTTCCTGTCGTAAACTATCCTTTTATGCATATTACCTGTACAAAATAATTTCGATGTTTCACATCTGCCAGGCGTCCCGCGACGGCTCACAATTGTTTTCATTACTTTCGAATAATTTAATAACTTTTTAAATATCGTCTGTGAATTCAATAAAGCATGTAATTCTAATAACATAAAAAATGACACACAACGTATTGTGGTGACGATAACAGATGCCACAATAATCTAAAGAGCCAAATCGAAATTTACGAAAGACTCGAGCTCCGTACTAAAACAGAGTGTTGGCCGCTCCTCGGGCTCAAGCCACATTAAATATAATAAATAAATAATATGCACTCCAGACCGAATTTCGGTCACGGCGGCTAGTCTCAACAGACACTAGACAGCATTATAGTGCTCAAGCACACTCTCTATTCCCTCACTCTCATAGTCCGATGGGACGGTAATCCGACACGACCGGAGAGAGATCAGGCGCAGGACCAACGGCTTTACGTGTTTTACGAGGTACTGGGGTGAAACAACGCCAACTTCCCGACTCCGGCTGAGAATTTCTTAACAGAAAACCCAATAACTGATTTTGGCCCGGCCCACGATTCGAACCCGGGATGTTATAATCAGCAATCGTGTTTAAGACAACGAGGTAGTCAATTTTGACATATGTCCTTCCCATGAGGCTGTAATAAATATGCACCTTTCTATTTATTAAAATGTACATAATATACGAGTACATACCTCTCTAATATATAAAAATCAATTACTGTCCGTTAGTCTCGCAAAAACTCGAAAATTGCGAGACCGATTTTGGTCAATTTTTCTGTGTGTATTTGAGTGGGACCTGGTAGGTGATGCTGTTGTCGAGATCCAGAAATCACCCGTGCAAAGCTGGGGCGGATCGCTAGTAATTTTCATAGATACATTTTAATAAATATAACTTTAGCCGAATAATTGTAAATCAGTTGCTAGATTTTCAAACAATCAAATAACAAATAAGCATGGAAGCACACGAAAGTGATAGTCACAGAAAAGAGCATAATTTAAAGTAACACATAATTTTTAAGGCGGCTAAATGGGTCAACGGGATAGACCGGAGGAAAGGCATAAAACTATTTCAGACGCGGGAAACTACTCGTGTGGCGGACTCACGGTACAGTGCAGACCAATTATCACAGTAGACATTAATTTTACAACATTTCCGACATTCTTTCCGAGTGTAGGAAGTAAAAAGTAGGGTGTCGGGAAATGTAGAGAGCGTAGCGGAAGGGAAATCATTAACGTAACATCTGATGAGTGTTAAAAAAGTTTCTACTGCTTCTTATTAGGTTCATATTTTATATTTAGATAAGGATGACAAACGAGCACACAATTCAACTGATGTTGATGCCATAGACACTTATATCTATCAAGTTAAGATTCAAAATGCGTTGTCACCGCTGAGGACTAGATGAAAAGCTTCGTTACCAAAAGTTCAGTAAAAAAGGTTTTTCTCCGTTTTTACATCATGAGATTATAAATTCTTACGGAAAGGGAGTCCCTTCTCATGCAAGTTTTTGTTATTTCAACTTGAATTTATTGAATATACGAATACGATTTTTATTTTTCTGTTATTTAGTATACTTTCTATCGACTTTCATCTCTCAAACAGTGAAGGTTCTATGATTGATTTTATCAAAATATTTACGTCTCTAAATAAAATAAAACAAGCTTCACAGTTTAGATATGAAACTGGGTGTTAATTCGGGCGGATGCCACAATTTCCTTTACAGCGAAATTAATATTTCCCTCTAAATATTTCAACCGAACAATAATTTATCAGATTAAGTGAAACGAAATAAAATATCCTAGTGTTGTTTTATTTAAACGGCCTACACTTCCGTGTCAGAAGTAACGTCATTGATCATATTACAAGTTATAAGGTATCCATATATAATGCCTCAAATAAATTTTTAAAACTTAAAGAAAATAATTAAAATTACCTATATCATTATTATTATTACGTTAATGTATATAGGCTAACGTATAGATATATAATAAGTATAAATATATAAATAATAAAGCTTAATACAAACGCCTCACTAAGGTACCGATATCACATTTCTCGAAAGGTAAGCTAGGGCATATACAAAAGGCAATATTTTAGCCACGAATGCTATTGCCAAAAAACATGATTCCGTCAATTGCTCTTTTTGCATTTCGGGCGTCATCTTGGCGTCGGGTTCATCTTGACCGTTGAAGGCCGTTGCAGATAAAATTTTAATTGTACGACGGCACGCCTGCCGCGATAACTGCTCCGTGAAATCATCGAGGAAAATTTAACAAAGTGTGTCCGCGATTTTATACGTATATTTCACAATATTTAGGAGATGCAATAAAAAAATCGAATCTATTACATAAACTTAATTGCTTTCAGCCTTTGTTATTATCATCATAATCATTACAACACTTCACAATACAATTAATGCCACAAAATATGGTTCTGAGCCACCTGCTTCCATCAACTACCAGCACGTCACTATCAGTGATACTTACGATAAGCTTAAATTCTTGATTGGTATTACATCTTGTTTTTTTTTTTAAATTCTAATAATGACGCAAAGACACCCAATAGTAAAAAAACTAATTTTCTACCGACTTCAAAAAGGAGGAGGTACTCAATTCAACTGTATGTTTTTTTATGTGTGTTACCTCATAACTTTATTCTACGTGGACCGATTTTGATGATTCTTTTTTTATTTGAAAGCTGGTGCTTCTCATGTGGTCCAATATAAATTGATCAAGGTCTGACCAATCGTTTTTGAGTTATTCTTAATAATATATATTAAAGTCGGTTGTACAAAATTTTTAATTTTTTTAATTATACATTGGAAGATTGTTCATAAAATTGTGATATTTTATGTTCGATAAAGCGTTAAAAAGTGTTAAATAAAGTGTTAAATTCCATTGATCCAATGATTTATCTATATATAAACACGTCAACTTTATACAAAATCATTCAAACTTCCGTATCAATGTGACAACTGAATCTAAAAATAACACAACATAGTGTAATCGTAAAATATTAACATATGTTACTCGAAGGTCGTTACGCATGTGTTTACAGAACAAGAGTTGGATGCTGTTCACACGAGGCTAAAGCTTTATATTAGTTTAACTGAATATAATTAATAAGCATTGGCTTAACGAAGGTTTTATTTTATTTTATTGAGGGTAGTACAAGAGTGATGTTGACGTTTTTCCCATAATAAAAAACAGTTTTTTTTATAAACGGGCACATAATAAGTGAATACTATTTTGTCTATGAACACCCACATCTATACTCGATTAAGAATCAAAATGCCGATGCGTTGTCACCCCTGAGGACTAAGATACCAGGGTCTTTCTAACAAAAGTAGACTAAAAATCACGCACATTTATAACAAAATAATTTAAACGTTGCTTATATTTAAGTATTCTAAGAGAAAGTATAGTTAAACAGTGACACAGAATCTAAAACTTGAGACATTTTATGTTTTTACCCTACCTACAATATTATAACAGGAACTGAACACCGATAAAGTAATTATAATAATTGCAAATATGTAGCATGCTTTAATTACAGCAACTAAATAGTTATTTATATCCAAAAACAATTAGTTTAATGGAAAGAGTTGATAAATGCAGGTTTCTCAGGATCGTGTTTAGTAGCATTCCTTGAAGGAGGCCTATATACAGCAGTGGACTTGTGAAAGGTGGAAATTATGATGGTGATAATGACAATTAGCGTGGAAAATTTAATAAAATGAAGAAGAAATAATTTTTCATTGTGCACATATCCACTGACGGCGTTAGAAGTAGCTAAAAAGAAATTTAAGAACATATTGCACAACCCTAATGAATAGTTAAATAACTTCTTCACAGTCGGTCTAGGCTGAATAATATAAAGAATTCCACGCATCGTTTTGTTTTAAACGCTTCGAATTTTGAAATCAGTGCTAAGGCACATGAGTTAAGAAACCGTCTTTACTCATGTGGCTAAGGTTCGCGCAATAAGATAAGAACTGGAACAAATTTGGAAGTCAGCACGCAATCGTATGCAGTGTATCGCGAATAGAGAGTTCATTTTCAAGGTTGCGCCAGCAGTAATGAGTTTTATATCTGCTTCAATATGATTAATTTTGACGTGTCTTCGGGAGAGTATGCATAAGTTATTACGACATATTGACGTTAATGCGCAAGAAAAACAATGAATTTCGATCTTAGCTAATTAATTTCAACATCTATAATATTAAGTAACACCTGATTCTACTAACGTGGTAGAGGCATACTGCAGCTATACCTATACTGGTCGGCTCGAACGGGGAAGGACCACGCTCTCACAGAATATCAGCGTAAAAAAGCAGATCAATGCTGCTGTGATTCGTATGGTGAGTGTAGAGAACCGGAGACCCTTTTTACTAAAAACGAGGCATTCCATCTTAGTCCTCAGAGGTGACAACGCATCTGCATTTTGATCCTTAATGGGAATAGATGCAGATGTATATAGGCCCCATCATCCACTACCATCAGATGTACTGTGTGCTCGTTTGTAACCTTTATTCTATAAGGTGAAGAGTACTTATCACACCATTACTAAAAGAAAGCAACGTCATAGACGCGATCTCTAGTATGAAAGCATTTCCAGGTGATGATTGATACTGGTTGGTCGTGAAGAAAAATTAACTCAAAAAATATTATTTCCAATCCAAATTAAGGCACTGCAGAATGCTCAACTTCACTGCTCCTCTATTTTTTGTAACAAGTATTAATGGACTATGTACGTGACCGACAGACGAACAGCGATGCTATATATAGCGCTCTTGTTATGCGTTGTATTTCCTTAGCTTATTCTTTGTTTAGACTTGCATACAGCTAGAAAAGTTGTCAAACATACCATACTGTATACATTAATTACATTGACTTTTGACATACTTACTTAATGATTAGCTAATACGTCCATCCAAAAAACCAGTGCTGATCATAAGCCTCCCCCATACCTAGCCTCATAAATAATTGCCATTGTTAGGTAACATGCTCGGTAGGCCAATTGGCCACTGCAGTTTTTTTTAAGTTGTTATCAGAAAGTTGCCCATCTCCTGTTCATTTCCCTCTGAAACCTCTTACGACACCCACGGGATGATATGGAGTAAAAGATTCTTTGCGCTGTCGCTACACGGATTACAAACAAAATTGTGTGGTTGTTTTCGAACATTTTACAGTGAGATTGTGAAAAGTAAATACTTTAAATTGATATAAAATTTAAAAAGCATGTTTTGTAGCTATTCATTAATTAGCTTAATCAAAGTCCACTGCTGAACAAAGACCACCCTAGAGATTGCCTCATAAGGAGAATATTTGTCATATTGGTCCCACTTGGTAAGCGGGTTGGCAACCGCAGTTTTATTTTCTTGTAGCCCCTGTATAATGATAAGCAAACAAGAGAGAAACCTTAAAACTAAACAATCTTCAGCCCCCGTGTTTCCCATCCAGACTAGCAAGAGTTGCCAAGGTTGGCCAACTTTGAGAGCGTCGTTCGAATCCACGGTGTAATTGACGAAACTAGAGCCAACTAGATCAGTCCACAATGTAGCTGACAAAGCTAGTGTCAGCTGGTGATAATCCACACTCAAAGATTGACCTAAACTTTATTAGACATTTGTGAGATCCGATCAAACACATTTTCCTAATTTAATCGTTGTCAGTCTATCGACGAAGGTCTATCAGCACAAATACTAACGACTCAATAACAACTCAAATCAATCTCAAATTATGGCGTTGTTATTTGAGATTTAGTGATACCGTATAAATCAATCATAAAAAGCTCACATTTCAATGTCTTATTTGTGTTGGTTGTCGGATTGGATTTAAATCGTTAACCGATGTTTATTAGTATGAAAAAATTTGGAATGAACAAATATGAGTGAGCTGTTCAATAAAAGTTTACACTGCAGAAATTATCATCGCACGACAGACTGTCTTTCCGTGTGTCAGACGTAATGGGCTGTTCTTCCCCGCCTGTGGTCGGCACGCATAATGAATATCTGACAACATTGCAGTCAAATGATGCAATGTGTATCGCTCAACCTTGTATTGTCAAATAATTTGGGTTGTAATCTAAACCGTAATTAACTTTTATATTTTAGACGGTGGAGGTTAAAATTAAAGTTGCATAAAAATTGCCATAAAAAGAATTGCTTTTAGATAAAAAGCAAAATTTAATTTCACAGTCTCTTTAATATAATACATTATGGTTGGATGTTTGTCCTTGTGCAATTTATGTATGTAAACGGCCTCTACGATACAGGAAAAAAGCCTGGCATTAATGATTTAAAAAATTCTTTCTATTTAATTATAATTATTTAATTGAATTTAAACTTATTAAATGTGTACATATTTGCAAGCGCATTTATAATCACGCTTCACGGAAGTGAAGTAATATTTAATGCGCGTACATAATACACACACTCTTTTCATACTTATATATTTTTATTTATAAAATGAGTTACCACACCATCAACATTTTGATGTATAGTGGAGGCGTTTTGCACAGTTATTTTGCACAAGAACAAACACTTACTTAAAAATTATTGAAGGCCATACAAATACTTATTTCGTGCAGGAATCCGCGTAAAGGTGAGGTTGGCAAAAAACAAAAAGACATATAAACATATTATAAACCCTCAAAAATCACATTGCTTTGATATGCATAATATAAATACGGGTACCTTTTAGTTTTCATTCACTGAGGTAAAGCTGTTCTCGCGATCTACATATTTATTCGTGCAGGCGTTTGCGCATGCATAAGGTAGGTGTATATTTACTGCTTCTAAGAGTCAGGCATCATTTGCATTTGCATATGCAAACTGTTGTAAGAAGGCAAGGGTTTGTGCAGTGACTGCAATGTAAATATATGGGTTCAAGCTTTCAACTAGTGAAAGTTAGGCCTCATCTACATACTTTAATACAAAATAAAACACTAGTTATTAACGAGCAAGCTGACAGCAAATTTCAAGTTGTTTGCTTGAGAAAATTTTATAATTAAACAAAGTACCCGCTATCAATAATTTTATGAAAGGCATTTAAAACTAGTTTTTTGAATATTTTTGCTTTACAATTTTTTATTTATTTATCGGTACTTACAAATAACTGACAAATAACTTCGAATGATGTGGCGCTAGCATCGACGCGAGAATGCCTATCACCCCCATCTCATGCGAACATATTATGTTCTGATATTTATATGTCAAGTACTTGTCAGATACTGCGACATCTTTCCGCTATTGAACAAAGAGTAAATTTAAAGGAAATGCAGAATAAAAAACTGAGAGATTACGGAACATCAGGATAAAGTGCTACACATTCAGACCGGAAAACGAATATCTTATATTTTCGCACAAACGTGTCTCCATCTAGGGAATCAAATCAAGGACACAATCCGCAGTAGTCAATTGCTACTTATAAACAAGAAAGGCAGCAAATAACAATCGGTCACCGTGGGATAAAGTGGCAGTAGAAATTAAGAAAAAGTCTAATACTCCTTCCATGTTATCGTTTAATAAATAGTTTATATACAGTTAAAAATGGATATTAGTAATAATTTAATATATACTTTTTTATAAATAGAAGATAGTCGTGGTAGCTCAGATGGTTAGCGCTCGCTATAAATTTCACAGTACGCGAGCAACCCGGGTTCGATCCCCGCCAGCTGATTTACCACGTGCTCAGCGTTGAAGGAAAACATCGTGAGGAAACCTGCATGTCTGAGAAATAAGAAAAAATTTTTTCGAAGACATGTGAAGTTCGCCAACACGCATTGGGGAAGCGCAGCGGACACTTATTTGCCCAAATACCTCTGAGATATGAGAGGAGACCTGTGCCCAGCAGTGGGAAGTATATAGGCCGTAACTTTAACTTAAAATTTAAATAGAAGATTATGTAAATAACTAGGAAAATGATGTTAGAAGCGCGGTAACGGTTATAAACGTCCGTGTTATTGGAACGAAGTTCTTTATCGGACTGTACGGATTTGGCGGATGGGGGCTAGGTGACAAAAAGTGTAAGATTTTTCCGTCACGACCCCTTCTGACGTAGTGTAGACGGCCTTGGCGGATATAAGGAAGCGAGATTGAATAATATCCATCTCCATCGCACTTTTTCTTATCTTGCCATGAAAGAAATATTATTTTATTTTGGATATATGGTAGTTCCGTTCTAGGGACACCTCCGATTTGGACCAAAATTTTTTTTACATTTTTACCAACATAAATGATGAAAAGCCCCAAAGGGATTTTTGGCGCAAATGCCCCTGAAGTTTTTTACGAGGGTTTGAAGTTTTAGATTTTTAAGGCAGTTTTTCATGATAAATCGATTAAAAATGACAAAATCGCCTTAATAGGGGGGTGTGGGGCGGTGGGTAAGGGGTCTCCTGCCGGACGTGCCTATTTTTTTATATTAAATGTTGAAGATTAAATTTTTTATTGAATGATTTCTGAGGAAAATCGCTTTAATATAATTTACTTTGGGAGGGGAGGGACGCCCCCCCTCTGCCGAAGTAATACCAAAGTATAGTCGACGGAGCCCCGCTAAGCGGGGCTCCTATTTCTGGATGGTTTATAAAAAAATAACCACGAAGGGGATAGGGGTCTGTTCGCTCGCTTCGCTCTTTCACTCGACCCCGCCATCCCCTTCTAACCTAACCTGTCCGAGTCGGGTGCCCCTAAGTCCCGAGCTCGCTTCGCTCGCTCTTGTACCAAATAACGCTTATGACGCATACCAAAAAAAACGGTCCAAAAATCATTCAATAAAAATTTTAATCTTCAACATTTAATATAAAAAAAAATAGGCACGTCCGGCAGGGTAAAAAGGTGGGGGGCGAATCTACCCCTCCCCCCCACCCCTCACCCACCGCCCCACACCCCCCTATTAAGGCGATTTTGTCATTTTTAGTCGATTTATCATGAAAAACTGCCTTAAACATCTAAAACTTCAAACCCTCGTAAAAAATTTCAGGGGCATTTGCGCCAAGCCAAAAATCCCTTTGGGGTTTTTCATCATTTATGTCGGTAAACATGTAAAAAAAATTTGGTCCAAATCGGGGGTGTCCCTAGAACGGAACTCTACCCTTTATTTTAAATGACGCTTCATTTTAATAGACGCTAGTAATTCATTTATTTGTATTTGTTAATCAATAATATAATACGTTTATCAATAATAATATACTACGAAGGAAACTTCCAACCGAGTGTTCCACGACACTCAAGCATGTTTTTTTTGTTAAATTAAGCACCTTGGATGCCTCGATCATCATCGACACAGTGGTGGATTAAAGTGTCAACAAAATTTCCTAAAACGTCACAATCTGACGTATTAAAACATTTAAAAAAATATGGGTAAAACTATTAATGAACACTGATCTCGTTAACCACTCTAACTAAGCACAAACTTCTTATGCTAGGAGTGGTTCAAAACAGTAGTCGAATGGTGGATTCGAACCCACGAACATTAAGCGACTGTCGCTTTGATTAACACATTATGTATTTTATATTTATTCCATAGTTTCAAAGGTGTTTTTGACTATTTGTTTTATAACAAAAACCACACTAAATTAAATAATTTATTATTGTAGATTGAAACAATAAAACAATAAAAAATAAAATTCTACAGCCCCAGTGAGCCCTTTATTACCTTTTCACATGCCACCGCTTCGGGTCACCTGCTGGGGCGACGAGCCTATCGCTAAGCGATGGTGTGACTCGCATCCCAAACGACCCGGTGCGGTTTGTTATGTTAACTAGCTGAACATTTATATACCCAAGAAAGCAGTGTCGTGGAGAATTAATTCGGTGTGACAAACATGGTAACCGTTATTTTTTATGACTATTTAAAAAAAAAGAGTAAATCAAACTAAAATTAAATGATCTCAATTATTAATGTTAACAAAATCAATCATTTTTTTTTAAATAAAAATCTAGCGTATTATGTTTTCTCAAAAGAGCATCACAGCAGTGAGTACATTAATTAAACGGGAGATATTAAAGTCAAGGCAGTAATGACTTACGAAACTGAAACGTGGTTCAATGCTGGCCGTATGAGGAAGCTCAAAGTCTATCAGCGTGTGATAAAAAAGGCTATGCTCGGAATTTCTCCGTGGGATAAATACTATAAAGAGGACATCCGCTAAAGAATAATAATAACTGACATAGCCCAGCGAATCAGTAAGCTGAAGTGGCATTGGGCGGTTATATCACTCGAAGAACCAACAAACAATGGAGAAACGGTTCTCGAGTGCAACTAAAATATTGGTAAAAGCTATTGATATGAAAATGATTATTCTAATTCCAAATAATTAAAAAATCCTAATAATATTTGAATTTTTTATACGTGGTTGAGTCATGCTGCAACTATATTAGTAGTATAGTTATAGCACGAATGGGTAGATTCGACCGGGGAAGGACCACGCTCTCACAGAATACCAGCGTAAATTAGCAGCTTAACGCTGCTGTGTTTTGTATGGTGAGTGTAGAGAACCAGAGACCCTTTTTACTGGAAACGAGGCATTCCATCTTAGTTCTCGTGGGTGACAACGCATCTGCATTTTGATTCATAGTCGAGGATAGATGTAGATGTCTATGGCCCACAGAAACTACTTACCATCAGGTGGACTGTGTGATCGTTTGTAACCCTATCGTATAAAAAATATGTTATAATATTTTTTAAGTTTTATCAAGAAATGGTAAATATAGTAACAGCTGTAAGTTTCATCTAACATCGGAACATAAGTAATCACCTGCTGTGACTAATCGCAGAAGTAGCATGTACAGTAAGTTGCTCAAGTAGCTATGAATAGTCATAAGGATGTCAACGTTAGCCTAGCCTACAGATCGATAGTCTAGCCAACGGGATTTACCAGCTTTTTTATTCAGATTTTATTTCAATTTATTCACGGTTGCTTGCGACCCTTTCTGACCTTGGAAACATTGTTTTATACATAATCATATCTTTAAAGCAGGCTATTGTAAAATTTAGGAGTTAATTAAAAATGGAATTAAAAAGGGAATTCCGTGAAACATTTTTTTTGTACGAAATGTTTTAATCCTTATACTGTTCAAAGTCACTGGCTGATTTTAAATACGAACTGGTTGTACCGTGAGGAAGTGGCATAAGAAAGTCTATCACATTATTTCGTCCTGTACGTATCGTAAATGGCGACTATGGGGAATGCCAGAAAGATCATAGCTTTTGAAAGAAAACGGTATAACTATATCATTTGTGCCAGGCCTAAAATAACTGGACCGACGACGGGAAGCAAGGTCAAATGTGTGAGACGTCTCGTACTGGGATCGCTAATTCTTCCAAGCGGCATGATTAACGCAAATTGCCTAATAAAATACAATAAAATAAATGGGAGTCGTGGTAGCTCAGATGGTTAGCGCTCGCTATAAATTTCACGGTACGCGAGCAACCCGGATTCGATCCCCGCCAGCACCAAGTCTTCGTGTGGGTAGGCGTAAAAGCAACACATATTTTATATCGTCCTATTACTTTTTAATTAAAATTATAGTATTTATTGGATTTATTAAAATTTTCATTGTAAATTATGTACATGTGAGTGACACTACCTACCAGCAAAAGAAATCCTTGTGATAATTTCACTTTATTTCATTATCCACTTAAAAGTGACATAATATGGACTCATTGAAGCAATCATTTTCTGTAATGTCTGAGATGTTTTACACGAAAATGGACGAATTTCAGCAAGATTTGCAAAAAAACTCAGCAGGCAAGACCTCTGGTACCACCTCGTCGATCGCTGCTGACTTCGAGTCTTTTAAGACTTTTATTGTGGCCGCATTAAATACTATGCAGCAGCAAATGGAGTTTTTAAGGCTGGAAATTGATCGCCAGGAAATGCGGAGAAGGCGGAAGATGCTACTCTTGCATGGCATACCAGAGGCTAAGACGGAGGCCCTTACTGCGCGCGTCACTTCATAGGTTGCGGAGCACTTGGACCTGTCAAAATTTTCTAATTCCAGCATCAAGGCCAGTTATCGCCTGGGCCGTCCTGCCGACAACAGACCCAGGCCTGTTGTTGTAAAGTTCGCTGAACTTGTAGTCCGTAATAAAGTGTGGTTTGCGAAAACTAAATTCAAAGGCACTGGCGTTACTCAGTCTGAGTTTTTGACAATGTATCGGCATGCTGTTTTTCTGGAAGCTCGGAAGCGGTTTGGAATCACTAAGTGTTGGACACGCGATGGATACATTTACATCATTGGCTCGGATGGGACCCATCACCAAGTGGAATGTTTGCGCGAGTATGAGAGCATTCCCGGAGGGTCAAAGTCGGCACAAACAGCAACATTGCAGGTTCAAAGTTCTGTACAGGCGGCTAAAAGCCCGGTGACTGGATTACCTCTTCCCCGTTCAAAGAGAGTTAAGAAATAAGATAATGCTTAAATTACATTTTAGTTTGTTGTTCAAATGTAGTGATTTAATAAATTTATAATAATAATTTATGTAGTGATAACATTTTGCTCATAGATTACAGAACACTATGGTAGTTTCTTGCTTCACTCGTTGCCTTACCAGAATATTCATATTATGCATTTCTTTTCATTATAACATTATATGTCATACTGAAAACTAACAATATGACAGTTGTAGAATCCTGTATGACAATGTCATTTTTATCGTTAATCGTAGACTAACCTTAATTTTAAATTTCTCATTTTTGCTATAGATTCCTGTATTTTGAGTAATACTTTCTGAGTACTTTGATTTTTTAAATTAATTGTGTTTATGTTTTGTAAGTTACTTTTATTTTTGTTTTTTTTTTATTAGTGTTTATGTTTTTAGTATGCTTTAAAAATAATATTAATATTTTACATGTCATCTTCCCCTGTCTCATGTGGACTCATGTTACAACTTTTTTTTTAACTTTATTCTATTATTTTGATACAAGTGGTGACGACGGTCTATTGCTGGTGGGTATTATGACCTGTCTTTTTTATTATTTATATCCCATTGTATTTATTTAAGTAATTTATATTTATTATTAGTATTAATATTTAATATTCAATATGTCTTTTCAAGATATAAGCCTAGACGACTCCTTTTTTCACCTTCATCCTCTGATGGATTGAATAGTAGTAATAGTTTCTACAGTCTCCCTTCTCTTAATCAAACATTAGATTCGCACTTCTCAGATCTACTGAAAAATTTCAACATTACCCATATTAATGCCCAGAGTATTCCAGCACATTATCCAGACATGCTCTCCTCATTTGATAACAAAAAAATACATGCCATTTTGATATCCGAATCTTGGCTTAAGTCTTGTTTGTCCTCCACGTCATATTCTCTTCCAGGCTTTCAACTAATAAGGAATGATCGTATTACTCGGGTTGGTGGAGGTGTTGCTATCTACCTTCGCTCACACTTACCATTTACAATTATAAGTATGTCAACTGACCAGGGCACTACAGCAGCTGAACATTTAATTATTGAAGTTTTTTTTTTCTGGTTCCAAGCTACTACTTGGTGTGTTTTACAATCCTAGCTTTACAGTTGACTACTTTTCTACGTTTGAAAGCCTCTTAGACAAATACATTCGACTGTATCAGCACTCTATCATCATGGATGATTTTAATACGTGCCTTCTAAAAAGTGACTCGCGCTCCTTTCCCCTCACCTCACCCTAAAAATTCCATCTCATAACACTTCCTTCTATTCTAAATCCTTTTCTGTTGAAGCTGTTAGGCTCTGGAACTCCCTACCGCTGCACATTAGAAGTGCGCAATCTATTGAAAAGTTTAAAAAAATTGTCAAAGCGCATTTCTTTCCTTCTTAATAGTCATTCCTCTAAAAATTACTACCTACTCATTTTTTCCTTACACTAAGGCTTTGACTTCACTTCCTTGTTTAATTATTTCTGCTCTCGTATATTTATGTCTATATTTATTGTATTTAAAATGTATTTATTTATTTATTTTAGTATGAATGTATGTATTTATTGATTATATAATTATACATATGTATGTCGTGTGTATTTTCCAACAACCTACGTACACCCTTACCCTTTCTCACAGGTCATTTTATCCTATGCAATGGTTGCCTGGTAGAGATCGCTTCTAAGCGATAAGGCCGCCAATTGTACCTTTAAATAATTTATGTTTTTTTTTCTCTCATATGTATTTCTGGTGTACAATAAAGTATATTTCATTTCATTCACCAATGAAATTTTAATTGCAATTTTAAGTGCTGATTTACCACGTGCTCAGCGGTGAAGGAAAACATCGTGAAGAAACCTGCATGTCTGAGAAATAAAAAAAATATTCGCTAACACGCATTGGAGCAGCGCGGCGGACACTTCCATGCCCTAAAACCCTTGTTGGACGTATATAGGCATTAACTCTAACTTTAACTATAATAAAATACAACGACAGAAACTCAAGTCCAATAGTGGACTTTGACGGGCTTATGAAGAAGAAGAAGGTCGCTAAATAGATTTGAAAAATAGTGCGAATTCTACAAAAAAAATTAAAAAGAATAAGGGCTGATTTTGTAATCATCAGATAGAAGATATTCATCCAATAAATTATAACCTGGCTGAATATAAAAATGAAACGATTGAAATGAAAAATATAAAGAAAAACTGGAAAACAAACTAAATTTGCAAAAAAAACTTGCGCGTCAAGTTCGCGTAACACATAACTTCGTAAGTTAATATAAATTTCGTAACCCCTCGTGTTCGATTCGAACGCGTCAACGTCGACACTCATGGCAACTGCGAAACAATGGCACTAGTGAATTATATTGAAATTCAACCACTTGCAAAGAGCGCGCCAAAAACATGGAAATAATTAAAATCTTTTTTTCCATACATTCGTAAACGGGTAAAACAATAATTGCTTTGATGATTTGCACAGAAGTAACTCATAGGGGCGATATTTTCCTTAGTTGCTACGCTTGGCGTGCGGGCTGGCAGCTGCAGTTTTTTATTTTTTGGTTGTTATCAGGAAGACGTTGCTGCCCATCTCCTGTTTCAGTATTCCTCTGTCGCCTCTCACAACAACCACGGGACAATATGGGGCGGTGAGTGGTGAGTAGTGGCGGTATAAGTTTATCCACTGGGATAAACTTATACCGCCACCACTCAGCAGCCCATCGACGATTAAAGTTAACTTCAAACATTTTGCTACTACTTGCTAAATTCAGTTTTATCATATATTTCTTTCCTTCTTTACAGGCTACAGAAGAGCTGTCATCTCTAAGCATCTACCTCAAGGAGCTACCATTAACACTAAAAAAAAACTGCTCTAATAGTAGTACAAATAGGATATGAAGTTTTTAATGTAACTATTTTGATGATATTCTAGTTGTCAAAAGGGTCAAACAATTAAAATAAAAAAGTATGCGTACATTAATTTTCACGTTATTTATAAGCTTTTCAAGTCGTTGCTAAGAAAGTGTATCGAAGAATGAAAACGTTGACTTTAGAAGCTATCAAATTATGTAGAAATTATTTTCAGCTTATGAAGTCGGTTTGTTAAATGTTTCATTTTTCATTAAATATAACAGAAAGTGCACTGTAGCATAGCAGCAAAAAAACACCGTAAATAAGTATACAGTTCTAGTGCCGTGTTTAAACCAACTATCAATAAAAATATGATGAAGTGAAATATTTTTTATATAATTTTCTGAAATGTCAATAATTTAGTTATTTAGAGTTAGGCGGCGTTAGAGATTCTTAAACCCATCGTCCCGTAAGAATCGTAAAAATCGACTTGGATGCCACAAAAATTTATGACATCCGACAAAAGCCATTTCATAAATCACTATGCTATAAATGCTATAAACGTTGACGGCGGGCAGTGTCTAAATAACGAAGCGTTAAATAGTGTAGTCACGGCAAATATCAAAAAGATGGCACCTCTTAGAGGATAATGAAGATACTAAGTGATTGTAAAGTACATCTGCATTTAAATGAATAAAAAGAAAAGAAAAGTGGAATCGCAAAGGTATTGGTGTTTAACGTGGTAGAGCCATGCAGCAACTATATTCGTTATATAGTTGTAGCACGAATGGGTCGGCTCGATCGGGGAAGGACCACGCTCTCACAGAATACCAGCGTAAAAAAGCAGCTTAACGCTGCTGTGTTTCGTATGGTGAGTGTCGAGAACCGGAGACCCTCCTTACTGGAAACGAGGCATTCCATCTTAGTCCTCACGGGTGACACAGCATCTGCATTTTGATTCGTAATCGATGGTAGACGTGGATGTTACGTCTACCATCGATCTATTTCGTCTACTTACCATCGGGTAGACTGTGTGCTCGTTTGTCACCCTTATGCAAAAAAAAACGTATATAACTACTGTCGTAAAGAATTGTTCATATCATAAAGTTTTTAGCAGGTATTTATCGTGATTTTATTCGTAAAATAATTTTACTAGCAATTACAAAACTGATGGATATGAAAATCATAAAACGGTTAAAGCTTTTGTCCACGGCTGCGCTTGTGTACGAAAGTAGAAAATGGCGGATATACACATACATAAATTAAAAAAAAAAAAACAGTATTTCGTGACTATCAAAAATAAACATAAGTTTTATTTAAAATTTTCGCGTCTTTTTTTTTTACAAAATTTCTAAAAATGAAAGTCGTCAATCGGGTCCATCTTCAGAACAGCTCCATGGTACCATATTATTGCACTGTTGTCGAAGTTACAAAAGTACGCCTAAATTCAGCTCAATCGATTCCAGGAAGTGCTTCAAAAATTGATGACAAATTTAAACCGGAAAGACATACGAAGAAGGAGGGTGAAATAAAAGCTTGTAAAAAGGTTTTGGATTTGTTTAAATAAGTAATTGAAATAGTTAACACTTGCAATTGTTGTCTCTTTTATTGTTATTCTTTATTGTATACATTACAAGATGATGACGATTGAAAAATGTAAATATAATTTACAAAGGTGAGCTTAACCCTAATAAAAGAGTTCTCTTCCAGCAAACCCTCGAGGAATGAGAAATAGTGTTATTGAGCAAGTAGGTAAAAATAACATCATAATTACCACTAACAAAAGGGAAACGTGAAACACGTTTTCAGTTCAATTTTAACTACAATTGGCAAGTTGTTTTCGAATAACGTCAACAAACACGTGCGTTCCACAGGTCCACCAGAAGTCTAACAAGAGCAGCCCGATTTGTGTATAGGTCTTGAATAACCGTGTGATTTTCTAAAGAGAAAATTCATAACAAAGATTTACTCTAACATTACTCTTTACAACCAAGCCAATATGTAGAATGTAAATTTAAATAAAATACAGCAAAAAAATATACGGCTTGTCCGTTGTTACCTCTTAAAAAACATCATAATTAATATCTTAACAATTACTAAGATCAAAAAAGACGTTACGCGTGTTGATATATTTTAAAATAATTAACTGACAACAATGTTAGATAAGTTAACTCTATTGTAAAGTACTATAACAAATGAACCATGTACATGAAAGCAATTAAGTTTATTTTAAGAAACCTAAAACAAACATTCTTTTGACCCATAGCAAAAAATATGCTTAATGTACCGAAGCCCCATCTCTAGTACCATCGGCTGTGGCATGTCGACAACAAATGCTAAGACGGATTATTTGACCCTTTTTTGTTTAATGCGCAACATAATTTTGCCAATAAAGGAAAACCTTAAGACATTAACAATAAGAAATACTTTCCTTTAATTGCGATGGTAAAAGGTGCTCTCTAATTGTTTTTGCCGAAATTTTGGAATGTATTACGATGGAGATAGAGCATATTTTACTTTATTTTTATGGTAGATAAACGGCTGCGACAATTTTCGCGGATGTCCGAGGCATTCAGGAAATTTCGTCAGGCGCCGCTCGTCTTTCCTTTTTTTGACTGCTTAGTTTAAATTTATGTAAACAAATTTTAGAACTAAAACTTTAACAAATACAATAAGTATATAATATATAGACAGGTAAAGTATAATAATAAATCCAATATTTACCAAACACACGCAGCACACTTTCGATTAGCGCTAGAAAAGGTTTTATAGACGTTACCTGAAACAAAAATTATTTTATTAAAAAAATTGTCTTAATATTTTGTTTAATATAATATTTCTATCAATAAATTGAGAATTTAAAAGTACCAAAATAATATTTGACAGCGGTGGGATTCGAACCCACGCCCTTTCGGACTGGTGCCTAAAACCAGCGCCTTAGACCACTCGGCCACGCTGCCTTTTTATATACTTGTCTAATAAGGAAATAGCTTCTCTTGTTTGCAATGCATATATTTTTTTTTATAGAAAAGAGGTTTTTAAAATTTTCAGTAACATACTAGGGTTCATGTCTCACATGGACAGAAGCAGAACAAAGTCAACTTGCTCTGAGACAGGCAAGATAGTCTTATGAATATAACTTACTGTCAATCGATGGTTTTAAGACTGAAGACAGCACTAACTTCTCTATAATCAGATTTAGAAAAAAGAAGGAATTAACATTTCAGTTCAAATGTACTTACCGAACGTACATATAGCTGTTATTTGTTATACTTAGCTAAATAAAACACTGTACATAATATTATGACTTAGAGGATATTTATGCAGCACAAATAGAAGGTGATAACGCCGCCATCAATCTATCGATAACTTCTTTGGTGACAGTAAATTATTAATTTACAGAAATTAATAGTTAACATTTACTGTTCGAATGCACTGCTCTCATCGAATATCGGAACACTCTTGGACAGTACTTCTTTCTCTCTTGCTATCAGCCTGAGAATAGCTTTAAAAACAAGTGAGCTTCGTCGCTGCCGCTGTAGTAAAGAGTATATAATTATACCCTGTCTTCTGGGCACTGTCTATTTTTTACTTAAGTTAAGCTTTACATATATACGGTACAATTTTGTAAAACGCTTTTTACGGTTCCGTAGTTACATAACAAGGAACCCTTATAGTTTCGCCATGTCCAACCGTCCGTCCGTCTGTCCGCGGTTTCGCTCAGAGACCCTAGGTGCTACAAATCTGTTATTTGGCATAGTAATAGATATTAATCACGCCTAGAAAACTGTGAAATAAAACCACAAAAAACATTTTTATTTTGGGTACTACCCATACAAGTAAATGGAGGATGATTTTTTTACCCGTCTATTCCATCATGTGGGGTATCGTTGGATAGGTCTTTCAAAAATACTGAGGGTGTGGAACAACAATATTTTTGCGATTCAGGGGTCCGTTTGCGAAATATTTAGCTTTAAAGTGGCATTTTTCATTAGAGTCATATGGGGACACACCCCCTCAACCAACTAAACCGCTGATTTTGGAAATGTGGAAAGTATACACGATAGTAGTATATACATATAATGAAGTTAAAAGGAAAACTATCACAGCTTAGTAGAATTAAGAAGTTAACGAGTAATAATCGACCAACTTATAAAATGAACTTGGATTAGTAAAAATTTCGTTACAACTCCATAGAACATGAACTAAAACTAGCTGCATTATATTATAAATTTGTAATGTTATTGTAAACTTTTAAAAATAAAAATTTTATGAAGATAACTACTTTTTTTTATAGAATAAGGGTGACAAACGAGCACACAGTCCACCTGATGGCAAGTGGATGCTGTGGCCCATAGACATCTACATCCATCTTCGTTTGCGAATTAAATGCAGATGCGTTGTCAGCCGTGAGGACTAAGATAGAATGCCTCTTTTCCAGTAAAAAGGGTCTCCGGTTCTCTACACTCACCATACGAAACACAGCAGCATTAAGATGCTATTTTACGCTGGTATTCTGTGAGAGCGTGGTCCCTCCCCGGTCGAGCCGACCCATTCGTGCTACAACTATATGCATTACTACTATAGCTTTACTTTTTCATTTGCGGGATAGGCAGAGAGGATCTTTCTTACTTATTTACTACTTTCACTTATTTTTTAGTTGGTAGTTATTATAGGCCTCATTCAAAGTATTCATACAATCATTTAGCCTTATACAATTTCATTCGTCACACTCTTGGTTTACGTGGGCGACCTCAGGATAATTTAGGGCAGTGATGGTTTACGTGAAGGTTCGTTACGGTCATATGTGTATATCTTAGGGTTTCACTGCCGGAAATATATAGATTTACTAAATCGATACTTCTCATCTTCGCCTGACTTTAATGGGGCACTTAAATTAAATACATTAAATCATCTTTCAACACTTCCAACTCCTAATCATTCACCTTTTGTCTTCAATCAATTCACTGCTTGTGATGTTAAGAAGAGCATTTTGTCCATTACTTCCAACGCTATTGGCAACGACTGTATCAGCCGTAATATGATCCTTCCATTTCTTGAATCCAATTCCTCAATTTCTTGTAGTATTTTTCCTTCAACCTGGAAAGATGCTCAAATTATGCCAATACCTAAAAAATTAAATCCTGCATCCTTCTCTGATTATCGCCCTATATCCATATTACCATTCCTGTCCAAAGTTCTTGAAAGGCTTGTGTCTAATCAGCTTAACGCTTTCCTTTGTAATAATCTCCTTTTAAATCCTTTACAATCTGGTTTTCGTCGGGGGCATAGCACTAGCACAGCTTTAGTCAATATTACGGAAGATATCAGATATAGCATGGAGAACGGTAAGTTAACTGTACTTACTTTACTGGAATTTAGTAATGCATTTAATTCTGTCGATTACGTCATTTTACTGGGCATATTAAGCTCTCTAATATATTTCCAACGGTGGTTGAATGGTTTCGAAGTTAGCTGTTTGGGCGTCGGCAACACTTACACATTGATGATACATTCTCATCATGGTGTAGCACCATTGCTGGTGTCCCACAGGGTGGCGTTTTATCACCTTTGCTTTTTTCAGTTTTTATTAACTCAATATATATTAAGATAAATTCTTCCTATCACTTATATGCAGATGATTTTCAGATATATACACAAGCTACTCCTAGTGACTTAGCTGTAGCTATTAACACATTTCGGAATGGAGCAGAAATTATGGTTCCAAAATTAACCAACTGAAGACGCAAGTAATTATTATAGGTTCTCCGCATATGCTTACAAAGTGCAATTTACCACAAGCAACCAAAGTTGTATTTGATGGTAATAACACTGTCAAAAACTTGGGTGTATACATCGATAAAACTTTATCTTGGGGTCCTCAGTTACAGGAAGTTAGTCGTAAACTTTTTGCAGCTGCTCATTCTTTGAGAAGACTACGAAACTTTTTACCAACTGCCACTAAGATTGCGCTTGCGCAAACTCTTCTGCTTCCAATCCTCGATTATGCAGATGTCAGCTATCTTGATCTCACTGAAATGCAACTTGATAAACTTGAGCGACTTCAAAATTTTTGTATAAGATTCATATTTGGTTTGCGTAAATATGATCATGTATCAGATTTTCGTAAAAGGCTCAAATGGTTGCCAATCCGTCTTCGCCGGAATGCTCATATTCTCTCGCTTCTTTATAATATTCTTTTTAATCCTTTCTATCCTTCTTACCTAAAAAATCGGTTTGAATTCCTCCATGACTCACATTTGAAACATTTGAGATCATCAGAAAATTTGATATTAAAAATGCCAGCTCACACTACCAAATTTTTGGACAGATCATTCACAATACAAGCTGTCCGATTATGGAATGACTTGCCGTTATCAGCAAGACGCGCTCAATCCCTACAGGTTTTCAAGAAACATTTACATGATTACTTTTTTAACTTTGATTCTATCAAGTTCATTTGTATATAATTATTCTACCTTTATCTAGTTACACTATTTATTTATATGTATGGCACATTTATGTTATATGTAATAGTTTTAAAGTATACATTTGTACTTTTATATATTTATATTTATAAAAAATATATATTTATACATATATGTGTATATATATATATATATATATATATATATATATATATATATATATACATATATATTAATAAGTATGTATGTATTTATCTTATCTATGTACTTATATATCCATCCTATATTTCTATTTTATGGCTTTAATAAAAATAATGTTATTTTTGTCGCCAAACCACACACGTTTTTATTGTTTCCTTGCAATCCTGTCCATCCAAAGGTTGTCTGGAAAAGATCGCTCTTAGCGCTAAGACCGCTCATTGTACCACATTTCTATTTCTCCGTTTTTGTTAGTATTTATGTTATTTTTTGGCGTACAATAAAGTGTTATCTATCTATCTATCTATCTATAGATAGTCAATTATGATCATTTTTGTACCTAGGCATGTGAATGATTTGATGTAAATTGTATTATTTACAAAATCGAAAAGTTTTTTTAATCTTTTTTGAACCACTCCATATGAGTCTGATTTGAAAATAAGTCCTTCAGTTACGATCTTCCTATTTGGGCCCATTTTTAGTCGTTATAGCGGTCAAACCGCGAACTCACTTATTATGCTCATTATGAAGAAAGTCCACGTATTGTGACGGGCAACTACGGAACCCTACCTCTACATCGTGCGTGGCTCGACACGCACTTGGGCAGTTTTTTCCTTTAATTTGTTTCTTATTTTATCTACAAGTATTTATGTTTTAATTCCATTAAAATTGACGGCTCCGTGGCGCAGTGGCTTAGCAATGAGTTACAGCGCTAAGGGACGCGGGTTCGAATCCCGCACGGAACAAGTATTTGTATGGCCTACAAATAATTGTTCCGGGTCTGAATGTTTGTCCTTGTGAAATATATGTAGGTATGTAAACTGTCCCCACGATACAGTGAACACCCTAGTGTGGAGGTAACTTTTTTGTAAATATATTTTTCGTCAGGCTTTTATGGCATTTTTGGTAAACTTTTGTTGGCCGTAAGAGGAAGCTTAAAGACACGTAGTGAGCTATGGAGAAGATGAGGGTGTTTTTTTAACGACATAGCTTAAGAAAGGTATCTATCGGCATTGAAGTCAGAATGACCAATACAACCCAACGCACCAATAAGCAGAAGTTGGAATTGGCAACTAATGGGGAAGAAAGGATAGCAAATGGGATCCTTGTACCAGTGGGTGGACGTGTAGGGGCCGCCTACGCCTACTAGATTCAGTAAAGACCTAGCAATACATGCAGACGATTGTTTAGAGGTAAATTTTCAACCTTCATTTTTTTATGTTGCCATCATTAACGTCTAGTTTAGTCTCACATACCTAATACTACAAAGCACGTCCAAATTTTTTAATAATGTCCTCCAGACCGAATTTCAGTCACGGCGGCCAGTCTCAACGGAGACTAGCTCTACGCGGGACAGGATGATAGTGCCCGACTGTATTGGCAAATACAGGAGCACTCTCTATTCCCTAACTCTCATAGTCCAATAGGACGGCAAGCCGACACGAACACGAGGGGTTTACGTGGTTGAAACACCGCCAACTTCCTGACTCCGGGCTGCTACTGAGAATTTCTTGACCGAAAAACCCAATAACTGATTTTTTTTGGCTCAACCCGCGACTTGAACCAGTTTCGACGAATGGTTTTAAAGGTCTAACGTTATTTTCGAAGAGACAATTTGCCGACAAAGCTATGATATACAAGATTGTGCACAAAAATTACTTCAAATGCACTCTTATATTGATTGCCGGTGTTAAGACTGATTAACTTCAATTCCAGTTTATGACAACGCGTTCAAAGAATTTTTAGACGTACACAGGAATTACACTTCCTTTATCAATCCTATTGTTATGTGCCGTGATTACGGTGAGATTATGCGAAGTAACGTTAGGCGTAGACATATTCGATAGTAATCTTTTTAGACTTTTTTATTATGTTTAATTTTTGGTACGGCTAAATTTCTAATGCAGTAATACCATTATGCAGAGTTACATTATTTTGGATTGTAGTTAAGATCAACACCATTATACTTTCAATTGTAGAAATGTACCTATATAACTACTATCTCATCAATCCACGTCTCTGAAGGTTTTCACTGGGGAAAATTACAAGACGAGAGACAGCTGCCGCTCTCTTATTACTGCCAACGCACAGGACCAAGAACGAGGTCTAAAGCGTTGTGACGCGTCTCATTTACACCGATCGTGTGTAATGGTCGTCTACCCAACCAGCAAGACGGGCAATCATTACGGATTTATGTTCAATAATAAGTCAGAGCTGGCATGTACCGCCCACCTGGGTTGTGCAATAGTAATTGGTATCGAGGATCCTTCAAAGTTCAATAGAAGTTAAATTATTTTTAAAGTTGATTAATTAAATCATTTATTAAGGCCGAAAAATCTCTCAGCACTCAATGCATTATGTTGGAAATCTTCGCAAATACACTATAATGTATGTAATAAAGCAAGTGAGGGGAAGCGGCGTGCCATAATGAGTATGATAAATATGTATATACTTAGAATATCCTCGGCGTCGACATATCAAATAGTGTGCAGTTTCGTGGTCACCTGGAAGGGAAGGCCAAATTGGCCTCTAAAAAGCTTGGCGTGCTCAGCAGAGCGGGACAGTATTTGGTGCCTATCGGAGGCAGAACTCAGCCATGGTTTGGTCGCTCCTGTAAAATGGCATCACGCTATAAGCAGGAGTGCTACCGGGCCTGGGCTGACGCATCAACGTCCCGGGATGTAAACACCAGCGCTCTTAAAAAGAAGTATAATTCCGCCTCCAGGTCCTTCAAAAGTGTCATTGCCAAGGCAAATTCTGACGTGTGCTCCGGAGTTGGCACCGGTTTTAACGCGTCTTTTCCGGTACTCCTACTCCCTAGGCGTAGTCCCGAACTCATGGAAGACAGCTTCGGTGCACCCGATCTCTAAAAAAGGCGACCGCTCGGATACGTCCAACTACAGGCCTATCGCTATCACCTCCTTGTTCTCCAAAGTAATGGAGACTGTTGTTAACTGCCAGCTCATGCGGTACCTTGAGGATCACCAGCTGATTAGTGACCGCCAGTACGGTTTCCGTCGAGGTCGCTCAGCTGGTGATCTTTTAGGTTACCTAACTCATAGATGGGCGGAGGCAGTGGAGTCCAAGGGAGAGGCGTTGGCCGTTAGTTTGGACGTAGCGAAGGCCTTCGATCGGGTTTGGCACAAAGCGCTTCTTTCGAAGCTCCCTTCATATGGGCTTCTATTTCTTTATATAAAAAAATTCTCTGACAGATCCACACGTGGACAACTTAGAAGCTATCGACAATTAAGCCTCGAGCTCGGTAAAATCAAGTTTATGGGAATACGTATCAATAACACATAATTCTGTGTAACCTAAATATACTAAACCTTTTTTGCTTGTGCAAAGAAACGATAAAACATTGTGATTTTATTAATATACTTTTTGCTTCCAACTAAGTATTGGCCGTCCTCTCAACAGACGTCATCTAATAGACGTAACTGTAATCTCAGAAATTTTGCAAGGTTGCGGATTAGCTCCTACGTGCTGGGAGATTGATTAAATACGTCTGTCCTTTGTAAAATTGCGGGTGGGATCGCGGCGACATTTAGCTAAACGCATTGCAACAATTGAATACAAATTGAAAAACTCTTCTCTGTGCACATTGATATTTACTCAGCCGATTCGATCTGTGACCTTTAGCACAATACTTCAGGGAACAAATATAATAACACAGAACGCGGAAAAAACGTAGCATTGTTAACTTTGAATTTTATTTGTTTTTCTGATTCTTAGCTTCAGATTCTTGCTTACACTTTATTTTATGTTATTATTATGGGATATTTATGAAGTATTTTCATTTGGTTGGGCTGAATAAATATATAAAAGAAATATAGTAAATAAATATACATAAATATAAATGTATATATATTAAATATACTAACACAAATAATACATAAATAAATAAAAACCCAACCAAATGGAAGCCATCGGCAGGGGAGACCAAACGGCCGAGGGTTAGGGGGAAAGGGAAAGAAACCGGCGGACGATGCGGGCGGTGTCGAGGAGCACCGCCTTCTGCATTTGAGCACGGAGCGGTCCTTCACGGAGTCCCAGTCGCCTCAGATGACCCGAGAGGCTGACCGGGATTAGCCCGTTCGCAGAAACGACCACAGGAATAATTTCGGTCGGCAGACCACCCCACATGTCGGTCACCTCGTGAGCCAGGTCTAGATTATTATTATTATTATTGATAAGCCGTGTAGTGGCGGTGTAAGTATATCCACTACCCCATAACGTAGGTGTCGTAAGAGGCGACTTAGGGAAACTGAAACAGGAGATGGGCAGCGACATATTTTGAGTTGTTATCAGGATATTCGTGATAGCAACTTAAACCTGCAGTTGCTAACCCGCCTGCCAAGTGGGGCAAAATCCCTATAAAGCAATCTATGAGGGAGGCCTATGTTCAGGAGTGGACTTTAATAGACTGTAATGGATGACGGATGGATGATTATTATTGATCGATCGTTCGTTTTAAATTATTGGGTTTGTTTTAACAAAATAAGGTATTGATGAAGCAGAAAGCAATTCAGAGTTAAATTCGCTTACGTTCTCAACTAAGAGGTCAGGTAGATATTTTTAAATAAAATATTTTTATTATCTTTGGTTCTTTTAAACGAACGAGTGTAAATCAATTATTGTGGCATATGAAGAGTTTAATTATATGAAAAATGCTTTCTGTCGCCATTACCCAACCGAAAATCGGTCGGCGTAATCGCCAAGCCGCTCTGACAAAGACCGAATTGTATCGAACATAATTTGTGGCCCCGCAGTCCTATAATAATAAATCTTCCGTGTAAGCAGATTTACGGCACTATAAACATGCAATATCATCAAACTGATTTAAACGAGCATAAGAGAAAATAAGTATTTCGAATGAGGTATTTAATGAGGTGGCCAAAATGACGCCTCGACGTAGACGAAATAATATTTTATGCTCCCTTAAGCTGCATTCTATCTACGCTTTATTCGCTTTTTAAGATTATATAAACCGAATTCGTAAATTGTCGATAAATCGGGAAAATAACTACCTAATCCTAGCGTTATGTTGGGAAGTAGGTATTGCTAAAAGTTACATATTTTAAACACAAATTAATCATTTAAATAAAACTACTTTTTACGGATTGTGTTTTTGTTTTTACGGCGTAGTGTTCGCGTAAATATAAGAAATCATTACAAATTAATCATGTTTTAATATTAGGCATAGCAAAAATTAGCAAAAAAGTTATGGGCTTTTTAAGACATTATATGAATTCAGTTCAGAAAACGTTTGCTTACGTACGAGTACGTACTCGTAATAATTAATTAAGAAAGTATTACTCTACGTGTGTAATGACACGCTGCGAGCGTATTCCGCTAAATTAACAAAAAAGCAAGAATTACGCTTCATGGAGGAAAATGGAAATACGGATCCACAATATAGTACAAGATTTGTATAAGCCATTAAGTTTAAAAGAACTTACAATAGCTCCTCCACTTGACACTAATTATATTCATACACGATAGAACATTTACAGGTAGAGCCACGCTGCAGGTCGAATGGGTCGGCTCGACCAGGGAAAGACCACGCTCTCACAGATTACTAACGTAAAATAGCAGCTGTGTTTCGTATGGTAAGCATAGAGCACTGGTGACGCATTTTACTAGAAAAGAGGCATTCCATTTTAGTCCCCTTAGGGGTGACAACGCAGAATAGATGTAGATGTCTATGGGCCACAGCATCCACTTACCATTATGTGGACTAAGTGCTCGTTTGTCATCCTTGTTCTATTAAAAAGGGTATTATTATAACCTAAATATTATATTATTAAAATATTTTTGTTTTGGAAATAACAAGTTAACTTTGTGTCATTTTAATGTATCTAATTGTAGATAATAACAATATAAGTTTTTCATTTACTAAGAAGATGTGTTAGGATTTTATACAGCGCAAAGTTAGCATCTAGCGTTCTTGCTCATACGCTTTTGTTATGTAAAGGGACGTCCAAGTATAGTCAAGGGCAAAGAATCGAATCGCTTTTAATACGACGAGGGGTTCGCAACCTATAATATAACCGTTGCCATAATGCAGACCACAGCACATTTCTTTAAACTGCGTAGTTATTACCAACGTCAGCATAAAATCCTTATGAATTTTATTATGTAATGTATCATTTCTAATTGTTATTAACGTTAATTTGATGTAGAAAAGTATATAAATTGAAGCCGAAATTAGCCGTGTAGTGGGCGTCGTAAGAAGCGACGGAGGAAAATAAAACAGGCAATCGCATTTTCCTAATAACAACACAAAATAATTAAAAAAACCGCGGTTACCAACCTGCCTGAAAAGCCTGGAAACTATGGCAAATTTCTATGAAGCAAACTATGTAGACGGCCTATATTCACCAGATTACTTTTGATAGGCTGTAATGAATCAAAAAGTAAATAAATTGAAGAGTAAAAAATGATGAGAACAATATATCTACATATTTTGTCATCATCATCATTCTAGCCCTATAAGAATAATATAATATAAGTTCGCCAGCATGCACAGCGCGACTGACTGACTACTTCATTATCCTCTCAGAAATGAAAGGAATCCTAAGAGCAGCAGTAGAACGTTTAAAAAGCTGTAACATTATTTTTACTTTTAACTTGAAATGGGAAAAGTTGTTACTAATATATTAATGTAAAAAAAATCATCGATCAAAACAACAGAACCACAAAAGCGTTGTCTAGCCTAATGCTCTCCACAGGCGGTCCCAGCATTTTTTACGACTGTCCTAACCAACAGACGACCAAAATCGCCCCCGTCGAGTACTAATTCGCATACCCCCCGGTCACAATACAGAAAAATCGAGTGTTTTGTTAAATCCACGGCTCCCTGGCATAATGGTAGCGATTAATCGAAAATAATGGGTGTTGTAAACTTTCTCTAATTCATTCCATGCGTTCCGAAAATGTGAGAAAAATTTTAAAAGACGATAGACGCTATCATTCCATAAGTATTTTGTTTTTACACGTAACACAATTTTTTCTACATCATTTATAATTAGATTTCGTGTGGTGACGATTTAGAGAATCCATCACTCCATTCGTAACGTAAGAGGCTAGAGAAATGCCAGAAAAAAACTAATGGTTTCGAAAGATCCACCAGCGACAAGCAGCAAATCTTCCCTACCAACGGGAGATGCCCATGTTCTGCAGTGGTCTTACATGCTGAAAAACAAGTTAAGAACGTTACCGTATGATGGTGGCATAAGGAAATCTATCGTCCCATTTCGTCCCAATAACTAATTGGACTATTTTAATCACCGAAAATCGAGAGGAATTATATTATGCATTGCAATTAAATTTAAAAAAATATATTTTGATTTTATTAATGCATTTCGTTGGTCGAATTTTCAGTCCTCTGATAAAAGTTATCCATCAAATAAATTATAACCTGCCTAAATATATAAATAAAAAAATTGAACTATTTTATTCATAGAACTGTAATTTTTAATTTGTTTGTATTGTATTTTATCATATAAATAACCTTTATATGATGATGGAAAAAGCAAAAGAAATTGTTTGGTCTGAAATAATCCCGAATTGCAGTTTTTTTGCACAACAAAGCTTTTAGATAATTAAGCGATGGCCTTTCGTATTTACGTTGGTTGTCTAGTCACTTTCTATAAGGGACAGGATGCATTTCAGCCTTAGCGAGGGTTAACGGCCCGACTAATGTAAAAACCATTTCTTCTTTCATTTGCAGTCCTCTAAGGGGTAAATACCTAGAACTTGGTGTAATTAATGGTAAGCTGAACACAACGTTAAAAAATATGTCGGAGTTTAGAGACCATCTGTAATTAAATTGTTAAATCTTGTATGTTTATTGGTCTTTTATAGATTCTTAAATATTTAAGTATCGTGTAAAAGTTAAAATCGAGCTGTGTGATACGAAATCTACAGATAAATATATATATATATATATATATATATATATATATATATATATATATATATATATATATATATATATATATATATATATAAATAAATAAAAGAAGTCTTAAATTTTTTTTATTAAAAGATATATGATATGATAAATCGTCAATTACTAAAGCAACAATAACACTTGGTGCTGAATAAACGATGAGCGGGACAGCACGCGTTCGGATTAGCTGGGGTGCGGTCTATTGTAGGATAGATCGAAAATGCAGACGATGTCGTGAGTGAGCTCATATAAAACTAAGGTGAACACGGGCTGTGATTTTTCTAAAAGTAAAAGCTAGAACTAAATATATGCAAATTGAATACAAGCTACATGTAAACATTCCAAAAAAAAAATCACATCAACAATAGGACAGACATGTATGTGCATATACATTGCGACCTATGACATCCATATTAGCTAACATCAGCCAGTATTGCCAAGCTTAGTACTTCACACTAATTTGTTTCAAACTTAAACAGAGAAACAAACTTAAAAATACTAGAATAGAGTTGGGTATTCGTTGACGAGTACGCGTTTATACACAAAGCGTGATTAAAGGCGACCAGCGTACGAGTGTGATTAAAATAATGTAAGGATTTGGGAGCGGCGCGGCGGACCCTAATGGGGGAGACCGCGCCTTACCACACACGTACGTTTTTCCACTTGCGGGAGTTTTCCGTGTGGTAATCACTATTACTTTTTTGTTTTTACAAACGTTCAGTGCGGTATTTGAATGGACAAGACACATTCTAAAATTATATAATATATCTTTTCAACTAAATTCATTAATATATACTTTTTTAAATATGTAGCTTAAGTAAAGTTTTATCTTTACAATCACAAGGTTTGGGAAGGCTTTATTTAATTATCCAATACTTGGGTGTAAGGTGGATATAAGATATGGCACTTTACTTTCAAGCACTGGCTTAGAATTGTTAAAAATTTAACAACTTTTCCAAATGGCAACCTCGCCTGCACATGCTCCCTTGCAATTAAAGAAAAAAACTATTCGAATTCCAATCATGTAATTCGGAGAACCATTATCATAAAGCGATGATATCGGCTCTGCGTTTAAAAACTCGCCTGTCCAGCAAGGAGAGTATGAACAATCCTTTCAAATTATTCACGCTAATGGGCAACTTGTTGTTTAGTTCTCTAATACGGTTGTGAATCAAAAAAGCCTGATAAAGAAGTTCACCTAAAACGAGGTAGTAAGGCAAGGCTTTGGTTACTTTAAGACATTGCTGTTCGGTTGTGCGATTGCGCTTCCATGAAATTTACTTATAAAAAGAATTATATAATTTATACAAAAATATTATACACTTTATTTATTAGAAATGGTAATTAGTTAAAATGAAATAGTAAAATGAATCTATAAAAGATTTAGTAAGATCCTTTGCCAGCCGACCAGTTTGAAGATTAAGAGTAGATTACTTCCATATGACGAAAACTAGTCAAGTAAAGTCTAGTGTCGAAAACAGGCATTATCCCCTTGCATTGATGTTGCATAACATGGGTCGTACCAGTGCGATTTACTAGCTAGGTCTTCATAACCACTTACCACCAGTGGTATTGTAGTCAAGCATTAGTTTATAAGTAAAAACTAATGAAGAGAAACAAAAGTTTACACTAATTATAATCAATAGTTATCAGTTATACGAGACTTAAAGACGAGGTAAATGTAGACAAGGTAAATTATAAAGATATAAGATTCTGAAAAAATTATAAAGATATCGCTTACAAGTTGCCAGTAAATAGACATGCTAATTACACTAGATCCTTATTACTGGATACGAGGCATTCCATCTTTGCCCAGTCATCAGAGGTAACAACGCGTCTGCATTTTGATTCACCACAGCATCCACTTAACATCAGGTGGACTGTGTGCTCGTTTATCACCCTTATTCTATAAAAAAAAGGTGGACTGTGTGCTCGCTTGTCACCCTTGTTCTATAAAATAAAAAACAACACTCTGATGATTTTAGGATTTCAGAAATCGAATCAATCACAGCCCATGTTCACCTTTATTATACAACGGAAGTAGGGCAAATTAAAGCGAAATAAGTATAATATATAAAGTCTGAAATAATAATAGTTACGAAAATATGGCAACTTTAATGCAAAAAGATAAATCATCTTTATTTTCGATCCCGTGGGAATTTTGAAAAATCTTTATTCCTTAACTCCATTATAAAGGGAATCTCTGTACAAAATTTCAGGTTTCTAGATTTTTCAAGTTTTCCCAAGGGTTTGGGCTGGATGAGTCAGTGAGTGAGATAGTGAATCGAGGCTTGTACGACATGAGTGTTATTAATTTTTTTTATAAATTATTTTCACGTATCATGACAGCTAACTGATCTTATCATTGCAATACAAAAGGCATAATTATACGTTTTAAAGAAGCATTCATTAAACGGGTATCAATAAATCAGATCCGCGTTTTCATTATTTACATGTTTCTTAAAAAGGTGAAGTTTCATACTACACACAGCATATAATGAACTAAATTAATTATGATTTCGACAAAATACCGGTTGAGATAATTGCAAATTAAATGCAGTTGAAAAGAAAACGTCCTTTTTACATTACGGAATATGACAACCTTTGACCGCCTTAACAAATATTATAGGCTGTTATTAAAAATGCATGAAATTAAGACTAGAACAATTAAAATTTTAATAAAAAGTAAAAGCTGGCTTTAAAAAACTAAAAATAATAAAATAATCTCCACATAAAAGCCATATAGCTCAAAGATCCGACAACCGATGAAGAAGAAAGGTTCTCGAGTGGCAGCCTCGTACCGGTAGGCGAAATGTGGGGCAGCCCGCCACTAGATGGAGTGACGACCTGGTAAGACATGCAGGAAGTCAATGGATGCAGGTGGATCAGGACCGTGCTTTGTGATATTCTTTGAGGGAGGCCTATGTTCAGCAGTGGAGTTGTGAAGGCTTCACTCATAAAGGTCAATAAAAAATAAAATTCACTTCAATAAAATTGAAATACTAAAATAATCTTCTAGTTTCTGACGTCGGGGCTTTCATTCGTACATGGTGTTTGTCTTAGCATCGACTTCAAAACCTTTTAATCATCACCATCATCATCATCATTACAGCCCTTCACAAGTCCACTGCTGAACATAGGCCTCCCTCAAAGAATATCACAAAGCACGGTCCTGATCCACCTGCATCCATTGACTTCCTGCATGTCTTACCAGGTCGTCACTCCATCTAGTGGGGGGACGCCCTACACTTCGCTTACCGGTACGAGGCTGCCACTCGAGAACCTTTCTCAGATGATATCAGCATCATAATTTTCGCGCCACGAAAACACGTAACTGTCAAACGCACGTTTGCCTCTTGTTGGTGCCCACTGTTTACAAACTGCCTCCGCAAGCAACACTAATGATATAAAAAACTGACATCATACTGATGCCTGAAACCATACCTACCTAAAACTTATTCTCGTTTTATGTAAATATATCAGACATTTTGAAGTCATTAGATCAGTTTTCATAAATATTAGAATTATAAAGATAAGTAGATTCACAACTGGAACAACACAAATAAATACTATTCAGGATTTAGAATTTGAATTTGTGATTTATGGGCAACAACGTTTTTGCCTACCGATCGATCGACCCTTACGAATGTGTGCGTGCGCAGTGAAATTATTTAACATAATGCATTACCACGCATTTTGAATTTAAAAGATAAAAAGGACAGAATGTTAGAGATTTTTTTAAATTAATTTTTCTTAACCTTTTGCCTATATTTTTGAACCTTCTCTGCAAATTTGGCCGGTTATTGTAAAATAACAGGAGTAATATACAACAAGAGTAGTTCACTTAAATTATATGATGATTGTAGCCGTTTTCATAACTTATTTAATAGTATTAAATTAACAAGTTTTCATTTATAAACTGCCAGTGTTACTGATATAGCATGTTGTCTCGTTGTTACTTATGAGTTATGACCATACAAATCGACTCTACTAGCGAGCTGGGGCTATACAGTCTATTTTGCGTGTACGTCACCTCTAACTCTCGCGGGTAATCGTGTGATCGATGACCGCCGCTTACGAGTCGTGACCCTGAATAATGTCAGCTGCTTACCTTCTAGTTCTACAACTTTGATGCATTTGCGTTAGGGTTACAAAATGTTAGTTGCATTAAGGTGTTATTTATCATGATCTTGTGACCGAGTTGTCACTGTGTCCACTACGTCGCGGATTTTAGGTTCAAGCCAGATTCAAAATTTGTGAACAGACACTTTTCTACCGACTCTCCCCTGGTGTTGCAGTTGTTCATGGGCGGCGGTAGTCACTTATCATCAGGTGAGCCGCATGCTCGTTTGCCCCCTCTCCTATAAAAAAAAGACTTAGGTATTCAATTCGACTGTATGTTTTTTTTTTATGTGTGTTACCTCATAACTTTTTACTGGGTGAACCGATTTCGATATTTCTTTTCTTTTTTTGAAAGCTGATGCCTCACATGTGGTCCCATATAAATTTGATCAAGGTCTGACCAATAGTTTTTGAGTTATTCTTAAAAATTTACATTGAAGTCGGTTGTACAAAATTTTTAATTTTTAATTATAGTGTCTGTTCACAATATTGGTTTTCTAGTCTAGTTTTATAATGATTATCCGAATTTCTTTAAAATTGCCTCTTGTCCTATCTAATTAAATGTTTCATCAACATAGCAGCCTATCCATAGTCCACTACCGAAAATTAGTATCTGACAAAGGAGCAACAAAGCTCAGTCCGAACCATCTGCATCCGTCCGTCCGTCGTTATGATAACATTTAAAAATACATAAATATTGCTATGAACTACACAAATTACTTTATGACTTTACGAAGAATTTGACACTAAGCGATGATGATGACAATGACGTGATCGTGATCGCGACGACAACTTGTACACTGTGCAGAAAGTACACTGTACAACTGCGCGTTACTCTTTAAGCGGAATATATTTGCACAGTCTAACTAGTAGGTAGCAAGATTATACACAATATATCACAATATCATTATCTATAGTATAAAACTTATTGAAATACTGGGATGCATTGATTCCCTAGTACATAGTACGTAGAAAACCGTATTATTGTTGTTGTTAAATTGAATTTGTTACAATAAGTGTTTAGTCTCTTTGACCTTGGTCGTTTTCCTTTTAAATTAAAATTGATTTTCATTGCTTAAAAATATACTTTATGATGTTTATTTCTCCACAAGCAACTTTGACGTCATTTACTGATATTACCATACAATTGCTATAGAAATATTTTTTTAAAGTTGGGTTACAGGCGCTTTGTCAACGTAAATGACAAAAAATCTCATTCTCCAAAAATCAATATTTTAGGAAGTTCAAAAGTGTAAAGACATTAGTGTAAAGACATTATCTATCTATACATACATAGGTACTAGCGAGTGATTTCTAGATCTCGACAACAGCGTCAACTACCGGGTCTAATTGGGAATCTTTACAATTTCATCAAAATCGGCCTAGCCGTTTAGGAGTTCAGTCACATATACACGATCTGAAGAATTATATATATAAAGATAAATAAATAGTAGAAAGATAAATAGTGAAAGAGAATAGTGTGAAGTATGAAGTTCTGTTCGTAACCTGCAATATTCGATATACCTAATTGGCTTATTTTAGACTCAAGGGGGTTATTTGCATTATATTAAGACAAAAATAACCATTTTTCAAATGTTTGTCTATCTGTCTGTCTATCCGGGCTAATCTTCGCAATGGCCGAACTGATTGTGATGAAACTTCACTAACAGATTGAGAGCAATGAAAGGAGTGATCTAGGCTATAATTAACCGAAAAACATGCAAGAATTTTTGTGAAATCAAACCTGGTGATTGAAATGGTTTTTGATGATTATCTCATTTAAGAAGATCGAACAAATTTTTTTGGTTTTTAACTTTACACAAAAAAAGTCCTTACATTTTATCTTATATCTTTTGTAGTTTTGATACAAAATATTACTAAAGATCTGCAGGTTTTCCTTGTTTTAGTCCTACGCAAACGAAATCGCAGGTAAAAGTTAGTTTTGTGAATAACGTTAAATAATTAATACCATGAATTTCATGATGAATTGATTTATAGAAAATATAAGAATAATCTGTGCACATAACAAATAATGTCTTAATAATATTGCTAAATGTGTAGTCAAAAATTGAATATGTTTTACCTGTGCGATTTCAATGTTTTTTTTATAACGTAAAAACACATTGAAATAATATCCGACTTCGTTTACGAATGCCATAAATCACAGAAAGGTGTTGTTGATTGGTGTGCGTAATGCGTATATTACTAAAGAACGGCTCAGTATCGCAATGCTAAAGCGTTTGGCTTCTGCGTTGCGTGTTGCGGGATCGAATACCGCACTGAACAAGTATTTGTATGGCTTATAAGTAATTTTTCTGGGTGTGCATACTTGCACATTTGCAATTTATGTAATTAAAAGCCTTTACGGAACAGGTGAAAATCCTAGTCGTTTAAATCGAAAAAGATAAGGTTTCTAATTAACTATCAAACTAAAGATATAATACGTAAAAAATGGGTAACAATTGATATAATTAATAACAACTGCTAGCGCGTCACTTGTGATCTGTTAACGAACCATATGGCAGAGTCACAGCAAGAACTATGTGGGACAATCAAGACGGATTGCGGTCGGGGCACAATGCGATAGACGAAGGTCCGATAGTGTAGGGTTATCGTCATTAATCACCATCGGTTTAGTCCGACCGATCGCCCCCTGCGAATAGACACACCACGTGCTTTTAGGAATTCTGCCTAAATGCGGGACAAAAAGAAAACCGTGACTCATAGTTGTCAAGTTCTTTTAAGTGCTTTTAAGTGTATTTGACTGATAAGATTACTGTAATAGGTAACACTGGCTCTCCACATACAGATATTTAATGTAGGCTAGTGGTGAATTGCATACAACTTAGTTATATTACATAGACCACGTCAGTTATAATACATGAATAGTTTCCAGTATGCTGTTTCCAAATAATTTTATTTAAAATTGTACAATTTGCATTGTTAATAATTATTTAAAAAACCCAATGGGTTTCTTGCTGATTCTTCCTTTTTTCTTTCCTTTTTTCCGAACCAGTGGTAAAAGCATAAATGACTTTCATTCTATTAGTTTGAACACGAATGACTGTAATTATTTCTACCTAAAGAAAACGGCAGGATAAATGTTCATATATATGAATATATAAATGATCATACATATTTAATTTGAAATTAATTTCAGATGTATGTACATATAATACATGTACGTTGTACGTCTTACGTATTATCATTCATTTAATAATTACAGCGTATCAAAGTCCACTACTGAACATAGGCCTCCCCATAGATTGCCTTATAAGTGGGACATTTCCCATAGTTGCTACGCTTGGCAAGCGGGTTGGCAACAGCAGTATTTACGTGGTAGTTTAACGTGGTAGAGCCATGTTGCAGCTATATTAATAGTATAGTTGTAGCACGAATGGGTCGACTCGACCGGGGAAGGACCACGCTCTCACAGAATACCAGCGTAAAATAGCAGCTTAATGCTGCTGTGTTTCGTATGGTGAGTGTAGAGAACCGGAGACCCTTTTTACTGGAAAAGAGGCATTCTATCTTAGTCCTCACGGCTGACAACGCATCTGCATTTAAATTCGCAAACGAAGATAAATGTAGATGTCTATAGGCCACAGCAATCACTTACCATCAGGTGGACTGTGTGCTCGTTTGTCACCCTTATTCTATAAAAAAAATACTATTATATATCCATTTTATTGCCAAAAAAGTTGTAACCGTTATTATTAAATATGTAGTACTTTTAATTACATTAGAGACCTGTAGCCAACTCTAACAAAAGAAGTTTACGGGACAGATGAACAGTCCTCCCTGAGGACTGTCTAATACCTAGTAATTACTAACTATATTGGCTATTTTTGGCTATTTTCAGCTTTATATACAGCAACCATCAATCACTAATAAAAAACTAAATACACATTCAGAGACAAAAAATGTCCTTACCGAATGAGCACCCACTCGAACATTTGGGTGCGCTTTTAATTTGTACGCAGCTTTGTGAATACAACTTTAGGTAATGCATTTAAGGTTGAATTTACATAAATGTATATTTATTTCAACTAGAAATACGTCAAAACAATCGACGACAGTTTTTGGAGAACTTTTGCTTGGGATTGTGTATCTAGTTTTTTATTAGTGATCGATGACCGCAACACAAATCCGCTACTGCCTAGCCGTAGAAGTAGGGAAGAATGCTGTGGAAGAACCATGCTCTGACAGAACACCAGCGTAAATTAGAGACATTCGTGTGGTGAGTGACGAGAACCGGAAATCCTTGTACTAGCAAAGAGGCATTATATCTTATAGCTCTCAGATGCATTGTATCAGAGCTGTATAACGCATTTGTATCCTAATCGAGGATAGACGTGTATCTATGGACCGCAATACACTTTCTATCATGTGCACAAAGTCAGTAATCATTCACTATTTATTTGCTACCATAATTGTATAAAAAATACTATTTTTTTTACAAAAATGTAGACCCCGAAGGAAGGCCACGTATTATGTTTGGTAAACTTTGTTACATGAGTTTTGATTAGCTTGAAATAACAAAAGTAATTGATAGAGATCACGGACTAAGTAATGCTACACAGTTTTTTATTAAGCTTGTACTCAAAAATGGTTTACTTATATTCATCAAAATAAGTTCTAGAATATCTCCTAAAACAATAAGCATGGTGACCCTAGTTGCGAGTCGCTACACACGGGAGTTTAAAACGACTATCTGCAGTACAATGCCAATTTGTTCACATCACGGCGGCGTTGCACCTCCACTTGTCATCTGTCGTACTCAGGATCAAAGTTGTTAATCTTATAAGCATGCTGATTTTGAATACAGACATAATTGATTGTCAGAAATAGTTCCTAGTTTTGGATTTAACCATTACTGTTTTTATGATAATGTTACACTACGGCACATAAGTCAGAGCTAGACTTAAGTTGACCAACTTCGAAAAATAAAATGGTGTTCTTTTATTAAAAAAAATATTTTAAAAAATATTTTAAATACGTATGCTATAGGCTTCTACTTCGTTCACTTATTAAATCCTATTTTTTCCTAACTGTATCAAAAAATCAACCGGCATTTACACGAACCATTTCAAGCCACGTTCGAACCCAAACTCAAAATCTATTAGACCTACACATTTGTTTACAGTAAAAGGGTCTTCGGTTCTCTACCCTTACCATACGAAACACAGCAGCGTTAAGCTGCTATTTTACGCTGGTATTCTGTGAGAGCGTGGTCTATCCCCGGTTGAACCGATCCATTCGTACTAAAACCATAAAATAGCTGCAGCATGGATCAAACACGTAAAAAATTCATGAATATACTTATTATAGTTCTTGAAATTGTGTCTTTTATATCACTCATTGAATAATTCACTCACTCACTAAAAGCCACTTCTACTTTTCTTAGGAAAATCTAGCATCAAGTTAGATCATTCGATGTATACAAATGGAAAATATCTGAAAACTACAAACTATCGATATTCGGTGTCGACAGACGTTGTCAAAAATATTACTAAGTATTTATTTCTTTACCATTATTAAAATTAATTACAAATAAATAAAAATTATTACAAAATATCATCATCATCATCATTACAGCCCTTTACAAGTCCACTGATGAACATAGGCCTCCTTAAGGAATGTCACAAAGCACGGTCCCGAGCCACCTGCATCCATCGACTTTCTGCATGTCTTACCCGGTCGTCACTCAGTCTAGTGGGGAAAGCCCCACACTTCGTCCGCCGGTACGAGGCCGGCCGCCACTCGAGTACCTTTTTTCCTCATCGCATCGGTTGTCGGTTCTTCGAGCTATATGGCTGGCCCATTGCCACTTCAGCTTACTAATCCGTTGGGCTATGTCGGTCACTCCGGCTCTACTGCGGATATTCTCATTTCTAAGTTTATCATGCAGAGAAACCCCGAGCATAGCCCTCTCCATAGTTCGTTGAGCGACGTTGAGCTTCCTCATACGGCGAGCAGTGAAGGACCACGTCTCAGTTCCATAGGTCATCACTGGCAACACGCACTGGTTGTACAGTCTCGTTTTCAAGTTTTGAGATATACCTGACGAGAAGATGTGCCGTAATTTCCCGAACGCTGCCCAGCCGAGTTGAATCCGTCGATTGACCTCTCGGTCGAAGTTGGACTTACCTAGTCGGACTATTTGTCCCAGGTAAACATATTCGTCAACAACTTCGAGCTTAGTGCTCCCAACAACTACCGGCATAGGTGTGACATGGACGTTATACATGATCTATTACAAAACAATAGTAGTAAAATTTTATTAAAGATTTTATAAAAAAAATAACTTAGATGTATCATACCATGCCATGGGTGTCGTAACTGTAGTATGAAGTAACAGAAGGCAATTAAACAGGAGATAGGCAGCAGTATCTTCCTGGTAACAACGCCTGCCAGGCGTGGCTACTATGGCAATCTTTAGGAGGGACTTATGTTCAGCATTGTACTTTTGCTAGGCTGTAACGAATGAAGAAATGATAAGAGGCACACATTTTACACCTTACAGTTGAACATCTGTGAATAATTCAAAATTAAATAACTATGATCATACAATACTTGCGTTTTCATCAGGTAGGAATAATAATAGTCATTTATATTCAAACTAAAGTGTTTCAAAACATGAAAATCGCAATTTCAATTTCAAAAGTAAAAAATGGAAATAACGAAAAATATTTCCTTTTAACTCATTCCCACTCTCAATATAAAGTAATATTCTTTTTGCTCATTACATTTAGTTTCCTTTTAAAACTTTAATCACTATATAACAGCACATTACAGTGTTGCCTTTTGTTTTACGTTTGTTACGAGTTTCTTTGTTTGTTAAGTGCGTAACTATTATGGCGCCCAACGTAGTGCTCTTGTGTGTTGTAGTCTGTGAAACTGTAGGGCCGTGTGTCTCGCTACATATTCACGTCATACATTCCCGGGTGATTACTCTAACAAATTTGCTACCCGATAAGCTAAGTATTGGTAACTACCAGTTGGGTTCGACTGATGCTTTCGCAACTTTGCCTTTTGACGTAGGTAATCTGGTTTGACAATATTTAGGTTGTAGGAAATATTTAGGAAAACAAATAAAACCGCCCATGTGCAAGTCGGTTCCGTACAATCGTAAAACACATTTCTAGTAGGGGAGCCCCCTTTAATTTTTAATTTATTTTTACTTTTATTATTTATTGTTATAGCGGCAACAGAAATACACATTCGGTGAAAATTTCAACTGTCTACCTATTACGGATTATGAGATACAGCTCGCTAACAGACAGACGGACGGACAGCGTAGGGTTAGTAATAGGGTCCCGTTGGTTACCCTTTGGGTACGGAACCCTAAAAATCAATACCGTTTACAGTGCCTATCAGGCAACCTATGTTCTGCTGAACATAGGCCTCCCCCATAGATTTCTTCATATTTGCCGTAGTTGCCACGCTTGGAAGACGGTTTGACAACAACAGCTTTTTTTTCGTTTTAGTTGTTATTAGGAAGACCCTGCTGCCCATCATCTGGTTTGTTTTCCTCTGTAGCCACTTACGGATGATATGGGGTAGTGGATATTCTTACACCGCCTCTAGTCACAATCACAAACACCATTTAAAATATCTTAACAATATCTTTGCTTTAAACAGTTAATTCGAAAGCCTTGTATCTCCTTAACAGTCTATAAAAATTCGTTACTGTAGCCACAGAATAGATTACAGTACAAGTATGTAGCGAGGTCTCAAGGTAGCGAGGAATTGCAGCAATCGCCACTAATGACAGGCGGATTCGCAATCGCAGTCCAATTCGATAATGACAATTTGCAGTTGCTTTCCGGATATTTTTAATGTGGTATTTCTTCTTTTTTTTAATATAGAATAAGGGTGACAAACGAGCACAACCCACCTGTTGGTAAGTGGGTCCTGTGGCCCATAGACATCTACATCTATCCTCAGTTAAGAATCAAAATGCAGATACGTAGTCACCCCTAATGACTAAGATGGAATGCCTCGTTTTTGACGGTAAACTGGATCGTGTATTGCATCCATGAGCAATACGATCCGTTATTGTAGAGCACAATTTTTAGTTCGAATTTAAGTTAAAGAAGAAAGAAAGTTTAAGAGGTTCTTGCTCTAAAACCTTAAAATGAGGACAGCCCTTTGTCCAACAGTAGGAGGTATATTGGCAGTACAAAAGAAAAGCGAGTATGTAACGGAAAAAACTAACTTTATTAACACTATAAACTAACATTTCTAGTATATATATATAAGTACTTGCTGGACTGGAAGACGTTATTCTGCCCCTTCTTAGTAGCACGATGAGTTTTATTCCGAACCCACTTTCCACTTTTTAAACTAATTGTGTCATTCTGTCACTAAACAACATATAATGTGCATATGATTGTTTTTAGTTCATAAATATACAATTTGTTAATAACTTAACAACAGCGCCATCCTAGCATAGCTATGAATTATCTTGACTAAACAAATATTATGTGTGGATATGGCCTCGATCGATTAAGGCAGTTAGTAGTTACACGATCACTATTAGATGTACCAAGGATTATATATATCAAGATATATAATATGTTAAAAAGTTAAAGTTACAGCCTATATACGTCCCACTGCTGGGCACAGGCCTCCTTTCATTACTGAGAGGGTTTTAGGGCAAGGAAGTGTCCGCCGCGCTGCCCCAATGCTTGTTGGCAAACTTCACATGTCTTCGAATTTATTTTTTCTTATTTTTTAGACATGCAGGTTTCCTTACGATGTTTTCCTTCACCGCCTAGCACGTAGTATAATATGTAACTGGTTGAAATTTTCTACCTTTAATGAATTGGATGAAGTTTTGTATTTAGATAATGTTTCACTTTCCAAGTTTATCTGGATAAGCGTCTTCCATTTTTAACCGACTTCAAAAAGGAGGAGGTTCTCAATTCGAGTTTTTTGTATGAATGTTACACGATATCTTCGCAAATTGTAAACCAATTTTGATGATTCTTTTTTTATTAAATAGGTTATACTTCAAGGGTGATCTCATATACATTTAGAAAAAAAATTCCACCCTTAAGGGTAGCAAATAAATAACTTCTTTTTTAGCAATTTGAAGTCGGTTTTACATTTTGTTAAAAGTTATAATTATTCTAACCCCAAGTGGAACTCGGTTACCCAGGTACTAAAAGATAAACTATAGAAAGCTCACTGATTAGTATATTGTTTAGGTCAACATTCATGTACTGAGTCAATAATACTTTCACTAGATTCCCATACTGGATTATCTTATTTAAGGTCGTTTCTTAAATACTTGTGAGAGTTCAATGTGTAAGCTCCAGTGTATTCATAAGTTGTGCGTGTGGACAATGCATCAGATTAGGACTCAGTCATAAAGCTACTGGAACTACGCAGAGAAAGCAATGAGCAACGGGCACCGCTACACGGGATGCGGACTTCGCATTTATCTCCGTGTGAATTTATGCAACGTCGACGCTGCACGCTCGAACGGAAATTAAAATGCATACGGTATTACTATATGAATAAAGGATATTGTCATACTGATAAATATTGAATATCAAATATAACGCACGTACATATTATTTACCTAAGAAATTATTTATGCACCTTGTAAATATTCGTAGGTTATTAACGTAGGCGCTAACTTAAAGATATTTTCGAATTTATGCTTGAAAAAAATTGTGCCAGGAAAATATCGCGTGCCTTTTTCATTAAGAATGATTTGAATTTTTTTATTTATTCATAATTCATTTATTGCATGTATATACACATTTACAAATGCAATAAATTTCATTACTTGTGTAAGTCCTAATTTTTCAAAACTATTGGATAACATTCAAAAATATTTTGTCTATTATCATAAAATATTTTGTACCTAAGACTGCGAACAAGCAAAAAAAAAAATAATTATACAATAAGTTAACTATCTCTATGGGACAGTAAGTTAATCCGATTTTTGTGTTTGATTAATAAACATCGTTTTATAAATACATACCTATGTTTTATTACCCACCTACATACCTAATATTTACTAAATACTTACCTTATTTTTTGTAAACATAAAAACTCACGCTTGTAACCCAGAGGGGTAGGTAGCGACTACGGACTTCCATTTGGCGGTTAGGGTATCTTAATTTGGCCCATCTTCAATGTATGGCCAATTTGGACGATAAACTTTCGTCTAGGGTGTCCTTCCCGACTCTGCCTTTTACTTCTGCAACATTTGCTTTGCTTCTGCAACGTTTGATTTGCTTTGTCACTCTTTCTTAGTTAATTCCGTAGTTACACAACAAGGAACCCTTATAGTTTCGCCATGTCCGTCCGTCCGTCCGCGGTTTTGCTCAGAGACCCTAGGTGCTACAAATCTGTAATTTGGCATAGTTATAGATATTAATCACGTCTAGAAAACTGTTAAATAAAATCTTAAAAAACATTTTTATTTAGGGTACAAGTAAATGGAGGATGATTTTTTTTACCCGTATATTCCATCATGTGGGATATCGTTAGATAGGTCTTTCAAAAACACTTGGGGTGTGGAACAACATCTTTTCGATTCAGGGGTCCGTTTGCGAAATATTTAGCTTTAAAGTGGTATTTTTCATTAGAGTCATGTGACCCTCTACCAACTAAACCGCTGTTTTTGGGAATGTAAAAAGTACACACGATAGTAGTATATTATATAATGTAGTTAAAAGGAAAAGGATCGCAGCAGGACTGTAAAAACTACCGTGGTATCAGCCTCCTTAGCATTGTGGGAAAACTGTATGCTAAGGTGCTAATTGAAAGAGTTATGAAAGATACTGATGGAAAAATTTGGGATGTGCAAACGGGATTTAGAAAGGAATGGGAATTACGGATCAGGTCTTTTCCATGCGCGTGATCGCGGAGAAGTTATTGGCCAAAACCAAAAGGTTTTTGTGCGTTCGTGGACTGGAAAAGGCTGATGACAGAGTGGACAGGGATGTGTTATGGCAAACACTGAACTCATTTGGGTTGAGCGCTGTGTTGATACAGGCATTGAAGTCTCTGTATGGGGACTCCAGTGCTTGAGTCAGGATCAACAGGGCCTACTCAGACTGGTTTGTCATCCATAAAGGTGTCAGACAGGGTTGTGTGGCTTCCCGTTGCGCTTCAACCTATTTATGGACAGTTGTTTGGAAATTTGAAAGTTGAAGTATGCGGGTTAAGAATGGGTGAGTTAACCGTCAAATGCCTTTTGTACGCCGATGATCAAGTCATACTTGCGTCGTCGGCGGCCGAGTTGCAAATGATGGTTACATTAATGAACAGGTCATTAAAAGAAAGGGAATGAAAGTGAACGCAAGTAAGACAAAAGTTATGGTTTTGAAAGAGAAGAGAGTAAAACGATGTGAAATAAGAATAGAAGGAAATTGGTCGAGCAAGTAGATGAGTTTGTGTATTTGGGATGTGTATTTAGCAGGGATGGTAGATATGATAAGGATATAGAACGACTAGTGAACGCAGGAAATAGAGTAAATGGGGCTCTACACTCTATTGTGGAAAGTCAGAATGAGTCCAAAAAGGTACGTATGGCAATTCACAATGCTGTGTTAGTCCCTACTTTAATGTATGGTAGTGAAAGTTGGGTGTGGCAGAAGAAGCACGAGTAGAATAAATGCTGTAGAAATGCGGTCATTAAGGAGCATGTTAAGGCTGAATCTAAATGACAGAGTGCGAAATTGTGTGATAAGAGAAGAGTGTGGTTTGCAAGATGATGTTGTGACCAGGATTAAGAAAGGAATGCTTCGGTGGTTTGGTCATGTAGAAAGAATGAATGAAGAAAGAGTGACAAAGCAAATTTATGTGGCAGAGGTGAACGGCGGAGTCTGGAAGGGACGCCCTACGCGAAAAAGTATCGACCAAATTGGCGATATATTGAAAGTGGGCCAAATTAAAGTACCCTTAACCGACGAGCGTGCATGCGTAGGTATATATGGATGTGGAGGAGGCGAGAGAGGTGTGTCAGGATCGTGCCAAATGGAAGTCCATAGTCTCTGCCTACCCCTCTGGGTGACAGGCGTGAGTGTTTATGTTATATGTTTTTATTAAAAGGAAAACTATCACAGCTAAGTAGAATTAAGGAGTTAACGAGTAATAGTCGACCAACTTATAAAATGCACTTGGATTAGAAAAATTTTCGTTACAGCTCCATAGAAAATGACCAAAACTAGCTGCATTATAACTTTGTAATGTTATTGTAAACTGTTGAAAATAAACATTTTATGAAGAAAAGGACTTTGCATTACTACTATTAGCTTTACTTTTAATTTTCGGGATAGATAGGGTATTAATTTCAAAATCGAAAAGTTTTTAATCTTTTGAATACCACTCCATATAAGTCTGATTTGAAAATAAGTCCTTCGTCGTTTTAGCGGTCAAACCGCGAACTCACTTATTATGCTCATTATCAAGAAAGTCCACGTATTGTGACGGGCAACTACGAAACCCTACCTCTACATTGTGCGTGGCACAACACGCACTTGGCCAGTTTTTTTATTAAGACTGCAAAAAATAATGTTTTATATAATGAAACATTAGTAGTATAGTAATGATATAGAATAAGGTGTTATTACGTGGAAGAAAAAAAGGTCCGCAGCCTATAAACTTTAATGATCAATTTATAGAAATTGGGAGTAGGGGTATCGTAGTAGACACAAACGTAAAAAATAGAAGACTAAAAAAGTTTCTTTCAAATCTTAGTTGCTAACTTCTCAGTAGGGAGTTTTTATTATTTTGAGCTGTGATCATGTAGATGCTGCTACTCCTCTCCTGTTCTCTTCCGGCAACGACAGGATGATATAGGGTTGTGGATTTTCTTACGCCGCCACTTCACGACGATAATAATTGGCGGGTGCTATTTAAATTTGACTCTGCATCAATTAGCAGAGTCAAATTTAAATAGCACCCGCCTGAATACCGTATATTAAAGTTAATCGACCATAACTATTCCTGGATTACCTAGAAGTATTTTTTATATAATTAGGCTTCTGGATGCTACCGTCCATAGACATTTACATTTATCATCGATTAAGAATCAAAATGTAGATGCGTTCTCACCTGTAAGAACTAATATAATACCTCGTTACCAGTAAAAGGACTTTTCAATTCTCTAAACTCACCATACGAAACACAGCAACGTTATTCAGTTGTTTCACGCTGGTAGTCTGAGAGAGCGTGGTATTACCCCGGTCGGGTCTACCTCTTCCTGCCGCAGCTATATATATAGCTGGCATAGCTGCAGCGTGGCTCTACCACATAACAAATTACAGTTGTACATAAAAAGTTGCAACGTTTTACATAAGACGACCGTTAAAGATGAAATGTTTTGTTATCGTTAAATATTACAAAAGGCATAACTGTGTGACATTATCTAAAGCATTATGTATACAACAATGCTTCAAATAACAGAATGATATAACTCAAACTATAACGGCACGGCGCGGTGGCCTGCTTCACACGAGACCAATAAAATTAACTATATATTACTCTTACTATAACTTGCATTTTTTTTAAACTAGGTCACTATGATTTATAATTTTTTTTATAGGATAAGGGTAACAAACGAGCATACAGTCCACCTGATGGTAAGTGGTTGCTGTGGCCCACAACATCTACATCTATCCTCGATTATGAATCAAAATGCAGATGCGTTGTCACCCGTAAGGACTAAGATGGAATGCCTCGTTTCCAGTAAAAAGGGTCTCCGGTTCTCTACACTCGCCATACGAAACACAGCAGCGTTAAGCTGCTATTTTACGCTGGTATTCTGTGAGAGCGTGGTCCTTCCCCGATCGAGCCGACCCATTCGTGCTACAACTATACCAGTAAGCTCTTCACAAGTTCACTGCTCAATTTAGTCCTTCCACAAGGAACACCACAAAACACGGTACCGATACGGTCCCAAATATCCACGAACTTTTACCTGGACGTCACCCCATCTAGAGGGGGCCGCCCCCGTGTACACATGGAATTATTGAATTAAATGAATATAAGAATAATTAGATATTAAAAAATCAAAAAAAAAAAAATTATACCCGTTTGAGTGGACCAAAGAGTATCAAACCCCATATCGTTCCGTCATTCCGTGGGTGTCGTATAAGGCGACAGAGGCAAACAAACCAGGAGACGGGCAGCAGCGTCTACATTATAACAAATAGAAACTGGTTGCAATCCGCCAACAAGCGTGGCAACTATGGAAAAAATCCCCCTTATGACGTAATTAATCTAAGGGAGCCTATATATGTCTTTGCTGAACATAGAAATTTTAGGGGTTGTGATGAAATGAATATTAAAATTTTAAAAATAACAACTAGAATGACGTCTAAATTATTACATTAAAAGCTTCATACCCCATTTTTCCACCCTGAGGGGTGATTTTTTTTATAAAAGTATCCCTGAAGTATAGCCGCTGAATCGATTTTAATGTAATAATCATTAAAATCAGTTTTGGTATAATCATTAAAATCAGTCTTTCCGGGAAATCGGTAACATAAAAAAACATGCGTTTTTGAAATTCGGTTAAAAATAAAACTAAATTTACTCAATCTTTATAACTGCTTATATTAACTAATATCCTTTTGGTAGAAAGGGAATGAAGATGAATGTAAAGAAGACGAAAGTGATGGTATTTGAAAGAGATGAGGCAGTGACAGACTGCAATATCGTGATTGAGATGAACAAATTGAACAGGTGAAGGAGTTTGTGTATCTGGGTTCAAAGTTTACAAGAGATGGAAAGTGTGAGAGTGATATCGAAAGAAGAGTGAATGCAGGAAACATGGTGAGTGGAGTTTTGCACTCCTTTATGAGCAGTCGGAAGTTGTCTAACAAGGCTCGTTTGGCTGTGCATGAGGGCGTGTTGGTTCCGACACTCATGTACGGAAGTGAAAGTTGGGTATGGCAGAAGAAACATGAAAGCAGAATAAATGCAGTTGAGATGAGAGCGTTAAGAAGTATAATAGGAGTTAAATTGAGTGACAGGATAGAAACAGTGAGATAAGGAAACGTTGTGGTCTGAAAGAAGATGTAGTGACAAAAATTGAGAAAGGTATGCTGAGATGGTTTGGCCATGTCGAGAGAATGAATGAAGAACGATTGATGAAAAAAGTGTAGATATAAGGTGAGTGTGAATGAAAGTGTTGGAAGGGGTAGACCTAGGCGGACGTTTCTATACCAAATCAGGGACGTCTTGAAAAAAGGCCAGGTCAAGAGTACCCTAAACCGAAGAGCACGTATGAAGGAATAATGAAAGTGGACGAAGCAGAAACAAGTATGTAAGGATCGTAGCAAGTGGAAAGAAGTGGTCTCTGCCTAACCCTACGGGAAAGAGGCGTGATTATATGTACGTATGTATGTGTATTTGAAATTTTCACACAATTTATGAAACTAAACACACAATATCAGCCAGATTTAATTATTATAAGACATTGGTAAGATGTTGATAAGGGCATCCACGACATTTTCTGCCACTAGGACCACTTATAAATGAAGTGAAATATTTGACAGATTTCATAGCGGGGAAGTTAATTTGTTAGAAAAGTGTAGAAAGTAAGTAACGTTTCTTTCTAAAATATTAGTTATATTTTATATTCATTCGATTTTTTTTTAACATTGTGTGTAACCTTTTAGGTAGATTTAATTTAATATTATGTTTTGACACTGTAAATAAATACATTTGATATTTAATACATAAAGAAAATTAGATTAGAAATTGATAAACGAAACTACGGATATTCCTAAAAGAAGAATGCAGAATTTAAAAATACAGCGATGAGGCATTGTTTTTTAACCGACTTCAAAAAGGAGGAGGTACTCAATTCGACTGTATTTTTTTTATGTATGTGTTACCTCATAACTTTTTTCTACGTGAACCGATTTTGATGATCCTTTTTAATTTAAAAGGTGGTTGGTGTGTATACCTACGTACACTAGAAATCGAAAAACTTGTTGTGTCTACTGTGTCATCTTAGTCCCAACTAGCGACATCTGGTGAGTGTAAAATTATTAGCCACTCATTGAAGCTTAATCGAAACAGAAATTAAAAATTTTAATCAGAAAAGTGGCAGTACATAATTTATTACAACACTATCCAATAAACTATAACGGATCGTGTCTAAAATCCTTCGCCCGCGTTCAGCATTCAACACGTCTATTATCTTCGAACACGATCTACCTTCACCAAAAGTTCGACAACATTCGATAAGCCATCTAGGCGATATAAATCATTTTACGGCGACTGTACCACGCTTGTCTATGCGACAGGCTTTCATGGGACATGAATGGGCGCCTTTATGCTCCACCGGCAATACAAAGAAGCAAACATGTTTTGTTACCTCACGACCCTTGTTGCTTCGCCATAGGGTTCGTTATAGCGTGTCACAAGTGCAAAACAATAGTTTGTAGTGTTCGCTCGGTTCCCAAATGCCTAGCATGGCCTATAAATATTGTATGCACGTTGCTTATTTGGATTTTATCAATGTATGCAGCGAGGTGTACGGTGGGAGATAAGATACGATTTACTCCGTAACTATCACACATAAATCTTTAATCTTTTTAAATTAAACGTTACCCCAACACTAGGATTTTGTACTGTATCGTGGATGAATTTTACATACATAAATTGTACAAGGATAAACATTCAGACCCGGAACAATTATTTGTAGGCTACAAATACTTGTTCCGTGCGGAATCGAACCTGCGAATGCTAAGCCATTGCACCAAGGAGCCATCGTAAATAACATAGTCGACGTTTGAGAACGAAAGCTTTGCAATTACTTGAGTTTTGTGTTGATGTTCACTTAATTGATTAGATAATAAGATAAAATCTTCGATAGGCATCTAAAACAAGCTAAGAGCGTGTTGTTGGTACACGCGTAAGAGTCCGCAATAGGTACAGATTATCTCTAATTATTTCTAAAATTGTAATGTTTTATTGTTCGCTACATATAGTTTTTCAAAATTATGCAATAATACACACACTTGGTTTTATCACATTTTAAGATCATCGTTTAAAAATTAAGACACACATTTCGGCTAATTTTAAGCTTGAAATTTATAAAAATTTGCATGCCCTGTTTACCATAGGAGAATTATACAATATAGGTATATTTATATCTTACTGGTAATGTCCGAAGAAGCAGTAAACCTAGGTTTACCCATTGGAATGTGTAAAGTACGAATAATTTATAATAATATAAATACCTACCTCTATATGCACCTTATCCTACTTTCGCCGATATTTCTTGATATTATGCTTTCGTATATTTGGTAAAGTTAACATTCGAAGTTACTGCTTTAACACCAGATCTTCAGAATTACGTTAGAACTTTGCAGGATAATAACGACACAGAATTATTGTAGATTAAAAAATGTATTACTTTTGGAAGCTATTTGAACTTTTAGAATTAAAAAATAAATTTTAACACAGATATGTTGCACGACACGTTTGACACGTTTGACTATAACACGCTGTGATTACGCTATGTTAGTCCCTACTTTAATGTATGGTAGTGAAAGTTGGGTGAAGCAGAAGAAGCACGAGACCGAGAGTAGAATAAATAGTGTAGAAATGCGGTCATTAAGGAGTATGTTAGGGCTGAATCTAAATGACAGAGTGAGAAATTGTGTGATAAGAGAAGAGTGTGGTTTGCAAGATGATGTTGTGACCAGGATTAAGAAAGGAATGCTTCGGTGGTTTGGTGATTTAGAAAGAATGAATGAGGAAAGAGTGACAAATGGCAAATTTATGTGGCAGAGGTGAACGGCAGTCTGGAAGGGACGCCCTAGGCGAAAATTTATCGACCAAATTGGCGATATATTGAAAATGGGCCAAATTAAGAGTACCCTTAACCGACGAGCGTGTGCGTGTAGGTATATGGATGTGGAGGAGGCGAGAGAGTGTGTCAGGATCGTGCCAAATGGAAGTCCATAGTCTCTGCCTAAGCCTCTGAGTGACAGGCGTGAGTGTTTATGTTATATGTTTTTATTAAAGGAAAACTATCACAGCTAAGTAGAATTAAGAAGTTAACGAGTAATAGTCGACCAACTTATAAAATGCACTTGGATTAGTAAAAATTTCGTTACACCTCCATAGAAAATGACCAAAAACTAGCTGCATTGTAACTTTGTAATGTTATTGTAAACTGTTAAAAATAAACATTCTATGAAGAAAAGGACTTATATGCATTACTACTATTAGCTTTACTTTTTCATTTTCTGGATAGATAGGGTATTATTTTCAAAATCGAAGTTTTTTAATCTTTTTTGAATACCACTCCCTATAAGTCTGATTTGAAAATAAGTCCTTCAGTTACGATCTTCCTATTTGGGCCCATTTTTAGTCGTTATAGCGGTCAATCCGCTAACTCACTTATTATGCTCATTATCAAGAAAGTCCACGTATTGTGACGGGCAACTACGAAACCCTACCTCTACATTGTGCGTGGCACAACACGCACTTGGCCAGTTTTTTTATTAAGACTTCAAAAAATAATGTTTTATACAATGAAACATTAGAATGATATAGAATAAGGTGTTATTACGTGGAAGAAAAAAAGGTCCGCAGCCTATAAACTTTAATGATCAATTTATAGAAATTGGGAGTAGGGGTATCGTAGTAGACACAAACGTAAAAAATAGAAGACTAAAAAAGTTTCTTTCAAATCTTAGTTGCTAACTTCTCAGTAGGGAGTTTTTTATTATTTTGAATTGTGATCATGTAGATACTGCTACCCCTCTCCTATTCTCTTCTGGCAACGACAGGATGATATAGAGTTGAGGATTTTCTTACGCCGCCACTTCACGACGATAATAATTGGCGGGTGCTATTTAAATTTGATTCTGCATTAATTAGCAGAGTCAAATTTAAATAGCACCCGCCTGAATACCGTATATTAAAGTTAATCGACCATAACTATTCCTGGATTACCTAGAAGTATTTTTTTATATAATTAGGTTGACAAACGGGCACATAGTCCACGTAATGGCTTCTGGATGCTACCGTCCATAGACATTTACATTTATCATCGATTAAGAATCAAAATGTTGATGCGTTCTCACCTGTAAGAACTAATATAATACCTCGTTACCAGTAAAAGGAGTTTTCAATTCTCTCACCATACGAAACACAGCGACGTTATTCAGCTGTTTCACGCTGGTAGTCTGAGAGCGTGGTATTACCCCGGTCGGGTTCACCTCTTCCTGCCGCAGCTATATATAGCTAGCATAGCTGCAGCGTGGCTCTACCACATAACAAATTACAGTTGTACATAAAAGTTGCAACGTTTTACATAAGACGACCGTTAAAGATGAAATGTTTTGTTATCGTTAAATATTACAAAAGGCATAACTGTGTGACATTATCTAAAGCATTATGTATACAACAATGCTTCAAATAACGGAATGGTATAACTCAAACTATAACGGCACGGCGCGGCGGCCTGCTTCACATGAGACCAATAAAATTAACTATATAATACTCTTAAAAAACTAGGTCAATTTGATTTATAATTTTTTTATAGGGTAAGGGTAACAAACGAGCATACAGTCCACCTGATGGTAAGTGGTTGCTGTGGCCACAGACATCTACATCTATCCTCGATTACGATACAAAATGCAGATGCGTTGTCACCCGTAAGGACTAAGATGGAATGCCTCGTTTCCAGTAAAAAGGGTCTCCGGTTCTCTACACTCGCCATACGAAACACAGCAGCGTTAAGCTGCTATTTTACGCTGGTATTCTGTGAGAGCGTGGTCCTTCCCCGATCGAGCCGACCCATTCGTGCTACAACCATACCAGTAAGCTCTTGACAAGTTCACTGCTCAATTTAGTCCTTCCACAAGGAACACCACAAAACACGGTACCGATACGGTCCCAAAAATCCACGAACTTTTACCTGGACGTCACCCCATCTAGAGGGGGCCGCCCCGTGTACACATGGAATTATTGAATTCAATGAATATACGAATATTTAGATATTAAATAATCAAAAAATATATTTTAATACCCGTTTGAGTGGACAAAAGAGTATCAAACCCCATATCATTCCGTCATTCCGTCGGTGTCGTATAAGGCGACAGAGGCAAACAAACCAGGAGATGGGCAGCAGCATCTACATTATAACAAATAGAAACAGGTTGCAATCCGCCAACAAGCGTGGCAACTATGGAAAAATCCTTATGACGTAATTAATCTAAGGGAGCCTGTATATGTCTATGCTAAACGTAGAAATTTTAGGGTTGTGATGAAATGAATATTAACATTTTAAAATAACAACTAGAATGACGTCTAAATTATTACATTAAAAGCTTCATACCCCAATTTTTCCACCCTGAGGGGTGATTTTTTTTATAAAAGAATCCCTCAAGTATAGCCTGAAGTATATCAGCTGAATCGATTTTAATGTAATAATCATTAAAATGTGTTTCGGTATAATCATTAAAATCAGTCTTTCCGAGAAATCGGTAACATAAAAAAACATGCGTTTTTGAAATTCGGTTAAAAATAAAAATAAATTTACTTAATCCTTATAACTGCTTATATTAACTAATATCATTTGAAATTTTCACACAATTTATGAAACTAAACACACAATATCAGCCAGATTTAATTATTATAAGACATTGGTAAGATGTTGATAAGGGCATCCACGACATTTTCTGCCACTAGGACCACTTATAAATGAAGTGAAATATTTGACAGATTTCATAGCGGGGAAGTTAATTTGTTAGAAAAGTGTAGAAAGTAAGTAACGTTTCTTTCTAAAATATTAGTTATATTTTATATTCATTCGATTTTTTTTAATATTGTGTGTAACCTTTTAGGTAGATTTAATTTAATATTATGTTTTGACACTGTAAATAAATACATTTGATATTTAATACATAAAGAAAATTAGATTAGAAATTGATAAACGAAACTACGGATATTCCTAAAAGAAGAATGCAGAATTTAAAAATACAGCGATGAGGCATTGTTTTTTAACCGACTTCAAAAAGGAGGAGGTACTCAATTCGACTGTATTTTTTTATGTATGTGTTACCTCATAACTTTTTTCTAGGTGAACCGATTTTGATGATCCTTTTTTATTTCAAAGCTGGTGTGTATACCTACGTACACTAGAAATCGAAAAACTTGTCGTGTCTATGTCACTGTGTCACCTTAGTCCCAACTAGCGACATCTGGTGAGTGTAAAATTATTAGCTATCATTGAAGCTTAATCGAAACAGAAATTAAAAATTTAATCAGAAAAGTGGCAGTACACAATTTATGACAACACTATCCAATAAACGATAACGGATCGTGTCTAAAAATCCTTCGCCCGCGTTCAGCATTCAACACGTCTTTTATCTTCGAACACGATCTACCTTCACCAAAAGTTCGACAACATTCGATAAGCCATCTAGGCGATATAAATCATTTTTACGGCGACTGTACCACGCTTGTCTATGCGACAGGCTTTCATGGGACATGAATGGGCGCCTTTATGCTCCACCGGCAATAGAAAGAAGCAAACATGTTTTTGCCTACCTCATGACCATTGTTACTTCGACATAGGGTTCGTTATAGCGTGTCACAAGTGCAAAAATAATAGTTTGTAGTGTTCGCTCGGTTCCCAAATGCCTAGCATGGCCTATAAATATTGTATGCACGTTGCTTATTTGGATTTTATCAATGTATGCAGCGAGGTGTACGGTGGGAGATAATATACGATTTACTCCGTAACTATCACACATAAATCTTTAATCTTTTTTAAATTAAACGTTACCCCAACACTAGGATTTTGTACTGTATCGTGGTGTATAAACATCCAGACCCGGAACAATTATTTGTAGGCTACACAAATACTTGTTCCGTGCGGAATTCGAACCTGCGAATGCTAAGCTATTGCACCAAGGAGCCATCGTAAATAACATAGTCGACGTTTGAGAACGAAAGCTTTGCAATTACTTGACTTTTGTGTTGATGTTCACTTAATTGAGTAGATAATAAGATAAAATCTTCGATAGGCATCTAAAAACTTACTAAGGGCGTGCTGTTGGTACACGCGTAAGAGTCCGCAGTAGGTACAGATTATCTCTAATTATTTCTAAAATTGTAATGTTTTATTGTTCGCTACATATAGTTTTTTCAAAATTATGCAATAATACACACTCTTGGTTTTGTCACATTTTAAGATCATCGTTTAAAAGTTAAGATAAGACACACATTTAGGCTTATTTTAAGCTTGAAATTTATAAAAAATTTGCATGCCCTGTTTACCATAGCAGAGTTATACAATATAGGTGTATTTATGTCTTACTGGTAATGTTACTGGTTATGTCTTACTGGGAATGGGTAAAGTCCCTACCTCTATATGCACCTTATCCTACTTTCGCCGATATTTCTCGATATTGTGCTTTCGTATATTTGACAAATTTATCAGAAGTAGGTCGGTAAAGTCGTTCAGAAGTTATACTAAATAAGAAAGAAATACATTAATTAGAGACCTATGTAGAAAGATTGTATTTCTAAATTTGTATCTAACTCGTTGAAGAACTACTAGAAATTACTGTGACACCTTTGGACTTAGGGGCAGAATATGGGTTCTTTGTATTTGACAGCTGAACCCTAAAAATTAAATTTGCTCTAACGCAGCGACTCCATTTAATATTCCACATTCTCTCATTAATAAAAATTACATATTATGTTCTTTATTTAGCCTTGAACATTAGGAAAAAATGTAACATCAATTACGTAAAAGTAAAACACTTATTTAATTTTTCATAACATAATTAAAAACATATCAAAACAAATTCTAAGTAGGTAAGTATCATGCAAAATATTTATTTAATGTATCTAAAAGTCATATTTAAAAATCTAAGCTCTCCTTCTCATAAAACCATTTGCACCCATATCCTTCTCAAATTTCATCCTTTTTACAACTACATAAAATATAAAACAATATAAATGTGAAACGAACAGCCCGTTAAAAGCCGGCGGGTTAGTCTCAGTCAGCAGCATCCGCGACGCCCAATGTATTTGTTTAGGATACATCCCTCTTTATTTACATGTAAATCTCAATGACATGGGAAATAGAATCGTAATTACGCAACGTTTCGATTGGAATTCAATTGTTTCGATTGCGGGCGCACGTGTATTGCAGTGGCGGAGGGTAATAAATGGCGTTCAAGGTATGCGCGTATGTTCCCTGCGTACACAAAAGGGTTTATTGACCTTGGCTTGAAGCCAGTTTCGGGTACGGGCGAATTAGTTGGTGTCAGAATAATCCTTATATTCATACTGGCCGTAGAATGGCATATTTCATGATATGCAAAACGAGTCTTGATATTATAACTGCTTTAAATTTTATAAAAAAAAAATTGTGGCAATAGGTTGGACATTTTGTCCAGGCGAAGCAAAAGGCGACTCTAGGAAATGCCAGAAAGGCCTTCTCCTTTACTCCAGATGTAAAATACTCTGACCGGCGTCGAGGATCAAATTAGAGGGAGTACCTCGGGACTCGGATCGGTTTTAAACGAGCTCAAAATAAAGAGAATTGCCAGAGGCACAGACATAAGCCGAGATTCAAGTACAAAAAAACAACTTTAAAAAGATGACAATTATGAGCTAAACAAGCCAAAATAATTTTTTTATTGAACGTAAGCCTCCTCCAGGTAGTCTATCCTCAGAGGCAATCTATACTTATAGGGGGGATTTTGTAATAGTTGCCACGCTTAGCAGGCGGACTGGCAACCGCAGTTTTGTTTAAAGATTATATTAAAAATTGTATTTTAGAAAATCAGTTCACCGCATTGCTCCATTGCGTGTTTGCGGACTTTACTATCTCCACGGAATTTTATATTTCTCAGACATACAGGAACGAGAGTAAGATTGCATTTGAAGGATCATCATCATCATTACAGCCGTTCACAAGTCCACTAGTGAACATAGGCCTCCCCCAAGGAATGCCACAAAGCACGGTCCTGAGCCACCTGCATCCCTCGAATTCCTTCATCTCTTACCAGGTCACCCCCCCATCTAGTGGGGGCCGCCCTACACTTCGCTTACCGTTACGAGGTTGCCACTCGAGAACCTTTTTTTTTTCATTGTCGAACCAGTAAACTGAAGTGGCAATCGGCCGGTTACATAGCCAGAAGAAGTAACAACCAATTTAATAGGAGTTTGTTCCTAAATGTTATATGCACGTTATAAATATTATACATGTTTGTATTGTATGTATATTTATATATGTCATTGATAAAAATCTCTATAAACACCACAATAAAGATGGTTGTCACAAGGAAACCGTATGATCCACGTTAAAAATCTTCAAACAAAAACTGTTTACGTCAAAACAAACCCGAAGCTTTAGCAGAGCGACGCGACGCCGCGTAAATGCAATTTAAAATTCATGCCTGTAAAAACACCTTTCATCTCTTTAATGTAATCCGTCGGTCGACTCCTTGATAACTAAGTAACACCCCTTCCAAGCACAATGTACAAGGGCGCTGAAACTTCAGCTTAAATAATACATCGGCAATTTTACTCTTGATTAAACGTCTGCAAACATTAATATTTTGTGAAAACAACCCTTAGAACTACTAAAATGGAAAAGTTTTGGTATTTTGATAGAATATAAATTCATAATTGTAGTAAAGTTAATGAAGTAGTGGGTGCCTGTAGTATGTACGCACGTCAAAAGTTATGTTTCCGGGATATTAGGCTAATGTTTTTAATTAACATTTTATTTAATTAATAAATTCAATAAGTACGAAATATAATTGATAAAATAAAAATTGAAAGACTAAATATTATTTTTCTTGTATAGATTGTGGTGTCAGCTGTTAACTTCCGTTCCATATTAAAATCTCGCCGTGAACGCGCCTGAAGCAACCTTCAAATTCAAGTGGCATCTACAGCAATCAAAAGGCATATTTCTGCACTTGGCATTAGCCTCGATTTCATGCACCATTACCATGTTAAAAGAAGTGACAGTAAAAACGTACGCTCCTTTTTCCTCCTCAGGAAATTAATAGTAGTGCAATACGATGACGTGACGCTGGACATGTCATCTCGTGTTGTAGGAAAATAGGCTTTAATCATTACATTCAAATGACTCTGATAAAATTAAATGATGTGTCTTACCTAGTTTAAAGAGCAACGCTAAGCTCTTAGCGGTCAGCCACCGCAGAGTCTACATCACCTGAAGATGCATCGTGTCGGTAGCGAAGCCTCCATAGAAGCCGAGAAGCCGGGCTTGCCCTATCAAACTGCTCAATCAATAATATCAACTAATAAAATAACTCGTAAACTGTTTCAAACTATTTCAAATTTCCCGCGCGCTCCTCTGTTCTACACAGGTCATGACCTCGTAGCCTTATTATGTAACGTGGACCCCGGTCGCGGCAAAACTGCGCGACACTGCTGTCATAAAAAAGGAGTTGAGTTGAGCGATTAGTCGTCTCTCTCGCACGCGTGGGCTTTTTGTGGCAAAATGTAATGAAATATAACTACGATTGTTTATATAGCAATTAGTATCGAGCGATAAGCTGGGCTTTCGGTGTGAAGTTAGTCGAACGCGGGGCGCGCGGGCGATACGTTTGCAAGTTCACTTCACATTTCACTGTGTGTTTACTTGAGCGAATGAATATTGCGAGTTAAAAATTTATGCTTTTTTTAAAGATGTTTAGTGAAAATGGAGGATAATAGTGTTCCTTGTGATGAATGGAAGTGTGTTAAAGTGCTAATCGGCGAGGAAAAGGTAAAATCTTTAAACTTTGTTGAGAAAAAACAGCTCATATCCATGCCGAAACCAACGCCTGATCTGTGTATTTCTCAAACGAGTAAAACCCATAAACGGCAATTTAATAGATCTGTTTACAAAACTCATTGGATTGTTGTCACATACCAAAAAGCACTGTTGGTGCTGCATATTCTTTTCCAACGACAAAACAGCTTGGAATACTACTGGATATGATATGATTTAAATAACTTATCTGGAGCCATTAAAAGGCATATGAATTCTCAAAAACACATGAATGCGGTAATTTCGTTTAGTTATTTTGCTAAAAACAATAAAACCATATCTTGGGCTTGCCCTAGTTTGGAGCCCTAGCTTCGCCACTGCCTCGTGTAGAGACGAAACACATGTAGTATTATCGACGGTGGTGTGCCTTTCCTAGTGTAGTAGTGGTGCTGGGGTTACTGGTGACGGGGATAGTGCATGCAATTGATGGAGGGCGGGAGGTGCTCTTCAAACTAGGTAACACACATCATTTTATTTTATTGAGCGGATAGGGGCAAAGTAATTTTTTTCCAACTTTAATATAATGGATTTCCGCAAAGTAACGCCTGATTCTATTAATTATCTTAATCATCAAGTTGACATGTGGATTGAGGATAGCAGAACGACACGGCTAGCACCTACGATGCTGCTCCTCGTCGCTGGCCTACGTATTTTTCGTCTAGCATTAGCGAGATGGATAAACCGCCATATATTGGTAGCCATGAGAGCTGTCTGGCATTTCCCATAGTCGCCTCTTACGACAGCACTGAGACGAAATAGGGTGATGGAATTCCTTTCTCTCGCTACCAAACGGCAATTATACTGTGTATTAAAAGTTTAGAAGAAAAAGATTTGAAGATTAATAATTTTAGTTGTAATATTTTTAAACGAAAGTATAGCCAATTAAAAGTATAGCTTGAAATTTAAGTAAGCGTTAATACCAGCAAGGTTTACAATGATACTGTTAATTCTCTCTATACAGGACAATGTAAATCTAAATCTTTTGTTCGCGACTGTACGAGACAGACTAGATGCGTGTAGTTAATTTTCAGGCGACCTCTTTGTAATGCAAATAGGACGTGGCCCACCTTCAGGCCTCCTCTGTATCAGAGCTTAGTTACCTACAGCCTAAATAATGATCTCACTGCTTGATAATTTATTTAGGAGGGAAGATAATGTGCAGATTTCATCGGGGAATTTTTTTTTGTAACGCTATATTAGGTTTCATTATCATATGCTTTGTACTTGTGACTGTACATATCGTATAACAGACAACACATTTTTTGTTAATAAGTTCTATACATAATAACAGTAATGGACGTTTGAAATTTGATATAATATGCAATTACGTGGTAGAACCTCGTTGCAGATATATATAGCTGCAGCACGAATGGATCGGCTCGACCAGGGTAGGACCATGCTCTTAAAAATACCAACGTGAAACGGCAGAATAATGCTGTTGTAATTCGTATGGTAAGTGTAGAGAACCGGAGACCCCTTTTACTGGTAACAAGGCATTCCATCTTAGTCCCGGGGGTAACTAACGCATTCATAATCGAGATTCATAATCGATGGTAGATTTAGATGTCCATAAGGCACAGCATCCTCTTACCGTCAGGTGGACTGTGAGCTCGTTTCACCTGTTGACAACGTTGTCACCCGTATTCTATTTAAAAAAAAAATCGTTGATACAAGATTTTGCCACGAGTAATACTGGATAACTCGATTTCTGAAATAGGCAAGACACAAATTACGTAACGTAAAACTCAAAAAAATTATAATAAAAAAACCACTTATATAACCACGTGCTACTTTTAAATAATTTAATGCTAGGAGATTTTCTTTAAAATACATTGTGTTATGTACATCAAAGTGCTATTTTTCAAGAATAAGCTAACACTCAACCTCAATCCTATCTGATGGCGTGCAAAGATGAGGTATAGAATAGTATTCACGGAAGCTTGGAAACAGCCCATTCACTTAGTTTCAAGAGCCCTACGTTATACCGGTAAAAAATATACGTACCAGGAAAAATTCATATGCCTGCGTTATCGAAGAAACACTGAAGTATACAATAAACCGATTTTCAAAATGACTCGCACGACTAAGCCACTTGTTTCATCAGACTTATTTTTAATTGGTCGTACATTTTCATAGCAATAAAAATCAAATCACAATATTGAGTTACGTTTGAAACTTAAATAATTTATTAAGCGTGGCTTTCATACGACTGCTTACAAATATTAATATTTTATAATTACCTAAGTTAGAAGTTCTAACCAGTTCTTTCTCTAGTGATAGTACTCTATTTCATTTGCTAAGATAAATAATATCTCTTTGTTCATTTCACCCTATTTTAATGACATTTTATAAAGTAAAATAATTTAAACATTAAAGAAAAATACCAGCAGTGTTGTTAACAATGCTAAAACTACCGTTAACCACTCCAACGAAGCTTAAAATGCTTGTGCTAAGAGTGGTTCACACAAGAAGTCGAACCCACGACTATTTCCACTCCACGAGTGTCGCACTCCGAATCCTAAACCATTAGGCTACTGTCGCTAAAATACTTAGTAAATACAATGATACATACATTACATTCATTGCAATTTTAACAGCTCATTTACCACGTATTCGGCGGTGATGTAATAAGAAATTTGAGGACATGTTAAGTTTTTAACCCCCTTAGAAATGGGTAGTCTGTGCAATGGGATATATAATAGGCTGTAACTTTACATACATCATATATTTAGGATCAGTAGAGTAAACTTTAGTGTAGTTAGACATCAGAAACGAATTATATACATATTATAATAAGAAATTAGATAAACCTTGGTCATTAACCATTAAATTCTATACCAAATAACAAGAGCGAGTAGGACTCGCGCCTTGACGGTTCGTTATAAACTTAGTTAAGTACCTACCTACTTTCATAAAAATAATTAAGTTACTGAAATTTGTAAATTATAGCTAAGGTAAGCACCGAACATAACTGTAACGAAAAAGTAAGTACTAAGGCAAACTGAGTTTTGCAGCTGAAAAAAATGTTTTCCCATACATCGTTCTATATCACGGTTGATGCTCCAACTGTTTGCAATTGCAAAAAAATATTTTTTTATGTAATAAAACTACAAATTAACGATTGTCGGATTGAACTGTTTAGGAATAAATTTTTAGCAATAAATTACGGATTACGAAGCAGGCAGTTTAATCGCTCAATGCAGACTGACAATTCTTTCCCTACCCGCATATATTATTATATTATCACATATTGGGGCATATCTACCATAGTTGCCACGCTTGGCTGGTGGGTTTGCAACCGCAGATTCTTATTTTTGGACGGATAACAAAGTGACCCTATAAATTAAAAGTTAAAGTTACATCCTTTATACCTTCCACAGAATACGTGCTGAGCACAGGCCTCCTCTCACTTCTGAGTTTTGGGGCAAAGAAGTGTCCGCCGCGATACCCCAATGCGTGTTGGCGGACTTCACAACTTTGCGAAATATTTTTTTTTTCTCACACATGCAGGTTAACTCACGATGTTAAAATTGCATTTAACAATTTCATTGGTGCCGGCGGGAATCGAACCCGGGTTGCTCGCGTACTGTGAAATTTACAGCGAGCGCTAAGCCCCTGAGCTACGGCTCTTAACGGCTCCTATAAGGATTTAGATTTTTTTCTTTCGAAGTACAATCACACAATTCAATGTCATAAAATCAGTAAAAAGTAACAACAACAGTTTTCTCAATTTATATCGCAAGTAAAATGGCAACACCATGTCACGTTTATTTAACTCATATTATGTACAGGCAAAACCGACGGCAGACACCGGCGCCGCACGTCCGTCCGCCGCGCTCGCTTCCGGTACTGCCTATGCTCTATATAATATATAAAATATCTTATGGTAGGGTAGAGCGGACCAGTAGAGACCACAAATTACCCTATAACCGATATACAAATCCTAATATAGGAAATGTTGATGAAACTGTAACTTGCATGCTGGTAAATGTGTCTACAAAATACTCCATTTAGAACGTTGATAAAATTTTATGAAACGTAAATTAAAAACCACCATGATGAATGATGAAGGGCTGGAATGATGATGATAAATGAAGAATAGCTTACTATTAAACATTAGCTTCATCAATAAAACAATGACAATAGCCGACCAGGAATTCTATGGTTATAACGTCTGTCAAGCGCTTTAGAGTTTAGCATTTTCGATTTACAAGTTAATATGCATGACATTTACAAGATGGTTGTTTTATGATCTATTAGATGTCATAGGATCTTTTGGCGTTTCCGTTACTTGATTCTTACGATACCCATGTGATGAGATGGGGATGGAGTTTTCAGGATTTCTTCCGCGACCATACGACCATAAACTTTAAATAATAAAATGAAATCCTATATTGCTATATTGTTCGTAACACAAGTGTATAGTTTTCTTTAACGTGTAACCTACGTATTGAAAGATAGAGTGAACACCTGCTCATTTGAATCAATTAATGCGACAATACGGAATGTAAATTAAATTAGAATATACTGGACGTACTCATATGTCGTATGAATCAAGAAAGCTAGCCGGCTGAATTAACGGCATTCATCTATCGCGTTTCTAGGACGGAATGTCATGTCCCCGATATTGAATTTATAGCTATATTCTATAAAGCTCAACTCCGTGCCCCAGCAGCGTACCTATAGGAAATTTAATGAACTTTCCGTAAGCACACGTTTAAATGATTTTCATTACAAATTGATACGAGGTATATTCTGTGATTAACATATTACCTATATCTTTTATCAACGAGGAAATATACCTACGACGGGAGAGGCTTACGTTCGGCAGAGTCATTTTGCGGGATCATGGAGGTGAAGATTATATTCAACCAAGTTGTAGCTCGCTCTACATTTGGCTTTTTTGGAAGTAAAGATAACCATCGCGCTCGAAATCCACCTGGTGTGTGGATGCTGTGGCCCGTAGATACCTACTTCTACTTTTTATTAAGAATCATAATTCAGTTGCGTTGTCACTTGTCACTTCTCAGTGTTAAGATGGAAAATTACACTTACAACTAAAATACTTACAATAAAAGTCGTAGAGAGAGGATTGGCCATAATCACTATGCTTGGCAAGCAAATTGGAAATTGCATTATCAGACATCTCGCACCTGTGAGACTGTTGCTTGTCATCGGCCTAGGTATTTTAAGTCCCTTGAGACTGTTTTCTGTCACCGCTCTAAGTATTTATGTCTGGACTAAAACGAATGAATAGTCTTGACGTACGTCACTTGAAGTACTTCATGGACGTACGTCAAGCCTATTCATTGTCGTTTTGCATCATGCATCGTACATGACCTTGGCGGGACGTACGTCAAGATGGACCGTGTATAAGACGTTTAAGAGATATACCGCCATCTATCGGAAACTATATGACTTTTCTAACATTTACCAAAGTCGCCTCTTACGACATCCACAGAATAAAAATGGGTGATGGATCCTTACCCCGTCACCACACGGCAGTATTTGAAGAATAATTACGTACTAGAATGTTGGAAATGCAGTTTATTAACTCGAAACACTGATTTGTATTTGAATTTCTAGGATAATGTGGACATTTTTTTTTGTAGAACAGAGGGCAAATGAACATGCCGCTCACCTGATGGTAAGTGTCGTCCATGAATAACCGCAACACCAGGGTAATTGCAGGTGCGTTGCCGGCCTTTTAGCTTACTGACTTTATCAACACTTATTATCAGATTGTCTTACTGACAACATGCCCGTAAATAAAAATAAAAACAAAGTATTACGAGTAAATCGAATTTCAAAACATCGCAGGAATCGCGTAGACCATGCATCCATTGATTACGAGCCTCTATAAAATTTCTGACTTGTATTCCCATTGCTCATTAACGCGGCAATTTCCCGTTTCTGTGGCGCAACGGTCACTATTTTCATTTGAGACCATTCAGCTGTCAGACATCTGCAAAGTAACACGCCAACCGCTTGAATTAGTCGCTCATTGTGGAAACAAATCACTATTGAAGCGAATTCGGCGACCTAAGGATGCAATCACACTAAATTATAGCAAAAAAAGGGAAGGGTGACAAAATGAACATACAGCCTACCTTTTTTTAGAGTAAGGGTGACAAACAAGCACGCAGTCCACCTATTGGTAAGTGGACGCTGTGGTCCTTAGACATCTAGATCTATCCTTGATTAAGAATCAAAATGCAATTAGATGCGTTATCACCCCTGAGGGCTAAGATGGAATGCATCGTTTCCAGTAAAAAGGGTCTCCGGTTCTCTACACTCACCATAATAAACTCTCTCATAATAACGCTAGAAGAGATCCCACTATTCAAATTATTTCCAACTAATATAAACATAAGTCATTAACACATAGTGCTAGGTTACCTCAGGTTACGTTGCATAAGTATTGCTTACGGTACACATAATAAAAATGTATTTACGCCATTTCTATAAGAAAGAAGTTGGCAGACCTGTAAGTTGTCACTTTTCTATGTTTAAATATAAAATGTACAATCTCACATATGCATATATTTCAAATGGTAAATCCACTAAATCCATCATATCAAAAAAACAACACTTACTACTGACTACTGACTTTAAACAAGGCATCAAATGCACTTTTGATTTTTGATGTAAAAGAAAATGTCAATGGTTTTAACGCCAACTACGTTGTGTAGTTACAGCCTTACGTCGCTTTGTGTCCTACACAACGAGGTTTTTTTCCAGTAGATACGGCGGGAGCATCAACCGATTGGTAATGGCTAATTGTGTCTACATTCCAGTTACCAGTGTCGTGACTAGCTTTTTCAATTACGACATTTGTTTAGAAATCGCAGACAGATAGCTTCATTACGGGAACAAGAGATAGTTAAAATTCGTCTGTTTAGATTTCATGGAGATTAAAGCATATAAAATTGCGTATATTAATATATAAACTCATTGGTTTTCTTTTAAAATCCCATTTTACTATGTTTGATCCTTATAGATAACAAGCGCTCGCCTTAAAATTTCATACTGCATAAGTTAAGAGCTCGATCCCCGCTGGCACCAAGGTATTTGTTAATTACAATTTTAATTAGGTAAAATATCGCAAGAAAACCATCATGTCTAAAAATTTAAAAAAACTTGCTGCTCTAAAACCCCTTAGGAGTAATAAGGAGGAGCAGGCCCAGCCCTGGGACGTATATAGGCTGTTACTTCATTGTTTATTCAAGGTGTAACTGCTATATAAAACACTTACGGAAGCAGTCAAATAATATTATAATTCTACTCTATTTTGGCATCACAAATTTCGTGTAATGCAGATTTTTCCTAAGGGAAATGACAGACATATATTGCAGCCTACGACTGATGGCAAGGCAACTGTTTGATACGGTGATTGAATAAGGAATAATAAATATCCGGTAATACCGGCCTCGGTTTAAGCTAAGTCACTGCGCTTTACCATCTTCGGCGGCATCACAACTTATCATCAGGTAGAATAGTAGTCAAGCACTGGCTTAGAATAGTTAAAAAATCCGATCCGCTTCTTTATTATTTAGATCTCTACATAGCATAAAACAAAGTCACTTCCCGCCGTCTGTACTCTTAGATATTTTAAACTACGCAACAGATTTTGATGCGGTTTACATCAATAGATGGAATGATTCAAGAGGAAGATTTATATGTATAATACATGCACATTATATATTATACAATTCTTCTGTCCGTGTGTATGTGACTCAACTCCTTCTAAACGGCTGCTACGATTTTGATGAAATTATGTGTGTGTGTGATTAAGTTGATTAGAGAATGGTTTAGATTCACAATTGGACCCGGTAGGTGGCATTGTTGTCGAGATCCAGAAATCAACCGTGCGAAGCCGGGGCGGATCGCTAGTAATTTATAAAACCGATAAACAAAAGACTGCTGCATAACAATATGTACCGCTGGTCAAAGACGTAAGAAGAGGGAGCGCGAATTAAATAATGTACTTCTTATCTAATCTTAAAATATCATCTACAAATTTTCAATATTTCCTTCGTATTTTATATACATTTAGAGTGACAAACGAGCTAATAGTTTATCTAATGGTAAGCGCCCACTGTAGTGGCCCTTCAACTCATCTCAAAAAAGGCTATAGATTTGTTGTCACCAGCTGAGGACAAAGCTGGTATGCCTTACAGACAATAATTACACTGTCTCATCTACCCTTCAAATCGGACAACACCAGTGGGTGCACTGCAAAATAGCAACAAGACCAGGTAAGTGTAGTACCCACTTCTATCTATCGATCTATCTATAACAGCCTATAAAAGTCCATTGCTAGACATAGGCCTCCCCCATGGATTGCCTAATAGGGGGATGTTGCCATAGTTGCCACGCCACGTTTTATTCAGCTGTTATCAGCAAGATGCTGCTGCCCAGTTTTAGTTTCCCTATGTCGCCTCTTACGACACCCACGGGACGATATGGGGTATTTTTACACCGCCATTACACGGTTACCCACTTGGATCTTCTAAAAGGAGCCCTACAACCTGATTAAAGTGACTATGTTTACATGTTAAGATTTGTAGAGGCGTTATAACAGTCGTTTTATCTGTAAATGATTAAAGCCGCAAGTGTGTGTAAGTATACAAAACTTCTGTAATACACATTCATAAATATTCGATAATAAATGCCTTTCAGTATTACACGCCAAACTTTACTCGCCTACGTGATTGAATAAGTACGCAGTAAAAAGCATTGCACAAAACAACGCTATAAAAAACGTATCAACCATTAAATCGATTTCGTTTAATTTCGATCGCGAACAATGAGCGCAACATCGTTGCAACTTGTACTTCGTATATTTATTATACGTTCGCTTACAATAAAGGAGAGTGCATCATTCCGCACCATTCTCTTCACTGTATACATCAATTTCCGATCGCAGTTACCTCTAGATAAAATATGTTAGTGGTTTGTAATTTGCATATTAAATTACGTTGTCTTATTGATTTGTCAAACGTAAATGGTATAATTTGAATAAAGTATTTAACTACCAAGCTAATAATCTATCTATCTAATCTAATATATAAAAATTAATGTTTGTTGTTCGTATTTTATGCGCTGCCATACCGTTCATCAGATAGCGCTAAAACTTTGTCAACTTATTGCTTGCACTTGCGCGAAGGTTCTAGGCATATTACAATTGACTTACAGTGGGTGGCGCGCGTATCGTACCGACAAATTTATTTTAATGTCATATATACTTCAACTTCAATGTATTATCATTCCTACTTAAACAATACAACTCTTCCAAATTTAAAACGATATTTCCACCATTATTTCTTCTGCGGCTGCAATGCGCCGAATAACAGCTAGTATAATATATAAAAAAATTGTTTATCAATGTTTAGTTTTATACACTGTATTTTAGTTTTGTAAGTTGTATAATGTTTTATTCTATTTTTTTATAATTTTTAGTGTTCTTTATTATTTAATTCTTTAAATTTACATTATGCCAGATCAAAGCAATATTATTCTATTTTTAGCTCAACTAAGCCACTGACAGTCTTTATTACCTAAATTAGAGTTGTAATTACATTACTTATACGTCTCATAGACAAAACTTATGTTTGACTCAACTCATGAGCCGTAGTCATTAGTTTTTGACAAGAGCACCAGCAGAATGGTTAGCGCTTGCAGTTTAAATCGAATCAGCGTTGTGGTTAGGTTATTTCACTGATCATAATAATTCGAAAGTCTATTTATTGCTGCAATATTATTGATATAAAATATAAATTTGGTGCAATTATGTATGTTTTTGTAACTTCAAATGAAGGAAGCGTTGATATCCGGAGGACTAAGATGAAATGCCTCATAGTTTGTATGTAATTGTTCTGGCTCTATTACCTTTCAAATCGTAACATGCAAGTATTAATACTTCATAATAATACTTTATTAGACTTAAATAAAATGATACACCGGTTCCTAATGAGCCCTAGATCCTGAACTAGGAATCCTGTATATCGGGAGCTAGTCCCTTTCATAATTTATGCATAAATCAATAACATTCATTATAAAGTTCAATTCAATTTATTTACATTGTTTAGTTATTACTAGGATAAACAAAAAATATCGTCAGCGTCATAAGCCTACGAGTAAATCAATACCTCTAGAATCTCTCAAGTTTAGTAGATCTGGTCTGAAAAGTTATCTCCCTTATGATACGAGACTACTAACACCGGACGTTAAGTGATGGATTCGAATTAATTCCATTACTCCTCCTCCACATAACAAATTTTGAGGCACTATTATTATATCAGGTTTGGTTGGAAATTACAAATAAAAATTATTTCTCCAGAGTCAAAATATTTTCATAAAAATATTACATTTGCATAAAGAAAGTAATATCATATTCACTGTTTCTTGTTGACTGATGCTTTGAAATTTACAAGTACGGTACGACAGTCCTATTACTCGACCCACATCTCGACCCCACAGTCCTCTTACCAAGACGCCACAATTATAATAATTGAATCAGGAAACTGATCCCCTCACGAAATAAAGGTATAAATAAAACAAAAGGGCGGCTCGTCATCACAGAGCCACGTTCCAAATTTATTAAGACCAAGCTTTCAACCAAAAAAATAAACGCGCTACCGGAAACAGTTGATATTGATTTTTATTATTTTAAAGTATAGAGTACACTTTATAATTATAGCTGGTCTAAATGGTATATAAATATGTAGACCATACGGTAAACAGAGGAATTAGTTTGCAAACTATTATTCGTGATTCTGTTTACAGTACCTAATAGCCATTTATGTTCATTTTAGCATTATATTTATTCTTCATTTATTCATAACGTCTTATGAGAATTGTTTATTGAGCCTGAGTCAGATTATATTTAACAATGTCTTGCATTTCGCAACCAATTTCAAACATTGTGAAACAAGATTGTGAAGTAAATAAAAAATCAAACATGTGCTCACAATCAATAGGTAGCAAATTTGCAAAAAAAAAAATCTGTGCGGAAGCGTCGGGAAAGTTACCCGGATTGCGAGTCTGCATATTTTCACCTCAATAAAAGGAAAGTGGTCAGTTATTAGGCCTTCATTAAGTTTACTTAATTAATATTACCGCTCATAATAACACGCGGGCGTTACTGATGTTTATTCGATTATTACTTTATCATTGACACGTCATTAACCTCGTGTATTTTTAATTAACAACAAACATACTTTTCATAATTATTATTCAGTGTTACAGCGCTTACGTCTGCATAAATTGGATTTAATATCACATATTGATTAATGTGGGGTGCCTAGGGGGAGGCATTTGTTCAGCAGTGGACTCATGAAGGATTGTAATGATATGAAAGAAACCATTCTAAAACCTTACAATAAAAAATTACAGCGGTATCAGCGGTGATCCAACACCGCTTAATCACGTACTGTAAAATTTTAAAACAAGCGCTCCGCAGCTATATACAAAAACTTATTAATACAATATTTAGTAACCTGTTTTCCCAAGATCCTTATACTGGATACGGCAGGAGCTCTTGGGTGATGTACACATTGGTTTAATCGAATTCCAAAAATTAAAATCTTGCCTTTTAATCGTATTTGCATATAAATCAAGAAATTTAAAGATGCAATAAAGTTTCTTTATTGAGAAAAGAATGTAAAGAACTGATGTGTAACGAATATAATATTGTATTATGAAGTCTTGGACCGTTATGACCGATTGTGTTCGTTCATTCAAAATTCAATTTTTTGATAGTCCCGGGCTATTTGTCACTGTTGCATTTCGAGTAGAATGCAACTTAGCCACAACACTAATAAAAATACAGACTGTTGACATGTAACTACATAATTTATAACTTATGTAGGCACATAACTTCACTTAAATATTTTAGCTGTCATGTTCAATAATTCATATATATATCTTTAAGATATATATGAATTGTTGAATATGACAGCTAAAATATTTAATAATCAATAATCAATAATTCATATATATCTTTAAGATATATAATAATAATCATATTCAATAATTCATATATATCTTTAAGATATATAATAATAATCATATTCAATAATTCATATATATCTTTAAGATATATATGAATTATTGAATATGACAGCTAAGATATTATCTTATAGTCCACTTAACACTACCACATGAGTAAAGAAATCGTACCGACACTACATACTTACTTATTTTATTACTTTGTATAAAAAATAAAGAAACATACTGCACCCATACATATTTTTATTAAAGCATGTTTCAATTTAATACTAAAATGATGTAAATAATCTTTTTATTTTGGCACCGCGTTTTATTCCGGTTTGCCTACTATATCTGCTGACCCAATCCATAAAAGCAGCCGTAGATAAAATCTTGAATGTATTTCAATCTTATCGGCATCAATCGGCTTATCAGCGTCGTATTTAGCACTTCTCACGTCGATATTGTATTTATGAAATGCTACAATTTTTATACAAACATCGCGAAATTCACGTTGTACAAAAATCAACTTTCGTCGGCGTATATGGTGATAGCGAGCCGCATTTCGACACGGTACCAGCACAACATCAATTTTTCGCATTGCTTAAGCTACGTCTTAATTAATGGCGGTTAATTACCCGAGTTGGGAAGTTACATGCGAAGTCGGCATGACTCGAAAGTCACAAGTTCTCAATTCGACGTTAGTGCAAAAACACTAATTGTTGGTCCTCAGGAATCTGGATAGTTTAGATTGATCTTATTCCATAAGGAACACTTAACGATATATGTATAACGAAAATATATGTATATATTTTATGTTCTTTATATGTAAGCAAAGGATTAAATTTTGGCCATATCATAAAATGTATTTTAATATAATTAGAAAATTCAACTAACAATTTAGAAATATACTCATTATAATATGAACAAATGTAAATAACACACCCGGTTTATTATTATTAACTTATTTGAAAAAATTCCACAGGTATGTGCATTGTGCATATTATGCGACTAAATTTCTTAACTATGTAAAATAATAACAAGTGAAATAATACATGTCCAAGTGGCTTTGCCATTTTGAGTCCATCTTATTAGCAATTGCCCTGAGAAATCTGTTGTGATCGCCTCGAACTCTGCTCAATACGGATGCCACTCTTTTGCATCTGATGGCATAAAAATTATCAGTGCACTCCTCGGCAAACATCCCTGTTTACAAAAAAAACCAAAGCAGCCTTATGAGCATCCTGAACGCTTTACTATATTGGATACGAAGGGCACTGTAAGGATTTAATTGTATAATTCATCCAAACTGCTCCTGTAGAGTAGTTAATGCCATCAAAAACATAACTTGTAAAAAAAAACAAGTCTCGTAACTCAGTTCTTTTACCGTAAAAAGTTGTGAGATCCATGTAATACCAAGTCTGTTAATTTATTCAGTCCCTACTTAAGGGTCCTTCTTTCTTAAGTTATTACGTAATTAGCTAACCTAACAACATCTTATAGTGACACATCAATACTAAAAATCTTTTATATTTTAAATAAATAGATTGACTTGGCCATCAGGCTCTAGTTTTATCCACAATGAAGTTATAGGGGTTCGAAAATGGCCTGAACTGCTTCGAGAAAAGGATGGTACGGCCGTGTCGCTTTTTTGCTCGACTTTTTTGTTTTTTATAGGATAGGATGATAAACGAGCACACAGTCCACCTGATGGTAAGCGGTTGCTGTGTGACCCATAGATATCTACATTTATCCTCAATAAAGAATCAAAATGCAGAAGCGTCGTCACCCGTGAGGACTAAGATGGAATGCCTCTTTTCCAGTAAAATGGGTCTCCGGTTCTCTGTACTCACCATACGAAACACAGCAGTGTCTAGCTGCCATTTTACGCTGGTATTCTGTGAGAGCGTGGTCCTTCCCCGGTCGAGCCGACCCATTCGTGCTACAACTATACTACTAATATAGCTGCAGCATGGCTCTACCACGTGCCGTGCCCCCAGATAGTAAGACTTAGAAACAGTGATTTTTGTTTATTTCGAGCAACCAGCGGATCAAAAAGTTACTTCGCAATGCCAATGCCCTCCATTCCCTCTCAGTATACTTAAGATCATTAATAACATTATGTCCCAGTTATTTAAATTGCTTAACTCAGTTGAAAGTGCAACCACTGAATATTATTGAAGATATTACTTAGGACGTTTGCTCCTCGAACGAAAGACTTTGAATGTATGTGTTAATTTAATAATGCAATCCAAAATCCGTAAAAATTTAAAATAGCTATCTACCTATCTATGATGACTGTGTGGCGCAGTGGCTTAGTGGCTTTAATTGCGGCGGTCGCGGGTTCGTATTCCGCACGTAACAAGAATCCGCATTGCTTACTGCCTACACGATACAGGAGAATATCCTAGTATGGACGTTACGTCCATACTAGGATATTCTCTCTGAATTATAACATAAGGTCTGACTGAATATTTTTAAAACGAACACTGTAACATTTAAACTTTAAAACAAATCTGCTTAGTGTACCCTTTCCTTGCAAACAGTTTAGAGGTATTTTCGGAAACAGTGGTAAATAAGAAATTGACTTTTCATAAGTATTCTGTAATTTATTGAATAATATATAATTCCAGAAGTATTTTGTAATATATTAATAATTACATTGAATTAATAATAAAGCCGTATAAATGCAGTGTTTTTCTAGAATAAATATAAATTCACAATTTATCTTTTTATGTAGTTCTTTAAATATTTCAGGAACTGGTCAAGCTACGTTCAGCTGTTTTAGACAAAACCACAAATCATTAAATACGATTTATCCTTAAAACAACTTTGCTGACTGTCTGAACTCGTCTGTCGACTAGATGACCCATATCTAAACATTTTAATCTGCAGGCGATAGAATGATTTATCAATTCCAAATATTGCTCTCATCAGGTCAATCACCTCCGAAAATAGTTTAACGACCTTTACTTTTTACATTGAGTTTGTGATATAAAAAAATATTTGTTTCCTTTTACAAGGATAACAATCGAGCAAACACACCATATGATGGTAAGTGGACGCTGCGGCCCATAGAATATTCCACCAATCCATTGTTAATTAAGGATTAAAATGCCTCTACCTTGTGACTCCTGAAAAATAAGTTGGAATGTTGCAGGTTAAAGGGTATCCGGTTCCCGTCACTCAACATACGAAACAGATCATTATGCTGCTACACGTTGATATTTTGTGGGGCATGGTCCTTCCCCTGTCGAGCCAACCCATTCGTGCTGAGTCCATATTACATCTGCAGCGTGGCTTTACACCAGCTATTTCTAAAGTGGCTTCCGCGGAACCTAGGGGTTCCGTAGAAAAGTCACCAGGGTTCCGCGAAATCATTTTTGTTGCGCATACAACTGTCAGATATAAAACTGAACTATAAAGCAATAATTGATAGAACGGTGAAGCAATTTCATTCTTCACATAAAAGTTAAAGTAAAGAATAAAGTGTTTTACTTTTAAAATATTTCTAATAAAAGTTTTTGTTCTCATTTAAATTACATTGTCTTTGATTTGTAATCATTTGATATGGGGTTCCATAAAATAAAAGGTATTTGATGGGTGTTCCGTTATCTAAAAAGTTTAGGAACCCCTGCTCTACAGTATATAAACTTAAGAGTACTGTGAAAATTTATTGGAGACGTATATGCAAGGTTCCTCTTTGTATGTCAAAGTGGCAGTACTACCTACTCATCATCATCAATCTGTTGGTTAATAGATTGACATAAGCTGCATATTGGCGGTTGGATGGAGGGATTAGCGACGGTGGTATCAGCGATATTGAATCTCGCCCACTTTCCATGTTGCGTCGCTAAAAGATACCTAAGGATTTACTGTTCAAGGCTCTGTGCACTCTCCATTACAGTTCCGTACATTTTTCTCCTACGATAAAAAACTACAACAATAATTCTACAGTACGTTAAAAATAAACTAAGACTTAAATGACACCAACAGAACGAAACGGGAGAGATGAATTCAACTACGCCACCAACACAGCATTGACTCTGGACGAATTATATTAAATGTAATTTCACGCAAGTCTCGTCGAATCCTGATAACCAATCGCTTTACTTTATTCTGTAGTCTAAAACCAGCTTACATTAAAAAAATCGTGTGGCCTCTTAATACTTTACTTTTGATCAATAAATCGGCTGTAAAGCGATTAATAGCCCCAGAGGAGAATGTATTGAACCGTAAGCGGTAGGTCCGCTCATGCAGCGTGTAACGAAATGCTGGAATGTAAAAGAATAACTCATATTGTAATAAACTTGTAATTTATTGACTTTCTGTTTTATATTATACCGTTATTTGTTTTAATTTCGGTAACGCTTTGGTGAAATGGCAAGCAATACCAGGAGAGATATGCATATTATATTTATTCCTAAAAAATAATAACGCGATTTAATTATAATATGTATGATATCTTAAGAGAAACTTTATATTTAAAGTATAATAAGTCCCACTGCAACAAAGAAATGTCCGCCGCGCTGTCTCAATGCGTGTCGGCGAACTTCACATATCTTTGATATATTTTTATAATTTCTTAGTGCTTACCTTCACCGCCGAGCACGTGGTAAACCAGGACTTAAAATTACAATTAAAAGAATAGTAAAATAATTTGAAATAAGTTATTTTTTAATAACTTCTATACTCACCATAAATTGTGTGCTACATGCGTCATTCTTTGTAATATTGAAGTGACAGTCTACCTTATTAAGTCTTTGGTAAGTGGGTTCAAGCCATGGTTACCACCAACTAACCTCAAAAGCAAAGAACCTCACATACGCGTTTTCACCTCTAAGGACTAAGATGGAATGTCTCACAGCTAGTAAATTGTACTGGCTTGGGCACTCTTTAAGCCGGAACATCGCTATAGATGCACTGATGCGCGGCAGCAAAAATATAGGTAAGCTTAATATTGACTTTTGTATCTTAATATCGATCTTGTATTAGAAATTAGACCTAAACTTCGAAAATTATGATTTCGATCATAAAATTACACACATAGTCACCTTGTAGTAGATTTTTATATTTGTGTACGCTAATAAATAATTATTGATAATTTAGCAAACTCCAATTAGAATATGAGGCTTGTGCACAGCGGTAGAATGGTAAAAAGACAAGTATTAATAAGCATTAGTCGCTCGTTGAAATCCAGCCTTTTATTTAGCACCCTAAGAGGGTAAATAGTACTCAAGAGCAGCCAGTTATTAACGCGCCCCCTTACATCGCTTGTTGCATCCCCTCGAATATCTTTCCGGGGCCAATTAATAATCAATTACTTTCGAGAAGGCAATTTACAATGTACTCGTATTACCTACATTTTCAAAATAAATGCACCCGCGATCAAACAATTTTAGATTAGCCTTTTGTGATAATTCAATTTTTAGATACGATCAAATCATTTGAATAACGGTAATGAGATTGGTTATTGGGAAGACGTTACCAAATACATAAACCTTAGCCTACGAAATTCCGGAAAGTTCTAAATAATTAATAGAAACAGGCGTTACTTTGCGAAAGTCCATTTTATTAAAGATATTAAAGTTAATTAATTACTAATTAACATACAGAGATCTTATTTTTAAACGGGTCTTAGCTAATTAACTCAATTTTAACATCTTCGATGAAAGTTTACAGTTGACAAACAACTTAACACATAAAGACTATTAAACATCAACACAGAAAAGCTACAGTTACTAAGCGATACGTATATTTAACCAGACGCGCGAATTGAACAGAAAATTGATAATTACAATATATTAGTTATTAGTGGCATTCCGTCGTTAGAAACGCTAAGTGCCCATTCGCACTTGCAGTTTGCGGCACGCGAGGATACCGCTACGAAGTCAATCACCGAGTACTGTCGTGTCAATAAATTTAAGCTCAACGAGGTAATATACACGTCTGCGTCGAGTCAACTGCTTTAATTATTCTTTTAAGTACACGTTTTTCACCACCTATCTCCGAAACGTATGACTGGTCCTGTGAAATCTTTAGCTCGCGCCGAAAGATTTTATCTCAATTAACACACCTGGATATAAAGTAGGTTACAGATTAAATGACTTACAGTGGTAACGTGAATATCAGTTTACTTTCTATTTAGTGGTGGTCTGGCTTGTCTTTCTGGCTGGTGAGCTGGCTTATAGATATCGAAAAACCTTTAATCATAATATCTATTTTTAATATTACCTACATTACCTTTACCATTACTATACCACGTGAAGCTGTTGATCCTGCTCCTAATCTCTCTCCGGTCGTGTCAGAATGCCATCCCATCGGACTATGAGGGTGAGTGAATAGAGAGTGCAACTGTGCTTGCGCACACACTTGTGCACTATAATCCTGTCGTGCGCAGATGTCTAGTCTCCGTTAAGACTGGCCGCCGTGATATAAATTCGGTCTGGAGGACATTCTTCACCATTACCAATACAGCCTATCAAAAGTTCACTGCTGATTAGGCCTCCCCGATAAATTGCCTCATAGTTGCCGTAGTGTCCACGCTTAGCAGACGTTTCCAAACCGCAGTTTTATTTTCTTCACACAGTCCACCTGATGGTAAGTGGTTGCTGCGGCCCATAAACATCTACATCTATCCTCGATTACGAATCAAAATGCAGATACGTTGTCACCCGTGAGGACTAAGATGGAATGCCTCGTTTCCAGTAAAAAGGGTCTCCGGTTCTCTACACTCACCATACGAAACACAGCAGCGTTAAGCTGCTATTCTACGCTGGTATTCTGTGAGAGCGTGGTCCTTCTCCGGTCAAGCCGACCCATTCGTGCTACAACTATACTACTAATATAGCTGCAGCATAGCTCTACCACGTACGTTTTATTTTCTAATTGTTTTTAGGAAGACGCTACTGGTCATCTCCTGGATTGCTTCCTTCTGTCGCCTCTTGCGACACCCACGAAACGATATGGGGTAGTTGGATATTCTTACACCGCAACAGGGTTAAATTACATTAATTTTGAAATATTTGACATTTTATCATATATTTGGAGCGAACATATATGGTGTTAAAAACAATAAATCCATTTAAAAAAAATCGGATTCAAGATATAGCTAGAAATGTCCGCTAAGTCTTGCTAAATTTAGGAATGAATCCAAAAAATAACAAACGCCTGTTTCTTCTTACAAATTATCTTTTATGATATAATGGACCTCGTTTCTAAAATATTTAAACGGTAAAATTCAAATGTTATCTTTAAATCTATAATAAAAATATCAAGAAATAAAGTATAGAATATAAAATATTATTTCTATTAGATCTGCATGAAATTTAACTCATTTTAATTTTCCTAAAGAAATGTTTAATTAAAATGGAAAGTGGCAACATTGGATCGAGTACGAATTATCAATTTAGGCTTAAGACACAGATGTGATCGAGTCCCGTTAATTGGTCGCAATTTGCGCCATTCCCGACGATCGCCTAAAGCGCGAAAGCCGGCCATTTTGTGTTTTCGCTTGTACATCAAACAATAATTAAAGCAATTATACGAAAGCCGTGAGACTTAATCTAATAGATATTTTTGGTTAATTATGTTATAAAATAGAGCAATATTTTTTAAGTTTCTTACGAACACACAGAAACTGTGAGTTTCTTCAGTAACAATAATTTCAAACAAATATGAAGTGGTGTAATGAGAAAGAATAACTATTAGGCTAGGTATATGATAGGGTGCGAGACAATTATCTTATTATCTTAGTATTCATACACTCAATCATATAAAATACTTAAGTAAGTTGTAAAATTTTCTTATTTTTGAATAAACCTATTCTCATTTTTAATAAAGTTATGATGCTATAACCCTTAAGAACAGACAGACAAAAGGAGGTTCTTTTGTTCTTGTGCTTCTATGAAAGTGGAAACATAAAATGAGAGAAGGCCTGTGCTTTGAAGTGTGCCTCTTAAGTTATTTAAGTATCTCATATATAACTGAACCTCAATGTACTTCTTAGGCAGTTTAGTTAAAAATACTTCCTTATTTTTATAAGCCCAAACGAGTTTATGATAAATAAACTGTATTCTCTTGAATTAATTATTTTATCCCTTATTCAGTAACTTTTTAAGACGAAAACACATTTTTACATGATTTAGCCACGCTGCAGCTATGCTACCTATACATATCTACCATATCTACAGCACGAATGGACTACGCTTTCACAGAATTCCAGCGTGAAACAGCAGAATAATGCTGCTGCATTCGTTTGTGAGTATAGAGAACCGAGACCCTTTATATTGGAACTAGGCACTCCATCTTAGTAATCAGGGGTGACAACATAGATGTAGATGTTTATGGGCTACAGCATCCACTTAACATCAGGTTATTTGTTGTCTATTTGTTCGTTTGTCACACTTATGGCCAAATACACAAACGCTACTCAATTTTAAGATGTCGTTATGTCTCGTGTTGTTACAGTCACTTTGACTTAAAGTGATAGAGACAGCACGAGACTTAACGGCATCTTAAAATTGAGCAGCGTTTGATTATTTGGGCATTAATCTATAAAAACAAAGATCAGAGTATTAGCTAAAGTAGCATAGCAGCTCTGACATGAGACGACGAACTAAGAACTAACGAAGGAAAAAATACGGCACTGTTTGTGACTATGAAACATGCCAGGGTTGCCTAACGATCCGTAAACAAGCTACGTAGCTACGTAACAAAACTGCACCAATGTTATTTACAGACGCGCTACGTTTTCCGTAAAATGCAAAGCCACGCTCGGATTTTTTCTAGTGAAAATTCAGACTGTCCGACCCGGAGAGTGAAAAAGACATCAATTAGGAAAATATGTTATTATAATTTGTATGGGGGGCCTATGTTCAGCAGTGGACATTTATAGGCTGTAATGGAATGGATAATGGTTATAAATTTTTTTTTTTCATTCATTCTTAACAGCGTTTTTAAGTTAACTGTTGGATAAAACTTAAGCGTTAAGTGGTATGCAACTTAAACGTTTATACAATGATTTCACTGGGTTATATAATGATTTCATCATCATCATCATTACAGCCCTTCACAAGTCCACTGCTGAACATAGGCCTCCCCCAAGGAATGCCACAAAGCACGGTCCCGAGCCACCTGCATCCATTGACTTCCTGCATGTCTTACCAGGTCGTCACTCCATCTAGTGGGGGGACGCCCTACCCTTCGCCTGCCTGTACGAGGCTGCCACTCGGGAACCTTTCTTCCCCATCGGTTGTCGGTTCTTCGAGCTATATGGCCGGCCCATTGCCTCTTCAGCATACTAATTCTTTGGGCTATGTCGGTTACTCTGGTTCTACTGCGGATATCCTCGTTTTTAAGTCAATCACGCAGAGAAACGTCGAGCATAGCCTTCTCCATAGCTCGCTGAGCGACTTTGAGCTTCCTCATATGGCCAGCAGTGAAGGACCACGTCTCAAATCCATAGGTCATCACTGGCAACACGCACTGATTGTACAATCTAGTTTTGAGGTTTCGTAGGACTTTCTCCTTAGTTATGGGGGCGTTTAGCTAATATAAGTTGCACAAGGACAAACAGTTAGACCCAGACAATTTAAATAAATGTCACACAAATACTGGTTCTGTGAGGGAATCGAATACACAACCACAACCAATCGCTTCACTACCGTGCTACCGAACCTTAGAGTCTTGACCTTGCCTTGTAATGATTATATTGACTTGAATTCTACAAATTACATTATACGTGGTAGGGCCACGCTGCAGCTGTATTGTAGCTGTAGCACGAATGGGTCGGCTCGACCGGGAAGAACATGTGAACGTCTTGTCTGACGAGAAGATGTGTCGTAATCTCCTGAACGCAAAAAAAAATCATATAAAACAAATCGACGGATTCAACTCGGCTGGGCAGCCTAGTTGAATCCGTCGATTTTTTTACGCGAATACTGCGCATTAAATGAAAGTAATAATTTTTATTAATTATTTTATTCAAAAAATATTACTTTTTTGAATAAAATCATTAATCAAGTGTTCCAGTGAAAAACTTTGTTGAATACATAATATGGTAAATAAAAGCTTAAAATTATAAATAAAAACATGCGTGAGCGTCGTGGAACACTCGGTTGGAACGAAGTTCCTTTCGTAGTATATTATTATTGATAAACGTATTATATTATTGATTAACAAATAAAAATAAATGAATTACTAGCGTCTATTAAAATGAAGCGTCATTTAAAATAAAATAATATTTCTTTCATGGCAAGATAAGAAAAAGTGTGAGGGAGATAGATATTATTCCATCTCGCTTCCTTTAGCCGCCAAGGCCGTCGACACTACGTCAGAAGGGGTCGTGACGGAAAAAATCTTACACATTTTCTCGCCTAGCGCCAAATTCGTACCGTCCGGTAAGGAACTTCGTTCCAAAAATTACTTGGTTTAGGCGTAAATCGAACCAGAATCGCTTAGATTTTGATTTTCCACGGCTTACCTGTAACAAATTAATTAATAATATTAACATTATTCTTGTTTTCATTAACAATTACGACGTACTTAATTAATAATTTAATTTACTTTAATATGTGTTAGGATTCCTTTTTACCTAGTAGTCTGTCTGGGCAGGTACAATACTCTTACCTGTTTCAGCCGTCAAACAGAAGTGCTTGCACTACAATGTTCCGATCTGAACGCTGTAGAGAGCCAGTATAATTACCGGCTGTGAAGAATTCCATCTTATTCCTCTGAGGTGATAAAGTATCTCTACGGTAGCCTTTTTATTTGAATATGTCCGCAGGTGTCCATGGGCTACAGTAGCCCATTCCCATCAGGTAGACTGTAAGTTGTTGTAAATCCCCAGTTTCATCGTAATCGGATGAATGGTATAAGAAACGCATAGAAAACTAAAAAAAACATACATATATAAATAGTTTTTTTTTTGTCAGTAACTTTCGCACAACTCCTTTTTATATGGGTAAGATGTATTTTTCAATATAATAACGGTTCCCAAAATCGGCTTTTTCCCGAGACATGTGCTACGATGTGAAAATGATTTAAATGGTGGAAGTCGGGAAAAAGGACCGATTTCCGCGCCACATAAAACGTACTGCTAGGAAGGTTTTTAAGTGAATCATTATTGTTCAATACCAGCAAACGTTGCGTATTCTAGACACTGCCAGATTTCATAGTCATGGAAGAATAAGAATTTCTCTTATGTCGTATGGGCTTTACACACAATATTTACAGATTGACAAGCATTCAAATTCGGAATAATTATTTGTAGATCATACTAAATAGTTGATCCGTGCGTCTCTTGAACTCGCGGTCATCAGCGCCGCAGCCAAATTTTAAGCGACATTGATGGTATTATATATTTTTTTAATTTATATATTAACATGTAATTTTAAATGTTACAAATATAAACTGTAAGAAATTTTCTAATTCATAAGAACCTAACGGCAAAATACTACTGTGTAGTGGGGGTGGAAGAATATACCCTACCTCATATCGTCCCGTGGGTGTGATAACAGGCGGCAGAGAAACAAACCAGGAGATAAGAAGAAGCGTCTTCCTTACAACAACTAGAAAAATAGAAAAAATCTGCAATTGGCAACTGCCTAGCGTGGCACCTATGGCAAATATGATGACTTTTAATAGGTTGTAACGTTTACGACGGCAAAATATACACATTTGATGTATACATAAAGCCGAAAGTCAGATTAAATGATACATAATATGAGTACATGCGTGGGGTAAACTGAAAAATTTGCATAACTTACTGCTTTTCAAATTATTCTCCATTAAATTTTAGACACTTTTTCATTCGTTCAAACCATTTTTGTAAACGTAAGGAGCATTGGCCTGAGGGCATGTTTCTCACGTGCTGCAACGCTATGTACCGACACATTAAAAAAAATATATGCGTGAGTGTCGTGGAACACTCGATTGGAACGAAGTTCCTTTCGTTGTACATATATTATTATTGATAAACGTATTATATTATTGATTAACGCTAGTAATTCATTTATTTGTATTTGACAAATAAATGAATTACTAGCGTCTATGAAAATGAAGCGTCATTTAAAATAAAATAATATTTATTTCATGGTAAGATAAGAAAAAGAGCGAGAGAGATGGATATTAGTCCATCACGCTTCCTTATAGCCGTCAAGGCCGTCTACACTACGTCAGAAGGAGTCGTGACGGAAATATCTTACACTTTTTCCTAAATTCGTACCGTCCGATAAGGAACCTAGTTCCAATAACTATTCTTTTTTGTCATGAAGGTACTATGTGCTACAAATTATTTGAAACGTCGGGATTGAATAATGCAAATTGACCGCGATAAAATCCATAACATAGGATATATTAAAAAAATCAATATGCCATATTATTTCGTAAACAAACATTAAAGCCTATTTTACGCTGTGTAACAGGACGGCACATAAACACTACCCATCACGGTATCCTGATGTCTCCCTAAAGGGAAAATATTTCTTTTCTAGTTTCGCACAAAAGCTTCAGTTTTTTGTTCGAAAGAAAAATGGGGACATTCGCGCTACGTTGAATACATAACTGGTGCTTAGCTGAAGAGTGATTAAGACTTTGTAAGCTATAACTTAAGGATCGTAAAACTAAATTTGAGGATTAAGTTTGTTGCTTTATTCAACTTTAAGTAATTATGACCACATGGTGACCTATTCAATTAAATAAATTAAATAATCTATCTAAAAAAATCGAACTAAGTGTTGAGTTTTTGTGAAAAAAATTGTTAAGTTGAAAGGTATTCGTATCGTTATCGACTTTTGGTCATATCGGCAAACTCGACTAAGAACAACATCAAATCTAGTTCTATCAATTCTCAAACAGCCAGTGGTCAGTGGCCGTTCTATGCGTAAGTAAAGTGTGTGTATGTGTGCGTGTGAATTTAATTTTATTAATAATTATAGGATACCACAGCGGAAATATACGAAGGAAAAATACGGTCCTGCACCTACAGGATGTAGGTGCAGGACCGTACTTTGTAGCTATCTATGGGGGGGAGCGTATGTTTAGGGGGGGGGGCGTATGTTTAGCATGATCATCTTCAAGCAACAAAGTACTTGAAACGTTGAGAATATAAAAATACGTCCATCAAGAGAGATAAAATCTTGTTAACGCTCTCTGGTTTTTAACGACGATGGTTATTATCACTCGCTAAGTGAATCTAAGTTCTTAAATAACGCATTAGGATAAATTTTACATTTAGAACTCTAGATACTATGCAGTTACTCTGGCCCTAACTACAAGTTCGTCATCCCATCTCATAGTAATCAAACATAAGCTCGTTTAACGCAAACAAACTGAACAAACAGACCATATAAAGACTTACAATCGGAAAACGACATACGAACGTTAACACAAACTAAGTTCACAAATAACTCTTTAAACAACAATTCGATGATGGAGCCGAAACACCAAATGGGACTCGTCCGAGGGCGTCAGTAATAAAACGATGGTAACGGGCCAACAATGCCCTTTGTTTTCAGTGCAAATAGCGATACTGCGCCCCACTTTGGAATCTAATTGAGGCCGACGCGACAGTTAAAATGAATATGGCGTTAGGCATTGAAAAGGCTTTCATATTTTAGCAGAGACAGGGAAAACTTTAAACATTTCTATTCATGAGATATTAACCTACAAATCGGATATACGTTTAATAGCTGTAAAGACAATCTACACAAACAGAAAGACGTTATATTAATAGGTTATAAACAAGATGTGTATGCAATCTGATATTTAAAATATATAACCATCAGGAGATTAGATCTAAAAGGAAGGGATTATTTAATTACAGGAATAATGCATGTAACCTAAAACTAAAGATGTTTTTAAACGAATTATAAAAAACGAGAAGGATCTTTATTTGACTCTTATGTTTTTAATGTATGTTCTCCGATATCTTGGAAACGTCGGAACCGATGTTAATGATTCATCTTTTATTAAATTTATTATTTGTTAAGTATATTATACTTCAGCGGTAGTTCGATAAATGATTTAAAAAATTCAGAATGAAATGAAGTTATCAGTGTTATTATTTAGACGACATTCCAAGTGTTAACTTGAACTAGTGACATTCGTTTGTCCATTCAAAAGGGTAGAACAATTAATCTTTAAAAAAAGTAAAACAGACATCCAAAAACATTCCACATAATAGCTGTTAAAGGTGTGGCTTTAATTCTTCGATACAATATAATATCTTAGCACGGACTTCAGAAGCAATTATTTGATTTTTTTGTTTTTCAAGTCGGTTTTACTTTAGTTTTATTATACATTATTTTATCTTCCAATACAATAACTGCATCTTACTTGGTTCACGATTAGATCCTAAGTAAGGCAGTCCTTGAAACTACAAACACTTTTTTACGTGGTAGAGCCATGCTGCAGCTATATTATGGTTGTAGCGCGAATAGGTCGGCTCAACCGAGGAAGGACCACGCTCTCACAGAATACCAGCGTAAAATAGCTGGTCAATGCTGCTGTGTTTTGTATGGCGAGTGTAGAGAACCGGATACCTTTTTTACTGGAAACGAGACATTCCATCTTAGTCCTCAAGAGTGACAAAGCATCTGCATTCTTAATCGAGGATAGATGGTAGATATCTATGGACTACAGCATCCACCTACCATCAGGTGGACTGTGTGCTCGTTTTTCACTCTTATTCTATATAAAAAAAACTAGAGTACGCTAATGATAGTCAGTTATATTACGAATAAACTGACGATAGAAAGGGATATGAGAGAAAAGAGCCTCATACATCAACAACCACCATTGAGAATTCAGTTAGTCATGTTTATAGCAGAAGTCCGCCGGTAAATGCGGCACTAACAAGGTAACGTCCGGTAAGTTAGCTTCCTACGGTTGAAAACGATTTTCTTTATCGGAAAAATGTTTTATGAATAACGTCGGGTGAACTTACGTCTGAGATTTATTTAGGTTCGAACTTAATTTTTTATGCATTTAAAGAAATTCCTCGTATCGATAAGTGTAGTGAAAGGCGACCTGAACTATTTTTTTAACAAAAGTGACAAAGGAATTTACAGTCCACCTGATGGCAAGTGGCTACTGTAGCCCAACAAATGCAACCGTCTTTAAACAAAGAAGACTATAGATTGTCACCACTGAGGACGAAGATGGAACCCCTCGCGGTCTGTAATTATACTAGCTCTTTATACTCTTCAAATCGGAACACAGCAGTGTAGGTCCTGCGCCGCGGCCGAAACTTGGTTGGCGGCGGAGCCAAAGATCAGATCCGCCGCTGGGGTCGGAGAAGCGGGTGCTACCGAGCGCTCGATTTTCCTGGCCCCATGGCCTCCGCGTATCGCTCTCGGGAGTGGGGCCCGTTACGCAGGTGGAATTAGAAACCGTAGAGGAAGGCGTGCCTTGTGTTCCTGCCTTGCCTGAGAAGGAGAATGGGGAGGAGAAGTCCTCCCCAGAGTAGGGGTTGCCATGGGGCGGCCAGCGCTGGTGGGGCCGCGGATGTGTGCAAAGCGTTCCGGTGGCCCTGCGGCGGCGAAGGTGGAACACCATGGGGTTTTAGTCGGTGCGAGTCCGACATAACCCGTCCTTGCCCCGGCAAGCTCCCCATGCAAAAAAAAAGGTACTGCTATTTGACGGCAGAAGTAGGTAACAACTATGTTACTATGGTACTAATAAGACATGCAGGAAGTCGATGGACGGAGGTGGCCAGAGCAATACTGAAGACTAAAGGGCAGCATAAGTGGATTGGTATGACTGGAGACTGACCACGCTCGCACAGAACACTGTGAAATGGCAACACATTGCTTCTTATTTCGTATAGTGAGTGGAGTAGAAGAAAGCCCCAGATTATTTTCATAGTTGACGAGACAACTAATCACAATCCAAGTGGCTCGATACCATATTTCGTGGTACCTATTCCTTGAGGGAGGCCTATATTCAGCAGTGAAGTTGTTAATAGCTGTAATGATAATAATGATGATGATAATGATAATGTAATTACTATTTAGACAACGCCATTTAAAAGCAAAGCAAGTCTATATAGTCCTATTGGTGTGCACAGAAGAGGGTTTTAGGACAATAGTGACCACCGCGCTTTCCCAATGCGTGTTGCGGTCCTAAAAGTCCTTGAGCGATAATATCTTAAACATTTCTATAATATCTTACAATGTTTTCCATTATCAAGCACACAGTACAACAGTACTTAAAATTGTCATTAACACTTTTAGTGGCGCCGGCGGGGATCGAACCAGTTTGCTCGTGTACAATTACAATTTAAAGGCGAGCACTAATCACCTGGGTTACCACAGATCTATTTAAACATAAGTATCTTAAATAGGATCATATAAACGTCACATAAATCATATAAATTAATAGCTACGATCCCCTCTAATTGCTTAATATGCTAGATATCACTGCAGTATCCCTAAAGCCAAAGAATTTCGAACTTGTGTAATTTTTACTAAACTAATATTGTGAATAAAATTCTAATTTATTATTTTACATGCTTTTGGACTTATGTCCGAAATAAAGGTTTATTATTTTTATTAATTACTTTTTATGGTAAGTTGTCGAATTAATCGAAAAGAACTGTTTATAGTTAACATTATTACGTTTTATATTACTTTAATTACATTTTCAAAATTTAAAGAAATTAACGATATGTTTCCTTTATATAAAAAATCGAACAACCAAGAATCAGTTTTATTAAAGTATTTCTATACGCTTTAAACATGATTTCAAAAAAAAAAACTTATTACCGTTTATAATTTCAGAACTGAGATTGCCATACAATACGGAAGATAATTTTAAATATTAATAGAACATTTTACTCAGCAATAAATTTTCGAGGTGGTGTTCAAAGTGCCCGATTTCAATTAAATTGTGGTACTGCTGCGCCTTATCCGTCGATCTAACTCTTGAAATGAAACGCCCGTGAAATTGATTCGTGTACAAATATTATATACCTATTAAGTATATTATGTTAATTTACTTATACTTTAAAGTGATTGAATTTCTCACCAAAGAACTTTTATGAGCTCGAGTAATAACCACTTAATAATATTACTTCTGATCTATAAAGATAGGCTAATAATTTTAAACAGGGACATTACCACTTCAGTTTCATTAAATGTATAATTTTAATCATTTATTTCCATCACATTAAATATTATAAATGTACACTTATAAGTGATATATAGACGATGGCATTTCTGTATCGATTTTGATGGATTTTTTTTTAATAATGGTTCAGCAGTGTCTAATATTTTCTTCGTCAGTAATGCATAAGCTTTACAAGATAACTATGGGAGGCAGAAAGACCTCGTAAGCTCTGATAGGAGCTGGTAAACCATCTCGTATGTGACAGTGACGAATATCCTAAAACGGTAACGGGGAGCAGCATGTAGGTCAACGGTTTCACAGATGTGAGATTTTGGTGAAAAAATAACCAAATTTAAATAAAGAAGGAATTAAAATTTAAAACGCTACCACAGACTTTCATACGCCGTGTAGTATATTGTAGTAGTTGATTGGTGGGGGCGTATCAGAATCTATGGACCAATTTCGTACCGTAGGTGACGATTGTGGGAAATGTCAGAAGACCGTTACGGCTCTCGATAAATGGTGAAATAACCATCTCTTTTATGCCAGACGCAAAATGCCCAGAACAGCATCGGCCAGCAGCGTCAAAATGCGAAATGTCTGATACTGCGGTCGTCAATTCACCTGCCACGCGAGAGGATTACTACTAATAAGGTGAGTGTGCGCAAGAATTGCACGACTTAAGTACTCTTTCTTTTTTACACCATCTTACAACCAGACGCTCGGCCACGTTCCACCCGACCAAGCAGTTTGCTACGTCGTTTGTCATGCGTACAGCAAAAGAGTAGAATAATTTGCCAGTACCTATCTGTCTTTCCATCGGATAACATTGTGGGTGTCTTCAAGAGTGTTTGGGCTTTTGTTAAGCCAAGTCAGTGCGTTTTACCTTCTCTGGCTAAATCACCACTTACCATTAGAAGGGACAGTAGCCAAGCACTGGCTTGTAATAGTTAAAAAAATCTCTACAACTAAGGATCCTACGTCCAGTAATGGACATTGCACGGTTAACGCTTTGGAACGTGGATTTGCTTCGATCAAACCAATTTATTTTTCAGTTAAAATGTCAAAATTAGCTTATGGTAATGAGGTAACTGTAGAAAAAATTAAAACCGAGACGGCGGCGAATAAAAATTTATTGCGAATATCAACTTCCGAACTCGACTGAGTCGGCTGCGAAATTCAATATCTAAAATGAAACGAGCGGAATTATTCCCGTTGAGGAGATTATGGCAAACTCGCCGGAAACGCTAAGTGCTAGAATTTCATCAGCTTCGACGATTATTAAAGTCAATAGTGCTATAACGCGCTTGATTAATTCTTGATACTTTTTTGCTCTGTAATGATCTTACGTTGAATTAAAAACATTACGACGTTGATTGTTCCGAAAGTTGAAGGTTTTTTAGACATGTTGTATTATATATTATTATTGATTTTTTATTTTGACGTGACAACGTCTTATAAATTGGTTTGCCGGGTGACACTTCAAGAAACTGCGTTACGCTCCGCTCACGTTATGCGCTCACAATGAGAGCGAGTGAGAGGCACGCGTCCCTTCCACTCGGGCATGGTTAGCCCGCCTAAGAGCGAGAGAGACAGACATAATAAAATTATTTTACCACTCAAAGTCGTTGTCACGTAAAACTTTCGCCCGTATACCGACTTTACAGGCAACCAATTTTTTTAATGAATTAGTATTTGCATATAACAGAGTAAGGATATCTACTACCTAATATCGTCCCTTGGATGTCGTAAGAGGCGACAGAGGGAAACTGAAACAGGAATTAGGCTACAGAACCTTTGTGATAACATCACAAAATAATAAAAACTGCGGTTGCCAAACAGCCTGCCAAGCGTGGCTACAATGGCAAAATCCCACCTATATATAAATCTATGGGGGAGGCCCATGTTCAGCTGTGGAGTTTTAGATATTTGAATATCCTACAAATAATTATTGTATGTATGTAATCATATTATACTCGTAATGTAATAATGATACGATGTTTGCCCATGTGGAATTAAGGTTGTAAAACATCTCAATGTTACATGGGAAATTCCTAACGTTTTGAACAAACATTTTTTACCCCTAATATTCTATTTATTTATATTTCTAGTGTCAAGTTTTATGATAAATAAAGTACAGCGTGAAGTTATTTAACTATAAATAAACTTATAAATAGAAAATTTTTAGTGACTCAAAACTGCATTTCCCGTAAAGATCTTTCAGATCAATTCTTTCAACAATAGTTATTGAATACAAAATATAGAATTTAAAAAAGGTAAAGCACAAATTAAGAACATACAACAAATTGCTTTTCAATTCGGCGTCAATAAAAAGTAGGTAGCGTAAAATAAACATGCTCCGTAGGAAACGTTTAGGAGGGAGAAATAAATGACAATGAGAATCAACTACTTAGCGAAGGGAGAGCTCAAAGCCCTGACGAGTCAGTCATCATGCGCTCCCCAGCAATACATCACATCAAGTGCAGTGACAACGCATACGTCCCAGGCACGCCCTCTTGCGGTAGTACGAGGAAAACAAACACATGTACGGAAATTGTGTTTTAAGCCAGTCTGTACTGCAATTACAGTGCGCAAACTTTTTTAATTTTTGTATTATATTAGTGTAACTACGAGTATGTCTTTACACGATGGCCATTACTATGACCGTTGCATAAAGACAACAAACTGCCAACAATTTGTAATAAATTACCACGATAAAGTAAAAGGTGTGGTAAAGTTGCTGGTTGAAGCCAATATACGCGTTCCTGATGGGTACAGGCCTCCTTACATGAGGATTCTACGCCGACGCGTTACCTCAATACATGTTGGCGGTCTTCCAAACGTTTGTTTTATTTCACAGACATGCAGATTTCCTTCAATCAGCTCATAAAATCTGGGTTGCCCGCGTACTGTAAAATTTATGGCGAGTGCTTAGCCCCTGAGCTAACTTCTACGGCTCTATATTATAGTTGTGATAAAAAAATCCATCTCGAACCGAAAATGAAAAAGGCCGTGTCTAATAGTGTACTAATTATCAGGAAAACGAAACCAAAATTATAACTGTATATATGTAAACGAAGCTCACTTTAACTTACCTTTATTACAAAGTAACATCTTACCTTCAACTGAAGTGTAACTAATTTCTATTAAAGAGAGACTAGAAATAAAAATCTCCGTCGTCTCCTAGAATTCTATTTATGTCTCATTCTTTCACATGCTCTCAAAACTACATTGCGGGAGCTCCAAATTCGCCATCAAACACTCGCCACCCCAACACACAACACGACACATGTAACTAACGATCCGACATGTCAACCCTCCAGACGCACGAAATGAGCGCACTTCAAACGGCTCCCGACGCCCCGCGAATGCGTTTAGTTGCAGGTGCCTACAATTTTTCTTCTCTAACAATTTCGAATGGAGTGGCTCCATCTTTAACGTAGACGTCTTTCTTTGTACGCAACACAGTGGGGAAAGTATATACTATTCGCGCGGAACGTTTAGATGTACTTGTCCTTTGTTGTATAAGATATTTTTCTTTCAGTGAAGTTCCAATGCTATTATAAAAATATTGAGACTGCATGTATTTTAAAAGAATGTTGGATGGTAGCTGTATAGAACGTGCTGTTTTAAAACTGCAAATAATCCAATCAAAAAGAAAAATTAAAGTTACCGCTATACGTCCACAGGTGGACACAGGTCTCTTCTCATAATATCCGAGAGCGTTCTGGTCTAATCGGAATGCGCAGAAAATTTTGATAACCAAATAAATATGATATTTATCGTCAAAATGGTTTGGTGTCGCTTTACGTTATGAAGATTGTAAATTATTACAAGGAAATTCTAGAAAGTTGCGGAGACATTAGACAATTGAGTCGATCCGGCAAGAGAGCCAAAGTCAGACGTTCATTAGCATAATAAATAGCTAGCAGTGTGCACGAAACACCACCGTCTCAAGTGTGCGGAACTACTCGCAGGCTCTCAGCTCGCAGCTCGCAGCGACCACCTCAGTTTTCGCAATGTTCATAAAATATATGCAAATTTTCGTTCAACAAATTTCATGCCCGTGAACATGATGGCTGTTTCTTGATTAATCAATTACAGTTATGGTACTTGTAATTGTATACTGTTTGTGTAATGTTTATTTTGTTGTTTTATATTTACCCTTCTTTGTTGTTCGTAAGTTATGCCTATTTTATACGCTTTATACATTTACAAGCTAATGCTTGCCCTGCATGTATGCAGCTATGTTAAATTTATTTTGTTTTTATTTTTATTTATTTTATTTGTTCAGATATCATAAAGTCATATTGATTGGATTATTGATTGGATTATTTATTATATTATATGTCTAAGCAATTCCAAATTATGCAGACGTACTATTAAGAACCAATGACAATAAAAATTTCATAACTATGGCCTAGTACTCTCGCTAGTATCATCACAGCTCATTCCCTTCTTTAAGAGTACATTCCCATTATACAACTTTTACGATGTCGTTGGAAAGTGTTTCATTCAGTAAGGAGCAGTATTGCCAACATTGGGGTAAAAATTATCGTAAAGTACTGATAGATGCTCAAACAATCAATTGCACAAACATTGGCTCTGGCTAGCATCCAAAGTCAAAATGCAAGAAGGTACTTTCATCATTAAGTCTAGTGGTCATTATGGCTTATGATTTATGGTTATTTCTCAAACAATTTCCTAGAAAAAATCTAAAAAACGGTTGACACTGCAGGCCATCCCTGCAACTTCCCGCTTATTTTCGACGCACGTTTCACGTACGGACGAATTCACGAACACACACACGGCCGGACATCCAGCCGGGAATAGTCTGAACGGCTTCCTAGGACATCAAGACGTGGAGATCTGATGAAAACTCGCATTCTCAAAATCGGACCGAAATCTATAACTTCCTACTTTTGAAAATTATTATTTTCAAAGCGGGAAGTTATAAAAACTAAAACGTTACAGAAACATAGAGTACCTAATAAAATATATCATCTTTACGTTGGCATAAACCTGGTTACTTTCTAGAGGTTATCAAACTTTTATCACTTGAGCGGGAACTAGCAAACATACAGCGCGTTTAAGGACTCCACGTTATCAGTATACGGACGAGTGCGACGTTACGTTAGTCACTCGTTTGAATATTATAAGCCGTTTTTATATACAGGCAACAATTATTAACATAAGTGATAATTAAAGGTTTTTAAAAATATAAATAGATATCACAAACAAAGATATTAAGTGCTAACAGAACAACTTTCAAAGTTATGCTGAAAAGTGTTATATTATAACACCAATATTACAATTTTCGTATAATGCTTTTATTGATATTAAGAATGTGGGTTGAGAATGGGTGAGTTAACTGTCAAATTCCTTTTGTACGCCAATGATCAAGTCATATTTTCATCGTCGGCAGCCGAGTTGCAAATTATGGTTACATTAATGAACTGGTCATTAAAAGAAAGGGGTATGAAAGTGAACGCAAGTAAGACGAAAGTGATGGTTTTTGAAAGAAAAGAAAGTAAAACGTTATGTGAAATGAGAATAGAAGGGCAGTTGATTGAGCAAGTGGATGAGTTTGTATATTTGGGATGTGTATTTAGCAGGGATGGTAGATATGATAAGGATATAGAACGACGAGTGAACACAGGAAATAGAGTGAATGGGGCTCTATACTCTATTGTGGGAAGTCAGAATGTGTCAAAAAAGGCACGTGTGGCAATTCATAATGCTGTGTTAGTCCTTACTTTAATTTATGGTAGTGAAAGTTGGGTGTGGCAGAAGAAGCACGAGAGTAGAATAAATGCTGTAGAGATGCGGTAATTAAGGAGTATGCTAGGACTGAATCTGAATGACAGGGTGAGAAATTGTGTGATAAGAGAAAAGTGTGGTTTGGTCATGTAAAAAGAATGAACGAGGAAAGAATGAAAAAGCAAATTTATGTTGCTTTGTCACTCTATATATTAAAAAAGGGCCAGATTAGGAGTACCCTTAACCAACGAGCGTGCATGCGTAAGATATAATGATGATGATAGATGGATGTAAAGGTAGGAGAGAGATGTGTGTCAGGATCGTGCCAAATGGAAGTCCGTAGTCTCTGCCTACCCCTCTGGGTAAGTGTTTATGTATGTTTTTTTTAAGAATAACAATATCTGCTCGATTAGTTGTTATCGACGCCATGTCTAATGCGTCATTTGACAAGTGACAGCTGTCAGATTTCCTGTCAAAGCAAATGTGTATATGCGTACTGTAAACATCTTTATCACTGTGGAAGTGAACATTATGTCCAAATCGAAAAAGTATATATAATAGAAAGAAAAAAAACTTTATAATGTTTCATTTGCCAAATACAAGACTTTTAACTTTAGGGGAATTCTCTTCTGTACTTTACACTGCTGATCTATCGAGATGGGATTTTTAGTTCCATATGGATTGCTTAAAACGGGACAAAATACTGATCATCAATTGCAAACCTATATTTAAAAGTGCTATACGAACAGTTTTACCGTGTAGTAACGGTGTAAGAATATCCACTACCCCATATCATCCCGTGGGTGTCGTCGTAAAGAGGCGAAAGAGAGAAACAAATCAGGAGATGGGCAGCAGCGTCTTCCTAATAATTAACTACACGGTTGCCAACTCGCTTGCCAAGCGTGGCAACTATGGCAAACATCCCCACTATGAGGCAATCTATGGGGGAGGGCTATGTTCAGCAGTAGGCTTTAATGGACTGTAACGGTAACGGATACGAACAGTTAATTTACGGTAGCTAGCCATAAGCATAGATGTAAGTATAAAAAACAAATGGCTGGAACATTTTTAAATAAATTATTGTAAACCTTGAGTTTGTTAATAAATAATTATTGTAATATTGTAACTTTTCATAACATCGATAGAAAAACAATTGGTACACAGAAAAATTTACTTCTGTATAATATTCAATTTCCACAATTCTAAGTTCATAATTCAAGTTTGTATGTTGTCGGGACAAATTAAAGTGGTAAAAATTTAAGGCTCTAAAGATTGGAACAAGACGTGACATAAATTATGGATATTCCATTACAACACTAAATACATAATGGCATAAAATTAATAGCTACAATAATTTTCTTCAAAGATACCATCGCAGAAAGTATTGATTTAAATTTATAGCATTAGAGCGTCAACAGGCTATAATGCCTTTTGGCACAAATGTGTTTTCTTGTTTATGAACCCGTGTTTATGGTTTACTTAAGTGCGTAAAACGTTAAGTAGCAAAGGCAGACGATCAAAGAACAAAATTAATTGTTAATAAATAGTAAAGTAGTTAAATGTTTGATCATAATGTTGTTTATCAACATTTACACACTCGTCGTTTTTGCGTAATACTTTTTGAATGTTATTTTATTTTGTTTTTATTTATTTATATGTGGCGACTATGGCAAATATTCATCCGTTTGAAGACAATATATTGCGGAAGGCTATGTACAGCAGCGGAATTTTGAGAGCCTGTAACAACTTTTAATTTTAGCGTTTATTTAACATTAACTTTCACCTTTTAATAAATTATACGTGGTAGAGCCATGCTGCAGCTATATTAATAGTATAGTTGTAGCACGAATGGGTCGGCTCGACCGGGGAAGGACCACGCTCTCACAGAATACCAGCGTAAAATAGCAGCTTAACGCTGCTGTGTTTCGTATGATGAGTGTAGAGAACCGGAGACCCTTTTTACTGGAAAAGAGGCATTCTATCTTAATCCTCACGGCTGACAACGCATCTGCATTTAAATGCGCAAACGAAGATAGATGTAGATGTCTATGGGTCACAGCAACCACTTACCATCCAGTGGACTGTGTGCTCGTTTGTCACCCTTATTCTATATAAAAAAAACCTTCCAATTTAGTCTCTTAATAACTAATTTTTTTTAGATGATAAATTCAAATTTAGAATCTCATTCGTATACTCAGATAATTACAAATTACAACTACAATGCCGAATTTTATTATCAACGTAGTAGTCTCAAAGAAAAAAAAAATCCGTGATCAGACACTGAAGTGATGCCTAGTATTCCGTTACTGAAAACGGAAGTGAAACATTGAAGAGATAACTTCGTACGTGTGATATAATATACAAAAAAATTATTCACTAGTTCTTTTACATTAAGTCTAACATAAATAAAGTGGGCACATATTACACAACATGGAACTTTAAGACATCAAGAAAGATATCGAAGTTTAAAAGGACTAACTGAGTTATTAACTAGGATGGAATGTCGTAACAAAAAAATGTGAAAGAATCTTAATCACTAAAATGACGAAGGTGACATCAAAGAAAAAAAGATGTATTCGAAGCAGCGTAAATCAAACTGTATTTATGGTGAGACAAACTCGGGAAGACGAAGTAAAGGTGTGTACACAAAAGTGGTGAATTAACTTAGACATAAAGTTAAAGGTAGCACTTACCGAAAGTAGTATAATTTAAATATTATTTTGAATACAACACAGCACACATACAGTTTATTACTTGTGCACAAAGTTACGCATAATTGTCCCAATCCCAATTTACTAGATAAATAGGGAATTTAAAATCTGAGGTGTGTTTGTATTTTTATTTTTCCTTTTATATAAGTCCGAATTTTCTGTTAGTGTGAGAAACAAATTTAGAGAAATCACAAACACAAGTATAATATAAAATTTAATTGAAAATATTTTTTCGCTTTGTCTGGGAATTTTATTATTTTACGAAATATTTGAGTGCCTAAAATTTCTACCTAAAATTCGTCACTGGCTCTCGAACAACTGACTTCTCTTCTAATATCCATTCATGAGTTGGAAGATTTGATCGTAATCGCCTCATGTAGCAGGTGGATTGACGGAACTATTAGACTTTATAAGTTAATACATTTTTTTATCCTGAAGAAGCATGAACATTTTGGCATTATCTCAGTTGCCCTTTCTCGATTTCAATTAATTTTCCTACATGATTACCACTTGTATCTTCTATTAATATAAATTTTATGTCCAATAAATACACTATTGGTCTGTATTATCGTAAAGCACTCATAGAAATAATCCGTGTGCATTGAGCCCTAAAAGGAGTCGGGTGCACCCGTCGTGTAGTAGCTCGTATATCATAGGAAAGGGGACGATCTGCGGTGAGCGTCCCAGCTTGCCCGGGTTATCGTCGAACGTACGAGCAGAATGGATAAAATTACTCCACTACTAGTTTGAACAAAGGTTTTCCGAACTGACTTTTAGAACTCATATGCTTACTGGAGTGTAAAAATAAGACGGAGTTTAAGGTACGTCCTTACAGATTATGCTACACTAATATATTACTTATTTCATCTAAACGGCACATGAATATTAAATATTTACTGGTAATGAAGTATTCCATCTTAAGTCTTGAGTGGTGACAACGCATCAGCATTTTAATTCTTATTTCTTTTATTCTGAAGATAGATGTAGGTTTCTACTGCAGAATTCATTCATCACCAGATGACAGGACAGACGAGCGCACAGTACGTGTGCTTGTCTGTCCCTCACTCGTATAAAAACAAGGACCGTTATTTTCTTCATTTAACCACAAAGATCTCTTTCATCAGTAATAAATGCCCAAACCAGTTCTGGATGCAACAATGGAGAAGATAACCTTCTCCTTTTTCAAGTCGATTTATTATCACCATTTAAGATAAGGCCCCAAATATGAACATATCGTCATCTAACAGCTCATCATATTACAACAAGTGGTAAAATTAATAATTCTGTACAACCGACTTCAATATAAATAAAATGAGAATATCATCAATGTAGTCGAAGTCAATTAAATACACATTAATAGGGATAACTCAAAAACGTACTGGTCAGATCTTGATCAAATTTATATATAAGCACCAGCTTTCAAATAAAAAAAGAATCATCAAAATCGGTTCACCTAGAAAAAAAGTTCTGAGGCAACACACATAAAAAAATACAGTCTAATTGAGAAACTCCTCCTTTTTTTCAAGTAGGTTAAAAAGAAAAAGCAGGCATCAGAAATTATAGGCTAACGACACGAAATAACCAAACCAATTCTTAGGCTTTACACCTTAGTTTTCCGGGTCTTAGCTCTTATACATATATTCTTAAAACAAAAATAACCTTTTAATAAAAAATAAAAGCCGACTTCAAAGAAGTACATTGAATAAAATAATTTCACATATTGAAGTCGGTGCTAAGACATAGCTTTACTAAGTGAAATTATATTATTATTTTAATTTTCGGAGGGAGCTTTTACTTTCATTAAAATTAAATTTATTTAACTCTTTTGAATAGACTTATTACATGCTATAAAGTCGACTAAATAGTTACATTAAAAAAATCATCACTTATTATTTCATCCTTATGGGTAGGTAGATATACTCTATTTAATGTAAAAAGAATCATTATGATTTTATAATCGATTCACGCATAACTTATCAGCGCATAACAATTTTGTTAATAAATTAGGTACTAGGGGCGGCTGATAAGTCCGCAGCCTAAGGCACTTAATGAAAGAAATTATATGGTTCCTATTTTTTATTTTTCAATATAATCTCCCTCAAGTGAAATACATTTTTCACATCTCGCATACAATGCCTTTAACCCACCCAAAAGATATTCTGTATCTTTCTCTTCAAACTGACGATCAACCGCACTTTTCATTTCGTTGTCATCTGCAAATCTCCGGCCCCGTAAGTCCTTTTTCAAATTGGAAATCAGGAAAAAATCGCTAGGTGCTAGGTCTGGGCTATACGGAGGGTGGTCAATCTCTAAGAACCCCGTGTCTTTCAGGGCTTGCCTCGCAACATGTTGAGCGGTGTGAGCATTTACGGTACCCAGCGCGCGCGCTAATTTTTCTCATATTCAAATGTTCATGTAAAATTTTTCCAACTCGTTCTTTGCTAATCTGCAGTTCTTCAGCAATCTGCCACAATTTAATTCTTCAGTCGGCCAGAACGATTTTTTCGACTTTTCGGACGTTTTCTTCGGTCAGTACCGTCACAGGGCGGCCCGGGCGAGGGTCGTCTTCATAGCTCTCTCGTCCTTTGTTGAAATATGCGGGCCCATTTTTTCACCATCGTATATGAAGGCGCAGAATCCTGAAGAACCGATGACATCTCTTCAAAAATGTCTTTCCGTGTATTTCCCTTCTTTACGAGGAATTTTATCACGGCGCGGTGTTCAAAATTCCGAGAATTTCCAGATTCGGCTGACATGGTGATGTTTGTTGTTCAATAACTAATTGAACTATGAGTGCAAACTTAATTAATGATTGCTTTTATAATACTACTGAGTATTGCAACTAGTGACATGAGTAACAAGCTAATACATAATAGTAGTAGTAGTCCATAACCAAAGAAAAAACGCATATAAAGATTAAATATATATCTTATATGGCCAAGACCGATAGTCTGTACATGTAAAGCATAATAGCTTAGAAAGTGTGAGTAGTAAGTTTGAATGCGTTTCGCAATAAGTCATAACTTTCCAGGCGAAACGGTCGCTCGAACAACGAGGAGCACTTAACGAAACTGTTCAAGAATTCGCCCGTTCATGAGGAATTCCTGAATCGCATGCCGTCGGCATAACTGTTACTTCGCCACAAAAGCCTTCGCTTGAGGTCGTGCGACCGTAAACTGTGCCCACGCCAAATTTTGACTTGTCCAAGAGACGAATTGTCATCGAATGATTAAAATAAACAAGGAAACTGTGTAGAACTCTCAATAAAAATTTAAACTAAGTGTTAAAATGAGAACAATAGGGCAACAATAAATACTTTGATTCCAATATATTATGACTACGTCTCTTAAGATAAGATAAACATTAAACATATTAAACAATTGTTCTGAGACAATTAACGTATAAGTGTTAGAAAAGTAAACAGGTTATTTATAATCCAACTCATAAATAGTAAGGTTATAAATTTAATTTTACGTGGTAGAGCCACTCTGCAGCTATTTTATGGTTGTAGCACGAATGGGTCGGACCACGCTTTCACATAATACCAGCGTAAAATAGGAACTTAATGCTGCTGTATTTCGTATGGTGAGTGTAGAGAACCTGAGACGATTTTAACTGGATACGAGGCATTCCATTTTAGTCCTCAGGGGTGACAACGCACCTGCATTTTGATTATTAATTGAGGATAAATTTAAATGTCTATAGGCCAGTAGTGCAATAGGCCAGGGACACCTTAGACGGAAGTTTATTGACCAAATTGGCGATATATTGAAGATGGGCTAAATGAAGAGTACCCTTAACCGACGAGCATGTATGCGTAGGTATATGACGTGTAGGAGGCGAGAGAGGTGTGTCAGGATTGTTTCAAATGGAAGTTTATAGTCTCTGCCTAGCCCTCTGGATATCAGGCGTGAGAGTATATTACCAAACACATTATAAATTAGCATTTGTTACGCAACACATTATAAATTAGCACTTGAAATTGCAATTAACAATTTTATTCGTGTTAACATCGATAATTAAACTCGTGTTGCTTGCATATTGAGTAAGAAAGCAAACTGATTCCTGAGGCTAACAACTTTTTAAAAAACAAAATTTTACATTTCATTAATAATTTGTCGTAAAAAGAACCATGTAGTGACGGTGTAGGAATATCCACTACCCCATATTATCGTCCCGTGGGTGTCATAAGAGGCGACAGAGGAAAAGTGCAACAGGAGACGGGCAGCAGCATCTTCCTGATAACAACTCGAAATTGTAAAAAACTATGGTTGCCAACCCGCCTGTCCAGGGTGGCAACTATGGCATAATCGCCCCTAAGAGGAAATCCCCTAAAGGGAGGCCTATGTTCAGGAGTGGACTTTTATAGGCTGTGTTGAATGGATGGATGGAATAATTAAATCGATATTTCACAATAAAAATAAGGAAACATAAAACACATATTTGTTAATTTTCACTAGCCGCGTGTAGGTGGCATTGAGAGATAAACCACCGTGTCTCTTTACGTGTGAGCCGTGGGGTCGTTAAAGTCAACTAAAGTAAGCAAGAGGATAGTTTCGTTTTTGTTCTTGTAAAGACTAGAGTGATAAACGTGCTAACAGTCCAACGATGGGTTGAATTGTAAGCTCGTTAATCAACTTTAAACAAAGAAGGCCACAGAGGCGTAGTTATCCCTGTAGACTAAGAACTAAGAGACAAACAGAAACACAATGATGAATGATGAAACAAATTCAAAAAATACTTCTGCAGGTCATAGGACATAATTATAGTCAAATGGTAGGATATTATAGTAAAGTAAAACTAGAGGAAGGTCTATATCCAATAGCAGAGTGTTTGTGAGCTGCTGATAATGATTAAACTAATTTCTCATCATCATCATCATTACAGCCTATCAAAATCCCACAGCCGAACATAAGCCTCCCCCATAAAATACGTCATAGATGAGATATATTCCATAGTTGCCACGTTTAGCAGGCGGGTTGGCAACTTGTTGTTTTTTTTGTTTGTTTTTTTTATTATTATTTTTGTTTATTATCAGGAAGATGCTGCTGCCCGTCTCCTGTTTCAATTTCCCTTATCACCTGTTACGATACCCAAGGGAAAATAGAGGTAGTGGGTTTTCTTACGCCGCCAGTACACGGCGACAACTAATTTGTCTTTTTCTTCTTGGACGTGTTCTTCAATGACTGAAGGACTGACTTCGTGTCCGTAGTTTAGTGCCTTCGTAGGTCTCTTTTCGTAGCTTTCCTTCGGCTTTTACACTATTTTTTTTACTAACTTGTACATGAACTAAATTATACATACAGTATCGTATACGTTAATTTAATACACATCAATGTACATGAGCAACGTCTCGGAAAAAGCCGTTACACTTACAAGACGATCCTAACAAATGGTTTAAAATAAGTTAACGTCGTGCGGAAACGTGTGAAATATTTAGCAGTTAGGAGGGAGCCTAGTTCCGAACGCAAGGAGATTCTAAACTATGTAGATGCGAGCGTTCATTTGAATAAACAGCCTCCTCCAATGGACTTCAAAGTAACAATCTGACCACGACGCAGTCAAATGGCCCAAAGACATTCATAGTGAATTGTCACGACAACGCCGCAATGGGAACGAAACAATAGTGCTTTGATGAGCTATTTGTTATTTTAAATGGACATCTATAAATAGTGCTGTCGGCTGATTTTGTAATGCGGCATGAGATGAATTTAAAATGTATTGCCTGTTTAACATTACCTATTCCACGGTGTGATAAGTCCACCACACATTGCGGTGGCGGCTTAAAACAATACCTCATCCTATTTCGTCTATGGAATTATAGAACTGTTCGACGGAAGAGGTAAAGAAGTCAGAAATATCTCATGGCTTCTGATTGATGGCATTAACGCTAGACATGAAATACCTAAACTGGCGTTGGGACGTTTGGTAATGCTATCGCCAATTCGCCAGTGGTGATTATGGCAAGTACAACAGGAGAGGACTATGTCCAGTGGAGTTTAACGCGCTGATGAAGACGAAAAAGAAGTGGGACAATGAATTGAAGCCAGTTTCAGTGTGATTGTTTCCGCAGCCAATTATGAATTGACTAATAAAATAGAGGATTTTATTATTGCATTTTTTTTTATTTTCCGCCAAGAAGTATACCGTTCTTGTTGGGAATTTATTGACAGTTTTACACAGTGGGGTACATAAAATGGCTTAAACTATATTGTGTATATTGTTAATCTCTAAGACAAGATAACGCTACATCAATGCGATTTGATACATTGATGAGGTATCAATCTTCATCATATTATCACTGTTACACATTTATTTTACACCAAATGAAATTAATAATAACAAAGCAAGTTCTATAGTACGTATGTATACTCAAAACATTATAACTTAATTGCAAATTATAAATATTATGAACATAGGTTAAATGAAAGGGATTGCCTGTAGAAATACAAAATTAATATAAGTAAAATACAGGGTATTCTTATATCTATTGCTTATAATTTAGTCTTTAGCTTATGATTTATTAACAATCATTAAAATTAATGTCTTATAGTCGAAAATAATGTGTGAATCATAAAATTGTACAAGTGTGATTAGCTTATAAAAGATAATAATAATAAAGTTATGCATAGCTATGAGTATATATAATTTGTAATGGACTTAATAACTAGCCTAGTGCTTAATCTACATATTGTATCTTTAAGATTAAGGATAAAATTAGAAAGGAGGAGTAGTAATTATATATGTTAACTTAATATATGAAACTAAGTGGAAAATATATACACATTGTCTTATATATATCTATTAGTTACAATTTATTGAATCTTTTAAGCTTATCTATAATAGATTTTGTAAATATTACGAAGTTTTCAATTGTACTTTGTTTATCCAAAAGTTTCGTCAGACAGTATACTCTTAACTTTAAGGAGAGTATACGTAAATTGCTACAAAGCATCTCATGTCTTAGTCTATTATACTCAAATCTAGGGCAGTCCCTCAACAAATGAGTAATTGTTTGAGGAGTGGTATTGTCACAAGGGCAGAAGGGATCAGCAGCGATTTTGAACCTATGCAGATATTCCTTGTGGTAGCCGTGACCCGTTAAAACCTGCGTTAATTGAAATGATACTTTGGTTGCCTTCCACGGTGCACAGGTGTCCGTCAGTTTTGGAAGTAATTCTTTCATACGCGTTCCTTGTTCAGCGCTTTCATATCTTGACTGCCAAGTTCTCCAAGTGTTTGCTCTCATAGTCCTTTTTACAAAGCTCATGGGGAATTTCGCATAATCAGGGCTTTTATGTTGCGTGGCAGCACCTTTGGCAGTCTCATCGGCGATTGCGTTACCTCTTCTTATTGCTGTAAACCTATTTTGGATCCATAATATCATTGTTTAATAGTGTATTTGTTAATAAACGAGCGTGTAATAACTAGCATTCACACGCGATTTCGCTCATGTGGTATTCCGAGGCGTGAAAAAGAACAGCTAAAGTTTTCCTGCCTAGCTGTAGGACAGAATAGGACATAAGCTACCTCTCCCACACATTTAATTTAAATTCTGTTCAACCTCTAAAGCGTGACTAATTTACAAACATCGAAACGTTAACTTTTACAATATCAGTAAGATATGTGAGATTATTAATTACCGTAACTAAAAGGCCGTATTGATTATATATTTAATCTTAGTCAGTCATGACATTCATAATTGCTACAAGCATAAGGGTTAAAGCGATGCTCGGAGTTTCTCTTTGTAATAGACTTAGAAATGAGGATATCCGCAATAGAACCAGAGTAACCGACATAGCCCAACTGGACATGGGCCGGTCATATAGTTCGAAGAACCGACAACCGATGAGGACGAAAAGTTTCGTGTGGCAACCTCGTATCGATAAGCGAAGTGTAGGGCGGCCCCATAGATTACTGTATATATGGCGCCCCATCAGATGGAGTGACGAAATAGCAATTAATGAACGAATACGAGAAATAATACGAAAAAGAATACGTACAAGGGCCAAGCGCTTCCTTACATTTCACAATATACTTGTAGCCAAAGTTCGATAATCGGTGCTAGAACTGATATTGTTTTGCTAAATAACAATGTGCTCAGTAATAACAAGATATATATCAGAGATTTCCACCTATGTACTAAATCATCACGATATCTCTGGAACCATAAGGCCTAGAGACTTGAAATTTGGTAGGAATATTTTGAAAATAGGTCCCTCATAGGTATAAAATTTAGCCAGAATATTCTTTTTGGCATGTTAAAAATTATCAAAAACGGATTTTATGAAATTCCACCCACAAAGGGCAGTGCGCGGGCGTTAAAAAAATTTAATAATTTATTACAGGTTTTAAATTTGTCGAAATTACTATTTTTTTCATCTTGAGTTCAATTGAGAACGAATTTTACGAAATTCCACTCACGAAGGGGATTGCGGGGCGTTATAATGAAAGTAAAAAAAAATTGTCTCTCTGAAATTCGAAACTGGCTCGACCGATTCTGATGAAATTTTTGGGTGTGTTTGAGTGAGTCCCAGGATGGTTTAGATTTACAATTGGACTCGGTAGGTGGCACTGTTGTCGAGATCCAGAATTCACCCGTGGGAAGCCGGGGTGAATCACTAGTATATATATATCTTTATTGTAGCAGTTGAACTACTCTATTAATTCACTTAAAAATTAAGACCTCTATACCCAGAAGTGGGACTTATATAAGCTCTTTAATCTATTTACAAACTTGTCATGGAATCTCTCCTTTTTCAACCGACTTCAAAAAAAGAAGGAGGTTCTAAATTCGACTGTATTTTTTTATTTATTTTTTATGTGTGTTACCTCAGAACTTTTTTTAGGTGAACTGATTTTGATGATTCTTCTTTTATTTGAAAGCTGGTGCTTCTCATGTGGTTCCATATAAATTTGATCGAGATCTGACCAGTGGTTTTTGAGTTATTCTTAATAATGCATATTCAATTGACTTCGACCACATTGATGATGTTCTCATTTTATTTATATTGAAGTCGGTTGTACAAAATGTTTAACTTTACCACTTGTTAATTGGCAAGTGTTTATGTAAGTCACATTATTGAAACTAGCTTAAACGTGCATTCAACGGTACTTATGGAAGGAAAGCTTCGCAAACATTCATTTACACAACTAAAGTGACATTTCTAGGAATGCTATTAATACTATCCTATTACTTGTCAATTCTATACCGCAATTGATCAACCTGCTCCATTGCCACCGGAGAACAGGTTTCCAATGCTATCTACGGCACTGTGTTAACACGTAAGCAAATGAGATCGGTTTTTCACCCTTCTATGGGTAGCCGAGATTATTCTGGTATAATATCGTTTCTCTTTAGCCTCACGCAGGGCTAACAAGTTACTAAATTCATTACAAAAAAGACACTTTCAAATTCTACGTCGCAAAAATAAGCTGTAAAAAAAGTAAAGTAACTACATAAGTCGGAGTGCTGGGCACAGGCCTTTCTGTCATTTAGATATATTTTCTCTCATAATATATATTTATTACCAGTAATATTATGGTTTAAATTGAAAATTAAATTTAGCACCGGAATTCCAACCCGAAACCTGACTTGATACTTTCATTCTATGGCGATTGAGTGAGCTAAAGCCTAATGGTACTTGTCCTCCTCATAACATTTTATTAGTATTATAGAAAACTGTTATCTGACAACATTCTCCTTTTAGAAGATAAGATCGACAAACACATGGCTTACAGGTCATCGCCCCTTCTTTTCGAACTGAAAAATCGCATCTATATTTATTAACATAATATAAATTTGTTTTAAGAAAAGTATTTCACTACTTCTCCTGAATAAGCCATTTTGGATTCATCAGCATATTTTAAATAAGCGCCACCGTCAAAATCCATTATATGATATACTCATAATCATCATTGCGGAAATCCATTATATTAAAGAGGTTAAAATTATTACAAAGAATCTTAAAAGTTTTAGAATATCTTTAAATACAGGTATAAAGTGTAGTCTAATTTTATTCTGAAATTAAGGACCATGATAAAAATGTGTACACAAAGGTTGCAGGTTGTTTTTGACAGGCATAAAAATAATATTAAAGGAATGGTGTAATCATGCGGAAAACATATATTGTACTAGTACATGAACATATTTAATGTGCATTGTCCTCGGACCACGGATTAGCAAGACTTTCTTCAACACTAACAACTGGAAGCATGTTGCAAGTCAGTTGTTGGCACTGTGCTTTATTGAAGATCAAAAGTTTGACAAAAAATAAATACACGTGATATCTTACTACACCCCCCTCCCTCTTTGTCATATTTCGTGATTTTTGCCAAACCTCCTCCCTCCCCTTTCGAGCCTCACGTGATTAATGGACGGCCCCTTACCTACTTTGAAGAGCACCTCCCGCACTCCCTCAATTGCATGCACTATCCCCGACAACACTAAGTGAAGAACCACCCAATTCACCTAGCAGTCAGCCACCGCAGATTATAAGACACATCATTTTATTTTATTAGGCGGATCTTAGCTGATTAATTTTTAACATCTTTAAATTGATGAATTACATTTTTTGATTTCAGACAACCCTAGCTCAAGCTCGGTTATAAACTTACCAAACCAGTTTTCAGCCTCGATTTTCTTAACGTTTCCCCGGCCTTGTATCGTATGATACTAAAATGGCTTGTATTATTCTAATGGTTGGCTACTGTGTCCGCGTAACTGGGCTTTCATAAGTCTGCACCGACAATGGCACGCCGGCAAGCCTACAACAGGCCACGACAGGGTTCAATTAAACCCCAAGTGATTTGTGGACTGACGCGTACGACTGCCGATGGATTCCTGCGCCTGGAGCACTATCGACACTGAATAACTACTTTCTACTGCTTGCACCGTCATTTAAATTAATTAAAGCACTAACCATTCAGTTCATTCTGAACTAAGCAAGATTATATGCCTGATATAATAATTTAGCAACTAATACTAAAATATTGATGATTGAAGACGTACTTAATTGATAGTTAATTTTCGAATATAAACTTGATTTTATTGACTATAAAAAGCCACAATCGAAGTACTTTAAGTATCGCAATTAATATCAAAGTGATAACACTTTACTTGATAAATAAGCTATATGTTACTGCCACACCTAAAACAATAACACAAATTTGAAACCTCTAACTACCAAATTACATACATTAAGTTCACGATATCGATTACCATCGATATTAGTTGCCTATCTATAATAATTCGACATATTATTTTCTTAATCTTTAATAAGTTTCCTTTGTGAACATACTTATTCAATTAGGTTATATTACGCTCATGTTAGCAGCCGACTCAAGCACTGAAGTAGTTAAGTTAATAATTATGTCTCCAAATAAGCCTGACCTGCCAACAATGTGGTAAGGACCGATCAATGAACTTGCTTTCCAATGTATGAATACAAGCATTATTTTATATTATCAATTGAGACATTCGAATTAGATTTGCTACAGAGATGTTTAAATAACTTCTTTTGTCGGCTTCGCCGATTATAATTAAGTATAAATACCTACTAAAGCATTATTAGGCATTTAAAATGACCACTGTGTAGGTCTAATAAGTTTTTAAATAATGGGAGGTTCAAAAGTGACTCAAAATTATTCGTGTAAATATACATAAATACGTGGTAGAGCCATGCTGCAGCTATATTATGGTTGCAGCACCAATGGGGCGACTCGATCGGGGTAGGACCACGCTCTTACAGAATACCAGCGTAAAATAGCAGCTAATGCTGCTGTGTTTCGTATGGTGAGTGTAGAGAACCGGAGACCCTTTTTACTGGAAACGAGGCATTCCATCTCAGTCCTCAGGGGTGACAACGCATCTGCAGTTTGAATCTTAATTGATGATAAATGTAGATGTCTATGGGCCACAGCTTCCACTTAGCATCAGGTGGACTTCCTGCATGTCTTACCAGGTTGTCACTCCATCTAGTAAGGGGCCGCCCGACACTTCGCCTACCGGTACGAGGCTGCCACTCGAGAACCTTTCTTCACCATCGGTTGTCGGTTCTTCGAGCTATATGGCTGGGCCATTGCCACTTCAGCTAACTAATCTATGTCGCTATGGGCTATGTCGGTTACTCTGGTTCTACTGCGGATATCCTCACTTCTAAGTTTATCACGCAGAGAAATCCCCAGCATAGCCCTCTCCGTAGCTCACTGAGCAACCTTGAGCTTTCTCATACGGCCAGCAGTGAAGGACCACGTCTCAGATCCATAGGTCATCACTGGCAACACGCACTGGTTGTACAATCTTGTTTTCAGGTTTTAAGGTACAGGTTTGAGAACAGCGCACGTATACGAGGCTCAGAAGGGAAATCGGTCTGATGTTCTACAAGCGAGCGTTGTCACCTTTCTTGAAAAACAAGACCACCGCATTTCTGCTCCACGCTTTCGGAGTAGCGCTGCTATGGAGGATGGAATTAAAGAGCTTCTGAAGGACTTCATGTACTGGTTTTCCATCCGCTTTCAGAAGCTCCGCTGTAATTCCATCCTCGCCCGGGGACTTGCCGTTTTTAAGGTGATGGAGAGTCATTCTAATCTCGCTCAGACTGACGTCCGGGATATCATCGGAATAGTGTCGGATAAGACTTGAGTTTGCAAATACGAAATTCTATATTATATCGGTGACCTTGGTCCTCCGGTAGATTTCTTCATTACGAATCTTATCGATCGTAGAAACTCCGAGCACACCTCTTTCATCCTCCTTTGAGTTTATGAAGTAGCCGTGGGTTTCCGTACCATATAACATGGATTAGGATGATGGATTCCCTACCGCCGCTTTCACACGGCGTAGTTATCACTTTTTAGAATTTTTGATACCGTAAAAAGTAAAGTTGTACAGCCTATATACCTCCCACTGCTGTGCACAGGCCTCCTCTCATTTCTGAAAGGGTTTTAGAGAAAGGATATGTCCACCGGGCTGCTTCCATGCGTGTTAGCGGACTCCAGATGCCTTCAAAATATTTTTTTGTAATTTCTCAGACATGCAGGTTTCCTCACGATGTTTATTTTCACCGCCGAGCACTTGGTAAATCAATATTTAAAATGCAATTAACAATTTCATCGGTGTCGGCGAGGATCGAAACCAGATTGCTCGAATACTGTGAAATTTACAGCGAGTGCTTAGCTCCTGAGCTAAATCGGCTCTCTACCGTGAAAAGTACTTTTAATTTAATTATTCAATTCGATATCACAGAGTTACGATTCGTAACAAAATTATATTTAAATTTGATAATCATGGATTCTCGCATAATAATAGGTGCAAACACAGTTCGCCGTAACGTTATCTAATGAATAGTCACAACTACTTAAATTTAATTGCGTCCAGAATCAGTTGTTGCCGCTTTTATCGCAACATTTATTCGCCAAGTTATTGCCATTCGCACGTAACAATGTCGGTGTTTTGTTTAAATAACGCATGGAAATGAACCGAAGGAATCACAGTAACCTTTTGCATGATTTGATGTAATAGATATGTAGATAGATAGAAAATTATTTACTAAACAAATACTTTTTTGTAGTACTTGTTAGGAGCAATACGCTTGAAGTTGTTGACTAGTGTCTTTATCTAGGACAAATTACTCGAGCCCTCGACGGAGACAACGGATTCAACTCAGCGAGTATTAGGTACGACACATCTTTCGTCACGTATACCACGAAACTTGAATACGTGCGTATTGCCAGAGATGACATATTGATTTGAGACTTGGCCCTTCGATGCTGGTCGTATGAGGTAGATCAGGTTGCACAGCGAGCTTATGTAGCTCGCTGTGCAACCTTGATCTACCTTACGCGCAGAACCACCGAGCTATGGCTCGGTGGTTCTGTGCATATAATGATAGACTTTGATATGATAATATCCCAAGCAGAATCAGAGTAACAGTGATTCTTATACGAGCATAGATGTAGATGTCTATGGACGACAGCATTCATTCAACATTAGGTGGAATGTCTGCTCGTTTGCCACCCTTATTCTATTAAAAAAAAAAATACACTTAAAGATACTTCTTGGTTTACTTACACGTGGAAGATTATTCCACAGATTCATTGATGAAGTTTGAGCGCCAGAAATCATTAAGGATACCTAAATACATAAAAAGGTTTTTTTTTAAATTAAGATGGGAAACAGAGGTTGTAAAGAATACCATATAAGGTGTTTAGATGTGGGTTGCGGCGAAAACACTGCTCAAACAAAATTTTTGGCGCGGTACTATTCATTCATGCGGTGAAATTGCCAAAACTACATAGATACGGATAGTATATGATTGAGATAAAAAAAAATTAAAGATAAAAACATATACTCACATATAGTTATTATCAAATTAACTTTTCAACGTGTCTTTAATTTTTTATTACATAGGAGCCATATTTAAATTACTCGGTGACCTCGGTCTGTTACCGATAATATCAACAGCAGGAGCAAAGTCACTGACGTAATCTAAAGGATCAATAAGCTCAAGCGGCAATAAACTGGCCATATACATTTATGTCGAAAGCTCGAAAGATTGACAACCAATGCGGCAGAATGGCTCTCTAAAGTGACAGCCTGACATGACAAACCCGGAATCATGCGTTTGCTGCTGAAGTGTAAGATAACTGGTATAGTTACAGGATATGAGGCATTTCATCTTAGTCCTCTAGGCTAATAATGCATCTGTGGCCTCTTATGTTTTAAATCAGTTGCAGGCGTCCATCGGCTACAATAGCCACTTACTATTAGATGGACTGTTAACTCATAATATGTCACTTTAATTAAATTATAAAAAAATTCCATTTGCATTATAAGCCTGGGATGTCATGTTGCATTTTGCTGCCATTGTGATTACTGGTATCAATTGATTACTATAGGTTTGGCTGTTTATCCTGCGTATGACACGACCTTCATGGTGATCGCGCGAATGTGCCAGTGCACATAAAACTTATGGCAATACAATCGTTATGGATTAATATATCTGATTATAAAATTCGAAGTGCAATATTTTCGCTTCAAGTTTTGACATATAAAAGACACGCATTTATCTTTACACTATTTTCTTTAATCAGAACAATCAATGGTACATTGCACGACGATGCAGCGTGTTAAACACGCGGCTATATCACCGCACAAGGTCAATTAACAACGTTACACATGTGTGCGTTGATAAACGATTACGTTTGCACTCCAATAACATGGGACTGTGTGAGAACTATTACTGTGTGTACAAAACTCATAAATAACAGCTGGTACAATCTAGAAATCAGTTGTTCAGAACTGTATCGCTACTTAAGTTCTGTCATTGTAACATATATTGAAATTAATAGAAACCTTACTAGGTTTCTTTTTTGAATATGAGTGGGTAAGAGACAGTAGTACTATCACTGCTAGCTTGGAGTTTGAGAATTCAGAAGAGAGCTAATATAATTACAGGCTTTTAGAACATGGGTAAAAACCGGCACACAATTTACTTGATGGTAAGTGAATGCTGTAGCCCATAGACTCCTAAATCCATCCTCGATTAAGAATGAAAATGCAGATCAGATCGTTATTAGTTTTAAAGGGTCTCCTGTTCACTACACTCTTCATGCGAAACATAGTTGGTATACTATGGGAGCGTGGTCCATCCCCGGTCGAGCCGAGTCATTCGTGCAGCCGTAATACAGCTGCAACATGGTTCTATCACGTAACAAAAGCTATTGTGTTGATCTACATTACAATAACTGATTAATTCTAGCGGCCCTTCAATAGCGGAGCTACCAATGACCGAGCAATACTTACTTGCCTTACTGAGTTATTGGTTGGGAAAAACTTCAGTGACCTTTAGATTGTCTAAATGCTGAAAGGATTGGATGGCAGTCTATTCTTCCATCATTGCAGTTGCAGCCGCACGATGGCAACAATCAGTCTAGTTCTATTTTCTTCAACACTGAGAAAATAGAAGTCTTTTTTTCCTTTAAAAACGTAACCCTCACACTAGGATTTTCTCCTGTATCGTGGAGGCACTTTATAAACATAAATTGCACAAGGACAAATATCCAAACCCGGAACAATTATTTGTAGGCCATACAAATACTTGTCCCGTACGGGATTCGAACCCGCGGCTCCCAGCGCAACAACTCATTGCTCAAGTCACTGCACCACGGAGCCGTCAAATTCAAAGGCAATTTTACTTTAGTGTTTCAAAGTCTAAAAAACATTGTAAAAATAATTGAAATTATTAACTCGCTCCACATTTTAATTAGTGATATTTAATAGACACCAACTCAAAATTAACGCTAACAGCTTTGCGTACATTTGGTACGACTCTACGAACTCTATGTACTATATTTTATTGATTTTAATTAAGTAGTTTAATTTAATATGATGTCAGATTGATTGGTACCTCACCACAATTATCAGAGATGGCCAATTATTTTTAGTATTTTATGACGAACACGATTTAAAATGTATACTTTGTAAAATATATTATGACGTCAAAGTGCAAAAAGAAAATCCGCTATAAATAATCAACATCGATTTTATTCCGTATTGGGCCAACGATTAAATTATATTCTTGAAACACTTTATGAGTTTACATCGAGAATACAAATTTCAAAATAATTTAAAGGTAACTTAACTTCCTGTAAGGGTAATTGGTACATTAACATTCACCGGCAAACTCATCTTTATGTGTGACCCGTGTGCGGTCGAAGCAACTGGAGCAACATGTTAAATAGACCGTAATAGATTCGAACTGTTTAGACTTTACGCTTAATTATTATTGAATGAGTATCACAGTATACGACCAAGTTTTAAAGGAAAAGTCTTTAAAGAAATTAAGTTACATAAATCATTTTCTGCAAAGACCTAATTAATGATCCCTGACTCGAGACGGTAGATCGAAAAATTTGTACAGATTTTCCGTTCTAAAAATTTTTGCAGTTATGATGCTGTGACACTTTAGGGCAAATAGATAGAAAAAAATTATCAGGGTTGTAATTTGTATGAGAGCGGAACCTTAAAAATAGTATCGTTTTGGAGCAATTTATATAGGTAACGTGGTAAAAGCAAGCTTAACGGAAAAATGTCACTTGAAAATTGGTTTGGCTCATTTAGAAAATGCACAGAACACTAAAGTAATTAAAAATAACAATTGTATAATGCTGGTGATTTTCGTAGAGCAGCTGTCCAGAACAAGAGGCCTTTCTTCTTCTTCGAGAAAAGATTTACGTGCGAACGGATGGTGATGACGAGATTCTGTCAGGCGGACTGTGTGCTCGTTTATGATGCTTACGAGAAAAAAGTTAAAGTTAGGTTTACGACGCTTGATTTCTGGTCATAGGCCTTTTCTCATTATTGAGAGAGTACTGGAGCGAAATCAGTCCATCCGCACAGCTCTAGTATCAATAGACTTCATATGCCCTTGAAATAGATTTCAATTCTAATGAAGTTTTACCCTTCTAGCGTCGATACTAGGAATCACAATTGAGTAGTTGGTCGCTTTGTGAATTTAGGCGAGCGTCCCGAATACTGTTTTTATAACGCTGACTAGCCACTCATTAACATTGATACTAATTCTTGGTAATTATGTTTTTAATAACTAAGCGGAGTGCTTTACATCTCAAGTGACGCTGAAACCAAGTCAAGACCATGCTCAACTTATTGTAAGAACACGCACTCACGCACACAAAGCTTCTGAAACCATTTGCAACTAACAAAAGCAAACATTATAAGGTAATATTATGTGTTGGTCTAATTTTTCATTGTCACATTACTTTGTGTGTACCTAAATTGTTAAATAAATAAATAACAAAACTTTAATTACATACTAAAAGTTATACTGTGTTTAAACTGTGCTATAACGTAGACATTTTTTTAACAAGAATGTACCAAACATTCAATTAGTTGAGTACAATGCACAGATAGTCCCTAGCTACGTTTCAATTGGCCTGCAAACTATAGTGATATCTACTGAGCTAGAAATATAAATCATTTTATCGTCGGTCGTCTCTCTCCCATACAGCGCACAGTGTTAGTGACGTATAACAGTAGTTGTAGTAAATATCGATAACATGATAAATATTTACATATACCCAGGTATCTAATTGTTATAAATTATGCCAAATAAATTTAATTATAATAATAAAACTGGTACACAATAGACAGAACACAATAGAAATAGCAGCCGAATAAAGTTATACATTTTAAAGACCGCCCAAAGTTACAGGGCTGCCTACTACTTCTACTGCCTGATTATTACGCAGGCTGTACGAGTTGTTTATCATGGTCTCATGCCTATTCGAATTAAGAACTTGTGGTGAAACTGAAACACCAGTTTTTAGGGCATATATGGTGAACTCGTACAGGAAGATCTTCATGGAGAACTAATTTTCCATGATCAAATTATGATGATCAATGTATGTTTATAGAAAATGTAGAGAGCTAATATTTAGACTTTGATATTTAATTAAATATATTTTATCAAATATTCCTTATTATTTATGCCTTAAAATAATGTTTTCAATTATTCAATAAATAACCCGGTCCCACTTTTGTGTGTCGTAACTAGTTTATATGGTCAACAACTAACATAAGTACATTTCAGAAATGATGCAAAAGTGTCCTCTTTACTTACGAGGTGATAATTCTTCGACTGCAAGAGAACATCAGTGTATATTCGTTTATGCTATGGCTTTTACGACTACATACTATTAAATGTTTTTTGTTAACTGCAACTCATAATAACTTCCAACATATTTATTGTTTAAATTGGTCTAACTTTTACAAACAAAATTTTATAACATCATTAACTCTAAGAATACGGTTGGCCTAGAAAGTCGAGCATATATTTATTTAACAAATTACTAACATGGTAGATAATAGTAATAATAATAAGAAGTTCATAAAAGAAAAATTTAAGTCTTTTATGAAGTCAATATTTATCAGTGTGCGCAAATTTTGAAGCAAAAGCAGTGAAGATCATTGTGTATTAAACCATGCTATAACTTGCTTACCTGTGCTTACCATCCTTTTCAACCGACATCAAACAGGAGGAGAGGTTTACAATTCGTCGGAATCTTTTTTTTATATATGTACACCGATTACTCGAAGACGCCTGAACCGAATTGGAAAATTCTTTTTTATTTGAAAAGGTATACTTACTAGATTTCGAAAAAATTTAAATGGGACCACCTGTCCCATTTAAATTTTTTCGAAATCGGTCGAGCGGTTTTAAAAAAATCAACAATAAAATATATTTATATTGAAGTCGGTTGTACAAAATTTTTAATTTTACCACTTGCTATATTTAACCCATAGGTCTAACATTAGTACTTTCGGTATGCCTCACCTCAAAATAAAACAAGAAGAAACTTTCTAGGTGTTGTATTTAAGAGAATCGACAAACCTTAAACACTTTAGTAATTTTGATTTATCTTCAAGTTTCTCTAATTTCAGTATTTTAATTGCTACCGGTTAAAACATTACTGACGGAAACAGTTTATCCCAGTAATTGGAACAACTCTCATCGGTTATACGGAACATAAACAGCCCAATTAACTTCAGAATGGCTAACTATACAATAAATTGAAGTTATAGCATGGATCTAATTACAATTTACATTAACGATAGTCATCAATATAAACATAGCCGCAGCATCGAGTATATTTTGAATCAAGTGCAACTATCGCAGCGCTATAAACTTGAACTTGTTAGTGCCGAACAGTTACTTCAAGGTTTACTCGCAACCATAAAATTGTCATGATACAAAGGTGGAGAACACAATCGCTTGTTATGCTAGACCGCACCCGCGCACACACGTGCAACTATCGATGTCTCAAATGTCCCATCAATCAGCGTGTCGCATGACACATCACTCATGTCTAATATTTCACGAGGCAATTGTCAATTGTGAAGTCTAATCGCGTCCAATTGTAGCTCATCGATATTGTGTAACCGATTGATAACAATAAATCGATATGTAATTTGTCAACGTGGCGGTTGGTTTTTAAATGGCGCCTATTTTTAATGCAACGGAAGTATATATCCTCCTTAAAATATACGGATCCATTTTAATATCATAAAGACATATAAATATATATATATATATATATATATATATATATATATATATCATAATTATACAATCATTATTATTATTTTCTTGTATGATTAATGTTTTTCTTTCAAGTCAATACAAGGAAATTTGTAATATCTTTTTACCAAAACCCCGATTCAACTTTTTTACTTCAAAACATGAAGAAATCATTCGTATTGCAAATAATATGAAAAAAAAAAATGTACATACACGTTTTCGCATTATTATGCAGCATCGACTTACCATCAGGTGGACTATGTGCTCGTTTGTCAGCCTTATTCTAATAAAAAAATATTGTGCGATCGGGGGACCCCCGTCAGGAACTAAGTTCCTTAAGTTATTTTTTGAAATCTAAACGTGATTTAATATGTAGATTTCTATTGATTAAAAATTATAATTTTATTTTTTATTTTTAATAATTATATATTATATAATATATTATAATAATATTTTTTTATTAATATAAAAACATATTAAATTAAATTATTATTATAAATCTCGATACACACATACAACCGTATATAATATCGCACGAACACACACATACAACCGTATATAATAGAAAGAGACACAGTAAGAGAAAGAGAGAGAAAGGTCGCCTAGAGGGAGCATAATGATTTTGCCTTACCGCCTTACGTGATTTCTGCCAGTTCACTACCGTAAGCCGCATAAAAGAACTTCGTTCCAAAAGACGTGAATTTCGTAAGGCTATTTTGAAATTAAATTTCTTCTTCGTGAGATGGTTTGGAATAGTCCTAGAATATTTAATTTCTTTCGCGGTAATTAACGAAAAGCGTAAAAAGTAAAAACTGTTTTGTGTGTTTTACACACAGGGTACGCTTGTAAAACAAACAGTCTGAATGTCAAACAAGCGCAAGGCGTGACTCTTTATGTAAAATGTCAATTAGTTCTGATGCTATTATATTATTACTTGACGATTCTCCTGGTATGTACCTTAAAAAATGGAATAATCAATTCATTGTCACAAGTTTTAGGTAAGCTAACCGTAACTTAAAAGTGACAGATAAACAAAGAGAACCAATTCCACCACGTACGATTAGGCCTAATTAGCGAACAAGCTATCAAATAATTTACTTGCCATTTCAAATGTGATTAGCAGAGTTACATATATGAGTCTCGAGTTAGCATTACGCCCTTAGAGTAATTACTACTGTAATTATATACTCTAAGATTACGCCAATAAATGTCAGGTTAAATGCTACCTGTATGTATAATAAAAGTTCTGTAATAACAAATTAAAATTATATTATTATGAAATTATAAAACTATTTAATACGTAGTAGAGCCATGCTGCAGCTATATTAATAGTATAGTTGTAGCACGAATGGGTCGGCGATGGGGGCAACGTCAAACAATCGAAACTACTGGTACTGTGATCGACATTCGACATTGGCATGACACACACGTCGTCACACACCGACATTGAATCCTCCATCCCAATGCACGCTTAAAGCCAATCCTCCATATAGGTAACGGAAAAGGCCCACGTCTCACAGTGGACTTCTACGGGCTGTCAACGTATTGGTCTCTAGTCTCTCAAATTCGTCATGGACTGGCGATTGCAATGCCAACCTTTTCATACTTTCGTCGTCGGTAAATGATTATTCCGCTGACATGTCGGAGGCGGCGAGATAATTTTAGAATTTTCCTTATTGGAATTCATTTAAAATATGTTTCTCCAAATTTTGAAAAACGTATTTTAAATGTAATTTCCAAAAGAAAATAAAGGTTTGATACTCGTAAAGTATTGCTGGGACAAGGACAAACACTACACAGTGCAACAGGAAAAATAGCAACATTATTTATTATTCACAAGTACTTTTGTTTTGTTCACTACAAATAAGCTTATATTGTTGGATGCTCCGAAGCAAACACAATTAAGAGAACCCTTAGCGTAAGAAGCTAATTAAACACACACTACTTCACAAGAAAAAGGACTTAAACGCTAATTAAGAATATATTATATAAAATGGAAGCTACAATAAAGAAAACGAAGGATAAACGTTAATTAGGGTATTTTCTATCGGTAATTGTTAATTGTAAACAAGATATACCCAAGCTACAAATAGGAACACATAGTTAATCTATGAAAAATGTATTATTTTATTGATTTTTATTTTTAAAGCCATATTTTCAAAGATTTAAAAAACACAGAAAATTAAATTAACACACAATTTTATAATTTTTCTCATGTACCCGCATTTTGCTTGTAATAGAGATTAATAATATATAATTTTCATGAAATTTGCATCAAATATATTTTTTCATATTAGAGTGATAAACACGCTAACAGTCTGTGTGGTAGTAAAAGGCTACTGAAGTCCATAGACACTTGTAACCATTTACAAGCAAATGTCACAGATACATATTATCACCTTTGAGGACTTAGATGATGAGCCTTTATACTGGAACTTAGCAGTGTATGTATACTGCTCCTTGGTGGAAGAAGTGGTACCATCCCAAACCTACGCAGAAAAGGGGCACACCTATGCAAAAAAGAGCCTTAACCACCTTGTAATAATTAGAATAAATTACAACAAACAAGCGTCGACTTTCATCGCTACACCAACAAAACAGCCAATTTATCAACATAAAGCTTGTGAGTGCTCAATAAAAGTTAAAAGATCAAATAAATTCTATATGACAAAAGATACAATTTAATTCAGAGATAAAACACTCTCGACTACAAAGTGGGGCGCTGTGACAGGATCTCTGGTGTCAACTAGCAGATTTATTTATACATATATCAGGGGTTTTTCTACTTCTCATTAAAATACTTACCAATTAATTTTATTTTAAAAAATGTAATTGTTGATAACATTATCGAAGGAAAGTTTTTTTTATTTTCTTTTTTTTTTATATAGGATAGGGTGACAAACGAGCACACAGTCCACCTGATGGTAAGTGGTGGCTGTGACCCATATACATCTACATACATCTATCCTCAATAAAGAATCAAAATGCAGATGCGTTGTCACCCCTGAGGACTAAGATAGAATGCCTCGTTTCCAGTAAAAAGGGTCTCCGGTTCTCTACCCTCACCACATGAAATACAGCAGCAGCATGCTATTTTAACGCTGGCATCCTGTGAGAGCGTGGTCCTTCCCGGTCGAGCCGACCCATTCGTGCTATAGCCATAATATAGTTGCAGCATGGCTCTACCAGGTATAGACATTTTCATCTTTTACTGTAGTATAAATAAATTTAATTGAGTATTTTTTAAATTATCTACCAAATTAGAAAAAAATACGATATACGTAAGATAAAAGACAATAATAATATTTACAAATCAATTATATCAGATATAAATTGTTATGCTGATATAAACATCTTATTCTGTAATAAACAATTTAAGCTAAAATTATGTAACTGAAATAATGTAAATTAAAAAGAGAATAACATAAAAAAATAATGAAACCATTTAAATTATGTGAAGCCGACTAATTATGTAAAGCTAAGGGACTGTACGTAAGCGTTTGTTATAAATTTCACAGTACGCGAGCAACCCGGGTAAATCGCAATTATAAATGCTGATTTAACACGTGCTCTTTGATGAAGGTACATAATATCGCGATGTTACCTGATATTATATTTGAGAACACGCAAACTCAGCCAAAACGCACAGACCCAACACGTCGAAATAAATGCTCCAAAAACCCTCTCAGAAATTAGAGCCCAGCTGTATGACGTAAATAGACTGTAATATTGTATTATATTTTTGTGAATACCCAAGATAGTTAAAGTAATAATTAAATCAAATTCCACATTGGTTTTGTTTTCGGATAAAGATTTGTAATGCAGCAAATTACTTTGATCTATTAAATAATCTACCAACAAACGTGTAATATTTAATAAAGAAGCATTTAAAACACAATCGTCTATTTTGTATTTATTTTTATTTAACTCTCTCAAAGACTAAACAAATTTTGAAAAACATATTTTAAATGTAATTTCCAAAACAATCGGTATACTCGCACAATTCATCAACAACATGACAAGAATGTAAAAAGAACTTTCTCAACTGAAATTTAAAGACTATAGGTAATTCTCATTCATATGAATAGTGAATACTTCTAATGTTGCAACAATTTAAATAAATTTATTATTTTAAAAACACGTTTCAAAAGAATTTTCATGGTAACAGCGATATCAAATTATCCAAACTCCAAACTATGGACCGTAATAATTTATATTTGTCATGAAAATAATTTTATAATCTATCCAATTACATTAGAGTTAAAGTCCATTTTGTCTAGACAGTTTATCTGGTGTAATTACATTAATATCAACATAACTTACACTGCTTCTTGACTTAACTGCCTCAACCTGTCAACATATAAAACCTTTATAGAAGTCTACACTCTGTACGAAAAACCGCCCATTATTCATTATAATGACGTTCCGTAATATAGGTGTTCCTACTAAAGTGTACTTAGTTAGAACCGGTAATTCGATGATGACGAGTGAACGAGACGACGCGTGGACGCTTAAACGAATGATGTCTTCCGCATAGGTCGTGTATGCCCTGAACACACACGTGTCAGATGGGATAAGGATATGCAACCACATTAGTCTTATTTGCTCATTTAAATATTATGTTTAACATTTAAATACACAATGCTTGAAATATGTCGTTATACATAGCGACTTTTTTTAACCTTACCCGTTCCTAAAATATGATGATGAAGGAAAGCAGCGTCTAAACTAAACCAGACCAAAAATCTGTCAAACTTAGAAGGAGCTACATTGCCTTAACAAAGGCCTCTTTTGATAATATTAGATTATTGAGAACATTTTTTCAATTAAACAAATAATGGGTCAATATATTACATACATTCACACACATTTTACCTATTAATTGATACCTACTTGATTTTGATATCCTTCCACGTATATTTAGAATTAGTTTTTACCTAAAGCGACTGCCTTGAGACTTATTCCCACGAATTAACCTCTTTTAGGTTTAGGTTATAGTACTGATTAAGCCAATAGCTAACTCGCATACCTGAGCTTACACGTTGCCACAATTAGACCCATTTCCTGATTACATCTATAAAAGGTAGCCGGACCAAATACTTTATTTTACTTCCTGCTTTTGAAATCTTTATTTACTTAGGAGATATTTTTATGCCGAATTCGTCAGAACCATCGTCTATTTCAGTAATCATAAGAAAAAAGAGCCGTGGTAGCTCAAATGGTCAGCGCTCGCTGTTAATTTCAGAGTATGCAACCAACCCGGGTTAGATCCCCGCCGGCACCAATGAAATAGATAAATGCAATTTTAAGTGCTGATTTACCACGTGCTCGGCGGTGAAGGAAAACATCGTGAGGAAACCGGCATGTATGAAAAATAAGAAAAACAAATATTTCGAAGACAATAAAGAATAAAGAATTTCGCCAACACGCTTTGGGGCAGCGCGGCGGTCACTTCCATGCCCTAAAACCCTCTCAGAAATGAGAGGACGCCTGTGCTCAGCAGTGGGACGTATATAGGCTGTAACTTTTTATAATAAAAAAACGTTAAAATTATACTGTACGGAATAAAATATCATGTACTTTCACGAAAAACTCATCTTCATTTAAGGATACTGTAACGCATAGAAATACAATAAGAATATAAAGCATTCTAAGCAAAATATTCTTTATGTAAAAATGCTGACATTTTCAGACCGAAATCACAAAAAATCGAAGAGAGTGGACTAGATAAACTACATAATAGCTGACTCCGCAACATTATTAAGATTTATCAAACTGTCGCAACTTTTGGGTAGGCCTTAGTTTAAGGATTATTAAATTAATATATTCTTATAATTTAAAGACAAATTATTAATGAATGTTATGGCGCATTTCTAAAGAATTTTAAAGTTTAATCGATAAAATATTTATAATTATTTGAAACCAATTTCTCTTTTCAAGTAGTAATCTAACTATTATTATATTTTAACGCTGTAAGCTATTACAAACAAAATCATAAGCAAACGAATATACCTAGTAGTAACGGAAGCCTGTCACCGCAAACCGCAGTAATCTGAGCTTGTACCGTTTTTGGTGAGACCACATTGCTAAACTTCAAGCCTGGAGCGCCAGTATGAAGATGCCTTCATTACAAGTACCGGTAGAATGGAATTTTTACAGCGAATGACAGACAGAACAATTTATCAGTTAATCAAAAATCCGTTGGGCGAGAAGAATCGCAAGCAATTAACTTGTAACAACGACTGAGCTCTGGTGTACAGTAAGTATAAATTTACTAAGAATGAAAATACGTACTTAAAGTGATATAGGGTCCCCAAAATTAATTAAAATGTTGCGATTGCTTACAAACATGTGATCTCGTCTTTAAATTATACGTACTATTTATTACCTGATAGAGCCACGCTGCAGCTATTTTTTTTTATAGAATAAGGGTGACAAACGAGCACACAGTCCACCTGATGGTAAGTGATTGCTGTAGCCCATAGACATCTACATCTATCTTCATTTGCGAATTTAAATGCAGATGCGTTGTCAACTATACTATTAATATAGCTGCAGCATGGCTCTACCACGTAAGCTATGTTATGGTTGTAGCATGAATGGGTCGACTCGACGCGGTAGGGCCACGCTCTCACAGAATACCAGCGTAAAATAGAAGCTCAATGCTGCTGTGTTTCGTATGGTGAGTGTAGAGAACTGGATACCCTTTTTACTGGAAATGAGGCATTCCATGTTAGTCCTCAAGGGTGACAACGCAACTGCATTTTGATCCTTAATCGAGGACAAATGTAGATGTCTATGGGCCACAGCATCCACTTACCATCAGGTGGACTGTATGGTCGTTTGTCAACCATATTCTATAAAAAAATTAAACTACTTAGCCAGAAACTGTAACCTTTTCCTTCATGAGCCCATAAAAGTAAACTGTAAACATGGACCTCTCGTGTTGTAGTTGTTATAATTAAATAGACAAGTTACGCAACTTTGTAGCAGCTCTCCATCTCCGGTCTTGATATTTTACATCTATCATCAACGAAATGGTTACCGTTACCGTTACAGTCTATTAAAGTCCACGGCTGAACATAGGCCTCTCCCATAGATTGCTTCATAGGGGGGATATTTGCTTGATTTGCCACGCTTGGCAAGCGGGTAGGCAACCGTAGATTTTTATTTTTAGTCGTTATAAGGAAGACGCTGCCGCCCATCTCTTGATTTGTTTCCCTCTGTCGCCTTATACGACACCTACGGGATGATATGGGGTAGTGGATATTCTTAACCACCACTACACGGCAACGACAAAATGGTTATACCATATACAGGTCGCTTCTTCAACGCACGGAACGAAAACAGATTGTAGATTTTGATAAAGACGTTATAGACTATACGGTCAGGACCTAACTTAAATAAAATATATGCTAAATCATCACAAAAAATACCTTCGGTGCATAAATAAGATAAATGACTAAATGAAGACATCTAGAAGTGTCCCTATTTTGCATACAATAAACAAATGCAAAACGAATTGCTCGACGTACTGTGCGGATATTGTGAAAGGCCATTAAATGATTTCAAACAATGTTGCGAGAGTAGAAAGCATCGCATTTATTATAATAATTAACCATGAAATTAAAACACATTCTTGTGCATAACCAACAATTCAGAATGTATGTTTTATTTTTCGTATTTTGTCTAAATAAAAGCAAAAAAGGAAGTTACAGTCTATATACATACCACTCCTATAGGCCTCCTCTCATTTATAAGAGGGTTTTAGGACAAGGAATAGTTCACCTTTCTTGCTGTCTTAATGCGTAATGGCGGACTTCACATGCCTTCGATTTTTAGATATGCAGGTGTCCTCAGGTTGTGTTACTGTACCGCCGAGCACGTGGTAATCCTTAAAATTGTAATTAACAATTTCATTGGTGCCGGATCGATTGAACCCGGGTTGCTCGCGTACTGTTAATACTACAGCGTGTGCTTAGCTACCACACCTCTCAAAACAGCTTAACGAAATATATATATTAAAAATTAAGCAGACTAATATCGAAAAACAATACCATTATTTTTGGTGAAATAACCATAGCCCAAAGCAGTTCGCGAAAAGCAGTTATAAAGATACCAGATGTCTGGTATGGTGTTTGGAACTTCGTAAAAATAAGCTTAGCGAATATGGAAATATATAAATCTTCTACGTCCACGTGTTTGTCTAGGGAAGATTTGACGGGTTATTGACGATGATGAAATTATATTATCATTGTAGCAATAGATATAGATGACCAGGGAGCATCATTCAACAGCTGGCAAGGCTAGTAGGGGTAGTTTCTGCTGGATGAACGCATCTTGAACCCTGGGAGGATCGCTGCCAAGTCTGGCAGTCGCTTTGAAGACCAATAGACCCTAGAAACTGATACCACGGTTACTTAGATGTTATAGAGTTTCAGATCTGAATATTTTATCTTAGCCATTTTGGAGATAATTCCGCCATTATTTATTGATCATGTTCAAGGCAACTCAGTTCGCTTTTACGGCACTACAAGAGATTATGTAATAAATACAGTTAACGCTTGTACAAAAAACCTCAGAATATAATTTAATCAAAGAGAGAAAATTTATGTAATATAAACATTTAAAACAAGTATCATCTTAAAAACGAAAGTAAGAAGTAATATTTTATTTAGTTACGTATATAATTTTATGACGTACATATATTTATGTTGTTCAGCACGTACAGGACAAAAGAATCAACGTTAAAGTGTACATATCCATCTATAGCAATCCGCAGAAATTATTATTTGCAGTGTATCTCGTTCCATTATGCTTTTAAGTCAATAGTAAGTTAAACGGTTAACAGTTACCTGTGCTGTACAAAATAATTTATAGAAGCATAAAATGAACTGAATAACATTTTTTTAAACCGCGGCAATACAATAATCCGCATAAAGGCACTTGCCCGCTTTCACAATTAATATCTCTGTCCTGCATTCTAAATTGAACAAAATATGAGAGAAGTCTGCAGTTTTTAACAATTGCATGTAGGTACATTGGAATGTGAAGTAAAAAAGCAAGTCGCAAAAACTAACCAAGTACTTACTTATTAGGTAATTCTTGCAACGTGAATTGGGGTCAGTAATGTGCTTACCTGTAAATAAATATAACACACAATTAAATATTTTCATCATTATTGCTAAAAGTCATGTATATTATTGCATAAACTTTAATGTTTCATCTTTGCATAAACATGTGGTGGCCGTAAAAAAATATTATCCATTGAATTTCGTCTCGAAGGTGTTTAGAACTAGATATAAGTTAGACATCCAAATTTAGGCAATGTTTTATGGCAACCAACGAAATGATGATCATTGTTATGTAATCCGGTCCAATCGATGATCAATCTGCCTTATCCGCGTCGCGAAACCGGCAAATCCTGTCAATATTCGTCCAATTAATTAATTCTAAACAATGTACCTTTTCTTGTTCTCTATTGAATAAAAAAAATGTTATTAAAATCCTCATCAATCACAAAAAGGGCGCAATTAGCTTTCTAGACAATAGTGTTACAAGCCTAATGATGATTGTTAAGTAATGAAATACTTATATATTCATGAATTTTACAAAATTTTAATTTTGTTACAATTGTGTAAGAGCTAATAAATAAAAATATGATAGATCTCGAGCATTTTAACCTATTTTTCTACCGACATCAAAAAGGAGGAGGTACTCAATTCGACTGTATGTTTTTTTTATGTGTTAGTACCTCATAACTTTTTGCTGGGTGAACCGATTTCGATGATTCTTTTTTTATTTGAAAGCTGGTGCTTCTTATGTGGTCCCATATAATCAAGGTCTGACCAATAGTTTTTGAGTTATTCTTAATAGTTTATACTGAAATCGGTTGTACAAATTTTTAAATTAATTATTTACCGCTACAGACAGCGGATTTTATTCCCGCACAGAATTATTATTTGTATTGCCCAAAATTAATTGTTACGGAGCTAGATGTTTATCTATGTGTTTTTTCAATGATATAACTAAACCCCCTCTACAATACAGGACAAAAAATCAACGAAGACCAACTTCAAAAAGAGGAGGGTTTTTTTTTTAATTAACACTATAACCAGATAACTGTAGTAACGCGAGCCACTCGAGTTTGATCACCGCCGGCACCAACGAAATTGTTAATTGCAATTTTAAGTGCTGTTTTACCGCTGCCCGCCGGTAGAGAAAAACGTCTTTTACATGTCTGAGTAATAAAAAAAAAAATCGAAGACATGTGAAGTCCGCCAACACGCCTTGGGCCAGCGCGGCAAACACTTCCTTGCCCTAAAACCCTCTCGGAAATGAGAGGTCTGTACCCAGCAGTGGGAAGTACATATATATAAGATAACTTTACTTTTAAACCGACTTCAAAAAAGAGGAGGTTCTCAATTCGTCGGAATCTTTTTTTTTATGTTCACCGATCACTCAAAGGCGCCTGAACCGATTTGAAAAATTCTTTTTTTATTTGAAAACTGGTGCTTCTCATATGGTCCCATATAAATTTGGTCAAGGTCTGACCAGTAGTTTTTGAGTTATCCTTAATAATTTATATTGAAGTCGGTTATACAAAATTTTTAATTTTATTACTTGTACAATATAACAATTTTTAGATATCTGTAAAGTAATGCCCATTTTAATATAAATGCTGGAAATTTTATCGATCTTTGAAGTCGACGCTCCCTTCAAATTCTTTTGTATTCCCTGAGCACTTTCTTAACGTTTCAAGTTGAGACTTAAAACTCAAAAGCAGCGGACACTCAACAGAAAAGGATCTCGCTAAAAGTCCGTAGAGACCGTAGCCGTACAGTGTGCCAGATTTTGATGAGACTTGTGATACGGCCTTACTACACACCTGCGTCTCACGTTTAGCGCGTGAGGGTAACAACCGTAAATAAATGTTTATAAACGCGAAAGATAACTGGCACCTCGAACTTAAAGAGAAAAAAAAAATACTTTCAAGATGACTTGAATTTTTCATTGCTTAAGAATTGGACAATTTCCAAGCTTTTAATCTTTTAAATTACCTTTATCACTCTTACGAATTTTGATAATTATATATAATGAATTTTAACAAAAAAGGTTAAGAAAGGTTTAGAACGTTTTATATATGAAACAAAAACGATAAAAACAAGCCGCAGAAGCTCAGCAGATAACAGTATGCCTTATAAAGAATCATACTACGCGAATTACCGCGTTCGATTTTCGCCATCACCAATAAAAGTGTTGATTGCAAATTTGAGTGCTGATTTACCACGTCTACCGCAGTGGAGGAAAACACTGTGAGGTACAAAATACTTGTGAAGACTGTGTAAAACCATCTCCGATTTGTGAATAGGCCCACAATAAGTAGGATCTATACTTTACTGTTTCATAAACTGGGCTACAGTCTGTCAATCCAAAACATAAATCAATGTATTTAATCTACAAATATATTCACACTACAAAACAATGTTATTACAATATAACATAATATAAACAGACACATTTTAAATAGATTTAGAAGAGAAGAAACTGTTTGAAGTCTCTATAAATTGTAAACTTCAAGAACTTGAGTGCCTATACTAAAGAACCAAAGGGAATTAAATAGATTTAGAAGAGAAGAAACAGTTTGAAGTCTCTATAAATTGTAAACTTCAAGAACTTGAGTGCTTATACTAAAGAATCAAAGTGAATCAATCATAAGGCAGTTAAGTAGCATTGCAGCTAAAAGAATAATGTATGAGAATGAGATTTTTGCAAGGAAACATGTTGATAATTTCATAAGTGATTGTAAATAAAAATGTGCTTTGAAGCTTATAAATTTTAAATCAAAGTGAATGTCTAAATGTAAAATCAAAATAAATATCACAAAAAGGAATCTGAAATGAATACTTAGAATATAAAACGCTTTAGATATCTGCATAGACTTTGGATATCTGCCTCTTTCTTTCTCTCTGCCACATTGCTATGCTTGAAAAGGTACATGTGTATGTGTGTCAGTACACACATACACATGTACTTGTATGTGTGGGTGTAATGTTTATATAGTTACAATATCACGTGTTACCACATTTATTTATTTTTCAATAAAATGGCTTGGAAGCCGGTTAGAATTTCGCAGAAGGAAAGCGACCTACTACTTATTAGTGTACGGTAATTTTTTGATTAACGACAGAAGAAGACGTATTTTTAAATATATATGCGATATGATCTCGACATGCAATGTACATTATGTCAAGAATGCATACTTATGAATCGTACTAAAATTGAGAAATCAATAATTGCGTCGGGTGTACCCACCGCGTGCGAGACCCTCGATGTCTGCTGCATAAATTAATCATTCGGTGGCGTACGGACAGCGGTGTAAGTTATGGTGGTATGAATTCAAGATTATCTATCGCCGCATCTCTTCAGTAAAGTCAAAAAAGGAAAATGCGAGTAAGTAATAACTTACAAAGAGCTGCATTCTTCTGAATTTAATACATCTTACCTTTTTTTTTAACTGAAGTGATAGACGATGTCAAACTGATGGCAAGTGGCTGTTATAGTCCATGGTCACCTGTACCCAAATTAAAACAAAGAAGGCTACAGATGCGTTGTCATCCCTCAGGACTAAAATGGACTGCCTGTAATTATAGTGCCATTTTATACCCTTCAGACCGGAACGCAGCAATGCAAGCGCTGCTATTTGGCAAGAGGGTGGTACCTACCCAGACGGACTCCCAAAAAGGAGTCCTACCATTGTAGTTTATCATCTCCTCATTCTTAGCCCGTATAAAGTACACTGTTAAACGCATGCCTTTGGTATAACAAGCAGTATTTGCCGTAATTTCCTCGCACGGCAGGCGGATTAGCGGTAGCAATATCAGACGTCTCGCACCTTAGACACTGCTTCTGATCACCACTTTGGGGCAGGGCTTGATTGCGGTTAAGGTTTGAGGTTACGCTCCCGGAATAAAATATTGATATCGCTATTTTCTAAAGGTAGACCGAGAGCGGTTAAAATTCACCGATACGTCACCGGTATAAAATAAGAGTAACGCTATTTCTTAGAGGTATCGTTATACCTTTGTATAATGTTTATATAACAGAAATTATATTGTTAACCATTAATAATGTATGTGTAACCAAAAGTCTTTGCCGTTTTGACAATGACAATTAAGAAATTGAAGGCCCGTATTAATAAACGTTACTCAGCTCAAGTACACGCACTTGAGTACAATCTTGAGGTTATGATCTTATTAATAAACATATCTCAAGATTCGGTTTAAGTTTACGATATCAGCTGAGTGCCAGACTGATTAATAAACGAAACTCGACTCTCAAGTGTGTACTTGAGTGCAAGTCACAGAACAGTATTCCTAAGTACAGCGTTTTGAGATACTGTTTTTATATGTTTATTAATTAGCAACGATCTTGATGCTGATTTCGTAATGAGGGCGTATCAAATGATTACGCACTTGAGTTCGTCGTTGAGTAACGTTTATTAATACGGGCCTAAGAAACAAATTGAAAACTAAGGTAATTTTGAACCACAAAAGCCATAAGTTGATAATTAGGATATGACCCATAATTTTTCGGTCATGCAAGCCTTGCTTTGGGGATTTTATATCTGTTACAGATACGAGATGGTTATATCGGAAGCTTCTTACGACACCCACGGGATGATAGGGGGGCTGCTGGTTTTTCTTCAGCCGCCACTACACGGCAACGGCTGCGCAGCTTATCTGTACTTAAAATACCATACAATACTATACTGTTTGTTGTACACCAAGAAAAAAATATATAACAAAATATACTAATATTGAGGGAAAACAAAAGGTGGCCTTATTACTGCATAGCAATTTCTTCCAGATAACCCAAAAAAAAATAAGAATAGGAGAAAGATGAACGCATACGTACGGGGAGAAGTACTTAGTTAGTTTTCGATATAATGCTTAAAAATTATTACCATTAACCCCAAAACATTTCCAGTACCCTATATATTAAGTCTCAATTTCTAACCTGACTCTGATGATGCCTTAAGGCGAAACCGGTCGGTTTCATAGTGAATAAATCAATATATAATTGAAACAATTACATGTGTCAATCTCATATGAAAATACAATATGTTGTTCTAATATATTTATAATTATATCTCAATAAGCCAATTACTGTCTGATAATATAAACGTACAGAAATTTTACAATATGAAATATTATGCTTTAATATACAATACTAGTCGTGCTTCGCGGTTGCACCCGCGTATAATTTAAGAAATCACTGATAGGTTGATTGATTTATAATACTCCAGTATAGACAATATTTTTAGGAAAATTTTTATGTGGTATTAAAATACACTGGTTATTGGCGGCTAGGGTTATGCGTCGTTCGCGTCCCATATAAATTTGATCAAGATCTGAACAGTAGTTTTTGAGTTATCCTTAATCAATACGTATTTAATTGACTTCGACTACATTGATGATGTTCTCATTTTATTTATATTGAAGTCGGTTGTACAAAATTTTTAATTTTACCACTTGTTAGATGGAGTAAAGATCAATATTTTTGTAGAACCTTGTATTTACGTATCACTAACCATTACGCCAGCGCACGCGGATAAAGCAGTTCGAGAGCGCTTTTTTTTCCGACTAGCTAGCTGAGAGGTGTAGCCTAATGCTGGATAGATTAGATCTGGCTATCATATACAAGAAGAATTTTTCAAATCGCACTGATAGTTCCAGAAATTAGCCTGTTTAAACAAACAAAAAAGCTTTTCCGCTTAATTATATTATAGTAAAATTAGTAAAAAAGATGTAAACACCTTGACAGATTTGCAAAGGGGCACGCAGATACCGCAATGATGACCCATAAACATTAGACTATTATTAATGAATATAAAAATGTTATAGTTTTGTTTAAAAGTTAACTGTGTTGTGACGGTGTAAGATTATCCACTTCCCTATGTCGTCCCGTGGGTGTCGTAAGAGGCGGCAGAGCGTAATTGAAACAGGAGATGGGAAGCAGCATCTTCCTGATTACAACTGAAAATTATAAAAAACTGCGGTTGCCAACCCGTCTGCCAACATGGTAACGTTGGCAAAATCCTCCTAATAAAGCAATCTATGGACGAGGCCTATGTTTAGCAGTGGACTTTTATATAATACAGCAAATTTTTAAAGTATTGTAGCACCGTCGTTGGCGACGGTAACCGAAGTGACATCAATTATGCAGCGTTTGCGTTTTCTTTAAACCATTGCTTCTAACCAACGAACGATAATAGATAAGTGAAGCCGGGTGTCAACAAAGGTCAAAGTCGTGACCTTTAGATATTGTTACACGACGACGGCCGCCCGCGTCGCATGTATTGCTATGTAACTTTCCCTATATAATTAAATTTCATATCAATTTTTGCAGGATTTTTTAATTCTCTGAAAATGATTACATGCTCTGTGCATGTAATCATATCACGATATCTAAAAACACCCTCACAAATCTGTCGGTTTTTTCTTAAATATATTGCATGTTTAATATTAAATCGTTTAAGAATCTATAAGAACAAAACGTGAGAAATGGTCACAATTTTTGTGTCCGACAATACGAATTGCTCATTCGACGAATTATAATTTTGAAGAGTAACTTTTCTAACAGTTTATGAAATCGACAAAGTAACCTTTCGACCCCGTTTTGACCTGTGTAGGATTTGACCTATAAAGAATTTTACCTATTAAGAACTGTCTGCGAAATCTATATAACGAAAACTTGCACAGTTTCACGAATAGAGGCCATAAAAAACATACTTGAAATATTAAGTCGACCTTTGAAAAAAGTTTGGAAATACGTTCTTAAAAAGTGAGGTATACTACTGTAAGCCGTTTTTGTTTTGCACTAAAAGATACGCCGAAGCAAAAATTAAAAACCAAAGTACTATTGGTATGAAATTATGTTGAATAATTTAAAACATATTTACCAGCGGGCCTATTCGCTAACTTTGTTAACATCAAAATTATAGTCACTTTACATTGCGTCAAATTATTTATGAGCAGTAGTAGCTTTTAAAAAAGCTATATAGCATACGACGTAGTGTACTACAAAGTGCAGTGCATGTTGCCAGTGATGATGACCTATGGAACCGAGACGTGATCGTGAAAGTGGCTGAACGACCTATAGTCGCTCGATCTCCGCACAATAGAATACCTAATAAAAATAACCGCAGTAGAACTAGAGTGACCAACATAGCCCATCGAATCAGTATGTTGAAGTGACAATGAGCCAGCTACATAGCTCGAAGAACTAACAACCAATAAAAGGGTTTTCAAGTGGTAGCTTCTTATTGGTATCGGTGTGTTATGTGGCACCCCACCAGATAGAATGACGGCCTAATAAGACGTGCACAAAGTCGACGTATGCAGGTGGCTCACGACCGTGCTTTTTGACATTCCTTGGGGGTGGCATAGGTTCAGCATTACACTTTTTAGTGGCTGTAATGATGATAGTCATGATATTAATAGCTTGATCTAGCATTTGACTTCTCATGGCATCACGTCAAACTACTTCAATTACTAACGAGTTCATCAAATAAAAAACACAGATCAACCCCTAAAACTTGTACAGACTTTTATAGCGTGATTACTTTGAATAGTTTCGAAAGGTACAATTACAGGTGCGGTCCGAGTGTAAGCGGAAATACTGTTATTCAATTATATTTATTTTGAATCTGTTATACATAATATTCACTGGTGTAAGAATATCCACACCAACCAGCCCATATCGCTCCATGGGTGTCATAAGAGGCGACAGAGGGAACCATACAAGGAGATGAGCAGTAGGTAGTGTCTTAGCGACTAGCGTCAACAACTAAAAAATAAAAACTGCGGTTACTAACTCGCCTTCCGAGCGTGGCAACTATATATCAATCCTCTGCGGCAATTTATGGAGGAGGCTATGTTCTACAGTGGACTTTCAGATAGGCTGTAACGGACGTATAACGGATACCTAAATAAGTGAAAATGAACTTTCATTCAATCATCGCTCTTTCTTTCATTGTTATTCTTTGAACTTTCAAATATCACTTAATTTACCGCACCATTCAAAGGAAACACTTATCTATTAGTAACCGACCGAACTTCGTATGAACAGGGATAACACTTATCTAGACAAACTTGAAAAGTAAAACACTATCGTAAAATAGAAAAATTTAATCCAAATTGTTAGAGTCGTTTCCGAGAAACCAATGAGGGCTAATAATTTTCTGCTCACCAGATGTCGCTAGTTGACACAGAGGTAAAGTTTTTTTGTTATACAATGTAATTTAATTGAGAATTTGTTTTTTAATTAAAGTTTATCAGTTTCTAGAGTATTATATTAATACACAAAACAATGCGTCAGTGGTTTGCTCTTTAATTTTTTGCACATTTTTAACTTTTTTTAATTTTTCTACTTTTATGAATATCTGTGATTTGGTTTATTTATTTTTAATGTTATTAATATAAAATATAGCTAATAGTACAGAAAGAAACAATAACTTTTACATTTTCCGAACAAATTAACTTCCCCGCTATGAAATCTGTCAAATATTATACCTCACTTTCTAGTGGCGCCGCCCTGGTGGCAGAAAAGTCGTGGATGCCCTCATTACATAATATACATTTTTTTATAGGAGAGGGGCAAACGAGCATGCGGCTCACCTGATGGTAGTGACTACCGCCGCCATGAACAACTGCAACACCAGGGAACCAGAGGAATTGCAGATGCGTTGCCGGCCTTTTAAAAGGAGTAGGCTCTTTTCTTGAAGGTCCCTAAGTCGTATCGGTCCGGAAAAATCGCTGGTGGTAAACTATTCCACAAGGAAGTTGTGCGAGGAAGAAAACATCTTCTAAATCGCACAGTGGTGGACCGCCAATCATCCAGATGGTGTGGATGGTATCGGAGTTCTGCCGCGATGTGCGTTCGTGAAATGTGGCGGCTGGGATTAATCCGAACAATTCCTCAGAGCACTCCCGTGGTAAATGCGAAAGAAAATGCAAAGAGATGCAACATCTCTGCGCAGCGCCAATGAATCGAGCCGATCGGAAAGGACTCGGTCGTCGACGATTCGAGCCGCTCTGCGCTGGATGCGGTCAAGTGGAAGGAGCTGGCACTGGGAGCCCCAGCCTAGAGATGGGAACAGTATTCCATGTGAGGCCGAACTTGCGCCTTGTAAAGTTGCAGGCGGTGTGCCAGCATGAAATACTGTCCCGCTCTGCTGAGCACGCCAAGCTTTTAGAGGCCAATTTGGCCTTCTTCCAAGTGACCGCGAAACTGCACGTCACTCGATATGTCGACGCCGAGGATTCCGATACTGGCTGAGGCAACAAGGGAGTGCCTTGAAACTGAGGAGATACGACAAAGGGTTCTTTTAGCGGTAAACGCGCAAACTTGTGTCTTCTGAGGATTAAACTGGACTAGATTTAGTCGCCCCAATCCGAGACTTTGTTCAGCAAAGACTCGACTTCAGACACAAGTTTGTTCCGGTACTCGGCGACGTTTTCCGAGAAATATTCGCACGGCCGGCGTATAGAGCATCACCAGTGCTATCATCCGCATAGCAATGAATGCTACCGGTTTGCAACATATCATTGATATGCAGAAGAAACAGCGTTGGTGATAGCACGCAGCCTTGTGGAACACCAGCGTTAATAGTTTGTAGTCGGAGCATGCACCGTCTACAACGACCTTGATGCTCCGATCTGCAAGAAAGCTGGTGATCCAATTGCACAATTTCTCGGGAAGCCCATAGGAAGGGAGCTTCGTAAGAAGCGCTTTGTGCCAAACACGATCGAAAGCCTTCGCAATGTCCAAACTAACGGCCAATGCCTCCCCCTTGGACTCTACTGCCTCCGCCCATCTATGAGTCAGGTAGACCAGAAGATCACCAGCTGATCGACCCCGACGAAAACCGTATTGGCGGTCACTAATTAGCTGGTGATCCTCAAGGTACCGCATGAGCTGGCAGTTTATAATGGATTCCATTATTTTGAAGAACAAGGGGGTGATGGCGATAGGCCTGTAGTTAGACGGGTCTGAGCGGTCGCCTTTTTAGGATCGGTTGGACAAAAGCTGTCTTTCATGATTTCGGGACTACGCCTAGGGAGTAGGAGTACCGGAAAGACGCGTTAGAACTGGTGCCAACTCCGAGCACACGTCCTCAGCACAATTGGGGATTCCGTCAGGCCCACTCGACTTGTGGATGTCCAGGAGAGGAGTGCTTTGCGGACCGAGCGCTGTGAGAACCGAACATCCGGCATGGAACACTCACACCGCGGGATGGCCGGCGGTGTGTTCTCCCGTCATCAAGAGTCGAGTTGGACGCAAAAGTGAGCCTAAAGGTCGGCTTTCTCTTTTGCGGCGTGGGCCAGTGAGTCGTCTTCCTGTGCAGAGATGGTAGTGATGGCTTACAGAAATTCCTTGGACAGCCATGGCGAGAGACCAGAATGCACGGGTTTCCGAAGGAAGGCGAACTAGTTTCTCGCCAATTCTGCCTATGTGCTCTGACTTTGCCTTGCAATAACACTTTGAAGGACCTGGAGGCGAAGTTATACTTTTTTTTAAGCATGCTGGTGTTTACATCCCGAGCCGCCGAAGCCTCAGCCCAGGCCTGATAGCACTCCTGCTTACTGCGTAATGCAGTCTTACAGGAGCGACCAAACCAAGGCTGCGATCTGCCTCCGATGGGTACCACAGATGATGGAATAAATAGTTCCATTCCCTGTAACACCACATCAGTGACAGAGTCAGCAACAGCGCTGGGATCATCCGGCGAGAAGCAAACCCGCCCCATGGGTAGGATGCAAAGAAAGACCGCATTCCGTCCCAATCCGCCGACCTGTAATGCCAAACACGGCGGCAACCTGCAGAACGCAACCGCGAGGGGAGCGTGAGTGGCACCACACTCCGGATCAGACAATGGTCCGAAGAGCCGAGAGGGGCATCGACGGAAACCTGATATCCGTCCGGATGAGAGGTCAGCAGAAGGTCCAACAGGGAAGGTGTATGATCCTTCACATCTGGAATCCGCGTAGGCGAAGTAACCAGCTGTGTCAGACCATATGCCAAGGCAAAGTCATAAACAGATCTCCCCGCATGATCGGTTAAACGTGAACCAAGCCATTCGGCGTGGTGGGCGTTAAAATCGCCAAGGATCACGATCTCTGCGGATGGGACCTGTTGTAGCAAGGAATCTGTAGCCATTTGGACGTGGTCGATGAGTCGGTCAGTTTCGGCATTACCGCTATGGGACCTATAGAGGCACCCGTAGACGCGCGGATGGTCGTCGCTATCTACGCGTAGCCAAAGGATGGACAGGTCCGAACCTTCAAGACTGCCGAGGCGTCGAGAACAGATGTCCTCTCTGACGTACACGCAAACTCCAGCCCGAGGCACAAAGGAGTGTTCCAATTTGTACCCCGGGTAGGAGAGATACGAAGTATCAGCCGGAGAGGACACCTGCGTCTCGGTCAGAAAGAGCAAGGCCGGCTTCGCCGTCTCGAGATGGTAGTGGACGGCGTTTAGGTTCGAGTGAAGTCCCTGATGTTGCAGAAACCACGGATAGCGTGGCAGGGGTCGCCTTGGTCTTGTTGCTCAGTTTGCCCCGAGCAGTTATTGTTTTGAGCGGAATTTTGCCCCCAGAATACGCGGGGCAGCCTGAGCACCCACGCTCAGGAGTGAGTAGCATGGTCGTGGATGCTCAGCGAGGATTCTCCAGGGTGCTGGTACCCTCCTGGGGTAGTCTAAAATTTAATTACGCTACCATGTTGATGGGGAGAATTGGGCCTCCGGTCACCTGCACTCACCAGACGAAACGCAAAAGCAGAGCTTCCACTTCACGCCGGTATTCTGTGAGGTCGTGGTACTAACCCGGCTCGAGCCTGCCCATACGTGCAACAGCAAAAGCTGCGTGGCTCTACCACCGTTAAAAATAATAAATAAAAATAACATATATGATAAATATAATAAATACAAGAATTCCTCGCTTAATGTATTAATGACATTAAAGCTAGTAAAGTATAACATTACCTGAAATATAATTACCCATTTTTAATGGCAGTACTCTTGAGGCTATAAATAAATGGTTCAAAGTACAAGTATATTTTAAACACACGTTGAAAAGGATATTTACAATGTTCCGACGAAAATGATTTGAGAAATATGTTCACGCTATCACTCCGGCTGCGCCCAACAATGTAGAGATACGATGGAAAACTTGTTGGGAACTATCGTCCCAAGGGAGCGATGATTTGACCGCACCTTTCAAAACTTACTGCCGTCTTTGTTTCGTTATACGAGTACAACTTTGATAGGATATCACGTAAATTCGTTATTTTATAGCTCTCTTTTATTGAGTTTGTTACTGATCATGAAACAATGCCAGCATTTTTGTACTATTTTTGCGACCACGTGAAAAGCACTGGAGTGTTTCCTATATCTAGTATAAATCAAGTAGCCGCCAATGACATTTAATAGAAGCAATTATTTAAGAAGATTTAAAACGATTGAATTTTCTGAAAGAATACTTTTGAGAAGAGCTGTCAAAATTTGAGGAAGTATACTATTGAAAATGCAATAGTAATATGATTCTAAAAAAGTGTTTTCTCAGTTTTAAAGCATATTTCTGCATAATTAAATTTATAAAATGTAATGTAACAAATATTATACTCGCGTTTTTCCTTTATTCCCAGTAATATCTTATATATTATTGTGTGTATATTTTACTGACCCGGCCTAGGTCTCGAATATTCCCTGAACCCAAACCCCAAACCCGACTTGTGATTGCGGATACCGATGGCTTGACCACTCACGGTTTAGTAAGAGAAACCCACATGGCTAGCCCGAGGTGAAGGGCCAGCCAGTGTAACTGACTTTTGGCCCGATCCGAGATTCGAACCATATGCTCATCAGTCGCGTTAACGACGACTAAACCAACGGGGCAGTTAATACATATATACCTAGGAGTAGAGTTCACGTTACGCAACCAATGAACTATAATTTACTAGAGTAACTACATTATAGTTCAATGTACGCAACACAGATTCCGTGTAAGGAGGCCTTTTGCAAATAAATTAAGCGAGGAAGAAAGAAACATTGGATTGAAGCCAGAAAAAAGAAAAATCGATTGCTGTTTGACGCAGGACTTGGCAAAGGAAACCTAGAAAAGGCGTTGTAACAATGAGCACAAATATACGAAATGTGCTGTTTGTCCACAGTGGGGTGAAGTATAATATTCTTTTATTTCTTGAAATATGAATAATGTGTTTACACGTTGTTCGCATCTTATCTGTACCAACATTATTATAGCTTTGAAACTACGAGCTTGTATCTTACGGCGAATAATTTATTTGTTTCACATACACACAAACTTTTATAATATTCTATATTTTTTTAATAGGGTGTATGTAACACTGTGAGTTAAATTATGTACAGAAATTAATCGTTTGATATCTTCACAAACTTATAATACTTTTCTTACGACATTCACGGTTATATAGTATTAATAAAATTATTACAAATTAATTAACTATAATATTTAAATACCTTTTTCAAAGTTTTAGTAATTATTTCGTTCCAAGAATTCGATGCTACTGTTCAAATGGTGATGATATATGCACACTGATCCACCCAATGCCTTTATACTTCTTGCAATCCTTTTTTTGTTTTAAAAAACGTTACCCCCTTGTTAGGATTTTCTCCTGTATCGTGGAGGTAGTTTACAAATACTTGTTCCGTGCGGGATTCGAACCCGCGGCCCCAGCGCTGCAAATCATTGCTAAACTAACTATACTACGGAGCCGTGAAATCCTTTCCAATCATTGGTTGTCTGGGAGACATTGCTGTCAGCAATATGACCGCCTATTCCATATAAATTATGGTGTGTAATAAAGAATAAAATATCGACTTGAAACCATTCCATTTTACGCACATTGGCCACAGTGAATACCTGAATAAGTTTGTATTAAATTCTATTCAGCAGTTTTTTTTTTACATCAAAAATCTTAAACTTACCTAAGTAATTGTCACCAAGTGGGAAGTTGTATGAACTGGCCGAATGTTACGCATTTCATGAATATTCTATTTCGATTATAGTTTTACAATATTTAAAAAAAAGAGCACAAGTCAAAGATCTAGTTTAATTTTATTTTTTTGTGTAAGAAACTTTTTGTTTGAGATTAGAATGCGTATGTTATTCATAATGTGACTATCTTTTAGTACAGATTTTTATTATTTGGAGCTGTTATCAGGAAGATGCTGTTGTCCATTTCCAGTTTCAGTTTCCCTCTGTAGTCTCTTACGACACTACACGACACTATTATAGAGTAGTATGGGTTTTCTCACGCAGTCACTACACGGAAAACCTTTAATTATAAAATATTATATCCATTACAATAAATATAACTCTACAATTCAAATAATCACATTAATTGTTTTAGTATTAACATTAACCTCAAATAACCTAATATTAACATCAAAAACCACTACACCCACACCATCAGTGCCGTCGACATTAGGTACACAGTATTCTAATCTATGGCTACATCGTAATCGCATAGGAATTACAGAAGTAACATTTAATGTTAATTAGAATCGGCTATTAAAAATCTATAATTGGAAATAGCTATGGTAATAGAGAAAGCTATAATTTTCCTGGCTTTACTCTAAATTTAGTCAGTTCAATGTCGCTGGATAATTGCGCCTCGCTCCACTTACTGGAGTCGCATGCTACACATAGTTACTCTATATTTCAAGTCATTGAAAGCGACCGTTTACTATCTGTGCGTTCATTGCGTTTTAAGTAGACAAATTGATATGGTTCGTCGCTAATCGCACTGCTAAATTGTCCTGGTGCATACTAACATAGCTCAGCTTAACTGTACCACGTTATAGACGTTGCTGCTTTAGCATAAAGAAATTATTTTGCATATTCAATCTCGATAAATATGCATCCCTAGTAAGGAAAAGGGGAAAGTTATTAAAATCAGTAATTCATCTGACGATAATATTTATCGATAGTAAATTTTATTTATTAAATACGGAATGAGATGATAATTATATTAATATTATCTATATATTATTACGTGGAAGAAAAACTTTGTTTTCCTTTTTAAGCATAATAAATTAATAAACCTGTATTGAAAAACATTTTTACACTACTGAGTATAGAAAAATATTGTTATTTTTTCTTGTTTAAATAACATATTGATTTAACTTTTTTTTTTTATATCTCCCAAACTGAATTTTGGCTACGGCCAGTCTCAACGGAGACTAGCTATCTGCGCAGGAAAGGATTATAGTGCACGATTGTGTGTTGCCTCACTCTCATAGTCGGATGAATCTCACACGACCAGAGAGAGATCAGGCGCAGGACCAACGGCTGTTCCCGGGGCACATGATTGAAGCACCACTAAATTCTTGACTCCGGTCTGATACTGGGAATTTCTTGTCAGTATTTTGGTCCGACCCTGGATTTGACCACTAAACCAAAGAGGCAGCTAAAATATTTTATTAATAAATAACTGATCACTAACTGGGTGACTAAGTGAACTTCCAAAATCGGAGGAGAACAAAAAGCTTCAATTTTATTCCTGAATTTCATTTATTATTTCAATTCCGACATCACACGCGATATAATTTGTGGGGAACTTTCCTGAAAGCTCACATCACTTGTCACAGGCTAACGTAGATATAAATATAAATTAGATCTAGCTGTATATGTGGTTTACTATGTTCAGATTGTCTCTGCTACACAATTTTGAATTGTAATAATATGTTATTATAGTTCCTTTTAGCCAAGGCATTTTTGTTTATTATAATACATATATATTCTATCCATTTCTGTTCTATAACTACAGGTATCAAAATACTCAATCGTAGTCTTCAAAGGTGACAAGGCTACCCTAATATACTTGTCTGTACTACAGTTACAAATTACTATCAGGTGTATCTATAGCATGATCTATACTGATCTCACTTATTATATTAATAAAGGCATTGATTGAATGTAATTTATATTTATATATGAAGAACTGTAGCTTGCATGTATATTGCATTATATATGACATAAAATACCGATGAACAGTTAGTCTTTTGTCAACATATTTCAAATAGTTTTGCCAATAGTCGTGAATAAAACAAATTCCTTTACTTTCTCGGTCCCTTAAAAGCTTGACAAATAGTTCCAACTTATTGTGAAAACACGAAAGAGTACTCAGTCTTCGAAGAAACTTTAGTCGCTAAAAGCGAAACTAAAGGTTAAATAATTTCACAGGTACTTTGACGTCATTTATATTATGTATTTGTGTAAATTGGAATGAAGGTAGGTCGAGGTAGATGGACAGGAACTATGTCTACTTGGTAAACTATGAACTACTTGGACCAATTAATATCCTTCAACAATTATGAGGAATGCGATTGCAGCTTCAAGACCGTTGAAACCGTGAAAAAGAGCCACTGGTTTATAAAGGAGCACATGAAATGTCACCTTCCTGTAAACTCATGACTCTAAGGCCTGTATTAATAAACGTTACTCAACGACGAACTCAATTGCGTAATCATTTGATACGCACTCATTACGAAATCAGCATCTCAAGATCGTTGCTAATTAATAAACACATAAAAACAGTATTTCAAAACGCTGTACTTAGGGATACTGTTCTGTGACTTGCACTTAAGTATACACACTTGAGAGTCGAGTTTCGTTTATTAATCAGTGTGGCACTCAGCTGATATCGTAAACCTAAACCGCATCTTGAGATATGTTTATTAATAAGATCATAACCTACTACTCTATCATAACCTCCTACTACTCAAGTGCGTGTACTTGAGCTGAGTAACGTTTATTAATACGGGCCATAGACTATCTGTCCTACTTAAAATAAAACACAAAATATTGCTCACTGACAGATGTTCAGAAATCCTCAAGGTCAAGTTTTGTCAAAGGTATTGTCCTTTGAACGCAGGATTTTTAGATAAGAAAAAGACGAAAACACTATACTGCGTTCGGTGCGGAATTGCATATGTTGGAAATATAACTAAAGAACTTAAATGGAATTGTATTATTGCAGTGCACGTGAGTCGGATAAAGTAACAACGTTCTGCTAAGGTGTCGAAAATAACCAAAAGAGAAGGGGCGATACAATCCAGGCGGTTTCGATAAGGATTGGCAGAACATCAGCCAAGATGGAAAAATGGAAGGATTTATTTGTATTAAGCTGAACTGACAAACAGTCCACCTGATGTCCTAAGTCCATGGACACTTGCGGCTAACTTTAAACAAAGAAGGCTGCAGATGCGTTGGTAGCTCGGAAAACTAAGATGGAATGCCTCACGCCCTGTGATTACATTAGCTCTCAGTCTGAAACACAGCAGTGCAAGCACTGCTATTTAGCGGTAGAAGTAGGTAAGAGGGTAGAACATACAATATATCCAGACAGACTACTAGGCAGAAATAGAGTCCCACCACCTGGCAATAGAAGAATAGGAGTACAGAAACAGAAACTTTTTATTCAATATAGATTATAAATAATACTTATTGAAAGTCACTCTTTTGTTTAATTACCACTGGTTCGAAAAAAAAACCTCCGTCCTGTGAAGAACCAGCAAGAAACCCAGCGGGACTTTTTTTTAAATAACAGCTTACAATCATGTATGTTACACAATTAACAAACACAACAAATTAGAAATAGCTTGGTAGCGATTACCTCATTCCCAGGGGTTATTATCATCCATAAATTTCTTAATATTATAATAACCCTTTTTATACAAACTTTGTTTAATAATTAATTTTTTGAACTTTGATCAGGTCAAATTTTGCATATTTTCTGGGATTTTGTTGTAAAAGCGTATACATCGCCCCAAGAATGAATTACTGACTCGATGGAGTCGAGTAACTGGTACTACTAGCTTGTGTCTGTTCCTAGTATTTACATAATGAATATCACTTATTTTTGTAAAACTACACCTTTGATCAGCAGTAGTATACATAACTTACAAGTACAAAAACATTGTGTAAATTTAAATAGTGGTAATTTAAACACCTGTTAATTATTCAAATCAATATAACAAAAGAATACATTAAAAATAAACAAATCGTGATATCAAGAGTAAAATCCTGTTAATATTTGGTAAAGCTTCAGTCTCGGAGATCGGTTGGTACCTACCCAACCGATCTCTGCCTCCCTCTTATCTGATTCTGCAGCTAGGCGACGGTATACCCACTGATGTGTACAGACACTTTACCGATAGGAAACCAGTATAATTACAGACTGTAATATTCTCCTTAGTTTTTGGAGTTGGCTTTGTGTTCGTGGGTGACCACGCATCCGTAGTCTTTTTTGTTTTAGAAGGTTACTTCGTCTACTACGCTACACCACAAGCGTATATAAACGAAACGAAGCCTAAATCACACTATCGAAGTTTTCGAACGACTCAACAATATACATATAGAACATAACTTTTGTACTTCCACACGGAGCGTTGGCTGCTCCCCGTATATAGAACACCTCGCCCGGCGGAAGATCTCCCCTTTTCCTTCCTCGATTAAAAGGTAAATAAGAAGCCTGCACCTGATTAACTGCAGCCAACTTTAAAAAGCAAATTAAAACAATATTTAACAGGCAATATAAGAAGATAAGTAAATGTACTTGTTTGCATATTTCATTCATTTCAGTTACGCCGGCGAAAGTGTGCCTCGATTGGAAGTAAGACTGGTTGCTGATAGCCTTCTTAGGCATCTCGTTTCAGTTGCGTGACTATCACCATAAAAAAAATTACAACTTATATAAGTGATTTACGCTGTGAAATACTAAATATCTCGACATCATCTTAGCAGGTAGCTTACTTGCTGTTGGGTCGAAAGTCTTAGAAACTAACCTAACTGAACCTTATTTGCGCAAACAAACGATCAAGTTTGAATAAACATATAGCGTCTCATTACTTGAACTTGCACGGCATCCGAAAGCTCGTCCGATATTATAGCACACAAGCGTACGCAATAAATCGGAGACAGAATGGTGAAAACGATCGAATGCCTCTGTATAAAATAATGAACACATAAATGAAGAAAGTTAAACAATGAGTACAACAGTTATTAAATGACACTAAACACTATAGGAATGATTTTTCAAAGGCAACTTTTTCTGCTTTTTCTGAAGTATTCATTAATATTTTTATAATAAATTTAACTATTTTCTGTGCAAATAATTATTTGTGTGTAAAAAATAACTGTAGTCTAAAACTAAATCATCCATGAAGAAGATCTTTCTTCATTATAGGAAAATCTGATTTGACTTAAGTTTGGTATTTACTACATTGCTTAGTTTCGAGTAAAGGCGTAATGTAACCAGACTCCTGGTTTTTTAAACCAGTAAGGCCGACAAACACAGACTATAGAAACTAAGTAATCGCCGTATTAAGATTACCAGTAAGAAGGGCCTCCGGTTCTCTGAATTTACCATACGAAACACAGCAGTCATCATGGCTAATTTACGCTGGTATTTTGTGGCAGCGTGGTTCCACCGAATCGAGCCGACCCATTCGTGCTGCAGCCATATTAGAACTGTATCGTGGCTGTACTACGTAAATAACCGGTATTCTATGGTAGACATTTTAGAGAATGTGCAGAGAAATTACATGCAGGAAATTGATGGATGCAGGTGACTCAGGACCGTGTTTTATGGCATTCCTTGGGGAGGACTTTTTTCACCAGTGGACTTGTGAAGGCCTGTAATTATGCATTGATGATATAATTTAATTGCCGATAGTTTAATTACCATCCCCTGTCCATTATTTCGTTGTGGATATACCTAGCAATCGAAAAAGCGCTTTGCTTCTTCGTTTACAATGCATACAATACAAAGGGCTGGAATGATTTGTCAGTATCTGTCTTTCCACAACCGAATACAATGTGGTATCATCAAGAGAAGAACGAATAGACTTTTTTCAGCTTATACAACTAATCACTTAGAGTTGTATCACCATTTTACCATCAAGTAGAATCGTGACGAGAAAAAATATCTTACAAATAAAAATATTTTAATATTTTAATACTGTTACATGGTCATCATTAGTTTTACAGAAATAACAAGTAATGAACAAAAAGCAATCAGTTAAATGTTAATTCATACGCACAAAAACATTACACAAGGTACAAAGGTTCACTGCATGTTGTGATGAATATAAAAACAAACAAATGAAACATAGAACATGATATGACTGAGATTTTTTAGTTTTGGAACGAAGTTCCTTATCGGACGGCACGAATTTGGCAGATGGGGGCTAGGCGAGAAAAAGTGTAAGATTTTTCCGTCACGACCCCTTCTGACGTAGTGTAGACGGCCTTGGCGGCTAAAGGAAGCGAGATGGAATAATATCTATCTCCCTCGCACTTTTTCTTATCTTCCCATGAAAGAAATATTTTTTTATTTTAAATGACGCTTCATTTAATAGACGCTAGTAATTCATTTATTTGTATTTGTTAATCAATAATATAATACGTTTATCAATAATAATATACTACGAGAGGAACTTCGTTCCAACCGAGTGTTCCACGACACTAACGCATGTTTTTTTTAATTGCTCGCATAAACAGACACAAAGGTATTTTAAACTTGATATGAACTCGAAACTTGAAACATATCACTTCGAGACTTATTTTTTGCTTTAAAAAATAAAAATATTTACAACGAGTTTCCGTAGTAAAGATTTTCATAGATACTACAATAACCACGAGGAACCGTAACATTCCATATTTTATGAGCCGACCGCGCAGCAATTACCCGGTACTACTTTAAATTTCACAATAGCCACACGGAAGCTGCCAAAACCGCAAATTTCAATAGGGGACTCACAGTTAAATGATGGTAGCGTCTCGGCGGGTTCGCCGACCCCGTATATCATATATCGGATGAAGGTTCAATAAATACAGCCTCCGAGAACTTGAGCGAACAACGCACCCACATGTCTGGAGTATGTTGATTAACTCGCTGAATAATCAATCATTAGACGTCTCGGCTGATGCTAACAGAGTTGTTTAAACAGCATGCTTTAGACATGTAATTATGTAGTTCAAACGTAATGATAACTTTGCTATTTACTTATTATGCTACGTCTCTAATGAATTTTATTTATCTTCCATCGTATCATCTCAGTTTTCAAAAGTACAATGAGTTACAAATTGTTTTTTTTTGAAGTGTAACTTTTTAGACGCGACTTGAAAATAACTCAGATCTTCTTTCAGACAAAATCTATAAACCGTTTACGCAGTTTCCACATTCATAAAGGAAGCGACAGACTATATTATTTCGTGTGTATGTTTTATGTGGGATAATAATATAAAACGACTACCTGGTGGGACATGCAAGAAGTCGATGGATGCAGGTGTCTTAGGACCGAGTATTGTGGCATTTCTTGGGGGAGGATTATGTTCAGCAGTGGAACGATAAGGGCTGTAACGATGATGATGATGATAATGTTTTATATCATCATCATTATATACACATTATCGTCAGGTTATGTGTATATAATGATGATGATATATAACAGAAGTTCTCAGTAGCTGCCCGGAGTCAGGAAGTTGGAGATGTCTCACCCCCGTGTCTCGGAAAAGCACGTAAAGCCGTTGGTCCTGCGCCTGATCTCTCTCCGGTTGTGTCGGATTACCGTCCCATCGGACTATGAGAGTGAGGGAATAGAGAGTGCACCAGTGCTTGCGCATACACTTGGGCACTATAATCCTGGCCTGCGCCGATGGCTAGTCTCCGTAGAGGCTGGCCGCCGTGACCGAAATTCGGTCTGGAGGATATTATTATACACATAATGTAATATACAATTTTCAGACATTATATACTTAAATGTATATCCATTATATTTTATATTGTTCAAAATTAGAACATAATAGTTATTATTTTATGGATATTTTTTATTAATAAGTAAAATTTAAAATAAAACAAAAATAATAAACTTTAACAAAGAAATCAATACACACAACAGAAATACCGTTACAAATTAATATGACAATAAATAACAAAAATATACACAATTCTAGAAAGAGTTTCACATAAGTCAAAACACTCGACCACATCCATCGAAATACCCCAACTTGACCCTACTTACATATGACACACGAAAGCGGCTTTAGGCGTCCGAAGCGATCGAAAAGGTTTCCTTGCCTGTAATTCGTTTCTTGCCTAAAACATTCCAATCAGCGCGTCACACCTTTCCATGGTACCTTCGCAAGGTATTACGTAAGGGTTTAATTAGGGAGCACAATAGCGGGTGTGGGTTATGAATACACGAATAAGGGGTGAAGACAATGCGTATCAGACGGTGACGGCCAATTTTAATTGTTTCTGCCCAAGGCAGGTGTGACGTGGGTCAGACTTGCCTCCAAATTCAACGCATCTAATGATTACACTACGGAAAGATTATAAACTGTGTAGATAAGATTTAGAAGTAATTAGACCGTTGCAGATAGAAGACTGATTAAAGGCAGTACAATTCATTCAACTTTATTTTAATGTTTAAATGCATGCATGTTAGAGAAGGGGAACACGGTAAGAATGTGATATCTCATGAGGTGATGGTTAATTAATGAGTTACTTCTAATAATTATAGAATAGTTTGATGTTCTCTTTTAATAGTTCAACTGATGATAAGTGGTTACTGCAACCCATATGGGTCCTCTTCCCCCGGACCGCGATCAAGTGCATACGTGCTAACTAATATTGTTTATAATAAATTAAAATCGTAATTAAGTTAACTCATGACAAAAATTCGATTGAAAAATAGGAGTGCATAACTGTACCGGATTAAATTACGGCCATCGACACTATACCCTTACCCTTAAGTAGGTACAAAGCAGTAAGATGATTGTATCTACCCTGGTATGAGCCAATCAATCGGAAGTAATTTTTCGAGCTCTGAATGGTATCATAAAATGTAAGCTAAACTAATAGATACGAGTGTAATAACGACGAGAGCATGTGGAAACACAAAGCCAGTGTCATTTTGTCTGACCTTATCCCATCCTTATTCGAAGTAACACTTCTTTTTTTGAAAAACGTTACCCCCACACTAGGATTTTCTCCTGTATCGTGGAGGCAGTTTGCACTTGAACGATATAAGTTTGGCTGCTGTATCAGATACACTAATAGTCAAGCGCCAAAAGTTATGTTTCGAGTGTTTGGTAATAAAAAACGGAACAGTCATAGAATGCATCGGTGTCCGCCTCTCTGTCATAAAACTTTTTTCCCAGAGATAACTTCACGTAAGCGACTGAAATTTCACTGATGCACTTACCCGAACATACATTAGACATGAGGTTATAAGTTCGAATTTGCAACTGTTTTTGTGTTCTATGAGTATTTATTCGTACCTAACAACCTAATAGTTGTGATATATTTTTTGTAAAATAAGGATGACAAACGAGCACATAGTCCATCTGATGGTAAATGGATGTTGTGGCCCATGGACATCTACATCTATCCTCGATTGGAAATCAGAATCCAGATGCGTTGTCACCCCTGAGTACTAACATGAAATGCCTCGTTTAAGGTAAAAATAGTCTCCGGTTCTCTACGCTCAGCACACGAAACGCAGCGGCACAGAGCTGCTATTTTAACGCTCGTATTCTATTAGAACGTGGTCCTTCCCCGGTCGAGCCAACCCATTCATGCTGCAGCCATAACAAAGCTACAGCATGACTCTAGCATATAAAAACCTAATACTAAATTAGACTTTGTAATCAAAAATTATGCTCATACCTTTCAATACGAATCTTCTTTTTAAAGTGGTAGATTTTAGCGAGAGCTGATAACATTATTTTTGTTTTTGAACTCACTCATATTTAAAGCGAAGCTTTTAAACACACGTTTGGGATTGGAACCTAATTTACTAAAAGTGGAAGTTACAACGTTCCCAATTGACTGAGCAGCGCGTATTTGTTGTCCATGTGAGTGAGCAAAACAGAGTAGATTAGAGGAGATGATTTGCGTTAATCGTCACACTTGACATGCATTGCTTTCCATCACCTGTCTATACATTTTACGCTGGCGTAAACAAGATGGATAAACCACCGTCTATGGAAAACAATAAGATCTTTCTCGCAAATTCCATAGCCTCAGTAGTCAGTCTCAATAAGGTGAAGGATTCTCTCACGCCGCCACTAAACGGCCATACTTAACATAAATATACACGAGTCCAAAACTTCAGTCTAATTTATTTACAATAGTTGAAACATCGGTAAACCCTAAAAGTACGTACATAAGTATTTTTTTATATTTGCAAATTAAAAAATCTGAATGCAAAACTTTATAATATCAAAGAAGTGCAAAGATATCCATAACTTTTTTATGCAAAATTTTTATATACATTGCTTTAATAAGAGAGAGCCTTAACCCCTGTACACTTGGAGCCGTAGGCTGTGTAATATTTAAAAAATAAAAGTACGATCGTACATCGCGAAGCTTATAAGTTTGCGATGCACTTTCGTCCGAAGTCAGGTTGCCTTATATGGAGTCCCAGTATTTTTCTTCGCGGGAGAAAGTTTTTGTATGCGCAACGAAGTCACGGACATCCCTGGAGTCAAATATTTGCATTTCTTTTGCATAGACCGTTGCGCTGAAGCGACTTTTTCTTAGTAATACGTTCTGCATGCCTCGAGCATATTGTTTGACTGCGTTTCATACTAATTTTGTTCAACTGATTTCTTGTTAGGATATTTATTTTTGGCTAAGTTTCCTTTAATTTTAATAGTACTAGTACTTGTATTAGACTGACAGATGAGCTAACAAACCACTGTTATCATCTGCAGCTAACTTCTAATTAAGAACGCTAGTAGGTGCGTGTCATCTGGCGGTCTGGTCATCGTGGTAGAGCCAAGCTGCCATGTTATGGCAGCAGCGCTATAGGGACCCCTATAGCGCTGCGTATCTCACAGAATACCAGCGTAAAATAGCAGCTTAATGCATTGTGTTTCGTATGGTGAATGTAGAGAACCGGAGATTAATTGTGGTGACAACGCATCTGCATTTTGATTCTAATTTGAGGATAGATGTAGATATCTATGGGCCACAGCTTTCACTTAATATCAGGTGGAATGATGCTAAGATGAAATGTCTCGCAGCCTGTAATTAAACTCTTACATTTCAAAGCGGACCGGAACCTGCCATAGATTATTACTTTAGACCCCTTTTTAATTCATGTACTAAAGGATTAATTTAACCCGTCTTATATTATTGAATAAAACTATTTTTACAGATTTTATCGCGTTTAATTTTACTATTTTATCCCTCTACAAGATGCAGGAGTGTACAAGCTTGATTGTGAATGTGGTCTCTCTTACATAGGACAAACAAAAAGATCCATTAAAACCCGCGTGGAAGAACATATAGCTGACGTGAGGCACCGACGCTCTGGGAAATCTGCAGTCTGTGAACATGTTCAGGATCGTCCCCGCCATTACATCAGATTTGATAGACCACAAATCCTCGCAAAAGAACACCGATTCCTACCAAGGATGATACGCGAGGCTATTGAAATTAAAAAAACATCCTAATTTCAATAGAGAAGATGGATGGGTGCTGCCATCTGCTTGGGATCCTATAATTAACAAAATTAAATCCAAACCCAAGCATACCACTGTAAGACTTCAAGATACTGTCAGCTCATTCTGCGTAGATCGAACCAAAAATTAATATTAAAAAACTGAAGGTAGCCGGGCTAACTATGACATCGGGACGTCAAACATCTCAGTCCCCCCCGTGACCATGGGTTGCTGTAAAGCACCCGAAACGTCGGGAATCAAAATAGTTAAAATTAAATGCGATAAAATCCGTAAAAATAGTTTTATTCAATGTGTAGTGTTCGCGTAAATATAAGAAATCATTATGTAAACCGTCTTATATTATCTCGACCTGCATAAGTGTCTAATGGTTTTAATCTAATTCAATTCTAACCCACTTCCGGTCGTCGAAAAAACAGTAAAAAAAGCTAGTAGAGAGCATTCCAAGCTGATTAACAAGTGTAATATAATATGTATTTGTATGTATATTTATATATACACCATTTTCTTATTCTAAGCTTATTGGAACGAAGTTCCTTATCGGACGGTACGAATTTGGCGGATGGGGCTAGGCGAGAAAAAGTGTAAGATTTTTCCGTTACGACCCCTTCTGACGTAGTGTAGACGGCGTATATAAGGAAGCGAGATGGAATAATATCCATCTCCCTCGCACTTTTTCTTATCTTGCCATGAAGGAAATATTATTTTATTTGTCTATTAAAATGACGCTTCATTTTAATAGACTCTAGTAATTCATTTATTTGTATTTGTTAATCAATAATATAATACGTTTATCAATAATAATATACTACGAAAGAAACTTCGTTCCAACCGAGTGTTCCACGACACTCACGCATGTTTTTTTTCTAAGATTAGGTAACAATAAGCTTTATACCTTTACCTAAACATTATATCGTAATTTGTAGTGCATATGCTGATTAAAAGTAATTTATTATAGTTAAACGTTTTTTTTATTTTAAGTAATCTTTTTTGTAAAACTACAGTAAAGTATTTTGTACACTGCTAGCTAAATCACTAGCAACTACTAAGCTTTTGTTAAGCAAGTACGCAACATTCTAAAAGTTCCTCAATAATTCAAGACAACGACGTCAGCGCTACAGTAAAAGATTAACTAGCTTTTACTTGAAGTCTCGCCCGCTTTGAATACGCCATCTTAAGGTTAATACTTTCACAATAGTGCTTGAAATGAATAATGAATAAAAAATCACGGAAAAGAGAAGCAGACAGCGAGGAAGGCCAGTATATCTTGAACTTCACCTTACTTAATATAATATTCAAATTGTGTATTATGTATAATGCTTCCAGAAATTCAATTACATTGTATATGATAACACAAAACACACACCACTTTCCAATATCGACACCTATGTATTTAGAGCAGGCTAAATTCATATCCAGCTTGGTAGACGATAAGAATACATTTAAAAACTATATAGATAATAATGACATATCATTATTATCTATATAGCTCTATATATAGAGATCTAAAGCAACGAGTCGGCAAAATACAGCATTCACCCTAAATACATAAATTAAAACACGCACTGATTAAAAAAAAGTTATAAGTTTGTAAGGTAATATATATTCTAAAACGGTGTTAACAATTCCCACGGGATTCACAAGGAACATGCAGACACAAATGCAATGTTCAGCGTTTCAGGACATTTGTCTAGACTGAGGCTAAATGAGAAAGAGCTATTCCACTTGCACCTTAGTTCTCCAGACACGTGTTGAAATATTTTGCTGTCGTCCGGGACCAGTGCATACTATTTGTCAAATTACGGCGCCTGCAAGTTGGCACAACTTGCAAATTTGACCTGCGGGGAAATAAATTTGCGAAGATTGCCACAAAATAAATATTCATTTGTCGTTGCTTTACAACGTAATGTATGAAATATGCATTTATGCTAAATAAACATTTCTGAAAAGATTTTATATTTATAAATTTGAAATAATATTTACAATGTATAAAAGTAAAGTTACAGCCTATATATTATGTCCCACAGCTGGCCACAGACCTCCTTTAATTTCTGAGTGGATTTTAGGGCAAGGAAATGTCCGCCGCGCTGCCCCAATGCGTGTTGGCGAACTTCACATGCCTTCGAAATATTTTTTTTTATAAATTGCAATTAACAATTTCATTGGTGCCGGCGGGGATCAATCCCGGGTTACTCGCGTATTGTGAAATTTACAGCGAGCGATTAGCCCCTGAGCTACCACGGCTCGCTATTTTTTATACAATGTATAAAAAATATAAAATTTCATACACTCTCATTCCTTACTTTGTTTATTCATTCGATTTTTAGACTTAATAAAACAACGACTCCGAAAACAGCAATTATATTTTTTTTAAATACGCGAAATGTTTGAATAATATGTTATTGATTATTTGATGATTTAATCGCAAATTTGCAAGCCGACGCAATTCTCCATAGTTTTATTATAATATGAACAATGACTCCTTGGCGCCAAATTCAATAAAGAACCATGCCTCCAAGAAATTTATGATATTGACCGGATTATATCGACTGACGTGTGAGAACTGTGAGCTCTCACAAGACCAATGTAAGAATAACTCTGTCCTTAAACGGCAGCCCTCAGAATCGCCTGTGTTCAATGACAGTGGGAGGGAGCGAGTAGGTCAAGTGGTTTGGCGAGGTTATTGATTGTTCCACCAAACACCTTTTGCGACGCGTCAGCGATCAGCACCCTTGGAGGGGTTCCGTTTTACATATTATGTGCTAAACGGTTCCAGATGCCTGTCATCATTCGCATAAGTTATGTATTTCTTCTCAAAACGTATTATTAATAATAGAAAACACCCTTTTTCTATATTTTACTTATTGGTATGGCTATCTTTTTGCCTTAGTACTCCATCTCGGTCAGCTACGCTCTTTTACCTATTTCAACCGCTAAGTACATAAATTGCTGTATTCAGGTCTGAATGATAACATCTAAGTGCTCAGAAGTGACGTGTCTGTAACTTTCTTTCTTAGTTGATAGTGGCCACTTAACTTCGACACTTTAATTAGAATATACTTTGAACACAAGTGTGAACCACTGCACCTCTTGTAGCAGGCAGCTCTAGCGGCCGACTTTAAACTGAGAATTCACGGCTAAGGCATAAGATAATCGAAAAAAGTACACATCCTCCCATTTTTTTACGTGGTAGAGTCATGCTGCAGCTATATTACTGGTATAGTTGTAGCACGAACGGATCGGCTCGACCTGGGAAGGACCACGCTCTCACAGAATACCAGCGTAAAATAGCAGCTTAACACTGCCGTGTATCGTATGGTGAGTGTAGAGAACCGGAGACACTTTTTACTGTAAAAGAGGCATTCCATCTTAGTCCTCACGGGTGACAACGCATCTGCATTTTGATTCGTAATCGAGGATAGATGTAGATGTCTTTGGGCTACAGCAACCACTTACCATCAGGTGGACTGTGTGCCCGTTTGTTACTCTTATCCTATTAAAAAAAACTGTATTTAAGCAGTACCTTTACCATACAATAAAACCGACACCTCAGCAGAAATGGAGCTCCTTTCCACAAGAATTACTCTTTTAAACAATTTGAAACTGTTGTATTTTGTAAAAAAAAACATTCCCATCTAAATAAAGTAACACGTAGCACTTTATAGAAGGGCACGCACGCACCAATAACACTGTCCAATATTTATTTTAATAAGATACTAAAAGCTCTCCCGCTGACCTTTATATTCTATCTAAAACAAAACAGCGTGCCAGGTAAAATAAACCTCTTTATAAAATAATACATTGAAAGGCTATAGAGGTTATTGAGGGTACCCGGTATAAGTTTCCTTTTTCAGAAGGTTTTGTTTCTAACGGCCTTTATACCGCAGCAGCGATGCGTAGAAGTTTTACTAGTATTATTTAAAACAGCCTTCAAAAGCAATTTATAATGTATAGGGGCTTATGTATTAGCTACCTTCTTTATTGTTGTTATCAGGAAAAAAAATTGTTCATATTTAACTTTTCTTTTTGCGTGAACCAAATATTACGTGGTAGAGCCATGCTGCAGCTACATTAATAGTATAGTTGTAGTACGAATGGGTCGGCTCGACCGGGGAAGGACCACGCTCTCACAGAATACCAGCGTAAAATAGCAGCTTAATGCTGCTGTGTTTCGTATGGTGAGTGTAGAGAATCGAAGAACTTTTTTACTGGAAACGAGGCATTCCATCTTAGTCCTCACGGCTGACAACGCATCTGCATTTTGATTCACAAACGACGATAGATGTAGATGTCTATGGGCCACGGCAACCACTTACCATCAGGTGGACTGTGTGCTCGCTTGTCACCCTTATCCTATAAAAAAAATTAAGAATGCTAGTTTAAGAAAGCATATTTGTACCTATATATTATGTTGTAATTATACCATAGGATAAAATATGCGTCTGTCAAGTTGGAAGGATTTGGTCAAATCCTCCAGCTCCTCGTAACCAAATTCTAGATAGTGTGGCCTAGTATTTAATTTGGTTATAGCTATAATTATACTATGACTTCCCTTAACAGACCCTTATGGAATTAAAAAGAGTGACAAAATTAGCGTAAGCCTGAAATAACAGTGTGTGAGGATGACGACTCGGTAGCGCAGTCGATTCCAATGTCGGACTAGACAAATCCTTGTATGCTTGTGTGGCCTAGATATATTTGTTCCGAATCTGAATGTTTGTCCATGTAAAATATGTGTGTATGTAGCATTCCAACTAGATGGAACACTCCTCCTTTACTCGCCAGCCCGTAGACTAGGTACTTGAGGGAGATCTATGTACGGCAAGTCACTTGCGGATGAAACTGAAGCATTATAATAATAAATTGTCAAAAGAAATATAATTTTGAATTTATGTAGCAGAATGCTACACAATAGCCCACAGCCTACTAAAGTAACAAAACAAAACAATTTAAAAAAAAAACAATTAAATCACGCGGAAATCGTCAGTCGCTGACAGACACCAGGAAGCTATTTACAGTTTTAATAACAACGAAAATAAACTCAAAAGTGAAAGTCACCTGTCTACGCACATAATTTGCGTCGCCTTTTATCAATCGGGAATGTTCTTCCGGGCGTTTGGTTTATATATCGATGCCTCAATAAATCTAAATGTCCCCTTTGATCAATCTCTTGCCTTCCCTAATGTCTAGGTAACTCCCTCGGGAGGCGGGACGGGGACTATTTCGCGTTTTGCGTTTGAAGTTTCTGAGCTGATAAAATCCTTATTTTTATTATTGCATACAATATAAACGCGCATTTTTATTGAATATGATTTACATAATACAAACAGACAATACAAAGATATTTTAAGGATTCAGCATACTAATTTGATGTCCCTGCACTGCAGTGGCGTCCCTGCGCTTTTGGATGTGGCATTGCAGGGCCGCGGATTTGAATCCCTGAAGGGACTTGTATTTTGTACTGTAATAATAATTGTTTCGGGTCTAGAATCTAAATTTATATTATTATGTTTTAATTTAACTCCATAATACATATGAAATTCTTACTACAAGAGTAATGTTATTTAAGAAAATTGGTAAAATTAAAATTTTGTATAACCGACTTCAATAAAAATGAAATGAGAACATTGATGATGTAGTCGAAGTCAATTGAATACGCATTGTTAAGGATAACTCAAAAACTACTGGTTAGATCTTGACCAAATTTATATGGGACCACATGAGAGCATCCGCTTTCATAAAAAAAGAATCATCAAAATCGGTTCACCTAGAAAAAAGTTCTGAGGTAACCACACATAAAAAAAATACAGTCGAATTGAGAACCTCCTCCTTTTTATGAAGTCGGTGGAAAAACTACATGTAGTCAAATTTGAAAGAAAAAAGACAAAAGAATATTAAATTCAATGATTTTCTTCTTTATTATCAGCCTGTCCAGATCTGGACATGGACGCTCGGCAGACGGATTGGCGATCGATGTACCAGACGCTTCACACTTTTGACGCTGCTCCCCGTCACCAGTCTGAGTATTTAACGCCAGGAATAGAAATGGTTGTACAATCATCTATTAGAGACCATAAGATGCCTCTAGCATTTTTCATAGTCTGCTCTTTTGACTCCGACGGGATGACATGGGGTGACGAATCTTCTTACGCTACCGTCACACAACATCATCATCATCTTCATTACAGCCCTTCACAAGTCCACTGCTGAACATAGGCCTCCCCCAAGGAATGCCACAAAGAATGGTCCTGAGCCACCTGCATCCATCGACTTCCTGCATGTCTTACCAGGTCGTCACTCCATCTAGTTGGGGGACGCTCTACACTTCGTCCGCCGGTACGAGGCCGCCACTCGAGAACCTTTTTTCCCCATCGGTTATCGGTTCTTCGAGCTATATGGCCAGCCCATTGCCACTTCAGCTGACTAATCCGTTGGGCTATGTCGGTCACTCTGGTTCTACTGCGGATATCCCCGTTTTAAGTTTATCACGCAGAGAAACTCCGAGCATAGCCCTCTCCATAGCTCGCTGAGCGACCTTGAGCTTCCTCATACGGCCAGCAGTGAAGGACCACGTCTCAGTTCCATAAGTCACCACTGGCAACACGTACTGGTTGTACAGTCTAGTTTTCAAGTTTTGAGGTATACCTGACGAGAAGATGTGCCGTAATTTCCCGAACGCTGCCCAGCTGAGTTGAATCCGTCGATTGACCTCTCGGTGGAAGTTGGACTTACCTAGTCGGACTATTTGTCCCAGATAAACATACTCGTCAACAACTTCGAGCTTAGTGCTCCCAACAACTACCGGCATAGGTGTGACATGGACATTAAACATGATCTTTGTTTTGTCCATGTTCATCTTAAGACCTATCCGTTGGGAGACACTATTGAGGTCATTGAGCATAGTGCTTAGGTCCTCCAGTGATTCTGCCATAAGGACTATACTGTCGGCAAATCGAAGGTGAGTGATGTACTCGCCGTTGATATTAATACCGTATCCTTTCCAGTCCAGTAGCTTGAAAACGTCTTCCAATGCAGCGGTGAAGAGTTTCGGGGATATAACGTCACCCTGTCTTACACCTCTCTGCAGTTGGATAGGTTTCGTACTCTGGTTCTGTACTCGGATAGCCATCGTAGCCCTACTGTACAAACACTTCAGCATCTCGATATACCGACAGTCAACTTGGCACCGCTGAAGGGACTGCAGCACCGCCCAAATTTCGACGGAATCAAAGGCTTTCTCATAATCCACATACGCCAGACATAGTGGCAAATTGTACTCTTCGGACTTCTGTACAATTTGCCGAAGGGTATGTATGTGGTCTATGGTGCTAAAGCCTTTTCGGGAAACCGGCTTGTTCGGGAGGCTGGAAGTCGTTGAGTCTGTATGCGAGACGATTCGTAATGACTCTCGAAAACAGCACGTAGACGCGGCTCAGAAGGGAAATCGGTCTGTAGTTCTTCAAGACAGCGTTGTCGCCTTTCTTAAAGAACAAGACCACCGCACTTCTGCTCCACGCCTCCGGTGTAATGCCACCATGGAAGACGGAATTAAAGAGCTTCTGAAGGACTACAAGTACCGGTTTTCCACCCGCTTTCAGAAGCTCCGCTGTAATTCCATCCTCGCCTGGGGCCTTGCCGTTTTTAAGGTGCTGGAGAGTCATTCTAATCTCGCTCAGACTGACGTCCGGAATATCATCGGAATAGTGTCGGATAAGACTTGCTCTTGGATCGTTACTCACACTTGCGTGTGGCTCCAACGATGTTGTGTACAGCTGCCCATAGAACCTCTCAATCTCACTCAAAATCTCAGGTTTCCGGAAACGACGCTGCCACACTCGGTCTTCAGCTTCGACAGTTGGCTCTTTCTGGCAGACAGATCTCTAGCAAAGACTTTGGAGCCCTGGTTCCGCTCGATCGCTTCTTCAATACGAGCAATATTAAAGTTGCGTAAGTCCCGCCGCATGCATTTGGAGATCTTTCTCTTCAGTTGCCTGTATGCCATCAAATCTTTCCACGAGCTTGTCATTCATATCGTCCACTGCATTGCAATCTTCTAGGCACTGAAAACGGTTTTGTAACTCGAGCTGAAAGGTTTCGGGACTTTGGATTAGAGCACGAGGGGACGGGCGTTGACTTCATTAGACGACACCTCCAACTTAACGTTTAGGTTCAGTGTGCCTCTAACCATTCGGTGATCGCTACCAGTTTTCACCCTCGCGATCACTGAGACATCACTGAACAGTTGGCGGCTAGTCGTCATAATGAAGTCAATCTCATTTTTTGTCGAACCGTCGGGGCTCGACCAGATCCACTTCCTGTGGGGCCGCTTCTGGAAGAAAGAGTTCATCATAAAGAGTCCCTCTTTCTCCATGAAGTCGGCCAGCTGCTGGCTCCTTGGGTTCCGTTGCCCTAATCCGAATTTCCCTACTTTCAGCTCACCGTTCTCTCTTGTGTCTAGCTTTGCGTTGAAGTTTCCCATTAACACCGTATAGTGGGTTTTGGAAGAATGCATGGCTCTAGAAATATCCTCATACATTTCCTCCACCTCCTCATCGGGGTGTGCCGAGGTTGGTGCGTAAACCTGTATGACCTTCAGCGAATACCGTTTGGTGATTCTGAGTATAAAGTACGCAACCCTCGTCGACACACTCCCAATCTTTACAACGTTGTTAACGAGAGACTTGTGGACGATAAATCCGACTATTCCAGCGCAACTTATCTATCTCTTCTTCCAGCTCTAGGATCTTCTCGTCAGTCCTCAGAGTGCGTGCGTTATAAGTTGCCAGGTCGAGTCGACGTAGGTGGCAACCGAACCTCCACCGGAGATTCTTAGCACCCCCTGTAGCCAGGAATAGCGGGGCCGCCGGGGACTGCGGGCCGTCTCTTCGTAACTTTCTTCATTGGGGGGTATATTGCCATAGTTGCCACGCTTGGCGAGCGGGTTGGCAACCGCAGTTTTTTTATTGTTATTTGCTGTTATCAGAAAGATGCTACTGCCAATCTTCTGCCTCAGTTTCCCTCTGTCGCCTCTTACGACACCCACGGGTAGATATGGGGTAGTGGGTATTCTAACCCGCCACTACACGGGGTCACACAACATATTATGTACATATAACAACTAATATGTATAGATTACGCCGTTACTGTGACAACGGAGGAATTTTAGATTCTAATCCAGAACACGGTTCCAATACTTATATTACCTTGCTATCCTGGTTGGTTTAATTACGATCATAAGAATACAATTGATGGAAACTGCGATAACATTGTATAAACAATAGTGACGTAACATTCGAATGCGGTTGTAAATAACTGTACCGTCAAATGTTACATCATATTAAAATGGCAAAAGTACGATCCTTGTAACGTAATAAAAGAAAATTACTATCGCCAATATCCCGCAAACCACCGTAAATTATACGCCAATTGAATGGATAAATCGCCAACATTAGCCGACGTCCTGTCGCAATGCCGCTCTATCACGACTGGCATAGCACATGATAAAATTACACACAATCTTAAGTAAATGTACTTAAACGTTTAGTTAAATGGCCCAGCTTATATTATACAGCTTGACTGCCTCGTTGGTCTAGTGGATGTTATCGCGATTGCTGATCATGAGGTCTCGGGTTCGAATCCCAGGTCGGGCCAAAAATCTGTTATTGGGTTTTTCTGTCAAGAAATTCTCAGTAGCAGCTCCGGTCATCGGAGTTCGGGTTTCGGTCGGGTTACCGTCCCATCGGACTATGAGAGTGAGGGAATGGAGAGTGCACCTGCGCTTGCGCACACACTCGGGCACTATAATCCTGTCCGTTGAGACTGGCCACTGTGACTGAAATTCGGTGTGGGGGACATTATTATTAAACAGCTCAAAGAAAAAAGAAAACAATATTTATTGTTTAACTCTAATCACTCATGGAATCATATAGATGTCCGTTTATTCGTTCGATAGATGATTTTCTGTAAAAATAATTACTCGTTCATCTATACATATTTACATATACTTTATCTTTTCTTCGGTAGATGAATGACCATTTCTAAAAATGTTGTCTATCTGTCTGTCTGTCTGGTTATCTTTTTGATTAGATTTCGGCTGAACGATTGTAGTGACTTCACGAGCAGATTTTTGCTTATTGGCGGAGCTTTTCCAGAAGTGTTCTAGACTATATTTTATAGGAAGTCATGGAGATTATTTTCGTTAAAACGATAATGTCTTAAATAATTATTCTTTCATTATATAAAATCTTAATAATGCCAGATCAATAGTTCCTAAATACTTGTATGCTTTCTGATCTCTCAAAATCAAAATGGCTTCTAATTTTGTTAACCCCCAATCGCCAACCTAGCGTAAAATTTTATTATGTGCGTACGTGATATATTTCATGTACAAAACTGATATCCGTTAACACTTCAATTGACGAATTGAGATCGATATTACATTCGCCAGTCCGGTATCGCATCCAATATCCGCATTGTTTTATTATCCGAGTCATAGCAGTGTGATATCTTATCTTAAACACATTACGTCAATACTTCACACACCTTTGAAGTGTTTCAATTGTAATTGTTATTAATTGTGGGGCATTATTTTAATTGTACGATATATTTCTTCACTCAAAGTTTCAACGAATAGATAAAATTATCTTAGAATTATAATGCTTTCAAAGTAGGACAATCAGCAATGGTCCTCGCTCCGTTTCCATAAAATAAATATGATACTATTAAATTACTAGAATATCATCATCGCTTTCTGTTAGCTCCCATGATTACTACAAAAAGTTATCTCTCTATATATAAAAATTAAAAATCAATTGCTGTCCGTTGGCTGGAAAATGGATGGTGTGTGTTTGAGTTGGTCCTTGGATGATTTAAACGATTCACAATGGGACCCGGTAGATGGCACTGTTGTCCAGAAATCACCCGTGCGAAGCCGGATCGCTAGTAAGAAATAAAATAAACATTTAAATATAAAGATACTTTCGTATTATATTTTGAAAACTAGACAACATCTACGGTATAGTGTACTTGGTATTAATGACATTGTTAACTTTCAGTTTGGAAGTTTTTTTAATAAAATAAGGGTAGATGACAAACGAGCACACAGCCCACTTCATGGTAAGTGGATGCTGTTGCCCATAGACATCGACACCTATATTCGATTAAGAATCAAAATTCAGATGCATTGTCACCTTGAGGAAGAAGATGGAATGACTTGTTTCCAGTAAAAAGGGTCTCCAGTTCTCTACATCTTACGAAATACAGCAGCATTCACGCTGGTATTCTGTGAGAGCGTGGTCCTACCCCAGTTGACCCGATGCGTCGATTCGAGTTACTACCATCAATAGCTGCAGCATGGCTTTACCACGATTAAGTAAAGTTGCTGTAAAGTTCAAATTAAAACATATCTCCGTTAAGAGATCAACAGTTTGATTCTAGTGCGTTGTTAAAAGTGTCTGTACCTATGTTTGTTCGTACATTTGTACGCTAGTGAGGGATTTTAGTATTTTTGAAAATATGGTCAAAAAATAATGATCACGTCTTCAAACCATTATCGATATAATTACTTAATTAATACTCTTAGTTAAAATCGACTTCATAGTTTTTGAAACAAAATTAAACGATAACAGACAGTTAGATAACAAATGGAAAGTCATAGCAAAGGCAAACTGAATCGCACTCACACCCTTTTTTTTAACTTGTTTAGAGGGTTCCACTGTCACAAAAGAAAAAATGAAATTCAATAATATATTTATTTCTTTGACATAAGAAATTGCAATTTAGTTTGTCAAACTTCTTTGTCTTCCCCTTCTTCCTAACCAACTACACTTTAAAGGTTTTTTTCTGAAACGGCAAAAGAAACTAGTAAGAAAATGAAAATGAAAATTATTTATTTGCTTGAAACATGTACATGACAAAATAATGGTCAAACCTATAAATAATTCAATTTAAAACATTATGTAATTTAAAGTAAGTTACTTTGTCGTCACGGTGTAAGAACATCAGTTACCCCATATCGTCCCGTGGACAGCGTAGGAGGTGACCGAGTGAAACAAACGCAAGTGATGGGCCGCAGCATATTTCTAATAACAATTACAAAATATAAATCTGCCGTTGCCAACACGTCTGCCAAGCGTGGAAACTATTGCATATGTCTATGCGGGAGACTTATATTCAGCAGTGGACTTTTGATAGGCTGTAACGGTAAAGGTAAGGGTTTATTATTTTTAAGTAATGTTAAAAAGATAATTGAACTCAGTGAAGAAAATAGTGTTGCGGAATCGTCGAATTACCATAAGAGTAGTTGCTGATGATATCAGTATGTCATTTGGTTTGTGCCAAGCAATTTTAACGGATGTTTTGGGCATGAGACGTGTGTCAGCGAAGTTTGTTCCCAAATTGCTAAATTTTGACCAAAAGAACCGTCGCATGAGCATCGCTGAAGAGCTGTTTTCTGGCCAAGAACAACACCATAATCATGTCACAGCCACCGTATTCACCGGATTTAGCCCCCTGTGACTTTTTCTTGTTCCCGAAACTCAAGAATCCATGAAAAGACGACGTTTTGCAACGATTGAGGACATAAAGACCGCATCGCTGAATGAGCTGAAGGCTATACCAAAAAGTGCTTATCAGAAGTGCTTTGAGGACTGGAAAAAGCTTTGGCACAAGTGTATTGTATCTGAGGGGGGTTACTTTGAAGGGGACAAAATAAATATTGATGAATAAATAAATATTTTTTGATAAAAATAAAAAGTCACCTTACTTTTTGATCACACCTCGTATGTTTACTTTTAAATTGTTTAAATTTAGCCACTGAACGAGTTTTTCCAGTACTTTATCCAGAACGGTCACGGAGGCCAATCTCAACGGCGACTAACCCAAGACAAGATTATAGTGTCCGAGTGTATGCACAAGCACAGGTGCACACTCTATTTCTTAGGCGGGACGGCAATCCGACACGACCGGACAGAGATCAGGTGCAGGACCATCGTTTTAACGTGCTTTCCGAGGGCATGGGAGCAAATATCAAGCTAATACTTTTGACAAAAATTTAAGCAAATACTGCAACTTTTATATAGATAATTTGCACAACGAAACTCTACCTTAATAGTTTCAACTTGCACTTCATCAGTAATTATACAAAGAAAACTAAAGGTCCAGCCCATATACGTCCTCCAGCGGAGTACAGGCCTCCTATCATTTCTGTTAGGGTTATGGATCGAAAAAGTCTACCGCGCTACTCCAATGTTTGTTGTCGGACTTCACATGTCCTCGAAATATATATTCCTCAGGCTCTTTCACCGACAAGCACGTGTTCTTTCGCCGACGAGCAGGAGCTAAGTGCTAGCTCTAAATTTCACAGTACGCGAGCGACTCGGGTTCAATCCCCGTCGGCACAAATGAAGTCGTAAACTGCTTTTGCATTTTTAACTGGCGATATGCCAAATGCTCAGTATCTTTTACCTTGCTAATGTTTCTAACTTTAATTATTATATTGTTTTGATACGTTACTAAAATAAATAAATATACGAAATGCTTCGCAAACTTCGAGTAAAGGATGAGCTATGTCCTTCGTAAGCGGCTAGCGATCACATTCCACTATTAAAGGCTTCAAAGCCACCAAACAATAGCCCACTCACAGCCCGTTTAGAAGAACTACAAAACCTACAAAGTGTCAGGAACAAATTCGTCCGCAGGCTCAGTAAACTTGGCTCGTTGACAAATAGTACAATGTACACGGCCTACAGACTACAGAGCAGTTTGCGAGACGCCTGTTTATTGAATACATTAGCGTTTCACATTTATCAGAGCCCCGTGCTCGTGGATTTAATTATCGCCATCGATCAAAGCTGACCCAAGGTCGCGGATAAATGCCTGTGTACATCGCCGGCGAGGTGTAATGGGAGTTGTAAGCATTGTTGTATTTAGTTAAAGATATGAGTAATAATTATAAGTATAATAAATAATACACATTACGTAATTATTGTCACTAAATTAATAACAATAGAATTAAATCGAGCCTTCTATTGCGTAACATAATCAATCAATAGATCATATTTTTGCCGTAACTTAGACAGCTGCACTGATTCGGCATGCTCAATTTCAGGTCATCACAATCATTTAGCGGGATGCCTCTAAAACTTAGAGCATCAGATACAATCAGTCTAGAGTTAAACTGTGCATTAAGAATCTAAATCTAAATCGAATAGAATTAGCAAAAGCTTTTCATTTATTCAAAATATAAAATGGAAATAAAAAAAAAATATAAAGAATTTCTAAGTGGATAGGAAAAATTATGCTCAAACATTTTTAATGCGTGTAGAAGAAAGAAATATGAAATGCACCTTATATTACGAAGCCTGAAAACTTTTGTAATAAATAAAAGCAATTACAATACAATACTAATAAGTAAAATATTTTTATTTATTTATGTTCTTTTTATTATTAATACATAGAATATTTATTATAATGAAACAGCAATAATGTAATCAATAAGTGTAAGTATGCATCATGTTTCCTCTAATGCCAGCTTTACCTGTATACCTACGTATTAAAGGACTAGGCCGACTGGCGGCCGACTGATTTTGAAAAATTCATCGAAAATTGCAAAACACAAGTTGCACACACGTAATAGAAAGCTCATCAACCTGGCGGAACACTGTAAGGTGGGGGAAACGTCCAATTAAGTTTGCAACCCAATACTTATCCTATTCGTCTCGTGGGTGTCAAACGAGGCGACTATGAGAACTGCTAGGGAAATCATATAGGTTCCGATGGATGACGGTATAAGCACCTTGTTTACTTCAGACGTTAAAACTCTACACCGACAAAGGGCAGCAGCATCAAAGGTAGGCGATCGTCAATCCGCCTGACAAAAGTGACGTGGCGAATCGTTTTTTTTTAATTGGTAAACCAAACTAGGATTTTCTTCTGTATCGTGGAGGCAGTTTACAAACATAAATTGCACAAGGACAAACATCCCGACCCGCAACAATTATTTGTAGGCCATACAAATACTTATTCCGTGCGGAATTCGAACCCGCGGCCCCCGGCGCTAAACTCATTGCTAAGCGACTGCGCCACGGAGCCGCCACTTTTACGGGCCAATAAAAAAAAGAAGTAGAAAGGTACAGCAGTATTTTTTTTTCAGTTATATTCGGTCGAGCAATATTTGGTAAAACCTAAAATTATTAAAAGCTGATTTACCATGCCCTCGCTGGTTCAGGAAACTTCATAAGGAAACCCGCATGCCCGAGTGATGATCTAGAATACTGCGTAAATTATAAATTATATTAAATTCATAAGTTAATTAATGATTAGTTCCTTTGAAATCTAATAAATGGCAACACAACTCAAGCTGTACTGTAAAAGAAAACGAACAGCTACAGAGAAAAGGGTGAATAGTGCAGTCATAAATAACGGGGAAAGTCGCCCGCTACCGGACCAAATGTCGTACGATGTAGACCGTTTAGTGCCGATTAAATTTAAATACTTTGTTGGCCCTTGTTGATATTGAATACCTTGATAAAGTCAAAGCTATATTACTCGCGTGTTATTTCCGCCGTGCAACTAAGTTACAACTTTTTCTTGATCTCCACTAAAATTTTTCTTAAACAGATCATACAGATTGATTTGCCAGCATATTAAGGAATCAAATCCGAGCACACGGCAATGGTAAGTCACTCGAAGTTTCATAAGCGTTAAATTTAATGCGGGAAGAAGAATCAGTTCCCCTGTTTTTGGTCCAAAACATACAAACATCCCCAAAGTTAGACCCACGTCTCATCACAATTCTGAAAGAATTATGGAGTAAGACAAAATTCGCTACAGTGCTGGTTTACTACTACTACTATCCTTACATTGCTCACAATGATCAAATAAAACTATTAAATGTTATTCCAATTAATAATCAAATCAACAACTAAATTACAAAAACATAATGTGATAAATAATTTTCAATATCGAAAAACAATTATTATTATTTTATTAACAGTATGTGCAATCTGTAAAGTTATGATACGTCAAGGGTCTTTCTCATTTAACAATTATTAATCATATATATTATGAAAAATATGATATAAATAATCTTTTTATTTCGTCTTCGTTTGATCAGTGAACCAGAGAAGTTTTTGCACAATATTTCTTCAAATTATTCAAATAAAACATGAAAATTACAAAAATACACTTATATTTTATGTACATGACGTGCTGCATTGAGAAAATATTTTGTGTTAAAAATATTTTAAAACTAGCGATCCACCCAGGCTTCGCACGGGTGATTTCTGGATCTCGATAACAGCGCCACCTACCGGGTCCAAATATGAATTGAAACCATTGAAACAATTGAGCCATTCAAAGACACACAAAAAATTTCATTAAAATCAGTCGAGCCGTTTTTGAGTTTTAGCGAGACTAACGGACAGCAATTGATTTTTATATATATTTAAAATTAACATCGCCATAACATAATACAATAAATTCAACACTAACTTCTATTCACGCTTTTTTTTATCAAGTAACACGTTGAGTTTATATTTTAAAAGTTGTATTCTATATCTATAATATCTATTAATTGCAAATACACATATTGTCACGAAAATCTCAAGATTAGCAGCCCTATCCATCACACAGTCCTTCACAAACGACATAACTAATATACACTTTCTAAAGTGTGCCTTATTGCCTTTTAATAAGTGTGCAAATTTCATTTAAATAGAAGAGATTAAGTTTCTGAATACGTTTATTGATACTGGTACAGTTAATCATGATTATGGATCTCGAACACTTACCAAGTTTCTAAGTTGTATGAAACTCATATATTCTTGTTAGAGGGCGCTGTTAACAGTTGCTTGAATCAGTTAAACAATAAACATTGACGAATGACATTGCTATTTGAATAATGATTAAAAACGACCGTATCAGCGTGGTCTAATGGATTGTGTACAACACCTTACGTGGTAAAGCTAAGCTTCTTATTATGGTCACAGCAGGAAAGGGTCGATTCGACTGCAGAAGGCCCACGTTCTCACAGACTACCAGCGTGATATTATAGCAGCATAATACTGTTTTTTTGTTTTGATTTAAAAAAAAACGTTAACCCCACACTAGGATTTTCTTGTGGAGGCAGTTTACAAAGATAAATTTCACAAGGACAAACATCCATACCGGAACAATTATTTCTAGGCCATACAAATACTTATTCCGTGCGGAATTCGAACCCGCGACCCCGAGCGCTATAACTCATTGCTAAGAACAATTATTTGTAGGCCATACAGGCTGTGGCAACCCCGGTGACTAGTTGTAAAATACTTGCTCCCAATTATTTAAAAATTAAAAATTGTAAATTGATAATATCCACCTCAATTTTGAGTTACAGTTGTTTAATACGACTTATTTTTATTTGTAAAATAAGTAAAAGTCATAAGTATTTTAATTAAATTGTGTTTAGTGTTCTAACCAAAAGTGACAGCTGTAACGAACATCGTTTAAACTTACTGTAAGTGTTATTCTTGTTATCCCTTTAACATTTTAATTATATTTACATGATAATTTAATTTGAGATCTGTAAATAAACCCATAGATCTGGACATTTGCTTACTCTGCTTCTTCGGTTTTCTTTCTTTGTTTTCTTTTGCTATTTACACTTAATAGTAAAATGAATACACGCAACGCCAAAACGCGCCAATTGGAGAACCAACTTCAAATGGCGCTTCAAGAACTTAAGGCGTCAAAGGAGCAGTGTGAGCTGTTGTGTAAAGAAAGGGATGACAACGAAAAGGAAATAATAAATATAATTGCTAAAATACTCAGCTAAAAAGTGATATGGTTAAGTTGCATAAAGAATATACTTTTGTTTTAAAAGAAAAGGATGAACTACAGAGAACAGTCTATGAGTTTGACCAATGCAGCAAGGAATATGAGGAATCCTCAGATTAATTGCTGCATTGCAGCTACAGTTAAGTGAGGCGAATGAGCAGATTGTGCAATTAAAACAATACATAGATAACTTGAAAGCGTCCCAAACTCAAAGTCTGTTCAATGAGCTCATAGAATGTGAATCTAAATCATTGCAACCCTCCACAACAATCGATTTGACTGGTGATGATTATGTCACATCAAGAACAGCAGCAAGGATTACCTGCAGTAGAAGAAAATTAAAGAAATACATAAAAATTAATAAATATATTAGGAAAGTACAAAAGTTAATTAAAACTAAAATTAATGTCAAAAATTATATAAATGTATGTAAAGAAAAGCAAGAATTAATTAATAAACTTAAATTATATTCAATTGAGGTGGAAAATATGAATAACTGTTATGAGACTGATATAGAGTGTCTAAATTTAACAATTTTATCACTTAAAACTCCTACAAAGTATATCAAATAAATATGAATCGGCTCAGGATGAGATAAAAGAACACATATTGGCCATGAATGATCTGGTAAAGTCATGTAAGTATAATGAGGAGCGCTTTGACTCCTTAATTAAACATCAGAGTGAGTATCAGCGCTCCATACCAGGTTCATCGGGGACAATATGTGTAAAAAATAATGATAACAGTAAGGACTCATTATTTTCACCTACACTCTATGACAGTACCTTAACAAAGAATATTAACTTAAAAAGTAATTTAAATATTAATAAAAATAAAGTTATTATGTATTGTGATGACATAGGCAAAAATTTGGGCACAATGTTAAATAACTGTTTAAAAGGACATCAGGTTAGTAATTGTTGTATGCCTGGAGCATCCTTTAGTCATATAATGAATAAAGTTTTAACTAGTAAGTTTTGCCCTAATAGCACATTAATAATTCTTGTTGGGAGAAGAGGCAATGTAAACAAAACTCAATTATTAAAATATATTGATCATCTAAATACTTTAAATGTACATAAAATTATCTTGTTTACATTGCCTTACATACAGGGTTGTACAGGAAAATAAAATAAGATACAATTTAAATTTATTAATGAATAACTTTTCATTTAATAACAATATAAACTTGACATCTAATTGTTATAATTATAATAATATAATTAATTTAATAGACATAAATAATTTAATTAAGAAATTTTGACTAGAGATAGGTATTACCTATCCAAATATAATTAAGACAGATAGCAAATGTGCTATCTTATTGTTTATATATTAACTCAGCCAAGGACTTGGCTACACCGACATCTGCTTCTTTTGAGCAGTGTAATGACTTAATATGTAATTTGGAATCAGTTCCAAGTAATTTAAATTAGAAAATGAGACAATAGAGGTAATCTCTAGCAGTTATAATAATTTAAATAATTTAGAATGTAGCTTACAAAACCTTCATTGTATGACTCCACAGTGATAATGAAAATTGTTTACACCTGGTGCATCAGAATATACAAGGCATGATAGGCAAAGAGCTAGAAATTGAATTGTTCTTAAATAGCAATAATATTCATATTTTATGTATTACTGAACATTGGTTAAAAGCTTATAACATAATGTTTAATTTCAGTAATCACCAGGTGGTCAGTTCGTTCAATAGAGAAACGGTTTTAAGAGGTGGCTCGTTAATATTAGCTAGTAAATTATTATCATGTAAGGAACGTAAAGATATTGTGAGCCTCTCTGTTGAGCGAACTGTAGAAATGGCTTGTGTTGAGTTTGAGCACCTCATTGTTGTGTGCGTCTACAGACCCCCATGTTCTATATACAATACTTTTGAAAAAATTATGGAGGAAGTTTTGTTGAGCTTAATAAACAGAATAAATCTGTTGTAATATGTGGAGACTTTAATATCAATCTCCTAGAAGCTTCCTCCACCAATATTAAATTTAGATCATTGTTTAAATCATATGGTCTTTTTAATTTATTTTAGAGCCAACGCGTATTACTGAATGTAGTGCAACATGTATAGATAACATTTTTCAAATGTTAAGCCGTTGCATAAATGTATAATTCAAAATTGAGTTCTGATCACTGTGGACAGTTAGTTTCGTTACCTTTTGTTCACAAAAAGCAAGTAGATGAGAAAATTGTGTTTGTTGCTATAAATGCCCGTCGCTTGGAGAAGTTTAGAAGTAATATAGTGAAGAAACTTCCATCACTTTCATAACAAAATGATCCAAATTTTTTGTATGGAACAGTGTTTAAACTTATTTGCAATTAATTTGATAATATTTTTACTTCTAAAATGTTTTCCTTGAACAGTCGGAAGGCTTTCAATGAATGGGCGACAGTAGGAGTCCATAAGAGCGAACAAAGGTTATATGAACTTTACCATGAAAGGTCATATAACCCTAGCGTCGAATTTAAGGAATATGTTAAAAATATTCAAAAATATTTAAAGGTGTGCTCCAAAGCCAAGTCTTTGCATTTGAGCAACAAAATTAAGACGGCTTCTAATAAAATTAAAATGACGTGGAGTATAATTAATAGTGAAACTGGTAAGGTCAACTCTCGCAATTCAAACTACCGGTTGAGTTTTAACAACAAATTAACGGAATCAGATCAGGACGTTGCAATGGTTTTGAGAAGTATTTTACGGATATTCCGATCTTAACCACTATGTCACTGAATTCTTCTCCTGCCGTCGCCGAATCATTGCTTAAACAAAATGTAAATGCGTGTACAAAGACATTTACATTTCATAAAATATCATCAAAAGATATTGTAAAATATTTTAAAACTATTGATGTTAAGAAAACTGCGGATCTGTGGGGCATTTCCGTTAAAGTTATTGCGTCTATAATCGATATAATCGCGCCTCAACTAGCTATTATTTTTAATACTAGTATCGAATATGGTGTGTTTCCTGATTTGATGAAGCATAGTAAAGTAATACCTTTATTTAAATCTGGTAGTACATTAGACCCCGCCAATTTTAGACCCATTTCTGTACTGCCAACACTAAGTAAAATTTTTGAAAAAATTATTCTTGATCAAATGTTAATTTTTTTTAATGTAAATAATTTACTTTATAAAAATCAATTCGGTTTCACAAGGAGTCGCTCGAAAACTGATGCTGGTGTTGAGCTGATTAAATATATTTTCAATGCATGGGAGAATTCACAGAATACCTTGGATATATTCTGTGACCTATCCAAAGCCTTCGATTGTGTTCACCATGAAACATTAATCACGAAACTACAACACTACGGTGTGAAGTAATGCTCTTAAATTAATTGTTTCATATTTAAGTAACAGAACTCAAAAGTTGTCATTAATAGTATGAGCTCTTCCGGGTCGATAGTAGAAATGGGCGTGCCTCAAGGCTCAATTCTCGGCCCTTTCTGTTTCTTGTATATATTAATGACTTACCTTACATAGTAGGGATAACCATAATATAGTATTATTTGCTGATGACACTTCATTAATTTTCAAATTAAAACGACAATTATTAAAATATGACGAAGTAAATAATGCTATATCTAAATTAGTAAATTGGTTTAATGTTAATAACTTGCATTTAAATAGCACTAAAACGAAATGTATGAAGTTCATGACTCCAAATGTCAGACAATTAAATACTAATGTAATTTTAAATGAGGAGGAACTGAGTCTTGTCGATACCACCATTTTTCTTGGAATAACACTAGACGCGAAGCTTCAATGGAGCCCCATATATCAAAGTTAGCAAGCAGACTTAGTTCTGCAGCATATGCTGTAAAAGATTAGAAATCTTACCAGTGTTGAAAGAGCTAGACTTGTTTACTTTAGCTATTTCCATAGCATAATGTCGTATGGTGTTTTGCTATGGGGACACCCGACTGACACTGAAATTATATTTGTTTTACAGAACAGGGCCATAAGAGCAATCTATGATTTAAAACCTAAAGAGTCGCTCAGACAAAATTTAAGGAAATTAATATATTAACTTTGGCCTCTCAATACATTTATGAAAATGTAATGTACGTACACAAAAATAAAAGTAGTTATACAAAATAAGTGATATTCATTCTGTAAATACTAGGAACAAACACAAGCTAGTAGTACCAGTTACTCGACTCCACCGAGTCAGTAATTCATTCTTGGGGCGATGTATACGCTTTTACAACAAAATCCCAGAAAATATACAAAATTCGACCTGCTCAAAATTCAAAAACTTTATTAAACATAGTTTGTATAAAAGGTTATTATAATGTTAAGGAATTTATGGATGATAATAACCCTAGGAATGAGGTGTTCGCTGCCAGGCTGTTTCTAATTTGTTTTGTGTGGTTAATTGTGTAATATACATGATTGTAAGCTGTTATTTAAAAAAAGTCCCTGGGTTTCTTGCTGGTTCTTCCCAGGACAGAGGTTTTTTCGAACCAGTGGTAATTAGACAAAGAGTGACTTTCAATAAGTATTATTTATAATCTATATTGAATAAAAAGTTTCTATTTCTGTTTCTGTTTCTGTTTACAAATGCTTGTTCCGTGTGGGATTCGAACCCGCGGCCCCAGTGCAGCAACTCATTGCTAAGCCACTGCGCCACGGAGGCGTCAACTGCTGTGTTTCGAATGGTAAATGACGAGAACCGGAGTCCCTTTTAATGATGACGTCATTGGCATTCCATCTTAGCTGTCAGGGCTGACAAGGCATCTGCATTTTGATTCTCTATCGAGAATAGATTAGATATCTATGAGCCGAAGCATCCACTAGGTCATCCACTAGGTCAGTGTGGTCGTTGGTCTCGCTTCGATAAAGCTATTTGGACAGAGTTTTAAATTAAACGGTCGATAATAAGGGTTTATAAAGGCAATAAATATAAGATAAGCATAACGAAAACGCTTATCAAGCTATATGTCATTGACACAAGGTCAAAGTGCTCTTCAACATGAACAGGTGAAAGCTCTAGACGTACTTACGTTAGATTATAATTTAGATCCAGACATAAATCTATATACAAAATTGATTTTACAGTCATTACGAAATTAAACTTAACGTTAAATACATTTGGGAAAACCGACGTAAAGCAATAATGAAATCGCGTAGTAAAATAGTAGGCTTTAGATATTTATGAATGACAATCAGTTCAAATAATGCATAACCACGCATTTTGAATTTAAAAGATAAAAAGGAAGAATGTTTAAGATTTTTTTAATTAATTTTTCTTCACCATTTGCCTATGTTATTTATTCTGAACCTTCTCTGCAAATTTTGCCGGTTATTGCAAAATAACCCTGTAGCTCTTAAGGTTATGAATGGATTTGCTTGTATAGGTATTATTTTTGATTTAGTCATCATCAATGGAACCGTGGCAGCTCAGGGGCTGGAACGCCTACCTTCAAATTCATAGTTCGCAAGGAACTTGATTAAGACATCCTGCAACACCCCTGAAATGCTTAATCGCTATTTTAAATGCCGATTCGCCACAATCTTGGCAAAGAGAAATATCGTCAGAAAATCTGTAAATGCCTAGGCAACAATAAGCTGCCTCAATGGCAGTGCGAAATCTACTCTAATCACAAATTTACTCAGAATTGTAGGAGAGGAAGTATTTACTCAGAAATAAGACGTATTGTTTTTTTTTATTCATCAATAACATTCCATGACAAGAGATGAGAAAAAATCTTTTCAAAAGTAAACATAGTAAGTTTATTTACTCACGAACGCGAGCTAGTGGGAAAGTGCAAAACGACCTTCCCAGAGAAAGTGTTGACGTGACGAGGTTGTGCAGAACGAATCGTAAATGATCCTTAAATCTCCCGGTATAGCATGGCTTGTGGTCCGTACTATAAGAGATGATCGAGGTTAGAGAATTATTTTTCTTTTTTTTAAATTAAATTATGACTATTAACATAATGTTTTAAAAATATGTTCGCAAAACTGCGCTATTAAATTAATTTAAAGTTCTCCTATTTTACCACGTTTTTATTAAGTCACTTTCTTGTTTGTCTGTCGTTCCGGGTATAGTTTAGTAATTGATTTTAAACTAACTTTCCGATGAGCTGGAAACTTGAAATTTTGAATAAAGCTCAATTTCAGATGACAATGCAAGAATATGATTTAAAAAATCACTTGTTTTTGCCTAAGTATATACTATAACGAAGTATTTGCAGCAGATGGATTCGCGATCATAGTACCAGACAACTCGCATCTCTGACTATTGCTATCCATCACCGTTAGGTTTCCTAAATCTAACATATACAAGATGGCAAACCGCCATCTACCGGAAGCCATGAGGTCTTACTGGCGTGTTCCATGCCTCTAACAACAACCATAGGTTGATAAATACGCCGCAACTACACGGCGAGTCACTAAATGGCTTAAAACAAAGTCGTTAATCCATTCTATATTCTGTATTCTACCAAAACTTTAATAGTGATTTATGGATTTTGATGCGCTTTTCACCATCATTTGAGGAATTTTCGACGAAATTTCTCGCGTATAACGCCTATATAATTTACAATACTAGATCAAAGTTAGTTTAAGATCAAATCATAATAATAGCTCTAATACACTGATGAATCGCCCCCGGACGAAACCGGGGTGATATTTTTTAGACCGTTAGATTATTTTGTACACTTGATTAAATACTTGAATATTATTTAAGTAATTTAAAAAGTTCTTCATTAATCTTTTTATATTTTATAAACATTTTAAAAAACTAAACAACCAAAAAAATACAGCTAATTAAAAAAAATTAAATGCTACAAATTAAAAAAATCTGTAAAAGAGCTTTCATATCAGTATAGCTTACAACTAGAACCACACCCTATCTCAAGCAAAACATTAAAAAAACTAACGTAATACCTTCTAGCAAAAGGAGTGGTAAATAGCTTCTCGTGAGATGATCGCAAGAAAATGACCACCGTGTTTTATAACATGTACCACAAAGTGCCCAGAAGTGATCGGCCCTTAAGTTTTCTATCGTATCGAATTCGTATCGTTATAAAGTAACTTTGTAAGATAAAACATAGTTCTGTTTACGTCAACCAGTGACGCTGTTCATAGTTTTACAATTTTAGCCGATGACGATACGAAAACATTAGTTTCAGAAATTTATAGGACTATTATACAGGGTTATTTTGAAATATCCGGCCAAATATGCAGAGAAGGTTCAGAATTAGTGATATAGGCAAATGGTGAAGAAAAGTTATTTAAAAAAAAATCTCAAACATTATCTCCTTTTTATCTTTTAAATTCAAAATGCGTGGTAATGAATTGTTTTAACTGATTATACTGCGCACGCACACATTTGTAAGGGTTGATCGGTATGCAAAAACGTTGTTACCCATAAATCACGTTCAATTTGGGATAATTTCAAATAAAAGTAGAAGCCTTTACTCGTATTTTCAAAAACTCCAATAACGGTATATCATTATGTAAATATTTGAACTTAAGTTTAAAATTTGGCTACTCTTTGAAAAATAACACTGTATATTCTGTGCTAAGGGCACAGATAAGTAGACGACTATGATACGCGATCATCAACTAATTCGTTAAAGCGCATGCAAACTCTTATACTTATACGATAAGTAGAACTCTCGTATGAATATGACCCGGTGTCAACTTTTAGTTTAAAAGCATTTAATTTGTCATTTGCGAAGGTATAAAATGTATATAATAATACCGTATACACAGCTATTTCACAACTTACATATTTATGTATATAACAGGTTTGTGTGTACTTAAATCAATTAAGAATTAAGTTTCATTCTTAATTGATTTACGCCCCATGAAAGACAGGTACAGTGACCGCAATGTACATAGGTTTGTCTCATTTATAGTTGGTTGGTGGTTTAGAGCTTTACCTCCGTGACTACGCGGATTTTAAATTTTATCAAGTCCAGATTTTTTTGGGATGTTTTAGACTTAACGAGTTTAAGAGTTAATCACACAGTATTAATGTATGCCATTTTATTTTCGTTTGTGGTTGGCTTGAACCAAATAAATATGGACAAATAGAAAGATGTTGCCTATCATCCCACCAGGTAGTAAGTGGTGATTATGTCCTAAATGGTTTCACTGTCTTCGCGCAACAAGAGCCTATACGAGCTCGTACAGTATACACTCTTGCCTTAAAGAAGCCCACATTGTAATCCGACGGACTGACTTCAGATTTCCTTAATTTTGAATAAGTTTGAAAGTCAAATATTCTTAAATACATGTAGACATTTTTATCTGGAAGGTGTTATAACTCAGAAGCCGGGTGCTTGCTTTAATTCCTAGGAACGTCACGACTGAAATCCGTTACTACATATGCTATGCTCACCGGCGAGGTAAAATGTGTTAGAAATGTTTATCATACTTAAGCAGCGTGACAGGAAATAAGATGCAATTTTGTTTTGCAAAAGAATGCTTAGAAAATGTTGTATTATTACACTTTTTCTTAATAATAAACCTACAATAACTACTTACGTTAGCCGCAAACATACAATTACCTTTTTCAAATATAATAAAAACCTAGCGTCACAGAGCATGCGCAAAGCATAGGTTCCGAGCGTAGTATGAATGCGGCACGTGTCACGTGCACCATCTAGACGTCAAATCAAGCCGGTTTGCATACATGTGTTACTTGTTTTCGTAACATTGCGTTAAGCCGCGATAAAATTGTGTTCTACACACTTACCGTACTAGAGGCACAAACATATCTTGATGTGTCTAGAAAATACAACAAAAATACAATATCATTTGTTCGCTGTTTAGTAAATTTTAATAATATTTTTGGTAATATTATTAAATGAAAAAAATATATTCGAAACTAAAAGATAAATTTCTAAAACACTTTTGTTAAAATTAATATACTTTATCTTGTAAAGAAAATCGTATATATATATACATGTATAAGCCGGCACCATCAAATACTTCGAAAGGCAGGGGGCAAAAGAAAAAATATGTTGTTGATAACTGCTGACTCAATTTTATTTATCTAATAAACGGACTCTCATTTCGTAATGCGCATGCAATAGCCAACGGCCGACGAATGCACAGTGCTTATGGTATGTAATGGAATAGACCATTTGGTGTGCCCTGGCCATAAGAACCAACATACAACTCTTTGCTATATTAACTTTTGCCTTAAAGTATAGACTATAGAGTAAAATAATTCAATAATTTATTAAACACAAAAATTATTTTTCAACAAAACGTTCATCGTAAACTTAAAATCACGTGGCTACTGACTTTTCATTATGTAAAATATTTGCAATATAATTATTTTCGCATAATATCAGAAAGTAATAGATACAAACTCGGTCTTTTTTTACTATACTGTATAGGAGTAGGAAGTCTATCCATCCCATTTCTGGATATCGGCGGCGCTCGGTCGCTATGGCAGGCACGTCCGGCGGGTTTTTTGTAATCCACGAGGGAACCGCTTTAACTCTTCTAGTTATGGTCTTAGCCTTTTTGAAATTCTGAACCGAAGACCTTTTGTTTCATAGTCGCTTGGGATATTTGTGCATATAGATTTCCCTATGTCAGAAATCGCGGTATCTCAGGGGATAAGCACTTGCCAAACACGTAGCAAAACAATTTTGATTACCGTACCAATACCAAAGAACGTGCTCAATGGTAAAGAAATATGTACATCTTGAGAAAATCGGCGTGTCAATTAAAAATTCACACTTCGAGGCCATGTAGAGTATACCAACACGCATTTGGGCAGCGCAGCAGACTTTACTTACTCTTAAGCCCTCTCGGGAATGAGAGGAGGCCTGTACTTGGCAAGAGAAGCAACAAACAAACTTACAGTCCACCTGATGGTACACTTACCATCACGCAGTCAAAAAGAAGGCTTTTTTATAGCTTATGGGTGACAAACGAGCTCACAGTCCACCTGATTGTAAGTGAATATTGTTGCCCTTAGATAACTATCCTCAATAAAGAATAAACATAAATATAAGTAGCGGCACGAAAGTCTAGTGGTGACCGTTATTGCGCATAAGTCTCGCTGATTGGCTTATTGCGCATAAGTCGCGCTGATTGGCTCGTGCGTATCGTTCGCACGCGCTGATTGGCTCTCCAGTCGCATTCGTGCAATTCAATTCGTGCGCGTCCCCTCCACGTTTCGTTCAGCGCTAGATTTACGTGCCGCGACTTGTACGCGTTGTCACCCCAGAGGACTAAGATAGAATGCCTTGTTAACGTTAAAAAGGAAACTTACGAAACACAGCAACCTTAAACTGCTATTTTACGTCGGTATTATGTGAGAGCATGGTGCATTCCGGTTCCAGCCGACCCATTCGTGTTGTAACCATAATAAAGCTACAGCGTGGATCTACCACATAAAAGAAGGCCACACATGCGTTGATACCCTGCGGACTAAGATGAAATTCCTCACCGTCTGCAATACTCTTCAGACCGGAGCACAGCAGTGCAAGCACTGCTATTTGGCGGCAGAGATAGATAAGTGGGTAATACCTACTCAGAAAAGGGGTTCTACCTACTTTACTTTGTTTTTCTTCTATAGAAAAACGAACATGTGGCCCAACTTATGGTGTCATCGCGGCCCATAGACATCCCCAACACGAAAAGAATCGCAAGTATATTGCCGGCCTATGAAGAGGAAGCGGACTTTTGTCTTGAAGGTCCCTACGTCATATCGGTCCGTAAAATAGCTGGTGATAGCACAAACTTATTAAAACATTATTTTACTGTATGTTAGAAAATGGCTTCTTCATATAAGACTACATAATTCATGATTATTTAAATTATGAGGCTGTTAAGAAATTGGCAAACTGATTCACCAAACGCCATCCTCACGTGCACGCGACGCACATAAAATAGAATAGAATAGAATATTTTTTTATTCAATATAGATCACATGTGTAATTCTTATTGAAAGTCATTTTTTACTTTACCACTGGTTCGAAAAAACCCTCTGTCCTGGGAAGAACCAACAAGAAACCCAGGGACTTCTTTTTTTTAAAGTAATTTTTTTACATGAATGGATGTATGATATTTACAAAATTTATTTTAGAAATTGCTTCGAAGCGACCACCTCATTCCCAGGGTTATTATCAACCATGTATTCATTTATACTATAATAAACCTTTTATACAGTTTCAGCTTAACAAAACATTAAAACTTGGTAATAGAGAGAGCCTGCATACTTTCCGGGACCTCGTTGTAATAGCGTATACATTGCCCCAAGAATGAATTACCGACTCTGTGGAGTCGAGAAACTGGTATCACTAGCTTGTGTTTGTTCCTAGTGTTTACAGAATGTATATCACTTTTTTTACTAAAACTACCTTTGTTTTTGTGAACATACATTAAATTTTCGTAAATATACTGAGAGGCTAAAGTTAATATATTTATTTCTTTAAATTTATCTCTAAGAGACTCTCTCGGTTTTAGGTTGTAAATAGCTCTAATGGCCCTCTTCTGTAAAACAAAAATAGTTTCTGAATCAGCTGCATTTCCCCATAGCAAAACCCATAAGACATTATGACAACTGAAATAAACTAATGTAGCTGTCTCGACACTAGTGAGACCTCTAATCTTTTTTACAGCATAGGCTGCAGAACTTAGTCTGCTTGCTAGTTTGGATATATGGGGGCCCCATTGAAGCTTTGTGTCAAGAGTGATGCCAAGAAAAGAGTGGATTCAACAGGGCTCAGTTCCTCCCCATTTAAAAACACATTGGTTTTCAGATTTTTAACATTCGATGTTGTAAATTTAATACATTTAGTTTTATTTCCGTTTAAATGTAGATTATTAACGTTAAGCCAATGCACTAATTTTTATATAGAATTATTCACTTCGTCACATTTAAATGATTGACGGTTAAGTTTAAAAATCAAGGAAGTATCATCAGCAAATAATAATATATCATGATTATCCCCTACAAGGGAAGATAAGTCATTAATATACACAAGAAATAGGAATGGACCGATAATCGAGCCCTGAGGGACACCCATTAGTACAGGTGACGCGGAAGAACTTTTACCATTGATAATTACTTTCTGCACTCTATTACTTAAATATGAAATAATAACTTCAAGCGCTGTGTTCTTGACACCATAGTACTGTAGCTTCTTTGATTAATGTCTCATGGTGAACCCAGTCGAAGGCCTTGGAAAGGTCACAAAATACACCCAAAGCATCCTCCGAATTCTCCCATGCACAAAAAATACGTTTAATAAGCTCAAATCCAGCGTCAGTTATTGAGCAATCCCTTGTAAAACCGAATTGATTTTTATGTGTACTGACCTGTAGACTAGGTTCGTAGACCGACTGATGGCGGAAAATGTAGACTAGGTTCGTAGACCGACTGATGGCGGAAAATCTTAAAATATGCTTAAAACTCATTGATTAATAATGGGTAACAGATAGGAGAGCGTCAGGTAGGTATGAGAAAAAACTAAGCATAATCAAGAGGACAACTCGGTAGCGTAGTGGCGAAGAGTTTGTCTACTACTTCATACCGCAGATTCGGTTCTCGTACAGGACAAGTATTTGAATATCATTGTACAATTTATGTGTAAAATACCTTACGACACAGAAGAAATACTTATTGTGGAAGTAAGGATGTTTTTAAAGAAACGAAAAATAGTATAAAATTCCAACTTTAGTGTAATACCTCTAGACCTAAAGGATTTTTTTTATAATTTGGAAACATTACATAGCCTCAAATAAGTATAAAGTAAATAAGTATCAATTATAATTACTTTTGAAACTAAAAGAAGCTATTTAGAATTATACCCTGAAAAGGCTACGAAGGAAAACCTAAACAGACCCTACTGATTAAACTTAGACATAGTTACCGCATGCTGAATCCATGTTATCTTTTGCCTCTCATAAAAAAGCTGATAAATTACCTTTCCATTATCACTGGTACATAAAAATGCAGAAAAAATAAGTAGTTACCTACAGCATCGCTAAATTAACTACACTTCCCTGCCCAATAAAGTCAAAACATTTATAATGATCGCCGCCACTAACTCTCGCCATATATGTCTTTATACAAACCAATATGGCATTAGTAAGCATGTTTAAAGCGAAGCGGTGTAGTAAAAGAAATGTGAATAAGAGGGCCGTTCGAGGTGACAGTTTTATGATTATAAGCAAACATGTAGGTAAATAGCATAATAAACTGTTCTTATTAAAATATGACAATCACTTAATAACAAAATGAATACATTTGCAAAATTATTTTGCAGATTATGATTCACAGAATTAAGATATTATAAAACTCTAGTCGCTTTTTTTTAACACAGTCCATATTATATTTTTTATTTTCACTTATCATCCTGTACCTCTATGAGTGCCTCGTTACCTACTGTAGAAAGGGTCTCAGGTTCTCGTCACCCACTATACGGAAATCGGCATAAATCGGTATTATGCTGCTATTTTATGCTGATATTCTGTGCGAACGTGGTTCTTCGTGTTGAAGTGCAGCATTGCTCTACGACGTGTAAATATATTTGTCACCTTCGAACGATGGGAATAGAAACGGATAATAATTTTTAAATAATACGTAAGGTAATAATTACATAAAATCATCATAATTTTGCTAGTATAATTAAACAAACACTGTATCTGGGGGCACGGCAGTGCTACCGCCAAGTCGAGCAAAAAAGCGGCACGGCCGTACCATCCTTTTCTCGAAGCAGTTCAGGCCATTTTCAAACCCCTATAACTTCGTTGTGGATAAAACTAGAAACCTGAATTTTAGGTTAACTAATTACGTAATAACTTAAGACAGAAGGACCCTTAAGTAGGGACTGAATAAATTAACCGACTTGGTATTACATGGATCTCACAACTTTTTACGGTAGAAGAACTGAGTTGCGAGACTTGGATTTTTTTATAAATTATGTTTTTGATGGCATACACATTACCGGTACCGAGAGCGACGTATTATCTTAAATGGAAGAAAAGAAAAACCCCTTACACGGAATATCAACTGATATTTTTTTCGTAATATAGTTTTCATTGCTGTATCACTTTCAAGGTACGTAATACCTTGTCGTTTGATCTAATTCGTATAGTGTGTGAAGAGATCAATTACGCACTACTCGGTTGTTCAACGATACGGGTTTATTAATGTTGTATGTCTGCTCAATAGGCTGAATTTCATAACATTGTAAGTGTAGATCGAGTACTCGTATGAAATTTATTCCAGTGCCGAGATTGAAATATTACTGCGGGATGGAAATGAGATCAAGGGTATATTTATGTGATTATCTCAATATAATAAAAAACTTTCGAATATTATTGAAAATTATGATAATGCCTAAATATAATAAAACTTCATCTAAATTAGAGTACTCGTTCTCAACGAAACATACAAAAAAACGTATCTGTGTAATGGCGCACTCCAAAACCTAATCAAATCCCTTCATAAAGTAAAATATGTAAGGAAATAAGAGCATGGCGTCCGTGAGACGCGTGAACGTTCTTGTCCCTCCATTTGACACATCCGTCCCATAATGAACCCGGCAATATATGACGCCATGAATGTACGACGGGCAGGCATTAGGCCGCTCTTATAGCAAGAATTATTGCAATCATGTATCACAATATAGCTTTAGCAAAAAAATAAGAAAAACTAACATATTAGGTATTTGGGATGACAAAAGACTAGTGGTTATCCAGTATCGTGGAGTGATTCTGAGCAAGCATTCATATATATTAAAAAACGCTACACTGTTCCATACATCCATCCATTACAGCCTGTAGAAGTTGAACAGCTAAATATAATCCTCCCCATAGATTGCCTCAAAGGGGTATAGTTTGATTTTTGTGATTTGGCAATAGCTGCCACTTTTGGCAGACGGGTTAGAACCACAAAGATGCTGCTGTCCATCTCCTGTTGCAGTTTCCCACTGTCGTCTCTTACGACATCCACGAGACTATATGGGGTAGTGGATATTCTTACACCACCACTACACGGTCCCGTTATGGTTTTCAAAATTACCATTATCATGAATACCGGTAAAGACACAGAGCAAACATTGTCAACAACTGAATATATTGTAATGAAAAAATTGGTCAATTACTAAATTGTTTGGAACGAACGGACCGCCGTAAAAATTTTAAACCCTATTAATTTTGGTACAATTTGTAAGTGCGCATTTCTCAACTGACGCATGTTTTGAAAATGAATGAACAAGTACGTAATATGCATACTTCTTTAAATGCACTTCGTAAACTCTTATAACCGGCGGTCGTAAACAAAACGCATTACAAGCACGTCTTCAACGAGATGCGAGGGAGGGAACGACATGTTAAATTTACTGATAGCGGCCAGCACATATTTTACACGTTCGATTTGCATGCGGACGTTGGGGCTCCATGTTGAAATTACTGATCACCGCCCAACCCGAGTCGCCGGTCCTTATACTGCAGAATACAAAATCGAATTTTACATAATGCAATATTCAGTGGACGGGGATGGTTTCAGATACATCAAGTTATTGAGTTATTTCAGTAACCACGCACAAGTTAATTTTTGATTAAAACCATGGACTAGTCTATGATTAAAACTAATTAGTACCCACAGTAGAGGGAAATCTAACAATAAGCTTATAAACCCCATTTAAAGGAAAAAAGGAGGGTGCAAGTGGGAGTGTATCGAAATTTTCTTCAAGTGGCTACCTCACTTGCCCAGCATAAACCCCGCTGACTGACACACGGGGCTGTTTCTGTTTCTGTTTCTGTTACAGACCGGGGAAAATAAAGAGCATTACCAGTGCGAAATTATTAGTTTAAAGTCAAGTCTGTCAAAGTCAGTCAAGGTGATGGATATGATTGAAATGTTTCAAAATACACGTCTCTAGTTGACTAGCTAGCTCGGCAGACCTATGTTACCCTTTCCGATAGGTGGCACGATGAGTTTGATCCTAAATTCACTCCGGAGTTTTCAGTGTAAATATAAAATTTATTAATAACTCTACCATAGCGCCACCTACAGCGTTCTGATTTTGTAATTTTCTCTTTTAACATTACACCGACATAATAGAGTGAGTACGAGTCATTTTGGTCCAAAAAAATTGTATTTATTAATAACTTGTCCATATCACCACCTATCGAATCCTAGCACAGCAATGAACCATCGTCTCGGCAAAAAAAATATATATATTAATATGACTCAATTGGACTACTCCTTTAGAAGTTACACGATCACTAACAGACTCACTAACGATTATATAAAGATAAACAGAAAAAACTAGATCTAACAAGTCAAAAAGGCGATATTTTTACATAATATATACAAACACCCCAAATACAAATAATGATTTTCATTACTCAAATGATCACTATCGGTAAAATTATTAAAAACATGAAGGTGCAAAGTCAAAACATTTATTTCCTTAACACAGCCTGCCTTCTTGACAAAACAGTGAAAAATCTCCAAGAAACCCTCAAAACAAACGTTAACAAAAATAACAATACATTTAAAGAACAAAAAGGAGTGGGAAGTAGATTGAACGATTTGTCCAACTAGCCCCGACCCCACGGCATCCGGTGCCAGCGATTGACGAATTTGTCACCCAAACTAGGACCGGAGATATCCTTCATTATGGGAAAGGTGTCTTCTTAAAATAAGTTAAATTTTGATATCTTTCAACCGTTCAAAGTATATCCGCGATTACTAAAATAGTATAAATCCTGAGTCTGTACTATAACCTTTTTATTTATTTTTATTCTATTGTCTTGTATTTTGACCGTGGAAAGAAAAGGGGAGTCCGAGGAGCGGCCCACGCTCCGTGTGTTTGTACATTGCTGTTCTATACACTATTTCTACAAGCACATATAAATTTATATTTAAATATTTCCATTGTACGCTGCTTCCTTTATTCCTTGAAATATGGGAGTGACAAACGAGCTAATAATCCGCCTGATGATGAGTGGCTACTACAGTTCATAGACAACATGCAACCAATTTCAAACAAAGATTATATCGTACGACGGATACGTTGCCACTCCTGAGGCAAACAAAACTATTTAACTAACATGAATCTTCTTACAGCCTGCCATCTGAATCATTTTCCCTTGAAACAGGAACACAGCATTGAGTGCGAGCAGTGTCGCACTTAACGGCAGAAATAGGTTAGAGGATTAACCCAGGCGGACTCCTAGATAAAAAAAACTATTTTACGATCTCCGATAACCAGCTCTTATACCATACCTGCGAGACAGCTTCTAAAGTGAGAGCGAGACGTTACTATCGCGTATCGCCATACTCAGCGATTGAGAACCACGTTCAGCAGTGAACTGCAATGGACTGATGATGATGAGGGAGTATAATACAAATGAAATAAATATTGTTTTAATTCCTTACTACTAAACTAATATGATATCTTTATGATAACTATATGATAATTTTGGTTATATTATGTTAAGCGATATACTAAGCCTATTTTGTACTTTACAATTAGTTAATACAAAAACTATGCAAAAACAATAAGAATAATGTCACCAACTTATCCTTCTATAAACAGACTTATCAGATAAATTTCATTCGGATATCATCACTGTAATTTTAATGCGTTTTCAAGAGACCTTAATGAGTTGTACGGATTTGGTTTAGTCGATTTCGTAATAAAAAGTTCGATCTGCGAAATGAGCCACACTGAAAACCCATCAATCACGACAATAACGCCGAATAGCCAATTAAAGTAGAAACCGATATCGTCTCAAACTACTACAGAACCACTATAACGTTAAATAAATAAAATAAAAAAATAGAAAAATTAGTACTCTACAAAAAGAAGCACAGGTGGAAGCATCACGTTGATCAACATAGATGTAAAAGACTTTTGGACCGAATTTATCACGTGAGCTGAAAAATAATATACAAAACCACTTACACAAAGTTCATACTTTAACCACTAATAATTAAAAGATATTATTTACAAAACTATTAATACGCAGAACATTAATTTATTATCGTTAGTCAATGACAAACAGATAAAAGGCAAACTAATGAGGTTGCGAACAAAAACGGATTGCTTTTATTGTCTGTGCCGAAACCACAGAAGCGAGCGTAATACAGAAATGTCGCAAAAACATCTCCGTTGAACAATGGCACTATATTTTTGCTTATCGTCTATCCTAATCGTTTCTTTGCAATAGACCGTCGCAAAAACATGGCGGCCGAATACGTTACGCTCCAATAAGTTATCAGTTGAGGTATTTCCAAAATATTACCGATCACGAGTAGACTATTTCGCACATTTGTTCGTTTTTTCCCTCTGTTACTGACCTGAAACAAAAAAGGAAGATAAATTAGTTCATTTGTTTTGCGTCGAGCAGCAGAAAGAAAAAATTTAAACCCGGTGAATGATTAAAGACATTGTAAAACAAAAAAGTAGTTTGTTTACTTAAAGAAGGTAAAAGTCTAAATAATGGATGCCCGAAATATTTTTTTCACAAACAAATGTAACCATGACTAATTATACTGAATTTTATTTTGGTTTGTATAAGCAATCTACAGACATAATTAATTATATTGATAAATGTAATTGGGCATGCCCTAAGCGCATTAAAAAAATTACGTATAACATGATTATACGGAATTTTTTAAAGTAGTTTAAATACATAATTTTTTCTTATATTTACGCGAACACTACACATTGAATAAAACTACTTTTACGGATTATGTCGCGTTTAAAACCGATATTTAAATGGTGAATCCCACCATCATCCTTCACAGTTAGCTACTGTGGGCAAATCTTTGTTTCAGAGAGCACGACGGATCTGTGACAGCAAACACCTGACCGCCGAGCTTCAGCACGTCAAGCAGGTTCTGCACGACAACAAGCTTCGGGTCCCGCGCCTACGTCACAGTGACCGAGTGAAGCCGGCCACAGTCGAGCGTGTGCCTGCTGTACTACCATATGTCAGAGGTGTCACAGACAAGATTGGCTACATCTTGAAGCGAGCTTCTATTAGAACATTCTTCAAGCCGCCGAAGAAGATTAGTCAGTTCTTACCACCCGTCAAGTGCAATATTCCTCTACAAGATGCAGGAGTGTACAAGCTTGATTGTGAATGTGGTCTCTCATATATAGGGCAAACAAAACGATCTATCAAAACCCGCGTAAAAGAACACATAGCTGACGTGAAACACCAACGTTCCGGGAAGTCTGCAGTTTGTGATCATATCCTAGACGGCCGCCGCCATTACATTAGATTTGATAAACCACAAATTCTCGCGAAAGAACATCGATTCCTGCCAAGGATGATACGTGAGGCTATTGAAATTAAAAAACATCCTAATTTCAATAGAGAGGGAGGCTGGGTACTACCACCTGCTTGGGATCCTGTAATTAATAAAATTAAAACTAAACCCAAGCATAGCACTGCAAGACTTCAAGACACAGTTAGTTCATTCTGCGTAGATCGGACCAAAATTAATAATTAAAAAAGCTGAAGGTACTCCGAAATAACTCTGACATCGGGACGTCAATCACCTCAGTCCCCCGTGACGTCGGGAATTGATAAAAATAAGTTAATTAAACGCGATATAATCCGTAAAAGTAGTTTTATTCAATAGTATAAATACACACAAGTTTTCACTTATTATTGTTCCAATTTTCCGATAATTTTATGTCAAACTTCAATTTAAAAAAAAGTTTGGAAAATGCAAAAGTGCACGACTCATAATGCTCATATGATCATCATATCATCATTCAGGTCACTCCATAAAGTCCAAGACGTATTTAAGTATAAATATTACATCCTACTTACTTTTAGTACGTACTACTATTATTTATTCTGTGCTTTTAAAATATTGTAATAAAAATCTCTGATTATTATTATAATCAAGTATGTAAGAAATTTGGTTATTCGAAGCCGCTGCAAACAACCGATACAGTGTCCACTCACGACGGCGATTGACGCCGAACTGAGTGAGTGACGTAGTCTCTATTTAGTAAAAAATAAATTCACACAAGGCTGCTAAAACGGTGTTTTAGCAATATATCGACATTTCGCAGCCGAAAAAAATGGAATTATAACTAAACTAAACAAAATTAAACTGCCATTTACATTCAATGGCTTCCCACATGATAGATGAAGAGTTTTAAAAATAGATTGAGTTGAAAAATTGATATTTTCAAAAGTTATCGTGTTTACAAAGACTTGATAAATCCACACCATAAGCCACTAAAACCGATTTAATCGATTTAAAAAAATAATAATAAGTTCAACAATCATTTATCTTTCTGACAATGTGCTTTTTTATATCACTTATATGTACAATATGATTGCTAGATACGATTTCATGCGACAAAACGTTGGAATCTTAATTTTTAGGCCCTAGTAGAACATACCGGCGCGCTTAGCGCTTACGGCATGCAAAATGTTGTATTGGTCCCTATATAATTGTTCTAAAAACATATTGCCAGATATACCTTTGTTCCGAACATTGAAACCAATTACATAAAAGATAATTGACAATGACATGCTATATATGAAATGAATACAATTTAACGTATTCATTATCAAGTACAATAAGCCGGAACTTGTCCGGTGATACAAATCAGCAAATATTTTCTTTATTAGTTACTTGGGAGTAATAGACGCGAACAGTTAAAAAACATGGACGTTTTTGTTCGAATAATTTTAGATGAAGTGAGGCTATATTTTTTTTTATTTCAACATGTTTATATAAATATTTTGAACAATTTTTTACTTCCAATATACTCAATTGAATTTAGTTGAGTTTAAATAAAAGACTATCTTTATTACAATAGAGTTATGTAAAATTGTGTATATCATTCGAATTTTTTGTAATTGTACTAGCGTATATAAAATTTTTGCTTCATCTGACACTAGAAAAGTAAGTATACTATTTAAACATGCCAATATAATTCTGATCAAGATAAGAAAAACACATAAAAACACAGATATGATACGCTACTTCGATGTGATCACAGTTGGCTACTGTCCAATATATCTAATTTTCTTATTCATTCCATCCATCCATTACAGCCTATAAAAGTCCACTTCTGAACATAGGCCTCTCTCATAGATTGTCTCATTTTGCCACAGTTGCCACGCTTGGCAAGCGGGTTGGTAACCGCATTTTTTTATTATTTAGAGTTGTTATCAGGAAGATGCTGCTGCCCATCTTCTGTTTTATTTTCCCTCTGTCGCGTCTTACGACACCCTCGGAACGATCTGGGATAGTGGAAATGCTAACACCGCCACTACACGGTTATTTTAATGTTCTCATTAAAATATCTAAAATTATTTATTTTAATGTGTCCGGATCGAAGTCGATGAGCCATAACAACTTCCTTTCTACTCACGCCAGCATTATGAAACCAGTGACATGTTGACAGACAACGCTGTATTACAGTTTTTACGTATGTATGTAATTAATCTAAGATAGTTTTATATAACTTTTAGTACCTATCACTTAACAACCCTTCATCAAAATCCACCTTAAAGTTATTCTTACGCTAGTTCCTTAAAAATCTTTGTAATTCTTTAAAGTAAGGTAGACAAATTCGCTACGTTCGTTTTCCGTTTTAAGTTAAATTAAATATATATATTTTTTTAATATATTTAAAGAATGTTTATTTGACTACAAGAAACCATGCGTACCGTGTAGTCGCGGTGTAAGAATATCCACTACCCCATATCATCCCGTGGGTGTCGTACAGGGAAAAATCAGGAGATAGGCAGCAGCGTCTTTCTAATAACGACTAAAAACAAAAAACTGCGGTTTAGGGTATATTTGCCGTGGGGACGGGCCGGATCTTGCGGAACACCAGTTTGGTTTCCGCAAGAGGCGCTCTACGGTGGACGCCATCATGCGCGTGAGAGCCCTCACGACGGGGATGCAGTGGCCAGGGGTTGTATTGGCGGTGTCTCTCGACATCGCCAACGCCTTCAACTCCATGCCCTGAGCTGCATTAGAGGCACTCCGGTATCACCGGGTGCCGACCTATCTCCGTCGTATAGTCGGGGACTATCTGACGGACAGGGCCGTCATCTACCCCGGTCGAAACGGTGAGTGGAACCGGCGAGAGATGTCGTGCGGTGTCCCACAGGGTTCGGTTCTGGGGCCGCCCCTGTGGAACATCGGTTACGACTGGGTGCTGCGCGCCGACCTCCCTACCGGCGTCAGCGTAGTTTGCTACGCTGACGATACGCTGGTACTGGCACAGGGGGGGTCGTACGAGGCGGCGGCGGAAACTATGACACGCGGGGCTGCGATAGTCGTTGAGAGGATCCGGCAACTGGGTCTCGAGGTGGCTCTGCACAAGTCCGAGGCCATGCACTTCCATGGTCCTCGGAACAGGCCACCACTGGGATCCTCAGTGATGGTAGGAGGGGTATCCGTCGGCGTCGAGTCGACGTTGAAGCACCTAGGACTCGTCCTCGACGGCCGATGGAACTTCGTTGAGCACTTCCGACGTTTGGCTCCCAAACTGGAACGGACCGGGGCTGCCTTCAGGCGGCTCCTGCCGAACCTGGGGGGGCCAAACGCCTCCTGCCGGAGGCTCTACGCGGGGATCGTGAGGTCCATGGCCCTTTACGGGGCCCCGGTGTGGGCGCGTGGTTTGGCGCGGCTTGCCGTCCACCACCTAAACGCGCCCCAAAGGGTGGTTGCCGTAAAGATGGTTCGCGGCTACCGCACGATCTCCCGCGAGGCGGCGAGCCTCCTGCTGGATTGCCGCCATGGGATCTGAGGCGATAGTCCTCGCGCGCCTGCACGAATGGCGCGCGGAGGCACTATGCCGGGAAACCCGCTGCCGCGGCAAGTCGTCGCGCAGCGGACAGACTTCGGCATGATCTCATGGCGACATGGAGAGAGCGACTGTCGCAACCCTGTGCTGGGCACGCCACTATAGCGGCGATAAGACCCTCTTTGAGGAGTGGCTTGAGACGCCACGGTGTCCTCACCTTCCGCCTGACGCAGGTCCTCACCGGACACGGTGTGTTCGGGAGGTTCCTGCACCGAATCGGGCGGGAGGAAACGCCCGGTGCTCCCACTGCGAGGATCGACCGAGGACACGGTGGAGCACACCGTGGAGGTGTGCCCTGCTTGGGCGGAGCACCGCCGTGTACTCGTAGCGGCGATAGGCGGCGGCGACCTCTCGCGTCCGGCCCTGGTCGAAGCCATGGTCCGGAGCGAGACGGAATGGGATGCCGTCACCACCTTCTGCGAAGCAGTGATGCTAGCGAAGGAGGTGGCGGAGCGGGAGAAGGAAAGAGCAACAGCTTTCCTTCCCGGCCGCCGCGGAGACGCCCGGGCGTCGGGGCTACGTCGTGGCCCCTGACCACCGTAGGCGCGGACCTGTGGACGGCGAGCAATGGTAGCTCGCCGTCCGTCCGTCTAACGACGACAGGCCGTGTCGACGGCGCGTTTTGTTCCACGCGCGCCTCAAAGAGCTGTCAGCAGCGTGAAGGGCCCGCAAGGCCGACGCCTGCCGGGGCTGCGGGCTGTTCGAAAGAGATACCGCGGCTCCGGAACGTAAGGGCACTGAAGGAACACGGATGGTTTTAGTCAGTAAAGTCTGACACTCCTTCCGCTCCACCCACAGCGAAAGGCGTCATTAGATGATTTTCCATCCGCAAAAAAAGGTATATTTGCCGTACTTGTCAAGCATGACATCTACGGCAAATATACCCTATAAGGCCTATGTTCAACAGTGGATTTTAATATTAAAATTTATGTATGTTATTATTCTGTTACTATGTATGTTAACATATTGTGGATGCTATTATTCTAAATATCGTATAAAATAACTTATGACAAGTGAACTAAATTTATTCGCGCCTAGACTTCTAAACTGCGAATTATACTCTACACAAATCGATTACGAGCATTAAAAACAAATTGCACAGATCTAGTAACATCGTTGACATCGGATGCACACAAATGCTTTTTTCTCGCTCGACGCGACAAGCCGCGAACGTGATTCCAGCACTACATTGAGTTTTACAATTTCGAGACAAAACCATTTTGCAGTTGGCCAATTTTTGGAGTAAATTGAATTCGTGGCGAGTGAATTTTTTCGCAGGAATAATTTCGCTGGAACTCGTAAAAGTGTTTGACGTGATGCTTTTTTCGGTTGGAAATTTAACACAATTTATCATTACCGAGAATTATAAATCTCAGTAAATGCTTCAGAAAGTTCTAAAAACATCAGATAACTGTATTTCGTTTTTAGCATCGGGGAGCGAGATCTTTTTCAAACGACATGCGAGCAACCCAAACATTATTACCCGAGCAGGGACAACAAAAAATGTCCTCCAAACCGAATTTTGGTCACGGCGCCAGTCTCAGCGAGACTAGCCATCTGCGCAGGACAGGATTATAGTGCCCGAGTGTATGCGCAAAATGGAGCACTCTCTATGCCCTCACTCTCATAGTCCAATGGTACGGTTATCCAACACAACCGAAGAGAGATCAGGCGCAAGACCAACGGCTTTACGTGATTTCCGAGGCACGGCAGTGAAACACCGCCAACTTCCTGACATCGGGCTGCTAGAAAAACCCATACCCCTTTCTTGATAGAAAAACCCAATAACTGATTTTGGTCCGACCTGGGATTCGAACCCAAGACCTCATGATCAGCAATCGCGTCTACAACTAATAGAATTGTTAGAATGAAGAAGGCTTTCTGCATGCACGACTATTTATCAAAAATGTATTTGTAAAATAATATTTCGCGAACAGAACTAATGCAGTTACCCAATCGCACGGAAAGCGTGATGAAGTCTCCGCCTCTGCACGTTTCTATTACCTACCAAAAAATAAGGCCTGCATTGAAACAGTAATAATAGACTATTACTTTACAAATAACAATTTTACAATAGCCAAGTGTTAGAAAGAGCCGTGGTAGCTCAGATGGTTAGCGCTCGCTGTTAATTTCACAGTACGCGAGCAACCCGGGATCGATCCCCGCCGGCACCAATGAAATTGTTAATTTTGCAATTTTAAAAAGGAAAAACATCGTGAGGAAACGTGCATGTCTGAGAAATAAGAAAAAATATATTTCTGAGATATGTGAAGTTCGCCAACACGCTCTGGGGCAGCGCGGCGGACACTTCCTTGCCCTAAAACCCTGTCAGAAATGAGAGGAGGCCTGTGCCCAGCAGTGGGACGTATATAGGCTGTAACTTAAGTGTTAGAAATAGTTGAAACTGTACTTAAACATCAAAAATTCAAAATCTAATTACGTAACTATTCACATAATTGTCTGACTCTGATCCTATGCTAATATTAGTTAGTACGAAATACCGAAGTTTTAACCGAATAAAGAGGATTTAATGTCAGAGGAAATTAAATGTCATGTTATTTGAAAGTTTGTAACACAATTTTAGTCGTTTGTGACTTGAAAATTTCATTTAATGTGTCTCTTCTTATGCACTTTCACGTCTTGTTGCCGCCAATAGATGGTGAAATAACCATTATTATCGGTTTCATACTTTGATTTTGTTCTCTGATAAAGATCGCCTGTCCTTAGTGTACAAAGGCTAAAGCACTTCAATATAGCAACAGTCTGAAGATAATATACAAGCTCTAAAGTATCGACTGAATGTAATCTTTCTTTTGTTCCGTTACTAGTACCTGAAATCTCTATTATATAAAAATCCTGTCCGTTAGTCTCGCTAAAACTCAATAATGGCTTGACTCATTTTAATGATATTTTTTATGTATGTTTGAGTGGGTCCCTGGATGGTCAAATTCACAATTGGACCCGGTAGGTGGCGCTATTGTCGAGATCCAGAAATCACCCGTGCGAAGCCGGGCGGATCACGAGTACAGAATAAAAATAGCTTCTGAAACCACCAATTCTCCGCTTGTTTTTGTATTCTCACTTTGACTGACTGCTTGGATATGGTCGTCGCTATTGAAGATATCATCGCCAAAGTGCAAGGGCAGTAGATAGCTTCCGAATATTCTATAAAAAGATGTTCAAGAGAGGAAGAAACACATGAGAAGAGTCTTGGCAATTTTCACCGCCCAGAGCAACAGAAGGGAAGCCATCGGGGTTGGGAGAGCCAATCGGACAGCGGATAGATTATAATTAATCCGTACACTGTCCCGAAACTGGGTCCGACCGAGGGTCAGTTTTTGGCCAAAGCCAAAACCGAGGTCGAATGCTCAGTTATTGCTATAAACTTCGACTAAAGCCGAAGCCGAAGCACGAGCTTTGGGCAGACCCTGCCGCTTATCAAGCCCTGACCACATTGTTCATCATAATCAGACACCCTTATTATAAAGGTACTTTACTCTGTGTTCGATCAAACTGTAGTAGCGTCCTGGCTAATACATCACCGAAAAACGGCACGAGAAGAAGATCATTCAAACTAAAACACTAATCGCAGATGCAGACGCAGATGGTCAAGTCGGGACTGTCCCTTTTGTAACAATATGTGGGAGAGGCCTACGTTCGAATGATGGATGCAGTGTTACTAATGATCAAGATGATTCAAAATCTTCATTAATTCTAAAGAAAATATATATACGTTAATCTAAAAAAGGATACGTAAATTGTTTTAAATCAACTCCAATCGAATGCGTCATCGAGACTATTTTCCGAGTTGTGATCTTTTTAATCGATTTTCAAAGTAGGTTGCCCCTATTCGAGTTTTATCACCGCAAGTTTTAAAAGCGTTGCACATGGTATCGGAGTTTTATTGGACGTTAATTGGCGAATGCGGGCCGGGGAAATGTGTCATGGATGCTGATGGGTAATAAATGCTTTCAACTCTGCTTGCTGTTGTTTAGTTAGGCACATATAATTAAGACACATTTCTAATAAAACAAGCTCGCCAGAATATTTTTTGTTGTATAATTTTAAATGTCGATTACAACCATCTAAATAAATCCGGCAAAAAGCAGTAATAACCATCTCAATTATTACTAGACCTAAAATATCAGAACGGTGACCAGTGCAGTAACAAGTTGCGAAACATTTGGTACTGCGATTGCCATTGCCTGCCTTGCAAATCCTCCCAAAAAAATAGTGCACTGCAAAAGTGACTTAAGCCATCTCTGTTTCTATCAGCCTACTAATTTATGCCACCCTTACCCTTACCTCCCCCATAGATTGCCTGATATGGGGGATATTTGCCATAGTTGCCACGCTTGGCAAGCGGGTTGGCAACCACAGTATTTAATTTTAGCCGTTATAAGAAAGATGGCACTGCCCATCTCCTGTTTGTTTCCCTCTATCATCTCTTACGATACCGTGTGTGGCGGTGTAAGGAATTCCACTACTATTACTAGTAATATCCTCAATTATTACTAGACCTAAAATATCAGAGCAGTGACCAAAGCAAAAATAAGTTGCGAAGCACTTTTTCAAATTCTTAAAATATATGACCACTTGTATATTTCTGACCTTATTTCGTCATCTTACAATATTATATCTTTATATAAGTAATAAAAAAATAAAAAACGTCATGTGACGCATCAGCAAATTGTGAAGAACATTGTGCCTTAATTGGTGAATTGTAATATTCTTTCTTATGTACAGAGATTTCATTTAAAAAAGCTTTTCTCTGTCAACAGATTCCGTAATATTCGACAATAAAAGCGCGTATTTACGCAACAAAAAGGTGTTTTATGACGTTCTGATCTTCATGCCAGAAAAGGACCTCAACTAACGAACGTGCCCGAAGACGTTCCGGAAGCCACTGAACATCTGGCCACGGCGAAAAACACTGGATTGTGAATTATTTTAAAAGTGTATTCAATTAGAAACTTTTACAAAGTAGGTTATCAAGGTTGGAAATTAACGTTTGCTATTTTGAGCGCTAAATTGTAAAATTTGGTCTGTGTCCTTCATACGAAGGAATAAATACTGGAATATTAAGCTTATAACCTGTGCTTATAACTATAAAGTTTTTTATTCAATGAAATTGTTAGATAGAGCAAGTTGGCACCGATTGATATTGTCTGCCTTGCAAATCCTACCAAAAAAATAGTGCAATAGATTTATGTCATACACATATTGAAATACTTGTTCACAAAGTTCCAACCAAAGTACGGAACGAGAATACGATCTACTACTATCTGACTGCAGAGCGATATAAGACAGGGTGAGGTTTTATCCCCAAAACTTTTCACCGCTGTATTGAAAGACGTTTTCAAGCTACTTTACTGGAAAGATACGGTATCAACAGAGCACAGACAAAGACACACAGCATCCGTTACAAAGCAATACAGAATATTCATATCAAACTTCGAAACGAGTTACTTTTCGGTTTAACTACATACCATGATTATATTAAGAGCACACAGATGCGGTGTCGTGTGGCGGAGAAGAGAATCCTTCACCCAATTTCGACCTTTATGTATTCTAAAAGGAGACTATGGAGAAGCAGGTTTCCGCTAGATGGCGGTATAACAATCAAACATTAAATACTCAGACCTGAGACGGGAAGCAGCGCCAATGGTGCGAAACATCTGGTCTTGCGATTGTGTAAGCCTTCCCCAAATCGAGATTTTGTTTAACGAAGACTCGACTTTAGACACAAGTTTGTTCGGGTACTCGACAACGTGTTCCCGAGAAATATTGGCACGGCCCGTTTAAAAAGCATCACCAGTGATGTTATCCGCATAGCAATGAATGTTACTGGTTTGCAACATATCATTGATATGCAGAAGACAACACACAGCCTTGTGGAACATCAGCATTATTAGGCTTGTAGTCAGTGCATGCACCACCTACTACGACATTGATACAAGATCTGCAAGAAAACTGGTGATCCAATTGCACAATGTCTCAGAAAGCCCATGGGAAGGAAGCTTAGAAAGAGACGCTTTAAAGTGGAAAGTAGCCAAGGCTTCCCCCTTGAACTCTACTGCGGAAAAACGTATGGGGTATACGTTTTGATTCGTAATCAACAAATTGCCCCATAATTACTGACACGTGCCACGATATAGTCATTATTGTAGAATCGCTGGAGAATCTCAGCACTATGCTCAATGACCTCAATAATGTCTCACAACGGATAGATCTTAAAATGAACATGGACAAAAGAAATTTCATGTGTAACGTCTTATGCCAGTGGTAGTTGGAAACACTACGTTCGATGTTGTTGACGAGTATGTTTACCTTGAACAAATTGTCCGACTAGGTAAGTTCAACTTCGACGGAGAGGTAAATAGACAGACCCATCTCTGCTGGGCAGTGTCGACAGATTACGACACATCTTCTCGTTACTTATACTTTAACACTTGAAAACAAGAATGTTCAACCATTACGTGTTGCCAGTGAGACGTAGGATCCGAGACTTGATCCTTCACTGCTGGCCGTAGATGGAGAGGGCTGTGCTCGAAGTTTCTCTGCGTGATAGAATTCGTAATGAGGATTGAGGATATGCACAGTAGCATAGAGTAACCGACATAGCGCAACTAATCGGTAACCTGAAGTGGGAAAAGGCCGGCGATATAGGTCGATCAAGAGACTGTCTTGGATCTTGTAAAGACCGCCATTATACTTTTCAAAAATGTACCCGGACTTTCCAGCAAGACTCGGCAACTGTCGACAGTACTAGAGAACATTGCTATACTTAAAACATTACTCTTAAGAAATCAAAAGAGCTAGCAGTGGCTAAATTCCCAGTGGACACAGTGCGTAAATCCATTGATTCATGGCCAGAGAGATTAAAGATAAAAGCGGTCAGTTCCATTAAAATTGTTTCTAATTATTCGATTATACATCGACAATTATATGTAAACTTACACAATTAATAATTAACAGAATCAGGCGTTACTTTGCAGAAATCCATTATATTAAAGTTAGTAAAAATTACTTTGCCTATATCCGCTCAATGAAATAAAATGATGTGTCTTACCTAACTGAGAGGTGCTCTTCAAACTACACTATTTCAATACAAAAAGATATATATGCATTTTAATGGAACAGAACTTATGATTATACTAGGCATGTTTGAAAGTTTAACCATGCCAACTTTTTCTTCTATTGTTAACTCCACTTGCACAAAAAGTTCTTTCAATTGACTTACGGCGGAAAAAATTATACCGACTGGTGACACAGTACTCACCATACTGTTATCATAACAAACATCTCGTAAATAAAGTTTTCCTGAAAGCTTCGCGGCTACTAAGCTCAAAGTGCGGTGTAGGTTGTGAGGCATTCTAAAAGGAGACATTAGCAAATCTTTATTTGGTTTAAACATATTGGCTTAGAACAAATTCGTTTTTGGAACACTGGAAACCAGGGTTGCGTATGCCAATATGGTACTACTAGAATGCCTTCTACTCTTTCATTAATAATTTTTTGTATAACCTTTGTTATTAGTGAAAAGGGTGGTAATGCGTAGAATAACATATTTTTCCAAGAAATGGTAAAGGCGTCAATGGCCCAGGCATCTGGGTCATTTTCCCAAGCAATATATTTAGTGGGAGGGTATCGGATTTGCGCTCACCAACTCGTCCACCTGGCGAGGTGAATGTGAGCCAATAAGTAGTAACACATTTTTCAAACGCATTATCACCGTGATCATTACAGCTCTTCACAATTCCACTGCCTAACTAAAGCCACCATCCATCCGCACTCACGCATCCAAAATCTGCATCCATCTATTACTTGCATCTCTGCAATTTGTCTCAAAAATTAAAAAGGTATGTTGATAAATAATGTATCCTTTATAAAACCTATACAAGATTCATAAACTTTCGGCTTGATTAAAAATTACACACGTACAACTTTGATGATATCGTTTAAATAACTTCCCACACGCACGGGTCAGTGTAGAAGAGGCGCTAAATGCATAATTCAAAGCGCACCTAAGCGGCACCAAGCGCCACCTGGTGTTTGGAATGATAACACTTTTGGTGCCCATAGCCCCATAGTCGTCATGTAACACGGAAGATAAGACAAGAATACAAAATGCTTGGACTTGTATATTTTCGATATCCACGATAGTTATGCTTGACACGATCTAGAAAAATCAGATTAGCTTACATAGTGTATGGTCCTTGAATGTTCAAATCGTTTAAAAAGTACTTCTCGTTTTTAATTTTCGTTTACCATTAATTTTGTCATCATTAAATTTAATATTTTCGGCACGAACATGCCGTGTGAGCGGCGCGGCGTTGGAAAACTGTCGTCCCTGAATGTTGGAAGAACCGACAAAAGAAAATTTTAAAAAGATTCTGGAGTCCCGTAAAGATTGCGAAATAATTATCTCGTATAAAATTATTATTATTATTATTTCCTCCAGAACGAATTTTTAGTCACGGCGGCAAGTCTCAACGGAGACCAACCCGACCGGAGAGAGATCAGGTGCAGGACCTATGGCTTTACGTGCTTTCCGAGGCACACGGGTGAAATACCGCCAACTCCCTGACTCTGGGCTGCTACTGAGAATCTTGACAGAAAAATCCAATAACTGCCCATAATCAGCAAACGTTAAGTTTTTTTTACGACCACTAAACCAATGCAGCACCAGTAATGACGTGAAGGTAAGACTTACCTAATAATATTATCTAGTACTGCGATCTCTATTCGTCGGCCAAGCGCAGTGATTATGGCAAACAGCCTTATTATATAATAAGATTGTTTGCCATAATCACTGCGAGTGATGATAGTTGATAAGATGGTTTTTGAGCGGAAAAGAGCGGCCGCGCTGCCCCAATATGTGTGGGGGATTTTTTTTATAGAATAACGAGGGCAAACTAGCAAACTATCCTTAATTAACAATCAAAATACAGATGCGTTGTTACCCCTAAAAAAACTTTTTTTTTTAATTCTTTGTAACAAAAACGCTATCTCCACACTAGGATTTTCTCCTGTATCGCGGAGGCAGTTTACTAACATTAATTGCACAAGGGCAAACATCCAGACCCGGAACAATTATTTGAGGGCTATACAAATACTTGTAATGTGTGGGATTCGAGCCCGCGGCCCTCAGAGCCACTGCGCCACGGAGTCGTCTATTAAATTAAAAAGTATCTTCGGTTTTCTACACACACCACACCATACCGAAACACAGCAGAATTAAGCTGCTATTTTACGTTGGATTTTGTGAGAGCGTGGTCCTATCCTGGTCGAGCTAATCTATTCGCGCTACTATAATATTGCTGCAAAATGGCTCTATCATGGGTAAATTAAATTCACATATCCTGGAAAAATGTATACATATTGCCCCAACCTGTTTTTCTTCACTCTCTAACTTGTTTCTAAGTTTCAGCATTGGTGGTTGAAATTTTAATTGCTATGATAGAGCCATGCTGCAGCTATGTCAATAGTATAGTTGTAGCACGAATGGGTCGGCTCGACCGAGGAAGGACCACGCTCTCACAGAATACCAGCGTAAAATAGCAGCTTAATGCTGCTGTGTTTCGTACGGTGAGTGTAGAGAACCGGAGACCCTTTTTACTGGAAAAGAGGCATTCCATCTTAGTCCTCACGGGTGACAACGCATCTGCATTTTGATTCTTTATTGATGATAGATGTAGATATCTATGGGTCGCAGCAACCACTTACCCTCAGGTGGACTGTGTGCTCGTTTGTCACCTTGTCCCTTAAACTAACAATACAAACAAACAACTAGAACAATTACTGTAAACAGAAAACCAAACGACTGAATACGCAGGCAAAAGCTAGCATCTTAATCAATTGCATTTGTATGTACCGCGCTTCCCGATCGTGTAACGAGCGTACGCCGCTTTCAAACTGAACTAATGATCCTCGATTCATCTGTACGAATCACGAGCAATTCACGGGTTCAATGGCTCAATTCATTGCCGCGTATTGCCTTGCTTTGTGGGAATTCTGTACGTCTATTCCGACCTGTGTTTTCTTTTAAGAGTTTATCATTTTGTGATCTCGGGTAATAAAAAATAACTTTTTATAAATAGGGAAGCGGAATTCGAAGAACTAAAAATAATATTATAATTTTACACTTTAAATGAAACTAATTTTTACGGATTCTATCGCGTTTAATTTAACTTTTTTTATTCCCGACGTTTCCCGACGTCTCGATGTCATAGTTACCCCAGCTACCTTCAGTTTTTTAATATTAATTTTTGGTCCGATCTACGCAGAATGAGCTTATAGTATCTTGAAGTCTTGCAGTGATATGCTTGTGTTTGGATTTAATTTTATTAATTATAGGATCCCTAAGACTGTACAGAAAAATTAAATCTCCGACGTCAAAATGTGATTTCTTTTTTTCAGTTCTTTGAAGTCGGCTTTGAGTTTTTATTAAAACTTATTTTCTTACCCTATTGAGATCACAATCTTAATGTCGTCTATATAGTTACATTAAAAATTTCATCCACTATTTTGTCACGCTTGGGATGGATTTTAAGGATTATTTTCCAAATTAATATAGTTTAACCCCACATAAAACATTAAAATCGGTTCATAATTGACGAAGATATCGCGTAACATACGAATAGATACAAAAAAAAAACAGTCGATTGGTAAACCTCTCTTATTTTTTGAAATACATACACCTATTAACCTTGTGGTGGCGACTGTAGGGAATCACTCCTTTTCATCCTCTGTGTATTGTACGAGGTGATTATGGGAAACGCCAGAAAGATGACTTCCGATAAACGGCGGAAGCGATCGTCAATTCGCCTTCCAAGCAAAGTGATTATAAAAAATGTTGATAAGAGAAGCTAATGTCTAACGGTAGACTTTAATGTGGACCGGCGGTGATCGGACTCGGGTTGCTCGGGCACTATGACATTCAAGGTGAGGGTTTATTCTCTGAGCTACCGCGTTTCAAAAGTAGTGCGTGCGTTGTAGCACGAATTAGTCGGATCAACCGGGGAAAGACCAAGCTCTCAGAATAGAATGATGCTGTACTTCACAGCATCATTAAGGATGCTGTATTTCGTATGGTGAGTGAAGAGAACCGGAAATCTTTTTTACAGGAAACGAAGCACACCGTCTTAGTCCCCAAGGGTGACAACGCATCTGCATTTTGATTCTTAATCGAGGATAGATGTACATGTCTATGGCCTACAACATCCACTTACCATCAGGTGGACTGTGTACCGTTTGTCACATTTATTCTATAAAAAAAGTATTGTGCTTTATACAAGCCTACTACCATTTCCAACTATAAAAAATTTCGCCCATATAAATATAATATATTAGGTCCTTACATATGAAATTAGCGTTTTGTCGTACTGACCACTTTGATCTAAAATATCTCCTCTTTGGTTAAGAATTCCAAATTCAAATTTATAAATTCATTTAGCTGGTACATTTGAGTTCTGAAAACAGTCATTCATTTGTTTTTCCTCATTATTAGTTTTTGGTGTCGCTTATTACCGCACAATGGAAAACATGAAATATCGGTATATTTACGAGTACGAGTTCTACCGTGGCACCAGTGCTGCAGAAACAGCTCGAAGGATTAATGATGTGTACGGCGCTGGTGTCGCAAAAGAAAGCACGGTACGTTTTTGGTTTCAACGTTTTCGTTCTGGAAATTTCGATCTTCAGAACCAACCCCGTGGACGGCCGGAGACCAAAGTGGAAAATGAAGAATTAAAGGCTATTGTGGAAGCGGATCCATCACAAAGCACTTCAGAGATAGCTGCAGGCTTCGGGGTAAGTGATAAAACTATATTAATCCACTTGAAGCAAATCGGGAATGTAAAATAACTTGAACGATGGGTACCTCATGAATTGAGTGAATCGAACTTGCAAACACGCGTCGACTGCTGTGTTACTTTGCTCAACCAACACAATAATGAAGGGATTTTAAATCGAATCATTACTTGTGATGAAAAGTGGATACTGTACGATAATCGGAAGCGCTCGTTGCAATGGCTGAACCCTGGAGACCCAGCCAAATCCTGCCCTAAACGAAAATTGACTCAGAAAAAGTTACTTGTGAGTGTTTGGTGGACTAGCTCCGGTGTCGTTCACTACAGCTTTCTAAAATCTGGCCAAACGATTACGGCAGATATCTATTGTCAGCAACTGCAAACTATGAGGGAAGAACTAGCTGCTAACCAACCGAGATTGGTCAATCGCTCTAGGCCACTGCTGCTTCACGACAACGCAAGACCACAGACCGCACAACAAACAATCACTAAGTTAGATGAGCTACAATTGGACTGTCTGCGACATCCACCGTACTCCCCGGACCTTGCTCCAAAAAATTACCATTTTTTCCGGAATTTGGACAACTTCTTACAAGGAAAAAAATTCAACTCCGATGCGGCTGTCCAAACCGCCTTCAAAGAGTTTATTGATTCTCGCCCCCATGGTTTTTTTTTAGTAAAGGGATCAATGAACTAACTATGAGATGGCAAAAGTGCATAGATAACAACGGTGCATACTTTGAATAATTAAATATATTTTACGAAAAAAAAATTGACATAATACTATAATGCAAGCGCTGCCGTTTGATGTTGCCTATTTTGGAGTTTTGCTCCAGGTTTATTTTATGAGGCCGTTAAACACTAATAGCATCATCGTAAAACATAGATTAATAAGGATACTTTTATAACAAAGTTGTTAAATTTAATCAAGCAATGTTGTTCAAACTAGTTACTGTAAGTATACCCATTTATGGAAGTGTAATATACAATGGACAGGTGTATAGATAAATATAGCGTATTTTTCATTTACTCCTCAAAGAGCGGCAAAATTATGAATATGGACATTAAAGTTTAGAGTCAAACTCATCTAGAATAATTATGCCGTGGTGTTCTCAGACAGGTACTAATTTTATATTTAACTGCCTCTTTGGTGTAATTATATGCCTAATTATGTGGTCCCGTGTTAGACGGTTCTTCAGGCAAGCGAAAATCAGTTATTGAGATTTCAGTAGCAGCCCGGAGTCAGGGAGCGGGCTGTGTTTAACTCCCGACGCTGGCACTGGTAACGCTGCTCCTAATTGATATATACGATTTGGGTTTAACATTTTCGAATAGTTTTGTCGACATCAGACTGCAGCCAAAGAACAGTTGTAAATAACTCAAAACAAAGGACAGATGCGTTGTGACAGATTGTCCCTCGAATTATTCTGGCTCTCTATAGCTCTCAGGCCAGAACGCAGCAGTAAGAGGCGGATTCCAAGGCAGGAACGTAATTCTACTACATAATGGAGTCCGACAAGTTTTTGTCAAATATAAGAGTAAGCTAGAAATTCACCGAGTACAAGGAATATCCTAGGTAAGTCATCACACTTCGTTTTTTTTAAACTTATTATAAGCCAGTGCTTGACCACAATCCCACCTGGTGGTAAGTGGTGATGCAGCCTTAGATGGTAAATCGCACTGTCTTGCGTAACAAAAGCCTATTCACTCTTGCCTTGAAGACCGCCCAGATTGTATTCGGACGAAAAAATAGACGCCGGTAAATTATTCCACTCCTTTGCTGTACGCATTACAAAAGTCGAAGCAAACCGTTTAGTTCTAATGCGTGGAATATCGACAACAAAGACCCGCCGACCGCCTGGTCGTCCGATGGTGGAAAGGAGAGGGAGGAATTAAAACGTGTAATTCCTGCGCACGCTCACCGAAATGCATCCTATAGAATACCGAGAGGCTACTCCGCGCCTGTGCTCGAGGCTGACAAAGTTGGTTTCAACCAAATCAAGGTCACCAATGAGCCTCTTAACACGCCTCTCCACTCAGTCAAATGCTGTCAGGTGGCATTTTGCAGCACCAGCCGGAGATCGGCCGGCTACCTTTTTAGGCACAGGCTGCACATTGGCCAGCTTCAAGATTTGGGCACTATTCCAGTCCTAAATGAGAGGCGGAACAAGCACGTCAAAACAGGAGACAACTCAGGTGCACAACCATCTGTTGGTATATCATCAGGTCCACTAGCTTTGTTCACGTCTAGACTTCGCAAGGTTTTAAGAACCTCCTTGTTGGTACGGACCTCTGACATAAGAGGTACCGCAGTGAGGTAATAGAGATGGTACGCTGTTGCTATTGTCCAGACGCGAATTGCAAGCAAAAAGAGATGCAAATAAGTCCTCTTTCTCCTTAGGCGCATGCGCCAGTGAGCCATCTGGTTTTACCAGCGGAGGCAGTGTAGACCGACAGAAGTTTGTCTCGACCGCTTTGGCGAGAGACCAAAAAGCTCTACTGTCAGATGGTTTGACAGGGAGCTTTGTACCGATGCGTTTAATGCGGTCGAAAATGCGCTTGGCGGCTTGGTTAAAGGCTCTCTTCTTAAGGCTAACATCCGGAGCTTTGCGATCTCGAGCATCGACCCAGGATAAGGGCAAGGTTTACCACGAGGGCGAGTACTAAAATGGAATACCTTTTAGCCTGTAATTATACTGCTTCTCTACTACTCTCCTCATATTGGAATACAACAGTAGATACCAAAGAAAAAAAAAACAGAGTAGAACCTACCCAGATTGACTTCTAGGCAAAATATGATTGTATCATCTACACATAATGTCACTTAATTATGTAATTGTTATGACAATCGCAAGAGATGATGCCCCCAAGATTACTTAATGTGCTTACAATTGTACAACTTCAACAAGCTTCGTTCCTTATCGGAAACGTCGAAGGTAATGTTTCAACTTCATTTTGAAATATTGTTTACAAGCATTTATGCTAAAATATGGTGTATGCGGCCGATAAAACGAACAACAGGTACGTGGAGCGTGACGTTTTTCACGTGAGGGTGAACGTAACCGAGGGTAATGTTTTATATCAGCATGTCATCATATTATAGCATTTCGCGCGTTGGCAAGGCAATGTCGGGCCGTTATTTTTGGTAGAAAACACTGCGTGACAGCCCTGGCAAGAAGACGATGTGTTTTCACAATACAACGCACGCACGTTTTGAATTATTTGTTTCGCATACATCATGATGGTAATATGAGCGTAAACAAATACGGGGATAATTTGTTCAAATGTCAGTTATGTATTGTTTCTTTGTGCTCGACCGCAATGCCGAATGCGAAATTTATTTCGGAACACATTAAAAACGAGGTTTTAATTTTCCTTTTAGTATTATAATGACAATCGGCATGAAACATGTTTTTTTATTTATAATGCTTCATAAATTTTATGAAGATCGAATCAGTAATTTAAAAAAATTAAATAATTTGTTCTCACAGTTATCTAAAACAATATGTTTTAAAAATAAGTACGAATATTAAACGAGATATTAACTATACGTGGTAGAGCCATGCTGCAGCTACATATATTATGGTTGTAGCACGAATGGGTCGGCTCGACCGGGGAAGGACAACGCTCTCACAGAATACCAGCGTAAAATAGCAGCTTAATGCTGCTGTGTTCCGTATGGTGAGTGTAGAGAACCGAAAATCCTTTTTACTGGATAGGAGGCATTCCATCTTAGTCCTCAGGTCAGGGGTGACAACGCACCTACATTTGGATTCTTAATCGAGGATAGATGTAGATTTCTATGGGCCACAGTATCCACTTACCATCAGGTGGGCTGTATGCTCGCTTGTCACCCTTATTCTATAAAAAAAATTATCACCTCATTTCGTACAGTGGGTATTCTGAGAGATTACTATACGAAATGCCAGAAAGGGAAATGCTAGCAGGGAGACGGTATATATGACAAGGACAAGGATATAGAGCAACAAATGAACGCAGGGCATAAAGTAAATAGGGCTCTTCACTCTATTGTGGGAAGTCAGAATATGTCAAAAGAGACACGTTTGGCAATTCACAATGATGTATTAGTCCCTATATGTATGGTAGTGAAAGTTGGGTATGGCATAAGATGCTCAAGAGTGCGGTCACTAAAGAGTATGCTAGGGCTGAATCTGAATGACAGGGAGATAAATTGTGTAATAAGATAAAAGTGTGATTTACAAGATAATGTTGTGACCAGCATTAAGAAATGAGTGCTTCGGTGGTTTGGTCATGAAGAAAGAATGAATAAAGAAAAAGTGACAAAGCAAATTTATGTTGTAGAAGTGAACGGCAGAGCCGGCAAGGGACGCCCTAGACGGAAGTTTATCAACCAATGGTAATAAATTGAAGATTGGCCACATTAAGAGTACGTACTACGTACCCTTAATCGCCGAACACGTATGCGTAGGTATTCATATATCTATGTAAAAGAGACGACTGAGATGTGTCAAGATCGTACCAAATGGATTTCCGTAGACTCTGCCTACCCCTATGGGTGACGAGCGTGAGTGCTTATGTATGTAAGCTATGTATCTTATTCCACCACTTTACACGGAACCACTGCGGCAGATTCTTCTCTGCTTCATAACCCTCTCAGAAATGAGAGGAGCCCCATACTAACCGCACCATACATATGAAGGTTATTAATTTACTTTATGTCATTTTGTCATTTTACAGCCATAGTACAATAACGACGTCCTGGTTATGACTCAGAACTGGGTTGAAAAATTGATTGGCCCTTGCAATACGCTTTCAAATATAAATATTATCATGAAAAGCAGTGTAACTTATTAATTTAACTGGGTGGTAGAGCATACTTTGCTTTTCCCGCGTAGTAGTCTACTTGGATATGTATTTCACTCTTATCTATTTCTGCCGCCAAGCAGCAATGCTCTTAGCATCCACTTTGTGCTCGGGCTTAAAGTGTTTTACAGAAGCAGTATATTACAAGCAGTGAGTAGTTCCAATTTAGTCTTCAAGGATGACAATATATTTGTGGCCTGCTTTGCATTAAGTTATTTGTCATGATGGACTACAGTAGTCACCTACTAGGCGGACGGTTAACTCTTTTGTCAATCTAATATAAAAATAAAAGCAAACTATTAACAAAAACGGAACAGAAACGGAGCCTCACATAAGGGCAGGTCTCTTCTAAGGCGTGCCACTTAGTCTGATCTTCGGCTTCACGTATTTCACTTCACTTCACATAAACATAACACATAAATACTCACGCCAGTCACGTAGAGAGGTAGGCAGACACTAATGACTTGCATTTGGCACGATCCTACACTTCACTTCACCTACCTCCATAAACCTAATATAAAAAGAGTAGATCCAGGTATGATATTATCAAGACAAATCTAAAGAAGACTATTAAAAGAATGTCACTCAGCGTAATCCCCTTTCCGATAAATAGCTCGAACGCACAAATAGAGGCATTAGTCAGCCGCAACATTAAAACCACAAAGGGATTGATTGGATCAAAGGCTTTTGGATCCCTATTTTCTATAAGCTTCGTTCGCATAAGACGTCCATTTGATAAAATAGATAGCAATAGTGTAAAAATAATATATACCTACGATTTTTCTTGCTATCGGCTAAAAATCGATAAGTTCACAATAGTGGGTGTGTCCACTGTCGCTTAGCCACTCGTAGGCAAGCCGCTAACCGACACAGATTCCTGAGCAGAAAAGGAGCCCTACTACCACCATCATCATCCTCAGCCTGCAACAGACCACTCCTGGACATAGGGCTCTCCAACAGCCCATTACCTAATCCCGAATTCCTGAGTACTGGGCCACTGGGTTCCAATGATATCGACTTACCATGGATAAAAGATGATAAACAAATTATTCCAATATTTTAGTTCTTTAAATAAAGTACCTAAAATTAGAATCTATATCAATCATATCATATTTCGCACATAAACGTAGATTTTAATAAAATATTGAAAATCATTTTATTTTGGGTACCTTCCACACTGGTGATTTTTTTACACGAATTCCATCGTGAGGATGTTCAACAAGTAGTAAAATTAAAAAATTGTACAACTGACTTCAATATAAGTAAAATGAGAACATCATCAATGTAGTCGAAGTCAATTAAATACGATGATGATGATTAAGGATAACTCAAAAACTACTGGTCAGAACTTGATCAAATTTATATGGGACCACATGACAATCACCAGCTTTCAAATAAAAAAAAGAATCATCAAAATCGGTTCACCTATAAAAAAGTTCTGAGGTAACACATTAAAAAATACAGTCAAATTGAGAACCTCCTCCTTTTTTTGAAGTCGGTTGAAAATAGGCCTTGGTTATCGATATCGAATACGTATATGGTATCGGCAATCACAGTATCGATATTAAATATATCAATCCCTTAGTACCGTACTACATTACGAATAAATTGTATGACCAAAAATAAATTGGAGTTCATCGGTAATTTTCAAAATTACTTACTAGCAAGCCATGTGGTGGTTATAGAAAATCTATCAACGATATCCGACCAGTGGGTGTCAAAAGAGGCGACTTCAAACCGGAGATGTGCAGCAGGTTCAAAGATGCAAGACGTCTGGTAATTAGGAGTGGACTGTAACAGGTAAAATCGCATATCTGTTCCGCCTGTTCCAGTTCCACATAAATAACAGTTCCAAAAACATGTTACAAAATAGCAGTCTGTTACTACAGTCTTGGTAGGTACTTCTGTTTCGAACTAAGGTGTTGAACCTATGCGAGAAAAGGACGGAGCTTGTGACAACTGTAACAGGGTGTCACAGTAACATTTTTATCTTATTCTAACAAAGGTAACTGTCATACATTTATGAATAAAGAAAGTCTTTTAGTGGATTTGTTATCTCGTGGAAAAGGAGCTGTTCTTTCAGTTTGTTTGTCACAGTTACAGTCTACTATTTTAAGATACCTGTTTTTTTATCTGTTACGATAAATACGCCTCACTCCTGCTGGTAACACGATCTTTGCCTGCCAAGAGTGACGATTAAGAAAAATCATCCCTACAACAGGAGAGGTCTAATGAAGTGAACTTTTACGGACTACTTTTACGGACTAATGAAGACGAATAAAATGAGTAGAGCCTTCATTTCTCAAGCATAACACGTATTAGGAAGACATTGATTTTCGGTTTTGTAATAAAAAGTGATTTACTGTTCAAGTAGCCGATACTCGAAACCGATGAAATTATTTATAATATTAATGAACTAAGTTTCGGAACCGAGTATATGAGTATTCACTACCGAAGATCGATGCTTAAAATATCGTTCAAAACATACGCCTTGATGTTGATGGTTAATCCATCTGTTTAATATAAGAAAATGTAGCGAACACCTATCGCATATGTATATATTTACTTATAGTCACAGTGATGCTTTGTTATTGCGCACAGGCCTCCTCTCATTTCTGAGAGGGTTTTAGGGCAAGGAAATGTCACATCAGTTAATGGATATCCTCATTAGATAGAAAACAAATGCTACCGATGGAGAGCTGGAGAGTAGGACCGCCCATGTTTATTCAGGGTCCCTTACACACCGACTCCCTTGCCCAACAATGAGCCGTGGCGGTCAAAGCAACTCTACAATAACTTCGCATCACACGTGCAAATTAATTCATAAGTAATAACACAATAGTCAAACGCTTTACACCACAGTGATGGACACCTCGATATGACAATTTATGAACTGAATCTTACACCATTTATTGGATTCCACGACAATTCCCTCAATCCTTGTTAGTGATACATATTCATTGAACACCCATTAAAGTAAAGTCTCCTCTAAATATATTGAACGTCGTAGTAGCTAAGGGGCTAAGTGCTCGCTGTTAATTACAGTACCCGAACCCGAGTTCGATCCCCGCTGGCTGTAATGAAATTTAATTGCATTTTTAAGTACTGCTTTACCACGTGCTAGGCTGCTCGGTGGAAAAGAAAATCATTGTGAGGAAATACGTTAAATTAAGAAAATAGAAAGTGATGCCGCTTATAGGTTTAGAAATTATATTAAATGTTTTTATTAAGTACTCTCCAAGTGCTTGGTCAAAATAAATATAATTTAACAGACACCTATCATTATGCGCATAGTAATTTACTGGTACATTGTAACATAGGAAGCATCGAAACACTGTTACATGCTAGTTAAGGAATGATTTATCACCAAAGGCTATTTAACGACACCACGTCAAGTAGATTTTACTGACGAAGAATTAACATTTATCCCTAATTTAATTATTTTGTACTTCACCAATCGAAATTATTTTCTTTTTTTCTTATAACGTAAATTTAAATTTTTTACCCTTACTTATTATCTAGTTTTAAAATGTCGATACCATAAAAGTATGGCAGTTTATACTCAAAATAATAAAAATAAAATAAACCGGGCAAGTTTGAGTTAGGCCTCGCTCTAATAGAGTTCCTTCCGTATTTGTTACGACTAAAATTAGCCTTCTTTCCAAAAAAATATTTCTTCGATAAAACTCCTAACTAGTTTAGTTTTTGAGACAGACCTTGTAAAAATAAAACCGGCCAAGTGCGAGTCGGACTCGCGCATTTAGGGTTCCGTACCATCGTAATACACGTTTCTAGTAGGGGAGGCCCCTTCAACTTTTAATTTATTTTTATTTTTATTATTTGTTTTTATAACGGCAACAGAATTACACATTCTGTGAAAAATTCAACTGTCTACCAATTACGGATCATGAGTTACAGCCCGCTCACAGACAGACGGACGGACGGACGGACGGACGGACGGACGGACGGACAGCGGAGGCTTAGTAATAGGGCCTCGTTGATTATACGTCGGGTACGGAATCCTAAAAACGATCCAAAACTTATAACAAACCCTTTTAAATATTGATATTAAAAAAAAATTGCATGACTAATTTTTAAGGGATGGTGACATGTGAAAATTTGAACGACGCACGGACAGACAGTCAATTTAAGAGAATGAGACAGTGCGTCTGTCTCATTCTCTTAAATTATTTTACAAATATTTTTGACCATGTTAATCTATTGCACTTACTTGTTCTACTATCGCAGGCAAACTTCCTTAAGCTTCCTCAGAATTTGTCTAAAGTACAAGAAACGCTGATTCGTTAACAATCACTTTTGCTGAGAATAAGATACTTTATACGTTAAAACTTGTTTTTATTAGCGATATCAAATCAGATCTTGAAAAAGTAACTTGAGTTCACATTACCATTCAACTTGAACTAGTACCTAAACAAGATTTCCCGCTATGCACTTTTCTAGCAGCACTGACACGGAACGGTCTGCGCACGCGCTGTGCCGTGACCACGAACAACCGAGATAGTAAGGGTTTGCTCACGTACACTTTGAAGTAATATTTTCTCGTTGCTTAAAATAACACGTCACTCTGATAATGCTGTTAAATAGCAGACCGCCGACAAAATTAAACTTAACCTAGAATTTAGTCCTTCGTAAACTTCGAGGTGGGTAAAGGTAACTTCAAAGGATTTTATTATTATTTTATTAACCGCTTCCGGTAGGCGTGGCTGAATTAAGGGGGTTATACCAGTATCTTTCAAAGACCTTTAATTGACTTCTTGATGACCATGTTAAAAGATCGGGTAACATAATTATTCCCACTACAAAGGCAAGAGGTATTTTTTACTAAAATTTCCAATAAATAGAGAAGTTAAAAATGTAATAACGTAGAAAAATCTAATTGGAACAGAGATTTTAAATCGATTCATCTTCGTTTTTTATTTTGTTAATATAAATAAATGATAATTTAAGACGAATTCACTCGAAGTTTAAATAACGTTTTAAGCCGTTAATAAACTTTTTACTGAAAGCTTGCTGCGGACATCACTAGTGTATGAACTGGATGCGGTCGCGCCTTTTTCGGAAGTGGTCGAGGCATCCCATCGACTGTGTCCTCCCTGTTGCGATATTTTTCGCAGAATTCATACCTTATCGCATTGCGAAGTCGCAGAAAGCAAACGGGAAACATTTCTTAGGATTTTTTTTAGTTGTATATAACGCTATAATATAACGCCATTTATAATGATATATAAGTAAATAAAGCGAAAATTTATTTACCTAACCCAAATAAATTATTCTATTTAGTTTATTTTTGCTGTGTTGTGGGATGTGCCCTTATGTTCATAATGAGCGAATAAAATTTTATATTACACTTGAATCATATCAAGAGGGATAGCGTTTTACATTAAAACGAAATATAAATACACCTTTTTTAAATTATGAACTTTATTTTAATGGATATCTACTAACTGCCCATGACAAGCCCACTGCTGAACATAGGTCTCCCCCACAGATTGCCACAAAGTATTATACTGAGCCACCTGCATCCATCAACTAGCCACAAAGTATTATACTGAGCCACCTGCATCCATCAACTACCAGTATAAGTGTAACAAGGACGTTAGGCATTATATTTGTCTTGTCCATATTTATCTGAAGGCCTACCTCACCCACAATATAAAAATTAAATTGTTTGAGAAAAAATACATTATACAACATTATATTGTCCATCCATTAGGTACATTGTAGAGCCATGCTGCAGCTATAATATTATGGTTATAGGACGAATGAATCGAAGGTCGTGGGAAACGGAGCCCTTTTACTGGAAAAGAGGCATTCCATCTAAGTCCTCGGGGATGACAACGCATCTGCACTTTGATTCTTAATCGAAAATAAATGTGAACTGTGTGCTCGTTTGTCACCCTTATTCTATAAAAAATCTTAGTCCTCAGAAGTGACAACGCATTTTTGTAGGTCAGATCTAGAGTTGTTATATTTGTCAACGTGTCCGCTGATTTCATCGCAAGAGCGCTAGATTGGAACGAGCAGGCTTACATTTATCCCCTTCTCAACAGCCTGCAAACAGTCCACTAATGAACATACATCTCTCTCATGGTAGGGATAATTTGCAGTAACAGATTCACTTGGCAGGTGGATGCCACGTAGGGTTGCCAACCCTACTATCATTATAATCGTCACATCATATCAAAGCCAACTGTTGAATATAGGCCTCTCCCATAGACTGGGAGAGGCCTATATTCAACAGACTATGGGAGAGGCCAGAGTCCAGAGCCAAAGCAGCCGCAAGAAAACTTGGTGTCCTTGTAAGGGTGCGGCGGTACTTAACGCCGAGGCAGCTTCTTACCTTATATAAAGCGCATGTCCGCTCGTGCATGGAGTACTGCTGTCACATATGGGCTGTTGCTGCAAAATGCCACCTGGCAGCGTTGGACTCAGTGGAGAGACGTGCTAAGAGGCTCATTGGTGACATTGATTTGGTTGAAACCAATCTTGTCAGCCTCGAGCACAGACGCAGGGTAGCCTCTCGGTATTCTATAGGATGCATTTCGGTGAGTGTGCGCAGGAATTACACGCTTTAATTCCTCCCTCTCCTTTCCACCATCGGACTACCAGGCGGTCGGCGGGTCTTCATTCCTTTGTTGTCGATATTCCACGCATTAGAACCAAACGGTTTGCTTCATCTTTTTTAATGCGTACAGCAAATGAGTGCAATAATTTGCCGGCGTCTATCTTTCCGTCCGAATACAATCTGGGCGTCTTCAAGGCAAGAGTGAATAGGCTTTTGTTACGCTAAGACAGTGCGATTTACCATCTAAGGCTGCATCACCACTTACCACCAGGTGAGATTGTGGTCAAGCACTGGCTTATAATAAGTAAAAAAAAGGGGGGGATATTTGTATTAGATGCCAAACTTGGTAGGTTGCAGTTGTTTATTATTTTGAGATGTTAACTATATAGATATAAATATATATAAAAATATTTCAATACTTATTTTTATTGTAGCATTTAGCTAAGGTCTTTTGGCAAAATATAATGATATAAAGATTTTATACGCCTCACTTACAGTGTCACAGAAAGCCATTGTGTAAGAAGGTAAACATTCTTTATGCTATCCCACGGAGTGAGACGTATCCATGTTGAAATCATGGCATCATCATCTTCCCTTAACGTATTTTTACAAAACCAAAAAAACTAAAAAAACTCATACGCGATCCAAACGCACTTACTAAATGCACTAGCAACGAAGCAGCAGCAACCAAGTTTATATAATAATTCGCTCATCAAATCGATTACGATTCTCGTTGCACTCTCATTTCGAATCGAATAATCTAGAACAAAACTAAGTCAACCATTGATTAATCGATCCCGCGCTGGATCGGCTAATACCGCAGTTTATTGGTCAAGGAACATCTGTTAGTGTTAACAGTACGCTATAACATCATTCTGCGCCTTTGAAAAACACGTTATGAATCATGCGAGCTTGGTATTTAGTATAGCGCACCGACTAAAACCCCATGGTGTTCCACCTTCGTCGCATATTGGCAGGGCCACGGGAACGCTTTCGCACACATCCGCGGCCCCAACAGCGCTGGCCGCCTCATTGGGGCCTCCTTCTCAGGTAAGGCGCACCAGAACACATGGCGCGCCCTCCTCCACGGCCTCCAACTTCACATGCGCAACGGACGCCCCCGCGTCCGATGCGCGAAGGCCAGGGGGCCAGGAAAAACTAGCAATCAGAAGCACCAGCCTTCCTGAGCCCAGTGGCATATCTGGTCTATGGCTCCGCCGCTAACCAAGATTCGGCTGCGAAGGGTAGAGAGAGCGGCGCCTCGCAATACCAACACTCCTCTCCCCCCGCAGCCCCACCACCACCGCAATGTGGGTGGTACCTACCCTAACGATGTCCAAGGCAGAAAAGTAGTCCTATCACCTAGTAAATTGTCAATGTTATTTTAAATATAATAAGCTGGCCCGGCATACGTTGTTTTGCCCTTTCCGATAGATGGAGCGATGAGTTTCACCCTCCTCACGATATATATATATATATATATATATATATAATTATTGTGTGAATATGATCTCAATCGTACATGTCGTTCAGAAGTCACATGATCACCAAAAATGCAATCCGCGACAACACACAATAGTTGTGTATTGTCGCGGATTTGAAAAAAAATTAACTCTGATTATCTTGTGGCCTCCGACAGATGGCGATATAAAAGTCGTATTTATTCCAGATATAAAATATCTAGACTAGCGAAGAGAAGCAGCGTCAATGGTGCGAAACGTAACGCCTGAGAAACGTAGCGAGAGACCCATTTCCAGGACAAAAGGCGTCTTTCATAGTTCTCAAAAAATTTACACACATAATACGATCAAATCCAGCCACAGTGAATGTACGTCACACGGACTAGGCAATAACAGGCACACTGGCCATAAAAAGCCCTCCGTGAGCGCCACCACCTGGCAGACCGCCGTTCCTGCAGACGTGATGTAAGTGTAAGGCATCACCACCAATTGCATGATCATATTTGATATTATGAATGTGTCGTTAATAGAAGAGTATTAAGAATAAATAAACTAGGAGCATGTCCTTGCAGTCACAACATGAAGCATACTGCTTTACAACTTGTAAGCAATAACACAACTAAGAATGCTCTTGCTATTGCAAATAATGTGCAATTTTTAAATTGGAAGAAATTACTTATGTTATAATAATAAATAACGGGATAAATTTCGAAAAATAAGTTTTATTCAAAGTAAAGATGCGTTACACTAGAGCTTGCTTCTCCACATGGGATTTCCCTTGTGTTTGAACTTCGAAAGTACATTATGATCTACTGGTATGCCAGTGCGTATTTCATCTGTGCATCAACTTTGAAGGGGAAACAAGCTGTCCCATTATAGCCGTGTCAAAATAAGTCTGAGATTTTTGTTAAATTATTAGATATTTTAAAACCAGCAAGTGCATTGCTTACTTATCCACCGCTTATTATTCTAAGACGATACAAACGTTTGCCAACTAACAACCAACATGTCAATCCAGACAATGATTACGTGAGTTGGAGTAATTAACGAGCATAATAAAATTATTCTCGTAATAGCGTTGCTAGAAAACTTTATAAAGTATTACCATTTTCCTCTCCTAATTTAATCATAACCAAATTTACCGGTAAGCAAATTTCAACGCAACGTTGTAACGCTTGTACGTAATATAAGAGTTTTAAGTATCAAAACAAACACTGAACCTCTTCAAAAGTACTCAGTCTCGCTTACCCTCTTTTGCCCAACGAGTTGGAAAACCGATAAGTCTGCAACTAGGGTCGGATCCGATGCAAAGAATTAACAACAACTCTCTCGGGAAATTCATAAACCGCAAGCAAAATTAATGAAAGAGCTAATAGTCAGGATAAGGTAAAATCCCTGAAAGTAATTTTTATCGATCGTATTAATCTTAATTGGCATTCATCACACAAGTATAGTTTCTTCACGGTTTCGTTGTCTGCTTACCTGACCACAAAGTCGCGAACCCTGGTTTGGAATCCGAGCCATAACTATTACTTGAACAAAATAATAGTTTCTCGGTTTACAACTCTTAGGTGCAGGTTGTTTTACGTGGTAGAGCCATGCTGCAGCTATATTAGTAGTATAGTTGTAGCACGAATGGGTCGGCTCGACCGGGGAAGGACCACGCTCTCACAGAATACCAGTGTAAAATAGCAGCATAATGCTGCTGTGATTTGTATGCTGAGTGTAGAGAACCGGAGACCCTTTTTACTGGAAACGAGGCATTCCATCTTAGTCCTCATGGGTGACAACGCATCTGCATCTTCATTCGTAATTGAGGATAGATGTAGTTGTCTATGGGCCACAGCAACCACTTACCATCAGGTGGACTGTGGGCTCGTTTGTCACCATTATCCTATAAAAAAAACGTGCAGGTGTTGTCAATATGACTCTGTACCTCAGTGTATATTGTATAAAGCGTTACTTTCGATTCCATCCGAATAGATAACATTAAAGTTTGAATATTAATCAAATAGCCTATAAAACGATTAACTGCCTTCAACATATAATTAAAGAAATCGGGAAAGTTTATGTTGTATACACAAAACGTTTAGTGTCAAACGTAAATAATAATTACGTTTATTACCAAAAATTTATAAATAATCCATATTCGTCAACAAAACAACTTATGTACAGAATCGCATGAGAAACTCAAATAGGCTAATTCTTTAACAAACACTGAGCGTCGGCCATTGTTTAAACGAGCGTATTTTTCCAATACTTTTTATTTACATCTTTTATTTTGTCTCCTACATAGAGATTTAATGCGTTTTTCGCTTCGAATCTAAAACTGCCGCTGTTATTCGAACGCCAACTGGTTTTATACAAAATAAATATTTACGTGACTATTAAAAACTAATTTAAATCCGTTCCATAAACATTTTCTTTTTTCTTCTATTATTTTGTGTTGAAATTTATATGACCTATTCATATTTAATGGATAAAATATACATAATAATTAACATAATAGTTTTTATCTAGTAGGTATGGGTTACTTACACTAAAGCCAAAGTTACAACAAAAAAACCATTTTATAAAGTATGTTAACGATAAAAGGAAAAATCCGTAAATAAAATAGAAGTGTTCGAAAAGCTCGAGCTCGAAGTGGAACTAGGAGGAAATGGTCGGCGACTGCGACACAAAGTGCCATTGCCATAATTCAGACTTCACAAGGACGCACACTTACGATAGTGCCGGGACTTTTACATATGTATATCGACAATCATAAAAACGTTACCTGTCTAATTGTCATACAATTATTGTGACGTAAGTTTAAAATATGTAATATACAGCGAACTCTAAAAACTAGTAATATGTAATAAAAATAGTAGGCATAGATATTTTCAGGCTTGCTGTTTTTGTATAGACTAATATTTATCTGCTTACGGTTATTGAGCGATTAGTCCGCCGCGCTGCTCCAGTGCATGTTACCGGTCTTCGCATAACCTAACATGCAAGTTTCCTCGCGATGTTTTCCTTCACCACCAAGCTACCAGCACCAAGTAAATCAGCATTAATTATTATCATTACAGACTATTAAAAGTTCATAGCCTTATATATATGCTGCCTTTTCTATAATTTCCCCATTATGAGAGATATTTGTCATAGTTGCCACTCTTGGCAGACGGGTTAAAATCTGCAGTTTATTTTTATAATTTTGATCTATTATGGTAGATGCTGCTGCCCACCTCCTGTTTCTCTCTGTCACCTCTCACGACACTTACAGCAAGATATATAGTTTAGTGGATTCTCTTTTATCATCACTACATGTCGGTTAAATCAACATTAGAAACTGCAATTAACAATTTCATTGGTTTCGGTGGGGATCGAACCCAGGTTACTCGCGAAGTGAAAATTAACGGAACTTACGCGTAGCCATTAATTACCACGGCTCTAAACATTCTGAAGATTTATTAAATAATATTGTATAGAATATATTTTATTAATTGTTCTTTAACAATTAATGAACATCGTATTTTCACGATTTTGTTAGCTAATAATTAGTTTTGAGGTTATAATATTAAGACGCTGTCATTTTAAATCTATTTTTTTTCCTACTGCTGAGCAAAGGTCTCTCCATATCTTGTATATTATTGTCTTGGCTGATTTTTTATTTTTACCAATAGTTGTCGAAGGCATCAAGATCGTCTCGCCACTTCTTTCTTTATCATCCTCGGTGCCCTTTTCATTTATTTATTTGTTTTATATACGGTACATCAACACTTTATAACATTACTTTTGACTACAATACACGCACATAAATATTATTTTAGTATACTAACCTATTAAAGATGTACACACCATTAACAAATGGGCAACCTATCAGCTTACAAGACTAACAAAGTAAAATTAACTTTTATAACTAAAATTTCATACTAACTATCCTATTGAAAAGGTCTAATTATTAAAATAAACATATTAAACTAATAAGTACTTGCCCAGCTCAGCATTCCAATTAACCAAGCTCTCTGTTGCTGCCACACATTCTGTTTGCTTTTGCAAAAATTCGGAACAATGGAGCTTGACGACTGGCCATGGTAAGATACAAGGGTACATTGAATAGCCCTGTGACCGGTGATCTATGGACTATATACGGAACCGAAATATCCACCCCTTCAGAAGTGAAGTAGAAACGGGCCGGCCATATAACTTGAAGAACTGACAGCCGATGGCGAAGAAATGTTCTTGAATAGCGGCCTCGTACCGGTAAGCGAAGCGTAGAGCGGCCTCCCACTAGATAGTATGACAATCTGCTAAGAGATGCAGGGAATCGATAGATGCAGGTGACTTAGGCCCGTGCTTTGTGGCATTGCTTGAGCTAGGCCTATGTCATGTTGATGATGATGATTAGTGTCAAAAAACTTGGCTGATTTTATATTTTAAGTAAATTTAAAAAAATTGGTACCTATTAAAAATATTGAAATAAGATGTTTATTTAACTTTAAAAACAATGACGTCTTTTTACTATATTTACAATTCCTATAGAAATTTTCATTTTGGAAACTCATAAAAAGTATTTCAATTGAATAGAATGTAAGACCCAACTTACATCATTAATCGCAGTTTGGTGTTTTAATTCTGTCTGACCTTTTATATCTTGATTAGGTAGTGTGTTCCATTGCCCTGTGATAAATTTTAAGCTTGGTCAATATTAGACAGAAGAACTGGCTGAAAATATTTTTTTAAATTATATTTTTAATTCAAAAATAATAGCCGGGCAGGACATCAAATCACAACTGTCAAGTTTAAAGCCAAAAATATATAAATTTTATTTTTTAAAAGATTTCACTCCTTATTCAGTAAAGAATCTTCAAATAACATACCTACAGTAAAATTATAATAATACATAAATAAAAATATCTTAAGCCGATAAAACACAAATAAAATTTTATCGTAATGAACTTTAGTATTTTTTACACCTATAGAAATCAGATAAAAATAAAGTCTTAATATCACAAGGTCATAGATAAATTGTAGGTCACACAAAGTCGATAGTCCATACAGCACTAGACAGCATGGCGCCGGTAATTCAATCCGATCAAGTAGGGAGAAACACTTATTGCCTTGCCCTTACATACATAACACCTCTCACTTTCCTCGGCCGGATTGTATCGGCCATGACTTTCGCCTGACGACCACCCCACCGTCATAAATTTTCCTCTCTTTCATAGAAGTACCCGCCCTAATTAAGTTGGGATAATTTTGAATATTTCAAAGGGTCGAAACTCTAACTTCTTATTTGGCAGTTAAATACGTATTATATAGTTAATCACTACAGGTACAATAAGGAAAAAAAAGCTTCCAGTGTTGACAAGTAACAAGACAAGAACTTTAAACGTAAATACAACTGCGCGTATAAGTGCTTTTAGTGAGACCGAGTCAGTTCATTTTGTTTCAATGTTTTAGAGTTTTAAACGATATTATTTTATCCAACTGCTTGGAAGAAGCCAATGCAACACGTGTCATGCAAACTACATCATATACTATACATACACTATATCTATGAAATACTTCAATTTCAGACAGAATTTCAACACACATGACTAGACATATGCCTCGGAGCTATAGTTTTGCTTTTATTGTTTTCTGAAGGGGTGCCTAGACTACCGAGTTGAAGATAGGTATCTTAACTATATTACATGAAAAACAGTAAAAATTAAATTGTTTGAATGAGCTCTTCAGTAACATGTAGCTTAAATGCATATCGTTACAGTTTTACAAAGATAACAGTTAAAATTTACAAAGATAAAATAATAGTGTACATAGAAACAAAAAATGCTCTTATACAATTCTTAAAAGAATTTATCTTTACCCTAAGTTAAATGGATGTCTCAAAAAGCTACTTTAGGAAATTTCAAACATTTCAGAGCGTCCGATAGATCGCAGTTACCAATGCCAATGCTAATTAATAGAATCAGGCGTTACTTTGCGGAAATCCTATGCTAATGCGCTCTCCCTCAATTGCGTGCACTATCCCCGTCACCACTAATCTCAGCACCACTACACTAGGAAAGACACACCACTGACGACAATACGACCCGTGTTTCGCCTCTACACCGGGTATCTTCAGGTGAAGTAGACTCTGCGGTGGCTGACCGCTAATTAAGTCTTAGACGGGAGGTGCTCTTCCAACTACTTAAGACACATCATTTTATTTTATCGAGCGGATGTACGCAAATCAATTTTTACCAACTTTAATACCAATGCTAATATGCCCGATATAAAATACCCAGACCGCGGGGAGCAACGTTGAAAATGGAAGACTTCTGATACACTGATCGCGAAACCGCTTAGCAAGCGCGGCATTTACGGCAAATCCTTTCTATAATGGAAGTGGTCCATGTCCAGCGGACTGTTTCGAGATTATAATGAAGAAGTATAAGTAATTGAGATTGAGTGAGAATTAAATTGAAAGATTTAAGATCTCGTTTGAATCACCGATCAACAATATCAATACAATATAAAACGGATAGAAACCCTAACATAGGCCTAAAGTAGTAAGGAAGTTCCTCACTTAAGGGTTTCATTTCAAGGCGACGCACTTTCCGCCCAACGGCGTACACGAGGTGAATGACCGAACACCAATCGTGAACGGCTCTTTAAACTTTTGTCACAATACGTACGTACATATTTCCGCTTCCTGAACGCAATCGGTTACATTATTTTCAAGCTGGGGGTGACAAAAAGCGTCCCTTTACACGGGGTGGCGTGGAAGGTGGCGTCAACTACCATACCACCGAGAGATATATCATTAAGATAAAGTGTGAACTTAATTTCAATTTGCAACCTGCAGTGAGTCGATCTATCAATCTGCCACTTAGTGGTTAATGCAGTTCTTCAATTATCGGTTCAAGTTTTATTTGAAAAGTAGCGGTACAAAATTATCGCTAGTGCTGGAGGCATAGAAAATATATAACAGGGAAGAGTTCTCACTATTATATATTTTCTATGTAGTCATATAATGTATGTACTTGCTGACTGTGTGTGATGGTGTGAGTGGATTAATCACCGCTTTCCTTCTCATGAAGTGCGATCACAGTACAGAAAACATTTAAAATAAGGTGCACACTTACAAAAACATCACAGTAGTCTGCGTTTTACATCGCGTAAATTGTATATGCATCAACATCGTTGATGATGATGATGATGAATAAATTTAATAAATCAATTTTTATATAAATAAAAAATAATATTTCTTACCTAAACGGAAATTAAAAAAGAGTTAAAATATAATTAGGTACATAAATATTTCAAATAAAACAAAATCTATAGTGAAACTGCAATTCAAATCTACTCTAACAAATGTAATCAAGTGTCATCAATACAAATAGACGAAATACGACAAACCTACAAAATGTCACATTATATGTAGTTAAGTCTCACTACCAAACGGCTTCGTCGCGATAAATTATTGTTCGTTATGGGTTCATTCACTAAAATAAATTTATATAAATTGACTGTTTTAAAACAACCTGCAAAGAATCGAAAGGTTTGAATGATGCGACATCTTTATTATCATTCGAAGAAAGCTTGCAGAACAAAGACTAAAATAGTATCACTAAATAATTCCCACAAGCTGTGTAATTTTGTGACAAATAGAAAAGCAATGATATTGGTAACAGTTTCAGTTCTCACTCACAATTTAATATTGACTTTTAGCAAATTGTCGTGCATTTTTCAAACAGAAATAATACGTTGTTTTTCACATACGGTTATTTTTAGCCAGCTTGAAAAAGCAGGAGATTCTCAATTGGAAATATGTTCTTTTATTATTATATTTATTATTATGTAGGTATATTACGCGATATCTTCGCCGATTGAACACTGATTTAATGGTTATTTTTTTATTAAACAGGTTCTAATTTTGGGGGACCCAATCAAAATTTAGAGAAAGAAATTTCCACTCCTAAGTTAGAAAAAACATAGGATGAAGTTTTAAAGTAATCAAGACGACGTTTTAGTTGTCAAAAGGGTAAAATAAACTTTTAGCAAAAAGTAAAAGCCGCCTTCAAACAACTAAAAATAATTAAAAGTAATTAATTAAAAGAAGAATTAACGTCCAGTACTTTAAAGTCGGCTTTTACTTTTGATAAAAAGTTTAATTTTCGCACCTAATAACGATTTAAAAAAAACTGTGGTTGCCAACCCGCTTGCCAAGCGTGGCAACTATAGCAAATATCCCCCCTATGGGGTAATCTATATGGGAGGCCATGGACTTTAATAGGCTGTAACGGTAACGATAACTTCTTAATAACAAATAACAAAACTTATGTAATGTCCATCTCTCAATTACAGAATAAATTAATATAGAGCTCAGCAAAAAAGGTATAGATAATAAAAAAAAACTTTGTGAAATCCTATGTTATAAATCATTTTGATAAAGATTCAGTTTTATTTTGAACGTAAGTGTAGAAAATCGATAAACTACAGAAAGAATTTCTCTTTCAATATTTAATTTTAAGTCTTTACTAAACGCGAGAATTCCAAATCTTGTAGCACAGGAATATATAATATAATATATAAACACTCACGCCTGTCACTCAGAGGGGTAGGCAGAGACTATGGACTTCCATTTGGCACGCCATTTGGCACAGAAATATATGATAATAAATTAACTTTATTATTTATGTATGCTCCATAGTTTAGTTTTGTTAACAAAAAAAATATTCTATTAAGTTTTCAGATAAACGTAACACATAGAACCAAAGGAATAATTTAGGTGACTCTTTAACATAAATTCTTACAATTTAAATTCAAATGTATGAAACATTACTCAGCGGAATGAACAAAAGTTCATTTACCGCAAATAACAGCAAGTAGAAGGCGGTAATAATGATCAAAACATACATTGGAAACACTTAAGTAATTAAAACTTATTTGCGATCTAAATTCGTTAAGTCTAATTTTATCGGAGCACTTTTTATTTGCTCGCATTTATTACTATAAAAACAATGAATTATCTTAGAAATAACTGCCTTTTATTAAGCTAAGGGGGGTTATTTGGATGCCATTAAACATAAATCCATTAAAAAAAATTGTCTGTCTATCAGACTATCTGCATGTCTGTCTATCTGTCCGGGCTAACCATCGGAATGGTTAAACCGATTGCAATGAAACTTCAGAACCAGATAAGAGAACAATACCAGGAGTGATCTAGGCTATATTTTAAATAAATCCAAAATTGATAAAAATGGTCTTAGCTGAATAAACATATTATATTCTAACAATATTAATACATATTATTTACCCAAGTGATAATATAAATATAGTTGTCAAACTATCCATAAATCATTATTTGGGTCTATATATATCATAAATTAGATGGCGTAGATAGAAAATTCGAATGAAAATCGATCACAAACCACAATGATTTAAAAACTTAAAATGCCACATTAAAGCACGATGCAATAAAATCAAATACTTTTAGTAACATAACCGTAGGTAAACGGGAAGTACCCTATAATGAGCCAGTTTAAGAGTATCAAATATGTGACTTTTTTAATTTATTTTTATAGAAAAAGGGTGACAAACGAGCACCCGATGGTACTGGATTGGATACTGTAGCCCATAGATATCTACATCAATCCACGATGACGAATCAAAATGGTTGTTACCCTGAGGACTAAGATAAAATGCCTCGTTTACAGTAAAAAGAGTCTCCGGTTCTCTAACACTCACTATACGAAACACAACAGCAATAAGCTGCTATATTACGCTGGTATTCTGTGAGAGTGTGGTCCTTGTCCGGTCGGGCCGACCCATTCGTGCTACAACTATAATATATGTACTCATAGCTGCAGCATGCCTCCACTACATATAAATGACCGTACCTTTTGATTGTGTTGACTTAGAAGCTTTAATTTTTTTACACCTCCAAGGGACCTGAGACCAGGGACTTTAGTATTAGATATTAATTTCAACTTCATAAATCTACCCGTTTCTGAGAAAAAAGTTTTGACTGAGGGTCACTCGGACGGACGGACTACAAAGTGAGGTCGAGTTGAGTTAGGAGTGCTATAAAGGTTCCTTTTTTCCTTTTAAGGTACGGAACCCTTACAATATACTCTGTTTTCGTCATTTGTACTCGGTGCAGAATAATATTCAATTTTATTCCTATCACTATGAGAATACTAGTTATATGCAATTTATGACACAGAGCAAGACCGTCGGTAGCGACACTGTCGATCGTGACTCACGACTTGGAACAGGCAACTTTCAAGGATATTTACAAATAAAAATGTAACTCGCATCCTGTTTAAAAGGAAATTCAGGTATTACCCTAGCTAACACTTTCTATTCTTTTCAGATGATAACTAAAATTAGTAATATAATTTGTCTTGCTTCAAACAACTTTTAAATAAATCAAATAGGTATTGTTGACGTACACTGAAATCGTGGTATCGATAGTATCTTTATGTTGCTTATAATATTTTGAAATAATACCAACGATTATGAATATAAAAAACTGTATGCAAAAAGTCCCCAGTACTAAGTATTACAAATATTTTGAATCAGCAGAAAACCATTCCCTATTGTTCCGTAACTAAAAACTATTAGGTACCTTCTGACAATTGAAACGGTGATTTATGATTATGTGAGTAGGTACTAAAATAGCCCGAAAAATTCCTACGAGCCAAGAGAAAAAGCCTGAAAAATTATTTTCTTGGCTTAAAATAGAAAATATTTTTTAATATCAAGCTTAAAATAATATTTAACTAAATGGCTTTATACATAGTAGAAACAAAGTGAGCTTTATTTTTTGGGAAAATAGGAATATAATTTGTTCTTAAAAAATTCGGCATTAAAACTGTGTTACATTTTATTTAATCGTCAAAATCTTGTAAACAGCATAATTAACTATGCTTCTAAAATTAAATTTTCAAGTTCCTAAGAGCCTTTGAACATTTTTTAAAAGTAAGAATGAATAGATCTTGTTATTTGTGTCACCATTTTAATGTTATTGTCTCAGACCAACAAAGAAAGGAAGACGGAGCGTTGCATACATTTCAAGTGACGTAAAACTCAACGTATTTTAAGACCTTCACATACCGTCACAGCCTGTTAAACGTCCACAGCTGAACATAGGTGGTTATATGACACAGTTGCTATGCTTGGCAGGGGTTGACAACCGCAATTTTATATTTTAGTTATTAATAGAAAGACACTGCTGCCAATCTCTGGTTTATTTCCTGTGTCGCCTCTTATAATATCCAATATGTGATAGTGATATCCCTACACCGCCACTACTCTGTACACTTACATATCCCACTACACTAATTTTCATTTGAAACCATAAACATTGTTTTAGTTGCATATGTGTGGGTCCAGCTGTGAACTTTTACAGGCTGAGAAGAAAGAAAGAAGAAATATATGGGAGTTGAGATACATGTGAAAAAGTTGAGAATGGTTTTGCCATCACTTAAAATGTATGCATCGCCCCGTCTATCTTCTTTGTTGGTCTGAGGTTAATGTAAAAATAAGTTTACTGGCCTAATTTTCCTTTGAATAAGTACCTATTTTGAACAAGTATTATATTTTGCAACTGGTCCTTTTTCCTATTTTTATATTTTATTCGTCTATTTTTTCGTCCTTAAAAATTTTGTATTTATTACTATTTACAACCAAAAAAGACTTTCATGTTTTAATCTTATTTTTAATATCATCTTCATCATAATGATATAGCCTTTCACAAGTTCACCGCTGAATATGTTTAATATAATATTTCCTTACAAATATTTGTGTTCTTATTTAAAGAGTCATTTATCACAGTTAAGAAAGTTTTCTAATAAGTTTCAATAATTTCTCTCCCTCTCACACTCTCTCCCCCTTTACAGCTTTACACAGATGCTACTCGACTATAACGCCGAATATAATGCAAGACACATCTAGCAACACTAATCGATATTGAATACAAATTCCCTTGTCCCGCTTCTCATAACAGAGCCCGGTCTCCGGCCGTGATCTTGGACCTCCGAGCGCCATTGTGTAGTGTGGGGTTTATGTGAACCGTTGAGAGTTGAGACGACTACAAACAGATACCCGGTTGACAAATTTACTATAATTCGCTATTGAATCGTATTACGCTTCTCAGTACCCACACATTGCCAATGAAGCAAAATATCGAATTAATGTACTTAAAGCATGATGTTGGAAATTTATACTAATAATATATAAGGCTAACATATATTAAACGACAATCAAGATTTTTTCATATATTTTTAAATTTAACATTTTCACCTTAACAAATGGTTAATAAGCATTGATATTTTTTGTATATCAATGTTAATAAATTTAAAAAAAAACGAGAGCAAACTCAAGTGCATACTCTTCACACCGATAGTGTTAACGGTTAGCACTAAAATTTTCTCACCGATAGCAATATTTCTATATAAAAATTTAAAATTCAAATTCACACTTTAACGGAAATCGAACACAATAATTACGCAGATAACAAATAAATTGCAAATTAACATAACAAGTTTTACCAGTTTCAAGAATGTCACTGGCAACTCAGTACAGAAAAAAAGTAGAAGATGGATTATAGAACTATTCCGCTAAAATTTTAACAAAGGAGTAAAATCTTTATTTATGTATAGGTACATATTATACATTCTATCTTAGCTATTCTGTGACTGCCTAACGAGACACGAGATCATTGTAGCAAAACGCGCTCGTAACGATTCCCAAACTGAGTTGTATCCACGTAGGTTGTCTTTTGAAATATACATGATATAGGCAGCCTCTCTCATTATAATTGAGAATAGCGAATAAGGTAGACAGCGCTTAACAATGTTTGAAAACAACGCCTACGTGGGTGAGAACGGTTTCGGAATATTAATGCTATAGCATTAATATACGATGCATGAAGGAACACGTCATGTGGTTCATAACGTTTTGCGCCGTATTGCACAAGACCTCCGAAATTTTGTTATATTTATATTTATAAACCTATTTTTGTTCTGTAAGTTTTATGGAACAATTTGTCCGCTTCGCTGCTCCGATGCGTGTTAGCGGACTTCACATGTCCTCGAAATATTTCTTTCTTAGACTCAACAGGCACACAAACGAAGGAATTTTGAACCGCATTGTTACCTGCGATAAAAAATGGATCTGTTAGTTGGATCCTGGTTCAGCACCTAAACAATTCCCTAAACGAAAACTTACCCCTAGAAAAGTGATGGTCACTGTTTGGTGGTCTAGCGCCGGTGTGATTCATCGCAGCTTCTTATCAAACGGGATGAGCATTATTGCAGATGTAGTACACATCATCACAGCATCACATACGTGACGAACTGAACACAATGATGGAGAAGCTCTCACGTCTCCAACCAGCTTTGGTCAATCGCTCGTCCCCACCTCCTGCACGACAACGCGCTACCTCATACTGCACCACAGACGGTCTCCAAGTTACCAGACCTTGCGCTTATAGACTTCTACTTTTTTCAGAATTTGGATAACTTTAAAAAAAATTCAATACCCGAGAGGTAGTACAAAATGCCTTTGTAGAATTTGTTGCCCCCCGTCCAGCTGATTTCTTCAAGAAGGGCGTCAATAAACTGCCACTGCGTTGGAAAAGATGCATTGATTGCATGGGTGATGACTTTGATTAATAGAAATAAGAAATATAAAAAAAAATACATTAACTTGTTTCATAAAAAACGGCAATTATATAGGTAAAGACCTAATATAAGAACTTTATCACAGCATAATTAACTATGATTCTAAGATTAAATTTTCAAGTTTCTAAGAGCCTTTGAACATTTTTTTAAAGTAAGAATGAATAGGTCTTGTTATTTGTGTCACCATTTTAATGTTATTGTCTCAGACCAACAAGGAAAGGAAGACGGAGCGTTGCATACATTTCAAGTGACGTAAAAACTCAACTTATTTTAAGACCACACCACCACCTTCTCATACCGTTACAGCCTGTTAAACGTTCACAGCTGAACATAGGTGGTTATATGACACAGTTGCTATGCTTGGCAAGGGGTTGACAACCGCAATTTTTATATTTTTAGTTATTAATAGAAAGACGCTGCTGCCAATCTCCTGGTTTATTTCCCTGTGTCGCCTCTTATAATATCCAATATGTGATAGTGGATATCCCTACACCGCCACTACTCTGTACACTTACACATATCCCACTACACTCATTTTCATTTGAAACCATAAACATGGTTTTAGTTGCATATGTGTGGGTCCAGCTGTGAACTTTTACAGGCTGAGAAGAAAGAAAGAAGAAATATATGGGAGTTGAGATACATGTGAAAAAGTTGAGAATGGTTTTGCCATCACTTAAAATGTATGCATCGCCCCGTCTATCTTCTTTGTTGGTCTGAGATTAATGTAAAAATAAGTTTACTGGCCTAATTTTCCTTTGAATAAGTACCTATTTTGAACAAGTATTATATTTTGCAACTGGTCCTTTTTCCTATTTTTATATTTTATTCGTCTATTTTTTTCGTCCTTAAATTTTTTTATATTTATTACTATTTACAACCAACAAAGACTTTCATGTTTTAATCTTATTTTTAATATCATCTTCATCATAATGATATAGCCTTTCACAAGTTCACCGCTGAATATGTTTAATATAATATTTCCTTACAAATATTTGTGTTCTTATTCAAAGAGTCATTTATCACAGTTAAGAAAGTTTTCTAATAAGTTTCAATAATTTCTCTCCCTCTCACACTCTCCCCCTTTACAGCTTTACACAGATGCTACTCGACTATAACGCCGAATATAATGCAAGACACATCTAGCAACACTAATCGATATTGAATACAAATTCCCTTGTCCCGCTTCTCATAACAGAGCCCGGTCTCCGGCCGTGATCTTGGACCTCCGAGCGCCATTGTGTAGTGTGGGGTTTATGTGAACCGTTGAGAGTTGAGACGACTACAAACAGATACCCGGTTGACAAATTTACTATAATTCGCTATTGAATCGTATTACGCTTCTCAGTACCCACACATTGCCAATGAAGCTATCGAATTAATATATATCGAATTATATATCGAATTAATGTACTTAAAGCATGATGTTGGAAATTTATACTAATAATATATAAGGCTAACATATATTAAACGACAATCAAGATTTTTTCATATATTTTTAAATTTAACATTTTAACCTTAACAAATGGTTAATAAACATTGATATTTTTTGTATATCAATGTTAATAAATTAAAAAAACGACAGCAAACTCAAGTGCATACTCTTCACACCGATAGTGTTAACGGTTAGCACTAAAATTTTCTCACCGATAGCAATATTTCTATATAAAAATTTAAAATTCAAATTCACACTTTAACGGAAATCGAACACAATAATTACGCAGATAACAAATAAATTGCAAATTAACATAACAAGTTTTACCAGTTTCAAGAATGTCACTGGCAACTCAGTACAGAAAAAAAAAGTAGAAGGTGGATTATAGAACTATTCCGCTAAAAATTTAACAAAGGAGTAAAATCTTTATTTATGTATAGGTACATATTATACATTCTATCCTAGCTATTCTGTGACTGCCTAACGAGAGACACGAGATCATTGTAGCAAAACGCGCTCGTAACGATTCCCAAACTGAGTTGTATCCACGTAGGTTGTCTTTTGAAATATACATGATATAGGCAGCCTCTCTCTCATTATAATTGAGAATAGCGAATAAGGTAGACAGCGCTTAACAATGTTTGAAAACAACGCCTACGTGGGTGAGAACGGTTTCGGAATATTAATGCTATAGCATTAATATACGATGCATGAAGGAACACGTCATGTGGTTCATAACGTTTTGCGCCGTATTGCACAAGACCTCCGAAATTTTGTTATATTTATATTTATAAACCTATTTTTGTTCTATAAGTTTTATGGAACAATTTGTCCGCTTCGCTGCTCCGATGCGTGTTAGCGGACTTCACATGTCCTCGAAATATTTCTTTCTTAGACTCAACAGGCACACAAACGAAGGAATTTTGAACCGCATTGTTACCTGCGATGAAAAATGGATCTGATAGTTGGATCCTGGTTCAGCACCTAAACAATTCCCTAAACGAAAACTTACCCCTAGAAAAGTGATGGTCACTGTTTGGTGGTCTAGCGCCGGTGTGATTCATCGCAGCTTCTTATCAAACGGGATGAGCATTATTGCAGATGTAGTACACATCATCACAGCATCACATACGTGACGAACTGAACACAATGATGGAGAAGCTCTCACGTCTCCAACCAGCTTTGGTCAATCGCTCGTCCCCACCTCCTGCACGACAACGCGCTACCTCATACTGCACAACAGACGGTCTCCCAAGTTACCAGACCTTGCGCCTATAGACTTCTACTTTTTTTAAGAATTTGGATAACTTTTTGGCGGGAAAAAAATTCAATACCCGAGAGGCAGTACAAAATGCCTTTGTAGAATTTGTTGCCCCCCGTCCAGCTGATTTCTTCAAGAAGGGCGTCAATAAACTGCCACTGCGTTGGAAAAAATGCATTGATTGCATGGGTGATGACTTTGATTAATAGAAATAAAAAATATAAAAAAAATTACATTAACTTGTTTCATAAAAAACGGCAATTTCATAGGTAAAGACCTAATATAAGAACTTTATCACAACTTTATTACAAATTTTGAAAATTTATCTAAGAATGGTTGCTAACCAACTTTAAATCGTTGTAGATCCCAAATGGTCATTCAAAATGAAAAATGGGAATAGGGAAAGCTAAATATGATTTACAAAGACCTCTCTAATTGTCACCATATCGAATTTTGATTACTATCATGTCTTTAGTGACACTCACAAGATCTAAGACAAATCGAGAATCATCAAAATCGACTCACGCGTTTGGTCTCTAGAGCGCCACAAAGGAACAAATAAACATACATTGTATAGGCTGATAAACACATTACACTCCTTTGCGTCGCGCAATCGGGTAATAAGAGAAATGAGGTACGCAACTGTATAGTGACGAACAGTAAATTCAAACTATAATCACACAAAGCCACTATAGTCACAACGACTTTTTTCAATTTTAATTTATCGTCGGTTAATTAATTAATACTGGACCCAATACCAAACGCATAGACAAAACAACGCTTTGTTTTGTATAGGACACGGTAGCGAGATGGCTTTCGACAACCTCGTGACTCACGACCCGCATTTAATCAGCCCACAAAGTAACACTGAATGCCCGTTCTGCTTGTCGAACATCATTGGCTACGTGGACGCGGGTCACTTGTAATTTCGAAATCTTAATTTTAGATTTTGCTGGTAAAGTTGTTTTTAAGTGTTGCCAACGTTAGAATTACAAAAAGTTTCTTGTTTTTTTTATTGGTGGAAATAGCTTTCTTAAATGGTCTCTGATAGTAGATGGTGATGTAGTCGTGGGGGGTCAATCGCAATAGCTTTGAAAAACCTTGTCACTCTTTTCTAGAATGCAGATTGAAGGACTGAGACGTATACTGGCGAATTATGGACGAAATCAACGCTTCGATCGAATACTTGTTATATCAACAAGATAAGGATATCCATATGGTCCCGTGGGTGTCGTAAGAGGCGACAGAGGGAAACAAACCAGGAGATGGACAGCAGCGTCTACCTAATAACAAGTAAGAAATAGAAAACTGCGATTGCTAACCCACCTACTAAGCTTGGCAACTATGGCAAATATCCCCCAATTTGCCATAGTTGCCACGCTTAGTTAGTAGCCTACGAGGAAGGCCTATGTTCACCAGTGGCCTTTGATAGGCTGTAACGGTAAGGATGGAAAGTCGACGCGCGTCTTATTCTGATGATGACTCATACTTATCTAATTTCTATGAGTTATCTTATTTTAATATAGAATATTAATTATTATGCCACTAGGAATAGTGACGGCGTAAGAGAATCAATCACCCTTATCTTCCTGTAGGCGCAATAAAAGTCAAATAAGGGATGTGACAGATAAATCTTTTGGCCGCAGATAGATGGCGGAATAACCATTTTAGATTGCGACTTGCCTTATGCATGGCGATTGCAATGTAATTTAAAAGAGGTCCATGTCTAGTAGTGTACTTTTTATTTTGTATGTATTATGTAATGATTGCCATAAAACACTATTATTATGTTGATCGGAGAAACTGATTAAAAAAAAGCTGTCAGTCGTAGAACTGCAACTTTTTATTAGAAATTATTTTTGTCAACGTATTATATGAAAAAGAATGATTATTATCTATATAATACAAACAAATTTATAGATACATATCAATTTCATAAAATTAAATCGATTGGATTTTCAAGAATACATTCATCAATTTTTATCCATAATTTCAACAATTCTCTCATTATTATCATTAACAACCAACAAAAAAGACCCAAGGTGCCTAAAGAAGTTTTCACTTCAAAAACATCAAGATGTACTCTCACATTGAGCTGGAAACATATTGAGATTCGCTTTATAAAGCATGGATAAAATTAAAGCTGGTGTTGACAGACGAGTACGATTGTTCCACGTAAAAAGTAACAACTACTCCATTTGGAAATCCATAACGTGAACAACAAAATAGTTTCAAAAATGAAAGAGAGTTGTTTTTTCCAATACCCCAATAGAACACGCTTAAAATAATACCAAAACAAGTTACATTTACAAGCATACTGGGTTGGAAGAACAAAAATGTCAACTCAACAATTTAAAAAAATAATGCTGTAAAACAACTTGGCGTTTATAAAAGATTTTTATGTAGTTTTTTTTACTATTTAGTTGAAGTTAGATTTTTGCAATATATTTTAAAAGTAGGTTTTTTCCCTTTACTGAAAGATAAGCCTTTTTGGACATTAGGTACTAATTCTGCTATTAATTTTAACATATTTGGATAATTTGTCATCTGTTAAAAGCCTTGCCAAAAGACCTGCTAAAAGACCTTTGTCGTTGCGTTTGTTTTGATTTTCTTACGCCGGTAAAATAGATTAATTATAAAAAAAGATTATATTAATAGACAAATTACGATTATATACGATGAAAAATATCGAAAATACACATTTAATAAATAAGTCACAAAAGAAATACAAAACTTTAGCATACATTGCATAAATAAAAAAGTTTATAAGAATTAATTAACAATTGACTGTGACGGATGATTTATCAATATTTAGAAATATGTACGTTCAGAATTTTAAGGTCAATGCGGCCATGCACACTAGTTCTTAATGATAGGACCGGTAGACGAAGGCTTTTAGGTGAAGGTCGTGAAGACGAGTGCGGGGCGTGTGGGGCCGCTGACGTCACTTCCCGTGTTGGTGAACAACGTTAGTATGTTAAGGTATTCCATGTGTTAACAGCAAACGTAAGCTCGCATTATATAAGTTTTTGGATATTTTAATAATGGATTTTCATTATCATAACTAGGAATTTATCTTTTAGTTGATGCGGTGCTTTATCTCGCTGTCTTTATATCGAGCCATAAACCCTTTGGTTGATATTCATTATACCTAGTTAGTAGTTATAGTTCTTGATCTGTTGGATTTGTGAGCCTGTTAGTTTAAGCAATTGTATTTAAAACGTTTGTTTCTCATTCTTGGCATGCCGTGATAACACGTATAAGGATTATGTCTTGTATCACAGTATATTGTAAGTCATGATGTAATCTGTTGTGTTGTCCAATAAATAAATAAAAAAAAATATTGTATTAAATGGATTTAAAATTAAGTTCTTCAATGAAGTTTCATTTATGGTCAGAGTATAACTCTTTTCAAACGCAATCGTTTCAGAACCAGGATATATGCCACAAGTGCACTGTCCTAACTTACAGTGCTCTCGTCCCATCTATGCTTGATGTTAAGAATAACTACTACGCAGCTTGATATGAAATTTTTGCGATAACTTATAATTTTTACTACTTTACATTACATTTTTACTAAATGATAGGACTATATTTTCTGCCACCTAGCAGTATTGCATGTTCAGTATAATTACTGGGTCTCAATACCCTTCGGCTGTGAGACATTCCATCTTAGTCCTCAGAGATGACAACGCATTCTGTGACCTTCTTTTTTAAAGTTGGTTGCCGGTGTCCATGGGCTGCAGTAGCCACTTACTATCAGGTAGACTGTACTGACTACTACGGTTTATAATAGATAGAAATAAGAAAACGAAATAGTCAAGGCCACGTAGAAACCATATTTTCGTAAATGCTTGTACAGGGCAGGCCATCTAACGTTTGGAATAGGGTATTACACCCATTTTCAAAAAGTGTTTTAAATGAATCCTAGAGTGATAATGAACCACTATAATTTTTATATAATTTTTTTTAAACCGAATAGTGCCATAAAAATTACTTTTAATCTACCGGTTTAAATTTCCGCGTGAAAACGATAGCTGCCATGCTGTTCAACTCGTGACGTCACTGTCCTAGAATTTTGCCTATTTTGCAAAGGAATAAAATACTTTTGGATGTTTAATAATGAATTATCATCTATATCATTGTTGTGTTGTGCCTGAATGCAAAAATACGACCATATGAACGCCGGGAAGTTATGGATTCAAGTGCCAACTGATTTAAATATGAGAAATACTTGGTTAAAACTGGCAAGAAGAGACCCGAAGGCATTGTCTACAAAATCTAAACTATACTTCTGTGAAGATCACTTTGATGTAAGTATGACTTATATTTAACTATCGTTTATACAAAACAAAACATCATGACATGATAAGTGCATGACCTATTGCAAGTGAAATTTTATAATAGATTAGGTTAATCGCTCGTCTGTCCCGCCCTTTGTGGGCCATTTTGACAGCCCTTGCAAGTGCAGTGCAGTGTTTTACTTAATTCGTGTTTTCTTCTATTATATGGGAATAATGACATGGTTTGTACAAAAAAATATACTTAACAAAAAGTTTTTCTCACCTAAGCTTATATTATAATATCTATAACATTAGTGATAAAAGCGAAGTAATAAACTCGCTTTGATTTCAAATGTCATAAAGATTATTGCATGTATTAGCTGGAAAATGACATGGAAAATTACACACAATATAAGATTATTAAACGAATTCGAATTAATAGAATAAAGATTAGTACTTTCTGCTTTTACGAATCCGTCTTCCATGATGCCTTTTCAATAAAATTCGGAATAAAAGTCAACTATCGTAATGATAACTTGAAAAATTTCGAAATAACACAGCACATTAGCTAGTTCTCTTCACCAGTGACATCATGACGGTATCTAATATTGCGGACAGCGTTTTGCAGATTTGAGGCACATATAAAAAAAATATTCTTAAAATTGAAATATAAAATTTATAATGCATTTTTATAAATAGAAATTAATATTTCTCGTTTACTTTTTACAAAATCTATCATAAATATATATATTTTTTTTACATGGTGTAAAATACCCTAATATTTTGAGGTTGGAAGGTTTGATGACATTTCCGGGTGTGACAGAAAGTTAGTTTTATGTTTGTCATTTAGGAAATGGGTCGCTTTACACTTGAACAATGGTGGAAAATACTAAAAACTTATTTCCAAAGTGGTGAGTCTTCTACTCAAACTGTAAGAAATTTACGAAAAAACTTGGATGAGGAGAGTGTCTGGTGCGTATTTTGGCCTGGCGGCATTATTGGGCCATTTTTCTTCGAAAAATACAGAAAACGCCGTTACAGTGAAAAAATACATGCTAAGCGATTTTTTGTTTCCCATAATTGAAGACATAGACGACATTTGGTTTCAACAGGACGGTGCAACGTGAAACGTTACGTGAAATACAACGTGAACGTGAAATGCTGATGTCAATTGGCCACATCGAAGCTGCGATTTGACTCCGTTGGATTTTTTTTGTGGGGAGCCGTTAAGGACAAGTGTTACGCTAACCATCCAGAGACGATTGACGACTTGAATCATGAAATCGAAGTTGCCATTGAAGAAATAGAGGCCCAAACATTCCTAAATGAAAAGGTTCAATCTTTCTAATAAACTCATCACTTTGAAAAAATATTCATTAGTTTTTTTTTATAGCCGATTCAAATTCCAAGTCTTAAGTGGCCCACCCCTTATATGTTGTAGCTGTAAATTACATATAAGCTATATATTATATACATTTTAAAAATTCTACATCGCCAGAACGTCATTTATATTATATTCAATCAGGTTTTAATATCGATTTGAGTCGGTATATCTCATTATATGGTTTACAGTCTTATGTTTCATCCGTCGACACGCCGCGGCGGAAGATAAGATCGGCTTTCCGTCTCCAGCGGTATACGTTTCCATACAATTTCGGCGCGTTTTGTATTAAACGCACATAAATTCAACTTGTAGTTCGCCACAATACATTAAATGTAAATTTCACCTTCATTATTTATTTTTATTATTTGACGTTTACGTTTGAAACAGATGGGCAGCAGCATCTTCATGATAACAACTCAAAATAATAAAAAACTGCGGTTGCCAACCCGCTTGCCAGCGTGGCAACTATGGCAAAATTCCCCCCATTTGCCTAATGTAAATCTATGAGGGAGGCCTATGTTCAGCAGTGAACTTTTATATGATGGATGGATTTAACGTTTATAAATTTTTACATTATTGTTTTCTTGTAAAATAAAAAAAAGCTTTTTATAGGAATGGGTGACAAACGAGCACACAGTCCACCTGATGGTAAGTGGTTGCTGTGGCCCATAGACATCTAGATCTATCCTCGATTACGAATCAAAATGCAGATACGTTGTCACCCGTTAGGACTACGATGGAATGCTTCGTTCCCAGTAAAAAGGATCTCCGGTTCTCTGCACTCACCATACGAAACACAGCAGCGTTAAGGTGCTATTTTACGCTTGTATTCTGTGAGAGCGTGGTCCTTCCCCGGTCGAGCCGACCCATGCGTGCTACAACTATATTACTAAGCAGAAGCATGGTTCTACCACGCTACATATGGAGAGGGCTATGCTTGGAGTTTCTCTGCGTGATATAATTCAGAAAATATCCACAGTAGACCCAGAGTAACGGACATAGTATAACAGATCAGTACGCTGAAGTGGCAATGGACCGTACCGTATTTTTGTCGATTGCCTAACATCACAACGTTTCTCATTCATTAATTCATCATTCAGTACTGCATTTCGAAATTACACTGCTGAACATAAGCCATCCCCATAGATTTCCTCAAAGAGGGGGTTATCTGTTATAGTTGTCACGCCTGGGTTGCCAACCGCAGTTACTTTTATTACTTTAAGCTGTTATCAGGCAGATGCTGCTGCCCATTTCCTGTTTCACTATCCTCCTGTCGCCTCTTACAACTCCCATGGGATATTATGGGTGGGGTAGTGGATTAATTTACACCGCCACTACACGGCATAAGTCCGTGGTATATAGAGTACTACTGTCACATATGTAATATGTCCCAGCAAGCATGCAACACGGCCAAGTAACCAAAACTAATGAAGAGCGTTGAAATTGGATAGCAATAAATATCAATGTATGCGCATATAAACGAGGTTTTTCGTTGCTGTAAAAACATAAGAGATAAATTGAATTCTAATTAACGAAATGATAACTGTTATCGCTGCCGATTGCAAAAGTGTACAAGACATCAATTCAGAGTAATACACTGAGTTATGTATATCTAAGGTCGAAGTTGAAGCAACCGACCTAGCTGTTATCTGTTCAGGTCTCCCTGAACTTATTTTTTAGCAATACATAATTACGTCAAAACTTCGATAACACAATAATAAAAATTCTTACATATCAACAACGTTTGGAGCTGCAGCTACGAGTATATTATGGTAGACGCACGTATGGGTCAGCTCGACCGGGGTAGGACCACGCTCTCACAAAATACCAGCGTAAAATTGCAGCTTAATGCTGCTGCGTTTCGTATGGTGATTGTAGAGAACCGGAGACCCGTTTTGCTGGAAACGATATTTAGAGGATAGATGTAGATGTCTATGGGCCACAGCATACACTTTCCGTCAGGTGGACTGGTGACTGAATCAAAATATATACGTTATGAAACATAGCAGCATTATACTGATATTTCACGCTAGTACTCTGTGAAAGCGTGGTCCTAATCCGGTCGGGCCGACCCATATTTGCTGCAGACATAATACGCTCTACCACTTGCAAAATTAAATTATATAGGTTTTATAGATAAAATTATCTCAAGCAGTTGATAAGACCAGAAACGAGAGATTGCGACTTCATAACATAGTGCAGTAGCCTTCATATTTTTAAGTTTTAATTTATTAGTTTGAATCCACTGATATCTGATATCGTAAATTCTGTCTTGGGAATGAAATTCATAGACGGCATTCCAAGGTTTAAGCGCTTCAAGTATATTGATGCCTATAAACACATATGGTTTCCAACAGTTCTGATAAAAAATGCGGGACAACTGCTATAAAAATGTTACAATAAATACATATAACCTTGAGATAATTGCTCCATCATGCGAGAACTCCCTTGCATCTTCCGTCATGAATAATTGTTTTCATTTAGAATACTCATCAAATTTTAATTGTTATAATGTTATAAAAATTACTAAAGTAGAGTTCAATCTAGATCCTATGTATAGTTTAACGTTTTTTTGAGATATTATTACGAAACGTTTATATAAATACGCAGAATATATTATAGTAATTGCAGAAAACGGAACCACCGTTTGCTTTTGTGTGCTTCTCGCATACCGACATTTTGTTGCACTTGGCTCATCGTCTATTCAAAGCACTATACATTCGATTGTTGCTGTTTCGGGATCATGGTGAAATAGCCATATTTCATCGCCAGTCAGTAAGTATATCATAAGCGTTTTTATTTTTTTCGCCGACGTCGAATTTCTTTGTCACGAATTGCACCATTCCACCCGACGGTCGTTCTGCTTGTCGGTAAGTTTGTGCGGCACCTATTTCGAAATACGCTTAAAGAGAGAAAATTTGCCTGAATTATGGTATCCATTGCTGCTGAACCAATATCAAGTTCTCGCTCAAGATCGATACGAACGAACGAAACGAAACGAACTTACAGTTCACCTGATGGTAAATGGCTACTGCTATTACGACCAAACAGACTCCTAGAAAGAAAAGTAGTCCTACCTCCTAGTGTAATATTTAAATAAATATAAGTAACTCATCGATTTGTAGAATATTTTTATAGAATAAAGATGACAAACTAGCACATAATCCAACTCCTGGCAAGTGGATGCTATGGCCCATAGACATCTACATCTATCATCGATTCTGAATCAAAAAGCAGATGCGTTATCACCCCTGAGGACTAAGATGGAACGCTTCGTTACCAATAAAATTATTTTCTCTTCTTTCTGTTCTCCGATTCTCTACACTCATCATACGAGACAGTATCATTATTCTGCTGTTTCACGCTGGTATTCTGTAAGAGCGTGATCCCCTACCACGGCCGAGCCAACCCATTCGTGCTGCAGCTATGTAAAGCTAGCATAGCTACAGTGTGGCTCTGCCACATATATGATTGCTCAAACATTTTCATAGATGACCACGGTTGAGAGCTGACTTGTCTTCGTTTCCTCTTAAGGACAAACGATAAGATAGTAAGATGATAAAGTGAACCATAGATTAGTAAATAAACGCCTCAAGAGAAAAAGGTCACGTAACATTAGCCTATTATTACTTTCATAAGGTCCCAAATTAGATTATAACCTTTTCATAAGTCTATACCTCCAATTATGCACTCTAATCAAGAATATTTGATTTTATTACCACGTTTTTATTAAGTCACTTTCTTGTTTGTCTGTCTGTCTGTCGTTCCAGGTGGAACTTAGTTATTGATTTCAAACTAACTTCCCGATGAGCTGAAAACTTGAAATTTTGAGTGTAGCTCAAATTCGGATGACAATGCAAGAATATGATAAAAACATGGTATAATAAAAAATCAAAATTTAAAAAAAAACACTTTTAACCATAAGAGAAGCAATAAAAGGCACATGTTTACCATTGTTAAACATTTAAGTGTCTTTCACCCATGTGAACTAAAATGGTAAAGCTCATTACTAGTAATTAGGTCCCTTGTACGGTTAACTCATCATACGAAACATAACACCATTATATTGCCGCAGCTTTACGGAGCGTGTTCATTCTGACCGACGAGTCACAATTAGTACCGTAACAATTAGTCCCTAGTTGCGGCATGACTTTCAGAGAAAAACAACTAAATAGGACAATTCTTGTAAACCTCTTCAACGTGGAAACACTAATGAACACGTAAATAGATCGAATGCAGTAAAACGAGGCGATACGCTGCACGGCGGCCGAGTCGGCTTACAATTTCACTGCATTGCGATCGATCTAATTCCAACGCTGCCACGATACCGCGAAGAATTCGAAGTTTTACGAATATTAATTGTTTATGATCCTGGCACGATTTATGGCCAATAAAATCGGGGTTGCCAGGACTGTTGAAATTACCAATAAAGTACAAAAATCTATTTTAAAAGTTACACAGCTGCTGAACGCACACACTTTGAATATTTGAATAAAAATTGATCTCTTTAGGATCGATAACAGAATCTTATTCCTGTAGATACATCTATGCCACAGCACAAAATATTCAGCGCAAAATAAATATTATCTACCGACTTCAAAAAGGAGGGGGTACTCAATTCGACTGTATGTTTTTTATGCGTGTTACCTCCAGTGGCGAAGTAGCCACCGAAGGTATGCAATTGCCGATATGTCATACAATCTATCTAACAATAGTATGCCTTCTGTGTGCTTTGTTAAACACGTCTGAGTCAAGAGTGGAGACAGATCAAGATTGGTGTATTTTTATAAAACTGCTAAAACAACAAAATCATATCTTAGGCCTGTAACTTGGCAAGTTACACTTTTACTACTGCTAGTTACAAAGCCTAGTTACCAATGAGTAGCTAGGCATTATTTCAAATTAAATCAAATCAATTTTACAGTGATCGACAGAGATGGTTATTCCACTATCTATCGGAAGCCATGGTCTTTCTGTCATTTCTCAAAGTGGTGAATTGTAATATGTTTGTGACTTTAATTACGGAAAAAATACATATTTTTATATTAAATATTTAATTAATTTATACGTGGTAGAGTCATGCTGCAGCTATATTAGTAGTATAGTTGTAGCATGAATGCGGTAGCGAAGCCTCCATAGAAGCCGAGAAGCCGGGCTTGCCCTATCAAACTGCTCAATCAATAATATCAACTGATAAAATAACTCGTAGACTGTTTCAAACTATTTCAATTTTCCCGCCCGCTCCTCTGTTCTACACAGGTCATGACCTCGTAGCCTTATTATGTACCATGGGCAAAACTGCGCGATACTGCTGTCATAAAAAAGGAGTTGAGTTGAACGATTAGTCGTCTCTCTCGCACGCGTTGGCTTTTTACCGGGCTTTCGAGGAGACGATCGCTCCCTTTCTAACCTGTGGCAAAATGTTCTATAATGAAATATAACTACGATTGTTTATATAGAAATTAGTATGGAGCGATAAGCTGGGCTTTCGGTGTGAAGTTATTCGAGCGCGGGGGCACGCGGGCGATACGTTTGCAAGTTCACTTCACATTTCAATGTTTACTCTGTGTGTTTACTTGAACGAATGAATATTGCGAGTTGAAAATTTATGCTTTTTTAAAGATTTTTAGTGAAAATGGAGGATAATAGTGTTGCTTGTGATGAATTGAAGTGTGTTAAAGTGCTAGTCGGCGAGGATAAGGTAAAATCTTTAATCTTTCCTTAAGAAAGAGAGACGATTCGATTTAGAATATAAATAATTTGTTTTTTTTTAATTTTGTACATAGTTTGTACTTTGTTCATGTATTGTATTGTATGTAAATATCTTTTTCTTTCGCTCAAGCAAACCCAAACGGCTTTTTTCAAAGCCACCGAAGGTATGCAATTGCCGATATGTCATACAATCTATCTAACAATAGTATGCCTTCTGTGTGCTTTGTTAAACACGTCCTCGACAGCACTGAATATGAAACTGAAGAGTGGAGACAGATCAAGATTGGTGTATTTTTATAAAACTGCTAAAAACAACAAAATCATATCTTGGGCTTGCCCTAGTTTGGAGCCCTAGCTTCGCCACTGCATGAATGGGTCGGTTCAACCGGGGAAGGACCACGCTCTCACAGGGTACCAGCGTAAAATAACAGCTTAACACTGATGTGTTTCGTATGGTGAGTGTAGAGAACCGGAAACCCCTTTTACCTGAAAACGAGGCATTCCATCTTAGCCCTCACGGGTGACAACACATCTGCATTTTGATTCGTAGTCGAGGATAAATATAGATGTCTATGGGCCACAGCAACTACTTACCATCAGGTGGACTGTGTGCTCGTTTGCCACCCTTATACTATAAAAAAATTAAGTGTATTTTAATAAATATATTACTAAAATATATTAGTTAGTACATTAACTTGTAACATTGACCATAACGGGGCGCGGTATGTGAAAACTGGAACTATAACTTAATTACGGAAATGAGTTATTACTCAAGGCATATGGAATAAAAACGTAACGTAGCTTTTAACGTTAATGTCGAGGAAGCAAAATGCTCATTTCTAATCCTAAGCATTAACTGAATTTATTTATTAGAGATCGGCGGAAATCCTTCACCTTCTATATTGCATTAGATTTCTGACAGACATATAGCATCGTGGTAGATCAGGAGCTACGCGCTCGACATACGTTTCATAGTACGCGACCTCCATCCGACACCAATGAAATTGTTAGTTTCCATAATGATTTCTTATATTTACGGAACACTACACACTGAATAAAACTATTTTTACGGATTTACTTATTTTAAAACGAAACGTCGGAATTTAAAGATAAGCAAATTAATCGCGATAAAATCCGTAAAAATAGATTTATTCAATTGTTAGTTTGCAATTTTAAGAGCCGATTTACCACGTTCTTCGGCGGTGAACGGCTACATAGCGAGGAAACCAGCATGGCTGAGGAATAAAATGTTTCGAAGACATGTGAAGTCGATGAGCAGTGCTAACTGCACCCTTAACCCTGTCAGAAATGCGCGGAGGCCTATGCCCAGCAATGGAATTTACATAGGCTGCCACTTTACTTTTTTTTTATAACACACAACTCATACTTAGTTTAACCTGCAAACAATATTGAATTACATGAAATATTTAATAAATGTGTCTAAGTCTAATACATGGCGAGGAAACCTGCATGTCTAAAGAATAAAATATTTCAAAGACATGTGAAGTCGATAAGCAGCGCTGATTACTAACAACTCTTATAACCCTGGCAGAAATGAGCGGAGACCTTCGACCAGCTCATTTCTGTCAGGGTTATGGAACTCATATAGGCTGCAACTTAAACTTTTTTTATAACAAACTATTTTATAAAATAAAAACAAATACCTACAAACAATATTTTCAGTTATTCACCGGATTATTTACCGGAGAACCTTTTTACTGGAAAAGAGGCATTCCATCTTAGTCCTCACGGGGGACAATGCATCTGCATTTTGATTCTTTATTGAAGATAGATGTAGATGTCTATGGGTCACAGCAACCACTTACCATCAGGTGGGCTGTGTGCTCGTTTGTCACCCTATCCTATAAAAAAAAATCATGTCTTAATACCATGCAAATATCCCCCTAAGCTCAATAAAAGCAGTTATTTTGATATTAAAGACAGACAATTCAATTTTATTTAACATGGATGATATTTGATGCATGTTAAGGTACAATTCACATTACAATTACACGTCGCCTGCTGCTGCTGCCTGCAGTCGGCTACGGAATTGTACCTTTATTTAACACAGCTACTTATTATGTCTTTTCGAAGCTATAATGCGCGTATATTACCTACATAATAATACACACGAGATAAAAGCACTTAACCAAATCTCCAACACGCCTAATCTCAGTCAGTAATGAGCTTACAATATTCCAAAGTTCAAGCAAAATATCAAGAATGCTCGAGATAAATGGATCACGTTACTTGATTAACCGACGCGCGTCCCTACTCCCTGCCCCTTATCTCTCCGGGGAATATTTAAATGGGGTATGTATCACACTCTCCGGAGGTAGAAAGTGTAGCCAGCGAAAATTTACCTGCTTAGAATTGAGCACATCTCTTCATTAACAATTAACAATCGATGTATATAGCTATATAGTTGTAAGCATTGATATATATGTACTACGCACTAGATTTCGCATTCCAAACATTCACTATGTTCAACTGAACTGTACTGCAATCCGTACACCTTACTTTAGTGTCATTTATTGTGGCTTCAATATTCATGCAGTGTGGAGCGGCTATAATAATACGAGATTTCAAATTAAAGTTTAAACCTTACGTAAATAACAATTCAGTAGTCAAGTAAATAAATTTTTTTGTTGTTCAAGTGAATAAATAGGTAATAATATCGTAATATTTTACTATCTATTTTAGTATTTATGTAATGTATTATACATACCTAATTTTATATCACAAAACACGAAAATAAAACGGATTACAGGAAAAAAACTTAGAAGGTAGTTAACTTAGGCAGTCTCCTTACCTTCTTATCCGTTATTAATCAACGTCGTATCTGCATCACCGACTTATCAATCGCGTAAAAATTCCATTCTAATTTTGGTTCTGTTTATATTTTCAAAAACAGTAAGTATTATAATTATTGTGTGCATGAAATTAATAATTATCCAAAAAAAAAGCACTTGCTTGAATTTCGACGTACAAATAACATGATCTAATATGGGTAAAAGTTTTCGATTGGCGTTAAAATTCGCCTCATTGAAAGAAGGTTCACTTTTGTTAACGAATTTATATTATGGATTTTTTAATTACATCCTTTTTAAACTGGCAACTATGTCAATTTGATTTTTTAAATATCTTATATAAATTTCGGCATAAACAGAAAGGGATACTTTTTATTTCATCCTGTAGGTAATGTTGTTAATATAATAAGTAACTGGAAACAATTTAAAATTCTATGCATAAGAGAAATGTCACTTAAAGTCGATTTAATATTGTGTAAAAAAACACCAAACCAAAAGTATTTACCAGCTTTTTCTCTAAGAAAAAACAAAGGCTCTTAGATTATGAGTAGACAAACGACAAACATTTTCAAATTCTTTCTAATATGAGCAAACGTAATATACGTATAGTATACTTTCTACCTATTACGGATTATGAGATACAGCCCGCTGACATACAGACGGACGGACAGCGGAGGCTTAGTAATAGGGTCCCGTTGGTTACCCTTGTTGAAGCCCTAAAAAGAGCCTCAGGTAAAAGCATAATTTTTTTCTTTTTTAAAAAACGTTACCTCCACACTAGGATTTTCTCCTGTATCGCGGGGGCAGTTTACATACATAGATTTCACAAGGACAAACATCCAGACCCAGAACAATTATTTGTAGGCGATACAAAAATTTAGCGTCAAATAGCAGCTTAATGCTGCTGTGTTTCGTATGGTGAGTGTAGAGAACCGGAGACCTTTTTTACGGGAAACGAGGCATTCCATCTTAGTCCTCACGGGTGACAACGCATCTGCATTTTGATTCTTAATTGAGGATAAATGCAGATGTCTATGGGCCACAGTACCCATTTACCATCAGGTGGATGTCACCCTATACTATAAAAAAAAAAAACCGCGGCTCTTAGCGCTGCAACTCATTGCTAAGCCACTGTGCCACGGAACCGTCAATGACTTTCAAATAAGTATTCTTGTAATCTATATTGAATTAAAATTATTCCATTCTCTTCCTGTTTCTCACGCAGCAACAAAACGACGTATTCGGATCACATGTGAAGTGGAGCGAATATTTGTTAGAGACGCTTGGTCTTAATCAACATGACAACAAAGCGCGGCGCCACCGCATACACTGTTGATGTTCCTGTTGCCATATCGAAAATCAGCATTCGCGCGTTTACACTGCGGGGAAACATTTATTTACTTACGATGATCACTCACCTAGACGGCTCCGTGGCGCAGTGGCTTAGCGATGAGTTGTAGCGATGGGGGCCGCGGGTTCGAATCCCGCACGGAACAAGTATGGCCTACAAATAATTGTTCCGTGCAATTTGTCCTTGTGCAATTTATGTTTGTAAACTGCCTCCACGATACAGGAGAAAATCCTAGTGTAGGAATAACTTTAAAAAAAAAAAACAATTTGATCGACAGGAAAAATTTGACAAAATTATAGTAACTGCCTAAATAATTCCCACCGTTCTTGGGCCTAAGTTTCTTTCATTTATGAGAGATTGGAGCGAAGAGAGCCCGTCACGTTGCTTCAGTTATTGTTGGCGTACTTCACGTATCCTCGATATTTTTTTTATTTCTTCGACATTCAAGTTCGCTCACGATGTTTTTATTTACCGCCGGGCACTAGTTAAATTGACGCTTGAAATAGCGTTTCGTATCAGTGACCAAGTCGGTGAGATCCGTCAGTTCGTAGTTAAGAAAAAGACGTCTTTAGGAGCAATCAATCATGTCCTAATATAACACAGTTGATCTTGTCTTAGTCTTTCTAAGTATTTAAATACATTTAAGGTGTTAAACAGCAGTAGAACCGGAGTAACCGACATAGCCCAACGGATTAGTAAGCTGAAGTTGCAATGGGCCGGCCATATAGCTCGAAGAACCGACAACCGATGGAGAAGAAAGGTTTTCAAGTGGCAGCCTCGTACCGGCAGGCGAAGTGTAGGGCGTCTCCCCACTAGATGGAGTGACGACCGGGTAAGACATGCAGGAAGTCAATGGACGCAGGTGGCTCGGGACCGTGCTTTATGGCATTCCTTGGGGGAGGCCTATGTTCAGCAGTGGACTTGTGAAGGGCTGTAATAATAATAATAATAAGGTGTTAAACATATAATCATCGCTTTATTGACCAAATTGTAATTAACTTACTTTAGTTTTGCAGGCTGCTTACCCCAAAATATCTCATTATATACATCCTATTGCTGGACACAAGCTTCATGTCATCTCTGACAGGCTTATGTAGCAATTAGTTTGCCGCGCTGCTCAAGCACGTGTTACCAGACTAACATCATCATCATCATCATCATTACAGCCCTTCACAAGTCCACTGCTGAACAAAGGAATGCAACAAAACACGATCCTGAGCCACATGCATCCACCGACTTCTTGCATTTATTTTACTGTCACAACAAAGAAATAAATTGTCTAACAAATTTCTCGTAAAACAATTACTTATCTACGTTCATAAAGCTGTTCCCATGCAGGACTGCATCGATAAATAATTCATAGCCTTAAGCACAATGCAGGAGCGACTTTTTGCGACGGTGCAAATCCTGCCTTATAGCCGACGCGCGCCAATGTCTTAAAACTCATTCACAAGATCAAGTGGTTAAAAAACTAGAGCAATGAACCGACCGTCACGTAGACTGCTCATCAACGTACTGGGCACGTACCAGCGTCTAAACTACCGCTCATTGTAAACATTGGAGCTCTGTTCCGAACCGCTGGTAAAATCAATAGAGACATTATCGGCTTCACGTGGGACGTATGATCGTTTCAAATTGTTTTCCGCATAATGAATGGCAAATAGATGAATCGGCGGAAACTAAGAGCTAAAGGATGTTTGATTAAAATAAGTTTTTATTGTTTATTCTATGGTGTCGGGGCTCGAGGCTCGACCGCAGCTTTGACAAATCAAAGAAATCCTTTGTTCCATAATAATATTAACTTAACAGAAAATATTTGCCAATGCTACAACATCACGCATATTATGTGCATATATAAGTAAATACGTGCGCATTAACGTGTATGTGGTAGAGTCATGCTGTAGCTGTATAATATAGGTGCAGAATAGGTCGACTCGACCGGGGAAGGACCATACTCTCACAGAACATCAGCGTAAAACAACGACATAATGCTAATGTATTTCGCATGATCAGTGAAGAGAACGGAGACTCTTTTCACAGATAACGTCTGTACTTTGATTCCTAATTGCGCTTCTGTACTTTGATTCCTAATTGATGATAAAATGTATGTGTCTACGGTTCACAGCATCTACTTACCATCAGGTGGACTGGGTGCTCGACTGCAACACTTATTTTTTTTAATAAACAATGTACATACCTATTCTTAATTATAACCCATCTGCCATCATAATATAATTATCACGTTTGTTCAAGTGCAATTAATGTAATGTCAAAACGCTTCCACGATATGGGACAAATTTTTACTTTGGGGCATTAACCCCAAAACTTGTTTTTACGAAAAAAAACAAGTTTCTCAAATTAATTACCACCGTTAGACAGTGTCCACATTTTATTATCAAGGTAGAAAAAAGTCCTCTATTTGGGTAGTGAGTCCACTATAGGTATATTTTTTAATAGAAACGATCATGCGGCTTACTTGATGGTAGTGTCGACTGCCGCCCACGAACAACTGCAACACCAAGGGAATTGCAGGTACGTTGCCGGCATTTTAAAAAGGAGTAAGCTCGTTTCTTTAAGGTCCCTATCTCGTATCGGTCCGGAAAAATCGCCGATGGTAAACGATTCCACAAAGTAGTCGGGCGAGGAATAAAACTCCTAGTAAATCACACTGTAGTGGACCGCCAAGCATCCAGATAATGTGGATGGTAATGTGAGTTTTGTCGCGATGATTTCAAGTAAGCAATTCGTCATAATGTAAAATTTACCATTTGCAATTTATATGTAAACGTAATCGATCTTTTCAACACCTGGGTATTTCTATAACAAACATTATGTATGCAAAACATTAACGAGAAGTGTTATTGAGTCGACAACCTCGACTGTCTGAGCGAACAGTTGAACATCGCACGGTAAAGTGCAAGGCTACGGAGTGCATCGCCGATAAACCGGAGATGAAAGCGACTGTTTATTTGATTTTCTGCTGGTACGCACGGGCATATAACCAAGCCTCGGCCGTCGAACTCTCGAATACGCGCCCTCATCTCACCAGATCGTAAAGTGGTCACTTCGGTCTTCACATCCATCATCTAAAAAAATCAATCTCAACGATCTTATTACAAATCGTGGTTTATGATATATGATAGACTCGGATTTAAACTACTGTTTTAGAAAATTCAAATAGGATTATTGATTAGTTTATTGCCCGAGATAATTTTAACACTGACCTATTTATATTATTCTTATAACAAATAATCGCCTAATACTTCAATAACGTAAAATGTATATTCGATATTGGTCAATCGTTTAAATATCGGATTTAAAAAAAGGATGCAAACTTTTGTTCATCATTACATTATCAGTTTTGCTATAAAACACTATAACAACACCATAATGCGATAAAATAATATGATATACTTAGTGCGATTAACGTAATGCTATAAAAATACTATATGCGATAAAAACACTATTTACGAGAATTATTTGTTTATTTATATTTTTGTGAAATTAAGTTATTCACGATCATTTCTGAGCTAATGCAAAATGTTAAAAGAACTTAATTAATACCTATTAAAATAAAATTGAAAATGAAAATAAACGACCCAGTGTCCACACCACAGTCCACATTAAAAACTTTTAGTAGGACGTAGGACTGAAATAAATTAGGAAACCTAGAATATGAAATAGAAATACTTATAATTAAATTTTTACATATCAAAAACTGCTTTGATCTTTTTCAGAACCTGCATGAGTAAATAGTACAAATTATCAATTATAAAATCTATTAAATTATTTTATTTAAAATTTTAATTTTAATAAAAAAATTTTTGATTGAACGACAGAGTCGGGAAGGGACGCTCTATACGAAAGTTTATCGACCAAATTGGCGATATATTGAATATGGGTCAGATTAAGAGTACCCTTAACCGTAAATCATGTATGCGTAGATATGTGGATGTAAGGAAGACGAGAGAGGTGTGCCAGGATCGTGGCAAATGGCAGTCCGTAGTCTCTGCCTACCCCTCTGGGTGACAGGCGTGAGTGTTTATGAAAATCATTTTTTAAATTGCAATTTCTTCAGTTAATTTGTACATAACAAAAAACTGCTGGTTGGATTTTGATAAAAACTAAATGAGGTTCTTATTACATCATTGTGCGTCGAATAAACCAGTCCAACGTCGATGTTATTATTTTATTCTAGAGATATGCGAGGAGAAAATTAACCACGAATGTAGGTAGTACCTACACAGACATTCTCTTAAAGACCATATCATCAGAATCTAGATCTAGAAACAGTGAAACGTGGAAATAATTAGGACTTTAAAAAATCGGACCCATACAATAACTCACTTAATACTTCCTACTGTGTTTGGATTAGATAATATTTGACTTTGAATGTTTGAACATTACTTTCAAAACGCTATTGTTACAACCATACTAAAGACTCCCAGCGAGTTTTTCTTAGGCTATATCAAACATCTGATACACTGAATCTCGCTTAATTCACTCCCAACTCTTTAAGGCCTTGCTGTTATTGCTTCACATAAAACGCTCTTTGACGCTCTTATCATTTTTGCAACTGACATTAGTGAATTTTGTCGCCGAGCGCTGTCGTCCCCACAACCATGGCCATTCCATTTCATAACAATACTGTTGGAATATTGTCTGTCAATTTCATAACAATGCTGGCCCGTCGATCATTGTCGGTTACTGCTACAATTAATTTCGTTCGTTCACTTCTTACTAAAGTGAGTCTTGTTCTAACTTCTATGGTCACACTATAACTATTTAAATAAACACGCTCTTTAATCATCATTTTAAATGTAGGATAGATTCCTAACTAATTATAATGATTAGGTTATTTGTAACAATCTATGAAGGAAGTCTACAACCTATTCAGCCGAAAATTATCAGATTTAGCAATAACAGAGTTTATTAAATCGGAAACAAAATAATGACATGATTACAACGTATCATATTACGCTTCCCCTCGCAATAACTGCGTATGTGCATGACTTTGCAGTTAAGCATTTTGTATCCCCGTTGTTTTTATTATTATTATTATTATTATTACCGAGGTTACCCTCCCCTCCATCCACCCTCATTATTAAATCTACGGTTCTACGGATTGTTGACGAACATATTCAAGTCCTTGATACCTAAACAAAAGGTTATCACCAGAGAAATCTAAATAATTACTATAAATAGGTAGGTACCTATTTATTTAAATTTCTGTGTTTATCGTAATTTTAAAAAACCATTGAGATTAATTTTATTATTGTTTTACATATAGGTCACTGAAATAATTATCGTGACATCTCTTATCTCTATTCTAGTTTTTAGTACGTTGCAATAATCTACCTACCTATACAATGTACATAAACTGTATTAGTACTATTATTTATTCTAATGACTGTTTCTAGAACTTCTAATTTAATAATTTGTAACTTCATAATCTTCTTACCGTTAATTTTCCTCATACCAGCCCTAGACCTTCACTGCACCGCCAAAATCCTTCCTTCAGACGTACTCGGCAATAACAAAACACATACACAAACACTTCTTCGGAAGAACTTTCATGTATTCCACAAACAAAGCACAGAAAAATATGCAATGAAATGAGATTAGTTGTTATTAAGTGACTACAGTTAAAATGCTTACACTTTAATCAAAGTTGATAAGAAGAAACACAAAAATTGTTTATCACGAGCGATCTACACACACACATCCAAGTTGCGACGCGCGTCAACGCCGCGTGACTGCAGGCGTATCGCCCGGTGCCGGCTGACATTTCGGCGCTGCAATGAGTGGCAACAGTGCGAACTAATGTATAGTTTTTCACAATTACACATAAGATGGCGCTCTATAATACTTGTTTACAATTACAATAATACAAAAACAAATCTTAATATGATTGTTTGATAGCATGGTATTTGAATTGTATTGTATGTAAAGTTTTTTTAATAATTTATTCAGTGTACATATAATTGTAAAATAAATATAATTTTGTTATAATGAACCAACAAAAGCGAAAATTACACCGAATGTGAATCGTTCAGTATTTTCTAAAATTATTAATTACGCTTATTATAACATTTTTTATAAACCATGAATAAAATTTTACTTTATTTAAAACTATTTTAAACTTACCTTATATATTCTGTAGTAAACAGCTTTACTTTATTTAAATTTATCCAGAGTTTTTTTTAAAATGACACTTCACTAATCACAAAATTAAAATCTACAAGAAAAAAAATACAATGTTAATTATAAATCAAGTTCATAACAGAATACGCATCGTGAGTAGAGCCGCTTACGCGGCTTACGGCATGAACAACACAGAAAAAGCACATCAAACGCAGTTTAGAAAATGTTATAGTGTTTTCCACATCGCACAACTGTAAAAAAAATACGTTTCCAACACGGTTTACAGTGAAAGACGACCGATAACACTATCCATCACCCTCATAATCTACGCGACGTGAAGTTAGCAACGAAAGCTCACGTCAAAATATACCGTAAATATCACCGTATGCCTTCGAAGTGCACCGCCCTTTCCTACCATTAGATTTATGATAGAAGTCAATATGAATGTTCTATTTGCGATTTAAGCTGAATTTTCAAGTTTTGGAATATCGATGCCGGCCGGCTTTAGCCTGCGTGGACGAACGACTATCAGCGATCGGCGTATCGTGGCTAAGCTATGGAGTTAGTGAGGCGGTTTCGCTAGTGAGGGGGCGGCGCGTCGCATAAACTCGTATTACAATACGTTAAATCGCCTCCAGCCCTCGTCGACTGCAGTCGTAGAGATGAACTTTACTGCAACATCCTCGAGTCCACTCTTAAGGTACACACGGCCAATTAACTGGAGCTTAATGACGCTTTCCATTTCAGAGCGCAGGGACGTTTTATCAAAGCTCTATTATATTTTTATAAAGAATATAAATAGACTTTGTTTCATGTTTTATTACGCCTATGTTTCAATATAAAATAAAGTTTATTACCCATTTGAAGAAATAAAGTATCCGTTTTAACTGTAGTATAAGCTGTAAAAGCTTACTTTAACTTAGGTTGCATAATATAAATATTAACTTAGATGTAAATACATATTGTAATACGCAAAGAAAACCTAAACTAAAGAAACGTTTTAGGGGACGAAAAACGTAGGATAAGGAGAGCGACAATTTATCCGGTTCATATCTTTCTGTACATTTCATTACTTCCGCTATGTATATGGAATGGACGCTGCTATCGGGCTGCGTCGGGAGAATTCGGGCTTGTCCGCCAGTCTTCGGCTAATTCCGGTGTGCTAATCGATACCCGTCAGGCATATTACGGCTACGCTACGGTGAGTAGATACTACGACTACGAGTCTACAACTGTGTAGCTTACGCTACAACTTATATTACCCGACTGTATTTAAACGTAGGTGAACTTGAATTAACGAATGGTGTTATTCAGTAACAATAACATCGTATAATTGCTTGTTGTGCAGTTGGTATCTTGACAATCATGAGGATAATAAATAAATTACTGATGTACCGAGATATTATTGCAAGAACTTGAATGTAGCTTACAGCTGTCTGAACTCAGTATGTAATGTAACCTGCTTTACCTTATACTTGATTCGTAATAATACCGACGGACACAATGATGATTTCACGAATTACCATTTGTGAAGTAAGTACTTAATAAAATATTGTATTATAATTAAAATAACCTCCTATTTGATAGCGGTATTTTTAATAGAGAAGTGAGGGTGAACAATAAGCACACAGGTCTTCTAATGGTAAGTGTTGTAGCTTATTGACCCTAGCATCTATCCTCGATATGAATCGAAATGCAGATGCATTATTATTCCCATTAGGTAAAATGTCTTAAGATGGCATATTTCGTTACCAATAAACAGTAGAGTTACTGCTGCTTGTCATTCGCCACAAGAAGCACAACAGTATTATGCTGTTATTTTATCCTGAAGTTTAAGATGGAATGCCTCGTTACCTGTAGCAAGGGATAAAAAGGGTACAAGTCCACAAAACGCATTTCTGAGCCACCTGCATTCATCGACTTTCTATAGGGTGGGCGCTATACTTCGCTCTCGCTACACTCGAGAACCTTTCTTCCCAATTGATTGTCGGTTCTTCTTGCTATATGGCTGGCGTATTGCCACTTCAGCGTACTGATCTTGAGTCTTGAACTATGTCGGTTGCTCTGTTTTTTTAACCATTCTAAGCAAGTGCTTGACTATTATACCACCTGATGGTAAGTGGTGATTCAGCCGAAGATGTCAAAGCTCACTTACTTCGCTTAACAAGAGCCTATGTCTTGAAGATACCCATATTGTAATCGGATGGAAAGACAGATGCTGGCAAGTTATTCCACTAGTGCGGATATCTTCATTTAGAATTCTTTCGTGCAAAGAAACTCTGAGCATAGCACGCTCCACAACTCGCTGAGCAACCTTAAGCTTCCTCATACGGCCAACAATTAAAGAACACTTCTCAGATCTATATCTCATCACTGACAACACGCACTGGTGTTACACTCTTGTTTTTAGGTTTTGAGGAATAAATACGTGATGAGATGTCTCGTTATCTTTCAAACGTTTGTCAGCCGAGTTATATCCGTTGGTTAACCTCTGGTTCGAAGTTTGACTTACCTAGTCGGACAATTTTTCCTAGTACTCGTCAACAACTTCAGGCGTAGTGCCCTAAACAACTATCGGCATAGGTGTGAGATGGATGTTATACAAGACTTTAGTCTTGTCCATGTTCATCTCAAGACCTATCTGTTGGGAGACACTATTGAGGTCATCGAGCATAGTGCTGAGTTCCTCCAGCAATTCTGCCATAATAAATATATCGTCAATAATCCGAAGGTGAGTGGTGTACTCATTATTGATGTTGATACTGTATCCTTTCAGCAGTGAAGAGCTTATGGGATATAATGTTACTCTGTCTTATACCGCTCTGCAGTTGGATAGATTTCATAATCTGGTTCTGTACTTGGATAGCTATGATCAGCAATCATACTATACAAACACACTTCTGTACAAAAGCACTTCGATATGCCGACACATAACTTAGCACCGCTGAAGGGACTGTAGCACCGCCCGACTTTCGACGGAATCAAAGGTTTTCTCATAGCCCACATACGCAAGACAAAGTGTGGCAGCTCTTCCGTCTTCTGTACAATTTGCTGAAGAGTATGTATGTGACCTATAGTACTAAGGGTTTTAGCTGACTTTATATGTTATAAAAAAAATATTTCTATTTGCAGGTTTCCAGATTTCCTTGCGATTTGTTCCTTCACCACCTTGCATGTGAGATCAGTATTACTAACACAATTGTGCCACCTGCAAAATACAAATAGTTCAACATAAAACATGTTCCTCCACAAGAAAAGATAAATGCCGTAATTGTAAAGCTTAGCAGTAGGCTGACGAATCGATAACCTCTTTCACTTTTCTCTTTTATTAAAAAAAAGTTACCTCCACATTAGTATATTCTCCGGTATCGTGGATACATTTAACATACATAAATTGCATATGGGCAAAATTCCAGAGCCGGAACAATTACTTCTACAATTACAAACTCTTGTTCCGCCATCTGTCGGGTGCTACGAGGACAGTGAAAAACGTTCGACCTGGCTTTTGGCGTAGCGGCACTTCTAACATACACTTTAAGCGGCTGCTACTCAGGATATTGTAAAACAAGAGCGTTTGCTTGTCATATACCACGAACGCTCCAATCTACTAACTGCTCCCCACTGAGACCTTACTCGTATTGACATATTTCCGTTACCCATTCTAAGATATTCACGAGATGAGGGTGTGATGGCGATTCTCATCTGCCGTCACTCGGTGAAACTATTACATCAGCACGTTAAATCATTGGAACTACACCGCATATCGATGACGACGTTAGACATCGGTCTAACGTGAATTTGTAGCAAAACGCCAAGCTGTGAAAGCACAGTCTTTATTAGTATTTGGGCATAACGTTTACTGCGTACTGCGCAATTTATAAAGTAGATACATTAGGCTGTTGCTGCGCAAGAAATTGTATTTTTTATTACTTTAAGTTGTACCACTAACTATATATAGTTCATCACTATTCATGCAGTTTTTATTCAAACATTTTTAATCGCAGCACAGCTCTCAAAACGACAGTGTAGTTTCCTAAATACTCTTTTCAATAAAGTCTAGGGAACAAGCATTTACTTTAAAATTAAAAGTAGTATTTTATTTATGTACAACATCTAATATGTGTGTAACGTAATTTAATACCCATTTGAATTAAATAATTTAATAATGAACTTTATTGAAAGAAACTATCTGGCAACTTTTTTATAATCTATTGAATCTTCCAAGAAATCAGCAACTGCTCTACATTGCTGTGGCATACTGAGTATTAAGTTATGTATTGTCACCTAAGGGAAAATTCCATCCTCTTGAAAGATAAGTGAAAAGCTCTACTGTATTCAAATTTTAGGAAACTGTGTTGCTCGTGAGAAGTGCTTTTAGCTGAACACATTCATTACCAGCCATGCGGTGTGTGCACGCAAATTAACGCGTGGGAACATGAAATCTTGGCCGAGCTGCTGTCGATGTGATATGACCATGTGTTACACTACCTCATCACCGTATTGCTCATCATTTTAAATTGCCTCATATCCAATTCGGCGAATTTCAGCATAAGCAAAAGCATGATTTATTAGTTTGGTAAGGATGACTTACTGAGGATTCGATACGACGAACTACTATTTAAGTGTAGATACGTGTTTCGCGATTCGCATTATCAAAGGCACGTATTGTACTGCGATCGCTAATCTGCCTAATCTGGCATTATAGCAAATTGTGCCTACAGTGTATGATGTCCAAACCTAACAATTAATTTCATGGCTTGATAATTAAGACGAAGAAGAATAATAATGATTTTGATCTTATAACATAGGGCTAACAAAAGTATTGATAGGTATAACCTGTGCAAAAAAACATATTATGGCTGACGTGTAACATTGACATACTGAGCAGTCTGCTGTAACAACAAAATATTTACAAAGATTCGAGTATACCGTAGCATACTACAGATAATTCGCGATAAATATCTTATGTACATATATTGAAATAAGTATACTATTTTAATATTTGTTTGACTGTGCATGCTACAATGTGCGTGAAAAAAACATGCAGAGTCAAAATTTTTATATCTAAATATAAATTTTTTACTTAGATATAACATTTTTGACAGGGCGTGTTTTTTGCACGCATATTGTAGCATTCACAGTCAAACAAATATTAAAATAATATACTTATTTCAATATATGTATATAAGATATTTATCGCGATATCTTGAAAATCTAATTTAATACCTAATATAATAAGTTGTACATTCCTGAACTGCAATAGAACTTGGTAATAGCGGCTGCTAGCTGCGTGATGCAATTGGAACGGTAGTGAATCGGTTGGCCGTTGTTCAAATATAATTAACCAGCGACCTGCCCTGGCCTCGCCTCGCTAGGATCTATTAATGTTATCAATTTTTAGTTTTTTTCAAAAAAAAAACTCAGAAGTTTAAAAAAAAAGAAATATAGCCGAGATCACTCCTGGCATAACTCTTTATATATTCGTAAAGTTTCATTACAATCAGTTTACCCACTCTGGTGGCTAACCGCCAATGACTTATAAATGAGCGATGACTACGAGATTAACTAACTATGTCCGCGGTTACGCTATGGCTTCAGTTCCAAGATTCTGATGAAAAGTGCTTTGATGATAACCCAAAACAAGAAGGATGTAAAAGTTTTTGCGGAAACTTGACCGCAAGCGGATTTCTCCTCTTGTACTGCCGTTTATATGTAGTAAGGTACGTGAGGGTAATATGGTCACATTAAGCTTTGCCGTGCTATAAAACCTAAACTAGGAGGAAGACAAAGACACAAACACATAGTGGTATACTATAACTAATATATTAAGAAAAAAATAGCAAACAAGCTTTGGCAATAATCAGGAACACTTCTTAGAAAATCGTCTTAAAAAAACTAACTACACTATTCAATACTAAAATCGACAAAAATATTTACCATAACGTCAACTGTCATAATGACGTCGCTAAAACAGCTCCCGTTTGACCTTTTATTATTTGATTGACTGATGAAGAGCTATCATATCTCAAAGCCATCTATGCAAACAAGGCTGTAGTTTTTAGTTATAAGAAAGTGACCATATTAACCGGATGACCATATTACCCTCACGTACTATAGTTTTAATAGTTAAAATAAATGTTATGTTACTGTGTCAGTTTTGGCAAGCGCGGATTCACAGTTGTGGGCACGGTTCACATGCCCACAACCCTAATTTTATAATAAATAATTCTTAATAAAATTTAAAAAAAACAATGATCTGTGCGTAATTTGGATGCAGTGTATTACACACACACACACACACACACACGCACGCACGCACGCACGCACGCACGCACGCACGCACGCACGCACGCACACACACACACACACACACACACACACACACACACACACACACACACACACACACAGAGAGAGAGAGAGAGAGAGAGAGAGAGAGAGTAAGCGAGCATATTGTTACAATTTCATGTTCATGCTAGTCACTTAGTCACTACGACCAGTGTAAATGAACCACGTTGTCGAATTTTTGTCGTAGTAGTAGTAAAAAATAGTATTGGTAAAAAATTACGTATAACATAATTATACCTACATTTTTTCAAGTAGTTTAAATATACACATGTTTTCACTAATAAGCTTATTACTATACTTCCAATTTTCCGATCACTTTATGTCAAACTTCAATTTAAAAAAAGTTTGGAAAATCCAAAAGTGCATGACTCATAATGCTCATATGTTAGTGAAAAAAATAAAAAATTATGTAAATTGTAGTTCTATTCCTCAAACAGCTCCAGTAGCAGTCATGCTCGGGCCACACTAACGAGAAATGCCGTTAATTATCGCGTTGATGGACGTTTAATGTAGGTGTGCCACGACTTAACGCGATAATTTGACAACGGCATTAACAATACCGTTTGCCGTTTGGCGATAACTAGAGTGGCGGTACATCAAAGAGATAAACGCACGAAATAACGCGTTGGAGCGGCCACACTACGTTTGTCTCATTGTGCACGGTGAGCGCAACGGGTTCGCCCGTATGGCTATGATGGAGTGGAATAATGAAAAAGTAATTACGTTTCTTGACATTCTGCAAACAGAGCCATGCTTAGGCAATGATAAAATATATTCATATAATAAAAATTTACACTCATCAAATATAGAGAAGCAGCGTCAACGTCCATCCATCTTGCTTGAAATTCAAGGAACATTAATGCCAACTTTAACGTCGTTCAACGGCATTGAAATTGAAATAACGTTGAACGTTTTATTTACATGTACGTTTTATTACATGTACATCGTATTTTACATGTAGTTATATTTTACATGTACGCCCTAGCGTACATGTAAAATATTGACTCAACTATATCAAAATTAATGACGATATTTATCTTGAATGTTTATAATGAATCGATAGACTTGCCCACATAACAAGAAAATAAATCCTCGGTTTGCGTTCTAAAATGAAATTTTATTATTAATTGTTGATTTATTAATTGTTTGTAATTATCAAAAGTTATACTTATATGAAAAATAAAGCAGTCAATATGTACTTCGTGTCCCCCATTTTTATTTCCCCATCAAAACATTTTATAAAATATATAAAATATAAATAGGTATATACTTAGTTAAGTATCTACCTATTTACCCACGGCAGTAAAAAAAATTCTCCAAAGATCAATGCTCGAAATTACAACTTTCCGAAACAGAATTCTTGGGGAGTTTTTTAAGTTTATCGGTAAAGTCACCTGGGATTTTATACATTTGAATTAAAATCCAACAAAAGGCAGGTAGGTTCAGCTTATTCCCAGGAACATGTTATATGAACATTTTTTAATTATTTTAGAACTATCATTGTAAAATTCAGTTAATTTTTGAAGTTATTCAATTTCGTGCACTAAACAATTTTTTTAATTTTTTTACCGCTTCCTTAACTATCATTTTTCGATAACCCTTGTTAGTAAAATGTACATCACTAGCTAAGGCACACAATGACAAATCAAAATTGGTCACGCGTTTTCGGGCTGTCAGGTCGTCTATACGCCAGTTTATTCTAAGTATATGGTTAATATGATATATGCGTGCTTTGTTTTGAAAATGAAACAAAACACATCACGCTGTCTATTGGATTCTCTGTCTACGGTCGGCATAGTCGGCAAAATCTACTAGTTAGTCTGTGGGCAAAATGTCATCAATCATATTTGTGATAATTTCTTGGTAGAGAGTAATTGTGTTCTGTGGTGATAATGCACCTCTATCTACGTGATGGCCTAAAGGTCTAGATACCAGGCCATAAACTACAAAAAAAAATCTATCTACGTGATAATGTGAATGTGACAATTGACAAATCTATTCTGAACACAGAGTACCTTAGTATAAACCGATTCTGAGGATGAGGACCTGAGAAGAAAAACACATCAGAATCATAATATCAAGTCAACCGTTTGTTAGAGTATATTTATTATTGTAACCAAGAGAAGTTCTACAGTTAAGAAGTTAAAGTAATTTGTAATGTTGCCTAAATTATTAGATTAAAACAGACCGTGTTAAAATAAAAAATTTACTGGTTTTATATAATTAAGAGGAGAGCAATGAATAAGTCTCGCATTTTAAGGTTAATATTAAAAAAGTATTAGTATTTTATGACTTGTACGCCGTGCAAATCAATGTGTATACGTAGATATTCTTTAAAATATTATTTTTATAAAATATTATATTATATTCCACGTAATTTTGCAGTGGTTACGAACTTGTGGAAAAAGGCATAACCAAGAATCAAGCAACTCTTCCTGAATTGGGGTTGAAAGATGTAAGCCCTACTGGGTCTTGGTTGGAACAAAAACAGATACAATCTGCTATTGAAAGCAGAAAACACTTAATTGATGCTGAACGAATAGAAAAGAGGTAAATTTGTTTTGGTTAAGGTTTAGAATCAAGGCGGTGGGAAAGGGGGGACGCCCCCCACCTTTTTCCCCTGCCGGACGTGCCTATTTTTTATATTAAATGTTGAAGATTAAAATTTTTATTGAATGATTTCTGAGAAAAGTCGCTTCAATAGGGAGGGCGTCCCGTATTGAATCTATGGTTCTCCATTTTTAGGCTCTACACAGATTATATGAGATTATATGATGGGGTTGAAATGATACTCCCTCTTTCTCCTTTCTTAAAGGATTTGGAAATGGAAAGTTACTGAGATATTTAAGCTTTGTTTTTGTAAATTATAAGCTAATGTCTTTGACTATAATTCCCACCTGATGGTTAGTGGTGATTCCATTTTCTTATTTTTCTTTATCAGACCTTCGAAGTCCACAGATAGACATGGGCACCCCCTTTGTAGGGGGATATGCCTTAACTGGCATGCTTAGCAGGCCCATTGATAATCACAGTATGAGACGTCTTGCACCTGGGGTCTTTCACATCTTTTGTTTTATAGAATAAGGGTGACAAACGAGCACACAGTCCACGTAATGGTAAGTGGTTGCTGTGGCTCATAGACAATTACATCTATCCTCGTTTGGGAATCAATATTCAGATGCGTTGTCATCCGTGAGGACTACGATGGAATGCCTCTTTTCCAGTAAAAAGGGTCTCCGGTTCTCTACACTCATCATACAAAACACAGCAGCATTAAGCTACTATTTTATGCTGGTATTCTGTGAGAGCGTGGTCCCTCCCCGGTTGAGAAGACCCATTTGTGCTACGTACCACGTATAAACTGGTTTAAACAAGATAGTGATGGATAATCATTTTAAAATCATAAAAACAAAAATGTATTTTTTTAGTCAATCATTAATTAACTTTTTGATATTATGGTACATACTTACAAAAAAATAGTGTTTTATTGAGAATGACCCCTTTTTAGAAAATGGTTGTAAGTGAAGGTTTTCAGTGCTGCTGATCCAATATCCAGTTCTCGCTCAAGGTGGACATATAAAATTTGTTGATTTTGTTGAATAAGTTTCTTCATTTTTAAAGCTTCCTCATTCTATTTTGTATTTAGCAAAACAATTGAAGCAGCAGCTTCTAACCTATTCAATCTAGTCAGTCTTTATTAATTGTAGTAAATTGAAAAAAAAATATGTCTATGCCTTTTTTAGCTTCTGCCACGCACTATAACTATCGCAGTGATAATACGCAAGTTGCTCATTTTTATGAGTGTAGGTTATATGCACTGCAAGAACACAAGCGTCATATTTTGCTATTTTCTGATTTGATTAAATTAATGATTATAAAATTATCTATTACCAGTCCTAATGGCCCTGCAGAATAGCTGTTTTAACCCCGAGGCGTTTTATCACTCCCAAGTTCAGAACCCATAAATTAAAAATTTCACCAACACACATTGCGTCAAAACTCACATTACCATCCACATCATCTGGATCCTTGCGGTCCACTACTGTGCGTTTTACTACGAGTTTTCTTGTTTGAGAATTGTTTGCCAATGGCAATTTTTCCGGACCTATACGACATAGGGACTTTCAAGAAATGTCCGTCTTGTCTTCCCTTTGAAAAGGCGGGCAATGCACCTGCAATTCTCCTGGTGTTGCAGTTGTTCATGGGCGGTGGTTGACACTTACTATCTGATGAGCCGCATGCTCATTTGGCCCCTCTTCTATAAAAGAAAACTGTTGTATGTGAACAAGCAGACTCACCAAAAGTAGTAGCCAAAATTTCAACATACTTGGGGCTTTAAATTATTTATATTACAGTGTAGTGGCGGTGTAAGAACATCCACTACCCCATATGACAATCCAGAGGGAAACAAATGAGGAGATGAGCAGCAGCGTTTTCCTAATAACGAAAAACTGCGGTTGCTTCCTACTTGCAAATCGTGGCAACTAGGGCAATAAATGGGGCAGGCAGGGATAACAGTAACATACGAGGGGTGATCCAAAAGTAATGATAATGAAAATAAAACACGGTAATTAAAGTTAAAATAATAATTTATTTTTCTACATAGTCTCCTAACAAATCAATACATTTAGTCCATCTTTTTTCTAAACCCAGGATTCCCTTTGAAAAAAATTCTTTGTCTTGACCCTCCCAAAACGCTTCAACAGCGGCCATTACTTCGCTATCGTCTTCGAATTTCTTGCCTCGGAGGCGTTCCTTGAGCCGAGGAAAGAGGTAGAAATCAGGTCAGAGGTGTTCGAGCAGTCCGAATCCCGTTTCTTGAATGGCAGCCATCGCAACTGCGGCTTTGTGAGCCGGTGCGTTGTCTTGGTGAAACAGCACTCCAGCTCGCAGTTTGCCGCGTCTTTTTTCCTTAATGGCCTCCCGTAATCTTCTTATTTGGTCTGCGTAGTAAGAGCCCGTAAAGTGGCTCCCTTTTCAAATATTCCACCATAATTATGCCTTGAGCGTCCCAAAAACAGATGCCATAACCTTTCCGCCGAACTTGAAACTTTGAATTTCTTTGGCGTCGGTGACGAGGCTCGCTTCCAAGTCATCGATTGTTGTTTCGTTTCAGGATCAAAATGGTGGATCCAGGTCTCGTCCATAGTCACAAAACGGAACAAAAATTTTCTTGATCTGCTTGAAACTTTCGAGATTGACCCTCGAAATGTCAACTCGATTTTCTTTTGCTCGTCGGTTAACATTCTGGGTACCCAACGCGCAGAGACCTTTTCATATGCAACTCGTTCGCAAGGAGTCTTTGAACGCTGCCATATGAGATCCCTGTGACCTCAGCTACATGCCTGATGGTCACTCTTGATCTGCCAACACAACATCCTCGACTTTTTCACGTTGTCTTCAGTGAGGGATGTGGATGGGCGTCCTTCGCGATGTTCATCTTCAGTGGATGTTCTGCCCAGTTTAAACTCCTTGACCCAGCGTGCAACTGTAGAATATGGAGGAGCAGAGTCCCCAATGTTTCCACTAAGTCACTGTGTATGTCTTTTGAAGACATTTTTTCAAACAGAGGTACTTGATGACAGCTCTAATTTCGTTTTCTCCATGTTGATGTTATCTCTTTGACAGTTCGTATTCAAATGAATGTATCTCCGGAAATCGTGATCTATTTATATGATTTTTTAGGCTGACGTATTTTTTGGATTTTATGCGGACCTGAAGTAACCGATTATCATTACTTTTGGATCACCCCTCGTAAAACTATTTATAGCCATATAGGAAATATAAGTGCTAAAATCAAGTTGGCTAAGTGGTCTAGTAGGAATTTCCACAAAATTCTCACAAAAAGCATTTTTGGTTTGAAAGTGGAAGAAGGCGAAACGCCCATCAGCACTGGGCGGCCCCTTCCTGGGGGAAGGATTACTCCTTCCCATTTGCTTATGGCTCCACTGCAACTAAATTCATTGATCCATAATATTGTTTCGTATATTTTATTACTTTACCTATTTTAGTGGAGTATTGAGTCATGCAGTGTGGAGAAAGTTTGATGCTGGCTGAAGTGACACAAAAATCGGGAGGGCACTGGCAATTCATGGGTCACAATGTTGGCAAACAACTGTTTCTTTTCCCTGAGGAAGCCCTTTTTTTAATGGAAGTTGTAAGTATATAATCAATAATTTTATTTCTTTCAATACTTGATATTCTTTCATAATTTATTATCTTTTTTGTGTCTGATGATATCGTGTTAGTCCCTATACCTTTGACAATGCATCCAAGTTGTCCTGTGATCTTATATAAAGTTTTTGGCTTCCTACAGTATTCTTAAGATTTTTCCAAGGTTATAAATAATCCCAGGGTCACCAAAGATCACCACCATACAGATCCAAAACTAAATAGTTTCTTGGGTGATTTTTTTTTATCTTGTCTTTGAATTCAGGCCTTTCAATATTAATTGAATGCAGTATGTATTTCCTTCAACTTAATATACATTATAGAAAAGTAAAAGTTGCAAGTGCTTTTGCCTTGGTATCATTTTAACCAAATTAAAAAAAAACGAGAAGGTTTTTTATTCAATGTCTATGTAAAATTTTGTATATTTACCAATTTCTCCGAAAAGTCTTAACGGATTTAAGTAATTCTTTTTTCATTTAATAAGTTTCACTTCAGGCGTAGTCCCATATAAATTTAAAGTAAACATTCCATCTTTAAGAGTAAGAAAAATAGGGGATTAAGGTTTTAATGTACTTATATTCCTAGATTCCTAGTTCAAAGGTAACAACTAAAATGTTATTTAAACCTTTTTTTGTTACCTTTGAACTTGTGTTATTTCTTAGACCACTCCAAAAGGTTGAAATAAATATACTTTAATTATAAATATAAAGCAAAACCGACTTCAAAAGTACAAAACAAAAATAATTTCCTCATAATAGTTTCTGAAGTTGGAGCTTACTTATAATTCTTTGATACACTATGTCTTAGCATTGAAATTTAGTTTTTGAAAGTCAGTTTTACTTTTTGTTAAAAGTTTAACTATCATATCTTTTTTTATCTAGGTTTGATGGAATGAAAATTATTCTAGTTTTTAAGTTTTCTGATTCTAACATTACTTATTATGTTTTTAGAATTGTCTACTTCTTAAACACAATGATGTAAAAGTTTCTTTACAACAAGCATATTCATTATTGCTTAAAGACAGGAAATCTTTTATACAATATAAGGTGTATGCATCACTGAGTAGATTGGGTTATAAAGTATTCCGACATAGGGACAGAAAAGGTAAAAGTGATAATATAAATCAGAGCGAAAAAAACTATAATGTTGAAAATAACAATTCTAAAGATAATTTTGTTGATATAAGTACTTCAAGCGATGCAGGAAAATGTGAAAATAAAGTAAGCAATGATTCAGAAGCCCAAATCAATAAAAAAAAGAAAAATAATGGTGAAAAAGATTGTGACATGGAAGTAATAACTTGTGACAGTAAACCTAGTGGTAAGAACTAATTTCCCATCATTTGAAAACAGTTGTAATGGTGTAAATGTAAATGATTTTATTTGTTTTTTAGATTTTCTTACATGTGGAGATAACAGTAAAAATAAAGCAACTAATGAAGTAATTAGAGAGACTAAAAATACAGATATTGTAAAGGACACAAACTCGGGTAAAACAAATTTTGATATGGGTTATTATAATATAAATTTTGACATTATTTATAATATAACTTATCTCATAAATATCTTATTTTACAGATTTGCAAAATTCTTCTAAGGAAGCAAATACTACATTAACTTATAAACAATTTGAGGATAAAAAGAATTTAGCAATTATTTATCAAAACCAAATTATAAAGTTGAAAAAGCGATTGCTTAAATCTTGTGATCCTAAGAAAATTCATAAGTGCTTTAAGTACTTGCCAGATTTGTTAAACAAGCAAACAGTTTCTATAAAAGTGCCTGAAAAATCCTGCTTGCCAAAAAATATCAACTTCAATAAAAATATTTACACACTTAATTTAGAACAACTTAAAACTAAATGCCTTCGACCCCCGTCAATGGAATCCCAAGCATATAGCATTAGTGACGAAGTTAATGGGGCACATATAAGAAGAGTGAGAAATATTTCAGATAGCAGTAGATTTAACAATAGTTCAGTTTTTCAGTCCTCAAACTTTTCAAGGTTTACAGTGAATAACATGCAGTTTCGCCCATTTCACTTTTGGCGGCCGCGCGCCAATTTAAACTTTTTTCAGTTTAGCATGTTATTTCATCGACCTCCTGTGCCAAATATGTTTTTTACACCAAGATATCCATTTTACAGACCCAATTGCTTTAGTCAGAGTTATGCCTTTCACGGACAAAGATGTAACGTTAGAAATTTTAGAAAAAGAACGCGAGATAATGCCAAAAATTACCATTTCGAATCTCTCAAAAGACTAGCTGCAAGATTAAAAAATCTTATTCAAGCTGGTAATAGACAACCACAGAATATGGAAGCCCTTGAAAGGCTCATACAAACATATAACACGCGTTATAAATCCAGAGTACGACTTTCCAGTGACTACGAGATAATTGAGGAAGAAAATATTTTAGAAACTATAGAATTAGATGATGATGAAGAGACAAGGAGCAAAAAACCTCGTGTTGATGAATCACATGATACATATACAGAAAATTTTAACAAAATTAAACAACTCGCCAATCAGCTAAAAGACTTTGAACGTGATAACAATGCCACTGCTCGTCATAGACGAGCTTTTTCAAATCTAGTCAAAACCTTTAATAAATCTTACAATGCTGATATTTACATTAATAGTAATTATGATATTATAGATAGGAGATATATCACTCTTGACAACTCTTCTTCAGACTCTGATTGTGTTATAAATGAGTCTGTCGATACCTCCAGTGGTAAAAAGTTACGCAATCCATTTAACATTTTGAAACGTCTCTCAGAAAAACATAATAAATCAATAGATGATCCAAGTACTAGCAGTGAAAGTTTCGATAATATCAGTGATAACTCAATCGCAGTTAAAGATAACAAGTATAGTGAAAAACTCTGAAATGCTTTGGCAGAAATTGGCTACCAGACGAACATGATTTTGGAAGAGCTGAAATTGTATCTGGCAAAATATTAAACAACGCATGCACAGAAAATTTTATTTATGAGTTTGTGAAAATTCATCCTTATGATTATGAAAACTGGGTAGATCTAAAAATTTCTTTTTTGAGTAGTTTAGAAGAAACTACAGAAGCTTATCAAAATGAAGCTGAAATAGATAAAAATGAATCAAAATCTATTATAAAACCCGAGGACTGTACTGATATGGTTTATGTATTGAAAAAACTAAGTATTATAAAATCAAATAAGGATAAAATCTTTGAAGCCAGTCTAGTTATAAATTTTGACGTCTACAATAGAGATGTTCAAAATTTTAGAAAGACAAACCCACCTATACCACATTTCAGAATAGTGTGCATAGAGTAAGTATTAACTAGCTTTAAAATAATTGCTTTGTGAATAAAAGATAATTTATTTTCTCTTATCTTTTAACAAAAGTAGCAGTTTCTTCAATATCATGCAGCCTTTTTCATACATAAATAACACATGGGCAAACATCCAGACGCAGAACAATTATTTGTAGGTCATACAATTCGTTTTAAAAATGCGGGATTCCAACCCACGATCCCGCAGCGCCGTAGCCAAATGCTTAGCCATTTGCTACCAAGCTGCATGAACTTATTTTCAAACAGTCATCAATGTTTTATCGCATTTGAGCAGATATAGATTTTCTTTATTGTCCTGTCTCACTGAGCCAACCTATAACTCTTATTCTATTTGTTCCAGGGAATCGTCAAATTTTCCTTCTGGGGAGGAGGTAGCTACCTTGCACGCAAAATACAATGATTCAGTTTGTATTGTTTTCGCAATAGTTGGCGTTGGATCAATCAGCTATTTACAAATAAATCACACAGAATTATCAATGTATGTTTCCAGTAGTAATATAACGTAATTACATCAAACATAGTTCGCTTGACCGACTTTGTAAAAAATGTAATATATTTAATCAAATAAAATGTTTATTTGTCGTAGTTTATTTATTACAATAACGTAATTTTATTTAACAACATAATAATATGATAATGGTTTTATTTAATTATTTATTATAAAGCGAATGTATGGCACGTGTGTTAAAGGATGGCTTAGTGCAATAGAACTACAATTCTAATTTAAATAATATTATACCTATGTTAGTTAATATGTTTCATTTCAAATGGAACGTAGATAAATTAAATTTATTATACTATAACTTTACCTAAATAATATTTCGTTTACGTACACAACCTTTGTTTTTAATATTTATTAACTATTCTTTCATTGAAATAATGAACTTATATAAATTAACACATGGATTACAGAAAATTATTATGGTATAGTACATTTTATGTTACACAAATGGTGTTTTGTACACCGAGGTATAAATAACGTTACGGTTTGCTAGTGCAAATTGGCAGGTTACATCTGTCACAGAACAGAAGTTACCACTATTGGGTAGACGTGTTATAGAATGGAGGCAGTTAACATAGTGTAGGTTGTCCCCTGGCTAAATCGATCGTCGATCTGCGCAAAGTACCTGTCAGTAACTATGCGTAAATACCAACGTCGGCCTAGGCACCGTGATTAAGGAGAAATACCTATATCTTCAGCTGTGGACTGTCGCAGGTTGATGAATCGATATGTTGTAATTTCAAATCTACCCATTCTAAAAGCGTCACAAGTTTATTTAGCCGAAGTGCCTTGTGTAAGGACCTATAGGCGCTGCGCAAACGTGGACACTTTTGTTACCGACACGGCACACTATCACAGGAAACCGTAGTTGCTGTTTCTGGTAGCGGCAATTGGACACATTAGCCGGTTGCTACTTCTGGACACTGGTAACAATTCGTTGCTTGTTTTCCGTAAGTTTCACCTTGGATGTCGATGGAGGAACATTACCTTTGCTTGTTGTGTTGATTACATGTTGACGTAGACGTAGTCGCCGTCAATATTTACAGGCAAATCAACCACGTCAATGTCAGCGTCGTACAATTGTAAGGAAATTTGCTTTGTATTGCTTCTGTCTTCAACTGAAGACTTAAAGTTTCCAGTTACCTACACCGGACACTTTTTGATTGGCGGTCGGTATGTGTCAATTGGAAGCAACTGGACACAATGTCTGCGCAAGGAATGGCTGATTTCATATTGATTACATGAAAATAAAATATTCACTGCTAGTTTGTATCCCACACAAGACACAAAAGTGCCTACATTTGCGCAGCGCCATAGAAGATATAGCTTTATAGGAGATTTATTTACTCGAAGAAGAAAATAAAAATGTTTTCCTACCTGAATTTTCGACCCTTAATATGTTAATATGGTTTGAAATTATACATTCATACATCTAATATGTCGCTAAATATAGCGAATATATTATATACGATAATAAAATATAGTGCGAAGTGCCACCATGAATTTTTACTTAGTCATATTAAGTGAACTTTTTACGACCAAAAATCGTCCCTCGTGGTTTCTTGCTGGTTGGTAAGAACGAAGGCAGAGGTTTTTTTCTAAACCCGTGGAAAAAGCATTAATGAATTTCAATAACTATTCTTGTAGCCAATATTGAATAAATATATTCTATTTATCCTATTCTATTCTATATAAAAACAGCCGTAATTAATTAACAGTATAATTGTATTATAGAAGGAACTATAATTATAATGGATGATATTAAGATAGGAACTGTACGTTGTAGCTAAAGCCTTTCAAATTAAAAGTAACAAGACTAATACAAGCTTTTTTGAATTCGGCCGTAGCAACTGACGCAGACGTAGTTACAAGCGCCACAGATTAAATAATGTTACTACTAGCGCACTATATTCCTGTGTCGTATTTGTAATACTAATAATATAAAAGTGGCAGATTTCTACAGCTGGTTTTCGTGGTAAGGTCCAGTGTTAAAATAATTTATGTTTTACAATTACACAGGAAATACGACTAGGTAAACTCTAAAAATAAAAGTAAGTGCTGACGGTAACTTAGTTCAAAATACTGTCTTAGAGTTAAGTTATATAATAGAATAAGTAGCTCTGCTAGCCTATCAGAATTTAGGGGCCATTATCGGAAAAAGCTGGGCATAGATATGTTCAGGCCCCTCTAGCTTGTATCCTTTTATCATCGATACAGCGGTAAATAAGCCAATATTCATTATAAATCTCGTAAATTATTTAACAAGATACGGCGTACATCACGTCTTTTAAATATTTTATTCCTCAGAAATACAGGTTCCTACGATGTTTTCCTTCACCGCCGAGTAGGTTGATAACAAAACGAAAACATATAAATATGTACGTAAATTAAGACCTTATAAATCTATAGATAGGTACATAAATCGGTTGAAATACAATTTAACAATATTTCGCTAGTGATATTCTAAATTATGTATCATTCAAGCGTTATTCTCTAATTTCTAAGTTAATTTTTTATCTTTCTAAGCGTAAAATATTTCAGTCAAATATTAGGTATATAAATAAAAAGCAAAGAATGTAAAATTTGTACAACACAAGTTCTGAGAATTATTTTCAAGGCCATCCAAAATTTATACCAGATAACTCGTAAAATCTTTCGTTGAAGGGCCTGTAATATTCCCTTAGCCTTTCGATGACAACCGGATCGATGAATGGATGACTGCGGCCTTTAGTCTTGCCAAGACAATGTGGTGTAGACTGACCCTCAGACTTCAAAAGGCACGGGAAGCCCTTAGTTGAGTTGAAATAGAAATGTTTTTCTGTTATTACCAGCTTGAGGCCCAGAAATTTCTGAAAAACAAAACGCAACAAATTTTATTTATAATAGGTACCTAATGTATATATATATACATACTGTAGGGTAGACTGGGTACGGTTGAAACATTTTAGCGTTTATTGTCCATTTCATCAGGATTTAGCTACCTGCGGGTAATAAGCCTAGCTAAGGGAAAATCGAAAATAAAATCAGAATTATCTAATTTGGTCTACAGATTTTAATAAAAATCATTAGTTCAGTACAGTTTCTATAAAGTATGAACGAATAATTGTAACATTTACCGTAAAGAAAAACAAAATTAAACATTTCTAAAAACCTTGCTAGTAGGCCTTATTTTACTATGGTACTTAGGATAATAAGGCCTACTGCTTTAACGAACTCAATCAATATATACGTATAAGTCATTAGTATAATGATGAACAAACTGACAAACAAACTAACTCCTCGTGATTATCCTCAGTACGTTGGTTGTGTCTCGAGTTGAGTTGAGTGTTAGGTTGAGTTGAGAATTGGGTTTATTGTTGGGTTGAGTGTCTTCCCAACCAAATTTCTGTCACAGCGGCCAGTCTCAACGGAGACTAGCCGAATTACAGTGCAGTATCCGAATGTATGCGCAAGCATAGGTGCACTCTCTATTCCCTCACAATCATCAAATCGCAATCCGAGACGGTCCGAGAGAGCCTAGGCGCAGGACCAATAATATACACATAATTTAATAGCTTCTAATGTCAAAGCCTTAATTCTTCGACACACTTTGTCTTTGTACTGTTTGGACAGCTGAAACCAGGCCTTTTTCTGACTACGACATTAGTTTAATAATAAAAGCGTACGATTTATTTGCATTTATAACATTTTAAAAGTGATATAATATTCATAATAAAACAAAAAACTACACAAGAAAAAGGAGTATAATGGTATTATTTATTAAGTATAATACTATGGTGAAATTTAGCAGGCCTTAATAACCGCCGACCAAGTATTTAAGAAAAACTAAATAAAAAATAAAAAAACTGACCACGGTTCGTTACTCAAATCTTCAAGATCAACAAAGCATTTATTCATAAAGATAAAGAATACGATTTTAGATAGCTAAGTGTAATATTACAAAACATACCGACGATTTATTTGGACTGATTTTTATTATTGGTGCAGTGCGGTCGTATCTTATGATAGATAATGCAACTCTGGTGGCAGGACGCGGGGTAGCGCGTCTCTGCAAACTTGTAGAGACATTATCGTGCAATAGGAGACTGTTATTATCTCCTTAAGCGAGTGCGGTTATTATAAATACGATTTTTGTTACTTAGGCCTTATTAGCCGACAGGCCTTATTACCCGCTGGCACCTTAGTTAAGCGAGCGATGACGGAAATATGTTAAATAAAAGACCATATATCTGTCTACTAATGGGCAATATTATTTAAGATTACTGTATTGTATTTTGGGTGTAAAATCAAATTTAAAAAAAATGTAATTTGTTTCAACCGTCCCCTTGCCAGGGTCGGTTGAAACAGTGCCAGCCCGACTAGCATGGGCGGGGCACAAAAATTTTATCCCCCAGGTTATATCCACTGACAAGAGACAAAATTATCTTGTTATGTCAAACAGGGAGAAGTATATCCCCGTTTGACATAACGAGTAGACATATATCCCCCGTCCGTAGCATGGAGCTAAATGAAAGATAAAAAATTATGCTTTTTTGACATTTGAAGGGGATGATTTTATCCTAGTTCATTGGACGTGGGTTGAAGTTTATATTCATACAAAAAAAGTCTAAGTCTATCTCCCATTTTATTTACTGTGGATATTATATCCACCGGTGTGCCCATGCTCTAAGGGTGGATAAAACTAAGCGAGGGGATAAATATTTTCTCCTTTCCCCTGGGATAAAATTGTCTCCTGCCCATGCTAGCCGGACTGGGGTCAATTTAAACACATGCAAATAATACAAAATATAATAAATGAGCATGTTTTATTCATCGTCTTATAACATTTTACGACTCGTAATGACACAGGTGAAGATCACAAATATTTTTTTATTAATATTCAAGTCTTTCACGATACTTATAATATAACATTATTTTTAATCAGCCTTCAAAGGCTTGTATAAAGTACAGCTTAAATTATATAATAATGAGATGTTGATGACGTTCATTTTTTTGTAATGTTTGTGTACTATTTGCTATTATGTTACTCAAAATTAAACAGCATTAATTATAAACTGGATTTTAGTACTCCGGCTAATAAAACACTTTGAGTAATACTTCAAAACATTATTTCTACATTTTGATACATAGATCGAAACAAATGACAAAACAAAACTTCAATACTTTTTGTTTAAGAGAATAAAATTCATCAGCTTTAAAAAAAACTAGCACTTCAGCTACAAAATAGGTTAAGAAAAAACTAATGACTTTATTTCTACAAAAATCAATATTTTAAACAACAAGTTGTAAAATTAAACATTTTGTACAACCGACTTCAATATATTATATAAAATGAGAACATCATCAATGTAGTCGAAGTCAATTAAAAACGCATTATTAAAAATAACTCAAAAACTACTGGTCAGATCTTGATCAAATTTATATGGGACCACATGAGAAGCACCAGCTTTCAAATCATCAAAATCGGTTCACCTAGAAAAAAGTTCTGAGGTAACACACATAAAAATACCGTCGAATTGAGTACCTCCTCCTTTTTTTGAAGTCAGGGAAAAATACTTAAGTGGTTACGAGATCATTCGGAATCACAATTGTGGCAAACATAACTAATACTACCTTCTGCTCACTCTTCATGCGCCCACATTTTACATTCTGTGCATTATATCAATTTTTCCCTGGGCCTGCTTTCTGAATATGCTAACATACAAACAAGGCAGTAGCACTCCTCTTCTTGTAATGGTGATGATTCATGTTGCATGTTAGTTTTTTCCTGTTTCTAGCATTTCTTTTAGTCTTTCCTCCATCTAATCTTTTCTTAACTTGCTTAGCTTTTGTTTGTTTCAATCTGTTTTCATGTTCTTTTCTTATCTTTTCCTTTTCAGGTGTATCTGTGCAGATTGCAGATGCCAAGTTGCCGTAGAAAGCATTTACGTTAATTCTATTAAGTCGCCCTAGAAAGATTTGAAGCCTGTGCTGCACGTACTGACAGTTCAGGATTTCTTCTCATAAACATGCGAAACCATTCTTCGCCAGCCATTTCGTTATTATCCCAAGTCTAGGTCGTGATAAGTCGTACTTGACAGTTAGTTCGTATGCCAATTTCATAACATCCTTTTTAGTTAAGCTCAACAGGGAACAGTGGTTCAGTCCATTCTTTTCTGCCGCTGTACTTAACGAAGATCTTTTTTTTTGTTAAGTGCAGCGGCATCCGAAGGCTTGTTTGTACGTTGATAAGTCGGTCTGACCTTTAGTAGTCTTCCTTTGGCGTACCCTTGGCATCTAAGAAACAAGAAAATTAAATAGATAAACTGTTTCAACCGTACCCACAAAAAATGTTTCAACTGTCTTCCCCGCTTCTAGGTATAAAACGGTCCACAGTAAAAATTATAATAAATTTGAATAAAAACTAATCATACCATCATATTCTACAAACTTCAATTAAAACGATACTAAACTCTGAATACTCTAACTTTAATAAGACCATAATAATTGCAAAAATGTACAAACAAAAAATACTTACTTTTCCGTGAAAAAACACAATGGGGCCTCCTATACACAAGCACAGCGCGCGAAGAGCGACGCAACACAAAAATTTGTATTTCGACTTGTCGCCCGCTATGTTCTCCCCTTGTACACCACACCTCATCACGCAAGGTGTCGAGATATTCGCTTTGTATCAACCGTCCACCGTTTCAACCGTACCCAGTCTACCCTACCTAATCTTTTGATATTATTAAAACAGGTACTTTCATTCCCGTAATGTAATTAGAAAATTGACAGATTGGACACATTAAGGACGCGTTTGCAAAATTGATAGGTATAGAATCGAACTATTACATTGACACGGGTCACACACACAAGTGTACGCACGGTTAGCTGCGGGTGCGGGAATCGTAATCAAGTAAAAACATTTTGATAATTTGAAAGATTGATTTTTTTTTCTCATTTCTTATACCTACAAAAATATACTTAGATACGAAATACGAATAGCTGCTCCAGAGACTGCTAGGCAATAGAAGCCCTCTACTAGCAGTGAGATGGTGGCTGTGGACTTTGGGCTGGTTTTGTTAGTTATGATAAGACTTTAGCTCCGGACTTGGTGAAGTGACTTGAAGGTATACTTCGGTGACAGCTACTGGAACTCCTCGACGAGTAGTACTAGGTGTGCCGAGTTTGGGCTCGTTTTGTTAGTTACGATGAGACCTAACCTCCGGGCTTGATGGAGAGACCTGATGGTGTACTTTGGTGACTACTACTAGAACTCCTGGACGAGTAGAACTAGGTGTGCCGAGTTTGGGCTCGTTTCGTTAGTTATTATGAGACCTAACCTTCGGGCTTGATGGAGAGACCTGATGGTGTACTTTGGTGACTACTACTAGAACTCCTGGACGAGTAGAACTTGGTGTGCCGAGTTTGGGCTCATTTTGTTAGTTATTATGAGACCTAACCTCCAGGCTTGATGGAGATATTTGATGGTGTACTTCGGTGACAACTGCTGGAATTCCTAGACGAGTAGAACTAGGTGTGCCGAGTTTGGGCTCGTTTTGTTAACCTAACCTAAGACCTAACCTCCGCGCTTGATGGTGTATTTTGGTGACTACTGCTCAAACTCGGCACACCTAGTTCTACTCGTCCAGGAGTTTCGGTAGTAGTCACCGAAGTACACCATCAAGTCTCTCCATTAAGCCTGGAGGTTAGGTCTCATAATAACTAACAAAACGAGCCCAAACTCGGCACACCTAGCTCTACTCGTCCAAGAGTTCCAGTAGTAGTCACCAAAGTACACCATCAGCTCTCTCCATCAAGCCCGGAGGTTAGGTCTCATAATAACTAACAAAACGAGCCCAAACTCGGCACACCTATTTCTACTCGTCCAGGAGTTCTAGTAGTGGTCACCAAAGTACACCATCAGGTCACTCCATAAATTTCAAGACGAATAGGCATTTATATATATATTTATATATAAATCCCACTTACTTTTAGCGAAACAAAATATTATAATAAAAATGTGTGATTATAAAAATAATAATATTATTTTACCTTGTCAAGTACCTATGTATTAAATTCGAATATTTTGTGTATGTACAGCGATCTTTTTCAGCTGCTGCAATCAGGCAGGCGATACAGTATCCACTTACGACGGCGGCCGAGCGTGGACCATAGATTACTGTATATGTACTAGAGACTGCGCGATATAAATAACCCTTAAAGGAAATAACCCTAAAAATAAAATAACCCTTATTGCAATCCATTATGATTCATCCGTATTAATTAGCAAAATATGTGAAAAAATAAGCATATGTTTTTATTTTTTTTACGACTACTTGTGACATTTTGATAAAAAGTAAACACCACTATTTTTTATTGAATATGTCTGCCTACTTATAGTCTTTTTAGAAATCTTAATATATGTTGATAATAGAACAAAAATGTACCTAAACATGAGCCGGTATCGTTAATTTTGTAGAAAATGGCTAGGGAAGATCGTTTTTACAATATAAAAAACTATTATTTTCAACAAAGAAGTTACAACCATTCTATAGGTGGTAGTTATTAGCTATGTTTGATTTGGTTTAGTTTTGTCACAAAATGTTCCGAAAAACAGCATAATTTTGCCCGATTTGCAAACGCACCCTTAATGTTACACTCATAACACAGGGAGGCCACAAGGTCTTTGTGGTAGATCTCATTGTCAACTCTAACCGACGTAAAATGAAAAAGGATGAAGGATCCTCTTGCGCCGCCACGACACGGCAAAATTAAGCCACGTATGTTATAATATCAAGCTATGTTTTCAATCCCTTTTTATTCCTTACCTGCACTCGTGCCATTTCTGCAGCAGGATCCGCAACCAATCTTTCTCCGCTGATAAGCAAAAGTCTTGAGCGTGGAAACCGACGGAGCCATCGTCTAAGCGGTCTGGCATAAACACCCAGTCTCACTGGCGGCCACGAAGCGTCCACTACTGACCAGGTCCCGCCCCAACCCATAGTGCTGTTAACTAGAGCTAAATCTTCAAAACGTGGAAGCGTCGGGTGTTTGTGAAACGCTCCCGAAAACGAAGACAGATGATAGTACTAAGGATACCTATGATGATGGGTCACAAAGAAATTCGATCCCGAATAATCATGAAAATACTTAAACATAAAACCAGCAGTGAAACTTAAAAAAGAAAATCAGCTGACAATAGGGTCAATATTCTCGCGAGCGTCGAACTCTTATCTAGATCGGTACGAAACAATGCATTAGGTATACTACTCACTCTACCCTTCCCTTTCATACACACGCTGCCTCGTGTCGCCTCGCGCTGTGGAATTTACACATTCTTCAAGGACGTTACCTCCGTGCGCATTTGTTTTGGCGGGATTGATTAATAATTTTAGTTTTTGAGATAGTTCCATGTTGACTATCACGAGCGACAGTTCAATTGTTTTGTTTATTAAATTATTGTCGTTATTACTTGTTATTTATTACTTAATGATATTGTTCTTGTTGTTACGTTTTGTGTTTTTTGTTTTGTTTTAATAATGCCTAACGCGTAGGTACGTTTATAGTGCTCGTGAATACGGCAATATGTTAATGTGCCTTGGAGAATCTCATAAGGCCACGGAGGATCGGTAAGCTGTTTCATTTTTTTTTATAGCATAGGGTGACAAACAAGCACACAGTCCACCTGATGATAAGTGGGTACTGTGGCCCATAGACATCTACATTTATCCTCAATTAAGAATCAAAATGCACATGCGTTGTCACTCCTGAGGACTAAGATGGAATGCCTCTTTTCCAGTAAGAAGGGTCTCCGGTTCTCTACACTCACCATACGCACAGCATACACAGCAGCATTGAGCTGCTATTTTACGCTGGTATTCTGTGAGAGCGTGGTCCTACCCCGGTCGAGCCGACCTATTCGTGCTTCAACTATAATATAGTTGCAGCTCTACCACGTAAAAATACCTAATTTTTTTTAAATAACTTAGTACTGAACTGATCTGAAAAGATACATAACTGAATACATCAGAATAATAAACATACCTACACAATGTATAAAAAAGCATGACTCTAACCTTGTTAACATTTTATTTAAGTATTTTTTTCATTAGCGGGGAATCGAACCAGTTATTTGGTTTATTTAACCTGTGAATTCGAATTAAAGTGGCTACGTAGAGACAAGCACAGTGGCAAAAGTTTAAGTAGATAAGTTAGGTATTTAGACAAGTGTTGTAAATTATTAGGTATTGTGGTACCATCGCTAGTTGCGGGCCGCGCGAATTCGGCGTTCGCGCGTACATTGACCCCTAGTCAGCTGATTGTAATTCAGTAATTCCTCTGCTGGTTTTATGTTTAAGTATTTTCATGATTTTTTTAAATGAAATTAACGTTTTATTTAACTATACTAACACGATGGCGCGTGAATAAAGCTAATAAAACGTTGTGAAAAGATGATTTTTTTTTCATCAGGATCGATTTTATATTTCACCCATCATCAAAGATATAGTTAGTACTGTCGTCTGTCTTCGTTTTCGGGAGCGTTTCAAAAATACCCCATGTATATGTTTAGAAACACCTACTATTTTTTATATCGGGCGTGTCTTCCGATGTATCCAGAAGAAAGGTAAATTGTCTTGGAATCAAAATGTATTATTATTATTTACATTTTACTCTTTACATTCATTCATAATTAAAGTCAATTTAGTTTTAACAAAATAATGATGAATTTCATGGTCTTCTATCAATTTACGGTATAATGTTTATTTGAAATATTTAATTCATATCATTGGTCCTATTTAATATAGATTAGTACCATAACATAGATGTAGACATTTTTTTTACGTTCGAGTAGACTTCAAAATTTCATAAATGCAGTTCAATAATAATGTACATACTACACATGGAATAAAACTAATGTCACGGATATTATCACGTTTAATTTTAACTTTTTTTACGATTTTTGGGTTTTTACGCATCTTTGGATGAAAGTTCCATAAAAACCCGCGTAAAGGAACATATCGTTAATGTGAAGCACCGACGCTCCGGGAAGTCTAAAGTATGTCATGTCATATGTCAGTGACATGTTTAGTATCGTCCCAACCATTATATCGGATCTGATAGACAACAAATTTTTGCATTAGAACACCGATTCCTATCAATGATGATTCGCGAGGCTATTGAAATTCAAAAACATCCTAATTTAAATAGGGAAGATGACTGAGTGCTACCATCTGCTAAGGACCCCATAATTAATAAAATTAAATTCAAACGCAAGCATACTACTGCAGTAATTTTTACCAACTTTAATACAACTGCATCTATTCTATTCTATTATATTCTTACTATGACATCAGATGGTCAAACACCTCAGTCCTCCCGTTACCATGGGTGCTGTAAAGTGCCCAAAACATCGGAAATTAAAAAGTTAAAATTAAACGCAAAATAATCCTTAAAATTTGTTTTATTCCTTATAAATTTTATTCACAGTGAACGGGAGTAGAAAAATGTTCGCCTTGTTGTGGCGGTGAAAGAGAATCTGCCACCTCATACCGTCCCATCGTAAGAGGCGACATAGGAAAATAAACAGGAGATGGGCAGTATAATATCTTCCTGACAACAGATCAAAATAATTATTATTTTGATCTGTTGTCAGGAAAATAGCTGCGGTGGCCAACCCGCCTACCAAGCGTGGCAACTATAGGAAATATCCAGGCCACTTGACAATTTATGGGGGAGGCCTATGTTAATTTTAGTAGACTTTTGATAGGCTGACGATAATGAGTTCTACTCATCTTTGCAACCCTTAATATTTACGGTAGAGTAAAAACAAAAAAGAACATACCCGAAAATATGAATGAAATATAAACTGCATATATTGCCCCATGAAAAGTAAAAAAGTAGCAGCTTACATACATGTTACATCAACCAACAGATTCATCCTCAAGGGAATCGTACACGTTTTGCTCCCGTTCCATGATGAAATCTCATGGCGAACTACACGGCCCTCGTATTTGTTTAAATACAATTCATAAAAACTGAAACTAAGCTTTTGCATGATTGTTGACCACGTCTACCTACCTAGTAATTACACATCCAACGATGCCAAGAACGAACTTTCAATTATTTACATCGTATATTTAGTAGCATTCTATTATTTAATTTTATCATGACTAACCCTTTTAGTTTATTTAGAAGTAAGTAGATGGCGCTATTGTTAAATGAAATAATGAAAGCCAAAACTATACTATCTAGTAATATCAGCGATAGAAGCGAACAATATAAAAATCTCTTAGTGTTGAATAAGCAAGCTATTATAAATACTCTAAGAAAAACCTTATCAATTTTCACATTTTTGATATTCGTCATTTTTACGCTTATTAATTAGGCGCTGTTTTGATAATAAATCAGTGTAGTTTCAAATTATTTTACCAAGGCTATAACTATATTTTAATCTTTATTTATAGATATGGTATTTATTTGAAAAACACCAGTCATACCGCTTATAACTAAGATATAATAGAAAATTAACATCTAATGTAAGGAAAATACTTAACCTTCTTTTTTCGAAGTTCCGTAATCGGATAAAACGTAGCCTATAAGTTGCCCCGGGTTACTAACTACCTACATACAAAATTTCATGTAAATCGGTCCAGTAGTTTTTGCGTGAATCCGGGATACACAGATAGACAGACAAAAATTCTAAAAACCACTAATTTGGCTTCAGAACCCTTTAATTAGTCCCCTGGACTTGTTTTTTTCAAGAATATATTAGAATTACAGACACGACTTTTCTACAGATTTATTAAATGTATAGATGAACCCGCGCGCAAAAAGTTTGCCGGTAGTGTCATGACGTCACGCGTCGATCTAAGTTGCTTATTGGTAGTAGCAAAGTTGCGAAGGAATGAACTCAACGTTACGTTTCATGACATAACGTTAAGATATAAGTCATTACTATTCATTTTATAGTTTTCTTTTAGTGTTAACGATTGTAGAAAGCCATTTAGTCGCTCACTCAGTATTTTGGTTGTTCATTAAGTATTTTTATCGCTTTCTTAAAATTTAAAATTGTAATAATTGTTTACCACTTTTTGCAGCTATTAATTACCATTAGCAGGCAAGCTAAAGATAGTATTAGGTATAAAATGTTGTTACCAGTCAACAACAATTTTAGCGGCAGTGCGGCGGGCATTTACTTGCTCTAAAACCCTCTCAGCAATGAGAGAAGGTCTGTGCCCAGCCATGGGACTGGGACGTATATAGGCCTTAACTTTAACTTACCAAATGAACATAAATAAATTGAGAAATTAACATTTCCGATGGATAGGATCCAACTAGCAATTTTTAATAACATCACAAGGTTATGATTAAATATTACAATAACAAACACGGTCCCCTTTGGTTGAACGAGTCAAATAGAACGCAGAAACACTTGACCAGTTTTTTAATAGAGATAAATGAGAAAAACATTTACATCCTTACTATATTTAAACGAGGAAACTATTTATCCAATCTAAAAATGGTACAAATCACCTACCCACATAATAAAAGAATTACGATACCGTATTTTTACGAGTCTTGCGAGTACCTGTGTGTTTTCTTGTTTCATACAAACTAAAACACGTAAATATTTAATATAGTGAATATTAAATACATAGGGTGGATGCCGCTAATACCAGCCATGCCCTTAATTCCAGCCTTTTCGCCTTTTTACTTCGTAAATAAGATTTCTAGTAGTCTTAACTACAAATATTGTCACCTAAAAAAAATCTTCGTAACTAGAGGAAAGTATATTTAAAATATTACCTCACAGTTTTAAATCTCAAGCTCGCTTTTCACTATAGGATATAAGTAATCTATACATATAATAAATCTGTAGAAAGGTCGTGTCTGTAATTCTAATATATTCTCGAAAAAACAAGTCCAGGGGACTAAATAAAGAGTTTTGAAGCCAAATTAGTGGTTTTTAGAATTTTTGTCTGTCTGTCCTACTTACTTCTAAATAAACTAGAATGGTAAGTCACTGATAAAATTAAATAATAGAATACTACTGAATATACGATGTAAATAATTGAATAATTTACATTACATTCATCCCGCGTTGGAATCAGCGCAGCGAACACTTTTTTGGCCAAAACTCTGCGACCTGTGCCCAGTACCCCAGTAGTAACATATTATGTAAGCTGCTACTTTTTTACTTTTCATGGGGCAATACCTATATTATGCAGTTTTTATTGCATTCATATTTTCGGGTATGTTACTATGACAGAGGTCTTTGACGACCTGATGTCATAGTTGAAATAGAATAGAATAAAAATGCAGTAGTATGCTTGGGTTTGAATTTAATTTTATTAATTTTGGTGTCCTTGGTAGGAATCGGTGTTCTATTGCAAGGATTTGTTGTCTATCAGATCCGATATAATGGTTGGGACGATACTAAACATGTTGACATACTTTAGACTGCCCGGAGCTTCGGTGCTTTACATCAACTATAAGTATGTGCCATATCGATTGAGAAAAAACGGACAATGACCTCAGATATGAGCCGAGTGTCAAAGGCGTAACACAAAATCTCAATTTAGATGTGATAACAATATTTAAATATTGATATTATTCCACTTCTAGGTCAGCACATATGTTTTGTTTTTGTTTCTTAAATAATATTGTCTGTGGTTCCTATAAACATAGTAAATCTTACGGTACATCATGAAAAATGTGTTATATTTTATATTTCAATTTATGGTAAATAACGCAACAATTCATTTAATAACAGTTTCATATTAAAAAATATTTGAAGCAATATAATCACCATATTGAGCTTTTGCAAATTCATCCCTTTAAAATAAACAAAACGCGCGTTACGTCAGTTCGTTCTAAAAAGAAACGTGACAATGGCAGCCAGAGATGCGTCACCTTTTTGGGCCGGTCCGCCATTTTGTTTTCATTCGTGTTCGGATAGCGCTTGCGTGTGTACGTCTCAGGTAATTCATAGCATTCATTGCATTGTTTTAGTTGAGTTTTACTGTTAAATTTGTTATATCGTTAAGTTTTGTTTTTGAATCTGTTATATTAGTTTTACTGTGACGGTCGTTACTAAATCGACATGAGTTCAGGAGAATTTGGTGAAGGACCGGTCCTTCAACATCAAGTGGAAAGAGACGTCGCCGACCCAATAAACATGGCAAATTTACGTACAAATAGGTACAAATGCGACGACGTAGCCTTTCTATTTCTTAAAGCGCTCTTTTATGTGACCATGTGGTATTTATTTTCTAAAACAATATGTATTTATGTGATGTAGTACTATGGTATATATTTTTCATTTATTTACAGGCCATCTTCTGGAGCACCTTTAACGTCACCAGTAAAGAAAACCTACCACTTTGTCGGTCGGGGAACAAAGTTATCATTAATGTATACAAATATGTCAAAACACCTGGCCCGAAGACGTGTATCCTTCAAACGTTAATATGGTAGAAAAGGTTTCGGAGATCTCAAGTCAGCAAGAAGCACTATATATCGCGTATTAAGCGTATGAGATTCCATAAAATACCAGAAAAGAATAATTAATAAAAGAAAAAGTCTGTAATTGACAAGTTGGACGATTTTGATAAATCGGCTATAAGAACGAAAAGTGCATCAGTTCTTTCTTGCAGGAGAATACCGACTTTAGACAAAATTTTATCAGTATAAATCAAGATGACCAGTTGCCAAACGGCAAAACTTCCTGCGACGTGTGTTGCGCCATTTAAAATTCAAATATATAAAGAGAAACAAAAAAAGTGGTCTAATAGATCGCGAGAATAGTTCTGTGGCGTACCAGATATTGAGAGAAATACAAATATTAAGAAACGAGGGACGTAACATTTTTACCTTGACGAAACATGGATTAACGCAGGTCATACTATGGGAAAAAGGTATGGGAGACACCACAATTGAATCTTCTCGTCAATCACGGTTAGAAGGCTACTCTACTGGCGCTGGCCCCTTCAGGTAAGGAAAGCGATTAATAGTTGTACACGTTGGCAATAAAATGGCTTTTGGAGGGATGTGATTGGGTATTTGAATCATCATCTACTGGTGACTACCATGAGTATGGACGCTCTCCATTTCGAGGACTGGTTTAGAAAAGTAATAGAAAAACTGCAAAGCGGCGATGTCATAGTTATGGATAACGCTAGTTACCACTCCAGACGTTTAGAAAAAACCCCAACAATGTCTTGGCGGAAACAAAATATGCAGGAATGGCTAGAATCTAAACAGATCGCATACGTGCCCTCGGACACAAGACCCACTTAATGGAAAAAATAAAGGCAGTTAAAGATAACTATCGATTACGTCACCGACAGATGGCAAAGAAAAAAGCATCACAGTGGTAAGTTACCTCCTATCACTGTGAGCCTTCCATGAACTTGTGTGGGCAGATGTGAAAGGGTACGTTGCACGAAAATACAACTTTCAAGTTAAAAGATGTTAAATTTACTTAAAGATGGTTTAACTCAAATCACGCCAGATAAATGGAAAAACTGTGTTCAGCATGTCCTTAAGGTTGAACAAAAATGCGTGGCATGGATGATAGAATTGACCAAACTGCAGATCGCTTTATAATTAATGTTACAGATAGTTCATCAAGTGAAGATACAGTGATGATTGCACCGAATAAAAATAAAGTTCTTATATAATATTAAAAATAAAGTTTTATCTTTTTATAGCGTATTATTATTCGGTGTCGTTATCACTCGAATCTTCTATATGTATATAAATTAATGTTTTTGTTGTTAAATGAATAAAGTACTTTATAACAATAGATGATTTTCTCTTCTACAGCGATCTTTCACATAACTTTTAATAATAGTTAATAAATATATATTATATCAATCATTATAAAAAATCATTATAAATAAAGAAAGTACTACATATAAAATGTGCCTATATATTGAAGGTTTGTAACCCTGGTTAAACGACCGAAAGGTCATTGTCCGTTTTCTCAATCGATTTGGCACATACTTATATATGTTATTCTTTTACTCAATTATTTATGGAACTTTCCTCCAAGATGCGTAAAAAAACACCACGTAAAAAAGTTAAAATTAATCGTGATAAAATCCGTAACATTAGTTTTGTTCCATGTGTAGTATTTATTATTATATGTAGAACTGCATTTATGAAATTTTTAAGTCTACTCGAAGTAAAATAAAATATCTACATGTATTTTATGGTGCCAATCAATATTAAATAGGACCAATGATATGAATAAAATATCTCAAATAAACATTATACCGTAAATTGATAGAAGACCATGAATTCATCATTATGTTGTGAAAACTAAATTGACTTTAATTATGAATGAATGTAAAGAGTAAAATATAAATAATAATAAATTATTTTGATTCCAAGACAATTTACCTTTCTTATGGATACATCGGAAGACACGCCCGATATAAAAATAGTAGGTGTTTCTAGACATATATATTCACGTGTTCCTGTAGCATATTATATCTATGTCAAATACCAATCATCTACGTCTAATAGTCTTTTAGAATTAAAAAAAAATCTTTGACAGACATAGAGACACAGACACCGAGGTGACTTTAAAAGTGATCGAATTTTTCTAAATTTGCCACGGAACAGCATTTAATGATGTTCCTAAATTCAAGCTCACGCGAGCGAAGCCGCGGGTAAAAAGCTAGTGTAATATAATATTATATCTCGAGATATAAATTGATATCGCTCACCGTACTTTTTAATGGAACCGTTTTCACTGAGATGTAATATATATTACATCTCATACTATAAATATTTTTTCGATCGACCAAGCGATATTTTCATATTATATTTCGCCCCCTGTACCCCGCACACCGTTCCGCGCCGCCGCCGCTAAGTCCTCAAGTTCGTGTCTGTCATTACTCTAGTATATAATATACAGTAATCTATGGTCATTACTGAATGAACTTTTGCGTAGTGCGTATAGGTACTCATTTGTATTCGTAACTTTTCTTAATAGAATTCATTAAAAGGTCTAATTTCACCATATTCCTCTCTAAACTTTATATGATTTAATATCCAGTATCGACGGTCCCTGTTTTTTCTTAAAAGTAACACACATAAACCGAATTCTGCATCATCTCCCTCTGACGAACTGTCGAGGCTATCAAGCAAAACAATATTTATTTTGTTTGAAAGACAATTTTGTTTGTAAACGACGGGTGCGGTGTAAATGTAATCCAATGACGAACGCACACTGGTTAAAAGATATATCTCACAGTGTGAAAACCAATCGCGGGATATAGTGAAAAGCGACCTTAACAGTGTTAAATTAAAAATCAAAACACGTACGCAACGAGAAACGCTCATTTTCCTAATTTTTTGACAAGTTGTGATCCCGGTAAAATTATTCTTACTTTACATTATCTCATACTCATATATAGGCTTTTTGATTTGTATGAATATGACTATAGACATAGTAATGCAGTTATTTTTTTTTACAAGTTATTTATTTTCTTTTAGTGGAAATTAATGGGGCTGTAATTAAATATACGAAATGTATGGAGTGCATAATGTCAGCCGCCAGGCTGTTATTTGTTTAACGTACCTAATATGAAGTAGCTAATTTCAGCCACGTAATATAAATCAGGGCTGTCATAAACTGGAATAAATACCATTAATTAGATCATAACTTATTTTCTAGTTAAGGGAGTTATGATCAATACGTCTGTTTTAAAATTGGTTTTTGATTTTAAAGTTTAGCAAAAGATTTAGAGAAAGTCTAGCATTTCTATCTGATATTCGGTGTATACGAGTATATTAAGAACACCTTATGTATTCAATTATTTTTTGAGAAAGATGAAAAAACAAACAATAAATATAGTATATACAAGCAAAAACTGTAACTTAGTAATACTAATTATAACTTAGAACATTGTGCCGGACGGGCGAAACTCGGGAGTAAATGTTGTCAAAGATACTCCGCGAGTCACTCACGTCCTACACCTATAGGTTCCGGTGAATACTTCTACTGTCGTCTTTGTGGGTGCAGCTGGGGTACTGTGGGCTGACGTCAAATCAAAATGCACGAACTGTAGAATACAAATGGCAAGGCAGTGGCCAGCGGTTTGACTACTCAACTGTTCGGCGGAAATCTTCAGACTATTGATTATCGACCACGGTTGTTGAATACGGTTGGTCAACTACGGTTGTTCTATATCGGTTGTTCACTATCGGTTGGTCACTATATTCTTCAGATGATTTCTTCAGTTGACTATTTCTTTTAGTTGTTCGGTAGTAACTTACTACTACTAGTGCTATCTGCTTTTATTATCACTGTTTATTCACTCTTTACTATAAGTAGGAAATAAATTTCATCACGCCAAATATTCTTTTATTTCCTTAATCTATAAACCTTAATCTAATTCAATATCATATTTACAATTCTTCTAGAGCATAAAAATTATTTCCATCATTTTCGGGATTAAATATTACGCAGTTAATAATGCCTAGAATGTTTTATAACGTGTCGCGCTCTGATTGGTCGACTTTTTGTTTGTACAAATAAGAGTTATTTTTTTAACTATTACCAAACGATGCTCTATACTATAATACTAAGGTTGTAAACATGTTGTAAAATTATACTATTGCACCTTTTACTTAGGTTTGTCACTATTATTTTTTCCTAATCACACTTTTAATATTGTTTTTAATCACTATGTTTTTAAGCACTTTTTGCCGTCGTGAACAAACATAAATTAAAAACCCATGACAAGGAAAGTGGTTTAGGACCAGACTTTGCGGAAGTCTATGGAGGAGGATGTTCAGTAGTGGACTTGTTTAAGGTTATAATGACGATGATGATTTGAAAACTTGGATGATTAAATTATTAGAAATCGATGTACTACATAATATTTTATCATAATTTGCTTTAATTTATTGAACTGCTTTAAACTAAAACACAGTAAGTTAAGTAGTAAAACATTAAAATAAAATAATGTTGTCGTCTGCCTTAATACATATTCCATGCTTGTGACATGCAGATTCAAAATTAAAACGTTACGAATTTATTACTGTGCCTCTAAAACTTACCTACAATAGGTACCTGGGCGTTTTTCAAAAAAATTGTCGGTGACGTAATTAGAATTCCACTTATATGAGTTTTAACATTTAGCTTCAAAATGTAATTAAATTGATAAAATATAGTATGAGCAGTATGAAAATAGTATTTTTTTAAGAAAATAATAATTAATTTTGAAAATAATTACAATTTTAATTAAATTATTTTCTCAAGAAATTCCATTACATTACTAATTTTAAAATAGTTTTCATGAAAACTAAAAGAAGTTCAGTATTTTTAACTTTATTTATGAAAATAAACACAATCAGTCTTCTAAAAATATTGATAATTCAGCATATTAGATCTAATCAAAAATGTTTTAACAAAGATATTCCTTACGCTACTTTTGGTACTTTGTACTATATTTTTTCATCCTAGAACGTCAAATATGAAATATTCTTTTAAAGTTTAATTATAACAAATTAAAATTAATAATAAACTATATTGAACAAAAACAGTCAAATTTCTTTGAGATCTATTAATTAGTCTTAGAAAATAAATCACAGTAATAATAGGACAGTGACGTTAATGGAATTCGAAAATGACGTTTAGGAACTATAAGGCAACGTCTATATGACTCTGAATTATGACAACAATCATGGTAACTTGTACTTATCGTATTAAACATAATATTACTAGTATGTCATTTAAGAGCGTTTGCAACACGGCATTTCATACAAACTTTCAAGTCCTTGTTTTCGAAATGCATGAACCGATTTTAATGAAACTTCATACATAAGCAGGACACATAGCTCTAAAAGTTAGTAAAGAACATTTTCGAAATGTCTTATTTAAAACAAGATAATTGGAAATATCTGTTTTATGGAAAATTTAAAATCGGTCGAAGTTAGCTGTAACATTATTTTTCGAATGTTCTCATTAACTTTTGGACCTATATATCCTGCTTATGCGTAGGAAGTTTCATTAAATTCGGTTCATTTATTTCGAAAAATAAAGACTTGAAAGTTTGTATGAAATGCCGTACGTTGTAAACGGTCTTAAACTGTAACAAAAAGAGTAAAAAAAAGTAAAAAAGTAACTTAAACAACACTTAAAAAAAACAATACGAAAAAACACATTTGAGATCAATCGACACTATTCATCAGTCCCAAGACAAATCGAACAAATGTAGTCAAAAAAGGTTGTACCGCTACATATCAGGCAAACCCAATTTTTACATGCATTACATTTTACCATTCTTTGTATAACAAAAGGCTGACGCTCCTTGCAAATAGAGCACAAAAAGTCCTTGATGACTTAAATTCTTTTCCGTTATGTTTGTTGTCGTTCGATATATTTATTTTTCTTCTTAGAGGGCTGACATTCAAGAGATGCAAGATTCTCTTTGAGCTGTTTATTTTGGGTATTACGAAGAACGTGATCTGAAGCTGTCATGCATGAACTTTCCAGGATTGAATTATGCTATCAGATTTAGGTTCGACTAATCTCTGATTATCGGTCAGAGAAGTTATCTCTATGAGTGGTCCAGAAATATTGTTGTCTTCTAGGAATAAATTGAGTTTCATCCATTTGACCCACATGGAAATCAAAATTTATGTTTTCTTCATTATCACTTTGGTATGTTTCTAAATCTTGGAGCATGTGATCAGGAATAACCTCGATAGGGGAACTGCTTATCTGTCGGGTATTTTCTGGAAATTCATAATCAATTGCCGTATTCATTTTGTGGGGCGCAATGCAGGCCCGAATAACAGGAGTAACGTTCATGTTGTCTTTTGACGTCCCAGGAACTATTAAGGCCTCAACACTCAATTCGGCAGTTTCTTTTGATGGTTTAACAAAATTATGTATTTTGGGATAATAGCAACTGCACAAACCACGATATTCCCCACAAAAACAACTCAGTTGCCGATATTTAATCTGGTTACATTGTGTAGATGATATTTGATGCAATTGCATTGTACCAGGAACAGCTTGAATGCCGTTGGGAATAAGTTGGTTCATGTTTTCAATATCTTGATTACTTATGTAAAAGCACTTTACTGTCTTCATGCTGTTCTCTAAAATTTGAAATGCTTCAGTGGCGTTAGTAACATCATGACCATAAGAAATACTTTTATCAATTGTCTCTTAACGGCACCCCAATCCCATCTGCCATACTTTTGCCATAACCTGCCTCCGAAATGACCATGTTGAATATGATAGTTTCAATTTTGGGGTGAATAAACTCAAAAGATAAAAGTTCTTTTTTTGACGGTACTGGCGGCATGGGCCGTCTGAAAAAAGTGTATAACTTTGATATGAGGGTTCATTTCTTTTGCAAGTTTATATAACTGGTATCAAGTGTGCCCAGATGGTATTCGGCTCATGGCAATTGATATCTGAAACAGATACAAATGATTGGGATAGATTTTTCCAAAAAATTACACCACAATGTAAAGTGATCGTGTTTTTGGAGGCACCAAAGTGCATTTATTGGACTTCTTCACTATATTTACATTCAAAATTCTCCGAAAAGTCACATAAAATGAGTATCTCGTCATCTTTCATGTTCTTGATACAATTTCTGTATTGACGTTGTTGTTTAATCCAATTATAGAAATGAGTTTTAAACGCCGGTAGCTCGTTCTGAAAGTTGGTGATGATATCAAGTACAGTTCCTTTTAGTTGTTGTTTGGTGGTCTTTTTAGTTGTATATACTTTGCCAGATTTTTCATATTCATGGTTTACCCTAGCCCATTTGAACCATGATATAGCAGAATCGAGTTTTTGTTCATCATATGAAATACTCTTACAATCTTTACATTTATTGTACATGCAGTCATAACGCGTAATATCACATGCAACGATGTTCAAGAGCTCCTTTATATTCTTGTAAGTTATGACACCTTTACATTTCAGTGCATTAAACATGTACTCAAAGTTACTGTGCTTAATACATAAGCAGGTTTCTCTATTATTGATACTTGGAGACAGTACATAATAAGGCTTGTATCTGTAAAAGGTGGTGAAGCCGCATGACCCACCGTCTTTTTTATAAATTTCGTATACGTTTTCAGTGTGTCGACTAAGTATCTTATTTGTGCTTTTTGTTTGTCTTTGGACCTGGTTTCCTTCTTACCAGCTGTGCTTTTACTTATGTCGTCTCTCAAATAAAAAAGTTCTATTTCTTCCTGAGTCTTCTTATTTATTGGTCGTTGTACATTAACCCTTTTCCTGATTCTTCCTTTAAGACCTAAAATCTTACTTTCAGGTGCTTTTTCCAATATTTGCGCCGTTTCTAATCACGTTTTTAAGTAGTTGTTTTCTTTATTTTTCTTACAATTCCTGTACGTACTACGAATTGATATTTCCATTATTTCTTGTCTTGCTTTAAATTTATCGTTTTCTGGGTTCAATAAATCAAATTCGGTTTCATGTTTTTTCATTCGGTATAATTTCTTTCCCAGTCTGTATTGTTGTATTATATTGACGAATCGTCTTTAAAGCCTTTTATAGTTATTGAACAATTTTCGGTACCTAATTTTCAATGAATGTGAAGCTGAAGTATTGGATGCGTCACGTGATTGCCCTGATTGTGGATTCGGTTGAGTGTTTTTGTTTTTTGTTTTCGTTTTGTTCTCTCAGAGTTTTCTTTTTCTATTTTCTCGTCCTCAGTGAGCTCTTCAATCTTCTTTTGGTGTTTTTTTGTCTTCGTAATTCCTTCTTCTTAAATTCTTCATATTTTTCCGGGTTTTGTTTGATTTTTCTCGGTACCGTTTTAACTTTTCTGCAGCCGTCAAGGCATATTTAAGCCTAAAACAATAGTGAGTTATCATAATGTAACCCGTACGAAAAACTCAAATTTTGTGAACAAATTTATATAGATTTACAAAAGCGTTGCGTGAATAATTGTCAAAATAAATGTGATAACTGTTTATCACATATATTTTGACAATCAATTCACAAAATAACAAAAAGATTTTCATTCAGGATACCATTAAAATTGAACACTAAATGCAGCCATTTCAACAATATAACGTAATAACTATCGTTATTTCACTGTTATTTTCTAATGTTATCCTGAATGGGTGTTTTGAGCCGAAATACCTACTGAAAAATCTTGTTTGATTTACACACGAAATTAAGTAATAAGTAATTCATTTAAAAATTCGAGGCATTTCATAATTATTTTATTCATACTTATTTATTTAGACTTTAGAACACTAATTAAAACGATGACTTTATGAACCGACCTTTACGATTCCATTACGTCACTTTTGAGTTCCATTCATGCGATAGTAGCGTTAATGGGTAACGTAACCATGCCAATAAAATTTTCAAATGAATTTACTAATTAGTTATCAAACTTTTGTTCAATATAACTTAACATTTCAAATAACAATAAATTAACATGTTTAATAGAAAATAGAATGAAATACACATGAATACGTTACCTGGAGAAAAGCAGTATCGTTTGTGAAATATTTTTCACATGAGTCGAGACAACCACTTCGAGTACGTTTTGTTGGCGAACTGGCTGTCAAAAATTAAATATGGCAGCCACCATAGACTAATAATGTTGCTATATTTGGGAAAATGTATTGAATTGGTAGTATTTTTTGTTGGAAGTCGTTGAAAATGCGGTCACGTACGCGGAAATTCCATCATACGCTATTTTGCAGGACAACCCAAAATCTGGTATTTTAAAATAATTTTCAACCGTAACATGTACATTTTAAGGTTTAAAATTGAAGTTACGGTCATAAATGACCAGTCAAATGCAAAACGTTTGAATAATAATATAACACGACCATATTATGTGACTCTGAACTTGACACAGTAGATGTGGGACATACCAAAAACATCGACCTCATTTTACTTAGTTTGATTTTATTTTTGATTTATAACAGATTCAGACCATATTTTTATTTGATTTATGAGACTATATGTTACTTTATTGTTAAAATAAATGATATGTAATAAAAACTTTTATAAAATTTGATAATTTATTCTGAAAGTGGTCGGACACTGACTTTTTTCAAGGTACAACTTTTTTGGAAAACGCCCACCTACCAAAAACTCAAAAGGCATAACCCTATGCTATGCTGACATTAGGTACACAAAAGGACGACATTCGGTTCAGGGTGGTTGGAATTTGAGTCATAACGCCTTTTTTTGCTTATCATCGTTTTTAAAATTGTTCTTGAAATATGATTGTAAATAAATGTTCATTACATTTGTCCATAAATAACCCATCGATTAAAACAAATGTTTAAAAATATTGTGCCCTAATTAAAATAGCAGGAATTTTTAAGGTTGAAATTGGCACTAAAAGACTGGTAATAGGGGCATCCACCCTAATAACTACAACTGCTTCTTCATTAGCCCAAAAAGTAGGTTTCCTATACGTGAATCCATCCCACAAAAATAAATGCCATGTCTGCTATACCAGTCTAACTTCTTCTTGTACCTACCATGAGATATTCTTGGAATTACTTGTAGAATATTAAAAAAAAAATATTCCGTGAGTCAACCCTTACGATGTCCTTATGAGGACCTGAGCATGAAATGCGATAACGTACTCTCTAATCCTCGTCACCACACGGCATCATATACTAATCATCAATAACTAGTTTTCTAGACTTATATATTTAATAAAGGTGTTGCATATTTTCTTTGCTATTTTTACTCTTTACACATAATCAAAGCCTTTACAATACCATCGCTTGAATGACAAATTATAGCGCGCGATATTATGAGCAAATATAGACAAAAAAAAATTAAACATAAAACTGCTAACCTGTACCACTGGAAACCCTTATGGTAGAACTTATCAAAGAAATGGACTTCCGAACCAGCAGCCCTCACATCGGGATGCACCCTGTAATTTAAATAGACAGTTTTTAAATAATGTTTACTTTAAAACGATTTCAATATCAGCCTATAGCTGTCAATATCAACTTATTGTCTAGAGCTCTGTAATGTGTAGCCGGTGATTGGTTTAGGTAACGTTAATGATCAGCTAAAGCCAATCCTACTTTATATAAGAAAACTGCAAAGCCTTAAAATTATATTGCCTGACTGAAACTCCAAACGGATGCAATATTTTTTCAAAATTAACACAAATTTTAGATTTCATTGTAACGTCGGCAAAAGCATTACGGCGAACACAATTAAATTAGGTGATTGCTAATAGGTTAGCGTGTACACTTTTGGCACTATAATATCTCCTACGCAGTTGATAGCTACCGAGAGTAGTTATAATTTTCTAACGTAGTCGAAATAGACCAAGAAAACACCATCATCAAATTCACATAGTGCCGCAGTCCACCTAAATTTAAGTATTAGTGCCCGCACAGCCGAAATTGTTAGGGAGGAATATAGAAATTTAAAGTGCCTAGTTACTGTGTGCTCGGTGATATAGCAAACACAGTTAACATGAAGCCTGCTATAATATGTGTTTATTTTTAAAACGCGTAAAATCTGCCAACGCTAACAAAAATATTTTTCGTGATAAAGCCATGCTACAGCTATAGGTTGTAGAACGAATGGGTCTGTTCGACCGGAGAAGGACCACGTTCTCGAAGAAGCTCTGCTGTGTGTCGTATGGTGAGTGTAGAGCCGGGGATCCAAACGCAACATTTCTTATCTTACACAAATTACTGGTGGAGATTCGACGGTTGGCTCAAAAGATAGCTAAGTACTCTGATCACTAACATAAGGCATCTTTAAGTGCAATATATAATACCTAGTTACTGTTAGCAACCATTTTTTTTATCAGTTAGTGCTAGGTGTTGGAGGTTAGTGATCGTGTAACATCTGAACGACTTGAACGATTGTGGTAATAATTCACCCAATATATTTTTTTGTCGCGACGATGTTCCATAGCTATGCTAGGATTCGATGTACATGTTTGATTATTGCGAAATAAGAAAATCACTAATTCTGAACCCGGTAGGTGACGCTGTGGTAGAATTATTAATCCATTTTATATACATATTCAATTCACTGTGTATTATTCATATACGGAGTGAATTGGGAGTGAAACTCATCGTACCAGAAATTTATTATTACATTTAAATATATTTATAATTTTTTATTTCGTATTAGAAAAACGTCAGCCGTGCCAGCTAGTATAATCTACTATCCATAGTCTTTAGAGCTACTTCATACGGCAAGCAGTTAGGTATGAATTAGGTTATTCTATTTTCCGTAGTTCATCACAAGTAACACATACTGACTATTTTTAATACGTAGGTACGAGCACACTGGAAGTTATGCAGACTTTCTCGAATGCTGCTTAGTACAACTTGGCTAGTTGTACTGACTCAATGGACAGTTTTCTCTTATTCAGGGCCTTACATAAAGGATAGTTTTCGCTTTCTTCGCATCCCTGCAGATGAGCCCCGAGCGAAACGCTGGCATCATCCGTAACATTTCTTAAATTTCCAATACTATGGTGCAAATAACGACTTATAGTGAAATATATTTTTCCTATTTCATTTGTTTTTCGAATTTTAAAACGGGTACATAATATAGGTATGTAATTTTTTTATGAAATTATTTATACAACTCTGCACAAAATTTTGTTTGGCCATAGTATTTTTAACCGACTTCAAAAAGGAGGAGGTTCTGAATTCGAGTGTATATTTTTTGTACGTATGTTACGCGATATCTCCGCAGATTGTGAACTAATTTTGATTATTCTTTTTTTAATAAGTAGTTAAGTTAGTACGTCAAGGGTGGTTCCATATAAATTTGGAGAAAAATTCTACTCCTAAGAGTAGCAAATAAATAACTTCTTTTTTAGCAATTTGAAGTCGGTTTTTACTTTTTGTTAACAGTTATAATTATACATATTAAAAGAGCAACCTGGCTTAGTATTTAGTATACCTGACGCATAGAAGAGTAAAGATACGGTTTCTTTACTCATGTGCCACTACTAAGCCAGGTTGCCCTTTTACTACGGTCGTGGATTGTGGTTTCGAATCTCAGTTGGAATTAAAATTTGTGTTATGTAAAAATATTTCTGATTTTTTTTATATAAGATAAGGGTAACAAACGAGTACACAGTCCACCTGATGGTAAGCGGTTGCTGTGGCCCATAGACATCTACATCTATCCTTGATTACGTAATCGTGAGGATTAAGATGGAATGCCTTGTTTCCAGTAAAAAGGGTCTCCGGTTCTCTACACTTACCATACGAAACACAGCAGCGTTAAACTGCTATTTTACGCTGGTATTCTGTGAGAGCGTGGTCCTTCCCGGTCGAGCCGTCCATTCGTGCTACAACTATACCAGTAATATACCTCCATATGGCTCTACCACGTAAAATTGATATGATATGATCATTCCAATTTTCCGATCTTATCGCACATATGCGTTACATTGGATTATAGGATTTATATAACGTATTATATAAATAAAGAAATATTAGAAGTATTAATTGTTACAATTTTTTTAAGTAAAAAGTATTACTTCGTTTGTGTTACAGTTGTGGCTCTAAGATATCAAATCCTATGCATGTTGATGACATCCGATAATAGTTTTTTATAGTTCAAAACGTATGTTCGCGTATATAAATTACAGATGGACAACCATCCAGACTGGAAACAATAATTTGTAGGTTATACAAACACTTGTTCCGTACGGAATTTGAACCCGAGGCCCCGCATTTAAACGCTTAGCCACTGCGCTACTAAACAAGTAGATAATTGTCACCATTATCTTATAAAAAAAAAATTACAAAAATCTCGGTGAAGAGAAGCAACACGTATGATACTACAGCTGTCTGGTGCTGCACTATTCCTATTATAGGGCAGTTTTTTTTAAACGTTACCCCCATACTCGGATTTTCTCCCGTACCGTGCAGGCAGTTTACAAAAATAAATTGCACAAGGGCAAACATCCAGACCAGGAACAATGATTTGTAGGCCATACAAATACTTGCTACGTGCGGAATTCGAACCCGCGGCTCCCGGCGCTGCAACTCATTGCTAAACCACTGCGCCACGGAGCCGTCATTATTATACGCGTTGCTGCATTAATATGTTTGTATAGCGACTACGACAAAATCTTTAAATCCATAAATCTGTTCTTTAACAAAATTCGTTTATGCATATTATGTATGATAGTACACTTTCGTTAATAATTTTTTACACCTATTATATCTTAGTAGGCAAATATAAAATAAAAAATAAAACATAAATTTTATTAGAAATTACTCTCTGGAAAATCATTGTCGAGTTTCTTAAATGATTTTAGTTTATAATGTGAAATTTTAATTTTTTTATCTTACCTTAAAAACTCCAAAAGTGCGCGAGTTCCACATTTCTTAACACCAATAATCAAGGCATCTGGCAGTCTCTTAATCGGCACCAAATTCTGTTTTTTCAGTCTCCTATATTTATTTTCAAAGCTATCTTCCGCATTATATCCAAGAAGTGAGACAAAGCGCATCGTTGCACTTTTGTAATTTGATATGTGATGCGTTTTAAAAAAAGACTTAAGACTGAACTACAAAAAATATTTTTTATAAATTATTTAATTTATTTAAAAATTTTAGCTTCTTATTTTTATAAAAAATATTTCACTCACCTTTTCTTCGTCAACTGAACAGGTATTCAAAACATAAAATAAATAAAATAGAAATAATAATATGAAATATATAAATATAGTTTGTTTCGAAAAAGCCGGACAAAATTTCATTGCTTTTTTTGGTATACATTGGCACAGTTTTGTTACTGGTGCAATAACAGAGATTTTCCTTTTATTAATTATTTGCAGTTATTTACTTAAGATAATATGATATATATTAGTTCACATAAGATATTCACGTGTTTTTATTTAACTCTACCTTATGATCTAACAGCATGTAATCACTGCGTTTACTTATCATTTTTCTGTAGGTGTACCTGTACTGTACTGACGGAGAGGAATCCCACCGCGCAAACTCAAAATTATGCCGTAGCGAAGATACGCCAATGAGAAGTAAAAGTCTAAAGGTTATAATACGCATACGTGTTTCTTGCACTGCAAATTATCTAACACAGAACATTGTATAATTATTATAAACCGAGTATTAAGTTTTTTATTTATATAATTTTTTTGTTGTGGTTAATTTTTAATAAGTATTTTGCCTGAAAAAGACCAAATAAGATCACCAAGTTGTAAGCTTTTCGCTATCTACATACTTGGCCTCGTCATTGCAGCAATAGTGCCCTCGACTCCATTATTTTTACCTTTTATTGCTTTAATAATCTTTTATTTTTCTCTCAATTACGTTAATTTTTCCAGTGTCTTGACTTTATCTGACAAAAAATATTTATTGCTCTTGTTGTTTACGGAGTCGTTCCGCAGAACACCATCTTCTAAAAGCTCTTTTACGTTTAATTTACTTACTAGCGGATACGACTTAGAGCCATGGTAGCTCAGATGGTTAGCGCTCGCTGTAAGTTTCACAGTACGCGAGCAACCCGGGTTCGATCCCCGCCGGCACCAATGAAATTGTTAATTGCAATTTTAAGTGCTGATTTACCACGTGCTCGGCGGTGAAGGAAAACATCGTGAGGAAACCTACATGTCCGAGAAATAAAAAAAAAATATTTCGAAGACATGTGAAGTTCGCCAACACGCATTGGGGCAGCGCGGCGGACATTTCCTTGCCCTAAAAAACCCTCTCAGAAATGAGAGGAGGCCTGTGCCCAGCAGTGCGACGTATATAGGCTGTAACTTTACTGGCGGATTCGTATTAATAGGTAATTGTTTTATATAAATAAAATTTTCAGCGAAGTAGTCAACTGCTGCTAATCATAATCACATAAACCAACGTATCAGCACTGGTTCACGCGGCAAAAGATTCAAGGGAGTTTACAGGATATTTTTTACTTTCAACTTAGAACTATTAATATTCAAATTCTCACCACTTCATGGTTGAGGCATTCTCTGCCAGTTAGGCAGCTGGCAGAGAATCACATATGATTAAGTTATACAGTAATCTATGGATTAAGTCCTCCCTTTGTATACTTTTGTAAAAAGGAATGCAAGAATAAATTTAAAAAAAATACTGACACCTCAGACCAACAAAAAAGATGAGACGGAGCAACAATTGGGAGAACAATTGGGTATATTTCAAGTTTTCATGTGACGTCGAAACTATGCTCAACCTCTTGACACGCACTCACGCAAACATCCGTCTGTCTTCTTTTTTATTTCTTTAACAACCCTTTAAAGGCTACTGGTGGATGTCCACATATGTACCTTAAACCATAGTTCCTTAAATGAATGAGTGCGTATTTTCAATAACTTGAAAATGGTTTTGGCTTGGTTTCGGTATCACTAGAAAACTACGCAGCGCTCCGTTTATCTTTCTTTGTTGGTCTTAGTATTGAAACCTTGTAAAGGAGTCAATCGTTTTTGGGCCCACTAGAAATTTTCGCGACCCTCAATGGTATTATATACAAAAAAAAGATACCAATTTATTATCGTAAATTGCATAAAGATTTTATGAAAATCTAAACGGAATCAAGAAATCTGAAAAATAGAGTTGTTTTGATATTTGTGTTCATGTCATTGGTTCAGATAACGTAATATAAAAAAAAATTGTAGTAGAGATGTGCCTACTCGGAAAAACTCCACTCGAGTTAACTTGTGTTGAAATTCACGTAACTCGAATAGTACTCGAGTTACGCAACTCGAATTGGCGGAACGAATCTGTGTCAGTTTGTTACAAATTATTTTTATATTTGTTCTTACATCCATGATAATTATTATTACTTAACTTAATTGGTAGTTATATATTATCGCTTTGCGTATAGACCCTTTTTACTGGAAAAGAGGCATTCTATCTTAGTCCTCACGGCTGACAACGCATCTGCATTTAAATTCGCAAACGAAGATAGATGTAGATGTCTATGTGCCACAGCAACCACTTACCATCAGGTGGACTGTGTGCTCGTTTGTCACCCTTATTCTATAAAAAAAAAGACAATCTTCATAAAATAATATCACTCTAACTTTATGACGTAGCGTAAAGTTAATGTTATTAATAATTTAACTATAACGCATTATACTTAATCAGCTTATTGATATTACATAATATATCAATAAATTGCTCGAATTAGTAAGTCGAGTTCATTACCTCATTGTAGACAGACACTGCATTGACCGTAAGATAAAGATGCGACTCGAGTAGAATTTTGTGACTCTAGTGACTCGGGTTTTATCATGTCACTCTATTTGTAATCGAGTTTTTGAGTTATACGAATTAACTATTTACAGTCCCTGCATCGATTGAAGTTTATAACTCGAGTAGAGAATAGCGATCATCTTAGTTAAAGCATTTTTAAATAGGTACATTTATTAAATAAGTAATATGTGGCAATATCGACGGCTCCGTGGCGCAGTGGCTTAGCAATGAGTTGTTGCGCTGGGGGCCGCGGGTTCGAATCCCGCACGGAACAAGTATTTGTATGGCCTACAAATAATTGTTCCGGGTCTGAATGTTTGTCCTCGTGCAATTTATGTTTGTAAACTGCCTCCACGACACAGGAAAAAATCCTAGTGTGGGGGTAACGTTTTTTAAAAAAAAAGAGAAAAAATCAAATATGAAATGAAATACAAATATTTATTATTTATTTATTTGTAGTATTTCCATGTTTTTTATTTACTACAGACATGTGTAGTATTTTAAAATCTATAAACTGCTGTATATCTTACAAATCGCTTCCATTTTTCAAAATAATGCCACACTGACGATTTTTGTTTTGTTGTTGCATTGTTATCATTCATACTTTAAACAAACAAGTATATTTAAATCAACTTTCATGTTATGCACTACTTATACGAAGTAACAAAAAATAAACAACAATGATAGCAAAATCATGATATAATAAATCAAACTAAGTTCATACTTGACTACAACATGCCAGGTGCAAGTTTGAATTTGGATGTAACCAGTGACGTCACCCGCGGCAGCTTATACTACAAGTGAATTAGTGAACTGACATCTATCTAGCGCTCTCCGAATTTACACGGTGCGGTGCGCCGAGTTGACTCGGTAACTCGAGTGGACTCGAGTAAAATTTATTTACACTCGACTACCGAGTTACACAAATTCACTCGATTGAATCGAATGAAAACAGAGTTCGAGTTGCATCACTACTGTAATAATAGAGTTTGTGGTAAGGCTTAATGGTTATTTTAAAATAAGTTTTGGTAGCAAAATTAGTAAATAGCAAAAAGTTTATACTTGTTTGTTTACAAGAATATAAAATAAATATCGTCTCATCGATGCACAAGTGTTTAACATAATATGGATTTTAGACTTTATTTCCTTTTTATTTATTTATTTTTGTGGTCGCATGGTAAAATTATCAATTACATTCGAAATTGGAAAATGAAACTTGATGAGTTTATTTAATTAATATAAGAGTATGTATGTAATACAAGAGTTTACTTTTACACCAAGAATTCTGAAAAATCTATAAGATATATTATTTATAATGTTTTACCTAAAACAAATGACAAACACAGGTCTTAGAACCTTATTAGTGAGTTAAAAGTGACAAAGTATTAAAGTTTTATGTTATTACTAAAATCTAAATTAAATAATATATAGAGTAAATACACAAAAGAAGTTTATGTGTATGTTAAAAGAAAATTAGCGCCAATGGGTCGAGGAATTTAATAAAGCTTCTCTATTTGATGTAGCTTCATCGGCTTTGAAGAGCGATTCAACTGCATTTAGATATAAATACCTTATGTATTCAGCAAGTTGCTCCATAAACTTGACAATACCAAATGGCATCAAACATGGATCCTGAATTTATGCCAGTCAGAGTTTAGTTAATTAATATAAGAGTATGTATGTAATACAAGAGTTTACTTTTACACCTAGAATTTTGAAAAATCTATAAGATATATTATTTATAATGAATTACCTAAAACAAATGACAAACACAGGTCTTAGAACCTTATTAGTGAGTTAAAAGTGACAAAGTATTAAAGTTTTATGTTATTACTAAAATCTAAATTAAATAATATATAGAGTAAATACACAAAAGAAGTTTTTCTATATGTTAAAAGAAATTTAGCACCAATGGGTCGAGGAATTTAAGAAAGCTTCTCTATTTGATCTAGCTTCATCGGCTTTGAAGAGCGATTCATTTAACTGCATTTAGATATAAATACCTTATGTATTCAGCAAGTTGCTCCATAAACTTGACAATACCAAATGGCATCAAACATGGATCCTGAAGTTATGTCAGTCATAGTAGATAGATAGTACATATATTTATGTGTAAATAAGTAGTTTTTACTTGTACTAGAAGCAAATATACAGTTTGCATAAGTATTGTTACTTAGTTAAGCCATTTTTACTTTGGTAATGGTTATATCCTTGTGGAACAGATGCTTCATTATGCTTAGACTGCTGTGTTGTTAACTCTGCAGAAAGGAATATTATTTTTTCATTTACTATCAGATAATTATTATAAAAATAATATCCTTTTTCCCTACATGAAACCAGTGAAAATAAGAAATCAAACAACTTTTACAAATATTGTTGATGTAAATCCATAATGAATACTTTAGTATTTGGTTATCTGGAGCTGATTAATGTTGTATATTTTATAATAATTTCTTGATTATTTAGCATACAGGCAGAGGCAACAAAATACTGTCAGAAATATGGAAATATAGTTTATTTACATTGAAGTATAGTATATATATAGACTTATCTTATATCTCTTATTATTGAATATGTCCTGATTTCTAACAATATCATATGTGGATGTGTTTTTTGGCTTCTTCAATACAACCATAAACATAGACCCCACACACTATTTAGATTGCAATTAATATAGAAAAACAAATATATTAATAATAATTATTATTTAGTATAGTACACTCTTTACAATGTTCATTAACTTTTTTCAGGTGGATTGCTTAGAATAAATGTGTGTCTTGTAGGCTGAAATCTTGCAGAGCTGCTCGTAAGCAGAGACAAAAAAGTATATGGATATTGAAGACAACAGTCTTATATCACATAAAATATTCTTATGATTCCTAACAATTTCATAAAAGGACATGTTATTATCAAGTTATTTTGAAAAAATCTTTGATATGAATTGGTTGGAATGATAATGACTCACAATAATAAATACAATTAAATTATACATGTGTTTTATTATCCTTACACAACCAGTTTAAAACATCTCACTTCATATTTATCAACATAAATAAACATGATATTACCTAGTCATTTTGGCTTTAATGGTGTTTGGGGTATAATAACTAATCAGTTAATATATTTTAAAGCAAAGTTTACACACTGCACCTTTACTAACCAACAAAGATATATCAAAATGAAGTCTTAACACCGCGCCTGTCTGTCTGTTCCACTATTAAAAGACTACTTTTGAAATGATTACAGTAATAAATACACTGGTATTTTACTTTGTGTTTTTATCCTTATACAACCAGGTTAAAACATCTTTCTTACTATATAGCATGTAAAGGTAATATTATAAATGAACATATTATTTTTTATTCATTTTGGCTTTAATCATATTTATTTAATTACTGTAATGGTGTTTGTGATGTATATTCACTAATCAATCAATACATGTAAAAAATAGCCTCCACACCATGTTTCTTTGTCAATGTACTATTTTTTTCCGGAACTACTAAAAGGATTTTCCATCAGTCTAAAAGTACCTATAAATGCTGAATGTACCTGCAACTTTTTTTATGCTATTAATTATTTAGCTGTTCTATTCTATTCTATATACACTATTCTAACTCATAATACTAATAGAAAATAGCTTTTAGTTTAGGCTCAGAAGGGCTAGAACCCAGAGCCGTTAAGCCAGATTAAAAAAAATAGCGTTTAGTTTCTTTCATAGACTTAGGATCATAGACTTAGAATATACTAGCGTATAGACCACCTGACAGCCCGAAAACGCGTGACCAATTTTGATTTGTCATTGTGTGCGTTAGCTAGTGATGTATATTTTACTTAAAAGGACTATCGAAAATGATTGTTAAGGAAGCGGTAAAAAGATTATAAAAAATTGTTTAGTGCATGAAGTTGAATAACTTCAAAAATAAACTGAATTTTACCATGATAGTTCTAAAATCATTAAAAAATATTCATATAACATGTTCCTGGGAATAAGCTGAACCTACCTGCCTTTTGTTGGATTTTAATTCAAATGTATAAAATCCCAGGTGACTTTACCGAAAAACCTAAAAAAACTCCCCAATAAACAGATCAGAATGTTGTATTTTCGGAAATTATTTTTTAACATATTGTTAATATAAATAGGTAGATACTTAACTAAGTATATACCTATTTATATTTTATAAAATGTTTTGATGGGAAAATAAAAACAGGGACACAGTACGTAATGACTGCTTTATTTATCATATAAGTATTACTTTGATAATTACATATATTTAATAATTAAATACATTATAGAAGTTTATTTTAACATTCGATTTAAATATGAATGTAAACTTATTAATTTAAGTAAGGAAACTTGTAGGAATCAGTTAAATAAGATTGCTCTGTTTAAAGGGCAATATGTTTATGAGGCTTCATCATGCTTCATGTTTATATTCTTTCATCTGTCCCTGAAAAGTATAAAGTAATAATAAATTTATTATCGTTTTAGCTGCATGAATTTTAAAAACATAATGATCTTAACAGAGTAAAGTGCACCAAGCGTCTGAGGATACAGATGCACTCTCTATTCTCTCAATCTCGGTATGTTAAGAAAATGGTCATCATTCATGGACTGACCGCGGCAAGTGCAACTTAATCTCGCAGATCTATTGATCCGCGAGATTAAGTTGCACTTACCACGAGTTCCTCTTCTCTACGACTAACCCTGTAGGTGATGAACCACGCTATTTAAGCCCTCGGCACAATGTCGTCGGCCATCAAGCATGAATCGGGCATCGAGCGGTGTGGGTATCAAATACGAGTACTATGGAATTTATTAAAGTTGGTAAAAATTACCTTGCTTACATCCGCTAGATAAAATAAAATTATGTGTCTTACCTAGTTTGAAGAGACTCTTATAACTTTAATATAATGGATTTCCACAAAGTAACGACTGATTATATTAATTATATGGAATTTATACTAGCGCGTCTCATGCGCGGGCGTCTAGTGGCGCTTCAGGAGCATTATTAAATATCTAACCTAACTACGCTAAAAGTTTTATCATTGTGACTTGGGAATATAATCTGAAGCTCCGCTCAGCCCCTTGAAAATAGCGTGATGCTATGAATATTGTACTAGTGTGACCGTGAGGCTGTGCGGTTGGTTAAGTAAGGTTATACATTAATTTTGGTTGATAAATAGTTACTTAGTTGGGTTCATAATGGCTTAAAGAGGATAATCTCAAGATTATTTTGTCTTTAATGTACTACAGTTTTATAATGTATGAAAATCTGTCTCTATATTTATCTAAAGTTTTGAAAGTTATGTTTTGAAGTCTTATTATAACAATATTTTACTTACTGGTACAAATAATGTAGAAATGACTCCTTTAATACAATTGTTTTATTCTACTTTTCTTTTATACTTCTCAAGAAAATGTTTGCTGCAAATTGTTGAGTTCTTCTTTGCATTCAACCAACCGTCAATGAACCTTAACCACTTTTTCTAATTATAGAATCCGGAGAATCTGTTTGAAAAACGGCAAAATAAAATTACATTTAGAACGCAAACCGAGTTTATTTTCTTGTTGTGTAAGCAAGTCTATCGATTCATTATAAACATTCAAGATAAATATCGACATTAATTTTGATATAGTTGAGTCAATCCCTAGCGTACATGTAAAATATTTTGTATAAAAATGTATTTACCAAATTCATGCAAATTATCAACAACGTGACTTTTTCTTTGCAAAATATCAAAATTAACAAAATAATTGAATATATCATATTTAAAACAGTATGTAACATATTTTAACCAAAATAAACGCGTCATAACATTGACGATGTCTCGAGAATTATCAGATATGTGAATTATCAGATATTATCATTAACACTCATCACGGAACAATCATTTTGGAAAAAGTTACTTACTGTAACAACCACCATTTAGATTACAAAATACTCGACAGTTTCAAAATGACTGTGCCGATGTCATTGCATCGAGTCACAGAGTCATGATTTGGTATCCTTTCATCTGCATTTCAGCCACAGGATTTCTCCACTCATGTTATCCATACGCCAGTATATCCCAAGTCCATGCTTACTCACTTACTGTCTATGCTTAGGACATACTAGCGCATAGACCAACATAGTGCAAGGAGAAAAATCTTATGGCAAAATGCAAGATAGAAAAGGATACCAAATCTCATGACTCTGTAACTGATTTTGAATGACAGGTCGGCACATTCGGCACGCAAGAAATAGCCTGAGATATTTTGTAATTTTTAAAGTGTAATAGTGGTTATTTTTAGTAAGTAACTTTTTTCCAAAATGGTTAATTGTTCCGTGAGTGAGTCTGCTGTTAATAATAGAAATAATCATGATAATTTCACATATCACAGGTAAATTCTCAAGACATCTTCAATGTTATGACGCGTTTATTTTTGGTAAAAATTTATGTTACATACTGTTTTAAATATAGAATATATTCAATTATTTTGTTAATTTTGATATTTTGCAAAGAAAAAAGTCACGTTGTTGATAATTTGCATGAATTTTGTAAATACATTTTTATACAAAATATTTTACATGTACGCTAGGGATTGACTCAACTATATCAAAATTAATGTCGATATTTATCTTGAATGTTTATAATGAATCGATAGACTGCTTCACAACAAGAAAATAAACTCGGTTTGCGTTCTAAAATGTAATTTTATTTTGCCGTTTTCAAACAGATTCCTCCGATTCTATAATTAGAAAAGTGGTTAAGGTCATTGACGGTTGGTTGGAATGCAAAGAAGAACTCAACAATTTGCAGTAAACATTTTCGAGAAGTATAAAGAAAAAGTAAAATAAAACAATTTCATTAAAAGGAGTCATTTACATTATATGTACCAGTAAGTAAAATATTGTTATAATAAGACTTCAAAATATAACTTTCAAAACTTAACTAACAAAACAAAGAGACAGATTTTCATACATTATAAAACTGTAGTACATTAAAGACAAAAAATCTTGAGATTATCTCTTGCCATTATGAACCCAACTAAGTATCTATTTATCAACCAAAATAATGTATAACCTAGCTTAACCAACCGCACAGCCTCACGGTCACACTAGTACAATATTCAGCATCATGCTATTTTCCCCAAGGGGCTGAGCGGAGCTCGGAACTTCGGATTATATTCCCAAATCATAACGATAAAACTTTAGCGTAGATAGGAGATATTTAGTAATGCTCCTCAAGCGCTACTAGACGACCGCGCATGAGACGTGATAGTATAAATTCCATAGTATTTGATACTCACAACGGTCAATGCCCGATTCATGCTTGATGGCCAACGACATTGTCGCGAGGACTTAAATAGCGTGGTTTATCCCCACAGCGTTATTCGTAGAGAAGAGGAACTCGGAGTAGATAGCTGCGCAGATCAATAGATCTGCGAAATTTGTTGCACTTGCCGCGGTCAGTTCATGAATGAGTGACCATTCTCAACATACTGAGATTGAGAGAATAGAGTGCATCTGTATCCTCAGACACTTACTGCACTTTACTTTGTTAAGATCATTATGTTTTAAAATTCATGTAGCTAAAATGATAATAAGTTTATTATTACTTTATACTTTTCAGGGACAAATGAAAGAATATAAACATGAAGCATGATGAAGCCTCATAAACATATTGGCCTTTAAACAGAGCAATCTTATTTAACTCATTCCTACAAGTTTCCTTCCTTAAATTATTAAGTTTATATTCATACTTAAGTCGAATGTTAAAATAAACTTCTATAATGTATTTAATTATTAATTATTAAATGTTTGTAATTATCACAAGTAATACTTATATGAAAAATAAAGTAGCCATTATGTTGTAATTGTTTCTGTTTTTGTTTCATCAAAACATTTTATAATATATAAAATATAAATAGGTTTATACTTAGTTAAGTATCTACCTATTTATATTAACAATATGTTAAAAATAAATTCCGGAAACTGCCCACGGCAGTAAATATTTTCTCCAAAGATCATAGCTCGAAAATACAACATTCTGATCTGATTATTGGGGAGTTTTTTAGGTTTTTCGGTAAAGTCACCTGGGATTTTATACATTTGAATTAAAATCCAACAAAAGGCAGATAGGTTCAGCTTATTCCAGGAACATGTTATATGAATATTTTTAATTATTTTAGAACTATCATGGTAAAATTCAGTTAATTTTGAAGTTATTCAACTTCATGCACTAAACAATTTTTTATAATCTTTTTACCGCTTCCTTAACAATCATTTTCGATAGTCCTTTTAAGTAAAATATACATCACTAGCTAACGCACACAATGACAAATCAAAATTGGCCACGCGTTTTCGGGCTGTCAGGTGGTCTATACGTTAGTATATTCTAAGTCTATGGTTTCTTTTTAGGTTATTGTGATATTCATATTTTAATTTCTCAGTATTCCCGTTAGATGCGATAAAACTAATATTAATTTTGTAATCTATGGATTATAAGGAATAAATCGACATACATTTTATTAAGTGTCCCTATAATTTGTAGTGGGCCCATTCTCCATACAAAAAGAAATTGTCTCCTTTGGCTGGTCTCTTAAATAATCTCATCAGTGCAATCCCTATACTTAGGTCCATATTCATCCATTTCCATCTTGAATCAATTCCAAACCATCCTCTTGACTGCATATTATATTATACAACACACATACATAGGTATCTACATATGTACATGCGTAGTACATTTTCCTGAGCATTTAAAAATACTTTTAGTCCACTTAAAAAAAAGGAGATTCTGAATTCGACTGAATATTCCTTCTTGTATGTATGCTATAAGATCCGACGGTATGACTTTGCATTTATGGTCTGGAGACTGCGTTTGGAGACTTATGATCGTTTGGGAGAGGTAAAGCCCTAGTGTGAGATTCTACTTGCGTAGACACTTTGGCAGCCTCTCATCGTTACGGCGGCATCAGAGGCAGCTGAACTAAGAAAGTGGCGCAAATATGACTTTCTGAGAGATGACTACATATTTTTTTTTTTACGTTGTGTTGAAGTTCCTAAAGGAACTGTATCCGCGACTGGTCATCGCTGCGTGTGATAAGAGGGTTGGTTCTTTTCTCGCTCAAAGACTAAGTATAAATTTTCAGAAACGCAGCCAGCATTCTTGGCACGATACCACGGGGAGTAGTACTGTGTGATAATTTAAGTTTTTTCTTTTAGCTTTTATTATAGTTTCTTAATATTGTATGTTTCAAATGTAACTAATATTTAGGAAAGAAATATCAACTTTTATATTTGCCGAACAAATTAACTAAAGGGTAGTCATGAAATCTGTCAAATATTTCACTTCATTCATGCGCCGCCCTGGTGGCAGAAAAAGTCGTGAGTGCATTAATTATCGATCTATTATCATTATTATAAATCTATTTTCGGGCAAGAATCAAAATTAGAAGCGTTGTCAGCTCTGAGGCCTAAGTAAGTATATTTATGAATGCTACGTTTATAGTAAAAGGTTCTCCATTTCTCTACATCCACCATAAGTATATACACAGCATCATTAAGCAACTATTTAACGCTGGTGTCATGTGAGAGTGTGACCCGTTTCCGGTCGAGTCGACCTATGCGTGCTATATGTATTGCAACCATATTAAAGCTTGACTCTACCACGTAGATAGACCCTTCAAGTATCCTCTATCTACGCTTCAAGATCGTCTATTAGAAACTAGAAATATGTACCTATTGGATTAATTTGTACAATTTTAGGGTACACAGGTACCATAAAATATAATCTTTGATCTATGCTATTTAAAAAAAAATGTTTTTTTTACCAACTTCAAAAAAAGAAGGAGGTTCTCGATTACTGTTTTTTTTTATGTGTGTTACCTCAGAAATTTTTTCTAAGTGAACCAATTTTGATGATTCTTTTTTATTTAATGTGGTCTCATATAAATTTGATCAGGATCTGACCAGTAGTTTTTAAGTTATCCTTAATAATACGTATTTAATTGACTTCGAATACATTGATGATCTACTCATTTTATTTATATTGAAGTCAAATTGTACAATTTTTTTAATTTTACCACTTGTTTATGTTTTTTTAAATCTTTAATAATATAGTCTTCGGTAGGCGTCGGCTAGGCGCTAGTAATAGTTTAGTATTAATAATCTGTGGTAATATTGTGTTGGCAGCACTGAGACTGACAAATGACAACTATCTAAATAAAAACAAAATTGTTGTGTTGAACTTTGTAGCCGTGAAATAATTTAAAATGACAGTCCAGCAGCTTAACTCGAATATTTCTGACGACTCTGATGATATGGTTAGTTTACCATCCGAAGAAGAAGTTTACAGACGAAAATACCAGTTGTTGTTAGAACGATGTGAAGTATTACAACAGGATAACGAAAGAATTGTAAACAGGTTCGTGTTTATGTGCAGTGGAAGTGTAGCTTTTAAAAAATGCAAATAAGAGTTACTTGTCATTACAGGATACATGAAGTAAAGAAAATTACAAAACGCTACAGGAAAGATATAAAACTACTGATTGAGCGATTGGATAAACATGGCGATCAATTCAGAACAACGTCTGTGGAGATAGATGTAAAGCCTGAATTGACGTCGCGAATTACTCGTCCTGTAGCCAAGGCACAACCTTTTGTAAGGATTGCCGAAAAACAAAATTCTAGTGGTGGCAAGAAGCCGGGATCTAAGAGAAAAAGTAAAGCTGATAAGGTATCTAACTGGTTTATTATTTGGATAATGTTTTACTTTCCAAGTTTATCTAGACAGGTGTCATTCATAAGAAAATTTATATTCATATAATTTGTTATTTTTTTAATGCCCAGCTACTTACACTTTATTGGTTATGTTACAGCCTGAAAGAGACCCAAATGCTCCAAAAAAGCCATGTAATGCTTTTTTCCAATTTTGCCAAGAACAGAGGCCCTTGGTTGTAGCAGAAACAACTTCAGAAATGGGAGCAGAACCTACTAAACAAGAAGTAACAAGACAATTAGCATCAAGGTGGAGATCCCTAACAAATGATGAGAAAAGAGTAAGTATGAAAAAGCAGTTTTAAGTCTGATTTTACATCATATATAAAATATATATGTAATGGGTATTTAAATTGTTTGAAAAAGGCGAACGCCAGGCTTGTATGGGAATTTCGTACAGCTAATAAAATTTCGTGTTTTGGGATATTTTTTGTTTTAATTGGTAGTTAGTAGGAGAGACAAACCCTTTTTAAATTCTTAAATTTTTAAAACTGGACGTAAAAGTTATAACCAGTTTTATTTTTTAAGGTTATGTACTAGTGTACCAATGTAGATTGTTACATATAGGCACATAAACATTGTTTTGGTGATAAAGTAAATGTTCTAGATTGCTTGTCGCTATCTTTGTAGTGTATTACTTGCCATTAAGTAGGTAGATTGAGATGAGGATCGTACCTACTCAGCAGGGTGCATTAGGAGATACCTATATCCAGTAGTGGACTGCAACAGTTTGATAAAGATGAAGTTCTGATGGGGTTTTGAGTGTAGGTAAATAAAACAATACTTTGTTTTTGTAATTGTAGTCACAAACCACAAACCAAAAGAACAGTAAAGAACTGAAAGACAAATTTTCTTTACCTGTCAATAAATAATTGCCATATGAACAAAAAAAAATATAGATGACGAAAATCATTCCTATAATTAAATCGTTAAACATTATGATTTTATGCATTCTTAGGTATAATATATATATATATATATATATATATATATATATATATATATATATATATATATATATAACCTCTAAAAACATAACTGCGTAAAAACATAACTAACATGAAAATAAATGGCTTAGTTTCCTTAATATGTGGTACAAATTCTATAACACAACAACAAAAAAAGAATGCGGTACAAACTATGCTGTTCACCTTTATCACATAAAATTCTGTAGTTGGTATTTACTTTTGCCTGGCAGAGAGTGCTAAATTTTATCCTTTTTTTATATACAGCTTTAATCTGTTGAGTTTAATCTATACAATTTGCAATTAAATTATTTTCAAATGTCATTGTAAATTATGGAAAATATGAGCAAATGCAATTTACATGGTCAACAAATTAGGTGTTTTACAAATCAAATCACAACTTGCTGTGATTTGTAAGTTGTAATGAATATTTGGTATTCGGTATCACTCATATCACTAACACTAAAGATTTTAACCCTTTCACTGTCCCATTATCCTTATGTGAACATTTAGATTGTTTAACTATTGTTTATTTCACAGACAGGGAAACTGTTAAAGCTGTTCCTTTCATGAGTTCCTTTTACTTTTTATTATTTGAATTGACAAATGGACCCGCAGTCCACCTGATGGTAAGTGGTCATGAACCCCTGTTACAAATTTTAAACGAAAATTGGCTTTAGATGAGTAGTCAGTCACCACTGAGCTTAAGATGGATTGCCTCACAGCATGAATTATATAATATATGACTTCTGTTGTTTTAAGCTTGAATGGTCGGCTCAGACGGTAAGTAGAGAACCGAAGACCTTTTTTACTGAAAACCAGGCCATCCATCTTAGTCCTCAGAGGTGACAACACATCTTCATTTTGATTCTTAACTGAAGATAGATGTAGATGTCTATGGGCCATAGTATCCTCTTACCATCAGGTGGACTGTGTGCTCATTTGTCACCCTTATTCTATAAAAAGAAAAACATACTAGCTTGGAAAACTACAGTATGACTTACATTTTGAACTTTTACCATAAACTATTAAATAATGATTTACCATTTATTTAACTATTATCTAATGAGCTGTCGCACAATGTGTGAAAAACCTTAGTAATCCACATTCATTTAGGTCGAAAAAAAAATGCCGGCAAGATGTTCATATTCTTTGCAATATGTATATCCACAACTAAAAAATGGAAACCCGCCATGTGTCAACACATAAATTTTATATTTTGGCAAATTTTTGTTACAGGTATATGTGGCTATGTTCGAGAGATCAAAAGAAAAGTATGCAGAAGAAATGTCAGCCTATATAAAAAAGGAGCAATGACAGTAAAATCCAGAATATCTTATAACTCTCTTGTGATAGTCGGCGTTAAGTTAATTGATATTAAAATATTTTACCAATCAGAGACGTTTTTAATTACTATTTAACATGCTACTAAATCATTATAATTCTTAAAACTGTATAAATCCTAAAATAGTTAAACTTATCTCAATCAGCAAAGAAGTGTTAAGTTCTCATCGGGCGTCGGCATAGGCGTCGTTCGCGCGCCGAACCGCGTGTTGAATTATTTTAATTTTTCATTAACTTTTAAACTATGCGTCCAAATAACATGCTATACAGAGAAAATTTATCTTCATAAAATTGTCTTGACGATGAAGTAACTTTCGTTCGTAAGGATTAATATGCCACGCCTAATATTTAACATGCCAGGTGGGATTGTGGTCAAACACTGGTTTATAAGTAAAAAAAAAACGCCCATAAATCAATTCTCAATATTTTTTTGACATAATATAATTATTGTGGCTTATGTATAAGAAATAGGCATATGGTACCAGGAACTTTTTTTAGATTTAGGAAAGATCTATATTTTTGTAGAACATAGTATTTACGTATCACTAACTATTACGCCAGCGCACGCGGATAAAGCAGTTCGGGAGCGCTTTTTTTCCGGCTTAACAAAAATCAATATTTAAGGCTAGCTCAGAAGGTGTATTCTAATGCTAGATAGCCTATACTATTCCTCGTGAATCTGGCTGTAATATACAAAAAGAATTTATGAAATCGGACTGGATCCAGAGATTAGCGTGTTTAAGCAAACAAATACCCTCTTCCGCTTTATTATATTAGTATAGATATCATAGACTTAGAATATACTGGCGTAATAGATATAGATATATTCTATGTCATTCTCTCGTAGACCTATCCTACAAATTTATATATTTGTCTCTTTTAGTGTCGCTTTTTCGTTTCATTGAGTTTCAAATCACAACGATGCTAAAGAAGTTTTACTTCAATAATATATTTCATAGGTAATTTTGCACTTAAAATGTGAATACAGATTGCTTTTATTTACTTTATTTGTAAATAATTATAGTGGATTGATCTCTCAGTCTAAGTAAAGAAACTTGTCGACAACTTCGAGCGTAGTACTCCTAACAACTACCAGCATAGGTGTGACATGGATGTTACACATGACTTGTTTTGTCCATGTTCATCTTAATGCTATCCGTTGGGAGATAAGTGATGTACTCGCCATTGATATTAATACCGTATGCTTTCCAGTCCAGTAGCTTGAAAACTTCTTCCAATGCAGAGGTGAAGAGTTTCGGGGATATAACGTCACCCTGTCTTACTCCTCTCTGCAGTTGCAAAAATTCATTCATGAAATTACTTACCTAGCTGGCTTACGTTAACTCGGAGCGGCAACGCGTCGCTTCGCGCGCTGGCCACCGCGCAAGGTACCTACTCGTAATCGGTCCGATTCTCAGTAACCACTGACAATAATTCATCATCATCATCATCATCATTACAGCCCTTCACAAGTCCACTGCTGAACATAGGCCTCCCCCAAGGAATGCCACAAAGCACGGTCTTGAGCCACCCGTATCCATCGACTTCCTGCATGTCTTACCAGGTCGTCACTCCATCTAGTGGGGGGACGCCCTACACTTCGTCCGCCGGTACGAGGCCGCCACTCGAGAACCTTTTTTCCCCATCGGTTGTCGGTTCTTCGAGCTATATGGCCGGCCCATTGCCACTTCAGCTTACTAATCTGTTGGGCTATGTCGGTCACTCTGGTTCTACTGCGGATATCCTCATTTCTAAGTTTATCACGCAGTGAGACTCCGAGCATAGCCCTCTCCATAGCTCGCTGAGCGACCTTGAGCTTCCTCATCCGGCCAGCAGTGAAGGACCACGTCTCAGTTCCGTAGGTCATCACTGGCAACACGCACTGGTTGTACAGCCTCGTTTTCAAGTTTTGAGGTATACCTGACGAGAAGATGTGCCGTAATTTCCCGAACGCTGCCCAGCCGAGTTGAATCCGTCGATTGACCTCTCGGTCGAAGTTGGACTTACCTAGTCGGACTATTTGTCCCAGGTAAACATATTCGTCAACAACTTCGAGCTTAGTGCTCCAACAACTACCGGCATAGGTGTGACATGGACATTAAACATGATCTTTGTTTTGTCCATGTTCATCTTAAGACCTATCCGTTGGGAGGCACTATTGAGGTCATTGAGCATAGTGCTTAGGTCCTCCAGCGATTCTGCCATAAGGACTATATCATCGGCAAATCGAAGGTGAGTGATGTACTCGCCATTGATGTTAATGCCGTATCCTTTCCAGTCCAGAAGCTTGAAAACGTCTTCCAATGCAGCGGTGAAGAGTTTCGGGATATAACGTCACCCTGTCTTACACCTCTGCAGTTGGATAGGTTTTGTACTCTGGTTCTGTACTCGGATAGCCATCGTAGCCCTACTGTACAAGCATTTCAGCACTTCGATATACCGACAGTCAACTTGGCACCGCTGAAGGACTGCAGCACCGCCCAAATTTCGGCGGAATCAAGGCTTTCTCATAGTCCACATACGCCAGACATAGTGGCAAATTGTACCCTCGGACTTCTGTACAATTTGCCGAAGGGTATGTATGTGGTCTATGGTGCTAAAGCCTTTTCGGAAACCGGCTTGTTCGGGAGGCTGGAAGTCGTCGAGTCTGCGTGCGAGACGATTCGTAATGACTCGAAAACAGCACGTAGACGCGGCTCAGAAGGAAATCGGTCTGTAGTTCTTCAAGAGAGCGTTGTCGCCTTCTTGAAGAACAAGACCACCGCACTTCTGCTCCACGCCTCCGGTGTAGTGCCACCATGTAGGACGGAATTAAAGAGCTTCTGAAGGACTTCAAGTACCGGTTTTCCACCCGCTTTCAGAAGCTCCGCTGTAATTCCATCCTCGCCTGGGGCCTTGCCGTTTTAAGGTGCTGGAGAGCCATTCTAATCTCGCTCAGACTGACGTCCGGGATATCATCGGAATAGTGTCGGATAAGACTCGCTCTTGGATCGTTACCACACTTGCGTGTGGCTCCAACGATGATGTACAGCTGCCCATAGAACCTCTCAATCTCACTCAAAATCTCAGGTGTCCCGGAAACGACGCTGCCAGACTCGGTCTTCAGCTTCGACAGTTGGCTCTTTCTGGCAGACAGATCTCTGGCAAAGACTTTGGAGCCCTGGTTCCGCTCGATCGCTTCTTCAATACGAGCTGTATTGAAGTTGCGCAAGTCCCGCCGCAAGCATTTGGAGATCTGTCTGTTCAGTTGCCTGTATGCTATCAAATCTCCTGAAGACTGCAGCTTCATTTCCCGTCTAACAGCCATGATTAAGAGGTGATCGGAGAGTTTTTGTGTTCTTCTGCGGCGGGTCTTGCAAAACTTAGCTCCGACCGCATGGACAGTTTCCACGAGCTTGTCATTCATATCGTCCACTGCATTGCAATCTTCTAGGCACTGAAAACGGTTTTGTAACTCGAGCTGAAAGGTTTCGGGACTTTGGATTAGAGCACGAGGGGATGAGCGTTGACTTCATTAGACGACACCTCTCCAACTTAACGTTTAGGTTCAGTGTGCCTCTAACCATTCGGTGATCGCTACCAGTTTTCACCTCGCGATCACTGAGACATCACTGAACAGTTGGCGTCTAGTCGTCATAATGAAGTCAATCTCATTTTTGTCGAACCGTCGGGGCTCGACCAGGTCCATTTCTGTGGGGCCGCTTCTGGAAGAAAGAGTTCATCATAAAGAGTCCTCTTTCTCCATGAAGTCGGCCAGCTGCTGGCCCCTTGGGTTCCGTTGCCCTAATCCGAATTTCCTACTTTCAGCTCACTGTTCTCTTGTGCCTAGCTTTGCGTTGAAGTCTCCCATTAACACCGTATAGTGGGTTTTAGAGGAATGCATGGCTCTAGAGATATCCTCACATTTCCTCCACCTCCTCATCGGGGTGTGCCGAAGTTGGTGCATAAACCTGTATGACCTTCAGCGAATACCGTTTGGTGATTCTGAGTATAAGGTACGCAACCCTCGTCGACACACTCCCAATTTTTACAACGTTGTTAACGAGAGACTTGTGGACGATAAATCCGACACCTCCTTGGGACAGATGGTCGCCCTCCCGGTGATAGAACAAGTTGCCGGATTCGAGGATTACCGTGTCCTCCCCCTCTCTTCGGACCTCGGATAACAATAATTCACTCTTATTAATTTATCACGCGATAGCAGAGTATGTACTTTTCTAAACTTGAATGGGTGCCACTTTTCGCGCTTTAATATCCTATGGACGGTTCTGTGATGGACTTGAAAATGCCTAGCGCTCTGGCGAAGGCTAGTTTTGGGTTGGTCTTCGAAATATTGTATCACATTTTCAGTTAACTGGATTGGGTTTTGTCGTGTAGGCGGTCGATCAGGGCGTTGAGACCTAGGATCCACTGGCCGGTTTTCGCTGATGCGCTGAAGAGCTCCTACAATAGTGCGAGGATGAGTAGGGCATTGTCTTAAATGGCCATATCTCTCGCGATATATCCTTATCGCAAGAGCGGCATTTTGACGACATTCTCCGTAAATTAGGATCATGTCCGCATATTCAGCTGCTGTGTAGTTCGGATGTGTATTTGCCATTACGATCACAAGTTTACACAAGCACTAATAACACAAATAAAAACGTCCGTATCGCAAGAGATGTAAGCGTACCTACTAGATTAGAAAACGAAAACAAAACAAAGCGTCTTTATCGCAGTACCATAATCTAATTACACAAAAATTTATAAATAAAACAATAGGTAAGCGTCATTTTCGCGGAAAAGTTAACAAAAATATTAGTCGACGTAATTATGCGCACTACTGTGAAGAAGTGTGTCAAGGACACGGATTCGGCTAGCAGTAAAAAAGCAAAAAAAAAAAAGAATTTGATTTCGGTGCAGCGGGTTGGGAGGGTGCGCGTCGCCTGCGCCGCCCGCACGCTAGATTATAAATTAAATAATACTTATTGAAAGTCACTCTTTTGTTTAATTACCACTGGTTCGAAAAAAACCTCTGTCCGGGGAAGAACCAGCAAGAAACCCAGCGGGACTTTTTTTAAAAATAACAGTTTACAATCATGTATGTTACACCATTAACAACACAACAAATTAGAAACAGCTTGGTAGCGATCACCTCATTCCCAGGGGTTATTATCATCCATAAATTCCTTAATAATATTATAATAACCCTTTTTAATACAAACTTAGTTTAAAAGTTTTTGAACTTTGAGCAGGTCAAATTTTGTATATTTTCTGGGATTTTGTTGTAAAAGCGTACACATCGCCCCAAGAATGAATTACTGACTCGGTGGAGTCGAGTAACTGGTACTACTAGCTTGTGTCTGTTTCTAGTATTTACAGAATGAATATCACTTATTTTTGTAAAACTACTTTTATTTTTGTGTGCGTACATTACATTTTCATAAATGTATTCAGAGGCCAAAGTTAATATATTAATTTTCTTAAATTTTTATCGCAGCGACCCTTTAGGCTTTTAAATTATAAATTGCTCTTATGGCCCTCTTCTGTAAAACAAATATAATTTCAGTGTCAGCTGCGTGTCCCCATAGCAAAATACCATACGACATTATGGTATGGAAGGTATATTTAAACAGCTCAAAATATATCGTTAATGCATGGGAGATCACAGGATGCTTTGGGTATATTCTGTGACCTATCCAAGGCCTTCAATCGTGTTCACCATGAAACATTAATCAGGAAACTTCAACACTACGGTGTAAGAAGTGATGCTCTTAAATTAATTATTGCATATTTAAGTAATAGAACGGAAAAAGTTGTCATTTAAAGTACGAGTTCTTCCGGGTCGATGGTTCCGTTCCTTTTCACCTTTCTGTTTCTTGTATACATTAATGACTTACCTTACATAGTAGGGGATAACCATGATTTAGTATTATTTGCGGATGACACTTCTTTAATTTTCAAATCAAGACGACAATTACTAAAATATGACGAAGTAAATAATGCTATATCTAAATTAGTAAATTGGTTCAATGTTAATAATTTGCATTTAAATGCACTAAAACGAAATGTATGAAATTCATGACTCCAATTGTCAAACAATTAAATACTAATGTAATTTTAAATGGGGAGGAACTGAGTCTTGTCGATACCACCATTTTTCTTGGAATCACACTAGACGCGAAGCTTCAATGGAGCCCCCATATATCAAAACTAGCAAGCAGACTTAGTTCTGCAGCATATGCTATAAAAAAGATTAGAAATCTTACCAGTGTTGAAACAGCTAGAATAGTTTACTTTAGCTATTTCCATAGCATAATATCGTATGGTATTTTGCTATGGGGACACGCAGCTGACACTGAATATTTTATATAACATGAATATTTTATATAACATTGTAGTCTGATGCCTTCCGACAATTCGTAATGACTCTCGAATAGGGATGCGCGATCTGAATCGATTTTCTGGAAGATCGATTCACAGCCATACGATCTACCAATTTTTGAATCGATTTAAGGGAATGCGATCTTCATCCAGATCGAATCGTATGAAAAAATAGTATCAACTAAAACCTAAACACCAACCGAACCGTAACGTACTAACGTATGAACCGATCTTTCCATACCTATCGTATTGCCGGGGAGGGGACAGAATAACTAAAACAAAATAAGATTACCTACCTACATATTGAATGAGAGTAGCTTCGAGTTACATCAATTTTACGTGGTAGAGCCATGCTGCAGCTATATTAATAGTATAGTTGTAGCACGAATGGGTCAGCTCGACCGGGGAAGGACCACGTTCTCACAGAATACCAGCGTAAAATAGCAGCTTAATGCTGCTGTGTTTCGTATGGTGAGTGTAGAGAACCGGAGACCCTTTTTACTGGAAACGAGGCATTCCATCGTAGTCCTCACGGCTGACAACGCATCTGCATTTAAATTCGCAAACGAAGATAGATGTAGATGTCTATGTGCCCATCGATATATATGTACTACGTACTAGATGTGGCATTCCGAACATGCACTATGTTCAAATGAACTGTACTGCAATCCGTACAAATTTAGTGTCATTTAGTGTGGCTTCAATATTCATAGAGTGTGGAGCTGCGCTAATAATACGAGATTTCAAATTAAAGTTTAAACCTGAACGTAATTAATAATTCAGTAGTCAAATAAGTAAAATTATTTGTTGTTCAAGTTAATAAATAGGTAATAATATTACAATAGAAAAAATAAACTTCATTTATATGCCACGCTATCTACAATCATAGACTAAAATGTACTATCTCCCGCGCATGCGCGAAAACAGAGTAGTGCACATTTTTTGTTTGGAACGGCTTCTCTAGTACGTAGTACATAGAACTCAATGCTATGTGCCACAGCAACGACTTACTATCAGGTGGACAGTGTGCTCGTTTGTCACCCTTATTCTATAAAAAAAATGTATGAAATATGAAGGTAGGTTAATACCTAACCTAATATTATCATTAATATTTCGTTTATTTTATTATCGGGTACCTACGTTAGTGTTCTATAATCTTTCATTCTTTGTATTATTGCGATACGAAAAATTGAGCTGTTCTGTGAGCGTAAACCATTATTTCAAAATACTTTTTAATATGGCCCCGCCCCGCCAACCAAATCAAACGTTTGGACTTTTTTTATTAAATGTGACATGGGTGGACAATGTGTAAACAGATGGTTAAAACTAGTGGAAATACTACCAATTTAAAAAATCATTTTAGACGTCATCATATAGGCACTTTTGTTTTTTGAAATTGCCGTAATTGTGTCTATCTTCTATACAAATAAATAAAATTGAAATGTTTGTTTGTAATGTCAAAATAACAGCTTTTTACTAAATACATATCAAAGTATATACGGTACTAATAATAAAGTTTTTTTTTTTAATTTGTCTATCTGTCTGTCCGTCTGTCTGTCTGTGTGTCTGTTTGTTCCGGCAAATCTCAGAAACGGCTGGGCTGATTCTGACGGGAATTTCACTGGCAGATAGCCGATGTTACAGGGAGTAACTTACGCTACTTTTATTTTAGAAAAAAATAGCCGTAATAGGCTAGCTCCAGTGCGGCTGTCAAAATAATTATTTATGAAGAGTTGAAATGTAGATAGTTGGAATTTATAATGTAAAACCTGTATAATGATTTCTTATATTTACGCGAACACTACACATTGTCATGTCATCTTCACGTCAGCTATATGTTCTTTTAAAGAACATAGCTGGGAAGTCTGCAGTCTGTGAACATGTTCAAGATCGTCCCCGCCATTACATCAGATTTGATAGACCACAAATCCTCGCAAAAGAACACCGATTCTTACCAAGGATGATACGCGAGGCTATTGAAATTAAAAGAACATCCTAATTTCAATAGAGAAAATGGATGGGTGCTGCCATCTGCTTGGGATCCTATCATTAACAAAATTACGAGGGGTGATCCAAAAATAATGATAATCTGTTACTTCAGGTCCGCATAAAAATCCAAAAAAAAAATTTTATGCTTGCTTATATACTCACTACGTCAGCCTAAAAAAATCATATAAATAGATCACGATTTCCGGGAGATACATTCATTTGAATACGAACTGTCAAAGAGATAACATCAACATGGAGAAAAACGAAATTAGAGCTGTCATCAAGTACTCTGTTTGAAAAAATGTCTTCAAAAGACATACAGTGATTTAGTGGAAACATTGGGGACTCTGCTGCTCCATATTCTACAGTTGCACGCTGGGCCAAGGAGTTTAAACTGGGCAGAACATCCACTGAAGATGAACATCGCGAAGGACGCCCATCCACGTCCTCACTGAAGACAACGTGAAAAAGTCGAAGATGTTGTGTTGGCAGATCGAAGAGTGACCATCAGGCATGTAGCTGAGGTCACAGGATCTCATATGGCAGCGTTCAAAGAATCCTTGCGAACGAGTTGCATATGAAAAGGTCTCTGCGCGTTGGGTACCCAGAATGTTAACCGACGAGCAAAAGAAAATCGAGTTGACATTTCGAGGGTCAATCTCGAAAAGTTCCAAGCAGATCAAGAAAATTTTTTGTTCCGTTTTGTGACTATGGACGAGACCTGGATCCACCATTTTGATCCTGAAACGAAACAACAATCGATGACGCCAAAGAAATTCAAAGTTTCAAGTTCGGCGGGAAAGGTTATGGCATCTGTTTTTTGGGACGCTCAAGGCATAATTATGGTGGAATATTTGGAAAAGGGAGCCACTATTACGGGCTCTTACTACGCAGACCAAATAAGAAGATTACGGGAGGCCATTAAGGAAAAAAGACGCGGCAAACTGCGAGCTGGAGTGCTGTTTCACCAAGACAACGCACCGGCTCACAAAGCCGCAGTTGCGATGGCTGCCATTCAAGAAACGGGATTCGAACTGCTCGAACACCCTCCCTATTCGCCAGATCTAGCTCCTAGTGATTTCTACCTCTTTCCTCGGCTCAAGGAACGCCTCCGAGGCAAGAAATTCGAAGACGATAGCGAAGTAATGGCCGCTGTTGAAGCGTTTTGGGAGGGTCAAGACAAAGAATTTTTTTCAAAGGGAGTCCTGGGTTTAGAAAAAAGATGGACTAAATGTATTGATTTGTTAGGAGACTATGTAGAAAAATAAATAATTATTTTAACTTTAATTACCGTGTTTTATTTTCATTATCATTACTTTTGGATCACCCCTCGTAAATCCAAACCCCAGCATACCACTGCAAGACTACAAGATACTGTAAGCTCATTCTGCGTAGATCGAACCAAAAATTAATATTAAAAAACTGAAGGTAGCCGGGCTAACTGTGACATCGGGACGTCTAACATCTCAGTCGCCCCCGGCTATGCTATGTTGGTTACCAAAGTAACCAACATAGCATAGCCCAACGGATCAGTAAGCTTAAGTGGCAATGGGCCAGCTATATAGCTCGAAGAACCGACAACTGATGGGGAAGAAAGGTTCTTGAGTGGCAGGCTCGTACTGGAAGATGAAGTATAGGGCGGCCCCTCACTAGTTGGTGTGACGACTTGGTAAGGACGACATGCAGGAAGTTGATGGATGCAGGTGGCTCAGGACCATGCTTAGCAGCGGACTTGTGAAGGATTGTAATGATAACGATGATATAATGATAGTAGATTAATTATATAATACAATTAAATATTTTTTTTTATAAAATCTTATTTCTTTTTAACATAAATTATTAACAAATTATTATATGTAGCCTTGTTAATTAAATTAACCTTTAAAGCTATCCTTTTCAAGGCGGATTGCTTTCATAGTTTCAATTGGTTCCGTTTTATTTGCATGTTTCATGACTGCTGGCTCCATTACTCTCATGAAGGGATTGTATAACTTTTCTTCAGCAATTGTTGAAGGCACCTATAAAAATACTTTATTTGACGTAAAACTGAATTATAATATGGGAATATTAAAAGAAATCAGTTCAGTTCAATCTTATTTTATATTTCAAGCAAACAGGCCTCCAATAGTTTGCCTCATAAATATTTCCCATATTTGGTAAAGTTACCATACTTAGCTGGCGGGTTGGCAACCACAGTTTTTTTATTTGAGTTGTTATCAAGAAGGCAATGCTGCCCATCACTTGTTTCTTATATGGGGTGGGATTGTTGATTATCTTCGCCGTAACTACACGGTGAACATAAAATACTGCTGCTGCATATGGTGAGTGAAAAGTGGCTACAGTTTGATGGCACTAGATTTTTTTTTAAAGTTCAATCAAGCCATAAAGTACCTAATCAATTGTTTATGACTACTTACTGTGGGCTTTCCTTCTTGTCTACGCTGTTTCGACCAACTGATTTTTTCTTTAACATTTTCATTTTCCGGTTCGACATGTAATGCAAATTTTAAGTTTTGCAATGTATATTCATGGCCACAGAACACTTTTGTTTCGTTTGGAAGGCTACTTAGAACTTCAATTAAAGCGTGATGCATTTGGTCTGCAGTGCCTTCGAAGAATCTGCCACAACCACCCAAGAATAATGTATCACCTGAAAAATAGAATTAATAAGACGAATTTCTGTAGTGAAAAAGCAGAGTAATGTTACACGTCAAAGTGTATAAAGGTACAGTATTATAAACTGTGAGTTATAGAGTTATTGATGCATAGCTATTGCATCATCTTCATCGCCGTTTTTAACACCGCATCCGGTGAAACGTAAAAGATTATCCGAATTGATACAATATAGATGATTTGAAACAAAATAAACTTTTTGTATTTTGACTTACTGCACTTTAAAGGAATCACGCAAATACAATTGAAAAAAATATGTTGTCTTTTTACGACATTCTTTTTGGCTTAGTTAATTTTAGACTTAATGCAGATAATTACAGTTTTCTTGGAGTTATTTTTCTACTGTGCATTCGCAACTGGTTGAAAGCATTCAATGTGCCTTCAACTTTATATGGTCTTTTACCTTAAGAGGTATTTCTAATCAATGTCCATATTTCTTTTTAATTTATAAAACTGAAATGACAAACGAACTTACAGTCCACCTGATGGTACGGGTCCACTAAAGTGCATGTTTACCTGCAGCCGACTTCAAACAAAGTAGGCTACAGATGCATTGTCACTGAGGACTAAGATTGAATACCTCACAGCCGGTAATCATACTGGCTCCTATAGACCGTTATACAGCAGTGCAAGCACTGCTAATTTGACTAACCAATGATTGTTGTATTTTAACCCATTCGCTGTCCCGTGTACTACATAGAGTTCATTGCTATTGTCTTACTATTGCGTATGAAAATCGGACAGTGAAAGTGTTAAGATGATGCCCTAAAGTAACAGAAGACTCATACTGGATATGTGATCCCTAGATAAGCTGCTACAAGGGAAACTTGAATGCAGTTATTTACCTACTCAAAAGTCAACATTTCTCTGTACCAGGATTTAATAGACGTAAAACTAGTAATTTTTTTTTATAGACCTATTACAAATACAAACCTTTCTCTGCAATTTCCCATAACTAAAATATATAATGAGTGTAACAAGTTGGTGGAGGAAATACCAAGCATAGACATTTTACACAACAACCTAAATTATTTAATTAAAAAAATTAATGGAACATAATTAGCTCATGAGGTAGTCAATGTAATGTACACCGGTGTTGTCTTATATTATGTCAGATTATGTTTTTATACTCTTTTATGTTATTTGTGAATCTTAAATATATATGATGTGGTTACACTCTAAAACTCTAAATAAATATATAAAGAAAACAAAAAAAAAATTGAGTCCAAGAAGTTGGCTTTAAAGATAAATTTAGAATTTTTTCTATAGTTAATTAAAGATTAATGTAAATTTCTTTCAAAATATCTGAACATTAGAAGACTGAACTCTAAAGGAGGAGTAAGAAAATCTAAGCACAAGACAATATTTTAAAATAGTAAGAGCAATGTGCAGATTTGATATTTATTAATATTAAATCTGCACAAAAGAGTTATTGGCAATGCAAAGTATGAGCACATTGGCAGAATTGTCGAGAAATTAGTTCGACTTTCTTCGGGAAACCGTGCATTCTGGTCTCTCGCCAAGGCTGTCTTTCCACTCATTGTTGAGCTGGTCTGTCATAAGCATCCTCACAGATACCACTTCCTTACCCTCTTGCCTAGTACAATGCTTGCAATCTTCAGGACAAGGTCTTCTTGACAATGCATCTGCGTTGCCATGAGATTTCCCTGCGATGTTCGATCACAAAGTCGTATTCCTGTAGTAGCTCAATCCATCTCGCAACTTGTCCTTCTGGATTTTTGAACTGCAATAGCCATTTCAGCATGGTCAGTTCGTAAGAGAAATTTCCGCCCCAGAAGATATTTGCTAAAATGCTGCAAGGACTTTACCACAGCAAGCAATTCCTGTCTTGGACACAATAGTTCCTTTCCGGCTTTGACAAAGACTTGCTGAAGTACGCTATCACAACCTCTTGATCACCATTCCTTTGAGACAACACACCGCCAAGTCCTACAACGTATATATAACAACATATCACTTGCGTCTGTGTCAACTATAAATTCCTTGCTCGCATCAGGGTACCCCAAAATAGGTGTTTTGCACAGACGGTCCTTGAGCTCCTGGAATGCGATATCGCAACTTTCATCCCAGCAGAAATGTCGCTTCTCCTCGGTTAGCTTGTGCAGAGGTTTGGCTATATCTGCAAAGTTCTTTACAAATCGCCGATAATAGGAGCACAAACCCAAAATGCTCTAACCTGTGTCTTGTCTTTTGGAACCGGCCAACTTGACGGCGGCAATTTTCTGGATCCGTGCGGATACCTTCTTCCGACACTACATACCCCAAAAGCTAACTTGCCGTTTGAATAGTGAGCATTTCTTCGGACTCAACTTGAGGTTGGCACTGGATCTTCATGAGCACGCGTTCCAGGTTTTGAAGGTTTCTCAAACGTACGGCCTACGATGATGATGTCATCCAAGTAGACCAGACAGGCGTCGCCAATTAGCTCGGTAAGTACAAGCTCCATCAACCTTTCAAACGTTGCTGGAGCACACAATCCAAACGGCATGACTTTAAATTGCCACAGACCCTTTCCTGTGGAGAATGCAGTTTTCCCTGTCCAGGGTCTATTTCAACCTGCCAGTAGCCACTTTTCAGGTCCAGCGTACTAAACCACTTTACGCCTGTAAGCATGTCCAGCGTGTCATCAATTCTGGCAAGGGATAGCTGTCCTTCTTCGTAACGTCGTTCAGACGGCGGTAGTCAACACAAAACCGCATGCTACCGTCCTTCTTCTTTACCAGCACCACAGGTGAACACCATGGACTAGATGAAGGTTCAATAACACCATCCTTCACCATTCCCTCAATCATGGTTTCCACTTCCTTTTCACGTGCTACCGGCAATCTTCTTGGGCGCTGACGGATAGGCAATTTTCCCTGTGTTTATTTTGTGTTGAACTAAGCCAGTCTTTCCTATGTCAGCATCGTTTGACGAGAAAACATCGGCGTACTTGAGTAACAACTTTTCGCCTTGACCACTTCATCTGGGGAGAGAACGCTGCGACAGTCTTCAAAAGTGTGGTCACCCTCGTTTGTGCATCCTTGCTGGGGTCCCAGTCGATGGGATTGGCACCTACGCAACCAATCCACTTCCTCACAAGTACCAACCAGTGTGCCTTTTTCCATAATCTGTTCCTGATCACAAAGGTTCAGCACACGTACTCCTGAGATGTCGGTGGTTCTGACCAAAGTTCGAGCCACTTTCCACGGAAGGTCATTGTCCACCCTTCCACGAGTACACAACGATGAGCTTGCCCAGGATTCCGAGGAAGACTAACCGGCACAATCGTTTCCGATCTCGGCAGAACAATCTTCTTAAGGCTGTACACATTCCCCGGTATCGCTCCTTCCACGAAAAGTTCCTCATGTCCACATTTCAAAACACCTTGCTTAACATCGATCTCACAACAATTCTTCCTCATGAAGTCTAGGCCCAGGATGCAGTCGTCCATTATATCAGCCACGATGACATTATGCAGGTAGATCATGTTGCCTAGCTTCAACTCCATCTCCTTCTCCACGGACGGGTATGCGCTGACCGGTGGCTGTTACCAAATTAATGCGCTCTCGGTTGTATGCGGAGTCCCCAAGGAACTGACTTATAAGTTGGGAACTGACAACCGTGCGAGAGGCTCCAGTGTCTATGGTCAGTTTACACGGCGTTCCGTTGACCTCGCCTTTGATGATTAGGCTGTTCCCATCATGGGTTTGTGAGATCGAAATCCTTGGGGCTTCTTAACATCAGCCAGCACCCGCCCCGCAGTCCTGGCTTTTACTCGTTTCCTGCTGCTGCTGGGCGGTGCTGTTAGCCGCACTACCCTCGAGATCGATCACCTCCCTTTCTACAGTTCGCTTAGGCAGCTGGATCGAAGATGGCCCTTCCCACAGCCGTAGCACCCAGGGCTGTATCCTTTATTGTAGTCGCGAACTGCAGCTGCTGCAACCTCCTGACGCGATGGGATCGATGATCCCCATACGGCTTCCACTCCAGTGCATGGGCTAACGCGTCCTGCGTCTCGTGGTGCCCGAGCCTCACAGCAGCTCTGACTTCAAGGTCGCGGATGCCGTCGATGAATGTCTGCACCAGGTTCCCTACAATGAGCGCAGGTACAGACTGGTATGCTTTTCGAACCAGCTTTTCCACCCAGGCGCCCACTGTAGGTTTTCGTTGCTGCGTTGCACGCGATCTTTGAGCTGCGCACGAAAGACGTGTTCCAGGTGAGCGTCGCCATATCTCGCCTCCAATGCCTCAAGGAGCTGCTCGTAAGTCACTCTTACCGAGAGCTTCCAGAACAGTTAAGGCCTGGTCGCAGGCCTAGGGTGAGAGCAGTCATGGCCTGACTTTATTCCAGCCGTTCGCCTTCATGACAGCCTCGAACTGGATTCTGTACGCCGACCAGGAAGAAGTCCCGTCGAACGGCGGCACTTTGAATCCACGTAGCGAAGGTGTTGTAGCTACCACGGAGCTGTAACTCCATCCCCAAGTTTGAGGTCGTCCAGCGTTTTCTTCACGTCAGCAATCACGTTGTCAACCCGATTGTTCACTTGGTTGATTCGGGTTTCAGCTTCCGACAGGCGGTTGTCATGTTGAGCAACCCTATCCTTCACCTCCTTATCTCTTTCCCGAAGGTAGCGTGAAGGTCCTTCGCGAGGAGCATCTGCTCTTCCTGTTGGCGGACCTGTTCCTCCTGTCCACGCTGCAGCTGCTCTTCCAACCGACGGGCCTGTTCTCCTGTCGGCGGGCCTGTTCCTCCTGTCGGCGGGCCTGTTCTCCTGTCGGCGGGCCTGTTCTCCTGTCGGCGGGCCTGTTCTCCTGTCGGCGAGCCTGCTCCTGCAGCATCATCATCAGAGCACCTAAGTCAGGTGCTGCAGATGCAGGAGCTGCTGACGGCCGGTCGTGGTCGGCAGCTGGCCCTCCGACGTTTGCGGCGTTGCATTACCAAATCGTCTCTGGTCCGTCTCTTGCTGGCGTTGACTTCGGTACGGATACCTCCGTGTCGTCCTTGGTAAAATCGGCATGATCTGATCCCACTTCTGACACCAATTGTTACGAGCTTGGGGTTCGAGACAATTAAAACTGCCGATTGAATTACCAAAATTGACACTTTAATTATACAACACTAATTACAACTTTAAACCACACTAATAACAAAACACAATTTTACTACAGATCGCTTAAGTTCGCAGTTGTATCGCTGAAGTATTCGCTTGTATCGCCAATTCCATACTGACTCGGTCGTGGTTTATACCGGCCTTATATAGCGCCTCAGATACTTTCCAGAACCTTCTACTGTAGAAACATATAGAATGTTCGAGTACATATCGGTCCCGAAATTTCTAGAAGGATCTTGACTTCCTAGTTCTGCTACTCGATACTAGAGGGCGCTAGTGGTAACTAGTGTTGCCATGTATAAACCATTAATAGTGGCGCGCAACAATATTAAAAACTGAAGGTAGCCGGGCTAACTGTGACATCGGGACGTCTAACATCTCAGTCGCCCCCCGGCTATGCTATGTTGGTTACCAAAGTAACCAACATAGCATAGCCCAACGGATCAGTAAGCTTAAGTGGCAATGGGCCAGCTATAGCTCGAAGAACCGACAACTGATGGGGAAGAAAGGTTCTTGAGTGGCAGGCCTGTACTGGAAGATGAAGTATAGGGCGGCCCCTCACTAGTTGGTGTGACGACTTGGTAAGGACGACATGCAGGAAGTTGATGGATGCAGGTGGCTCAGGACCATGCTTAGCAGCGGACTTGTGAAGGATTGTAATGATAACGATGATATAATGATAGTAGATTAATTATATAATACAATTAAATATTTTTTTTTATAAAATCTTATTTCTTTTTAACATAAATTATTAACAAATTATTATATGTAGCCTTGTTAATTAAATTAACCTTTAAAGCTATCCTTTTCAAGGCGGATTGCTTTCATAGTTTCAATTGGTTCCGTTTTATTTGCATGTTTCATGACTGCTGGCTCCATTACTCTCATGAAGGGATTGTATAACTTTTCTTCAGCAATTGTTGAAGGCACCTATAAAAATACTTTATTTGACGTAAAACTGAATTATAATATGGGAATATTAAAAGAAATCAGTTCAGTTCAATCTTATTTTATATTTCAAGCAAACAGGCCTCCAATAGTTTGCCTCATAAATATTTCCCATATTTGGTAAAGTTACCATACTTAGCTGGCGGGTTACAACCACAGTTTTTATTTGAGTTGTTATCAAGAAGGCAATGCTGCCCATCACTTGTTTCTTATATGGGGTGGGATTGTTGATTATCTTCGCCGTAACTACACGGTGAACATAAAATACTGCTGCTGCATATGGTGAGTGAAAAGTGGCTACAGTTTGATGGCACTAGATTTTTTTTTAAAGTTCAATCAAGCCATAAAGTACCTAATCAATTGTTTATGACTACTTACTGTGGGCTTTCCTTCTTGTCTACGCTGTTTCGACCAACTGATTTTTTCTTTAACATTTTCATTTTCCGGTTCGACATGTAATGCAAATTTTAAGTTTTGCAATGTATATTCATGGCCACAGAACACTTTTGTTTCGTTTGGAAGCCTACTTAGAACTTCAATTAAAGCGTGATGCATTTGGTCTGCAGTGCCTTCGAAGAATCTGCCACAACCACCCAAGAATAATGTATCACCTGAAAAATAGAATTAATAAGACGAATTTCTGTAGTGAAAAAGCAGAGTAATGTTACACGTCAAAGTGTATAAAGGTACAGTATTATAAACTGTGAGTTATAGAGTTATTGATGCATAGCTATTGCATCATCTTCATCGCCGTTTTTAACACCGCATCCGGTGAAACGTAAAAGATTATCCGAATTGATACAATATTTGTTTCAGAGAGCACGAGGGATCTGTGACAGAAAACATCTGGCCGCCGAGCTGCAGCTCGTCGAGCAAGTACTGCAAGACAACAAGCTTCGGGTCCCGCGCCTACGTCACAGTGACCGAGTGAAGCCGGCCACAGTCGAGCGTGTGCCTGCTGTACTACCCTATGTCAGAGGAGTCACAGACAAGGTTCGCTACATCTTGAAGCGAGCTTACATTAAAACATACTTCAAGCCGCCGAAGAAGATTAGTCAATTTTTACCATCCGTCAAGTGTCATATCCCTCTACAAGATGCAGGAGTGTACAAGCTGGATTATGAATGTGGTCTCTCTTATATAGGACAAACAAAAAGATCTATAAAAACCCGCGTAAAAGAACATATAGCTGACTTGAAGCACCGACGTATCGGGAAGTCTGCAGTTTGTGAACATGTTCAAGATCGTCCCCGCCATTACATTAGATTTGATACACCACAAATCCTCGCAAAAGAACACCGATTCCTACCAAGGATGATTCGCGAGGCTATTGAAATTAAAAAAACATCCTAATTTCAATAGAGAAGATGGTGCTGCCATCTGCTTGGGATCCTATAATTAATAAAATTAAATCCAAACCCAAGTATACCACTGCTAGACTTCAAGATACTGTAAGCTCATTCTGCGTAGATCGAACCAAAAATTAATATTAAAAAACTGAAGGTAGCCGGGCTAACTGACATCGGGACGTCAAACATCTCAGTCCCCCCCGTGACCATGGGTTGCTGTAAAGCACCCGAAACGTCGGGAATTAAAAAGTTAAAATTAAACGCGATATAATTCGTAAAAATTAGTTTCATTTAATGTGTATTCTTCGCGTAAATGTAAGAAAACTCCCCATGTTGCCTCAACCAGTATCGGAATCCTCGGCGTCGACATATCGAGTGACGTGCAATTTCGTGGTCACTTGGAAGAGAAGGCCAAATTGGCTTCTAAAAAGCTAGGCGTGATGAGCAGAGCGGGTCAGTATTTCATGCCGGCACACCACCTGCAACTTTACAAGGCGCAGGTTCGGCCTCACATGGAATACTGTTCCCATCTCTGGGCTGGGGCTCCCCAGTGCCAGCTCCTTCCACTTGACCGCATCCAGCGCAGAGCGGCTCGATTCGTCAACGACCGACGAGCGAAGAGATATTGCAACCCTTTGCATTTTCTTTCGCATCTACCACGGGGAGTGCTCTGAATAATTGTTCGGATTAATCCCAGCCGCCAAATTTCACGAACGCACATCGCGGCAAAATTCCCGATACCATCCACACCATCTGGATGCTTGGCGGTCCACCACTGTACCTTTCACTAGGAGTTTTCTTCCGCGTACGACCTCTCTGTGGAATAGTTTACCACCGGCGATTTTTCCGGACCGATACGACTTAGTGACCTTCAATAAAAAAACTTACTCTTTTCTTAAAGGCTGGCAACACACCTGCAATTCCCCTGGTGTTGTAGTTGTTCATGGGCGGCAATAGTCACTTACCATCAGGTGAGCCGTTTGCTCGTTTGCCCCCCTCTCTTGTAAAATAAAAAAAATTATCAACACCACTGAACAAGTCCAGAGGTTAACAATAATTAAAAAACTCGGCTGTGTAAAAAAGTTTACTGAAAAAATGTTTTATATCCTATGTCACTTCTACAACTAAGACGATTCTAACAACTCCCATATGTTAAGATCCATCAAGCCATTAAGGTTACAGAGTGTGCCAAAGAAATAGACCTACATGAATACATACACTCGAAAAACATTACCTCACTGTCTAGGGCAGTCATGTAAAAACAGATCAAATTTTGTTTTTAGTACAGGTCCCTACAACTATTGTTATTTATGTATTCTACTAAAGAGTATATGATTGATAATAACCCGAGAATGAGGTGATCGCTACTATAATGTTGCTAAATGTTTTCATATTTAATTGTACAACATAAAAATATTATATTGTAAATTATTGTTTAAAAAAATAATCCCGTTGGGTTTCTTGCTGGTTCTTTTAAGGGCAGAGGTTTTGTTCCGAACTAGTGGTGAACTTTCAATAAGTATCCTTGTAGTCTATATTGAATAAAAGTTATTCTATTCTAGTCTATTCTTATCTAGTGACAATGGGGCACCTAGCAGGTATAGAGATTTTGCACTGAGACTGAAAATGTATTTTTGTTTCTGGAGATTTATAATTGAAAATTTGAAAATAAAAAATTCACATTTACTACATTTTATTTAAAGATTAATATTTTTAATAGTATAATATAATAGTTAATGAAGATCTTTCTTACCAGTAAACACAGCAGAATCTTCGCCTTCTTCAGGAGCAGTGACAAAATAGCAGATGTGTCCAGAAGTATGGCATGGGGTGAACAAACATTGTACATTAAGGCGACCAATATTAAATTTAGTATTATGCGTAACTTTAGTAGTCAGTGCTCCAATACGATCGTCACCACCATATACCTGCAAACCTGGTTGCATTTTAACTAGATTCTCATTGCCTCCAGCGTGGTCCCTGGAAATTAAAATTTTAGATACCTTAACACTTTCACTGCCCAGTTTTCAGACACAATAGTAAGACAATAGCAATGACCTATATGTAGTGCACGGGACAGCGAAAGGGTTAAAAAATTATAATATTTGATCCAAAATTATAAAATAAATATAATGCATTATGTTTTATGATACAAATAATAAAGCATAATAAAATTTGTATTTTATGCAATATTCATTCATTCATTCATTCATTACAGCCCTTCACAAGTCCACTGCTGAACATAGGCCTCCCCCACGGAATGCCACAAAGCACGGTCCCGAGCCACCTGCATCCATTGACTTCCTGCATGTCTTACCAGGTCGTCACTCCATCTAATGAATAAATTGTATTATATATTAAAATAATGTATTAAGCAGAAAATGGCAATTATGTCAGTTTCCATATTAATTTATGGTTAATCATACCGGAAGGAAGTTAGCGCAGAATTTATATTTTAAATTAAACTGTACGCCAATTAATTGCTCCTTAAATGCTCTCTAAGAATCCGTAATTGCTCCACATCCATTACTATTAGTTAATTTATAATTAATTAAAAAAAAAAACAATTTTCGAAAATTTTATTTTGCTATAAAACGTATAATATCTAGTTTTTTAAAAAGTTGCCAGCCGCACCTTAACCTACTGCTACTAATATTGCAAGATTGGTGTAATGTTTTTTAGACATAAATAGCCTAATGATACGAGTAAGTATCAGAGTATATTATATGAAATAAAGTATTTAAAAAAATTCCTTAAGTGAAAAAATGAGTATGTTATATTGCGTATTCTATAAAAAAAACGTGTATAAAGTATGTATGAAGTGTGTGTAAGTGTAATGGCGTAATGAGAATTCATGTGAACATAACTTTTAATGGATTCAATGACGACCGATGACGTCATAGTGCAAAAATTACCATGCAAACAGTTTTTTTATATTAATTATTATAAATATTGCAAAAATATAATATTTTTGATTTTTAATTAATAGAGCAATTCTATACGCAAGAAAAGATTTTTAGATATTTTATGTTTTATAGCAAAATTATATTTTCGAGAATAGATTATTTTTTAAATTAATTATAAATTAACTAGTAGTAATAGACGTGGAGCAATTACGTATTCTAAGAGAAAATTTAAGGAGCAATTAATTGGCATACAGGTTAATTTAAAAAAGTAGATATTTTATGTTTTATAGCAAAACTAAATTTTCGAAAATGTTTTTTTTTTATTAATTATAAATTAACTAATAGTAATAGACGTGGAGCAATTACGGATTCTAAGAGAGCATTTAAGAGCAATTAATTCGCATACAGTTTAATTTAAAAAAAAAATATTATGCGCTAACTTCCTTGCAGTGTTAACTATAGATATTAAGATATACATTTTAATTTTATATGTAAATTACTAAGTTACTATTAAATATATTTAACACAGTAACCACTAACCACACACCATGCACTCCACATTAATACTCATTAGCTCATTACTTAAAATAATTTTATTATGTATATCACCTTTATAATTTTACTTTTATTTTAGATACTGCATATTTTATGAATTAAATAGAAATGAAATAATTTAAACCAGCATGATGTAGCATTCTACATCTAGAATATTTTAAAATAAGTAAGATAAAATTATTAACTGGATTGGTTACCAGTGGTGATGTGTAGTAAGAACCATTGTAAGTTTAACACCATGTTCTTGAACAGCTTTCATCACAGTATTAGGCTCTACAGGATCAACTATAGCCGCTTCTTTGGTAGCCTTATCTACAATTAAGTACATATAATTGTCTTGCAAAGCAGGTAAGATTTTGACATCCATTTTATTATACTCGAGATGCTCCTGAATACTATGAAATCCTTGTTGCCTCCAAGTCAAAGCTGTAAGAGAAGAAAAAATTCAAACAACGCTTTTATTGTTTTTATCATCATCATGATTATTTTTTTATTTTTTTTTATAGGAGAGGAGGCAAACGAGCCTGCGGTTCACCTGATGTTAAGTGACTACCGCCGCCCATGAACAACTGCAACACCAAGGGAATTGCAGATGCGTTGCCGGCCTTTTAAAAAGGAGTAGGCTCTTTTCTTGAAGGTCCCTAAGTCGTATCAGTCCGGAAAAATCGCTGGTGGTAATCGGTTCCACAAGGAAGTTGTGCGAGGAAGAAAACATCTTCTAAATCGCACAGTGGTGGACCGCCAATCATCCAGATGGTATGGATGGTATCGCGAGTTTTGTCGCGATGTGCGATGGTCAAATTGAGCGGCTGGAATTAGTCGAACAATTCCTCAGAGCACTCCCTGTGGTACATGCGATAAAATACGCAAGAGATGCAACATCTCGCGGTGCTAGTGAGTCAAGCGATCGGAAAGAACTCGGTCGCCGACGATTCGATCCGCTCTGCGCTGAATGCGGTCAAGTGGAAGGAGCTGGCACTGGAGAGCCCCTGCCCAGAGATGGAACAGTATTCCATGTGAGGCCGAACCTGCGCCTTGTAAAGTTGCAGGCGGTGTGCGGCATGAAATACTGCCCGCTCTACTGAGCACGCCAAGCTTTTAGAGGCTAATTTTGCCTTCTCTTCCAAGTGACCACGAAACTGCACGTCACTCGATATGCCAACGCCGAGGATTCCGATACTGGCTGAGGCAACAAGGAGTGCCTTGAAACTGAGGTGATACGACAAAGGGTTCCTTTTAGCGGTAAACGCAAACTTGTGTCTTCTGGGATTGAACTGAACTAGATTTAGTCGCTTCAATCCGAGACTTTGTCCAACAAAGTCTCGACTTCAGACACAAGTTTGTTCCGCATCGGCGACGTTTTCCGAGAAATATTGGCATGGCCGGTGTATAGAGCATCACCAGTGCTGTCATCCGCATAGCAATGAATGTTACCGGTTTGCAACATATCATTGATATGCAGAAGAAACAGCGTTGGTGATAGCACGCAGCCTTGTGGAACACCAGCGTTAATAGTCTTGTAATCGGAGCACGCACCGTCTACTACGACCTTGATGCTCCGATCAGCCAGAAAACTGGTGATCCAATTGCAGAATTTCTCGGGAAGCCCATAGGAAGGAAGCTTCGAAAGAATTCAAAATTCTATTGCTGAAAATAGGGTGGATATTTGCCATAGTTGTCACGCTTTTCAGGCAGGTTGGTGAGCGCCGTTTTTTATTATCTTGAATCAGGAAGATGCTGCTGCCTTTATATTTGCTTGGAAAGTAATCTTACCTTGAAAATAAAGTTTTGTTATTCCTTGCGAAAGCCTCAACGGCAGCGAATTAATCACCCTAGCAAGCATTGAACAAAAGAGCAATAATGAATTGTTAATATGTAAGATAAAAAAGATAGGTAAAGTTTGAATTGTTAATTTTTTATAAAATAAACCCACTCTGTTAACAACAGCCAGAACGACTATCACTGGATTATGTAAATAGTAAATAGTAATTTATTATCAAAATCAAACATTCATAATATTGAATATCACTGACCTTTTTTTTTAACTGGTTTTACGGCTCTGGGTTCTAGCCCTTCTGAGCCTTATCACTGACTTCTATAGTGATTGCCACAGATAACTGTATACTAGTCAGAGCTTAGCACTTCTTAGTAGTTTGTGTAGACTGGTATACAGTAATCTGTGGTTTGTGGCTATGAGCATTATAACGTATAGACAGTTATGGATACGTCTATTTACTTTATACCGTATAGATAGTTATACATAACACTCATAACTGTCTATTTCTTATAACGATCCGCAACGCATAGAGTACCTTTGAACCGCAACGCTGCAACGTTTCGTTGGCTTGGAATCGTGATTCGTGATATTATAACATCACGCACTCGCTGCCGTACAAAAACAAATATTATGCCGTGTACGATAAGAACGAAACTGCAGCGGGGCCCATGTTAGAAATAAGTTTATTTATTTCTCTTTCATATAGATATTTGTATAACTATTTCAAATTGGCAATGTGTCTCTAATAAAGCATTTTTAAAACTAGTGCTGTTTATTATAAAATTTTACACAGTAAATACGGTTTTTTGCCATATATTGAAAAATAACACTTGTTCTGGGGGAGCAAGTGTTATTTTTGTATATTGAAAAATGTAAGGATTAAACTGCATTAATAGCCTTGACCTTGTTAAGACTAAATATTATTATTCACCTTCTGTGCTTCAACTTTTGAACTTGAGTTTCTATATTAATTGTGTCTCTGTGAAAAACAAGTGCAATAATAAATTTTGGGTGTAATATTATTATTTAAAAACTTTGCTTTATTTGTTAATTACAAGTTTATTTCAAAGCATAAAGCACGCATTGTGATATTAGTGTTCATAAAAGAAGTCTAAAAACAAACAAAAAACTTTGTAAATATTTATTTGATTTAGTTTTTGAAATGAAAGTGATTGAAATTTAAATATAGATATAGTTTTAGGTTGTAATATAAGAAAGTTCATTCCGGTAACTAAATTAGTATTTAATCTTCTGTTTATAAAACGAAAAAAAAAATTTGATGATAACTGTTCTATGACGGTATATTGTTAACTTGCCGTTACATGGAAAATAGACAGTTATGAATATAGATAGTTATGATAACGTTATGCGTTGTACCATAACGATAACGTTACGTTATTTAGAAAACACATAACGACACACCGCTAGTCAGAGATTGCTATCTAATTTTTTTTGTATATTCCGTGATCTTTTTTCTTACTATTAAGATTTTTGGCTTGGATACTTGTCTTTTAAGCCATGTCTTCATTTATCTCAGTTCAAGTGATGATAATCCTTTAAAGTACACTGCTTCACAATATGTTTATGCATCACATTGTGCAGTTTTTCAGAGATTTCGACGGCAACTTGAGCCAGCAGACAGCAGTCGACGATAGTATCTCAAGGCGCCTAATCAGACAGACACCTTATCTTGAGATTCATACACAACGAATTCTCGGGTCAAGTAGCGAGAACAACCGGACAAGGCGTTTACATGTTCTTACTCGTGCTTATTCGTCTGTGTTCAGCGAGTATCTAAACATTGCATTAGATAATCGGACGAACAACTCGCCGAGTTATTACCACCGTTAGTACCACGCGTTTACATAATCATCTGTATTCATTCAACGTAGATCCTTTAAACATAGGTGACGTGCGTCTCGTACAAACTTATGTCTACTTAATTTTATAGAATCACAAATATTTATTTTTATTAATATTGATTTAAAACTGATTTAATAAAGATAATGATAAAACTTTTAGCGTAGTTAGATATAATATATTTAGTAATGCTTTTGAAGCGCTACTAGAAGGCCGCGCATGAGACGCGCGGATCAATGTACTAGGATGGTATAAACTCTATAGTATTTGATACTCACAACGCTCGATGCCCGATTCATGCTTGATGGCCGACGATATTGTGCCGAGGGCTTAAATAGCGTGGTTCATCGCCTACAGCGTTAGTCGTAGAGAAGAGGAACTCGTGGTTAAGTAATAGCTGCGCGGATCAATAGATCTGCGAGATTAAGTTGCACTTGCCGAGGTCAGTCTATGAATTAGTGACCATTTTCTTGTCATACCGAGATTGAGAAAATAGAGATTGAATCTGTATACTCAGACACTTGGTGTATTTTACTCTGTTAAGATCATTATGTTTTTAAAATTCATGCAGTTAAAATGATAATAAGTTTATTATTACTTTATACTTTTTAGGGACAGATGAAAGAATATAAACATGAAGCACGATAAAGCCTCATAAACATATTGAGATAAACAGAGCAATCTTATTTAACTGATTACTACAAGTTTCCTTACTTAAATTATTGAGTTTATATTCATATTTTAGTCAAATGTTAAAATAAACTTCTATAATGTATTTAATTGTTAATTATTAAATGTTTTTAATTATCAAAAGTAATAATTATATAAAAAATAAAGCAGCCATTATGTCCTCCGTGTCCCCGTTTTTTATTTCCCCTTCAAAACATTTTAACATACAGGGTATTTTTGAAACGCTCCCGAAAACGAAGACAGACGACAGTACTAACTATATCTTAGATGATGGGTGAAATATAAAATCGATCCTGATGAAAAAAATCATCTTTTCACAACGTTTTATTAGCTTTATTCACGCTCCATCGTGTTAGTATAAATCATCGTGTTAAATAAAACGTTAATTTCATTAAAATAAAACATGAAAATACTTAAACATAAAAGCAGCAGTGGAATTACTGAATTACAATCAGCTGACTAGGGGTCAATGTACGCGCGAACGCCGAATTCGCGCGGCCCGTAACTAGCGATGGTACCACAATACATAATAATTTACAACACTTGTTTAAATACCTAACTTATCTACTTAACCTACTAATTTGCCACTGTGCTTGTCTCCACGTAGCCACTTTAATTCAAATTCACAGGTTAAATAAACTAAATAACTGGTTCGATTCCCCGCTAATGAAAAAAATACTACTATTCAGATCAGTTCAGTACCAAGTTATTTAAAAAAAAATAGGTATGAAACAGCTTACCGCTCTAAATCCTCCGTGGTCTTATGAGATGCGGCTCAAATTGTGCTCCATTCGTTTCGAGGCAGATGTGGGCTCGGTGTTGCGTCTCCTCATGCAGGCGGGGCATTATCGTGTGGTCTTCGACACAGTCCGCACGTAGTTTGTCGAAAACATCCACGATCCTTTGGCGCATTTCGTCAGCACTATCACACTCACGATTAAAAACCCTTTCTTTCACATACCCCCACAGAAAGAAGTCTAACGGGGTCAGATCTGGTGAGCGAGGTGGCCAAGCGTGTGGTCCTAGTCTGCCAATCCAGCGATCATCAAATAATTCGGTAAGGCGCTCACGGACGAACCTCACGACATGTGGAGGTGCACCATCATGCTGGAACCATGTACGGCGATATTCATCCAACGATAGGTCGTCTAAAATGTCAACCAACTGTTCATTTATAAAGTTTAGGTATCCCTGTCCGTTAAGTCGCTGTGGCAGAAACACTGGTCCCAGTATGCGATCCTTAAATAAACCTGCCCATACGTTAACCGACCATCGGGTTTGGTGCCCGGTTTGTCGAACAGCGTACGGGTTAACCTCTGAATACACGTGTGTATTTCTTCGGTTCCATGCCGTTTCTGGTAAATGTCGACTCGTCCGTCCAGATAACGTGCTCAATGGAACCAGGCACACGTTGTTGTTGGTCTAATAACCAACGGCAGAAAACTCGTCGGCGGTCGTGATCGCTGGAACTAAAGCTTGCACTTTGTGCACTTTGTATGGCCGCATTCGGTTACGCTTTAACACTTTGTGAACTGAACAGTATGACACATTTGTTCCATCCCGACGTCTTAACAATTTAGCGATACTTCGTGTACCTAGGTTCAGATACCGGCGAACGACATCTAAAATGCGCTCCTCGGAGTGAACAGTCATTTGACTTCCACTTCCTGCCGCTACAGGAGCAATGGGCCGATTTTCCAACACTCGCTGAAATGCTGCTGTTATCAGACGAGAGTCAGCTGGGTGTCGAGCGGTCGGAATTTCTCTCGGTAAATTCGTAATGCACGCGAAGCATTCCGCGAGCTTCTCCAAGGCACATTAACATGTTGCCGTATTCACGAGCACTATAAACGTACGCGTTAGGCATTATTAAAACAAAAAGAAACACAAAACGTAACAACAAGAATAACACGTAATAACAAGTAGGTAATACCAAGTAATAATAATAAGAATTTAATAAAAACAATTGAACTGTCGCTTGCGCATGCGTGTCCAAAGTCAACACGGAACTGTCTCAAAACTAAAATCAATAATTAATCCTGCCAAAACTGAAGCCTACACTTTGAACATTCCCACAGACCGTCAAATGTTATGACATTGCCAACTTTTATTTTATAAGTTTAGTTTCCATATGATCCCTACGACTAGTCTTTCATATGGAATTTAGAAGTTATAGTTGTAATTTTTTAATACAATTAGACAATCAATTGTACCCTGACGAAACAAGAAGTTCGTTACTACAAAAATGATATTGAAATTAATAAACGTACTTACTTGGGTTTGGTTATCTTTGATTTTGTACAAGAAAATAGAAATAAAATGGTATTGAATAATTTAATAGTTAAAATCAATTGCAATTATGATCGACAGGTAATTAATCTAAAAATAATTATTTTACTTTACTTTTATTGACTTTCCGTTTTAATCCATCCAATACTTTGATTTGAAAAGAGGTACGTCAAAACTATTAAAATTACTTGCAAGTTTTATTGTAATTGCCGCCTCTAATTCTTATGTCGCTTGCAAACAAATCTTAGTAGGTAAATTTGGGAATTCATATGTTGGCGCTGACGCGAGGTGACACACAGTCGGCCGGGCGGCGGCAGCGCGTGGTACGAAGGGGCGCGACGGGGAATGCTCGCCAGTATTACTGTGCGCGCACGCTATTGGTTCCTCATTCTTCCCGCGCTTTGAAAAGCGATGTTTCCCAATGTACAGTCACACACAGCTTTTGCACGACGCGCGACGATGGTTTTAAAAAGGAAGGAAAGAAAAATTATTTATATCTATTGTTTTATGACTGAACTAGTGAACGAAAAGGTAAATAAAAGGTGAATGGGAAAATTGTGCAGTAAAGTTAAATGTATTGAGGAAGAATACCGAAAAAATTACCATGTGGTCAACCTGATGACGGAAACATTTATCATTCGCATTGATGATGATGATTCTGATGAGTGATGATGAAGTAGCATCCAGTAACACCAATACACCATCGACATTTGGCTTCCATGTTCCATGTTCCAATGGTATAATGGACAGCGTGTCACCCTTAGCTTAAGTTTTCTTGTTACAAACTACTTTATTTTACGATAGAAATGAAAAATAATGCTCAAGCAAACATTATCCATTTTGAATTTCAACCTCTTCCAAAGTTCTAAGTAGTTAGTAAAGTACCTATTATGATTCTACAATAAAACCATTAATTACTATTATAATATTATAAAACAACAGCCTAGTACCATGTAGTACTTTAGAACGCGACTGTACCCATGCGCAGACACACCCCCTCCACTATCGCTCAGCGTTCTTTTTACGTGACGTTGAGTTTGGCTTCGACGCGGATATTGACCCTAGTCAGCTGATTTTATGGTTTATTTATTTTAAATTCCATTGCTGCTTTAATGTTTAAGTATTTTCATGTTTTATTTTAATGAAATTAACGTTTTATTTAACACGATGATTTATACTAACACGATGGAGCGTGAATAAAGCTAATAAAACGTTGTGAAAAGATGAATTTTTTTTCATCAGGATCGATTTTATATTTCACCCATCATCTAAGATATAGTTAGTACTGTCGTCTGTCTTCGTTTTCGGGAGCGTTTCAAAAATACCCTATATTGTTAATATAAATAGGTATACACTTAGTTAAGTATCTACCTATTTATGTTATCAATATGTTAAAAAAGAAATTCCGGGGAAACTGTCCATGGCAGTAAATACTTTTCTCCAAAGATCATAACTCGAAAATTCTGATTCTTGTGGAGTTTTTTTTTAAGTTTATCCGTAGAGTCACCCGGGTGTTTTTTTTACATTTGAATTAAAATCCAACAAAAGGCAGGTAGGTTCAGCTTATTCCCAGGAACATGTTATATGAATATATTTTAACTATTTTAGAACTATCATGGTAAAAATTCAGTTAATTTTTGAAGTTATCAATTTCGTGCGCTAAACTATTTTTTTAAATCTTTTTACCGCTTCCTTAACAATCATTTTTGATAGTCCTTGTAAGTAAAATGTACATCACTAGCTAACGCACACAATGACAAATCAAAATTAGTCACGTGTTTTCGGGCTGTCAGGTCGTCTAATACACCAGTATATTCTAAGTCTATGGTATTAAGCACGCTTTTCACTATGGGATATAATATAATATATATTACATCTCGAGATATAAATTAATATCGCTCACCATACTTTTAAATGGAACTGTTTACACTGAGCTATAATATAGTATATTACATCTCAAACTATAAATATTTTTTCGATCGACCAAGCGATATTTTCATATTATATTTCGCCCCCTGTACCCCGTACACCGTTCCGCACCGCCGCAGAACCGTGTGCGGGGTACAGGGGGTAATCAAATGACGAACACACACTGGTTAAAAGATATATCTCACAGTGTGAAAGCCAATCGCGGGATATAATTTGTATTTCGGGATATAATATATATTATATCCCATAGTGAAAAGCCAGCCTTAGTATCTATACTATAGAACACCTGCTGACACTTGGCATAATGGCCAATGAGCGAAATGCTCGTTCTATATCAAAGAGTATAGTAATATAACTTGCTTATTTATATTATTACTGGACACTGGCAAAAGTATAACGGTAAGAGTCCATGACCAAAGAAAAACTCCTTTGGTGGTCAATGAATCAATGTCAATGTCAAACAAACGTCATCTAAGGCTGTATGGCTTAGTTCCTTTGCCTGCTCTCTCGAGGGAATAATAAAAACAACAAACAACAAACAAACGTCAATTGTCAAATGCACGTGTGTGCTTTGTGGTGTTTGTATTACTATTATCAAATATTTTAAAGTTTTGTAACCTAACCACAATATCAAATGCCTTATTGAAAAAAAAAATAGTTAAGATTTAATTTTGTCATTGTCATTTAATTTAATTAAGGTTTAATTTGTAAGAGATGAAATTGTGGTAAAAATAAAGATGAAAACGAAACCCGTTAAACATAAAAGTACCAACACTTTTCGGGTGCGTATTTAAAAAATTAAATTTTAAGGTTAGGTATACCTCAAAACTTGAAAACGAGATTGTACAACCAGTGCGTGTTGCCAGTGATAACTTATGCATCTGAGACGTGGTCCTCCACTGCTGGCCGTATGAGGAAGCTCAATGTTATGCTCGGGGTTTCTCTGCGTGATAAACTTAGAATGAGGATATCCGCACTAGAACCAGAGTAACCGACATAGCCCAACGGATTAGTAAGCTGAAGTGGCAATGGGCCGGCCATATAACTTGAAGAAACGACATCCGATGGGGAAGCAAGGTTCTCGAGTGGCAGCCTCGTACTGGTAGGCGAAGTGTGGGGTGGCCCCCCACTAGATGGAGTGACGACCTGGTAAGACATGCAGGAAGTCGATGGATGCAGGTAGCTCAGGACCATGCTTTGTGGCATTCTTTGGGGGAGGCCTATGTTCAGCAGTGGACTTGTAAAGGGTTGTATTGATGATTATGACTTTAAGGTTAAAATACTAACTATTCACAAAAAATCAGTGCATGTTTTATGATGCTTAAGTTATCACAAAATCATGTTTTCTCAAGAGTTCACAACCAGTGTGTGTTGCTAGTGATGACATTTTGATCTAAGGAATATGTATATTTCAAGGTCGCTCCGCTATCTTTAGTAGGGGCTTTGCTCGGAGTGTCTCTACATAATAGACTTGGTAATGAAGATATTCACAGTAGAACCAGAATAGAATACAATAGAATCATTTTTATTCAATATAGATTACAGTACATAATACTTATTGAAAGTCATTTTTTACTTTTACCACTGGTTCGCAAAAAACCTCTGTCCTGGGAAGAACCAGCAAGAAACCCAGCGGGACTTTTAAAAAAAAAATCACAATTAACAATATAATATTTTATACAATTGTTATGAAAACATTTGGAAACAGCATGGTAGCGATCACCTCATTCCCAGGGGTTATTATCAGTCATGTACTCTTTAGTAGTATAATAACCCTTACTAGACAATTTTTGCTTAATAAATAATTTAAACCTTTTGATAGAAAAGGTCTGCATATTTTCTGGGATTTTATTGTAAAGTGCATATACATTGCCCCATGAAGGAATTACTGACTCTTTGGAGTCGAGTAACTGGTATAACTAACTTGTGCTTGTTCCTAGTATTTACAGAATGTACATCACTATTTTTAATAAAACTATTTTTGTTTTTGTGGACATACATTAAATTCTCGTAAATATATTGAGAGGCCAAAGTTTATTTATTTCTTTAAATTTTTCTCTAAGGGATTCCTTCGGACCTAGGTTATAAATTGCTCTTATGGCTCTCTTTTGTAAAACAAAAATAGTTTCAATGTCAGTCGCATTACCCCATAGCAAGATTCCATATGACATTATGCTATGGAAATAACTAAAATAAACTAATCTAGCTGTTTCAACACATGTAAGACATCTAATCTTTTTTATATGCTGCAGAACTAAGTTTGCTAGCTAGTTTAGATATATGAGGGCCCTCAAAGAGAAACCAACATAGCCCTAAGAATCAGAGCTGAAGTAGAATTGCTATAATAAAGCATTAAAAACTGAAAAACGATGGGAAAGAAATGTTCTCGATTGGTAGCCTCTTATCAGTAAGTAAAGTGTGGGGAGGTCCCTCACTTCATCGAGTGACAACCTGGTAAGACATACAAGAAGTTGAGGGGTGCAGGTGGCTCAAGATCTTTCTTTGTTATAATATTCTTGAGAAAGGCCTTTGTTCAGTTTTGGACTTGTGATGGGCTATAATGATGATGATGATGATGTTTTGTCTTACAATCATTGGTAAATGTTAACATACAGTTTAGAAAATCAATCAATAAATATTGGCTTTATAGACTATGATAATTATCCGTTACAGCCTATTAAAGTCCACTGCTGAAGATATGCCATAGATTGCCTTATAGGGGAGAGATAGGCAGCAGCGTGTAAATGGGTGGCAGCGTCTTCCTAATAACATTTAAAAATAAAAAACTGCGGTAGCCAGCCCACTTGCCGACCCTCTTGCCAAGAATGGCAACTATATCAAATATGATAATTATTATGTCTTTAAAATTATATAAAATTTTCAGTTTATACCTTTTGCTGATAGAATTAATTCTATTGACATTCGACATGCTGCATTATACCACATTGAACATGCATACACCAGTCATCCAGAGGAAAATGAAACTCACTTTCACCTGGCTCTTCAAAAATGGCATGTGCTGAATTTAACTGAAAACTTTAAGAAGTTCAAGAAAGAAGTCTTTGGTATTGTTACTATTACACAGTTAATACACAAAAAAGAAGAAGTATTAGATGTTATTGAAAAGTATTTAAAATTAGAAGATCAATTGTGTTTACAACCTTTGCTGGAGTAAGTTTATTAATTGATATATTACAATAAAATTGCTGGACTTTATTTTAACTATCAATAAGCAGATTTTACATTTGCTATATTAATTTGTTATTCACTCTTTTGCCATTACACATTTTATAAGCAACAGTAGCCTAATAGTTAAGAGTAAAAAAGAGGTGGATTCAATTTTGTCTTTGAATTAATGCAGTAAACCACTCCAAACGTAAGCATTTTAAGCTTACTTGTAGTGCGTAATGAAGGTATTTTAATTTGAAAATATATGTAGGCTTATAAGGTTACTTACATTAATAGACACACATGTGGTCTATTAATGTAAGTATCCTTATACAAACCACAATTTGGGGATTACATTAATGCAGAATTTAAAACACTCAACTAAAAAGAACATGCCTGATTTTTAAAGTGTTATGTTTTTATTTTATGGTGCACATTTTCATAATAGTGGTATTTCTTGCTGCAAAATGATTTTTTGAAAAAAGAATGCATTCAGTCACAACCTGCTGAGGCTGGAATTTACTTCTATATATTGTTTTATATATTTGTTATATTTTAATTGAGGGAACAATTTGGAATAAGTGCAATATTTCATTGTTATTGTACTAGGTAAGTAAAAAAACTTTTATTGGGCTGGTTCAGAGCCCAAAAGAAAGGTAATATTTTTGGCTGGAATGTATGATTGTACTGTTTCCATCATATTGACAATAACAGTACCTGACATTTCACACCTTTGACACTGTTTTGGGTATTTCTGGCCTGATGTAAAGAGATTGTTCTACCTTCATCAACCAAAAGGTATAAGAACTTTTTTGCATATCCCATTATCACCTCTTATGATACCTCTATGGGAAGAAATTAGGTCATGAATTTTATTCTTAAATTATATATCATTAAAAAAAATAGCATTTTTGGAAAATATTGGTTCTTGCTGGTCTTTAAACTCAACACTCACATCTCAGTACTATAAAGTCATATTGGTGTCTGCAATACCTTTACATTGTAATTATCAGTATGTTTTTTATAAAATTAAGTGACAAATGACCTTACATTCCACCATATGGTAAGTGGCTAACGCACCCCATGGACACCTGCTACCAACTTTAAATAAAGAAGGCTACAGGTGCATTGCACCTGAGGACTGAGTTATATTAAGCATTTATATTTAACACTAGCTGATACCTGTGACTTCGTCTGTGAAAAAGTCGTTATTAAAGTTTTTGTATGTGCGAAGGAAAAGACATCAAAAAGATCGCAAACAAAAATATACTTTGCTTACAAAATTTCTTTGTAAACAATGTTATTCGTTGCTCCGTTTGTAGATAAAATATATAAATTATCTGGGTTAGTAACACGAGAGCATGCGGCGTACAGTTGACCGTGTGAAAAACCCTATATAATAATCGTTGTTTCTTGAAACTTTAATAGATTTTTTTTAGATCAGGTCCAAGTGTCTAAGAAATAAAACTTAGAAAACCTAATTGAAATCTATCCTCTAAGCTATAGAAAAACTATTTTCCGTGATGCGGAACTGCAAACCTCTATCATTTTTTAATTCACTATATGTCTGTGCTGACAAATTATAAACTATTCAAAATTTCAGGATTCTAGTTTCCGTGGCGAAAGATTTAAGAAATGATTTTTATCCACATTTCCCAAAATTCCTTGACATACTTATAAAATTGTTTAACACTAAAGATCCTGAACGGTTAGAGTGGACATTAATTTGCCTGGCGTTTCTCTTTAAAATATTGAAACCGTACTTGAAGAAGGATGTGGAAACTGTACTAAAAAGGATTGTTCCACTACTGAGTGAGAGTCATCCACAGTATATCAATAATTTTGCTGCTGAAAGTTTTGCATTTGTTGCCAGGGATATAAAAGATAAAAGCAAATTCATTCAACATATACTGAATTACTTGCTAACAAATGAACATGTATGTAATAATATATACCATTTTTTTATTTTTTTTTATCATGTATGTATTTTTCTTCATTTTTATATTATTTTACAGGCTATCGTGGGGACAGGTCACCTCATTTTTGAAATTTATAAAGGAGTAGCAAATAAATTTCATAGTTGTGCTGAAACTTTTATACCATTACTTCTCCAATATTTTAAAGAAAATAAGTTTCATCAAGAGATATTGTTCAAAGTTCTCACTCAGACAATAGAAGATACTTTACAAAGTATATCACCTAAAGAATTTCCAATTTTCTGGTCACCAGTACTGAAATTTATAGAAGATACTTTAAAAGAAGACAATAGTAATAGCAGATGCCTAGAATATGTCTTAAGATTGTCTGGTCAAGTAATTGAACATCAAAAAGGAAGATTTCTTTCAAATCCTCAGCAATTCTCAGTCCTGCTTGTTAAAGTTATATGTGAACAGTCATCAGAACATGTGTTAGAAGTTTGTGCACAAATTGGTGCTTTGTTACTACTCTCCTCCAATATCCTTCTCACACAAGAACATGCCGGCATCATAATTAAAGCTTTGGTGCCATTATCATTTCCAAAAATTCTTATTAACTTTGTTGAAAATGTAATTGATTATTCACAGTTTGATTTGCATATTCTTCCCCCATTTATAAATTTTGTTGTACAATCAAATTTCAGTGATGAATCTATGAAAGCATTGTCAAAAATTTGCTTAGCAAAATCACCACTGTCCAAAAATGGTTTAAAGCTTTTTGAATGGGTAAAGTATCCTTTAAATTTTGGTAAGGGTCTTCCATTGGTTATGAAGCATGTACAAAACGTTCTTAACGATAGTATAGAAAGTCATATGGAAAATCCTGACATGTTAATGAGTATCTTGTTTTGCTTACCTCATATTGAAAAACTAGATGTGGAGTTATGTATTAATAAAATATGTAATGTTATATACTGTCTATTAGATATATTAGATAGTGTCAACCTTGAAGAAAAAATAGATGGAAATAAACTTGAATGTGATAAAAGTGCTACAGCAAAGCATTCAAGAAAGGTTTTATTCCTACTTGCTAATACAATAGAGTGTGTTATACATATATCTAGCTGTAAAATGATTAAAAAAATTTGTGACATTGATAAATTATTGCCTGTGATAGTTCCTCTTGCTGCAAACCCTAATTATTTGGCTGCTTTACAATTACTTGATTTATATCTGACGGCGTATGAACAAGAAAATGGATTAACATATGCATTTTTATCATTAGTGGATTCATATATTAGACCAAATGTGTCCTCTCCATTTCATATTGTAAGTAACAATAGACTATAGTTTTAGGTTTATTCAAGGTATTCATTATCGCCTCTTTTTTATTAATTTAAATTATGTTGCAGGTACGTTTATTAACAACACACATATACAAATTATTTGAAAATATCAAAGAGCTTGATAAATCTGCGCAAACAGGCGCTGGTGTGGAAAAGTTTTCAATATTTAGCAAATGTTTCGCAGTTGAGTCAATATCACCATCAATTCAAGAATATAGAACTCAAATAAATATTTTGCAGAAAATGACTTTTAATTCAATACAGTATGCACTAGCAAAAGATACAGAGTTCCACCTTTTTGCTTTAAAATATATGCTCGGACTTTTACATCATAATTTTAAATTACTTTGGGAACCTGTAATTGAGTTTATCGCTAGCTACGGGAATTCTCTTGCAGTTGAAGAGTTTTGGCCTCCATTTTACGAAGTGCTTGAGTTTTCTTTTACTAATGTAAAGAATAACCTATGCGTATTTCAGTTCGAAAAAGAAATTGGAACAGAATTCGAACCTGTAAATGAATTATATAGTTGTTATAATAATATAATGGAACGGCCAGACTTATATAACTATAGAAATTTGATTTTGAAAACGATGACTTACTGCATACAAGCCTGTGAAGTAAAAAATAGAGATGTAGTATGCCAGTTTTTAAGGTTTATTGAAGATGAATATAGACAAAACATTAATACGAATGCACTTAAAGTTGACATTGAATTACATAATAATATGGAAATAGACGACGTAGAAGGTGAATTAAATGACAATGATGAAAATAATGAAGAAGACATGGAAGTTAATAAAATGAAAGATTCAGATTCTGGGAAAAAGGTATTTAAAACACTTATAAGCATTATGCAAATTTTAGCTCAATTTAAAAACCCTAGAGCCTTACATAAAGAACCTGTCTTTTGGGAACTTTATATGGAGTTCTTAAAACATAAAAATTCAGGTCTTCAAAAATACGCATTAGATTGCGTTTTAAACTACAAGAACAGGAATGTTATAGCATATAAATCAAATCTATATAATCTTGTAGACGATAAAAAGTTTAAAGATGAACTTACTTTATTTAAAATAACTGAAGATTCACAACATATCCAACCAGAAGACAGGGAACACGTAATACCAATTGTATTAAGAATTTTGTATGGAAAAATGACATCCAAGCTAGGTGCTGATAAAAAAGGTGGAGGACAAACAAAGAGGGCACTTGTGATGAGATATTTGAGTGGATGCCGAGAAAATGAATTACAAATTTTCATTGAAATGGCATTTTCATATTTACGCGAATACCTTACCATGAATCCAGAAGAAATTTACAAAACAATATTGAACAATTTAGATTTGAAGTTGATTATTTCGCCGGGGAAAATTCATAGTGTACTCAAGTTATTTGATGTAGTACGTGAATATTTTGGCGGTTCTATTAAAGATCAGTTATTGTCACAGTTATTTAAAATATTTTATGCAGTTTGTTCTCAAATTGCAGTTGTACTAAACCAAGCTGAGAAAGTACACATTAGCTATATTAAAGCAATGAAGAATCTAAGAGCTCTTGCTATAACTATATTGGCTAAGTTGTTTGATCAATTCGATAAATATGTTTGGACTGAAAAAGAGTTATTTGTATTATTTGAGACTCTTGTTTGGCCTTTGACGCCTAAACTTCATATTGAAGGCATTCATACTCCAACAGCATTACTAAAATTAATAAATGTCTGGTGTCAGAATCCTAGATATTACATCCTGCTTGTAACATGTTCTGAGGATGATACTAATCTGAGTGTTTTGCCAGCAGTATTTAAATTACTGTTAGCTCCGAAAACTAATCCAGCAGTTGTTCATTTCATTTTAGATATGATTGAAAAATTATTAACTTTAACAGAAGATGAAGAGGAAAAGGAGGTTCTACCAGTTGAAACATTTAAATCGTTAGATGTAAAATACGATGTACAATCTGAAATAAATTTCGGTAGTAGAATTTTGGTTCCACACTTGCCTAGTATATTAGAAGTAATGAAACGGCGCATAGCAAACAGTGCAAAATCAAATACTGTTAATAAAAGGGATCTTTTAATTCTGTCAAGAGTAACTGAAATGGTTACTACACCAGAAATGTGTGATGACTTATTAAATCTACTGCTACCAATTTTAGTAAAAAAAGTTTGCATGAATATGGCGGAAGAAAATATGGAGCATGCAGTCAGTATTATTATTAATCTATTAGGGCACAGTGCCACTCCTCAACGTTATATTAAAACTATTGCTGTTTTGTTTAACAAAGTTAGTCCAGTTGATGTAAGGAAACTTTTAATTAAACTGCTTGTTTCTATCGCTGACAACAAAGTAGCGGATGTAGATGTTTTATTGAAAACGGCACACATAATTACAGAAATGAACGCGTTTAATAAGAGATGGATAGAACAACCTGATTTTGACCGAAGATTAGAAGCGTATAAGGAAATATACAAAATGGCGGAAAACAATGATATAAATGTGGATCTTGCAATACTTATTGTAAACAACTGCTTTTTTTTCATTCGTACAGAGAAAGATATTGGATTACGTGATAGTGCTAGCTTATGTTTAAAAAAAATTCTCCCTAAATTGTTGCTCAAGTATTGGTCAACTAATGATGGTCAGTTTCTGGTAAGGGACACGGTTTTGTCTCTTATATCCACTGGAATAAGGGATAATAAAAATGAAAATTTACGTATGGAATCTATCTCATTGCTTGGGGAATTAGCAAGAGCATGTCCTGAAGCCGATGTTGTTTTATCTGACTTAGCTCATTTTATAAACAAAGAGGACAGAGAAGTAGACTTTTTTGATAATATCTGCCATTTACAGCTTCATAGACGTGTAAGGGCCCTCTTAAAGTTTAGTAAGATTGCACGGAAAATGATCAAATGTCCTACTCCGCGAACTCTTACGAACTTTATACTACCTCTTGCTTCTATGTATATTGGTGATGATAAATATACAGACAAAAATTCTTTAATAGACGCATGCATCGAGGTAATTTCTACTTGCTGCAGACTATTACCATGGTATCACTACGAGGTCATTCTTAAATTATATTTAAATAAAATGAAACATTCCACTGAGCATCAGAAGCAAATGACTCGTATTTTGGTCGGAATAATTGACTCTTTTCATTTTGATTTTTCTAAAGTACGCAATATAGAATTACCTAAGGCATTGCTGACTAATATAGATTCTAGAAAAAAACAACAAAAAAATCAATCAGATGAAACTAAAGCTGATAACACTAATCCTAATGAAAATGAAGAAGGAGAGAAAAGTGATGCTGAGGAGCAGGATAGTGAACTAATTGACGACATTGAAATAAACTTGCACATAGCGGACCAATATGAAGAAAGTGAGGTGCAAATGTCGAAAGATGTTATAGACGTACCTGCTTTTGAGCGAATAACAAGTGTTTCACCTTCCGTCGCCAACAGAATCATTAAGTCGTTGACTGCAGGACTCTTGCCTCAGTTGAATCAGTAAGTTTATTTAAATATATTAATTTTAGACTAGAAGGTTACCACATTAATACATTAGTATTTATAACTATATTATAAAATGTATGAAATAGCATTGCTGTTATGAATTAACGAAACTATATTACCATTCTATGTTCTAAATTCAAAATAAACATGAATCTTTTTACATATCAATTACATATTGTACAAATTATTGATGGTGAAGTTCTTAAAGGGACTGTATCCGCAAATAGTCGCCGCCGCTGGTGATAAGAGTTTTTTATTTTTCTCACTCAAGGGCTAAGTATTCAGCGTGGAATCGCAGCCAGTGTTCACCACACCACGGCGAGTAGAACTTAAAGATAATTTTAGTGTTATTTCTTTTGTTATTATAATAAATATTGTAGATTATTGTGTTATGTACAGAAAAAAAAAAGATTATAACACATGATATTTTCATACCCCATAGAATCCGCTACCTCATATCATCACGTGGGTGTCGTAAAAGGTGACAGAAGGAAATAAAACAGGAGATGGGTAACAACATCTTCCTCATAACAGCACAAAATATAAAGAAAGCTGTGGTTGTCTGTCTGCCAAGTGTGACAACTATGGCAAATATACTCCTGTGAGGCAATCATTAGAGGAGGCCTATGTTCAGCAGTGGACATTTGATAGGCTGTTATGAATTATTGAATGAATTATGTGCCAATTTAGAATTTTTTTATTTCTGCATTTTGAAAGTAACGTGATGAAAATTTTAAAATTTTTTTTTGGATAAATTTTTACTAACTGTCAGATAATTGAAAAGTTACACAACATTCCTTTTTAGTGCCATAGGTAAAATGACGGAGCACGAAGAATCCCATAAGCTGAACCGTCGACGCACTGGCTTTGTTCGCCAAGAGGAGGATATGGTCCGTGTACCAATTGCCTTAGCCCTGGTGAAATTACTGCAGAGATTACCAGGTGATATTTTGGCACATCAACTTCCAGGGTGAGTTAGTTGCAGTGAATTGTCACATATCCACATTGTGATTAAGCTCATAATTAAGAATTACAAAAAGTCAAGTTACATAATATAATATACAGGATATTTTTGAAACGCTCCCGAAAACGAAGACAGATGATAGTACTAAGGATACCTATGATGATGGGCCACAAAGAAATTCGATCCCGAGGAAAAAAAATCATCTTTTCACAACGTTTTATTAACTTTATTCACGCTCCATCATGTTTTTACAGTTAATTGAAACGATATTTCACAAAAAAAAAATGAAAATACTGAAACATAAAACCAGCAGTGAAACTTAAAAAAGAAAATCAGCTGACAATAGGGTCAATATCCTCGCGGGCGCCGAACTCTTACCTAGATCGGTACGAAACAATGCATTAGGTATACTACTTACTCACTCTACCCTTCCTTTCACACACACGCTGCTTCGTGTCGCCTCGCGCTCTGGAATTTACATGCTTCAAGGACGTTACAATGGCGGTTTGATTAATAATTTTAGTTTTGAGACAGTGCCATGTTGACTATCACGAGCGATAGTTCAATTGTTTTGTTTATTAAATTATTGTCGTTATTACTTATTATTTATTAATTAATGATGTTGTTCTTGTTGTTACGTTTTGTGTTTTGTTTTGTTTTAATAATGCCTAACGCGTAGGTACGTTTATAGTGCTCGTGAATACGGCAACATGTTAATGTGCCTTGAAGAATCTCATAAGCCACGAAGAATCGGTAAGCTGTTTCATACCTAATTTTTTAAATAACTTAGTACTGAACTGATCTGAATAGGTACATAACTGAATACATCAGCATAATAAACATACCTACACAATGGATAAAAAGCATGACTCTAACCTTGTTAACATTTTATTTAAGTATTTTTTCATTAGCGAATTGAACCAGTTATTTGGTTTATTTAACCTGTGAATTCAATTAAAGTGGCTACGTGGAGACAAGCACAGTGGCAAAATAGTAGGTTAAGTAGATAAGTTAGGTATTTAGACAAGTGTTGTAAATTATTAGGTATTGTGGTACCATCGCTAGTTGCGGGCCGCGCGAATTCGGCGTTCGCGCGTACATTGATCCCTAGTCAGCGGATTGTAATTCAGTAATTCCACTGCTGGTTTTATGTTTCAGTATTTTCATGTTTTTTTTTTGTGAAATATCGTTTCAAATAACTGTAATAACATGATGGAGCGTAAAAAGTTAATAAAACGTTGTGAAAAGATGATTTTTTCCTCGATCGAATTTTTGTGACCCATCATCATAGGTATCCTTAGTACTATCATCTGTCTTCGTTTTCGGGAGCGTTTCAAAAATACCCTGTATAGATAATATTCAAAGTCAAAGTCAAGTTTTAAAATATAATAGATGATAGACATTAAATTAAATCTAAAAGTAAAGTATTGTTTTGTTTAAGGGCTTTCTCAATTATTTCAATATACCGGCTGATTAAATTGTTATGCTACGACCATAGACTTAGAATATACTGGCGTATAGAAGACCTGACAGCCCGAAAACGCGGGTCAAATAAAAAAAAAAGATGTAAATTTTACTTACAAAGACATCGAAAAATTTTTTCTTCTTTTCTTCACATCTTGAGATTCTTCTTCAGTTAATGCTAATAACAACAAAACCTCAGCTTCAATATCAATATCCTACTGAGAAACCAAAAATAATGGCGTGCGAGATTCGCCTCAGTTTGGGAGGCTAAGCGAGCGAGCGGATCGCGCAGATTCGCGTCTCGCGGGATTCGCCTCAGTTTGTACGAAGCTTGATTGTTAAGGAAAAGTAAAAGTAAAGTAAAAGGATTAAAAAAAATAGTTTAGTGCACGAAACTGAATAACTTCAAAAATTAACTGAATTTTTACCATGACTGTTCTAAAATAATTAAAAAATATTAAAATAACATGTTCCCGGGAATAAGCTGCACCTAACGTGCCTTTTGTTGGATTTCAATTTAAAATGTACATAATCCCAATAATCTCTGAAGAGGTGAGTCTACCGATAAACTTAAAAAAACCAAAAATCTGATCGGAAAGTTGTATTTTCGAGCTTATTTCTTGTGTGCCGACTTGTGCCGACCTGTCATTCAAAATTGGTTACAGAGTTATGAGATTTGCTATCCTTTTCTATTTTGCTATATTGCCATAAGGCATTTTCGTCTCCCTTGCACACTATGGCCGTCTATTACTATCCTAAGTCTATGACTGCGACATATCCATTAAGACTTGCACTTATATTCTTTGGGTGTTTTACCATGTATTCTAGAACCATGTATCCTAGAACCATGTATTCTAGAACCATGTATTCTAGAACCATGTATTCTAGAACCATGTATCCTAGATGCTAAACTATGATCGTCACTTTTTAAAGTTACCTTTAATATTGCATTTGTATTTTACAGGATCATTATTAAATTGTGTTCCTTCTTAAAATCACCATTGAAACAAGTGAGGATATCGGCGCGAGATATCGTCAAAAAAATAATGCTGACTGTTGGTACCTCATATTTGGGCGTTTTACTACAACACCTTACGTTATTACTTACCAAGGGTTTTCAAGTTCACGTATTGGTTGCTACAATACATTCGGTCTTAGACGCTTTAAAAACGGACTTCAAATCAGGTGATTTGGATGATAACTTACATTACATACTTGAGGTATGCACTAACGATTTGTTCGGAGCGTTATCAGAAGAAAAAGAAGTGGAGAAGCTACATTATAAGACGCCAGAAGCAAAACCAAGTAAAAAGAGTTACGTGACGTTAATGATCGTGTCTCAGAATATTACGGAGAAGTGCTTGATCAATCTTCTATTGCCTTTTAGAGATGTCTTGCAAAAACACACTTCAAAGAAAATTGTCCTAAAAGTACAAGAAGCGTTAATGCATGTTTCCAGTGGCTTGGTCACGAACAAATTCATAGACATCGAATCTTTATTTATATTTCTTCATGGAATAGCATCTGAAAGCATACCAGAGTTCGTTTTAGGTGCAGCGAAGAGAGAAATCTCTGAAAGTCAAAGAGAGAGAATGCTACGCGCAAAACCAGATTGTTTCTTAATACCAGAAGCGCCGAAACGCAACAAGGAATCTCAAGCGAGACTTGTTAAAAATTCGAGTAAGACCAACGCGCATGTGTTAGTAGAGTTCAGTTTGAATATACTGTACGTGATACTTAAGAGAGAAAAGGTCCCAAGAATGGATTGTCGAGCTTTCGTAGATCCGTTGATACCTTTGTTGGTGGACTCGTTGAAAAGTGACCACGTCAAAGTTACAACTGTAGCGTTAAAATGTATAGCGACATTGTGGACTATAAGAGTCAGCACACCAACGCTGGAGGAGTTGGTCCAGGATATTGTGAAGACAATATTCCAGATACTGCATAAATATGCTACATTTGAGATAAGCAAACAGAATGACAACTACCATTTAGTAAGGAACGCTTTTAAGGTAAGAAGACATGTTAAAATGTTAGTAGATTTATATGCAAAATACGTATATATTCACAGATTTTGATTGTCATATCCAGGCATATATTAGGTCCTTACATATGAAATTGGCGTTTTGTACTGGAGGAATATAAAGTCAATTTTTTTTTGTAAAATATATTTAATTAATCAAAGTATGCACCATTGTTATCTATGCACTTTTGCCATCTCATAGGTAGTTCATTGATCCCTTTACTAAAAAAAAAACATGGGGGCGAGAATCAACAAACTCTTTGAAGGCGGTTTGGACTGCCGCATCGGAGTTGAATTTTTTTCCTTGTAAGAAGTTGTCCAAATTCCGGAAAAAATGGTAATCTGTTGGAGCAAGGTCCGGGGAGTACGGTGGATGTCGCAGACATTCCAATTGTAGCTCATCTAACTTAGTGGTTGTTTGTTGTGCGGTGTGTGGTCTTGCGTTGTCGTGACGCAGAAGTGGCCTAGAGCGATTGACCAATCTCGGTTGTTTAGCAGCTAGTTCTTCCTTCATGGTTTGCAGTTGCTGACAATAGATATCTGCCGTAATCGTTTGGCCAGATTTTAGAAAGCTGTAGTGAACGACACCGGCGCTAGTCCACCCCAACGAACACACAATTTTCGTTTAGGGCAGGATTTGGCTGGGTCTCCAGGGTTCAGCCATTGCGACGAGCGCTTCTGATTATCGTAGAGTATCAATTTTTATCACAAGTAATGATTCGATTTAAAATCTCTTCATTATTGTGTCGGTTGAGCAACCATCGTTGTACCCATCGTTCAAGTTTTTCACTTTCCTGATTTGCTTCAAGTGGATTAATACAGTTTTATCACTTACCCCGAAGCCTGCAGCTATCTCTGAAGTGCTTTGTGGTGGATCCGCTTCCACAATAGCCTTTAATTCTTCATTTTCCACTTTGGTCTCCGGCCGTCCACGGGGTTGGTTCTGAAGGTCGAAATTTCCAAAACGAAAACGTTGAAACCAAAAACGTATCGTGCTTTCTTTTGCGGCACCAGCGCCGTACACATCATCAATTCTTCGAACTGTTTCTGCAGCACTGGTGCCACGTTAGAACTCGTACTTTTAAATATACCGATATTTCATGTTTTCCATTGTGCGGTAATAAGCGACGCCAAAGAATAAAATAATGAGGAAAAAACAAATGAATGACTGTTTTCAAAACACAAATGTACCAGCTAAATGAATTTATAAATTTGAATTTGGAATTCTTAACCAAAGAGGAGATATTTCAGATCAAAGTGGTCAGTACGACAAAACGCTAATTTCATATGTAAGGACCTAATATTAACTATCAAACAGTTAAGACTGCATCTAGTAAAGTAGGCTATTAAAACATATATCATGCTATGATCATAATGATAGATGCATAGAGACATATGGATTTACGTTTAACCTATTGATTTTGAAATTAGACTCCATTATGCTGTAAAGAAATGACATTGTCTCATTATGTCGATGATACTTTTCAACCGATTTCAAAAAAAGGAGGAGGTTCTCAATTCGACTGTATTTTTTATGTATTACCCCAGAACTTTTTTTCTAGATAAACCGATTTTGATGATTCTTTTTTTATTTGAAAGCTGGTGCTTCTCATGTGGTCCCATATAAATTTGATCAAGATCTGAACAGTGGTTTTTGAGATATCCTTAATAATGCGTATTTAATTGACTTCGACTACATTAATGATGTTCTCATTTTATTTATATTGAAGTCGGTTGTACAATTTTTTTAATTTTACCACTTGTTTGTTATATTAAAGCAAGAATGTCATCCTATAAAAAAAAGAAACGAGCTAATAGTCTACTTGTAAAAAAAAGTTACGATGCGTTGTCACTCCTGAGAACTATGATGGGAGTCTGAAATAATGCTGGTTCCCTTACCCTTCTAACAGATTGTTATAAAACTTGGTATAATTATTACAATATATATGGCGATGATGACGCATTCGTCATTCACCAGTTCCGCCGATCGTCCGCCTTTTCACGTTCATTGAAAATTAATAAACTTTGTACAGAATGTTCCAGTAGGCATGAACGTGTGTGTACACCTCTTCTACGGCCTGCTCGAACGCTGCTAGCTATTTTTTATTTTAGGGAATGATAAAAGTTACACGATTAGAAATTAGGGCTGTAAGGTTATAAGAAATTGACCCATAAGCTTAACTGGTGTGCTATCCAGGAAGTCCCTCGTTTCAGTATCCAGTGAAATTCCGTGTTTGGCCACTTGTTGCCCACAACAGTGAACATTTCTGGCAAGCATTTGGTAGCCATTGGGCATTGATGCTACTTCGATTTTGTAAAGGAAATGGCACTAGACATCCCGTCAAAGTGAAAAAACTAGCGATAAAATCTTCCAGGCGCTTCTCGATCGCATCACTTGGGAAGGAGTTGGTTTATTTTGAAACGGAAAACTGTCGACTGGCGCTTCTTTTATGTCGTGTTCTGTCGTGGCCTGCTTCTGAGCATCGCTGAAGTGATGCGGCACCCAACGTGAAATCATCCCCCTCACGCGAAGTGTTCATTTAAAATCTCGTGAACGCTTCTCGAAACACGATATTTCAACTTAGCTCGTAAAAAATGTTGAGAAGGTCGCACTCGCAATTCTTAAAAAATTACTTATAATTACTACAAAGAGTAGGTTGTTTCGAAGACGCAGAGCAGATACTTTTGCTCTGGTAATGCTGCTTCCCATCACTAGTTGGGACCAATTCTTCACTATAATTCGGTCGTCATAGTCCATTTTATCAGAGAACGGTAGTGTGATAACAATTTCGACAAATCCTCTTCGGAAAAGTTCTTGTCCGCCTGTGGACTGTATACAGGTTTATGGTGGGGAGAATGGGGATATAAATATGTATACTAATATAAACTTATAGTTTGTTATTTCAACTTTCAGGCAGTAACAGTCTTAATAAGAAATGTAAAATATTATACACTAGAAGCTGATCAGCTCAAAACTCTTTTACTTTACGCTGAAGAAGATTGCCAGAGTGATGACAAACAGGCGAATTCCTTTTCACTTTTAAAGGCTATTCTAGAAGGGAGATTAGTGTCGCCAGAACTGCATGAAGTTATGGAGAAAGTCTCAAAGATTTGTATATTGAGTGAATCAGCGAGGTCAAGGTTAGTAGTAAATAATTAAAACATATCTATAAACATATACAGTAAGGCCAGCGAGACATAATGTAAATAAACTGCGAGGGATGTTACGATATGGTGAAATGCCTAAACATACCCGTAATACATATATTTATGTGAAGGTGGAGTGCAGAAAGCTAGTATTTATTTGTAATATGTGTTACATGGCCAAATACTCAAACGCTACTCAATTTTAAGATGTCGTTAAGCCTCGTGGTGTCACAGTCACTTTGATTTAAAGTGATAGAGCCAGCACGAGACTTAACGGCATTTGAGTATTTGGGCAACAGACTCATTAAATAAAATAAAATAAAACAATTGTTTACGTTCATACTCCCAATGTCAACAACTACTTAACAGTCTGTGATCAAACAGTCGCAAAATGTAGAGATTATCGCTAAATAATTTTAAAAACATTTTAAAAGCCGACAAAAAATACTGACAATTTGACTGAATGAGCTGTTAATTTTGTGTAATTTCAAATGTTCCTTTTTCAATAGTCTGTGAAGTTTATGTAAAGGCAAAAAAAGCGTGTATATTATATTTTGTATATTAGATATCTGTGTTTTTTATATTAATTTGCAGTTGAAGGTGAAATACAGCTTGCTTAATAAATAAACTTAATAACTTAATGAATTAAGGTCCACTAGTACCTATAAAAATGTCAAATTTATATTTAACACGACTTCTAACCGCAATAATATGATCATGTAACTATTTTAGGGAGGAAGCACGTGCGCTTTTCGTTAACTACCTAACTTATTATACACCTGGCAAGCGTATGGACAAGTACATAGAGTTCTTTGTGACGCAGCTTAACTATGAACTACAACATGGAAGGGAATCCTCCCTCAAGTTCCTCGAGATGATCATCAACAAACTGCAAGTGGTAAGGCTTTTAAATTACTAGATTTTTAGGGTAGCTGACATATCTAACATTTTCTATATCATTTAATACGATGATATGTTTAAGTATTTGAGTTCGAATCCCACCCAGAGCAAATGTTTGTATGGTGCACAAATAATCGTCCGATTAGTGGCGGATTCTGTTCTGATTCAAAGCCCTCTTAGAAATGATTGGAGGCCAGTGTCCAATTTTGAAAATGGGGGTCAAACCATCATGGGAAATTTTATGGACTGATGGCCATTGCAGCACATGAACAACAACATACAATCTCAAGACTTCAGGCTCAGGTGACTCCTCAGAAGATAGAGTAATTCCCTTCGTTTTCAATTGGAATTATACTGTCTTGTCTAACCCTTTTAACTGGAACAAAATTTGAAGTGTTGGTGTTTAGTAGCAGAAATTAGGTAAGAGGGTACACGGATGGACTCTTATGCAAAATAGGAGTCCTAACATCTTGTATGATGATAATGATGGAGTAATGTCAGTCCAAGTTGTTAGATAATCAGATTTTAATTATTTTATATTGCTGCCAACTTACTTACTTGGTAAAAATATTGTTTAAGATTTTCTACTAAAGTCAGTTCAGCGAGATTTGATAGCAGGGTTCCTACCAATCGCGGGCCGCTAATTATTTTTGCTGATAGATGAAAAATCCGCCCGGCCTCGCGCTTGACAACAGCTGCGAACCTCGTACTATAAAACACTGTGGTTGTGTACTGTGCGACACTTAAGAGACAGTCGCTTATGCGAAACGTTTTCATAATATTTATCACCTCCTGCAGTAGTGGTAAAGCTGTCAAATTGCGACTAACCATCTAAGAATTCATCACCACTTACCACCAGGTGGGATTGTAGTCAAGCATTGGCTTATAATAAAAATTACTGTTGCACAGATTATAAGATTAATCTCTCAAATTAGACTTAAGTTTATTTTGGTGCTATATTTGTCGAATAAATTTAGTTTTATTCGAATTTTATAAAATTAAAGTAATTACTACCTACTGGTTTGTTTTTCACTGTCCCGAAGATGTATTTTAAAATATATTATTAACAGTTTGTGATACAATTTGTTTTTGTTATTAATATTTTCAGGCACAACTTACGAAACATAGCGATTTCTTGTTCCTGGCGTTAGGAACGTGTATGCTTAATGATAGTGCGCCCGAATGTCGAGCATCAGCTGCTGGCTGTATCGAAGCTATCTTAAAGAAGTTTCCAGCAGTAGAGAGGAATAAACTCTTCAATCTGGTTTTAGCATTCTTTCAGGATACTCAGGTATGTAATAGTAATATATAGTATGTAATAGGTAATAGTAACTTATATAATAAAGTTTTGCAAATGTTTTCATATTAGTTTTTTCTTACATAAACCACTATTTTATTTCAATTTTAAATACATTATTAAAGCTTTATTCAGTTATTTTCTTTCTTTATCGGCTCGTTTAATTTTGAACATATTGTAGTAAAAACATGTATTTTAAATAATAACATTTTTGTATTCATTAATAACTGTAAGAGCACACAACTCTTTTTGGAACGGTTTCTCGGTCGATTCCACTACATATTGTAGTATCAGAGGGAAATTGGGATGAGGACAGATAGGCTCGTAACCGACGAGCGTGTGTGTGTAGATATATGGATGTGAAAGAAGCGTGAGAGGTGTGTCAAGATGGTGCCAAATGGAAGTCCGTAGTACCTGCCTACCCATACGACTGACAGGCGTGAGAGTTTATGTATTATACAACATGTAACAAAAATCCTGTGGTTCCCGTTAAGTGCGTTATCAGGATCAGTATTCAAACCTATAGAAATAACTTTTTTTTAAAAACTAGACCATTTTTTTTATTAAAAAAAAATATTTTTATTTTATGTGGTTTTATTACCTCTTACTGACACGAGCCGATGCTAAAGCAAAGTAAAGCGGGATCTTTGACAATCCTCTTACTCCCCGGACAATGCAGGGGAAATAAAACTACATACAATTTGCATACAATTAAAAAAAAATAATAATATTGGTCGAGTTTTTGAAAAAAAGTTATTTGTATACGTTTGAATACTGATCCTGATAACGTACTTAACGGGAACCACAGGGTTTTTGTTACATATTGCATATGTATATTTTTATTGCAGCCCGTTCACTTCGAATTGGCAGCGCAGTTGACTACAAGATTTGTAAACGTCGAAGGCGAGGAATTCAAAAATCGCCTGAACACTATTTTATCACTTGTGTGCGGCAAAATACTGCTGCTCAGCAACGACATCACCGAAGGGAGGTTCGTCAAGGTCAAACTAGACCAGGGAGACAAGACTGACGAAGATAAACAGAAAGAAAAAGACCACAGTCTGATACAAATGTTGAATCTTATCGATAACATCACTGTTCAATGCCCATCCAGTATGAAAAGTAAAAATTATTTTAGCGAATATGATGATATCGGACAGCAATGTCAAGCGTTGCTAGCATATCCTCACGCTTGGGTTAGGCTAAAAGCGGTCAAAATACTTGGGCAGATACTATCGTCTGTAGATTTTGAAGAATTGGATATGATGGTGAAAAATAAGTTGGTGTGCGATAGAGGTTTTGTATACGACGAGACAGAGGCGTGCTTGAGGAGTCTCGTATTAGATTTGTGTGCTCAATACACGCCTAGTGCCAGTAAAGATATGGCAGATCACGTAAGTAATAAATATAATAATTTTCAACCACTAGGTAAATTGTCATATGATTTCTGTTTAAAAAAGCATTAGAATTTTCTCCTGTGTCGGGGATATTCTTTTCATTAATACTTTTTACTTGACTTGGACCAACATCCGGATTCGGAACTATAATTTGGTAGGCCTTACAAACACATGTTCTGTGCTGGATTCGAACTCGCAGCTGTCAAACAAGCCACCGTAATGTGTGTTGCAAAGCACTCGAAACTTCGGACTTATTTAAGAGGTGGACTCTACCACTTTAAATAAGTGGACTCCTGCAACCATCTCCTAACAATGATAGCTTTAGGTGCGTTGTTTTTATTTCATGTCTCATAGTTTACAGTCTGTAATTATATTTGCTTGCTTGCTTAATTTCTCTATGTCCTTAAGACAGCTATAAAGATAGTTGGTACCATTCCAGACGAATTCCTATTTATTTTAAACCGTGGTTGGTAACTGGTGGTTCGCGGACCATTGATGGTACCCAAAAGGCATCGGAAGTGGTCCGCGAAAGCATCATACAATTCTCTCACATATAAAAAAATGTACAACATTTTTGGAGATGATGGTTGGTGTGCAGGTAATGCTGATACAGTTTACAATACAAGGTGTTGCTACATTAAAATAAGAGGCGCTCAATGACGCCACACATATTTATTTTCTACGAGTTTTATTTATAGAAATAAAGAAATCAATCTTATCACAATTTATATTCTGGCTTAAATTGGCGGTCCAAAGCAAGACAAAAAAACGGTCAGTTCTTAGAGTATTTATAAGCAAACTATAGAGTGTAAGCTTGCTTATCTTATATATAGAGTATCAATACTCTTAGGGTCAGATGGTCCCTCATCACTAAAAGATTCAGAACCACTGGGTTAGAAGGTATAAACAGAGTCCTGTCACCAAATAAAACCTACTTATTTTACAGGTAACCGATGTGTTGTTTTTAATAATCAAACTGGTGCATTCAATGTCTTCTTTCAAAATAACAAACAAAATCGAAGCAGAAAATGGCGAAACAGACAGTTTGGCGAGAGTCAACATCCGTTGGATTTTATTCAAGCTGAGGAGAGCTGTCAATGTAGAAGTTGCAAAGGCGCCTAATTCTATGAATATTGTAAGTGGTTTTTGAATACTTTGTTATGTTTGTCGTTATCAACTCGTAAGTCCATTTGTTTAAAGGAGTATCTCTAATACGGGCCATTATCGCTTGCCAGGTGAATTGGCGATTGCAGTACTAGACGTTTTGCATCTTTGATTATGCTCTCAGTGACTGGTCTTTTTGTATAGTCTGTTCGCTTAGATACGGTCGCCTTTGTGTCGCGCCGCCTTGGCACATGCCGCATCTTGTCAAAGGCGCGCCGCGACATCAAAGGTCGCCGCGTGCGGCGTACACGTACACCGGCAGGAGAATTTGGCATTTTAAAACTAAGCGCCGTAGTGAAAGGTTCTTTGCTACCTAACTTGTGTTTATTATTTATATTCGTATTTTATTACAATAACCATAATAGAAATAGGGTAATAGAATTTCTTACACTGTGACCATACGTTAAATACTGTCACTAACAATTTAAAGTAAATTTTAAATTGGACTTATTTTATAATGATTTCTTATATTTACGCGAACGCTACACATTGAATAAAACTACTTTTACGGATTTTATCGCGTTTAACTTACTTAAGTTTAAATTCCCGACGTTTCGGGTGTTTTACAGCATCCATGGTATGAGTAGATTTTTTTTAAACATGCATTTCAATATTGTTTTATATCTTTTCATGTGCGTTCCAATTGGGTAGTTGACATCATCATTTTATCTATTTTAGTGTGTTTGAACTTGATCGATTGTCCATTTTTAATGAAATTAGATTTTAGTATTTAAAAATATTTAAATAAGACGATTATTTCATTAGAATCTATAACGCCCAAAGGATTAGTAAGCTGAAGTGGCAATGGACCAGCAAAATAACTCAAAAAACCGACAGCCGATGGGGAAGAAAGGTTCTCAAGTGGTAGCTTCGAACCGTTAAGCGAAGTGGAGTGACGACCTTGTAAAAGATGCAGGAAGTCGATAGATGCAGGTGGCTCAGGACCGTGCTTTGTGGCATTCCTGGCAGTATTGTATTGTATTATTATTATTCGCGTGGTTCAAATAAAATTTGAGTGGTGGAATCTAATATATATAAAAATTAATATTTGTTTAATATTAATATTTTTATGCGCTACCTACCGTTCATCAGAATGCGGTAAAAATTTGTCAACATATTGTTTCCGCGAAGGTTATAGGTATAATACAATCAACTTACACTAGGTGGCGCGCGTGCCAGTACCAGCCGGTTATTTTATAAAATCTTCACATCACACACTTTTTCTATGAAAGGCAATTTAAAATATCAACAAATCAATTCAGTATTCGTAGTGATTGTACATCCATCACGAAATCTTTATTGCTTTAGTATTATAGATTATACAAACATCAATTATTTCATTTTCAGCGAACAGCTATATTCACGATGTGGCTCCACGTAATCAGTTTCTTAGAACAAGAGGACCTCAACAGGGTCATTGATGTCATCCTCCCTCCTATAGTTCGGGAGCTTTCCACTGGGGACGCTTCAACACCTGCTACAATAGCTAAACAGTTAGCTGGAAGATTGGGCAAGAAATTAAGAAGGAAGATCGGTGATATTGAATACAGTAAATTGGTGGCAGAGGCACAAACAAGACTGAATATGAGAAGGGCTGAGAGGAAGAAGGTAAGTTTGAAATGTGTTAAAAAGCTGTACATTTTTTTCTTCAAAAATTAAATTAATGATATATTACTTACTTTAGATTTAACGGCTCCGTGCGCCAGTGGATTAGCATTGAGTTGCGGCGTTGAGAGCCGTGGATTCGAATCTCGCGCGGAACAAGTATTTGTTTCGGGTCTGGATGTTTGTTCTTGTGGAATTAATGTATTTAAACTGCCTCCACCATACAGGAGAAAATACTAGTATTATTAGTGACGTTTTTTTTTAACAAAATTACAGATGGAAGGAGAATTATTGACTAATTACGTTACCAACAGAAGCTCATTATGATGAGATATTTAATCTATGCTTACCCAACAATTAGAAATAAATTCCGCTTTTGACGAAAAACATATCTTTACAGATAATTCTGCAAGAAAAAGTGCACAATCCAGAAAAAGCAGCCAAAAGAAAACTACAGCTCAAAGAAAAGAAGAAGCAAGCAAAAAAAGTCAAATTGGACATGCTTCATGGCAAAAGACCGAGAGGGAAGAAAAGGAAAGCAGAAGAAATCGACATTGAAGATCAACTGCTGCAAGATAATGATGAATAGTATGACGGGAATAGTTTTAAAAATAAAATAATAAAGTAACGTTTCAACTATATACATGCTTTATTTTAAAAGGTGTATCAAAAACAGCTAGGTCTTTAACTTAATTTAATAAAATTCAAATAACAATTTTTTGTATATATTAGCTGTAAGTTTCGTTTGTATATATTTTTATTGATATTAACATTGTCAATTAAAAATATTTGTAAATTATATGGCACTTTATTTTTTTAACTAAGATGAAGAAGAAGAAGAGTGGTCAAAGTGCAAGTGCAATAGCAAAAATGATTGGAGTTTTGAGTCAGTGTTTTAAAAAAGATAATGTGTACCTCTGATCTATTTATGGTAGAAATAAAGGGTGTCATGTTAGTATATAACAAAGTTATTATTTGGATTGCAGTAAAACCAGTATAAGTATAATTTGCAAGGTGATGTTGTGACCAGGATTAACAAAGGAATGCTTCGGTAGTTTTGTCATGTGTACGTGGTAGAGCCAAGCTGCAGCTATATTTATAGTATAATTGTGGCACGAATGGGTCGGCTCGACAGGGGAAGGACCACGCTCTCACAGAATACCAGCGTAAAATAGCAGCTTAATGCTGCTGTGTTTCGTATGGTGAGTGTAGAGAACCGGAGACCCTTTTTACTGGAAAAGAGGCATTCCATCTTAGTCCTCAAGGCTGACAACGCATCTGCATTTTGATTCACAAGCGAGGATAGATGTAGATGTCTATGGGCCACAGCAACCACTTACCATCAGGTGGACTGTGTGCTCGTTTGTCACCCTATTTCTATAAAAAAAAAATATGTAGAAAGAATTAATGAGGAAAGAGTGACAAAGCAGAAGTGAGTGGCAGAGAGACGCCCTAGGCGAAGGTTTATCGACCAAATTGGCGATATATTGAAAATAGGCCAAATTAAGAGATACCCTTAACCGACGAGCATGTATGCGTAGGTATATGGATGTGGAGGTGAGAGAGGTGTGTCAAGATCGTGCCAAATGGACGTCCGTAGTCTCTGCCTACCCCTCTGGGTGACTATGTTACTATGCCGTGAGTGTTTATGTTATGGTATGTTTTTTAAAACTAGTATAACACCAAATTTATTGCGCAACTTAAGCCAACCTGTCCTATATCCGATCTTTGGAGCAAGTGTTTCAGTAGCCCATACACGTGTGTTACTACAATATTGCCTGTGCAATGAAGATTCTGATTATTCGAAAGGTGTTTGAAATCCACCAAGATAATCTAATCTAACATAACTCAAACTCAAAATTTAAAAAACCCCCGAAAAAAATAGCTGATGACCTTGAAACGGTTGAACCGATTTTGATAAAACATGTCTTAGAACCACCCCAAGAAAACCTGATTTTAAATTAAAAAAACCGTACCCAAATCGGCTCACCCGTTTAAGAACTACGGTGCCATAGACAGACAGACACACACAGCGGTCAAATTCATAACATCCCTCTTTTTGCGTCGGGGGTTAAAAATAAGTATGCGTTAAAGAGTCAAGGTTTGCAGCAACCCCACTTCCCCATTCTTTTGAATTAGCCAGTAAAAGTAAAATTACAGCCACCGAGTCATTCAACATTACTTAAACGAAAAGCAAATATCAACATAAAAGAACATACGTTTCATGAAATATTATCAGGAGATATGAAGTATCATCAGAAAATGTTTCAAAAGTATTTTATACTTTTTAAATAAATAATTTCAATAGAGAAGATGTTCGTTTGCTGCGATCCGCTTGGGATCCCAAAATTAATAATATTAAATCCAAAACTTGGATTGAAGATATTGTAAGCTAATTCAAAGAGTTATAATATAATCACTACGTTTTAGAAGCCTTCGTTAAATATGACATCAGGAAGACATCAACCACCTTAGTCGCCATCCATGACCATGGGTGCTACAAAGCGCCCGAAACGTCTGGAATTAAAAAAATAAAGTTAAACGCGATAAAATAGGTACGTAAATAGTTTTATTCCATGTGTAGTATTCGCGTATACTACACTACACTAGTTTAAAACTTTAAAGTCAACAATTTGCTTTTGAACGGTAACAAAACAAAATGTAAATAACAGTGTGATTTTAAATAGGGCGAAGCAGTCACTGTTTTCCTGGATATACAGTTGACGCGAAGCTTCAGTGGGGTTTCATATATCCAAACTAGTTGTCTTAGTTCTGCAGATAATACGAGTAAAGTCGCGTTTTGCAAAAAAGAGTCAAGAATTTATAATCTCAATCAAAAGGAGTGAAAAAATTTATGATAAAAATATACTTTAAATTAAAGGTACTTAGAGTCATCAATCTCTAATATCAATCATAATAAACAATAATTTATCGACTTCTTCATGTCTTATCAGGTCGTCACTCCATCTAGTGGGACTCCCTACACAAAAATAAATAAATAGTAAATCGACATAAATCAACTCAATTATAATATGAAAAGAATTTATACTTTGAATCATTTAGTATAATCATTTCTTAATTTGATTGTTTATCGTTTATGGCATTAGTGGTGAAAATTTGACATAAGTATAACAGTATCGAAAAATAAATAAATAAACAGGTGTGATATTTCATTAAATTAAATTACATAAAAGAATGTTGATATTTACCTAAATTTAACCATTTTGCAGAGAAATAAATAATACAAATATTACTTCTATATACACATATACAAAAGTGTAATTAATATAAATATTTAGTGACATATCTGTGAACATATATTATATAATTAGATTGGTACATACATATTATAATAAATCCAAAGAATAGTTAAATTGTACCGTCCATAATATATTTTGTTTATATACCTGAAAAAACCTTTAATAGGCCTTACATTTAAGCTGTATACTTTAAGTCCTTAAAATTGTTAAATCGCTGTTGGTTTTTAAATAAATAAAAAAAGAGTCATTCGGGGTAACTGAGCGCAATGGGTAAGTGAGCGCAGTGAGTGTATCTCCCGAACGGGGAACGGGGGGGTTTTGTTTAGGTCGAAAAGTGACGCTAGAGTGCCCTGCTAGTCACGACTTGTCTCTGTGGCGGCGGTTGATGAATAACTTTTTTTTCGTAAAAAACAGTATATGGTGTTTAAATTCGTAGTTTTTTGTTTAATGGAAAACAGTGTATCATTGACGTTATTGATTTCACAACGGTAAGTTGTATTTTCTTTGAATTAATATGTTTACGCTACATTTATTTTTAAAAAAAAAGATGTTATTTGGTGTTTTGGGGAAAGTGTGCGCGGGTAAGTGTGCGCATGCGTACACTTGCCCCTTCGGTGTTATTTTCGTTCGTACATTGTTTTATCGAGAAGTAGGGTTTACTAACACTTATTTTATTTTTCAGTGTCTCATCACCATGCCGCGAAATTATATAAGAAAAAGACTTGAACTTGCATCGGTCACTGAAGAACAAATCTCTAGAGCTAAAGCACTCATTGAGCATGGAAAGAGCAAAAGAGCTGCTGCAAGTGCCACTGGTATTAGTGAGTCTTGTATTCGAAATCGACATCATCGTATTTTAGAGAAAGAACAAAGTTTTCTATGGCCTCGACCTCTACAACAGTAGAATACTTTTGTCCTCTATGTAAGCAAAAATATACAGAGCCTAATACTGAAGAATGGAGTCAGTGCATGTATTGCCAAGACTGGTGGCATGAGGATTGCACTGCATATGAGAGAGGTGTTTTTGTTTGTGATAATTGTATTGATGATTCCTAAATTAATATATTTAATATATTTAGGAATCATCTTACTTACCCGAATGCGCTTACTTACCCCATATGCGTATACTTACTCCATACGGGTGCGCATAGTTACCCGCATCGTGGGTCATGTGAGCACATTTCAATTTTATGTAATGAAATGCTTACAGAAAAAAACACCAAGTTTTCTATTGTTGTTTTTATTTCAATTTAAAGGCTACTATATGGATTATCTCAGAGCCGTCTTTTATATTCCTAACTCCTTTATTTTATGCGTAGTGAACTAATATTTACCAAAGTGCGCACACTTGACCCAAATGACTCTATATAAATGATATATATAAATTATGTGAGTACTGTGAATCACTCCCGTCTTGTATGATTACTTTGCGTGGGCCGTGGGCGCTGGTCCACTAGACTGATGTAGTGCTTTGTAGATTTTTAAAATTTATTATAAGCCTGTGCTTGACTACGATCCCACCTGGTGGTATTGTGAACGGTTCCAACAAAGAAATAAATTAAATTTACTTTTTTGAAGTTTGTGGGATAAGGGTACCCTAATATAGTGTTATAATATATTGTAAGACTTTCAAAATATTTTTATTCCCCCTTTTTTGATTCACAGACGCCATTTTTATATTTTAATATATCTAAAATATAAATATGGCGACTAAACTTTAAGTCACTCCCTCTAATAAAATGAGGTTGGTGAAATAAGGTTTGTACGCATTTTACATGGTCAAGTCTACATAAGTGGCGGAATTCAATTCACATTCCTTCAAAATATTATCATCACGACATTTAATAATATTTTTTTACCTTACGATTGTTTTATTCTATTACTATGATAGAATAAAAATCATAAGGTAAAAAAATCAATTTTTTAATCTTTATAAGAGAGTAGAGTCGACTCGTTCTTTCAAAATGTAATTAATATTTCTGTATATGGTTGTAATGACTGGTACCTGGCACTAAAATATTTAAAGGCGACTGACGGTGATTAATGATGAATGTTTGTTGTGAAGTTGTGCGAGGAAGAAAACATTTTCTAAATCACAGTGGTTCAATCCAAGAACCTAGAAAATAATTTATCGGTATATAATATTTATTTGTAAATGTATTATCTGAATTCAAATAATATCTGAATTATTTGAATTCAGATATTATTTGAATTCAGATAATAGGTGAAATGACCTACGATGAAATGAAGTTAAATGCTAGATTTATTTTAAGCCGACAGGGCAGATTTCGTGAACAAAGGGCATAGAATATAGCATAATGCAGAACATAAAAGCGAACATATTAAAAACTAGCGACCCTCCCCGGGTGGGATCCTTTATTAATGTAACGTCATTTAGATTTTTTTAAATAATTATCAATGACTATTTATTTTATCAATTTTTCGGTTGCACAAAAAGTCTCTATTTTTAACGGATAAAATATTTCCATTCCGAATATAAGCCAGGACAGACAGACAAAATTAAAAAAAATGGTTATTCATGTCACAATTGCATGCAAAGGGGTTATCAGCCAATATTACAGACAGACACTTCAATTTTATTTATATGTGTCACTGTAAAAGCCCGTATTTGGGTAAATCTTAGGTTTTTCTTTTAAGTCTTAGTATTTAGTATTTACCAACATGAGCTGGTAAATGTAAGGTTTGGTATAAAATGAGACTATATTTCGGGCTTTTACGATTAGAATTTGGTACATGCCAGATTTTATCAATGACTATTAGTAAATGTTGATTTTGGAAATAAAAATATATAAATGAAAGTAGAAAGTATTTATAAAACATTGAATCATGTTATCTACTAATTTTTATGATGAGCTTTTAAAGCAGAATACTATAAAATAAACACATATTTGTTTTATTCACACAAACATAATACCTACGTTGGCTAAGCTTACTATTCATTAATTTTTCATCATCATCATTACAGCCCTTCAAAAGTGCACTGCTGAACTTAGGCCTCCCCCAAGGAATGCCACAAGGCACGGTCCTGAGCTAACTCCATCCATTGACTTCCTGCATGTCCTACCAGGTCGTAACTCCATCTAGTAGGGAGCATCCATTGTCTGCCACTCGAGAACCTTTCTTCGAGAGATATGGCCGGCCCATTGCTACTTCAGCTTACTAATCAGCGTTATTGGACAATGCCTTTTGTGACTTTTTTAACATTAAAATCTTTGTGATGTTTAATTACTTTTTGGCGGTAATACATTGTTCCGCATTTAGCTTCTTCAGATCTTACAACTCCAATCATATCTCTAACGATCGCTGAAGTTGCGATGCCCATTTTCATTGGAAAACCGAACATTGCTTCGTATGAGGTTCTTTTGACTCCCTCATTATATGCTCTATTTTTCATTGCCTGGATGTATTTTAGCCCTCTAACCATTTTAACCTTTACTTTTTCTAAACACTGCGTATTTAGCTCGTATGGAGATAAAAGTTAATGTCTTTCTAACTTGTCACGAGTTCGTCTTGTACATTATGTCTCATAAATACTTCTAGACAACAAAAACGTACGTACCATGCAACTGATTGTGTCGAGCGGAGAGAAGTGACACGGTGGGGAGAGTTGCTGCACACTTTCCGCGAGCACGATCGTGCGTCGACTTGTCACTTTTAGACATGGCTATTTTTCAACACTTTACGTGTCTTTGAGGTAGTAAAAGTCCGAAATTAACGATTACCACAGAATAGTTCGGACTTTTACCCTCAAGACTTGGTAAATCTTAGGTTTTACTGGAAAATCTTACGATTTACCGTAGTTCGAGCTTTTACAGTAACATATGTATTGATGACAAAATTCGAAATATACGGTCAGACACTTCTAATTTATTATACATGAGTGATCGATCTTTTACACGGTTGATGAACTCTTTTGAACTACGTGTATTACCTAACAGCCGCAGTATGATTACTGCGGCTATTAGGTTTCAAAACACGTACAGCCAGAGGCGGATTAAATGTCGACAGCACCCTAGGCAAGCGCCATATCGGCGCCCTTCTGGCGGCTATATAATCGAGGATAGATATAGATGTCTATGGGCCGCAGCAACCACTTACCATCAGGTGGACTGTGTGCTCGTTTGTCACCCTTATCCTATATTAAAAAAAACCATACCAGCTTCGATAATCGTGGAGAATCCCTCACTGGACATCCACGCCCAAACTATCTTCCTCCTGGGTGTGGGTACTCAGGCTGCCCGCGTATTCTGGGGAAGGGCCCCCCCCTTCACAACTCTGCTCTTTACACATTCTACACGAGGCAAACAGAGCAAAATCACTACGGCAGCCCATGGCACGCTCGCTGTGGATTTCTGCAACATAAAGGGACTTCATTTAAACCTAAACGCCGTCAACCACCTTCCAAGACGGCTAAGCCAGCCTTGCCTTTTCATGGAGTATAGTAGTGCTCTCTGGCTGATACATCTTATTTATCTTACTTGTCAGAGTTTGTGTGTACGACAGAGAGGATATCTGTATTCGACGCCTCGGTAGTCTTGAAGGCAGGGACCTGCCTATCTTATGGCTACGCATAGATGGCGGCGACCATCCCCGCGTCTATGGGTGCCTTTATAGGTCCCATAGCGGTAATGCCGAAACAGACCGACTCATCGATCACGTCCAAATGGCTACAGATTCCTTGCTACAACAGGTCCCATCCGCAGAGATCGTGATCCTTGGCGATTTTAACGCCCACCACGCCGAATGGCTCGGTTCACGTTTTACCGATCATGCGGGGAGATCTGTTCATGATTTTACCTTGGTATATGGTCTGACACAACTGGTCAATTCACCTACGAGGATTCCAGATGTGGAGGATGATTCTACAATAATTAGATTTCATGTGGGCAAATTTAGAAATAATACTATCCGTATCAATTTCTCTAAGCAAATCATATTTATATATCCATCAGAGAGATAATTATGGCGTTCTTGACTCAAAGTGTTCCTTAATTTATTTTTTATACGGTTCAATGTTGAAAATAAACGTTCACCACTGCAGTTATTGATTCTAATGAATTATCCATTAGGAATTTATAATATTGAATTTCCATTTGCATAAGCACTGACCACAATTGGAGTTTTTTCCCAAAATCTCTTCTGTTGTAATAGATTTTAAGTATCGAAATATTCCAAAAACACTAGTTAGATTTTGGTTGTCTTTCATGCATTTATCTAAAGCATATAGTAAGTTATCAATAATGACAACAAACACCTCAATTTCAAACTGTTCACAAGGTGTTTCTTTTTCAACAAATTCGTCAAGCGTACTAGAACCGTTAAAATGGTCATAATTTGTGATTCGCTTGCGTCGTCTTGAAGTCTGATGCTGATATTCATGACAGCCCGTCAGATCTTTGACTTTTGCTTCAATATCTGAAAATGTGGATCGCTTTGTTTTTACATTTTTACATATCCATAAAATGATTCATAAAGGATATTCTGTATTAAGGTCTATATTAGACGAATGCAGCGACGCAGTAGTCGCTTGCAGGCGCTCTAATATTTTGCGTAGTGTATATTTTCTTTGCTAATATTCCATTAGCAAAGAAAATATACGTAACTGTCATTATTTGTTATTTCCGTTTCATCCATTTAATGCATTGCTTGCTTGATGCAATTAATTTGATGAATTCCTCGCATGTTGTTTAAGATAAATATGACGTGTCCTTTATGGGCATAAGTTTGTTGTATCGGTCCGGAAAAACCGCTGGTGACAGTAAATTCACACAGTTTGGTCGTGTGAAGCTTGAAGTCGGAGCATGCGCCGTCAACTACGACCTTAATACTCTGATCTGTTAGAAAACTGGTGACCCAATTCCATAATTTCTCGAGAAGCCCATAAGAGGGAAGCTTCGAAAGGAGTGCTTTGTGCCTAACCCGATCGAAGGCCTTCGCTATGTCCAAACTAACCGCCAGGGCCTCCCACTTGGTCTCGACTGCCTCAGCCCATCGGTGACTCAGGTAGACAAGAAGATCACCAGCTGAGCATCCTCGACGGAAACCATATTGACGGTCACTAATCAGCTGATGCTCTTCAAGGTACCGCATAAGCTGGCAGTTAATAATAGATTCCATGAGTTTGGAGAACGAGGAGGTGATAGCGATAGGCCTGTAGTTGGACGGGTCCGAGCGCTCACCTTTTTTAGGGATCAGGTGCACTAAGGCTGTCTTCCATGAGCCTGGAACGACGCCTAAAGAGTAAAAGCTGGAAAAGACGCGTAAGAAACGGCGCCAACTCTGGAGCACACGTCTTCAGCACAATTGGGGGATTCGATCAGGTCCATTCGACTTGATGACGTCTAGGGACATGAGTGCTTTGCGCAACGAGCGCCTGTGTACAGCACATCCGGCATGGAGCACTCACACCGCGGGGTGGTCGGCGGTATGTTCCCTCCGTCTTCGAGAGTCAAGTTGGACGCAAAAAGAGAACCTAAAAGATCAGATTTCTCCTTAGCGGCGTGGGCCAGCGAGTCATCCTCCCTGCGCACAGATGGTACTGATGGCTTACAGAAATTTCCTTGGACAGCCTTGGCGAAGGATCAAAACGCACGAGTTCCAGAAGGAAGGCAAACTACTACAATGTGCTCCGGCTTTGCCCTAGCGACAACTCTTTTGAAAGACCTGGAGGCAGAGTTGTACTTCTTTTTGAATGCGCTAGTGTTTTTTTTTATATAAAAAGAGTGACAAACGAGCATACAGTCCAGCTGATCAGTGGTAAGTGGATGCTGTGGCCCATAGACATCTACATCTATCCCCGATTAAGAATCAAAATGTAAATGCGTTGCCACTCCTGAGGACTAAGATGGAATGCCTTGTTTCCAGTAAAAAGGGTCCCCGGTTCTCTACACTCACCATACGAAAAACAGCAGCATTGAGCTGCTACTTTACGCTGGTATTCTGTGAGAGACCCATTCGTGGTACAACCATAATATAGCTGCAGCATGGCTCTACCACGTAAAAAACGTATATGCTTCCTGGGACGCCGATGTGTCAGCCCAGACCTTGTAACACTCGCGACATCGCGATAAAACTCGCGATACCATCCATACCATCTGTATGATTGGCGGTCCACCACTGTGCGATTTAGAAGAAGTTTTCTTCCTCGCACAACTTCCTTGTGGAATCGACTACCACCAGCGATTTTTCCGGACCGATACGACTTAGGGCCTTCAAGAAAAGAGCCTACTCTTTTTTAAAACCGGCAACGCATCTGCGATTCCCTTGGTGTTGCAGTTGTTTATGGGCGGCGGTCGACATTTAGCATCAGGTGAGCCGATGCTCGTTTGCCTCTCTTCTATATAAAAAACTGGCCAAGTGCGTGTCGGGTGCGTGTAGGATAGAGGTAGGGTTCCGTAGTTGCCCGTCACAATACGTTGGCTTTTTTGATAATGTGCATAATAATTTATCCCTTCAATCTGAGGAATTATTCTGCTGTTTATTAATATTTCAATGTACCTTACATTCATTTTTTAGTTAAAGAATATATCCTAGAAATAAATGTCATATTCCACTGTCCGTGTAATTGTAAACATAGCGTATTGGTTAACGTAGCGAATACAAGAGCAACGAAATCTGAAGCACCTCGGTTCGAGCCTTGCCAGAGGAATACTTTTTTCAATTGTTAGTCATTGAAAAACATTCATATTTTATACAATGGATCACAAATTGTGACTCAAAAGGCACTTGTGCAGGTTGTCCAAATATAATCAAAAGTCGTGAATATTTGATATGCGCGTATTGTGGTCTCTGATACTATTTATTGAGCGCAAACGTGTCTACAAAACGATTTAAATTTATGAACGGAGACAATAAAAAGTCATGGAAATGTCACGTGTGTCGTAAAAACCAACCAAAAGTTGATAACACAAATACTCCGGTGCGTACGCAAAGCAGTTGCATAGTTTCCGAAACATCGGATGCCTACGAGAATGTTGAGGATAATCATGACTACAGTAATGTCACTATGCGAACAACGCAAAAACTTAGTGTTGATAACTTTAATTCGGAGACCATGTACGTTCAAAATCTCCGCAAAATCGTTAAGGAGGAACTAACGGCTGCTCTAAAATCAGCAATACAAGTTGCAAGTATCTGAAAAGTTGGAGATAATTAAAGAACAAATTGCAACTTTCCACGAGTCAATGACATTTTTTAAAGAAAAATTTGAAGAATTGAAAAGAAACATTGCGGAAAATCTATTATTATTAAAAACCTTGAAGCCGATAATGAGAAATTGAAGGCATCTGTTCACAGTATAAGGAATAAATTGAACGTAATGGAACAATTTGCAAGATCATCTAACATCGAAATACAATGTCTACCAGAAAATAAAGAGGAAAGCATATTAAATACCGTTGTTCTGTTGTTCTGTTCTGTTCTGTTGTTTGCTTGCTTACGGTTTAAGATTTGCTTCGTGTTTCGGATTAGTTGCTGGATTTTGTCTTTCTTACAACCACTGTTCAAACTTGGAATTCGATTTGCTTTGTGATTAGGTATTGTTGATGAGTATTTTTTTCTCACTGAAAAAATGACTACAGAAACTCTTAATATTAAAGGAAAAATGGAAGAACAAACTGTCGTCCCCATTATAGGTGACTGCGCCTGTTTGTTTCGTGCTCTTTCATTTTTAATGTACGGAACTCAAGAAAATGCGATGGTGGTGCGTTCACAAATTGTTAGATTTGTGTTTAATGATTAGCCTAGGTTTTCAGTTATGACCCACGACAGAAATGGCGATAATTATTCAACAGCAAATGAATATTCAGCCGATATGTTAAAAATGAAACTTACGGTGGACTTTGTGAAGTGGTAGCTGCATGATTAATATTTCCGTTTCGGTTTGAAGTATATCGAAATGGTCGGCTATACACCGAGTCCGGAACAGATATCTGTCCAGTAAGGCGATTACGATTTAGCCATGATTTATCTAATGGACATTTTGACGCCTATCTGCCTATTGTTGCGAAGAAAATTACAGCGTCGCATGGAGGTACCTGTCGAAGAGCGTGATCCTTTTCAGAGCTTGACCATTTAACTATTACATCTTTTGTAAACAGTGAAATATCATCTCCAACCAGCAATCTGTATCGTTGACATTAAAATATGAAAATAAGAAAAATAAACGAAGGTCGAGATTTACTAATTACACAACAAAAGTCAATTAAAAAGTGCACAAGAAAGATATAGGCAGAACAAGCCAGATTCAAATCGTGAAGCTGTGTCCGCTCATCAGAAAAAATCCCGATGTACACAGGCAAGCTGTTGCAAATTACCAAACTGCGAATCAACAAGTGCATAGAGCAATTCAGTTACGGTATGAGGAAAACAATACACTGCGTTTATGGAAAACAATGTCCATTCCGCTATGGAGTATGACCTGATATTGCTTATAGAACTGACAGCAGTGTAGCCTTGGGTTCTATGACATACAAGTGTCAGTGGTGCAATGCGCTGAAATGGAAAGATAAAGAAAGACACCTGGTATGTGTTGCAGCACTGGAAAAGTGCAACTTGATCGGTTGAAACAACTGCCCGAACCACTCTTTAGTTTGGTCAATGATCTACACCCAGATCATGACTATTTTATGGGTAATATTCGTAAATATAATGCCCGTTTCCAGATGACTTCCTTTGGTGGTAAACAGGTAACAGCAGATGGTTTTCACCGACTTTTAAAGTACAAGGCCAGGTCTACCATTTAATTGTAAGTATATTACCAGAAGCCGAACATGACGTTCAGTACCTTCAAATATATTTTGTAGGTGAAGATGATCGAGAAGCAAAGATTCGATGTTCTAAATTTCCTAACTTAAAGCCAAATTTAATCAAACAATTGCAGAATATGCTTCATCAAGTGAACCCGTATATATAAAAGATCTGCCATTGATAAAGCCCTCCTTCAGAGTCATACAAAGTTGTCAGACATGCTGATAAAAACCACCAGAAGAACATAGATGTAGGTACAATGCACCAACTACAAATGAAGTGGCTTTAGTGTTAGTGGATCAACAATTTGATCAATTCACTTCAGCGTATTAGTGAGATACATCGAGCATATGATGCGCTACAGTATCCATTGATGTTTTGCTGGGGGATGATGGGTATTCAATCAACATACCACAACGCGATCCCACAACTAAGTTGCCGCTTAATAAAACTGTCTCTTCTGCAAGTTTCTATTCGTATAGAATAATGATTAAAGAAGGAGAAGATAACTATTTAGTCAACTATCGTGCCCTTTTTAGTCAATATTTGGTGGATGAATACGCCAAAATAGAAACAGAGATTAAATTATATCAAAAATAATGAAGCCAAATTACGTGCTGATAGTTACATTCATTTAAAAGATGCTATTGGACGACAAGACGCAGAAGCCAACCAACTAGGACAAATGGTTGTCCTTCCATCATCTTTTACGGGGGACCTAGGTATATGCACGAAAGAACACAGGACGCTATGACCTATGTTAGGAATTACGGCCGGCCTGATCTTTTATCACTTTCATGCAATCCCGCTGGGCGAGATAAAAGAGCAATTGCTTCAAGGACAACAATCTCATGATAGACACGATATAATTTCGAGGGTGTTTCGACTATTTATTTACGGCAATTAGAAAGACAGGGAGATGTGGATGTAGAGCACATAGCAGATGTGGTATTTAACAAATGCCTTTCGGTAATAGAAGATGCCGTATTAGCGTTGAGTGGTCGGCTACTAAAAGAGTGTGCGTTACCTCAGCCAAGCAAAGAACAACAATTTGAAAATAGAGTTTCTTAAAGAGACAAGTTACGACTTAGCGTCATTAGAAAACATAGCTAAAAATAATGAAGGATCACTGAATGACGAACAAAAGGCAGTTTACAATCAAATTAACACAAAATTGAATCAAATGAGGGTGGAATATTCTTTTTAGATGCTCCCGGTGGAACAGGCAAAACATTCCTCATAAATTTGCTATTAGCAAAAGTTAGAAGTACTCGCGGAATTGCTTTGGCTGTGGCTTCTTCTGGGATCGCAACTACACTGCTTGAGGGCGAACTGCTTATGCTACCTTCAAGTTACCACTCAATTTAACAACAGCTGATACTCCCATTTGTAATATATCGAAACAAAGTAATTTTGCTGAAGTATTAAAACATACGAAAATGATAGTGTGGGATGAAATAACCATGGCTCATAAGGGTGGCGTAGAGGCTTTAAACAGAACTCTACTGGAGTATAATGACCTCAATGAAATGGTTAACTTGTTCAACTTTCTTATCTTAGACTTAGTAGATACTTTTGGCCCGGTATGTACACGTAAATTTAAAAAACCTCCATCTCCGTGGATGACCAATACTCTTATAGAAATGAGAAATATTCGTAATAAAGCATGTCGGAAAGCTAAAATAGGTAATTCCGAATCAGCTTATAAATTCTACCAGGACATGCGCAACCTATGTAATTGCGCTGTTCGTGTTGAGAAACAGGCATATTTTACCCAATTTTTAAATAATAATATTTATAATCCGTCCTTAATGTGGCGTCATATTAATAAAACAATTAAGAGGGGTTCTAGTAAATCAATTCCTGTACATCTTTTGGATGCCACAAAACACAATAGACATTTTATAAATAGCGTTCCTGTGTTACCGGTTGTTTTAAAACAGTTTGAAAATTTTTAAAGTATTTGTCGTAGTAACTTATCGGAGTTCAATTTTAATAGAGTGACTGCTTCAGAGCTACATAAGATTATTAATTCCTTTTCTTCTAACTCTAAAGGATGTGATGAAATTTGCATGAATATGAATAAGCTTACATTACCCTACTTTTTGGTTGCCATTGAAGCCATCGTTAATAAAATATTGTTAGAAGGAGTATTTGCCGATGTTTGGAAAATGCATCAATACTGAAGGTACTGCTGATATTTCGGAGTCCCTATCAATTTCTAAAGGCGTTATACAAGGTTCCATTCTTGACCCAACACTCTTCGCCATACACACAGCAGACATAAAAAATGTATTTCAACACTCCAAATATCACCTTTATGCCGATGACACCCAATTGTATGTCCATAATAATAATAATAATAATAGCCATTTAATTCCCAATTTTCATACAAAAGTCAATATTAGTCAAATCATTTACAATTTACAATATTATTATGATTCATGCCATTTTGTTTTCTTTACTAAGTGTCATGTCAATATCAGTGTTAATTTTAAATAAAAAGTTCAAATTTAATTTACAAGATTAACTTTTGATTATAAATAATGTTTCAGTAAATAACCATTTTATATTTAAGTAATTGTCAATTTTTTTTTTCTTATAGTTGATTTTCGTCACATAATATATAATTAAAAATAATAAAATTTAAGTTAATATTAATCAACTGAATTTGACTACATACTTACAATAGTGACATAATTAATAATTTATTATAATAATTATTAGTATTATTGGGATACCCATTTCCGGGTGAAGGCTTCCTCCATCCTTTCCATGAGGTTCTGTCTGCCGCTAGCCTGGTCCACGTTGCTCCTGCCACCTCTACAATGTCGTCGCACCAGCGCGCCTGCGGCCGGCCGCGCGAGCGTCGCATCACGCGGTACCAATGAAGCACCCGTTCAGTCCATCTCCCATCATTGACTCTTGCCACATGTCCCGCCCATCTCCACTTCAATTGGCACGCCAATTTGGCTGCGTCTATGATGTTTGTTCTTTTTCGTATATCACTGTTTCTATGTCGGTGTCTTAGTTTTATGTTAAGCATGCTGCGTTCCGTTGCTCGTTGAAAACTTGTAGTTTAGATATTATTTTCTTTGTGAGAGCCCAATTTTGACATCCGTATAATAAAGTGGGGAGTACAGTAGTATCCATCGCTTTCTTTTTTAATTTAATTGGTAGTTTTGCCTTGAAAATATGTTTTAATGACCAATATTTGCTCCATGCCAATTTAATTCTTCTATTTACTTCCGTAATTGTTAAGTTATGAAAGGAAACATTTTGCCCAAGATAAATATATTCGTTTACATATCTGATTTGTTGGTTTTGAACCTGAACAAGCATTTTTGTGCTATTTGTCAATATACAAGTTTTATCTGGGTTCATTTGTAGGCCACATTTTCTGCTTTCTGTGTCTAAAGACTGAACCATATATATAAGATCTTCGTGATTTTCGCTCAATATGATAATGTCATCTGCAAAACGTAGATGACTCAAAATTTCTCCGTTAATGTTAATGCCTCGTCTGTCCCAGTCTAGTTTTGAGAAAATGTACTCTAATACACAAGTAAATAGATTAGGTGAGATCGGGTCCCCCTGTCTCACCCCTCTCTCGATTTTAAATGGCTGTCCTGGTCTCTCCATTTTTATTGTTGCTGTAGTTCGACTATAAATTTCTTTCAGTATTTTTATATATTGGTTATGTATACCATGAGATTCCAATGCCAACCAAAGTGAGTCATGGTAAATAGAGTCGAAAGCTTTTGAGTAATCAATAAATGCGATGTAGAGAGTTTTGTTATATTCTTCATATCTTTCCATTATCTGAGTCAAAACAAAGATGTGATCCATTGTAGAGAATTTTGGACGAAAACCAGCTTGTTCTCTCGGCTGCATATAGTCTAGTTTGGGTTTGACTCTATTAAGTAATATGCTTGTGAAAACTTTATAAATTGTTTGCAATAGGGATATAGGTCTGTAGTTATTAATATTTAATTGATCACCTGTACGTCCATACGTCACCAAAAAACGACAGTATTACAACAGCGGTTACCAGCCTCAATGATGATCTAAAATTAATAGAGCATTGGTCAAAGTCTCATGGCCTACTACTGAATCCTACAAAAAGTACTTGTGTAATTATGGGTACACGTCATCAGGTTGCATCTATCAAAAAAATGATCCAACTATCATGATCAGTGGCACAACTATTCCTCGAGATGATTGCATTCGTAACTTAGGCCTTAACATGGATGAAGGTTTAACGTTTGCACAACACGTACAGAAAAATAGGAAAATGTTTTGGGTCTTTAAAATCTCTTTACAAAATTCGTTCTTTTCTAAAACCAAATATCCGGCTCCTTCTTTGCAACAGTCTGGTCTTGTCACATTTGCATTATTGCGACTTATTATATGGTCCTTGTCTCTCACAGAAAACTATAGGAAGAATACAAAGGCTTCAAAATGCGTGTATGCGTTTTGACATACCTAAGATTAACCACATAACTCCTTATCTCCTCAAAAATAATATTTTAAGTATGGGTTACACCAGAAAACAAAAATATGCTTGTTTCGTACACTCATTAAATAATTCGCAATCTCCTTATTATTTATATGAAAAATTATCTCCAAAATGTTAAATAACACGTTTGAGACGAAGGGGTAAACTATTATATATACTTCCAACTTATAAGCGTGTTAAAGCGAAAGGATGTTTTAAATATGCTGCCTCCAAAATTTGGAATAAAATACCTCCTCCTTTGCTGAGATCGTAAATACAAATCATTCAGAAAGATTTGCAAAGTATGGTTACTTGAACAACAAAAATTGGAGGCAGGTATTAAGTATCATATATAAATTTGCCAATTTGCATAGCACATATGAGTATACATTTCAGTATTTTCTTTACGTTGTTTTACGTCAGTGCCAAAATTAGGTTAATATACCGTGTTTTTTAAACGTCGGCTGTGGCAGAATACCAGCGGTGACCTCAAATCACCACATAGCTGAGTCACAGGCCAGTTTGTCTCATTACTTTTATGTCACCTAAGTATGTTTCTAAGATAAGTTTGTGATAATCTTTTTTGTACACTTTTAACAACCATGTGTGAATTGAGACAAATAAAAATCTTTATTATTATTAATATTTTGGGGTATTTATAGAGTATTCTCATCTGGTTGGGCTGAATAACTATATTAAAGGAAATAAGAAATAAACATAGATATATATTTAATATACTAACATAAATAAATAAATAATACATAAATAAATAAAATCCCAACCAGATGGAAGCCCTCGGCAGGGGAGACCAAACGGCCGACGGTTATGGGGAAAGGGAAAGAAACCGGCGGACGATGCGGGCGGTATCGAGGAGCACCGCCTTCTGCATTTGAGCCCGGAGCGGTCCGTCACGGAGTTCCAGTCGCCTCAGATGACCCGAAAGGCTGACCGGGATTAACCCGTTTGTAGAGACGACTACAGGAACAATTTCGGTCGGCAGACCACCCCACATGTCGGTCACCTCGTGAGCCAGGTCCAGATATTTTGTATTCTTATCTGCTTCGGCTTTCACGAGGTTCTCGTCATATGGAATGGTAATGTCGACCAAAAATATGCTTGATTGTACCCGGTCTATCAGCACAATATCAGGCTTATTCGCAAGAATAGTCTGTCATGATGGCCCGGTCCTAGTAGAGCCTGGCGCGGTCATTTTCAAGCACGGCTTCCGGCAAATACTTATTTATTACTAGCTTTTTACCCGCGGCTTCGCTCGCGTGGTCTTCAATTTAGAAACATCATTAAATGCTATTCCGTGCCAAATTTAGCAAAATTCGATCACTTTTAGAGTCACTTCGGTATCTGTGTCTCTATATTAGGTATGTCTAGACCAGTGCGCTTTCCTGTACATCTTGCGTCTTCCTCTAACGCATGCCTGAGCAACTATAGCGTATGCAATAGCGCATGCGCTAAAACTTGTTCGACAACAGCGCATGCCTCTAGCGAAAGCTGATCCGTTACCGGTGGGTTCGCATGCAACATTTCGTGCGTTTTAGTAAACAAAATGGCGGAAGACAAAGTTTAAACTTTGGAATTTATCGATGATTATCGAACATATCAAGTATTGTGGCACCACAAGCACGAAGATTACGCAAATGAAATAGAAAGAAACGACGCGTTGATTTCTCTGAGCCAAAAACATAATTATGATGTAAAAACGGTTAAAAACAAGATAAAGAGCTTGAGGTCATACTTCTCAAAGGAACATTTAAAGTTACGATGAAAAGGAGTGGGTCCGGAACGGAAGATAATTACGAATCTTCGTGGTTTGCCTAACCGAGGCGCGTGAGGTATAGATAAGTTGCATGCGACAAGCGCACGGGTGTAGACGATAAGCTGCATGCGTCTTATGGCACAACTCTTGACGCAAGACGAACTGAAAGTTGAAACGCAAAATGAACATGAAAGTGAAATTGAAAGCGCACTGGTGTAGACATAGGCGAAGCATTCCATCGTAGTCCTTATAAGTGACAACGCATCTGCATTTTAATTCGTAATCTAGGATAGATGTAAATGTCTATGGGCCACAGCAATCACTTACCATCGGGTAGACTGTGTGCTCATTTGTCACCCTCATCCTATTAAAAAAAAAGAAATTTTTTCTAAGTAGGTATAGGGAGCACTAACAGAAGGGCTTGTATTTTTTTGCCGCTGATGTTGCGTGCAAACTAAAAATGTGTCGAGGTGAAAGGCATAATGTTTCCGTATGGAAATTGTTACGTTAATATGCAAATATTTGTTTATTACATAGTACATGTATAGGTCAACTTGTTTTTACACATACAATGTTAAATTGTAATATAGTTCATAATTTAAAGATGACATTTTGACAACTGAATCATCATTATTATCACCATCATCTATCCATTTCAAGTTTTCAGCTGAAAATAGTTCTCCACAAATATGCCATAAAGCACGGTCCTGTATATACCTAAATAAATCGACTCTTTGCAAGCCATATATGTCGTCTTTCATCTAAAAAGTGTTCACCGTTACAAGACTTTCCTAACGGTTGTTGGTTCTTAGATATACGAGTATATTACCGGCCTATTGAAAATTGTGTGTGTTACTTAGACTTTTTTTGTCTAGGAGTTCGTCTGGGTAGGTACTTCTGACTACTTGGGAATACATGCTACAGTATAACTTAATGAATTATTTTGTAGCTAAAGTTACAGCCTATATACGTCTCACTGCTAGGCACAGGCGTCCTCTCATTTCTGAGAGAGTTTTAGCGTAAGGAAATGTCTGCCGCGCTGCTCCAATACGTGTTGGCGAACTTGACATGTCTTCGAAATCCTTTTTTTTTCTTATTTCACAGACATGCAGGTTTCCACGATGTTTTCCTTTATCGCCGAGAACGTGGTTAATTAACACTTAAAATTGCAATTAACATTGGTGCCATCGGGGATCAAACCGGGGTTGCTCGCGTACTGTGAAATTTACAGCGAGCGCTTATCTTATGTCTCTATCACTAATATATATATATAGCTGTAGGACGTGAACGCATCCGCATTTTTCATCCGATGGCCTGTGTGCTTGTCTGTTATTCTTTTATTAAAAAAAAACAAAAGTACCTGACATACAATAAGGCGCTGCACAAACGTGGACACCTTTTGTTACCGACACGGCACACCATCACAGGATACCGTAGTTGCTGTGTCCGGTAGCGGCAATCGGACACAGTCGCCAGTTGCTATTTCTGGATACTGGTAACAATTCGTTGCTTGTTTTCCCTCAGTTTCGCATTGGATGTCGATGGAGAAACATTACCTTTGCTTGTTGTGTTGATTACATGTTGACGTAGATGTCGTCGCCGTCAATATTTACAGGCAAATCAATCACGTCAATGTCAGCACCGTACAATTGTAAGGAAATTTGCTTTATGTTGCTTGTGTTTTCAACTGACGACTTAAAGTTTCCAGTTACCTACACCGAACACTTTTTGATTGTGTTTTTGACAATCAAAAAGTGGAAGCAAGTGGACACAAAAAGTGTCTGCGTCTGCGCAAGTAATGGCTGATTTCATATTGGTTACATGAAAATAAAATATTCATTTGTAGCTTGTATCGCACACAAGACATAAAAGTGTCTAGCTTTGCACAGCGCCTAAGATTATACTCTACGAGTAAACAAAATAAAAAGTATATTTTGTTATATATTATTCAGTTCGCTTTAAATGAATTAACGTTATTCTTTGATAGCGTGGGGAAAAGGTCAGCTGTAAAACCGAACCTTTTATTCTATCATGCCTATTCACGGACTATCGGCATGTAGGTCAAGGTTGCAATTTGCGGCGCTCGTGGAATAATTTAAAGTTATGCGGTTTTTCTAATAAGGTTCAATTTGAACCTTTCAGGCTTTATGAACGCAAATAGTCATAACTCCACTGTGTCGAAGATAACATTATGATAAAATACTCTTTTTCTAACATTATTTTGGTTCGCTTTTCTTTTACCATTTTATCTTTTTTATTTTCTTAAAGAACCTTTTTTATCCCCTGCTATAGACCTTTTCAAGAATACTTTAATTACCATGCATAACTTGAAACTATATATTTACTATGCTTGCATGTTCAACACGCTGGCAGGCTGGGAGTTCAAAGCTGATATCTTCCCACTGGCATTCCTCCTCATCATTTCGCCGCCCCCGGAGAATAAAATGATTACTGATATTACCATAGTTTTAGTGTTATTCCATATTTGAAGTCTACGCTGCCTAATACATCTACCCAATTTTTTTCGTGAATTTCCAGTCATTATTCAAAAAGTTATAGAATAATGCAATTATATTCGTCACTTTATCTAGCATAAGTCGTCATGAAAAAAAAATAATATGAAGTTAGTGAAACAGTTTCTTCATTAATGATACAACAAAAACTTCTGCAATAATATTCTCGGAAAAAAAATCTGCGAAATAATTGTGAACGCTATTGTCATTTTGTTCTCGTAAACTTAGTAAATAGCACTAATAACGATTGAGCAAAGAAATATCTTGCCATTCTTTTCTGTCATTAGAGCAAGCATACATTAGACAGTGATCGCACAATGGATCAATGTGTGCGATATTCGGCACGTGGCAATGTTTGTTAATTTAAATGAGTGCAATCTAAGCCGTCCTTGCGTGTACATTATATTATATATATTTTTGGTGTTGTTGTTTTTTGATTTTGAGATATTTCTTTTTACTCTGGCGGTTGCGGAGGCCAGAATAAAAATAGATTTATATTAGCTTTTTATATGTTTGCTGCTCAGAAACTTCAATTCAATATTATACACCGATTTTTTTAAATCAGTCAAGGTCAAAGCGAAGGTGACTCGATACACTCTAACATCGGACGTGAATTAAGACGACAACCGATGGGGAAGAAAGGTTCTCGAGTGGCAGCCTCGTACACTTCGCCTGGTAGGCGAAGTGTAGGGCGACCCCCCACTAGATGAAGTGACAACGTGGTAAGACATGCAGGAAGTCGATGGATGTAGGTAGCTCAGGACCGTGCTTTGTGGCATTCCTTGGGGGAGGCCTATGTTTAGCAGTGGACTTGTGAGGGCTGTAATGATGATGATGATGATGAATGATGAAGATGTGGAAGATTATTTTTTAAAGTTTATTATGTCTATTTTTAACCAAGCAAAACTGATTAAGTACTTTAATATTGTTTTTTTTCATGAAAAGTCTGCGGTTGCCAACCCGCTCGCCAAGCGTGGGAACTATGGCAAATATTCCCCCATACAAATGAAAGTTACGAAGAGACGGAACCCAGTCCCCGGCGGCCCCGCTATTCCTGGCTACGGTGGCGACCATGATAACGGCGGGGCAGGGGTTGCTAAGAATCTTAGATGGAGGTTCGGTTGCCACCTAAGACGACTCGACCTGGCAACATACAACGCATGCACCCTGAGGACTGACGAGAAGATCCTGGCTGGAAGCTGGAAGCTGGAAGAAGAGATAGACAAGTTACGCTGGCATATTATAGGATTATCCGAGGTTCGAAGAGAGGGGGAGGTCACGGTAATCCTTGAATCCGTCAACTTGTTCTATCACCGGGAGGGCGATCATCTGTCCCAAGGAGGTGTCGCATTTATCGGCCACAAGTCTCTCGTTAACAACGTTGTAAAGATTGTGAGTGTTTCGACGAGGGTTGCGTACCTTATACTCTAAATCACCAAACGGTATTCGTTGAAGGTCATACAGGTTTACGCACCAACCTCGGCATATTCCGATGAGGAGGTGGAGGAAATGTATGAGGATATCCCTAAAGCCATGCATTCCTCCAAAACCCACTATACGGTGTTAACTTCAACGCAAAACTAGGCACAAGAGAGAACGTTGAGCTGAAGGCAGGGAAATTCGGAATAGGGCAACGGAACCCAAGGGCAGCTGGCCGCCTTCATGGAGAAAGAGGGACTCTTTATGATGAACTCTTTCTTCCAGAAGCGGCCCCACAGGACGTTGTCGAGCCCCGACGGTTCGACAAAAAATTAGATTGACTTCATTATGACGACCAGACGACAACTGTTCAGTGATGTCTCAGTGGTCGCGAGGGTGAGAACTGGTAGCGTTCACCGAATGGTTAGAGGCACACTGAACCTAACCGTTAAGTTGGAGAGTTCTCGTCTAGTGAAGTCAACGCTCCGTCCCCCTCGTGCTCTAATCTAAAGTCCCGAAACCTTTCAGCTCGAGTTACAAAACCATTACAACACAGCTTGAGATCGATTGAGCGGAACCAAGGCTCCAAAGTCTTTGCCAGAGATCTGTCTACCAGGAAGAGCCAACTGTCAAAGCTGAAGACCGAGAGTGGCAGTATCGTTTCCGGGACACCTGAGATTTTGAGTGAGATTGAGAGGTTCTATGGGCAGCTGTACACGTCATCGTTGGAGCCACACGCAAGTGTGAGTAACAATCCAAGAGCAAGTCTTATCCGACACCGTTCCGATGATATCCCGGACGTCAGACTATGCGAGATTAGAATGGTTCTCCAGCACCTTAAAAACGGCAAGGCCCCAGGCAAGGATGGAATTACAGCGGAGCTTCTGAAAGCGGGTGAAAAACCGGTACTTGAAGTCCTTCAGAAGCTCTATAATTCCGTCCTCCATGGTGGCACTACACCGGAGGCCTGGAGCAGAAATGCGGTGGTCTTGTTCTTGAAGAAAGGCGACTACCCTCTCTTGAAGAACTACAGACCGATTTCTCTTCTGAGCCGCGTCTACGTGCTGTTTTCGAGAGTCATTACGAATCGTCTCGCACGCAGACTTGACGACTTCCAGCCTCCCGAACAAGCTGGTTTCCGAAAATGCTTTAGTGCTATAGACCATATACGTACCCTTCGGCAAATTGTACAGAAGACCGAAGAGTACAATCTGCCACTTTGCCTTGCGTATGTGGACTATGAGAAAGCCTTTGATCCCGTCAAAATTTGGGCGGTGCTACAGTCCCTTCAGCCATACATGCCATGTTAACTGTCCGTATCAAAGTGCTGAAGTGTTTGTACAGTAGGGCTACGATGGCTATCCGAGTACAGGATCAGAATACGAAACCTATCTAACTGCAGAGAGGTGTAAGACAGGGTGACGTTATATCCACGAAACTCTTCACCGCTGCATTGGAAGACGTTTTCAAGCTACTGGACTGGAAAGGATACGGTATTAACGTCAATGGCGAGTACATCACTCACCTTCGATTTTCCGACGATATAGTGCTTATGGCAGAATTGCTGGAGGACCTAAGCAATAAGCTCAATGACCTTAATAGTGTCTCCCAACGGATAGGTCTTAAGATGAACATGGACAAAAATAAAATCATGTTTAATGTCCATGTCACACCTATGCCCATAGCTGTTGGGAGCACTAAGCTCGAAGTTGTTGACGAGCATGTTTATCTGGGACAAATAGTCCGACTATGTAAGTCCAACTTCGGCCAAGAGGTCAATCGACGGATTCAACTCGGCTGGGCAGCGTTCGGGAAATTAAGACACATCTTCTCGTCAGGTATACCTCAAAACCTGAAAACGAAATTGTACAACCAGTGCGTGTTGCCAGTGATAACTTATGGATCTGAGACGTGGTCCTTCACTGCTGGCCATATGAGGACGCTCAAGGCTCAGCGAGCTATGGAGAGGGCTATGCTCGGGGTTTCTCTGCGTGATAAACTTAGAAATGCGGATATCCGCAGTAGCACTAGAGTGACCGACATAGCCCAACGAATTAGTAAGCTGAAGGGGCCAATGGGCCGGCCATAGAGCTTGACGAATCGACAACCGATGGGGAAGAAAGGTTCTGGAGTTGCAGCCTCGTACCGGCAGGTGAAGTGTAGGGTGTCAGTGAGTGACGACCTGGTAAGACACGAAGGAATTCGATGGATACAGGTCGCTCAGGACCGTGCTGTGTGGCATTCCTTGAGGGAAGCCTATGTTCAGCACTGGACTTGTGAAGGGTTGTAATGATGATGATGATGATTATAATGATTACGAAGAAGTTCAGTAGGACTTTTTTAAATGTTTATATATTTTAATTTTCAATAAACCAATAGTTGATTACTATAACATTGATTTATTGTAAACCCCGGAATAAAAGTTCAGGGTTCTATTACCGTTCAATGTATTTTCAGTATTAACTAGAATAGAATGCCAAGTGATATTGTTTTCCGTTAATTTAGTCTCTATAATTCGTTGAATATTATTGTAAAACAGTAATGCAATACTCTCAATCTCTTGAAAGTAACGTGAATAAAATACTAAGTGTTATTAATAAATTAAACCAACAACAGAATTATAGTAACTTTTTAAATTCTAAGTATCTCCAGTTCGGATAAGCTTAGTATAACCTATTTTAAAACATTATAAAAGTTAAAAAATTAGCTATCATTGAGCTTTTTTTTATCTCTCTACAACTATTGCTTAGCAAGTGAAAGTCAAAAATCGGTTTTTTATTTTTCCTGAAAAATCGTGTTTTTGCAGCTATCATTTTATTCTCCGGGGGCGGCGATTTGTGGTATGGAATTTGGTATTACAGCATTTGGGTATAGAATTTTCGAATGAAAATATTTTTAAATATCTTTTAACTAATGTAAGCCAGTGCTTACATTAGTTAAAAGATAATTTACATTAGTTAAAAGCTTACATTAGTGAACGAGTGAAGCCGGCCACAGTTGAGCGAGTGCCTGCTGTACTGCCATATGTCAGAGGTGTCACTGACAAGATTGGCTACATCCTGAAGCGTGCTTCTATTAAAACATACTTCAAGCCACCGAAGAAGATTAGTCAGTTTTTACCATCAGTGAAGTTTAATGTCCCGCTGCAAGATGCAGGAGTGTACAAGCTTGATTGTGAATGTGGTCTCTCTTATATAGGACAAACTAAAAAATCAATAAAAATCCGCGTTAAAGAACACATAGCTGATGTGAAGAATCGACGCTCCGGGAAGTCTGCAGTCTGTGAACATGTACAGGATCGCCCTCGTCACTACTTTAGATTTGATAGACCACTAGTCCTCGCTAAAGAACACCGATACCTTCCAAGGATGATTCGCGAGGCTATTGAAATCAAAAACATCCTAATTTCAATAAAGAAGATGGCTGGTGCTACCATCTGCTTGGGATCCTATAATTAATAAAATTAAACCCAACCCAAGCATACAACTGCAAGACTTCAAGAAACTGTACGTTCATACTGCGTAGATCGGAACAAAATTAATAATTTTAATCTGAGGTAACCGTGGTTAACTATGACATTGGGACGTCAAATACCTCAGTCCCCCCGTGACCATGGGTGCTGTAAAGTACTCGAAACGTCGAGAATATAAAATAATATACGCGATAAAATCCGTAAAACTAGTTTTATTTAAATAAGCCAGTGCTTGACTGATATCCCATTTGATGGTAATTGTTGATGTAGTCGAGATAGTAAGGCGCATTGACTTTTCTTAACGAAAGTCTAATATTTACTCTTGGCTTTAAGACTGTATTGTAATTGTCTTATTTGTCGTTCACCAGCGCCTTATTCGTCAGTTAGTAGGGCACACCGTGCATGTAAGATTGACATTTCAAGAGGCACTGAAATGTGACAAAATATTGTATTTTAGATACTAAATTGACGCGCGTGTATTAATACTTATTAAAATTGTTTATGCTCGGAATGAATATGCGCATACATGAAATATCCCCGGAGAAAGTAATGTAGCTATGTCTCTCCTCACTTACTTTGAACTTCATCGTTTTTCTGATGTTTCGTTTCAATTTAAAGCAATCTCAGAATCTGAAGTTGCAAATATTTTAAGGTCATAACAGAGTAATGCAATTGGTTGCGATGGGGTATCACTAGACATAATAAGGCTGTTACTTTCAGGTTGTCTTGAAGTAATAACACCAATAATCAATAAATCTTTTGAAACGAAACCTATCCTAATATATGGCAGCAAGCCCTTGTTAAACCTATATCCAAAGTTAGTAGACTTTCGGCCCATCAGCATCTTACCGTCTTATCTAAAGTAATAGAGAAGATAGCATGTAAGCAGTTAACTGTATAATCTTGAGACCAATACTGCCTAGGCTGCAATCGGGTTTCAGAAAACAGCGCAGCACTACACCTGCCTTAATTCAGGTTACAGACGACATACTGACAGCACAGGCCAACGGAGAGAGCACTATTTTCACATTGCTGGATTTCTCACACACATTCGATACCATTAACGTTTCCTTACTACTTTCTAAGTTATCATACTATGGATTAAGTAGAAATGCTATTAAGTGGTTCGACAGTTATTTTAAGAACCGTTCGCAGCGAGTTTAATTAATAACAAACGACAACACCAGAATTACTTGGATGACGGATCGAACGGGGAGTTCCACAGGGTTCTATTTTAGGACCACTGCTTTTTATACTTTACAGCGCTTATGTTGTTAATAATATAGAGCGTTGTAAGTTCCACATGTATGCACACGACTTACAGGTATATATTTCTTTTAAGCCCTGCGATACAGATATAGCATTGGTAAAGCTTAACGCCGACCTGAATCGCATATCTCTGTGGTCTGAGCGTAACACACTAGTTCTCAATCCGAATAAAACAAAATACATGATTCTGGGAACACCAACACAGATACGGAAAATAATCTCGAAATGTTCCGCGGTTGTTATAAATAAGGATACAATTGAAAGAGTCCCTGAAGCGAAAAATCTTGGTGTAGTGATGGATGAGAAGCTGCGATTCGAGAAGCATATTTTTGACATTGCACGTAATTGCTTACAATATTATATTGAATCGCAATAAATATTGAATTCGCAATTACCTAAGCCTAACTCTGCGTGTTAACCTATGCCAGTCCCTCGTTCTCTCAAATTTCAACTATGCTGATTTTCTCATACGACCGCGACTTCTAGCACGTACCAAACAAATAATACAACGGGTGCAGAACGTCTTTTTCTTTAATATACCACCACGTACACATGTAACACCGTTTTATGACAAAGCCAATGTATTAAAAATGGACTTGACTACCACACTTTGCCACTCTTTTGTTTGGTATAGTAAAAAATTAATGTAGCAATACTTTCTAAATTTAATAATTAATGAATTTACTAGTAATTTAACTGTGTTTTATAGACAACGCGCGGTTTGGCACTTTCGTTTTTTACTAAATCCTGGCTTAATTTGCAATATTTAAAAATGTAAAAATAACAAAATTAAAGTAACAGGGAAATTGCATATTATGTAGGCAGCCTATATTTTTTTTAGAAATCTTTATACGAGTTGTGTATATATTGCATGCACACGTATCCTATTTGAAAAAAAACGGCTAATTCTACTATTAGTCCATTTATATATATATATATATATATATATATATATATATATATATATATATATATATATATATATATATACAGGGCTATTTTTAAGTTTTTAAATTTATAATATTTGTCAATTATATTTTACAACGACACTCTCAACCTCCTACAAGACGATTTTAATATTCTTATGAAGTGGTCACATGATAAAGGATTAGTCTTAAATGCTGCTAAGACCAAGTTAATGTACATTAACTCTATTCAAAATAGTAGTAAGATTATACCTACATAGGCTCATTGCGCATGACCACCAATGCCTTCACAGAGGACAGGTCCAAATTACATGTAACTGCGAAGCCATAGACCTAGAAGAATCACAGGCCTACTTATGACTCGTGATAGATGACAGTGAACAGACAACAGACAGAGTAACAGACTCATAAACAGTTAAAAATTGCCATTACCCGAGATTACTCCAAAACTCGCAGCTCGGAAAAACCTAAATTAGTTTTACCTAAATGTAATAATTTATAATGAGCAATGCATCCTGCAATAGCAGGTCACGCATTTGTTAAATAATAAGTGTAATTTTTTACTTCACCCTCATGTTTATTGTTGTCGGCGATACCGGTACACGGTAAAGTTTCTGTAAACTTATGATTGTACCGTAATGTAATGTGTAATTAATAAATGTAACGTATGAAAAAATTAGTTTTATTTATCTTTTTGCATGTAATTACTTTTTACTTGTTGTGCTGCATGGTTAAACTGGAATAAACGCATTTTTTTCTTTCTTTCTTTCAAATACTCAATTAAATTCTTTATCAAATGGATTTTTAAAATACTTTATATTAATCGAAATAAAAAATTATAATATTTTTCAGCGATAATCATACAATATTTTTCGATGATTTTTTTTTTTTTATTGATAGAACCACCAACGGAATAACATGTTGTTTTAAAAAATGTGACAATGGGCTTAGGAACTAAGATTTACATGTTTCCATTTAAAGGTAGTTACAGCATGTTTAAAAGACGATAACTGTAATGATAACTTAATAATTGTTACAAAGTACGAGTAAAATACTAATATAAAACAAACAAAACAATAAAACAATACGAAATATATGATGATTAAAAATATATGTAAATAACAACATTATATCAAATTTATATAAAGTTATGGTATAATTTTACTATGATTTATTAAATAGATTGACAATTTTGGCTCTAAAAGATTTTATACTATCGCTAAATAAGTCAATAGTCTTATCTTTAAGGACACATTCGTTATACAATCTGCTTATTCTCGGTATAAGAGTGATGACCAAGATTAGTTTTATACAGTTTGTGTTTGAGTAAGGGAATCGAAAACGCGGTATACGGCAGGAACTTTGAGCAATATTTGTGATAGTAATTCTGCAGAATCTATAGACCCATTTATAAGCTTGTACAAAAAAACTAAATCATGTAGTTTACGTCTGTCCGATAGTGAGTTTAACTTTAGTTTTAAGAGACGAGTGGAATAGGATTCCATATGATTACCACTAGAACAATATTGAGTGAATCGTCTTTGAATGCTCTCTATACGATCTTTGTGTATTTGGTAATTAGGGCTCCATATGATTGTGCTGTACTTAATTTACTTGAATTAAGGAAGTGTAGAAGTTTTTGTTTTGAAATTTTTAAAACATTTTGAATTCCTGTATAAAAACCCTAGCATTTTGCGTGCCGATTTACAAATATTTTCAATGTGAATATTAAATCTTAATTTAGCATCAATTGTAATTCCTAAGTCTCGGATGAATTCAAGCTTCTGAAGTGGATTATTGTTCAACGTGTATTGTGTTTCCAATGCAGTATGCTTACGCGTAAAGTTGATATAGGAACATTTTGAAGCGTTGAGATCCATGCCATTTAACTCGCTCCAACGAGCAATTCTATCGACATCTTCTTGTAGAGATTGTGCATCATGATCGTTAAGAATTGCTTTTGCGAGTTTCAGATCGTCGGCAAAGATGAAACATTTTGAATTATGTACACAATTAGTTACATCATTTACGAAAATATTAAATAATATGGGCCCTAACACGGATCCTGTGGTACCCTGAGGTGCACCCATATTTCTGAGAAAAGTAGCTCTGATCACTACGTATGAAGATCTGTCTTTAAATATGAAGCAAACCACGAAAGTAATGGCCTCCGATTCCGAAAGATGATAGTTTCGCTATTAACAACTGGTGATTCACCCTGTCGAAGGCTTTGGAGAAATCGGTGTAGATAGCATCTACTTGAAGACGTGAGTCGACGTAGGGTGTTATAAAATTCAAAAAACATGAAAGGTTTGTGACAGTAGATCGAGATGTCATAAATCCGTGTTGGGTGTCTGAGATAGCGTGGCGTACATGGCGTGACAATATAGGCGAAAGCAAGGACTCAAAGATCTTAGAGATAACTGATAATATTGATATGGGTCTGTAGTTGGCAATATTATCTCGATTCCTTTTGTACACAGGCACTATCCTTGCAACTTTCCATATCTGGGAAGACCCTGGTACTGAGGGATCTATTAAAGATATAACAGATAGGCAGAGACAACGATTTAGCACACTTCTTAATAAACAATGGAGGAAGATCGTCGGGTCCAGCACCTTTATTTGCGTCAAGTCTTTTTATTTTTTTTATTACTTCCTTAACATTGATGTTTATTAAGCAGAGATTGTTTACGGTAAATGTTTGTAGGGGAATGTTCCTGCAGGATAGGTCTCTCCTCTCGTATACGGAAGCAAATGATTCAGCAAAGAGATTGCACACTGATGGGCCATCAGTAACAACTTTATTGTTAAGTACCATTCTGGCTGGGTACGTGTTTGATGGTTTTTTTACGTTTTTTAAGTGTGTCCAAAAATATTTAGGATTTTTTTGTAGGTTACTTTCCACGCATTCGATATAATTATTATAACTTGCTTTAATTAATTTAGTACAGCTAATCCTTAGTGATTTAAATTTGAGTATGTCTAGAGGGTTATTGTAAATTTTACTTTTTAATCGATATTTATTTTTAATTTTTAACATATAAATTAATTTATTACTATACCATAAAGGAAACTTTGTACTTTTAGGCTTAGTCTTTGGCACATGTTTTTCAATTATTGATTTTAATTTATGATAAAATTCATTAAGCATTGAGTTAACTGAATCATAATTTAGTAAAAGTTCTGACCAATTTGTACCATCTAATTCATTATTAATGGCCTCATAATCTGCTCTAAAGAAGTTGTACCTTTCATTGAGTTGTGCATTGATCGTATTAATCTTCAAGAAATCTAGCTTTAGGTTAAGTGACGGATGATGATTATCAATTATGCTGATTGGATTGAAGTTTTGACTAACTGTCACATGAGAATGATTTGAAAGAACCAAATCAAGCAACCTGCCATTTGCGTTAAATATTGAATTGCATTGTTTTAAATTGTGTTCCTCGATAAAATCTACAAAACTAGACGCTAAGTTAGAACTACTAAAGGGGTGTAGACAATTTAATTCCGGTACTTTCGACCAAGAAATACTACTAATATTAAAATCACCCGTAAGCATGACGTATTCATTTGTATTAATAGCTTTGGACGCATTTTCTAAGAATTCACTTAGCACATTGTTATTCATCGGAGGTGGCAAGTATACTACACAGATTGCAACGTTACTTGGCTTACCATCTACAATTACATCAACTGTAATCCACAAATCTTGCAGTTACTCTCCCAATGCAGACAACGGCTTGAATTTAAGGTATTTTTAACGGCTATCATTACACCCCCATTTTGATTCTTTTGAGTCTAATTGCTCCCTGTCTCTCCTGTATACCGTATAGCGATCATCAATAAACTCACTATCGAACACGCCGTCATTAAGCCAAGTTTCTGTAAAATTAAGATGTCGAAATCATTACATAGTATGTTTAGTTTTACATCACGCGCCTTACTACGAATCCTCTTACATTTTGGTAATATATATTTAGTGTATCGTATTCTAACAGATTTTAGATAAGAGACTAGACAAATAAGTACTTTATTATTGTAGATCTTGAGCTGCTCGATGTTACGCACGACAATATGCTCAGAATTATCGGTTTTTCTAAAAAGACACGACCATTTTAATCCAGACAAATTTATATTTTAATTTCTTTGCTGTCGCTCTGGCAAGTGCGTGGATTTTTTCAGCTCCGGGGTCAAATGCTCGACAACAAATATAGGTTTTTGTCGCCACCTATCCCAATGTGGCTTGTATTTAGTTTTTCATTGGTGTTTTTTATTGAAATTTATTACCCGGCCAAGAATGTATCACGAACTTGGACAAGCAAACTTCACAATAATAGACCGCGGTCGTGCATTTTCTGGATTAATCTTGGCGATTCTTGTACATTTATGGATTTCAGCATCGGATATTTTAGTGCCAGTAATCTTCCCTATTTGTGTAATAATATTAGGTATATTTTCTGCCTTATGTTCCGGAACACATTGTATCTCTAGGTTGCTCATTCTTGAATGCTGCTCCATTATGCTTAAGCGACTTTTGAGGTCTTTACTGTTGATTTAAGGCAATCATTTTCTAATTTTAGTTGTTTTACATCTTTAAATTTTACTTGCATATCCTTTTTAAATCTTCGTATTGGTTAGTAATGAAAAGAACAGATTCCTTTAGATCAGTGATTTCCATGGTTAGTCCTTCATTTTATTTTCTATAATTTTGCTGATATTGCTTTCAATTTTGTTTACAAATGCATTCATCTCATCATGAATTATGTGCTTTATACTCTCAAGAGTGAGAGATTCCTGACTTTGAGTTAAGTGCGTAGGTTGTGTGCGTCTTAATGTGATGTTACTGCTCGTGTCTTGAGGTAATATTCCAGAGCTGCGAACAGGCGTGTCAGAATTATCACATTTTGGTTGCTTTGCTCGGCAAGTCGGGCAAACCCAATTATTTTTAAAATCAGCAGAAAGTTCTTTATATTTTTTACTGCTGGTGTTTATACAATCGTAATGGTATTTAAGACTGCATGTAATACATTTAAGCTGCTCTTGCGTGTTAAGTTCTTCAGAGCACGCGCCACATTTTTTGGTTCTTAAAGTTTTTGTACTCATTTTTGCGTAACAGGTGTGGTAAAGTTAGCAAAAAGTTAATACGGTGACTTGCTATAGTTTATTTAACAGGCGCTTACATGCAATTGAATGTGGTGTGACGTAGATGTGGGGCGATCGCGGGTTGCCCTAGGTCAGGGAGTTTTTGATTTAACCGATGTTTTGTAAATAGAAAATGCTATTACTCACGAACCCCTGCACCGATTTCGACGATCCAAACACTTATCACTTCTTTATAATGAGCACTATATTATATACCAAAATTGTCAAATTACGTAAAGTTTAACTATACATTTAGATTAAAATGTCACGAACCAGCTGATAGACACTGCTATCGTACAACGCGCGGGTACTAATTGATATGGAAAATTGATATGGAAGGCATGTTATTGAATTAGATTTTTACTGTCTAGATTTGTATTTCGATCCTTCATTTATCGATAATAAGCAAAAACGTTTTAAATAAAGTAGCTTTTGTTCACCGAATGTCGCACGCTTACTTCGTGCTGGACAAATATCTACTCCTATGCAGCGGAGAAGGAGCGCTAAAAGCCTTTTAACATAGGAAATTCTCGGCTTAAGTTTCATTTTAATGAACATACAACATAAGTTATCCCATGAGTGTCGTAAGAGGTGACAGAACGAAACCGAAATAGCAATGGGCAGCAGCATCTTCCTGGTAACAACTACAAAAAAAAATGTGGTTGCCAACTTTCTTTCAAATATTTCCCCTATGAGCAATCTATGGGGGAGGCCTATGTTAAGCAGTAGACTTTTGATAGGCTGTAATGATGATATAAATATGTACAAATGTACAAATTATCTACGCTTTTGATGAATGTGGGTATTATTAGTATTATTACCATGTCATTATAATTCAAGGAAATATATCAAGCGCTTCCTAATTATAATTCTTAGCATTGTTCGCTATGCTAATGCGCAAGGAAATGCCATAAACGTTATGAAATGGCCTCACTGACGTGGAAAGTTTTTTGATTGAGGTGGCTTATATTCCTATCTGTTAATATCAATCTATTATAACGACACCCAAGAATCGATTGGGGTGATCCATTCGATTACAGTGCCAATAAGTTCATGTAAATACCTACCTACCTGTAAAATTTCCTTAGAATTAACTTATATTTACAATATTAAAAAACTATAATAAAAAAACTAAACCTAATAACTTAATTATCTATATCTTAAATATCAATAATAATGTATGTATAATAAAATATTGTATATTACGTTATGTAAATAAATGTATAATAATCTTTCAACGTGCTAGAGCCATGCTGCAGCTATATTAGTAGCATAGTTGTAGCACGAATGGGTCGGCTCAACCGTTGAAGGACCACGCTCTCACAGAATACCAGCGTAAAATAGCAGCTTAACACTGCTGTATTTCGTATGGTGAGTGTAGAGAACCGGAGACCCTTTTTACTGGAAAAGAGGCATTCTATCTTAGTCCTCACGGGTGACAACGCATCTGCATTTTGATTCTTTATTGAGGGTAGATGTAGATGTCCATGGGTTACAGCAACCACTTACCATCAGGTGGACTGTGTGCTCGTTTGTCACCCTAACCAATAAAAAAAACTTATATTGGATTATATTATATAAAGAGTTGTAAAGACTACGAGCATAATTAAATTCACGTGGATATATAGAAGCATTTATACTGCCGTTTTTTATAAAACCAACGTGACAAACAGATTAACAGTCTACCTGATGGTAAGCGGCTACTGCAGTTCATGGACACCTGCCAAATGAAGAAAACGAAGAAGACTACAGATGCGTTGCCACATCTGAGGACTGAGATGGAATGCCTCACAACCTTAAATTATACTGGCTCGTATAACCCTAAGACCGGAACACAGCAGTGCAAGTACTGCTATTTAGCGGCAGACATAGGTTTGGGGTACCACACCTACCTAGACGGACTCCTCGGCAGAAAGGGAGTATAAGTACAACCACAGAATAAATTAATATAATTATAAATTAATAATATTAGGTACTACGTAGTACAACACACTACTTAAATAAAATAATTTGAATAAATCGTTAGCGTTTGTCATGACGTATTTTGCAGTTCTCTTTCTTAAGACAAATTAACGCAACGGTTTTAACAAAATTCGAATTTTAAGAGTTATACCTAGGCATAAAAAAATGAGAGTTGCTGCATCGACAAGATTCTCGTGCTACGTACCTATTTCACCGTCAAAGAAAATTTTTATTTTTATTTAAAACATATTACCACACACTATTATTTTCTCCTATATTAAGGAGGCGTTTTACATACATAAATTGCATGGACAGACATCCAAACACGGAACAATTATTTCTAAACCATACAAACACTTGCTCCAAGTGGGATTCGAACTCGCAGCTACGCACCGTTACTGAGGTGGTAAATTTGACACCAAGATCCACTTATGGCTAGTGGCTACAGTAACAACAAATCCTGTATTCCTGTAAAACCTAGGTGTGGTACAGAAATCATATTTGTGTATTGGACAGATTTCATTCAGAATGCCTTCATCATATAATGCAAACAACATGGGCGGAACGTATTGGAAAATGGGAACACAGATACTACGAAGTGTAAATGTTGCCGTAATCGAGGCATTATTGACGTGGAGACAGCTGCCTTGGTGCGGCTATGTTTTCAATATGAAATATAAAGATGTTTAAAAGAGAGATATTAAATCATGTAATATAGAAGCGTCTCAGTGGGAAATGCAGGCAGCACATTGGAAGGATTGGAGACGCCTTTTAGCTAAAATGTTTCTAACTTTGATGAATAAAGAATAACCACATGTGACAAAAATGTAAAGAAATAAAGGCTAGACCAACAGCACTAATCTATGCCCTGTCTGTTAAATGTCCAATCTGTGTCTGCGCTTTTAAAGCTAAGATCCTCTAATAAAAGTTCATTACGTTACAGTCGCCGTGGGCCGTAGCTGAAGTCGCCTGAGAATATTGTATTAATATTAATTGTTGAGTTGAAGAGATATTACAATAAAACAAATTGTTACTTAATGAAACTGGTTTTTTAAAGATTTCTCGACGTTTCGAGTACTTTGCAGCACCCATGGTCACAGGAGTACTAAGGTGTTCAACGTCCCAATGTCATAGTTGACCTCGGCTACCGAATCGGAATAATACCTTCTCAAAGTAAAGTAAAGTCCGTAAAAACTAATCAGTCCAAATGTAATTCAATGTTAGAGTTTGCGTTAATATAGGAAACATATAGGAAATCATTAATTTATTATCTATTTTCTGAGATGTTAGTTAGTGCTGTTCAGTTTAAGCTTTTAGAGCTTCATCAGACTCAAAGGTTTTTCAGGCCGCGGATATATAAAGGGGACTGATAATGATTCTGATGGTGACTTGATGAAGTTCGAGACTGAACGTCAGATCTCCGGTGCGGTGTAACTCATCTTTACACACGAATCAGTGTACAGATGTAAGCGCCGTCCAAGCAGAGGTGTGCAGACATCGGGTCTGATAGCTTAACGCCTGTCGGTCGAAGTTCTGGGTGTTCCAGGCATGCAGATGTACGGTGAGTATACGGTGCGGAGTAGTGAGCGTCCCACATACATCTAAAAGAAAGTTCCTGATAAAGAGTCAAAGGTGCGAGCCGTCTGATAATGTGATTGCCATTTGACAACCTGCCAGCCGAGCGTAGTTATGTTGCATTCGCTGGCAATAAGGCACAGAGCAATTTATTGTTTATGTTTTTTTTTATTAAAAATGGGCTTACTCTAGACCTCTGTCTGGCCCGAGGGCAAATATGAGGTCAAGAGCAATCGATGGAGCGAGTTTGCTCAGGAGAAGCCTGTTAACACGCACCTTGAAGAGGTTCAGGTTATACGTACTCGGAAAAACAGACGCCAGCAGGGCCTTCCACTCCTTGGCTAAGATAACTTATAGCGCTTAGTGCGCATATTCGGAATGTCAACCAAGTATGGATAGTAACCTGCAGTACGTCTGGTACTCCGATAGGAGAATGGAGATGGCGGTTTCCACTGAGTCGAGTGCGGCAATTTGATATGTATTTAGCGGTGCCATCGCAAAGGTAACTACAATACTCCATGCTTGTTCGGACTTGAGGTTTGTATAAAGTTAGAAGCTGTCCAGGCGTGAAGTACCGCTTAACCTTGTTTAGAATACCCAGGTTTTGGTATTCTAAACATTTTATTTCTGTATGCCGAGAAGCTCGAGATGGTCAGTATCCTCTACAGATGTACCTCGAAAAGTAGGAGTTAGATGAAACGGACTCCGTAGAGCGGCCTGCATTTTGACGGCGTTGTAAGTGACCAGATTTTCGTCACCCTATTGGGAGACAAGACTTAAGGTCCCATTTATCCGCTCCACAATGGCCTCTCTGAATGAACGTATTACTACCCATCCGTCTTTTGCACTGGACATGAATCTCTCTGTGACTGTGCTGTCATCTGCATATCCAACAATACCTGGTAGAAGTAGGTCGCAGAGAGAACAGACCTTTGAGGAATTCCGGCATTAATATGCATTAGGTCAGAAGAGCAGCCATCTATGACTACCCTGATCGACTGTTCACACAGAAAGTCAGATATCGGCGGGCGCAGATTCCGGCTACCGTTCTCGCTCGCTCCAAATTCAAATCAATACCAAGCCCTCGCTGGCAGACAGAACAGCAATCGCAGTTTTATTATTTTGAGCTATTATCTGCAAGATGCTGCTGCTCATCTCCTGTTTAAGTATTTTTCTTACGAAACTTACGAAATGGAGTAGTGGATTCCTCGGCATTACATGTCATAAGATAAAATATTATTAAAATCAAAAGCTAGTTATGTAGTAACTTGCTTAAAAGAGGGCGTCAACCATTTATCAACGTCTAGTTTATGGTATTTTAGTTTTAATATCCACTAGCTTTACTCGTTTTCATATAAATTCTCTCTTTCAAAGTCAAATATAGCAAACCGTTATATTGCAATATAGTAAAACAAATGACGTTTTTAAAATTGTGATTAGCATAATAATTAATGTTTTATATTTATTATAAAATGAGTGTAGTTTATAGTATGGCGCAGAAACACAATAAATCGGAGGCATTATGACGTAACGTTTAGGGTTTAGGGAAACTTTGGTGATCGTTTGTGAGTTTTGGGGGTAATATCATTGATAATATTATGTCAATGGACAAATCAACTTTTGCTCCAAGTGCTAACATTACCTGCTTGTAACTGACTAGGCTCTAGCACTGCCGTAGCTTATAGCGGGAAATACATTCGAAACGCTGAACCCTAATCTCACATACTGGTAATGGTGGCCACATGGTGGTGATGGTTCAGAGAGCTGTGAAGAGGGCTGGTGGGATGGAGGTTGAGAGCTACAAAATATTGCTTGCATTTTCTGAAAACGCCACTGCGTATAAAATAAATACTTCAACATATTTGCTGTCATTATAATCATCAAAGCCTATCAAAATCCAGAAGTGTCATAGTTGCCATGCTAGGTAGGCGGATTGGCAATCGCAGATTTTTTATCTCCTCTCCTATTTTATTTATCTCCTATTTCATTTTTCTCTATCGCACCTTACAACACGCAGGGGATTTATTTGCTGTATTTTATTATCAAAAATGTCTGGTTTCAACATCTGCGGTCGGCTGTTAAAAAAAAATTCAAAGAACCAATCACTTTTGGAGAAGAAATATTCTCAAGCTTGCCACGTACCAGCAAACACAGAGTAGTAAGCTTTAGCAGGCTTACAGGAGACGCCGATGCTCAGCAATGGATTTGTAAAGGGCTGTCATTTATAACTGGTAATAGTGTATGACATTTTAATTAGTAAGTAGTTAAGTTAGTAGCTGTAGTATAAAATACATGTTACAGTCTTGAGATATTTTTAAATGGCAGAGCCACACATTAGCTGTATTATGGTTGCAGCGCACAGAATACTAGAGTGTAAAATAGCAACATAAAGCAAGAATAGGAAACTTTTTAATGAAAAAGAGACATTCTATGTTTATATAATGATTTCTTATATTTACGCGAACACTACACATTGAATAAAACTATTTTACGGATTTCATCGCGTTTAATTTTACTAATTTTGATTCCCAACGTTTCGAAATTAAAAACATCCTAATTTCAATAAAGAAGATGGATGGTGCTGCCATCTGCTTGGGATCCTATAATTAACAAAATTAAATCCAAACCCAAGCATACCACTGCAAGACTTCAAGATACTGTAAGCTCATTCTGCGTAGATCGGACCAAAATTAATATTCAAAAACTGAAAGTAGCTGGCTAACTATGACATTGGGACATCAAACACCTCAGTCTCACCCGTGACCATGGGTGCTGTAAAGCACCCGAAACGTCGGGAATCAAAATTAGTAAAATTAAACGCGATAAAATCCGTAAAAATAGTTTTATGCAAAATCTATGTTTATGTTTATTATGGTATTGTTTGTTAGGGATGGCAACTCATCTGCATTTAGATTCTTAATTGAGGATAAATATAAGTGTATGTGCCACAAAATCCATTAACCATCAACTGTGATAAAAAATCGTTTGTCACCCTTATTCAGTGGCGGCCCTAGCAATATTTTTAGGTGGGGCGAAATCTCAAAGTGGCGCCCATCTAAATACAAAACCTTAGTGTTCCTATACTATGCAGTTGCTCATTCGTGATTATAAATAATATTAGATCTACCAAATATTTACTGGTGTATCTGCGGGGCAAGCACAGTGGTGTCTCTGTCGCTCTTGACATAGCAGTTGTTTCGTATTAAAGAAACGTGGTCCATTCCGTTCAGACTACTCTGTTGCGCTCGACAACGCCACCATGCTTAGCCTGCTGCAGTGACACGTTGTACAGATGAAAAATAATAACAATTAATAATTTTGTTTGACAACTTTTATTTAATTTTTTATGCTGCAGACAGTGTTAAAAAAGATAAAAGAACTACTAACATCAAATTTAATGAAAATCCTATATGGCTACCTTTCTGGCTTTTGCGCTTGTAATTTTTGTAATAACTCGGAACTGGGCAATAGCATTTTCAATACAAGATTGTGAGATATGACAGTCTTTCCTGACATCTTGTAGAAACGTAGGTAAGTTTTTATGAGTTTCAATGTACCGAAACTTCGTTCCCCTTTAGCGAAAGTTACAGGTATAGTCAGCAAGATACGAAGTGCTGTCAACACATTCGAGAAAATATATCCTGCCAATCATTATTTTTAATAAGTCGGAGAAATTAAAGTGGCTCTGCTGATTGAAGAACTAAATAATCAAGCTCATAATTTCCTCAACCAATTCACAACCAGACAGATTAAATTTTCTCCATCTGTTAAACTGATTTGCTAATCAGCACAGGCTTTTTTCAATATGGACCTTTCATGAATTATTTTCATGTGTATAAAAATGACCACGTGTCATAGAATTTTAATAGTTGTTTAAGTCGAATGACCAATGCACTTTCAATTGTATACATCATAGGGTAAAAGACTTTCATTTTAAACAATTCTTCAGGATCAGTTGGTGTCTCGCCTACGGCTTCGTACTGAAATTATCGTTTCTTTCTTTGGGATCGGGCTGGCTTAAAAATTGGATCTATCTGTTATTAAAGCAGATGAACAGGCTCGTAACTGTTTCACAAATCCCTAGCAGTTTTTCAGAAATTACGTCGCGTTTGGTAAATCCATAGATTCAGAATGCATAGAATTACTTTCAATATTAACTTGAAACAATATCACATACCATTCCGCCATTGTAACTATAAATCACCTCAATCTATGAATATCAAATTCATCAATTCTTGCTTCATGTACTGAATTAGCGACAACGCTTCTGATGCTGCAACTAAGTCATAAGATTCAGAAGGGCATCACGAACTGGAGGGTAGTGAAAGCAAACAGCAGCAAGGTTAGAAACACTACTATTTTAGCGAGTTTCGCAAACTTTTTCAGCTATAATCCTTCTATATGCTTGTATATCTCTTTCTATCGCATTTTGATCCAGAGAATAAAACAAACAGTCTTTGGAGAAATCCAAATAAAGAAACTGATTCAACGTAAGTTTTGGCTGCATCAGCTATCACTAAATTCAAAGTGCAATCACATGGATTGAAAAATACCCGAGAATATTGAGTCAGAATTCTGGTTTCGATTATTCCTGCCATGTTAGCCTACCAATTCCGTGCCCTTGATTGACCACGACAATCATTCATGTCTAAGTCAAACTCTTGTACAATTGCATCAAGAAAGAAGCCAGTGAGTCTTTCTTCCGAAGAGTCACTTACCTGCTTGTAAGCAACAAAACACTCGTACTTCGACTTCTAGAGTCAACAAATCGGAATGTTAGTGATAAGAGTGAGTGAGTCGGTATCCGGTGCCCAATAGTAGTAGTAATATTGAACACATAGTACATTTTCACTTGTAATGTTCCGATTGATTTCGGCGCACCCCGACGACGTCGCCCGGTGCAGTCGCACCGCTAGTACTGCCCTAGGGCCGCCACTGCCATTATTTGTAAAAAAATATTAGATACGGATACTTGTTCATTAATTCATCCAATTATATTTGTATTCATTTAAAATCAGTCACAATAATCTTATTACATTTGCCTATAGCTCATTTTTAAATAATTTTTTTTTAAATAGAATAAGGGTGACAAACAAATTCAGAGGTCACCTGATGGTAAGTGGATGCTGTGGCAAAATGCAGATGCGTTGTCACCCCTGAGGACTAAGATGGAGTGCCTCGTTTCCAGTAAAAAGGGTCTCCGGTTCTCTACACTCACCATACGAAACACAGCAGCATTAAGCTGCTATTTTACGCTGGTATTCTGTGCGAGCGTGGTCCCACCACGGCCGAGCCGACCCATTCATGCTACAACCATAATATAGCTGCAGCATGGCTCTACCACGTAAAAAGCTCGTTTTTTTAAATAAAGTTGTTAATGCATAATATTATTTTTTAACGAACCTTCCAATTACGCTAAAGTAATGATGAAGTTGACGTGCCTGAATACAAAAGTGGCTTTTAGAGCTATAAAATTAACTGCAAATTACGAAGCATGACGTTGTGCACCAAGTTTCAGGGCTAAAAGTAATTAGAACGTAAAATTACATTTTAATGACTTTTTGCGAAACGTGTCCATTTTATTAAGAGTTTTATAGTTTAAATCTGCCTTGATTTCATAATAAGGTCAGTGACCCAAAACCTAGCATCGAGCTATTTCTTCGTGCTTCGTTCATCATACAGCCCTTCAATGAAATCCATCCCTACTTAAAAATTCAGTCCATCACTACAAAACAATAAACCAACCTTCTCACTTGATAGGGGTGACTACATGATTAAGCATGTAGATCAAGAGTGTGCTTTGTTGCAAGCTATGGCCTATGAGAAAAGCCCATGTTCAGCAGTGGAGTTGTAATGGGCTGTTTTCAAATTAACTTCTGATATAGAAATGTATACCAAACCGAACTTTTTATAATTAATCTAGAGAACACGTGTCATTTTGTTTTTCAACAACATACATTTGCATCTGCGCCTGAACTAAGCATTGAGCTTGTATCTCAGGCAACAGTGCTGTTTCTTATGGGACAATTTTACAAAAATCTTTCTGATTTAGAAACTTATGTAAACATATCAACAATTTAGTTTTTGAAGCCATTTCAATAGGGTTTTTTACATTGATTCTTATTCAAAGTATATACGTTTAGTTGCTTATTTATTTTATTGTATGAATGGACTAAGAAAACATAAATATTTATGTGCATAGGAATGTTTAAACGTAACAGTAAGGCACACTTTTTCCGGTCTTCTCTTTGTTAATTGAGATGAGGTAAAATTTACTAACATGTGTTGTTTTAAAATTGTAAGATAAATGAATAATTGTCGGACTGTTAATACTTCACAGTTTTTATACAGTTCATAAGTCGGATAAAGAATGGGTCGAAAAGTACAAACCTTTAAAACAGCTCTCTGAGCTCTTTCTAGGGGAATTAATGTAGTTTTTGGGATTCCACCCATATTGTTATACCGTAAGTTATAATGGATTGACACAAAGCGGTGTATATTTGTTTCACTAGTTCAGGTTTAGCTACATGCCTCAGATTTTTAAAGACGTAAATTAGTTTTCGAACTCGGGACGTTAATACATCTAAATGTTTTAAATAGATAATATTAACCTATCTGCAATTTGTTAATTATCGTTAAGTTGCGCTTATCGGAATATAGATGAAAAATGTTTGCAGTATGCTTCAAACACAGCAGTGCACGCTCTGCTCCTTAGTGGCGGAAATAGCTAAGGCGGTGGTTTACCCAGACGGAATCCTAGGCAGTATAGAAGTCCTACCACACAGAACAGCGATAGAAACCCCTCATGCATCAGGACCATTTGAATACATTTTCCGAGACCGAACAATCCAAGGCAAGTTACAAACGTGCCGTATCTATCTGCTTTTATTATCTCTGTTATAACTTATAACACTTGGTTTACACCGAACTATTTTCCACATAAACACCCATGAGTACTCGAGTACGTGGCCGCTAGAATATTTTTTTAACACTATTTAATAGGAGTAATTTTTTATTTCAGTTAAATTAAAGTCAAGTTAATTATTTTGGCAAATATTTCGTATCATTTACGAAAACAAACAACATTTGAATCGACAACATAATCTCTAGTAAAATATTATAATTTTTGGAAATTTTATTTCGTTCTATTAATTAATTCGACTTATCTACCATTTGCGTACGAAGCAAATTTGTGTCAAGGTGATTTCAGGGCGTGTGGCACATTTTTTTTGTCAATACGTGCAAATTGAAATTTTCTATTTTTAGAAAAGCTATTATTGAGAGTAAAACTTTTATTAAAGCTTCAATTCACGGCGATGGTTGAATGATTAAAATGAATGCGGTCATCAAAATTATGGTGGCATTAAAACGTTGCTGTTTTTAACACGCTTTTTAGCACGCTTTTATTTTGTTAGTAGCTTGACCTGTATGTATGTATATATATTATATATATATATATATATACGTATGTAATTTTTCAATTCAGTCCTTCCGGACATGTGAATAATCTGAACTTTTGCAGAATACGTATAAAGAACTCATGACAATATCTCAAGTAATTTGCCGGCTATTCCCATCATTTTTCCAGTCTGTCAATGAATGTTCGATATTTTAACGAAATCAATGGTCACTTCCATCGGAGATATAAATCCGTGTAATAATATCATCAGGTTAGTATCACAACCCTAAAAATTTGTAAAGCACCCAAGAAACTTGATTCCTCAAAGGGGCCAGATAATTTGCCAAAGCAAAACACTGAACATTTAGTGCAACCTCTTAAATTTTTACAAATGTATATAATAGGGGGCATCATAACCGTTCCATGCAATCTAAAATGCACTGCTGAATATAGGGCTTCCCCATAGAATGCCTCGTAGCTGGAATATTTGCCATAGTTGCTACACTTGACAGGCGGTTAAGCAACTGCAATTTTTTATTTTCCTGATTTGTTTCCCTCCGTCGTGTCTTACGAGACCCACGGAATGATATGGGGTAGTGGATATTCTTACACCAACACTACACGTTCGGGGGCAAATTCCTTGATATTTGGATATGTAGGTACTAATATTGTTCCAATTTTTAAAAGCGGCTCTCGAGATGAAGTAAGCTATTATAGACCTATCTTCATACTCTGTAGTTTATCAAAGCTTTTTGAAAGACATGTCGACAGAACAACTTGAATTCGTTCAACGACGTTCCACAGTGTCATTTTTGCATTATTTTGACATTTTTACAGGGCATCTTTTTTATAATATATATCGGGTGTCCCAGAAAGAATGGATAATCCTGGAGCGCCTAATAGTACAGGTATCAGGCGCTCAAATAAAAAAAATCTTCCAAGCGGTGCCAAAAATATGAAGGTTTAAAAAAATATGTTTTTATTGACTTTACTGTACTTTCATGTGCACCACTGCCGCAAATTAATGAAATTCGTTGCGTTTTTGGTGTTCTCTTATTCCTCACAGACTATTCTATTAGAAATGCAGTAAAGAGTATGAGTATCTATTGTACTTCTTTGCAAAAAGCTTCAATTTTAGCATGAAATTTTATAAAAAAATAATTGTGACAAAAGTTTGAGAGCCATTCGTGAAAAAAAAAGTATGAAGACCTAAGTGGCCGACTATTTCAAAAATATGCACAGTTAATACAGTTTACAAAATAGTCGTATTTAAGTAAAGATGCTATTTACCCGGTTTTTAAAAACTTTCGACAGGGTGGATCATTGTATTTTGTTAAATAAAATAGCTTTCAACGGAATTAGAGGAAACTTGCTGAGGTGGTTTTGATCGTATGTTGTTAACAGATCGCAGAGCTACCCACTGCGATCTGTTAACAACATACGAGCGAGCGAGCGTGTTAGGCTGTGAGGTATTCTCTCTTTTCTAACAGATGACAACTCCCTTTTAGCCTTCCTTGCTTGAAGTTGGTTAAAGGTGTCGATGGCAAACACTAGCTTTTTTAACTGTAACTACTTACAATCAGGTAGTGGTCGTGAGAAGGGACAGTAAACTTGCTTAACTTTAACAGTTTTCCCGTCCGCGAAACAGACACAATAGTCAAACAATTGAAATGTTCATATACGATTCATCGGAAAGGGTTAAATTATAAAAAAGTCAAAATGAATTGTTGTTAGGAATCAAAAATAAAACAATAAATAAACAAAATATCGCTTTATGCTTTCAAAGTACAAAAAAATCTTGTATTGGAATATTTAAATAACATCATTGAATTCTATATCAAATTTAACAACAAAATTTAAACATTAAAAAAGATTTTATAAAGTGCATAAAAGATATTTGATGTAACAATTTTTTTTTATTTATTCCACACTGTCCATTGAATTAATGATCGCCTTGAAATCAATACGGCCATGAGTTTGGTGATTACGATGCATAATTAACAATTATCGGATATATGTTATATAAAAATATATACAGCGACATACTATTTATAAGCTTTCTATGGGTGCGCTGCTAACAATATCATATAAAATAATATTGAAAGTTAAAATTATAGAATTTGTCAATACTGTAATTAAAGAGCGATATCTTCTCTAAGTTTACTTGTTTATTTACATATCGTTGTCGTTTTTGCATCTATGGTTAACTTAATCTATAAAAAGCGTCAAGGTCTTAAAGCTAAAGTATAAATCACATATATTTTATTTATCTATTTTTAATGGATGTGGTACAACTACTTCGTTGCTTATTAAAATAATATATACATTTTTACGGTTATGTCTTATCAATAAATATGAAAACTGAAAATTAAAATTAAATGACATGGTTTGAACAGTTGACAGTTATCGACGGCGTGATATCAAGGTTAAAACTAACTTTATCATTTTTTAATTAACTATTTATTAAGCTAAAGTAAATTTAACAATTTAAATACAAAAGAGTATCAATGTGCTCAATTTAAACATGCAAAATCAGAAGTAAATGGTGAGAGCAACGTAGTGGATAAAGAGACAGCAGATTTTAATGGAGAATATAATATAATATCTTTAATTATACAGGGTTATTTTTCAAATAGTAGCCAAATTTTAAACTTAAGTTCAAATATATAAATAATGATATACCGTTATTGCAGTTTTTGAAAATACGAGTAAGTATGGCTTCTCTTTTAATTTGAAATTATCCAAAATTGAAAGTGATTTATGGGCAACAACGTTTGTGCCTACCAATATACCCTTACGAGTGTGTGCGTGCGCAGTAAAATCTGTGAAAATAGTGCATTACCATGCATTTTGAATTTAAAAAATAAAAAGGACAGAATGTTTGAGATTTTTTTAATAAAATTTTCTTCACCATTTGCTTATATTACTTATACTGAACCTTCTATGGAAATTTGGCCGGTTATTGCAAAATAACCCTATATAGGTACCTGTATATATAATCAAATATAATTTGTAAGAATTAGAACATTTTGATATTTTCGCTTTAAACTTTATGAGCTCAAATCGTTTGATATATATGTGTGTTAGATTTTTGTTGAAGAAGGGTTTTTCTTTAGAATCAGTTATAACAATATAATCATAGCAATGGACGGCAGTAAGCTTGGCATATGCCTAAGCTAATTTATATAAAAGCGTACGCATAAGCGTATCAATTTTTTTATCAATTAAATAATAAAAGAGGAAGCACAGAGTTCTTGTTGAAGATTACGACGGTAGAAGTGGCTATAACAGGCAGAAAAGAAAAAGTGCAGGGCCGAATCTTATAACATTAACTTTAGTCAATTAATATACTTGGTTAAAACGTTTCATAGACAATCAAAAAGACTTTCTTAAATTACATTCCACATTAAAATACTACTCAATTCTATGAAACATTTACACGTGTACTGTCTAATTATTGATTTGTAACAGGTCTAGACTGCAGAAAGCGATGAGATTAAACAGAGAATTTTTTATAAGATAATTGACTGTAACATTATAAAGTAAACAAGATCTAACTTATAACAGCATAGCAGATATAGGGTTATATCTCATTATTTTGGACAACAGTATCCATAGAAGCGATGTGGTGGTAGCTAATGCTACGCCCCCCCAACCCAGTTCAAGCGACCAGGATGTGGTGAACTCTCTAGCTGAAAGGAGTGGTAATGCTGGTGCACGAGGGCCGACTACGCCGTCTGCTGTATCGTCCCCGTGTGGACTACTGCGGGTGGAGACGCGCTGCATCCGCTTAAAGTGGATTATCATAAGCGTGAACATAGCGAATAGACCTGGAAATGGAGAGCAAATGTTAAATGACGCACTTAAGAATATTCTTACTTTTAAAAGTAGAAAGAGACAAATAGATTTACAATTATTGTAAGTTTGAGAGGAAAAAATGTACACCTACCTGCTAATAAGTACATGACGCCGGTTACGAGCACAGCGCTGATCTGGTGCTTACAGACACCGAAAGCGCCCACCAGCGCTGCGCTGCCGAGCACTATCAGGCATACCAGCGCGCATGATATTGACAGATTCTGCATCCCTGGTACAATAACATCTTTTTAGCATTCAATAATATATTTTGTACGCGGTAGAGTCGCTGTGTTTCGGCGAGTGTAGAGAATCTAAGATCCTTTTTACCAGAAACGAGGCATTTCTATTTTAGTCCTAAGGCGATAACGAATCTGCATTTTGGTTCCTAATCGAGAATAATCAAGTGAACTGTCTGTCCGTTTGTAAACCTTATTCTATAAATAAAAAAAACATGCGTGAGTGTCGTGGAACACTCGGTTGGAACAAAGTTCCTTTCGTAGTATATTATTATTGATAAACGTATTATATTATTGATTAAAAATACAAATAAATGAATTACTAGCGTCTATTAAAATGAAGCGTCATTTAAAATAATTTTTTCATGGCAAGATAAGAAAAAGTGTAAAGGAAGTTGGATATTATTCCATCTCGCTTCCTTATAGCTGCCAAGGCCGTCTGAGCTACGTCAGAAGGGGTCGTGACGGAAAAATCTTACACTTTTTCTCGCCTAGGCCCCATCCGCCAAACTCGTACCGTTCGATAAGGAACTTCGTTCCAATACCTCTTATATCCTCTATTTTACGTGGGGTACACTGAAAGTTTTGCGTAACTCATAAATAAAACAATTTATATGTAAACTAATATATTTACTGCTTTTCGAAGTATTCTCCATTACATTTTAAACACATTTTCATTCATTCAAACCATTTTCGAAAACATAAGGGTCATTGGTCTGAAAGCATGTTTTTTACGTGCTAGTTGAAAGCTATCACAGCTTCTTCTGGCTCTGTAAATGTCAAAGCTCTCATCAAATCTTTGATTTTTGGAAAAATAAAGAAATCGCATGGTGTAAGGTCTGAATTGTTTTCTGAAGTGTCTGAATTTCGGGTCACGAGCTCTACCTTCTCAGAAGCCAAAAAATGACTTTGTTTTTTTATTCGCAGTGAGCGCCGAGGCATTGTCATGGTGCAGTAGGATGCGATTTCATGGTCGTTTTCCCTTAACTTTTTTCAAAGACACTAGGTAAACAAATGGCTGTGTAGCACTAAGCATTAACTGTCTTTTGATCATCAAATGGGATCGTGTAGATAGGACTCGTCTGCGAGAAAAAAAAACGCTATTATTTTTGTACCCATGCTTCTTGCATGCCTCAATTTTGTTGGTTAGCTGTCGCCTTCTATTACTCACACAGAAGACTGTTGCTTTCTTTCCGGAACGTGACAATATATCCATGTTTCATCTTCTATCACATTGTCATACACAGTATTTAAACGTCCGTGATCATACTTTTTTACGTCAATCAACTAGACATCTAAACAACATCTTTTTTACACCAATCAACCAGAACCCGTTTTTGTTATGGGGTGAGTTCATGAGCAACAAAGTTTCTTAACTTTTAAATGTTGATGTAATTTTTAGGGTTCCGTACCCAAAGGGTTTCCATCCATCCGTTCGTCCGTCCGTCCGTCAGTCCGTCCGTCCGTTTGTCAGCGGGCTGTATCTCATGATCCGTAATAGGTAGACAGTTGAAATTTTCACAGAATGTGTATTTATGTTGCCGCTATAACAACAAATAATTAAAATTAAAATAAATTAAAAATTGAAAGGGGCTCCCCTACTAGAAACGTGTATTACGATGGTACGGAACCCTTCATACGCGAGTCCTACTCGCACTTGGCCGGTTATTTTTGAATTAGGCTCACCAAATGGAGTGCTTCCCTCCCAAATGCGGAGAGAGTGAACTTTTAAAATCATAAAAAATCAGCGCCCTAAAATATTTTCGCGTTAATTTCATTTTTGTTGTTGCATAAAAATAATTGACATGCGACTTCCCGCCAAAAATTATTTTAATCAATTTAAAAGTTTCTTAAGTTTTACAAAGTATAGCATTCGAAATTCAAAGATTTATGAGCGCGCCAGGAGCGCAGAACTTTCAGTATTATAAAATTAATAATTAATGATTATAAAATATGTTTTTGACAGTGTCTTGTGGATGCCGTAAGAGGCGACAGAGGGAAACAAACTGGGATATGGGCAGCAGAGTATTTCTAATCACAACTAATAAACTAAAAAAACTGCACATTGAATAAAACTACTTTTACGGATTATTATACGGATCATTAACTCAAGTTAATTAAACGCGATATAATCCGTAAAAGTAGTTTTATTCAATGTGTAGTGTTCGCGTAAATATAAGAAATCATTAAAAAAACTGCATTTGCCAAACCGTCTGCCAAGCGTGGCACCTATGGCAAATATGAAGCAATCAGTTTCGAAATAATTTTACTTACGATGTTGCCAATCTGCCCTAATTTCTTCATCTTCATTATTTGCTAAGTAATTTGTGCATAGCGGTACCGTCGGAAAGCCGACTCTCGATAGTATAGTTACTTCCTCCTCTGGAAATAAAGTACATTGTTGCAACAAAATAAAACCAAATTTATTTACTATCCACATGCGATACTGTCACTGAAGAAAAAATACCTTCCAACGACACGCACATAGTCCAAATACCGCCATTCATTGGTACTAAAAATGTGCCGCTGTTTTTCCTATGGCTGGGTTCCTCGATCTGTAAAAAAATGGTAGATTTAATTTTTTTTCATTTACATGCGTTTTGATTCATCATAGTAAACAATTTGGGCATAGTTTTTAACTGACTTCAAAAAGGAGGAGGTTCTCAATTCGAGTGTATGTTTTTTTTGTATGTATGTTACACGATATCTTCGCAGATTGTGAACCAATTTTGATGATTATTTTTTATTAAATAGGTTATACTTCACGGGTGGTCTCTAAATTTCTATAAATTTGGAGAAAAATTCCACCCTTAGTTAGCAAATAAATAACTTCTTCTCAGCAATTTGAATTCGGTTTTTACTTTTAGTTAAAATTTATATGTCTAAGTTTTGTATTTTAAATAAGTTTTATATTTTGTTATGTTTATATATGGTTTTTATAGTTTGTTAATTATTTTGTGTGTATTTTAAATTTTTGTATTGTTTGTGTATTTTTTGTGTTTTATATTGTATTTGTTTCTGTACTATATATTTAATTTGTACTACAGATATATTTTATTTGTACAAACTATATTTTGTACTACAGATATATTTTATTTGTACAAACTATATTTTTATGTTTTTGTGGTTTATGTATGATTTGTCCAAAATATCCTTAAGGAGAATGATATTTTCTTTATCATTATATAATCTTTACCCTACGTGCATTCTCTACCAGTCAACCCTGAGTGATTTGAGAAACTGTGGTAGGTGCAATAAGTTTCCTTAATAAAATAAGTTGGTAATAAATAAAATAAAAATAAAATACAATATAATGCAAATAAAAAAGATTTAGTAAAATATACAAAATATATTAAACAATATAACAAGGTATTATATAGCCAATTTATTCTTCTTTTTTGGTAGTCTTTCCTAATCTGCTGCAGAATTTACATTTTTAAATGAAAAACAATCATTTGTCGGTCGCTACGTGCAGAAGAGCTTAACATTATTTCAAAGTGAAATTGTAAGTTCCACTCATACAATTTCACTCCTGAGCACTGTGTAGTTACTAATTTACTTTTAAAAACTGCAAAAAATACTTTTAACTTTAATTTTTTTTGTGTTGTATATCATTCCATATTTTTGTATTAAACAATTGTAACAAATAACAAAGCTTTAAAACCAACTCATTTGTATAATAATTAAAATTTAAAAAACAAAAAGAGCTGATAATCTTCAAACGGCTGAACAGATTTTCTTGAAACATACCTAAGAACACTCTCGATTAAGACACCTTTCAATCGACATAAACTAAATCAAACTCAGTTTATCCGTTCAGGAGCTGTGATGCCACAGACAGACACACAGATACACAGATACACACTACAAACATTTAACACCCCTCTGTTTTTATCGGGGGTTAAAAACTAAGGTAAAAGACAAGGGTTTTTATTAAAAGATCTTACTGTACACTTCGGTAGTCATCAAAGACCGGCGAGTGGTGACTTCTAACAAAAACTGTTTTACTTCTCACTGACAATAGCAACTTCAGTCAAGAGTTGAGTTCTTGTGTTTTAAAGAAGCAAGTATAGAGTGTTTTCTTGTTTATTTTAAGAGAAAGCTTTGCGTCCGTAAAAAGTGATTTTTTTAAACGTTACCCTCACACTAAGATTTTCTCCTGTATCGTGAAGATAGTTTAGAAACATAAATTGCACAAGGACAAACATCCAGACCCGAAACAACTACCTGTAGGCCAAATATTTGTTCCGTGCGGGATTCGAACCCGCGGCCCCAAGCGCTGCAACTCATTGCTAAGCCACTGCGCCACGGAACCGTCAAATGTTATTGCATATTGTATACTAAGTAAACTTAATAATTAAACATTAACCGAGTTCAAAAACTAAAACAATAATAATTTCACTATACATCTTAATAGTTTCTGAAGTAGGTGCTGAGACCAAAGTACACGAAAAAAATTACAAAGAATTACCTCCGAGTAAGGCCCTGGTTTCTTTTATAATAACATTCCAAGTTCAAATTCAAATACGTGTATACGAAATATTCCTATTTCTTAAGTTGAGTACGTATTTTTTCTTTAAACGCACGAGTCAATTGGTTAAACAAAAGAAAAACTCGAAATCATAAAAACCTTTGTCATTTGTCAACTTCAGCTATAAAATATTCCCATTTTAATATCCGCTTGTTTTTATTTTTATCTTTATTCTCTCATCCAGAGCGGGCTGTGTAGTCTAGCATAATAATAATATGCATAATAACAAAACAATGGCATTGTAATATCCATTGTGCTTTCGAATGTACAAATGAAAATATTGTATCGTAAATTATTGCTTAAATGTCAAAGGTTAAAGAAAACACTGAAACTTGTATATGACATTTAATAAATTTATATTTCCTCTTAGTACTTTTGCATACGACGGTTCATGCAAAAAGTTGTCATGATTTGCATGGTAATAAAGATAACATCTCCTTTAGCATTACTTCCGAAAGAAAAATTATTTATATGTGATGAAAAGAAACGTCCCGATTCATATATTCTTGGCATCTAGGCCAAGGCTGGAATTAGCGGCTTTAGCTTAATAATCGTGAGCGATTGCTGTAATCAGTTATGTTACATTTACGTCACGTTCATAAAAACACACAACTTTTATCATGGATTACACAATGTTCAACGTATACCTAAAAATGATCAAAAAGTAAATGGCAATAAACATTGATTTTTACTTAAAAAGGCTGTCTTAATTTATTTTAATATTATGTATGAATTTATTTGTTTACCTAAATAATTTTAAATGTTGTATATTTAGGAGAAGTTTGTTTTGATTTTTTTCTTAAATATAAATAATAGTCGTAAAGTTTGCATTTTTAATTGAAATTTTAAATCTGCAATATTTTTGGGGAAAATGTACTATAAAAATATAATAAATAATATAATAAATCAATATTACTGTTTCTGTATTATTTTCAATTAAGAGTTCAATTAATAGATGTGGATCCTGATATGTAAAGGTGGTGCATGGTGATTGGTACGTCGTTGTTGTAATCGTACGCATGTGAAGAAATAAATGTACGATGAAAGTGCTCCGACCATGTTAAAAATAACAAGACTATGGCCTCACGTAGTTACAGTTTCAACGTTTAGATATTTATGCGTTTTGACGCCTTATTATCATCGCCGTATTATCACCGGATACTATCGTTATTGACTCATTCTTCTTTAAACTCTCAAAAAATTTTACGAGTGACGTAACCATGTCTTGGAAAATAATTGTAAAGGTATAATATGTCAGCACGTCTATAAAATACTGGCTAGATCGAGAGTAAAGGTTTTACTCTAGCGAAGCGTCGTTCCTTTGGTAACGTGGCAACAGTTGTTGTTTATAGGATTTTTGGAGAAAAACATAATCAAGAAGCGTTACATATATTTGCGACGAATTGCTAACGATCTGCTTACTATATTTTCTTTTATGTTGTAATGCACGCATATTTGCGCCATCCATCATGAGTGCATCTGAGGATGATCCTCTTTCATCTACATATAAATATTTATAACATGTAATAGAGTTTGATGTATTCTTTTTGACTGAACAACCTGTAGCCAGATCGCAATAAATAAAAAAAAATCATTGCTAATATAAAAATAATATTTATTAAGATCAATTATGGCATTTCAATTATACAAAATTACAAATAAATAAAACAAATACCTTCGTACCTTTATAATCCCTGATGTAATAAATACTAAGTTTAGTAAAACTTTGTGCGTTTGTCTGTCTGTCTGTCCGACGAGTCGTAACTTAAATACTACCGCAGTAGAACTTTGACGCTACTGCTCTGGCTACTAAATCAAATATAAACGAGATGGTTGTACCACCATTTGTCCAAGGTCACAAGTTATTCTAGGCATTTCCTTTAGCTTATACGGATAGAGACGAAGAGAAAGAAAGTTTGTTTTAGTGCGGGGTTTTTAGGCTGGATATTTATTGAAAAAGTTTGCCGCTACGCACTCGTAGCTCTCGTAGCAATTGTCGTAGCTTTAATGAAATCAGTGATTTCCTACTTTTAAAACTTTAGTTTTACCAATTTTTACGATAAGTTTAATACAGTTCACCTGATGGTAAATGGATGCTGTGACCCATAGACATCTACATCTATCCTCGATAAGGAATTAAAATGCAGATACGTGTCTCGTGTCAAGTAAAAAAGGGTTTCCTGTCCTTACACTCACCCTACGAATCACAGCAGGTTTAAGACGCAATTTTACGCTGGTATTCTGTGAGAGCGTGGTCCTAACTAGATCGAGTGGACCCATTCGTGCTACGACCATAATAACTGCAGCGTGAATCGATTTACCAGGTATATGGTAATGAATACTTCTTATTTCCCTTGTATATTTGTGTTGAGTTCCTGTTGATATTTAAATTACGAACTCTATCTAAAATGTTTCTATAAGAAGGTTAAATAAGTTAGGTACAAAAGAAGTAAGGTACAAAACATTTTCTGTAGGTACATAGAGCTTTCATAAGGAAATTGTAGTACGACGATTAACATCTTTGATATATGCTCATATGTTTCCGACATCGATTAGGCAAATTAAGCGACAGCGTGGCAACTATGACAAATATCCCACCTATGAGGCAATCTATCGGGAAGGCCTATCTTCAGCAGTGGATTTAATAGGCTGTTACGGTAAGCGACAGGTTTTTATCATCGAAATATAGTAAACATTATGATTATTATAGTTCGAGATGATAATAGTAGCAGAGATCAACACCAAAACACTCGTAAAAATTTCATAATACACAAGTAACCTGCGTTCGATTTAGGGTATGTACCATCAATGAAATTCAATTCCATCTCTTACAGTCTTTCAAAAGTTCACTGCTGAATGTAGGTCTCTATCATAGATTGCCTCATAGAGGGGATATTTGTCATAGTTGCCACGTTTGGCAAGCGAGTAAGCTACCGCATTTTTTATTATTTTCAGTTGTTATCAAGATTTTTTTTATATAGTATAAGGGTGCATACAAGCACACAGTATACCTGATGGTGGATGTGGATGCTGTGGCCCATCTACATTTATCTTTCATTAAGAAGAAAAATGCAGATGCGTTGTCACCCTTGAGGACTAAGATAGAATGCCTCGTTTCCAGTAAAAAGAGCCATGCTGCAGCTATATTAATAGTACAGTTGTAGCACGAATGGGTCGGCTCGACCGAGGATAGACCACGCTCTCACAGATTACCAGCGTAAAATAGAAGCTTAATGCTGCTGTGTTCCGTATGGTGAGTGTAGAGAACCGGAAACCCTTTTTACTTTATAATTTATATACTTTATACTTTTAACGTATCTGCATATAAAACGAAGATAGATGTAGATGTCTATGGGCCACAGCAACCACTTACCATCAGGTGGACTGTGTGCTCGTTTGTCACCCTAATTCTATAAAAAAAAGGATCTCCGGTTCTCTACACTCACCATACGAAACACAGTAGCATTAAGCTACTACTTTACGTTGGTATTCTGTGAGAGCGTGGTTCTTTCCCGGTCGAGCCATCCCACTCGTGCTACAACCATAATATAGCTGCATCTTGGCTCTGCCACGTAACTCCTTTCATGCCATCTGGGTATGTTCCACCCGCTTACCTCTGTTAGCCGCCAAACAGTAATGTGTGCACTGAGTGTGTTCATGTTTAAAATGTGTAAAGGGCATGCATAACAACAGGCTGTGAAGCATTCAAACTTAGCCCTCAGAGGTAACTACGTATCTGTAGCCTTCTTTGTTTACAGGTGTCCATGGCTGCAGTAGCTAATTATTATTATATGTTTAGAAAATTCTAGCTAGGTTTCTTGCTGGTTCTTACCAGGACAGAGGTATTTTCCGAACCAGTGATAAATAAAAAAATGACTTTCAATAAGTAATAAGTAATAATCTATCTATATCTATACACATAAATAAAATTGAAGTGTCTGTTTTAATGTCAAAATAACAGCTTTTTACAAAATGCATATGAAAGTATATACGGTACTTATAACAAAAACACAATTTTTATTTTTATTTATGTCTGTCTGTCTGTCTATCTGTTTGTTCCGGCTAGTCTCTGAAACGGCTTGACCGATTTTGACTGGACTTTCACTGGCAGATAGCTGATGTTATAAGGAGTAACTTAGGCCACTTTTATTTTAGAAAAGGAATTAGGGTTCCGCGCAAAAAAATTAAAACCCATAAAATCCAATCGTAATAAATTCCACGCGGATGAAGTCACGGAGAACAGCTAGTATTGAATAAAAATCATTCTATTCTATTCTATTCTATTAGATGGACTGAACGTTCGTGTCACTTCAATTTTATTAAAAAAAATCTCTTAACAGTCTGTGAAGTTGGTCATCTCCCGTTCTAAGGAGGATTTACCTTAATCGCCACGCTTTTCAGGCGGATTTTTGATCGCACTACTAGATGTCTTGCACCTTTAACGCTAATCGTTGTCGCGAGGACTTTTCTAGGAGGATTATAAGAGGTTTAGATATTTTACGTTTGGCGTAAAAGAGTAAGATCTCTACTTCTCACATTTGTACAATATATATCGAATCACAGTCAAGAAAAATATACCATTGAGTTATTTTCACAACATAGTGATTCAGTGAAGGAAACCACACAAGAGACAATACATAGATTACGTTTAAACCTGTTGTATCTCTGTCACTTACAAGTGCGAGTAAGTGTTTATATTGATACTACGTAATTAATACGCTTTCATTTTACTACTTTTAATGAGGCATTATTACAACATGAAGGTATAATACGTAAGATAATCCATCTATCCAGTAGGTTAAGAAAGATTTTTTTTTTAAATATGTATGTTGTGTGGCCAGTGCAGCCCAACTCCTGCTAACAACTTTTTCTCACTGATTATGAAAACAGTGGCGTAGCAATAAAAGAGAAGGGCATAGCCCCGGGCGGTAGATTTTAAGGGGTGAAAGGAGGGGAGGGCCGTTACGAGTTATTCGATTTTGGGAGCACGAGCATGCGGCTCACCTGATGGTAAGTGACTACCGCCGCCCATGAACAACTACAACACCAGGGAATTGCAGATGCGTTGCCGGCCTTTTAAAAAGGAGTAGGTTCTTTTCTTGAAGGTCCCTAAGTAGTATCGGTCCGGAAAAATCGCTGGTGGTAGTCAATTCCACAAGGAAGTTGTGCGTGGAAGAAAACTTCTTTTAAATCGCACAGTGGTGGATCGCCAATTATCCAGATGGTATGGATGGTATCACGAGATCTGTCGATATTAAAAAAATAGTCCTTAAGGCTAACAACGCATCTACGTTTTGACTTTTGACTCTTAATCAAGGATATATTTAGTGTTTATGAGGCGTATTATCGTGTGGACTATGTGCTCGTTTGTAACCATTTTTATATAAAAAAATAATTTAAAATAACCATTTTGTAAATAAATAAATCTTTAAACTTTGTAAGGTAGGCGAGGTAAACAAGTGATAAAATTAAAAATTTGTACAACTGATTTCAATATAAAATTATTAAGGATAACTCAAAAACTACTAGTCAGACCTTGATCAAATTTATATGGGACCACCTCTGAAGTATATACCATTTGAAACGAAAAAAGAATTTTCCAAATCGGTTTAGGCGTCTTTGAGTAATCGGTGAACATACATAAAAAAAAAGATTTCGACGAATTGAGAACCTCCTCCTTTTTGAAGTAGGTTGAAAATACATTATCATTCACTGATGCTAGTACTTAACGCTTTACGTTGGTCATTTTTAAAAATAGTAGGTAAGATGGATTCAAGGCCTAGACGTGAGTGCAAAGCCACGAGCAAATCCGATGTACGGGTTTTTGCAGTAAAAGAGAAATGGATTTTTCAGTGAAATATAAAAACATTGAAGTTCTTGTTTCTCACTGGCCCTGTAGTAGTTAAATAATCCATTCATAAAAAAAAAAACTAATTTAATTAAAACGATAAGGAACGTATTTTTTTCTGATGCCTAAACAACAAGTCTAGCTTCGTGGAATGTGCGCTCTTTATTTAGACCGGAATCTTTTTTCTCGGAGAAATGCATACAGGCCTCGTATGAGATAAGATGTGTCGAGCACGCAACGACTAAAACTCCATTGTGTTCGTTCAAGAAGCGGTTAGCATTAGTGTAGCATCTGCACCCGCACAAACACTAATCGCTCCTTAGCTTCCTCGGGATTGGCGACTCGTCATAGCTAGCACCCGCACGTCAGAATTCAAGGCGTAAGTGATCCCCTTGAGTATGTAGCGCGGAAGGGCCAAAAAAAGGATCACGTGGAAGCACCAGCCTTTCCAACCCCAGCGGTAATTCAGGTCTATGCTTTTAGATTTAACGCCGTTTCAGACAGTTTATGTGTACTCGGCATTAAAGTCGGCATTAAAGTTAATGCCTTGATTGTAAATACCTAAGCTTGGATGGAAGCAACGGATGGGAATAATTACAAACACATTTGTAGTTATAATAAGTAAAACAGTTCGAATATTCGAAATACTAATAATACTAATAATTTTAGACTCATTAGTCTTGCGTCATCCAGAGTTATGGTTATCAAGAGCAAGTCTCCGGATGGTAAAACTATTAATACAATCTAAGAAAATAAAATCAATCACACTATTTTAGACGACTGATATAAAGGCACTATATAGTATTTAAGCTTTTAGGGGTATCGATTGTGACAGCGGTCACTACCTTCTAGGTCTAAAGGCAGGATACAAATAAAGTTAAACACAATAAAAACGAAAAGCCCATAAATATAGATCAAAAGTTTGTCTGGAAAAGATCGTTGTTTAGCGATACCTATTTATACTCTTTGTATTAAGTCCTATTTATCAGTGGTTCTGTATTTTAATATGTGCAATAAAGTGTATAAGATAAGCCAAATATAGAGCACCCCCCACAGTGATAATTATGGACAAATCTTTTTGGAAAAGCATAACTTAGTGCATTTTTTGAAAAGGTCTAAGCCCAGTAGCGGATTGAAAATGCTTATAAGGGAGAAAATGAACTTTACAATAAAGCTTAGGTACCTTAGCGACTTTCTCGTCAAGCAGCCACTGCAAAACAGTGTTGGACGTGTTAGCCAACGCGGCAAGGGCTGCGCGCTCCCACGTGACGTGCTCCCAATGGTCTGTCATGATGGCCGCGCAAAGCATCGCCGTCGAACAACTGTTGGATACAGAAATATAAATATAAAGCCTACGATCAAATGATTTTAACTATAAATGTTTAATGAACAGCAATTACTGATAAACATCTCGTATATACCAGATTTTTTTATAAAATTTAAGTGACTAATGAACTTACAGTCCACCTGATGGTAAGTGGCTATTGCAGCCCATGGATACCTGCAAACAACTTCAAGCAAAGAACAGGCTACAGAGACGTTGTCAACTCCAAGGACTAAAATAGTATGCCCAGCCTATAATCATATTTGCTCTTTTTATCCTTGTTCGGAACACAGGAATGCACGTAGAAATAAGTAAGAGGCTGGTATCTACCCAGAAGAACTCCTCAGCGGAAGAGGAGTCCTGCCACTTAGATATATAATTTCAAGTTTTAAGTGCACAGTTGGAATAGGCTTTTCCAAAAAACGCGCCGGCTGGCATCCTATTTTAACCCATATTCACCAGGCTGTTCAGATGGTTTATTGAGGGCAGGGTAGTCTGTGAGGCTTGGACCGACGAAAAATGCCGCTTTCGGTTGGATTTTCTGCCATCAGTGTGCTCGTTTGTCACCTTTATTCTAAATAAAAGAGTGCTGTATTTTTTAACATATTAAAGCCCTAATTCTATAAAAAAATTGTTCATTTATTCATTTATTCATTAGTATTTCAATTTGCCCATATCCAAAATATTAACCTGTATCTTGTGGAATTTCTTGAAGCTTAGTTGTGTCCTCTAAAGAAATTAAAGTGCGATTTCTAAAAGTCTGTTCTTTTTTGCTGTTGTTTCTCTTTTGCAACGTTGCCCTTTGCGTCTCAGAAGAGTACTCTTCAGTCTGTGAGTTTCGTTGAGCATTGCGAAAATGACAGGCGTGGGAATCCACATCGCCTTATCCACTTGATTTTAAAACAAATTTCCAGCTCTATAGACTTAAGCTTCTCTGGGATTACTTAAATCATTCGAATGATGTGTACGTAACGTAACAAGATAACAATCAATTTTTAAAAAAGTGGTATTTATAAGAAAACAACAGTAGTACGCAGTTTCTCTTTCATTTATATAATTTATAATTAATTCATAAACGAAAACGAAAAAGATCATTTGAATAACAGTTCCGTTTTGGAATAGGAAAGGTGCAGTTTGTCTTACACTGAGCTTAACTTACTTACGAAGACTATTCGAGGGAATAGTCTTCGAACTTATCGCTTACGATAAAAAAATAAGAGAATAAGAAAAATATATTTAATATTAACATATACATATATCGTAGAGATATCTTGCTGCTCGCTCTAATTTTTGTATTACTAAAGAGAACAAGGCTTGCGAAACTAATATTCACTTTGTGTAGAAAGATGATTGGTACTCGTATATGTAGGTGTACGTGACATGAAACGAAAGATTATGTGCGCCCCTACTTACATATTTATTTCTCAATACTTTAATAGATCACATCTTTTTTATATGTATATATGCTATAGGTTTTTTTGAATAGGCTCTAAAGATTTCGATGAAATTTGCTAGGTATTTAGATAATGTTTTACTTTTCATGTTTCTTTAGATATTCTAATATATAAAAATTAATGTTTGTTTGTTAGTATTTTATGCGCTGCCATACCGTTCATCTGATTGCGGTAAAACTTTGTCAACTTATTGCTTGCAGTCGCCTAAAGGCATAGTGCATAGTTATAGGCATAATACAATTAAGTTACAGTAGGTGGCGCAAGTATCGTTCCGACAAAGCAGACAATTTATTTTTGTATGGAGAATGGGCCCACCACAAATTGTGGCGTAACTTAATGAAATACATGTCGATTTATTCCTTATAATCTAAAGATTACAATAGTAATATTAGTTTGACTGTATCTAACGGGAATACTGAAAAATTAACAATTAAAATATGAATATCACAATAACCTAAAAACAAATTAAAAGCGATTGTATAGTAGTTTTCACCGGTATTTTAAGTTAAAATAGTGCACTGGTCAATAATTAATAGTATAAAACAAAGTTGTAGGTACATTCAGCATTTATAGGTACTTTAAGATTGATGGAAAATCATTTTAGTAGTTCGTTCGTCGTTACACGCATTTTTTTCATATCACATTAGCCATGGAACACGAATGTGAAAACAACTCTTTTTTTTTCAGATTTTATGATTCCGGTTAGGTTTTCATAAAATCACTAGGCCGTTTACTATAATAAATTGGTATCTTTTTTATGTGTAATAAAATTAATTTACTTTAAAATTTCTAGTGGGCCCAAAAACGATTGTCTCCTTTAAAACGATATTTCCACAGTTATTTCTTCTGCGGCAGCAACGAAAGCTAGTATGTTATAAAATTATATGTTTCTAACGCCGAGTACAGATCGTTCACCCTGGTATATAATAGATATGAGGCTTTAGAAATCAATGCTAAATTAATTTGGTAGCGTGAGCAAATACAATGTGGTGGAGCGGAACAGTACCACAAACGCTGTAGCTAAATTATGGCTGCAGAACGAATGGGTTGGTTTGACGGGCCATGCTTTCACAGAATACCAACGTGAAATAGCAGCTTAATGCTGCTGTCTTTCGAATGGTGAAAGCGGAGAACCGGAGACCCTTTTACTGGTAACAAGGCATTCTATCTTAGTCCTCAGGGGTAACAACGTATCTCCATTTTGATTCTTAATCTAGAATAGATGAAGGGGCTATAGGCCACAGCATCCACTTACCATCAGTTGGATTGTGTGCTCTTACCCTTATTCTAATAAGAACATTATGGGATTTTAACGCAAGTATGCAAGAAAATAGCAGTAGCTAAGAGGCTGCGCCTGTACGTGATGCCTTGCATTAAAATTTATAGTTCGATTCCCGTCGACACCACAGTAATCTCATGCGATTTGCAATGCCGATGCATCACGTAGTCAGCGGTGGAACAAAACATCGTGAGAAAACCTGCATGTGAGATAAATTGAAAATATTCCCAGGAAGTGTGAGGTGCGCCAACTTGCATTGGGGTAATTTCATATTCTTTCCAGGAATTGATTTTGATTTTGAATTTTTGAGTTCGGTAAGACAATATATCATATTGATAGAAGTTCTAAGATTTAGTAGGAAATAATTTCTTTAATGCCACTACCTGTAGAGACGGATTAAATGTCGAAAGCGTCCTAGGCTAGCACCTCATCGGCGCCCCTCTAGCTGCCATATTATATTATTGTAAAGTATAACTACCTATTTTATTTTGCAAATAAACTACGCATGGACAAATTTAGAGGAATACAAAATAAAGGTTTAATTTCTCCTGTTGTAATTACCGTGCGTACTGGCGGCCACAAACATTAGTAACTAAATGTTATTAAAAAAAGAAAGTTTTTGAATGTTTTTTTTTTTTCGAATTTCATTTCTTTTTATATAATTACTGCGCAATATTGCGATACTGTAAAAATGTTGCCAACTTTTAAATTTGAGTTTATTTACTTTACGGTTTAAATTTTTGCCTTGTTTGTCGTGTTAAGTGTGATTTGAGAATGCCAGATCTAAACACCACTGGGCTGGGCTATTACTTAAATCGAAACTGGGCACACCTACAAACATGTGGGCCAAACATTACGATTATCAAAATCTGTGGTACACCGAGTTGTGAAGAGGCAACGGCAAACCGGACAGTGTACGAAACTCACAGGACAAGGTCGTAACGGAAATCTGTGGCGTGAGATGACCGGTTCATCGTTACCAGCGTGCTTAGAAACAGGACCTTAACTTCTTTTGAGGTAAGAACGAAGCTACAAGAAGTTCGAGGTGTTACAGTAAGCACTAAAACTGTGTGTGTGAAAAAGACTGAAATCGGCCGGGATAAATTCACACTCGCCTGCCAGAGGCACCCTTCATGCTATCGAGTAGCTAGAGGTAATTTTGCTCGCAATCACGAAAATTTGAATGACGAAGCTTGAGTCAAGTTTTATTCACAGAGTCCAGATTTTGCCTGAAGTTAGATTATGTAAAGATTAAAGCGTAAAGCCGCCCGAAGAGAGTTACGCTCAAGGCAACATCATTGGAAAAGAGGCATATGGAAGAGGGTCAGTTATGGTATTGGGAAGTGTTTGTATGGGGCACTTAAGAATGTTGAATGGGTGCCCCATTCAACATTCTTCTAACAGCAGCATGATAATATGGAACTGAGATTATGGAAGAAATTGTTGCTATTTGCCACTTTTTAGGAGATAGATTTGTTTTATGCATGATAATGCATGCCCCATACTGCGGCCGTAGATGTAGAATACCTTCGAGACGTTGAAATCAATGCTATGGGGTGGCCAGCGCACTCACTAGACTTAAACATAGAGCATGTATGAGATAAGCTTCGAAGACAAATTCAGATAAAATCCTGCCCCGCTAATTTGAGAGATCTTAAAACGCATGACAGGATGAATAAAACGCAATCTCTCAAGATTTTATTGATAACTTGATTAGGAGTATGCCTAGAAGACCTGATGCAGTTCGAAGAGCTAGAGAGCTAGGAGGCAACACTTAGTACTTTAGGCTACTTGATTATAGCCCACGATATTAATTCATTTATAAAAAATAATAAAATGTTAAGTACAAAACGTTTCTTTCCTGTAAAATTTTCTTGTTTTTCTTAATTTTGTAATTTTTGTCATTTGATCGTTTGTTTTTCGACGTTCGCAATATTAAAATTAACGAATAATAAACAAAATCGAAATTGATAAACTCAATTGTCACAAACATCTATACATATAATAAATCTGTAGAAAAGTCGTGTCTGTAATTCTAATATATTCTTGAAAAACAAGTCCAGGGGACTAAATAAAGGTTTCTGACGTCAAATTAGTGGTTTTAGAATGTTTGTCTGTCTTTCTGTCTGTCTGTGTATTACGGATTCACGCAAAACTACTGGACCGATTTACATGAAATGGGAGGAACTGAGTCTTGTCGATACCACCATTTTCTTGAAAACACTAGACGCGAAGCTTCAATGGAGCCCGCATATATCATGGAAACTTGTTTAATTTAGCTGTTTCCATAGCATAATGTTGTATGGTATTTTGCTATGGGGCACGCTACTGACACTCAAATTATATTTGTTTTACAGATGAGGGCCATAAGAGCAATCTATGATTTAAAACCTAAAGAGTCGCTCCGACGGAAATTTAAGAAATTAATATATTAACTTTGGCCTCAATACATTTATGAAAATGTAATGTACGTACACAAAAATAAAAGTAGTTACACAAAAATAAGTGATATTAATTCTGTAAATATTAGAAAGAGACACAAGCTAGTAGTACCAGTTACTCGACTCCACCGAGTCAGTAATTCATTCTTGGGGTGATGTATACGCTTTTACAACAAAATCCCAGAAAATATACATAATTTGACCTGCTCAAAGTTCAAAACTTTATTAAACAAAGTTTGTATAAAAGGGTTATTATAATATTAATGAATTTATGGATTACTAGCTTTTGCCCGCGACTACGTCCGCGTGGAGTTCAGTTATATCGCGCCCATGTGTGAAAAAGAGTCTGCTGGTACAAGCTACAATTATAACTGGATGTCGCGGGCAAAAGCTAGTAAACTACAAAACTTCTTTTTACACCACATTTTTTGCTAATCTATTACTGTGTGTCAAAATTATCAGACTACTGGGCGAGCTTACGCGTGAGCAAGCCACATAAATTGCCCGTGTGAAAACAATTTTCTCTCAAGTTTATACCCGCAAATTTTAATGTCTGCTCTTGTGATTTGTTTATGGTCATTGCAAAGCAGACTTTGGGAAACTGTATTCGTTTGACTTCAAAGGGAAGATCATTCGGGATCAAGGAATTCTTGGTACAAATACAGTTTCCTTGCGCATCCAGTTATAATTGTGGCTTGCGATGTAACGCTTTTACTTTTAGTCTGGCTTCATTGCACAGTTGAGGAGGTTTTAAATTTCGCAGAAACATAACAGGAGTGCCCACGCGCAGAATAAGCTTATGATGTGGAAGACCCGATGGTTTCAGTGAATTAAGATTTTCGACAGGGTAGTTAATTGCATCATCTGTGTTGACCACAGAGTCTATTGATGTGTACACCATTTCTTCCCCTCAAAAACGTTAACAGTATATCGTTAATTGCCGCTGCTTGGTCGATTTTCGGGTTAGTACGGCACGTTCACACAACCATTCCATTGGCTTATCGTGGATATGAGCAATATCTGGGTAAATTTGGATATTTATTAACTCCTGTAACGTAAATACAACTGTGCACAAATTATCAGGGATGGTTATCATTCCGTAATTTATCGTGTAATCACCGTTGCCGTAGGAGTAGTAGTGTTGCCGTTAAAGTAGGAGATTCGCAAATCCACCAGCAGACTCTTTTTCTCCTAAGTGTACCCGCATATTTTTCGAGAGCTTGAGGATTTTAATTAGAGGCCATAAAGTGGATCTCTTAAGACACGCTTTAACTTCATCTGCTCTAGTTCCTTTTGGCAGTACTGGTATCATCATTATCATCATTACAGCCCTTCACAAGTTCACTGCTGAACATAGGCCTCCCGCACGGAATGCCACAAAGCACGGTCCCGAGCCACCTGCATCCATTGACTTCCCATGTCTTACCAGGTCGTCACTCCATCTAGTGGGGACGCCTACACTTCGCCTGCCGGTACGAGGCTGCCACTCGAGAACCTTTCTTCCCCAACGGTTGTCGGTTCTTCGAGCTATATAGCCGGCCCATTGCCACTTCAGTTTACTAATCATTTGGGCTATGTCGGTTACTCTGGTTCTACTGCGGATATCCTCATTTCTAAGTTTATCACGCAGAAACCCCGAGCATAGCCTCTCCATAGCTCGCTGAGCGACCTTGAGCTTCCTCATACGGCCAGTAGTGAAGGACCACGTCTCAGTTCCATATGTCATCACTGGCAACACGCACTGGTTGTACAATTTAGTTTTGAGGTTTTGAGGTATGCCTGACGAGAAGATGGGTCGTAATCTCCCGAACGCTGCCCAGCCGAGTTGAATCCGTCGATTGACCTCTCGGTCGAGTTGGACTTACCTAGTCGGACTATTTGTCCCAGGTAAACATATTCGTCAACAACTGAGTTTAGTGCTCCCAACAACTACCGGCATAGGTGTGACATGGACATTAAACATGATTTTTGTTTTGTCCATGTTCATCTTGAGACCTATCCGTTGGAGACACTATTGAGGTCATTGAGCATAGTGCTTAGGTCCTCCAGTCTATATCGACTATATCGTCGGCAAATCGAAGGTGAGTGATGTACTCGCCATTGACGTTAATACCGTATCCTTTCCAGTCCAGTAGCTTGAAAACGTCTTCCAATGCAGCGGTGAAGAGTTTCGGAGATATTACGTCACCCTGTCTTACACCTCTCTGCAGTTGGATAGGTTTCGTACTCTGGTTCTGTACTCGGATAGCCATCGTAGCCCTACTGTACAAACACTTCAGCACTTCGATATACCGACAGTCAACTTGGCACCGCTGAAGAGACTGCAGTACCGCCTAAATTTCGACGGAATCAAAGGCTTTCTCATAGTCCACATACGCCAGACATAATGGCAAATTAACTCTTCGGACTTCTGTACAATTTGCCGAAGGTATGTATGTCGTCTATGGTGCTAAAGCCTTTTCGGAAACCGGCTTGTTCGGGAGGCTGGAAGTCGTCGAGTCTACATGCGAGACGATTCGTAATGACTCTCGAAAACAGCACGTAGACGCGGCTCAGAAGAAATCGGTCTGTAGTTCTTCAAAGAAAGCGTTGTCGCCTTTCTTGAAGAACAAGACCACCGCACTTCTGCTCCACGCCTCCGGGTAGTGCCACCATGGAGGACGGAATTAAAGAACTTCTGAAGGACTACCCACCCGCTTTCAGAAGCTCCGCTGTAATTCCATCCTCGCCTGGGGCTTTGCCGTTTTTAAGGTGCTGGAGAGCCATTCTAATCTCGCTCAGACTGACGTCCGGGATATCATCGGAATAGTGTCGGATAAGACTTGCTCTTGGATCGTTACTCACACTTGCGTGTGGCTCCAACGATGATGTGTACAGCTGCCCATAGAACCTCTCAATCTCACTCAAAATCTCAGGTGTCCCGGAAACGACGCTGCCACACTCGGTCTTCAGCTTCGACAGTTGGCTCTTTCTGGCAGACATATCTCTAGCAAAGACTTTGGAGCCCTGGTTCCGCTCGATCGCTTCTTCAATACGAGCAGTATTAAAGTTGCGTAAGTCCCGCCGCATGCATTTGGAGATCTGTCTGTTCAGTTGCCTGTATGCTATCAAATCTACTGAAGATTGCAGCTTCATTTCCGTCTAACAGCCATGAGATTAAAGTGTGATCGGAGAGTTTTGTGTTCTTCTGCGGCGGGTCTTGCAGAACTTAGCTCCGACCGCATGGACAGTTTCCACGAGCTTGTCATTCATATCGTCCACTGCACTGCAATCTTCTCGGCACTGAAAACGGTTTTGTAACTCGAGCTGAAGGGTTTCGGGACTTTGGATTAGAGCACGAGGAGGACGGGCGTTGACTTCATTAGACGACACCTCTCAACTTAACGTTTGGTTCAGTGTGCCTCTAACCATTCGGTGATCGCTACCAGTTTTCACCCTTGCGATCACTGAGACGTCACTGAACAGCTGGCGTCTAGTCGTCATAATGAAGTCAATCTCATTTTTGTCGAACCGTCGGGGCTCGACCAGGTCCACCCTGTGGAGCCGCTTCTGGAAGAAAGAGTTCATCATAAAGAGTCCCTCTTCTCCATGAAGTCGGCCAGCTGCTATTCTGGGTTCCGTTGCCGTAATCCGATTTCACTACTTTCAGCTCACCGTTCTCTCTTGTGCCTAGCTTTGCGTTGAAGTCTCCCATTAACACCGTATAGTGGGGTTTGGAGGAATGCATGGCTCTAGAAATATCCTCATACATTTCCTCAACTCCTCATCGGGGTGTGCCGAGGTTGGTGCGTAAACCTGTATGACCTTCAGCGAATACCGTTTGGTGATTCTGAGAATAAGGTACGCAACCCTCGTCGACACACTCCCAATCTTTAACGTTGTTAACGAGAGACTTGTGGACGATAAATCCGACACCTCCTTGAGACAGATGGTCGCCCTCCCGGTGATAGAACAAGTTGCCGGATTTGAGGATTACCGTGTCCTCCCCTCTCTTCGGACCTCGGATAATACTATAATATTCAGCGCAACTTGTCTATCTCTTCATCCAGCTCCAGGATCTTCTCGTCAGTCCTCAGAGTGCGTGCGTTATAAGTTGCCAGGTCGAGTCTGTCTAAAATCTCCAGCCAGCAAAACCGTTACACCACATTAACTTTTATTTCCTCTAATATCTTGTAGAGTTCTGTTTAAAGCCTCTACGCCACCCTTATGAGCCATGGTTATTTCATTCCACTATCATTTTCGTATGTTTTAATACTTCAGCAAAATTACTTTATTAAATTTATTAAATTTAATTAAATTACTATATTAAATTAAATGGGAGTATCAGCTGTTGTTAAATTGGTGGTAACTTGAAGGTAGCATGAGCAGTTCGTCCACCCTCAAGCAGTGTAGCTGCGATCCCAGAAAAGCCAAAGCAATTCCGAGTACTTCTAACTTTTGCTAATAGCAAATTTATGAGGAATGTTTTGCCTGTTCCACTGGGAGCATCTTAAAAGAATATTCCACCCTCATTTGATTTCATTTTTGTGTTAATTTGATTGTAAACTGCTTTTTATTCGTCATTTAGTGATCCTTCATTATTTTTAACTGTATTTTCTAATGATGCTAAGTCGTAACTTGTCTCTTTAAGAAACTCTCTATTTTCAAATTGTTGTTCTTTGTTGGCTGATATACTCTTTTAGTAGCCGACCACCCAACGCTAATATACGGCATCTTCTATTACCGAAAGACATTAGTTAAATATAACATCTGTTATGTGCTTTATCCACATCTCTCTGTCTTTCTAATTGCCTTTTAAAATCTTCAGATAGGTATTCTTTGAATTTCTCCCAAAGGCTTAAAGGGTCTGATACTTGGCAGAACACTATCGTAAAAATCCCGAATCATTTGCGGTGATTGGCAAAGTGCTGCCTCTTCCATTGCTGCGAACAAATGCTGATCATCTTCAAGCAAGCCGAGAGCTTTGCACGCTGATTGGAACGTGGAATATATATGACCATCTACAATTTTAACGCTTCAAACGAAATTGGGCCCCGGATCTCATGAAGAAGCATGCGAAGGTGATAGCATTCTGTATTGTTCGGATGCACAGTACAAACCCTGCCCAGAAGGTGCTCTTTTTGACCCTGGCCAGCCTTCAACGTTTGCTACTCTTTCTCCTTTGGAACTTTCTTTTAACCCAAACGTGGTATGCAGGTACTTCTAGGTAAAGCAATGTTTTTGCAAAGTTATCCACTTTACACAAATCGAAAAGGATAGAAGTGTGGTTGTTGGAGGACTATTCACTCTTTCACTCAGATTTTGCTCATTAAAATAAACCCTTGCCCATTTTCCAAATGAACAGCGAGGTGGACTACGGAGGAAACGCTCATGAATGGAAATTCAAGGATTCACCATACTGCCTCTGATGAACTTATATATCTTCCACTTGTGTAGGTTTTAACTATAACTTTTAACTTAAACAATGCCTGGTCTGAACCTTTATTTACGTATTTACAGACGTATTTTATTGATTTCACCGAATAAGAATATTCCACATTTAAGTGAGCGTTAAATTTTAATAATACTGGATTATAAGGGATTACCCAGCGATTAACTATGGTTGTGCCTTCTATATCAACAGAGAACCCACCGTCATCTAGTAAATGTCTCTTGTACTGCGGATAACCGTCTTCACCAGTTTGAGTTTCCCTTATGAGAGCCCTGGGGTATCGTTTACTGTACATGTTATCTTTCAAACATAGTGACTTTCGACTTAAAGTTCCACATGGACCATGTATCATATTACATTTAACGATTTCGTGAAGCTCTGGGTCACGTTTGGGATCCGGTATTTCAGCACAAATTATATTGTCGATTTGATCCGGAGTAATACGTTTGTGAAGCCATAAAAGAATATGAATATGTGGAAGACCTCTCTTTTGCCATTCCGTTGAGTACATATAGCATCGCACTTCACCAAATATTTTCCCTTTGTCAATAAGTTCATGATCTTTTCACCTTTAATCGAAACACCCTCGAAATTATATCGTGTCTATCATGAGATTGTTGTCCTTGAAGCAATTGCTCTAATTAACTATCAGCACGTAATTTGGCTTGATTATTTTTGATATAATTTAATCTCTCTGTTTCTATTTTGGCGTATTCATCCACCAAATATTGACTAAAAAGGGCACGATAGTTGACTAAATAGTTATCTTCTCCTTCTTTAATCATTATTCTATATGAATAGAAACTTGCAGAAGAGACAGTTTTATTAAGCGGCAACTTAGTTGTGGGATCGCGTTGTGGTATGTTGATTGAATACCCATCATCCCCCAGCAAAACATCAATGGATACTGTAGCGCATCATATGCTCGATGTATCTCACTAATACGCTGAAGTGAATTACTTTGGCTCTCGAGGATGATGTCCATTCGATCAAATTGTTGATCCACTAACACTAAAGCCACTTCATTTGTAGTTGGTGCATTGTACCTACCTCTATGTTCTTCTGGTGGTTTTTTATCAGCATGTATGACAACTTTGTATGACTCTGGAGGAGGGCTTTATCAATGGCAGATCTTTTATATACGGGTTCACTTGATGCAGCATATTCTGCAATTGTTTGATTAAATTTGGCTTTAAGTTAGGAAATTTAGAACATCGAATCTTTGCTTCTCGATCATCTTCACCTACAAAATATATTTGAAGTTACTGAGCGTCATGTTCGGCTTTTGGTAATATACTTCAATTAAATGGTAGACCTGGCCTTGTACTTTAAAGTCGGTGAAAACCATCTGCTGTTACCTGTTTACCACCAAAGGTAGTCATCTGAAACAGGCATTATATTTACGAATATTACCCATAAAATGGTCATGATCTGGGTGTAGATCATTAATCAAACTAAAGAGTGGTTCAGGCAGTTGTTTCAACCGATCAAGTTGCACTTTTCCAGCACTGCAACACATATCAGGTGTCTCATCCTTCCATTTCAGCGAATTGCACCACTGACACTTGAATGTCATAGAACCCAAGGCTACACTGCTGTCAGTTCTATAAGCAATATCAGGGTCATATTCCATAGCGGAATGGACCTTGTTTTCCATAAACGCAGTGTAACGTTTTCCTCATACCGTGACTGAATTGCTCTATGCACTTGTGGATTCACAGTTTGGTAATTTGCAACAGCTTGCCTGTGTACATCGGGATTTTTTTTCTGATAAGCGGACACATTTGTACGATTTGAATCTGCTATATCTTTCTTGTGCACTTTTAATTGACTTTTTTCTTGTGTAATTAGTAAATCTCGACCTTCGTTTATTTGTATTTTTCCATATTTTAATGTCGACGATACAGATTGATCTGTTCCGCTGGTTGGAGATGATAGTACACTGTTTACAAATGATGTAACAGTTAAATGGTCATGCTCTGAAAAAGATCACGCTCTTCGACAGGTACCTCCATGCGACGCTGTGTAATTTTCTTCGCAACAATAGGCAAATAGGCGTCAAAATGTTCATTAGATAAATCATGGCTAAATCGTAATCGCCTTACTGGACTGATATCTGTTCCGGACTCTGTGTATAGCAGACCTTTCGATATACTTCAAACCGAAACGTAAATATTCCGTTAACAGTGAATAGGTACCGTATGTGGTACAGGTTGAAGCGCTCATTCACCATTCACTTTATATTAGTTCGAAAAGCACAACGTTGCATGTTCTAAAACGATACCGACGCCATCTATTGGTAGATTGGAACTTGAAGATCAATACAAAATAGGTAGGTACCTAAAATTTCTTTTGGTTTTGCCATATTATTAATTTGTAAAAATATATTTGGTTTGGTTGTTTATTTTCATTGTTTTAATTTTTAAATTAGTATTTTTTGTTCAGGTGTAATTTTGTGAAAATTTTTGTACAAATCTTTTTGTCTATTTTGTTTTATGTTTTGTGCAATAAAGTATATTCTATTCCATTCTAATAAATTAAGTTTAAAATATTTATCAATATCATTTACGTTATTTACGACCAAAAACCTTAAAAAATGACACCCAAGTCACCCAACCCATGATGATTAGAGCCATGCTGCAGCTATATTAGTAATATATATATTACGAAATGGCAAAGTTGTAGCACGATGGGTCGGCTGACCGGGAAGGACCACGCTCTCGCAGAATACCAGCGTAAAATAGCAGCTAATGCTGCTGTGTTTTTGGTGAGTGTGAGAACCGGAGATTTTACTGGAAAGAGCATTCCATCTTAGTCCTCACGGGTGACAACACATCTGCATTTTGATTCTTTATTGAGGATAGATGTAGATGTCTATGGGTCACAGCAACCACTTACCATCAGGTGGACTGTGTGCTCGTTTGTCACCTATCCTATAAAAAAAAAAAAAACATCCATGTTAGTTTCAAACTATAATTGATTCGATTTTCGTAATTAACGTCCAAAAACCATAAAACGACACCATATTGACATTTCAACCACATCGCACCCCACAGGGGATGATGGTAGGTATTTCCCGTCTGCTACGTTGGATTTTGAAATAGTTGTTGTTTTCGTAATCAGCGACCCGATAAACCATAAAAACGATACCCATGTTGATTTTCAGAATTTATCACCTTTTCCACCTTTTAGGTTGAATTCTGAAAGAGCCTGAAACACTTGTTTACTCATTTATTGATAGGAGTACTCCTGTGAAGTTTCGAATAAAATAGTTTAACTAATCTTGTTTCTCCATACAAACTTTCAACCCCTTTTTCATCGTTGACCTAAAAACAAAGTTTCAGGCTTCTAGCTCTAAAAATGACGGCCTTCCATAAAACTTTTCCCTTTTCACCCCCTTAGGGGCGAATTTTCAAAACCTTTTCTTAGCGGATGCCTACGTCATTACAACTGTCTGTGTGCAGCAGCAGAAATCCGTTCAGTAGTTTCGGCTGTGCGTTGATAGATGAGTCAGTCAGGTTAGCCTTATATATATATATAGAAGATAATAACTAGAATGAGTGATCGCTACCAAGCTGTTTCTAGTTTGTTGTGTTAATTGTAGTTAATTGTGGTGTATTATGTTGTGGTTAATTGTGTAACATACATGATTGTAATGTAAGTTGTTATTTAAAAAAGTCCCGCTGGGTTTCTTGCTGGTTCTTCCCAGGACAAAGGTTTTTCGAACCAGTGGTAAATGGTAGTTAAACAAAGAGTGACTTTCAATAAGTATTATTTATAATCTATATTGAATAAAAAGTTTCTGTTTCTGTTTCTATATTCACGTTTTCCTGTAGCATATTATATCTATGACAAATACCAATCATCTACGTCTAATAGTTTTTAAATTCACAAAAAAAAAAACGCAGACATAGAGACACAGACACCGAGGTGAATCTAAAAGTGATCGAATTTTGCTAATTTTTGCACGGAACAGCATTTAATGATGTTCCTAAATTCAAGCTCACGCGAGCGAAGCCTTGGGTAAAAACTAGTATGAAGATATAATTTTTAGGTAGCCAGAATACTTTTTATTCTTCAAAAGTCCAGAGACAAAAACACAAAGTCGTATACTATAACCACATGAATAAAGAAACCGTACCGTACGGTTTCTTTACTCATGTCTATAACTAATATATTAAAAAATAGCAAACAATCTTTGCCTACTCCGAAAAATCAAATTAAAAAAAAACTAACTATACTACACAGTACTAAAATCGACTAAAATATATACTATAATGTCACCAGTCAAAATGGCGTCGATAAAGCAGCGCCCTTTTGACAATATAATTTTTGATTGACTGATGAAGAGCTATTGTATCACAGAGCCATCCAGCAGGCTGTAGTTTTGAGATATAAGAAAGTGACCATATTAACGGATGACCATATCACCCTCACATACTATATTGGCGTGAAGATATTGGATTTGATTTAATCATAAGACGGTGATTTGTTTTATTTTGTTTGGAAATGATTAGGTCAAAGAGATTTAAATATATAGTAGAGAGTAATTGTGTTCTGTGATATAGTACTACATAAATGGATTAGGTGTTAGAGAACTACGAAAATAATGACGGTCGTGTCCACGGTGCATTGTATTTGCTGCGTGGTCGTGTCATTAGTCCTTGATTAATATCGATTAAATATAAATATGAATATCTTATATTAATCATCATAACACTGTTGATGATTAAATATAAATGTGAATAAAAAGAAATGTATCAGTAATATTTGAAAAACCACTTTCGCTTTTTTTCTAGTTAGTAGTTATTGTAGGCCTACAGTTTCATTCGTGGTAGGTACTCTTGGTTTACGCGGGCGACTTGGAGTATTCAACTATATACTCTAAGCTCTCAGAATAGCTTCAGTAGTGGTTTACGGGAAGGTTCGTTACGGTACATGTATATCTTAGGGTTGCATTGCCGAGAACTAATATATGGATAATGATCTATAACCATTTTGTACGGTCTTGGCACGTGAATGATTTTATGTAGATTATTTTCAAAAACGAAAAGTTTTTAAATATTTTTTTAATACCAATGCCTATAAGTCTACTTGGAAAGTAAGTTCTTCAGCTCCCTTTGTCATATTTGGGTCCACTTTTAATCGTTATAGCGGTCAAACCTCTTATAAGTTCACATGTAAGGCCAAGTGCGTGTTGAACCCTACCGTGGCTCGACACGCACTTGCCCGGGTTTTTCTTCATATAACATTCAAATATAATATACAATATTTAATACCATAATAAAAAAATTAAAACTAAAAACTTAAATTATCATACAGTTCTACTTCCCGTGGTAAAGTGCCAAAACAAGGCTGGCTGCGTTTCTTCGCTGAATGCCTGTACTTAGTCTTTGAGCAAGAAAAGAACCAGCCCCCTTATCACCAGCGGCGACAACCAGTCGCGGATATAATTCCTTTGGGAACTTCACTGTATGTGCACCTCACGAATCGATAGTCTCTACAGCAAATGGCACAAATATGTACTCATCTCTCAGAGACTCGTATTTGCGCCATTCATATTTGTTTATTTAATAAAACTATACATTTGAATAAAAACTTAACCAGGTATTTAAGCCTAAAATTTTGCTTTGTGGTACAGGCTCAAGAAGTAGGTACATTATCCCACCAAGTGTCATGGATGTCGTCCTGCTCTTACCCAGTAATGGTTTGGTGCATTCCATCTATCCATTACAGCTAATCAAAGTCCACTGCTTCATAGTCCTTCATACACATATGTAGGCCGTAGATTACTTTAGAGGGGATTTTGCCATAGTTGCCGCGCTTAGCAGGTGGGTTTACATGCGCAGTTTTTATTACTTTGAGTTGTTACCAGGAAGATGCTGCTACCCGTCTCTTGTTTCATTTTCCCTCTGTCGCATATTACGACACCCACCGGACGATATGAGGTAATGGCGCATTAACCATCTTATACCAAATTATGCAAATATTCTAATATAGTGGTGACAATGACAATAATTGACAAACTGTTTGAAATCCTTTTTCAATCACCAATGAGTTTACGCCGATATAGTCATTCGGGGTAACTGAGCGCAGTGGGTAAGTGAGCGCAGTGAGTATATCTCCCCAACGAGTAACGGGGGGGGAGGTTTTTATTTAGGTCGAAAAGTGACGCTGGAGTGCCCTGCTAGTCGCGACTTGTCTTTGTGGCGGCGGTTGATGAATAACTTTTTTTTCATAAAAAACAGTATATGGTGTTAAAATTCGTAGTTTTTTTGTTTAATGGAAAACAGTGTATCATCAACGTTATTGATTTCACAACGGTAAGTTGTATTTTCTTTGAATAATAATATGTTTACGCTACATACGCGTAAAAAAAATTATGTTATATTTGTTTTCAATTTATCTTATGAGCTTTCATTTGCAATTTGGTGTTCTGGGGAAAGTGTACGCGGGTAAGTGTGCGCATGCGTACACTTGCCCCTTCGGTGTTATTTTCGTTTGTACATTGTTTTATAGAGAAGTAGGGTTTACTAACACTCTTATTTTATTTTTCAGTGTCTCATCACGATGCCGCGAAATTATATAAGAAAAAGACCTGAACTTGCATCGGTCACTGAAGAACAAATCTCTAGAGCTAAAGCACTCATTGAGCATGGAAAGAGCAAAAGAGCTGCTGCAAGTGCCATTGGTATTAGTGAGTCTTGTATTCGAAATCAAAATCATCATCTTGTAGAGGAAGAACAAAGTTTTTTATGGCCTCGACCTCTACAACAGTAGAATAATTTTGTCCCTCTATGTAAGCAAAAATATACAGAGCCAAATACTGAAGAATGGAGTCAGTGCATGTATTGCAAAGACTGGTGACATGAGGATTGCACTGCATATGAGAGAGGTGTTTTTGTTTGTGATAATTGTATTGATGATTCCTAAACGAATATTGTTTCTAATACATTAGACAATCCCAACTAAAATTTGTTGATCTCTAAATATTAATAATTAAAAATTTCTATAATTTAATTTTAATTGTAATCCAAATAAATGTTAAGCTTATTTTATTTTATGAGAAAATTGTTATTTTTATGCAGACTAATAACTAATAAAATATTTTCTAAGTGGCATTACAATAAAGAACCTTTATTCTATTATATATAATCCAAGGAATGCGCTTACTTAACCCATATGCGTATACTTACCCCACACGGGTGCGCACAGTTACCCGCATCGTGGGTCAAGTGAGCGCATTTCGATTTTATGTAATTAAATGCTTACAGAAAAAAACTACCAAGTTTTCTATTCTTGTTTTTATTTCAATTTAGAGGTTACTATATGGTTTATCTCAGAGCCGTCTTTTATATTCCTAACTCTTTTATTTTATGCGTAGTGAACTAATATTTACCAAAGTGCGCACACTTGACCCGAATGACTCTAACGATGAAGATACAAATATGTTATACTAGCTGATACCCGCGTCTTCGTCCGCCTTGATTGATATATCAATCACACATTAACACACCACTGAACACGTAGTGCTTATAAAAGTCGTTGTTTCTTAAAACTTTAATTACTTTACATTAAATGAAGATATCGCAATATTTTTATAGATAAGGGCCAAGTGTCTAAGAAATAAAACTTAGAAAACCTAATTGAAATCTATCCAGTAGTTTTTCCGTGATGCGTGCACAACTGCAAACCTCTATCATTTTGTTTATATAGATTTACATACAACATAAAAATATGTTAATTAGTTTGGTCACTAATCTCATATTAAAAAGACTAACAAAAATAATATTTACTTTGAAAAGCACTGCATATAACGTGTAATGTAAAAAAATACAAAGGAACGAACGAAACGGAAACAGTTGTTTAACATTAAATAAATAAAGCTGCTTTATTCAAAACTAGGTTTTATTACTCCCGATTTGCGGCATTGCGGTGCAGTGCTTACAGCGAAATATTTACTGGATTCAACTTTACGGTACTTTAACCTGGTTATTTATTATTGCAATAATAAAGCTTTTTAATGTTACAAGTTTACACTTATGAGGTGTTTTTAATTAATAAATATACTGATAATGCTAATAAATCAAGCTTATCAAGCTGCTACGGGACGGGAGCAATAGGAATTAAAAATAATTAAAATAAATAAAATCCGTAAACGTAGTTTTATTTATACTGTGTAGTGCTCGCGTAAATATACGAGTAATATAATAAAACTGAATAATAATTGTTCAATAAAGATTACAAGAATACTTAATAAAAGTCATTTATGCTTTTACCACTGATTCGGAAAACACCTATGTCCTGGGAAGAACCAGCAAGAAACCCAGCGGGACTTTTTTTAAACATTAATTTATAATATAATATGTTATACAATTAAACATGAAAACATTTAGAAACAGCGTGGTAGTGATCAACTTATTCCCAGGAGTTATTATCAATAATATACGAGGACCTTGTACATTTTTGATAATAACACCTACTCATTCCCAGGAGTTATTATAAACCAGTAGTATAATAACCCTTGTCAAACAATTATCGCTTATTAAAAATTTTAAACGTTTCGATAGATAGGTCCTGCATATTTTTAACATTCTTTTTTATATTTTTAACTTTGTTGTAAAAGTGTATATATAGCCCCATGAAGGAATTACTGACTCTTTGGAGTCGATGAACTAACATTACTAGCTTGTGCCCGACCCTTGTATTTATAGAATGTGCATTAATATTTTTATAAGAAATCATTATCACTACGGACTATTTATAGAAAGTCCTAACAACAAGTCTACCACTGGGCACAAGCCTTTATTAAAATCTGCCAGATGGCAAACGTTACTTGTAAAAACTACCCAAACTACCACGTTGGGCAGGCGGGTTGCTGACCGCAAAACCTCTAACTGGTAATACTGCTACGTATCATTTGTCTGGAAAATTTCGTTGCAATTTTATTTTGTTTTCGTACTAAAGTATTCCTTATTAATTACATAGTTCAGTGACCTGTAGCACTAGACCACTCGCGCTCACGTTTTCGCGCGTAGATAGTCACATAACTTAGAGATTGTTTACAACGGAGAAGGGAGCGTTAAAGCTTATAGCGTTAGGAATACCTCGCCTTAAACATCTCACAGCGAATTATAAATTTTGGTAGATAATTAAACATATCTAACTTTAATATTCTTATATACACCTTGCATATCCTACGCTACGAGTACAAAACAACTAAATAAACAGTAAACACGCTTTGATCATCAGCTGCAATGATTCTATTGAGAATACTGGTATACATCGTGAAATTATTGTGTTGTCATCGGTTCACAATACGTCTGCAAAATTTCAAATTATTCAGACGTACGGAATCTAGAAGTGTTTGAAAACTGAATTAATTGCATTTTTTTATAGGATAGGGTGACAAACGAGCACACAGTCCACCTGATGGTAAGTGATTGCTGTGACCCATAGACGTCTACATCTATCCTCAATAAAGAATCAAAATGCAGATGCGTTGTCACCCGTGAGGACTAAGATGGAATGCCTTTTTTCCAGTAAAAAGGGTCTCCGGTTCTCTACACTGACCATACGAAACACAGCAGCATTAAGCTGCTATTTTACGCTGGTATTCTGTGAGAGCGTGGTCCTTCCCCGGTCGAGCCGACCCATTCGTGCTACAACTATACTACTAATATAGCTGCAACATGGCTCTACCACGTACATAATTCTAGCATGTATGTATAAAATAAATATAATTTTTATTTTATACATACATGCATATATATACAGGCCATACTGAAAAAAGTGTGATAAAGTAAGTAAGTAAAAAAGTAAACAAAACTATGTGCGAAATATAGCAGAAATATTTTATTAGCATGGTGGGAATTTACCATCTGCGACATATTGTCTGTGCAATAATTCCTAACAATTCCTTACAGACATTACGAACTAACAACGCTAGAATAAGTTTCTTTACGAGAGAGAGGGATATTAATGTACCTAGAGCACACAACAGCGGTTTTTATTGTAGCCAGTCGTAGTTAAAATATTTTTTTCGCTTCTTAATTCGTCGACTATCACAATTTATGAATATATACTTCACTCAACATGCGGCCCGTTTGTGTGATATGTATATTCACAGATGTGGTATGTATAATTATACGCGAATATATTTATTCTTCAAAGACAATATGGACCGTTTATTAACTTACTCAAAATTCAAAATAAAATTTGACGATGTTATAATTTACAAAGCAGAAGAGAGTCTATATACTAAGATTGCTAGATTTCTACCCCTACAGTTAGAGCAGCATCTGTGTTCCGAATAGAGAACCATTATAAGTTCAAAATTTAATACAGGTGTCCATATGTATGTATGTGTCCGTGTTCATGTTACAGTAGTCACTTATAAGTAACGGCACGAAAGTCTAGCGGTAACCGTTATTGCGCATAAGTCGCGCTGATTGGTTCGTGCATATCGTTCGCACGCGCTGATTGGCTCTTCAGTCGCATTCATACAATTCAATTCGTGCGCGTCCCCTCCACGTTTCATCAGGAAGATGGCGGAATGGTTTCTCACTTTAGTGTTATAAGAACTGTCACTTACCTCGTGAGTAGTAATGTCGCGAGTAGATAGAAAACGGAGGGATGTACGCCACATTCGCATTCTGTTTGTGGCGTTGCTGTTTGAGCCTCCATGCCTGCGCCCAGCTTATGATAGGCGATGTACGCTCTCGCCGGACTGCCGTGGGGAGCAATTTTCGTGGCGTTAAACTGCTGACGCTGACACTGAATCTACTCATCTGGTCGCTGAGGAGACCCTGCTCCTCACCTAAAATATAAGTGACAAATGTAACTTTACATGTTTTATTAATAGATTTATTAAAAAAATTAACTGATGCAACGTTGAACGTCTTTTATCGTCGGGGTTGTATCATCAATTCCTAAAAGAATTGAATAAAACTAATTTTATCAATTTTATCGCTGTAATTTTTTTTTATTACCGACGTTTCGGGCTCTTTACAGCATTAACGGGCACGTGGGAGATGGGTCTGGTGCTTGAGTTCTGATATAGTTACCGAATGCATATAGATTTAAGGACGCTAACAGATTGACAGCATCGTGGAAAAAAATTATTTTTGTGTTTGCGTTGATTGGCTTGCTGTTTCTTTTTCGTTTATGGCGGTAAATAGTTTCATCGTAATCATTCTGCGCCAGTCAACTATTGAACGTAGTTGTCTTCGAAGTTTTGTGGATTTGTTACAATCGCCACGCTTTGCAAGTGGATGGGCGTTTCCACTATCAAATACTTTAACCATAAACTTATTTTTTTCTCCCTAATAAAATTTACCAACAATTGCTTACGGTAATACAACATAGACCTATCCCATTCTTTTGAGTAATAAATAAAAATATACTTATTCTAAAAACGATAATTATTGATCCTCAAAAAAATTATTCCTTAATAAAAACGATGCTACGAAAACTACATAAAGCGCATAATAGTAATTTATTCTAATGTAGCCACCGAAGTATGTGGTGTAAGTAAGAGAACGAATGAAAGGAAAAATAATACGTTGTGGTGGGATGATGAGGTACGGATGGAAGTTGAAGCAAAGAAGAGAGCATGGCTAGATTTACTAGCAACCAAAGCTGGTAATTCTAGCGGTATGATTGATGAGATTGAAAGAAAAAAGGCAGACTTTAGACGTATAAATAAGAGAGTAAAATATGTTGTTGAAAGGAAAAAGCAAGAAAGAACGGATAAGAATGATAGAAGGATATCTGATAACTTCCAGGCAAATATTAAAATGTTCTGGAAACTCGTAAGAACTGCCAGGGGAAATTCAATACAGCCTAGAATGAATGCTATACGAGACGAGAATGGCTGTATGCTGAATGATGAAGTTTCTAATTTAAAGAGATGGAAGGAATACTTTGAATGCGTGTTTATGAGTGAAGAGTCGTCTGAATTAAGTGAAATAGAAATTCCGAAAGAAGTGGAGAGAGGTAAGGAGATAAGTGTAGATGAAATAATGAAAGCAATGAAAAGCATGAAAGCAGGTAAGGCAGCCGGATATGATAGAGTATCACTCGAAATGTTAAGGGCTGGAGAGGGATTGGTGGCAGGCCTGCTGTACACCTTGTTTAGTTTATGTTGGGAACTGAAGCGGGTACCGGAAGACTGGTGCAAAGCCGTTATAGTCCCAATATATAAGGGAAAAGGGTCACAGCAGGACTGTAAAAACTACCGTAGCATTAGCTTGCTTAGCATTGTGGGTAAACTGTAAGCTAAGGTATTAATTGAAAGAGTTAAGGAAGAAACCGATGGAAACATTTGGGATGTGCAAGCAGGATTTAGAAAGGGGATGGGGTATACGGATCAAGTCTTTTCCATGCGCATGATTGCGGAAAAGTTTTTGGCCAAAAACCAGAAAAGTTTTTGTGCGTTCATGGACTTTGAAAAGGCTTATGATAGTGTGAACAGGAATGTGTTATGGCAAACACTTAACTCATTTGGTTTGTGCGCTGGTTTGATACAGGCATTAAGGTCTCTTTATAGGGACTCTAGTGCTTGTGTCAGTATCAATGGGGTCTACTCGGACTGGTTTGGCATTCAAAAAGGTGTCAGACAGGGTTGTGTAGCTTCCCCGTGGCTGTTTAACCTATTTATGGACAGTTGTTTGCAAACTTTGAAAGTTGAAGAATGTGGGTTGAGAATGGGTGAGTTAACCGTCAAATGCCTTTTGTACGCCGATGATCAAGTCATATTTGCATCGTCGGCGGCCGAGTTGCAAATGATGGTTACTTTAATGAACTGGTCATTAAAAGAAAGGGGTATGAAAGTGAACGCAAGTAAGACGAAATTGATGGTTTTTGAAATAGAAGTAGAGAAGGATATAGAACGACGAGTGAACACAGGAAATATAGTGAATGGGGCTCTACACGCTATTATGAAAAGTCAGAATGTGTCAAAAAAGGCACTTATGGCAATTCATAATGCTGTGTTAGTCCCTACTTTAATGTATGGTAGTGAAAGTTGGGTCTGGAAGAAGAAGCACGAGAGTAGAATAAATGCTGTAGAAATGCGGTCATTATGGAGTATGCTAGGGCTGAATCTGAATGACAGGGTGAGAAATAGTGTAATAAGAGAAAAGTGTGGTTTGCAAGATGACGTTGTGACCAGGATTAAGAAAAGAATGCTTCGGTGGTTTGGTCATGTAGAAAGAATGAACGAGGAAAGAGTGACAAAGCAAATTTATGTTGCAGAAGTGAACGGAAGAGTCGGGAAGGGACGCCCTAGACGAAGGTTTATCGACCAAATTGGCGATATATTGAAAATGGGCCAGATTAGGAGTACCCTTAACCGACGAGCGTGTATGCGTAGATATATGGATGTAAAGAAGGCGAGAGAAGTGTGTCAGGATCGTGCCAAATGGAAGTCCGTAGTCTCTGCCCACCCCTGTGGGTGACAGGCGTGAGTGTTTATGTTATGTTATTCTAATTTATTTTAACTGTTGCGGATACACTTAAAGAATATTCTGGGTGTGACAATGTGGGTATCAGCTAAAACGCTGCATTAATAATTTGAAGAATCATATCTTGAAGGTACACGAAACTAAAAAAAAAACTAAAAAATGAAGGCAATTATACAGGAGATGGACAGCAGCATCTTCCTGTTAAGAGCTCAAATAATAAAAAATCTGCAGATGCCAACCCGCCTCCCAAGCGTGGCAGCCATGTTCAGCTGTACATTGGTCTTTCCCGTACATTGCCTCATAGGGGAGAATTTGCCATATTTGTCAGTACTTAGGCCTCTCCTATATATGGCCTTATAGTATTTGCCATAGTTGTCACGCTTGGCAGGCAGGTTGGCAACCGTAGTTTATTTTTATTTTAGCCTTTGATAGACTGTAATAATAAAGAAATCATTTTTGAATCACAAAGTTTATATTATACAAACACTGCAACGTTATGATGCAGTACATAACGAAATAATGAACTGGATCGTTAAACTTTCCACGAGTCTCTACAGTCTCGAGTCTAAAATGATGCAATTTTGCTTTTGTAGGAACGCTGGAACGTAATTTGTTTTTACTTTGTGACAAAAAATACTAGGTTTTTTATAGTATAAAGGTGAAAACAAGTACACAGTACACCTGATGGTAAGTAGATGCTGTAGCCCACAGACGTCTACATCTATCCTTAGCTAAGAATTAAAATTCAGATGCATTGTCAACCCTGAGGAATAAGATGGAATGACTCATTTCCAGTATATGTATTCCCATTAGGTACTACGGTTCTCTACATTCACCATTCGAAACACAATAGCGTAAGTTGCTATTTTACACTGGTATTCCGTGAGAGCGTGGTCCTTACCCGGTTGAGCCGTACTATTCGTGCTACAATCATTATATAGCTGCAGCAAGGCTCTAACTCGCTGCACCTGCCTTTTATTCTTTACAATGGGCCAATATGTAAATTTCTTCTTCTGTATCAGTCAATTAAAGTTCACTGCTGGATATGGGCTACTCAATAGAAATAGAGAGGATTTTCCTTAACCAGACGTTTACCACCTTTGATGGATGAGAAATATTTATATATTATCAAATGCTTTAAAAAGTATTACAAATCGTGTCGAGTCGCCCGAGATTTTCCTGTACAAGAAAATAATCGAGATTCCGTGAAGTTTGTTTTGGTTCTTTGCACATTTGTCGACCATAATATTAAAAAAAATAAAAGGTGTAAAACCTCAACTTACATAATTTTCCTTAATTCATATTTCATGATTAAAGCTAATTAGTGGGAAATGCAATAGTTTTGATGACCATTAACAATACAGCTTATCAATCCACTGCTGAATATAGACCTCCCTCGTAGATTGCCTCATATCCGTATTTGCCGTAGTTGCCTCGATTGGCGAGCGGGCTGGCAATCGCAGTATTTTAATAATTTGAATTGTTATCAGGAAGATGCTGCTGATTATCTCCTGTTTCATTTCCCTCTGTCGGCTCTTACGACACCTCTTACACCGCCACAAAACGGTTTAATACTTTTAATTAAAAGAAGCGAACACCCGGTCCATTACTTGGTCCATCACTTTTTATGGCCAGCAAGGCCTACATAATGGTAAGATAAATAAATGGTATAAAAGTTGTACCTACTAAATTAATTTTAACTATTTAACAGTTTAACCTGTTGTTAAAAGATTTAACTAGGAAGACATCAGATTACTTATCTAATACGTATATAAAGTTCATGTACGTAGCCTAAAAGTGTGTCAGAACCATAATTATTAGCAAGATTTATTATGGCTACGATAGGATTTTATCAACGCATTTTTTCCAGAACAACGGATTTCAAACAACAGCCAAATATGACCCCATCTTGGATTACAAATAATAAGTCTAAAGACGTTTATACTATAAGTTAAAGATTTTTCAAGTTTAAATATAAACTAAAATAAGGCATTTATGTTATATTATTGTTTGTTTATAAAATAATTTGTATACTCTAATGTAAATCATGTTAGGCTCAAGTGGATTGTAAAAAAGCTTACTTCGTTTTGTTTAAATCTGCTCACTCTATAACACTCCAAGAATGGCGTTCTTATTTTGTCACATTTTTTAACTGTATGTGGTTTCTTTATAGGTGTGTATGTAATGATATATTGTCTATCTAGATATTTTTATTGCCGCGATGAAAACGATATATAGAGTCGCGAAACGCAAGCCCTTCGCTCGAGTGTTCGACGCGGACTAACCGGGGAAAATTGAGAAAATGAAGCAATAACTAGTGTTTAGCTTAGAACGCAATGAAACGTAGACTTTATCGATAACGAATTTTATTTTTATTATTCTATTGCATCGTCAGTTCTATTAAACAAGTAAATTTATTATTAAAACAATACACCGGACTGCAATAATATATTATTAAATAAATAAGCTTGCTATGGAGAAAGAGCTAGGTATTGATGGCATCCCAAATGTTTTACTTAAGACTGCAATCAAAAGTAGACCCTACATGTATTTGGATTAGTGCGAAAGCTACTAAGCAACGAAATCTTCGAAAATATCGGATATTGGTACACGTTCCTTAGGAAACAAGGGCTCAAGTACATGTATGTTGATTATGTGGGTATTGCAAGGAATATTACAAAAAGAAAGCGTTGTTGTAAAACATAAAAAAATACTGCCTTTTATGACATTAGACATCAAAAATGCATTGAAGTCAGATAGATGGAACACTATATAAAATTGGTTAAACATAAGTGCACATACACTTACCTAAAAAGTTTAGAAAAGGCTACCTTACCGACAAGCATCTTTGATATTATACGGCAGATATACCACAAGAGTACCTGGTAGCGAATAGCGTGCCTAGTCTGGCCCTAGGGTTCACAACTTAGTCCGCTGCAAAGAAGTCACTCAAGAAACTTACTGCTTCATCGATTGTCGGTTCTCCGAGCTACATGAACGGCCATTGCCGCTTTATTTTAATGATCAGTTGAGCCGTATAGATTATTGTAGTTCTTTTGTAAATTCCTTCTTAGTAATAAAAATCGATATATTGTAGCTAGGTTGAACATCACTATACAAATTTGGGCGGGTAATCGCTATCGCAGGGGCGGGAGCGGTCGATATCTATCGCGTGACATTATACGATGCACGCTGCATTGTAGTTAACACGTATCATATTTATTTGTTTTAATTACTTTCGTATTTATAATTGTAATCTACCTCTAGTTATTTTTTTAAGTGGAACCAAAATGTCTCGATGGTCTCTTACATATATCAGAATATTCGAAAACTTTTATAATACTGGGTTAGGTATATAATAAAAGTTCCGAAAATTAAACTAATACTCGTAATCTTGTTCATAAAATTAACGACGAATGTTAAAATAATAAAAACATTTTTACTTCCGTGCTACCTTACTTACCAGGCTCCCGAGGAAATGAGTTTTGAAAAATATCTACAAATACCTATCTTTAAAACTTATGTAGATTTTGCAAAGAAAACAAAAATGAAATTGTTTTGTTCTCTAAAGTTGTGAATGAGATTTAAATATTTGATCAGATAATACTGTAAATATAATATTATTTTTTATTTTCAATAAAATTAAACTATTTTGTAAGTTTTACTTTCCAGTAAGCAAATTATTTGTAACTAGCTGTTACCCGCGGCTTCGCCCGCATGGTCACTGGGAAATGAACTATCCATTGCTTTTTGAATTGAAAGAAAATTGAGTTTTATAGATTTGTCAGAGATGCAGCCATTAAAAGGAAACTGAGCAAAATTGATTCGTCAGCCTATTTAAATGTTTTGAAACGCAGCGTATAGGAAAGCATGAAAATAGCCTGTTTATTCCAAATGGAAATGGGATATTTTTTTAATTAAAGGAAACTGAGCATAATTATCCGTCAGGGATGTAGACTTTTGAAAAGAAAGTGAGCTAAATTGATTCGTCAGAGATGCAGTTTTCTGAATTGAAAGGAAACTGAGCCAAATAAAAGATCCGTCAGAGATGCAGCTTTTTGAGTTGAAAGGAAACTGAGCTTAATAGGTCCGTCAGAGTGCAGCATTTGGAATTGAAAAGAAACTGAGCTAAATAGGAAACTTTGAATTGAAAGGGAAGATCTGTGGGAATTCTGATTAATTGATTGTGGGAATTTTGGAAAAAAAACTAACTGAACACTATTTTAAGACGCTATTGTACACAATGTTATATGTTTTTCCATTCGGGGAAAGAATGTGAGATTCTGGGCATTTGACACGCGAACATGCTACATACAGCTGACCATGAGGGAAGCACGGTTTTCTAAGTTGACCCCGCTACCTGTAACGTTTGCCCTTGCGCTTTATTAATTGTCATTGCAAAACTGAGCTTAATAGGAACTGCAACCTTTTGAATTGAAAAGGAAGATCTGTGGGAATTATAGGGATCCGTGGTATAATAACATTTTCACCTTTTCCTACGCCTGTCAAAATTGTAGCACCGATTATGTTCCGTCCAAGATGTGTCACACGCAGCCTTGTCCCGTTACATAACCGAGGAGCATTAGCATGACTGGGACGCCTAATTTTAATTGAAGCTTATGTGAGGGCACACCTGACAACTCTAGAGAATTTAGAAACTCTACGGGATATGAAGTGCTCTGTTCTGTGTCCATAACTGTGTCTACTGACAAATACTCTGTTATTTCTCCTGCTACTTCGCTTAATATATCTGAATTTATTTTGTTAACGCTCTCATTTTTTGGTGCAAGAATCGCCCTTTCACATAACCATTTGTCTTCATGCATGTTGTTCGTTAAATCTGAATAAACGCTCGCAATTAATTCGGAATGACTCTGTACTAAATTACAAAAATCTCTCGTCAATTTAACGCAGCCCTCAGCATCAGTTTCCAACCGCCCATCGCCAATTTTTAATAGTGTGTCAGCATAGTTTCCAGCATTGATATCATTATACAAATGCACTCTCATATTCGTAGTTAAACTGAATTTTGTCACCTTGTTCCATAAAATAGACGACTTGAGGCATGCTTTAATTTCATCTGCAGGTGTGCCTTTTGAATGACAGGTAAAGTTTGGCGAAAGTCACCAGCCAGTAAAACCACCATTCCTCCCATTACATCGGTATTGCTGCGCAAATCCTGGAGCGTTCGATTTAGTGCTTCTACAGCTTTTTTATGCGACATTGTACTTTCGTCCCACACTAAAAGTTTGCATTGTCGTAGCATTATACCTCGTGCACTATTTTTGCTAAAGTTGCAGATCGGCGATTCTTCCTGGGCTAGATTTAGAGGGAGTTTTAAAACAGAATGTGCAGTGCGGCCCCCGCTTAGCAGCGTGGCGGCTATACCGGAGGAAGCTACAGCCACAGCAATGTTTTTATCTTTCCGTACTTGCGCTAATAATAAATTTAACAAAAATGTCTTCCCAGTTCCTCCAGGAGCATCTAAAAAGAAAAGTGCACCATTTCCAGATTCAATTTGTCCTAATACTTTGTCAAAAACTCGTTTTGTTCGGGAAGCAAGCAGGGTACAAATTCGGCTACTTGCTGCTGCAAAGCTGGTATATCGTAGTTTGTTTCACGTATACTTTCATCACTTAGTTCATTTTCGGTTGTTCGCTGAGGGCTTATTATTCCAAAGTCGCTTAATTTTTTGCCTACCATTGCCATTACTTTATCTTCAATTTTTCCAAGTGCTTCATTATAAATGTGTTCATTGTATGTCATGTTCGCGTGTGTCTGCTGTAACCTTCGCAAAATATCTTCCGCCATGTACTCTTTATATTTGTCCCACAATTTATGTGCATTAGATAGCCCGCAAGATGATATGAGAGTTGCATAAAGATCCCTAATTTTGGCTGGTGACTGGCACTGCACAGCTTCCTCCATGGTTTCATCCCAGTGATTATCGTTTTCTAAAAGATGCAGAGCTTCATGCTTCTCTATAAGTTGCGCATTCCTAACCGTTGACAGTTTTAAGGTCTTTATATCCTGTAGGACCCCGAACATGGTGCAGCAGCAATCGTAAACAGAAACATTCAAAATTAGTTACATGGACGGTATACACGACCAAGGGCATCTGATGACTTTACACGGGCCAATTTGCAACAGGCGCGCCTTGAATACGGCGTTTCCACTCCTTCCTAGATGTGTTCTAAGTATAATAGCGGGGACTTCAGAATATAACAACGTTTTTGCAAAGGGTCGGTTTGACAAAGTTGAAAGAAGGCTGTTAGTGTAGTTTTGGCGGTGATGCAATTCTTTCTTGGAAATTTCTTTCGGTGAAATATACACGCTCTCCATTTTCTAAGTGCACAGCAAGGTGAGTAACTGTTGGGTGCCTTTCGTGTAAAGGGAAGCCAAGGAGACGCCACGCTGCCTCGTTACTGCTGACATAACGCCCTGCTTGAAAGGTCTGTACTTCATTAACGGATTTTCCTCACCTTCACTCCTGAGATTAAATATTGCTTGGCCGCTTCCTTTATTTATGTACTTACAGATATACTTGATTGCGCGGACAGAGCTACATGCTTCTACATTAATGTGGGCATTAAACATTTTACATAGAATGGGCGAATACGGGACAATCCAGCTGTTATCTAAGGTTTCGAACGCTCCAGAGCGAGATTTGATTGTAATTTTCCTGCCACCATCTTCGGGAGCTCTGCGTCTGAATAAAGGGTAGCCATTGTCATTGTGCACTGTTTCTTTTAATAGCTGTTTAGGGAATTTCTTTGTACATTTTCCTTCTTTCATACATGGCGATATTGAATTTCGTGCTCCACATGGACCGTGAATCATATTTCGGACGATGGTATCACACAATTCTTTATCTTGCTCAGGATCCGGAATCTCGGCGCTTATTATGTCGTCTATTTGGCTGGGCCGCAACTTCTCTTTAAGCCATATTAGAATGTGGGCATGCGGTAATCCTCTTTTGCCATTCAATTGAATACATGAAGCACTGCACCTCCGAAAATTTTCCTTTGTTAATTACATACATTAATTTTTGTACTTTTAATCTAAATACTCTAGCAACTAAATCGTGCCTGTCAGTACTTTTTTGGCCCGGCATTAGCTCCTCGGTTATTTCTTTCCATGTGGGATTGCAAGTAAAAGTAACAAAAAGATCAGGTCTTCCGTAAGTTCGTACATAGGCGAATGCGTCTTGTGTGTACTCATGTAGGTAGCGGGGACTGTTAACGAATGATGAGGGCAGAATTACCATTTTACCTAAATCTCTGGGGTTTACATTGGCGTCGCTAGAAACTGCATCTTGTAAATGTATATAATTCTCAACGCGCAGCTTTTTTTGATTTAAAGATATATAACGGAGACGTTCACTTTCTACCTTCACATACGTGTCTACCAAAATTGATGAAATAATTGTCTACACCGGCTAAGAGGTTAAAATCATTTTCTCGCAACATCATATGATACGCATAAAATCCATACATGATACTTTTTGTTCGGAGTAGGCCTTTGTGACCGGGTTAATGAGTGGAATTTGAAAATGATAACCCTCTTGTCCTTTGCAATAAATCAATGGGTATTGCAGAGCGTCATAAAACTTGTGTGTATCGGCTACCCGTTGCAACGTATCATCACGTGCTCACAAGACAATGTCTCGTGAAGAAAATTGATCACCACTAATTACGGCTGCTATTTCGTTTATCAAAGGTGCATTGTAGCGCCTTTCATGCTCTCCTCGAAAGGTCCGATCTGCGTGAATGACGACTTTATAATCCTCTTCAGGTTGGTTTTCTAAAGCAGTTTTAAATGTTTTGACTAAAATGTTACGTTCATGCAAGAATCTTTGAATTTTGAACACTGTGTCTCTCTCAACTCCCTGAATAAATTGGCAGCGACGGTCTACCTCAATTTCTTCGTCACCCATAAAATATACTTGTAAAAATTTATGCTGTTCGTTTTCAGCTGGAAAAAGTGAACCTATTCTATGATAAATTTGCCCTTGCACCGTAAATGTAGGCGAAAATCCCGGCATTATTATTTCCCGATCAACCTGAAGGACGTCATTTGAAAGCATGAGTTATATTTCGGATCCTGTTTAAAAGCGCCGTGACTCATTAGCATCATATAAAAGAGAATTTTCAAAGGTTCTTCTGGTTCCCAAGTAACGGAAGAGACACTTTGCCATTGAACAGCACATGCCTGCGGTCTCATCTTTCCATTTTAAAGCGCTGCAAAATCGACACGCCTTGTCCAGCAGTCCGATAACAACTAACCTGTGATTTTTATAATCAATCAACGGATCATAATTGAATGCTGCGTCATTAAAACCGACCAATTGTTTCTTTGAAAATTTTGTCGACGTTCAGCTTGAGCTGTGCATTTGCATCTCTTCGCGCCTGTGTCTGTTCTGGTGTTTCAGATGCCCTTATAGTAGATTGACGTTCAGCTTGCTCAATGAGTCTGTGTTGAGTTTCATCAGGTGTTTCGCGGCTCTTAAGGCGGCCTGACGTTCCGCTTGTTCGAATAGCCTTTGCTGACTTTGAGCAGGTGTTTCAGTAGCTCTAAAGTAGATTGACGCTCTGCCTGTTCAAGACGCCTTTGCTGACTTTGAGCAGGTGTTTCAGTAGCTCTTAAAGTAGCTTGACGCTCTGCCTGTTCAAGACGCCTTCCTGACTTTGAGAAGGTGTTTCGGAAGCTCTTAAAGCAGCCTGACGCTCTGTCTGTTCAAAACGCCTTGCTGACGTTGAGAAGGTGTCTCAGATGCTCTAAAAGCAGCCTGACGCTCTGCTTGTTCTTGCCTTCTCAGTTCAGCATCTTCTAAAGATTCTAGCGATCGAGCTAATCTTTTCGCTTGTCTTTGAGAAGATACTCTTGAAAGGCTGGACTTACGTTTGCGAGGCATTATGAAGTAAGAAAAAACCTATTTATAAAAAAACGTTAAAATACCTAAAAGGAATTAAATTTCCTTTTAAATATTTTTTTTAAAAGCAAATCCAAAATATCTAAAAGGAATATTCCTTTTAAATATTTTTTAAAATCAAAACACAACAAAACCAATTCAAGACACAACACGAATCCGAAAACGATAGCCAAAAAAAATCGAATCAACTTAAACCAAATCACAAAACAAATCGCAGAAAACCGAAATCGAAAGCAGTAGTCAATATAAATATAACCAACGAAAAAAGAAGTAAGTGTATAGGTACCGTATACACTATCTATACTATGAATATTCCTTTGAAATATTGTTAAACATCCTAAAACAACGAAAACCAATTCACGATTCTAAATAAACAAAATCCAAAATCAAAGCCAGAGTCTAAATATGTATAAAGGAATACCAACCAAATCAACAAAACCGATCCAAGAAAATACACAAATCCGAAAATGAAAGCCAATATAAATCCATTCAACCTTAACCAAATCACAAAGCAAATAACAAACAACCGAAATCGAAAGCAGGTAGTCGAATAAGCTACGAAATAGAAACAATTTAAGCGTATAGGTACCGTATGCACTATAAATTGACGCGCGGCTCAACGGCGGGAGTTAAGTACATGTCAGGAAACATTTCGTTACCGCGTTTTAAAAACCTAGTAACGACATCTAGCGGAATCAATTTAAACTATGTATACGTTAGTTAATAAGAACTCTCAAAAAATATTTTTCTTATAATTTTGCACAATTTTTCTTATTGTAATACCGATTCATTCATAACCACATATAAGAACTGTATTCATTTCCGTTCAATAAATATTACTAAGGCTTATTAATAAGGCTTACTAAGAACTGTTTCTACCATTGTTAAGTAATAGTTAAGGGTGAAAGCGTGACAAGTGGTGATAGTATTTCTGATCCATACTTATAATCACGCCTGTAACCCTTGCGGGGTAGGCAGAGCATCAACGGATTACTTCATATCGTCTGCGAGGTTATCGCCTATTCTGTGAATTACGATGCACCAAAACGTTTGAAGAAAATCAGCTGGTGAATTTTATGTTTTTATCGCTCTTCCCGGTCCTGCGTGGAAAAATACAGATCCATACATTTTTATCTTAATTTTGGTAAAAGACATAATAATCCAGATATTCTGACCTTCTGTGTTCGTCCATCGTACCGTCGTCCGTCTTGTAGAATCACGGTGGCGCCACCTAGCTGAATTTAATTTTGCAACATATTCGATTTTCCCACGGGAATGATATGTTATCCGCTGAAAAAAGTAGCCTATGTCACTCTACAGCCCCCGAACTATCCCCATACAAATAATCATGCCATGCCGACGCTCTATTGCGACGTGAAAGAAGGACAAACTTGTGCAACATATTCGATTTTCCCACGGAATGAGATGTTTTCCGCGGAAAAAAGTAGCCTATGTCACTCTACAGCCCCGAACTATCCCCATACAAAAAATCATGCCATGCCGACGCTCTGTTGCGACGTGAAAGAAGGACAAACAAACAAAAAAACAAACACACTTTCGCATTTATAATATTAGTATGGATAACCTCAGAAATTCAATTAAAAAAAGGAGCAGACTTCGTCAGACAAGTTTAGCTTAATATGTTCTAAATTGTTTAAGGTATCATCCCCTTAAGGCTTTGCACCCATCTTCCAAACAACCTGTAGTTTTGCATTCAGTGGAAATGTAAACTGCCCGAGTTATGTTACCATTTGATTGTTCATCTGAAATATGATTTACATGGGGTACATTTTTGACTTTAACCGGCTATAAACTAAAAGAAATATATAAGTGACCTTTTTGTGTTCTAATGTGTTGATCAGTGTTGCAGATTGCTCAGAATATTGTTAGATGTCGGGGGATTGATGCAGGTCGCTGCGGCAATTATCGATGTGGAGGATGTCGTGACGGCGGTTGATGGAAAGGAAATTGGTCATAATTTAGAGCCAGTCGATAGTGATACATCTTTAGCGATAATACTGTAACTGTTAACTCCAATACCTAACGGCAACAGGTAATGAGCAAACACCAACGTATTCCAAGTCCTGACGCATACGTATAAGTAAATCTCTTATCTCCTTGTGTTATAGTCGTTCATATGCAAATCACGTGTCTTGTTTCACGTTCAGATAATTGATAGTGTCGAAGGGGCCTCGTTCATCCAATCCACGCTACATATGACCTGAGGGAGCCGGATGAAGGGGCTTCATACGCCCGGTCCGAGGTCGAGGAATATTATACGATTTCTGGTATGTGGATGTAAGAGTTACGGACGTCCGGTCCACAGTTCAAGTGACTTCCGATAAGTTAAGAAAGGGGCCTTGTACGCCCGGGTCTGTGTGCTACCATCGACCTAAATGAGGTCAGGGATAGACGAGCATTGTAATATTTTACAAGTGTCAATATCTGTTTGCAGGCGGTGATAACTGATAGACCGTATGCTGTCGGTTTACTGCCAACCGCACGAGGACGTGCGATAGTCAGGGGTGGCCGTGTCGGCGGGTCTATGAAATACTGAATTGATCGACAGTGAGCGAGAGGTTGCATCACTCTGGCGGAGTGATCATATTGATGGTGTTGTGATAGAATTGAGGGTGTATTGAGAACCCACTCGTTTGTAAAGTGTGGGGTTCCGCCTGTGTCATTCGGCGAGTGCGGGGACTCGTGGAATGACAGTGTCGTGGTCCGTTGTAGTAATTCTTCTAGTGAAGGAAAGGAAGATGGTGTTCCTGAGAGGCTGCTCTGTGTAGCACTGAGATCTGTAGCGTTGCTGTTGGTTTGCATACTTTGGTGTTATCATGTGGTTGCATTATCACGTTTCACTACTGTGTGATTGTGACGGGGAAATGTTACGGTATGGTCGGGCTGTCATTGCTCTATACCGACTTGAAAAAAAAGAAAAGAAAATGGTTTTAGTTATCATTGCATGCCTTTTGCCGGTCCAATGATATGGCGACCGGGACTAATCATTCCGGTCTAGCATAAACAGTACTTGAAAAAAAAAAGCGTTTAAAAATATTGTTGTTACTTTAATTGCAGAGCTTGTGCCGGTCCAATGATATGGCTACAGGAAATAGTGATTCCGGACTAGCATAAACAGTACTTGAAAAAAAAGAGAGAAAATAGGATTATTTTTTTATTGAATAAGGGTGACAAACGAGCACACAGTCCACGTATATGGATGGTAAGTGGTTGCTGTGGCCCATAGACATCTATATCTATCTTCGTTTCCGAATTAAAATGCAGATGCGTTGTCAGCCGTGAGGACTAAGATAGAATGCCTCGTTTCCAGTAAAAGGGGTCTCCGGTTCTCTACACTCACCATACGAAACACAGCAGCGTTAAGCTGCTATTTTACGCTGGTATTCTGTGAGAGCGTGGTCCTTCCCCGGTCGAGCCGACCCATTCGTGCTACAATTATACTACTGATATAGTTGCAGCTTGGCTCTACCACGATCCAATGATCATTTAAAAAAAAATTATTTTATTAAAAAATTATCATTGGGCCGGCACAAAGCCGGTGCAATGATTATTTTTTTCCTTTTTTGAATATCATCATCATCATCATCATTACAACCCTTCACAATTCCACTGCTGAACATAGGCCTCCTCTATGGAATGCCACAAAGCACGGTCCCAAGCCACCTGCATCCATTGACTTCCTGCATGTCTTACCAGGTCGTCACTCCATCTAGTGAGGGGTCACCCTACTCTTCGCCTGCCGATACGAGGCTGCCACTCGAGAACCTTTCTTCCCCATCGTTTGTCGGTTCTTCGAGCTATATGGCTGGCCAATTGCCACTTCAGCTTACTAATCCTTTGGCCTAGGTCGGTTACTCTGGTTCTACTGCGGATATCCTCGTTTTTAAGTCTATCACGCAGAGAAACCTCGAGCATAGCCCTCTCTATAGCTCGCTGAGCAACCTTCAGCTTCCTCATACGGCCAGCAGTGAAGAACCACGTCTCAAATCCATAGGTCTACACTGGCAACACGTACTGGATGAACAATCTTGTTTTGAGGTATGCCTGACGAGACGATGTGTCGTAATCTCCCGAACGCTGCCCAGTCGAGTTGAATCCGTCGATTGACCTCTCGGTCGAAGTTGGATTTACCTAGTCGAACTATATGTCCCAGGTAAACATACTCGTCAACAACTTCGAGCTTAGTGCTCCCAACAACTACCGGCATAGATGAGACATGAACGTTACACATGATCTTGTTGATCATGTGTAACGTGATGACTCTTGTTTTGTCCATGTTCATCTTAAGACCTATGCGTTGAGAGACGTTATTGATGTCATTGAGCATTTTTTTTTTATAGGAGAGGGGGCAAACGAGCATGCGGCTCACCTGATGGTAAGTGACTACCGCCGCCCATGAACAACTGCAACACCAGGGGAATTGCTGATGCGTTGCCGGCCTTTTAAGAAGGAGTAGGCTCTTTTCTTGAAGGTCCCTAAGTCGTATCGGTCCGGAAAAATCGCTGGTGGTAATCGATTCCACAAGGAAGTTGTGCGAGGAAGAAAACTTCTTCTAAATCGCACAGTGGTGGACCGCCAATCATCCAGATGTTACGGATGGTATCTCGAGTTCTGTCGCGATGTGCGATGGTGAAATTGAGCGGCTGGAATTAGTCCGAACAATTCCTCAGAGCACTCCCCGTGGTACATGCGATAAAATACGCAAAGAGATGCAACATCTCTACGCAGTGCTAGTGAGTCAAGCCGATCGGACAGAACTCGGTCGTCGACGATTCGAGCTGCTCTGCGCTGGATGCGGTCAAGTGGAAGGAGCTGGCACTGGGGAGCCCCTGCCCAGAGATGGGAACAGTATTCCATGGGGCCGAACTTGCGCCTTGTAAAGTTGCAAGCGGTGTGCCGGCATGAATACTGTCCCGCTCTGCTGAGCACGCTGCTTTTAGAGGCCAATTTGGCCTTCTTCCAAGTGACCACGAAACTGCACATCACTCGATATGTCGACACCGAGGATTCCGATACTGGCTGAGGCAACAAGGGGTGCCTTGAAACTGGAGAGATACGACAAAGGGGTTCTTTTTAGCGGTAAACGCGCAAACTTGTGTCTTCTGGGGATTGAACTGGACTAGATTTAGTCGCCCCCAGTCTGAGACTTTGTGCAACAAAGTCTCGACTTCAGACACAAGTTTGTTCCGGTACTCAGTGACGTTTTCCCGAGAAATATTGGCACGGCCGGTGTATAAAGCATCACCAGTGCTGTCGTCCGCATAGCAATGAATGTTACCAGTTTGCAACATATCATTGATATGCAGAAGAAACAGCGTTGGTGATAGCACGCAGCCTTGTGGAACACCAGCCTTAATAGGCTTATGATCAGAGCATACACCGTCTACTACAACCTTGATGCTCCGATCTGCAAGAAAACTAGTGATCCAATTGCACAATTTCTCGGGAAGCCCATAGGAAGGGAGCTTCGAAAGAAGCGCTTTGTGCCAAACCCGATCGAAGGTTTCGCTACGTCCAAACCAACGGCCAACGCCTCCCTTGACTCCACTGCCTCCGCCCATCTATGAGTTAGGTAACCTAGAAGATCACCAGCTGAGCGACCTCGACGGAAACCGTACTGGCGGTCACTAATCAGCTGGTGATCCTCAAGGTACCGCATGAGCTGGCAGTTGATAACAGTTTCCATTACTTTGGAGAACAAGGAGGTGATAGCGATAGGCCTGTAGTTGGACGGATCTGAGCGGTCGCCTTTTAGGATCGTGCACCAAAGCTGCCTTCCATGAGTTCGGGACTACGCCTAGGGAGTAGGAGTACCGGAAAAGACGCGTTAAAACCGGTGCCAACTCTGGAGCACGTCTTCAGCACAATAGGTGGGACTCCATCATGCCCACTGACTTGTTGACGTCCAGGAGAGAAGTGCGTTACGCACTGAGCGCTGTGTAAACAGCACTTCCTGCATGGAGCACTCACACCGCGGGATGGTAGGCGGTATGTTCCCCGTCATCAAGAGTCGAGTTGGAAGCAAAAGAGAGCCTAGCAGATCGGCTTTCTCCTTTGCGTCATGGGCCAGTGAGTCGTCCACCCTGTGCAGAGATGGCAGAGATGGCTGACAGAAGTTCCTTGGACAGCCTTGGCGAGAGACCAGAATGCACGTGTTCCGTAGGAGGCGAACTAGTTTCTCGCCAATTCTGCCGATGTGCTCTGACTTTGCCTTGGCAATGACACTTTGAAGGACCTGGAGGCGGAATTATACTTTTAAGAGCGCTAGTGTTTACATCCCGGGACGTTGATGCGTCAGCCCAGGCCCGGTAACACTCCTGCTTATAGCGTGATGCAACTTTACAGGAGCGACCAAACCATGGCTGAGTTCTGCCTCCGATAGGCACCACAGATGATGGATAAATAATTCCATTCCCTGAAGTACCACATCAGTGACAGAATCAGCAACAACGTTGGGATCATCCGGCGAGAAGCAAACCCGCCCCCAAGGATAGGATGCAAAAAAAGACCGCATCCCATCCCAATCGGCTGACCTATAGTGCCAAACACGGCGGCGAGCTGCAGATCGCAACTGCGATGGAAGCGTGAGTGGCACCGTGCTCCGGATCAGACAATGGTCCGAAGAGCCAAGAGGGGCATCGACGGAGACCTGATATCCGTCCGGATGAGAGGTCAGCAGAAGGTCCAACAGGAAGTACATGGTCTTCCACATCTGGGATCCGCGTAGGCGAAGTAACCAGTTGTGTCAGACCATATGCCAAGGCAAAGTCATAAACAGATCTACCCGCATGATCGGTTAAACGGGAACCAAGCCATTCAGCGTGGTGGGCGTTAAAATCACCGAGCATCACGATCTCTGCGGAAGGGACCTGTTGTAGCACGGAGTCTGCAGCCATTTGGACGTGGTCGATGAGTCGGTCTGTGTCGGCATTACCGCTATGGGACCTATAGAGGCACCCGTAGACGCGAGGATGGTCGTCGCTGTCTACGCGCAGCCATAGGATGGACAGGTCCGTACCTTCAAGACTGCCGAGGCGTCGATAACAGATGTCCTCTCTGACGTACGCAAACTCCAGCCCGGGGCACGAAGGAGTGTTCCAATTTGTACCCGGGCAGGAGAGATACGAAGTATCAGCCGGAGAGGACACCTGTGTCTCGGTTAGAAAGAGCAAGGCCGGCTTTGCCGTCTCCAGATGGTAGTGGACGGCGTTAAGGTTTGAATGAAGTCCCTGATATTGCAGAAATCCACGGAAAGCGTAGCAGGGTTGCCTTTGTCTTTTGCTCCGCTTGCCCCGAGCAGGTTTCGTCTTGAGCGGAATTTCGCCCCCCCCCAGAATACGCGGGGCAGCCTGAGCACCCACGCTCAAAAAAAGTAGGGTAGCATGGGCGTGGATGCTCAGCGAGGGATTCTCCAGGGATGCTGGTACCCTCCTGGGGTAGTCTTCTGTTTAATTCCTACCATGTTGATTGGGATTAGCCTCCGGCCACCTGCACTCACCAGGCGAAATGCAGAAGTAAACCTCTACTTCACGCTGGTATTCTGTGAGGTCGTGGTACCACCCCGGTTTGAGCCAGCCCATCCATGCGACAGCAAAAGCTGCCGCGTGGCTCTACCACTGATAGTGCTTAGGTCCTCCAGTGATTCTGCCATAAAGACAATATCGTCGGCAAATCGAAGGTGAGTGATGTACTCGCCATTGACGTTAATACTTTCCAGTCCAGTAGCTTGAAAACGTCTTCCAATGCAGCAGTGAAGAGTTTCGGGGATATTACGTCATCCTGCCTTACACCTCTCTGCAGTCGGATAGGTTCGTACTCTGGTTCTGTACTCGGATAGCCATCGTAGCCCTACTGTACAAACACTTCAGCACTTCGATATACCGACAGTCAACTTGGTAACGCTGAAGGGACTGCAGCACCGCCCAAATTTCGACGTAATCAAAGGCTTTCTCATAGTCCACATACGCAAGACAAAGTGGCAGATTGTACTCTTCGGTCTTCTGTACAATTTGCTGAAGGGTATGTATGTGATCTATGGTGCTAAAGCCTTTTCGGAAACCGGCTTGTTCGGGAGGCAGGAAGTCGTCGAGTTTGCGTGCGAGACGATTCATAATGACTCTCGAAAAAAGTCCAACGATATGGCTACATTAATCATTCCGGTCTAGCATAAAAATGACTATAGTTTTGTAGGGCTTACTGGCGGACCAAAACTGATTGCCACCAGTCTGAACGGTTAATATAGACCAGACCAGACGCTGTTTTGTCAGGATAATCGAATGATGTTTTTCTGTCTACAGATAACTAAGATTGTGATGGAGCACATGCGAGGACGCACGCACGTCAGCATGGCTGTGACGGTGCCTGCGCCGTTGGACGTGCCTAGCAGGAATTTCTGTAGACAACACGTGCACCGCTCACACCTGCGCCGTTGCACGTGCCTAGCAAGAATTCTTGTAAACAACACGTGCACCGCTCACGCCATCGAGCGCGTCATTCAATTCCCCCACTCTCCCCACTACGCAACTTGTTTTGCTACGTGTATAAAACAGACGGAGCAAACGCCGTTAGGAGGTTTTGTCTCTGGCGTGGCACGGTGCACTTATTGTATTCCGGTACTAACATATCCTTGACACATAGGATAATTAATTCGTGCAAACGAAACAATTATTATTCTCACCTACAAAATTAGTCTCAGTACAATTTATAGTTGATTAGCTCTGTTCTTATCAATGTGATCTTTGTATTTCATAATTTTATAAAGTGATATATTGTAAATTAATCTTATTTAAAAGAAAGGACCCACTGGGTTTTTTCTTTTTTCTTCCCAGGACAGGGCAGGGCTTTTATCCGAACCAGTGGTAGTAGTACCAACTATACATATAATAAATCTGTAGAAAAGTTGTGTCTTAAATTATAATATACTCTTGAAAAAACAAGTCCAGGGGACTAAATAAAGGGTACTGAAGCCAAATTAGTGGTTTTTAGAATTTTTGTCTGTCTGTCTGTGTATTACCGATTCACGTAAAAACTACTGGACCGATTTCCATTAAATTTTATATGTAGGTAGTTAATAACCCAGGGCAACTTATAGGCTACTTTTTATCCGATCACGGAACTTAAAAAAGAAGGTTAAGTATTTTTCTTCCTTTAGATGTTAATTTTCTATTTTAAATGATTATGTTAGTTAATAGGCGGGATGACGGGTGTTTTTTCAAATAAATATCATATTTTTAAATAAAGTTTAAAATGAGTTTCAACCTTTGCATAACAATTTGAAACTCCACTGACGATATACGTTTTAATTATCAAAACAGCGCCATCTATCATCAAATAAAAAAGCCTATATTTTGTCTTTAGTAACTAATAAATTAAATAATATAAATAACTTATATTTATATGTTTAAATAATTACATTTATAAAATTATTTAAAATCCTTACTTTTAATTTAATCGGTATTTCATTATAAAAGTGTAATAATTAAAATTTAAAAAATAATAGATAATAGTGACATCTATCAAACGTATGAAAATTGATATTTTTTTGAACTAAAAAAACATATCAATTTTCATACGTTTGATACTATATATAAACTGATTAAAACTGGTCTGCCTGCAATTATTGTAAAATTCTCATTAAATCATTATTTCGTGAAATGGTGTCATTTCATGATATTTATCACTGTTTTTTTACCATGTCATGATATAGCTTAGCCAAATCAATGAATAAAGATCGTTTAATGATATTAATAACTAAACAAAATATTGCTATTTCATGATAATATGGTGATATCGTCAAATAGTTTTTCACCGCTAGCGGCGCTGATAGCGTGTTTTTAACACAAACAGATTTTTAACAGAATCAACATCACTTTATGCTTTTTATATAATAAACAAATGTTTGCGGCTTTGTGGTGGCTCTTGAGCCAGTCGCACACCAACCTACTATAGCTGATATCACTAGATAGTATAGTTTTAACTTTCATATTTTTAATGTAATATAGCGCCCTCTACTTTCTGCTAAATAAACTAATGATGAGTAACTGATAAAATTAAATTTTAGAATCCTACTGAATACTTATTCGTGCAGCATCAAAAATTGTCACACTTAAAAATATCTAGACCGGTGGATATTTTCGGGATGAATTAACACAATTACCACGTTTGGCAAAATGGCTAACAACACTGTCACTGTTAACAATGTTTTGTGTACACAAAACTGAGATTAAGAGAGAAGCTCTTTAGTTGAATATATTAGGTGTCTGTCGGCATAGGTTTCATTTTACCAACTTCATATATTATCACGTTATCTGATGTAAATAATTGAAAATTAATTGCACTGTGAGATTTTATCCAACTGATACAACTGATCCAAACGTAAATTTCATAGAACATAAGCATTATTATATATTTTTACATTTATATGTTAATTGCAATTTGAAGTGTCGATTTACCAAGTACTCGGCGGTGAAAGAAAACCTGCATATCTGAGAAGTTCCCCAGTTGAGGTGATCGCGCGTAGGCATTTTTTTTGGCCAAAAGCTCTGTGGCCTGTGCCCAGTAGTGAAATGTATGTAGGCTGCTACTTTTTTTAGTTTTAATGACGCAATTATGCTGTTTTTATTTCATTTATATTTTCGGAGATGTACTTTTTTGTTTTCATACTCCCGTAAATATTAACGGTAGCAAAGATTCGAAAGAATAGATCTCATCACCATTATCATTACAACCTATCAAAAGTCCACTGAACTAAACATAGGCCTCCCCCATAAATTGTTAAATGGGCTAGATATTTGCTATAGTTGCCACGCAGGCAGGCGGGTTGGCAACCGCAGCCTTTATTATTTTGAACTGTTGTCAGGAAGATGATGTTGCCCATCTCCTGTTTGTTTTCCTCTGTCGCCTCTTAGGACACACACGGAACGATATGAGGTGGCTGATTCTCTTTCGCCGCCACAACAAGGCGAACTTTTTTTGTTTCCGATCATGAGTGTAGTTCTACCCAGGTTCATTGCGAATAGAACTTCATTTGCAATAAAAGTAATCTTAATGATTTTATCGTGTTTAATTTTAACTTTTTTAATTCCTGACGTTTCGGGCACTTTAAAGAACCCATGGAGACGGGATTAACTTTTAACTAATAATGTTTGGTCCGATCTACGCAGGACGAGCTTACAGTATCTTGAAGTCTTGTTTTAGTATACTTGGGTTTGGATTTAATTTTATTAATTATATGATCCCAAGTAGATGGTAGCACCCAGCCAACTTCTGTATTGAAGTTAGGATGTTTTTAATTTCAAAAGCCTCGCGAATCATCCTTGGTAGGAATCGGTGTTATATTTATAAATATTATAAAAACGGGGAATCAATGAATTGTTGTACCTCTAAATATGAGGTAGTGGATATTCTTATACCGCCACTACACGGTTATCCCGTGGGTGTCGTAAGAGGTGACAGAGGAAAATAAATCAGGAGATGGGCAGCAGCATCTTCCTAATAACGACAAAAATAAAAAACTGCGGTTGACAACCCCTTGCCAAGCGTGACAGCTATGGCAAATTCAGCAGTCGACCTTAATAGGCTGTAATGGTAACGGTAACCTCTAAATAACCTTGTTGCACCAATTTTTTAAACAAAAGCTTATGAGGTTAACGGCCGGAAATGGAAAAAGTTGAAGCTATCTTTAAGTTATGGTACAACGCCTTTGACATATTAGCCATGCCAGGGGCCATTTATGCTTAGAACGATAGACAGAGATATGATCGTATTTGTGTAAATAGAAAACAAATCTTATACAACTATTGTGAAGGCGCTCCAACTTGTTGAGAAGATTTTGCGATAGGTCCGGATAACACAGATCAGCATAATCAATAAAAACTGGCCAACTCGTGTCGGGCCACGCACAATGTAGAGGTAGGGTTCCGTAGTTGCCCGTCACAATAGGTGGACTTTTTTGATAATGAGCATAATAAGTGAGTTAGCGGATTGACCGCTATAACGACTAAAAATGGGCCCAAATAGGAAGATCGTAACTGAAGGACTTATTTTCAAATCAGACTTATAGGGAGTGATATTAAAAAAGATTGAAAAAACTTTTCGATTTTGTAAATTATACAACTTACCTACATCAAATCATTCACATGCCAAGGTACAAGGTGATCATAGTTGACTATCTATCTATATATTCCCGGGAGTGCAACCCTAAGATATACATATATGACCGTAACGAACCTTCACGTAAACCACCACTGCCCTAAATTATCCTGAGGTCGCCCGCGTAAACCAAGAGTGTGACGAATCAAACAGTATGAGGCTATATGATTGTATGAATACTTTGAATGAGGCTTACAATAACTACCAACTAAAAAATAAGTGAAAGTAGTAAGTAAGTAAGAAAGATCCTCCCTGCTTATCCCGCAAATAAAAAAGTAAAGCTATAGTAGTAATGCATTTAAGTCATTTTCTTCAAAAAAATCTTTTTTACAGTTTACAATAACATTACCAAGTTATAATGCAGCTAGTTTTACCATGCTTTTATGACCAAACTCTGATAACATCAAGATCATCGTTCACAGCAGTCTTATAACGTTATTGATGTCACCGGTACTAGATTATACGTATAGTTGAAGATCATCTGCATACATATGGTGTGAGAACTTGATAACAGAAGATATAGAATTAATAAATAAAGAAAACATTATAGAAGAAAGTATGACGCCTTGCAACACATCAGACTCAATGTCAGCCCATCCAGAGTACTGCTCTCCAAGTCGGACTAACTGCTGACGGCCGCGAAGATAGGATGAGTACCACTCCAAGGCTGAGGATAAAAATCTGAGATAAGTTAGAATGGGGAGGAGAATGTTGTGATGAACTGTATTGAAAGCATTTGTAAAGTCAACAAGCACCAGCACTGTCACATTTCGTTCATCCATCCCTATTCGTATGTCATCAGTGACCTTAATTAATGCAGTGGTTTAATTTTTAATGTACTGTGAATAGGATATGTTATTTTATTAAAACAGAGATTTGCTTATTATACACAGGCTTCAAGAAGTTTAAACAGGAATGGGAGAATAGAAATCGGTCAATAGTGAGAGGGTAGTGTATGATTAGGAATTTTCGTTAGAGGTCAACAAAGCTGGGTAATACCTGAGTCCAAGGAGTAATTTACAATATGTGTTATTGCTGGGAGAAGGACCTCTATATCATATTCACTCATCACAACGCATAGCCTTGGAGTTAATAGCTGATAACGCCTTTGCAATATCATCTTGGGTTATGGGAGAGATTTCAAAAAAGGGAATGGAGAGAGGTTCCATAGAAGATAATTTAATAAAGAAGTCAACAGGGACAGTGACAGAAAAATGACATTATGAATGATGTCATCTAAATCTACATTTAGATGACATCATATGACTACTCATAGTCAAAGTCATTTACACGGTTTACCGTGTAGTGGCGGTGTTAGAATATCCACTACCCCATATCGTTGACAAGAGGCGACAGAGGGAAATTGAAACAGGAGATGGGCAACAGCATCTTCCTGATAACAATTCAAAATAATAAAAAACTGAGGTTGCCAACCCGCATGCCAAGCGTGGCAACTGTGGCAAGATCCCCCTATGAGGCAAACTATGGGGGAGGTCTATGTTCAGCAGTGGACTTTTATAGGCTGTAATGGATGGATAGATATTTATTTTAAAAACAAAATACATTGCGTGGGAAAACTTAATTATAATTTATAATTAATATAATAATTAATATTATTATTAATATTAATATTATTATTTTATAATTAATTTATAATTAATATTAATATTATCATTATTTAATAATAAAATTAATTTATATTATTCATGTTTACTTCGAAATGTCTTGAAATTAAAATTATGCATGCAATGTTACTCTTTACTAAATACAATGTAATCATTCACTGTATAGAAACATTTTTCCAATAAAAAAGATTTTAACATTATTTGAAAATCTGCGCACACAAAAACAATCGTCTCACTCACACAACAATTAAAACAATAAAGTAACTATTTTACATACACATAGATACTTTAATAAGAGCATTGCTCGGTGACAGCGCCAACTCGGATACAGACTCTGATCGGTCGCTCAACCGATTTGCATATTGTATGAGGGAGAGCGGCCTGTGTTGGTGAACACATATCAGAAACAACATGACCGTTATTATTGTAATTTTCAAGTTTAAAAAGAAGTAAATAGTAATAATGTGATTAAAAATTACTTATACACCACTATTTTGTAATTTTTTATTATTTGTCTATCACAATGTTATCGAGGTTTGTTTTTATCCAAAACCTAGCCTAACTTTATTGTCATAGTACTAAAAAATACTACACAAGTAAATAAGGTACGCACTCCATTCATAAGACGCTCCCGTTCCATCTCCCACCATTAATACAGTACCTACGTCACTACTTCTTTCTCACTCGTATTGTCTCGCTCACTTCACCGGCTCACGAAACGAATTAAAATTCAGTAATTACGTATAATAAATGAGTGACTAATTATTATCCTTTTTTTGAGATATTTTTTTTATTTAATTATTTTAAGTTTTTTCTACCTAAATGTGATCAGTAACAGACGCTGAGAGCACTTTTTTTGGTAATTACAAAATATGGGTGAATGTGAAAGGTAACGCCATCTTTTTTTAAATTTGACTTGGCAGATCTCTTTTTGCAGCAAAGTACTGAACAATTCGGTATTTTTGTAGGACGTCGATTCAATCGCGCAATTAAATTTAGTCTAGTGACCAGTGGAAGAAGAGATAGACAAGTTGAGTTGGGATATTATAGGATTATCTGAGGTCCGAAGAGACACGGTAATCCTCGAATCCGGCAACTTGTTCTATCATCATGGGCGGCCATCTGTCCCAAGGAGGCGTCGGATTTATCGTCCACAAGTCTATCGTTAACAACGTAGTAAAGATGGTCAGTGTGCCGACGAGGGCTGCGTACCTCATACTCAGAATCACCAAACGGTATTCGTTGAAGGTCATACAGGTTTACGCACCAACCTCGGCACATTTCGATGAGGAGGTGGAGGAAATGTATAAGGATATCTCTAAAGCCATGTATTCCTCCAAAACCCACTATACGGTGTTAATGGGAGACTTCGACGCAAAACTAGGCACAAAAGAGAACGGCAAGCTGAGGGTAGGGAAATTTGGAATAGGGCAACGGAACCCAGCCAGCAGCTGGCCAACTTCATAGAGAAAGAGAGATTCTTTATGATGAACTCTTTCTTCCAGAAGCGGCCCCACAGGAAGTGAGCCTGGTTGAGCCCCGCCGGTTCGACAAAAAATGAGATTGACTTCATTATGACGACTAGAAGGCAACTGTTCAGTGATGTCTCAGTGATCGCGAGGGTGAAAACTGGTAGCGATCACCGAATGGTTTGAGGCACACTGAACCTAAACGTTAAGTTGGAGAGGTGTTGTCTAATGAAGTCAACGCTCCGTCCCCCTCGTGCTCTAATCCAAAGTGCCGAAACCTTTCAGCTCGAGTTACAAACCCGTTTTCAGTGCCTGGAAGATTGCAATGCAGTGGACGATATAAATGAAAAGCTCGTGGAAACCGTCCATACGGTCGGAGCTAAGTTTTGCAAGACCCGCCGCAGAAGAGCACAAAAACTCTCCGATCACACTCTTAATATCATGGCTGTTACATGGGAAATGAAGCTGCAGTCTTCAGTAGATTTGACAGCGTACAGGCAATTGAACAGACAGATCTCCAAATGCATGCGGCGGGACTTACGGAACTTCAACACAGCTCGTATTGAAGAAGCAATCGAGCGGAACCAGGGCTCCAAAGTCTTTGCTAGAGATATGTCTGCCAGAAAGAGCCAACTGTCGAAGCTGAAGACCGAGTGTGGCAGCGTCGTTTACGGGACACCTGAGATTTTGAGTGAGATTGAGAGGTTCTATGGGCAGCTGTACATGTCATCGTTGGAGCCACACGCAAGTCTGAGTAACGATTCAAGAGCAAGTCTTATCCGACACTATTCCCATGATATCCCGGACGTCAGTCTGAGCGAGATTAGAATGGCTCTCCAGCACCTTAAAAACGGCAAGGCCCCAGGCGAGGATGGAATTACAGCGGAGCTTCTGAAAGCGAGTGGAAAACCGGTACTTGAAGTCTTCAGAAGTTCTTTAATTCCGTCCTCCATGGTGGCACTACACCGGAGGCGTGGAGCAGAAGTGCGGTGGTCTTGTTCTTCAAGAAAGGCGACAACGCTCTCTTGAAGAACTACAGACCGATTTCCCTTCTAAGACGCGTCAACGTGCTGTTTTCGAGAGTCATTACGAATCGTCTCACACGTAGACTCGATGACTTTCAGCCTCCTGAACAAGCCGGTTTCCAAAAAGGCTTTAGCACCATAGACCACATACATACCTTTCGGCAAATTGTACAGAAGTCCGAGGAGTACAATTTGCCACTATGTCTGGCGTATGTGGACTATGAGAAAGCCTTTGATTCCGTCGAAATTTGGGCGGTGCTGCAGTCCCTTCAGCGGTGCCAAATTCACTGTCGATATATCGAAGTGCTGAAGTGTTTGTACAGTAGGACTACGATGGCTATCCGAGTACAGAACCAGAGTACGAAACCTATCTAACTGCAGAGAGGTGTAAGACAGGGTGACGTTATATCCCCGAAACTCTTCACCGCTGCATTGGAAGACGTTTTCAAGCTACTGGACTGGAAAGGATACGGTATTAACATCAATGGCGAGTACATCACTCACCTTCGATTTGTTGTGGATATAGTCCTTATGGAAGAATCGCTGAAGGACCTAAGCGCTATGGTCGATGACCTCAATAGTGCCTCCCAACGGATAGGTCTTAAGATGAACATGGACAAAACAAAGATCATGTATAACGTCTATGTCACACCTATGCCGGTAGTTGTTGGGTGCACTAAGTTCGAAGTTGTTGACGAGTATGTTTACCTGAGACAAATAGTCCGACTAGGTAAATCAAACTTCGACCGAGAGGTCAATCGACGGATTCATCTCAGCTGGGCAGCGTTCGGGAAATTACGACACATCTTGTCATCAGGCATACCTCAAAACAAGATTGTTCAACCAGTTCGTGTTGCCAGTGATGACCTATGGATCTGTGATCCTTCACTGCTAGCCGTATGAGGAAGCTCAAGGTCGCTCAGCGAGCTATGGAGAGGGCTATGCTCGGGGTTTCTCTGCGTGATAAACTTCGAAATGAGGATATCAGCAGTAGAATCAGAGTGACCGACATAGCCCAACGGATTAGTAAACTGAAGTGGCAATGGGCCGGCCATATAGCTCGAAGAACCGACAACCGATGGGGAAAAAAGGTTCTCGAGTGGCAGCCTCGTATCGGTAGGCGAAGTGTAGGGCGACCCCCCACTAGATGGAGTGACAACCTGGTAGTACATGCAGGAAGTCAATGGATGCAGGTATCTCAGGACCGTGCTTTGTGGCATTCCTTGGGGGAGGCCTATGTTCAGCAGTGGATTTGTGAAGGGCTGTAATGATGATGAATGATGAGGAGTGCGGCTGAAACTATTTTTATTATACGAATAGGACCGGATAGGATTCTTCAACTTTCAAACTTTCCAAACAACTGACCATAAATAGGTTGAACAGTAACGGGGAAACCACACAGCCTTGTCTGAACCCTTTATGGATGCCAATCCAGTCCGAGTAGGCCCCATTGATCCTGACACAAGCACTGGAGTCCCTGTACAGAGACTTCAATGCCTGTATCAACCCAGCGCTCAACCCAAATGAGTTCAGTGTTTGCCATAACACATCCCTGTCCACTCTGTCATAAGCCTTTTCCAAGGCCACGAACGCACATAAAATCCTTTTGGTTTTTGGCCAAAAACTTCTCCGCGATCATGCGCATGGAAAAGACCTGATCCGTACATCCCATTCTCTTTCTAAATCCCGCTTGCACATCCCAAAATTTTCCATCAGTATCTTTCATAACTCTTTCAATTAGTACCTTAGCATACAGTTTTCCCACAATGCTAAGAAGACTGATACCACGGTAGTTTTTACAGTGGGACTATCACGGCTTTGCACCAGTCTCCCGGTACCCGCTTAAGTTCCCAACACAAATTAAACAAGGCGTACAGCAGGTCTGCTACCACTCCCTCTCCAGCCCTTAGTATTTCGACTGATACTCTATCATATCCCTTACCTTACCTGCCTTACCTGCTTTCATACTTTTCATTGCTTTCATTATTTCATCTATACTTAACTTTCTATCTATTTCCTCTTCTTTCGGAATTTCTATTTCATTTAATTCAAACGTCTCATCACTCATAAATACGCTTTCAAAGTATTCCTTCCATCTCCTTAAACTCGACACTTCCTCATTCAGAATACAGCTATTCTCGTCTCGTATAGCATTCATTCTAGGCTGTTTTGAATGTCCCCTGGTAGTTCTTACGAGTTTCCAGAACATTTTAATATTTGCCTGGAAGTTATCCGATATTCTTCTATCATTCTTATCCGTTCTTTCTTGCTTTTTCTTTTCAACTACATCTTTTACTCTCTTATTTAAATGTCTAAAGACTGCCTTTTTTCTTTTAATATCATCATTCATACCGCTAGAATAACTAGCCTTGGTTGCTAGTAAATCTAGCCATGCTCTCTTCTTTGCTTCTACTTCCATACGTACCTCATCATCCCACCATAAAGTGTTATTTTTCCTTTCATTCGTTCTCTTACTTACACCACATACATCCGTAGCTGCATCCACCAAACCTTTCTAGACATTATACCACACAGTCTCCAAGTCTAAATCATTCATACACAATTCATCCATACCACTTATATTTTCTCTCAGTCCACATTTGGGTATATCTTTTCGTCTCGTATGGTGTGTTCTGGCCATTTCATCATCAGTTTCATATCAGTTCGAAAATTTGACAAGATCAGTGAGTAAAGTTAGAATATTATATATTTAAGTTAGAATAATGAAAATCCTGACTGTGCCTTGTTTGTAACAAGGCTTTAATTTTAAATTCTTGCGTCGATAAATAAATAATTTTCATTTCATTTGACTTCCTTCTATTTCTGCTCGTGTAAGGTGAGCCGGAAGACAAGGTACAATTTCTAACCTCTACCCTCACACAGCTATGCACGCACGTACGCACGCACGCATGTATTCTCGTGCGCGCGCACGCAACCACATGTGAACTATTGTTTTTTTTATAGAATAGGGGTAACAAACGAGCACACAGTCCACCTGATGGTAAGTGGATGCTGTGGCCCATAGACATCTACATTTATCCTCAATTAGGAATCAAAATGCAGATGCGTTGTCACCCCTGAGGACTGAGATGGAATGTCTCGTTTCCAGTAAAAAGGGCACTCACCATACAAAACACAGCAGCATTAAGCTGCTATTTTACGCTGGTATTCTGTGAGAGCGAGGTCCTTCCCCGGTCGAGTCGACCCATTCGTGCTACAACCACAATATAGCTGCAGCATGGCTTTACCACGTAAAAAATTGGTGGAAGCGATGTTACAAGTGCTTCGATGGTGTTAAAATTATTAAGTTTTTTATTCGCTTGGAATACTTGAGACACCATTGCCATCAACTTTTTATTGGGTCAAACTGAGATTTTGACATGTCAAATAAAATACACATAAAACTAATCTGTATGGTTTAAGATATTGCAAAATCATAACAAAGTAGAGCTCCAAGAGTGGCTTACGAAAAGCTTACAGCACAAAGGGGACCCATAGTATGAAATAAAATAAACGTCAAATGAACATGGACATGAGGTTCTGCGATTACCGCCGTGTCACTGTGATTTAAATCCCATCGAAAAGATTTGGGCCGTGGTGATAAGGAATATTGTAGAGAATAAGGTCGATCAAGCTTCTAGCGAAAAAGTCTCAGTTACTGAAGCAGGACAGTAACAACAAAAGAATGGCTTAATGTATGTCTATGTTTTTTTTTTTTATAGGATAGGGTGACAAACGAGCACACAGTCCACCTGATGGTAAGTGGTTGCTGTGACCCATAGACATCTACATCTATCCTCAATAAAGAATCAAAATGCAGATACGTTGTCACCCGGGAGGACTAAGATGGAATGCCTCTTTTCCGGTAAAAAGGGTCTCCGGTTCTCTACACTCACCATACGAAACACAGCAGTGTTAAGCTGCTATTTTACGCCGGTATTCTGTGAGAACGTGGTCCTTCCCCGGTCGAGCCGACCCATTCGTGCTTCAACTATACTACTAATATAGCTGCAGCATGGCTCTACCACTATGTAAAAAACATGTAAAAAAAATGACGAAAACTATTTCGAATTAGACAGGACTACTGATATGGAAATGGGCAAATGTATAATAATTGTTACTGGCGACATATGCGATTCTTATCATGAAAACTTTAGTATGGATTCTAATGAAGTTGTTCATATAGCACGCAGACTTATCTTGCGCGCATTTAATCAATATTTCTTTGGATGTAGTCTTAGACCATTTAATAGTTTAAAACTGTGTGTAGAGTTATTCTACTCCACAGACTACAAGAGAATACATCACATTTCTATTCTATGGTCAGATTGACAAGGCTGTATAATCTCAGACTTTTGCCTGCTTTAATTGGCGATTTGTAACAACAACAATCAACAACTCTATGGTCAGACTGTGACTAGCTGTTAAAAGGCAGGGGAGGAAAGTTGGTACTAAAATTTGAAGTCTAAAATGTATGGAAACAGGCTCCCTCTTACGACGTTTCGCGAAAAAGTTTGACGCCATTTTATTAAAATGGCGCCAAACGTCAACAAATATTCCATGGTCAACAGCAGCGCCATTTTCTATGAGCACCATCACGATCATGAGATTTGGTTTGTTAACCTAATAATTTTCTTTGTTCATATTAATATTTTGTTACATTCCATTCATTACTGTTATTTCGTTCTTACTTTGTCGTCACGAAAAGATTTGTGTTTTGGGTGCGACAAATTAGGTGAAAATATTTGAAAACCTATCACTTATACATATTGATAATTCAACGAATGCGATCAACCTTTTAAAACAATCAAAACAAATTGTGGAAAGGTTAGTTGCAATTACAATTTCACACTGTTATACTAACAGAACATGTTCATTTTCAGGTGCATATATGCATAGGTTTCCTCATCCCGTAAAGCGGGCTGACATGTTCCATATTTGGATGTCGAAAGTTGGAAATAGATTAGAAATAGAATAGAACCAATGAAAATTTTCACTACTAAAAAGATATGTGATTATCACTTTGAATCGAATTACAAAACTACAGGTCATCGTTTAACCATAACAGCTGTTCCAACTTTGTATCTTGAAGGTGAGTTTTAAATTAAAAACAATATATTTAACATGTATATGTTTAAATGGTAGAATTGGATACTGTATGTAGGTGTCACATTCATTGAATGTATGTAGGGGAAAATGATTTATATTCTATTCTAATTATATTAAATTCATCACAGAAACAAAGGGTCAGTGTAATTAGGTGGATGCCCTATTACCGGCCTTTTAATGCCAATTTCAACTTTAAAAATTCTTGCTATTTTAATTAGCACTCAATATTTTTATACATTTATTTTAATCGATAAGTTATTTCTCCAAAAATGTAATGAACATTTATTTACAATCATTATTTCAAGAACAATTTTAAAAACGACGATAAGCAAAAAAAATTCCAGCCACCCTGTACTGAATGTCCTCCTTTATTTACCTAATGCCAGCATAGCATAGGGTTATGCCTTTTGAGTTTTTATAGGTACCTATTGTAGGTAAGTTTATGGGCACAGAAATAAATTCGTAACAACTTTAATTTTGAATCATGCATGTCATAAGCTCTTTACTCTGTGTCACTAGCATGGAATATGTATTAAGACAGATGACAAAAATTATTTTATTTTAATGTTTTACTCCTTACCTTACTGTATTTTAGCTTTAAGCAGTTGCATTTTTCTTTTAACACTAAACAATTGATTTAAGCAAATTATGATAAAAAATTATGTAGCACATTGATTTTTATAATTTTATCATTAAAGTATTCAAATCTCCCTCATCATTTCAGCCCTTCACAAGTTCACTACTGAACATCCTCCTCCATTGACTGCTGCAAAGCATGTTCCTGAATCACTTTCCTTGTTATAAGTTTTTCATTTATGTTCTTAAGTTATAATAAAATTAGTATTACTAAGTTATAGTTCATTACATTTATTGCTTGTTTTTGTCTTTCTCAAAAAATAAGTAAATATATAAGGTGTTCTTAACATATAACAAATGTCTGATGGAAAAGCAAGTACAACTTTTGCTAATCTTTAAAATTAAAACCAATTTTAAGACATAGACAATTGGTCATAAATTCCTTAACTTTAAAATAAGTTATGTTCTAATTAATGGTATTTATTCCAGTTTATGACAGCCCTGATTTATATTACGTGGCTGAAATTAGGTACTTCTTATTAGGTACGTCAAACCAAATATCAGCCTGACGGCTAACATTATGCACTCCATACATTTCCTATATCTAATTACAGCCCCATTAATTTCCACTAAAGGGAAACAAAAAACTTGTAAATATAAAAAAAATAACTGCATTACTATGTCTATAGTTATATTTATACAAATCAAAAAGCCTAAAGATGAGCTAATGTAAAATATGCTTAATTTTATCGGGACCATAACTTGTCAAACAATTAGGAAAATGAGCGTTTACGTTGCGTGCATGTTTTGTTTTTAATTTAACACTTAGATTTATATCTGTGTGGTAATATTTGAAATATACTTTCCTCTAGTTACAAAGAATTTTTTAAACGACAATATTTGTAGTTAAGACTACTAAAAATCTTATTTACAAAGTAAAAAGTCGAAAAGGCTGGAATTAGGGGCGTGGCTGGTATTAGGGCATCCACCTACTCATCAATAATTTGTCACGGCCTTCACTCAAAGTCAAGCATATTTATAATTAAATAGTTGTGGTGTTATAAATAATCTTTGTGTTTTCTATAGATTTCCATTGCATTATTTTTCAGGAGTATTTAGGAAAACATAAATTTCCTTGAAACAGAACACAACTATGGTGTCCCAAGAATATATGCTCCTAATCATACCTGACACATCATACAAATCAGCCTCAACCTGTGAAAAGAAGTTGAGTGGTGAAAGAGGTAATTAAATTCTGTTTTAATTGTTTATTTTATAATCTCTATAGGGTGGTAATTTGGAATTGAGTACTTGGGGTGGCCACTTAAATCATATTATATGTTATACAATATAATAAGTGTACAAAATGTTCTTACGAGATTTATAAACTTGATAACTACTTTACTAACTACTATACTACCATTAGGTAAACTGTATGCTCATTTGCCCCTTTCGCCTTAAAAACCTGATGGTTATCAGTTAGATAATTATTAGATATATCATTTATTACAGCCTATACTGCCATGGTAACTGAGAGAGCAGTATGTCAGATATTTCTTTTCAACCAACTTCAAAAAGTTACTCAAATTAAAAGAAATACCTTAACCTTGTACTAGACTTTCTGAAAGAGCCATTACTGGCAAAAGGAAAAAGATAATTTAAAATCAGTATCTGTAAATCTGCTAAATGTAGACTTTTGTGGGAAAATTTTGTATTAATAATAATGTTGAAAATTTAGCAATCGAGAATAAAGCAAAGAAAATTTAACACTGTAATGAAATAATAATAGATATGATCGGTGAATGTGATAAAATGTAGGCTAGTTTTTGAAACAGCATAAGTTGGTATAATCTCCCAGCTTACACTGATTCTAAAAGTTGTACTTGTCAGTGATTCTTAATTATGTTTAAGTATTATTTTCATTAAGGTGCTTTTAAATGACGTTTTTTGTTGTTTGTAGAAGTCCTTTTGAAACAATTTTATGTTAAAGAGCTTTTTCATGTTGTTTGTAAGTTAATGAGAATAATTTTGTGCCAAATAACACTATAATTATAAACATTATAATTTTGATCTCTATAATTAAGTCTTTAAAATTGTTATGGCAAATAATAAGAACCAATATGTGATTTTTGATCTCACTGATAAAGTTTAAAATATGTTAGTTAGTACATTTTGTTTTCTCTCCACTATTTAATGCATACTGCTCATCATGTTCTAACAAAAATATGAAAATGCTACTTTTAAAAGCAATAACATCCTTTACTGTGTAATGAAATAATAATAAAAAATTCAAAACCGTGGCGAAAGGGCAGTATGGTACTAACTACTGTTTTACGTAGCTATTTAAGTGTATTACCATTTCTCGAAACCCTTTTCTAACTTACTGCCATCTCGATCCAGTATAGTATTTTTTCTTTAATTGTAATGTGTCATGTGTGTAGATTTAAGTGTTGGAATAAATATCTATGTCTAAAAACCACTGCTGAATATAGGCTTCCCCTTAGATTGCCTCATAGGATGATATTTATAACAATTGTCACATTTGACAGGTGGGTTGGATAATATTCAGGAATTAAAGTGATGAAACAATCTTCATCTGTCACTATATTCTGTGATGAAATTAATATTTTAATTTTCAATATTCACAGCGCCCAATCTGCATCCACATGACCAGCGTTCAACATCATAGACAAATGAATTACAAGTAATTCTTATTGAAAGTAATTTTTTACTATTACTACTGGTTCCGAAAAAACGTTTCTCCTGGGGGAACCAGCAAGAAACCCAGTGGGACTTTTTTTTTGAAGTATAGTATACAATTAGTATGAAAACAGAAAACAGAAACAGCATGGTAGTGATCACCCCATTGCCAGGGGTTATTATCAATCATGTACTCTTTAGTAGCATAATAAATCTTTGTTAAATAATTTTTGCTTAGTAAAAATTTTAAACTTTTTGATAGATAAGGCCTGCATATTTTGTGGGGCTTAGGTTAGGTTAGGGTATGCATTGCCCCATTAAGGAATTCCTGGCTCTTTAGAGTCGAGTAACTGGTATAACTAACTTGTGCTTGTTTCTAGTATTTACAGAATGTACGTCGCTATTTTTAATAAAACTATGTTTGTTCTTGTGTACATACATAAAATTTTTGTAAATATATACTGAGAGGCCAAAGTTAATATACTTATTTCTTTAAATTTTCCTATAAGGAATTTCTTCGGACCTAAGTTATATATCGCTCTTATGGCCCCCTTCTGCAAAACAAAGATAGTTTCAATGTCAGTCGCATTACTCCATAGCAAGATTCCATATGACATTACGCTACGGAAATGACTAAAATTAACTAATCTAGCTGTTTTAGCATGTAAGGCCTCTAATCTTTTTGTATAAGGTTTTCTGATTTAAATATTTAATTCCTTATATTTTAGTAACAAACAATATTTTCTACCAATTTTCTTAGTAGGAAGCAAATATAGTCTAGTATAAGAATATCATATACTAAAATATAATCATTATACAGCATTTATTGTAAATTTCTACATTTTAAATTTCAATTTGAAAAAGCTAATGTATAAATTAAACATTTTCAGATAAACATACGAAATCGGATACTACTCTGAAAAATAATAAGTTGTTATAAAAGCACGCGAGAAGACTTAAATTTCAATTAGAGAAGTCTAAAAAAACTATAAAAGATTTTAGGACTCGTCTATCAAATACAGAAAAAATGAGTAATCAAGTAGCATTTGAGAAGATCACCAAAAAGATGACATTTGCAGCGAAGGTTTTGTTATACCTGTTTGGAATAATTTATTGTAAAAATATGTTTCATATTTTGTATTGTCAAAACTGTGTTTTATGCTTTGTTTTGTAAGAGCTGTTTAGAATAATTTATTGTAAAAAATATTATTTTGTATTTTGTATTGTGAAAGCTGTTAAGAATAACTTATTATAAAAATATTGGTTTCAAAATTTGTATTGTCTAAGCTGTTAAGAATTGTACAATGTCAAGTCAATATAAAGTATGAAACTAATATTGTTAAAATATTAGTTTCATACTTTGTATTGTGATGCTGTGTTATATGAATTGTTTGGCCCACATGAAATTTCCACCACCCCATATCATCCCGTAGGTGTCTTAAGAGGCGACAGAGGAAACAAATCAGAAGATGGACAGCAATGTCTTCCTAATAACGACTAAAATTAGAAGCTGCGGTTGGCAACCCACTTGCCAAGTTACAAACTATGGTAAATATCTCTTCTATGAGGCGATTGTTGAAGCTGTGTTAAGATGAATCATTTATTTAATTATACAAATATTATTTCATATTTCCTATTGTCAAAGCTGTTATGAATACCAAGGGGCCTAGCCCTCTTTTATTTTTTCGCCACTTATTTTGCTGTGGACTACGTTCCAGTCCCAACTTCTAGTTCCTCATCGGGCGGAACGCGTTGGTTGGTTGGCGCTCACTGCACACGGCGTTGGCCTGTGTGGAGCCGTGTGCCTCCCCCACATTTTTTTTAAATGTGAGTGAGCGAAGTCCTTGTATCGGGTATTTTAATATAAATATTGTAAGCCTTTTCCAAGTGGGAAGGTATTAATTAACCCTTATGCTGCCGTGTCAGTCACTTTGCACGGAGTACTGCATTTAAGGGATGACTGACGGCAGTGTATGTGTTAATAATGGTATTAATAAGTAATGGCCTATATCTAGCCCTTTAGAACCTTTAGAAAGATCAATATATTGATTATCTGATCACGTATATTTTTTTTTAATATAGTTATATTTTATAGACGGCCATTTTATAATATACAATAGAGGGGGGAGGTTATTATAAAAATATTTCTTATTTTGTATTAATAAAGTGTTTATGAATCATTTATTGTAAAAATGTTATTTTCATATTGTCTTTTAAAAATTTATTGTTAGACATTAGTTTAATATTTTGTTATATCAAAGCTTTGTATGAATCATTTATTGTAAAAATATTAGATTACCGTATAGTGGCGGTCTAAGAATATCCACTACCCCATATTATCATCCGTTGGTGTCATCGTAAGAGGCGACAGAGAAATAAATCAACAGATGGACTGATCTTCCTAATAACTGCAGTTGCAAACCCACTTGCCAAGCGTGGTTACAGCTTTGGATTGCCTCATAGCCCTTTAAGTTTGCCGTTATGGTATTAGCTTAATATTTTGTAATGTTAAAGTTTGTTATGATTCATTTATTAAAATAATAAAGTTTACTATTTTTGTATAGACAGCTGTGTTATTAATCTATTAATGATATAAACATTAGAATAAAATATTAGTTTTATGTGTTGTATTGTCAAAACTAGGTTAAATCTTTATCTATCTCCCTTAAATTCAAAAAATATAGAATAATGTACTAATTATTTGTGTTTAATTCCTTTCATGTTAAAAAAATATCGTAGTTAATTCCTATTTACAAATTGCGAATCACACTTTATGTATTAGGATTAGTTACCAACAACCGACTGTTAAAGTAAACATTTGAAGCATTTTGTTACCATGCAGTTATCTTTAAAAATGTTTCAAATGTTTAATTCACTGTTGGTTGTTGATAATTAATCCTAGTACATAAAGTGTAATGAATTACCATGAACAGTAGTGTATATGTAGAGGTGCATGTCTCTAGTATATATACAGTAATCTATGGGTGCATGTGTTATACGCACGCACACATTCTCACTATATTGTGGCGAAACGACACCAGACGGCGCTAGTACTCCTCGGTTGACAGATTTCGCGAGTGGGCTCTTTTCCTGTATAGGACAGTTACTATACTCTTTGTTTAAAGGTATATACCGCATTTTCTTTTAGCGTGTACTTTAATGTATTTTAATTTGAAAAAAACTACTTATTGGACACATTTTAGTATCGTGCTAGGAAATTTTTTCTAATATAATCTATAATTTGTTTTAATTAAATGTAAGTATACTTGGCTTTGTATTTTTCTATAATTCTCAAACATTTGTTTGGCGGTAACAGATATATTCTAAATTTATTTTGTTATCATCATCATTAACATTTTTTATTTGTAGTATGTTGCTGACGACATAACTCAGGTATCATTTCCTATATATTGTAGTGAAGTTTATTGAGCGGTGCACGTGGCTATTTTATGTCCCTTTTGTGTTCTTGTCAATTGTCATACTGACCGTTATGAATTCGGCAGGTGACTTTTACTTTCGTGTCGTTTTTAAAATTTGAAAGCACTAATAAATTTTCTCTTACGATTGCAGATATGATCGAAATATTTATGATCATATGTGCCGTGTAGTAGCGGCCTGAGATAATTCACTACCTACCTCAACATTCAGTGGGTGTCGTAAGAGGTGTCGGAGAGAAATTAAAATGAAACAGGAGCAGGAGATAGAACGGCAGCATCTTGATAACGACTTAAAATAACTAAAAATGCACTTGCAAACCTGCCTGTCAAGTTTGTAAACTATAGCAAATATCCATCCATTAATCCGTCATTATATGAGGCAATCTATAGGAGAAACTTTTGTTTTCTTATGCCGATCTGCAATCAGTCGAGTCGACTTTCATCATATGTGTTATATTGTGTTTGTTGTGAGGGGGAAACTCCTCAGTAGGAGCTACATCTTCAATTTTGGTATCTGGTATCTAGATTTTGAATGTCATAGCGTTTCAGTCGTTTGCAATAGCTGATTTGTGCCAGGTTAACTGCTAGGTCGTTGGGGTGTTTTTGGGGGCAATCCTTGTATATCCCTGCGTACAGAGCAATTTCCTGCTTCACCGTTGTTATGTTGAGAGCCCGTGAATTTCACTGTTTGTCACAAACCATGGTACATTCGCTATCTGTCACAGTATGTGCTATAGGAGAAACTTACATTCAGATGGCCTTAAGTTACAATGCTGTGCATGCATCATACTATTTCATGGGGGTTTAAAACCTGCACAGAATAAGCTTACAAATAATGATTATTAACTATTATTAATTAATATATGGCCTACAAATAATTGTTTTGGATGTATGTCCTTGTCTAATTTAAACTGCCTCCAATATATAGGAGGAAATACTAGTGTGGGGGTAATGTTTTTATAAATAATGAGATTACAAAATTAATAGTAAAGATAAAAGTTTCAACATTAACAAAAATAGGTGTCTATGGGCCATAGCATCCACTTACTATCAGGTGGGCTGTGTGCTCGTTTGTTACACACATTCTATAAAGAAAACATAATACCTGTTTTGTTGTAGTGAAAAACAGCGATATTTATAATACTTGAAGATGACTGATATAGAAGAAGTAAGCACCTCATCCCCGACAGAGTTATTAGGAGAAGGAAGGCGACACCTTGCTGTCAGAGATTACAATGCTGCAGCAGAAACTCTTGCTAAAGCCTGCGAGCTTCTCGCCAAAGAACATGGTGACACAGCTGATCAATGTGCAGAAGCATACTTATGGTAAGAACTTATATCCGATTTCTCTCTGGAATAGCATGTTCTAATATTACCTTGTATACCTATATGCTTAATTGTTTATGGAAAACTATAAATGACACAAGCAATATCTTTATATCATTATACCACATAAAATTGTCTAAATGTTATAATAAATTAAACTCTACAATGGACCTAAGCCTACATAAAAACTAAGACATCATTGCTGCATACACATACATGCTGCATTGATTACACAGCCAATCCAATTATTTGTCTTATTTTGTAACTTTTTATTTATTTCATAGGTATGGTAAAGCCTTACTTGGACTCTCAAGAGAGGAAAGTGGAGTCCTTGGAGATGGTATGCCTGGAACTGGCAATGCTGATGAGGAAGATGATGACAATGAAGGTTTGTGAAGAATTATTTTAATGAGGGGTTATTTCTAGATTTACTATATCTACTACCTTTAAACGAGCAATTCTTATATATATATATCTTATATATATAACATATCAGATCTTATAATATATCAGAATCTCTGAAACGGCTTCAACGATTTTCATGAAATTTAATATGCAGGGGGTTTCGGGAGCGATAAATTGATCTAGCTAGGATTCATTTTTAGAAAATGTCGTTTTATCCGTGTTTTCAGGCAATGAAAAACTGCTACAATATCATTAGAATATGGAGGTAAATTTCGCCACTATCTGCAAGGTTATAATAGCTCAGGTGGGAAATCAGGCGGTCCTGAAACCAGAAAACCCCGTTTCGAGTCCAGATGTCTCCAGTCCGATTATTTTTTCCTTTTTTTTTCAAGTTCCTTCTTTTGTGAGAAAAACTATTATTGGGAGCCCTTCATCAACGCATCTAATTTGTATCTAAGTATATATTTTTTTAAAAAACGAAAAAAAAAATTACCGAGCTTTAAAAAAAAGAATACGGTAGTAATTACATTAGTAAAGAAACCAACATTGTGCAAATATTTTTATCCTATTGGCGATGTTTCAGTACAAAGATAAAAGTCAATCAATAACCCTTTATCAATAATCAACTTAAACATAAATTGAAAAATATGATTCTTCCTGACATCTATTGTCGAGTAATAATACTATTATTTTTTTAATTGAAATATAATTTCCAAAAAAAAAAAATACCGAGCAAAGCTCGGTCATCCAGGTACTTATCTTTATATATAATAATTCTTCTGTCTGTGTGTTTGTCACTGAAGTCCTGCTAAACGGCTGGACCAATTTTGGTGAATTCTTTTGTATATGTTTAAATGGGTCTCTGGATGATTAAGATTCACAATTGTACCTGGTAGGTGGTGCTGTTGTCGAGATCCAGAAATCAACCATACGAAGCCGGGACATAAGTTATAGTCTATATATGTCTGGGCACAAACCTTCTCTTCTTCCTGAGAAGGTTTAAATATATGTATTAAAGATGATTTTTAAAATAATTTAAATATCAAAATATTGTTAAACTTCCACTGCATTGAAGTTGAACCGCAATATGTGTTTTGTATATACCAATTGCCATACATTCCTGGTTAGTTATTTATTCACATAAGATTTTGCTCCTTTTTATTTTTAAATGTCACAAAACAAATACTACATGAAATTTGGTATTTAAAAAAAATGGCCTTCTATACTTACTATAGATCTCTGTTTCTTTATTTATTATCAAATTTTGATACAAGTAATTGTCATTAAATATCCGTCATAATTTGTTCTTTTTTATAACAAGAAGAAAATGGTGAAGATGAACAGAATGGAGATATAGAAATAGAAGCAGAAGCCAAACCAGAGAAACAGACGGAAAATGGTGAGGCTGCTGATAGTGGGAGTGGAGAAGTAAAGAAAATAGAAGCAGAATCAACTACTAAAGAAGATGAACCTGGAAGTAGTGTTTCTACAAGTGGAACAGATGAGAACAAACCCGTTAGTAAATAAAATATTTCACATTATTCTTCAGCCTGTAAAATTCCACTGCTGCACATGGACCTCTCCCATTGTAAGGAGGATTTCCCTTAATAGTTGCACTTGACTGACAGTTTGATAAATACTATCAGTACCAGATGTTTTGCACTAGCAAATTTACTTTATTTGTTTTTCTTTAAGTAAAGTCAAACAAAATAATTCTTCAGTGTTTATGGCATAATAGTATCCTAATTTTGTATGTGCTTTCTTTTTAAGAATTGATAATAGGAAATATAAAGATCTTGTGTCCTGCACTAGATACCAGAATAATCGTTATATTATGTATGTCAGATGACCCAGAGTAGTAACAGAGTAGCATCTGTGTGCAAAATGTATGATATTTTAATCACCGACTGCCTGCCGAGTGTGGAGATTGTGACAAAGCCTCTCTAGTATGAGATAGGCCCATATTCCATTTTACTGTTCACTTTGTTGAGAAAGTACAATAGTACATATCCCTCTGTATTGTGCAGACAAGTAACTATCGGTATATAAACAAAGCAAAGCACTTACCACCATGTGGGATTTGTAGACAAGTATTTGCATTTAATAAGTACTAGCTGATACCCACTCGCTAATACACGCACAATTATATTTTATTGCGGAACCTATTAAATTCTTTTTGACGTGACAACGTCTTATAAATTGGTTTGCCGGGTGACACTTCAAGAAACTGCGTTACGCTCCGCTCACGTTATGCGCTCACAATGAGAGCGAGTGAGAGGCACGCGTCCCTTCCACTCGGGCATGGTTAGCCCGCCTAAGAGCGAGAGAGACAGACATAATAAAATTATTTTACCACTCAAAGTCGTTGTCACGTAAAACTTTCGCCCGTATACCGACTTTACAGGCAACCAATTTTTTTTGATGGGAATATCGTAAAATCTCTTAGTGGCCGTCTACATTGCGAAATGAGTAACTATACTAAATTTCAAGTCAATCGGGTATATAGTTTTAGAGATATTGTGATGAGTCAGTCAGTGGTATAGTTTTACTTCCAGCTATGTCCAAATTATTAGAAAAAATAATAAATAAACGCCTTATCAACTATTTAGAGACGAACAATCTTTCCGCTAAAAACCAATATGGCTTTAGATCTGGCAAAAACACAGATGGTGCTATGCATGACGTTGTTCAGTTTATATCAGAAAATTTGGATAAAGGCAGACTATGTTTAACGATCATTTTAGATTTAGCGAAAGCTTTCGACACGTTCTCTGTGCCTATCTTACTGGAAAAGCTTAAAAGGCTTGGGGTACGTGGAAAGCAGTTAGTTATTTAAGAGTTACATGCAAAATAGATTGCAAAGTGTTAAAATTGGTAATTACAGGAGTTCAGATTTACCAGTGATCTACGGTGTCCCTCAGGGCAGTATATTAGGGCCCACCTTATTCACAATTTATATTGATGATCTCTGTCAAATGAAGCTTACTTCTGGAAAGTCTATTTGCTATGCTGATGATACTGTGCTACTTTTTGCAGAGGGTGACTGGAAAAAAATCTTTTGAAGCTGCCCAAAATTCATTCAATTTTGTGCAAAGATGGTTGTGCTCTAATAAATTAACTTTAAATGCGGAGAAAACCAAATATCTGACTTTTTCCATTCGTGATGTGACGCAACCAGGAAACGTTTTCTGTCTACGTGCACATAGCTGTATTTTAAAAAATCCAAGCTCTCTCACTTCCTGCCGGTGTCCGTTATTGGAAAGAGTTGAGGTTGTCAAGTATTTGGGGGTCCTTCTAGACAAAAATCTATCTTTTGAACACCATATTCAACATTTAAAAAATCGTGTCCGCAAACTTATATATGTTTTAAAAAATCTAAGAGATGTAGTGCAACCATGTCTTCTGAAACAGGTGTATCTTGCTCTGTGTGAATCTTTGTTAACTTATTGCATTTCTTGCTGGGGTGGGGCTCTAAAAACGCACATGGTTTCTTTAGAAGGGGCTCAAGGAGCTCTTTTAAAGGTCTCCACTTTTAAACCATTGCAATATCCTACAATATTACTCTACAATAACTACCAAGTACTAAACTGTTCGCCAACTATTTGTCCTAAATGTTATTAAAAAACAGCATCAGTCTATAAATTATGACCCAGACAAAATCAAATGTAAACGTCGTAAAGACATTGTGATAAAATCCAGTTTTAAACCCAACACAAAATTCATAAAAAAAATATTTTTGCTTTCTTGGCCCATATTTATATAATAAAGTGAACAAACGTGTTCATATATATTCTATGAATAGGCATGAATGCAACATTGCCCTTAGAAAATGGTTTCAACTAAAGTCTTATGATGAAATGGAGAATTTGTTGACTGTACTTGCCTAAGTGTTCATAGATGTCAATTTGTTACTTCTCTCTTAAATTTTTTTTTGATCTGTGAATGTGTTTTATATTCTTAAGGATCAATTTCTTTTGGTTACTCTTGTATTATTTCAATATATTTTGTGTATCTTATTTAAGGATTCGTGTAAGTGGGAAGAGCTTTGCTTAACCTAAAACACAGGGTTTACCCTAACTTAGGAAGCAAGTTCATTTTTAAGAACATAATTAGTATATAAGATGCATTGTTTGACTGTTACTTTGTATCACTTTTCTATCTGAATAAATTATTATTATTATTAGTGGTATTTCGCTTATATATAATATATAGGTTATTTAGCATGAATGGGTCGGCTCGACTGGGGAAGGACCACGCTCTCACAGAATACCAGTGTAAAATAGCAACTTAATGCTGCTGTGTTTCGTATGTGAGTGTAGAGAACCGGAGACCCTTTCTACTGGATATGAGGCATTCTATCTTAGTCCTAAGGGGTGACAACGCATCTTCATTTTGATTCTTAAGTATCCACTTACTATCAGGTGGACTGTGTGCTCGTTTGTCAACCTTATTCTATAAAAAAAATTGCAATGTTAAACGACAATGTATAAAATTTTAAGTTTTTTTGTTCTACAGTTGCTTTTAATTGCCAAGTGTATTGGTGACATAAACAATTTTTATTTCTCATGGTGTTATCAGGGTACATCCAACGCATCTTCATTTTGATTCTTAAGCATCCACTTACTATCAGGTGGACTGTGTGCTCGTTTGACAACCTTATTCTATAAAAAAAATTGCAATGTTAAACGACAATGTATAAAATTTTAAGTTTTTTTGTTCTACAGTTGCTTTTAATTGCCAAGTGTATTGGTGACATAAACAATTTTTATTTCTCATGGTGTTATCAGGGTACATCAAATGGTGAACCAATGGATGAATCTATGGCAAATCTGGAAAATGAAGATGAGGTTGACAATTTGCAACTGGCATGGGAGATGCTAGGTAAGTCTTATAATAAAGTTTGAGAATATATTGTAATAATTCTTTTATTTACATTATATTATCATTGTAAACTTTTTTTGTTCCCTTTTATTCTAACTTGAGCATGTATTTTTTCCTCCCTCTTTGGCATTAGTTTAAAGACCCTGCTTATGTTTAAAACACCAAATAAATGTGTCTTTCTTCCTTACTAATTTCCTACAACTTTTTTAAGCCTTTATTTATTATGATTTTTTTTTATAAAATTAAAGTGGCAAATGAGCTAACTGTTCATCTGATGGTAAGTTACCACTTGCAGGATACTAGGGATGGGCAATTGAAAAAAAATAGATATATATTGTATCGATGTCATTAAACAGTATCGATATATATCGCGTGACAAACATCGATATATTGACATCATTTGCATGATGTACTAGGATAAGGCCCAAAATTTTATTACTGACGGCTGGACGACGAAAAAATACGACAATCGCACATGAATGTTTTTGTAGCTGCTTTTGTTGCTTCATGTTTTGTCCATTAATACAACATTTTAAAATATATCGAAATTGATACGAATTCGATACTCTATAATAAATATCGATATTTTTATGAGGAAATATCGATATATCGATATTTTTATGAGAATATATCGATATTTTTTACCCAAGCCTACAGGACACCACACCAACAAATTTCAAATGAAAATGGCTGCAGATTCACTATCATCCCAGGGTACTATGAAACACCTCACAGGCTGTCATGATTCCCAATATCCTTCAAATAAGAACATAACATTAATGCAATACTACTTGGCAGCAGAAATTGGATAGCCCTCTTTCCTATCTCTTCCACCTACCTACTTATTTGAAGATATGAACTATGCAAAAGCTTATTGAAAGATATCAACTATGCATGAGTTAAAGATTTTTTATTTCATAGAATAATTAATTACTAGCGAGCATGCAGCCCACCGACCCAACCAACTGACTCATTTATGCTGCAACCATAATAGATGTTATATAGATTAGTAGACAGTTATATAGATGGTAGAGCCATGATGCTGAGTTTAAGGCTTGCAGTGTCAATGGTTCGGCTCAACGAGGGAAGTATCATGTTCGCAAATAATACCAATATGGAATAGCAGCATAATGCTACTGTGTTTCGTATGGTGGATGATGGGAATTGGAGATTCTTTACTGATAACAATGCATTTCATCATGATCTAATCTTAAGGGTGGAAATATATTTGAATTTCCATTCTTAATCTAGAATAGATCAAATTGTTTATGGTTCACAACATCTTGGTGGACTGAGTGATTATTTGTCAGCTTTACCTTTATAGTGTCATTTGGTGTGTGCAACAGACATTCTCTCATCCTAATTCATGCTTATAGCACTTGCAGAATAAGATTTGAGATAGGTAAGGCTGTAGTTTCAGAGACATGGAGGTAAAATAACATAACCAAAATTGCTTCAAGGCCAATGATTTACGCTATTTAAAAATGAGGTGTAAATGTTTGAATGATTTCATAGCGTGGAAATTAAATGTAAGGCTTAATGTTTCTTTCTGTAATGTTAGTTATATTTTATATTAATTAGATTAGCAATGAATAAACCAAATCACAAATATTTAATAAAAGTAGAAAAATGAAAAAAATAGAGTTAAAAATATGCAAAAAAATTAAAAATACTCAAGAAACTGAAAAACTTATTTAAAACTAACTTTACAATTAAATGATGTTGTGTAACAAAAAACTTCACCTCAGTCTAAACTAGCGACATCTGGTGAGCGTAAGATTATTAGCCCTCATTGTTTCATGCCTTTAAGCAATTGTTTATCTTTTGTTAAAATTTTATTTCGTTTTTATTATTTCCTTAAACTTGATTATGTAGGTATAAAAAAGTTTAAAAAAAAAAATATTTTTTTGCTTGAAGACCTAGCACGCAGCATTCTGCAGCGACGAGTGGAAACGGGCGGCGGTGACGGTGCCCGTGCGTTTTTGGCGGACGTTCATCTCGCCTTGGGAGAGGTGGCTCTTGAAAGCGAGACATATGATAAAGCTGTGATTGATATGAGTAAGAATTTTAAACATTAAATAATTATTGTTAAAAATAATTGATTGTTTTAATAAAACTTCTTACGTGGTAGAGCCATGCTGTAGCTAATATTACTGGTATAGTTGTAGCTAGCACGATTGGGTCGGCTCGACCGGGGAAGGACCACGCTCTCACAGAATACCAAGCAAAATAGCAGCTTAACGCTGATATATTTCGTATGGTGAGTGTAGAGAACCGGAGACCGTTTTTACTGGAAAAGAGGCATTCAATCTTAGTCCTCACGGGTGACAACGCATCTGCATTTTGATTCGTCATCGAGGATAGATGTAGATGTCTATGGGCCACAGCAACCACTTACCACCAGGTGGACAGTGTGCTCGTTTGTCACCCTTACACTGTAAAAAAAAAAGAATAATAGTTTTGCTTGCTCAATGTGGATTTACAATTTTCACTTTATAATGGAACAAAATGTTATTTTAATGGTGCTTTTTACACTCATAAGTAAAATTTCTTCATTATTTAAGTTGAATTTGTATATTAATTAAATTATGTAATAATGAAAGAAATAAGTACACTTTTTTGTGAAATTGTTATTCAAAATATATTTTAGCAGATCTTTTTCTAAGTGGAATTTCTTCGTCTTCTAAGTTAAATTTGTAGATTGATTGTTTTATGTAGCATATCTGGGTTATTTATTTGTTTTTTCCCTAGAGAAAATATTTTTTGTCATGCAATCCATATCTGCTACCACCATTAGACTACAGCTAATAAATTAAAAATAATATAAACAAAATAAAATAAAACCGTACAGGCATAGCCACAATGGTCCTTATATTGTTATCTTGAAAAAAAAAAATCAGTTTAGTTTTCGAGGAGAAAACAGAGGATGTGTGATGACGATTTTGTCAATTTTATGGGTACAATTAGTAGAAGCTGCAGTTGTTTTTCTGAGTTCATTTGGGCACATCACAACATCAATATTTCATTCAAATTCTGGTACTCGTTTATATTGATAGGTGGCGCTGTGGTCGAGTTATTAGTAAATTTTATAAATTTGCTATTTACTACTTTAGATAGTTATTTGTACAACATAATACATTCTTGTAAACTGTTTAAAAACATTAATCTTCGTTTCTTGCTAATTTTTCATATTTCTTTTTCTATGTAAACAGTGAGCTGTTTAGAAATTCAAAAGAAGCTCTATGGAAGTGACGATCGGCGTATCGCCGAAACACATTATCAAATTGGTGAGTAATTTTGTTTGGAAATGTATACTGCAGAAACACTATACATTTTTTATCATTATAAAAAATTATACCTACTTAATGTATAAGAGTTAATTTTCTGCTCCAGCCTATGTCTATTTGTCAGAAATTAATTTTAATCATATTGTAAGGCTCTGATCACTCTAATTGAATTAATTTTCTAGAACGTTAACGTTAAAAAGTTACCCCCAGATTAGCATGAATGAAGTTGGGACAAACCAAGTAGCTTATACAGCTACTAAACAGGAGCTTTTAATGTGGTAGAACCAAGCTGCAGCCATATTATGCATGAAAACCAGTATAAAATAACAGATTAATGCTGCTGGTTAGTATAGTCAGTGTAGAAAAATGGAGACCCTTTTTACTGGTAATGATCTTAGTCCTCAGTGGTTAATAATAAATCAATAATGCATCTACATTTTAATTCTTAATGGACGATAGATGTAGGTTTATATACTATGGGTCACAGCATCCACTTATCTTCAAGTGCACTGTGTGCTAGGTTCTCACACTTATTCTATAAAAAAAAAAAATCTTTAGGGGCTTTTCAGACCTTAATCGTTGAATTGAGTGTCCAATAAAAGTTCTTAGTATATGTTGAGGAACCAGTACTGGGAATAGGCACAGTCATTGTAGTAGAACGAGGGATGTTGGTCTGATAAGTGTGTCATGCAAGGTCACATGTGTCATGTGAGAAAGTTCTGACATTATTTTTAATTAAAGTTGGAAAAATTTACTTTGCCAATATCCGCTCAGTAAAATGAAGTGTCTTACCTAAATTGAAGGGCACCTTCCGCTCTCCCTCAATTGCGTGCACTATCCCCGTTACCACTAATCCCAGCACCACTACTCCCACCACACACCCACACTACACTAGGAAAGACACACTACCGATGATAATGCAACACGTGTTTCGCCTCTACACCGGGTATCCTCAGGTGAAGTAGACTCTGTGGTGGCTGACCGCTAAGTAATTCGGTCAGCCAACTTGAGCGGATATTGGCAAAGTAAATTTTTCCAACTTTAATATAATGGATTTCTGCAAAGTAACACCTGATTCTATTAATTATAATATTTTTAATGCTGGTGCTGGTACACCATCAGATAAAACTTGTCGGAGTTGACTAAAACCGGTAATGAATAAATGCGATAAACACCTTACAAAATTTATCTAACATTAGAACATCCACATTTGTTGAGATCTATGTCTGACTAAAGAGAACTGGCTAGTAAGAGTTTTCAGTTTCCTTACAGACAGATAATTTAAAACTTAGATCAAGTTACTCATTGCATAACATGGGCCTCCTTTTATTTCTGAGAGGATATCGTAGCAGGAGTGGCCATGTTGCTACACTGGCGAATTGGCGGAATTTACGCGTTTTCAATAAATTTTTGATATTCTAAACATGCATGCTTCCTTATAATGTTTTCTTTTACTGCCAATTTGTGGTGAATCGGCATTTATAATGTTAAATTTGCATTGTCAAGCTACAGCAACCTGCCCAATAATTATGTCTATCTATTTGTGTTTATTTCGATCGATTTTTTGTTTACAGGTTTGGCCAATTCCCTTGCCTCAAACTTTGAAGATGCCATAATGCATTTCAAAAATGCAGCAAACATTTTGGAGACAAGAATCAAAATTTTGGAGAATCCAAAAGCAGTTTCTGAAGATGCTACAGTCAAGAAGTATTCTTCGGCTGACCCACTTTATTCCATTGAAGGCGAGATAAAAGAATTAAAGGAATTGTTGCCAGAAATACAGGAAAAAATACAGGACATGATGGACTATAAAGCAGAGGTAAGACCATGTGAATGCCTTGAGGAAACTAGAAAAATGCTTAGAGGTCTAATGTTAAAGGAAAAAAATCGTACCATGGTTGATGTACAGATGCAAATGTGATTTTTCGTATCTCTGATATAAATTACAGTTCTAGTTAACATTCCTTAATGATAACTATGTGATTTAATAACTAAATTAATGCCTTTAAAAGTTGTGATAAATTGTTTGTTCTTAATTAACATGCCAAAATTAATAATTTCATAATTTTGTTTAAAAAAATCAGTATTAATTGACTAAAGGAACTAGCTATACTATGCAAAAATAAGTGATATTAAGAAAATATTGGATCCATATGTAATATTCTAAATTTCTAATAAAGATTTAAATTTTCTAACATATTTAACACTTAGCTTACAACTGTAGCGGCTTTATTCGCACCGGTGGAAACTGAACAGTTTTACTTACTTTCGACATGGTGTAGCAATGTGTTAGGTCTGTGCCTTATGAATCTCAAGTTGCATTTAGAATACTCATAGTTTATAAGTGCCTTAGTTTTTAAGATTTTCGTTCTTTACCTGTAAGTGATTTTTACCACAAGGCCATTTTTGTATTGCGTTTATACTTTTTTTATAATAAAATTGAACATGTAAACACCTGTGTATTATTTCATCATACCCAATACAAGAATGACCATGTGGTTTATATGATATTTAAAAAAAATTGCCAGTGGTCTTTCATACAAAATTATATAGTTGCCAGCATTTTATCTTTCCATCCGATTACTTTTGACCACGCTCTCACAGAATACCAGCGTAAAATAGCAGCTTAACGCTGCTGTGTTACCAGCGTAAAATAGCAGCTTAATGCTGCTGTGTTTCGCATGGTGAGTGTAGAGAACCGGAGACCCTTTTTACTGGAAATGAGGCATTCCATCTTAGTCTTCACTGGTGACAACGCATCTGCATTTTGATTCGTAATCGAGGATAGAAAAAGGTTATTCTTATGTTTAAAAGTTCAAAACTACCTGTTTTATGAAAGTGCAAAACAGAGTTGATCTAGCTGAACGTACTACCATATCACAATATTATACAGCAACCTAAATATTGATAGATTTTTTCACTTATATAGAGCTTGCCACTGTATAAGTTCTCAAATATAGACCAAGCATTCATAACTTGTAAGAAAGTTAATACTTACCATGCTTGGGCTTGGGTAGGCGACTAGACAGTAGAAATTCCTAGTGTGGGGATTAAATATTTTCTCATGCCTTGCTGGTGATGGCGAAAGTCGATACCTTCGCACTGGTGGTGCTGCTCCCAATCATCAACCTGTGAGATCTGGTTTCAATAGATATTCCGCTATTTATCGCTTGAAGCCTCCATCAGTTAATTATGAGGGTGCACCACAAGCAGGCAAACAATCCCTTACATTCTTCATCTGACTAGCATTTTCTAATAAATAGTTAAATAGTTTGGAAAACCCAAAAGTGCACGCCTCATGAGCGTTTCATTTAATTTTGATGGAAAAAATAAAAATAGTGACGATAATTTTTACAAGAAAAAAAAGAATCTGATCGACTTTCATTAATAACTTTTAAAACGGTGTTGAGTTCAATAACAAAAATCAATAGGGATCCTCCTTAGAATTTATGGAATCTTATTTAATACTATATATCTCAATCTATTGCTTACATTTCTATTAAGCGGGAAGACTCACCGACGCACAGACCAACGGACATATTATCGTATGCAATATGGTTATGATAGAGGCATTTTAAGACCACAAAATTGCTTGACCTTGACGTGTCAAGAGTAATGCACTACCTAATAACGCTTCTCGTTATGAGGCGTGCAACAAAAATGGGTTCTTCTATCCAGAAAAAGAAGAAACATTAGGTATCCTCTTTTTTGCGATTTATTCAATATTTATTATGAAAATTGTAAAGGAATAGACCCATTAGTAATCAAAGCATGCTCTATAATAAAATTACATAAAAAATATACAAAATTAAGCTAATAAATATAATGCAAACCTCGGCAGAACTATCTCCACATGCAGCACCTGTCCACAAGTAGGATGCTAAGATATATATGATAGTATATGAAGAATTAAAGCTCCAACTGCAGAAGCTATTAATTTTAAATCAAATCAAATTCATTTACATATTTGCATAATACAGGTATAAAAGTTGTTACAGAAAATTAGAATATGTACACTGTATTATTACTGTATGAGGTGTGCAAATACAATATTAGGCTACTCATTACTAATTAAATAATGGTGCGTTTAAATCAAAAGAAAAATAAGAAGAAAAAAAATTGTCAATAGTTGAGTAAGAGTCCATAGCGCTAATTGTTGTCGTACTAAATATCTTGAAGTTATAATAAGTCAATAATTGTCATATAAATTATTTAGTATTTTTAACCGACTTCAAAAAGAAGGAGGTTCTTAATTCGAGTATAGTTTTTTTTTATATGTATGTTACACGATTTCATCGCAGATTGTGAACCAATTTTGATGATTCTTTTTTTATTAAATAAGTTATACTTCAAGGGTAGTCCCATATAAATTTGGAGAAAAAATTTCACCCCTAACGGTAGCGAATAAATAACTTCTTTTTAGCAATTTGAAGTCTGTATTTACTTTTTGTTAAACGGTATAATCATGGAGGTTCTGCTGAATTGAGACTATTTGAATGTATTCACTCTAAAATAATTCAGATACATAATATTTCACTACATTTCAAACTTTGTATTCCTTTTAAAAATATTTAAAAAGTTAGGTAATTGGAGCTAGAATGATCTTCAACTTATTTGTCTGATGCTGCAGAAGATGCAATACTTGGTTCCAAATAGCAGGAATACTTATTAACTTCCCACTATAGTCTTTGCGTTATAGCATGGTGCGGGTGGCAGCTCACGCCTATGAAGTTTCGTATTTTTGTAGACAAACTGTCATACAGATATTGTTGTACTTTATGGATGGGTACCGCCCACTTACGACAGTGATGTGCCACGTTAAACTATGCCATGCCACAACGAACATCCACAGACTATCAAAAATCGGTTTTGAAATAAATCGAATATATAAAAATCACGTAAATATGTATTGGAATTGGAACTACTAATCGTTCAACAAATTCTGATTTGTTGAACGATTAGTAGATGCATAGACGATAAATTATTCGTTGTTCAGCTCAAGCAAAAAAAAAAATGTATAAAGCAAATTACGCATTGTGTCAAAAAGACTTTATCATAACTCATGGCGGCCAAAATGGCTACAAAAACCTATTTTTTTTTTTATTTCATTAGATTTATAAACCAAATTCTCGATTATTTTTACCTTCCGTCCCGATATTTGGCCCATTGGACCTGGCAAAACTAATACACACATAGCAAAAGGCGCTAGCACTCGTACCTTGAAAAGCTGCCGGTGCAGTCTACGCCGTACTGAAAATTACAGATGCTGGCAGCCAAAATAGAAGATGATTTTTATTTTCAAATTAATACATAGTATAATCTATACATTGAAGTGTCTGTTTGTAATATCAAAATAACAGTCTTTTACTAAATACATATGAAAGTAAATACAGTATTTATAACTAAAAGACAAAAACAATTTTAAAATGTTTATCTTACTGACTGTTTGTTCCGGCTTATAGCTGGCACTGACAGATAGCTGATGTTAAAAGGAGTAACACAGGCTAATTTTATTTTAGAAAAAAATTAGGATTCCGCACAAAAAAATTAAAACCCATGAAATCCAATCGTTATAAATACCAAGCAGGCGAGGTCCGGGAACAGCTATTATGTAACTTCTGATTCGTGTGCTTCATTACTGAAGGTCGTGCTTGTCCTGAAATGCTTTCACCGATGTGTCGACTAGCTTCCTCCATACCACTCTGTCCTCGGCTTGTCTCAGGGCAGTCGGAATATTAAGTCCCGTTATATTTTGAATCTGGTCGTACCAGCGGGTAGGTAATCGCCCACGTGATCTTTTTCCTTCGATCTTCCCTACTACAACCAACTTATCCAGATTGTCTGGTTGTCTCCGGGCAATATGACCAAAATAACTTAGGACTCGTTGGTAGCATATAGTGGATAGTCTGGTAGTAATCTTTAGTTGGTCGAGAATAGACTTGTTGGTTCTTTTTGATGTTCACGGTATACGCAACATTCTTCTATAACACCACATTTCGAAAGTATCGATCTTCTTTCGGTCAGCTGCTCGGATTGACCATGATTCGGCACCGTACAGAAATATTGAGAATACCAAAGCTCGCACGAGTCTGTTCTTGGTGGTATTCGACACTTTCCTGTTTTGCCAGATTCTGGTTAACTTACTCATAGCTGCTTTGGCCATCTGCATACGTCTCCGAATTTCTTTGTCACAGCCTCCTGATTGCTTATAAGTGATCCCAGGTACACAAATTCATTTACGAACCCAGGTCTGCGAGTTCTCCGGTTCGTGCAAAAGTTCCAGCTCGATCTACTACCATGACTTTAGTCTTCTTCCTATTAATGGAAAGACCTACCATCTCACTTGCGCGCTCGACTCTTCTAAGCAGTTCAGCCATTTCTTGTTCTGAGGAAGCCAATAGCGTAGTGTCATCGGCGTATCGGAGGCTACTGAAATGCCTCCATCCCACTCTTCTAGCGCTGTCCTCATGATATACTCGCCGTAGATGTTAAAAAGAAGAGGGATATGATGCATCCTGTCGTACTCCTTTTGTGGTTTGAAAGGAGCTGATAACACGTCATTCACTTACCATTGACTTCCCATTCTCATATAGGGTTGCGATCAGTGCTATTAAATGGCAAGGAACACCCATTTCTATGAGGATTTTCCATAGACAATCCCACCTTACACAGTCAAACGCCTTGGAGTAATCAACAAAACACATCATTATCGGAACATTAAATTCCCGGCTCTTCTCTATGAGTTGTCTAATGTTAACAATTTGCTCCCGAGTCCCGCGGCCCTTGACGAAGCCAGCCTGTTCATTAGGTATTTGCCGCTGTAGGTAAGGTTATAAGCGTCCCTTAATTATGTGGAGCATGATCTTACTACCATGTGATATGAGGGCCACTGTTCGGTAGTTTTCGCATATCTTTGTCGAGCCTTTCTTGTGCAGTGGTATCAAAAGAGACTCCGTCCAATCCTTAGGCCATTTTCCCGAGATCCAGATCTGATTACACAGGTCCTTCAAGATCTTGACACCTGTTTCTCCAAGGCTTTTCAGTTCTTCAGCGAATATACTGTCTCTTCCGGCTGATTTATTTGTTTTAATATTTCTAAGAGCTTCCCTGACTTCAGATTCCAGTATTTCAGGCTCTAGGATTTCACTCAGGCTCAATGGCCCAGAAGATCTCCTGTCGTCCTTGTACAGGCTTTGGCAATATAACCGCCATCTTTCTGTGACCTGGTCAATCTCCGTCAGTAATGTACCCTTACCATCTTGGATCGCCCAGGTTTTGGGTCTAAACTCTCTTGTGATGCTTTTCACTCGTAGAAACAGATCTTTGGTGTGCATCGTCTTAGCATGGTCCTCAACATCTTCACATATCGAGTTCAGATATTGTTGTAGTCTCTACGGCATAAGCGTTGAACCTTCGCTGACATGGTGTTATACTGAGCTTTCTCAGAGTCCCTTCTGGTTAGGAGGTTCTTTCTTTCATTAATCGCCTTCCACGTTTCTTCAGATATTCACGTCTTTCTTGGACTACAATAGTTTTGCTGTTGGATGTCTTTTCGTGTATCGAGAATAATGTTCTTTATTGTAGTCCACTTTGTATCTATGTCGATGCTGTTATCTAACTTTACGTGTGTGACTTTATTGTTGAAGACTTCTTTGAAGGTATGAAGTGTTTCTGGAGAGGGTCGACTATGATGTTTGACTAAGGATCTCAAGCATTTCTTGAGCTTTACACTCATGACTGCCACCAATAATTTGTGATCGCTTCCGCAGTCAGCTCCGGGGAACGTCTTTGTATTAATTATACTGGACCTCCATCGCTTTGCAATAGCAATATAATCAATTTGGTTTCTGGCACGATCACCTGGCATAACCCAAGTATATAGCCGTCGTGGGTGGTTCTGGAAACATGTATTCATGATGGTCAGAGAGTTTTCCGCGCAGAATTGCAACCACATCTCACCTCTGTCGTTTCTCTCTCCGAGACTATATTTTCCAACGACTTCTCATAGATGATCCTCATGTCTTGTCGATCCTACTTTTGCATTAAGATCTCCCATCAAAAGTGTGATTTCCCTTCTGGGCAGGCTCCTCAGGGTGTACTCCAACAATCTGTAGAAGTCCTGGATCTCTCCTTCTGTTGAACCTGCTGTTGGCGCATACACAACCACGAGATTCAGATGGCATGGTTTTGTGTTAACTTTCATGGTGATTATCCGATCACTCACCGGGTGGTATCCCAGCACAGATTTATTGATGTAAGGTGATACACAAATACCAACTCCATTCCTACTTTCATTTTCCGGTCCTGAAAATATAGAGTGTGGCCTGATGGAATAGTGTAAAGCCTGACTCTCTCTTGTGTGTTTCAGTTATTCCAAGAACTTCCAGTTGATAGTGTAATTGTTCTTTACCTATAATATCCACTTTCCTGGTTCCAGTATACCCTGACATTCCATGTCCCTATCCTAATTTTCTTGCGAAGCTGAGGTTGTTTGGCTTTGGTTGGTGTGAATTGAGACGATGTGTTGATGTCACCAGTAGCATGCTTTACACACTGAGCCTGGTGAGTCACTTCAGTGGAACCAGTAGCATACTTCACACCATGCGACCTGGAATCGACATGGCGCCGGGTGGTAGCCGGATCGCATGCCATCGTTCTCTCAGTATCAAACATATTTCATGACAAGTTTCATGGGAAAATAGTGCAGTGGTTTCCCCTTGCCTTCTGCACCGCAGTGATGTTATATTTTCTTCAAGGACGCCCTGCTGCCAGCGCCCTTCATCCGGACTGAGTGATTTATTGGGTCCGGACCCCCTGTCTCCCAGCTGCTTGTCGACCTATATCTCCATAGGGGTTGGTTACCGCTATCTCGATGATAGGTTGCTCGACGTAACAGGGTTCGCCGCGGGTAGGCTGGGAGTGGAGTTGGTGGAGAGAGGCTAAGTGACTGCTCTTGACCACAAGTCATGTATTGCGCATCATCCACCCTTGAACACCCTTGAACTATTATGTAACTATTCAGTCATAATTTGTATTAAACTTTAACTTAATTTTACATGCATTGTAGTTTATAAAGAAATATATGTTTCGGTTTTAATTTTTATATCGATAGCTAACCGATAATTTTTGCTTTGCTTTGTGTATCGTTAATCGTCTTTTTTAAATCGATTTAACAATGTTCCATCTCTAGAAACGCCAAAAGTGTAAGCTGTCACCCGCACCATGATATAACGCAAAGACTATAGGAAGTAATTATTTTAGGTCGGATTAGCAAAGTTCAAAGCAAACAATTTATTTTTGTATGGAGAATGGGCCTACCACAAATTTCGGCGTAACTTAATGAAATACATGTCGATTTATTCCTTATAATCTATAGATTACAAAAGTAATATTAGTTTTACCGTGTCTAACGGGAATACTGAGAAATTAACAATTAAAATATGAATACACAATATAATACACAATAACCTAAAAACAAACTAAAAGCTGATCTGAACTAAAAGATGATCTAGTAGGTAGTTTTCACTAGTATTATAAGTTAAAATAGTGCACTGGTCAATAATTAATAGTATTAAATAAAGTTGTAGGTACATTTAGTATATAGGTACTTTAACCACTCAGGCGTCGACATTAACCACCACCAACTTAATCAAACCTATGGACAAGCCAAAGAGTATAGTAGGTCAGGCCAAAGACAATTTTTTTAAAAATGAAGGTAAATATAACTCAGAGTCATTACTATGTTCTTATCCAAAAATAAAAAAATATCAATTAAAATATCGCATTATTTGTATGAAGGTCAAGTGAGCGCTAGAGAAACATATCAGGAAGATGCTACTGCGCATCACCTTTTCGAGTAGTGTAGTGGCGGTGTAAGACTATCCACTACCCCATATCATCCCGTGGGTGTCGTAAGAAGCGACAGAGGGAAGTCGAAACAGGTCTGCCAGTATCCACTTGATTTCTGTGAATAGTGCCGCTTTCACTTAATCGTCGATAGGTAGCTCCGAAAACATAAACGTGGGGAAGCCGGCGATCAGGAAAGCAACGTTGATATTCTCTGATATTGCCGTCAGCAAAACCATAACAGTACATGATGTCGGCATATTCTTTATTAGAATATGACGCCATTTTAACTTCGACGCACAAAAACAGTAACAATGAACAGTCAGTAACAGATAACGTTAACAGCAATAATAACAATAACGATAACCACTGAAAACAATAACAAATGAATTAATGCGATGAGAGTTTATTAGAAGGAAGTTTAAACAGTTGCTTGCGCAGCGATAGTAGAAACTAACTAACGAGCGTCGCTACGACTCAATTTAAAATGGCCGTCGGCTTTCTGAATAGTTGTCAACAACCAATCAGACGCCAAGTGACTAAAAGTGTGCAAGTTCGTTCCTAAGAGCAATCATTTGCTGTTCTCTACCAGCGTTAAGTAAAAGACCCTTTTATTATTATTATTCATTGATTTCACCGGGATATTATTACCTTTTTGGATAGCTGAATAAATGGGCATATTTTTTAAAATATTTTATGTCTCATGTCCTAGTAATTTTTTGAAGTACGTCACATTTTATGATACATAAAGTGTAAAAATAGATTTTTTTTAAATTAAAACCCATAATTTTTGTTGAATACTTTTATGTACTTTTTATGATTGTATTCGCTTGGTTGAAGCTTCAAGAAAATAAATAAACTTAAAAGAAAGCATACAAAAAAAGGTTTTATTTTTATTTAGAATTTAATACGAAATTCTGGGTGATTATTGAAAAACCTTTAAAATCCGTATATCTCAAGACCTGTTTATTTTCGGTGGGTCAAATTTGTAGCATTTTGACCCCCTATCATGCCCTGCCAGGAAGTTGTCGAGTTCCCAGTAACACTGTATAATATGGTTTTTAAGGGGGAGTAAATTAATTAGATTTTTGTGTTTGATAAATAAACATCGTTTCATAAATTCGTACCTATGTTTTATTGAGCTAAAACATACCTTATAGTTATTGTTTACCTAATATTTACAAATACTTACATAAGGACAAGGAACAATACTTATTATTGGGGAAGTGTCCGCCGCGCTGCCCCAATGCGTGTTGGCGAACTTCACATGTCTTCGAAATATTTATTTTTTATTTTTCAGACGTGCAGGTTTCCTCATGATGTTTTCCTTCATCGCAGAGCACGTGTTAAATCAGCACTTAAAATTGCAATTAACAATTTCTTTTGTGCCGGCGGGGATCGAACCCGGGTTGCTCGAGTACTGTGAAATTTACAGCAAGCGCTAAGCCCCTAAGCTACCACGGCTCTGACATAATATTATGTCAATATTTAAAGGTCTCGTATATTTGGATTCTATGATAATAATTTAATGGTACCTTTTTATATTTTCCTATATCATATTGCACGTTTATTTTTGTCATTGTCTACTGCAAATTTGTAATGTGGACTTCCGTGTTGCACCCAATTTTTCATAAGCCAAATACCAATATCTATCGTAGGCTATTTAGGTAATCCTTTAAACCGTGGGTGCTTTAATGGGAGGGGGGTGGGGGGAGATTCTCTTATGCTGACACTTGACTACATATTTTTTTCAAAATGCTTACTTTTGTCCTTCATTCCAGACCATAAAACGAGTTCGGGAGACACTGTGCCCATCGAATGGTGAAAGTTCGTCGCTAGTAACCACAGGGAGCTCAAGCACTGCAGAACCGAAGCCGGCTGCGTCCGACATCTCGCATCTAATCAAGAGGAAGAGGAAGGCCAGCGACGGCGAAGCTGACCCAGCCCCGAAACGGGTCAATACGTAAATTGTGAAGTGATTTTTATTTGAACTCTATACCCTGACAATTAACGGTGGATTTTAAACAGCGTAAATGACAACGCCGGCAGTTAAGATGGTCAACAGTTAAGAATATTGTTAAGAAGCCCTATTCATACATTCAAAAAATTACGCATGCGTTTAACTTCCGTCGTTTTTCGGGCACTGTATACACACACACACACACTCACGTAAGTTGTGTTTTTTTTTATAATATAAGAGATGTCAACATAGAGCAACATGGTCCACCGGCGGTCCGGAAGGGAGTAGCCATACGCAGGCGTTCCCCTCTGCCAAAGTATAAGTCCACGCGGTCCTATGCGTACAATAAAACCAGTTGCAGCCGCACTGCTCACTAAACTAAAACTTTTTTTAATTGCGCTATTGAATCGACGTCCTACAGAAATGCCGAATTGTTCAGTTCATTGGTGCAAAAAGAGATCTGCAACGTCAAATTTACAAAGAGATGGCGTTACCTTTCATATGTAAGTAATTCTTAATGACATTAGTACTGTTTACTTCTTTTTAAACTTAAAAATTACAATAATAACAGTCGTGTTGTTTCGAATTTGTTTACCAACACAGGTATCTCGCCCTCATACAATATGCGTTTCGGTTGAGCGACTGATCCGAGTCTGTACCCGAGTTGTTGCTGTCACCGAGCGATAGTTTTGATATACGGGTTTGCAAATAGTTATCGATAAAAATGGCAAAGGCATAAGGTCTATACAGCAATGTCTCTCGTGCATATAATAATTTTTGAGATAGTTTTCTGATTTATTAAATTGTTATTGTGAGCTTTATTTTAATACAGTTTAATATTAAAATTGCATCAAATTAAATATAATACAATACTTACGATTATATTAAAATTACGAAGTGTGAACTTCGACCATATTGTTTTTTTTATTTATTTATTGCAGGTTTCCTAAAGTTTAAGGGATATATGGAAGTACTTTTGTAATAACAGGCTTACCTGGAATCTCACAAGAAACAGTGTCATTCGCTCAGATCATTTCGAGACCTCTGACTTTCAAGTGTTGGCGAACAATAGAAGGTGATTGGTCGAGGGCATCAAGCCAACTCTAATACCACACTGTATTTGTTCATGGATCATGGAGAACTTGAAGGATGGCAAACTAGCGTACAGTCAACCTGATGGTAAGTAAACTGTGGCCCATGAACATTTACGATCTCAAGGCCAACAAACCGTTTCAGATTGCAAATGCGTCGCCAACCCTGAGTGCTAAGATGTAATGCCTCGTGCCACCCGTAAAATGTTGAATATGTAGTATGGTTAGTCATAGTTGTGAAATTAAGCTCAGATTTCTCCACTTCAAAAAATTTACAATGTTAATTCTAATTTTCCAGAGCTATCAATTATCATTTACTCTACCAGACGACAGACTATCATCTTACGATGCCATTAGTGCCACTCTCACTATTCCTGATTCGTTGACATAATAAATAATTATATATTAATACAAAACCAACAAAATGTCCTGAAATATATGCCACTACACAGAATAAATCAAGATCACATCGAGCTCTTTTTTCCGATTGTAAGAAGTCATGGCGGTTATTCCGATAATCCCTCAAGCTCCCAGATTGAAGCACTTTATAAAAAATCTTCTTATTACAGAATTAGCACAAACTGGAAGCGGAACTAACTGCATTCCATTGGAAATAATTTCCATACTGAATTACACATCTTCATTAGAAAAAATAATAAAAATAATGCTTCGACCAAACAACAATACAATAATAATGGCGCTACTGACGAAGTGAATTTTACTAATTTTACTGACGATTTGATTGATGTCATTGAAGCTCTAACTTTTTTATCCCCTTTTGCCGAGAAAATTGTAAAATATATAGCTGGTTTTGTTATTTACTTGACATCAAAAAAAAAGTGCAATACGTGCATCAAATTTGCTCGGGTCGATAGATGAAAAAAAGCTTGATACATCAAATAAAGCAAAGGCATGTTGATTTATACTTCTAAAGAGGGAATACTTTTATGCCGTATTTGTGAAAAATAATTAGACAACGTTTAAGCGATGACAATAAACCTACACGATCTTTTACCATACACCAAATTGCGCCAAAAGCCTTAAAGTTTAGTGGTAAAGACTTGTTTCGCTCTATCATATATATTTCTAATTTAACGGTAATGCGTATCGACAGTTGTTACAGCCACGTCATTACACTGTTATGACACAGAATGTATGTGTGTGTGAAATTGTTAGTGTATTATGTGTGAGTTTCGTAGTGCGCAGATTTCCCCCCGCAAAAATAACAGACAGTTCGGTATCGGGAAATAACGCTATGGCTACTCCCCTCCGGTACGCCGGTGGCGCGTGTTGCTCTATGGATGTCAAGGCGAAAGTTAAATAATGGTAAAAGTATCATTAATTTTCGGCATATGTATTTAAATCGCTTATAAACGTCAAAATCTATCATCAGTTCTATAAGTGTGATCTCTGCAGAGAAGAACCAGGAAAAAAATGTAGTCGTAGTTTTTTCTCTTTGGTTTTAAATTGATAATTTATTTTAGTGTGTCTGCCAATCATTAGTACAGAAAGAATTTTATATTTTGATTACTGTTAAATACGTGAATAGTAATTTGTTTCATTTTTGTTACTGCCTGATGGAAATTAAAATGAATTTCACAAACTTAAAAGATACATACTATTAAATAGAATATAATCACTATCTTAAATAACAACATACATATTATGTCGAACTGCCGGGCACAAGCCTCCTCTTACATCTTAAAGGTAGCAGCAGGCTTTGTTGTGGGGAAGTATACCAAAGCCTGCCGCTACCTTGAAAAGTTGTACTAATATTTTGTTAATTTTTATAACAAAAATAATAAAAGTCTTGTTTGTCAACAATCACCATAGCTCGTTTGATCTAACACCTGATATTGAGTACTGCAGTCCATTGACACTTGCACTCAAAGCAAAAAATGTTACAGAATAATTGTCAACCCAGAGGACTAAGATGGAATGCTTCAAATGGTTCTTCATATATTTCAATCGGAACCTCACAATCTCACAACAAAAGTGCCCAGCCAACTTACGTTAAGTGTGGGCATTATATTATCTTAGTCCTCAAGGATGACGACCCATTTCTTCGTTTGTTGTTGGTTATGGGAAGACGACTACAAGTACTGTGAGCCCATTTACCACTCATATAATGGAAAAAAAAAAACTGTCTGTAGTAATCCGCCTTGAGAATGAACATGGAATAATCTTACTCGTATGAATGTACTAATGAAGCGCCGTCAATTGTTTTTCGTTTCATTGCAGTGGTAATAAGTATAATAATACGTATTTGTAGTGCCCAAATCAATCACAATTAGTCTTTACCATGGCGGATATGTTTAATTTCAATTTTTTGTTAAAAAACCTGTAGTTCTGAAAATATTAACCTGAAGTCATCTTAACTTTATACAGATTACCACTAACCCAGAGTTTCCGAGTTGAAATCTTAGCCCTCAGTCGGACCCTTTCTAACGCTGCTCCAAATTTACATAATATGATATTTGAAGATATTTAGGACTTCCCGGAGCATGTCCCTAATACTACTTTAATATCTTGTGCACTATAATAGATAGGTTCCGTAGATTCGAAAGTTGTCGCCGTGGCTGAAAATCGGTGAGGTGAGGTAAACGACACTAGAGTTAGGAAGAGAAGGCTTTAAATTTTATATTATCTGCCGACAATTTAAAGTTAGCAAAATGTAGAGTTTTGTGATTAATATCAATATCAAATGAGAATCCACTCACAATTTAATTAATTTCTATAAGAGGAGGCCGATTTATTTAATATTGAATCTTATTTAATAAAACGTTGCATTTTACGTTTAAGTGTTATACGCCAGAATGGCAATAAAATAAGGGTAGATTAAGATAGGTATGGAGATGATTGAAAATCTTTTAGTAGATTTATATAGTGTGTTTATATTTGCTCGTGCGTCAAAGGAACGTGTGGCCTTAATTGTAGTTGATTCGTCTTCTTTTTTGTTTTTGAATGGTTTACTATTCCTTTGCCGCCACAAGTAGCTGACTGAATTAGGTATAAGCCGGGCGTTTTGAATTAATTATAAGTTAAAATGTGAATATATAATATGTACGTAATAAGCTATTTAAGTTCTAAGTTAGGATACTTTGTAATAAACATTGTGACAACTTAAATAAATGTCTTTTCATAGTACGATCTGTAATTGAATGTCATTATGCAAAAATTGTCCAACCAACATTGTTCAATTTAAAGTGTGTACTATCAAATACTTAAAAACAGTTTCAACAACAGTAGTATTGAGTTTATAATATAAAAATATACACAATATGATTCGATCCAATTCAAACTCCGAACGTCACTTCAGTATCTAAATATTATATATTATGCCAAAATAAGACTTATGGTAGGGACAGACTAGTCCCACGTACGCAACGTATGCAACGCATTATGACATCTAAACGCTTGATTTTGTATGAAAAACTATACACTAGAAACACACTTATCGTATGCAACGCAATCACACGCGTCCAACGCAACGTCGATCTGCGATGTCTAGATCGGCGTGGGAAGGTGGAGGGGATGTTCGTACGCAATCCCACTAGTGTTGCCAACTTAGTGGATTTTCCACTAAAACTGGTGGTTTCGACCTTCCTTTTAGTGGAGAAATATTGCTTTTAGTGGTGCAATATTTCTCCAGCTGGTGGTTTTTTCTAGTGGGTCAGTAGAATTAAGTTTCAATTTGTGGAAAGATGATGACTGTTAAGCCACATACGTTTCGAAGTATATATCTTCGTCATTTCAGGAGAATTTACTTTTACTGTGTAGGCAAAAATGATTCATCAGCCATGACGTGCGTCAGACGATCCATCCCAGTTGAATTCAAATTTGAGTTATTAGCGAATTTTGTGATTACTCTGTAATAAAAAACAAGCAGAGGAATAGAATGAAATTAAATCCTTTAACTGTTATAACCCTTTCGCACCTGAGATTTTTGTTCCTTTGATTTGAAATGAAAACTATAATATTTTGGCAAAGAAGTGGTAATATTAATGTAAAAAATAGTAAAAAAAATCCAGCGTACACCAGAACTCTGGAAAGTCGATAGCACGATAGTGAGCTCTAGGGCTGACTTCTACCAACTCACGATCGTGCGTTTTTAAGTTTTGATGAGATTTTAATGCATTGATGGTGTCAGCTTACTTCAAAAAATATTTATAATGAAATAAAACGCATCTGGTTATTAGAAAAGACTTATTTAATTATTGCCAACATTACAGTTTAGGTACAAAATTTCAGTCTTTTGTTTTCATTGTAATAAAAATGCTCTTTCAGCAGACAACTTAGAAATTAAAAAGAAACAAAAATATTTTGAAATAAACAATGAGATAAACTCATGCTTCTTAGGAAACAAAAACTTAACACAAAAACATAGAAATCAACTCAAAAGCCTTTCTGGCTGTACAAAAATAACATAAAACTTAATACTTAGATAATCTTTTGAAATATCTTTCTAAATCACAGTCTTTACATAGGAAACGTTATCAAATAAGACTAGTTTCTTTGGTGATACAAAAAAAAGCAGTCTTTATCACGACTCAAGCATAAGTAATCTCTGAGCGACATTTGCGAGGAGCCTTCAAGTCGTCAAAAATAGGAAAATGTTCGTAACCATCAAACCTCTTTCCCACAGACGGATGATTAGCGGGTTTGTATCTGCCCGAAGTTTGTGCCTGCGTTTCAAGTAATGGGGATGAATCGCGCCGATCTCTGTCAGGAGTGCAGATGTGTGTCTCAGCAACTTCAAATCTGAATGAAAGGAGATCTAATATTCGATTTTTAGGAATGCCTTTAGCCAATGAGTCAGATCTGTAGAGCCGCCACGAATTTACCATTGCTAGGTCTATAAAGTGTAGTATGACCTTGAGAGTCCATTTACGGGTCTTCATGAATGTACGGTAATATTCCATAGATTGGTCCAAAACATCCACCCCGCCCATGAAAGAGTTGTAGGATGTTAAAATTTTTGGAGCACCAACATCGACGTAGCATTTTTCTGTTTTATTTTACCGCTTTACTATGTCGGTTGCCGTGCCCCCAGTACAATTTGATGCTGTCAATACCGCCTTGCTGTCCTTCCATTTTACCAAAACTACATCGTTTGATACCCTTTGTTCAATTTCTCCTCGTGTCATTTTTTTGTCATCTTTGAACTTAAGCTGCTGTCGATCTGGTACCCGGTTAAGCATAATTGTCCCTGTGCCATGATAGTCCATTTTCGTTAATTCTTCCAACAGGGGAACCGTTGTAAAATATCGGTCAAAAAAAATGCAGCTCCCGCGTGGAACACTTTGACTCAAGCGAAGAACTACAGCCGGTCCAAGCCCCAAAGGATGCGAAAGAGCGGGATTGTTGCCATAATATATTTCAAAATCCACCATTAGCCCTTCACTAGTAGTAACCACGAAATTCTTAAGACCCACTGGGCGAGGCTTGTTCTTTACAAGCTGGCGAAGATGACACTTGCCAGTGAAAGGTATCATTTGTTCGTCGATCGAATACCTGCCCGGGGTCCTTAGAATTTTGTTGCAGCCTTCTCTCACAATGTCGATCATCGGCTGAACCTTCCAGAGAGGATTATTTGCTTCCGAGACGGGTGGAGAGTCGGAATCCACGACGTGCAAACTGTTTCTTAAAGTTGTCAGTCTATCTCTTGTCATTGCAGAAACAATCATGTCAACTTTAATATTTCTTCGCCAGTACATTGCGATCCTGGGATATGATAGTATACCCATCAGTAGATGGATACCAATCAGTTTTTTTATTTCCGGTTTGGTTGTATTTAAAACTCGCCCAGTTTTTCTTAAATAGTATAAGTTTGTACACAATGCCATGCGCTCGTAAAAATTATCATTATAATATTCCACCGGCGATCTTATTTCATTTGGTTGTGGATGACCTGAGTAGTTATGTGATTTATCGATGTAATCAGTTTTCTTCCATAACCTTTTACGAGCAGGCAATTTCACTATAACAGCCTTTGATTTTTGTGTTACTTTTGAACAAGGTGTTTGTTTTGACTTTTTAGAACAAGATGGGCCTGCTTCACTCTCATTCATGTTATCAGATGTAGACTTCCTTTTAGACACTTTACCTTTAATATTTTCCGATTTCACAGCTGCCGCAGATAAGCGAGGCGGAGAGGATAGCTCAACTTCACCTTCTTCATCATTTTCCAGCTGCAGAGGAATAAACTCTTCATCGTCGTCGTCGAAGTCCAACTCGGAACAGTTACCATCATTGAGGATGCCCAAGACGAGGTCATTGTTCAATGGCATGCCTGTAGTTAAAGAAATAAATCGAAAAATAACTTAAAAATGAATGAACTCACGATCATGCGTTGGTACAATTGCAACCCAGATATCACGACAGTGAGCTGACAATTTTGTCGTAAATTAAGTTGGTAATTACTAAAAATATAGAAGAAAGTTATAGTCATTCAGATGAATCATATAGGTACTTAATGATGTAATACAATCATATTATCAATGATTTCTTACGAAATTTGCAAAAAAATAAATATAACTTACGGCGTCCAGTGACGGGGTCAAGAAACGCAGCCATCTTGTCGGTGCGCTCGCGGGTACTGATCGCGCTAGACGCCAAAACCGTTTCCTATTGTATAGTTTGATGAGCGCACGACCATGCGATGTCGGTTTAACGCGGAGAAACGGATTTGGCGCGAACTTATAATTTTTCAAAGAAACTCACGATCGTTTCATTCGGGTGCGAAAGGGATAATAAGAGTACGCTGCGGTATGAGGTTGGCAGGAAAATGCTGCAACGAAATGGAAATTCCGATAAGCGTTGTAAAACAAATTATACCAAAAAATCATGTCAATCTGAAACCGAAGTTGATGGTGTCGACAAAAATGATTCATCTGAAGAAGATAATTTAATTTAAAATAGCAGTTGATTAAATAATAAATAGATGTTGACTTGTTGATTTATTAATTATACCTATATAGAGTTATTGTTTATTTACATAGAAATTTCATATTTTCTTACATAGAATGTAATAATAAAATTAAACAATTACTGATATGTAGACCTATTTTTTTCTTTCGTAATAAACAAAAAATATTTAGTAGAAAATTTAGGGATTACATGGGTAGGGTTGCTTTGTGTTGTGTTGGTGTGGTTTTCTGGTGGTTTTAGAAGTTGAATCTGGTGGAGAGCTAGTTTACTTGTTGGCAATACTGCATACGTAGGTCAAGTGTGTACACTAACGTAGGAGCGTTGCATCGCATACGTTGCGTACGTGGGACTAGTCTGTCCCTACCATTAAGGTTGCACTCAATTATAATATTTTTAGTTGCACTAAATGCAATTCCAAAAACGTCTATATCTGAAATGTAGCCTTTTGTCGGTTGAATTTTTTTTACTTAACTATGCCCAGTTGAAACGTTTATCGATATTGTTTAATTAGTTTTAATCATAATGTAAGTAGTATAATATGTGTTTTTAAATTAAATCAGATTTTCAATAATTCTTTGAATTATTTCATTATCATCGTCATCATCATTACAGCCCTTCATCAGTCTATTTGGAGTCACCCTACACTTCGTTTACTGACTTGATTGAATGGTTTTATTAGCCCTTATTTGGAAATACACCAATTTTTTCTCCATATATCAACCTACGTCCTATCATACGTGGTATGGTTGTATCACGGTGGGTCGGCTCGACTGGAGAAGGATCACGATCTCACAGAATCATCATCATCATTACAGCCCATCACAAGTCCACTGCTGAACATAGGCCTCCCCCAAGGAATGCCACAAAGCACGGTCCCGAGCCACCTGCATCCATTGACTTCCTGCATGTCTTACCAGGTCGTCACTCCATCTAGTGGGGGGACGCCCTACACTTCGCCTGCCGGTACGAGGCTGCCACTCAAGAACCTTTTTTCCCCGTCGGTTGTCGATTCTTCGAGCTATATGGCCGGCCCATTGCCACTTCAGCTTACTAATACGTTGGGCTATGTCGGATTCTACTGCGGATATCCTCGTTTTAAGTCTATTACGCAAAGAAACCCCGAGCATAGCCCTCTCCATAGCTCGCTGAGCGACTTTAAGCTTCCTCATACGGCCAGCAGTGAAGGACCACGTCTCAGATCCATAGGTCATCACTGGCATCACGAACTGTTTGAACAATCTTGTTTCGAGTTATGCCTGACGAATCCGTCGATTGACCTCTCGGTCGAAGTTGGACTTACCTTGTCGGACTATTTGTCCCAGGTAAACATACTTGTCAACAACTTCGAGCGTAGTGCTCCCAACAACTACCGGCATAGGTGCGACATGGACGTTACACATGACTCTTGTTTTGTCCATGTTCATCTTAAGACCTATCCGTTGGGAGACACTATTGAGGTCATTGAGCATAGTGCTTAAGTCCTCCAGCGATTCTGCCATAAGGACTATATCGTCGGCAAATTGAAGGTGAGTCATGTACTCGGCATTGATGTCAATACCGTACCTTTCCAGGCCAGTAGCTTGAAAACGTCTTCCAATGCAGCGGTGAAGAGTTTCGGGGATAGCTTCGTTATAGCATTCTTCCGGCATACGAAAATATATATAAAATCTTTTTTTTTAATCTTTTTGTAATGTGCGTATCAAAGTGTGAAACTCCAAATTCTATGTGTTGAGTACTCAGCTCATGAACCCATTTTCTTCTTTTCTTCCTCACATCTTGAGATTCTTCTTCAGTTAATGCTAATAAAAACAAGACCTTAGCTTCAATATCAAAAGACATGTTTTCCTATTGAGAAACCAAAATTAATGACGTGCGGGATTCGCATCAGTTTGGGAGGCTAAGCGAGCGAGCGAATCGCGCAGATTCGCGTCCCGCGTCCCGCGCGGTATTCGCCTCAGTTTGGCCGAAGCCTTAGTGGTATAGTTGTAGCACGAATGGGTCGGCTCGACCGGGAAGGACCACGCTCTCACAGAATACCAGCGTAAAATAGCAGCTTAACGCTACTGTGTTTCGTATGGTGAGTGTAGAGAACCGGAGACTGTTACTGGAAACGAGGCATTCCATCTTAGTCCTCACGGGTGACAACACATCTGCATTTTGATTTGTAATCGAGGATAGATGTAGATGTCTATGTGTCACAGCAACCACTTACCATCAGGTGGACTGAGTGCTCGTTTATTACCCTTACCCTATAAAAAAAAACTATCCTATTGTGCTTTATCTCCCGACTATAATCTAATAGATAATTGAAAGAACTTGGCAATGAAGTAATCATACCTATATCTATTATCATACTGTTAGCCAATCAACACAGTTATCTAAATAAATAGGTAGCCAGCAGAAGTCACCTCGGTGATTTTATCGTCAACAAGCGACACATAGAATATTATACTTACAGGGTTATTTTTCAAAGAGTAGCCAAATTTTAAACTTAAGTTCAAATATATAAATAATTATATATCATTCTTGCAGTTTTTGAAAATACGAGTAAATTATCCCAAATGGAATGTGATTTATGGACAACGTTTTTGCCTACCGATCCGCCCTTACAAATGCGTGCGTGCGCAGTAAAAAATTTTGTACTATTATTTATTCTGTGGTAAAATCAATTAAAATAATGCATTACCACGCATTTTGAATTTAAAAGATAAAAAGGACAGAATGTTTTAGATTTTTTTAATTAATTTTTCTTCACCATTTGTCTATATTTTACTTATTCTGAACTTTCTCTGTTGGCCGGTTATTGCAAAATAATCCTGTATAAACGGCGACATATGAGTCACCAGCAGATATTTTGTGACTGTTGCTCGAAATCTTAAAGTAAGATCAACTATATAATATACTAGCAACTTCGTCAGGCTTCGTCTGGATAGGATCTGTTGATGTGGCGTTATTTAGATTTAAGATAGTCAAAGAGCATTTATTTGATCAAGTTTTTTTTAAATACTTCCTAACATAGCGCTCTATCACAGACAAACAAAATTTTTAAAAATGGTTATTTATGCCTTATTAGCTTGCAAATAACACCCTGAGCTTAATAGAAGCCAGTTATTTCGATATCACAGAAGGACACTTCAATTTTATTTACATGTATAAATAACATAATTTGAATGTCTTTGTCTATAAAGGAAAACGTAAAGTCTGCGTGTCTAAGAAATTCAAAACATTATGTACCTAATATTAAATCTTACAATTAAATTAAACACTCAATCATGAGTTTAGATAAGTAGGTACCTAGGTACCTATACTGATTTGAAAAATCATTATAGGTACACATATATGATTAACACTTTTAGATACAACTATACTACTAATATAGCTGCAGCCATGGCTCTACCACGTATTATAAGTATTTGCGCATTTACGTTTTTTTTAAATAACAAGTGGTAAAATTAAAAATTGTGTACAACAGACTCCAATATAAAAAAATAATTTATTGTTGATTTTTTAAAACCGCTCGACCGATTTCGATAAAATTTTAATGAGACCACCTGGAAAGTACCTATGCCCTTAGAAACAAAAAAAGAATTTTCCAAATCGGTGCAGGCGTCTTCGAGTAATCGGTGAAAAAAATATTCCGACGAATTGAGAACCTCCTCCTTTTTTTGAAGTCGGTTGAATAAGCATATGATAGAAATTAAAAAAAAGAAAATTAAATTTTTAATGAAATTTTTAATTTAGAACTTTAATCAAACCTTTAGGCCATTTCCTTGTGTATTGGTTTACAAAAAATCTATGTATAATTAAGTAACAGTACATACTATAAAACACGTAGACGTATAAAACATAATATTTAAATTTTTACTATAGCTTTTCCGAAGTTATTACCGGCCAACATTCCAATAAATGCATCGTATATTTTATCAAATCCTTCCGTTATGTATTCTCTTGTTATTAATTTCCCACTTTTAATCCACTCTACAAGTTGAGCGAATGCTTCTGGCCAATGTTCCATAAAACTCGACACTATAAACCCTTGAATTGTTAATTCTTTAGAGACGATATAAGGTTGCAAAATTGGAGCCTTTACTACATTGCTAGAAACTTTTTTTTTATAGAATAAGGGTGACAAACGAGCACACAGTCCACCTGATGGTAAGTGGTTGCTGTGGCCCATAGACATCTACATCTATCTTCGTTTGCGAATTTAAATGCAGATGCGTTGTCAGCCGTGAGGACTAAGATAGAATGCCTCTTTTCCAGTAAAAAGGGTCTTCGTTATAAACGCTAATGCTACCACAAACGGCTACTCTCCCTTTTGCATTCATTTGACTTATTATAATACTGCTTATTTCGCCGCCAACATTGTCAAAGTAGCAATCAATTCCCTTGGGTGCGGCTTCTTTAAGCGCCTTATCAATATCTGCTGTCTTGTAATTGATAGCCTTATCGAAACTCAGTTCTTTTTCAAGCCATTCTACTTTATCATCAGAACCTGCGAATCCAATAACTCTACAACCTTTGATTTTTGCAATTTGTCCAACGATAGAACCAACAGCTCCAGCAGCTCCCGTTACAACAACTGTCTCACCAACCTTTGGCTTACAAATTTCTAGTAGCCCAAAGTATGCAGTCGCTCCAGGCATGCCCACGGCTCCTATACCCAATGACGGCGATAAGTCCTTTAGATTGGGCAACTTATAAATCGTATTAGGTGGTTTCTGTGGTTCATTTGGATTTAAAATGGCATAATCGCACCATCCTTTATGTGTGATAATTCGTGTTCCTATAGGATAGGATGGGTTTTTGGAGTCTTCAACAACAGCAACTTGAAAACCGAACTGATCGTATGGTATTTTATTTAATCTATTATAAGCTCTTTGATAAGGGTCCACGCTAATCCACTCTGTTTTTGTAAGAATCTCGCCGTTTTGCAAATTAGGCAATTCGTAATCTATAATTTCGTAATCATCGCGTTTCGGAACTCCTTCAAAATACTTTTGAATTCGTATTTAAAACGATAAAGATTATATGTAAATAAACTTGTTATCACTATTGTTGCTATTGGATCTATTACGAATTTACGAAGCGTAAACATTAATAAAATATTTTATCGTTCAAACGTATTAAGACTTACCTAATTGTAATTTGTCAATAAAATATAAATTTTTGCTGGTTTATAACTAATAAATGCAATAAAATTGTTTAAAACTCAGCACAATCTGTTTCACTAAATGAGAACTGTTTCAACTAACCGCATCGTATCGATGACTAGTCAAATGTTAATAATTAATACGATGACCTTTGTACCTAGTACCTACTTATTCCAGCGGCGCGATGTTTTCTACCAAAAAAAAAACACAGTATGTAACTGTGATTTTTTTTTTGGTAGAAAAAAACTTTATACGTCGTTAATAAGAAAATATTGTTATTGTGCCATCACATCTCGAAAGCGAAGAAACACAATGACTCTCGAAAATATAGCACACAGACGCGGCGATAGAGATATCTGAAACATACCACTTTAGGTAGAACTTCAAGGTTAATTTGTTTTATCATAATTTAATTTTTAATGTCGTTGATTAAAACCAGTTTTTACAAATTTTATCATGATTAATTAACTTTATATTCGCGACGTATCGAGTCCTTTACAGCACCCATGCTAAAAGGGAGACTGAGGTGTTCGACGTCCCAATATCATAGTTAACCATGGCTACCTTCAGTTCTTTTCACTAAACTGTGGTTTCATTCAATGTATAGGGTTCGCGTAAACATAACAAAACGTTTTGATGTCATTTTCTTTATTCGATGGCGCGTGGTTATGAATGAGAGAGTACATTTTGAAGCTTAGCGATCGCCTTCAAAGAATGTTAAATTTTTATGGTGCAGTATAAAGCTAGGGAACCTTAATACACACAGACGTAGGCTTATATCTTTTGAATAGTTATAGGTAGCCGATTGAAATTTTCACAGAATATGTGTTATTATATATGGCAGATTTCCCAACTTGGGAAATATATAATAAAAATAAGAATAACAAGACGTCCCATACAAGAAACGTGTTTCTTTCAACGTTTTATGTTTTAGTTCTATTGTGAAAACAGTAAATGCGATTGCTAATCAGGTCGCGGGTTCGAATCCCGGGTCGGGCCAAAATTAGTCATTGAGTTTTTCTGTCAAGAAATTCTCAGTTGTAGCCCGGAGTAAACTGCTTGTGAAACCTGAGAGCGCAAGGTATTTTCCTAGTGGTTTAGACTTTAGACGTACGGAAAGTGTAAACGTGCACCAGGTGAATGAAACTAGAGAATTGGATGACATGCTTGGCAGGCGAGTAGACAACCGCACTTTATATTATTTTGAGTTGTTTTAAGGCAGGTGCATCTGCTCCAGTTCCATTTCCAGTAGCTGTTTAATGCCGTCCTCCATGGTGGCGCTATATCGGAGGCGTGGAGCAGAATTGCGGAACTCTTTTTCTTCTAGAAAGCCGACAATGCTGTATTGAAGATCGAAAACCGATTTCACTTTTGGCCGTGTTCACGTGCTGTTTTTGAGAATCATTATGATTCGTCTCGCACACAGACTTGACGACCAAGACAAAACCTTAGACTTAGACCTCTAGATCGAATTTCGGTCAGGGCGATCAGTCTCAACGGCTAGTCATCTGCGCAGTACAGGATTATAAGGCCCGAGTGTATTCGCAAGCACAGGTGCACTCTCTATTCTTTCACTCTCATAGTCCGATCGGACGGTTATCCGACACGACCGGAGAGATTAGGCACAAGACCAACGGCTTTACGTGCTTTCGGCACGGGGGTGAAACACCGCGAACTTCCTGACTCCGGGTTGCTAATGAGAATTCCTATACAGAAAACCCCTATAAATGACTCTTGTCCGACCCGGGATTCGAACCGGAGATCTCATGATCAGCAACCGCGTTTACGACCACGAGACCAACGAGGCAGTCAACCTTACCTTACTCAGACCATATACATACTCTTCGGCAAACTGTATTGAAGACCCAGGGGTACAATCTGACACTGATTGCGTCGTGATGTGCGGTTCCTTCAGCGGCGCCAGATTGACTGTCGGTGTTATGAGGTGCTAAAGTGTTTATGCACTAACGCTACGATGTTATCCGAGAACAGGGCCAGTATGCGAAACATATTCAACTGCAGAGAAGTATAAGACAGGGTGACAATGTTTCCCCCAATCTCTTCACCGATGCTTTGGAAGACGTTTTCGAGTTGCGGAACTAGAAAGGTGTACCGGTTTTCCGCACAATTTCATAAGCTCCGCTGTAATTCCTAAGTCTCGCCGAATGCGTTTCGAGATCACAGATCACATCTGTTGAAAACTGCAGTTTAATTTCTCGTCTAACAGTGAGGTTAAGAGTGTAATGGAAGGGTATTTGGGTTCTTCTGCGACGGGTATGTCCAAAGCTCCGACCGCATGGCAATTTTCCCTAGCTTGTCATTTATCTTCTTGACACTGAAAACGATTTTGTTATTCGAGCTGAAAGTTTTCGATGCTTTGGATTAGAACCGAAGGGGGGGGGGCACGGGGGGGGTACGAACTGTTTACTTCCTTAGACGTGATTTCTTCTATTTAACGTTAAAGTTTAGTGCACCATTCGTTGATCGCTACCAGTTTTCACCACGCACCACCGATTCATGCCAGTTGATTTTTACTGTGCGTATAGCTGCTATACTATGCGCAGTAGCTAGCTATACGCACAGTATAGAAATCATATTATCCTTGAATCAGCCATCTAATGATCCTGTACCATGACACGTGTTTCAGCGACTGTGCCTACCAAACGCAAGAACATCATGCAGACTGACCGGCTCCATCTCATTCACATAAATGATCTACACGCTATTGATAAATCAGCCATCCTAATGATAGTTTAGTCAATCCGTTGTTGTCTCTTGTACTAACCGTATTGTAGGTTTTGAAAGCATGCATGGATCTGGAGCAAGATCTAGAACTTCTCATACATCGCCTCCACAACTTCATAGGGATGATCCAAGGTTGGTACGTGAGACCTTGAGTGAATAACGTTTGATAGTTTTGAGTATAAGGTACGCAACCCTTTTTGACTGACACACTTCCTAAGTTGATCACGTTGTTAATGAGATCTTTGTTAACAATAAATATCATAACTCTTACACGATTACCAACAAACATCCCAATCAAAATTCTTGGGTGGGAACTGTTGTCTCCAACCGAATAAATAGTGGTTTGTACCTAAATTACGATTAGCCACGACAATGATTGTGAACGCTGTGCGTACGACCCGTGGGCGTGGTCCTGTATATCAATTACAGAGTACAGATTATTCTGCTGCTCTGAGGAACCCAGTAAGGAGTTAAGATTTAGTAAAGTAATATTTTAAAAATATTTGCTTATACCAACTATAAGTACTATAGTAGGCATTAGAAAGGTTTCAGGTTTCCATCAGGTGAGCTGCATGCTCGTTTGCCCACACTGCTATAAAAAAAAATACAAAAATGTAAATGGCTAGAAATGGCTAATTTTTAATTTATTTTTCATTGTCACTCACAAAGAGAATATAATCACTACGTTTAGTCCACAGAACACAATTACTTTCTACCAAGAGAAGAACGCCAACTTCATACTAAAAAAAGGAAACACGTGTTTATAAATGTACACGAAAAGCGCCTCGGTGGGCGCCCATATAAAACTTTTTTAGCGGGAATTTCAAACCTTTGTATTGTGTAACTTTGAACTTTTTATTTAAGGCATATTCGAGTAATTTTGGCTCAAGCCTCACAAACCTATGGGGTAATTTCCCATACATTTGAGAGGTTGCACCAAAATTACTCGAATTTACTTTAGAGGAGTATGTGATAAAATAAAACTAAAAATAGGTATAGTTATGTAATTTTATTTTTGGAAGATATTGTTTTATACACTATATATTATTATTTATGTTTTCTATTGCTTTTGCAGATAATATTTCCACGCGTAATATTGATTTATAACATATGTTATCGTGAGAGCTATTCTTCACAGAACATTAACGTAAATTTAAATCAGCAAAATTCTCATGTCGGAAACTTAACTCAGCCCAAATACATGATCTGAAATAGATAAAATTCGAGTTAATATAGTAATAATCCCTACAAATAACGATGAATAAATTCAAAATGCTTAAAGACTTACCACAATATTATCAAAAAAAAATCTATTTTTATTGTAGGAAACCTGCAGAAAGTGATCGGATGAATATCTCATACAGAGTCAGTATCTCACAAAAATCTTCACACACACAATCGCGAAGAATTGCCTATAAACGAAAATGAAGTATTCTGAACCGATAATAACTGAATTAAAGCAAAACGCAATAACAAATATTAAAATCTAAATCATTTTAAATAAATTTGAATCAATTTCAGAAAATATTTTCAATATGAAAGACGTTGACAAACAAATGTCATTTTTTTCTTCTTTTAGTTCATGGCTTCTCTTGATAGAATTCTGCTAATATTTAATAATTTAATTTTAATCAACTAGTAGGTCAATTAATTGTGCAAAGCTCAAAGTAATATGTATATAATTACTGTAAGGTGCAAACAAAAGAAAAAATATAGCATAGAATTAAAAATTTTCAGTTTCTTCCGATATAATAGTTATGTATATTTGTACCTAATTTTTAAAATGGCAATCTGAAACAACGCGAAAGAATGAAACGGCGATATCTTTTTCTCGCTTTAATTTCACACGCCCACCCCACACATAGATAAAATTATGATTGTGTGCAAGTTTCTCGGGCTTCATACAGAGTTGCATCACCCTGTTTAGTCACTCACATCAACACAAGTCATAAATAAATCATGTTTGACATTTTAGTCCGTTTCGCTAATTTTATTTAGGGTGATAATAGGTACTGTTTAAAATTAACAATTTTGTGCAAAATTACGGTTATATCTAAAAAAAGAAATGGCTAGTGGTGATTCTTCTCATCCTAAATATATGACATATTCAAATTCAGGACTTCCCATAATAGGAGCCATGTTTGATTATGTGGACACCAGCGTTGAATATTTCTGGACTAAGACATTTGCTCGCGCTGAGAAAATTTATGTGCGCAGGTCGAATGCTACATTATCTACTCCGTTTATAACGCTGCAGGGCTAGCATGGGCGGGGGACAAAAATTTTATCCCCCGATTATATCCACTGACAAGATATAAAATTATCTTGTTATGTCAAACGGGGAGAAGCATATCCCCGTTTGACATAACGAGTAGACATGTATCCCCCGTCCGTAGCATGGAGCCAAATGAAAGATAAAAAATTATGCTTTTTGACATTCGAAAGGGACAATTTTATCCTAGTTCATTAGATGTGGGTTGAAGTTTATATAGGAAATAAAGTGCTTGTGCGTCTTGGTATGTATCTATGTAACGGAATTTTTGAATGTGATTTTCATCGCCTTCAAAACGTCGTATTGATTTGAAACTTCGCACACTTATCAAGGACCGATGACAATGCAATAATTTAAATAGTTTGTCACCATTATCCTTGCCAGGGTCCTCAGGATTTGCGAATAATTCATAAAACAGCTACGATTTCTGCCAGTTCAATCTACTGTAAGACGCGTAAAAGAACTTCGTAATTTGTTGAGGGCTTGAGGGTCACTTTTATAGTTAGATATTTGTAAAATCTGTTGGCGGTTAGCGAGTTTATTAATAAATTTATTAATGTTCATCCATTACAGCCTATAAAAGTCCACTCTTGAACATAGACCTCCCTCATAGATTGCCTCATAGGGAGATTTTGCAATAGTTGCCGCGCTTGGCAAGCGGGTTGGTAACCGCCGTAATTAATTAGTAAATATAATAAAATTTATAATAATGTTATTAATAATAAATTTATTTAAAAGAAATATTTTATAGACGTTCGTACAGTATATGATATATTTCACCAATTTTATTATACTTATAAACATTTTTTCTTGGAAAATACACTTCTACATATCAAGAGAAGGCAAAGTAATATTTGGAATTTTTATTAAAATCCGATTCTTTTTTCGTTATTTAATAAAAGTATCATTATTTTTAAAGAGGCATTTGATTCGAGTTCCTGTTTGCTTCTGACGAATTTCAACAGGCATCATTATTAATGAAAACAATGTTAAACTTCTAAATATTAAAACGTATTGAATTACAATGGAATAATTTATCTGAATTATTAATTATTTAGTGAATTTTATCGGAAGGAGCGTGTTTTCTTTAGTTTTTTAAACTATTATTTATTTATTATATCTTATAAAATTTTGTTGTTTTTTTATTAATAATTGATAACCTAGAAAACTTCTGTGTTAGTTCTTATTGCGTGTTTTCATTTTCCTTTTGTTTTACCCGTTTGTTTTTATTCATATTTTTTATTACAACCTGTCGGAAATATCTGCGAACCTGGCTTGATGACGTCATGCAATATGGAGAGATAGCAAAAAAAATCGAGATGTAAAAATGAAATATATTTTTTGTGCGCCAATTTATTTTTATACTTCTATACAAAGCCTTAAAATAAATTTAAAATAAAAAATACATTCCTATTAAAAATAAAACTATTTGTATATATCAATGTAACGCTTTTATACTGGAAAAAGTAAATGCAAGAAACCATATTAAGTATAAAAGTTTGTTGTTAGAAATGCTTTTTTTAGTAGTTTCTATTCTAGGGTAAGTATAATAAATTAAAATGAAATAATTTTCAAGCCATTTAATTAGCAGGTATTTAACATTAAAATTCTAATTTAAAACAATTAAGTACTGTCATTTTCAAAAGTGGTCTATTAATTTTTTAAAAAGCCTCAACACCAGACATTGTTTCGCTGTGGTTGTTGTCAAATTCTTCATTGTCGCTGAAAATGTTGTCATCACTTTCGTTGTCACTATCTTCTCCACCTAATGAAATTACTAATTCCTGTTCCTCAAGTTCATACAATCTATCAGCATGCCAAAACTTGTCTCTTAAGCGATCGACATGGTTGCATTCTTTTTTCCAATCTTCTGGGGTTATACTCTGTATCGCTTCCTTTGTTAGTCTTTCTATATCTTTTTCTGATTGGTCTACATTTTTGTCTGCCACCCTTTGCTTCATCAAATTCCAAACATACTTAATTGGGTTAAGGTCACAATGGTAGGGTGGCAGACGTAATACCTCTTGTCCATGAGATCTAAATATTTCATCGATGAAATATACCTTCTCGGGCTTATGTCTTTTAATTAACATATACAGTTCTCTTTTTGTCATTTTCTCGTCAAATTCGATGTTGTGTTCTTGCAGCCACATTTGCATTTCGTTTTTACGTGCACTGAAATTTGGCGGCTTATTCACCTGCTTGCTGTGGTACGGTGCGTTGTCCATGACAATGATACCGTTGGGTGGAAGATTCGGTATCAATTTCTCTTCGATCTATTTTGTAAAATTTGATGCATCCATTTCGTCATGGTAAGATAATCATGATAATCACCGGTTGTTGACTTACATTTATAAAGGAGCTCGGCACCTTGTACGAAACCATTCTCATTGCCTGCGTGTACCACAATCCAGCGCTGACCAGGAGAGTGATTAGTTCGAATACTGGAATCACTACTATTTTGCCAACATTTCGAGACAGTGTAATGTGAATGTATCCAGGTTTCGTCGATGAAGGTCACTGGTTTTTTTTCGGCACCACATTCGTCATTTTCTTTCAATCGCCTTAAATATTTTGCTCTCCAGGCTGCTATTTCAGGTCTTTGCACCATAAAATCGCGTTTACGTTTACATTTCTTAAACCTGTACCCCAAAGAATTTATTAGTATATTTATTAGGGATGTTATAATTCTAAAAAATATATAGTAGGCCAATCAACTATACTTAAGTAAAGCCTGACTGTGGCGTGAGGCTGTTAATAAAAGCCCAAGCACCAAAATATTCTTATAAAATAAAATATTAATTTGAAACACACTATTACCATGTACTGTTATTTACAGGTAATATCCCCGATATTTGATACAAAAAGTAGGCCCCCCAACTAGTGGCAATCCCAGTACTAGCCCTAAAAGTATGACGGAGCTCTATAACATAGACATGGTTTTCTCCCATTGTAGGAAGATATTGCCGTAATCGTCGCTTGATAGGACAAGCGATCTCAGTACCAGACATTCGCATTTTTTTAATGCTACTCCACCTCTTCGATTTGGATGTTTTAGATCTGGAATATTATACGAAATGGTATAGCTATAGCATCATCTATCAATATCTTTGGTTATGAGATCATTTTGGTTTTTCTCAGAGACGACCACCCACTCATCTATTACACCGTTCAAAAGTCCACAGTTGGACATAGGCTTCCCCCATAGATTGTCCGATCCCCCATAGATTGGCAGCTGCTATTTTTTATAATTTTAGTTGTTTCCATGTTGATAACGATTATGACGAAATAAAGTGCTTGTGCGTCTTGGTATGTATCTATGTAACGGAATTTTTGAATGTGATTTTCATCCCCTTCAAAACGTCGGATTGATTTGAAACTTCGCACACTTATCAAGGACCGATGACAATGCAATAATTTAAATAGTTTGTCCCCATTATCCTTGCCAGGGTCCTCAGGATTTGCGAATAATTCATAAAACAGCTACAATTTCTGCTAGTTCAATCTACTGTAAGCCGCGTAAAAGAACTTCGTAATTTGTTGAGGGTCACTTTTATAGTTAGATATTTGTAAAATCTGTTGGCGGTTAGCGAGACTATTAATAAATTTATTAATGTTTATCCATTACAGCCTATAAAAGTCCACTGTTGAACATAGACCTCCCTCATAGATTGCCTCATAGGGAGATTCTGCCATAGTTGCCGCGCTTGGCAAGCGGGTTGGTAACCGCCGTAATTAATTAGTAAATATAATAAAATTTATAATAATATTATTAATAATAAATTTATTCACAAGGAATATTTCATAGACGTTCGTACAGTATATGATATATTTCACCAGTTTTATTATACTTATGAACATTTTTTCTTGGAAAATACACTTCTACATATCAAGAGAAGGCAAAAGAATATTTGGAATTTTTATTAAAATCCGATTCTTTTTTCGTTATTTAATATAAGTATCATTATTTTTAACGAGGCATTTGATTCGAGTTCCTGTTTGCTTCCGACGAATTTCAACAAGCATCATTATTAATGAAAACAATGTTAAACTTCTAAATATTAAAACGTATTGAATTACAATGGAATAATTTATCTGAATTATTATTTATTATTTAGTAAATTTTATCGGAAGGAGGAAGGGCGGCGTAAGGGAATCCACTACCCCGTATCATCCCGTGGGTCTGGGGTGGAAGCTTTTTTTACAATAAAATGTTTTTTTTAAAATGTTAATCACTATTTTCTTATTTTAAACTTATTGAAAATTATTTTCTACTTTTTAGTTCGGTTATCTTACAAAAGCGTGTTTTCTTTAGTTTTTTAAACTATTATTTATATATTATATCTTATAAAATTTTGTTGTTTTTTTATTAATAATTGATAATTAACCTAGAAAACTTCTGTGTTAGTTCTTATTGCGTGTTTTCGTTTACCTACTGTTTATAACGTACCAAAGAGGGTATCTGTAGTATGGCGGTATGTGTGGAGAGCAGAAGAATAACAATAAGAAATATAGAATAGGTTACTATCTAGTGAATAACTAGATATACAATATATTAGTCGGTAGTTACCTACTATATAGCAGTAGTAAGTTATAATCTCACCAAAAACATAAATGTGGCATTTACGAGTATGTGTCCACAGCGGCAGTTTCGTGAACGTTGTACATTTCTATAGCTATGATTTAAAGAACTGCTGTATTTTTATACAGGTACAGTTTTATACGTGGTAGAGCCATGCTGTAGCTATATTAATTGTATAGTTGTAGCACGAATGGGTCGGCTCGCTAGCAGCTTCATGCTGCTGTGTTTCGTATGGTGAGTGTAGAGAACCGGAGACCCTTTTTACTGGAATAGAGGGATTCCATCTTAGTCCTCACGGCTGACAACGTATCTGCATTTTGATTCGCAAACGAGGATAAATGTAGATGTCTATGGGCCACAGCCACAGCAACCACTTACCATCAGGTGGACTGTGTGCTCGCTTGTCACCCTTTTCCTATAAAAAAGTAGTTTTGTCAAATTTCAAGTTTCTAAGTAAGTGTATCACACTTGTGTGTTTGCATGTCCAATAAGGCCCTTTGATACCTAGAATTCCGAATTACATGTGTAGGCTAGACATAATAGTTCTTCAGTTATTAAGGTCTTAAAAGTCGCATTTTTAACCGACTTCAAAAAATAAAGATGTTCTCAATTTGGATGTTTTTTTATGTATGTTCGGGCATAACTCCCTCATATATAGACGGATAATTATTTTTTGTTAGAAAGAGGTTTATTGCGAAATGGTTTCATTTAAATTTCATAAAGATCTGATGATGAGTTTCGGTGACAGACGACGGAACTCCTCAATAAATGCCAGCAAATCAATCGCGATTGCTGTTATCGCATATCTATGCATCGTTTCACACAACATAACATCACGCCTGTACCCTCTAAAGGCTACGTAGATATGTTCAGTATACCACGGTTCATCCTCATTTCTGTCAATGTTTTGTCTGAAAAAATTTTACCACTTGTATTTGAGACGTAATTGATTTATTATTTTGGCCAACCCTGATGAAACATTTTTAAGATTACGAATGAAACATTTTTTTTATTTCTAAGTTGTAATCTCAAAATAACGACCACTATGGTTAATGTAATTTCGTTCAGACGAATTAGATATAAGCAAAACGGTTATGGCAATGCCTTTTCCCGTATAATTCTTGTAACTTCTTATAACTTTGAAATTAACTTATTGTCAGTCTTCAAATTCAATCTCCAAAACGACCACGACGGAAAATTCGAAATTATTAATTAAAGTATTTATGTATATGCATAATATTATACGAGTATGTTTAATATTTTATCGTTCTTTAATTCAGGACTTATGTTTGTCCACAGAAATTTTATGCTGTATAGAAGCTTCGGATGCACTTGTAATATTAATTAGCTGCTTGCTTGTATGGAATGCGTCACGTGTGGTAAATGTATATTTGTTGTTAAATGAAACACTATTTAATAGGTATAAGTTTATTTTAAACTCAGAAGTCCACATATATCTATTACGTTACTAATTAACCTTGACTACAGCCTTACCAATATTTTCTCCCGCCAACACACCCACGAATGCATCATACAATTTATCAAAACCTTCAGTGATGTGCTCTCTGACTTTTAGTTGCCCAGTTTTAATCCATTTTATAAGTTGATCAAACGCTTTAGGCCATTCATTTGCCCACCTCGAAACAATAAAACCCTCAACTCTAATCTGATTCATAACCAAATACTGTTGCAGAACTGTAGCTTTAGACATTTTATCTGGATCATCGTTGTATGTACTGATGCTTCCGCAACACGCCACTCTCCCAAATGTATTCATTTGCCTAATGATTCTGCTACTAATTTCCCCGCCGACATTGTCGAAATAACAGTCAACACCTTTAGGAGCAGCCTCTTCTAAAGCTTTCGTAATATCCACGGTTTTGTAATTGAAAGCTTTGTCAAAGCCAAGATCGTTTTCTAACCATTTGACTTTTTCATCGGAGCCTGCGAAGCCGATAACTCTACATCCCTTAATTTTAGCAATCTGTCCAACGATTGACCCTACAGCACCAGCAGCACCAGTTATAACTACAGTCTCGCCTGATATCGGTTTACAAACTTCTAAGAATCCAAAATAAGCAGTTGCTCCAGGCATGCCAACGGCTCCAATTCCATAAGACGTAGGTAAATCTTTTAGATCAGGTAATTTATATGGTCTTCTTAAGGGTCATCAAGCATCTTTACTATGCCGTAATCACACCAACCTATATGGGAAACTACTTTTACTCCAACTGGGTATTCGGAATTTTTGCTTTCTATAACTTCGCCAATTTGAAAAGAAAACTGATCAAAAGGTGGGGTGTACATTGAATTAAAAGATCGTAAGTAGGGATCTACGCTAATCCACTCCGTTTTGACGATAACTTCTCCATTCTTTATGGGTGGTAATTCATATTCTACTATTTCGAAATCATCACGCTTAGGGACTCCTTGGAAGTTTCTCTTTACGACGTACTTCCGTGCTTTCACCATATTGATAGACTTCGATAAAATTCGAAACCTGAAAACAAAGATGCAAAGTATTTTTATAAAATTTTAGTTTTTAGAAACAAACGCGACAAAATGAAAACAGAGACAAAAATTATTTAGTGTTCTCAAATTTGCACAGATTTGGCAAGTTCAGAAAATAATTTTTCATTACATTTAAAATACCAAAAGGAAAAACCTTTAATTTAGACTTGACGTGAATGAACATATTATTATAGCCCTGATGTCAAATTCCCTTTGAGTGAACTGTCATACAGATTTATTCGATACTAGCGATCCACCCGGCTTAGCATGGGTGATTTCTGGATCTCGACAACAGCGCCATCTACCGGGTCCAATTGTGAATCGTTCAAGTCATCCAGGGACCCACACAAACACACACAAAAAATTTCATAAAAATCGGTCCAGCCATTTTCGAGTTTTTATATATATAGAGATATTAAAGTTTAATCAACGAAGCTTTTTTAATTGTTTTAACTTTTTAGGTCGAAAATAGTAATACTATTGTGATCTTGATAACATTGTAAGGTTAATCTACGAGTATATATAATTAATACGTGAAGGGAAAACTTGTACTCCTATATTAAGCATATTGCGCGCACGGAGGAATGTGTGATTTGGCATAGTTAAAATTGATATGGAGAAGGAGGGCAGAAAGTTAAAATTTATTTAAAATATGTGTTACTACATTAATTAAATTAAACATAGTACCACAGACTAATATGATGCTTACGTACATTATGTACGTTCATACTGCCAGTCAGAGTATGTACCAAAGAGCATATTATAATCACTACATTTTAGGTAATAAAGGCAGAAAAGATTTTAATTTATATTTTTTATTATTTATCTGTGTTTTATATATTAATTGCAACCTTAAAAAATAATTACGGTCGAATTTAGACCACTAGTATATAGGTACTATAAAACGGTTAAATTTCTAGATTAATTTTAATCCATCCATCCATTCATTACAGTCCATAAAAGTCCACTGCTGAACATAGGCCTCCCTCATAGATTGCCTCATCCCCCCTATGATATTATGTATATAATTATGTATGGATATTCTTACACCGCCACTACGCGGATTAATTGTAATATATAAATATAAATACAATTACTAATATACGGATAAACATCTTTTAATTGATACAAAGATTTACAAAACTAAATTTTTTATATAAATAGGTACCTAGAACCCTAATTACTTATAAGTAATTTTCGTTTAGGTCCCCCTAAAATCGTACCCCTAATTTTAGTTTTGGTACTTATTAATTAACGCATTGATATAATAATTAAATAACTCATATTTATATTGACTTGCCGTTAGAATTTTTGTAGCGTTTAAAAAAATGTCTATAGTTCAACGGAATAAGCTGTAAGGATAAGTAACAAAATTTATACAAAGTCCATTTAAAAAAAATACTCACAATTAAATCTTTCCTCCGAGACCAATCCGTTTAATAATAACAACGAACTATAACAGTTATTTATTTTAATATCGAATGAAAAATGTTCTTTTATACACAGTTCAAGCTGTTTATGCAAAAAAACGCTAGTAATACTAATACGACACAAGATGTCGGCGATAGTCGTCGTCCCGTCAACAATACGTATGAATAGGTATGTGCAAGGACGAATGAGAATGAGATTGCGATTGAATCACTAAGCAGCGTTGCCAACTCTACGGATTTTTCTGTAGATCTACCATCGATCACTAATAGTGATCGATGTTAGATCTACGGAATTTTTTCATCGTCTACGGAACTACGGATTTTGAGTTGAAATCTACGGAATTTGATTTCCTTGTTAATTTTTTTTGTACTTCACAGTCCTTTCAGAATAATTAGATTCTTAAAAACTTAACAAAAAAAACAACATTTTTATCCTGAATGTGAACTTAGCCGACAATCGACAATCAAAAATTTTAACAATCGAAGTAATTCTTTTAATTTAACTTTCCACAAATATTTAAGTGTTAACTATTTTATTTGTTTTTTACTAAAAATAATTTAATTAAAAGAAAACAATTAAGTTTTACTTTTTCTGCACATCTGTAGCATTTCCCCTTCTTTTTTAATATTTAAATAGTACTAAAAATACTATTTTCGATATACACGTAAAATTATCACGAGTTTATCGATGTCATTATAAATTTTGTTATAGCATTTTATTGTTGAATTAAGCATTTGAGCTGAGCATGGATGCCATTACTCATAAAAATCGACGTCAATTTAAGGAGTGCTTTAAGTTGCTCTTTCTCTCTGCATTAAATGAGAATAGAAAGAGACAGGTATAGAGTTAATTATGCTCAATTAAATTAAGCGTTTATCGACGATTATAAATAAGGCCGGAACACCTCAAAAAGTAGAGTAATTTTCGAATAGGTGTTCCAACATAGTTCTAATGTAGCAGAGACAGCTCGCATTATATATGTTGCACTTGAAGAGGATGCGATTGACCGAACGCACTGTGCGTTTTGGTTTAATCGCTTTCGTAGTGGAAACTTTGATTTGAAGTATGAACCACGAGGATATAAAATAAAAAACCGACTCGTCAATTGATTTGCACCATTATTGGTCCACGATAACACGAACCCATGGTATTATCACTCGTCGAACCATTTTGAAAATTACAAAACCTGCAGTTAGAAACCATATATACATCATCTTTTGTAGGCATATTCGCCAGACCTAACCTCAACTGATTACCATTATTTCGCAATTTGTACAATTTCCCGCAAGGAAAAATTTTGTTCTCAGGAAGTTGTGCGAAATACCTTCATAGACTTTGTAGAGTCCAGATTTCCAGAGTTTTATCGCAAAGGCATAAAAGATTCCCTCTAGATCGCAGAAGTGTATAATGAAGGTAAATACTTCGATTTAATAAATATATACATTCTTACAAAAAAAGGAGTTTGGATTTTTAAAAGTATAACGGCAATTTCATACTTTAACATCTAATAATACTTTCAAAGAAATAATCATAACTAGATAAAAGTAACGGCTAGTTGGTATTTTTTTAAAACGAATTTAGGAGTTATTTTTTTTAATAAAAGACGTATCCTTTTTTTAATGTTTATATTTCACAAATAGGAACTTTAAAGGCATACGTGTACAATAAACCTAAAATAAAGCTATAACCAATATACTTAACGCTAAACATAAATAGTATAAACGTTTCGAGAAAAAAGACAATTAGTAAGACATATATAGATATACATATTTATTTAAGATTTAGTCCTACTCACCTTTACGCTTTTTTTGTAAATAATAAATATAAGTAAAAAAATATCTTTATATACGATTGAATAACATTCAAAGTTGTTATATCACCACACAGAGCATTTATGTTTGGGATTCATTGGCGAGCCTAGTGGACAATGAAATTCCTTTGCGAACTCGTGCGAGTTTGATAGAGTACCGATGACACGGAACCGACCCGGAGAGTGCACTGCAGTCTTTAATTTATTGCGCATTGCTTCAGGACGCATTGCTCCACACCATACCTTTAAATAATCAGATACTTATTTGCCTATATAATTATTACGTAACAGATGATTAATTGTTATTCGCATGTCAACATGAATATTTTTTTTTCTGAATGACTACATAAATCATTACGTTTATTTTTTCTTTAATCTAGACTGAAAACAAAAGATAATATAAATAAGTTTTAAAAAGTTTGTAACTCCTTATATATTTTTTAATTAAATTTGGTTTTTATTATGTTATATAAATATAAATTAATATGTAACATAATTAAAATCTACTAAATTAGATTAATTAAATAAAAATAAAAGCAGTCGCAGAAGATAGTTATGCAAAACAATCCACATTGGATTCAAGAGTTATTTTTTTTTACTTATATTCTGCCAGTGCTTGACTGCTACAATACAATATTATGCCAAAATGATATTAAATAAATAAATAGGCTAAAAGTTGCAATTAATGCAGTTCCAAAGTTAAAACGTCAGTATCGCAAAAGCAAGTTTTTGTGCGTTTGATCCTTTCTGTGGCTGCGTCCAATTAAGGTCGTTATCATTTTCTGACTTGGCTTGGCAGCAACATACGCAAGCGGATTGTTACTCTTGACTTAAAGTATGTTTAATGGTTTGAAGTGGTGGGTTTTAATGGTTTATCCAATGTAAAAGAGTTGTGCTTTTGTGTATTAAGACTGCGCCAAGGTTATTTTCAATTCAATTTTAAACAAACTAACATTTACATTTTGATGATATTTTTATGGGGTACTTATGGGTTCACCTGTATTGTTCTTAGCTATAGTTGACCCCTGTAGGTGGCGCTGTTTTCAAAATCCATAAATCACCCGTGCGAAGCCGCGGCGGAACGCTAATATACACTATGATCCGCCAATGCAATGGACTGATTTTTTTGATAGATTCAACAAGAGAAAGGGATTTCTATATACCTGAGCAAAATTAAGGAAAAATAGTTGCGTGTGAGTGTGATTTAATCCAGGTAAGGTCTCATCTGCAGGACCGTTTTGACGTAGCCACTTTAAATAAGCATGAAACGCTTGCTTTACGCCGCCATTATCAGCAATGTTCTCTCCCTGAAAATAATTATTAAAAGATTTTAAGATTTTTTTTTAATACGATAAGAGTGACGCGAGCACACAGTCCACTGGATGGTAAGTGGTTGCTCTGACATCTACATTTAGTTTTAGTTGCTCTGACATCTGCATCTACATCTATCCTCGTTTACGAATCAAAATGCAGATGCGTTGTCAGCTGTGAAGACTTAAGATGGAATGCCTCGATTCCAGTAAAAAGGATCTCCGGTTCTCTACACTCACCATACGAAACATAGCAGCGTTCGAAACATAGCAGCGTTAAGCTGCTATTTTACGCTGGTATTCTGTGAGAGCGTGATCCTACCACGGTCGAGCCGACCTATTCGTGCTACAACATACAGCTGCAGCGTGGCTCTACCACGATGCAATAAGGTCTTTAAACTGTGGTACTAGGCAGAAAAGGAGTTCTACAATCTAGTGAATTTAATTAAACAATCCTTATGTTAATCTCTTTTTGTTGGATTCCCTTAAAAATTCATATGTGCATTTAAAAAACAAACAGTTCGAGAAAAAAAACAAACACTCGAAAAACTTTACCCTCCTTCTGGGTCAGTCAGGTAAATATTAAAACATAAGACCAATGCAATCTTAAAGAGATATAGGTAACTTATTCTATAAAATTGATAAACGTACAAATGAATTAAAAAAATGAATTATTAGTTTCACGCTTTGGAGTTTAAGAATTTTATTATAAACTTGTTTATATGTATGTACCAAAAGTATTTGTAAATAAAAAACATGATGTGTGCAGTTCACACGTGGTAGGAGTGAAACCTTCAGAGAACTAAACTTCGTGAGAATAAGAATAAGACGAATGTAGAGCATCAGAGGTAGGATAATAAGAGGGGACCGAAATAATAGGAAACACTGTGTACTGTATCCCATCTCATTCTCTCGCAGGCTAAATCCTATAGATGTATAAATGTTTGTCTTTTTAGTGTCGCTTTTTCGTTTCATCGCGTTTCAAATCACAACGATTCTAAAGAAGTTTCCACTTCAAAAATGGTTTTGAAACACATCGCGACGGTTGGAAATGGTTTGTTTTGTGTCATATTAATATATTATATTTCTATTTTCTTTATTTACGAACGTATAAGTAGTATTTTCAATTATAGAATAAAATATAATAATTTTTGTTCAATATAGATTATTACATAATACTTATTGAAAGTCGTTTTTATTTACCAATGGTTCGGAAAATACCTCTGGCCTGGGAAGAACCAGCAAGAAACCCAGCGGGACTTTTTTTTAAATATTTTTCACTTTAGAACTATTTTGTTTGTACAATTTTTAAATGAATTTTAATAGAATCAGCATGGTGGCGATCACCTCATTCCCAGGGGATATTTTCATTTATGTATTCTTTGATATTATAATAACCCTTTTTGTACAATTTTTCTTTAATAAAACACTTAAACTTGTTTATTGACAAATTATGTACATTTTCTGGGATTTTTTTGTAAAAGCTATTATATTTATAGATTATATGAAATTATAAGAAGGGATCAATTTTACATTATCTACTTTAACGATTACCTGAGTGTTAATTCCGTCTAGTTTCATATTGACTTCAGGCACGACATATCGTCCGTACTGGTCAATGAGGCACTGAGCACGACGGTGGAAAGCCTCAATAGCTGTGTCCGACCACCACCGGTGCAAGTTGCCTTCACAGTCAAAGAGGCGGCCTTTGTCATCAAATCCGTGGGTGATTTCGTGCCCTAAATATAACTTTATTTTAGTTTCTTACATAGTTTAGCAGAGCCGTGGTAGCTCGGATGGTTAGCGCTCGCTGTAAGTTTCACAGTACGCGAGCAACTCGGGTTCGATCCCCGCCGGCACCAATGAAATTCTTAATTGCAATTTTAAGTGCTGATTTACCACCTGCTCGGTGGTGAAGGAAAACATCGTGGGAAAACCTGCATGTCTGAGAAATAAGAAAAAAATATTTCGAAGACTTGTGAAGTTTGCCAACACGCATTGGGGCAACGCGACGGACATTTCCTTGCCCTAAAACCCTCTCAGAAATGAGAGGAGGCCTGTGCCCAGCAGTGGGACGTATATATGCTGTAACTTTAACTTTAACCTTTAACATAGTTTTGCTATATATGACTAGCTGATACCCGCGACTTCGTCCACGTTGCTTATACACATCTCTGAACACGTGCTTATAAAATCGTTGTTTCTTAAAACTTTAATAACTTTATATTAAATGAATATATCGCAATAATTTTTTGTTAGATAAGGGCCAAGTGTCTAAGAAATAAAACTTAGAAAACCTAACTGAAATCTATCCAGTAGTTTTTCCGTGATGGGCGCACAACTGCAAACCTCTATCATTTTATTTACATAATATATAGATTAATAAATTTTGCTTTTTTGTTGCAGTGTGGTGGCGGCTTAAGATAATTCTTCGCACATTTCGTCCCGTGGGTGTCGCAGGAGGCAAATATGGGATATCTCTTCTTAATTTAAAAAAAAGGCGTTACCCCTACTCTAGATTTTTTCCTGTATCGCGGATGCACAGTGTACATACATAGATTGCATAAGGACAAACATCCAGACCCGGAACAATTATTTGTAGGGTATACTAATAATTGTTCCGTGCGGGACTCGAATCCGCGGCCTTCAGCTCCACAACTCATTGTTAAGCTACTGCGCCGTGGAGCCTTCTATTATAGCCGTCTATTGTTGTAGGGTAGATACAGAATACTTATTAGTAAGAATAATGTGCAAGTAATGATAATTGATAAGGAAATGATTATTGTATGTCTTCTTCTTTATTAATCCGCTAATAGTTCACTGTTAGAAATGAGCCTCTACTGCAGTAAGTAGGCCGTAATCGCCACCATGGCGATTGGCAACGATGATATTTAAATCTTTTTGCTTTACTAGTGGTTTATACGGAATAATAAATGCGCGAATTGTTGATGTTGATGTTGGTAAGGATACATTTTTTTTAACGGGAAAAGTGACTGTGAATTAACTAATTTTTACTAAGTAGTGGCGGTGTAAGAATATCCACTACCCCATATCGTCCCGTGGTTGTCGTAAGAGGCGACAGAGGGAAACAAATCAGGAGATGGGCAGCAGTGTCTTCCTAATAACCGCTAAAAATAAAAACTGCGGTTGCAAATATCGCCCCTATGAGGCAATCTATGGGGGAGGCTTATGTTCAGCAGTGGACTTTAGTAGGCTGTAACGGTAACGGATTAACTTATTTAGTTTGTGTGACAGTCGCACTTTGCAACTGAAGAACTGAAAAAATTTTGAAAACAGTCGAAATAAATTAATTTTTATTAACATATAGTTGAATAAAAAGTTTTTTTTTATACTTATTAACTTGACTGGTCATATTATATAGGCCATTATCACGACGTAAAAAAAACCTACTTACTCTTTCCTTGAAACCACACATTGTATTCTGAGGTAAAGACAGACGCTAGCAAACAATTTCACTCCTATGCTGTACGCATTACGAATTTTTTATAAGTATCTTTTTACAAGTGTATACAGATGGCGCAATAGATGTAAGTTATAATAAAGAAGATTATCACTAACCAATTACAACACCGATGCCGCCGTAGTTGAGCGAACGAGGAAAATGTCGATGATAAAACGGAGGTTGTAAAATTCCAGCAGGAAACATTATTTGATTTTTATTTCTGCTGTAGTAAGCGTTGACGACCGCTGGCGCTGTGTTCCAAAGTGACTTGTTCACTGGTTGTCCGATTCTAAACGAAAAAAAATCATTAAAGGTGATGCAAATTCGTCATTACCGTATATTTCATACGCACTGTAACTTTGAATGCCTCGCATAACCCATAATACGGCACATACTGTAGTAATGTGGCGCATGAGGCTGCACAGGAATGAGACGCGTGGGGCGCGTACAGCACGAACGGTGTTGGTAAATGTACAATCACCTTTAATGTCGATTTAATATTATAAGAATACAAGATTTGTTGCAAATTTTACACAGAAATGACAAAGTTAATTTGCAAGATATGTTCAAATACCTCATAGCCTCCGATTGACGGTGGTACAATATCTGGTATATTCTAGATCTGTCATACCCAGACTAGCGTCATAAGTGCGAGATATCTGGTAGTGCGATCATTAAACTACCTGTCAAGCCTGGTAATGAGGGCTAATAATTTTATGCTCACCAGATGTCGCTAGTTGACAGTGAGGTAAAGTTCAAAAGTTTTTTGTTACACAATGTAATTTAATTGAGAAGTTAGCTTTTAATAAAAGTTTATTAGTTTCTAGAGTATTATATTAATACACAAAACAATGCATCAGTGGTTTGCTCTTTAATTTTTTGCACATTATAACTTTTTTTTTAATTTTTCTACTTTTATGAATATCTGTGGTTTGGTTTATTTATTTTTAATCTTATTAATATAAAATATAGCTAATAGTACAGAAAGAAACAATAACCTTTACATTTTCCGAACAAATTAATTTCCCCGCTATGAAATCTGTCAAATATTATACCTCACTTTCTAGTGGCGCCGCCCTGGTGGCAGAAAAAGTCGTGGATGCCCTCATTGTGGCTAATCTTATTTGCATTGGGAGAGATCCACTTCCACATTGGACTGTAACGGGCTGATAAATAAGAAGTAGAATAGTATAAAGTAACGTGTCTTACCGTGATTGTTCCATTTTTGTCAAATGCTGTAATATATTCAAAATATTCTCAAAGTATTTATCTGGATGAATTTTCACTTCTTTATATCTATCATCCAATTCTTGCTTGCTTAGTATAAAATCAGGATATCCGATTCTGAGCATCATGGAATCTACTTTATGAGCGGCTAGTTTTTTGGTCGAGCCATCGATCCAATCAGTCATACGTAGCAGCTCTCGGAAAGATTGCTGAATTTCCCTTGTCATTTTAAGCGTATCATTTTTACTTATCTCATCAAAATAATTCCGAACGAACATGGAACCTAACGCCATTCCCATATTCGAGTTCACCTGTGATATGCAATTCTTCCATCTTGGCGGTGCCTCCTCTCGGCCAAATAGGATATAATAGAATCTGGATTTTTTTATAAATCTAATTTTATTTCTATGGTATACTTTTATTAATTTTATTTTAAAAATTTTAATCAAATAGTAAGAGGTTTTTTTTAAAAGTATATGGGTGACGAACGAGCACATAGTCCACCTGATGGTAAGTGGTTGCTGTGGCCCATAGACATCAACATCTATCCTCGATTACGAATCAAAATGTTGTCACCCGTGAGGACTAAGATAGTATGCCTCGTGTCCAGTAAAAAGAGTCTCCGGTTCTCTACACTCACCATACGAAACACAGCAGCGTTAAGCTGCTATTTTACGCTGGTATTCTGTGAGAGCATGGCCCTTCCCCGTTCGAGCCGACCCATTCGTGCTACAACTATGCAACTAATATAGCTACACCATGGTCCTACCACGTAAACGTTTTATTTTTCTTATAAATATTTATTAAACACCGTATATAGTAGCATAATGCAAGCTCAGCGAATAGTGAGATAGAAAAAAGAAGAATTTTTTTCCAATGCTTATTTTAACATCAAGGACCATGAGCAAAAAAATCATGTAAGTGAGGACTTAAGTATTTTTGATTTATTTATTTACACTTTATTACTATCACCAGATTCCGTTTGGTTAGGTACTACTCTCTTATCAATTTCTGTCCCCAAATAGGAGTAAGAGTGCTTATACTGCTGTGTTCCAGTCTGAAGTATATAGAGAGCCAGTATAGTTGTAGGGCATTTGTAGCCATATTTGTGTAAATTTGGCTGCAAGTGTCCATTGACTCCAGTAGTCACTTACCATCAGGTGGACTATAAGTACGTTAGTCACTTCAGTTTTATAAAAAAGTAACTCGAAATAGTAAAAGTGGTTTTTACTTATAAAACCTAATATAAGCAATAAAAAAATATATTTAGACTTCAGTATTGAATATAAGAGTAGTCGTAATCTAATATATATATTAAGCTATGTATAACGGCGTAACTACAGTGGACATTGTAACGTGTGTTGTGCAAGTAGGTACACATCATAATTGTTTAAAGATGTAATGGTGGTAAGTATATAAGTGTACGCTGTGGCCCATAGACGCTTACATCTGTTTTCAATTAAGAATTACAACGCAGAAGCGTTATTGTCACCCCTCAATATACTTATTATTAATTAGGTATTGTGTGTTAGGGTGTCCTTGCCCGATTGAGCCGGCTCATTCGTGCTGCAGCCGTAAAATCATCTACCAACGCAATGCTAAAATAAGCGTATGCAAGTCAAGCATAACGTGTCCGACGAATCATTTTTTTTTACTATTATAAGCTAGTGCAGGTGATGCAGCCAAAGATGGTAAAGCGCACCGACTTAGCTTTACAAAAGAGAGACGAATATCAGTTGACTGATTACGGAATTATAACGACGTTGTATTATCGTAATCATCAGCTCGCAAATAGCTTACTGCTGGTTATGGGTCACTCCAATAGTAGTTTGTGCTGCTCGGCGTCACCGAACTGAGTATCTAATATCTGGCTATCTATACTGATACATCAGGCCTACGCGAGATGGTTATTAGTCAGAGGAGTCAAAGACAAGATCATTTATATAAAAACTTTTTCTCAAATAAGAGCACGATTTCTTAGTTCTTACTGTTGTTTTGCTGATTGAAAACGATCATCAAGGTTGTTAACCCTGTGTCTCACAAATCGCCATAAAAGATAATTCGCCAAAGTGTTAGCTTCCGTCTTCTCTATTAATTTTACGAGATGCTGTAAGTAATGATAATAAAACTTTATTCCGTTTATAAATAAAGATAACACAAAATTTAAATTACAGTAAAATTAAATACAAACCGAAACGTAGTTATGAGCAAATAGTACTATCATTTCATTTTCATGTATTGTTTTGTTCATTACAATACACAAATATTTTATCCAATCCACCTCAGGGATAAGTTCTTCAAGTTTCCAAATTGGCATTCTTTGGTAAATCTCAGATACATTGCGCCTGTCCTCCGGAGCCGAAGTAATTTTAGCAAGACTTGTGGGGTGAAAGGTATTGACATTAAATATAAGAAAAGACATAAAACATTTTTTTTAAATGAAAGCATAACATTCATACTTACTTTATTTCAAAAGCAATAAGTTTTTCCGCACTTTTTCTTACGTGTTCTGGATTTCCACCTAGTAGTTGTGCGATTTTTATCAAATAAGTTCTGTATGCTTCCAAGTATATTTTATTTGATTCTTGTAAAAAGTATTCTCTTGTGGGCAAGCCTATATATTATAAAAGTAATTTTATTAAAATTGTATTCAAATACCAATATATCGACCACGAAATCTTATATTTTATTACCTAAGCTCGTTTGGTCAAACTGTATAACAAATTCGTCAGAATTCTTTATGTCTGGTCCTACCCATTCTGATATTAAAATGTCATTATTATAAACTCGCAGTTTTGCCATGAGTTCTAACCAATCAAATTTACTGTCATTCCAGTTTGGATTTAACATAGGCCAACCACCGAGTAAATCAAGCAAATCTAATAAAGGTTGGTGACCCCGCTTCTCTAAAATTTCGTAGTTCATACAAGACTTAAATAAAAATCTTGATTTAAGAGCTGCATCACCAAATGCTGGATCATCATCTTTGTCTGGTGTCTGAGTGGATTGAATTTGCTTAAACGGCTTTTTATGTTCTTGTTTTTTCTTTACTCTCATATGGTACATTTGTAGTTTTCTGCCTATTTTTGTTTCTTGATTACTATATCGTATAGATCTTTTTCTAACTTCTTGTCTACGTTTTGACTTGTTAACAGCTATTTTCTTATCAGATTGCTTGTGTATATCCTTTCTTGTTTTATTTTTATTAAACAAGTGGTCATGTAGACCATATTTCCAAACAGGTTTTAACATATTCTTTGACTTTTTATCTAAATATCGACGTATACGACTAATAATTTCAGCATTTTCCTGGGGATAAAATTTTTTTACGTTTTTCCCAGTAGTTTTATTCCAAATTGCATTCACTTGTTCTTTAAGTACTGTAGGTTTCATCATATTATCATTATAGTGAAGTGGTTCTTTCGGGCATTTGAGAGGAAAAGTTTGAGTCAAAAAATTATCATTAAGGTCTAGATGCGATCCTGGATACACACTCTGCACTTTCTCTGAACTCTTAAATTCTAACAAATCCTTAAGCACTCTATCTAGGTTTTCCCTAAGCATTTCAAATGTATCATATCTACGAATAAAAAATATTCACTATTATGGATTTTTGTTATCTGTCAATAAATGAATTATTATTATTGAGGGGTATTAATATAGTTTTTTATCTGGTTGAGCTTTATAAATATTTATAAGAAAATGATAAATATACATCAAATTTAGTAAAGTAAATAAATAAAAATCCAACCAGATGGAAGCCCTCGGCAGGGGAGACCAAACGGCCGGGGATTAGGGGGAAAGGGAATTATAGTATTATTATCAAATAAAAGCTATAGATGACCAGAACAACTTTGCTTTATGTATGCGCAGACAACTAAATCAATTTCGATCGCTGCTGACGCCATTACTAAAAATTATACATTATTTTATACATTATATATTACAATTGTTGAAGTAAAACATCCTAAGAAATCCTGGGTGGCCGATGATTCATAATATTCAATTGCTTTAACATAAGTAAGACTTTCCATATGTATTACACTTGAGACTTTTTGTACAGATAAGCAGATAGAGGTAGTATAGGCAAGGACGTAAAAAATATATAGGTAAGGAGTATATATTGTAAGTATTAGACAATACTTCCGTTAGCAGGATGTCTGCAGGATGTTAGAAGCTGAACTCATACATATGTAAGAGTCGGTCCCATTGGGGGAGAACGTTATAAGAAAATGTACTAGAATAGAGAAATTTATAGAGATTTAAGAAAGAGCACGCGGGAAATAGCCCCAAGCAAGTAACGAGCGCTGCTCTCAAGATTAGGTCCGCACAACCGAATGGTTGGAAGGACCATAGGAAGGACTGATTCAGGACAAACTAACTACGGTTCGTCCCGGACCAGTACGTAGGACGGAGACAGCAACCACGGCTTCACGCGGTGCCGCGCGTCCCCACAAACCTGGTGAGTGAGGCGCCGTGCACTCGTGTCAATAGACTACTTAATCTAATACACATGAGAACGTAGACAAATTCATATGTTCTCAGACTTAATAAAACCTGCATTATTTATTATATTTAACACCAAATAGCATAATAAAATTTCACACTAGTCCAGTAGGTCATAACAATCTGTAGTGTTAGTGATAAGTTTGGCTATATAGATAAGCATCGTGTACTTACCCTGCCTTGTCCGCTGGTATAGGGTTAAGAGCAGGCCAGTTACCGCATGCGTATTGGTAAAAATCGTGACAAGGATCAGCTTGGGCATCCATATATTGCTTCATTATAGAAGCTTGCGTGTTTCTTATGGTTTCTCGGTCCCCTTGACCTTTCCAAAAGGCGTGAATACCTGTTATAATATTAGGAGACAGTAGGTAAATTTTACTATTTGTGTGGATGACGGTGTGGTGTTGACGTTAGAAACTCCATCACTCCATTTGATCCCGTGGGTGTCGTAAGAGGTGAAAGAAATCTCATGGTAAGCCAGACGTACTATTATATACCCAGACCGACGATGGACAATAGCATCAAAGATGAGGTACGTATAGTAGTACTACAATCGTCAATAAGTATCCCAAGCGTGATGATTAAGGCAAAGCCTCACTGCTAGGGAGAGGTCCATGTCTAGCACTGGACTTTCACGGGCCTAGATACACCATGCAAAAGTTCTCTAAAAACTGTCGCCAATTGTTTTGACGTAATTCTAGTTGAAATAAATATACATTAATGTAAATTCAACCTTAAGTGCATTGCTTAAAGTTGTATTCACAAAGCAACGTACAAATTAAAAGCGCACCCAAATGTTCGAGTGGGCGCTCATTCGGTAAGAAAAATTTTTGTCACTGATTGTGTATCTAGTTTTTTATTAGTGATCGATGGCTAATGATGATAAAAAAGAAGAAGTAAATCTTGCTTTATAAGCCTAAGCTTCGTTGTGAGACAACAAATGTTGCATTTCAATTTTGGTGATGTATATTACCACTGTTTAAAATAATGTAGGAAGGTTGCCGCGGTTGTTTTTTTTTATAGGATAGGGTGACAAACGAGCACACAGTCCACCTGATGGTAAGTGGTTGCTGTGACCCATAGACATCTACATCTATCTTCAATAAAAATCAAAATGCAGATGCGTTGTCACCCGCGAGGACTAAGATGGAATGCCTCTTTTCCAGTAAAAGGGTCTCCGGTTCTCTACACTCACCATACGAAACACAGCAGTGTTAAGCTGCTATTTTACGCTGGTGTTCTGTGAGAGCGTGGTCCTTCCCGGTGGAGCCGACCCATTCGTACTGCAACTATACTACTAATATAGCTGCAGCATGGCTCTACCACGTATATATTGTGTGGGTTTTCAGTGTTTGTTGAAGTTGTAAATAAAGTACAACTATAAAAAACAAGGTAGCAAAATTTTAAACTTAAGTTCAAATATATAAATAATGATATACCGTTATTGCAGTTTTTGAAAATACGAGTTAAAAAGGCTTCTAACTTTATTTGAAATTATCCCAAATTGAATGTGATTTATGGGCCACAACTACGCGTACGTGCCCTCCTGTGTGTGCGATTCAATTCACAACGTTTTTGCCGACCGTTCAACCTTTTCGAATGTGTGTGTGCGTAGTAAAATAGTAAGCGTTAGATATTTATGAATGGCAATCAGTTAAAATAGTAATGCATTATTTTCGCGCATTTTGAATTTAAAAGATAGAAAGGACAGAATGTTTGAGATTTTTTTTTAATTAATTTTTCTTCGCCATATGCCTATATTACTTATTCTGAACCTTCTCTGCAAATTTGGCCGGTTATTCCAACTTGGAATAACCGGCGGTTAGTTGGAATTTCCAACTAACCCTGAATGCTCTATTTTATATATTTCACGGGGACCAGCTATAATATCTTAATAATTTTTATTTTCCTAAATAATATCTAATGTCTGAAATGTTTACTATAAAACGAAGGTCTCTTCCAAGAAGTGCCCTACAGGCTAACCTTGATCTTTACGTGTCAAGTTGTTGCCACCACCCTTGTTTCGTTTTTGACATTTACAGTTTCCACTGGATGATGTTACTCAATCACTACGGCATTTTTGTCTATCTATAAGATTCGTCAAATATCTAAGTTTATTATTTAATTTAAGTCAATAATGTTCTAAATATGTTCACTTTAATATCTTAGCCTTAGCCATGTTTGCCGGCTTAAGTCTAATATTAGTAAAAAAACGTTATATATCTACGTAGTTAGTAAATTTAAATAAGGAAATTAAGTACGCGATACCCGTATAGGATTGAGAAGGCTTGTATAAATGTGCGGAAGAACCCATTTCACCTTCTTCTAATTCTGGTTGTCTCCGAACTTGTTCCACAACATCATCGAATGGACCACGATCTACGTATGTCTCTGGATATACCACACTTCATTACAGTTCGTGATAAAGGGAACATGAAAGAAAATAAACAAACTTAGTAACCCATAATAATGGCTGGAACCCACCACCAGTTGTGATATATGAAACTGTATAAAACACCTCATAAGGTCAGCGTAAAATATGTAGTGTAACATATAGTGGGACGTCTTCTGTACAGTTTCATATAATAAAAACTAGTGTTACAACGCACTGTCGTATTTGGGTGTGCTCCGGCCTTAATGTATCAAATTTGATGAAAATTAGCTATCTTTTATTTACTTTTTATCATGGTACTTTTCGCTGCTGTCTATTATATCGTGTTCATCATCAGCACTTTCATTTTCTTTATATTCATCATAATATTCGTCGTCCAAGTTTCCTTTTGTTGAATAATCTTGACTATAAAAATATTTAAGTAATAATTTCGATGTTTTGTAAATTTTGTAGGAATTATAAATTTACTAGTAAATGATACATAACAATTCATTCTTATAAACTGTATTACTTACATATAGTCCTTGGAGGTGAAAGAAAAATTACTTCTACGCTTAACACGAGTTGGCGTTTCATATTGATTGTCCAGATTACCCCAAAAAAAAGTGTCACCTGTCAGAGTTTCTTCGTGAAGATCCCTTTTGGTCTTTGAATTTCTGCGCGCTAACACAATTTCTTCAGCTGGTAAAAAAGAAGTTCTAAAACCTTGAAATACATCTCTCTCATCGGGATCTATGCCTTCGAGTTTTAAATATGTTGCGGGGATATTTTTTACTGAAAACTGGTCAGATGGATCGCCCAAAGAATTCACAATTTTTTTTATAATTAGATATGTAACAGTTAAAGATGAAATGAAAGATAGTATAGAAATAAATCGACAAATATTACCACTTTTCGGTCTTACTGAAACCTGGATTGGGTTTCGCGTGTCAACTCGCGTCATGGCAATAGCCAACTGACGTTGTCATGTCATCGTTAGAGATTCGTAACTAGAACGTCAGCCTGAGTACGTACAACCAACAACATTGATGTACACTAACTAAATAATTGCCTTTGTGCATTTGACCCTGAGATCAAATTTAAAGGAGACATACACTGTAAATACGAATTAAAGTCCGGGAAATTTTTAAAATATTCTTAAGTCAATTAAAAGATGTTACGTTCATAAGGTCTACAATTTGTAGCATATTACATATTAAGTCTAAGATCAGCGGCAGTGCGTACTGTGCAGCGAGTTGCACTTTGATGTGCTGACTTACACGTTCTCGGAGATGAAAAAAAAACTTTTGTGAATATATGAAGTTCTCCAATACAAACTGTAGAAGTACTTTCCTTAAGAAAGTTACAACTTATATACGTCCCACTGCTGGGCACAGGCCTCCTCTCATTTCTGAGAGGGTTTTAGGGCAAGGAAATGTCCTCCGTGCTGCTCCAATGCGTGTTAGCGAATTTCACATGTTTTCGAAATATTTTTCTTCTTATTTCCCAAGCATGCAGGTTGCCTCACGACATTTTTCTGCACCACCGAGCACGTGGTAAATCAGCACTTAAAATTGCAATTAATAATTTCATTGGTGCCGGCGGGGACCGAACCCGGGTTGCTCGTGTACTGTGAAATTTGCAGCGAGCGCTTAGTCCCTGAGCTACCACGGCTCACTTTCCTTTACTTCTACAATAATGCAACGAGGATTTTAAATAAATTGACTTCCGAAAAACCTTAATATGATTAAAAACTTTTTACCCTTGCAAAATATACTTCACGTTATTAAAACTGCATTATTCCTTATATACACAACGTTTCACTTTATAATCACAACGTAAATTATCATCATTACAGCCCTTTAAAAGTCCACCGCTGAACTTAGGCTTAATCGTGTTTTGTGGCATTCCTTGGGGGAACCCAATGAATGCCACAAAACTTGGTCCCTAGCCGCCTGCATCCACTTTCTGCATGTCTTATGAGGTCGTGGTTCCATCTAATGAGGGGACGCCCTATACTTCACTTACCGGTATGGAGGCTGAGGGCCTCAGCCTCCATACCGGTCAGCCTCAGCCTGAGGCTACCAATGTAGTAGAATTTTACTTTCCCATCGGTTATTGGTTTTTCGAGCTATATGGCTATTTTATTTCTCAATGTATTATTAAGAAGTAAAACATGGGCAAAACACATGCATTATAGTTTTTTAGAGTCAAAGTAAGTATTACATATTATTATGTAGACACTTTTAAAAAGTTACATAATATGACATACCCCTTCTGTGTGGAAGGGGGGGGGGGGAGGCCTATGTTCCGCAGTGGACTTTTTTAGGCTGCAACGGATGGAGGGATAATATGACATGAAAGTAAGAAAGACGTGATATGAGAACCGTTTTACCTTGATATTGAATATCAAGAGGTTACAGGTTTAAATAATCTTAAAAGATTATACATTTTAATCTAACTGTTTAGAAAAATCTGAAAGATTTGAATATAAACTATTATTTTAATTATATCCTCTTGGGATTTACTTGGCTCCATGCGGAGCTTATGAAGCCAATTTTGGCATGTCTGCAAAACAAAAATAATATTGTCCACCATCAGATGGAATTACAATACGAGGGTGACACTGAAAGTCCTTAGAAAATCAAAAACTGAACAAACTAGCAAGTTATTAGTTTTATTATATCTTTTCAAAATAGTGTCCATTTACATCAATACATCGCTGCATCCGATGGAGCACTGAGAAAAGCACTTTGCCCACTCGTCCTTAGGGGTCTCTTCGACGGCATTTTGAAACGCAGCCACTGCTTCCTCGGCGTCCATAAAACGTTTTCCTCGAAGTTTTTCTTTTATTTTCGGAAATAAATAAAAATCGCAAGGTGCGAGGTCGGGGCTATAGGGCGGGTGAACCAGTAATTCAACGTCTGACGTCGCTAAGTAGTCGATTGTTTGCTTGGCGGTGTGCGACGAGGCGTTGTCGTGGTGAAAGAAGATCCTACTGCGAGGTCATTTCTCCCGAACTTTTTCCAAGACAAGTGGCAAACAATTATTGTTAGTGTACCACTCTGCAGTAACTGTTTTTCGATCCTCTAAAACAATTGTTGCGTAATGACCTGTCCTTCCGAAGAACGAGTCCACTATCTTTTTTCCCACACTTCGACCTCTCTTCACTTTAGTTGGCAACGCCTCGGAAGGAAACATCCAGACAGCAGACTGTCTCTTAGTTTCAGGATCATAACAATAAATCCAGCTTTCGTCATTCGTAAGTATGTTGAACAAAGCATTTGAGTCACCTCCGTTAAATATTTGAACCATTTCACGACACCAATCAACACGACGGAGTTTTTGGGTCTCTGTCAAATTATGAGGTATCCACCGGGCACAAAGCTTCCTAACCGCTAAATGTTCATGGAGGATTTTATGCACTTGACTCATACCGATGCCTAAGCTTGTCCGAATCTGCTGATAAGTCACTCTTTTGTCAGTTTCTATCATACGCCGCACAACACTGATGTTATCTTCAGTCGTCGCCGTAGAAAGCCGTCCCTCACGCAGATCAGCGGTGAGATTAGTACGACCACGTTTATACTCATTAAACCAGTTGTAAACAGTGGCACGAGATGGGGCTTCATCGGCCAATCGAAGTCTATCATAACTTTCTTGTTGACTTAAATGACATCGAAAGTCATAAAAAATCATTGTACGAAAATTTTCTCGCGTTAAATTCATGCTGACGTGACACAGACAATTTTCAATTTGCCGCCAAATCGTAAACAAATGACAAATTAATAAAATACATACACAATAATATTGGCAAAGAGTTCCAATTTCAAAATTTGAACTTATTTTTTTATTATATCGTTTACAAGTGGCCAGTTCTAAAAACTTTCAGTGTCGCCCTCATAATTTTCTTAAATTATTAAAAGAGTAATAAAAAGACAACAGATAGCCTGTAAATTTTTCATGACCTTAGTTTTATTGTAAATTTTAAGAAATTAACAAAATATTAAGTTTATAGAACCATAGGTTTTTTGTTTGTCAACATGGGCGGTAAATGTCAATCAAGTGCAAAGGCATGTTAAATTAAAGATTCGAATTATTCATTTTGAATATAATAACAAATTATTAACACCACTTTACAGAGAGTCAGTCATACACTACTCATAGGCATCTCACACATATCATAGGTAATATTAGTGAAGCATTTTGTAAAAGTATGGCACTCCCAAATTCTTAATTAAATATTATAGTGAACTCTCCTTTGTCAAATACTATAAATTATAGAATTATTATTTCTCTATAGTACCAATTTTGCAGTAAGTGTAATGTAATTCCTTACTGGGCTTTTGTGATTTTTTACTTAGGCTTTTGTTATAAACATAGACTTAATAATAAGTTACTTTTAGATTATTTAACATCAAAATATTGCAATAAAGATTTGAGATTACAAAAATTTACAAAAACTAGTAACAAGCTAGCTGTGATGAGTCACAGGTCATAAAATTTATTAAATATTGTCCTTCATAAATATTACATTTATTCCAAGTGGAGTTCAGAGGTATAGTTAAGATATAAGGTAGAATTCCACTTCAACAGCGATTGCATGGGAAAAAATAAATGATAGAAGCTTAAGCCTTTCCTATGTATATTTAATAGAAAGCATAACACAAGATATTGATAAATTTAACATTAACCCACAAAACCCATTTTTAAAGCATTTCTCAAGTTATAAGATGTTAAATTTAAATTTACTTAAATTAAACTGGAACAGATATTCCAGATTATTGTGTTTTTTCACAATCATAGTTCTTCTACGGGCCACTTCTGCTGCAATCAAGCTGGCCTTACGTTAGGAAATGTTATAAAATAAAGATAATATATTTTATGTTATTAAATCAAATATGTAATATACATATAACACCTTAATTTTTTTTTATAAAATAAGGAAAATTGCAAATTTTTCCATTCATTGGTATTATAATTCGCAACCCTGTCTTCAAACATCTACAAGTTGTAAAGAACGTCTCGGACAAGGAAAGAGTATAATTAAATGGTTAAACGAACTTATCTCAAGTGAAGTTCAACCATAATTATACGAATCTCCTTGTCCGAGACGGTACTCCCAGCCCAACCCTCCCTGGGTTAGGGTTGCTCATCTAATCCCTTGCTTTAAACATAATGACAATGGATATAGTGTTGTACATACGTTCTGCCGTTAAAAAATTTTTTTAGGAGCTTGGATAACTGTGATGTACTGGTATAAAATACGACGTACTACAAGTTGTAAAGAACGTCTCGGACAAGGAGCTTCGTATAATTATGGTTGAACTTCACTTAAGGTAAGTTCGTTTAACCAATTTAATTATGCCGGTTTTCTTTAAATATAGGTATGTAGTAATATGTATTTTATGTCTTTATACAAAGATACATCTCTATAATGATATGGGAATCGTAAGAACATATTTTGAAAGCATTTTTATTGTTGGCCATGTAATTTGAAAAAAAAAAGATATGCAAATGACGTGAGAATAAGACAAGTTTACGTGCTGTTATGTGTTTAATGATTTTGTATTATTAGTATCATACATTATTTAACAATATATTATTATTTACTATCATTAAAAGTAGTGATATATATACTCTGACTATCATTCGAAAATATGTCGCTTGAGGAAATAATCGAAGAAATAAATTTAATAAATGCATTTATTTTGGAAGATATGACGTTTGGTAAATATGTTGTACTGTACAATAACTCTTACTACCTTTTGTAGTAGTTTTATACAACAAGAAACTTAATTATGTTATGATGTATTAATTATTTGGACTGTACTTTGTGATTAGCTGCAGTGGCCTAAGTTCGGCAATGGACTTATAATGAGCTGTAGTACTCGTAGTATTAGTAAAAATAGTAGTGGTGTGTGATGAAAGTGTTACTTTTTAGTTAATTCGGATAAAATAATTATAGTCTAGATCTCTCATGGCATTGCTCAGTTAGATAAAATGCAGTTTTTTCTATATCACTGACAGACACTTCAATTTTATTGATATGTATAGATAGATTTATATATAATGGACTATCTTTAAGTGTTTAAACCACAAACAGTAGCTGCAGGGCTAGCATGGGCAGGAGACAATTTTATCCCCGGGGAAAGGAGAAAATGTTTATCCCCTCGCTTTGTTTTATCCACCCATCGAGCATAGGCACACCAGTGGATATAATATCCACAGTAGATAAAATGGGAGATAGACTTAGACTTAGATAGATTTTTTGTATGAATATAAACTTAAACCCACGTCCACTGAACTAGGATAAAATTGTCCCTTTTAAATGTCAAAAAAGCATAATTTTTTATCTTTCATTTGGCTCCATGCTACGGACGGGGCATATATGTCTACTCGTAATGTCAAACGGGGATACACTTCTCCCCGTTGCCGTGCTTTGGCATAAGGACAAGATAATTTTATCTCTTGTTAGTGGATATACTCGGGGGATAATTTTTGTCCCCGGCCCATGCTAGCCGTGCTGTAGCGAATTTGTTTTTTAAATAACTGTATATAGTAAGCATATATCTGCATTCTAGTTTTAACTCACTTCACAAAATATGATTATGGTGTAGAATGTGTACACATAGCATGCAACCCTCTCAGTAATTATATAAAGATATTTTTATCTCTCTGTTGTGTATCATTTGTTGGGAATCCAAATAAAGATAAAAATATGAGTCATTTTAGCATAACATAATAGCATATTTTAGTATATTGTAGCATAGCTTTGAACCATCGTCTCTACAAAACAAATATACTATATTGTGTGAATACAAACTCAAGCAGTCAAGTTTTTCAGAAGTTACACGCTTACTAACAGACGTACCAACGACAAGAGAAGGCAAATTAATAATATATTACTTATATATATTACTTATATATACTGATTTCAAGGAAGCTACATGTAATGTAATAATATTTCAGAAGAAACAAGTGAAGATAATGAAGAGTTTATTAACCACTTGCAAACGATGAAAGATTGGTTCACGAGAATTTCTTATGTAAACAAGAAATTATACTTATTAGCTCTTTTAGAAGACGCACAGTATGCGTGGACCTTGTCATTACTGTTAAAGTCTATATGGAATTGTCGTCTCAAAGATTCAGTGATTTCTATTAGCGGGTAAATTATAAAACAATTTAATTAACTTTCTTGTTATTGATACTTTATTGATTTCTAATTTTATTTTATTTTATTTTAAGAATTTAATTACCTAACTTGTACCTTTTGTTGTATATCATAACTTATCCAAATCAGCAGAGATAACTTCGTCATATGAGAAAAACACGTAAAAATATTCTTCAAGATCCTTAAATCGCATTAATCTAGTGATTTTCCGCAATGTGAGAACAAGAAATGCAAAAATAACCCTTTGTATCGCATATTCCCGCTATTTAAATTAATGCAAATATTATGTTTTATTGATTGCTTTTCACAGTATAGTATACTTTTCTTTAAGACGCAATGGGCTAGTCATATTTTATGAAAAACCAATAAATATTATCAGTGGTTGCTATACAGCGTAAATGAGAAAACCCGACATTTGAGTTTGGAATACTAACGGGGGCAATCAATTACTTTCCAAATTAAATAACCTCCTGGAGTACACTCCAGGATGTTATTTCACGTGATTACAAACACTCGCTACCTCTAGCACCCTCACAGTGCTTTAACGGTGACTCCACCACCACAATTACAGGGCATTCAAGACACGCTTTTGACCTTAAAGGCTCTGCTTCTGGTGGTGAAAAGCTATCGACAATGAGTTTAATAGAAGTACTTAATTGTGACAAATGAGCACAAAGTCCACGTGATGGAAAGTAGCTGTGGTGATGTGGCCTCAGATGTGTATTTCAGATAATACAGAAATTCAGATACGTTGTAGTAATTAAGATGGAATATCTCTTTACGAAACTAGTAGCTAGTATTCTGTGCAAGCCGCGTTCTTTATTCCCGATGGCGTCGACTTATTCGTGCTGCAGCATATGATACCTACATTGCAGTGTGGTTCTACCACGTAAAAATATAGGGTTATTCTGCAATAACCGGCCAAATTTGCTGAGAAGGATCAGAATAAGTAATATAGGCAAATGTGAAGAAAATTTTAAATAAATTTTTAAGCATTCCATCCTTTTTATCTTTTAAATACAAAATGCTTCGTAATGCATTATTATAACTGATTTTACTGCGCACGCACACATTCTTAAGGGTCGATCGGTAGACAAAAACGTTGTGCCGATAAATCACATTCAATTTGGGATATTTTCAAATAAAAGTAGAAGCCTTATTTACTCGTATTTTCAAAAACTACAATAACGGTATATCAGTATTTATATATTTGAACTTAAGTTTAAAATTTGGCTACTCTTTGAAAAATAACGCTGTATATTATATTATCATCCTCCGTATTTCTCTATTGTCTTAATTAGAAAGCTGCAAAGCGTAGTTTGAATCAGTGTACGTATTTATATGCCTACATATTGGGCTATCTATTTTTGGTCCTTCTGAACACTCATCCCACCTCTCAATGACAGACTTACACATTAAGAGCCTTTGCTATGCTTCTCTTAAATTTTGATTGACAATCCGTCCCACTTCAGATTTTAATATGTCGGCTTTGGCTACATCACCAGTTACCATCAGGTGGAATAGTAGTCAAACGCTGGCTTAGAAGATGCTGCTGCCCATTTTCTTCTCGATAACAACTAGAAATAAAAAAAACTGCGGTTATCAACCCGTCTGCCAAGCGTGGTAACTTTGGCGAAATTCCCCCATGAGCCAATCTAAAAGGAAGGCCTATCAGCTGTGGACTTTTATAGGCTGTAATGGATAGTATAAAAATATAGAATAGTAAAAAAAAAATTGTTATCTAACGAATCAGCTATTTTCTGAGTTATTTTTTTAATAGAAGAGGGGACAAACGAACATGCGGCTCACCTGATGGTAAGTGACTACCGCCGCCGATGAACAACTGTAACATCAGATAAATTGCAGGTGCGTTGCCGGCTTTTTAGAAAAAAGTAGGCTCTTTTCTTGAAGGTCCCTAAGTCGTATCTTATATGTGGTAAACAATTCCACAGAGTAGTTTTTATAAACATTTTCATACAAACATATATCTTCATATGAATAAACAAATTAATATTATTTTTAAGAGTGGTAAAACTGAGCAGCTATGATCAAGCTCCAATGGATCACAACAGAACTGCTGCACCAGTATCAATTCTTAGACAAATTATGGCAATTGATAGGCAGTGGTTTAATTCTTTACACTCAGTGAGTATAATTCCTTATAATTTTGCAATTTCTAAAATCTATTTGCTGTGTCACATAGTTCAGTCTATGCTGTTCTACCCTACGAAAAGCAACAGGCCAGGTCAGGCCCAGAAAAAGAGATGAACTAAAAAAAAGACAAGTACTTAGCTTTCTTTTATCAACTGTTTATGGTATTCTTATCAATGCAAATATTTTTTATACTAATGATTGGGTAAGGATTAATAAGCTAACTGGACCGCTTATATAACTTTAAGAATGACATACCGTAGCTATGACCGCAGCGAAGATATTCGAGTGGCAGCTTCGTCATGGCATGTGTAGTATAGGGAGGTACCCAAACAAACAAAGCAAATAGAGTAACCCCCTGATAGATGTGAAAGGTGTGTGTCTACTGTCCACGTTCCAGCAGTAGACTTGCAATGGGATGTAATGATAATAATAGTGACTTTCTGATAAAGTTAGTGAAAGTAAATTTTATAAATTTTATGGTCAAAGTTAAAGTAATCTCAATGTACAATTGATTTAATATAGATATTTATATTTTTGTAATATTTTGTTTGTTTGTGATGACTTCGTGTGAAAAAATGGCTACATATCGTCACAATATGCAGAAGAAACATGGAAGGAGATAGCATGTAGCCTAGTGGAACGCCAGCAATTACAGGCTTAGTGTCTGTACGCATACCGTCGAATACGACTTTGATGCTCTTATCTTTAAGCATAATTGTAACCCAATTACAAGAGTGAAGCTTCACAAAAACCATATTGTGCCAAGATTGAGCGAAAGCCTTCGGTATGTCCGTGGTAATGTTCCCGCCCTTGGTCGCATTGCCTACGCCCACCATATCATCAGGACAAGTTGGTGTTATGGATTCTGTTACGCCTCAAACAGACACAGTATTACAAATAGTATCAAATGCTGCGTAGCATTTGATACTATTAAAAATCTAAACAGATGGCGTGTTTACATATATATCTTCAAATTTAAAGTAAATATTCTCGTATCTCGTACATGTAAAAATTTTTTTAAAGGAAAATCAAGCTATAGTGTTATTAGAGTTGCTGACTATAGCTGGAGGTCCTGTCCTCTGGGAGGTTCTTAAGCGCGCACAAAACATCTACAATCGTTACCGTGAATATGAGCTACACAATTTGAAAGAATCAGTAATTGTCGCAAAAAATCTGACGGACAAAGGCAAAACATCGAATCATAATTTGGTTTGTCTTATATTATATTTTCTTTTAAAGTATATTTACGTTATTTTGGTGAAAATGAGGGGGCAGTTCTAAGGTAACTTCTATAAATGTAGATTTTCAAATCGCACCTTAGTTGAATCACCGTAGCATTACAAATTATTTGTTTTCGGTTCTGAATATGTTATCAGTCCCACGCCTAACCAATGCAATTATTAGGTACGAGGCGCCCAGGGACGTCTCTGTGAAAAATATTCAAGATCTATTATTTTTTGGGTAGATACATTTTATGGTTACAAAGTATAGTTATTGAATAACTTAATTATAAAATAAAACTTAATAATAAAACTATGTTTAGAGCAACCCATGGTCACGGGAAGCACCCGAAACGCCGGGAATTAAAATAAGTAAATTAAGCGTGATAAAATCCGTAAACATAGTTTTATTCAATGTGTAGTGTTCGCGATCAATAGAAGATAAAAGATAAATATAAGAAATCATTAAGTAAAGTTATGTTGCCATAACTTAAATGAACTACTAACTACCATTTTTATTTGACAAGTGGTGAAATTAAAAATTTTGTACAACCGACGATTTTGTATTTAAGAAACGTTACTCCCACACTAGGATTTTCTCCTGTATCGTGGAGGCAGTTTACAAACATAAATTGCACAAGGACAAACATCCAGACCCGGAACAATTATATGTAGGCCATACAAATACTTGTTCCGTGCGGGATTCGAACCCGCGGCCCCCAGCGCTGCAACTCATTGCTAAGCCACTGCACCACGGAGCCGTCAATCGCCTATTAAGAATAAATCAAAAACTACTCGTCATACCTTGATCAAATTTATACGGGACCACATGAAAAGCACCAGGTTTCAAATAAAAAAAGAATCATTGAAATCGGTTCATCAAGAAAAATGTTATAGGTAACACACATAAAAAACATACAGTCGAATTGAGTACCTCCTCCTTTTTGAAGTCGGTTGAAAAATATAATAATAATTCCAAGTATATTAGAGAATAACACTGCATTACCTTTAGGGAAAAACGATCAAATAAAAAAGTGACGAATATATTAACAGAAATATTTTAACATGTTTTGAATTATAACGACATTTTAATAATAATAATAAGCTTGTAATTCTAAGAAATTTTGACAAACATTATCGGTTTTGTAGAAAAAGATCTGTCTCGGCGTAAAAGTAGGGACTCTGGACAAGCGATGTTAAAGCCAGTTCCACAAATCAGCCAAGCGCAAAACAGGTATAATGCTCATATATCACGCATAGAGGTATGAAGAAGGAGCTGTAGAATAATACCATATGTCAGTATGGTCCTCTACTGCTGGCCGCATGAGAAAAGTTGCTCCACATGCATCGATCACTAATAAAAAACTAGATACACAATCAGTGACAAAAAATGTCCTTACCGAATGAGCGTCCACTGGAACATTTGGGTGCGCTTTTAATTTGTACGTAGCTTTGTGAATACAACTTTAGGCAATGCATTTAAGGTTGAATTTACATTAATGTATATTTATTTCAACTAGAATTACGTCAAAACAATTGGCGACAGTTTTTAGAGAACTTTTGCGTGGGATCGATGTCCACATGCTATGAAGAGGATTTCTATACTTAACACAATTCGTAATGAAAATATCTGCAGTACTAGAACTAGAGCGAGAGTAACGGACATAACACAATGAATCAGTAAGCTGAATTGGCAACGGGTTCGCCATTTAGTCAAAAAATCTATAACCGGTGGGGAAGAAAGGTTTTGGAGTGTCAGTCCCGTACGGAAAAGCAGAGTGTAGAGCATACTGTACTAGATGGAATGACTACCTAGACCCTTCCTGCGGATGGCATGTCAAGTTCGAAAAACCCATGTCATGTCTATACGTAGTAGAGCCACGCTGCAGCTTTATTATGGTTCTAGCACGAATGGGTCGGGGCTCGATCGGGGTAGGACCGTGCTCTTACAGAATACCAGCGTAAAATAGCAGCTTAATGCTGCTGTGTTTCGTATGGTGAGTGTAGAGAATCGAAGACCCTTTTTTACTGGAAACGAGGCATTTCATCTTAGTCCTCAACTAATAAGTATTCTATACATATATCATACAAATGTAAATATAATATAAATATATTAATACAGACGTACACAAATACATAAATCTATTTAAATAGATACAATACATAAATATATACTCGGAACACAAGAATCGTTCAGGATAGTGAAAAGAGTGCAGAGTATTCTAACATATCTGCTCTGACGGATAGGCAGCCAGTTAAGCTGAGTACGAAAAGAAGATACATGGTTATATTTACGAAGACCATAAATATATCTGATGCAGTTATTGAGGAGACTTAATCGAGGATAAATGTGGATGTCTATGGGCCACAGCATCCACTTACCATCAGATGGACTGTATGCTCGTTTGTCACCATTATTCTATAAAAAAATATTATATCTTGGTCGATATTTATTGACAATTGAAACAATCATTGTCTTGTTTTAACAAATACTTGGTAAAAAAAAACATAATTATTACAATTGAACAAAAAACCAAGGTGTTACAGTTTCTAATTAAAAGTACTTTCTTTACTAAGCTACGCAATCGTAGAACGTACTTTGTTTACTAATCTAAGCAATAGTATAAACAAGAAAACACAATTTTATTTTAACTACGAGTGATAAAATTGCTATACTTACTTCTTATTATACTTCAATCGTATAGTTTATGCTCTTAATGTGGACTTGTATTATGTGTTTAATAGATTTAACCTATTAACACAGACTAGTATCAAAGATCAATAATATGAGATTATAAAAATATAACCAACAGAAGAATTCCATAAGAGTATTACGTGCGAACAATGCGCCACATAACACGTAATACGCGATTAGAGAATTCTCAGAAATACTACAACGTCACAAGTATATCGTCATTATACGATGTATGTAATATATTATACAACGGACATTAACAATGCATATTCTAGCATTACTAGCTGGCCAGACAGACATTATGCCTTTTCCGACGACCCTTTGTCCTATAAAAAATCCTAAAGTTAGCAATAAAAATATTGAGGGTCACTTATCGGAATAAAAACTGTCCAATAGCTCAAGTTGGAGCAAGCAACACACATTTACAAAATTTCATTAAAATCTGTTGAGCGGTTTTGGAGATTAGTGTGAACGAACATCGTGACACGGGATTTTTATGTATTAGATAATTTATCTTAAGCATGTTGCTAAAGTAAAGTAAGTTGATTTATAGATTATAATTAATAAATAACAAAAAATAAAAAAATAAAACAGTCAAAATACGTCCCACAGTTTACCACAGGCCTCCTAACATTTCTAAGGGGTATTCAAGGCAGGGTAAAGTCCGCCGCAAGCCACAATGCACGTCAGCGAATTTCACATGTCCTCCTTTTTGTACCTGCAGACTCAGATGCAGATTTTCTCACACCAAAAGCGGTAATTTAATACTTGATTGCAATCTATATAATATATTACAATTAACAATAACGTCGGTGGGCTTGCTCGCTTAAAATTAAACGCTTACCTCTTGGTCTACCACGGCGTTTAGAATTGAAATAATTTGAGCTTAATTTTCACACTTAATATCGTTAGATTGATTTATTATACAGTTGGAAGAAAGTCTCGCTGTTTGGAACTCTACTATAAAATCAATACGTGATAGTTTAAAAATAGAAGAAGTAGAGACTATTCTCAATGATGGCACAACGAAGAAAATTTGGAAAGTGGACCGGCCAAAGTTAGAAACAATGGAGACAGTTGACTTTGTATGTCGTTTTTTAAGTAGTTACTTCTATGATAATGATATGCTCGTGTCGTTCTCAAGTAAGGTAGAAAGTCCAGTTTTTTAGATATTCATCAGAAACTACCAACATTTTGGTCCATAACAGTTCACCATCTCCCATAGTAGGAAGGGCATGTCTTAATTACCAGACTTATCAGTCAGATCGGCGATCTCAGCACCAGATGTGTTACACTTTTAACGTTGCTCTCGTTAGCTGATCTGAGTATTTTAGATTTGGCATATACAAGATCGTATACCGCCATCTATCAGAGATCATTAGGTAGCTCTTCCTTTTCCATAGTCGCCTCGATGACATCCACGGGAAGAAATAGGGTGATTCTCTTACGCCGCGCGCCGCTACACTACTCAAGCTACAAACCGCGCGGAACATGTATTAATATGTAACGCACTGCGGCGGCGCTGTCGTCGTCACACAAGCAAAATACATCGAAGCCTAAATCGCGCTATCAAAGTTCGGAAGTAAAATCAGTATATTATGTAGAATAGCTCCGAAACTACCACTCGGAGCATTGGCCGCTCCCCGGGCTGAACACCTTGCCCGGTGGGAGATCTCCTCTTTTTTTTCCACGGCCACAGCACTATTACGTGCGTGCATAATGTATTATAACGTCCCAACTCAGCTCTTTCCTTGTCCATACCCGCATCCAGTAAGTTCGGTTGTAGACTCAGAAGCAATGTAAGACAGCCATAACAAAACGTCACCCCCATAACCTGAAAACCAACGATTTGTGTATTTTTTAATGTAAGTATAGGAGTGACAAACGAGTACACAGTCCACTTGATGGTAAGTGGATGCTGTGGCCCATAGACATCTTCATTAAGCCTCGATAAAGAATCAAAGTGCAGATGCGTAGTCACCTCTGAGGACTAAGATGGAATGCCTCGTTTTCAGTGTTCTTGCACGAATACTAGCGTCAACTAGGATTCAACTTGGTCCCGCGACATAACAACTATCAACTTTAGCCACTAGATACGCTACTAGGTATATAATTATGTCCTCCAGACAGAATTTCAATCACGGCGGCTAGTCACAACGGAGAGTTTCCATCTGCGCAAGGCAGTATTATAGTGCACGAGTGTGTGCGTAAGCATAGGTGCATTCTTTATTCCCTCACTCTCATAGTTCGATGGAAGGGCAATCTGGCGCGACCGGAGGGAGATCAGGAGCAGGACCAACGGTTTCCGTGGCAGGGGGGTGACAACACCGCCAATTTCCTGCCTCCGGGCAGATACTAAGAATTTCTTGCGAGAAAAACTAATTTTGGCCCGGCCCCGGATCCGAACCCAGCGAGTCACACTACTAATATATGTATAATATAATAAATATGATTGAGTATATATAATGCTTTTGCTATATTTCTATTCAATGTCGTTTTAAAAAATCAATCAATAGTCTCATCATCTTTTTGTATTAGTTATGTATATTGCGATTGTGGGAGATATGTTTCTCTCCAAATGTCAAAGTTACCTGCACGAGATCCACTCGCTGCTGATCTACGGACGGGGCTCTAACGGCCTAACGTGACGGCTGATTGCAGAAAATTTATCCTAAAATAATGAACCCAATTATTTTCAATTTATTTACGGTTGATCTATCAAACTGCCAAGTGTCATGAGTGTGGGCATATCTATGAAGGAATGTTAATTTAAATGGCTGAGGAAAAGGTAGTTTGTTGAACAAAAATAATGTTCATGAAATCAATTTTTAATTAAATTTCGGTTAGAATGTAATTTACTATGTAATTTTTTTCGTTAAGCAAACATATTAATATACATATAATCTGTGCCTCTATTTTGTTTGAATACGACGGCGAGTGAAAACAGAAATCGTCTTTATGTTCATTTTACTAGGTATTGTATTTTTAACTTTTTTTTCTATATGGCTGGCCCATTGTCATGTCAGTAAGCTAAAGTTACCCTTCAATAAGCCTACACTGATAAAGGCTAAAGTAGCTGTAAGTGGCAGTAGGTCGGCCATATAGCTCGAATAATCGACAACCGGTGGGTAAGCGAAGTGTAGAGCCCCCCACTAAATGGAGAGGTGACCTGGGAAGAGATGCAAAAGGTCAATGGATGCAGGTGGCTAAGGACAGTGCTTTGTGGTATTCTTTGTGGGAGGCCTTTTTTCATCAGTTGACTTGTGAAGGGCTGCAATGATAATGATGATGATGATGATTTTGACTTGGTAAAAATGATCCCACATGTTTCTATGTACAATATCTATAACATGTTCTATCTGCGTTTTAAATTCTATCCAAATCTGTGAAGAGTTTTCATTAAGTACAAACATTCAAACATCTTTACAAAATTTCATGTATAGTATCATGATAGTATGGGCACAGGCACAGAACAGATAAATGAGGTCTCTTTTATCTGTTCTGTGGGCACAGGTATGGGTACAGTGGCGTAGCAAGGTTGGGGTCGGGAGGCCATGGACTTTTGCAACAGAATTTTGAGGGTGGCATTTTGGAAATGAAAGTCAGCTCCCCATGTTATCTTTTAAATATCAGTAAAAATATCAAAAATTTGAAAATTATGTTTTGCTGTTAATGTATACTTTTGATTAAAATGTCACGAACACTGCATGTAGCATTGTACGTTCTGAAAATAGAGATAATCTACACGCACTCATTTACAAGGGTAGGGATAAAAAATACATTATATTGTTTAATTCATTTTTTTAATAATATGGATAGAAAATAGGAGAGTTTTACGGACAATCCTGTCTACGACCACTGTATTGGTAATTAAAAAAAATAACTCTTCGACACATTAAAATAGATGATTATAACCAGATTTTTTTAATTTAATTATCATTATATTTTTGTTTCCTTTATGTTTTAATACAGAATATAAGAGTAAAAATTAAATCATATTCGTTTTTATCAGTCCTACGTAGACCACATTAAATACTGACTTCTCCCATTCCTTTTATGAAGAAAATAAATTTATTTCTGTAAATTTTTTATTACTGATATATAATTTCCCATCGAACTATGAGAGCTAGAGAGTGTTATGTAGAGTTCGTTGCATGAAGGAAATAAATTTATTTCTGTTATGATTTCTTATATTTACGAGAATACTACACATTGAATAAAACTATTTTTATGAGCTTACAGTATCTTCAAGATACTGTAAGCTCATTCTGCGTAGATCGAATCAAAAATTAATATTAAAAAACTGAAGGTAGCCGGGCTAACTGTAACATCGGGATGTCAAACATCTCAGTTCCCCCCCGTGACCATGGGTTGCTGTAAAGCACCCGAAACGTCGGGAATTAAAATAGTAAATTAAACGCGATAAAATCCGTAAAAAATAGTTTTATTTATTTCTGTAATTTTTTTATTACTGTAATATAATTTCCCATCGAACTATGAGAGTTAGAGAGTGTTATGTAGAGTTCGTTGTATGAAGGAAATAAATTTATTTCTGTAATTTTTTTATTACTGTAATATAATTTCTCTTGTTTAATTTTCAGTTGCAGCTCCTGCCATCGGCTATAGGCAAGCGAGTTCTAAGTTACTTACCTCCAACTCAACTCAATGAATGTTGTCGCGTCAATAAGTATTGGGCATATATTATCGATGAGCTCAGAGCAGAAGTTATTGCTAGACAAAAGATTGACACAGAGTTAGAAAATCTACGAGTAATTTTTTCAATTTCTTTTATTGTTATAACGACGAATGGACTACCAATATCATGACTCCCAACACCACTTTGACCACTGCACGTAAAAACACACCATCATTGTTAAACCTTATATACTGATATATAACGTGGTAACTGGTAGAGCCATGCTGCAGCTATATTACTAGTATAGTTGTAGCACGAATGGGTCGGCTCGACCGGAAAAGGACCACGCTTTCACAAAATACCAGCGTAAAATAGCAGCTTAACACTGCTGTGTTTCGTATGGTGAGTGTAGAGAACCGGAGACCCTTTCTACTGGAAACGAGGCATTCTATCTTAGTCCTCACGGGTGACAACGCATCTGCATTTTGATTCTTAATCGGGGATGGATGTGGATGTCTGTGGGCCGCAGCAACCGCTTGCTATCGGGTTGACTGTGTGCTCTTTATCACCCTTATCATATAGAAAAAAGACTGATACATTACAGTCGATAATACGACACGTATTTACAACCTCTATACGAGGTACATCATCAGGAAGAATATACTCTGCGATATCTAACTGCTAAGCGCTGTAACGGTGAGTTGTGTTGGGTTTTGAGGTGTCTGCTCTCTGTGATAGTGCACGCAATCTTGGAAGGAAAGAAACGCTTTATTTTTCACGCGTATCTAAGATCTAATTTCTTATAATGATTTCTTATGTTTACGAAAACACTACACATTAAATGAAACAAATTTTTACGGATTCTACGATATGATATGATACGATAAAATCCGCAAAAATTAAGTTTCATTTAATATCTAATTTCTTTTTACACTTTTAAGACCATAATTACTCTGGCCGACGGCGGAGAGCAGTATGTTAAAGGTGTGAAAGTTTTATGATCGGCAATCTGCTTTGTGATTATGATAAATCTAACAAATATGCATTTTACCAATAAGACATATATAATTTTTATGAACCCGTTATACTATAATGTTTATAGCCTGTCAAAGGTTCATTGTTGAACATAGGCCTCCCCCATATATTGCCTCATAGGCGGGATATTAGGCATAGTTGCCACTCTTGGCAGGCGGGTTGGCAACTGCAGTATTTTTATTTTTTAGTTGTTATTAGTAAGACGCTGCAGTCCATCTCCTGGTTTGTTTCCCTCTGTCGCTTCTTACGACACCCGCGGGACGACACGGGGTAGTGGATATTTTTACACCCCTACTACTCCGTCAAATTTATGAATATAATAAATATCTATAGACATTCATTAAAATTCATTAAAAGTTTTCAATTTATAGGAAATTATGGCTCGTAGTGACGAAAGTACGGTCTCCTTGGTACAGTCGCATACGCTAGAATACTATAGTTCGCAACCACCAAGTATGCCGTCAGTTAAAACTAGACACGACATGCCTAGCAAACGCAGCAGTCAAAAATCCGGACGCTCAACCTTCAGATACATAAGAGAGAAAATGAACAAACCTAGGTATAAGGTAAGTAACGTTGAGATATTTATTATATGTTCTACGTATATCTTAGCTCCCTGAGTGACACTGCATTATTTTTTTTATTATGATGATGGTAAGTACATAGGTGCTGTGGCACATAGACATCTACATTTATCCTTGATTAATGCAGATGCGTGGTCATCCCTGAGGACTGAGATGGAATGGAACCATCAGGTGGACTGTGTCGTTTGTCCCCCTAATTCAATAAAAAAAATAGCGTGGCTCTACCATTTGCGGCTTGCTTTAAAATTGAAGACAAATTTAGTGTAGGTGTTTATAGGCTACAGAATTCACTTACCAATGGCACAGAATATATCACCACCAATGGGCAGACTGTGCACTCATTTGGTTATAAAAACGTTTGTCCTAACATGAGCCAATATGCAAACAAAAACACGTATTTTCAGTTTTCTCGGTCTCTAACACAGCATTCTATTCCACGAATATGGGTACCTTAGAAATAATTTGATTTAGAGCATCTTGCGCGTACCCTTCCTTGTGTACACTTATATAAAAGGAACACATTTATTTAAGTACCTACTTTTTGATAATTAATTGCTGTTACTCTGGCGAATTTCTAGCCAGATATTGATTGATAGAGCCATGACACAATTAGGCACTGTTGTAAGATAACGGTTTAAATGGTTTTAAAGAATGGGACCCATTAATTTAATATTAATTTAGTTACTCATAAAAGCCTATCAAAGCCCACTGCTGAACATATTATCCCCATCAACTTGATATTGTTTACCACGTGGAGTGAAATCACAGACGCATATCGTCTCCTAGTTTTATTTAAAGATATTTCATTTTTGTATTTTCATTAGGATTATTAAAATAATTGCAGTTAGGGTTTTGCTGGGGTTTCGCTGCTCAATGATCCTTTATTTTGGCTTTCGAAGAGCAGAGTAGCAAGTCTCTTGAAGGATGCTTGTGAGACCCATCCTTACTTACTTCAGAAATATTGCAAATAATATCTGGAATAAACCTGAAAAATATCTGTTCCTAACAAATTATAAAATGTTTTTATGTGGTATTTTACAATTATGACTTTCATTATTTAGACAGATCATAGCGCCTATCTATAAAAAAATTAAACTTAATACTTCCGATTGAAATTGTAAAAAAACTGTTTTCTATTCACCGGCAAATTTTAAATATTTTTATTTAAGTTTTAACATCACATCAATGTTGAACATCTTTTAAAAAGCATCTTAATTTTTTTTAAATTCTTTAAAGACATTAAAACCAATTCGGAACATGGCTGAACTCAACGCACGCTTGGAAAGACGAGGCGCCGCTGATGAGAATATCTGGAAGTGGTGTGAAAATATTCTTAAACTTTATGAAAGACCGAATCAAGAAGAGGTAATTTATGCTTTTTCAGAAACAAAAAATATTATTCGACGCCATGTCTAGGTTTTCTTTTTTTAACTTATAAGCCAGTGCTTAACTACAATCCCTCCTAGTGCTAAGCCCTGGTGAAATCTTAGATTGTAAATAGCACTATCCTAGCGTAACAAAAGCATATTCACTCTTGCTTTGAAGATACCCAGATTATCATCATCATCATCATCATCATCATTACATCATATCAAAAGTCCACTGCTGAAAATAGTCATAGTTGCTTCGTTTGGCAAACGGGTTGGTAACCGAGTTTTTTAATTATTTTAATGTCATTAGGGAGATGCTGCTGCCCATCTATTGGTTTGTTTCCCTTTGGCACCTCTCACGATTGTGTAATGGCGGTGAAAGAATATCCACTACACCATATCGATAGTAACATTATTTAATCTGTGATATCGACCCAGATTCAATTCGATCCGATTACAATCTTACCTTAAGCCTACCTACCTACCTATCTGAAGTTACCTTTCTATAGTAACTTCTCTATAGGCCTGGAATAAATCAGAGATATCCATTAAGTTCTTTTTTTGTGCTTTTATACACAATTTTTGTGAAACGTTAATCCTTTTTTGCAGGACGACACAGCAATTAAGGGTAAACAGTCAATGGGCCACTTATATTTCCCGTGTCCTTTGATGGAACAAAGTATAATTATTCCACTCTCTAAGCCACTTGTTAAAGATCCCACTAATATCAAAGTTCCAATGAAGTAAGTGACCGCTATTATCTTTAGTTCTGTTCGTCATTGTCCAATTAAACAACTCACTAAGCAAAGCTAAACGCTCAACAAATGGTAAAATTAAAATTTTTGTACAACCGACTTCAATAATAATTTATTGTTGATTTTTTTTAAAACCGCTCGACCGATTTCGATAAAATTTAAATGGGATCACCTGGGAAATATATCCTTTGAAACGAAAAAAGAATTTTCCAAATCGGTTAAGGCGTCTTCGAGTAATCGGTAAACATACATAAAAAAAGATTGCGACGAATTCAGAACCCTCTCCTTTTTTGAAGTCGGTTGAAAAGTGAGATGTGAACACAAGTTTCGATAGTGTAGTGGCGGTATAAGAATATCTGACCTTTCAAAGAATTTTTTTTCATCTTCTACTAAAAACATGAAAAAAATTCTACTGGGGATGGGGACTGATAGATTATTAGCTTTGGCAGTATGCTCTTAGTACAGATAAAGTGAAAAACAACTATTTACAGCTTTCTCTTCATTAGTCTTCTCTAGACATTATATATTGAATTTTTATTTGAGTGATTACTACATTTTTAAATTTCAATGTAAGAGTAACAAATAATCTAACAGTTCACCAGATAAGTGGGTGACAAACGAGCATACAGTGCACCTGATGTTAAGTGGATGCTGTGGCCCATAAACATCTACAATCTACATCCATCCCCGATTAAGAATCAAAATGCAGCTGCGTTGTCACCTCTGAGGACTAAGATGGAAAGCCTTGTTTCTAGTAAAAAGAGTCTCCGGTTCTCTACACTTACCATACGAAACGTGATCCTTCCCCGGTCGTGCGACAACTACAATATAACTGCAGCATGGCTCTACCAAGTAAAATTTTTCATTTTCAAACAAAGATTTTTTTTATTTTAATCTGTATTCAATAATTAATTGGAAAGTGCCTTTATCATTATTATTTTAATACTTCAGGTCAACGAAGGTCATTAAATTACTTAACGACATCAACACTTTACCTCAATAGGATAATAAACGCTATAGTCTATGGAGTAAAGACTTGTCCAGCTTATATCCGGTGTCTAAGATTGCATCTTATCAGTCGCCTTTATAAATTAACGAATAATTTGCTTATTATGATTCCATAAAAAATAATTTAACATTTTACTACTAAAAATTTTTACGCTACAATGGATAGTAAGTTGAAGGCTTTTCATTTGAGCTGTCTTTAAAAAAGGTGAATGATTTATATTTTTTTCATTTTTAATATTTTGGATGTTTACATAAACGATAAAAAAAATTCAGTTACCTTTTGTGTTTTCTTTTCTCCAGAGTTAGGCGTTCCTCACTTTTTATTATCAATAGGTACGTACATAATAAACATATATTTAAATGTCTTTCATTATCACCAATGTAACTTAATTGTTCGGCGGTTTACCGAGTAGTACCGGTGTAAGAATATACATATCTACTAACCCATATCATTCCGTGGATGTCGTAAGAGGCGACAGAGGGAAACAAATCAGGAGATGGGCAGCAGCGTTTTCCTAATATCGACTAGAAATAAAAAAATGCGGTTGCCATCCCGCTTGCCAAGCATGGCAAATATGGCAAATATCCACCCTATGATAGAGAAAAGAGAGAGAACATAGGCCTCCCCCAATTATGTTCGGCAGTGGACTTTAATAGGCTGTTACGGTAACGGTAAAGATAACATTGTGATTAAAGAGAAATAAAAATATTCGGATATGTGAAATCCATTTGATTAGTGTGGAAGAATCTTCTCTATTCCATAACTATATTAAATCTACGTACATGTACTGTAAAGTCGATCAGATAAATCGCTTTAGGCCGCGTGAGTCTATTGATTTGTCAGACCAGGAGACCACGAGGAGATTCTAAGAAAGAAAATCACTTAAAAACATTACAAACCGACAAGATAGTTAATATACTAAATAAATAAAAAATTGTTAGCATCAGAACCTCTGGACCACTAGAGAAATTTGTTGATAATAGAAAAGAAACTTTTGGGTAATACTCGTATCAAGGTAATACCAAATTTAATACATTCATTTAATTTTTTATGTTTATTTAAGGATGTACGATGTCAAGGATTACTATATTGACAACATTTACTCTACATATTACCATACGTTTTTTACGGATAGGGAGAGAGGGTGATTGCGGACACCGGGTAATTCCCGATACAGTTGTTTCTAGTAGGCTAGCTCTTTTCGCGTCCCGCAATTCCCATAATTTGATTGCATCCGCCATCTTTAGTGCACGGACAGTAGCTTAGATGAAAGGCTTTTTTTTTGACCAGGACAACACGATTATTTAATCACTTTAGTGAGGCTGTTGATGTGGCCCTAAATCGGTATCCTACTGCACAGTTTGTCTTTCTGGGGACTTTAACGCCTATCACCAAGACTGGCGGTTCCTATACCAGTAGATTGACCATGCTGGAAGAGAAGCGTGGAATTTTGCCTTGACGTTAGGTCTTCTCAGCGGGTAAAGGTAGTGACTAGAGTACCTGATGTAGACGATCACACAGCCAATTACCTGGATCTTCTGCTGACTACTGAACCAGACAGGTATGAAGTACAGGTTACCTCCCTTGGGTATATCTGAACACTGTCTGGTAAAATCTGTGTCGTCATATTCTAAAATTGACTACGCATACCTGCCTCGCAGGGGCAAGGACAAGTTATGTCGGACTCGCACCGACTAAAACCCCATGGTGTTCCACCTTCGCCGCATATTGGCAGGGCCACGGGAACACTTTCGCACACATCCGCGGCCCCACCAGCGCTGGCTGCTCTATGGCAGCCCCTCCTCGGGAGAGCACTACTCCTCCCCATCTCCTTCTCAGGTAAAGCGCACCAGAACACATGGCGCGCCCTCCTCCGCGGCATCCAACTTCACCTGCGCAACAGACGCCCCATTGTCCGGTGCGCAAAGGCCATGGGGCCAGGAAAAACGAGCACTCAGGAGCACTAGCCTTCCTGACCCCAGTGGCGGATCTGGTCTATGGCTCCGCCGCCAACCAAGATTCGGCTGCGGAGGGTAACACTCGTCTTCCCCCGCGACTTCACCTCGGCTGCAGCGGTAGGGGGAGAGCTCATCCGTTTCGCCGCAGCCCACCGACACACATCCGAAGTGGGCTCGCCACCTCGGCCAGCCCTATACCACGCGCCAGCCAAGGTTCCTCTTTGTTCATGCCCCACGCTACGACAAGGCGGGAACTCGTTCGGGGGCGGGGTTTAGATGTAAGTACCAACATACATTTTATGGCTTTTCTTACAATTTTTGGATCGATTGTCGCGTATAAGCAATTATTTGTGATTTACCGAAACATTACTTTGCCACAAATGCTTATGTGGTGTATAATTTAAACTGTAGCAATAAACCCTAACCTTAAAAAATTCAGGTGTGGTAAATACGGACGTCCGCAATCACCCCATTTCAAAATTGAACTTCAGACATAAAATAATATTTGAAATAAGCAGTGCTTCGTGTCTACTCATGTGGCTTCGTGTGCCATTTTCCTATATGAATTGTCTTTTTGTTTGTTTATTATGTATAATAAACGTTGTTATAGATAAATAAATATTTTAGATGCCATGTGCTTAAAAAAGAAAAGAAATACACATTTAAAAGAAGTGGGTGAATGCACAAGTTGTGAACGCGGTATTTAGAGAACTATTATAGATAAATAAATATTTTAGATGCCATGTGCTTCATAAATATTTTAGATGCCATGTGCTTAAAAAAGAAAAGAAATACACATTTAAAAGAAGTGGGTGAATGCACAAGTTGTGAACGCGGTATTTACACTGACTACTGCAGCCTATGGAAACTTGCTTCAAACAAAGAAGGTCGTTTTCACCTTTACGGACTGAGATGGAATGCCTTACAGTTTTTTATGTATACCGGTACTAGGTAAAAGGATGATATCTACCCAGACGACCTCCCAGAAAAAATGGGGCATACCACTTAGTTCATACATAAATTTAAATATTTTTTAAACCAAACTGCAATGGGAAACGTGTACTAAAAAGGTATTAAACAAGTCAATTGTCAATTTTTTAGAATCCTTCAAAGATAATTAATTTATTATAAAAATGCTGAGAGTTTTGCAATTTTGCTACCTACTTTATTTTAATAATAAAAAATATTTAATGGATGGATCCGTTGTAGTTTTTCCCTTAATCTATAATCTAATATATAAAAGGCAAACCTGACTGACTCATCTATCAACGCACAGCCGAAACTACTGAACGGATTTCTGAAATTTGGCATACAGACAGTTGTAATGACGTAGGCATCCGCTAAGAAAGGATTTTGGAAAATTCGCCCCTAAGTGGGTGAAAAGGGTTAAATGTTTGTATGGAAGTCAGTCATTTTAGAGCTAGAAGTCTGAATCTTTGTTTTAGGTTAACGATTAGAAATAAACAATTACGTGTCCTAGGGTTTTGAAAATTCAACTAAGGGGTGAAAAAGGGTTGAAAGTTTGTATGGGGAAACAAGATTAGTTAAACTATTTTATTCGAAACTTCACAGGAGTACTCCTATCAATAAATGACTAAACAAGAGTTTCAGGCTTTTTCTGAATTCAACCCTAAAAGGTGGAAAAGGTGACAAATTCTGAAAATCAACATGGTATCGTTTTTATGGTTTATCGGTCGCTGATTACGAAAACAACAACTATTTCAAAATCCAACGTAGCAGACGGGAAATACCTACCATCATCCCCTGTGGGGGTGCGATGTGGTTGAAATGTTAATATGGGTGTCGTTTTATGGTTTCTTGGGACGTTAATTACGAAAATGGCATCGATTATGGTTTGAAACCAACATGGATGGAAGGATTGATGGATGTATGGTTGTATCTAAAAATCATCATGGGTTGGGTGACTTAGGTGTCATTTTTAAGGTTTTTGGGTCATAAATAACGTAAATGATATTGATAAATATTTTAAACTTAATTTATTAGAATAGAATATACTTATATTGCACAAAAACATAAAACAAAATAGACAAGAAGATTTGTACAAAAAATTTGCACAAAATTACACCTAAACAAAAATATACTAATTTAAAAATTAAAAAACAATGAAAATAAATAACTAAACCAAATATATTTTTTTACAAATTAATAAAATGGCAAAACCAAAAGAAATACTTAGGTACCTACCTGTTTTGTATTGATTTTCAAGTTCCAATCCCTACTAATAGATGGCGTTGGTATCGTTTTAGAACGCGGTAACGTTGTGTTTTTTCGAACTTATATAAAGTGAATGGTGAATGAGCGCTTCAACCATAGAGAATATAATTCCTACGATTAGCTTCAACCTGTACCACATACGGCACCTATTCACTGTTAATGGATATTTGACTAGACTTCGACTAGGGATGATGGATGTTGCAGAAACATCGATGATGACATCGACGTTGGCATCGATAGCTCAACATCGATGTTCGATGTTTATCCTACTCAAAACATCGATGTTACCCATTATCGATGTATTTTGCACATGTATTTAATAGGTTAGAATTAGATGTATAAAAATAGTCATGTTCACAGAACACAAATACTCTCTACCAAGAGAAGAACGCCAACTTCATACTAAAAAACGGAAACACGTCTTTATGAGTGTACACTAAAAGCGCTACGGTGAGCGCCCATATAAAACTTTTTTAGCGGGAATTTCAAACCTTTGTATTTTGTACTTTGAACTTTTTATTTAAGGCATATTCGAGTAATTTTGGCTCAAGCCTCACAAACCTATGGGGCAAAAACCCATACATTGGAGAGGTTGCACTAAAATTACTCGAATATACTTTAGATTAGTATGTGAGATAAAATAAAACTATAAATATGTATAGTTATGTAATTTTATTTTCTGGAAGACAGATTGTTTTATAAACTATACATTATTATTGATGTTTTTATTGCTTTTGCACATAATATTTCCACGCTTGTTACTGATATATAACACATGTTATTGTCAGAGAGTGATTCTTCACAGAACATTAACGTAAATTTAAATCAGCAAAATTCTCATGGTGAAAACTTAACTCAGCCGAAATACGTGATCTGAAACAGATACAATTCGAGTCAATATAGTAATAATCCCTACAAATAACGGTCAATAAATTCAAAATGTTTATAGACTTACCACAATATTGTTATAAGTTTTTCTGTTCCTATTATAGGAAACCTGCAGAAAGTGATCAGATGATTTTGTGCTTTTTATTTGCACAACACTTAACTTACTTTCGATGATGATCACATCGTGCATAAAATTTTGAAATAATGAATTCATTTATAGTCAATATCTTATACAGAGTTAACATCTCACAAAAAATCTTTACTGTATATTCACGACGATATTATGACTGTGTATTCGCCTACGAACGAAAATGAAGTATTCTGAGCCCATAATAACTAAATTTAAGCAAAAATCAATAATAAATATTAAAATCTAAACCTATGAAATAAATTTGAATAAATTTCAGAAAATATTTTCAATATGAAAGACATAATGAAAAACAAATGTCATTTTTTTTCTTCTATTAATTCATGGCTTTTTTGATAGAATTCTGCTAATATTTAATAATTTAATTTTAATCAATTAATAGGTAAATTAACTGTGCAAATCTGAGTAATATGTATGTAATTGTACTTTAAAGAGCAAACCAAAAAAAGCTTAATACAGAATTAACATTTTTAGTTTCTTCCGATATAATATAAATTTTTGTATCTAATTTTTAAAATGGCAATTTAAAACAACATGAAGGAAAGAAACAGCGATATTTTTATCTTGCTTTATTTTTACAAGCCCAACATGCACATTGACAAAATCACGATTGTGTGCAGATTTTTCAGCTTTCATACAAAGTTGCATCACCCTGGTCATGTTGTTTATGGTTTATAATTAATGAAATAAAAGAAATTAATAAACAATTTAGTGTAAAAGTCTGATTTGCTTCGTGTTTCGGATTAGTTGCTTGATTTTGTCTTTCTTACAACCACTGTTCAAACTTGGAATTCGATTTGCTTTGTGATTAGGTATTGTTGATAGAAGTATTTTTCTCACTAAAAATGACTACATAAACTCTTAATATTAAAGGAAAATGGAAGAACATACTGTCGTCCCCATTACAGGTGACGGCATCTGTTTGTTTCATGTTCTTTCATTTTAATGTACGGAACCCAAGAAAATGCGATGGTGGTGCGTTCTCAAATTATTAGATTTGTGGTAAATGATTGGCCTAGGTTTTCAGTTATGACCCACGACAAAAATGGCGATAATTATTAAACAGAAAATGAATATTCAGTCGATATGTTAAAAAATGAAACTTAAGGTGGACTTTGTGAATTGGTAGCTGCAGGATTAATATTTTCGTTTCGGTTTGAAGTATATCGAAATGGTCTGCTATACACAGCGTTCGGAACAGATATCTGTCCAGTAAGGCGATTACAATTTAGCCATGATTTATCTAATGGACATTTTGACGCCTATCTGCCTATTGTAGCGAAGAAAATTACACAGCGTCGCATGGAGGTACCTGTAGAAGAGTGTGATCCTTTTTCAGAGCTTGACCATTTAACTGTTACATCTTTTGTAAACAGTGAAATATCATCTCCAACTAGCAGAACAGACCAATATGTATCGTCGACATCAAAATATGACAAAAAGAAAAATAAACGAAGGTCGAGATTTCCTAATTACACAAGAAAAAGTCAATTAAAAGTGCACAAGAAAGATATAGGCAGAACAAGCCAGATTCAAATCAAAGCTGTGCCCGCTTATCAGAAAAAAATCCTGATGTACACAGGCAAGCTGTTGCAAATTACCAAACTGCGAATCCACAAGTGCATAGAACAATTCAGTCACGGTATGAGGAAAACATTACACTGCGTTTATGGAAAACAAGGTCCATTCCGCTATGGAGTATGACCCTGATATTACTTAAAGAACTGACAGCAGTGTAGCCTTGGGTTCTATGACATACAAGTGTCAGTGGTGCAATGCGCTGAAATGGAAGGATGAGACACGTGGTATGTGTTGCAGCGCTGGAAAAGTGCAACTTGATTCGTTGAAACAACTGCCTGAACCACTCTTTAGTTTGATTAATGATCTACACCCAGATCACGACCATTTTATGGGTAATATTCGTAAATATAATGCCTAGTGGTAAACAGGTAACAGCAGATGGTTTGAAAATGATCAGCATTTGTTCGCAGCAATGAAAGAGGCAGCACTTTGCCGATCACCGCAAATGATTCGGGATCATTTTACGATTATTTTAGTGTTCTGCCAAGTATCAGACCCTTTAAGCCTTTGGGAGAAATTCAAAGAATACCCATCTGAAGATATTAAAAGGCAATTAGAAAGACAGGGAGATGTGGATGTAGAACACATAACAGATGTGGTATTTAACAAATGCCTTTTGGTAATAGAAGATGCCGTATTAGCGTTGGGTGGTCGGCTACTAAAAGAGTATGGGTTACCTCAGCCAAGCAAAGAACAAAAATTTAAAATAGAGAGTTTCTTAAAGAGATAAGTTTTGACTTAGCATCATTAGAAAACACAGTTAAAAATAATGAAGTATCACTGAATGACGAACAAAAGCAGTTTACAATCAAATTAACACAAAAATTTAATGAAATGAGGGTGGAATATTCTTTTAGATGCTCCGGTGGAACAGGCAAAACATTCCTCATAAATTTGCTATTAGCAAAAGTTAGAAGTACTCATGGAATTGCTTTGGCTGTGGCTTCTTCTGGGATCACAGCTACACTGCTTGAGAGTGGACGAACTGCTCATGCTACCTTCAAGTTACCATTCAATTTAACAACAGCTGTTACTCCCATTTGTAATATATATAAAACAAAGTAATTTTGCTGAAGTATTAAAACATACGAAAATGATAGTGGGATGAAATAACCATGGCTCATAAGGGTGGCGTAGAGGCTTTAAACAGGACTCTACAAGATATAAGAGGAAATAAGAAGTTAATGGGTGGTGTAACGGTTTTGCTGGCTGGAGATTTTAGACAGACTCTACCAGTAGTGCCAAAATGAACTAGAGCAGATGAAGTTAAGCGTGTCTTAAGAGATCCACTTTATGGCCTCTAATTAAAATCCTCAAGCTCTCGAAAAATATGCGGGTACACTTAGGAGAAAAAGAGTCTGCTGGTGGATTTGCGAATCTCCTACTTGAAATCGGCAACGGTGATTACCCGATAAATGACGGAATGATAACCATCCCTGATAATTTGTGCACAGTTGTATTTACGTTACAGGAGTTAATATCCAAAATTTACCCAGATATTGCTCATATCCACGATAAGCCAATGGAATGGTTGTGTGAACGTGCCATACTAACCCCGAAAAACGACCAAGCAGCGGCAATTAACGATATACTGTTAACGTCTTTCGAGGGAAGAAATGGTGTACACATCAATAGACTCTGTGGTCAACAACAAATGACGCAATTAACTACCCTGTCGAATTTCTTTATTCACTGAAACCATTGGGTCTTCCACATCAAGCTTATTCTGCGCGTGGGCACTCCTGTTATGTTGTTGCGAAATTTAAAACCTCCTCAACTGTGCAACGGAACCAGACTAAAAGTAAAGCGTTACATCGCAATGTAGTGGAAGCCACAATTATAACTGGATGTGCGCAAGGAAACTGTATTTGTACCAAGAATTCCTTGATCCCGAATGATGAACTTGAATTCAAACGAATTCGCTTCAAAGTCTGCTTTGCAATGACCATAAACAAATCACAAGAGCAGACATTAAAATTTGCGGGTATAGACTTGAGAGAAAATTGTTTTTACACGGGCAATTCTATGTGGCTTGCTCACGCGTAAGCTCGCCCGGTAGTCTGATAATTTTGGCACACAGTAATAGATTAGCAAAAATTGTGGTGTATAAAGAAGTTTTGTAGTTTACTAACTTTTGCCCGCGACATCCAGTTATAATTGTGGCTTGTACTAGCAGATTCTTTTTCACACATGGGTGCGATATAACCGAACTCCATGCGGACGAAGTCGTGGGCAAAAGCTAGTACTCCTCTATGTTACTGTTACAGCCTACTAAATTCCACTGCTTAACATAGGCCTTCTCCATAGATTGCCTTATTATACTTGTAGTAGTAATTGTCACGCTTGGCAAGCGGGTTGGTAACCGCAGTTTTTTAATTTTTAGTCTTTAGTAGGGAGCCGCTGCTGCCCATCTGATTTGTTTCCCTCTGTCGCCTCTTATGACACCCACCGGATGATATGGAGTAGTGGATATTCGTACACCGCCACTACACGGTGGGCACACATTGAGAAAAACATTTTTTTTTTTCAAAGTACTTGCTGCATATAGTCGAATATTTTCTTTTGGGAACCCATTCTTCTCTATTTATTATTTCCAACCGTTTTTGTCGAACATCAATTTTTTGTAAAAATTTACCACAGCTTCCACTTACCATCAGGTGGATTGTGTACTCGTTTGTCACCCTAATTCTATTGAAAAATATTTTTTTCATACGAATAGAAGAATATTTAGCTACGGAACCTTAAAAAAAATATATTACTAAAGTACGGCCAACTAGTAGCGATACGAAAGGTCATTTACCTTAAAATCGACTGTGGAGTTGACAATCTATTATCTATCTCTTTCTATCTTGTGTATTTGTCGTAATGTCTCGTTTTCCCGGCAAGAACATGTCAGGGTCAAAACAGGTTCGCCAACATTCGGGAGTTGTTGTTGTTTAGTAGTTTTAATTAAAACTTCTTGGTTTGGAGTGTACTTTAAAGTTATCATAAAGTTATTTAAAAACAGCAACTGTAATAATAAAACTTTTCTTAATTTATTAAAGATGCATGTAAGTAAAGTATCTATATCATTTTAATTTATTTTTATTTTAGGTGACTAGTTTTACTGTGAATGAAAAATATGGTTATTAATACTTACAAATATGTTAAAGGAACTTGGCCTAATGATAAATACCCATACAGAAAAGAGATGGCGCAGAAAGCAGCTAGTATTTTATATATATCATCAGTTCTGTATATGGGTAGGCAGAGATATTAACACCCACATTTTGCCTGATATATTTAAGTCCCTATGTAACAGGGGCAAGCCTGTTACCATAAACCAGGCACACAGTTGTTAGGCAAGCGATATTCAGAAATATTATTATTATTCTCGTTATTTAATTTAAATCTACATTATACAATAATTCAAATTATAACAAAATTTATAAAAAGTCTATTTTTTTTGGTTTGCTAGACATTTTTAAAACTATATTGTCTACTTAAATATATAATCTGACTATCAAAAAGTTACGCACCCCTGCTATTCCTAATAACCTTGCATTGGTTTTGTTTACATTTGGTGTCGCTTCTTGTTGGCCGTACTTGAAATTGAATAAGGCTGCATGCAAGGTGTACTTTTGCATGTTAAGGACATTTCGATAAGATATTATCGATAATGTCTATCTCTAAATCTCTACAAAATTGAGGCTGAAATTAGCAGAATGAGGGCATCCACGACTTTTTCTGCCACCAGGGCGGCGCCACTAGAAAGAGAGTATATTATTTGACAGATTTCATAGTGGTGAAATTAATTTGTTCGGAAAATGTAAAAATTATTATTTCTTTCTGTACTATTAGCTATATTTTATATGAATAAGATTAAAAATAAATAAACCAAACCACAGATATTCATAAAAGTAAAAAAAAGTTAAAAATGTGCAAAAAATTAAAGAGCAAACCACTGATGCATTGTTTTATGTATTAATATAATACTCTAGAAACTGATAAACTTTTATAAAAAAAACAACTTCTCAATTAAATTACATTGTGTAACAAAAAACTTTACCTCAGTGTCAACTAGCGACATCTGGTGAGTAGAAAATTATTAGCCCTCATTTCACGTATTTGTAATTATTTTAAGTTCAATTGCTTTGCATTCAGATGATTACTATTATTAAATTCGACCAGGTACAAACATGTAAGTATAAATTGTATGTACCTGGTCTATAACACATCATTTAAACAGCTAAACATTTCAATAGTACCTACGGTTAAATGTATAATAATGTAGGATTTATTTCTGAGGTGAGTTATATTTAGGTACAACGCACCTAGTCATAATTAATTACGCCTATTAAACACTACTTTTTACTTCTAACACCTGAGATTTTGCAAATACAAGCGGGATTTTTTTTGTTCACGGATGACGCCAAGCCGATACAGGCCGATAGCATGTACATGAATGGTCCATAGCAGGGTGATGTGATACAACTCTGTATGAAGTCCGAGAAACTTGCACACAATCATAATTTTGTCTGTGTGGATTGGGCGTAAAAAATTAAAGCGAGAAAACGATATCGCTGTTTCTTTCTTTCGCGTTGTTTCAGATTGCCATTTTAAAAATTAGATACAAAAATACATATTATATCGAAAGAAACTGAAAATGTTAATTCTGTGTTAAGCTTTTTTTTTTGGTTGCTCATTAGAGTATAATTACATATTACTCTGAGATTTGCACAATTAATTCACCTATTAATTGATTAAAATTAAATATTAACAGAATTCTATTAAAAGAAGCCATGAATTAAAAGAAGAAAAAAATGACATTTGTTTGTCAACGTTTTCATGATGAAAATATTTTCTGAAATTTATTCAAATTCAGTTATTATTGGTTCAGAATACTTCAATTTCGTTTGTAGGCATTTCTTGGCAATTGATGTAAAGATTTTTGTGAGATGTTGACTCTGTATGAGATATTGACTATAAATTAATTCATTATTTTAAAATTTTATACACGATGTGTGATCAGAATCGAAAGTAAGTTAAGTGTTGTGCAAACAAAAAGCAAAAAATGATCTTATCACTCCGCAGGTTTCCTACAATAGAAGAAAAATGACAATATTGTAGTAAATCTTTAAACATTTTGAATTTATTGATAATTATTTGTAGGGATTATTACTATATTGACTCGAATTTTATCTGTTTCAGATCATGTATTTGGGCTGAGCTAAGTTTTCACTATGAGAATTTTGCTGATTTAAATTTAAGTTAATGTTCTGTGAAGAATAACTCTCACGATAACATAATATGCTATATATCAATATTACACGGGAATATTATCTTCAAAAGCAATAAATACATCAATAATAGGAAGCGGTAAAAGATTATAAAAATTGTTTAGTGCATGAAGTTGAATAACTTCAAAATTAACTGAATTTTACCATGATAGTTCTAAAATAATTAAAAATATTCATATAACATGTTCCTGGGAATATGCTGAACCTACCTACCTTGGATTGTAATTCAAATGTATAAAATCCCAGGTGACTTTACCGAAAACTTAAAAAACTCCCAATAATCAGATCAGAACGTTGTATTTTGAGCTATGATCTTTGGAGAAAAATATTTACGCCGTGGGCAGTCCCGAATTTATTTTTAACATATTGTTAATATAAATAGGTAGATACTTAACTAAGTATATACCTATTTATATTTTATATATTTTATAAAATGTTTTGATGGGGAAACAAAAACGGGACACGGAGTACATAATGGCTGCTTTATTTTCATATAAGTATTACTTGTGATAATTACAAACATTTAATAATTAATAATTAAATAGATTATAGAAGTTTATTTTAAGATTCGACTTAAGTATGAATGTAAACTTAATAATTTAAGGAAGGAAACTTGTAGGAATCAGTTAAATAAGATTGCTCTGTTTAAAGGCCAATATGTTTATGAGGCTTCATCATGCTTCATGTTTATATTCTTTCATCTGTCCCTGAAAAGTATAAAGTAATAATAAACTTATTATCATTTTAGCTGCATGAATTTTAAAACATAATGATCTTAACACAGTAAAGTGCACTAAGTATCCGAGGATACAGATGCTTTCTATTCTCTCAATCTCGGTATGTTAAGAAAATGGTCACCATTCATGGACTGACCGCGGCAAGTGCAACTTAATTTCGCAGATCTATTGATCTGCAGCTATTACTGAACCACAAGTTCCTCTTCTCTACGACTAACGCTGTAGGGGATGAACCACGCTATTTAAGCCCTCGCGACAATGTCGTCGGCCATCAAGCATGAATCGGCATTGACCGTTGTGAGTATCAAATACTATGGAATTTATACTATCAAGTCTCATGCGCGGTCATCTAGTAGCGCTTGAGGAGCATTACTAAATATCTATACCTAACTACGCTAAAAGTTTTATCGTTATGATTTGGGAATATAATCCGAAGTTCGAAGCTCCGCTCAACCCCTTGGGGAAAATAGCATGATGCTATGAATATTGTACTAGTGTGACCGTGAGGCTGTGCGGTTGGTTGCAAGGTTATACATTTATTTTGGTTGATAAATAGATATTTAGTTGGGTTCATAATGGCTTGAAGAGGATAAACTCAAGATTTTTTGTCTTTAATGTACTACAGTTTTATAATGTATGAAAATCTGTCTCTATATTTATCTAAAGTTTTGAAAGTTATATTTTGAAGTCTTATTATAACAATATTTTACTTACTGGTACAAATAATGTAGAAATGACCTTTTAATAAAATTGTTTTATTCTACTTTTCTTTATACTTCTCAAGAAAATGTTTGCTGCAAATTGTTGAGTTCTTCTTTGCATTCCAACCAACCCGTCCAATGAACCTTAACCACTTTTTCTAATTATAGAACCGGAGGGAATCTGTTTGAAAACGGCAAAATAAAATTACATTTTAGAACGCAAACCGAGGATTTATTTTCTTGTTGTGTAGGCAAGTCTATCGATTCATTATAAACATTCAAGATAAATATCGACATTAATTTTGATATAGTTGAGTCAATCCCTAGCGCACATGTAAAATATTTTATATAAAATGTATTTACCAAATTATGCAAATTATCAACAACGTGACTTTTTCTTTGCAAAGTATCAAAATTAACAATATAATTGAAAATATTCTATATTTTAAACAGTATGTAATATAAATTTAACAAAAAATAAACGCGTCATAACATTGACGACGTCTTGAGAATTTACCTGTGATATGTGAAATTATCAGGATTATTTCTATTATTAACAGCACAGTCACCACGGAACAATTAACCATTTTGGAAAGTTACTTACTAAAAATAACCACTATTATACGAGTACTTTTAAAATTACAAAATATCTCGAGCTATTTCTTGTGCCGAATTGTGCCGACCTGTCATTTAAAATCGGTTACAGAGTCATGAGATTTGGTATCCTTTTCTATCTTGCATTTTTGCCATAAGGAATTTTCTTCTCCTTGCACTCTATGTTGGTCTATACGCTAGTATATTCTAAGTCTATATGCGTACACTATGCTTTTTCTTTGCATTGCCAATCTATTCTAACGTCAATTTATATTAAATTTATTTCGTAACATTATTTCTGGCCAGATAATAAATTATCACATAATATTTCAACACTTATCACTCACAAGAATTAATACGTAAGTACCTAGAAATAATATAATATATTTTAGAGGCCTGGAAACTAACCTAAATACTTCAATGTTTGTAATTTAAAAATCTAAAAGATATGCCTAAAATGTTTTCCTAGTGTATACAGAGTGCTTGATAGAAGATCGTAAACTTTTATTTAATTGGGATTCTTGGTACATGCAAGTACAATATTAAGTGTGGCTTCTATTATATATAATAGCAGTATTGTTAAGCACAGAAGAATATTGTATGAAATAACAATTTAGGCTGAAAACGGCCATTCAATGCCATATTACGTATAATGTAAGAGAATAGCTTGCTACATATTTATTTATCTATGGCAGAGAAAGAAATTCACATTAGGAGAGATACTCTATGGTGTTTTTATTTCATTCAAATATCAATTAAGTCCCTTTAGTGATGTAATATCGATAGCTGCACTATCGATACCGTTTTTTTTTTACATTTTACGTGGTAGAGCCATGCTGCAGCTATATTACTGGTATAGTTGTAGCACGAATGGTCGGCTCGACCGGGGAAGGACCACGCTCTCACAGAATACCAGCGTAAAATAGCAGCTTAATACAGCTGTGTTTCGTATGGTAAGTGTAGAGAACCGGAGACCTTTTTACTGAAAACGAGGCATTCCATCTTGTCCTCACGGGTGACAACGCATTTGCATTTGATTCTTAATCGAGGATAGATGTAGATGTCTATGGGCCACAACTACCACTTACCATCAGGTGGACTGTGTGCTCGCGTGTCACCCTTATCAAATAAAATTAAAAAAACATAACATAATAATACACTATTCATAACAATACCACGTATTATAGCAAGAATGCTGCCCGCGTTTCCTCGTTGAATGGCTATACTTCAACCTTTGGGTAAGAGAACAACTAAACAGATCTCATGGCATCAGCGGTAACAAGTACGCCCCACAAACCTTGAAATTCACTTAGTTATGTATAAAAGTATCTATAATGTCGTTAGTGCAAAATGTAATACTATTGATGATTAGAATATTATTGATATTCACCAAGCTATTATCAGGATGACTGCCTCATTGGTCTTTTTTTTATAGAATAAGGGTAACAAACGAGCACACAGTCCACCTAATGGTAAGTGGATGCTGTGGTCCATAGTCGTCTACATCTATCCTCGATAAGAATCAAAATGTAGATGCTTTGTCACCCCTAACCCACTAAGATGGAATGCCTCGTTTCAGTAGTAGAAGCACAGCAGCATTTACCTGCTATTTTACGCTGGTATTCTAATAAGAGCGTGGTTCTACCCGGTCGAGCCGACTTATTCTTGCTACAACCAAAATGTAGCAGCATGGCTCTACCAGCTAGGAGTCAGGAAGTCTGCAGTGTTTTATACCCATTCTATGTAAATCCGTTGGTCTTAACTCTGATCTCTCTCCGGTCATGTCAGATTGCCGTCCGATTGGAGTGAGAAAATAGAGAGTAAACCTGTGCTTGGGCACCCACTCATGCACTATATAACCTGCACGAACGCAAGTCTCGGTTGAGACTGGCCTCCGTGATAGAAATTCGGTCTGAAGACAAAATTATTATGAATTATAATTACTTTTTAGTATAAGTATTAGCAATTTTAATGGTTTTACCAAGTTTTTATAAAACTAAAGTGACAAACGAACTTGCAGTCCTACTGATGGTAAGGCTACCATGCCATGGACACCTGCAACCATATTGAAACAAAGATGGCTACAAATGCGTTGTCATCTCTGAACTTAAATCGAATGCCTCACAGCCTGTAATTATACTGACTCTATACCGGGTGTTTGTGAAACGCTCGAAAACGAAGACAGATGATAGTACTAAGGATACCTATGATGATGGGTCACAAAAATTCGATCCCGAATAATCATGAAAATACTTAAACATAAAACCAGCAGTGAAACTTAAAAAGAAAATCAGCTGACAATAGGGTCAATATCCTCGCGGGCGCTGAATTCTTATCTAGATCGGTACGAAACAATGCACTAGGTATACTACTCACTCTACCCTTCCCTTTCACACACACACTGCCTCGTGTCGCCTAGCGCTGTAGAATTTACACATGCTTGGGTTTGGATTTAATTTTGTTTATTATAGGATCACAAGCAGATGGCAGCAGCCATCCATCTTCTATTGAAATTAGGATGTTTTTAATCTCAACAGCCTCGCGTATCATCCTTGGTAGGAATCGGTGATCTTTTGCGAGGATTTGTGGTCTATCAAATCTGATGTAGTGGCGGGGACGATCTTGAACATGTTCACACACTGCAGACTTCCCGGAACGTCGGTGCTTCACGTCAGCTATATGTTCTTTTACGGCTATTTTTTTAGTTTTATTTTATCCCACATACTCCTCTAAAGTAAATTTGTGTAATTTTGGTGCAACTTCACAAATGTATGGGAATTCAACCAATAGGTTTGTGAGGTACGAGCCAAAATTACTTGAATTTATCTAAAATAAAAGTCACAGAATACAAAGATTTGAAATTTCCGCTAAAAAGTTTTATATGGGCGCCCACTGTGGCGCTTCTAGTGTACACTCATAAACACGTTTCCTTTTTTCCGTATGAAGTTCGCGTGTTTCTCCCGGTAGATAGTAATTGTGTTCTGTGGTCTAGCTTATCTTTCTCGCTCTAACATACGCGTACACTATGTTTTTTCTCTTTTGCATTGCCAATCTATTCTAACGTCAGTTTATACTAAATTTATGTTCGTAACATTATTTCTGGCCAGATAGTAAATGATCTACATAATATTTCAACACTTATCACTCACAAGAATTAATACGTAAGTACCTAGACATAATATTATATATTTTTTAGAGGCCAGGAAACTAACCCTAAATACTTCAATGTTTGGTAATTTAAAAAATCTAAAAAGATATACCTAAAATGTTTTCCTAGCTGTGTATACAGAGTGCTTGATAGAAGATCGTAAACTTTTATTTAATTGGGATTCTTGGTACATGCAAGTACAATATTAAGCAAGTGGGCTTCTATTATATAATAATAGCAGTATTTGTTAAGCACAGAAGAATATTGTATGAAATAACAATTTAGGCTGAAAACGGCCTACATTCAATGCCATATTACGTATAATGTGGCAGAGAAAGAAATTCACATTATACGAGAGATACTCTATGGTTTTTTTATTGTCATTCAAATATCAATTAAGTCCCCTTAGTGATGTAATATCGATAGCTGCACTATCGATACCGTTTTTTTTATTTACATAACATAATAATACACAATTCATAACAATACCACGTATTATAGTGCCAAGAATGCTGCCCGCGTTTCCTCGTTGAATGGCTATACTTCAACCTTTGGGTAAGAGAACAACTAAACAGATCTCATGGCATCAGCGGTAACAAGTACGCCCCACAAACCTTGAAATTCACACAAGTTATCTATAAAAGTATCGATAATGTCGTTAGTGCAAAATGTAATACTATTGATGGTTAGAATATTATTGATATTCACCAAGCTATTATCAGGATGACTGCCTCATTGGTCTTTTTTTTTTTTATAGAATAAGGGTAACAAACGAGCACACAGTCCACCTAATGGTAAGTGGATGCTGTGGTCCATAGTTTTCTACATCTATCCTCGATAAGAATCAAAATGCAGATACTTTGTCACCCCTAACCCACTAAGATGGAATGCCTCGTTTCCAGTACGAAGCACAGCAGCATTTACCTGCTATTTTACGCTGGTATTCTATAAGAGCGTGGTTCTACCCCGGTCGAGTCGACTTATTCTTGCTACAACCAAAATGTAGTTGCAGCATGGCTCTACCAGCTAGGAGTCAAGAAGTCTACAGTGTTTTATACCCATTCTATGGAAAGCATGTAAATCCGTTGGTCTTATCTCTGATCTGTCTCCGGTCATGTCAGATTACCGTCCGATTGGAGTGACAAAATAGAGAGTAAACCTGTGCTTGGGCACCCACTCATGCACTATACAGCCTGCACGAACGCAAGTCTCGGTTGAGACTGGCCTCCGTGATAGAAATTCGGTCTGGAAGACAATATTGGTGTTACCAAGTTTTTTATAAAACTAAAGTGACAAACGAACTTGCAGTCCTACTGATGGTAAGTGGTTACTGCATGCCATGGACACCTGCAGCCATTTTCAAACAAAGATGGCTACAAATGCGTTGTCATCTCTGAACTAAAATCGAATGCCTCACAGCCTGTAATTATACTGACTCTATACCGGGTGTTTGTGAAACGCTCTCGAAAACGAAGACAGATGATAGTACTAAGGATACCTATGATGATGGGTCACAAAAATTCGATCCCGAATAATCATGAAAATACTTAAACATAAAACCAGCAGTGAAACTTAAAAAGAAAATCAGCTGACAATAGGGTCAATATCCTCGCGGGCGCTGAATTCTTATCTAGATCGGTACGAAACAATGCACTAGGTATACTACTCACTCTACCCTTCCCTTTCACACACACACACTGCCTCGTGTCGCCTAGCGCTGTAGAATTTACACATGCTTCAAGGACGTTACTTCATGCGCATTTGTTTTGGCGGGATTGATTAATAATTTTAGTTTTGAGACAGTTCCGTCTTGACTATCACAAGCTATAGTTCAATTGTTTTGTTTATTAAATTATTGTCGTTATTACTTGTTATTTATTAATTAATGATATTGTTCTTGTTGTTATGTTTTGTGTTTTTATTTTGTTTTAATAATGCCTAACGCGTAGGTACGTTTATAATGTTCGTGAATACGGCAACATATTAATATGCCTTGGAGAATCTCATAAGGCCACGGAGGATCGGTAAGCTGTTTCATACCTAATTTTTTTAAATAACTTAGTACTGAACTGATCTGAATAGGTACATAACTGAATACATCAGAATAATAAACATACCTACACAATGGATAAAAAGCATGACTCTAACCTTGTTAACATTTTATTTAAGTATTTTTTCATTAGCGGGAATTGAACCAGTTATTTGGTTTATTTAACCTAATTTTTTTAAATAACTTAGTACTGAACTAATCTGAATAGGTACATAACTGAACACATCAGAATAATAAACATACCTACACAATGGATAAAAAGCATGACTCTAACCTTGTTAACATTTTATTTAAGTATTTTTTCATTGGGAATCGAACCAGTTATTTTGTTTATTTAACCTGTGAATTCGAATTAAAGTGGCGTGGAGATAAGCACAGTGGCAAATAGTAGATTAAGTAGATAAGTTAGATTTTAGACAAGTGTTGTAAATTATTAGGTATTGTGGTACCATCGCTAGTTGCGGGCCGCGCGAATTCGGCGTTCGCGTACATTGACCCCTAGTCAGCTGATTGTAATTCAGTAATTCCACTGCTGGTTTTATGTTTAAGTATTTTCATGATTTTTTACTGAAATTAACGTTTTATTTAACTATACTAAGACGATGAGCGTGAATAAAGCTAATAAAACGTTGTGAAAAGATGATTTTTTTTTCATCAGGATCGATTTTATATTTCACCCATCATCAAAGATATAGTTAGTACTGTCGTCTGTCTTCGTTTTCGGGAGCGTTTCAAAATACCTGTATATACTCTTTAGACCGGAACACAGCAGTAGAAGCACTGCTATTTGGCTGCAGAAATTGATGAGAGGGTGGTACCTATCCAGACGGACTCCTAGGTGGAATAATATTCCTATCATCTAGAGGTTTTACGCTATCGGTAAATAATATTGCCAGGTTTATGACAGACTATCGTTAAAATGACACCTACATAGCTCCTCCGACTCTGAATCTGAAGGCCGATTGACACTTCGACAAGTAATAGTAGCGAGTTTAGTGACAGGGCAGTTGATAGTAAACGGTTAAGTGAGCAGTAGCGTTCAAATGTCTTCGTGGCGAGTTTAGTTAAAAAAGTACAAATTTATATTTTGAGGGCCGAACGCGAACACTTTGCGTCCTGTCAACTTATGCACTGAACTAAACTCGCTCGTTCACATGTTCGGCGAGTTTAGTTAGCGGTTGGCGTGAGACGCTCGGGAGGGCAACACTTCAAACTTGACTCGCCGAAGAATAGACCGGCCGGCTATCCCACGGAATATAAAAAATAAGAGGAAGTCCAAAGTGGGCGGGGCAGGCGAGTTAGAATTAGTGACAGTAGAACGTAATTGACTATCTATCAGTCGCAGGCTCAAATTGTTGCGAGCTGACGGATCGCTGCTTAAGTGATATATGCGAAAATATCCTGTTTTGTGCAATATTGGAGTGTAAAAACGAAAGTAAAAAGAAAAATATTTCTTTTTGAATGGAGGTGTTTCGTACCAAAGGTACGTGTAATTTTTTCCTTTTTTGGATAGAAACTTGACTAAACATGGACAAAATATCAAATTGCCTTTATTACAAGTAATATTCAACCTTATTTCGTTATACTAAGGTTCATCTGTAAATACATTTTGAATAAAATAGCTGCGATAGTGTTGTGACCACGCCGATATTAAAGTTTTTGATAAAATTTTATCACAGGCTTACTCATTCATAATGAAAATTTGCAAATACTGAATATCTATGAAAATATACGAAATCATAGGGTATCCTATGAATGAACATTTGTTACGGTTGCTAAGCCAGAGAAGTAAGTAAGTAGTTCAGTAATACTCATGTCTTTTAGAAAGAAGCTGAAATAAAAGTAATCTTAATATCGTGATCTACATTAGTATCTGAATTAATTATCGTCTAAAATTTAATATTAAAGTGTGAAAACGATAATTTTTAACAAATATGTGTTATTTCAATGACAATAAACAATTGCAAAATTATTGTTTTTTATTATTTTCCTTGTTTCTATTTCATAAATGATAATTTAGCTAACAGTCAATAAATTTCAATTAAAGACAAAATTAATTATATGCCGGCTATATGAATTAAGTATGGGGATATACGTAGTACATCAACACAATATCCAATAAATTTTTCAATTTTACTCATTTTATCATATTATTTTTTCAATTCTGTTTCTTCAGATAATACAATTAATATACATGATAATAATCATATACTGAATATCGATATAAGCCAGATCACTTTCAGGGAAAGTAACTACATCACTAACATCATTCACGTAGCAGTATAGGTAAGCTAGGGCAATGTCAACGTTATATATATTAACATTGTGTCTATAATAGTGTGAATTTATTATTGCGACATCTAGCGTCACGTAGCAAATTTATTTCGTCAATCTTAGAAGTTTTTTGGGTTAAGACATAATGACATTTATTAGTAAGAATTTGTGGTGCGTTTTCAAATAGTAGCGGTATTACTGCGACATCCAACGTTAAGAAGCTAAATTTGCTCATTAATTCTAGAAACTTCGTTGATGAAAAGTAATATGATCTCTATTTTTAAGAATATATGGTTCGTACTCAAGTGAATGGTGAGTAACATAATGCTTTTCTCTTTTATTTTTAATAGCCAATCACGCTAAAATTATTGAAATGGTACACAATTGTCGATATACATTTTCTTTCTTGCGTATGTGTGAGTTTGGCGACAGTAGTTCTGCTACAAATTATGCGTTTTGCTACTTCCTCTTGTTTTTTATATTCCGTGGGCTATCCCGTTCAACTTGATTGTTAATTTACTACTTAACTCACTGATTGCCGTTCAAACTAGACTTTCTACTTAACTCGCCAGATTCGCAAGTTAACTCGCTACTGTGCTTGTCGAAGTGTAAATCGGTCTTAATTCTGACACTCACATCTGACAATCATAGATAAATAAATATGCTGACAAGTGACAATTTGCTGACAATCAGTACCCCTAATTTCTAGAAAGAAAATAAAGATAAAGATTCTTCTGCTTATTTTCTTTGCGCAGATATAAGTGCGTTAAAAAGCCAACTCTTTAAAAGTATGAACTTGTGATAATTGTATAAAAATTAAGGAATAGAACATCAATAAAAATGAGCAAGCATATGTATTCGACTGCTAACCTGACCGACAAAGAATTAAAAGAGCAGGGAAATAGATTGTTTAGTCTACGAAGATTTGAAGATGCTATGAACTGTTACACAAAGGCTATCGTGAGTGTTACATCGTGTTTCCTCATTTCTATTGTGGTGCTATGAACGTGAAATCCCGTATTCATAAACGTTTCAGATAAAAAACCCATCTGTGGCCACATACTTCACAAATCGTGCGTTGTGTCATTTGAAGATGAAGCGATGGGAGGCGACGTGCAATGACTGTCGTCGCGCTTTAGACATTGATACTAATCAGGTCAAGGGTCATTTTTTCCTTGGACAAGCACTGGTTGAACTTGAATACTATGATGAGGCGATAAAACATCTACATAGAGGTAATTTTGATACATACTAATTGTTATATACCAGGATGAATGGTAACAAGATGACAAAAGCTCGGTACAAAAATCCAGTTTTAATGTACTATGTACTATAAACTATGTACCACTATGTACTATAAATTTGTAATTTCAGTAAAATGCTACAGTGTCTATAATAGAAATGGCTAATTAAATTTAATTGCAACACTTTTTATTAAAATACCTAAGCTTTTAAATTGTTATTGTATTAATTAAAGAAAATAACTCATTAATTCTCCCCCAAAACTACCCTAAAACCCTAAACTCCCTAAAACTAGTCCAGTATTAAATTTAATATTCTCTTATTTGTGGTTGCATAAATATCACTTATTCTCAACAAATAAGGTAACAATGAATGAATGAATGAATGAATATACTTTATTGTACACCACAAACAAATATATAAATGACATAACAAAAGGCAGATTATATTTACAATTTGGCGGCCTTATCGCTACATAGCGATCTCTTCCAGGCAACCAAAGGTCTAAAGGAATAAAACGATGAATACTAGGTAGGTGGTGCAATATAAATATACAAAATATAATATTAATACATGTGATATGTAGACAATAAATGCAATAAAATAACATATAAATAACTTATACATGAAATAATATAAATTACTAATACCATAATAAAAGATAAAGTAAAGCATAATATAATATATACATATGTATGAATATTTAAACAAACTTACATATCTACCAAAAATACATAAATAAATTACAAAAACAATCATCAGCATGTTAATTTGCCTGACTAGTATGTCAGCTGTTACAATTACCTACCTCTGAATTTTACTTATGGTTAAAAGTGAAGTCTAAAATGTATTCAAAGTAACCCATTAAAGAACTTAGACTTCTATCCATAGATAGATAAAAGTGTTTCAAAAGCTGTGCTCATTTTTGACAGTGTCATATTATGTATTTATATTTAATAAGAAGAAAGAACATATTGTATCAAGATAACTCATAGATTGAAAAAGGAACAATATGTAATGTATGTAATGTTTTCAGTCATTACAGCCCATTACAAGTCCACTGCTGAACAAAGGCCTCCTCCACGAAAATGCCACAAAGCATGGTCCTGAGCCACTATTCTGATTGTCACTTGATCTAGTGAAAGCCACCCTATACTTTGCTTACAAATATAAGGCCGTGCCAAGGATCTTTCTTCCCCATCAGTTGTCAGTTTTTGAGTTATATGGACAGCCCATTGCCACTTTAACTTACTAATCCATAATGTCAGTAACTGGTTCTACTGCGGATGTTTTTATTATGAAGTCTATTACACAGAGAAGCTCCGCATAATTTTATGCAAATGTAACTTTAGTTTATTATGAGGAAGTTGGTCATGAAATTTTTATATAAATTCATTTTAAATAACATATAGATGAAAGTGTAGAGTAATTATAGTCTTTTAATACTTAAAATTCACTTTGCAATAGCAAAAGGATAAACTATACATTTATGTACGAATATATATTTTATAATATTAAAGTGACAAATGTAATGGCACCTCCTTATCAGTAAGTGGCTACTGCAGTAACCCCAATCAAATAAAGCTACCAACTCATTGTCACCTCAAGGACTAGTACAACACATAGCCTGTATATTAGCTCTTTCTATCTATTAAATTGGAACAGTATAGTGTTCCTAGACAGAAAAGCCATTTACCATCTAGTAAATAATAGTTATGAAAAATTAATATAATATAATACTTTATGGTAACTTTGGTGAGCTTATAGAGCAAAATAGTAGGTATTTTGCTCTAAATGCTCACCAATCCTTCCCAGAATTCATGTCATTTTAAAAGGTCTATAACTGATAAAGAATTGCGACAGTAATAATATTAATGTTAGGATAAAATTAGATATATTATCATTTATCTTAAATATATTTTGAAGATGGGCCAGATTAAGAGTACCTTTAACCGACGAGCATGTATTTGCAGATATATGAATGTAAAGGAGGCGTGAGAGGTGTGTCAGGGTTTTGCCAAATGGAAATCTGTAGTCTCTGCCTACCCCTTTGTGTGACAGTCGTGGGTGTTTATGTATTTATGTATGTATCATTTACTAGGTGTCGCAATACAGAACAACAAGATGTTGGGTTAAAAACAGAAAATAATACAAAGACTTAGATGACATAATAGTGCATGTTTAATATTATGAACATTAGGTAGATAAATCTATATATAGCATTGTGGCAATTCTATGAATGTACTTTGAAATATCACACATCATGGTAAGCACAGTACTTGGTTGCCGAGTTGCAGATTCTGGATTTGAATCCCAACATGAGTCAAAAAAATATCACCAAAATTTTGCCAAATTTTTCTGATATACTGTGATTGTTTTATAAATTTAAAAAAATCTTACAATTCATACCGACATAGCCCAATAGCTCAGTAAGCTGAAGTTGCAATGGCTGCTTCGTCTAGTGAAAAAAGTGTAGCGCTGCCCACACTACATGGAGTGACAATGAAGAGATACAAAAAGTCGATGTGGAAGGCCAATTTTCAGTGGTGGACTTGTGATGGGCTGTAATGATAATGATGTTGATGATAAACTCTAGAAGAACAATATTTTTTTTACTGTATCTACACATACACTTGAGACACTGTTATAAAAATATCCAGAAGTTATCTGGTAGTGAATATGTTATTGAATTTAACTAAAAAACTTTGATCATACTTAAAATACTAATTTTAATTATTAGTGCATTTCTCATTAAAGTGGCCATATTTTTTTGTAGCAAATGACTTGGCAAAAGAACAAAAGCTAAATTTTGGTGATGACATTGCTGCACAGCTCCGTATTGCAAGGAAAAAAAGATGGAATGTTCAAGAAGAAAAGAGAATATCACAGGAAATTGAATTACAGACATATCTCAACAGGTGATTAAATATGTAATTTTAGAGTCACTGCTAATTAGAAAATCTGTTCATGAGATCCGTTACAGCCTATTAAAGTTCAATGCTGAACATAGGTCTCCGTATAGATTGCTTCATAGGGGGGATATTTGCCATAGTTACCACACTTGGCGAGCAGGGTGGCAACCACAGTTTTTAATTTGTAGTCATTATTAGGAAAAAGCAGCTGCCCATCTCCTCATTTGTTTCCCTCTATCGACTCTTACAACACCCATGGGATGATATGGGGTAGTGGATATTCTTACACCGCCACTACACTTTCATCTGTCTATCTATACTGTAATAAAACTCTAACACGACATCTGTCTGAACACGCATCACGCAAAAACCTGTGAACCGATTTGGATGGGACTTTCACTGGCAAATAGCTGATGTTATAAGGAGTAACTTAGGCTACTTTTATTTTAGGAAAAGAATTAGGGTTCTGCACAAAAAATTAAAACCCATGAAATCCAATCGCAATTCCACGCGGGCGAAGTCGCGGGGAACAGCTAGTAAGATATAAAAGTAAAAGGCCCGCTGCTGGGAATAGGCCTTCTCCCATTTCTGAGAAGGCTATGGAGCAATCAATTTATAATGGTGCAGCAATGTCAACAAGAACATTATTTTATAATTTCGAAACCAATTAGTTTTGTTTTAAATGTGCATGGCATTTAGAAAAATTTATATACACACTGTCACTGATTGGTTTGCATTCCATTTTAATATGAGATTAAAGGTTTTAGCTAACAATTCCGTCACAGTGATTAAATGTAATCCTGCTCATCTCTAATTGGATTATGCCCTAATAATGGTAGAGCTGTGCATAAGTTACAATTGTTCATAGATTATCTTTTAAATAGAGGATGCTTTTCTAAAAAAAAACTTGGGTAAAATTTCTTTACTTAATATTATGTTTAAAAAATATAATATATTGACCATATAGTGGTAGTGTAAGAATATCCAATAAAAATTTACTTGTGTGGTAGAGCCATGCTGCAGCTGTATTAGTAGTATAGTTGTAGCACGAAGGGGTCGGCTCGACCGGGGAAGGACCACGCTCTCACAGAATACCAGCGTAAAATAACAGCTTAACACTGCTGTATTTCCACTAACACTTATGTAGAGAACCGGAGACCCTTTTACTGGAAAAGAGGCATTCCATCTTAGTCCTCACAGGTGACAACGCATCTGCATTTTGATTCTTTATTGAGGATATATGTAGATGTCTATGGGCCACAGCAACCACTTACCATCAGGTGGACTGTGTGCTCGTTTGTCACCTTATCCTATAAAAAAAAACATTTAGTCTCGTGAGTGTCGTCAGAGGCGTCAGAGAAAAACGGATTACGAGATGGACAATAGCATCTTCCTAATAACAACTTAAAATTAAAAATAGCCACCCAAGCATGGCAACTATAGCAAATATCCCCCCTATGAGGCAATCTATAGCTGAGGTCTTTGTACAGCAGTGGAATTTTGATAGGTTGCAACTAACGGAAAATGAGCAGTTCTGAGCACTTAATACAATAGGTGTGTGAAAATTTGTATTACAAAGTTATGATTTTAACTGTTTACCTATCATTGATAATTTTTCTATATGATGTTAGATTTAAGTATTGAACCTTACACAATTTTTACAGGCTAATTAATGAAGATATGCAACGTAGAATAGAAACAATCAAAATGGAAAACACAAATGAAGAGGAGACTAGCTTAAAAATAGCTAAAGTAGAAGAAGAATGTGTAAGTTTATGCAATAATAATACTTAGTGCTTCTCTTATGATTAGTTTCACATATGAATAATTTGAAATCATGGTGGATTTCGACCACGGCAACATCGTCATCATCATCATCATTGCAGCCTATCAAAACTCCACTGCTGTTCACAGGCGTTCCCCACAGATTGCCTCATAGGATATTTGCCATAGTTGCCATGCCTGGCAGGCGAGTTGGCAACTGAGGTTTTTTAATTATTTTGAGTTGTTTTGATTTTTCTCTGTCGCCTCTTACGACACTAACGGGACGACATAGGAAATTGGGTTCTCTTACGCGTACCATGGCAGCAACTTAAGAATAATGACGGTTGCTATATACTTGTATTGGGACAAAATCGGAGATATGTCCACAATGACAGTAGAATATAATATAATAGAAAATAATATATTTTTTATTCAGTATAAATTATTACATAATACTTATTGAAAGTCAAGTTTTCATTTACCATTGGTTCCGAAAATACCCCTGTTCTGGGACAAACCAGCAAGAAACCAACCAAGGGGCAAAAAAAAAACAAGAAACAAGAATTTTTTTTACAATAATATTTTATAATTATAATAAATAAATTTAATGAATTATAATAGAACCAGATTTAGAAGCAATCACCTTATTACCATTCATCATATAGGGGTTATTTTTATTCGGGGGTCAATGCATCTGTAGCCTTCAGTGTACAAGTCGCGGCACGTAAGTCTAGCGCTGAACGAAACGTGGAGGGGACGCGCACGAATTGAATTGCACGAATGCGACTGGAGAGCCAATCAGAGCGTGCGAACGATACGCACGAGCCAATCAGCGATATTTATGCGCAATAAGCCAATCAGCGCGACTTATGCGCAATAACGGTCACCGCTAGACTTTCGTGCCGACACTTAAATATAATTGTCTGCAGGTGTCCGGTTCGATGAAGCTGTAAGAGCCGCATAGGCTAACAGCATTAACATCACAGAAACTAGTGTCCATGGCCTGCAGTAGCCACTTACCATCAGGTGGATTGTTAATTCGTTTGATTCCTAATAATATAATTACCTTTTTTATACACTTTTTATTTAGTGATGTTTTTAAACTTGTTTAATTAAAAACATCGAACATTTTCTGAACTTTGTTGTAAAAACTCATTCTAAAATTTAGTAACTTTCAAGCTTGTATTTGTTCCTTGTATTTAAAGTATGAATATCTTTGCTCGCATCAAAGCTATTTATGTTTTTATGTAAGTATATACATTACATTTTCAGAAAAATATATTTCGAAGCTAAAGTATATATATGTATTTCTTTAATCTTTTCTTTAAGGGGAGCACCTTAGCAATTTGCAAACAATTTAAGTTAAAATTATAAATTGTGCAAAATAAATGTTTCAATGTCAGTCAATCAGTTCAATAACACTTTTAATTTCTGAGAGAGTTTTTGAGCAAGGAAATGTCCGCCGCGCTGCCACAACGCGTGTCTTCACATGTTTTCGAATTTTATTTTAATTTCTCCGCCATGCAGGTTTCCTCACGATGTTTTCCCTAACCACCGAGCACGTGGTAAATCAGCACTTGAAATTGCAGTTTACAATTTAATTGGTGCCGGCGGGGATCGAGGCCGGGTTGTACGCGTACAGTGAAATTTGCAGCATAAGGCCATAAAAGTATATCGACATACTTTTTTCTTCAATATGGCCTTTGATATTGTGGTTAGGTCACAATAACTGCCAATGTGCGGTCTTTGGTCTGTCACAACTTGTCTTGAGGCTTCTCGGTGGAGAAGAAGTTGGCGGTTTTTAGATGAAAATGTGGTTAAAACAAATAATTAGTTATAGTAAAAAAACATCTAGTTATGGGAGGGGAGTGGCCTGAAAAGGGATTAGAAAATTAGGTTAAACTAAAGTTAGTAATTTTCAATGTATTATGAGATCATGTTGACATATATAGAATCGATATATAATATGTATATATAACCTTTTAACTATTCTATGTTGATATATTATATAGTATAGTTAAAAGGGTATATAGGGGTAGAAAACAGAATTGATGAGAGTTGTTTGTTAATATATAGGAAAGTATGATAATAAATATGTATATTGTAATTAGATGCAATTTTCACTGTATATTTTTCAGAATAACTACAGCAGCGAGTTGGATAATTTATTTTCCAAAATGGACGAGAGACGAAGGGTGAGGATTTTTTGAATATTTATGCTGTTTGATACTTCTTTGCTGCATTGCGTCAACTGAACTAACACTGTTATAATATTTGCTATATGTTTTCCTTTTACAGAAACGAGATGTGCCAGATTATTTGTGTGGAAAAATCAGTTTTGAAATACTTAACGAACCTGTCATTACACCCAGTGGGATAACATATGAGAAGAAGGATATCGAGGAACATCTTGAGGTATGTTGAAATTCACACTTCATATCCTCGTAAGTAAAAAGGAAAAAGTCAAATTAAAAAAAAAGTCCCGCTAGGATTCTTGCTGGTTCTTCCCAGGACAGAGGTTTTTTTTTCCGAACAAGTGGTAATTAAACATAAGAGTGACTTGTAAGTATTATTTATAATCTACATTGAATAAAAAAGTTTCTATTTCTGTTTCTGTTTCTGAAATGTGTGTCCCTCTGATATTAATCAATCAGTATCAATTAGTACTTAGCTAAAATTTTTTTAGTTAAAATTTTACGGATTTTATAGTGTCTAGTTTAAATTTTTTGATAATGCCGACGTTTCGGGCGTTTTATAGTCCTGATGTCATTGTAAATTGTTGCTGTGTTTTTATACTTCAATAGCCTATCGAATCATCCTTGGTTCCATTCATCCATGGAATCCATGTTCTTTTGCAAGGATTTGTGGTCTATGAAATTGATGTAATGGTTGGTACGATCGTGAATATGTTCACATACAACAGACTTCCCGGAGCTTCAGTGTTGTACAGCGCCCAAAACGTCGGAACTTAAAAAAGTAAGAAATAATAAATGCAATAAAATCCGTTCACCCAGAGGGGTAGGCAGAGATTTCCGTTTGGCACGACCTTGACACACCTCTCTCGCCTCCTTTACATCCATATATCTACGAATACGATGGGCCAGATTAGGAGTACCCTTAAACGACGAGCATGTATCTATCTACGCATACATGCTCGTCGATTAAATCATTATATCGCCAATTTGGTTGATAAACTTTCGCGTCTTTTCGCGAGCGCCAGAGTCGGGAAAGGACGTTCTAGGGCGTCTTTTCCCGACTCTGGCGCTCACTTCTGCAGCATAGATTTGCTTTGTCACTCTTTGCTCGTTCATTCTTTCCACATGAACAAATCACTGAAGCATTCCTTTCTTAATCCTGGTCACAACATCATCTTGCAAACCATACTTTCCTCTTACCACACAATTTCTCACCATATCATTCAGATTCAACCAGATTAATGATTAAAACATATATTATGTAAAATATATTTAAAAAAATGTTGCAAATTACAAGGTATCATCATCATCATTAGCTACCGGTAGTCCATAGCTGTACATAAGACTAGGAGTCTTATTTTGCTACTAGATATATATATATATAGAAGATATATATATATATATATATATATATATATAGAAGACTAGATTTACCTACATATAATCACCAAGTCTGGAAAACAACGGCTCTATTGTGTATTTTCAATTTCCATAGTAATCTGCTAGAAATGGGCTTCGAGTTATTTTGTAAGAATTTTATTTGTAATGTACATATTAATGAGTTAATAGAAGTAAGTTTTATTTTGGATATTTCGGTACTAGACAGTCCTGCATAGTGATATTAGACTGCCACAGTCTTGGATTAGGTCTAGCAATACCTAAGATGGTCAACAAATTAAACTAAAATCTATATTTTTTTTTATTTGAATATATTTCACACATAAACTAATAAATCTTTCATTCAACTGAAATCAAATTAAAACTTTCAATGGCAAACAGATTAATACGTTAATAGAATTAGGTAGGTGTTGGCTTTACGAAAAACCTTTACGACTAATTGGCTAAGATTTCATTCAAAGTTAATTAGCAACGCGTGAATAATAACATTGTATACTATACTTTATCAAATATAGTAGTTTTCTGTGTGGTAATGATGTATGGGGAACGATTTTAAAAGTTTAGAATCACCTTGGTGAAAGCATACCTAAACTCGCCTTATTTATTTATTTAACAATTTATGCACACACAGTCATGTTACAATAAAAAAAAGATATTTTGTACAAAGGCACTGCTTATTTCTTATTGAAATTTCTTCCAGCAGGCCTGATACTGGACAGATTCAATGAGAAGTAGATTTAGTCGCCTTACATGAAATTCAAATAAAATAAAATTATTGCATGATATATTCATTACTTATAATTGCATGGATATTTTCACATGCTTTACAAGATTGCAAAAAATGTAAAAAATAGCTATATTATCATTATTACCTTGGCAGTCTTTCAACAAGTGCCGCTATTCTATTCTTTCTTTTTATTTACCCCTATAATTCCACTGCTGCACATGGGCCTCTCTTATTGCAGAGGGGATTACTCTTAATGAGGGTTAATAATTTTACGCTCACCAGATGTCGCTAGTTGGGAGTGAGGTGAAGTTATTTGTTACACAAGGTAATTTTAATTGAGAAATTGAGTTTGAAATAAAAGTTAATCGGTTTCTTGAGTGATAAACCACTGAAACACAAAACAATGTCTCAGTGGTTTATCTTTCATTTTTGCAACATTTTTAACTCTTTTTTTTTAGTTTTCCTACTTTAGGAATATCCGTAGTTATTTCCACCATTTCTAATCTAAGTAATATAAAATATAACTAATATTTCAGAAAGAAACATTAACCTTTACATTTTTCAAACAAATTAACTTCCCCCGCTATGAAAGTTGTCAAATATTTCATCTCATTCCTGGCGCGGAGGCCTTGTCACGATTGACAGGCTGGTTAATGATCGCGGTGCCAGACGTCACATCGTTGACGCTGCTGCCCACTGAGTGTTTTACGTCTGACTTTTAAGTTTGACGTAAACGATACGGTTATACTGTCATCTAACGGAAGCCTTAAGATTTTTCTGGCATTTCTTATAGCCTATAGGTAGAGCCACGCTGCAGCAATATCATGGTTGTAGCACGTATGGGTCGGCTCGACCGGGGTAGGACTACGCTCTCACAGAATACCGTATGGTGAGTCTAGAGAACCGGAGACCTTTTTTACTGGAAACGAGGCATTCCATCTCAGTCCTAAGGGGTGATAATGCATTTTGATTCTTAATTGAGGATAAATGATCAAATTTGTCCTTGAAGTAGTGTCAATATCATAATAACTTGTAACATTAAAATTTAAAATGTTTGTGTAAATTCTACACAAAAATACATTTATTAGTTTTTAAATTTCACAAGGTCACATGAATTTGTGCAAAAGCATAGCACTCCCTCTGTCTAAATGAGATTTGGTGAGAATTGATCAGAACCCTGCCATACAAAATTGATCTCGATTAATGGTTGCGAAGTGGTCAAATGAGAGGGGACCATATTATGTCTTCGTCATGTTTCGCTTTACCTTCTCGAATATTGTAACGCTGGTGTAATTTAATGACTAAGTCATGTATCCTTTTTTTATTCAAGTAGGGTATTAAACCGTCACAGAGTCCATATCTATCGTATCACATTAGAAGATGAAAATCCTATACTTATCTTTAATTACGGATCAAAATGACATTGACGGGTTGACTCCTGGATGACGATGATGAAATTCTTCGCTTTAGTGGTTTTATTAGTTTTGTTTTTCGTATTTTTTATAGGATAAGGGTGAAAAACAAGCACACAGTCCACCTAATGGTAAGAGGATGATGTGACCCATAGCCATCTACATCTATCCTCGATTAAGAATCAAAATGCAGATGCGTTATCACCCCTGAGGATTAAGATGGAATGCTTGGTTACCAGTCAAAAGGTCTCCGGTTCTCTACACTCAACATACGGAACAACAGTAATACGCCGATATTCTGTGTGAGCTTGGTCCTTTTCCAGACTAGCAGACCCATTCGTTTTGCAGTCATAATAGAGTTACTTTTAGTTAGAGAGTGCCTCTACAACGTAAAAGTTTATCTCATAAAATTAATTACGATTTCATTGTTTCAGCGGGTCGGCCATTTTGATCCAGTTACACGAGTAAAGTTAACAGCAGACCAGCTTATCCCTAACTTCACGATGAAGGAGGTGGTGGATGCCTTTTTGCAGGAGAACGAGTGGGCACTTGATTACTAGGCCATTAAATGCGTGATGTATCGATTATTAATCGAATGCAATGTACATATTCGTCTAATAATCGATTTTTCATAGGTATAAAGAATGGATTTAGTTATCGGTGTTCTGCCCTATAGGATATATAAATATATAGGTATATACCAGTAATTTGCTTTCGTTGTTTGGGTGTTTCTTTTCCACGAGTCATTTTGTTATTTTTTTATTTTACCTAAAATGTATTAAAAGGTTTATCAAATCAATTTTTTTAGATTTTGTTAGATCAAATATTTTTAAATTATGTCAGCTCATATAGCTCACCTTAAAAATAATAATATAGTGAATGAATGAATGACACGTGTTTAGTTGAATGAACGGTTGTAAGATTTAGTTTTACATGTTTATATTTTTTAATAATTTTGATCTCACACTCTTGAAAATAAATAGTTTAGACACAATATTGCCTTGCTTATTCGTTTCTGATGTCTTTAAGTGTTAGCGAGACTTCGGATAGCTGTCCATTCTATATATCTATAACCTGTTTCGATTAATAATCGATATAATGACATAACTTATAATAATTAATGTAACACCTTACATGCTCATTGTAATGTACGAATCACATTTGGCGGAGGGCGGATGTGTAAATGTATGTGATTTTAGAGTTATGAGTTAAATTTATATAAATTTATTAAGAACAGATTATAATGACCCTGCTATACATCATCATCATCATCATCATTATCAGCATGATCATTACAGCCCTTCATGAGTTCACTGAAGAGCATAGATCTACCCCAAGGAAAGTGTTAATTGGAAAGATTTAAATGGTTAACTAAGAGTGAAATCACACTGACGTTGCTGATGCGTTGAGTCGCCGCATTGAGTGCCACACGGCCACACTTGTGATGCACCGCTAACGCCGCTTACTTCTACTTCGCAACGTTGAGACGATGTTGACAAACGTTTGCGCAACCAACAAACATTGCGCTGCCGATCCGGTGCTGTACCGCGTCCTCCCTCCCCGCTTCGTCTGGGCCCCTTGTACCTTGCTCTAGCTTCGTGTCGTTTTGCGACATCGCATCATACCGTGTGTCATGTAGCTTTGATTTATGTGTAGAACGACGTTAAGTCACCGGTTTGGCGTTGCAACGTACCGCAAATGCATTGTGTAGCCCATTCTAATACACAAACGTAATGACGCTGCACCTTTAGTATATTGACTGTACCTATTATTGTAATTGTACGCAATTATTACTAGAACTGTGCAAGCTCAAGAGTTGTGCAGTTGCCGTAAATTTCATAGTATTAGTTATAGTATCGCATGTATATATAGTATTAGATAAGAGTTCCACTGGAGCAGCACGGCGGACTAATTGCTTCATAATCTGCTCAGATTTTTTTTTATAGAAGAGAAGGCAAATGACCATACGGCTCACCTAATCGTAAGTGAAGAATGAATATCTGCAGCACCAAAGGAATTGCAGGTGCGTTGCCGGCCTTTAAGAAAGGAGTACGTTTTTTTTGAAGATCCCTAAGTCGTATCGGTTTGCAGGCGACAGTAAATTGCAAAATGTGGTTGTGCGTGGAAGAATATTCTTTTTAAAATGCACGGTAGAATGACAAGAAGAAGCCCGTGCTCAATAGTATGCTGTATATGTTGTAACTTTTACTTTTTTAAGAATGACAATAACATTTTACCCAGTCAAGTCCAATAAATAATAAAATTACACGTAATAAGCGAAAAGCGAAAGCTCGCGATGAAAATGTGCTAAGAATCAAAGATATCCAACAAATGTAGGTAGCGTCGAGTGCAGAAATACGTTACCAATTTGTTTGTAATAAAGTAGCAGACTCTCCTGAAATTGTTTTCGAATTCGATTCGGTTTTCTATTCTATTGACGTTGACGACGTCGGGTTTTCTTTTTGAATCAGATTTTAAAAGCTTACTCCCGAACTAATTCGAATCGATAAATACGATCGAGTTACGATCAAGCGTTAACAGCGCCGTTATGTACAACCGGATATTTTTATCCGGAGATAAAATCCGGATAAAAATTCACTTCTTAAATATTTTTCTTACATAAATAGGTCTTTTTATGAGTTACTGAATAAATGATTAACGTAACAGTTGTAAAAAACCTACCTTGAATAAAAAACCTGTACATAATTTTTATACACGAAATGAAAATATAAACAGATACTTGGTAACCACTCTAGTAGTCTGTGTAGTACAACATTGAAAAATTATCTTTTATGAATATTTCATGTTAATAGATTGATGTAAGTTACTATGTATGATTCCAGTATAATGGTTATCTGTACTCTTCCACGGTTCCACTTTACGTGTTTGAGAGTTGTGAACTTATTGTAGTTCACGTCTGGTGTGAATCGTACATTAATTTTAGATATCACTGTGAGGTGTGAGTGTGGTGTCACTTACTTTTTAAAAATTTGAAATATTCTGAATCCTATGTAAATAATTCTACGTTTTTTATTGTTTAATTTTTTTGTTCACCTCACGGAGTTTTACATTTGCTGTTATAGAATTACAGTCTATATTGCGTCATGTTACTGATTCGTACCGCTTAAATCTCTTTCTATGTTCAGTGTCGAAGTTGTAGCAGCTTTTTTTAGAACATTTTGCTTAGAATTTTAACGTAATGAATTTTTTTGTAACTCAACATTCAAACTAAACTTGTTACTAAAATAAAGCTAGTCGTGTAAGTTACATGTGACTATCGTATACATAAGTGATACATAATCCTCAATAATAAATTGACAAAAATTTTATATCGGGTTTGAATCCCTGGTCTAACTGCACCTATTTCAATTAATGTGCGCAGAATGAAAGTATAGGATGTGTACCTTTGATTAAAAAAGTCTTTAATAAATAAAACATAATTTTTATTATCCTTTTTTAATTATTTTTTCAACCCTGTCCCATTCTTGACTTGACATCTTGACATTGAATAAAACTATTTTTACGGATTTTATCGCGTTTAATTTTACTAATTTTGATTCCCGACGTTTCGGGTGCTTTACAGCACCCATGGTCACGGGGGGGACTGAGGTGTTTGACGTCCTAATGTCATAGTTAGCCCGGCTACCTTCAGTTTTTTGAATATTAATTTTTGGTCCGATCTACGCAGAATGAGCTTACAGTATCTTGAAGTCTTGCAGTGGTATGCTTCGGTTTGGATTTAATTTTGTTAATTATAGGATCCCAAGCAGATGGCAGCACCCATCCATCTTCTCTATTGAAATTAGGATGTTTTTTAATTTCAATAGCCTCGCGTATCATCCTTGGTAGGAATCGGTGTTCTTTTGCGAGGATTTGTGGTCTATCAAATCTGATGTAATGGCGGGGACGATCTTGAACATGTTCACAGACTGCAGACTTCCCAGAGCGTCTGTGCCTCACGTCAGCTATATGTTCTTTCACGCGGGTTTTAATGGATCTTTTGTTTGTCCTATGTAGAGAGACCACATTCACAATCAAGCTTGTACACTCCTGCATCTTGTAGAGGATATTACACTTGACGGATGGTAAAATTGACTAATCTTTTCGGCGGCTTGAAGTATGTTTTAATAGAAGCTCGCTTCAAAATATAGCCAACCTTGTCTGTGACCTCTAACATAGGGTAGTACAGCAGGCACACGCTCGACTGTGGCCGGCTTCACTCGGTCACTGTGACGTAGGCGCGGGACCCGAAGCTTGTTGTCTTGCAATACTTGCTCGACGTGCTGAAGCTCGGCGGCCAGATGTTTTCTGTCACAGATCCCTCGTGCTCTCTGAAACAAAGATTTTCCCACGGTAGCTAACTGTGATGGATGATGGTGCGATTCACCATTTAAATATCGGTTGGTATGGGTCTTTTTTTTATATTATAGTTTTATTCAATGTGTAGTGTTCGCGTAAATATAAGAAACCATTATTGACGACATCTTGACTTCAAAAAATAGGAGGTTCACTATTCAATTGTATAGAATAGAATAGAATAATTTTTTTATTCAATATAGATCACATGTGTAATTCTTATTGAAAGTCATTTTTTACTTTACCACTGGTTCGAAAAAAACCTCTGTCCTGGGAAGAACCAGCAAGAAACCAGCGGGACTTTTTTTTTAAAGTAAATTTTACATTAATGGTTGTACAAACTATTTAAGTACAAAATTTATTTTAGAAACTACTTGGAAGCGACCACCTCATTCCCAGGGGTTATTATCAACCATGTATTCATTTATACTATAATAACCCTTTTTATACAGTTTCAGCTTAACAAAACATTTAAACTTGGTAATAGAGAGAGCCTGTACACTTTCCGGGACCTTGTTGTAGATAGTCTGCTTGCTAATTTGGATATATGGGGGCCCCGCTGAAGCTTTGCGTCGAGAGTGATGTTAAGAAAAACAGTGGATTCAACAGGGCTCAGTTCTTCCCCATTTAAAAACACATTGGTATTCAGATTTTTAACATTCGATGTTGCAAATTTAATACATTTAGTTTTATTTCCGTTTAAATGTAGATTATTAACGTTAAACCAATGCACTAATTTTGATATAGCATTATTCACTTCGTCACATTTAAATGATTGACGTTTAAGTTTAAAAATCAAGGAAGTATCATCAGCTATTATTTGCTGATGATACTACCTTGATTTTTCATGATCATTTTATGAAATAGGAATGGGCCAAGAATCGAGCCCTGAGGGACACCCATTAGTACAGGTGACCCGTAAGAACTTTCACCATTATTAATAACTTTCTGCATTCTATTACTTAAATATGAAATAATGACTTTAAGCGCTGTGTTCTTGACACCATAGTACTGTAGCTTCCTGATTAATGTCTCATGGTGAACACATTCGAAGGCCTTGGAAAGGTCACAAAATATACCCAAAGCATCCTCTGAATTCTCCCATGCACAAAAAATATGTTTAATAAGCTCAACTCCAGCGTCAGTTGTCGAGCGAACCTTGTAAAACCAAATTGATTTTTATGTAGCAATTTATTAATATTAAAGAAACTTAAGATCTGATCTAAAATTATTTTTTCAAAAATTTTACTAAATGTTGGTAGTACAGAAATTGGTCTAAAATTGGCGGGGTCTGATGTACTACCAGATTTAAATAAAGGTATGACTTTACTATGTTTCATTAAATCAGGAAACACACCAGATTCGACGCTTGTATTAAATATAGTGGCTAGATTAGGTGCTATTATATCTATTATAGATAAAACAACTTTAACGGAAATCCCTCATCCGCCGTTTTCTTAACATCAATAGTTTTAAAATATTTAACGATATCATTTGGCAATACTCTATGGAATTTAAAATTATTTGAACAAGCCTTTACATTTTGTTTAAGCAATGATTCGGCGACAGTAGGAGAAGAATTTAATGATTTTGTTGTCAAAAAAGGAACATCAGTAAAATGTTTCTCAAAAGCCATAGCAACTTCTTGATCAGATCGAGTTAAATTATTGTTAATATTCAATTGAAAATCCGAGTTGCGCGGTTTGACCTTGCCCGTTTCGCTATTTATTATTCTCCAGGTCATTTTAATTTTGTTAGATGCAGTTTTAATTTTTTTACTTAAATGTAAAGCCTTAGCTGTGGAGCACACTTTTTTAAATATTTTAGAATATGTTTTTACATAATCTCTAAATATAACACTACTATTATATGATCTTTCATTATAAAGCTCGTATAACTTTCGCCTACTTTTATAAATTCCTACTGTCGCCCATTCATTAAATGATTTGCGACTGTTAAAAGACAAAGTTTTACAAGTAAATATTCTACTAAATTCACAAGTTATAATTTTAAATAATGTACCATACAAATAATTAGCACTATTTTTAAATGAAAGTGATGGAAGTCTTTATTATATTACTTCTTAACCTCTCCAAGCGATATTCATTTATTGGAACAAACACAATTTTCTTATTTTTCTGTTTTTTGTGTATGTAAGGCAATGATACCAACTGTCCACAGTGATCTGAACTTAAATTTTGAATAATTGATTTATGCAAGGACTTAAATGCAAGTTACATCTGTAAAAATATTATCTATACAGGTCGCACTAGGCCCAGCAATACGTGATGGTTCTAAGAATAAATTACAAAGATTATACGATTTAAACAATGACCTAAACTTAATACTAATGGAAGAAGTTTCAAGGAGATTGATGTTAAAGTCTCCACATATTACAACAGACTTGTTCTGTTTACTAAGTTTGAGCAAAACTTCTTCCACAATCCTTTCAAAATAGTCATAAGTAGCACATGGGGGTCTGTAAACACTTACAACAATGAGGTGCTCGAGCTCGACACAAGCCATTTCTACAGTTCGCTCAACAGAGAGGCTCACATTATCCTTACGTTCTTTATATAATAATGATTTATCTGCTAATATTAAGGAGCCACCACGTAAACTTTTTTCTCTATTGAAGGAACTGACCAACTGGTGATTTCTGAAATTAAACATGAAATTATAATATTTTAGCCAATGTTCAGTAATACAAAGGATATGTATGTTGTTACTATTTAAAAACAATTCAACTTCCAATTCATTGCCCATCATGCCTTGTATATTTTGATGCACCAGGTGCAAACAATTTTATTGCCTCTATTGTCGCATTTACTAATTTGAATTAGTTGGAACCAGGGTGATGCAACTTTGTATGAAAGCTGAAAAATCTGCTCACAATCATGGTTTTATCAATGTTTGTGTTGGGCTTGTAAAAATAAAGCGAGAAAAAAATATCGCTGTTTCTTTCCTTCGTGTTGTTTTAGATTGCCATTTTAAAAATTAGATACAAAAATTCATATTATATCGGAAGAAACTAAAAATGTTAATTCTGTATTAAACTTTTTTTGGTTTGCTCTTTAATGTATAATTACATACATATTACTCTGAGATTTACACAATTAATTTACCTATTAATTGATTAAAATTAATTTATTAAATATTAGCAGAATTTTATCAAAAGAAGCCATGAATTAATAGAAGAAAAAAAATTACATTTGTTTGTCAACGTCTTTTATATTGATAATATTTTCTGAAATTTATTCAAATATATTTCATAGGTTTAGATTTTAATATTTATTATTGATTTTTGCTTAAATTCAGTTATTATGGGCTCAGAATACTTTATTTTCGTTTGTAGCCGAATACACAGTCATAATATCGTCGTGAATATATAGTAAAGATTTTTTGTGAGATGTTAATTCTGTATAAGATATTGACCAAAGAGATTTAAATATATAGTTATACTACTACTACTTAAATGTCTTTGATATTGACTATAAATGAATTCATTATTTCAAAATTTTATGCACGATGTGTGATCATCTTCGGAAGTAAGTTAAGTGTTGTGCAAATAAAATCACAAAATCATCTGATCACTGTCTGCAGGTTTCCTATAATAGGAAAAGAAAAACTTATGTCAATATTGTGGTAAGTCTATTAGAATTTTGAATTTATTGACCGTTATTTGTAGGGATTATTCCTATATTGACTCGAATTGTATCTGTTTCAGATCACGTATTTGGGCTGAGTTAAGTTTTCACCATGAGAATTTTGCTGATTTAAATTTACGTTAATGTTCTGTGAAGAATAACTCTCTGACAATAACATGTGTTATATATCAGTAACAAGCGTGGAAATATTATGTGCAAAATCAATAAAAACATAAATAATAATATATAGTTTATAAAACAATCTGTCTTCCAGAAAATAAAATTACATAACTATACTTATATATAGTTTTATTTTATCTCACATACTAATCTAAAGTATATTCGAGTAACTTTGGTGCAATCTCTCAAATGTATGGGAATTTACCCCATAGGTTTGTGAGGCTTGAGGCAAAATTACTCGAATATGCCTTAAATAAAAAGTTCAAGTTACAGAATACAAATGTTTGAAATTCCCGCTAAAAAAGTTTTATATAGGCGCCCACCGTAGCGCTTGTAGTGTACACTCATAAACACGTGTTTCCGTTTTTAAGTATGAAGTTGGCGTTCTTCTCTTGGTAGAGAGTAATTGTGTTCTGTGGTTGGAACTGATTCCAAATTAAATGTCAAATGATTATCATGCTCAATAAAAGCAGTATTGGCTGTATCGGTAGCCAAAACTTGGCTGAGTTAAAAAGTAAATAATAAGATAGCACATTTGCTACCAGTCTTAAATTATATTTGGATAGGTAATACCCAAAGATATTTAAGTAGTAGTAGTATATATATTTAAATCTCTTTAGTAATACATATCTTTTGTCCAAAACTTTTTTATTAAATTATTTATGTCAATTAAATGAAATTTGTCATTATTATCATTACAATTATATGTCAAATTTAAATTATTGTTACATATTAAATTATTCATTTGTATATTTAAATTATGTCTTAGATTATTTTCCTGTGTGTTAGGCGGTGTGAACAAGACAATTTTGTGTACATTTAAGTTATTAAGTTGTTCAATATATCTTATTAACTGTTTGTTGTTTAAATTGCCTCTTCTACCAATAAAAATTATTACTGTACTATTTGGGAAAAATTTAATAACTATAATTTTATTTAGGATGTCACAAGATGCTCCATGCATATGTTCTTTTATTAAGTAGATGATTATTTTATACTTTTAGTTCTTTGTAATTTACGTCTTATAAAAAGTCTTTTCTTATTTCATGAGTCCTCTGTAAGCAAAAAACTCAACATATTATTTTCTACCGACTTCAAAAGGAGGAGACCGACCCATTCGTGCTACAACTATACCAGTAATCCAGTAATATACCTACGTAAAGTTTTATGTATCTTACCTCATAACTTTTTTCTAGGTGAACCGATTTTGACGATTCTTTTTTATTTGAAAGCTGGTGCTTCTCATGTGGTCCCATATAAAGATTGATCAAGGTCTGACCAGTAGCTTTTGAGTTATCCTTAATAATTTATATTGACGTCGGTTGTACAAAATTTTTAATTTTACCACTTGTTATTTTAGTGTTTCAACCTCTTCCCGCTCTTCCCTTCCCTGTATTCCCTGTATCTCGTGTATGCGCCAGGGTCGGCCACGCCCTGTTCGGACGGCCGTTAGATAACTCATCTACGTGTACTGTATACTGTTCTAGGGGTCATCGTTGCGTAAGTAACAGAATACAATACAATGTAATATAAATACACCCCTTTTTAGCTCGCGGCCTTCCGTTAAAGCTATAAAAGCCAAAATGCTAACAGCACAAACATCATCAGAAACCAGAGTATGCTAGTGGTAAAATACGCCGTCGAAGCCGGGGAATAGCGTTAAGATGTGATACACCGACAACAAGACGATCTTCAATTCATTTTCCAATTCTTTAATCCTATTTTTGCTGCCACGCGTGACTTTAACATTTTATAGAAAAAAGTAATTGCCAACTATAAACTGGGCAATAATACGTGTTGATGAAAATGGAAATAAGTTTATTTCATAAAAAATAATGCAACTTGACCATGATACTATGTGATTCGTTTTATCGGTTTATTGTTTATTCCTTGCGCATTACTTTTCTATCGACTTCAAAAAGGAGGAGGTACTCAATTCGACTGTTCTACGTGAACCGATTTTTTATTTGAAAGCTGGTGCTTCTCATGTGGTCCGATATAAATTTGATTAAGGTCTGACCAACAATTTTTGAGTTATCCTTAATAATATATATTGAAGTCGATTGTACAAAATTTTAAATTTTAAATTATGTAATATATTTTTAGTATGCTTACAAAGCGGCGAACGATCTCGGTGTTGTCGTGCGACAACATCCAGCAGTATCTTCACGACGTCTTGTTAAGTAGTCAAACCAGGTAACTCGATGTTTACCGTTACCGTTACAGCCTATTAAAGTCCACTGCTGAACATAAACCTCCCCCATAGATCGCCTCATAGGGGGGGATATTTGCCATAGTTGCCACGCTTGGCAAGCGGGTTGGCAATTTATTTTTAGTCGTTATTAGGAAGACGAAAAACTAATGTTTGGTTTCATCCAAATGTCTGCCCAAACCACCTCCACAGGCCACTACTATATACTCGTAAATGTCACGTTTGCCGATGAGCTGCGTCAATTTCAGCTACGTTACTGGTGATTTTGGGGTCAGGTTCGCTGCCATAAGTCTTTTAACTGTAAGAAGTCGATTGTGTATACGCCTCAGTCATTTTGCGTCGACGCCGGTTAGGATAGGATTTTGTAAAGTAGTCAAGATGAAACTGTCGTATCGTCAGCGGACTCGCTAAAGTTCTGCTGCTTAGCGCTAACTCGTTATTTTCGTCTATGTTGCCAAAGGGCAAGCACTTAGCCGGTTTCTGCAATTGTTGTACCCATTCTATCGATGACATAAATACTGCTACGATAGTCTACGTGTTGCATCACGTTACACGAGAATATTCCCGAAGTTAAGGGTCAATGCGAGTAAGTAAGACGCAACCTTATGTCTACGATAATAAAGCCTTTTCTTCCTTGGACATATTCTTAATCGCGATAATTCTAAAACTTTCCTATTGAAAAAGGTGAAGAATGTTTTAATGACCCGGATTGACCTAGAATATTCTATATTTCTCTTGAATGTAAAACGTGCGTCGGCGACCAGATAATTAATTATTTCGGAAACGGGAAAGTGAACTCTACTTCGGGAAGCAACTACGATCAATCGGCCTACGCCATCTGCGATTATTAAGGACCTCACTGCAGAAGTTTAGAGATTTTGGACGATGAAATTGTATAATTGCTGTGTGTGGAAGATTACAACAACTTCTCACCCTAATCGGCGTTTTTACTCACCACATAAATTATGAAATTGCAGTCAGCTCGCTTAGGACAGCGTTCCTGGTATGCCGCAAGGCGGTAAACTTTCTCTTATATTGTTTTACTTATTTTATAAACTTTATCTTTTCAGTTTCGGATTGTTTGTACCATCTATATGCGGATGATCTACAGCTCTATGTGCATTCCGGTATAAATAGTCGTAATTGTTCTATACAAAAACTAAATGAACTTGGAATTAGAAGCCATTAGATAGAGAATGGTCTCGTAAATATGGCGTTTAAATTAATCCACCATAATATGTAGAGTTAAAACTTTGAACGTTTACGATTGCTGGATAAGTTTAGTTATGGGAATCTCTGTCTTGTATCTTACAATGGGACTTTGATTCCATATTGTAATTCCATAAAAAACCTTTGCTTATGTATGGCCGAAACAATGACCTGAAAATTGTAGATCTCCGAAATTACCCATAAAATTGTTGCCACTTGGCATTCTCTATTTCTCTTTATGTTGGTTTATTCATTTATTGCATGCCGCAAGCGCTAAGCGCGCCGGTATGTTCTACTAGGGCCTAAAAAATAAGATTCCAACGTTTTGTCGCATGAAATCGTATCTAGCAATCACATTGTACATATAAGTGATATAAAAAACACATTGTCAGAAAGATAAATGATTGTTGAACTTATTAATATTTTTTTAAAGTCGATTAATTGCTATTTTTACATAAAAAAGGGGTTTTATTGGCTTATGGTGTGGATTTATCAAGTCCGCATGGCTTCGTAAACACGATAACTTTTGAAAATATCAATTGTTCAACTCAATCTATTTTTAAAACTCTTCATCTATCATGTGGGAAGCCATTGAATGTAAATGGCAGTTTAATTTTGTTTTGTTTACTTATAATTTTTTTTTCGGCTGCGAAGTGTCGAATTTTTTGGTGTTTTAGCAGCCTTGTATGAATTTACTAAATAGAGACTGTGTCACTCACTCAGTAAGTTCGGCGTGGTTCGGCGTCAATCGCCGTTGTGAGTGGACACTGTATCGGTTGTTTGCAGAGGCTCAAAAAGATCGCTGTACAAATACACAATATTTGAAAAACCAAATTTCTTACATACTTGATTATAATAATAATCAGAGATTTTTATTCCAATATTTTAAAAGCACAGAATAAATAATAGTAGTACGTACTAAAAGTAAGTAGGATGTAATATACTTAATTATACTTAAATACATCTTGGACATTATGGAGTGACCTGAATGATGATATGATGATCATATGAGCATTATGAGTCGTGCACTTTTGGATTTTGCAAACTTTTTTTTTAAATTGAAGTTTGACATTAAATTATCGGAAAATTGGAAGTATAATAAAGTTATTAGTGAAAACTTGTGTGGCCACTTCATCGTGTAATTCACTAGTTTAGTTTCTAGTTTTGAGAACTTCGAACAATAATGGCGAAATTATCAGACTCGTCAATCGATCTTCGCCATTATTGCTCCATGATAACGCAAGACCTTACACTGTTCGAGAAACCGTTTTAACATTACAAGACCTGCAGTTAGAAACCAAACATCATCCAAATACTTGCCAGACCGAGCTCCAACCGATTAGATACAAATTTTTTCGCAATCTGAACAATTTCCTGGAAGGAAAACAAATATTATTAGGTACAAAATGCTTAAACAAATGGTAAACAAGTGGTAAAATTAAAAATGTTGTACAACCGACTTCAATATAAATATAATTTATTGTTGATTTTTTTAAACCGCTCGATCGATTTCGATAAAAATTAAATGGGACCACTTGGGAAGTATACCCTTTAAAATTAATATTTGTTTGTTCGTATTTTATGCGCTGTCATACTGTTCATCAGATTGCGGTAAAGCTTTGTCAACTTATTTCTTGCACTTACGCGAAGGTTATAGGCATAGTACAATTAACTTACAAGTAGGTGGCGCGCGTATCGTAACGACAATTTAGTTGAAAGTTAAAGGTCATTCAATTTCAATGATTGTATTATCATTCCTAATTAAACAAAATAACTCTTCCAAATTTAAAACGATATTTCCACAATTATTTCTTCCGCGGCTGCCACCAGCGAACTAGCTGTGTACCAGCTAGTTTGGAATAAAAATTCCTTTGTTCAGTATTCCCATATAACTACTTAACTTGTTAACTTGTTTTATACAAGGGTGACAAATACTCACTAGCAGGGTACTCTTACTGGCAGATGTAGGCAAAATTAAGATGGAAAGACGACTAGGTAAAACATGCAAGATGACAATGGATGCAGGTGGCTTTTAATCGTATTTTGTCACAATCTATAGCCCCCATATCAATTCTTTGCTCAGAAGGTGACTAGTAATCAATCAAACATCATCTAAAACAACTCTTAACTTTTTCTCAGTACAATAGAAGCGCATTCTGACGAATGTGTCATTTTATTTGCTTATAATTAGATAATCCTCTCAGAAAAGAGGGGAGGCCTGTGCCGATCAGGGGGACTTATAAAAGTTATAATTTTACTGTTTTTTTTAAATAGATTACTGAAGTCGCTAACTATTTTTTTTAATAAGGACTTGTTAATGCATAATGTCGCCAATTCAGATACTAAGCAAGGATTTGATGCATTTTTAATGTAAATCAGCAAAGATTTCAAAGTAACGGCGGTAGTCAATTTTTTTATATTATACCAATAAAAAAACATGCGTGAGTGTCGTGGAACACTCGGTTGGAACGAAGTTTCTTTCGTAGTATATTATTATTGATAAACGTATTATATTATTGATTAACATAACAAATACAAAAATGGCAAAAGATGGGGTCTGACGCCAAAAACCATACTGTGGCTACTATACAAAACTGTAATTCGGCTCATGATCACATACGGCGCTCTGGTATGGTGGACCAAGACAAATGAAGCCAAGACCACTATAAAGAAGCTTCAGCGTTACCAGAGACTGGCATGTATGGCTGCCACAGGCTGCATAAGGACAACGCCAACAGCAGCCTTAGAGGCGATGCTGGAGCTAACCCCGCTTCATCTACACATACAACAAGAAGCGACTTTAGCTGCCATTAGACTCAAAACCCTAAATCTTTGGAGTACGAATACAGTCCCTCATACAGGCATAATTGATAGAATTCACTCAAAAATTCCTATTTTACAAGCCAAGTACGATAAGATCCGTAAAAAATTTGTATTCGATAAGAAGTACTTACTATATACAATTAAATGAAACCAGCCAACCGGAAGGATTAAGCCCAAAAGAGCTTAAAGTTTTCACCGATGGTTCTAAAACAAATGAAGGAGTAGGATCTGGAACTTTCTCTGAAGACCTCAATATCCACATATGTAAACCGCTGGGTACCTATAATACAGTCTTTCAGGCGGAATGTATGGGTATCATTCAAGCGGCCATAGCAATAGATGCTAGGAAGGTTAATGACTTCTCCATCAGAATACTGACCGACAGTAGGGCGGTACTACAAGCTCTGAGTTGCAATCTGGTGAACTCGGGACTAATGTATGAATGCCATCAACGATTAAATGAGGGATGTAAACACAACAATGCGACTCTGCAATGGATAAAGGGACACAGTGGATCCAGAGGCAAAGATGCAGCAGACGAACTGGCCAGAAGAGGATCGGCTCCGACCACTATAGGGCCGGAACCAATCATACCACTCCCCTTTGGTAACGTTCGTTCACTGGTACGTAGACACTTTAGTAATCAACACGCTCAGCTTTGGAAAAATCTAGTAGACTGTAGACAAGCTAGGGAGGCCCTGCCTGAAATAAACAGTCGTTTAACCAAGGTTTTAATGAGACTGAACAAGCCGCAGATCAGGATAGTAACAAGTGCTATCACAGGACACGGCACCTTTAACAAACATTTATTTACCATAGGTGTTACAGATAGTCCCCTGTGCAGGGCATGTATGGGGGAGGAAGAAACGGCGGCCCACGTGTTGCTGACATGTCCGGAGGTCGCTGCATACAGGGCTAAACATCTCGGCACGCCGGGATCACTCCCCGAAGTTGCTCGCAACATCAAAGGACTGTTGAACTTCTTCGGTGAGATCTCATGGCTCGAATAATTACATTATTCCTGCCCACACGCAAAATACGTGCTTAGACGTGGAATTGCGGAAAACAGCCCGTCGTAAACGAAACTAAACTAAACTAACAAATACAAATAAATGAATTACTAGCGTCTATTAAAATGAAGCGTCATTTAAAATAATATTTCTTTCATGGCAAGATAAGAAAAAGTGCGAGGGAGATGGATATTATTCCATCTCCCTCGCACTATAGAAAGGGTCGTTACGGAAAAATCTTACATTTTTTTCTCGCCTAGCCCCCATTCGCCAAATTCGTACCGTGCGATAAGGAACTTCGTTCCAAAAATTTACTGTAAAATGGTCTGTTTGTACCTAATGTCAGCTTTTTACTAAATGCATATAAAAGTATATATGGACGGTACTTATAACAAAAAAAAAACAATTTTTAAAATTTTTGTCTTCCAGTCTGTTCCGGCTAATCTCCGAAAAGGCTGGACGGATTTTGGCAGATAGGAAGTAACTTAAGGAGTAACTTAGGCTACTTTTATTTTGTAAAAATAATTAGGGTTCCGCGCAAAAAAAATCTCATGAATCCAATCGTAATAAATTCCACGCGGACGAAGTAGCGGGGAACAGCTAGTTTTTAAATAAAAGAACAAATTTAAAACGACTATATATCGTTTAAATTTTCTTTTTATGATAAATGATAAAAATTTCTTTGCGCGTCGCATTTTCATAGAAGTCGCTCGTTAAGTACTTCCGTTCGCCACTGCACAGGAGACCATGCTGGCACTTAATTACTGTGAAAAGGAAAAATCATTTTGCTAGGCAAGGCTATGCATTCTTATTTTATTTACTATGTAGCGTAGTTTCTTCGCTGTATTTTTTACTAATTTGAACTATTAAATCAAAAAGGGGCAATCTATAACATCACAAAATCAATAATGTAAACCCAGTCTTCCATTACAGCCTATAAAAGTGCACAGCTGAAGATTAACATCGTTTGGCAACCGCAGTTTTAACTATTTTGAGTTGTTAACAGGAAGATGCTGCTACCTATCTTCTGTTTCAGTCTCTCTTTGTCGCTCCTTACGACACGTACAGGACGATAATAATATAGGTTAAGATGACAACCCTCCACCTCCCATGGCCCCACCAACCTTGCTTACTTTACTTGGTACCTTGGTACTTGCTCAGGGCTCTTTCCCGCGTGCACTTTCTTGACTCTCTACAAGTTAATTAATCTACTCCTTGTCCCGTTTTTCCATTCTCCCTTTCTGGGCTGGACGTACACTCAACGCCTTCGGTTCCGGGCTGGTCTTCGGCTATTAGCACGTTTGTTGTAGTTTCCATGGCAGTCCTTCGTGCGTGCCATCCATGCGCAAACTCGCGCAGCCGGCCAAAATTCACCTTACCGTACACGAGTTCCGGGTAGTACACCGGGCCTTCCCTTTCGTGTACCATTCCATCCATCATCTTACATCGCAGGTCGTCATACAGCTCACACTCCCACAAGACATGGTGCCTATCCTTGTAGGCCGCACCGCACTCGCACATACCCGATTCAGTCAATTTCATTTCAGACAGTCTCTTTCTAAAACATCCATGCCCACTGAGGATCTGTGAGACTTGATAGTCCGGCACGACCCAATTCGCATTGAGTCGCACCGCCACGTCCGGGAAAAAGCGGAATAATTCCCTGCCATTCGTCTCATTCGTCCACCGTTCCTGCCATGCATTCACAACTTCAGCCCAAATTTCGCGCTTGCGCCTGCTCAACTCCCCATTATCTGCATTTCTACGCACCTGGCAAGTCCTACCAGCACGTATGACCTCCAAGTCGGCCGGAAGGACGCCGGCCAACACCGGATGTGCCGCAGTACTTGTCGTCCTGTAGCCCTTTGTCAGCAACACGAGTGAGGATCTCTGCGATCTAAGCAGTGCCGTGCGCACTGTATAATTCCCCACCCGGTCAACCCAAACAGACGCAGCATAAGTCACAATTGGAACATATGTTCCCTTATACAGAACACGAAGGGCCGGTTAGCGCACGCCCCAAGAAGACGCCGACACCCGCGACATCTTCCCAAAGCATCTCCCAGCCCTTTCTCCCATATCCTTGGCATGCTGAATGAAAAATAGACTCGTGTCTAACGTGACACCCAATACCTTAGTCGACATTACGCTTTTTATCGACTCCATCCCCATCCTGATAACAGGTGGTCGCTGGAACTTGCCTTTAATAGTCATAGTACATGACTTCGTGGAGGAAAAAGATAACCGGTTCCTCACCCCCCACGACGATACCAGCTCCAGTGCAGATTTGGCCGCTCTCTCTATTTCAGCTCTAGAGTTCGCCTCTATCAGCAGTGTCACATCATCCGCATACGCCAAAATTTTCGTACCAAGAGGGAATGGCAGCCTCAACAAATCGTCCAGCAGTAAATTCCACAAGGTCGGTCCAAGGACCGATCCCTGCGGGCAGCCCATGGTCGAGCGTTTCCACTCAACACACTCACCTACGAATATACTCGTCTGTTGGTGAAATAATTCACCAACATACGGTAGATATTAGGCGGAATGGGGGGGGTTCCGCTTGGTCTTCAGCCATAATATGGGTTAGTGGATATTCTTACACCGTCACTACTTAGTATAAGTATGTAAATACATAACACAAGAGTACTATATAATACAGGTATATTTGCATGCCAATAATAAGTTAAAGTTACAGCCTATATACCTCCCACTGCTGGGCACTAGCCACCTCTTATTTTTGATTACGCGATGGTGGACTTCACTTGTCCCCAAAAATATTTAACATTTGCATTTTTATGTAAGTATATAGTTTTATTGTTTACAACAGCCTTTTTAATCAGAAATAAAGTATCTGACCGATCGAGTCGCGGGATTGAAACCATGCTTGTTTGGTTTTCGGACCTGGATGGGTTGTGAATGTGATCGAGTCTCTGACACTGCATTGTGTGGTTGGTTGCAGTCAGTGCATTCTTACTTATCAGGTGGACTAATACTTTGTTAATCACTCCTCTATTATAAAAAAAAAAGCTAAATGAAGCTATTAGGTCGGTATTAAGAGACACTCTTCAGTTAAAACTCAAATTTAACAATGTTCAACTTTTTGTAACATACTTTGTATCTTTCATCTAGGCACGAATTTTGTCATTTTGAAGTTTAGAACGTAATCTCGATTGTCTCTGAATACGGGCCTTAGATCCATCACTGGATTGCCCTATAGGTGTTCTAAGAGGCAGCTCTGGGAAATGTTAGAAAAATACATTATTGCTTCCGTTAGATGGCGGTGTAACCATCTCGTTTACGCCAGGCGTGAAATATCCAGATTGGAGACGAGGAGCAGTGTCAAACAAGGCGATATATACATTGTTTTTTTATAGGATAGGGTGACAAACGAGCACACAGTCCAGCTGATGGTAAGTGGTTGCTGTGGCCCATAGACATCTACATCTATCCTCGTTTGCGAATCAACCCGTGAGGACTTAGATGGAATGCCTCTTTTCCAGTAAAAAGGGTATCCGGTTCTCTACACTCACCATACGAAACACAGCAGTGTTAAGCTGCTATTTTACGCTGGTATTCTGTGAGAGCGTGGTCCTTCCCCGGTCGAGTCGACCCATTCGTGCTATAACTATACTACTAATATAGCTGCAGCATGGCTCTACCACGTATTAACTATTATTGTTTTATCATCAATAATAACATCGATGTTTATCGATCATCAATCATCCCTAGTTCTGCAACGTTATCCTTTTAAATTTTTACTACTTTTCAAGCCACTACCTTTTATATGTAATCTAGGTTATAACAATTTGGTGTCCAATTTCATAAACGTTTTAGCAAATCCTTTTAAAAAACAATATTACATGCGTATTTATGACCTTATTTCAACTTAGTCCTTTAGAGTGACAACGCATTTGTGGCCTTCTGTGTTAGAAGTTGGTTACTTGTGTTTATTGGTTACAGTAGACATTTATTAGCAGGTGGAATGTTAGATCGTATGTCACTCAAATATTATTAAAAAAGAACTCCGAGAGATGAACAGTCCGGTAATATTAAAAATAATATTAATTATTTTTGTCTTTTGTCGCCGTGTAAGAGATTCCACTATCCCATTTCACCCCGTGGGTGGCGTAATAGGCGACAGAAGAAAATGAAACAGGAGATGGACGGCGGCACATTACTGAAAACAATTAAAAATATTTTTTACTACATCTGAGAAAATAATAAGAAACTGTGGTGTCCAACCCCAGGCATGGCAACTATTGCTGATATGGTCTTTCTTTAGCAGTGGACTTTTGATATTGTAAGAATAAATAAAAAAAATATCTGAATATTTGGGGGTGTTTCTTTAGTTGGTCACTTTTCTTTTATCCACGACGGAACGGAGAAGGTGTAGGCGTATAGGGTGAGAGGTTGTTTGTTAGTTAGTTAGTTTGTGTGAGCAAACGAATGTTCCCATTTATTTCCAAAACGGTTTGACCGATTAAGATACGGTAAGGGTTTGTGATCCATCGGCGATTGTTCTTAGATAGTAGTTATGGTGTTAACTCGCCAGGGGGCGCTGCAATAAACATTTTTCGCTTGTTAAAATGAGTTGTAGGGAATTTTTACCCGAGACGGCTTGACCGATTTAGATGCGGTTATCGATGTCACATAGCATATTTGGGTTCTTAGAGCATAAGATCGAGATGATCGAGAGATAAGATCAAAGAGAGCTTTGTGGCCTTCATTCGGCTTCCTCAATTTGTGACTCTCGTAACGTGCTTCTCAATCGCTTCTAACACTATGTAGTTATTACTACGCCGTCTAAAGATCGTACTCTGCTAAGAGCTACATAAGCTTGCTTTTGGCGAATGTTTATCGCCTGTAGTGCCTTGCAATTTATGCACTGTAACGACCCAAATCAACATGCGTGGAATCATTACTCTTTCCATTTTGCCAGCACCTTTGTTGCCTTGAAATTATATAATCATTGGAGCTATGCCTACCCAACCATTGTAACTTCTGCCGATAAAGCGGTCATCAAATTGGATTAGGACTTTTTTGGGCAGCTATCCGTCTTCCAACTGGTTTCTTATTAACCCTTCCCAGTGAAAATCCCGAACTACTCCCATGCTGCCATTGACTAATCTTTGTGATTCTTCAATCTCTTTCAAACTTCAAAATCTTTTGATGTGGTTCTTCTTGAAAATGTGCAGGTAACTTGAACATTTACACCACCAAAGAGAGAGTCATTAATTTTTAACTCTTGAATCTTCAAGTAAGGCATAAAGCAACATTCAGGGCCTGATTTACCCACAGGCGACTACTGGAGCCTAGGGCGCAAGGTTCGAGGGGGCGCTAAGCTTGCCTTTGCAAGCACTACTTATGTACAGAATAAAATTTTGTATAATATTCTCAATAAAAATAGAGTGCCACAACTATTTTACTTGTTGCTCTTTCTTTATTTTTGGTACAAAACAAATAAATAGATTTTAAAAATAAGACTGAATTATTTGGTACCTTTTGTCTTTCGTTGACTGACTGGACGTGATTCAAATATTTTAAACAGTTCTTGCTCTCTTCTCTTCCTCTTAATAATATAAAGGTGTTTAGCCAAGGCTGTCCAAGGAAACTTCTGTCAGCCATCTGTTCCATCTCTGCACAGGGAGAACGACTCACTGGCCCATGCTGCAAAGGAGAAAGTCAATCTTTCAGGTTCTCTTTATGAGCCCAATCTCTAAAAAGGTGACCGTTCAGACCCGTTCTACTACAGGCTCATCACCATCGCCTCGCCTCCTTGTTCTCCAAAATAATGGGATCCATTACAAACTGCTAGCTCATAAGGTACCTTGAGGACCACTAATCAGCTGGTTTTTCTAATCTTCTTATTTACCTGACTCATAGATGAGCGGAAGCAGTAGAATCCAAGAGGGAGACCTTGGTCGTTACTTTGGACAAAGCGAAGGCATTCGAAGGGCTTTGGCACAAAGCGCTTCTTTAGAAGTTTCCTTCCTATGGGCTTCCCAAGAAATTGTGCAATTGCAACATCAGTTTTCTTGCAGATCGGAGCATCAAGGCCGTAGTAGACGGTGCATATTCCGACTACGAGCCTATTAATGCTAGTGTTCCACAAGCGTGCTATCACCTACGCTGTGTCTTCTGTATATCAATTATATGTTGCTGTTACTGGTCATGCGGATTTATCACTGATGATGCTTTTTAGACCGGCCGTGCTAATATTTTTCGGGAACACGTCATGAAATAACGGAACAAACTTGTGTCTGAAGTCGAGTCTTTAATAAACAAAATCTCGGATTGGGGACGACTCTAGTCCAGTTTAAACTTCAGAAGATACAGATTTACGCATTTACCGCTAAACAGAACCCCTTCCTCGCATCTCCTCAATTTCAGGGCACTCCCCATACTGCCTCAGCCAGCATCAGGATCCTTGGCATTGACATATCGAATGACGTGCAGTTTCGTGGTCTCGTGGAAGATAAGGCCAAATTGGGCTCTAAAAAGCCTGACGTGCTCAGCATAACGGGACAGTATGGCACACCGTTTGCAACTTTACAAGGCGCAAGTTTGCCTTCACGTGGAGTACTGTTCTCATCTCTGGACCGGGGCGCCCCAGTGCCAGCTCCTTCCACAAGACCACATCCAGCGAAGAGTGTTTCGAATCGTCGACGACCGAGTTCTTTCTGTTTGGCTCGATTCACTAGCGCTGCGAAGAGATTTTGCATACCATTGCATTTTCTTTTGCATTTTCCACGCGGAGTAGGTACTTAGACAAATTATTCGGATTAATTTCAGCCGCCAAATTCTACCAACGCATATCGGGACAAAACTCACGGTACCATCCACACCATCTTGGCAGTCCACCATGACTGTGACAGAGTTTCCTTCGTCACAAGACTTCTTTGTGGAATCATCTACCACCGGCGATTTTTCCGGACAGATATGACTTAGAGATCTTCCAGAAACGAGCTTACTCTAACCTGCAATTTCCCTGGCGATGCAGTTATTCATGGGCGTTGGTCGACACTTACTATCAGGAAAATTTGATTTAATGTGGGCGAAACGGCAATGTATCCTTACATTGCCGTTTCGCCCACATTGAAAGTGAATGAATGTAGTGGAAAGCTAATAAAATATAAAAATGTATTAAATATATTTATGCGCTGGGCAGGCATAGACAGAACCGGTGACACGGCCGGTGTGGGGGGGGCCATATTCATAGTTAGCCTAGGGCTGTCGGAACTCCAAATCAGGCACTGGCAACATTTCATATGAAACCATGGAAATCCAGCGAATGGTTTACCATTTACGTCTTATATCTTCTATGCGCTAACCGCTAACCAGTTGATTGTCGATGAGTGATCGCTAAATTTTTTTCGATGAGTGATTGACCAGTGATAATGCACTGTGAAGTGTCCTTCCATTCAGAAGGCGACATGCTTTAAATGAATATCATAAAACTAAAAGATATCGTAATTCGAAACATAACTCTCAAACAACGGTATCGGCCGCATGGGGTTACAATAATTATGAGAGCACTTTGGTTGTTTGTGTGATGTAATGTCTATGTAATTGTACAATGTATTCTACATGTAATGTACATATTTAGTATATGTAACAATATTACAGCTTTACAGCATTCTCTAGCTGTGCTTAAATAAATTAATAATCTTTCCTATTACTCATCTTTTGTCAAATTTCATTTCGCTAGAAGCTCCGTGTCCATGAATCTAAGTAATGTCATCGGTAGGTATGCCAACAAGAACATGAAAGTAAGATTAATGCGGTAAAAACGAGAGCACCCGGAAAAATATGTAGATTACGAGTATCTCTTCATGGCCGTGTTGAAGTAATGAGGTAAAAAAGAACTGAATAACAATGTTGTTATTTTTGTTATTAATAAAATAAGAAATAATGATATAATAGGGCGGGGAAAAAGTTTCTTCGTATTTTGTTTGTATAAAATTGAAGAAAAATCTCTTTGTTTGTATTGTTTGTATCTGGCTGGTTTTAATATCAGTAGAATAGAATAGAATAGAATAAAATGATTTTTTATTCAATATTGATTATTACATAATACTTATTGAAAGTCATTTTTTATTACCACTGGTTCACATACACTTTTTATTACCATTGGTTACAATACGTTTAAGACATTAAAAAAATAAAAATAAAAAGTAAAAACATTTTCCCGCCATTTTTCAATTGTTTTTCTGTCCGCCAAAATGAGTGAATCTAACGAAGAAATTCGATAAATTTTCTTAAGCCGCGAAAAAAAATTGTGACGTTTGTGGACCTAATGCATTGTCAGTAAGAGTAGCACAAAGTTGGTTCAAGCGTTTTCAGTCCGGGAATTTTGATGTCAAAGATGCGGATAAAGTCGATGCCATTTTTGAAAAAGTGGAGCAAGATCGGCATGTTAGCAGTAACATCAAGAGAGGACTGTCAAAACTACTTGCCGCATTTTTTAAATCAAAAGCCCAAGATTTCTACAGCTGCGGGATTATGTCACTACCTATAAGATGGAAACGAACAAACAATCGAACAAAATGGCACATATATATAATATAATTAAATGTAATTAAACTTTGAAAAAAAAATGTCTTCAATATTTTATAAACAAAATACGAAGAAACTTTTTACCCGAACTAATATATAATCATGGACGTTTTATACGTCCATGTACATTTTTTTTATAGGATAAGGGTGACAAACGAGCACACAGTCCACCTGATGGTAAGTGGTTGCTGCGGCCCATAGACATCTACATCTATTATCTATTACAAATCAAAATGCAGATGCGTTGTCACCCGTGAGGACAAAGATGGCATGCCTCATTTCCAGTAAAAGGGTCTCCGTTTCTCTACACTCACCATACAAAACACAGCAGCGTTAAGCTGCTATTTTACGTTGGTATTCTGTGAGAGCGTGGTCCTTCCCCGGTCGAGCCGACCCATTCGTGCTACAACTATACTACTAATATAGCTGCAGCATGGCACTACCACGTATAAAATATAATGTGATAATGCTTCATTTGGCGTAAAACTAAACACGTAAACAGGAGTAAAAATTAAATTAATGTATAGATGAGAAATGACTTGGTTTTATTTTGTAGAGTTACTATAAAGTAGAGCATAAGATATTAGACAAAGATAATAAGGAAAGAAAAGAAATACTTTGTTTTAATTCACAACAATATACAAATAAATAAAAACTCGTCACTTACCATTAGGTGAGCCGCATGCTCGTTGACTGGTTGGTGATTTTTTTTAAATAGAAGTAAGGGTGACAACCGCACACATAGTTCATCTGATTGTGAGAGAATGCTGCGTACACCTGCATCTATCCTCGATTAAGAGTTAAAATACTGATGCGTTATTACCCCTGAGGACTAAGATGGAATGCCTCGTTACCAAAATAAAAAGGGATTCCGGTTCTCTACACTCACCATATGAAACGCAGCAGCGTAATGCTACGCTGTTATTCATTGAGCAAATGATGGAATAACAGCAAAGCCTAGTGGTGAGTGTGACAAGCTAACTTTGCCGTGGTTCCGACCTAAATTCCAATTGGACCTGGATTCAACTTTTGTATGTACAAAAAACTAATTGTTGGTTATCGAGTCTGTTTATTTTATGATTTTTCCCGTTTGTCTGACGATGGACTCTAGTCTGCTATCGATATAATCGCAACACGAAGGATACAGTAGCCGTGTAGTGGCGGTGCAAGAGAACCCGACATCTCATTTCGGCCCGTGAGTGTCGTAGGAGGCGACTATGGAAAATGCCTAAAAGTTCTCTTAGCTTCTGATAAATGGGTAGATCAAAGCATCGGTGTTTCTATCCGATTGTAATGTGAGTATCATCAAGACAAGAATCAATAGGCTTTTGTTAATTCAGTGCGCTTTACCATCTTCGGTTGCATCACCATTTCCTATCAGTTGACAGCAGACATTTTTTCAACATGGTAAAGCCATGCTGCAGCTGTATTAATTGTGTAATTGTAGCACGAATGGGTCGGCTCGACCGGGGAAGAACCACGCTCTCACAGAATACCAGCGTAAAATAGCAGCTTAAAGCTGCTATGTTTCGTATGATGAGTGTAGAGAACCGGAGACACTTTTACTGGAAAATAGGCATTCCATGTTAGTCCTTACGGCTGAAACGCATCTGCATTTTGATTCGCAAATAAGGATAGATGTAGTAGTAGTAGATCACAGCAACCACTTACCATCAGGTGGACTGTGTGCTTGCTTGTCACCCTTATCCTATAAAAAAATTGACACTGGTTTAAAATAGTTAAAAAATAGCGATATAAACATCCTGTTTACGTCAGACGAAAAATACTTCGACTTGCAACGGGGAGCAGCGTCGAATTTGCAAGACGTTCTGTGTTACTATATCTAAACCGCCTACCAAGCTGAGCGATTAAGGTAAACCCTCCCTACAATGGTTTGGGCATACGATGTTCATAATGTTTTCCGCTATCAAATCTTGTTTTGAGGACTTGTGAAGTCTACATACTTTTGCAGCGTAGTTGACTTCTATTGTTTCAAAACGCTCTTAGAAATAAAACGTTCAGTGACGTGTATATAGACTGTTATTTTATTCTAAACTAGCTGTTCCCTGCGACTTCCCCCGCGTGGAATTTTTTTTGCGTGGAACCCTAAAATAAAAGTAGCCTAAGTTACTCCTTATAACATCAGCTATCTGCCAGTGAAAGTTCCATCCAAATCGGTTCACAGGTTTTTGCGTGATGCTTGTTCAGACAGACTTCGTGTTAGAGTTTTATTATAGTATAGATAGATATTTACCGTAACTTTATTTCATTTATGTATTTAAGTATAGAAAAATGACGTATAATCATCTTATTTGAGAGATGTAACTGAGTACCATTTAAATGGAGAATAAAGAAATATATGACCGCAAAGTATCGCCCTAAATATTAAAATATCCTCAGAATGAAATCTAGCGAGCAAGTCGCGATCGCCAAGCGAATTTATTACTACAGGACGTGAGGACGTAAAGAAAAAGTGTTGTTACCAGTGCAGCGCTCGTAACTAACTGTTGCGTCTGGCTCTCGGCCAGTGCTAGTGGCGTTCACATTGAATTATATGTAATGGATATAAAACTGTTGTTTGCTGCTTTGTTACCCTATGATTTTGGCTCTATATTCATTATGGTATCGATATTGCCATCCCTTGTATATATGTCGTTACCGTTATAGTTTTTCCAGAGTCTACTGCTCAACATAAAAGATGATGCTGCCAATCTAGTTTTTTTCCCTATGTCGCCTCATATAACCCCTACTGGGCGATATAGGTAGGGTAGTGGATATTCTTACACCGCTGCTACACGGTCAAATACTTGCATATTTAATTGTTGTAGTGGTATTGAGTGGTAGTGGTATTAGAGAAACTGACACCTCATTTTATCCGTGGGTGTCAAAAGGGCATAATTGTTGGAGTGCACCTTTGATAATTAGGCCCTTTTGACACTGTGTCTTGTAATTGCCAATCCATTTTACTAGCGAAGCTTTTACGGCAAATTTCCCTGTAAGGGGCTGATGTAAAAGTGTATTGATGATCGTGGCTCAGGGGCTTAGCGCTCGCAGTAAAGTTCGGAAAATTCAATTCGATCTTCACTGGCACCAATGAAATTGTTAATTTGTTTTTTTTTTTTTTTACTTATTATAATCAGTGCTTGACCACAATCCCACCTGGTGGTAAGTGGTGATGCAGCCTTAGCCTTAGATGGTAAATCGCACTGTCTTGGCGTAACAAAAGCACTCTTGCCTTGAAGACGCCCAGATTGTATTCGGACGGAAAGATAGACGCCGGCAAATTATTCCACTCCTTTGCTGAACGCATTACAAAAGTCGAAGTAAACCGTTTGGTTCTATTCGTAATTTGTAAGTGCTGATTTAACATGTGTAAGGCGGTGAGGGAAACAGCGGCAGACAACAGACAAATTGCTCCAAAACAATAACCCTCACAGAAATGAGGGGAGGCTTGTGCCCAGGGGGGGGGGGGGAGACATAAATAGGCTGTAACTTCTTAGTCCTCAGTCATCGGTCGGACATTGACGAACAAGCTTAGTAATATAATGATTTTTTATGTTTACGCGAATACAAAACAATAAAATTAATTTTACGGATTTTATCGAGTTTAACTTTAATTTTAACCTTTTTTCCTCTTTATTTATTTCGTGATGTTTGCTTTTATTCATGTCAATCCCATCGTAACAAACTTAAAATCAATACAGGAGCCATTAATCTCCACATACACAATGCAATTTCCGAGGCGGGGTTATCTACAATACCTTGTGAATACCCATATCGTATAACTTTATCTTGTATGTTCTCATGAATAATTCTCTTTCTCCTTCGTTCCGCTCACATTCATAATAAATGATGTAAGTCTTCAATTAGTCCACAAGTTTTACAATTAGATGAATCAGGTTTTTTCATCAGGTGAGAAAGCTTTTGCGATTGAACGTGACCTAATTCTATTCTAAACTAGCTGTTCCCCGCGACTTCGCCCGCGTGGAATTTATTACGATCAGATTTCATGGGTTTTAATTTTTATGCGCTAAACCCTAATTCTTTTTCTAAAATAAAAGTAGCTTAAGTTATTCCTTATAACTTCAGCTATATGCCAGTGAAAGTCCCGTCAAAATCGGTCGAGCCATTTCGGAGATTAGCCGGAACAAACAGACAGACAAAAATGTTAAAAATTGTTTTTTTCTTATTAGTACCGTATGTATTTTCATATGCATTTAGTAAAAAGCTGTTATTTTGATATTACAAACAGACACTTCAATTTTAATTATTTATATAACTTTATAAAATTCCAATTTAATTCTGTGTGCATTAACTATTCGAAGAGGTATCTCTGAATCGTTTTGTACTAAATACATACCGTTTTGGAGCGTTTTTTGATTTTTTTCCATTCGACTTGACATAAAATTTTGAATTTTGGCAGTACTAATGAGTAATAATACTAGTAACACTGGTCAATATTGCAAAATGTATGAACAAGAAAAATTCGTTAGTCTATCTGCCTCCCTGTTACACTGTTACACTCTCACACAGATGTTGCGTAGTCTGAATGGGTAAATATGTTATAGGCTATCGAAACGACTTTGATATCAGAGGCGCACCGAGTAAAATGTATGATAGCTGTCCGATAATATAACAATATTTTTCTAGTCATAGCTTGCGGTATACAAAAAAGCTTGGGATATTGCATTAATTTTAATTCATTTTTAATACCCGACGTTTCGGGTGCCAAACATACTACTGCAAGACTACAAGATACATACTGTAAGCTAGTTGTGCGTAGTGCGGACCAGAACATCTCGGTTCCCCGTGACCATGAGTGATGTAAACAATAGAAACTTTGGGAATTTTTAAACAAGTAAAAATGGAACGCGATAAAATCTGTGAAATTAGTTGTATCCAACGATCTAGAATTTAACCTGATGGTAAGTGCTGACTGTAGTCGGTTCGCTTAGATATGGCCGCCTTTGTGTCGCGCTGCCTTGGCACGTGCCGCATATTGTCAAAAACACCGCCGCGACATCAAAGGTCGCCGCGTGCGGCGTACACCCGCAGGAGAATTTGGCATTTTAAAACGAAACGCCGTAGTCAAAGGTTCTTTGCTACCTAACTTGTGTTTATGGTTTATATTCGAATTTTATTACAATAACCGTAAGAATAAAATAGTATTCTATTTTATTTTTAGAATAGAAAAACATTTATTTAACAAACAATAAAAAATAATAAAATAAAAGCAAAATAATAAGTGCGCCTCTGGGTGTACCGACATATTAGTGAACACGAAAACTACACGTGTGTTGTAATTTAAAGTTTTTCGTGGAAGAACGGGTGACAACTCAGCACACAGTTCGTCTGATGGAAAGTGGATGCTATGGGTCATAGAATACATTCTATTCTCGATTAAGAATCAAAATACAGATGTACACCTATTTTATGTATTTACGCAGATTTTTTTGCGCAAGCATGTTTCTTCCCCGGTCTCGCCGACCCATTCATGTTGCCGCCATAATACTCTACAGCGTGACTCTACCACGTAAAACACATTAGGACTCAATACACTGCTGCTTTGCGGCAGAATTAAGTTAATAACTAAACCACAATGTTGCAAAAAGAATTAAAGAAAAGCACAAAATGCTAAAACGATTTAAAAAATACAATAATCCAATGGATGAAATAGAACTAAGAGTGCTTAGTGATCGTTGTAATAGAATTACGCGTGATGTCTACAACAATTATAATGAAAACCTGGAAAAGCAAATTCAGAAGAATCCGAAAGCATTTTGGACGTTCCTAAAGAGTAAACGTAATAATTCTAACTCGTATCCAGCTGCTATGAGTAACGGAGTTAAAACCTCTACTAGCGGAGTTGAAATCTGCAATATGTTCTCTAGTTATTTTGCTTCGGTATATGATGATTCAAATAGTTCCTGTCGTTTAGATCCGTCATCTTATTTACGAAAAATCCTCTATTTAGGCTTTAGTGAAAATCTTGCAGGTATAGAAATAAATCAGAATGATATCTTCAAAAAGCTGAAAGGTCTCGATATTACCAAAGGTGCAGGACCGGACAATTTACCACCGGTATTTATAAAAAACAGCGCAACTAGCCTAACTTTGCCTTTATATCTTATATTTAAAGCCTCGCTGTGTTCGGGTACTTTTCCAGCTTTATGGAAACAAGCAAAAGTAGTTCCAATATTCAAGAGTGATGATGAGAAAGATATACGCAACTATAGGCCCATATCAATTCTTTCGATTTTCGCAAAGGTGTTCGAATCTTTGTTTGTCCAATAATTCAAATGCATTTCAAACGTTTCGTTTCTGAGCATCAACATGGATTTTTGCCAGGTAGGTCTACCACCACTAATTTGGTTAGTTTCACTTACTCATTATCAGAAGCTATTGACTCGCAGAAGCAGGTGGATACCATATATACGGATTTTAAAAAGGCATTTGACAAAGTTCCACACGGAATACTTATTGAAAAATTATCGTATTATGGGTTTTCAGGCCCGGTGCTAAAAGGGCTTTCATCATACTTACACGACCGTTCTTTTTATGTAGTCGTTAATGTTAATGGTTTTAGCTCTTCAACCAATTTGGTAACGTCAGGTATACCTCAGAGCTCGCATCTTGGCCCGATTTTGTTTAATATATTTGTGAACGACATTGTTTCTTGTTTTGAAAACTCCACACCATACTTATATGCCGATGATTTGAAAATAACGAGAACAATTTGTTCACCAAATGATTCGATTTTATTACAGAACGATCTAAATAAACTAACCAATTGGTGTGAATCTAATGGCATGCAACTCAACTGTAGTAAATGTCTTCACATAAAATTTACTAGAAAAAATAATATTACCCCAACAACATATAAATTGTACGGTAATAGTCTAAAGGAAGTTGAGCTCGTGAAAGACTTGGGTGTTATACTTGATAGAAAACTGACTTATCTTTACCACATAGAAAGTGTAATAAACAAAGCTTCTAAATTATTAGGTTTTATTATGCGACAAGGTCGAACTTTTAAAGAAGCTAAGACAAAAATCTGTCTTTACAACAGCCTTGTCCGCAGTCACTTAGAGTACTGTAGCGTTGTTTGGCGTCCACATTATTCTACACACTACTTAAGACTGGAGCGTGTACAGAAAAGATTCATGTGGCATCTATCATACTCAGCGAAGATTTACAAAAAGGTGGTGTCCTATAAAAAAAAGGCTAAAATACTTTAACATCATGACTCTTGACCAAAGAAGAGAATTGTTAGATTTAGTGTTTTTATATAAATTACTAAATAATAAGTTAGACTGTCCCAGTTTATTAAGTAAAATTAATTTTCGAGTACCACGCAGATATCCGCGTACTGCTATTACTCCGGTTGTGCCTCCACGCACCAGAACAGTCTTCGGCGCCAACTCCACGATCCCTCGTTTATGTAAAATATGTAATAAATTCAGTCAGTTTATTGACATCAACATTGATTCGTCTCACACTTCGTAAATTAATTATTAGCAACCTAGTCAGCCAGTCATCCTGAGTTTGATTTTTCTCATATTAGCTATTACGTATATTTTCTTTTAGTTTCTTATAATGTATTTAGTTGGGTTAGATTATGATAATTGTTAAAATTGGTTGTAATTGTAATTGAATAACTTATTATTAGTTTGATTAAATCTCTTTTGAAACTGTTTAAATTGATAAGGTTTTACAGGCTTTTACCAAAATTACTAATGTATTTTTTTTTTGTTTGTTTCTGGTTTTGGTTTGTTTCTGTTATTAACTCACTTTCAGATTTATACAGTAATACTAGCAAAAATAGCATGTAGTGTTTACCTTTAAATGATTTTACATAGTCTGTGCAAGTAATATAGTAATAATACTTTAAGAAATGTATGTAACGTATGTATTGTAAAATCGCTGGTAGACCCAATGAATAAATAAATAAATAAATAATGTGTAGTGCCAACTCAGGCAGACTGATAGGTAAATAACCGGCCAAGTGCGAGACGGACTCACGCATTAAGGGTTTCGTACCATCGTAATACACGTTTCTAGTAGGGGAGCCCCTTTTAATTTTTAATTTATTTTAATTTTTATTATTAGTTGTTATAGCGGCAACAGAAATACACATTCTGTGAAAATTTCAACTGTCTACCTATTACGGATCATGAGATACAGCCCGCTGACAGACAGACGGACGGACGGACTGACAGCGGGGGCTTAGTAATGGGGTCCCTTTAGGTACGGAACCCTAAAAAGTAGCCCGATTACCTATAAAATATTATAAAACCGCAAAAGTTTTGCATAATCAGCAAGAATGTGTTACTTGTTATATAAAACTATGTTTACGGATTTTATCGCGTTTAATTTACTTATTTTTAATTCCCGACGTTTCGGGTGCTTTACAGCAAATCATCGTCACGGGGGCTATTTGTTTTGTGAAATGTTATTTTGGCGGTACCTTCGGGATATCCCTTACATATTCTGTAATGTAGAAAATCTGTGAGCGTAACCAATACGTTGCTGAATCACCTTTAACTTTATGAGCTGCTCGGTTTAGTTCCACACACGCACTGGCAGTACGTTTGTTGTGAGAAACAACTGAATATCATTTAGTTTATATTTGCGCTATGCGTGGATTTGGATTAATCATAATCATTTTAGATACTGTGCCATCACTTATAATTATGACATTGTTTATAATAAAAACTTAAAATATTTTCGTATTATAAAGCAAATTTTCTTTATAAGGTTATATAAACATGTTGTCTAAATTTTTAACAAGATTATTTTGTAAGCTCTCCATCCATGTGTATGTTATGTAACATATTTTGCATCTTAGATCGATTTTAAATACTTGATCCCGCTGAGTGTCGAATGCAGATGTTTGGCAACGAAACTGGGTCAAGTCATGGTACCTTCTTAATCCTACCACAGTCCCGGTTGTGATTGCAAAAACGATATAGTGGATTGTGTATGTAAAATGTGAAATGTATATAAAATAGTCTATATTCGAATACCCATTTTATACTTAATTTCTTGCGGTATGTATAATAGCTAGAAGAAGACTATATTGCTCGAGAAAAATTATTAGAGTAAGAACAGATTTAAATAATTATTTTTTATTACTTTAGGGGTGGTACTATATTAATAAAAAAAACCGTGGAAAACTAGGCGATGAAATTTTTGATGGAATTATTTGGATGACATTTTTGTTCTTATCTTGAATTTGTGATATTATTTAAACCGCTTTACCCCTGGGAATGTGGTGATCACCAAGCTATTTCTAATTTGTTTTGTGTTGTTAATTGTGTAACATACATGATTATAAGCTGTTATTTAAAAAAAAAGTCCCGCTGGGTTTCTTGCTGGTTCTTCCCAGGCCAGAGGTTTTTTTTTCGAACCAGTGCAGTGGTAATTAAACAAAAGAGTGACTTTCAATAAGTATTATTTATAATCTATATTGAATAAAAAAGATCATTCTGGCATTTCAAGTAGTCGCCGCGACGACGTCCACGGTACAAATGGCGTGGTGAATTCTATACCCCACCACCACACGGTTAATTTACATAGTCGATCATATTCAGTCAGATATCAAACAGTTCCACTTACCCAAAAGTTTGCACTAATTACATTTCTTCCGTTGAGAAAGTATTTATTGCTATAATTGAAAAGGTAATGAATTCTGAAAGCGAGAAAAGCGATTTATTTCGAAGTAGCAAAAGTTGCACGCCGTACATTCAAATCAAAGTCCGATAATTACCAAGTTTGTTCAAAGTTAAGCGAAAACTAAATCGCACTGGCGCATCGTAAATGCTGATGTAACGGCAAAGTTAAACCCTTGTTAAATATTCACACCAATGAAACATGTTTCCTCTGACACGTTTCACGGAAGAATAAAAAAATGTTTTCAGCGTTTGTCGAATCATGAGATAAGTAGAAATACTTTTTAAACGAAGGGAGAGCTTAGAGAGAATACAAAAGGCGGACTTAATGCTTTGAGGCATTCTCTACCACTTATGTAAATCGTGACTACTTACACTTATGTACTCGCGGCTTCGCACGGGTGATTTCTGGATCTCAACAACAGCACCACTTACTGGGTCCAAATGTGAAACTAAACCATCTAGGGACCAGTTCAAATACACAAAAAATTTCATCAAAATCGATCGAGCCGTTTTTGAGTTTTAGCGAGACTAACGGACAGCGAGTAACAAAAAGTAAGGTGGGTGACGGGATTCTGAAACTTTAACCGGTAACAAGACATTCTTCTATCTTTCCCATATCTTAGTTTTCAGGTATATAACAACGCTCCTCAGCAACGGTTTGCATTTTTATTTTTAATAGAGGATAGATGTTGTTGTTTATGGATCACAGCATGCATTTACAATCAAGTATCCTCTTTGTAAACCTTACATGTATAAAAAAACCAAAGAGTATAATATAATCACCACATTAAAAATGTTTATATTGTATGCTTAATCACCTAGTAATTATATACTTCGTGATTGTTTATTCTTTTATATATTCTTTGGGCATAATCAAAGACATTTAAGTTAGTATATATATATATTTAAATCTCTTTGGGCATAATGAAAAAGTGTATAATCATTGCACAAATTATTAATGACAGAATTTATTTTAACATCTATACATATAAGTAAAACTAGCTGATACCCGCTCGCTTCGCTGGGCGCACGGATGTAAAATATCAAGAAAGCTTGGATTTTTAAGAAATTGAAAAATTAATAAAATGAATGGGATTTTTTTGATGATAATATTTAATCTAAATAATGATATATTAACAGATCTTACCCAGGCGAAGCCAGAGCAGGTCGTTAATATTCTTATAAAAATCATAAATTGGTAACAGCAGTTGAAGAAAACTGGTAAGCATAGATGAAATATTATGCAAAATTGTTATATTATAAAGTTGTCAAAAGCGTAGCTCTACCGCGGAAAACATTACCGGAACCATTCGCAAGGGATTATAGTGAAGTGTTTGTTTTAAACCGTGGTCGCTAAAAGAAACAAGTCTCCTATGGAACAACGGCGGTAGCTGCTCCGCTTAAAATTAATAAAGTAATCCCCTGCGACAGGCAGGGCAGGGCATGTTATTCATACGTCTTTGTAGCAATAAAATTTATGTAGGTTACGTTGATGTAACGGTATTTTACTATTCCTTTCTTATATTATAATGATTCTTTTTGATTTCTTATATTTACGCGAACAGAGCCGTGGTAGCTCAGATGGTTGGCGCTCGCTATAAGTTTCACAGTACGCGGGCAACCCGGGTTCGATCCCCGCCGGCACCAATGAAATTGTTAATTGCAATTTTAAGTGCTGATTTACCACGTGCTCGGCGGTGAAGGAAAACATCGTGAGGAAACCTGCATGTCTGAGAAATCAAAAAAAAATATTTCGAAGACATGTGAAGTTCGCCAACACGCATTGGGGCAGCGCGGCGGACATTTCCTTGCCCTAAAACCCTCTCAGAAATGAGAGGAGGCCTGTGCCCAGCAGTGGGACGTATACAGGGTGGTCCAAACAGTGAGGTTATAAATTTTTTTTGATTCCTCACTCCTAGGGGTATCCGAAAATACCCTATGTATGTTCCGCGATTTTTTGTAGTTTTCGAGTTATGATTTTTTTTATCCTTTTTTTGAAAATGTTCACCCTAAACAGCCTAACATAAAAAAATGTAATTGTGAGATTTTTCCAAGTTTTTTGTTTGTAGTATGATCCTTATGAGTTGCCCTATTATGCATAAAATAATTAGCTTCCTAACATTCACCGAAGATACAATAATTTTAATCGAAACTTAAAAAAATTCTGTCAGGAGAGTGGGGCTTGAATTTTCAACATTAAATGAAAAATAGTAATCAATTATTTCATACTATCTAATTAGTTTTAAAAACTTGGCAGTACCTTAATCTTTCATAATAACATTTAAAAAAATGACACTTAATAGGCCAGTTTTTCTGTTACAGACTTCTGAAGTTACTCAGGCAGGAAACTACCTGAATAGTTAATTTGATTTAAAAAATCTTTTTATCATTTCTAGGGCTAAACTAAGATAGTAAATGCTTCAGGTTAGCTTCATCACCTTGAAGATAAATGTTAATTTGTCATCCATTACAGCCTATAAAAGTCCACTGCTGAACATAGGCCTCCCTCGCACAGTCCAACTGATGGTAAGTGGATGCTGTGGCCCATAATCATTTACATTTATCCTCAATTAAGAATCAAAATGACTGCAGATGCGTTGTCATCCCTGCGGACTAAGATGGCATGCCTCTTTTCCAGTAAAAAGGGTCTCCGGTTCTCTACACTCAGCATACGAAACACAGCAGCATTAAGCTGCTACTTTACGCTAGTATTCTGTGAGAGCGTGGTCCTACCCCGGTCGAGCCAAAACAATCGTGCTACAACCATGATATAGCTGCAGCGTGGCTCTACCACATGTTTCTTATCGTGAGTGTAGAGAACCGGAGACCCTTTCAACTGGTATCGAGATATCCTATCTTAGTCCTCCTTATACTCAAATTATTTTTCTACTCAATACCCTTTGGACCCTTATAATATTATTCTTATGATAGCCTCGTTGGCCTAGTGGTCGTAAGTGCGACAAGCTGATTTTGTAGTTCCGGGCTAGAATCCTGGGTCAGGTCAAAAGCAGTAAAAAATTTGTTCTGTCAAGAAATTCTCAGTAGCAGCCCGGGGTTGGAAACTGTATCAAGCCCTTGCTTCGGAAAGCACGTAAAGCCTTTGGTTCTGTGCTTGATCTCTCTTCGGTCATTTACGTCTCATGGAACTTTGAGAGTGAAGGGATAGAGAGTGTATTTGTGCTTGCGCACACACTTGAGCACTATAATCCCATCCTGTGCCGTCTGCACAGTCCCCGTTAAGATTAGCCGTGACCTAAATTCGGTCTTTAGGAGATTAATATTCTTATATTATTAGACCGGTTAATTAACATGTTTATGCGGTCGAAAAATAAAATAATTTGTCTTTCTTCTCAAAATCGAAATCGCGTTCTTGACCTCATCGTCGCTCATAATTTTCCCTTCGAAGATCTTTTATATTTTTGTCAATAAAAAATAATTGCTAGGCATTAACTCTGGAATGGTGAGTGTTCTAAAATGTTGAAGCGCTCCTTTGTTCAATTTTCCCATTTTTTTCCTCAGGACGTCTTTCTTCCTTCTCAATTTTTCATTCATCAGTATGAAAACACGTTTTTCATTGTAAGCAATCAAATTTACCAGTCATAAAAATTTCACAAAATATAATTAATAACTTTTTATCAAGGAATATATTGGGAACATTCGTTCCTCGCTCGCGTTTAATCTCGCTTGTGAATCTGTCGAAGTATTCCGTACACTTTCAATAAAGCGTCGGCTTTTTATAAAAACCATGAAAACATTTTTTGGGATAATTCCCGACGGTTTAGATTCCGATTATTTACGTCTATGTACGTCGTATCCTGAATAAATGTAATAACTGGAACGTGAAAGGAAACGGTGATAAAGTTACTTACAATAAATTCGTATCAAACTGCATTTGGATTAAATTAAAAAAAAGAAAATGGAAAATAAGTAAAGTTAATGAATGATGATATTTTACTGATTGGTTCTACATGGAGATCTAAATACGGTCAGATGTTTTGGATTTTAGCCAAAGTAATTGCAATTTTAAGTAATTTTTCTACTTCCTTTTTTCATTTATTAATTAAAAAAGTTACTAATGCAATATATACTGCCATACAAAATTGTTAATAATTAAAAGAAAAACTTAATAATTATTTTCTTTTAGAAAGTAAGGAAAGAAAACAAATAGAGTTGATGATTGAATTCTTTTTATGTGAAAATATTAATGAAAAATGCAATTTCCCAATTAGCTTTTGCAAAAGGAAATTGGCTTTTGAATATCGTATAACTGCAACAATAATGATTCGGCTCGACCAGGGAAAGACATCGTTTGTCTTGCATAGGACGGACGTAAAATAGCAACATGCTGTGTTCACAGAAGCATTAAAGTAGCATTGTGTTGCCATTTTGCAGTAGTTCTGTTTTGTATGGTCAATGAACTGAAGATCTTTTTATTAGTGAAGTGACATTTTATGTAAACCTACCTTAAAAACTTCAGGGGTGATAAAGAGCCCGTAGTATCTTTTGGCACAACATTCACTTAAAACCAGTGGAACGTGTTATTTTGCCACTCTTACTTGTATATAAGTATTTCTACTGTATCATTTTTATAATAAGCATCTTTACGTGTTCTAGAACTATATTTTAAAACTGCAATGGCATCTGAATTTCATATTAAATTTGAACGGAAATTCAGTATTTGAATAAAGAAAAAAGATACCGTTTCTTAACTTTGCGTAAAAAATAAAAAAGTGACAGTAATAGTGATTGTGCACATTAAATGTATATTTGTGTACCGGCGTTTGGTAATAAGCGGTTATGTGAGTCCCGACCTAGGTCGGTAGAGTTGGTATGCTGTTACGAGCCCTTAGACTGTACCACGCAGGCGCAGTACGCCCTCCCCGCACGCAGGGACGCCCACTATATTTCAGATGTACACATTATTTGATACATTATGGTGGCTTCTTTTTTCCAAAAGTGAAAATGTACAGTGTTTTTTAAATCAAAAAGTATTTTATTGACTGTAAACTGTGCTATTTATTTTATACACGTTGGTGTTTCGGTTTCTATATATTTACGATATGTGTAGTACGTATATCTAATATTACTTGGCCAGTGTGCTTGACAGTTTGAACAGTGTGCTTGAGAACTTTTGGGAAATAAGGCTAATTCGTCTTAGTAATGATAAAGTGTAAGTGACTTTATATTAATATTACAAAAACGTTAAAGTTCAGTACTGTGTTCTTTTTTATATTTTTTTATAGGATAAGGGTGACAAGCGAGCTCATAGTCTACCTGATGGTAAGTGGTTGCTGTGGCCCATAGACATCTACATCTATTCTCGATTACGAATCAAAATGCAGATGCGTTGTCACCCGTGAGGACTATGATGGAATTTAACACATTATAAATTTTGTGTAATAATTTATAATGTCCTCCAGACCGAATTTGTCCGCTGAATGAGTATTTGTGCAGTTTATATTTTATGTTTTAAATGAACATAGTAAATGACTTAAAACGAAAAAAAAATTATAAAAATAAACATTAAATAAGACTAGAATCGGCGTAAATAACTGCACTGTATTTGGTAGAGCGGACAATAAAGGCAGTTTTCGGCAGCGCCCTGCGCAGAGTGGGTCAACACGGACGAGGGCGGCGCAGGGGTGGGCGCGGCGGCCGATTCATGTTTACGGGGCCCGACCGTCAGCTGTTCAGCACATGAATGTGCCGCGCCCGCGCCGCATCGATTGATTGATACCTCGCCACGTGCGGCAGTACCGCCGCGATCGCCGGCCCGCACGCGCGTTGAAACGCCTAACTGACATGTGACCCGTCCATCCCATCCATCAATGGATTGTCCGAGGTGACCTGTACCCAGCTGTCATACTAACGCACTTCACGTAAGTAATACTTGACTTGAAATTTTCTATAGCATACAACCACAGTCCATGCGACTGCGCCGTGCGATGTTTACTATTCCCGAAGAACATTCGCCGCCTAATTCTCCCGGAGACAATTTTTTTTTGGTATCGATCGACCAGATTCGTACGTTACTCGACTGAATATTTATCAAATCCTAGGTGTGTTTACGTAACCGAAGGAGAATCCCGTTTGTTATCGAAGTCTGTGATCTGTGTAAGTATAGTGTACGACAGCACGGAAGGAAAGACGAACCGGTTAACACATAAATCATCATTTATATAGGAAATGGACATATATATTGTTACTTATTAATATATATTGCACATACATGAATAAAAAATCGATGGAATGTCATGTTTAATATATGTATTAGCGCAATTTTTATAGCTATACAAAAATTTATACTAAACAAATAATTTGTTCACTTTTCTGATCAATTATTAGGAAACTAAGATGATAAAATATTCTATTATTCATATTTATAAATATTTTACAACTACAGTTAAAATATCCTGAAAAGACTATGAAAATTTAAGACATATTGAAAATATAACTGTTTATAATGGATTCGTGTTATTAGCAAATTGGTTGACAGGAAAGCTGGCAAACAAGCAATACCTCACAAAACTTAAATTAGCTAGCGTACCATCTTCATTATTTAGCTTATTATATTCCAGTTTTCGTCGGGCTTTTTACGTTTTAAATTTGATGGTGATATAATATGATATAAAATTCAGCAAGAGCTGGTATATATGCCGTTAAAAAGTGTGACAAGCTGGTAAAGACTAGAAAACTTAAGACATTTTAGTGTCTAGGTGGTAGGACTAATTTTTAATCGACTTCAAAAAGCAGGAGGTACTCAATTCGACTGTATGTTTTTATGTGTGTTACTCATAACTTTTGCCTAGGCGAACCGATTTCGATGATTCTTAAGATAAAGCTGGTGCTTCTCATGTGGTAGCATATAAATTTGATCAAGGTCCGACCAGTAGTTTTTGAGATATCCATAATAATTTATATTGAAGTCGGTTGTACAAAATTTTTAATTTTACCACTTGTTAGATTACGTGGGAAGGGTGCACCATATTATTGCTGCCGCCACATAGCAGTGCTTACACAACTGTTGGAAGGGCCGCCTTTTATAGAGAGCCAGTGTAACTACAGGCTGTAAAGCATCCCATCTTAGCCTTCCTTGTTTAAAGTTGGTTGCAGGTGGCTACTGTAGCCAATGGATGGTTGCAGTAGCCACTTACCATCAGGTGGGCTGTTAGTTAGCTTGTCACTTCAATAAAAAACTCTTTACGGACAACGAGGTATTCCGTCTTAGCTCCACTTAGGACTAACCTAAGTGGTGTAAATGCATTTGCATTTTGATGCTTCATCGATTATAGAAGTATCTGTGCCTTGCATCATCCAATTACCATCGATCCGCTGTGTGCTCGTTTGACACTTTTATTTGCATAAAACCTATATTTGATTCACGGGGTAGTGGAAATTGGTTATAATTACAAGTAGTATTTTCGGATTTCCACATCCTAACAAGAAACTTAGGCGTGTGCCATGACCGCAGGTTTAAAGGAACACTGATCGGATAGGATTTATATCTTGCAATGTACGGTTTTATTTAAGTATTTCTCAACTAACATGACTGATAAAGACGCAAAAATAAAATAAGTGAAACTATCATTAGAAAAAGGCATTCTTTCATAGATTTTTTACATCCCTTGACCTTTTTCTGTATAATCAAGTCAATGCAATTTTGTACACGTTAAGTCTATTAAAAATGGCAGATTGTAAAAATGTAATTCGAACATGGTTACAAAATTTGTCATACGATGATACGGAAAAGTTGCTGATTGTTCTAAGTTAATTAATATCATAAGTAAATTAATGATAATATATTTTGCCGAAGTTAACCCTAACTTTTTCGTTGATTTGTTATTCATTTTATATAAGAAACAGAAAATATTTGTTAGTGTATCTATTAGCACATACACTTTAGGTACAGGTTTCTCCTAGTTCAGCTGCCTGTTATTGTAGACTATTTTAAATTAAGACATTGTTTGAATTAATTGTACAGTTTATTGAAATAAAAATTATTATGATTATTATAAAAAAATTAACAGATGAAGGTGATGATAGTGATGTTATACTGTTTCACCAAAAGGCAAAAGATATATGTATCAAGATATACTATACTTTCCGTTTATTTAACTTTCAAAGGAAAACATACATTAATGTCTGTTGCAGTTCTTGAACAACAGCAGTTCTAACGTGGTAGACCCAATCTGTAACGTTGTTGACCGGGGAAGAACAACGTTCTCTCACTCCGTGATAGCGTTGTCCTTACCTGGTCATACCAGCGTAAAATAACCGCATGATACTGCTGTGTTTTGTATGGCGAGAGTAGAGATCTGAAGGCCCCTTTTATTAGTAACGGTCCTGCCACCTTAGTCCTCAAGGGTGATAACGTATCTTCATTTCATATTCTTAATCTACGATAGGTGTAGGTGTTAATGGGCATCTAGTTACTATCAGGTGGACTGTGTGCTTCAAACTTGTCTCTATAAAAAAGCAGTAAGTTTGTAATTTGGATAGTTGAAATGCCTGTTGTCATTTCTGTGACTAACATGTTCTAGTGCATGTTATATTAATAATACCCTGCCATAGCCTTTTAACTTAAACACGGCACTGAATATATTCTGCTTATACTGTTATAAACTTAAAATAAAGTAAAAATCGACTTCATAAAACTAATAAGAATAAAACAAGTGGTAAAATTAAAAATGTTGCACTACCGACTTCAATATAAATAAAATGAGAACATCATCAATGTAGTCGAAGTCAATTAAATACGCATTATTAAGGATAACTCAAAAACCACTGTTCAGATCTTAATCAAATTTATACGAGACCACATAAAAAGCACCAGCTTTCAAATAAAAAAAGAATCATCAAAATCGGTTCATCTACAAAAAAGTCCTGAGGTAACACACATAAAAAACTACAGCCGAATTGTGTAACTCCTCCTTTTTTGAAGTCGGTTAAAAATGATAATTTAATAGCTTTTAAAGAAGGGGAATTAATTACTTGACACACAATGATTTAGCACTGACTTCAGTAACTAATTTTTTTTTAAATTCAAATAAAAAAAATGTAGTCGCTTATACTTTTTTAAAGTTTAATTATTTGATTGTTTTGAGCAGACTTACATTACAATTTCAAGGAAACAACTAGAATGTCGTCGAAATAGTTACATTAAATTTTTTATCCCCTATTTTTCCATCCTTAAGTGTGGGATTTTTATTCAAGATTAAACGATAACCAAACGGACTCCTAGACAGTAAAGGTACTGCTACCGAGTAGTCTGTTTATTTCAATCACAGTAACAAATTGGCATTTACGTGGAGATCGCAGTGGAAGACGAGCACGAGCAATAAATGACACCTTGGAGAGAAGTAGAGAAGAGTCAATTAAATTATTCAAGATTTTATATAGAAAGTTTATATCAAAAAATTTGAGTCTACAAAGGAGTAATAATTTATGCCTAAGCAGTTTCATTATATGTATATATATGATAACAGGGACTCCATATAATACTACAAAAATCTAAGATTGAACGAATTTATCTTACGTGGTAGAGCCATTCTGCAGATTACTGGTATAATTGTAGCACGAATGGGTCGGCTCGATCGGGGAAGGACCACGCTCTCACAGAATACCAGCTTAAAATAGCAGCTTAACGCTGCTATATTTTGTGTGATGAGTGTAGAGAACCGGAGACCCTTTTTACTGGAAACGAGGCATTCAATCTTAGTCCTCACGGGTGACAAGAAATCTGCATTTTGATTCGTAATCGAGGATAGATGTAGATGTCTATGGGCCACAGCAACCACTTACCATCAGGTGGACTGTGTGCTCGTTTGTCACCCTTATCCTATAAGAAAAAAATGCAATGAGACAATCATTATTTTATCCATTCATCACAGCCTATCAAAACTCCACTACTGAACATAGGCCTCTCCCATAGATTATAACTGAATAAATAAATTGCCTCATAGGGGGGATATTTCAGTTTTTTTTTACTACACGCACGGGATGATATCGGATAGTGAAATCTCTTACGCCGCCACTATACACATTCTTATGATGCCCATTTTCTTTTTTGACCTGTTTGGTTTGTCAGGATGATAATTCCACATACTTAGGTGATAGGACTCTTTTTCTGCTTATTTGTCCATCTGGGTAAGTACCACCCACTAAATAATGCGTGCACTGCTCTGTTCCGGTGTAATGGGTAATGAGAGCCAGTATTTAGAAGCTGTGGGGCATTTCATCATAGATCGCAGAGTTGACAACGCGCTGTAGATTTTTTTACTTGAAGTTTGCTGCATGTGTCCATGGATCATAGTAGCCACTTACCATCAAATGGACAGTATGTCTGTCACTTAGGTTTTATAAAAAAATCTATCTTAGACTAATAGATCTCTTGGCATTTGGCTTTGCCTACTTTCCCGCCACCCAACGGACAGTATGGATTAATTTTCTTTTTCGTTACTGCATGTTAATTTCGATCTATTATTTCTCACGTTTTAAAACGATTAAATCAATTCAAATCAAAAATATTTATTGCATAAGTTAAGTACAAAGATAAGACCATATTTATATTTATACAAGATTTGAATTTAATTTAGTCCTTCTTTTACCTATTTGTAATTTGTTGATACATCTACATCCAGATTAGATTAGATTTTAGATTAGTATTACTTTATTTTTATTATTGTTATGTGATCTGGATCACATAACAATAATATTAATCTGGATGTAGTGTCCGTGACTCGGCTTGCTATAAAACGTTCTAGAGTTGGACATACAATTATATTCGTTTAAATTTGGTAATTAGGATGGTAAGTATCTCAGTTCTAGTGACATTTTTAATTACGCCACTATAAAAATATCATGAATAAACATGTTTCTCTCGAAACATTATTAAGTATACTATTATTCAAAATGGTTTAAAGAAGGCAAACATTAGAATAAAACCTCAATAAGTTACTTTTAAATTTAGATATAAATTTAGTATTTACAATACAGGAGTCAACATAATTTCCTTTTTAAAACAAAGTTCTAAATTTTCATTAAATTGAAATCTTATAAGACTATTGTTCTGGTAAAAAAAAAAAATCAATAACTCAAAATGTTTACCGTGTGTACAAACGAAAACGCCTATATCGCTGTCATTTATTTTACATTCTACTTATTATCGAAAAAACTTTTTATGATTTTGAGCTTTGAGCCATGTTCCCGCTATCCTCCTATTCAACATTTAATGTATTTCAATAACTAGTACCGCTTATTCTCTTCTCCAAGGAGTTGTGTTCCAAGAACATTTACATTCTGACCTTTAATAAAATAAGCGTCCTTTTTGTAAAAAAATAACTAATTTAACGTTCCATGACTAAAATTACGCAAATCACCGCCGACAATCTGTAGCCTTCTATTAACGAACAACTGCTTTACATTTTTTCGCTTGTAAATAAACAACCTCCTTTCCGTGTTAGATGTTACCAGCCATTACATTTTTTCCGCCCATCCATCCATTACAGCTTATAAAAATCCACTGCTGAACGTAGGCCTCCCATAGATTATCTCATTAGCAAGATTATGCTATTTGATTTTTTTTGGTATGACATTTTTTTTAATAAATGTCAAATTGAGTTCCTACTTCCTTACTTATTCAATAATATCATTGTATAGTAAAGGAATCAATTTAAAAAACAATGCTTTTAAGTATTAAATTTCAAAAGTGACGCTCTTCCTGTTTCGTATGGCGTCCCACAGGGAAGTATTTTAGGACCGAGCTTGTTCGTTATCTACATGCATCCATGTAGATATCCTAAATTTAAATATTAATAATGTGGAATTAATCTGTTAAATATACGACGCATATTGCTCAGTGGCTGGATAGGAATCTCCTCATCTTGATTACTACTGAGTCTAAATACATAGCGTTTCATAAGAGTCAATTTATAAGTTCACAAATGCTTAACACCAAATTCGCCTTGTGGTACACTATCTTATACCTCCCGAACGTACAGTTGACAAACGAGGGATCTAGCGGAAACAATAAAATATTTAGGGGTAGTGGTTGACAACCTATCGTTTAGTTCACATATCACCAATTCGGCTGTTTGAGTTCTAATTTATGTATTCAAACTGATACGTAACAGTTCTAACATAAATATTCTCAAAATGTTATACTATGCAATGTGCCAGTCCATTGTGCAATACTGTATTACGGCATGGGATGGTGCTGCGAAAACTCACATGTTAAGAATAGAGAGATTTCAAAGAGCTTTGTTTAAATTAAAGACGTTCTGCAATTGCATTGTTTTTCAAGCATGACTTTGCCTCGTGTGCTATCTGTTCGCCAATTGTACATTCTAAAATATATAAGGAGATATCATAAAAACGCTCCCAACCAGCCTGACTACTAACATCTCTTAAAAAGAAGAGTATATAAAATCCCCGTCCCTAACATTAAAACATATTTTGCTAGTTACCTACCTCATTTTCTCCATCCACAAACTTATAACAAAATATCACGATACCATAGCGTAATATCAGAAACCTTAACGCCTCACAGGTCTGTCACAATATTAGAAATTGGCTAATGACGGTAACATATGAGGAAACTGAAGATCTAGTCAAATGCCACTAAAAGCACACACACACACACAAACACACACATTCAAGTAAAATTTCAGTATGATATTTACCCTATGAATATGTGTTATTCTTTTTAGTTAAACTGTGTACAAATCTCTAGTTAACTTGCGCCCTCGGTCCCCAAGATACAGGATTATCCTAGTTTGGGGTCCAACAGAAAATATTTGTATATCTTTTCTTGAACATTGTTTAGCTCACTGTTCTTGCATACATTTGTTAAATCTATGTGTCAATAAATGTATTATTATTATCTCAGCGTTGTAAGTTGATTCCCATAGCTTTATTCGCGTGGACTAGTAAAATAAAAATCAAAATGTAAAAAAAAATGCATTTGGTATAAAAAATGTAGCGAAGCAGCGTATTTCACGTGATAAAAACAAATGTTAAAGAAGGTAACTTATAGAATACAAATGATAATTACGTATTACGTACTCGTATGGTTGATTATTGATAAATTTTATATATTTACCATTTTCGATAATTTAAGTGCTCTAATCTATGTGACGTCTGATTAACTCCGTGCAATTTTAAAATAATTAGTACCGACCGAAGCTGAAGTTTTCATAAAACAAACAAAAACTAGAATATTTTTTACGAACTACGTCAACGCACCGCCCGCCCTGCACGATTCAGGTCCTGAATTCACCAAAGCGAAGTTAGGCGGAGAGAACAGAGGAGAGCTTTATCAGCCAGGATGTATCCACTGAAGCAGTATATGTGCTGGTTAAAGCGGAGTCATACAATCGACCCGCGGTGAGTGTAGCGATGGTCGAACTCACACATTGGCACGAACCAAGACAAACAGTTAACGAGATCTAGTGTTAAATTGGACATAAAAGAGGCAGTACATTTATCCCGCATGGCGACACAATGTCGCCAAAATCCTAGTTTAAATAAAAATAAAATGTAAGAGCGGCTCACCCTCAGGTCGCATTACGCGTTACTCTTTACTTGTCGCATGTGAACTTTAAGGTAAGTGTAAGAGAGAACGGGCACATTCTTCAATAGCACGTTTTATTAATCAACGGAAATTTACGTGATCGACAGAGATACCATCAATTGTATTTTTATTTTTATTAATGTAAACTATAAAGTAAATGTATTTCCATTACTTTATAATTGATATAAGTTTTATTTCGTATTTACGTAAATAATGTTTTAATAAACAAGTAGCCTTCACAAAAAAATGATATAATAAGTAAAAATGTACGTAGTAACAATATAAGTAGATAAGACTTACGCCAATCACACATTTTAAGGTAGGGTAATACAAGTTCAGCAACTACTTCAAATGTACCGCCGAAATTCAGGATGCCTCGCCTCATTTCAAGGGGACATTGTATTGGCTCAGTACAAAAAAGAGGCTACTCTTATAAACTTATTTTTAAAACGTATTCTACTCAACGCTCACGTGATTGTTCACGAAAGGCAGGCGACTGGATGCTGAAGAAACAGAACTGACAGCTTTAAAAAGCCTGAAAAGTCGGGACTGGCTGCTTCGCTCCCCGTTCGCCGCACACCGCACTTATCTATTACGCTTACATATTCTATATGATCGCATCTTCCAATATAAGACATCTCCTTTCCTCTCTGTCCATTTCCACGTTGGTGGATTCCGGACCAAATTGTTAAGAAAATGAAGTGAAAGTGGAAAGTGCAGTGGGGAAGGACAGTCCAACAAAGTGAAAGTCTTTCTTGCAACGTGGTCTTAGGATTATCGTGTAAAAAGTATACTTAACTTTGATATTTCGATAATCTCGCTGACAAGGTATGTCAAAATTGTGCGAATAATACTTTAATAAAATAAGTGCATTAGTCCAAAGCCAGGTTTGACAAAAATATCGTATTTTAGACCCGATTTTAACGCTCGAGTATTGATGAAATTGATAAAAATATGTGCATACATGAAATACTCAATTAAATTCTTAAGGAATGGATTTTTAAAATAATTTATATTAATCGAGATAAAAGAATATCAACTACCCCATACCTACCCGCGTGTGGAGTAAGAGGCGACAGAGGGAAACTGAGGCAGGAGATGGGCAGCAGCATCTTACTGATAACAGCAACATAACAATACAAAAACTGCAGTTGAGCTTCTGAACTTCTGAGCCACGTCTACGTACTGTTTTCGAGAGTCATTACGAATCATCTCGCTGCAGATTCGACGACTTCCAGCCTCCCGAACAAGCCGGTTTCCGAAGAGGCTTTAGTACCATAGACCACATACATACCCTTCGGCAAATTGTACAGAAGACCGAAGTATACAATATGCCACTTTGCCTTGCGTATGTGGACTATGAGAAAGCTTTTGATTCCGCCGAAATTTGGACTGTGCTGTTTATAGTCCCAGAGTAGGCGAAGTGTAGGGTGACCCCCCACTAGATGGAGTGACCTGGTAAGACAAGCAGGAAGTCCATGGATGCAGGTGACTCAGGACCGTGCTTTGTGGCATTCCTTGGGGTAGGCCTATGTTCAGCAGTGGACTTGTGAAGGGATGTAATGATGATGATGAAAATGAGATAAAAATATAATAATTTAATCGCCGGAAAAAAACTTTAACTTTTGTCGATTTCTCGTTTTTTAGCCGTTACCGTTACTGTTACCGTTACAACCAATTAAAGTCCACTGCTGCAAATAGGTCCATATAGATTAGATTCCCCCAATAGATCTTTTATTTTTAGTCATTATTCTGAAGACGCTGCTGCACATCTCCTGATTTGTTTCTCTCTGTCGCCTCTTACGACACCCACGTTATGATATGGGGTAGTGGATATTCTTACACCACCACTTCAAGGTCAGTGTTTTTTTAACGATAACCATATAATATTTTTCGATAATATGAAATGCATGTTCTTGAATGAGATTCTTCAAAGCACGGTCCTGACCCACCTGCATACAACGACTCGTCGTAAGCAAAAACCTTTAAAAAATTACTTTTGTTTACCGAATGTCGCATGCTTACTACGTGCTGGACAAATATGTAGTCGTATGCAGCGGAGAAGGGAGAGATATAAGTCTTTTAGCGTAGGAAATACTCGCCTTAACGATAAATTTTACATTTAAACGTCAATAAAAATAAGTGTATACAATTTACGACACCAAATCTTAAAAATTTTAAGACCAATTTGTTTTAACTGGGGAAGAATTGTATCTTGTCAATTCCACTGCTTTTCTTGATATTATTCTCGACGAAAAACTTTAGTGGCGCCTCCATATACATAAATTAGCAAGCAGACTAAGCTCTGCAGCTTATTTTAGTTGTATCCATAGCATAATATCTTATGGCATTTTGCTACAGGGAAACGCGACTGATTGAGAAAAAAAAATTGTTTTGCAGAAGACAGCAATGTGAACCATTTCTACACTAAAAATCGAAGAAGTATTGTAGGGAAAAATTATAAAAAAATAATATGTTAATTTTGATCTCTGTGTATATTTATTCACTAAATCAAAAATAGTTTTAATAAAAAAGAGATAGACAAGCTAGTGATACCATTTACTCGACTCCACAGACTCAGTAATTTGTTCATAGGGCAATGTATACCCTTTTACAACAAAATCTTAGAAAAAAATATATGCGTGAGTGTCGTGGAACACTCGGTTGGAACGAAGTTCCTTTCGTAGTATATTATTATGGATAAACGTATTATATTATTGATTACAAATACAAATAAATGTATTACTAGCGTCTATAAAAATGATGCGTCATTTAAAATATAATAAAATAATATTTCTTTCGTGGCAAGATAAGAAAAAGTGCGAGGGAGATGGATATTAGTCCATCTCGCTTCCTCATAGCGGCCAAGGCCGTCTACAATACGTCAGAAGGGGACGTGACGGAAAAATCTTACACTTTTTCTCGCCTAGCCCCCATCCGCCAAATTTGTACCGTTCCATAAGGAACTTCGTTCTAATATTCAAGGTCTCTCTATTACCAAGTTTAATATTTGTACTGAATGAAGACTGTTTAAAAAGGGGTTACTGCAATATCAACGAAAACATGGTTGATAATAACCCCTGGTATTGAGGTGATCGCTTCCTAGCTGTTACGCTTCCAATTTATTACGCGAGCGAATCGATTTCTGTCGGCATTAGTCAATTTGTTAATTGCAATGTAAATATTTACCATGTGCTCGGCGATAAAGGAAAACATCTTGAAGAAACCTACATGACGTTAAAAATATTTCGACAATGAAACTCCGCCAACACGTGTGTAGTAAAAATGAATAATAAATGGGTAATGTTATAATGTATTAATTTATTTTATTTTACTGATTGTATTTATATTCATTAATTAGCTTCTTTTTACAACTAGTCCTATGTATCTCTGCACTGTCTTAAGGTTGACTGGTAGAGTTTGCCTCAGGCATTCTCTGTTTAAATTATGAAGTTTGTATAAATAGATAATGTGTAAAGCTATTCATTTGATTATTCCTATAAAATTCTATGCATAGGTTACCAAAAGTTTTGAGACAAATAAAAATGAAATCGATGAGTTATTGATATACTAGAGCTTTGAAATTCTTATTAAGTCATAGGTTGATGAACATCAAATATTGTAAAATGCATTTCTATTTTACAATATTTGGGCAAATACGTGACGTATATTTCAAAGGAAACATAATTTCAAACGATGTCGACGAAAGCAAGTTTGCCTCAAATACCTGTCCATTCCATGTCCATATTTGATGCTATTTTTGAAAAGCTTTCGAACCGTTTGAAAGACCGTTACTAATGTATGGCGACCGTCTTTTGACAATTGTATTGTAATACGTAACACATTATTTTATTTATCATACCGTTACACTTTAAGCTTCTAAATGGCTAGTTTGTTTAGAACTAGAATAAAAAGCTATAATAATATATTGCAGGGCATTAGTTTTTTTTTTGAAAAGGCAATAGAACCGCCGCTTCAGAATAAGACATAATATTCCCAAAATAATAATTTCTCAGAAATTTCTAAACGATGATTTTCTGCAGCCAGGCACGTAATTTATTTTTAGTTTACACAATTAACTATAACTAAAATACTTTTAAAGAGTTCTCAAAACAAACATTTCCATTTAAATCGTATTAGTGCAATGCGGTCATTCTTTTTATAATCAATCAATGATCTCATTTGGATATTTTTAAATACTAAGAAAATAACTTAATTTAAAAGGGAAAATAGGCCCTGTTTTATGTCAATACTAAAAGTATCAAATTCAAATTATACGATGTAGTTATTTATTAATGGCCGTGTCAATTTTTTATAGAGAAGTGGTAACGATCGAGCACACAGTTCAACTGATGGTAAGTAGATGCTGTGGCCCACAGACGCCTGCATCATCAAAATGTAGATGCGTTGTCAATGAATGCCTCGTTACCAGTAAAATAGCCTCTGGTTCACTATACGTATGGTGGTTCACGAAACTTAGCAGCATTAAGTTTCTATTTTATGCTGGTGTTTTGTGAGAGCGTGGTCCTTCTCCGTTTGAGCCGACCCATTCATTTTGTAAACATAAACAGCTGCTGCATCTCTTCAACGTCAGTTATCTTATTTATATAAATAGTATCTATAGAACATACAAATAAAATTGAAGCGTCTGTCTGTAATATTGAAATAACTAGAATAGAATAAGCTAAGGGATTTGCATGCCATTGAGACATGAATAACCATTTTTAAAATTTTTGTCCGGCGGTCTGTGTTAATTTTCGAAATGGCTGAACCGATTATAATGAAACTTCACGAACAGATATAGAATAATGGCAGCATTGATCTAGGCTACTATAGTCGTGTTCCGATATACACTGCGAGCACTGCTCAGTGCTCCCACTGGTGAAAAATCGTTACATTATAAACTGTCAGTATACTGCCGCAGTACCCTAGGGAAATATATGACGTCATAAATCGCCGCCGTTTTTGTACTGTGAGCACTGGCGCTTTCGAGGTTAGGTGCTCTCAGTACTTTGATCACGTGATCAAAAAACATAACAGCGGCTAGAGCTTTAACAGCTTCCACGACTGATTGTTATTATTATTATTAATTATTATTGTTATTCAAATAAACTTGGACATTAAGTTTTAAAAGCAACAACATTCAAATAATATTTTTCTTGATGAACAGAAAACGTGTACACGATAACTATTTTAATTTGAAAACAGTGTCGTAAAAATGGGGATGGCAGTATACTGGACTGCGTTCCGTTTTAAACAGTAACCAGTATAGCAAACTAAAAAGTAACGGCTTCACAGTTTAATGAATTGACGTTACACCTTACTGTGGTCACAGTGTACATCGGAAAATACCCTATATCTTAACCAATAACTCTTTGATTATTAATAATAGTCTTTGATTATCTTAAATCTAAATAACGTCACATTAACAGATCCTACCCAGGTGAGTCTTTTTTTTACTGCTATCATCTAGTCCGAATCTCGGTCACGGTGACCAGTCTCAACGGAGACTAATCATCGGCGCAGGACAGGATTACAGTGTCCAAGTGTATGCGCAAGCACAGGTGCACTCTCTATTCCCTCACTCTCATAGTCCGATGGGACGGTAATCCGACACGACCGGAGAGAGATAAGGCGAAGGGTCAACGGCTTTACATGAAACACTGCCGATTTCCTGACTCCGGGCTGCTCCTGAGAATTTCTTGACAGAAAAACTTAATAACTGATTGACATAATTCTGACTCGAACCCACACTCAGACCTTATGAACAGCAATCGCGTTTACGACCACAAGACCACAACGACACAGTCACTATCATTTATATCGTGTATGGAGAACATAAAACGTACTTTTATAAGCGTTTTAAAACAAAATTACAATTATAAAAAGAGCTTTTTAATATTTTTCTAATTATTAGTGTTAAAGTAATCACCAATCTAGTTATTGGTTGTATAGAACGTTGTTAGTCGTTACAATGTTATGCATATCTCTACAACACCATAAAATAATTACCATATAGGCTATACTATATACCTACCATATTACTCGTAACGCCTGTAAAGTAATAAACGATTACGTAATGGCGATTAAAGATAATAAATTTAAGTGTTGCTGATGTAGATTAATAGCGCAAGAAAGTCCATTACCCTGGTATATTTAGAGGGCGTTAGTGTCTAAGAAACTGCCAGAAACTTGTGGCGGCGTCCCATCAGGTCGTATTTGACATAACATAATCAAAGGATTATGTCATACACATGTTATGGGTTAACCAATTCAGAAAGGCCTATGTCCAACTGCTTTAACGTTATTATATCCAGCTTCTTTTAGAAAGACGAAACTTTTAACACAATTTTATTAGCTTCGAGTGTATCTATCTATCTATTTATATAACGGAATCTTTTAATGTAATTTTCACCAACTTGAAGACAGCCGATTGACTTGAAAATTTGCACACGTATCAAGGACCGATGACAATACAATAATTTAATAACTTTATCCTAGTACCCTGATCAGGATCATCAGGATAAAATAAAATAATTTTATCTTTAGCGTGATTCTTTACTTTTTTAAACTATAATTTATTTACTATATCGGAGGTTGAACATAAACATTTCTGTTTATTTCATTCTTATTACCATCATTAATGTAATTTCTTAAATCATATTTCTTCTGATTTCATTTGAATTATTAATCACGAAAGCATTATGTTATTAGTAGCAGTTTTATCTTGTTAAACATGCTGTCAACGCCAGCATGCAGTGTATTTCTCGTATAGTGGCTTAGCTGACAAAGAACTACATATTTATTACAGGCATGAGTGTGTACATATTGTATGATGTGTGCATGTAGGTTATATTACGTATAATACGGATCAGGGACTTTCGACTAGTGTAACCAATTAATTTAGTTCTTTAGGTATGTTTTGATGTGGGAATTTGAGTGTTACAGATATTTTGATGATTTTTGGGTAGTTTATTAGTGTTTCATTATATAAATAAAATAACAATAATTGAAAAAAATCTTGTTCATGTTTAAACGTTTTACCATCAAGAAATCTGTATAGCCGCAGGAAACCGACTATGAGCAGCAATCTGTCAACCTCATCTGTGTCCTTGTGATAGCGGCGTCGACTTTGGGCTTTACGGACTTTCATGTAAGAAAAGTGGTGATGGGTTGTCCTATCCCGGTTCTCTGAGCGACGTTAATCGATGGGCTATTGTCTCTATGAATGTTCCTGTAATTTTAGAGCCTTGTAGATTATTCAGAGACTATGGTAAGAGATCCGAGGAGGTTATAGTAGGATGCTACGTGCGTAGGAAATTTAGTGGCCTCTCATCAAGGGTATCTTGCTTAGGGCCTAGGTGGCATCACAGTCGACTGAACTGGGTTGTGATTCATCATCATCCTACATTATAGCCTGTTAAAAGTCCACTGCAGAAAATAGGTTTCCCTCATAGATTGACCGCAGTTTTTTTATTATAGAGTTGTTATCCTGTTTCAGATTCCCTATGTTGCCTTTTTTACACGCACAATATCATATGGAATAGTCTAATCACTTATCCCGCCACTACACGGCACTGGGTTGGTACACGACCTGTGTAATGACTATATATTTTTGTTATATACTGTTTGAAAAGTTTCTGTATGCGTGATTGTCCGTTGCCGCTGATGACTCTTATTCTTGACTCATGAATTTTAATCTAAAAGTGATGTAACACAAAAGTTTGATGACTGTAAGGATTTATTTCTATGTCACTAGTTATATAAATTGACCCACTGAGTAAAACGAAGCGGGCGTAGCCCTCTTATACCTGACTCCGATGCAATTATTTCTGCCATCTTCTCTGAAACTAATTTTCCGATTTCGGTGAAACTTAGCACAGATAATCTGCATAATGTGAACACTGCATAGATTTCACATTGACATTTTCATGTCCTTAGCTATTTTCTTTGATATAAAAATTGAGATTTATGTATACACACAAACGCGTAACGCGTCGTATATTTTTGAACTGTATATTAACAACTGGTAAAATATTAGTCGTGAGTTTAAAAAATTAATAAAATAATTCTTAAGAACTATTATTAGTGTCTATTGTAAAATCATAACAACTTTGATGTTTAATCATATATTTATCAAAATATTTCTTATCTCTTAATATTTTAAGAGATATGAAATATTTTATTTTTGTTTAATGTAAATTATATAATAATTTTATTATAATAAATAACTTACACTTTTGCCCGCAATACAGACCTTCTTAGTACGTAATGTAAATAAATAATAATAAAAAATTCATTTTGAGATCACAGTCCTGGATTTGTGGTTTCGTATTTGGTGTTTCTATCTTTGACCTACATTCAGAACAAAACGGTAGAATCCACCCTGACGCTTATACCGTGTCTGCAACTACCTGATTTTCAGTGGACTCTAATTTGACAAAGTAAATTTCGTTTCAGTCACAAATCAGGTTGTTCGTTGTACAATGCAACACGAATATTTCATTTATTGAGAGAAGAATTCTAAATTTTGCAAAAATTTATTAACTTTTTTTTTATAAAATGTGGGTGACAAACGAGCACGCAGTTCATCTGATGGTAAGTGGATGCCGAGGCCCATAGACATCGAAATTTATCCTCGATTAAGATTCAAAATGCAGATGTGTTGTCACCCCTGAGGACTAATATGGAATGCATCGTTTCCAGTAAAAAGGGTCTTCATTTCTATCAATACTCACCATACGAAACACAGCAGCATCAAGCTGCTATTTTACGCTAGTATTCTATGAGAGTCGTGTCGGTCCTCCCACTTCGGTCAAGCCGACCTGTGATAACTGAACGTGATCGAACTTACACAATGCTGCTTCAGTAAGCTGTTTATCTTAAATGTTATAAGGTAATAAGTATACAGTCTATTCAATTTAATTTTGGATCTCCAATATGGATTTTTAGATTTATAATCAAATATAGAATATATAGAATATAGAATATTTATAATAAAAAGCGATTTGCCCCGGCTTCGCATGGGTGATTTCTAGATTTCGACAACAACGCCACCGGTCCAATTGTGAATCTAAACCATTCTCTAATCAACTTAATCACACAAAATTTCATCAAAATCGGTCCAGCCGTTTAGGAGTCCAGTCACATATACGCGGACAGAAGAATTATATAATATATAATATGCATGTATTATACATATAAACCTTCCTCTTAAATTATTCTGTCTGTTGATGGAAACCGCATCACTCAATTGTTTGCGTTGTTTAAAAGATTTAACACAATAGATTAAGCGTACAGACGGCGGGAAGCGACTTTGTTTTATACTAAAAAAATTGTGAGCCGTCGCGGGATGCCTGACAGATGTGAAACATCGAAATTATTTTGTACAGGTAATATGCATAAAAGGATAGTTTACGACAGGAAATAAATATGGCATGGTGAAAAATAAAATATTAAGAATTTTTTCAAGAAAAAGATGACTGGTTATTTAATAAACATTTATATTCATTAAATACAAAAATTAAAAATTTGCGTCAAAAAATAACTATCAATAATAAATGTTTAAATATAAATTCCAGCATTATAAGAAAATTTTATTTTTTGATGTTCATATTTAAAAAAATAGGAATAACATTCATACGCCACTTCAAAATCAGCTTGAAATACAATTTTGTCAGTCTTTATTAAATTTATTTTTCAAGCAATTATTTTAGTGCATTATTTTCAATAAGAATGAAATTAAAATTATTTAATAATTAATTTAAAAATATTATATGCAATGAAAATTGTGTAGTTTCTTGATTTTTATAAATATCTGTTTTTATTTTTTGTTTTAACTATTTTTTTTATGAAATATCTTATACATACTACTACATACATCCTACATACATACATACTATCGTATGGTATGCCACTACGAAATAAAAGTACGGTTGTTGCTTTTATTTAAATCATGTAATTAACAGAAAAAATAACACATGTAGGTACGAATAAATTTACAAACTAGTGAGCCCAATTAACTATATCAAGATGTTTGGCAAACAGCCTAAAATTAATACGGCGTTCGTTCGTCCGCGAACAATGAATCGCTCTGTTTACCTCCTTCACTGTACATCTTATGACGTTAAGTTAATCCAGCTAATGAAACGGGGGCTTTTGATGAGATTGCTGTAACAGCGCGAGTTTCGTCGAGTTTCGGAGATAACGAGCGAACCGTATCGACATGATGAATGGTAGTGTGACCGGTTATTGAACGGTTGAGTGAGCCGGATCGCTTAGCTGATTTGTGAGTCGGTTTCCAAGCGGCTTTATAGATAAGGCATGTGATGAACTGGCGCTTTTATTGTTTAGCTTACAGTAATACATTTATAGCTGTTGTTTATGCGACAGTCCTTGACGCGTTTATTTTTTCTCTACACATTAACAGCAAAAGGAAGCTTAATAAAAAATATAAACTGGTTTCAGAAACTAAAAAGAATAAAACAATTTCATATAGTAGCTTCTGTAGCAGCATGGCTCAACCACGTTAAAATATAGCTGCAGCATGGCTCTACCACATAACAATTATTAATATAATATGTTATAATTAGTTTATTTTTTTAGTTTTTAAAGTTACTAATACTTATTTTTGACATAGTTTAGATTTATTATTATAGTTTAAATTTTTTACGCTTTTGAGGCAATAGCTGGACTATCATCTAAATAACATTAGAAACTTCATTACATTATGTATATGTACATACATATACGTAAGTAGTAAAACGTGAGATGTTATATATATTTGCATATACATATACATAATATAGTTTTCTGAAGTATAACCTATTTGATAAGAAGAACCATTTAAATCGGTGAACATACATAAAAACACGTGTCGAATATAGAACCTTTTCGTTTTTTGTACTTCTTTATAAATGAAATAAACGAGTGTAAGATAACGTAAAAAGTGCACAGGTTGAGATTGGTTCAAATCGGCCATTCTACTACTGACTCGAACTCGACTTCTAATAAAAACACTTAACGCACAGTTAAAGGTGTTACAGGGATTACTAGTAGTGTTAACAGCACTGTTAGTATTCTTGCTAATATAAGGAAAAAACTGAAGTCAACTTTGCGTAGACTTCAGGTTTGCTTTTTTAACGCAGACGTGTGACTTCGGATATTTTATATGTAGGCACGACTATAAAATACTGGCCAGTTCAATAGTAAAGTTTTATTATAGCAAAGCGTCGTATCTGTGGTATCGTGGCAACCGTTGTTGTTATATAGGATTTTTGAAATTAACGTCATCGGAAAAGCGTACCATATATTTGCGACGAATTGCTAACGATCTGTTCATTATATTTTCTTGTACTTTATGAGTGCATCTGGGATGATCCTCTTTCACCTACATTTTTTTAAATTAGGTAAAAGTGTAATAAATTGTAGCTTATATACCACCCACTGTTGGGCACAGGCCTTCTCTCATTTCTAAGAGGGTTTTAGGGCAAGGAAATTTCCATCAAAAATCATGCCTTCGAAATATTTTTTTTAGTTTCTTAGACATGCAGGTGTGCTTATCATACTTTATTTTAACGCCGGGTACGTGATAAATCAGGACTTAAAATTGAAATTAACAATTTTATTGATACCGAGCCCGTGTTACTTGCGTACTGTGAAATTTACAGCGAGCACTTAAGCCCTGAGCTACGGCTCAGACCAGAGGTAAAGATTAGGTAACCTGACTTAATACTCTTGTTTTGACTAATTCAAGCCTTTTCATTATTTACTAGTTTGAATATATTTTATAAGTCAACTATATAATAAACTTGAGATCTTTTGAGCTAAAATATACAAGGAACTTAAGTTTTTTGTCATATTAATAGTAATATTCTTGTGTTATAATTATCAGTGCCTAAGTATTGCAGGTAAAAAGGCGTGTGGTTCTTATTATCGACCATAGGCTACGCCACAACATTATAAAAGTACTAAGAGATTTAAAGGTTGAATATCTTTGTAATTCTATTATCTGGTATTTCGTAAGAGTGTGGTCCTGCACCGGTCTAGCCGTCACATCCGAACTGCAGCTACAATTCATTATTATAGTTTGGGTATTTTAGATCGGGCAAATAACAGTTGGTTATATGGTGATTTCTTATATTTACGCGAACACTACACATTAAATGAAACTGATTCTATCGCGTTTAATTTAACTTTTTAATTCCCAACGTTTAATTTTTGGTCCGATCTACGCAGAATGAGCTAATAGTATCTTGAAGTCTTGCAGTGGTATGCTTGGGTTTTTATTTAATGTACCAGCTCCCAGCTTCCCAGCTTGTACACTCCTGCATGTTGTAAATGGTGTCAAGTGTACTATCCCTCTACAAGATGCAGGAGTGTACAAGCTGGATTGTGAATGTGGTCTCTCTTACATAGGACAAACAAAAACCCGCGTAAAAAAACATATAGCTGACTTCAAGCACCGACGTTTCGGAAGACTACAGTCTGTGAACTTGTTCAAGATCGTCCCCGCCATTACATTAGATTTGATAGACCACAAATCCTCGCAAAAGTACACCGATTCCTACCAAGAATGATTCGCGAGGCTATTGAAATTAAAAAAAAACACTCTAATTTCAATAGAGAAGATGGATGGGTGCTGCCATTTGCTAGGGATCCTATAATTAAATAACTTAAGGTACAATAAGCTCATTCTGCGTAAATCGGACCAAAAATTAATATTCAAAAACTGAAGGTAGCTGGGCTAACTATGATATAGGGACGTCGAACACCCCGTGACCATGGGAGCTGTAAAGCACCCGAAACGTCGGGAATTAAAAAGTTAAATTAAAGGCGATAGAATCCGTAAAATTAGTTTCATTTAAGTTGGTTATATGGGTGAAGAGATTTTTCTTGCATTATTCAGACCTACGACAAATGTAAAACAAAATACGCGATGGATTGTCTCACGCCTCGACCGCATCACGCACGGCATGTTATAATCTAAAGACGTGATTTTTCGAATGTCGAAAAATATGTAGTCCTGCGAATGAACCACATTAAATCAAATCTCGTTCATACAGCGCCCAATTAAATTTCTTGACATCGCAGACATTTTCTACGATGTTTATCAAGACGTTAGCAGGGACAATAAAGTAAATATAACGTCTTCCTGGCATTGACAAATTCGCTTTAGTTATAGCCCACAGTTCGAGGTCAAAACACTTTTATTTGGAATTTATGGTTTATTATCCGCTTTTCTATTGTGTTTACACTTGAAACTGTTTACCATTTCCATATTTCTTCCATAGTTTTAGTCGCAGATATAATTTATAGGCATTGCAGTAAATTACTTCAATGTTTACTAGACGCAAAATTTACCATCAGGTGATCTGATCGCAGCAAAATAGAAATAATTACCCCATTTTATTCCGTTGGTTGTCATAAGCGGCGGCTTAAGGAAGGGCCTGGACTTTACCATATTGTCATTTTAAATTCTCATCACTAGAAACACTTACTGGTTGTATACACTTGTTTTTAAGTTTTGAAGAATACGTGGCAAGAAAATGTGTCGTAAACTCCCGAACGCTGCCCAGTCGAGCTGCCAGCCAACAGGACAAATTGTTCTGGGTAAACATGCCCTTCAAGAACTTCTAGCGTAGTGTCCCTAAGAACTACTGACATTGGTAGGTTACATGTTTCACTTCCCATTTCGTACAAAGTAAATATACTCAACAGCAGTTCCTTTGTTTTCTACCGAAACGAATAAGAAATTAATTACATTTGTGGCATAAAACTCCGTTCATCCGCATCACAATTGGTAGCAATATCTACATTAACTATGTACTTTGTTGTATGTACGCTTAGTATTTTTTTTTTAATTCGGGAACAGAACGATGCATCATAACTAATAACAACTATAGTAAAAAAGTAAAAGGAGATTTGTAGTTAAACGAAAAAAACTCATTACATTTCTTTCCATTATCACCCGTTTTTTTTAAAAGGTTAAAATTTTCTACGCCACTGATAAAATATAAAACAGCGTTTTATATTAGGTAAATAACGACAGGTTGTCAATAATCGACAGTTTCGATTAAATATTATTAAATTTATTTATTAATATCGAAATGAGCGCTGTGATAGCTAGCTCAAGGGAAGCGTACCCGCAAAGAATCAAAGAAATCGTTAATAGCCTTTTTAAAATTTGATTTCCACGTGCTCTTTAGTGAAGGAAAATATTGAGAAAATCCACATTTTTAAAAGTAAATTTAAGTAAAATAAGATGAGCCCTTCAACTCTAAATGGGGCTGCGCACAGAACACAATTACTCTCTATGCTCCAAAAAAAAAACAACAAAAACTGTCATAAATGTGACATCAATAGGCTTTTAATTTACTTTTTAATTGAAAGTAACCGTCGCACTTTCAGCGATTTTAACAAACAGGCGTTATCTAAAAAAAAATGAAAATTTTTATCTTCGCCGCGCCACCTAGCTTGACGTCACAACAATAATACGGTTAATATTTAAAAAAAAATATTAACAGTGGCATAATGAGTTCTTTTGCAAATCAACGAAAACAAAGAAAAAACAGACTGTCCTTTTGAATCGCCTTAGCCATATAAAGGTAAAAGGTTATATCGACATAACTTCTAAACAACATTATGTTGAAAGCTACACTTAAATTTGTCTAGAGATTTGTACATATGTATCAAGACAATAGGACATTTTACGTGGTAGAGCCATGCTGCAGCTATATTAATAGTATAGTTGTAGCACGAATGGGTCGGCTCGACCGGGGAAGGACCACGCTCTCACAGAATACCAGCGTAAAATAGCAGCTTAATGCTGCTGTGTTTCGTATGGTGAGTGTAGAGAACCGGAGACCCTTTTTACTAGAAAAGATGCATTCTATCTTAGTCCTCACGACTGACAACGCATGTGCATTTAAATTCGCAAACGAAGATAGATGTAGATGTCTATGGGCCACAGCAACCACTTACCATCAGGTGGGCTGTGTGCTCGTTTGTCACCCTTATTCTATAAAAAAAAAAACATATTGCTCAGCTTCTGAAGTAGATAGCGTGATGATTTATATTTATTATAACAGCTTGACCTCTAGGTAATACTATAGCGAAAGTCCCATAAAAATGTTCAGACAGACATACAAAAACGTTTCCAAAAATTGTTATTTTGGCATCTGTATCGATAGTAATAGTATACCCCATTTAAAATTTCAAAAGAAAATATTCATTGTACAGAAATCGCCCTCTTAGAATTTTATTAAAGTATAATAAAAATATCGCACAAGCTATGATGTTAAAGTTTAGTTGACTTTCCCGAAATTAAACATTTTGAGGTCACGTTACACAAACAGTTGAATATTATGAAATATGAATGTGGTCGATCAGCGACAACGCAACCGATGTTTTGTTGACATAGACAACGTAATTGTCTGATATATACTACATAGAGATATTAACATTTTGTAATACTAATGAATATAGAGAGTGCTTTAAATTAAGTGGTTTTTTTAATATTAAAAGTGGCAAATGAGCTAATGCCCACCTTCTGACAAGTGTAACCAATTTCAAATAAAGAACTACAACAGAAGCCTCGCTGCAGCTTTTTTTATAGTATAAACGAGCACACAGTCCACCTGATGGTAAGTGGTTGCTGTGGCCCATAGACATCTACATCTATCCTAGATTACGAATCGAAATGCAGCTACGTTGTCACGCGTGAGGACTAAGATGGAATGACTCGTTTCCAGTAAATACAATCTCCGGTTCTCTGCACTCACCTTTCGAAACAAAGCAGCGTTGAGATGCTATTTTATGCTCGTATTCTGTGAAAGCGTGGTCCTTTCCTGGTCGGACCGACCTATTCGTGCGAAAATTATATTTAACTATATATAGCTGCAGCATGCCTCTACCACGTAAAGAGCAGTCGTAACAGATACAACGAGCCAGCATTCGTTAGTTAAAGTTCTGTTAAACATTAAAATACCTACATTTTTAAAGAAACTGTTTAATAATAACAAAACTTATGTTATCTAAAGCTAAGCAGTTTAGAATAATTTATTCAATGTGACATGTGACCACCTTTTGCCTTTAATCTCTCTGGCCAAGAATCTGTGGATTTACGCACTGTGTCTGTGGGGAATTAAGTTACTTCTAAGCTTACAATTTTAAGCTTTTTTATTTTATGCTTAAATTTAAACGTACAATATTTTCTTGGCTTTTGAATATGTGTTTCTACTTTGATAACGATTTCATAGATTATAATTTTATAAGTTATACATAAATAAATGCTCCTAATATTGTATTAATAAATAAAAATAATATTTATCTACAATTAATAATTCCTATGTAATGTTGTAAATGTATAAATTTGTCTAAATAAGCATTATAAAATGTTCAATATTATTCTAATTGTAATATTTCTACACCGGATACGGTAGTATATGTGAACCATTCTATAATTTCAACATCTGTAATTAACATATACTAAGAAATAAACGGTATTCTATTCTATTCTATTCATAAGATTTCTTGAAAGAAACTTCGGAGTAACGTTTTACAGCAGACCATGATCTCTAGTGCTGGCCAAAAATTGTGGTCCGAGTTCAGATCTGGACTGAACGAGGGCTAGTCTTCAGCTCTTACGTATCTGGAACACTGTTCTCGAGCCAAACTTGAATTGATCGCACCTTGCGACAAAAAGCAGTCTTGCTGAGAAATTTTTGAATCTTTTTTTGAATTTCTTTTTGGGAAATTTGAAAATTTATCACTAAGGAGTTTCACTACACGATCGGAGACAATGTCTTGATAAACTTTGACTGGTCTCCTCTTTCACCAAAAAAATCTCGTGACCGGCGACTCGCGTGGGGCGGTAGGACCCCCAACCAAAGCATCATTGATGCAACGTTCGCTTTAAGAAGCGAACGTTGCACTAAGGTGTTGTGAACATAAAATTTGTCATTTTGTTTTTCTCTTTAATTAGCCAGTATCGGAATCCTCGGCGTCAACATAACGAGTGACGTTTAGTTCCGCGGTCACCTGAGAGGGAATATCAAATTGGTTTATAAAGAGCTTTACGTATTCAGTCTGGTGGGGCAATATTTCACGCCGACACATCGCTTGCAACTCTAAAAGATGCATGTTGGGCCTAAAATATAATACTGTTCTATTTTCTGGGCCGGTGCACCCCAGTGGCAATTCATTCGACTTGATTGCATCCAGCGAAAAGTCGACCCCAAATCGTCGGCGACCGAGTTTTTTCTGATCGGCAAAAAAAAAACTGGTGCTGCGAAAAGGTGTTTCATTTTTATATCCTTTTCATTATCTTATTAGTCTATAATAATTTATTTTTGCCCACTTATGGGGCTGCGTGGGCTAGAACTTAAAAAAATTGAACACATTCGATTTTTTTTGGATTATTAAAATGTTTCTTTTGGAAAATTACCAATCGTATTGCGGGGACAAGTGGAGTTTGTTGCTTTGTGCGTGAAAACACAGAGAAAACAAAATTGCCCCGAAATAAGGCCAGGCTAGATCGAGCTTTCACCCCCATAAAACTTAAGATATATTGTAAATTTTATCGAAATCAGAGTAGTTATCGAGGACGCGATTACAAACAAATATGTAATTATTGCTCGTATAATAGTATAAGACAAAAATGACTTATTCATTTTGGAATATGAATTGCTTGGAAAGAAAACTTGTATGAATAACTATGTCATTATAAGGCGCCTTAATACATATCAAAACTAATTTATTCAGCGTTCGGGACAAACAAAAGGTGAACATCTTGTTTACATACCTTGCGGCCGTTATGCGACGTAAATGAATTATTAATTAAATAACATGTGACTCTACCTTTTTATCTTCTTAATCTACATGTAAAAACTTTGTAATAGTTAGGTTTACCTTACACGTATTCTGACTATTGTTTGAAATAACTCTTGCTTCTATATACTGTGAATTCGACAGAAAAATTCAAATTCATCATCATTGCATAACCCATTACATAACGTAGACGTAGATTTTGAGACACTTCATCATCATCATCATCATTACAGCTCTTCACAAGTCTACTGCTGATCATAGGCCTCCTCCAAGGAATTTGCATCCATAGACCTCCTGCATCTCTCCAGGTCGTCACCCCATCTTAAACCACTAACGTTCATAAAATTTCTGAATGTTTTGCCAGGTCGTGCTGTCACGCGGAATCCTCTTTTCTATTAGTTGTAGATATTATGTAGGAGGATATTGACCTTCTTATTATATTGATGGTACTACCTGATTTTAAGTAGCTACCACATCCCATGTACACTTACAACCAATTCTAATAAAAAAGGTTACAGTTCTCAAAGGTTACAGTTGTCACCTATGAGAACTGTACCCTTCAGGCCGGAACACAGCACGTACGTACACGTACTATTATTGGCGGCAGAAATAGGTAGCAGACCCCCCCCCCCACCCCCCTTAACCAAACGAACTCCTAGGAAAAAGAGTAAAACCATCTGGTAAGATTTATTTCACGCTGGTATTCTGAGAGCGTGGTCTTTCCCCAGTCGAGACGACCCTTTTGTGCTGGAGCCATAATAAGCCGCTGGGTGGCTCCACCACATATAGTTAGTTAGTACACATAAAGGTTTTATTATTTAATATTTAAAAGCTGCTGCTCCTAATGTCTTGGCATTTACGTGTTTACGTCAGCCTTGGTATATAGACATAAGTTTTATTAGAATAAAATAGCTGTTTTATTATTTACTAGCAACCCGCCCCGTCTCCAAACGGGTGATTTCTGGTTCTCGACAACAGCGTAACCTACCAGGTCCAAATGTGAATCTAAATCATCTAGGGACCCATTCAAACACATACAAAATATTCCACAAAATCGGTCGAGTCGTTTTTGAGTTTTAGCGAGACTAACGGACAGCAATTGATTTATATATATATAGAGATTAGACGTATTGCGTATTATGCATAAATATTTTTAATTTTTAAATATGCTATTCACATTACTAATATTCCTTTTAACAACTCCTGGTAAGCTGAAAATGCTTGTGTTAGAAGTGGTTTACGACAGTGGTGGAATGGTGGATTCGAACCCACAACCTTTTGAGTTCGCGGTCCGCACCTGCCATTAGGCTACAGGAAGATGCTGTTGCCCATCTCCTGATTTAGTTTCCTCAGTAGATCCTCAGTAGATGGCGATACAACCATCTCGTTATCCATAGCATCAACAGGTAGCAGCGGCAACAGTATATAACGTTTGGTACTGACTTTGCTAACTTGTTTGCCAAGCGTTACGTTTATGAAATCCCATAATTGGAAAGGCGCATGTCTTGCAGTGGACTGGATATAGAATTATGTGTAAGAGGGGAAACAACAGCCTACCAACAGTCCACTGCTGAACATAGGTCTCAGAAGGGGGATATTTACCATAGTTGCCACGTTTGGCAAGCAGGTTGCAAACCGCAGTTTTTTTTAATTGTTTCTCTAGCCTGCTGCCCTTCTCCTGGTTTGTTTCCCTCTGTCGCCTCTTACGACACCCACGGGACGATATGAGGTAGTGGATATCCTTACACCGCCGTAACACGACGAATTTTATTTTATTTATCATATTTAATAGATTAACCGTATTGATTTCTTTCAAAATATTATGTAAATTAGTAGGTTATGTTACCAATTTAAATATTATGTAAATCAAATGGTGGCTGAGAAACGACCCTTGCCGCAGTAATTTAATCTAGTTCCATTTCAATACAGTCATAAATTATTTTAGTTGTAACATTGTATCAAAGTTGCAAGTCATATCAATTTTTTCATGGTCAAACTAGCTTACAGTTCACGTGATGTTGAGTGACTACCGTATATTTATTTGCATTGCATTGCTGGTCTTTGAAAACGAGTCGAATCTTTTATTGAATGCCTCTAAGCACAGAATAAATAATAGTACAAGCTCTAAGTCATAACGTTCCGGATAAATTGCTGCTGATAGGATCATGATATATTTGTTGACATTTTCATGAAATTATTTTAAAAACTTGACGCTTTAATATTTTTTACAATGTAATTAAATTGATATAATAGAAGTAATAAAATTAAAAATTTTGTTCAACCGACTTCAATATAAATATAATTTATTGTTAATTTTTTAAATACTTTTAAAATAATTATTTTATTTTATAATATTTTTAAAAATACCTGATTCAATACTTGACTTACCTTTACATAAATTTAAAAAGTATGTAAAAAACACTTTGATTAGAAAAGCATATTATACTGTGGCGGGTGGAAGGAAAAGTACAATTGACAATTACATTAATGACATAAACCCATGGTCATTTGAAAGTCAATCAAGTTCCACACAGAATAATCTCAACAGAATAATTTAAACAAATTAGTGTTATTTTGGTATTATATTCAATTATTATTGTTAGTTATAAATATAAATTATATATATAATGTTGACATTGATAGAAACTATTATCTGTTAAAATTAGTTGATTTGTTAAAATGTATGTTTTTTTGTTTCTCTTATATTTCTTCTTTCTCTTGACCATTAGAGATTACTTGATTCATAAGAGCTTATAAATGAGCCTATGTATTCATAAGAGCTTATAAATATAAAAACCGAAAACGACCGATTACGTTAAAATTTAAATGGGACCACCTGGAAAGTATATAATTATAACCTTTAAAACAAAAAAATAATTTTCCAAATCGGTTCAGGCATCTTCGAGTAATCGGTAAACATACATAAAAAGAAAAGATTCCGACGAATTGAGGACTTCCTCCTTTTTTGAAGTTGGTTGAAAATAGTTTTAACATATAAGTAAATAAATTGCACGCCAATACTATGGTAGAATGAGAGGTCAATTTAATAACTAATAAATACATTTTATTATGTACCTACTACGTTCTGGCAATAAATAAATTTGAAATTAATTATAGAAAAATTAATAATAGAAAAGAATAAACATTGAAATAATAAAAGATTAAACAAAAATAGAAAACTTCTGGAAAATCGCGCCGCCCAGCATCCATATGATATGGATGGTATTGAGTTTTTCGCAACGTGCAAAGTTGAATTTTGGCGGATGGAAATAAACTGAACAATTCATCATTATCGAAGGAGAAGATACTATTGTTATCGCCATCATCACCATCATTATAACCCGTCACAATCCACCGCGACATATATCTCTTCTTCTTAAGCATTATTTTAATATGACTTTTTCAACAATGCATCTACTGGTATGAATACTTTGAAAACTTTGTCTATTCTCACAAAGTTGAACAGACGTGAACCTCGTATTAGTAATGTAGTTCCCAATTATCATTCTGTGGAAAATTGACATTTGGCATTTTGGGAACTAAATGCTATTTGTCTGTTGTCAGAGTCTCGTTCGATGATTGACAGCGTGCACCATGTAGTAAGTGATGTTGGCATTTGATTGGCCTTATTGATTGTAAAACAGTTCATCGGTGGCTCACTGTGTGTACACATCGATTTCCTAGTAGACCCTTCCTTGACGGTACCGTTTGAGAACGTCTTTTCCCAGTAGCTGCAGGCTGGTCAATTATCTATTTGGACGGCAAATGTCTCGTCTATTTTTTTCATAGAATAAGGGTGACAACACACACAAGTGAACAAACACTCAGTTCACCTGACTGGACGCGTACATACGCGTCATGGCCTAAACATCTACATCTATCCTCGATGAAGAACCTAAATGTAGATGCGCTGTCACGCCTGAGGACTAAGATGGAATGCCTTGTTTCTAGTAAAAAGGTCACCGATTCTCTACACTTACTATACAAAACACAGCAGCATTAAACTGCTTTTGCTATTTTACGCTGGTATTCTGTGAGAACGTGGTCCTTCCCTGGTCGAGCCGACCCATTCGTGCTACAAACATAATATAGCCGCAACGTGGCTCTACCTAAAACTATATCTATTGCCTATAGCTCACTAATCATTAAAATCTGGTTTTCTTTTCCTATTCCTTTTTCTTCCTATTTCCTATATACCTTTCTTACGTAACGACGTACGCGTGACCTAAGAGTAAGAATACCACGGAACTACCCAGTAGGTTTTGATTTCGAACCCTAGCCGGCCCAACATATGTACAAAATACAAATAAATGGTTCTAAAGAATAATTTTGGTAGTTAATGGGATAAGCGCTTGCATAAAGTTTTATAGTACGCATGAAAACTAAGTTCGATTCCGCCGGCACCAATGAAATTGTTAGTAAAAATTTTAGTGCTAATTTCCCACTTCCCACGTGTGGTGGGGAAGAAAAATATCGTTAGGTAACTTGAGTGTCTGAAAATTGAAAAAAAAAGTGTGCAGTTCACACTCGGTAGAAGTGAAAACTTCAGAAAAGGAGACCGAGATAATAAGAAACACTGTAATCTGTATTCTATCTCATTCCCTCGCAGGCTAAATCATATAGATGTATATGTTAGGCTAAATCATATAGATGTATTTGTCTTTTTAGTGTCGCTTTTTCGTTTCGTCAAGTTTCGAAACACAACGATTCTAAAGAAGTTCTCACTTTAAAAACATTATGAGGTTATATGAAGCTTGTCGATGTACATTGAAGAAGCATGATTACACACTTGTGGGATGTATAGCTATATAATAGCTATATACTCGTATATTCTAGCCTTCTTGCTCAGTTGATAGCATCCGATAGTTCAATGATGTTGCCGTTGCCGAGGTTAAATATCGGCTAGGAGGACATCATCATCTTTGTTTTGATTTCTATTTCTAATCCCCGACGAAGTGTTATAAGTTTGTAGTGTGTATCTGAATGTCTGTCTGTGGCATCATAGCTCCTGAACAGATGAACCGATTTCGATTAATTTTTTTTTCATTTAAAATTTGACTTAATCGAGAGTGTTCTTAGCTATGTTTCAAGAAAATCTGAAGATTATCAGCTCTTTTTGTTTCGGGGGTTTTTAAGATTTTTAATTTAAGTTATTGTTAACCCGTTACAAAACGGCGTTCTCGTCTCTTTCTTACTTCCCTATAAAAGCGATTATATACACTCAACATATTTTAATATTAAAAAATACTAATAAAGCGTAACAGAGTATGATCATTGAATAAATTTCGTATACTGAAAGAAAATTTACATGCATAAGAGCTATTTAATGCTTCTATTATATCCCCCAAATTGAATATTCTGAGGGCGGATTATGCAAACATATAGACATAAAACATGAATATTGTTGATCATCCCGATGCGTCACAACCCATGAATTTGCGACTTATGTAACAACCTGAAACGAGGGAAAATGGAAGACTTTAATAAAATTATGACCCCATTTATTAATTTCAATAGAACACGTGTATCCGACCAATTTTCTGGAGATATGAACAATTCAAGAACCGTGGTAGCTCAGGGGCTAAGCGCTCACTCTAAATATCACAGTATACGAGCAACCCGGGTTCGAACCCCGCCGGCAAAAATGAAATTATTAATTACAATTTTAAGTGCTGATTTACCACGTGCTCGGTGGCATAGCGAGGAAAGCTGCATGTCTGGGGAATTGAAAAAAAATCGAAGACATGTCCGTCAACGCATTCGTTTCCTTGCCCCTCTTGAGAAATAAATTATACCTCTTTTTAAAGAACATATTCTATTCTTTACTTAAGTCATACATATTTTAGCGGTAAAGTTGGAAATTTTTAATAAAACTAAACTTGGAGCAAAAAAATCGATAAATGACAAAAAATGTTCGTATTTCGTGGCAGATTGCGCGGAAACTATAAGTGATATCACTTTTGAATGTATAAGGTTGATAGAAAATTTATCAAGGAACATTTCGTACCTGCACACTTTTCATGTATAGTGTACGGTTTTCTTTAAAACTGGAAAAAAACCGCACTTCGGGACACTTTCTGCGGCACTGGGGGAGGGGGGGGGACGCTCACCCGGGAGGGAGAGGGATAGTGAATAAAATTTGACTTTTCTCTATAACGTACATATGCCGATAGATAAAAGTACTCCATTTATTTTGCCAATTTTTTAGCTAAAATACAAATATTTATATTTCACTGAATGGCCGAATCAGTTAAACTTTTAAAGTAGCATAGGAACGTGAAATTAAAGAGTTACGAAAAAAATTATACCTATTTTGAAAGACCATATTCTATTCCTTACTTTGGTCATACGTATCTTGGCGGTAAATTGATTCACCCGGGAGGGGGAGGGAGAGTGGATAAAATTTAACTTCGCCCTATAAAGTACATATGCCGATAGATAGATAAAAGTACTCAATTAATTTTGCCAATTTTTTAGCTAAAATGATTGAACTATTTGATATTATAACTATGAAATCATTTATTGATAACCTTAGTTAACGAACCTAGACTTAAATTGCATACCATCGATTTACCTAATTTTATAAAGAATTAACTGCTGCATAGTTTAATTGCAGATAGCGTGTTTCGTTCGCTCTCTTCACAAAAGTTCAAGGAAAAATAAGTCGAACACTTAAAGAAGATCGACGGCTCCAATTTATCGTGCAATATATTTTAAATCTTAGGTATCTGTTACTACCCGAAACAGACATGCTCCATGGGTTTTATTAAACGCTGAAAAATTTACACAGCTGAAAAATTTTGTAACTTTTTAAATATACGATTTTATCATATCGTATTTGTGAAAAAAAGTTAAATGTTTAAGTTTTCCATTTTCACCAGAATCGATAATTGCCATCGAAAGGCTTTTTAAGTTCACAACTGGACGTAGACCTTTAATAAGCACGTCTGACATTTTAAAATATAATTATAGATATTATAAATAAGACGATTACTTAAAAGATAAAATAAATTAGACAGTGACCTTTGTTAGTTTTATTTATTTTGGATAATATATTTTATAAGTTAAAACTGTAACTGTTGAGAGAAAAATAGCTGTGTAAGTTCCTTTCTATTTTTTCACTAAGTCTTCCACAGGGGAGAATTGTTGAAGCGATGGCGTAATAGCTTTCTTGACTTTCAGAAAGTGCTTAGTCCATTTTCAGTAAAAATATTTTGACTTTGACTGTGCAATTTACCAGAAGTTTTCTTCCTCCCCGCTTTTTTCTTGGAATCGGTTACCGCCAGCGATTTTTCCCGACTGATGCAACTTAGGGAACTTCAAGAAAAAAGCCTACAAGAGTACAAAGAGTGACAAAGTAAATTTGTGGCATGACGTGAGTAGCAGAGTCGAGGACACCGATTATCGACGATTATTGATATATTAGACAAGCATGTATGCGTAGGTATATGGTTGTAAAAGAAGCGAGAGAGGTGTGTCAGGATTGAGCCAAATGGAAGACCGTAGTCTCTGCCTGCCCTTCTAGGTAACGAGCGTGAGTGTTTTAAGCCCCCACACTGGGATTTTATCCTGTATTGGGAAGACGTTTTAATACCATAAATTCCACAGGAACAAACATATAGACACGGAATATAGTTTGTGGGCCACACAAAATTTATTCCTTGTCACAGCCAAATGCTCAGCCCCTGCGCTTCGGAGCCGTCATGATGGTCAACGTGTACCGCAACCCATGATTCCTGTGTATCCTATACCATGTATGACACCTTACACCTTAAACTAACTTCAATCAAAAAGGGGCTGCAGATATATCATCAGACCGGAACACAGCAGTTCACGCACTTCTGTTTGACGGCAGAAATAGGCAAGAGAGAGTTACCTACGCAGACGGACACTTATATAGAAAAGAAACCTAGGTGGTAACCTAGTAAAAGAAATATTTACTGCTCCATAAACTTTAAGGAATAAAAATACTTTTTGGAGGCAATATTCGTAATATTGTAAATCAAATTAATACTGTTTATGTCATAAAATATATGCATAACCAGCGATCCGGCTCGGCTTCGCACGTGTGATTTCTGGATTTCGACAACAGCACCACCTATCGGGTCCAAATGTGAATATAAGTCATCTAGGGACCCATTCAAACACACACAAAAAGTTTTATCAAAATAGGTTGAGCCGTTTAGCGAGATTAACGGACAGTAATTGATTTTTATATATAGATTATTGCGGTATCGACTTCATATTATTTATTCGAATATTTTGTATAGAATCTGGTTTTAAACGAATATCACTGATTGTATATAGAGTAAGTACTTCTACGCCAATCAGTTATCTGATCAAAACCCAATTAACTGCGGAAACTTTGAGTAATGGAATTTACTCTAATCAAGCATTGATATGATGAATGTTCTAGGTAAAAATTAACGACTGTGAAATTGCTTTACAACTATACACTAAACTAAATATGTTACGCTCCAAAATGGACAAAAACAAAATGAAATTCCTAAGGCTTTTACAATATATTTTTCAGTGGCTTTGTGATGGGTATTCCGAAAATAAAGCGTTAAACGATTTCGTTCACCATGCATTACGATCCTCTGTCACATTTAACTAATCCTACTCGGTTTTGGGTAAATAAAAAGCTTTTTAAAACAGTAAAGCTGTGAAATACTGAATCATCGGTTGTTTTCTGTTCAGAATGATGAATTACTAAGAGCCAGCGTGTTTTTGCGTTACAATGTAGATTTTTTTATTTGAAAGGTAATATGGTATGGAATAATAACAAATCACAAAATTTTCTGGTTTTGAGGGCATAATTCTGAGAAAATTAGAGATCATTTAAAAAAAAACAGTCATAACAAATGAAATTTTATTCACGAAAAGCAAAGTTAAAGTCATGATGCCACTTTTTTTCGAGGTAATTGTTATTTTATTCTTACCACCAATTACGTGGCATAATAATTTATTTTATTTTAAAATAATCGACCCACTACTTTGGAAGAAGTCGTTATTTTTTGTAGATAGAGTCTACATAAGATATAAAAATCTTAATTCGTCAATAAAAAGTAAAACATATTTTTTTTCTACTTTTTGTCGATAATTTATGGTCTAGTTTCAGCCCCTATCGGTGTTGTACTTTACCGAGGGACACACTGTATAACAGATACCGGTTTCACCTTAAGTCCCTGGTAGAAATCACGCTGAAAATGTTCATTACAGTTGCTGAGATTTTAAGTGCTTGTCTGTGGAAGATAATGTGAAGAGACCTGCATGCAAAATCATGCTTAATTCTGTCGCTGATGTGTTACTTCTGGGAATGGAACTCTTCATTCTATCATTTGAAGTGCCTATCGGAGACAGATCGTAGCCATGGTTTGGTCGCTCCTCTAAAACTGAATTACGCTATAAATAGAGTGCTACCAGACCCGGGATCGGTCGATACGTCAGATCGATGTCCCGGGATGCAAATACTAGCGCTCTTAAAAAGAAGTATTATTCCGCCTCCAGGTACTACAAAAGAGTTATTGTCAAGACAAAGCGATCTGCGCATCGGCAGAATTGCCGAAAAACTAGTGGCTTCCTTCGGAAACTCGTGCATTCTGGTCTCTCGGCTAGGCTTTCCAAGGAAACTTCTGTCAGCCATCTCTTCCTTATCTGCTCAGGGAAGACGACTCACTGGCCCATGTCACAAAGGAGAAATTTGCTATGTAAATAAAACTTGTCTGTAGTCAATTACATTTTTTTTAAAACACTAGGATTTTCTTTTTATCGTGGAGGCAGTTAACATACATAAATGGTACAAGGACGAACATCCAGACCCAGAACGATTATTTGTAGGCCATACAAATTTTTGTTCCATGCGGGATTCGAATTCACGGCCCTAAGCGCTGCAAGTTAATGCCAAGCCACTGCGCCACGGATCCGTCAACAAAGTTGCGGATTGGGGAATATTATATCGAATCCAGCTTAAACTCAGAATGCACCGCTTTTATCGCTAAGAAGAACCTCCTTGACGTATCTCCTCAATTTCAAGGCACTTTTTTTGTTGCCTCTGCCAGCATCGGAATCCTTGGCGTTGACATATCGAGTGACGTTTAATTATTTGGTCACTTCACTAGGCTAAATTGTAGAGTAGTTGAGCGGAACAGTATTTCATGGTATATTGTTCTCATCTCTAGGCCGGGATCCCTCAATACTAGCAACTTTCAGTTGATCGCATCCAGCGAAGTGCGGCCCAAATCATCAACGACCAAGTTCTTTTCAACCAACGTCAAAAAAAGGAGGACGTTCTCAATTCGACTGTATTTTTTTTAATGTGTGTTACCTCAGAACTTTTTCCAGGGAAAACGATTTTGATAATTCCTTTTTTATTTCAAAGCTGCTGCTTTTCATGTGATTTTATATAAATTTGATCAAGATCTGACCAGGAGTTTAAGAGTTATCCTTAATAATGCGTATTAAATCGACTTCGACTACATTGATGATGTTCTCATTTTATTTATATTGTAGTCGGTTGTACAATTTTTTTAATTTTACCACTTGTTGAACGATTTGATTCACTTGTGCTGCGAAGAGATGTATCCCTTTGCATATTCTATCGCATTTACCACGGGGAGTGCTCTGAGAAATTGTTCGTATTAATTCACATACGTTTTTCTTCCTCGTTGGAGAATTAGCTATCTTTCGGATCGATATGACTTAGCGACCTTCAAGATACAAGTTTATCCCATTTTAAAAGGCAGGCAACGCACTTGCAACTCCCCACATCATCAGGTGAGCAGCCTAATGGATTGCACTTATTTCTATAAAAAAATATTAAAGATATATGGTAGAGCCATGCCACAGCTAGACTATAGTTGTAACATGAATGGTTTGACTCGAGCCGGGGAAAAACCACGCTCTCACAGAATACCAGCGTAAAATAGCAGCTTAATGCTGCTGTGTTTTGTATGGTGAGTATAGAGAATCGGAGACCCTTTTTACCGGAAACGAGGCATTTCATATTAGTCCTCAGGGGTGACAACGTATCTGGATTTTGATTTTTTCCATCACAGTATCCACTTACCATCAGGTTGACTGATATTCGTTTGTCACCGTTATTTTATAAAAAAAACCATACGAATTGGTTATGCCCTTTTTGAATTTCGCCGCCCCTCAAATTTTGCTGCCCTAATCCCACGCCTCGCTTAAATACGCTTACACGAGGCCTGGGTGATATAGGCACCTACATAATTTTTTATTGCTTCTTGCAAAAGTAATATCTTATTGAAAGGAAAACGCAAACAATGATTTATTATAATTTGTTAAGATAATACATTCAATTCAGTTGCGTGTATTTCGCAAAGTGCATTTTAATAACAGTTTTTCTGAAATATTTAAATTTTATAGCCTAATTAATAGTTATAGAATAACATGTTAGATAGTTGTAAAATTCACTTGCACTCTTGCTTGAAATTGCCCAATTAGTCTTGTGTTCACATAAAAAGTTGCAAACTACCCCAAAAGATACCAGACCGATATCGGGAAGCATTGTAAAGTCGTTTGCCCCATAAACAGCTTACTGTTGAAAATATACCTCTCATGGTAATAATACCATTACGATCAGGGCTAATGGGCGGTAATATTAGTACATATAACCTCAACTTTTTATTAAGTATCAATTTATACCGTCTGCTTTTCCATTAATTTTGATAGATTAGAAACAACTTTTGCTTTTAGTGAGTGTTGAATCTAATATATTATATCCTAAAGGAATACTTAGCATGTGTGGCTAGTGCTTTTAATATTACTAGTTTTCCCATACATCACTGCAACTAAGCCTGTGCTAGGAGCGATTTACGGCAACAGTCGACAGGATTCGAACTTTGACTTTGACTTATGTCTTTTTAGTTTCGGCTGGTAGAAGTCCGTACTGTCATTATTAGGGCGGTATATGTTGCGAAACTTTTATTACTTTACAAAATAATTTACAAAATAATAATTCGTTTTCAAAAACAAAATACTGTGAAAGAAAAAGTGCGCGAAACGTTAAGTTAGCGACTGACATGAGCATTTGCTCGATGTGAATATTCGCATTGAAAATTTGTTCGTTATGAGCAAATGCTCGTGACACCTGAATCTTCGCGACGAATATATACTTCATTGTGCTCCAGCATTGTAGTCAAAATGGCGGACGTAGAGGTAGTGTGTGTTGTGTTTCTTTTAATCCGTTATTGCTACTTAAAGAAGAAAAGAAAGCGTATTTGGACAACAAATTTTTTCAAAATGAAAAATAAAGCTGGAGGATTGAACAAAAATTGTTTTTTCTTGAGTCCAATGCATTTTACCAAACGCAAAAATATCACGACACAAACAGAGCAACGAGTGAGCTCTCGGCAGTGCTCGTGCTAGCGACTGACATGTAATGTAACATTTAAACGCGAATCAAAAAACCGATAGCCGGCGGTACATGCTCGGGTGCTCGGCGCTTGACATCGAGCTGCTTGGCTCGCTTTACTCACACGCCGAATATTCGACTTGTAACGTGCTTACATCGAGCACATGTTCAAGTCAGTCGTCACCTCTACATATTCATGTAACATAAAAAAAAATTCTTATATAAAAATAATTATTATATAAATCCAAAAAAAGGTCTACTACTAGACATGGGAATCTAAAGTCGGAGGAAAAATTTGCCTTAATCTGTCACTGTCTCGAATCTTTGACGCTGTTGCCCGTCACCTGGATATTTTACAAATTTTATTTTATAAACGGTATCCTCCAATCTATCTGAAGTCATTAGATTATATATTAGATTAGATAATGTGGCTTTCAATTGTCGTCTCTTACAACCCTACGGGATATAATAGGGCGCCGGATTGTTTTACGTCACCATCAAGCGATAAATATATAAATTAAGATGTATATAGATTATTTTTCTTTTGTTTGCAGTATCTGGAAACCGCAGCATGAGTGTTACCGAGAACACATTTAAAGTAAATTCGTTTGTTTAATAAATTTGCACTTGATGCACAGTACATAGTTCAAACACACAGTTTTGACAAATAGATGCGACATTTTCCGCCCAGGTGACACGTTTTTCTGTTTTATAATGAATTCAAATTTTGCACTCGATTTCGAATGATTTTACGTTATTCAAAACCACCATATCTATCTGCTTTCCACCTTCACTGAGTGTACACTATTTGAACTGCAAACCATATAGTGTGAAGAATAAAATGTGTTTGATTGTTCGTTTTCGTTCGAAACTTAGAAATGGCATTTTAGTTCTTTATAGAACTAAAGTCGTTACATTTTACATCTGGATAAAACTATCTTGTGTTTATCCCAAATAGTCATAATTTCATCTATTGGGCGCAATAGCATCTACCAGGAATTTCCCTTAGACAATTTTTGGGCACGTGATAGGACCATGCTGCAGCTATATTAGTAGTATAGTTGTAGCACGAATGGGTCGGTTCGACCGGGGAAGGACCACGCTCTCACAGAATACCGGCATAAAATAGCAGCTTAACGCTGCTGTGTTTCGTATGGTGAGTGTAGAGAATCGGAGATCCTTTTTACTGGAAAGAAGGCATTCCATCTTAGTCCTCACGGGTGACAATGCATTTGCATTTTGATTCGTAATCGAGGATAGACGTAGATGTCTATGGGCCACATCAACCACTTACCATCAGGTGGACTGTGTGCTCGTTTGTCACCCATATCCTATATAAAAAAAAATTGTTTTTAAATAAATGGCGTTATTAATTTCATTGCTATGAAATAACCGTTGAAAATAGTGAAAAGTAGCAACTCGTTTACAATCTAGCAGTGAAGATTGCAAACATTATAATAATAATGTCCTCCCGACCGAATTTCGGTCACGGCGTCCAGTCTCAACGGAGACTTACCGTCTGTGCTGGACAGGATAGTGCCCAAGTGTAAGCGCAAGCACAGGTGCACTCTCTATTCCCTCAATCTCATAGCCCGATGGGACGGTAATCCGATACGACCGCAGAGAGATCAGGTGCAGGAGCAATGTGCGACCTCATGATCACAATCACTCATGACCAACGAGGTAGTCAACACAATGTGACTGCAAACATAATGGTTGCTAAACGTGTAACAAATAACAATACGCTGATTAAATGATATTACACCACAATTTTCAGTGTGTGCAGGCTTGATGTCGTGTTTATTAGGTAACATTGACAAATTATACTAATTCAATAAAATTTTGTTCGCAAAGGTGTATTTACACTAGAGCATATTACATTTAAAAGAGAAAGGAAGGGGATATTTTTATTTTCTTATTTCTAACGTTTTCACATCTCAGTCGCCAATAGAAAAGAAGTGAAATTAAAAACGATCAATACATAAAATTGGTTTTATTTAATAAAACCAATTTTATGCGTAAATAGTATTGACGTAATTTTATTTGCTTTGTTAATTGTATGTCATTGCATTCGAAAATTAACTCCCTTTCTTAATTTTCGTTCTTCGGCTTCACGCATCCAGTTGCTGCCAGTCGCCTCGCACAGATCGTCACTCCATCGAACCAGAAGACGTCCTATACTGCGTTTACCTAAGCGCGGTCTCCACTCTATGATTCGTCTACTCCACAGTTATCACTCAACAGTTATCAATTCTGCGACAAGTGTGATTAGCTTATTGCACCTTTACCTCACTTCTTAGGAACACTCGATTTCTAAATACATTTGTAGATGTGGCTTTTTCAATTATGTTGACAGAATAGGTAACAGGACGTTACTTCCCAGAAAGGTAAGACCACTCAGAAAGGGTAACCTATTGCCTTATGACTACCTGACACGACAAGAAACCGGACAACGAGCAATTTGTATTCGTATCCTGCAGAGTATATAGAATAGTCAATTACTTTGACCACGAGTCCGCGTGATCGATATAAATAAATATTTATATATAATGTTAATGGAAAAAGCCTCCCCAAGCGACAAACGACTGTGTGAATAGAGATGGTGTAATTCGGCGCTCCCTGGATAATTCGCGGGTTTTCTATATATAATATTATGTATATAAAGCGATATCGGGTTGCTTAATTCTCCCACTACGATAGCGAGTATTAGAGAATGAATTTGCTACAGACAAATAAATAAGAGAAAGAGCTATGTAAACAAAACGTTTAACATTTTATTACGGAGTAAAAACAGGTATCCTGGCTTACACAATGCAAATTAGCAAACGCTCGTGAGACAGGCACTTCCAACGATGCATCTCAAATCTTGCAAATTAAAAAGCGCTTTTGCTTTAAGGGTGAAAACTCGGCAAGTAATCTTGAGCAAAATGTGGCACTTAGAGCCTTTTAATGGTTCGTAAGCCATTGGAATTTAAAACTGTTATAGATATTTCTAATAACCTTGGATAGCTTTACTACAGTAACAAACTATCTAGGTACTTCAACTTTTTATTTTCAATAACGTAGTGTTTCGTCATATTGATTCTTTCTTTGGACTCGTACGATTTGTAGAATAGAATAGAATAATTTTTATTCAATATAGATTATTACATAATACTTATTGAAATTTGAAAGTCATTTTTTTATCTACCACTGGTTCGGAAAATACCTCTGTCCTGGGAAGAATCAGCAAGAAACGCAGCGGGACTTATTTTTTAAACATGTTTCACTTTACAATAATTTTGTTTTTTTGTTTGTACATATTTTAAATGAGTTTTAATAGAACCAGCATGGTGGCGATCACCTCATTCCCAGGCGTTTTTTTTCACTTGTGTATTCTTTGATATTATAATAACCCTTTTCGTACAATTGTTCTTTAATAAAACATTTAAACTTATTTATTGACAAATTTTGTACATTTTCTGGGATTTTCCCGTCAATAGTAATACCAAGAAAAACAGTGGTATCCACAAGACTCAACTCCTCCCCATTTAAGAGCACATTGGTATTTGAATGTTTAACATTAGGTATTGTAAATTTAATGCATTTTGTCTTATTGCCGTTTAAGAGCAAATTTACATTATTATATTAAGCATTATTTACATTGTTAATATTAATTGACTGTCGTTTGAGTTTGAAAATTAAGGAGGTATCATCAGCAAATAATACTATATCGTGATTGTCCCCTACAAGATAAGGTAAGTCATTAATATAGACTAAGAAAAGGAAAGGGCCAAGAATCGAGCCCTGAGAAACGCCCACTGATACTACTGATCCGGAGGAACTTTTACCATTGATAACGAATTTTTGAAATCTGTTATTTAAATATGAAATAATAAGTCTAAGCGCAATATTTTTGACATCGTAATGTTGTAGTTTCCTAGTTTCTTAATTTCTCATGATGAACACAATCGAAAGCTTTGGAAAGATCACAAAAAATACCTAAGGCGTCTTGTGAACTCTCCCAGGCATTAAAATTATATTTCATAAGCTCGACACCTGAGTCAGTCGTCGAGCGAACCCTTGTGAAACCAAATTGATTTTTATGGAGTAATTTATTTTATTAAAAAAATTACAATTGATCTAAAATTATCTTTTCAAAATTTTACTGAGAGTTGGTAGTACAGAAATAGGTCTAAAATTGGCGGGGTCTAATGTACTACCAGATTTAAATAAAGGTATATATATATATAATACTATGTTTCATTAAATCAGGAAACACAGCAGATTCGATACTAGTATTAAAAATAATAGCAAGGCATTCGAACTTGATAAAGGTATTTGAATATGATCAGAGCAAATTTTTACATGTAAATAATTTAATGGTATTCGTATTTTCCTATTTCATATTCCAGATTTCCTAATTTTTCTCACTTTTTACATTGTAGGCCGTGTGGGCTACCCGGGCCACACCGATTTTACAACTTTATAATGAAATCCATGTGTCTGTATAAGTAGCTTTCGGGATTTTTCTGCTTTTCCATAATCCTTCGGTCTTCAGAGCTTGCTGCCGACAATCTGTATGTATATGTCTGCGCTAGCACTTCTTATTAGTTTGTGGTATATGTCACTGCTAAAAGCCAAAATACCTAGCTTTAGCCAAATACAGATTACGGTTGGTTAAATTTAGGCTTATTACGTATATATTAAGGCTAAAACTAGGTTTGGCTGGTTGTTAAAGCAACAATGACTTCTGGTAACTTAGTCAAATATTCGAAGCACCTATCAAGTAATATCAGCTGCAGGAGGTTAACAGACTTTATACTTCCCACTGTTGGGCACAAGCCTTCTCTCATTACTAAGAGAGTTATTACATGTTGGCAGCATATGTCTTCGAAATATTTTATTTCTTAGACATGCAGATGTCCTCTAAATGTTTTCCTAGCGAGCACATGCTAAATTAGCAGTAAATGGCAATCAACAATTTCATTGGTGCCGGTGGAGATTAAAACCGGGTTGCTCGCGTACTATGAAATTTACAGGCAGGCCTCAGCCTCTAAGCTACCAAGCCTCATGATCACTGCCATACAATACGTTATAAATATTAATATGTAAATTGTCCCCATAGTAAGAAAGCATCGCCGAATCCGAACGGGAGGTATAGCCAGAGTTTCGTTTACCACGTTCAAATAAGGTTGATATTCTAAAAATAGTTTGTTACAGATATTCAAGTAAAGTCCATAATAGCGTGAAGTAAAATAAATTAAATCAGAGCTCAAAGGACGGAAACCGAAGTCCACTAACGACTGACGCTTTGTGCAAGTATAAATAGACATAAAAGCGAAATAAAATACGCCTAAGAGAAATACCTTAAAAGGGTTCGCTGTGCCATGATGGAGATTTCAAATTAATTTATTTAAGAAGCTGGATTAGTTGTTCTGTTAAATATTGAATTACAATTACAATAGTTTAGAAAAACTAAAACGGTAGAAATAATCTCATTTAGGATATGGACAAGTTGAATATTTTATGTATTAATAAGGAATGGAATGCTATTCCCCTCTTACAGGCTCCTGACAGAGGGTGTAGTTTGCTGGTCAAAGGTGCTCCTTGTGAGCTTGGCGAGCTCAATGCGGATATATATATACGACTCCCCACTTCTTCGCGGCAAGAAAACACACATCACTGAACACGTAGTGCTTATAAAAATCGTTGTTTCTTAAAACTGTAATAACTTTATATTAAATGAAGATATCGCAATAATTTTTTGTTAGATAAGGGCCAAGTGTCTAAGAAATAAATATTAAAAAACTTAATAGAAATCTTTCTTTTAGTTTTTCTGTAATACGCGCACAACTGCAAAACTCTATCATTTTATTTATATAGAGATCAAGGAATCTTTCTGAAGAAGCTTATCAAAGTAATTTTGCCAGAGTAATTTTCCATAATTAAAGTAATCAAATGAATGGATAAGGGAGCTAACGTTACGTCGCAGATTAAAACAGGAAAGACACATAATGTGATATTTTTAATAATAATTTGGTATTTGAATGTTTAACATTAGGTATTGTAAATTTAATGCATTTTGTCTTATTGCCGTTTAAGAGCAAATTTACATTATTATATTAAGCATTATTTACATTGTTAATATTAATTGACTGTCGTTTGAGTTTGAAAATTAAGGAGGTATCATCAGCAAATAATACTATATCGTGATTGTCCCCTACAAGATAAGGTAAGTCATTAATATAGACTAAGAAAAGGAAAGGGCCAAGAATCGAGCCCTGAGAAACGCCCACTGATACTACTGATCCGGAGGAACTTTTACCATTGATAACGAATTTTTGAAATCTGTTATTTAAATATGAAATAATAAGTCTAAGCGCAATATTTTTGACATCGTAATGTTGTAGTTTCCTAGTTTCTTAATTTCTCATGATGAACACAATCGAAAGCTTTGGAAAGATCACAAAAAATACCTAAGGCGTCTTGTGAACTCTCCCAGGCATTAAAATTATATTTCATAAGCTCGACACCTGAGTCAGTCGTCGAGCGAACCCTTGTGAAACCAAATTGATTTTTATGGAGTAATTTATTTTTATTAAAAAAAAATTACAATTGATCTAAAATTATCTTTTCAAAAATTTTACTGAGAGTTGGTAGTACAGAAATAGGTCTAAAATTGGCGGGGTCTAATGTACTACCAGATTTAAATAAAGGTATATATATATAATACTATGTTTCATTAAATCAGGAAACACAGCAGATTCGATACTAGTATTAAAAATAATAGCAAGGTGAGGTGCAATTAAATCTATTATGGATGCAATAACTGTAACGGAAATCCCCCATAAATCTGTGGATTTCTTTACATCAAGGGTTTTGAAATATTTAACAATATCTTGAGGTAATACTTTTTCAAATCTAAATTCTTTTAAAAAGGTATTAACATTCTGTTTGAGTAATGAATCAGTGACAGTTGGAGAAGTATTCAATGACTTTGTTGTCAAAATAGGTATATCAGTGAAATATTTCTCAAACACCGCTTCGACTTCTTGATTTGATCTAGTCAATTCATTATTAATTTTCAATTGATAATTTGTGTTACGAGGATTGTCTTTGTTGTTTTCTTAGACTTTTGCCAGGGTCAAGTTATTGTTCATAATAGGTTGTTATAATAATTTCTTATTTTTTAAATATATTTTGAATAGAATTATGGTGACTAACACGCATACGGATTACCTAATGGTAAGTGGATGCTGTGGCCCATAGACATTTATCCTCGATTAAGAATCAAAATGCAGGGGAGTTTTCACCCCTGAGGACTAAGATGAAATTCCTCGTTTCCAGTAAAAAGGGTCTCCGGCTCTCTACACTCATCACACAAAATATAGCAGCATTAATATAAACCTTTCTCTTGAATCATTCTGTCTACTGATGAAAACCGCATCAAAATCCGTTGCGTAGTTCAAAAGATCAAAGCGTACAGACGGCGAGAAGCAACTTTGTTTTATACTATGTAGAGAAGAGAATTCGAAACGTCATTTTTTGAACCATTACATAAATGAACCATTACATAAAAGATATGTTTTTAACTTTCCAGTAAGAAGTAATTATAATGGATCCACTTATCCAAAATTCAATTTTTGACATATACAGTGAAACTTAGAATATTTTATCACTTATAGAGGCTTTTCATTTACCCAGTTTCCCAAATAGACAGGTTAACATGACAGTTGTCTTATTTATAGAGGGTCCTACTATAACAGATCGAAATGTATCATTTACCATATCTCTTTAGATAGTACTGATAAACAAAGCAAGTATGGAAAAAAATAGTAAATTGTAAACAATCGTGTCATAACTTGTCGAAACCTGATAAATTGTCTCACTTATACGAGTTATAGAGCTGCGAAGTTCCAATTATAGAGGTAAACATCGAAAAAATCTATGAAATGTAATCTCAGTTAACAAGGTTTCAAAATTCCCATTAACAGAGGTATTTCAATGCAAAAATGTCGGGATCTCATTGTAGTTATTAATAACAGAGGTTTACCACATATCCAGGGCCCACTTAACCAGGTTTCACTGTATTTAAGTTTCAGTTTCTCTACGGTTGGATGCAACGATTTTTTGGAGGATATCAGTACGCATGTATGTTCGTATGTAGGTACGTTAGTGATTAATTTCCGCTTCGCATAATCATGAACAATTAATGATATCGACGTCAGTTTGGTTTCATTCGATGCATATTTGTATAATTCGAACTTGATAAAGGTATTTGAATATGATCAGAGCAAATTTTTACATGTAAATAATTTAATGGTATTCGTATTTTCCTATTTCATATTCCAGATTTCCTAATTTTTCTCACTTTTTACATTGTAGGCCGTGTGGGCTACCCGGGCCACACCGATTTTACAACTTTATAATGAAATCCATGTGTCTGTATAAGTAGCTTTCGGGATTTTTCTGCTTTTCCATAATCCTTCGGTCTTCAGAGCTTGCTGCCGACAATCTGTATGTATATGTCTGCGCTAGCACTTCTTATTAGTTTGTGGTATATGTCACTGCTAAAAGCCAAAATACCTAGCTTTAGCCAAATACAGATTACGGTTGGTTAAATTTAGGCTTATTACGTATATATTAAGGCTAAAACTAGGTTTGGCTGGTTGTTAAAGCAACAATGACTTCTGGTAACTTAGTCAAATATTCGAAGCACCTATCAAGTAATATCAGCTGCAGGAGGTTAACAGACTTTATACTTCCCACTGTTGGGCACAAGCCTTCTCTCATTACTAAGAGAGTTATTACATGTTAGCAGCATATGTCTTCGAAATATTTTATTTCTTAGACATGCAGATGTCCTCTAAATGTTTTCCTAGCGAGCACATGCTAAATTAGCAGTAAATGGCAATCAACAATTTCATTGGTGCCGGTGGAGATTAAAACCGGGTTGCTCGCGTACTATGAAATTTACAGGCAGGCCTCAGCCTCTAAGCTACCAAGCCTCATGATCACTGCCATACAATACGTTATAAATATTAATATGTAAATTGTCCCCATAGTAAGAAAGCATCGCCGAATCCGAACGGGAGGTATAGCCAGAGTTTCGTTTACCACGTTCAAATAAGGTTGATATTCTAAAAATAGTTTGTTACAGATATTCAAGTAAAGTCCATAATAGCGTGAAGTAACATAAATTAAATCAGAGCTCAAAGGACGGAAACCGAAGTCCACTAACGACTGACGCTTTGTGCAAGTATAAATAGACATAAAAGCGAAATAAAATACGCCTAAGAGAAATACCTTAAAAGGGTTCGCTGTGCCATGATGGAGATTTCAAATTAATTTATTTAAGAAGCTGGATTAGTTGTTCTGTTAAATATTGAATTACAATTACAATAGTTTAGAAAAACTAAAACGGTAGAAATAATCTCATTTAGGATATGGACAAGTTGAATATTTTATGTATTAATAAGGAATGGAATGCTATTCCCCTCTTACAGGCTCCTGACAGAGGGTGTAGTTTGCTGGTCAAAGGTGCTCCTTGTGAGCTTGGCGAGCTCAATGCGGATATATATATACGACTCCCCACTTCTTCGCGGCAAGAAAACACACATCACTGAACACGTAGTGCTTATAAAAATCGTTGTTTCTTAAAACTGTAATAACTTTATATTAAATGAAGATATCGCAATAATTTTTTGTTAGATAAGGGCCAAGTGTCTAAGAAATAAATATTAAAAAACTTAATAGAAATCTTTCTTTTAGTTTTTCTGTAATACGCGCACAACTGCAAAACTCTATCATTTTATTTATATAGAGATCAAGGAATCTTTCTGAAGAAGCTTATCAAAGTAATTTTTGCCAGAGTAATTTTCCATAATTAAAGTAATCAAATGAATGGATAAGGGGAGCTAACGTTACGTCGCAGATTAAAACAGGAAAGACACATAATGTGATATTTTTTAATAATAATTGTATATACTTTATATAAGGTTTACACATAGTATCATATAAGATTCATCGACTGCCTCGTTGGTCTAGTGCAGTGATTCCCAACCAATGTTCCACAAGAGCTTAAATATAGTCCGCGAAAGATTTAAATATTTTACCTACCTATTCGTTTTAAATAACACATTTATTATTTTATTAGATTAACATAGTTTTTTCTTTTACCTTGTGGTCCTAACTATAAAAAAATCAAAGCGGTCCCTGGTCAAAAAAAGGTTGGGAAACCCTGGTCCAGTGGTTATAAGCGCGACTGCTGATCAATTTGTTCCAGATCCAAATCTCGGGTTGGACCAAAAACGATTATTGCTTCCTGCCTAGAAATTTTCAGTAGCAGGAAATTGCCGCTGTTTCATCTTCACGCCTCGGAAAACACGTTAAGCCGTTGGTAACGTGCCTGATCTTTTTACTGTCGTATCGCATTTCCGTCCCATCGGACCATTAGAGTGAGGGGATAGGGAGTACACCGGTATTTGCGCTCACACTCGTGCACTATAACTCTGTCCTGTGCATATGGCTAGTATAGGCCGCCGTGATCGAAACATTGTTTGGAAGACATTATAATATAAGAGCTATTATAGGAAATTCTATTTGTAACTATTAATATTGAATTGCAACTTTTTATGGCCTTTTATATTAATAATAAAATTTGCGTTGATAGTACCTGCCACAGTTTTCAAGTTACCCCACCCCGGATGAAATCCACCCATTATATTTTAGTGTTGTAATTAAATAATGTAAATGGTTCTGACAGCACACAATTATCAATTTTTAAAAGAGTGTGACATAAATATATTTTCTAAAAGCTTCTAATTAAAAAATTAAATGGACTGTGATCTATGTATATGCTCCACTCAGCTTCACCTAGTTTATCCATAGTTATTTTCTAATAAAAATAGATTTTGTTAAAGCCTATTTGCCATAAAAACAGTTAAATCTTTTATCGTTTGTAAAAGAACATTATGAAGTGTCAGAGTATATTGTATAACTTTAAAAACTAAAATCTACTAGTGAAAGTAAAAAAGTCTCATCATTAAAAGCGCAACGATAAACTGTCGGGTTGCTTCGAAAAGCGCCCTCTGGCTGTTGAGTTTCAAAGCCAGAGGGGCATGCTTTCATTTGTGATCCGATTTGAAACGCATCTCTCACTAAGAGTCTTTACGGCGAGAGTATTTCGCTAATTTGCAGAATTTTTATTTAAATTTTAAGATTTTTGTACTTATTTTGTTTTTTAAAAGATAATGTTTTTTAAGTGCTGACCACCGAGCACGTGGGAAACGTGCTGTAAAACAAAATTGTAATTACAACTCTTCTCAGAAACTTAATTTATAATAATAAAGTGACGGCATGATAATACGGTGTAGTTAATTATTTTACATTCCCCACTACACAGCCACTTTATAATACTTAATCTAAATTAACCGGTTTAGCGTTTGTTTTTCTAATATTTTATTATAATTCTTACTTTTTTGCTCCACCAATTTACACAAACATTGTAAATATATCAAATCTTAACAGTATCTGTGGCGCGGAAATTGTTTTACATTCAATAAATATATTATTAAACTAATTTTAATCATTAACCGAGTTTCAAAAACGAAAAGGATCTATATTCGACGCGTATGTTTTTTATGTATGTATTTTATTGTTGTATTCCATATTTTCCGCAAAGTGTATAATAATTGTTCTTGCAAGAATATGGTACCTATTTTAAATCTGGCGTAAAAGGAATAGCTATACCGCCATCTATCGTAAGCCATAAGATTTTTCCAGCATTTCTAGTCGCCTCTTATGACTCTCACAAAGTGCGGTGATAGATTCTCTTACAAGTCGCGGTACGTAAGTCTAGCGCTGAACGAAACGTGGAGGGGACGCGCATGAATTGAATTGCACGAATGCGACTGGAGAGCCAATCAGCGCGACTTATGCGCAATAAGCCAATTAGCGCGACTTATACGCAATAACGGTCACCGCTAGACTTTCGTGCCGCTACTTATATCCACAGCGTAAGAGAATCTATCACCGTACTTTAAGGTACTTACTGCAGAAATTATATTTTAATAATTAAGATAATAGCCGTGTAGTGGCGGTTACGAATATCCACTACCCCGTGTCTTCCCGTGGGTGTCGTAAGAGGCGACAATGGGAAACAGGCAGGAGATGGGCAGCAGTATCTTTCTGATAACAGCAATATTAAAATAAAAAAACTGCGGTTGCCAACCCGCTCGCCAAGCGTGGCAACTATGCCAAATATCCCCCCATGATAAGAGTTACGAAGAGATGGCCCCCAGTCCCCGGTGGCCCCGCTATTCCTGGCTACGGTGGCGACCATGGTAACGGCGGGGCAGGGGGTGCTAAGAACCTCCGGTGGAGGTTCGGTTGCCACCTAAGACGACTCGACCTGGCAACATATAACGCACGCACCCTGAGGACTGACGAGAAGATCCTGGAGCTGGAAGAAGAGATAGACAAGTTACGCTGGCTTATTATAGGATTATCCGAGATCCGAAGAGAGGGGGAGGACACGGTAATCCTCGAATCCGGCAACTTGTTCTATCACCGGGAGGGCGGCCATCTGTCTCAAAGAGGTGTCGGATTTATCGTCCACAAGTCTCTCGTTAACAACGTTGTAAAGATTGTGGGTGTGAGGTTGCGTACCTTATAGTCAGGATCACCAAACGGTATTCGTTGAAGGTCATACAGGTTTACGCACCAACCTCGGCACATTCCGATGAGGAGGTGGAGGAAATGTATAAGGATATCTCTAAAGCCATGCATTCCTCCAAAACCCACTATACGGTGTTAATGGGAGACTTCAATGCAAAACTAGGCACAATAGAGAACGGTGAGCTGAAGGTAGGGAAATTTGGAATAGGGCAACGGAACCCAAGGGGCCAGCAGCTGGCCGACTTCATGGAGAAAAAGGGACTCTTTATGATGAACTCTTTCTTCCAGAAGCGGCCCCACAGGAAGTGGACCTGGTCGAGCCCCGACGGTTGGCCAAAAAATGAGATTGACTTCATTATGACGACCAGACGACAACTGTTCAGTGATGTCTCAGTGGTAGCGAGGGTGAAAACTGGTGGCGATCACCAAATGGTTAGAGGCACACTGAACCTAAACTTTAAGTTGGAGAGGTCTCGTCTAATGAAGTCAACGCTCCGTCCCCCTCGTGCACTAATCCAAAGTCCCGAAACCTTTCAGCTCGAGTTACAAAACCGTTTTCAGTGCCTAGAAGACTGCAATGAAGTGAACGATATAAATGATAAGCTCGTGGAAACTGTTCATGCGGTTGGAGCTAAGGTGCAGACCAAAGAGCCACAGCAGAAAAACACAAAACTCTCCGATCACACTCTTAATCTCATGGCTGTTAGACGGGAAATGAAGCTGCAGTCTTCAACAGATTTGACAGCATACAGGCAACTGAATAGACAGATCTCCAAATGCATGCGGCGGGACTTACGCAACTACAATACAGCTTGTATTGAAGAAGCGATCGAGCGGAACCAAGGCTCCAAAGTCTTTGCTAGAGACCTGTCTGCCAGAAAGAGCCAACTGTCAAAGCTGAAGACCGAGTGTGGCAGCATCGTTACCGGGACACCTGAGATTTTGAGTGAAATTGAGAGGTTCTATTGGCAGCTGTACACGTCATCGTTGGAGCCACACGAAAGTGTGAGTAACGATCCAAGAGCGAGTCTTATCCGACACTATTCCGATGATATCCCGGACGTCAGTCTGAGCGAGATTATAATGGCTCTCCAGCACCTTAAAAACGGCAATGCCCTAGGTGAGGATGGAATTACAGCGGAGCTTCTGAAAGCGGGTGGAAAACCGGTTCTTAAAGTCCTTCAGAAGCTCTTTAATTCCGTCCTCCATGGTGGCACTACTCCGGAGGCGTGGAGCAGAAGTGCGGTGGTCTTGTTCTTCAAGAAAGGCGACAACGCTCTCTTGAAAAACTACGGACCGATTTCCCTTCTGAGCCGCGTCTACGTGCTGTTTTCGAGAGTCATTACGAATCGTCTCGCACGCAGACTCGACGACTTCCAGCCTCCCGAACAAGCCGGTTTTCGAAGAGGCTTTAGTACCATAGACCACGTACACACCCTTCGGCAAATTGTACAGAAGACAGAAGAGTACAATCTGCCACTTTGCCTTGCGTATGTGGACTAACCTGGGACAAATAGTCCGACTAGGTAAGTCCAACTTCGACCGAGAGGTCAATCGACGGATTCAACTCGGCTGGGCAGCGTTCGGGAAATTACGACAGATCTTCTCGTCAGGTATACATCAAAACCTGAAAACTAGATTGTACAACCAGTGCAACATAGTGATGATTTATGGATCTGAGACGTGGTCTTTCACTGCTGGCCGTATGAGGACGCTCAAGGTCGCTCAGCGAGCTATGGAGAGGGCTATGCTCGGAGTTTCTCTGCGTGATAAACTTAGAAATGAGGATATCCGCAGTAGAACCAGAGTAACCGACATAGCCCAACGGATTAGTAAGCTGAAGTGGCAATGGGCCGGCCATATAGCTCGAAGAACCGACAACCGATGGGGAAAAATAATTCTCGAGTGGCAGCCTCGTACCGGTAGGCGAAGTATAAGGCGACCCCCCACTAGATGGAGTGACGACCTGGTAAGACATGCAGGAAGTCGATGGATGCAGGTGGCTCAGGACCGTGCTTTGTGGCATTCCTTGGGGGAGGCCTATGTTCAGCAGTGGACTTGTGTAGGACTGTAATGATGATGATGATAAATTAAGATAAATGTTTTATAACTATTACCAGTCTTTATTGAAGTTATTAAGCAACCAACACGCAAACACTCACTCTTTCCTCTTTATAGTGTCCATTTAAAAATTATTACATAACAATCCCATAAAAACAACATTTTAATAAAATACCAGCTGTAGATTTTACAATATTCTTTGATATCTCTGCAGGAAACTAAGGCAAAAGTGTTTGAATAAAAATACATTTTTAAAGCGAGAGAAAAGCATCGAGCGAAAGTTGTGTTTTCGCAATATTTTAAAGAGAACTTTTCTCTGTACATTGCTTTTTCATTCAAGTAATTCTTGCGTCATATGCTTTTAAAGTGGACCACTTTGTTACGAAGTAAAAGAAAGTTGCAGTGAATCCACTCCAGACATTTGTTTTTCTTTTTTGGAAACAACCTCTTACATTTAATTAAGCTGTGGTCCTGTATAGTAACTCATATTGTACTTGTATTACATGATGTAAACATTTTTTTTTAATTGCATTCCTTAAAACAAAAGAATACAAAAAGCGGACTTAATGCCTTGAGGCATTATACCAGTTAATATATGTGCGTAATAAATAGGGAAAAAAATATGCATTGTAGATATTTTTAATTTTTAAATAAATTTTAATTCAAGCTATACACAAGAAAATGACAATACCTTGTAACGATTTGTTATATTTATGCATTAGTAGAATGATATTTTTTTTAAAACCAGTAGTGATAAATGATAATTCAAAATAAACAGAATATTTCATCGTGTTTCTAATTCTGAACTACTAACATCCAATTACGGTTGTTACAGTAAACCCGTATTTAGGGTCCTATCAACAGGATATAAGTCATAAATATTTCCCGTTATTAAAAAGTTTCGTATCTGTTTTTTTTTTAAATCTCTACGTATGTATGTAGTGGATAAGGTTTCGGACGCTATGTAGTGAACCTGTGGGTTCGAACCCCACACATTTGTGCATGTTTGTCAATGTGTAATTTAGCATGAATGTAAAATGCCTACGCTATGCAGGAGTATAGTATTTTTTTTATAGAATAAGGATGATAAACGAGCACACAGTCCACCTGATGGTAAGTGAATGCTGTAGCCCATAGACATCTACATTTATCCTCAACTAAGAATCCAAATGCAGATGCGTTGTTACCCTTGAGAACTGAGATGGAATGCCTCGTTTCCAGTAAAAAGAGTCTCCGGTTCTCTACAGTCACCGTACGCAATACAGCAGCATTAAGCTGCTATTTACGCTGGTATTCTGTGAGAGCGTGGTCCTTCCCTGGTCGAGGCGAACCCATTCGTGCTACAAACATGATTTAGCTGCAGCGTAGCTTTACCACGTAAAGATGTAGCGTAAGTATGAGCAAATTATTATAAAATGAATATATATATATATATATATATATATATATATATATATATTTTTTTTTTCTGTTAATATATGTTGTTTTCTATCATGCACATTTTTGTTGAAATAATATACTCACCGACTTATTATAAAATGTAGAGCTTATAAATAACCTCAAGTTTAACCATCGCGAGGAAGTTAGCGCAGAATTTTTAAAATTAATATAAAAAAGATTAATAGATATTTTTTGTTTTATAGCAAAATAAAATTTTCGAAAATTGTTTTTTTTTTTAAATTAATTATAAATTAACTAATAGTAATAGACGAAGAGCAATTACGGATTCTAAGAGAGCATTTAAGGAGCTATTAATTGGCATACAGTTTAATAAAAAAAAATATTCTGCGGTAACTTCCTTCCGGTAGTTTAACCTACAGTCTATTTCAATAAGTGCACTAATATGTAAAATATGGAATTTCACAGCACTCTGTCAAATTTTGCAAAGACTGGCGCCCCGGATAGGGGACATGACTTTTTTCGTGACCAAGACTCTTCTATAAACCCGAGACTATCAATAAACCATGTTTTGTGATAAGACCGTTATAAGTCATAAAAATAATACACAAGTCTTAAATTATTAATCGATTATAATTGAAAATAATTTTATTTAATACTAGCTGGTCCCGGCGCATTGCTGCAGCCATAGAGCAACACAGGCCACTGGCGCAGCGGGCAGTCGCAGAAGAAATAATTGTGGAAATATCGTTTTAAATTTGGAAGGGTCATATTGTTTAATAAGGAATGATAATGCATTTATTGCAATTGAATGATATACATACATCAACAGAATGTATGTATATCATTGTGATGACCATGACGATGATCATGACATAAAACAGTGCATAAAATACGAACAAACAAACATTCATTTTTATATATTAGAATCTAAAATATGAATCTGAAATTGATGATACGACAGTTAAAATCAATAAAATTCTATATTAAAAAATATATAGCAATAACAAAAAAAAAACGTTTTATAGCTTCTTACTTTTTCCTTTCGGTTTTGAGCGACGCTGTTTTTTTTTTCTTTTACAAAGAGTAAATTCTAATGAAAGTGTGACGGGGTGCAACGATTCCGCTCGAAGATAATTAGCGACAGAGAACTTGGCAAGTGTCTTATTTATTTTAAAACCGATTCAAATTATCCTGAAAGGTAGCAGGCATTTTATTTAATTCTAATCTGTTAAGAGGATTAAAAAATAAAAAGGAATAGTAACATTCCATTTGTTAGCTGCAAAACAAAATATTTTTATCAAAATTTAAATCTGCCTTCACTTTGTGTTTATCATCGCAAAGTTTTTTTTTGTTTGAAACGGGCTAACTCTTGATGTGTGTGATGACTCTATGGCCCTAGGGCAAAGATTAGGTCTACGATGGAGTGAGTTTGCCAGGAGAAGCCTGTCCACATGCACCTTGAAGAGGTTCAGGTTAGACGCACTCGGAAAAGCAGGCGCCAGCAGGGCAATTGATTCATTTCAATAATTGTTGTCATTCATTCTTGCATTCAGTCTATGTCGACGCAAAATTATACGTGATAAGTGCTATCTCGTATCGGATACACGTGATCTACCAATTTGACGATGCGATACCTGATATGCCGCTCTAGTCGGTTTTTCTTTGATACATCTTTGTCTGTTTTTATTCTTAGCGCTGGCTTAGAATAATATAAAAAAATCTATTGGGAGGCCTATGTTCTGCTCAGAACTTTGATAAACTGTAATGAATAATGAATCCATGAAAATAGGAAGACATGAAATTGAATAGGCGTTTGACCTACAAATAATTGTTCCAGGTCTGGATGTTTGCTAATCGTAAATTAACAAAAAAAAAACGAAACACAAGTATTGCTGGTCGGTCTTGAAAGTCTCTCACCTAAATATTGATAGCAACAACAACAAACGCGTGGTGTCAAAACCTACAAGGACTAATAATGTCCTTTGGGCTGAATTTTAGATAAAGCGGCCAGTCTTGATGGAGACTAGCCAACTGCGTAGGACAGTATTATAGTACCCGAGTGTATGCACGTGGTGCACTCTCTTTTCCTTGACTGACCTAGTCCGACTGTAAACCAATCTGACTGGAGAGTGATCAGGCAAAGTATCAACGAAATTACGTGTTTTCGGAGGCACGGGAGTGAAACACCGCTAATTTCCTGACTCTGGGCTGCTACTGAAAATTTCTTGACAGAAATACCCATTTTGACTCCACCCGGGACTTCATGATCAGTAATCGCGTTTACGACTACCAGATAGTCTGAATAATCTAATACCAGACAGTCTGGATAATCTATGCATTGAACAAAGGATAACATGTAATTGAATGAGAGACGGCTTGTTGGAGGTCTTTGGCTGCGGCATTGTTGGACCGCGAGTTCGAAGCCTTCAAGGAACAAGTGTTTGTATGGCACAGGTTCACTCTCTATTCCCTCACTCTCATAGTCCGATGGGACGGCAAATCGACATGACTGGAGAGAAATCAAGCGCAGGACCAACGGCTTCACATGCTCTTCCAGGCACGGTGGTGAAACACCGCCAACTTCCTGACTCCAGGCTGCTACTGAGAATTTTCTTGACAGAAATACTCAATAACTGATTTTTATTGGCCCAACCTGGGATTTTAACTCGAAATTACATGACCATTAGACCAACGAGGCAGTCAAAAAGGTTTTTGAATTATATTCCAGAATAAAACCAAAAAAATATGTTCGAAAAGTAATTTGAATCTCGCGCGCGCGCTCTTAAGTGCGTTTATCGGTACGCCGTGCATGCGTCGGTAACAGCGGTCGGTAATGTTCGTGCTGATCTCGGTTAAATTCGTTTTCTTGAGGAACCGCCGCGGCCGGCGGCGCGGCGACGACGGCAGCGCGGTGGCGGCTTATCCACGGGTTATATTGTTAGAGCAAGCGAGATAGCAATAGTCCCGAATTCCCGATTGCTCGCGTAGGTAGATACACGAAGCTTCCAGAGTCGGTTTCGTGATTTCTCCAGACAGTTTTCGACTCTATACGCGCGGTATAAAAGCCACGCTAACCGCAGCGACCGACAGTTCGGTTTTAATTTGAGTGAAGTGTCAATAGTTCTAGTGTAGATTTTAACTCGACTAGCCGGTGTCATATATTTTGATCCACATTCAACGTAGATTTCCGTGTATAATTGTGTTGTGAAATCGTAAGTAAAACTCTGTTATTAATAAGTGTTTCCTACCTATTTAATCAATTATTTTGGTAATTTAAAAAGGATGGGTAATTTAAGTAGGTACTGTAATTGTTTTAGGTGCTGTGTTAATCCTAGCCAGGATTAGAACGCAACATGGACAAGCCAGGACCTAGTAAAAACGTAAGGTTAAAGATGAAAATCGGCAGTTTCAAGAAATTTGGACTGAGAATACTTTTTGTATGGTCGCATAACAAAGTCGTTTGTTTAATTTGCAAGAATTCTGTTGCGATTGCAAAGGAATATAATGTAAAAAGGCACTATGAAACGCAGCATCCTACTTTTACCAAGTTTACAGGCGAATTAAGGAAGCAAAAAATGTTGTCTTTAAAACGGGAGCTTATTGGTCAGCAAGTTATGTTTACAAAACCCATTCAAGATTCAAAAACAGCTACAGAAGTTAGTTATAAAATTTCTCGAATGATAGCAAAGCGAAGTCGCGCCATCAATGATGGGAATTTTGTAAAAGAATGCATAGAAATTGCCGCTAAGAAAATGTGTCCAGAAGCAGCAAAAAAGTTTGAAAAAATTCAACTGAATCGTATGACTATCCAAAGACGAATTATGTCTTTGTCAGGTAATATTGCGGAACAATTAAATGAAAAAATTAAGATCATTGAAGTTTTTTCATTAGCACTCGACGAATCCACTGATATTAGTTCCACAGCTCAACTTCTGATATTCATACGAGGTGTTACTCAAGATTTTGAAGTCTTAGAAGAGGTATTAGGAATGTGTTCATTGAAAGGTCAAACCAGAGGAGTTGATATACTTAATGTACTTTTGGATGAGTGTTGAAAAACTGATTTGGACTTATCAAAATTATCGGGAGTTGCGGCTGACGGTGCTCCTTCGATGATTGGTGTCAATTCTGGACTAGTTACTTTGCTGAAAAAGCATCTGCAAGAAAAAAACATAAACGCTGGAGATCTCATGCAGTTTCACTGCATTATACACCAAGAAGCCCTCTGTTCTAAAAAAATTGAATTTCAAAATGTCATGAAAGTGGTCGACTGTAAATTTCATAAAATCACGAGGACTCAATCACAGGCAATTCAAACAATTCCTTGATGACATCGAAAGCGAATATGGAGATTTACTGTATTATACAGAAGTAAGGTAGCTAAGTCGTGGATTGACACTGGAACGATTTCTAAATTTAATAGAAGAAATTGGAATATTTCTGGCGGAAAAGCAAAGGGATGTCCCGGAAATTAAAAATCCTGATTGGTTGTGTGATTTGGCTTTTTTAGTTGATATTACAAATCATTTGAATGTCTTGAACACACGGCTTCAAGGCAAAAATCAACTGATATCCCACCTCTACGCTCATGTATCATCCTTTCAATGGAAGCTGACACTTTTCAGATCGCAATTGAATTCTGGAAATTACAATCATTTTCCGAATTATAAGAAAATGGCTGAAAAATTCAACAAAACTGCGATTAATTTCAGTTATGTAGAAAAGCTAGATATTTTGATTCAATCTTTTCAAGACAGATTTTCGGAGTTTAAAAAAGTGAAACCTCTGTTGGACATACTCAGCAATCCTTTCACGATTTCAGTTGAAAATGCGCCAGATTCAATGCAGTTAGAAATTATCGACATTCAAAACGACCAAGATTTACGCAACAAATTCAACGAAGGAGACTTGCTGAACTTTTACCGCTGCATTGATAAAAATACGTACAAAGAGTTGCGCATAAACGCTCTGAAATGTGCCAGATTATTTGGTTCTACCTATATATGTGAACAAACCTTTTCAATACTAAATAATAATAAAACAAAAATTCGAAACCGCCTTGCAAATGAAAGTTTGGAAGCAGTTTTACGTGTTGCTACAAGTAAATTTGAGCCAAATATAAAAAAGATTGTAAGCACTATGCAGTGCCACGCTTCAAATTAATAAATTCTTTTTCAATTTTAATACATTATTATCAATTCTTTATTGTCTCTTTTTACCTATACTTCTGGCGGCCCGCCATCAGTTCATAATTTGCCCGAGTGGCCCCTAGTCTTAATAAGTCTGTGCATCACTGGTCTACAGTAGTCTACTAACAGTGGAAGCTGAGTGTAAGAGTAGACAAAAAGTTAAAAGAAATAACTTTTAATAAAAATAAAAGCCCACATTAAGGAGCTAAAAAAAATATCCGGTTAGTGCTAAGATATAGTGTATTAATGCCCGACTTCAGAAAATGAACTTATTTTATACTTTTGCTTCCTTGCAGTCGGCTTCTACTTTGTTAAAATTAATTTTATGTTTACTTCTTTCTTTAAGTCAAATGCTGTCTGTTTATATGCTTTTAATCTACTATTTGTGGAATCGTTTACCACCCGAGGTTTTTTCAGACCAATCGACTTAGGGACCCTCAAAAAACGAGCTTACTTTTTTTAAAAGGCCGGCAACGCACTTGCAATTCCCATGGTGTTGCAGTTGTTTGTGGGCGGCGGTCGACACTTTCCATCATGTGAGCCGCATGCTTGTTTGCTCCCACTATTATAAAAAAACCTATTATTACGGCAGTTTATAAGTCTACTGCTGAACTAAACCTCCCACAAATACTGCCGCGAAGAATCTTTGCCGTAATATTTTGGTTCTACGAGTCATGGCTCGTAGGAATTACGGCCTACATCCACTTCAGCTTTACAAATCCGTATTATTCGTTTATATATTTGGCACAAAATAGTTTTGATTATCTGATAGCGATTTCATTACCTACAACTCTTCTTGTCCCCCCCCTCTCTACTGTGGCAACATAAAACAAGAGTAATAAAACAGGACAGTTCGTGTCGTTAATGATCGAGTCTTAATGAACCAAATGTGAAACGTTAACTGATTTGTTGAGCATTTAGTAGATGAAGATTAGACACTAAATACAAGATGATAAGTCTCCATTTCATCTGCGTTATTTTATATTTCATGAAAACCAATATTGATCGTAAATAACAATTGTTAAGAACGTTAATATTTATTGTAGATTAATGTTAATTCACAGTAATAAAAATCGGTAAACCTTATGTTACTACCATATAGTTCTGAATGTGCATTTTTTTTTTTGGTATGTGTTTTATTTGTTTGTCTGCATGACAAAATAGTAGTAATAGTTTAATGCATGACAGAATAGTTTATGATGGTAGAGAAAAACATAAAAATGCAACAGTGAACATTATAGAACATTAATCGTGTAGCGGCGGTGTAAGAATATCCACTACCCCATATTCTCCCGTGGGTCGTATAAGAGGCAACAGAGGGAAACTTAAACAGGAGATGGGCAGCAGCATCTTTTTGGTTACAACTCAAATTAATAAAATAAAAACTGCGGTAGCCAAACGTGACAACTTTGGCAAATTCTCCCCTATGAGGCAGGGTATGGGAGAGGCCGGTGTTCAGCGTTGGAATTTTATTGGCTGTATTGGATGGATAGATGTAAACCTGATGACCGTGTTATGACAGCTTATCTGATGACACAATTAAACCTTGCTCTCTATTATGCGATATATCATACTTGTTAACCCGTATTCCTACAATTATTATATCAAAATTCTTTTTGATTTTCTTTTTAAATTGTTTACATTTACTAATTCGCTTTCAAGAAATTCTTAATTGTTGGTTTTTCAGGAATGCTCAACATTCTTAGAAAGGCCAAGGTAAAATTGAATATAGTGGTATGAGTGAAACGAATTATAAGTTTATTTGTTTCACTCACTCTGCTTATTAAGATAAGTTAAGCAGAATGTATCATCATTATCCTCCAAGTACTTATTTTGATTTAAACATATGAGGTAACACAATGTTTCCAATTATTTCTCTTTAAGTTTTAGAAAAGCGAAAGGCAATATTTTTTATTAATTATAACTATATTTTTTATACATTGGACTGTTTTAACTATAGACTGCCTTGGATTGCAATGAGATAAACAGCGCAATATGATGATAAACTGAAGTGTCGTGAACGTCGAACAATATAAAAAAATAAACTCCAAAAATCCTTCTGAGGGCTGAAATAATTACTACTTCAAGCAGTACTATATGGTGCTTTTAAGTATTTAATAAAATAATATTAACAATATTTTATCAAACAACTAGATGATATTATCGTTTAGTTATATAATATATCTAGTTATAAAATAATTTGTCGTCAATAATAAGATTATCAAACAAGTCTGGAGAGCAAGCGCAATCGGCTTTAACAATTCTCTGGAGAAATGTCTTATTGACTCTCAAAATAATGAAGACGCTTAGGACGTTGGAAAACTGAAAGAGAAATAGTGGCATAAGTTGTAAGACAAATATAAATTCATTACGATATATTTAGTTTTTACACTAACATTATGTAGATATTATTTTGGTAAATAAAAATACATGTTCATACGCGATAGAAGTGAAAACTTCAGAAAAATAATATTTTCTTCGAGTAAAATTGCTTACGCATTGCTTATGCTATTGCTTTGCAATAGCGCCATCTACTTCATTCTATAGGTAAAGTCATTTTATCGAATAAAAATTGATTGACTCTCAAGGCGGTACGTAAAATAGACGTTAGATGGTCTAAACATGACTAATTTAATATAAATTAGTAAGTATTGTATTCTTTCTCATTCTCTCGCTGGCTAAATCTTATATCTCTTTTTAGTGTCGCTTTTTCGTTTTATCGAGTTTCAAATCACAACGATACTAAAGAAGTTTTCACTTCAAAAAGTTAATCAAAGTTCTTTGCATATGCAAACTTCCTGTATATTTTATCTACCGGCCAGATAGTTGTGATAATTGTTAGAATAAAAAAAACAACGCAAGAGGATACCCTTCTCTCAGTTAAATTGAAAACGGTTACGTTTATCGGTATCAAACAAGAGAACCTTTTCGGTTCAAAATGTATGAACATGAGCTTTTGAAATATCAACCGTCAAAATTGATTGGGCTAGTCTATCGGTGATCTCTTAATTGTTTTCGATCAACATTAGCAAAATAACTTTCGTGAAATCCGCGATAACATCCACATCATCTGGATGCTTGGCGGTCCACAACTGTGTGATACCCTTGCTTACTTACTTAAAAAGAATACGAAGTTGTTCGCATTATTCGGCTGAATGCTGAATATGGTTCAGTAATGAAATGAAAGCAAGTCATATTAATTGAAAGTGTAAATTTTAACTTATCAAGTTTTAGTTCCTGCTATGTAATTTCGCTACAATATAGAAATTTAGATAGTGCGGCCGATGACTGAATTACGAAGTTTACAGCGATTTAATTGTGAAACTTCCTTAGAACCAAGAATATTATAACCAGTAATATTACAAAACTCGATAATGGAATCACATCTTAAATAAAATATGTTATGCATTAAATATTGAGTATATATTACAAATACGACATTGTCTCCTTCTTTATCAAATTGTCTCTGATGTAGTAAGGATTTTCCATAATTAGCATGCTTGCTAGGCTGATTGGCAGCAGTATCACGAGTCGTTTCGGACATCTGATGATCCCAACAGGCTTTTTTACGTCTAGTGTAGACATTACGGTTATTACACTATCTGTAGGAATCTTCAAAAATGTTTGATGATGAATGATGGATTTTCTTACACCGTCATATAAGACTATGACAATATAAATTGTATGATATTTATAATTATAAAATATTTAAAAATTTAATTATATTTTCTTGTCTTCGCAATTTGCTAAGAGTCTGCACTTTCCCCGCTAAATTATAGTAATTCCTCATTATTCATCGATTACAGCACATCACAAGTCTGCTGCTGAACATAGGCCTCCTCCATAGATTATTACCACACTTGGCACGTACTACTTGGATTATCACAGGAAGATACTACTATACATCCCTGTTTCCCTTTCCGCCTTTTACGATACACACGCGATGTAACGGGGTAGTGGATTTTCTTCGCCTCCATTACATGGCAATGTAACTTTATTATTATGAATCTAATTTACTTTACCCTTTAAAAAAGAAAAAAAACGAAATAAACAGTACTGACCATTTGCGATTTTACTCGTAGATTGTTCAGAAACAATAGCTTGCTAAAACTCAATTTTACAGTTCCACAATAGATGTGTTTTATTAAAACAGCAGTCAAGTCATATCTCTTGCCATAACGCGTAAGTTATTTTTCAGTCGCAAGGCCCTTTTTCAATATTTTAGCCTCGTGTTTTTGACCATACCTTAAGGCTCAACCTAAAAAGTTTGAAAAATCCTGTGCGTATTTGCACTACCATCAGGCATTGTTATGATTATTTTAAAGTAATTACCATTTTTAACATTTTTAATATATAACCAGATAGATAGTAATAAATTGAAACTACAATTTTTCTTATTAATTGACATAAACGATTGTGATTTTATAGGACTCCGTTTCTGTCTTTCTAGACATCCGTCCGTAGCGCCCATCTGGGTAGGTTAGGAAAGAGTATACATAGTAATCTTTCCTACATATTACTTACACCAAGCATCAGTGCGTGCATTACTTTTTTCTGGTCTGGAGTGTATAGAGAGCTAGACTGTGCATCAATCTATGTTAGTCCACAGAGATGACAACGCATCTGTAGCCATAATTACTTGAAATTGTGTGCAGGTGTCTCACTCACCATTAGTTAGGTTGTTAGTTCGTTTTTCACTACAGTTTTATGAAAAAAACTATAACTAGGAATGTCGTAATAAAGCGATAGGCATGGCTGACACCTCTGAAACGAAGTGTTGCAATTCCGGCATTAACCTTTTCTGTTAGATAGCCCGTTGATGGCTGTTTATAAATGGAAGCCTACGAGCACAAGAGTAAAAGAAGTAACCGCTTTGTGCACGTTATTAAGAAATGGCAAGCCTGAAATTGTTTATCAAGTTTTGCTGTTATATAAGTTATATGTTTGATGAATAAAAATGAACTTATTGCCTACATACGTACCACCACTGCGCACAATGCTTCTTTTATTTTTAATGGAGTTATGCAACCCAAAGAGCCCGCCGTGTTACATCCACTCAATTGACAAGGCCAAAGATTTTTGTTATGTGTTTGTTACAAAACTAGAGAAAATTCCAAGAAAAACTGTATTTTATTTTTTTCTACGTGTGACAAACAAACTTGCGTAATGCCTCACAAGTTTGCTTGTCACACGTAGTTAAATAAAAAACAGTAAATAATATATATGCGACGGGAAACCGAAATTTATGCCATTATCAAGTCTTTACCATCGCCACTAATTATGACAGGAGTTTTGGCGGGAACTTGACCGGCGGCGGTTTGCTGCTCCTGTATTATTGTTTAAATAATGGTTTGAAGTGGATTTTGATATGTAAAAGTGGTGCGATTTTGTGTATTAAGTGTCTGCGCATGTGAACTATTAGTGGAAACTGAATAGATGGTGATGTGATTCTCAAGATAAGGTGTCTGTCTGCTTAGGCGCCTTGGATACCATCGCCAACTGTCAGCTGTCTGCTGTCTCAAGTTGCCGTCAAATAACCCAAGGGCAGCACAATGCGATGCATCAACATATTGTGAAGCAGAATAATTAATTATACATTGTAATTTCAGGGTCAGAAGGGCTAGAACCCAGTTCATTACTTTGAAAAGAGTAATTGTGTTCTGTGCTTTGAAATAAAAAAATGATATAGATATAAAAGCAGCATGTTTAAGAAATTACAAAATATTTAGAGAACATGCAGTCCGCCAATCAGCTTCACCAGTAGGTAAAAATTTGGCATTAAAATATATCTATTATAAAAACTTATTTTACGTATATCACACTAGGTTTTATTTCACGTCAATAAATGCAATAATACCGAATTTATTACTACGAGAATTTCGGTGCGGTTTTTCAAATTCCCGAGATTTCACGCGCTTTCGGTGTGGCGTCATCTCTCGCGTCTCTCCCTCCTCATCTACGTACGCAACGGTCGAACATGCTCGTTTTTACGCAATTTTTTAAATCTAATGTAAAAAGTTTGTAAGGGGGCTTATTTTAACAATTTAACATGGAAGTGGGCTATGAAAAAGGTCAATCTGACAATTTAAGTACCTAAAGTGAATATATATGGCAGCAATGTAAGCATTAACTTATCTATGAAATAGTAGAAGGTTTGTTAGGAATTTTACATATCATGTCGTACATCAGGTCTGTTGCAACAGAGCTAACTAAGGGCCGCATTATTCGAAAAGTTTAAAAAACATACGTGAGTGTCGTGGAACACTCGGTTGGAACGAAGTTCCTTTCGTAGTATATTATTATTGACAAACTTATTATATTATTGATTAACAAATACAAATAAATGCGTCTATTAAAATGAAGCGTCATTTAAAATAATATTTCTTTCATGGCAAGATAAGAAAAAGTGCGAGGGAGAAGGATATTATTCCATCTCGCTTCCTTATAGCCCCCATGGTCGTGACGGAAAACTCTTACACTTTTTTTCACCTAGCTCCCATCCGTCAAGTCCGTACCGTGCGATAAGGAACTTCGTTCCAATAAGAACTAAACTTGTGTGATGTAGACGCAACATCTCCACTTACATCTTCATTTCAGAATTTTCGAAATAATTTCTGCATTTTTAGGTTTTTCTACAACGGACCGTACAGGTTTTCGTTTAACTATAATATCTGTCATAATTAGTAGCGATGGTAAAGACTTGATAATGGCATACATTTAGGTTTCCCGCCGCATAGATATGATTTACTGTTTTTTATTTGTCTGCTAAGCCTTAGGACTCCTTAGCAGCTAAGGAGTCCTTGGTCTCTAGATCGAATTACAGTAAAATTGAAATAATCTTTTTGTGTAACACTTATAGCGTTTGGCACTGTGTTCCAAATTGTCCAGAAGAATATAATAATATGTATATATAATTAAATGATATCTGATTACGTAAATAAAATACTATCAATTTACGTATTAATTTCGGTTGAAAAGCATTCAAAAAAAAAACGAAACCATTATAGGATCACTTTGTTGTCGTTCCGTCAGTGCGTCAATCTATCTGTTTGTGAAGACTCAGTTTCCCAGTAACACGTAGAGATGGCCATACATACATCCATTACAATTTTTTAAAAGTCCGTTGTTGAATATATTTTACCCCTATAGATAGTAAGCTCGTTGACAACCTAAGTTTTTTATTATTATGGCTTTTTATTAGAAAGATGCTGCTCATCTCCTGTTTCTTTTTGTTTTGTCGCCTCTTTTGACAGTCACGGGATAATATGGGGTAGTGGTTTTTTTGTATTTAATATTAAATACAAAAGTCTATGGCCCCTTGGAGGTGTAAAAAATCAAGCTAGAAGCTAGATTTTTACACCTCCAAACAAAAGTTATGGCAATTTATATCGATACAGGAGAAAATACTCGTGTCGAGGTTACGTTTAAAAAAAAAAAGACAAAATATAAAAAAATTGATACACAAAGATGGATATTATTCCATCTCGCTCGCACTATAGAAAGGGGGTCGTGACGGAAAAATCTTACACTTTTTCTCGCCTAGCCCCCATCCATCAAATTCGTACCGTACGATAAAGAACTTCGCCCCAAAAATTTTTTGCTATTACAAACTTACATTTGCAGTTGGAGCATGTAGTCCTTGACATAGACTGATGTATGGGAGAACGTTTTCTTCCACTGCAAAGTTAGGTTTGTTCTACAACCCATTTGACCTTATCGTTACAGCAATGTTCAAACGTTCGTTGCTTATTTTACCCATAAATTATGAATTTTAGTAAGTACATTATTATGGTGAAAGTAGGTACTTTCTAGCTGCTTACGCTGTTAAACGTATCTTTATAAGACTAATATTACCTTTTTTATTTATGACATTCGTGTATCGGTATCGAAAACAGGCAAAAATCGTCAGATTTGATTGCCCGATAGATGAACTGTCTACATCAAGGAATATAGTACTCTCTCGGAATCCTCTGACCTCGAGTCCTACTCGCTCTTATCCGGTTTTTTTATAGGATAGGATAGGGTGACAAACGAGCACACAGTCCACTTTTTAACATATTATAACCCAGTGTTTATAAAAAATATTAAAAATAAAAGTCTGCCTTTTGAAAAGTAGCGCTTTAGTTCACATACTAATCTTATGCAACAGTTATATTATATCCCTTCTATTTCGCGTGACGTCCTATCGGCGATCCTATCCCTGATTTCAAGTTACAATATTTTATGTGCCAAAGCAGCACTGAGAAGTAGAAAAGATGTAAATAGTAGAACAGTAGTATTTAAATCGCTACTGTGCCTTAAAATATAAGCAATGTTAGCAAAAAATTTGTGGATTGTTAATGGTAAAATAAATTTATATAATTATATACATTTTTCTGCTTTTCTTCTAATCTTTCCATAGGGCCAAAACTGTATTATTACGTTCCAATTATGGGCTTTTGTGTTATATGTTTCATTAAAACTGATTCGTTTATCCTTAATGCGCGTTTAACTGCACATAGCGTATAACGTAAGACGAGATAGTGAACGCTGTCCACGTACAAGTCCTAATGATACGGATTTACGACTCTGGATGGCATTAACTTGGTTTACTGAGCATTAGGATACATGGACAAAAGACGGCAATAGAAATGGTAGGGGTACTAAGTTGTTGTTTATAAAGGCGCATATTGCGTTGAGTACACGATCCTAAAAGAAGAATTTAATCTTAAGTTTATGAAATTGTCATTGTGAATAATAATAGTGTGGATAATTTTTTGATTTAATTATTCTTAATTCCTTTTATCCTCCTGTCATTTAATTAGCCTTATTTTTAAGTCGCATCTTAAGATATCCTCGTGTTGATATTATGAGGTGATGGTTTCAGACAAACTTACTGATATTGTTAGTAACAACTTAATTAAACGTAATACGTGTCACTGCTATGCGAGGAGGAATGCGTCTTGTTATTTACGTTTTGGATTAGGAAAGTATTCGGCGAGTTGCTTAAATGCGAATTAGATAATTTAACATGTTCTTTAAATATTCTTATTATATTTAAACACTGTTTCACTTACTTTTTAAATAATTACGAGAATTCAAAGGAAACGTTTCTTTGTGATGTCACAATTTAATTTTAACTTTGGAGTGAGCGCTGTTGCTATAAATTAATTGAACGCTAAAAATCCATCGTCAGATTCAATCTGTCGCATGTCAGAAGTAAATAAACAAATTCTCGATCGAGCTCCGAAGATTGTTATTAAGGAGTTTTAATATTTTACCCTAGTCTAGATTTATATCGTTATCATAAAAATACGTACTTTAGTTAGTGCTATTAGGTTTTGAATTAAACTTGATTATGTTTATTTTGTTTATGCAAATCTCAAAACAAGATTGTTCAACCAGTGCGTGTTGCCAGTGATGACCTATGAATCTGAGATGTGGTCCTTCACTGCTGACCGTATGAGGAAGCTCAATGTTGCTCAACGAGCTATGGAGAGAGCTATGCTTGGGGTTTCTCTCCATGGTAGACTTAAAAACGAGGATATCCGCAGTAGAACCAGAGTAACCGACATAGGTCAACGGATTAGTAAGCTGAAGTGGCAATGGACCGGCCATATAGCTCGAAGAACCGACAACCGATGGGGAAGAAAGGTTCTCGATTGGCAGCCTCGTACTGGCAAGCGAAGTGTAGGGCGTCCCCCCACTAGATGGAGTGACGACCTAGTAAGACATGCAGGAAGTCAATGGACGCAGGTGACTCGGGACCGTGCTTTGTGGCATTCCTTGGGGAAGGCCTATGTTCAGCAGTGGACTTGTGAAGGGCTGTAATGGTGATGATGATGATGATGTTTGTTTAAATGCGATGTGTAATGTATGAAAATGTTATTCTGACTGATTCAATTAATAAATTAAATAAGGTTGGTAGCTAAGTGAAATATCTCGGTAGCTTGTAGAGAGGTATTATTTTGCAAAAACATACAGTAGCACGATATAACTAGAAAGTAGTATCAGTTATAGCACCAAAACGGACGAGAAGGGTTGAAAGAGCTGTACGAAAGTTTTAAGTCGTTAGTTGTTTTAGTCGTTAGTTGTTTTAGTCGTTAGTTTATTGTTTACATTGTCCCATTTTTAACTATGCAAGATGATTATGCCTATTTAGGGACGTACCGGGCACCTTAGTCGAACCCGGCACTTATTGAATGAGGCGACATTATCTCTTACGTTTACACCGTAGGCAAAATAAACAATAAACTAACAACCAAAACAAATAACGACTTAAAACTTTTGGCTGCGGCACTACAGAGCTCGGTATCGAATCCTGTAAGGATTAAGTGTTTGTAAGGCCTACAAATAATGGTTTTGGGTCTTGATGTCTGTCCGCGTAAAATTTATCTATGTAAAATGCCTACATCATACGGGAGAAAATTCCCTCTTAGGTGGTAGTTACTTTTTTTTTAAAGTAGGTTTTCGTGCACATCACGTTCGCCCACTGATGCCATGGTTTTAAAAAGCAAGAAAGTCTATGTCACGCCCCTATGCGTGCTTGTTGTCGGAATTTATATATGGTCAGAATATTCAATGATAAAATATGTATAACATTTTTTATAGAATAAGAGTGACAAACAAGCACACACCACCACCTCATATGGCCCATAGACATTTAAATCTATCCTCGATTAAGAATGAAAATGCAGGTGCGTTGTCACTTTGGAGAACTATGATAAAATGTCTCGTTTACAGTGAAAAGGGTCTTCATTCGTTTTATTTTATGCTGGTACTCTGTGAGAGCGTTGTCCTACCTCGGTTGAGCCGACCTATTTATGCTTAACCCATAACGTAGTTGCAGCATGGCTCTGCTACATACAAACATTTGAAAGTTCTGATAGTTTTCATTACTAACAAGTAATACGGGATGAATACTGTCATACATAAGCAACATTAGAGTATAAGATCCACTTTTTTTTCTCAGAAGAAATGTCATGTATATTTGAAATATAGTGGCACCATAAAATAATCCACTATTTCATATCATCATACATATATCATCCCGTGGGCGCCGTAAAAAGTGACAGAGGGAAACAGTAACAGGAGATGGGTCGCAGCATTTTCTGATAATACTGAAAAAAGAATGCGGTTGCCAACCCAGCCACCAAGCATGCCAACTATGGCAAAATCTAGCAACTATGAGGTAATATTTGGGAGAGGCCTACATATCAAAAGTCCTGTTCAACACTGGACTTTTGATATGTTGTAACGAATGAAAAAAAAAACATAATTTATAATTAAAAATTTTGTACAACCGACTTCAATATAAATTATTAAGAATAACTCAAAAACTATTGGTCAAACCTTGATGAAATTTATATGGGACCACAAGAAAAGCACCAGCTTTCAAATAAAAAAAAAACCATCGAAATCGGTTCACCCAGAAAAAAGTTAACACAAAAAGTTAAAGGTAACACACATAAAAAAAAAAAAAAAGAACATACAGTCGAATTGAGTACCGTCTCCTTTTTGAAGTCGGTAGAAAAAGGGACAATTTAGTAGTTAATCTTGACATATAAATCTTCAGGATCGGAGTGTCGCCTTCGCTATTGTGACGTTAAAGAGTACGTGATAGTCTTGTAGTGTAACTCGAAACAACAAAAGAACATTATCCTTTAAGTTACGTCCACGCTTCGTTAGTGCCATTGTTTCTGAACCCATCCGTTACGTTAGAACCAAGTTTTAGGTTATAAAATTCATTTTAGATTGCTTTCTCTGTTGATTGTGGCAAATAAGAATAGCTTTGAGATAGTGAAAATTAAATTGTGTTTGGATCTGGGTAGAACTGATTATTATTTCCTTTTATGATTGTTTGACTTGTTAATTTCTTATATACATATACTTTTATTTAAGAAAATTGGGCTATTTATTTTATAAATCTAAGCTTACCACTACCATTACTGTAAACCAAAAGACTACTGCTGAACATTTGCCTCCCTCATACATTGCCTCACAGCGGGGTATATTTGCCATAGTTGCCACGCTTGGTAGGCGGGTTGGCAACCGCAGTTTTTTAATTTTAGTTGTTATTACGAAGGGATCACACTGCTGCTAATGTCCTGATCTTTTCCGTCCCTTACGTGGGTGTCGACGTCACGATATGGGGTAGTGGGTATTCTTCTTACACCGCCATTAAACGGTGTCAGAATATTGGTGTATTCTAAGCTTATTGTGAGGTATCAGATATTGTGATGTATAACTACCTTGTTATTGTAGTAACAGAGGACCTAGCTTAAATTTCATGGTATGCGAGTACCTTGTATCCGATCTTTTCCGGCTCCGCATTAGCTATTTTAAGTTCTGATATTAGTATCAGTATTGAGTAAAGTCATTAAGTAAATCAATACATTTCACCCAATAGCACTTCAGCCATTTCAATTCGGCTAAAGAAATTCTTTACTTAATTATTTCTTATATTTACGCGAAGACTACACATTAAATGAAACTAATTTTTACGGATTTTATCGCGTTTAATTTAACTTTTTAATTCCCGACGTTTCAGGTGCTTTACAGCACCCATGGTCACGGGGGGACTGAGATGTTTGACGTACCGATGTCATAGTTAGCCCGGCTACCTTCAGTTTTTGAATATTAATATTTGGTTCGATCTACACAGAATACTTGCAGTGTTTCCAATAATTATTTTCTCTAGACTATTATTTATTTAGAGATACACAGGCCGGGTATAATTCATCAATGTAAGTATTTTAGGTCGTATATTCGAAGATTAAATTGGAGCAGAGCATATTGAGCTACATCAAATTTATATGACCTATCCAGGATTACAGCAAAACAGCAAACTTAATGCTGTTTCATTGAAACTACTAAAATTTTGAGGACGTTTTAGTAACGGGTTCAGTGTGAAGGCACAGGCGAAGTGTGTTAAAGTACAGATTACTGGTTTTCGGGTAGGGGTGTAACTATTCTTACATCTTTGTGCATACATAGTGTACATAGTACATGTAAGGCGGTTAAGGGCGGTTCTTCAAACTCGGTAAGACATATAATTTTTATTTTTCATCATAGTTAATTTACTATATCATCTTTGTTATTGTAATAGATTTCCGCTAAGTAACGCCTGACTTTAGTAATTTTAAGTTTTTTTTTTAAATACTAGCTGTACCCGGCCACGCGTTGGTATGGCCATATTATGTGATTTATTACACATATGGTATAGCTCAATATTTTTTTAAAGTATACAAAAACACTCGTGTATTCGAATGCAACGTGTGTAAAAATTTCAAAGCAATTGGTGAAAAGCTTTCGATGATTTAAGATTTTGTTCTATTCTTGTTTTGTAATGTGAATTTCTGTATGCTTGTTGGTGCGAAATCACCATTTCTATCTTAAGCATACTTTTATTCTTGATTTAATAAAAAAATGTTGGAAGTATCAAATGGTCCCTGCGTCATGGGGTTATTATTGACTAATTCGTTAGACATATAAATATTGTACTATTTAAAAATAAAATTGTGATTTTTAATTCGTGATATCATATTTTTCGGGACGGAATTTTAATTTTTACGACGTGCAGGCGTGTGAACGCTTATTGGAGATCATAAACCACTAAAAATAAGCTATGATCCGATCCGGTTAACTTCGATACAGTGAAGTTCGATGTGCATGAGCTATAAGGAAATTGAGTAAACAAAAATAAATTATGCAACCCAATTTACTCTGCGACCACCCTGCGTTCTAACGCAATCTATTAAAGAAAATATACTTTTGTTAATTGGCGGTCGGTTCCGTGGCTTAGCAATGAGTTGCAGCGCTAAGAGCCGTGTGTTCGAATCCCACACGTAACAATTATTTGTATGGCCTACAATTAATTGCTTCGGATCTGATGTCTGGATGTAAGGTTCATGATGTTTGATGGATTTAGCGCAGAGTTGATAAACTGTCACCAGTTTGTAAAAAGGTCCAACGTTTTATGGTAAAGGTACAGTTTTGTAAGGATTTTCCACAACTAGCTGGTTGCTAGAATCTTTTCCACTCAATCATGCAGGTAAGGTTGGTATTTGTAGAAAGAAATTAGAACATTTCTCACACATTTTATGTGTTGACTCTTTGTTGGGATTCTATATAATATAGACCTATTATTATTAAACAAATAAAAATAATACTGCCGTAGTAGCTCAGGGGCTAAGCGCTCGCTTCAAATTTCATAGTATGCGAGCAACCCGGGTTTCGATCCCCGCAATTGTTAATTGCAATTTTAAGTGCTGATTTACCACGTGCTTGGCGGTGAAAGAAAACATCGTGAGGAAACCTGCATTTTTTTTATACGAGAGGGGGCAAACGAGCATGCGGCTCACCTGATTGTAAGTGACTACCGCCGCCCATGAACAACTGCAACACCAGGGGAATTGCAGATGCGTTGCCGGCCTTTTAAGAAGTAGTAGGCTCTTTTCTTGAAGGTCCCTAAGTCGTATCGGTCCGGAAAAATCGCTGGTGGTAATTGACTCCACAAGGAGGTTGTGCGAGGAAGAAAACTTCTTCTAAATCGCACAGTGGTGGACCGCCAATCATCCAGATGGTATGGATGGTATCTCGAGTTCTGTCGCGATGTGCGATGGTGCATGTCTGAGAATTAACAAAAAAATATTTCGAAGACATGTAAAGTTCGCCAACACGCTTTATGGCAGAGTGGCGGATATTTTTCAGAAATGAGAGGAGGCCTGTGGCCAGCAGTGGGACGTATATAGGCTGTCTACTTTACTTTACTTTAAATAAAAATGATATGCCCAATTTTCGCACTTCTTTTAAAACATTCAGTAATAATCAAAATTCAATACATATCGGTAGTAAATTGCTTCTCGAATGAAAGCTTGAATGACCCGTCTCTAATTGCAGGGTTGTTTGCTCCAGTTGCATTCTCCGACTAACGAGTCTATGCCGCGAGTGTTCTCTCATTTGCACTTTGATATCAGACAATGATTGCTTATTCAGTAGCCAACTATAACGCAACAACAATTCTATACTTTTTTTAGTTTTTATTTGTTATAAGAATCTATTATAGGTCTGTATTCTGAATGTAGTGTGGCTTTTTTTTTCTAAAATTGAAGTGACAAACGAACTTAAATTCCACCTGATGGTAAGTGGCTTCAGAAGTTCATGGACACCTGCCAATATCAAACAGAAAAAAAAGGCTAGTGATGAGTGACCATGTAGTTACGCTGACTCTCTATACTATTCAGACCGAAACACAACCGTGCAAGCACTGCTAATTGGCTAAAAAAATAAGTAAGAGAGTGGTAGCAACCCAGGCGGGCTCTTCGACAGAAAAGGAGTCCTACCGCCTAGTAAAAATATCTTAACCAAACCGTTTCTAAAATGATTTTATAGTTGTACAACTTATTTCATTATAAAATATTATTTTAATGAAACGTTTACTGCTGGTCCCTGCCAAGAAATTTTTCCGAACCGGGAGTAAATAAAAAGTGACTTTCAATAAGCATCACTGTAAATTTAATTTAACGCGTGCAATCTAAGTGCAAGAGTTCATTCCCCGCCTGCTTCAACGATATTTTTAATTGAATTTTTTTACCACGTGCTTAACGGTAAAGTTAAACGTCTCTTAATTATAAACCTAAAAATATTTTTTCCTTGCAATACGCTATGTATTTCAAAACAACGGATTTATACATATTTAATTTTACCAGGCATACTTTTAATTTTCTTCGATGCCCTATCGAAGAAAATTAAAATTAATAGAAAGGTTCTCGCGTGGCGTCCTCGTAACGCTAAGTTAAATATAGTAGTAGGGTGGTCCTCCACTAGATAAAGTGACGACCTGGTAAGATATCCAGGAAGTCGTCAGATGCAGGTGGCTCAGGACCGAGATTTGCGACATTCCTTGGAGGTAACTTATGTTCAGCAGTGGACTTATGAAGAGCCGTAACGATGATGATGATGTTCAGACCATAAAGAGTCTATTTTTGGACACAGTTAAACGAAAGTTTTGCATGATCGCTAATAAGCCAAAACTATGAAAAGCTTTGAGTTATTAGCGATCACAAGACTAACGCCCAACTTACACTTTGCATTTTTGACCTTACGCAAAGTCAACGGTCTGGACATTTTACAAATAACTTATCTGTTTTTATCTGTATGATCTGATGATCCGGTCTGAGACGACTGTAGTGACATTTATCGTAGAATATGAACTTTATTTGTAATCTCATAGTCGATTCACCAATCAATTTCATTTTAGTGTTTAAATAAATAAAAAAAAATTGACTTTACAATTAGAAATAATTTTGGTACTTTTTAAATTGAAAATATCTTTGTAAAGTTGTTTTCAACAATTGGTTTTGCATTTCGCGAAAATATATGTTAAATTTTATTTTCTAAACTGACCTGTTGACCTATTTGGCAAAGTGTTATGGGGGATGATATAGAGTAACGACTTGCGGTGTAATAACTGTACAGGGCAACTTGTAGGTATCTCTATTGTTTATCATTGATAAATAATTTTATTTATAGCCATAAGAATTATAGTCATGTGTCATCGGAGTGTCCGCTAACTCAATTCAGTGTACGCAAACTTAAAACACACTTTACTAATTTAGAAAAAATTGTAATCAGATTGTTGTGATATTTATTCGCATTTTTTCACTTTGGTGTAACAGTTAATTCTTTGTTATTTATATTATAGTATATAATATTATAGCTTATTATTGTAAGCGTAAACAGTATTATAATGAATGTATATACGTCCCACAGCTGAGTATAGACCTATTCTCATTTCTAAGTGAGAAATGGAACAATTAATCCGCCGCGCTGATCCAGTCCGCCAACTAACAAGTAAATATTTTACTTTCCAAAGCCTTTGTTTTTTTTTATGAGAGCATTCTAGCAATATAAGAATTTTAAATGCTACAGTGTTTATACCAATAATTAAAAATAAAAACACAAACGAAAAAACTTGTATAATCGACTTACATAATTAATATTCTACTTGATTGTATATTTTAAAATGTAATTGTGAAGTATGAAATGTATTCAAATTAAAGTTGCAGTCAGGCGTTTGCATGTACTTGCGGCATTGTAGTCTGACGATTAATGCAATTACTGTAAAGGGCCCGCTGCATTTATTTATTTGGGATCATCAACAAGAGATACCTTTTTTTTTATAGGATAAGGGTGACAAACGAGCACACAGTCCACCTGATGGTAAGTGGCTGCTGTGGCCCATAGACATCTACATCTATCCTCGATTAAGAATCAAAATGCATGCATTGCCACCCCTGAGGACTAAGATGGAATGCCTCGTTTCCAGTACAAAGGGTGTCCGGTTCTCTACACTCACCATACGAAACACAGCAGTGTTAAGCTGCTATTTTACGCTGGCATTCTGTGAGAACGTGGACCTTACTCGGTCGAGCCGACCCATTCGTGCTACAACTATACTACTAATATAGCTGCAGCATGGCTCTACCACGTAATTAACCTCATTGTAACTTAAAAATATTACATAAATATAAATCATAGTAAAATGTATTCCTAATTTAAGATTATAGATACAACGTTTGCAGTAAACATAAACATGGTACGAGTAATATAAAAGAAAGAAATAGAAAAACGAAGATTTGTTATTTAAACTATTTAATGATTTAAAGTTAAAGTTAAAAGTTACAACCTCTATAGGTCCCACTGCTGGGCACAGGCTATCCTCAGGTAAGAAAGTGTCCACTGTGCTACCCCAATGCGTGCTAGCGTACTTCACATAGCTACGAATTATATTTTTTTTTATTTCTCAGACATGCAGGTTTCATCACAATGTTTGTTTCCTTCAAAGCCGAGCACGTTGTAAGTCAGCACCTAAAATTGTAATTAACAATTACATTAGTGACAGGCATGTATCGAACCCGGGTTGTTCGCATATTGTGAAACTTACAGCGAGAGCTTATCCCCTGAGATGCCACGGCTCTACTTAATGACTTATTACGAGTAAATTAAAATTAATAAGATTTTATGCGTTGGATTTAAAATAGTTTTATAACAATTGTGATAAATTAATTGTAAAACTTTCTTAGGGTTCTATTGTTATACCGTGAACTATAATTACATGAAAATGAAAACACATCATTCGCGAGTGTGAAATATGTATATTTCATACTTGCGATTGTTGTCTTTTCATGAAATACAGTTATTTAATTGATGGTAACTGTGAAAAACTTGGGACATACCGCTTTCTTATTTATTTCATTTAGTTTACATATTTATATATGAGGTGACAGAGGAAACTGGAGACGGGCAATATCATCCTGGTAACAATTCAATAATAATAAAAAATAGGAAGACGACAGATGCAGGTGCCTCAGAACCGTGATTTGTGGTATTAGGGTGAGGCCTATATCCAGTAGTGGATTTGTGAAGGGCTTTAATGATGCAGCCAACCCGCCTGCCAAGCGTGGTAACCGCGGAAAATATCGACCCTATGAGGCAATCTAAGGGGGAGGGGCATGTTTAGCGGTGGACTTGGGTTGCAATAAATGAACATTAAGATCTCCTACGTAAAAATAATCCCAAAATCCGTATATTACGGCTTAGCTCTTCAATGCTCTTAAGCTCCCTTCACAAGGACATCATTAGCTTTAAAGGTCTTTACTTATAAGTAAGCGGTAAACACCACTCGCTTTAAGTAGTTATTACATTTAGCTAAATTATTTGTAAGAAAGATAATTGGTACATTTTTAATGAACAACCGAAAATCGGCCTATTAAAATAAATAAATAATTATATAAATTGAATAAATATTGTATCGTATGAAAGAGCCCTACTATATACTGAATAAATATTCACAATATGAACCTACATAATATATATATATATATATATATATATATATATATATATATATATATATATATATATTATAGGTTATAATTATATTAATAATATTTTGTTAATATGTAATTATAACTACATAATATATACATATATATATATATATATATATATATATATATATATATATATATATATATGTATATATTATAGGTTATAATTACATATTAATAATATTTTTGTTAATATGTAATTATTTGTTTGGTAAAATGAAAAGTGAAAAATGAAAGCACATGCCGTAGCAATGCCGCAGTGGTCTGCCATTGAGTTACGGCGCTGAGGGCCGAGGGTTCGAATCCCGTACGGATCAAGTATTTGCATGGCCTACAAATAATTGTTTCGGGTCTGAATGTTTGTCCTTGTGCAATTTTTTACGTGGTAGAGCCATGCTGCAGCTATATTACTGGTATAGTTGTAGCACGAATGGGTCGGCTCGACCGGGGAAGGAACACGCTCTTACAGAATACCACCGTAAAATAGCAGTTTAATGCTGCTGTGTTTCGTATGGTGAGTGTAGAGAACCGGACACCCTTTTTACTGGAAACGAGGCATTCAATCTTAGTCCTCACGGGTGACAACGCATCTGCATTTTGATACGTAATCAAGAATAGATGTAGATGTCTATGGGCCACAGCAACCACTTACCATCAGACTGTGGTGGCCTGTGTTACCATTTGTTACCCTTATCCTATAAAAAGAAATTATGTTTGTAAACTGCCTTCTCGATACAGGAGAAAATCCTAGTGTAAAAATAGTAGTGTAGTAAAGTTTTTTAAACATTAAAAAAAATATATTGGTAAATCCATTTGGGTATGCCCTAAGCGCATTAAAAAAATTACGTATAACATGATTATACGGAATTTTTTAAAGTAGTTTAAATACACACAAGTTTTCACTAATAACCTTATTATACTTCCAATTTTCCGATAATTTTATGTCATACTTCAATTTTAAAAAAAGTTTGGGAAATCCAAAAGTGCACGACTCATAATGCTCATATGATCATCATATCATCATTCAGGTCACTCCATAAAGTCCAAGACGTATTTAAGTATAAATATTACATCCTACTTACTTTTAGTACGTACTACTATTATTTATTCTGTGCTTTTAAAATATTATAATAAAAATCTCTGATTATTATTATAATCAAGTATGTAAGAAATTTGGTTTTTCGAATATTGTGTATTTGTACAGCGATCTTTTTGAGCCGCTGCAAATAACCGATACAGTGTCCACTCACGACGGAGTTTGACGCCGAACGCCGAACTAACTGAGTGAGTGACACAGTCTCTATTTAGTAAAAAATAAATTCATACAAGGCTGCTAAAACACCGAATATTTCGACATTTTGCAGCCGAAAAAAATGAATTATAACTAAACTAAACAAAATTAAACTGCCATTTACATTCAATGGCTTCCCACATGATAGATGAAGAGTTTTAAAATAGATTGAGTTGAACAATTGATATTTTCAAAAGTTATCGTGTTTACGAAGCCATGCGGATTTGATAAATCCACACCATAAGCCACTAAACCCCCTTTTTTATGTAAAAATAGCAATTAATCGATTTAAAAAAAATATTAATAAGTTCAACAATCGTTTATCTTTCTGACAATGTGCTTTTTATATCACTTATATGTTCAATATGATTGCTAGATACGATTACATGCGACAAAATGTTAGAATCTTAATTTTTAGGCCCTAGTAGAACATACCTTCGCGCTTAGCGCTTACGGCATGCAATAAATTGACATATGGTGACCATGTAAAAAAGTCCATCAACCCATTTCGACCCGTTGGTGTCGGGAGAGGATCTTATTGCTTCCGAGAGATGGCGTTATGTCCATTTCGTTTACGCACGAGATAAAATATCTGGACCATTATCTGAAATAATTGGCGATAATGGCTAATAAAACAACGGAGGTGGTCCATTTCTAACAATAAACTTTACAAACTGACGAATTAGAAGATTGGAGAGACCAAGTGAGGATTCAATGAGGTACAGAGTGCTACTTTTTAACTGAGTTACAAAAACGAAAGGTTTCTATATTCGACATGTATGTTTTTTATAATTCTCGGAAACAGCTAAACCGATTTCAATTATTCTTATTTTATTAAATAGGTAACACCTCAAGAGAGGTCTCACATAAATTGTAGACAAAAAAACCACTCTTAAAAAATAGGGTATGAAGTTTTTAATATAACTATTTAAACCACATTCTAGTTGTTACCTTTAACTTGTGATATTTATTAGTCCACTCTAAAGGGTAAATAAACTTTAAAACACACTTTGTACAACAGACTTCAATATAAATTATTAAGAATAACTCAAAAACTATTGGTCAGACCTTAATCAAACCACATGTGAAGCACCAGCTTTCAAATAAAAAAAGAATCATCGAAATCGATTCACCCAGAAAAAAGTTATGAGGTAACACACAAAAAAAACATACAGTCGAATTGAGTACCTCCTCCTGTTTGAAGTCGGTAGAAAGTACTTTTCACATAACAGCTTCTGGAGTCGGGGCTTTAGTTCTTTGATATACATACTATGTCTCAGCACTGACTTCAGAAGCTAGTATGTAGACATTATTTTATTCTCTTTGCCTTTGAAGCCGGTTTATTTTTGAAAAAAAATTATATAATTTAATTTTATAAACATGACATTTTTATTAGGCCATTATTAAAAGTACTTAATATTGTCCCAAAGTTTTTAACTTTACAATGAGTGTGTTGAACTGCAGTTTTGAATTCTAAATAAAAATTCCATTTCAATTGTGAATTATTTAGATCTCATATTACAAAGCAGTCATATCTTTTTTGTTTACTGAATAAATTAGAAGCAATTAAAATTTTCTCTTGGGTGTGTAATTTTAGTTTTTGTGCCAGTGAAAGTGTAGGCTATCCGTAAGCGTCTGACTGTTGTGTTGGCAGCGCTTTGCCTCGACCTCGGCCGTAGACCTCGCGTAGACCAATGCTACATCAATAGGCGTAGAGGCAAGCGTAGCGTATTTGTTTCAATGTTTGTATTTGTTTATTTAATTTAGTCTTACTTATTATAACGTTAGCCTTTAAAAAGAAGAAAAATATTTATTCATTGTTTCATATTTAGAATAATGTAGTTATAAAATGACCAACCATCGTTATTTGCACTCTTTATTCCTTTAGTCTCATAGTTCGTGGCAATCAAAAAATGGCTAGATTTTGGCCTCTCATGGACCTTAAGTTTCATAGTAACAGTGGTTTGTATTTATGTACATCTCGTACGCGACAGTTTTTAAATTAATTGTAAGGAAGTTTTCATGTTTCAAAATAAAATATATTTCGAGTCAGATAAATTCACCAATTTACTGAACTAGTGTAGTTGGAGATCTAGTACCATTACAGCAATAAGAATAGGTGTATTATACAGCAGTTATTGTGTTAATGAAGGTTTTTGTTCCTTCACGTTAATAAGATCGACGAATAGTAACAATTACTGCCGTATTGTGTAGCGGTGCCGTAAGACATTTTACTACCCCATATCGTCCCGTGGATTTGGTAAGAAGCGACAGAAGGAAATGAAACAGGAGAAGAGTAGCAGCATCTTCCTGATGAAATCTCAAAAATAACAAAAAACCTGCGGGTAATTAAGCGTGGCAACTATGGCAAATACCTCCATGAGCCAATCCATGACGGAGGTCTGCGTACAACAGTATCCACTGTTGTACGCAGACCTCCTTCATTTTATGTTATAGCATATCCATGCTATAACATAAAATGTAAATAATCTCTCTAGGTTATATGATATACGTGGTAGAGCCACACTGCAGCTATATTATGGTAGTACTACGAATAGGTCGGCTCGACCGGGGCCACGCTCTCACAGAATACCAGCGTAAAATAGCAGCTTAATACTGCTGTGTTTCGTATGATGAGTATAGAGAAACGGAGACCCTTTTTGTAGGAAACAAGGCATTCAACCTTAGTCCTCAGAGTGACAACGCATCGGCATTTTGATTCTTAATCGAGGATACACGTCTATGGGCTACAGCATTTACTTACCATCAGGTGAACTGTATGCTCGTTTGTCACTCTTAGTCTATAAAAAAACTTGTCTGCTTGCTACCATCCTCTTATCTATTTTTGCCGCAAAGCAGCAGTAAAATAGCTAGTACGTATAATTAGAGGCTGTAAGGCATTTCCTTTTAGTACTCAGCTATCATAATACATTTGCTTTTATTAAAGCTTAAAATTGGTTGCAGGTGTTTATGGACTGCAGAAGACCACATATCATCAGGTGAATAGTTAGCTCGTTTAGCATTCAAATGTTATAAAAAGGTGTAAACAATCAAAGGAACTACGATAGTAAACATGAAAAATATTATTGATATAAAGAAACTATTTTAATCTTTACAGATATAAGTTATAATTTATATTAAAAAGTATCTTGCAATTCAATTGGGAGAATTTTTACCCGCTACTCGCTACGCTTATCTCCTATGTGCTATATGCTTATTATGCAGAGCTGCCAACTACGGCGGCCGCGTAATTGGCAGTAATAGACGGGCGATTGCGGTCGGTTTTGTCATTTTTAGTCTGTTTATAAACTTTTATATTACAATGATATTGTTGTTTCCATAATTTTGTATATTCAAATAAAGTATAGTGTTTATCATGTTTTTAAACTTATAAGAAAGGAAAACAAAATTGGATTAAGGTATACATAAATGAACCTTTTTAAAAGAAATAGTTATCTTTATAAGCTGCTATTTATATTTTAGCAGTTGAAATGAATACACAAAATGTATGTCTATATTTTAAATCTTCTTTTTCAACAGGGCTGTTAAATAGTACTTTTGGGTAAATCCATCCATTACAGCCTATAAAAGTCCACTGCTGAACATTGGCCTCCCTCATAGATTCCCTCATGGAGCGATTTAAATACTTTTGGGTACAAATACGATATCTATAATATCTAAATACTAAGTTTTTGTGTCCAAGATTCTCATTAATAATTGGAATACAAAGGAAAAACTTTTTCTTTTTAATCTGAGATGATTTTTTATGATGACTGAAATTCAAAAACTGATTCAAACTACATCATACTCAAACTATCTGAGATAAGAAATTTGCTAAAATAATCCATTCAAAATTAACCACCAACCATCAGAAAGCTTCTTCCGTTCAAAACTGAATGTAACATCACTGTAATAGAATTCATTACACAGAATTCACCAAAATGTGATATAGAACAAATCACAAAAACTTGTAGCATTAAGTATCAATGAAAATCCAAACAAGGTTAGATATTTCTAATAAGAAAACAGAAATAATATGTAAGTTCAAGCGAGGGGATAAATACTCAATTTATAGCATCTGTTTCCTGTTAGTGATTTTTTTTTAATTTTAGACATGGTTGGCATAATCATAAAATATGTATGGGCAGCCCTTTTCTTTAATTTGGATGATTTTTACCAAGACTTTCCACTGTGTGTTCCTGTGGCTTTTTCATGAAATGAATCATTAGGTTTCTTTATCCCTTTTCAATTATTTCCAATTAATAACAATTTTCAGGACGCTTAAAACCACATGCAAAGTTTTTCGGACACATTAAACCTCGAACTTCGAATGGAAAAATACAAAAATTTGCTAAATAAGTAGTTCTTGTAAGTTAAAAAATAATGTGACTAGATTTTTTTAGGCTGTTGTGTATATTTTTTCCCAATAGGTAATGAAAGATGTTTCATGATATCAAATATAAGTGCGTATTTCTAGATCTTTACGATGTTAAGTTTTGCTTCCGTAACCTTTAGCTGCCTCAAGGTTTGTCATTTTAATAGTAAGATCATTAGAGTGAATTTATACGTGTTTTGCTTTCCGTATTAAATATTTCACATTATATTCGGCAATTTGCAAAGTTCTTGAAAAGCAGTACTCTGTGAACCTATTTTCTTGACTTCGTATAAGTAAAAGAAAAATAAATCGACGTACGACAAAGATTTTCCAGGCAATGCGTCATCACCTTGAACTTTATTAATGGTTGTTTGTCTTTTAGTGCGCGTGAATCATAAATCACCGAATTCATAAAACTGGATTTTGCAAATACATGATATTTTATATTCTTAAAAGATAAGAAGTCGGAACTCAACCCAGTAAACCTTACACCGATACCATACATACTTTGTTATGTAAAAAAGATAAATAATATTTTTTTATTCATGTAAATGGGACAAACGAGCACACAATTATCCTGTTGATAAGTAAATGCTGTGGCCCACAGACATCTACATCTATCCTCGATTAAAAATCAAAATGCATTGTCATCCTGGATGACTAAACTGTACTTAATGATGTGACTACGGTGTACTAGAACAGATTAGATATCTACATTTTGTTCAACAGGCAGAACGTTGTTCATAATATTTTGCCATAGTTGCCAGGTGGGTCGGCAACAGCAGTTTTTTTATAATTTTGATTTATTATTAGAATGTATGGTGCTGTCCATCTGCTGTTTTAGTTTCCCCCTATCACCTCTTACGACACCAACGGGACGATACGGGATAGTGGATATTCTTACACCAAATGGTTGCAATCCTCCTTAAAGTTACTTAAAATTAGAGTCTGTATACCTCCCACTGCTTAACACAGGCCTTTGATTTCTGAGAGGGTTTTAGGGCAAGGAAATGTCCGCCGCGCTGCCCCAATGCGTGTTGGCAAACTTCACATGTCTTCGAAAATATTTTCCTTCTCCTCCCTATTAAGGGAAATACTCATCTCTATCCTGTTTATGGGCTGAAAATGAAGAAGAAAGAAGAATTAACTTCAAGCAGATGTTTTAAACAAAAAGGCTGTGTTATTCAAGTTGATATTATTTTACAACATCAACATTTAGCTTTTGAGTGATTTGGGTGCAAAGCAATTTAAAGCAGCTATCGACAAGCGATTAGCGCTTATAGAGCGTGTTGTGATTGATGGAGTAACGGGTTGTCGAACGCATTCAATTGTTGATTCTGTCGTGTAGCATTATTTATATGGATTTTCAAATATTTTTTGTTGAAATATACAACAATTACTATTGGTACCAATGTATGATACGTCATCCATAGGCTTACCGCAGCGTTGTTTTTATAGCTACAACCATTATTGTTAAAATTTAACTACTTATAATGTCACAATATTAAGTTGTATTACTATTCGTCACCTTAAAAAACCCATGCTTTGATGTCGCGGCAGTGGGCGCCGGACCTAAGGGATATAAATTTATACAAGTTTAGTAAATGGCTACGGCAGTCCATGTTTGACATGCAAGTCCATACTTGCATATCCAACTTCCTGCAATGAAGGCTACAGATGCGTTGTCTCCCCTGAGGAATAAGATGGAATGTCTCACAACCTGTAATTATACTGCCTCTTTATACCCTGCAGACACAGCAATGCAAGCACTGCAATTTGGTGGCAGAAATAGGTAGCAGGGTGGTATGGACTCCTAGATAGGATAGGAACTATCCTGCCTAGGTCTAATTCTAATACCTAAAAAATATAAGGATAAGTTCAAAGCACCTAGAGACTTACGACAGTTAGCAAAATACCTGTCTCGTTGCTAGGTGACAACTACTCAAAAGCATTACGAATACCAATCCGCGAGCCCGAATAGCGATTATAGCAAACCCTCTTGATTACGAGGTTTTTCTTTGAAGAGATCAAAAAGACTGGTTATCGAAAAACGCATTAATACCTAATTTGTGATATTCTTTTTGTTGCCGCCATCTGTTGTCAGACAGTGAAACTGTATTTATAGCGCAATAAGAAAAAACCTTCTATTCAACCAATAGATGTCATAATAAGTTACTAAAAAAATTGTTTCTCCGAAAACATACATTAAGCAAATAACAGACACAAACTATAAAATAATTAATTTGTGTCTATTGGCTTTACTGACAAAGAAAATGTAGTGATAGCCAGTTTATATCTTACATATAATATCTATAAAACTAAGAGAAATATGTTTCATATTTAACTAAAATTATTATTTAAATTTTTTATATCAACAATAAATTTTATTAATAGATCGCCACAAGACTCGGTTCTGAGCCACCTGCTTCGTGCTTCCATCGAACGCGATTGCCCCTCGAGATTGCTTCTCTATCGATTGTCAGTTTTTCTAAATATTATGGCGCTTCATTTTGTTGATCCGTTAAGATTTGTCATTTACTTTTCTTCCGTTTACTTTTTTAATTTTGGATGCCCCCATTTCGGATTTTATCACGTATAGAATCCCCGTACCTACCTTTTCCATAGCTTGCTGAGTGATTTCGAGTTTCCTTATAATGGCCAGCTGTAAAGTGGAACATCTTACCCGTAAGTCAAAATCATCCCGCACAAGATTGTTTGCACACTTTAGTTGACTGGATGTTTACTTGTATTTATTTTGTTTCAGTTTTCTCTCACTGATCAGAGAAAAGTTTAAAAATTATTCAAAAATTTTAATTAAATCTTCAGCATTTAGTAAGAAGTTAAAATAAGAAGATTTTGTTGTTGCGTGAACATCTCAAGAGTGAGAAGAGGCCTGTGCCCAGCAGTGGGTCGTATATAGCCTGTAACTTTATTATGCTTTAAGCTTTTGTTAAAATAAGTAATTGTAACATAATTGTACTTTATGTCTAAATTCATATTTCGCTTAAAAATGTTTTAGGCTATTTAACAATTGGGAATATTTACTGTTATACAGAAATTGTTTTAAGAGGGATTGTTTACGACTTTAAAACTCCATTATGAAAAGATTAGATTTAAACCGCTCAAGCGTGGATTTTAATAGAATTTTCTGACGGCGCTCATTCAGCTGCAGACTCACGGAAACGGTTCGAACGAAAGCAATCGAATTATGCCGCTCGGGCGTCCATTTTCATAACAGCGGTATACGCTACAATGTACTTATACCATGTCACACTTTGATGTTACGGGTCACGGGTTGATAAGTTAGTGAATCTGGTATAATATTACAAGGATCTAAATACGAAGAGTCAAAGAAAATTTAACGTAATAAGATACGCAAAAAAGATCTAAAAAATACAGTAACACTTTTAAGATAGTGACGTTTAATGTTGGGATTCATATAATTCTTTTTTACTTCAAATATTTATTTATTTGTATATTCATAAGGAAATATATATATATATATATATATATATATATATATATATATATATATATATATATATATATATATATATGGTGTATGTATGTACTACTTACATATATGTATTTTTAATATATGTATACTTTATATATATAATATGTTTCACACTGTTTCACACTTGCCAAAAATTGTCTTTGTCACCCAGGGTTGACTGGCAGAGAATGCCACATGCCATGCTACAAGTCCGCCCTATGAGGAGCAGGATCTTTTCTTGAAGTTGCCTAAGTTATATTGGTCTGGAAAAACACTGTTGTAAGAGATTTCATAGCAGTCGTTCTTTGTGTGCTTTGTACTTATATCAAATAACTTTAAGGCGTCGTAATATTTTTAAACATAATTTTGTTTAAAAGGCGGTTAGGCAGTTTTCATGTATTTTCTGTACCATAGAACGGGTTGTGAGAAAAATAAAATATTAAGTATCTAGTTATGGATACACCCCGTCCCTCTGTTTTAGATTAATATATTCAAATATATAATATCGTATAATTTAGACTAAGCAATAAAACTAATGCATCAGCATTTCTATGTAAGTTCCTAGTACTTAATTGATGAGTCGAATGTCTGCGCACAAACGGACTCTTTGAATATTGTTCATTATTAAAGCCACCTCCAAATCGGTCGGACATAGTAATCTAATTGTATTTTAGTTTTTAAAAACTCCTTTCGACGCTTCCGAAATTTGACTGGCGCAGCCGGTAGGATTTGTTCGTGAAGGCTGTACCGTCTCTCGAAATATTCAGGTGTCCAAATTCGCCTGAATTCGTGATAGCGGCGCGAATAGCTGTTGGGCAAATCCAAGAACCAAAGAAATTTGTCATCGAGGGAAGCGGAAGACATGGGAATAGCGGCTGGTTGGTGAGTAAAACTTTTCACCATCCTTGATACCACTATTATCCTCCATTTTTATTTAAATTTGTTATTATTGAGATCGGACTTCTCTCATTATAACGTATCTGGTTTTTCAATTAAATATATTTAGTAATAGACACTCTATTAGTGTAGGCGTAACATAACAGTGATAAGAATACGGGACACAGAGTGCCCTTTCGCACAGAGATTATTAAACGTTTTAAAAATAAGACTTTTATAAAATTAATAAATTAAATATAATTAAAGCTTTACTTGATAATTAAAGAATATATGTTTTATAAAGGCTAGAGATATAATACAGTTTTCTTTCATTTAATTTTATTTTCATTACATTTACAACTTTTACATTTTATACTTTAAATAAACTTTTATTTTATAAATTATATTTTATATGCTTTAGTGTGTTCTACCTTATATTTTGTGTTATTGCATAAAATAGCGCTCTATATTAACTGACTCCTCTGACTCGTGCATTACTCTATAACGATGGAACAACCAATGGCAGCAGAACGACAGACCGTTGTAATTAATCCCATTCCTACAGAAATGCTACGGCTTATTCCACTTTTAATGGCGACAAAAGACAGTTAAATTTGTTTTGAGGAAATGTGAATATGTCATTCGTAGGTATAGGGGTGACGAAGAACAAAATTATACGTTTATCATAATAAGTAAAAAATAATCAAATATAACCAGTAGGCTTACAGATAACGCGGCGTCACTCTTATCGGAACGGGAGGATGTTGTGTCGTGGTCTCAGTTGAAAGATTTGCTAACGCAACATTTCGGAGACCCCCGTAGCGAAGAGTGTATTAGTATTGAATTAGAATCTTTAAAGATTAAATCTGGGAAACTTTCAAGATTTTTGTAACCGTATTCAAAGTATTCGATCATTATTAATTTCGAAAGTGAACATATCGGATGATAGTAATCTTAAAAGCGCTAAATTAGCAATTTACAACAATACAGCTCTAAACGTATTCCTATACAATCTTCCCGAGAATATGGTTCGGATAGTGAGATTAAAGAGGCCAGCGACTTTAGAAGACGCCCTGAGCATTGTACTAGAGGAAGTCAACTTCCATGACCAATACAATATGCGTAATCGTATCCACAGTAGTAGCGGTTTAGCTTTAATGCAGCCTCAAACATCAGTTCCAAACAAGGATTTAAATTCGGTAGTACGCCCCACGCGGTAATGCTTCCATACGGATACAAACCAGTGTTTCCTAATAATATTACACCAAAATTTTATTTCGGCATTCATATTCAAAGGCTATTTAAGATGCCCCAACCTGGCTTTCGTCCTCAACCAATGCAACAGATAGGTTACCGTCCACCTCAATTTGGTTATCGGCCACAACTTGACCAGCAACCACAACAGTTCGGCTACTGTCCACAACTCGGCCCTCAGCCACAACAGTTCGGTTACTGTCCACAACTGGGCTTTCAGCCACAACATTTTGGTCAAAGACCTCAACAGCAATTTGGCCATATGCCAACTACACAATTGGTAATAAACCACAAACTCAAAACCCAATTTTCAAGAGACTGACGTTTCCATGAGGACAGCTCCTCCTAGGCCACAGCCTGGCTTTAGACTAAATGAGTTGACCTTAAGAGAAAATGACGGACAGTACTGTGATGAGTATTATGACACAGACGAGTATGTAGAGCAATATGACAGTGAACTGATACCATCCGCTGAGGAAACCATGACTGAAGACTTACAGACGGAACTCAACCTCTACCACCCACTTAAGAAGTCATAGATTATTGGCAATTTTATCTATATGACGTCGACTCTCGATATGACGGTCTCATTGGTAACGACCTATTGAAACAACTTCAGATAGCAATTATAGACCTTAAAGACCTTGTACTTGAAACAACAAAATGAATCTTGTATACCAATATTAATAATAATAACTTAAATTATGTTATAATACTACCACCACGATCAGAGCAGCGCAAAGTTGCCTACAGACCAATGTTCTGGAGAGGCAATCATTAACTATAAGGAATTTGTCAGCGGTGTACGAACCTAGTGCATTGGTAAATTGCGTTAACGGCTATGCCGCAACCGTCATACAGAACGTCCTTGACAAAGAAATGATATTAACAGTAACACGACCTTTACAGTTACTAAGTATGATACGACTACTCAATGACATAAACTTAACATGTACCTATAGTGACTTAGAGATCGATAAAGTACTCGAGGAAAATCTACTTAAACTAAGACTTAATCACACTAACGATGAGGAACGCGACAAAATTTTAGACTTTGCAAGAATTTAAAGACATATTTTACTGCGACAAATTACCACTGACTTTCGCTAACGAAATTAAACATAAGATACGCACAAAAATGAAGACCCAATTTATGTCAGACCCTACCGTCAGCACCAATGCAAGTAGACGAGATAAATAGGCAAGTAGACAAGTTATTGAAGGACAATGTCATTCAGGAGTCACATTCGCCATGGAATGCTCCTGCACACCTAGTACCCAAAAATGGATGCATCTGGTGAAATTGTTTGTATGGTTATAGACTATCGACGTTTGAATGACATAACCATAGACGACAAATACCCACTACCAAACATAACAGACTTATTTGACAAGTTAGGAAGAGTTCTTATTTCAGTACAATCGACTTGGCAAGTGGTTATCACCAAATCGAAATAGAAGAACAAGACAGGCAAAACAGCCTTTAGCACTCAAACGGCCATTATGAATTTTAGGATGCCGTTTGGCCTGAAGACACTCCTGCAACTTTTCAGCGGACCATGGACAGTGTGCTGAGGGGATTACAGGGGACACTGTATGGTATACTTAGATGATATAATTGTGTTTTCGACAAGTCTGGAAGAACATATACAAAAGTTACGGACGATATTTGACAGAATTAGGGCGACTAATCTAAAAGTTCAATTAGACAAGTCTGAATTTTAAGGAAAGAGGTTTTATATTTAGGACATACCATTACAAAAGAAGGCTACGTCCGAACACAGACAAAATTAATGTGTTAAATTTTCCTATACCTAAGACAACAACGGAAATTAAAAGTTTCTTAGGGCTGGTAGGGTACTATCGACGCTTCATAAAAGACTTTGCTAAGATCACACAACCTCTAACTGCATGCCTTAAAAGCGAAATAAAATAATCATCGATGAAAATATATCAATGCGTTTGAAAAATGTAAAGAAATTAACGAGTGTACCCTTATTACAGTACCCGGACTTCGATAAAACCTTTATTTTGACGACTGACGCCTCTAATATAGCTTTGAGCAGTTCTATCACAGGGACCTATTGGTAGTGATAGACCTGTGCATACGCCAGTAGGACGCTTAGTGACACTGAAAGTAGATACAGCACCATCGAACGCGAACTTTTAGCTGTTATTTGGGCCGTAAAACATTTCCGACCGTACCTTTACGGACGAAAATTTGTAATTTATACTGACCACCGACCCTTAGTTTGGCTTTATTCATTAAAGGAACCAAACAGTAAGCTCACCAGATGGCGATTACGACTACAGGAGTACGATTTTGAAATCATTTATAAAATGGAAAACAAAATACAAATGCCGATGCCCTATCCAGAATTAAAGTTAATGCCTTAAATTCAGACGACGAAGGTCATTCGATGGACGTTAATTTCGACAGCAAAGAGTATAAGCTTAGGAGCATCTGAAAGACGTAGTTAAGGAAATTGAAAAATTAAACACTCAAAATAAAGACATAATGACACAACGTCCATTGTGACAATATCAGACTCAAGTACTGTTTCATGAGTCCTATGTCTCGTTCCGACACAATATCAATTTAAGTTCAGAAAAGGTTTCCGAATATCCATTCGATCACCTTCAGAATCTAGTAAGTCCCAAACTGTGCATTCAGCCGTAGAATTAGAGTCAAACGGAATACCAATACTACACGAGGCTATCGATACAAAGCCAAATCAAATATTAATATTTTCATGGTTTAAAATGAATATCAGGTTAAAGATATTTTAGGAAAACAAAAAGTATTAGAAGTATTTTACCATTAGATAATTCCGAATTAATTAAAGAATTTTTAAAGAAATATATTAGGCCTAAAATTAAATATTTTATATATTTCGAACGAAAAGAACATCGAAGGCAATTTAGCAATGTTATAATACACCTTTTCAAAAGGGCATGGTTCAATTTTATGAATGCACGGAACGAGTAATTTTGTTGAAGACGAAAAGAACAAAGGGCGATTGTACTTAAGTATCACGAAGGAAAGACATGTCACCGGGGCATTAAAGAGACGCTAGTTAGAATCCGCAGAAATTACTATTGGGATAATTTACAAGAAACTGTTTGGCAATAATAAATAGTTGCACTGCGTGTAAAAAAATGAAATATGACAGAAAGCCAATTAAACCTATTCTTCAATTAACCCAGACCCAAGATGCTCCGTTTCAAGAGATATTTATAGACCTGTTTAACATCGAAGGAAAACATTATCTGACTCTCATAGATGCGTTTAGCAAATTAGGCCAAGCGATAGAAATTGCAAATAGATCCACCCCCGAAGTAGTCCGAGCTTTAATGAAGTACTTTTCATTTTACGGGATACCAAAAAAGATAAGTTCAGATCCGGGCTCTGAATTTAACAATGAACTAATTAAAGAATTTTAAGCTTACATAAAATTGAGCAGCACATTGGAACTCCAAATAGCCCAAGCTCGATGGGGCTATAGAACGCTTCCACTCGACAATAATAAATTTATAGATTGGCAAAATACGAAAGAAAACCTACTGATGCATCAGTTATGACGTATTCCGTACTAGCATATAATAATACTATTCATGCGGTAACAGAACTTACACCCTTCGAGGTAGTTTTCGGACATACTGACACGGGTAGCCCGTTTAATACAGAATTTGATAAGCAGTATTTACAACACTTAGTAAGAGACCATGCAAAGCGAACAAAATTCTTATACAAATATTTAGCAGAAAATATGGTAGCAATTAAAGAAAAGATTAGGAAAAGCAAGGTGAAGGTGAGATAGTATTTCAGTGTGGTAAGACTATATTTGCTAAGGATACAAACAAAAGAAAGAGCAAGGACAAACCGCGATATGTTAAGGCTAAGGTAGTACAATCGAAAGAAATATAGTGCCAATACAAATAGGAGAAAGGAAGACTAAAGCTCCAATTAAAATATCAAACGCCCTCCACAGGTGGTATACTGATGATTGCAGCCGATCCTGGCCCATCATCTGCAGTCACTTGAGGAAAACAGGGATACTCGGTAAAACAAGGACAAGCATATGCCCAAACAGATCACTGGACTATAATAAAGATTTTAAATTTAGAGAATGTTTATGACGACCTAAATCTAATTATTGCTCAATATCATGCTTAGTAGACTAATTGAAGTAAAGGAGCCACCTCGTGAATTTATCAGTGTTAAAACCCATGTAGAGTACATACGTGATATTACCGTTCAAAATTCCAACAACTTATGCCGCAACGCTTTAAGAGAGGATCTTAAATCCATTAGGTTCTGTTCTAAAATTATTACGGAAACCTCGATCATGAAGATGCTCTTAAATATGATAAACTTATTTCGGAATTAAGTCACAACCAAATTATCGTATCTAAGAAACTTACCTTGGTCTCCAAAATGTTAGACAGCTTTGTTAATGCCACGGAAACCCTAAATAATAATTCCGTTATGCTGGATGCACGCTTGAAAAGTGTAGAGACAATGCTAAATCATTTAACGACTAGAGAAAATAACTGGGTTTTCTACGTATATTTTGGATTATTTAATTTATTTATAGTAATTTTCGAACTATATTTTATAAATTAAGTGAAATAGAGACTGCACTAGCTTTTAGTAGAGTATCGATACTTCATCAATCTATAGTAAATTCTACAGAACTTTTAGATCATTTAAAACTAATATCGAATACCGAAAATTTAGTGTACCACCAACAGAAACTAATTTGGTAAAACTAGAACAAACCATAAGTGTAAAATCTTATCTTAAGAAAACCAGATAGCATTTATAATGGAGATTCCGTTAACTGATAATAATACTTACAACTATTTTAAGGTTTATTCCATACCTATTTTCCGATGAATCTGTAAACGAAACGATTGCCATTTTCCCAAAATATACCTTATACCCAAAATATATGCCTTACTCCTGGTGAAAGGAATGAAATACTTACCAGTCACGAAACCGTGTCGTCCCTTGCTGCTGGTAATGATTTCCGTGTACCGAAGAAAATAGAGCCCTCTACCCTGGACTTACTGCATAGAACAGCTAATGAAATTTGAGAATAATCTTACTTGTTGCACGCAACACGCTATTACAATTGAAGACGTTAAGGTGCAGCGAATTAAATCAGAAAATTGGATTGTTTTCAAAGCTAAAAACGACGCTGACCAAGCACTGCGGTACCGAGATCACCAAACAACCAATTTTTGGAACCTATATACTAACCAGCGATGAGCCCTGTGACCTGAGATACACGGTACTTATTCATCACCACCGTGTTTACACGGAATACGAAGGAACGCCACCAGTTTCAGTCATCAACTTACCTCATTTACGTGAAAATATTAACGTAACAAGTACACGCGTAATTAACATGAATGGTGTCAACTTGGACGAAGTGAAATATATGTCAAATGCTTAAAACACAGTGAAATCTATTACACAGATTTAAGTGCTCTCAACGGAGAAAAGACTCTAATTTCAGTGTTCTAACATATGTAATTTTAAATTTCTAGCTTTAAGTTTCATATAATTCTTTTTACTTCAAATATTTATTTATTTGTATATTCATATGAAATATATATATATATATATATATATATATATATATATATATATATATATATATGGTGTATGTATGTACTACTTACATATATGTATTTTTAATATATGTATACTTTATATATATAATATGTTTCACACTGTTTCACACTTGCCAAAAATTGTCTTTGTCACCCAGGGTTGACTGGCAGAGAATGCCACATGCCATTAAGTCCTCCCTATGAGGGAGCAGGATCTTTTCTTGAAGTTGCCTAAGTTATATTGGTCTGGAAAAAACACTGTTGTAAGAGATTCCATAAATCAGTCGTTGTTTGTGTGCTTTGTATTTATATCAAATAACTTTAAGGCGTCGTAATATCTTTAAACATTATTTTGTTTAAAAGGCAGTTTTCATGTACTTTCTGTACCATAGAACGGGTTGTGGGAAAAATAAAATATTAAGTATCTACCAAGTATAAATAAGTATGATAAATTATTATCATTTGAATATTAGGCTGGTCTCCAAACTCAAGCTAACCTAGTGTGACAATACTACATGTAAAACTTATTTTTTAATGTTGAAAGCTCACGCTATACATGAAGACCATTAAATACCATAATTTTAATAAACAAAGTAAATTATTCTAATGGTAACCTGCTAAACAACTATAAAATATAGTAACATATTATGGTTGCAGCACAAATGACTAAGCTTCATCGGGGAATTATGGTGCTCGCACAGAATTTTAGCGTGAAATAGCAGAGCATAATGCTTCTATGTTTACTATAATATGTTTGCGGATACCTTTTTTACTGGTTAGGTAAGGCATTCCATCTCAGTCTTCTATAATGACAACGCATCTCAAAAATAATATATGATATTTTGTCAGTAAAATTAATAATGCTCTGAGTACAAATATTGGAACAATATTAGTTTTGGCTAATTTTTTTAACCGTTTTTTTGAAGGAGGGGGTTCCACCAACCAACTCGACTGTACGTTTTTTAATTTAATGTATATAATACAATATTTCCAAATTTAGTTATCGGAGTTATTTGATTATTTACGGATAGAATACGCTATCAGAGTGATACAATATACATTTAAAAAGGATCTTTTCTACTTGAAGTTGTTTCTTTTTAAATAATACAATCATGATTCCAGGATTGATCTTGATAATTTACGATCAACTAGAAACATATACTATAAAAGTTATGTTTAAAAGTTATGTAAATTAATTCTTTCAATACTAAATAATTTCTTGTATGACTATTTAGTCAACATGACCACAAGGCAAATAATCAAGAAGAAGTTAATTAAAACAAAACGTTCTTGTTCTTGTTTTATCGATAATTAATTTTCCTCGCAGTTATAACATAATGGAGCTCTCAGCTCTGTTAATAAGCTCCGACATCTTGTATAAACAACTAAACTTGTTATAGACGTTCAGCTTTTGTATAAATAAAATTATAATCACGAATTTAATATGTTACATGAATTTTTAAGAAGCTTAGGGTTGAACGCTTTAAAAGTTATAATAATAAGCGAGTAAAATGAGTTCCAACTTTGATTTTTTATAGAATAAGGGTGACAAACGAGCACACATTCTACCTGATGGTAAGTGGATGCTGTGACCCACAGACATCTACATTTATTCCCGATTAAGAATAAAAATGCAGATGTGTTGTCAGCCCTGAGGTCTGAGATGGAATGCCTGGTTTCCAGTAAAACGGGTCTCCGGTTCTCTACACTCAACATACGAAACACAGCAGCATTAAAGCTGCTATTTTACGCTGGTATTCTGTGAGAGCGTCGTCCTACCCCGGTTGAGCCGACCTATTTGTGCTACAAACATAACATAGCTGCAGCGTGGCTCTACCACATTTAAAAAGCTGGTGAAAAAAGGTGTCGGAATGTTGAATTTAATTTTAATTACATGCGTTATTTGCAGTTAAAGAAAGTTATAGCGAAGAAATAAAATTGTTTTCTTTTAAATATGAAGTTCTGAATGTCTACACTGAAGTAATTAAGCTGTTGGTAGGAAGTGACCAATATATAAAAAGTCAAACAACACTTAAAGCTTCAGAATCTATTAAAAACCTGATAAAACTACAAAATAAAACTATAATACCTTTAATTTTAACCCCTGACTTTTATAGGTTGTAATGGTAATTTATAATGATATATCTACTACTCGTCACATTAGAATTCTTCGGTTTGCCGACATATACTCCGGGCAGATACTGAGAACTTCTTGATGGAAAAAACTCAACAACTGATTTTTTTGGCCCGACTCGGGATTCGAACCCAAAACCTCATGATCAGCAGTTGCATTTATAACCACTAGATCAACGAGGCAGTCAATTTATAATGATTAAGGATATTATTGCAATCTATTATAGCGGTATTTAAATAAATAAATGTATGTATGCTAAGAGGGTTATTAATTAATATTTTTTGTTTCATATAGGTCTTCTGTAAGTATTTACAGTGCTAAAAGCCTCAGCTCCTCAAAAAAAGTCAAATAGTGCTTCAAAAGTTGTATGAGGATATAGTACTGCCGAAGAAGGAAACCAAAATGTTAATGTTAGTAGAAAGAACCCCGATGATTTTAAATATACATTTAGTTTACTCTCACAAAAAAAACTATTGAATTTTATAGATCGTATTTCCCGCCACATTTTCCTGACCAACCAGCTGATATTCGTCTATATAGTGCAGAGCAACGACTTATATAGTCATTATAACAGAATCTCTGGAGCTTTTAGCACTACGCCCAATGATAAGACACTATTGAATCTAACCGATAGGTTTTAAGATGAACATGGAATAGACAGGCGGCTCTCCAGTAGATCGGGTGACTACCTGGTAAGACATGCAGGTGGATGGATACACGTGGCTCAGGACCGTACTTTATTGTATTATTTTAGGGAGACCTATGTACATCTGTGGACTTGTGAGAGGCTGTAATGTTAATGATGATGAAGATTAAAGTATGAATAACACAAAAAATCCTGAATACTATTCGACAAAGATAATGTTAGACGATATCAGATTGCAAGGTGCACGATCTGATGGATTCAAATAAGAGATTACGTAATTGATCTTAATTGTTAGTTATATCAACACATATATTATAAGGTTGTTAAGATTAATTTTTTTATATCAGAAGATTCGAAAATTCTATTATAAATAGAATCTAATGTTTTTGAACATAATTGTACAAATTAATTTTTAATGTTTAAGAATGAATCGTTTCTGTAGCTATAAGAAGTATTAGGTTATAACACAAAGGTAAAAAGGTGTAAATGTATAAATATTTTATATAAATTGATAAAATGGATCATTATACCAACACGAAGATGATTTTTAAAATTAATAACAATATTTGGCTCCAGAGCGAGTGAGTTGATAAACTATCACTCGACAAGCGATTGGCGCGTGTGCAGAGTACCGTGATTGATGGAGTCGGGAGTACTGGACGCGATCAACTGTTGATTCTATCGCTTATTTAAGTACTAAAAGAAAATGATGCAAAATAAAATAATAGATTTTTTAATATTAAAGAATAGGGAGGATATTTGTCACAGTTAGGTTTAAAGAAATGTATTTTCAAAAAGACAAACAATGCCACTTACATGAAAATAATAATAGCATTTTAGTAAATTTATTCTAACGGTCGCCGAACACTCAGTCAATAGTCAGAAAAATGTTCAATTATATAATGAGACAGCTGAGACTTAAAACTACTAAATGAGCTTGCATTTTTTATATTACAAGGCAATTTATTATAAATCTGTGCTCCTTCAAAGGTAATGCTTTTTTTTTTGCGTAGTTTGTTCGTACCTTTGGTCGTAAGTAAGCTAGGTCGACAAAGACTGCGTTTAAAAATTTGTGATTTTTTTTACAAAATGCATTCAGCATGGTTTTATCATTGATATATATGTACTACGCACTAGATTTCGCATTCTGAACATGAACTATGTTCAACTGAACTGTACTGCAATCCGTACACCTTACTTTAGTGTCATTTACTGTGGCTTCAATATTCATGCAGTGTGGAGCGGCGATAATAATACGAGATTTCAAATTAAAGTTTAAACCTTACGGAAATAACAATTCAGTAGTCAAAAAGTAAAATTTTTTGTTGTTCAAGTGAATAAATAGGTAATAATATCGTAATATTTTACTATCTACCGCGCATGCGCGAAGACACAGAGTAGCGCACATTTTTTGTTTGGAATACCTAGCTTCTCTAGTACGTAGTACATATAACTCAATGGGTTTTATCAATTATTTTCCTAATTATAATGCAAGTATTATACATATGTAGTTGTTGAACGTTCATAAGTTTTGTTTCTTTGAAAATTTTAATAGCTGGTGTTAGATACGGATAATGAAAAAGTATTTTTATTCTTTTATTTTGTATCCTTTGAAGTTCCTGTAACTTAGTTTTAGCAGCGTTGCCCCAAATTTCTATAAGAGAAAGTAAATGTGATTTGACAAATGAAGTATAAATAGTGTACCGCGTTTTTTAGGTAGACAATGGGAAATATTGTGAAGTGATACAGTAAGTGCCGAAAGTTTATTTTTAATGTGATCTATTTGCTTATTCCATGTTAAGTAGTTGTCCATTATCAAGCCTAGGCATTTTTGCAGGTTTTTTATTCTAAGGGGATTTAATTAATTGTCAGTGGGTCATGTAAGACCGATCGACGGGTTGGCAGCCGCAGATTTTTATCATTTTGAGTTGTTATCAGGAAGATGCTGCTGCCCATGTGGCTTAGTTTTCTTTTGTCGCCTCTTACGACAACCACGAGACAATATGGTATGTATACTTCTACACAACCACTACACGGTAAATCATTTGTTATAATAGGTATTATTATATTATCGGAATAATTGTAATTGAAATCATTATAAACTTTTGAGGCGTTTTATATATATATATATATATATATATATATATATATATATATATATAAATATATATAAATTGTCAAATATGAGACCCGGAACAATCATTTGTAGATATGGCCATACAAACACCTTTTCAACTTGCGGCCATCAGAGCCGTATCTCTAAAGGAAAACCTCAAAAAGCAACAAAAAAAATGGAAAACACTTACAGGGTTTTGTTGACTGTGCGTCTGCCCGTCGGTCAAGACCCTTTTCCTCAGGAACGGTTATAGTCATAAAAAATTCAAGCTTTTAAACAACGCGTTCAAAAGATACGGCCATTTAAGTCACTTAATATTCTATACTCGCAAACTCACTCATGAAAACCTATAAGGTACTCTCCGTTGACTTGGAATCATGAAAATCAGCATCAAGCAAGGACTCATAGCAAAAGTAAAGGAAAATATCTAAAATTTGTTAATTGTAGTTATATCACATAAAAAAATATTTTACACTACGATTACAAACTTACATTTGCAGTCTTAGCATCGAAACTGATGTAGACCGATGAATGGAAGATTTTTTTTTTATTCTCTACCGTCTAAAGAATTTTCTACCTGTCAACCTAAATATCGTGCTTGTACAGACACTTATTTTACTCATTATTGATTATGCAGGTGTTTGTTACCCAGATTTGGACCAATATCTTCTCAACTAGCTATAGCGCCTCCTTAATATTAGGTCCTTACATATGAAATTAGCGTTTTGTACGTGAGGAATATAAAGTCATTTTTTTTTTGTAAAATATATTTAATTAATCAAAGTATGCACCGTTGTTATCTATGCACTTTTGCTATCTCATAGGTAGTTCATTGATCCCTTTACTAAAAAAACCATGGGGACGAGAATCAATAAACTCTTTGAAGGTGGTTTGGACTGCCGCATCGGAGTTGAATTTTTTTCCTTGTAAGAAGTTGTCCAAATTTCGGAAAAAATGGTAATCTGTTGGAGCAAGGTCCGGCGAGTACGGTGGATGTCGCAAACATTCCAATTGTAGCTCATCTAACTTAGTGGTTGTTTGTTGTGCAGTGTGCGGTCTTGCGTTGTCGTGAAGCACCAGTGGCCTAGAGCGATTGACCAATCTCGGTTGTTTAGCAGCTAGTTCTTCCTTCATGGTTTGCAGTTGCTGACAATATATATCTGCCGTAATCGTTTGGCCAGATTTTAGAAAGCTGTGGTGAACGACACCGGCGCTAGTCCACCAAACACTCACAAGTCACTTTTTCTGAGTCAATTTTCGTTTAGGGCAGGATTTGGCTGGGTCTCCAGGGTTCAGCCATTGCGACGAGCGCTTCCGATTATCGTACAGTATCCACTTTTCATCACAAGTAATGATTCGATTTAAAATCCCTTCATTATTGTGTCGGTTGAGCAAAGTAACACAGCAGTCGACGCGTGTTTGCAAGTTCGATTCACTCAATTCATGAGGTACCCATCGTTCAAATTTTTTTACTTTGCCGATTTGCTTCAAGTGGATTAATATAGTTTTATCACTTACCTCGAAGCCTGCAGCTATCTCTGAAGTGCTTTGTGATGGATCCGCTTCCACAATAGCCTTTAATTCTTCATTTTCCACTTTGGTCTCCGGCTGTCCACGGGGTTGGTTCTGAAGGTCGAAATTTCCAGAACGAAAACGTTGAAACCAAAAACGTACCGTGCTTTCTTTTGCGACACCAGCACCGTACACATCATTAATCCTTCGAGCTGTTTCTGCAGCACTGGTGCCACGGTAGAACTCGTACTCGTAAATATACCGATATTTCATGTTTTCCATTGTGCGGTAATAAGCGACGCCAAAGAAAAAAAATATGAGGAAAAAACAAATGAATGACTGTTTTCAAAACTCAAATGTACCAGCTAAATGAATTTATAAATTTGAATTTGGACTTCTTAACCAAAGAGGAGATATTTCAGATCAAAGTGGTCAGTACGACAAAACGCTAATTTCATATATAAGGACCTAATAATTGCATTAGATACGTATACGGGCTTCGAAAGTATGATCATGTTTCTCTTTATCGTAATCGCCTTAAATGGCTCACAATCAAACAGAGGCGCAATTATAGAATTCTACTTGTTCTTTTTTCCAATTTAAAACAACTCAGCTTCTCCTTTATATCTTAAGGAAAGATTTCAATTTCTTTTTTCAATTCATGACAGAGTACTACGGATCTCGTCTAATCATAAAATTTGTGTTCCAACGCATTTCACTGGATTCTCCAGGAAATCCTTCACTGTTCAGGCTAATCTACTCTGGAATTCCTTACCCGAAGACATACGAAAAGCTCCAAGTAAATGCTCGTTCAAGAGATTAACTCGTGAACACCTTTTGAAACAAAACATCGTTTCATGATAAGAATGATTTCATGTTATGTTATATGCATAATATAGTATGCATTTATATATGTGTTTATATATGTATGTGTATTGAATATATCATATAGTTTGTATTGATATATACATATTTATATTTTTTAGAGATCTTTAAGCAAGTACACACCTGCCGTAATAGCTCACCACGCTACTGGTTGACTGGCAGCGAATGCCGACAGGCATTAAGTTTGCCCATTTGTTAACTTAGTGGTAGGATAAGAATAAATAAATAAATGGCGGTATTAACACGTCTTTACAACAGGCGTAAAGCACCCAGACCTGCGGCAGGGAGCAACGGCATGACGTCTGTTGCGTTCGCAACTCCGCCTGCGAAATGTGATATGGCCTCCGCCAACGTAAGAGGCCTTTGTCTTGCTAGACAGTCTACTGCTGTAGATTTTTATACGTTAAAGAAGAAGATACAATATGTATAACTTTATTTTGTACGTGGTAGAGCCATGCTGCTGCTACATTATGGTTGTTACGGGCAGCAGCATTAAAGTGTAAGACGTCTGGTGCTGCGATCGTCAATCCATCATATACAGTAGTGAACTTTACGGGCTGAGAATAAGTCGAACCATCAGTGTAAGGCCAAATAAAAGGTTATCAAAAGGTATTTTAATATAATTTAGAAGCTAGTCATTTTTGAACATTAATCCTGAAGCAGAAATAACTCTTTCAAATGCTATCTTTTACGTTGATTTAAAACAATTTTCTGTCTGCATACATTGAGATCTACGGATACAAACCCATTTCAAATACAATTGAATTGCACGTCTTGAATATCTATTTCCATAACATTTATTTTTTTAATAGAATAAGATCAATAAACGAGTACACGGTCAACCTGATGGCATGCTGTGATCCATAGATACCTACATTTATTCTCCATGAAGAACCAAAATAAAGAACTAAGATAGAATGCCTCTTTACCAGTTAAAATTGTCTCCGGTTCTCTACAGTCACCATATGAAACAAAGCAGCATTTAAGCTGTTTTTTACGCCGGTATTCTGTGAGAGTGCAGTCCTTTAAGGCTGGGTGTTCCTGTTTATGTCCGTTTTAAAATTTGTTTTTGATAGGCAAATTATTACATTTGGAATCTGAAAAAAAAATTTTGATACATTCTTTCTCCTTACGATGTAACCGGTCACGATAAAATACAATTTTCTCGATAGAATAAAATATCGAACTACGTTCCATTTGCAGTTTTTTTACAAGCCAAAATTTAATTTTAAACAAGTACTAATACTCCTTTTTTCTAAAAATAATATCAATTTATAGGTAATTCATTTTGGAATCGATTCTACAAATCATTAAATTTGGAATCTGAAAAAAAAATTTTAGATACATTCTTTCTCCTTACGATGTACCCGGTCAATACACGATACAATACAATTTTCTCGATAGAAAAAAATACCGAACTACGTTCGATTTGCAGTTTTTACAAGCCAAAATTTAATTTTAAACAAGTACTAATACTCCTTTTTCTAAAAATAATATCAATTTATAGGTAATTCATTTTGGAATCGATTCTACAAATCATTAAATTTGGAATCTGAAAAAAAAATTTTAGATACATTCTTTCTCCTTACGATGTACCCGGTCAATACACGATACAATACAATTTTCTCGATAGAAAAAAATACCGAACTACGTTCGATTTGCAGTTTTTTTACAAGCCAAGTTTTTCTCATTACATTTATTAAAAAATTATCTATTTTTCAAGTGATTTTCGAACCGGGCGTCGCTTGCCAGTGTCCCGCGGGACGTTGCCAAGGTAAGAGACCTGTGCCAATTTTTTGCGCGAATCGCGAAAGAAATATGGTAAGCTATCTATATTTATTTCTCGGCGCAGCGTCGGCAATGTCCGCACGTAAATACCTATTGCGCTTGGAACACCTGCCCTTAAGAGTAGTGCCGACCCTATCGTGATGCAACCATAATATATCTACAGCGCGGCCATACCACGTAAAAGCGTTCCATGAATTTCGTTCTTATTCAGTCGTTTCTTAATTTGTTAACAATTCCATTGGCACCGGCGGGGATCGAACCCGGGCTGCTCGCGTTCTGTGAAATTAAATTTATAATATAAATGTATAAAAGACATGTGAAATTTGCCACAAGTATTGGGGCAGAGCGGCGGATATTTCCTTGCCCTAAAAACTCGTGTTAAGAGGGCTGATCCTTTTCTCGTCAAAATGCTAAGTATAGCCATTCAGCGAAGGAGGGTATAAAATAATTTTAGTTTTTTTTTTGTATCTTACCGTACCGTAAGCATTTTGACAAAATTACCTTCCATTCATCTGCAAACAGATCACAGTGCGTTGCAGCGTCCAAGAGGGCATTGAGTGCGTTGAGAGTTTGCGGTATAGGAGATCTAGATCGAGCTACAATCTCACATGTAGAAATAGCAAAGAGTTTGTGGTTACTGCTACGACGACAATTTATTGGTGCAAAAAGTCTACACAACTAGTCATACAAATCGCAGGGCGTCCACCATCTGTCTTAAGGATTTTAAACATAATTATTAACCTGGGGGTGGGGGGAGTTATCAGTAACTATTCAAAATCTCATGGGAGTTTGCTAGTATTTAGTTTAACGTATCAAGTTCAGCAAAACGGAGCACACATGAAATCACCGGTGTCCGAGTTTGAGATGAAAACAAAATTGAATTTTTTTATTGTGCCATATAATATGTGCCATACAATATGTGCCATATAATATGTGCCATATAATATGTGCCATACAATATGTACCATATAATATGTGCTAATATAAATAATACAATATGTACCATATAATATGTGCCATATAATATGTGCCATATAATATGTGCCATATAATATGTGCCATATAATATGTGCCATATAATATGTGCCATATAATATGTGCCATATAATATGTGCCATATAATATGTGCCATATAATATGTGCCATATAATATGTGCCACATGAGTGTTTTATGTATTTTTATTAGCTATCAATTAAAACTCTTTGAAACATCATTTTAAAAGTGTATAATTTAATATTTATTGATTGTTTTTAAGAAAGATGTTTACTAAGCATTCCAATAAATGAATTAAAATTGCTAAATTGCTGTTATGAAAAATCTGAACATCTGGCTGATTTTATTTAAACAAGTGGTAAAATAAATAAATTGTACAACCGACTTCAATATAAATTATTAAGGATAACTCAAAAACAACTGGTCAAGTCTTGATCAATCAGAAAAAATCAAAAATCTGAAATTTATATGGGACCACATGAGAAGCACGAAGCTCCAGCTTTCAAATAAAAAACATCAAAATCGGTCCACCTAGAAAAAAGTTATGAGGTAACACATAAAAAAAGACAGTTGAATTGAGTACCTCCTCCTTTTTGAGTCGGTTATTGAAGTCGGTTATAAATTGCTTTGTATTGGTTTGATTGATACAAAACAATTTTTAACACAATATCACTTTCAAAACTGCATTGTGAAAATGAATTTACTAAGCATTTAAGAGGTATCATGGAGCCAGCCATTTTCTTCTTTCTATTATACGAACCTACGCTTTTTTTTACAAATTGAATAAAAGAGGACTGAAAGCTACCGAAAATTCTTCTTGATGATGGGCTTTCGCGATAAACCATAATTTCTAAAGAGGGAAATTAGGAAGACTAGGGAAGTATTATGAAATTTACCGAATAATAATGGTAATAATATATAACTAGAACTTCTTTGTATCTACTTAATTAAGACAAAATGTTGTCTATTTTGAAGCTTAATTAAATACTTTATCATAAAGTTACTGCTATCAAATTTTCGTATAATTAGCTCATGATTAAATCGGTTAATTTTATTAAAGGTTATAAATGCTCGACAAGCGAACAGTTAAGGCAAACTAAAAGTCTAAAAGGAAAAAGAAATGCTCCCTGCTATCGATTTGGATATTTTTATGTGTCACTACCTCACTAGCTAAGCCCGGCATGCATTACAATGCCTTTTTTGTGAGGAACAAAGGACAAAGTCTTAACACATATATGGAACCTTTGTGCGCATCTATGAGAAACGCTAGAAAAATCTTATAGCTTACTGTAGATGGCGGTAGAACCATCTCGTTTCCATCAGACGTAAAATATCCAGACCGGCAACGGGCAGCAGCGTCAAAGGTATAAGTAGAGCACGAAAGTCTAGCGGTGACCGTTATTGCGCATAAGTTGCGCTGATTGGCTTATTGCGCATAAGTCGTGCTGATTGGCTTGTGCGTATCGTTCGCACGCGCTGATTGTCTCTCCAGTAGCATTCCCCTCCACGTGCGCGTCCCCTCCATGTTTCGTTCAGCGCTAGACTTACATGCCACGACTTGTACAAGGCATCTAGTCCAGCGATCGTTAACCCACCTGCCAAGCATGACGATTAAGGCAAATCTTCCCTTAACGGAATGCCCATGTCCAGTAAGAGTAACAATTAATGAGAGTGAAAGAGATAGCATTACCTTTCATCGTTCTAGCTCTTTCTATGCAAGCAAATTAGAGAAATTCCAGGCGTCAAATACACAGACTGATGACGGGCAGTGTTAAAGGTGTACAATGTGAATGGCAATCTGCCTGCAAAGCAAATCTGCCCTACAATAGGGGAGACCATGTCCAAGAGTAGACAGGCTGGTGAAGAAAAAGAAAAAATAATATATTTACGCAAATTTTTTTGTGTTGACGTTTATTGCTATAACGCTGTGACATTTTTTATTTTAAATCTTTTATTTTAATGCTTCGTAGTAGCAACGTATGTAAAATAATCTACTGTCCCATATCATCTCGTGGATGTCGTAATGTCGACAGAGGGAAACTGAAACATGAGATGGGCAGCAGCATCTGCCTGAAAAAGCTCAATATAATAAAAGAAATGGTGCAAACCCGACAGCTAAGCGTGGCAACCATGGAAATCTATGGGGAAAGCCTATGACCAAAAGAAATGAAAGCATATAAAAAATAATGACCTCCAGACCAATTTCGGTCACGGCAGCCGGTCTCAACGGAGACTAGCCATATGCGCAGGACCCTCTCTATTCCCTCACTCTCATTGTCCGATGGAACGGATATCCGACACGACCGGAGAAAGATTAGGCGCAGGACCAACGGCTTTACGTGCTTTCCGCGGCAGAGGGGTGAAATACCGCCAATTTCCTGACCGGGCTGTTACTGCGGATTTTTTACAGAAAAACCCAATAACTGATTTTGGCCCGACCCGGGATTCGAACTAGTACCTCATGATCAGCAATCGTTTACGACCACTAGACATAGTATCAGTATGTCTAGTAGTGGATTTTTGACACGCTTACTAAAAATGCATAAATTAAAAAAAAATCGCTCGAGTATTAGGAAAATGGGAAGCTCTTTGCATTTTCCTAATACTCGTATTGTATTTCCTAACTCATTGGTTATCTATTTTGCATATTAATTGTTACGCGCAAGTATTACGAGAATAATTTGCATTGAAATAAGCCGAGCTTAAAACAGAAGGAATGGCGCGACGAATGTGAGATGTCACTATTTTTATTAATTTATACATCTGATGTTTAGTGGTAATTTACTGTGACCTATGTACAGCAACATTTATCCTCGATTAAGAATAAAACAGTAATCTATGTTTTGATTTATTCTTAATCGTTATCATTCCTGTGGACGAAAGTGGTATACCTTGTTATAATTGAAAAGGGTATGGTAAGTGACGAGAACCGGAAGTCTTCGTCACTTCAGCACCCTGCAGCATCATTATGGCGCTATGTCACCCTGGTGTCTCTGTAAGCAATAATGGTCTTTCCTTGGCTACATACCTCTTAACGTATATTATTAGCACTTAATATTACAAATGAATGCGTATAAAAATAATTTTCATGTTGTTCGCGTTTGTATTTATAAAGAAATTTCGAGAGTACTTTTCAGGAATCAAACATTACTAGGTGGTAAAACTCCTTTTCTGCCTAAGTCGTCACCTGGATAGGTATCACATAGCAAATAGCAATGCTTGTACTGATGTGATCCGGTCCGAAGGGCAAGGAGATCTAGTACAATTACAGGCTGTGAGGATTCCATCTTAGTCATCAGAGATTACAATGCAAATGTAGTCTTTTTTGCTTCAAGTTGGATATAGGTGTCCATGGACTACAGTAGAAACTTACCATCAGGTGGACTCTAACGTTTTTGTCACTTCAGTTTTATAAGAAAAAAAACACTGGCGATCTCTCATCTGAGATCCCTCGGATAAATTGAGTAATCTATACAATCTATACATCTCTACAAATAAATAAAATTGAAGTGTCTGTTTGTAATGACAAAATAACAGCTTTTTACTAAATGCATATTAAAGTATTTACGGTACTTTTAACAAAAAACAATTTTTAAAATTTTTGACCGTCTGTCTGTCTGTCTGTATGTTCCGGCTAATCTCTGAAACGACTGGACCGATTTTGACGGGATTTTCACTGGCAGATAGCTGATGTTATAAGGAGTAACTTAAGCTACTTTTATTTTAGTAAAAATTTGAGTTCTGCGCAAAAAAATTAAAACCCATGAAATCCAATCGTAACAAATACCACACGAGCGAAGTCGCGGGGAACAGCTAGTGTCGCAAATATGAGTCTCTGATAGGTGATCCACTACTTCGTGCAGTCTGTGAGGCAAACGTGCGACGAACTTTCTTAAGGATCTGTTCCAGTGATAAGTCGTGGCCATTGGTGACAAGGAGGCTGGTTATTTTCTTGCTTAAAGGCCATTTAGCGAGAAAACGCAGCCAGAGTTTTTGGCACATTACCGCGGGGAGTGCTGCGTGGAATATTAGTGGAGGACTGCGTGATAATGTTGGTGTTTAGTTTTATTATAAAAAAATTATATATTATTATGCTATGTAAATAAAAACTTAATTTAAAATAAAACGTAATATGTCTATATGTTAAATTATAAGTTATGGCTAATCCGTTGTTAGAAATTCTAATTGAAAATGCACGTGGAACATACAATTATCAAATTGACGGACGGTAAAATGCATACTTAAAACTTTGTAAAAAGGCTCGCGGTAATAAACTATCGTTCAGCTTGCAGAACGATTTGAAAACCTCGCTTTAAATGTTTACATCAAGTAAGCATTTTCTGAATAATCTACGGTAGCGATAAAACTGAGCTACGTAAAAATATAAATATTGAGGGATAGGTTAGGTTTCGTACTTTGGTTCTATACTTGGATAATTATTGTAGCCCTACTATACAAACACTTCAGCACTTCGATATACTGGTTGATCAATACGTTTTTGGAAACACAATGAAACTCTAGGATAAGTATAAGTATATGTAAATTGTATTTATTTTTCAACGTAATCGCCTTTTAAGCTGATACATCTTGAATAGCGTTTAGCAAGTTGGTTAATTTCTTTGGAAAAAAAAGCTTGATCTTGGGACTCGAAAAAGACCTCTACAGCGCGTATCACCTCATTGTCGCCGTCGAATTTTATACCACGCAAGTGCTTTTTGAGGTGAGTAAAAAGGTGAAAATCACTTGGAGCTAGGTCCCGAGAATATGGTGGGTGATGCATTCACTGAAATCCAGCAGTTCCGCTTCTTGTCTCTCCTTTACTTTAATAGTCTATCATTATTATACCTTCCGCATCCCAGAAGACAGAGGCTATTATTCTTCCAGCGGATGCAGACACCTTGAATCTCTTTTGTTTTGGTTTTTCGTCTCAGGGTCAAAATGGTGTACCCACGATTTATCTACGGTTATGAAACGAGCATAAAATAATCTGGATGTTCTTAAATTATTGCTAAATTTTAAATATGAAAGCTTTAAAATATGAGCTAAATAACGGATGATCACTCATCGATCTACCTTAACAATTTCTTCTAGTTTTTAACGTTTTCTTGCGTAGCGGCCGTCGTTGGCCGCCCGGAGCGAGTGTCGTCATTGTAGGTGGTTGTGCCGCGTTTAAATTCAGCGCACCAGTATACCACTATAGAATAAGACGGAACATTGTCTGCTAAAGTATATAGCAGTTTTTCAAAAACACTTTTGTAGAAATTTTTTTCAGGCAGAAATATTTAATAAAAGCACGAAGTTCGAGTTTCTCCATTTTGCATACGAATCAAATTCCCGCCAAATGTGGTGAAGCTTGTAAAAAATATTGGGTATAGTTTTCAATATATTTTTTGTAGCCGTTTTTTCGAGCGGTTTTAAAATAGAACGCATTTCTCTAACCCATTGATAAGTGTCTTATTCCGAAAACTTATTGATTAATATAGTATCGACGGTCAACTTGCTTGATTATTTGTAACTTATGCACTTTTAATTATTGAATGCTAAAAGCATTCATCATTTTTCTAATGAATGCAACAGCTGTTGATATACTTCAACTTTTAAATCTTCTGTAAGATTTTTCTGACAACTTACTCGGGTGTAAGAGCACTGCACTGAAACTTTATAAAAAAGCAAAATTACAGTCTTTAACGTCCCACTGTCAGGTACAGGCCACTTTCATTTCTGAGAGAGTGCCTATTTGCCAATTGCCAGTGCTTTTGGTGGATGTCACATGTCTTCGAAATATTATTTCGTGGACTTGCAGGATTCTCCGTCATGATATTTTTCTTCGCGCAGAGCACATTTACTGCATTTAAAATTGCAATTAACAATTTTATTGGTGCCGGAGAGGTTCGAACTTAGGTGTCTCGAGTACAATGAAATTTAATTAGCCCCTTAGCCACCACAGGTATTTTATTATTATACTGAAAGCGTTTTTCTTTTCCTCATAGTGGTGTTCATCAACTTTTTCTCCATTTTCTAACCTCACCTGCACACGGATTCTATTCTTCGTGGATTGAGTTTAATAACAAGTGGTAAAATTAAAATTTTTGTACAACTCCCGACTTCAATATAAATATAATTTATTGTTGATTTTTTTAAACCGCTCGACCGCCTGGAAAGTGTACCCTCTGAAACAAAAAAAATAAATAATTTTCCAAATCGGTTCAAGCGTCTTCGAGTAATCGGTGAACATACATAAAAAAAGATTCCGACGAATTGAGAACCTCCTCCTTTTTTGAAGTCGGTTAAAAAAGAACACGTTATGGTGACATTATACATTAAATAAATTAGTTGCTAAAATTTCTCATGTATAAATTTCTGTAAATATGTTTTTGAGAAATAAATATTCTTAAACCATACAACACGTTTTAAAAAGAACATAGATAAAGAAGATACCATAAATAATTTAACTAGTTCCAAAAAAAATATATTTTATTTAATATATAAATAGTATTTAAAATATGAATGTACCGTGTAGTGGCGGTGTAGAATAATCACTCCCCATATCATCCCGTGGGTGTCGTAAGAGGCGACAGAGGGAAACAAATCCAGAGATGGGCAGCAGCGTCTTCCTAATAAAGACTAAAAAAAAAACTGTGGTTACCAAACCGCTTGCTAAGCGTGGTCCATGTTAAGCAGTGGACTTTAATTGGTGGTAACGGTAACGGTAAAATATAATTGGCTGTTTGGGTTATACTCGTAGTTAACGATAGTAAAATGACTATATAAAATTGTATTTGTATATGTGTGTAAGTAAGCATGAATTATTTTTATGGCGTTACTATCACAATAAAAATTAAATAAGTAAGATCTTAGTTAAAATATTATAAAAGATTGTACAAGCGTTTTAATTTTCTTATTATTAAGACGAACGCGTAGCCTTACAATCTTAATTATACCGGATTAATGCGTCGCGGTTCCGTCTCTGTACTCGTACGTGTTGTGATTGTTGTCGTACCATATCTCCGACTTTGAACCAAAATCTGTCTCAGATCTTATGACTAATAGTAAACCTTACATCATCATCATCATTACAGCCCTTCACAAGTTCACAGCTGAACATAGGCCTCTCCCAAGGAATGCCATAAAACACGGTCCTGAGCCCCCCTGCATTAATCGACCTCCTGCATGTCTTACCAGGTGATTACCTGACTCCATCTAGTGGTGACACCCTATACTTCGCCTACCGGTACGAGGCTGCCACCCCAGAACCTTTCTTCCCCATTGGTTGTCGGTTCTTCGAGCTACATGGCCGGCCCATTGCCACTTCAGCTTACTAATCCATTGAGCTATGTCGGTTACTCAGGTTCTAGTGCGGACATCCTCGTTTTTAAGTCTATCACGCAGAGAAACCTCGAGCATAGACCTCTCCATAGCTCGCTGAGCGAGCTTGAGCTTCCTCATACTCAAAAATTACATCTCATACAGGTAAATAGGTTCAATTTTGCTCTGGGAATGTGGAATTTAATAACAAAAAAGAATGTACCAACTGTGTTCCTTAGTATGTCGTAGGCGACTAAAGTGATATTGGGTATGTGAGTGTCTAGCCGAAGCCGTCTATCACAATTTTTCAATCTAAGCCTATATTTTTGGCCAAACATAGTCCGAGTAATTCACTGCTCGTTTGACTCTGTCTACCCCCTCGGAGATTATAAGCGTAATGCGTACATTTAGGTTAGGACAAGTAAGTGACGCTGTATTTGCACTGTACATGTGGTTTAGAAATTCTTAAACTGTTCATTTACTATGTGTTATATAATATATGCTCGTGGTTTAAATTTATTTAAATTGACGTTAATAAGCGAAACATATTTTTTTTCTACCAAAAGCACTAATTAAATTACTATTAAAACCAAAAAAGGTAAGCCTCTGTGAAACTAAATTACTTATTCATAAGGAAGTAACGGTGACGTTAGAACTTCAATTCCATTAGCCTTTCACCAATTCGCAGTAAATTTTTTTATTAAAATAGGGCACTTTTAAAGTTTACTTTAGTAGTGTTCGAAAGTATAAATGGCATTTTTAGTGCTTACGACGCTTGGTTGTTAACAATCTGTAAATATTTAAACAAAAATAATTGGAGTTTTATTACAAACATCATTTAATTTTTAAATTAACTACTGTATTGCAACAACTTACAGTTTTCTATCGGCTTCCTGTCTGTAATTTATTTAAGTTAAAATTCATATGAGTTATTTTAATAAACTTAGGGTGGACTGCACACTTTGTTTTTTTTTTGCACACCTTGAACGTAAAGCTGAAAGGTTGGGCTTTCCTATCGACTTGTCAAAGTCACGCTACCCGTTCTCATTAAATGTGGTTTATTACTTTAATACCGCATTAACACGTGAAGCACATCACATTAATAGTAAAAGGAAACACTAAATACTAAACCAGATTCTTTTATTAAATTTTGTAATACGTATTATTATACAAAAAAGTCCAATGAAAATTTTTATCGTCGGCGTTATGCATTTCTTAGGGAAGGGCTATCTTCAGTATTGGATTCGTGATGGGCTGTAATGATGATCATGGTGATGAATCTAAGTATAATTTTTTTAATAATATTACGTTAGTAAATATACAATGTGATTGAGAGATTTGAAGCTTTCAAGGGGCGCTAGTATAGACAATTTAGAACCATTTAAGCCATGCTTGTCTTAGATGAAGTAATAGCATTTTTTTAAATAAGTTTTATGATTTTTAGCGAAAATGTCCAAAATTTTCTAATTAACTATTATCATACTACCTATTTTACCTATACCAAGCAGCAGTGTGCGAATCTATGCGAACCGGTGCGAACCGGTGCGAACAGGTCTGAAGGTATAGAAAGCCAGTATAGCTACAGGTTGTGAGGCATTCCATTTTAGTTCTCAGAGGTTGACAACGCATCTGTAGTCTTGGTTTGAGGTTGGTTGAAGGTGTCCAGTTAGTTGCAGCATACCATTTACCATGAGGTGAACTACGTGTAACTTCTTAAAAAAAGTGTTCTATATGAATTTGAATTATCACTAGATTAAAGCGGACTTTACATTAAAATAATCGCTGGGAGATTTTTTTGTAAAAGAAAAAAGCCTATGTTGGCCTGTTGGGCACAGGACCTCAAATTTCGGAGAAGGTTGAGGACAGGAAGAGTCCGCCACGCCATCCGGAGCTGGTTTGTCGACTTCACATGTCCTCTAAAGATTTGTGATTCCTAATTCTTTCAGGTATCCTCACGGTGTTTATATTCACTGCTTTGCACATAGTAAATCCGCAGTTTTGCAATCTCTGGTGGCGGCGGGGATCGATCTCTCGGGGATTTGCCGGTGTACTATAAATTTGTAACCTGAATGCTTATTCTATGATGTTTTTAGTATTTTCATTTAATTCTTTTCAAGTAAACTTTAATTTTATCGAAAGAAAGCAGCACGCTTGATAACTCTTGCGAAAAGTAGAATTCTCAGAGAAATGTTAAAGCAACAAATCTGCAGTTGCTTTAACTGTGGAAACGTTTAATTATTCATTTAATGTAGCCGTACCGTAAAGTGGAGCATTTTGTATAAATATGAATGCCCTTAAAGGTAAAGAGATTTAAAATATATTCTACATAAATGTCTTTGCTTAAAGGTAATACTTACTTACTTACTGCTTTTTAATACATACTATTTATTAAAGAAAGTATATAATAAATAATCGCCCAAAATATGAATGTACCGTGTAGTGGCGGTGTAAGAATAATCACTCCCCATATCATCCCGTGGGTGTCGTAAGAGACGACAGAGGGAAACAAATCCAGAGATGGGCAGCAGCGTCTTCCTAATAAAGACTAATAATAAAAAAAACTGTGGTTGCCAAACCGCTTGCTAAGCGTTGCATCTATAGCAAATATCCTTCCTATGAGGCAATCTAACGGGGAGGTCGATGTTCACTAGTGGACTTTAATTGGTGGTAACGGTAACGGTAAAATATAATTGGCTGTTTGGGTTATACTCGTAATTAACAATAGTAAAATGACTATATGAAATTGTATTTGTATATGTGTGTAAGTAAGCATGAATTATTTTTATGGCGTTACTATCACAATAAAAATTAAATAAGTAAGATCTTAGTTAAAATATTATAAAAGATTGTACAAGCGTTTTAATTTTCTTATTATTAAGACGAACGCGTAGCCTTATAATCTTAATTAGACCTGATTAATGCGTCGCGGTTCCGTCTCTGTACTCGTACGTGTTGTGATAGTTATCGTACCATATCTCCGACTTTGAATCAAAATCTGTCTCAAATCTTATGACTAATAATAAAAATTACATCATAAGCATCATTACGGCCCTTCAAGCTCACAGCTGAACATAGACCTCCCCCAAGGAATGCCACAAAACACGGTCCTAAGCCCCGCATCCATCGACCATGTGTGTCTTATCAGGTCGTCACTCCATCTAATAGGGGACACCCTATTCTTCGCCTACCGGTACGAGGCTACCACCCTAGAACCTTTCTTCCAAATCGGTTGTCGGTTCTTCGAGCTATATGGCCGGCCCATTACCACTTCAGCTTACTAATTCATTGGGCTATGTCGGTTACTCATGCTCTACCGCGGACATCCCTGTTTTGAGTCTATCACGCAGAGAAACCTCGAGCATAGCCATCTCCATAGCTCGCTGAGCGATCTTAGCTTTCTCATACTCGAAAATTACATCACATGCAGATAAATAGAATCAATGTTGCTCTGGGATTTATAGGTCTCATGTTTATGTGGAATTTAATTAAAAATAATGTATCAACTGTTTTAATTGCCTATCATGTCGTAGAAGGCGACTAGGATATGTGAGTGTGAAGCCGAAGGGCTAGCCAACACTTCGTTCACAATTTTCAATCTAAACCTTATTTTTGGCCAACGTAGTCCTAGTAATTCGCTGCTCATTTGACTCTGCCTACCCCTCGGAATTAAATTAAGGCCAAATATTTAAGGTGTTATGTAATATGTGCTCGTGGTTTAAATTTATTTAAATTGACGTTAATAAGCGAAACATAATTTTTTTTCTACCAAAAGCACTACTTAAATTAACACTTAAAACCAAAAAAGGTAAGCCTCTTTGAAACTATATTACTTATTCATAAGGAAGGAACGGTGACGTTAGAACTTCAATTCCATTAGCTTTGCCTTTCACCAATTCGCTGTAAGATTTTTATTAAAATAGGGCACTTTTAAAATTTAGTTTAGTAGTCTTCGAAAGAATAAATGGCATTTCTAGTGCTTACGCCGCTTGGTTGTGAACAATCTGTAAATAATAAAACAGAAATAATTGGAGTTTTATTACAAACAGCATTTAATTTTAAATTAAATACTGTACTGCAAAAACTTACAATTTTCTATCGGCTTACTTTCTGTAATTAAATTAAGTTAAATTTCATATGAGTTATTTTGATAAATTAAGGGTGGACAGCACATTTTGTTTTTGCATATCTTGAACGTGAAGCTTTAAAGGTTGGGCTTTTCTTTCGACTTGTCAAAGTCACGCTACCCGTTCTCATTAAATCTGGGTTTATTACTTTAATACCGGATTAACATGTGAAGAAAATCACATTAATTGTAAAAGCAAACACTAAATATTAAACCTGATGCTTTTATTAAGTTTTTTATACGTATTATTAAACAAAAATTCTAATTAATTTTTATATCGTCGCTGTTCGTTAGTCTGTGGTAAAAATATTTTTGAGGCATTTCATGGGAAGGGCTATGTTCAGCATTTGACTCGTGATGGGCTGTAATGACGATGATGATGATTCAAGTAATATTACGTTATAGTATATAGTAATATTTCGTATATTTTAATAATATTACTATTGGGATTTTTAATAAGTTTATCATGTAAAACGACAATACAAAGCGACATCTAGGTTATTTCCAAGGGTAACAATTATATATAATTTGTTTAGGATTATTATTAAATAGTTGCATATTTAGATCATTAATAGAGATATAACTAACAAAGATTTAAAATGAAATATATTCGTACTATAATAAAATCATTAAAATATTTATACAATTGTTGATCGTATGCAACAGAATATAAAATTCATAAATCACAGAGACTATCAATCAGTCGGTCCATCGACATGTTTATCTTCTAGGATCCTTCAGTGCTACCACTATTACTGGTTACCCTTATTTTAACTTTTAGCAGGCGATCCCAATATTAGATGTTTACCATGGTTCACCTCATCAGTGATATATATGCATAATATGATATGTTATACAGCGTGTTAAAAATACCCAGTAAAAATATAATTAATTATCAAAGCCAAAATTTTATCAACCTAGTAAGCTGTCATGTCAGGGAACCAGATTATTTAACAGAAAGGCCTACGTACCTATTTTACCTAATAATTGTCTACTTTAATAGTTTTCTATTTTTTCATTCATAAATGTTTGCTACCTCAATACAAGGTGTCATTATACTCAAGAACTAGCTTCAAAAATGTCAAGTTGAAAAAAATGTTGTCAATTTCAAATCTTCTAATCGATATCCTACAACTGTTTCAGTATTTTTTCAACATTTTTTGCAAAATAACGATGCTTTCTAACTCTGAATATTACGATATGATGTTATGCGTAGACCATGAAGATAGCAATTTAAATCGTGCTCGCGAACTGTATCGGCAACGATTTATCGATGGTAGACCCCCCACTGAACAGCGACGGCTGCCTTCGTACCAGTGTTTTCTGAACATGTCAAGACGACTACATTCCACTGGCTCTTTTCATCGGTCTACTGGAAGTGGACGTCCAAGCACAGTCGATGCCAGGCAGGCTGAATTAGTGTTAGAGCATTTTGAAGAAGAGCCGACCACAAGTACGAGGCGAGCCGGAACAAGATTCGGTATAAACCATGTTGCAGTTTGGCGAATTCTTCGTGACGACAATCGTCACCCTTATCACTATCGCCGTACACAGGAGCTGATACCCTCCGATTTTGCACCCAGGAGGAACTTCTGCGAGTGGTACCTCAGGCAGTTAGAGGAAACCCTAATTACGTAAACTATGTTCTTTGGACGGACGATGCAACATTCACGAGGTCAGGACTTTCAAATATGCATAACAATCACGTTTGGGCTCGCGTGAATCCACATACTACACGGCAGGACATTCCAACACCCGTGGCGGCTGAATGTGTGGCCTGGCCTTTATGACGGACATAACATCGGTCCCGTCATTATGCCATCACGTCTGAACGGTAGCAACTATCTAACGTTTTTACAAACGGAATTCGAAGAGGCGATTGACGACTTTCCTGTGCCTGACTGGGATTATTGAGAACCAAAGAAACATGGTGTTTCAGCATGATGGAGCTCCAGCACATTTTGCTCGCAACGTGCGAGAACTCTTCTTCTAACCTTAACCATCTTCTAACCTCACACCTTGGACTTCTTTTGTGGGGTTATGTGAAGGACAGAGTGTATTTCTCCGATTGCCCAACGGTTGCCGAGATGGAACAGCGTGTTAGATCGGTTTTCGCATCAATAACACCGACGATGGTGCGAAATGCCACAAAGCCATCCCGACGAGCGATGTTGTGTATTGAGCAAAGCGGAGCACACTTTGAGCCGTTTCTGTAAATTTGACGTTTATTATGAAAAAGTAAGTGTTCGTTTAGGTTGTTTCGTTAGTTAGGTCTTTTAAAATTTTTGTCGTTCCGCGAATTAGGTAGAAATGTAGGTAAATTCTGTCTAGTTTACTCTTTAATTTTACTGAAATAGGGTTCGCACATCAGTGAAAATAATAATATTTTTAATTTTTGGGGTATGTTATACAGCGTTACTACGGTTCTTAAATCTTGTGAATGGACTCGTTATAAGGCCCATTTAACCTCCTTTCGGCTTTACGGGTAGTTTTGTAACACCCAGTATAATTAAAATTTCTTTTCTCTCATATCATTTGAGAAATTTGGAAATATTTATGTTGTAACTGTATTTCAGTCGGCAATTTCAGCGCCATCAAATAAGGGTGATAGATAATATGTATATGTCCGTCTGGTTACGTACTAATCTTTTATATACATATGTCAGCTACCAAGCAGCAGTGTGCGAACTGGTCTGAAGGGTATAGAAAGCCCATATAGCTACAGGTTGTTAGGCATTCCATCTTAGTTCTCAGAGGTGACAACGGTGTCTAACCATTTACCATCAGGTGAACCATGTGTAACTTCTTAAAAAGTGTTAGATACGAATTTGAATTATCGCTGGATTAAAGCGGACTTTACTTTAAAATAATCACGGGCAGATTTTTTAGTAAAAGAAAAATCCTACGTTTTTCTGTTGGCCCCAAGACCCCTAAAGAGAGAGTTGGGGGCAGGGAGAGCCCGCCACGCCAACTACTAGTTGTACCGAGTAACAAGTATTGACTTGTTTGCGGACTTCACATCTTTTCGAAATATTTGTTATTCCTAAACTAAGCAGGTTTCTTCTATCCATCCATCCATTACAGCTTATAATAGTCCACTGCTGAACATAGGCCTCCCCATAGATTGCCTCATAGGGGGGATTTTGCCATAGTTGCCACGTTTGGCTAGAGAGTTAGCAACCGCAGTTTTTAACCGACTTCAAAAAGGAGGAGGTACTCAATTCGACTGTATTTTTTATGTGAACCGATTTTGATGATTATTTTTTTTATTTGCTGGTGCTTCTCATATGGTTCCATATAAATTTGATCAAGGTCTTGTGACCTGGTAGGTTTTGAGTTATCTTTAATAATTTATATTGAAGTCAGTTGTACAAAATTTTTAATTTTACCTCTTGTTTATTTTTAGTCGTTATTAGGAACATTTTGCTGCCCATCTCCTGATTTGTTTCCCTCTGACTTACGACACCCACGGAATGAAAAGAGGTAGTGGATATTCTTACACCGCCACTACACGGAAACCACGGTACACGGTTTCCTCACGGTGTTTTTATTCACTGCCGTGCACATAGCAAATCCACAGGTAACAATTGCTGGCGGCGGTGATCGATCTCTCGGGGATTTGCCGGTGCACTATAAATTTATAAGCTGAGTGCTTACACTCTGATGTTTTTAGTATTTTCATTTAATTCTTTTCAAGTAAACTTTAATTTTATCGGAAGAAAGCAGCACGCTTGATAACTCTTGCGAAAAGTAGAGTTCTTAGATAAATATTAAAGCAACAAATCTGCAGTTGCTTTAACTGTGGAAACGTTTAATTATTCATTTAATGTAGCTGTACCGTAAAGTGGAGCATTTTGTATAAACATGAATGCCCTATAAGGTAATACTTACTTACTGCTTTTTAATACATGCATTTTATTAAAGAAAGTACATAATAAAGAATCGGCCTACACATATCCCACTGTTGGGCACTCTTCTCTCATTTCTGATAAGGTTTTTGTAGTAGTGGGAGTGAAAGCTGCCCCAACGTATGCCGGTGGACTAAATCAAAATATTTTTTTTTATTTCTCAGCCGTGCACCATTTCTGCATGTGCAAAAATTTGAAGACATTTTTGAGAAATGGGTTCCTCATGTTTGCATTCATCGTCAATAATAATTTCATTGGTCTCGGCTGGAATCGAACTTCGTTTACTTGTTAACATGAAATTTTAAGGTGAGAGCTAATTATCTAAGCTACCACACACCTTTATATAAACAATATGAAATTTGACGGAAATAATAATTTAACTGTAAATAATTAGAGTGTAACAATTTGCCAACATCTGTTTTTCCAACCTCCTGTTCCGCAGGTGTCGTGAGATGAGACAAAAGGTAACAAACCAGGAAATGGGCAGGAGCATCTTGCTGGTCTTGAATAAAAAAAACTGCGGTTGCCAACGTGCCTACCAAAGGTGGCAACTATGACAAGTATCCTTATAAGTCAATCTATAGGGAGGGCTATGTACAGCAGTGGACTTTGATAAAGAATAGGAATGAATCAGTGTCTTTCTATCTGAATAAAAATAGATTTCTTCAAGGAAATTATAGGTTACGTCGCTACTTATCATCAAGTATTATTAAAGTCAAGCAGTGCAAAAAATAAGTAAAAAATATTTTAATCTAAAGAAAAAGTAAAACTAGCCTAAAACCGTACCCGCAACTAGGCAATGCCCACTTTTAGGTTTTGCCGGGATTATGAAACAAGAGGGAGTCCACCGTGCGGTTTCAGTCAGACTGCAGACATCACATTCGCATATACTCGAAATATTTTAAATTTCCCTGACATGTACGATGTTTTGCTTAAACGAAAACACTGAATGAGCAATTATGATTGCAATTAACATTTTAGTATAACTTATTTTGGCTGACCCTTAAGTTATCATGGTTGTATAATAGAGTTCGCAAATTAATAATGTAATTAACTTAAAAACAGTTTTCGCAGTCTATTAGATACGACTTTGTACGTGAATTATTCTAATATCCAACGCTCATTATGCAATTTCTCGTGGAAGCGGAAGTCATTTCTGTTCTACACGTCTCTATGTTAATTATTCGCGAGAACTTTGTAATTAGTAAAACAACTTTCGCTTTTTGAAATATATATTGACGTGACAACGTCTTATAAGTGGTTGCCGAATGACACTTCAAGAAACTGCGTTACGCTCCGCTCACGTTATGCGCTCACAATGAGAGCGAGTGAGAGGCACGCGTCCCTTCCACTCAGGCATGGTTAGCCCGCCTAAGAGCGAGAGAGACAGACATAATAAAATTATTTTACCACTCAAAGTCGTTGTCACGTAAAACTTTCGCCCGTATACCGACTTTACAGGCAACCAATTTTTTATGCCTGATTTTTATATGACGAAAAGCATTATATTATATTTATAGCCTATCAAACGTGCACAGCTGAATAAAGGCCTCGTCAATAGATTTCTTCATAGGGTGATATTTGCAACAGTTGCCACGCTTGATAGGCGGGTTAGCAACCGCAGTTTTTTTATTAATTTGAGTTAATACTAGGAAAATGCTGTTGCCATTCCCTGTTTTAGTTTTTACAACCACGAGACTATATCTGGTTGTGTATATTTTTTCATGACAAAAATCATTTTTGAAATACAATACTGCTCACGACGATGCATCATACTCACGATGCACCAATAGTTTATAATAAGACAGTAATTCGTACGCTATGAAACGGACCGTTTAAAAAACGATACGTTTGTTGAATATATGACTGACTAGCTTTTGCCCGCGACTTCGTCCGCGTGGAGTTCGGTTATATCGCGCCCATGTGTGAAAAAGAGTCTGCTGGTACAAGCCATAATTATAACTGGATGTCGCGGGCAAAAGCTGGTAAACTGAAAACTTTATACACCACATTTTTTGCTAATCTATTACTGTGTGCCAAAATTATCAGACTACTGGGCGAGCTTACGCGTGAGCAAGCCTCATAGAATTGCCCGTGTGAAAAACAATTTTCTCTCAAGTCTATACCCGCAAATTTTAATGTCTGCCCTTGTGATTTGTTTATGGTCATTGCAAAGCAGACTTTGAGGGGAAACTGTACTCAATTGAATTCAAAGGGAAGATCATTCGGAATCAAGGGAATTCTTGGTACAAATATAGTTTCCCCTTGCGCACATCCAGTTATAATTGTGGCTTCCATTACATTGCGATGTAACGCTTTTACTTTTAGTCTGGTTCCGTTGCACAGTTGAGGAGGTTTTAAATTTCGCAACAACATAACAGGAGTGCCCACGAGCAAAATAAGCTTATGATGTGGAAGACCCGATGGTTTCAGTGAATTAAGAAATTCGACAGGGTAGTTAATTGCTTCATCTGTGTTTCACACCATTTCTTCCCCTCAAAGACATTAACAGTATATCGTTAATTGCCGCTGCTTGGTCGTTTTCGGGGTTAGTATGGCACGTTCACATAACCATTACATTGGCTTATCGTGGATACGAGCAATATCTGGGTAAATTTTGGGTATTAACTCCTGTAACATAAATACAACTGTGCACAAATTATCAGGGATGGTTGTCCGTCATTTATCGGGTAATCACCGTTGCCGATTTCAAGTTGGAGATTCGCAAATCCACCAGCAGACTCTTTTCTCCTAAGTGTACCCATATTTTCCGAGAGCTTGAGGATTTCAATTAGAGGCCATAAAGTGAATCTCTTAAGACACGCCTTAACTTCATCTGCTCTATTTCCTTTTGGTAGAGTCTGTCTAAAATCTACAGCCAGCAAAACTTTTACACCACCCATTAACTTCTTATTTCCTCTTATATCTTGTAGAGTTCTGTTAAATGAATCTACGCCACCTTATGAGCCATAGTTATTTCATCCCACACTATCATTTTCGTATATTTTAATACTTCAGCATAATTACTTTGTTTCGATATATTACAATCAAAGTATCAGCTATTGTTAAATTGAGTGGTAACTTGAAGGTAGCATAAGGAGTTCGTCCACCTCAAGCGGTGTAGCTGCGATCCCAGAAGAAGCTATAGCCAAAGCAATACCGCGAACTTCTAACTTTGCTAATAGCAAATTTATGAGGAATGTTTTGCCTGTTCCACCGGGAGCATCTAAAAGAATATTCTACTCTCATTTCATTCAATTTTGTGTTAATTTGATTGTAAACTGCTTTTGTTTGTCATTCAGTGATCCTTCATTATTTTTAACTGTGTTTTCTAATGACGCTAAGTCGTAACTTGTCTCTTTAAGAAACTCTCTATTTTCAAATTGTTGTTCTTTGCTTGGCTGAGGTAACCTATACTCTTTTAGTAGCCGACCACCCAACGCTAATACAGCATCTTCTATTACCGAAAGGCATTTATTAAATACCACATCTGTTATGTGATCTACATCCACATCTCCCTGTCTTTCTAATTGCCTTTTAAAATCTTTAGATAGGTATTCTTTGAATTTATCCCAAAGGCTTAAAGGTCTGATACTTGGCAGAACACTAAAATTATCGTAAAAGATCCCGATCATTTGCGGTGATTGGCAAAGTGCTGCCTCTTCCATTGCTGCGAACAAATGCTGATCATCTTCAAGCAAGCCGAGAGCTTTGCACGCTGATTGGAACGTGGAATATTCATGACCATCTATAGTTTTATCGCTTCAAACGAAATTGGGCCCCGGATCTCATGAAGAAGCATGCGAAGGTGATAACATTCTGTATTGTTCGGATGCACAGTATAAACCATGCCCAGAACGTGCTCTTTTTCACCCTGGCCAGCCTTCAACGTTTGTTCCTCTCTTTCTCCTTTGGAACTTTCTTTTATCCCAAACGTAGTATGCAGGTACTTCTAGGTAGAGCAATGTTTTGCAAAGTTATCCACTTTACACAAATCGAAAAAGGATAGGAGTGTGGTTGTTGGAGGACTATTCACTCTTTCAATCAGATTTTGCTCATTAAAATAAACCCTTTGCATTTTCCAATTAAACAGCAAGTGGACTACGGGAAGAAACGCTCATGAATGGGAAATTCAAGGATTCGCCATACTGCCTCTGATAAACTTATATATCTTCCACTTGTGTAGGTTTTATCTTTTTTATTTTAACTTTTGCTTTAGAGAATGAAGGATGTTCTCATTCTCTAAAGCAAACGATGCCTAGTCTGAAACTTCAGTTACGTATTTACAGACGTATTTTATTGATTTCACCGAATGACAATATTCCACATTTAAGTGAGCGTTAAATGTTTTTAATAATACTGGATTATAAGGGACTACCCAGCGATTATCTATGGTTGTACTTTTGATATCAACAGAGAACCCACCGTCATCTAGTAAACGTCTCTAGTACTGCGGATAACCGTCTTCACCAGTTTGAGTTTCCTTATGAGAGCCCTGAGGTATCGTTTACTGCACATGTTATCCTTCATACATGGTGACTTTCGATTTAAAGTTTCACATTGACCATGTCATATTACATTTAAAGATTTCGTGAAGCTCTGGGTCACGTTTGGGATCGGTATTGCAGCACAAATTATATTGTCGATTTGATCCGAGTAATACGTTTGTAAAGCCATAAAAGAATATGAATATGTGGAAGACCTCTCTTTTGCCATTCCGTTGAGTAGTTGCCCTTTGTCAATAAATTCATGATCTTTTTCACCTTTAGTTGAAACACCCTCAATTATATCGAGATTGTGTTCCTTGAAGCAATTGCTCTTTTATTTCGTCCCAGCGAGGATTGCATGTGAAAGTGATAAAGGATCAGGCCGGCCGTAATTCTAACATAGGTCATAGCGTCCTGTGTTCTTTCGTGCATATACCTAGGTCCCCGTAAAGATGATGGAAGGACAACCATTTGTCCTAGTTGGTTGGCTTCTGCGTCTTGTCGTCCAATAGCATCTTTTAAATGAATGTAACTATCAGCACGTAATTTGGCTTGATTATTTTGATATAATTTAATCTCTCTGTTTCTATTTTGGCGTATTCATCCACCAAATATTGATTAAAAAGGTACGATATTTGACTAAATAGTTATCTTCTCTTTCTTTAATAATTATTCTATACGAATAGAAACTTTCAGAAGAGACAGTTTTATTAAGCGGCAACTTAGTTGTGGGATCGCGTTATGGTATGTTAATTGAATACCCATCATCCCCCAGCAAAACATCAATGGATACTGTAGCGCATCATATGCTTGATGTATCTCACTAATACGCTGAAGTGAATTACTTCGGCTCTAGAGGATGATGTCCCTTCGATCAAATTGTTGATCCACTAACACTAAAGCCACCTCTATGTTCTTCTGGTGGTTTTTATCAGCATGTATGACAACTTTGTATGACTCTGAAGGAGGGGCTTTATCAATGGCACATTTCAGATCTTTTATATATGGGTTCACTTGATGCAGCATATTCTGAATTGTTTGATTAAATTTGACTTTAATTTAGGAAATTTAGAACATCTAATCTTTGCTTCTCGATCATAGGAGAGGACAAAATATATTTGAAGGTACTGAGCGTCATATTCGGCTTCTGGTAATATACTTCCAATTAAATGGTAGACCTGGCCTTGTACTTTAAAAGTCGGTGAAGAACCATCTGCTGTTACCTGTTTACCACCAAAGAAAGTCTTCTGGAAACAGGCATTATATTTACGAATATTACCCATAAAATGGTCAATATCTGGGTGTAGATCATTAATCAAACTAAAGAGTGGTTCAGGCACTTGTTTAAACGAATCAAGTTGCACTTTTCCAGCACTGCAACACATACCAGGTGTCTCATCCTTCCATTTCAGCGCATTGCACCACTGACACTTTTATGTCATAGAACCCAAAGCTACACTGCTGTCAGTTCTATAAGCAATATCAGGGTCATACTCCATAGCGGAATGGACCTTGTTTTTCCATAAACGCAGTGTATTGTTTTCCTCATACCGTGACTGAATTGCTCTATGCACTTGTGGATTCGCAGTTTGGTAATTTGCAACAGCTTGCCTGTACATCAGGATTTTTATGATAAGCGGACACAGCTTCACGATTTGAATCTGGCTTGTTCTGATTATATCTTTCTTGTGCACTTTTAATTGACTTTTTCTTGTGTAATTAGTAAATCTGGACCTTCGTTTATTTTCCTTTTTTTCATATTTTAATGTCGACGATACAGATTGCTGGTTGGAGATGATATTTTACTGTTTACAAAAGATGTAACAGTTAAATGGTCAAGCTCTGAAAAAGGATCACGCTCTTCGACAGGTACCTCCATGCGACGCTGTGTTATTTTCTTCGCAACAATAGGCAGATAGGCGTCTTAGGCGATTAGATAAATCATGGCTAAATCGTGATCACCTTACTGGACAGATATTTGTTCCGGACTCTGTGTATAGCAGACCGTTTCGATATACTTCAAACCGAAACGGAAATATTAATCCTGCAGCTACCAATTCACAAAGTCCACCGTAATTTTCATTTTTTAACATGTCGGCTGAATATTCATTTGCTGTTGAATAATTATCGCCATTTCTGTCGTGGGTCATAAATGAAAATCTAGGCCGATCATTTACCACAAATCTAACAATTTGTGAACGCACCAACATCGCATTTTCTTGGGTTCCGTACATTAAAAATGAAAGAGCACGAAAAAACAGGCGCCGTCACCTATAATGGGGACGACAGTATGTTCTTCCATTTTCCTTTAATATTAAGAGTTTCTGTAGTCATTTTTCAGTGGGAAAAATACTTTATCAACAATACCTAATCACAGCAAATCGAAATCGAATCACAGCAAATCGAATCCGAAACACGAAGCAAATCACACTTACACTAAATTGTTTATTAATTTCTTTTATTTCATTCATTATAAACTGTAAACAACATGACTATTTTTATACATCTAGTTCATCGATAATGGTAACATCGATGTTTTGAGTAGGATAAACATCGAACATCGATGTTGAGCTATCGATGCCAACATCGATGTCATCATCGATGTTTCTGCAACATCGAATCAATCAATACAAAAAATAATCAATATCAATATCATCCCTAGTCGAAGTCTAGTCAAATATCCATTAACAGTGAATAGGTACCGTATGTGGTACAGGTTGAAGCGCTCATTCACCATTCACTTTATATTAGTTCGAAAAAACACAACGTTACCGCGTTCTAAAACGATACCAACGCCATCTATTGGTAGGGATTGGAACTTGAAGATCAATACAAAATAGGTAGGTACCTAAGTATTTCTTTTGGTTTTGCCATTTTATTAATTTGTAAAAAAATATATTTTGTTTGGTTGTTTATTTTCATTGTTTTTTAATTTTTAAATTAGTATTTTTTGTTCAGGTGTAATTTTGTGCAAATTTTTTGTACAAATCTTCTTGTCTATTTTGTTTTATGTTTTTGTGTAATAAAAGTATATTCTATTCTATTCTAATAAATTAAGTTTAAAATCCATTCTTCCATCCATGTTGGTTTCAAACCATAATCGATGCCATTTTCGTAATTAACGTCCATAAAAAAAAACATAAAACGACACCCATATTGACATTTCAACCACATCGCACCCCCACAGGGGATGATGGTAGGTATTTCCCGTCTGCTACGTTGGATTTTGAAATAGTTGTTGTTTTCGTAATCAGCGACCCGATAAACCATAAAAACGATACTAACGTTGATTTTCAGAATTTGTCACCCCTTTTCCACCTTTTAGGGGTTGAATTCTGAAAGAGCCTGAAACACTTGTTTACTTATTTATTGATAGGAGTACTCCTGTGAAGTTTCGAATAAAATAGTTTAACTAATCTTGTTTCCCCATACAAACTTTCAACCCCTTTTTCACCCCCTTAGGGGTTGAATTTTCAAAAACTCTAGGATACGTAATTGTTTATTTCTAATCGTTAACCTAAAAACAAAGTTTCAGGCTTCTGGCGCTAAAAATGACGGACTTCCATACAAACTTTTAACCCCTTTTTCACCCCCTTAGGGGCTGAATTTTTAAAAATCCTTTCTTAGCGAATGCCTGCATCATTACAACTGTCTGTATGCCAAATTTCAGCGAAATCCGTTCTGTAGTTTCGGCTGTGCGTTGATAGATGAGTCAGTCAGGCTTGCCTTTTATATATATATAAAGAAAAGATTCTTACTTTAAAAAGTTTTCGTGATAGTTTGATGGATAGCATTAATGATAAAAACGGCGGGATAATGGTGGCTTAAGTACTATTTACATTTAAATCTAGACTTAGCAGAACTGTTTAGTTCCGTTTCATAGCATACGAAGTGCTGTTTTATTATAAACTATTGGTGCATAGCATAAGCCGTCGTGAGTTTTAGAGCTAAATTAGAGACAAAAATATATAATTTTTGTCACAATTATTTTATAATTTTACAAATAATCGTTACCATCATAGCCCATCACTTTGACATCTTTCGGGAAGCTTACTTCCTCATCGGCTGTCAGTTCTTGGAGTTATATGGTTGGCCCATTGCCCCTTCATCCTACTGATCCGGTGCGATGTTAATGTTCTTGTGCAGATACCACGATCACAGATTCACGATTTTTTTCAAAATAAAACCTTTGTTCTTTCCAAATTAATATGTACCTACTAAAATGGGTTTAAATTAAACCTCTGTTCTTGAAGGAACCAGAAAAAAACAACGGGAATATTTTTCAAAATCTTAGGTTATAATAACTATAATGAACTGAATAAGTGGCGCAAGTATGAGTCTCTGCGAGATGACTACATATTTGTGCCATTTGCTGTAGAGACTATCGATCCGTGGGGTTCACGTGCGGTGAAGTTCCTAAAGAAACTGTATCCGTGAATGGTCGTCACTGCTAGTGATAAGAGGGCTAGTTCTTTTCTCGCTCAAAGGCTAAGTATAGCCTTTCAGCAAGGAAACGCAGCCAGCGTTTTTGGCACGATACCGGAGGGAGTAAGACTGTATGATAATTTAAGTTTTGGAACGAAGTTCCTTATCGGACGGTACGAATTTGGCGGATGGGGTCTAGGCGAGAAAAAGTGTAAGATTTTTCCGTCACGACCCCTTCTGACGTAGTGTAGACAGCCTTGGCGGCTATAAGGAAGCGAGATGGAATAATATCTATCTCCTCGCACTTTTTCTTATCTTGCCATGAAAGAAATATTATTTTATTTTAAATGACGCTTCATTTTAATAGACGCTAGTAATTCATTTATTTGTTTTTGTCAATAATATAATACGTTTATCAATAATAATATACTATGAAAGGAACTTCGTTCCAACCGAGTGTTCCACGACACTCACGCATGTTTTTTTTTAGTTATAGTTTTTCTTTATTATAGTTTTTTTTTAATATTACTCGTATATATATTTCATTTATAATATATATTGGTTATACAAAAGAGTTTAAAAACAAGTTGCTAGCGATTACCTTTTTCTGATGGGAAAATTATCAACCATATCTACACTAATATTATAAAGAGAGAAAACTTTGTTTGTTTGTTTGTTTGTTTGATTGTAATGAATAGGCTCATAAACTACTGGACCGATTTTAAAAACTCTTTCACCATTCGAAAGCTACATTATCCACGAGTAATATAGGCTATATTTAATTTTGAACAAAAATAGGGTTCCGTAAGATATTAGGTTTTTCGGACACAAGGTGTAAAAATCAACCAAAAAGTTACTTATTTTGCGTACCCTGCCTAAACTATTAAAGATAGAACCATAAAATGTTCTAAGTAATTGTAGATCTTATAAATATCTACAAAAGTCCGACACACTATACCTATCTATGTCGAGGTGAGCACAATAACCATTTTTATTGAAAATCTTGATTTTTTTGGACTACATTTAAACGCGTTTATTTTACTCATGCTATTAATCCTTATCAAAATAAATTATTTTATCACTAAGTAAAGTTAATGTAGATAATATTTGGTCTTTGAATGATTAAAATTGGACGTTTGGTTCTGAAGTTATAGCGAAATTAAAATATTACGATTTCTGCTGCACGGCCCGTTGCGAAGTAGGCGTTACCAAGGCCCGGTGAGCGTGTGGGAGGGGGAGTTTAGATCTATGAGTAAGGTACCCGCGCGGCTCAGTCGCGCGGTCGGCTCCACGCAGCGGTCGTGCGTGAAGTCTAATAATTTACGTGCGATTTTTGGGTTTCGTTCTTTAAACTACACCTACGCAAAAGTTCTTCTCAGAGCTAAACAACAGTTCTTCTTAGAGCTAAACAACAGTTCTTAGAGCTAAACAACAGTTCTTTTCAGGGCTAACCAACAGTTCTTTTCAGGGCTTACCAACAGTTCTTTTCAGGGCTAACCAACAGTTCTTTTAGAGCTAGAATATTACACGCTAATAACATTATCTTAAACATTTGAAAATGCCTAAGAGAGCCAGGTCTCAACTTTCTAAACATAGTTCTCAAGCACGGGCAGCAAAAATACGTCGTATGGAGAATCTTCACCTGAACGTTCACAACGCCTTGCTGAACAAAATCAGAGAAACTCTCAGGTACGCGCACGAGAGTCGAGTGTCGAACGTTCACAACGCCTTGCAAAACAAAATCTGAGAACCTCTGAGTTACGTGCACGAGAGTCGAGGCTGGAGCGTTCCCAACGTCTTCATGAACAAAATGTAAGAACCTCTGACTTACGCGAACGAGAGTCGAGTGTCGAGCGTTCGCAACGCCTTGCCGTACAAAGCTTGAGAACCTCTGAGCTACGCGCTCAAGAGTCGAGGCTGGAGCGTTCCCAACGTCTTCATGAACAAAATGGGACCTCTGACTTACGCGAACTAGAGTCGAGTGTCGAGCGTTCGCAACGCCTTGCCGTACAAAGCTTGAGAACCTCTGAGCTACGCGCTCAAGAGTCGAGGCTGGAGCGTTCCAACGTCTTCATGAACAAAATGTAAGGACCTCTGACTTACGCGAACGAGAGTCGAGTGTCGAGCGTTCGCAACGCCTGCCGTACAAAGCTTGAGAACCTCTGAGCTACGCGCTCAAGAGTCGAGCCTGGAGCGTTCCCAACGTCTTCATGAACAAAATGTAAGAACCTCTGACTTACGCGAACGAGAGTCGAGTGTGGAGCGTTCGCAACGCCTGCCGTACAAAGCTTGAGAACCTCTGAGCTACGCGCTCAAGAGTCGAGGCTGGAGCGTTCCCAACGTCTTCATGAACAAAATGGGACCTCTGACTTACGCGAACGAGAGTCGAGTGTCGAGCATTCGCAACGCCTTGCCGTACAAAGCTTGAGAACCTCTGAGCTACGCGCTCAAGAGTCGAGCCTGGAGCGTTCCCAACGTCTTCATGAACAAAATATAAGGACCTCTCAGTTGCGCGAAGAGTCGAGTGTCGAGCGTTTGCAGCGACTTAGAGCTCAGGCAGAGACAGCAGTTGTCCACAAATAGAGTTCGCAATCAATTTTAGCTAACAGCAACAGACTGGCTTTCAGATATGATCCGCAGTTTGATTATGCACAACAAGCGTCCGTCCAAATCAGGTCATGAATAAGATCTGCTCTAACTGCTCTGCCAAGAAATGGGCGGACGAACCTAATGGTATGTGCTGTGCTTCAGGTAAAGTTTGTCTTCCTAACCTGCAGGAGCCGCCACAACCAATAAAAAATCTTTTGACTAATAACCATCCATTATCTGGGCATTTTTTAACAAACATACGTAAATACAATAGTCTTTTTCAAATGACTTCGTTTGGCGCAAAAGAAATCAGGGAAGGAAATTTTATGCCCACTTTTAAAATTGAAGGACAAGTGTATCATCTAATTGGTAGCCTTTTACCACCATCAGGCCAAAACCCACAGTTCTTGCAAATATATTTTATTTCGGATGCAGACCAGTTATCGTTGCGATCAAGCATCGCACCAACCTTAAAAATGGATTTAATTCACAAATTACAGACCGCTTTAAATAATCATAACGTGTACATACGAAGTTTTAAACAAAACTTAGAACTTAACTCCTCAGATAATTTAAAGTTAATTATTCATTCAGATCGCACTCCACAGACAGCACACAGAGGCAGATATAATGCTCCTACTGTAAACGAGGTAGCTGTTCTCTTGGTTGATGAAGATAAAGGTCCCAGGGATATAGTCTTACACGGTAGAGACGGGCAGCTCAAAAGAGTTTCTGAGCTACATCGGTCCTATGATCCACTACAGTATCCTATAATGTTTGTGACAGGAGAAGACGGTTATTATTTGACTATCCCTCAGCAGGGTTCTGCGCGTAATAAAACTGTTTCGTGTATGCAATTTTATGCATTTAGATTAATGATTAGAACTAACTCATTTAATCCGTTACATTATTACAGAGACTTATTTAGTCAATATTGTGTTGACATGATGGCGAAAATGATATCGGAAAGATTAAATTATATTTGTCGGAATCAACAAAGACTGAGGGCTGATGACTACATTCATCTCAGAGATGCCTTAAATCATGACGCAAATGTTGACCCATCAAATATCGGTCAACATGTCATATTGCCATCGTCATTTACGGGTTCTCCGCGTTTCATGCACGAGAAAACGCAGGACGCGATGACGTACGTTCGAAATTATGGTAGACCTGACTTATTTGTCACTTTTACATGTAACCCGAATGGCCTGAAATAAAAGCCGAGTTGTTACCAGGACAACGGTCTTTCGACCGTCATGACATAATTTCACGTGTATTTCATTTAAAGATGAAGAAATTCATCAAATTATTTGTCAAAGAACAGATATTCGGTAAAGTAAAATGTTATATGGCAAGTGTGGAGTGGCAAAAGCGCGGTTTACCTCATTGTCATTTGCTGTTCTGGCTAGAAACTAAAATACAACCAGATGAGATCGACAGTGTCATAGTTAGAGCCTGATCAACAAATTGATCCGGTACTACACGACATTATAACTAAAAATATGGTACATGGACCCTGCGGAGAACATAATTTAGCTGCACCATGCATGAAGAACGGTGTCTGCACAAAAAATACCTCGCCGTTTCGCATGAACGATACCCAGACCGGAGAGGATGGGTATCCAGTTTATCGTAGGCGCGATACAGGAAATGGCGGTCGGAGCACTACGCTACAAATCAGGGCAACACGGTGACGATAGATAATAGGTGGATTGTTCCATACCCCCGCTACTATGTAAGACTTTTAACGCTCATATAAACGTGAGTATTGCCACCTGTCCAAGCCATTAAATATATATGTAAGTATATAAATAAAGGTTCAGATCAGGCAACTTTTAGCCTTAGAAACCCACACGATGAGGTCGAAAACTATTTAAATGGCAGGTACATACACATCTGAAGCTGTCTGGCGCTTATTTGAATTTCCCATTCACGAGCGGCATCCTACTGTAGTGCATTTGGCCGTTCATCTAGAGAACGGTCAAAGTGTATTTTACACCAGGGACAGCTCATCAAGTTGTCCAAAACCCACGCAATACCACATTACTGGCATTTTTTGCTCTCTGTAATGAAGATGAATTCGCGAAAACTCTTCTGTATCATGAAGTCCCGCAATACTATACATGGGCAAATAATACATTCACTAGAAGGAAGCGTGGTGAAGATGTAGTTGGACATCCGGGGATAAAAAAGATGCCGCTTTAGGTAGAGTCTACGGGATACATCCATCCCAATCAGAGTGTTTTTATCTTAGGATTCTACTGCACCACGTACGCGGTCCGACCTCATTTGCATACCTTAAAACTGTAAACGGTATTGTCAAAGAGACGTATCAAGCAGCTTGCCGTGACCGAGGTTTACTTGAAAACGATGATCATTGGGGTAACACTTTAAGCGAAGCTTCGTTATCACATTGTCCAAAAAACTAAGGAGTTGTTCGTAGTCATACTTTTATTTTGTCAACCATCGGAACCATTGAAGTTATGGGATACTTTCAAAGATCAGTTCTGTTAAGATATTAGACATCGTATCAGACAACAAAATCAGGATAACACTTCACCCTTCACTGAAGTAATTTATAATGAAGTATTAATTGAAATAGAAAACAAACTTCTAGAACTAAGGACAAAATTTAAGTGATTTTGGATTACCTTCTCCTGTTCGTACCCAGAATAATACTATTGACACAATGGTACAACAGTATAACAGCAATGATCTAACAGCGTTTGTTAATGACAATGTGCCAAAATTAGTACCAGATCAAAGACATGCTTATGAGACTATTGTGACAGCGTGAACAATAACATGGGAGATTATTTTTTGGACGCACCAGGAGGCACCGGAAAGACTTTTTCGCAAATTTGATACTTGCTAAGATACGGCAATCAGGGAAGATAGCGATTGCAGTTGCTTCGTCAGGAATTGCTGCAACTCTTTGAACGAAGGAAAACTGCTCACTCTACGTTTAAACTCCCGCTATCCGTATCTTTAGATCAACGGTCTACGTGCTCTATTCGGAAAAATGGGCCTCTTGGTAAGTTGCTGCAAGACGCGTCGTTGGTAATATGGGATGAATGCACCATGAGTCATAGAGCTCATGTGGAGGCCGTGGACCGTACTTTAAAAGACCTCCGAAGCTCTGCTAATGTCATGGGTGGTATTACTTTTGTATTTTCTGGAGATTTCCGACATACGCTTCCTGTCGTCAACAGAGGTACGCGAGCAGATATTATGAAGGCATGTTTAAAATCGTCTCACCTTTGGACATCTGTTCAACATTTGAATTTGCGTACTAATATGAGAGCTCATCTACATGGAAATACGCATAGCAATTTTCCACAACAGCTGCTGAAACTGGGAGAAGAAATTTTTCCATCTTTAAATTTGGGCACGATTATGCGGTTACTTTGGATGAGTCTCTAGGGCAAATAGTCTATAATTTAGATAGTCTGATAGATGCTATATATCCTGACATCGAAAACTTACATCAAAATGATTTTCGTTGGCTGTGTTGTAGAGCAATAGTTTCTCCCAGGAATGAAACAGTCAACGAAATAAACAATTTAATTATGCAGAAAGTACCGGGTGAAGTTAAGTGCTATAAATCCATAGACACCGTCACTAACATCGAGGACGCAGTGCACTACCCCCAGGAATTTTTAAATTCTCTGAACCCCGCTGGGCTTCCACCTCATGAACTGTCGTTAAAAGTTGGCACGCCGATAATGCTTCTCAGAAATTTAAGACCCCCCAACATGTGTAATGGCACGAGACTTCTTATAAAGGAGCTAAAAGATAATTTAATAGTTGCGAAGATTATCACCGGCCCTGCAGCTGGTGAATTAGCTCATATACCAAGAATACCCATGATCCCTACTGATTTGCCTATACCCTTCAAAAGGCTCCAATTTCCAGTAAAAATTTCTTTCACTCACGATAAACAAATCCCAGGGCCAAACATTCAAATTAGTAGGAATTGATTTACGAAAAGAATGTTTACGCATGGGCAACTTTACGTTGCCCTATCACGGTCAGGGCTCCCGACCATCAGTATATTGTTACCAGAAAATAATATAACGTCAAATGTTGTGTATAGAGAAGCTCTACAATAATAGCTTAAGTTTTCTATCCTAAAACAACAGGTTGCACTCCGGGACTTAACAAATAACATCCACAGAAAGAAAATCTGTTCAGCCTGCGGATAGTGACTGCTTCGTCGATGTTAGTGTCGGTGTCTGTGAATTGACCTGGGAATCATTTTGTTTGCTGACCGTGTCTTTCCTGGGTAGGCTTTTTGCAGCGGTAACCGACATCCACGCGGGCGGAGCCGCGGGCGACCGCTAGTATTTGTATATTTTCTCGGAGCTTGTTGTAATGACTCCGTGGAGTCGATTAATTCATTATTTATTACGAATATTGCTAAATATCACATTATGGTAATAAAATTTAAAAAAGTAGGTAATTTTATAAAATTAAGCGAGGAAAGAACTTACAGCCCACCTCATGGTAAGTAGCTACTGCAGTCCATGAACCCCTGCGGCTAACTTCAAACAAAGAAGGCTACGTTGTCAAGCACTGCTATTTGGCGGCAAAAATAGGAAAGCGGGCGTTACCTACACAGACGAACTTCTAGTGCCTCCTAATATCGACATATATTGATCCCCATAAGATATTATGGTATTTCCATTACCGCCTATTCCGACACGAAATGGAGTCTAGGATTTTCTTACGCCGCCACCTCTCGTCACAGGGCCAAGTCAATATTCACCAAGTCAAGATGACTTGGTGAATATTGACCAAGTTGCTTATGTTCTCTGACAGATGTTGTATAAATTATACAGTGGGCTTGCTGTATCAAGCTAAGTTTGAAAACTTATAATCAAATTTGTAATAGTGAGTTCCAACATACATGCCCTAATCTAATCAAGTATCAGCTATGTGAAACAAGAGATTTAAAAAATGTATGTATCGATATTTTAACATAACAAGGAATAATCTAAAAAGAAATAAAAAAATTTTACGTGGTAGAGCCATGCTGCAGCTATATTAGTAGTATAGTTGTAGTACGAATGGGTCGGCTCGACCGGGGAAGGACCACGCTCTCACAGAACACCAGCGTAAAATAGCAGCTTAACACTGCTGTGTTTCGTATGGTGAGTGTTGAGAACCGGAGACCCTTTTTACTGGAAAAGAGGCATTCCATCTTAGTCCTCACGGGTGACAACGCATCTGCATTTTGATTCTTTATTGAAGATAGATGTAGATGTCTATGGGTCACAGCAAACACTTACCATCAGGTGGACTGTGTGCTCGTTTGTCACCTATCCTATAAAAAAAAAATTAAGCCATAAAATACATAATGGCTAAGATTTAAAGATAGGTATATCCAATTTTCGGATTAACTGTATCAGCGATAGAGTTGAGACCCAAAGTTAAAAAGTGTTATTATTGGAATCTTTTTATTTCGTAATTACCTAGAATCTGAAACCAACTTCAAATACAGATAGGCTACCGAGATGTTGTCATAACTAATAACTAAGGTATAGTGGGCTGAAGTGCTTGTTCCAGGTCGAAATATTTGCCGATGTGAAATGATTTCATGATACCTACAGGGGAAATTCTAAATTGATTATTTAAATTCCCATTCTCTACAAACCCATATATTTTAAACCATATATAATGAAATGTTTCACAGTATATAACTGTTTGACTTCCCATACCCTCCAAATCGGAAATCAGAACATAATTTATATGGGAAAAATTACAAATAGAGTACCATCGCCCTTTTTGTCTCATTCCTGCTCCTAACGTTCGTTAGCAAATCTAAAGACTGACACTCGTCGTAAAGATAGACGAATATAGACTGCAATAGAGTAGGTCACTGATTGTCCCGGGTGTGACGAACGTATACATTGGTTCAATACGTCACTCGGGGAGGCTCCTTCCATACCCCCTCTTATACCTTACAACTTAAAATATAGGTACAGCAAAGGACAAGCGAAAGACGCAGATATTTCTCAAGACGGAATTTTAAAATCTTTAGTAGTATTTGAACGTAGTATGCGGAAATAAACTCCGTCGTAAGGTATTTGCTAAGCATCGCACAAGCGTATGACTGGCTCTAACAATTTTTCTGTTTGTTACTGTCTCGGATTTTTAAAATTTGTTCAATGTAAACAATTGCGTCTAGTTTTGGTAGAGCCATGTTGCAGCTATATTATATCTGTAGAACAAATTGGTTGACTTAAACGGGATAGAATCATACTCTCACAGAATACCAGCGTAAAAAGTAATTCGCTTAAATGCCGGCAACGCACCTGCAATCCCACTGGTGTTGCAGTTGTTCATGGGCGGCGGTAGTTTACCATCAGGTTAGCTGCATGCTCGTTCGCCCCTTCGTATATAAAAAAGTGTCATACGGTGAGTATAAAAACTTTTTACGAGGTATTCCATCTTAATCCTTAGGGGTGACAACTCATCTGAAATTCTTAATCGAAGATAGATGTAGGTGTATATGGGACACAACAATATTTACCATCAGGTGGACTGAGTGCTCATTTGACATTCTTATTTTATATAAAAAAGCTTTAGAATTAGACATAAGATCGCGTATTTGATATTCAGTTTGAAACTTTTTAACGTTGCAGAGTTTTATGATACCGCTAGTACTTAAAAAATTTATCGATGCTCAAAGTGTCATGTGATATTTTAAGCGGAGACTCTAGTATTAGAACTGTGGTAGCTCAGGGGCTAAGCGCTCGCTGTTAAATTCATAATAAACGAGCAGTTAGGGTTTGATCTCCTCCAGCACCAATTAAATTGTTAATTGCAAGTAAAAAGAGTCTCTGGTTTCTACTGCTGTTTTTTTTTTATAAAATGGTGTGACAAACGAGCACACAGTCCACCTGATGGTAAGTGGATGCAGTGGCCCATAGACATCTACATTTATCTTCGATTAAGAATCAAAATACAAATGCGTTGTCACCCTTGAGGACTACGATGGAATGCCGCGTTTCCAGTAAAAAGGGTCTCCGGTTCTCTACACTCACCATACGAAACACAGCAGCAGTAATCCGCTATTTTACGGTGGTATTCTGTAAGAGCGTGTTCCTTCCCCGGTCGAGCCGACCCATTCCTGCTGCAACCATAATATAGCTGCAGCATGGCTCTACCACGTAAAAAAATATTATTGCTGCTGTTCCACGCTGGTATTCCGTTAGAGCTTGGTTCTTCCCCTTCGATTCGACCCATTCGTGCTACAACCATAATATAGCTGCAGCATGGTGATGACTTTTCATTATGTAGCTTAATTATCAACATTTATCACATTGTTGCGGCTTGTCACAAGTCTTGTTTAACAGAGGCTTTACAAGACACAATCTTGAAACACGTTCATCCTTCGACTTCATTCCAATTGAACATAAAAGTTGATTCGTAATTTTTACTACCATTACAGTTCTCCTGGCCTTTCTTTTCTACATTTGGTCCATAATCCGGAATGATTACATCGTCCTCTATTGGAAGCTGTGAAGATATGTCTTGCTTTTCCCACAGTTGCCTCCTAAGACACCCAATATAAGGTGATGGATTCTTTGACGGTGTCATGGCATTTCCACAGATTGAAGAAGTAAAAATGTTGTTAGTGTCTTACATAATGGATTGATTGCTTCAAAATAAAGTTGCAACATATTTGCATACATTCCGCTGGTGGGCACGGGCCTCCTCTCATTTATGGAAGGGTTCTGGAGCATTTTGTTAGTCAGTCTGCTCTAGTGCGTGTTATCGGACTTCACATATCCTCAGAATTTTTTTGCTCAGTCATACCGGTTTTCTCACGATCTTTTCCTTCGCGCCAAGGATGTGGTAAAACAGCACTTTTGCAACTAAACGATTTCATTGGTACCGGCGAGGGTCGAACCCGGGTTGCTCGCGTACTGTGAAATTTATGGATAGTGCTAGGCTCTTCAGCTACTAAAATTTTATAATGATAAGATTTATGTATGTATAAGAAGTTTTTCTAATATTTTCACATTTCAACTTACGCCCTGCAAAAAATATTAGATAATATAAGAATATCATATAGTTTTCAAGCATATAATAATGGTCATTTAAAATTATTACTGAACACACAAAGTTGGGCAATACTTTGAATACCTTTATTCTAGTACTTGGCTTAGTTCAAAGAGTAGTTTAAAGCAACTATTAAGGCTATGCTTATTCACTCAAAACTTGGGAGTATAAGTATTAATATAAAAAAAATTGCTTAATTTAAATCAAAAGCATCCGCTGTATTATTTTTCTAATAATGTCTTCTAGACCTGATACACGATCACGGCAGCCCGTCTCTCTCAGATAAGGCGGACAGCATTGTAGTGCACGAATGTGTGCGCAAAAACAGGTCCACTCTCATAGTCCGATGGGACGGCAATTCGACACGACCTGAGGGAGATCAGGTGCAGAAGCAACGGCTTTACGTGCTTTCCGAGGCACGTGGTGGAACACCGTTAATGTCTGACTCTGGACTACTACTTAAAATTTCTTCAGTGATATTGGTCTTATTAGACCTGCATAGCTGCTCGCAGAAAAAAAAACAACAATGATGTTAAACACGTGAATTTCAGCGTGCTTTAAATGGGGAGGAACCGAGTCCCGGAGAATCCATTGTTTTTCTAGGAATAACAGTTGACGCCAAGCTTTGTTTTGCAGAAGAGAGCCATAAGAGCACTTAATAGCCACAATCTAAAGCCCTCTCAATATATTTACGAAAATTTTATATGTATAGTGTAGTTTAAAAAAATAGTATTGTTTATTTTGTATCTATACAAGGTAGCAATACCAGTTACTCCACTGCAAAATATACTTTTTTTACACGACTCCATTAATCTATACAAATGTGATATACGTTTTTTAACAAAGTCCCAAATATATGCAGGGTAATATATCAAAAAGTTTAAAATTTTTATCAAACGAAGCCTGTACAAAAAAGGGTCGGTAAAAAATTAAAGAATACATGATTAATACGAACAATAAATAACCCATGGGAATTAAATGTTCACCAAGATGCTGCTTCTAAATGTTTTTGATGTTGTTTTATGTTTTGTGTTATTTTTTTAAATGTTTATATTGTCCAAAATCGTTAATTATTATTTAAAAAAAAACTTCCATTCTTTTCCTTGCTGACTTTTTAAAAATTACTATAATACACCTTTTGAATAAAAATGTATCCTATTCTTTTCTATAGCATCTTGCCACCAGGACTAAAGCTAGGAATCGAAAATAAATTTCATTTCCGCAAATAAATGAAATTCATGAAGTTATTTCTGCTATACTGCCTGTCTTTTATCCATCTCCCTTAAATTGAGCAAAGCAACCCTTGGAATAAAGCAGTGGGTGCCCTGCTAATTAGCGGCAGAAACAGGTAAGATGATACCAAATACTACGAGAAAAGGATTATTAACTTTTTTCGACGAAGAAAATATTCAAATTACAAGAAATCTATTCGTGTACTAAAATTAATCAATCTCAACAAGTAGTTATCGTAATTAGTCTGTAATAATTTATGATTTGCTCAAAACATGCTTGTTCCTAAAGTAGAATCATCATGGGGAAAATATGAATACTAATGTTCCCTGAATTATCTTTTAAGGAGAATTGATATAGAAAACAATCAGCGTTTTAGGATTTAATAACATCGAGAGTTCGTCACGTGTACTCCACTTCTTAACCCTCTATAAATGACAGGGACGTGAAAAATAAACTAAAATTTTATTGTAATATAATGTAAGTATATTTTTGTTGACATATTTATTTTAGGGACAGCTAAGCAGCTGAAAATACGGTATCCAGATAAAGACAGAATAAACATAAACCACAACATAATCATTGAATGGAGAGCGTTCGACGGAGCGTGTGGCGTAGTGGCACGTCCGGCATACTTATTGAGCTGCCGCTACTTAGAATGCTGTATTACAAAAGTGTATGTACTCGTGTATAATGCACGCTAAACGCTCCGCCTTGCTATACGTTCATTACTGAGTTTCTACAAAAAGGACTGATTGAAGAGCGTTCAGTCGAGCGTGCAGGGTAGCGGCGCGTTTGGCATATAATTTGAAATGCATCAAGCTGAATATTATAATACAAGTTGTATTATAATATTCCGCTTGTTGCATTTCAACAAAAAAAATAGAATAATCCTCTTAATAGTCTTGCGATTATTGTCACTTGACGAACTTTATCATTATCTAATTTTATTAATTTAGTACTAGCTGTGCTCGGAATACTTTGCATTACTTATTTTTTCTTACAAAAAAACACAAGTACAATAAGTACAAAAAGCATGTGGTTCTCAATTCAAAATGTTGTTTTATACATTATGTTATGTACTCGTGTGTTACGCGATATCCTCGACAATTGTGAACCTTAACTAATAGAATTAAACGTTACTTTGCAGAAATCCTTTATAACAAAGATGATAAAATTAATTAGCTAAGATCAGCGTAAAAAACGCGTGTCTTACGTAGTTTGAAGTGCACCTTTTCAAGCTCGTTAAAACACATTCACTCAAGTTGGTTAAGTTTGCTCACTTAGCGGTCTGTCATTACCGAAATTATTTCACGCGATGATGCCTCGTTTACAGTCGAAACACGTGTTGTATGGGTAGGCTCGACCGGGGTAGGACCACGCTCTCACAGAATACGAACATAAAATAGCAGCAAATGCTGCTTTGTTTCGTATTGTGAGTGTAGAGAACCGGAGACCCTTTTACTGGAAACGAGGCTTTCCATCTCAGTCCCCAGAGGTGACAACGCATCTGCATTTTGATTTTTAATTCAGGGTAAAAGTAAATGTCTATGGGCATCAACCACTTACCATCAGGTGGACTGTGTGCTCGTTTGTCACCCTTATTCTAAATATAATAAATATATTGACAGCGGTTCGTCTTTGAGGGAGGGAGGGAAGTTCTCTTCAAAGTAGGTAACACTCATCATTTTTATTTTTACGCGTATAGCTAATTAATTTTAACATCTTTCATTGTGAACATATTTTATGATATATCATTAAATATTTTAATGTAACTTTTTAGACGACATTCTTGTTGTAAATTTGAGCTCATGATAATGTTAAGTCCACTCAAAAGTGTTAGGGAAGGGGAAATATATCGTGATCAAGCTTATACAATTCTGTGTCCTGTAGAGGGATATAAAACTTGATGGATGGTAAAACTGGCTATTCTTCTACTGCAGCACTAGAATGTTTTAATGGGAAAATTATTCAAGATGTCTTACTCTACTAGTATGGATGGTAGATATGATAAAGACATAGAACTACGAGTGAATGCAGGGAATAGAGTGAATGGGGCTTCACATTCTATTGTTGAAAGTCAGACTGTGTCAAAAAAGGCACGTATGGCAATTCATAATGCTGTGTTAGTCCCTACTTTAATGTATGGTAGTGAAAGTTGGGTGTGGCAGAAGAAGCACGAGAGTAGAACGGCAGAGTCGGGAAGGGACGCCCTAGACGAAGGTTTATCGACCAAATTGGCGATATATTGAAAATGGGCCAGATTAGGAGTACCCTTAACCGACGAGCATGTATGCGTAAATTTATTGATATAAAGGAGGCGAGAGAGGTGTGTCAGGATCGTGCCAAATGGAAGTCCGTAGTCTCTGCCTACCCCTCTGGGTGACAGGCGTGAGTTTTTGTGTATGTTTTTATGTATTACTCTACTATGACAGGTACATGGTGTACAGCAGACACATGTTCGAGTATGGCTGGTTCCACTCGGTCACTGACATAGGCGCGAGATCCGACGCTTGTTAACATCCAGTTCTTTACTGTCACAGATTCTAGGTGCTTTTTGAAATAAAGATTTTCTTGCAGTCGCTTACTGAAGGAAGCTGGTGTGATTCAATGTTCACTGTCAAGTCTTTTTCCTATACGCAATTATTAAGGTGTTTAGGATTTAAAATTCCTAATACGTTTAGAAACCACGAAAAACTAAAAAGAATTTAAAAAAACCACATAAAAGCTATATGAATAATGAACATATTCCAAAGCTATTCAGAGCCTTTATATCAAAGAAAGACCCATTATTAAATTACTAGGATATTATTTTAATCTTTTTAGTTTTTTAAAGTCATTGTTTATTTTATTTTAAGTTTATTTACTTGTTAATTTGAATTGATATTAAAATTTGTGTCAAAGGTACAGCACATTAAGTACTGTGATTACCCAATACTACTATGGAAGAGGTCCATGATCAGCTGCAGACTATTTTGGATGAAACTAAAATAAACTCAGATAAAAATAAAGCCAATTTCTATGAGTTAACTAATAATTGTAGATTAATTATTCTTTAGCCTATTCGAAACGTAATTTGATGTAACTCGGCAAATAGTCGCTTCTCGCTCAAGTGTACATTTTTAATTCAATTTGCGAAACGACAAACGCTGTGGCTTCCGCGTTTGTGAAACTAATTCAAACTTTTCCACGGAGTGTACACCTACAATTTAATTCATATTTTTTTATATTTTATACGTGGTAGAGTTTTTTTATAGAATAAGGGTGACAAGCGAGCACACAGCCGAACTGATGGATGCTGTGGCCCCTAAACATTTACATCTATCCTCGATCAAGAATAAAAATGTAGATGCGTTGCCACCCCTAAGGAGTAAGATAGAATGCCTCGTATCCAGTAAAAGGGCCTCGGGTTCTTTACACTCACCATACGAAACACAGAAGCATTAAGCCGCTATTTTACGCTGGTATTCTGTAAGTTACGTATAATACGACTGCAGCAGTATTTATTTAGTAATTTATGACAGCCTATTAAAAGTCCACTGCTGAAGATAGGCCTCCCCATAGATTGGCTCATAGGGGGGATATTTGCCATAGTTACCACGATTGACAAGCGGGTTAGCAACTGCAGTTATTTAATATAAAAATGTCACTAGGAAGATACTGCTGTCCATCTCCTGCTTTAGTTTCGCTTTTTCGCTTCTTACATTAACTACGCCACTACACGGCTGTATATCAATAGAAATATACCAGTGTGAAATAACTGCATAATACTGTATTATTTCATATTGTGAGTAAGGAGAACCGAAGATCTTTTTTTACTGGTAACGTGACATTCCATCTTAGTTTTCAGGGTGGCAGCTGATTTGCATTTTGATGAATAGAATAAAATATTTTTTATTGAACATAATATAGATTACAAGTAATTCTTATTGATTGTTTCGGAAAAATCTCTGTCCTGAGAAGAAAAAGCAAGAAACTCAGATGTTTGTTTACCTACCTAGCACCCACTTACCATTATGTGAATTGGGTGCCCGTTGACGAACGAACGACGTCCCTTACTTCTATAAAAAAAGCGGATGGCTTGGGAAATCCCAGTTTTGGAACAAAGTTCCTTATCAGACGGTACGAATTTGGCGCATGGGGGCTAGGTGAGAAAAGTGTAAGATTTTTCTTTCACGACCTCTTCTGACGTAGTGTAGATGGCCTTGGCGGCTATACGGAAGCGAGATGGAATAATATCCATCTCTTTCGCACTTTTCTTATATTGCCATGAAAGAAATATTATTTAATTTTAAATGACGCTTCATTTTAATAGACGCTAGAAATTCATTTATTTGTATTTGTTAATCAATAATATAATACGTTTATTAATAATACTATACTACGAAAGGAACTCCGTTCCAACGAGTGTTCCACGACACTCACGCATGTTTTTGAATACATTATGTTAAGTTTAATGGGGAAGCTTTATTGATATTATTATTTAAAAACCTGCCTCTCTATTATTCTAATGTTATCTCTTATTTCTTAATAATGACGATAGTGAAGTTTTCTACTATACATATCTATAACAGAATATATTAATGGATGGTATACGTGGGAATCGAAAACAATGTAATCGCATTTTAAGCTAATACCTTGAATAGCGTTTTGCAAGTTGGTTAATTCCTTTTGAAAAAAAAGGCTTGATCCAGGGACTTTGAAAAGGCCTCTACAGCACACATCACCTCATCGTCGCCGTCGAATTTTATACCACGCAAGTGCTTTTTCAGGTGAGTAAAAGGTGAAAATCACTTGGAGCTAGGTCCGAAGAATATGGTGGGTGCTGCATCAACTGAAACATAGCATTTCGGATGGCAGCGCCTGCAACATCAGAACGATGGGTAGGGGAGGGTTATTATCATGACGAAAAAGCACTCCAGCACGTAATCCTGGACGTTTATTCTTTAGTTCTTCGCGTAGTTTTTTGATTAATGGTACGTAATAATCTCCGGTTATTGTCTCTCCTTTATTTAAATAGTCGATGATTATTATACCTTCCGTATCTCAGAAAACAGAGGCCATAATTTTTCCAACGAACGCAGACACCTTGAATCTCTTGGCTGCCTAGGAAGACGGTCTTTTCTACACCTTGCTTTGGCTTTTCGTCTCCGGGTCAAAATCTTATCTTCTTCAATTATTGCTAAATTAAACTTTGAAATGTTAACTACTGCTTTCTTTTGGGCGTCTGTTAACATGCGAGGAACCCAACATGCGGCCACCTTTTTGAATTATAAGGTATGAGTTAAAATAAACTGAATTATCCCAAACGAAAGCTTTTGAATCTTAGCCAAATAACGGATGGTAACACGTCGATCCACTTTAACAATTTCTTCGATTTTTTTTAACGTTTTCTTGCGAATCGTTTTCGCCCTAAGCGAGTGTCGTTATTGCAGGTGGTTCTGCCGCGTTTAAATTCAGTGCACCAGTATGCCACTGTAGAATAATTCGGAGCATTGTCTGCCAAAGTAGACTGCAGTTCTTCAAAAACACTGTTTGTGGAAAAATTTTTCAGGCAGAAATATTTAATAACCGCACAAAGTTCGAGTTTTTCCACTTTGCATACGAATCAAAAATCCACCAAATGTGAAGTTTGAAAAAAAGTTATAGTATAGTTTAGGTATAGGTATAAAGGTATAGTTTTTAATTTAGTTTTTTCTGGCCTTGGTTACTTACGAATTTAAAATTCGAAAAAAAAAATAGAACGCATTTCTATAACTCATTGAAATATGTCCTATTCTGAAAACTTATTGATCAACCTATTACAAACGATTGTTATAGTTTATCTTTAGTTATATAATTCTTCTGTACGTACATTTGTCACTTAAATCCTAAACGGCTGGACCTATTATGATGAAATTTTTTGTGTGCGTTTGAGTGGGTAGATTTACAATGGGATCTGGTAGGTGACGCTGTTGTCGAGATCCAGAAATCACCCGTGCGAATCCGAGGTGGATCGTTAGTAGACAATATAAGTTTCTTGTCTATATTAGTTAAAGCATCGCGTTGGTTAAAAATTGTAAAGATGCTAAAATTACGTAATAAATAATAAAAAAATATAATTATCCTGACGGCATTATATATAATTTTAATTATTTTTTTTACTAAGAAAATCCATCACTCCATTTTATTCCGTGACTGTTATTTGAGGCGAATGTGCAAAATGCCAAATGGATCTCGTGGTTTCCTATACTTATATTTATAACCACATCACTGACGCTAGTCGTAAAATAACTAGACATGCGAATGGCATCAGCGTCAAAGGTGCGAGATATCTGCTGCTGTGATCTCTAATCTACCAGATAAGAGAAGGCTTACAGAAATGAATTCGACGTAAATATGCTGCAATTTTACTATAAGTATACACTGCCGTGTAGTGGCGGTTTAAGAATATCCACCACCCCATATCATCCCGTGGGTGTCGTAAGAGGCGACAGAGGGAAACATAACAGGTGATAGGCAGCATTGCTTGCCAAGCGAGGCAACTATGGCAAATACCCTCCCTATGAGGCAATCTATGCGGAAAATCTATGTTCAGCAGTGGACTTTAATGGGCTGTCACGGTAACGGTATACGTAGAAACGTAGAAACATGCACTCGTCCTAACCTAGTCGTCAAATGATTAGTTTAAAGTATCACATAACAACTTTTTGAAAATTATTAAATATTATATCCATTCAGTAAAACATAGTTTAGTTATGATCTAAATCAAACTTAAATATTTCGATAAAATCACATTATCAAATTTTAGATACAACAGCTTGAATCATGATGTTAGTGGCTTGTACAACATAACCGTAGCTGGCAGGTTGCCAACTCAGCAAAGGCTTAAGTGGTTTCATGACAGCTGTGATAAAACCTGGAACATCGACTGAAGATTGTCTCGCCTAGAAAATACATTGCAACTGTTTAAAATATTTCCCTGTTTTTATGTATATATAACTAAAAATTTTGTAAAAAAAAAATGTAAATTTAATAGAATACATCAGATGGTGTAGTAAAAATAGATTAATGGATGCAGGTGGCTCTGGACCGTATTTTGCGACATTTCTTAGGGGGAGGCCTACGTTCAGCAGTGGACTTGTGAAGGTAATGATCATGCTGATGATATAATAGATCAAGAGTTAAGAAAACTAGTAGAAACAATAACAAACCGTAAAACTAATTGAATGTAAATTGTACCATTTTTATAGAATAAGGATGACAAACGTGCACATAGTTCACACAATGGTAAGTGGATGCTGTGGCCCATAAACATCTACATTTATCCTCGATTAAGAATCAAAATGCAGATGCCTTGACACCCCCAAGAACTAAGATGGAATGCCTCGCTTACAGTGAAAACGGTCTCTGGTTCTCTACACTCACCATACGAAACAACCAGCATTAAGCTACAAGTTTACGCTGGTTGCTAAGTCAGGTGGCTAAGTCAGAATGTGTCCAAAAAGGCACGTATGGCAAATCACAATGCTGTGTTAGTCTCTACTTTAATTTAAGGTAGTGAAAGTTGGGTGTGGCAGAAGAAGCACGAGAGTAGAATAAATGATGTAGAAATGCGGTCATTAAGGAGTATGTTAGGGCTGAATCTGAATGACAGAGTGAGAAATTGTGTGATAAGAGAAAAGTGTGGTTTGCAAGATGATGTTGTGACAAGGATTAAGAAAGGAATGCTTCGATGGTTTGGGTATGTGGAAAGAATGAATGAGGAAAGAGTGACAAAGCAAATTTATGTGACAGAGGTGAACGGCAGAGTCGGGAAGGGACGACCTAGGCGAAAATTTATCGACCAAATTGGCGATATATTGAAAATGGGCCAAATTAAGAGTACCCTTAACCGACGAGCGTGTATGCGTAGGTATATGGATGTGGATGAGGCGAGAGAGGTGTGTCAGGATCGTGCCAAATGGAAGTCCATAGTCTCTGCCTACCCCTCTGGGTGACAGGCGTGAGTGTTTATTATATGTTATGTTATGTTTACGCTGGTATTCTGCATGGTCCTACCCCGGTCTATCCGACTCATTACACTACAATCTTAATATAGCTGCAGCGTGGCTCTACCATACGTACTCTATTTAAATTCTTTCTTATTTAAGTATTACATATAATAATCATAAATTTTGCTTGCGGTGCAATCGCGGGGTAAGAGAATCCACTATTCCATATCATCCCGTGGGTGTGGTAAGAGGTGACAGAGGGAAATTAAACAGGTTATGTACAGCAGCATCTCCCTGATAACAAAACAAAATAATTAAAAACTGAGGTTGCCAACATACCTGCCAAACGTGGCAACTGTGTCAAAAAATCCCCCTATAGATTGCCTCATATATCACTGCCAAACAAATTCATTCAGCATTTTCAAGACAATTCATCCATAAAATTTATTGTAATTATTTATAAAATGTTTGTCATGTACAGAGTAATCGTAATTTTTTCCCAGCTTATAACAACATTTATTAATAACAAAAACAGCGCGCGACCTATCGGGTCCAGATGTTGAAATTTGAAGTGTATCTTTTTTGGTTTTGGCAATAAACGAACAAATAGTGAGTGGAAGCCATTTTGGTTCATAAACAAATAATTTGTTTCTAACCTGACTCCAAGCTATTTCCCAAAACAAATATATTAACTTCAGTAGGTCAAGTAGTCCAGAAATTATACTATCACTAAACTCACCCTACAGTTATATGTACGTATAAAAATTTAATAAATTTAACGTTTGAAAATTGTGCATTATCAAACATATTTTTTAAATTGACAAGATCAACTATTATAATCGCTTTACGCTGCTGTTGCTGCTTGCTTTATGCTGCTGGGGTTTAAAGAGTAAAATCCAGCCAGTATAATTACAGACTGTAAGGCATTTTAGTTTAGAACTCAAGAATAACAAATTCAACGTGAAATAACCCTCTTTGTTTGGAATAAGTGGAAGATCATGAACTGCAATATCCATTTACGAGTACTATCAGGTGAGCTATTTGCTTAATTGACACTACAATATTATTATACAAATCTGACTTTATAATGTCTTAGTCAGTTTAGGTTTGAACAACATACATATTAAAAAGGCAAAATATTATTTTTTGCTATTTTAATATTTCTTTATAATATTCTAGATATAATGATGGAACTAAATAAAAAATAAACAATATAAACATTTCGAGTAAATTAATACCTTCAACGCCATTAAGCGGATTAGAATGATATCTTATTCGCAAGCATTTATCAGTAGACGAAGAATTTTAAATAAACGCAAAACATAAAAATCTTAATGACGGCAATTTAGATAGAATATTTTATAAACGAGAATTTGCTTAAACTTACAAAAGTTCAATAAATAAAGTAAGTAGGGTTAGAGAGTAATTTCATTAATGCGCCGTTCAAGTGAGCTACTTAGCTTGATTGCACTGACCAACCTCAACTGAATATTTTACTTTCGATAAGCTAAAACTGTGTCCGTGCGAATACGGTCGAATTTAATTATGACTATAAATACATCACTAGTGAATACATTAATGTGTTCTAAAATAGCCGACCACGTACGGCTTACTGTTGGGTTTAAGGTTCTGCTTTCTCTTAAAATTTTAAGGCTAGCTTTACCAGATGTTGATAAACTGCATAAATAAGAAACAAAAATTTTTCGATGACATGTGAAGTTCGCCAACATGCATTGGGGCAGCGCGGTGGACATTTCCATGCCCTAAACCCTCTCAAAAATTAGAGGATGTGCCCAGCAGTGAGATGTACACAAAATTTCTTATATGACTATACGTGTTAGAGCCACGTTGCAGATATATCATAGTTATAGTACGAATAGGTCGGCTCGATGGAGAAAGAACCACACTCTTACAGAATACCAGCATAAAATAGAAGCTTATAGCTGCTGTGTTTCGAATGGTGATTGTAGAGAACCGGAGACCTTTTACACTGGAAACTAGGCATGTCATCTTAATTTTGTAGGGTGACAATGCATCTGCATGTTGATTATTAATTGAGTATAAAAAACTATCAATTGTACTGTGTGCGCTTTTGTTATCCTTATTCTATAAAGAAATCATTTCTAGGATCACCTTCCCAAGTAATGTTTAAAAACTATCCCTCCAACTAAGTTAAAACTAAATGTATGTTTTTTTCAATGTTTACAATGATATGTTGTTATTATTGTTCTTAAACTGCTATTTTAATTATTTGTATTTGCGAGAGAACATTATACTACTACCGAATAAAACTTTAAAATTCACTTGATAAAATAACCTGAAATTTGGTACATCTGCTCTCTGCGGGCCACTATAATTCGACAGAGCACTGAAGTGCAGCCTCGAGGCATATCGGGTTAATAAATAAGCGGAAGTAATTTAATTACACGGCTTTCTGTTTTTTCTGTCGGTGTAAATTATGCAAACATTAATAAATTTAATACAGTCCATTAGATTTTTGTGCCGTTTCCCATAGTGAGCCCTTAACTGCGATACTTAATGGATGGTTTAGGAATAGTTTTACTTATGTAAATAAATAAAGAAATAAGTGTTGGTAAGCCATATTTAATTTGATTGCAGACGATTGTTACACCAATAAGAATCTTAATTGTTACAGGTTTGTACACTTACACAATAAAACATTAACTAATAAAGGTACGGACAGACGTGCTCATTACTAGCACGAAAGCATGCTTTTATTGAGCAAGTGCTCATTAGTACGTGTGTCGCAACATTGCTAGTCATGAGCATGCTTATTTTGAGCGTGCTCAAAAATCAACCGATGTTTGATTTTCGAGCATGCTATCTGAGGCGCGGGTAGAAGGGGCGTGCTCCGAGCGCGTGTGAACAGGTTTGCTTACTTATGAGTATGCTTTAAGCGTGCTTATTGCTGGCAAATGTGAACAGGTGCAGAGCATGCTAATTTTAAGCAAGCTTATGAGCATACTTCTTTTTGAGCACGTCTGTCCGTACCCAAGGCTTTAAACTGCTTAGCTAAGTAATAAAAACTTTCCCGCCATTTTTCAATTGTTTTTCATGAAAAAATAAGTGAATCTAACGAAGAAATTCAATACATTCTGAAGTTTTATAACAAAAAAGGGAAATATGCGACTCAAGTCGCGAAAAGAATTTCTGACGTTTATGGACCTAATGCAGTGTCAGTAAGAGTAGCACAAAGTTGGTTCAAGCGTTTTCAGTCCGGGAATTTTGATGTCAAAGATGCAACTCGCTCTGGTCGCCCTCATACGGATAAAGTCGATGCCATTTTTGAAAAAGTAGAGCAAGATCGGCATGTTAGTAGTTACGACATAGCCGAGGAATTGAAGATTGACCAAAAAACAGTTTTGATCCATTTGAAAAAGTCTGGCACATTGTGTACTACAGTACTAACTGAAAGAAACCTAATGAATCGGGTACTCATTTGCGATTCTCTATCGAGACGTAACAAAACCAAACCATTTTTGAAAATATTAATTACTTACTTGACGACAAGAATGTGCGAAAAAGTTCATGGTAAAGCTCCACAGTCTGTAGCGAAACCCGGATTAACACGCAATAATATGATGGTGTGTGTATGGTGGGACTGGAAGGGCATCGTTTGTTATGGCAAAACCATCGATTCAGATCTCTTTTCGGATTGGCAATCCAACAATTAATGAGATTCAAGCAAGAAATTGAGAAAAAACGGCTAGAATTGATCAACAGAAAAGGGGTGGTTTTTCATCATGATAACGCCAGACCACACACATCTTTGGCCATTCAGCAAAAACTGAGAGAGCTTGGTTGGGAAGTGTTAATGCATCCACCATATAGTCCTGACCTTGCACCCTCAGATTTTCATCTGTTTCGGTCTCTTCAGAATTCTTTGGCTAGTGTTGGGTTAACATCAAGAGAGGACTATCAAAACTACTTGTCGCATTTTTTTGATCATAAAACCCAAGATTTCTACAGCAACGGGATTATGTCACTACCTACAAGATGGCAACAAATTATCGAACAAAATGACACTTAAATATTATAATTACATGTAATTAAACTATGAAAAAAAAATATCTTGAATTTGTATATAAAATACGAAGAAACTTTTTCCCCAACCCTATATATTAACCTCTTGTGATGTTTAACTTTATCGCCAATCATGTGGTAAAACAGCACTTAAAACTGAAATCTATTATTATTTATGCGGAGACGGCACTCGTGAACGAACCCATCATTCATTCATGCATTACGCCCTATCAATAGTCTACTACTGAACATAGTTCACCCTCAAAGATTGCCTAATTTACCAATTTAGTTTGCCAAACACAATTTACTACATTTATTACAATATATTACATTTTAATAAATAATACAATCTTTATTCTATGATTTACCTAGGCGTAAACGACCGAGACTCGGTGACGGTTGTTTGGTTTTATTTATTTATATTATTGTCTGTTATTTTATATATTATTTTATCTATATACTTTATACTATTTATGCTTACAGCAGTTATTGATTTAATAGAATAACAGTTTTTTTGTGCACCAAATACCGAAAACATTTGATGTCTCAAATATTACCAATTTCTTTTGTTTTTATTTTTAGACTGCTATAACTCACATTTCAAAAGGCTTTAAAACACTTGCTATACATCGCGCTGAATTTTCTTTAGTTATAAAATCGATGCACTGGAAGTTTCATTGAATGTTTTATAATCTTTTATTTCTTTAAATTGAACTGAGTGCATCTCATAAATGAAAAAGCGCTCTCATTTCATTTTCGATCACTACACGAGTCCGTATACGATTTCACATGTTTCAAATAAATAACCAATGACTACGTAATGCAAAAACCTATCAATATTAAAATGTATACTCTATTTTAATATTTTAAAATTTATACTCCATTATTATAAAGATCTGTAAAATCCGTAATCAAATCCGAAACATATTGAACCAGGTTACTAATTGTTTCAGACGAGATAATAATTAAAGGTTGGATCATTGGCAGGTCTTAGTACTAAATTCAGTGATGCAGCTACAACACATGTTGAGATAATGGCTAATATTGACAAACATTTAATCACTTCTACAATATCATTTTTATGAAAAAAATAGTCTTTATAGCCAGCGACTTATGTAGTTATTATAAAACATAGTTCAATAACTTCACGATCTCATATATACGTAATAGGATCTTTTATATAAAATACCTATTACGTATATATGAGACGTATTTCGAGATTGGTTATTTGAATAGTGACAAAAGCTCATTACTGGCAATTTCCTTGCTCATATTATGTTGAATGAAGTGGTTCTGCAAGGTAATGTAGACATCGTTCGTTCAAGGTGTATTAGGAAAAATACAATGTATATTTTTATGCTGTATTATATTAGAATATGCATACATTTTTTTATATAATTGTCGAATAATGGATACCATGAAGCTGTTGAAGCCTATGTATGCTCCCGGAGGTAGATGGAATTAGATTTTGGGTACATCCAATGTTAATGAAGAAGAAAAATATAAATGTTCCTTATCGTATACCGCGATGGTACTTTTAATTCCATCCGAATGATCTCGATATCGCCAGCGGTTTTTCCGGACCGATATGATTTAGGAACCTTCAAAAAAGAGCTTATTCTTTAAAGGCTGGTAACGCACCTGTGATACTTCTGGGCAGATGTTCATGGCCATTGAAGATCACTTACAGTCAAGTGAGTCATATATTGGTATGCCTCCTTTACTTTAAAATCTATCATGCTTAGGTAAAGGGTACGTCTTGGACACAATTTTAACAGAAGCATTTTGAAACACAATAATATTAAAGTATTAGAAAAATTTAAGCAACACCCATTGATCATGTGTTATCCTTGTATGATTATAAAATAATAGTATAGGTGGTGTAGGCAAGTGGTAAAAAAAGGTTCTCGAGTGGCGGCCTCGTACCGGCGGACGAAGTGTAGGGCGTCCCCCCACTAGATGGAGTGACGACCTGGTAAGACATGCAGGAAGTCGATGGATGCAGGTGGCTTAGGACCGTGCTTTGTGGCATTTTTTGGGGGAGGCCTATGTTCAGCAGTGGACTTGTAATGATGAGGTAAGTGGTAAGTTCCTAACATGTCTGCAAATTTTCAAGTTATTGAAACGTACGGAAATGGGTGAAAACACAATTATAAAATACCATTACATTCATACGTAAATAAATCAGTTAAACTAATAAAAGTGTATGAAATATATATATAAAAGTTAAAGTTAAAGTTACAGCCTATATTCGTCCCACTGCTGGGCACAGGCCTCCTCTCATTTCTGAAAATGTTTTAGGGCAAAGAAGTGTCCGCCGCGCTGCCCCAATGCCTGTTGGCGAACTTCACATGTCTTCGAAATATATTTTTTTTTTTATTTCTCAGACATGCAGGTTTCCTTACGATGTTTTCCTTCACCGTCGAGCACGTTGTAAATCAGCCGTGGTAGCTCAGATGGTTAGCGCGCGCTGTAGGTTTCACAGTACGCGAGCAACCCGGTTCGATCCCCGCCGGCACCAATGAAATTGTTAATTGCAATTTTAAGTGCGGATATACAGGGTTATTTTGCAATAACCGGCCAAATTTGCAGAGAAGGTTCAGAATAAGTAATATAGGCAAACGATGAAGAAAAATTAATTACAAAAAATCTCAATCATTCTGTCCTTTTTATCTTTTAAATTCAAAATGCGTGGTAATGCATTATTTTAACTGATTTTACTGCGCACGCACACCTTCGTAAGGGTCGATCGGTAGGCAAAAACGTTGTTGCCCATAAATCACGTTCAAAATGGAAAAATTTCAAATAAAAGTAGAAGCCTTATTTACTCGTATTTTCAAAAACTGCAATAACAGTTTATCATTATTTATATATTTGAACTTAAGTTTAAAATTTGGCTAACTAAAAATAACCCTATATATATATATATATATATATATATATATATATATATATATATATATATATATATATATATATATATATATATATATACGAGTATATACCCCTCTGTCAAGAAAGTACCGGGAAAAGATCAATTATACACAAAATGTTAGTTATTCATCCAAGTGTATTTTCTCACCTTCAACGTATGCTGCTTCAGAAACGATACACTTTCTCCAACGAATAATCCAATCATCAAAACATTTTTTAAACGCGTTTTCCGAAATTAAGTTCAGTTCTCGCTGCGAATTCTCCTTTATGTCTTCTACCGAATGAAAACGGTTGCCACGAAGTGGTAATTTGAGTTTAGGAAAAATAAAGAAGTCGGCTGGAGCCATATCTGGTGAATAAGGTGGTTGCTCGATGGTACTTGTTGATTTTTTGGTCAAAAATTCGTTCACAATGATGGCCTTGTGCAAAGGCGCATTATCGTGGTGCAAAATCCAAGAATTTTCTTTCCACAAATCTGGCCTTTTTCGTCTAATTTGCTCTCTTAAATGCTGCATAACGCTCAAATAACATTCTTTATTTACCGTTTTACCTCCCGGCAAGAATTCCGAGTGCACTACACCGCGATATTCAAATAAAACAGTCAACATGACTTTGAATTTTGATCGACTTTGGCGTGGTTTTTTCGGTTCAGGTTCAGTTGGAAGGCGCCACTTCGAAGCTTGTTGACTAGTTTGCATGTCAAACTCGTCAACCCACGTCTTGTCGTCAGTAACAATGCGTTTCATGAATGTTGGTTCGGAATTGACTGGTCCTAGCATGTCCTCAGCGACTCTTATGCGGTTGAGTTTTTGGAGAAAATTCAGGTCTTTTGGGACTAGCCGAGCGGCAATGTTTCATACAGAGACACAAAAAGTTCGGCGGTTATCTCTCTCAAACTTGAATGAGGATTTTTAGTCACTATTTCCTTCACTTTTGCGATGTTAACTTCAGGTTTTTTTGATAAAGTCGATTCACCGCTCGTCACATTTTCCCTTTGTAACATTTTCAGTGACTCGGAACACGAAATTCCATTGGCGATGCAAAATTTAAGACAAACTCTTTGTTCGATGTTTTTGTCCATTGTGAAATTCGCAACACACACTAGATATGATATAACTAAAAACAGCACTGTATTTAATCTAAATAACAGATGTAACTCAAACTCCGCGCCGAAATGGAAAACAGTTGTGCCAATCTAACAACAACAAAAAAAAAATAGAAATTTGGAACCATAAACAAATCCTGCATTCCCGATACTTTTTTGACTGAATGTATACACATATTTTGTTATATATTGTTATATATAGTGTTAAAATTAAACATAATGACGTTAAATACATTACTGGTGATAGGACTCCTTTTTTGCCTAGGAATATGTCTGGATAGATACCACTATCTTACCTATTCTGCCACCAAATAGCAGTAGGTAAGATGGTGGTATCAGTAGTATAATGAAGGGTAAGGCCAGTCAATATAATTACAGAATGTGGTGCATTCCATCTTTGTCCTCAGAGGTGACAACGTATCTTTAGACTTCTTTGTTTGAAGTTGACTGCACGCGTCTATGGAATGAAATAGCCCTTTACCACCAAGTGGACTGTAAGTTAGTTTGTCACTTCAGGTTTATAAAAATAAGAAAATAATTTTAATGCACTTTTACATTTTTACTACAAATACTCTTTAATACCTTCAAAATGTTTATGAAAAAAGCAAAATAGCTTCATTCCAAACTTTAATTGACTCCTATTTCGTTCGCACTTAAAAATGTCCAACAACTTTAGCAACGAGGTATTCACCAATTTTAGTATTCCCATGTTGGTGACAAAAGTAACAAATTTAACTTTCTGCTTAATTTATAATTTATCCTAACGCATTTAATGCTTTAATTCTTTTTTTTGTTAATTTTTTTAAATAATAAACCACACATGTTCAACAAGCATGTTTTTCATTACCGTGTTGTGTAAAGGCTATTAACCGGACAAATATTTTTATTTTAGCTATTTGCATGTTTTAATAAAAAATATAAACTTAGCTTATCCTTCTACAACTAAACGAATTGGATTGCGGTTGTTTAAACTTAGATGTAACTTAATTTATCTGCGCAAGACTGAAAGCGTGAAGCCGAAAATCGGGCTAAGTGGCACGCCTTGATAGAGGCTAATGCCCAGCAGTGGACTGCTGAAGGCTGATGAAGATGAAGAAACTAAGGTGTATTCCATTTATTCAAGGTACAAGTAATGTCAGCAGAAATAATACTTGGTTTAACTGGGCTGGCAAACTTTCGCCTTTTTTGTGGTCGATTAAAAGGTTACATTATACCGTTATATGCATAGGGTTGCCATCTGTCCGGCTTTAGCCGGACATGTTTGGCTTTTTCGGGTTGTGTCCGGCCAAATTTTTATGTGTCCGGCCTGTCCGACTTTTGTTAGGCTTTTTGTTAGTGTAACGCGACGCACGCATCGCTTGCAGAATGAGCGAAGCAATGCCGAATTTATCTGTCCATATATGTACATTATTAACAGCCAATACTATATTAAACATGGCTACGGCGCGGGCGGCGAAGAGCAGTGCGGCGCGCGCGACGCGGGAGTGGTGACCCCGCCCGGCCCCGCCGCGCTTGTTTGGCTATGTTTGGCTTTCTAAAAATTACTGTCCGGCTTTTAGGGCCGAAAGTCCGGCTTTTTGGAGCGCCGAGTGCGACTTTTTCATTTTAGGAGATGACAACCCTATATATGTAACGAATAAGCTGAATATTATAATAGTTTGTCAAAGGTGTTTATTATAATACTAAGTTAGCTAATATACATACATAATACATAAACACTACGCCTGTCATCCAGAGGGGTAGGCAGAGACTACGGACTTCCACTTGGCACGATCCTGGCACACCTCTCTCGCCTCCTTTACATCCATATGTCTACGCATACACGCTCGTCGGTTAAAGGTACTCCTAATCTGGCCCATTTCAATATATCGCCAATTTGGTCGATAAACCTTCGTCTAGGGCGTCCCTTTCCACTCTGCCGTTCACTTGCAGCATAAATTTGCTTTGTCACTCTTTCTTCGTTCATTCTTTCTACATGACCAAACCACCGAAGCATTCCTTTCTTAATCCTGGTCACAACGTCATCTTGCAAACCACACTTTTCTCTTATCACACTATTTCTCACCCTGTCATTCAGATTCAGCCCTAGCATACTCCTTAATGACCGCATTTCTACAGCATTTATTCTACTCATGCTTCTTCTGCCAGACCCAACTTTCACTACCATACATTAAAGTAGGGACTAACACAGCATTGTGAATTGCCAAACGTGCCTTTTTTGACACATTCTGACTCTTCACAATAGCGTGTAGAGCCCCATTCACTCTATTTCCTGCGTTCACTCGTCGTTCTATATCCTTATCATATCTACCATCCCTACTAAATAAACATCCCAAATATACAAACTCATCCACTTGCTCAATCAACTCCTTCTATTTTTATTTCACATAACGTTTTACTTTCTTCTCTTTCAAAACCATCACTTTCGTCTTACTTGCGTTCACTTCCATACCTCTTTCTTTTAATGATCGGTTCATTAAAGTAACCATCAATTGCAACTCGGCCGCCGACGATGCAAATATGACTTGATCATCGGCGTACAAAAGGCATTTGACGGTTAACTCACCCATTCTCAACCCATATTCTTCAACTTTCAAAGTTTGCAAACAACTGTCCATAAATAGGTTAACAGCCAGGGGAAGCTACACAGCACTGTCTGACACCTTTTTGGATGCCAAACCAGTCCGAGTAGACCCTGTTGATCCTGACACAAGCACTAGAGTCCCTATAAAGAGACTTCAATGCCTGTATCAAACCAGCGCTCAAACCAAATGAGTTAAGTGTTTGCCATAACACATTCCTGTCCACTCTGTCATAAGCCTTTCCAAGTCCATGAAAGCACAAAAACTTTCTGGTTTTGGCCAAAACTTCTCCGCAATCATGCGCATGGGAAATACTTGATCCGTACACCCCATTCCTTTCTAAATCCAGCTTGCACATCCCAAATTTTTCCATCAGTTTCTTCCATAACTCTTTCAATTAACACCTTAGCATACAGTTTACCCACAATGCTAAGCAAGCTGATACCACGGTAGTTTTACAGTCCTGCTGTGACCCTTTTCCTTTATATATTGGGACTATAATGGCTTTGCACCAGTCTTCCGGTACCCTTCAGTTCCCAACATAAATTAAACAAGGTGTACAGCAGGCCTGCCACCACTCCCTCTCCAGCCCTTAGCATTATTAGCTAATATATAAAGAGATATTATCTCATGTCGTAAAGTGTAGGATAATATGAAATTAAAATAGGGTTACCTTATTCCCCTACCAAAAGACACGTTATGCTTCAGTTTTATGTAGATATAATATTATATTTTCTGTAAATATAGATCAATATTAGATTTTATATAAAGCATTAAGTGAATATACTTCCTATGCAGTAGATGGACAGCAGCATCTGTCTGATAACAGATGAATAAAATAACAAACTGCGGTTGCCAAGCTGCTTGCCAGGCGTAGCAACTATGGCAAATATTCTCTCTGTGAAGTAATACGTGGGGGCGGCCTATGCTTAACAGTGGAATTTTGATGGCTGTAATGGTATTTTTAGTGTGGATCATTTATAGTTTTTACAATTTATACCTGATTTTGCGCCTTTAAATTTTTTTCTTTATTTTCGGTGGAACATTTTATTTAATATGATTAATATACACAAATGTTCCTGTGTTTTTATTGCAATTATTCTACCCACAGGGAGGAATACTTTCTTTCAAAAAAAAAATTATAAAATATAAATTTGTTTATAGGCTTTGACACTCTCCAATCAATATACAACCTTCTTCACACAATCATGTTCTTGGGTTAAAATAAACAAGAAAAGTAAAACGTAACAAAATTTTATTAATTTTTATAGTTTGCGTTTTCTTTGAAGTGAAGTGTAGGGCGGTCCCTCACTAGATGGAGTAACGACCTGGTATGACATGCAGGAAGTCGATTGATGCAGGTGGCTCAGGACCATGCTTTGCGGCATTCCTTGGACTTGTGAAGGGCTGTAATGGATGAACTCAAGGTTTCATTTCAGCAACTCATAAACTTTTTAGGTTTCTTTTGGAATAATTTCTGTCTAAAACTTTATACGTCACACGTAAAATATGCACGCCGATGACGGGAAGCAGCGTCCCAGATGCGATACGTCTGGTACTGAAATCCTGCAGACGCCTGCCAATTATGCATGACCATCGATCACTAATGAAAAACTAGATATACAATACCATTCAAAAGTTCTCTAAAAACTGTCGCCAATTGTTTTGACGTAATTCTAGTTGAAATAAAAATACATTAATGTAAATTCAACCTTAAATGCATTGCCTAAAGTTGTATTCACAATACTACGTACAAATTAAAAGCGCACCCAAATATTCGAGTGGGCGCTCATTCGGTAAGGACATTTTTGTCACTGATTGTCTATCTTTTTTATTAGTGATCGATGTGCATGACAATTAATACATCATCCCTACATCGGGAGAGGCCTGTGTCAGTGGAAATTTTCTGGCCGATAACGAAGAAGGAGATAATCACAGCAGTATCATCATCATTATCATCATTACAGCCCTTCACAAGTCCATCTAGTGGGGGGTCACCCTACACTTTGCCTACCCGTACGAGGCTGTCACTCGAGAACCTTTTTTCCCCATGGATTGTCGGTTCTTCGAGCTATATGGCTGGCCCATTGCCACTTCAGCTTAATTATCCGTTGGGCTATGTCAGTCACTCTGGTTCTAATGCGGATATCCTCATTTCTAAGTTTATCACGCAGAAACCCCGAGCATAGCATTATATGCTAAACTGAAATATTTTAAAATTAAAAATATATCTAATAACATATAAAAATGTGAAAAAGTATATTATACGCTCCAATAATGAATGATGTCACTACACGAGAACACAAATTTAATCATATCAATTTTGATAAAAGATAGCTGCTGGGATTGAAGATTTGCCAAGTTTAGGTGGCTCTGCTCTAGGAATCAGTTCTTGATTGTTTGGTTTGTTATTAAAATACAATATTATAAACTTACTTGATGTTTATATTGTACGGTTTTAATTTGGTATACTTTGTTATTTATGCTTACGTGTACATTTAAAAAAAATCATAAAATAAAGTAGAAAAGTAACAATATTCGCCCAGAAAAGACCGCTGCCCTGATCCAATGCGTGTAGAAGGGCTTAACATATCCTTGAAATATCTAAGATTGTCTGACTGTGAGGTTTACTCATGATGTTGTTATCCTGGACGTGGTATATAAGCACTGTAATTAAATTTACACTTTCACTAAATTCGCAGAGATTGAAGGATTGAACTGCTCGCGTATTTTGATTTTTTTTCGTTATTTAAAACGCTATTAGCATTATTAGTACTCCCGAAGTAAGCTTAAAATGCATGTGTTAGGAGTGGTTCGCGACAGTATTCTATAGCGGATTCAAACCCAGGACCTTCCAAGTTTTCAGTCCGCACCTTTAACCATTACTAACGCTTCTCTCTTTAAATGAGGAGCTATCCCCTGGGCTAACACGTTTACGAGCTATATGGCTGCGCAATTGCTACTTCAAATTTAGTTTTAAAAATTGTAAAAAAAACACTACAAAATAAAAGATTATCATGTCTACAGTATATATTTCAAATATTTATTTTTTCAAAAGAAATGTAATCTTTTACAGACATTAAATATCACAAAAATAATTCATAACATTTTGTAGACCAACAGTTTTAATTTCACTACCTCACGAGCTCCACATGCCTCACTAGCGAGGATGAGTTTTTTCAAACAATGAAAAGTGTAGAAAAATCTAGGACGCAACTTCTCTGCCTATTTAAGGTAAATCTCATTCACTAAAAAGTATTATTTTTTGTTTTAAATCGTATTCATTGTTTGACGTAGAAATGAAAATGCTACCTTGCGGCTTTGGATTCAATGGAAAGGCGCGCTAAGAGGGTTATTGGTGACCTCAATATGGTTAAAGCAAATCTTATCAGTGTTGAGCATAGATGCAATGTACCTAGCCTTTCGGTGTTTTACAGGATAAATTTCTGGGGAGCAGGAATGGCATGACTTAATTCCTCCCTCTCCGTTCCAATATCGGACAACAAGACGCTCGGCTGGTCTTCTCCCTTTTGTTATTGACATACCCCGAATTTAATGCAAACAAACTGTTTGTTTCGTCATTCGTAAAGCGTTTGCAAAGGAGTGGAATAATTTGGGGCAATCTGTCTTTCCATCTGCTCACAATGTGGGTGTTTTCGAGGCAACAGATTTAATACGCGGTATAGCCACACTGCAGCTATATTATGGTTGTAGCACAAGTGGGTCGGCTAAACGACTTTCACAGAATACCAGCGTAAAATAGCAGCTTAATGCTGCTGTGTTTTATATAGTGAGTGTAGAGAACCGGAGCCCCCTTTTTACTGGTAACGAGGCATTCCATCTAAGGCCTCCGGGGTGACAACTCATCTGCATTTTTAAATTTAAATGTCTATAAGCCACTGCATCCACTTACTATCAGATGGACTGTGTGCTCGTTTGTCAGCCTTATCAATACGCCTTGCCATCTTCAGCTGCATCACCGCTTACCATCAGATAGATTTAAAAAATACAAATGTCAGTCCAAATACATTATTTGATTAATTTTTAAACCAGCTTGTGACTAGATATACACATACATCATTTAACTTTTGACTATTGACTATCAATATTTTAAAACTTCCACATTTAGTTTTAAAATGTAAAAAATAATTTATTTAAAGTTAAGAAGCGACGTTTTGTATAAAAGTATGCATTTCCAATTTTAGGAGCAAATTTTGCAACATAATATTATTTCTGACAATATTTAGATGAATAGATTTTATTCCTACATCACAGTCTATGCTCAACACTGAGTCAGAGAAAGATCGTTGCTTTTACAGTTGGCTTAGAAATTTATTTGTATGAACAGGAAAAACATTTTTATATTAATAAATATATTTATTTAAAATATTCTTTTTTGTAATCTATTATTAATGACTCTCGTAGCAGACGTAGTCATTGTAATAAATAGACGTTTACAGAAAGTTATACAAAATCTGATCAGGTATTACCATTCCTTCAAAGTACTATTCTTACCGTAAAAGAAATATTGTTGTTTTGTTCAGGAACACATTGTGATAATTTTTATTTGAGGCTTATGTAATTTTCATACAACATTCGACTTGGACAATCATGAAGATGAAAATGAAAATACCCCAAGAAAATGTTTTATTGTATCCAAGTGCATGTAGAAACATTTAAGGAAATATGATTGTGAATACAAATTCTGTGCCAAATGTTTGCGGCAAACTGTTTATTTCAGTAATGCAAAACATTTGGCTCCTTTTTAGATTCTTGTTATTTTTTTCTATAGACGACGCCAGAAAATGTTTTATTCCAAAAAAAATCATGAATATAGAATTATCGTAATAAGTATAATCACGCTGTAGTGTAGTATGACTGCAACACGATTCAACTTGATCTGAGAAGGGCCATGATCTCAAATTACAGTAAGAACCGTTGAGAATTTCTAACTGGTAATGGACCATTCCATCGCAGTCTAGTTAGTATTTTGTTGTGTAGTGGTGGTGTAATAATATCCACTGATCTATATCATCCTGTGGCGTAGGTGTCGTAGGAGGCCCTCAGAGGGAAACTGAAACAAGAGATGAGTTTTCCTAAAAAAATCTGTCTACCAAGCGTGGCGACTATGTCAAAATCCCCCCTATGAGGCAATTTAAAGAGAGGCCTATGTTCATTAGTAGACTTTTATAGACTATGGGATATAATGGCAGACATTTTAAATCGATCCATTGATTTAAAATATCTCATAAATCAAATTTAAATTTAAGTCACAATTATAAGATTTAAATTCAAGTTGTTCGTATTTCAAGCTTTTTTCATACAATACCAACACAATTTTATTGATTCCGAATATTCACGGAAGTTATAATAGTATCCGATCAAATGCAGGGGCACATTAGCCACCGTATCTTTATTGTGCTCTGTTCAAAGCATATTTAAGTTCAACAGTTAAGTAGGTGTTGTACACATACATATATCTTCGATTAAGAATCTATATACAGATGCGTCACCCTCGAAGACAAAGAATACCTCGTTACCAGTAAAAAGGGTCTACGTTTCTCGTGAATCACCGTATGAAACACAACAGCTTTACGCTACTATTTCACGCTAGTATTTTTTTATAGAATATGGGTGACAAACAAGCACACAGTCCGCCTGATGTTAAGTGGATGCTGAAGCCCATAGACATCTACATCTACGATTAATAATCAAAATGCAGATGCGTTGTCACCCCTGAAGACTAAGATAGAACGCCTCGTTTCCAGAAAAAGGGGTCTCCGGTTTTCTAAAATGCGAGCTCTCTATTATCTGTGAGCATTAATTATACCTGTGAAACAACTTATAATACTAATTAACGAAAATATTTAATTTCTTCTATTCATTCCTATACGTTTGTAAGCCATATCTTCCCATAGCATCAAAATTCAAAGTGCTTGATTCAAAGTTCTTGATACTATTTGTAGCGTATTCAATGTTGTAGTGTAGCCACACGTCATATTGTTTTAGTATTTTAAGATTAGTCTAATAATTAAATTCATAGTTCCAGCAACACGTTTATAATTGACACCCTTCAACATTACATGGCGCCCTTCCAGGCGGTGTACTCCTACTGCGCGTGCTTCCACTTCGGCGCGGAATTTATTACAATTTAATGTTTTTTTTTTCTAAAATAAAAGTAGCCTAAGTTACTCCTTATAATATCAGCTATCTGCCAGTACATTTCGGAGATTAGCCGGAACAAATAGACAAACAGACAGACATAACATAATTTTTTTTTTGTTATAAAAACCGCGTATACTTTCATATGCATTTAGTAAAAAGCTGTTATTTTGAAATTACAAACAGACACTTCAATTTAATTTATTTGTATAGTTAACCTAAAAAGTATTTAAAATGATATTTTGATTTAAGGCAAAAAGCCACAATAATACGGAATACTATATTGTAGAAACAAGGCACATTACAATGTAGTTAGTGTATTTAGCGTATTTTTCGTAACGTTATTAGCGTATTACAAATTAAATTTTTACGTATTTTTCTTAAATTGTTTAAGAAATGCTTTAGACGCATTTAGAATAGACCTATCTATATATCCAGCAGTGGTTCTGAAAGGCTGATAGAATAAGGTACACGAATGAATGGACCAGGGTAAAGAATGCAATATGGATTCTTGGTAAACAAGTTTTTGAATGCGTGCCAAGCGATTCGGAATAGGTAAGAGCAACATGTGAACTAAAAAAATAACTTTTGACTTATTTTCTGTTATTTGCGTAGGGTAATTGTTACTTTTCATTAATTTAAAAGCTTAAGCACATAAACGTTATAGGAACTATTTAATTCGTAAGCATTAATATCACAATGTACGCTTTTACAACAAAATCCCAGAAAATGTACAAAATTTGTCAATAAACAAGATTAAATGTTTTATTACAGATTTTTTTTACGAAAAGGGTTATTATAATATCCAAGAATACATGAATGAAAATAACCCCCGGTAATGAGGTGATCGCTAGCATGCTGGTTCTATTAAATTTAATTAAAAAGTGTACAAAATGATTGTAAAGTGAAATATGTTTAAAAAATCCGCTGGGTTTCTTGCTGGTTCTTCACAGGACAGAGGTATTTTCCGAACCAGAAATATAAATAAAAAAAAAATTCAATAAGTATTGTGTAATAAATCTATATTGAATAAAAATCATTCTATTCTATCCTATTCTATTCTATTCTATTCCTAAACTCTGATGCCTAGTTAACAATGCTCTCTAATCAATGAACTAGATATGAATGCAAACATGTCATTCATGATAAATGCATGATCGACGGTTCGGTAATAGAGTGGCTATTCCAGTATTCACGGAAGTTATTATAGTGTCTCAAATGTACAATCAAACGTAGAAACACTATCTCGACGCAATCCTCTTGTGCTATATCCAAAATGGGATGTTTTAAATAAAAGAAAAGGTAATAAGCGAGCGCACACTTTAGTCCTACAGTTAAGTGGGTACTGTATCCCATACAGACCTACATCTATCCTCGATTAAGACACTATGCTAAGACATTATGCAGATGAGACTTATACGTGTTAGAGCCCGCTGCAGCTACATTAATAATTTCTTATTTATTTAACATACAGGCAGAGACAACAAAATACTGACAGGAATATGGAAATGTAGTTTATTGACATTGAAGTATAGTATATATATAGTCTTATCTCATATCTCTTATTATTGAAAATTTCCTTCTGATTCCTAACAATATCATACGTGGACGTGTTTTTTTTTGTTTTATAGTGTTCGAAATGTAAATCAATACAAACATAAACATAGACCCCATACGCTATTTAGATTGCAATAAATATAGAAAAAATAATATATTGATAAGAATTATTATTTAGTATAGACACTACAATATTCATTAACTTTTTTCAGGTGGATCGCTTAGAGTAAATGTGTATGTCTTGTAGGCTGAAATCTTGCAGAGCTGCTCGTAAGCAGAGACAAAAAAGTATATGGATATTGAATAAGACAACAAGATACAACAGATTAAAACAAAGTCTTGACATCGCACCTGTCTGTCTGTCTGTTCCACTATTAATAGACTGCTTTGGAAATAATTACAACAATAAATGCAGTGGCATTTTACTTTGTGTTTTATCCTTATACAACCAGTTAAAAACATCTTTCTTACTATATAGCATGTAAAGGTAATATTATAAATGGACATATTATCCGTTATTCATCTTGGTTTTAATCATATTTATTTAATTACTGTAATGGTGTTTGTGATGTGTATTCACTAATCAATTAATATCTGTAAAAAATAGTCTCCACACCACGTTTGTTTGTCTGTGCACGATGTTTTGCCGGAACTGCTAAAAGGATTTTCCAACAATCTTAAAGTACCTATAATTGTTGAATGTACCTACAACTTTGTTTAATACTATTAATTATTAAGCTATTCTATTCTATATACACTATTCTAACTCATAATATCGGTGAAAACTACTAGAAAATCGCTTTTAGTTTGTTTTAAGGTTATTGTGATATTCATATTTTAATTTTTAATTTCTCAGAATTCCCGTTAGATGCGAGATAAAACTAATATTAATTTTCTAATCTATAGATTATAAGGAATAAATCAACATAGATTTCATTAAGTGTCCCTAAAATTCGTGGTGGGCCCATTCTCCATACAAAAAGAAATTGTCTACTTTGGCCGGTTGTTGCAAAATAACCCTGTATTTGTTGCATGGCTACCACGTTCTAAATATCCCTCTTTACTCCATAACAGTACATACTTAAATAAATTATTTGACTAATGTAAAATAAATATCAATTTAAAGGTTGAATGCGGTCAGCTATATTTATTTCAACACAATAGTGACTTCATATTTCAATAAACAGTTTTCAACAGTTGTAAGAGGCCTCCACTTTACTATTTTTATAGCATTTCATAGTCTATTGTGGAGTTTCTTCATTGTTTCCGGATTTTTCGCTTTAGGCCTTTACTGCTTGAATGCGGTCAGATGAAAGTTGCTTTTTATCTAATTAATTCCTCTAATGAAAATAAAATTCATTTTCACATTATTTATTCTTTATAAAACGTTACCCTTACATTAACAGTGTCCTGAATAGAGTAGAAATTTTACGTACATAAATATTGCAAATACAAAAAGCGAATAATTACATAAAATATTAATATTACAATTAAATACCAAAACTTTTTTTATACACTAAAAAAAGTGACAAACTTATAGCCAACCTGATGATAAGTGGCTACTGCAGTCCATGAACAACTGCAGCCAACTTCTTTAAGGACTAAGATCAAATAGCTCAAAGTCTGTAATTATACTTCAGACCATAATAATACAGCAGTGTATGCACAGTTTGTTAAAACAAAATAGCAATTTGGCGGCAGAAATAGATAGAAGGACCTCGACAGAATGTAGTAGATTCACACTTAGTAATCCTTCATAGGCCATACAAATATTTTTTTTTTATAATTGTGTTTTTAAATAACATGAATTTAAAAATAAAAGGCAATTATTTCCATACATGCAGAATTTTTATAGGAGTAAAATGACAAACGAGAGTGGCAAGTGAACTGTGTTCATTTGATCGTAATTAGAGGCAGTGGCCCGTATACACTTAAATGTATCATCGCTTAAGAATCAAAATACAAATGTTTTTCACCCCTGAGAACTAAGATCAGCCACCGTACGAAACACAGAAGCACTACGCTGCTATTTTACGCTGGTATTCTGTGAGAGCCTAGTCCTTCCGTATCGTAATAAGGCTGCAGCACGCTTGAGTCTCCAGTCGAGCCAACCCATTTGTACTGCAGCCATATACAGTTGCAGCGTGACTCTATCACTAAAGGTTTTCTCGCAATACATTCCTCTCCTCCGTGCAAACCAGTATTTAAAACTGCGCTTATCAATTTGAGTAGCGCTGGCGGGAATCGAACTCGGGTTGCTCGCGTACTATGAAACTTCTCTCGAGATACGGTAGTTTTTTGAACACCTGCCAAGCGATTAAAAATAAGTAAGAGCAACATGTGAACTTTAAAAAAATATGTTTTGACTTATTTTCTCTTATTTACTTAAGGAAATTGTTACTTTTATTTATTAACACTTAAATACATAAACGATATGGGAAATTTTTCGGAAGCATTGATCTCATAGACTTAGAATATACTGGCGTAGTATATACTAGGTCTATGATTGATTTAATTTTACTCTAGGATGCCTAGTTAACAATGCTATAATCAATGAACTAGTTGACAATGTAAAGTATCATTCATGATTAAGGCATGATTGACGGTCCGGTAGCACAGTGGCCAAGCTTTTGATTGTGGTAGTTCAGAGAAGCGAGTTCGAATCTCGTACGGAACAAGTTTTTATATGGCCTATAAATTTTCTCTCTGCCAGTCTGAATGTTAGTCCGTGTGTAATTTATGTGTAAAACGCATCCAAGATACAGGAGAAAATCTTAGTGCACGACTAATGTTTTTTCTCTCTCGGATTCGCGAGTTCTCATCATACGTCTCAGCATAACTTCGTTACAATTTAATAATATATAGTGCGATAGGGTGATCATTTCCCGGTCGTATTGATTTACATGCTAAGCATAAATCCTTTTTACAATTTGGCTTAGCTATTAAAATTTCCAATTAGTTTCCACTTTTAATTTGTCGAGATCAGCAATAAGTAATTTATTTAAATATCTTTAAATTATCTTGGACGTAGCTGGGTATTACTTTATTAATATTAATTTGAACTACTAAGTCTTGGATGTGTGGTTAATTCTAATTATAAAAACATCTATAGGCTTATGTATGTATAAAACGTATGTTTTGGGTACCGAAAACTGTACTGAAGACTTGATTGAAACAAAATAGGTCAAAACAGTAATAATTTTCATAATTTGCTTCCATTATTTTTTTGTTTTCGAGAATCGCACTCGTAGTTGAATTACGGGAACAATGAAAATGCCTGAATGATTTGTGTCGCGAAATAATAGAACGTTGCGTGCTTGGACCCTCAGCGTTCTTCTGTCGATTTTCTTCAAAAGTGCCATAAAATATCGGTGTATATTATTGTAAATGGACGTGCAAAATCAGTGGCGGGCAGGTTCACATGGCGTGTAGTTCGATCGTAGCGAAGCAAGGCGCGGAGGAAACGTCAGAAAAATCGAATTTCCATGCCGTCAGTCGAGGCAGAGGCGGCGCGGCGGCAGCATCGCGCAAAAAGCGCCCGCGCGCGCCTCACAGCCCGTGGTCAGATCGTAACGAATACTCGAATTTTCAAATACCGTTTTTGGAGAACCGCGCGTAAACCACAAAAGCCCCGTGTTAAAAGCGACGCGTGTGTTTTATTAATTATCATTAAATGGTAAACGTGTTGTGTCATGTTAAGGGATTATGGGTTAGGCAACGATCGTCCCGATCACGGGTCAGTTTGTCGCCCAACAATACAAATTCGTACGCTATTCTTTCTTTATTAAAAGGTGACGTCATTTACGCAGTTAATTTTCAACGTGTTGTTCAAAATTAAAATAATAACGACTTGTTTTTTTTTTCAGTTTTTTGGTTTTTAAGGGAGTTGCATTGTCTTGCGTAACTTTCTATTAATCTATAATTAAATTGTAAATGTTTAATTAACATTTTACCGCTTTAATTAGTAAATAAATTTCATCAAGTTGTTAAACTAGTTCTTGGTATTGATTACTGTAAATCGCATTCTTCGAAGTAAGAAAAGTTTCGCTTCCACTCGATGCGAACTGAACGATACTAGGTTACCTGAATAGGCATTGTTCACAAGTTCAGCCGTACTTTCGTTGCTATTTTGAGAACTTTAATGATTTTAAATTACTTTGAATTGAATTGCCTAGTAATATATAAAGTGTACCCTTTATAATTTATAAAATTACAATTTTAGTTATTTCAGTATGAGACCTACTTAGTGTTATTAATTTCGCTGTAGTCGTGTACATAGTATTGTATAAATAAATACTTATTTTTATATACATAAAACATCTAACAATATTGTAGGCATAATTTCCAAATCGATCATGCGATACGAGGAAATATATTTCTGTCGGCAATAAAGCTTTACTTCGTTCCTATTAAGAGATAAGACATATTGCTCTTTCATTTATTTCTATATTTAGTACAATTGCTAAATTGTCTTTGATTTAAATCACCTTTTTGTCCAACTATTTTATATTCTTGTAATCACTAAGTAATGATAATTATGGAATAATTAATAATTAAAGCAAACTTAAAGCTTAAAATTTCTAAATCGATATAATATTAAACAATTAATTATAATTTTATGCATGCACAAAATGAAATAACAGTATAATAATGAGAACGAAAAGAAAACCACAATTATACAAATTAAAATATTTCTTAAAATCAAATATTTCTTTTTGCTGTTTTCAAATTTTTGTAACCTCTGTATTTAAAGTTGAAGTAATAATGTTATCAAATTAACACGATAGCAATACTCTTACGAATGTTCAAACAGAGAATAACCTCGATTTATGAAGTAAAATTAAAAAGACCATAAATATTTTTAACATATATATTAACTGGGACTTCACAATTCATATTAACCATATACTCATAACTAGGAATTTTGCAAAATTAAAATTGATAAATTTTTCTTACCATTTCGAATAAATATAATTACTTACTACTGCTACCTTTTTATAAGATTGAAATATGCTATTTAACACAATAATTTGTTTAAAACATTATAATTTAAACAATACAATATACTATCGCTAAACACGGGGTACTGTGTTCCCTCCCTCCACCAAAGATTGTAACAAAACATGGGCCTGAACCATCTGCAACCATCTATTTCTAGCGTGTTTTTTTTAACCATATACCAGACCTCATCCAGTTTAACTCCTCTACACTCCGCTTATCAACAGAAATAGGTAAAGCGATATGGATGGGTATCACTTTACCTATAGTTGTGGCGGTTCCTAGGTAGAAAAATAAAAGAAGCCATTCAACCTAGTGAAAACCTAATCATTTATCAATTTATTATCTTACTACGAGGCAGGCCATTTAAAATACATTTTTTTAATGAAAGAAGGTGGCAAACGAGTACACAGTCTAACTGATGGTAAGTAGATACTGTACAAAATGATCAGTATAAAACTACCATTTAAAACTTTTCTTCCACAACGGTTGAGTTCTTAGAGCTACTCGTAAATGGCCGGCACTTAGCCACTTCAGCTTCCTGATTCGTTTGTCTCATCCTGGTGTGGATATCTTAGTTACAGATTTAATCACGCAAAAAAAATCGAAACAGCATTTTCCATATAACAAAACAAACTTTAAGTTGTAAAACCCTCCCATTCAATAACAGTGTGTTATAGCGTGACCAATGTGTTTATTGTTGTCGCAGCTTGTTGGCAATCAATCGATCAATGAGTCAAAGGGAATCGTTACTAACCAAACTTTAAACTTTATAGTCACAATATAATAGCGTTCAAGTGTGTAGGGTATTAGAAAAACTTTTTAAAATACATGCTAGATCCGATCAATGCATGAAATATTTTTTTCCTGCATATTTATATTGTTTTACGATATTAGGGTACCAAGCAAGCTCTTAACACGCTTGATTATAAATGACTACTGCAGCCTAAAAGTTAAAAAGTTAAAGTTACAGCCTATATACGTCCACTGCTGGGCACAGGCCTCCCCTGATTTCTGTAAGGGTTTTAGGGCAAGGAAATGTCCACCGCGCTGCCCCAATGCGTGTTAGCGAACTTCACATGGCTTCGAATTTTTTTTCTTACTCGTATTTCTCAGACATGCAGGTTTCCTCACGATGTTTTCTTTCACCGCCGAGCACGTGGTAAATCAGCACTTAAAATTGCAATTAACAATTTTATTGGTGCCGGCGGGGATCGAACCCGGGTTGCTCGCATACTGTGAATTTTACAGCGAGCGCTAACCATCTGAGCTACCACGGCTCACCCTCATTTGAGACTCATTGAAATTCATTGGAAGACCTTTTATTATTTAAATAAACGATATAATTTCATGAGGTCCCGGGTTTGAATCCGGGTCAGGCCAAAAAAATCAGTTATTGAGTTTTTCCGACAAGAAATTCTCAGTAGCTGCGCGAAGTCAGGAAGTTGGCAGTGTTTGAACCCCGTGCCTCAGAAAGCACGTAAAGCCGTTCGACGAAATCCAACTATGAGGGAGAGGGAACAGAGAGTGTACCTGTGCTTGCGCATACACTTGGGCACTATAAACCTGTCCTGCGCCGATGGCTAGTCTTCGTTGAGGCCGGCCGCCGTGACCGATATTCGGTCTGGAGGACGTTTATCCATCATTATTATGATTTCGATAATATAAGTCGGTCCATCTACATGTGAATAACAGTGCAGGTTTAAAAAAAAATATTACGTAACTGCTTATTGTTCCAATTAATATCTCCACTGGAACAGGCTGAAGCTATAATGATGATGACAATGCTATTTTTATCATTATTAAATATCTTTTTTCAAAATAATAACCGCGTAAGTAATATACATGATTTTAATTTACACAATCCAGTTAGAAATATTTAACAGGCCACAGTTTATTCTCAGAAGAGATATTAAAAACTCACTCTCTTAAAATGCATTTAATACCGGCGTATTATTTATTCAAGAATGGCTGTAGGAGGGAAAAACGGAGTAACTAAGGTTGCTCGCTCTGTTTATGCGTGGGTATAAGATTACATGGGAACATTCGCCGAAAGGGACTACTAAACTTAGAAACTTTTAATTATCTCTAGACTCTTGAAATTTATAATTTGCAAAACTTTTAATAGATGGGCTCACTATTGTGTTACAAGATATTCAATAAAACACACAAACACTGCTCCTTTTTAGCAAGGAACATAAAAAATATAAAAACACAAGATGGGTCAACACACGCAACACCTTTATGAAATTACAGTTTTTGACTCTCGACCAACGTTTAGCCAACCTAATTTACAATTTCGCTATGTTTATCCACCTCTAAATGAATGACTGCCTCGTAGGTCTAGTGATCGTAAACGCTATATATAGCTGACCATGAGGTTCCTAGTTCGAATTCCAAGTCGACTCAAAATATGGGGTATTTCCGCCAAGAAGTTATAAGCATTTCAAAGTGAAGAAGTTGGCCGTGTTTCACACCCGTGCCTTGAAAAGTATGAATAGCCATTGTCTTGAGCCTGATCTCTCCGTTCGTGTCGGATTACCGTCCCATTGCACTATGAGAATGAGGCAATAGAAAGTACACCTGTGTTTGCAAAAACACTCGTGCACTATAATCCTGTCCCATGCAGATGGCTAGTCGCTGTTAAACTGGCCGTCGTGATCGAATTCGATCTGGAGGACGTTTATCCATCACTATTTTATTCGTAAAAACTGTAGCGTTCAATACAAAACAAAGGAACGTAAATAATTGACCAAAACAATATCACTAATGCCTTCAGTTTTATCAATGCCTGTCGAATCCAATTTCTTCTGCCTATTGTTTTATTTTCTATAGACTTGATTATTTTTAGATTATTATTTTTAAAAGAACAACTCTTCAACAGAGAGCCCTTGTGACCTGACGAACGATATCTTTTGTTTAAAACCTGATGACAAAGCCGAGTGAGCTTTCTTATAGCGGATACTCTAAGCTTCTTGACGTTGTGCTCGCGACCTACTTCTTAATTTTGATGACGCTTCGGTCAGACAAGACTTTAGGTGAAACATGTCAAGTGAAGTGAAAGTGTGTATTTAGCTTAAGAAAAGGCACTTAAATCTCCTTTTTATATACATGTATATAATAGTGTACTTAATATAGTACAAACATATGCCTGTTCATCATAAGTCCAAAACAATAGACGTCTGGATGTGCCTTTCCAATAGTATAGCCTCATGCATGACAGGAGGATTGTCGATCACGTTACCAGAGGTTTTGCACCATTGACGCTGCTTTTCATCACTTCTCTAGTTATTTAATATCCGGTAAAAATACCAGTGGTTATAACGCTTTTTATTGGAAGCCATGAAGTTTTTCTCTAGCCTTGCTTTAATAATAATAATAATAAAACTTTATTAATTTATTTAAAAAAAATATTTAATTTATTTAATTTCAATGTCTGGACCTGGCTCATGAGGTGACCGACATGTGGGGTGGACTGCTGACCGAAATTATACCTGTAGTCGTTTCTGCGTACGGGTTAATCCCAGTCAGCCTCTCGGGTCATCTGAGGCAACTGGGTCCCCGTGACGGACCGCTCCAAGCTCAAATACAGAAGGCGGTGCTCCACGATACCGTCCGCATCGCCCGCCGGTTTCTTTCCCTTTCCTCTTAACCCTCGGCCGTTTGGTCTCCCCTGTCGAGAGCTTCCATCTGGTTGTATTTTTATTTAATTATGTATTTTTTATGTATTTATTTTATTTTATTGATATTTATGTATGTTTATCATTTTCATTTACAATTATATATTTATACAGCCCAACCAAATGAGAAAACTATATAGATACCCCATAATAATAAACTTTATTTCAGACAATGGTCCATAAATTGGTTAGTAACATTACATTTATTATATTCGTTGTTAAATTACATTACATTGTTAAATTGCTTAAAATCTAAAAAAACAAAAATTATCATACAGTTTAAAAACAATATCATAAATTATTAAAATTACTTATTTAAAAAATACATTTTATTATTATTACTTCGATTTAACATTTTAATCCTTATGCATATGCAGGCGAATCCAGTGTCTTAAAAGCGGAGAGTCCCACCGATCGGCTAAAGCGCGTAGTCACTAATACGAAAAAGAAGCGAGGCACATCTCTTTCGCATTATAGCATAAAAGTTTTAATAATTATATTGACTCCCCATACTTATTTAGTAAAATAACAATAAAGTGTCCTAGGATAAATCTGCGGCTTAACTTAAAATCGACCTTTTATATTCCTGTTTGTAAGACTAACTATGCAAGAAATCTATTTATTCTTAGAGCCTGTAATTTCTATAACCAACGTTACTTACGTATATTTAATTTGAACATTTTTAAATTTATATCTGCCATTAAGCAACTCACATAGTCCCTAGGTTTAACATTTTCTTTCATTATCATATTTTATTTTAGTTTTACCCTTTTTATTACCTTTCAAAAATGTGTCTAAAAAATTGTATTTCAGTATTTCTGTCAATGGTCAGGTATGTTATTATTAGTTAGTGAAAACTTAACTGGCTTTTGTAATTACTCAATTTAAACATTAATTATGTATTATAGCTGTATGTTTTCCTTAAAAAAAGCACTACAGTGACGAGCCAGTCCCATCAAAAGACGAAGACGCTTCTTACGTCACTCACGAGACTAGATGAGGTGATGGAATGTCTTACGCCATCACCACACGGCGGACCAACATATTATGTATTGTTATGTTTGTACTATACGTAAACAACAAAATTAATTAATTTATAACCGTGTATTGGCGGTGTAAGAATATTCACCATTCCATGTCGTCCCGTGGGTTTCATAAGATGCGACAGGGTGAAACTGAAATAGGAGATGAGCAACAGCATCTTTCCGATAACGACGCAAAATTATAAAAACTCCGCTTACCAATTAGCCGGCTGACTTGGAAACTATGGAAAACGCCCCCTATGAGGCAATCTATGGTAATATATAATAAATATCCTTATGTAGATTTTGATGATTCCGGTGCTTCTCTTGTGGTCACATATAAATTTGATCAAGATCTGACTAGTAGTTTTTGAGTTATCCTTAACAATGCGTATTTAATTGACTTCGACTACATTGATGATGTTCTCATTTTATTTATATTGAAGTCGGTTGTACAAATTTTTAATTTATCACTTGTTTTAGTTGTTATCAGGAAAATGCTGCACCCCCATCATCCGTTTCAGTTTCCCTCTGTTGCCTATTTGGACTTGGACTTAGTGGACTTTTATAGGCTGTAATGTATGGATGGATGGCTAATTAGTAATTTATATTCTCTATTCAGGATCCTAAATCAACTGTAGTTTTACAACCAAAAAACTGCTACTATCGTCATCATCAGTTCAATGCTGGGTTAACTCTTCTCTAACTTCAAATAAGGACAGAATAAACCTAGCATGCATATAAACAAGTTTTTCCATTTTCGTACGAACCTCATTGAATAGCATAATTATGTTTGCATGAGGTGGACTGGAGTAGAAAGTAAAGTGAAATAATATTCGCTTTCCTCATATTTAAGTCTCCGAACCCTGAATTTCATAACCTCGTATCTAAGCTAACGTTGAAGTGCATCCTAACTTCGTTTACACGAAATGCGGAACATTTTATTTACAAGCTCTTTTGTATATGTAAAGAAGGAAGCTTAGTTACGGGTCCTTTCCGCTTTAGTAAATTATAATCACACACTGTTTCTCCCCCTTAGATCCTCATAGGGGGGACATTTGTTATAGTTGCCGCGCTTGCCAAGCGGGTTAGCAACGGCAGTTTTTTTTTAATTTATAGTCGTTATTAGGAAGACGTTACTGCCCATCTCCTGGTTTGTTTCCCTCTGTCGCCTCTTACAAGACCCACGAGATGATATGATGTAGTGGATACTCTTACACCGACACTACACGGTACAGTTAAGTTAATTAATTGGTGTCAAAACAATCATTATCAACTCTGAGTTAAAATCTGACTCCAGAATAATATTTATGATACACAAACCTGTGATATTTTAGTCGCTTGATTCTGAACGGTAGTTATTAAATCTACATTAACAGCGACGACACGCCGCGACGGTGAAAAAGCACTCCCATATTTATATATCACTTTTAGTAATGTGTTTTCAAAGTTCATGTCTAATGATTATCAATTTTTCAACTTCATAGTCATATAAAATATAGGATAAAACATTACAGTATTTTCAGATGATGAATAATAACCAAAAATATAATAAATAATAAAAATAATTTATTTCGGAAATTAAAAAGATTTATTTACAGTTACATAAATATTTAATTGTTGGACTTCAAACTAGGCATACACTGTTACAAGTACGGTTACCAGTTTTTATTTTACATAGCCTAAAGTAAAACTACTCAACAAAATTCTCAAATATGATGATTTATTATTGTTATGACATGAGTATTAAAGTTAAAGTTAGTTAAAGTTACAGACTATATACGTCCCACTGCTGGGCACAGGCCTTCTCTCATTTCTGAGAGGGTTTTTTAGAGCAAGGAAATGTCCGCCGCGCTGCCCCAATGCGTGTAGGCAAAGTTCACGTCTTCGAATTTTTTTTCTTACTCGTATTTCTCAGACATGCAGGTTTTCCTTCACCGCCGAGCACGTGGTAAATCAGCACTTAAAATTGCAATTAACAATTTCATTTGTGCCAGCGGGGATCGAACCCGGGTTTGTCGCGTACTGTGAAACTTACAGCGGGCGCTAACCATCTGAGCTACCATGGCTGACATGAGTATTACATTGCAGATTTTCTTATCTTATTTCAAAACTATTTAATACTATTATTATTAATTAGTTATATTGCTATTGTCACATTTCTCTATAGTATTTATTTAGTGACATACAGATAGATAGTAAACATAAGAGCCATAGAGGCTTAGGGCCTAAGCTCACGCTTTAGGCAAGGATCGAATCCGGGTTGCTCAAGAAAATTTCACAGTTCTTGAGCAACCCGGATTTGAACCCCGCCAGCACTAACGAAATTGGCAATTGCAATGTTAAATGCTTATACGATGCAACCTGTTTGTCTGAGAAATTCTATACATGGAATTTTTAAAGTAGGGCGACGCTAAACCTACTTTGTGGCTACGGCACGAATGGGTCGGCTCGACCAGGGAAGGACCACGCTCTCACAGAATACCAGCGTAAAATAGCAGCTTAACACTGCTATGTTTCGTATGGTGAGTGTAGAGAACCGGAGACCGTTTTTACTGGAAACGAGGCATTCCATCTTAATCCTCAGGGGTGACGACGTATCTGCATTTTGATTCTCAATTGAAAACATATGTAGATGTGTCTATGGGCCACAGCATCCACTTACCATCAGATGGACTGTGTGCTCGCTTGTGACCCTTATTCTGTAAAATAAATACAAAATAAATATTCTAAAATAATATTTCGAAGAAATTTGAAGTTCATCAACACGCATTGAAAATTTTCTAGAAATATACTTGTTTTAAACTCTCAGAAATGTAAGGAGGCTTGTACCCAGCATTGGGACGCTTATAGGTTGTTACTTTAGTTTTAACTTACTTAGACTTTGTGTGTGGATTTAATATTACTTTTAACAATAAATTTTCAGTGAAATTATAGTTTATTGTAGTGAGAAACCTTTTTACATCGTGTTTAGCTTTTGAGGTGGGGAAATTTTGATATCACTGACTTTAAGAATTCTGTTGAAAATATGGGGATGTGAGATATACGGTTAGCGTTGCGCAAAAACAGATTTGACAACTGGACCTGACTATTATATACACGTTTATAGACTGAATATTCGTAGTTAGGTGACTCAATTACTGAGTTTTTAATACAGCTGACGGAATAAACAACAGTATACTTTCTGTAACTCGGTGTCCTTTAAAACCGCTCCTTGAGCCGTCTCTAACTGAATCATGGCAGTTTTGGAGGCGTCACCTCAAGCTGATATACAATACTGTATTATCGATTGACAGAGGGTAAAAAACCGTACGCAGTCTACCAGCACAGTTCCGAAGCAAATTCATTATGTAAATGACCTTCTTGACCTGATTTGACAGGTACGTTTGCTGTTTGAAGAAAGGTTCTGATCAACAGTGTTACTCATATACCTGGTCGTTTATGATGCAAATTATCACAAGTATGGACTGAAATATCGTTTTGCATCAATGAATTAGTAGCAAGAGTTTTGTAGGAACTAATGTACTTCGATTTTTTGGGTTATTTCGTTTATCTATTTTATCTTGTTGCACTAATAATAAAAAAATATTTAACGTATTTTACCTTAGGGTGGTTTTTTTAGGCTAAATAAACGGAATAACCCGATATTTTCGCATTAAGGGTCAACAGGTTACAATTCAGCCACTCATCCCCTAAAGTTATTCCATCCTCGGCTCACTTCCTCACTTCTTTCCAGGCTCGCTGGAAATAAGACAACAGTATCAGCTACATTACAATTTGTTTTACACTGAGGTAATTTGAGTTTCATAAGGTCTGTTTTAACCAAAGGATTGGCCCAAGAAAGCTGCCCTGAAGCACCATAAAAATTTTGTGATTGTGAAGATAGCTTTAAAATCAATTCCATGCAATGCCTTGGATTCCGAGACCTTCGAGCTACTTCAACAATATTTATCTAGGCAACACTTGTTGAACTTGTTTTAGTAATGTCTCTTAAAATTAAAAGCTGATTTCTGAAGATTCAACTTTTTAAGTCTTACATAAGAGATCCCAGATAAAAATGTTAACGCAGTTTATTTACCTCCACTACGTTCATTTTGAAATTCAATGAACTAAATGTGGGGAGGTTTTGAATAGCCTTTGAGGGGAAAGCATCCGGCCTGATTAACTTTCCATGTAACCAGTCTGAGCTCGTTTAATTTCTGAGTGCGTGTGAAATTTTTATTACAAATTAAATAAGCGTCAATTAAGAGACTGACTTTTAAAAACTAGAAAGGATTAGTTTTATGTAACCATATTAAAATCAGATGAGAATAAACATAAGAAAATGTTTCATTAGAGAATGAAACATTTTAACAAAATGGAACTCGAGATTAAAAAGAAAAAGTAAATATGGGACTTACCTACAAGTTTCTTATTACCATTACCTGCAAGTTTCATATTAAACATATCTCCGGTTCCGCCATACGGAATTCTCAGGGAATTATTTGCGCGGATAAAACTGTTTATTTCAATTACTACAATTTTTATTATTTAAATACTTGTTAGACCCATGTTTGTATAAAATTATCTAATTATATTGAATTAATACGTTTGCCTTTGATTTTAGTCTTTAGGCCACAAGAACCACCACATTGACATTCTTACTTTTTATTTAAATTATAACTTGTCTTATAAGCCAAGTATTGCAATTTTTTATTCACGCGTCCATGAAAAGAATATAATAATACTCACTTATCTTTTATCATCACAATACAAATCAATTTAAATTCAAAATTTGACCAGTTTTTAAACCAAGTTGATAAATTGTATATCTTAAACCACATTGCTCTTACTATTTTAAAATATTATCTCCTTGTAAAAAAAATGTTTTATTCATAAACACGGTCTTACAAGTATATACCATGGTAGACTTCTTCTATTGAAGGCATAATGCGCCCGTATCAGAAGTAAGCCCCTCTTCCATATCATAAAGTTTACTAAAGCAAGAACGGCTTGTACTAAATTTAGAGAAGTAAAAATAGTATGTGTAGTGTGTGTATGTAGTGAATGTGTAGTGTGTGTGTAATATGTATGCAGTGTATGTGCGTGTAATGTGTTGTGTGAAAGTTTTCATACGTTTCCCCTCTGCACAGCCCTACGATATAAAAGGTCTTGGGATCAGCGTTAAGCCACTGAGCAGAGGTGGTAGATACATGTGCAAGTACATGGAGGTTATGATGTGTGTATGTATGTAATGAGTGAGTGATTTACATATAAATATCTTCATATCAAAATTCTAATTTTAATAGGTTTTCAACTTCAATATATTCTAATGTCTTCAGCCATTCAGTGAGTTTTTGTTTAAAGTTTCGATAAGTCATAGGATATATAGCTAGTATTTTATTTATTTTATTATATAAATGAGACGAGATGTCTTTGTACTGATTGCGAGCAAATTTAGTCTTGGTGTAATTTAGTGTGGCGACTCTATCTTTTCTTCTTTTAATTAAAATATTGGTGTCAATATTAAAGGACGTACGTTTTTTCAGAACTACGTGCAATATGTATAGTTTACGAACTGTCAATAAATCTGCATATAAATACAATGAATTTGTTGAAAACTGACGTGTTTTGAATTACATAATTTTTAACAGTCCCCTTTGAGCTCGTTCTAATTGTATAAAATGGGTTTTTACAGCACCACCCCATATTGTTATACAATAAATCAAAATAGATTGTGCCAACGCAATATAGATCTGATCAAGTAACTTTTTATTTGCAACGTGTCTTAGTGTTTTAAAAATCTACATTAATTTACGTAATCCGCCAGAAACTAATTCGACATGAGACATCCATGAAAGTCTCTGGTCCACTAAGACACCAAGAAACTTCATAGAAGTTAGTCTAGTTATAGTGGGGCAGTTGCAATTTGTGCTAACTAGCGGCTAACAGCAATGAATCTTAATATCGCTGGGAACGTCAGGCAGACTGTTTTTTATGGAAAACAAAATATAATTTGTTTTGCTGGTATTTAACGTTAGTAAGTTCAGACTTAGCCATTGCGAAATCACAGCCAAACCGTGCTCTGTATTAATCTTTAAATTGTTCAAGGACTCGCCTGTAAACACATTGGCAATGTCGTCAGCATATGAGAATATGCTAGCATGTGGGATCTTCATTGTACCTAGATTTACATACTTAATCCGCTCGAGTCCAGTCTGGAAAAGTTCGGATATTTTAAAAGATATTGATAATATTCTTAAAATAGCTATAGAATAAATTCTAAATTTAACTTTAAATACAACAACCTAAACTCAAGCTTTACCTATAAAATTTGGTGGTATTGGTGTGAGAAATTTTTCTAGCGTTGCATTGCCTGCTTTCATTCCTTCCATGCATAGTGTCAGTGACTTATGTAACATAATTTTAAATAATAAAGTCGACCTGTTATTTGCTACAGAGGCAATGCAGACATGGCGAACGCTCTGTCCCGGCGAGGGTGTTCCACTGGAAGTTAACCAAAAAAATCAGTGGAATATTCCGTTGTTACCGAGTTTACAGAAAGATTTGTTTCATAATTTCCATAGTGACCAAAATCAGGCACGCCTTCTAGCTATTTCGACTAAGGAATCTTACACTGATTACACGCTTTACCATCAAGTGGGAAAGCTTGCGCATCGCCGTTGGAATCTGACTAGAAGCGCCGATTTGTCAACCCCATCAGTGCCCTGTGGTAGCAGCGTCGACGAGTTTGGGCTCCATGGACTTTCATGTATGAAAAGTGCTGGTAGGTTATCACGGCACCGTTCTTGTACGATGTAATCCGAAGGGCTCTTGTCTCTATAAATGTTCCCTCGGTTATAGAGCCTTCTGGAATATTTAGAGACGATGGCAGGAGACCCGACGGTACGATATTGGTCCCTTGGGAGAGAGGTAAAGCCCTAGTGTGGGATGCTACTCGTACTTACGTAGACACTTTGGCGGCCTCTCATCTCAGGGGTACCTCGTTTAGAGCCAAGGCGGCATCGGAGATAGCTGAACTGAGTAAGTGGCGCAAAAATGAGTCTCTGAGAGATGACTACATATTTGTGCCACTTGCTGTAGAGACTATCGGTCCGTGGGGTCCACGTGCGTTGAAGTTTCTAAAGGAACTCTATCCGCGACTGGTGGTTGCTGCTGGTGATAAGAGGGCTGGTTCTTTTCTCGCTCAAAGGCTAAGTATAGGCATTCAGCGAGGAAACGCAGCCAGCGTTCTTGGCACGATACCGAGGGAGTAGGACTATATGATAATTAAGTTATATTTTAGTTTTTTTAATTATAGTTTTTTTAATATTGTATATATTAATAAATTTAATATTTAAATTCTCTCCTGTAGTGAGTTGAAGTATTCGAACATTTTATACGTTTAATAGCTATAAAAGGTAGGTATTATTTATCTCACCATGATCAATCTCTTAATAGTACAACGTTACTCCGCGCATAATAAGAAGTATAAGAAACCTTTGTAACTATAATTTCTACGATTTTGTGAGGGCTATCACTATATATCCAAATAAAAATAATTTATTTGTGTTATGATTTCTTATTTATGTCACTTAAAGATCTCGAAACTCTGTCGATGTGAATTATGTTTTTTAAACGCGATAATAATAAGTGTTGTTCAATAATCTATTTACCAAAAATATTTTTATAATGTTTTAATAATTTCTTTGGACTGCAGTAGACACTAATCATCAGGTGGACAATAAGATCGTTTGTAAATTAAGTTTTATAAAAAAAAAAATCGTGTTTATTTCACGTAGCATTTATAATTAACCTTCCCTTTTCTTTAATTATGTTGTACTGTGTTGTGACAGATTGGATTTAACTTATTAATTACTTAATAAATTTAAATTAATTTACATTAGATTTTAATATATGATTTTTTAAGACATGATTTAGAAATTTTTCCTATGTTATCCCACAAAATTTACATCGCATAATGGTGGATTAGAATTGGTGAAAGATCAGTGTCGGCAAGTATAACTACGGCATTATGATATGCGCTACGTGGCTGCCCAGTGAATTGTAAAACAAACTTTGAATAGTAGTTATTTTTATCGATTCAAAAAATATGAACGTATGTAAATACAATTATCCAATATAAAATATTATGAATATTTTTCACTTCCTACCGCGATAACAAGTACGGATGTAGTAACAATACGACCTTCAGTTTTAATTATGGGGTAGGAATTCGTTGGTGTTATTCTCACGAGGGTAGCGTCCTCATTAGTAGAACTCGATCATTCGATTACGTCACTTGACCATTTAACCCATTTCTGTAGTCATGCGGTCGAGTAGCGTTCATCGTTCTATTGTTAATCGCTACATAAGTTGAGTACGATATATTTGGAACATATGAACACAATTCTGTCTATACATTTCTCTTACGTCGTTTTTATCAACGTAAGACCGTTTGTCAAGCGTTATTTATTTTAATGGTATTATTCAATAAAATATGAATGAAGTTTACATTGCTCCGTGACTACGCCCACAATTAGTGAAACTATCATTATTTATATATTTTTCTTTTTATAAATATTTATTTATATTTTTCAGAATTTACGTCACGTTTTAACTTTAAATTATAAATTTCCAATATCCATGTTATTCGTCAATGTAACGATAGAGACCGAAGGGAAATACGAGTCGCATAGGACTTTTCAGGGGCTATCTTATTATTTCTTTACCAACTGTAAGCTGTAACGTATTATGGCTGTAGCACAAATGGGTTGGTTGAACCATGGATCACTGCTGGCTGTAGGCCTTTTCAAAACACGTCTAGTGATGCTCACTAAAACGGATTCGCCTATTTTCTCTAACGCTGGGCGGACGTATTGAAGAGCGCAGTATTGAAACTTCACGCCGGTACAGCTGCTACCTATCCAGTTGATATGACTCTGGGGATCCATGTGGGTATGTGACGCCCTCTTAACTATTTCTGTCGTCAAATAATAATATGCAAGCATACTAATATGTTGTAAAAGGTGCAAATATGAGTTCGAGTCCATGTGTTTTATCATATTTATAATTTATTTCAGATAAAGATCCAAACACATTTGATAATAATTAATTTATACTATGTTAGTAAAAAATAATAATAATAAAATTAGGATAAATTAAATTTTATCAATCTTATGTGCCAAAACGAGAGCAATCAGTTGAGAAACTTGAATGTCCCACCCACATACATTAGGATGGGACAGTCAAGCCTATCTTGAAATACCCTTAAGACACCAATTGTTTTGTAATTCACCACAGTAAATTTCTAAACGGACTATATCTGTGACTGGTCACGAATACAGTCCATATATTAGTGACAAAAGGGCAGTTTTCCCGCCCAGGAACTAAGTATTTTATAGCCATTTAGCGAGGAAACGCATCCAGCGTTCTTGGCACTGTATCCAAGGAGTTAGTTATAATTGTAAATACTGTTCATTTATTTTGTAAAAACTAGATTGTTAAATATCATAAACACTCACGCCTGTCACCCAGAGGGGTAGGCAGAGACTACGGACTTCCATTTGGTACGATCCTGACACACTTCTCTCGCCTCCTTTACATCCATATATCTACGCATACACGCTCGTCGGTTAAGGGTACTCCTAATCTGGCCCATTTTCAATATATCGCCAATTTGGTCGATAAACCTTCGTCTAGGGCGTCCCTTCCCGACTCTTCCGTTCACTTCTGCAACATAAATTTGCTTTGTCACTCTTTCCTCGTTTATTCTTTCTACATGACCAAACCACCGAAGCATTCCTTTCTTAATCCTGGTCAAAACGTCATCTTGCAAACCACACTTTTCTCTTATCACACTATTTCTGACCCTGTCATTCAGATTCAGCCCTAGCATACTCCTTAATGACCGCATTTCTACAGCATTTATTCTACTCTCATGTTTCTTCTGCCAGACGCAACTTTCACTACCATACATTAAAGTAGGGACTAACACAGCATTATGAATTGCCATACGTGCCATTTTTGACACATTCTGACTTTTCACAATAGCATATAGAGCCCCATTCACTCTATTTCCTGCGTTCACTCGTCGTTCTATATCCTTATCATATCTACCATCCCTGCTAAATAAACATCCCAAATATACAAACTCATCCACTTGCTCAATCATCTCCCCTTCTATTCTTATTTCACATAACGTTTTACTTTCTTCTCTTTCAAAAACCATAACTTTCGTCTTACTTGCGTTCACTTTCATTCCCCTTTCTTTTAATGAACTGTTCATTTATGTAACCATCATTTGCAACTCGGCCGCCGACGATGCAAATATGACTTGATCATCGGCGTACAAAAGTCATTTGACGGTTAACTCACCCATTCTCAACCCACATTCTTCAACTTTCAAAGTTTGCAAACAACTGTCCATAAATAGGTTAAACAGCCACGGGGAAGCTACATAGCCCTGTCTGACACCTTTTTGAATGCCAAACCAGTCCGAGTAGACCCCATTGATCCTGATACAAGCACTAGAGTCCCTATAAAGAGACCTTAATGCCTGTATCAAACCAGCGCTCAAACCAAATGAGTTAAGTGTTTGCCATAACACATTCCTGTCCACTCTTTCATAAGCCTTTTCCAAGTCCATGAACGCACAAAAAACTTTCTGGTTTTTGGCAAAAAACTTCTCCGCAATCATGCGCATGGAAAAGACTTGATCCGTACACCCCATCCCCTTTCTAAATCCAGCTTGCATCCCAAATTTTTCCATCAGTTTCTTCCATAACTCTTTCAATTAACACCTTAGCATACAGTTTACCCACAATGCTAAGCAAGCTAATCTCCCCTGGCAGTTCTTACGAGTTTACAGAACATTTTAATATTTGCCTGGAAGTTATCTGATATCCTTCTATCATTCTTATCCGTTCTTTCTTGCTTTTTCCTTTCAACAACCTCTTTTACTCTCTTATTTATACGTCTAAAGTCTGCCTTTTTTCTTTCAATCTCATCAATCATACCGTTAGAATTACCAGCTTTGGTTGCTAGTAAATCTAGCCATGCTCTCTTCTTTGCTTCAACTTCCATCCGTACCTCATCATCCCACCACAAAGTATTATTTTTCCTTTCATTCGTTCTCTTACTTACACCACATACTTCGGTGGCTGCATCCACCAACCCTTTCTTGGCATTATACCACACAGTCTCCAAGCCTAAATCATTCATACACAATTCATCCATACCACTTATATTTTCTCTCAGTCTACATTTGAACTTTTCTTTCACACCTTCATCTTGTAACGTCTCTATTCTTATAAGCTGTAATGCAGTGGTAGACACAGATGTCCGATGCTGCCAACGCTTGAATAGACCATAAATTCGGCATAAGACCAAGTAATGATCCGTCCCTACGTTGGACCCCCGGTAAACCCTTGTATCCACCACTGCGCTCCTCATTCTTTCATCCACAATTATGAAATCTATCATGCTTCTATCACCACCTCTTTCCCATGTATACATGTGAATCTTCTTATGACGAAAGAAAGTGTTAGTCACAAAAATATTCTTTTCTACACATACGGTGAGGAGGCTTTCACCATTCTCATTTATACTTTCATCACCAAACGTTCCCAATATCCTTTCATAACCAAGCCTCTTCACGCCAACTCTTCCATTAAAATCTCCTAACATAATAATATTTTCATTTACCTTACATTTCGTCAACACCACCATGTCCCAAAACTGCTCTCGGATATAAGTGGGCTTGGACATATCTGGGGCGTACACCCCTAGCACAAATAACTTCTTTAAGCCCACTTTCATTCGTATCCATAGCAGCCTTGGGCTTACACATTCATACTCTTTCACACATTAACCCATTCTTTCTGAAAAGATGACACCGACTCCCTGGCATGCCCGCTCGGTCTCGTCTACACCAGACCAGTAAGCGGTATACATGCCATGTTCAGTGGCATACTTTCCCTTTCGTTTCGTCTCATTTACACATAACACATCTATTCCTCTATCATTCATCATTTCGCATACTTCATCCATCTTATCATTCATTGCTCCATATACATTCAGCGTAGCCAGACGGGCCTCCGCAATCCACTTTTCGCCCCTCCGGGAGACAGAACTTGACGGGTGGCGAACCTCGTCGCCAGTTTTCCTCCCGGAGATTCTTCGCACCCCTGTCCCATTAAAGGGGCGCCGGGAACTCGTGGCCATTTCTTTTACTTGCTGGCTCATGGTGCGAACTAAGGGTTGGTAGCTTTTACGCCGCTACCATACGGCGAGGAGCCGAGTCTTTACTTTCGGCTTTGTCGCTCGTTTAGCACCACCCGGGGGACACGTGTAGGATGGACCTATGGTTAGGTGGTCAAAGCCTACGGACGCGAGCGACTCATCCCCCCTTGTTGATTATTAGTTAGTTCTCTAAATACATATTAAGTTGAAAATTGTGATATTTTCAGGATGAAATATCATATTAAAATTACTCCGTTACTGTTTCTCATTTTTATGTTGAAGTTTAATTTGTAAAAGTATTGCACTTACGTTTTCCCTTTAACGTCAATTATGTTTGTTTTTATGTACTCGAAAACTTCAAACCTAATTTTAACATTAATTTTAAATTCAAGTCATTTGAAATAAAACTTGTCAAGCACTACTCAGGACTTGGAACGGCTGCAAATAAATTGCTTTGCTATCGTTTGCTTGATTACGGTGCTCTAGATAGTTTTAATTCAATTATTTTTTCTTCTTTTTAAGACGCTTTAAACTATGCTACTTTTTTATAGTATAGGGTGACTAACGAGCACACAGTCCACCTGATGGTAAGTGGTTGCTGTGACTCATAGACATCTACATCTATTCTCAATAAAGAATAAAAATGCAGATGCGTTATCACCCGTGAGGACTAAGATGGAATGCCTCTTTTCCAGTGAAAAGGGTCTCCGGGTCTCTACACTCACCTTTCGAAACACAGCAGTGTTAAGCTGCTATTTTACGCTGGTATTCTATGAGGGCGTGGTCCTTTCCCGGTCGAGCCGACCCATTCATGCTACAACTATACTACTAATATAGCTGCAGCATGGCTCTTCCACGTGTAAAACTATGCTTTAAACGCTACTGACTATGCTTTAAAGTTACAGAACAACAAACGTTTTATTAAAAATGAATAATGAAAAAAATACCTGTATAATGCCGAGCTGCTACGCGTTTCGTAGTAAAGACGTAGCACTGCTACGAGATTAGTATAATTACGTAGCAAGCAAAATAGCAAATCTTTACATAAATTACCAAGAGTTGTAAGCGCTTTTTGAAAAACGATTACTAAAGTTAACTTATGAAGGTCGTTGACAAGCATATTTAGAAATTTCTTTATCAATATAGCCCGTAAAACTCCTTCGCTGAACAAAAGGGCTCTCCCACGCCTAGAGGTTTTGCCGTAGTCGCAATTTGTAACCCAATTAGCGATAGCAAATACCATAAGTCTCGTATCTTTGTAACGGATACTAGGGTACAAAATTTAGTAAATGATTTTCTTATACCGCCACCACATGGCAAAACATATGAATTCTGAGTTGAAAAACCTCTTCTACGTATAAATTACCTATATTCTGCAATATCTGTTGATAAATTCCGTGTTATAAGAAAAGTATTTCATTAACTTAATAGTCGCCCAGAAGCAATTAAAATAATTTCTACAGCTATTCGGTACGTGATATTTCTTACCCTCTATAACACGATATTATTTTGTTATCGGTCAATCTAAACGTTCTTTGAACTTTATATAACCCTGAACGTAACTTTTAAAATAATTATGAAGTTTTGTGCAAAAAAATTGTTTCGGTATCCTGGTTGTGGTGTTGTGAACAAATTTATGATTAAATATTACTTGGTTTTTAATACATCATGTAACAAATAAACTGTAGTTTACTATGAAAAGTTTTCATCTGCAAACAAAAAAACTTAGAAATGCGCTGTCACAAGGAAAAGAAATTCGTCATAGTCTATATTTTTATTAGTATTCATACCATTCACATCGAAATGCAAAACTGAGTGTGCCTACTGGCGTTTTGTAGCATAGTTAGTTAAAGGTGAGAGCTACTCTGATGAACTTCTAAGCCGATAAAGTGCCTTATCAATTAGTATGTTACCAATTATTGCTCTTCAAACAATAACGTAATGTTTGCAAGATCTTGAGATACGATATTGATTATTTCAATCTTTTGAAATATATCAACTAATAAGATAAATCAGGCCCAAAGATTAAATTTGGCGAATAAACAATTATAAAAAATATTTAAATAAGACATCTGAAAATTATCCCTGGTAGACACAATGTTACATTTATATATTTTCTATGTATGATGATTATCAAAAGTTACATAATTAAGCTATGTAATAAAGTCTAAAGAACTTAGATTTGTAATATATCACGTACCCGCGCTGTATGATTCAAGTTCGAAATTACAGCCGAATTACGTACTTATAAACAAAAGTTATTGCGTTTAATGCTTAATTCTACTAGCTTTCGTGTTCTGTTTTGTGTTAATATTAATTATTCATGAAGCCCCAGTCCCGGGTACAAATATCTGGTCTGGCCAAAATCAGTTATTGGGGTTTTTCTGTCAAAGATATTTTCACTTTCTGTCAAAGGAGTTTCAACCCCACACCTCCAAAAGCACGTGGCTGTTGGATCTGTCACAGGTCGTTTCGTATTGCCGCCCCATCGGACTATGAGAGTGAGGGAATAGAGAGTGCACTTGTGCTTGTACACACACTCTAGTACTATAATTATGTGCCGTCTCCATTGAGACAGGCCGTCGTGACCGAAGTAATGTCTGGAGGAAGTTATTACATCACTATTAAATTGATTAAACGACAGTTTAATAAATTTAATAATGATGTAATTATAAATATATCCTGTCTCGCTAACGACTTCTGACTCTAGTTATATGCGAAAGATGCTGCAATAATCGCAATATAATATATAATAAAATAAGGCAAGATAATATAGTAAGTAGTATATATAATCTTTATTTATGTCTAATAAATGCAGTGGTTTAATTTCATATTTTGTACACTAAGCTCTGATATAAAAAGTGAATTTTTCTTTATCAAGTGGTGCCTTATGAAAACGGTGTAACTTATCCTCAAACAAACTGAAAACTTTCACTTGACACCAAAGTACACATAACAGAATCCGTCATAGAGAATCCGTTTCATAATTCTAGTAGGCATTGTACACACAAGTTGGCAAACACTTTACGTTATAGCAGTATGAATTTAGATTAGCGCAGGTCGCTTCAACAAGCTCCGTGGAACGGTTTTGATCATTTATTCCATTAAAGTTATAACGCTTTAGAGATATCGAGATTTGAAATTTTGATTTAATTAGCACTAGGTGCTTTAATATAGTTTTAAAATAATCGGTCAAAATTCTTTACATCTACATTAATCATAGAATTATAACGCACAGAACGAACATATCCCGGCGACCATACATAAATGTAAGTGGAACGTTATTAAAATTATAACTGTTCATTTTGTCTCAACATATTATGTATAAAACTTTTTTTAATTGTACCTTAATAGGCTGCTGAAGGTTAATAATGGTGGAGTAAGCCAAAAATGGTTTAATTTACTGTATTGCCTCCTGAGCTTGTAACTTCTTAATTATTGTCTGTAATAATTTTATGTTATAAATGTAAATAATTGAATTCACAGCTCAATAGTTTTTCATCGATAATTAGTAGTTTATCATCGATAGCCAGTAACAGTCTACTGCTGAAGGATTTTTCTTAATTTTGATTTCTGTTTCAGTTTATTTAATTGCCTTCATACTGTTTCAAGCAGAAAAAGCGAACATAATAATAAAACTGAAAAATTTGATTTTTCTATACACTATATCGTAGCACCAACTTCCGAAGCTGTTTAGTAGATTTTTTTTTATTAAAGCCGGCTTTTTCTTTATAAAAAGTTTTATTTTAAGATTGTGGATTCTAAAGTAAATAGATTCTAAAATTCTAAAGTGGGATTTTAATCAAACTTAACTTATCCTCGATTAAACAAATGCTCTTATTATTATTGCTCGTCTCGAAAGCTTCAATTTAAAGTATATTTTACTTAAGATGTATTTTTCTATGGTAACAAAAAATTCGTTTCGTCTTCAAAATAATATTTTAAAAATTAATTATAATAAATTAATATTAATTAATTTTATGTATAAGTTTAAACTGTTTGCCTTATTATGTAAAATTATTACCTTTTATATTTTTTCAAAGGCTCTTTATCTAGTAATACTAAAAATAATGCAATAAAAATTTTGTAATAATAATTAAAATTTAAATAAGATATCAAATAACTGTTACAATATTTTATACTATAACTCTGAAGTGCTTTGGTAGATCAGGGAATCATAATTGCTCGCCTTAAACATTTCATGCATGATTTTATATATACGACAAATGATTTAAGCCGCATATTGTCAGTGACAAAAACGCTCGTTATAGAGTCTGATTCCAGCGCGACGGCGTCGACGATATTTCATAGTCCTCGAGCAATCCGAGTGTGATCCCCGTCGTCACTAATACTACTTTTGCTAGGTTGTGAAAGAAACCGTCGCGAGAATGCCTTCATCCGAGGAATTAAAGATATTTCGACACGTGAATGCCACCAACACGCACTGGGGTAGCGTGGCGGACTTTCCCTGCTACAAGAAACCTATAGGAAGGAGGCCTGCGCTCAATGCTAAAAAACTCTATGAGGAAGAGATATGTGCTATTACTTTTATGCATACTTAATTTAAGTAAGTAAGAAATAAATAAATAATTAATGTAATTCAATAAATGTCCTGATTTCATAATGTCAAGTACCTACAACTATTACTAAAACATTAGTGGTTTGTGTAACAAATATTGATCCTGTACAATTATTAATTAATGATAGTGCAGTGAGCTCATAATGAGGAGGTCATGCATGTGAGGCTAAAATTAAATATGTATTCGTGGTAAGCTTCGGGCAATGTAAGTTTGTGCTATTAAAATATTAAAAAAATCAATGATTGTGCTTACAGATTTAAACTACGTTTTCTTCGTGAATACAATAACTTTAGAAATATAAAAGTAAAATGTACGTGTATTTGTGATAGAAGTTCCGTGAAGTGCGATCTTCAGTCTGTCATGGTCCTTACAAAAAGCACTTTTTGCAAGGTTGGTTGTTCTCAAAAGATTCTCTAAAAGTCCTTATCTGGAGAGCTCTAGACTCAATAAATAGCACTTCACTTTTGAATTCTTGCGTATCTTTTAGGAAGGTTGGCAATGACTTTGATCCCTAAGAACAAAGGTGTTATTATATTGCAGGCGTAGGTATTAAGGTGACCTCTTACCCTATGAATATCTCTATGAGAGTAGAGGTGACATGAAACATACTTGTAGGATATAATAGAAATACGTAAAGTCACAAAACATGTCTAGAATAGTGTATTTTTGTCTCATTTGCTGTAGAGATGATAGATTCGTGATTTAAGTGTGGTAGAATTATTTGAAGGTACTTGTTAATTGCTACTAGTGACGAGAGGGATGGTACTTTTTTATTGTTGATTATTTTAGTTTTTAGATATTTAATTAATATTGTACAGTTACTTGAAAATGATGTTTACTAAGAGTTCAATGTACCAGGATACCATAAAATGTTTTAACTAAGTTAAAAGGTATTATTTACTGTTGCAAAATAAAAGATATTTCAATTCAAGCGTTCTGAATTAAATGGTGCATGTGCATTCTCGCTGTCGTGGTGTTCTGGTATTCGAGCTTATCGTAAGAGCACATACCTGACTTGGAGAGCAATTAAGTGAAAACCATTTTAATAGCAATGGCTCTCGTAGCTCTCAACATTTTTCATAAAATTGAATAAAATACAAATGTGTGGATTTAAAATATATATATATATATATATATTGTAATTTTTTATATTAAAAGCTACTTAAATTTTTCATTAAATTGCTTTCTAAAATAATATTATTATTTTAACTTGTGTGATATTACTGTTTGTTATGAACTAATGTTATTTGAAAGCCTGTGTTAATGTAAATATTTACTTTTTACAAAAAAATGCTTCTGTGAAATTATTTTAATAATTTTATTAAATGTAAAAAAGTTACACAAGTACTATGTAAACATCGAATGCAGCAGTATTTTCAGTGATGTCATTAACAAGTATCGAAAATAAAACAGTGTTAAAAACGTTCTGCCTAATATCTACGTTTAAACAGAGTGGTTGTCCAGTGTCAAATAATTGAATAAGGAATAGATAAAAAAAGAGAAAAATGCACAAAAATGAAGTGTCTAGAGTGATAAATACAAGTGTTATTAGTTATAGCGAAGCGTGGTGTTGTAGGTGTACGTGAGTAAGGGCACTGATGCGGCGGAGCGGGCCGGCGGCGCGTGGCTTGCTCCCCGCTAGCGCCCCCTAGACGATGACGGCGCGCCGCGGAAGGTGAGCGTGCGCGTCCGCGGTGCATGTACGCGGCGGCGGGCGGCGCGTCGCTCGCGGGCCGTAAGGTGAGAGTCACACTTATATGGATCTAACACATCTAGGTATAGATGTTTTATCTCACGCAAGCGGGTGAGTCTTACTATGCTGCTGTGTATGCTGCCTAGCAACGGTCACAATTCTTACACTACTGCGCTTTTTTCCGTTAATTTTCTGTTCTCATGGTACTCGATAATTTTGTTGACTATCGAGCTTATGAATAAGCTTATGAATAATTTGTTACATGCCTATGCTACGAGTAAGACTAACCCGACATCGTGAGACAATAATATTATATCCCAAATTGTTCTTACCAATCCATAAAAGTCCACTGCTGATGCTGATCGGCCTCCCTCGTTGTAGTGAGGATTTGTCTTAATCATCACGCTTGGCAGGCGGCTTAACGGTCACAGTACCAGACGTTTCGAACCTATACTATTTAAATAAAATTCTCAAACATTGTTTCAATAGCCTTAATATGGTTAAGACTTACGTGGTTACGTACAAATCCATAAAATGCCGATAATTGGTAGAACAACTGTGTAGCGACGGTGTGAGAATATACACTTAACCACCGTGGTTGTCGTAAGAGACGACAGAGGGAAATTAAAACAGTAGATGGGCAGCAGCATCTTTCTGATCATAACAAAACAAAAAATGCGATTGTCAAACCGCCTGCCCAACATGTTCAGCAATGGACTTTTATAAATTGCTAAAAAAGAGCTTAAATATCCCTGAGTTTTGCGTTTGCTTATCTATTCTCGCACCATAATATGCTCAGTTGAATCTGCCGACTGTATTCGGAAGTGGCGTTGAAATTGAAAAAGAAACCAGAGACAATCTCGTTTATTTTTAATCTTTGATTAGTACTTGTTGGGAATTCTAAAGGTGAGTTTGGTCCGCAGGCCCGGCAGCACAGCCGCCAGCCCGCACCGCTGAGCCCGCGCGCGCGCAGTCCCGTCCACCCCGCGCCCACCGGCGTCCGCGCCTTCTCCTGCCAGCACTGGGAGTCACGCCTACTCGCGCCCCCGCTAACTCCGCACTCCGCCCTACACTCCGAGCCACACTCACCATGCGATATCGTCGAGGTATACTGCCTGTGATGTTGTGCCTCAGTGTCTATACGTATAGTCTTAGCATGTACATTGTATACTCTAGATGTAACGGCGTATTTTGTTGTGTGTTAAACGATAAGCTTGCCTTTGTAAGCTGAGTATGAGTTATAATGTAACCGTTTTATTTGATGTCAAGTACTTGTAGCATGCGTATGACGTAAGACAATGCAATGTAAGACGTCACCTTTTAGAAGCGTTGATTTTGAAAGATCGCTGCTAAATTTTTCGTTGGTTTATAGCGTTTGCCACTTAAGACGACTTTAATATGTGCTACGGAGAAGTGTCGATACGCAAAGTGAGAAAAGTGGGCCGGCCATGAAACAGCGACACCTAGTGGAGAGTAGCGTCCGGTGGCAGGCGTCGAAGTATCAGAGACTGCGTCTTGACGTACGGAACGAAACATGAGTGACAACATTGTCTAAAAAAACTTTAAACTGACTTGTTCAACGATAAACGCCAAATTGCGCTTGCTTCCATGTACGTTATCACATTTTAAGCATATCGTATTAGGTAATAAAGTTCAATTAGAAATTAATTAAACAAAGTTTTCTCGCCTTTCTCGTGCCTATCTATATCCAATTTTAAATATTTCTAAAGTGACGTTACAAAGGAATCAGAGCTGTGATGGAACATTAATAAAAGTGAAATTGACGATTGATGTGAGAACAATATTTTTTCTCTTACTCTATTTACGAAATTATCTAATTTTCGATAGTTACCTAGTCTCGCTAGAGGTAGTTACAAGCTTCGAATTAAATTTGTATGCCTGTGCTCCAATATTGTGAATAGACGGTGTGGGAAAAACGTAAATATTAAGCCGAAGTTAATTTTGTCGATCGAAAGATTTTAAATCTTAGCAGAGCGCTAAGCTGTGTTAGTTGACCGCGCTTACTCACGGCCACGAAACTGGCAAGTATGCAGGCAGCTCTTATGCTAAGAGCAAAATCGCGGGAGAGAAGAAAACAGCGTCTCAAGAGAGGCATCAAGCACGAGCTTCCAAGCAATGTTGCTACGAAGACGATCGCACCGTTCCCGAGATATCCTCCTGCTTCATGGGTATGTCGTAGCCTCAATGTTTTTAGATGTGTTCGAACGTTATGGCATTGCATGGTATGTTTAATGGATATTGTGTATTTGTGTATTGTATTTAGTTAATAATTAAGAATATACCTTATATAAACTTTATATTGGTAACAATAACGAATTTCATATTGGTAAAAGTAACGATTAAATGGGTTCGTGAATACCAATGATTTTAGTTACTTCATAACAGTGTTTAAGTTTAATATAATATATACTCTTATACTTATAAAAATATAAAAAATGAAAGAGAAGCTATAAATTTTCATGTCGTGAGTTTATGTCACATACAATTTTGTTTGGCAAAACAAGCTAAAACACAGTAGTTTTTAATTTTATAAATTATGCAGAAAAATAATTAAAAGCAATCTACAATGTAAAATCTAAACAATCTCTAAATTATAAATTAAAAAAATAAAAATTAAACATCAACTAACTATTACTTTACCTATTTACAAAAACCTTAAATTCTCTTACGATGTAAATCATGAATAATTTAAATTAAAAAATTTTGTACAACCGACTTCAATATGAATTATTAAGAATAACTCAAAAACTATTGGTCAAACCTTGATCAAAATTATATGGGACCACACGAGAAGCACCAGTTTTCAACTAAAAAAAGAATCATTGAAATCGGTTCACCCAGTAAAAAGTTATGAGGTAACACACTTAAAAAAACTTACAGTCGAATTGAGTACCTCTTCCTTTTTGAAGTCGGTAGATAAAAATTAAACATCAACTAACTATTACTTTACTTATTTACAAAACCTTATATTCTCTTACGATGTAGTTCATGAAAAAATACAATAATAGGCTAAATTAAACGTCATATCGGAAGAAAAGCGGATCAGTCCAGTTTGATACTATTTAAAACGCTATGAAACATCATTAATCAATGAAAATAAAATGGTAAATCAACGTGAAAGTGTTTTTGTACTCACGCAGTCGGAATCGCGGGCAGAGTATCCCACATACGTGACAAAATTTGTTTATCTGGAACGTTATCTTTCGTTACGTTGATGAATCGTCGGAAAAAAATTGTTTTGTTAACTTACATACTCCTGACTGTAAAATTTAAGGTCTGTAATTTTTTATGACTTCTGTACCAAAAGCCATAATTTTGTAAAAGTCAAAAAATTAAAAAAACGCCACTTATTTGAGATTCATAAAGACTAACGAGCATATAGCCATGAAACGTTATAAACGTACTTTAGGGTTATTTATGAATATGAACAGGGAAAACCATAGGATAATATTGTGTACCATATTTATACGTGGTAGAGCCATGCTGCAGCTATATTGCAGTATAGTTGTAGCACGAATGGGTCGGCTCGACCGGGGAAGTACCACGCTTTCACAGAATACCGGCGTAACCTGGCAGCTTGACACTGCTGTGTTTCGTATGGCGAGTGTAGAGAACCGGAGACCCTTTTTACTGGAAAAGAGGTATTCCATCTTAGTCCTCACGGGTGACAACGGGTGATAGATGTAGATGTCTATGGGTTACAGCAACCACTTACCATCAGGTGGACTGTGTGCTCGTTTGTCACACTATACTATAAAAAAACTATAGTGGTCCCATGAATCATCACTGATTCTGAGTCGAATAACCACTATAATGTTTCCGCGGATTACTATAACGATACGCTCTCACAGAATACCAGCGTAAAATAGCAGGCAATAGCAATAGCAATAGCTATAGCATATTGCTGCTATGTTTCGTATGGTGAGTGTAGAGAACAAGAGACTCTTTATACTGGAAACGAGGCGTTCCATCGTAGTCCTGAGGGGTCACAACGCATCAACATTTTGATTCTTATTCGAAGATAAATGCAGATGTCTATTGGCCACACCATTCACTTACCATCAGATGGACTGTGTGCTCGTTTGTCACCTAATTCTATAAAAAATTTGAATGTCATGGAGTGGAGACCGCCGTGTAGTTCCGGTGTAAGAATATCCACTATCCCCTATCCTCCCGTGTGTGTTGTAAGAGGCGACAGAGGGAAATAAATTAGGATATGGGCAGCAGCGTCTTATTAGGCACGACTAAAAATGTAATATAAAACTGCAGTTGCCAACCCGCTTGCCCTATGAGGCAATCTATGGGGGCTATGTTCAGCAGTGGACTTTAATAAGCTGTAACGGTAACGGAGTGGAAACTACGTTTAGGCATAGACAAACATGTGGGTCGCGCCTTGACTAGATCTGCGTAAGGCGGCTCGCGGCAGTACCTACGAAGGCGTAGATTGAGTGAAATGGAAGAAAAATATGTCCACCTATGGAGTGTAGAAGGCTGGTTGTTAAGTAAGCAGAATGATTGTTATTACATATAAAATAAAAAAAGTATATTATTTATAATAGTTATTCCAAAAAGTAGAAAGATTTCCCGAACGTGGTAGAGCCATGCTGCAGCTATATTAATAATATAGTTGTAGCACGAATGGGACGGCTCGACCGGGGAAGGACCACGCTCTCACAGAATACCAGCGTCAAATAGCAACTTAACACTGCTGTGTTTCGTATGGTGAGTGTAGAGAATCGAAGACCCTTTTTACTGGAAAAGAGGCATTCCATCTCTCACGGGTAACAACGCATTTGCATTTTGATTCGCAAACGAGGACAGATGTAGATGTCTATGGGTCACAGCAAACACTTACCATCAGGTGGACGGTGTGCTCGTTTGTCACCCTATCCTATAAAAAAAAGAACTAGAGAGGAAAACAATAAAGCGTAAATAAAATCAATAATAAGAACAGAAACTGTATGCCAAGTTGTAAAATGTATGCCAAGGAACACTTTGGCATACAGTTTACAACTCAGTTTCCGTCAGTTTCTTATAACGCGTTCAATTAACAAATTGAACGAGTTATAAGAAACAGAGGGAAAAATTTGGGATGTGCAAGCTGGATTTAGAAAGATAAAAGGTATTTTCTTTGTGCATGATCACTGAGAAATTTTGGCCAAAACCTAAAAGTTTTGTGTGTATTTTAGAGACTTCTAAAATGCCTATGTTATGTATTATATTAAAGACTATTAAGGCTGACTCTTAAATATAGGGTGAAAAATTGTGTGATAAAAGAAAAGTGTAGTTTGTAAGAAGATGTTGTAACTAGGATTAAGAAAGGAATGCTTAAATGGTTCAGCAAGTAGAAAGAATTAATGAAGAAAGAATGACATAGTAAATATATACTGCAGAAGTGATTGGCAGAGTCAAGGGAAGACCTAGACGATAGTTTATTGACCAAATTGGAGATATATTCAAGATAGGTCAAATTAAGAGTTCTCTTAACTAACGACCATGCACGTGTAAGTATACGGCTGTGAAAGAAGCGAGAGACGTGTGTCAGGATCATGCCTAATAGAAGTCTATAGTCTCTGCCTAACCATTTAGGTAATAGGCGTGAGTATTTATGTATATATGTGCTAAGAACACAATAACAAAGTGAATTGTACACCGCGTGACACACTGCAAATGTTTTCTTTTTATAACCGATTTCCTTCGATGCTAGAACGAAACGTTAATACAAAAAATAATACTTTCTAGTGGATGGAAATTCATGTAAAAATTTCATTCATTCCTCTGCCTATTAAAACTCTACTGCTGAGCATAGGCTTCATAGGAGGGATATTTGCCATACATGCCACGCTTGGTGGGCAGGTTGGAAACCGTACATTGTAATTATTTTTAGTTTATCTTCTCTTTCATTTTTCCTCTGTCGCCTCTTACGATACGTACGGGATGATATGGGGTAATGGATTCTCCTACACCGCTAATGACGGCGTAAAACATGTAGAAAATTAAAAAAAAAACACTAAAATGTTAGTCCCAAAAATTATCGACTTTAGCAGTAACTTCAAGTACGAATTCGATTTCGTCTCGCGACTGCCGATGCGTCTGTCAAACGAGCAATAGTTACTAAGTTGTTACAGGTCTACGTTCCATAGAATACTATATATGTATTATAATATTCTATGCTACGTCCAGTTATGTACTATTCACTGTGGAATCATTATTCCACAGAGTAGTGATAGAGTTGTTGCGTTTATTATTTGCGTAGATTAAGGTCTAGACAACCTTACCTTTACCACAGCCCCGGCACTGTATACAAACAAACTGATTTAATTACCTATTACTCGTACAAGAGCAACGGTTTGTCTGCACACGTTTTGTGTTTGTGTGTACTTATTGTACGGCTGAGCTAAGCCAATGGTGCGGGAAAAGGACAACGATATACGTAAAGCATAGAAAAATGATGTTGTGAAGCATAAATAAACAAACAGTTTTCAGGTTTTTGTTTACTTTCATTTTGACAGATAAATGCTATACCTTTTTTATTTGCGAATAATATACTGATTAAGGATTATCAAAACAACAAGAAAATTATTTTTCTATTATATCTCTACTAACCGTATTAACAACCGATTACACAGTACCGATTTAACAATTATATCTCTGCTTTCTTTGTATGTGCAGTATTCGTGTGAACATAATTTAAAAAAATCAAATAAACTACTCAAAATAGTAAGAAACTGTGGTTGCCAACCCGCCTGCCAAGCGTGGTAAATATGACAAATATTCTCCACATAAGGCAATCTATGAGGGAGGCCTATGTTCATCAGTGGACTTTTGATAGACTGTAATGAAAAAAAAAATCGCTTATACACAAGAAAGCAGGTAGCGTGCTAGTTACTGAGCAACATACGAGTAGTTGTCTCTATAGTAGAATAGAATATTATATATTAACACGAGTATTGTAGTGATTTGTTCGACTCATTTGTTCGAACTATAACGTATATGTACGTACATGTAATGCTCGTCCTATAAGATCGAAGGTTCGATCGAATGAAGTGTCGGGGGAAACTGACTATTGCAATGGATGTGTTATGACCGTCAACGTGTCTCTGTAGTAACCCAAAAACAACAAATAAATTTATGCTGTTATCCTCAGCATAAAATTTATAATATATAATTTTATGCTGAGGATAATATCGCATAAATATCATTATGTGAATCGACAGCAGCTCATGAGCAAGAAAAGTGAGAAAGGACGCCGCTCGAGCGGTATTATCATCACGGATCACAAGTCCATTGCTGAACATAGGCCTCTCTCAAGGAATGTCACAAAAGACGGTCCTGAGTCACCTTTATCAACAACTTCCTTCGTATGTGTGTCACGTCGTTACTACATCTAGTGGGGGACACCCTACATTTATCGCACCGGTACGAGGCTGCCACTCAAGAACCTTTCTTCCCCATCGGTTGTCTGTTTGGGCCGGCCTATAATAGCACGCGATATCAAAATGAAATAGCAGCATAATGCTGCTGAGTATCGTAGGTTAGTGAAGAGACGATTCTCCGGAGGTCCCTTTTTACTGATAATGAGGTATTCCATATTAATCCTTAGAGGCGACACCGCATTTGCATTTTGATGTTATAATTAGGGAAGAAAGTAGACATCTATGTCCACTTACCATCAGTTGAACTGTATGATGTTTTGTTGTGTATATGTGTTTTTTTTATAGAAGAGGGACAAACGAGCATGCGGCTCACCTGATGGTAAGTGACTACCGCCGCCCATAAACAACCGCAACACCAGGGGAATTGCAGGTGCGTTGCCGGCCTTTTAGAAAGGAGTAAGCTCTTTTCTTGAAGGCCCCTAAGTCGTATCGGTTCGGGAAAATCGCCGGTTGTAAACGATTCCGTGAAGAGGTCGTACGAGGAAGAGGACTCCTAGTAAAACGCACAGTGGTGGATCGTTAAGCATCCAGATGGATTGCTTGCTTACATCTTACTTAGAAAAAAAAAAATATTTTTAAAATTTTACAATACAGACTCGGCCCGTGGAAACACACTGTAAACAGTAATTCATTAGTAGAGCCAGCTGTCCGCTAGATCCATCGCTGCCGTATACACGACCAAAGGTGCTTTGTTTCACAGTTCCCTGTTTGCACAGACTACAAAGCTGGAGCGAAACACATTGTAATGTTCAGTTGGTATGAAACTCGCGTGAGTGCTTCAACGTGAAATCGTTTTGTAAAACTGGCTTACAGTAGAATTATTTCTGAGTTTCATTGTTTTATCGTAATGTTTCGAATATGTCAATATACTGAATATGCATTCTGTAAACTGTTTTACCCCTCAACTATAACTATAACTATAACTATAACTATATATATATATATATATATTATTTAAGACTTAACAGTTTCCCTGTCCGCGATATAAATACAATAGTTGAAATGTTCATATATGATTCATGGGACAGCGAAAGGGTTAATTTCACCAAATTTCTTGGAAATAGAATATAAATGATAGAAGATTTTACTAGAAAAATTGAGATCACTTTATTGTAAAAGTATTTCACAAATTCTAAAAACTTTGAATGACGTAATAAGTTTATTTTCGTTTATTGGAAAAGCAACAAAATCGACTCTTGGGCAGCGCTTAATCAATTAAATATATTTCACTACTAAGCCCATTTAATTTAACATATAGTATGTAATTATAGATGTATACATGTAATTAGAATTATCTTGGGTGATAAATTAGAATCTGAAAAACAACTAACTAAAAAAATTTACAGGTGAAGTCTTCTCTACTATATGATTCTCACTTATTTTAATAAAAAGTCTTTATACAATATACGTAGCAACCACCTTCTGATGAAAATGGACTGTGTAATATTTTTATTAGGACAATCGAAGCAAGTCCTCATTCCAAGTGACAATTATTTATATTTTGTTACAGCTTTTATAAAAATATTACTGAACCCCTAGACCTGAAATTTAACGCTGTGGTATACATATAGGATATATGTGTCTCGGCCGCTCATGGCAAACATGTCCACTATCCATCTCTCACATCAATTAAAAAACATTTGAATAAAAAACATTTGAACTGAGTAAAATGGGTTGGCAAAAATCGGGTTACTCGAGGTTTTTTTTTTTACAATTTTTTTTTTAGTATGAAACTAACAAGTATTGTACCATTTTACAATCCTGATTAAATGCGCAAACTTTTAATGGCACTTGCCAAGGCACTTCAGTACATTTTTTTAAAGGAGGGCCTTTCAAAGTCGACAAATTTTGAAAATTTTAGATTCATAGTTTAACAAATAGTCTTAATTCTAGAAAACTTGGGGCAGTTGTGTCATTATTTTTGACTGTGGTTCTAGAAATGTTATTTAGGGTTACGGTTCCAAAGTTTAAATGAACAAAAATAATAAAAATTAACCACAATAACCGAAAAATGGTTACAGTTTGACCAAATTTCTAGGTTTTTCTTAAATGCCCATAATTTCCAAACTGCATGGGATAGATTTTTTTTCTGATTTTTCTCATGATGGTTACAATCAATCCTGTCACCCCGTTTCGGCTTGACGTTGAGTTCTGGGACACCCTGTATAAGCGTGTAGATGTATTATCAATTATTATTAATTCAAAAAATGTGTTTACTTTAAAAAATATTTTTTACAAACACTACATAATATATATTAATGCAATCTGTTGAATGCTCTTAGTAAATATTGTGAACAGTGTATGGAATATGATACCATCCTCGGTGACAACGCATCGGTAGCCTTATTTCGTTGGAGATGCTTGCACGTGTCCATGGGATGCAGTTGACACTTTTACCCCATATAAACTGTAAGAACGTTGATCATTTCAGTTTAATATAAAAATTCATGCGTGAGTGTCGTGGAACACTCGGTTGGATACTCGTATTATTATTGATAAACGTATTATATTATTGATTAACAAATACAAACAAGTCAATTACTAACGTCAATTAAAATGAATGGTCATTTAAAATAAAACAATATTTCTTTAATGGCAAGATGGGTACCAGCACCCCTGGAGAATCCCTCGCTGAGCATCCACTACCATGCTACTCCACTTCTGAGCGTGGGTGCTCAGGCTGCCCCGCGTATTCTGGGGGGGGGGAGCAAAATTCCGCTCAATACAATAACTGCTCGGGGCAACAAGACCAAGGCGACCCCTGCCACGCTATCCGTGAATTTCTGCAACATCAGGGGACTTCACTCGAACCTAAACGCCGTCCACTACCATCTCGAGACGGCGAATCTGCCCTTGCTCTTTCTGACCGAGACCCAGATGTCCTCTCCGGCTGATACTTCGTATCTCTCCTACCCGGGGTACAAATTGGAACACTCCTTTGTGCCTCGGGCTGGAGTTTGCGTATACGTCAGAGAGGACATCTGTTCTCGACGCCTAGGCAGTCTTGAAGGTTCGGACCTGTCCATCCTTTGGCTACGCGTAGACAGCGACGACCATCCGCGCGTCTACGGGTGCCTCTATAGGTCCCATAGCGGTAATGCCGAAACAGACCGACTCATCGACCACGTCCAAATGACTACAGATTCCTTGCTACAACAGGTCTCATCCGCAGAGATCGTGATCCTTGGCGATTTTAACGCCCACCACGCTGAATGGCTCGGTTCACGTTTAACCGATCATGCGGGGAGAACTGTTATCAGGACGGATATCAGGTTTCCGTCGATGCCCCTCTCGGCTCTTCGGACCATTGTCTGATCCGGAGTGTGGTGCCACTCACACTCCCCTCACGGTTGCGTTCTGCAGGTTGCCGCCGTATTTGGCATTACAGGTCGGTGGATTGGGACGGAATGCGGTCTTTCTTTGCATCATACCCGTGGGGGCGGGTTTGCTTCTTGCCGGATGATTCCAGCGCTGTTGCTGACTCTGTCACTGATGTGGTGCTACAGGGAATGGAACTGTTTATTCCATCATCTGTGGTACCCATCGGAGGCAGATCGCAGCCTTGGTTTGGTCGCTCCTCTAAGACTGCATTACGCAGTAAGCAGGAGTGTTATCAGGCCTGGGCTGAGGCTTCGGCGACTCGGGATGTAAACACTAGCATGCTTAAAAAGAAGTATAACTTCGCCTCCAGGTCCTTCAAAATAGTTAATTCCAAGGCAAAGGCACATGGGCAGAATTGGCGAAAGACTAGTTCGCCTTCCTTCGGGAACCCGTGCATTCTGGTCTCTCGCCAAGGCTGTCCAAGGAAATTTGATCCTGCTCATGCGGCATCTTGAGGATCACCAGCTGATTAGTGACCGCCAATACGGTTTTTGTCGGGGTCGATCAGCTGGTGATCTTCTGGTCTAACTGACTCATAGATGGGCGGAGGCAGTTGAGTCCAAGGGGGAGGTATTGGCCATTAGTTTGGACATAGCGAAGGCCTTCGATCGGGTTTGGCACAAAGCGCTTCTTTCGAAGCTCCCTTCCTATGGGCTTCCCGAGAAATTGTGCAATTGGATCACCAGCTTTCTTGCAGATCGGAGCATCAAGGTCGTTGTAGACGGTGCATGCTCCGACTACAAGCCTATTAACGCTGGTGTTCCACAAGGCTTCGTGCTATCACCAACGCTGTTTCTTCTGCATATCAATGATATGTTGCAAACCGGTAGCATTCATTGCTATGCGGATGACAGCACTGGTGATGCTCTATACAAAGGCTGTGCTAATATTTCTCGGGAAAACGTCGCCGAGTACCGGAACAAACTTGTGTCTGAAGTCGAGTCTTTGCTGAACAAAGTCTCAAATTGGGGGCGACTAAATCTAGTCCAGTTTAATCCTCAGAAGACACAAGTTTGCGCGTTTATCGCTAAAAGGAACCCCTTTGTCGTATCTCCTCAGTTTCAAGGCACTCCCCTTGTTGCCTCAACCAGTATTGGAATCCTCGGCGTCGACATATCGAGTGACGTGCAGTTTCATGGTCACTTGGAAGAGAAGGCCAAATTGGCCTCTAAAAAGCTTGGCGTGCTCAGCAGAGCGGGACAGTATTTCATGCCGGCTTTTTTTTTCCGTGGGGAAATCCTCATGGATTCCTCTGGCTGCGGGGGCAACCTGAAGGTTATGCCGGACTCCTACCGGCTAAAACCCCACGGTGGTCTCCATCAGCGTGTACGAAGGGTCCCGGGATCTCCGTTCGGAACGCAACCGGGGCCCCTCTCTCGCTTTGCTTTATAGAAAGCACGTCCCAGGGGTAGAACTTACTACCCCCAGCACCCTTGCAGTGCTATCATGATGTCTCGGGACCACTTCCGAGCCATCGTCCTCCTCGGAAATGTCCCATGTTAGTTACCCAGGTCCCACTTTAATGAGAAACTTATAACGAAAAATAATATGCAAACTGTGTTACTTGCCCTAGCATGTTGTAAAAGGCGACTTATTCTCCTAGTATCTTTCAGCCCTTTGAACTCTGCCTACAGCCTCGGGGACTACAGCGGGGATCATGCTATGTGTAAATTTCCATAACAGCTGATTAAATTTTACGACTGATCTCAGGGCTCTCCCATAGCTTGCCTTATAAGGAGGGGATTTCGCCATAGTTGCCACACTTAAATCAAAAATTGCGGTGCCATCCCGCCTGGGTTGGTAACCGCAGTTTTTAATTATTTTGAGTTGTTATCAGAAACATGCTGCCCATCTCCTGTTTTAGATTCCCTATGTCGTAACTTTTAAAGAATGGGATTGAAAATGGCGTCACCTCTATTCACCTCTCGCTCTCATACTGTCGCTATCTATACTCACACCCGCCGGTAAAGACTGCAACAAAAATACGCCGCGATTTGCCTTTTTCGTACGTTCTATAACCAAATTGTCATTGGAATCAATGATAACAAAATGTCATAAACTAAAAAAAATCAGTCCGGTTTTGCTAACTTGTGATCTACGACGCGTTCTGAGAGTTTTCTTCATAATTATTCTTGATTTTGTTTGTTAATATTTTTGTGTAAAATGTTTACATCATGTTAATACATGGTGTCCGACTTAATCTTCAGAATGGCTGAAACGACTGTAATAAAATTTCACGAACAAATAGTTTTATTTTATCCGAAAAATTTAGAGACTTTATTAAAATAGAAATATTGATAAGATAAAATAAATGGTCTTTAATTATTATTTTAATTCTAAATAACGTCACATTAAAAGATCCCACACAGGCGTAGTCGGAGCTGGTCGCTAATAATAAATGTTATTTTAAAATTAATGCAACTACTTGCGTTTACAATTCTTTTCAAATATTTTCCCATTAATAGAAAAAAATCAAATTAACCAAATAATATATAGTCGATATACCGTTATTAACGGGTTTTCGCTATTGGTACTGTACATGTCGACGGTACGGGCTCAAAGAGCCGCCATTTCTAATCCTATTCTTTATCCGTACGGAGTGTACGTTATAATATAAACATTATTATGCACAGATATTTAAAAAAAAAACAAAGACGTCAATACCTTTTGTGGTGTCCCATTAAATTTAATATAAATACGCTATACACTAACAAATGTCACGATTAAGTTTTACTTTGCCTTTGAATATTTCGATAAAAAATTGTAATTATACATAAGTTGAATTGTTTCTTCACACGTATTTCGGCTAGTTGCAATATTTTAGTGGGATTTAGAATTTGCAACTAATATTTTCTGTCATAAAAGACGATTATGGCTAGAAAACCCTTACAGCTTCTGATAGATGACGGTATTCTCATCTTATTTACGTCAATTTACTCGTAAATTATCCTCACTCAAAGTTGCTAGACGTCTGGCACTACGATAGGCACTGCCAAGGATTAGCACTCGACAAAAATCTCAATGAAAGACATCAAAGTATTAAAAACTCTCACGTGCTAGAGTCCGAGAAACGAGAATAATACAGAATGAAAAAATTCGTCTCTGATAACTCTTAGAGTAGGTAAAACATAAATCTAAACTTCCAAAAATATAAATAAAACAATTTCTCTATTTTTATATTCCCATTAATCATGATAAAATTTATGTCTTGATCTTTTTTTAAATGTATATGAAATTATAATAACAACTTCGCGAGTTCCCACAAAGCCATGCTTTTAACAAGTATCAAACTTTCGAATCGATGCAGTAATGCCACACGCCTTCGCAGGGTTAAGGGTTAACAATTTTAGGAATATGAAGTCGATGCTTAAATTTCTTTGTACACGCAAGAAAATAATTTCAAAGTACTTACGACCCTTTCGAAATTCTATTTCTACGAAATATTTTAAGTAACGTCAATTTAAATTTTACAATGTTCTGAAGAAGAAAGTAATCATTTTTCTCAATCAAATGTTATAAATGCTATTAAAATAAGGAAATGATTAAATTAATGAATAAAAAAATTGATATCAACTGATTAATACCAACGACTTTCTGACTTGAGCAGGATTTTTGTAGCGAAAAAATTAAGCCGTGAACATATAAATAATATGAAAAAGGTAGCATTAGCCTACGTCTAGCCTAATTTAGGTTTGTTTTGAGCGGTGGCTAATGTTATCTACATACAACGCTGCTCAGGAAGATATTTCTTTGTGAGGCTTCACTTTATTACCGTTTCAGTTACAGACTATTAAAGTCCACTCCTGTAGATAGGCCTCCCCATAGATTGCCTCACAGGGGAAATTTGCTATAGTTGCCACGCTTGGCAAGTGGGTTGGCAACCGCAGTTTTTTTAATCGTTATTAGGAAGAAGCTGCTGCCCATCTCCTGATTTGTTTCCCTCTGTCTATTACGATACCCACGAGATATAGGGTAGTGGATCACGTCATTATATGTAAAATGTTCGGTTTAAATACTCGTAATAATGCCAGGCATAACGTTGTAACTCAACAGAAATTAGGTCGCTCAAACAATATCACATTGCTCGTTTTAAATATATCTGTGGGACAAAACTGTGACTCTGTATTCACTCATAGAATAGAGTAGAATAATTTTTTATTCAATACTAGCTGTTCCCCGCAACTTCGCCCGCGTGGAATTTATTACGATTGGATTTCATGGGTTTTTTTGCGCGGAACCCTAATTCTTTTCCTAAAATAAAAGTAGCTTTAGTTACTCCTTATAACATCAGCTATCTACCAGTGAAAGTACCATCCAAATCGGTTCACAGGTTTTTGCGTGATGCGTGTTCAAACAGACATCGTGTTAGAGTTTTATTATAGTAATAGATAGGTTACAAGTAATTCCTATTGAAAGTCATTTTTTTACCACTAGTTCGAAAAACCCTTCTGTCCTGGGAAGAACCAGTAAGAAACCCAGCGGGATTTAAAAAAGTAAATCAAACAATAATAACACAGGTTGCGCAAACTACTTACAAAACTTATTTAAGAAACGGCTTGGAAGCGACCACCTCATTCCCAGGGGTTATTATCAACCTTGTTTTCAATTATATTTTAATAACCCTTTTCATACGGATTTTGTTTCATAAAATATTTAAACTTGGTCATAGAGAGACCTTGTATATTTTTGGGACTATTTTCTGATTGAGATTACATTGCCCCATAAATAAATTACTGGCTCTGTGGAGTCGATAAACTGGTATCATTGGCTTGTGTTTGTATGATTTCTGGATCTCAACAACAACGCTACCCACCGGGTCCAACTGTAGCTAAGAACCGCAGGTGATCCCATAAATACCCCATAAATATTTCTTCAAAATGGGTCAAGCCGTTTGGGATAAGAAGAATTACGAACACACGCATACCGGAATTATATTTATAAATTTAATATAACATACATTATAGTTATTATTCAGTACATTTTCTGAAAAAATGTAATTGTAAGGCATCTACTGTTTTTATAGTAATTAGATACTCATTAAGAGTTACTGTATACTGTAAAAGCAAAAAAATTTTTTTTATCTTATAAGTCCATTTTTACGTTGGGCTATCGTTATAATTTAAAAATAAAAACAAAACTAACTTTTATTTTGCCATTATATTTTATGATATGGAGGTCGATAGCTAAAAGTAAGTTAATTTTTACAATAAGTTCAATTTTATATTAATTTGTTTCGATTATCGAGCTTTTGTATATTATTTTTATTTTTACTTTTGTATTTTCGTTATTCGTCAATTGTAAACTGATTGCATTAATGCTTTTTCTCAAAATAGGTTAGGTATACTTCAAGGGTGGCCCTAAATATATTTGGGGAAACAGTTCCACTTCTAAAATTTGGAAAATTTGAGGATTAAGTTTTTATTGTAACGGAAGTTCTAGTTGTTTTTTAACTTGATGTTGTGTCATTTCTTAGTCCACTGAAAAGGGTCAAATAATTAAGCGTTTAATAAAAAGCACAAGCCGGCTTCAAAGCAATAGCTTCTGAAGTTTGGGCGCGGAGTTTTAATTCTTCTATACACTATGTCTTAGCACCGACTTCAGAAGCAATTATGTGGAATTTTTTTTCTATTCTTTGAAGTCGGCTTTACTTCTTAATAAAAGTGTAATTTTTAAATGATAAATCAAAAATTCTAAAAACCGAATACAATTTTCAAAATGTAATTAATAATTAACGAATTATAAAAAACGTCATCGCTGTACATCAGAGTCAGTCAAAGCTCATAGCATCGATCGAACATGTCGATATCTGCATAGCGTAGGGCCTTGACACAAAGCTGACACCACACCATGCCACACTTTCTACCGCGGAGTGACACAAAAATCATCCTAAACTAATTATAAATAAAGAATGTTTTGTTTGAAGAAACTAACCACTTGTTGTAGTCAATTTCTTTGTTAAGATAGTGCTTATAACAAAGCGAGTTAGAACTTCATTAAATATTATTGTTGTTTAACTACTAAATGGTAGGGCTCATATTCTGTATAGGAGTCCGACTATGTTGGAACTTGAAACCTCTTGCCTATGTTTGTTGCTAAGCAGCAGTGCATTCAAAGATGAGATTTGGTTCAAAAGGTAAGAAGCCACTATAGTTATAGGCTGTGAGGAATTCACTTAATCCTCAATCTAACGTAACCGTGGCTTTCTTTGCTTGAAGTCGGTTGTAACTGTATATGTCATGAGATGATAACACTAACTATCGGAGGTCCCGAGGTACTTCTGGCATTTCTCATAGTCGCCTCTTACGACATATATGGGACGAAATGGGGTAATGGATTCTCTTAAGCTGCCACAAAGCGGCTTCCGTGTGGCAAAATTAATTCTAGCAAAAGTTCGTATATAGATATATTCATTATTAGATATTCATCAGTATGTAAAAGCCCATTGCTGGACATGTGTCTCGTTGTAGGGAGGATTTTCTTTTATCATCGCGCTTGGTTGGCGGATTGACGATCGCAGTATCAGACGTCCCGCACCTTTAGCTCTATTTCTCGTTGCCTTTCTGAACGCCTTAAGCTCTTGGGTTAAAGATATAGTTACACCGCCATCTATCGGAAGCCATTAAATATTTTTTGCATTTCCAATAGTCAGTAGTGATCTCTCTTATGCTGCATTCTCTGATGCGACCACAAGGCCTTCACGTAGTAAAATTTATTCCAGCAAACGTGCCAGTCGATAAAAATCTAAAAGTTTTTAATTTTCCAAATCCAAGACAGCCGTTATCATTGTATGTCGATTCAAATTTCACACAATAATATCTCAAAAATAGCTTTTTGTAGGCATCACTTTTTAGGTAACTACGTTCGATCAGTATCACTTATCACTTAAAGCAATAGCAGAAAAGGCAGCGGAATCTTAAAATTAAGAGAAAGATAATAAACAAGATCTTACGATATTATTAACAATTTTTGGGTACAACGGACCAAATATTGTGATTATAAGCTAAGATACAGATAATGATAATCTGGGGCATGGGTAGTTATGGATAACATAAGAACGTCAACCACCTCAGTTACTCATAATCACGAGTGTCGCAAAACCCTATGCCTTCATTAATTGTAAGTTAGTTTAAAATATAACGATTCTTAGTACCAGGAACGTAAACATTAAAAACGATTTGTTTGTAAAATTAGTTTTTTTTTTTAAAAACTTTACAGTAAAATACATCTAAGCAAAAACAAAATGCCATCAAAATAATAATTAAAACTATGATGGATACACATACGAAGCTTACTTGTATAAATAAGATGCTACGTATTTATCTTCCCACACTTTTTTACTTATTATAAACCAGTGCTTGACTACTGTTCAACTTGGCATTGGCACCCAGATTCTAATCGGAAGGAAAAACATACGCTGTCTAATTATTAATTAATTATTATTATCCACTTTTTGTTATACCCATTACCCCTTTATACTGGAAACGAGACATTCTATCTTAGTCCTCAGGGGTGACAACGCATCTGCATTTTGATTCTTAATTGAGGAAGATGTAGATGTCTATGGGCCACAGCATCCACTTAACATCAGGTGGACTGTGTGCTCATTTGTCACCATTATTCTATAAAAAAAAAACGACGAAGCAAACCGGTTTACCGTCAGTCGTCTGGTTATTGAATAATATATATATATGTAAGTATATCATGTAAGTATAATTTTTTTAATAACGTCGACTTAAGTTTCAATAAATTATTTTCACATTCACAGTCTATATTTAAATGTTGAAATTTCTTGGATCTGAATATCGACCTTCGACTCCCATACAGTATATTTATTTTCTCGTTTTGTTGTCGATGACGCAACAAAAGTCTATTGTTATTAGAAATATATAGACCTAGTACGTAGGCGTGTATGAGAAGTGCCAGTTCATTGAGTAGCATGCTTGCCTCTTAACCATGAGGACGAGTGCTGTGCTTGAAAAGCGTGGCTTTATTTGCACGCCTCGGGCTCAGCAAGTTTTGCTTTTAATTACTAAGCTAGTTAAAGCCATGTGCTTTGTGCAAACACTTTCATGTGTTATTGCCTTTATACATATATACAAGACTGAAAAGGTCTTAATTAGTAATCAGTTTCTTATTCCAGAATATTGGACACATATTTGATACATTCAATACGATATGGCTACCACATATCCCATGTGGTGGAGATCTAAGAGATTCCATTATCCCATCATGGCCTATAGGGTTCGCAGGAGTCGATAATGGAAAATGTTCACGTTCGTGCCTATTGGTAATAGCATTATAGCCTCTTTATTATTCATACCTTAGTTACCGTAAGAGGTGACTGTGTGCAAAGGTGCTGCGAATGTGAAGGAAAACCCTTTCTACAACGGGATAGTCACATGTCCAGCAGTGGACTTTTACAGTTTAATAAAGAAGAAAATGTATCCTCTCGTATATGCCGAAATATCTAAACCAGTTAAGTGTAGAAAACAAGAAACCCAGAGCCTTCTGCAAAAAAAATTTTTTAAGTGTTCCCCAACTTTTCAAACGACTTCAAAAAAGGAGGAGGTTCTCAATTCGACTGGTTCTTTTATGTGTGTAACCTCAGAATATTTTTGTAAGTAAACCAATTTTGGTGATTCTTTTTTTATTAAAAAGCTGGTACTTCTCATGTGGTCCCATATAAATTTGATCAACATCTGACATGCAGTTTTTGAGTTATCCTTAATAATGCGTATTTAATTGACTTCGACTACATTGATTACGTTCTCATTTTATTTATATTGAAGTCGGTTATATAAAAATTTTAATTTTACCATCGTCATTCATCATTATTACAGCCCTTCACAAGTCCACTGCTGAACATAGGCCTCCCCCAACGAATGCCACAAAGCACGCTCCCGACCCATACATCCATTGACTTCCTGCATGTCTTTCCAGGTCGTCCCGCCATCTAGTGGAGGGACGCCCTACACTTCGCCTGCCGGTACGAGGCTGCCACTCGAAAACCATTCTTCCCCATCGGTTGTCGGTTCCTCGAGCTATATGGCCGGCCCATTGCCACTTCATCTTACTAATTCTTTGGGCTATATCGGTTACTTTGGTTCTACTGCGGATAGCCTCGTTTTTAAGTCTATCACACAGAGAAACGCCGAACACGGCCCTCTCCATAGCTCGCTGAGCGACTTTGAGGTTCCTCATACGGCCAGCAGTGAAGGACCACGTCTCAGATCCATAGGTCATCACTGACAACACGCACTGGTTGTACAATCTAGTTTTGAGTTTTTGAGGTATGCCTGACGAGATGTGTCGTAATCTCCCGAACGCTGCCCAGCCGAGTTGAATCCGTCGATTGACCTCTCGGTCGAAGTTTAACTTATGTAGTCGGACTATTTGTCCCAGGTAAACATATTCGTCAACAACTTCGAGCTTAATGCTCCCAACAACTATCGGCATAGGTGTGACATGGACATTAAACGTCCATGTTCATCTTAAGACCTATCCGTTGGGAGACACTATTGAAGTTATTGAGCATAGTGCTTAGGTCCTCCAGCGATTCTGCCATAAGGACTATATCGTCGGCAAATTTTAGTGAGTGATGTACTCGCCATTGATGTTAATATCGTATTCTTTCCAGTCCAGTAGCTTGAAAACGTCTTAAAGAGTTTCGGGGATATAAAGTCACCCTGTCTTACACCTCTCTGCAGTAGGATAGGTTTCGTACTCAGGTTCTGTACTTGGATAGCCATCGTAGCCCTACTTGACACCGCTGAAGGGACTGCAGCACCGCCCAAATTTTGACGGAATCAAATGCTTTCTCATAGTCCGCATACGTAAGACAAAGTGGCAGATTGTACTCTTCGGTCTTCTGTACAATTTGCAAAAGGGTATGTATGTGGTCTATGGTGCTAAAACCCTTTCGGAAACCGGCTTGTTCAGAACGATGGAAGACGTCGAGTCTGCGTGCGAGAATATTCGTAATGACTCTCGAAAACAGCATGTAAACGTGGCTCAGAAGGGAAATCGGTCTGTAGTTCTTCAAGAGAGCGTTGTCACCTTTCTTGAAGAACAAGACCACCACACTTCTGCTCCACGCATCCGGAGTAGTGCCACCATTGAGGATGGAATTAAAGAGCTTCTGAAGGACTTCAAGTACCGGTTTTCCACCCACTTTCAGAACCTCTGCTGTAATTCCATCCTCGCCCGGGGACTTGCCGTTTTTAAGGTGCTAGAGAGCCATTCTAATCTCGCTCAGACTAACGTCCGTGATATCATCGGAATATTGCCGGATAAGACTTGCTCTTGGATCGTTACTCACACTTGCGTGTGGCTTTAACGATGACGTGTACAGCTAGTAGCCCATAGAACCTCTCAATCTCACCACATTCGATCTTCAGCTTCAACAGTTGGCTCTTTCTGGCAGACAGATCTCTGGCAAAGACTTTGGAGCCCTAGTTCCGCTCGATCGCTTCTTCAATACAAGCTGTATTCAAATTGCGCAAGTCCCGCTGCATGCATTTGGAGATCTGTCTGTTCAGTTGCCTGTATACCGTCAAATCTGCTGAAGACTGCAGCTTCGTCTTCCGTCTAACAGCCATAAGATTAAGACTGTCATCGGAGAGTATTTGTGTTCTTCTGTGATGGGTCTTACAGAACTTAGGTCCGACCGCATGGACAGTTTCCACAAGCTTGTTATTCATATCGTCCACTTCATTGCAATCTTCTAGGCACTGAAAACGATTTTGTAACTTGAGCTGAAAGTTTTCGGGGCTTTGGATTAGAGTACGGATGGAGCGTTGACTTCATTAGACGTGACCTTTCCAACTTAACGTTAAGGTTCAGTGTGCCTCTTACCATTCGGTGATCGCTGCCAGTTTTCACCCTCGCGATAACTGAGACATCACTGAACAGTTGTCGTCTGGTTGTCATAATGAAGTCAATCTCATTTTTTGTCGAACCGTCGTGGCTCGACCAGGTCCACTTCCTGTGGGGCCGCTTTTGGAAGAAAGAGTTCATCGTGAAGAGTCCCTCTTTCTCCATTAAGTCGGCCAGCTGCTGGCCCCTTGGGTTCCGCGGCCCTATTCCGAAATTCCCTACTTTCAGCTCACCGTTCTTTCTTGTTCCTAGTTTTGCGTTGAAGTCTCCCATTAACACCGTATAGAATGTTTCGGAGGAATGCATGGCTCTAGAGATATCCTCATACATTTCCTCCACCTCCTCATTGGGATGTGCCGAGGTTGGTGCGTAAACCTATATGACCTTTAGTGAATACCGTTTGGTGATTCTGAGTATAAGGTACGCAACCCTCGTCTACACACTCTCAATCTTTAAAATGTTGTTAAAGAGAGACTTGTGGACGATAAATCCAACACCTCCTTGGGACAGATGGTCGCCCTCCCGGTGATAGAACAAGTTCCCGGATTCGAGGATTACAGTGTCCTACCCCTTTCTACGGACCTCGGATTATCCCATAATATTCCAGCGCAACTTGTGTATCTCTTCTTCCAGCTCCAGGATCTTCTCGTCAGGCCTCAGGGTCTGTGCGTTATATGTTGCCAGGTCGAGTCGTCGTAGGTGGCAACCGAACCTCCGCCGGAGATTCTTAGCACCCCCTTCCCCGCTGTTAACATGGTCGCCACCATAGCCAGGAATAGCGGGGCCGCCGGGGAATGGGGGCCGTTTATTTGTGTCGTTGCTCATGGGCGTATATTGCCGTAGTTGCCACGCATGGCGAGCGGGTTAGCAACCGCAGCTTTTTATTGCTTTTTCCTGTTATTAGAAAGATGCTGCTGCCCATCTTCTGCCTCAGTTTCCCTCTGTCGTCTGTTAAGACACCCACGGGAAGATATGGGGTAGTGGATATTCTTACCCGCCACTACACGGGGCAATTTTACCCCTTCTTTATAATTGTATTGTTGCGTTCTACTATAAATCATAACGCCGGTCGTAATGGTTTAAGACTTCATAACACAATATAATATTCGTTAAACCGCGTATCGATTACGCACTCCTGGTGCGCGCGCCATGAATGACCGCGCCGACCAGTGCGCTCCGCGGAACGCGCTTCAAATGTTCGAAGTGTATCAAGTAAGCGCTCCTGGTGCGCGCGGCAGCCGCTCCAGTGTTCAACATAGATGTCGGTCGTGTACGAGTATCTGTATTCCATGAATCTTCTTTGAGCGCTTTATTATGTCGCTTTATTGAAGTCGACTTTTATCATAAGATAAAAGCGACTTTGGTTATTCCACAGCAGTTATTTTGAACCATATAATTTTATCAATTTACGGCAACTCTAGTTATCCATAGCTAGGAACGCAACGAACTTACGAATGATGAAAACAACCGTCCCAACTGGCGCGCGTGCAAAAACTTAAGCTACTTTGATGCGCGGTAAAAAACCGACACCAGATTGAGCGCTCCAACGAACAATTTGGCGCGCGCTCCAAGGCGGTATCCATTTCGCGCGGCTGAAGCGCGCGCCAATATTCGACCTCTTGGAGCGCATAATCGATACGCGGCTTAACACATCAGTTATTTTGCATTATTTTCTCAATAAATAAATTTTATTGCATATTTAAATTTCTTGAATTATATGCAAATACGATTAAAAGGCAAGATTTTCATTTTTGAAATTCGATTAAACCAATATATACATCACCCAAGAGCTCCTGCCGCATCCAGGATCAGGATCATGGGCAAATATTATTCAATATGCTGCATAACAGTTTACAAGGAGTCGATCGATTATGGCTACGACAAAAAATTCAGATATTATCGAAAACTATTAACTGAGATCGACAGATAATAGTGTGTATCTCGTAGATACGTAGAATCATAGATACATTCGCCCTAAACTATCCGTAACCGATGAAACGCTTTTGCGATAAAACAGATCCTTGAATGTGGTTAATTCAATACCATGATAATTTCTGAATTGAATTCGAACTAGGGATCCACAACATAGTAGATAGGTAGTATAGTACTTACTCGCCTTATATGTAGGTATATAGTGCTCTAACCGCAAGATTATGAGAGAGAAATGTCACAAAACTATAGATATATCTATTAAATTGCCGTGTATTTTCGGCGGAAAAGAATCCAATTCCACATATCATCCCGTGGGTGTTATAAGAGATGACAGGGGAAAACTGAAACAAGTTGGGTAGCAGCATCTTCCTGATAAATACTCAAAATAATAAAACTGAGGTTACGCACCGCTTGCCAACTAGGCAACTATGGCAAATATCTCTCCTATGAAGCAAACTGTAGGGTGGGGTCTACAATCAGCAGTAAACTTGAAAGGCTGTAATGATGATCATGATATTTACTGTGTGTACTGCAGCTAATTTTTGTACAGTTCGATATTTTTTTATTACATTACATTAATTTATAAATTAGAGTGTCAAATGAGCTATTGACACACACAAAAAACTATAAGCAAAGAATGCTACAGATGCAAACCAAAACACAGCAGCTGCTTAGCGGCAAAAAAGGTTTGTGTTCTTTTAGTGGTAGAGCCATGCTTCAGCTGTATTCTTGGTATATTTGTAGCACGAATGGGTTGGCTCGACCGGGGAAGGACCAAGCTCACACAGAATACCAGCGTAAAATATCAGCTTAACGCTGCTGTGTTTCGTACGGTAAGTGTAGAGAACCGGAGACCCCTTTTACTGGAAACGAGGCATTGCTTCTTAGTCCTCACGGGTGACAACTCATCTGCATTTTGATTCGTAATCGAGGATAAATGTAGATGTCTATGGGCCACAGCAACCACTTACCATCAGGTGGACTGTGTGCTCGTTTGTCACCCTTATCCTATATTTAAAAAAAAAACGGTAATAACTACCTAGACAAACTTTAAGGCAGATAAGGAGCTCTACAACCGAGTGTTGTTGTGAGTGGTGATATTTTATTAACGTTATTTTATTTAATTACTTACAGAAAACTACAGCTATAATTAAAACAATATAAGTCAAGGTAACATAGATAATTACTAGCCGATAGAAGTTTTCACTTGTGGACAATATTTTCGTTTATTGTAGATATAAACGGAAAAAAGAAGAATAGTTAAATCCCTCGATTTGAAAGGTTTAGCAGTGGTGGAAACCCAAATAATTTTAAAGTCATTAAACGCCTTAGTTTACTTGGCTTGGTATAAAATAGATCAACGCCAATTATCTTTACTACTGACTAAACTGCTGAACATGGGTTTCTTCGTTTGTATGATGGGTATGCTTGGCAGGTGGATTGGAGTTTCGCACGTCTCATGTGTCAAATGTAATAGTTAGGTCTATTACATTTGATATATACGAGATGAGCAACTGACACAGCCAAAGAGAATAGTGGGCTAAAGTGGCAATGTACCCGGCCACATAGCTAGAAGAACTGAGAATCGAATGGGAAGCAAGGCTCTCGAGTGACAGGCTTCTATTGCTAAGCAGAGTTAAATTACCCGAAATTAGACGAAATAACTACCTATTTTATAGTAGTAAGAAGAGTCACAAATAAAGACAAAGTTATCCTGTTAGTAAGCGAATACTGTGGGCCATAGACACATACATTTTTTCTCGGTTATGAATAAAATTTCGATGCGTGGTCAACCCCAGAACTAAGAACCCTAGAATTAGACATATGTCATTCATTCATTTCTAGTGACCCGATCGTTCAAGTATTGATTCGTCTTCCGAACCGTGTCAATCGCGTTGATCAAATGGATCATTTCGTGTTTCAGTACTCTGTGATCTGTGAGACCCGGTCGATAATGTCGGTCGTCGAACATTACTATACTCATTGGTCGTAGGCCCTGTCAACCGTTTGATTCGGAACGTTCAAAAAATGTCATTGCAATCATCAATACTTTGATGCGACCCGGGTCAAATGAACGAATCATTCATGATTGACACATGTCTAATGGAATTCCTCGTTACCAGTAAAAATTATCTCTATCACCACACAAAACACGTTGCATGAGGTAAGTATGAACATTTACCATAATAGCATAATACTGCTATTTTACGTAGATATTTGGTGAAAGCGTAGTCTACCCTCAGCCGAGCCAAGCCATTCATGCTGCGGCCATATAACTGCGGCGTAGCTTTGTATGGAGGCGATAGATGCAGGTAGCTAAGGACCGTCCTTTGTGACCTTCTATAGTAACATGTAGTCAGGAGTGGACTTGTGATGGACTAATGAAGGTGGTATGTAAAGGTTATATACCATGAATCGAAGGCTAGAAGTCTTTCAAGCGTTTTTATACTAGCCTCACGACATCCACGGGATAAAAATAAGCGGTGGATCCTCTCACGTCAGCAACACTCGGCTTTATTATGTAAAATTACAAAGATTAAATTAATTTTCGTATCGTATATGCGATCGAAAATCTACTTCAAATAATTAGATTTCGTCTAGGTTAATTAGACTACATCTGAAATTAATATTTAATTAAATCTGTAACTAACTTTGATCACTCGATACGTAAACTTTCCTCGGATTAAAGCACTTGGAACACATAGCACAACAAGACTTGGATTCCAAAAACTAATATTTTCCTATAGGTATTAATGTTATCATGGTACTTGGCGTATGCGGAAGAGAAATTGTAGATAAAAATAGTAAAAACTGTGTCCGTCTCACACAATTTTTATTATTTTTTCAATTAGTAAAAAAGAATGATGTGATAAAAAAATAATGTGATACAAAATTAATTCACAGATCATAAGTGAGGAGATACCACGCTTTTAATACGAACTTATTTTACAGATTTATGAAAAGTTAAGAGGTTTTGTGCTTTGTGGCATTCTATGGGGGAGGCCTATGTTCATCAGTGGACTTGTGAAGGGCTGTAATGATGATGATGATGATGATGATGATGATGTTTTGTAACGCGCAGAATTCACGAATGGTAAACGCGTAGGTTCCTGTATAGAAGTATCACACGGCAAACCACAGAAAAATAAACTGGCTGGAGGTAAAAAATGGAGAAATTGCAAAAGTTGCTGTTTAACTATTAAAAAGAGATTTATGCATTTTGTTAATACGTTACTTTTTATTAAACATATAGACAATAGTAGTGCTACCCTGCAACATAAATGGGTTGGCTAAGCCGGGGCAACACCGAGACAACACCGATTTTTTATTACCAAAAGATTCTTCATGGGGAAATTGGCCATAGCTGCCACGCCTGAAAGTTTTTTTATAGGATAAGGTTGACAAACGAGCACACAATCCGCCTTATGGTAAGTAGTTGCTGTAGCCCATAGACATGTACATCTATCCTCGATTACGAATCAAAATGCAGATGCGTTGTCACCCGTGAGGACTAAGATGGAATACCTCGTTTCCAGTAAAAGGGGTCTCCAGATCACTACACTCACCATACGAAACACAGCAGCGTTAAGCTGCTATTTTACGCTGGTATTCTGTGAGAGCGTGGGCCTTCCCCGGTCGAGCCGACCCATTCCTGCTACAACTATACCAGTAATATAGCTGCAGCATGGCTCTGCCATGTAAAAAGTTGGGTCGTAAATGCAATTTTTTTTATTATCAGGAAGTTGCTTCTGTTTTTTTCGCCTCTTACGACACCCACGGAATGATAAGGTGTTGTGGATATTTCACAGAATATAAGTTTGCATAAAATAGCAACATAATTCTTGACAATTGGAGACCAATTTCAACCGACTTTAAAAAAGAAGAGGGTACTCAATTCGACTGTATTTTTTATGTGTGTGTTACCTCAGAACATTTTTCTAGGTGAACCGATTTTGATAATTCTTTTTTTATTTAAAAGCTGATACTTTTCATGTGGTCCCATATAAATTTGATCAAGATCTGACCAGTAGTTTTTGAGTTATCCTTATAATGCGTATTTTTAAGAGTGACTTTCAATAAGTATTATTTATAATCTATATTGAATAAAAAAGTTTCTGTTTCTGTTTCTGTTTGACTTTGAATACATTGATGATGTTCTCATTTTATTTATATTGAAGTCGGTACTTACTTGCTACTGGTACCAAATCACTTCGTAATATTAGTTCTCTGAGAGGACAATTTTGTTTTGAATGTTAATTCGAGGATTAATATAGGAGAGAATTAATATAATCTATAAACCTCAGCACTAACCTACCAAGAGGTAAAAAATGTTGTTCCTTTCTCACCGTATATTGCATGAAAATAACATTTTAATTTTTAGTTTTTCTAAATTTAAAAATAAAGGATAGCCGAAAAAGTATGATTGACGTGGAACGATTTATTCGATTCAAATTCAAAATTATTTTTATTTGTGAATACACGTAATGAGACAGCATAGATCTTAAAAATAAAATTAATTACGTTCGCTGCATTCAACCTTTACCTTATACAAATATTGTACAATAAATTAAAAAATTAAAATAAATTTGAATTCGAATTATGTGGGTACAAACCCTTATAATATTATTTAAAAAGGAGAAAGGTATTTAAAAAGGGGGAAAGTGTTGTCACGGCTCATTGAGCTATCACACGGAAGCCATTATCGCCTCGCGTTCTGCAATCTCCATACACCGTAGCCTTATATGCAAATGAAATTTTACTTAGATACTTAATGCAAAATGAACCATACCCAATAGACTAAAAGTTAAAAATTAAATGGAGCCTTATTTACAAATTGTCATAAATGAAATTTCACTTAGTATTTGAAGCTAACTGGTATTTTAAACTAACTACACCTAGTTCTTAATGTTAAAATTAAAAAGAAAACAGTAAAGCGTCATCGAAAAAAGTAGAAGGTCATGTAATTATTTAAATTTATAAAAGATAACTCAAAAATTAGTGATTTCACACTAAAAAATAAGTATATAAAAGGGCCCAAGTTCGGTACAAACGACGTTCGGGACACAGAGTACTTTATGGTTCGGGGGTTGTAGTTTTGTAGTAAAAGGGTTGAGTTCTGAACGGTTGCCAAGTTTCATAGCAGTTCTTTAAATAATAGTTACAGAAATGTACGACGTTCTTCAGCTGAAGGATAATTCTTAAGTTTCTTGATGTTAAATTTGTAAAATGGCAAGTTTAATATCTAACTTTGTAGTATATAATAGGGAAACCATAAAAAAAATAAGCTTTATTGACTATCTGCATTCATTGAAATTGTAGTGTGGCTGCTACCGTGATCACCACTTTGGCCGTCGATGGAAAAGTCTACTCCCAGGCAATTTCTGGAAAAGTCATCTCTGGAATCGGCTAACAATCCATGTAGTGGTTTGGAGTTCCGTTGTAGCTCTGTCTGTTTAAGCTAGTTGCGAACGACCACGCTGCCACATCACCCTTTCAGACCTGAGATCAATGGTGAAGTGGCAGATAACGCATGCTGTGTGCGCAAGGGCAAGTGATGCCGATGCAAACGATGTGCCGGTACGACCACTAATGGTGGTGCGACCTCTAATGGTGGTGCGTCCATAATAACGGTGTGTAATGCACTTGATAGTGATGTCGATGAGAATGATGAGTGGGAGCAAGTGCCAGAAGTATGTCTTATAAATATGCAGTGAGTAGAGATGAAGATAAGTTAAACTGACTTAAAAAATAAAACGATATATTTTCGGGAGCGAAGAGCACATTCTTGAGGACGGTAAAGACAAGCTGTTTATGGAAGTGTTGTAGGTTTTGTGTTCACATAACGTCGGGCAGTCATCACTTTGGCCGTGAAAAGAAAAGGGGAGATCTCCAGCCGTAGCCCGGTGGTCCGCCTGGGGAGAGGCCAATGTAATGTATTATTGTACGGAGCTTGTTATATATACTATGCAGAGTCAATCGAAAACTTTGATAGCGTGATTTAGGGCTCGTTCGTTAACGCTTTTGGTACGTCTACAGCGCCGCCACAATATCTTAAATTCTTTGCTTTATGAATTATTTTAAATTAGAGTGTGTAAAAGTCAGATATAAATATTTAATAAAATATTTATATCTGACCGGTCTAATTAAGAAATATTTTGTTCCAAGTCGGTCAAGGCAGTGCTTCAGTAAAACAAAAGCTGTCACTTAACACAATCTCAGTTTCGTTATAAAGCACAAATTGCTTCTTCACATACATTGTGAAATAAAACAAAGTTGATGTTACTGGTAAGATGGTTTAAAATAAAACACAACAATTGTAGCAAGAAATAATTATTTAATTTACATAATATCTTTGCCATTGTAATTTTTATCTGATCTTTTTAATATGTTTTAGATATATACTTTTTAATCTTATTCTAGTATTTTAAAGGTATCTTATCTAGTATCTTATCTAGTATTTTATATTTTATTTAATAACTTAAAATAATTAGTTAAAAAAAAAACTGGCAACATTTTCCTTACTCTGCAAAAAGGTCCTCATTAAAGTAGAGCATTTACGTGTTCCTTTATTTGACAGGCGTCAGCATCATTAGCGTTTTCTTTTTATTCTAAAATTGAACATATGAAAATCCCACGCCTAAAAGTCTACGTTATAATTATACTCATAGTTTTAAACAAGGAACGCAATGAATAAATTAAATAAATGAAAACATAATATTTGCTTTCACTGCGATTGAACCAAATTAAAGTTGTAACAGAAACAGAAACTTTTTATTCAATATAGATTATAAATAATACTTATTAGAAGTCACTCTTTGTTTAATTACCACTGGTTCGAAAAAACCTCTGTCCTGGGAAGAACCTGCAAGAAACCCAGGACTTTTTAAAATAACAGCTTACAATCATGTATGTTACACAATTAACCACACAAAACAAATTAGAAATAGCTTGGTAGCGAACACCTCATTCCCAGGGTTATTATCATCTATAAATTCCTTAATATTATAATAACCCTTTTATACAAACTATGTTTAATAAAGTTTTTGAATTTTGAGCAGGTCGAATTTTGTATATTTTCTGGGATTTCTTTTATTAACTAGTTTATTTTAGGAGTGGTGCCATATAAATTCTAAGAAAAATTACACCCCTTAAGGTGGAAAAATAGGGTTGAAGTTTTTAATATAACAATTTAGGCGACATTCTAGTTGTAACCTTAAACTTTTGATATTCTTTAGTCCACCCCAAAGGGTAAAATAATTAATCTTAAAAAAAGTTAAACCGACTTCAAAACAAAAAAGAATAAAATTATTTACAAATAATAGCTTCTGAAGTAGGGGCTTTAATTCTTCAATACACTCTGTCGCAGCACTGACTTCAGAAGCTATTTCCACTTCCATAACAGCCTATCAAAAGTCCACTGCTGAACATAGGTGTCCCCCATAGATTTCCTCACAGGGGCTATTTTATGCAGTTGCCACGCTTGGCTTTTTTATAGGATAAGGGTGACAAACGAGCACACAGTAAGTGGTTGCTGTGGCCCATAGACATCTACATCTATACTCGATTACGAATCAAAATGCAGATGCGTTTTCACCCGTGAGAACTAAGATGGAACGCCTCGTTTCCAGTGAAAAGGGTCGTCCTTCGTTTCTCTACACTCACCACACAGCGGCGTTCAGCTGCTATTTTATGCTGGTATTCTGTGAGAGCGTGGTCCTTCCCCGGTCGAGCCAACCCATTAGTCCTACAACTATATCACTAATAGAGCTGCAGCTAAAAAAGAAGACGCGCGACTTCTTTTATCATATCTAGTTTGGACGTTACGCAATTAACATAAAATTCATTTTACTATGTACAATTTCGTTACAAAAATTCGCTTAAATTCCATACTGCCGCAATGTAAATTGAGCCTAAAGCTGTAATACGTACACCAGTTACAGCAAGTCTATTCGCTAACTTGATTGACATCAAAATTATAGTCAATTTGTAGTACATTGCGTATTTTATAAGACCTGCCACGGCTCATAGAATAAAACGACGTAATCTTCTATACAAATAAATAAAATTGAAGTGTCTGTTTGTAATGTCAAAATAACAGCTTTTTACTAAATGCATATGAAAGTATATACGGTACATATAACAAAACACCATTTTTAAAATTTTTGTCTATCTGTCTGTCTGTCTGTTTGTTCCGGCTAATCTCCGAAATGGCTGGACCGATTTTGATTGGACGTTCACTGGCAGATAGCTGATGTTATAAGAAGTAACTAGGGCCACTTTAATTTTAGAAAAATAATTAGGGTTCCACGCAAAAAAATTAAAACCCTAAATTACACGCGGGTGAAGTCGCGGGGAACAACTACTGACTATCACTTCGATGTCAACAAAGTGAGTGAATAGGCCTGCAGGTGTGGTTAGCGTTTATAGAAATGCCACAGAATGCTTGTATAATTTGAAATTTAAACTGAACGGTATTGAACTATACTATGAACAAACTTAAGAAATGCACCTTTTAACCCATGTTCACTCTCTAATCAATTACAACCAACTTTACGACATTATTTATCTATTCATCTCTCCTCATATCCTATAGTTTGTAAATAAAAAAATCATCATCATTCATTATTATTCATAATTTATTCTAACAGCCCATCACAAGCCCACTGCTGAACATAGGCCTTCTCCAAGCCACAAAGCACGGTCTAGAGCCACATCCTTCTATCGAATCCCTGCATCTTTTACCAGATCGTCAGTCCATCTAGTGGGGTCCGCCCTATACTTTGCTTACCGGTACGAGGGTGCCACTTGAGAACCTTTTGCTCCACGCTCCTGCCAAGCGTAGCAACTATGGCAAATATTCCCTCATGAGCAACATACGACTCATCTTTTTACTTATGCAATAAAGGTATACATCAACCGTCATCATACCGTTACAGCCTATTAAAATTCTATTGCTAACGACATCAGCCTGTAAGCAATTATATATTTATATATATATACTTATCACTATCTTTCATCAATAATTCATGATAACCTAAGTATTTATAATACTTTTACCTTATATTTTATATTAAATTTTGCTGAAGTCTTCACAACCTTTATGAAATGTTTTTTATCGGCGTTGGAGGGCTTTAAAAGCAATTTACCATATGAGCCCTCGTAAAACGCTTAAATGTCTACAGTTGCCAGTTTTCATCGCTGACGTAAATGGTATAGGAATGTAAAAAAAACTCAAATTACACCTTTTTAGGAAACAAGTATACAAGTAGTACAGTTGTTTATTTTATAATACTAACCAGATAAAAACAATTTATTTTACATTTTATTGCAATACGTATAATTATTGTTAATGTTTTTTCGACAATGGCTTAATTTAAAACCAACAAAAATAATTTGATCCTAAAATGATAAATATAATATTAAATGTTTATGTTTAAGTTTTTAACTACAAAAAAAAAATGTATTTTAAGGGATGAGTTTTTTTATGATAGTCAATTAAACAAATGTTAATTACATTTGTTTTAATTTAAAAATCATCACTAACGTTTTTTTTTTATTAACGATAATTAAAAATATATAATATATAAATTAAGACAATAATATTTCTTAATTTTTTTCATAGTGCTATCACTATTACCCTTACAGTTACAGCGTATTTAAGTCCACTGCTGAACATAGGTCTCCCCTATTTTTTTATATGTTTTTATAGGAGAAGGGGCAAACGACCATGCGGCTCACCTGATATAAGTGACTACCGCCGCCCATGCACAACTGCAACACCAGGGGAATTGAAGATGCGTTGCCGGTCTTTTAAAAACGAGTAGGCTCTTTTCTTGAAGGTCCCTAAGTCGTATCGGTCCGAAAAAATCGCTGGTGTTAGTTGATTACACAAGGAAGTTGTGCGAGGAAGAAAACCTCTTGTAAATAGCACATTGGTGGACCGCTAATCATCCAGATGGTATGGATGGTATCGCGAGTTTTGTCGCGATATGCGATGGTGAAATTGAGCGACTGGAATCAGTCCGAACTCCTCAGAGCACTCCTCGTGGTAGATAAAACACGCAAAGCGATAAAATACGCAAAGAGATGCAACATCTCTTCGCAGTGCCAGTGAGTCAAGCCGATCAGAAAGAGCTCGGTCGCCGACAATTCGAACGGCTCTGCGCTGGATGCGATCAAATGGAAGGAGCTGGCACTGGGGAGCCTCAGCCCATAGATAGGAACATACACACTTACCACAATTTTTTATTTTTACATTCCAAAAAAATAACATCAACACTATGAATCTAAAAGCTATCGAATCAAATAGAATTCCTAAAAAGTTAAAGCACAGCAAATTTGATTTATTGATCATTTTTAGGATTCCGTACCCAAAGGATAACCAACGGGACCCTATTACTAAGCCTTCGCTTTCCGTCCGTCTGTCTGTCAGCGAGCTTTATCTCATGATCCGTACTAGGTAAACAGTTGAAATTTTCACAGATTGTGTATTTCTGTTGCCGCTATAACAACAAATAATAAAAATAAATTAAAAATTAAAGGGGCTCCCCTACTAGAAAAATGTTTTACGATGGTTCGGAACCCTCCATGCACGAGTCCGACTCGCACTTGGGAGGCTTCTGTTAACACTGTTCACTTTACGTTCAATGTTAAATGAAACATCGCAGTTAATAAAGGTTCATTTAGACCTTTCATTCCACTTGCATTCTGAATAATTCCTTGAAAACGAAGAGGAATATTAACTGTATAGTATAGATATTTTTTTTTATAGAATAAGCAAAAATGAGAACAAACGAGTCCATCGATGGTTAGTGGATACTGTGGCCAATAGACACACCCACATCTATTCAGATGCGTTGTTACTAAGATGAATGCATCGTTTCTAGTAAAAAAGGGTGTGGCGGCGCTGTCGTCACGCCACAAGCGAAATACATCGAAGCCTAAATCGCGCTATCAAAGTTCCGAATTAAAAACAGTATAAAAAAAAACAGTGAATACAATAGCTCCGAAATACCACTCGGAGCGTTAGCCGCTCCCCGGGCCGAACACCTTGCTCGGCGGGAGATCTCCCCTTTTCCTTCCACCCGCCACAAGGGTCTCCGGTTCTCTACACTCACCATACGAATCACAGCAACATTGAGTTGCTATTTTACCCTGGTATTCTGTGAGAGCGTGGTCCTACCCCGGCCGACCCATTCGTGCTACAACCATAATATAACTGCAACGTGGCTCTACCACGTAATAAGTTAGTTGTTATTTTTGTATGTAATTTGAAAACTAGAATATCTTTGGCTATTGTCATACTTGATATATCAACTCTTACATTATTTTTTTTGTAGGTAATGCAATTTTGGTACTAATCCTATAGTAATTTAAATATGAATTAAGGAACTAACCGTTATAGAGGGAACGGTTTCATTAATCCAATTTCTATGCAAATTCTGCGAAATAGGTTTAAAACGGAGCGTGGTCGCAAACACTGATTTAAGACTTCCCCGCCTTTCGTTTCCTATAAAAATTAAATTAGAACGATTTGTAGATGCAATGACTTGAAGCTAGGTGGTAGGTAGCTCCTTTTCTACCTAGAATTCGGTCTGGATAGGTACTACCCTCTTACCAATTTTTTAGGCTATGAGGAATTCCATCTAAGTCCTCAGAGGTGACAATATATCTGTAGTCTTCTTTGTTTGAAGTTTGCTGCTGTAGCCACTTACCACCTCAAGAGATAAAGATCAGGAGTTTTAATGCATATCCGAAACCATTTGATATAAAAACCCTTTATAAAAATAAAAACCATTTATATATGGCTCTTCTGCTCTTTTGTCTAGGAATCGGTTTATCATTATTATCTTCTTAAGGATCATGGGCTTCTCCCGATGGGCAGAGGATTTGTCTTAAATGTCCACCAAAAACAATCAACAGTCGTAGTATAGAAGTACTTGTGAAATAGATTTTTTTTTCACTGGACATATAAATTATTAACATAATTTTTATCGAAAATCATTTTCATACATTTATTTTAGAAAAATCTCTATTCTGTTCTATTCTGAGAAGGACTTGTCATATATCAAAAAGATTTCTACTCTGAGAAGAGCTTGTCATGAGCCAAAAAAGAGATCCTGAAATTCACAGGAGGCCAGAATTTTGATAATGGATTTAATATACAAAGATGGAGTTTGTAGTATCGTTCGTGGATAAGTGATTCATTCTGATTTATGAATTTAAAAAAAACAATAAAGTCGTGAACATAATTCAGTATCTGAAACAAATAAGGTACGTGAAGGTAATATGGTCACCTTAAGCTTTGCCGCCGTATAAGACCAAAACTAGGAGGCGGACAGAGACAAAAACACAAAGTCGTATACTAAAACTAATATAATAAGAAAAAAATAGCAAACAAACTTTAGCAATAATTAGGAACACTTCGAAAAATTAACTTAAAAAACAAACTACACTACACAATACTCAAATCGACTAAATTATTTACTTATTGTAAATATTTTAGTCGATCAACTGTCAAAATGGCATCGAAAATGCAGCGCCCTTTTGACCATTTATTATTTGATTGAGTGATGTAGAGCTATCGTATCACAAAGCCATCTATGCAAACAAGCCTGTAGTTTTTGAGTTTATATTAACCGGATGACCATATTACCCTCACGTACTATAGAGAAAATAAACTCTTATTATATAAATAAAATGTATTTACTTAAACAATACTTGCTGAATATATACATAAATACATATATACACATATAATACCTATATCTGAATGAAGGTAGCAAGTATGAACTGATATTATGTGGACGCTGTTGCTTTCGAAAGATGTTCCCGAACCAATCTTTTGAAGGCTACTTATATTTGATGCTTTCCTAATGTCTTCGGGTACTGAGTTCTAGATTAGTGTAGCCTGAACAGAAAAAGAATTGCCGATAAGCCAGTAAAGATGATGGAACTGAAATCTTCAGATTAGTTAAAGAACAACCTGTCATCGTCGGAGGATAAATCATTTTAAATAATGGGAAGATGGATTTTGTTCTCTTTATTTTATTTATTAATTTTTATCTAACAAAAAAGTCATGCATATAATGGAAAAGTATAAAGCTGAATGTTCGTGAATCAAATAAAGTAAACTAAACATTTTTTGACTATTTCATTCCTCGAATGCTCCATTTCGCTCGGAAGTATTTGATAAAAATTTCGGAAAACTCCAAAACAATGTTGTATTCTAAAGACAAACAATATGTACTATTGTTTTAACCAGAGTATATCTTGCTATTTCATAAAAATATTCCAATTGGTCGAACGGACCCATTCGGGCTGCAACCATAATATGGCAGCATGGTTCCACCACGTTCCAAAACATGCAAACATCTTCACTTATATTTATTTTACGTCCATGATCCGTTGAAACAAACCACAGATAACTATATAATATATTTATACTAGTCAGGGACGCGACACTTCATTCAATCAGACACTTCAATAAAATAGTTATAAAAGTCTAGGCTATAAGGTTTTTATTTTAGTATTTGATCTAGACCAGCGCATCCAAACCTTTTTGGATAGCTATTCATAATACAAGTTAACGTTTTTTTGAACGTTACAAACGTTGTATGTGTATGTTTCATCTTCATACGAGGGTAACACTGAAAGTTCTTAGAAAATCAAAAACTGAACAAACTAGCAAGTTATTGGTTTTATTATATATTTTCAAAATAGTGTCCATTTACATCAATACATCGCTGCATCCGATGGAACCACTGAGAAAAGCACTTTGCCCACTCGTTCTTAGGGGTCTCTTCGACGGCATTTTGAAACGCGGCCACTGCTTCCTCGGTGTACATAAAACGTTTTCCTCGAATTTTTTCTTTTATTTTCGGAAATAAATAAAAATCGCAAGGTGCGAGTTCGGAGCTATACGGCGGGTGACCCAGTAATTCCACGTCTGACGTCGCCAAGTAATCGATTGTTTGCTTGGCGGTGTTCGACGAGGCGTTGTCGTGGTGAAGGAGGATCCTACTGCGAGGTCGTTTCTCCCGAACTTTTTCGAAGATAAGTGGCAAACAATTGTTAGTGTACCACTCTGCAGTAACTGTTTTTCGATCCTCTAAAACAATTGTTGCGTAATTACCTGTCCTTCCGAAGAACGAGGCCACTATCTTTTATCCCACGCTTCGACCTCTCTTCACTTTAGTTGGCAACGCCTTGGAAGGAAACACCCAGACAGCAGACTGTCTCTTAGTTTCAGGATCATAACAATAAATCCAGCTTTCGTCACCCGTAAGTATGTCGAACACAGAATTTTAGTCACCTCCGTTAAATCTTTGAACCATTTCACGACACCAATCAACACGACGGAGTTTTTGGGCCTCTGTCAAATTATGAGGTATCCACCGGGCACAAAGCTTCCTGACCGCTAAATATTCATGGAGGATTTTGTGCACTTGACTCATACCGATGCCTAAGTTTGTCCGAATCTGCTGATAAGTCACTCTTTTGTCAGTCTCTATCATACGCCGCACAACACTGATGTTATCTTCAGTCGTCGCCGTAGAAGGCCATCCCTCACGCAGATCATCGGTGAGGTTAGTGCGACCACGTTTAAACTCATTAAACCAGTTGTAAATAGTGGCACGAGATGGGGCTTCATCGTGAAAGGCCAATCGAAGTCTATCATAACTTTCTTGTTGACTTAAATGACATCAAAAGTCATAAAAAATCATTGTACGAAAAATTTTTCGCGTTAAATACATGCTGACGTGACACAGACAATTTTAAATTTGCCGCCAAATCGTAAACAAATTACAAATTAATAAAATACATACACAATAATATTTGCAAAGGGTTCCATTTTCAAAATTTGAACTAATTTTATATTATATCGTTTACAAGTGGCCAGTTCTAAAAACTTTCAGTGTCGCCCTCCTACATCGACTTTCTGTATCCCTTACTAGATCGTCACTCCATCTAGTGGAGGATTTATTAATTAAGTGTTTGTTGAGACTTAAAGCAAAATTAAAAAGTCGACTTTTTCTTTTTTATCGATCAAGAGCTATCGTTAGTCATCAGTCATCACGGCTTTAGACTTTGTTACTATCTTCAGGCATTGGCCTTGTTGACATTATGATAGAATTCAAAAGGTTCTTGCTAAGCTAGCATAATGAGAGTGTCGAGTCATCAAAATTGAAGAAGTTTATTCGATAGAACCATCTTTTTTTACCTAAAGATTTCAAAGTATTTAAAAACCTCTCGTTCTTTGATTTTTTTATAATAGACTAGCTGGTACCCGGCGCGTTGCTGCCACAGAAAAAATAAATGTCGAAATATCGTTTTAAATTTAGAAGAGTTATATTGTTTAATTAGGAATGATAATACATTCATTGAAGTTGAGTGATATATAACTTTCAAATAAATTTGTCGGTATGATACGCGCGCCACCTATTGTAAGTTAGTTGTAATATGCCTTTAACCTTCTCACAAGTGCAAGCAATAAGTTGACAACGTTTTATCGCTATATGATGAACGGTATGGCATCGCATAAAATACTAACAAACAAAAATTATTTTTTATATATTATTTTAATAATAAAAGCTTTATTAGTCCATATTAAGTGTAAAAATTTTTACTAATATACTTAATTAGTAAATTTTTTTACTTAATAACTATGTCAGTAATGTTAGTATTACTAACATAGTTACAATAAAATACAATATTTAAAAAAAAATTATGTGTTAACAAGCTAATTTGATTTCAATACGATACAAATTGAAATTTATTTGAAACATTGCATATCTTTAGTAGTTTTCCAAATATTTTTTTATATTACATTTTTTGAATAAACTGATAGAGTTATGTAAGAACAGATTTTGAGATAAAACAGACATAACAAACGATACTTCAAAACAAATACTTATCACCATTCAATAATGACACGTAAGTGTAATAACTGTCTACACTTTCAGGTTAGGCGTTAAGTCACAGAAAACTTAATAGTACAAGGTAGTTAAGTGTTAATAAGCAGTAACTAGTTACGGCTCCAGAGTTTGAATTTCAACCAATATCATCCAGTATAAGGCTTAGAAGTCAAATGGACTTCTTAGTTCTATACCAGTGATTGGTAAAAAAGCAAGAAAGATAGATTTTGTTAGTACTAGATACTCAAAAATGGAATTCGTTTAAGTATTAAAGTGAAAAATAGAATAATTAAGTAAAATTGAAACCTAATTTCAAAATTTGTAAGCAAAATAACATTCATAAGATAACAATAGGCTTCCGCTCAACATCAAAGTAAAAGCTCGAAGTTTTTCTCAGTCTAGACATAATATAACACAAAGAAAACAAAATATAATATTGTGTTCATACGATCGTGTAGGGTGTCGTAAAAGGCAACAAAGGAAAATTAATTAAGATGCAAATGATGGGCAGCAGCCTCTTCCTGACAAAAACACAAAATAATAAAAAGCTGTGTTTGCCAACACACCTGCCAAGTGTGACAATTGGCTATGAGGAAATCTTTGAGGAAGATTTATTTTCAGAAGTGGACTTTTGATGGGCTGTAATGTAAAAAAAAAACAATACGCTGATCATCAACGGATACGCAAAAAAAAACACTTTCTGACCAATTTCTGCCATCAAACAGCGCTGATACTACTCCTGGGTTCCAATTTTTATGTCTGGTACTGCTGATCGCCCAAGTTTTCTTCCTCGTACAAACCAGCGATTTTTCCGGACCGATACGACTTAGGGACCTTCAAGAAAAGAGCCTACTCCTTTTTAAAAGGCCGGCAACGCATCTGCAATTCCCCTGGTGTTGCAGTTGTTCATGGTCGGTGGTAGTCACTTACCATCAGGTGAGCCGCATGCTCGTTTGCCGGGAGACATGACAACGGGAAAATGACCATGTATAACAGTGGACTTTTACAGGGAAGTTTCGGCCGCGGAGGGTAGTAAGTGTGGCGCGGTAAAAGTAAAAGCTTATATAATATGTACACACGTCCCACTGCCGCTTTTTTTAAATAAGATTTTTGGCTTGGATGCTTGTTCTTTAAGCCATGTCTTCATTATTTATCTCAGTATCAAGTGACAATAATCCTTTATAGTACACTGCTTCACAATATATTGATGCGTCACATTGCGTAGTTTTTGGGAGATTTCAACGGCAACTTGAGCCAGCAGACAGTTGGCAATAGTATCTCAAGGCGCCAAAGCAGACAGACACCTTATCTTGAGATTCAAATCACCATCGGAGCACTTGTTTCACCTTTTCCACTAATAGTTTACGCAGACATTTAATACACAAAATCGCACCACTTTTACGTATCAAAATCCACTTCAAACCATTATTTAAACAATAATGCAGGTTCAGCAATCCGCCGCCGGTCAAGTTCCCGCCAAAACTCTTCCCACTGCTGAGAACCATCACCGCTACAGACTATCAAAAGTTCACTGTTGAACATGGGCCTCTTCCATAGATTGCCTCATAAGTGGGAGATTTGCCAGGATATATCAGGCGGGTTGATAACCGCAGTTTTTTTTATATTTAGTTGTTACTAAGAAGCTGATCTAAAAGAGAAGAGCTGTCGTAGCTCAGGGGCTAAGCGCTCGCTGTAAATTTCACAGTACGCGAAATGAAATGAAATTTTTAGTTGCAATTATAATTGCTGATTCACCACGTCCTTGGCGGTGAAGGAAAATATCGTGAGAAAACCTGCATGTCTGAGAAATAGGAAAAAATTATTTCGATGACATGTCAAGTTAGCCAACACGCGGCAGTGCAGCGGACATTTTCTTGCCTTAAAAATGAGAGGAGGACTGCCCAACAGTGAGACGTACATAGGCTGTAACTTTAACTTTTAACTTTTCCTGGTTTGTTTCCCTCTGTCACCTCTTACGACACCTACGTGACGAAATAGGGTAGTGGATATTCTTACACCGCTATTATACGGAAAACACACTGTCTTGAGTTCAAGTCCCATCTTAACACAGAAGCGTGTATATTATTGTATATTTGTCTTGTTTTAAAGAGTTATTTTGACATTTTTATGTTATGTTTTCTTATATTTACGCGAAGACTACACATTAAATGAAACTAACTTTTACGGATTATATCGCGTTTAATTTTACTTTTTAATTCCCGACGTTTCGGTGCTTTACAGCACCCATGGTCACGGGGGGGACTGAGGTGTTTGACGTCCCAATGTCATAGTTAGCCCGGCTACCTTCAGTTTTTTAATATTAATTTTTGGTTCGATCTACGCAGAATGAGCTTACAGTATCTTGAAGTCTAGCAGTGGTATACTTGGGTGTGGATTTAATTTTATTAATTATAGGATCCCAAGCAGATGGCAGCACCCATCCATCTTCTCTATTGAAATTAGGATGTTTTTTAATTTCAATAGCCTCGCGAATCATCCTAGGTAGGAATCGGTGTTCTTTTGCGAGGATTTGTGGTCTAGACCACAAATCCTCGCAAAAAAGTTAGTTTCATTTAATTTTTATGTTAGATCAGATTTTCGCAACGATGTTTTTTTATCTGAATAGATTACTAGAGCTTTCCATGCTTCGCTGTAAGACAAAACTTAAAAGCGCTCAGTGAGTTATAGAGAGAGTTTTCGGCTAAATAAATTATTTAAATAACTGCATGGTTAAAAAATAAAGAAATATGTTATAGCTCAGCGATTAAGTAAACTAACTATTAAATACTATTAAATAGTACGCGAACAACCCGAGTTCAAACCCCGCCAGCACCAATAAAACTGTTTATTTCAATTTTAAGTATCTAGTCGTTTTATTATTTAAACTATAGCAATACACACGGCACACTGAAACTTTTGCGCACTTGGCCAGTCATAAATGTTTGAGTTTCGAATATTATAACTTTTAAAACATTGATTAAAATAACTTTTGGCGGGATATCGCGTGTCAATTATTTTTATCACAAGTTGAAGTTCGTACTAAAAATGGTCATCCTGTAGCAAAAATTGAATTAACGCAATAAGATTTTACTCTTCGTAATATTGCACTACTCGCCTTCAAAATGCTTTTGGGAGGGAAGCACCTCATTTGAGAACTGTAAGGCGTTGGTGCGCAGAATTTGATCGTGGCCGTGCTCCATGGTGAAATTCATAATATATTCATAATATATTTGGTATATCATTCCGTAGAGAAAGCAACAATCTTCTGTACGGCTGTCCGAAGGCAACAACAGAACAACAAAATTGAGGCTGGCAGCGTAGGCAAAAATTTTTTTTTCTTCCGGACGGGTTGTGTCTGCGCAATGTTACTTACTTCATGGGCAAAAAACAGTTAATGCTGAGTAATAGTGTAAGTAATAGTGAGTACTCCACTATTTATTTGCGGAGTGTCTATAAAAAATATTTATAAAAAACGAGCAAGACCAAGAATCTATTGCACCATGACACTGCTTCGGCTCAGACCGCGAACAAAACAAAGTCAATAGAGGTCTGGCTCGTTCATCCCGCACGCAGTCTAGATCTCGCACCATGCAATTTCTTTATTTTCTCAAAAATCAAGATTTTGATATGAGGTTTGACATTTACGAAGCCAGATGGAGCCGTGATAGCTCTCAACCAGCACGTGAAAACGTGCCCTCGGACCAATGGCCCTTATGTTTTCGAAAATGGTTTGAACGAGTGAAAAAGTGCTTAAATTGTAATGGAGATTACTTTAAAAAGCAGTAAATATATTAGTTTACATATAAATTGTTTTATTTATGAGTTACGCAAAACTTTCAGTGTACCTCACGTTTTAAAACTTCGTTTCAAAATGAAAACGCTTTCAGAATAAAATAGCGATGTTTTCTACCGCAGAGACATTTTGATTGTAAAGCAATCAACATAATGTTAAATGAAAAGTTACGTTTGGTTTACGATATAGAATTGAACTATCACGTTTTATTAACTCTAAAAGATTCCACAGTGGCGCAACTTAATTCTTCGTTGCTAAGTTTCATTTGTAACAGTGACATTTACGACTCAAATTTCACGACAAAAATGAAACGACTATACAATTGTCATGAACTAAAATGTCAGTTCAAGCTTTTTATATTTCTATATTTCTACAGAAAACTTATACTTTTTAATGTCAAACACGACCTCTTGGTAGAGAGTAATTGTGTTCTGTGAACATGACCGTTGTAGTTTTTGAACAAAACATTTTTAATTATGATTTTAACAACATATTCGCGCATGGAATCGTAATTTTTTACGGTTATTCCGCATCATGCAAGGGACCATCCATCCATCTGTCTATCGAACCTTGTGTCGCAGCTTCATTACTTCTATAGTTTTTAACCGGAACTGAAAAAATTAGAAACATTTTTATGATAACTATACTACTATTATAATCCTGTACTGCACAGGTGGGCTAGTCTTCGTTGAAACTGAACTGGAGGACATTATTTATATCGAACTAGCGATCCGCCCCGGCTTCGTACGGGTGATGTCTGGTTGTTGACAAAAGCGCCACCTACCATGGAACCTATATCTTCGTAAATGTCAACCTATCCATGGACCCAGGACCAACCAGGGACTGCAGTCCCCTGTGACCGTGGGTGCTGTAAAGTGCCCGAAATATCGAGAATTAAAAAAGACAAAAATTAAACGCGATAAAATCCGTAAAATTAGTTTTATTCCAACAGAAATTAACTTTTCTCTACATATTTATTATCTGTAGTTAAGAAACGAAAGTCGTATATAAAATATTTTATTCCCTAACAACCTAACATTATATTCGCATTAGCTTCTCCTTCATCAATTTTCCTCTAAACTTGAGTACAACGTCAATGCAGTCTCAAACTTAGTCTAAGGTATAGGTATAGTAGAGGTAACGCTACGCCCGCCTCAATCCACTAACTTCCTTCCTTTGACCTGCCTTGCACTGAATACGGGAAATTGTGAGCACGAGGAACTTAACGAAGTGGAACAAATATTTATGTAAGAAATGTGTGTGCTGACGACAAATTTTTATTTTAGCGTTTTTTTTTTTACTTACGTTTCACTAATGTTTATTTTCATCATTCAAATAAAGATTATTTTATTTTAACTTCTTACGTTAGCTAACTTAAGTTAACTTTAACGTAAGTAACTTGCGTAAATCAAGATCTACTTTAATCCTTTACATAAACGTGGTTTTCATTATAATTATGTTTCATACAAAGTTGTTTCCAGTATTAAAATCTCATTGCGTGCACTTTTGAACAAAGGCCTCCCCGTGAATTACCACATAATCCCCCTGTGTCATAGGTGCCACGCTTGGTAGGCCGCAACAGATAATTGAAGTTTTTATTATTATTATGTGATGAAGAAGAGATTGCTGCGCATCTCCTGTTTCAGTTTTCATCTGTCGCCTCTTATGGCACCCACAGGATGCCACGGAGTAATGGATTCTCTCACGCCTCGTCTACACGGCAATTAGGATTATTTATATTTTTAACTAAATTCAAAGTGTCTATTACTGTTCAGTAAGATAGGTAAAAACATTCAGTACCAAAGCGTTGTAATGTAATACGAATGTTGTTTTATTTTGCGATTAATTACCTTTAAGCGCAAACGGATTATAGATGAGAATTATTTATTGCTTTTCGTTCATATCTTAGGACGGTATATTTTTGTCTTAAAATATTTTACACCATTATGGTAACGTGGTAATATTTCAAATATTACCACGTTACCATAATGGTGACTTGATATTGTAATCTGTTCAACGATGGAATTCTTTAACGGTTGCTGGAATCGTGTTGAAATTGGTTTTAGTACTTGAGACTGGCCAGAAATACGTTAACTAAATGGTGGCTTGTGGCAGGGCATTCCTGGCTTATGGGTGGAACTTTTTAATAGTTTTAACTTGTATGCTGTTGAAATTTACTCTACCGTGAATTTGTTACACTCACAAAACACATGTGTTTAATCGCGTTTGCATTTAAAACAATATTTTGATATGTTTGACATTTCATAGTACAAAACATATTTTACAACAAGTTTTGTTACCAAAAAATTCTACACAAATCATTCCTTGTCCTGAAACTGAAACATTTAGGTAATTTGGTGTCAATTTTCTCCTGATCTACTTTCTACGTATATGTTGTCCAATCATAAAGGCAAATTAACTACAAAATAGAAAACAAACAAACTAATATTAATTTTTTGTCAGAAAGGAACCAATCAGAGAGAGAGAGAGAGATGTAGAAATCATTGCCAGATACCTATATAATTGAAAAGTATTTATTTTTATCCATTATATAATAAGTTGGTAAGCACATTTGGATAACATCAAAACAAGTTTAAGAACAAATTTCGTGACCAAACAAACAATAGTGCGAACGTAAAACTTGACAGATCCGTTGTCAAACATTTACATCATGTAAGTATTTATTCAGTCCGCAAGCAAACTACAACAAATCTTAAAAGCGCAAACATCAACAAAACATTTTGTGTCACTGAGTTATATACAGCAAGTTTCGAAACATGACAAGTTGCATGTTTTTTTTATACAAATGCACAGTTACCGACCTCAGTAACACACAGGTTATGTTACTGAGGTCGGGATGGATTGCTTTCGCAGGTAATCACAATTAATAAATTTGCTTTGCATATGTACTAGTTGAGTTTTTTTTACAAATTATGAATTTAGTCGCGTCGTGTGGTAGCGGAGAAAAATAATCCATCCCATTTCGTCCCGTAGATGTTATGTGGGTATAACGTATATACGTAGGTATGAATGTGGGGACAACTTTTAAAAATGTAAAAAATAAATTCTAAATTTTAAAACATTTTTCCATAAACATTTTATAAGTCCTATATATTTTTAAAGACAAAAATTATCCATTATTGTTCATTTACTAACAACTATGGACATTTTGTCCGAAATAAATGAATTATTATTATTCTTATTATTATATTTTCCAAATAAAAAATTGGGAAGGTGGAGTAGCCATCCAGTCTACGCCAAACGAAATTATGCGGAAAAGCAAAACAGCGACAGTGGTGCGAGTCGTCTGGAACTGCGATGACAAAACCGCCTGCGAAGTGTTGTGATTATGGCAAATCCTCCCAACAACTGATGAGGCCTAAGTCAAGCAGTGGACTTTTACGGACTTATGAAGGTGAAGAAGAAGATTAAACATTGATTTTTACCAACCGTCAGTTTTCGGCAATTATCGGTTAGGCCGTAACCAATCATGAACCTTATCATCTTTATGATCCAAGATCTCTAAGGTTAACTACTACGACTATTATAAATGCCAAAAAGGTTTAAAGCCGACAGCTGGTATCATAAAAGAAACTGAAATCCCAGACCCTTTTTTTTGAAAATGAAAGCTATAAGTTCTTTCTGGATTTACCTATAGTCGTTTATTACGACACTCACGCGGGACAATCCACGATACTCAAATGTAGTGATGGTTTTTTAAGCCACTAACACACAATTACAACCGTTACAACATTCATACGTCCTAACCTACCCGTGCTACATATAACGTTTATGGGATAAGATCGAGTGCAACCTGTTGTTTTAGGATAGAAAACTTAAGCTATTATTGTAGAGCTTCTATACACAACATTTGACGTTATATTATTTTCTGGTAACAAAATATACTGATGGTCAGGAGCCCCGACCCGTGATAGGGCAACGTAAAGTTGCCCATGCGTAAAACATTCTTTTCGTAAATCAATTCCTACTAATTTGAATGTTTGGCCCTGATTTGTTTATCGTGAGTGCGAAAGAAATTTTACTGGAAATTGGAGCCTTTTGAAGGGTATAGGCAAATCAGTAGGGATCATGGGTATTCTTGGTATATGAGCTAATTCACCAGCTGCAGGGCCGGTGATAATCTTCGCAACTATTAAATTATCTTTTAGCTCCTTTATAAGAAGTCTCGTGCCATTACACATGTTGGGGGGTCTTAAATTTCTGAGAAGCATTATCGGCGTGCCAACTTTAACGACAGTTCATGAGGTGGAAGCCCAGCGGGGTTCAGAATTTAAAATTCCTGGGGTAGTGCACTGCGTCCTCGATGTTAGTGACGGTGTCTATGGATTTATAGCACTTAACTTCACCCGGTACTTTCTGCATAATTAAATTGTTTATTTCGTTGACTGTTTCATTCCTGGGAGAAACTATTGCTCTACAACACAGCCAACGAAAATCATTTTGATGTAAGTTTTCGATGTCAGGATATATAGCATCTATCAGACTATCTAAATTATAGACTATTTGCCCTAGAGACTCATCCAAAGTAACCGCATAATCGGTGCCCAAATTTAAAGATGGAAAAATTCTTCTCCCAGTTTCAGCAGCTGTTGTGGAAAATTGCTATGCGTATTTCCATGTAGATGAGCTCTCATATTAGTACGCAAATTCAAATGTTGAACAGATGTCCAAAGGTGAGACGATTTTAAACATGCCTTCATAATATCTGCTCGCGTACCTCTGTTGACGACAGGAAGCGTTTGTCGGAAATCTCCAGCAAATACAAAAGTGATACCACCCATGACATTAGCAGAGCTTCGGAGGTCTTTTAAAGTACGGTCCACGGCCTCCACATGAGCTCTATGACTCATGGTGCATTCATCCCATATTACCAACGACGCGTCTTGCAGCAACTTACCAAGAGGCCCATTTTTCCGAATAGAGCACGTAGACCGTTGATCTAAAGATACGGATAGCGGGAGTTTAAACGTAGAGTGAGCAGTTTTCCTTCGTTCAAGAGAGTTGCAGCAATTCCTGACGAAGCAACTGCAATCGCTATCTTCCTGATTGCCGTATCTTAGCAAGTATCAAATTTGCGAGAAAAGTCTTCCGGTGCCTCCTGGTGCGTCCAAAAAATAATCTCCCATGTTATTGTTCAAGCTGTCCACAATAGTCTCATAAGCATGTCTTTGATCTGGTACTAATTTTGGCACATTGTCATTAACAAACGCTGTTAGATCATTGCTGTTATACTGTTGTACCATTGTGTCAATAGTATTATTCTGGGTACGAACGGAGAAGGTAATCCAAAATCACTTAAATTTTGTCGTTTAGTTCTAGAAGTTTGTTTTCTATTTCAATTAATACTTCATTATAAATGACTTCAGTGAAGGGTGAAGTGTTATCCTGATTTTGTTGTCTGATACGATGTCTAATATCTTCACAGAACTGATCTTTGAAAGTATCCCATAACTTCAATGGTTCCGATGGTTGACAAAATAAAAGTATGACTACGAACAACTCCTTAGTTTTTTGGACAATGTGATAACGAAGCTTCGCTTAAAGTGTTACCCCAATGATCATCGTTTTCAAGTAAACCTCGGTCACGGCAAGCTGCTTGATACGTCTCTTTGACAATACCGTTTACAGTTTTAAGGTATGCAAATGAGGTCGGACCGCGTACGTGGTGCAGTAGAATCCTAAGATAAAAACACTCTGATTGGGATGGATGTATCCCGTAGACTCTACCTAAAGCGGCATCTTTTTTTATCCCCGGATGTCCAACTACATCTTCACCACGCTTCCTTCTAGTGAATGTATTATTTGCCCATGTATAGTATTGCGGGACTTCATGATACAGAAGAGTTTTCGCGAATTCATCTTCATTACAGAGAGCAAAAAATGCCAGTAATGTGGTATTGCGGGTTTTGGACAACTTGATGAGCTGTCCCTGGTGTAAAATACACCCTTTGACCGTTCTCTAGATGAACGGCCAAATGCACTACAGTAGGATGCCGCTCGTGAATGGGAAATTCAAATAAGCGCCAGACAGCTTCAGATGTGCTTATGTACCTGCCATTTAAATAGTTTTCGACCTCATCGTGTGGGTTTCTAAGGCTAAAAGTTGCCTGATCTGAACCTTTATTTATATACTTACATATATATTTAATGGCTTGGACAGAGTGGCAATACTCCACGTTTATATGAGCGTTAAAAGTCTTACATAGTAGCGGGAGTATGGAACAATCCACCTATTATCTATCGTCACCATGTTGCCCTGATTTGTAGCGTAGTGCTCCGACCGCCATTTCCTGTATCGCGCCTACGATAAACTGGATACCCATCCTCTCCGGTCTGGGTGTCGTTCATGAAACGGCGAGGGTATTTTTGTGCAGACACCGTTCTTCATGCATGGTGCAGCTAAATTATGTTCTCCGCAGGGTCCATGTACCATATTTTTAGTTATAATGTCGTGTAGTACCGGATCAATTTGTTGATCGGGTAGCTCCGCAACTATGACACTGTCGATCTCATCTGGTTGTATTTTAGTTTCTAGCCAGAACAGCAAATGACAATGAGGTAAACCGCGCTTTTGCCACTCCACACTTGCCATATAACATTTTACTTTACCGAATATCTGTTCTTTGACAAATAATTTGATGAATTTCTTCATCTTTAAATGAAATACACGTGAAATTATGTCATGACGGTCGAAAGACCGTTGTCCTGGTAGCAGCTCGGCTTTTATTTCAGGCCATTCAGGGTTACATGTAAAGTGACAAATAAGTCAGGTCTACCATAATTTCGAACGTACGTCATCGCGTCCTGCGTTTTCTCGTGCATGAAACGCGGAGAACCCGTAAATGACGATGGCAATATGACATGTTGACCGATATTTGATGGGTCAACATTTGCGTCATGATTTAAGGCATCTCTGAGATGAATGTAGTCATCAGCCCTCAGTCTTTGTTGATTCCGACAAATATAATTTAATCTTTCCGATATCATTTTCGCCATCATGTCAACACAATATTGACTAAATAAGTCTCTGTAATAATGTAACGGATTAAAAGAGTTAGTTCTAATCATTAATCTAAATGCATAAAATTGCATACACGAAACAGTTTTATTACGCGCAGAACCCTGCTGAGGGATAGTCAAATAATAACCGTCTTCTCCTGTCACAAACATTATAGGATACTGTAGTGGATCATAGGACCGATGTAGCTCAGAAACTCTTTTGAGCTGCCCGTCTCTACCGTGTACGACTATATCCCTGGGACCTTTGTCTTCATCGACCAAGAGAACAGCCACCTCGTTTACAGTAGGAGCATTATATCTGCCTCTGTGTGCTGTCTGTGGAGTGCGATCTGAATGAATAATTAACTTTAAATTATCTGAGGAGTTAAGTTCTAAGTTTTGTTTAAAACTTCGTATGTACACGTTATGATTATTTAAAGCGGTCTGTAATTCGTGAATTAAATCCATTTTAAGGTTGGTGCGATGCTTGATCGCAACGATAACTGGTCTGCATCCGAAATAAAATATATTTGCAAGAACTGTGGGTTTTGGCCTGATGGTGGTAAAAGGCTACCGATTAGATGATACACTTGTCCTTCAATTTTAAAAGTGGGCATAAAATTTCCTTCCCTGATTTCTTTTGCGCCAAACGAAGACATTTGAAAAAGACTATTGTATTTACGTATGTTTGTTAAAAAATGCCCAGATAATGGATGGTTATTAGTCAAAAGATTTTTTATTGGTTGTGGCGGCTCCTGCAGGTTAGGAAGACAAACTTTACCTGAAGCACAGCACATACCATTAGGTTCATCCGCCCATTTCTTGGCAGAGCAGTTAGAGCAGATCTTATTCATGACTCCGGTTTGGACGGACGCTTGTTGTGCATAATCAAACTGCGGATCATATCTGAAAGCCAGTCTGTTGCTGTTAGCTAAAATTCGATTGCGAACTCTATTTGTGGACAACTGCTGTCTCTCTGCCTGAGCTCTAAGTCGCTGCAAACATTCGACACTCGACTCTCTTTCGTGCAACTGAGAGGTCCTTATATTTTGTTCATGAAGACGTTGGGAACGCTCCAGGCTCGACTCTTGAGCGCGTAGCTCAGAGGTTCTCAAGCTTTGTACGGCAAGGCGTTGCGAACGCTCGACACTCGACTCTCGTTCGCGTAAGTCAGAGGTTCTTACATTTTGTTCATGAAGACGTTGGGAACGCTCCAGCCTCGACTCTCGTGCACGTAACTCAGAGGTTCTCAGATTTTGTTTTGCAAGGCGTTGTGAACGTTCGACACTCGACTCTCGTGCGCGTACCTGAGAGTTTCTCTGATTTTGTTCAGCAAGGCGTTGTGAACGTTCAGGTGAAGATTCTCCCATACGACGTATTTTTGCTGGCCGTGCTTGAGAACTATGTTTAGAAAGTTGAGACCTGGCTCTCTTAGGCATTTTCAAATGTTTAAGATAATGTTATTAGCGTGTAATATTCTAGCTCTAAAAGAACTGTTGGTTAGCCCTGAAAAGAACTGTTGGTAAGCCCTGAAAAGAACTGTTGGTTAGCCCTGAAAAGAACTGTTGTTTAGCTCTAAGAAGAACTGTTGTTTAGCTCTAAGAAGAACTGTTGTTTAGCTCTGAGAAGAACTTTTGCGTAGGTGTAGTTTAAAGAACGAAACCTAAAAAATCGCACGAAAATTATTAGACTTCACGCACGACCGCTGCGTAGGAGCCGACCGCGCGACTGTGCCGCGCGGTACCTTACTCATAGATCTAAACTCCCTCCCACACGCTCACCGGGCCTTGGTAACGCCTACTTCGCAACGGGCCGTGCAGCAGAAATCGTAATATTTTAATTTCGCTATAACTTCAGAACCAAACGTCCAATTTTAATCATTCAAAGACCAAATATTATCTACATTAACTGTACTTAGTGATGAAATAATTTAGAGTAAAATAAACGCGTTTAACCCTTATGTGAGTGACAAATAAAACACCTTTAACAGAGTGACGAGGTACCCGGGTACCTACATACAGTGTATACGTAATGTAAACAATCAAGATCTACTTTTTGTTACACACACTTTGAATATTATTACTTTAGCTAAGCTAAACAGTTGACAACCTGTGGCGATAAAAGCGAAGGAGAGGTGAAGTGCGGTACATGGTTATCGGCGCGCAAGAAACACTGAATCCATTCAGTGCATCGTGCTTGACATTTGACTGTATACGTTTGTTTCTATTGTACGAGCATATTTGTATTTTGTGAGTTTATAATTATTTCATTATGAATATTGGAGCGAGTACTTCTCAACAAAGATCACGTGTTCGAAGATATAATTCAACAGAATTGCTAGAGATATTAGCAGAATCTTCTAGTGACGAAGGTGAGTTTGTTGCTTCTGATAATGAACATGATTATATTCCTTTAGTTGAAGAGGGTAGATTTGAAATTTCGGATGTTGAGCCAGAAGCTGAAGTCGAAAATGAGATTGATTCTTATGATTCCGATGCGAGTTTTGAAGGAATCGCTTGAAAATATTCTTATCGCAAAGATGGAATGCGATGGCAGTCTGAACCACTTCCCAGAACACAAACTAGTAGCAGAAATATTATTCGTCAACGGGCGGGGCTGCATCGTTCAGCAAACTTTACAATCAAATGGAAATATTCAAAAATATATTGTCCAATGAAATGTGTGACATAATCTTGAGGGAAACTAATCGGAAAGGGACAAAGATTACTGAAGCATACAATAATAAACTGATGGAAAATTACCCTGATATTAGCAAGCGACCGAAACAAAAAATATTCAAACCATTCACAGAACAAGAATTGGATGCATTTTTTGGTATTCTAATTTTTAGTGGGTCGCATAGATCTAATAAAGAGCATTTGACTGAACTGTGGAAATCCAGTCACCTACCATTATTTCGGGCTGCGATGTCCCATGATAGATTCAAAATGCTGCTACGCTTCATAAGGTTTGATAATGATGTAACGCGCCCTGAACGTTTGTTAGCTGATAAAGCCGCTGCTATACGAGATATTTGGACTATGTTCATTTCAAATTTGAATAAAAACTACAAGCCTCGTGAATGTATTACCGTTGACGAACAGCTATATGGATATCGTGGGCGGACTCGCTTTACTCAATACATGCCATCAAAACCTGAAAAGTATGGCATAAAAATATTCTGGGCTTGTGATGCAAATAATTCCTACCCCCCTAAATGGACAAATATATACAGGAAAGTCAAGTGTTGGCATACGTCAAACAAATGTAGGAGAATGCACTGTATTAGATCTCGTGGCTAAATATAAAAATTCAGGGCTGAATGTAACTACGGATAATTTTTTTACATCGCTTCAACTGGCTCATTCCTTGAATTCGTGGAATATGACACTAGTTGGAACGGTAAGAAAAAATAAACGGTTTCTTCCTGCAAATATGCAAGCACACAAGGAGAGGGCTGTTTATTCTTCTAATTTCGCATTTAGCAAAGAAGCAACTGTGTGCTCTTACGTACCTAAAAAGAATAAAGCAGTAATAATGTTGTCATCAATGCACATGTCACCAATTATTGAAAGTAATAAGGAAACTGCCAAGCCAGAAATAATTTTATATTATAATAAAACTAAAAGTAAACTCAAACGCAAGCAAAGAAAAACTCGAAAATCTTGCACTAACTGCAGAAAACCAGTTTGTGATGAACATGCAGTAACTCGTCCAACATGTAACATCTGCTTCGAGAGCTGTAATTAATACTGTATGAACAAAGAATTTGTAATTTTTATAGAAATAAAATACTTCGACAAATGTTTATTATTTAATTTTTGTACGAAATTAAAAATACTTTCCTCATAGTCACACAAAACACAAAGAGGTACCCGGGTACCTCGTTACTCGATTGTGAGTTCAAAATATGTTTTGGTTTCCACAAAACATTGTAAATAGTAGACTTGGTCTAAACATTAAAAAATATGTAATTTATAAATAGTTAAGAGCTCTCAGGAAGTCACAGCTACATATAGGGCGTAAAACATACTTTTTTTAGAATTTGAAAATGCCAAAGGCACCCGGGTACCTCGTCACTCACATAAGGGTTAAATGTAGTCCAAAAAAAAATCAAGATTTTTCAATAAAAAAATGGTTATTGTGCCTCACTCGACATAGATAGGTATAGTGTGTCGCGGACTTTTTTGTAGATATTTATAAGATCTACAATTACTTAGAACATTTTATGGTTCTGTCTTTAATAGTTTAGGCAGGGTACGCAAAATAAGTAACTTTTTGGTTGATTTTTTACACCTTGTGTCCGAAAAACCCTAATATCTTACGGAACCCTATTTTTGTTCAAAATTAAATATAGCCTATATTACTCGTGGGTAATGTAGCTTTCGAATGGTGAAAGAATTTTTTAAATCGGTCCAGTAGTTTATGAGCCTATTCATTACAATCAAACAAACAAACAAACAAACAAACAAAGTTTTCCTCTTTGTAATATTAGTGTAGATTAGTGTAGAAGACAACATGCATATAAGATTCCATGTTATTCGTATCTTAAATCGTATTTGGAATGAGGGTACTTATTTATAGGATAAGGGTGACAAACGAGCACACAGTCCACCTGATGGTAAGTGGTTTCTGTGGCCCATAGACACCTACATTTATCCTCGATTACGAATCAAAATGCACATGCGTCGTCACCCGTGAGGACTTAGATGGAATGCCTCGTTTCCAGTAAAAATGGTCTCCGGTTCTCTACACTCACCATACGAAACACAGCAGCATTACGCTGCTATTTCACGCTGGTATTCTGTGAGAGAGTGGTCTTTCCCCGGTCGAGCCGACCCATTCGTGCAACAACTATACCACTAATATAGCTGCAGCGTGGCTGTACCACGTTTAGCTAGATTTGTACAAAAACAAGATCGCATGCTGGCAGCAGCACTGGGTAAGTACTCATTCTATTTGTCAGGAACCACTGTAATGATCATTTAACATGCTATGTTATTCACAATAAGCGGATTTTTATTGTAATTTCTGCAAAGCACAACCTACAATTTGCATTCATAAAACATAAAGGCAGAAATTGCACTGAGCTGACAAACTATACTATTTATAATACTTCTTAATATATGTATGCAACATCACTGTATAGGTTTGACGTCTGCAGCGTCGGCAGTCATGGAGATTAGACAATAACATGCGGGAGATTTCAGTTCCCTCTGAGATTTTGAACGCGTCGGCTACCTAAAGATATTTAAAAAGGTTCCAGTTTTGTACCTTTTTCTTTTTATATTTCTTGTTGTTAAATTAACTAGTTGAGCAAAATAAAATATATTTTATTAAAAACACAATTTCTTGCAATTGCATGAAAGTATATTACTAGCAGTATTTGGTTAGTAATTTCACGACATCTGCCGCTTATTGCGATAATTGCAGTTGGTCAGGTTTATGACTCCGGTACTAATGAACGAGTTTCTGACGATTGACTCGTGAGGGAAAATCTATTTATATAGGCCGCACCCAAAGCTTGCAGACTGCGCACAGCAACTAAGCTTACTTACCACGGTAGGCAGACGTGGTGGGTTTGGATAACTTCCACAAACCTTTACTAAATGTTCATTCTCGTCGAAGTCGCAGGCTCGGTTGCTAAAGGTTTGACTGCGACTTTATGGGGCAGCGTTTTCAAATCCCTCTCCGAACAAGTGTTTTATGGCCTACTAATAATTATCCCATGTCTATATGTTTTTCGTGTGCAATTTATGGGTGTGAAACGCCTCCACGTTACCGGGAAAAATTTCTCCTAATTTGGATATTACGTTTTTTACTAATTACAAATCTAAACTGTTTTATATAATAAAGTATTATATAAAACGACGGCTTACGGATCTTTAGGAACCGATGGCGCAAGTGCAAAGCGTTCAACTACGGCGTAGCGGACTGCGAGTTTAAATCCCGAATGGAGCATGTATTCATTTAGCCTACAAGATTTTTTCTAGGTCTGTATGTTGCCCATTTATAACTTATATAAATAAAACGCCTTCACGATACAGAAGAAAGTAGTGTGTTAAACTTAATCTTGGACTTATTATAAATTGCCACTGACAATTTGGTTACTGCCGAGTCGACACGAAATAATCGTTATTTTTTATTTGTGATTTATATTAAGAAGTACCTTTTTCACTTAAATTTTTACTAGCTTTTTCTCGCGGCTTCACCCGCGTGATGGCTGCAAATCGAGCTTTTCGAAAAACACAGCTTATACTAAGTTAAAGTTATAGTTACAGCCTATTATACGTCTAGCCTCCTCTCATTTTTGAGAGAATTTTAGGGCAAGGAAATGTCCGCCGCGCTGCCCCAATGCGTGTTGGCGAACTTCACATTATAGTTTAGTCTTCGAATTTTTTTTTCTTATTTCTCAGACATGCAGGTTTCCTCACGATGTTTTCCTTCACCGCCGAGCACGTGGTAAATCATCACTTAAAATTGCAGTTAACAATTTCATTGGTGCCGGCGGGGATCGAACCCGGGTTGCTCGCGTACTGAGTTGTTATAATATATTAATTATTACCCGACATGACTTGCAATGCCTCTTTTTTCTATATTTATTTTATTCTATAATACAAAACAATCGCGGGCGCACTCACCCAAATTTCATCATCGTAATCGAATAAATGGTATTAGAGTATAGAAACGTATAAAGTTCTCCGTCTTCATGAAAACAAACAAATGTTCATTTTTAAATATTAGATTGTATAACCTAATTAAATGTAAAATCTTACTTCTTGCTGGCTTTTCCCAAGACATAGGTATTTTTCGAAACTGTGGTAAAAGTAAAAGATGACGTTCAATAAGTGGCATTTAAAATTTATATAGAATACAAATTAATGTGCAATATTTTATTAATTTGTTAGTTACATCATAAATATGTCCCACAGCTGGGCACAGGCATTCTCTCATTTCAGAGAGGAAATTCCATCGCTCTGTGTCCAATGCGTATCAGCGGACTTTACATCATGTCTTTCAAATATATTTTTTAATTTCTCAGATATGCTGGGTTTCTCATGATGTTTTTTTTTACCGTACAACATGTGGTAAATGATCTCAAATTGCAATTAACAATTTCCTCAGTACGCGAGCAACAAGAACCTAGGTTACCCGCGTACTGTGAAATTTCTAGAGATAGTTTAGCCACTGAGCTACCAAGGTTTTTCCATTCTAAAATAAAATAAAATAAATCAGGCATTGAGAAAAACTAATTTTACTTCAATGTCAATCTATCGTATGCTTTGGTGTATAATTTAAGTAGTCAGGTAGCCCCATCTATTCAAAGATACGTTCATTTTTTTTCTTTTCTTTTGTATTTATTTTATACGTGGTAGAGCCATTCTGCAGCTATATTAGTAGTATAGTTGTAGCACGAATGGGTCGGCTCGACCGGGGAAGGACCACGCTCTCACAGAATACCAGCGTAAAATAGCAGCTTAACGCTGCTGTGTTTCGTATGGTGAGTATAGAGAACCGGAGACCCCTTTTACTGGAAAGAAGACATTCCATCTTAGTCCTCAAGGCTGACAACGAATTTGCATTTTGATTCTTAATAGATGTAGATGTCTATGGGCCACAGCAACCACTTACCACCAGGTGGACTGTGTGCTCGTTTGTCACCCTTATACTATAAAAAAAATGTGTATTTTTGTAATTTGTTAACTGATTTTAATAATTTTTATATTATTAAAATTTTAATAATTCATATATTATTATGCTTCTGGGGAGGCCTATGTTCTGCAGTGGACTTGTGAAGGGCTGTAATGATGATTATCATGAAATTTTATTAAAAGGTTTGTACTTACTTTAGGGGATTTATACTTAATTTATATGGGACAAAAAATTCTACTCCGAGGGTGAAAAAAGAGATGAAGATTTTAGTGTTACTATGAAGACGACATTCGAGCTTGTGATGTTCCTTAGTCCACTCAAAATAGTCAAATAAATAGACTTTTAGCAAAAAGTAATAGCCGAGTAAAAGAGTAGAATAATATCTTCGTAATAGCTTCTGAAGCCGGCGCCTAAAAAAACGACCGATTTCTGAAGCTGTTATGTGATTAACTTTCTAAGTTTCAAAGTTCTTTGAATACAGCTTTTACTTTTACTAAAAGTCTAATTTTTGACAATCATTCCTTTACATTTACAAACTTCCTACGAAACAATGACTTTAAGAAACAATCACAATCTTATTTAAGCGCAAAAATCAATTTCCAATCACTTTAATTACGTCCGCAAAACACGAATACAAATCGAGTGAATACACAAATGTCGTTTTTACCTCAAAATAAGTGTCCCAAGCAATTTTAAATAATAAATATTTCTACTTTCAGCAACACACCAAGGGTGAGCAACATTACAACATTTACAACAATTTCCAGTTTCAGCACATTAATCGCACCATTTCCGTATATTCTAATCATTTAATCAGTAACCGCAAACAACTGGTACCGAGTGGAGATATCCATATCGATTGCGTAGCACCTGAAACTGCAACTGCTTCATTCTGTTAGTATTCCGAAAATGTTTTTTATAATATTAAATTGGTTTAAAGTCGTATGATATGTATGATAGAGCATTGTTAGCACAACCAGGGTTCGATCCCCGCCGGCACCAATGAAATTGTTAATTGCAATTTTAAGTGCTGATCTACCACGCACTCGGCCGTGAAGGAAAACATCGTGAGGAAACCCGCATGTCTGAGAAATAAGAAAAAAAATATTTCGAAGACATGTGAAGTTCGCCAACACTCATTGGGGCAACGCGGCGGACATTTCCTTGCCCCAAAACCCTCTCAGAAATGAGAGGAAGTATAAAGGCTGTATTAGAAAGTATGAGACGACAGATGAAAATGAAAACAGGAGATGTGTAGCACCATTTTCAAACCACTCAAAATAATAAAAAAATTGTTGTTGCCAACCCACTAGCCATACCTAGCAACTGTGGCAATCATCCCTTCTATGAAGCAATATATGCGGTAGGCCTATGTTCAAGCAATGGACTTTAATGGGCTATAATGAATGAATTAATGAAAATTGGTTTAAAAATAAAAATTACAAAAACTAATATCACTTTTTACTATCTCATTTTCAAGTACAAAAAAGTTTAACGAGTACTGTCCGTCGGTCCAAAAATGCGACCAACAGATATCACAAAATGTTTAATACTTGCTGGACCTAAACTATACGGATCGGTGAGTATTGGGAAGCAGGTAAGGTCAGAGGCACCTTGTACTACGATCGTTAATTAGTTATATATTTGATAGAGCCGTGGTAGTTCAGGGGCTAAGCGCTCGCTGTAAATTTCACAGTACGCGAGCAATCCATGTTCAATCCCCGCCGGCACCATTGAAATTGTTAATTGCAATTTTAAGTGCTGATTTACCACGTACTCGGCGGTAAAGGAAAACATCGTGAGGAAACCTGCATGTCTGATAAATAAGAAAAAATATTTCGTTCCAAGACATGAGAAGTTCGCCAACACGCATTGGGGCAGCGCGGCAGACATTTCCTTGCCCTAAAACCCTCTCAGAAATTAGGGGAGGCCTGTGCCCAGCAGTAGGACGTATATAGGCTGTAACTTATCTTTAGGCATATATTTAAACGTTTGTGTGTGCCCGATATTTTCAAATACAACACGACCAAAACCCCGACTTTGCCTAGAAAGACTTTAGTAATAAGTAATTTACTTATAATGAGGGCTTTTTCCACGACTTTTTCTGCCACCAGGGCGGCGCCACTAGAAAGTAAGGTATAATATTTGACAGATTTCATAGCGGGGAAATTAATTTGTTCGGAAAATGTAAAAATATTGTTTCTTTCTGTACTATTAGCTATATTTTATATTAATAACATTAAAAATAAATAAACCAAACCACAGATATTCATAAAAGTAGATTTTTTTTTTTAAAAGTTAAAAATGTGCAAAAAATTAAAGAGCAAACCACTGACGCATTGTTTTGTGTATTAATATAATTCTCTAGAAACTGATAAACTTTTATTAAAAAACAACTTCTCAATTAAATTACATTGTGTAACAAAAAACTTTACCTCAGTGTCAACTAGCGACATCTGGTGAGCAGAAAATTATTAGCCCTCATTGTATGTAATGGGAAAGCTATCAGCGTATAATTTGTAAAAAGTATTGTGCCAACCTATCATCTCCAGTACGTTTGGTTATATCTACATATAGTTATAAGTTTTTTAACAATTATATCGTTTCCTCCGGTACTCCCACATGAACTCACATTTTCAATAATTCTGAGACGTAAAAATTCAGAATCGGGTCTTTTCCGTATCATCACTAAAGCATGGAGCTTCGCGGCCTGATGGAGAAGAAAGTGATTGACCTAATTAAAGTAAATCGTGCTCGTAATTATTGATTGCAAATTTAAGTTTCGTGCGATGAAATAAAATATCTACCGTTATCGGGGTCATGAGAAATCTGCCGATAGATAGGTGGCTTTAATGTTTCCTCCCGGGTCCTATTTTATCACCAAAAATAACAAGAATCTTAACACATTTCTTAGTTTCCATTTTATATATTATTCAGTTGTGTGTTGTGCTTAAAAATGATTTACTTAACAAATTTATTCTGAATTTCATTATTTGAAACATACGCGTTTTGCTTGTATTTTCTGTTTTTTTATTTTTTATTTTGTATACTTACTCAGAATTTTGGTTTATACAGAATCACAAGAAATTAAAATTTATTTCATTATTAAGAAACCTAGCTAAAGCCCGTACCTTCTCTAGCAATGTTTGCAGCTTTCTTTCTTTCAAAAATTACCCAAGGAATTTTCAATTTTTAATTAAACAAAAATAAATTCTGCTTTTAACTTTTCGTCAGTTTATAAAGCTTCGTAATCCAGCTGTAGAGGGCGAGCGAAAGTTGTTTTAAAGGAGTTATTTACTCGGCTTTTGCATGATGCGGTGGCGTGTGGCGCGCCCACCGTATAATGTTAATGCTTTTTTTTAGTCTCATAAATCAAGCCTTCATAATTGCAAAGGAGTTCAAATTATCATAATACGTAGAATTTTTATGTCGAACATAAGGTTGTTTAAAAAGTAAAACCACGAGCTTTTAAAATAAAGGTAATTATTCAATGCGCTAATGGAAAAGATAATCACATAATGCTTTGTGACGTGTTCGTGCTTAATATGTGTCATTATAAGCATTATCATTAATCCGTAAACTAAGTCATCTTCGTAAGTCTGTGAGCATACAGAATAAACAGGAAATAGTAATTTTGGTTTTACCAAAACTTTAGGATTTTCTTTTAATAAACTCTAACTTTCTTAAAGACTGTAAAAACAAAGTATTATATTTACGACAATTCAATATACATATATGTACATTCAATGTGCATATATGCTATAGATATCCTTCAGATTATATCTTTGTTTGTATGTATGTCTCACAAAGGAGAGATATAAAGTTCTCTCTCGAGGACAATGATCTGAAATAAAATCGTAAAAGCTTAGGGTCAATCATAACACATGCAGATTTGAAAAACAACCACAACATTAGGTGCTTTCGCAATAATTATGGTTTCGGCTGAGATTCAAATCACGGTTATTACTTACAAGATACCATCATATAAATATCAAACATAACTTTTACTTAATAGAGTCACGAATAGGGCATGTGTGGGTTTGCTCGGCCCGGGAACCAGCGTAATATGCTGCTTTCGTAGAGTGAGTGTAGAGAGCCAAAACGTAACGAGGCGTTCCATCTTACACCTCAGGGATGACAACGCATCTGCATTTTGATTCTTAATCGAGGTAGGTTCCTATTAGCAATCATCAGTTGGACTCTGTGCTCGTTTCACTTTGTTATTCTATATATAAAAATCGATTGATGGATGTTTGTTATGGATGTTAATTAATTGGATGAAATTCTAAATTAAATGGCGCTGCACCTAATTATAACCATGCTGAACGCTGTGAGCGGAATCTATATTTTTCGTGAGTTACATTACTTTTCCGGCAATAAAAAGGAACAGCGATTTCTCAAGCCCTATTTTAACGAACTAGAGGGTTAAAATATGTAATATTTATAAGTCCTAAATATGCATCCGCGTTCGTTAAAAATATAGATGGAGATATGAAAACAGGAAAATCGCAAAACAACTTCTCTCTCGCTCTGTCTCCTCTCAACTAAAATTTTGTTGTAATACCGGAAATTATGTGCTAGCAACAAGTAGGTACAGCGGTTGTGGTGGAAACTCAAATATTTTTTATAAGTATTATTTATATATATTATTGCTATTCATATTTCTCCGACCATCATCATCACCATCACAGCCTTCACAAATCCACAACTGAACATAGGCTTCCTTGGGTTGCCATTTAACCTGACTACACCTAGGGAGGCGCATTGTTGGTCGTTGTTAATGATATTTACCATTAAAGCCTATTAAAGTCCACTGCTGAACATCGGCTTCCCCCTTAGATTGCCTCATAAGGGGGATATTTGCCGATGATGCTGCTGCCCATCTCCGGATTTCTTTCCCTCTGTTGCCTCTTACGACACCCACGGAATGATATGGCGTATTGAATATTCTTACATCGTAATGATATTTGGGCGAAATTATTTCGAACCTTAAAAGTTTCAAAAAAATTGCCAAGCTTAAAATATTTAGAATTTTCAGCTTACATCCCGCATTTACGGCCATGGTACAACATATTTATGATAGTACTTTTTTTCTCAAAATATTTATTTTTATGAACATAGAGGCCTATGTTCAGCAGTGGACTTGGGTTGGGCTGTAATGATGATGAATGATGATCTTTTTATGTAACACTTCCACAGATATTTTGTTAGGCTAAACGAATACAAACAATTATCGTGGTTGTCGACTTCGCCGATAAAAGCGTTGAGATCCGAGCGGAGCCAAACTCCATAGCAGTTCCAAGAGCGTTGCATACTCCTATAGATCCTATGATTTTAGCAACTTTTATGAAGCTTGGTTCCGTTAAATACACAGTCAACACAGGTCTCAGCACTTTTATCGGTGAAGTCGAAAACCCCGAACGTTGTTTGTACTGAACTATAAGTATGTAGGTCTAAAGTTTTTGAGATATGAGGATGTCGAAAGTAGCTCGAAATGATTTGTCGCCTTTGTCTTGGCTGACACGCTGCCGTCTGTCTAGATTGAAAATCTGTAATTTTTGACGAATGTGTGATTCAAACAAAAACCTTCCCCTTGCCTTTTTGTATATTTGTAGATTCAATATATAAATTTTATATAGCCTATGTCACTCTAACAATCAAAACAAATCTAACTACACCTCATGTTAAAATCCATCAAGCCGTTTAGACTACAGAGCGTACCAAAGAAATAGACATACATACATACAGACTCTCGAAAAACATTACCCTATATTATATAACAGTCGGGTAAAAAAATGTACATGATCCAGTAGAGTAGTAGAGTGTAATTGTAGTTTAAGCACAAAATATTTCAACATGACGTTAATAACACACATAGGAAATATTTCTTCGTAATAACTCGCTTCCGAACGGTTTCGTAAGTCGCATGAAGGCATTGTTTACGATCACTTTGTAAGGGTTTTATTGTACTCTGTGTATCCGCTTGTATACGTCATGAAATATCGCCAACGGGCCAATATCGAATGTAATGGCCGCTCAAATCCACTGTCTATTGGTCTATACGTCCAATTTTCTGCTTATTGAAATCGTGACTTGTTTGAGCAAACTTACTCGAAAATCTTTGCGACGTAACGCGCTTTCTTTGATTCATTTTCAAATCCTTTTCTCGTCAAAACTAAATGTAAGTTTATAAAATTATCTATGTAAATCAGAACACTAATTAAAACAATATGTTTTTAGACTCATTTTTAGTGTAATAAAACAGCAATTCACGAAAATTCCTAATAAACTGTAAACAACCGTAACCCGAAAAAAGTTCAATGTTACTGTCGAACAAAGAAAAAGGTTCAGTTCGTTTGTGAAACGAGGTCGGGTAAATCATGACACCGATTGCAAGCTATTCAGCCTTTTAATCGAGAAATGTTTGTAAAAACGCACAATGGAACCTAACAGTGAAGAACTTTATAGTTGATACGTCTAGTAAGCACAAAACGACGTTAGCAGTAGTTTTTGTTGTCAATGTTGTCGGTCAATTATATAGTTGAGTTGAAAAATATCTGAATAAATTATTCGCTTCTCCCGCTAATCGATGTAAGTATATGTTACGTATTTATTTTGTACATCAACGGCCTTTTAAATCCATAGTTGGACATAGTGCTACCCAAGAATGTACTCGTACACATAGCAGTAATTTTTGTTATAGATGTTGTCGGTCAATTATATAGTAAAGTTAAAAAACATCTCAATACTAACTCGTTTGCTCGATATTCAAATCATAAGTCAAGTATTAGGTTAAAATTTTGGCGTGTGGTCGCCGTGTAAGAGATTCAATCACCACAGAGTTGGTGTCGACGACTATCCAAAATACTTTAAAGATGTCATAGTATCCGATAGGTTGCAACATAACCTTACTTTACTTTCAACAGGTGTTAAATAAGTGCGTATAGCGAACTCAGTTTTTAATCTACACAAATAAATAAAATTGAAGTGTCTGTTTGTAATGTCAAAATAACAGCTTTTTACTAAATGCATATGAAAGTATTTATGGTACTTATAACAAAAACACAATTTTTAAAATTTTTGTCTGTCTGTCTGTTTGTTCCGGCTAATCTCCGAAACAGCTGGACCAATTTTGACGGGATTTTCGCTGGCAGATAGCTAATGTTATAAGGAGTAACTTAGGCTATTTTTGTTTTAGTAAAATAATTAGGGTTCCGCGCAAAAAAATAAATCCCATGAAACCAAATCGTAACAAATTCCACGCGGGCGTAGTCGCGGGGAACAGCTATTTTTTAATAAGAATTCAGGCATTACTATATGAATTTTGCTGATGTTTTATTTTATTTAGCTTTTGGTTTGAAATTAGTGGCTTTTTGGGAGGTCCATGTATTAAAGTGACAAATTAGCAACCAAATGCAAGCAAAGAAGGCTTCAAACCCTGAGAATGAAGATAAATACAGTTATGTTGATAAAATAAATTCTTTTTATCCTCGATTAAGAATTGAAATGCAGATACATTGTCACCCCTGAGGACTAAGATGGAACGCCTCGTTTTTAGTAAAAAGAGTCTTCGGTTCTCTACACTCACCATTTGAAATACAGCAACATTAAGCTGCTATTTTACGCTGGTATTATGTAAGAGCTTGGTCCTACCGCGGTCAGCCGACCCATTCGTGCTACAACCATAATATAGAGAGCCAGTATAATTATAGGCAGCGAGACATTCCATCTTAGTCCTCAGGGGTGACAACGCATCTCAGCTTTTTTATATGAAGTTGACTGGAGGTATCCATAAACTGCAGTAGCTTCTTATCATAAGGTGGACTGTAGGTTCATTTGTCACTTGAGTTTTATAAAAAAATCTATATGATAAACTAAAAAGTCAATATTACGTATAACCCCACTTCTCGTGGATTTTTTAATATTATTAGTTTTGAAGTTATACTTCTTTTAGGGCGTTTGGGAATAATGATGAGAGTGAATTTTTACGATGCGCGCGCACACCAACACCTAAAAACGACACCATGAAGTAGTTACGATGCGCGCGCACACCGACACCTAAAAGCGACAATTTCAGTGGGTAATTGTCTCTCAAGTTTTCAAGTCTGTGCTAGGATTGACGAATGCCGAGGAAAAGGAAAAGTTCTTTAGTGAAAACATCGATAGCTTGGCGATGTGCTCGAGTTGCAGTTCAAAGGTCATTGTAAGATGAAGGACTAGCCATATCATCAGCGGCAGCGCAATCTGTTTTCGCTTTACGAGCCCAAGAAAATTCTGTTCGTCAAAGTACAGAAAAAACATATCTTGCTTGGTTTGTGTATACAAGAACCATACTTGAGATAAATGTCGATATGCGAATTATTTTTGTCAAAAGTGTAATTAAAAAAGGGCATTTAAAACGTGTTTGTAAGAGTATATAATATAAGAGCACCAATTATTTGGAGGTGGATGACAACGATTTAGTAAAAGGTATTTCATACGATTTTTTGATTTTGTGAGATTATAATATAGGGTGTTTAAATGGTATACCGATGAATACGGTCGATCTAAGGCAGTATGATAATTCAAATCACCTAACATTCCTCTCTGAAAGAAAGTGAAATAAATAATTAAACCTGTAACCTATTCTGCTGAAAATGGGTGTTTCAAAATATATAGTTCATAAATTTTGTATTACATTCATAACAATAAAATGATGTTCTTAATATCTTACTGCATACATTAAGAATTGTGTAGACAAAATAATTGTATAGAAGTGGAATTATTCTTCTATATATAATTGTTAAACCAGGTTATATGTTAGATTGCCCTTGCATTACATAAGTTCTGTGAAATAAGTCTGCCTTGTCTATTTAATTTGTTTGAATTCCAGGTTGATCTTCAATTTCCACGTAGATCATGTACATATCAGTACAGAGATGTTGAACCTGTACCTAGCTTATCTGCTTATACTACATCAATCAGTGGTGTTGAAGTGACACCAAGAAAGAGGGAAAGGTTACAAACAATATCAAAATTAAAGAGAAGAATAATAGACAAAGAAAAAGGTGAAAAATGGACATGCTCAAAAGAAAGTATAGGATCTAAAATAATTCAACATATTTATACAATACAAATTCTTTGCCACTTCAAAGTATATTAATTAGCATTAAGTGATTTTTTTTCCATGCTCATAAGAAACAAAAATTGTTTTGCAATATATTAAAGGTGGATAGAGAGGAAGAAATTTTTAAAACAAACTGAAGTCTGGAGATTGTATCGCAGTTTTGCATTCTCAGCATAATGTTGTAAAATAATTAAATATATTTATTTATATCTTTATAAAGGTAAAAGAGGTTAAATTTACCTATCAAAAACGAGATGGATGTATGTTTATTTTGTGAAACAATATTAAGAGTAAATATAAAGTTTAAAAATCTTAATAAAAACAAATTACAATTTTTTTTAAAACGTTAGCTCCACACTAGGATTTTCTCCTGTATCGCGGGGGCTGTTTGCATATATAGATTTCACAAGTACAAACATCCAGACCCAGAACAATTATTTGTAGGCCATACAAATACTCGCTCCGTGCGGGAATCGAACCCGCGGCCCTTAGCGCTGCAACTCATTGCTAAGCCACTGCGCCACGGAGCCGTCAATTAATTGTCACGAGGATCTTAAAAATAATTTTTGTGTGTGTGTGTGTGTATGTGTACATAAGTACAAAAACACTTATTGTGTGTGTACACAATAAGTGTTTTTTTTTTGTAAAAAAAAAAGTAACAACTTGCACGTTCGTGTACTTTTATAGTTTTATAAATAAGGAATAGCTTTATAAATGGATATTTACTAAGAGATGGATTCACATAGAAAGCTTGTTTGACTATATTCAAAATTATAGAAATAATAGCATTGTCGAAGTTTGTGTTTCGTAGAGCTCCTATCCATGCATCTAATAAGCACCTTAATAAACTTATTAAGAACGTGTAGTGTAGGAAATGAGCAATTAGTAAAACGAACGAGGAGGAAAATTTATATCACAGTTACTTAACGAGAACTGAATAGAAAAGGAAAACCAAAACATAGTCTATGGTACAATTACCACAGTAACTAATTATTGTATAAATGATTAAAAATGGTATAATAATTAAATACGGTAAAATTTTGTATAGTGGTGGCATCAGATAACTAATCATAATTATCATTTATTTCTATAAGTGCCCTAAATTAATCTAAGAGAGATATCAAGGAAATACCATGGCTTTACTATTATACTAAAAAACTTCAGTGAAATACAATTGAACTGCTGCGATAATAACTAAAGTATAATACTTAGTAACATTTCATCGCAAAACCTGTGAATATACTTCATGTTTTATGAGTTCTATATTTTAACAAGCGGAGGTTTTTCTTTGCATGCTAAGAACTTTGATGTTTTTGCTAACGAGTTCTTTTTATAACTTCAGTACTTTTTATAAAGTCGGGGTACTAACATTCTTGTCATTTGACCGTCAGTCAGGTCGTACAAAGTATAAAAAAATAACAATATATAAGTCAATGATAACAATTTATTTTTTTATATTATTATTTGCCCTGTAGTAGCGGCTTAATATCCATCACCCAACTTCGTTCCAAGGGTGTCGTAAGTGGCGATTGTAGAAAAATCTAATGGCTTTTTTTGATATTGTATAATATGAATGTGACAAACGAGCACACAGTCCACCTGATGGTAAGTGGATGCTGTGGTCCATAGACATCCACATCTATCCTCGATTAAGCATCAAAATGCTGATGCGTTTTCAAACCTGAGGACTAAGATGGGATGTCTTGTTTTAAAAAAAAGTCTCTCTACACTTACTATAAGAAACACAGAAGTATTAAGCTGCTATTTTACGCTGGTATTCTGTGAGACCGTGGTCCTTCCCCGGTCGAGCCGACCCATTCGTTCTATAGTCATAATGTGGCTGCAGCATGGCTCTACCACGTAAAATACCCAACTACCCACAAAATAACCATCTCATTTTCATCTGATCATATGACGATATGAGTTGCCTGGCACAGTATATAATCTACGAGTATGATTGCGGCTGTGAATTCGCAGCAAGCATTCGCCTTAAAATTTAATGGTACGCGAGTAACCCCAGTTCGATCACAACCCGCACCAATGAGTTTATTATTTTTGCTCGGCGGTGAAGTAAAATATCGCGAGATTTCTTCAATCCTGTATTTTCGAGAAATAAAATACCCAAACCAGCGACGGACAGCAGCGTCAAAGGTATGACACGTCTGGCATAGTGTATAATTATTTATGATTGCAATTGTGAATCCGCGACCAATTCACGCCATAAAATTTCATGGTACGCGAGTAAACCCACTTCGATTACCGCCCGCACCAATGACTTTGTTATTTTTGCTCGGCGATGAAGGAAAATATCATGAGATTTCTACCACTCTGCATGTCTTAGAGATAAAAGCAAAAAATTTCGAAAATATGTGAAGTGCCAATACACATTGGGTAGTGCAGCGGGCCTTTTTTCAGTGGCGTAGCAGAAGAGAGTCCAGAGAGGTCAAGGGCCCCGACGGCAGATTTTAGGGAGCGGCCTTTTAAGAAAGAGAGAGTCAGCTATGTAGAAAATCTATTAAATCTGAAAATAGCTTTTCAGTATAACACTTTTGATAAAATTTCTGTTTTGATTAAAGCTTTGAATAATCTGTACTCCAAACACACACAAACACACGCGCACACACGCACGCACGCATGCACGCACGCACGCACGTTTGCACGCGCACACACACACACACGTGCCAAGAATATTATATAGATATAATATACAGGGTATTTTGAAACGCTCCCGAAAACGAAGACAGACGACAGTACTAACTATATCTTTGATGATGGGTGAAATATAAAATAGATCCTGATGAAAAAAATCATCATTTCATAACGTTTTATTAGCTTTATTCACGCTCCATCATGTTATTACAGTTATTTGAAACGATATTTCACAAAAAATCATGAAAATACTGAAACATAAAACCAGCAGTGGAATTACTGAATTACAATCAGCTGACTAGGGTCAATGTACGCGCGAACGCCGAATTCGCGCGGCCCGCAACTAGCGATGGTACCACAATACCTAATAATTTATAACACTTGTCTAAATACCTAACTTATCTACTTAACCTACTAACAATTCATATCAGTTCAGTACTAAGTTATTTAAAAAAATAGGTTAAATAAACCAAATAACTGGTTCGATTCCCCGCTAATGAAAAAAATACTTAAATAAAATGTTGAGAAGGTTAGAGTCATGCTTTTTTATCCATTGTGTAGGTATGTTTATTATTTTGATGTATTCAGTTATGTACCTATTCAGATCAGTTCAGTACTAAGTTATTTAAAAAAAAATAGGTATGAAACAGCTTACCGATCCTCCGTGGCCTTATGAGATTCTCCAAGGCACATTAACATGTTGCCGTATTCACGAGCACTATAAACGTACCTACGCGTTAGGCATTATTAAAACAAAACAAAAAAACACAAAACGTAAGAACAATATCATTAATTAATAAATAACAAGTAATAACGACAATAATTTAATAAACGGAACACGGAACTGTCTCAAAAACTAAAATTATTAATCAATCCCGCCAAAACAAATGCGCACATTGTAACGTCCTTGAAGCATGTGTAAATTCCACAGCGCGAGGCGACACGAGGCAGCGTGTGTGTGAAAGGGAAGGGTAGAGTGAGTAGTATACCTAATGCATTGTTTCGTACCGATCTAGATAAGAGTTCGGCGCCCGCGAGGATATTGACCCTATTGTCAGCTGATTTTCTTTTTTAAGTTTCACTGCTGGTTTTATGTTTAAGTATTTTCATGATTATTCGGGATCGAATTTCTTTGTGACCCATCATCATAGGTATCCTTAGTACTATCATCTGTCTTCGTTTTCGGGAGCGTTTCACAAACACCCGGTAGATATATATCAAATAATAAACAAAAGCTATAATTTTTTTACTGATTATTAATAGCGGATAAGAGGGGAAGGGCTCTAGCAGGTCTGAGTGGCAGCAACCCATTCCCCACCACTAATGCATCTGGTGCTTTACACTAAGGCGTTAGGGCAGTCACCTCACCTACAGACTTACACAGATAATTACCACGCACGGCTGCTTCAGTGATCAGTTGATCAGTTGCGGAGCGAGGGCGAACAATTTCCATTGCGGTGAGCGGGACCAAGACTCCAAATCTCATAGGCTTGCAGTATGTACAGCGTAGGAACGGGAGCGGAAGATCCTGGTGAACTGGATCGATCGGTACATCTCCCAGTCATAAGTCTTATCAAAGAAGCTGAGCGGTTATTAATTCGGCGTGGAGTGCCATAGCCGCTTTCTGTGAATCCGTAATGATTTAGAAAGAGGCTGCTAAGCGGAGTCGGGAGAGGACAAATCCCGAATGGAAATGACGTTCGAACACATGCCTTCACGAAGGCATGTGTTCGAACGAAGATCCCGGGACCATCGTATACGCTGATAGTGACCACCGTGGGATTTTAGCTGATAAGAATCCGGCTAAACTTTCCTTTGCCACTACAGCAGAAAGTCTCCTTTAAGATTTCCCCATCATTATCATCATCATCATCATTACAGCCCTTCACAAGTCCACTGCTGAACATAGGCCTACCCCAAGGAATGCCACAAAGCACGGCCCCGAGCCACCTGCATCCATTGACTTCCTACATGTCTTACCAGGTCTTCACTCCATCTAGTGGGGGGACACCCTACACTTCGCTTGCCGGTACAAGGCTGCCACTCGAGAACCTTTCTTCCCCATCGGTTGTCAGTTCTTCGAGCTATATGGCCAGCCCATTGCCACTTCAGCTTACTAATCCGCTATAGGCTTTTTAAATTGCGCACCTTTTTGATCCCTGTATAAAGTAAGGTCTGAGTGAAGGGCGTTCGAGGCGTGTGACGTAGCGGCGCTTTCGGTATACATTTTTAGTGGTCGCCACTCATGAAACTGTTATATGAGCTCCGCTGTACATTCTCCCCTGAGATCTTACCCTTCGCCTTAGTAGGTTCGCTAACCCTTCCTTACGTCAGCAAATATTGTTGTTGCAGTGACAAATAGAACATAGAATATTCATTAAATTATCTCTACCAGTTCATCCCCAATAGGGATAAATGGAATTTATTTGCATTTTCCATTCATTTCATTTTACACCTGTTACAACTCCTGTGGGCTCCGCTATACTCCGTTGTTTTAATAAAAGAAGGATTAATATACAGACGCATTTGTATCTTAAAAATACTTTCTTGAATGCAATGATTTCTGCTATGCCCAGGATACCTTACTTATCTTCATTCGTTTCGGTTTTGACAACGAATTTATACTCTTAGACTGCTTGACCTCCTAAATATTGATTTTTGAATGAATCGGACTAAATACAAGTTTTCGGAGTGACGGCTACTATTTTCAGATTTACTAATCCTAGCAACATTGAATTGTAGCGGTGGTCATTTTATCGTTTCTCTATCTGACAGCTGGTTTTAAAACAATTTATTTTTAATAAAGGGATGGTACCGGTTCAGTTCAATGCGTATGTATACGTTTTCCATTTAAGCATATCTGTAACAAAACGTTAAAAAGTTCTTACTTTAAAAACTTTTATAATATTGTGTTACCAATATATACCATATACGGTTTTGGTTTGGTCAATTTACGTAATGACATTTTTAAAACGAAAAAAAAAACTATTTTAATGTGTTTTGATTTAAATTTGAGTCATTTTAACACTATGTACGTACAGTATGGACACAGCCCCTCCCGCCAATCCGACTTACCTCAAACCAGACAGTTAATTTGCTCCAAGAGGAAGGACGTAGGTACGTGCGTGATTTATTTCAATTCACTAACACACAACGGCACCGTTCACGTACACAAATCTGTGCATGTGGGTGTGGTACGTAATTACGAAGTTTGTTTTATACATTTTTTCGAGAGTGGCCAGGGTGTGATGGAGCGTTATTTCCTGTCATAATATACACCTTCACTTTCACTGACAAATGTTTTCTTTAAATCGGTTATGACAAAGCGGCACATTACATTTTTGAAACTAATTACAGTTTGTATGTCATGCTATTTGTTTATAAAGGCGGGAATACACATGCCATCACATTAGGGAAGTAGCTTTCATGCAAAGTAATGAAACATGCCAGTAAATGGCACACTGAGAATACATTTGCTAATAAAATTGTATGCAAAATTGTACACAGTATGTGCCACGTGCCGTTTGTTATGCGGTTTGCATCACCACTCCTGCCGCACATTGCATGCCAAAAAATCAAATGTTGCGCAGTCTATTTGCATGCTTGTATGCTGTATGCTGTAGTAGCTGGCACGTTCAAAGAGCTGGTATGCCATTAATCAAGGTACTGTCATGTGTATTCCCACCTTAATTTTTTTATATAAAACTGAAGTGACCAACGAACTTAAGAGTCCACCTGATGGCAAGTGGCTACTGTAGCCTGCAGCCAACTTCATACAAAGAAGGCTACATATGCGTTGTTACCTTTGAGGACTAAGGCCCGTATTACTCAACGACGAACTCAAGTGCGTAAAAAAACAGTATCTCAAAACGCTGTACTTAGGAATACTGTTCTGTGACTTGCACTTAAGTATACACACTTGAGAGTCGAGTTTCGTTTATTAATCAGTGTGGCACTCAGCTGATATCGTAAACCTAAACCGCATCTTGAGATATGTTTATTAATAAGATCATAACCTCAAGATTGTACTCAAGTGCGTGTACTTGAGCTGAGTAACGTTTATTAATACGGGCCTAAGATGGAATGCCTCACAGCCTGTAATTATACTGGCTCTAGGCTCTTCAGACCGGAACAAGCAATCCAAGCACTGGTATTTGGTGGCAGAAATAGGTAAGAGATACCTACCTAGACAAACTACTATTAAAAAAAGGAGTCCTAACACTTAGATATAAAAATGTCCTCCAGACCGAATTTTGGTCACAGCGGCCAGTCTCAACGGAGACTAGCCATCTGTGCAGCAGAGGATTATAGTGCCCGAGTGTTAATAGAGGTAATGAGTTAACCGTTACAACTTACTAAAGTCCACTGCTGAACATATGCCTCCCCCATAATGCCTCATAGGGGGGATATTTGCCATACTTGCCACGCTTGGCAAGCGGATTGGCAACCGCGTTTATGTTTATTTTTAGTCGTTATTAGGAAGACGCTGCTGCCTGCTGATTTGTTTCCCTCTGTCGCCTCTTACGACACTCACGGAATGATATTGGGTAGTGGATATTCTTACACCGCCACAACACGGTAAGGATGTTTATTAATATAGTATAGATACGAGTAGAGTGACGACCTGGTAAGACATGCAGAAAGTCGATGGATGCAGGTGGCTCAGGAATTTGTTTTGTGACGTTCTTTAGGGGAGGCCTATATTCAGCAGTGGACTTGTGAAGGGCTATAATGAATGAATGAATGAATGAATATTGATTTAACAGAATCAAAGATGAAAATAGTAATTATGTACATGAAAGTGTAATTAATAATAGTATTTGTTTGTTAGTGCGCAGCTGGGCGCGCCGCGTGGCAGGAGGCGGCGGCCGTCTCGGTGGGTGGCGGTGTCGGCGGCGCGGGCGGCGCTGCTCGCCGCTGCTCGGTCCTCGGCGACCACCCCGGCGCCAGGCGCGACCCGCGCTCCAAGTGGCACCGCACCAACCGGGTAATCATCAAGAGAACAAAACGCGCCCCACTGCATGGCACAGCTCACCGCGTCAAAAAAGTACGAATCTTCTATACCGAGATCGACAATCTCCCCCGAGTAGAACCCTCTATCGTAGTGGAGTTACCTCTAGTTACCCCACACTGAATTTTCTTCCTTAGCGAATCTATTCTATGTTGATGAATGGCGGAAAACAGATATTCTATTCCAGTTAGTATTATTTCGAAAATGTTGGTGATGGTTTGTTATATTTGTTATATTTTATATTCTTTACTGTAGAGTTCCTTCGTAAAACTAAACCTTTGGTGATTACTTATTTATTTTCACTTTCCCTAAAGTTCTATATTAGATTGACCACTCTAAAGCTTTTTGTTTAGGTAATGTTTAATCGTTGAGTAAATTTTCGTTATTGACACCCGTAGTTGGTGAAGTCAATTAAATAACACTTCTTAAAGATAAATTGCACTAAATATTTTTTGTTATTTTATAATGCAATTTTGCACGTTTAGAAAGCTTATCGCTAGTTTTTATTTGCATCGCCTCCTTAAATTTTTATATTAGATTCCTTCTTCTGCAATAATATTTTTTATTTTGATATAAATTACATGCTTATGTTTAGATTTCGTGATTTGTGTTTAAATTTTAATGTGTTAGAGCTAAATATTTCTACACTAGCAAGAAAATATATCTGTGCCTAATTCAAACTTAAAAGAATAAACGAAATAAAACTGGAAAAAAATATAGATTGAACCTAAGCTCAGTCACACAATTGCTTTGCCAAAGTTATTAAATTTATGCTTGCAGAATCATGTGAACGTTCGGACCTAGCTGTTACTATGCATGTTTCGTTGATTTTACAGGTTCGAGACGCTTCTTATGGTTCCTCTTCAGAATCAGACGGGGAAGCGGAGGGCGCGAGTGGGGAGCCGTGGGGTGTTGCAAGACTGTTATACGCCGGCCTAGCAACACTTGCTGTCGGACTCGTCGTCTACTTTGTTGGCACCGGCGACAAGGTAAAATATTTTCTATTGTATGTTCCATCCATCCACTAGAAAAAAACCAGTGCTGGACATAAACGTTTTACCGTAATCACAGTCCCAACCGTCAGCTTGGGTTAATGGTGATAACAATTTTTTTTTTTTACTTAGATTAAACTACTGACTTAAAGGAGAATGGGATTTTTGGGCCTGAAGTCAACAGGTTGAAATAAACTTAAAAAATGGCTATATTTTACTAGTGTAAAATAGAAAAAAAACTAGCCCGTTTTACAATCTAGATTACGAAAAAACATTAAAATAATAAATTATTTACAAAATCAATTATATCATCGACTTTATTTTTATTAAGATCCAAAAAAATAAAGCTTGTAAAGTTCAATTTTAATTATATTAATTAGTTTGAATATATTTTTTTAATAGGTAGATCCTAGTATTTGAGACGTATTAAGTACAAGTCAGAGGTGAAGGATTCGATTCCTAGATACCTCATTTTCGTATTACAAATTGATAAAAGTGATTCGTCATTATCATCATCGTCTCATTTTCGTATTACAAATTGATAAAACTCGCTTTAAAGAAGAATGCGACATTTGTGAGAATAAACCCTACTTTCCTGATTGTTCTCGAAATTAATTTATGTCAGCTTGGTGGACTATTCATTTACTACCAAAAAAAAAGTCAGTTATTGAGTTTTTCCATCAAGAAATTCTCAGTAGCTGCCCGGAGTCAGGAAGTTGGCGGTGTCTCACCACCGTGCCTCGGAAAGCACGTAAAGCCGTTGGTCATGCGCCTGATCTCTTTCCGGTCGTATCGGTTTACCGTCCCATCGGACTATGAGAGTGAGGGAATAGAGAGTGCACCTGTGATTGCGCATACACTTGGGCACTATAATCCTGTACTACGCCGATGACTAATCTCCGTTTAGGCTGGCCACCGTGGCCGAAATTCAGTCTGGAGGACATTATTATTAGGTATGCGAGTTTATAAATATAATTGTTTCTTTGAATCTTCTACCACCTTTGACATGTGAATAATATTGAGAAAGTAAATATTTATATTTCCTAATAACTAAAACTCAACTGTTACAGTGAAGATAATACTAACCTAACTTTTAATTAATCTTCCATAACTCAGCTCCTAGATTGACAAATCTTGCCAGATTTTCAGCTATGAATTGTTTATATGGAAGCTTTTCAATGGTCCAACTTTCATCTTGTTAACAACACCTGGGCCCAAGAATGTATGGAAACGTCCCCATCTCCTTTGATATTCTGATCGAGTTTGTCGGATAGGTCGAATTATATAAAACAGTGGAAACTATGGAAAATAGCAAAAATATAGTACTATGTAAGTTGAAAGGCTATTTTATAGAATAAGGGTGACAAACGAGCACACAGCCTACCCGATGGTAAGTGAATAGTGTGACCAATAGACACATCTGTTCTCATCATAATCCTCATCTATTGTCACCCCTGAGTACCACGACAGAATGGTTCGTTACCAGTAAAAATAATTTCCGGTTCTTTTTACGCTAGTGTTCTGGATACCCTTAACCGACGAGCGTGTATGCGTAGATATATGGATGTAAAGGAGGCGAGAGAGGTGTGCCAGGATCGTGCCTAATGGAAGTCCGTAGTCTCTGCCTACCCCTCTGTGTGACAGGCGTGAGTGTTTTTTTTTTATTGTTCTGGATACTATTACTATATACTCGTATAAGTCGACTAGAAGCAGCGTCACTGTTCAATTTTCTTAAAAAGTAAAGGTGACAAACGTGTATAATGTGCATGGTAAGTCAATGCTGTTGCCCATTGTCATCTATATCTATCTTTAGCAAAATCAAATTGTAAATGCATTGTCATTCTTGGGGGTTAAGATGGAGTGCTTCATCAATTACCATACGAAATGCACACAATACTATGCTGTTTTTTTACTCCTTAGACTAACAAAGTAAAAAAGAGCTAAATCATGTTCAACTTACTGCAAGAACACGTACTCACGCATACATATGCATCCAAAATCATTTGATAGTCCTGTTATTTAGTGCCTAGTGCAAATTCTAGAAACTTTTTCCACTAAAATAACAGCTATTAAGTCCGCAGTATATTACTGACGAACTGATCGCTTATAGAAGAAAAGATTATTATCGAACATAGCGCAATGTAATAACATTGTCTCAAACTTTCTTGTCTGAAAATCTTTTCACTCATTTAAGGTTGATGGGACCTGATTTGTACAAAACGATGATGTACGAATTTGGCGCCAGCGTCAAAATCTGACGAAAAGTGTAGACGAAATAACTGGTTTATTAAGATCTATTGAAGACGGGAGTGAATAGGTATTTTGCTAGACAAACGTGAATAGAGTCACGCTACAGCTACTCGTATATTATTTTTGTAGTACGAACGGGTTGGCTCGACCGGGGAAGGACCACGCTCTTATAGAATACCAGCGTAAAATAGCAACTCAATGCTGTCAAGGGAACTGGAGACTTTTAACTTGTAACAAGGCATTCCATCTTAGTCCTCAGGGGTGACAACGCATCTGCATTTTGATTCTTAACGTAGGAAGATGTAGATGTCTACGGACCACAGCATCCACTTACCACCAGGTAGATTGTGTGCTCGTTTATCACCCTTATTCTTTGAAATAAAATAAATAAATAAACGTGCACACTAAAATAATTTTGTCACTACGCTTATTGTATAACATCTTAGGCGTTATCTCCACTTTCCATTGGATTGAGATCAAATATTCACCTACATGAAAAATAATACCTACACAAGGGATCTTTATCTAAGTTTCTTTGTCTCTTAATGATTTCTTATGTTTACGCGAAGACTACACATTAAATGAAACTATTTTTTTACGGATTCTATCGCGTTTAATTTAACTTTTTAATTCCCGACGTTCCCGACCCTTTTTAAACCCGCGTAAAAGAACATATAGCTGACTTGAAGCACCGACGTTCCGGGAAGTCTGCAGTCTGTGAACATGTTCAAGATCGTCCCTGCCATTATATTAGATTTGATAGACCACAAATCCTCGCAAAAGGACACCGATTCCTACCAAGGACAAAAACTGAAGTTCCCCCGGTAACCATGGGTGCTATAAAGCACCCGAAATGTCGAGAATTAAAAAGTTAAATTAAATTCAAATTCAAATTCAAAATAATTTATTTGTTAAACATAGGTAAAAAGTTACAAGCTTGATGGAAAAGGTATGATAAGTAACATTATGTTTCACCTTAGAAGGCATACAAATATTTCGTTAACATCCTCACCTTACATTACTAATATTAATACAATTCAAACATTACAATTTCAATAATAATTAGTATGTCTACGAAAAAAAAATGCATATATTACTGTTTTTATTAGCCATTACATAATTTTTAGTAACACAATGATAAAAATATAACAAATATAAATATAATAAATAAATCGGACATTAATTGTAGGTACCTATTAAAACCCATTCATTTTATCATCAAAATATTCGTTGATAGAATAGTATGCTTTTTTTATTAAAAAACCCGAAAGCAATTTCTTAAATTTGTCCATATTATCAGTCTCTTTGATGGTTTTTGGAAGTTTATTAAAAATTTTGGGAGCCATACCCAGGAAACTTTTTGAATATAGGACTGTTTTGTGAGGTTTTATATATTTAAACGCGATAGAATCCGTAAAAAATTAATTTCATTTAATTTCTTTGTCTCTTGTTAGTCTGGGACTTATAGGTTTCATGTTTGTGTGGAAATTATAACAAAAAAGGATGTGTCAACTGTCAGACCGCGGGTCAGACGCTTGACTTACCTAGCGTATCGTAATAAACGACTAATGGTACATTGAGTTTGTGATTGTGTAAGCGATGGGCTAGCCATTTATCATTTATTTTACAATTTTCCATTAAAAACTATATATTTTGGGTAAACATGCTCCGATTAGCTCGTTGTATTTGTGAATCTAACTACCCCCTGGGGATTACAGTTGTGACGCTATATTTAAGTATTTACCAGATATACAAATTTACATAGCAACTATAATTTCTTGCAACTTCACTTTATATCTGAATGTCCTCACAAACAAAAAATGCAGAAAGAGGAACGTTTCCACACACAATCAAATAATTTGTGGATGTTGAAATGGATGTAAATATTGGATTGGATCTATTTTATCTTAAATAAAGCATTAAAATCTATAAAAACATTTTTGTATTAATAAGCGAAGCAAATCAGCGCTGTATTACTGATTTATAAAATGAAACTTCTATAAATTATCAATTTCTTTTCTATTCTATTCTTAAATTATATATGTATCAGCACTACCAATCCAGCAGTGGGCAGATGATAAAAGTAGTTTAAAAAATCCAAAAGTGCACGCCTCATGAGTGTTTCATTTAATTTTGATGAAAAAAATAAATTATATTCCTGACTTTTAAAATATATTATTTACAAGTTTTAAATTTAGCGCTCTATTATTTTAACAGGTAGTGTCACCTACAGGGAAAAAAAATAATAATGATTACCAAAATAAATCGATTACGATTTTTTAGAAAATATAAGATGGATTAATTAGAGTGTTTTCTTGATATACGGCTTCTCATATTATCGCACAAGTGCAATATGGTAATGATAGAGGCATTTTAAGAACACAAAATAGCTTGACCTTGACGTGTCGAGAGTAAAGCACTACCTAATAACGCTTTGCGTTATGAGGCGTGCAATATGTTAAAGACGTCCCTATAATTACACGTAAACTCATAGACTGACAGAGAATACTTTTAGCATTGAATCCGCCATTTGTTCCTTTATATTGAGTAAGGTTCAATAAAGAATAAAAAAATAAATAAAATCATCGAAGAACGTTAAGGGTTATTCAGGTTTACGCAATGACCTTGACACATCCCAAAAAGAGGTGGAGCAATGTACGTATGTATCGAAAGTTAAGGTGTGAAAAACTCACTACACCGTGTTGATAGGAGGAGTCAGCGCAAAACTTAGCACAATTTGGAATGTGGCAGAATCTAAGGTGCTGACTTGATGAAGGAAAAGAAATTTTATATTTAGCTGTTTCATCAAGAAGCGGTCCCGCAACGTTCAGCGTTATCTCTGTGTGTGTCGAATGAATACTGGCAGCGATCATTGGTTTAATCGCATCCGTTTTGGAAAATTCTACAATGAGTTATAAAACGAGCCCCTTGATCAATAGGGTATTACACCCATTTTCAAAAAGTGTTTTAAATGAATCCTAGAGTGATAATGAACCACTATAATTTTTATATAAATTTTTAAAACCGAATAGTGCCATAAAAATTACTTTTAATCCATCGTTTTAAATTTTGCCATGCTGTTCAACTCGTGACGTCACTGTCCAAGAAATTTTGCCTATTTTGCAAAGGAATAAGATACTTTTGGATGTTTAATAATCATTATCTATTAATATTAATGTTATCATCTATATCATTGTTGTGTTGTGCCTGAATGCAAAAATACGAGCATATGAACGCCGGGGAAGTTATGGATTCAAGTGCCAACTGATTTAAATATGAGAAATACTTGGTTAAAAATGGCAAGAAGAGACCCGAAGGCATTGTCTACAAAATCTAAACTATAGTTCTGTGAAGATCACTTTGATGTAAGTATGACTTATATTTAACTATCGTTTATACAAAACAAAACATCATGACATAATAGATTTAATCGCTCGTCTGTCCCGCTCTCTCTGGGCCATTTTGACAGCCCTTGCAAGTGCAGTGCAGTGTTTTACTTAATTCGTGTTTTATTCTATAATATGGGAATAATGACATGGTTTGTACAAAAAAATATAACAAAAAGTTTTTCTCACCTAAGCTTATATTATAATGTCTATAACATTAGTGCTAAAAGCGAAGTAATAAACTCGCTTTGATTTCAAATGTCATAAACATTATTGCATGTTTTAGCTGAAAATGACATGGAAAATTACACACAATATAAGATTATGGTTTCTGTTAAACGAATTCGAATTAATAGAATAAATATTAGTACTTTCTGCTTTTACAAATCCGTCTTCCATGATGCCTTTTCAATAAAATTCGGGATAAAACTCAACAATCGTAATGATAAATTGAAAAATTTTCGAAATAACACAGCACATTAGCTAGTTCTCTTCACCAGTGACGTCACGACGGCATCTAATATGGCGGACAGAGTTTTGCAGATTTGAGGCACATATAAAAAAATATTCTTAAAATTGAAATATAAAATTTATAATGCATTTTTATAAATAGAAATAAATATTTCTTGTTTACTTTTTACAAAATCTATCATAAATATATATTTTTTGATTTTTTTTACATGGTGTAAAATACACTATTGGAGACTAAATTCGGGTATTAAAAACCATAATGTGGAAATGATATTGGAACTATTTATAGGACCTGTGCTGGCATTATTTATCATAGCTTCTTGAGATGCTACCTCTATTCCTTTCTTTATGTATCAAACAACTAAGACTTGTCTTCAATTTTATTTGTACACGAAAACGCCCCTCCGCTCATTGCTGATTACAGCTTCAAGAAAAAACTCTCCGCCATTCATCATCGTACTCCTGCTGATATTGATTTTCTTCGGAGTTTTACAAGGGAAGGATATCGAAGAGTCTGTGAAAACGGCCTTAAAGCCTTTTCTCGTTTCCAGCATTCGTACTTATGCACGCGCGTTACGATTGATATTATATTTCATTAATCTTCTTCACTGAGGACCACATGAAATGCCCTCTAGATGCGGCGTACCTTGGCTACCCTGGGTAATTTCCACCAGCGCCGAAGTCTGTATGCATGTCCGTGACGACATCTGCTGTAAGCGTCTCCATCACCTTGAAAACCCCACTTTCTCCACGATCTGGGTATTGATAGACACAGGAATGGATAAAATTATTCATTTTTGTGCTCTACCTGTCGCACTGCGGTGACCAGGAGATAACTAGGCTATTTGGACGCATCAGTAAGGCCTCTGATGTGGCTGTAAGTCGGCCCTACTGCACAACTGGTTTTGGGACTCTAATGCCTGTCATCATGACTGGCTGTTCCCATACCAGAAGACCAATCACGCTGGGAGGTACGAGGGTGACACTGAAAGTTCTTAGAAAATAAAAACTGAACAAACTAGCAAGTTATTCGTTTTATTATATTTTTCAAAATAGTGTCCATTTACATCAATACATCGCTGCATCCGATGGAACCACTGAGAAAAGCACTTTGCCCAGTCGTCCTTAGGGGTCTCTTCGACGGCATTTTGAAACGCAGCCACTGCTTCCTCGGCGTCCATAAAACGTTTTCCTCGAAGTTTTTCTTCTATTTTCGGAAATAAATAAAAATCGCAAGGTGCGACGTCGGGGCTATAGGGATCCTACTGCGAGGTCGTTTCTCCAGAACTTTTTCGAAGACAAGTGGCAAACAATTGTTAGTGTACCACTCTGCAGTAACTGTTTTTCGATCCTCCAAAACAATTGTTGCGTAATGACCTGTCCTTCCGAAGAACGAGGCCACCATCTTTTTTCCCACTCTTCACTTTAGGTGGCAACTCCTCGGAAGGAAACACCCAGACAGCAGACTGTCTCTTAGTTTCAGGATCATAACAATAAATCCAGCTTTCGTCACCCGTAAGTATGTCGAACACAGCATTTGAGTCACCTCCGTTAAATCTTTGAACCATTTCACTACACCAATCAACACAACGGAGTTTTTGGGCCTCTGTCAAATTATGAGGTATCCACCGGGCACAAAGCTTCCTGACCGCTAAATGTTCATGGAGGATTTTGTGCACTTGACTCATACCGATGCCTAAGCTTGTCCGAATCTGCTGATAAGTCACTCTTTTGTCAGTCTCTATCATACGCCGCACAACACTGATGTTATCTTCAGTCGTCGCCGTAGAAGGCCGTCCCTCACGCAGATCATCGGTGAGATTAGTGCGACCACGTTTAAACTCATTAAACCAGTTGTAAACAGTGGCACGAGATGGCGCTTCATCGTCAAAGGCCAATCGAAGTCTATCATAACTTTCTTGTTGACTTAAATGACATCGAAAGTCATAAATAAATCATTGTACGAAAATTTTCTCGCGTTAAATTCATGCTGACGTGACACAGACAATTTTCAATTTGCCGCCAAATTGTAAACAAATAACAAATAAATAAAATAAATACAATATAATATTGGCAAAGAGTTCCATTTTCAAAAATTGAACTTATTTTTATATGGTTTACAAGTGGCCAGTTCGTTTACAACTTTCAGTGTCGCCCTCGTAGGCGTAGAATTTTGCGTTGACGCTGGGTCTCTCCCAGCTAGTAAAACAAGTGACTAGGCGATGTGAATGGATATACGGGCTACTGCCTCGACCTTTCTGCTGACGACCGATACGGATAGGAACTTCTGACAACTGTCTGAAATCTGTATCGTTATATTCCTCACCTAATTATGATTTCCAAGGTATGCGGCGCATGTGAAGGACTTTCTGAGTGAACAATTTCACTGAATTGACTTGATACTCGTCCAATCCCATCGCAGCAAACGCTGGAGTTCCTCAGGGGGCCGTCCTCACCGCAACTTTCTTCCTGCTTAATGATCTTCACCCTTTTGTTGTCGAAATTGCACGCATTAGAACCAAATCAAAGTAGTGGAATAATTTGACGGCGTCTGTCTTTCCGTCCGAATACAGTCTGGCCGTCTTCAAGGTACGAGTGAATAGGCTTTTGTTACGCTTGACAGCGCGATTTACCATCCATTTACAGGGCTTCATGACTAATTACCACCAGGTGGGTTTGTGGTCTAGCACTGGCTTATTATAAGTAAAAAATAAAATAAAAAAGTAATTGTCATATTTTCATGCAAATAATTAGTAAGCTTTACTATTTTAATGTGAACGTGTGTACCAAACAAGACTTTACTTTGCGAGAATGGTAAGAGTATATGGACTATAAGAGTGTAGTTAAAAGTTGAAGTTAAAGTTACAGCCTATATACGTTCCACTGCTGGGCACAAGCCTCCTCTCATTTCTGAGAGGGTTTTAGGGCAAGGAAATATCCGCCGCGCTGCCCCAGTGTTTCACATATCTTCGAAATATTTGTTTCTTATTTCTCAGACATACAGGTGAAACATCCTGAAATGTTTTCCTTCACCGCCGAGCACGTGTTAAATCATATAAAATTGCAATTAACAATTTCATTGGTGCCGGCGGGGATCGAACCCGGGTTGCTCGCGTGCTGTGAAACTTACAGCGAGCGCTAACCATCTGAGCTACCACGCTTCTCTGAAGAGTGTAGTTATTCTAACAAAGTTTAGGCGATGTTGAAAACACTTCATCGTTTTCAGACTGACGTTTGATATATCGAAGAGCTAATTATGGCTATGTCTATGTGTATGTCTAAATCAGTATGATACGAGAATACGGAATCAACCCATCTACACTTATCGCAACGTGTAAAATACGGCAGGCAATATAACCCAATGAAAACACATTCGTATAATATTGATAAATTGGAAGCAGATGATCATGCTTTCAACCTGTTCAAAGAAAATAATCATAGCATGCACACAAAAATTTAATTTTAAGAAAATTAAAAAAATTACAAGTATTACTTCACATATTATGCCATGAGCTGAGTGCCATATCAATGTTTCAGACTGTCGGGTGGCGGGGAGGGCGAGGAAATGCCGTTGGCTGGGGGTACGAGTGGGCCTCGAGCTGGCCCCGCACAGTGTTCGCCGGCGAGGCGGCTCGACGCCTCCTCGTGCGACGTGTCCAGCCTGTCCAGCGGCGAAGAAGACGAGCGCATGCGTCGATACCGCACCGCAACCGCTCAGCCGCAGGCCATCATCGTGCAACAGGTTGAACATATTCTGCCACGTTTCCGTATTAATATGTCGTATCGTGGTAGAGCCACGCTGCAGCTATATTATGGTTGTAGCAACAATGGGTCGGCTCGACCGGGGTTGGACCACGCTCTCACAGAATACCAGCGTAAAATAACAGCTTAATGCTGCTAAGTTTCGTATTGTAAATGTAGAGAACCGGAGACTTTTTTTACTATTACTGGAAACGATGCATTCCATCTTAATCGTCAGGGGTGACATCGCATCTGCATTTTGATTCTTAATCGAGGATAAATGTAAATGAATATAGGCCACAGCATCCACTTACCATCAGGTGGACTGTGTGCTCGTTTGTAAGCCTTATTCTATGAAAAAATAATACACATGTGATACGTTATTTGCCAGTTTGCAGAGAGCATGTGCCTGTGCCCAGAAATTAGACATATTTTAGCTGTTCCTGTTGCTTAATTGTAATGATAGAAAAGTGTTTAAAACTCTCACTTCATAAACTCTGCTGGGCACAACACTTTCATGGAAAATGCAAAACTTTTTGAAAATTTCCTATTTTTTTAAAAAGCTGCGTATGGGCAAGTTCAATGTAGGCAAGTTCAACAGATACAATACCGACCTAATGAGTTATGCAAAGAATCGAGGGATGCATGTGGCTCAGAATGACGGTTTGTACAAGCAGGAAACAAACCTTGGCCGATTACTTATAATGTGACGGATTTCTCACACATTTGTTCATTAATTCGTTTATTACAGCTTGTCAAACGTCCACTGCTGAACTTAGGTCTCCTCCGTAGATTGCCTCAAAGGGAGATTGGTTTTTGTTTTATGATCTTCGGTTTTCATCGCCTCTTACGACACCCACGGGGTGATATTGGGTAGTGAATATCCTTACGCCGCCACTACACAGCGACCACCATAACGCATAAATAAAACAACTTTTCTTTTTTAACAGGCAAGTACGCATTCACGTGCACTAAAACCGCCTGCGGTCAGTTCGGCGAATGCGGTTTCTCCAACAGCTGTTCCAAGTACTTCAAATCCTGGCGGGCGCCGCCCCCCACCACGGAACGTATCCTTCGCCGGCGGTCCCGACGGCGAAATCGTACTCAGCCCCGCGCAGCTACGCTCCTAACCCACAAGCAATAAAGGTTGTTGCAATACTCTTTTTTATTACGTACTCCTTGGAAGAACTGACTCTATCTTCGAGCGTCTCGGTCATGTGATGCATAGCGTAAGACTCTGACCGTTTTAAAGTTTAAGTGATTTCTCGTTAAGACACGAGGTCGACGATTATTTGCACGTTTGATTACTATACTAAATGTAAATTTAAGTTTCGTTTGCTAGATTTTGCCTGACGCATCAAACCGCCTTTGTAAAGTAGGTTTCATTTTATTTACTGCATATATTGTTTCTGTGATGAGACTTAAAGAGGTGATAATACATGGGTTTTAATATATATACGTGTCGGACTAACATTTTTAGATCCAGCGAACTGTGTATTCGCTCACACTCAGTTTTCTTCGTTGAAATTTGGCTCGTTGAAATTAAAGGGGTAAGGATATATTTTTAACCGACTTCAAAAAGGAGGAGATACTCAATTCCACTGTATGTTCTTTTTTTTATGTGTTACCTCATGACTTTTTTCTAGGTGAACCGACTTTGATGATTCTTTTTTTATTTGAAAGCTGGTGTTTTTCTTGTGGTCCCATATAAATTTGTCGAGTTTCGACCAGCAGTTTTTGAGCTATCATCAATAATTTATATTGAAGTCGGTTGAACAAAATTTTTAATTTTACAACTTGTTCAATAAGAAATTGTACGGCAAGTCCTACCAAAATGTAAACCCAAATATAATTGTTCAAATCAGAGACTATTATCACCTCTAAAATTTCAATATCAATACTTGAATTAAATCAGTAAAACTAATGTAAAACAAACTGTGTAGCGAATTGAATACTAAACGTTCTAGTTCCATCCGTATCAATTCAAGGTAATACATTTATTAAGAGGTGTGGTGCTTATAAAGAGTACTGAATTAGAAGGTCGTTACTAAAATTCTTTTTCTATTTTCAGCATAGCATATCTATACTTATAGATATGTATACGAAAGATTCTTCGAGCGATCCTAGTCAATGGATTTGATATTGCTTACTCGTAATAATCTAAGAAATATTGGATAAAAAGAATAAATGTTGCGACCACACCTCAACGTAATTTTATAATAAATAGTGAATGTAATATTAAAGAAATTGTTTTAAAACTGCCTATTATTAGATGCGAATTTATATTTAAATAAATATAAAATTCATAAAAATAGATTTATAACTGACAATAATGATTGTTAACTGATGTATAAAGTGTTATGCGTACTTACGATAATTTTATTTTAATTATGTCCAACAATGCAAGTAGTTCAACCGTCGAGTTGCTTAATTTTATAAATTTTAAGAAAAAATATTTCATATATGAAAAAATATTATGTTACTTGAGTATTTCATCTTGGGTTTTTTAGCGTTTGTTCTATATTGATATAAACATTTTAAAAGAACCGAGAAACTTGACGTCTGAACTACGAAAATACACCAATATTATTATATAATTAAATTAATATAATATATAGTTAGCTGATAATATTATAATTGGTGTATAATGAGAAATACTGTGTGACAGTAATGTTTTTATGTATAAGATACTATGGTAAATTTAATATTAAATATGTGTGTTATGCGTGCATTGTATATGGCACAACATAGTAAATATTGTTTATAAATATATATTATACATATTTTAGAAATATTTGCACCTTTCGTAGTGAAATATTCAAGTGTATATCCGCAGAATTTAGCTAAGATACATTTATAAGGGGACTCACTTTTATTACGGAAGTGAATAGAAAGAAAAAGGAAAAAAGAAATTTCTAAGAATCGTAATCAAGGAAAATTTTATAAGTGGTTAAAGAAATTTTTGATTAGTTTTTGTCAATTATATCTCTATCTTTGTAATCAGGTTATAAAGAGTAGTTGTTTTGGATTATTTAAATGTAAGAATGGTCAATTACTTAATATTTATTTTTATTATAAGATTCGTATTCTCGCTTTGTTCGGTATCGATTTTACAATACATATATTGCATGAGATGGAAACACTTCATTAAGCTAATTTTAACTCTAATTCAGTGATGGTGTGTTAGCTTTCGTAGTCTCTTTTAAAATAAACACCTCAAAATTATGTGAAATATTAACGAAACAAAATGTCGGACGCCTACATTTAAATGTTTTTATCAATAAAAATTGTTTTTTCTTTATCGATTTCTTAATTTTTATAACATATTGCATAAATTAATTTTAAAACTTACACTTTCCGATATTTTCTATGATTTTATAAAGAAAATATTTTATTATAATCTTGAAAATAAAGCAATATACAAAGAAACGGTAGTAACCTTTCATTATGTTTAGACAAATTTTCATATTATTAAACATAAAAATATTGAAAATTGAATGCCCAAGTTATAAATTATAAAAGATTATAACAAAGTAATTTTGATGTAAATTCGTATTAACTCCAAATATACCAAATATTAACTGTACTTTTTATTAAATAAAACATAATCTTGTTGGCATGGAGGCGTTCCTGATTTTATCCTCGAAATGTCAACAAAAAGAACTCAAGATAGATTACTGTATTATCAGACCAACAAAGAAAAACAGATGCAGCGCAGCGCTACGTTCGAAGTGATGCCGAAACCATGCTCAACTTCTTGACACGCATACATCTTTGTTCCTTCTTTCTTTAACAGACCGTAAATTTCCACTGCTGGACGCTCACATACGCACCTAAAACCATTTTGTTGGTAGCAAATAATTTTAGATGCATATGAGTGCGTGAGTGTGAGTTCCTACAATAAGTAGAACATGGTTTTGGCTAGGTTACAGCGTCAAGTAATGTACTTACATAGCGCTCCGTCTATCTTTCTTTGTTAATATGATGAAAAGTTACACCACTTTCAAACAAAAATTTTAATATCTACGTAATCTGTAACCACAAATAGATGTTAAGGAAAATATGAGCTTTATTTAGACTTACAGGTGGCTTGTGTAACGAAGTGTTGTGTATGTTATCGAAGTAGATTCCCATTACACTATCATCTATCCTGCTTTTCACATTTCTATACACTGTTTTTTATCTGTGCTTCTTTCTCATATAAAACCTTATTTTAATAGATTTTGTATTATTATAAACTTAACGAAATGCAATTTTTGTATGAAATATTTATTACAAAATATTATCATTCACCATTGATACCCACTATCAAGCGCACATAACTGGTGACAGGGTTCAGATTTTATATTTGTCTAAAAGCGGAATATTATTCATTTACTGTTTTACTACTTCTTAACAAAACTACATTTTCCCCAAAAAATATTTTTACATAAAAAAATCTGCTTATAAAATTACTATATCACTATGTAAAGGAACAATATTTATCTAAAATTTTAACACCCTCAAGTAAGATTTTAACACGTTCGAAAAAAAAAATTATTGGCACAAAGAAACTGACACTATAGATAATAATGTACCTAACGTAAGATTATCTCTTTTGTTATCACTCTCCAAAATTGCTAGTAAATATACACCTACATAAAGGGGTATTCATATTAATTAATTATTTGGAACATAAAGAAAATTTTCAGTTATACTTTTCGGATTATATTTTTCCATATAATATGTGTTAATAAGAATAAATATAATATTAATGTTATGTACGCACTTACTAAAAGAACACAATAGTTAATATCTGCTTAACAACAAAAAATATATAACGACAGCTCCTTGCATCGGATTTGAATATTTAAATTTTTTATTGAAATATATACAGAATTTTAATTTCTAATTATTCTTATTAAAACCCAACATGAACATACAAACATATTAGGAAGTGATTAATTTATGTGTGCTTTGCAATATCTAGATTATATGTATGAGTATGTATTTTTATAAACGACTTCAGCTTACCTATAAATGTATTACCGTAAAGTATGTGTGCTTCCATATAAGCTTAAATAGGAATTCGATGATAATTTTCTCTCATAATTCTAGAAATGTTGGTAATGAAATATAGCTGTAAAGTATTTTATAAGCTATTTTACGCTATTTTACGGCCTAATTTATAGCTACGTTTTGATTCTTCTCAGCAAACTGTACCGGTACCATTAAAAAGCACCCGATCCTGTCTTTTCTTTATTTCAAAGCGCAAATATAAGTAAAATATAGAAGAAAATTGTTACTTCATTTATAGCAAATATAATTATGTGTACAGACAGATACCAGATAAAACAATTATATGCACATTTGGGTGTTGCTATTCTATGTCGCAATATAGATGAGCATATTATATTATGGTTTTCATTTTTAACTATATTCTTATAATATACTATAGTAAGCTAGAACAAGCTGTTTACTTTTCTCTTGATTACTTCTTGTATATTAATTTGCTAACCCAGTAAGCATCATTTCTATATACACAGAAATATGCTGAAGCATCACACCGTAGCTATAGAATCAATCATAAAATAATTTGTCGTGTTTACTGGATACATACTCTATATATTGTACATAATATTTAAAATAATTATAGCTGCAACAGTAAATAATAGGATTATATAAAATACTGGTTACAGTTTTCAATTTTGTATAGACATAATGATATGGCTTTCTAATGACTGTCTCACTTATTATAAGTTGCGCCGACCAATACAAAGTTGTTCAAATGTTATAGTATAAGTTATTTAAGATATAGTTTGATCTGTAAAAATCGTTCCTTTAGGTAACGTATTTATTTTAATAATAGTTTATATTGTAGCTTGAAAAGACTAACTTTGTTACTTTTAACACATCTATCCTATTGTCTACGTTTGATTGCTAAAATATATCAGCAAAATCAGAGTATTCAGCAGGCTGTAAGCAATTGACACAAGCATAATATACCTCAATTCCCTTACCTTATGAATTTTAAAATTTCTATTGATTCAATATCCTTATTCTTGTCTTGAATGGGAAAGTGACCAGTAAACAATATTGGTGAAAGCAGTGAAAGGTACGTTAATATTATAAATATACGTTTTGTATATCCCTACTCGATGATGACGTGCAAACGAGAATTGGATAGAATGACCACTGTGATTTAAATGTTGATTATGCGAAGTTTATGTGGAGTGTGGTGTTGAAAATAATGAAAGATATTTTACGGTTAATTATAAAATTATATGTTTATTTAACCCTAGAGCTCAAAATACTGGCAATGTAAATGTTTTTATATGAAAAAATTTAAGAGTATTTATTTTGGTGTTATGTAAATAATTGTTTTTCATCATACCCGAATCATAACATCATTTGTATTATTTATAGGCATTGGTGCATATCATGTGTATAGAGCAGATGATTAATCAAATAAATTAGAAGAGAATTATAGTTGACGACGATGTTTCATTTAAAAAATATATAGAGCGACAAGATACGACTTATTAGTCACAAAGTACTCTGTGAACCTGACTACTAGTAATTGGCTAATGGACATTTGCAACTTCAAACAAAGAAAGCTACAAATGCGTTGTCACTTCTAAGGACTTAGATGGTATGGAATGCCTCACAGCCTGTAATTATAATGGCTTTCGGTACCCTTCCGACCGCAACACATCAAGCACTATAATTTGCGGCAGAAATGAGTATGGGGGAGTCCATCTCGTACCTACCTAGGCAGAAAAGGAGTTCTATCACCTAGTAAAAAACCACTTAGATAATAGATCTAATCGATGTATGATAAATGAGGCTGTGTAATAGCGGCGTATGAAAATCCACTACCCGATACCATCCCGTGAGTCTCATAGGAGGCGACAGACGATGATGGGCAGCAGCATCTTTCTAATTAATAACTCCAAATACTAAAAACTGCGGTTGCCGACCTGCCTGCCAAGCGTGACAACTATTGCAAATATTCCCTTTATGAAGGCAACTTATGGGGAGGTCTATGCTCAGCACTTGACTTTTGATAGGTTGTTATGAATTAACGGATGAATCTATTGGATATTCACGTGTCATTCGCATGCAGTACAGTGTACATGCACAAATTGCCCACACTCCTGTCGCTTTGTGCTCGTGACGTTACCTGAAACTGCGTAGAAAACTACATGCTCGTTTCTTTTTTGTTATCATCAGTTCCTAAAAGTCAATTGCTGGATACGAGTCTCTCTTATTGTAGAGACCACGCTTGGTGGTTTACCGATCGCAGTACTGGACGTTTCGCACTTTTGACACTGCTTCCCGACGCCAGTCTGGGTATTTTAAGCATTTTAAACGAGACAATTAAACCGCCATCTGTCGGTAGCCATAAGATCTTTTGGCATATTCGAAAGCTGCATCTTACGATGTTTCGCACTTTTGATACTGCTTCCAGACGCCGGTAGGATATTTAAGCATTGTGTAAACGAGAAGATTAAACCGCCATCTGTCGGTAGCGATAACATTCTTTTGGCATATTCGATAGTCGCCTCTTACGACATCTTTGGGACGGAATGGAGTGATAGAATGTCTTACTCCGCACCATGCAGCAAAAGTTTTTTGTTTGGATGCGCTGTATTCCTTTTTGTTCCCATATCCGACATTGCACACGAGGTTACCGCCGCATTAATCGCACAAGTGTTGCATCGGATAAAGAGTTAGCACGAGTGAATGGCTCTGTGTTTATGTATACACTTATAATCTTATACAATTTACGACATTGATTATCTAAACTAGTTTCGGCGATTTTTACCGGGATCAAAATTGACCAGAAGACCGTTATCATTAGACGACCTATTACCGTCAGTATTGTGTATGTAAAGAACCCAAGTTTACAAGCAACCCAAAACATTGGCACGGTAGTATCTATAATATGCTATTTGGTAGTAAGTATCAAAGAAAGAAGTAACATGGAACGAAAGCAAAATAAAATCAACATTTTATAGAATTTCTTGTAGAAAACATGTTTAGAAAAAATTAAAACTTAATATTTAATCAATAATGAACAAACGGCAATCAGGCAAAAGAAAAGAACCCAAGTGGGTGGCCTAGTATCGTCAGACATAAGGTTTCTTTCCCGCCCTATAAAACCAAAACTAGGAGGACGACAGAGACAAAAACACAAAGCCGTATACTATAACTAATATATTAAGAAAAAAAATAGCAAACAAGCTTTGGCAATAATAAGGGACACTTCGAAAAATCAACTTAAAAAATCTAACTACACTACACAATCCTCAAATCGACTAAAATATTTATCTACTATAATGTCAACCGTCAAAATGGCGTCGATAAAGCAGTGCTCTTTTGACCCTTTATTATTTGATTGACTAATGAAGAGCTATCGTATCACAAAGCCATCTATGCAAACAATACTGTAATTTTTGAGTTACAAGAAAACGATCATATTACCCTCACGTACTACATAGCAAGACATTGGAAGTCAATGGACGCAAGCCACGCGTATTATGGCTGCAGCAAAAATGGATCGGCTCGACCGAAAAAGGAACACGCCCGCACAGAATACCAACGTGAAATAGCAGCATAGTGCTGCTCTATTTCGTATGATGAGTGACAAGGACCGAGCTTTCCTCCTCGACAAATTTTTACTGTTAACCGAGGTATTCCATCTGCTTTTGATTCTTAATCGAGGTTAAATTTAGGTGTAAAAAGCCACAGCATTCACTCACCATTAGGTGGATTGTGTGATCCTTTATCACCATTACTTCTATGAAAAAGATGGATTTTATTTTGTGGTGGTCACGGACCTAACCATCCGCCTCTATACATGAACATCAGGGCTCTATCTAATAAATGTTATAGGTACAATACAATCGACAAACTTGTCAAAATAAAAGTGTTATAATTGTCAAATTGTACAGTACCTAAGTAAGTTCAACTTCGATCGAGAGGTCAATCGACGGATTCCACTCGGTTGAGCAGCATTCGGGAGATTACGACACATCTTCTAGTCAGGTATACCTTAAAACTGCTGGCCGTATGAGAAAGCTCAAGGTCGCTCAGCGAGCCATGGAAAATGCTATGCTTGGGGTTTATCTACGTGATAAACTTAGAAATGAGGATATCCGCAGTAGAACCAGAGTAACCGACATAGCCCAACGGATCAGTAAGCTTAAGTGGCAATGGGCTGGCCATATAGCTCGAAGAACCGACAACCGCCTCGTACCGTACCAGTAGACGAAGTGTGGGGCGGCCCCCCACTAGATGGAGTGACGACCTGGTAAGTCATGCAGGAAGTCGATGCATGCAGGTGGCTCAAGACCGTGCTTTGTGGCATTCCTTGGGGAGGCCTATGTTCAGCTGTGGACTTGTGAAGGGCTGTGATGATGATAATGATGAAATAAAACACCAAAAATAAATGTAACATGTGATATATTTCATTTCAACGCTACAATATTATATTTGTAAACATAAAATAGTCTATTTACATAAATTATTGCAAACCTTAAATAAAATCACAACATAAACCGGTGGCATCCACAAACCGTTTTGTAAAATATAAATATAATCTAGTTAGAAGGTAAATAATGATTTATTAAATTATTATACATCTTCTAGACACGCTGGTTAATAATACATGATGATAGCGTTTATATTTAATTGAAATTCTAGTTACAGTCGGAAAATAGAACAAAATCAAAAGACAAAAATATAAACTTGTAACTGAACATTTATTTCATCTGTACCTTGTCATCATTAAAATATTTTTAATTGGAGTACTTTTACGTCAATCCGAGGCATAAATTAATAAATAAGTGAGGACGGCTTTGAAAAATATTTTGGACATTACCGGTAGAATTTGAGACTTCAAAAAAATTAACAATTTTTAAAAACTATCTACCAAACTATCTCTATGTTACATTCAATAATTTCAGTGTTTATTTATATCAAGGCCGAAGTTATTAAAAAAAAAAACAGAATAAAAAGGAATACAAAAGCAGTGAAACGTGAACAATGTTTGATGTATTATGTATTATTATGAAGGTAAAAGTTACTGCCTACATCTACGCCCCACAGTAGGACATATGCCCTTCTCAATTCCGGAGAAAGGACTTTTTGGAGCAGGAACGAGCCAGCCGCGATGTCCATTGCGTGTAGGCGGACTTCACATACTCTTGAAATATATTTAATGTCTCAGATATGAGAACATAACGTTACTATTAGTTTGAACATGTATTAATAATTTAAATATCAAATATAAATATATTTTATATTATAATATCCTGCGTCAAGGATAGTTTTACTATCAATTTACTATTTATGAAACTGAAATTCCTATAGAATAATTGGCGAATGTATTACAAACGATACTTATATTAGTACTTAATAAATTTTTATTTAGCGTCAATAATACGACTGGATTTTTTTTCATACATACGTATTGTATTTGAACTTTTTTTTAAATAATGCAATGTTACGAGTACGTTAAAAACTGAAAACTATTAAAATAATATTTTTTTAATACTATCTTTGATAATATTATAGATTATAGAGTACTGTAATAATGATAACTCAATAGAGAGTGGGTATAAATATGTGTAGACCTTTATATTATGCCCTCTTGTTTCAATATAAAATATCAATACAGTTTACAGTAATTTTACTCTTAATGTGATATGCACTAAAGTAGATAAGTGTTGTTAGGCAAAGCAGTTATCAAATAAACGTATCTATTATAATTTTATGCTTTACTCGTTGATTCCGACAAGTTGTAGTTATTTTATGCAGATAACGTGAATGCCCTATATACAGGTTGGGCCAAACATTTTTGCAAATAGCAACACTTGATTTCTTAAGAACCGTTAGAGGGAGGGGCACGCGGGTAGCGGGGAATTCTTCGTCGCTTTACGCAATTTCAGTCACGATGGAGCGCTTCACGGGACAACAGCGTGCTTTTTGTGTAAAACAATTTTACAAAAATAACGATTCCTACGTTACTGTACGACGCCTATTTAGAATTGAATTACGGACTACGCCGTGTGAGTGTCCAAGTGTTAATTTAATCAAAGCTTGGGTCAAGAAGTTCGAGCAAACGAGATCGACAACGAATATTAAGCAATCAGGGCGGCCACGTTAAAGAAGAAGCGATGAGAACATTCGGGAGGTTGAAATTTCCGTAAGGAACGATCCAGAGTCATCTACGCGTAAGCGTCTGCTGCAAATTTGCACCTAGACCTCAAACTACACCCATATAAGCTTCCAATTGTGCAGGAGATGAAACCAAATGATTATATTCAACGTAAGTTATTGGCTGACACTATGCTGGAGCGATTCTCTAGCCTTGAGAATGTATTGTTTACGGACGAGGCCCATTTTCACATCAATGGGCACGTAAACGAGCACAATTGTCGATATTGGAGCAGAGAAAACCCTCGCCTTAAACACCAAAGGCCACTTCATTCACCTAAAATGACAGTATTAGCTGCTATATCAGCAAAAGGCATAATCGGGCCGTATTTCTTTGAAATTAATCAAGGAAATAACGTACCTGTGAACTCAGTGGAATACGTGAAGAGTTTTTGACGCCACAGTTACATGAGTTTGAAAGATACAACAGCAGGACTTGGATCAACAAGATGGAGCAACATGCCAAACGTCAAATGTGGCTTTACCGGCGGTCAAAGAAATGTTTCCTAACAAATTGATTTCTCGCAGAGGTGATATTCCTTGGCCTCCAAGAAGCCCGGACCTTACACTTTGCGATTTTTTTCTTGTGGGGATACCTGAAAAGTCGAGTGTACCTCAATAAACCGACAAGTGTATCCCAATTAAAAGAAAACATCAACGAGGAGATATCCGCGATCCCTCGCAGCATGTGTCGGCGAGTTTTCCAAAGTTTGCGTAGTCGATTGCAAGAGTGTCAACGACGAGACGGAGCACATCTCGACGATGTCATTTAAAAAAAAAACACTAAACGTTTATTACGTTAAATAACTGATCAACAAAATAACATTTGTAGTTTTATTTCTATTCATGTTTCATATGTGCAAAAATTTATGGCCCACCCTGCAGTATATTATCTATGAATGTGAATTTGGTACAACTGATAGCAATTGATAGTTTTAGGGAAGAAGAAAATAGATAGTCAATTCGTCCTTATAATAGCGTCTTTTTGTACTTGTACTTAAGCACAAAACAGTTTTCGACAAAAAAAAAGAGTATCCACAATATAATATATCTAATCACTTAGTACTTTAAAAAATGCAGTACGGATAACAAAACTATTTTTTTATGGATTTTATAAATGTATAGGTAGTCTATATAATAATTTAAAATAAACGCAATAAAATCCATACAATTTTTTTTCAATGTGTATAATATTATTCGCGAATATATTATAAGAAATCATAATACCGTACGGCTATGAAATCGATATATTTTGGATAGTCTGTCCACACAATTTTATTTTCGGATATATTTGAAATCACAAATTTGGAAGGTGTTAAACATTATTTTTAGAATTCACAAATTAGATAATCTTAAAACACTGGTGCTGGTAAAATTGTAAATTACAACATTATTTTCGGTGATAAAATCCAAAAAAATGACAGATTCGAGAAGCATCTTTTTCTTTTATGTTTTTATAGGACAAGGGTGACAAGCAAGCACACAGTCCACCTGATGGTAAGAGGTTACTGTTCATTTAGCATTTGATAACTTCTTTGCTTCGTATCCACTAATGCAATACCTTTATGAAAAAGGGATTTACTCCACAGCAACAGTAAATTTGAACAGAGCGGATTTACCAAAGTTTATGAAACCCATCAAAAATGATAAAAAGAAAGAAAAAGAACGGAAAGAGAAACTAAAACTTACAAGAGGACAATATATATGGAGAGTGAAAAATGACGTAGCATTCATGGTTTGGAAAGACACGAAAAATGTGCATTTTTTAAGTACAGCATTTCACCCTAAACAAAAAACCGAGTGTCAAAGAACTATGAAAGATGGTTCCAAGAAAAAAATCCCCTGTCCTCTGGCAGCGGCTGAGTACACAAAGAGGATGGGAGGGGTGGATAGGTTTGACCAAAAACGTGGTTCCTATGAAGTTGGTCGCCGAAACAGACGTTGGTGGTGTCGAATCTTTTATTTTTTGATTGACTTAGCTATCACTAACGCGTACATATTGTACTTGACTTCGAGTAGAAATCCAGTAAAGCTGACAAATTTGCAATTTCGCGTAATGTTAGCCAGGTCACTTATCAGCGACTACTCGTCGAGAAAAAGGAGCTTAGGTAGCGCACCTAATTTTGTCGCCAAGAAGAATCGCGTCGCGGTCAGTCCTCACTATCAAAAACCTGTAGGAGTTCCTGATGATATCCGATACAAAGACGTCGGAATACACCTGATTGACAAGTCTAACACGCGGTACAGGTGCCGTTTGTGCAGTACTAAAACAAATAACAAAAAAACCTATTTCTCCTGCACGACATGCAAGGTATTTCTTTGCGCTTATCCCTGTTTCAGTCAATTTCATCAGAAACCTTAAAAATCATTTCAGTTTTTGTAATTGTATTCAAGTAATTATAAGAGCCAAAGTTGATTGATCTCAAAAAAATAAACCTAATTATAAGAAGTATAGAGTTAGAGAAAAGCATTCCTATATTTAGTAAACTCTTTCTAACTGAAGATATTTAAGTTTGAAGACATCTATTGTCCCTTTTTAATAATATTTGTGATTTTAAGTAAATAAATATATTGTAACAAACTACATTGTCTTTAATTTACTTAAATTATGCCACTTTACTGCTACCTCGGATGGGCAGAGGGACATATTGTGCCACCAATTTTTCCGTTTATTTTCCGAAGATTTTCCGAACTGAAAAACTCGCAAAAATGCTTATATGTGTGTCCTTAACAACATACTAAAATTTCATTTTCGAACCTTTTCTGGTTCTCTCTGCCTTATAAAGGGTTAAGTAGTATCGGTTCGGGAATTGCCGGTGGTAAACAATTTCACATAGAAGTTGTAAGAAGAAGAAAACTCCTAGTAAAACGCACAGTGGTGGACCGCCAAGCATCCAGATGTGTTAATTTTGAATACCACCTGAATAACTATTCGGTCCAGTACAAATTATCATACATTGACATTTTGGTGTGTAGTGCCGGCGTACTAATATCCACTACCCTTTATCATTCCGTGGGTGTCTTCAGAAGCGATGAAGAACACTGAAACAGGAGATGGGCGGCAGCATCTTCCTTATAACAACCGAAACATAATTAAAAAAATTGCGGTTGTCAACCTGCCTACCAAGCGTGGCAACTATGGTAAAACTGAGGCAATCTATGGGGAAAAATCCGTCTATCGATTACAATATATTTTTGCCATAGAAAATCGAGCCTAACTTTAAAGTTTTGAATTAAGTAATTTTTTTCATTTTCATTTTTCATTTTATAACAAACATTTTCTGTTTGATTATTTTTAAAATTAAAAATTTTTAGTTATATTTGTTGAGTTTTAATTTTTTTTGACGCTGTTATATTTTCTCTCAAAAATTTTCATCACATATCACACAAAGCAATGCATATAAAGAAATACGTAAAAACAGATAAAAAATTCACCAACTAAAAATATTTTATTAAAAGAGACGTGGTGATTGTAAAATTGTAAACTGTACCCTATTGAAATAGCTACCGAATACCAATTACAGCAAAAAAAAATATTAGAGCAACGAATGTACATTAAACTTTTATTTATATACTTAACTCAATATAAAATAGTTGAATATTTGCCTCTCGTAGTTTTAAAATTTTCACCACTTTCAGGCATGCTTCAGAACAAATTAATGTCCACAAACAAACAAACCACAACTTCAATATTGGAAGCTTAGCTGTTTGAATATGGACATCAACTAACCATTTAACACCAATTGTAACAACCCACTTACACAAAAGGCATACATACATGAATAGATACCAACTTTGACACCATACAACAAAGCTTCTGTTAAATCTAGCTTAACAAGCCCACTTTATCTTTACGCCGTTAATTCGTTACAGGACAGACAGAGTCAAACATTTCAAAACAAGTTCTAGTACAATTCTGATACAATCTCCGCATTTTCAATTTAAAAAATTACATTTATTATACAAATAAGTTTTTTTGCCTTTTCTACCTATAAAAACATGGACACTAGAAATGGCAGCAGTCGTGTACTTTTAAAATCCCATAACAGCACCTTTAAACGTCTTCTGTCCATTCCATTTGATAAAAGATCCTATTACCTTCTAGATAAGGGCTAATATCATATAGTCTCGACTATTCCTTTTCGCTTGTGTCGTGGCGCTTCACCGGAGATGAAGGAAGTCTCCTCTGATGACTTACTTACCACCTTTGGTACTTGAGTCGATGTACTCGGTTGGCTCTAGAATTGTACAAATAAAGTTTTAATTATACGTGTAAATTATACAATATGTAAAAAACTCCTGCTCGATCCGTAAGTGCTTTTTGATTAGATATAGTAATATGATTCAGTTCATGTCATACTTTTTAGAGAATTAATAAAAAAACACCCCGCAAATAATAAAATAAAATGATTTCCCCATTTAATTTTTTATTCCTCGCTTCGCCTTCGGGTTACAATATCACCACACGTTGAAATATACCGTCGCAGACGACAAGTGTTCTTATAGATGTGTTTTAAAGGTGACAAGCGAGCACCCAGTATACCTGAAAGCAAGTAGATATTGTGGCCCATAGACATCACCCATGGCCCCTACACCCACGTAGGTATGTGGTCCTTTAATTATAGGCCGACTTCAAAAAGAAGCAAGTACTCAATTATACGGTTTCTTTAATGTACGGGGACGTGACATAGCAACCTTCAATACAACCATAATAATAGTTCATTAACCAATTTTTGTGATTGTTAATATAACAATTAAGTTTCATTTAAATTCTTCATAGTTAAAGCCGGATTATATTTTGTTAAAAAAACAGTGTTTGTGACCTGCTTAGTAGAGAATACATTTTAGCATAAAATCATGTTTTCAAAAAATGTCAAAAATGTTTTTTTTTTTTGTTCAATATTTTGCGTAAAGAAGTAGTTTCAATAAAATTCTATGAAACAAATAAAAAATCTAAAGTAGATAGGTTCCGTAAATTTATTGTAAATCATTAAATATATATCAGACAAACTCTCACAAACGTAAATAATGTACATTCAAAATGTATTAAATTGTAAATCTCTAAAATGACAACGTAAGTGAACTTTCATTTTGATGGCACGATAACTAACCAGACTTGATATATGCAAACTGATGACAGGGAACAGTTTGGATGTTTTTTTTTATTGTTATTCAATAAACATGGTATGGTTGATAAACGAGCACACGTTCCACCTGACAGTAAGTGGATGCCATATACCATAGACCTCTATCCTCAATTAAGAATCAAATAATAAATGTGTTGTCACCCCTGAGGACTAACATATAAAATAATAAAAAGGTCACAAGTGGATAGGCATCTCAGTTTCGTGGGCGTTTTTAGAGTAGATTAAGGTAACCCGGGAATATGTAGATATTGTGGTTATCAATGTATGGCATATGGATATTATGTTGTCTTTGTCGGTAACGATCACCACAACCTCAAATTACTTTCTTAAATTATCAGATATCCACGAAATAGTACAAAGTAGTACTATTTCACGCGCTTCTTATGCCTATGCGATATTGTCGTGTGTGTGTGTGTGTGTGTGTGTGTGTGTGTGTGTGTGTGTGTGTGTGTGTGTGTGTGTGTGTGTGTGTGTGTGTGTGTGTGTGTGTGTGTGTGTGTGTGTGCGTGTGTGTGTGTGTGTGTGTGTGCGTGTGTGTGAGTGTGTGTGTATGATAGCACTGCGAGGGTGCTGGGGGCAGCAAGTCCTGCCACCGAGACGTCATTTCAATAAAGCAAAGAGACAGAGAGTTGCGTTCCGAACGGAGATCCCGCGACCTCTCGCTGATGGTGAACACCGTGGGATTTTAGCCGGTAGGAGTCTGACATAACCTCTCCGTTACCTCCGAAGCCAAAGGAACCATGAGTATTTCCCCCACGATAAAAAAGGATGCAGTGTGTAAGATATAGGGACAGTTTTATTTATTATTTCTAGTTGTAATCCATTATTCATTAGAACCTATAAAAGTTTATAGATTGCCTTATAGGGAGGATTTTGCCATAGTTGCCACACTTTACAGGCGGGTTGGCAACCGCAGTTTTATTATTTTGATTTGTTATCAGGAAGATGCTGCTGCCCATCAACTGTTTCAATTTCCCTCCGTCGTCTCTTACGGCACCCAGGGGACGATATTGGCTAGTAGTTATTCTTACACCGTCACTACATGGTCAACGGTACCATTTGTGTTATTGCACAAATAACGTTATCGCAATTTAATCTTCAAGGTGATGGGCAAAACACAAACCTGAGTCACGGTAACAGGCGTGGCTGCTATCGCCATGTTCCTTCTTATATCTTCTAGAGGTATCTCTTCTGAACGAGCTCTAGGCGAACCCTCGCGTGAGCAGTGAGTGCTGCTGCTTCTCGACACACTGCTGAAAGTGAAAAAGCTAATAATGATATCAGTAAGGTTTCATAATTTTAAAGAAATAAAAAAATTACATCGTCAAAGCAAAACATAAGACAGTAGCTTATTTTATTAAATTAAGCTAACTTTAAAAAAAGCTAGTAAGTGACGGTCTTGGTATTGAGCACTGAAATTAAGAAAACAAATTCGACGTGATATTCTTCAATGTAAGTATAATTATAACAAAAAGTAAAAACCAACTCCAAATTGCTAAAAAAGAAGTTATTTATTTGCTACCCATAGGGGTGGTATAACCTATTTAATAAAAAAGATCATCAAAATGGATTAAAATTCTGCGAAAATATCGCGTAACATACATACAAAAAAAAACATACATTAGAATTGAGAACCTCCTCCTTTTCGAAGTCAATTAAAAAGTAAACGAAACTTTTGTGTGGAAAGCGGGACGTATTCAGTATAATCCGTAACGGTTGGTTTATTAATTACGCTAATCGCTAGCTTGATGAAATAAGAAAAGTGCTGATCTAGAAGTTTTATAAGTTAATGATACTTATGCTGCTTAAATCAATAAGATGACAGAACATTTTTTTGATCCAAGGTTGACTTTTAAAATATTCGCATGAATGATAACGACGTTATGATTTCTTTTAGGTCGCCATCTCGTAGATCACATTTTTGTTAATGTGTAAAACTGATGTACGTATCTGTTTATACGTAACTAATACATATTTTCTCCTTAAAAGTAAAATGAACGAGGCCTTTCTTAGAATTATGACAATAGTTTTAGTTATCTATATTGAATTTACAAACTTAATTTAAAGAATAAGGGCGCAATGTAAAGCGGAAAGCCACGTCAAGAGTTTTCATTTTTTGTCCCATTTTTTATTAATATGAAAAGCTGAGGCTTATCCACATAAATATTACATATTTTCTCTAAAAATGTAAAGTGGAGGAGGCATTTTCTCTTATTATATCAACAGTTATAGTTTTTTTCATTGAATTTACAAACTTAATTTTTAGAATAAGGGCGCAATGTAAGACGGAAAACCACGCTACATCAAGAGTTTATATTTTTTGTCCTATTTTAAATTAATATGAAAAGCTGAGGCTTATCCACATAAATATTACATATTTTCTCCGAAAAAGTAAATTGGATAAGGCATTTTCTCGTATTATATCAACAGCTATAGTTTACTTTATCGAATTTATAAGCTTAATTTACATTACAAGGATGTTTTATTTTCTTTTATTCATATTCACATACCTCAAATTCCCGCCAACATTGAAACAGAATGAGCATTACATACACCAGAATAAATGTAGCATCAAACACGACCACAAACCAGCAATCAATCAAACAAACAAAATTACCTCTCGCGGCTGGTGGTACGTTCGCGGTACACCACGATGCCGTCCTTCAGCACGTGTCCACTGGGCCTGCGTAGACGTCGCTCAGTGTCATCGCCGTCGGCACCTGATAAATACGTTAATATTAAGGACATATTTTTATAAACTAGAACCTTATAGAGTCATGCTGCAGCTATATTATTTCCACACGTTTCACGGATTGTCTGGGAAAGAACGCCAAAAGGCATTAAGTCTGCCCTTTGTTATTCATTTTATTAAGGTGTTTTATAATAACGTATAAATAAATAAATACTATGGTTGTAGCACGAATGGGTCGGCTCGATCGGGGAGGGACCACGCAAATAATACATAATTTATTATAATAATACATATTTATATTTCGACTCGTTTTGTATTAGCTTCCGATAGATAGATGTATACCATCGCGTAGATGCTAAAAGAAAAATAATCATTCTAGCGACGAGAAATTGTCAATCCACCTGCCAGGTGTTAAGGCAAAAACTTTTAAAGCAAATTAAGGCGAACCCTTCCATGTCCAGCAGTGGACGGGTATAAATGAATTACAGCGGCATGCCATACTAATGACGCTATAAGGGATTTCATTTTTAGTCACTGCTGTCACAGTCTAAGAAGAACATACAGTTAGTCATCGCGTTTGATGTTGTCGAAAAGCCGACATAAACAATAAATTGCTAGGGTTGTCAGAACGGGAAGTAATAAAAAAAACAGATTTCAATTTATTTCACGTTTAAACAAATTCCCGTGTATGTCGAAATTGATGAAACTTTAATTCTTTCTCTTTAAATGAGGACGACCCACAGTTACTTTACCGCACATGTAGTGTGAACCATTTTAATTTATTTACGTGACAGGACAACAATTATTTTTTTAATATAGAGTTTTGCAATAATATTATGAAGTTATTTATTCTCCATGCCATGTCTCTGCCTTATTTTTAAAAAAATATCAAATACCTGAAGATCTTCGAATTGCCGAGAGTCCAGGTCGTGTAAACAAAGGGCGGTGCCTCTGTGCCATTGATGGTGCGGAAATACCGGACACTTCTAATAGTCTTCCGATTTGCTGCATCTTCTTTTGTCGAGCTTTAGTCCGTCCCTATAAAAAAAATTACATATCACTTTAAAGTAAAATATTTATAGAGAATATTGGCAGGAACTTTACCGCCGGTGGATAGTTCCTCCTGTTTTATCGTTTTAAAAATAATTTGAGTTAGATTGAACGAGGAAAGAGTGACAAAGCAAATTTATGTTGCAGAAGTGAACGGAAGAGTCGATAAGGGACGCCGTAGACGAAAGTTTATCGACCAAATTGGCGATATATTGAAATGGACCAGATAAAGAGTGCCGTTAACCGACGAATTGTATGCGTAGAAGATATATGGATGTAAAGGAAGCGAGAGAGGTGTGTTAGTATCGTGCCAAATGGAAGTCCGTAGTCTCTGCCTACCCCACTGGGTGACAGGCGTGAGTGTTTATGATTATGATTATGAAATGGATTTGGATACGTTAGAGTGATGCGATTGTGTCTGCGCATGGGAATTATTAGTGGAAACGACTAAACAAACGCCGATATGAAATGATGATATTAGTCTCTAGTTAATTTGTCCGCTTAGGCACCTTAAAAACTTGAGATACTGTTGTCATCGAGTGTCTGCTGGCTTAAGCTAGTGTCGAAATATCACAAAAACTCCACAATGTGAAGCATCAACATATTGTGGAGAAGTTATTGAACTAAATATTATGAAGGATAATTTCCTTATACTTGACACTGGCAAAAGTACAACCGTGGACTCCACTACCAAAAAAAAAAAAACTCGTAGGACTGCACGTCAAAGGTTAAAACTTCTTAGCTTCACAAACTTGTAAACATTATTTTTTGGTTGTTAAGAAATATTTGTTTAGTAAGTTCATTTATTGCGCTGTTTTACGTGAAAAAGAATGATTATTATCTATATAATACCAACAAATTTATAAATACACATCAATTTTGTAAAATTTAATCAATTGGATTTTCAACATTACTTTCATCAATTTTATGTATCTGAGCGTGACGGTCACGCGAGTTCAGTGCTTTTTCCCCATCCCCATCCCCATCCAAAAAGTTCCCAACGTGCCTAAAGAAGTTTTCACTTAAAAAAAAACTACATTTTTTACACCAACCGAGTTCGATGTACACGCGTTGAGGCAATATGGGTTGGGAAATAAAAAAAAAAACAGAGACTTCGCAAAGTCGGGCGATATGCTTGGAGCAGCACGTCGGAATATTTCCTGCTCTACAAAAACTTCTTTTAGAAATCCATTACTTTTGAGTGCAGTAGTGGGGACTCATAACACTGATTTCAAAAAGACGTTCATTTGTCAACAGCAACGTTAAGTCTACGCATAAAAATAGAACCAGTCTCTCAACAAACCCATATCCGATATCACGCTTATAGGATGAAGATAGAAAGTTAGAGACGATCGCCATATTTTTGACTGAAATTCGAACCTAGAGACACAGTATTCATGAACTCCATCCACTATTATTTAAAAACAAAACAAAATCAAGAGTTTAAAATATTTTAGCATACCTTTGTGAGCCTCTGCTTCGCAGCCATACTACGTATATGGTCGTCGAACTTAAATTTGGCCCGTAAGAGAACGGTACGGGCCAAGGCGCCGCTCGATCCAACACGCGGCTTGTGAATTGTTAATTGTAAACAACGGGGGTCGTCTTTATCGCCTTGTATCTAAATAAAATATATAACAAATCGTATTTTAATACATATAAATGTGTACTTACATGATTCTAATTTAATACATGTAAATAGTGAATTACATATAGAGAGCGTTCTGACAGCCCATTTCGTCCCGTGGGTGTCGTAAAGGAGACTACAGGAAATTCCATAAAATGTAATAGCTTCCGATGGGTAACAGCATAACCATCTCGTTTATATCTGACGTAAAATAATCAGATCGGCGACGTGCGAAGCGGTCAAAGGTGCGATATCATCGATCCGCCTGCCAAGCGTGATTGTAAAGACAAATCTTCCTACAACAGTTGATCTCTTTATGTTTATGTTAGCCTCATTATGTTATAAAAACAGAATAATTAATATAAATCCGTATAGAATCCGAACTTAGTGTTTATGTATCCCTAGCATCGATCACTAATAAAAAACTAGATACACAATCCCATGCAAAAGTTCTTTAAAAACTGTCGCCAATTGTATTGACGTAATTCTAGTTGAAATAAATATACAATAATGTAAATTCAATCTTAAATGCATTGCCTAAAGTTGTATTCACAAAGCTACGTACAAATTAAAGCGCACCCAAATGTTCGAGTGGGCGCTCATTCGGTAAGGACATTTTTGTCACTGATTGTGTATCTAGTTTTTTATTAGTGATCGATGATCCCTAGTTAAAAATATAACAATAACTTACTTCAAGATCCTGCAAGCTGCCGACCAGTTTCGCGACACCCCATCCCATTTTCTGCTTATCCGGTTCTACCAGAATTATTTGTATGTTATCTACTGCTAAGAATCTATGGTGCCACGTGCCGTCCTTCTGTGTAATATCGCAAGAAATGAGATCAGAATCATCTGTAAATGAAGACAAAAAAATCGAGTTATAATAATAACAATTTATTGACACAGAGAACATTGATCCATTACAAATTTAAATTTAGTTATAGCATTATAACAGAACGACAACTAGTTATGTCTTATTAAATTCGACCATCATAAATCTATGAAAAATCGCTAGCTTATCTAACTAATGCCACAGTCTAGAGACCTTACAGTTGTGAAACGCCTTTGATGTCCGGCGATGCCGCCGCCCGGGTAGGTATTTACACGGCCAGCGTGTATGCTAGGGTTTGCCAAGATCAATTTTATTACTACAATAATAAACTCATCTACAAGTGTTGCACTGCGAAATATTTTCGTGACACTTTCTTTTTATTGAATTTTTCAGTTTTGGTTTTCAAATTAAATTATGTAGTGTATTCGGATAAACAATTTTATCCAAAAATAAATAGGGTAACATAAGCCGTGGCCGTCATTTGAATTCAATTTTACTTAGTAACTCATATAACTATAACAGTAATTCACCATTATAGACATTATATTTTTCAAAAACGTAGTATTATATATATATTTAATTTTAAGTAAGTACTATATAACACGCGCCAGCCGCATGTATTGTCTATCAGATTCAGTGAAGTGCGCTAGCACAAGGTCGGTCCGCCCCCTGCCCCGCAGTGCCCCCACCGTTGCTCTGCACAAGTACGTTCGTTTCCTAACTGTAAAGTCTAAACTGTGCTAATGCATATGAGTAATAACTCATATAAACATAGTTGGATAGCGATCCAATTCCTCAGCCAAAGTTAAAACAAAGCAATTCATACTATCTATTTTACTCTAGGATATAAATATAACAACATTTAATCTAAAATCAATACGAAGACGCAAGTTATAAGGGTAATCGACACGACTAATAATAAATTAATACACCATTTATTTCAGTTTGTAACCTTATGTAGTTTCACAACTTGGCTGTTTTTTTTTTCACCGACTTCAAAAGGAGACGGTACTAAATTCGACTGTATGTTCTTTTGGAACGAAGTTCTTTATCGGACGGTATGATTTGGCGGATGAGGACTAGACGACAAAGTGTAAGATTTTTCCGTCACGACCCCATCTGACGTAGTGTGACAGCCTGGCAGTTATAAGGAAGCGAGATGGAATAATATCCATCTCCTCACTTTTTCTTATCTTGCCATGGCGCTTCATTTTAATAGACGCTAGTAATTCATATATTTGTTTGTATTTGTTAATCAATAATATAATACGTTTATCAATAATAATATACTACGAAATGAACTTCTGTTCCAACCGAGGTTCCACGACACTACGCGTGTTTTTTATGTGTGTTTCCTCATAACTTTTTCTGGGTGAACTGATTTCGATGATTCTTTTTATATGAAAGCTGCTTCTCATGAAGCATCAACATATTGTGGAGAAGTTATTGAACCAAATATTATGAAGGATAATTTCCTTATACTTGACACTGGCAAAAGTACAACCGTGGACTCCACTACCAAAAAAAAACTCGTAGGACTGCACGTCAAAGGTTAAAACTTCTTAGCTTCACAAACTTGTAAACATTATTTTTTGGTTGTTAAGAAATATTTGTTTAGTAAGTTCATTTATTGCGCTGTTTTACGTGAAAAAGAATGATTATTATCTATATAATACCAACAAATTTATAAATACACATCAATTTTGTAAAATTTAATCAATTGGATTTTCAACATTACTTTCATCAATTTTATGTATCTGAGCGTGACGGTCACGCGAGTTCAGTGCTTTTTCCCCATCCCCATCCCCATCCAAAAAGTTCCCAACGTGCCTAAAGAAGTTTTCACTTAAAAAAAACTACATTTTTTACACCAACCGAGTTCGATGTACACGCGTTGAGGCAATCTGGGTTGGGAAATAAAAACAGAGACTGCAAAGTCGAAGGATATGCTTGAGCAGCACGTCGGAATATTTCCTGTTTCAAAAAACTTTTAGAAATCCATTACTTTTGAGTGCAGTAGTGGGGACTCATAACACTGATTTCAAAAGACGTTCATTTGTCAACAGCAACGTTAAGTCTACGCATAAAATAGAACCAGTCTCTCAACAAACCCATATTCGATATCACGCTTATAGGATGAAGATAGAAAGTTAGAGACGATCGCCATATTTTGACTGAAATTGAACCTAGAGACACAGTATTCATGAACTCCATCCACTATTATTTAAAACAAAACAAAATCAAGAGTTTAAAATATTTTAGCATACCTTTGTGAGCCTCTGCTTCGCAGCCATACTACGTATATGGTCGTCGAACTTAAATTTGGCCCGTAAGAGAACGGTACGGGCCAAGGCGCCGCTCGATCCAACACGCGGCTTGTGAATTGTTAATTGTAAACAACGGGGGTCGTCTTTATCGCCTTGTATCTAAATAAAATATATAACAAATCGTATTTTAATACATATAAATGTGTACTTACATGATTCTAATTTAATACATGTAAATAGTGAATTACATATAGAGAGCGTTCTGACAGCCCATTTCGTCCCGTGGGTGTCGTAAAGGAGACTACAGGAAATTCCATAAAAATGTAATAGCTTCCGATGGGTAACAGCATAACCATCTCGTTTATATCTCACGTAAAATAATCAGATCAGCGACGTGCGAAGCGGTCAAAGGTGCGATATCATCGATCCGCCTGCCAAGCGTAATTGTAAAGACAAATCTTCCCTACAACAGTTGATCTCTTTATGTTTATGCTATCCTCATTATGTTATAAAAACAGAATAATTAATATAAATCCGTATAGAATCCGAACTTAGTGTTTATGTATCCCTAGCATCGATCACTAATAAAAAAATAGATACACAATCCCATGCAAAAGTTCTTTAAAAACTGTCGCCAATTGTTTTGACGTAATTCTAGTTGAAATAAATATACAATAATGTAAATTCAATCTTAAATGCATTGCCTAAAGTTGTATTCACAAAGCTACGTACAAATTAAAAGCGCACCCAAATGTTCGAGTGGGCGCTCATTCGGTAAGGACATTTTTGTCACTGATTGTGTATCTAGTTTTTTATTAGTGATCGATGATCCCTAGTTAAAAATATAACAATAACTTACTTCAAGATCCTGCAAGCTGCCGACCAGTTTCGCGACACCCCATCCCATTTTCTGCTTATCCGGTTCTACCAGAATTATTTGTATGTTATCTACTGCTAAGAATCTATGGTGCCACGTGCCGTCCTTCTGTGTAATATCGCAAGAAATGAGATCAGAATCATCTGTAAATGAAGACAAAAAATCGAGTTATAATAATAACAATTTATTGACACAGAGAACATTGATCCATTACAAATTTAAATTTAGTTATAGCATTATAACAGAACGACAACTAGTTATGTCTTATTAAATTCGACCATCATAAATCTATGAAAAATCGCTAGCTTATCTAACTAATGCCACAGTCTAGAGACCTTACAGTTGTGAAACGCCTTGATGTCAGAGACGCCGCCCGCGTAGGTATTTACGCGGCCAGCGTGTATGCTAGGGTTTGCCAAGATCAATTTTATTACTACAATAATAAACTCATCTACAAGTGTTGCACTGCGAAATATTTTCGTGACACTTTCTTTTTATTGAATTTTTCAGTTTTGGTTTTCAAATTAAATTATGTAGTGTATTCGGATAAACAATTTTATCCAAAAATAAATAGGGTAACATAAGCCGTGGCCGTCATTTGAATTCAATTTTACTTAGTAACTCATATTCATATAACCATAACAGTAATTCACCATTATAGACATTATATTTTCAAAAACGTAGTATTATATATATATTTAATTTTAAATAAGTACTATATAACACGCGCCAGCCGCATGTATTGTCTATCAGACTCAGTGAAGTGCGCTAGCACAAGGTCGGCCCGCCCCTGCCACGCAGTGCCCCACCGTTGCTCTGCACAAGTACGTTCGTTTCCTAACTGTAAAGTCTAAACTGTGCTAATGCATATGAGTAATAACTCATATAAACATAGTTGGATAGCGATCCAATTCCTCAGCCAAAGTTAAAACAAAGCAAGTCATACTATTGTACGAGCTTGGGATTCGAGACATTAAAACTGCTGAGTGAATACAAAATTGACACTTTGTAATTAAAGTGTCAATTTTGGTAATTCACGGCATTCACAACACTAATTACAACTTAAAACCACACTAATTATAAAACACAATTGTACTACTGATCACTTTAGTTCGCAGTTGTATCGCTTCGAAGTATTCGCTTGTATCGCCAATTCAATACTGACTCCGGTCGCGGTCTATACCAGCCTTATATATAACCTCAGATAGTTTCCAGAACCTTCTACTGTAGAAACATCTAGAATGTTCGAGTACATATCGGTCCCGATTGACTAGAAGTCGACAGTTCTAGAAAGTTCTTCCATGAAAATTTCTAGAAGGTTCTTGACTCTCTTAGTTCTGCTAACTGATACTAGAGGGCGCTAGTGGTAACTAGTGTCGCCATGTACCATTGTGGCGCGCAACACTATCTATTTTAATGTAGGATATAAATATAACAACATTTAATCTAAAATCAATACGAAGACGCAAGTTATAAGGGTAATCGACACGACTAATAATAAATTAATACACCATTTATTTCAGTTCGTAACCCTCATGTAGTTTCTCACAACTTGGTCAGTTTTACATTTTTTCTACCGACTTCAAAAAGGATACGGTACTAAATTCGACTGTATGTTCTTTTTGGAACGAAGTTCTTTATCGGACGGTACGGATTTGGCGGATGGGGGCTAGACGACAAAAAGTGTAAGATTTTTCCGTCACGACCCCATCTGACGTAGTGTAGACGGCCTTGGCAGCTATAAGGAAACGAGATGGAATAATCTCCCTCGCACGTTTTCTTATCTTGCCATGGCGCTTCATTTTAATAGACGCTAGTAATTCATATATTTGTTTGTATTTGTTAATCAATAATATAATACGTTTATCAATAATAATATACTACGAAATGAACTTGTTCCAACTGAGTGTTCCACGACACCACGCGTGTTTTTTATGTGTGTTTCCTCATAACTTTTTCTGGGTGAACTGATTTGATGATTCTTTTTATATGAAAGCTGGTGCTTCTCATGTAGTCCCATATAAATTTGATCAAGGTTTGACCAATAGTTTTTGAGTTATTCTTAATAATTTATATTGAAGTGAACAAAATGTTTAATTTTAATTATTAATTTTTATACATTGATTTTAGATTTGTATTATAAAAAATATAGAAGGAATAAGATTTGTTTCATTACTAGGAACTGTAAGGTTATTTACACAAAATTTGTTTTTTGCTTTCAGCTTAAAAAAAACATTTTACTAACCTAGCAAGAGACGATCATATAGTAAAGCTTATTCTAGTGGAGGTATAGAAACAGTTAAGACCACGTATTAAGCGATTATTGCAATCGCTTAATACATGGTCTTAACTGTTTCACAACTGTTAAACAACGGAGCATCTGCTGCTATGTTTCGGTTGGAAGAGATAGACTAACCAAATCTTAGTTCATATAGGCGACAACTACTATAATAAAGTAGGTTAGCAATTTAACGTTAGAACTAGTTTCACTAATTTGTTTAGCAAAAAGCATTCTCACTTTCAGAGTGGTCCCATATAAATTATTAGGTTTACCATACAATTTATCAGGTGATGGGAGTCCTTTTCTAGTTTAATGTGGGTAGGCACTACCCTCTTACATAATTCTGCCGTCAAGCAGCTGTGATTGCACTGCTGTGTTCCGGTCTTAGCTCGGAAGCTATAGAGCCAGTGTAATACAGGCTGCGAGGCATTCCAATATAGACCTCAGAGCTGACCAAGCATCAGTAGCCTTGTTTATTTGAAGTTGACTGTTATCCATGGATTAAAGTAGCCACTTACGTGTAGACTGTAAGTTCGTGTATCACATCAGTTTTATAAAAAAAAAATCAAGCATGTGATAATATTTTGGCGCTTCGGTCTACCGATGTTTTTTATTATACTATTCCGGTCTCTGAAGATTCTGCTGCCCATCTCGTGACTCAGTTTCCCTCTGTCGCCTCTCAAGCAATCCACAGGATGAAAAAAGGTAGTGTTTTCTTTTACGCCGCCAGTACACAGCAATTAGTTTAATTTATCGCTGGGGTTAAGTGAGTGTTAGCTCCTCCATCACTTGACTATGCTACTTACTGAGGTCCAAAACTTCTCCGACTTGAACGAATGGCGAAGGATTGGCTAGTGGCAACTGTGTTTCTGGCTTGCCGGTGAGTTTCAAATACAAATCTCGAATAAGAAAGAACGTCCTAATTGCCCGTCGGGCTCTTTCCATCTGCAACAGATAATGCCTAATAAATAAAATACTAGAATAAATAACATTACACAATGGAAAAGTAAACCGCTGAAGTAAAAAAAATTCAAACATAGTGAAACATAGACAGTTATTTCTCAAAAATATACGTAGTAAATTTAGGGGTAGCTGAAAAGTTTATTGGTCTAACTCTAAAGTTTAAGTAAGTAGTAACCGCTGAATGTATTTCAAGTTTCACATATTTACGAAATTTTATTTATTTTAGTTTTTTTTTAATGATAATAGGTATTGTATATTTTTATGTTATGAAAATTAATAATTTAGAAATTAAATATATTCCTCACCGCCATTTGTCTTATGGTTGTTGTAAGTCGAGTTAGGGAAATGTTAAGAAAATTCGTTATCAAGATTACGGATTGTAGTGTGTCTTTCTATATAAGACATACTAAAATACCTAGACGAGCGACGGATGAAATATTTAGATTTAGACGGAGGATCCACATGAGACTAAGCGTTCGATTCATTAATTCGACGTGAGTTTGCAAATCGGGCAAAATTATGCTGTTTTTCGGTACATTTTGTGACAAAACTAAACCAAATCAAACATACCTAATAACGCTTCGCGTTATGAGGCGTACAATATATGATTTATGTCTATTCATTGATATCGTTTTTTAGAATATTTCACAAGCTTACAAGTATGTTTCAACTTCTCGATTGCTGTTTACAAATGTTTAAAATATTCAAAACTGAACAACACAGAAGAACGTTAACTTCGTCTTTTGATACTACTAATGTAAAAAAAATATACATTACTGTACTGACCTCTCCGCTGGGCAACCGTTTCGCGAACGCTATGCCCGACATAGGTGTTCGTGTAGGCGGCAATAATATCGCAGCGTCCATACAAAGCCATTCAACGTTCAATGGACGTTTGCTCATTTCACAGTACCTGTAAAAAGGGGAGAAAAGGGAAGCGAGATTAACCTAGGCTTGTGTCAACACTTGATCCTATTTTCATGTAACCAATCGCCTAGAGTGGTAACATACATGATCAGATGTTAGCATGTCACTTCACAAAAAGCTTCTAATAAGCAGGCACAAGTTTCAATTATGAAGGGGTGGAAAATTCAAAGAAGATCCGTAATGCTTCAGCGTAGATCATGAACTTTACTGATATTACTTTCCATCATCGGTCTATATATTTCGAGTTTAGCATATACGAGATTTTATTCAAGACTGCAACTCCTAGCGGTTATTGAACTTGGCTCCAGTTGATAGCTTCCTACTATTCGAAATTTGTGGACGTGGTTTAAATTATGCAAAAGGGCATCATCATAATCACCATCATCATTCATACGATAGTATTCAGCTATCAGCGAGAGATTGTCTTAGATGTATCACATAATACAATGGGGTGATCTCTTCTCTCAAGTCACAACTTCACGCCAAGATCAAAATCACGTAAGTCACCTATATAATATTTAGTAGAGTTCGTAGCTATGACAGTTAATGACGTATTTTAAGCAAAAGTCATCTCTTTGTGTTGTGCCAATAAATATTTTAATTTTTTTATTTCTTTCTTGTATCATTATCATCACAGTGTAACGTTGGCTTTCTCCAAAGGCCGTCATAACGTACATTTCCGAGGCACCTTCATTCAATGACACGCTTGCTGTTAATAGGACTTTCCTTTCCCAAGGGTTACAAAACAAAACAAATTAATATATTAATAAATTGAACTAACTCGTCCTCAAACATATCAAGAAAGATGTCATCGCATTTGTAGAAGTTCCTCGCGAGCGCGGCGGCGCGGGCACGTAACGCGTCCGCGGCGGCGACGTGACGCGCGCCCACCACCCCGCTCGCGCCCTGCATGGCCACGCGCACCAGCCGCACGCTCAGTTCGCACGTCACCAGCCGCACTTTGCTTGCTACGGCACAACAAAACAGTTAATTTGTTGATGGACAGTTCGTATAGCGATAGTTGAGACGTAACACACATCTGTTACCCCATTCGCACGCTTGCTCATTGCTTGCTCTAATATAGCGGTGCAGTTTGCGTGACGATGGCACGTGGCCTGCACCCGCTTATTCTACTTAGCTATGCATGTTCCGCAGGCACATTACAAGTATAACGGTACAATTGATACGATCCTGTGTGATGATGATAGCTACGTGGCGTCGATGATGTGAGCGGAGACTGGAGTTATATAAATCACCGAAAGTACAGAATTGTCAATCACAATACCGCAATGACACACTTAACTGAATGAGCACATATGAGCAAAACTGTCGCCATTGGACTCTATGAACATGTAATGGTGTGTGTCCAAACGGAAATATCGGGCTATTTTTTAAGATTATACGAGGGTGACACTGAAAGTTCTTAGAAAATCAAAAACTGAATAAACTAGCAAGTTATTAGTTTTATTATATCTTTTCAAAATAGTGTCCATTTACATCAATACATCGCTGCACCCGATGGAACCACTGAGAAAAGCACTTTGCCCACTCGTCCTTGGGGGTCTCTTCGACGGCATTTTGAAACGCAGCCACTGCTTCCTCGGCGTCCATAAAACGTTTTACTCGAAGTTTTTCTTTTATTTTCGTAAATAAATAAAAATCGCAAGGTGCGAGGTCGGGGCTATAGGGCGGGTGACCCAGTAATTCCACGTCTGACGTCGCCAAGTAGTCGATTGTTTGCTTGGCGGTGCGACGAGGCGTTGTCGTGGTGAAGGAGGATCCTACTGCGAGGTCGTTTCTCCCGAACTTTTTCCAAGACAAGTGGCAAACAATTGTTAGTGTACCACTCTGCAGTAACTGTTTTTCGATCCTCTAAAACAATTGTTGCGTAATGACCTGTCCTTCCGAAGAACGAGGCCACCATCTTTTTTCCCACGCTTCGACCTCTCTTCACTTTAGTTGGCAACTCCTCGGAAGGAAACACCCAGACAGCAGACTGTCTCTTAGTTTCAGAATCATAACAATAAATCCAGCTTTCGTCACCCGTAAGTATGTCGAACACAGCATTTGAGTCACCTCCGTTAAATCTTTGAACCATTTCACGACACCAATCAACACGACGGAGTTTTTGGGCCTCTTTCAAATTATGAGGTATCCACCGGGCACAAAGCTTCCTGACCGCTAAATGTTCATGGAGGATTTTGTGCACTTGACTCATACCGATGCCTAAGCTTGTCCGAATCTGCTGATAAGTCACTCTTTTGTCAGTCTCTATCATACGCCGCACAACACTGATGTTATCTTCAGTCGTCGTCGTAGAAGGCCGTCCCTCCCTCACGCAGATCATCGGTGAGATTAGTGCGACCATGTTTAAACTCATTAAACCAGTTGTAAACAGTCGCACGAGATGGGGCTTCATCGTGAAAGGCCAATCGAAGTCTATCATAACTTTCTTGTTGACTTAAATGACATAGAAAGTCATAAAAAATCATTGTACGAAAATTTTCTCGCGTTAAATTCATTCTGACGTGACACAGACAATTTTCAATTTGCCGCCAAATCGTAAACAAATGACAAATTAATAAAATACATACACAACAATATTGGCAAAGAGTTGCATTTTCAAAATTTGAACTTATTTTTTTATTATGTCGTTTACAAGTGGCCAGTTCTAAAAACTTTCAGTGTCGCCCTCGTAGTGAATAAACAATAAAAACGATGTTAGCAGTCTTGAAGCTGTAATCACAGACGTGTGATTACAGATTATTTCACTTAATTAGAAATCAAATCTATGTTAATCTGTAAATCGCTGGAACCTTCATGCATTGATCCGTAAACATTTCCAACGAAAGCTGAGAAACCACTTAGGGTACATATCGTGGTCATTGAGTGTTTCCGATTTTGGTTTACTTTTAATGCTCAGTCGCATTGTCAAAGTGAAATATTTGTCGTGATTTTCACGACGTTCACCCAATCATGCTGCTGAACGTTGCACGAAGCACGATATTGTTGCCAACAGTATGTGCATTAAGTAGGTAGGTAGCACGGAGTTTTATTATATAAAAAAAATCACAGTATTTCTTTTAAACTCAGAGTAATAAATTACTTAAAACCAAAACAAATTTTTACATATAAAATAATACATAATATTGCATTCCATCAGTTGCCTGTATTATATACCTATCAAATTTTTAGTCAAGCTTGTATATGATGACTTAACTTGAGGATTCTTAGGAAAAACACGAGTTTTAACATCAAATAAAATATATCTTACCAGGCTTACAGCTAAGATTAGCGATGATCATCAACTTATTTATAAGAAGTGCATTAAAACTTTGCATAGGCTGTTTTGGTGAACGCACTGGAGTTCCTTCTGACTGACTACTTCCATCGCCGGATACTTCATCTTGATTACTTGTGTTTGCACTGTCAGAGTTTGTAACTTTGCTAGTAGTATCATCCACTTCAGGACATAGTAATGTGTCTAAAAGCTCCGTGTTAACTCCTATAAATTGAAAAATACATCACATTTACAATGATACAGTACATTCTTCAACAAGATTACAAACTTGAATCGAAAGTAGAAATTCTTACCCACTAATACCAAATGTGAGCAAAGAAATAGAAAAAAAGAAACTATTAGTTAAAACCTTCATTCCTCAACACAAAATCAAAAAATATAAAAAGATGATATAAAGTTGTTTTAAATATTATCAATTTTAAACAAATTAGAATAAAATTAATCCTACCTTTATTATTTATCAAAGCAAATAGTAAGCACAAGGCAAAAAGAGCTTTGTAATCGTTTTCACTGCAATCTAATGAATCTAGAATAGTCTTTAAAAATGGCCTCTTAACAATTTCTCTGTTCTCCTTTTCTAATATACTCTCTATATTCATGACCTTTTCTGCTGATGTACTTGGCATAGTGCTAAGCAACTTTTGCTTCTCTTCATCGGTAATATTGTTCAGTTCTGATAAAGTTTTTGAAGAACTGGAATCAATGCCGGAATCTGGTAAAGGGGAATCTGGCATATTCTGAGCTACAGCTGTAACTGCAGTTGGTTTAACTGAATGTATTTGCGTCACTAGATCTTCGGTCGAATCGTGAGCTATACTCGATGTCTCGCTAATATGAGAAGTGGACGGTAGCGAAGTTGAAACAAGTTCCGGATCAAGATCACAGCTAGATAGATCTGTATCTTTATCTAAATCATAGCCAAAAGCTTTCGGCTCACTATATTCAGGAGTAGTGTAGTCTCTTTCTTGACCAGATGTCTCTAAAGCCTTTTCTAGACTTAGTTGAGGTTTAGAGAATTCTAATTTAATGTTTGTTTTTGCTTTACTTAGATACATTTCTAGTATTCTCGTAGCGCCGTCCTCAAACACTGATAAGTCCGACTGTATTAAAATCCAGGCCAATGCGTGGACAATTGGGCCATGTGTTATTATTAAAAATACTTGAGATAGCAAAAAAAGGGCCACCACACATGATACCGATGGTTTTGTTTCCTCTTCTGACTCCATTCTTTGTATGGGATAGGTCAATCTTGGAGGGGTATCTGAGCTTTTGCCTTTTAAAATGGCCTCTAGATTCCTTGTTATGACTTCTATGCTTTGAATATGGTCTCTGTTATATGGAGAGGATGTAACAGGTCGTCTTGCAGATTCAGAAGTCAATGAGTAAATATACAAAGGTATTAGTAGTTTATGCAACAGGTGCTCCGTTAAAACATCATTGAGATCGGGTATATTTAAACACAAAATATCGTTGATATAATGCAGGTGATCCAGATGCTCGGCCACTAAGTCGTCCAATTTTTGTTGAGATTGATGGCTACAATATAATAAAACATATATTAACTATAGGCCACATTCATAAATATTCAATATTTTTATTTTTAAAAATGCTTACTCAGCGTCGTTTCGAACACACGCGTCAAGTTCCAGAATATGTTTTCCGATGAACCAGACTAAATTACTGAAGTATGGAGCTGCAGTTCTGTTAAATTAAGAATTAATATTATTAATGTTCAAGGCAAAGGAGATCAAGCATATCATAACAAATAACGTTGTACGAATAAAACATACACTTAACACAATATTATTTTATTTAGAAAATAAATAATAATTCTAATATATTCTCCAATTTATCTAGTTATTAAAATATCAATGACGTTAGGATTTAATATTATTAGGTCGATCACTTGACCTTTTACATGTTTTATCTTTTTATGTTTCAAAAATGCTTGTGTGAACTTAATGTAAGTTACAATATTTTTAAACACTAATAAGTACAATATTTTACATCATTTCATTTCATATTGTTCATAATATAAATTGTTATAATTCCTATTTTCATGAAGAGATATTAAAAAACAAAGTATTTACTTTTATTCAAACATTTTAAAATTAAAAAAATTCATAGCCTTAAAATCTAGTGCAATTGGCGCATTACACGCAAATATGCACTTAGACGTGAAGTTGATAAAAATAGTAACAAGCGCATATTATTTTTAATTACAAGAAACTTACCTGTCTCTTATAAAGCGAAGCATACTGGCATCTTGAACCCTGTACACATTCAGGGTTAAAGTACGCACTGCAATTCGAACCATTGACTCTGGATGATTGAAAAATTTTATAGCTTCTGTGTATAACGGGAAATCTTTTGTATGCTAAAGAAAAAACAATTAGAGCTTCAGAAGACACAGACAAGTTTACTGCTTGATTGAATAAGAGAAAAAATTATAAAGGAATTTACTAGGTGGTATAATTCCTTTTTAACCGACTTAAAAAAAAGAAAGAAAAAAGAGGAGGTACTCAAATAGACTGTCTGTGTTTTTTTATGTGTGTTACCTCATAACTTTTTTCTAGGTGAACCGATTTTGACGATTCTTTTTTTTATTTAAAAGCTGGTGCTTCTCATGTGGTCCCATATAAATTTGATCAAGGTCTGACCAGTAGTTTTTAACTTATCCTTAATAATTTATATTGAAGTTGGTTGTGCAAAAATTTAAATTTTACCACTTGTCTACGTAGCAGTTCATCTGGGTATTATGAACCTTAAGTACAATTACAGTCACCTTTACTGCCTATCAAAAGTCCACTGCTGAGTGTAGACCTCCCCCATAGATTGCCTCACAGACGTGATATTTGCCGTAGTTTTGCCTTGCTAGACAAGGGAGTTGGCAATTGCAGTTTTTTTATTATTTTGAGTTTTTATTAGTAAGATGCTGCTGCCCATCTTGTTTCTTTTCTCTCTGTCACCTCTCACGACATCCATAAGACGATATGGGGTAGTCAATATTCTTACACTACCACTATAAGTGAAGTATATATATATATATATATATATATATATATATATATATATATATATATATATATACACACTACAGGCTACAGGAACCTATTATAAATACATAAATATATGACAGACATGACAACCCATTTTGTAGCCTTCTTTGAAGTCAGTTGCAGATGTTCATGAGCCTCTATAACAGAAAAATAATCTTGTCACTACTTGTGCATCCCAGTAAAGTTTACTTAGTTTGTATTATATTTTGTTAAGTTTAATAATATGTATTTATATAAATGAAATTGTCTTACTAGTAAATACTGGAGTAAACATGTCATGGAGCACAGACTAAACAAACACTACATTACATTTATACAATTAGGCAGTAGATGTCTTTTCAGTTTTGTTTATAAAACTGAGGTGACAACTGATAGTAAGTGCCCACTGCAGTCCATAAACGCTTCCAACCGACTTCAAATAAAGAAGACTACAAATGCGTTGTCACCTTTGAGATCTAAGATACCAACTACGATAATTATACTGACTCGTATCCTAGACAAAAAGGAGTCCTACCACAGAACAGTCCTACCACCTACAGTTATCTTACTATCATTTACTTATATTATAAAGACGTGTTGAGAGCGAGTGAAAACTATTTTCAAAATTTTAATAATAAATTAACAGTGCATCACATCTTTATGTCAAGTAAACTAGGCAAACATACAAATGTAACACAATATCTACGAAAAATATGAGAAAATACCTGACTAATTTTATACTTAGAGCATTTTTGTTGTTTATAATACATAATTTTTATTAAAAATATATATATATATATATATATATATACTGCGCCATTGGACGTGCGGAGGCGCCGGTGTAGCTAGACAGAATTCTAGTAAGCAACACGTGCACCACACACCTGCGCCATTGCACTTGCGGTGGCCCCTGTTTTGCTTGTATAAAACGGACGTAGCGGCCGCACTTAAGGGAGTCTTGGCTCTGGCGTGAAACGGTGCACTTGTCGTATTCCGATACTAGCTCTGGCGTGAACCGGTGCACTTGTCGTATTCCGTTACTAGCTCATCCTTGACACATTGGATAATTAATTCGTGCAAACGAATTAATTATTATTCTCAACTACAAAATTAATCTCGGTACTATTTATAGTTTGTATTAAGTAATATATTGTAAATTAACCTTATTTAAAAGAAAAGTCCCGCTAGGTTTCTTGCTCGTTCTTCCCAGGACAGAAGTTTTATCCGAACCGGTGGTAGCAGTGGCGAAGCTAGGGCTCCAAACTAGGGCAAGCCCAAGATATGGTTTTGTTGTTTTTAGCAGTTTTATAAAAATTTACCTTTTCTCTTTTTCGATTTTACCTTTTCCTCGCCGATTAGCACTTTAACACACTTCAATTTATCACAAGGAATACTATTATCCTCCATTTTCATTAAAAATCTATAAAAAAGCATACATTTTCAACTCCTACTTTATTCACATTTCAATGTTTACACACAGAGTAAACATTGAAATGTGAAGTGAACTTGCAAAGGTATCGCCCGCGCTTGACTAATGACTAACTTCACACTAAAAGCAGAGCTTTTCGCTACGTACAAATTGCTATATAAACAATCGTAGTTATATTTCATTATAGAACATTTTACCACAGGTTAGAAAGGGAGCGATCGTCTTCTCGAAAGCCCGGTAAAAGCCCACGCGTGCAAGAGAGACGACTAATTTTTATGACAACATAATCGCGCAGTTTTGCCGCGTGTTGACGTTAATAAGGCCTGTGTATATACAGTAATCTATGGCCTGTGTAGAAAAGGTCAGCGACAGCGACAGAAGCGCGCGGGAAACTTGAAATAGTTTGATACAGTTTACGAGTTATTTTATTAGTTGATATTATTGATTGAGCAGTTTGATAGGGCAAGCCCGGATTCTCGGCTTCTATGGAGGCTTCGCTACCGGGTGGTAGTAGTACTATATTGAATAAAAGTGATTCTATTCTCCTCTAAAAGCCTTTTCATGTAACTCTACACATCATAATAACAACCTTTATCAGAAATGGGAATAGTACAAGCTTTTTAGATGCCAATTTGGCCTTCTCTTCCAAGTGTACTCGTACTCCCTAGGCGTTGTCCCGAAACCATGGAAGACACCTTTTGTCCACCCGATCCTTAGGGAAAAAAATTTTTTTTTTTTTTAGAAAAGACCGCTCAGACCCGTCCAACTACAGGCCTATCGGTAAGAGTACCGGAAAAGACGCGTTAGAACCGGTGCCAACTCCGGAGCACACGTCCTCAGCACAATATCTTGCCAATTCTGCCTATGTGCTCTGACTTTGCCTTGGCAATAACTCTTTTGAAGGACCTGGAGGCGAAGTTATACTTCTTTTTATGCATGCTGGTGTTTACATCCCGAGCCGCCGAAGCCTCAGCCCAGGCCTGATAATACTCCTGCTTACTGCGTAATGCACTCTTACAGGAGCGACCAAACCAAGGCTGAGATCTGCCTCCGATGGGTACCACAGATGATGGAATAAATAGTTCTATTCCCTCACATCAGTGACAGAGTCAGCAACGGAGCTGGGATCATCCGGAGAGAAGCAAACCCACCCCCATGGGTAGGATGCAAGGAAAGACCGTATTCCGTCCCAATCCGCCGACCTGTAATGCCAAACACGGCGGCAACCTGCAGAACGCAACCGCGAGGGGAGCGTGAGTGGCACCACACTCCGGATCAGACAATGGTCCGAAGAGCCGAGAGGGGCATCGACGGAAACCTGATATCCGTCCGGATGAGAGGTCAGCAGAAGGTCCAACAGGGAAGGTGTATGATCCTCCACATCTGGAATCCGCGTAGGCGAAGGCCAGTTGTGTCAGATCATATGCCAAGGCAAAGTCATAAACAGATCCCCCGCATGATCGGTTAAACGTGAACCAAGCCATTCGGCGTGTGGGCGTTAAAATCGCCAAGGATCACGATCTCTGCGGATGGGGCCTGTTGTAGCAAGGAATCTGTAGCCATTTCGACGTGATCGAAGAGTCAGTCTGTTTCGGCATTACCGCTATGGGACCATATAGAGGCACCCGTGGACGCGCGGATGGTCGTCGCTGCCTACGCGTAGCCAAAAGATTGACAGGTCCGAACCTTCAAGACTGCCGAGGCGTCGAGAACAGATGTTCTCTCTGACGTATACGCAAACTCCAGCCCGAGGCACAAAGGAGTGTTCCAATTTATACCCCAGGTAGGAGAGATAAGACGTATCAGCCGGAGAGGACACCTGCGTCTCGGTCAGAAAGAGCAAACGTCGTCTCGAGATGGTAGTGGTTCTTCGACATTTGTTAACATATTTAGGTACGTTAAGAAATAATGAAAGTACTTGCGGGTACTTTTAATATAAATCGAACAAAAGGATTTACCTTTTGGCTTAAATCATTTCACTTTTAGAACTTTTCTCTACACTTTAATGATTCGAGAATATCGTAAGTAGAACAGCAAATTTCATTACGGCATTTGACATAAAACCAGAGCAAGGCCGTCTTCGTCGTCTCGAGATAGTGGTTCTTCGACATTTGTTAACATATTTAGGTACGTTAAGAAATAATGAAAGTACTTGCGGGTACTTTTAATATAAATCGAACAAAAGGATTTACCTTTCGGCTTAAATCATTTTACACATTTTTCACTTTAGAACTTTTCTCTACATTTTAATGATACGACAATATCGTAAGTAGGACAGCAAATTTCATTACGGAATTTAGCATAAAAACAGAGTCATTAATGCGAAATGCATTATAGTCTTTCACAAATGTAATAATCCTCATACTATTCGAAGATTATATGTGGGCAATAACGGGGACTTTATCCCACTTCTGATGTAGAAAGTTCATTAAGAATACAGAGAACTTAAATGGAAAGTTTTATTCCCATTTCTGATGTTATTATGATGTGTAGAGTCACATGAAAAGGCTTTTAGAATAGAATAGAATCACTTTTATTCAATATAGTACTACCACCGGTTCGGATAAAACCTCTGTCCTGGGAAGAACGAGCAAGAAACCCAGCGGGACTTTTCTTTTAAATAAGGTTAATTTACAATATATTACTTAATACAAAATATAAATAGTACCAAGACTAATTTTGTAGTTGAGAATAATAATTCAATTGTACGAATTAATTATCCAATGTGTCAAGGATGAGCTAATAACGGAATACAACAAGTGCACCGTTTCACGCCAGAGCCAAGACTCCCTTAACGGCGGCCGCTCCGTCCGTTTTATACAAGCAAAACGGGGGCCACCGCAAGTGCAATGGCGCAGGTGTGCGGTGCACGTGTTGTTTACAAGAATTCTGTCTAGCTACACCAGCGCCGCCGCACGTGGAATGGCGCAGGCGCCGTCACATACATCAAATCGGCACCAAAAGAATTAAAAATGCACACAACATAATAAATTGCTAAAATATTGTTTTTTTTTTGTAATGTTGAACTGAATAGTACTTCTTACCTCATTGTAAAAAAAATGTATGGTATGGTTATTTAATTTCAGGCTTAGAGTTTTTAAGAATGATATATAATATGCCATAACTTCTTCATCCGACACATCGAACTTGTGTACAATTATTGAGTTCACATGGTTATTACTTAGTAAATAATCTGTAAATATTAAAATAAAATGTGTAAATTATATTAATCTGTAAAACAATAAATTTTCGTATATATTATAAACTAGCAGCGCCAGGCATGCAATGCAATGCCCTTTTTTAACCGACTTCAAAAAGGTGGAGGTACTCAATTCGAATGTATGTTTTTTTTGTGTATTACCTCATAACTTTTTTTGGGTGAACCGATTTCGATGATTCTTTTTTATTTGAAAGCTGGTGCTTCACATGTGGTCCCATATAAATTTTATCAAGGTGTGACCAATAGTTTTTCAGTTATTCTTAATAATTTATATTGAAGTCGGTTGTACAAAATTTTTAATTTTTAATTATTTGTCAGATGATTTCAAAACTTAGTGAAAGTAAATTGTCTGGAATATCTAGTAATCTAGAGTTATAGAACATTTCAATACCCTCTTGAAAATTATCTTTTAACTTAATATAACATCATGTCATCAATGTCATCTCAAATAAACAGACCACCAATGTCAATTTATTTTGCTATTTTAACCCCCCCCCCCCCCTCCCCTCCCTTCTGTGTATCTGTGTGTCTGTCTGTGGCATCATACCTCCTGAACGTATGAACCGATTTTGACTAAGTTTAAGTTTTTTTTTTCGTTAGGACACCTTGTCTTAATCGAGAGTGTTTATGCTACATTTCAAGAAAATATGTTCAGCCGTTTCAAAATCACCAGCTCTTTATGTTACGGGGGTTTTTTAAAATTTTAAGGATTTTTGTTTACTCACATAGAGAGGTCTCATTCCTAATATTCTCAAACAAAATGTTTAATGTCTGCAGTAGTTGTACACACACATATGATGACCCTCCACACTTTTGTCTCATTATCTTCAGGAAGTAGGAAAGCATATTCTTTTCTAAAAAGAAACTGGAACAAATGTACACTCTTTAATGTTTACTATTTATGATTTTTAAGTTTTCATCCTGGAAGTAACAAATTATAGATTAACATAATTTTATACATTTTTAAAAAATTGTCTATCTGTGTGACAACAGTACAACTACAACCAGTTGTAATTATCTCAATAGTTCCAAAGATATATTTTGTTTTGTTTTTTATTTATGCAAAATTCAGAAGCACAGGACTCAGCTTTAGAAACGTCAACTCCAAATAATGGGTTCATATTTTGCAGGCAGGCCTACCGTAAGGCCCGTAAGTGCATCAGAGAGCACAACAGGCACCTGTTTCCCCATTTTATTGCACCACAGGCAGTGAGTCTTTAAGATGTATTTAAAACCAAAATATCAAATATAAAGGTAGGTTATAACGGACACAATATAACACGGTAGTAGTCCATAAAAGACTTCACACTGCATGTGTGATAAGTAAATAGTAAAACAAAAACAACACTGAATGAATAACATTTATATATGGTAGAGCCATGCTGCAGATATATTATGGTTGTAACACGAATGGGTCGGCTTGAAGGTGGAAGGACCATACTCTCACAGAAGACCAGGGTAAAATAACAGCTCAATCATGCTGTTTCTTATGGTGAGTTTAGAGAACCGGAGACCTTTTTTACTGGTTATGTGGCATTCGATCTTAGTCCTCAGGGGTGACAATGAATCTTCATTTTTATTATTAATCGAGGATAGATGTAGATGTCTGTGGGCCATAGCATCCACTTACAATCAGGTGGACTGTGTGCTCACTTGTCACCCTTATACTATAAAAAAAAAAACCTGTTTATTGAAATGAAAAAAGAAACATAAATGAAAAAATAGTTCTATGCAAAGGAAATTTCTTATAATAGATAGAAAAAATTTGCACATTAATGTTTTAAAAAGTCAATGTATTAACATTAACAAATAGTAAAACAAAATGCATTTCCCATGTACAATGCCCTTTTTTGTTAGTACTTCATGTCATTGCTTGAGTGACACTGTAAATATTTGAATTACAGTGATCACATCTTCGACACTAAAAGTAACAATGATCTGGCAATGGATGCATTTAAGCCGCCAAAACATTCATGGAGTAGATGTAATGCAGATGTTTATTTTAAGAGTTGCTTAAAGCAAAATGTATGTGTAAATTTGTATCTTCAAAAACTGTCACGAAACCAAATTAACCAACCCTACTTCCACTTAATCTTATCACTACTACCTCTAGAATGTTTTTTTAAAGCCAGACACATAGGGGGAGCAGCTCCCACCTGCCTTAAAAAAGTGCAAGCACCATTTGTATATACAAAATATCTAATAATATTAATTAATAATAATAATTTATTCTATTCCTGTAGTCGTTTCTACGAATGAGCTAATTCCGGTGAGACTTTAAGGTCATCTGAGGCAATTAGGAACCCCGTAACGTACCACTTAGGGCTCAAATTCCAAAGGAGGTGCTCCTCATTCTTGATACCACCCACATAGTCCACTGGTTTCTTTCCCTTTCTCTCTAACCCCCAGCCGTTTGGTCTCCGGCTTTCACTATATTCATATATATTTATGTATAGTTATAATTTTATATATACAGATACCCAACCAGATATGTAAACTAAATAATAATAATAAAGTAATTTATTCTAATATCCAAACCAAATGTTAATTTATTATAAATAGTTTAATTACTATAAGCTAGATAGGCTCAAGTATTCCTGCAACAAACAACTAAAGTTTGCTAAGAGATGCATGCATAAATAATGTTAAATGAGGGTTCTTAAGAAAACTCAATTTCATTTTTAGATCTATGGATACTGTATAGTAAGATTATACTTTATTATGTGTTATATTAGTGTACTAATTGCATTATGTTAAGTGCAACAACATTAGTTTAACATTAATTAATATTAGTTTGCATATTCTACAACAACAAACTTACTCAAATACGGAGCTGTCATTCTGATCACCCCATATTAGTATCTCTGCTATACACCTTAGAGACTCCACCAGAGTACCACGATTACTCTCGGACACTGTAGTGTTTTTAGATAAGATGTTATGAAGATATTTTAACCTTTCTAAAGAATGGGGATTTTTGGGTCTGCCCCAAGAGGCACCAAACCAACTTCGACTCCGAAACATGTTAATTCACAGTAATCTTTATCATAAATTAAAAAACACTGGTCATTCGACTCTTTTTGTTATTGAATTTGTAAGTCACTACAGTAATTAGCACCGATATTCACATTTTGACATCCTTTAGAGATAAACACAACATTGAAGAAATGAAAAATATTTTGATAATATTCAATATTTTTTTTATATTTATGTGTTTTTGTTTATTTTTATTATTTTCATGTTATTTTACATTTCCTGGTACTGCACACAATGTAATTTGACATTTATATTTGCGTTCATAACTTCATAAAATGCGTAGTATCCTCTTATTAGTCTGTGTTCATAAATAACAAATAAAACTAATATTTTAAAAGAAGCAATGACATCTCTATGGTAAACTATTTTATTTTTTGTCAATAATAGGTATTCCGCATAGAATTATTACTAGAACTAATAATAATTCTATGTTATTCCGTTATTTAATTTTCTAATACAAATAAAATATGAACAGTTTATAAAGTAAAACTATAAATAATATTTTTTTTTATGGTCTCATATTTTATTATAAAATACCATGAGTTCTGTGACAAAAGATAGTATTTGGCAAGTGTGTTTTTTTTATTTGATCTGATTTTTTTAGTTTAAATAGGTTTGTTTTGCGGTCCTGGAATTATGTCATGCAAAAACCAAGCAAAGACTTTTAGACTAGCAACAGTATTTTTAGAAAAGTATGTATTGATGATGGACGCTACTATTGTACGAGTGTAAAATTAAAGCAGTCACCGATGTTTTTTCTGTCCTTTTCGCCGTGTTCATTTTTATGCTGGCCTACTGTCAAAATTAGACAGTTCTGGGCCAAGCAGAAGATTTTAAAAAATTGTTCCTGTTTTCATGAGGTATTTTAAGTTAATTTTACTGCGTGTTTTGAGAACTTGTTAGAAATAAAAATGTATTTCTAATGGGCGATTGTAGCATAGACATAGAATATGTAATAATCTAAGTTTATGGTATTATTTCACTTGATTTCACTCATTAGTAAACTTTTACGTATTTTTTTACTCTTTGAATATTCTGGGACTTTTAATTCGTATAAATTTATTATTAATAAAGTTTACTTTAAGCAATACATAGTGGTTTTAAACCAATTTGATAAAAAATATCTAACATAATCATAAAAACCAGTGATACCAGTGCTGCCAGTTAATTAAAAACAATCCGCCGATAAATAATGTTGTATGTTATACAGGTTGCCTCTGATGTTAATTTATGAAAAATAATTTTTGTTAAGTAATTATTGTTGTTAGGGATTTGATCGTTTTTATTTTGAAATTAAACAATAAATAGGACAACAATATGTTCAACGATTTATCATTTATTAGAAAAACAATATAAATCCCATTACACAAGTGCAGTTTCAATATTACATTACGGACAAACATTTAAATCAGTTTTAAGGTATGAATAATAATGGTCAACTAATTAGAAACAACAACAAAAAAGTATAAAAAGCAATATTCTTTTAAGTATTAGTAATTAGTATTGTTATTTACGAAATTGCTACTATCCACAGCCTACCAATAGTTATAATTTAATATTTAATAGCGTATCCCTTATTTTCAATAACAGCACTGCAACGACGTTCCATTGATTCAATCAATTTCATACATTTTTCTAGGGGGATTGAATGCCATGCTTCAACAAATGCTTCATATAGTTCGTTTTAACTGGTGTTACGTTTGCTTGAGACTTTCTTTTTAACAATATACGAGAGATTTTCTATCTGGTTTAAATCCAGACTATTTGCTGGCCAGTCTAAAATGGATATACGCTGTTCGCTAAGGAAATATTTGACGCTATTGGCCGCGTGTTTAGGGTCATTGTCATGCTGAAAGATCCAGGTTACAGGCAAATGATCGTCCGAGTAGGGAATCATTGTGTGCTCTAAGATATTTTTGTATTGCCATTGATCCATTGTACCTTCAATCTTCCGAACGGGTCCAACTCCACATCCGGAAAACACCCCCAAACTTTAATGTTACCGCCACCGTGCTTGACTATACTCCTTGTGTATTTATAATTAAAAATATTTATAATTAAAAGCATTGTTTACAGGACGTCTAACATAGCGCTTTCCATCGGAATTTACCATATTTATTTTTGTTTCATCTGAAAATAACACTTTTTTCCATTCTCGTACCGTCCATTTAACATAATTTTTAGCGAATAATAATCGCTTCTCTCGGTGTTGCTTGGTAAGAAGCGGTACCTTTCGAGAGATTCTTCCAAATAATTTAGCTTCCACTAATCTTCAGCGTATCAGTCTTGACGAGATGTTTCGCGGGTCATCAGGCGAAAAAACTTCATTTTTAATCTGGTTGGAGCCTTTACTTGGGTCTTTTTTAGCAACACGAACGATTAGCGTATCTTCTCTGGGAGAGGTTTTTCTTGGCCGAGCCTTTCTAAGAACATTTTCAACAGTTCTATGTGTTTTATAATGATCAATTGCATTAAAACTTTCTTAACAGACCAATATAAATGCTCAGCTATTCTTCTGTACGCCCACTTATGATCTATATGTAAATTAACAATTATTTGCCTAGTTGACGCGTCACAACTTTTATTTTTGCCCATTTTGAACAAAATAAAATTCAGATAAAATTTTGAATTGCCGCCAAAATAATAGAAAAAGCCAAGAAAGAAATGTTATTCACCAATTTCAAAAAAAGAACGAGCTATATATGCTTTTTTAAAATGTTTCTAATTAGGCATCCAAGCGGCCAGTTACAGAAAATAAACTCCTACATGTGTAAGACTCATTTTGTAATTAAAAGTAAGATATGTTTTATATTTTATGCATTTAATGAGTTTTTTATTTGAGTGGCTATATTATTGCATGATTATTAATTATTGAATATGTATATTTTTTACGAACATTTGTACGTTGAATTTATACTTTCTTTATTCATAAGAAGCGTTTCTAATTATATCACCACCACATATAACTTTTTATAACTTTTTCAAATATTTTCGAAAAATTTGGTAACAGTGCAATAGGTATATAGTTATTTATGTCGTGCCGTGATCCTTTTTTATATAATGGCTTTATTTGAGCCTTTTTTAAATTATTGGGAAATTCTCCCATTTCCAACATTATGTTTATGATTTGTACAAGCGGGTCAGCAATAAAAGGTATGCTTTCTTTAATTAATCTAATGGGTATATTATCATATCCGTAGCTGGGTTTGTTTTTTAATTTTTTAACTATGTTTATTATTTTACACTTGCCTGCTGGATAAAGGAACATACTTTTCGAGTTAGAACTGTGTTGTGGTTTATAATTGTTTGATGTTGATGTGTTGCAGTTTTGGTTAATACAGTAATGGTTGAAACCTGTAAAACTAGTAAGTTGGTACTTACTTGCTAATTTTACAGGTGACTTTATGACATTGTTGTTTTGCACTATGTAGTCTATTGTAGGTTGAAGGACATTTGTACTTTGGGTTTGTCGTTTAATTAATGCCCATGTGGCCTTAGTTTTGTTTGTACTATATGAGATAAATTTAGCATTAGAAATTTATCTTATTACATTTACTCTTATTACACGCTTTAGGATTTTACAGCAGCAAACGTATTTAATTTTATGTTCCTGCAAGCCACCGTATTTTGTTTGAAGGTATATTTTAGGTTTACTTTTACTTAAGACTATAATACCTTTAGTTTTCCAGGACGTTTTTTTTATACCATATTTTAACTTTTTCAAATACAAGTTTAAATAAATTAATAAATTCCTCATATGCTCTGTTTGCATCCTTATAGTGGTACACGTCCTCAAATTTTATTTGAGAGATGTATTTTAAAAATATTTCAATGTAATAATTTATGTTACGTCTCATTTTGTACCAGTATTTTTCTTTGAAACGTACACTACACGGTATCTTTGCATGCATTTTTAACTTTTTTTCATAATTCTTCTACTTTTAGAAATATCCGTAGTTTGGTTTATCCATTTCTAATTTAATTAACATAAAATATAACTAATATTTTCAGAAAGAAACATTAATCTCTACACTTTTCTAAGAAATTAACTTCCCCCGCCATGAAATCTGTCAAATATTACACCTCAATTCAAAGTGGCGCCGCCCTGATGAATTGTGACTGCCCTCATTGGCTAACACCAAAACTCGCGAGGGTGTGTTCGAGACATTTCAACGCTGACTGTTTTGCGATCAAGGAAAAATTACATTCAAATGTCAATGAATATAAATCGAAATATTACATATTACTTGGTAGTTGTAATTTTTTTATAATGTGAGAAGCGATCCGACCCGGCTTCGCACGGGTGATTTCTGGATCTCGACAACAGCGCCACCTATTATTATTTAAATTCACAATCACTCAAACACACAAAAATCATCAAAATCGGTCTTACGGGCGGTCTAACGGACAGCAATTGATTTTTATTTAGAGATTATAATTAAATTTGTAATTGTTGATTGTTATAGTTTTATTTCATTGTTGTTAATGATTTGTAAGTTTGTTAAAAATATACACAATTTGAAATTTAACATGTTTCATTATTGAAATATCCGTGTATTTTGTTGATAGAGTGTCTCTATTATGACTGCAGCACGAATGGGTCGCCTGGACCGGAGAAAAATCATGCTCTCACAGAATACCAGCTTAAAATAACAGCTTAATGCGGCTAAATTATGTTCTTAGACTTTATCTTAGACCCTTTTTACCATTAACAAGGCTTTCTATCGAAGTTCTCAGGGGTGACGATGCTTCTATATTTTAATTCTTAATCGAACATAGATGGGACCACATGATCCACTACATCGGGTGTACTGTGAGCTTGTTTGTCACCCTTATTCTATAAAAAATACACCTTGATCCTCGCACCTATGACGGAGCATCACGTCAGTGACCTGGGTTTTTTACATCTCTCATATACGAAACGGTATACCGCCATGTTTTGGAGGTTACGAGGTCTATATATCCGTTTATTAGTCAATTAGTCACATGATGTGACATCAACGTGACGGAACGGGGTAATAGATATTATAAGGTGTGTGGCATCTGTCGCACATTTATTTTAATGTATTTTTATATTACGGATTTATATATACCTACTTACAAAAAAAATATCACCACCTTATAAATAACCAGAATGGCGACGGGGAAGGGCAGCAGGTTAAGTTTCGACTGGTTCTGCAATATGACAAATTGTTTATTATTGGGAATAGCCTATTTCCATTAGTGGACTCGGTGAACAAAAATGGGCTAGTGACGAATATTGTATATGACGAACGTTTGTTTTAGACAGAAAATAAAAAGTAAACTGTAGATAAATGTCTTTATTTCTCACTCTCATTAAGGGCGTTACATATTAATGTAGGTATCTATTTCACTGAGAATAGTCATGTGTTAGTATCTTAACTCTAAAATACCAGTCCATATTGTAATTACGTGGATCTATAGACATTAACTACTTATTACTAGGAATCCTTCCGCTTATCGCTTACCCTAAATATTTCGCTTATTGTGGACAACGTAGGTTCTTTTATTTAAGATACCATAATACATTTTTGAAAATCATGAACAAGCAAATCAATAAAACCTTTATATAGAATATTCTTAACTTCAAATATTAATGAATACAATATAATATTATAAGTGGAAATATTATTTGAGAACGTGGATTCATGTATGTGTAAATTGAATGTAGATATCATCATGAATGTTCTCTACTTGTGATTTTTGTTAAGTTAAATATATTTTTTTAGAACCATAATGGTAGGTCCACCAATAATAGTTCGAAGAGTATAAATAAATTTTATCTAACATTACTCACTAAATTTATCATTCATAATGTTATAAATTATTACTTTTAAATAAATAAGCACCTTTATTAAGTTCTTTATCTAGAACAAAATATATCCTTATCTAACATTATTAGATAATAAAGGTAAATATTGAATAATATAACTTTTAAAATATTAGTAGGTATGCATTAGTCTAAAAGTAGTGTGATATCACATTGTTGTAGTAAAACACCATTATATTTTAATATAATAAGTACATTTTCTTGCAGTAGATAAATACAATAAATTGACGATGATACACTTTTTAAAATGTATTATCTAATATATTTTATTGTCATTCAGTTTAATATTACGTAAAAACAGGATCAAATTTCTTATAAGATATCATTGAGTTATAATGTACTACGTACGTACGTAGGTACAAAACAGTAGTTGCAAATAACTAATCTTGACATGATTCAAATAGCTAACAAATAACTATCGATATACTGAAAATTTTCAAGCGTTTTACGAAAAGGAATTTCGCCATCTCTTAAAAGCATATTTATCATGAACTAGGAAGTGTCGCAATTAACTCCCTATTTCTTATTTTATATTTGCAATTGAACAATACAATAATTGATAGACAATATAAGTTAGTACATTTAATGAAAGTAAATTAAATAAAAGTGACGAGAAAATGTCTACAGGCTAAGAATTTGGTTATAAACTACAGTAATTAATGCCTTCAATGCATTTTTTGTTTAACAGTACGGACTTCTTACAGCTTATGGATGGATTAATACATTGTTTTAGATTCGTACCGTACTTCGTACTTAACTATATAAAGTTATAACATATGCATAACTCTAAATGTATAATATAAAAATAATTTAAATTGAATATTCTTTAAATAGTAGTTAAATAAACTTTTAAGCATTACGTATCAAGCAATTGTTATGAATTACATTAAGTAGGTACAAAAAATTGAAAAGTATCCACCAATTAAAGTTTATTAATGTCTAACATATAAGCTTTAAAAGAACTAAATAAACATATACTATGAATAGCACATTATACAATGATTGTAATAGATATAGCTTGCTTCCAAACCACAAGCTTAAAATAAAATGTATAAATATCAAATTTCATTTTAGAACTGACGTATGTGAGTGAAATTATTGTGCCATTTTAAAAATATAATTTTGGTAGATTGTCAAAAATGTGCAAGTGGTTATGATATTTAGTAAATTAAATAAAAATATTAAGTAAATTGAAAAACATACTAAACTCATGAATTTTATTTACAAGTCACTTGGAAACTACGGTAATAGCACTTTATCCAATTTTTACATCATCGATACAGTTATTTACAATTTCACTTTGACTTAAGAAAAAAAAAACTAAAATAATTCTTCCAAATTAAAAGCGATTTATCAAATGAAACTTGCCTCAGAAATTATACATGTATTAAAATAAATATTTGGCACAAAAATTGCGTGCTTGTGCGTGTAGCGAGTATTTTAAAAATTTCGTTTAAATCTGATGGTTCGTCAAAGACTGATAAATATATATTACTGTCTAAAAATATAAGACTCATAATTTTACAAATCGTATTATAATATTGTTAACAGAAGTCGCGATGAATTATTAACATCGAGACAATTAGAGACAAATGCATGCGTTGATGATGAAATTAAAACATATATTTGCGAATAATGAAAAAGCAACTGCAAAGCAGAGGTAAAATAAATAAGTGCATTAAAAAGATGAATTAATCAGTACCATGATGATCCATTAAAATCAAATTCAATTTTCTAAACGCGTATGTAAGCTCGATACGAGCCAGTTATTTATAACCTATTTAACACCATATACGTTTTAAGGATAGAAATTCTGAAGAGCATCAGAGTATAAAGAGTTGTATGTATCTCTCAGAACATATACATTATCACTTGGTTTGCCATTAAAAACAAACTGGCCCTTAAGGTTTGTTACCTTCGAATTAGTTGGTGCCGGTTTCGGTTTTGGCTTTGTATATGTCGGGGTGTTGTAGGTCGGTCTTGGAACTGGAGGCATTATTGCTTGCGAAGATCCATATCCGAATGGATCGACAGACTCCATTTGTGAAGGGTAACCCGAAGCACCGCTCCATTGATACACGCCAGTTGGCTTTCCATTGGAAACGAAGTCCAGGGGCAGGTTAATAAAAGGATCAGCCATTTGTGGGGGAACACCTTGAGGCATAAGCGGTGACATAGACGGGCCAAGAGAAGGAGGTTGCGACACATATCCTAATCCAGGAACAAACATGTACGGCGTAGGTGGCAGCCTGATGTAGAAGATAGGTGAATTGTCATATTGGAGGGAGTTTATGTTATCGTTTTGATACATGTTTGCGTTTCCATTTTTCTTCTTATTTTGTTGCTGTCTACGGGTAGAAGGAATAGTTCTCGATAAGTCCTCATCGTCAAAATTGTCGTCATTTACTGCGAAAGTGACGTCGTCGTCATCATCAGCGTAGTCGAGACCAGAAGACATGAAAGGAGGGAAGTAGCCAAATAAATTCAATGCCTTGTTTCTTCTATGCGTCGGTTCCGGTGCGCTTGTAGTGACGTCTTCTTTGTATTTTTCTTCAAGTTTGCTTTGGCGAATTGGTAGTTCCTCGGAAGGTATCGAAGCTTCACGTGATTTTCTCGATCTTGGAGCACTTTGACCGGGCCAGACCAGCGCCATAAGGATCAGCATGAATAAGATGCTCAATTTCGCCATTTTGAGATCTGAAAAGAGGAAAAAATATTTGTTAAAAACGGTTTAAAGTTTGACTTTCATGAGATGATTGGCCTGATTTCTGCCAAGTAGGCAGCCTGGGTTGATACCACCCTTTTAACCAAGTAACTACTACTTCGTTCTTTTTTGAAGGATAAGTAAGCCACAGTTTATTTTGTATTAGCCCTCGAAGGTGATGAAAAATCTGTGGCTTGCTTTATTTAAAGTTGATATAGGCCATGGACAAACCAGCTGTAACCATTAAGCATCAAGTGAACTACTTCGTTTGTCTCTGTAATACTATTAAAAAACCACATTTACTAACAAATTGATAGAATGATGTGAATAGAAGTAAATTCACTATTCGTAACATTCTATGTGCTGCGGCTGATTTAGAGATAAGATAGAATAGAGAACATAGAAAATACTAATCATTGTCGGAAATTGTTTCTGTACATTTAATATGTTGATAAATAAATTTTTGTAAAGACAACCTATTTGATGAATGTTGATTATGATCGTGTAGTAGCCATGTAAGAATATCCACTATCCCATATTGTCCCGTGGGTGTCGCAGAAGGCGACAGAGGGAAAACAACCAGGAGATGGACAGCGGCGTCTTTCTTATAACAACTAAAAAACCCGCCTGCCAAGCGTGGCAACAATGATTTATATCCTCCCTATCAGTCAATGTATAAGGAGGCATAATTCACCTGTGGACCTTTGATAGGTTAAACGGTTAACGTATGATGATAGCAGCGTTTAAAATAAAGATATCGCTATGGTGATGAAGGTGACGTGTGTTCGCTTTTAAAAATAAATGAATTTTGTACAATAATTTAATAAAAATGGTTAAGCCAAAAAATAATTAAACGAGTATATCATGTGCTCAGGGGTGAATGAGAACATCATTAGGAAACCTACATCCCGATTTCCAGCAATTTATTTCAGGCTGATTCTGCCCACTCTTCACCAAACTTCAACCCAGGAGTGGAAAGATTTACAGTTAATAATTTAATCAATTTAAAAAGGGAACTGGAGGTAAAGAACGCCAAGAAAATCCAAGTTAACGATTAATAAATATTTCCATTAAATTTATTATTTCATCCCGTTTTTTTATATATTCCAAACAGCAACCAAATCCTCTGATACGTAATCAGTGATTACGTATCAGAGGATTGATACATTATCAAAAGTTTGTATATCTTCAATCTGTGACTGGGAGGTGATCTTGTTACTTTTACAATTAATTTAAATTATAACCAAAACTATAAATTTAAGTTGCCGTTAATGCTGATAAAGCGGTCATTCATCTCATAACAAATCGTGCGTAACATTTATTTATCTACTTCATGATCTTAACTACCGAAGTGAGTGATCTCCATTACTTCAGAATAAAACATTGGTAGCAAAACTAGTGATTAAAACAGTCGTTAAGATTCAGCAATCTAAACATTTAAAAACGTTTAATCTTAATGGCGATATTTATGTAATAGTACCCAAAATCGTCGCCATAATTTTGTATTTAGTTGCGACCAAATTGCGTTGCTTTTCACATTATAAAATCCCGCCAATAACAAATGTGAAGAAAGAGCTTACTTCGGTACAAACGATGACCGGGGTTGTGAAAGAGGTGAGATCTGAACCGAAGCCAAGTTTTTTATATTATAGGGTGACAAACGAGCACACAGTCCACCTGATGGTAAGTGGTTGCTGTGACCCATAGACATCTACATCTATCCTCAATAAAGAATCAAAATGCAGATGTGTTGTCACCCGCGAGGACTAAGATGGAATGCCTCTTTTCCAGTAAAAAGGGTCTCCGGTTCTCTACACTCACCATACGAAACACAGCAGCATTAAGCCGCTATTTTACACTGGTGTTCTGTGAGAGCGTGGTCCTTCCCCGGTCGAGCCGACCCATTCGTGCTACAGCTATGGCTCTACCACGTATAATACGTTTTTAATTTTTGATTGTAATTAGGAAGACCTTGCTGCCCATCTCCTGAGTTTTATCTCTGTCGCCACCTACGACACCCACGGACGATATGGTTTGGTGGATGTTCTGACACCGCCACTATACGCTCAAAAAAAACGTTTATTGTGGTAATATTAAATACAAGCTTAAATTTTTTGTTGTTCTATTTTATACTAAAATATAACTACAATTTAGAGTATAAAACTTGCCAACCTACAGATTTTCTACTAATAACACGGCAGTGGTAGCTATAGATAGTATTGTTAAAAAAAATTAGCTATAGTATCATTATACTTTTAATCCCGGATATCCTCTTAAAACCATTTCATTTAGACCAGTGTTTTATTTTTTAGAAATTAGATGAATGAAAACGTCAAGATAAATGGTTACATAAATTACCTTCTATAAACTGCCTGAATGTTAATGTTTTCATTTCCTTAGTGTTTGTTTAGATTTATGCTTTATTTTCCACAATCGTTTAATGTTCAAGCAGTTAAGTCTGCTAGATAATAATTATTTGCGCCTTAAGGTTTAAACTGTAAGAATGATACGGAAGCTTTTAAATTTAATGGAAATAAATTTTGAGAGATTAAACATTTAGAACAGTGAAATAACCCAAACAAATGTTTCGAGGATATGTGTACTCCACTAATGCATTGAGGCAGCGCGGCAGACTTCTTACCTGCTCCAAAACGGTCTTAAAAATTAAAGTAGGCTTGTGCCTTCATCACAGGGACGTACTTAATATGTAGGTTGTTAATTGGCTTTATACCCTTATCTATTGAAGGACATGAAGATGTTTCTGATGTGTTCCATATTTGCCTTTTATGACACCCGAGCGAGGGACGAACACTGCAAACCCAACTACTTAATCAAACAAATTCTCACTGCAACTAACTAACAATACTAATGTGGCGGCGCTGTCTTCGTAGCGCAAGTAAAACGAACCGAAGAATTCACTCTATCGAAGTTTCCGAATTACTCCTGTATAATATATAGAACAGCTCCGAACTAACACACGGAGCGTTGGCCGTTTCCTGGACAGTACAACTTGCCCGGCGGAAGATCTCCCCTTATGCAACCTTTAGAAACTTCAGTGGTCTGAGCAGGGGTATGATGTGGCGGTGCTGTAGTCTCGCCACAAGCGAAACGAACCGAAGCCCAGTCACGCTATTGAAGTTTCCCTGCTATATACCTGGTAACTACTCTGGTATATATAGAACAGCTCTGTACTATAACATAAAACATTTGCCGCTCTCCGGGCTGAACATCTTGCCCTGTGGGAGATCCCTCCTTTTCTTCAACGGCCAAAACTCAATTAGTTAATTTAGTAAATATATTTGATTAGATTAACGTTGTATAGCCACGCTGTAGCTATATTATGGTAGCAACTCCTACGCTCTTACATAATACCGGTATAAAATAGCTTAATGCTGCTGTGTTTTGTATGCTCAATGTAGAGAATCGGTGACCCTTTATACTGTGGTAACGAGGCATTCTATCTTTGTTCTCTGGTGTAACAATGTACTGATTACTTACTGATTCTTAACGTACTGTGACTACAAACTGATTCTTAATCAATGATGATGTATGTGTCTATGGGCTACACAGGGTTTAAACGTGGTAGAGTCATACGCAGCGACATTATGGTTGTAGCAAGAATGGGTCGGCTTGACCGGGCTAGGACCACGCTCTCACAGAATACCAGCGTAAAATAGCAGCTTAATGCTGTGTTTCGTATGGTGAGTGTAGACAAGCGCATACCCTTTTTACTGGAAACGAGACACTCCATCTTAGTCCTCTGGGGTGACAACGCATCTGTATTTTTATTGTTAATCGAGGATAAATGTAGCTATGGGCCACAGTATCCGCTTACCATCATGTGACCTATGTGCTCGTTTTTTTATATAAATAAAGCATGCACTTACTATCAGTTGAACTGTGTGATCGTTTGTCTCCCTTAGTCTTTAAAAAAAAGAATCATTCATTCTTTCATTACAACCCATTACTAGTCCAATACTGGACACAGACCTCTACGATATATTGCATCATAGGATGGATATTTGCCATATCTGCCTCGCTGGTTGGCAACCGCAGTTTTTTTCTTAATTATTACAGAAAATGCAGAAAATGCAAAACCTACGGGATGATTTGGGATAGTGAGATTTCTTACGGCGTCACTAAACGGCACTAATAAAAACGGCTTAAAGAGGGTATTCAGATATAAATAAATTTCTATCACCGAGGATACTCAATCAATCCTCAATGATTGACGTTTGAGACATAAAGTATATATTTATGTATATAAAAATAGATTTTGGTATATCTGTTTGAGATTAATAGACTTCGACACCGTTTAACCGATCGCCATGAAAAATGGTTAAATAATTTCATGAAGAAATTACTTATGCTATCCACTTTGTTGTAACTCAGTACTTACTAAACTTAACGGAAGCGTTAAATATTTCCTGAAAATTTACCATATTCCAATTTTATTATACTCGCGGTAAGAGTCACGACAACGAATCCTCCCGCTATCACAACATCTGTTTGTTGAACTTCAGCAGTTACTTCATAACCACAATTAAACATTTTTCTTTCCTTTTGTTCAATCGTAACCCCGCTGTCGTGTAAAATGTTTTATTACTCAAAAGAAGCTGAATTGCAGTTGATACTTATTATATGTTATAAAAAATAAGCCATGGTGGTTTGTTTTTAAAGTATTTCTCCATAGATGTGGCTTCAGGCGCAGTCATTATACTTTTAGATACCTTTTTATATAGTAACGGAAGACACAGACTAGTGTACGTATTTAACGTACACTGTACTGTGCGACTGTGACACGCTATAAAAATAACGCATTATACTATGATTATCTCACCATCGAACAGTTCCGAAATATTGACGCGGAGCCATAATTTCGGTATCATATCACATTACGGTATATCTAATTAAAGGTCATTGCCCGTAAACACGACATGATTGAGGATTTATTAATTATGTAGCGATTTAAAAGGCAATAAAATCGATGCACGCTTGTTATTATATGGCTATATTAAGTAACGTTATGGGAGTTACTTAGTTACTCTACAATGTAGTCTACATAATTGTGTTTAGGCTGCTCATACACTAGTGTTCGGAATATATCATGTGTTTAGTTTGTTTTATATTTTTTGTTCGCATAAACGAGTTACTTATTTTAAAAAGAATAAGATCATTGTGTTAATATATTAATGCTATGAAGTGGTATCCTAATAATTTGCAAAAAAATCACAGAGAGGCATTTGATTGAATTGAAGCCGGTTATACCATTTTTTTTTAAATGAAAATAACTTCAACTGCATATAAGATAACAATAGGAGTATATTTATTAAAACAATATCGAATTTGAATCTCAATAATCCGAGCAGAGTACTATTACTAGTGCGAAAATATAAACCCAGCGCTAGATAAAAAATGTGCTAACATCTTTTCACTAACGCCGTAATTATGAGCTAATCGTTTAATATAATTTTACGAATTTTATAACGTTTCCTTGTGACCATGGTACCCGAAACGTCAAGAACTAAAAATAAGTTTAAATAAACGACATGAAATTAGTTTGAAAAAATGTGTGCGTAATTATAAGATGTAAAGATAATAAGCAAAAACTATAGGCATATGATAATAATGATATAATCTAACACTCTTAAATATCATGTTTGTAAAGTCGATCCAGTGAAAAACATTCCTAATTGTCGTAACGTATTATTATCCCATTACTTAAGTTTAAATGTGCCAAATTAGATGGTTACGGAGGTAACTACAAAACTTTTGAGATCTTAACTGTAACCTAAAAGCTTAATAACGATTACTTACATAGTTAACGTGAGCTGTTTTATAGATGCCGCCAAAGACTTCTATCTATACATAGGCATCTACACCTCTTAATTAACAATTAATTAACAAGATAATTTTTATGTGTTTCATATTAATTGTGAATATAATATAAATAAGAAGCATTAATAAATAAGAAGTAAAAAAATATTTTAAAAAAAAAGGATCTCTACATAGTATAAAGCAAAGTCGCTTCCCGCCGTCTGTACGCTTAAAAGATCTTTTAAACTACGCAACGGATTTTGATGCGGTTTTCATCAATAGACGGAATGATTCAAGAGAAAAGTTTAAATGTGTAATGCATACATATTACATATTATATAATTGTTCTATCCGTGTGTATGTGACTGAACTCCTCCTAAACGGCTGGACCGATTTTGATGAAATTTTGTGTGTGTGATTAATTTGATTAGAGAATGGTTTAGATTCACAATTGTACCCGGTAAGTGGCGTTGTTGTCGAGATCCAGAAATCAATCGTGCGAAGCAGGGGCGGAACGCCAGTATTTAATAGTTTTAATGTTGTGATTGTGACGTACCATCTATCTCTTCAATAAATATGGGAACAGTAAAGTGCGATTTAGTAAAAAATAATGACTAAGAAGTTCTTCTTCAATGTTTTGTAATTAAACGAGTAATTGATTGAGTTGCTACATTGCTTGACAGTCGCATTTATCTGTATTACCTCACAATGTATAATGACAAAAAACAAGCAAACAGTTTAAAAAAACGAAGAGTTAATGTCCTCAAGAAACTATAAAAACAAAATACATTTCCGACCACAATTAGGTTTTTGCGAAACCTTTTGAATTGCATTAATGATATTATGGAGATTGGATTAATTATGTCGTTTTTTATAGCAACGATTGACATAATAGTTTATGATCGAAAATTGTAAGCGTTTAAAACATTTAGGTGTAATTTCTTGTTGTATATTCTATATATAGTTTTTTCTATAGAATAGGGGTGATGATGGTATATGAATGCTATGGCCATAGAGCTTGTAGCATTTTCACCCCTGAGGACTAGGACTGAATGCCTTGGTTCTCTACACTCACCATACGAAACACAGTATTCTGTGCGAGCGTGGTACCTACCCCGGTCGATCCGACCCATTCGTGCTAAAACCATAATATAACTGCAGCCTGGATCTACAGAGTAAAAATCGTTGTCTGTGCAAATTGGTGCAAATTTATTTAATTTTTTAGATGCGAGAACTTTGTCATACGGTTTTCTTGAGTGTACGAAATATATTTATTATGCTGTTAAAGACATCATTTATGTTTAATTAAAGTTGTTAAAGTACTAACTAAATTTGATCTCTCTTTTTTCTTGCCTAGAAGTTCGTGTAGAAACCACAATAACCGGCATTAATAAACCGGCATTGTTTTGTGTATTAATATAATACTTTTGAAACTGGTAAACTTTTACTAAAAACTAACATCTCAATTAAATGACATTGTGTAACCAAAAACTTTACCTCAGTGTCAACTAGCGACATCTGGTGAGCCGAAAATTATTAGCCCTCATTCGTCGATGACCTCTTAGTCGAAGCTAGGCTTACCTAGTTCGACAATTTGTCCCACTTAAACATTCTTGGCAATAACATCGATCATAGTGTTCACAATAATTACTGGTGATATGATTTTTTTTTGTTGTATACCTAACACATATTATACAATTAAAAATATAATAATGAAGATAAGGGACTGTGCATAAATGTAAAAAATATTTCGTTAGATAACACCCGCGTACAAGACAAAGCAATTGCATGTTGATGTGTCCACAAATCTTTTTATAAACAAGTGCAAGTAAAGAGTTCTTTGTTATCGAAGGCGACAGTGACATTACGGTTCATTACCTGCAATTTACGAGAGCGGGGAAAGTCGAAGGCCACACACGTTCAGAAAACTAGAGTAAACTTATTACTTATGCATTTGCTTTCGGTATAGAGTGTAAATATATTAGTCTTAGTGAAAATCTGAAGTATTGTGAAATAAATAATGTCCTCCAGACCGAATTTTGGTCACGGCGGCCAACCTCAACGGAGACTAGCCATCGGCGTGGGACAGAATTATAGTGCCCAAGTGTAATGCGCAAGCACCGGTGCACTCTCATAATCCGATGGGACGGTAAACCGACACGACTGGAGAGAGATCAGGTGCAGGACCAACGGCTTTACGTACTTTCCGAGGCATGGCCAACTTCCTAGCTCCGAAGCTACTGAGAATTTCTTGAAAAACTCAATAAAATTTTTTTGGCCCGACTCGGAATTCGAACCCAGGACCTCATGTTCAGCAGTCGCACTACTACAACCACTAGACCAACTAGGCAGTCATCGGAGATAGTAGATAAGCACTGGCTTATAACAAGTAAAAAAAATGTAATAAGAGAATTGTTTCTTAATTTACGAATAAAAGATAAAGCATTGCGACCTTTGTCGTGTCGATCACATTGCCAGTGTTTAAATGTGTTAATGTCGTCAACTCCAGAGCACTTTTTATTAAGTTTGAGATCGCTAATGTGACATGTTAGATAATAATTTAAAATAATAATTTATTAATGATATACTTACATGAGATCAATGACTGGATTGATTGACAGTCATGAATAGTGTACGTATAATGAACTTGCAGTGTGATCGGATCGGTTTTGCTTTGAAATACGGAACAAAAACATGTTTATTCGTGGCGATTTATGAGAATCTATCAACCCATTTCATCCCGTGAGGGTCAATAGTGGCGAGTATGGAAATATACGTAAGATCGGTGGTGGCTAAGAATGGTAAAGAAAGAATGGCTCCGACTATATATGGCGGAATAACTATACCGTATTTATGTATCATCATATCATCATCAATACAATATAAATAAAATAACAAGACACCGGACTCACTGATTTGTTGGACCTATGCCAATTACTCTGGTTGTACTGCGGATATCTATCACACAGAGAAACTCCGAGCACAGCTCTCTCTACAGTTTTTTGAGGGACCTTGAACTTCCTTTAACATAAGGCCACGTCTCAGCTCCATATGACATCAGTGACAACGCGCTCTGGTCGTACACTTGTTTTCAAGTTAAGTAAGTAAGTAAGTCTTCAAGTTTTTAGGTATAAGTAACGAGAAAATATGTCGTAATCTTCCGAACACGTTTGCCGTATTTATCTATATCAAATATAATTATCAAAAATGGTGACAGGGAATCTTTCCTACGTTTTTATCGAAGAACTTCTTCTTCTTCCTTGGCAAGTAAAAGTCCGGATAGCGAGGATGGGGTCAAAATATAATTTTAACAACTTATGCAAAAAAATTAAACGTAGTTATTTTCTCAGAGCGTGATATTGCATTACTTTATGTTTTTATTGCGCCCTTAATAAAACTTCTTTATCCATACTAGTAATGTAATAAAGCGGAAGAGTTTTTTTTTCTTAGTTTGTTTAAACACACTAATCTCTGGAATTACCAGTCCGATTTGTAAAAATATTTTTGAATAATATGATAGCCAGATTTATGAGGAATATTATAGGCTATCTAGCATATACTAAATTAGCTGAGATGTGTAGCCTAACACATCTCAACTAGTTTAGTATTTTTTTTTAAGTACCAAATGGATAAATACTTAAATTACGTTAAGTTAAATTACGTGCCGCTCTTAAACAAAGTACCCTTAAAATTTACTTCTGTCCGTCTACCCTAATGTGTTACAGCGCCATCATTTCATAAGTCCTAAACAGATTTAGACAAAAAGTTTGTTATATGCTCTTTAGATAGGTACCTACACAATTAGGTCTTACTTTTAAGATAAAAAAATTTGGAGTAATGTCAAAAAGTTTTTATTCTTTTTATATCGAGTATCGGAAAGTAAGTAAGTAAGTAATCGGAAAGGCTCTTAAATTTAGTTTTCGGAAAATTATGCTTCAAAACAGCCTGTAATGTTGCATCTCGCATGACCGTACGTTTTAAATAATTTAATTAAAAATGTTGAAAAAAAATGTCTCTCTCTGAACACTTCATTAAAATTATAAAGAACGCTGTAGAAAGTTTAGAAAGTATACAAGAAAATCTGCATAGCGAATCATTTCGTGTTTCAACTAGACCAATATTGGAACGCAGTTCCTTATCGAACGGTACGAATTTGGCGGATGGAAGCAAGGCGAGAAAAAGTGTAAGATTTTTCCGTCACGACTCCTTGTGTAGACGACCTTGGCGGCTATAAGGAAGCGAGATGGAATAATATCCATCTCCCTCGCACTTTTTCTTATCTTGCCATGAAATAAATATTATTTTATTTTAAATGACGCTTCATTTTAATAGACACTAGTAATTCATTTATTTGTATTTGTTAATCAATAATATAATACGTTTATCAATAATAATAATATACTACGAAAGGAACTTCGTTCCAACCGAGTGTTCCACGACACTCACGCATGTTTTTTATTCATTCATTTATAATACTTCTCTTATTCACAGACCTCCCCCATGCATAACTTGGTAGGAAGGGTTGACAACCGCATTTTTAATTTTTTGGAGTTGTTATTAAAATGATGCTGCTGTCCATCTCCTGTTACAGTTTCCTTCTGGCGTCTCTTACGAAACCCACGGAATGATATGGGGTAGTGGTTTCTCTTACGCTGCCGTTACACTGCGTATAACATAATATTACACATTTTTCGACAATTTCCTAACCTAATACAATACAGTACAAAATATATTTAAATATTTTTAGCATTTGTTTTACTTTTGTACATCTAAATTAGTAAAATACGAAATCATAAAATCCCTGTTATTAATATGACGAAGAGAATCATCGCCACGCTATCTCGACTATTTTAGGTAACGGAAAAACATTCCTGCGGTCATTCTGAGGCGCTACATTGTCGTGATTTCCTTAATTTGCGGTCTAGTACTGCACAATAATTTATAGAGTTGAATACGTTTTTCTATATAACTTCTAAACAGAACGCTACCGTAAGAAGACTTAATCGAAGATGCTGAAATCTTTAAAGGAATTGTTTACTTCGCTGCAGGCAGAAAAGCTAGATTGAGATTCTAACCGCGAATATATTTTTCTTAAAGTGTATTCTGATACTATGTTTTATATTATAGCGTATCTAATTTTGAGACAGTTCGTAGTGCAGTATGTGTGCACAAGCGTTGACGTGGAGTAAAAAGTAGTGGTTTATAATAAACAGCGCGAAAACAAATTAACAAAATTTTTTTTCAAGTATTAACGTATGTAACGTTAATAATGTGACATTGAGTTTAGAATCCTAAATATAATTCTACATTTAAAAACGGCAATATCATACGTAAGTGCTATGCCTATGTAATCGATAATAATAGCAAGTTTGGTATCAGAAAACTACGCCTTTATAGCATCTGATCCAGATGACATAAACCGATTTAATTCGAGTAGTCAAGAAATAAAAGTTACAGTAATAATAAACAACGTTAATTTAAATACGTGGAATATAAATAAGTTCTGTAATCATTTTATATTATCAAGATATCTTTGAACATTTCTAAAACGATAAGATAATTTACTTGGATTTCTATAATAAATTAAAATTAGCAATGACATAGCTTTAATTTCATCTTGCGTTAACTTTATCCCTAGCACAAGATGATAGCATGATAACGGTGAAGAAATGTCCTTTCTATAAAACGCTTATTAAGTATGTAGATTTTATCCTTTAGCAGTGAATAAATAAATGTTAAATAATTGACATCAATGATATTTTTATTATACGCGAGAAGGTAATAAAAAGTGTGTGAAAATTTACACAGTCCATATCACTTTATCATAATATTTTAATTACTCATATCTTTTAACAGAGAAAAGAAAAGCTTAGAACAAGAGGTGATCATGCATATAATAGGCATCGTCCGGTGAGCGTACTGATAATAATCTAGCTCTTGACACGTCTTCGCTATGCATTCTTTTTAATTGACTCGTTTAGATCGTGCACGATCTAACGTAAATGCTTTTACAAACCCCTAGAATGTTAAGACGTTAATTTAGTATGACAGATGAGGCCACATTTCCTTTTACAGTTTACTTAATGACTTTAAGGAATTTCAACTTTTTTCTGCTTTGACTGTTTTGCGTGCGCCGGTTGATGTCCTCCCAAAGAAATGTGGCAATCAAGGCGCCAGAGCTGACCGCACAAGAGTGAGATCTCGTTATGTTTCGAATAAAAACGGGCAAACGTATAGCAATTGTGTTACGTAAATTATAGCGCTCATGATTAGGATTAATGGGCAATAGCTAGACAATCGTTGTTACAAGAACTCGACCAATGAAATTAAGTTCTTCAATGGTCTATTCTGACTTTGAAAATAAGAAAAACATGTAAAGGAAAACTACAGACAGACTGTACTAACAGATTGTATCAAAACTTCACAAACAGATAGAAAGCAATTCTTGGAGTAATCTAGGCTATATTTTTTATAATAGTTCGGGGAAAAAGTTTCTTGGTATTTTGTTTGTATAAAATTGAAGAAAAATCTTTTTTTCGTTGTACTGTTTGTATCTGGTGTTTTTAATATCAATACATATAGGACATTAAGAAAAAGAAGAATAATAAGTAAAAAACACTCTCCCGCCATTTTTAAATTGTTTTTCTGTCCGCCAAAATGAGTAAATCTAACAAAGAAACTCGATACATCCCGAAGTTTTATTACAAAAAAGGGAAAAATGCAACTCAAGCCGCGAAAAATATTTGTGACTTTTATGGACCTAATGCAGTGTCAGTAAGAGTAGCATAAAGTTGGTTCAAGCGTTTTCAGTTCGGGAATTTTGATGTCAAAGATGCAGCTCGCTATTGTCGCTATCATACGGATAAAGTCGATGCCATTTTTGAAAAAGTGGAGCAAGATCGGTATATTAGTACTTACGACATAGCCGAAGAATTGAGGATTGACCCCAAAACAGTTTTGACCCATTTGAAAAATGCTGGCTATACAAAAAAACTCGATATTTGGGTACCACACGAGCTCACTGAAAGAAACCTAATGAATCGTGTACTTATTTACGATTCTCTATTGAAACGTAATGAAACTGAACCATTTTTGAAAAGATTGATCACTAGTGATGAAAAGTGGATCACCTACGACAAGAACGTGCGAAAAAGATCATGGTCAAAGGGTAGTCAAGCTCCACAGACTTACACGCAATAAGGTGATGCTGTGTATATAGTGGGATTGGAAGGGCATCGTTTATTATGAGCTTTTACCACCCGGCAAAACCATCGATTCGGATCTCTATTACCAACAACTAATGAGACTCAATCAAGAAATTGAGAAAAAACGTCATGAATTGACCACACACATCTTTGGCCACATAGCAAAAATTGAAAGAGCTTGCTTCGGAAGTGTTAATGCATCCACCATATAGGCCTGACCTTGCACCCTCAGATTTTCACCTATGTCGGTCTCTTCAGAATTCTTTGGGTAGTGTTAGGTTAACATCAAAAGAGGACTGTCAAAACTACTTGTCGCATTTTTTTGATCAAAAATCCCAAGATTTCTACAGCAACGGGATTATGTCACTACCTACAAGATAGCAACCAGTTATTGAAAAAAATGGCACATAAATATATTATAATTAATAGTAATTAAACTTTGAAAAAAAAAATGTCTTGAATTTGTATATAAAATACGAAGAAACTTAATCTCCAACCTATTATTTAAAACGACGTCTTATTTTATCAATTTCTCAATTTTTCAAAAAAAAAACATCCAATTTTTTTTTCATATATCCCAAACCACTCCCAACATTGCCTACAGGCAACTTACGCAACGTAACATGCAATGTAACATGAAAGGAGCATTTTATCAGTGTGGACGCAGCGCGCGCACGAACCGAACATGTAACCTAAGTACCTGCTCGTTCTGTTCCCGGCGTGCACACGAACATAGCGTCAATCTTCTCTAGTAAAACCTACAAATCACGGATCGCCCGAGCGCGACTTGTATAATGCTCGTAGTGTGCTCATGAAAAGCATGGTTCGCGCGCAAGGCGTCCACACTATGAAAATTTGTTACAGTGTGTTACATTACATGATACATTATACTAATGTGGACGGCATATACTTTCATTTCATATTGCATTACATGTTACGTTACATAATTCTGTACACAGCATTACCTGTTCGTAAAGTTCCATCACAATCGGTTCAGCCATCCGAAGATTATCGCGGATTGACAGGCAGACAACATTTTTAAAAATGGTTGCTTATGTCTTAATATTACGCAAATAACCCCTGAGTTTAACAGAAGGCAGTTATTTCAATGTAACAGAGAGACACTTCAATTTTATTTATATGTATAGATAAAATTATATTTTGTGTCTTCAGTATCATAAGCCTGTAGCAGTCCACTGCTGGCAGTAGCCTCTTTCACTGTAGAAAGAATTCGCCTTAATCTCCGCGCTTGGCAGGCGGTTTTACTATCGCAGTACCAGGTGGCTCGCTGCGCAGGCGGGTGCTGTCTGTCACCGGTCTGATAATTCACATCAGATAACAAGATGATTTAAAAAACAACGGTGACCATGAGATCTTTGCATTTCCTATAGTCGCCTCTTCCGACACCCACGAAAATTTACGCCATCGCCACAGCCTAAAAAACAATATACTTAATAATATATTTTAATAAATTATTAAGTATCTGGTAAATGGTGGGCTAAGCGCTCGCTTTAAATTTCACAGTACGCGAGCAACCCGGGTTCGATCTCCGCCGGCGGAATTTTAATTTCAATTATATCGTAAGGAAACCTGCATGTCTGAGAAATGAGAAAAAAAATATATTTAAGACATGTGAAGTTCGCCAACACCCATTGGGACAGCGCGGCGGACATTTTCCTTGAAATAAAACCCTTTCATAAATGAGAGGGAGGCCTGTGCCCAGCAGTGGGACTTATATAGGCTGTAACTTTAACTTTAAATGTCAAGCTAGCAGGAAGTTCTGTTATTTAGAGAAGTTGGATTCCTTACTTTTATTAGTTAATGAAACGCAATGTAAGGCTACCTTTGATTCCTTTACATAAACCAGCATGAGCGTGAGTCTAAACTTACTCGTAATTCCATTCACCGAGCACGAAGTAAGCTTAAAGCTCTGAATAGACTTTTATTTAAATGAGGCATTCATTGGGTTGTGTTCATTTAATTATGTGCAAGACGATATTTTGTAGTTTCTACAGGCGTTTAGTGATAGGTCTGGTACCTATTGGTACCTATGGTATTTACCATGCTCGTATTTCAACGAAATATTTCAGTAGTTCGGATAGCAACACTTTACATCGGGATATAAAAATTGTCTAAAACGGAGCTGCGATAGTTTGAAAAAAGTGCGGTCCTTTTATTTTTTAGCACATAAACAAGAATGGAACAGATTCGTACCCAGACTGGACTAGAAGAAAAGTAAATGATATGTGGGGAAATTATCGATTTCTACCTACAGTTGTAACTTGTAAGTCCATCCATCTATTACAGCCTATAAAAGTCCACGGTTAAACATAGGCCTCTCCGATAGATTGCCTCATTGGGATGATTTTGCCATAGTTGCGACGGATATTCTTACACCGTCACTACACGGTTTACGTAACTTGTAAGTATAGACAGATATTATTATATTAGAAATGCGTCATTTGTTACAAAGGATATACTATAATATACTATTATAGAATTTAAAGGGTCGAAATAGTAGTGAAGGTGGCTTATATAAATTTTACTACGAAATATCCTTTTCTTTATTAAAGTATATTATGTGTTGTGAAACTCTTCACAAACTTTTTTATATTATGTATTTAGTTTTACATGAAATTTTTGTAGTCTAACATTGTTTCTTTCTTTATTGGGATATATATTTACTAAACGTAATGGTAATCATTTAAATAATTAAAAATCTTCAGCAACCGAAATCAATAGTATTGATATTGGAATTATTTTAACATATTTATAAAACTGTATAGCTTTAAAATGAGGTACCTAGGGTACTTAGCGTATACAAAGAATATTACTAACTAAACCTCATAATTCCCAACCGCAAATTAGTCAAGTTATGGTCAAAGGCCTCCCTGTGTGTGATGGTTCAACCATTAACCACTACACCATTAGTCCAAGGAGGTTTTTTTTTAAATTTGGCCGGTCATATTAAGTTTATATTTCTTTTCGGTTCATATGCGTAAAGAAATAAGTATGCTTAAATTAATGCCATGTCATTTATATAGTGTATTATAATAAATGACTCTAGTTGCTCTGCGGCTTTGTGTTGTTCGTTAAGATTGGCAGAAAATAAGGCTATTTACACAAAGTTTTTGGAATTTTATCTCAGCTTGACATGTCTATAAAAACTGTAAATTATACCTAGTTATCCAGTATATTTAATCATTAAAATTCCTTAACTAATTAAGCTAATTAATAGAATCAGGCGTTACTTTGGGGAAATCCATTTTATTAAAATATTTAAAATTAATTAGCTAAGATACCAGTAAAAGAGTCTTCAGTTTTCGTCATTCAACATACGAAACTGGCAATATAGCAATATAGTACCATTTTCGTTTTATTTTAATATTCTATGCGATCCTTTACCCGCCGAGCCGACCCATTCAGGTTGCAGTCCTAATACGGTGCAGCGTGGCTATAGTAAGTTAAAAGTAGCTGAAATTAACATTTTATAGGTAATATTTGTTCAAAAACGCAAATTAAAAATTTTAGGACAATATATTGCGAGTGGTCCGTAAATAATATTATATTGCTAGCTGATACCCGCGACTTCGTTCGCGTTGCTTACACACATCACTGAACACGTAGTGCTTATAAAAATCGTTGTTTCTTAAAACTTTAATAACTTTATATTAAATGAAGATATCGCAATATTTTTTTTAGATAAGGGCCATGTGTCTAAGAAATAGAACTTAGAAAACCTAATTGAAATCTATCCAGTAGTTTTTCCGTGATGCGCGCACAACTGGAAACCTCTATCATTTTATTTAATTAACAAGAACGAATTTCGGTGACGGCGGCCAGTCTCAACGGAGACTAAGCGAACTGCGCAAGAGAGGATTATAATAGAGGATTGTAATAGTACAAGCGCGTATGCAGACACAGGTGTACTCTCTATGCCATCAATTTCATAGTCCAATGGGATGGTAATCCAACACGACCGCAGAGAGATCAGGTGCAGGACCAACGGCTCTACGTGCTTTCCGTGGCACGCGCATGAAGCAATACCAGCCTCCTGACTCCAGGCTGCTACTGAGAATTTATTGACAGAAAAACTCATTAACTGATTTGGTCCGACCCGGGATTCAAATCCGGGCCAAGTGATCAGCAGTCACGGTTACGACCAGTAGACCAACGAGGCAGTCACCTTATATTAGATACTACTGTGATGATTAAATGGTAAAAGTTATTTTTTGAAATACACTAAATTCATGTACTATATTGACTGTCTCATACATCATTCAAAGTCATTATTTTTTAAAATTGAATTGGTCTTGTTTTGAAACACTACCGCTTTGTCCTTCATTTGTTTCCAATCTTCTTTTCGGTTTGTTTGTAAAAATAATTCGGGGAGACAGCTTTCAACTCGTCTCGTTGAACACACCACACGTTGTACCGTACAGGCGTTGACTCGAATACCAATCAGTTTTTTGGTGTGAACGTTTTATGTTTCAATAGTTGCATAATAATGTCAACGACAGTTATTATATCATATTATTAAGCAGAGCCGTGTTACCTCAGAGTCTTGTTCTTAAATGTCATTGGAGACGTTGGCTGAGGATTTGGAAATATTTTGTGGACATAGTATTATGAAGTTGGTGTAAAGGACCTTTTTCACCGAAGGGGCGAGACGAGATGAGGTGAGACGAAAGTTGAAATCTCGCAGGTCCATTTGAAGCGAAAATTGTCATTATTACGAGTAGATATCGCGAGCTAGCGATTAATATTAATAGCCACTGCAAGCTATCGCGATATCGCACTTAGATTGAGGAAAAGAATATAATACGATCATTTTTATTTATATAGATTAAAAGAATACTTATTGAAAGTCCTATGTAAATATTTTATACAATTAAATATGAAAACATTTAGAAACAATATTAGGGTTACGTATGTGTACAGATACAGTGCTAGTCAGTTCGTCTTACGATAAACACTTATGAGTTGTTTTTTTTTGCTATTACTTACTATTAATTTAAAAAAGCTCGATGTAAAGAGACGACGTTGGCTGTGAGAATAGCGCTGATCTGCGTAAGCCTGCGATAGCCCGCGCGGTCTTATGTGAGTATCGTGAGAATTATGTTTCGATTGCAAAACAAATTCTATGTTTACAGCAATATGGTTCGATATTATACAAACAAACGTTTTAAAAAAAAAGAAAAGAGAAGAAGAAAATATTTTAATTTTCGTTTAATTTTGCCATACAATTTTATATTCTCGCCTCGCCTTGTATCGCCAGTTAAAAAGGATCTAAATGCGACGTACCCTTTTCTACATGTTTTTTTTCTTTAAATAATAAGACAGCCCACGCAGAAAGTAATGCGAAAAAAGTATTTTTGTATGAGACACTGGCCAGTTATAATTTTAATGGAAAATACGATTGTTTACTAGTTTTTAAAATTTTACACCACAATTTTCCTACTTCATCATTAAAAAAAATTTGCGTCGGGAATTTTTTCTCGCGATGATTTCTCAAGATTTAAAATGTCGCCTAAAACCGGACGATTCATTTGATAGCAACCGCAACTAAAGCAACCGTGTACCGCTGGTACAGCACGGTCGACTGAGTTTATGAGATGAGAAAAAAGAAGTGAGCGCCCTTTGAAAAATGTTATGGACGCAAGAGGATAGTTTAAGAGGATAGGGGAACTAAGTATAAAGAGATTTAGTACATAATATTGCAGAATGGAGACTTTACACGAACATGTTCCCGTTTCCCATTTTCGCGTTGGGTGCCGCACATTCTCAACGATGCTCAGAAGTAGGTCCGCGTGGAATGTTACCGTGACATGATTACTAAATTTGAAGCAGGCTCGTTTCGACGTGTTTATGACATTAACCATACATTATAGTTGATGAATCCTGGATTTATCATAACGATCCAGAATCGAAGCGCAAGTTGACGGTTTAGCTGTTTAGAAATTAACCGACGTCAATCAAAGTGAAGCAGTCGAGAAGCGCAGGGAAGATTTTGATCGCCAGCTTTTTCACTTTGACGGGATGTCTGGTATAATTTTTTTTCATGAAATGAGTAAAGTGCTGTGAGATAGAAGCGACCGAATACGGGGCTTCGCGGGCTTGACGGGCACTCCTGGGCAGCACACCGATTAAGCTTTTTCGGTCACACTTCTTGCAGTCCTGATTTAGCATCGTGTGACTTCTTTTTATTCTTAGAAACTTTAACCATAGAACGTTTTTTTGAGTTTCGCTAAACTTTTTGGGGTCCACATATTAGTGACAAATTATAGCAACCGACTTCAAACATACATTTATGATAATAAATAGTGATTATGTTATTATAGAAAAATGAAGCGTCTGTCTGTAATATTAAAATAACTGGCGTCTTTTAAGTCACCATTTAAAAAATCTATCTATCTGTCTGTCCGTGCTAACCTTTGGAATGGCCAACCCGATTGTACGAAGGAATTTCACGAACAGATAGACAGCAATGCCGGGAGGAACCTAGGCTATATCTTATCCAAAAACTTGAAGATAAATGGTCCTTAATTATCATATAGGTGACTACAAATATTGCTAGTAAAATAATATATAATATAGATGTCAAAAGGACAAACCGTCCAGTACAGCGATCAGCTTGGTTAAGTACACCTGTGGACTTCTACGGGGTGATAAATAAACACATAATTATTTTTGTACGTGAGGGTAATATGGTCACCTTAAGCTTTGCCGCCTTATTAAACTAAAACTAGGAGGAGGACAGGGTCAAACACTCAAAGTCCTATACTAACTAATATACTACGAAGGTAAGGAAGGCAAACAAGCTTTAGCAATGATAAGGAACACTTCGAAAAATCAGCTCAAAAAACAGTAATTGACCATATTTATTGTCAAAATGGCGTCGATAAACCAGCGCACTTTTGGCCTGTTATTGTTTGATTCACTAATAAAGAGCTATCGTATTATAGAGCCATCTTTGCAAACAAGGCTGTAGTTTATGAGTCACAAGAAAGTGACCATAATTATATGGTCACTTTCTTGTGACTATAATTCAACGTATCAAACATTTAGATTAGAGTAATTTCATGCCTAAAATCAGCTTGAATGACAGACTAACTTAAAATTCAAATTTAAAAAATAAATTTAAAAGTCTAAAACCTACATCTGTGGAATTATTTCAGGAACCTCTTAAACCGAGCTGCAGTTATTACGTTTGCCTCCATTCAAACTAATTCTTAAGGCTGCTGTGTAATGAAAGACTGTCGAAGAACATAAAATATAATCCACTACCCACTATTGGCATGCCATTAACTTTAGTACTAATTAGCTGTTGGGACTGCGTAAAGGTGATCAATGTGATAAATATACTAACAGGAATACTAGATAAATAATGATAAACAACCAAAGGTATACCTAATGAAATACACAATGTTTCATTCAAAAGTTAATATATGACTTACATTTGTAGCTACGAGTACGAGAATAATTAAAGCTGATTGCAACACAATATTTCACGTCAAAATTATTATTTGTGGTGACAGATTTGGCAAAAATATTCTCCGTTAAAGCCCTCTCATCTCATAATCAAGTCTTAACCATTTCTCAGTCCTGTGAGTCATATATGAACATTTCGATTGTTTAACTATTGTATCTATTTAGCGGACAGGAATATTTATTTTTAAGTAGTCTGCTGAAGAATATGGGCCTCTCCCTTGGAAGGGAGGATTAGCTTCAAACGCTACGCTTGGTAGGCAATGATCCGCGGCTATAGTATCAGACGTCTGGTATCTTCAAAGCTTTAATTTAATATAATAAAACGTAAGTGTAGGCGTATCTTAGAAGCATTTAATTTAATATAATAAAAAAAAAGAAGAACAAAAGAAGAAACGTAAGTGTAAGGCTTAGGTGAAGCGCGTAAGTACTCTGTGTAAAGCGTTGCGTGCGGATGGGTGTAATGATTAACACTCTGTTGTATTAGCATCGTGAGTTGTAAAAGGGCAAAGAGATTTAAAATATACTACTACTACTACTTAACTACTTAAATGTCTTTGTAAAAGGGACACGCCATAACGCTACACGCCCCGCCGAATGTTCGGATGAGATTACGAACATTCACGTGTAGCGCAAATAAGCGTAAGCTATATATAAGCAAATTATTTGGGGATCTTATCATACGGAATTTTTGAGTAAATTCTATCGATCTATCGATTCGATTAAACCTGTATGAGGGACTGTACTCTTACTCCAAAGATCTTGAGTCTAATGGCAGCTAAAGTCGCTTCTTGTATATTGCTGTTGGTGCAGTCCTTATGCAGCCTGTGGTAGCCATACATGCCAGTCTCTAAAATTAATTCATCATCATCATCATCATCATTACAGCCTTCACAAGTCCACTGCTGAACATAGGCCTCCCCAAGGAATGCCACAAAGCACGGTCCTGAGCCACCCGCATCCATCGACTTCCTGCATGTCTTACCAGGTCGTCACTCCATCTAGTGGGGACGCCCTACACTTCGTCCGCCGGCATGAGGCCGCCACCGAGAACCTTTTTCCCATCGGTTGTCGGTTCTTCGAGCTATATGGCCGGCCCATTGCCACTTCAGCTTACTAATCTGTTGGGCTATGTCGGTCACTCTGGTTCTACTGCGGATATCCTCATTTCTAAGTTTATCACGCAGTGAGACCCCGAGCATAGCCTCTCCATAGCTCGCTGAGCGACCTTGAGCTTCCTCATCCGGCCAGCAGTGAAGGACCACGTCTCAGTTCCGTAGGTCATCACTGGCAACACTAATATTAATTAGATAATATTATTAGATAACGCTGAAGCTTCTTTATAGTGGTGGCTTCATTCATTTTGATCCACCATACCAGAGCGCAGTATGTGATCATGGGGCGAATTACAGTTTTGTACATCCACAGTATAAATTTTCGCGTCAGACCCTATGGTTTCCAATCATGTATTTACGCTCATGACATTATAATAGAAGAGTATGTGTTTGTTGTGCACGCGAACGGCATAAGGTGGGCCGCGCAAGCCGTAGGATCATTGACGCTATTAATATATTATATACATTAAGGCGCCAAAGTTTGAAAAGAGTTTTAACTACCCTTTTTATTATGTTATCTTTATTTAACTCATACAGCTTGTTAATGGATTCTTTTAAGTTATTTGAAAGGTTTGTCGTATTTGCAATGTTTGGCAACCGGATTCAAAATCGAATTACAGTTGTCTCTTACATAAGAACCTGTGCTTCGCTAAAGACCAGATAATTTTATTAAAAAAGCTTAAAATATGTCTATGCTACCTTCTGTCGGATTTTATGACATCTTTCTGCCATCACTTATGGTTGGACAGATGCAGTATGATGAGCAAATGGATAAATGTAATATTTTACGCCGCTCTAAAATACGTAATTTATGTTTTTAAGATATACCAAAGTAATGAATTCTTATATATAGGCGAACATTGCACATTGAATAAAACTATGTTTACGGATTTTATCGCGTTTAATTTACTTATTTTAATTCCTGACGTTTCGTGTGCTTTACAGCAACCCATGGTCACGGGGGGGACGTGACCGGAGAATTATTCAATATACCTAAGTAATTAACAGTTGATTATTCTTCTTTGAATGTATCAATCCGTGATCAATAAGTTAATTATGATTATAATGACGATATTGAGTTATTCGATTTGTTACTTAATAAAGTTAACTAACGTATGGTATGTTTACGTGGTTGTTTAGATTAATAAAATCGATCAGCTGTTTCTTTAAAATAAGCAAACGGTTGATCGATGTTATTAATCTAAGATGTATCACTTGATCTAGGTTTACTCCTTAATGCTTTTAATATAATCTAGGCTAGACATCTGCATGATTGTAGAGCTGTCGCGCAACGATGTTGGTAACATTATTAATTGCATAGGGTTTAGCTTCAACTTAACATAATTCAAGAAGTACTGCTTTTTTTTAAGTGCTTGTTTAATATATATATATATATATATATATATATATATATATATATAAATAAATGCACCTTTTGATATTTAAAAAAATATCGACCGATAAATTAATACTTTTGTATTTTTCTGGGTTTCTTGCTGGTTCTTCCCAGGACAGAGATTTTTCCGAACCAGTGGTAAAAATTACTTTCAATAAGAATTACTTGTAATCGATATAGAATAAAAAAATCTATTTTATTCCTTAAGGGAATCGACATTTATGTTTATTATTATTTATTTATAACATTGCAATTGCCATTGATGATCATAATCAAGTAATTTTTTTTTAAATGGCATCTAAAACTATGTATTTAAAATATACAAAATTGCGATTTAAATTGATAAGTTTTACCAATTGTATTTTCAAGGGTCCGCCCTTGCGTCTTAAAGTTACCTTAAAGTTGTACAGCATCATGATAAATCTATCTACTAATGTCAATGACTTAAAACTTAAATTTCTAATCTAAAACGAAGCTTAAAATTACCAAAACTACGTTTTAAATAGAACGTAGGTAGTATAAAACATTATATAAAATTATTAATGCGGAGTAACTGGCTGTATATCCACACTACAGCCTATAATGACACTGGATTTAAAAAAAAGAATTTGTTATTTGTTCATTTCACTTTCCTACTTTTTTTCTTTATTAACAATATAATAACAATAATTATTGCGATCTAAGATAAAAACCCTCACGAACATATCACAAAAGCGTAGAAACTAGAAAGTGTGACGCACAGTTAAATCTCTATTTATTATAGAGAAATTTCCGCATTCGTATATAAGGATATAATATTCATGGATTAAGAGCAGACTGTATGATTGCAAAAATCATGAAATACTCGTAGTTAGTTTCCAGACAAGAAAAACTTATTTAATGTAAGTCATTATTTTGGATTGATTTCGAATATATAACATGATGGACAAAGACAAAAGTAGAATAATAAGTGGTTATTTCTATTATATGAAAATTTATGTAGGTATGTTTGTTCGTATTTCTTGCGTTGCCATACCGTTCATCAGATTGCGTTAAATTTTGAGTTGTGTTGTTTGCTTTGTCAACTTATTGCTTCCACTTGTGCGAAGGTTATAGGCATAGTACAATTAACTTACAGTAGGTGGCGCGCGTATCGGACCGATAAATCTATTGAAAATATATGAAAATTATACATCATTAAACTTTTCCAAACTCTTCCAAATTCAAAACGATATTTTCAAAATATTTTCTTCTGCGGCAGCAATGCGCTGGGTACCAGCTTGAGTAACATAAATATGTATTTTCTCATTCATCACTCTTATCTTAATCACCCACGTTTTAATCAGATTAAAAAGACAGACGCAGTTAAATTATTAGATCTGACTGCATCCTTGGTCTAGTGGTTGTAAGCACAATTGCTGATCGTATGGTCACGCGAGTCCTGGTTGGGCTAAAAAAAATAATTATTGGGTTTTTATGTTCAGAATTTCGCAGTAGCAGCTTGGAGTCAGCAAGATAGCAGTGTTCATCCCCATGCCTCAAAGAACACGTAAAGCAGTTGGTCGAATTCTCTCCTGACGTATCAGATTACGTGGACACGGATACTATGGGGCCAGGAAAAACAAGTACTCCAAAATCACAAGCCTTTCTGACCTCAGCGGCGGATATGATCTATGGCTCCGCCGACAACCACGAAAGGTTGGGAGAGCGACGCATCGTATATCGATAGGGTGAGTAACGCATCGCTATACCAACACTCCCCTTCCCCTGCGTCTCTACCTCGGCTGCGGCAGTAGAGGTAGAAGAAACCACTCTGGCCGCAGTCCACCAACATAATATATCCGAACAGTGCCGGCTCTTCACCTCGAGCCAGCAGCAGAAACTCACATACGAGTAAGTTTCTCCTAGTTAACTGTGGGGGACCAAGCCATTGCTACTAAGCCCACCTCCCGCGCCACGGCAAGACGGGTAAAGGAAATTGTTCTGGCTTTAAATTCAAATATCCAAAAATATAAACTTTTTAATTTATAATTATAAACAGTATGTAATAATGCATAACAGTTACATCAATGACGAGTGATCAAAGACGAGATAATATCTTTATTTCAATATTTGCAAGTTATTAGTAATCGAAATCAGTTGTCAAATATTTTTTTTATAGGATAGAGTGACAAACGAACACACAGTCCACCTAATGGTAAGTGGTTGCTGTGATCCATAGAAATCTACATCTATCCTCAATAAAGAATCAAAATGCAGATGCGTTGTCACCCGTGAGGACTAAGTTGGAATGCCTCTTTTCCAGTAAAGAAGGTCTCCGGTTCTCTACACTCACCATACGAAACACAGCAGTGTTAAGCTGCTATTTTACGCTGGTATTCTGTGAGAGCGTGGTCCTTCCCCGTTTTCGAGCCGACTCATTCGTGCTACAACTATGCTATTAATATAGCTGCAGCATGGCTATACCACGTATAAAATTATCAATTATATTCAATCAATCATGAAGCAATCTATAGGGCAGGCCTATGTTCAGTGGTGGACTTTTAATAAGCTGTAACGGTATACAAAAACGTAACGATGACATCTGCAGCAGAACCAGAGTAACCAACTTGGCCCAACGGATTAGTAGGCTGAAGTGGCAATAGGCCGAGAATGCTTGTTATATAAAGAAAATCGTCTAGAAGACCACCATTTTCATAAAAGAGAGACGACAGAAAGGTTTTTTTTTATAGAATAAGGGCGACAAACGGGCACACAGTCCACCTGATGGTAAGTGGATATTGTGGCCCATAGACATCTACATTTATCCTCAATTAAGAATCTAAATGCAAATGCGTTGTCACCCCTGAGGAATGAGATGGAATGCCTCGTTTCCAGTAAAAAGGGTCTCCGGTTCTCAACACTCACCATACGAAACACAGCAGTGTTAAGCTGCTATTAGATATTAAGGATGATATAATCATGCTCATGAATCTTTTATACTTACTTTGTAATCTGAATAAATTCTTCGTTGCTGTGCAAGCTGAGGCAGTTCCTGGAATCTTGGATGGATTACTTCTAAACGTACCTGGAAATAAGAAACATTCCATTACTATCTATACGCAGGTAATAAAAAGCAAGTATTCGTTATGTATCTATAAGATCCGTGTAATTACACCGCAAGCTTTTAACTTGTAGAAAATCCAATGTGCACAAGAAGCTTTTTCTAACTGGTATTTCGCTATGGAGTCCGCCCGGATGGGTATCACTCTTTTATCAATTTCTGTTACCGAGCAGCAGTGCAAATCCATTATTATGGTCAAATGTTTAGAACGCTATCAGAAGCTAGTGTAATTTCAGACTGTCAGATATTTCATCTTAGTACTCAGAGAGTGCCGCATAAGTTTTACTTTCTTTGTTTCAAGCAGTTTGTGTAATTTATCTTTCGTAAATAAAATTATAAGGCCTATGTTCAGCTAAGGACTTGTGAAGGGATGTAATGATGATGATGAAATAAAATTGGTGTTATCCAATTCGACTTGCGAATCAGGGGAGCTATCAACTCTGCGTCCGATATTATAGTAGTGCTATAAATAAGAGTGTACCCATAAAAATAGAGACACTCAATTCTCCCATCCTACGCAATGTAAAATTCTGTGTAATTGTGATCGGAAGTAGGTGTTAACCAAATGTTGACACCGGCTGGATTCCGAACTGCTGAGAACCGCTAAATCACGAGTTTAAGTTGTGAAAAGTCTTGGACAGCAATACTCACCAAACATATGTAGTTATTTTCCTAATCTATATCTATACAGGGTTATTTTGCAATAACCGGCCAAATTTGCAGAGAAGATTCAGAATAAGTAATATAGGCAAATGGTGAAGAAAACTTTATTTAAAAAATCTTAAATATTCTGTCATTTTTATCTTTTAAATTCATAATTTAAAATTTTGTACCACCGACTTCAATATAAGTTATTAGTTATAACTCAAAAACTATTGGTCAGACCTTGATCAAATTTATATGGGACCACAAATAATCATCGAAATCGGTTCGCCTAGAAAAAGTTATGAGGTAACACACATAAAAAAAAAAAAAGAACATACAGTCGAATTGAGTACATCCTCCTTTTTGAAGTCGGTAGAAAATGCGTTGTAATGCATTATTTTAACTGATTTTACTGCGCACACATTCGTAAGGGTCGATTGGTAGACTAAAACGTTGTTGCCCATAAATCACATTCAATTTGGGATAATTTCAAATAAAAGTAGAAGCCTTATTTACTCGTATTTTCAAAAACTGCAATAGCGGCATTATTATATTATTTATATTATATGTTATTATATATTATATATATTATTTATATATTTGAACTTACATTTAAAATTTGGCTACTCTTTGAAAAATAACCCTGTATATATACGTTTTACCATTCTTTATCGAAAGTGATGGGATCATCTCGTCACCTCAGTCTAAGTTGTAGATTAGTGTAATTAAAATCATAATAGTTTTCATAGTATAACAAATTTCTTTTTGCGTCTTGAAATTGTGCTACCTTATTTGTATACTATATTAGTTATGAAATATGACCGCAAGCGAGGTCAATAGACGAATCCGTAAGCGTATTTTACCAAAATAATAACTCTTTACAGTTATTTGCTGTTTATTGTTGGGTTATTTATTAGTAACATTTATTAAGAAGCGTAGTAGAAAGAAGTAATTATTCATCCGCCGTCGTTGGTGACAAAAAATGTTTTGCAATTTTATTTGTCAAATTATAAATATGGAGATATGGAGACGTCTAATATATTACGTACATGGTATTTCTTCTTAATTAAAAGATATGGAGATAGTCTTGACAGAAATTAAATACAATTTTACAAATATTTTTTTTAAATTTATTTATCATCATCAAGTTGAATACAATACAAGTAAAATAGCATATATAAACCACAAAGGTTAATATTTATCATCTACATCGATACTTCCATAAAGTTTGTTTAGAAAAAATAGATAACTAACAAAAATATACATTTATAATCATTATTTTCATTATCATTGCAGCCGTTATTCCACCAAGTGGGAGTCAATTTAAAATCCGTACCAAGGATTATAGAAGACATGGATGGAGCTTACGTATGAAAAATATTTTGCGATTACTTTACGTATACAAGTGGTAAAATAAAAAAATTGTACAACCGACTTCAATATAAATTATTAAGGATAAATAAAAATATTGGTCAGACCTTGATCAAATTTATATGGGACCACATGAGAAGCACCAGCTTTGAAATAAAAGAATCATCGAAATCGGTTCACCTAGAAAAAAGTTATGAGGTAACACACATAAAAAGAACATACAGTCGAGTTGAGTACCTCCTCCTTTTTGAAGTCGGTAGAAAAGATACCATAATTAACAAAGAGTTAACACTGTTAATATTTATTATGTAGGTCGAGGCAGGTCGTAATCCCGTTACTAGCAACAAAATTCTTTTAAAGAATTTAAAATGATGTCATTAAAAGATAATACTCATTTGTTATATCCTGTCACAGATATTCTTAAAAAATATAAATTAAAACCGAAATAAAAAGTTACAGCATAAGACAAAAAATCTTATTTTATTCTATCCTACACAAAAGTTTGTAACTAAGTTTAATCATTAAAATCTTGGCTTCATATTTAAGAAAAATAATTGTCAAAACTGCCTTAATCATCATAAATAATTATGTATCTGACTTTTTTTTATAGAATGGGGTGACAAACGAGCACACAGTCCACCTGATGGTAAGTGGATGCAGTGGCCCATAGACATCTACATTTATTTTCGATTAAGAATCAAAATGCAAATACGTTGTCACCCTTGAGGACTACGATGGAATGCCTCGTTTCCAGTAAAAAGGGTCTCCGGTTCTCTACACTCACCATACGAAACACAGCAGCATTAAGCTGCTATTTTACGCTGGTATTCTGTGAGAGCGTGGTCCTTCTCCGATCGAGCCGACCCATTCGTGCTACAACCATAATATGGCTGCAGCATGGCTCTACCACGTAAGAAGCTTGACTGACTTACTTGTGTTTTGTTTAATTAGGGAGAGATCCCTTATCAAATCAAAACTTGGCAGAGCTAAATGGAAGCTATTATGAAAAACAAATAATTGACAATACCATCTATTACGAAACGTTTAAAAAATAAAAATAATTGTCCGTTAAAATTTAAATTATTATCACAGTGGAAATAAGTGGCAGATAAATTAGCATTACTATTCACCTACTGTGAATAATCACCATTTGCCGCCGCACGCGTCAACAGTTCAGACGCATATCACCAGAACCGGTAAAGTTATTTGCATAAATTTGATTTTTAACGCTGATAATTAATTTGACTCGCTTTTACCGTAAAAAAATTATTGTTAACATTTAAAAATCTATCAATGTACTTAAATTTTACATGTTACGTTCAATTACATACACGTGAACAATTTCTACAAAATTATTCCTCTTTAATTTAGACTTTTCTTTTTTTTATAGTTAAAGAGGCAAACGAGCATAACGGCTCACCTGATGTAAGTGATCACCGCCGCATAAGCCTGCATATCCAAAACACCAAAGGAGTTGCAGGTGCGTTGCTAGCATTTTAGAAAAAAAAAACAGGCTCTTACGTCATAGCGGTTCCATTATTTTAAAACTTATATACATTACTCCAGACCTTTGATGATATGACTACGCAAAGTTATATTATCAATTGAATACGAGATCTTGCAATAAAAAAGAGCTTGTAAATCGCTCGTAAACTCAGTTTTTCTAACTACATCGGAATATAGTGCCAATTTTAAAACCCCTCGGAATAAGGTGCCTTTACCTTATAGTCAATTATTTTTAATTCAATTTTGCTTATGTACCCTATTGACATGAAATATAAACTACTCGGGTAATTTTATGGCAGTTCTAGTAATTAATTTTTACTATTGACTTTGCCCGTGTATTTTCTCTTTATGATCATCATGTCTGAAATTACTTTTATATTTATTGCAGACAATTCATGCAATACTTTCGAAAACCATACTATTATTATTTAATCATGAAGATTATGACTTTGAGAACCATTATTATGTTTATTTTATAGAACATTTAAATATTTTAGAGCCTTTTTCTTCTAACAGATACTCCAGTATCGTTTATTTCCAATTATTTTCTAAAAGTTATAAAAAAGTTAGTTCAAGAAAAGCGAAAGGAAATTTTAAGCAGAATCATGTTAATGAATGTTTAAACGTAATATAAAAACTTAGGAAAATATTTTTTATGTCAAGTATACATTACACAAGTATTACTAAAACAAGGAAGATAATATTTTTTATAGGATAAGGGTGACAAACAAGCACACAGTCCACCTGATGGTAAGTGGTTGTTGTGGCCCATAGACATCTACATATATCCTCGATTACGAATCAAAATGCAGATGCGTTGTCACCCGTGAGGACTAAGATGGAATGCCTCGTTTCCAGTAAAAAGCGTATCCGGTTCTCTACACTCACCATACGAAACACAGCAGCGTTAAGCTACTATTTTACGCTGGTATTCTGTGAGAGCGTGGTCCTTCCCCAGTCGAGCCGACCCATTCGTGTTACAACTATACTACTAATATAGCTGCAGCATGACTCTACCACGTTACCACGTCCTGCAATTATCGTTCTAAATGTTTCAATAAAATAAATGATTAACAAAGTTTGCAGATATATGGAAGTTTTTAGGGTCAGGGCGACAGGAATCAGCTGTAGTCTTTTGTAAAATACTTTAGTTACTAAAATTAATAAGTGAAGAATATATATTGGTGAATCATAAAAACTTACACTTTAATATAAGTTACCAGTATTCGAGGATGAAACCATAAGTGAATGAAAAAATCAGTTTCTAAATACTTTGTTAGTGTTTATCTTTAAGAAAAGTTGTTTTTTTTCACATAAAACATAACTCCGGATCAAAAAGGCATTCATAAAAAGTTATCAATCCAAAGTCACCCAATCTATAAAATACAAGTCGCAATATAAGAGGCATCTTCAAAACTATTCTTGTATCCCGCAATTGTTCCTATCATAATCATCATCATTAAAGCCTATCAAACTCTATTATTTTATACTTCCTATATGTAAAGTGAAGAAAATGCTATTTATCAGGCTTTGTCACAGTGAGAACAATTGTTCTAATGACTGAATACTCTGCTAACAGAAAATACATAACTGGCTTTTCAATACGTTTTCAGAATTTAATTAATTTTCAGCAGCGGATTTGAGAGAGGCTGTAATGATGATGATAATGATTATGAAATAAGCTAATTCACAACCATATGAAATACAGTATTTTTTTGCACTATGACAGTGTGATTTACCATTTAGGACTTCATTACCACTTACCACAGGTGGGATTGTGGTCAAGCACCGACTTATAATACGTACAAAAAATGATGATGAATTGTATGCTGTTGTTTTATGTTTTTGTTTTTCATAATGTTTTAAGAGTTATATATTTTAATAAGAAGTAATAAATTTGTTTGATAAGTTTATAATTAACACACTCATTTTGGATTTTGAACTTAATGACAGAGCATAAATTATAAAACGAAAATGATATTTCACAACGTAAAGTATATTTTGTAGGACAAACGGAAGAAAACACAGATAACTTCTTACAATACATTATTACTACAAATTAAAAAGCATAAAAAATAATAAATGTTTGCCGAAATTCATTGCAATACCTTGAGAAACGCAGAAGTTACACTCATATCAGCCTTTCCAATACTTTAAAACACTCTCCTGTAATTTTGGAATTTTGGACTTACTTTACGTGGGTGGGGTCGAAATATAGGAAATGTCAAATAACAATATCGATAATATCAATCAATATTATCATATAAATTCTACTTATACCAAACATTTATTGTTATTTCGATTGAAAGGAAATGTGCTTATGGATACAAGCCTAAGAAATACGACAATTTAATTATTTTTTTAATTTCGATTGCTATTAGTCCTAAGAAGGACAGTATCAATGCAACCATATACAAAAAAGAAATAATGTATTGTTGACTCATCTTAAATTGCACGTTCATACTTTTTGCATAAAGTTTGCGCCCATTTAAAAAACAGAAACGGCTTAATCAACAACCGGTCGTAATTACAGATCACAGATAACAAATAATTGCTACTTCATGGTGTTAATGATGGTTAATTGTAATGAAAGCTTAACGTTACTGTCAGATTATTATCAATTAAAGTCAACGCAGATTTTTGCTTTGTAATCACAATAAAAAAATCTTGGCACGTGCTACAATTATTTGTAAGGTACATTAACAAAATATGGCCATACAAAAATAAATTCTGTAATAATTATGTGTGTCTCGCTCAGCATGTAAAAAAGTTTTATTAACTACAATTTTCTTTTTCATATGAGGTTTTTAACAATATTTGTAATTTTTAGAACCGATCTTTCAAAGGATTTTTTTAATGGTAGTTAAATTAAAGATGTAGCACGAATAGGTCAGCTCGACCGGGGAAGGACCACGCTCTTCTAGAATACCGGCGTGAAACAGCAGCTTATTGCTGCAGTGTTTCGTATGATAAGTGTAGAGAACCGGAAACCGTTCAAAAATTATTGTTATAACATATAAATTATTATGTTAAAATGTTTGAAAACTTATAAAGTATAACAATCTTTATTATAGTGTAGGGATTTAAAGGTTAAATAAACATGAAAAATAAAATAAAATTTTGTTATATTCTATGAACACGAAGCTCGGCCTTTGATCTGGAGAAAAAAGTGACACGGGGGTATTATGTTTTTACAACGAAATCGAAATACTACACCTACCGCAGTATTTCTTTGTAAACAATATTATTTGTTTTTCCTTCGTGTGCTATAATCACCAGGCTACTCTGTGCGCTTACTCTGGAGTATGCCACATACAACTGACCGTGAGAGAAGCAGCTTTCTCTTAAGTCTCCTATCGCTACCCTAAGAGTTTGACCTTGAGCTTTGTTTATGATTATGGCGCAGCAGACTTTGATAGGAAACTGCACTCTCTTTAATTCGAAAGGGTAGTTTGATGGTGTTAGAGGGGAATCCTAGGAAATAAATACAGGCTCTCCTCGAGAACAACCTATCAGTATAGTTGCCTCGATTACATTGCGATGCAATGTTTTCACTTGCAATCTGGTGCCATTGCATAATTTTGGTGGATTTATATTGCGCAGCAACATAATTGGCGCACCAACTCTCAATTTTAATACGGAAACCGGAAAAGAGGCATTCCATCTTAGTCCTCACGGGTGACAGCGCATCTGCATTTTGATTTTTTATCGAGGATAGATGTAGATGTCTATGGGTCACAGCATCCACTTACCATCAGGTGGACTGTGTGTTCGTTTGTAACCCTATCATATAAAAAAAATATAGATGCTAACTTATTCCAGTACACTGACAAACAATTAAGCGAACTGTTCAAAAAAAAACTTTGGACGTAACCTATCGTTTTTGACGCTTAAAAAAGCTTAAAAAAGGTAATACCAGCGTAATAGAACCTATCACACCATTTCATCCCGTTGGTGTCGTAAGAGGAGACTATGTAAAATTCCAAAAAAATCTAAAGTCTTCCGATAGATGGCGGTATAATGTATAATATATCACGTTCATACCAGATGTAAGTGCTAGAGGTCATAGGTGCGAGACGTCTGGTAAAGCAGTCGTCAATCCGCCTGCAAAGCGTGACGATTCAGGCAAATCTTCCTTATAACAGGAGAGGCCCAAGTCCATCAGTGGACTTTTACGTGCCGATTAAGAAGAATAACTTATCTAATATATAAAAATGAATTTTTCTTTGTTCGTATTTTATGCGCTGCCATACCGTTTATCAGATTGCGGTAAAACTTTGTCAACTTAATTCTTCCACTTGCGCGAAGGTAATAGGCATAGTACAATTAACTTATAAATTTAACAAATTTATTTGAAAGATATATGTCTATAACATTCAATTTCTATGAATGTATTATCATTCCCAATTAAACAATATAACTCTTCCAAATTTTAAACGATATTTCCACAATTATTTCTTCCGCTTAGTATCAGCTAGTTAATAATATTTATCTTTATCAACAAACCTACCTGCAAACAAACATTTAAGACGAATGTTCGTGCTCATTTCCTAAATTTGCTTCATAACTGTTAAGCTCCGTCATCATTATAGTAGTTATCTCTGTTTTTGTTTAATCAGTATATTATGTATGTTTATGTATCTTATATTATATTTTGTTATAATTATTTTTATTTTTATTATTTTACTAGCTGATACCCGCGACTTCGTCCGCGTTGCTTGATATATCAAGAAAACACACATAACTGAACACATAGTGCTTATAAAAATCGTTGTTTCTTTCATAACTTTATATTAAATGAAGATATCGCAATAATTCTTTTTAGATAAGGGCCAAGTGTCTAAGAAATAAAAAATAGAAAACCTAATTGAAATCTATCCAGTAGTTTTTCCGTGATGCGCGCACAACTGCAAACCTCTTCATTTTATTTATATAGAAGATTACAAAGAACAAATATATATATTTGTACTTTGTAACCGATTTCGTAGTTTTATCACTGCCCTGAGGTTCACTGGCAGAGAATGCTTTTAGCATTAATTATTAAATCCGCCCTTTGATCCTGTACTGTTTGTAAGGTTCAATAAAGATTAATAGAATAAGAGGGGACAAATAAGACCACCTGACGGTAAGTGAATGCTGTGTACAATTCATAATGCTGATGCGTTGTCACATTTGCGGACTAAGATGGAACGTCTGGTATCCAGTAAAAACTCCGGTTCACTACACTCACCATACGAAACACAGCGGCATTGAGCTGCTATTTTACGCTGGTGTTCTGTGAGAGCGTGGTCTTTCTTCTGTCGCGTCCATCCATTCGTGCCACAACCATAATATAGCTGTAGCATGGCTCTATCACGTTACTAGGTGTAGATCTCATCTGACAGACGCAGACGACGAATAAAGATAATGTTAACGCCTAAGTAGCTGCCACACTTGATTTTCTCTTAGTAGCTTAAACGCCATAAGAGGAGACTCATTCTATTTGTCCTTTTCGTATATTTTACAATCACCATTAAATAACTACTTCATGTTTTAAAATAATTTAATTAGCCGTGACTTACCACAGAAAAGTACAGAAAAAAAAATCGTATCAGCGTAAAGTTAGGAGGGGTAAGAGATGACGTCACAACAGCCTTATGTTAGGCTAGAAGTTGACACACTAATTATTATTTACGTGACCATGATAAAGCCATATTGGATATATAAAGAGTCTGTTAGATACTCTTGGTATAAAATAATGCAATGACGGAAGCCTGAGGTCAAGTGAAACTACATGAAAAGAAAAAAAGTAATCACTTCTCGTAAATCGTGTTTATCTATTTACTGAAAAGAATATGTCTACGACAACTAATGGGTCGGATGGTGGTGCATTTTACGATTGCCCGTCTTTGTCCTATAATTCAAGGTGCTTCCAAGATAGCCCATAACTGAAGGCAATCTTAGCCAATAAAATAAGAATAAACCTCACACAATCGGAACCATGTACCATTAGTGTTTAGCAGTACTGCATAAAATGGATATCTATGCTATTTGTATTAACGTATTTTTGAACTTATATAAAATAATGTTTAACTGTTCTAGCAATATAGCTGTGAATAATAATTCAATTATAATAGTAGATATTAATTAAATAATTAAAAACATGCGTGAGTGTCGTGGAACACTCGGTTGGAACGAAGTTCCTATCGTAGTATATTATTATTCATTAACAAATACAATTAAAAGAATTACTAGCGTCTATGTGAAGCGTAATGAAGCGTCATTTAAAGCATAGACTTAGAATATACTGACGTAAGTATTGTGACTAAGTCTATGATTTAAAATACATAATATTTCTTTCATGGCAAGATAAGAAAAAGTGTGAGGGAGATGGAAATTATTCCATCTCGCTCGCACTATAGAAAGGGGGTCGTGATGGAAAAATCTTACACTTTTTCTCGCCTGGCCCCCATCCATCAAATTCGTATCGTGTGCGATAAGGAACTTCGTTCCAAAAATTAAAATAATAGTACCTTTGAAATTGACATCGTTATAAATAATTTTAGTTATAACGTATTCGGTGATAAGAAGAACGTCCTGTGGACACCTCTATATCTGAGATAGAAAAAAAATGAGAATATGTTTAGTTTTGGACATGGCAATGATGTATGACAGACTACTAGTGCACAGGGATCTGGTTAAGAAATACGATTTTAGTCGGTTTCCTGTTCCTGTTCAAGTTCTATCATCATGTGTGTAAATCTAGATTTTGGGTCCGTAAAATAATTGTAGTTATAACTCAGTCACTCGTTCACTCAGTCACTCAGTCATCGTTCGTTTTTTTTAATTAATCATAATGAGTAGTACTACGGTCCTAAAGTGATATTATTTGTATAGTTCGAGACTTTCTCTTATCTATTATATGACATGTGAATCCGCTTTTAATAAAATCGGTTATTAGATGTAATGACAACCCTTAGTATGAGATTGAGGAAATTAACACAACAAGTCTTATTTCCTGGCGCATGCCATTTATGGCCATGAAAAGTAAACTTCCTGAAATCGTCTCATTCCAATATAAGATAGAAAGCTTAAAGCAGGTATATGCATAGTGATTAAATAACGATATATTAATCGCAGTTTACAGCTCAATATATTGACCTGACTTATCTCCGTCTACACTATATAAGCTGCAAAGTTTTTAAAGTGTCGGAAATTTAAAATAAGTTTTATTTTAATAAAGAATAAGGTATTCTATATTGCTACACCTACGTCAAATTGTCACCACTCCATGGGTTGACTGGTAGAGAATGCCTCAAGGCATTAAGTCCGCCCTTTGTATTCTTTTGTTTTAAGGAATGCAATAAAAATAAATAAATAAATAAGGTCGACAAACTTTGAGAGATGAAAAAGAAAGAAGTAGTCGCCCTATAACAGCTGTTACGGAATGTTACGGATACCTGCTAGCAATGAAATACAAACAATTAAAGAGAATAGGCGAATTACCTATGAAGAAATGTAGCACATATTGCAGATTGAATCGAATTTGAAATATTACACAAACACCTTCGCTTTGGGTGCCACACAACCTCTTCGATGCTCAGAAGCAGGCTCGCGATTTTTAAATCTGAAGTAGGCTCGTCTCGGTGTGGTTACGAATTTAATCTAAGTGGTGAATTTTCAATTTATCAATACGATCCAGAAGCGAAGCGCCAATCGATGGTTTGGCTGTTTCAAAATCATACAACGCCTATCAAAGTTAAACGATTGGGATGCACAGGGAAGATTTTGATCGCTAGTTTTTTTGATCTGACGGGGTATCTGGTATCAATTTCGTTATGAAATTGAAGAAGCATCACTGCTGAATGGTATGCTACCAAATGCATGCTTTACTACCAAATGGTGCGGTGTCTGAGAAGGACTGGAAAAAGTATTTCGATAATTGGTCCAGACACATGAAACTTTATATAGATGCATGCATAAAACTTTATTTAGGGAGAGTTCTTTGAAAAGATTTAGTAATGAAACTTAAACAATATAACGTTTCTTTGGTTTTGCAAAACTTTGAGTAACTTACATATTTATATATACATATGAAACAATCAATAGTTTATAGTAAAGTAACAGATTCTGCAGCAGATTAAAAGCTAGTAGTTATTAGGATGCTTGTACGGATAAGCTAACGGTGTTGCCACAACGCAAGTGTTAGCCGAATTAGGTCTGGTTTTATTTACATTTAAATTGAGCATGCTTTATCGTCAGTTGGTCTAAGCCGATAGTAACAGGACTTTTGAACACGCGAGGAGGGATTTAATGCGGTCAATACACAGACGTGACGATTTTCGAACACGACAATGTCGTCAGACATGCAAAGAGATGTATGTTACTGCTTATATTCATTAAACATGGATAAATAAATGAAATATAGACTAAGGCTCAATTAATTAACATCACTAGTAACCACACTTGTTGTTGTAAAGATTTTAAAGAGATTATAGTTCATTAAGCAACCCTGGCTGCGGCAATGCGCTTCAAAAATTATATAATTATGCCAGCCTTACTTCTTTGGCCCAAATTTATATATGAAATAGTAATCTAATTAATTAGGTATGCATTTTAACGCATATTTTACACTAAGAACTAGGCCCACTACAACGGCCTATTTTGTGATCATGCTATAAACGTATCAGGCACGAAAAAAACACGGTAGTCACTACCACGCCCAATAAAAGGTATCAACAACGTATCAAGGCGTTCAATGACCGTATTATCCCCGTTCCCTATGTTTACGACTTTGATGCCCACGTGGTAGAGACACGCTGCAACTATACTAGCTATTCATAGCTGCAGCACAGAATACATAATAGTACAGGCAGCTGCAGCAGATTGAAACAGCAAAATAATACTGCTATGTTTCATGTGGTGAGTTTTTACTGGTAAAGAGGCATTCCATCTTAGTCCTCAGGTGTGACAACGCATCTGCATTTTGATTATTAATCGATGACATCCACTTACCATCAGGTGGACCATGTGCTCGTTTGTTACCCATATTCTATAAAAAATCCTATCGGGTATAGTAAGAGTATTGTTGTTGTAAAATTAAGCTGTTAGTAAATTATCTGTAACAAATAGCAATGTTTGCCATTATTTTTAGCAATGGTTTGTTTGAAATAGAATAAGGGTGACAATCGAGCACACAGTCAACCGGATAAGGTAAGTGGATGCTGTGGCTCATAGACATCTACATCTATCCGCGGTTAAGCATCAAAATGCAGATGCGTTGTCACCCCTGAGGACTAAGACGGAATGCCTTGTTTCCAGTTAAAAGAGTCTCCGGTTCTCTAGACTCACCATACGAAACACTGCAGTATTAAGCTGCTATTTTGCGCTGGTATTCTGTGAGAGCGTAGTACTACCCCGGCCGAGCCGGCCCATTTGTACTTTTTTGTACTTGGGCACCATAATATAGCTGCAGCATGGCCCTGTCACGTATAACGCGGTTACAACGTACACGTGAGTTAACGCGGTTTCAACTTATTTGGTCATCTGCGCAGAGCGGTTTGGTAAAGTTGCGTACCAGAGTCGGTACCTGCCAAATACTCTCGTCGTGAATTTGCTGTCGGTCCGGCAATCCACGTTACGATTGTTGGTCGGTGACGGAACGGTAGTGTGTCTCGGAACTGAGGTTTATGACACGTGTACTATCATCGGGAACGGCCGTTTTAAATACCCTCACTTCATTTTGTGGAAACGCCTATTAAATAACCTGCAGATATGAAGTTGCCTATAGAAAAGCTTTCTTTATCATCGGTTGTCGGCTCTTCAAGTTATTTAACCGTTCTATTGATACTTCAGCATACTGATCCATTAGGCTATGACGGTTTACGGAAGCGTATTTTTATTGAGCGAATTATGTCCGTGAGCCAAGTTAGGAAATGATTGACGATTGTTGCCGATTGACAGAAACGACGAACAAAAAACATCTCAAGAAAAACGTTAATTCAATGACTACGTTTGCAACATCAATTAATAATTTATGATCATTGTAAATGCAATAAATAAGTAAGTATGTAAAGGGTATGCTTCGTACAAAATACCACCCGCAGTGACATCGGTTGCAATGCGCTAGACCAGGAGTCGAAGGCTAGATTTATATCTCTTTCGCTGCTTATAATAATACATCATTCACTGACTTCTGGCATAATTTGATCCTGAGAACGATAGTCCCTTTTATTAGACAGGCTTTAGTGTCTGCATCTCATTACTAGAATACAGATTGCTGATTTGTCTATAATTAGGACTCGTTCTTTGCGGATCTTAGCACGCGGTTTTAACCAGTTCGTATTGAAGATAAATTATGTCGCTATGTAAGTTATGTAATTTGAGATAATTGAGGAAAGTTACGTTATAATTCAATTAATATACTATATTATTTATTATAGGATACTAGATGGCTCATTCATATGACGACTTCATTTTGTTTCACCCCGAGTTCACTCTGGACTTATTACACTGTAAATATGAAATTTTCTAATAACTAGATTACAGCCTATCGCAGATATTGTGATTCTTATTTCGAAACAAAAACAACATATTGTATGAACATGAGTCATTTTGGTCCATAAATATAATATCGTCTCTACAAATATATTATGTGTATAGGACCTCAATCGCTCAAGTCGTTCAAAAGTTAAACGATCTAACCAATATTTTTATAAAAAGTAATATACAAGTAATTATTCTCCGTTTCTCCTTACAAGATCGATTTTTTTAGTGCGGAAGTCCGCCGTGTAGTGGCGGCGTAAAAGAATTCACTACCCATGGACGGAAACTAGGAGATGGGTAGATGACCGCATGTATTACCAGGTCGTCACTAAATCTAGTGTGCGGCCGGCCATAGTATCAGTAAGCTGAAGTGGCAATAGGCTTGCAATGTAGCTCGATATCACTACAATATAATAATTAAAATTATAAATTTTTAATTATCTCGTTGGTCTAGTAGTTGTATTAGTGTAACTGCTGATCATGAGGTCCCGGGTTCGAATCTCGGATCGAGCCAAAATAAATCAGTTATTGAGTTTTTCTATCAAGAAATTCTAAGTAGCTAAGGCTAACTAAGGGTCAGGAAGTTGGCGGTATCTTACCCCCCTTGCCTCGGAAACCACGTAAAGCCGTTGGTCCTACGCCTGATCTCTCTCCGGTCGTGCCGGTTTACCGTACCATCGGACTATGACGGTGAAGGAATAGAGAGTGCACCTATGCTTGCGCATGCACTTGGGCACTATAATCCTGTCCTGCGCCGATGGCTAGTCTCCGTTGAGGCTGGCCGCCGTGACCATAATTCGGTTTGGAGGACATTACTTATATAAAGTCCACAAATACAACTTTGGTCGCGTAAGTTTAAAAGTTCAAAGAATGTGATATCACTATGCTGTCAAGCACTAGTGTATTTACTACATTCCTTTATTTGAAGTAAGTTGCAGTCGTCCATATGATCTAATAGCCCGCCTATTTAAGAGAGAGATATAACTCATTTGATATTATAATAAAAATAATAATATAATACAACCAGCGACAAAGAACTGACAATAATGATATACATAATTTCCACTTAATTTAATAACTTGTGAAGTCAGTGCTTAGACATAAAGTATCAAAGAAAAATATAAAGCCTGACTTCGGAAGCTATTACATTATGTGGAAATTATTTTAATATACATTTTAACTCTTTAAAGTTGGTTTTTACTTTTAGGTTAAATTTTTTAACCATTTTCAGTAGGCCAAACAATATGAATTTCAAAACCTCAAGGTAACAACCAGTATGTCGTCCAAATAAATCACATCTATTTTTCCATTTTTACGCTTGGATTTTTTTCATATATAAATCTGACCACCTTGCTTGTAAAATTAAAAAAAAAAGTAGTCAATAGGCTAAAAATGTTTTGATTTCTTTAAACGATTTAAATATTAAATTTGATAATTATATGGATTTTTTTTTATAGGAGAGGGGGCAAACGAGCATGCGGCTAACCTGATGGTAAGTGACTACCGCCGCCCATGAACAACTGCAACACCAGGGGAACCAGAGGAATTGCAGATGCGTTGCCGGCCTTTTAAAAAGGAGTAAGCTCTTTTCTTGAAGGCCCCTAAGTCGTATCGGTCCAGAAAAATCGCTGGTGGTAAACTATTCTACAAGAAAGTTGTGCGAGCAAGAAAACATCTTCTAAATCGCACAGTGGTGGACCGCCAATCATCCAGATGGTGTGGATGGTATCGGAAGTTCTGCCGCGATGTGCGTTCGTGAAATTGTTTGAATATTCTAAAACAGGCGATATTCCTTCGTGAGAAATAGCAACACGTAAATAATATACACGAACGAAAACATTTTCCTTGGACTGAAACGATCGGTAGCTGTCTATATATCAAATGAGCACATTAGTATCTCCAATGCCATTTTCAATTCCCTACAACCTCAGTTCAGTTGAGGTTAAGCTGTGTATTTCTTGGAGTATAACCCCTTCAAAATTACTTATGGTACCTACATATCTATTTTACGTTCATAAATTATAATTAAATTCAAATTTATTTATTACTACCGTCTCGCCTGGGTAGGATTTATTCATAATTAAACATGATCAAAGACCATTTATTTTATTAATTTTTTTTTAGAAAAATCTCCAAGTTTTCTAGATAAAATATAGCCCAGATACCTCATTGCTCCTTGATCTATCTGTTCGTGAGGTTTCATTACAATCGGTTCAGCCATTCCGACGAATAGCCCGAACAAACGACTGACAGATTTTTTAAATTGGTTCTATAAGTCTTAATAGCATGCAAATAACCCCATGACCTAAATAGAAGCCAGTTACTTCAATATTATTTACAGACACTTCAGTTTTATTTATTTCATATAAATTGTGAAGTGACAATTTATTTTTAACTAAATATTAAATTATTTATATTTCGAAAGCGTGAAGCGTGTGAGGCAATTTGATATTCCTTTGATATTCTCGTCTGATTGGTATAAATAAATGTTCCTTATTGGAATAAACAGATATATTTTATATATAAATATTAATACAAATTAATATTTAAAATGGGAGTAAAATAAATAATATGTAATTAGACATAAAGTAACATTATACTATTATAAGATACAACAAAATTAACAAAACTCATTGAAACAAATAATTTATTGTTAAATTTAAAAATAAAATTTGTATTATTGTTGTAATTACAGCCTATTTAGAGGATTTATTTTAAAATCACTATATGTGGCGGTAATCCTCGATTACCGTGTTCTCTCTTCGGACCTCTGATAATCCAACTTGTCTATCTGTCCTTCCAGCTCTAGGATCTTCTCGTCAGTCCTCAGGGTGGTTTGCATTGTAACGTAAAAGAATTCTTTCTATCACAAACGTATCAAATAAGAGAAGATCAAAAATTTTCCCACCAAAAACAACAAGTTAGTTTTGAAGTGGTCGGCTTCGCCGATAAAAAAGTTGGGATCCGAATGGGTGCCAAGCGCAATTAGCAGTTCCAAGTATGGTCAAGCTCCATAGTAGTGCTAAGAACATAATGACTCCTTTATCTGCCAAACCGATAACCTCTAACGTAGCTTCTACCGATATTTTTAGTAAAATTTCATTAATTTTTCTAAAGCGAAATGTAGGGCGGCATCCCCACTAGGCGAGTTAAAAACTCCCTTCTATATATTCTTTTTTAAAAGTTGTTTTATTATATCAATCAGTTTGTTATTTAAAATTCGTGTACATCGAAGAATAAGTTCATATTATAATTAATTTTATTGTAACTGGAAGGAACAAAACGTAACGTTTTTTCCGAACCAGTGGTAAAAGTAAAAAATGTCTTTGAATAAGAATTACATGTAATCTATATTGAATAAAAATGATTCTATTCTATTCTACTTTTTAACAATAATTCTTGAAATCGTCTCTGGTACTTCTGCTCAAGTTGTTGAAGCAGAGCAATAAAATCTCACAGAATACCAGCGTAAAATAGCAACACTGCTGTCTTTTGTATGGTGAGTGTAGAGAACCGGAGACCCTTTTTACTGGAAAAGGGGCATTCCATCTTAGTCCTCACGGGTGACAACGCATCTGCATTTTGATTCTTTATTAGGGAAAGATGTAGATGTCTATGCGCCACAGCAATCACTTACCATCAGGTGGACTGCGTGCTCGTTTGTCGCCCTATCCTATGTAAAAAAAAGAATACAATATTTTTTTAAAGTTCAAAACTTTTACGATATGTTTTGAGTTTATTTTTTGTGAATTACTGGAATCAAAAACAAAATATTTTATTCAGTTAGTCAGTAGTTTTTATTTAATTAAAAATTAAATAATTAAAATTAAATATTAGTATATTAAATATTTTAATCGAATGGAGATATCAAAACCTTTTTAACCTATTTTAACTTTTTTTTTAACTGGGCAGGCTATACAAAAGAGTGACCACATTGATACTTGAAGAAAAATTTCACCCGTAAGTATGTAATTGTTACCATGAGTTTTTGACATTGTTTAGGCCATTCGAAGTTTCAAAAAATAGTCGCCTTCTTTGTTTGAAGTTCGTCATACGAGTATGTGCTCATGGACTGCAGTAATAGTCACTAAGTATTTGTGGTTTATTAGCCCGTTGGTAACAACTTTAATGTTATTGCAAAAAATACATACGTCTTGCTCGAGCGCAATGCTCAGTGAAGTCATTGTTAGTGAATTTTGACCATTTTCCATTCGAATTTCATTAACTAATTTATTTTAAACGAAGAAGCTCTCTTTCGCTTTGCACTCGACTAATATTTAGTCAGTTAGTAAGGGATTAACTGAGCTAAAAATATATAAAACATATCAAACATTAACACAAACAACACAAACGCTACCCTTTCTTCATTTCTCGTGGGAAATCAACTACTTAATAGGCAATATGCTCTTCTTAGTAACATCGAGTTTATATTACTAAGTGAAATTAAACGTGTATTCAATACTTATTAGGTAACGGTCGATTTCCTGCAACATGAAGTTATTAAATTAGCCATATAATTTAACAACGCATTAATGCACACGATCGTGAGACGTCTTCGCTTTCGCCCTTTGAATTCACCTTCTGTTATAATCTACCATCATATAATTATTATTATGGTTGTAAGTTGAAATGCGCCATAAACATAACAATATTCTCCCTAAGTCACTGACTGCCTCATTGGTCTAGTGGTACCGAGTTAAAATTAATGATTGGGCCAAAAAAATCAGTTATTGAGGTTTTTTTTTTCAAGTAATTGTCAGTATCACTCCAGAGTGATTCTGCCACGTGACTCGGAATACACGCAAATCCGTCGGTCCTGCGCCTGATCTCTCGACGGCCGTGTTAGATTGCCATCCGATCGGACTATGAGAGTGAAGAAATAGAGACTGCAACTGTGCTTGCGTATACACTCGGGCAAAATAATCCTGTTCTGCGCAGATGACTGGTCTTCGCCACCGTGACCGAAGGAAGTCTGGAGGACATTACTATTCACTATTATTGTTACTATTCCACCTAAGGTGTAATTAGGAACCATCACCGTTTCATACATATGGTCCTACCATATGTATGAAACAGTATTGAACAAAGTGTGTTGGCGAACTGACAGTTTCCTTCAAACCTTGCCGATGAATGTCGAATAAATCAGTTAAAAGAATTTTTGTGAGCTCCGATAATTGACGCGTTATACTGGAATAACTCAAATAATAATTTTCTTTACTAGACTTAGATTAGTGGCAAAAAAAACGTAAGTATATAATGCGATTGAAATTCAATGTCTAATAAAAAAAAATTGTCTGCATTTTGTTAACGTAAACCTGTAATAGTTGATCGTCATCCTATATCCTGATATCCTGTCATCGGTATGGTAAGCGGACAAAGTATTGAATCATACTAGTTTCTATTTTATCACCTGTCTGAAATTTTGAGGTCTTATTTGGGCGAATGATCATTGTACAACTTAACGGTAGCCGCAAAAAAAAAACAGCAAAATGCAATTTGTTGTAGTTTCATTATTAAATCTTTGAAACATTTATGCCATTTTAGTCCATGTTACGTGCGGAGCAGTTTTAAAAAAAAACTTTCAGTCGTAAGGACTACACGTAAAAGTGAAAACTTCTTGGCTTCACAAACTTGTAAACGTTATTTTTGTATATAATATGTATCTCAGCTTGAAGGTCACGCGAGTTCAATACTTTTTCCCCATCCCAAAAGTGCCCAACGTGCCTAAAGAAGTTCTCACTTCCAATATATTTTTTTTTTTTCTGAATTTATCATCTTTTGTAATAAAACAAATCTCACCAAGTAATAATTTCTGCATCCCGTTGGAACCGAAGAAAATTTCCACAGACACCGACTACGATTTACATATGACTACTGCAAAGTTTATAAGGTTGTAGATGTAATATATTTTACATGAACACATTCAGGGCAATATAGGCTTTATCGTGTTATATATAAGATACATTTGCACGACAATGTCTACCGTATATTCCAAGCTGTAAACAATCGATGTCGATTGTACTTGCGTCCCGGTAAATTGAATTATTTATCGGCGTATACGTCTGGAGATCCATAATTCTGTCTGTACATTACTGTCCCAGTAGCAATCTGTTATTTATAATTTATTATTACATAGGTATTTAAGTACCATATGCATTTTATTTTATCCACAGGAAGACTTACAATTTTTTTTTGTTGAACATTGCAGTAGAGTCTTTAGATTTCAATATTCGATTCAGGATTTATATCTTATTATTATAATAATTGCATATGTAAATATGTAATCAAAACATTATAAAGAACTAAAATGTGTGAGCTAGTGAAAATCAAAAAACATTTCATATGAGTATATTATTACGATAAAACAAAAACTCAGTTAAATACTTATGTAAGTCTGTAAATTTTATGCAAACTGTGTAAACACAGTAAAGTTTTTTAAACATAATTATTGCTCGAAAAATCGAAGTTTATTAATATATTAAAATTATATTAAAAATAGAACTCAGTAACTCAGTACTTGAAAAGACCAGACATTTTTATATACATTTGTTTAATTTAAATGAACAATGGAATTTAGCTTAACGAGTCTTGCACATGCTAAAAAGACAACAATAAAAATAAATAACTTTAAGACCTTATTGTAATCAGGAATTTAATGTAATTCAAACATAACCATAACTTTGAACAACTGCCGAAAGTAATATTGCGTTTAGTTATTTATGCACACGCGTTTTAACACAGAGTAACAATTTATCGTATCAATAACGGTTAAATAAAATATAAAATGAACGTCCACAGAAAAATATTTTTTAAATAGGTATATTATCTTTTAAATATGATTGTGTTATCATTATCATTATCATTACAGCCATCACAAATCCACTGCTGAACCACTGCTGGCCTTTTCAGAAAAATGCCACGAAACACAGTCCTGAGTCACCAGCATTCAACGACTGTATGTCTTACCAGGTCGTCACTCCATCCAGTGAGCGGCCGCCCTACACTTCGCTCACCGGTGCGAGGCTATCACTCGAGAACCTTCTTTCCCATGGCTTGTTGATTTTTCGTGCTATATGACCGACCCATTGCTACTTCAGCTTACTGTTGAGCTTTGTCGGTAACTTTGATTATATTGCGATATCCTCATTAAGAAGTTTATCACACAGATTCACTCTGAGTTTATTGGACGTCTCCATAGCTTTTTATTTCCTCATACCACAAACATTGAAGGATTGTTTACTTATATTGTATTGTAGTGAATACTTCAAAAACTAATTAAATAAGCTGAAATCGAAGCCAGTACTTATGTCACCGCAAAACGTGTATACAATCACTTACCTGTAGACATAAAAAAGCTTAATAGAAAAATGTTTAAAACAGTATTAAAGAAATGGCTTGTCCAAAAGGTTTTTTATAATATTAGAGAGTTCTTTGATTCGAAATAATTTATCTTATCGACGCTTTGTGCATGTTGTTAAATGCATCTGAATTGTGTACTTAAGTTAATTAATATAATTATTGTATGTTGTTTTGCACATCCGACATGGATAAATTGTTGATACTAATTTAAAAATTGTAACAACTACTTGTACACAGTTCAGCAATAAAAATCTATCCTATTCTATTCTATTCCATAAATATCAGCCATAACTAAAATATAACTTAATTTAAGACTATCATTTATAAAAATTTAGAAACTTAAGAGGATCATCGATCATCGCATAACATCTGCGCAGATGTTATGCCGCCACAAGTGCACGCACAAACTCTGTTTCCATTAGCAGCCTACTGCTGAACACAGGCCTCTCCCATAGATTGCCTCACAGGATGAATTTTCCATAGTTGTCACGCTCGACAAGCGGATTTGCAACCGCATTTTTTAATTTAACTGTATGAAGATGTTGCCGCCCCTCTCCTGGTTGAGCCCTCTGTCACTGTCTGACACCACTATACGGTCACGCACGAACTCTTTCGGCCCTAATCTACTCGAAGTTAGCTGGAATACAGCAGCGGAGATACGGGGACAGTAACAGTGCGGCCAGAATTAAAAACAAAAGTTGTATTTTGCACGCAATTTTAAATTTCAATATTAGCTTCAGATGGCCGCATATCTGAAATTCTTTGTTTGAAGTTGGATGAAGTTGTCCTATGGCCCCAGTAGCCAATCTGTAAGTTTTTTAACTTCCCGCTTTGAAAATTAATAATTTTCAAAATCTATAAATTTAAAAAAAGTTATAGATGTCGGTCCGATTTTGAGAATGCGAATTTCCATCAGATTTCCACGTTTTGAGGTCCTAGGAAGCCGTTCCAACTATTCCCGGCTTGACGTCTGGCCGTGTGTGTGTGTGTGTGTGTGTGTATGTATTTATGTATGTAAATACAATTTTGTCGTACGATATCTTTAGAACGAATCAACCGATCGAGATGGGCGACACGGTGTTCATTGAGACTTCGAGCTGATTAGATTTTCAAGTCAATCGGTCGAGCCGTTTCAAAGATTTTCAAAAAATAAAAACCAAGAAAACAAAAATTTAATAGATTTTCGAGCATTGCGCTCGAAAATAAGCGGGAACTTCCAGGGATGGCCTGCAGGGTCAACCGTTTTTTAGATTTTTAATTTTTAATAAAAATTGAAGTGACAAGCGAACTTACAGTCTTCTAACTTTAGATAATGAAGATACAGTTAAGATACAGATACGTTGTCAACTCTGAGGAATAAGAAGGGGTAATTATATGGACTTTCTTAATACTTCAGATACAGCAGTGAAAGCATTGCTATTTGGCGGCAGGAATAGGTAAGTGTTATACCAACCCAGATCGACTCCAAGGCATGAAAGGAGTTTACCACCTAGTAAAGCTTTTTTGTATCACAAATATTATAAAATAATTGATTGAACAAAGTAGTTTATTGTTATTATTATATTATGAACTAGCGTTTTCCCGCGGCTATGCCGCGTGGACTTCGCTTTGACGAAATCATTAGTGTTCCATGCCAAAATTCAGAACCAACTCGCTGTCCGTCAGTATATAATATGTCTGTGTGTCACAAATCTCTGATAATTGAAAATCAGTCCGATATTTTTTTAAAGTGTAAGTATAAAATTTGTCAGTGCTACAGCGCCGCGCCGCCTACCGTGTCCAGATTTTGTAATTTTCTTTATTAGCTCTAAACCATGCCATAATCCAACTTTACCCATTAATTTATATTTTTTTAATAATTTGACTACAGTCATCGTCTCGACGAAAAAAAAAACTGTGTGACTGAATACCTCAATTGATCAAGTAGTTAAAAAGTTACACGATCATTAACTGGCGCATATGTATATCATATACCTAATCTAACAAAAATAGTTACACACCCGTAGGTTACGAACGTAAACAAACGTATTTATAGCAATATTACAGCCCTTTTATTACATCAAAACAATAGCTAACAAAACACAAAGATAACTACTGCCTCTGCACTTCACACGCTGTCAATAAGCTGTGATATAAGAAAAAGTTAAGGCCGTAAACTTGCCAAGGATGAAAACCACCACCAATCAAACCTTAAACACGGCTTAAAGTGGAGTCATAAATATTACACCGTCAGTATCCATGCCTTCACGATTAATTTACTTGTCGACGTTGCCGACTTTTTTCCTCCCGTTAAAACATCGTTAAAGATTCATATGCCAGCTCACAACTACCAGGAGAACCTGCTCGAGTCATTAGGAAACATAAATCGATATGCTTTTTCTGTGAAACTATTAGCTTGAAAAACAATTTAATGAAATATACTTTCGTCAGCCATTTTGTAAATTTAACATTCTTAGTTTCTTTTTTACATTTTATATAAGAGACGTATTTAATGATCTATTCTTCTATTCTAAATATAAGTATTGATAAACGTTTGTTAGTAGTTACATTTTGTTACGGGCTCATTAAAAATGATGAAATCTATTATTACAAATAATTTAAGATAAATCTCCAATTATAATGATTCGGTGTTTTCATTGTGAAATTCATGATGAAAGTTTATCATAAGATTATCTTGGATTGCGTAGCCGTGAAGTCTCTAAGATCTCCACATTGCAAAAATGACTTTCCAGCAAGACGTTGCTCGTGGTCACAACGAGAAACTCAAACGTGGATCGAGAACAATGTTACAGAATACATAAAAGCTGAAAATTGGCCCTCGTCAATTCCAGATCTGAACTATTACTCGTACAATTGTATTGACCTCAGAATTATTACCTGTAGTCTATACTAGAGATTATATTTCTTCACAGAAGAAGATATTCCCCACGGAGATATTGCGTAAATCAATAGGTTCGTTGCCAGATTGATTAAATGTCTGCAAAGTCTAAGGCAGTCACTTGGAATAAAATTGTATTTAATTAATCGCTTAGACTTCCATAAATATGTATGTATACATAAGTTTTATTATTTACATTGTTTTATAACCAGATATGCATTTTAGTGTGTAACAGAATTCATATATTATGTTAAAGGATATATTATGTATCCGTTAAGCCTATCAAATGTCTACGGCTAAACCTAGGCCTCCCCTACAGATTGCCTCATAGGGGGATATTTTTCAAAGTGTTTTATTATTAGTTTTTATTAAGAAGACGCTGCTGCCTATCTCCTGGTTTTTGCCCTCTGTCTCCTCTTACGGTACCCACGGGACGATACGGGGTAGTGGATATTCATACACCGCCACTACACAGTCATATTTGGTATAACTATTCTTAAAATATGGCCGTGTATTGACGATGTAAGAATATCTACTACCCTATATCATCCCGTGAGTATCATGAGAGGGAAACAAATCAGGAGGATTTGGGCAAACGACTAAAAATAAAAATCTGCCGTTGCCAACCCGCTTGAAAAGCGTAGCAAATATGGTAAATATCCCCCTATGAGGCAATCTATGGGGAAGCTTATGTTCAGCAGTGGATTTTAATAGGCTGTAATATTTATATTATTTAATGACAGTTTTGTAGGTAATTTTAGCAGTATTTCCATATCATCTGTCTATTTCATTACAAAAAAGCAATGAAAATTGCAAGCAAACATTTTCACTCATTATAGCTATGAGATTGCAAAGCATTTAAATGCAAATAACTAACAAATAAACAACTGAAAGCTATTATAACCATAAAGCAACACGAGCCACCGGCGGACCGGAGGGGAGTAGCCATAGCGTTTTTTTCCGATACAGAACTGTCTGTAATTTTTTTCGGGGGGAGGGGGGAGGGAATCTGCGCACACAAAAACAATCGTCTCTCCCCTCCTATCCGCTGGTGGCCCGTGTTGCTCTATGATTATAAGTAAATAAATCAAGCGGATCTGCCACTTTAACTTTTAATTTATTTTCATGTATGCCACATAGGTGCAAAACGTTTTGCTAGAAAAACAAAAACTAATTAATGATTGTTTAGCATGGCCAGCATTTAATTAAATAAGGCGTTTAAATTGTTTTAATTTATTCTTACGAACAAATGCATACAGGTGTTGAAAATATTCCCCAGAGAGGAAATAATCAAGTGAAGGATGATAATTATACGCTTCGGTGCACCATGCAATTAATCTGATACACAACCGCGACTATATGAAAACCATATTTATCGGTCTGATTAAGACAAGTTTGTAGTTTTTCTAAAATTATTATAAAAAGCAGAGAGCATAACAGATACCAGATAGCAAATTTAAATGATTTTAGAAATGGTTTAATGAATTTGCAAAGTAGGCCTGGATTATAATACGACTAGAAGCGACAGGCCGACAGGGCAATTCCGTGTCTATACTTGGGAAAGCCCTTTGACGATAATTAATAATGACAGTCGTAAACGCAGATTTTAAATGATTATGATTATTATGCAAGTTGATGCCACTAGAAGATGGGCAGCAACGTATTCCTAATAACAACTTGAAAAAAAAAACTGCTATTGCTAACCTGCTTGCCAAGCACGACAACTGTGGCAAGTATCCACCTTATGAGGCAATCTTTAAGGAGGCCCATGGTCGCGGTGGACTTTTAAGGGTTGTGATGGATGAAAGGATGGATGAAAAGTGACGTAAATATACGTTAAGACCCATAGGAACACACCCGTCCATTTTTGCCTAAACCCGATTGTGTAATGCTTCTATGAAAAAATGCAATGTACTCAAAGGTCACAGCCCTTAAATAATCTTTATTTCCTCGTATTGGGTCATCGGACCACGCTCTCAGAAAATATCAGCGTAAAATCTGCTATGTTTCGTATGGTGGATGTAGTGAGTTCTCGTTTGTCACCCTTAATCTATAAAAAAATATAAAAATAAGGTAAAACAATCGCGATAAAAATCCTTTGATTTTTTTTTTGTATTGGGGTGAAGTAGTAAAGTTAAGTATGTAGTAAAATATTGGGGGTGTGATTTAAACAAAAAATTAAATTTTTATTTCTAATCCGTTTAGGATAAAATATGTTTAGAGTGATTCTCTATTACATCTAGTTTTCTAAACTTTCATTACCCTTTGGTTATGGGTTTCGAATTGTGCAATCTGTTTTGAAAGCGCCTTAGAGGTGTACAATTGATAATCATTAACTGAAATTATTCTGCTATCGACTGCTTCACTGTGCCATTACAGCGAAGAGTACGAACTTACCGAGTTATAACACGTCTCTCGGACTTACTGCGGCGATCTAATTTCACCTCAAGAACATCACGATCGTCTTTCCAACAGATTCAATTTTAAATCAACGTTATTATTACTTGAAATAAGTATAAATCACGATCAACACGTTAAGGGTACGAAATTTTATTCGCTAAATATTCTAAAGTTTTTGAATTGTGAGGAACAATTATTAGACCTTCCATCTCATAGATTTGTGTTATTTTATTTATTTATTACCTAAATATTTGTTATATTATTAAGTTAATATAATATTTGTTATGCATCATGCAAGCGTGGTGACCCCGACTTGATGGAGTGACGACCGGGTAACGAGATGCAGAACGTCGTTGGATGCAGGTGGCTCAGGACTTTGCTTGGTGGCATTATTTGGGGAGGTGGATTTATTATGGACTGTAATGATGGTGATTTTTTTAAATTAGGGTGACAAAGCCCACCGAATGGTAAGTGGATGCTGTGGCCCATAGACATCTACATCTATCCTCGATTAAGAATCAAAACGCAGATGCGTTGTCAACCCTGAGGGCTAAGGTAGAATGTCTCGTTTCCAGTAAAAAGAGTCTCCGGTTCACATAACAGACATAATAATAAAAAAATATATATACATATATACTTATAATAATAAGTACTAAAAAATGATTATAAATTTATGATAAATTAATTATATCTAAATTGATTATAAAAATTTAAACTTATTTAAAAAAAATGTTAAAGAAAATACTAACAATATAAATTTGTGAAATTAAAATGTCAAAACTGTTTTATATTAAATTATCTAAATAAAAGCAAATTAAATGTAAAATGAAATTTCCAATTGAATGTACTTCTAACGTTATAATAATGCATGTACTTAACACATTCACTGTCCGGTTTCAGACACAATAGTAAGATAATAGCAATGAACCATATGTGGCTCATGGGACAGGGAATGGGTTAAAATTATTAAATTGATTTTGTAACAAATTTATTAAGTGTAATTAATGAGGAATAAAAAGGCCATTTTATTTTATATATTTTAATTTGTTTGTAATTGTATAAAATTCAAAAGTGGTAGAGCTACGCTGCAGCTGTATTATGGTTGTAGCACGAATCGGCTCGACCGTGGAAAGACCACGCCGTCACAGAAGAATACCAGTGTAAAATAGCAGCTTAATGCTGTTGTGTTTCGTATGGTGAGTGCAGAGAATCGGAGACCCTTTTTACTGGATACGAGGCATTCCATCTTAGTCCTCAGGGGTGACAACGCATCTGCATTTTGATTCTTAATCGGGGATAAATGTAGATGTCTATGGGCCACAACATCCATTTACCATTAGGTGGACTGCTCGTTTGTTTTATAAAAAAATCAAATATTTACAAAAACTATATGTATTTTGAATAATTATTAAAATTGGTCCACCTTCAACTTGATTACGGATCATGGATAAAACTAAACGTTTGCTTGTTAAGACCTTAGCATTTATGTAGTCCGGGCAATACTTTATAGGTCGCTTGGAAAGTGGAAACATACCTGAGGCAGTTTTGAATATGTAATTATATTGACACTGCTAGTTCATTTTAAGTATTCAGTATGAAATTACGCAATTAGATTAACTGCCTGGAATTTAATGTGGTAGCTATAAGGCCGGGCGGTTTTAATACACGACCATACTGATTTTGATTCAGATTCCTGAGACCATAGCAACTTATAGTAGTTGTATTTCTAGAAAATGGAATGGTTAATTGTAATTTTATGTGCATAAACAAAAACATTGTTGTTACTTGATCTTTTTACCAACAATAGTACTTATCTGTTTTTATTTTCATTGTACTAGAATGTATATAGTTTTTAAATGTTGTTAAATAAATCAACATCGTAGTTAAAGTCAGCAATCGGTCGCTTATCTATGTAACTCATCATCAAACATCGATATATCGGTAATGTAATAGTGATGTGATCTTATTGATAACATTACATCGATTTAATGGTGACAGCTGCTTGCCATCATCTCGATGCGACGTTTAAGATGTATCATAGGATAGAAGTGTACTAAAAGCATCATTCAACTATAACACAGAGCAAGTAAAGATCAGAGGTAGCCGACAAATTAAATAAATATACAAATGTATATATATATATATACATATATATATATATATATATATATATATATATATATATATATATATATATATATATATATATACACATATATATATATATACATACATAAAATCTATGAACACTTCTCTCGCTTCTTTCACATCCTTAAATTTACGCGTATCATATTAAATATATATCATATTTAATAATATACGCTGGTCGGTTAAGGGTACTCTTAATTTGGTCCATATTCATTATATCGTCAATTTGGTCAATAAATTTTCGTCTAGGGCGTCCATTGCCGACTCTCCCTTTCACTTCTGCAGCATAAACTTTCTTTGACAATTTTTCCTCATTCCTTATTTCTACGTGTCCAAACTACTCAAGCCATTTTTTAAACAATACTTTCCTCTATTCACACAATTTCTCAACCTATCATTCGGAAACACTCCTAACATACTTCTTAATGACTGATTATTAATTCTACTCTGATGCTTCTGCTATAATCAAATTTCATTACCATACATTAAGATAGGGCTTAAAACAGCACTGTTAACAACAATACGAGCTTATTTGACACATTCTGACTTCCCACAATAGAATAAAGAGCTCCATTTACACTGTGTCCTGCATTCATTCGTCGTTTTATAACATTGTCGTGTCTACCATCCCTGCTAAACAGACAAGGAGATAAATATTTTTTTTTGTTAATTGTAGATTAACAATCCAGCTAGCAATCCACCTGATAACAAACTTCTACTCTCTTATTCTTCAGAAGTGTTATGAGATAGAAAACAGTCTGTAGTCTTGTTCTCTGAAGAACGAGCATGTGGTTTGAACTAGCCTATAATAACTAAGCTCAAGATAAGCAGCTTTAATTACCTTTACTTATTAAAGATAATCAAAAAAGGTAATTAAAAACTGCAAATAAAGTTAATGTCATCATCGAAATGTTTTGACAAAAAGGAAACAAAAAAATAATGACGGTGTTTTAATTAGACCTAGTAATAAATGTAATATTCAGAAATTAAATAAAAAAATGAGACGTATAGTACACAGATGTAAAGCATATTTTACTGACCACACCCTCGTCGCCTCTGTATGATATTGGTCTGTTGCATTCGGGCGAGTTGCAAGTCAACATAGTAGTATAAATAGCCCGGTCAGCGACCGGCCTCCATGCGGCCTTCACTTGCTGCCACTATCATTGTTTAGGGTTGCCTATCTTAAAATAATCTTTTTTTTTCTTTTTTCCCTTAAAATAATTAAAAAGTAACAAGTCAGTTATACATGGTGTTCCAAAAAATTTCAATTATGTAACTCTGAGAAAAACAAATTACACTGTAGCTTATCCATATATCTTATAAAGGTTATCTATATATCTTATAAATACATATACCTCACCAAAAGATTGCCTCATAGATTTTATTATTTTGACCTGATAACAGGAAGATTCGACTGCCGTCTTTCGTTTTATTTCCTTCTATTGCCTTTTACAAAACACACGGGATTATATCGAGTGGGGTTTCTTTCATGTGATGATTTTCTTTCAACATATTAACAAGTATCGGGACCGATATGACTTAGGGATCTCAAGAAACGAGCTTACTCCTTTTTAAAAGGCTGGCAACGTTTCTGCAATTGCCTTGACACTTACCATCAGATGAGCCGCATGCTCGTTTGCCCCCTCTTCTATAAAAAAAGTACGTGACAGAGTTGTTTCTTCTTGTTACTTCCAACAGGATAGCAACAGTATTTTCAATAGTGAACAAGATATTTTTCTAAAATAATAACATTATCTCAAAGTGTTACGGAGTTGCAGGAATGAAATATAAACTAATTTATCTTATATTCTTGCAGTTACATGATTAAGCTCAGCTGTAGCGCTTCAGAGTCGCGGGTTCAATTCTCACACGGAACAACTGTTTTGTTTGTCCTACAAAAACAATTCCGTGTCTGAATGTTTATCCGTGTGCCGTTTATGTATTTAAAACGCCTTCACGATAGGAAAAACACCTAGTACGGGTTTAAAGAAAACACTAAACCTGTTTACAAATTGAACTAACATCTCGATATAAAATAATTGAATCGATATAAATTATACTCCTCTGTTTTGTTTGGATTCTGTTTTATTTTTAATTTGTGGTAAAACCAGTAAATTAGCATACTGCTTGATATGGGCCCTTATATATACAGAGCATTAACTTTTGTCTTAATTAATAAAGTTTGATATTAAAATGAACGGATGCATGTGGCTAGTTGAAATTTAAAACCAAAACCTAAATCTTAAAGTGAATATACATTATACAAATGTCACATACTTATTATATTTGTTTTTCTTTCTTTCTTTGTCTGTCAGTGACAGACGTGTAAGACAAATCTACGTATTAGATGTGCAGTGCGGGACCTATATTAAATAGAAATTCATTTTACAAAAACTACGTATTTGTAACAAATTTACAAGCAATATAACGACGCCTAATGTTAGAAAATTGATCTAAACGCGGCTTATTTATTACAATTCCTTATTTGGATCCTTATTCTAGCAAAGGTCTAAATATAGCTGGAAGTATAAACCCATTTACAAACGTTAGGTACTATTATAACTTTAACCGTATTTAATGTTAATGTTAGTTACGCTGCAGCTCTTTTATGGTTGTAGCACGAATAGGTCAGCTCGACCGGAGAGGACCACACTCTCACGAAATACCGTGCGTCTGTTTTTTTTTATAGGATAGGGTGACAGACGAGCACACAGTCCACCTGATGGTGGTTGCTGTGGCCCATAGACATCTACATCTATCCTTAATAAAGAATCAAAATGCAGAAGCGTTGTCACCCGTGAGGACTAAGACGGAATGCCTCTTTTTCAGTAAAAAGGGTCTCCGGTTCTTTACACTTACCATACGAAACACAGCAGTGTTAAGCTGCTATTTTACGCTGGTATTCTGTGAGAGCGTGGTCCTTCCCCGGTCGAGCCGACCCATTCGTGCTACAACTATACTACTAATATAGCTGCATAATGGCTCTACCATGTATAATGTGTTTCGTATGGTGAGAACCGGAGACCCTTTTATCGCTAATGTCAAAGATGCGAGACGTCTAGTACTGCGATAATCAATTGACCAGGCGTGACGATAAGACAAATCCTTCCTAAAACGGAAGAGGTCCACATCCATTGCTGGATTGTTTGCTGGCCCGTAAAAGGCCGATAAAGAGTAATCTAAACTAAATCTTTTAAGATGTTTAATTCAACTTGTCAAGTGAAATATTTTTTCTCTATATGTCTACTCTATATATATATACTTATGTGAAATATGTTTTTACTCTATGTATAAAGTTAAAGTTAAAGTTACAGCCTATACGTCACGTCCCACTGCTGGGCAGAGGCATCCTTTCATTTCTGAAAGGTTTTTAGGGCAAGGAGATGTCCGCCGCTCTGCCATAAAGCGTGTTGGCAAACTTCACATGTCTTCGAAATATTTTTTTCTTATTTCTCAGACACGCAGGTTTCCTCACGATATTTTCCTTCTCCGCCGAGCACGTGGTAAATCAGCACTTAAAATTGCAATTTACGATTTCATTGGTGCTGGCGGTGATCGCAACCGGGTTGTTCACGTACTGTGAAATTTACAGCGAGCGCTAACCATCTGAGCTACCACGGCTCTAATCCCCTTTAATTATTAATGCGAGACATACTCTACGTATGTCCCGCATTAATAGCCGAGTGTGGGTAACATGACTGTTTCTGGATTGGTTCAACGGTCACCAGGATGATGTACATCCAATACATTACCCCATGTCATACAAATTTTGCTGTCAGGCTCCGCACTATATAATTCTGGGGGATGAGGCATATCCCTGTGGCTCTCCCCTCTGTATCCGCTCTTGGTTCTACCCTTGAGCTAGTACATCTATTACACCATTATTTTAATTTCAACAAAAAAATGAGCGTGAACTACATAATTTATCACGCACTGTATGAATAAACATGTGCAAACAGCAGCTAATCATTATTCTCTACCTACTTATTTTTATGAAGCCGACAACGTACCTACAGAATATGGAGAAAAAAGCTCCGTTGTGAATACATAACTTCGTTAAATAAGTAAAGGCATCATCTTTCAAACCTGCTCTAAACACAACAACCGATCATTAGATATGCAAAGCCCAAGGCAAAATTCTGACGTAACATGGTAACCCCGCATGCCATACATACTATTACGAAGATCCTTAGGCGCTATGTTTTTCCCGCTTTAAACGACATTAATGCATCGTTAAAGCAGCAAAAATAATTTACCGGTAAGTGAAAGTCGTTTATTATTGCCGGGTAAAAAAAGGCAGGGAAAAGCAATAATACAATATAAATAATGCAGTGCTCAAAATTATCATATTTTATTACAAAGTTATAACGTATTTGTAAATATGCATTTTTATAAGCTATTGTTAAAGAGTTATTCGTATAATTTAAAGCTTAAAACGATATCAATGGAATAGGTCAATAAAACTTATAATTTTTTAAATGTTAGAAAATAAAATTTTATAATCATATTATAAAGCTACTTATAAAGAAAATGTGTTTGAAAGAAAATAAACGCATAAAGGTTACATAAATCTTCTACTGAATACTAATTATGTGTGACAAAATAATAAAATAGGTAAGTTAATTGACACAAAAGATTTTTTATTTCTCCTCGTTTTACGTAAAATCAAGAAATATTTAATTTTATTTTTAAATTAAATTTCTAATTAGTACGAAATCCTTTACAGTTTCAGCTAAGCAAAAGAGTGCAATTCATTTACAAATTAGTACAACCTTATTTCACCGATAATTTAAAATAGATAGAAGGAATTTTAATTGGTACTCTATTCACACAATTAAATGCCGCAAGCTAGTGAATCGCAACTTTGTAAAAATGCCCTATTACTTCTACAAAGTCTCTTAATCGTGACTTGTGCCTGTACGCTACTTAATTGTCAGCAAATGTATATCCATTACATACACCAAGTAAACTATTAAATTTATAATCATGGTCGTTTAGTTCATCTTTGGTTACGAGTGAAACGTTTGGACTGGTCGCGTCAGTCTATTAGTTATAAGCACTACTGCCGGTCATGCGGTCCCGAGTTCCAAACCCGGGTTGGACCAAAATCAGTTATTGGATTTTTTTGTCAAGGAATTCAGTAGTAGCCCGGAGTCAGGCAGTTGGCGGTGTTTCACCCCGTGCTTAGGAAAGCACGTAAAGCCGTTAGTCCTGTGCTCTCTCTCCGGTTGTGTCAGATTGCTGTCCCATTGGAACAGTGAGAGTGAGGAAATAGAGATTGTACCTGTGTTTGCGCACACACTCGTGAACCATAACCCTGTCTGGTGCAAATCGATCTGGAGATCATCATTATTTACGAGTAAAACGAATATCCATTTTTATTAATATTTTTTTTTATGTAAATTCGATTGCTTTTAAATTTCATAGCAAACACAATAAAAATGAAACATGGCGTTTACTTTGATAGATAAAAAATAAACGTATAATGTGTGGTCTCAAAAATTCTGTCGAGCATGTTATCAAAAAAAATACGCCGAATAATTTTGCAATAATATCTGATACCGTCGGAGCTATTTACGCCCACAGCGTTATTTTTTAAATATGATGGTGGACTTTCTACTGGGGTCAATGGATACCTCCTTTCAGCGAACTCTATGGGATCAACAAGTGGTAAAATAAAAAAAAATTGTACAACCGACTTCAATATAAATTATTAAGCATAACTCAAAAACTACCGGTCAGACCTTGATCAAATTTATATGGGACCACATGAGAAGCACCAGCTTTCAAATAAAATAGGTTCACCTGGAAAGTTATGAGGTAACACACTAAAAAAAAATACAGTCGATATGAGTACTTCCTCCTTTTTGAAGTCGGTTAAAAAGGCACCAGGTGCAATGTCATTCCTGAGATTCAAAAAGAAAGGTCTTAGCTTTAGCCTTTTGACTATTGTAGTTATTAGTATATATGAACGTTATATCTCTCATCATCATCATTATCATTATGGCCCATCATATGTCCACTGTTGAACATAGGCCTCCTCCATAGATTGCCACAAATAACTTCGACTGCATGTCTTACCAAGTCGTCACTCCATCCACGTTAGTCATCACTAGCAACACGAATTGTTTGAACACTTTTGTTTTAAGATTCTGAAGTATGTCGGACAAAAAGGTTTGTTGCAATTTCCCACAATATAAGAATAGCAGTTAGAGGCAATTTTTTTTTTCATTTATACCTTTTTAAATTTAGAACTAAACATTAATGTTTGACTTTAAATATGAAAAACAATTTATAGCAATTTAGATTTAAAATGCAAGAAAGAATAATAATAGTGTATTAAAATATTCCATTCGAACTGGTTGCCGGTAAGAGCTATTTACGGATAGGTAAATGAACGTAAATGGATTTCTTGGTAATGAAAGTGATGACGTATTTTGTATTCACTCACTTAGAAGGCGAATATACATGAAAATAAGTTTAAGCGCATGACAACAGTCACGACCTGCTTATAATGAAATTAAATAAAAAATAAGTTTAATGCACGACAATCGTCACGATCTGATTAAAATAAAATTAAACTTTTATTAAAAAGTAAAAGCCGACTTTAAAGAAATAAAAGGAATAAAAAAGTAATTTCACATTCTGAAATCGGTGCTGAGACATATTGATGAAGAATTAGAGTCCCGACTTCAGAATGTGAAAATATTATAATATTTTTGTGTTTTCATGTGGAGTTTTACTTTTTACTAGCTGTTCCCCGCGACTTCGCCCGCGTGTTTTTACTACGATTGGATTTTATGGGTTTAAATTTTTTTTACGCGGTATCATATTTTTTCTAAACTAAAAGTATCCTAAGTTACTCCTTATAACATCAGCAATCTGCCAATGAAAGTCCCGTCAGAATCGGTCCATCCGTTTCGGAGATTAGCCGGAACAAACAGACAGACAGAGAATTTTTAAAATTGTATTTGTTATGTATTTTCGTTATAAGCACCGTTTATACTTTCATATGCATTTAGTAAAAAGCTGTAATTTTGACATTACAAACAGACACTTCAATTTTATTTATTTGTATATATATTTTTAGAAAATAGCATTTAATAAAGACATAATCGGTTTTCTTAATGCTTATAAACCTAAAGCATGATATATTATAAAACAAATAATTGTTTTTGGATTTTTTTCAAACGAGATTATCGACCTGCTTCAACAAACACGGCTGCTACCAGCAATCGAATAAGATGCACTGATGCTATTGCATAATACCAGATCACTGCTTTCGTGGCCCGCGTGACTGAAATCACAGAGATGATTCAGCCAATTTGAGTAATAATAAGCCGGACTAACGCCTGCCAACAAACGGACGTCAATGACGCAACATAACTTGCGTTATAATTTAATACAGATCAGAATTTGGTAATTTGATAATGAGATAAGAACCCGAACTGTCTTTTGTTGTTGACGAGGAAGCATCACTCTTGATAAAAAGTTTCAAATGATTTTATTTAGATTTGGTTTAAATAAATCGCGTCGGAACGTTTTCCTACTTTAACCACTACCAATGGATTCTGCCAGTCAAACCTAAATAATTCAAACGAAAATAAAAATACTGGAAGGATGAACACACGTATAGAGCCAACAAAGTTGTTCAACTATATTGCTGTAATAAAATTAATTATTGCCTAAGGCCCTATATGGTCAATACGCAAAATCTATGACAGAAATAGAAGGAGAAATGGGTTTCCCGTCCTAGCTAACTATTATGTCGTTTATGTTTAAGTCACGCTATATATATTTTTCAATATTGTATTCCTTTGTCGCAAATAAATAATTTTTACCTTTCTTTATTTAGTTGATAAATAAGCTAAAATTGCCAATATAAGGCTCACATTGCAATGAGTCACATGATAAAAATATTATTTTTCAAATTTCTGCTTTTTTCGTAACTTTCAATACTTTGTGGCTATAACAACGAAATAGCTGGTTTAGTTACCAAAATTGAATCACTTTCCTTTGGATTGTATCGGAATTAGAATAGCATTTGTTATATGTTACACATTCCAGTGAAAGCGAAAATAGTAACGGCTGTCAAACTTGAAAAAGAGCGCGAACTAATTTGACAAAAACTGACAAAGGAGTCAGCGCAGCGTTGAGATTTCAGACTTTACTATACTCTTAGGGCTGCTACAATATTACAAAAATCAAGTTAATTTAAATCAAGATAATATTATTATAAAATATATTACAAATTAAAACGGCTCTATTCTTTTTTATTGAAGAGGCGAATTCAACAAATATGTAATTTTAAAATGAAATAGAAAATAATCATTTATTATGTTGCGTTTATCTAAACGTAATGGTAGGGAATCTATTGATCTAAAGGCAATAAACATTTAAAAAACTTGCACTCCTGGAAAACTGTAGGCTCCTGTGTAACTGCTATTTGTAAAATAACTTATTTAACGAAAAATACGAATTCATTATATTAAAACTTAAACGAAATACACCAGCTAAAAAGAGAGGACAACATCATCTTGCTTATAACAACTAGAAATAAAAATAAACTTCGATCTCCGACCCGCCTGCCAAACGTGGCAACTTATGAGTTAATCTACTAAGAGGCGCTATGTTCAGTAGTGGACTTTGATAGGCTGCAATGAATAAATTAATAACTGATTAGTGTTCAAGCAGTTATGAGCGGCAGGTTTCTTCCAAACTACAGTTTTTTTTAAATAGAATAAGGGTGATAAACGAGCACACAGTCCACCTAATGGTAAGTGGTTGCTGAGGCCCATAGACATCTACATCTATCCTCGATTACGAATCAAAATGAAGAAGCGTTGTCACCCGTGTGGACTAAGATGGAATGCTTCGTTTCCAGTAAAAAGGTCTCCGGTTCTCTACACTCACCATACGAAACACAGCAGCGTTAATCTGTTATTTTACATTGGTATTCTGTGAGAGCGTGGACCTTCCCCGATCGAGCCGATCCATTCGTGCTACAATATATTACTAATATATCTGCAGCGTGGCTCTACCACGTTCAGAAAGTCCTGTTTAATAAGCTTAAAATGTAATATTACTAATGTCAGAAGACAGTTCAGATGTATAAGGAGGATATCACATTGTCATCATCATCATCCCTACAGCCTTTCACAAGTCCACTGCTGAACATAGACCTCCCCAAGGAATGAAACAAAGCACGGTCCAAAGGAGGATATCACATGTACTTCACCAAATAAAAACCCCATGGGCAACGACAACAAAATGATTGTATATCTATTTGGTATTGCCGAACCACCAGGCTACAAGCTGATAACTGAAAGCAACATTACCAGTACTACGTTATTGGATCTGCGCTCACCAATCCACTCGCACTGCCTGTTGAGTATGGTCCAATCTTTAAGTTATGCAAGCTATTTTTGATTAAGCCGATATCCTTAATCAATTTTGACAAGACTTATATTCTTATAATAGTAGATTCTAATAAAGTAGACACTCAGAAAGTTTCATAAAGAAAAGAAGAATAAATAAATTAGGTTTTTCAAAAACTAAATGACAAAAATTTATTCCAACTGGCAACCCCATTAGAGCGTCTCGCATCGGACAAGCGTTACAATTAAGTTAGGTTTTTTCTAACACTTTTTACATATATAACAATATGTCGTACGCTTTTTATAGCAATGAAAGTGGTCGAAAAACGATCATTATGTTACTGAGCCTTTGTGCCACGTGTTATGCTTATTGTGGGCAGACGGCTGTCCGTGTCGGTCACCGACTCTGAATATTTAATAAAGCATTCCGTAAATGTAATTACATTGGACAATTACGTTTCTAGAGATAGTTTTTAAACCACTTACAGTACTAAATTAACTATGAGTGTAGGGTTGCTAGATTTAAAAGTAAAAAAGGCGGACTTATATTATTTAGCCTAACATTTAATACCAAAAGTCTTGTTGCATGGCTGCGTATTAATATAATTAGTTATATTTTTTCGTAGCTAAATGCCAGTCGCATATCGACATTGACTTGCATCGAATAGTTTCACGGTGTACCAATTTTACCGTATAATGACGACAGGATCATAGGAACGCTTACATACACATCCGAGACCCAACACCATGGCCACTATGCTCTATGGGTCCGGCACCTAACACACTTTGATGGCGTAAAGCATAAAGTGCGGTACATTTTAGTACCGACACTTTTACCACACCGTGACACTCCCACCACCTTCACATCAGCAGAGCGGGACGTCCTCCGCAAAAATTAACCAATATGAATGATTCAAGCCGGCAATATTGATGCTACCGAACTGCATTTTGAGTGACCAAGCTAAGGCTGTGGGGTCATAATAATGCAAAAAGTAAATGAAGATGAAATAAGCCTACCAAAAAGTAAACATGTCCGGCAAAAGCCGGATACCTGGCAACCCTGTATGGGTGTGGCAAAACGCTTGCAAGGTCAATAGGGCAATTAAACGTTTCTTTACACTTATTTGTCACTAATACTCTTTCATGTTAAATAGAAAGTATTTAGGTAGGTACAATTTGCTAACGTGTATTTAATTTTAGATCAATATATAAATTGAAAATACTTTTTATAAAAATGAAGTGACAAGCGAAATTACAGTCCACCTGATGGTAAGTGGTTATTGCAGCTCGTGGATATTTGCAACCAACTTTAAACAAAGCAGGCTACTGATGCGTTGTCACCTCTGAGTACTAAGATGAAATGTCTCCTCAGGCTAAAATTATACTGGATCTGGACCCTTCAGACCGGAAAACAGCAGTAAAAGCACTGCTGTTGCAGCAGAAGTAGATTAAAGGGTAATACCTATTTAGATGGACTTGTAGATAGAAAACGGACTCGTTTTCTCTCTACAAGTACCACTTGAACATATAGAATTTTACTACAGAAAATTATTTTAACTAAAAGTTGCAGAACGCTCTACTGCAATACACTTCTTATTACTCATATTTTTATAACAAAGAAGCAGTAATTGTCACTAATCTATGATAGATAGAAAAGAAAGCATCGAGAACTTTTTTGAAGATATTATTACGAGCTTTTTTTATTCGTAAATCCTACTATTTGTGCTACCAGCAATATGTACTATTAGCATTTTGAGTCGCAATATTAAATTTCATTAGACTGATGACCGCATGACCTAATTTGCAGAGCAGTAGCCAAGTCTACTATGTCGTTAGTTAGTTACAACCTTTTTTATTTTATTTTATAGATAGAATAAAGGTGACAAACGAGCACACAGTCTACTTGATAATAAGTGGATGCTGTCGCCCATAAACATCTACATCTATCCTCGATTAAGAATCAAAATGCAGATGCGTTGCCACCTGTGAACTAAGATAGAATGCCTCGTTTATGAGTTTTTACACTTCATAGATCTATCTATTATAGTTAATGCGGCGCCCGCCAAGAAATGAAATTTTATTGCTAAATATTAAGCACCATGGATCCAAAAACTGTAATTAGGGCTATTCTGGTTTGTAATCTATAATACTGCCAAGTTTCATCAAATCCGTTAAGGAGTGTTTGCGTGGTTAAAACTTTTATATTATTATAATGTCACACAATTCCAAGATGGTGCTCTATAATTGAGAATCTATATGTGAAGAGAAAACTTTGTATCCTTCTCATTTATCATATAGCATGCCCGAAAGAGTTTGATATTTGGCATAGTTAAAGTTTATATTTTGTGTAAAGTATATCAATGACAAATGACAAACAATATTAATGTACAGTTAAAAGCATAGTTATTATATCATTATTCTATTAAAAGTGAAAAATAGCTCGCTTAATATACAAACTTAAATTTATAATAAGGTCGGACGGACACTGGACAATCACTAGCAATGTATATGTAAAAGCAAACTGTGCAGTACTAAGACAAAAAATATCCTTTAAGGGCACCAAGAATTATATTGTAATTAAAATTAACTTCTACTACTTCTACTTACTCTGTTAAAATAAAATAAAAATATCTGATCAGGCGACGCCAAATGTGCGATACTTTGGTAATGCGATCGTCAATCCAAATCAAGCGAGGCGTTTTCAGCAAATTCAACCTCCTAACAGATAAACCAATATCTACAATCTCAATATCTACACCTATATGCATGCATACTTTGAGTGATATTTGAAACGTTTCGTTAATTTGAAACGAATCTGATTATGACGCAGGCGCTATATTAATATCGATACCTCCGCTGCGCTGCTGCAGTACTGGTAGCATACGCTGATCCGTTTTGGCATCATATCACTCACGGAAAGTAATTTTCTTGCTGATATTTGTATTCTTTCTTTCTTTTTTTTTATAGGAGAGGGGGCAAACGAGCATGCGGCTCACTTGATGGTAAGTGACTACCGCCGTCCATGAACAACTGCAAAACCAGGGGAATTGCAGATGCGTTGCCGGCCTTTTAAAAAGGAGTAAGCTCTTTTCTTGAAGGTCCCTAAGTCATATCGGTCCGGAAAAATCGCTGGTGGTAATCAACTCCACAAGGAAGTTGTGCGAGGAAGAAAACTTCTTCTAAATCGCACAGTGGTGGACCGCCAATCATCCAGATGGTATGGATGGTATCGCGAGTTTTGTAGCGATATGCGATGGTGAAATTGAGCGGCTGGAATTAGTCTGAACAATTCCTCAGAGCACTCCCCGTGATAGATGCGATAGAATACGCAAAGAGATGCAACATCTCTACGCAGTGCCAGTAAGTCCAGCCGATCGGAAAGAACTCGGTCGTCGACGATTCGAGCTGCTCTGCACTGGATGCGGTCAAGTGGAAGGAGCTGGCACTGGGGAGCCCCTGCCCAGAGATGGTAACAGTATTCCATGTGGGGCCGAACCTGCGCCTTGTAAAGTTGCAAGCGGTGTGCCGGCATGAAATACTGTCCCGCTCTGCTGAGCACGCCAAGCATTTTAGAGGCCAATTTGGCCTTCTCTTCCAAGTGACCACGAAACTGCATATCACTCGATATGTCGACACCGAGGATTCCGATACTGGCTGAGGCAACAAGGGGAGTGCCTGGAAACTGAGGAGATACGACATAGGAGTTCGTTTTAGCGGTAAACGCGCAAACTTGTGTCTTCTGGGGAATGAACTGGACTAGATTTAGTCGCCCCAAGTCTGAGACTTTGTTCAACAAAGTCTTGACTTCAGACACAAGTTTGTTCCGGTACTCGGCGACGTTTTCTCGAGAAATATTGGCACGGCCGGTGTATAAAGCATCACCAGTGCTGTCGTCTGCATAGCAATGAAGTTTATGGGTTTGCAACATATCATTGATATGCAGAAGAAACAGCGTTGGTGATAGCACACAGCCTTGTGGAACACCAGCGTTCATGGGCTTGTAATCGGAGCATGCACCGTCTACTACGACCTTGATGCTCCGATCTGCAAGAAAGCTGGTGATCTTCTTGTACGTTTTTTGTCTACATAAAATGTATATTAAGTGAGTGTATTGAAGCCAATTAAACGTATGTCTACGTTCGTGTCTATCTATTATATAAAATTCCTTTAGTCACGTTCTTTTTGTATTAATATTGAAATTACACAAGCAAAAGTAATTAACTGTTACGAAACGAAAATTTGCTACCATAACAGAAAACTACTTTCACCTTTCTTTCCATTAAAAAAATAATGTACCATAAAAGTTTAAATTATGTATGTAATGACAGTGATTGCATGCCGATTATTACAATATCGTTTCTGGATTACGCCTATTAAAACTAACACTATATTTCACAAATAAATAAAAGTTGGTCTCAGTTTATGCATACTTAGGAACCCGTCTGAACAGATACCACTATCTTACCTATATCTGTCACCAAGTTAAACGATCTAAAGCATACCGTACCGCGTAGTCGCGGTGTAAGAATAACACTACCCCATATCATTCCATGGGTGTCGTAAGAAGCGACGGAGGGAAACAAATCAGGAGATGTGCAGCAGCGCCAAAAATAATAAAACTGCGGTTGTCAACCCGCTTGCTAAGAGTGGCAACTATGGCAAACCATATGCGGCAATCTATGGTGGAGGTCTATGTTCAGCATTGGGCTCTAATAGGCTGTAACGGTAACGGTAAAACATTCCATCTTATCTTATCTTTAAAAATAATTGTAAGCCATATGAAATAACATCTTAATACATATATGTAAACGATGCACACCGATCTTTTGTTTGTTCGTATTTTATACGCTGCCAAACCGTTCAATCAGATTGCGGTAAAACTTTGTCAACTTATTGCTTTCGTTTCTGCGAAGGTTATAGGCATATTACAATTAACTTACAGTAGATGGCGCGCGTATCGTACCGACAAATTTATTTGATAGTTATATTATATATCACTCAACTTCAATAAATGTATTATCATTCTTAATTAAACAATATAAGTCTTCCAAATTTGAAACGATATTTCCACAATTATTTTTTCTGCGGCAGCAACGCGCAGTGTACCAGCTAGTAACACATAAATAAATAACGTTCGTCCTAAGCTACTTCCTACTACGCCTGCAGTATTCACATCGTGCACTGCACCGCCCGAATACTCAGTACATTGTACGAGGTAGTGGGTCGGGCATATAGGGACATTTTATACCTCCTCCATTGTCACGTCACCACCTGATTTATACCACACCAAATGCAGGTACCACTTGTATCGGACATCGCTACGCCACGGGCATACTCGTAAATATTATCTGAGAAAAATATCTAGGCATTACTTCACGGAAGCTTGTTAAACATTCTTTGGGTGAGACAAACAATGCCTTCCGTTAGATACTTAAATTTTATTTTATTTTAAAAACGGTACTACTCCACACTCGTAGAAGCATTTTACATACATAAATTGAAACTTCCGGATTCGCTAAGTTTTTTTTTATATAGACTAAGGGTGACAAACGAGCACAAGTAAGTGGATGCTGAGGCCCAATTTATCCTCGATTAAGAATAAAAATGCAGATGCGTTGTCTCTCCTGAAGACTAAAATTTAATACCTCGTGTCCAGTAAAAAGGGTCTCCGGTTCTCTACACTCACCATACGAAACACAGCAGCCTTAAGTTACTATTTTACACCGGCATTCTGTGAGAGCGTGATCCTACCCCGACCCATTCAATTGTCTCAATATTGATTACTATTAAAAACCTCCTGTATCCAAACAATACGATCATGATGATCATCATCATTACATTACCCAAACAAGTTTTAGTAAGTTTTTAATACAAAGCGACTGTTAGATTTTCCTAAACGAAATAAATAACTAGAATGTTTTACGCAAAGCTCTAATCGGGCTACCCACAAATAAGCACTTTTTAATTTTTAGATCGCTAAAATAACGTCAAGTACAAATATACAACTATAACTGCTTCAAAAAGTATTTTGAATAATCCTACAAAATGATTTTTGGCACAAATTGATGGGTTGGGTATATATAATATTGACCAGACAATGTTGGCTCAGACTGTAATTCGACCCCGGGTCCACCATGCAAGAACCAGTTTACTCTGACTACTAATCCACGTGTTCCTTCGTTACTTTAATTAAAATCTTCGGTATGTTAAGGAAGCAAAATAATACGCAATTGCTAGAGGAAGTATAGGAAAGACCTTTTAATGATCTCTTAAAATTTACGCACCAATGCTATAAAGTTTTAAGGCGAGCATTTCCTCCCTTCTCCGCTGCAGGCATTTGTCCAGCACGAAGTATGCGTGCGACATTCGTTGGGCAAAAAGTTACTTTATTTAAAAAAAAATTGCTTATTATCAAGAAATAAATGATCTAAATAAAAATGAAATTTTTACACACGCGCCTACCTAGCTGCTGTTGAATATGGACAATTATTTCAATTTATGCATCAAGCTCGTCATATGCTTGAAAAGGTCTTTATACAGAGATAGATAAAAGGAGGTTGAATATAGAAGATGAGAGATTTTTAATCTTGTAACTTACCTGTGAGAAACGCATAATGACGTGAAACCATTTCTACATGGTAGAGTTCTATTTTCTACATGATTTTATACGTGGTACAGCCATGCTGCAGCTATATTAGTAGTATTTATAGTTGCAGCACGAATGGGTCGGCTCGACCGGGGAAGGACCACGCTCTCACAGAATACCAACGTGAAATAGCAGCTTAACGCTGTTGTGTTTCGTATGGTGAGTGTAGAGAACCAGAGATCCTTTTTACTGGAAACGAGGCATTCCATCTCAGCCCTCACGGGTGACAACGCATCTACATTCTGATTCGTAATCGGGATAGATGTAAATGTCTATGTGCCGCAGCAACCACTTACCATCAGGTGGACTGTGTGCTCGTTTGTCACCCTTATCCTATAAAAAAAAAACATGGTATAGCTAATTTAACTAATACCTAATTAAAAGAGTATCCTTCACAGTGGACTGGTATAAAAATCAGACAAAATTTCATCAATTAAGATTTTTTTTAAATAATCATATTATTTTATATTCTACTAATGCAAGTATTAACTGTCGTTACATATTCCATGTTTAAGAATCCTGTATAAGAGATAGTTTTTTCTTTTATAAAATAAGGGTGACAAAGGAGCACACAGTCCACTTGATGGTAAGTGGATGCTGCGGCCCATAGACATCTACATCTATCCTCGATTAAGAATCAAAATGCATGCTTTGCCACCCCTGAGGACTAAGATGAAATGCCTCGTTTCGAGTAAAAAGAGTCTCTGGTTCTGTACACTGACCATACGAAACATAGCAGCATTTAGCTGCTATCTTACTCTTATATTCTGTTAGAGTGTGGTCCTTCCCAGGTCGAACCGACCCATTCGTGCTACAACCATAATATAACTACAGCATGGATCTACCACGTAAGTGTTAAAATGTCGGAATAAAAAGAGATAGGAGCAAATGCAAATTGCTGTGGACGAATCCAGTCTCGTATCATAAATATCGCATCAGCAATTACAACGATTAAGCTTTCGCCTGACTCCACAAATGGCGATATCAGAGCTCAGATCCGCATATGTTTACTGTGGGATCTCTTGCTTATAAAAATCCCTAAGACAGATATATAACGTCCACTAGTTATAACACTCGCTTGTAAGCTAACTTTGTAATAAAACATCAGGGCATTTGTTTAGAATTTTTTTGATCTCTTATAAGATTTAACAATAAGTCTAAATATTTTTTTCGGAACAGAATGAAACGAAATCGAAATGGTGAAAGAGCAGTATTGTTTAAGAAATGCACCACACGTAAGATATACTTTTTATCTGACTTCAAAAAAGAGAAACAACTCAATAATATTGCTAATTATTGTACAACTAGCGATCCGCTACGGCTTCGCACGGGTGATTTTTGAATCTCCACAATAGCGCCACCTATCGGGTCCAAATGTGAATATAAACCATCTAGGGACCCATTCAAACACACACAAAGAATTTCATCAAAATCGGTGGAGCCGTTTTTGAGTTTTAGCGACACTAACGGACAGCAATTGATTTTTATATATAGAGATATCGGTAATGGATGGCTTCAAACCTAGGAGTCGAGATTCCACTGCCGGAATGACTCTAAAATTAAACTTATCTAATTAAAAGTTGTCGTAAGAGATGACAGAAGCAGCAGCGCCTTCCTGATAAGAACTAGAAAATACAAAACAGTAGTTGCCAACCCGCCTGCCAAGAGTGGCAACTATGGCAATCTATAGAGATGCCTACGTTCAGCAGTGACTTAGTAGGCTGTAATGACGATGATGAAGAATTAAGAGGTTGAAAAATTGTCACTTAGTAATTTCATAGACAGTGCTCATTTGTATTCCCGTATTAACGCTTGTATTCAAAATTTTTAATTTCGATGTCTCCGTGGTGCAGTGGCTTAGCAATGAGTTGCAGCGCTAAGGGCCGCGGGTTCGAATCCCGTACGGAACAAGTACATGTTCAGTTTGGATGTTTGTCCCTGTGAAATTTATATGTAAACTGCCCTCACGATATAGGAGAGAATCCTAGTGTGGACATAACGTTTAAAAAAATGAAAATAAAAATATCACAAACATGTTTTAAAAAAACAGTCGAGTCAGAACTTTTCCTAGGTGAACCGATTTTGATGATTCTTTTTTTATTTGAAAGCTGGTGTTTATCATGTGGTTCTATATACATGTGATCAAGATCTGACCAGTAGTTTTTGAGTTATCCTTAATAATGCGTATTTAATTGACATAGATGATGTTCTCATTTTATTTATTTCAAATATCAAATTATTTTACCACTTGTTTGCCGTCGAAACAAAACTAATAATGACGAATACACTAAGTGGGTATTAATATTTCACCATAAATATTTCATACTCTAGAAGCGCAAATTACACGCATTTAATGTATTTTCTCACAACGTGAGGTAACAGAAACAATAAATACTTGAAACGCGCTCCGGAAGCAATATGTGGTATAACTGTACGCCAGGAGTACTTAAAACTTCTTCCTAGTTGCTTTGGAAGACAATAACTGATATAACTAGATTATGGTGTATGTAGGATTACTTGTATATGTACATTTGTTTATTTAAAACATACAATTATTGTGTCATATTTTATTTCTTAGTTTTTCCGTTTGACCTTATTATCTATCATTTTGTTGATGTAATTTCTTATTCCAATAGTTTCTGCACTATACTGAACTACTTTTACTGTGAATTGCCTATTTTTTTAATTTAATTAATTCCTTTTTTTAATTTCATAAAGGATACCTTCTCCCCAAAGAAGAGAACTTCAAAATACCATAACTGAGAACAATATTTCGCTGTTCAAAATAATGCAAAACTATCGTTTCACTAGTACAATTTTCACAAAATTGTTACAGGGAATTCAGACTAAAAAAGTATCCTTGAAACATTTTTGCTATTAATTTATATTTATTTCCTTATCTCTGACCAACAAAGAAAGAATGACAAAGCACTTCATACATTTCAAGTGACACAAATACTTAACCCAAATCATGCGTAACTAATTGTAAGAACACGTACTCACGTGTTTATATGTGTGCACCCAGCAGTGAAATTTTACGGGCTGTTAAAGAAATAAGGAAGAAACGTGTGCGTGTTCAGAAGTTGAGTATAGTTTTGCGTCTCTTGAAGTATACTAGGTACTTATTTCCTTGATTTTAGCAATATATTCATAATTTTTCTTGCGTGGTAATAATTATGAAATCTTACACTTTATGCGTTTCACTCCATTGCTATAAGTAATAAAATATTTTAAAAAAGTGAAGGAAAAATAACAACCTACCTAACCTATCCACCTAACCTAGCCACCTTCTGAGAGGGTGTTTAGGGCAAGGAAATATCCGCCGTGCTGCCCCAATGCATGTTGGCAAGCTTCACATGTCTTCGAAATATTTTTTTTATTACTCAAACATGCAGATTTCCCACGATGTTTTCTTCACCGCCGAGCACATAAAATTTGTAAATCAGCACTTAATATTGCAATTAACAATTTCATTGGTGCCAGCGATGATCAATTCTGTGTGTGCTAAATTTGCAGCGAGCTGAATAACTGAAATCTATCTACATACCACTCCCACCATGCGGTGTGACAGATGTTATAGTATACGTACATATGTCGTGGTGTAAGAGAAACAGTCACCACATCATGTCATCAAGTAGGCGTTGTAAGAAGCGACTATGATGGGAAATGCCAGAAAAATGTAATGGCTCCCGATAGATGGCGCTATCATGATCAGTCTGCGGCAGTCCACTGCTGGACATAGGCCCCTTCCGTAGGTGTATAGGTGCGCCACTTAGCCCGATTTTCGGCTACACACATCCAGTTTCTACCAGCCACCTTGCGCAGATCGTCGCTCAATCTGGTCGGGGCGTCCCACACCACGTTTACCTAGACGCGGTCTCCACTCCATAATACGTCTACTCCACGCTTTATCACTTCTGCGACAGACATGACCAGCCCATTGCCACTTCACTTTACAAACACGGAGGCTATGTCAGTAATCTTGGTTGATTATGACGGGCTAATTGCGAATTGTAATATTAAAAATTATATCATATAAAAGACGTGATACTTGAGACTTCTATCAAAACTTCGTTCCTAGATAAAGTTATTCTATAAAAGCATGTGGCAATTTAGGCCATGTATTGAGAGTGGGCGTCTAGGTACATTCTAGGCACACCTACACGACACTGGGTCAAAATAATTTGCCATCGACATAATCCCGCTTTAGAGGTGTATTTACAAAAGTAAGTCTGCCTTATCTATAATAAACAAGAACTGCTATTCTGCAGAGGGCATGTTCGTACCGTTTCCAACCGAACACAATACCCGGTTCGGTAGATAAACCACGCAGGCTTAGCTTAGCTTGCAAAGCGGTTTCTCTACAATAGTTGCCTGATACTGAAATTTATTTTTATTTTTAACTTAGAATTTCTTTCGAAGATATGACCAATCAAATGAAAATTATATGCAGTTCCATGAACGAATTAACGGATTAACCTGTAAGGATTGATTGAATTGGTCGAACTTAGTGGAAAATTTACTTATTCCTAATATCACTGACCACTGAACTGAATCAAAGGACATAGATATTTTTTTGTAATAAACAGAATTATTTTAACGACTGGACACTTTATGTGACGTTTATCGTCGCAGTTCTTTTCAATGCATTACTGAAAAAGGTCTCTCCCAATATCAAGGATTTAGCGATCGCAGTCACAGAGGAACGTTCGCATCGTAAACATTGCTATTACATATCTGAAAGTATTAGGTCTGAGAAGACTTGAGCTGGTTATTCCATCATCTGTGGGAATTCGCAAGCGAGACGATTTTTGTTTATTGAATTTTAACGAATGGCGCGTTAAAAATTTAAAATGCCAGGAGACGTTTCTGGCGTTTTTAAACTAAAGCTGTTATGTAAAACAATATTTTTTCTTTCAAAGTTTTATATTAATTAACGTTATAAATATTATTAATGTGTAAAATATCAAACAAAAAGAAAATAATGAAAACTGTTTTAGAATATATGGTCTTTTAAAAACCGGTCAATAAAATATGTAATCAGTTCTTATTATTATTATTATGATATAAGAATACTTATATATAATATATAAGTCTTCTTATAAAATTTGCGATAATATGAACATTATAATATGACAACTGAGTGCGCCACTTTATTCTAGGTGACGCGACGGAAACAAATATGGTTACGGATTTATTGTATTCACATTAGGGGGGGATTTCGCGTAAATCTATTATAATCAGTTGCGATCTGGGTCGGGAGATAATGTCATTCCAAGTGAGACAGTACAGGTATGAACAATGTAAAGAGAATTTCCTGTCGCGACACTGAAATGAAGCATGACTTTATTACAGCGAGTGTATACATAAATCTATTATCTTTATAAATTGAACCTTTCATTTCATTGTACTAAATGAAATACATAATTTTGAAGATTTAAAGATTTTTTTGAGTTATCCTAATAATGCGTATTTAATTGACTTCGACTACATTGATGATGTTCTCATTTTATTTATATTGAAGTCGGTTGTACAAAATTTTTAATATTACCACTTGCTGTCGTAAATTATTACGAAAATCTATATAAGTAATTCAAAACGTGGGGCACTAAAATAATTTACCGATTGTCAAAACCTACTAATACATTTATTCGAAGTGGTAGTAGCCTAATGATAGGGTGTGAACTAAGAACTCAGAAAGTCGTAAGTTAGAATCCACCATATGACTACTGTGCTGAATACCTCCTACATTTTAAGCTTTGTTAAGTGGATAACGGGGCTATTAGTAAAGTTAATAGCGTTACTAGTTTTCTTTAAAAAATACCTAAAACTAAGGCCATATCAACTTCATCAATCATTTTGAAATAGATATAACTACCTTGATATGGTCTGATTGGCGCTATCTCTAAATCGTTTACGTTGCTTCCGCATGAGGCAGAGAAATTAAAGCAAACCATGGCTACAATTTAGTTATGTTTTATGGGAAATTTATTCATCCTCTATTAGTTATTAAACTAAACGAATCACAATTATTGCTTCTGTATAAAATAAACGGACTCAGTCTCGTTCCTCCTGTTATCGGCTGTCTTAAAATAAATTGCTCCATTTCCATGCTCAGTTAGAGTTGCACATTGAATAATGATTTCGAATAGTATTTTTATAATATTTTACAGTTATGTCACTATATAATATTATATATTATATATCTAAAACATTAAATTTTGAGATCACTAGTGTGGTAAAAATGGGTTACTTCAAATTTGTAGGAAAAATATTCTAATCAAAAAATTAATAAATCGATGCCTGATGTTGATTTTTAATAATTTTAGATCATAGCTCCGTAAATAACGGCTCCGTGGCGCAATGTCTTAGCAATGAGTTGCAGCGCTAAGGGCCGTGGGTTCGAATCCCGCACGGAGCAAGTATTTTTATAGCCTACAAATAATTGTTGCGGGTCTGGATGTTTGTCCTTATGGAATTTATGTATGTAAGCTGCCCCCACGATACAGGAGAAAATTCTAGTGTAGAGGTAACGTTTCAATTATTAAAAAAAGAGAAAAAAAAACATTAAAAGACAGATCAACTTCTAAACAAGTAAAGATGAAAAAGGGTAAACATTCTACCGGTTAGCAAGTGGATGCCGTTGCCCATAGATACATCTTTTTTCAATTAAGTATCGTGGATTGAATATGGTATGCCTCTTTACCATTAAAAAAGATGTTCAGCTCTAAGCCGCATTGTGCTGCTGTTTTACGCTGGTATTTTATGAGAGCTTGGTACTTCCGCGTTCGAGCCGACACATTTGTAGTGCATCTATAATTAACCTTTAGCGTGGTTTCGCTATACAAAAGCATGGTTTGATGTGTTCCTTGTTTGTTTTGGACTTTAAGGTCCCATGTTTAAGTGGGGCTTATTAAAAAAAGAATTTGCCAACTGTGTTACTTGCCCAGCATGTTGAAAAAGGCATATTGGGTTTGAGATTGTGTACACGAAGGGCTAACCTACTCACATACTTCTCTGACAATTTTTCATCTAAACCCTTGTTTTTTGGCTAAACGTGGTCCGAGTAGCTAGCTGCTCTTTGTACTCTGCCTACCCGCTCAGAGATTACAGGCGTAATGCTATGTTTTTGATGTATCTACACCGCCTATGCTTCTATTATTATCAATTTTTACTTGTATAAATGGTATAAATGGAGGCTTTATTGGACTCACTAAACGGACAGATTATTTACAAGTGTGTTATGTATAATAAATACATATGTACTATGTTTTTGATTACATAATAAATATGTATTTAATGAACGAATGTCTTTTTTATAGGATAAGGGTGACAAACGAGCACACACACCACCTGATGGTAAGTGGTTGCTGTGGCCCATAGACATCTACAGTACGTACATCTATCTATCAATTAAGAATCAAAATGCAGATGCGTTTTCAGTTGTCACCCTTGAGGACTAAGATGGAAAAAGGGTCTGTCAATGAAAATAAAAAACAGCTTAAGGTAGGTAAATAAGTAATTAAATTTTAATGAAACATTTTTTATTTTTAATTAAACGCTGTATATATGTATTATGTATAGCTAAAACAAACAATTTAGATCGTGTAATAGAAAATGTAGATAGACAACACAATGCAAAAATAATTATTTTCCATGGATGCCACGCTTGGCAGGCCTGTTTTCAAACGCAGATTTTATTATTTTGTGTCGTTCTTATCAGAAAAATGTCTATTAGGGGAAACTGAAAAAGGAGGCCTCTTACGATACCCACGGGATATATGGGTAATGGATTCGCTTGCGCAGTCACACAGCGATCAATAAATTTCAGCATAATGAATAATATATAAAACTAGCTGAACCCCGCAGACGTTGTCCCGCCATTTAATATCATAGGTTGTGTTCAGCAACGTTTTATTTTTATTTTAGGGCATGCAATTTAATTTATTTATTGCCGCGCTTAATTGAAAAAAGAGCAAATAAAATCAAAAATTTAAATTTTGTTTGTTTCTAATTCCTTTAAAAAAAAATTAGTTTATAAATATAAACCTTCTCCATTAAAAAATACATATATATACCAATTTTCATGGTGATTGATCAAATAGATTTTGAGCTAAACGATTTCATATATACAAACATCCTCTTTTATATATATAAAATAGCACCAAAGATGATTTGGTTTGTATGTCGAAACAATGATGTCCTGTTCAAAATGCTAAGCAGCTGATTGATTTTACGGGGCCAAGACAGGCCACATCTTATAAATGTAAATTCCTCGTACAACGGTATTGGCCGCGCTCGTCTGGTTTACAGATTTGATTTAAAAGGAACTGATTATACATAAGACGTATACTTTGAGGCTGACGGAAAGTAAAATAAATTCTATCGGAAGGTCAGACTGAATCAATTATACTACTGTGGTTACAGTAAAGCCGCGTATCGATTATGCGCTCCAAGAGTTTGAACGCGTTCCAGCCGCGCGAAATGGATACCGCCTTGGAACGCGCGCCAAATTGTTCGTTGGAACGGTCAAACGTGGAGCGGGCCGTTCCATCTGGTATCGGTGTTTTTTGCCGCGTATCAACTTAGTTAAGTATTGGCGCGCGCGCCAGTTGGGACGGTTGTTTTCATCATTCGTGTGTTCGTTGCGTTCCGAGCTATGGATAACCAGAGTTGCCCTAAATTGATAAAATTGTATCGTTCAAAAGAACTGCTGTGGAATAGCAAAAGTCGCTTTTATCATAATAAAGCTCTCAGAGAAGATGCATAGAACTATGAAAGCGGCAGCGGTCAAACATTGGAACAACTGCCGCGCGCGCCAGGCGCGCTTAGTTGATAAACTTCGAACATTTGGAGCGCGTTCAGCGGAACGCACTGATCGGCGCGGTTATTCATGGCGCGCGCGCCAGCAGCGCGTAATCGATACGCGGTTTAATACTTTTGGTATTGTTTACCTTATCATCCCGTGGGTGTCGTAAGAGGCAACAGACGGAAACTGAAACAGGAGATGGGCAGCAGCGTCTATCTTATAACAACTCAAAATAATTACAATCTGTGGTTGCCAACCCATCTGCCAAGAGTGGCAGTTATGGTAAAATCCCCCCTATGAGGCAATCTATGGTGGAGGCCTAAATTCTGCAGTGGACTTTTATATGGTATGATGGATGTAATGGATTGATGGATGATAAATGGTCACAAACGGCTTATTATGATCAAAAATTTATACGTGTTAGAGCCATGTTGCAGTTATATTAATTGTATAGTTGTAGCACGAAAGGGTCGGCTCGAGAGGGGAAGAACCACGCTCTTACAGAATACCAGCGTAAAATAGCAGCTTAATGCTGCTGTGTTTCGTATGGTGAGTGCAGAGAACCGGATACCCTTTTTACTGGAAACGAGGCATTTCATCTTAGTCCTCACGGGTGACAACGCATCTGCATTTTGATTCGTAATCGAGGATAGATGTAGATGTCTATGGACCACAGCAACCACTTACAATCAGGTGGACTGTGTGCTCGTTTGCCATCCTTATCCAATAAAAAAAAAACGGATCTTCGCAACGTGTAAAAAACAATGCTTTGATGTACTCATGTACATCCCACATTGATCAATTTAAAAATAGATTCCTTTATATACATAAGAAAACAGATTTTTTAAACGATCTGTAACATATGGATCGATTCATTGTATCGATACAAGTATCCTAAGAATCGGATTAATTCAAGTTAAAGGCAAATCACAATAATTATCTATAGGAGAGGGAATATCTTTCTAATGTGTACCTATGTTATTTCGTAAAGCACCTTGATTTTACTTCATGTGCAAAGAAATGCTAAAATTTAAAATAATGGATGTTAATCCTTATGAAATTTATGTATGTAAACTGTCTCCACAATAAGGAGAAAATCCTAGTATGGAGGTAACGTTTAAAAAAAATCAGCTTGTTTTTTAAAGACAGATTGATTTTTATTGATACAAAATAAGTTTGTTTCTTTTTGTTACAACTTTAAACCAAAGGCTTAAGATTCTATGCATCTAAGCAATAAGTTGCCGAGTTATAAGAGAAAACGTAGCGGTATAAGGGAATCCACCGCCCCACACTATTCTGTGAGTGTCATAAGAAGCGTCAGAGAGAAATTAGAGAGCAGATATTCCTTATAACAACTAAAAATAGTAAAAAACTACGGCTATAAGCCCGCCTGTGAAACTTGGCAACTATGACAAATATTCCTCCAAGAGAAAATCTATGTTTAGTTTTGATAGACTGTAATGACTAAATGAATGAAATAACAAGTTCTTTAAGTAATAGAGTGATAACGTCAACACCAACACACACCCGCACAGACACACACATACAACAAATTACTATAAAATAAGTGACAATGTTGCTAAGAGAATCAGACGACAATTTATTTAGACACTAAACACCTAGATCTTTTGATATGTCAATTAAGATTACTAGCCCGGGCACATTTACCGGCAAAGGAAAACCTCATCCGGGAAGCAATAAAAATTTTCAAACAATAGTAACTAGTCAATGACACTATTAAAATCCTAACATACCATCGTAAATTAAGTTTAGTTACTTTTAAATGGTATAATCACTCGATTACGTCAAACCGCTTTAATTGAAAAGAAGGCGCGTGCAAGTTATATGTGACGACGAAACTGTAGCTATGACACCTGAGAAATTAGAGGGGGCCGGTGCTCATGAGTGATCTATGTGTTTTTTTACGTGATAGAGCCACGCTGCAGCTACATTATGTTTGTAGCACGAATAGGTCAGCTCGACCGGGGAAGGACCACGTTCTTACAGAATACCAGCGTAAAATAGCAGCTTTATGCTGCTGTGTTTCGTATGGTGAGTGTAGAGAACTGGAGACCCTTTTTACTGGAAACGAGGCATTCAATCGTAGTCGTCAGGGGTGGCAACGCATCTGCATTTTGATTCTCAATGGAAGATAAATGTAGATGTCTATGGGCCACAGCATCCATTTACCATCAGGTGGACTGTGTGCTCGTTTGTCACTCCCATTCTATAAAAAAAGGGCTGTAACTAACTAACGACATAGTAGACTTAGCTACTGCTCTGCAAATTTCTTTATAGGATAGGGTGACAAACGAGCACATAGTCCACTTGATGGTAAGTGGTTGCTGTGGCCCATAGACATCTACATCTATAGTCAATAAAGAATCCAACTGCAGATGCGTTGTCAGCCGTGAGGACTGAGATGGAATGCCTCTTTTCCAGTAAAACGGGTCTCTGGTTCTCTACACACACACCATACGAAACACAGCAGTGTTAAGCTGCTATTTTACGCTGGTATTCTGTGAGAGCGTGGTCCGTCCCCGGTCGAGCCGACCCATTCGTGCTACAACTATACTACTAATATAGCTGCTGCATGGCTCTACCACGTATAAATTTAGGTCATGCGGTCATCTGTCTAATGAAATTTAATATTGCGACTCGAAATACTAATAGTACATTTTGCTTCTAGCACAAATAATAGGATACACGTATAAGGAGAGACATTAGACCTCGGTAATGTTGTAATTAATCAGACGATATCAGGGTCTTAATTGGAGATTGTGAATGAAAGCACACTGCAAAGCTGGCAACTTTATCGCGGAAACCATTAGCTCGGAACACTGAACACCCGCCATTTGCAAGTAGAAGTAGACAGGAAAACTGAAGGCGTTCTTACTGTTTTTTTCTTAATGGATCTTAATGGCTGTAAAATATTGCCAAAATGTGAATAATGATAAAATATGAATAAAATAATGATACATTTTTTGACGGCTCCGTGGCGCAGTGGCTTAGCAATGAGTTGTTGCGCTGGGGGCCGCGGGTTCGAATCCCGCATGGAACAAGTATTTGTATGGCCTACAAATAATTATTACGGGTCTGGATGTTTGTCCTCGTGCAAGTTATGTTTGTAAACTGCCCCCACGATACAGAAGAAAATCCTAGTGTGGGGGTAACGTTTTAAAAAAAATTAAAAGAGTGTAATATTTTATTTTTTGAGTCAGTCAAAATCTAGATATACGTCAACCAGGGCTCCTTTCATTTCTATGAGTGTTCTTAGGGCAAGGTTATTGTTCATCGCGCGGTCCCAATGCGTGTAGGCGTATTTCACATACCTTCGAAATAATTTTATTTTGTATTTTTCAGACATGCTGATTACGTGACAATGTTTTCCTTAACTGCCGTGCAAGTGGCAAATCAGCTCTTAAAATTGCAATTAACAATTTCATTGATGCGGCGGTGCGGTTTGCTCGAGTGCTGTGAAATTTACGGCGAGCGCTTAAACCCAAAGCTACCTAGACTCATAATCGGCATTAAATTATAGGAAGAAATAAAAACTCCAGTTACAATACAAGAAATTTATTTTTGTATTTACCACTTATATTTTGTATTTAAGTTTTTTAACTGCTAATGAAAATTAAAAGAAATTGATTCATACTTGCGAGGTAGAAAAAAAATCGATTAAAGTAATATGATTTATATTGTACTTGAATAAAACTACTTTTACGGATTCTATCGCGTTTAATTATACTTACGGGTCACGGGGGACCACTTGTGGGTACAAGTGGTCCCCCGAAACGTCGGGAATTTAAATAATAAGTTTAAAAAATAAGTTAAAAATAAGTATAATTAAACGCGATAGAATCCGTAAAAGTAGTTTTATTCAATGCGTAATGTTCGCGTAAATATAAGAAATCATTGTATTGCACTTGTATATATTATTATACATATTATACACGGTAGGAAGTAAACACACCTCTAATAAGTTCGTCTTATAGATTCTAGGTGTTATTATTCCTTTTCTGACACTATCTTACTTATTTTTGCAGCGAAATGCAGTGCCTACACTGCTATATTCCGGTCTGATGGGTATAGAGAACCAATATAATCACAGACTGTAAGGCATTCGATCTTAGTCTTTAGAGGTTCTAGAGAGGCATATTGTGTGTTATAAAAATAAAAATAAATAATTTACAGGCTCGCAGATACATCAGCAATTAAATAATAATAAAACAAATATGCGCTCAATTAAAATGCAACTAATGTGAGATTCTATTACCAAATAAAAATATAAACAAGTTAAGTATGTAACAGTTTGAAAAATGGCACTTGTGAAACGAGAATAGCGTCTAAACGTTTTTGAACGTTTGTAATCAATTTACTAGTCAAATTATAAAGAACAGTACACGCAAGCATGTACCGATACGCAGACGCGTTTTAAATAGTATTTACGTGATGTTTTCGACTCATTTATCAAAATTATAAGCGGTTAAGGCGGATTAACAATGCATTGGATATTTACCGTTACATTTTAGTAACACGCTTACACGATTAAAATTAACGAGCAATTAGTATTAGTTGTTTAAGTGAAAAATGTTTCAAATAACGTACTCAATTATATTTCAGTTAACATCCATCGGAACAAACTAATTGAGAAAATATACACTAGGAATATAATATTATAAGTGAATAAACATTTTAAATAGCGATTTAGAGTTTAATGGATTAATTTTTTCTTTTTATTTGGACTAATCGATTGTATGAATTGCATTCCCTTTTAACAAGGGATACAAAAAGCGGACTTAATTTCTTTAGGCTTTCTATACCAGTCAACCCAGAGAGTGAATTCATTCATCGTCATTCATTATCGTCTATCAAAATCCCATCTCTGAAAATAGGTATTTTGATTGCTTTATAAACTTTTTCTCAAGATTCAGATTTAGTTTTATTTGGATTTCATAGGGAGGATATTTGCCACAGTTGCCACGTTTGGCAGACGGGTTGACAACCGCAGTTTTTTTTTATTATTTTGAATTGTTATCATGGAAACGCTGCTACCTATCTCCTGTTTCATTTCCCTCTGTCGCCTCTTACGACACCCACGGAATGATATGAGATAGTAGATTTTCTTACACCGCCACTCTACGGCTTTATTATTTTTTTAATTTTGCCCTGTATTAAAGATCGTAAAACAAAAACAAAACTATAAAAAATCAATTAATCATCGATATACTTCAATAAGGATACATTCAATGACCGATATAATATGATAAAATAATTTAAGTCCCGTTACCGGTTTATGATGATTGACTCTACACTTTTTTCGCTATTATAATTATTCATGATATATTTATTATGTAAATAAGTTACAAGGGTAATGTCCGAGAGTAGTAAGTCTAGGTTTACCTGGTTTTTTGGATAATGGCTGAATAGTTTATAAATTATATAAATTTCCTTAACCGCAACTTCACCTACTGTCGCTGATATTACTTGATATGTTCTTTCGTATTTTTGCCAAATTTAGCAGAAGTCATTGTTATTTTAATTAACATGCTTTTATTAGCTTCGCCTGTATCTATCTATCTATCTATATATCTATCTATCTATCAATGTAACGGAATCATTTAATGTTATTTTCTGCAACTTGTAGACGGCCAATTGGCTTGAAAATTAGCACCGATGCCAAAACAATAATTTAATAACTTTATCCCAGTATTCTGATCAGGATCACCAGGATAAAATAAAATAATTTTGCGTTTCTTTAGTTGTTTGGTTCGTGGTGGTGACGTTAAAGAATTGATCGCCTCATCGTCCTGTGGGTGTCTAAATCGACTAAAGAAAATACCAGGGACATTTTACGGCTTCCAATATACAGCGGTAAATCTCTCTAGTTTATACAAAAGGTAAAATACTCAGTTTGGTGACAAGCAGCAGTGTAAAGGTGTGAAACACCTGTTAGGTACTGTGATAGCTAATTCAACTTCCAAGTATGGCGACAATTATTTTTTTTTACTTATTATAAGCTAGTACTTGACCACAATCCCACCTGGTGGTAAGTGGTGATGTAGCCTCAGATGGTAAATTAGCGTAACAAAAGCCTATTCACTCTTGCCTTGAAGACGCCCAGATTGTATTCGGACGGAAAGTTAGACGCTGGAAAATTGTTCCACTCCTTTGCTGTACGCATTACAAAAGGCGAAGCAAACCATTTGGTTCTAATGCGTGGAATATCGACAACAAAGGGGCGAAGACCCGCCGATCGCCTGGTTGTCCGATGGTGGAAAGGAGAGGGAGGAATTAAGCGTGTAATTCCTGCGTACACTCATATGAAGACAAATCCACCAATGGAACAGGTCTATGTCTAGCAGTTGAGTTTTTACAGGATAATGATAATGATGCTAATATAATAATCCTTTATAGTAAGCTATATTTAAAAAAGGTATAACAAAATCGTAATTCATATAATATTGTACAACAGTATACCGTTACCTATACATTAAATTTACTAGTATTAATTCTACTACTTCTTAATAATATGTATTTTTAGATTATATATGTCGTTATAAACAGTGAAAAAACACAGAACATAAACGACTGCAAGTTGTTTGCTTGTTGATTGGAATTATAAATAACTATTTCATTTAATTAAAATTTTAAATGTAAAGTTCTAGAGGTATTATGTTAGCTTAGCGTACCTTTACCACAATTTCAAAGTTCAGAAAGTGATATTTTTAATACTCATCATCATCAATCTATTCGATAAGCTGAAATTAAGGAACTTAGAAATATGGTTTCATGTATGATTTTAATATTTCTGATTTTTATTTACAAAAATGATACCACACGCCTCATTGTACACGAGTGTTTTCGATTTCGCCACGTAAAACGCTTCCACATAAATTGCACATTCATTCATATTTATCCATTACAGCCTATAAAAAGTCCACTGTTGTATAAAACTTCCTCATAGATTCCATCATAGAGAGGATATTTGCCATAGTTGTTACTTGTCAGACAGGTTGACAACCGCAGTTTTTTGTTATTTTGACTTGGTATCAGGAACTGCAGCCTATTTCCTTTTAATTTTTCTCTTTCACCTCTTACGACACTCACGTGATAGTATGGGGCAGTGCGTTAAGGCCACAGTGAAATTGCACTTGAACTAAAACAATTATTTGTTGACTTTACACATACCTGTCGCGGAGCCAGAATTAACCTCACTGTCCGCAGTCAAACGCTTAGCCATTACGCTGTCTCTGTCTTGTTTACTGTTGGCCCGATCCCAAAATATACACGTTTAATTTTTTAAAGTAATCCTTGTAGCAATCAGCATACGACATCTCTCTAACTTCTCATAAAAAAAAAGGTATTTATATAATATTGAAAACAATACGGTGGGTTCGAACCCAAGTCAATATGTAAATTTTTGGCGTCTGAATGTGTGATTGTTTCCGTAAGTCTCTAACTCGGAAACTGTTCGTATAGAATCAGTTTTATGTGTTTCAAACGGTCTTTAAGGCAATATAAATATTATTTTGCAGTTTAAATGACGACTAACCTTACGGGTGTTGCATAAATAAAAAACTGCCAACCCGCTCTCCAAGCATGGCAACTATGGCAACCCGTATGATGCAATATGATATGTGGAGGAGACCTATGTTCTGTAATGCAGCCCACGTCATATTTTATTCGTATTCCGATAGTCTTATTAAAGTCACAGAAGACACAAGTCTCTGATTGACACTTCCAACATTACATGCCAACTACCAACTGCCAGGATTGCAATTCAGTATTGTAGTCCAGTTGTGGGATTTTATAGGCTGTTATGGATGGATGGATACATAAAGCTTAGAACAATAAAGTTTTCTAAATAAGAAATTAATATTAATATATATAAATTAAAGCAGTCAGTAAGCTGATGTAGCAATACAAGACAACCGATGGAAAAGAAAGGCCATACTGCAGCTATATTAATTGTATAGTTGTAGCACGAATGGGTCGGCTCGACCGGGGAAGGACCACACTCTCACAGAATACCAGCGTAAAATATCTGCTTAATGCTGCTGTGTTTCGTATGGTGAGTGTAGAGAACCGGAAACCCCTTTTTACTGGAAAAGAGGCATTCCATCTTAGTCCTCACGGGTGACAACGCATCTGCATTTAGATTCGCAAACGAGGATAGATGTAGATGTCTATGGCACACAGCAACCACTTACCATCAGCTGGACTGTGTGGTCGCGTCAGTCTTGTATTGGCAATCGGAGTGTTAGGCGATCACCCACTAGATGACCCTTACTAGATGGCCCCCTACCAGATGGAGTGACGATCTGATAAAACACGCAGATAGTCGATGGATTCAAGTGGCTCAGTACCGTACTTTGTGGCAATCTGTGGTAGAGACTAATGTTCAGCAGTGGACTTGTAATGGACTGCAGTGGTAAAATAGATTAAAAAATCTTAAGCAAAATCCTGTTCCTGCACTATAGAAATACTTATAGTTAAACAGTTATATACTTATAGTTTTATTATAAGCTAAAATAATTATTATACATCATGAAATTGCATATTCTTTATAGGGTACGAAGATATATTGCTTTTATGGATATTGATACCGTCTCATAAAAAGTCATTTCCTCTCGTACGCCCGTCGAGAAGTTAGTTAACATGACGTACTGATTGATGCACTTGTTCTATTACACGCTTTATGCTCGCAATACGTTTTGTAACTACGCGTATGGCTACTTACGAATCGCTTTGCTTTTTATTGTTTGAATTATTTAAAAATATATTAACTTCTACTATTAGTTTCTATTATAATACTAGCTGGTATGCGGCGCGTTGCAGACACAGAAAAAATATTGTGGAAATATCGTTTTAAATTCGGAAGAGTTATGTTGTTTAATTAGGAATAGGAATGATAATACATTCATTGAAGTTGAATGATTTATGATTTTCAAATGAATTCATCGGTACGATACGCGCCCCAACTACTGTAAGTTAATTGTACTATGCATATAACCTTCGCGCAAGTGTAAGCAATAAGTTGACAAAGTTTTAGCGCAATCTGATGAACGGTATGGTAGCGCATAAAATACGAACAAACAAATATTATTTTTTTATAATATATTAGATTAGATGTGTGCCATAAGATACACTTCAAGGACAATAAACACTTGCGTCATTATTCATACATATTAAATTTTATAAGAAAAGTGCCTATAATTTTAGTGAAAATAAGCAGTTGTACCCATTAAATGTATATTATATATTTAAACAAAAGAAAGCAAACGTATTACATTCAAACAAAAGAAAAAGTTACATGTCATTGTGTAGGCTGGCTAACGAACCTTATGCAACTAATTTAGTGAAACAAATAACAGGCCTCTACGTACTTATGTTTTCTTTTTATTTCTTTTTGTTTCTTTTACTTGTCCAAAACAATAACGATACGTTAAAAAATATCGTTAGGTACGTTAAGTTTAATTCCACAAAGTCCTGAACAGAAAGGGGGATTTAATGCCAATTTATAATTATTCATATTAATACTGGTATTTATTATTGTTTTAATATTGTATCTTATTTAGGTGTAGTCTGAGTCTATATTTATAGAATTTTATCTGTAATTTAACAAGAATTCACGTTTTATTCACACTTACGATTTATTATACCAGAAGATTAGGTTGTCAACTATTTTATTCTAATCATAATTCCATGAATTATCTATTTGATTGAAGACTCTTTTTTACGTATTATGAATTAACCAGATGATCCTGTCTGTTTAAGGATGCCGCACGGTTTACCGAACACATTCGAGTACAAATTGAATGTGTACATATTTAAAATCAATGTTGCCATAATCACAGACAATGCAACTTTCTTTTTCTTCGGTTAGGTTTAAATTTTAAAATTTATACATTTGTCAATGTCGATTAATAAGAATTTTATTAGGTGGAGACTGGGGGAAGTATAGGTAGATTCCAATAGTAAATCGAATGGTAAGTGACTATTGCAGTCCATGAACACTAGCAACTGAATTGAAACAAAGAACACAAGGTCATAAGTGCGTTATCACCTCTGAGGACTAAGATGAAATACTTCACTACCTCTTAATAGACTGACTCTCTGACTCTTTAAACCAGAACATATTATGTACGTAGCTGTGGGCATACTGTCGTTTGGCGGAAACCATTTAATATTTTTCCTTATTTCGGCAAGCATTTAAATATGCAGTCTATCAAAAGTCCACTGGTGAAGAAAGGCCTGCCCCATAAATTTCTTCATAGGAGGATATTTGCCATATTTGTTATTTAATTTTAATTTCTCATATTACCGTTAGAATATTAAGTACCTACATTTAAAACACACTTCATTGAAATTCTCTCTAGACTTAGTTAGTAACCGTGGATAAAATCACATACGCGGTATACAGTTTGTTAGCTCTAAATAAACATGCAAAACAAATCCTAATACAAATCTCGGAGACTTGAACTGGACAGTTTACACCAGTGTCGCATGTTTGAATAAGACGTATCGTGGGTACGATGTTAAAATGCTAATTTACTGGTTATGCATATTAAAATGCTTAAGTTGCTTTTAATGAGATTGCTGCTCCCTTGAAATAGTTGATATTGCAATAAAATAATGCATACCTTTAAGGTTTCCTATCTTGCGTACCGGCTGATTAAGCGGCTTAGCAAAGGCCTGCTCCCATATCTCGAGCGGTTAGTGTTATATCTAATTATTGAATATACAAACGTATAATTAATTCAGTAATTAATTATACATACGTAAATAATAGAATTATCTCTATATATAAAAATCAATTGCTGTCCGTTAGTCTCGCATAAACTCGAAACTGGCTCGACCGATTCTGATGAATTTTTTTGTGTATGTTTGAGTGGGTCCCTGGATAGTTTAGATTCACAATTGGACCCGGTAGGTGGAGCTGTTGTTGAGATCTAGAAACCAATTGAGGGCGACATGCTAGTTATATACAATTATCGGTTAGAATGACCATGTAGGTACTTTAGGTGTAAAAGGCGACAGAGGGGAAAAAAATCAGGATATGGGTTGGTGCATCTGCCTAACAACAACTAAAAATAAAAAACTGCGTTTGTCAACCCGCTTGTTAAGAGTGGCTTTTGAGTGAATTTTCTACCGACTTCAAAAAGGAGGAGGATGGACTTTATGTTTTTTATGTTTTTTTTATTTTATTTGATTGGACTGTATGTTTTTTTATGTGTGTTACCTCATAACTTTTTTCTGGGTGAACCGATTTCGATTATTCTTTTTTTATTTGAAAGCTGGTGCTTCTCACGTGGTCCCATATAAATTTGATCAAGGTCTGAAGAATAGCTTTTGAGTTATTCTTAATAATTTATATTGAAGTCGGTTGTATAAAATTATTAATTTTCTACCGACTTCAAAAAGGAGGAGGTACTCAATTCGACTGTATGTTTTTTTTAATGTGTGTTATCTCATAACTTTTTTCTGGGTGAACCGATTTCAATGATTTTTTTTATTTGAAAGCTGGTGCTTCTCATGTGGTCATATATAAATTTGATCAAGGTCTGACCAATAGCTTTTCAGTTATTCTTAATAATTTATATTGAAGTCGGTTGTACAAAATTTTTAATTTTAATTATATCTTTAACTATGATCAATCTATGGGCAGGCATATGTTCAGCAGTGGACTTTTGATAGGCTGTAACAGGAACAGTTAGCATGAGTACCTTTGTATTTCTTTTGTATTCATAATACAGCTATCTAAAAGTACATAAAATGAAGCTAATTACGAAAAAAGGCAAAATTGAAATGAGATTGAATTGGTCTTAGTTTTGTAAGAAATAAGAAATAGGAAACAGCTTGTAAATGTTATTTAAGTTGTATTAATTTTTTCTAACAAAAAGCCTCAGTTTCTGGACTTAGCAAGGGTATGCAGTTTAAGAGCACAGTGCTTATTTTGGTGGTAAGGCTGCTTTTCTGTCTGGGATTTCGTCTGAGTTGGTAAGTCAGTCTTACTTATTTCTTCCAAGAAAATCCAGTACTGTGTTTTGGTTTGACGGTTGTAAATAGCCAGTTGAACAACAAACTATTTCCTTCTTAGTACTAAGTGAAGTTAACTTCTAGTCTACTTTGATCTATGTGACACTAAGTGTCCGGTACTACTGCATAAGTAATGTAGGTTACCATCAGGTTGACTGCTACGATTAGAAGTTACCATTAAAAAAGAATGAAAAAAAATTTAAACAACAATCGATTAATTTTAAAATAAATAATTTGCCATGTCTTTATTTAAAATTTCTACCTACTATCTTTTATCTTTTTGGAACTACAAACAAGTTCTTTTCCCATACTCTTAGCGAATCGAGACAACGCGCATGTGAAAAATTTAAGGCTGCACAGTGCCTAATTAAACAAATTCGATATACTTACGCGTTACACCTCGCCTCTTTTCACACTTATCTCCTGATCTGTAACAGATAAGAGCGACTTAACAATGGCCTATTAGATACGAAACGAATAGCATAGTATAAGTAGAGAGAAAAAAGAGAGATTTCAGCGGAATTAGCTTAACACGTGTTAGTGGATAAGATATTAGAGCTGAGCGCGTTTAGTGAATTATTTAGTGCGTGTAATTCAAATAATTCAGCGCCATGCCCACGCTAATGACCTTGTCAAATAACAACAATGAAGAGACTTTTTGTTCGATCCACCACGTTGTGATTTTATATATATTAAAAAAACAACTTTTCATCATAACAAATTTGTTTTGATGTTTGTCTTCAATCACACTTGAACGACTGGACGAATTCTAGTCGATTATGACACATAAATATGAACATAGGACTTTTATAACAATTGATTGACGGCTCCGTGGCGCAGCGCAGCTTAGGGCCGCGGGTTTGAATCCCGCACGAAACAAGTATTTGTATGGCCTACAAATAATTGGCTACTCGTTATAGGAGAAAATTCTAGTGTGGGGGTAACGTTTTTTTTTTTTTAGAAAACAAAGCAAAAAAATAGCTACATTGTAACATTGTATACATTAATTACAAGTTAAGTGACGTCATTTTGCACACATGGTAAGAGACGGCCATCATTAATATTTTATATCGATATATGTAATTTCCAATCGACGTTTGTATAATTTAAACAACAAATAGTCATAGGCAGGCGACACCTTAATTGACGCTGTCATTTTATTGAACCTTCAGTGAAGAAAAGATTCTATAAATACAAACCGCCCGTTAAGCCGTCAATTACTTACGTAGTTACGCAAAAATATATTCAAATAATTCACTATAATCATCTACATGAAAACTTCTTTCGTACGTTAAATGGCACTTCTGATAATTTTTATTTTTTATTCGAATATGCTAGAAACATGGGTGAAGAAATGGTACATAACAATTATCGATTGTTACTGTACTAGATAATTTTCCTCACCACCGTCTTGAGATAATTATGCTTACTAGAATACAATAATAAACGTTACTTTTATACTGAAATACATTAGTCTCAAGAAACTACATGTTTTGTTCATTTATGGCTATAATTAGCACTTATTAAGAATAGAAATTTATCAATAATATTATTGTTTGTTTTTCTTAAATACTATGATGTTGCCGTGAGGTGGAACCGGTCACTTTTACAGTTGGTAAATTAATAATTTAAAATGTGACAACAATCGCAAGTATATTATAAATTAAAATTATTTTTATAATAATGTCCTCATAGTTTTTTCTCAAATTGTACTAGGATGTAAGACTGAGATCTATAGATCGTACTTTGACTTTGCTCAGACTTAGTTTACGAAAAACTTAGCTGAGTATATGCTTACCATAATCTTTGATTCTGAATTTATAGTTGTATCGGGCTAAGATTAAGCTAAGCTCATGCTAAGGCCCAGACAGTCCAAATATTAATGGATGCTTCATTCAGCACTTTATATTTTTGACTTTACTGTATAAAATTAAAAATATATAATATATTTAAAATCAAAATTACTGTATAAAATTAAAAAATATATATATATTTAAAATCGAAAACAGTCCAAATTGTATTTCATAAATAAGTTATTATTACATGAAATAGAAAACGGGCGTATGAGAACGGGAACGGATGAGATGAGTGCAAAATCAGAAAAAAAGAAGATTTTAAGAAATTCGAAATAAGATTGAAATTACGTAAATAGAAAATGGATTAATGCTATTTAAAACTAGAAGACGGCCTAAAACTACCTATTTATTGTTATAATTAATTAGAGTAACATAAAAACAACAATTTAAAATTAATACGGTGGTTTTGAATAATATCCTGAGTTTTACGTAAGTCGTCGATATCGTTGACTTAGGCTTTGCTAAGCGCGCACTCAGCACGACTTCGAAGTTAGCTCTATAAATACCGACATTGTCTTAGCTCGAAAGTAAAGTCAGAGCAAAGTCAAAGTACGGTCTATAGATCTCAGCCGAAAACGGTATTATTTTGAGTTCCTTTATAAGTGTGTTAACCTCAACTGCGCGCGTTGCATCCCGCTGATCGGGATTTTGGGCATCTCATGGCATGTGCGGTTTGGATCACGTTGTGAACGGCCCAAATGCTCTTTTTCGGTGAGGATTTTTCAGATCACGATGTGAACCGTCCACAATCTTTTTAAACTGGGGCAATTCGAACCATGGTATAAATAAACTAAGTATTTGATTTCGATGGCATAATTGGGACCATTATCAATGGTTTAAAAACCTAATGTGTTTAGATGGAAAATGCACTAGCAACCAAATTATAGCGGAAATTTCGAAATCTGATTCATCCGAAATGATGAACCTAAATCTTATAGATCGGTAAAGTTGGAGAGTATCGGTTCAGTGCTCACGTTCGATCGGTGTCTAAAGTTTTTTTACACCGAATTTGGCCAATATTGACATACAGAGAGATAGAATGCCTCTTTACCATTAAATAGGTTTCCGGTTCTCTACACTCACCATACGAAACACAGCAGCATTAAACTGATATTTTACGCTAGTACTCTGTGAGAGCGTGGTCCTTCCCCGATCGAGCCCACTCATTTCTGCTGCAACCCTAACATAGCTGCAACGTGGCTCTATCACGTAACGGTAGCCCGGGTACTAGAATTAATATAAGTTTGTAGCTGGTCACTACAAATACATAAATAATAGAATATTACATTTTCACATGTCCGTTTGGAACTTGCATCTCTTATAAAAAGTCATTACATGTCATTACATTGAACAAAACCATTAATTATCCCCAATGAGCGATTGAAGACGCAATAAATTTCTCGCGCTCAAAATAACTTACCAGAAGAAAGGTCGTCCAATATACTTAAGGCACGTTTGAACGATGTTTCCGGTATTTTTTTAATTGTATTTCGTTGCCAATGAAAGTTACTTTGCGGTAATGCACAACTTACGGTTCAACATCACGCTATAATGTTCACATTAAATGTATCACGAGTAAAGTGCCTTACAAACTTGCGTAGTGTTATTACATTTGTAACATGAACACAAAAACATTTAAGCATATAATATATTTATCCCTGTAGGTAATTATAGTTGAAGCATATTAAATCTTATGCTTTAGATCACGTGATTTTATGAGAATTTTTACAATTACAATTTCCTTCCATATCGTTTTAAATACACATATTTCACATTGACAGCATTCAGACATGAAAAAGTTATGAAGGTCATAAAATAATAATTCCGTACGGGATACGAACACGCGGCCCCACAGCCTAATGCTTAAGCAATGAAATTTAAATAAAAATAAAAACTATCAGCCAAAAGTAACGATCGAGATTAGGTCTTTACTCTTTACGCTAATATATTACAATAATTATCGCGAGAGTTAGTAGAATAAAACAAATTTTACAGATTTTACCGCGTTTAATTTAAACCAAACCTTTCTTGACATTATACCACACAGTCTCCAAGTCTAAATCATTCATACACAATTCATCCATACCACTTATATTTTCTCTCAGTCTACATTTGAACTTCTCTTTCACACCTTCATCTTGTAACCTCTCTATTCTTATACGCTGTAACGCAGTGGTAGACACAGATGTCGGATGCCGCCAACGCTGGAATAGACCATTAATTCGGCATAACACCAAGTAATGATCCGTCCCTACGTTGGACCCCCGGTAAACCCTTGTATCTACCACTGCGCTCCTCATTCTTTCGTCCACAATTATGAAATCTATCATGCTTCTATCATCACCTCTTTCCCATGTATACATGTGAATCCTCTTATGGCGAAAGAAAGTGTTCGTCACAAAAAGATTCTTTTCCACACATATGGCGAAGAGGTCTTCACCATTCTCGACCTCTTCACCCCAACCCTTCCATTAAAATCTCCTAACGTAATTATATTTTCATTTACCTTACATTTCATCAACACCATCCTTACCATGTCCCAAAACTGCTCTCGGATATAAGTGGGCTTAGACATATCTGGGGCGTACACCCCTAGCACAAACAACTTCTTTAAGCCCACTTTCATTCGTATCCATAGCAGCCTTGGGCTTACACATTCATACTCTTATACACATTGACCCATTCTTTCTGAAAGGATGACACCGACTCCCTGGCATGCCCGCTCGGTCTCATCTACACCAGACCAGTAAGCGGTATACATGCCATGTGCAGTGGCATTCTTTCCCTTTCGGTTTCGTCTCATTCACACATAACACATCTATTCCTCTATCATACATCATATCGCATACTTCATCCATCTTATCATTCATTGCTCCACATACATTCAGCGTAGCCAGACGGGCCTCCGCAATCCACTTTTCGCCCCTTAACGAAGGGTAACATTTTTCAAATTAATAATTAAAAGTTGAAGGTAGCCTTCGTTAACTATGACATCAGGATGTCAAACACCTCAGTCCCCCCAGGTCCCCATGGGGACCATGGGGACCTGGGACATCAGACATCGGGAATTAAAAAAGTTAAAACTAAACGCGATAAAATCCGTAAAATTAGTTTTATTCCATGTGTAATATTCGCGTGAATATAAGAAATCATTAATAGTTAGTAGGTGTAACCCATTTACCTATTTCTGTATCCAAACAGCGGTGGGTGTACTGTTGTGTTCCGGTCTGAAGGGTATAAAAAGCAAGTTAATAAATTGCCAAAAACGAAAATGAAACGTTGATTACACGCAGAGCCACAAAATTACATTTATCATAAATATCGCGTTGTGATCTATTACTAATAGATTGCCTTTTTCTAGCTCAAACTTAATAGCTTGACCGCAGGCGACGCTAATGCGTATTTTTCAAAAAAGTTCGCCTTTGAAAGTGAATTGCTTTACAACTATAACGTAATAATAGAAAGTCGGTTCTAGACTAAATTGGGTGAAACACGGAGAAGATAATTTTATGAATATTCTCAGATTAATGTTTCGAAAGTATTACTATTAGTTTTACCCTCATCATTTAGTTTAGATATTCAATTTTGCAAAGTTATTTGAATTGGTCAAATTTATTTTTTATTCTTTAACTGTTAACAATTACAGGCGACGTCTGACAAGTAGATTATTGATCGTAGTACAAGAAGCTTCGCAGCTGGGTCGGCTCGACCGGGTTAGGACCACGCTCTCACAGAATACCAGCGTAAAATAATTTTCTTAATGCTGCTGTGTTTCGTATGGTGAGTGTAGAGAACCGGAGACCCTTTTTACTGGAAACGAGGTATTCCATCTCAGTCCTCAGGGGTGACAACGCATTTGCATTTTGATCCTTAATTGAGAATAAATGGAGATGTCTATGGGGCACATCATCCACTTACCATCAGGTGGACTGTGTGCTCGTTTATCACCCTTATTCTATAAAAAAAAGCTTGGACGCTGTTTCCTGCCGCTAGCCTGGGTAATGTCTTCCAGATCGAATTTCGATCACGGCGGTCAGTATTAACTGAAACTACGCAAGCACACGCGCACTCTCTATTTCCTCACTCTCATAGTCCGAAGGAGCGGCAACACGACACGACCGGAGAAAGATTAGACGCAGGATCAACGGCTGTACGTGCTTCCCAAAAATCACCTCAAAGTGAATCACCGCCAACTTCCTGACTCTAGGCTGCTACTGAGAATTTTTGAACAGAAAAGCCAATAACTGGCCCGACCCTGAATTCGAACCCGTGACCTCATGATCAGCAATCGCGTTTACACCACTAGAACAACGAGGTAGTCAAGCAACGCCGGCCTGGGTATATTACCAGTGTCACATATAAGAGATAATGTCACACTATAATTTATAATGCTAATGTACAATGATTTCAGATAATATCTGAATTGCAAATTTTTTAAATATATTTCACAATTATTACGCAACTTATTCCGATACGTTAAATCAATATCGATCCGAAATAGTTGTATAATAAAACATGCGTGAGTGTCGTGGCACACTCGGTTGGAACGAAGTTCCTTTCGTAGTTATTTTTTTTAAATAGAAATAAATGCATTACTAGCGTCTGTTAAAATAAAGCGTCATTTAAAGTAAAATTATATTTCTTTCATGGCAAGATAAGAAAAAGTGCGAGCGAGATGGATATTATTCCTCTCGCTTCTTTATAGCCGCCAAGGCCGTCTACACTACGTCAGAAGGGGTCGTGACGGAAAAATCTTACACTTTTTCTCGCCTAGCCCCCATCCGCCAAATTCGTACGGACTGTACGAATTTGGCGGATGGGGGCTAGGCGAGAAAAGTGTAAGATTTTCTTTTTTATAAGGAACTTCGTTCCAATAAACTTTGTAAATAAATGAATGTGCAATTAAAAGTATTCTATATTCACGTTGTATGTATTGTAGTTATCCATTCATTTAATTGTTTACGTACACACATATTTTGATAAGATAAAAAGTACATAATTATGTACAAAGGCACTGCTTATTCCATCTTGAAATTTCTTCCAGCAAGCCTATTAAAGGATAGTTGAAAGAAATAAAGATAGTCTATGTTTGCACTTTTATACAATATACATATATGATGAAAAATAGCCAAATAGCGCATGTAGTGCAAAACGATGCAATTAACTTCGAAGAAAGAAGGACACTAAATGTTTGTTACTTTTTTTTCTTGATTTTCTTAAATAAATAAATAAATATAATGCTATGCCAAGTTTAAAGCACTTATAAAAATTGTCTCGGATGACAGATTTTTTTTACATTTTGGGAAGAAAAGTCAGCTCCCCGCTTTAATTTTCTTTAATATAGCAGGAAAAACTGAAACAATTAGAAAAGTAATTGGTATCTAAGATTTTAAGATACTTGCCAAAGTGGGAGAAATTCCTAAACAACCTAATATTGTTTTGGCGAGAATTGAATCCATGCAGCGCCGCAATAAAAAACTAAATCACTACGCTACTGAGCCGAGTTATGTGGGAAACTGATAGCTTAATCCTTTCTAAGAGACAATCACCTCAAGTGAATAAATATCAATTAACAAATAATAAATACATAACTAACGCCTTAACATCTTATCCACCTTTCAACGACGTCTAAAGCAGTTTTAATGACTTAATCTACAGTATAGAGCCATTTGCATTTTAATGTAGCTCTTTAGCAATATTAATGTATATTTACGATCAGAACCACCATAACCATGCACTTACATTAGGATCCAATCAAATACTGATAAATGATGATTGTTTTGCTTTGACGAATTTATAAGAGATAATAATTTATATTTGTAATACATTTGGAATAAATTATTTGTGACACAGCTCATTACAGGCAACAGAGAATAAATCGATTCATCTTATGTGTACATAGGTTTATAATATATACTGGCGTATATGTATAGGTGTTGTAAAAGCCAAGTAAGTCTAATGACAGAAATATTGGACTTCGAATTTGTCTCAGATAAAGTACACAAAAACGGATATTTCAAAATTAACCATTGAGTATTGCTAACTTGTCGTATGTCATGGGTATTATTAGAAGTGACAGAAGAAAACTGAAACGAAATATGGGCAGCAGAATCTTCCTGATAACAGCTCAAAATATTTAAAAAGCTACCGTTTCCAACTCGTCTGCTTAGCGTGGCAACTATGGCAAATATCCTCCCTATGTGGCTATTTCTGGATAAGGCCAATGTTCAGCAGTGGATTTTTGACAGATTGTAATAAATGAATGGATAAAGTACTGCTAAATAATTGTTTTTAGATGGAAATATAGATTAAATTTTATAAGAAGTAACAGTTAATTCGTGTAAGTTATCCATGATCATAAAAGTTTACGACGTGCTTAAGGTAACTTGAAAAGCGCAAACGAATGAGCTAGAATCATGAAATGACACGAAGCAGTGCTTAAGGAAACAAGTCATTACAACTACAAGGAACCAATTCTTTCCCGGCGCTCAAACAGCTTAAATTAATATTAAATCTTGGCCTATGAAGTGATATTAATAAAATAACGAAAAAAACTCAAACTAATCAAAATATTTGCTTAACATAGCCTTACCATTTTGTGGGCAGTTTGCTGATGCCCTTGCTACAGAAGTCTACAATAAATACCGCACAAGAACCGATGAACTCTTTAAAGGCGGTTTATAATTCTTCCTCGGAATTAAAAAAAATAAAAGAGAATTTCGAAGAAAGTGGAAGCTCTAGGGCAAGTTCTGGAGAACATGGTGGATGAGGAAGGATCTTATATTCTTGCAAACGTCTCTGTTGACAACAGTGCGTTAATCAGTTCATGAAGAATTTGCCGCATATGACCCAATATTGCTTTGATGATACTTTCATCAAAAGTCGACACTAGCTCAGCCGTAGTTTGAAACGGATCCGCTTACACTTTCGCTTTCAGTTTCTCAATATCAACCTTTTTCTCCGGGCGGCCGCTAAATTTTTTGTGAGATCAAATTTTGCCGAACGGAAGTGATGGAACGAGTAACGCTCAGTTCGTTCGTTAGTAATACTAGGTCCTCATACGGCCTTGATATAGCGTGTCTTTTGTACGCATTGTTTCCACGTCGGAACTTATATTCATAAACAAGCCCAATTGTGAAAATAGTAATTTAAATAAACAGACTGCGTTCAAAATATTTACTTAAATGAGAAAAAAATTATACCCTATGTCACTTTCACAACTAAGGCAAATCTAGTGACATTAAAATCCGTCAAGCTGTTTAGACTACAGAGCGTGCCAAAAAATAAACATACACACATACATAATCGTACAATCGAAAAACATAACCCTCCTTCAGGGGCAGTCGGATATACAGTGATATTGTAGAAAAGAAATCTTATAAATAAATATGAAATTGTTTAAATTTCGAAATCCAAGTAATCTATAATACTACAAGTTCAAGTATTATTGTTCATATATTAGTAGTTCAAGTGGCCAGTTTAACAAATTGCATTTTCATTGATCTGTACATCGAAATTAGAACCATTTATGTCTATAATATATCTGCAAATTTAAGTAAGGATTATAATATTTTCATTACTACTAAAGTCTTATTGCAATAACTAAGGTACGTGAGGGTAATATTACATCTTAAGATTTGCCGCCCTTTAAAACCAAAACTAGGAGGAGGGCAGAAACAAATACACAATGTCGTATACTATGACTTACATATTAAGAAAAAAATAACAAACAAGCCTTGGAAATAATTAGGAACACTTCGAAAAATCAACTTAAAAAATCTAACTACACTACCCAATACTAAAATCGACTTAAATATTTACTAATATAATATCAACTGTCAAAATGGCGTCGATAAAGTGGCGCCCTTTTGACTCTATTATTTGAATGACTGATCTATCTTTATTATTTGATTGAAGAGCTATCGTATTACAGAGCCATCTATGCAAATAAGGCTGCAGTTTTTTTTTTTAGGAGTTTATGGCCTGGTATCTAGACCTTTAGGCCATGGCTGCAGTTTTTGAGTTATAAGAAAGTGACCATATTAACCGGATGAAAATATTACCCTCACGTACGTTTTTAGGAAATTTGAAATAATGTATATTATTGATAAATATTAAAAATCCTAAACGAAACCCCTGCTTGTTACTAAGAAAAAAAATCTCTAACGCATGGCTACTATGTCAAGAAAAATATGGTTGAGAAATAGCCCTTGGCTAAGTCCCTGCATGAATAATAATTACTAAAATATAGCCATAATTTTAACACGGACATTTACCATATCAGGTAGGTATTAACAGGATAAAGGCGGAGTCATCTTATATACTGTTTGTATATTATGACAACATTGTACAACAGACACTTATTAACTGAAATAAGATAAAAAAATCACTTAAAATGAACTATAGCAATGTTCATTCAGTCGAACAAAGTGTAGAGGTATATCTGGTCCCTTATTGTATCGCAAGTTTTCATCATCATATTAATCGTCATCGTCATTACAGCCCTTAAAAAAACATTTATCATTTCACACAAATCAGGCAATTTACTGGGGCTTCGTTCACCATTTAATAATACTCGAGAATTTTGCCCCATCAGCTGTCGGTTAATCAAGTTATATGGCTGATCCATTGCCACTTCGACTAATTGATTCATTGGGCTACGTCGATTACTCTTGTTTTATTGCTCATATCCTAATAGTGAATTATATTACGCACAGACATACCGAGAAGTACGCTTGTGTTTTATATTGGCCAAGAAGTAACATCTATCTAAGTTGAACAAACCGCCAAAATGAAAAGAACAGAATGAAACGCAATGAAACAAAATGAAATTCGACAAAATGAAACGCTTACAAAATATAATATCATGTCTCTAAAATGGTCAAATAATTCATTTTAAATTGTTAACATTTACAATTTAATTCATCATCATTATTACGGCTTATCAAATTGACCTGGTAAACATAGACCTTTGCCATAGTTGCCACGCTTGGCGTGCGGGTTGAAAATCTGAGTTTTTATTTTTAAGTTGTTATTAGGAAGACACTGCTGCCCATCTCCTGGTTTGTTTACCTCTGTGGCCTCTTGCGACACATTCGAGACGATATGGGGTAGTTGGGTTTTTGAAGTCGGTTTTTACTTTTTATCAAAGTTTATTTTTCTACCCTTTAAGTGAAACTAACTAAGGAACACAAGTTCACAAGTTCAAGGTGACACTAGAATGACGTCTAAATTGTTAAATTAAAAACTTCATCCCCTATTTTCTCTTCAACTTTGTATGGAAACAGCGTTGAAGTATAACATATTTAATCAAAAAAAGAATTCTTTCAAATCGGTTCAAACTTTTGTAGAAAATTAATGAACATACATAAAAAACATACACCTAAAAATATTACAATTTTATTAGACTTATTACTCAAAACAAAATTTTTCGTTAATATGCCTTTTTACGATATAAAAAAAATAAGTTAGAATCTCATATGTCCGTGCAAAATAAGGCTTAATGTGTAATTTAATTGCAAAAAATCAGTAGAACTGTAAAATATCTAATAATTACAGATAATCATAAATGCCGCTGTCCCATGGTAGCAATCAATGCGCGATGTCACCATATAACTTATAATTACAGCATTATGGCTCTTATAACTCGTTTGCGGATATTTTTTGTACGCAAACACGCTTTTTCTTACACTCGCGTGCAACGCACCTTAACTAGTTTCACTTGAGGTTCAATCATAACTGTATTTTATTGCTGATACACACATTTGTTGAGCGCACACGAATCACCCAATTAGAATTCTCAAATGTCGCTATTTCGCGAAAACCGACTAGAGCGCCGTGAGAATCTATATTTCACATTATAACGAGACGGCGCTGAATATTTTATATTATCTAGATCCAATTGAAGCGTACGATACGTGAGCAACAACGAGCAGGCAGAGCTAGGTAACTCGTTATATGAATTCCAGAAGTCATTTTCTAAACCTAGATCAACAAGTCGACGGAATTGCTTGCCTAGTATATCACAAATATATTTAATAATTTGGCTCTATGGAAATCGTTTTTCAATGCAAAGTCCACTTTAGCATGTGAAGGATCCTCTTCGTTGTTATGACAAGACTCTTCATGTTATTAGTTACCATAGCTGTTTTTATCAAGTGTCGTCTAAATAGGTCTTAGTACAACTTCTTATAATACATTACTGCAAAAAATCATTTTCAAATACAATGTGAAGTGGCGAGTAAATATTTCCCGACGATTATTTGCGTGTTTGCAAACAATTAGAGGAGTTGATGAAATAATTAAGAGTACATTAGTCAAGTGCGTTAAATCGTTTAACAGACTCTCGACATATTGTGAACACAAAAACCGTTAATGCGGCGTCTGAGTCCGGTAAATAACAGCACCGATGTGAAATTAATGGTCTATTAGACGTCACGATATCAAGTAGTTTTATTGTGATTTTAAGTTAATATATTGACATTTCACGCGGTCTATACTGTACGTATAACGATTACAATAAACTCTTGTGTGAATTTGTATTTCCTGTACCTATTTATATCGAAAGGTTAACGACTTCTGGTTAATTCGGACAAGAAGATAAATTTACTTTAATAACAAAATCTTGCCCCTAAAACAGTAATTTCATTGACGTGTGCTGTGTGTGAAAGAGACACGGAACATAAAAGAAATGTCATTATGACAGATTCCGCAAATTTACGGATGCCGTACGCGTACAAATATTAATTTTGGCGCTACTTGTAACCGAAACTCGTGGATCAGATTAACTAACATAAACGGGTCAATATTCACCAAATACAGCAAAGAAAGTTGACGAAGTTGGCTGGATTTTTTTTAATTTTCTCTCATCATTAGCGTTCAGATTGTTTGTCACCCTGAAAATGTCAGTCGGATGACATACTTTATCTTATAGTCACTACATGTATATATTTTTTTATAGAATAAGGGTGACAAACGAGCACACAGTCCACTTGATGGTAAGTGGTTGCTGTGTCCCATAGACATCTACATCTATCTTCGTTTGCGAATTTAAATGCAGATTCGTTGTCAGCCGCGAGGACTAAGATAGAATGCCTCTTTTCCAGTAAAAAGGGTCTCCGGTTCTCTACACTCACCATACGAAACACAGCAGCATTAAGCTGCTATTTTACGCTGGTATTCTGTGAGAGCGTGGTCCTTCCCCGGTCGAGCCGACCCATTCGTGCTACAACTATACTATTAATATAGCTGCAGCACCGCTCTACCATGTAAAAAGTATATATGAAACTAGCTTTTTCTCGCGGCTTTGCTTGCGTGGGTTTCGCTTTACCAACACATTAGTGTTCCATGCTAAAATTCGGGATCACCACCTTGTCTGTCTGTCTGTCACAAACATTCTTCTCAAAGGTTTGATAATAATACGTCCACTCTGAATTTTTTTGCAGTACAAATATAAAATTTATTAATAACTCCACGTCACCTATTGGGTCCATAAATGTAGAATTTGTTCTTAAATTGAAGAACGCTCGGAACTTAGCCCCCGACTAAGGTAAATAATTACTGTGAAGAATATGACCTCATCGCTCAAGTCATTTTCAAACTATATAGTATTAAATAATAGCGATCCGCCCCAGCTTCGCACGGGCGATTTCTGGATCTCGACAACAGCGCCACCTACTGGTTCCAATTTTCGAGTTTTTGCGAGACTAACGGACAGCAATTGATTTTTTTATATAGAGATATTTAAAGGTAGTGCGTCTGTTTGTGATCGTATAGCTTAATATATTTAAAGGCAGTTTTAAAGAGTAGAATTGACAAATTTTTGTAAATAAAAAATCAATAAAATTTCACAGTACGCGAGACTTATTGCTTCATTACCTTCTCAGAAATTATAGCAGGCCATGCCCAGTAGCGCAATTTTATTTTCAACCGACTTCAAAAAAGGAGGAGGTTCTCAATTCGACTGGTTTTTTTATGTGTGTTACCTCAGAACTTTTTCTAGGTGGACCGATTTTGCTGTTTCTTTTTTTATTTGAAATCTGGTGCTTCTCATGTAGTTCCATATAAATTTGATCAATATCTGACCAGACTTCGACCACATTGATGATGTTGTCATTTTATTTATATCGAAGTAGGTTGTACAAAATTTTTAATTTTACCACTTGTACAAAAGCATGTTTGACAAATGAGAACACAGTCCATCTGATGGTAAATGATGGCTCTGTGGCGCAGTGGTATAGCAATGATTTGCAGCGTTGAGGGCCGCCGGTTCGAATCCCGCACGGATCAAGTATTTGTATGGCCTACAAAGAATTGTTCCGGGTCTGGATGTTTGTCCTCGTGAAATGTATGTATGTAAACTAACAGTAAAAAAACCCTAGTGTGGAGGTAAGGTTTTTTTAAAGAATAAGAAAAAATGGACGATGCCGCCTATAAACACTTAGATTTGATTAGATAAAATTGAAATGCAGATGCGTTGTAACTTGCCACCCATGGGGATTAAGATAGAATGCCTCGTTTTAAATAAAATGAATATAGAATAACTTTATTAAGTTATAAATGAAAAGAAATCAAACTTCTCCTCACACGATTTCTGTCAAACAGAAACTTATAGCACAAACCTATGCAATTATAATTATAACTTTTAACAAAAAGTAAAAACCGACTTCAAATTGCTAAAAAAGAATTTATTTATTTGCTACCCTTAGGGGTGGAATTTCTATAGGAATTCGATTATTTATTATATATATTATATTGATATATATTTTATACATTATATATTTTATATAGGACCACCCTTGAAGTATAACCTATTTAATAAAAAAAATCATCAAAATTGGTTCACAGTCTGCTAAGATATCGCGTAACATACATACATAAAAAAACATACACTCGAATTAAGAACCTCTTACTTTTAAAGTCGGTTAAAAATACAGCAACGTCAAACTTTACTTAAAATCCACGAGATTGTCGCTATGCAGTTAACCCTACTCCATTCTCGTCTCATTTAAAATAGCTTCCGCATAGCTTCCGCTTTCAAAAAATAAACACTCAATGTATCGAGTAACCGTATTGAACACCCTATATCCAACTTACTATGATAATGAGTTGACTGTATACAGTGATAATAGAAAAACTGCATATATGAACAGCCATAGTTATAAGTCCGCTCAAATGTAGTTTGTATTTATTAGTGCCTAATGTATATGATTTTTCTACTTTACTAGTACCGTATCCTACCCTACGATAATTTTTGTTTAAAATGAATAATATGTAATTATTCATTTTAAACTGTTAACTCATATTTGTGACGAGTATATAAAACCGCTTTTATATACTCGTATTTCACATATTTTTAACTTCCCGCTTTGAAAATTAATAATTTTCAAAAGTAGGAAGTTATAGATTTCGGTCCGATTTTGAGAAAAAACTGAAAAATACTTTTCTTGGTTCTCACACTAGACACCCAGACCTGTATCGTGAGAGCCATATACACATATAACAAAAACAGAATTAGTGCCCGGCTGACTTTACAAAGCTTTCCTTTACTTTAAATGTCTTACTCATTTTATTTATAGTCTATAAACATAAAAATATACTTAAACATATATACACAAACATACATACATGTAGCTACTCGTATATATATAATTTGTTAATATTACAGTATTTTGAATTACTACTATAATAACAATATCAACATCAATAAATATTAGATATATTAATAATAAATATTAGAATAATTAATATTAATAGTGAGAATGCGAGTTTACATCAGATCTCCACGTTTTGAGGTCCTAGAAAGCCGTTCCGACTATGTGTGTGTGTGTGTATGTAAATACAATTTTGTCGTACGATATCTTTAGAATGAATTAACCGATCGAGATGATTACAAATCGACCGATTAGAAAGTGTTCATTGAGATTTTGAGCAGATTAGATTTTCAAGTCAATCGGACGAGCCGTTTCAAAGATTTTCAAAAAATAAAAAACAAAAAAACAAAAATTAAATAGATTTTCGAGCGTTGCGCTCGAAAATAAGTGGGAAGTTCCAGGGACCTGATAATACGAGTACGTTGTGGCTCATAGATATCTACATTATCCTCGATTAAGAATCACAATGAAATACGTAGTCACTGCTGAGAACTAAGATGAAATGCTTATTTACCAGCACAAAGGGGCACTGGTTTTCGACACTAATCAATAACCATACAATACACAGAAGCATTGCGCTTCTTCTTTATATAAAGCTGAAGTGAAAACGAACTTACAGCCCACCTGATGGTAAGTGAAGTAATTGCGCATTTTCTCTAACTCTCGTTATCCTTGATAGATATAGATAATGGAAGAATTGAGTATACGTCTACCACAGGAATGAATTACCTTCACCTTCACGATGTTTTTCTTCGCTGTTAAGCACATGGTAAATTACCACTTGCTATTACAAGCAATAATTTCATTGGTGACGGCGGCAATTCTCTTTATCTCCTAAATAAAACGCTTATAAGTATTAATATTTTTTCTTCCGTCTGCATACTTTTGTATGTATTGATAAGTAAAATTATAGGAAAACCTAAATAACACATGCCAGATATATGGCTTCAACCATACACCAGTAACTTACAAATAAGTCCTGCATGTTTTTCAAGGTATGATAACCATCGAAGCTACATTTCTCGGTGTCAAGTGCGGCCTCCGTGTTGCTTCGCTCTGATTGCCGTGTTGCTTGTGTAAATAACTTATCTCAATGTTATTCAAAGATCTCTGTACTATTTCTAAAGATAACAGGTCTGCAGCATAACCGAACAGAAGTTGATTTTAGTGAATAAAGACTGGACATAATATGTTCAATGATTTTGCATTCATCCTCATGGTCCATAGAAATTATTTTTAAAATCCGTGCTACTGAAATACTTAAATTAAATCTATTAATTATAAACCTCTATTGACCTAATTTCTAAAGACAAATCGAATTATTCTATTCGTGCCTGGAGAAACTTGAATCTTTATATCAAAAAAATATTTTTCTAAGAATATTATCAGGCGGTGACTTCAACGTAAATTTTCTAATAAATAATAGCGAAAAAATAAGCTCTCCAATTTAATGTTAGCGTATAAGTTATATCAAATGATTAAAAACCCACCAGAATCATACCAAACAGCTCCACATGCATTGGTATTACTATTCATAGACGTTCATGAGTTTTGTCTTTAAGATCATTGTAGTTTATTAATTTCTGTAACACAAAACTTAGATCAATTTTTATTATCTATATAAACGACTATACTTATAGTAATCCAAATAAAAGTAAATTCAAATATAAAATTTATAATATAAATTGGGAGGACATACCCAAACCTAATAAAAATGTAAATGAAAATTTAATATATGTTACTTTAAATATCCCCAAATTAACCCGTGTATAAAAAGGGTGTAGGTACTCATCGATCTAAATAATTATCAACCTAGCTCTGTTACCAATGTCAACTAAAATATTTGAAGCAGCTATGGCAAAACAATAAAAAATTGCAGTAGGCCTATTACTCGATAAAGCCTATGACAGTGTATGTTATAGAACTCTTTAGGATAAACTATATCAAATAGAAATTAGGATAGTAGTTCACAATTGGTTCAAATCCTACCTCGATGACCTCTTCCAATATATAGAAATTGAAAATACCGATTTCAAGACAGGCAAAAACACACATTGGATCGGATGCAACTTTCATTACTGGCTCTATTTTATACACGGGATAGCGTTTTGGGATGCATTTTGTGTCTTGCCTACATACTTGCCTACAAATATACAGGGCAATTTCTTGGACGAATCAAATAAACAATTAAAACATTCCTAATTATTATGTTTTTGTTATACTAATGAATTTTTTAAATGACGAAATGATGATAAGTTATGACAAAGAAAGAATACTTCGACTACATTATGTTCTAATTATTTTAACTATTTTATTTGAAATAATATTTAATGTTTGTGATATTCAATAATTTAAGTAAAGAACTAGATAATTAAAAAATAGTTAGCCCTTTTAGCCCTTACATGCATACCTATCAATAACGTACCATCTTAAATGTATCATGTGACATGCAATGAACAATAACGGTTTTGTGGGCTGGATCTACGTCCAATTTGAATTTGAAGTAGGTACCATATTAACGACTCGTTCTACCGAACTGGCTAAGCATTTGATTTCGGCCTTGATGCACCTGTGTGTAACTACGGAACAACTACTTGTTAAGGCCACATATAATTGCCCCATGACTGGAACTTTGTCCATATTATGCAATTTGGGGCAGCGCAGCGGACACTTGCTGACATAAAATCCTCTCAGAAATATGAGGAAACCTGTGCCCAGCAATAGGACGAATATAGACTGTTTCTTTACACAATTTATGTAAATATAAAACGCTTACACGAAGTTAACGTAAATTAAAATAAAATATAAAAATATTTAAATAAATCAATACTATTCTAAATGTTCTTAATAGTTAATTTAGAAATTAAATATCTTATTTAAAAGTTATTAAAAAAAAGTTAATCTATGCATTAAGTGAATTTACAATTCAAAATATAAGAAAGAAAAATTCCACAGTGTGTATTTGCTCAATAAAACTAATGTGGAAGAATATTGAGCAAATAAATTAAACAATTAAATCGGCATAAGTTATGGCAATAAATCAGCCTATATCATACCAATAAATCGGCCAATATCATACCAATAAATCGGCCTATATCATACCAATAAATTTTCACACTAATCGTTAAACCATTACTGTTTATAAAAGTACTCAGGAACTTGAATATTACGATGATGGACTTGTTGTTCAGATCGCTGCAAGTGCGGAGATAAAACTTGCTTCGGTGATATTTTATTACGATTATCAGTGAGATTGAACTCAATATGCTTATTTAAGGCAATTTATTCTGTAGTTCTAGTATACAACCTATTAAAATTTTCTACCGTATGCAAAGTTTATTTACTTCTGTCTTTTTACCCCGATTTCAAAAATGGAGAAGGTTCCACATAAAATTTATTCCAAGAAAAAAATTTATTCCAAGAAATCGGCGAACATACATAAGTTTTATGTATGTTCGCCGATTTCTTGGAAATGGCTGAACCGGTTTATATATATTTTTTAAATAAGCTATATATAATAAAATATTTTTTATATTTTATTATTTTTCCGTTCCGATATCCGAGTATCCGAATTGCGGAATTTTCAATCCTTTCAAAATTCATAACTCCGAAAATATAATCTTAATCGTAAAAAGTCATATTTTATCAAATATTATAAAAAATATCTCTTATATTTTATTATTTTTCTTTATATATTTTTAATGAGTCAATAGTATCTGAATTTGGGATTTTCAAACATTTAAAAATTCATAACTCCTAAAATATTAACTTCATCGGAAAAACTCATAGGACGTTTTTTATTTGTATTCCATCAAAAAATATAAAAAGAAACGTTCCCGTTTGGAAATAACCATTCCTAGCAATTGAAAAAAAATCGGTTTAAACAATATGGCACCGAGTTGCCCCATCATCAGTAGGACAATTTGAAGAGAATCGCAAAAAAAATTGAGGTGATAGTTTTCGGTACTCATGCGCCGATTCCTCCTGTACTAATAGGAAAGTGCGATAAATATTTTACCTGCATTTTTTATACATTTGTGTGATAATAATAATTATGATTGATTAATTGAGTGGTTTAATAAATACTAGCCGAATTTAATTATCTTCTTTTTTAGTCGAAACTAATGAGACTCAAAATATACTCTATCAGTAAATTAAGAAAAACAAAACAGTTTCATCGGTATTATAAACTCGGCAACTTAGTATAATATGCACTAATATTACAACTTTCAATATAAATTATAAGCCGATGTCTAATAACTCGGTTGTTTCATTACTCGAAACATAGTATAATATGCACTAATATTACAACTTTCAATATAAATTATAAGCCGATGTCTAACAACTAAAAATAACAAAATAATTTCCTCATTATTTCTTCTGAAGTCAGCGCCTTCAGTTCTTCGATACACTACGTCTAAGCACCTACTTTAAAAACTTGATCCCTTGTTGTTTGACGCTTAGGTTGGAACGTTACTTCAAATTTAAATGGAAGGAAAGGAAAAGAAGGGGTACGTAAATGGAACCCCATTTACTAAATGTTAAAAAAGGAGAATCAATTTTTTTAAATTGTAATTTTTTTTCCCACGGGCAAAAGATAAACATAAAAACTTAACCCCACTCCTACGGGACTCTCATCTTGTTAACACTCACATAATTGACTTAGGTGCACTTTCGCAAATGTAAAAGATTTCATTTTAAGCGCTTTTTGAGTTAAATTGCTGTTATTAACTTTTATTGTAATTAACTGGCCTACTTTAAGCCTTACTTTCGATACTAATTAGCTACGCGGCTCTTTTACAACTTTGTAAAATTCTTTTTAATTTCTTTGTCTGTGGCGTTGGGTAGCGATGAATGAATTATGATTGGGAGTGGTTTTTTTATAGGATAAGGGTGACAAACGAGCACACAGTCCACCTGATGGTAAGTGGTTGCTGCGGCCCATAGACACCTACATCTATCCTCGATTACGAATCAAAATGCAGATGCGGGTGACACCCGTGAGGACTAAGGTGGAATGCCTCGTTTCCAGTAAAAAGGGTATCAGGTTCTCTACACTACCGTATGAAAAGCAGCAGGGTTAAGCCGCTATTTTACGCTGGTGTTCTGTGAGAACGCGCTCCATCCCCGGTCGAGCCGACCCATTTGTGCTATAACTATACTACTAATATAGCTGCAGCATGGCTCTACTACGTAAAAACGTGTGTCCTGAAAATATCAATATATCATTACACGACCGTGATCGTGTATTACCATGTTGTGACGGTGTAAGAATGTCAACTACCTCACATCGTCCCGTGAGTGCCGAAAGAGGCGACAGAGGCGAGACAACAGCAGTTTTTAGGGTTCCGTACCCAAAGGTTAACGAACGGGACCCTATTACTAAGCCGTCCGTCCGTCCGTCTGTCTGTTAGCGGGATGTATCTCATGATCCGTAACAGGTAGACAGTTGAAATTTTCATAGAATGTGTATTTCTGTTGCCGCTATAAAAACAAATAATAAAAATAAAAATAAATTAAAAATTAAAGGGAGCGTTCCTACTATAAACGTGTTTTACAATGGTAGGGTACCCTTAATGCGCGAGTCCGATTCGCACTTGGTCGGCTTTTTATTTTATTATTTGAAACCTGCCAAGGTTCGTTACTATGGCAAAATCTCCCCTATGAGGCAATCTATGGGAAGGCGTATGTTCAACAGCAGACATTTATGGGTTGATCAATAGAATACAACATAGAGATCTATCTCAAATATTGAATATAATTGAATTCATTTGCCATAAAAGCCTGGGCTCAACATTATTAAATATTTTGTGAAAAGAATGAAGACCTCCTTATATCGCTGAGTTTGTCAAATAATTTTTCTTCACAAAACTTAAATTAATTACATAGTTGATTGGGGTCTCCTTTTAAGCAAGTAATGCCTGTGTTTGGAAACCCCGCTCTTCCTTATCTAAACATACATTTTTTTTATTCTAAAAACCAAAAATAACAACAAATAATTACTCTATTTTAACAACCAAAAATTTCAAAAATTACAAAAGTATATATGTACATGTGTGTGTGTAGAGAAAGAATCATTATGTTATATATTGTACACAACAGCGAATTATGAAATGTGGTACAGCATAAATTCAGTTTCGTCATAGGTGTTCGGCTGCACCCATTTTAGTATATACTTTTGTATTAGTTATCGTCTTATGACGAACAGGTAACTATCGACATTAGGCAACGGATAAAAGACAATTTTCCCATCCCTTCTTTATGTTAAGTCCGGTGCTAAGTATAACGCGAATTTATCTAGTGGTTAGTTATAGTAAGCCTGAAAACCCGTCTAACTAGACTCTTTGCGATATTAACTAAATACGGGCTTTTGCACTTAGCCGCAGTGTTCGTTAACAACATAAAGTATTGGCTACTGCGAAAAAACCTGCAATAACACAAGTTGCATACTTATAAATCTTGATCTTCAACTGCACTGCACGCCAACGAATTAATACAAAAGTGATAATAATGCTCTTTATCCCGTGTGAGTGGCATCCGGTGAATCCACAGAAAACCTCCTAGCGTTGATGTTGAACTATTAAATCAACATTTTCTAATCCTTCTAACTCTTTTGATAGTGAACATAAACTGCAAAAACTTCGTTCTCTTTCTGTAACTCCGACTCTAATTATCCTCCGTTCGTTTTAGTCACTTTACTGAATGTGATGTTAAGAAGATCATATTATCCATCTCCTCAAATGTTGTCGGTAGCGACAATATTAGCCGTAATATGATTGTTCCTCTCCTTGATGTTATCACTCCCATTATTACTCATTTACTTAATGCATGTGTCTCTTCCTCTAAATTCCCTCAAGCCTGGAAGAGTGCTCATTTTATACCCCTTCCGAAGAGATCTAATCCCGTCAACCTCTTTGATTTCCGTCCCATCTCGATCTTACCTTTCCTTTCTAAAGTCCTTGAAAAACTTATTTGCCAACAACTGACACTTTTCCTTAATAAGCACAATTTATTGAATTCTTTCAATCCGGTTTCCGTCCTGGTCATAGTACGGCTACTGCCTTAATCAAAGTTACTGATGACATACGGTGGTGTATGGATAATAAGCAACTCACATTCATGACCTTGCTGGATTTCAGTAATGCGTTCATTACTGTTGATTTCGATATACTGTTGAGTCTGTTGTGTTCCCTTAACATATCTCCATCAGTAATTAACTGGTTTCAAAGTTATCTCTGTCGCCGTCGGTAGTGTATTCGTGTCGATGAAACTCACTCATCTTGGTGTGATATTACTGCAGGCGTGCCGCAGGGCCGAGTGTTGTCACCTTTACTCTTTTCCATTTTCATTAATTCAATAACTCATAAAATATCTTCTCTCTACCACATGTATTCGGATGATGTCCAGATTTACACCCAGTCAACTCTTGAGAATTTGCCGAATGCAATCGCTACACTGAATAAGGATCTAAATATTATTCATGAGTGGAGTAAATCATATGGCCTAAATGTCAATCCTAAAAAGTCTTAGGATATCATTATTGGTAGCCAGAGCTTTACCTCAAGAATTGACTGGTTCTCCGTACCACCTATCGTATTCAATGGAGTTGTAATCCCTTACTTTGACAATGTCAAAATCTTGGTATTTACATTGATAATTCCTTAAATTGAATACGCCAACTGAATGAGGTAAGTAAGAAAACTTTTTCGCTCTTGTTCACTGCGTCGCCTTCGATCATTTCTTCCCATTCCTACAAAATTATTCTTGCACAGTCTCTTCTCCTTCCGATTCTTGACTATGCAGACGCAAGCTATGTAGACATAACTGAGGACCAGCTAAATAAGCTTGAGAGACTTCAAAATAATAGTATTCGGTTCATATTTGGATTGAGATAGGCAGGTTTTCAAACGCAGTCTTTTTTTATTTTGAGTTGTTATCAAAGAAGATGCTGCCGCTCACCTCCTGTGTATTATTCCATTTTTTTTAAAAGATAAAAGTGTTTCTGCCGCCAAGTAGCAGTGCTAGCACTGCTGTGTTCTGGTCTTATTTGTATAAAGAGAATGTATAATTACAGGTTGTAAAGCATTCCCGTTAGTCCTCAGTAGTGACAACACATATCTGTGGCCTTCTTTGTTTGAAGTTGGCTACAGGTTTCCTCGGACTGCTGTAACCATTTACGATCAGGTCTTACAGTCCGTAAGTTTGTTTTACAAAAAATCTGAGTGAAAATACATACTAAACTAAATCTAATAGACTGTTTATGGGAGTGACCCACTTGTCAACTTTCATAAGAAAGCTTTCGTCCAGCAGTGGATTAAAAAAAGTAGATGTTGATAATAATTTTTTTTAATTCACTCTAAAATTAGCGATGAATAACGTCTCGCAATTATTTTATGAATTTAATAAAAATTAAATTCGTTAAAATATGGTAAATAAAACAAATATTTTTTATACGATAAGGGTAATACACAGTAGATACGAGCACACAGTCCACCTGATGGTAAGTGGTTGCTATGACCCATAGACATCTACATCTATCCTCGACTATGAATCAAAATACAGATGCGTTGTCACCCATGAGGACTAAGATGGAACGCCTCGTTTCCAGTAAAAGGAGTCTCCGGTTCTCTACACTCACCATACGAAACACAGCAGCGTTAAGCTGCTATTTTACGCTGGTCGAGCCGACCCATTCGTGCTACAACTATACTACTAATATAGCTGCAGAATGACTCTACCACGTATAAAATACTTTTCATTAATAATATAAAAGTACTTTCCATTATATTTTACAATATCTATAGATAAGAATAACTGCAACAATTTGCATTGGAATCTATATATTTTCATTCAAATGTATCAATTATTTAAGAAATTTATTATACTCGTAGGAACGGATAACCGTACATTAGCATTAGCCTATAAACGTCTTACTGGTATATCTCCTCTAACTCCTGAAATAATTATTGCGTATTGGCGGACTAGTGCCCTCAACGATCTCTTTAACCTCTTTACCAACGATCGCGTGATGATAAAGCAGCACTTAAAATTGCAATTAACACTTTCAGTGGTGCCGGCGGGGATACCTCAGGTTCCTCGCGTACTGTTTAATTTACAGCGAGCGCTTAGCCCTAGAGCTACCACGGCTCATACACACGGGTAGGGATGCAAGCATAAATAAAAATAAGTTGGTAAATCTGTCTGACTAGGCTGAGGCCGGGTTAGGTAAAAATTTGTCAATGACGCTGATTTCACATGTATTTACGGTGTTAGCTGCCAGTTCAAGTTAATGGCACAGAGTTGTAGTTCAAGATAACGTACGTTGTGTGCATGAACGTTAGCTGATGATAGGAATAGCGCTTTTTGTTTGAGAAGTATGAGCTATATAAAGTAATAATGTTCTAATTATTCGACTTTGATTTGTTTTGATTTGATTGAATAACTTGCCAGCATCTGTCTTTTATCCGAATATAAGTGGATCATAATTAAATGGAATATAAAATAAAACAGTTCTTTAAACCTAAGTGGATGTTTTAATGCAAGTGTGAATAGGCTTTTGTTAAGCTAATTCAGTGCGATTTACCTTCTTCGGCTGCATCAACACTTAACATCAGGTGGGATAGTAGTCAAACACTAGCATATAATATTTTAAAAAGTTACATAATGAGATTAGTGGCTCTAATAATCCTTTTGAGTTCTCGCTTTTATTAACTGAATTCCCTAAGCGAATTAAAGCATGCCTACTGTTACAAATCAATGAACACTACACTTCCTTCATATTAACCTCGAACTATTCATATAAAATTAAATTACACCTCAGCCTTGCATGCCTTTAATTGATGAGATTAAGTCGTATACGACTTAATTACAGAGATTTAATTACTTTTCCCGTTCATTACTAACGAAATCGTATCAGATTAATGCACGTTTAAAACTCGTGACAGCGCCAGACGACTGGTAAAAAGTCTTATTTGAATTCTACCAACCCTAACATTTACTCAATGTTTCCTTAATGCCTGTACCAATTAAAAACAGTAGTCACGAGGTACATATGTGTTAAATTGTTTTGCTAAATTTATAGGTTACTAGGGACCCGTCCCGGCTTCGCTCAGGTAGCAGTGTCTTCAGCTAGATGACCTGTGGTGGGTTGTGGTGACCTGATGAGCGTAGTGGTAAGCGTAGTGATAGATAACTATAGCGTAGTAATCCCAGATATTAAAATATTTTCGACACTTATTCATAGTAGCATTATGTTCATTCGTAACACACCTACTCGTAGTAAAAGTGGAAACGAAGCACGGTTCCTTTGAGTGCGAGATTTTCCGGCGGCGGCGCGCAGCGGGCGGTTCACGTAAATTGTTATTACAGTTTATTTACAATTCACTTATAACTACAGATTTGTAAGTACCTGAGATTCGTATATACAAAATTTTACATTTTCAATATATTTCACCACCATTTTGCACATACAGATTAAACGGCTGTGAATGTTCGTTCTCACTTTCTGCAACACAAAGCCTGTTTAATTTGACTGTTGATGATTGATAGTAAAAAGGCGACGCGCGTTGTAAAAATGTAATGTTAATACTCATATAAGTCACCGGAAAAACACTGATTAAAATGGACAATAGGGAATTAGGGAACTAGGGAATCACCGAGTGACATACGTTATTTCCTTCTTATGCGTGCAAATAAAAAAAAAATTGCGTTCTCGCTTTAACTTCATCAATACGTCTTATAATTAGCGATTTTTAATACTGTCGTTTCGAAATAATTCATTGGCAAAGTATTAATAACTCTATAGATATTCACGAACTCTCTCTATGTCGAATCTGAAATACTATACCGAATATACGTTTTTAATTACCTAATGTCGTATTGAAGCATCAAGATATTTTTTAATCCTATCCACAATAATGAATGAATGAATATACTTTTATTGTACACCACGAACAAATATACAAATGACATAACAAAAAGCAGATTACATGTACAATTTGGCGGCCATATCGCTACATAGCAATCTCTTCCAGGCAACCAAAGGTGTAAAGGAATAAAACAATGAATACTAGGTAGGTGGTGCAATATAAATATACATAATATAATATCAATACATGCGATATATAGACAATACATGCAATAAAATAACATATAAATAACTAATACATTAAATAATATAAATTACTAATATATAATAAAAAATAAAGTAAAACATAATATACATTCATATATATAAATATATAAACAAAGTTACATATCTACTCAAAAATACATATATATATTACAAAATTCCTCAAACAATAATATAAAGTTATTGTTTGAGGAATTTAAAAATTACCTCATTCAGTTGGCGTATTCAATTTAAGGAATTATCAATGTAAATACCAAGATTTTTGACATTGTCAAAGTAAGGGATTACAACTCCATCGAATACGATAGGTGGTACGGAGAACCAGTCAATTCTTGAGATAAACTCTGGCTACCAATAATGATAGCCTGAGACTTTTTAGGATTGACATTTAGGCCATATGATTTACTCCACTCATGAATAATATTTAGATCCTTATTCAATGTAGCGATTGCATTCGGCAAATTCTCAAGAGTTGATTGGGTGTAAATCTGGATATCATCCGCATACATGTGGTAGAGAGAAGATGTTTTATGAGTGAATAAATTAATGAAAATGGAAAAGAGTAAAGGTGACAACACTCCGCCCTGCGGCACGCCTGCAGTAATATCACACCAAGATGAGTGAGTTTCATCGACACGAATACACTGCCGACGGCCACAGAGATAACTTTGAAACCAGTTAATTACTGATGGAGATATGTTAAGGAAACACAACAGTCTCAACAGTATATCGAAGTCAACAGTATTGAACGCATTACTGAAATCCAGCAAGGTCATGATTGTGAGTTGTTTATTATCCATACCCCACCGTATGTCATCAGTAACTTTGATTAAGGCAGTAGCTGTACTATGACCAGGACGGCAACCGGATTGTAAGGAATTCAATAAATTGTGCTTATTAAAGAAAAGGGTCAGCTGTTGGCAAATAAGTTTTTCAAGGACTTTGGAAAGGAAAGGTAAGATCGAGATGGGACGGAAATTAAATGATGATTAGATCTCTTCGGAAGGGGTAAAATATGAACACTCTTCCAGGCTTGAGGGAATTTAGAGGAAGAGACACATGCATTAAGTAAATAAGTCATAATGGGAGTGATAACATCAAGGAGAGGAACAATCATATTACGGATAATGTTGTCGCTATCGACAGCATTTGAGGAGATGGATAATATGATCTTCTTAACATCACATTCAGTAAACTGACTAAAAACGAACGAAGGATAATTAGGAGTCGGAGTTACAGAAAGAGAACGAAGTGTTTGCAGTTTATGTTCACTATCAAAAGAGTTAGAAGGATCAGAAAAATGTTGATTTAATAGTTCAACATCAACAATAGGAGGTGAAGCATTTAGGGATGTTCTACCAACTCCAACTGTTTTAGGAAACTTCCACACCCTAGATGAGTTGCCGTTCTCGACTGATGTGTGAATATGGCGTCGTTGCGCATCTCTACATAATGTGTTGCAGCAATTCCTGATTTTGGCGTATTTCCTTAGGTTTTCCTCTGTTTTATTCCTCTTAAGCTTTGACAATGTCGCATTCTTCTTCAAAATTAGCCTTTTCAGATCATCAGAGAGCCATGGAGCAGGTAAGTGTTTAAGTCTCACATATTGCATTGGCGCGTGAACGTCATAAAGCTGAGTAAGTAGGGAACAGAAAAGTTCCACTTTATCGTAAATGCATGGTGCCCTCTCAATCACTGACCAGTCAATATTTTAAGCATCTTCACAAAGTTGGTCAATACCCATTCCTCCAAAATTACCTGACAGAACTAATTGAGGTTTGATTTTAGGAGGGCGTAGTTTATACGAAAGGAAAATTAAATCGTGATAAGAGAATGCATCAGCAGGACACTGTCCGTGTTTGAAAACTAGATTTGAAGATTACACCATTATTAAGTCAAGGAGCGAAGGAGTACTGTTAGGAAAGTTATGAGTAGCAGAAAGGGGTAGGATTTGCATATTACACGCTTCAATTATAGACTCAAGTTTTATAGCCCGATTGTTGCCTTTAAGCAAACAGGTGTTAAAGTCACCCATCAAAATAGTGTGACTATACGTAGGGACTAGTGATTCTAAAAGAGATTCGAAAGAATTAAAATAATTTATAGAAAGAGAGGGACTGTAGAAAACTCCAAGTAGGATTTTATTTTGATTTATTAATTTTTTTAGTACTTAATAAAATGTTTATCAATTAAATTATTATTATTAGTAATGTACTATGCAAAAAATTTAAATAAACACAGATGTTAGACATTAAACATTATACATAATAATGTATAATGTCTAACATCTGTGTATATATATATATGTATAACACATAATAATATTCAATCACTGCCTTTGCAAATGCGGAAATGGACAGGAAAATCTAGTCATCCCAGTAAAATCTATTTTTACTGAATGTAACTTCTGCCCTACAGGAAGATCTAAGATACGCAAGTCACGCCTAAAGAACTTCAAATATCTTTAACATTTTAAATCATACACAAAAATATGCAGGCTTTTATTTACAATTTTAGAAGCTATTATGTTAAATCATCAGTACGAGACAAGTCTTAACACGGACGGAAAATGTTTTTATGCAATAGCGAAAGTAAGGGCACAGACATAGCAGACAGAATAGTTAAAAAAAACTAAATAACTGCGATTCCTCGAGTAGTCTCGCAACTGTCTACCGATTACCAGTCACCCAGTCAATAGCCGTTTATCCACGGGCTCTCAATGAGCAATAAAAAAAAAAACACTCTTATACCAACAAGAGAAGTTCGACAAACTTTGTTTAAACACGCTCATTATACTGTGAAGCTGGACGACATCTACTTTACGCCTCAGCTAACAGTAACTATTGTTTTTAACTGTAGATTTTTAATATTCTTTTTAACGATGTATGTATTATGTGTGTTTATGCATTGTCACTTCGAATGTACTAATTCGTCACTTCAGTGATATTTAATTCACATTATTAGCATTCATTTATTTGTGATTTTACACAAACACTCTTAACATTGTATTTTTTTAATATTGAAAGAAGTATGAGAACAAAAAGAGCACACAGTCCACCTGATGTTAAGTGAATGTTATGACCCATTGAGATTCCGAAATTAAGAACAAAATGCAGATGCGTTGTCACTCATGAGGTGGAATGCCTATTAGTCAATAAAAAGAACACACACACATCTACATTATGCTACACACACATCTACATTATGCTGGTTTTTTACGCTGGTATTCTGTGAGAGCGTGATCATTCCCCGCCCGAGCCGAGCCATTCGTGTTGTAGCTATATTGCTTCCTAGTGTTATAATAATTAAAAATAATTTAACTAATGGATGAGCGCATGTATAATGGTTAATTGTCATTATGGTTATTAACAGGTAGTTAACAAGGTTGTTTAAATAGAATTCCGATTTTAAGTCTTACCAATTATTGAAACATTTCCTAATATTTTTTTTTTCAAAACTGTGTTTGTTTACGTGATATACAGGGTTATTTGCAATATACGGCCAAATTTGCAGAAGAGGTTCAGAATAAGCAATAATATAGGCGAATGGTAAATAAAAATTAATTTAAAAAAATCTCAAAAATTCTGTCCTTTTTATCTTTTAAATTCAGAATGCGTGGTAATAATGCATTATTTTAACTGACTGTCATTCATAAATATCCAACGCCTTCTATTTTACTACGCACGTACACATTCGCAAGGGTCGATCGGTCGGCAAAAAAGTAGTGAACTGAATTGCACACAGAGGAGCGAGCGTACTCGTAGTTGTTGCCCATAATATAATATTTTTATAAACTGCAATATCTGTATATCATTATTTACATATTTGAACTCAAGTATAAAATTCGGCTACTATTTGAAAAATAACACTGTATTCTATCGTGTTGACCTTATAAATTATTTATTGGAGATTGCTTAAAGAGTCGCGGCTCCCGAGTTCTTATTACCTTCATTCCATGTGATTTCATTAGTTAAATCACCGCTTGTCGTACACGATCAAAAAGCGATGATTTAACTGGCGGTGGCGGTGGAAGATTATCCACTAATCTTTATCGTCTCGTGGATGTAATAAGAGGCGACAGAGGGAAATAAACCAGGGGATGGACAGCAGCATCTTCCTTATAACTACTTTAAAAAGCTGCGTGTGCTAACTCGCCTGCCGAGCGTAGCTACTTTGGTAAATATCGAGTATTAATTACAGTAATACCCCTATGAGAGAGTCCTACTTTCAGCAGTGCACCTTTGATAGGCTGTAACTGCTACGGTAACTGCATTAATTACCTTTAGATTAGGCAGAATAAAGTTATTGATTAAAAATTAAGATTATCGATGTAATAATTTAAGTAAATACAAGAACTTTAAAACGTTGAGATAATCACAAAATCGTGAGTTCATAACCCGATCAAATTGACCGAGTTGATTCGACGTAGTTAGCATAAATAAATACAAGTAAATTTACATACACAAGAAGCATAAAAGAGCTATTTAAAACAAATGTATGTTGCCTCAAAGCACACAAGAACTTCATCCACAGTAATTGCTTTGTTCCTTTACCTCGATTTTAAGGCTTATAACATATTAAAATCATAACCAACATTTATAAATTTCACGCTGCGTGATAACATTGAAAATACCGCAATGTTTTGTGAGTTCAATATTAAAAAGGACACAAGTGATTTCAATTGATTTGAGTGAATTGAGTAACTGAGTTATGCCGAAGTCAAATTTATCCGAGACGTTAAATACTACGCTCGTTTATATTGTTAATAAAATTATTATAGGCGCGTCACGCTGAAGTGTTTTTCATAGTATACATTCGTGATGTTAAAAATATACATATAAAGCATTTTTGTAAAAAATATTAGCTAATGTAAATATCAAAAAGCGTTTTCCTGCTTTTTTTTCATTCATTCTTTACAGCCTATTAAAGTCCACAGATGGACATACAATATACTAAAACATTTGATATGGTTACCACGCTTGTTAGGCGTGTTGGCAGCCACAGTTTTTTATTTTATAGTTGGAAGACGTTGTTGACTATTTCTTGGTTTGTTTGACTCTACGACACCCACAGGATAATATCGGGTAGTAGATATTCTTACACCGCCACCTGTTACCGTTGCAGACTATCAAAGTTACACTGCTAATCTTAGGCCTCCCCATAGATTGCTTCATGGAAGCGATATTTGCTAGAGTTGCCACGCTTGTCACGTAGGTTGGCAACTGCAATTTTTAATTTTCTAGTGTTATTAGAAAGACGCTGCCGCGCACCTCTTGGTTTGTTTCCCGCTGTCGCCTCTTACGATACTCACGAGACGCTGAACGGTAGTGTATATTCTTACACCGCCAATACAAAATGAGAAATTTTAAAATAAGACCACTATATACTATGTTTTACAAAAACCTTACACTTAATAACACAAATGAATAAAAAATTAAATTTCACCCAAAAATATAAATAACTGTTTGTATTTTTAATCGTCAGTATGTTATGGTTATGTTGTTGTTGAATGTGGACCTCTCAGGAGAATTTAGGAGCATAAAATTGGCAGACATTGACAGACATTGACTTACCTTAACCGAATCAAATGTTTTTGTTGTAGAGAAATAATATTGATGTAAGGAATAATTGGCAATTTTACTTTATCACTCTTACTTATAATCTAATAAAACGACTTGACAGACAGCATTCCTTCACTCGGTGTGCAAATGATAACTGCAGTTGAATTCCATTTAAATACAAATATACGCTTCACGTCTACAACAATACAACTGTCCTAATTTGAAGCCAATCGTGCGAACGAATTTATGCAATGGAACCAAATTCGGAAAGAATTATTAATCGGTTTGTTTTAGCCGAACAATGCTTAAATTTTTATCTGATTTTCGACTGCCACAGAATATTCGACATTACTCAGTTCTCACTACAACGTAATAAGCAAATGCTACTACGTAAAATCAATGAGGGCTAATAATCTTCCGCTCACCAGATGTCGCTGTTGACATTGAGGTGATGTTTTTTGTTACACAAGACTATTTAATTGACAAGTTAGTTTTAAATAAAAGTTAATCAGTTTCTAGATTATTATATTAACACACAAATCAAAGCCTCAGTGGTTTGTTCTTTAATTTTGCACATTTTTAAATCTTTTTTAATTTTTCTAATTTTATGAATATCTGTGGTTTGGTTCATTTATTGTCAATCTAATTAATATAAAATATAACTTAATAGTACAAAAAGAAATATTAACATTTACGTTCGAACAAATTAACTTCAACGCTATGAAATCCGTCAACTTATTCATGACTACACCTCATTTTAGTGGCGCCGCCCTGGTGGCAGAAAAAGTCGTGGATCATTGTGTTAAATATTATTGACGTACTCTTAAACCGACATTAGTATGTAAGGTGTACATTGCTCATAAAACGCTTGCACGATACTCAATTATTAATTTTCTCTTAAATATTTCACAACCACACGCTTCGTACAAACTTAGTAATTTTTTTTATTTACTCATTACAGCACGGTCCTTAGCCACCTGCATCCATCGACTTCTTGCATGTCTTACCGTGCTTTGTGGCATTCCTTGGGGAGGCCTATGTTCAGCAGTGGACTTGTGAAGAGCTGTAATGATGATGATGATGACTCATTAGTGTAGGTTATTTCATTCATTTATTCATTCGCTTTAGACTATCAAATTCCCCTGCGGAACTCCGGCATTACACGGCAAATATTTAGTTATCTGTGTAGACTATAGAGAAACATTAATTAATTATTACAGTGTAGTGGCGGCGCAAGAGAATCTACTACCCCATATCATTTCGTAGGCCTCGTAAGAGACGACTATGGGAGAAGCTGCCAAATTTTTATGGTTTTCGACATATAGCGGTATACTATCATATTTATGCCAGACGTAAAATAACCAGGCCGGCAACAGGCAGCAGGATCAAAGGAGCGAGACTTTTGGTAGTGCGATCGCCAATCCCATGTGCCACTTTTATGAACTGATAAAGAAGAAACAAAATCTTTATATTAACAAGAGTGGCTTTTAAATAAAACATTTATATTTTAATATATAAATAAAATAGTATATAATATCTAAATAACTGGCTTTTATTGAGTGGAGGAGGTTGTTTGTATGCCATTCAGACATGTATAACTATATCAAAAATGTTTGTCTCTCTGTCCATCTGTCTGTTCGGGTTAATCTTTGGAAATGCTAAGCCGATTGTAATGAAACTTGACAAACAGATAAAGACAGTCAACAGTAATCTAGGCTATATTTTAGATGTTTTTAAATTGATTTGATTTGGCCACAAATTGATTATATATTCTTAATTCTAAAAATAAGCCACATTAACGGATCCTGTCCAGGCGAAGCCGGGGCGGGTCGCTAGTCATGAAAATTTGTAATAATTTTTTCCCAACCGGTATTCGAACAGATCCCGAACAATCAGATGCTACAAGTACCAACTGCGTAGAAGATATTATAGTGCCAAAAGTGTACACACAAACGTTTTTTCAACTAGTAGAAGTTAATGCCACTGAATCTCATCTAATGGTAATGGTGATGTAGCCGAAGACAGTAAACAGTACTATTCAACCCAAACCCATTCACTCGTCCTAACCTGCCCGAACGTATCGATCGCCGAAAGGTGGGTCGCCATACTAAAAGGAGTGACAACCTAGTTAGACATGCAGGAAATTAATGAATGCAGGTTGCACAGGACCGTGTTTAGTACAATTCCTGAAGGAAGAAAAATTAAAGTTGACGAACAGATTTTAGTCGAATAACCTGTTTTTTTTTTTGAGAAATCTAAAAATGAATTAAATTTTAATTCTAAAAAACTCCACATTAATTAATCCATGGTCGCTAGGTCGCTAGTCATGAAATAAAATTGGTAAGGATGTTCTCCCGGCCAGTATTCGAATATGTCAACAGCTACCTAACAGTCAGATGCTGGGAGTATCAACTGCACAGAAGATACCTATAGTGCTATCAGTGTACGCGCGAAAATGTTTTCAACTATTACAAGACTATCACCTCATGGTATGTGGTGATGTAACTGATGATGGTAAAGAACACTATTCAATCTTGTTTTAAAGAAACCCATTCACTCGTCCTAACTTACCCGTGCATGGCCATACCGGCCGGATATGCCGAACGCCGAAGTGTAGAGCCATGCTAAAAAGAGTGACGGCCTAATTAGATATGTAGATAGTCAATGAATTCAGGTTGCACAGGACCGTGTTTTGTAAGATTCCTTGGGGGAGGCATAGGCCTCTGAACATAGGTTCAGCAGAAGACTTGTGAAAGGTTGTAATATTGATAATGTTTGATATTATATAAAAACTATATACACAGCACATCGGTAAACATGGCTAAAATGACTCGATAAAAAAACAGTAAGAATCTAATGCGCACACCCCGGAATATTTGTGGAATATTATAGTGAAATGCTTAAGGATTTGTACTGAAATGAGCGAAAAAGAAATTATGAATAGACTTTTGGGAAATAAGCTATGCCTAAAAATATTAACACACAAATTAATTTGGATTTTACATAGTTCTTATGTTATTTATTTAATCTCAAAGTTGTATTACGATTATTGTTAAAACACGGCCGTTTTCAACTTTCAAATCATTCATTTTTAACTGTACTGACGACCAGACAAGTCGATATTCGTTCGTTAAGATTGCTACGTCATCCTGCTACGTGTTCGCCTCCGCTGATCTAATGGCCGCACTGGGTCTAGGTACACGGACAGTTACTCATTTAACGAAGCGCTTCACGTACAGCGCGTTACGGATATTTTAATTTTCAGTTCACACGGCCGTGGTCTCTTTCAGACGATGCATTAATATTAACAACGTTGACCGCGGTAAAGCGTAACAGTATGCTATTTTATTTGTGCGCAATTCCTATAAAATTGCTTGAGTCACTTTTGCAACGTGCCTCTATACAAATTTATGAAGTAATTGCTTAGGATTTATCGCATACTAGCTGTCCCCCGCGACTTCGCTCGCGTGAAATTTATTACGATTGGATTTGATGGGTTTTAATTTATATTGTGCGGAACCCTAATTTTTTTAAATAAAAGTAGCCTTAGTTTCTCCTTATAACATCAGCTATCTGCCAGTGAAAGTTCCATCAAAATTGGTTCAGTCGTTTTAGAGATAAGCCGAAACATACAGACAGACAGACAAACAAAATTTGTTTTTTTGTTATTAGTACCGTATATACTTTCCTATGCATTTAGTAAAAATCTGGTATTTTGACATTACAAACAGACACTTCAATTTTATTTATTTGTATAGATTACATTCAAAGAAGCACAGATACTTAATCTTTTACATGAGTTATCATCTGGTACATGATATACCAACTATAAACTTCTTAAGAAGCGAATTTAACTTATTTATTTTTACAAATAACGTTTTACTTCTAAGTAATAAAATACACAAAAATAAATTTGAATTTAAATTTCATTCTACATCAAAAGTCCACTACTACTGAACATAGGCCTATACCATAGATCGTCTAATAGGGGGAGGGGGGGATATTATATATTTGACATCCAGGAGTATTATTTATCATCATCATAACTGCAGCCCATCACAAGTCTATTGCTTAACATAGTCCTCCTTCAAGGAAAGCCACAAAGCACGGTCATATGCCACCTGCATCCATCGAGTTCCTGCAACTAATGGGGGGCCATCCCGAACGTCACTTGTCGGTACGAGGCTGCCCCTCGAAAACCATTCGGTCGGTTGTCAGTTCTTCAAGCTATATGGCCGACCCATTGCAACTTCAGCTCACTGATCCGATGGACTATGTCGGTAACTTTTTTTTATAGGATAGGGTGACAAACGAGCACACAGTCCTTGATGGTAAGTGGTTGTTGTAACCCATAGACATCTACATCTATCCTCAATAAAGAATCAAAATGTAGATGCGCTGTCACCCGTGAGGACTAAGATGGAAAGCCTCTTTTCCAGTAAAAAGGGTCTCCGGTTCTCTACACTAACCATACGAAACACAGCAGTGTTAAGCTGCTATTTTACGCTGCTATTCTGTGAGAGCGTGGTCCTTCCCCAGTCGTGGTCAGATTCGTGCTACAACTATACAATTAATATAGCTGCAGCATGGCTCTACCACGTTGACCCTGTGAACCACGGTGAACTCTGATTCTACTGCTGATGTCCTCATCACGAAGTCTATCATGCAGAGAAACTCCGATCACGACCCTCTCCATAGCTTCCAGAACTATTTGGAGTATATTTAAGCCAACCTAATGTAACTTAATACTTAATACTTTTAATAAAATAACTGTAGTAAAAAATAAATAATAGTTGAACTAAAAAGTAGAAAATAATTTTTAATAAGTTTAAAATAAGAAAATAGTGGTTAACATAAAAAATAATTTATTGTGAAAAAGCGTGGGGTGCTTTTTCAGATATTTTTATGATGACGCTAATTTTACAAATATCCACAAAAATATTTACAACAAATGACATCAAGCTACCCACGCTTTTTTACAATAAAATGATTTTTTTATGTTAATCACTATTTTCTTATTTTAAACTTATTAAAAATTATTTTCCACTTTTTAGTTCGGTTATCTACAAAAGCGTGTTTTTTTAGTTTTTTTAAACTATTATTTATTTTCATTTTTTTAGTGCGGCTCAATACAATCAACTTACAGTAAATTGAACTAGCAGAAATCGTAGTTGTTTTATGCATTATTCGCAAATCCTGAGGATTCTGGCAAGGATAATGGGACAAACTATTTAAATTATTGCATTATCATCGGTCCTTGATATGTGTGCGAAGTTTCAAATCTATCCGACGTTTTGAAGGGGATGAAAATCACATTCAAAAATTCCGTTACATAGATACATACCAAGCTAATAATAAAAGCGTGTTAAAAACGTTACTAGAATTATTTCCGTATCGTGAAAGCATTTATTTTAAATTAGATTTGTAGTGTAGGTAATATTGCATTATAATATATATGTAGTTTTTAAGAGCGTGTACTCGCCGACAAACTAATTGCAGTTTAGCAAGATAATTTTTGTAGTGATGTACCTAACTTTTTTTGAATAAATAAATAAATAAAAATTATACATAAATTGAACACAATTACATGATCATTGCCAAACTTACTTGATCAACTCATTCCGCGGCTTTTCAGCTGCGTAGTATAATATATACTCGTAGCACATATACGTATCTAAAGTATTATTTTATGGCTAAACGTGGCCCTTTGGATTCTGCCTAATCTCTCGGGGATTACAAGCGTGTCATTATATATGTATTTTAAATATATTTATTACACTTTTTTCTGCCCGCGGTAGCGCTTGTATCTGGGCAATTTCATGCGAGCGATTCCATGGCAAGTCTACTTGTCTGCTAAATGTAAATTTAATACGTTCGGCCTTTTAAGCGTAGTTGAGCGTCAGACATCCGAAAATAGAAACTTCCAGATAAATAATAGTATTTGCGAGATAAAGTGACAAATGAATGCGCAAACTATTATATCGTCTCGCCTCGTCTCGCCCTTCCGTATCCAACGTATTAGGCGTAGAAATAAGATTTTGATTAGCTGCGTACTGCGATGCATTGTCAAAAACACTAAAGACAATGGGATTTAAATTTACGATCCGCAATGTAGTAGCAATAGCAATGTAGAGTATATTACTGGCCATGCAATCACTAACTTTAGATAACATTATAAATATTAAAACTAAATCAATACCATAAATTAAGAGACTTGGTAGCTAAGGGGCTAAGCGCTTGCTTTCTTTAAAATATCACAGTACACAAGCAACCCGGGTTCGATCCCCGCCGGCACCAATGAAATTGTTAATTGCAATTTAAGTGCTGATTACAACGGATTCAACTCGATGGTGAAGGAAAACATCGTGAAGAAACCTGCATGTCTGAGAAATAAGAAAAAAATATTACGAAGACATGTAAAGTTCACCAACACCCGATGCGGCGGACATTTCCCTGTCCTAAAACCGTATCAGAAATGGAAGGAGGCCTGTGCCCAGCAGTGGGACGTATGTATATAGGCTGTAACTTTAACTTTAACTTTAACAATACCATAAATTAGTTATTTCATTTGACAAATAACAATACAAAATATTGTATCGTTATTTTTACTGTAGTTAATTTCAAGTGCTTTCATTTACTTAGCGTCAGATCATATAAGGTGGATAATAGCTCGAGCATAATCTAAGCTGAGTTATGCTGCAATTAAAGCATTTCCTTAAAGCTCAAAGTACAACATCGCATCAGTCACATCCTTCATAATGGCTTCTACTAATGGTAACATGTTCTCTTAATAGTTCCTACGATGGAATTCCTACAACGGAAGTAATCAATAATTTATAGGTCTGTTTTATTTATGCTCTTTTAGTAGTTGATTAAATCCTTCCTTTCTTAAAAATATTTTCTTTTAAAAATCCTTCCTATATTTATCAGCCTATAGCAGTTTACTGTTAGACATTTTGCTAGACAGCTCTTACAGACTACTAGGGACTCCCATTGAAGAAAGTAAAATCTTTACAATAATCGTTTAGGAAATAATAGTCAATTAAAATCCAATTGTCTTGTGATAAAAAATATCAATATTTAATCTTAAGCCATTGGCTATGTACTAGTATAATAATAATACCATATTTATAGCGCCAAATTTGTCTTTTAAACCTCATATAGCTAGGATGTTCATTCATCAACCAATGGAGTACAAACCCAACAAAACTGGGAGTACTATTTTCATTATATACCATATTATCAACATTCAGATTTTTTTTTAATATTTTTAGTATCAAGAACAAAATCTAGTCAAACTAAAAATAGACAGTACGGCAATTCAATAGAGCAGGCTTGAAATTGTTTTCAAATTCAAACCCAAGCCACGTACAGGCACCTGCATTGTTTCGAAAACGAATTATCTTCCAACACTTTCGTGGTATTATTAAGTGTTACGATAGTGTAACTGTGTGTAGTTATTTGGAAGTTATGGGAACAAATTATGTGTTAGTAGCAATATAAATTGGACGGATTAAAATGCATTTTGTAAGTACTAAATTAATATTGTTTTCTCTAGTGTCAATGACCGGTACGGGGCTCACATCTATTATGAAGATGTCGTAAATTAAGATGCGCCATGATAACAGTATGTTCGATCGAATTATCCGGTATTCTTATCTCGTTTGATACGAATAAAATAATCTTGAATCTAATGTATAATAAAGACGTTTCCATGCTACGAAAAATAAAATTTTTTTGGATGATAGTCTTTTCAATCTGGGCAGGCAATTTGGGCAAATAAAATAACTTAATAAATATTAGAGATATCTTAAATATTAATATTATTAAGTTATAAAAACAAATCTAGTACTTCAATATACCGTTGGTGGTTATATAACATTTTAATGGTTGACTTAATTGACGGATTTTTATTAATGTCAAAGTTAATTAATAAAATCGGGCACTACTTTGCGGAAATTCATTTACCTAGTTTGAGAAGTACTTCTCGCCTTCCTTCAATTGCGTGCACTATACCCGTCACCATTATGAGGATGCCTCGTGTAGAAGCGAAACACGTGTCGTATTATTGTCGGTAGTGTGTCTTTCCTAGTGTAGTGATGCTGGGATTAGTGGTGATAATGATAGTGCACGCAATTGAGGGACGGCGGGAGATGCTCTTCAAACTAGATAAGACACATCATTTTATTTTATTGAGCGGACATAGGCAAGGTAACTTTTACTAACTTTAATATAATGTCAAAGTGACAAAAGAGCTAACTCTCGCCTTATTAAATCAAAGAAGACCATAGGCTGTATCATAATGTTCACATCATTACAGCCTATCAATATCCACTTCTGAACATAGGCCTCTCTCATAGATTGTCTCGGATATTTGCCATAGACGGGTTAGCAACCGCAGTTTTGTATAATTTTTATCAAGAAGCTGCTTCTACCCATCTCCTGTTTCAGTTTGCCTTCATCTTCTCTTACGATACCCACGGGTCGACATGGGACAGTTGGATACTCTTAAGCCGCCACCTCACTGTGGTATCATTCCTAGGAACTAGGTAAAACGCATCACATTCCTCAATTATACTGGCTCTCTACCATTTAAACCGAAACACAGAAGTGCACAAACTCCTAAGCAGTATAGGAATCCTGTCACCCAATAAAAGTCTCGTCTCCTAAAGCAGACAATCGTTTTTGGACCCACTAGAAACTTTAACGTAACTTAATTTTATTACACATAAAAAAAAGATACCAATTTATTATAGTAAACGGCCTAAAGATTTTATGAAAATGTAATCAGAATCATGAAATCTGAAAAAAAAAATTATTTTGATATTCGTGAATTGGCTAATGTAATATGAAAACAATGCGTGTAAAGAAGAACAATCTACTAAAAGGATTTTGCTTCAACCTTAAAGTACCTATAAATGCTGAATGTACCTACAACTTATAGGTATATACATATGCTATTAATTATTTACCAGTGTACTATTTTAACTTATAATACTGGTGAAAACTACTGGAAAATCCCTTTTAGTTTGTTTTTAAGTTATTGTGATATTCATATTTTAATTGTTGATTTCTCAGTATTCCCGTTAGATACGGTAAAACTAATATTACTATTGTAATCTATACGTTATAAGGAATAAATCGACATGTGATTCATTAAGTTACGCCACAATTTGTGATGGGCCCATTCTCTATACAAAAAGAAATTGTATTCTTTGCTATGGTTTTTATCGCACTTACATTAAATATCGTTAGGCTAGAACAAGTGCATATCTCCTTTCACATAAATAAATGATGAATAAATTTTCCTATGTTACGGACAATAATTTAAGCCTAGGATATTTTTGTAAAAGCTTAGCTCCACTTTCCCCTTATTTTCTGGCCAAATAAAATATATTTATGTTTACTTATACGTTTCTTGCATTTCAATTAATTTTTGATTGATAGGCAGATAGATTGGCTCCAATTTTCATCTAAAGTTCACACATTGAATAAAATTAACCAGGGAAACATATTTTATAATAATATATTGGTAATAAGTAATAACGATAAGTCATAACCATATCTTGTCTATGTTCAGTCAGCTATACTTGCAAAGAATTATCAAGTTCCCATTTAATGCCTAATAGTATATATAAACCCTCTCCTGGTCAGCTACTCGTACATTTACTATAAATTTTTTAGATTAACCAGTAAATGTTGTAGTAGCTATAAAAGTAGACTGTTGCAATCTACGTATTAATCAAAACTTCAATGCAAAAATGATTATACTTAGACAAGCGCACGGTGGCGATTCCATCACATCATATAAAATTGCTATTAAACATGTGATCGAGTAATGTAACGTGCAACTACCTCATATAACTCGTTTAACCTTGAAACATAACCCGAGATCACTAGATCTTTACCAGGCATTTAAATTGGACCTAACGAGCCGTTGCAACCAGTCTCCCGACACAAATAAGCTTCTGAACTTCATATTACTGGTGGACGCTAATTGAATCGCTTACCGTTTTTGTCTTAAATGTTAGTAGGTGCGTTTTACAGTTTCTTTTAATACGTCGTGTTATATTATGCGTTCTTTATTTAATTAAGTTCAGTCTTTTCTCACACATTCTCCTGTCCTTTCTCATCTTCTTTGGATCATACACAGACTTTTGCTACATAAGAACTCTATATTACAGATAATGTTTTGATAAACCTAACGTGACAAACGAATCAACTGACCACCTGATGGTATGTGGTTATTGCAGGCCACGTGCAACTAACTTCAAAAAAAGAAGTTACAAAACTATCATATCTGAGGGCACAGATACAATAACTTCCAGACAAGCAGAATGTTATGTGTATTCTAGCTTACTATATCCTTCAGTTTGGAATAAATCAGTAGATACATGGCTGCAGAATTAGGTAAGATAGTGGTAACTGAGTAGACAGACTATCAGACAAAAAGGTAGTCATATTACGAGTAAAATTTGCCGGATTTTCTTTAATCGTCACATTTTGCAAATGGATTGACGATCGAAGTATGAAATTCCTTGCACAAGTGACGCTCCTTGACGTTGTCGGTCTCACTATTTTTAATCTGGAAATATAAGTAAAGTATACGTTCTATTGCTGGGCATAGGCCTCCTCTTATTTTTGAGAAATTTATAGAGTACTAAGTCTGCCGCGCCGAACCAGTGCATGCTAGCGGACTTCACATTTATTCGAAATATTTATATTATTCTTCACCGTAACGCACGTGGTAAATTAGCATTTAAAATTACAAGTAAAATTTTAATTGGTGCTGGCGGGGATCGAATTCGGAGTACTTGTAACGTACTGTGTAATTTACAGTGACCGCTTTCCCCAGAGCTACCACGACTCTGATCTAATATATTTATACCGATACCAGATGGACCGCTATGGATCAGATGGGCTATAAGAGATGTTTATACGGTTATTTATTTACAGTCTCAAGCTCTTGAGGGCTTTTCCTTATGTTGACGTTAAGGATACATATGTATACATAAATATATTAATATATAATTTTATATATATATATATATATATATATATATATATATATATATATATATATATATGTGTGTATATATATGAGGGGCTAATATAAAACGATGAGTTCTCAAACAATACAATACTCTGATATATATATTATGTCACGAGATGAGAATTAATTCGCTCGCCGCCTTTTAACTTTCCCTTATGTTACTTATATTTTCAGACAATAATTAAATACTAATTATATAAAAGAATTCACGGTTTTTTTTTATAATAAAAAAAATCACGTTGAAAATATTATTACTTACGTTTTTGCGAACACTAATAGATGTTGAGGTAAATTACCCTGAACTAATCTATTCCGTATGATAAGTAACCGAAGGCGCACATAAACATATTATACATATTCAAAATATTTTCTAATGAATACTTTTATGGTATTTCGTCATAGCAACACAGGAGAAACCACCACTCCAACTTGTCATCAATTTCATCACCAACTTAAAAAATATGTAGGACATTCGACTGAAATTAATACAGTAACACCAACACCAAATAGTTAAAAGAGGGAGGGTACCGATTATGTTTTTTTCCAACACTCAAATATGTTAAATTAAAATTTCTAGTGATAGTAGCACTATAGATTGAACTAAGGTTGCTCTCATAACATGTACTTAATTAAAGAGAAATGTATTGGTCGAGAGTGACGGCGTAAGAAAATCCACTACCCCTTATCATCTCGTAATTCCTGTGGATGTCGTAAGAGGCGACAGAAGGAAATAAAACAGGAATAAAAATAAAACAGGCAGCAGCATCTTCCCGGTAAAAACTTAAAAAAATAGTAAAAAAATTGGGGTTGTGATCCCGAATACCAAGCGTGGTAACAAAGGTAAATGTGGGGGACATTTACCTTTGTTACCACGCTATGCCGCAATCTATAGGGGTGGTTTATGCTCATCAGTGGACTTTTGATAGGATAGAATTTGATAGAATATTAGGGAAAACATAATTAAACAGTACATAATTTTAAAAGGCGATGAATTTTTAATTTAAACAGTCTCTACGACTCATTACTACATAACTATGTATGAATGTGCTGAGGTATAAGGATTTGAACTTTTAGAATTATTCTCGTTCCAAAAAATGTCGGAATTTTAATTAACAGCTCGAAACGTTTCATGCTAAAAAGTTACAGTTTGTTAATTAGATTGCTAATTAAAATAACCGATTTTAATATTATAATCATTTTCCATTCGCTTTTTAAACACTAACATAAAATCAATGAAATATTTTATGTCATCACAAGCTGTATATAATTAAATACAAAACGACCACTCATATTCGTTACTCAAATTTTAATATCTAGTTATAGTTCATAACTTAGTTAACAATGGCTTATATGAAAATTTTGTTTATTACTTAATTACTTAATAGCTAATGTTGTTACACAAAAAATCAATTCCGTTCATCGGAATATTTTTATACTTTGAAGTTTTTTCAGTGATGCTTTTAAAAGTTTATCGTTTCTTGTGCAAACTTCTATAGCAAAGGCATCAATAAACTTTCCACAAACTAAAGCAAGAATGTGTTAATAGTTTAGGCATATATTTAGGTTTAATTTTTCCCAAACTAAATAGGAATTACGGAACAACCTCCAAGCTGTCAATACTTAGTCAATACTTTAACTTTCGAGGCTCGGGGGTGAAACACGGCCAACTTTCTGACTTAGAGTTGCTTCTGAAATTTTCTTACAACGAAAACCCAATAATTGATTTTGGCCTGTCACGGGATTCGAATCTACGACTCCATGGTCAGCAGTTGTGCTTACGACCACTAAACAAACGAGGCAGCAGTTTCATTATCAGTTCAGGTCGTAGTTTCGTTTGTACGATGCAATCGAAGTGGAGGAGGGGCAAGCAAAATACATCTAAACTAAAAGAAAAGAACTATAAATAAATATAATGTAAGTAAACAGACCACAGATCAAACACCTTAAGACCTATGTCTAAACAGTGCAACAACTAAAAACAAAGAAAACTCCTTTTTTCTTGGACCTCATGTCTGTCAGGCGTTGCTTTGGAGCAGGTGATTTTATTGAACTTAATAAAAAAGACATCAACGCGTACGTACAGAATGTCGTAATAATTATTACATTTAATTGTTGTCCTGATTAAGCGTCGTGAGTCTTTTTCCATCACTTTTCGGCTTTTCTAAGATTTCCACTCCTAGAATTGACACTGCCTTAACTTAACTTTTTTCCGTAAAGTCCTACTGATAAGTTACTTCTCTCTCTCTAACTGTTTCGGTCACAAAGAACAGTGCAGTTCAGACACTACTAATAACTTCAGGTTTAAAGTGAGAACCAGTATAACTAACTATATACTGTGACGCATTCCATGTTGGCCATCGAAGGTGACAACGAATATGTCGCCTTTGCTTGAAGTTGTTGGCAGCTGTTAATGGGGTGCAGTAACCATTTACCATCAAGTGGATTGAAAGTCCAGTAAAATAACTATCTAGTAAGTGCAAATTTAAGTGTAGCGATGGTAAGTTATTTTAATTGATTTTATTCGCTGTCTCACGGCTGTCGTTCGTTAAATTTTACTATGAGTGCGCAACAACTAATAATGTTAATTACGTCTCAGGAGAGGAAGTGCTTAGCAGTAGGATGTTTATAGACCGTTACTTTACTTCTTTATAAAGTCTTAAGTTTATTGATATAAAGTCGCTTATAGCCGATTGACATGTATTAAGTAGTCAATTAATTAATTAAATTTAAAGTAAATTTCAAGCCTCTTAATCCTCCTGGCTGACAATGGTAAAATTTATTTTCTGTTGCTTGAGAGATATTTTAATTTATTAACTACTTTTTCAATTATTTTCAGTAACGTGCCTGCCCCACGATACTTTTTGATATATGCACTAAGTTGGAAAAATAAACAATAGTTTTGATAACTTAACTTTAACTTAAAATTTAATAGCTTCTGAAGTCTATTATGTGAAAATCATTTCATTCCGTATTAAATTATTAGTGATAATCAGTACAATGGAACCCTAGCAACGCGTACGCGTATGCAAACGCGCATTTGACTTATAGATTTTCAATAAAATCTATAAATCAAGTGCGCTATTTTTTATTTAATAGTATATAACAATCTAGTGGCTTAGTTTTAGAATTTTTAGATTAAAGTAAAACAATTTTTTAGATTATTTTGCTCTTGTAATAATAGTATATTACATGATTTTATTGACTGCCTCGTTGGTCTAATGACCATAAACGCGGCTGCTGCTCATGAGGTCTCGGATCCGAACCTCGGGTCAAGTCAAATAAAAACAGTTATGGAGTTTTTTTTGTTAAGAAATTCTTAGGAGCAGTCCGGAGTCAGAAAGTTGACGGTATTTAATCCCCGTGCCTCGAAAAGCATCTTAAGCCGTTGCTTCTGCACCTGATCTCTCTCCGATCGTGTCGCATCGCCGTCCTTTCGGACTATGAGAGTGAGGGAATAGAGAGTACTGTGCAATTGTGCTTGCGCATATACTCGAGTACTTTAAGCCTGTCCTGCGCAGATGGCTATTCTCTGTTGAGACTGGCCCCCAGACCGAAATTTGGTCTTGAGGACTTTATTACATGATTTTATTTATTATTAGATGCTGCCTGCACCAATGCACTTTGTTCAATATTTTGGTACAACTACCTTAATACACTTATTCGTACAAGACCATAGGATTTTAAACATTATTTAGATTTCTGTGTACAAGGCAAATAAACTTATTTCTACTATACCCATGACATCAAAAACTATTACACTAACAATTAAAATCTTTACAACCATAATAACATAAAGCCAATGTATTAGAATAGCGTGTGTGATTACAAATTACAGTCAGCAACAATGGTCAAATGTCAAATCAAAAGCATCATCTGTCGATCATTAAAAAGTTATAATTTACGCAGCGAAAGTACTCGCGGCGGCGCTTACGATACTTAAAACACAATCGAATAATCGCATCCTCTATTACGAAGTCATTACTGTAAACAAAAAATCGATTATGATCCACTTATACTGTGTAACTAAAGATTTCCTGAGACACAAGACTAACTATAGCCCTCGGCACCGTTCGAGTTGATTTCTTTGAAACATACTTTTACAAAAAAAATACAGTTCATAGCTTTTCTAATATTCTCTACTTAATTGCTAATTTAACATATGTTTAGCGGTGTAGTGAAACACCGTAAGCAGGCTTGCACTAACTAAAACTACTGACACTAACAATACACAAAATAATACAAAATATATATATATATATATTATAAAAATCAATTGCTGTCCGTTAGTCTCGCAAAAACTCGAAAATGGCTGGACCGATTTTGATGAAAATTTTTGTGTGTGTTGAGTGTTACCCTGGATGGTTTAAATTTCCAATTGGACTCGGTAGGTGGAGCTGTTGACGATCTCCGAAAATCACCATTGCAAAGCCAGTGAGGATCGCTAGTTTCTATATAATTTATGTAAAATTAAAAAATTCGTTATCTACACTACAGCAACGTGCAGCAACTTTCCCCATCAGTGTCAATTTTTTAAATTTATGAAGACACATATGCTAGACAATGGATTATTGAAGGCTCTTCTTTTATTTCTTTTTCTTTACTAATCCATAGCCATTTACTGTTGGACATAGACCTCTCTCATTATTATGAGAATTTATGGTAATTATCAAGCTTAGTAAATGGGTCGGCCATCACAGTACCTACGTTTTATATCTTTTTATATCCTGTCGCTAGTCTGGATATTTCACATCTTTCATAAACGAATCATTTATTTCTACATCAGTTGTTTTCTGCCAATTCTTTTTTTTTACTATTTTCCATACAACTGATGTGTTTAACGATCTTACAATTGTTAAATGATGTTACAATCTTGAACTTCAAATAAAAAAAGCTACAGGTGCGTTGTCCCTTCTGAGGATAAGATGGAATTGCTATACAGTCTGTAATTATACTCGCTCTGTATACCCTTCAGACAAAGCAGCACTGCTATGTTCCGGTCCAGAAATGGGTAATATAGGTCTTGGGTACAGGTTTGTCTAATACCTACCCAGACAGTCCTTTTTTTTATAGAATAGGGTGATAAATGAGCACACAGTCCACCTGATGGTGAGTGGATGATGTGGCCCATAGACATCTACATTTATCCTCAATTAAGAATCAAAAAGCAGATGCGTTGTCACCCCTGAGGACTAAGATGGAATGCCTCTTTTCCAGTAAAAAGGGTCTCCGGTTCTCTACACTCACCATACGAAACACAGCAGCATGAAGCTGCTATTTTACGCTGGTATTCTGTGAGAGCGTGGTCCTACCTCGGTCGAGCCATTCGTGCTACAACTATAATATAGCTGCAGCGTGGCTCTACCACGTATAAAATTTCCTAAGCAGGAAACTATCCTACCACCTTGTAACTTCATCAGCTCAAATACAAAGATTGAAATAATAAGAATAAAAAGAAATAAGATGTTAAGACTGCTACTTTAAAATATTTCATTCAATGATAATTAATAAAGAAATAATGGTGCAATTAACATAAAATGTACCAGCAAATAATATTGTAAAACAACGAATAGACAGATAAATCTTGTTAATAAACCATATTATTTTATACATGTGTAGATCTAATAGCCCAAAAAAGATTGCGTGCTTAAATAATTCAGATAGCAATTTCGGCAATTCATATTTGCGGGTAGCACTTTAAGACGACTTGGGCAATTACACATGAACTTTCATTCACACGACTAACCGAATGAAAGTCTATAGTTATTATCTTTTTTCACATAATTATTTATTACCCGTGTTAGGCCGCCGTAAGGGAATCTACTACCCATATTATGTGCGATTTACAAGAAATTTTCTTCCTCGCACAACTTCCTTGTGGAATCGACTACCACCAGCGATTTTTCCGGACCGATACGACTTAGGGACCTTCAATAAAAGAACCTATTCTTTATTTAAAGGCCGGCAACGCATCTGCAAATCCCCTGGTGTTGCAGTTGCTCATGGGCGGCGGGATACACTCACCATCAGGATGTCATAAGAGACGATAGAGGCAAACTGTAATAAGAGATGGGCAGCAGCATCTTTCTATAACAACTCAAAGTACATAATAAGAAACTGCGGTTGCCAACCCGCCCGCCGAGCGTGAAACTATGGCGAATATCTATGAGGCAATCTATGGCGGAGACCTATGTTCTGCTGTGGACTTGTGATGGAATATAATAATGATGATGATTATAATGATATATCATCATCATTATATATTTATATAGTGTTGACGAAAATTACGGTTTTGGCGGTGTAAGAATATCCACTACCCCATATTGTGCCATGGGTGTCGTAATAAAGAGGCGACAGAGGGAAATTAAAACAAGAGATGGGCAGCAGAATACTAATAACAACTGAAAATAAAAAACTTCGGTTGCCTACCCGCTTGCCAAGCGTGTCAACAATTGCAAAATCCTCTCTATGAGTAAAATTATGGGGGAGGCCTATGTTCAGCAATGGACTTTTATAGGATGGACGGATGGACGGATGGATGGAAAATGAAACAAATAATTGTTGATCGTTTACATTTCAGTTGACTGTCGTAATGTCCTTTAATTCAAAACTTTACTTAATTTTAAAATTAATTAACGAAGAAAGAAGAACAAGGTAGGACTCGTTTGTATCAGGGACTTGTGAACCATCCCTGGTGATACCAAAAGGTCGTAAACGTACCATTCGTCATATTCATATATGTACATATTATATGGGGTTATTTACTGCTACGAGTAAAATATACCCATTTACGTATAATGCATAGATAAAATTATTTTAAAGGAAAGTAATGCAACGTTGAATCTTATGATAAACGCAAATTGTAATCGCCTCATGCCTCCGACTTCAAAGATTCAGTCACGTCCCAACTTCTCACTTAGCAACGACTCTCAACACTTGCTAAGCAATCTTGGTTTAGCACTTTACCTTTTATTTCCAAAGCCTAAAAGTCAAAGTCCCTTAATGTGATATCTATTGGTTTGCCTAGATTCTAGTTAAGTCAATACAGTCGTTCCGCACTATATAATCGTTGAAGAATTTCTAGGATTGCTTTTCAAAATATAAAACTTTCGACGTAGAACCTAGTGAAAATAAAATAGGTATATCGCTGTGCTGTTTTTTATTGTTTTTAGATTGTAGAAATAAATTGTATGCAATTGTTAATAATTAAAAAAAAAGTATATATCTTACTTTAAGTTTATCTAATCCGAATGTCAAAAATAAATACAAACTAATGATATAAAATCCACCTTTTGTTTTCAAATTATATAAAGAGTGTCTTTAAAGACTTACTTAACGTATATTAAATAAACATTTCACACATTTCACAAACATAGTTTAAGCCTTATTCGTACTATCAATATCAGTCCCGCGTTGCGTGTTGAAACTGTCATCAATTACTTCAAGCTTTTTTAATATTATGTCTGTCTGTCTGTCTGTTCAAATTTAACATTAAAGTATAATTTTTAATTATTTATAAATCAGCTAGAAGATTTTTTAATTTAAAATTATTTCACTAATTTTTCAAATTACTTTTTTGAAAGAGCAACATGAATTACATAAAAACGAAAAATGCAGTCACAATTTATTATGTTGTCCCACGACAATTTTATAACTGGTCATTTTACTGATTAAAACAAAAATAAATAATTCGGAAGGTTTTTGTTGTTGTCTAATTTTCAGTGTTTCTTATTTGGATGATTCCAATTAGAAGTTGCAGTATTTCGATTTAAAAGAACAGATGAAGACTTAATTAAAGAAAGAAACTTTACAGAAAACATAATTTGAAATGTTCTTTAATACAAAAGATAATTTAATGAAGAATGCCGAGAGAAGTTAACTGCCACAAATTAAGATTAACTTAATTTATTGCAGGTAACTTCATGATGTATAACATGCACGTCGATTACTGCATCATAAACTTCCGGATATTGTGAGACGATAAAAACTAATACATTCTTAAAATTAACTGCTAATAACTACGTGTTGTGCTTTGTTACGCCAATTTTATTATTCGCGTAGATATTATGAAAATCCGATAGTTATATTTTATGTCAATCAGATTGTTACATGTAAAACGTTTATTTCTCTTACCTTGGGTGTAATTAGTAGTAGAATTAAAATAACATTAAAGTACTTGGTACTTGAATGTTATTTTAATTCAATTTACATATAATAATATATCTTATTTACATATTCTTAATTTTATGTACTTTATATTTTTAATTGCATCGTGTTCATATTTCTAGCCCTAAAACCGCTGACAGAAGTTTTCATTTTAGTTTTTTATTTATGTTTATTTATTACAAATAGTTACAACATCATAACAGTTCAAGACCAAGATAATGCTATAACAAAAAAAATTGACACATAATTATTTACATATGTGAAATATATGTTATTATTTAGTAAAATAATCATAAAAATTTCTACACTTTTGACGCCGTCTTCGGCATAATATTTTCGATCTAACGTATATGGGATAGCTACGTGTCATTATTAAACCATATAAGCTCTACGTATTTTTCTTAGATGTCTCTTTCGACACACACGGGACGAGATATAATTATGCAGTAATTGTTCGCCTACATCACAACCGTGCTCCGTATTTTTCTAGATAGATAATATTTTATAATCTTTACTAAATATATACTTATGTTCATTTTATATTATTTAAATATTTGAGGATATGGTGAAATCCGCAACACATATTGGAGCGGCGCAGCGAACTAATTGCTACAGAAAAGAAAGGAGGCCTCTGTTCTGTAACTTTTTTAACTTTAAATGTATATGTAGTCTACATGGACCAACGTAAAGCGATGATAAAGTCGTACATTCTAAATCTTACTCGTATGTCCTATTACAATATTTAAACATCCCGCTCTTATTACACTTTTTGGCATCTGGCTAAAACTTATGTAAGTATTATACTGACGACTTGGCAGAATATTAATTTACTAAGATTAAATATCAACATAATAGGAATTTTATATATTAATAGCTGGTACCCACTACGTTGTTGTCGCAAAGGAAATAATTATGAAAATACCGTTTTAAATTTGGAAGAGTTAAGTTTGGTTTAATTAGGAATGATAAATCACTCATTGAAGTTGAATGATATATAACTTTTAAATAAATTTGTTGGTACGATACGCGCATCACCTACTGTACTTCATATAAGTTAATTGCATTATGCCTATAACCTTTGCGCAAATGCAAGCAATAAGTTGACAAAGTTTTTCCGCAATGTGATTGAACGGTATAGCAGCCCATAAAATACGAACAAATAAAAACTATTTTTATATATATTAGATAACAATAGAAAATATATAATAAATAAAACGTAAATGTTCCTTTCTTTTATATTTATTCAAAATGTTAAATCTCCCGTTTGCTTTGAATATTTTACACAACGTTGCATTCGAATATGCACACGTTTTATTTTTAATCTATTACTGGATAAATACCTTATTATTAACACGTTCATGAAGCGTTTCTTGAAATAGGTACTCATCCCAACACGCTGTGGGTAGGCGAGTTGATAAATGGAGTCGATACTCTCGCAATGATTTGTATACTCGTTTGTATTTGGAAAACGTTGCAGGTACATTATGGGAATATATATATATATATATATATATATATATATATATATATATATATATATTCTCATAGGGTTGTAACCCCTAGGGTTGGCTCAACGAAGAAAGCACTACGCTCTCACTAAATACTAGCATAAAACAACAGCATAATGTCCAGTCAGACTAGTTTTTACTGTGTCAAAGTATTTTTAGTCCTCAGAGATGAGGACGCATTTATATTTTGACACTTCACCGATAATGGATATAAGTGTTTTTGGGCCACAGCATCCATATACTTGTTAACAGTGTAGTGTAATGTTAGGTTAACAATGTAATAAATTGTCCTCTTGTTTTTGAACAGAGAAAACGTTTTTAATATTTATTTTATCTAAACGAAAATCAACAAAATTTATGTGTTTATGTTTCAAGCAAATATTGTTTATAGTATTATTACGACCGGTGATTCAATAGTCGGTACGCAGAAGTATATATAACATGACTGCCTAGTAACATTTACCGTAAACCGTGAAACGTTACCTTCATTGATTAAATTAATGTTTAGGTAACGAGTATTAATTAGATATGATCGATAACGAAGCTTGGTGTATAAACTTTATATACCATAACTACATACTCTATACAGCTCTCGACTTCTAATAACAGATTGTAATTCTAGAGTTGCTTTGATTGACTCTATAAACCGTGATGGCTTATAGAGCTCTCTAATAGGTTTTTTACGTGGTCGAGCCACGCTGCAGCTATATTATGGTTGTAGGATGAATGGGTCGGCTCGACCGGGGAAGGACCATGCTCTCACAGACTACCAGCGTAAAATAGTAGCTCAATGCTGCTGTGTTTCGTATGGTGAATGTAGAGAACCGGAGACCCTTTTCACTGGAAACGAGGCATTCCATGTTAGTCCTCAGGGGTGATAACGCATCTGCATTTTGATTTTTAATTGAGGGTAGATGTAGATGTCTATGGGCCACAGCATCCACTTACCATCAGGAGGACTATGTGCTTGTTTGTCACCCTTATTCTAAAAAAAATACAAGAAGTACATAACTATATTTTGTAAGATCTTTACAGGATTTGTGGAAAGATGTTAGGATTTATAATATATAATATATAAAAATATTAAACAGTGGAAGGGCGCTAGCCTTAGAATTTACACGCCACGCGAACAATCAGATTTAGGTCTAAGATTTTACTCGGTAGTGAATAAAGCGATCATGAAAAATCTGCACATCTCTGGAAAAAAAACATTTTCTTCTTCTGTTAATTTCATCAACTCGCACTAATGCTGCGCTGCGTGCTCTTCCCACCTTCATGGCCCGTGCCCGACTGAGAGGCGTTTATAGTCTGTTACTTTTTTGCTTTTACACTTAAAATTAAGATTCTTTGTAAATTATTAGCCTAACTTCAAGACCTCTTGCCGGTAGGTGGCATAAATGTAACAAGTGCGCCATGCGAAATACATGAGTCTGCAATAAAGATTATCGCCGATATTTCTCAAACTTTAAATGCTACCGTGTACTTTATAATCGCGAATCAAATCTAAATCTAAGAATTATTTATCAGATAATTTATTCGAGATTTTTAAATACCTTTTTTAAAGTGGCAATCGCCACCGTATAGTGGCAGTGTAGAAATATGCACTACCACATATCCTCCTGTGGGTTTTGTGACAAGAGGTGACAAACCATGATAATATGAGAGCTTTATTTGCGTAATCGCGTACGACCCATACGGCGACAAGGTAGACCGTCGCAAAAAGGTTTCATATGTGACACTGCAATCAGTATTATAAAACTTTCAAAGACGAGATAATAACCATAGCAAAAAATGAGAAACGTGAAAATATCTACTTTTAGTTCAGGGATGATAACAAAAATTTATTATTACCTACATTATATTATTAGCAATGTGATATTAGAATGCCTTGAAAATATTTTGTATTAAATTGAAGATAATAATTGAAATGTAAGAACATTGAAATTTCTGCTCGTACGTTTACAAATTTATTGTGCATAGTAGATGAAATATTAATTTTTTCAAGGTTTTTGCAATAAAAGTCTGAATCAACGTGCATGCTGCAACAAGTTATTCAAACATTATTTCTTCCTGCAGGACTATTTACGGACTAATAAAGCAGGATTAGAAGTTACAGCGATTCCCAGCATAAATAGTGGCTTGAAAACTCCGTTAATCGAGTTTGCTCTACCAAAATAAAGAATCTCCACATTATTTGTTTATATATATATATATATATATATATATATTATTTACTATAGGTACAAAGATTTTTGTCTTTCCATTAAAAGTTAGCTTGCTATATTTAGCCGACTTTAAAAAAAGAGGAGGTTTACAATTTCGAATGTATGTTCTTTTTTTGTATTTTACGCGGTATCTTCGGTAGTTGTGAACCGATTTTAATGATTCTTTTTCAGTCGTATATGTTATATTTCAGTGTAATTTCATATAAATTTAGAGAAAATATTCCACCCTAATAGTGTGAAATAGGGGATGAAGTTTTAATGTAACCATTTAGACGACATTGAGATTGTGATATTTCTTATTCCACTCAAAAAGGTAAAAAAAATAACTTTTAATAAAAGTAAAAGCCAACTTCAAAGAACTAAAAAGAATAAAATAATATCACGTTCTGAAGTCGGGGCTCTTATTCTTCTATGCACCAAAAAAACCTCTTGAGGATAGGTTTTCATGTATATTAGATGTATTTGCCATTCTAGCATAATAGTGAAAATTTGGCATTTTGTGGTCGAGTTGTTAAAAAAGAACGCAAAATCGGTTAGATTTTTCAATCACATGGGTCGAGTCAGCGTGTCGAGTATATTAAATTTTATATTATATTTAAATTATGACTATTTTCTCAAACCACATTTTAAACTAAGTTAAATCTGCCAAGATAAAAAAGGGATACTCTATTTAGTAATATCAAAATCTCGTGAAAATGCTATATATTTTGCCAAAGTTAAACAATTACCGTTTACTTAAACATAAACTTCACTTGAGACAAAACGAAATGCCGCAGCTAGCAGATAATTTCATTAGTGATAAGCTATGTGGACGTAAGAAAAATAAGGCGAGTGAGATAATAGCAGATAGTACCTTCATTATTTGTAACTTTACTTAGGACTAAAAGTTTTATGTACTACTTATAAGTTAGTGTAAAATGTTACTAGATAATAGATATTATATATATTTTTTGTGCATAACCACAGGCCGGACGTTCGTTTATTTTTATTTACTTTAAACTTAAAGGTACATAGGGCGGACTTAATGCCATGTAACATTTTCTATGACTCGACCCTGGGTGATAAAGCTTTTATGAATATTTTCGCTATTTCAGGATAGTTTTGTTATATTCATATGAAAAAAAAATATAAATCTTGTTTATGAACCATTAATATATTATAAAATTACAACAAACTTTGTCCCAGCGATTATTCTCAGCCTTCCATGAACATTAGCACCGTTAAGGTTAAAGATCAGAATAATTGTATTGTATTATTCCGTTTCGTGTATTACAAACAATCTTCGTTCACGCAATCCTCCGTTTAATGAAATATGCAGTAAAGTAAGTCATTAAATCAATATACGTATATATCCATAAGGAACAGAAATAAGTCGGAAACAATACACCAAAATTATCACTTTCTACGTCCGTATCCACAATCGCCTGACACTTTCGCGGAAACGTGCATAAAACGATTTCTTAATCGATTAACGCCAAAACGGTAACGTCCACGAATGTAGAATAATCAATTTGGAATCATATTTAGATTAAGAAAGCACAGAAAATCGATTATAATTTTTTAGGATATGAGGTGATTTCAATGCTGCCATGATGTGTGCTCTACTATTTGCAAAAAGTAAAACAGGTGAAACATTTTAGTTACTTTATCAGTGAGTAATAACGTGATATGCGCCTACTTTATTAAATATTCATTAAGCGTTGGTGAATTTTTCAATATTCACAAATATGTACAAATTAATAAAATTTATAATTAACAGAAATGTTACATAAGTTTAATAGTAGCATAAAAAACATAATTTTAGACATATATACAAGAAAAATATATTATGTCATTATACGACATGAATAAATTTTTACTACTTATTAGTAAATGTGAAAAATTACTGGAGAGTATAGCATGAAGTTACCTACCAAAGATATTACGATTTAAAAGCTATTTTTATTTAATTAGATTTTTCATAATAATACTGTTAATATATAATTAATGACTTACCTTCGCAAGTACAATACTGGCAAGAAACTTGCAGAAATTTAAGAAAAAAAATGTTTTGACACAGGAATTCTAAATTCAAAACACAATTTTCACTGATCTTTTTCAGTTTAGCGCAACGTCGCTCGCGCTGCGGACGGACATCGAGCGGTCGCGCACGCACCTTTACAAGCTCGATTCGCGAGTGCCGCGCGGCTTCTTATGCTCGCGTTTATACGTTGACGAGATCAGGGTGCGTGCACTTTCGCCGTTTGATGCTGGGAACCTGTGACAGGGTAGAAGCTTTTGGTTTGTCCTATAAATACATTTCATTCCGAACTGAAAGCGCAACGTAGACTACAATGCCTCAAATTGCTGAGTAATTGCCTAGAGTTCTTCAATTATACAAATAAATAAAATAACTAGAACGATATTATGAATATGTGCGAGCAACCAAATTCGATCCCTTCAAACTACTGAAAATGTCAAATTCAATTATTTAAAGTGATTTACAACGTGCTGGAAAATATCGTGAGGAGATAGGCTTGTCTGAGAAATTATCCGAGGACATGTGAAATTTGCCAACAAGGGCAGTGCGGCAGACTCTTTCCTGATCCAAAACTCTCTCAGAATAGAAAAGCTTTTTTTAGAGTCATAAAAATGTTTTTTTTTTTTTATATAGCATGCAAGCGAATCGAGAGCATCGTAGTGCTGGTAACACTAAAATCCACAGTAAATGATTTTAAGCACATGATAAAGGAAACGGCTAAGAATGACGGCTCCGTGGCGCAAAGGTTTAGCAATAAGTTACAGCGCACGGGTTCAAATCCCACGGAACAAGTGTTTGTGTGGTCTATAAATAATTATTCCGGATTTGGATGTTAGTCCTTTTATGTTAGTCATAAAGTACTAAATTACTAACATTAAAGTACTAGGTAGAATGTTAGGATGTTAGTCATTTATGTATGTAAACTGCCTCCACGATACAGCAAAAGAAAATTACAAATGTGAAATATTTCTAGAACAAACAAAAGGTCTGTTTGTAAAATAGAAGTGAAGCAGCAAGCGTACTAAAACTTAAAGGCTATATGTATTCTTTAATTTTTAAAAGATTAATTAAAAATATTTAAAAATTGAAGAACACCTATGCCCTACAGTGAGACGGCTATGCGCTATTAACTTGTTGTCTTAGAATGTCATATTTATACTAAACATTCTGATATAATCCCCATACGTACTCCAAAACATTCATAAAGTTTTGCAGTTGTACTAAAATAAAACTAATAAAATGTGTCGTGTGTATTGGCGGCGGTAATGAGGCATTCTATCTTATTCCTCAGGGGTAACAACGTAATCTACATTTTGATTCCACGTCGAAGATAGACGTAACTGTCTATGGGCCACAGTAGCCACTTACCATCAGTTGGACTGTGCTCGTTGGTCACACTTAATTTTCTTTTAAATCCCGTGTCTGTCGCATACACAGCATCATCTTCCTAATAACAGAACTCAAAATATTAAAAACTGTGGTTGCCAACTCACCTGCCAAGCGTGACACTTATGGCAATCCTCCCTCCTATGAGCTAGATAGCTCATAAGAGGGAGGATTGCCATAGGTGGAAGAGGCCTATGTTTAGGGGTAGACTTTTCATAGCCTGGAATGAATTAATGTTCATACGCGCCTGTTTTATCGCCTCCCTATTTTATTTATTGCGAAAGTAATAAAATAGTTACAAGCTCTCTATTAATATTAATACAAGTCTTGAATAATTTTATAATTGCAGACAGTAAATAGAAAAAAGAAATATTGCAGCAATTAATTTTATGACTTTTATCATGGCACTTAAAATAGACAAAGACGAACTCTATTTTATATAATCAGATACTTAAATTAATGTTTTGCTATATGTTGCGGTCATGAAATAGTTCATTACTTTTTTCAATAATGTCATTGACCTTCAAAAATCATCAACGCACTTTTCGTAATATAAATGGCATCTAGAATTAAGAAGTTGTACCAAGTATAATAAATCAATCTATACAAATAAACAAATAAATAAAATTTAAGTGTCTGTTAATAATGTCAAAATAAGAGCTTTTGACTAATTGCATATGAAATTATATACGGTACTTATAACAAAAACACTTTTTTTTCTGTCTGTCTGTCTGTATGTCTGTTTGTTCCGGTTAATTTCTAAAACGGCTGGATCAATTTTGGCGGGACTTTCACTGACAGATAGCTGATGTTATTTAGGCTAGAGTAACTAAGGCTACTTTTATTTTAGAAAAAGAATTAGGGATCCGAGCAAAAAAACTAAAACCCTAAATTACACCCGGGTGAAGTCGCGGGGAACAACTGTTCTAGTTGTTACTAGCTAGTAATAAATAAAGTTAAACAAGTTTATTATATAAAATTCAAGCAAAGCAATCATAATTTAACCTCGGGGTAAGTTACTTTGAATTCATCGGCACCTCTCATATCGCGCCCGCGGCGGAGAAAAATATCGCAAGGAAACCTGAGAGCTGAGAGAAGCAAAAAATATTTCAAAGCCATAAGAAATCTCCAAACACGCATTGCATCAAAGTAACGAACTATTTCAACGCTATAACTTCATAATTATCATCATCATCTCCATCATCAACAACAAAAGTCCGTAATAATCCACTACTGGTCACGGGACTCTCCCGTTTTAGGAACGATTTTCAAAAACGAAAAACGAACGGAAGATTTTTTTGTCATAATCGCCATGATTGGCAAGTGGGTTGGCAATCGCAGTACCAGACAGTGGCAACTGAACTGACAGTCCACCTGGTGGTAAGTGGCTTTTGAAGTCCATGGACACCTGCAGCCAACTTCAAACAAAGAAGTCTACAGATGCGATGTTACCTCTGAGGACTAAGACGGAATGGCTCACAACCTGTAATTATACTTGCTCTTTATGTTTCTTACTTACTCTACGTTATTTTATATTTTAGAATTGAAGTTCGTAATCGTGTTTACTTTAAAAGGCTAAAATTATTAGCCCATCAAAACACTTTGTTGACATTAGGCATCATCATTAGATTGACTACTGATCTAAAAGTGCACGTGTTGGTGGGTAAGTCGCTATGACTGTAGTAAGATCGTCACACACGACGACACGACACGAGACGACACACACACACACACACACACACACAAATGCGCGCGCGCGCGCGCACGTACGCACGCATGCACGCACAAACATACACGCACGCACAAAAACACACGCACGCACGCACGCACGCACGCACGCACGCACTCACTCACACGTTACAAAGCCATATTCCAACAATCCATTGTTTCTTTTTAACTTGTGATAGATTTAGACTAGTATTTTTAGCATTCTCATCTTTTGATTAAAGCTAACTTCAGAATATTACCAAATATTTCTTAATATCTAAAAATTTCTTGTACACCTAGTCAATGTCATATCAGTCTACTTACTACAGTCTTAACGGTAAAAAGTAAACTCATACGAGGCTGGAAACTGCCTACAGCTTTTCCATCCAATCATTATTATTTAAGTTATGCTTAATTAAACGTGGTCACAGGCATTAATATCGATTTGCGCGGCAATTTATGTATGCGTTTTCGTTGTAAGACAACTTTTGACAACTTTCCTTCAATTATTATGTAAATACTAACAAACCAAAGGTGCAATATATATTATATAGATAAAAATCAATTGACGTGCGTTAGTCTCGCAAAAACTCGAAAATGGTTCGACCAATTTTGATGACATTTTTTGTTTGTGTTTGAGTGGGTGGTTTAGATTCATAATGGGACCCAATAGGTGGCGCTGTTGTTGAGATCCAGAAATCACGGGGCGGATCGTTAGTGCTATATAAAAAATAAATTCAAAATTTATGTTCAATATAAAATTAAAACTCTTTGTGTGTACATATCGCCATCAGTGATCTAAAAATATAACCGTTGCGACGAACACATAAAATAACATAACACTCATGTTGTTCATTCTGACTTTATCCATTTTATTGTTAGCTACACATATCTATTATATTATTAACTACAATATAATAATCTTTTCCGTAACATAAATTTGGTCCTTCAACAAAAAATCAACGGCGAAAAATTTGTATCTAAAGTAGAAAGAAAAAAAAGTTTCATCGTTGTGGATTCAAGTCTCAAATACGACAAGGTCGGTAAAATATCATATAAATATTACTCTCAACTTATTGCTGACTATAAACATAAAGTCAGGCAATAAGAAACGATACATTCATTTTAAACTACTTTCATATTCATCGAAATCGATCATGAAAACACAAAACAATTACGAATATCTAGTAAATTCTGAAGAAAAGCGAAATCAACTTATGAATATGGTTTCATAATAAAATAAAATAGTAGCAAAAGGTTAAAGGAAAGATTACTAGAATTATCTATTTGATAACAAATGCAGAACAGCAAACTACATAGACATAACAGATATTAAAGTAAGAAGGGAAGAATTGAATAAATTTATGGCAAAATTTGACGATATTCAAACGGAAATTGAAATGCTAGAAATTGATACTGAAAACGCCGAAATTCATGAATTAGAAAGGATGGCAGTAGAAAACAAATATTACATGACGATGACAGTATGTAATAGCTCTGCTATTACATACCGTCTTGTGAACAAGCATGAGTTTTATGACCAAGAAGGCTACTCCATGGGCCTATGACTGAAAAAGACAAAAACAGAAATTAGATATTCCGTACCTAATTTATGTTTTTAGAATTAACACATTTTGGAGGAGAAATTCAAGAATGGCCATCCTTCAAAAACATTTTTGAATGTGTTACGGATGGTGGAAATGTTCCTACACTACAACGCCTAAAATATTTGAAGTCTTCTCTCCGAGGTGAAGCAGCCAGTCTAATTAACTCTTTATTAATAACTGAGGAAAATTATAGATAATCTTTGAATATCCGTAAAAGTAGGTATGAAAACTTTCATTTAAATAATTTGAATAGGTCTTTACCTATGAAATTGCCGTTCTGCAGTACTGGCCATTTCAAATCAAAATAATTTTTGTTTGGCTAAGAATTCTAATTTCAAATTAATATTATTAATTAGCGTTATGTTTTCATCGTATTTGAATCTTATTCGGTATCATGGATACGTTAAAAATTCGAGTAATTATGGAATATGAGTACCGTCGTGGCAGCAACGCGGCACAAGCGTCACGCAACTCAACGACGTTTACGGAGCGAATACCAAAAACGAACGCATCACCAGTTATTGGTTTGCCCGCTTCCGTTCTGAAAATTTCGACCTGAAAAATGAATGCGTTTGGTCGTCCTAAAACTTTGGTCGACAATGACGATTTAAAAGCGATTGTGGAAGCTGATGATACTCAATCTACGGCTGAATTAGCAACAGATTTCGACGTTAGCATCAAAACAATATTGGTCCATTTGCGTCAAACTGGCAAGATAAAAAAGCTTGACAAATGGGTGCCCCACGAACTCAATGATCGCCAGCGCGAAGTACGCGTCGAGACGTGCCTTGCACTGCTCACAAACGAAGGAGTTTTTAACCGCATTGTCACCTGCGACGAAAATAGGATTTTGTTAGACAATCACAAGCTCTCAGCAAGTCGGTTGGATCCTGGTTCAGCACCTAAACAATGCCCTAAACGAAAACTTACGCCTATAAAAGTGATGGTCACTGTTTGGTGGCTTAGCGCCGGTGTGATTCATCACAGCTTCTGGTAAGAAGTTTGGTAAAACGGTATGAGCATTACTGCAGTTGTGTACTATGAAGAACTGAACACAACGATGGACAAGTTCGCACATCTCCAACCAGCTTTGGTCAATCGCTCGTCCTCGCTGCACAACAGACGGTCTCCAAGTTAAATAGCTGGGGTTGAAAGCTCTCCATCATCCGCCGTATTCACCAAACCTTGCCCCTACAGACTTCTACTTTTTCCAGAATTCGAATAACATTATGGCGGGAAAGAATTCAATAACCAAGAGGCAGTACAAAATGCCTTTGAAGAATTTGTTGCCTCCCGTCCAGCTGATTTCTTCAAGAAGGGCATCAATAAACTACCAATGCGTAGACAAAGATGTATTGATTGCAATTTTAAGTGCTGATTTACCACGTACTTGGCGATGAAGGAAAACATCGTAAGGAAACCAGCATATCTGAGAAATAAGAAAAAAAAACATGTGATGTCTTCGAAAATATTTATAGTTTACCAACACGCATTGAGGCAGCGCGGCGGACATTTCCTAGCCCTAAAACCCATTTTGAAATGAGAGGAGGCCTGTGCCCAGCTGTGAGACGTATATAGGTTGTTACTTTATTTTTACTTTACATACGGAAGTAGCTGTTTTACTTTGACAGCCATTTCGTTCTCCTCCATTTCTGACGTCTTTTAATTTATAATTGAGCTCCATAAAATAAATTCTAATTAACACGTGTTCCCCTTTACTCAGGTTCGAACGTAAAAGCCTTGCAATTGGACACAGCAGTTTCCTTCGTATATAACATTGTAATTAGAAAAGGATTTTCTAGAAACGATTGCGGTTAAATATGTAATTTTAAAGATACAGTTAATTTAAGCACGAATATAAATTGGAAATGAAAATTTGTAAAACAGTTACGGGTATCCTGAATGGTCCTCGTCCCCAACATTACTTAATTGCAAATAATTATTAATTGCAATTTTAAGTGTTTACAACGGCTCTGTAGCAAATAAAAAGAATTTTTCAATCAGTGTCTCATGAGTAAAACATGTACAAACTTATTAAAAGTTCTAGTAGTGGGACGGATTTTCATTAGCAATATAAACTCTATAAAAACTGAAATTAAAAATTAAATAAAACTACTTTTACGGATTTTATCGCGTTTAATTATACTTATTTTTAATTCCTGACGTATCGGGTGCTTTCCAGCACCCATGGTCACGGGGGACTGATACACGGTCACGGGGGACGCGATAAAATCCTTTTATTTAATGTTTAGTGTTCGCGTAGATAAATTAAAATTTAAAAATAAAACCTCAAAACAAAAAGAGCTTTCGAGAGAGCTTGAAACTGCTAAACAGATTTTCATGGTCACGAAGGTACGGGGTCACTGTTAATCCCAGCAAATACCAAGCTATAGTCTTAGGCAGCGCACGTCAATTAGGTAAACTTAATCATACATCATTAGATCCACTGATTTATAATGGCGAGGTAATTCCGTACAGCTCTCGTGTTAGGGACTTAGGATTAACTTTGGATTGTTCTCTTACTTGGCGCGGTCATGTTGAGGAAGTTAGCCGTAAAATTTGTACTACTTTGAGACAATTGTACAGATTTAAAAATATCTTACCGCCTTGTACGAAGAAAATTCTAATTCAATCACTTATTCTTCCTATGTTTGATTATGCCGATGTGTGTTACTTAGATGCAGACAATTACTTGGTCAATAAATTGGATCGAGTTCTCAACAACTGTATCCGTTTCATTTACGGTCTTCGAAAGTATGACCACGTCTCTTTCTATCGCTCTCAACTGAAATTGTTAAATATCCCACAACGCAGGAACCTTAGAATTCTTAGCACTCTTTTCACTATCCTTAACGATCCATTGGCCCCAGAGTATTTGAAATGTAAATTCCAATACCTGGGTTCTTCCCATGATTGCAATCTTTGCCCTCATAACAATCTCGTTCTGCAAATTCCCTCCCACCGTACTGGTTACCTCTCAAACTCTCGCTGTTACAGCTGTACGACTCTGGAATGCGCTTCCCTTAGCAATAAGAAAATCCCCTAACAAGTGGATTTTTAAAACAAAAGTAAAAGGACATTACTTGGGCTATTCTGACACATAAATATACATATAAATTAATAAAAATAAATAAATTAAATATATAATCTATTATATCCTTATATATATTATATCCTTATATATATCCTTATATATATATATTTAAATAAGTATAATCTACATGTGTGTGTGTGTGTGTGTGTGTGTGTGTGTGTATGAGAGAGAGAGAGAGTATGTGTATGTGTGAAATTTATCAATTTTAGGTTTTCATCCTAGCAAACTGCAGTACACAGTTCTCCCACTAACTTTCCGGTTGGTTGGTAGAAAATGCCATTTGCCATTAAGTCCGCCGTTTGTACCTTTAGTACAATAAAGTGTATAAATAAATAAATAAATTTTCTTGAAACATAGCTAAAAATACTCTCGATTTAGACATCTTTCAAACGAAAAAAACTTAATAAAAATCGTTTCATCCGTTCAGGAGCTATGATGCCACGGACTGACACACAGATACACAGATACACACTACAAACATATAACACACATACAACCCTCTGTTTTCGTCGGGGGTTAAAAAGGCCTTTGCCAAAGGTTTGAATCCCACACGGAACAATTTTTCGTAGAGCCTACTTTATTGTTCCGGATGTTTGTCCAAGTATAATTTATGTATGTAAAACGCCTTCACGATACAGGAGAAAAATCTGCTGTTGGTGAAATATTTGTTTTTATAAATAAAAGAAACGAAAATCAGTATAGTATATTGTTGTTTGTCTCTTGACTAGTGATATGGTAATTTTGTTAGAAAAATGACCTGATGTGAAATAACAACAAACTTATTAAGAAAACGTACTATAGACAAAAAGGCATCTCGATAATAGAAGAGGTTCATGCACAGTAGCGGACTGCTAAGAGCTAATAAAGTAAAAGCAAACAAACAATATATGAAGAAGGTAGAATAGACAAAGTCCACATTTTTTTACCGACATCGATCCGTAGCACAAGAGAAATATTTTAACGTTACGATTGCATACTGTTTCATTTTTGGTTTCATTATATAAAAAAGTTACTTAACAAGTCCTAAGAGTAAACACATAGACAAAGTATGAGAGACATATGACTTAAAAATTACAGCCCAATCCCTCCCAATTTCCCAATGGCCATCAAAGATTTTCTTAAATAATATAAGGGACTTAAATTAAGTTCTATAACTACTTTAATTGCTTTTATGACTAATTAAAACCAGTGTATAAAAAGCAACTGTTTTGAATCTGATAAATGTCTGTATTTAAATATAATTTACAAAACATTATCATTCACGATCACTGGACTTACAGAGTTGCGTAACGATATAAAAGCTACACTACACTTTATTGCACCATATAAGCGAGAATATACGGAAAGGGTAGGGAAGATATAGTGGCATTTAATAAAATTTTACGTACCTTCCGGCGTTTAAAACTATTTACGTGTTTACCGTGCACGCATTATACTATTAAAGGTTTTACGGGTTCATTGTAATGTACTTAATCCACTTAATATTATCTTTAGACATTTAGTAACAACAATCTCTGATCTTTTTGGTAAATTAGGGCAACAGAAAGCAACATCAAAGATGCGAAACGTATGGAATAGCTATCACCAATTCCAGGTGAACTTACGATTGCGTGATGGTCTAGCAGTAGGATTGCTGCGGGCTGATTAAAAACTATAAGCAATTGACGTGCAGTGATATTGTCAAGAGTATTTGTCGTCACATCTCACTTATGTGGCGATAATTCGCGGAAAGCATATTTATAGTTATGATAAAAGACAATAATTTTATTGATTCCTTTTTTATATTTGAATATTATATTACGATACGACCCAAGGACGAATGGCAGAGAACGCCACACAGTCCACCTTAATTACCCTTGTATTTAACCCAAAACAGAGGGTGTTATAAGTTTGTAGTGTATATGTGTATCTGTCTGTGGCATTATAGCTCCTGAAAGGAACCGATTTTGATTAAGTTTTTTTCGTTTGAAAGGTATCTTAATCGAGAGTGTTCTCAGCTATGTTTCAAGAAAATCTGTTTAGCCGTTAGAAGATCATCAGCTCTTTTTGTTTCTGGGGTTTTTCAATTTTTATTTAATTTATTAAGGTGTCACATGAACGTTTTAAATAAAAGAAGTAATAAAACCAAAAATATCTTATAGAATAAAAACTATATTAAAAGGATATTAAAAAATGAGAAGCTCTACCCGACATTTTTTAATTTCCTTTTTCTTTTTCACTTAGATTCGACCTGCTTGTACGACAGTAGCAAGATAATAAAATACACTTCACGAGCACAATGAGAAACATTATAAATAAGTTTTTTTAACACTAATATTTAAAAAAAATATATTAAAACCGACTTCCCTAAGGTATACAATTCAATAAAAGAAACATCATAGTCGGTTAATGTCGCGTTGCATATATACAAACAAGAGGTAAAATTAAAAAATTTGTACAACCGACTTCAATATAAATAAAATGAGAACATCATCGATGTGGTATAAGTCAATTAAATACGCATTATTAAAGGTAACTTAAAAACTACTAATCAATCAAATTTATATGGAACCACATGAGAAGCACCAGCTTTCAAATAAAAAAAGAATCATCAAAATCACACAACACAATCAAACACATAAAAATACAGTCGAATTGAGAATCTCCTCCTTTTTTAGAAGTCGGTTGAAAAAAACATCATAATTTGTTAACAATTGGCGAAGTTATCGCGTTATATACATACAAAAAATACGGTCCTCTTTTTTTGAAGTCAGTAATAATAAATAGTTATTTAGTAACAACAAAAGATTAAAATAAGTCTATAAGAAAAATAATTTATTCTTTCACTTCATTAGCTAATACCCTCGTTGGTGTAATTGTATTCATCTTACCAGTCCATTAAAAATCCATTGAGATACTAGTAACACTACTTACTTTTTTGAGAATCAATTCACTGATTGATTTGGTTACATAAAGTAACACTTGAATTATTTTAAGGCGACGTCTAACACCTTTCTATTTCTGATAAAACAAATTGCATGATTATTTAGTTTCATATTTCACAGCTATTATTGCTACAAAATACAAAATGAATTGGGTAGCAATATCAATATCTTTTTTTAGTTATAAAGAAATTGAATTATTATTTAAGAAATTTGATACCTTCTTCCGATACCGCAGTGCAATTTCACTTTCATTTCTGTTAGGCTAATTACGTGTTGGTATTGCGTTAGCAGAGTTTTTTGTAAAAGTTACAGACATACATATTATGTCCCAATGCTGAACACATGCCTTCTTTCATAGAGCAATGAAGAGTCCAACGCGCGGGTCAAATGCGTGTTTACTGACTTCACATGTCATAGAAATATTTTTTTCATATTTTAGACTTCCACTTAGAAATTTCCCAACGATTTTTACCTTGACCGCCGAGCACGTAGAAAAGCAGCACTTTAAACAAAATCATTGGTGCCGACGGGGCAAGGATCGAACCCGGCTTGCTTGCGTACTGGGAATTTTACGGCAAGCGCTTAACTCCTGAACTGTGGTAGTCGGTAAAGTCAGGGGTTTTGTTTTGTATTCAATAATTAAAGGAATTCTTATCGACGCCCCTGAGCAAAACGACGGTACAGTACGCGCTTTGTAATCCGGCGTTCACTAATCCGACACGCCCAATAATCCGGCGACTTAGCTCTCCTGCTCTGTAATGATGCGGTTTTAATACAAAAGTGCCGAATTACAGAGCGCGCGCATTGTTCGTTGTCATTCTATTGTTCTGCAGTCCAGTTCCGTTGCAAGAAGCGATCCAAAATAGACATGTTTTGAAGAAGTTTTGAATGTTTAGACACAATCAATCATCAATATTGATTAAGTCAACAACATTATTTAGCAATTTCAACGAGTAAGTATTATATTGCGTACACTAATTATGATTTTTTTCTTTGCAAATCTGTGCTAAAATTATTTCTTACTACGTCGTTTCCGATAATCCAGCATTTACAAAAAAACTGTCAGTCGTAGGACTGCACGTCACAAGTGAAAACTTCTTAGCTTCACAAACTTGTAAACATTATTTTTGGGTTGCTAAGAAATATTTTTCGGAAGTATTTTTTATTAGAACTTATTTTTATCAACGTATTAATATAGTAATAAAATTTTCATTTATTGCGTTGTTTTACAAGAAAAAGAATGATTATTATCTATATATCAATCAAACAAATTTATAAATACATATCAATTTTGTAAAATTTAATCAATTGGATTTTCAACATTACTTTCATCAATTTTCTGTATTTGAGCGTGACGGTCACGCAGTTCAGTGCTTTTTCCCATCCCAAAAGTGCCCAACGTGTCTAAAGAAGTTTTCTTTTCAAAAGTTTTAACTTCAAAAACAATGGGTGCCGGATTACGGAGCGCCTACTGTAATCATAAAATTTAAATTTTAGAGAAAAAATTATTTACTGTTTTTATCGTATAACTCAGGAAAGCGTTGTAAAGTAATTGATATGTCAATTGAAAGTTATTTTTTTATACAATCAAGTTTTTATGTTAGCAATGAGTTAAATATTTTTGAAAGCAAGAAATATGGGAAAACACAATTTAGGACGAAGAAGGACAGTTTCAGTATTAATAATACTGAAACTGTCCTTCTTCTGTTAATACTTACGTGGGATTATTGTGATTAATTTCTCAAAAGTGATGTTATAGTAACATTATACTACTGACTTTTGGACCATTTTTTAATCAAGAGGCAAAATTTAATGTACTAAAAAAAAATTGTGGTACTTTAAAATAGATTAGACTAGGGCAAAGAGATAAAACTTTGATTTATTTTCTAAGTGATCGTTTAATACTAGTAAATTTTTTGAGAGTCATTAAAGTGTAATATCAAGGTTTATGAAAAAAATATTAAAAAATATGATTTTATTTATATTAATATAACGTATATCATTAACATCACACAAAGTCGCCATCAGAGAAGTAATAATATACACTTTAATAATAAAAGCAATATAGAAGTTAATAGTCATAATTTACTTTTGGAATCGATTTAAATAATTATTAAAAAATTAATTAAATTAATAAAAGTCAATTCTCTTCAACCGCATTATTATTAGTTGTTCTAATAATTTTTTTTCTTTTATAAAACGTTACCCCCACACTAGGATTTTCTCCTGTATCATGGAGGCAGTTTACGAACATAAATTGCACAAGGACAAACACATCCAGGCCCGGAACAATTATTTGTAGGCCATACAAATACCTGTTCCGTGCGTTATTCGAACCCGCAGCCCTTAGCACTGCAACTCATTGCTAAGCCACTGCGCCACGGAGCCGTCACAGTCACAGTCATCTGTTAATGAGATACAGAAAACGCACAATATTAGTTGTGTGTTTCCAGTATCGCATTAACAGGGATTTAAAAAGGATGGTAAATGCATATGGTAATAGTGTGGGCTCGCTCCAAGTTTACAAAAACTTACAAGATATTATAAATGCAAAGCTTTGGTAATTCGAATGGGCTGGTGGTACGCTTGTGGCAGTTCAACGTTCTCCAAATGTATGGGTTCGCTTCTTTCGATTTCTCTATCTAATATCCATCGACAGTGGAGCTTTTTATTTAATTCTGAACTTGAATTTTAAAATGATACCTCAAAAGAGTTTATTTACTTGTAAACATAAAACACTGACCTCCATAAGATCACACCATTGAGATACCATCTTTATCATGTCACCTATTGTCTAGAGTTACTAGTCCTTTTATATCATAATTTTCATTATTACTTTTATTTAAAGTAAATCTACAAAATTATAGCAATCGCGTTTACTAAGTACTTTATTATTATTTATTTACGCCAATACTGCAGTAATAATAATTTACCAAATCAAACACAATTTTTTTTGTATTGATGTATAGCGATACTTTTCTAGTCATTAACAAGCTTGCTAATTTCCATACAATAAAAGTATTCTTTATTATATCTCCTTAAATAAAGCTAAGACAAATCTGAAAAAAATTACCAATGTGTATTCCAACCTATAGATTACGTATCTGACATAACAGTAAAAAGTCCATAATAGCACATTACTGGTTTTTTGCTTGAGGGCGTCGTTATGATCCCATTACGTTACGTTACATTAATCCAGAAACTCGCACCCTTAGAAGATACGTGAATGCTCGTGTATACAGCAATTTGCCACATTTAATTAGCAGTCTATTATGCGTACGTAATATCATACAAATTTATTTATACTTAAAATAAACAAATCTTATACTTTTGAATTTCTGAAATTAAAATGTTAAATTTCGTTGTGGCCCACGCACCTTAACCTACTATTACTGATTTTGCGAGTTTTGACCGATAGTCTGAAGTTTTAATCAGGCAACACCACTTTTGACTAAGAACGTTGGTTAAAACCACTTTTGACTACAAAAATCAGTCAAAACTGTTTTTGACGAAGGGCATCGGTCAAAACCATTTTTGCCTGATTTTCGCAGTTAAAAGTGGTTTTGGCTCGCTCGGCTAGTACCAAAAGACCTGAATTTTCTCCAAAAACTCAATCGCATAAGAGTCGCTGAGGACATGCTAGAACGAGTCAATACCGACCCAACATTAATAAAACGCATTGTTACTGGTGACGAGACGTAGGTTTACGAGTTTGACATGCAAATTAGTCAACAAGCTTCGGAGTGGCGCCTTCTAAAACTGAACCAAAACCGAAAAAACCACGCCAAAGTCGATCAAAAGTCAAAGTCATGTTGACTGTTTTCTTTGACTATGGCGGTGGTGTGCACTCGGAATTCTTGCCGGGAGGTCAAACGGTAAATAAAGAATATTACTTAAGCGTTACCCGGCGTTTAAGAGAGCAAATAAGACGAAAAAGAACAGATTTGTGGCAAGAAAATTCTTGGATTTTGCACCACGATAATGCGCCTTCGCACAAGGCCATCTTTGTCAACGAATTTTTGACCAAAAACTCAACAAGTACCATCGAGCAACCACCTTATTCACCAGATATGGCTCCAGCCGTCTTCTTTCTTTTTCCTAAACTCAAATTACCACTTCGTGGCACCTGTTTTCATTCGGCATAAGTAGTTACGTTTGTCGATACCGCTTTTAACTGATTTTTGCTGTGAAAAGTAGTTTGACTGAGGACGTTGGTCAAAGCCATTTTTAACTGCAAAAAATATTGGATAATAGTGATTTTAACCAAAAGTGGTTTCGACCAAGAATGTTAGTTAAAACTACTTTTGACTTATACTTTTTGAATTTCTGAAATTAAAATGTTAAATTTCTTCAATATTAAATTTTATATCATTATAATGTACGCGGCTTTAGAGTGCCCCAAGGACCACCCCAGCCGCACCTTAACCTACTGTTACTGATATTGCGAGTTTTGACCGATAGTCTGAAGTTTTAATCAGGCAACACCACTTTTGACTAAGAACGTTGGTTAAAACCACTTTTGACAACAAAAATCAGTCAAAACCTTTTTTTACTAAGGGCATCGGTCAAAAACATTTTTGCCTGATTTTTACAGTCAAAAGTGGTTTTGACCGGTTATAAGTTTTGACTGGAACATATACATATTTTTCATTCCACATCATTCATTTGTCTTTTACCAAGTGATGTAGTGAATGAACTACTTAATCCAAGAGGAACCTTATCTTAACGCTTCGACGATAATTGTTCGTGATAGGTACACTGGTCGATATGGTCACTGGCTCGTTCGCTTTCAACACCAATCTTAAAAATTGGACCCAAAACATTTTCTTTCTCCTAGTAACCACATCAAAATTTGTTGTTTCATCTAAAAATGTTAGATACATACCTTTAGTTGTTGATTTTACTTTAAAATATATAAAAAAAAACTTAACTCAAATTACATCTCACAGTAACAGACCACAAGCAATAATACTTACGTCGATACTAGCACAATGAATAAAATACCGCACGATGGTAACCGACCACACAGACTGCTCCTTGCAAGCGATTTAAGCACGCTTTTTCAAAAGAAAACGTTGCTGTGTGTAAAATTTACTTGTTCTATAATATTTCAATTATAATTCCTTGGTAAAACATTGCCAATACACATTGATCTGACATTGATCCATTTGCAATCCAACTAACCCTCACGTGTACTGTAATGATTGTGTTAAGGCTAGTAGCTAGTCTAGCAAGAAAAACAAAAATGGTGGTATAGCCATTTTAGTAACCCGACGCCATAACCGACAGTCTTGTGATGGGAAATAGAGTCACTAATGAGAGGATAATGCAGGTGTTGTTACCGCTCGCTAAACTAACTCGCTTGCCCAGCGGGGCAGATACCTACTTCAAATTATGCATGTCACTTTGTGCATTCTTGGAAAAACATTCTTAGAAATATTTCTTATGTTTAATAAGTTAATATACGCTATAAAATCCGTAAAAACTAGTTTAATTTCGATCTTAGAAATATTGTTTAGGAGTTAAAGAATGAGGATAATTTTAGTTGTAGTCCCCGCAACTAGATACTATTATGATTACTATTTTTAGTAATTCCCTTAATTACTTCAACACTGCAACAAACAAAAAACATATTTTAAGATCCGTTTAATTACAACACAAATAAACGAGTTAATTGCTGTGTAGTGGCGGTTTAAGAGAATCCGCTACCTCGTGTCATTACGTGGGTGCCGTAAAAGATGACAAAAGGAAACTGAAACAAGAGATTGGCTACAGCATCTTTCTGTTAAAACCTCAAAATAATGAAATGCTGTGATTGCCAACTAATCTTCCAAACGAAGCATCTATGGCAAGTATCATCCCTATGAGGTAATCTATGGAGGAGGCCTTCAGCAGTGGACTTTTGATAGGCTGTAATGGTGATGATGTTTGTCTTTTAATAGAATTAAAAAAAATTACCTTCCAAAATTTGCTGAGCTGCTTCCAATATTTCTTAATTTTTTTTCCCTTAAGTACATTAACTTAAGTACGTTTCCATTTATGATATAAATCTATTTAATCTACGGTTTTACGTATGCTGACACAGTCTACTTCACACAAGAACGTCTGAAGATTATTTTTTGCAGTATCATTATTAACGTAATTAGTCGAGAATGATTAAAAAATTACTGAACATAAATTAATAAAACATGCTCGATGATTATTCTACGCATCAATTACATTTTCTCATTAACTGAGATTCAGCTACGAGTACAGTACTCTACCATTAGTAGCAAGAACTACAAAACTAAAAAGTCGCGACTTTTTAGCAAAGAATCGATGCGTATATAATACATGAGCAAGTCGGTATTAATGAATGGAAATGCCAGTCACGATCTAATACTACTACGAGCAAAGACTAAGAGATAATCCGATAATATCTTTGTTTGGCAAATTTGGCACCTGTCTATTAAGAACTTACTTTCATTTTGCTGCATTAATTTCAACTGCTTATTTCCATTTTTTTAGTCTTAAGAAATATTATTAAAGCTTACGTAGCTGAAACTAAAAAAACAACTTCTTTCAACTTCAAGAAATAAATAATTTACTTCCGTTTGTATCCGAATTCTTTGACGGAAGCTTATATAAGCCCACAACCCGTGCACCCATCGGCTTCACCCATCGGTAGGTACAGGGGTAATTCCTGTTCACCCGTGTACTTACTGTGTCAAAAATACACAAATTTAATTATTTAGGATAACTCAAAAACTACTGTTCAGACCTTGAGCAAATTTATATAGGACCACATGAGAAGCACCAGCTTTCAAATAAAAAAAAATACAGTGGAATTGAGAGCCTCCTCCTTTTCGAAGTCGGTTAAAAAGCACAGCGACAATAAGTTGAGGTACGGTGGGGTCACCCGAGGACCACCCCAAAGCCGCGGACATCTATATAAAATAATTTTAACGTGGTAGAACCATGCTGCAAATATATTATGGATGTAGCACGAATAGGTCGGCTCGACCGGGGAACCACCGCGCTCTCACATTATACCAACGTGAAATATCAGCTTAATTTTGCTGTGTTTCGTATGGTGAGCGTAGAGAACCGGAGACCTTCTTTACTGGAAACGAGGCATTCCATCTTACTCGTAGTCCTCAGGGGTGACAACGCATCTGCATTTTGGTTCCTAATCGAGGATAAATGTAGATGTCTATAGGCCACAGCATCCGCTTACCATCAGGTGGGCTGTGTGCTCGTTTAGCACAATGTATAATGTAGTGGGTGCATGGATAAACATGAATTCCCCTCCACAGACACTGCTAAACATAGGCCTCCCTATAGATTACTTTATAGGGAGCATAATAATTGCCAGAGTTGCCAAACTTGGCTGGCGGGTTGTGATTTGAAGCTTTTTATTACTTGAACTTTTAATAGGATAATGTTGCTGACCATCTGCTTCAGTTTGTCACCTCTTACGACACCCACGGAATGATACGGGGTAGCGGATTCTGTTAGGCCGCCACTACACCGCAAATAATTCGTTTATTAAGGTCTGGTTTCCTAGGATCGGATCACTATATGACTGCCGTAATAAAGCGGTGAATGACGACACTATAACGTTGTTTAAGTAAAAAAAAAATAGCAAAGTTTTCTCTTAGAGTAATTACATACACAGTAATTACTCTGAGGGTTTTCTAGAAAGCGGTATTGGACACTGTAACGTTAAAAACTGTTGCCGCCATTCGCATGACGGTGCCGCATAATTCAATAAAGTTTTTTCGATAGTGGTGACTAAAACGTAGTGATTATATTATACTCTTTGGTGGTCACCGGTGACGATAAACAAAATGAGCTCCAACTTCATCTGGAGCGGCGAGGACGACAAAAATTTAATAGATATTGTGCGGAACTTATCGTAACGTAGTCTTAGGAACAGAGTTTGTAATGTGAAATCGTGAATATAAGTATTCCCTGAATTTTTCAACTTTGCACCGTAGACGTAGAGTAGTTACGTGGTAAAGCCATGATACAGCTATATAATATTATGGTTATAGCACGAATGGGTCGGTTCGAACGGGGAAGGACCACGCTCTCACAGAATACCAGCGTAAAATAGCAGCTTAATGCTGCTATGTTTCGTATGGTGAGTGTAGAACCGGAGACCCTTTTTACTGGAAAAGAGGCATTCCATCTTAGTCCTCAGAGGTGACAACGCATCTGCATTTTGATTCTTAATCGAGGATAGATGTAGATGTCTATGGGCCACAGCATCCACTACAATCAGGTGGACTGTATGCTCGTTTGTCACCCTTGTTAACATAAAAACAAAAACAGACCGCGACGCACTAAATCTCAAATGCACCTTCTGTACCACGAACTTTGAATAAATCATCTTCTTCCATAAGATTATTTTCCTCTTCTGATGACTGCTCATCCTAGAAGTAAATTATTAATGCTAAATCAAGATCGTCACTAGATGGAGTGACAACCTGGTAAGACATGCAGGAACACGATTGTTGCAGATGGCTCAGTACCGTGCGGCATTCCTTGGGGGAAGCCTATGTTCAGCAGTGGACTTAGGAGGGGCTGGAATGAATGAATGAATGAATGAAATCAAGATCGTCCATTTTTGCCTGTATCGGATACGTTTCTGACGTTTGCTTTATAAAAAGATGGCCGTAAGGGTGATGGAACTTTCCACGTATCGTCATCGTAAAAACGTATGTAAATTAATCTTAAAATATGTTTTCTGTTTGTTGTAATCATGTCTTCCAGACCGAATTTCGGACACGACGGCCAGTCTCAACGGAGAATTATCATCTATGCAGGACAGGATAAGGGTGACAAACGAGCACACAGTCTACCTGATGGTAATTGGTTGCTGTGGCCTATAGACATCTATATCTATCCTCGATTACGAATCAAAATGCAGATGCGTTGTCACCCGTGAGGACTAAGATGGAATGCCTCGTTTCCAGTAAAAAGGTTATCCGGTTCTCTACACTCACCATACGAAACACAGCAGCATTGAGCTGCTATTTTACGCAGGTATTCTATGAAATGGTCCTTCCCCGTTCGAGCCGACCCATTCGTGCTATAACCATTATATATGGCTGCAACATGGCTCTACCACATGCAATTTGTATACCAATGTGTTTTTAAATATGGAATAGTTGAGCCTTGTGGATTCCACTGTTTTTCTAGGTAATCTTTTGACACAAAGCTCCAATGGCCCCTTATATCTTAACTAGAAAACAGACTTAGTTCACACAGAATACCAACGTAAAATTGCAGCTTTATGCTGCTGTGTTTCGTATGGTGAGTGTAGAGAACCGGGGACCCTCTTTACTGGAGCTTTTGAACGAGGCATTCCATCGTAGTCCTCGGGAGAGACAATGCATCTTCGTTTTGATTCTTAATTGAGGATAAATTTATATGTCTATGGACCGCAGCATCCATTTACCATCAGGTGGACGTTTTGCTCGTTTGTCACCTTTATTGAATAAAAAAAGGTTAGAAGTCTCACCAATGTTGAGACAGATAGATTTGTTTATTTTAGTTACTTTGATAGCGTAATGTCTAATGGCACTTCTCATAGGCGCCTCTTACGACATCCACGGTATGATATTAAGGGATAGTAGATTCTCTTACGCCCGCCACTGAGTGCACGGCTTTCTGATATTACACGATTAATTTTGAATTGCTTAGTATTTAAAATATACAACAAAAAGTAATTTACAACAACAGTATTCAATTTTTTCTTTTATTTTTAGTCATTTTCATTTTTATGTATCTATGGTACGAATAGTCCAAACTTCAGCTTAGTATCTGATATTAGTGTGTAAGCACAGTAGTAGCATACAGCTATGGTGACGATACTGGCTATCAATCTACAGAACCAAATGCACCCGAGATCAAAACACACAGGTCTTTGATTTGGCTCTTTAATTTTAAGTTTGCATTTTTTGTACCAACATGTGGATATCTGAAACAATAATGGACGTTTTTATTTGTCCGAATCCAGTTAGCTTGGCAGAGTTACGATGCAGCACGCATTAGTCAGCTTGACCGGGGAAAGTTAGAAGTGAGGATGATAGAGCCGAGCAATATTTTCTGTGCTTAACGTAAACCATGTTCCGTCGTTCGTTACTGAAATTTATTTGTAAAATTTCTTTTACAAAGTTGTTTAATAAAAAAGGATGTAAAATCAAATCAATGATGAACTAAAGTTTCCCATGTTCGCCCGGTAACTTTCGACTACGCCCTAAACATCCGGACGATGGCGGAAGTTATTAACTGCTCTAAACATATGATTATGACAGCGCTAAATAAAAGTATGGCTATTATTAGTCTATATTTAGTATCTATTAAGCTATAACGTCTGAGTAGAGAGCATTTGGCGGAGCGACTAATACTTAAATTTAAAGTTACAGCCTATAGACGTCCTCGATCGAACCCGGGTTGATCGCGTATTGTGAAATTTATAGCGAGTGCTTAGCCCCTGAGCTACCACGGCTGGCCTGTACTGTTATAGCTGATACTTGGGACACTGTAATATTTGTTGCACATATAATATTTCTTTTTTAATGTACAGCACGCTCGTTACTTACTTTCTATACAAAGGCTTGAGTAAAGACCGTTTAGAGAAACGTGCGCTTTCGACATATTACATCAACATAATATGGAAATATAAAAGCGTGTTTGCCATACACGACGAATACCCCGCCCCGCTGTACGCTCATCACACATTTTTTTTTATTAGATAAGGGTGACAAACGAGCACACAATTCACCTGATGGTATGTGATTTCTGTGGCCCATAGACATCTACATCTTTCCTCAATTACGAATAAAAATGGGGATACGTTGGGGACTAAGATGTAATGCCTCATTTCCAGTAAAAAGGGTTTCCAGTTTTCTACACTGACCATACCATACCATGCTATTTTACGCTGGTATTCTGTGAGAGCGTGGTCCTTCCACAATCGAGCCGACCCATTCGTGACCACGTAACTACCACGTAAACCAGTGTCTCGATTTTTTTATAAAACTGAAGTGACAAACGATCTTACTGTACACCTGGTGTTAGGTGACTACTGCAGTCAATGGACACCTGCAGCTAACATCAAACAAAGTAGGCTATAAATGCGTTGTCACCTCCGATGACTAAGATGGAATGCCTACCAGCCTGTTATTATTTAATTTAGTAAGTTTCATTATTTTGTAACTCAGCGGACTCGTGTCGGAGGTAGGAGCAATTATAACCACAATAAGACCTAAAAACTAACATGACAGTGGAAGTAGGTAGGTGGCACATAACCATCCTTTGAGCCATATTTTTACCTTGAGTGGTGGTGTAAGAATATCCACTACCCCATATCATCCCGTGGGTGTCATAATAGGCGTCAGAGGGAAACAAATCAGGAGATGAGCAGCAGCGTCTTCCTAATAACGACTAAAAATAAAAAACTGCGGTTGTCAACCCGCTTACCAAGCATGGCAACTAAGGCAAATATCCCCCTTATGAGGCAATCTATGGGAGAGGCCTATGTTCAGCAGTGGACTTTAATAGGCTGTAACGGTAGGCTAGCTCTACAAGAGACTTTAATCAGTAAACTCTTAATAGTTTGATAATTTTTCAATGTTAACGGCTTTAAAAATACAAGAACGAGAGAAAGATTATGGAACATTTTACTCACACAATTATTTTTCCTGTCACCTCGGCTTTTTTCATTGCTTTTTAGCTTTGAAGCAACCATGTGCCATCAGCCATGTATCTAGTAAATTCAGAAAGTAACAAAACAACATCACATTAAGTCAACATTGTTTCTAGTCTGGACTTCTAGTCCACGTCTGGGCATAGGGATTTCCAGTGAACGACAACATACCGGTTACTTTAACATTAACAAGGAAGCACGGACATTGAATTTGAACAATCAATGTAATGTGTGTTTTAGGACGCTGAGGTTTACCGGGGGAGAAGATATCAGCGTAATTTACCATGCATTCCTTCTTTTTGTTTTTCTTTTATTCGTGGTAGGGCTACGCTGCAGCGTATTATAGGCTATAGTAGCCACACATGGCAGGCGGGTCACCAAACTCACAGCGCCATATAAGGAAGTGAATTAAGTACTCTGATGCCACCACTACACGGCGCCAGCACGGTTGTATAGGACTCTTTTACTTGAGAAATATATGAATAATTTGCGGCAGAAATAGGTGAGAGGGTGACAGAAAAGAATCCCTTGTATAAATAAAAAAGTGCTAAAGATAATTGGGTTATTATAAAAAAATGAACTTTAAATATCATCGGGCATGGTTAAAAATTATATGGAAACACTGTGCAAAGTAAGCTTTTTCATCATCATCATCATCATCATTACAGCCTTCACAAGTCCACTGCTGAACATAGGCCTCCCCAAAAATGCCACAAAGCACGGTCCTGAGCCACCTGCATCCATCGACTTCCTGCATGTCTTACCAGGTCGTCACTCCATCTAGTGGGGACGCCCTACACTAAATCCGCCGGTACGAGGCCGCCACTCGAGAACCTTTTTCCCCATCGGTTGTCGGTTCTTCGAGCTATATGGCCGGCCCATTGCCACTTCAGCTTACTAATCCGTGGGGGATGGTCAAGGAGGCTTATCTCAAGCGCTCCCATGCAATTTTAGCTGCCGGAGCTGCGTCGAAATATTTAAAATCATTTTCTAAAAATATTCATATATCACTAATTAATTACGCCCAACGGATTAGTAAGTTCAAGTGGCAATGGGCCGGCCATATAGCTCGAAGAACTGACAACCGATGGGGAAAAAAGGTTCTCGAGTGGCGGCCTCGTACCGGCGGACGAAGTGTAGGGCGTCCCCCCACTAGATGGAGTGAAAACCTGGTAAGACATGCAGGAAGTCGATGGATGCAGGTGGCTTAGGACATTCCTTGGGGGAGGCCTATGTTCAGCAGTGGACTTGTGAAGGGCTGTAATGATGATGATGATGATGAATACCTGAAACGGAACTTAAATTGACATTGACAATGACATTTACACTCGACTTCGCAACTCGTGTCATAAACGTCATTCCGTTTTAAAAAGATAATTACAATAATCCAGAAAATTTTGGTGATGCGACAGTGGAGTACTCTTGGAGATGGAACATTATGAAATATAATAAAGATCCATTTTTGGAAATGGGGAAGTAATCAAATATGTTTACTTATTATACAAATTATAGAAGTTAACATTTTGGTGTTTTATTTGGTGCAAAAGCCTCCGAAGCGAGCTCAGGACTTGGGGCACCCTGACTGAACAGGTTAGGTTAGAAGGGATGGCGGGGTCAGTGAGCAGGCAAACTCAGCGATTTTTCTCAGAAATCATTCGATAAAATTTTTAATGTTCAACAATTAATTTAAAAAATACGCACGTCCGGCGAGGTAAAAAGGTAGGGGGCGAATCTACCCTCCCCACCCCTTCTTCCTATTAAGGCAACTTCATTCTAAACCTTAACCGATTTTTCACGCATTCAAGTGTTAGGCTCACCATCTCTATAAGTTTAAAAATTAAGTACCTAATTCGATAACAATTCAAAGTGGACAGCGTATTAGCGCGGCGATCTAGGTTAGGATCTAATCCATGTAATCATAGTTTTCTTATCTTTCTTTCTTCACAGAAAAAAATATATTTATTTGTGGCTTACAGACTACTAAGGCGTACCTTCTTTGTCTTTAGAGGCCACGTTACTATCAGCCACCACTTTAGTCACTATCAGGTAAACTATTATATGGTTTGTAGTTTAAAGTGACAAAATTAAACATTTTATCGTACAACGTAAAATAGGTTCAAGTTAAAGGTAATAAACTCACTTTTGCCTCATATCATGTTTTGCGTTGTAATAACCGTAATTCGTACTAGCTAAGTACAGGAATAGTATGAAAAATCCTACAAGCACTATTACGAACACTAAAAACTCAATATACCATAAGGAGTTGGTAAATATTCCTTGCATATTTATTTTTCACTGCACATATTTACATAATTTTGGTATTATTTCAATAATTAGTTTGACACATTCGTTTTTAATGTTTATTCAGTCAAAAAGATTGTATGTAGGTCAATTTTCTTAAATTATCGCCCTTAACTGTGTATTACTATGGTTTCGTTACTCATGTGGTATTTTACCTTTACTTGTGTGCCTTGCAACTTCCTGTAGCTCACTATAGCCTAGCTAAAGTGTATAATAACTACGTTCAGTATCGAACCAGTGGTAATTAAACAAAAGAGTGACTTTCAATAAGTATTATTTATAATCTATATTGAATAAAAAATGTTTCTGTTTCTGTTTCTGTTGTAAGCTTAGCGACTTGACGATTTTGAAGTCAGAGATGTCATTAGAATCGTTTTTTCTGCAATATATTGTAGGTGCTACAGTCGGGTTCTTAAACTCCCCAAATTAAATGCTTATGTCACTCAAGAACTGTCTTAATATTTTAGGATACTTAAAAATACTGATATGTATCTCTCACCGTAGATTTAGAAATTTTGAAAAACAGATTGGACTCACTAACCAACAGATTTGCTTCGGAAAACTAGGGCTGATTCTTACCAGTTGCGACTAAGAATCTAGTTATTAACTAATAACAACAAAGTACTATAAACAATTCCTGTAAATAATCTCCTGGTTTTGGAACCTACCCATTTTACTGTTCCTCGCTATCCTTACTAGCATAGCAGATGATCAAGCCGATGGCATTATCTAGAATAATATACTTCTCTAATCTTAGTGATGAACATAATTGTGCGTATTTAGAATGTTGCAGTTCAAATAAGACTTTTCATCTTTCCAAGTTTTGCACTAAGCTCAAGGCTCCCAATTGAAATTCTTCGGAAGCCTCACATCCTCTCTTCTGTACTGGTTACTACTATTGCGGCCGAAAACACCGCGATATCTACCTATATAGCGATAGCGAAAAATGATGCTAGACACTTTGAATCTTGTGTGTGGTTTTTCTTGCAAATGCCTGCTCGCTCAGTACAATAAAGACTTCTTTAAACAACAACTTTCGAGTCGCATCTGTTCGCTTTTTTATGCTCGTGCGTTTTTATGAAGACTTATTTTAAGACTACGAGTCGTTGTTAAATGACTGGCGCTCAACTTGACTCTTAGACAATCACAACAGGCTACAATAATGATTATTATACTTCCTAAAATAATGGTTATTAGTGCAAAATACAGGCTATTGACTGTTTTGATTTAATAATGATTTAAAATTTCAAACGCAGTTTGGTTGACTAAGAACTATTCTTTACATATTGATGCCAAGCGGATGTATCACTCTCGCCGAATCAATTTGTAAAGAGTACAACACAAAAATCGACTGACCGTGAGTTCTTCAATTCAATTTTATTTCTTTTATATTTTTTACACAGGATGTCCGTGAGGAGATCGATAATCACTTTTAAATTTCGTCCGATGGTGAAAGCTAACGTGCTATATTCTATATTTAACTTGTGTAATTATCGTGGGTCCTATTACGACTCCTTTGTATTAGGCGTCAATTACAATAATTACATACAATGAAATACATTGCTAGTGTTGCTACAACAGCAGCTTCTCAACAAATATCTCATTGAAACTGCTTATTCATTTACTCTCATTAATTAATTGCGCTCTCATTTTTATATAATTCCTCAAACAACACAGTTTTTTTTTATTTCTATACGTAATCGTAGAGATTTATAGAACCTAAAATTTATCTTAAAAGACCTTTCTTGATAGCGAAATGCCTAATATATACCAGAAGGGGAATCTAAGGATTGTCGCAGCCACACACATTAAAACTCCACGGTGTTCAACCTTTCCTCACATCGACATCGCCACGTGAACACCATTATACAAATCCTGCAGCACATGCTGTAAAAAATATTAAAAGCATTACTTGTGTTGAAACAGCTAGATTATTCAAAACGTGCACTCAGAAGCACCAACCTTTCCGGTCCCAACAGTGAATCTGGTATCTTAATAACGATGCATCCCAAGCAAAGTTACTAGGCGAAGAGGCGAATGACACATCACCATTCTAAGACTCTTCCCCCGCTGGTTAAGGGTGCAAAATCGGAAAGTCGTGGATTTGAATTCACCAATCAACTACTGCGTGAACCACAAGCATTTGAAGCTTACTTGGAGTGATATTAGTAATGTTAATAGAGTCACTAGTAGTCTTTTTAAAAAATAGCGCAACAACTAGCTGAAAGATCTTGAAGGAAAATATTAATAAAAATGAAATAAATGACAGTTTTAATTTTGCCTAAATCACATTTCTCCATAACTATAAGTCATTCCCATATCCAAGATCTAGTAGGGGGTTAAAACTAAATTTTACTAGAGTTAAAACATAAATCGAGTTTGCCCTTGAAAAGTTTTTAAACTACGCCACTATAAATCTGACCATTAAATTTGTTTTTTTTATTATTAGCATAGGTACACATACTATAGACCTGTTACAATATTTTGTTTCAATATCTCAGGTAAATCTTAAGTTACGCACAGATTTTTTTTTTGTAATTAATTTTATTTAGAAATAAAAATATATTAAAAAATAAATATTTTTTATGTAATGTTTATGCTATTGATTTTATCTTACATCTCTGCACATAAAGAAAATATAAATGTACATTCTGTGTACTAAATATCGAATTTGTCAATAAAACAAAAATACAAATTATTCATCTAAATTTATTTTATCGCCTTCAAAGTAGGCCCCATCGCTTGCAATACAACATCTCCAACGCTTCACCCAGTCTTCCATACATTTTTCATAGGCTATTTGCGGTATGGCCTTTAGCTCATTCAGCGAATTTTTTGTTATGGCTTCTATCGACTCAAAACGTTTTCCTCGAAGTGGTAATTTTAACTTGGGAAATAAAAAAAAGTCAGACGGAGCCATATCAGGTGAATACGGTGCTTGGTCGAGAACTTTTGTTGAATGTTTCGCTAAAAACTCTTTCACTATAATGGCTGTGTGTGATGGTGCATTATCATGGTGCAGCATCCATGAGTTGTGTTGCCACAAATCTGGACGTTTTCGGCGGATACTCTCACGCAAACGCTTCATGACGCCTAAATAATATTCTTTATTCACTGTTTCTCCCTTTGGAAGGAATTCGGAGGAACCACACCACGGTAGTCAAAAAACTGTCAGCATCACCTTGATTTTGGAGCGACTTTGCCGCGGTTTTTGGGTTTCGGCTCGTTTCGAGACGCCATTCTGAACTGTTGGCTTGTTTGCATGTCGTACTCATAAACCCATGTCTCGTCGCCAGTTATTATACGTTTCATAAAGGTCGGATCCGTAGAAGCTCGGGAAACCATGTCTTCAGCGACATGCTTTCGCTGCGCTCTTTGAACAAAATTGAGCTCTTTTGGAACTAGTCGAGCGGCGACGCGTTTCATGCCTAAAATGTCAATGAGAATGTTGTGGACGGACTTAAAAGATATGTTCACCTCACTAGCCAACTCTCTCAGACTCATACGTCGATTTTCGAGCACTAGCTTCTTGATTTTGTCGATGTTTTCTTTGGTCGTAGCGGTTGAAGGTCTACCAGAACGAGGCAAGTCTACTACTACTTCTCGGCCTTCTTTAAAGCCTTATACCATTCATAAGCCCTTGTTTTCGATATACACGATTCGCCGTAGGTATTTCGCAACATTTTAGTGATTCACCACATGAAATATCATTCGAAACACAAAATTTAAGGCACACTCTTTGTTCAACAATATTTTCCATTGTAAAATCGCCGATAACTCAAAACTATGACCAACAAAAGTGTAGTTTAAAACAAATTAAATGACAGATCCCGCTCAAACTTTGCGCTAAATCAGTACAGTGCTACCAACATGCAGTAAAAATTAGAACGACCTCTTTTACGCGGGTCTTTTATTGACATATTCCCGATACTTTTACACAGAGTTGTATTACTGAATTTTCTTTATGTGAAAATTAAAAATAAGATCCTCGTAAAAACACGCATTTTTACACGAATCTTAGCCAATTATATTTTAACATTCATATTATAATGGATTTCCGCAAAGTAACATATCAGTTTTAATAAACTGCCTAAGAGTCTACGGAACTTCCATTTAAATATTTTAAAATTAAGTTAAGAAAATGGCTAGTGGATAAGTGTTTTTATACGATACAAGAGTTCATGCAACATAAAACTAATGTATATGATTATTTGTAAAATTAAATATAATGTAATATAATAATAATAATAATAATAATAATAATAATAAATATGCTAAATAATAATATAACTTGACATTTTTGTAAGTAATATAATAGTATTTTAATCGTTTTATATAATTATAAATATTTGCATGCCTATTAAAGACAGAATATAGCTTGAACTATGCACCACTGTTAAATCTGGTACCACCTGTATTCAGTGCAAATAAATGTTTCTTTCTTTCTTTCGTTAAAATTAAAATCATCCAAAATTGTCGCAAAGTGATGTATCTTATACGTAGTAGAGTCATGCTGCAGCTATATTATTAGTATAGCTTTAGCATTATATTATTAGTATAGTTGTAGCACGACTGGGGAAGGACCACGCTCTCACAGAATACCAGCATAAAATAGCAGCTCAATGCTGCTGTGTTTCGTATGGTGAGTGTAGAGAACCGGAGACCCTATTTACTGGAAACGAGGCTTTCCATCTTAGTCCTCACGGGTGATAACGCATCTACATTTTGATTCATATTCGAGGATAGATGTAGAGATCTATGGGCCACAGCAACCACATACCATCAGGAGGACTGTGTGCTCGTTTGTTACCCTTATCTTATAAAAGAAATCAGCATATATTGTGAAGAATGAGGGCTAATGATATTCCGCTCACCAGATGTCGCTAGTTGACACTGAGGAGGAGTTTTTGTAACACAATGTCATTTAAACGAGATGTTAGTTTTAAATAAAATTTTATCACTTTCTAGAGTATATAAGTATATTAATACACAAACAGTGCCTCAGTGGTTTGCTCTTTAATTTTTGCAAATTTTTATCCCTTTTTTATTTTTCTACTTTTGTTTTATTTATTTTTAATGGAATTAATATAAAATATAACTAATAGTCCAGAAAAAAATTATAACTTTTACACTTTTCGACTAAATTAATTTTGAAGTGGCGCCGCCCTGGTGGCATATGGCGTGGTGGTCTTTGTTAACACGTCAGACTAGGCTGTATGAACATATATTATGCCTTTGCCTTAAAATAAAAAACAAAATTCAAGCTTTGATTTTGACATTGGTTTAAGGGTTACCAACTTATTACTTTCAACCCCAAATTTAGGGTAAAATATACGGATTGGACTTTCTACTATTTTTACAATCACAAAATAATGCACAAACAATCTAATGAAACGTGTTAAAAAGATAAAATATCTATAATGTAGTTTGTTGTATGTTGCCCTATTGTATGTACGCTGTATTATGTACCTTCTGTCAAAGCTATCTAACAAACCAAGCAATAAGATTACAAGCGAATGTTTGGCGTCTGAAAATAATTTAGAGCAAGTTACTTCTCTTTCATATAATGTTCTCTCTATGTAGGATATGATTATTCCACCTAGCTTGCTTGCTAGCTATTTAGGGTATCGCAGGAAGAGAAAGAGTGTGTGATATTTATATGATGCGTGTTGTAAAGACATCATATAAGTATAATATTTGTGAAATATTACATAGAATTGATAAATCAGTACAAGGATTAAACTACTTTTATACAACATGTAACATAATTAACACACATCCTGAAAGTAGTTTGTTCAGAATAGTTTACTGAATCGATTTCTACCATTTTTAATATAGGTAATTTTTTAGCCCAAAAATAATTAAAACTACGTAAATTACAGTCACACTAAACCAGTACAGTCAAAACAAACTGAAATGGACCGTAACTCAAGACAATAAGACTTTTAAAAGTACATTTTTATTTGTATTAATACAAATTCCGTCACTCAATAAATTATTGTTTTCGTTCCCTTTCTCCTGCAAACTAAAAACCTAGGATAGAGCGAGATAGCACGATACCAGCGCGGGCGCTCCGGCCTCACGGGCTACGATGAAAGCTAACTTAAATGTAAACAATATTAGTCACGCGCGAACATTATTAGTGGAAAGTACTTACGAGATTGTTTGCACAACTAATACAACAACGTTCAGTACACCGAAATGGTAAGGACTTTGGCACGGTGTGGTGATAATGTGGTTCTAGCTTGCAGAACATTCAACGGTCTAGGTATGGTACAAGAGTAGACCACAGGACTATGTTAGCTGCGCTGCTACTCAAAGGCTTCGCGACCACGGAACGTTCCGTCCGAACATGTATTCAAAACGAAATACTGGACTATTTCGATGAGAATCCCCATGCCAGTACCCGAGAAGCAGCGCCACGTTTTCAATGTAGTCATATGCATGTGTGGAGAACACTTCGTGGTGATAAAAAACATCCATTCCACCTCAGAAGATGCCAGGAGTTGACTCCAAACGATTACGCACCACGCTTGCAGTTCAGCCGCTGGTTATTAGAAAATTGGCAGCGGAACATAATTTAGACAGATGAAAGTACATTCACACGTGTGGGGATGTACAATCAACACAACACACACATTTATGGATGCACGAAAATCCTCACGCATGCAGAGTGGATTCCTTCCAACACCGTTTCTCAGTTAACTGGGCTGGTGTCATTAGTACACACGTACTGGAGCCTGTGTTCTTACAAATATTAACAGGAGACGCATATTTACTGTTTTTACGAGAAACTCTACCTACGCTGCTAGAAGACATACCTCTTCATAATTTACAAGAGGTATTCTACCAACACGATGGTGCCCCTGCTCATGTCACTAGAAGTGTTCGACAGCAACTTGATGATGAGTTTCAAGAGCGCTGGATTGGTCGCGGCGGCCTTGTCCGGTGGCCTCCCAGATCACCTGATTTGACGCCTCTTGACTTTTTTTGTGGGGACGTATTAAATCATTAGTTTATTTTAGTGAGACAACAAGTGCCGAGGAACTAAAAAATAGTGAACGCTTTTGGAATAGTGAAAAATGACACTGAAGTGCTACTAAATAAAATACTAAATTAAAATATCAATTAAAAAAACGGTCATTAAAATGTATTGAACAAGGTGGTGGACATTTTGAAAGTGTATTAAAAATAAAACGTTGCATGAGTGTTTAGGCTATCAGTAAGTTAAGTATTTGATTTTTTAAATTATTGTAAATATCTTGATTCACATCTTTTAAACACGCCTTCTTTGAACTATGTTGTCGTATCGCCTCTTATTTTTACCAGTTCATTATTATTTGCAATTACAATTAAAATGTTATGCTAAAGCATAATTTTAATTTTTAAAGCAAAACATTTTGTTACGAATATTGCCTATTGACGTTGTATCAAAATTATTCAGAGTCTACAGTCCAAAGCCTGAAAAGTGTGATGGAAACATGCAATCAAATGTTTACCAGACTTAAATAAACAACTCGATGCTCGGAGATCGGACATCGGTAAGGCCGGCCACATACATACGGAATTCCGTTTCGGGATTCCATTTCGATATTCCGATTCGAGATTCCGAACACAGCAAGTCCATATAAAATCTATGACCCGCCACACACGTACGGTATTTTTCCGTACGAAATTTTCTCCAATTCGCGATTCCGTATGACCGCCTGTGCGTTCGGTATCCCGAACGAAAAAAAGTCGCTCCGAACGCAAGTCTTCCATAGATTTTGTACGAGTCGCAACACACATACGCAAATTCCGTACGGAACGCGCTCAGTGTTCGTCGCACGATTGAGGTGTGTTTATGTATGTTTTTACATTTAATCTTATAGGTATATAGCTTTTCGTAACCTTTCATCTTATTTTATTTAATAATTCGTCGAAAGAGTTTACAGACATCCATATTTAAAACATATCTCTGGATTGACTATATTGCAAGATTAGGGTGATAAGGGGATGCACCCAGTAACAATGATATAGCAACAATGGAATTGCAATCAGAAAATCGTCGTCATTATTCGCTGGCAGAATGTCTAGACTCAATGGCTAACCTCTTTCAACTGACCTTTGTTATTCCGAACGGAAATAAACGTATGTGTGTGATGTGTTTACGGAATTCCGTTTCGGGATTCCGTTTCGATATTCCGATTCGGAATTCCATATGTATGTGGCCGGCCTTAATGTTCATAGGTAGGTATTTTTTTAACGTAAAATATCGTGTATTGTCGGCCTTTTTTGGCACTAATACCTATAGTTGTGTCAAGCGGCGGCGGCGTTAACTCGTCTCGAACGCGAGCGAATACCTACTAGGCTAGCAAGACCCTCATACCTATACCTACGTGTGCAACTGTATGCGTTCGTGGATTTGTACTGTAAGCACAACATTCTTCCGGAATTATTATAACTAATTTAATAAATAATCAATGCATAAACATGTATAACTAAAAATTCAGTGTATGTATTATGATTATAACATAATATACTAATTGGGTTGTCTGAGGGTGTGCGTTAATTACGTTACATGTTGTATATCTAGACTCACATAAGTATAGGAGCAACACAATGTTATGATATAATATAAGATGTTCTCACTCGATTTAACTGACTTTGTTTATCAAACGTCTAAACCATGATTTCCATCAATGAAATTCTTTTCTCAATATCCACACCATATTATGTATACAAGGATTTTTTTACCTCGCCTTTATATTAAAATATTCGTTCATCGCCTATATTGAAGTACGAAATAACCCAAAATGGAGTAAGTATATTTTATGTTTTAGTTTGTTTCCGGTTTTGAAAATAATAACACGTGTTGTATTCTTTTAGTTCAAAAAAGTTAGCATTTTCTAATTTGGAAAGAAAACTAATTTTAGCTTTATTGCGGGGGCGCCTATTATTGAAGATAAACGTACAAACGCTCAAAATATAGCATTAAAGAAGAAGGCTTGAGATGGATCGACGATGGCCTATAATATACAGTACTATATTGTACAATTTATCAAAATTCGTTTTCGCTACTTTAAGTAATCTATCGAAATTTTTCAAACAATGAATAATTAGAAAAATATAACACGAATTCAATTCAAATCAAGGATGCAATCAAAAAATGTACCATGTGCTTACACCTTACAAGCTCACTGTGTGACCTCATAGGTATGTTTCAGAGTTCTGAATACTGGTGTCTAATAAAATATAAGTAACTAAAAAGCTAAGCTTATATTTTTTCATATAGCTTTGTAAATTGTTTTACATGAATAATATTTACCCTAAAAAGCAGTTTTTTTATACACGTTTGAATATTTACAGATTTTTTGGGGTATTTCATCTTGTATATAGGGGTATTTTTCTTTGACAAGTTGGTAACCCTGCATTAGTTCCTTTCATAATCATCGTATTTCGTATACAAAATTCTAAGCATAGAGAGTATCTACATACACTAAAATTCTAATCTAAATTGTTCCGAGATTAGATAATTTCAAAATGTTCTACACTTTTGCCTGTTTCATATTCAAAACAAAGTGCAACTCCATTGCCAGTAAATTATGAGAAGGAAAGGTTACCTACTTCGGTGGTTACTAGTCCTTTTATTTGTCTGTGATATAAGAGTTTAACAATAATGAATTAGTTATTTTACGTTATGTACGACTATTACGAATTGGAAGATCGTAAAATGAAAGGTACCTTTCGTGACTGGCGAAAGGCTCTCCGCACTCCTGCCACATATAGAGTTGGTAATGCTGTAAGGATCCAACCACAATTTGTGTATCTTGTCGCACTAATCGGTTTACTTTTACTAATTCTATTTTATTATAATTGGTGGACAAGTAGTGAGACTCATTCCACATATAGATGGACAAGTATTGCGAGAACCTACAATGCAACATATCCATTTTCACCACCATTGAAGTCGGGTGATATTATAACCTATAGAATAGGAATAGTTGCAGATTTAGACACTGACTCAAAGAGTAATTCCAAGGCTAATACATTCAATAGTTATTTAAAAAAAGGTTTGTTAAGTTATGATCCTGTAAAGCAATATGTATCTGTTACATGGGATACCCAGCCAGCAATTCTACTTTCTTCCACATATTCTCATAAAGGAAGAGGCATGGAACTCTCTGAACTGATTGTATTTGATGGAAGATTGTTAACATTTGATGATCGCTCAGGCATGGTAAGTCATTTTTAAATTTGTCACATGATAGTAATCTTGTGATATTTTCTTTTCTTTTATTAGGTTGGTCTACAAAATCTTTACTGTCAAGTTGAGAGCCCTGTTTATAAATTACTTCTTTACTAATTATGGAAAATGCAGTGTTTAAGAAAAACATGATTTTAAAAACCCAGGGATATTTAACTAGCTGAGCTTGCAGAGCATTATGCCTATATTAAAATCTACAAAATTGTTTCATTTGATACCTACACAGTATTACTTATTTATTCTAAGTCTACAAATAATTTTTATGTTAAAAATCATTACCAATCACTCCTGGCATTGCTTCCTACCTGTTTGTGAAGTTTCATTACAGTTGGTTCAGCAATTTCAAAGATTAACCTGGAAAGACAGATAGACAGCAGCCAAATTTAGATAGATTGGAGGCCCTGTATATATATTGGCCTGTATATTGCTTGAAGAACTGACAGCTGATGGGGAAGAAAGGTTCTCGAGTGACAGCCTAGTTCCGGTAGGCAAAGTGTAGGCGACCCCCAACTAGATGGAGTGACGACCTGGTAAGCCATGCAGGAAGTCGACAGACGCAGGTGGCTCAGGACCGTGCTTTGTGGCATTCCTTGGGAAGGCCTGTGTTCATCAGTGGACTTGGAAAGGATGTAATAAATGAATGAATGAGTGGGAGCCCGGTAATTAATGGATAAACATTAATATCTTCTGGGCAGTTGATAGGGTTTTGTTATTAATATATGATCAAAAATCTGTCAAGAGACTCATCATTATAATATACCATGTATTAATCTGTGGAGTCTCTGTCCAATACATCGAATTAGCACATGCCATATTTGTAGACCGCCAGAACAATTCTGTTTTAAATATTATTTATAAGAATTATCTCAGTAACTAAAATTCTAAAAATTTTATTAGTCATGTTACTAAATTACGAGAATTGAGATTATATGAGAAATAAATTAGGAGAATAGAATGACGACCTTCCGCCAATAGCTGCCTTACTATTAAAACTACGTCGGCTTCGCAGGTCGATCTAGTACTTGTCAAATCGTGTAGATGGTGCTGTTTCAGAATTATTTCATTTGTAAGATTTGTTTTACCAGATTTCTACCTTAAAGTTGCCAAGTTATTTGAAAAGCTCTAAAATGGGAGTATTCAGTTATTGATTCTGTACCTATCTAATGATTTTTAAATACTATGTTGTTTTTTACTAATGAAATAATTCTGTAACAGCGCCATCTACACGGTTTGTCAAGTACTACATCGACCAGCAAAGCTGATGTAGTTTATTCAATAGCGCTGTTATTAATGCCACATAGATTCCATAAATTAGTTTACAATGCCTGGTTTTGAGAATCAAAAAAATATATTATTGACCTTGGCCTGACCACAGGTATGACGGAGTGGGTCCAATATAATGTTGGGATCTGAGAGGTTAAATGTTAACAATTTTAGATTAAATAATTAAAATGTTGCCATTATTAAAGCTAATCAAAATAATTTTGAAATGCTGATATTAATTAATCTTAAATTAAGCCACTATTACAAATAAACTAAAAAAATTGTATTTTAATTCTTTCACAGGTTTTTGAGATCTTTAACAATAAAATGGTGCCATGGGTGATATTGCCTGATGGAAATGGTCATGCAGAAAAAGGTTTCAAGTCAGAGTGGGCGACAATAAAAGACGAGATTCTGTATGTTGGTTCAATGGGCAAGGAATGGACAACTGCAAGTGGAGAATTCCAGAGCTATGACCCAATGTGGGTAAAAGCTATTAATATACATGGAGAGGTAATAATATATATAATTTGTAAATATTCAGTTTAAAAACTTGAATGATTAAACATATTTTATTTTCATGCAAATTAAAGTAAAGGCCTGCAATCCACAACAACAGCATTTTAAACTTGCACGCAAGCTTCAAATATGACCATAGTTATACAGAAAGCGACCAATAATTTATTTTCAGTTTTGAGATAAAGAGGTCTTAAATTTTAATAATTTCTCATGAATTACCTTTTGTGTTTTACTGGTGTTTAATGAACTACATTAGTTTACAGATACTTAATTCGAGTAAATTATTTTTGCACTGCACACTTCTATTGCCTCCTACAAAATAATCATACATTCAGTTTACAAATTCTGTTTAAACGACCAATAAACGGTTATTTAAAATAAATTAAATTGCTAAACACGACCAACTCTCTGATAGTTTTCAGCGAAATAATAAAATATAGTATAGTATACTTTTTTTTTGCAGAACCTGACTAAAGCTTGGGCGAATCTTGGTCTTTTTCTGCTGAATAAATAAATATGATTTTAATGGGTGATATAGACTAAATAGAATAGGTTGGCAGCTTTTAAAAGAGGAACATGCATAATAGTCGTTTTAACATAATTATATTATTTCAAAAAGTTGAAGTGTGAAAATTAATTGTCTTATGCAGAATATAGAACAAAAAATCTAGTTCACAATGACGTATGTAACTCATTTTGGCAAAATTTGGCTTTGGTAGTTTTCTGTATAATGGTCATATTTCATATTCATATTATCATGTGTTTTTGCATTACAGCTAAAAGATATTGCATGTCAACTATAAGCCCATTTTGTGGTGTTTTTAGATAGTGATCTAAAAGCACATTTTTATTTGTAATGGGTTGAGAATTCTATGTAGAACCAATATTTTCGCAATAACAGATTATTGCTCCTGAGTCAGGACCCTCCTATTAATACATATATATGCCAACCGATTTAAGCTAATGCCACCTGAATATCCAACGAATGAAGAAGATTAACTAATGGACCAATCATGTAAAAGAATGTTCACCATACCCACCAAGAAACCAATAAATCGACTGTTGCGCATGACAAGGCTGAGCCCACGACTCGTGCCGCTATACATACCACGTTGTAAATTAACAACCTTTTTCATCTTAGATATGCAAGCTTAGCCACGATGTTTCATTTTACTACAGAGCATCGTGGTAAACAGCAATTTAGTAAAATTGCTAATAACTATTTCAACAACAAGGTCTTCATCTTCTTCTTTATACCTATCAACTTAATACTAGGATGTTCCTCCTCTTAAAAAATCTTTTGCATAGATCAAAAAATTTGAAAGTAAATATAACAGGACCATTTCAGGTACAACACTTAAGTTGGGTTAATCAATACAAAGCTGTAAGGAATTCTATAGGCATTCAATGGCCGGGTTATATGATCCACGAATCTGGAGTCTGGTCTCCTATTACAAAGAAATGGCATTTCTTGCCTAGGAGATGCAGTCACGAGCCGTACAATGAAACTAAGGATGAAGTGATGGGATGCAATTATTTAATAACTGCTGACAGCAATTTTAAAAACATACAAGCTGTAGAGGTAATCCTTTTTTCTTTACTATCATAATAATCTGATGAATGTGTAATATTACAAAATTAAATATTACAACAGCCTATAAATAATACACAGGCGTCTTCTTTATTAAAGAGAGAGTAGGCGGGTGAAACCTTGCCACTTGACTGATTTCATGTACCTTCACGATATGTTTTTATTTCTCAAGCATGTCAGTTTTTTTTGTGGACAAATGACAATATGTAGCCACCTTCGACTAATAAACGTACCTTGGGCCGCACATTTGGCCTTCGTTCAAAATCAGCCGAAATTTTGGCTGAAGCAAAAAGGTTTGATTTAAGGTTTAAGGTGAAGAGGTTTGAACAGCCGTAATCGGAATAATTATTTTACGATGATGTCAGCATAGCGCACTCCGCATGCTTAATTGTTCTGTCTAACAAGCACATGTCAATTAGTATACATTATAGTGTTTTATGATACAATTTTGCCAAAACAATTACGGCTAATAATTTTCCATTCACCAGATGTCGCTAGTTGACACTGAGGTAAAGTTTTTTTTTACACAATACCATTTAGTTGAGAAGTCAGTTTTAAATAAAAGTTTATCGTTTCACAAAACAATGCCTGAGTGAAATGCTCTTTAATTTTTTGCACATTTTTAACTCTTTTTTTAATTTTTCTACTTTTCGACTTCTGTGGTTTGGTTTATTTATTTTTAATCTAATTAATATAAAATACAAGAAATAGTACAGAAAGAAACATTAACCTTTACATTTTTCTAACAAATTAACTTCCCCGCTATGAAATCTGTCAAATATTAGACTTCATTTTTAAGTGACGCCGCCCTGGTGGCAGAAAAAGTTATGGATGCCCTCATTAGGCGCATGACAGGACAGGAATGCGGTTTCGGTGCCCGCACCCCGCCTCTATCCCCGCGCTTCCCCTAGTGACCAATCACCGTTCCGGTGTTCCCTCCCTAGTTCTAATGACTTCTTAGCTGTCATGCGCCTCATTGTTTTGTAACTAGATCGACGTTGGAAGGTAGAGGGAATGTTCGTACGCAATCCCTCATACTGTACTCAACAGTGGTAGAGCCACGCGGCAGCTTTTGCTGTCGCATGGATGGGCCGGCTCAATCCGGGGTGGTACCACGACCTCACAGAATAAGGCCGGCTACATACATACGGAATTCCGTTTCGGGATTCCGTTTCGATATTCCGATTCGAGATTCCGAACGCAGCAAGTCCATATAAAATCTATGACCCGCCACACGTACGGAATTTTTCCGTACGGAATTTCTCCGATTCGAGATTCCGTATGACCGCCTGTGCGTTCGGAATCCTGAACGGAAAAAGCCGCCCGAACGCAAGTCTTCCATAGATTTTGTACGAGTCGCAACACATACGTAAATTCCGTACGGAACGCGCTCAGTGTTCGTCGCACGACCGAAGCGAGTAGGTGTGTTTATGTATGTTTTACATTTAATCATATAGGTCGAAAGAGTTTACAGACATCCATATTTAAAACATATCTCTGGATAGATAGATCTTTTTACATAATATTGACTATATTGCAAGCTTAGGGTGATAAGGGGATGCATCTAGTAACAATGATACAGCAACAATGGAATCGCAATCAGAAAATCGTCGTCATTATTCGCTGGCAGAATGTCTAGACTCAATGGCTAACCTCTCTCAACTGACACTTGTTATTCCGAAAGGAAATAAACGTATGTGTGTGATGTGTTCACGGAATTCCGTTTCGGGATTCCGTTTCGATATTCCGATTCGGAATTCCGTATGTATGTGGCCGGCCTAAAACGGAAGACTACCCCAGGAGGGTACCAGCATCCCTGGAGAATCCTCGCTGAACATCCACGCCCATGCTACCCTACTTTTTCTGAGCGTGAGTGCTCAGGCTGCCCCGCGTATTCTTGGGGGCGAAATTCCGCTCAAGACGAAACCTGCTCGGGGCAAGCGGAGCAAAAGACAAAGGCAACCCTGCCACGCTTTCCGTGGATTTCTGCAATATTAGGGGACTTCATTCAAACCTTAACGCCGTCCACTACCATCTGGAGACGGCAAAGCCGACCTTGGTCTTTCTAACCGAGACACAGGTGTCTCTCCGGCTGATACTTCGTATCTCTCCTGCCCGGGGTACAAATTGAACACCTTTGTGCCCCGGGCTGGAGTTTGCGTGTATGTTAGAGAGGACATCTGTTTTCGACGCCTCGGCAGTCTTGAAGGTACAGACCTGTCCATCCTATGGCTGCGCGTAGACAGCGACGACCATCCACGCGTCTACGGGTGCTTCAATAGGTCCCATAGCGGTAATGCCGACACAGACCGACTCATCGACCACGTCCAAATGGCTGCAGACTCCGTGCTACAACAGGTTCCTTCCGCAGAGATCGTGATGCTCGGTGATTTTAACGCCCACCACGCTGAATGGCTTGGTTCCCGTTTAACCGATCATGCGAGTAGATCTGTTTATGACTTTGCCTTGACATATGGTCTGACATAACTGGTTACTTCGCCTACGCGGATGCCAGATGTGGAGGACCATGTACCTTCCCTGTTGGACCTTCTGATGACCTCTCATCCGGACGGATATCAGGTCTCCGTCGATGCCCTCTTGGCTTTTCGACCATTGTCTGATCCGAGTACGGTGCCACCACGCTCCCATCGCAGTTGCGATCTGCAGCTCGCCGCCGTGTTTGGCATTATAGGTCGGCCGATTGGGATGGGATGCGGTCTTTGCATCCTACCTTGGGGCGGGTTTGCTCGCTGATGATCCCAACGTTGTTGCTGATTTGTCGCTGATGTGGTACTTCAGGGAATGAAATTATTTATTCCATCATCTGTGGTGCCTATCGGAGGCAGAATCACATGGTTTGGTCGCTCCCAAAATTGCATCACGCTATAAGCAGGAGTGCTAATGGGTCTGGCTGACGCATGTACATCCCGGGATGTAAACACCAGCGCTCTTAAAGAAGTATAATTCCGCCTCCAGGTCCGTCAGTGTCATTACAAGGCAAAGTCAGAGCACATCGGCAGTTTGGCGAGAAACTAGTTCGCCTTCCTTCGGGAACACGTGCATTCTGGTCTCTCTCGCCAAGGCTGTCCAGGAACTTCTGTCAGCCATCTCTGCCATCTCTGCACAGAGTGTACGACTTTCTGGCCCATGACGCAAAGGAGAAAGCCGATTTGCTAGGCTCTCTTTTGTGAGTGCTCCATGCAGGAAGTGTTGTTTACACAGCGCTCGGTGCAAAGCACTCTCCCTGGACGTCAACAAGTCGAGTGGGCCTGATGGAGTCCCACCTATTGTGCTGAAGACGTGCTCCGGAGTTGGCACCGGTTTTAACGCGTCTTTTCCGGTACTCCTACCCTAGGCGTAGTCCGAACTCATGGAAGACAGCTTGGTGCACTCGATCCTCAAAAGGCGACTGCTCAGATCCGTCCAACTACAGGCCTATCGCTATCACCTTGTTCCCGTAATAGAACTGTTATTAACTGCCAGCTCATGCGGTACCTTGAGGATTACCATTGATTAGTGACCGCTAGTACGGTTTCCGTCGAGGTCGCTCAGCTGGTGATCTTCTAGGTTACCTAACTCATAGATGGGCGGAGGCAGTGGAGTCCAAGAGAGGCGTTGGCCGTTATTTGACGTAGCGAAGGCCTTCGATCGGGTTTGGCACAAAGCGCTTCTTTCGAAGCCCTTCTATGGGCTTCCTGAGAAATTGTGCAATTGATCACCAGTTTTTTGCAGATCGGAGCATCAAGGTCGTAGTAGACGGTGCATGCTCCGATTACAAGCCCATTAACGCTGGTGTTCCACAAGGTTGCGTGCTATCACCAACGCTGTTTCTTCTGCTTATCAATGATATGTTAAACCGGTAACATTCATTGCTATGCAGACGACAGCACTGGTGATGCTTTATACACCGGCCGTGCCAATATTTCTCGGGAAAACGTCGCTGAATATCGAAACAAACTTGGTCTGAAGTCGAGACTTTGTTGAACAAAGTCTCAGATCAGCGACCAATCTAGTCCAGTTCAATCCCCAGAAGACACAAGTTTGCGCGTTTACCGCAAAAGAACCTCTTGTCGTATTCCTCAGTTTCAAGCACCCCTTTGTTGCCTCAGCCAGTATCGGAATCCTCGGTGTCGACATATCGAGTGATGTGCAGTTTCGTGGTCACTTGGAAGAGAAAGCCAAATTGGCCTCTAAAAGCTTGCGTGTTCAGCAGAGCGACAGTATTTCATGCCGGCACACCGCTTGCAACTTACAAGGCGCAGGTTCGGCCCCACATGGAATACTGTTCCATCTCTGGGCAGGGCCTCAGTGCCAGCTCCTTCCACTTGACCGCATCCAGCGCAGAGCGGCTCGAATCGTCGACGACCGAGTTCTTTCGGATCGGTTGACTCACTGGCACTGCGTAGAGATGTTTCATCTCTTTGCGTATTTTATCGCATCTATCACGGGGAGTGCTCTGAGGAATTGTTCGGACTAATTCCAGCCGCTCAATTTCATCATCGCACATCGCGACAGAACTCGAGATACCATCCATACCATCTGGATGATTGGCGGTCCACCACTGGCGATTTAGAAGAAGTTTTCCTCGCACAACTTCCTTGTGGAATCGATTACCACCAGCGATTTTCCGGACCGATACGTCTTAGGACCTTCAAGAAGATTTACTCCTTCTTAAAAGGCCGGCAACGCATCTGCGATCCCCTGGTGGCAGAAAAAGTTATGGATGCCCTCATTAGGCGCATGACAGGACAGGAATGCGGTTTCGGTGCCCGCACCCCGCCTCGATCCCCGCGCTTCCCCTAGTGACCAATCACCGTTCCGGTGTTCCCTCCCTAGTTCTAATGACTTCTTAGCTGTCATGCGCCTCATTGTTTTGTAACTAGATCGACGTTGGAAGGTAGAGGGAATGTTCGTACGCAATCCCACTCGTACGACCAGTATGTTCGAACTTATGCGTAGCACGTCACAAACAAATAGACCTTTACACTCATCGATTTAGTAAGGCGATATGATTGTATTTATAATATTATGTGTAGAATATCGCGATGCTACATTACGTTATACAGTGTGGGAAGAGCAAAACTACATGGTAAAACCTAGTGAGTACCTATTTGCCTACTATTGGTAGCTATTTCATGCATTTCCCATAGTCGTCTCTTACGATACCCACAGGTCGAAATACCATCATCATTTAAACACATTAAAATAATAGTAGGTACAGTTTGCATTTTGTCTCCACTTTTTGCTTCTGTTTCGGCTTCAACTTCGGCCTAAGGTATCAGCAAGTCGAATTAGTTTTAGGATTACCATGGTTAAAGCCACATCCACAATTTTCTTTTATATTGTATTATATGCTTTTGCATTTTTGGTTACTATCAATACTAGGACTTTTTTGATAAAATGGCATATATTACATAACATTATGTAGTTGTTGGAGTAAAAGAAAGTTTTCGCGTGTAATACAGGGGTATATTAATAGTCCCTCACTGTTGTTTTTTTTACACAATTGGCCTACTGTACTTAATTTGCAATTTTATTGCAACATATTACTTTTAATGGCATATAATAAAAAAATTTTTTTATCTATCTATCTATCATATTATATTTCAGCTAAAACTAAAATAGGAAAGAGTAAACAGAATTTGTGTAATATTATTCCTTGTGCATGTTTTTTTTTTTCAGATAACGAAACATCAACCAAAGCATGGCTTTTCTTCATTCAAGTTCATTCCAGGTTCGAAAGACGAGGCTATAGTCGCTTTAAAAACCACAGAATTTGCAGGGAAAACGGCAACCTACATAGCTGCATTTAAAACTGATGGAAAAGTATTACTGCAGGATATGTTCATAGAAAATTTAAAATATGAAGGCTTAGAGTTTCTATGAAACGGAAAATAATAGGAAAATCATTTTGTTAGTATGTTTTTGTATATATGTAAAAATACAGTTTTGTTACTTATCAACTGATTTTAATGAATAAAAACAAATCATCTTTTTATAATTTCCTTTATTTTATTACTTAAAAATATAACAACGTAATGAGTAAAATGGTCCTCTTATTAAATAAAAAATCATAAATATTTTCTTAATTTATATCACTCAACCTATTGGCTAATGACTAAAATCCATTATAACATTATATGTAAAAAGTATAAACAGAAATTATTGTTGCTATAAACTATTTCTTTCCTTAGGAATTTATTAATAACATCAACAAAATAATTTGTAACCCTATTTCACCAACGTCTCACACATACCAACTACTAAGGAACCATGCACCATCAAAGTGCTAAGTTTCACCCAATTTTGTTTCACAAATCGAATTATTCGAGTATTATGTGCCGTCATTTTAAGCCAATAGATCGAGTTATTTCTTCAAACACTGTCCAAGCCATTGCTGCCATTAAGGTCCTACGTAACATTCTTGGAACGGCGCCTTTGAAGTAGCCTTGCACGCCATAAGTCTGGAAAAAAATAAAATCCAATAAATACATACATATTTTAGAACACGCGATTTATAATCATTACAATTGAATGTTCTACAAGTGGTAAAATTAAAAATTTTGTACAACCGACTTCAATATAAATAAAATGAGAACATCATCAATATAGTTGAAGTCAATTAAATTACGCATTATTAAGGATAACTCAAAAACTACAAGTCAGATCTTGATCAAATTTATGAGAAGCACCAGCTTTTAAATTTTTCTTTTGATTGAAACATACACATAAAATATGAATCTATGCGTTTTTCTCGAATTAAAACAATTTCAAGCATATTCAGGTCTAAAGAATTGCGCGACAAAAGCAAAATAATTTTTTTATGTTTTAAGAACTTCTCATTAACACAATCGTCACTTATACGAGAACGAAGAAGTAAATACGTTGAAAATGTAATTGTACTGGTTCTCTATAGCCATTGATATATGTGTACTACGCACTAGATTTCGCATTCCGAACATTCACTATGTTCAACTGAACTGTACTGCAATCCGTACACCTTAGTTTAGTGTCATTTACTGTGGCTTCAATATTCATGCAGTGTGGAGCGGCGATAATAATACGAGATTTCAAATTAAAGTTTAAACCTTACGTAAATAACAATTCAGTAGACAAGTAATTAAAATTTTTGTTGTTCAAGTGAATAAATAGGTACCTAATAATATCGTAATATTTTACTATCTACCGCGCATGCGCGAAGACATAGAGTAGCGCACATTTTTGTTTGGAAGAGATTCTCTAGTACGTAGTACATACAGGGTATTTTGAAACGCTCCGAAAACGAAGACAGATGATAGTACTAAGGATACCTATGATGATGGGTCACAAAGAAATTCGATCCCGAGGAAAAAAATCATCTTTCACAACGTTTTATTAACTTTATTCACGCTCCATCATGTTATTAAAGTTATTTGAAACGATATTTCACAAAAAATATCATGAAAATACTGAAATATGAAACCAGCAGTGAAACTTTAAAAAGAAAATCAGCTGACAATAGGGTCAATATCCTCGCGGGCTCGAACTCTTACCTAGATCGGTACGAAACAATGCATTAGGTATACTACTTACTCACTCTACCCTTCCTTTCACACACACGCTGCTTCGTGTCGCCTCGCGCTGTGGAATTTCATATGCTTCAAGGACGTTATAATAATTTTAGTTTTGAGACAGTGCCATGTTGACAATCACGAGCGATAGTTCAATTGTTTTGTTTATTAAATTATTGTCGTTATAACTTGTTATTTATTAATTAATGATGTTGTTTTGTTGTTACGTTTTGTGTTTTTGTTTTGTTTTAATAATGCCTAACGCGTAGGTACATTTATAGTGCTAGTGAATACGGCAACATGTTAATGTGCCTTGAAGAATCTCATAAGGCCACGGAGGATCGGTAAGCTGTTTCATACCTAATTTTTTTAAATAACTTAGGACTGAACTGATCTGAATAGGTACATAACTGAATACATCAGAATAATAAACATAATTACACAATGGATAACAAAGCATGACTCTAACCTTGTAAACATTTTATTTAAGTATTTTTTCATTAGCGGGGAATCGAACCAGTTATTTGGTTTATTTAAGCTAATTTTTTTAAATAACTTGTTAACATTTTATTTAAGTATTTTTTCATTAGCGGGGAATCGAACCAGTTATTTGGTTTATTTAACCCTGAATTTGAATTAAAGTGGCTACGTGGAGACAAGCACAGTGGCAAAATAGTAGGTTAAGTAGATAAGTTAGGTATTTAGACAAGTGTTGTAAATTATTAGGTATTGTGGTACCATCGCTAGTTGCGGGCCGCGCGAATTCGGCGTTCGCGCGTACATTGACCCGTAGTCAGCTGATTGTAATTCAGTAATTCCACTGCTGGTTTTATATTTCAGTATTTTCATGATATTTTTTTGTCGTTTCAAATAACTTTAATAACATGATGGAGCGTGAATAAAGTTAATAAAACGTTGTGAAAAGATGATTTTTTTTTCCTCGGGATCGAATTTCTTTGTGACCCATCATCATAGGTATCCTTAGTACTATCATCTGTCTTCGTTTTCGGGAGCGTTTCAAAATACCCTGTATAACTCAATGTCTATAGCCCTTTAGAACGAAACGCAGCAGTGTACGTTACTACTATTTAGCGGAAAAAACAGATAAATGGAGAACCTATCCATATCTGTATGGATAGGTTCTTCCCTTTATCTATTTAAATAGAAACACGCTGGTATACATTGCGAGTGTGGTCTTTCCTGGTCGAGCCAAATGATTAGTGCTATCATGTAATACCTACTGTTTAGACAAATACACAATTCAAAATTTATGTTCTAAAAGTCACGTAAATGATAACGTTATTTGATCATTAAGTTATTTATTACATGATAAACCCAGTCACCCGTAAAGATTTAATGAAGCAGATAGTTATATCATACATTATTAATTGTTAAAAAAAGCGTACAATTAACAAATCGTCTTGACCCATGCACCACACGCCGAGATCGTGATTGAAATTTTTTCACATTGAAAATGTGTGAAAGAAACAAAGCACAGTTACAATACAAATGTCCCACTGCTAGGCGTCATTTCTTAGAGCTCGTGAGGCTGCCTCTCATTACTGAGAGGGTTTTAAGCCAAGGAAAAAGGACCTTTGTTATACGTGGTAGAGCCACGCTGCAGTCACATTATGGTTGTATTCGTGCTACCATAATATCGGCTCAGTCGGCTCGACTGGGGTAGAAACACGCTCTCACAGAATACCAGCGTAAAATAACCGCTTATTGCAGTTGTGTTTCGTATGGTAAGTGTAGAGAACCGGATACCCTTTTTACTGGAAAAGAGGCATTCCATCTTAGTCTTCAGTGGTGACAACGCATCTGCATTTTGATGAGGATAGATGTAGATGTCTATGGGCCACAGTATACAATTGATATCAGGTGGACAAATATGATTTGAGTTCCAGTTGCTGTTTTAGAAATCTCCCACACCCCGAATGCGTTACCTATCGACCAATGAAAAGTTTTCCCGAACGCGCGCCTTACTGCACGCTTATAATAAATTTCTCGCATCTCGAATGCGTTCTCTATTGACTAATGAAAGCGTTTCCCCGAATGCAGACCTTTTGCGTTTGACACAATATACACACAAATGCGTATGAATATCTATCAATGAGAAGAAGCTCTAATATAAATAATAATATAATAATTTGCAAATTAGCAATCGCAGCCCCAGACTTCTCTTATCTTTCACACTGCTACACTTCAACGATTTGGTATCATATGTCAGGCGTATGGATGTTATACTACCATCTGTGGGAAGACAAACTCTTTTCGTACTTATTACAACGTATTTTCTATAATCGCTTTTTACGACATCCATGGGAGGTAAAGGGGGTGATAGATTATTTTACACCGTCACCGCATGGCAATACAAGGAAATCACAACCTTTCAAGTATTAATATTACAAATGGGAAAATAGATCGTTCATCTCACCCGGTGAACGTAGACGGCTGCACTAAATGCGTTCGGGAACTTGTCAGGGTAAAGCTGCATCTTCGTCTTCAGGACATCGGCCGGATTGGTCGCCAAAGATGCGGCAATACCAGCCACTATGCCACACGAGAAATGTAATACGCTCGCTGTGCTCGGGGTGTTTAGCCATTCTGTAAAATGTAACACTGTTTGTTTATTTAGCACTTTTTTTTTTGTTTTACATGGGGAAATGCCTCCGCATACCCGCCTCGCGGGAACAAGGACGGGTTATGTCGGACTCACACCGACTAAAATCCCATGGTGTTCCACCTTCTTCGCATATTGGCAGAGCCATGGGATCGCTTTCGCACACATCCGCGGCCCCACCAGCGCCGGCCGCCCCTCTTCGGGAGAGGACTATTAATTGAACACTAACCTAACCCATTTATTTCTTGTTTATAATATAACCTACATGTTATATTATAATCTCTCTCTTTCCAACTCCCTTTATATTTCTTGCAGTTTTTTTTTGTTATTTACAATTACATTTACCTTTACAGTCTATGAAAAGTCCACGACTGAACATAGGCCTCCATCATAGATTGCATAATAGTCGGGATGTTTGGCATAGTTGCTACGCCTGGCAGGCGGGTAGGCAACCGCAGTTTTTTATTTTTAGTTGTTATTCGGAAGACGCTGCTGTTCACCTTCTGGTTTGTTTTGCTCTATCGCCTCTTACGACACCCACGAGACGACATGGGGTAGTGAATATTTTTACACCGCCACTACGCCATTTATATTTTTAATGACTTTCAGAAACCTAAGATTGATGATTCATTGTAACGTACACTAATCTTGAATTACGGTGTTTTTATCCATAAAAATAAATAAAATTGAAGCGTCTGTTTGTAATGTCAAAATAACGGCTTTTTACTAAATGCATATGAGTGTACGGTACTTATAACAAAAAAATAAATTTTTAAAATTATTGTCTGTCTGTTTGTTCTGGCTAATCTCTGAAACGGCTGGACCGATTTTGACGGGGACTTTCACTGGCAGATAGCTGATGTTATAAGGAGTAACTTCGGCTACTTTTATTTTTGTAAAAGGAATTAGGGTTCCGCGCAAAAAAATTAAAAGCCATGAAATACAATCGTAATAAATTCTACGCGGGCGAAGTCGCGGGGAACAGCTAGTATTCAATAAGATTCTGAATAAAATTCAACTTATAAAATCTCACGAATTTATTTTGTTTTCGTGATGTACACCTGAAAGTGGTAATGTGAATAATAAACATTTATCTATCCTGCATAAATGTTTATCATTATATAATAATACATGACTCGAGGTTTGACGCGTAGTTAAATAATATAACATTTGTCACTGTAGCGCGTAAAATTATCTTGTACATGATTGTAACTTGACCGAAACTTCTGAAAACCAAAATGAAAAAACCAACTCGGGTATCGAGATAAACAAGATACAGTGTATTTAAAACCTATCTTAATCATTACAGCCCCTTTCAAATATAATTATAACTTTTAACAAAAAGTAAAAACCAACTTCAAAATACTAAAAAAGAAATTATTTATTTGCTATCCTTAGGGGTATATTAGGGGTATATAATAGTATAACCTATTTAATAAAAAAAGAATCATTAAAATCGGTTCACAATCTGCGAACATATCGCGTAACATACATACAAAAAAACACACTCGAATTGAGAACCTCCTACTCTTTGAAGTCGGTTAAAAACACAGCGTGGTCCTTAGCGAGCATTCATCGACTCTACATGCGTCATCAGGGGTTAAATTGTTAAATCAGAGATAATATCTGTTTTTTATAAAATTGAAGTGACAAACGAACTTGTAATCCACTTGTTAAGTGATATTAAGGCGAGCTATGAGAAGTCTACTATGATGATGATGATGATGAAGTATCAAGCTAAATACATCACATAGCTTTTGAAGACTTCTAAATTTTTACGGCTTCAACGTCTTAACCCTTTTCCTGTCCCATGAATCATATATGAACATTTCGTTTGTTTAACTATTGTGTCTATCTCGCGGACAGGGAACCTGTTAAAGAATATAGTAGCCGTTTATTACGCACTGCTTTTAAATCTACATCACCCTTTAATATGTTAATTTTAAAATGGCGTTAGCGTTAATTTTAATAATAACAAGTTTTATCGCAGGACTTTTATCATTTTACTTGCGAAGTATTTCTCAACTATAAATATTTTATAGGTAGGTAATAAAATTTTAATGCATAAAATAATTTACCGTATTTTATAGAATTCGCCGCAACTTAGACTAAGTCCGTCTTATTACATGAACTAATTATTCTGAGATTATACCTAGAGTATGTTTTAATAGAGTAGTCCCACAATTTTGTGAACTATATTGTATTATATGGGACCACATGAGAAGCACCAGCTTTCAAACAAAAAGAATCATCGAAATCGATTCACACATTAAAAAAAACATACAGTCGAATTGAATACCTCCTCCTTTTTGAAGTCGGTAGAAAATGTAAAGTATGGAATTTGACGGAAAATCTCAAAATTCGCGAAGACTGGCGCCGCGGTTAAGTACCTTCTGTATTAAAAAAGACTATTCAATTAAACTCGACACTTTCAATAATTCACGTTTTTTAATAAAACGGATTTTGCTTAACAAAAATAATATATTTTTTATAGGAGATGGGGCATGCGGATCGTCTGATGGTAAGTGACTACCGCCGCCCATGAACAACTGCAACACCGCGGAAATTGCAGATGCGTTGCCGGCCTTTAAAAAAGAGTAGGCTCTTTTCTTGAAGGTTCCTAAGTCGTATCGGTCCGGAAAAATCTCTGGTGGTAGACGATTCCACAAGGAAGTTGTGCGGGGAAGAAAACTTCTTCTAAATCGCATAGTGGTGCACCGCTAATCGTCCAGATGGTATGGATGGTATTGCGAGTTTTGTCGCGATGTGCTTGCGATGGTGAAATTGAGCGGCTGGAATTAGTCCGAACAATTCATCAGAGCACTTCCCGTGGTACATGCGATAAAATACGCAAAGAGACGCAACACATCTTCGCATTCGTAGTGTCAGTGAGTCAAGTTGATCAGAAAGAGCTCGGTCGCCGACGATTCGAACCGCTCTGCGCTGGATGCGATCAAATGGAAGGGGCTGGCACTGTGGAGCCCCAGCCCAGAGATGGGAACAGTGTATTCCATGTGAGGCCGAACCAGTAAAGTTGCATTTAATTGCAGTTATTTAATTTTTAGCAGTTGATTAATTGCAGTTTTTTATTTCCTACAGGAGAGTACTCTAGTATAGTGGTTTAGGCCGATATCGTGCATACGACGGCAATACTTGACAAAACAGAACATATAACAGGCCGCTTTTTTGCTCTAATTATCATAAACGAATATAGTAATAAAATTTATAAGAGAAAATGCCTTTATATACATGATATATATTGGAATACAATACATTTCGATATTTATTACTTTATTATACATAGGTATTAGTACTTATTGGTTTAGATTAGATTAACTTGAATACTGAGACTATACAGCCATTCTACACAGGACAGGTTCACTTGTGTGCGCAAGCACAGGTGCACTCTCTATTCCTACATTGTCATAGTCCGGTAGGACGTCAATCCGACACGACCAGAGAGGGATCAGGCGCAGGACCAATGGCCTTACGTGCTTTCCAAGCTACCGGGGTTTGACATAACACCGCTGACTTCCTGAGTCTGTGCTGCTACTAAGAATTTCTTGACCGAAATACTGATTTTTGGCCCACTAGATCAAGATCAACTAAATGAATTTTAACCATACAGTAAAGTAGGATATCGCATTTTTTTAAATAAGTGTTGTTTTTAACCGACTTCAAAGAGGGACTCAATTCGACTGTATTTTTTTATGTGTGTTACCTCATAACTCTTTTCTAGGTGAACCGATTTTGACGATTCTTTTTGTTATATAAATCTAATCCCATATAATCTAATTGATCAAGGTCTGACCAGTAGTTTTTGAGTTATCCTTAATAATTTATATTGAAGTCGGTTGTACAAAAATTTTAATTTTACCACTTGTTTCCATTTAAATGTCGTATCTTTAAAATAAATACATTACGGTTTTTTTAGAAACAGAAAATCTCGTCATATTATTTACGGTTATCTACCTCACGAATACTTTCAATTTTTGAGGCCAACTTGATAATTTCTAGAAAATTACTATACTGATAAAACAACATACAACGAACAGGAAGCAAGTTGTAAATTTACCGTCTAATGAATAAACTTTATCTTAACATAATATTTAATTTAATAGGAGACAGTTTCAGACTTTCGTAGTTATAATAAAACGAGTAACTAACGCCATAATACGATAATCTATTTTAAACCTATACACGAGTAACATGTAATCATAAAATTCAATTTGCAGGGCGGCCCTGATAGATTTCTCCAATAGGTAGAGCGACGACCTGGTAAGAGATGCAGGAAGTCGATGCATGCCTTTGTTAGGCTGTGGAATTATGATGGGTTGCAACGATTCAAGTGGGGAAAACTATCGTTATGGGCGAAATTCGACTAGTAGGACATCCGAACACATATAAGGTATAAATATAAAAACGTGGAAAGATCGACAAAGCAAATCCATGTTGCAGATGTGACCGGTAGAGTCGGGAGGACGTAAGTTTATCGACCAAATTGGCGATATATTGAAAATGGGCCAGATTAGAGTACCCTTAACCAACGAGTATGCGTAGATACAATATGGATGTAAAGGAGGCGAGAGCAGTGTCAGGATCGTGCCAAATGGAAGTCCGTAGTCTCTGCCTACCCCTCTGGGTGACAGGTGTGAGTGTTTATGTATGTATGTAGTATGTATATAAAATACGCCATTAACCTTTTTTACATAAGTAATTATTTTCAGTTTTTTTTTATATAAAAGAAATGAAAAAAAATGGGCACATTGCACCTGATGAATAAACACATGACATCTATCATCTGTTAAGAATCCAAATGCAGATGCGACGTCACCCATGAGAACTAGGATAGAATGCCTTATTACGAGTAAAACGGGCCTCCGGTGTCCTACACTCATCATACGAAACAGCAGCAATATGCTGCTATATTACGCTGATAATCTATGAGAGCGTACTCCCTCCCCACCAAGCCGACCCATTCGTGATGTAGCTATAATACAACTGCAGCGTGGTGCTACCACGTTAAGTCAGTATCCAATGTTTTTAGTAAATCAAACACAAACTTACCCTTAGGCAATGCCTGCTTGGTTTGCGTGTAGAACATCAGGTACAAGCCGGAGAATGGAGCATCTCGGGCCAATGTTGGTCCCAAACCGCAGACCAGGCCTTTTATGCCCTCAGCTTTGTATATAGTCTTTAGTGCACCACTCAAACTGTTATATTTATAGACTCCAGATTCGTACCTGAGTAAAAAAATATGTACATAAACTATTAAAACCTTCGACAGTTCCGTGTGGGTAACCACAGGGTAAAAATTATTTGTTATTTCACTCTTATTAGAGACCATGAGGAATTATTTTAAGACTTTATTTGTCTGGAATTGAGCGGCAGTGCACATTACCCATATTCGCCTCTTACGACACCCATGAGATAGAATGGGTGATAGATTCTCGTATGCAGCAAGCACACGCAGCTGATAGCTCAGAAAACACGCAATCAATCGCATCGCCTATATCTCGTGTCATCGCTCCCACTGTTGTGTAAGTTAGATATTAAACTATACAAAAATATAGTAAAATGTATAGACATTTGCTATAAAGGCTGATTTACACGGGGTCAATAACAGGCGCCAGTGCTGGCGCCGAGGACTGACTTGCACCGTTTACACGCAGTCAGTAGTCGCGCAGATAGTGCTGTACTAACTCCAAATCAATTTACATTATGCCAGTAGCAGGTCTGCACTGACTTGCCTCGAATTTGGAGCCAGTTACTGTCCCTGTGTAAATCAGCCATAACGCTATATTCGCGATATCTGTGAAGTTTATATGTGAAGACACCCGGCATCCAATCATCGTGGCCGCAGCCCCTGAGACACGAGGCAGATTAGCAGAAGTCCAGGTGAGTGCACATGCATTCTTTCACATCCTTCCTCTAGTCCGAATTTAGGGTACATTTGCAATATCGCGAAATAGTAAATTAACACCGCAACCTACAGTCCATTAATTACGTATAATCATTCTTTTAATAACTCTGAACCAGCAGTTGGTCATTTAAACCAACACGCCATTTTTGGCCCCACGCCAAGATCAGATCACACATCCTGTCAAAGTCCCCTGTTGAACATAGACCTTCCCATATATTGCGTCATAATTGGCAGACGAGTTGACGATCGCAGTTTTTTTTTCTAGTTGTTATTAGGAAGACGCTTCTGCCCAACTCCTCGTTGGTTTCCCTCTATCGCCTCTTACGACACGGGTAGTGGACAAGCTTGAATCGCCGCTATACGGTAAAAATTGGTCATGGGGACATAATCATCTTAAATGAGTTATTGTCTGTCTTGCTGGTCTGATAGCAACGCCTAAGTTGGTTTGAGGTTGATAATTGATATCTGCCCGTAAGCTAGACACATTCCTTTCCCGCATGGAAGGAAGATTTACCGTAATCACCAACGCTTGACACTGTGAGAGACCTCTCACACCTTTCACTCAACTCCTCATCGCCGGTCTATTTTGCTCTGAACTATACAAGATTTTACAATCTTACGATCATCTATCGAAAGATTTATAGAACTTTTACTCAATTATCAACAACACAATATGTTGATTACTAACCCTTTTTATATTGTTTATATTGAAAATACTTTAAAATTTTAAATAATAATAATGTCCTCCAGACCGATATCGGTCACGGCGGCCGGTCTCAACGGAGACAAGCATCCGCGGCCGCAGGACAGTATGCGCAAGCACAGATGCACTCTATTCCCTCACTCTCATAGTCCGATGGGACGGCAATTCGACACGACCGGAGAGAGATTAGGCACAGGACCAACAGATTTACGTGCTTTCTGAGGCACGGGGGTGAAACACCGCCAAATTCTTGACTCCGGGCTGCTAATGAGAATTTGTTACAGAAAAACCCAATAACTGATTTTGACCCGACCCGAGATTAGAACCCGGGACCTCATGATCAGCAATCGCGGTTACGGCCACAAGACCAACGAGGCAGTGACTGAAATATAATATTATTACGATCAAAAATAAGTTAAAATTTACCTAGTCTTTATAACTGTAATAGGAATCAAGGCTACTCCGCTCATAGATCTAGCTAAAACTCCGAGACACACCGCCTCCATGGGTCCAAGGTCTTCTTTCCCAAGTTTGGACTTTAACCAGTGAAGCGACGAGAAGTAAAGGCCCACTCCGGGTACGCAGCGAGCTATAGATGGCACCATTCCACGCCATAGTCCGGCGATGTGTTCTTGTCGGACGATGTTCGCGAAGATTGTTATCATTCCGGGCTGGATTCGGCTGCTGGGTTTAGATTATAATTGTTAATACAAGGATCTATAGCAGTTCAAGTAATAAGCTCGTCTATATATCTAATCCGGCGCCAAAAAAAGTAAACCAATAAAATTGTTAAATAAATGTTAAGTGCTGATAAACCAAGTAGATACTGAAAGATGTGCGTGGTTATAGAAAAGAAAACCTACATCTGAGGAATTAAAATTACATCGAGGGCAACTGTAGTATGAAAGATACTTTATAATGATCGAAATGATCGACAGATTGAAGATGTCTGTTTCAGAAATTAAGACTGACTATCTCCTGAACGTACAAAGAAAGAAGAAAGAATGATGACAAGTAAGAAATTAGAATACACTTTTGAAAATCAAGTAACACACTAGTATCATTAACGGTGATAATAAAATCGCATGATAAATTTTACCAAGCTATACAACCATCCATCCATCCCAGGCCATAAAAGTCCACTGCTGAACATAGGCCTCTACCATAGATTGTCTCATAGGGGGGATTTTGCCATAGTTGCCACGCTTGACTATAATTTTGGTTTTTTATAATTTTGAATTGTTATCAGGAAGACGCTAATGTCCATCTCCTGATTTGTTTCCCTCTGTCGCCTCTTACGACACCCACGGGACGATATGATGTATTGGATATTCTTACACCGCCACTAAACGATATAAGCTATACAACAATAACGTTAAAATGTATTTTATTGTTTAAGTGCTTTCTCTATATTTCTGCTACTTTGTGTGATACTTACTTGACAGTCGTTGCGACAACATGTTGACTTGGATTTTGCAATCTCGTCTTAACCAGGTCCAACGGTTGAAACAGTATCGTGCTGAAAGTACCTGAGAACGATCCCGCAAGGAACGCCTTGAAGACAGGGTGGTACTGCAAGCAAATAATATTATCTGTTACCAACACATTCTATGTATTCGAAGCTTCGCGATACACTTTGACCCGACCACGCTCGCCAGTATAACAAAACTCGATAAACGATACTGTTGCCGGCTGAATGTAATTGGGTTGATTAGAAAGTGAACAACTTACATTTGCCACGATATCCATTTGTTAATCCTTTGAAAAAAGGTAGCAGGAGCGAAGTGTTAAGTAATATCTTTTGGATAGACTCCAAACTTGTAATATTCGAAATTGTAGAGCCAATGACAAAGGTAACAATTTGTTGAGAATAGTTTGAAAATCGATTTTATATCGTATCCGAATAGTCCGAATAATAGATAGGGTTGATGCGGTACATTAACGTAATTGTCATTTTTTGTAGAAGCTCGTTCAAATAGTAATGCATGTATGCTATTGCCAGTGAGAATTTTAAAGAAACCTGAGACACTGTATCACACTCGAGTCCTTTTAAAGTTCAGTCTTTTGTCTACACGCACAAATGATTAAAAAGGAGAGAGAAAGTCACTGTAATTAACGAACTTAGCCATTAGGAAAGAGAAATGAAATCGATTTGAAAATTAAATGACACGTAAAATTGGAGCGTTTAAATAGTTTTAAATAAACCGAGAGCTGTGTTTACGAAGGAGTCTGACCGCGTACTGTCTTCTGTTTATTGTACCGTGAGATATTGTTAGGTAATTTATAGGAGGCGTTATCAGCAGACGACCGCGGGTGAGCCGGGACTAAGGTCGTGCTGGACAACCCCAGCTGATAAACTATCGCTATTATTATCGTAGTTTGTGCTAACTAGGGGGTAACGAGTACTCCGCCTTAATGACCAGTGTAAAAAGAGGACACGTTTTATTATAGAATAAGGATTGCAAACGAGCACACAGTCTACCTGATGGAAGAGAATCCATCACCACATTTTGTCCCGTGGATTTCGTAGGAGGCGACTACGGAAATTGCCAGAAAAACTTTTGCTTCCGATAAATGGCGGTATACCATCTCGTTTAGATAAGCAGGATGTAATATATTACATATATGCGGATGTAATATATTACAGACCGACGGTAGGCAGCAGCGTCAACGGTACGAGACGTTTGGTACTATGATCCTAAATCCGCCAGCCAAAAATGACAATTAAGGCAACACCTACCTTGATTATAACAACAATTACAGTTTATAAGTTATTTTTGCAAAAATGTCTATAAAATTCAAACAAAAATCCATATACCTAGAAATCTAACACGCTTTGTGCCATTTTTGGGGAGGCCTATGTCCTGCAGTGGACTTTTACGGGCTGAATATAATGAACATAATGAAACACGTGTGTAATTTTCGATAGTATAGTAATATACAGAAGTTCTTTACGTTTGCTTAAAACTGGAAAACATTATTATATTGTTAGAATGCAATGTTCTCTAATCAATCGGCAACTTTAGAATTGTCTTCACCTACTTGTGTTATAATTGTATCATCATCATCATCATCATTAGAGCCCATTACAAGTCCATTGCTGAACAAAGGCCACCCCAAAAATGGCACAAAGCGTGTACGATTTGTATATGATATACAATAAATAACTCATGTAGCAAACAAATTATGCTGCAAAAGTTAATAAGAATCTTAAGTTCAAAATGCTATTGACAAAACAATAATGTATGATGTGTTATATTATGGTGTAAGTATGCACTGCTAGAAACGCAACATGTAGATAGCACAACATGTTTGATGAAATTTAAAATAGATTAATAACAAACGATAAATTTTAATTCATTTATTATCAAAGAATGATGCAAATGTATTTGAAGATTAATAGGAAACTACGTAAGCAAATGCGACATAAGTATTTCAATAAGCATAACTGTTGTTTATTTAATTTTTGTGACATCAGGTTAAGCTAAAATATAACTTCCTTATCTGTAAAATAAACATTTATAAAAAAATGTAAAATGCGTAATAGGAAATATTAATGTCTACAGACTATCGATTGATTGTAAAAAAACTAACACATGATTTAGAATTGTTAAATTACATAACTTCCTAATCAACTTAGTAAATTATCAAAATTTCGGGTTAATTTACACAGGTTTTAAATCAAAGCCATCAATTGATAAAAACTTTGTGATTTATAAGGACCCTTTCAGTAATTAAATATAGGGTTTGATAGCTTTCATAAGTGTTCAAAATACAGTGTAAACTCTACAAAAGAAAACTGAAGGATCTGAGCATTTTCATACATTATTGAGAGTTATCGTTAAATAGAAAGTAGAAAGAAACAACATTATGTTTAATTTTAAAAATAAAGTCTAATTTGCAAATATCAAATTATCTATGTAAGCAATCACATCATTATTTTGTATAGCTTGTTATCATTGTCAGACATTTACGCAGAAGTTCCAATATTTAAATTGAATTGTTTTCCGTATTTGATTAATATCTTGGCATTTTAGTGGGATCATTGTTGTTAAGTATAAATATTTTTACCAATAATCAAATGCACCCGCATTTAGTATCACTTTCAGTAGCTTATACAGCATTTTCAAACAAATAATAATAATAATTGCCTTCTAAGTGATTATGTATTGCTTCACTATTGAGAGTGGGTGTTATACTATATGTATAGTGTATCAATGTATGAGAATTATGGAAAAACATCCAGTCAATCAAAAAAATTTCAATCAAGTTTTTCATTAAATAGGAGTTTGTTATATGGAGTTTAGACTGTATATAAAAAATTATGTTATTTTTGTCCCATATTCATGCCTATATCATTCATCTGATATTGTGCCCGCACACGCAAATGTTTCTGACAAAAGGCATTTCAATGCATGCCGGGCACAGCTTCAATGCATGCTAACTAAAAATATAAAATTGCAAAAATTTTGGTCATGAAATGGTGGTTATGGTGTTATAAAAAAAACTGCTTCAATTTAAGGACCAGTTTCTATACTGATTTACTTGATAACAATATCTGATAAACCGCATAGTGGCAGTGTAAGTATATCCATTACCGCATATCATCCCGTGGGTGTACTGATAACAATTCCAAATAATAAAAAACTACAGTTGCCAATCTGTCTGCCAAGCATGGAAACTATGGCAAATTCCTCCCTATAAGGCAATCTATGGGATGTTTGGCAGTGGACTTTTATAGGTTGTAATGGATGGATGAATGTCTATAACGGTAACATTATGGGATATCTTCATCAATTGTGAATTGATTTTAATTTTTTTTTATTAAATCAGTTACACTTCTGGGGTGGTCCCATATTTAAAAAAGGAGGTGGTTCTACATACAGCACTCAGTAGCAACATTTATTTATGTTCATCAATTTCTCAGAGACAGTTAAACGAATTTAAATATTTTTTTTCTATTAAATAGGCTATACCTCAACGATGGTCTCTTTTAAACTAGAGAAAATATTCCACCCTGAGGGTAGAAAACTAGTGGTGAAGTTTTTAATGTAATTTAATAAATCTTTTTAGATTATATCCTAGTCAAAGGTTTAATTATTTGTATAATATGGATAATCTCATTTGACTTCATAACTAATTAGTTCAACTAATAAAAATTAACTGCAAGTATAAAAAGCTTGTATTTTTTTAAAAGTAATTTAAAAAAATAGGTACATAATTAAGTTGATTTTGGATTTTAAATAAAAAGAACAAAATTGCTATGGAAAATAATAATCAAATATGTTTACAATAGGTATTACTTATTTCATTGACTGGCAGCAATTTACAAGATTTGATCAATACCTATATTAGATATTAAATTAATTTTACTTTTTTCGTGTACATTTAAACCTTACTTTATACTTTAAATACCTGACAAAAATCCTCCATTGTTATCTACGAGAACAGAAGAACTGAAGTAGACTGTACTTAATACAAATAAAACTTACATAAATATAATAATACTTACTGAGAAGCAATGTATATATTTTAATAAACATTGATGACACTTTGGAGACAGTTGCAGGAGCCTTGGTTAGATAAGCGAGGACTAACGTACACAGAGGCGGACTATAATGATAAGGTCACAAAGGGTCTATTATCTTAAGACAAACAAGTCCGCAGGGGGCTACACTTACGTTATCATTCGAGTTGTTCAGGTCAACAGGCGCTGTTGTATCTATAGCCCATCCATTTGAAAATGCCCCCCCTGGCTGCAGCATAGTTTTTTAACCTTTTTATTATGTTTTTGTTTTACAACCTACATTCTAAGTTTGCAGTTTACGCAAATCATTTTATATGCTGCTCAAGGTTATGCGAAATTTCTTTCACATTTGTGTACAATAATAAGTTAATAAATCGATTTACTTCGGCTTCTACATTTCTACTAGAATTAATATTAATAGAAAATACTATTTTCGTTTTTTCTTTTCAATTTTAACAATTCACATTTATATCATTATCACTGACCTGCCTGACATGTAATATATCAAAACATCAAAAGTCAGTATCTGTCAAAATCAAAATGCTTAACAATGACATAGACGTAGTTATTACCTACTGCGTTCAGGTTTCAATTTGATATTAAATGTCACATTGTCACAACAACGCTGAAGCACTGCTAATTTAAAATTTAATAACTATTAAAATAAAAAAAATATTTTAATAGTTTTTTTTTCTTTCCTAATTACTTAAACTCTTCAGGCTTGCCTTGTAGAAAAAAATATCGATATATCGATATAAAATAACAAATACCTATCGAAAATGTATATTTATAAGGTCGGGGGAAAAAGTTTCTTCGTATTTTATATACAATTTAAAGATTTTTTTAAAGTTTAATTACATTTAATTATAATATATATGTGCCATTTTGTTCGATAACTTGTTGCCATCTTGTAGGTAGTGACATTATCCCGTGTTGTAGAAATCTTGGGATATTTGATCAAAAAAATGCGACAAGTAGTTTTGACAGTCCTCTCTTGAAGTTAATCTAATACTACCCAAAGAATTCTGAAGAAACCGAAACTACTAAACTACTACTAAACTTGAGTCTGAGAGTGCAAGGTCAGGACTATATGGTGAATGAATTTACACTTCCCAACCAAGCTTTCTAAATTTTTGCTGAGTGGTCAAAGATGTGTGTGGTCTGGCGTTATCATGATGAAAGACCACTCCTTTTCTGTTGATCAATTCAGGCCGTTTTTTCTCAATTTCTTGCTTGAGCCTCATTAATTGTCTCATTAGTAGAGATCCCAATCGATGGTTTTGCCTTTCGGTAAAAGCTCATAATAAACGATGCCCTACCCACCCACCTACACACACCTTATTGTGTGTTAATCTGGGTTTTGCTACAGTCTGTGGAGCTTGATTATCCTTTGAACATGATCTTTTTCTCACGTTCTTGTCTTAGATGATCCACTTTTCATCACCATTGATCAATCTTTTCAAAAATGGTTCGGTTTCATTACGTTTCAATAGAGAATTACAAATGAGTACACGATTCATTAGGTTTCTTTCAGTGAGCTCGTGTGGTACCCAAATATTATTATTAGTACTGAGTAGAAACCTGACTAGCTTTAACTGGAGAAAGGCTAAGATGAACAAGAGTGGAAATATTATAATGTTAATGATTCAAAAAAGAAAAAAGCTAATTTTACTTTTTTAAAGCACGTTATTACATTTACGTCTTATACGTCACCGTCAGACGTCAGCGTATAGGCCATAGATTAATATTATGAAGTATAGTTAATTGAACAAACAAGTCTTAAAAGATGTGAAACGAGATTTCACAATCTTATTAAAGACAGAGTTGAGCGAAATCAATAATTAAAAGTAATGTATACGTATGTACTACTCAAAAACAAAAGCAGTTTTATTAAAAATAGTGAGGTAAATTCTGTAAATACTAGGAACAAGCACAATGCGTAAGCATCATATTAGTCTGTGCAAGCACAAAATAGCAATATGATTCTACCAGTACCAGGTACTCGACTCCAAAGAGTCAGTAATTTATTTATGGAGCTGTGCATATACATTGCATTTGCATTGCTTTTACAAATAACAGAAAATAAGCAGGACCTATCTATCAAAAAAATGATTTTTTTATGAAACTATAACTGTTTAATAATACTAATAAACAGTAAAAAGTACTTACATGATATCCCCTGGGAATGAGGTGATCGCTACCATGTTGTTTATAAACGTTTTCATTAATTGTAGATCTTATTAAATAGTAGAATATTGTTTTAAAAATAAGTTCTGCTGTATTTCTTGCTGGATCTTCTTAGGGCAGAGATGTTTTTCCGGACCAGTGGTAAAGGCATAGAATAGAATAGAATAGAATAATTTTTTATTCAATATAGATCACATGTGTAATTCTTATTGAAAGTCATTTTTACTTTACCACTGGTTCGAAAAAAACCTCTGTCCTGGAAGAACCAGCAAGAAACCCAGGGACTTTTTTAAAGTAAATTTACATTAATGGTTGTACAAACTACTTAAGTACAAAATTTATTTTAGAAACTGCTTGGTAGCGACCACTCATTCCCAGGGGTTATTATCAATCATGTATTCATTTATACTATAATAACCCTTTTTATACAGTTTCAGCTTAACAAAACATTTAAACTTGGTAATAGAGAGAGCCTGTACACTTTCCGGGACCTTGTTGTAATACATTGCCCCAAGAATGAATTACTGACTGTGGAGTCGAGAAACTGGTATCACTAGCTTGTGTTTGTTCCTAGTGTTTACAGAATGTATATCACTTTTTTTTACTAAAACTACCTTTGTTTTTGTGAACATACATTAAATTTTCGTAAATATACTGAGAGGCCAAAGTTAATATATTTATTTCTTTAAATTTATCTCTAAGAGACTCTCTCGGTTTTAGGTTAGGCTCTAATGGCTCTCTTCTGTAAAACAAAAATAGTTTCTGAATCAGCCGCATTTCCCCATAGCAAAATCCCATAAGACATTATGCTATGGAAATAATTGAAATAAACTAATCTAGCTGTCTCGACACTAGTGAGACCTCTAATCTTTTTTACAGCATAGGCTGCAGAACTTAGTCTGCTTGCTAGTTTGGATATATGGGGGCCCCACTGAAGCTTTGCGTCGAGAGTGATGAAAAGAAAAACAGTGGATTCAACAGGGCTCAGTTCTTCCCCATTTAAAAACACATTGGTACCCAGATTTTTAACATTCGTTGTTGTAAATTTAATACATTTAGTTTTATTTCCGTTTAAATATAAATTATTAACGTTAAACCAATGCACTAATTTTGATATAGCATTATTCACTTCGTCACATTTAAATGATTGACGTTTAAGTTTAAAAATCAAGGAAGTATCAACAGCAAATAATACTATATCATGATTATCCCTACAAGGAAGATAAGTCATTAGTATATATTAATATATACTAGAAATAGGAATGGGCCGAGAATCGAGCCCTGAGGACACCATTAGTACAGGTGACCCGGAAGAACTTTTGCCATTGATAATAACTTTCTGCATTCTATTACTTAAATATGAAATAATAAGTTTAAGCGCTGTGTTCTTGACACCATAGTACTGTAGCTTCTGATTAATGTCTCATGGTGAACACAGTCGAAGGCCTGGAAAGGTCACAAAATATACCCAAAGCATCCTCCGAATTCTCCCATGCACAAAAATATGTTTAATAAGCTCAACTCCAGCGTCAGTTGTCGAGCGACCCTTGTTAAACCGAATTGATTTTTATGAAGCAATTTATTAATATTAAAGAAACTTAAGATCTGATCTAAAATTATTTTTCAAAATTTTACTAAATGTTGGTAGTACAGAAATCGGTCTAAAATTGGCGGGGTCTAATGTACTACCAGATTTAAATAAAGGTATGACTTTACTATGTTTCATTAAATCAGAAACACACCAGATTCGACGCTTGTATTAAATATAGTGGCTAGATAAGGTGCTATTATATCTATTATAGAAAAAATAACTTTAACGGAAATCCCCCATAAGTCTGCCGTTTTCTTAACATCAATAGTTTTAAAATATTTAACGATATCTTTTGGCAATACTCTATGGAATTTAAAAGTATTTGAACAAGCCTTTACATTTTGTTTAAGCAATGATTCGGCAACAGTAGGAGAAGAATTTAATGATTTTGTTGTCAAAAAAGGAACATCAGTAAAATATTTCTCAAAAGCCATAGCAACTTCTTGATCAGATCGAGTTAAACTATTGTTAATACTCAATTGAAAATCCGAGTTGCGCGGTTTTACCTTGCCCGTTTCACTATTTATTATTCTCCAGGTCATTTTAATTTTGTTAGATGCAGTTTTAATTTTGTTACTTAAATGACTCAAAGTAATCTCTATAGAATCTAAATCGAAAAAAATTATTCAAGGTACCAGAAATTTTAACTATAATCTGTCTGCTACAAAGCGTCAACTAAAAAGTTGAAAACCGAATGCATTTAAGATTTACTCATCCTGCGAAAGACAAGAATAGGTAGGGGAGAGTGGGGTGATTTCGGACACCGGGTAATTCCGGACGTAGTTGTTTCTAGAAGGTTAACCTTCTTCGCGTCTCGCAATTCCTATATTTTTTTACATGCGTCATCGTTAGTGCATGGGCAGTAGTTAAGACAGAAGGTCGAGCATGCACTTCAAGGTATGTACTGACAAACTTTTTTATGGCTTTTCTTATAATTTTTGGCTATTTTAATTGACGTGTATATGCAGTGATATGTATTACCGAAACGTTACTTCTGCCATAAAATCATAAGGGATACACCATTAAAACTGTAGTAAAAATAAATCATATGAGCTATCATAAAGTCAAAAATATTTCAGGTGTACAAAAATGATTGGGTTGATTGCGGACGTGAGATTTGGGGTAAATACGGACATCTGCAATCACCCCGATTTAAAAATTGAACTTTAGAATAAAATAATGTAGTGTCTGGTGTATCTCTTTGTTTGTATATTTTGTACAATAAACGGTATTATAAGTAAATAAATATATATAATATACAAGTTTCTATTTCAGTTGCTCTGTACTTAGAAAAGAAAAACGGGAAAGAAATACACACTTAAAAGAAGTGGGTGAATGCACAAGTGGTAAACGCGGTACCTAGACAAATATCATGAAATGCTACCGGCAGTTATGTTCCACCATTTAAAGAAGGAAAGTAACAACAATATTGTGGCAGCAGCGTGCTACCGCTTGGCTTGAGAAGTGTGAAACGCACCTTGGGGCCTAAAATAAGCACATTTGACGATTTGATGTTGTTGGTTTTTTTACACAAAAGCCTTTCATCCAACCACAAATATGAAAAAAGCAGTGAATGGTTTCAAATCTGCTCGGATTCATCTTCTGCATAAGGAAAGATTTTGGGCTACATCTGAGAGTTTTGGTGATAACGTGCATGGCACACAAATGCAATATTTGTGTAATGATGAAGCCCAAGTTCAGCCCGTACTTGCGCAACCTTTATATGATACTATATATAAATACACAGTATCTACAAACTCCTGTAAAAACCCTCCGTAAAAAAATTAAGACTGTACTAACTAGTACTTCCGAAAAACAGAAATTGGAAATGCAAAAAGAAAAACATAAAGAATGATGAATTAAGTTAAACATGTGGAAGTAGATAAAAGAGGACAAAGCTGAGAATATTAAAAAAATGTTATAAAGAAGAAGAAACCAACACAAAGTCCAAGAAAGGAGTAAAATATCTTCAGAATTTGACATGAAGCAAAACAAGGAAGATACAAAAATATTAAATACTCTTCATATCGCTTGAATGTGTCGTCTCCTGCAGAGGACTGGATACCCTGTGTAGTGTCCATGTCTGGTGGTTATATTTATTAGGAATAATAGATCGTTTGTAATTACCCCAGAGGATTCGCAATTACCCCAACTAGTGTCCGTATTTACACGATATGCACTGGGTAATTACGGACAGCAAGCTTTTTGTTTTTATGAAATATTCAATAGTAGTTGATTAGATAAAAAATATAGATTTTGTTAGTTTTGTAAGGATATATCAAAAGTTTTATTCTATTGAAAAATATACTGGTTACTGCTAATGTTATAGTTTTTATTGTAATACTAAGTTAAGTGTCCGCAATTCCCCCACTTTCCCCTACCTGATTTACGGTACTTGCGGTAACATGCTTGGTAGTAACATGCTGTCAAAGAAATACCTGTACATATTTATAGGACACTAGCGTTCCACCCCGGTGTCGCACGGGAAGATATCTGGATCTCGACAACAGCGCCATCTACCGGGTCCCATATCACTAAGAACTATCCAGGTGACCCCATAACTACCCCATAAAAATTTCATCAAAATCGGTCAAGCTGTTTAGAAGAGGAAGAGTTACGAACACACGCACACCGGAATATCAATACAAATAAATAAAATTAAATTGTCAATGTAGTCTAAGTCAATTAAATACGTATTAAGGATAAATCAAAAACTACAGGTCAAATTTATATGTCACCACATGAGAATCACCAGCTTTCAAATAAAAAAATCAAGAATTTTAAAATAAATTTCATAATGAATTTTCAAATATAGAATCACCAAAAACAGTTCACATAGAAAAAAGTTCGGAGGTAACACACATACAAAAAAAGTTACAGTCGAATTGAGAACCTCTTCTTTTTTTTGAAGTCGGTTGAAAATTTGATCAAATTAGGTCTAGCTGTTAAATAGGACAAGAATTACGAACACACTGGAGTGTGCGTGTGTTCATAATTTAACTCTTAGTAAAGATATTAAGTTAGGAATAGAGCAACGCAATGAACCCCTTGAAACGAAATTGTTTTATTTTTCCGATGTATTTTTTTTTTTATAGGAGAGGGGGCAAACGAGCATGCGGCTCACCTGATGGTAAGTGACTACCGCCGCCCATGAACAACTGCAACACCAGGGGAACCAGAGGTTGCAGATGCGTTGCCGGCCTTTTAAAAGGTAGGCTCTTTCTTGAAGGTCCCTAAGTCGTATCGGTCCGGAAAAATCGCTGGTGGTAAACTATTCCACAAGGAAGTTGTGCGAGGAAGAAAACATCTTCTAAATCGCACAGTGGTGGACCGCCAATCATTCAGATGGTATGGATGGTATCTCAGTGATGTCGCGATGTGCGATGGTGAAATTGAGCGGCTGGAATTAGTCGGAACAATTCATCAGAGCACTCCCGTGATAGATGCGAAAGAAAATGCAAGAGATGCAACATCTCTTCGCAGCGCCAACGAATCGAGCCGATCGGAAAGGACTCGGTCGTCGACGATTCGAGCCGCTCTGCGCTGGATGCGGTCAAGTGGAAGGAGCTGGCACTGAAGCCCCAGCCAGAGATGGGAACAGTATTCCATGTGAGGCCGAACCTGCGCCTTGTAAAGTTGCAGGCGTTGTGCCGGCATGAAATACTGTCCCGCTCTGCTGAGCACGCCAAGCTTTTTAGAGGCCAATTTGGCCTTCTCTTCCAAGTGACCGCGAAACTGCGTCACTCGATATGTCGACGCCGAGTTCCGATACTGGCTGAGGCAACAAGGAGTGCCTTGAAACTGAGGAGATAAGACAAAGGGTTCTTTTAGCGGTAAACGCGCAAACTTGTGTCTTCTGAGGATTAAACTGGACTAGATTTAGTCGCTCCAATCCGAGACTTTGTTCAGCAAAGACTCGACTTCAGACACAAGTTTGTTCGGTACTCGGCGACGTTTTCCGAGAAATATTCGCACGGCCGGCGTATAGAGCATCACAGTGCTATCATCCGCATAGCAATGAATGCTACCGGTTTGCAACATATCATTGATATGCAGAAGAAACAGCGTTGGTGATAGCACGCAGCCTTGTGGAACACCAGCGTTAATAGGTTGTAGTCGGAGCATGCACCGTCTACAACGACCTTGATGCTCCGATCTGCAAGAAAGCTGGTGATCCAATTGCACAATTTCTCGGAAGCCCATAGGAAGGAGCTTCGTAAGAAGCGCTTTGTGCCAAACCGATCGAAAGCCTTCGCAATGTCAAACTAACGGCCAATGCCTCCCCTTGGACTCTAATGCCTTCGCCCATCTATGAGTCAGGTAGACCAGAAGATCACCAGCTGATCGGCCCCGACGAAAACCGTATTGGCGGTCACTAATCAGCTGGTGATCCTCAAGGTACCGCATGAGCTGGCAGTTTATAATGGATTCCATTATTTTTGAATGGGGATGATGGCGATAGGCCTGTAGTTGGACGGGTCTGAGCGGTCGCCTTTTTGGGATCGGTTGGACAAAAGCTGTCTTCCATGATTTCAGGACTACGCGGGGGTAGGAGTACCGGAAAAACGCGTTAGAACCGGTGCCAACTCCGGGCACACGTCCTCAGCACAATTGGGGATTCCGTCAGGCCCACTCGACTTGTGGATGTCCAGGAGAAGAGTGCTTTGCGAACCGAGCGCTGTGAGAACCGAACATCCGGCATGGAGCACTCACACCGCGGGATGGCCGGCGGTGTGTTCTCCCGTCATCAAAGTCGAGTTGGACGCAAAAAGTGAGCCTAAAGGTCGGCTTTCTTTGCGGCGTGGGCCAGTGAGTCGTCCTCCTGTGCAGAGATGGTAGTGATGGCTTACAGAAATTCCTTGGACAGCCTTGGCGAGACCAGAATGCACGGGTTCCGAAGGAAGACGAACTAGTTTCTCGCCAATTCTGCCTATGTGCTCTGACTTTGCCTTGGCAATAACACTTTGAAGGACCTGGAGGCGAAGTTATACTTTTAAGCATGCTGGTGTTTACATCCCGAGCCGCCGAAGCCTCAGCCAGGCCTGATAGCACTCCTGCTTACTGCGTAATGCAGTCTTACAGGAGCGACCAAACCAAGGCTGCGATCTGCCTCCGATGGGTACCACAGATGATGGAATAAATAGTTCCATTCCTGTAACACCACATCAGTGACAGAGTCAGCAACAGCGCTGGGATCATCCGGCGAAGCAAACCCGCCCCATGGGTAGGATGCAAAGAAAGACCGCATTCCGTCCCAATCCGCCGACCTGTAATGCCAAACACGGTGGCAACCTGCAGAACGCAACCGCGAGGGGCGTGGTGGCACCACCTCCGAATCAGACAATGGTCCGAAGAGCCGAGAGGGCATCGACGAAACCTGATATCCGTCCGGATGAGAGGTCAGCAGAAGGTCCAACAGGGAAGGTGTATGATCCTTCACATCTGGAATCCGCGTAGGCGAAGTAACGCTGTGTCAGACCATATGCCAAGGCAAAGTCATAAACAGATCTCCCGCATGATCGGTTAAACGTGAACCAAGCCATTCGGCGTGGTGGGCGTTAAAATCGCCAAGGATCACGATCTCTGCGGATGAGACCTGTTGTAGCAAGGAATCTGTAGCCATTTGGACGTGGTCGATGAGTCGGTCTGTTTCGGCATTACCGCTATGGGACCTATAGAGGCACCCGTAGACGCGCGGATGGTCGTTGCTATCTACGCGTAGCCAAAGGATGGACAGGTCCGAACCTTCAAGACTACCGAGGCGTCGAGAACAGATGTCTCTCTGACGTATACGCAAACTCAGCCCGAGGCACAAAGGAGTGTTCCAATTTGTACCCCGGTAGGAGAGATACGAAGTATCAGCCGGAGAGGACACCTGCGTCTCGGTCAGAAGAGCAAGGCTGGCTTCGCCGTCTCGAGATAGTAGTGGACGGCGTTTAGGTTCGAGTGAAATCCTGATGTTGCAGAAATCCACGGATAGCGTGGCAGGGGTCGCCGGTCTTGTTGCTCAGTTTGCCCCGAGCATTTATTGTTTTGAGCGGATTTTGCCCCCAGAATACATGGGGCAGCCTGAGCACCCACGCTCAGGGTGGAGTAGCATGGTCGTGGATGCTCAGCGAGGATTCTCCAGGGTGCTGGTACCTCCTGGGGTGATCTAAAATTTAATTCCGCTACCATGTTGATGGGGGGGGGGGGGAGAATTGGGCCTGAAATGTAGAGATGAAGTCTAATAATTCACAAAAACATTATAAAAATGTTACATATTTATAAAAATATTACAGACACAATTGTATATTCTACGATATAACTGGATGTAAGAGTTTTGAATTGACTGAATTTAAGTTCGTAAGCTCATAGTCCGGCGAAGTTTTAAAACTTAGCGAACGTTGGCGTCAAGATTACAATTCTTTATACTATTATAATAATATATACTTTACACAAACATCGTTATTGCTAACCGGCAGTAATTTAATAACTTTGTATTATTCCTTCGAACGCAGGGGTTATCTTTGTTCTGAACCTGCCGCGATTATATTGTCGCAGGGGGTACCACGTATCAAAATCACGTGACGCGTGTTTGGGGTACCAACAGGTCACTACTTACGTATAATATGTATTTAGAAATATATTTTTGATAGATATTAACTGTCTAATAATGTTTGTTTTGTGCCAAGTAGTGGCGGCGTAATAAGTGACTGAGGGAAATGAAAACGAAACAGGTGGTGGGTACAACTCAAAATATTAAAATAAATGCGGTTGTCAACTCGCCTGGCATGCGTGGCAACAATTAAAAATATCTCCTCTATGAAGCAATCTATGGGTAGCCTATGCTCAACAGCGGATTTTGATAAGCTGTAATTAATAAAAATGAATAAACGAATGGTGGCCAATAATGACATGTTTTGTTGTCATTTTAATCAGGAACCACACTTGTACTGGATATCGAATGTGTACACAAAATTATGATTAATGGGAAGCCCTTCAGTTGAATATGGTGGTCGTATATGTATCTTCTTATACCATAAAGTTGTGAGATGAAGGTCTGTGGGATAGTTCGTGGTATTCATTGATGCTTAATAACTATGGTATGCATACCATTCTATAACCCCATGGCTGGCCCGAGGTGAAAGGCCGGTCCGAGGTGGCCATTCCGAATGGGCTTGTTGAGCCCACTTCGGATGTGTGCTGGAGGGCTGCGGCGATCCTCTCCCCCTACCGCTGCAGCCGAGTTGGAGTCGCGGAGGAAGAGGAATGTTGGTATGGCGATGCGCCACTCGCCCTATTTTCCACGACTCTGACGGGGCCGCACCGTTGATGCGGTGGTGGTGGGGTTGCGAGGGGATAGGAGTGTCGGTATTGCGAGGCGCCGCTCTCCCTAACCTCCGCAGCCAAATCTTGGTTCGCGGGGGAGCCAATTTGGGAGTTTTTCGCTTCGCACATCGGACACGGGGGCGTACTTTGCGCAGGTGAAGTTGGAGGCCGCGGAGGAAGGTGCGTCATGTGTTCTGGGGGGCCTTGCCTGAGAAGAAGATGGGGAGGAGTAGTCCTCTCCGGAGGGGCAACCAGCTTTGGTGAGGCAGCGGATGTGTGTCCTGCCCCTCTCTATGCGTTCCTGTCGGCCTGCCAATATGTGACGAAGGTGGAACATCATGGGGTTTTAGTCGGTGCAAGTCCGACATAACCCGTCTTTGCCCCCGCGAGGCGAGTACCTATGCGTAGGCAATTCCTCATGTAAAAGAAAAAAAAAGGTAACACTACTCAAAATTCCATATCAAAAATCCCATATGATGCAAGCTTGGACGCGGGCCTCCCGCTGTGCGTCACTCAGTTCGTGAGGTACCCACTTGTCAATCTTCTTTATTAAACCGATTTGCATGCAGTTTGTGACTCATTGATTCCACGCCGGAACTAGTATTAAAAAACAAGACTAATTTTTAATGAGTGCATTGTTATAAATATAGCGATATTGCAGAAATAATAAAACCCAAAAAAAAAAAATAATAACTGATTTTTAAAAAGGAATAACTTACTTTAAATAAAAATTTATTGAATTTAGAATTAAAGAGACTAAAACTTTAACTCATAAATTTTATCATCATCATCATCATTAAAGCCTAACTTTTAATCTGATATTACTCGAACAGTCGTAATTCACACTGGTACATTGAATTGACGACACAAATAGACAAACCGTTGATAAAAGGCGCGGAATCATTAGATGACGATGTGACAAGTTCACTGTTGAAGATAGGCCTTCCTCAAGAAATGCTATAAATCACGGTCCTGAGCCACCAGCATCGATCGACTTCCTCTATCTCTTACCAGATCGTCACTTCATCTAGTGGGGAGCCACACTGGTCGTACACTATTGTTTTCAAGTTTTGTGCCATAAGTGACGAAAGGATGTGTCGTAAACTCCCGAACGCTGTCCAGCCAAATAGGATCCTCCGAATTCGATCCGATCAGAGAAGTTGGGCTTACTTACGAGTATGAATTTTAGTTAAATATTTTCAACGAGACCCGTAGCTCAGGCGCTAAGCGCTAATAAGCGCTCGCCTTAAACTTTATAGTATAGTTATATAGTAGTATAAAGTTTTATAGTATACCTTTATACTATATAGTACACAAGCAGCAGCAAACCAATATTAATTTCAGTCAAAACTACTTTTGACTAATCTTCTACTATTATAGTAGTTTTGATCGGGAGAAAGTTTTGACTGTTACGTTAGTGACTAATTTTCGCATCGCATATCTCGAAAATAAATAATGATATCAATATCGGACTGGATTCATTCGATGCACAGTTATGTAATTAGAACCTGTTTATATTTTTAACAAAATCGTCCTAGCATTATTTTGTTACGAAATATATGAAAAAATGGCAAGCTAAAATTGATTAGCTGTACTATTTATTTACTCATGCAGGTTCTGAATATAGTCAGAGCAATTTTTTTTCTATTATGTAAAAATTCATAGTATTTTATTATTATATCTCATCTGTAGATATTATATCCAGCCTGCACATATCCAGATTTCCTGTTTTTTTAAAATGACAAATCATTAAATCAAATAAATAAATAAATATTAACAAAAACACATGTTTTATTTTTAATGTGTTTAATTCTAAGTACGTCCATAAAGTTGCAATGTAACTACTTTATGAAAGTTACAGTTCTAAAGTTACGCGATGTGAAATACACAAATATAAGAATAAAGATGTTTTTTTTGTAAAATCGTTAATCACAGTATATAATAACATATAACATGGAATGAAGTATTAATTTTATATTTTAATATAAATAAATTAAAAATCAAGGCAACCCTGATTTTGCAAAGAAAACAAATATTTTTGTTAAAATTATATTCGATCAATAAATTTCAAAGCTCCTATGGAGTTTGAAGGCACAATAGTATTACAAGAAGAGACAACAATATTAATAATTGTACTGTAATAATAAAACCTAAATCAAAAATATTTGTATGTTATGAAAATTGGCACAAATTTAAAATTAATGTTACTGCTGAGAAAACTATTGAACATCTGTTATTTCTAAAAAAATGCTGGCCGACTTAAAAAACTAACAGTACATAAGTTATAAAATTACTAACGACTTACGATTATGTCAATATTAAAAATGTATTACAAAAATAAATTTCAAATATGGAATGAATTAAACATTTGGAATGACAAAACATACATTAATAACTTAGAATAATTATTACTCTAAGATTAATAATTTTGAAAAAAGACCAATAAATAGAGATTCGAGTGACTTAACAATATTGGTTCTTTAATAATATTTTACCCTTATTTTTATTGACTTTATTACTTAACCAAATAAGTACAGAGCTATGTATGTTGAAATGCTAAGAATAATTTAACGGACTAACAATAGTTCGTTTAAAATAAATTTACGTTTGTTAAAATGTAAGTACGTTCCTAAATCAATTATGTAAGCGTATTTTAAAGGCACGTTTACATGTGTCGCGTGTTGCCGAAATTGATCCCGCTTTGGTTGGCGCCTTTGTTAGAGCCATATTGCAGTGAAATGACACCTTGTCCTGCTCTGAGTTGCTCCTCGGTGAAATTACGTACATTTTTCTCAGCCTCTTTTGGTCCTATTGACGGCTTACCGTAGTTATGGGCCTGGAAAGAAGGAAAAATAAGATTATTAAAAGAAAAATTGAAGTATGGATTGAATCATTTTTAAAAGTTTAACTTATTAACACATCTACATTAAATGACGACTGACGATGAATAAGTAGAATAAAATGATTTATTTTTACTTTATTCATTATATAAAACATTAATTTTCATTTTTATATAATTTTTTATGGATGGAGGGTGTCCAATGAGAGATGAATTGTTAGCAGCCGGTCTTTAATTAGAGTATCGCATATAATTGAATACAAACGTCGCGTGTGCTATGGGGCTAAAATGTAAATTTACAATTTCCATTTCAGTTTTAATAGTGAATTACCTACCAATTTTATGACAACCTTTTTAACTATATACCTGAAGAATCGTATATGTAAAATTTGGACAGGATTGAGTGTAAGGTTTGAGCGTAAGGGTACCTAAATATAAAGACATTAATGTTAAATTAAAATTAACATTTTGTAATAGTTGCCAACGTCACTTGTGCGTGATAAACTCTGCTAACTGATGGATGAAGCACAGTCTTTGAAATGGTGGTGGACAATCCATTTAAAAATGACAACCCCAAATGAAGCTGCCAATTCTAAATTATTAATCCGCGGGTATTGAATTTATGCTCCATCATCATCAACATCATCATTACAGCCCTTCACAAGTCCACAGCTGAACATAGGCTTCCCCTAAGGAATGCCACAAAGCACGGTCCTGAGACACCTGCATCCCTCGACTTTCTGCATGTGTTACCAGGTCGTCACTCCATCTAGTGGGGGAATGCCCTACACTTCGCCTACTGGTACGAGGCTGCCACTCGAGAACCTTTTTTCCCTATCGGTTGTCGCTTCTTCGAGCTATATGATCGGCCCATTGCCACTTCAGCTTAATAATCCGTTGGACTATGTCGGTCACTCTGGTTCTACTGGGGATATCCTCATTTATAAGTTTATAACGAAAAGAAACCCCGAGCATAGCCCTCTCCACAGATTGCTGAGTGACCTTGAGCTTCCTCATACGGCCAGCAGTGAAGGACCACGTCTCAGATACATAAGTCATCACTGGCAACACGCACTGGTTGTACAATCTCGTTTTCAAGTTTTGGGGTATACCTGACGAGAAGCCCAGCCGAGTTGAATCCGTCGATTGACCTCTCGGTCGAAGTTGGACTTACTTAGTCGGACTATTTGTCCCAGGCAAACATACTCGTCAACAACTTCGAGTTTAGTGCTCCCAACAACTACCGGCATAGGTGTGACATGGACGTTACACATGAACTTTGTTTTGTCCACGTTCATCTTAAGACTTACCCGTTGGGAGACACTATTGAGGTAATTGTCATTGAGCATAGTGCTTAGGTCCTCCAGCGATTCTGCCGTAAGAACTGAGAGATGTACTCGCCATCGATGTTAATACCGGATCCTTTTCAGTCCGGTATCTTGAAAACGCCTTATAATGCAGCGGTGAAGAGTTTCGGGGATATAACGTCACGCTGTCTTACACCTTTCTGCAGTTTCATGGGTTTCGTACTCTGGTTCTGTACTCGGATAGCCATCGTAGCCCTACTGTACAAACACTTCAGCACTTCGCTATACCGACAGTCAAGGTAAAGGTAAAGGCTTTCTCATAGTCTACATACGCAAGGCAAAGTGGCAGATTGTACTCTTCGGTCTTCTGTACAATTTTCCGAAGGGTATGTATGTGGTCTATGGTACTAAAGGCGTTTCGGAAACCGGCTTGTTCGGGAGGCTGGAAGTCGTCGAGTCTGCACGCGAGACGGTTCGTAATGACTCTCGAAAACAGCACGTAGACGCGGTTCAGAAGGGAAACTTCAAGAGAGCGTTGTCACTTTTCTTGAAGAACAAGACCATCGCACTTCTACTCCACACCTCCGGAGTAGTTCCACCATATTATGCTCCTCAAATTCGTTTGTTTAGTGTAGATAAAGGCTTGCCAGTTGAGGCATTTAAAAATATAATATGTCCAACGATGGGCTTAACTAGGCTGAATACGAAGAAAAAGTTAAATCTGGAAAGAGGTTACTCCGAAGTTAGTTTATTATTCGTTTAGTTATGACTGGCTATTTTTAACCGACTACAAAAAGGAGGGGGTTCTCAATTCGAGTGTATGTTTTTGTATGTATGTTACGCGATATCTTTGCTGATTGTGAACCGATTTTATTGATTCGTTTTTTATTAAATAGGCTTTACTTTTTGAAGAAAACATTCCGCCCCCAAGGGTGGAAAAGTTTCATATTGGACTATTGTTTAAGGAATTTCATATGATATCTTCGCAGATTGAAATACTTCAAGTTCAATTCCCATTTAAATTTGGAGAAAAAATTCCACCCCTAAGGGTAGCATATAAATAATTTCTTTTTTAGCAATTTGAAGTCGGTTTTTACTTTTTGTTAAAAGTTATAAATATCTGTTTTATGAAATGTTAAGATTTGAATGTAATTTTCCTAAGCGTAAACGTAATAACGTAGAGCACAGAACACAATTACTTTCACAGAACACCTCGGTGACGTAGAGTGAAACTTGACAAATAATTTGGCGCGAGACGAAATTAATTATGGTTGTTGATTTAACGAACTAATTAAACAATCAGTTGCCTAATCGTCTATCAATCAATGAATTGTTTCCTTCATCTGAATCAAATATTTTACAAAATATGTACATAACGAAAACGATTCTTTGACAAGTGGTAAAATTAAAAAATTGTACAACCGAATTGAATATAAATTATTAAGGATAATTCAAAAACTACTGTTAAGATAAAAAAATAAAAAAAGAATCATCAAAATCGGTTCGCCTAGAAAAAGTTATGAGGTAACACACATAAAAATAATACAGTCGAATTGAGTACCTCCTCCTTTTTGAAGTCGGTTAAAAATAAAAAGCGAAAGAACTTTCATCATAGGCAGTGTAATATAAAGTGATACAAGATCTCTTCGACGTACTTTGTAATCGATCTAACAGTAAGTTGACGAAATCGCCTACTTATTCAACTAGCCGACGTTCCATATGTTTTATTAAAGCTGAAATTATTAACGTCCCATTACTAGACGGCATATGACAGTGAATTATCGTACAGAGCAACGTACATTAAGAACTTTATCATTGGAGAATAACCTTTAAGCCTTACAATGTCAATAGGAATTGCGTAAAAGGTGTATTGCTGTAATACCTACGTTCGATCACAATGAATTACATAAACACAAACATATGAATACTAATCTTATTACTCTCTTATAATGCTATTTATTCTGTCGTTTCGAGATACAAACATCAAAGTATACTTCATTTCGACAAGTCAATTTTCGATTGAAAGTGGCTGAGGCCAAAGTCTTAATCTTAATCTACACTTTCAAGTCCCTTGGCTACTGATATATTATTAAAATTGACATTTAAAAATATTAATATAATAATACATTTAACATTTGTAAACCAAAGTGTAAATTGGCATTTAAAAAAGACCAAGATGCCAGAGTTTCTTGCCGGTTCTTCTCTGAGAAGGTCTTGTTTTCTGAACCGGTGTAGATTTTGACGTTCATAAGAGCTTTAAACCAACCTAAAATAGAATGAAAGGTTTTGAATTTAAATTTGAAAGTTGCTACAAATTTATAGTTACCTATATAGTTTCCTAACAAGAAAATTTGATTAGACAGACTCTGCTTCCCGTCGCTGCTCTTGGTATTTTACGCCTGGCGCTAACGAGATGGTAATACCGCCATTTATCGGAAGTCATAAGATCTTTTGGCATATCCTCACAATGGGAAAGGCCCATGTGCAGCAGTGGATTTTTATGGGCTGATGGTGATGAAGAAGATGTGATGGCAGAGCTACGTTTCAGTCTATTGTGGCTGCAGCATGAATGGTCAGCTCGCCCTTGGAGGGTCCACGTTCGCGCAGAATACTAGCGTATATTATAATAGCATAATTCAACTACTGCTAGAAGGTAGGATTTCTTTTCTGCCTTCATCTGGGTAGGTACTACCCTCTTTCCTATCTCTTGCTTTCGTGCTTGCACTGTTGTGTTCCGGTCTGAACTGTATAGAGTCAGTACAATTACAAGCTGTGAAGTATTCTATCTTAGTCCTCAGAGGTGATAACGCATCTGAAGCGTTCTTTGTATTAAGTTGGCTGCAGGTGTCCATGGGCTGCAGTAGATACTTACCATCAGGTGGACTGTAAGTTCGTTTGCCACTTTATTTTATAAAATACCAAACTGTGTTTCATTCGGTGAATGACGAGCAGTGGTGGCCATTTTTACTGGTAAACGCCTTTTTCTACCGACTTCAAAAAGGAGACGGTACTCAATTCGACTGTATTTTTTTTAACTTTTACCTCATAACTTTTTTCTGGGTGAATCGATTTCGATGATTCTTTTTTTATTTGAAAGCTGGTGCTTCTCATGTGGTCCCATATAAATATAATTGATCAAGGTCTGACCAATAGTTTTTGAGTTATTCTTAATAATTTATATTGAAGTCGGTTGTACAAATTTTTTAATTTTAAACTATTGTTCTTATATTTATAACCTAACGGACTATAACTGTACATGTTAAACCTCCGCTATGGATTGTGGAATCGTGTCTCCATTTTGTGGGTCCCGAACACTAACAAAACTAATTAGACGTATTTTATTGCAATTATAACTTTGTTTTTAATCCTGATGTTTCGGGCGCTTGACAGCACCCATGAACACGGGGGGAACACACATAGGTGCCCGAAACGTAGGGAATTTAAAAAGGTAAAATTAAACGCGGTAAAATACGTAATATTAGTATTATTCAATTATATTTTATTAAAAAAAATTATATAAGAAATCATCATATTTTTTTTTTGACAGGCACTACTTACTATGTCAGCCTTGAGGAGCATGCAATGGAATGCCTATTCCATTTAGTCCTAAGTGGTAACAACCTGCTTTTGACCTTTTCATATACCTCTATAGGCCACAGTATCCATTAACCATTAGAAGGACTGTGTGGTGTGCGCTCGTTAGTCATCCTTGTATAAAAAACAATGTATTTTAAAATTAGCAGTTTATTTTACCTTTCTCCCGAGCGACTGCAAGCAAATAACCACAGAGTTCAGGTTCTGTCGCTCCCAAAGGTCGACCGTCTGGAATGTTTCCTGCGCCGGTACGCCGAACTGGCGCGCCGCTTCCAGGAACGCGTTGATGTTCTCCATGCATTTGAACGCCATCTTCGATTCGTTCACCTTCTTCACCATTCCTGGTTTGATGTTGTTCACAAGCCTGAAAATAAAAATTATCACATTATATTACTACAATAGTTGCTGCCCGCGACTTTGCCCGTAAAGTGCGTATATGAAAGGTGACGACTATTGAAGTTTAAAATTACAACCCATACGTCCACAGCTGGGCACTCTCCTCTTCTCATTTCTAAAAGTGTTATAGAGCTATTAGTTGCGCTGATCCATTGCGTGTTGGCGAACTTCACATGTCGTCCATTTATATTTTATTTCTCAGACATGCGGGTTTCCTCACGATGTTTTCCTTCACCATCGTGCACATGGTAAGTAAACACTTAAAATTGCAAATAAATATTCAATTTCATTGATGCTGGCGGGAACCGAAACCAGATTGCACGCGTAATGTACAAACTATGGTGAGCACTTAGCTCCTGAGCTATTACGACTATTCAAATGAGTATTAATCCTGCATTTTATTATGTATTATTTTTAATCAGCATAGCACAACATGGCTTTACATTCGCGCTTACTACTAGTGCAAGGATTTTTGAAATCGAATAAGATTAAGTACATACTAGAGGCATACAAACTCACAAACTAGTTCTTTAGGCTAAGAACTCACGGAGCCATATTCACACCCGCAACGGTAGAGGAACAGCGATTTTATTTCTAAACTCACGAGACCGCAGTTTGTGCCCGCGTCGGAGGCGGTAACGCCCGCAAACTTGGCGTTAGATGATCGCAAATCGAGCGGGCGTAAGGCGGGTTATTTGCGATGGATATATTGCCAGTTAAGTCCTAGGCTGTGCCAGGCAAAGCGACGGCAAATCGGGCGCGGGCGGCGGGCATAAATAGCATCGTGAAATTTTCTATATTCATATAGGTACCTACTTTTAATCAATCAATTAATCAATATATTCTATAATGTACAATAATATGATTTATTTTATTCTGTTTTTTTAAATATATCAATAAAATCAATTATATTATAGAAAGTACAATAGGCGGTCCTATCGCTTTGGAAGCGATTTCTTCCAAACAACCTTTTTGGCAAAGAACTGTTATTTACAACGAATGGCAATTAAGAAAGGTTTTTACTACTGCTATATTATTTATTTTTATACTATTACATTCTACGCGTGTCGCAGTCCCGCTACCGCTGCGTACTCCGATAAATATCGCTCCATGAAATCCTAGCTTAATATTAGTGTAGAATGTTACGCCCCTGATTTTGTGACACCATACCCTTTCAGTTTTCTCAATTGGAATTTGAGTCAAGAGCCATCTAAACAAATTACTAATGATTGTAACAGAAAAAATATTAAAGTTGTAAATATTTACTTTGCAAATATCCGCTTAATAAAATAAAATGATGTGTCTTACCTAGTTTGAAGAGCACCTCCCGCCCTCCCTCAATTGCGTGCACTATCCCCGTCACCACTAATCCCAGCACCACTACTCCCACCACCACTACACTAGGAAGTGAGGCGAAACACGTGTCGTATTGTCATCGGTGGTGTGTCTTTCCTAGTGTAGTGGTGGTGGGAGTAGTGGTGCTGGGATTAGTGGTGACCCTTTTTACTGGAAAAGAGGCATTATATCGTAGTCCTCACGGCTGACAACGCATCTGCATTAAAATTCGCTAACGAAGATAGATGTAGATGTCTATGGGCAACAGCAACCACTTACCATCAGGTGGACTGTGTGCTCGTTTGTCACCCTTATTCTATAAAAAAAAAAGTAAATATTCACAACTTTAATATAATGGATTTCCGCAAAGTAACGCCTGATTCTATTAATTAGAAAAAATATTTACTTAACAAATCGAAATCAAGTTTATCAATGAAAAACTCGCCAGAAAAATCTTATTAAAGAGCAATATAATAATAAAGTAGCTGTGTTGTTTCATGTTCGTGTGGACTAAGTGCTGCACAATAAATGACCGTGCCCATGCAAAGACACTCCTCTATCCACACCCTTTAGTCTAATGCAAAGTGAAGGCCCATAAAAGTTCCATTAAAGAAAAGCCTGCGCGGAAAGACAAGCAACGTTAGTATATTATAATATCTAAGTTCTCAAGGGACTTGATTCTCTATGCAAGTTTAAATTTTCATTCTTCTTTATAAATCTTATGAATATACTTATGGGTACAGGCGTTAAGAATGAGAAAAGTTATCCGTTAACAGCGTGAAAATGTAAAACTACTTTTACATTTTCATGACCCCGAAAACTGCTCTTTTTGACTGGCTCTGCCGTTAAACAGAGGATTTACCGTAATCGTCACGCTTGACAAGCGGAAACACGTTCGCAGTACCAGACGTCTCGTTGCCTCTTTTAACCGACTTTAAAAAGGAGGAGGTACTCAATTCGACTGTATGTTTTTTTTTGTGTGTTACCTCATAACTTTTTTCTCGGTAAACTGATTTCGATGATTCTTTTTATTTGAAAGCTGGTGCTTCTCATGTGGTCCCATATAAATTTAATCAAGGTCTGACCAGTAGTTTTTGAGTTATCCTTAATAATTTATATTGAAGTCCGTTGTACAAAATTTTTAATTTTACCTCTTGTGTCATTTTCAATTTAGGATAAGGGTGACAAGCGGGCACACAGTCCACCTAATGGTAAGTGGTTGCTGTAGCCCATAGACATCTACATCTATCCTCGTTTGCGAATCAAAATGCAGATGCGTGGCCGTGAGGACTAAGATGGAATGCCTCTTTTCTAGTAAAAAGAGTCTCCGGTTCTCTACACTCACCATACGAAACACAGCAGCATTAAGCTGCTATTTTACGGTGGTATTCTCTGAGAGCGCGATCTTTCCCCGGTCGAGCCGACCCGTGCGTGTTACAACTATACAATAATATAGCTGCAGCATGACTCTACCACGCATAAAATACTTTTATACTGCTGCTAGTTACTGGTCCCCTTATTTTACATCTTGCGTAATCGGGATGGTCATACCGTCTATTGGCGTTCACCGGCCTTTACTCATAGAAATATCCAAAAGTGTATGATGCAATTACCAACACAAACCAAACATAAGATAAGGTTTTGGTTTGTAGACGTCTTGTACGTCAATTGATGTATTTATCAAATGTGCAGATAATAAAAAGATGAGCGTAACGGGGAACTAGGCATCTTCTTATACTGTACATCTACAGTGCCGTGTGGTTACGGTGTAAGTCTTATTATATCCCGTGGCAAGCGTTACGATTTCGGCAAATTCTTTAATGTGAAAGGTCCATGTCAATAGCTTGTATGGGTTGTTAAAGAGAGAAGAAGGTGTGAGATGTCTGTTACTGTTGTCGTTGTTTGTATTAACAAATGTGGTAATTAAGTTAAAAATTCTGGACATAAGCCTTTTCCAAGCTGTGAGTTGTTATGACGACAAAATTGTGTAGTCGAAAAATAACGTGAAAATAACACTGACTTGCACAAAAGGGTGCCGTCCTTGAGCACTTCGAAGAAGTTGTCCATGTCCCCCGATGTGTTTTCGGGCTCGCCGGTGATCTGTCTGATCCACTCCAGGCATTCTTCAGCCAACTCCTCGCTGTATTTGCTGTTGATCTGTAAGGTTGAGATGATGTTGAATGCTAGATACTTAAATTTATACGACCTAATTCAAAAAATAATTTATATTTAGTCTCAAGCTTAAACTATACTTAATCATATCACGGAAATTTTGCGAACTAAAAATGTAATGTATGAAATCTTCATAGAATATATATACTGGAGTAGGAATTTTACAGCAAATGTCAAATTTCGCAAAAACTGTAGCTCCGCACCTAAGCGCCTTCTTGAGTTAGAAGGACTATTCCAAACCATAGCTTAAACCTGAGACTCAATAGACCATGTTTTGTAACAAGGCGGATAAAGTGAATGTGTAGTAGACTTATTTCTAACTGATTTTCGAATAGGATCGCGACGCTAGTCAAAATCAGCCCGAACGTTTCAAGGTGTTAGTTCGGAACGCATTTGGGGAGAAAAGCTTGGACCATGTCTAGCTTTGACCAAAGCCTTCATTGTTAAGGCATATTTGGAGCGTAGCAAATTAAATTTGAGAACAATATACATATAAACTTGGTCAGAAATAGTAACTTCATATAAAAATATAATAGTTATAACTCATTCAACGCGTGTTAGAAACTTAAATTGGTGTGGTGGTATATCAGGATACCGTATATGACCCGGTGGGTGTCTTAAAAGTCGACAGAGTAATATTGTCAAAATAGAAGAATGAAAAATAAAACACGTAACCGACAGTATTAACATCGAAAATAGAGAGCATCGTCAAAGGTAGGCACGGTAATATGAACCATAGGACCACACCGGGCGTCAAGCATGACGAACACGTGAAATCTTCAAAGTTGAGTGCCCTTTGTGTAATCATATACATTTAGTTTTTTTTTGGTTTCACAGATAATGATCTTAAGATAATCAGAATAACATTCCGTACGTAATATGCTAGAAAATTAACAAATTAGAAAAGACACAGTTCGACGCATTTGAGGTGTATATTTACAAGTTATAAGAGTTATGAGACTATGTAACGAGATTTTCCTAAATTAAGACGAAGCCTACGGTTTGATATAAACCTCTCCCACAGCCCACTTAGCGTGATCCTATGTCCAGCGGCGTATTGCTGCAGGCCGATGATGAAGACGAAGCCCGAGAGCTATCTATTAGAATGTATTGTAGCTGGAAAAATATAATCAATTTTCAGATAAAACAATTTAACGTGTATTTTTGAAGTACAAGTTTGAAGTAGTCTGTCCTTATTTTGACCATTCAAAATGGCTGGATACTTTCTACCGACTTCAAAAAGGAGGAGGTATTCAATTCGACTGTATGTTTTTTTATGTGTGGTTACCTCATAACTTTGTTCTACGTGAACCGATATCGATGATTCTATTTATATTTGAAAGCTGGTGCTTCTCACATGGTCCCATATAAATTTGATCAAGGTCTGATCAATAGTTTTTGAGTTATCCTTAATAATATATATTGAAGTCGGTTGTACAAAATTTTTAAATTTTAATTATTATATTCTTGAGCTCTTGTCTAAGATTGAGGTTAATAGTTTCCAAATGCCCAAAGAATATTTTTTGGGAGTATTTTATTGTAAAAATTAATAGATGCGCAGTAGTACAATAGTACATACAAGAAAGCAAGCGCCCAACCAGACCACTTTCTATTTCTTAAGTTTAATATTATACTAATATTAATATTATGACTATCATGAGATTTAGATCATTAGAGTGCCTAAAGTACCGACACGAAATTCATTACGCTAGCGCTCGTACCATAGGGACCTAGAAGCATTATTTACGATGAAAGTTTCTAAAAGGAATACACTTGGCTATAAAAAATAAGGTAATATATGTAGTCATAAGACCTGATTACATTTTCTACTTAACTTATTTCAATTAGATCATTTTCACATTCGATAAGTATGCCGAGACACAAATAACTTCCACCAACTTAAGCGAAAAGTGTGCGGTTTATTCGTATTACATAAAAGTTAAAGTTACAGCCTATATACGTCCCTGCTGGGCACAGGCATCCTCTCATTTCCGAGAGGGTTTTAGGGCAAGGAAATGTCCGCCGCGCTGCCCCAATGCGTGTTGGCGAACTACACATGTTATCGAAAATTTTTTTTTCTTATTTCTCAGACATGCTGGTTTCCTCACGTAGTTTCCTTCACCGCCGAGCACGTGGTAAATCAGCACTTAAAATTGCAATTAACAATTTCATAGGTGCCGGCGGGGATCGAACCCGGGTTGCTCGAGTACTGTGAAACTTACAGCGGGCGCTAACCATCTGAGCTACCACGGCTCGTTCGTATTATTACATCTATCTAGTTCTAGATAAATAAAATGATAGAGGTTTGCAGTTGTGCGCGCATCACGGAAAAACTAATGGATAGATTTCAATTAGGTTTTCTAAGTTTTATTTCTTAGTCACTTGGGCTTTATCAAAAAATTATTGTGATATCTTCAATTATATAAAGATTATATAATTGAAGATATCGGAATTTGAACCCGTACACGGAATTTGAACCCGTACAGTTAGGCTTCGGTGTAAAAGGAGGGTGTGAGGCAGCCGTCCATGCCCTACGCTCTTTCCTAACTTACGGACATCCTGACGTGTTGCTCAAAATTGATGTCAAAAATGCTTTCAATTCGGTAAATAGGATACCCTGCTGACGGAAATAAAACAACATATACCGGAAATATACAATTATCTTTTCTCAGTTACGCAGACCCAACAAAATTGTTATATCGTTCTAATGAACTGTCCTCGAAGTAGGTTGTCAACAAGGTGATCCTTGGGCCAGCAATTTTAGTTTGGCTATAAATCCGATAATCAAAAATTTAAATTCTAAATTCAACGTTTGGTATTTGGACGACGGAACTCCTAGGTGATATGGATACTGTGTTTTCGGACCTTTTTTTAATCAAAAATAAATTTGAAGCCATTGGTTTGGAGCTTAATTTTAGCAAATGCGAACTTTTTATAAATAACTGCAACTTAAATTTAAATGACGTAAAACAAAAATTTTATATTTTGGCTCCAAATATTAAAATAGTTAACAGTAATTCCCTTTACCTTTTAGGTTCTCCAATTTTTAATGAATCTATTTCTGAATATATTAATAATTCAATTACTAACTTTCAAAATTCCGCTGACCGTCTCCTTGAAATTAGTCCACATTATGCACTTTGCATCTTAAAATTCTGTCTTTTCGTCCCAAAATTTACGTATGTGCTCCGTTGCTGCTCTTTTGAATCACCAGACCTCTTGACACAAGTAGACAACTTAATCAAAATAAATTTAGAATCGATTCTTAATATGCACCTGAACGAGCAATCTTGGACCCAAGCATCCCTACCCATCCGTTATGGTGGTTTAGGATCTGCAAAATTTCAGTGTCTCTTTACCAGCCTTTCTATCTTCTGTCCATAGTTCAGCAAATCTCATAAGTAAAATTTTAAGGCATCCCTTCAAACTTTGAGATTGCTGGCCTGGAAGAAGCTAGAAACGCTTTCTTAATTGCATGCCCAGGTCAAAATTTTCCTGTTTCTCCAAATTCACAAAGGAGCTGGGACGACATAAACTACAAATTTACTTATGTCAATCTTTTGAGCCTTAGTACAGGTTCGACGCGTGCTAGGCTTTTGGCCGTGGATACGCATGAGGCCGGCCTCTGGCTTCACGTGTAGCCTTCGTCAAATGCAGGAACATTTCTTGAGCCTGACACGCCCGAATCGCAACCTGTCTACGGCTTGGGGTTCCGGTCTGCGCTCCTCATAAATGTCCGTGTGGCAGTGACGTCGACAAGCTAGGACATCACGGACTATCATGCAAAAAAAGTGCAGGCCGCTTCTCGAGTCATGCAGCACTTAACGATATCATACGCCGATCCCTTGCCACCGTCAACGTGCCAAGTCTACTTCAGCCGTCTGGTATTGCAAGAGACGATGGCAGAGACCGGACGGTATGAGTTTGATTCCATGGAAGATGGGCGGGTGCTGGTATGGGATGGAACCTGTTCAGACACACTGGCCCCTTCCATCTACATGGAACCAACAACAGAGCTGGTGCGGCTTGTGAAGCGGCTGAAAAAGCTAAAGCATGCAAATACAGGGGTCTAGGCTCCGAATATGTTTTGTCCCATTCGGTGTCGAGACCCTTGGTCCGTGGGGTCCTAGCTAAAAGGCTTTTTAAGGAAATAGAAAAAGGTTAGTCGACGTCACAGGAGACCGAAGAGCTGGCAGCTACCTCGGACAAAGAATTAGTATAGCTATTCAAAGGGGAAACGCTGCCAGTATCTTCGGAACCTTGCCTAAAGGGACTATTTTTAATAATATATTTTAGTTATTACAATATATTTTTTTTTTTAGGTTTTTAGTTTTAGTTTCATTATCCTAGTATATATTTATTTTATAAATTGTATAAGTAACAAAATATTTTATATAAATGCTACAAAATAACTCGTAATACTTTGTATTAAAGTACATAATCCTATAATGTACAGTAAAAATTTAATTTAATGTAATTACTAGCACTAACTTATAAAGATATTAAAGTTTTAATAAAGAACGATTTTTATAAGCACTACGTGTTCACTGATGTGTGTAAGCAACGCGGACGAAGTCGCGGGTATTAGCTAATTAAATTAGCAATACAAATTCTATACTCGCATTACACGTCGTTGCGCGCAACTCAAGGTCGCGCTGATAAGGCAAGGGCGAATAGGCAGTTTCATATTATGCACCGAGATAACATTATAAAACATTTGCCTGCTGACTTGAGTACTGTATTGATGCAAGTGTAAGGGGCAATATAAACTTTCCTACGCGCTAAACTGACTCGCTTATTATGCTGTCGACTGCCTCGTTGATCAAGTGGTCGTCAGTGCGACCGCTAATCATGTGGTCCCGGGTTCGAATTTCATGTGGCTCAAAATCAGTTATAGAGCCGTGGTAGCTCAGATGGTTAGCGCAGAAGCGTGAAAATTTCACAGTACACGAGCAACCCGGGTTCGATCCCCGCCGGCACCAATGAAATTGTTAATTGCAATTTTAAGTGCTGATTTACCACGTGCTCGGCGGTGAAGGAAAACATCGTGAGGAAACCTGCATGTCTGAGAAATAAGAAAAAAATATTTCGAAGACATGTGAAGTTCGCCAACATGCATTGGGGCAGCGCTGCGGACATTTCTTTGCCCTAAAACCCTCTCAGAAATGAGAGGAGGCCTGTGCCCAGCTGTGGGACGTATAATAGGCTGTAACTTTAACTTTAACTTTAAAATCAGTTATTGTTTTTCTTTTGGTACTTAGGTTTGAGTCAAGAATACTCAGTAGCTGCTCGGAATCATGAAGTTAGCGGTGTTTCGGAATGCACGTAAAGCCGCAAATTAAGAAAAAGTAAATAATAGAGTTATTCTTATAAAACGAGCGTAACAGAATTGCCGCTAATTTTTTCGTTAAATTATATTTTTGTTAGAGTAAAAAAAAGGTTCGGTCATTCATTTGCCTACTCAGTTATGATGGACGCTAAATATCTCGAGTCGTCAGCGTACAGACACAGAGACATCCCCGACGTAGCTGGGTTTTAAAATATAAAAATACATCAATTAAGGTAATTATCGTGGCAGGTGACCACGGCGTGTGACGTGTGACGATCTTTTTTACTTCTTTTAGTTACTTACCCCTGTAGATTGTACGAGTTGGTGAATAAGATATTTTCATATGAAAACCTTCATTAAATTTCAATTTCACAATCGTTTAATTCATTATAAAATGATTGTTTTGACCCAATTTACTTATGGGCAATAGTTAGTTTTTTAATAATAAAGAATAAACAATGGAGGAAGAATTTTACATTACAATTAATTATAGATCCGGTGATTATATTAAAAAGAAAACGCTAGTAGCTATTCTGTCATTTTGCTGCAATGTTGTGTTTGTCTATGATAATTTTAACCTATGTTTGCGGACACTAGTGCACTATAATCTTGTTCTGCGTAGATGTCCAGTCTCCGCTGAGACTGGCCGCTGTGAGCGAAATTCTGTTTGTCGAACGAGACTCTGTCGACGGACGGATGGCGAAGGATGAAGAGGAGACAGGAAGTTGGCGGTGTTTCACCCCTGTGCCTCGGAAAGCATGTTCATGTTGTCATCTTTTCTCATCTGCGCGTGATCTCACTCCGTTCGTGTCGGACTGCCGTCCCATTTTGTTTTGTTTTTGTACCACAGGTTTATAAAAATAATTTTAAGTACTAAATGTAGGTACCGCTACTGTTTCGCTTCTCTCCCCTAATACATAGTATATTAGCAGATATTCTATAGTAGAGAAATGAAAAAAAGAAACCACAAAGCGAAACAAATCTGGCTGTTTCCACAATAAGATACTTTGTTAATGTTTTTGGTTACATTTCAACCACATATCTGCCTATAATACGTATTGCTATTACATAATTAAAAATTTTGTACAACCGACTTCAATAGAAATTATTAAGAATAACTCAAAAACTATTGGTTAGACCTTGATCAAATTTATATGGGACCACATGAGAAGCACCAGCTTTGAAATAAAAAAGAATCATCGAAATCGGTTCATCCAGAAAAAAGTTATGAGGTAACACACATAAAAATTAAAAAAAAACACAGTCGAATTGAACGAAGTCTAAATTCTAAATCTAAATTTTTAGACGAAGTCTAAATCAGACGGATTTAGTGAATTATTATGAATTTTGATCTATTAGAATATTATATTGAAATATTACAAGCGTTTTGTCAATTTTATTCGAGATAACTATAGACTGCCTTGTTGGTCTAGTGGTATAAACGCGGTTGCTGATCATGAAGTCCCGGGTCGGGTCAAAATTAGTTATGGGGTTTTTCTGCCAATTCTCAGTAGCAGCCCGAAACAGGAAGTTGGTGGTGTTTCACTCCCGTGCATCGGAAAGCACGCAGCCTTCGATCCTGCGCTTGATCTCTCTCCGGCCGTGTGCTTGTGCATACACTCGGGCACTATACTCCTCCCCTGCGCAGATGGCTAGTCTCCGTTAAGAGTGGTCGCCGTGAACAAAAGTCGGTCTTGAGGACATTATGCGAGAATTTATTTTATTCAGAAATAATTCCCTATGTACACTAAGTAATATATTAATTCTATAAGTTCTTGTGTACCCATGTACTAATTGCCGTTTTATATTACCGTTACAATTATGGTTTCTTTTAAAAATCACCTGTTCATGAAATGACCATGATAAAATATAAAATTCCGTTATTTTCAAATATATTCATAATATGTCGTGATACCAACGTTGCACAGACGGCAAATCACATCAAACCATATCATTGACATAGGATTCCCGATGCTCCAGGAATTATATCAGATTTGACAGACCACAAATCTTCAGAATGCTAGTGAGGTTATTGAAATAAAAAACCTAATTTCAATAGAGATGAAAGCTCTGTGCTACCATTATTAACAAAACAATCTAAACTCGAAAATACTATCGCAAATCTTCAAAATACTGTTGTAAGCTCATTGTGCTTCGATGGGACCAAAAAGTAATATTGTGTTTTAAAGCTGAAAGTAGCCCAAGTTAACTACGACATCGGGACATCGTGGCCATGGGTGCCGCCCCCGAATCGGGTGATAAGAATGAGTTAGGTACATTAAACGCAATAAAATCCATTTAATTGGTTTAATTCAATTTCACTTACTCTAAAATTGAGAGCATACATATACACGTATGTAAAATAGAAAAAGAAATTAAAGAAAGAGAAACCAAATTAAAAAATAACAAAAAGATACAACAAAAGAGATATAAAATAAAAAGAACAGCTTAGAATTTAATTAAAGATGAAAAATAATCTAAATTTTGGATTTTTCCACGTTCGACCGAATTCATCGGTCGATTGCGACATAATAAACCGAGTCACTTAATTTATAATAAAGCAATGAACCACGCTGTTCTGAAATTATTTGGTTAACGGACAAGCTGAAGACAACTCACACATAAGATGACGTAATAAGCTAAGGATCCAATGTGACTCAGTGTTTGCTAGAATCGAGTCCGTCAGACGTTAAAAAGTACATTCTAGTGTTTTCCATCCATTTAACTAACTTTACTCATTTTTGTTTTAAAATACTGAGCTATATAATACCTTCGGTATTTTAACAGCATACTACAAAAAAAATGTATGGTTTTTTACTCTAGCCGCATTTAAATATGAGAATACTACTAAGAATATTTTTTATTATATGTTGGAATTTTAAAAATTATTTTCTTTTTCATAGACTATTATTTAAATGCAAATGAAATATTAGGTTACTTACATACCTACGCTTCGAAGTAATAAATTAAAATGATAGGCCGACCTGATATGAACTGTCGCAATACTATTCGGTCACTAAATTATTATTCCGCTGCGTTATCTAATTTGTTTTTGAAGACAAAGGAAGTGGGTTCCAGTTGGCGATGTCCTGTTTTAACTGTTTTGAAACACCTGCCATAGATTGACAGGCTGAATATTTCGTTTAAGCTGATTAATATTTCGTTTATGCTTAATGTTCCGTTTGATGTGACATCTAAAATATCAACTTCAAGGACGAAATGCACACAGTAACAACTATTTAATTATCCCTTTAACATGGTTTCGCGCTGTTTATATCACCACGAGGCTATAAATAAAAAAAAAACTAATGACCTCATTAGTGTGATAATAAAAACGATAAATGCGTGCATTTATTAGCAAATGTTTAATTAATTCGTAGCTTCTAACATGAAAATAATGGTAGAGCCACGACATAGCTATATTATAGTTGTAGCACGAATAGGTCGGCTCTACCGGGGTAGGACCACGCTCTCACAGAATACCAGCGTAAAATAGCAGCTTAATGCTGCTGTGTTTCGTATGGTGAGTGTAGACGTTTTACTGGTAATGAGGCATTCCATCAGTGTGACAACGCGTCTGCATTTTGATTCTTAACTGAGGATAAATGAAAATGTATATGGGCCACAGAATCCACTTACCATCGGGAGGACTGTGTGCTCGTTTGTCACATTACTCTATAAAATAGAGAAAAAAAAAAACACTGACATAAAACTTTATAAACGCAATTAATACATCGATACGATGATCGCGATGATGTATATTAGGTATATAGAAATGGAATTACGGATACCAAATTAAAGCGTCCATTCATCGTCTGCGTATGTAGATGACCGTAAGTAACAGTTAGCAACAAAAACGGTTTGTAGCCACAAATAGGCATGAGTTAATCTTTTATCCGTTTCGAATTTAACGTTACGCTTTAGTATATTTATCTCGTGAATACGTTACTTAACGGACGTTCGTGGAGTACGAACTCGTGGAGTGAAGGCGTCTAGATAAGGAATTATTAACAGATTTTATAAGTCCAATACCATAGCCATAGGTACATAAATATTAATTGGATGATTTAAACGTGCTCACCATGCCATATTAGGTTAGCAAGGGTTGGTGAGTGTAGAGCCAACATCCTCGCACTGGTTTACTGCTGCCTATCATAAGCCTGTGAAGTCTGGTCTCAGAGTGTTTGAATGGTTTTCGCCATCCGTCAATCGAAAAGCCTTGAAAGGTAATACCAGACGTCCTCCTCCGCCCGTCGTTTCGCAATTGGTCTGGAATTTTCCGCCAGGCGTAAACGAGTTGGTTATATTGCTATGAGATCTTTCTACCATTTCCCAAAGTGACCTCTTACGACACCCATGGGATGAAATGAGGTGTTGAATATTCTTAAGCCGCTACCACGCGATACGATACGTACCTAGTTAATAATTTTTCTTTTGAGAACGTTGAGTAAAAATAAATAAAAGTAATAACTTTACTAATTATTGTTATCAACAGTTGTATTCTTACTACCTGCTCTTACTACCTAATTCCATGAGTCTCTTGTACACTATTAGGTTATCTTGGAAATATGAAACGTACCTACTGCGTGTTGGTTATAACTTATAAAACTCTTACAAATTAACAATCATCGGCAATAACTGTTACGACGAATAAGGTGCCAGGAATGGGGCCAACTTGTGAGGCCGGTTGTCGGACGGGGTCAATGCAATGCCGTCGATTTGCTGAAAGGGACGAAATTGAATGACAGTGTTGCCAGATGCCTGCTCAATAAACAGTGTAAGGTGTCGCTTCTTTGATTTTGTAACATTATTCAAGTCAGATTTACCTTGGGATCTGCATGCAAATGTATAAAATTTATATTTCAGAGTGAACAGAAAAAAGTTAATGTACCACATATCGACATATGGATGTAGGTACACTCTCTTAAGTTGCAGGTACTGATTGATGGCATGTTTTGTATATCGACGATAATAATTCGCGACAGACCGGAAATCTTCATTTTACCCAATAATATTTTTCGTTACCTTATATGGTTTCATGGAATTTTGGCTTTAACAGCATCGGCAGCCCGGGGTTGCCCCGATTTTATTGTTTTCAAATGAGGAATTGTTGGTGTACTTGTCGATAGTACGGTAACCAAACAAACGGCTGATGCCTATCTATACCCAATGTATAGCAATCACTTTTTTTTAATATCACCAGAATAGTTAGATTATTATCTTTATATTCTTTCTTATATGAAAAGAAAATAACGGTTTTTGTAGGGAACTTAGCCGCCGCCGAACCATTGTTTAAACAGTAAAACAGGAACAGCAATCCTGTTTTATCGTTTAAATAATGATTTGAAGCGGATTTTAAGAGAAAATTGGTGCGATTTTGAGTATTAAATGTCTGATAAACTATAAATGAAAACGACGCAACAAGTTTTTTTTATCAGCTCAGGGGTCTTAAGAATAAAGAAAAACAAATTAAAAAGCAAAAAATCCCATTTTTTATATTTTAACTTTTATTTTTATTTTGTCAACATTATCTTGAAACGCCTGTATAAGAAATACCCTGAGATTGCGGCATAATAGCATCCATTACGTATTAATCTCGTGAGTATTATAAAGTAAATAACGGATTAAGTTCATAAACCATTTCCTAGCATACTTGCTTACATTGTAGTTTACCTTTACTAAGCACATTGTGGAAAATATTAACTATTATTTCAAAAAAAGTGAAGAGTTTTATAAACCTAGAGATGATGATAAAAAATTGGGATTGTAAGATCAAGATTTAACTTAAAATGAATTGGGTATATTTAATGAACATCTTTAGCAACATTGACGAATTAGATATCTCGAGTGTAAGAGAAACAAGCTCAGGATTTCTACATAAGTAAGTACTAAGTAGTAGTTCAAGAACCTACTAAATTAAACATACGTTGGGAAAGCTATTACAGAAAGTATTCAAACGATCCCAACTTGTTATCGACACGGTACGTAAAATGCAAATTTTACTCCTTCGCCGCAATGTAAAAGCTGGGTGCGTTGACTTAACAGTATACTTGTTCAGTTTATTGGCCATTTCTTATAACAGTTCATATATCTTAGCATTAACTTCACGAAAAATAATTGATTTCCATTACTTATTCAAAAACTTCTTAAAGAAATTAAAAAAGATCAAAAAATATTTTATTATAGATATAAGTTTATATATATTTATATTATGTTGTATAGCTATTGTATGTATTACATTTTATTTATTGTATTATTTTATTTTTATTTATTTATAGTATTATTTAATATAATCTACGTAAGATTTTGTATATTATTTATAGTAGCAATAGTAGGAGTATTGTATGCACTACGTTTGCGTTTTTGGAAGATATTTCAGCAAATTATGGAATGAGTACAAACTTCGTATAAATTCACTATAAGACTTTCTGTATCTTGTTGTGTGTACATAAATAAATGGAAAAAAAAGCAAATGTAGTTGCCTACAAGTTTTTATTAATGATGTTTTTAGATAATTTCTTTGTCCATTCTAACTCACATTCTTTGACTTTCAAAGTTTCCAACAAATCAAAAGGTAAATTCTAGGTAAAGTGTTATTTGTATTAGTTTGATGTAAAATATGATATTAATATTGTAAATTTATTAAAATTTAAAATAAGTAGAGAAATAATTATTTTACACAAACTAATACATAACGTAAAACGAATTTTCTTTATGAATGGTTTTCGCCATCCGTCAATCGAAAGAGCCTTGGTAATACCAGACGTCCGCCCGTCGTTCGCAATTGGTCTGGAATTTTCCGCCAGGCGTAAACGAGTTGGTTATGCTGAGATCTTTCTACCATTTCCCAAGTGACCTCTTACGACACCGGGATGAAATGAGGTGTTGAATATTCTTAAGCCGCTACCACGCGATACGATACGTAGGTACCTAGTTAATAATTTTCTTTTGAGAACGTTGGTAAAATAAATAAAAGTAATAACTTTACTAATTATTGTTATCAACAGTTGTGTTCTTACTACCTGCTCTTACTACCTAATTCCATGAGTCTCTTGTACACTATTAGCATATCATTACTAAAGGTGAATTAATTTTGATTTTATTTTATAATGTTAGAGACATTTATTTCATTTTGACATTTAATCTTACTTTGTTATTGAAAGTTATATTATTCTGTTTAAATAACGAAACGATTTGTACGATTTCATTACTCTATAATAGTTATCACAGTTACTATGGCATTATAATGTTATTATAGTAGTGACCAAGTTCGTCTTCGTTTTTTCCCGCACTAAAACCTTACATAATATTTATTTGGTCCGTATTACAACGAACGCCTTAGCGATAGACGTTACGACTTTTGTTATAAAAGCCTTTTTGTAACACTATTATTTACCATGCCAACTTCGGAAGTAGAAAGTATGAAATCTATTTAGTTTAGATTTTAAATTATTGTAGTACTCGATAGCTTCTTTGCGTTTTGCTATAATTATTCCAACTTTTACTTTTTATTTTGCCCATCTTTAATATATCGTCAATTTGGTTGGTAAAAATCAATCTAGGGCGTACCTTGCTGACTGTGCCACTCATTGTAACATAAATTTGTTTGTCAATCTTTCCTCATTCTCTCCTTCTTACGTGTCCGTTGAAGTATTTTTTTATCCTATTTACAATATTTTACAAACCACATTTTTTTCTTATTACACAATTTCTCAACCTATCATTCAGAGCCACCACTAATATAATTCTTAAAGACATTTTTACAGCTCTACTCTCATGTTTCTAAAGATGGTTCACTGCCATGTTAGGGCTAAAACACAGCATTGTGAATTGTCATACGTTCCTTTTACGATACATTCTGACTTCCTACAATAGAGAGAAGAGCTCCATTCACTTTGGAGTCCTGCATTCAATTCACTCTTCGTTCTATATCCTTGTCATGTCTACCATCCCCGCTATACGCACAATACACAAACTCATCCACATGTTGAATTAGCTTCTTATATTCTTATTTCACATATTATTTTACTTTCTTCTCTTTCTTCAACATTTTCGTCTTACTTGTGTACACTTTCATTCTCCTTTCTTTTGATAGCATCATTTACGACGCGTACGCCGACGACGGTAATACCTATGACTTTGGCGTACAAGAGGCATTTGGTTAACTTACCCATTCTTAACTCACATTCTTCGAATTTCAAAGATTCCAAGTAATCAAAAGCTAAATGGTATAGCTTTTGATTACTTGGAACCGTAAAGTGTTATTTAACGCCTGCAGATGTTTCTAAGAGTACAACGAAAAAAAAAAGCAAATATGAAACGTACCTACTGCGTGTTGGTTATAGCTTATAAAACTCTTACAAATTAACAATCATCGGCAATAACTGTTACGACGAATAAGGTGCCAGGAATGGGGCCAACTTGTGAGGCCGGTTGTCGGACGGGGTCAATGCAATGCCGTCGATTTGCTGAAAGGGACGAAATTGAATGACAGTGTTGCCAGATGCCTGCTCAATAAACAGTGTAAGATGTTGCTTCTTCGATTTTGTAACATTATTCAAGTCAGATTTACCTTGGGATCTGCATGCAAATGTATAAAATTTATATTTCAGAGTGAACAGAAAAAGTTAAAGTACCACGTATCGACATATGGATGTACCTATTCACTCTCTTGTTGCAGGTACTGATTGATATCATGTTTTGTATATCGACGATAATAATTCGCGACAGACCGGAAATCTTCATTTATTCAATAATATTTTCGTTACCTTATATGGTTTCATGGAATTTTGGCTTTAACAGCGTCGACAGCCCGGGTTGCCCCGATTTTATTGTTTTCAAAGAGGAATCGTTGGTGTACTTGTCGATAGTACGGTAACCAAACAAACGGCTGATGCCTATCTATCGAAGCGTATAAAAATGACTGATGGCTCTATACCCAATGTATAGCAATCACTTTTTTTTTATATGACCAGAATAGTTAGATTATTATCTTTATATTCTTTCTTATATGAAAAGAAAATAACGGTTTTGTAGGAACTTAGCCGCCGCCGAACCATTATTTAAACAGTAAAACAGGAACAGAATCCTGTTTTATCGTTTAAATAATGATTTGAAGCGGATTTTAAGAGAAAATTGGTGCGATTTTGAGTATTAAATGTCTGATAAACTATAAATGAAAACGACGCAACAAGTTTTTTTTATCAGCTCAGGGGTCTTAAGAATAAAGAAAAACAAATTAAAAAGCAAAAAATCCCATTTTTTATATTTTAACTTTTATTTTTTATTTTGTCAACATTATCTTGAAACGCCTGTATAAGAAATACCCTGAGATTGCGGCATAATAGCATCCATTACGTATTAATCTCGTGAGTATTATAAAGTAAATAACGGATTAAGTTCATAAACCATTTCCTAGCATACTTGCTTACATTATAGTTTACCTGTCATGGTTACTTAGCAAATTGATGGAAAATATTAACTATTATTTCAAAAAAAAGTGAAGAGTTATTACCTTATAAATGCGACAGAATGTTTAAGTTTTATAAACCTAGAGATGATGATAAAAAATTGGGATTGTAAGATCAAGATTTAACTTAAAATGAATTGGGTATATTTAATGAACATCTTTAGCAACATTGACGAATTAGATATCTCGAGTGTAAGAGAAACAAGCTCAGGATTTCTACATAAGTAAGTACTAAGTAGTAGTTCAAGAACCTACTAAATTAAACATACGTTGGGAAAGCTATTACAGAAAGTATTCAAACGATCCCAACTTGTTATCGACACGGTACGTAAAAATGCAAATTTTACTCCTTCGCCGCAATGTAAAAGCTGGGTGCGTTGACTTACAGTATACTTGTTCAGTTTATTGGCCATTTCTTATAACAGTTCATATTTCTTAGCATTGACTTCACGAAAAATAATTGATTTCCATTACTTATTCAAAAAATTCTTAAAGAAATAAAAAAAGGTCAAAAAATATTTTAATATATATTAGTATAAGTTTATATATATTTATATTATGTTATTTTATTTTTATTTATTTATAGTATTATTTAATATAATTTACGTAAGATTTTGTATATTATTTATAGTAGTAGTGGTGGTAAGAGTATTGTATGCACTACGTTTGCCTTTTTGAAAGATATTTCAGCAAATTATGCAATGAGTAGAATCTTCGTATAAATTCACTATAAGACTGTTTCTGTATCTTGTTGTGTGTACATAAAAAAGAAAATGTAGTTACCTACAAGTTTTTATTAATTATGTTTTTAGATAATTTCTTTGTCCATTCTATTCACATTCTTCGACTTTCAAAGTTTCCAACAAATCAAAAGGTAAATTCTAGGTAAAGTGTTATTTATATTAGTTTGATTTAAAATATGATATTAATATTGTAAATTTATTAAAATTTAAAATAAGTAGAGAAATAATTATTTTACACAAACTAATACATAACGTAAAACGAATTTTCTTTATGAATGGCTTTGAGTACACATTATTGTTTTTTGTTTAACAGAACCTGTGGAAGGTTAGCTTTTATTATTAACCTTAGCAACTGGTTTGGCCAGCAACAGCGTTTGGGGTGAGTTCATTCGTTGTGTTACGAGCCAAATAAATTTCATTACTTGGGAATCGAAACTATAACTTTACGACGTTTAAAGTTTGAATTTTAAAATTATTTCCAATATAAATGATTAATTTATTAGAGTTAGAGGCTCCTTCACATCCTACATGCTGGCTGTGAGGTGACCTGCTGGCTGTGAGGCAATACACCTGAGTCCTCATATCTGTGGTATTTTTTGTTAGTTGCAATAGCCAGGTGGACTTTTAGTCCATTTGTCATTTTAATATGGTAAAAACCTTATATTTCTTATACAGTCTTTCTATTTTTGAGACAAACACTTCTATTTTATTTAAATGTATAGAAGATGAAGAAAAACCTGTCTGTCTATAATATCGCAATAATTTCTTCTCCTTCGTCGGCTTCTTTTAAGTTCAGGGTTATTAGCATAGTAAACGAATGTATAATAATTATAGAAAATAATAAGTTAGACTAGTAATGCTAAGAAATATGTTAGTTGGATATTCTTAATTTGGTTGGTTAATATATATTTAGTAGTAGCTTTTAACTATTATTTATTCTGTGGTAGTAGTTAATATTTAGTATTTAAAATAAAAACTACCCTCTTTTATATTGCAATGCCCCTACGGGGTGACACTTGATGTATAATGTATTTCTTGTGGCATGTAAATTATAATAAACAAATAAATAAACATACTATTATGACATGAAAAAATTACGCCAGGGGTGATCTAGACTAAATTCTTTCCATAAAAAATAAAGGATTTTTTGTGATATCCAAAAACTGACAAAGTAAATGGTTTATGAAGATTATTTCATAAATAATAAGAGATATCTAAAGAAATGTTTCGAACAAACTTTTTTGGTTTGCAATTTTACACAAAAAGGGACCTATTTTACGAGTATGCCTCTTTTATAGGCGATTTTTAAAATGTTTACTACAACACTATTTACTACAAAATTATTAGTGTCATATTTAAAATTTTAATTCTAAAATTTTCCCATAAGGTTAAAGTAGTTTTTCAATAATTGAATTACTTGACTAAAGAATATAGATTTGCAGGTTTTTTTGTTTAAGGTCAACGCAGATGAAGTCGCAGGTAAAAGCTAGTAATGTGATAAAGTCATGCTTCAGGTATTTATGTATAAAGATTTTTTATATTTACGCGAATACTAGTCCTCCCCCCTCAACCCCCCGGGACTATGGGTGCTGTAAAAGCACCCGAAACCGCGAGAATTAAAATACGTAAATTAAACGCGATAAAATCCGGAAAACTAGTTTTTAAGTATGTATCTTAACTCCTAGAGTATTCAGACAATCTTGCTAATCGAAGAGCTGAACCACCAATAATTTCTATTTATCTACGTATACGTAATAATACGTTTTTTAATGTACCTACTACGTTATTATTTACGAAATAAATATATAACTACCACTACTAGTTATTATTTCAAGACATTATACATCAAAACCAACTTTGTATTAAAAACAACACAATATGCGATAATAATAAAGGAGAAATTTGGCCAAATGTCAATCTCAACATATGGCGTTGTTTTGAAAGTAGCCTATTTATTTTAGCCTTATAAATACGTAAGGCGTAAAGGACATACCTTATAAGGCGAGGAATGGCGAGTTGTGTCAACCGTGCCTTGCATGAGTCATTGGCCGTTGAATGAGTATGAATAAATTCGTTCACACTAATTGAACATCTGTTACTATGAACATATTTATAGAGCTTGCGTTTTAAAAATTTGATTACGTAAATACAATGTGTGGTTGATATAAAAACTGAATAATTTTTTGCTTATCTAATTTTGTTCTCACATAACATTAGATAGACCTTGACCGATATTAAATTAAGGATGCGAAGTTAATGACTGCGCCATAAATACGTATTATTTACAAATTATTGATATTTTCGGGAGAATACACTTTAATATTATTAATGCTTTTAGATATCCAAGAAATCAGAAATATTTCCAAGGCATGTTAAGTTCTCCAACACGGATTAGTAAACCACGGCGGATTCCTTCTTGCTAGATAAGGTAGCACCATATTATATGAAATAATAGTTCCTTGTGTTTTCATTGAAATTACGTTTCTTAACAGTTCGTCGTTTGGGCCGCGGGTTCGGTTATGGTCGGCTTTATTTGGGATAAGATACCATGTTGTTTATTATGACGATTTGCTAACAAGTCCGCTCGATGATTATTTATCGATTAACCTAGGCCTTTACGTGGTAGGAACACGCTGCAGTGTATCCTGTCAGGCTGCAGCATAAATGGGGCAGTTCGCCCGTGGTAAAAACCATATTCGTTCTAAAGTTAGTATGTATTCTGTGCACTAACAAGCTTAAAATAGTAATAAAAAAACGCGACTGCGTTAAAAGATTACTGAAAAACACCTTCCCCTCCCTTTTTTGTATTTGCAGATGCGTTATATAAATATTATATAGTCAATGTCCACTTCAGTTGGTAAGCAGGTTGGTAAAGCGGAGATTTTCGCACCGCTGCACTGCCGCCCGTCACCGACTTGCAAAATAACTCTATGAATTATAAATAAGATACCAGACTATATACATACTAATGGGCACAGGCCTCCTCTCATTTCGAGAATAAGTTTGCCGCACTGCTCCAGTGCGTTTTGGCGGACTTTATATGTTCTCCAAATATGTTTTCATCAGATATGCAGGAATATTCTGGGACTTTCGCTATAAATAAATCAAATAATAGTGCGAATGTCAAAGTTTGTGTAACAAATTAAATATAGATTATACAAATATAGTTGAGGTAACAACTTCTCTAATAGGGTATTTTGCACCATATAAAAAATAGATAGGTTTTGTAAGAAGTTAACGATAAATGTTGATTTCTATTCATAAAAATTCCCTAATTGCCAACATATTAGAAATTCAAAAATACTGAACCAATAGCCATAAATTGGTGGGAAAAAGCATCTCCAATTGAAAGGTATCCGTTCTGCGCTTACGATAGTGGTAGGTATGGAGACAAAGGCATTCAAATTTTGAGCGGTAATGATCTGACCACAAATTTAAAGTTCGTGAGTTCGAATCCGTCGTTAAACTACTCTCGTGAAACACCTCACATATGATCCTTCCACAAACATTTTAAGCATACTTGTTAAACAGGAATATTAGTAATTTTAATACCATTGCTAGTATTTTCATTATTATGTATAAAAATTTATTTTTTTAATTTTATTATTATTAAATAAATCCTTTAACCAATTGTAGCAAAGTAGTTTAATATAATTAGTTTTGCAGATATTTTTTTTATCGCATCATTGTTAATTCATCAATAAAATTATATTTGACATTATAAGTTTTGAAATTACTTAATTATTTTTGCAAGTAGGTACTAACTTTTACATACGAACAGGTCTGAAAAACTGGTTTGTATAAAAATATAGTGCGATAAAAAATGAATTTAGTAACATTTTCTACTTTAAATAATAATTAATAATGGGGCCTGTATTTCTTCTTGATGCATTAAATATTACTAGCCTCAGTAAATTCCTAATGGACAACTTATCGGTGACTACGTGACGGTATGCGCTTATCAATGACGTTTACCAAGTTATTTTAAGCACTTGGCAAATAAACATCGTTTTAAAAACAATAACCCTTGGATGAGATATAGAATGAGATTTTACAATTGATATTTTTTTTATAGAATAATGGTGACAAACGAGCACACAGTCCACCTGATGGTAAGTGGATGTCGTGGCCCATAGACATCTACATTTATCTTCGATTTAGAATCAAAATGCGGATGCGTTGTCACGAAACACAGCATCAATAAGCTGCTATTTTACGCTGGTATTCTGTGAGGCGTGGTCCTTCCCCGGTCGAGCCTATCCATTAGTGCTACAATCATAATAGCTGAAGAGTGGCTCTACCACGTATAATACATACGTAGTATGCTCAGAGGCTGCATTCAAGGATAAACAAGGATTGCATAAGCCTTTACAAGATATTTATAAAAGGATCAACCATTAGCACGAAGAGGAAATAAATGTTATATTAGTTAAAAGTAACAAAACTCACGTTAGTAGTTACATTTGATGCAGGTCAATTTGTTACAATTAAGGTTTGCCTCGGTTGTTTATTTAGTTCGAAGTATCCAAAGACTTATAAATGTTTTAAAATTGGAATTTAACTAGGTGGTAAAACTAATTTTCTGCTTTAGAGTCCGTTTGGGTTAACACATTCCGGTTTGGAATTTAGAGTGGCAGCTATTTACCATCAGGTGGATTTAAAGTTCGTTTGTTATTTCAATTTTGTCATAAAACTTTCAGTAAACTAGCAGAACTTAGGAGTTAACCTCTTAAATATATTATGTTGTGATATATACCAGTTACTTCTTAAATATATTATGTTGTGTATATACCAGTTACTTAAATATATTATGTTGTGTATATATACCAGTTACTTAAATATATTATGTTGTGTATATATACCAGTTACTTAAATATATTATGTTGTGTATATACCAGTTACTTAAATATATTATGTTGTGTATATATACCAGTTACTTCTTAAATATATTATGTTGTGTATATATACCAGTTACTTAAATATATTATGTGTATATGTTTGTAAAATCTTGTTGAAGATAACAACGAGTATGCAAGAAAGTATTCTAATTTACTTTAACAGATATAATGGCAATTTAACGAAAACAATAATGTAATAGGAAGCTGGTAATTCAAAAGAATCCTTATCGAGAACTTTTATTAAAATAAAATTACGAAATGTAGGTTTGGTTGATTATAATATGATCACTATTGCAGCTTCATTGTTATTGTCACGTATAAAGGATTATTTCTACCTGCAGTGATTTATTTCACAGTCATTGTCCTAATAATCACTTCTAACTTAATATTTTGAGAGGCAACAGGAGGTAAAAATGTGAACGTGTTAGCATACATCCTTATTCACTATGACCTTGAAAACACCCGCCTTTATTGGACCGGCGAAGCGAAACGATAACATGAAGCACATCAACTGTATGTGGATTGAAACTATCAAACGGATAGCTTCTGTCTGTCTTCCTTTGAAAATTAAACTTTTAATGAAAAGTAATAGCCGACAAAGCCTTTTTATATGGAATGTGGGTAACAAACGTGCACACAGTCCTTTTACATTAAGTGGATGTCGTGGCCCATAGACATCTACATTTATCTTCGATTTAGAATCAAAATGCAGATGCGTTGTCACCCCTGAGAGATGGAATGCCTCGTTTCTAGTAAAAGGGTCTCCGGTTCTCCACAGTCACCCCACGATACACATTAGCAGCATTAAGCTACTATTTTACGCTGGTATTCTGTGAGGGCGTGGTCCTATACGGGCTACAACCATAATATAGCAGCAGCGTGGCGTAGTATGCTCAGAGGCCGCATTCAAGGGTAAACTATTTATAAACAAGGATTGCATAAGCCTTTACAAGATATTTATAAAAGGATCAACCATTAGCACGAAAAGGAAATAAATGTTATATTAGTTAAAAGTAACAAAACTCACGTTAGTAGTTACATTTGATGCAGGTCAATTTGTTACAATTAAGGTTTGCCTCGGTTGTTTATTTAGTTCGAAGTATCCAAAGACTTATAAATGTTTTAAAAACTAATTTTCTGCTTTAGAGTCCGTTGGGTTAACACATTCCGGTTTGGAATTTAGAGTGGCAGCTATTTACCATCAGGTGGATTTAAAGTTCGTTTGTTATTTCAATTTTGTCATAAAACTTTCAGTAAACTAGCAGAACTTATGAGTTAACCTCTTAAATATATTATGTTGTGATATATACCAGTTACTTCTAAAATATATTATTTGTATATTTTTGTAAAATCTTGTCGAAGATAACAACGAGTATGCAACAAAGTATTCTAATTTACTTTAACAAATATAATGGTAATTTAACGAAAACAATAATGTAATAGGAAGCTGGTAATTCAAAAGAATCCTTATCGAGAACTTTTATTAAAATAAAATTACGGAATGTAGGTTTGGTTGATTATAATATGATCACTATTGCAGCTTCATTGTTATTGTCACGTATAAAGGATTATTTCTACCTGCAGTGCTTTATTGCACAGTCATTGTCCTAATAATCACTTCTAACTTAATATTTTTGAGAGGCAACCAGGAGGTAAAAAATGTGAACGTGTTAGCATACATCCTTATTCACTATGACCTTGAAAACACCCGCCTTTATTGGACCGGCGAAGCGAAACGATAACATGAAGCACATCAACTGTATGTGGATTGAAACTATCAAACGGATAGCTTCTGTCTGTCTTCCTTTGAAAATTAAACTTTTAATGAAAAATAATAGCCGACAAAGAGTTTTTTTTATATGGAATGTGGCTAACAAACGAGCACACAGTCCTTTTTACATTAAGTGGATGCTGTGGCCCATAGACATCTACATTTATCTTCGATTAAAAATCAAAATGCGGATGCGTTGTCACGAAACACAGCAGCGTTAAGCTGCTATTTTACGCTGGTATTCTATGAGAGCGTGGTCCTTCCCCTGTCGAGCCTATCCATTAGTGCTACAATCATAATAGCTGAAGAGTGACTCTATCACGTATTAAATAAACAAAAATATTTTTCTTATAATAGCTTCTGAAGTCGCTGCAAATAGTGTATACATAGAAGAATTAAGGCCCCGCCTTTAAATGCTATTAGGTATGTAGAAATTATTTTTCTTATTTCTTTGAAGTCGGCTTTTACTTATTAAAAGTTTAAATTTTTGACCCTTTTGACTTGGCTAAGGAATATCACAAGTTTGAGATAACAACTAGAGTCGTCTAGTTAGATAAAAAACGTCATCCCCTATTTTTATACTTTATTCAAAAATATATATAATATTAAATTTAAAAAACACCCGAAACAAAAAGAGCTGATGTTCTTCAAACGGCTGAAAATATTTTGTTGAATCATAGCTAAGAACACTCTCGATCAAGTCGCCTTTCAAACAAAAACAACTAAATCTCAATAAGTTCATCCGTTTGTGAGCTACGATGCCACAGACAGACACACAGATACACACGTTAAACATAACGCCACTCTGTTTGCGCCGGGAGTTAAAAAAAAGAGTCATCAAAGTCGGTTTAAAATTGACGCAGTATTCGGGTAAAGTAACATACATACAAGAAACATACAATCGGGTTAAGAAAGTTTTCCTTTTTTGAAATATTTTAGGTTTTTGTCAATCAAACTTCAAATTAGTCTTTTTCAGTCAGAATTAATGGGTAACAAACGAGTACACAGTTGGTAAGTGGATGCTTCGCCCATGATATCTACATAAATCTATCCTTGTAGTCTCTCCTAAGGACTAAGATAGAATGCCTCTTTATCAGTAAAACAGGGTCTCCGCTTCTCATCGCTCACCACAGCAGCATAATGCTGCTATTTTTTTGTTTTTTACCCGACTGTCCCAGAAGGAGGGTAATGTTTTTCGAGAGTACGTATTTATTTTTTGGCACGCTCTGTAGCCTAAACGGCCTGATGGATTTTAAGGTATGAGGTGTCCTTAGATTTGTCTTACGACACCTCATATGTGAGGAAATATTTTAAATAAAACTATTGGTTCAACAGATAGAAACACGTTTACATTTTTATTAAAAAATAAATAAACTAACGGGTTTCGGCGTTTAAGAGCATTGGAAAAAGTTGGAAATTCTTTAGAGTGGCAATTAATTTCATAGATATTTTAAATCCATAATAACTCTTATATGTACTTTTAATTAGATTACTAATGTAATGTTCTATGTTGGTTTAGGACTTATAAGTTCCATATTTACGTGAGAGTGAGACTTATAACGAAAAGGAATATGGCAGCTGTGTAACTTGTCTAGTATGTCGTAAAAGCCAACTAGTTCGATATTGGATTTGTAATTGTGTAGGCGATGGACTAGCCACCTCTCACTTCCTTTACAATTTTCCATCGATACCCATAGTGTTTGTTTAGCATAGTCCGAGTGGCTCGCTCTCCAAAGGCTGCTCTTTGGAGTCTGCCTAGCCCACAGGGATGTACAAAATGTAATACTTAATGTAATATAAAATCTATTTAAAAACAAGCTTTTATGGGCATTACTAAGGTCAACATCCGGATCCATCATCGGATCATGGTACCATATTATTTATTGTATTGATGTTTAAAGTCACATAAGTATGCCAAATTTCAGCTTAATCAAAAAATGTCAGCAAATGTTTCAAAAATTGATTACAATTTCAAGAATTGTTGACCAGAAAGTCACAGAGAAAGCAAGTCAGTGAAAAGCTCAAAAAATACAACAAAGTATCATTGTACCATATATACAGTTCGGTGTAAGAGCGGATTTGAATAGAGCTATTACCCGATAGACTTCTGCTTATTCGATATTCTCACGAATTTTAAAATTAAAACCGGTTGAAAGGTGTCGACTGACTCCCCTTGACCTACTAATGCGGTGTTGCTCGTAGCAGGAAGAAAGTTGCTCGACTGTAACCACTCGATAATGTTTTATTATTTATAATAAAAGAAAAACACAATCAAAAGTCCCCCCCCCCCCGTGACTATGGGTGCTGTAAAGCACCCGAAACGTCGGGAATTAAAAAGTAAAATTAAACGCGATATAATCCGTAAAAATTAGTTTCATTTAACAATCAAAAAGCTTACAATAAAAGGTCTTGCAGTTGCGACATATTAAAGATTGCTGACGATTTGGACAATAAAAAAATTATATTGTTTATTGCAGCAGATCACAGAAAAGTTTCAGTTTAAATATTAAAAACTGTCATTTGAATCTAGAGTTTTAGTACTGACGCAGGATCATCAATTGCAGTGATTTAAAAAAATAAATACTAAGTAAAATCCGCTCTGCGTCCACAGTTCATTAAATAATATAGGAGTTTTATTTGGAAACATTTTATCCGACTGCCCCAGAAAGAGGTTAATGTTATTCGAAAGTATCTATGTATGTATGTCTATTTCTTTGGCACCATCAGGCTAAACGCCTTGATGAATATTAACATATGAGGTGTCGTTATTCTGTGTTCTATTCATGCTCGTGCAGTTTGTACTTCTTGTAGTATGTGTTGCTGGATGCAGTGCAGACCTCCTCTTACAATTTACCAGATTATGGAGATCAAAGGAATCGACCGGTCTGCTCAATTATCGTTTGGCGAAACATGTATGTATGTCCTTGTAATACATTAAATTTCGCAAATACTTACGCGGTCACGATGTTTTCCTTCATTACTTCACGTGGCTATCATACCTTAAAATTACGATAAAAATTTCAGGGTTTCCACTGCCGAGGGAAATCAAGCTCATGTTGAGAACGTACTATGAAATTAAAGGATTAAATTAAAGTCTAATTTTGTCTCATTTTTGCAAATCCTATGCTCGTTTGAAAAGATCTCATCATAGTTCTTTTCAAACGAGCTCTTTGAATGAATTTGTATGACCTATACCTATATTCTGTTGAAATTCAAAATGGGTTTTCCTGCACTCAAAGTGTCGTTTAGGTAACAAGTAATAAAAACTTTAATCGATTTGCAGCCATATCACCTTTGCGAATTAAGCACCTACTACGTATAAGTACATTAAACTTCAATGCATATCAAATATTATTATTATTCACCGTAATTGTTGGATTACATTATCAAATTTATTAAAGTTAAAAAAAAAACATTTTATTAAATTGTAGTCGTAGTTTTCCTTTTCGTAGAAAAAATATAGATATTATATTGTAAACTTATTTTTTTAATACAATTAATGGTGATAAACGAATACACAGTCCATCTGATCTGATGATAAATATATGTTGGAAACATAGATCCTTCATCTGTTCTCGATTAAGAATCAAAATGGAGATATGCGTAATTACCAGAGAATTAAGATGAATCGTCTAGTTACAATAAAAAATGCTCTACAGTTTTCACTCTACATGAAACACAACAACGTTATACTGCTGTATTATGCTCGTGTTCTGATTCCCGATTAATAATTCCTCTAATAGGAGCATGTAAGTGAATTATCCATTTCGCCTTGAATTCAAGGTATATAAAACCGATACACCGATGTCATTACAATGCGAAACCTTGCCTATTTGATCACAGTGACACAATAGAGTTTTCTCGGTGGATAATATAAACCAAGAATTAAAATATTTTAATGCACGCTCTAAGTTAACTACAACTATAAAATAATGCTGTTCGATATTTGAACATGACTTGACACATTTTATTTTATGAACTTACATCATAATATAACTTAGTGTATTTCGAATTTAGCGATGAAGTAATCCTTACGAGGGATTGATAACGCCGCTCTCACACAATAAACACTATATTTTTATTACGTGGTAGAGCCATGCTGCAGCTATTTTATGTTTTAGCACAAATGGGTCGGCTCGACCGGGGAACGACCACGCTCTCACAGAATATAAGCGTAAAATAGCAGCTTAATGTTGCTGTGTTTCGTATGGTGAGTGTAGAGAACCGGATACCCTTTTAGAACGAAGCATTCCAGTTCATTCTTAGTCCTCAGGGGTGACAACGCATCTGCATTTTGATTCTTAATCCAGGATAGACGTAGATGTCTATGAGCCACAGCATCCACTTACCATAAGGGTACTGTGTGCTCATTTGTCACCCTTGTTCTATATAAAAAAGCGCGAAACGTATGTAATCATATACCCAAAACTATACAACGACAAAGGCATTTTGCCCTTTCAGTACCAAATTCAACACAAAACGAAAGTGTCATTGACTGATATTATAAATTCAGTATAGGTACCTAGTAAGCAATCAAAACGTTTTGTAGTAAAATAATGGTCTACTTATGTTATTCATAATGTTGCAGTCTGACCCGGAATTTAAGTCCCGTTGCGATCCTGCCTCATGAGGCGAAACTATAAAGCCGCATGCTTGAAGTTGATTACATTTCAACGTGAAAATTACATATAAAATTTTAATTAATATTTACTTATCAATCTTACTATGTTAACCGTTTTAGATACCTATTATGCCGTATTACTAAATAGAAATGCTATACCTATAAGGACCTACATATTTATTTTATCAGTATTTTAATTTTCCAAAATATGTTTTGTTATACATAGGTATCAATATAGTTTTTGCACATTATATTTACAATGGTACAACATTTATGTAAGGGTGTCAATTCTATATTTTTTTTCTATTTTGTCTAAATGTTTTATACGTGGTAGAGCCATGCTGCAGCTACATATATTACTGGTATAGTAGTAGTACGAATGGGTCAGCTCGACCGGGGAAGGACCACGCTCTCACAGAATACCAGCGTAAAATAGCAGCTTAACGCTGCTGTGTTTCGTATGGTGAGTGTAGAGAACCGGAGACCCTTTTTACTGGAAACAAGGAATTCAATCTTAGTCCTCACGGGTGACAACGCATCTGCATTTTGATTCGTAATCGAGGATAGATGTAAATGTCTATGGACCACAGCTTACCATCTTACTTACCATCAGGTGGACTGTGTGCTCGTGTGTCACCCTTATCCTATATAAAAAAAAAACGTTAACCTCATCATTTTCAGTTGTCAGAGGTTGAACGCCGGACTGAAAATGGAAATTCCATTCATAAATGTCTTATCCACAAACCAGTGAAGATCAGGATAAATAGGTGAGAGATCTTGCCTCTGCGCTACGGCCACCTATCTAACCCACGAGGGTATAGGTACATTTTTAGAATGACTTAAGTTCAGTAATGAAATTAAAAAGCTGGAGACGACATGGCTTAGTGAACAGAGTACTTGTTTAGTAGTCGCTGAACTTGAATTTTAATAGCAGGGTCAATACTTACGTGGAGATATAACTTAATGAATTTCATATGCAACTGAACAAGTATTTCATATTACCGTTTTGTAAAAGTATGTAAAGGTATAACTTTTTTATAACATCTCGTCACCGCATTTTGGGAGCTTGTTCGTAAAATACCTTCTAGTGCGATAAAACCTGTTTATTTTGTCGTTTAGGATAAACTTTGCACACAATTAGATACATATACATTTATATACAGACTATACAGATACACAGTATACACACGCCGAAAATGTTTGTGTGGGTACAAATATGCTTGTACAGGTAGCAGACGGAAAGTTTGCTAAGCTAATATGGTGCTAAGCCTTAACCTTTTTAATTTTAATATATTATCATTGTTGGTAACGCTTTAAAAGTTAAATGAATGCATAAGCTTTATGAACACCAAATCAAGTAAGAGTATAATAAGAATACAATAGGCAATAATTCCTATTAAAATTTAAGCACACGTGCAGCTAAGTAGGTCATGGTTGAGTCCTTGTAACATTTTCTGGACCTCAGCCTCAGCATCCCGAATCAATATCTATTCTATACCTTTAAGATGACCTAGTTTATGTTAGTATCTCTGTGCTATATGACTTTCAAATTCGGTCGCATAATAACCGGCAACCGAAAATTTTAAATTTTAAAATTCAATTCCAATTCTTACTCACCTTTCTCTGTGCTTCCGCAGCCAATCCAGATTTTGCTGCCCTGTTGTTGGCCATTTTAAACTAACAACTTAGATTATATTATACAATAAAAATTAAATTAAATCACAGACACGGAAAACGACCGCCAAGTCACTGCGTGCAGCGTAGGGAATAATCTGGCTGGCGTTTCAAAATGTAAACAGCCGTGCGGGTCGACCGTCGACCACTTCAATGTGTGAGTGTGTGCTGATGAATGACATCATGCAGCGCGGTTCGGCCGGCCAGTGCACGATCCCGGGTAACGTATAGACATGTACAATTTCATACTCATCGATATCGATACACAATATAATAAAATTATTTTTCTTTATAGTCATCTTTGACCGTTTGGCAAGGAAATCAACGGATTTAACTGCGGCGCTTCGGGCCCCGGGTTTGATTCCTTCTAAGAACTAGGAACAAGTGTTTGTTTCGTACACGCACTATTCAGTATTCGTCAATGTGTATGCTGTTGACGAAACTTTAGAAAAAAGGCAGAAAGAAAGATATCAACTATAATTTGATACAAATTACTTTCATTTAAAACAAATATACTTTATGTAGATTTTGAATAACAATAAGCATTTTGTTTGACCAAGTGTGGCTGGTGTTCATTCTATATTAAGAATCATTACGGCCATAATTGTTGATATTATATTACATAAGGTATATAAGTATAAATAAGAATTTTTATGAAAGTTGATTTGCCAGTAATTTGATTTTTTTGAATCCTTTTATAGGGACGGAAATCCTAGAAAAGATAAATATTAAACTCTAGAAACGATATATATTAGTTATTTATTTTATAAAAAAATGTGTGTGTGTACTTATGTACGCACGTAGGAAGTTATACTTCTTTAGCGTAACAAAACAAAAATAACTAATAATAACTACCTTAAATATAGTTATCAGTTCCTACGAAAACTTGAGAGACAGTTACCCAATGAAGTTGTCGCTTTGAGGTGTCAGTGTGCGCGCGCATCGTAACAACTTCATGGTGTTGTTTTTAGCTGTCGGTATGGGCGCGCATCGTAAAAACTTCACTCTCATAATTTTTCCCAAACGCCCCAAAAGAAGTATAACTTCAAAAGTTAAAACTTACAGCCTATATACTTCCCACTGCTGAGCACAGACCTTCTCTCATTTCTGAGATGGTTTTAGGGCAAGGAAACGTCCGCAGCACTGCCCCAATGCGTGTTGACGAACTTCACATGTCTTCAAAATTTTTGTTTCTTATTTCTCAGACATGCAGATTTCTTCATAATGTTTTCCTTAACCGCCGAGCACGTGGTAAATCAGCACTTAAAATTGCAATCAACAATTTCGTTGGTGTCAGCGGAGATCGCACCGGGTTGCTCGAGTATTGTAAAATTTACAGTGAGCGAGTTAGCCTCTGAGCTACTACGGCTCATTTATGTGATACAAATAATAAAATATTATATTTATCACATAAATAACCTAATACACTTATGGACAAATCTAGAGGAATGCAAAAATAAGTTTATTTCCCCTGTTATAATTATCGTACGTACTGGCCACAAACTTTAGTAAATGCTAATTAAAAAAAGTTTTGAATTTTGTTTTACGAATTTTATTTCTTTTTATGTAAGTATTGGGTAATATTGTGTTCTTTTATCCTGCTTAAAGTTTAACCAACTTTTGAATTTGAGTTTAAATTTATGTTTAGTTTAAATTGTTCCCGTGACTGCCATGTATGTCGTGTTAAGTGTGAATTGTTATTGCAAATGAACCGAATATGCCATATCTAAACGCCTCTCAAGTTGCTAGGGCTGTTACTTTAATTGAACATTACAACCACACAGATTTTGAAACATTACGAGTTTCAAAAACTGTGGTACACCGAGTAATAAAGAAGTATCGGAAGACCGGATAGTAAACGAAACTCTGCTTAACTCCTTCTGAGATAGGAACGAAGTTCCAAGAAGTTCGAGGGGTTACAGTAAGCCTAGGAGAGAGGTACGCTCAGTGCAACATTATTGGAAAAGATGCATATGGTGGAGGGTCAGTTATGGTATGGAGAGGAATTTGTATGGGGGCACGTACAGAACTCCGGGTCATTGAGAATGGCTCACTAACAGCGGCACGATATGTAACTGAGACTTATGGAAGATAGATTTGTTTTTATACATGAACTACGTCCTGATATTAGTAGCCGTAGTTTTTAAATACCTTCGAGTCGTTGAAGTCAATGCATGGGGTGATCAGCTCGCTCACTCGATGTAAACCCCATAGAGCACCCATACATGCTCTTAGGCTTGAAAGACACATTAAGAAAATAAATCCTCTTCCCTCTAATTTGCGAGATCTTAAAAACGCATTACAGGAAGAATAGAACGCAATCTCTCAAGATTTTATTGATAACTTGAGTAGGAGTATGCGAAGGAGGCTGGTAGCAGTTTGAAGAGCTAGAGTGGGCAACACTTAGTAATGCTTATAGCCCACGCCTTTCTTAAGCATTTATGAAAAAAATTAATAAAATCGTTCCTGTAAAAAATTTCTTTTTAATTTGGTTAATTTTTGTCATTTAATCGTTTGTTTTTACCACGTTTGTAATTTTAAATTATTGAATAATAAGCAAAATCCAGAAACAGAAACAGAAACAGAAACAGAAACTTTTTTATTCATCATAGATTATAAATAATACTTATTGAAAGTCACTCTTTTGTCTAATTACCACTGGTTCGAAAAAAAAAAACCTCTGTCCTGGGAAGAACCAGCAAGAAACCCAGCGGGACTTTTTTTTAAAAAATAACAGCTTACAATCATGTATATTACACAATTAACCACACAAAACAAATTAGAAACAGCCTGGCAGCGAACACCTCATTCCAGGGTTATTATCATCCATAAATTCCTTAACATTATAATAACCTTTTTATACAAACTATGTTTAATAAAGTTTTTGAATTTTGAGCAGGTCGAATTTTGTATATTTTCTGGGATTTTGTTTAGGAAAAATGTTAAGTAGGTACCAACCAGTACCAACCTACGTTAAATATTTATCTCTGATGTTTTCTAGAAAAATAATGTAGGTTTGTAGGTTTAAAGTTGTTATTTATAACAGATTTGGAAAAAGGTGCAATATTGCACATCTTATTCTTCATGAATAATATTATGTACGAATTGTAAGTTATCAATACACTATAGTGCTGAATACAATATGGTATTATATTAAGCGCCATCTTTGTGAAAACTGTTAGACATATAAGCGGTTCAGTTTTAAGCATGTGAACATGTGAGCTGTTTGTATTGAATCAAAAGGCTTAGCATAGATGGCGCTTGTATACAAACAACTGCTTAAAATACAATATATTATTATCTTACTTACTACTAAGTATTATGTGTAACTTAGCAGATAATATTTAATCGTAATTCCTAATAATATTATAAATGTAAGAGTTTGTTTATTTGTTATGCTTTCACGTAAAAACTATTGATGGATTTGGATAAAATTTTGATAGAGATTGACCTGGTAGGATATCTCGCAGGCCACTTTCATCCTTATAAAAGGATCCCGTGGGATAATTTTAAATGTTGGTCCATACCAGGCGAACGAAGTCATGGGCGGAAGCTAGTAAAAAAATAAGCAATGACGAAGTAGATTACAGTTAATAATTTTTTTATTGTGCAATCAGCTATGCAGGTCTAGAAAGATCAGTATCACTGCGACCTATAAGATCTATTGTGATCGCTGCTATGGCTATAGTTCACTTTATATATTATATTCCTATATCTGTGTATAACACACCTTATTCTTTCTTAATCCCAGGGCTTGTGAAGCGAATTTCCAGTCTGCCATCTTGTATAATAATTGGTCAACCGCGAGAGTCCAAAGAAGTGGTGACAATACACCTCCTTGTGGACAACCTTTTAAGTTTGGCAAAGCAGCGCTATTTTTGCCTTTCTGCTTGAGAGCATCGACTGCACCCACCTCAGTGTTGCCAACTCAATTTTTCCAAATCCGTAGATTGGTATCAAAAATTCCGTGGAATTCTGTAGATCTGCAGACTTCTAAAGAGGATCAATTTTTTTCATAGAATAGATCAATTTTTAGAGAAATTCTTTCTGCCATGTAAATTTCTTGTTGTAAGTTCAATTGTAGTATTACATCAAATCATATAAACACTTACGTCTGTCACCCAGAGGGTAGGCAGAGACTATGGACTTCCATTGGCACGATCCTGACACACCTCTCTCGCCTCCTCTACATCCATATACCTACGCATACACGCTCGTCGGTTTAGGTACTCTTAATTTGGCCCATTTTCAATATATCGCCAATTTGGTCGATAAATTTTCGCCTAAGGCCTTTCACCTTCCAGACTCTGCCGTTCACTTCTGCCACATAAATTTGCTTTGTCACTCTTTCCTCATTCATTCTTTCTACATGACCAAACCACCGAAGCATTCCTTTCTTAATCCTGGTCACAACATCATCTTGCAAACCACACTCTTCTCTTATCACACAATTTCTCACTCTGTCATTCAGATTCAGCCCTAACATACTCCTTAATGACCGCATTTCTACAGCATTTATTCTACTCTCGTGCTTCTTCTGCCACACCCAACTTTCACTACCATACATTAAAGTAGGGACTAACACAGCATTGTGAATGCCATACGTGCCTTTTGGACATTCTGACTTTCCACAACAGTGTAGAGCCCCATTTACTTTATTTCCAGCGTTCACTCGTCGTTCTATATCCTTATCATATCTACCATCCATAAAAACATAAACACTCACGCCTGTCACCCAGAGGGTAGGCAGAGACTACGGACTTCCATTTGGCACGATCCTGGCACACCTCAATATTCTTTTCCACACATACGGTGAGGAGGCCACCATTCTCATTTATACTTTCATCACCAAACGTTCCCAATATCCTTTCATAACCAAGCCTCTTCACGCCAACCCTTCCATTAAAATCTCCTAATATAACAATATTTTCATTATCCTTGCATTTCATTAGCACCATCTTAACATCTCCCAAAACTGCTCTCGGATATAAGTGGGCTTAGACATGTCTGGGGCGTAGACCCTAGAACAAACAACTTCTTTAAGCCCACTTTCATTCGTATCCATAGCAGTATCGGGCTTACATTCATACTCTTTCACACAATGACCCATTCTTTCTGAAAGGATGATACCGACTCCTGGCATTGCCCGCTCGGTCTCGTCTACACCAGACCAGTACGCGGTATACATGCCATGGGTAGTGGCATCCTTACCTTCCGTTTCGTCTCATTTACACATAACACATCTATTCCTCTATCATACATCATATCGCATACTTCATCCATCTTATCATTCATTGCTCCACATACATTCAGCGTAGCCAGACGGGCTTCCGCAATCCACTTTTCGCCCCTCCGGGAGACAGAACGTGACGGGTGGCGAACCTCGTCGCCGGTTTTCCTCCCGGAGATTATTCGCACCCCTGCCCCATTAAAGGGGCGCCGGGAACTCGGAGCCACTTCTTTCATTTTGTGCCTCATGGTGCGAAAGTAGGGGTGGTATTTTTTTTACGCCGTTACCACACGGCGAGGAGCCAAGTCTGTTCTTTCGGCTTTGTCGCTTGTTTAGCACCACCCGGGGACACGTGTAGTGTGGGCCTAGGATTAGATGGTCGAAGCCTACGGGTGCGAGAGACTCATCACAACCAACAACTTATGAGAAATTCGAAAAAAAAGATCGAGGAAAAGCGAAGACTTATTCGGCAGAAATTTTTAAATAATTGTAAAAACAATCGGGACAGCAGGCGCGGTCGCAGCCTGAAATTTTGGAGGGGGTCACTAATAATAAAATATGTCGAGTAAATTAGACTTAATTGCACAATACACAATTTTATTGCACACGTTATGAAACAAATGGAAGTCTTCTATTTTTATTGGCAGATCGGGTGATAATATTTGAGACGTCTGGGGCTATCTCTGGACGAATATTTAGAAGAGCTAAACCTATCAGGCTCTCTTCTAACATGTTTGCTCTGAACCAAGTTTTTACACGCCTTAGCGTAGAAAATGATCTCTCTGATGTCGCACCGCTTATAGGAAGAGTTGCCAGAATTTTCAGCAAAGTCTATAGAGATCGTCGTCGCAAATTTCGATTGTAGAAACCACACACTTAGGAAATTTTGTATCAGTATTTTCTTTGAGCTCCCGTTTCCACTTTGAAATCCATAGCTGATACTCTGTAACGAGAGTGGCAGCAGGAACACTCAAGAAATGGGAATAACATTTTGATACTTTCTTCACATTACGAAGATCTTCTGTATATTCAGATTTTGGCATAAAAATGCCTAATCCGAACAGGTTCATCGTATCCGCAGAAAATCGGTCCTATAGGTCAGTCATTATGCTATCTATCAGTTATATAAACAGTCCTCCGAAAATGACATTGTAGTTCATAAAAGCACCGTTAGATGTCAGCAAAACATATAATGGATCGCGGCTAGGGGCAGAAAATTGATTTTTTTATTTTGTAAAATTTTATATTTTTCAATTTGATGTGTACGATTGGGGGGGGGGGGGTGATGGGTTATGTCCACTGCGACCCTCCCCTTTGAACCGCACCTGTGCGACAGCCTGGATTAGAAAGATTGAGATATAAGTCAATTCAATTATCTATGAAAATTTTATAAGCGTTTATATTAACTGCCTATTTTCCAAGAAGTGTTCGAAATTCGAAATAAACGTAATTTAATACAAAATATCTACGCCATTAAAATTTGAAATCGATTAACCTCACCAAAAAATTAGATGTTTATAAGCAAAAGTGTTTTTTTTTAATACAGACAGCATAGAAGAGAGAGAGAATGACATTGTCGGCTAAGTCCACACTCATGATTAAAATTTTTTTTCCTGTTAAGTTTTTAAAATTCCTTAGATTTCAACTTCAACCTCAAATTCCGTAGTTCCGTAGATGATGACAAAATTTCGTAAATCAACGGAAAAATCCGTAGAGTTGGCAACGCTGACCCACCTGGTGGTTGCGGGGTCAACATTTTTAGATGTCAGGTCCCCAACCAGCAGTGATGTGGGGCTACTGTCGAAGGCGCCCTCAATATAAAGGCACAAAGAGTTATTTCTTTATCCTCCAGCGCTTTTTCGATCCTGTTCAATAACACTGATCGGGGTTGTTTCTGTAGATTTGCCTCGCATGCTAGTTGTAATGTATGGGCCTCATAGCTAGAGCTACATCCCTGATATATCTATAACCCTTTCCCATGTCTTGAGAAAAAAGAAAGATAAGCTTATAGGTCTAAAAGACTTTGGAAAGGCATAGTCCTTTCTACCAGCCTAAGGTAAACGTTTAATTGTAATCAATAAAAGTCCGTTTTATTTCAAAACATGGTTTATTGATATTCTGGGACTCTCTGAATATGTAGTCCTTATAATTAAAGAAGTCACTTAGCCGTGGCGCGTTTTTTACAATTACGAGCATGTTGGGATAGTGATGGTCTATATTATAGATATTTTTTTAATGTTTAATTGTAATCAATGGAAAGTAATGTTTTTGAAAGTTAGTTTTTTTTCAAAACATGGTTCATTGGTATTCTAGGGCTTAAGATTAAGAATAAGGACTACTGCTTATAATTAAAGAAGTCCCTTAGACGTGGCGCCACAGTCTTACCTAGGCAGGAAAGAAATTCTACCACCTAGAGAAATCAAATATACTATTAGATGGGATCTGCGGACTGAATACATTGCGGCCTAAGATGCGCCTTAGGTTTAAATTAGGTTTCGATAGGATTAGATAGGATAAGATAGGATATAAAAAGATAAAATAGGGAGATAAGGATAAGGATAAGGATAGGATAGAATGGGAAGGGATATGATAAGATAGGAAAGGGTAGAATAGGATAGGATAGGATAACATTAAGAACGATACGATAAGATAAGATAAGATAGGATAATATGGGATGGGATGGTAAGGGGACACGACGGGTCACGACTAGACAAGACGGGACACGACGGAACACGACGGGACACGAGAGGACATGAGAGGACACGATAGTACACGAAAAGACACGATGAGATAAGATAATCTAAAACAAGATAAGTTAAGTTAAGATAAGATAGGATAAGATAAGATAACTTATATACGTGGTAGAGATAACTTTTATACGTGGTAGAGCCATGCTGCAGCTATATAATTGTAGCACGAATGGGTCAGCTAGACCGGGGAAGGACCACCCTCTCACAGAATAATAGCGTGAAATAGCAGCTTAATGCTGCTGTGTTTCGTATGGTGAGTGTAGAGAACCGGAGACCCTTTTTACTGGAAACGAGGCATTCCAACTTAGTCCTCAGGGGCGACAATGCATCTGCACTTCGATTTTTAATCGAGGATAGATGAAGATGTCTATGGGCCACAGCATTCACGTACCATCAGGTGGACTGTGCTCGTTTTTCACACTTATTCTATTAAAAAAAAGATAAGATAAAATAAGATATGATGAAGAAGGAGAAAAGAGAAGGGAGAGGGAATCCTCTTGCATGATTTTTTTTTCAAATCATGTTGCTCCAGTTAGTTATAAATTCTCAGAGTCAGTACTCTGTGGGGTCGAGTAACTGGTATCACTAGCTTGTTTTAATGTACGTGATTTTTTTTATTAGAAATACATTTGTATTTGAAAAATTAAATGTTCGTCAATATAGGCTTTAATTAATTCTCGAAGAAACTCTTTCAGTTTTATATCTCTTTTATCCCACTTTTGAAAGACAAGAATAGATTTTAAATCCGTCACATTTCCTTATAGCAAAATCTCATAGGACATTTTGCAATGGAAATAAATGTAATAAAATAAACCAGTTGTCTCACCACCATATATATATATATATATAATGCCATATTCGTAATGCATTTAAGCTGCACACATTACTTTGCTTGCTAATTTAGTTACATGGAGGCTCCACTGAAGTTTTGCGCCGAGATCAATACAAACAGTGGAATCCCCTTTTCAGGAATTTCCCCAAGGGGTTGAGCGAAGCTTCGGAACTTCGGATTATGTTCCCAAATCATAACGATAAAACTTTTAGCGTAGTTAGGTATAGATATTTGGTAATGCTCCTCAAGCGCTACTAGACGACCGCGCATGAGACGTGATAGTATAAATTCCATAGTATTTGATACTCACAACGGTCAATGCCCGATTCATGCTTGATGGCCGACGACATTATAGCGTGGTTCATCCCCTACAGCGTTAGTCGTAGAGAAGAGGAACTCGTGGTTAAGTAATAGCTGCGCAGATCAATAGATCTGCGAAATTAAGTTGCACTTGCCGCAGTCAGTCCATGAATGAGTGACCATTTTCTTAACATACCGAGATTGAGCCAATAGAGAGTGCATCTGTATCCTCAGACACTTAGTTCACTTTACTGTGTTAAGATCATTATGTTTTTAAAATTCATGCAGCTAAAATGATAATAACTTTATTATTACTTTATACTTTTCAGGGACAGATGAAAGAATATAAACATGAAGCAGGATGAAGCCTCATAAACATATTGGCCTTTAAACAGAGCAATCTTATTTAACTGATTCCTACAAGTTTCCTTCCTTAAATTATTAAGTTTACATTCATACTTAAGTCGAATGTTAAAATAAACTTCTATAATCTATTTAATTATTAATTATTAAATGTTGGTAATTATCACAAGTAATACTTATATGAAAAATAAAGCAGCCATTGAAAGAAACAAAAACGGGACACGGAGTACATCTCCGTGTCCCCGTTTTTGTTTCCATCAAAACATTTTATAAAATATATAAAATATAAATAGGTATATACTTAGTTATGTATCTACCTATTTATAATAAAATATGTTTAAAAATAAATTCTGGGAAACTGCCCACGGCAGTAAATATTTTCTCCAAAGATCATAGCTCGAAAATACATCATTCTGATCTGATTATTGGGAGTTTTTTAAGTTTTCGGTAGTCACCTGGGATTTTATACATTTGAATTAAAATCCAACAAAAGGCAGGTCGGTTCAGCTTATTCCCAGGAACATGTTATATGAATATTTTTTAATTATTTTAGAAGTGTCATGGTAAAATTCAGTTAATTTTTGAAGTTATTCAACTTCATGCACTAAACAATGTTTTATAATCTTTTTACAGCTTCCTTAACAATCATTTTCGATAGTCCTTTTAAGTAAAATATACATCACTAGCTAACGCACACAATGACAAATCAAAATTGGTCACGCGTTTTCGGGCTGTCAGGTGGTCTATACGCCAGTACACAGAACACAATTACTCTCTACCAAGAGCGCCAGTATATTCTAAGTCTATGATATAGCCAGTCCATATATAGAGGTCAGTGCTGGCTCCTATTAAATCGTTTGACGTCCAAAGAAGAAATATAATTATTTTGACGTTGTTGTTCAAATTTAAACACACATATCACTTATGTTAAATAGTATATAAAAAGGTCGAAATGTTTGAAATGCAGTTTTTTGACAGGTAATTTTAGTACGTACATATACTTTGTTTCCTATTCCTAATATCTAAATCTTAAAATGTTGTTATAAAAAATAGTTATCCCTTAAACGTCGAGATTTTCGAGCCCGAATAGTAATGCATAAACGTTTCAAAGAACGCTAGTAAAGAAGGCGATTTCATACGTCATAAAAATGGAATATAACAGAAGAAATCGTAGGAGAAAAGGCCGAACCGGATTTTCAATATCTTCAAATGGATTAACCAGACAGTCTTCAAATAAATCTTCACTTTCTTTGAACGGCCTCTGCAGTTACTTTATCATATCAAGTTTAATTCTTATTATTTATTTGTTACTTGAATATCATTGCAACACTTGCACTTCTAAATGCGATTTATATAATATCACAAAGAATATTGAAAATATAGCGGTTAGTTACAAACTTTAATTTTTATTTATATTTTTTACTTAAATGTGCTGTGTAGTGAAGGCGTAAAATATCACATACTCTTATCAATTTCGTTACAGTCTATTAAAGTCCACTGCTGACATATGCCTCCCCACAGAGGGGATATTTGCCATAGTTGCCACGCTTGGCAAGCGGATCGGCAACCGCAGCTTATTATTTTTTGTCTTCATTAGGAAGAAGCTGCTGCCCATCTCCTGATTTGTTTTCCTCTGTCGCCTCTTACGAAACCTACGGGATGATATGGGGTTGTGGATATTCTTACACCGGTATGCTTATCAATTCGGGGGTGTCGTAATAGGCAACAGAAGGGAATTGAAACAGGAGATGGGCAGCAGTATCTACCAAGTGTGGCAACTATAGCACAATTCCTTGCCCTCTACGAGGCAATCTATACGAGGGGAGGTCAAAAAGTTCGCGGAATGAAAGGGAAAGGGGATGAAATTAAACATGAAATTGTTTTTCATTTTCGATATATTTTCCATTAACCCGAATTATCTTCTCAGACCGTTCATATAACTTATTTATACCTTCGAAAAAAATGTTTAGTCAAGCCCTTAAATAGGCAGAAATTGCCGACTTCATTTCTTCGTCGTGTGTAAATTTCTTTCTCCGAAGTTCTTTTTTCATATTTGGGAACAAATAATAATCCGAAGGGGCCAGATCTGGACTATAGGGGGGTGGTTTAAAGTTCCGAAGCCATTCTTGTGTAAGGAAGCCATCACAGCATGACTCTTTTGAACGGGTGCGTAGTCGTGCAAAATGAACACACCTCGAGATCACTTCCCCCTTCTTTTTTTAAAAATGCGATTAAAGAAACAAGGGGAAAGTGTACTCTTTTAATTTTTTTAGTAGCGTAGCGTAATACTGTTCCGTGATATCGACCCTTACGACCTTACCTTTATCTTTATAATCGATCAATAAAGTCCGCTCTGAATCCCAAAAAACAAACCATAATCTTTCCAGCCGATTGTTACACCTTGAACTTCTTCAGCGCGACTGCGCCTTTTTTATGTCATCGCATGGACTCTTGCTTTGACTCGGATTCATGGTGATGAACCCAAGTTTCACTACAAAGGTCCAAATACGTTTTCTCCAATCGTTTCTGCGACCTTTTTTTATTCAGATGAGTATCTTCAAGAACAAGTTTTTCGATAATGTCCGAGGAAGTTGCCTCAATTAGTCGGTCTGAGCGCCGATCGTCTTCAATTGACTCTCTGCCTCGCTTGAAAAGGCTATGACACTTTTAAATCATCGGTATTCCTATGTTTAGCTGTCGACTTTTAGTGGAAGTGATAAGTGATTGATGAATGACGTAGAAGTATTTTCTTTATTTATAAAAAATATAGGTATAGTAAAATAGAAGGGAGATAAAATATTTTAGGGCGTAAAAATCAAGATTCCAACGTTTTGTCGCATGAAATCGTATCTAACAATCATACTGTACATATAAATGATATGAAAAGCACATTGTCAGAAAGTTAAATGATTGTTGAACTTAAAGTTAAAAGTTAAAGTTACAGCTTATATACGTTCCACTGCTGGGCACAGACCTCCTCTCATTTCTGAGAGGGTTTTTAGGGCAAGGAAGTGTCCGCCGCGCTGCCCCAATGCGTGTTGGCGAAGTTCACATGTCTTCGAAATATATTTTTTTTCTTATTTCTCAGACATGCAGGTTTCCTCACGATGTTTTCCTTCACCGCCGAGCACGTGGTAAATCAGCATTTAAAATTGCAATTAACAATTTCATTGGTGCCGGTGGGGATCGAAACCGGGTTGCTCGCGTACTGTGAAACTTACAGCGAGCGCTAACCATCTGAGCTACCACGGCTGTTTGTTGAACTTATAGTTTTTTTTATTTATTTATATTTATATTATTATACTTCATCTATCATCACTTTAATTTATATAGTTTATCTTAGACTTACTTATTTTTAAGCTCCGATCGACAAAGAAAGAGAGACAGAGCGCTGCATACATTTCACTTGATCCCGAAACCATGTTCAACTTCTCGACACGCATCCACACACACATCTTTCACATTCTGTACGCAGCGTTCCATCCTTCCTTCTTTGTTGATTTAAGGTTTCAATTTGAAAAGAGAATATTCTAAAAATTTTGAATCTATTTTATTGTATTTTCAGAATAATTTATCATTTATGAAAGACAACTATCGAGATTTAGAAAACGAGTTACAACATTTTCCCAAGTATTTCCAAAATTTGAAGGACAGCTCGAGATACTAGAAGCTCTTGCAAATACAATGGAAAATGGTGACTTCGGCTGGAATCCTAAAATTCATCTGCCTTTGCCCAATGTAGATGTATCTCTAAATAAGCCTAAGAGTACACCAGGGAAGAAATTAGGCAATAATAGTGCTCATAATATAAAATTTGTTGATGTTGACATTGATTAGCAATCCAAACCACTTAAAAGAACGACAATTAAAACATACATACTTCTGCGTGTATTATTACGTATTATTATGTGTAAAAAAAATTCTTCAAACACCTTAATCTCCCTTTTAGATTCCTAGAAGAAAAGTAAAGAAAAGAAATTTAAACTTTTTTTGGTAAATATTATATATATTTAGGTTGTAAGAAACGGATTAGTAAGCTGAAGTGGCAATGTGCGGGGCCATATAGCTCGAAGAACCGACAACCGATAGGCATGCAAGGTTCTCGAGTACCGGTAGGCGAAGTGTAGGGCGGCCCCCACTGGATTGAGTGACGACCTGGTAACACATGCAGGAACAAAATATGGCCCAGGACCGTGTTTTGTGGCATTTCTTGGGGGAGGTATATGTTCAGCAGTGGACTTGTGAAGGGCTGTAATGATGATAATAAAGTTGTAAGAAAAGTAATTCTTACGTGGTAGAGCCATGCTGCATCTATTTTATGATTGTAACACAAATGGGTCGGCTCGACTGCAACTGTAAAATAGCAGCTTAATACTGCTGTGTTTCGTATGGTTAGTGTCAAGAATCGGAGACCCTTTTTACTAAAAACGGGGCATTCCATCTTAGAACTTAGGGTTGACAACGCATCTGCATTTTGATTCTTAATGTAAATGTCTATGGATCACCGCGGGTTATTTCGTTTATCCACCCTAAATATCCACCCTAAAGCGGATACTCGGAAACGCGTGTCCATTTATCTAACCCAGACGGGGCAGATAATCGGAATTCACTTTTATTTGTTCTTCCGACTTTTCACCCCAAGTGTATATATAGGTCAGTGCCCCAAGTACAGTTCAACATATACACTTTAATTATTAATTAATTTTTAATAACAACAAACTTAATCAAAAAATGATTACGTATTGCCGTTACCGTTACCGTTACAGCCTATTAAAGTCCGTGCATTACGAATTGCATTTAAACAAATTAAACTTCCTTGTTACTAACAAACATGTAATGACACTTCTGACACCACGTTGCAAACACATCATGGTGTCAGAAGTTGGGTTATAAGCATAGTAAATGTTTAAAATCGAGTACATCAATAGAATATTTTGCAACATATATAATATTATTACGTAATTTATTAATTCTGCAATATGTCCAGGCAATTACCAACACTAATTTCATTATTGAGTACACGTAATTTGATATCCTGGATAAATTCATCACTTTTAATGTACATTTACAATCGTTTTCTAAATTTCTTTTCTACAGCGGGTGTTTTTTTTTGCAAGCGTTCCAAAAACGTTACTATCGGATGTTTATCCCTAACTTCATTTTAAATTATTTTATGCCAAGAGTCCTGTAATCCTGTGAGGTACTCCTTTTATTTCAGCCTCGACCTTTCAAACAAGAAGTACCTATGTACTCGTTTATATTTTTATAGGTAACTAGCAGTTCCCCGCGATTTCGCCTGCGTGTAATTTAGGGTTTTAGTTATGTTGCGCGGAACCCTAATTCTTTTTCTAAAATATAAGTAGCCTAAGTTACTCCTTATAACATCCCGTCGAAATCGGTCTAGCCGTTTCGGAGATTAGCCGGAACAAACAAACAGACAGACAGACAAATTTTTTAAAATTGTGTTTTTGTTTTATGTACCGTATATACTTTCATATGCATTTAGTAAAAAGCTGTTATTTTGACATTACAAACAGACACTTCAATTTTATTTATTTGTATAGATGTCTACTAAGTATCTTGGGCCAGTTTTTATCATGTTTCTATAAATTATTGTACACAGCCGAGGGAGAAAATCGGAAGAAAAATTATATACGAATTCCGATTATCCACCCCGTCTGGGATGGATAGATGAACACGCGTTTCCGAGCATTCACCTTAGGGTAGATTTTTTAGGGTCACTGACCTCTATATATACAAGTTTAGGGTGTATAAACGGAATAACCCATCACCGCATCCACTTACCATCAGGTGGACTATGTACTCATTTGCTACACCATTATTTTATAAAATAAAAAATAAATAATTTCTGAAAGGTCTGTAGTAGGACTTAATTATAAACAACTAAATATGAACAAAAGAAACTTACGAGTTCATACTCGTAATGTACGTTAAAATGTCTGTCATAACATTTTTAGGGTTATTCCGTTTATCTACCCTAAGAAATCCACCCTAGAGTGGATAATCGGAAACGTGTGTTCGTTTATCCACCCCAGACGGGGTGGATAATCGGAATTCGTATATTATTTTTCTTCCGATTTTCTCCCTCGGCTGAGTACAGTCGTTTATAAAAACATGATAGACACTGGCCTAAGATTACTTAGTAGACATTAGCATACTTATAAAATACATACATACTTCTTGTCTAAAGGTCAAGACTGAAATACTTGTAATTGTTCAATTATATCATTCGATGTGACATAATTTACGTCATTGAATAATGATGACAATATGGCGTTGGTGAATAATGGTTGATTTACACAGGGACAGTAACTTCCAAGAAGGCTCCAAATTCGAGGCAAGTCAGTGCTGACCTGCGACTGGCATAATGTAAATTGATTTGAAATCAGTACAGCACTGTCTGCGCGACTACTGACTGCGTGTAAACGGTGCAAGTCAGTCGTCGGCGCCAGCACTGGCGCCTGTTACTGACCCCGTGTAAATCAGCCTTTACTATGAAAAGACGTGGCTCAAGGACGAAAATTATGTGGCTGTTTGAAATTCATTCGAATTGTGCCACAAAACAACATCAAATGAAATTAAAGACAAACATCCAAATTTAGTAAAGTTTTTGGATTGCTTGCTAAAAACGCCCAGGTTTTTGCTAACACATCTGTTGTAACCATTGAGCTTCAGTGGTTGTAACAAAGAAATTTAGAAGACGATTGCAAATGTACATTAAAAGAGACGAATTTATACAGGACATACACGTCTACTCAATAATGAAATAAGTGTTGGTCATTTCCTGGACATATTGCAGAATTTATAAATTACTTATTATTATTTAAAACGAAGAAGTTAAATTTGGTTTAATTGCAATACGTAATATGATTTTTGTTTAAATTTACGGTTATTAAAAATTAAACAATAATATATTAAAGTATGAATATATTTTCTGTTGAACTATACTTGGGGTGGAAAGGCGGAACAACAATCAAAAAGTGAATTCCGACTATCCACCCCGTCTAGGGTGGATAAACGAACATACGTTTCCGAGTAATCACCCTAGGGTGGATTTCTTATGGTGGATAAACGGAATAACCCCATTTTTATACTTACTGTGTGAGTTGTATATGAGATAACATATTGTAGGCTTTGGAGATAACTTTTCCAAATGCCAACCTTACTTGCATGTGGGACACCCTGTTAATTGACGAACGAGGCACAAATTAATTAAATAGCAAACTTAAATCGCACACACTGTTAAGGGGGAAACATATTATATATCTACGGACTCTGCTTTTACCTGACTGACAGCATTATTAAGCTGTTGTATGATTAAAAAAGTCTAGCATGTAGTAAATTAAAAAAGGTTGATAAACAAGGAAAAAAGAATTGAAATTTACATCAGTGTCTCATTTTGCAATTAAATATTGAAGGCTCATAAACCTGTTACGTTAACAAAAATACTAACAACCTGTCACACCTCATACGTCCAGAAAACAGTCTACTATTTATTTCAAGGATTTGTTCTAATCGTCATGATCGCACTTTTGACACTTTCTGTTGTTGATTAATGTTATATAGGTGTTTTACTTAGATTATTTACTCTCTAGATAGGTAACGGCGGCTCAAAAGCGTCGAAAAAAATATCAGCTAACTGTTAGCCTCTAATGCGCTCCCCGCTCCTCAGTGTCAATTGTAATGACAAGTTGCGCGATCAAAATCTGCAGACATTACAAAGGACGTTTACAAACAACTAACAAAATCTCCTGCCATCGCTAGGTAACTCAAAACTAATAGTAATTTACGAAAACAAAACTAATAAATTTATAATTTTATTTACAAAATCAACGCGTCGTTTTTTGGTGTTACCAGTGTTGGATTGCGAATTTCCCCGTAAAGTTGTCTTAAAAGCTGGTGTATGTTCATTGTTCTATTAGCGCACGGGATGAAGGCGGATTGATTTATGCTTCAAGGGATGTATATTCTATATGTAAGACTTCGGAGAAAGTAATCAGAGTTTCTTAGACAAAATTTTATAATGACTAGGCCAACTTACACAAAAATTTTATCTTGTATATTAAAACAATTTAAATACTTATTTTAAAGTTGAAACTGAACACGCGTGTGGTTCTTTTCACCAAGTGAACCTAATAAGACTGGTCGCCGAAAAATATTTGACCATACGCTGTTATCATAAAGCTAAATTAGATAATGTAAAAAGTGATGCAACCTCAAAACGCAAATTATTTAAAAATCAAATTCAAAGAGAGGGCTATTATTGTATTATTATTATTTAGTATTATTATTATATTATATTATTATTATTTAGTAGTTACAAACATTTAACGGTATATAATGATAGGTTCAAAATAGAAGAGACTACTGTGTTCCTGGGGGTAACCTTAGATGCAAAGCTTCAATGGGGCACTCATATATCAACTCTTGCTGACACAACAATGCAGGACGGAATCATTCTTCTTAAAAGGATCTATCAAACTGTAGAAACGCTATGGGATAAAATATTACGGTAAAGGGTACCTGCGGGATAAATTATTTAACTATGACGCAGGCGAAGCCGCTGGCCAACCTCTAGTATTTTTATAAGTCGACACCATACATTAAATAATAAAACATATTTAGTAAATGCGTGATTGATTTTTATTTGATTATATTTTTCTTTACAAAAAAAAATGCTTCTAACTCAACAGACAACTAAACACACAATTGAAAGCACCGTATTAAAATTTATGATTTTATTAACATGACATAATTTTACAGTTTTTCCCCATTTTATCGGGATAGATTCATCAGCTGGTATCTCCCAGATACAAATGACGCTGGTGTAAGCCATAGTTATTTATTCTGTCGCCGTAGCAACTGATAAGCGTGTGTGCGTGCCTCACGCACACGCGCTTGTAAAAACTGGCCTGTTTTTGTTGCATCGCTCATTGCGTGACGCGTTATCTAGAGAGTAAATAATCTAAGGTGTTTTATAATCTAGATGTAATTGTACCATAAAAAATTTCTGAAGTTTTCATTGACTTGCCCTAGAGGAGGATTTTGCCATAGTTGCCACGCTTAGCAGCCTGCCTGGGTTGGCAACCTTTTTTTATTATTTTGAGTTGTTTTCAGGAAGATACAACTGCCCATCTTCTTAATTCCCGTTTTAATTTCCTTCTATGTATATTTTATGTATATGTATATATGGGGTAGTAGATATTCTTACACCACCACTACACGGTTTTCTTACTTCATATTATAACTTAAATGTATGCTTTAAAGCATTTTATGAATGTCATGCATTTAAGAATATTAAAATATTTGTTTTGTAAACAATCCGATTGCTCTAATTATTATTAGTAGAGGAATTCCTCAATAGTTCTTAGAGTAAATACGCTTCAATATCTTGATTCTGTATCGGGTATTGCAAAACGAGCTGGAATATGGATGGGGTAAGTGACCGTTTACTTTCATGTTTTTTGGAACGAAGATCTTTATCGGACGGTATGGATTTGGCGGATGCTTTAGGCTAGGCGCCAAAAAGTGTAAAATTTTTCCGTCACGACCCCTTCTGACGTCATGTAGACGGCCTTGGTGGCGAAATAAGGAAGCGAGATGGAATAATATCCATCTCCCTCGCACTTTTTTTTATCTTGCCATGAAAGAAATATAATTTTATTTTAAATGACGCTTCATTTTAATAGACGCTAGTAATTCATTTATTTTTATTTGTTTATCAATAATAATATACTATGAAAGGAACTTCGTTCCAACCGAGTGTTCCACGACACTCCCGCGTTTTTTTATTTTTATAGTATAAGGATGACAAACGAGCACACAGTCCACCTGATGGTAAATGGTTGCTGTGGCCCATAGACATCTACATCTATCCTCGATTACGAATCAAAATGCAGATGCGTTATCACCCGTGAGGACTAAGATTAAAAGCTTCGTTTCCAGAAAAAAGGGTCACCGGTTCTCTACACTCACTATAAGAAACACAGCAGCGTTAAGCTGCTATTTTACCCTAGTTTAGAGTGAGTGAGCTGTATACTCTGCTATATACTGTATAATTTGTTACTTTTATAAATAATAATAATTGTCAATGCACCTAAAACCCACTAATGGGTAAAAATTTCGTAGCATGACTTGAGCGATTAGAATTTTAATAATGGGGTAGGTAATAAAAAAAATTAACCGACTTCTATTATTTTTCCCGTATTCGATACCCGCCGGCAACAATGAAATTGGTAATTGCCATTTTAAGTGCTGATTTACCACGTGCTTAACAGTGAAGGAAAACATCGTGAGGAAGCCTGCATGTCTGAGAAATAAGAAAAAAAATTTCGAAGACATGTGATGTTCGCCAACACGCATAGGGACAGCGCGGCGGATATTTCCTTGCCTTAAATCCTCTCAGAAATGTGAGGATTTTATTATTAATTTGAGGAGAGGCCTGTTCCCAGCAGTGGGACGTATATAGGCTGTAACTTTAATATTTTTCAAGTCTTTGTGAAACTTATTACGACCACTGCGTAATGCCAATGCCAAGCATACTTTTAATATATTTTTTTTCGATAAACAAAACAAAACGAAGACTTTTTGAAAATCGTTTATAATTACTTTCCATGCTTGCTAGTGAATAATTGACTAAATAATAGAATTTATTCTCTTTATCAGTAACGCACCATAGTACATAACCGTCAAATTATCGTAGTTGCGCGGTTCATCTTTATTGATAAATTTCTTAGAACTTTTCATTCGGTCCGTTAAATTAAATATTTATAATAGGATAAGTTGAATATATATGTATTGCAAAATTGCAAATAACCACCATTATCATTACAGCCCTTTCCAAGTCTTCAAGTCCAAATACTTGAAATAGAAGAGAAACGGTACGGTAGGAGTAATATTCCATTACATCCTATAAAAGTACACTGCTGAACATAGGGCTCCCCTATAGATTGCTTCAAAGGGGGATTTTTGCCATAGTTGCCACGCTTAGCATACGGGTTGGCGACCGCAGTTTTTTATTATTTTCAGTTGTTATCAGGAAGATGCTGCTACCCATCTCTTATTTCAGTTTCCCTCTGTCACCTCTTGCGCCACCCACGGGACGATATGAGGTAGTGGATATTCTTTCATCGCCACTACACGGTTATATTTTATAGCAAAGTATAAATATTTTCCCGTTAGTGCGTTGGTAAACCGATTCAATGTTTTTAATGCTCAAGTAAAAAATATAGTTACTTAAACTGAAAAAAATTTTGACTATAAAATATATTGTGATTGTATTCAGGTATTTAGTGTTGTAGTTTTGATGGACAGTAGGCATGAGTCCGATATATCAAAACGTACTAACTAAAAACGGTTACACATAATAAAACATATCATGCTTAAATTATTTTGTACAATTATACCATTACCTTATATCAATCACATTTGCCACAAATGAAAAGTGAATTCAAGGAGTGTGGGTGTTGCTATTTGAAATGACCGCGTGTGGTGGCAGCAATAGGATGAGCAAAGCAAAGATCACGATAATTTTTGTCTTAAGACAAAAAGAGAAGCATGTCAAAATTTTGGACTAAAGACGTCAGCAGGTTGCTGCTTATAATTAAGTAAAAAGTTAGAATCAGAATAATAGAACAAGAGGTCAAGAATTGCCGCAAACTGTACTACGATTTTGGCCACATAATTTTAAAAACAAGTGATTTTCTTTATAAAATGTATTCGATTTAAGTTTTTTCACCAATTTTGTAAAATGTTTAGGTGTCATTTTTATAATTTCTGTTCATCTGCTTAAGTTGTTTATTCTTGTTGGTTTATATAAAATTCTTTATTTAGGCAATCTGAAATATCTTCGATGCTTGGGGGTAATGTCAAGAAGCATAATTTTCTTCAACCTTAATATCGTGTAACGTGTTTCCGTCCCATTTTTCTGTACGTTTACCATTGATAAAAGATTTAGATATTTGTTTAGTACTCAATTCACTTAACTCTTTACTGACTTTAACATATTCACTACTTATTATGCTGAGGGTGTCCTGGAAACAGAATTATATATGAAGTGATGATTTCCTTTAAATGGATCTCGATTTTTGTGCCAGGTTTGTAGGTTCTCCAGTTGATGTAACTGATATTTCTAATTTAATACTGATACTTGTTCACGCCATCCTAAAGGTGCTTTTTCTTTTACATCCAGATTAATCTTGATTGCAATACCGTATAGAATAACTTTTTAAGCTATGCACTGCATAGTTTCATTTTTATAATATAACGGCTTTCATTCATCATTCAAAATTTTAAGATTGTCAAAAATTAAAGAACAGCTTGAATGAAGTACTGTTCTTATTGTAAACAGGTAAGCAGGAAGTCTTCGAAGATACTCCTAAACTTTCTAATGGGCGTGACAAAGTCAAATTCTTAATGTAATTGAAGTAATCCATGCAAAACACCAACGGAATGTTATGGGGTAGTGGATATTCTTGCATCGCCACTACACGGTAAATGTAAACTGCTTATTAATATTAATTTTAAACCTGAAATTTTTTGAAACGGCCTTTATGCGACATTTTTTTTCTTGTTTCGTCCGTTCTAGAAAAAAATCGCCGTAATCGCCACACTTGGCAAGTGGCACACTTTTGACACTGCTCCCAGTTGCAAATAACTACAACCTACGGGACGAATCTTGTATTACAATAGCCAAAGTGACGTCGGCTCAAGTTATTTGCCGCTCAATGCTTTATACTCAGGCCCTTCAGTTATTGTTCAGTGTAGCTACTTTCAGTCACATAAGCTGCATGCAGGTTTTTCATTACTTTTATAATATTATGAACGTAACATTACAACTGATCTAAATGACAACTGGTAGTACATGGACCCCTGAAATCAACGTCAAATAAAAAAGACCACATGAAGATTGTCAGCCTTTAGACCTAAGATGAGTTGCCTCACAGCCTGTTATTAAACTGGTTCCGTTATAATGGTACTCTTACCCTTCAAACCAAAACACAGTTGTGTGGGTGAATACTGCTTTCGACAGATAGGGTGAAAAATTATATATTAATAAACTTTTTAAAATTATATTATTTTTCATTGAAATTAAAAGCTTTAATTAAAAATTCTCTAAAATTTAATTTCCTAATTTCCCATTTCAATTTCAAAATAATGTTCCTCTGATTGCAGAAGAAACGGTGAACACTCTTTATGTAGCTTAGATTATTTACTCATAATCTAAGTTATGTAGTTACGGTACGTACGTTTTTCGACTATTATTAAAAAGGATTATTACTACATATAAATGTCACTAAGATTAATTTAACTATATTTACCTTAAGTACGTGCAAACTGGAGTTTATTTTGCTAAGTTCTGTTCGTAAAACAAAATATTCCCAAAAGGTAACTGTTAAATGTGTCGCTATCGCTAAAACACCTAGAAATAGTACTATTTTAATGCATATCACTTTAAAGGACTTTTCCAAAGCCATCTTTACAAACTTTGTAATGTTTGTATTGTTCTGTATTTTAATGTATTTTAATGGGTTCTTGCTTATATTGTCTTCATGTTTTTCTTGACATTTTGTGATTTATTTACCGTCAGTAGACAAATATGTCATCATTAAATTGCTATGTGTTTCATATTATTTTACTCTATATTTTTCATTTTCATAATTACCAATCAAGAAAGAGGTTTTCTTAAAATTTACCTTCTTTACAAAATACAAGCATAAAGGTTAAAATAGTAATTAAAAAACCCAAATGTTTAAATTTTTATACGGAAAAGAGAAAAAATTTATACCCTATGTCACTTCCGCAACTAAAGCGAATCTAACGACAGTCCATACGTTAAAATTCATCAAGCCGTTTAGGCTATACCGTACTAAATAAATAGACATACATACTCTCCAAAAACATTACCTTCCTTCTGGGGCAGTCGGGTAAAAAGTAGTACGTTTTGCAGACAGTAATGCTGATACTACATAATTGTCCAACTATTCAACTCTAAATGTTAATAATGATTTCTTATATTAACGCAAATTTCTATCGCGTTTAATCGCGTTTAATTAAACGCGATAGAATCCGTAAAAGTAGTTTTATTCTAAATGTAGTGAACTAGTTCGAACCATAAACCAGATCAGATGGCGGATATTAATTACGCATAAATAAAACAGTTTGATACATAGAGGACCGGTCCGTAAGAATTGGCGAATTAGGTCACTCTCCTTAGACGTGGTATTGATTTACCGCTGATTGCCAGGTCTCTTGAATTATCCAATGCGAGTGAACCACTCTCTACGCATCGAGTGTTAGAGGGTTAGACGCCGCAAGTAGAGCCGGATAATAAATTGTGGTTTAATATCTTAAGGATATATTATAGTTTATATATTTTTTCTTTTTAAAAACGTTACCCCACACTAGGATTTTCTCCTGTATCGTGGAGGCAGTTTACAAACATAAATTGCACGAGGACAAACATCCAAACCGGTACCATTATTTGTAGGCCATACATACATATATTGTAGGTTATACATTTTACAACTTATAAGCAGACAACATCTGGCTACTGCGTACGAAAAGACAAAGTACAATAGTTAATGTTTTAACTCCAACCGCTTTCCGCACGTCTTTGCCAGGCGCCAACATGGTTATCTTAGTGTACATTTGTATAACAAAATAAACAAAATTCTTAACATTTATCTACTTTCACTTTACAAATTTAAAAACAAGTTAGAAAAATGTATTTATCATTAAATTATGAAGAAACGGAGGACTTGTTTATGTTATAATGTAATCCGCTAGATGAACATTTATCTAAAATTTATATATTATTTTTAAGGACGCGTTTGCAAAATTGATAGGTATAGAATCGAACTATTACATTGACACGGGTCACACACACAAGTGTACGCACGGTTAGCTGCGGGTGTGGGAATCGTAATCAAGTAAAAACATTTTGATAATTTGAAAGATTGATTTTTTTCTCATTTCTTATACCTACAAAAATATATTACATACGAAATACGAATAGCTGCTCCAGATACTGATGGGCACTAGAAGCCCACTACTAGCAGTGAGATGGTGGCTGTGGACTTTGGGCTGGTTTTGTTAGTTATGATAAGACTTTAGCTTCGGACTTGGTGAAGTGACTTGAAGGTATACTTCGGTGACAGCTACTGGAACTCCTCGACGAGTAGTACTAGGTGTGCCGAGTTTGGGCTCGTTTTGTTAGTTACGATGAGAACTAACCTCCGGGCTTGATGGAGAGACCTGATGGTGCACTTCGGTGACAGCTACTGGAACTCCTCGACGAGTAGTACTAAATATTATAATAAAATGTGTGGTTATAAAAATAATATTATTTTGCCTTGTCAAGTACCTATGTATCAAATTCGAATATTTTGTGTATGTACAGCGATCTTTTCAGCTGCTGCAATAAATAACTACACAACTAAAATAAGACGGCGGCCGAGCGCGGACTGTGGTTTCATCGAAATTTTTGTACAACAAATCAAAAGGCTCCAAAATAAAATAACCCTTATTGCAATCCATTATGATTCATCCATATTAGCAAAATATGTGGAAAAATTAGAATCAGTTTTATTTTTTACGACTATTTGTGACATTTTGATAAAAAGTAAACACCATTATTTTTATTGAACATGTCTGCCTACTATAGTATTTTTAAAAATCTTAATATATGTTGATAATAGAACAAAAATGTACCCAAACATGAGCCGGTATCGTTAATTTTATAGAAAATGGCTAGGAAGATCGTTTTACAATATAAAAACTATTATTTTCAACAAAAGTTACCACCAATTGAAGATGAAGAACCATTCTATACGTGGTAGCTATTAGCTATGTTTGATTTGGTTTAGTTTGTCACAAAATGTACCGAAAAACAGCATAATTTTGCCCGATTTGCAAACGCACCCTTAATCAACTCATATAGATACGTATGTTTTACTATCATCATAGGAAGTGTTTGTCGTTATTTTCATATATTTATAAGTATACAAACGCAAACATACGCTTGCTGACACATACACATACATACACACACACACACACACACACACACACACACACACACACACACACACACACACGCACGCGCGTGTAGTATATGTACTGTTTGAAATAAGTAGTATGTACTGTTTGAAACATTATTGTTATTCTGAACCTTTATTGTTAATTTATTAGGTCATAAAACTGGGAGGGCGCTGAGTGCTGAGATACAGGTATAATTCCTAGTTCAGCAATCACAGACTTCATATTCACTGTATAATTATCAAAAGATTATTATTATTATTATGATAATACAAATACTTGTTCCGTGCGGGATTCGAACCCGCGGCCCCCAGCGCGTTGCTAACTCATTGCTAAGCCACTGTGCCACGGAGCCGTCAATATGACCGTAGCGACAGAGCGAAGACAATTTAAGACTACCTAAATTGAATTCAGCATCATTGTCATCCTTGAGGAGACCAATTCGTATTAAAAATATCGATTAAATATCTCTTCAAGCTTGGTAATATCTTACCTAGTTTGAATCATTTAATTTTTCACACCAATCTTAGCTAATTAATCTTAACATCTTCAATTTATTGGATTTCCACAAAGTAACGCCTGCTTCAAATTATTAAAAGAAATTGAAAGTTATAAGAATATAAGTTTATGTGAATATGCTAATATTTATGTGAATCATTTATTAAAAAAGGAGGAGTTACACTACCCGTTATTCTTTCACTTATTTTTATTTAGTTATTTTTCTGGGTTGTCTGGAAGACATTGCTATGTAGCAATAAGACCGTCTTTGATTTTTCCTCAATATTTGTTTATTTTTGGAACGAAGTTCCTTATCGGACGATACTTTGGTGGATGGGGGCTAGGCGAGAAAAAGTGTAAGATTTTTCCGCCACGACCCCTTCTGACGTAGTGTAGACCGACTTAGTGGCTGTAAGGAAGCGAGATGGAATAATATCCATCTCCCTCGCACTTTTTCTTATCTTGCCATGAAAGAAATATTATTTTATTTTAAATGACGTTTCATTTTAATAGACGCTAGTAAATTCATTTATTTTTATTTGTTAATCAATAATATAATACGTTTATCAATAATAATATACTACGAAACTACGAAAGGAACTTCGTTCCAACCGAGTGTTCCACGACACTCACGAATGTTTTTTTAAAAATATTTATTATTCCTAGGTGTACAATAAAGAGTATTGTATTGTATTGAGGAGTCTTTTAGAATTCGGATAGTTATGATGCTTGGTAAAGATGCGAAATACTTGTTATATTGCATTTTTATACGTGGTAGAGCCATGTTGCAGCTATAACATGGTTGAAGCACGAATGCTTCGGCTCGACCGGGGAAGGACCACGCTCTCACAGAATACCAGCGTAAAATAGCAGCCTAATAGTCTTGTGTTTTGTATAACGAGTGTAGAAAACCGGAGACTAGGATTTTCATCTTAGTCCTCATGGGTGACAACTCATCTTGATTCTTAATCGAGGATAAATATAGATGTCTATGGGCCACATCATCCTCTTACACTGACCTCTATTTATACAAGCTTACCATCAGATGAAATGTGTTCTCGTTTATCACCCTCATTCTATTAAAAGATGTTATTGTTCTTGGTGTGTATTTTCTGGTGCATATATTGGCTATGTTGTGCATATGTTGGAGAGGTGTCGTCTAATGAAGTTAACGCTCCTTCCCCTCGTGCTCTAATCCAAAGTCCCGAAACCTTTCAGCTCGAGTTACAAAACCGTTTTCAGTGCCTAGAAGATTGCAATGCAGTGGACGATATGAATGACAAGCTCGTGGAAACTGTCCATACGGTCGGAGCTAAGTTTTGTAAGACCCGCCGCAGAAGAACACAAAAACTCTCCGATCACTCTTAATCTCATGGCTGTTAGACGGGAAATGAAGCTGCAATCTTCAGTAGATTTGATAGCATACAGGCAACTGAATAGACAGATCTCCAAATGCATGCGGCGGGACTCACGCAACTTTAATACTGCTCGTATTGAAGAAGCGATCGAGCGGAACCAGGGCTCTAAAGTCTTTGCTAGAGATCTGTCTGCCAGAAAGAGCCAACTGTCGAAGCTGAAGACCGAGTGTGGCAGCGTCGTTTCCGGGACACCTGAGATTTTGAGTGAGATTGAGAGGTTCTATGGGCAGCTGTACACATCATCGTTGGAGCCACACGCAAGTGTGAGTAACAATCCAAGAGCAAGTCTTATCCGACACTATTCTGATGATATTCCGGACGTCAGTCTGAGCGAGATTAGAATGGCTCTCCAGCACCTTAAAACGGCAAGGCCCTGGCGAGGATGGAATTACAGCGGAGCTTCTGAAAGCGGGTGGAAAACGGGTACTTGTAGTCCTTCAGAACCTCTTTAGTTCTGTCCTCCATGGTGGCACTACACCGGAGGCGTGGAGCAGAAGTGCGGTGGTCTTGTTCTTTAAGAAAGGCGACAACGCTCTCTTGAAGAACTACAGACCGATTTCCCTTCTGAGCCGCGTCTACATGCTGTTTTCGAGAGTCATTACGAATCGTCTCGCATGCAGACTCGACGACTTCCAGCCTCCCGAACAAGCCGGTTTCCGAAAGGGCTTTAGTACTATAGACCACATACATACCCTTCGGCAAATTGTACAGAAGTCCGAAGAGTACAATTTGCCACTATGTCTGGCTATGAGAAAGCCTTTGATTCCGTCGAAATTTGGGCGGTGCTGCTGTCCTTCAGCGGTGCCAAGTAGACTGTCGGTATATCGAGGTGCTGAAGTATTTGTACAGTAGGGCTACGATGGCTATCCGAGTACAGAACCAGAGTACGAAACCTATCCAACTGCAGAGAGGTGTAAGACTCTTCACCGCTGTATTGGAAGACGTTTTCAAGCTACTGGACTGGAAAGGATACGGTATTAACGTCAATGGCGAGTACATCACTCACCTTCGATTTGCCGACGATATAGTCCTTATGGCAGAATCGCTGGAGTACCTAAGCACTATGCTCAATGACTTCAATAGTGTCTCCCAACGGATAGGTCTCAAGATGAACATGGACAAAACAAAAATCATTTTTAAAGTCCATGTCACACCTATGCCGGTAGTTGTTGGGAGCACTAAGCTCGAAGTTGTTGACGAATATGTTTACCTGGGACAAATAGTCCGACTAGGTAAGTCCAACTTCGACCGAGAGGTCAATGGGCAGCGTTCGGGATATTACGACCCATCTTCTCGTCAGGCATACCTCAAAACCTCAAAACTAAATTGTACAACCAGTGTGTTGCCAGTGATGACATATGGAACTGAGACATGGTCCTTCACTACTGGCCGTATGAGGAAGCTCAAGGTTGCTCAGCGAGCTATGGAGAGGGCTATGCTCGGGGTTTCTCTGCGTGATAAACTTAGAAATGAGGATATCCGCAGTAGAACCAGAGTAAACGACATAGCCCAAAGGATTAGTAAGCTGAAGTGGCAATGGGCCGGCCATATAGCTCGAAGAACCGACAACCGTTGGGAAGAAAGGTTCTCGAGTGGCAACCTCGTAGCGGCAGGCGAAGTGTAGGGCGTCCCCCCACTAGATGGAGTGACGACCTGGTAAGACATGCAGGAAGTCAATGGATACAGGTGGCTCGGGACCGTGCTTTGTGGCATTCCGTGGGGGAGGCCTATGTTCAGCAGTGGACTTGTGAAGGGCTGTAATGATGATGATGATGGCTATAATTGTGTTGGGTAAAGAGATTGCAGTTATAGTGCACATAATTGTGAGGAAAGTTCTCTTTCAATTAGTTAGTAAGCACCACTTTAATTTACATACAGGTATTAGCAAATTTATTTTATAATAAAAATTCTTTAAAAATATCATCTTAAAAAATGTTTGTAGCCATTTCTATCAAATGGAAGTGTGATTGACTTTTAATTCTACGACGATTTCATGTACGTACAAGCAACATGATAAATAATATCAGAACTGAGTCAGAGAAAGTATGTCCCACCATCAAACTAACTCCTTTCTACACCATCATCATCAGTCTTTCAAAGGAAGAAAGGAATAGTTAAATAAGACCTTTTTGTGAATGCACCATAAAATATATTTTTACGTAAAGTGCGCCTCGTAATTTATTAAAAAATGTAAGAGCAGAGCAAAGACTCATGCACTTATAAAGCTGCCCTATTACGAGTCCGTAGAATTGAGGTTCAGAATTTTCGGTTGGATTTCTTGCTATAGGTCGGCGGAATCAGGACGAAGTAACACCTCAGTGCACTATTTGTAGGTGAAGTTGACATTTTTAGAAAAAATGATATTACATATTATAATTAACCTTAAACTTCACTATTCCTATAAAAGTTAAAGTATCAGCCTATACACTATACGTTCCATTGCTAGGCACAGGCCTCCTTTCACTTCTGAGAGGGTTTTAGGGCAAGGAAAAGTCCGCCGGGCTGCCCCAATGCATGTTGGCGAACTTCACATGTCTTCAAAATTTTTTTCTTATTTCTCAGGCATGCAGGTTTCCTCAGGATGTTTTCCTTCACCGCCGAGCACGTGGTAAATCAGAACTTAAAATTGCAATTAACAATTTCATTGGTGCCGGCGGGGATCGAACCAATGATGTTGCTCGCGTACTGTGAAATTTACAGTGAGCACTTAGCGCCTGAGTTACCACGGCTACTCCAATATAACGGCACTATTTCTATATAATTACTAAATTAAGTAATAATTGACGAATAATTTTGCAGAAAACCATGCTTATAAGTCATGTAATATGTTATATGCGTATCGATTTTTATATCAGCCATGCCAAGCCTGGATTTATAATACTAATCTCACACGATTACTACGTTTCATTCAATCAATTATTACAGCCTCTCAGAAGTCCACAGCTGAACATAGGCGGAGGAGAGCTATATAATATGTATATTGTTGGATAGATTGTCTCATAGGAATTTATTATAGTTGCTACTTGGCAGGCGGGTTAGCAACAGATTTTTTATTATTTTGAGTTGTTATTTGTTATCAGGAAGATGCTGTTGCGCAAGTTACATATGCCTACCGAGACCTTGAAGACGAAGCAATAGTCGCCGCGCTGAGGTTGGAAGAGTTACATATGCATACCATCAGGAAGTCACCTACCATACAGCACCGCCTGCTAAGCAAATAACAGCACGTCTTTAAAGACGTAACTCAATTCACTTACGTGACTTAAGAATATTCAACAAAGTGCCATCAGGAAGTCTTCTATCATACAGCACCACCTGCTAAGCAAATAACAGCACGTCTTCAAAGACGTGACTCAATTTACTTACGTAAGTTAAGAATATTTAAGATAGTATAAAACCCAGGGCTTAATTGTTAAGATAGCCCAGTAGTACTTAAGTTAGTTTGTAAGCTAGGTAGTCTAATATTCCTGTGAACTCACATTGTCACAGTAGTTAAGTTAATTTGTAAGTTAGTTTGTAGTCCATTATTCCTGTGTACTCACATTGTCACAGTAGTTAAGTTAACTTGTAAGTTAGAAAATAAAAGTAATATAGGAAAACGTCTTTGTGTGAATCTTCAATTCATATAGACATGAGAGGATTTCCACAATGGTTTTGATTAATGGTGGACAAATAGTCAACCAAGGATCCAACGATACGACGACAACTGATACTTCTTATTTATGGACTGATGGACGGATGTAAGTAGTAGATGCCTCGGTTTTTAAGATGCATATTACTTATATTTGAACATGTAATAAGTTTTTTGTATTTTAACGAAATAACCATGTACAATTTTTTTTCCTGTTTAGTTCTGTTAATCTTAATGCATTTATTGATTCATTAAATTTTTTCGCTACATCTTACAGTTTTGCTGACTGTTTTTTTTCAGTTTCCGAAGGCGACTTGTTTGCTGATTTCTGGAAAATAAAGTAAATAAAATAATAAATGAAGACATTCTTTTGTTTTTTTCTTCTTCAATTATATGTTTTGTGTGAACCTCGCGATTAGATTGTTATATTAGATCATACGAATAAAACATATAATATAGAAAAAAAAAGTTAGTGTTGTGACTTGTTAGAGTTGGTTATTTGAATCATAAAATTGAATTGCTGCGAGGCAATAATCTGTATTTTGAAAGCTTTTTAGAAATGTACTGTTTTAATAATGCCACGCTGCAGCTATATTATGTTTGTAGCAAAAATGTGTCGACTCGAACGGGGAAAACCACGCTCTCACAGAATACCCGCGTAAAATAGCAGATTATTCAAGCTGTGTTGCGTGTGGTGTGTAAAGAACCGCAGACTCTTTTGGGTTATTCTATTTATCCACCCTTAGAAATCCACCCTAGGGTGGATACTCGGAAACGCGTGTTCGTTTATCCACCCTAGACGGGATGGGTAGTCGGAATTTACTTTTTGATTGTTGTTCCGCCTTTCCACCCCAAGTACAGTACAACAGATCATCTTGTAATGCATTGCATCTCTTAAACGACTAAAATGAAATAAGAGCGACAACTTCATTTTACGTTTTTGTTTTGTGACACATGACATGACAAAATATTGATATTTATTTGTCATTACGAAATTGCTTGTGTTATTACACACTGAACGGATAAGACGAAATTTTAGTTTCATTCTTTGAAAACTCTTCTTTTATGCGTTAGAGTTCCATTATAAGTATTCTAGGGTGCGTTATTCGTGTTAATAATTTAGGAGACGCAGTATAAAACAGTAGCTTAAGGTAGTTCCTAAAATATTTACTAATGTCATAAAATATTAATATTTATGAACGTACATCCGGTGTACTTTGCGAAGAACTTTGATTTATTCGAAAAAGACGCTGAAAGAAATTTCTTTTGCTGACTTGAACTGACTGTGACTTCGCAAGACGTTCACAACTGGGGCACTCCAATCGACTTTGTGGCTGAAATAAAATGTTTGGTGAAAAATATTTTTAGTGATTTTTATCGCGTTTATTTTAAAGCTTAAACAATGTTTTAAAAATGTAAGATTCTTAAATTAAACCAAATATTATCAAAGCTTAACTTATTTAAAATGGTTAAGTGCAAGCGACACTCGCAGCCTCCTTCTCGTATTAAAAACAAGAAGTTGATTAAATTTCCGTGAATTAAAAAAAAAAGAAAGAATTAGTAGAATTTTTTAAATAATAATAAAACATTTTATTTTCATATACATACCATTTCCGTTTCGATATCTCTCATGGAACAATGTATGGAGCAGATTTCGTCAGCTACTTTTTTACAGTCAGTTTTGGCTTGTGTAACCTCTTTCTGTTGGACATATCATATAGTAGTTGAAACAGATTTAAGCATTATGTGAGAATAATTACAGCTCCTTAAAGTTACTGCATATATACGTCCCACTGCTGGGCACTGGCCTCCTCTCATTTCTGAGAGGATAGCTCCTTACTCTATATAAATTACAAGTCCGGTCGTGCATGGAGTATTGCTAGGCTGCCTGGGCTGGTGCTGCAAAATGCTACTTAGTAGCTTTGGACTCCGTGGAAAGGCGTGCTAAGGGGCTTATTGGTGACCCGAATCTGTTTCAAACCAATCTCACGAGTGTCGAACACAGGTGCAAAGTACATTCCTGTAGAAAAGCCTTTCGATTTTCTACAGGATACATTTCGTAGAGAGTGCGCAGGTATTGCATAACTTAATTCCTCCCTCTTCCATCGCCCATCGGACAACTAACGCTCTGTGATAGTAGTCAAGCACTGGCTTAGAATAATATAAAAAGTTCTACTTTTTCTTTAACTAGCCTTCTATATAGCTTTTTAAATTATTAAAATATTTGGACATAGACTACGCAATCGTTTTCATCTGAGGTCATTTAGTCGGAGAACGACCAAATCTCGATTGGACGGATATCGGCCTCGCGAAATCATACTTGCATCACGAATGTGCGTAACAGCTACCCTGAATTAAGTAACCTTCCTCAATCACAGGCTCAGTGTCTCAGAAGGTGAGAATCGGTGGTCCAATAACGTCTACATGTCCCCCAGAAATCTTTGGCCCAACACTCGACTTAACCTACTCTTATGCATAATTAGGTTTAAATTTAAATCGAGCGCTTCGCCCCTGAGCTACGAGTACTACGGCTCTTGATTCACGGTGACTCGTATTATGGTATTCATTATTCAGTTATTACAGTTTGCATCATAATGGGGATATTTGCCACTGTTTTCACGCTTGGCAGGCAGGTTGGCATTCGCAGTTTTTTATTTTCTTGTTGTATTATGAACACGTTGCTGCCCATCTCCTGATTTGTTTCCTTCTGTTGCCTACTACTATCCCCACGGGAAGATATGTGGTAGTGGATATCCTCATACCACCACTACAAAGTAAACGTACTATGGCAAAATAAATTAAATTTTCGTTAGTGTAGTGTTCAGAAATTTTTAAACTTGTGTTTTCTTTAAAGCTTTTTTCAGTTAATGTTTTCTTATATTTACGCGAAGACTACACGTTAAATGAAACTAATTTTTAAGGATTCTATCGCGTTTAATTTTAACTTTTTTAATTCTTAGTATCTTAAAGTCTAGCAGTGGTCAAGATACTGTAAGCTCATTCTGCGTAGATCGAACCAAAAATTAATTTTAAAAAACTGAAGGTAGCCGAGCTAACTATGACATCGGGACGGCAAACACCTCAGTCCCCCCCGTGACCATGGGTGCTGTAAAGCACCCGAAACGTCGGGAATTAAAAAATTTAAAATTAAACGCGATAGAATCCGTAAAAATTAGTTTCATTTTTTCAGTTATTTCAATATTATTATCATGATTAATAAATCATCACATCACACATTATATAGCCTTAAGTTTCCTGTGGATTATTTATTGGGCTTTCTATAAATATGTACCAGCTAGCAAGAATGACTTGGGATATTTGCCCATACTCTGTTGTTACTAGTGTTACTGTTCCTCATGATGAACGATTTGGGTTTGGCACTTTCAAATGGATTTTGTCAATTACCAGAGTCTCGTTAATAATTAGTAAGGTGCATAACGTGAACGAAACCTTTCTTAAGAAGTAAAAGGCAGTTACTACTTAGTATTTTAACAAAAAAGAATTGTACGTTGCTTTATATAAAACTAGCTACCTGCCCTGGCTTTACACGTGAAGCACTAAGTATGACTTATATATAAGAGTATAATGATGAGCGGATGACGTAGAGCGTAGAGCAACATGAGTAAAGAAACCGGTTTCTTTACTCATGTCGTAGAGCTCCTAAATTCGATTCATGTTCAGATCTTTTGAACATTTATCTGCATTAAGTCCAAATGCGTATTCTAAATTACAGTAAGGTGTATTACATCGTTAAAAAGTAATTTTAACGTTAACCTATATTTATCCTATTATAAATAAAGACTATATTACGATTGGATTTTATGGGTTTTAATCTTTTTGCGCGGAACCCTAATTCCTTTTCTAAAATAAAAGTAACTTAGGTTACTCCTTATAACATTAGCTATCTGCCAGTGAAAGTCCCGTCAAAATCGGTCCAGCCGTTTCGGAGATAAGCCGGAACAAACAGACAGACAAAAATTTTAAGAATTGTGTTTTTGTTATAACTACCGTATATACTTTCATATGAATTTAGTTGAAAGCTTTTATTTTGACATTACAAACAGACACTTCATTTATATTTATTTGTATGTATAGATTAACCTACAGACAACTTTGAAGTATGACCTTTGGACATCTTCAATCCTATATATGTACATTAAAAATAATATCAATATAATATATAGCCAAACCAATTTTGAGTCAAACACGATGCATAAGGTTATGAAGTTAATTTTAAATGAATAACCAAAAATAATGAACACAAAAATTAAATCTCAAAGTTCCAGCAACAACAACAAAAACAACAGTATTCGTAATTAATTATACATAATTTGAAATTTATTTTTGCATCGTTTATCAATATAATATATACTTAATAATACTTAGTGATAAATTATTTAAATACTGAAATCAAAAAATTGATAGTTAATTTTAATTCAAAAACCCAAGTATACCTGATTACTTTATTATCAATAAAAATACTTACCTCAAACATACAACAAGTGACTATATGGTTTTAGTATATTATGTAGCAATTCTTGAAATTTCTTGTATGTTAAATGCAAATAACTAAAAAAATCGTTCATCATCATCTAATAAGTCTTTAAATAAAGTATAATATTCTCCGTACAATTGCCTTTTTAAATTAATATTATGAATCCAGAATCTTCTTTTTCTGCGAATTTTATTTTCTTCTTCCTCCGCCAATAAGTAGGCTATTACTATATTTTTTCCATAGTGATTCCGAGCGATCAATGTCACTGTACCGTTTCACACCAGTGGTTGGAAAAAACTGCAGAAGTTTTAAGTCAATTTTTACCATCCGTCAAGTGTAATATCCCTCTACAAGATGCAGGAGTGTACAAGCTTGATTGTGAATGTGGTCTCTTTTACATAGGACAAACAAAAAGATCCATTAAAACCCGCGTGAAAGAACATATAGCTGATGTAAGGCACCGGCGTTCTGGGAAGTCTGCAGTCTGTGAACATGTTCAAGATCGTCCCCGCCATTACATCAGATTTGATAGACCACAAATCCTCGCAAAAGAACACCGATTCCTACCAAGGATGATACGCGAGGCTATTGAAATTAAAAAGCATCCTAATTTCAATAGAGAAGATGGATGGGTGCTGCCATCTGCTTGGGATCCTATAATTAACAAAATTAAATCCAAACCCAAGCATACCACTGCAAGACTTTAAGATACTGTAAGCTCTTTCTGCGTAGATCGGACCAAAAATTAATATTCAAAAAACTGAAGGTAGCCGGGCTAACTATGACATTGGGACGTCAAACACCTCAGTCCCCCTGTGACCATGGGTGCTGTAAAGCGCCCGAAACGTCGGGAATCAAAATAGTAAAATTAAACGCGATAAAATCCGTAAAAATAGTTTTATTCAATGTGTAGTGTTCGCGTAAATATAAGAAATCATTATGCAAAAGTTGTTGGCAATACAAAAGATTTGCGTACGCCGCGGACGATGCGTACGTGCGAGACCATCAGTAAAATTTGGCGCGCAAGACGCGTACGGCGCGTACAAATGTGCGTTCAGCTCTACGCAGAACAAGCTGTGTAATAGTATCTTGACAGTAGTCTTGCAGTTCAATAAATTTATGTCCAGCTGTGTACTGTTGACTCTTTTATAGAATAAGGCTGACAAACGAGCCCACTGTTCTCCTGATGGTAAGTGGATGCCGTGGCCTGACCACGTCTACATTGACTTGTTGGTAATGACAGTCACGTGTGAGGGGAAGAAACTGCATCGGAAAAATTAGTCTGATTTATGTTATCAAGACTACATAATATGATTTTGCATAAACTATAATTATAGTTGATTTTAAATGGATTTGTACATTTTTACACAAACGATTTTAATAAACTGCAGTGTTTTGCTACATGCATTTTTATTGCTTTCTTTTTTTGCTACTGCGAGTTATTCTTAATAAATGGATATATAGTGTCGCGGATTTTTCTTTAGAATTCCTTAAGAAGAACAACCATTTTATACATTATATCCATGTAACTTTATCGATTTACGCCGCAAATGTTATGCATAATTCATTCAAAGTCGGAAACAAGTCATTCCTTCCGAGAGGCACAATTCGGAATAAATGATGCGATGAACACGAATTTTTCCGACGTAATCAAGAAATATTATCATAACATTAGCAAATTTGTTCAAAATATTCATAAATTATATACCTAAACATTCCTCGCAAATTAGTTTGTCAATTGGAGAAAAACGTGAAAATCAAATGAAAATCCCCATAGTATTTCCGATTAGCGTGAACACATATAAATACAGATGCGGCGGGGACATTCACTTACATTATGTAGATATTTTTTTAAATTTACAGATGCGAAATTAATAGCTTCGGAAAGTGTTTGAAAATTCGTCGAGGCCAAAATCAACCAGAATCGAAATTTGCAAGGTGGTGCATGCGCAAAAACGGTGACTGGCAATTCCTCCTTTTTATAGCAAAGACAGTCTAGTAGTGGTGGGTCGTTTAAAGGCCGATGAGGAAGGTGAAGTAATTTCTGTTCTGTGGCAAAATGTTATAGTAAGCTTTATCTAAAATGATTCATCATCAAGTCAAGACGAAAATCTCACTCAATATCACTAGTGATACAATTAGGTAAACTGTAAGCTTGCTTGCTATTTTAATACTATATTAAAAGTACCTCCACCTCTCACAGCCTGTAACCATCTAACGTTTGCCATTTTGGGTCTCTTTATGCCGAATGTTAATTACATAAAATATAGGTGAAAGAAATCACATTTTTAATGATTTTGAATATGTAAAATTATTAATATATTTCAAAGTACGCGAGCAACATGGGTTTGATTTTCACCGACAATGAAATTGTTAATTGCAATTTTAAGTGCTGATTTATCACATGCTCGACGATGAAGGAAAACAGCTTGAAGAAACCTGCATGTCTGAGGAATAAAATATATCGATATGTGAAGTCCATATAAACAAAAATACTTAATAATAATCTATGGTGAAGTCCGAGAACACGCACTAGAGCAGCGCAGCGAACTAATTGCTCCACAATCCCTCAGAATAATATCTAGTGACACGAATATAAAGGCCGTATGTGTATCTTTATATATATATATATATTATTTTATTTATATATATGTTTTACTTTATATAAATACTAGATAGATTGCTATTTGTCTCAAAAACTCGACAAAATGTATTGTATAATATTTTTATTAGTAAGTATGGCCTTATAACACATTTTGATGTGTGCATAAAAATAAATTGAAATTTATATTGAGCAGTAATATAAGCATTTAATTAGGAAAAAAATCAAATACAGCTAATATTTTGTCATTCTATGCGCACTTTCCTTTTACAAATCGTGACACTGCACTGTAATTCACAATTAAACAAACACAACACAAGGAGATTTTCCATACAATGTATTTTAATATCAAACTATTTTATTTTAATATCAAACTATTTTTTATTTTTTATTCATATTCATGATTTTTAACTTTTTACTTAAACATTCTTTTGATTATGTTGTTACTGGCTGTTCGTATTATATCTGAAAACAAAACAATGTTTATTCCAAAATATAAATGACTGAGTGATATTCAGTGCTATTCTAATATTAAAAATAGTGATTGTATTAAGATACTAGCTGTTCCCCGCGACTTCGCTCGCGTGTAATTTAGGTTTTAATTTTTTTTGTGCGGAAACCTAATTCTTTTTCTAAAATAAAATAGCCTAAGTTACTCCTTATGACATCAGCTATCTGCCAGTGGAAGTCCCGTCAAAATCGGTCCAGCCGTTTCGGAGATTAGCCGGAACAAACAGACAGACAGACAAAAATTTAAAAATTGTATTTTTGTTATAAGTACCGTATATAATTTCATATGCATTTTGTAAAAAGCTGTAATTTTGACATTACAAACAGACACTTCAATTTTATTTATTTGTATAGATATAGATTCCTTTTCAGCATTTGCAACAGGTTACAAACATTTAATGAGAAAGCGCTTAAACTAAACAATTAAATTCGTTGTCAAGAATGTACCATGAGATTGTAACCAAAATAATTTAGGCATATGCATATAGCGATGAAGGTGATCTGGGCATTTTATTGATTACCCTGCGAGCCCTAGGCCATAAGCTGTAGGCGCCTTATAAAAGGATTAAATGTAGTATGAGTGACATGGAAACAAACACAACTAGACCCGAAAACCAATAAGTTAGGTTTTGTGCAGATGATGATGCCGACTGGGATTCGAATGCAGGTCACGTTATTAGATCACGCGTACATTATGCACGCGTTTATTATTAATTTTATCTTCCTTCTTTTCTTCATTTAAATACGACGAATATTAAAAGTTTTTCAATTCAATTATCATTACAACATAATAAACATTACACATTTAACATTCAAAAATGCCATAATTTCATTACTTTCTTTAGAACAGGACGATAAACCTATTTCTCTCAGAACTTGTTCATCGCAACTGGGTACGCTCAGTGTAGTGGACATTTCATGTGTCGTAGTTTTTGATCCTCTTCTAAATGTTGAACAGTAAAATTTGGTTTATTTTTGGTTTAGTTATCTTTGTTTTCTTAAATACTGTAGATATCTTTTCATGAATTTTGACGTAGACTTAATTTCGTCATTGTTCTGTAAAACTGCACTGACACTTGGATTACTGGTTGTTTCTGCAAATATAACTTTGTTAGTTTCTGAGGTCGTAATTATAATAAACAATACTTCAAAACATGCTTTAAATAGGTAATATCCTCTACAAGATGCAGGGTGTACGAGCTTGATTGTGAATGTGGTCTCTTTTACATAGGACAAACAAAAGATCCATTAAAACCCGCGTGAAAGAACATATAGCTGATGTAAGGCACCGGCGTTCTGGGAAGTCTGCAGTCTGTGAACATGTTCAAGATCGTCCCGCCATTACATCAGATTTGATAGACCACAAATCCTCGCATAAGAACACCGATTCCTACAAGGATGATACGCGAGGCTATTGAAATTAAAAAGCATCCTAATTTCATTAGAGAGAGATGGATGGGTGCTGCCATCTGCTTGGGATCCTATAATTAACAAAATTAAATCAAACCCAAGCATACCACTGCAAGACTTTAAGATACTGTAAGCTCTTTCTGCGTAGATCGGACCAAAATTAATATTCAAAAACTGAAGGTAGCCGGGCTAACTATGACATTGGGACGTCAAACACCTCAGTCCCCCCTGTGACCATGGGTGCTGTAAAGCACCCGAAACGTCGGGAATCTAAATAGTAAAATTAAACGCGATAAAATCCGTAAAAATAGTTTTATTCAATGTGTAGTGTTCGCGTAAATATAAGAAATCATTATGCAAAGTTGTTGGCAATACAAAAGATTTGCGTACGCCGCGGACGATGCGTACGTGCGAGACCATCAGTAAAATTTGGCGCGCAAGACGCGTACGGCGCGTACAAATGTGCGTTCAGCTCTACGCAGAACAAGCTGTGTAATAGTATCTTGACAGTAGTCTTGCAGTTCAATAAATTTATGTCCAGCTGTGTACTGTTGACTCTTTTATAGAATAAGGCTGACAAACGAGCCCACTGTTCTCCTGATGGTAAGTGGATGCCGTGGCCTGACCACGTCTACATTGACTTGTTGGTAATGACAGTCACGTGTGAGGGAAGAAACTGCATCGGAAAATTAGTCTGATTTATGTTATCAAGACTACATAATATGATTTTGCATAAACTATAATTATAGTTGATTTTAAATGGATTTGTACATTTTACACAAACGATTTTAATAAACTGCAGTGTTTTGCTACATGCATTTTTATTGCTTTCTTTTTGCTACTGCGAGTTATTCTTAATAAATGGATATATAGTGTCGCGGATTTTCTTTAGAATTCCTTAAGAAGAACAACCATTTTATACATTATATCCATGTAACTTTATCGATTTACGCAAATGTTATGCATAATTCATTCAAAGTCAAACAAGTCATTCCTTCCGAGAGGCACAATTCGGAATAAATGATGCCTTACAGAGAAACACGAATTTTTCCGACGTAATCAAGAAATATTATCATAACATTAGCAAATTTGTTCAAAATATTCATAAATTATATACCTAAACATTCCTCAAATTAGTTTGTCAATTGGAGAAAACGTGAAAATCAAATGAAAATCCCCATAGTATTTCCGATTAGCGTGAACACATATAAATACAGATGCGGCGGGGACATTCACTTACATTATGTAGATATTTTTTTTAATTTACAGATGCGAAATTAATAGCTTCGGAAAGTGTTTGAAAATTCGTCGAGGCCAAAATCAACCAGAATCGAAATTTGCAAGGTGGTGCATGCGCAAAAACGGTGACTGGCAATTCCTCCTTTTTATAGCAAAGACAGTCTAGTAGTGGTGGGTCGTTTAAAGGCCGATGAGGAAGGTGAAGTAATTTCTGTTCTGTGGCAAAATGTTATAGTAAGCTTTATCTAAAATGATTCATCATCAAGTCAAGACGAAAATCTCACTCAATATCACTAGTGATACAATTAGGTAAACTGTAAGCTTGCTATTTTAATACTATATTAAAAGTACCTCCACCTCTCACAGCCTGTAACCATCTAACGTTTGCCATTTTGGGTCTCTTTATGCCGAATGTTAATTACATGAAATATAGGTGAAAGAAATCACATTTTTAATGATTTTGAATATGTAAAATTATTAATATATTTCAAAGTACGCGAGCAACATGGGTTTGATTTTCACCGACAATGAAATTGTTAATTGCAATTTTAAGTGCTGATTTATCACATGCTCGACGATGAAGGAAAACAGCTTGAAGAAACCTGCATGTTTGAGGAATAAAATATATCGATATGTGAAGTCCATATAAACAAAAATACTTAATAATAATCTATGGTGAAGTCCGAGAACACGCACTAGAGCAGCGCAGCGAACTAATTGCTCCACAATCCTCAGAATAATATCTAGTGACACGAATATAAAGGCCGTATGTATCTTTATATATATATATATATATATATATATATATATATATATATATTTTTTTTAATTTTATTTATATATATGTTTTACTTTATATAAATACTAGATAGATTGCTATTTGTCTCAAAACTCGACAAAATGTATTGTATAATATTTTATTAGAAGTATGGCCTTATAACACATTTTGATGTGTACATAAAAATAAATTGAAATTTATATTGAGCAGTAATATAAGCATTTAATTAGGAAAAATCAAATACAGCTAATATTTTGTCATTCTATGCGCACTTTCCTTTTACAAATCGTGACACTGCACTGTAATTCACAATTAAACAAACACAACACAAGGAGATTTTCCATACAATGTATTTTAATATCAAACTATTTTATTTTAATATCAAACTATTTTTTATTTTTTATTCATATTCATGATTTTTAACTTTTTACTTAAACATTCTTTTGATTATGTTGTTACTGGCTGTTCGTATTATATCTGAAAACAAAACAATCTTTATTCCAAAATATAAATGACTGAGTGATATTCAGTGCTATTCTAATATTAAAAAATAGTGATTTTATTAAGATACTAGCTGTTCCCCGCGACTTCGCTCGCGTGTAATTTAGGGTTTTAATTTTTTTTGTGCGGAAACCTAATTCTTTTTCTAAAATAAAATAGCCTGAGTTACTCCTTATGACATCAGCTATCTGCCAGTGGAAGTCCCGTCAAAATCGGTCCAGCCGTTTCGGAGATTAGCCGGAACAAACAGACAGACAGACAAAAATTTAAAAACTGTATTTTTGTTATAAGTACCGTATATAATTTCATATGCATTTTGTAAAAAGCTGTAATTTTGACATTACAAACAGACACTTCAATTTTATTTATTTGTATAGATATAGATTCCTTTTCAGCATTTGCAACAGGTTACAAACATTTAATGAGAAAGCGCTTAAACTAAACAATTAAATTCGTTGTCAAGAATGTACCATGAGATTGTAACCAAAATAATTTAGGCATATGCATATAGCGATGAAGGTGATCTGGGCATTTTATTGATTACCCTGCGAGCCCTAGGCCATAAGCTGTAGGCGCCTTATAAAAGGATTAAATGTAGTATGAGTGACATGGAAACAAACACAACTAGACCCGAAAACCAATAAGTTAGGTTTTGTGCAGATGATGATGCCGACTGGGATTCGAATGCAGGTCACGCGTTATTAGATCACGCGTACATTATGCACGCGTTTATTATTAATTTTTATCGTCCTTCTTTTCTTCATTTAAATACACGACGAATATTAAAAGTTTTTTCAATTCAATTATCATTACAACATAATAAACATTACACATTTAACATTCAAAAAATGCCATAATTTCATTACTTTCTTTAGAACAGGACGATAAACCTATTTCTCTCAGAACTTGTTCATCGCAGCTGGGTACGCTCAGTGTAGTGGACATTTCATGTGTCGAAGTTTTTTGATCCTCTTCTAAATGTTGAACAGTAAAATTTGGTTTATTTTTTGGTTTAGTTATCTTTGTTTTCTTAAATACTGTAGATATCTTTTCATGAATTTTTGACGTAGACTTAATTTCGTCATTGTTCTGTAAAACTGCACTGACACTTGGATTACTGGTTGTTTCTGCAAATATAACTTTGTTAGTTTCTGAGGTCGTAATTATAATAAACAATACTTCAAAACATGCTTTAAATAGGTAATGCATTTATTCTGAGGTGATTTTGTTTAAATTTCCCCCCTCGACCTCCTCGAAAGCCACGTTCCTGATTGTTCTGATTATCTGTCATAGTTTTTTAAGTGGTAGAGCCATGCTGCAGCTATATTGTGGTTGCAGCACGAATGGGTCGGCTCGACCGGGGTAGGACCACGGTCTCACAGAATACCAGCGTAAAATAGCAGCTTAATGCTGCTGTGTTTTGTTTGGTGAGTGTAGAGAACCGGAGACCCTTTTTACTGGAAACGAGGCATTCTATCTCAGTCCTCAGGGGTGGCAACGCATTTGCATTTTGATTCTTAATTGAGGATAAGTGTAGATATCTATGGACCACAGGATCCACTTACCATCAGGTGGACTGTGTGCTCGTTTGTCACCCTTATGCTATAAAAAAAAGTTGACAGGTTGGCAACAACATTTTTTTTGTAAATGTTGTAGTCAAGAAGATGTTGCTGCTCATCACCTGTTTCGGTTACTTTCTATCGTTCGAAAATATTTCTTTTAATTTTTTGAATGCATTTAAAAAATAAGCTTACCAATTACGGCTGGACATGATCGCTGGCATTGATTGACACCTCTCAGCAAATACAAAACCGAAGCGAATAGAATTACAACAACTACGAACATCATTACCAGCGATTTCTTCAAAAAATCTTCGAAATTACTAATTATATCATCCATATAACATTCAAAAACTCGTCGGTTTGAAGACATTTCGATTAATACTTCTTACACTAGACGCTATAATAAATATACCTGTGAAATAAATAAAAGTATTAACAATATACATGTAGATTATGTGAGGGCAGTGTATAGAGGAGAGACCGAAATTACTGCTCGTGTATTTTCGTTTGAGGATCTTAGATAATCATAAAATATAAGATTTTTTACGACTAACCTCTGAATCTCTGAATGAGAGAATAAAGGTCTTGTGCACTGTAGCGGGAAAGGAAATTGTGCTAAATTCACCCAGTTACCAACGGAAATAATTATATATTTCATATTGAAATATCGGTTTCATATTAAAGACGGCAGCCTTGTACTTGTATGCGGAGTGTAGGGCGGCTCCCCACTAGATGGAGTAACGACCTGATAAGAGATGCGGGAAGTCGATGGATGTACGTGGCTCAGGACCTTGTTTTGTGGTATTCCTTGGGGGATACCTATGTTCAGCAGGGGATCTGTGATGGACTGTAATGATGATGATGACGATGGTACAAAATGTAATTTTTTCTTTATGAAACCTATGACCTTTATAAGATCCACGATACGACATCGGTGGTACTAAGAACCTCTGCGAAGAAACCTAGTAATTTGAACGACGTATTTGTAAAATTTGACTGATGTGTTTACATTGATACATTGATTTCTTATTTTGACATCATTTTGGCATCTTTACTAACTCCGCAGGCCAAACTAATGTTAAAAAGCATATACAAACGGCATATATACTTATTTTTATTAGAAATGGGCTTACTCTTGACCTCTATCTGGCCCGAGGGCAAAGATGAAATCTACGATGGAGCGAGTTTGCCCAGGAGAAGCCTGTTCACACGCACCTTGAAAAGGTTCAGGTTATACGCACTCGGAAAAACAGACGCCGGCAGGACATTCCCCTCCTTGGCTGTGCGCATTATAAAAGATGACTTATAGCGCTTAGTCTATGTCAACCAAGTGTGGATGGTAGCCTGCAGTACGTCTGGTACTCCGATAGTAGAATAGAGATGGCGGTATGAACTTATGGAGCTCATAGGCACACTCTTCGATGTACAATCTGTAGAAGAATGACAAACAAACAACTTGGCGGCGGTGAGCTAAGCTGTGAAGCTTAATTTCCACCAGCTTTATGTCGCTGACAAGCCTATTGGCTCTGCGTTCCACTGTGTCGAGGACGGCAAGTTGATATTTTGCTGAGCCATCTCAAATGTGAGTATACATAACTCCATGCATGATCGGACTTGAGTTTGTATAAAGTTAGAAGCTATCCAGAAATATATTTAGAAATAAATTTTTATTTCTTCAGATAAAAGATTTATTTCTATATATCAAATGTTTACAAAATAGCTATTATTTTTATTGCTATGCTTGAATTTCTTCTTTGTCACTAAAACCGAATGCTTGTTATGTAAATTAGATCGTCATAACGATATTTAATATAACCTAAATTGAAACCAATACGTACTAAAATTTACGACAAATAGTATTAAATATATACAATTTGATTATATACATGGTAAAATCAAAGTATCTATATACATTTATCGAAAATCATATAACAAATAAACCGTCGTAATAAAATGTGATACCAGGCAATTCTCTTCACATTTTTAAAGTATTGTGAATATTTCTTGTAAACGAAAACAGGGCGCATAGTATGTTTTGAATAATTTTTCACCTAATTTCCGTGGCCTCAGCTCATATTACATATGTCAAGGCGACGTCGTTGACGTGACTTTGATAGAAATCGATAAAGCAAAAAGGATTTTCTTTATAAATTTTATAATTAAAAATGTTATTCATTCTTCATTACTTTTTTATTTCAATTCAGACTAAAAAAGAAAACTAGTCCAATGCTGAAAACAGTAACATAAAAAAAAACTTGCATACAAAAGTTAACATAAAAGAAAAAAAATATACCCTATCTCACTTCCACAACTAAGACAAATTTAACGACAGCCCATATGTAAAAATCCTTAGAGTAATTACATACATATGTTACTTACTCTGAGTAAAAATCCATCAAGCTGTTTAGGATACAGAGCGTGCCAAAAAATAGACGTACATACATACACTCGAAAAACATTACCCTCCTTCTCATATTCACATTCGGGTAAATAGACAGAGCGCTGCTTATATTTCAAATAATACAAAAATTTTGTTCAATTTCTTGACACGCACCCACGCACACGTCTTTCTTCTTTCTTTCTTAATAGTTAACTTCTGGACGCACATTCGAACACATTGGTTTTGGCACACAGATCATTGGTTGTTTGTTGTTGATTGCATAACATTTTAGATGCATAATATGTGTACATGAGTGCGTATTTTTACAGTAAGTTGAATATGGTTTTGGCTTGGTTTTTGTGTCACTTGAAATGTACGCAGCGCTCCATCCTTCTTTCTTTGTACGTCTGAGTATCTCAATGATGCCAACAATTAAATAGCAAGAAAACTATTTTTATAGAGAATAGGTCATGATAAAAGACTTATATGTATCGACGAATTTGTACACATTTTTATTTTATTTTATTTACTCATATATAAATCTATGTGTAAACCTCACCTACATATGTCGTGATGGTTAATTTATAATTTTTGATTACTGCCATGAATTGCTGAATAGCGATAGTGTACTTTTAGTGTATTTAGAAAAAAACACAGTCAATTATGTTAGGTACTTTTACTTTTCAAAACTAAAATGTCTATGCTTTAAATATTTTTATGAACAACAAATATGTATGTATTTACATTTATTTGCATAATATTGAAATATATTATACAACATTAAAATACTGTAATAAAAAAAACTAAAAACTTAAATATCCATACCTACTCCTATACAACAAATAGACGTCGTATTATTGTCCCTAAAGTAAATATTTACAATCATTCCCTCAGCTCATTCCTCTCAAACACAAACGTCCAACTCTGTGCAAAGTAGAGTACCATTGTGAATTGTGAATTTAGTTCGTTTAGTGTTTGTTGGCCAAAACTTCAATGACAAAGGAATTGAAAAGATAGCCAGTTTATATTTAAACACAATTTAAAGTAATTGTCTTACAATATAAAATTATAACCTTTCATTTTAAAGCTATTTTCGATTGGGATTTAAATTTTATATTTACTCTTCACATACAACGCTCACTTAATGTTTGTATTATCTTCGAACTGTAATAAAGCCAAGAGGGGGAGCCAGGAGATCCATAACACAGGTTAACCTATTTAGGGCTCCTGTCTCCCACAACAATTAAAATGCTTTAGCTATTCGTATGTAAAATATAAATGTAACTTGAGTTGTGAGAGAAATAAATGTTTATTATTTATTTATAGCTACAATGTTATCACAGTATTCTGAAATTGTGTTTGGTGGGTGTCTCATTAGTCAACTGATGTGGAAAACATTTGTAAATGTAAAAGATATATAAGCCAGAAGCGACAATTTCTATATATATATATATAATTCAACCACTTTACAGCCTGTATATACAGGGTTATTTTGCAGTAACCGGCCAAATTTGCAGATTAAGAAAGGTTTAGAATAAGCAATATAGGCAAATGGTGAAGAAAACTTAATAAAAAAAAGTTCAAACATTCTGTCCCTTTTATGTTTTAAATTCAAAATGCAAGGTAATACATTATTTTAACTGATTGTCATTCATAAATATCTAACGCCTGCTATTTTAGTACGCACACACACATTCGTGAGGGTCCATCGGTCGACAAATCGCTATGAATTGAATCGCACACAGAGGAGCGCGCGTACGTGTAGTTATTGCCCATAAATCACATTCAATTTGGGATAATTTCTAATATAAGTAGAAGTTTTATTTACTTGTATTTTCAAACACTGTAAGAACGGTATATCATTATTTAATTATTTGAACTTAAGTTTAAAAATTGACTACTGTTTAAAAATAACCCTGTATAGTGGTTCTTTATATCATTCAGACCGGAACACAGCATTGCATTACTACAGACGGACTATCATTTAGAAAAAAAATCATACCACCTAGTATAATCGAGCGACAAACCGGTGGGTACTTATATATTTTATGGAATATTTTTTTTACCAGATAATAGGGCTCCTTTTTTGGCTGAGCGTGATGCTGTGAGTTATTTTATCTTAGTCCCAAAGAGTGAAAACGAATTTATGGCCATCTATGTTTGAAGTTAGCCGCAGGTGTCCAAACGTGCTGTATGTTGCTAATTCACTTAAATGCTTATCGTGAGGGATGTGGGAGAGACCCATGCCAGCATTTTTTGATGCGGCAGAGCCATGCTGCAGCTATGTTATGGTTGCAGAAAAAGAAAAGGGGAAGAATATGATGCAAATAAATATTTGCATCATATTATTTTCCCTTTCATTTATTCTATTTATATGGATTTTCTTATTGAACTTCTAATTTAAACCGATAGTAATTACTTAACTCCTTTCACAGCTACGAATTTGCGAGTGATAAAAATCGTGTAAACAAGAAATTATAATTATAACAGATAAAGTGCCAAATCGTACACGTGTGTGTTGTGTGGAGTTCGCTATTTGAGTTATATCAGAATTGATATAAATTCTATACAAACATTTTATATTATCATCATTAAGTGTGAAAAATAATTTATTTTCGTGTTACCTCCGAAATTAATGGGCCGAAAAATCGGTAATAACTCATTTTGATAGAGGCCCGCATAAATGATGGAGGTAAAAATGATACGCCATTTTTAAGAAGAAAAAAGCAAAATCTATCTTTCTCATTGCTATATTCATTTTAAAAATTTATAAATCATAGGTAATTTTGGATAATTTACAAAAATCAGGCGGTAAGGATTTTTATAGGCATGTATTTATAACAAGTTAAAGTGTGTGCGACCAAGCAATAGATAAAATACAAAATTACATCCAAATAATTAGAATCGTTATCGAGAAACGAGTTTACGTAATTTATTTAGTATAATATACCCTTGTTGTACAAGAATAGTTCGCTTAAATTATTAAGATAATATTAATATACGCGAAGAATGTTGCCAATACAACGTTCACAAGACAAAATAAAATGTTTGATTATCTAATCCGCCACCTCACAATATTCAAATATTTTAGTGGTAATAACACAGAGTATAACACATAATTATCAATGATGCTTAAAATTATAGATGGTTCACGTAGAACAAAATCTGAATAGCTTTACTTCAAAGTGGTTCAGTTAATACGATTAGGCTGGCTATACACTATGGGATATAATATATATTATATCCCGAAATATAAATTATATCCCGCGATTGGCTTTCACACTGTGAGATATATCTTTTAACCAGTGTGTGTTCGTCATTGGATTACCCCGTGTATCCCACACACGGTTCTGCGGTGGTACGGAACGGTGTGCGGGGTACAGGGGGCGAAATATAATATGAAAATATCGCTCGGTCGATCGAAAAAATATTTATAGTTTGAGGTGCAATATGTATTTATAGCTCAGTGTAAACGGTTCCATTTAAAAGTATGGTGAGCGATATTAATTTATATCTCGAGATGTAATATGTAATATAATATCCCATAGTGAAAAGCGGGCTTTGACCACTCAAGCCGCGACATTAACCACCACCAAATTAGTCAAACCTATGGTCAAGCCAAAGAGTATAGTAGGTCAGACCAAAGACAATTTTTTTTAAATGAAGGTAAATATAACTTAGAGTCATTACTATCTTCTTATCCAAAAATAAAATAATTATCAACAATTAAAATATCGCATTATTTGTATGAAGGTCAAGTGAGCGCTAGAGAAACGACGATTGCAAGACGTTGTCAATAAATAAAATGTTTTGAGAAGTTATCAATTACGGTGTAGTGGGGGTGTATGAATATCCATTACATCCCGTGGATCTCGTAAGAGGCGACTTGGGGTTATTTTTAAATAACCGTGATTATCGTTCCGGTTACCAAAAATCATCGTGACTTTGTCACGTTGATAAAGTTGGATAACTACTTGGAACATTGGAACGACTTATAACGTGACTTTATATTATATGCATTTTAGATTTAGTATTAGGTTTTATTTCAGTAGTCGATTTTTTATTAACTTCCTTACCTAAGCTACGTCGCTAAGTTATAAGTTGTATATTATAAATTATTTACACCATCTTAATCAGTTTTTCTTTTTCTATCGAACTGCATTCTCAAAGTAGCGAAATTCTCGAAAAAATGTTCTTTACTAACCAAAATTTTTGGGCTTTTAGTGCAGGTTTAATATGAATTATGGCTGTAAATCACAAATTATTCATGATGACTAATCGTCTAGGTTGTATAAATTGAGTATACTTAAAGATTGAGGATCTAAAGCACATAATGTTACACGAGTGCTAGACAGAGACAGAGCTATGTGGAAAGTTCTACCATCCACTTGATTTCTGTGAATAGTGCCGCTTTCACTTAATCGTCGATAGGTAGCTCCGAAGAAATAAATTTGCATGTCTCCATTAGGGACTTGGTATGTATACATAGTATTTAACAGTATCTCATGTAACATACATACTAAAAAGCAAATAAATAAATAAATAAATAAAACAGAAACGTGGGAAGCTGGCGATCAAGAAAGTAACGTTGATATTTTCTACGAGCCCCAGCAACGTTGCCGTCAGCAAAAACATAACAGTACATGATATTCTTTATTAGAATATGACGCCATTTTAACTTCGACGCACAAAAACAGTAACAATGAACAGTCAGTAACAAATAACGGTAACAGCAATAATAACAATAACGATAACGACTGAAAACAATAACAAATGAATTAACGCGATGAGAGTTTATTAGAAGGAAGTTTAAATATGTGCTTACGCAGCGATAGTAGAAACTAACTAACGAGCGTCGCAACGACTCAATTTAAAATGGCCGTCTGCTTTCTGAATAGTTGTCAACAACCAATCAGACGCCAAGTGACTAAAAGTGTGCAAGTTCGTTCCTAAGAGCAATAATTCTTTGCCGTTCTCCACATGCGTTACGTAAAAGACCCTTTTATTATTATTATTCATTAATTTCACCGGGATATTATTACCTTTTTGGATAGCTGATTAAATGGCCATATTTTTTAAAATATTTTTATGTCTCTAAAGAGTAAACATATTTTTTTTGTTATTAAAACCCATAATTTTTTACTGTGAATAATTTTTGTACTTTTTATGATTGCATTCGCTTGGTTGAAGCTTCAAGAAAATAAATAAACTTAAAAGGGGATTGTATGCTTTACAAAAAAAGGTTTTATTTTTATTTAGAATTTAATACGAAATTCTGGGTGATTATTGAAAAACCTTTAAAATCCTTTTATCTCAAGACCTGTTCATTTTGGGCCATACATATGGTGGGTCAAATTTGTAGCATTTTGACTCCCCTATCATGCCCTGCCAGGAAGTTGATGAGTTTCCAGTAACCCTGTATAATATGGTTTTTAAGGGGGAGTAAATTAATTAGATTTTTGTGTTTGATTAATAAACATCGTTTCATAAATTCGTACCTATGTTTTATTGAGCTAAAACATATCTCATAATTATCGCTTACCTAATATTTACAAGTACTTACATAATCAAATTAATATCTTAAGTACAATAACGCATAGGCGTCAATCTTGGCTCATCTCTATTCAACTACTCTCAACTATGTATCAGTATTTATAGAACATCTGGTTACGCTTGGCATAATGGGCATTGAGCGATACGCGCGCTCTATACCTTGCTTATTTGTACTCTAAGTTCTGAACACTCTTATCTATTGTTTTTAAGGGGTCCCTTCTAAATATTACTCATTACTATACTCTTTGGCGGGGTCTATAACTTTGACAAGTAAATAAACATACGGATATGGCGCAATTTAAGAGGTTAAGGCGAAACCATTTTATTAATCGTTTTTACTATATTAATATTTGTTTTAGAATATTTAATAAAATCGTCTCAAAGGAAAGATAAAAATAATTTATATTTTTTTACAAAATAGGTGTGTTAATAATCTAATCTTAAAGTAAATTTAAATGTTATATATTATTATGTAGTATTTAAAAAAGTTGTATAATATTTACTAAAGTAATATAAAACATACAATTTATATAAACTATTAATTGCTAAAGAAATTTAATATAGCTGCTGGTTTCTGATGATGTTTGTGCTGTTAGCTTTTTGGCTTTTATAGCCTCATCCGCCTCCTGTAAAAGAACAGGCTTTTTTATGTAATTATTCCCAACTTTACTTACGTAACGATGTTCATCTACGACAGTTTAAAATGCACTTAAATGAGTTATCTAACGGCCGTCCGAAAAGGGGTGGCGGGCTCCGGCTCTAGCGGCTAACCCGTATCGTTCGATGTTCTGGGCGGTGAGAACCGCCCAGGGACGCGAGTGTACGGTGTGTCCGCGGTGTGAAGGGGTGTGTGGCGCACCCGTCTGTGGACTCACGGCATCCCATCCGTTGTCCTAACAGTGTTTGTGGCACTAGGTGATTGTGTAGTGTTTGTGTGTGACTGACCGGCGACATTTCGGTCGTCGGAAACTAGCGGAACGGAGGGTTCGATTAGAAATTTACGGGGCCTCCGGAGGCTTTCCGTAACGTTCAGAGTCGGAGCGTAGGTGGCTGCGTTTACCACTAGCGGGTTAGGATGGGTCTCGGCCCTCTCGAAATAGCGCCGAGACATTTCCTTGAAATATTCAGATATCGTCGGAAGTTGACAATCTCTGTGTAAGTCGGAGTTTCGCTGGTACCACCGAGCTCCGGTGGCTCTGCGAATGAATCTATTTTGATGTTTTGGAGGTCGTAAGAATTACTATGGGCCGCGTGTTTGCTCTTGCTGTTAATTAGCGGGTGGAGGTGACTAGTGACGAATTTGGCACGGCTGCACACATTGCGAATGTGTTTCGATCATACCGTGGTCGAATGTGGCGGCCATACAGGGTGATTGTATCTATCGATTTCCTGAGATTTTTGTTAAGACGATTGAGAATGGGGGTCCCTTGAAAGTGTATTGCTACACTTTTCTCAAAATTCACTTCGATTTTCCATAAGCAGAACCAATCACCTAAGCGGTTGACAGCTGTTTGGAGCATCTTGGTGAGAATTCTTTTGTTATGGTGGGCGACGAAAAGTGCCGTGGCATCGGCGAAAAGAGCAGTATTCACTACTTTTGTCCTTCGGAATGTCACTCGTGAAGAGTGTAAAGAGAAGTGGGGAGAGGACGGAGCCCTGTGGGACTCCAGCTTTGAGAGGATGATTTATAGAGCGAGTAACCTCTATTCGATAGCGAAAATGTCGGTTGGCAAGAAAGTTTCTAATGATGTGGGTGAGCCTATCAGGCACGTTGAGTTTATACAGCTTGGAAAGCAAGCTGTCATGCCATACTTTGTCAAACGTTTTTGCGACATCGAAGAAGAGGGCAGCGGTTATAGTGGTTCTACGATTTCTTTTTGGGAGATTGAATCCTTTCAGAATGTATTCTGTGAGGTAATTGGTCGGTACACGAGTTTTTGGGTCTGAAGCCGAACTGCTCGTCTGGAAAAGTTTGTTTATTTTTATTATGTTGTATTTTTGGAGGCAATTCAATATGAGTCGTTAGTAAATTTCCCCATTGGTCTGTAAGTGGAGGCTAAGTTGCGCGGTTTCCCCGGTTTCAGATTCCTATTACGTCTGCCTCTTTCCAGGCATCCGGGAAGGAGCAACTGGAAAGAAGAGCGTTGAATATGCCTACTAGGAGGCATACAAGCGGCGCGGAGAGAGTTCACCCGCAGGTGGTAGTGCAGACTTACGCTCGACCTTCGATTCGACCTCTGCAAGGTGAGCGGGGCAGAGATAGCATTTGTTTGCGTCGCAACGCAGGCGTCGAAAGCACGCCACGCGCCTGTCGTCTAAAAGGCTACACGCGGCGCTCAACCAGATGTATTATTTTTTGGAATATCAACAAATGTATACGTGAATTAGGAATTGAACTAACAAAAGAGTCGAAGAAGAGTTTGGATGGTAAACCTTCCATGAAAACTCAAAAGAATCTTGAGAGAGCATTTGAATATGAGTGTTGAAGACACTGATAATAAAACAAGGAAGCCAAGTAGTAGTTCCAGCACATGCAGATCAAGCTGCAATATGTTCAGCAAAAAAGAAGGCAATCGAAGACATAATTGATCCAAAGAAAATTTAAGTTATGTTTTTAGATTTTATAATTTGGTTTTTATCTGATTTTAACACTATTTTAAATTTTTTTTCGACAAATTGTGTCCTTACATAATGGTTATGTGTGTGGTATGGTACAATAAAATAAATGATTATTAATTAATTAGATTTTTAAATCCCTGACATATCCCATAGGTCTTTTAGGTTGCGTGCGCCCGCTTGAAGGTTATAGATGTTTTCAGTTTTCGATTGTTAAATATAATTATCTACTCAACCGTCCACGGTGACTACAGTCCCCAAAAAATTATGTAGTGTATTCGCATTCGGATAAACAATTTTATAAAAAAAAATGAGGGAAACATTTGAATTCACCTTTACTTAGTAACTCATGTAAGGAAAATAGTCATTCACCATCATTTATATAGTTATATTTTTCGAAAACGGCACATAAAATTAGTTAAATAAGTACTATAAAACATGCTCGCGTCAACCGCATGTATCCAAAAACAGTGGGAGCCTTCTCGTCTCCGCCAGCCGCCCCCGTGCGGTTGTGTTGTGCGCCCGCGCTCACCGTTGAAAGTTGAGTGCCTTCCCTTCCCGCCTCCGCTAGTGCCGCCGCCCCCGCGCGGTTGCGCTAGCAGTCAGTGCTCACCGTCCCCGTACGGTGAGTGCATTCTCGCTCATGCGACTCCCACTCCATCACTCCAGCACCACCGCACTTTGCGGCTGTGTTGGTTGACCAGCGCTTCCGTCCCCGGACGGTTGTGCCCCACGACTCCCTCTCCCCGAGGGAGGTCGTCTCCGATTCGGCGATACAGCCTTCGGGCTAGAGCTGTTCTCAGGTGATGTTTAGTGGGTAGGCACTTCTTCAAAGTGAGTCCCACATAACCACGCAGCCGGCTGCCACCACCTCCCTCCCCCGCTTCCGGAGGGTGTCCTTGCATTGGGCGCAAAAAAAACCGCATGTATTGTACAGCAGACTTAGTGAAGTGTCGTAAGGTCGCGCCGCCCTCTACCCCGCAAGGCCCCCACCGTTGCTCTGTACAAATTAATTTGTTTCCCAACTGTTACACTATCTTTAAACTGTGATACTAACCTGCTCTGCCACCAAGCTTTAGTGTAAATTACAAGCTATTAGTACAAGAATAATTACAGGTTGTGAGACATTCCGTCTTAATTCTCAAGAGCGACAACGTCTTAGTCTTCTTTGTCTGAAGTTGTTTGGGGATGTCAATAAACCACAGTAGCCAATTACTACTGTGGCCTTTTAGCTCGTCGGTCATTCAATATAACGTGTATATTGAAAAAAAAAACAGATCCGACGATATTTGAAATTGAAATTTGCTATACCCGTATAAATCAAATTGAAATGTCTGTCCGTAATATCGAAATAACTGGCTTCTGTTAAGCTCAGGGGGTTATTTGCATGCTATTAAGACATGAACAACCATTTTTAAAACTTCTCTCTGTCTGTCTGTCTACCTGTCCGGGATAATCTTCGGAATGGTTGAACCGGTTCTGACGAAACTTTGCGAATATGTAAAGAGCAACGCCACGAGTGATCTAGATAATATTTTTAAATTTTTTTAAATAGAAAATCTGGTAAAGTAAAATTACTTTATCAGTATTTCAATTTAATTTTTTTATCAAAAACCAAAATTGGTTGGAATATCTCATAAACCATAATAGATAAAAGAAATTTCAAGATTTTGTTACTTCAACACTATTTAACAACAAAGCGGTACTAAGTAGCGGTACTACCATTTTTACATGATAAAAATATAATGAAAAATATGTAGGTAATATTTGCCCATTTCGCACATAGTTTACGTGATAATAGCAAAAAGAAAACTCATTTTATAGTGGTTATTCGATAATAAATCATCGAATAACCACTATAAACTGAGTTACAAAAAGATCACTAGGTATTTTAGCATCTGCAGGATAAAGTCGCGAGTAAAACTAGTTTAAAATATTATAATAATTAATACTTATATTTAATTATTACAATTTATATAGAGTAAAACTAGTATAAGTCGTAATAATTAAATATAAGTATTCAATTATTATAATTATTTTGTTAAATAATTTTGATGATATAATTAAAATGAGGCTTGTCACGGATGGAGGAAGCCAACCATGTTATGGCGTCGTTAGTGAATCCAGGAGGTAGAAATCCTTTTCGCTTTTCCTATTTTAGTGGTAGGTACCACTCCATTACCTATTTCTGCCACTAAATAGCATTGCGTGCATTGCTGTGTTCCGCTAGGAAGGTTATAGAGAGCCAATATAATTACTACAGTACATCCTAAGATGGAAAGACTAATCCTCAGAGGTGACAACGTATCCTTCATTGTTTGGAATTGACGAGTACATCCTTAGATGGAAAGACACATCCTCAAAGATGATAACAAATATGTAGCATTCTTTTTTTGAAATTGGATGCAGGTAACCATGGATTGCAGTAACCACTTACTATTAGGTGGTCAGCTGTCAGCAAGTTTGTCACATTTGAAAAAAATCAGTTTCTTCCTTCTAAGTATCGTGAAAGACGATTATGGATAATGCAAAAAAGTTAATAGCTTCCGATACATACATAGAGATACATTCCGAGGCGTACCATCTAGTTTAATAAAGATACCAAATACTCATATTACACTCAATACTTCATCATCAGACTAAAAGCCACGTGAAAGTTGCGCTTTACAACGGAACAGGGTAGTTTCTGTATTTAGATTTAGATGAAAAGTAGAAGATGGAGGATGTGAGTGCCTCAAATTTTTGCATGCATTTGCAAAAATTGTCTAAGTTAAAAAACTCCATAGTGCCAAAAATCTCCATTTTTGGCCATTAATTAAAACGAAATAAAATCTCAAAGCTACAATTGAAATAAAGTTGTAATTTGTCAGTTGTTCTTAGAGATAGTACGGTATTAATTTAGCTCCCATTTTAACGAAGTTGTCCTGAGCGAGCTTCGTCATCCATCAAGTGAAGTACGTACAGTTTCTCGATGAAGTAGCACTCCGTGAATTCAAGGGCTACAGAAGGCAACGAGACAACTGACAAGCAATAACAAGTTTTCTTATTTTTAAACAATCGCAATTTTATATAAATTCATGTTTACTATTCCGTATTTATTTCATTTAAAGTTGAGGAATTTTGAATGAAACTTTCTTTGGAACGGTAACAAGAAGTCATATCACTCTAGTACACTACTAGAGTAGCATTTGCAATTTTATATATTTAAGTAGTAGAACAGACATTTATCTGTATTATGGCTGCAGCACTAATGACTTAGCCAAAATACCAACGTATAATATAATATCACGCCTCCGTGGCGTAGTGGCTTAGCAATTGAGTTGCTGCGCTAAGGGCCGTGGGTTCGAATCCCGCACGGAACAAGTTTTTGTATGGCCTACAAATATGTAATTGTTCCGGGTCTGGATGTTTGTCCTTGTGCAATTTATGTTTGTAAACTGCCCCACGATACAGGAGAAAATCCTAGTGTGGAGGTAACGTTTTTTAAAAAAAAAAAAATGGTAAGTGACGAGAACGACCACTTTTACTGCTAACGTCCATCTTAGTCTTTACGTTTGCCTGCGTTTTGATTTATCGAGGATAGACATAGGTGTGAAGAAGTCGCAGCATCTACTTTCTAAAACTTGGTGACTTTATGGTTATAGCCCCATCTTTTTTTTTTATAGGATAAGGGTGACAAACGAGCACACAGTCCACGTGATGGTAAGTGGTTGCTGCGGCCCATAGACATCTACATCTATCCTCCATTACGAATCAAAATACAGATGCGTTGTCATCCGTGAGGACTAAGATGGAATGCCTCTTTTCCAGTAAAAAGGGTTTCCGGTTCTCTACACTCACCATACGAAACACAGCAGCGTTAAGCTGCTATTTTACACTGGTATTCTGTGAGAGCGTGATCCTTCTACGGTCGAGCTGACCTATTCGTGCTACAATTATACCAGTAATATAGGCTCTACCACGTAAATCTATCAAAGTTCACTTTAAAAACAATTGTTTTTGTCAGATGTTAGCGTTTTTCCAGTTTGAATTAAAATTTTAGCTCTTAATGAAAACCCAATTATTATGCCACTATATAATATAGAAACGTAGCGTTATAGTGTTGTGTTGGCGTACTTGAAACCTTCAACCAATTTCGTCACGCTGTTATAGTAAGAGGCGACTTTAGAAACTTTGTGAACTCGAAAATACTATATGAAAATACATAGACTGGCGATGAAAAGTGGCAAAGGTGAGAGACGTTCAATATTGTGAACACTATTCCGCCTGTCAAGCGTAGTAATTTCATCAAATCCTCCCACAAATAGGAGAGGAAGAATGGGAGAAATCCCGTAAAGAACTGTTATGGACTGGTGACTGTGAATAAAATGACAAACAAGCATGTAGTCCTCCTAATGGCAAGTGCCTTCTGGAATATTACCCTCAGACACCAAAAGCCTTATTAATAAAACAAAGTGCGCAGGTAGTTGCCTCTCAGGGGATTAACCTCTTTCTATTTATACCGGAAGCTAGAGGATCTATTTTCGTTGCTGTTTGTAGTGTTGTATCTCGCTGTCAATTCGTACACACTTACTTCAAACTCTTTTAAACTCCTGGGCAGGATGAGATCTTCAAACACAAGCCAATCTCCAGCAAAAAAAAATCATCAAGTCGAAAATCTTATCCTATTTTATGTAAATTGCAAGGTGGCAAGACTCCTTTTTTGCCTAGGAGTCTGTCTGGGTAGATATCATCCTCTTACATATTTCTGCCTCCAAACTCTAGACATAAAACCACAATTGCGCAAAGAGAGACCTAAGTCCTCCTATGCGTATACTACAACTCGTCTGGCCAACACTACTGCTATGCATGCCAAAGGGTATTTAAGACCAAATTCCGTCTAGCGAGCCATATCAGAGCACATTGTAATAGGCAAAATCCATAGTTCCTTGGGTCGCCGTCATTGAAATCGATGGAGAACTATGTATGATATTTCTGACGCTTATAGCAGTTCATGCACTGGTGTGTTTTGGTCTGAAGAGTATAGGAACCAGTATGACTGTGAGGCATTATTTTTTCCATTCCATCTTAGTCCTCAAAGGTGACAACGCTTCTATAGCCTTTTTCGTTTGAAGTTGGCTACAGGTGTCCATGGATTAAAGAAGCCATTTACTCCGTCGCATCAGATAGACTGTAAGTTGGTTTTCTCTTCAGTTTTATAAAAATGTTAATGTACATTGTACATACGTCATGTACAATAAATTTCTCTACAAATGGGAGATTAAATAAAACCATAAAATTAGCTTTTCCTCAAGTTTTTAACATAAATGCAAAGGTAATATTGAAAAGTTGAGTAACATGCTCCGTGAAATTGCCTAACCTTTACGTCTTTAAACACAAGCTCCAAACTATCGTTGACCTGCTTAAAGTTTCCAATTAAAGAACGCAAAAATTTGTTTTACTTTTTGCACTTAAAACCGCATCGAAGTTTTAGCTTTCGTTACATATGAAATGGTTCCCATTCCACATTCTATGTATTTTAAAATATACGAGTAATGCTTGTATATTTAAAATAAGTTTTTAATAAATTAAGCTATGTATTTAACTAGGCTATCACTGCTATATTTAGTCGTGGGTTTAAACTAAAATCTGTTTTACGAAATAAATCCCGCGGAAGTGTGCGAACTAAAATGTAAAGTATGGAAATTGACAGCAATGTCAAATTTCACGAAGCCTGTGGCGCCGCGTAGCGGCTAATGGATTTCTTTAGATAGTATCTATTGTAATAAGACGGTTGCTTAAGTATACGTTTGACGTTGTATTGAGTTAGAGGCTTAAAAGTATAAAGACATAGTACAATGTCCGCTTTATTCTTTATAAATATTTAAATCTCCCGAGAATAACTCCTTCTTCTATTTCTCCTAAGGCAAGGCGTTACTTCCTTCACGGCTCCCATTACCTGGATAACAGACCCCCCGAGGCTGTTACGCAGAAGCTATACTAGGCCAAAGACGGACCAAGCGGATCGCATTTTGAATGGAATAGGTAAAGTGGGCTGCGCATAATAATACAAACACTCTTGCAGCCACGCCACCGTCTCATCAGCTGTATGGATCTGCCAGAGTCACGGAGGAAAGGATTATATACTTCAATATAAACGCGTATACTACGCGCGCACGATTAAATAAAATGTAATGTGCTCTTCGCAATGTGCACTTACTTCAAGAGCTTTATATAGTTGTAACCTTAATATTCCTTAAAATAAATAAAATAATAACTTTAGTAAGTGAATTTGTGATAGAACCACGCTACAGCTGTAAAACGGCTGAAGTACGAATTGGTCGGTTTGACGGCGGAAGAAGCAAGGTCTGTCAAGCTAGCAGTTAGCAGAAACCAATGAAATATGTACCTACGGGAATTGTAGCTAAATAAATGATCGTTAGTTGTCAAAGACCGATTTTGTAGGTCAAACCGGTTCTATAAAAACAAGTTACTGCTATCTTTATAGCATGCTAGCAGTAAAATAATGAAGTCAATGATAATTGAATTAAATAATAGGTTAAAATTGTTAGCTAATTTGTTGTTGCAGAACATTTTAAGTTGGACCTGGCAACCGGTAGCTAACTATTAGTTTCCATGCTACTTTAGCATGCGGTTTTTATATGCAAGATGCAGTGCAGTAGATCTTTTTGCTAGTTAAAAATGGCATTAAGGAATTAGAAACAAAAATCGTTTGGCAAGCAACCGGTAGCTGACTACCAGTGTCCGTTCTCCTGAGGACAGCGTAAAATAGCAGCTTAATGCTGCTGTGTTTCGTTTGGCGAGTGTAGAGAACCGGAGACCCTTTTTACTGGAAAAGAGGTATTCCATCTTAGTCTTCACGGGCAACAACGCATCTGCATTTTGATTCTTTATTGAGGATAGATGTATATGTCTATGGATCGCAGCAACCACTTACTATCAGGTGGACTATGTGCTCATTTGTCACCCTATCCTATAAAAAAAATGTAGCATGCGGTTTACATACGCAAAATGCGGCTATAGATTTTGTTGCTAGTCAGAAAAAAAGCCTACAACAAAATAGAAACGAAAAATCGGCTACAGTACTGCAGCTAGTTCTATTTCTCTTGGATATTTAAAAAAATATATTTTAAGTTTTAACACATTCCCATATTTTTCTAGTCAGTGCATATCATTCGCTACCTCTTAACTATAAAAAAATATTTATTATTACTATCTTAGTACGCTATAATTTCAAGGTTGAAAGAATTTAGTGTTATAAACCTTAAGAATAATTTTAGACACATTCTCTCAAAATATGTATTAATACATTATATATCTGCGATATATGACAAGATCCAAAGACCACTGAGCGTCTGTTTAAACATAATGATGACTAATGAGTCATAATTAATGTAATAATTAAGGGTCGTTAGTTATAATAATGACGTACATTACTGTCAGAATCTGCCTAATTGGGTGCTTTCTTATAATATAATGCCCGTATGTACTCCCGATATTTGAATTAACTGAATTTAAATATCATTTAATAATTGCCTAATAACATTAACATATATATGCTAAGAAGTAAAAAAAGTGATTTTAACTTATTTTGAAATTCCAACATTTCGAATGCTTTGCAGTTTGCAGAACTGAAGAATGGGACGGATAAACTTTTGGTCAATTATGATTCGTATTTTTCAAAATTGAATTTTTTTGTCGAAATTGAACTTACCAGTAATAATAATGACATTTGTTGTTCCGAGATTTTAATACACAATGCTGACAAAGATCGCAACTGTAGTCTACTCTAGTAAAGATCTAATATACTAATAATAAAAAACTTAAGGTCGGAATTCGACCGTACCTCATTAAATTTTTAAGTTTGTATATTAGGCAAGCTGTATTTCACTTTCAACTGCGCATTATTACTTAACTAGCGATTCGCCCCGGCTTCGCACAGGTGATTTCTGAACCTCGACAACAGCGCCTCCTATCGGGCCCAATTTTGAGTCTAAACCATTATCGAATCAACTTAATCACACACACACAATTTCATCAAAAGCCGTTTAGGTGGAGTATAACATATAAAAGTTTAATTTATTTTTTATTTTTAACGTCCCCGCACTGCCCATTGTGGGTGGAATTTCATAAAATCCGTTCTTGGCAATTTTTAACATGCCAAAAAGAATATTCTGGTCAAATTTTATACCTATAAGAGCTTATAGTATGAATATGTAAATTGACAGTCAGGCGTTACTTTGCGGATATCCATTACGATAAAGTTGGAAAAATTTACTTTGCCAATATCCGTTCAGTGAACAAACATTTGTTTGTTCATTCAGCAGTGCAACATTACTATATTATTTTTTAATATCTCCAACTGCTTCAGCACACACAGTCGCAGCCCTTTATTACAAGTATGTAAGACTTTAAAGGAGTGGTCGTTGGTTAGGTTGTGCCCAGTGTCCAAGAGATAAACATAACATAACATAAACACTCACGCCTGTCACCCAGAGGGGTAGGCAGAGATTATGGACTTCCATTTGGCACGATCCTGACAAACCTCTCTCGCCTCCTCCATATCCATATACCTACGCATACACGCTCGTCGGTTAAGCGTACTCTTAATTTGGCCCATTTTCAATATATCGTCAAGTTGGTCGATAAATTTTCGCCTAGAGCGTCCTTCCCGACTCTGCCGTTCACCAAGAGATGTTTAGCAAAATTGGATTTATCGGGATTGCAATGCCTGTACGCGGCTAAATGCTCTTTGTAACGTGTCTCGAAGTTGCGTCCAGTCCGACCCACGTAAACGGCGTGGCATTCGTCACAAACAAGTTTGTAAACACCCGACTTTTGACGAATATCTAACATATCTTTATTATTACAGATATTCCTAAGAGAATTGTTTGTTTTCAACGCAACGTAAACGGCGCTCTGTTGCTATTTTTTCAGATATGGAGCCTAAGTAGGTCAAAATAGCTCACATATCATCGGAAATAGTTTTGTTTCATACAGAAATTTTCATGGATAATTTCGAAAAACAACATATAGTTGTCAATCAAAATATACAAATAATAAAATTGTAAAATTCAAAGTGAGTCGTTTTTTGTGCCGGTCAGTGTATATATAGATAAATAAAACACAGATTACTCATAAACAAAATATAAAATATACGCTTATTTGCATTGACAATTACTTCACAGTACTCCATGTGGGGCCGAACCTGCGCCTTGTAAAGTTGCAAGCGGTGTGTCGGCATGAAATACTGTCCCGCTCTGTTGAGCACGCCAAGCTTTTTAGAGGCCAATTTGGCCTTCTCTTCCAAGTGACCACGAAACTGCACATCACTCGATATGTCGAAACCGAGGATTCCGATACTGGCTGAGGCAACAAGGGGAGTGCCTTGAAACTGAATAGATATGACAAAAGGGTTCTTTTTAGTGGTAAACGCGCAAACTTGTGTCTTCTGGGGATTGAACTGGACTAGATTTAGTCGCCACCAGTTTGAGACTTTGTTCAACAAAGTCTCGACTTCAGACACAAGTTTGTTCCGGTACCCGGCGACGTTTTCCCGAGAAATATTGGCACGGCCGGTGTATAAAGCATCACCAGTGCTGTCGTCTGCATAGCAATGAAGTTTATGGGTTTGCAACATTGCACGCAGCCTTGTGGAACACCAGCGTTAATAGGCTTGTAATCGGAGCATGCACCGTCTACTACGACCTTGATGGTCCGATCTGCAAGAAAGCTGGTGATCCAATTACACAATTTCTCGGGAAACCCATAGGAAGGGAGCTTCGAAAGAAGCGCTTTGTGCCAAACCCGATCGAAGGCCTTCGCTATGTCCAAACTAACGGCCAACGTCTATGAGTTAGGTAACCTAGAAGATCACCAGCTGAGCGACCTCAACGGAAACCGTACTGGCGGTCACTAATCAGCTGTTAATCCTTAAGGTACCGCATGAGCTGGCAGTTAATAATAGTTTCCATTACTTTGGAGAACAAGGAGGTGATAGCGATAGGCCTGTAGTTGGACGGATCTGAGCGGTCACCTTTTTTAGGGATCGGATGCACCAAAGCTGTCTTCCATGAGTTCGGGACTACGCCTAAGGAGTAGGAGTACCGGAAAAGACGAGTTAAAACCGGTGCCAACTCCGGAGCACACGTCTTCAGCACAATAGGTGGAACTCCATCAGGCCCACTCGACTTGTTGACGTCCAGGGAGAGGAGTGCTTTATGCACCGAGCGCTGTGTAAACAGCACTTTCTGCATGGAGCACTCACACACCCGTCATCGAGAGTCGAGTTGGAAGCAAAAAGAGAGCATGGAGATCGGCTTTCTCCTTTGCGTCATGGGCCAGTGAGTCGTCCACCCTGTGCAGAGATGGCAGAGATGGCTGACAGAAGTTCCCTTGGACAGCCTTGGCGAGATACCAGAATGCACGTGTTCTCGAAGGGAGGCGAACTAGTTTCTTGCCAATTCTGCCGATGTGCTCTGACTTTGCCTTGGCAATGACGCTTTTGAAGGACCTAAAGGCGGAATTATACTTCTTTTTAAGAGCGCTGGCGTTTATATCCCGGGACGTTGATGCGTCAGCCCAGGCCCGGTAGCACTCCTGCTTACAGCGTGATGCAATTTTACAGAAGTGACCAAACCATGGCTGAGTTCTGCCTCTGATAGGCACCACAGATGATGGAATAAATAATTCCATTCCCTGAAGCACCACATCAGCGACAGAATCAGCAACAACGTTGGGATCATCCGGCGAGAAGCAAACCCGCCCCAAGGGTAGGATGCAAAAAGACCGCATCCCATCCCAATCGGCCGACCTATAGTGCCAAACACGGCGGCGAGCTGCAGATCGCAACTGCGATGGGAGCGTGGTGGCACCGTACTCGGATCAGACAATGGTCCGAAAAGCCAAGACACAACACACACAGCAGGAAGATACATGGTCCTCCACATCTGGGATCCGTGTAGGCGAAGTAACCAGTTGTGTCAGACCATATGCCAAGGCAAAGTCATAAACAGATCTACCCCCATGATTGGTTAGACGGGAACCAAGCCATTCAGCGTGGTGGGCGTTAAAATCACCAAGCATCACGATCTCTGCGGAAGGGACCTGTTATAGCACGGAGTCTGCAGCCATTTGGACGAGGTCGATGAGTCGGTCTGTGTCGGTATTACCGCTATGGGACTTTTAAAGGCACCCGTAGACGCGGGGATGGTCGTCGCTGTCTACGCGCAGCCATAGGATGGACAGGTCCGTACCTTCAAGACTGCCGAGGCGTCGAAAACAGATGTCCTCTCTGACGTACACGCAAACTCCAGCCCGGGGCACAAAGGAGTGTTCTAATTTGTACCCCGGGTAGGAAAGATATGAAGTATCAGCCGGAGAGGACACCTGCGTCTCGGTCAGAAAGAGCAAGGCCGGCTTTGCCGTCTCCAGTTGCTAGTGGACGGCGTTAAGGTTTGAATGAAGTCCCCTGATATTGCAGAAATTCACGGAAAGCGTGGCATGGGTCGCCTTTGTCTATTTGCTCCGCTTCCCCCGAGCAGGTTTCGTCTTGAGCGGAATTTGGCCACCCCAGAATACGCGGGGCAGTCTGAGCACCCACGCTCAGAAGAAGTAGGGTAGCTTGGGCGTGGATGCTCAACGAGGGATTCTCCAGGGATGCTGGTACCCTCCTGGGGTAGTCTTCCATTTAATTTCGCTACCATGTTGATGGGGGTGGGCCTCCGGCCACCTGCACTCACCAGGCGAAATGCAGAAGTAAACTTCTACTTTACGCTGGTATTCTGTGAGGTCATGGTACCACCCCGGTTCGAGCCGGCCCATCTGTGCGACAGCAAAAGCTGCCGCGTGGCTCTACCACTGTTAAACACCACCAACTGATACACCTGATGATAAGTGGATGCTGTGGCCCATAAACATCTACATTTATCCTCGATTAAGAATCAAAATGCAGATGCGTTATCACCCCTGAGGACTAAGATGGAGTGCCTCGTGTCCAGTAAAAAGTGTGTCCAGTAGAACTAGAGTGACTGACATAGCCCAACGGATTAGTAAGCTGAAGTGGCAACTTAGCTCGAAGAACCGATAACCGATGGGAAAAAAATTCTCAAGTGGCAGCCTCGTACCGGTAGGCGAAGTAGGGCATACTGGTACGCCCCCTAGATCGAGTGACACACTTTGTCACTGGTAAACTGTGTCACTGGTGGTGTGAAACTGGTAAGACAAGAAGTCTATGGATGCAGGTGGCTCAGGACCGTGCTTTGTGGCATTCCTTTGGGGAGGCCTATGTTAAGCAGTGGACTTGTGAAGGGCTGTAATGATGATGATGATACATTAAATATACTAACATAAATAAATAATACATTAATAAATAAAAGCCCAACGAGATGGAAGCCCTCGGCAGGGAGATCAAACGACCGAGGGTTAGAGGGAAAGGCAATAAAACCGGCGGACGATGCGGGTGGTATCAAGGGGCACCGCCTTCTGCATTTGAGCCAGGAGCGTTCCGTCACGGAGTCCCAGTCGGCTCAGATGACCTGAGAGGCTGATCGGGATTAGCTCGTTCGCAGAGACGACTACAGGATTAATTTCGGTTGGTAGACCACCTCACATGTCGATCACCTTGTGTGCCAGGTTCAGATATTTTGTTTCTTAATCTGTTTCGGTTTTCATGAGGTTCTCGTCATACGGAATGGTAATGTCGATCAAAAATATCCTTGATTGTACCTGGTCCAACAGCACAATATCAGGCTTATTCGTAAGAATAGTCCTGTGTGATGATGACCCGGTCCCAGTAGAGACCGGCGCGGTCATTTTCGAGTACGGCTTTCAGCGAGTACTTATAATAAGGCAGTTTCCAATCCACGAGACCGTATTTCAGAGCGAGCTCCTGGTGTAAAATCCTGGCTACTAGATTGTGTCTGTGCAAGTACTCAGAGTTATAAAGAGCCGAACAACCGGAGATGACATGCCTTAGTAACTCACCTGGATGGCAAGCTCGACAGATGTCGACGGCGCCATCCTTTAGGAACTCCTGACGACAGTTATGCGTTTGACATTAGCGGTATGAAAGTACTTTATTTTATTTTATTTAATGTATTTGCAACACATATTGAATATAAATTTTGGCTTCCTGAACTTCATCTCCGTATAAACTTTAACTATACCTCCTCCGTACGAGCAATATTTTAAGCATATTTATTTTAGCATATTTTAGGGTACAAAGTTTACTCTTGACGTATTAATACTATATAAAGATAAAATACCACTAACATTATCGAACGTTTCATTGGTATTATTATTATTACATGTACCCTATTGAAACTCCGCAGAAAAAACGGATCTAACCGAAAAACCTTACTCTCCTTCTGTGGTAATCAGACAACGCGAGTTTTAGGCGAAGAATTTGTACTCACGCGTGCATGCGAGAGTGCATGCGTGCGTTCGTGCGTGTTTATGTCTATGTGTTATATACACATAGACATACACACACACGCACGTATGTGTTGTGTATCATGATGGATTGCAACCTCAGATTGCAACAATACTTTTTCCAAGTATTCATGAGCATTGACAATGTTTAAGACTTTAAGACGTAGTAGTTGTTAGTAGCAGTAGTAGTCTAGACACTTAAAGCCAATTTTAGTTTCAATTGATATCAAATATCAACAACTTATTTTATGCCGACGGCTTCTTACCAAGAATTATTACTTAAAAGATTTGCCCATACTGGTCTGCAGTATAAACAAAGAATTAAGATACATATTTTTGGTTTGAGGGTTCATCATTTACACCATCACAGTCCGTCAATCAACAAGATGCATGCAGGTGAGGTTGTCATTTAGAGAAAAGTATGGCATGTTCCCCTTTACACCCCAAAATAAATTCAATTAATATTTTCAATTAGTTTATAAAAATGATTTACGAGTCAAAATGATTTAGATATCTTTTTAATCCATTTCAATTTAATGGATTTGAAAGGAATTAATTAATATAATTAGTTTTCACATTGATTTAATTTAGAGACAGATTACGGCGGCATTTCGATATGGAAGAATTTTATTCATTTTCTCTTAATAGTTTTTAAAAGTCTTCTAAAGATATACAGACCTCGTATTACTTAAAGTAAGGTTTAACACAACATTGCTTTTATAACGCGAGGGAATACTAAATCTTCGTTTTTCATTTCAGAGTAAATTGACAACTATAAGGCACTGCGCCTAGACACTTTTGCGTCTTGTGGGGTACAAGTTACCAATGAATATTTTATTTTCTGTAATCAATTTCCATTCCTTGCGCAGATAAAGACACTTTTTGTGTCCAGTTGCTTCCACTTGACACATACCGACCGCCAATCAAAAAGTGTTCGGTGTAGGTAACAGGAAACTTTAAGTCGTGAGTTGAAGATACAAGCAACACGTGGTTGATTTGCCTGTAAATATTGACGGCGACGACGTCTACGTCAACGTGTAGTCAACACAACAAGCAAAGGTAATGTTCCTCTATCGACATCCAAGGTGAAACTTACGGAAAACAAGCAATGAATTGTTACCAGTGTCCAGAAGTAGCAACTGGCGACTGTGTCCGAATGCCGCTACCGGACACAGCAACTACGGTTTCCTGTGATGGTGTGCCGTGTCGGTAACAAAAGTGTCCACGTTTGCGCAGCGCCTAAATCTTAAACTACATAGAAATAATATTGATACATTTTAAAACTATAATATTTTTTTATTGTAAGTATTTAGAGTATTAAATATATAAATTGGTATATCCCTTGTTCTTCTTTTTGGTCTGCCTCGTTAGTCTAGTCATTGCAGATCATGAGGTCCCGGGTTCGAATCCCAGGTCGGGCCAAAAATCAGTTAATTGGGTTTTTCTGTCAAGAAATTCTCAGTAGCAGCCAGAAGTCAGAAAGAGGGCGGTGATTCACCCCCGTGCCTCGGAAAGCACGTAAAGCCGTCCGTACTGCGCCTGATCTCTCTCCGGTCGTGACGGATTACCGTCCCATCGGACTATGAGAGTGAGGGAATAGAGAGTGCACCTGTGCCTGCGCATACACTTGGACACTATAATCCTGTCTTGCGCAAATGGCTAGTGTCCGTTGAGACTGGCCGCCGTGACCGAAATTTGGTCTGGAGGACATTATGTTCTTCTTCATCAGCTCGTAAAAGTTCACTGCTGGGCATGGGCCTCTCCCGTTGTAGGAAGGATTTGCTTTTGTTGTCGCGCTTGACAGGCGGTTTTGATGATCGCAGTACTAGGCTTCTTGCACCTTTAAGGCTGCTGCCCATCATCGGTCTGCATATTTTATATTTGGTGTAAATGAAGTAGAGTTAAATACGGAAATGTATCGAAAAAAATTCTAGCATTTCCCAGAGTCACCTTTTACAATATCCGCGAGACGAAAACTCTATTAGTTTTTATTCAACGTCATTTATTTTCTTACTATTTATTTAACGTTTTTACCATATTTAACGATATTAATAAATTCACCCGCACCCAGAGGGGGAAAAGTGGACGTTACGCTTGTCTCATATATAGAGAACCTTAATTTTATTCACCTGATGTTTAATTATTTTTGTTTCAGTCAGTTTTTCAGAAAGATCCTTTAAAATGCCTTAGGCTTTTCTATTAATTCAGGTTTCGTTATATAACTTTTTTTTTATAGAATAAGGGTGACAAATGAGCACACAGTCCACCTGATGGTAAGTGGTTGCTGTGGCCCATAGACATCTATATCTATCTTCATTTGCGAATTTAAATGCAGATGCGTTGTCAGCCGTGAGGACTAAGATAGAATGCCTCTTTTCCAGTAAAAGGGTCTCCGGTTCTCTACACTCACCATCCGAAACACATCAGCATTAAGCCGCTATTTTACGCTGGTATTCTATGAGAGCGTGGTCTTTCCCGGTCGAGCCGACCCATTCGTGCTACAACTATACTATTAATATAGCTGCAGCATGGCTCTACCACGTAAAAATAAACATTTTAACAAGTCTTTAAAATTTGTTAAAATGGCAACTTGAGAGATAATATTATCACTGTATTAACATGTAAGTAAGACATGGATGATAATAACCCCTGGGAAAGGGAGATAACTAAAAGTGTTAGGCAAATTTTTGTAAACTCTGATAGCATGACATTTTATATATACATGTATATCTAGCTTGCATTAAGCAGTTGGCAGTGAACTTCTGTAGACAAAACTTGAGTTAATGGTGAAATATTGTGGATGCCGTTTGACAAAAACACAAAATTCCCATATGTACATGCAAGCCAGAGGCAGTATATGAAATTTGTGAAACAAATTTTTGTAACTATCTAAAGACCAAGTTCCACAAATGGCCCTTACACTTCTTTTGAACCCGAAAGACATTTCTAACCTCAATCGAGTCACCCCACAACAAGAGGCCGTACGAGAGCACTGAGGATACATATCCGTGGTGAGCACTCAGTGCCGCTTCGGTAGACACTTTCAACCGTAACTTTTTTATGGTATAAACAAATTTGTCAAGCTTATCGCATACATACTCTATATGTATCTTCCAGTCACTGTGTCTGTCAACCATTGATCCTAAAATTTTTGTTTTTAACTAACTTATATGAGATGGTTCTAATACCAGTTTTTGAGGCCATTAGATCTTGTATTAAGAACTAGAACTGTTTTTAATCTTATACAACAAAAAGAGTTAAAAGAGATTGAATCAACTAATATTTGCCTATTAACTAGAAATAATTCTCTAAAAATCTAATAAAATTTAGTTGCCAGTCACCTAAGAAATAATTTATTTCATGTAATTACTTTAAAAATAATAAAAGAAATGTCAATATAGTGTAATGGATGTTCAACCCCTACTCTTTAAAAAGAGGTCGTTAAAATCAAGCGTGGAATATTGCCGATGGCAGGTCGTGTCAGCAATATCGGTCTTGAAGAATCGGCTAGAGCTTTTCATAAAAATATTAAATTTATATTGCTACTTTGACTTCAATGAAGATCGGCGATTAATTAAAAACATTACGATTTCTTATATTTAAGCGAATACTACACATTAAATGAAAGTAATTTTACGGATTCTAGCGCGTTTAATTTTAACTTTTTAATTCCCGACGTTTTGGGTGCTTTATAGCACCTATGGTCACGGGGGGACTGGGGTGTTTGACGTCCCGATGTCATAGTGAGCCCAGGCACCTTCAGCTTTTGAATATTCATTTTTGGTCCGATCTACGCAGAACGAGCTCTTGAATCTTGAAGTCTTGTTGTGGATATGCTTGGGTTTGGACTTAATTTTATTAATTATAGGATCTCTATTGAAATTAAGATGTTTTTTAATTACAATAGCCTCGCGAGTCATCCCTGGAAGGAATCGGTGTTCTTTTGCAAGGATTTGTGGTCTATCAAATCTGATGTAATGGCGGAGACGATCTTGAAAATGTTCACACACTGTAGACTTTCCGGAGCGTCATCGGGATTCACATCGGCTATATATTCCTTTACACGGGTTTTTACAGGTATTTTTATTTGTCCTATGTAAGAGAAACCTGAAAAAATGTTCTGCATATTGCGAGTTGAATTGATTAAAACTTTCTGCCCATCTCCTGATTTGTTTCCCTCTGTCGCCTCTTACGACACACACGGTAAAATGCTTGAACAGCTGGACGGATTCTGCTCAAATATTGCATAAAAATCGATTATGTTGTGGAATAGGACACCAGCGCCGGCCGCCCCATGGCAGCCCCTTCTCAGGGGAGGACTTCTCCTCCCCATTCTCCTTCTCAGGCAAGGCGCATCAGAAACACAAGACACGCCTTCCTCCACGGCCTCCAACTCCATCTGCGTAACAGGCCCCCCCGAGTCCGATACGCGCAAGCCATGGGGCTAGGAAAATCGAGCGCTAGGTAGCACCCGCTTTCCCGACCCCAGACGACCAAAGAAGGCGGATCTGGTCTTTGGCTCCGCCGCCAACCAAGTTTCGGCCGCGGAGGGTAGGGAGGATACCGACACTCCTCTCCCCCCGCGGCCCCACCACCACCGCATCAACGGTGCGGCCCCGTCAGAGTCGCGGAGCCCACCGACACCCCTCTCGCCGCAGCCCACCGACACACATCCGAAGTGGGCTCGCCAAGCCCACTCGAAGTGGCCACCTCGGGCCACGACTTCACCACGGGCCAGCCAAGGGGTTCCTCTTTGTTCACCGCGGGTGACCAAGCCACGGCTACTAAGCCCCCCCGCCACGACAAGGCGGGAACCCGTTCGGGGGGGGGGGGGCTTTCATTTGTCTATGCCAACGGTTCTAACTTTTGCAACAGATGTGACCAGCCCATTGCTAATTAAGTTTGAAAACACGGACAGCCATGTAACCTTGATTTATCGACGGATTACTCCATTATCAAACTTATTCATTACAGAAACTCCGAGCATAGCTTTTTCCGTTGCTCGCTAAGCGACTTCGAAAAATGTACTTTGAAATTCTTAATTGAAAACATTTGGAATTGATTGTACTGTGTAGGTATCTAATTGTACCAATAATTTATTTCATTTGTACCTCCTAAATTTCTCCCATTAGCGATTTCGAAATACCGCTTATAGAAATGGAAAAGGGAAAATCCTCAAAATTTCTATGTCAAATCTTTCGAATTCTTTATCGAAACTTTTTAAAGGTTTAAGCCTAAACTTATTTATAGTATAGTAGAGAAATAAAAAAAAAACATGCGTGAGTGTCGTGGAACACTCGGTTGGAACGAAGTTCCTTTCGTAATATATTATTATTGATAAACGTATTACATTATTGATTAACAAATACAAATAAATAAATTACTAGCGTATATTAAAATGAAGCGTGATTTAAAATAAAATAATATTTCTTTCATGGCAAGATAAGAAAAAGTGCGAGGGAGATGGATATTATTCCATCTCGCTTCCTTGTAGCCGCCAAGGCCGTCTACACTACGTCAGAAGGGACGTGACGGAAAAATCTTACACTTTTTCTCGTCTAGTCCCCATCTGCCAAATCCGTATCGTCCGATAAAGAACTTCCAATTACTTGCATTTATTGCGACGTATCTGATTAAATGCTATACGACATAATTAAAGGAAATTAGTTTACAACGTGATACTTTTACGGACCTCCACCGTCAAAGCGCGTTTTTCCGGGTAAGAAGATTATAATATAGCTTCATTATGGCTGCAGCATGAATGAGTCTATTTGACTGGGATAGGATCATGCTCTCAGAGTAAAACAGTGTGAAACAACAGAATAATGTATCATTATTCGTTGTTGTGTTTCGTATGGTGAGTATAGAACCGGAGACGCTTGATACTGGAAACGAGGCATCCCATCGTAGTCTTCAGAGGTGACAACGCATCTGCATTTTGATTCTTAATGGAGTATAGATTAGATGTCTATGGGCCACAGCATTCACTTACTATCAGGTGGACTAGGCGCTATATTAACTCTTCATAAAAAAAAAAAAATTTTCTAGTTTGGCAACTACCAATGGATTATGCCAGCGTCAAGTATTTCATGAAAATCACACAGTGTATTCGACTAGTTCCCGTTTCGATAGATACGCTTAACTCTATGTTACGAAGTTACATAAGTAGTTACTTTCGTATGAATTAACATATATAGTTTTAAAAAATTATTGCTAATACAATTGTGGTAAAAGAAATTTATATTATCTTTAAATTCTGCACATGTATTTCAATAATGTTCCCAGTGCATTAGATATGTACATATATTATTTGGTAAGTAGCAAAATTCTGCAGTTTGTTGTAATAGTCACTAACTTATTTACACGCCTTATCATTTTACTTTGAACTCCGAATGTAGTTTTGAAATATTAAATAAGATAAATTATGAAATTTTGAATTTTCTAACTTTAAGGATTTTAAAATTCAAAAAGTGTAGTTATGAGAATTTGTAAAAATATTAGTTATCTTAATAACTTCGGAGTAAAGATTTATGATAGAATTCTAACATTAAATGGAAACCTTTAAAGAACTTGTCGAGTAATTCATCATTCATCATCATTACAGCCTTTCACAAGTCCACTGCTGAACATAGGCCTCACCCAAGGAATGCCACAAAGCACGGTCCTGAGCCACCTGCATCCATCGACTTCCTGCATGTCTTACCAGGTCGTCACTCCATCTAGTGGGGGAACGCCCTACACTTCGTCCGCCGGTACGAGGCCGCCACTCGAGAACCTTTTTTCCCCATCGGTTGTCGGTTCTTCGAGCTATATGGCCGGCCCATTGCCACTTCAGCTTATTAATCCGTTGGGCTATGTCGGTCACTCTGGTTCTACTGCGGATATCCTCATTTCTAAGTTTATCACGCAGAGAAACTCCGAGCATAGCCCTCTCCACAGCTCACTGAGCGACTTTGAGCTTCCTCATCCGGCCAGCAGTGAAGGACCACGTCTCAGTTCCATAGGTCATCACTGGCAACACGCACTGATTGTACAGTCTCGTTTTCTAGTTTTGAGGTATACCTGACAAGAAGATGTGCCGTAATTTCCCGAACGCTGCCCAGCCGAATTGAATCCGTCGATTGACCTCTCGGTCGAAGTTGGACTTACCTTGTCGGACTATTTGTCCCAGGTAAACATACTCGTCAACAACTTCGAGCTTAGTGCTCCCAACAACTACCGGCATAGGTATGCCATGGACGTTATACATGATCTTTGTTTTGTCCATGTTCATTTTAAGGCCTATCCGTTGGGAGGCACTATTGATGTCATTGAGCATAGTGCTTAAGTCCCCAAGCGATTCTGCAATAAGGACTATATCGTCGGCAAATCGAAGGTGAGTGATGTACTCGCTGTTAATACCGTATCCTTTCCAGTCCAGAAGCTTGAAAACGTCTTCCAATGCAGCGGTGAAGAGTTTCGGGGAAACCAGCTTGTTCGGAAGGCTGGAAGTCGTCGAGTCTGCATGCGAGACGATTCGTAATGACTCTCGAAAACAGCACGTAGATGCGGCTCGGAAGGAAAATCGGTCTGTAGTTCTTCAAGAGAGCGTCGAGTAATTAAAATATAATTATTTATACTGTTGGACTTGACACACTTAAAAATTCTCAGTCGAATAAACCTATTACAGTTATCATAATACCGATATATGTATTGTATTAGAAGATAATCATAATTTAAAGATTAAAATTATTGGTACACAGATAACTGTTTAAATTTAAATTAATTTGTTAATGTCTGAGAAACAAACAATGAAAACAACAGGACCGTATAAAGTAAATAGTGTGCGAACAAATTTCACTGTAACAATGTAACCTAGCAGCCTAAAGATTAAGTTCGGAATTTTAGTAATTTATTGCTGAACAAGAATAACAACTTTATGCAATAAGTAGCAGATGAAGTGCAAGTTTTATTGGATTTTAGACGTTCTTTAGAAACAAAGACGCAAGTTTCTCGATTTTTAACGGTTGCAGTTGCTTTATACTTTTCATTTGTTCTGTTTATATGAAATAGTCTCTTGCACATAAACAAGTGGCAACCTCGAACATATAGAAAGTAAAGTGTGGGGCTTTCATCACTAGACTGAGTGACGCTGTGATGATGCATGCTGGGTGTCTGAGGTCAACTTGTTATAAATTCGTTCGGCTTAGTGGAGGGCCCACATTTTCTTAATATTCTGAAGTTAAAAGCATTTTAAACTGTAATGTCCACTTTTTATAGTATAAGGTTGGGTAACAAACGAGCCCATAGACATCTACATCCATCCTCGATTACGAATCAAAATGCAGATGCGTTGTCACCCGTGAGGACTAAGATGGCCTCGTTTCTAGTAAAATGGTCTCCGGTTTTCTACACTCACCATACGAAACACAGCAGCATTGAGCTGCTGTTTTACGCTGGTATTCTGTAGGAGCGTGGTCCGTCCCCGGTCGAGCCGACCCATTCGTGCTACAATTATACTACTAATATAGCTTCAGCATGGCTCTACCACGTAAAAAAAACTGGACATACAATGAGGATTTAAACTGATTGTCACTGGTAAGTGGATTTGGCGATCACAAATCTAGATGTTTCGTTTAGGTATTTTACATTTACCATAAACGCACGAGCTTTGTTGCCTTCCTTGGAAGGACTTAAGCTCAGCTGTGGGCTTGTGAATGGTTGTAATAATGATGATGATATATCGACGAGATGGTTATGTGTATTTTATGAAGAATAATATTGGCAATACAATCAACATTACTAATATTCTCGTTAACCCCTCTAGGTAATCGTAAAATGCTTATGTTAAAAGTGGTTCACGACATTCGTGAAATGCCGACGAATTCTTGAGTTTGCGGTCCGCAAACTACCATTAGGCTTCTGCTGCCGCTGGCTGACTTCCATAGGATGTAACAAAAAATCCCGTCAATTGGTAAATTCTTACGCACATACTAAATGAGCTGCAATGATTTGCAATGGTTTACAGTATACGGTATGGCACTACATCATCCTACTGCAATTAATTTCTCCACGAATAATATAAATTTCTCTGATACTACACTCACGGTGATTTTCTGTATCGCCAAGTATTGCCTTATCAAAAAATGTTAACAGCGAATAAAATAATAATCGGTTCTAGCCACTTGAAAGCGAATTCGGGTTGCTCACATAGAATGAAATTAAAGTGGAGTGCCTAGAGCCGAATTTAATATTGTAATATTGTCCAATCAAAATGGCTTTTCTCTCATAAATGGCTTATTATGACTTTAACCATGCAACAATTAAGTGGTTTAACCTTGTTAAGTTGCACACAGCTGATGGTACGGGTATAAACCAGTGAAGTCCTAAACCAGTTGTAAGTGGGGTTGCTCTCTATCTGGTCGTAAAGTTTCATCACATCAGTTCAGCCATTCCAAAGATTAGCCCGGACAGACATGAAAAATGGTTATTTTTGTCTTATTAGCATGCAAATAAACCCCGGAGCTTAATAGAAGCCAGTCATTTCAATATTAGAGATATGTACTTCAATTTTATTTATATGTATAGATAAACAAAATTAAAGCCTCAGAGGCTTTAATTTTACCCTATTACTAAGGGTATTATGAAGCCATAATTAGTCGGCCGCACTGCCGCATCATCGGTATTAATGTCGGCGAATCGAAATCGGGATGCACGCTTACTATGTAATTTACACGGTAATTAATATAATATGTACATATTAACCATCGTGTAATGGCGATGTAAGAATATCGTCCGTGGATGTCGTAAGAGGTGACAAAGGGAAACAAACCAGGAGATGGGCAGCAGCGTCTTCCTGATAACAACTCAAAATTATAAAAACTGCGGTTGCCAACCCGTCTGCCAAGCGTGGCAACTATGGCAAAATCCCTCTTACGAAGCAGTCTATGGATGAGACCTATGTTCTGCAGTGGACTTTTATAGGTGTAATGATGGAAGGTAGATATTAAATTTCTAGTTGAATATTTGTTACCAAAGAGAATTCATATAAAAGCTTAGCCTAATTTAGTTTTAATTTTCCACTTTAATATATGCCTCATTTTGTGTAAAATTTTATTTGATATTTTAAAACAAGATTTACTCATAATTTAAAATTTCTGCTTCATGCGAATATTTAACTCGATGAAAAAGAAACATCTGAAATTATAACAAGAATTTTAATTTATTTTATAATAAAATTAATTTCCCTAATGCCAAAAGTGCGAATTGTGCCAAGATTTCAATTATAGAAAATTTTATTCATTTGAAAATAAATTGGAATTAATGTTTTGAATAAGAAGATTTCATTAATTACAAAGGTTAAATGTAATAATAATTCTAAAATATTAGGTCCTTACATATGAAATTGGCGTTTTGTACGGAGGAATATAAAGTCAATTTTTGAAAATATATTTAATTAATCAAAGTATGCACCGTTGTTATCTATACACTTTTGCTATCTCATAGGTAGTACATTGATCTCTTTACTAAAAAACCATAGGGGCGAATCAATAAACTCTTTGAAGGCGGTTTGGACTGCCGCATCGGAGTTAATTTTTTCCTTGTAAGTTGTCCAAATTCCGGAAAAATGGTAATCTGTTGGAGCAAGGTCCGGGAGTACGGTGGATGTCACAGACATTCCAATTGTAGCTCATCTAACTTAGTGGTTGTTTGTTGTGCAGTGTGTGGTCTTGCGTTGTCGTGAAGCAGCAGTGGCCTAGAGCGATTTACCAATCTCGGTTGTTTAGCAGCTAGTTCTTCCTTCATGGTTTGCAGTTGCTGACAATAGATATCTGCCGTAATCGTTTGGCCAGGTTTTAGAAAGCTGTAGTGAATGACACCGGCGCTAGTCCACCAAACACTATACACAAGTAACTTTTCTGAGTCAATTTTCGTTTAGGCAGGATTTGGCTGGGTCTCCAGGGTTCAGCCATTGCGACGAGCGCTTCCGATTATCGTACAGTATCCATTTTTCATCACAAGTAATAATTCGATTTAAAATCCTTCATTATTGTGTCGGTTGAGCAAAGTAACACAGCAGTCGACGCGTGTTTGCAAGTTCGATTCACTCAATTCATGAGGTACCCATCGTTCAAGTTTTTTACTTTCCGATTTGCTTCAAGTGGATTAATACAGTTTTATCACTTACCCCGAAGCCTGCAGCTATCTCTGAAGTGCTTTGTGATGGATCCCCTTCCACAATAGCCTTTAATTCTTCATTTTCCACTTTGGTCTCCGGCCGTCCACGTCGGTTCTGGTTCACACAGGTTCACACATTTCGACCTTCAGGTCCACAAGGTTCTGAAGGTCGAAATTTCAGAACGAAAACGTTGAAACCAAAAACGTACCGTGCTTTCTTTTGCTACACCAGCGCCGTACACATCATTAATCCTTCCAGCTGTTTCTGCAGCACTGGTGCCACAGTAGAACTCGTACTCGTAAATATACCGATATTTCATGTTTTCCATTGTGCGGTAATAAGCGACACCAAAGAATAAAATAATGAGGAAAAACAAATGAATGACTGTTTTCAAAACTCAAATGTACCAGCTAAATGAATTTATAAATTTGAATTTGAATTCTTAACCAAAGAGGAGATATTTCAGATCAAAGTGGTCAGTACTACCTAACGCTAATTTCATATGTTTTGAATAGTCTTTTAATTACTATTCCTATTATTATATTTTATAACATGAATGTTAGTCATTCCAGTTTTAGTGTTAATTCTTTACTTCAGCAATAATTAGTTAGTTAAAGTAATATTATATTCGCAAAATATGTCCGTCTGAAGATTTTTTTTGAATAAACATCTCTATAATTTATGGTTAATGGTATAAAAACTTACCTTAAGTGAACTTCAACCAAAATTATACGAGTTGCTGCATCCGTAAGATTTAAAAACTATGTAGTCCGCTTTCTGTCGTACTGCATCATCACACAATTTTAGATATTATTTTGCAAAAATTAAATAATAACTAATTGACTTTTGCACGCCACTGTCAGCCTGCCGTGCCGGCCGGGCGTTTCGATCATTCTTTTTAGAGTAGTGACGAATTTTTTACTCTGCAATTAAGTAGGGGTTTTAATTTAGGGAGGGTTGGGTTCTTAAATCTCTACGGATGCAGCAACTCGTATAATTTTGGTTGAAGTTCACTTAAGGTAAGTTCCATTAACCATAAATTATACTTCGTTGCTGCATCCTAGGAGATTTAAAAACTATGTAGATGTTTAGTGCCCCATTGCAGAGTAATCAAACAAAAAGAACAACTCTATAGAAAAGGATCACCAGTATACTTAATTCAACAATGCATCAAAATTACAATTGTTGTGGAAAACTAATATACATTTTAAATATATTAATTCCAATTACACTTAGGACTAAATCTTTCAGTCCTATTTAATCTTGCATTAAACAAAGCTCTATCTTAACGGCAAGTTTCATAACTTAGTGAAACAAAGAGAACAGCTGGAATAGCCAACTGTAGTTACGCTTTATGTCATCTATGGAGATACCGGCGTGCTTCTCTAACGTGAGGAATAAGCGTTGATATCAATGTCGCTATCCTTAAGGGTTTGTATAATCCAGCGTCTTAAATATTGGACACTGAAATTTTCTAGTAGATTATTAATAATTAAAATTAACATATCTGAACCCAATTCCTTAAGTAAGTCTTTCGTTCTATTCATATAACCAGGAAGAGCTTTCACTGGGCAAACTGGTTGTTCGTGGTAACATGGAATTATCAATTTTGGATTCATCCTATTGGGCGCTAAAGTTTTTAAAGTTCGTCTATAGTACATACCAATGTGAACACTTTTTTCATTGAATGATACATTATTAATTTTGATTAGTGTTAACGTTTGAATACGTTTTCCAGTAGACAACGCGAGCAGGGTTACGATTTTCCTAATATTTATATTTAAATGATTCATTAGAGTTTTTCTTAGAAAGGTAGGATAAAACTAAGTTCAGATCCTATGAATTTTAATATTTAGGTAAATTAGGTCATGTTCTCGAAACACATTATAAAAATCTTCTGACAATAACATTAACATAAGTTTCTGTACGTAATATAATTGAACAAGCTGATCGAAAATAATTTAACGTGCTATATTTAGCACCCCTTTAAAAGTGTAAGTTGTAAGAATTTTTATAAATATATAAACTGAAACATTGAAAACACTTAGTTATTGTTTTTACCAATGGAAAACCATAAATTGTACTCCGTATTATATTTTCGCGTCATGTTATTGGATAACGATTGAATCATTATGTTATACTATCATTATCTAATGATTGTTTGGCAAACGCTTTGCAGATAAAGTTGCGCACACCAGGGTAAGGCTGGGCCACAGAGGTTGCACTGTTCTGGAAGGACTTAGCCAATAAGGTGCTATATATGTCGCCACATCATTAATAATTTTTCCGATGCTCTTTAGTATAATTAAAATGTTTAAAGAATCTGGATCTCGTTTCAACGATACGAATTTTAATAAATTTTCATAAATTCAGACGGAAAATATATCTATTTATGGCTGACCAAGCTTAATCACTTATTTCTCAGAAATAAAATTGTGCAATTCAACTCCGTATCAATATTCGATCACCTCGAGGCTTTGTCAGCTTTCATATAGTCCCGTGACTTTATATATGACGCAAATATGTAAATCTTTCTTCGTTCGCACCACTGCCATATTGCTCGAGTTATATTGTTTAAGTGTGAAACCGTGTTTCCACCCATCCTGTTAATGGCATGACTATGAATTCAATAAAGGTCCAGGAAATTTCCAAGTCTTAACAGGTATAAGACCATTTTATCCTAATTTATCACAAACCTGATAGAAAGAATAACTTCTATTATTGAATTTAAGCACGAGATATGGTCGTCTGCCGTGATCAAAATACGCTATTAATTTATAACTCTTACAACGTAAGACGGGGCTATACACAAGCAGGATGGGAGAGAAGTAAATTCATACAAATTATTATTAAAACGAAATCTTAATTACTTTCTAGAGTATTTATATACTGTAAAAGGTAACCAAAAAATATTTATTTAAGATGAATTGTTGCCATGAATGTATCTTTAGATAATAATTTAGACTGAAGCGACTTCAGTATTAAGAATAAAATTATATGACCCGTAACTTTTAGGAATATGAAATATCAGAGATATATAAATTGACCATTGGAATCCTTGAATGGCACAATTGATCTTGGGCGTTTAAGTTATTTGATCGATTTCAAGATTTCGGTATTAGAAACAGGCGGGTTACCTGGCTCTACGTATTGGGAACATTAATAAATAGTCCTTTACCATGATCAATATTTGGGGATATGTTGTTTAGTCTAACCAATTGTGTAAGAAGCTCGGGGCGCCTTTGAGTATCCCTGTGGACCTGTGACCATAGATTTTCTAGGAGGAGAGAATTGTAATTTTTTGACCTGCAGGTTGCTTTTCCTCTATTGACTTGGACGTTTTGATGTTTTCACTTAAATTGTCACCAAATAGAATTTTTACCCCTACAATACCTTGGAATTACATTAATAAAGCTTCTGTCTAACATTAGAGTATTTAATTGTCAACGGTTCATTGTTTCTTCATGGTAAAGGTCTAATTGTATTTGATTTATCTCTGATATTTATTTAATTAATATCAAATTTGCATATTTCTTTACTTATTAACTCTGACGTTAAATTTGCTAAACCTGCTATACTAAAACCTAGTTGGTTTTGCCTGTTACGATTTGTTGTTGGTTCTGAATTGTCTACTGGCGTTCAATTTTGGCACTTTAGCAAAATGAAAAAAAATATCTAGGATGAGTTTTCTTACAAGCAAGTTCTCCTTATGTTCCTTCACCTACTCCTCTATTAAGATCTTACCCCAACGTTCAGCGACTTCTGCAGTGATCTTCTGCCCACTCCTCCGACGTTTTTACTTCACCAAGGGCTGCCAAGATTTTGGGGAAGCACACTAATCTCGTTTTGGGATGGTGAATATTCACAGACCCCTTCTGAAGACTTTTTAAGGATAGTAGTCTTGGCTGTAAGCTAGAGGGGTGCCGGAGTGGGCGTTTCAATCAATGACCTAGGCCAGCGGCGCTGAGATGCGGCTCTTCCTTTCTGACAGTAACCACTGCCACCATCATGTTCGTGCGCGTCGAACTTTATTTCCTTACACTCGTTACAAGAGTTATATTCAGAATCTTATAGAACAAGGTTGAACCAGTTTATTATTTACTTTCTGGATAACATCACGTGTCACCACATTAAGAAAGCAAGTTTTATATTTCCGGATGACATCACGTGCCACCACTGAGGAAATAATGGTATATAATATATTTAGAAAATAATAAACGAAACAATCCCGATTATTAGCTCTTCACTTTCTGGGTAACATCACGTGTAACCACATTAAGAAAGTAAGTAAATTATTTCCGGATGACATCACGTGCCACCACTGAGGAAATAATGGTATATAATATATTCAGACAATAATAAACGAAAAACAATCCCGATTATAAGCTCTTCACTTTCTGGGTAACATCACGTCACGTGTAACCGCATTAAGAAAGTAAGTAAATTATTTCCGGATGACATCACGTGCCACCACTGAGGAAATAAAATAACTTGAATTTTATTATTTAATATGTATCTGAGATACAAAATCTTTATTTATGTACTGTTTTTTGGCAGACTATATGTACTGAAAGATTATCTTTTTGTCACTTGTTAAAGGCACCATAAATAATAATCATAACATTAATTATTATTTAAAAAGGTTTCAAAACTAACCTTTATTACGGGAACATCTGGCGGTTTTCCGTCAAGGCTTAAACTCCTTTTCCAAACGCCTTATTTTAATTCTAATTTCGCCAGCAGTCTTCTCACTTGTTCTTTTTTTTTCAATTCCACTTAAATTTAACTAAACAAAACTTATTTGTTGCGGCGCACACGCGGATGATGCAACACATAGAAAACGAATGATCGAAACGCTCGGCCGGCACGGCAGGCTGACAGTGGCGTGCAAAAGTCAGTAGACTATCTTTTTATTAGTTATTATTTAATTTTTTGTAAAAATAATATCTAAAATTCGTGTGATGATGCAGTACGACAGAAAGCAGACTACATAGTTTTTAAATCTCCTAGGATGCAGCAACGAAGTATAAATAGGGTGGAGTGTAACAAATATATTATATATGGTAAAAAGCGTAGAATGAATTAGAAAAAGATGAACAAGGAATCGGGGATGAACTCATATGTAATAATAAGGATGTGTCGACAACACGTGGTAGGAGCTATATAACATTGTGGAAAACTAGGTGGTGTAGGCAGAATATATCGTGTGATTTCTTATGACTTCTTATGATAGTTTAGGCCCCCGATAGAGACAGCTATTTTGGCGTGTCTAAAGGATAAAACATATTAATAAAATATTTGTGAATAAGAATTTAATTTATACATGTTAGAGCCACGCTGCAGCTATATTATGGTTGTAGCACGAATGGGTCGGCTTGACCGGGTAGGACCACTCTCTCAGAATACCAGCGTAAAATAGCAGTTTAATGCGGCTGTGTTCGAATGGTGAGTGTAGAGAACCGGAGACCCTTTTTACTGGAAACTAGACATTCCCTCTTAGTCCTTAGGGGTGAAAACAAATCTATATTTTGATTCTTAATCGAGGGTAAATGTAGATGTCTATGGGTAACAGCATCCACTTACTAGATCTTAGGATTTACTTAGGTGGACTGTGTACTTGTTACCTTATTTTATAAAAAATCTAATGTTGTTCTGGGACTTAAAAGTCCCATGATTATGTGGGATATATAACAAAAAAGAATGTGCTAATAACTGTTTGCCTAGCATGTTGTTAAAGGCGACTAATAGAATATTGGGTTAATAACTAATTTTTGGCCTGACAAGGATTTGAACCCAGGATCACATGATCAGTAATCGCGTTTATGCGCCAAAACCACTAGACCAATGAGCATTACAGATGTATCAAGGTACTAATATGTTTATCTTTATTTTTACACAAAGATAAAATAAATCAAGATGAAGGCAACAGTGGGTTCTTAAATATCATCTATCTATTGCACGATCCCTTCCTTATCGTTTTTTAATAGAATTTTGATTTCTCTGTCATGAATAAGGATCGTTAACATTGATGTAATTTCAATGAAATCTAGAGGTATCACAAATTAATATGTAATATCGTATCACGATGGTAGCGATCACCGAATGGTTAGAGGCACACTGAACCTAAACGTTAAGTTGGAGAGGTCACGTCTCATGTAGTCAACGCTCCGTCCCTCGTGCTCTAATCCAAAAACCCGAAACCTTTCAGCTCGAATTACAAAACCGTTTTCAGTGCCTAGTTTGCACTGCAGTGGACGATATGAATGACAAGCTCGTGGAAACTGTCCATGCGGTCGGAGCTAAGTTCTAGCTAAGCCGCAGAAGAGTACAAAAACTCTCCGATTACACACTTAATCTCATGGCTGTTAGACGGGAAATGAAGCTGTAGTTTTATACAGATTTGACAGCATACAGGCAACTGAAAAGACAGATCTCCAAATGCATGCCGCGAGACTTACGAAACTACAGTTATGCGGGCTTTAACAATAAGTGCCATTACTGTCATTATTTAGGGCTTCCGTGGGCTTCCTGCAATAATTTATGCAAGATGAGAATCTAGTCATTTTAAATGACTTTATATTTATATTTTTAAATGACGTTTACACTCAGTACACAGAAATAATTAAATAAATAAAATTTATTATAATTTCCTATTCATATAAATGTCGAGAGTTTTTAAATAGACGAACGCTGGAATTATGCCCACTTCAGGTTAAAAGAATATGCCATAAATTGAGAGAAAGAAAGATGAGGAAGCAATTGTAATCGTAATAATTGAACCCACCGTTCAAATTAGTGGTTGCTTAGATAACCTGGCTAATACTTGGAGGTCCTGGGTTCAAATCAACAGCACCTTAACCTAGTCTTACATTATGTCCATTTGATAAGTAGTTATAGTTAGAAATTAGTTAATCTTAAATTTCCGCCACCATTTAGTTTTTAAGTATGTATTCGCAAATGTTCGTTCGAGTAAAACTCATCTCATGCCCACTTTAAATAGAAAAAGTAAGCGACGTGAACCCTTTGTGGGTGAACTCGGCGAGACTCATTACTGCGACTCGTTTCAATGCGATGCATCAGCTGTTAAAACGTGACTTAAGGGGAACTTCTCTTCTGTTTCAGTGCTAGTTTAATATTATTTAAAAAACAGAATTATAACGAAAGCCTTGCATTTCAATTTTCTGATTCCATTTTTAAATTTTTATGTAAATATTTATGTATTTTATAATTGCAGCTAACAATGCTGTGTTAAAGTATAAAGGTATAGTGTAAAACGTAACGCATATAAAGAAAAAATTGAAAGGTGTGATTTATTTTAATTAACTGTTGCTCTTGTTTTCGATTTATAGTTTGAATTCAGGTGCAGGTCCCATGCACCACACTAGGAATTTTTCTTGTATTATGGAGGTATTTACACACACAGTTCGGACCCAAAAGTTATTTGTAAGCCAAGACTTGTCTTGTGCGAAAATCGAACCGTCAAATGTGGACCGTTACCGATTAATTAGCAACTACGCTAATCATCAGGAAGCTTAGTAGTTACGTCTTTTTCTACGAGGCAGGTGATGGTGGTATATAATATAATATTTAATTATACGAACCTCCGTGAAATAGCCCACCGCACTAATAAAATCATCATCGCCGTCCGTGCTTTACAAAATCGCAAGGATGATTGAAACATTCATGAACGAGGGAGAACAAATGGGTTTGCAAACGAGTATATTATGCGAATAACATATTTTCTGACGGCCCTTCATATGGGCAAAACATTCGCGCAATGTGAGTGACCGGTGTTGAAAGAGCTCAAGCGAATGTGTCCGCTAGTCTTTTGTTCGCCAAAGAAAGATCCGATTTCGTTCCTTCATTCGTTCGCCAGCGTCAAGAGTTAATACAAAAATGATCAATGAATGAATCCAGATTGCTTTTCTTTGTTATTTTTTGTTCAAGAACATTATTTAGTTCTCAAATACACACGATTTTCTACTTGCTATCTTTTGACCCATTGTTGTTCTATAATATTTTTTGGACTTTCGTTGTAGCGCTATGAAATGATATGTTCATTAAATTTGATACGTTTATTTCACTTGTAAACACATGAAAGTTTTCATCTGTCAGCCCGAATGAACATTTTATTTTACGAAATGATACACCTAGAATGAACATTCTAAAATCACTTTTACGGAGACTTTAGAACCCATAATCCCAGACTCAGGAGTTACGGACTAATTACTAAGTCACGCTATTTAAAATAAAATTAAGTTAGAGGCGACAGAGGGAAATTGGAACAGGTAATGGGCAGCAGCATCTTCCTGATAACAACTCAAAATAATTAAAAATTGCTGTTGCCAATCCGCCAGCCAAGCGTGGCAACTATGGCAACAACCTCCCTATGAGGCTATCTATGGTGGAAGGCCTATGTTCAGCAGTGGACTTTTATATGTTGTAATGGATGGATGGATGGATTGGATATCAGGAATTTTGAATGGAGTACTACGACAGTTTTATTCAGTTTTGATTCACTGTCCAACATCTTTAACATAACGTGGTAGTGCCATGCTGCAGCTATATTAGTAGTATAGTTGTAACACGAATGGGTCAGCTCGACCGGGGAAGGACCACGCTCTCACAGAATACCAGCGTAAAATAGCAGCTTAACACATTCAATGCCTTTTAAATAAGTGATTCATTAATTGAGCCCTATTTTAAATAAATAGGTCACCTGGGGCCGTTTTATTTTATTTTATATATAGCTAGTTGAAGATGATCTAAAGCCAAAACCTTGATAGAAAAAAATTCAGGACTGAATATCATGACAAAAAATAACTCACGGCGCCGTGTAGTCGGTGTACAGGATAGCGTATGGCCGTGTACACGGTGCCGTGTGCAGGTTTAATTGTTAACTATTTTAAAATAATATCTTACAGTTCATTTTGAGGGCCAAAAAATAAAACAATTTTTTTATTTTATTAGTTTTATTTAAAAAAATGAGATTATTAATACGAAAAACTTATCATAGTTCTCTTATTCCTTTTGTTACATTATAAAAGTGCAAACCACATCAAACCAAAAACTTATTCGAAAACAAATAAAAAGCTTCTATCAAAAATAAACCAAAGAACTCTGGAAAAACAAATCAATAATCTCCTACTGTTCTCTTATAAAAATGGCAGTAGTGGGTACTTATATATCAAACTTATGAATGAGCTTCGCAAAAACATTCTCACGTATCTTTACCGTTTCTATCTTGGTTAATTTGTGCTCCGTGACCAGTGTCTTCGTTAACACATTTTGTTTACGTAACATCTTCTCAAAATTGAAAGACGGTAATCATACAAATTGATCTTACTCGTTGCAGAAAACTTGTTATATAAATAAAATGAGTTGCTTAGGCTCATTTGCAGTGTATGTATAAATATCTTCTTATACCAGCGCATAGTCTTCCTCTCGCAGGGATAGTAGGACAGCATTTGATCCTGAAGATCAACTCCTGACATAAAGTTGTTGTAGTGCACGATTGCTGAAGGTTTTTCAGTAATTTGTCCTCTTTTATTCGTAACTTCAATCATTTCATTTTCGTGCTCCGTTGTCAAATAAAGCACATATCGCTTATCTCTCCATTTGCCGATGTGTACGTTATTCAAAAATAAAGATTTGTTTTCTCCTTTTTTTAATGTGACTGTGCCAAGTTCGATAGGATTTCCTTTTCGTGTTTTACCAAGGGTACCAGTACAATAAGTTTGACGATCCAACAGTTTTACTGCTAAATCATACGAATTGTAATAATTATCCATGTAAACACTGTGACCAGAATCTAGTTTTTCTTCCAGCAACTTCAGAACAACTTTTGAGTGTGTCCAACTCGGCAGTCTCATCACCTGCACCACCATATATCTGAAATTTTATTACTGTACCATCAGGCTCAGCCAGAACGTACAATTTAACACCATACTTGTGTCTCTTATTTTTGATGAACTGGCGAAACACTGAACGACCACGCCACAACACCATAGATTCATCCAAAGAAAGCTGTTTTCCTGGATAATAAATAGCATTCATTGTGTTGTTGAAATGGTCCATAACTGGACGAATTTTAGCCAGCCTATCTTCATCGCTTGGTTCTGATGTAAAATGTAGACATCGTAAGATTAGCATGAATCGGTTCCGGGACATATATTGACTAAAACAAGATAAATTGAATAACCAATGCTTCTTCCAATAGTCGTTGAGTCTGTTGAGGCGAATTGTACCTGTGTGAAGCAGTAAACCCAAAAATATAATTAATTCTTCGCGGTCTAAATCTTTCCAGTGAGTTATTCTGGATTTTTCGGTTAAACCAGGTTGTCCTAAAACTCTTACTGCATTGAGGTTAGTTTCATGCACAATCATATCCAAATAATCATCGTCCAAAAGTAACCGAAATGCTTCATATGGATTTGATGGAGCTGGAACTAATAACTCTTGAGTTTTAGTAAAATCTATGATCTTCAATGTACCATCGGAAGTCCAATACGAAGTGGCTCCTTGTTGAGATGGCTGCTGGTCCTCAGGTTGTGAAGGTTCATGTCTAGCGGAAAGTGTCGGCGGCGTAGGGGAACTGGCAACGTTTTCATTACGAAGTGTGGGGATTTCCTGAATTGACAAGTTTGGAGTGGGAGCCGATGACCTTAGTAACGATACAGATGGTGTTGTATCAACGTCTACCAATAAATTGTCAGGAATGTCAGGATACATGCCATAATCTTGTATCACATCCGGCGAGTTAGGGTTATCCTTTTCTGTCGATATTTGACGGGAAGGCATCACTTCATTGCTACCCGCCTGATTTTTTGGGGGTAATTTATGTGACAGTTCTAAAGGGTCACGGCTCACTGCAAGTCTATTTTTGCAAGACTTGCTCGAATCAAAAATGCTCTCATCACTGGATTCCGTCTCTTCTTCCTCTTCCCATTCCTTATCCCCATCACTACACTGCGAGAAAACTTCTTCCTCACTAGAGCAATCACTTTCATCAGAAAAAAATTTGTGCGGCGTTTTTAGCACGAGAAGTCAGTATACTTGTTTTACTAGAGCGCTTTGAAGGCTGGGCTTATCGCTAATTTTGGCGCGAAAATTGTATATTTTCAAAGGCTCATATAATAAGAACCGGTCACACAAATAAAAATCCGAAAACGGTTTTCGCAAGTTCCTGAATTCGAGCGTATGGCCAACTAAAAAACGTGTGCGTTTCGCAAGAGCCGACGGAATACTAACGCATGCAAAATGTACGGGCGCGAGCCACGGCGCCGTGTAGCCGGCCCCCGCACCCCTCCACGGCGCCGTGTGTTCGGCCGCACACACCTTCACGGTGCCGTGTAATTGGCACTGTATGTGTTAACACTGCTGTTTTTCGTATAGTGAATGTAGAGAACCATAGACCTTTTTTACTGGAAAAGCGGCATTCCATCTTAGTCCTCACGGGTGACAACGCATCTGCATTTTGATTCGCAAACGAGGATAGATGTAGATGTCTATGGGCCACAGCAACCACTTACCATCAGATGGACTGTGTGCTCGTTTGTCACCCTATCCTATAAAAAACATGTTTAACGTCAAATTAATATCCATATAAATTAGTGTGGTAAATATTTAAAATAATTGTAAGTTCATTTCAAATTATGACCGTGAAAACAAAGGAAGCCTTACATAAAAATTGTAAAATAAAAATAATATTCGGCCCCGTGAATGCATTATCAAAATTAAAAAGGCTTCAATGAGAAAAACACATTTTGTTTTCATTTCCGAGAGATTTTTATGCAACGACAATATTAAATTAATAAATACAACATTTAATTTAAATAAAAGCTTGGCATGTTTTCCACTTTGTTAAAAAAATTATGTTTGCACTTACAGGATATATAATGGATCTCTAGAACACAATTAAGTTTCTGGCAAGCAACTGCTGTTTTACTTTTGCACGATGTAGGTAAATCTAATCTTACTTATTTTCCTTAGAAACAATACGAAGTATATTTTATATACAGCTTAAATTTAGTATATTTAAAAAGTGCACAAATGAAAACCGGATAAAGTGCAAATTAAAGTTTTAAGAGTAAAATAATAGTACATTACGATACAAGGGACTTAAGTAGCCGAATTTTTAACCGTGTGAAGTTAACGCACTAACTTTACACGTTTTAATAATCGGTTACTTAAGCTCCGTGTATCGTACATTATTTTATAGTACAAGTGTCTTAAAACCAATTTTTTAATTGAAAAATTGTAGAATAGTAAATGTTATTTGAAATTAAAATCAAACAAAAATGTTCTTTCTGAGAATTCTAGATCTAAAATATCACAATATCACAAAGAATCAAAAAGTTTCAGTATAAGAATTGAAACATTAATCTAAAGATTTAAATAAACGAGACCAAAGGTGCAACGAGACTCGATTTACAGAAGTTTTGTATGATCCAGATGTTGGCTTATATGTAAATGATTAAAATTACAGTTCAAGCTAAAAATGTACAAACATTTTTAATAACTTTATGTCAAGTATTTTTTCATATTTCTTGATCAAATGATTTAATATTTTGTTTATAATTTTAAGTATTCTAATAGATATTACTAATTATAGTTCTATTGCTCTGTATTTATTATTATGTTTTAATAAATTATAAAAATTATAAAATATTTAAAATTTTATGCGTGACTTATGTAAAACATACCGTACAATAATCGGCTAGTTAAGTCCCGCAAGAGCGTGATTTAAACGTGGTTTTAAGTCACCGTGTACTAAAAAACTAATTCTTCTTAATTCGTCTATATCCCTTCCCACCGTAGGGAGAATTCGCCTTATCTATATACTATATTTTATATATTTTCAGAGCTTTATGCTATGGAAGCCAAAGCCACTCTGAGTCGAGGATCATACCTATATCATAGTCCTGAAATTTATTTTGAACCTATTACGCATATTAACTTTTATAACGATTCTTGAAAGGTTATAACACATATAGACCTTATATCTTTAGCTCCTTATTTCAATAAAATTGAAAATTTATTATATGATACCTTAAACCTTTGTTCCAAAATAAATACTGACGAATTTTCCCAATGTAAGATTTTTCAAATCCTATAGAGATTTTAATAAAATATAATTATGTAAAATTGCAATCTCTAGCACATATAATCAATAATAATCAATCGCCAAATAGATTTAAAAGATCTCTAGAATTTGAAGGCGAAATTTTAAATTTTTCTTCGGTAATCTAGACGCAGATGTTGCGCGAAAATATGATGTCGCGATAGAATTATGTCGGAAAAATGAAACAGAACTATTTAATTTATTCAGAGACAATATTTACATATTTAAATCCACCATAAATAATTTTAATGCCACTATTTATAACTTTAACCAAAATGAATTAAGATTAACCCTTATGCTACCGTGTCAGTCACTTTGCACGGAGTACTGCATTTAAAGGATGACTGACGACAGTGTATGTATTAAACTCGCAAATAAATAAAATGAATAAAATTATTTCGCAAATCACAAAAGCGATAATTTACTTGTTAACATTTCTAGGATAAATAATTTATTGAACATAATTAAAGCTCCTTACTTGCTATTTCTAACTTGCTAGACACAACTATAAATGCTATCCAAGGTAAATGTTTTGCATCCTAGCGTGATTAGCCCTTTAAGTCTTTATAATGAATTAACCAAGCATATTAATCAAATAAATAAACGTTTAGATTTTCCAGTGCAATTGAACATACATAATATTCATTCTTTAATTGATTATGACTTAGTTCATATTATTATAATAATAAGATTGTTTTCAGCTTGCAGATTCCACTAATAATACCTGATAAATTCATTGTTTATAAAAATATCCCATTACCGACTCCTCACGACGAGTCGCATATACAAACGTTTGCACTTATTCAACCTTCTAATTCTTATATTGATTTAAGTGACGATATAATACATTATACTAAGTTTAATAACTTAGATGATTGTAAATTTATTAATAATAACTATTCTATTTGTAAACTCTTTACTATAACGTCTAGTATAAATAATCCTATCCATTCTATTATTGGCACAGGTATTGTCAAATTAACCGAAAATTGTATCGGTTATTCCAAAACTATTCAATTATTGCCAACAAGTACTTATCAATTTTCGATTAAGTCAGCTATAGATATAAGCTTTGATATAACAAGAGATGATTGTTGCAAAAGGATATATTTAATAAAAGTTTGGATTCCTTAAAATGTGCAAATCATCAGCTAGATAGTTTAGAATTTGAATTAAATAATCTTCAAAAGGAATCACATTTTATAAAATACGGTTCATACTATTCCACATTTACTTATATTTTAATTGTATTACTATTTTTGTACTTAGCCTACAAATTATTTAAATGTTCCAGAAATCGACACAATAATAGTGGACATTGTATACAAATATTTAATCAATGTAATAATAAAAAGTCATCGAAACATAATTCTAAAATTACAAATTCAATTGAGATGACTGATATGTCAACATCTGAAGAAGATAATAACTCACCCAAATCTTTACCAAATTGTACTAATTATGAACCTTATAGAACTGTACACAAAGTTCACTCTTCCTCCGGAAGAAATCTTAATTTCTAATTTTATTTTAGTTTTCAAAATGTTTGTATTAACACAAATAATTAATTTTATTATCATACAATTTCAATTTCTACTTTGTCATTTTATACTTTGTAATTGCTACATTTTACTATTTTTAATTCAATCTAATTGTAATTGAAACTACTATTTTGTTTAATAAAAATAATTTCTAATTTTACTAATTCATTTAAAATACTTTTATTTCTAGATTTTACTATTTCACCTTTATATAATTTCATTGTTCTATTTTATATCAATTATTTGTTAGATTTTACTCTGTTTCTTTTTATAACTTAGTTACAAATTATACTATTTTATCTTTATGTAAAATCAAATAGTTCGAAAGTTTTATATTGTTATAAAATAAATTTGCTATATTTTACTATAACTTTTAATTTTCTATTTCTATATTTTGTAATGCCTTCCAACCTATAATTATTTTTCTATTTCGAAACTTCGTTTTGTCTTAATTTAGAAAAGCTCAGTTAAAAGGGTAGCTGTTATATCCTTTTACAACGCAGTTAAATCTTAGTAAGCATTTATTTAATCCCACGGTACTTTTCCTTCATATGACTTCAATCAGTAATTGCATTGTTCTTTTCTATTAATTTTATTCCATTTTAAAGTTAGTTAGATTCAGAGCCCAGGTAGATCAGACATAGATTCCGAGACGTATTAGAGTTTGGAAGTCAGGGTTAATATTAATTGTGTGTAAACTTTTATAATAAGCCCTTAGGTTTACTTAGTGGTTTTAAAAAAAGTCAAACGTGATCGGCCTCCTAACAATACGTACGCCTCCTGAGGAACGTAACCTACGCGTGGTCGTCCGCGGACTTCCAAGGACCTCGAGACGGTCCACATTTTAGATGATCTCAAGGCCCAAAATATCCCTGTCCGGGAGATGCATAGAATGCACCACCAGACCGACAAGAAACGATTTTAGATCTGTGCCTTGTCATTCTGGACCTATCTCCGGAAGGCAAGGTGATTTTAATGTTCGGTGCATCTGCAACCTAACGCGGATTGCAGTTGAAGCCCCGAAATAGGGACATCGTCGGCCAGTGCCACCGATGCCAACTTTACGGTCACTCGGCCAGAAACTATTATGCCAGACCTAGAAGCGTCAAGTGTCCAGGTGACCACGACACCACTGACTGCTCCGCATGCCCGAGACGGTTGAACCTTCGAGCTGCGTCAATTACCGCGAAGAGGGACACCAGCGAACTATCACGGGTGTTCCAAAGAGCCGCGAAGGAAGCAGCACGAAGGTAAAGCCATCGGGCGCGGGCCAAGTCAGCGTGTCTCGCTCTCGGCAGCCTGCCCCCAAACCTGCACCACCCTCGGTGCCCACATCCGCACCCAAGAATATCACCAAGCCCGCCCCGTCACCGGGGTTAACCTACAAAGCAAGTAAAGCCTACCCGTGCCTCCCGCGCGAAACCCAACGCTTGATTGAAACCCGCCAGCACTTATCGCCTCACGGCCAGTACCACCTCCCAGGCCCCAAAACCGAAGCCCGTCCCACAATGCTCGTCTTCCTTCGCGCTGACTTCTCTCTAGTCTGCGGCTTTATCAGCAACATTAACGTTGCTGAGTTATTCTCTTTGGCCCGCAAACTCCGCGGAGCCACCACACTCAGGATAAGCTCAATGCTACGATTGTGCACATAAGACTTATCTATGCAATCTGGTCTTCCCAGTGCGCCTAATAACCTCACCTTAGTATCAGAATGGCAGTAGGTACAACCGTTAGGTAGAACTAAACCACGCTCTCTGACTATCGCGTTCTTTAAAGCGAACGGGCTCAGATACCAAAAGGCGAGATCGCACTCTTCCTGCGAAACCACGATGTAGACGTTATGTTAGTGCAAGTGATATTTTTGAAACCTAGCCATCGCGATTCTAAGATCGCAAAATACACCTTAATTAGAAATGATAGGTTGACCAGCCCTAGAAGCGGCCTTGATCTACTACAAAAGTTCTTTGACTGCGTACTGATCGACTCCCCGTTAACTAACATAAAAGTCTCAATATGTAATCTGGCCAGTCACCGCTTACCATAGTTTCGGCGTATCAACCGCCGCTTAAACGTATAATTGAATCAGACATTGCAGAATTATTTAATCTACGCTCCAGTATCATAATAGCTGGAGACTTCAACAGTAAGCATTCCTCCTGGAACTCGCTTACAAGCAATCCCAACGGTAATGCATTGTTCGATCTCACGGAACGACCAAACATCGATGTCATCGCGCCTGAGACTCCAACTCACTACCCATTCGCTACCAATCACCAAATGGTCGTCCTTGTTGTAGCAATAATCAAAGTCTATAGCATCGATCGAAACTATTTTAGAACTCAGCCCTGACCATAGACCAGTCCTAATGCAGCTAGGCCAGCCCACAGGTGAGGTCCTTCAGACCAAAACCATCGTGAAATGGCGTAAGCTCGAGGTCAAAGTAGAGTCTATGACCACCCAGCTCTTAGACAAAATCCCAGACAAGATATACTCGCCAGAGGAGGCCAATGAGGCGATTAGCGCCCTGTCGGCCCACCTTACCTCTACAGTTGAAGAATGCTCTCGTAATGTTAGTGTGTCGAACAATCGACACTTGAAGCTTCGAGTGATATACGACAGCTGATCAGAGCAAAGAACACGGCCCTAAGACAATACGATCACTATCGTACTAAAGACAACAAATTACGACTGCGCAACCTCCAACACGAGGTGAAACAGACGACTTAAAGAATTTAGACATGATAATGATCTGCTGGAGGATATCGATCCATCTCAAACTGCCTTCTGGCAGTTGAACTGAGCTCTGAATGCAGAACAATCCTCACCTATGCCGCCTCTCATTAGGCCAGGAAACCCCGATCTTGCCTTTGACGGCTCTGAAAAGGCTGAATGCCTCGCGTACAGTTTAGAGAGCCAATGTATTCCTCTAGCGAACCTATAGATCCTTGCAGAAGTCGAAGTGGAGGTCGAGGTAAGTCTGCACTACCACCTGCGGGCAATCCCTTAGATCATGTGACAGTCGACAAAGTCACAGAAGTAATAAAATCCTCAAAAATAAGCACCCGGCTCCGATGGCATTTGTACAAGGTACTGAATTCTCTTTCCGCGTCACTGTATGTCTCTTGTAGGCATATTCAATGCTCTCCTTTCCAGCTATTCCTTCACGGATACCTGAAAAGAGGTGGACGTTATAGGAATCCCAAAACCAGGGAAACTACACAACTTAGCCTCCAGCTACAGACCTATCAGTCTTCTCAGCACACTGGGGAAAATTTACGAGCGACTCATATTGAATCGCCTGTAAATACGTCTTCACAAACAAACTTCTTCCAGACGAGCAGTTGGGCTTCAGACCCGAACACTCGTGCACCGACCAGATACATCGCCTCACAGAATACATTCTGAAAGGATTCAACCTCCCAAAAGAAGTCGAAGAAATACTATTACCGGTGCCCTCTTCTTTGATGTCGCAAAACGTTTGACAAAGTCTGGCACGACGGCTTGCTTTACAAGCTGTATAAACTCAACGTGCCTGCTCACCCGCAACGGCTCACCCACATCATCAGAGCCTTTCTTGCCAATCGCTCAAATAGAGGGTACTTGCTACACACAGGTACAAAGCGTCCTCTCAAGGCTGGAGTCCCACAGGCTCCATCCTCTCCCACTTCTCTTTACACTCTCCACGAGTGATATCCCGAAGGACGCAGTAGTGAACACTGCTCTTTTCGCCGATAACACGGCACTTTTCGTCGCCTATTGTAACAAAAGAATTTCACCAAGATGCTCCAAACAGCCGTCAACCGCTTAGGTAATTGGTTACGCTTATCGAGAATCTAAGTGAATCCTGATAAAATTGTAGCAATACACTTTCAAATGACCCCCACTTTCAATTGACAAAACCTAAATCCCGAGAAGTCGATAAATACCATCACCCTGTACGGCAGCTAGATCTCCTGGCAATCAACGGCCAAATACCTAGGGGTCACATTCGATCACGGAATGACATTTGCGAAACCCATTTGCAATGTCCGCAACCGTGCCAAAGTAGTCACTAGTCGCCTCCACCCGCTAGTTAACAGCAAGAGCAAACTGTCCTTATGACACAAGCTTCACCTTTACAAAGCGTGCGTAAGACCTATTATGTCTTACGCAAGCGTAGTTTTCATGCACGCGGCCCATAGGTATTTGTACGACCTCCAAGTCGTCCAAAGCAGATTCATACGCATAGCCACCGGAGCTCGGTGGTACCAGCAAAACTCCGACTTACACAGAGACAGTCAACTTCCGACAATCTCTGAATATTTCAAGGAAATATCTCGGCGCTATTTTGAGAAGGCCGTGACACATCCTCACCCGCTAATGGTAAACGCAGCCACCTACGCTCCGACTCCGAACGTTACGGAAATCCTCTGGAAGCCCCGTAACGTTCTAATCGAACCCCCTGTTCGGCTAGATCCCGACGACCGAAATGTCGCCGGCCAGTCACACACTAACACAACACAATCACCTAGTGCCACAAACACTGTTAGGACGACGGATGGGACGCAGCGAGTCCGCAGACGGGCGCGCCGCACACTCCTCCACACCGCGTACGTTCGCGTCCCTGGGCGGTTCTCACCGCCCAGAAAATCGAACGACACGAGTTAGCCGTCATAGCCGGGGCCCGCCAACCTTGTTCGGATAACTCATCCATGTCATGTTATGTGATCACAGGACACAATATTATCCACCCTAAGATTATCGATTTTATAAAAATTTTAAAATATATAATCTCCCCCATTTTATAGCGAGCCCTGAGTCGGCTCTTACAGGTTCATCGACCTGTAAGAGCTGCATAGGCTAACAGCACCAACATCACAGAAATTAGATATAGTGTCGCAATGATGATGATGATGATGATGATGATTTCCTATATAATGGGTTGATTTTCGGGTTACTAACACCAGTAAGCAAGCCAATGTGGCACTCAATTACTATTTATTTTGTACTGGCCGGTGGTTAACAAATATGTGCCAAATCTATATTTTCTATCCATATCATTTACAAATCACAGCCTCGTGGACAAAAATATAGAGCAATTGATACACTGGCGGAAAATATAATATGCATTCATTCATTCATTCATTACAGGCTATCAAAATCCACTGATGAAAGTTTATTTTTATTTTCTAGTTGTTATTAAGAAGGCTCTGCTTACCTGGTTTGTTTCCCTCTGTCGGCTTTAACGATACCCACAGGACGATATGGGGTAATGTGAAATGTGAATAACACACTTGTGTTCGAGCACTAACAAATCACATACTAAATACGCTTCCGCCATAATTTATATTTTCTGATTTTAAGTCTATAAAACTTCAAAACACCAATTACTTAACAGCTTACGATCATAAAGAACACTTTGCGGGCTGTCAAAAATATTCGCAAAGTTTTTCGCAAACATTAAAAAAATCGTAGAGTTTGCGATAGCTTTGACAGTAGAGACTACCAAAGATCGATATATTCGGATCGTTATGACTTTACGACCTATTTCGGTTGTAAAGCGATTGTTATCTATGTCGAGACTGCAGAGGCTGAAGGTGTCTTAAATATATAAATTGCACATGAACATACCCGTAAGACCATGCCAATACTTATTCCCTGTTACCTTTATCTGCTGCCAAGCAAGAGTGAGTGCTCAGCTATTCCAGTCTGAGAGTATATATGATCAGTTTAATTAGAGAGGCATTCTAACTTAGTTCTCAGTGGTAACAAAGCATCTGTTGCCTTTTATGCTTAAAGTTGGTTGCAGGTATCCACAGGCAGCAGCTATTTACCATCAGGTGGACTATTAGTTGGTGTCATTTCAATTAAAAAAAAAAAATGAATGTTATACACAATTATCCTACTACCACATAGAATTATTCATACAGAAAACCTTGACTGATTGTTTTTTTTGGTGAAAGTATTGATTGGTGGAACTCCCCATTTCCATCAAAAGCAAATATTTTTCTAGAAGTTTGAAAAAACAAGCGTATTATCATTTAATTTCATTATAGAAAAAACCTCTAAGTACTATCTAACAATATTTCGCAATATCTTTATTTGTCGATGGAGGGTTCCGGAAACATCTGGCTTTCCCACATTTGTAAACATTTGTCATTGTAAGCATCGTTACAAAATTTAAACAGATATAATGGTAACATATAAATCTGTTTACATGACTTAATCGTCAACATTACCCTATTAATTATATACTTACCCTGAATTATCTTCTTTGTTTCACTTATCTTTAATTATGTTTCGTTTTTGCCTGGGATTTTATATCTTGTTATACCCGGTGTATGCACAGCATAACACATTTTTGTAATTTTAATGCTTTTTTCTTTTGTTTATTTTTTACATTACTAACTATTAGATGATAAACGAAGTAAAAAATGAGCCAATAATCCACCTCTGTTTAGAGATGGTAAGTAGTAACTCTCTTTCTTCTTTGTCTTTGGATACTTGTAATCAAATTCAAACAAAGAGACTGCTTTTCACTGCCGGGGGACTGGCATGGAACGCTTCATAGCTTGTTATTAAGTTTCACACAATAGTGTGTGCACAACTACTTGCTTTGATAAATAGGAAAGAGCAACGGGCATCCTTCAAAATTTCGTCCAGACAAACTCATCTTAAACTGGCTGAAAAAAATATTGATGACTTCATTAAATAAATGCAGTTATTAATCAGTTTTTTAAAAAACTTTTATGAAAAACCAAGACAATGGCTACGGATAAAAACATTTGCTTTTTATTTATATCTATTATCATATGCTATCACATCAGATTTAATAAACAACGAATCCCCGCAAAAGCACACCGATTCCTACCAAGGTTGATTCGCGAGGCTATTAAAATTAAAAAAAAAGTCCAAATTTCAATAGAGAGAGCATACCACTGCAAGACGTTATGATACTATATGCTCGTTTTGCATAGATTGGACTACAACAATTTCAAACAAGGACACAGTAGAAGGTGCACTACTGTTTTATGGCTGATATAGTTACATGTTTGTATCAACTCAGACGAAATACTATGCTGAAGAATAGCTACGAGTAGCATCTCCTGTTGTATTATTCTTATTGTATTTTTAGTACTTATCTCAACAATTAATATTATTTACATCTTTGTTATTAAATGCGACGTTAGGCTGCAATGTTTTTAATGGTTTTCTTTATTTAAGTCTTCGGTCCACTTTACCTAAAATTGTAAAATGTATACAATTTCCTAAATCTTAAACCGTATTACAATTAAATATTTCTAATTAATATTACTAGTTACTCCAGGTCCAAAGTTTAATATAGGGTGGGCCATCTGTTAGTCCTTTTTTCATTTGTAAATAAAACACACATTTTGAGGTGAACAGTCAATTTTTTTATTGACAATGAAAGGTGGTTCTATGCCATTTATGCATGAAAAACAATATCTTTCATACGCCCACCACGGCTTCGTCTACAGGCCTGCATCCGAACATCAAAATTTTCGATGATTTTTCCAATAAAATCGGATCAATGACCTCAATTTCAGCTCGAATGTTGTTTTTAAGTTGTTGAATTGTTTGTGGATGATTAGTATACACCATACCTTTCAAATAACCCCACAAAAATAATCAAGTGGTGTTAAATTCGGGCTTCTAGGTGGCCAAGGAACTTCAGAATTTCTTGAAATTATGCGATCAGTAAATTTTCTTGACAATAAATGGAGTGTTGCACGACTTGTGTGGCATGTCGCTCCATCTTCTTGAAACCAAAGGTCGTTGACACCTAATTCATTCAATTTGGGCCACAAAAACCAGTTAACATGTTGCGATAACGTTCTCCATTCAATGTAAGGGCATTTTCTTGTCATTCACTAACAGATGCGACTGCATCAGGAGTACGAACTGGATGAACACGTTGATATGGTCTACAACCTTCCACTGAACCAGTTTCTTCAAAATGATCAATAATTTTGCCAATTGCACGCTCAATAGGACGTCCATGTCGACCAAAACTCTCACGTAATTTATGAAATGTTGTTCTCTTTTTGAACGACCTGTTTCATAACCAATTAGGACAATCAAAATGCGCTGTTGTGATGTTAGTGACTCCATGATTATAAATGGCATATTTTTACTTTTTATGTGTCAAATAATTTTTAAAACAGATAACGTGAAGTGCTAAAATCATCGATTGAAAAAGGGCCAACAGATGGCCCACCCTGTACATAGTATAAAACAGTCGCTTCCCGCCGTCTGTACGCTTAGATCTTTTAAACTACGCAACGGATTTTGATGCGGTTTTCATAAATAGACAGAATAATTTAAGAAAAAAGTTTATATGTATAATACATGCGTATCATATATTATATAATTCTTCTGTCTGTGTGTATGTGACTGAACTCCTCCGAAACGGCTGAACCGATTTTGATGAAATTTTGTGTGTGATTAAGTTGATTAGAGAATGGTTTAGATTCACAATTTTCAAGTCAGAACCTGTCTCCCGTTTCTCAAAAGAAAGGTTTCATGACTAAGATTACGGGTCTCTAAGGAATGGTCCCGGTCTTGACGTGATGACATGATAAGTGGACTGTATCTCTTATCTTGGCCTAACTATTTGGGGTAAACGCTGAGGATCTTGAAATGAAACATTGATTAAATTAGGAAAGCCCCCTTTGGAAATGCGATATTGAAAATTTTACCACTTTCTAACTTTCCCTATCACTTTCCCTGATTGCTTTTCTTTCTTGATTTAAAAATGGAAACTGTGGCTGGTCCCGAACAATTAGCCAATATATCAGCCTCCTATTTTACCATGAAAGCTATACTTTAAAGAGAACCGCGCGCCAAACGCCTTTTCGACATAAACTAATCACTGATTTTCACTATCACATTTCCATATTAATTTGAACCCATAACTTTATTACCAAAAAGAATGGCATTATATAATTACATTTCACAAAAAGTACAAAAAAGACACATTACAATAATAATTAACACATTAATATCACATAAAAGAATAATAAAGTAATCATCAAAATACAGCAATTTTACAAGCAATTTGCAGAGTCATAAATCTTAAATATCTATTACACATATTCGAAACAATGATCTTTATTAATAAACATGAATATTTTAAACAATACAATCGTTAAATTCACAAATTAAATGTTATAAACAGCGACATTTAATTTTTAATTCAATTTTAATTTTCTTATACAATTTTGTTCTTATTTCGCTATTTACTCATAAAATTAAATGCTTTCAACATATTTCTTATCTTATTATTTTATACAAAATTCCTGAAATATTTATTACATACATTTTCATATATTACTGAAATTTTCATGAAAAAAATTATCACTTTAAATAATTAATATTTTTATATTTTAGTACTATCATTTGTAGCTGTTAATACCATTACAAAATGAACAACCAATCTGAGCACGACCCTCGATTCATCATAGGAGGCTCGCGCCATCTCGCTTTAAAATTACAGCTATCTCTGTTTAGTATATAATACAATTTCTTTCTAACATATGCTATCCTCATCTAGCCATTATGTATCTTATCTGTTATCACAAAAACATAACACATATCTTTAAATTATGCAAATAATTAAATATTTAATTCTTTATTAGTATTACATAGCCGATTGCCATAAGAAATTGAAACCATTTGTCTTTAATATACATTTAACGTATTATTTTGAAAATAATGAAATAATTTTTGGAAATATTAACTCGCGTTTCCAACAATTATTAGGTATATAATATTATATATATTATTATATACCTCCCGTGACAGATATTTTACAATAATAACTTGTATTTATTTAGATCCAGCTTATCGGATGGGTGAGGAGGCTATTTAACTAGTTAAGATCAAACTGCGAGCTAAGGGCGAATAATCTATCCAAAACACTGACTCCAAACTTCACACACTGTTTATGGGGGAGCTTGTGCTCGTTTGTGTGGTACCTACCGGCGCTGCTTTCTCCAAACCAACTTCATAGTGTAATTGACAAAGTTTCCAAGCTATATTTAGCTTTGTAATTAAAAAAGATTACTAGATTTGTGATGTTTTAAATGGTTATACCATTATTGATTAAGGGAGATAAAAGGTTGGGATATCACGGAGGATATAATTGGAAATCATGGATACGCTTGATTCAGAAAAAAGAAGGAGTCAGTAGGACAGTGTTTTTTTTAAACCACGAACAAGTTTACTTGTTTAAATAACATACTGTTCTGTGTCACATTTTATGCTGTAAATTCGAAGCTATTAGTTATGTTGCTACAAGCTAGGTAAATATTAAACTACCGCATTTGTGTTTCTCCAAGGTTGAAATGTTATCTTGAGTTATTTCTCCACTTCAGCTTACGAAGCTGATTTAACTACTTTGTCAAGGCTAGAGCTAAACTTAAATTATTGAATATTCTAACCAGTCGGGTCATAAATAATTTTATAATGATAAAAGTCTTTGTGTTTCTATACAATTGATTATATAACTACAAATAGTTTACGGTTATTTTTCTTTACCTTGTTTCTTGCCAAATTTCATGATTCTAGGTCTGCGGAAAGTACCATATAGGTTCTGATGAATGAGGTTGCGAATATAAGAAAATATGTGACATAAATTGTCGTATCTTTTAGTACGTACACTTTACATGACTTCGAAATATGATTTTTTAATTTCTTAGACATACTGGTTTTACAATGTTTTCGTTCACCGATAATCACGTGGTAAATAGCACGTTAAAATTGAAATTAGCAATTTCATGTGTGGCGTTGGGTGTCAAACGCGTACTGTGAAATTCACGGCGAGTGCATAGCCACTGATTCACCACGGCCATGCTCGCTGAGTCTATCACTCAGCTAACACGCAATGATTTTAAAGAATATGATCTTTGTTGTAAGATTTTAAAGAATACTAGTATTTGAGTAATTTCCCACATACTGCCTAGTGGAATTTGATTATCTGTCGATGAGCCCTTAGTTGGCTTGTTTATATATGAGACTATATCTTCTTTTTATTCATAACATTTTAAGTTTGTTTGTATTTTTCTTTCAAAGAATATTTGAACAACAAAATTACAAAACGTACAGTCCAGCAGACAGTAGCAATGTCCACAACTCGCTACGAGTGCTACGAATAACATTGCGAGAAAATGAGATGTTTGACCTATTTGTAAACTAAAATGAGGCATTGTTTTTATATATTTCGTGGCTTAAATTCGACACTGAAAACTTTTTGTGTCTTTAATCGTTGGTGGGGTTTTTAAAAAAATGTTGCTACGTTGCATATTTCTTTCATATTCCTTCCTTTTTGTATCTTTGCTTGAAGCATTCTAATCGTTTACTGCATTTCGTATCGTGGGAGACCTAAGAGACGGCTATATACAAATGCATGTTTCAAATTGGGAGGATTTAGAAGTTTTTCAATTACTACAAGAAGAGAATTTTGATATAATGAATAGGAGGTGTGTTGCTGGCCTTTTAGATTATTGTAGGCTTTTTTCTTGAAGGCGTCTAATCATTACTAAATGATCTAAAAATCGCTGGCGGCAGTAAATTCTACAATGTGGTCATCACCGATTATTTGTCCGTCACAGCCTATAGAAGTCTACTGCTGAACATAGGCCTCCCATGTAGATTGCCTCATGGGAGAGATTTCGCCATAGATGCCACGCGTGGCAGGCGGTTTTGCACTCGCTGTTTTTTATTTTGAGTTGATATTTGGTCTACGAATCTGTATGCTTGGGTTTGGATTTAATTTTATTAAATATAGGCCTCGCGAATCATACTTGGTAGGAATCGGTGTTCTATGTCGAGAATTTGTTAACTATCAGATCTGATATAATGGTTGGGACGATACTGAACATGTTGACATACTTCAAACTTCCCGGAGCGTCGGTGCTTCACATCAGCAATATGTTCATTTACGCAATTTTTTATGGAACTTTCTTCCAAAGATGTGTTTTGTACAACCCGGTTAAATAAAACTTAAAATGTAACGTGATTTATTAAAATTTGTTTTATTACATATGTAGTATTCATCTTTATAGTTAAATTTTGAAGTTTACTGGAATGTAGAAAAAATATCAGAATCTATTTTATGGTGCCAATCAATATTAAATGGGACCAATGATATGAATCAAATATCGCATATAAGACCATGAAATCATCATTATTTTGTTAAAACTAAATTAACTATAATTATGAATGAATGTAAAGAGTATATAATAATAATGGATTTTGATTTCAAGACAATTTATCTTTCTTATGGATACATCGGAAGACACGTCCATTAAAAAAAAATTGTAGATGTTTCTAGACGTATCATATTAACGAAATTCTGAAAAACTTATTTATTCACGTGTTTTTGTAGTATATTATATATATATATGCCAAATATCAATCATCTAGGTCCAATAGTCTCTGGGAATTCAAAAAAATTCTTTGACAAACTGACATAGAGAGACAGACAACGAAGTGGCTCTAAAAGTGATCGAATTTTACTAAATTTGGCAAGGAATAGCATTTAATGATGTTTCTAAATTGAAGACCATGCGAGCGAAGCCGCGGGCAAAAAGCTAGTAAATAGAATAAATCTGTTGTAAAATGTGAAGACTTTATATATATATATATATCTCCTAGAAGCTTCCTCCACCAATATTAAATTTAGATCATTGTTTAAATCATATGGTCTTTTTATTTTTAGAGCCAACGCGTATTACTGAGTGTGGTGCAATATGTAGAGATAACATTTTTACAAATGTTAAGCCGTTGCATAAATGTATAATTCAAAAATTGAGTTCTGATCACTGTGGACAATTATATTAGTTGCCTTATGTTCACAAAAAGCAAGTAGATGAGAAAGTTGTGTTTGTTCCATTAAATGCACGTCGCTTGGAGAAGTTTAGAAGTAACATAGTGAAAAAACTTCCATCACTTTCATAATAAAATAATCCAGATTTTTGTATGGAAGATTGTTTAAGCTTATTTGCAATGAATTTGTAAATATTTTCACTTCTAAAACATTCTCCTTGAACAGTCGGAAGGCATTCAATAAATTAGCAAGCAAACTTAGTTCTGCAGCATATGCTGTAAAAAGATTAGAAATCTTACCAGTGTGGAAACAGCTAGACTTGTTTACTTTAGCTATTTCTATAGCATAATGTCGTATGGTATTTTGCTATGGGGACACGCCACTGATACTGAAATTATATTTGTTTTACAGAGGAGAGCCATAAGAGCAATCTATGATGTAAAACCTAGAGTCGCTCTGACAAAAATTTAAGGAAATTAATATATTAACTTTGGCCTCTCAATACATTTATGAAAATGTAATGTACGTACACAAAAATAAAAGTAGTTACACAAAAATAAGTGATATTCATTCTGTAAATACTAGGAACATACACAAGCTAATCGGCCAGTTAATCGACTCCACCGAGTCAGTAATTCATTTTTGGGGCGATGTATACGCTGTTACAACAAAATCCCAGAAAATATACAAATTTTAACCTGCTCAAAGTTCAAAAACTTTATTAAACAAAGTTTGTATAAAAAGGGTTGTTATAATATTAAGGAATTTATGGATGATAATAACCCTTGGGAATGAGGCGATTGCTACTAAGCTATTTCTAATTTGTTTTATGTGGTTAATTGTGTAACATACATGATTGTAAGCTTTTATTTTTAAAGAAAAAGTCCCGTTGGGTTTCTTGCTGGTTCTTCCCAGGACAGAGGTTTTTTTTTTCGAACCAGTGGTAACTTAACAAAAGAGTGACTTTCAATAAGTATTATTTATAATCTATATTGAATAAAAAAGTTTCTGTTTCTGTTTCTGTTTCTTAGAAGGAATGTCCGCCATCACGCACTGTAGCAGCACGGAGGACTAACTGTTTCATATCCCATTCAAAAATGAGAGGAGATCTCTGCCCAGTGGTGTGACGTATAAAGTCTGTCACTTTATTACATTTTCATTATGCAACGTGTCAAAGTCTATGATGAGTTTTGAATTCAAATTATTGGTCATTTCATTGTGTTATCTCACATTTGTCTTTTAATGATTAAAACATTTTAATCACTCAAATTAAGTTAAATTATGTTCTCTTTCGCTGAACCTAATTAAGAATTTCAGTTAACAATGAGCGATGCTATAATTGACGCCAACGTTAGACAGTCTCGTGACTAATTAAAATTTTCAAGAGTAAACTGAAAATTTAAAAACTAACGAATTTAAATGATTCCGGAAATCTCTGACATCATTCGATCTTTGAAGACATTTGTTAGTAGCCGAGTTCCAAAAACGTGAAGGTTCTGTATTCGACGCGTATGTTCTTTTTATGAATTTTAATCAATTTTTCGTATATGGCTGAAACGATTTAAATGATTCTTCCATTATTAAATAGGTAATACTTCGGGGGTGATCCAGGCGGAAAAATAGTAGATGAAGTTTAATGTAACTATTTAGACATTTTAGACATTCTAGTTCTTGTATTGACTTTGTAATACTAAAAAGTGTATAATAATAAAAACTTAAAATAAAAGTAAAACTGACCTGCGGGCCATATTGGTTCTTCGAGCTATATGGCCGGCCCATTACTAATTCAGCTTACTGATTCTTTGGGCTACGTCGGTAACTCTGATTCTACAGGGGATATCCTCATTTTGAACTCCATTGTACGGAGAAACTCAAAGCATAGCCCTCTTCATAGCTAGTTGAGTGACTGAGCTGTCTTATACTGATAGTAGTAAAGGATCACAAATACATAGGATATCACTGTGAACACGTTAAAGACTAGTTTAACACTCTTGTCTTTAAGTTTTGAAATATACGTGACGAAAAGATGTGTTATACTCTCCCGAACGCTGCCTAGCCGATTTGGGTCCGTCGATTGACCTTTCGATCGAAGTTGGACTTACCTAGTCGGGCATTTTGTCCTAGCATATTTTATAAAGTGATAACGAAATTACAATGCACCTGATGGTAAGTGGCTACTGCAGTCCATGGACACCTGCAGGGAATTTCAAACACAGAAGCCCAAGCAACATGCAAGCTGTATACGAGCTGTATTGAAGTTCGTTTTTATACTAGAGGCTGTATTTTCTGGCTGTATAAAACTGGATAAGCGCTTATACAGTTCTTATAAGTAAAAATTTGGCACAAATTAAGCAGATTTATGCGTTAGTAGCGCTGTACAGTAGCTGTACAAGCATAAAAGAGGCTGTATAACTGCTGTATTGCAGCTGTTATTTGGTGTGCAAGAAAACTATTATACTACAGATATTCTCTTATAAGTAACTATTAAAAACGAACATCATTCGATATGTCGACGCCGAGGATTCAAATACTGGCTGAGGCAACAAGTGCAGAGTCTCTTAGAATCTTTTCACCGTTTGGATCCCACGGACCGATATTCTCTACAAAAAATGGCATATTTCATTCAAAGTGTATTAAAATAAGTTATTACCTCCTGAATACTGCTATGTACTAGGTATCTAAATACTGAACAATCGTCATCGTTATTATCTGTTAAAACCGTGTTATATAAGAGAGTAAGTTATTTCACAAGAACATTATTCTGAATTCTTGTGTGAAATGAACGAAAATGCTTCGAATGAGTTGAATTCCCCTTGGCGAAACGACAAAGTACCTTGTTAGATACAAAGAGATTTTTAACGGCATTGTCTCGTTTTTGTTCTGAATAAAGAATTGAAAGAACATTTATAGAGTCTGTTTGTTTTATTTTCACACATTCGGCGCTTATTAAATTCATATTTACTTGAATTTTCATTTTATTCAAATTAATATGTATTTTAATTCTAATTTGAATGGATGGTAAATCTCACTAGCTTAGCATGACAAAAGCCTATTCACTCTTGCCTTGACGACGCCCATGTAGTAATCGAACGTCTTAATATCGTTTATACGTGGTAGAGCCATGCTGCAGCTATATTAGTAGTATAGTTGTAGCACGAATGGGTCGGCTCGACCGGGGAAGGACCACGCTCTCACAGAATACCAGCGTAAAATAGCAGCTTAACGCTGCTGTGTTTCGTATGGTGAGTGTAGAGTGGAGATCCTTTTTACTGGAAAAGAGGCATTCCATCTTAGTCCTCACGGGTGACAACGCATCTGCATTTTGATTCTTTATTCAGGATAGATGTAAATATCTATGGGTCACAGCAACCGCTTACCATCAGGTGGACTGTGTGCTCGTTTGTCACCCTATCCTCCTATCCTATAAAAAAATTATGTCATGATTTCTTATATTTACGCGAACACCACACATTAAATTAAAAGTAATTTTACGGATTCTATCGCGTTTAATTTTAAATTTTTAATTCACAACGTTTCGGGGGAAACTGAGGTGTTTGACGTCCCGATGTCATAGTTGCCAGGGTACCTTCAGTTTTTGAATATTAACACTAGAAGCGTGGTAAAGCTATCGGTACGTTTTAATTATACTATCACACACCAAAACGTCATAAACTAAAAATAATATGGTTAGTAAGACTGAATTAGTACAATTAATAATGGCTTAATTAGGAGAGGTATTGTTAGTATTTTCTTTTACCTTTGTTTTTGTGAGTTAATTAACGTGAAGTGGTAAGTAAGTCTTTCTTAGGCGGTATGACAACTTTTTTTGGTTCAGAGTATACTATATCATAGTACCCTCGGTATTCTACAGGACGCATTTCGGAGAGTGTGTGCAGGAATTATATGCCTTAATTCCTTTTTCCCCTCTCCACTATTGGACAACCAGGCGATCGGCGGATCTGTACCCCTTTGTTATCGATATTCTAAGCATTCGAACCAAACGATTTGCTTTGTCTTCCGTAATACGTACAGCAAAGGTGTGGAATAATCTTCCAGCATCCGTCCGATTGCAATCTGCGCGTCTTCAAGGCAAGAGTGGTTAGGGTTTTGTTACGCCAATACATTGCGATTTACTATCTAGGACTTCATCACCACTTACCACCAGGTGGGATTTTAGTCAATTACTGGCTTTATAACATGTAAAAAAGAAGATGTCATGTTCTTTCGTCCGTCTAGATTTGTCTCAAGCAGCAATGCGCCCACTGCCGTGTTTTGGTTAGAGGCTAAAGTGCGCAGTATATTTAGAGGCTGCAGGGAATTTAAGTGTAGCCTCAAGGGTGACAAGGCTTCTGTCTACGTGTCTGTGTGCTTCTTTTTTTTTGTTGTTGGTTAGTGTCCATGGGCTGCAGTAGCCACTTGACATTAGGTTTAATATTAGAAATTATTTCTTTTTATTTTAGCCTTTCTTGCCCTGTAAACTCTTTTAGAAATGAGAGGAGGCTTTTGCCCCAGTTGGCTTGTACTTTGATAATGTTTATAGAAATTCCATACAAAGTGGAGGTCCCATGAACAGTATAGTTATGTTAGTGTACATCCATCGACTTTCTGCGTCCCTTACCAGGCCGTCACTCCATCTAACCCCACACATATCAAACATAAAATAATATGTAGAAGCATAGAATTATTTCAAACTTTTTTTTAGAGTAGGAAGAGAATAGTTGTGTCTATCTTTATATAATTAATATGATTATGACTTTTTCTCTTCAGCTGGTATCCACTGCTCGACTTGAGTCTCTGCTGTATCTTTTGGTGTTTATAGGCCACAGCATCTACTAACCATCAAGTGGACTCGATTGTCACACGTTTCATATAAAAAGCTAGTAAATTCTGAATAATGTTGGATAAGTCAAAGTGTGTATATTTGACAATAAATAAATTTCAAGATAAATAAAAATATAACCTAATTGACTTCTTAAACTACTAAAATCACTGCTGCATTTTAATAAATGAAATTGATTACAAATCTAAAATAGTTAATTAGTTTAATTTTTTTTAATCTCCTTGTTATTTTAAATAAACACGTAAGATAGACTGAGGCAAGTGTGACAGTGGGCCAAGTGTGACAAATGCAAATTATGCGGCATAACTACGTTTTTTCGGTTAAATGCCATTTCTTGAACAACGCAGGAATTTTTATGCTATTGACTATACCGACAGTTAAGTACATAGCTTCAACTATTTTATCTACAGACGTCATTTTCTTAAAACTATTCAGCTGGCGAACGCCTGCGCAATTTTAAGAGGCGAAGTTTTTAAGTGTTTCGATACGTCAATAAGTCATTTTAAACAAGATACAAGGTGAGCGACAAATAATAATTTTGGTACTTATGTTTCTGTGACCTGAAATTCATTATTCCTTGAAATACGGATACAGCTACACCTACCTCACCTAATATCTAACATCGGGGTAAGTGTGACAATGTCACGCTTACTCCGATCATCTTGTATGAGAATATTGTAACTAGTGATGGGACAGCCTATTGTTTTTAACCAACTTTCAAAAAAGGAGGATACTGTTTACCCGTGTGTTTGTATGTATTTATATTTAAGTATTTACTTTTATATTTATACTTGATAAATGAGCGAACGAAGCGAGTGAGATCTCAGAGTTACATTAAACGAATCGTTATTTGTATGTTAGTAGGTACTTGTGTTTGTACGTACATATGTCTGTATGTTCTTGTATGTACGGTGATAACTTTTGAAAGACTTATCTGATTTCAATTAAATTTAAAATGTTTATATATAATACAAATAGAAAACTGGTGGTTTTTGAGATATGGAGCGGTGTGTCAAAAGGGGTGAAAAGTATCAGTTCATGGGTCTAAGACTAATTATGGAAAAAGCGTCATTTATGTTTATTTGTTTGTTTTAGTACTAGTTTTTAAGTTTTGGTATAGGAAAATACTTTTGAGAAACTCTGCTGGAGGCTATCAAAGCTGTACGGGAGCAACATAATATGACACTTAAGGCAGCCAAGGTTTATGGTGTCCCTAGAATAATCATAATCGTACATGTAAATGGTGATCGAGGTGTGAAATTGAACACTCATGGAAGGCCAACAGTAGGCAGTAACAGTAGCAAAACATATGTCTGCAATGCTTCACACCATGGATTTGGTTTAACTCAGCGAGAAGTCAGAGCTTTAGTTGGCCAATATTTCTGTCACAATGAAATCGATACTCCCTTCAAAGAAGTTCTACGATTTACTTGAGGCAGTCATACTAAAGGAACAATTCGAAGGCGATCAAATAATTGAATCTTGATGAAACAAGTTTCTGTCAAAACCCATAAAATTTGAAAATAATTGGCCTAAAAGGATTTCAAGCTAAAAGAACCACTAGCTCACTAGGCCGCGACAATAGAACTTTATTGTTCGCATGCAATGCCTGGGACCAGAAAGTTCCTTCGTTAATAACTTTTAAAGGAACGTATCTTTGGAATACATGGATACCTGATAATAAAACATAAACATAAACACTCACGCCTGTCACCCAGAGGGTAGGCAGAGACTACGGACTTCCACTTGGCACGATCCTGGCACACCTCTCTCGCCTCCTTTACATCCATATATCTACGCATACACGCTCGTCGGTTAAGGGTACTCCTAATCTGGCCCATTTCCAATATATCGCCAATTTGGTCGATAAACCTTCGTCTAGGGCGTCCTTTCCGACTCTGCTGTTCACTTCTGCAGCATAAATTTGCTTTGTCACTCTTTCTTCGTTCATCCTTTCTACATGACCAAACCACTGAAGCATTCCTTTCTTAATCCTGGTCACAACGTCATCTTGCAAACCACACTTTTCTCTTATCACACTATTTCTCACCCTGTCATTCAGATTCAGCCCTAGCATACCCTTAATGAACGCATTTCACAGCATTTATTCTACTCTCATGCTTCTTCTGCCAGACCCAACTTTCACTACCATACATTAAAGTAGGGACTAACACAGCATTGTGAATTGCCAAACGTGCCTTTTTTGACACATTCTGACTCTTCACAATAGCGTGTAGAGCCCCATTCACTCTATTTCCTGCGTTCACTCGTCGTTCTATATCCTTATCATATCTACCATCCCTACTAAATAAACATCCCAAATATATAAACTCATCCACTTGCTCAATCAACTCCCCTTCTATTCTTATTTCACATAACGTTTTACTTTCTTCTCTTTCAAAAACCATCACTTTCGTCTTACTTGCGTTCACTTTCATACCTCTTTCTTTTAATGATCGGTTCATTAAAGTAACCATCATTTGCAACTCGGCCGCCGACGATGCAAATATGACTTGATCATCGGCGTACAAAAGGCATTTGACGGTTAACTCACCCATTCTCAACCCACATTCTTCAACTTTCAAAGTTTGCAAACAACTGTCCATAAATAGGTTAAACAGCCAGGGGGAAGCTACACAGCCCTGTCTGACACCTTTTTGGATGCCAAACCAGTCCGAGTAGACCCCGTTGATCCTGACACAAGCACTAGAGTCCCTATAAAGAGACTTCAATGCCTGTATCAAACCAGCGCTCAAACCAAATGAGTTAAGTGTTTGCCATAACATTCCTGTCCACTCTGTCATAAGCCTTTTCCAAGTCCATGAAAGCACAAAAACTTTCTGGTTTTGGCCAAAACTTCTCCGCATCATGCGCATGGAAAATACTTGATCCGTACACCCCATTCCTTTCTAAATCCAGCTTGCACATCCCAAATTTTTCCATCAGTTTCTTCCATAACTCTTTCAATTAATACCTTAGCATACAGTTTACCCACAATGCTAAGCAAGCTGATACCACGGTAGTTTTTACAGTCCTGCTGTGACCCTTTTCCTTTATATATTGGGACTATAACGGCTTTGCACCAGTCTTCCGGTACCCGCTTCAGTTCCCAACATAAATTAAACAAGGTGTACAGCAGGCCTGCCACCACTCCCTCTCCAGCCCTTAGCATTTCAGTGATACTCTATCATATCCGGCTGCCTTACCTGCTTTCATGCTTTTCATTGCTTTCATTATTTCATCTACACTTATCTCCCTACCTCTCTCCACTTCTTTCGAAATTTCTTTTTCACTTAATTCAGACGACCCTTCACTCATAAACACGCTTTCAAAGTATTCCTTCCATCTCTTTAAATTGAACTTCATCATTCAGCATACAGCCATTCTCGTCTCGTATAGCATTCATTCTAGGCTGTTTTGAATTTCTAGCAGTTCTTACGAGTTTCCAGAACATTTTAATATTTGCCTGGAAGTTATCAGATATCCTTCATCATTCTTATCCGTTCTTTCTTGCTTTTTCCTTTCAACAACTTCTTTTACTCTCTTATTTATAAGTCTAAAATCTGCCTTTTTTCTTTCAATCTCATCATTCATACCGCCAGAATTACCAGCTTTGGTTGCCAGTAAATCTAGCCATGCTCTCTTCTTTGCTTCAACTTCCATCCGAATCTCATCATCCCACCACAACGTATTATTTTTCCTTTCATTCGTTCTCTTACTTACACCACATACTTCGGTGGCTGCATCCACCAAAACTTTCTTAACATTATTCCATACATTCTTCAGGTCTAAATCATTCATACATATTTCATTCAAATCATTTATATTCTCCTCAGTCTACATTTATACTTCTCTTTCACACCTTCATCTTGTAACCTCTCTGTTCTTATACGTTGTAACGCAGTGGTAGACACAGATGTCCGATGCCGCCAACGCCTGAATAGACCATTAATTCGGCATAAGACCAGGTAATGATCCCCATGTTGATCCTGTTCTCTTGTATCTACCACTGCGCTCCGCATTCTTTCATCCACAATTATGAAATCTATCATGCTTCTATCATTACCTCTTCCCATGTATACATGTGAATCCTCTTATGGCGAAAGAAAGTATTCGTCACAAAAGATTCTTTTTCCTCACATACGGCGAGGAGGTCTTCACCATTCTCATTTACACTTTCGTCGCCAACATTCCTAATATCCTTCATAACCAGACCTCTTCACCCCAACCCTTCCATTAAAATCTCCTAACATAATGATAATAATGCCTTTAATTTGGCATTTGCCGCTACGCCGAAAGGTTGGATGGAAGCTTTAGTCTTCGAAAATTACTTTTCAAATGTACTGATCCCGGAAATATGCAAATCAGGCAACCCACAACTTGTAATATACGACGGCCATTCAACACACCTTGACTTAAATGTTATTATAAAGGCTAACGAAAACAATATTACCCTTCTAAAACTAACGCCTCATTCTTCCCATATTTTGCAACTAAGCGGAATTAAAGTTATTTTTCACTTAGCATTGTTTTTCACTTACACTTCATAATTATACACATAATTACACTTTCAAAACATCCAGGGCAAATGTGACATAAATCCATTTATAGGCACGTCACTATATCAGTTAAAAACTGTCACACTTACGCCATCCGTGGAAATATCCATTGTTACACAAAAATAGACGTTCAAGTCGTTCAAATAGATCATAAAATATATTGACATTAGTATCATCTCACCAATTTTCTCGAAAACTACAGCACATGAGTAAAGAAACCGTACCGTACAGAGGCAAAGCTTCATACAACCGCGCTATAATATTTACACTACTACAAGCTAGACGCGCGTGTGTGCGTGAGCATTGGCGACTCATCACGTACAGAGAAAAAGTGCTTTAAACCGGCTCGGCCAGTGCTCAAACTCAGGGTTATGTAATAATAAGTGTCAGATTTTGTCTTTCAAATAATAAGTATTCGTATCGAATGAAATATAAAAAAAGTGTAAATATGGTTTACTGTACTGTACTGTTTCTATTAACAACAATAGAACAAATAAAAATATATCATTTTTTAATTATCCCAAAGACTCCGCTGGGTAAGTAGTAACTTAACTATAATTATTTTTATAATGTTTAATATTTGTAAATTAAATAGGTACGTAGGTTCATGTTTTATATTATAATTTCAGACGATAAAAGTGGTAAAAAGCTGTCGGACGAGAAGATCTCCTTTCAAAACTTTTGGATTATAAAAAAAGGCAACATTATAGAATCTATGAGGATCACTTTGAAAAATCCTGTACCTATTAAGTTTTCTAAAAAAGAACTGTAAAATATTTATTTGGAAATACTTTTCCAACACTCAACTTGCCAACAAATGACGGTGCTTATTCGAGTTCCAGCCAATGTAAGAATGTATCTGAAATGAATGTATGAATTGCTTGAACTAAAAATTCGCGAATATTTTGATCTCGAAAGAAGCATTGGAAATATTGACATTGAAATATTAAAACGCGTGCAAGATTGTATATTTGTTATGCCATGTGAGTGTTTCTAATAAATTATTTGAGAACACTACATTAGATATTAATTTACCATTTAATTAAAAGGCACAACAAATTGTTGAAGAACAAAAATTATAAAAATAAAATATTTAGAAAAAGTAGTTATAATATTGTATCTTAAGTATATAATAAAAGCTGATTTTGCTTATTTAATTTTATCCTCCTGTGCCAACCCTACCAAAATAGTTAAACATTTTGACAGCTCCTTAGAAGCTTTGCCTCTGTACGGTTTCTTTACTCATGTGACTACAGATAATAATAAAGTAACTACAAAAAGAAGCGTTCATATTAATGGGTAAGCGTGACAGTCTTTCATCTTAATTAGGTTTAATCACCTCAAATTACAAAATGCTACTTATAGATACTAAAATGCTTGATCAAACAAACAACCACTTTATAATTGATGTTTTGAAACGGAATTATCTATGCTAAATCCTTAGAGAGTAGAAGTATTTAAATGTTCATTTTAGTTTTAATTAATTTATATCACACTTGCTTCGGGTGACTCTATAGTAAACGGTTTAAAGACAATAAAGTGAAGAAAACGAATCAAATTTTAATTACTTTTAAAACTCCCTTAGTTCTCTATAGAAGTAAATTAATGATACCCAATAAAACGCTTCTTTAATTCAAACTTAGAAGTTATATGTTATTGAAACTGCAATATATATTCATTTGAATTAGTAGTTCGTATTTTATTAAATATTCGTATTTTGTTCAAATGCGCGTTATTTCAGGTTTATTATTTTCATCACTAACTACCATAATGGAAGGCTAAAATAATTTCCGTTGGTAGAAATAAGTTTTCAAAACAATTTATTTACGAAACTCAGTCTACTATAAATTCATATACTTATATTCGTAGGGTAAGATCTCGTTTTCCCAAAATAAATAACCCCGGTGTGCGCCTCCAAATTTATAAAGGCGTGGACTTTGTTTCCATTTAATAGTAACTTTTAATATGTTTTCTGAAAGAAAATCTAAACGAAAATGTATATGTAAATGTGTATAAAGACAAAAGCTTTTCCTTGTGTGTGCTTTATTTTATTTGCTCTTAGAGCAAATAAAATTGGAGTGTTAATTATACTTCATTATTTTAATATTGTGGAATAATCCGTGCCATCTACACTATATTTTTTTTTAAATAAGCTCATTTTTATATTTCTTCATGTATTTTTTCTACCAAATGCACCTTAGGAAGGCTTTTTGCCTTTAAAGAGCGATGGTAGCGACCGCGACAACAACAATAACTTCCACATGCTGGAGTTATAACCTACCCATACTCCGCGTAACGCTTGTGCGATAAGATCAAAGATAGACAAGGCTACAATGTCAGAGCCACGGGCACAGTTCATTCAAATCTAAAATCAATATTTTTAAATTTAACTAATATAGTGATCATTTCTTTAATTCGAGTTCTCCAAGTCTAGAAATGTAGTAACCTTTAAGTCCAGCTCACTTCCATATTGAGTAAATGTGGGACATGGACGCATGTGGAATGGATTTACGTGAGTGAAGGAAACGGCCGACGTCTTTTACCGGATACGAAGCATTTCATCTTAGTCCTCAAGGGTGATAACAGATCTGTATTTTGATTCTTAATCATAGATAGATGTAGATATCTATTGACCACAGCATCCATATACCATCATGTGGCTTGTATGCTCGTTTATCGCCGCTTCAAAAAATGCGTATCGTAAGCCTTATCTACTGGGAATCGACGGTTAACTACCAAGGGGTCACATTGGATCACACTTCGCGAAACACAGTCATTACTTTCACAACCGAGCCAAATTTGTTGCTAGCAGTTTAAATAAAACTATTGTTTACGGATTTTATCGCATATATTAACTTATTTTATATTCCCGACGTTTCGAACACTTTACAGCAACCGTGGTCACGGGACTCATGGACACAGGGACACTTTTTCAATAGTCCGCTGAGTTTCTTGCTGTTTCTTCTCAGGACAGAGGTTTTTTTCCGAATTACATACATGTGATCAATATTGAATAAAGAATTATTCTATTCTATTCTACTTTATATAGTTAGCGGCATTTCAGTCCTGAGTCCCACGATGCCGTAAAAGTCAACTGGTTGACATCACTTACATCACAGAAAATAGCTGTATGACTTAACAGAGGAAAATTAGGAAAATTCTCTTCAAACATTTGTAAAAACGACTATAGTTAAAATTATCAACTAAACTAAATATTGTTTCACTTAATACAAAAAAGCTTAGCATTAAGTGTACACAACTTTGTTTATTAACTCTTATAAGATACCAAATATGTATTCTTTTTGTGGATTGTTACGTGAATTTACGGTAGAACCATTAGGGCCTTTATCACAAAGGTAAGCAAAATACACTAAAGGTATCTTGAAAATTTCCTCCCTAATTACACACCAACACAAGGAGTTCGGGGGCTCTTTGAATGGTATCATAAAGAACGTGAAGGGTACCTAAGGTGTTCTAATTGTGATCTCGACTAATGAAGTGAAACTAGAAACGTTTCCTGGTTTTTGTCATATATGTCGAGTACAATGTCTCAAAATAATAAATGGTTTTAGAAATCTTACTATATTATTGCTATAAATCTAAACACATGTATAAAGTTAAGGTGTCTTTAATGTTGAAATAAGACCTCAGTACAATTTAAAGTTGCTTTCGTTTCCAACTGGAAACTCAGCCATATTACTATTGCTACTTTTTGTTGTTCTATCTTAAAGTCAAGCTTAAGTATTTAAGTTGAAAGAACGGGAGCTTAAAAATGTTTCAACGGTGTAAAATTTCGTAAGCTTTATGATAAACTCCTACGGAAAAATGTAGACAGAAATTTTTATGTGCTTTAGTTTTTTATATACGATTAATATTCGAATTGCTATAAAATAAATTAAAAATGGCGATCGTATTGCCGATAGTGATTACTGGCTATTACATCTCGGATATTAAAGCCTAGACTCGAATCCCAGCGGGGGCCAACGTTAATGCAAGATCATAATTATCGTGTATAGCTTGTGTTATAGTTATCTACGAGTCTCTTCCCACATTCGATCTCTTTTATATATAATATTTTATTAAAAAACGAAATAACAGTCCACCTGGTAGTAAGTGGCTACTGAAGCCCATGGACCCCTGCAACCAACTTAATACAAAGAAGACAGATGCGTCGTCACTTCTGAGGACTAAATTGGAATGGCTCACAACCTGTAATTATACCAGCTCTCTTTACTTTTCGGACCGGAACACAGTCGTGTACGCCAAAAATAAGTAAAGGTACCTATCTACACGAACTTTTAGGCAGAAAAGGAGTTCTGACACCTATACATACCATATGTATGATGATTTCTATCTGATTCTTTGAAGGTGGTGATGGTGACAACCATGGTCGATAATCGACCAGAAAGTTATCATAGTACATATCTAGTTTACTTTAAAAACCTACGTAATTTTAGCGTTGCAACAATAATTTTCTTATTATTTCGTTTTCGCCATCAAGAAATTAAACGAATAATACGCATATAATATTTTAAAATATGTATTACTGAACTAAAGTAAACTCCATTAAGCTGTGATAATCTGTGGTCACGAGTAAAATAAATAAGTGCGGTGTAATGCAAGCATCAGCTACCTGCTCAGTGGAAGTTGTTTACAAACTAAGAAGAAGTACAGTAAAGTTGTCTATGACTAGTTCTTGACAACCCCGACTTCAGTGAATTATTTATTTATCCTAAGTCAAGTCCTCAAGTTAGTATACATATTTTTCACAAATTAGATTGAAACATAACATTTTAGAATATGTACTATTTTATGAAAATAGATTATAATAAAATATTTTGTACAATTATTTTTTATATTATGAATATAAGCCATTCTGATAATTTTATATTATTACGGACCAATATTATCTCACTTGTTCACTCACTATATTTTTGAAAAAATAGCGAACTATATTTTTATTATATATATATATATATATATATATATATATATATATATATATATATATATATATATATTCATTTTAGATATTGAGGTTGTTTATTTTGATTAGGACTTTATGAATTTACAGGAAGCTTCGACTCCTTGAACAAATTAATTGTATAGAAACTCTTGTAAAACGTTGCCAGGTTTATTTGTGTGGTTTTAAGGCAAGAGTGAAAACACTTAAATAATATATATTATCATCACTTAAAAGTTGAGGCAATGCCTATAAATATTTCAGGAGTTAGTAAGGCACATGGCAAGAAAGGAATGGCGTATCTTTGTCAACTGAATAATCAGTTGTCCAACAGTCTCGAGAGGCTGGATCCAACGAACCTGACCAGGAACAGCAAGACATGTCATGTCAGTCATGGTCCTGGTAGATCTCTCTACTGAAATCGTGTTATGGCGGTAATTGCCCTGAGAGTTCAATTTCTAGGGAAAATATACTCAGACGAAAATATATTTTGAAAAAGGATAAATTAAACTTTACTTTTTAACTATCACATGACATTAGCATTATCATCATTACCATTACAGTCCATCAGAAGATTACTGCTGATACTAGGCCTCCCCCAAGGTATGCCACAAAACACGGTCCTGAGCTACTTGCATCTATCGACTTCCTGCATCTCTTACCAAGTCGTCACTCCATCTACATCATAATAAAGATTAAGTAACTCTTAAAATCATCATGAGATGAAACAATCTTTGTATCAAAATTTGCCACTATTTTTAACTTTAAAAAGAAAAATTAACTCTGAATACGTAGTGTAGTTCTCTCGAGTGTGGTTCGGAGGCAGATGTTACATAGAAATGGGACGCAGTAACGAGCTCCACTTATGTCGGACTTCTAAAGCTTAAAGCTGCACATAGTTTCCGTAAGCCCTATATACATTATGTATTGGCGGTGAATAAATTGCTAACTTATATTTCTGTTATATTTCCACCGAACTTCAATGAAATTTAGACTTTGTTACAGTTGAAACAAAATTAAAATTACCATAATTTTCATTGATCATAAAAATTAATATGAACTATATTTTCAATATAGATAATTATAGAGAGTAGAGCCATGCTGCAGCTATATTGTGGTTGCAGCATGAATGGGTCGGCTCGACCGGGGTAGGACCACGTTCTCACAGAATACCAGCGTAAAATAGCAGCTTAATGCTGCTTCGTTTCGTATGGTGAGTGTAGAGAACCGGAAACCCTTTTTACTGGAAACGAGGCATTCCATCTCAGTCAGTCCTCAGGGGTGACAACGCATCTGCATTTTGATTCTTAATAGAGGATAGATGTAGATGTCTAAGGGCCACAGTATCCACTTACCATTAGGTGGACTGTGTGCTCGTTTGTCACCCTTATTCTATAAAAAAAGCATTATTTGGTGGTGGTATATTGACAGCGAGAAAACCCCCTTCTTATTGTTGTTAAGTAAATTGGTATACTTGTAACCATAAAGTTAATGTTTTCAATTTGTTGAACACAAGTGCCTATGTAAATGTTATTCGGGTAAAATATAAAATTTTATATACTAAAAATTACTATCTATAAAAACATTTGAATAAATATGTTATCATAAATTATTTATTCACACACACGCACAATAACATGACTTAGGTACTTTAGCCATTGTTGCTTAAGTACTTAAGTAACTTAAGCACCTAGCTACTATGTCGCGGATCCTAAGGTCAAACGCAGCAAAAGCCAATTACAAAAATAAAAATTTTGTGAAAAACACAAATTTATTTGGTTTTCGGAATGGAATGCGAATAATTGTTCCGTGTTTGACTTTAAATTAATTTCATTAATTTTTATATGTGAAATTTTCCTTTCCGTTCTAAGGACCTGTCTTAGCAGACACGTAACCTTCTTCCAGCAGCGCTATAATTGCGGCCGCTGTCATCTTTTCTACCGACTTCAAAAAGGAGGAGGTACTTAATTCGACTGTATGTTCTTTGTTATGTGTGTTACCTCATTACTTTTTTCTGCATGAACCTATTTCAATGATTCTTTTTATTTGAAAGCTGGTGCTTCTCATGTGGTCTCATATAAATTTGATCAAGGTCTGACCAATAGTTTTTGAGTTATTTTTAATAATTTATATTGAAGTCGGTTGTACAAAATTTTTAATTTTAAATTATTATCGTCCATTTTAGAATGGAAAGACTAAAATTTTTAGTCTTTCCATTCTAAAATGGTTTTTAATGATTTTACGAGTATCGAAATATGTCACAAACGTCAATATTTGACATCAATAAACTGAATAATAAAACTAGTTCTGGACTAAATAATACTAAGTCTATTAAATGTGTGAAAAATGTCATTGTTACTGAACTTTCTAACTGTATAAATAAATGTTTAGAAATAGGAACGTTTCCGGTAGTTTAAAATTGCCAAAGTTATCCTATTTATAAATCCGGAAGCAAATTGGACCCCGGCAAATACCGGCCAATATCCGTTTTAATGTTTTGTAAAAAAAAATAAGTAATTTATAATAATACAATTTTCTTTACCAAAACCTAACACTCTTTCAGCAACGATGAATTATTTTAAAAGGAAAAAAATTAGTTTCGATAAAAAACGAATAGATCTTTGGGTATTGATAGACTTAAAGAAAAGCTTTTGACACTATTGGTCATGAACTATTATTACGTAAGTTAAAAGAACTTGGCATTAATAGATATGAAATAATAAAATCTTACCTTTCAAATTGTCGTCAAGTGGTTAAGATTGATCAAATGCAAAGTAGCTCTACAATCATAACTTATGACGTACCGCGGGGCTCAGTTCTGAGGCCGCTGCTGTTTATTACATACATAAATGCCATTCATCAGCTTGGACCAAAAGGTGACATAACCTTATATGCACATGATACTAGTCTATTTTACTATGGTAACTGCATTCATGACATTATATGTAACGCACAAATGGACTTAGATCTACTAAATAAGTGGTTTCAAAATAATCCTTTAACCATAAATACATAATTTTTCTTTTAATTCCGACGTTTCCAAACCACCTTAATTTCATAAACTCTAAAATACAATTCACAATGGAGTTAGAGGCAAACAATTCTTTAGCTTTCCTAGATGTTTTAGTCATCCGAAATCCTGATAACACTATTGGTCACACTGTGTATAGGAAAAAGACTCATACCAACCGATATTTAAATGGTGAATCGCACCATCATCCATCACAGTTAGCTACCGTGGGAAAATCTTTGTTTCAGAGAGCACGAGGGATCTGTGACAGAAAACATCTGGCCGCCGAGCTTCAGCACGTCGAGCAAGTACTGCAAGACAACAAGCTTCGGGTCCCGCGCCTACGTCACAGTGACCGAGTGAAGCCGGCCACAGTCGAGCGTGTGCCTGCTGTACTACCCTATGTCAGAGGAGTCACAGACAAGGTTGGCTACATCTTGAAGCGAACTTCCATTAAAACATAATTCAAGCCGCCGAAGAGTAGTCAATTTTACCATCCGTCATGTGTCATATGCCTCTACAAGATGCAGGAGTGTACAAGTTGGATTGTGAACGTGGTCTCTCTTACATAGGACAAACAAAAGATCTATAAAACCCGCGTAAAAGAACATATAGCTGACTTGAAGCACCAACGTATCAGGAAGTCTGCAGTTTGTGAACATGTTCAAGATCGTCCCCGCCATTACATTAGATTTGATAGACCACAAATCCTCGCAAAGAACACCGATTCCTACCTAGGATGATTCGCAAGGCTATTGAAATTAAAAACATCCTAATTTCAATAGAAAGATGGATGGGTGCTGCCATCTGCTTGAGATCCTATAATTAATAAAATTAAATCCAAACCCAAGTATACCACTGCTAGACTTCAAGATACTGTAAGCTCATTCTGCGTAGATCGAACCAAAAATTAATATAAAAAAACTGAAGGTAGCCGGGCTAACTATGACATTGGGACGTCAAACACCTCAGTCCCCCCCGTGACCATGGGTGCTGTAAAGCACCCGAAACGTCGGGAATTAAAAAGTAAAATTATACGCGATATAATCCGTAAAAATTAGTTTCATTTAATGTGTAGTCTTCGCGTAAATATAAGAAAACATTATGTGTTTGACGGCACCAGCACCATTGTACGTGCGGCGGCGTCGGTGTAGCTAGACAGAATTCTTGTAAACAACACGTGCACCGCACACCTGCGCCAATGCACCTGCGGTGGCGCCCGTTCTGGTTGTATAAAACGGACGGAGCGGCCGCCGTTAGGGCAGTCTTGGCTCTGGCGTGGAACGGTGCGCTTGTCGTATTCCGTTACTAGCTTATCCTTGACTTGTTGGATAATTAATTCGTGCAAACGAATTAATTATTATTCTTAACTACAAATTAGTCTCGGTACAATTTATAGTTTGTATTAAGTAATCTATTGTAAATTAACCTTATTTAAAAGAAAAGTCCCGCTGGGTTTCTTGCTGGTTCTTCCCAGGACAGAGGTTTTATCCGAACCGGTGGTAGTAGTACTATATTGAATAATAGTGATTCTATTCTATTCTAAAAGCCTTTTCATGTGACTCTGTATTCTTAACATCCTTTCTACATATTCATTATATTATTGAAAGGAAGTGGATGAAATACTATAAATGTACATACATAAACACTCACGCCTGGCACCCGAGGAGTAGGCAGAGACTACGAACTTCCATTTGACACGATCCTGAAACACCTCTCTCGCCTCCTTTACATCCATATATCTAAGCATACACGCTCGTCGGTTAAGAGTACTCCTAATCTGGCCCATTTTCAATTTTCGCCAATTTGGTCGATAAACCTTCGTCTAGGGCGTCCTTCCCGACTCTGCCGTTCACTTCTGCAACATAAATTTGCTTTGTCAATCTTTCCTCGTTCATTCTTTCTACATGACCAAACCACCGAAGCATTCCTTTCTTAATCCTGGTCGCAACGTAATCTTGCAAACCACACTTTTCTCTTATCACACAATTTCTCACCCTGTCATTCAGATTCAGCCCTAGCATACTAAAAATGTAAAGTAAATAAAAGTAGATAACAAGTGTATGTGTAGTAACAATGGAAAAAGTGGTAACATTAAACATTTTGTACAACCGACTTCAATATAAATTATTAAGAATAACTCAAAAACTATTGGCTTATTGTCGTCGATGGCTGCTCATCCGATACTGTGGCGACTAACGCCGGTATTCCTCAGGGTTCCGTTCTCTCCGCAACTCTCTTCCTGCTGCATATAAATGATCTGCTCATTCCCGGTATCAATGGGTATGCAGACGACAGCACAGTTGTGGAGAGATACCAACCAAGTGCCCAGGCCAGTCGGGATCAAATCTACTCCGAAAGAGAGGCTATGGTTGAGCGTGTGGGTCTCACACAACAGGCAGTCTCTGAATGGGGCGATGCCAATCTCGTGAGATTTAACGCCTCTAAAACACAAGCGTGTCTTTTCACCGCTAAAGGCCCGCTCACCCTGGCTCCTAATTTCCTTAGAGTACACTGACCGCCTTCAGTTGTTAAGGGTTGAATTTTCTTAGGGTCAGACCTTGTTCAAATTTATATGGGACCGTCTGAGAAGCACCAGCTTTCAAATAGAAAAGATTCATCGAAATTGGTTCACCTACACCTAGTAAAAACCTAGAAAAAAGCCATGAGGTAAACACACATAAAAATATACAGTCGAATAGATACCTCCTTTTTGAAGTCGGTAGAAAACTAGCAAACGGGAAAAAGCAATATTGGTAATTATACCTTATAAAACGAAACCTTCACGATCTAATACACAGATGAAAACTTACGAAAACAATATTGAGAATACAAAAAAAGAGAGGACTGCGAAATAATTTTTTGAAGAAATCCCTGAAGCTTACAGGGTTTACTTCACCTGCCCCGTCAAAGGTGGAGGGTTGAAAGTAACGGACGGAAAATTATAAACAGAGTGACTAACATTAGAAATAATTCAAAAGGATATTTTAAGGGGACATACATACGCCATTTATTAAAAAACGAACTAAGCCTAGTTAAAAAAAAGAACTAAGCCTAATTGACTAATATTTTTAGTTTTATTTGTATATTGACTTGCATTTAGCTGCCTTTCATATTATGAATTTACTGGTTAAAATAATTCTATTCAGTTTTTACAAAAAAACGAAAAACATTTTAAGGATTATAAAAAAGAACTTTATATCGATATAAGAAGCCGCGATTCAATAAGAGATATCCAGGTCCTGGAAGAAAAACAACTAAGCCTCGCGACGACCGCTTCTTAGTGAGCCTAAGACTAAAAACACGAAAGGGTTCATTACGTTGCTTTTAAAAACACTCGAAGAAGAGATATTCCAATTAGTCTGTAGACGGTCAGAAGAAGAGTTTGAGCTACCAATATCACCCAGCCCAGACCCCAAATTAAGCCGTCAGCACCGAGTTTCTGCATACCCTACACATAGGCGAAGTTTTGAACATTGACGTCAATACCAAAAGAGTCTGCTCCAACAGACAGATGGATAGAACGAAATTATAAACGTTCCTGACAGAGATATAAATTGACAAGAAAATATTCCTACACTCCTCTTCATTGTTTCTCCCGTCGCAAGAAAAACATCATTACAAGAATACTTCGTATTTCAGTCAGTTTAATACCCTGTTAACATTGACTAATATATTACTAGCGTACCTGTTAACATTTAATACGTGGACATGGGTCTTTCTTATAGTAATCTTTTTAAAGTAAAGTTACAGACTACATACGTCTCACAGGTTGGCACAGGCTTGAGAGGAGCCTTTATAAGAGGGTTTTAATGGTAATTTTTTCATCGAACAGAAATGAAATATCTTATCTGGAAAAGGTCTAAATGCAAAAACTAAATAAGCTAATAAAAGAATAAATCGATCGATAAATTGTTTTTATTTTACGTTAAAGATTTTTGTAATACAGGGTTATTTTGCAATAACCGGCCAAATTTGCAGAGAAGGTAATAATAATAATAGTAATGAAAGGGAAGGGTTACTAAATCTGAGGGTATAGACTTGTCTATGCCCATCAACATAAAGACCCTATCCGAGGCTGAAACATACCGATACCTGGGTATGTCACAGAACATAGGTATCGATGAGGTGGACATGAGGCAGTCAGTTTGTGATGTGTTTTATACGCTTGACAAAAGTGCTTAACAGCCTTTTGTCGGGCGTTAATAAGACACATGCATATAATGGTTGGGTCATGCCTGTTCTCATGAATACATTTGGCATACTCAGGTGGACTCAGACCGAACTGAACGCTCTGGATAGAAAAGTCCGCACTATTATGACGTCCCATCAAATCAAAATCAAAAATGTTTATTTCAATAGCAATGACAGTTGTTTTATTACAATCAATGGTTGGGGCCAAACCTTTTAAGTATTATGTATACTTGTGCCAGGAGGCCTCGCTCTTCCATACCTAAGTTTGATCGTTGTAAAATTTGAAAAAATAAATGAAAAGAAAAGAAAAATAACAATCTTAATAATATTAATGTGTGTGCAAGCAATGCGGAGTTTGTGTGTGTGTGTGTGTGTGTGTGTGTTTATTTCTTGAAGCATTAATTCTATATCATGGTTCGTCATTTCTAAAAGTCATTTACTTACAGTTTCCTTTAATACGCACGATTTTAATTGAAAAATACCAATTAGTCTATTTAACATATTATAAATATATACAGAATGTGTAGAGTATTGTCGTTTGGCAAATTTAGTTTTTACAGGATTAGCAATTGCGACTCTATCTTTTCTTCTCTTATGTAGTAATTCAGACCTAAATGGTAATGTTTTGTGCAATTCTAGAGAAGTCAATAAAATGTACTATTTTCAAGTGGGGAATCTAAAGGCTTTATAGTATATTAAGGAGGCTGCGCTGGCTTCTTTCAATTTCCAAAATTTTGGGTTTTGTTGCACCTCCCCAAACGGGGATGCAGTAGCCTATTATAGATTGTGCCATAGTGATGTAAATTTGTGTTATTAATTTTTTAGTTGTTACATGTCTAAGTTTTTCAAATATCCATGTTAATTTTCTTACTTTGTTACTGGTGTTGTCAATGTGAGAAAGCCAACTTAGTCGCTGGTTCAAAACAACACCTAGGCACTTAATAGATTGGACTCTATCAAGCACCGCACATGAACAGTTGGCAGTATCTTTATAACTACACCATTGAATTCTTAGAGCAATGTTGCTAGCAGGTTGTGTTCTATTGTTGATCGTAAACCATATGTATTTTGTCTTAGATTCATTAAGAGTAAGGAGGTTATGCTGTAGCCAATTATTAACAGATCTAAGTCCAAGTTCAGCGCTCTTAAAACTGATTCAAGTTGAACCCGTGAAGACTAATGCAGTGTCATCAGCGTAGGAAAATACCCGACCATTTTCTAAGTTCATCTTGGTGAGATCATTTATGTAAATGAGAAACAGGGTGGGGCCCAGTACACTCCCCTGAGGAACACCGAAAAGAACTTCAGCTTCTTCACTTATATGGTCCCCAATCTTCACTTGTTGCTTCTGATTTCGCAAGTAGTCTTCAAATAATTTTAACTGAACCCTCTCACGCCAATTGCTGCGAGTTTACGCAGGAGGAAGGAAAATAAACAGTATAATAGAAATAAACAGTATAATAAACAGTTAATACAGATATTGGCCTGTAATTGCTGACGTCATCTTTATTTCCATCCTTATACACCGGCGTTACTATAGATTTTTGAGAGGTGACGGAAAAACGCCTTTATGGAAGCAAATATTGGTTAAATGGCTGATTGCGGAACTACGTGTGCTCTAGCTAGTTTGACAAATTGAGTAGAAATATTGTCCCAGCCAGGAGCGCTGTTGGACTTGAGGCTAGTTATAATTTCATCAACTTCCATTGGATCAGTATCTAATAGAAGAAAAGATCTTGGTTGAGATGCAAGTCTAGGCAAAGCGTATTCGTTTTGAGATCGGAATTACTGATTCGTATGTCCTCAGCCAACTTTCGTCCAATATTAGCAAAAAAATCATTTACGTGATTCACCGAGTCCTCCGGAGTAGATTTAGCATTTAATAAGTCATTGTTTGATGTTTTATTCGAATTTGTATGGGTTATAGTTTTAATTGTTTTCCATAATAACTTAGAATTTTTCGTTACATTAGCTAATTGTTGTTTTTCGTATTTTCGTTTTAATTTTTTTAATAGATTATTGCAATGGTTTCGATATCTTGTAAGTGATTTTAAAATTTCGTTGTGTGGTTCAGATCGTAGTTTTAATTGCATTTTGTTTCTATTCCTAATGCATCGCAAAATACCTGAGGTAACCCAGGCTTAATAGTGCGTTGGGATTTAGGAAGAGTTTTAAAGTTTTATGTTCTTCTAGAGATTCAGACAGCCGTTTTATTAATATTTCCACTAATGTATTAGGATCTTCACAAAATAATAATTTAGTTATATTTTTCTGTATAAGTGTGGTGAGAGCCTCGTTATAATCAATAAATTCTACATTTTTAGAACAATATATTTTTGTTTTACTTTACTAATTTTCATAAATATGCTGTAGTGATCAGTAGTTGTCGTATTTAAGATTGCTATATATGGGGATAATTTATTTTGGTCTATTTTAACATGAAATGATCCAGACAGCTCTCGCCTCTAGTTGGTATAAAATGACCAGAAAGTATTCCGTTTGTTGATAACATATTTAAATAGGAAGCTCTATTATTATTTTCATTGCATCCTTAATTAGGGTTTGGAATTAAATTTATGTTAATATCTCCTGTAATTATTATGTTACGATATGGCTTGATGGTTTCTAGATAGATATTTAGGAATTTATAAAATTATTTGCATTTGAATTTGATGGAGAGCGATAAATACATAAAATAATATAGCCAGTATATTTATCTGAATGCAAGATGCATGAACAAGTCTCACTTCTTGCATAGTAGGTTTAAGATTAGTCTTTACATAGGTCACCACTCCGTCATTTTGATTAAGGTTATATTTACTTGCGAACAACGTATATCCAGCTAAAGTGGGTAAAGGTTTATTTTGGTTAAGTCTACACTCCGTTAGCGCCAATACATCTACTTCAAAATGCAAGTGTGGGAGTGTTGCTTGAAAGTCACCAAAATTGCAGTGTATGCTTCTAATATTTTGCGAGATTATTGTTAAATCATTTTTGTAAATATTTACAGATTTTGTAAGATCCTGTATGCCACACCTAGTGGAGTTGGCTAAATTAGTTTCATCTATGTCTTTCAAAATTTGAAATGTGCTATCCATCAAGAGATTCGGTGTATAATATGCGATAATGTGTTATAATTAGTAGGTCATGAGTTGATTTATATATTAGTTTATTGGTGTTAATGTTTTTATGTAGTGACATTGGAATCAGTTTGTTTTGGTATACAAGTAGTGTGTATGTTGGGATCAACAGACTACATGTGCGCGTGAGAGGTTGTATGTTTGTGTGTTTGATTTTTCGGATGTTAGTATGTGTGGGTAGATGATGTGTATGTGTGAGTGTTTCTTACACCAATAAAATATATGCAATATACCTTAGGATTTATAAAACTAAAGAAGATGGAACAAAACTTTAATATAATGTAGAAAGGGCCACATGCGATTGATGAAATCAAGTCTAGTCATTTCACAGATAAAAGTTGTTGGATTTGGGCTTCATTTTATATTACTATATTTTATATATATTTATATATATATATTTTTATATTTTTATATGTACTATCTTTGAATTCTCCTCTTTTCGCACGTAGACCTTTCCATACGCAGTCCAACAAAATTTATAAGATTGTATCTTAGCCATGTCACGTGCGAGGAAGAAGAGACGAGCAGCCATAGCAGTTAATTGTTCCGAAACAAAATAGGAGTTTCTTCAGCAGTGCAGACCCAGGTGTTTGGCACAAAGCTTGGTTTTTGTTTTTGTATTGAAAATTTTACACATTTTCAAAAAATCATTTTTTAGTATTGTCGAGGAAGTCTCTACTATGACAGGAGTGTTTTGAATATTATCTCTCTTTCCTCGGACTCTGTAAATATCTTTGATGTCAGATTTCGCGATTGGATACCCAATGGTGTTTGACAAATTTATAACCATATCTATGAGGTCTTGCTTCGCTTCCGACGACTTCTTTGGTACATTTTTAATTTCCAAATTTGCTTTGCGTCTGTCTTTTTGCATATCTTCAATTTTGTCTTCTAAAATGGTTATATATTTTCGATCTTCTTTTATCTGCTCTTCTAACTTCTCTATTTTTTTTGAAACTCCTTATTCTGCTCGGCCAGAAAAGAGATTGAGCTTTCGATATTCTGATTTGTTTTTTGTATATCTCTGAGTATATTCGCATTTTTTTGGAATTCTATATTTTGAGTATTTATTAAGGTATTGAACATACTAGTCATTTCGTTTCTTAGTAAAGCAAGGTTTGCAGCGCTATCGTCACTCCTTTTTCTCTTGTTTCTGGTTGATATAAAATTTGGTGGAGTAGTATTGTGCGTGGGTACTTCAAATTCTGAGTCAGATAATGACTTGTTCATGTTGGCCATAATGTACTAGGAGATGATACGTTGAGAGGAGCTCACTTGGAACCGTGGTAAGTAAAGGTGGCGCTGATCTTGTGGGATGGTTTGATAGTTGGAAGTGCCAATCAAAAATTTCAACAAAAATTTGAGGGCAAATTAATGAATATTATTGGCTGTTATGTACTAGGAAACCATGCGGTGAAAGAAATTAAATTAACTTCGTAGTATGCAAAACAATGACGCTTATTTTTTGGGAAGGGCTAGTCCGTTGTGTGAGGTGCTAATTAACAAGATGAGAGCGAATAAAGCAAAATATCTGCTGAGCTTAAGTCACTTATGGTTCTTAAGGAGTACTAGGCAAGCATAGGATGCATCATCCGAGATCGTCAGTAATGAGGCTGTACTTGCCGCGGAAACATGGTGGGCGCGGCTTTTAAGCGCGCTTACCATGCATAATCGCGAAGTGTGCAGCCTTCGTAATTACTTTATGACGAAAGCGGATGATCCATTCTTTAGGACGTTATTTTTGTGATAAAGGACTTACCCTCTATCCTGAGCCAACGAGCAATGGCAAGACCTGCCAGTACAGAGCATTTCCGACCGGGAGACCGTATGGAAGGAGAAGGAGCTCCACGGAGGTTCTACAAGGCTCTACATGAGCCTTTGTAGACACAGTTGCCTCCCTCCACTGACTACGTTTTGGTGACCTCTTCAGGAAACCGAGGTTTTGTCTGTGCAATACAGGATCAGGTTATTAAGACCAACAACTATCGGAGTTACATCCTAAGGATGGCACCGTCGACATTTGCCGAGCTTGTCGCCATCCCGGTGAATCACTTAGGCATGTCATCTCCGGTTGTTCGGCGCTTTCTAACTCTGAGTACTTGCATAGGCACAACCTAGTAGCCAGGATTCTACACCAGGAGCTCGCTCTGAAATACGGTCTCGTGGATCGAAACTGCCTTGTTATAAGTACATGCCGGAAGCCGTGCTCGAAAATGACCGCGCCAGGCTCTACTGGGACCGGGCCATCATCACAGACAGGACCATTCTTGCGAATAAGCCTGATATTGTGCTGATGGACCGGGCACAATCAAGATATTTTGGTCGACATTACCATTCCGTATGACGAGAACCTCGTGAAAGCCGAAACAGATAAGCGAACAAAATATCTGGACCTGGCTCACGAGGTGACCGACATGTGGGGTGGACTGCCGGCTGAAATTATACCTGTAGTCGTTTCTGCGAATGGGTTAATCCCAGTCAGCCTCTCGAGTCATCTGAAGCGACTGGGACTCCGTGACGGACCGCTCTAAGCTCAAATGCAGAAGGCGGTGCTCCTCGATACCGCCCGCATCGTCCGCCGGTTTCTTTCCCTTTCCCCCTAACCCTCGGCCGTTTGGTCTCCCCTGCCGAGGGCTTCCATCTGGTTGGGTTTTATTTGTTTATGTAATTTGTTATGTATTTGTTTTATTTTATTGATATTTATGTATGTTTATCATTTTCATTTACAATTATATATTTATACAGCCCAACCAGATGAGAAAACTATATTGATACCCACGTAATAATAATAAGTAATATAGGCAAATGGTGAAGAAAAATTAATTAAAAACTCTCAAACATTCTGTCCTTTTATCTTTTAAATTCAAAATACGTGGTAATGCATTATTTCAACTGATTTTACTGCGCACGCACACATTCGTAAGGGTCATTTGGCAGGCAAAAACGATTTTGCCCATAAATACAATTCAATTTGGGATAATTTCAAATAAAAGTAGAAGCCTTATTTACGCATATTTTCAAAAACTACAATGACGGTATATCATATTTGAACTTAAGTTTAAAATTTGGCTACTTTTGAAAAATAACCCTGTATAAAGTTAAAGTTACAGCCTGTATACGGTCCAATGCTGGGCACAGGCCTCCTATTTAAATAAATTTCAAGATAAATAAAAATATAACCTAATTGACTTCTTAAACTACTAAAATCACTGCTGCATTTTAATAAATGAAATTGATTACAAATCTAAAATAATTAATTTGTTTCATTTTTTAATCTCCTTGTTATTTTAAATAAATACGTAAGGTAGACTGAGGCAAGTGTGACAGTGGGCCAAGTCTGACAAATGCAAATTATGCGGCATAAATACGATTTTTGCCATTGCCATCCAATGCCATTTCTTGAACAACGCAGGAATTTTTATGCTATACCGACAGTTAAGTATAACTTCAACTATTTTATCTACAGACGTCATTTTCTTAAAACTACTCAACTGGCGAAAGCCCGCAATTTTAAGAGGCGAAGTTTTAAGTGTTTCGATACGTCATTAAGTCATTTTAAACAAGATACAAGGTGAGCGATAAATAATAATATTGGTACTTATAGTATATAGTAATATGTTTCTGTGACCTGAAATCCACTATTCCTTGAAATACGGATATATTTACACCTACCTCGCCTAATGTCTAACATCGGGGTAAGTGTGACAGTGTCACGCTTACCCCGATCATCTTGTATGAGAATATCGTAACTAGTGATGGGACAGCCTATTGTTTTAACCAACTTTCAAAAAGGAGGATGCTGTTTACCTGTGTGTTTGTATATTTATATTTAAGTATTCACTTTTATATTTATACTTAATAAAAGAGCGAGCGAAGCGAGTGAGATCTCAGAGTCACGTTAAACGAATAGTTGTTTGTAAGTTAGTAGGTACTTGTATTTGTATGTACATATGTCTGTATGTTTTTGTATGTATGGTGATAACTTTTGGAAGACTTATTTGATTTCAATTAAATTTAAAATGTTTATATATAATACATATAGAAAACTGGTGGTTTTTGAGATATGGAGGGGTGTGTCACAAGGGGTGATAAATATCAGTTAATGGGTCTAAGACCAATTATGGAAATAGCGTCATTTATGTTTATTTTGTTTGTTTTAGTATTAGTTTTAAGTTTTGTATAAGAAAATACTCTCGAGAAACTCTGCTGAAGGCTATCAAAGCTGTACGGGAGCAACATATGACACTTAAGGCAGCCAAGGTTTACAGTGTTCCTAGAATAATCATAATCGTACACGTAAATGGTGATCGAGGTGTGAAATCGAACACTCATGGTAGGCCAACAGTAGGCAGAAAAAAATATGGCTGCAATGCTTCACATCATGGGTTTGGTTTAACTCAGCGAGAAGTCAGAGCTTTAGTTGGCCAATATGTCTGTCACAATGAAATCGATACTCCTTCAAAGAAGTTCTACGATTTACTTGAGACAGTCATACAAAAGGAACAATTGAAGGCGATCAAATAATTAAATCTTGATGAAACAAGTTTCTGTCAAGACCCATGAAATTTGAAAATAATTGGCCTAAAAGGATTTCAAGCTAAAAGAACCACTAGCTCACTAGGCCGCGACAATAGAACTATATTGTTCGCATGCAATGCCTGGGACCAGAAAGTTCCTTCGTTAATAACTTTTAAAGGAACGTATCTTTGGAATACATGGATACCTGATAATAATGCCTTTAATTTGGCATTTGCCGCTACGCCGAAAGGTTGGATGGAAGCTTTAGTCTTCGAAAATTACTTTTCAAATGTACTGATCCCGGAAATATGCAAATCAGGCAACCCACAACTTGTAATATACGACGTCCATTCAACACACCTTGACTTAAATGTTATTATAAAGGCTAACGAAAACAATATTACCCTTCTAAAACTAACGCCTCATTCTTCCCATATTTTGCAACTAAGCGGAATTAAAGTTATTTTCACTTAGCATTGTTTTTATTACACTTTCAAAACATCCAGGGCAAATGTGACATAAATTCATTTATAGGCACATCACTATATCAGTTAAAACTGTCACACTTACGCCATCCGTGGAAATATCCATTGTTACACAAAAATAGACGTTCAAGTCGTTCAAATAGATCATAAAATATATTGACATTAGTATCATCTCACCAATTTTCTCGAAAACTACAGCACATGAGTAAAGAAACCGTACCGTACAGAGGCAAAGCTTCATACAACCGCGCTATAATATTTACACTACTACAAGCTAGACGCGCTTGTGTGCGTGAGCATTGGCGACTCGTCACGTACAGAGAAAAGTGCTTTAAACCGGCTCGCCCAGTGCTCAAACTCAGGGTTATGTAATAATACGTGTCAGATTTTGTCTTTCAAAGAATTATTATTCGTATCGAATGAAATATAAAAAGTGTAAATATGGTTTACTGTACTGTACTGTTTGTATTAACAATAATAGAACAAATACAAATATATCATTTTAATTATCCCAAGGACTCCGCTGGGTAAGTAGTAACTTAACTATAATTATTTTTATAATGTTTAATATTTGTAAATTAAATAGGTACGTAGGTTCATGTTTTATATTATAATTTCAGACGACAAAAGTGGTAAAAGCTGTCGGACGAGAAGATCTCCTTTCAAAACTTTTGAATTATAAAAAGGCAACATTATAGAATCTATGAGGATCACTTTGAAAAATCCTGTACCTATTAAGTTTTCTAAAAAAGAACTGTAAAATATTTATTTGGAAATAATTTTCCAACACTCAACTTGCCAACAAATGACGGTGCTTATTCGAGTTCCAGCCAATGTAAGAATGTATCTGAAATGAATGTATGAATTGCTTGAACTAAAAATTCGCGAATATTTTGATCTCGAAAGAAGCATTGGAAATATTGACATTGAAATATTAAAACGCGTGCAAGATTGTATATTTGTTATGCCATGTGAGTGTTTCTAATAAATTATTTGAGAACACTACATTAGATTATAATTTACCATTTAATTAAAAGGCACAACATATTGTTGAAGAACAAAAATTATAAAAATAAAATATTTAGAAAAGTAGTATTGTATCTTAAGTATATAATAAAAGCTGATCAACGTTTTGCTTATTTAATTGTATCCTCCTGTGCCAACCCTACCAAAATAGTTAAACATTTTGACAGCTACTTAGAAGCTTTGCCTCTGTACAGTTTCTTTACTCATGTGACTACAGATAAAAATAAAGTAACTATAAAAGAAGCGTACTCATTAATGGGTAAACGTGACAGTCTTCCACCTTAATTAGGTTTAATTAGCTCAAATTACAAAATGCTACTTATAGATACTAAAATGATTGATCAAACAAACAACCACTTTATAATTGATGTTTTGAAACGGAATTATATAAGTTAAACCCTTACAGAGTAGAAGTATTTAAATGTTCATTTTAGTTTCAATTAATTTATATCACACTTGCTTCGGGTGACTCTATAGTAAACGGTTTCAAGACAATAAAGTGAAGAAAACGAATCAAATTTTAATTACTTTTAAAACTCCCTTTGTTCTCTATAGAAGTAAATTAATGATACCCAATAAAATGCTTCTTTAATTCAAACTTAGATGTAATATGTTATTGAAACTGCAATATATATTCATTTGAATTAGTAGTTCGTATTTTATTAAATATTCGTATTTTGTTCAAATGCGCGTTATTTCAGGTTTATTATTTTCATCACTAACTACCATTATGGAAGGCTAAAATAATTTCCGTTGGTAGCTGTGTGATTTAACAGAGGAAAATTAGGAAAATTTTCTTCAATACATACATAAATATAATACATAAACACTCACGCGACAGGCGTGGCAAACATTTGTAAAAACGACTATAGTTAAAATTATCAACTAAACTAAATATTGTTTCACTTAATACAAAAAAGCTTAGCATTAAGTGTACACAACTTTGTTTATTAACTGTTATAAGATACCAAATATGTATTCTTTTTGTGGATTGTTACGTGAATTTACGGTAGAACCATTAGGGCCTTTATCACAAAGGTAAGCAAAATACACTAAAGGTATCTTGAAAATTTCCTCCCTAATTACACACCAACACAAGGAGTCCGGGGCTCTTTGAATGGTATCATAAAGAACGTGAAGGGTACCTAAGGTGTTCTAATTGTGATCTCGACTAATGAAGTGAAACTAGAAACGTTTCCTGGTTTTTGTCATATATATCGAATACAATATTTTAAAATAATAAATGGTTTTTGAAATCTTACTATATTATTGCTATAAATCTAAACACATGTATAAAGTTAAGGTGTCTTTAATATCGAAATAACAAACTTCTTTTATACTCAGGGTTGCAGGCTATTAATCACGAACAACCATTTTAAAATTTTTGTCTTTTTGTCTAAACTGATTGCAAAAAACATGGAGATTTAAAAAAAACGAATAAGTGATAAAATTTATGTTCTCTAAATAAGCGAAATTATTAGATCCTACCTAGGTAAAGCTGAAGGGTGGAGGGTGGGGGCTGGCTTAAACGAGATAGTTATACCATTTACCGGAAGCCATATTCTTTCATTGTCACGTCTTACGACACACACTGGACGGAGGAGGGTGGCCTCATACGATAGACTAGATGAGACTGATCGCTGGGTATCAATTTTTTTGTAGGTACTTTTTGTGGGTTTTTTATAGGAGCAAACCCTAATTCAAACCTCAAGGCATCACTGAACTGATATTATCTGTCGCATTAGGCGTTTTACCCTGCAATATGTGGCAAAGAAAAACATCGTGAGATAAACAGTATATCTGAGAAACTAAAAAGTATTTCTGGGTCATATGAAGTCTACCAAAATGCTCAATGATTGATGATGAATAGGATATATGGGTACTTGGTGGAAGTACAACTGATACTTCCCTGTCCATAAACCTTGGCAGGCATCATTAGAATAAATTCAAACAAACAACATTAAAGGAATCTCCAAAATCGCTTCTAATTACACACCGACACAATAAGCGAGTGAGAGCTCTTTGAATGTTGTCAACAAAGAACATGAGCTGTCACTTGTTCTTATTGTGATTCCGAATAATGAAGAAAAACGAAGAATATTTTATATCGTGCTTTCCACCAATATCTCATTTTAATAACGACGAGGTTAAAAACAGTTTTTCTTATGTAACCATTCAATTGTAAATTATTTTATATAATAACGATACATTATTAAAACGATATTAAATAAAACCTACTTTATGGTAATTTGTTAAGGTGAGCTAATTCAATTGGATTTTTGTTTATCAAGTAAAATAAATTACGGGAAATTACTTCTTTATCTTTAAAAAGTTACCTCTGTTCGGGAAAAGAAATGTGGGGAGATATTTAGTATGACTAAATTTATTTTGCTTTTATTAAAATATGGTGGCATAAATTATTTTAAGCGTATAACCCGAAAGACGAAAACCAGAGGCAATAGAGCTAAAAAAACTTATAATGGAAACGGAAACAATGAACCTTTTCTGATTTGTATGTTGCCATATGTGTATATTTTATGTTTCTTGAACACCCTTCATTAATATCTTTTCCCACAATAAAATATTAGTGTTATGCATCATATAATATATAAAGAATTAAGGGTCCTTATTACTGGTGACGGGGCATTCTATCTTAGTTCTCAAGGGTGATGGAACTTTTTTGGCGATTTTAATGTTGCCTTTATTTTTTCTAGATTAAATATACTGGGTATAAAGAACATTCATTCGTCTTAATTATTCTATAAATATATATTATTTTGCTATATTTAGCCTCTTATACAACATAAGTTTGATATCATTATACATGTATTAACATAGGTTAGAATAAACTTATGCGTGGAGCTTTTTTGATGCAAAAGTTTGTTCTGTTCTGTAAAGTAAGTAACGTACATAAATTTACATATTATTTTAAAATGCGCACAAACCGGATCTTGGAAATGTTAAACAATTTAAAAAAATGTATAAGATATTATAAAAATAATTTTTTATAGGATTTTTAAATTGGTTCCATTGAAAAATAATAAATATACAAAAAAGAAGTTTTTGATATTTAACTTGTTATTATCAAAAACTTATTTTTTAAATGTTGAAATAAGACCTCAGTACAATTTAAAGTTGCTTTCGTTTCCAACTGGAAACTCAGCCATATTACTATTGCTACTTTTTGTTGTTCTATCTTAAAGTCAAGCTTAAGTATTTAAGTTGAAAGAACGAGAGCTTAAAATGTTTCAACGGTGTATTTGCTTTAAGAATTTCGTAAGCTTTATGATAAACTCCTACGGAAAAATGTAGACAGAAATTTTTATGTGCTTTAGTTTTTATATACGATTAATATTCGAATTGCTATAAAATAAATTAAAAATGGCGATCGTATTGCCGATAGTGATTACTGGCTATTAAAGCCTAGACTCGAATCCAGCGGGAGCCAACGTTAATGCTAAATTTTATTACAAACTAAATAACAGTCCACCTGGTAGTAAGTGGCTACTGAAGCCCATGGACCCCTGCAACCAACTTAATACAAAGAAGACAGATGCGTCGTCACTTCTGAGGACTAAATTGGAATGGCTCACAACCTGTAATTATACCAGCTCTCTTTACTTTTCGGACCGGAACACAGTCGTGTACGCCAAAAATAAGTAAAGGTACCTATCTACACGAACTTTTAGGCAGAAAAGGAGTTCTGACACCTATACATACCATATGTATGATGATTTCTATCTGATTCTTTGAAGGTGGTGATGGTGACAACCATGGTCGATAATCGACCAGAAAGTTATCATAGTACATATCTAGTTTACTTTAAAAACCTACGTAATTTTAGCGTTGCAACAATAATTTTGTTATTATTTCGTCTTTCGCCATCTAGAAATAAAAGAATAATACGCATATAATATTTTAAAATATGTGTTACTGAACTAAAGTAAACTCCATTAAGCTGTGATAATCTGTGGTCACGAGTAAAATAAATAAGTGCGGTGTAACGCAATCATCAGCTACCTGCTCAGTGGAAGTTGTTTACAAACTAAGAAGAAGTACGAGTACTAACGTAAAGTTGTCTATCCGACTAGTTCTTGACAACCCCGACTTCAGTGAATTATTTATTTAAAGTCCTTAAGTTAGTATACATATTTATTTCACAAATTAGATTGAAACATTACATTTTAGAATATGTACTATTTTATGAAAATAGATTATAATAAAATATTTTGTACAATTATTTTTTATATTATGAATATAAGCCATTCTGATAATTTTATATTATTACGGCCCAATATTATCTCACTTGTTCACTCACTATATTTTTGAAAATATAGTGAACTATATTTTATTATATATATATATAAGAAGATATTTTAGATATTGAGGTTGTTTATTTTGATTAGGACTTTATGAGTTTACAGGAAGCTTCGACTCCTTGAACAAATTATTTTGACAATTAAATTAATTGTATAGAAACTCTTGTAAAACTTTGCCAGGTTTGTTTGTGTGGTTTTAAGGCAAGAGTGAAAATGTTTTTACATAGATTATTTATTTTGATAGATTTTTCTAACAAGAAATATAAATACTTGAATCACCTGAAAAATCTATAGTTACGGCAGTGTATAAGGATGGAAATAAAGATGACGTCAGCAATTACAGGCCAATTTCTGTATTAACCGCCATCTCAAAATCATAGAAAACTGATAAACCTTCGTCTAATAAACTACTTGAGAAATATAACATCCTTTCGGAAACTCAGTTCGGCTTTAGACGTGCAAAATCAACAGAGGATGCTGCCTTAGCTCTAACCTCCTTTATCATAAAGGAATTAGACCAAGGTCAAAAGTGTCTCACTGTTTTATTGACCTCAGAAAGGCATTTGATACTGTTTATTTTCCCATCCTCCTGCGTAAACTCGAAGCAATTGGCGTGAGTGGGGACCATATAAGTGAAGAAGCTGAAGTTCTTTTCGGTGTTCCTCAGGGAGTGTACTGGGCCCCACCCTGTTTCTCATTTACATAAATGATCTCACCAAGATGAACTTAGAAAATGGTCGGGTATTTTCCTACGCTGATGACACTGCATTAGTCTTCACGGGTTCAACTTGGGAATCAGTTTTAAGAGCGCTGAACTTGGACTTAGATCGGTTAATAGTTGGCTATAGCATAACCTCCTCACTCTTAATGAATCTAAGACAAAATACATATGTTTTTACGATCAACAATAGAACACAACCTGCTAGCAATATTGCTCTAAGAATTCATCGGTGTAGTTATAAAGATACTGCTAACTGTTCATGTGCGGTGCTTGATAGAGTCCAATCTATTAAGTACTTAGGTGTTGTTTTGGACCAGCGACTAAGTTGGCATTCTCACATTGACTACACCAGTAACAGAGTAAGAAAATTAACATGGATTTTTAAAAACTTAGACATGTAACAACTAAAAATTAATAACACAAATTTACATCACTATGGCACAATCTATAATAGGCTACTGCATCCCCGTTTGGGAGGTGCAACAAAAACAAAATTTTCGAAATTGAAAGAAGTCAGCGCAGCCTCCTTAAGGTAATGTATAATAAACCCTTAAGATTCCCACTGAAGAACTCTATAAATTCTGTGAACTCCTGTCTGTGAGAAAATTGTACATTTTATTGACTTCTAAAATTGCACAAAACATTACCATTTAGGTCTGAATTACTACATAAGAGAAGAAAAGATAGAGTCGCAATTGCTAATCCTGTAAAAACTAAATTTGCCAAACGACAATACTCTACACATTCTGTATATATTTATAATAAGTTAAATAGACAAATTGGTATTTTTCAATTAAAATCGTGCGTATTAAAGGAAACTGTAAGTAAATGGCTTTTAGAAATGACGAACCATGATATAGAATTAATGCTACAAGAAATAAACTAATTAAACACACATACACACTCACACACACACACACACACACACACACACACACACACACACACACACACACACACACACACACACACACACACACACACACACACACACACACTCCGCATTGCTTGCACACACATTAATATTATTAAGATTGTTATTTTTCTTTTCTTTTTATTTATTTTTTCAAATTTTACAACGATCAAACTTAGGTATGGAAGAGCGGGGCCTCCTGGCACAAGTATACATAATACTTAAAAGGTTTGGCCCCAACCATTGATTGTAATAAAACAACTGTCATTGCTATTGAAATAAACATTTTTGATTTTGATATATTATCATCACTTGAAAAGTTGAGGCAATGCCTATAAATATTTCAGAGTTAGTAAGGCACGTGGCAAGAACGGTCGGCGTATCTTTGTCAACTGAATAACCAGTTGTCCAACAGTCTCGAGAGGCTGGATCCAACGAACCTGACCAGGAACAGCAAGACATGTCATGTCAGTCATGGTCCTGGTAGATCTCTACTGAAATCGTGTTATAGCGGTAATTGCCCTGAGAGTTCAATTTCTAGGAAAATATACTCAGACGAAAATATATTTTGAAAAGGATAAATTAAACTTTACTTTTAACTATCAAATGACATTACTATTATCATCATTACCATTACAGTCCATCAGAAGATTACTGCTGATACTAGGCCGCCCTAAGGTATGCCACAAAACACGGTCCTGAGCTACTTGCATTGCTATCGACTTCCTGCATCTCTTACCAAGTCGTCACCCATCTACATCATAATAAAGATTAAGTAATTTAAATAAAACTAGTTTTACGGATTTTATCGCGTATATTAACTTATTTTATATTCCTGACGTTTCGAGTACTTTACAGCACCCATGGTCACGGGGGACTGAGGTATTTGACGTCCCAATGTCATAGTTAACCACGGTTACCTCCAGATTAAAATTATTAATTTTGTTCCGATCTACGCAGTACGAACTTACAGTATCTTGAAGTTTTGCAGTTGTATGCTTGGGTTGGGATTTAATTTTATTAATTATAGATCCCAAGCAGATGGTAGCACCCAACCATCTTCTATTGAAATTAGGATGTTTTTGATTTCAATAGCCTCGCGAATCATCCTCGGAAGGAATCGGTGTTCTTTAGCGAGGATTTGTGGTCTATCAAATCTAATGTAGTGACGGGGCGATCCTGTACATGTTCACAGACTGCAGACTTCCGGAGCGTCGATTCTTCACATCAGCTATGTGTTCTTTAACGCGGGTTTTTATTGATCTTTTAGTTTGTCCTATATAAGAGAGACCACATTCACAATCAAGCTTGTACACTCCTGCATCTTGCAGAGGGACATTACACTTAACTGATGGTAAAAACTGACTAATCTTCTTCGGCGGCTTGAAGTATGTTTTAATAGAAGCACGCTTCAGGATGTAGCCAATCTTGTCAGTGACACCTCTGACATATGGCAGTACAGCAGGCACTCGCTCGACTGTGGCCGGCTTCACTCGTTCACTGTGACGTAGGCGCGGAACCCGAAGCTTATTGTCGTGCAAAACTTGCTTGACGTGTTGGAGCTCGGCGGCCAGGTGTTTACTGTCACAGATCCTCGTGCCTCTGAAACAAAGATTTACCCACGGTAGCTAACTGTGAAGGATGGTGATGAGAGTCACCGTTTAAATATCTATCTGTATGGGTCTTTTTCTATACACAGTGTGGCTCAAGGTGTTATCAGGATTCGAATTACTAACACATCTAGAAAAGCTAAAGAGTTGTTTGCCTCTAACTCCATTGTGAATTGAATTTTAGAATTTATGGAGTTAAGATGGTCTAAAATGCAGTTACTTTATCTAAAGGTAGAATTGTGAAAGTGTCGTCTACGTACCGCTTGTAGAATCTTGGATTTACGGGAGAAGTAAGTAGGCTTTCTCCTCAAAGTCTTCCATGAATATATCGGCGACAATGGGAGATACAGGTGAGCCCATCGCCACTCCATCTACTTGCTTGTAGAACTCCTCCTTCCACAATAGGTAGCCAGATGTAAGGCATTGTCTAAGTAACGCTGCATATTCTATGGGCATGTTGTTTTCTCCAGCCTTCTAGTTACAATCGAGATGCAGTCTTCAACAGGTAAGCATGTGAACAGAGACTGCACATCAAAACTGACCATAGTTTCATTGTCTGCCAGATGTAGGTCTTTAATCTCGCTGACAAAATGGTAGGAATCCTTGTGTGTGCTCTTGTATGTCCCTGAGCGGTGTAAGTATTCGCTAAGTGTTGAGCCAATCTGTAAGTTGGTGAATCGATTTGGCTAACTATGGGACGTAGTGGAGCATTGGCTTGTGTATTTTGGTAACCCATACAACTTCGGTGGTTTGGCACACGTAGGTATTATCGATTTTACGTCCAGATTTAATTTTTCGGAGTGTTTCTTTATGAGATCACTAGTTGTTTTAAGTGTGTTATTTGTTGGGTCGTTTTTAACCTTTTTATAAGTGCTTGAATCCGACAGAAGTTCTTGTATTTTAAAATTATAATCTGACGTATCCATGACTACCGTGGCATTTCCCTTATCTGCGCGGAGAATCGTGAGTTCTGGTTTATTGCGTAGGTTATTCAACGCTTTATATTCGTCCTTAGGTAGATTCGGTTTCGGCGCTGAACTTCGACGTAATATAGACGATATGTCTTGACGTATCGCTTCCAAATCTTCCTTTTGCATATTGTTTTTAAATAAACAGTCCTCGACACTGCAGATAATTTCCTCGTACGGTAATTTTTTAGGTGTTATGGCGAAATTAAGGCCTTTCGATAATACTCTAATTGTTGCATCATCCAGAGTTTGTTTTGACAGATTATAGACCGCGTTTGGTCTATGATCCGTGTTTGTGGTCAACGGTTGTGCTTCGTTCTCACGTTGACACAGATGTTTGACATTTAATTTGGTCGTTAATTTTGATATTTTACTATATGTTTGTTTTGCATTCGTTATATTTATTAATTTCTCGTTTATTTAACGTTTCGATGCAAACATTATAATCAAATGTCGTTAAGACTGCCTTTAACTCACTGAATGATGTGTCTATGGATTTGTTTATGTCATGTAGATCGGAGCGTTTTGTTGGATTACCGTTCGTAACAACTTTTACTTGCCTGATTTAAGATCTTAGCGCTTCCTCGAATGTCCTTTTAGTGGATATTTTGACACACGTAGGAATGAGATTATGGTCTCGGCATCTCTTCAAGAAATTTAAGGCTGTTAGATATCTTGCGCGCTTGGTCATGAGATCTTCTAATCGGCGAATTTTATTTGCAATTACCAGTCCGTACTGGTTTACATAATGATTTCTTATATTTACGCGAACACTACACATTTAAATAAAACTAGTTTTACGGATTTTATCGCGTATATTAACTTATTATATTCCGACGTTTCAGTACTTTACAGCACCCATGGTCACGGGGGGGACTGAGGTATTTGACGTCCCAATGTCATAGTTAACCACGGTTACCTCCAGATTAAAAATTATAAATTTTTGTTCCGATCTACGCAGTACGAACTTACAGTATCTTGAAGTTTTGCAGTTGTATGCTTGGGTTGGGATTTAATTTTATTAATTATAGGATCCCAAGCAGATGGTAACATAACCATCTTCTATTGAAATTAGGATGTTTTTGATTTCAATAGCCTCATGAATCATCCTCGGAAGGAATCGGTGTTTTAGCGAGGTTGTGGTCTATCAAATCTAATGTAGTGACGGGGCGATCCTGTACATGTTCACAGACTGCAGACTTCCGGAGCGTCGATTCTTCACATCAGCTATGTGTTCTTTAACGCGGTTTTATTGATCTTTAGTTTGTCCTATATAAGAGAGACCACATTCACAATCAAGCTTATACTCCTGCATCTTGCAGAGGACATTACATAACTGATGGTAAAACTGACTAATCTTCTTCGGCGGCTTGAAGTATGTTTTAATAGAGCACGCTTCAGGATGTAGCCAATCTTGTCAGTGACACCTCTGACATATGGCAGTACAGCAGGCACTCGCTCGACTGTGGCCGGCTTCACTCGTTCACTGTGACGTAGGCGCGAACCCAAGCTGTTGTCGTGCAAAACTTGCTTGACGTGTTGGAGCTCAGGCCAGGTGTTTACTGTCACAGATCCTCGTGCTCTCTGAAACAAAGATTTACCCGGTAGCTAACTGTGAAGGATGGTAATGAGAGTCACCGTTTAAATATCTATCTGTATGGGTCTTTTTCTATACACAGTGTGGCTCAAGGTGTTATCAGGATTCGAATTACTAACACATCTAGAAAAACTAAAGAGTTGTTTGCCTCTAACTCCATTGTGAATTGAATTTTAGAATTTATGGAGTTAAGATGGTCTAAAAATGCAGTTACTTTATCTAAAGGTAGAATTGTGAAAGTGTCGTCTACGTACCGCTTGTAGAATCTGGATTTACGGAGAAGTAAGTAGGGCTTTCTCCTCAAAGTCTTCCATGAATATATCGGCGACAATGGGAGATACAGGTGAGCCTCGCCACTCCATCTACTTGCTTGCAGAACTCCTCCTTCCACGGCATGTAGAGATGCAAGGCATTGTCTAGCGCCTGCATATTCTATGGGCATGTTGTTTTCCTCAGCCTTCTAGTTACAATCGAGATACAGTCTTCAACAGGTAAGCATGTGAACAGAGACTGCACATCAAAACTGACCATAGTTTCATTGTCTGCCAGATGTAGGTCTTTAATCTCGCTGACAAAATGGTAGGAATCCTTGTGTGTGCTCTTGTATGTCCCTGAGCGGTGTAAGTATTTTCGCTAAGTGTTGAGCCAATCTGTAAGTTGGTGAATCGATTTGGCTAACTATGGGACGTAGTGGAGCATTGGGCTTGTGTATTTTGGTAACCCACACTTCGGTGGTTTGGCACACGTAGGTATTATCGATTTTACGTCCAGATTTAATTTTTCAGGTGTTTCTTTTAGATCACTAGTTGTTTTAAGTGTATTGTTGTTGGGTCGTTTTTAACCTTTTTATAAGTGCTTGAATCCGACAGAAGTTCTTGTATTTTAAAATTATAATCTGACGTATCCATGACTACCGTGGCATTTCCTTTATCTGCGCGGAGAATCGTGAGTTCTGGTTTGTGCGTAGGTTATTCAACGCTTTATATTCGTCCTTAGGTAGATTCGGTTTCGGCGCTGAACTTCGACGTAATATAGACGATATGTCTTGACGTATCGCTTCAAATCTTCCTTTGCATATTGTTTTAAATAAACAGTCCTCGACACTGCAGATAATTTCCTCGTACGGTAATTTTTTAGGTGTTATGGCGAAATTAAGGCCTTTCGATAATACTCTAATTGTTGCATCATCCAGAGTTTGTTTTGACAGATTATAGACCGCGTTTGGTCTATGATCCGTGTTGTGGTCAACGGTTGTGCTTCGTTCTCACGTTGACACAGATGTTTGACATTTAATTTGGTCGTTAATTTTTGATATTTTACTATATGTTTCAAACATAGTAAAATATCAATATAAAATAAGTTAATATACGCGATAAAATCCGTAAAACTAGTTTTATTTAAATGTGTAGTGTCTGCGTAAATATAAGAAATCATTATGTAAACCAGTACGGACTGGTAATTGCAAATAAAATTCGCTGATTAGAAGATCTCATGACCAAGCGCGCAAGATATCTAACAGCCTTAAATTTCTTGAAGAGATGCCGAGACCATAATCTCATTCCTACGTGTGTCAAAATATCCACTAAAAGGACATTCGAGGAAGCGCTAAGATCTTAAATCAGGCAAGTAAAAGTTGTTACGAACGGTAATCCAACAAAACGCTCCGATCTACATGACATAAACAAATCCATAGACACATCATTCAGTGAGTTAAAGGCAGTCTTAATGACATTTGATTATAATGTTTGCATCGAAACGTTAAATAAACGAGAAATTAATAAATATAACGAATGCAAAAACAAACATATAGTAAAATATCAAAAATTAACGACCAAATTAAATGTCAAACATCTGTGTCAACGTGAGAACGAAGCACAACCGTTGACCACAAACACGGACAGATTATAGACCAAACGCGGTCTATAATCTGTCAAAACAAACTCTGGATGATGCAACAATTAGAGTATTATCGAAAGGCCTTAATTTCGCCATAACACCTAAAAAATTACCGTACGAGGAAATTATCTGCAGTGTCGAGGACTGTTTATTTAAAAACAATATGCAAAAGGAAGATTTGGAAGCGATACGTCAAGACATATCGTCTATATTACGTCGAAGTTCAGCGCCGAAACCGAATCTACAAGGACGAATATAAAGCGTTGAATAACCTACGCAATAAACCAGAACTCACGATTCTCCGCGCAGATAAGGAAATGCCACGGTAGTCATGGATACGTCAGATTATAATTTTAAAATACAAGAACTTCTGTCGGATTCAAGCACTTATAAAAGGTTAAAACGACCCAACAAATAACACACTTAAAACTAGTGATCTCATAAAACACTCCGAAAAATTAAATCTGGACGTAAAATCGATAATACCTACGTGTGCCAAACCACCGAAGTTTATGGGTTACCAAAACACAAGCCCAATGCTCCACTACGTCCCATAGTTAGCCAAATCGATTCACCAACTTACAGATTGGCTCAACACTTAGCGAAAATACTTACACGCTCAGGGACATACAAGAGCACACACAAGGTTCTACCATTTTGTCAGCGATTAAAGACCACATCTGGCAGACAATGAAACTATGGTCAGTTTTGATGTGCAGTCTCTGTTCACATGCTTACCTGTTGAAGACTGCATCTCGATTGTAACTAGAAGGCTGGAAAACAACATGCCCATAGAATATGCAGCGTTAGACAATAATGCCTACATCTGGCTACCTATTGTGGAAGGAGGAGTTCTACAAGCAAGTAGATGGAGTGGCGATGGGCTCACCTGTATCTCCCATTGTCGCCGATATATTCATGGAAGACTTTGGGAAAGCCCTTACTTCTCCCGTAAATCAAGATTCTACAAGCGGTACGTAGACGACACTTTCACAATTCTACCTTTAGATAAAGTAACTGCATTTTTAGACCATCTTAACTCCATAAATTCTAAAATTCAATTCACAATGGAGTTAGAGGCAAACAACTCTTTAGCTTTTCTAGATGTGTTAGTAATTCGGAATCCTGATAACACCTAGCCACTGTGTATGAAAAAAAGACCCATACAGATAGATATTTAAACGGTGACTCTCATCACCATCCTTCACAGTTAGCTACCGTGGGTAAATCTTTGTTTCAGAGAGCACGAGGATCTGTGACAGTAAACACCTGGCCGCCGAGCCAACGTCAAGCAAGTTTTGCACGACAATAAGCTTCGGGTTCCGCGCCTACGTCACAGTGAACGAGTGGCCACAGTCGAGCGAGTGCCTGCTGTACTGCCATATGTCAGAGTGTCACTGACAAGATTGGCTACATCCTGAAGCGTGCTTCTATAAAACATACTTCAAGCCGCCGAAGAAGATTAGTCATTTTACCATCAGTTAGTGTAATGTCCTCTGCAAGATGCAGAGTGTACAACTTGATTGTGAATGTGGTCTCTTATATAGGACAAACTAAAAGATCAATAAAACCCGCGTTAAAGAACACATAGCTGATGTGAAGAATCGACGCTCCGGGAAGTCTGCAGTCTGTGAACATGGGATCGCCCCGTCACTACATTAGATTTGATAGACCACAAATCCTCGCTAAAGAACACCGATTCCTTCCGAGGATGATTCGCGAGGCTATTGAAATCAAAAACATCCTAATTTCAATAGAGAAGATGGTTGGGTTACCATCTGCTTGGGATCCTATAATTAATAAAATTAAATCCCAACCCAAGCATACAACTGCAAAACTTCAAGATACTGTAAGTTCGTACTGCGTAGATCGGAACAAAATTAATAATTTTAATCTCGAGGTAACCGTGGTTAACTATGACATTGGGACGTCAAATACCTCAGTCCCCCCCCGTGACCATGGGTGCTGTAAAGTACTCAAAACGTCGGGAATATAAAATAAGTTAATATACGCGATAAAATCCGTAAAACTAGTTTTATTTAAATGTGTAGTGTTCGCGTAAATATAAGAAATCATTAAGATTAAGTAACTCTTAAAAAGTACTAAGTACCTTAAGCACCTAGCTACTAAGTCGCGGATCCTAAGGTCAAACGCAGCAGAAGCCAATTACAAAATAAAAATTTTGTGAAAACACTAACTCTTAAAAATCATCATGAGATGAAACAATCTTTGTATCAAAATTTGCCACTATTTTTAACTTTAAAAGAAAAATTAACTCTGAATACGTAGTGTAGTTCTCTCGAGTGTGGTTCGGAGGCAGATGTTACATAGAAATGGGACGCAGTAACGAGCTCCACTTACGTCGGACTTCTAAAGCTTAAAGCACATAGTTTCCGTAAGCCCTATATACATTATGTGGCGGTGAATAAATTGATGACTTATATTTCTGTTATATTTCCACCGAACTTCAATGAAATTTAGACTTTGTTACAGTTGAAACAAAATTAAAATTATTGTATGATCAAAAATTAATATGAACTTTATTTTCGATGTAGATATTTATAGAGAGTAGAGCCATGCTGCAGCTATATTGTGGTTGCAGCATGAATGGGTCGGCTCGACCGGGGTAGGACCACGTTCTCACAGAATACCAGCGTAAAATAGCAGCTTAATGCTGCTTCGTTTCGTATGGTGAGTGTAGAGAACCGGAAACCCTTTTTACTGGAAACGAGGCATTCCATCTCAGTCAGTCCTCAGGGGTGACAACGCATCTGCATTTTGATTCTTAATAGAGGATAGATGTAGATGTCTAAGGGCCACAGTATCCACTTACCATTAGGTGGACTGTGTGCTCGTTTTCACCCTTACTCTATAAAAAGCATTATTTGGTGGTGGTATATTGACAGCGAGTAAACCCCTTCTTATTGTTGTTAAGTAAATTGGTACACTTGTAACCATAAAGTTGATGTTTTCAATTTGTTGAACACAAGTGCATATGTAAATGTTATTCGGGTAAAATATAAAATTTTATACTAAAATTACTATCTATAAAAACATTTGAAGAAATATGTTATCATAAATTATTTATACACACACACAATAAGGTGGCTTAGGTACTTTAGCTTATGTTGCTTAAGTACTAAGTACCTTAAGCACCTAGCTACTATGTCGCGGATCCTAAGGTCAAACGCAGCAAAAGCCAATTACAAAAATAAAAATTTTGTGAAAAACACAAATTTATTTGGTTTTCGGAATGGAATGCGAATAATTGTTCCGTGTTTGACTTTAAATTAATTTCATTAATTTTTATATGTGAAATTTTCCTTTCCGTTCTAAGGACCTGTCTTAGCAGACACGTAACCTTCTTCCAGCAGCGCTATAATTGCGGCCGCTGTCATCTTTTCTACCGACTTCAAAAAGGAGGACTCAATTCGACTATATGTTCTTTTTATGTGTGTTACCTCATTACTTTTTCTCACATGAACCGATTTAAATTATTCTTTTTATTTGACTGGTGCTTCTCATGTGGTCCCATATAAATTTGATCAAGGTCTGACCAATAGTTTTGAGTTATTCTTAATAATTTATATTGAAGTCGGTTGTACAAAATTTTTAATTTTAAATTATTATCGTCCATTTTAGAATGGAAAGACTAAAAATTTTGTTGGTTTTGATGAGTGATTTTACGAGTATCGAAATATGTCACAAACCTCAATATTTGACATCAATAAACTGAATAATAAAACTAGTTCTGGAATAATACTAAGTCTATTAAATGTGTGAAAAATGTCATTGTTACTGAACTTTCTAACTGTATAAATAAATGTTTAGAAATAGGAACGTTTCCGGATGGTTTAAAAATTGTCAAAGTTATCCCTATTTATAAATCCGGAAGCAAATTGGACCCAACAATTACCGGCCAATATCCGGTTATCCTGTTTTGTCAAAAAAAAAGAAAAAGTAATTTATAATAATACAATTTTCTTTACCAAAACCTAACACTCTTTCAGCAACGATGAATTATTTTAAAAAGAAAAAAATTAGTTTCGATAAAAAACGAATAGATCTTTGGGTATTGATAGACTTAAAGAAAAGCTTTTGACACTATTGGTCATGAACTATTATTACGTAAGTTAAAAGAACTTGGCATTAATAGATATGAAATAATAAAATCTTACCTTTCAAATTGTCGTCAAGTGGTTAAGATTGATCAAATGCAAAGTAGCTCTACAATCATAACTTATGACGTACCGCGGGGCTCAGTTCTGAGGCCGCTGCTGTTTATTACATACATAAATGCCATTCATCAGCTTGGACCAAAAGGTGACATAACCTTATATGCACATGATACTAGTCTATTTTACTATGGTAACTGCATTCATGACATTATATGTAACGCACAAATGGACTTAGATCTACTAAATAAATGGTTTCAAAATAATATTTTAACCATAAATACATTATTTTTCTTTTAACACGCTTTTATTAACTTAGCTTGTATCTATTTATCTATCTATGTAAAGTTTAATATAATTTTCAGCAACATGTAGACGGCCGATTGACTGGAAAATTTGCACTTTTATCAAGGACAGACGATAATACAATAATTTAATAACTTTATCCTAGTATCCTGATCAGGATAACCAGGATAAAATAAAATAATTTTATTCAATTTTCACCCACATTCGAACGTCTGAATAATCTGAAATATTGCGGAGGAATTAATATCCGATGTCAATACAATAAAATCATGACTATGACCTAGATTAGTGTTCTCACTGGGATCATCACAGCTCATGATCATCGTGTCTTATTTAGTTTTTATAAACTCTAATACTATTATGCAGTATTTACATATTATTATCAATGGTTCTTATTTCAAATTTGTCTGCATGAAATCTTTACTGTGTGTTTGTTGGTTTGTCCTTCTTTAACTTAGTAACGGAGGAACGCATCGGCATGATTTTTTCAAAGGGATAGTTTATGGGTCGTAGAGTGACAAAGGCTACTTTTATTCTAAAAAAATCACTGTTACTTTGGGATAGATCTAGAGCGTGCTTGAACTGAAATAACACAAAGTATACTCTTTATGTCGAAAAATGCATGGTTCCAGTAGTATATCTATTTAGCATTTAGCACAACTCTAATTTCCTCTAAACACTAAAAAGGCAAAACTGATTTTGATAGAATATGGCATAGAAATTTTTTAGTGACGTTAAGAGGGCAGTATAACACACGGACACCTAAGCAGAAAGGAGTCCTGTCACCTAGAACATTTTATTTTTAGGATGACTAAAATAAAAAATATATCTTCTTTCTACTTTTAGATTTATATTCGCCACGCTTAGTTATAACGCCGTGTAGTGGCGGGTTAGAAATCTACTACCCCATATCTTCCGTGGGTGTCATTTAGGCGACAGGAAACTGAGGCAGAAGATGGGCAGCAGCATCTTTCTGATAACAGCAAATAATAAAAAAAAAAACTGGGTTGCCAACCCGCTCGCCAAGCGTGGCAACTACGGCAATATCCCCAATGAAAGTTACGAAGAAACGGCTGGTCCCCGGCGGCCCTTTATTCCTGGCATGGCGACCATGCGTAACGGCGGGCCGGGGTGCTAAGTCTCCGGTGGAGGTCGGTTGCCTACGACGACTCGACCTGGCAACTTATAACGCACACTCGAGGACTGACGAGAAGATCCTGGAGCTGGAAGAAGAGATAGACAAGTTGCGCTGGATATTATAGGATTATCCGAGGTCCGAAAGAGGGGAGGACACGGTAATCCTCGATCGCAACTTTTCTATCACCAGGAGAACGACCATCTGTCCCAAGAGGTGTCGGTTTATCGTCCACAAGTCTCTCGTTAACAACGTTAGAAATTGGGAGTGTGTCGACGAGGGTTGCGTACCTTATACTCAGAATCACCAAACGGTATTACTGAAGGTCATAATTTTGCTAACTTCAGCACACCCCGATGAGGAGGTGGAGAAATGTGAGGATATCTCTAGAGCCATGCATTATAAAACCCACTATACGGTGTTAATGGAGACTTCAACGCAAACTAGGCACAAGAGAGACGGTGAGCTGGCTAGTGGGGAATTCGGATTAGGGCAACTTGGAACCCAAGGGCCAGCAGCTGGCCGACTTCATGGAAAGAAGGGACTCTTTAGTGAACTCTTTCTTCCAGAAGCAGCCCCACGAATGGACCTGGTCGAGCCCCGACGGTTCGACAAAAAATGAGATTGACTTCATTATGACGACTAGACGCCAACTGTTCAGTGATGTCTCAGTGATCGCGGGTGAAAACTGGTAGCGATCACCGAATGGTTAGAGGCACACTGAACCTAAACGTTAAGTTGGAGGTGTCGTCAATGGAAGTCAACCTCCGTCCCCTCGTGCTCTAATCAAAGTCCTGAACCTTTCAGCTCGAGTTACAAAACCGTTTTCAGTGCCTAGAAGATTGCAATGCAGTGGACGATATGAATGACAAGCTCGTGGAAACTGTCCATGCGGTCGGAGCTAAGTTTTGTAAGACCCGCCGCAGAACACAAAACTCTCCGATCACACTCTTAATCTCATGGCTGTTAGACGGGAAATGAAGCTGCAATCTTCAGTAGATTTGATAGCATACAGGCAACTGAACAGACAGATCTCCAAATGCATGCGGCGGGACGCGCAACTTCAATACAGCTCGTATTGAAGAAGCGATCGAGCGGAACCAGGGCTCCAAAGTCTTGCCAGAGATCTGTCTGCCAGAAAGAGCCAACTGTCGAAGCTGAAGACCGAGTGTAGCGTCGTTTCCGGACACCTGAGATTTTGAGTGAGATTGAGAGTTCTATGGGCAGCTACACATCATCGTTGGAGCCACACAAGTGTGAGTAACGATCAAGAGCGAGTCTTATCCGACACTATTCCGATGATATCCGGACGTCAGTTTGAGCGAGATTAGAAACTCTCCAGCACCTTAAAACGGCAAGGCCCCAGGCGAGGATGGAATTACAGCGGACTTGAAAGCGGGTGGAAAACCGGTACTTGAAGTCCTTCAGAGCTCTTTAATTCCGTCCCACATGGTGGCACTACACCGGAGGCGTGGAGCAGAAGTGCAGTGGTCTTGTTCTTCAAGAAAGGCGACGCTCTTTGAAGAACCAGACCGATTTCCTTCTGAGCCGCGTCTACGTGCTTTTTCGAGTCATTACGAATCGTCTCGCACGCAGACTCGACGACTTCCAGCCTCCCGAACAAGCCGGTTTCGAAAAGGTTTAGCACCATAGACCACATACCCTTCGGCAAATTGTACAGAAGTCCGAGGGTACATTTGCCACTATGTCTGTATGTGGACTATGAAGAAAGCTGATTCCGTCGAAATTTGGTGCTGCAGTCCTTCAGCGGTGCCAAGTTGACTGTCGGTATATCGAAGTGCTGGTGCACTTGGTAGTAGGGCGATGTATCAGTACAGAACCAGAGTACAAAACCTATCCAACTGCAGAGGTGTAAGACAGGGTGACGTTATATCCCCGAAACTCTTCACCGCTGCATTGGAAGACGTTTCAAGCTTCTGGACTGGAAAGGATACGGCATTAACATCAATGGCGAGTACATCACTCACCTTCGATTTGCCGATGATATAGTCCTTATGGCAGAATCGCTGGGACCTAAGCACTATGCTCAATGACCTCAATAGTGCCTCCCAACGGATAGGTCTTAAGATGAACATGGACAAAACAAAGATCATGTTTAATGTCCATGTCACACCTATGCGTGGTTGTTGGGACACTAAGCTCGAAGTTGTTGACGAATATGTTTACCTGGGACAAATAGTCCGACTGGTAAGTCCAACTTCGACCGAGAGGTCAATCGACGGATTCAACTCGGCTGGGCAGCGTTCGAAATTACGGCACATCTTCTCGTCAGGTATACCTCAAAACTTGAAAACGAGGCTGTACAACCAGTGCGTGTTGCCAGTGATGACCTACGGAACTGAGACGTGGTCCTTCACTGCTGGCCGGATGAGGAAGCTCAAGGTCGCTCAGCGAGCTATGGAGAGGCTATGCTCGGGTCTCACTGCGTGATAAACTTAGAAATGAGGATATCCGCAGTAGAACCAGAGTGACCGACATAGCCAACAGATTAGTAAGCTGAAGTGGCAATGGGCCGGCCATATAGCTCGAAGAACCGACAACCGATGGGGAAAAAGGTTCTCGAGTGGCGGCCTCGTACCGGCGGACGAAGTGTAGGGCGTCCCCCACTAGATGGAGTGACGACCTGGTAAGACATGCAGGAAGTCGATGGATGCGGGTGGCTCAGGACCGTGCTTTGTGGCATTCCTTGGGGAGGCCTATGTTCAGCAGTGGACTTGTGAAGGGCTGTAATGATGATGATGATGATGATGAAGTTATAACGCATTCAGTTCCGCGAGAAAAGTGCACAGTTTTTACATTCAAACGTTGCTGCATTTCAATTTAAGTCATTATGAAGCTTAAATTCTTTGTTATGTTTAAAATTATGTTTTATTAATTATTATAAACGATTAAAATATAATTAAACGATATAACCTTAACTGTATTCATTATATTATTGAAAAGTGGATGAAATACTATAAATGTACATACATAAACACTCACGCCTGTCACCTGAGGGTAGGCAGAGACTACGAATACCACGCTCGTCATTTTTCAATATATCGCCAACTTGGTCGATAAATCTTCGTCTAGGGCGTCCCTCCCCGACTCTGCCGTTCACTACTGCAACATAAATTTGCTTTGTCACTCTTTCCTCGTTATTCTTTTCTACATGACCAAACCACGAAGCATTCCTTTCTTAATCCTGGTCACAACGTCATCTTGCAAACCACACTTTTCTCTTATCACACAATTTCTCACCCTGTCATTCAGATTCAGCCCTAGCATACTAAAAATGTAAAGTAAATAAAAGTAGATAACTGTAGTATTAATATAATAGTAAATAAAACAAACACAAGATGTAACATTAAAATTTTGTATAACCGACTTCAATATAAATTATTAAGAATAACTCAAAACTATTGGCTTATTGTCGTCGATGGCTGCTCATCCGATACTGTGGTGACTAACGCCGCTATTCCTCAGGTTCCGTTCTCTCCACAACTCTCTTCCTGCTGCATATAAATGATCTACTCATTCCCAGTATCTATGTGTGTGCAGACGACAGCACAGTTGTGGAGAGATACCAACCAAGTGCCCAGGCCAGTCGGGATCAAATCTACTCCGAAAGAGAGGCTATGGTTGAGCGTGTGGGTCTCACACAACAGGCAGTCTCTGAATGGGGCGATGCCAATCTCGTGAGATTTAACGCCTCTAAAACACAAGCATGTCTTTTCACCGCTAAAAGGAGCCCGCTCACTCTGGCTCCTACTTCCCTTAGAGTACACTGACCGCCTTCAGTTGTTAGGGGTTGAATTTTCTCAGGGGCCAGACCTTGGTCAAATTTATATGGTACCGCCTGAGAAGCACCAGCTTTCAAATAAAAAAGAATCATCGAAATTGGTTCACCTGCACTAGTAAAAACCTAGAAAAAGCCATGAGGTAACACACATTAAAAAAAAATATACAGTCGAATCTCCTCCTTTTGAAGTCGGCAAAAACTAGCAAACGGAAAAAGCAATATTGTTAATTATACCTTATAAACGAAACCTTCACGTTCTAATACACAGATGAAAACTTACGAAAACAATATTGAGAATACAAAAGAGAGGACTGCGAAATAATTTTTGAAGAAATCCCTGAAGCTTACAACAAATTCCATACAAAGTGGAGGTCCCATGAACAGTATAGTTATGTTAGTGTATATCCATCGACTTTCATGTCCCTTACTAGGCCGTCACTTCATCTTACCCCACACATATCAAACATAAAATAATATGTAGAAGCATAGAATTATTTCAAACTTTTTTAGAGTAGGAAGAGAATAGTTGTGTCTATCTTTATATACTTAATATGATTATGACTTTTTCTCTTCAGCTGGTATCCACTGCTCGACTTGAGTCTCTGCTGTATCTTTTGGTGTCTATAGGCCACAGCATCTACTAACCATCAAGTGGACTCGATTGTCACGTTTCATGTAAAAGCTAGTAAATTCTGAATAATGTTGGATAAGTCAAAGTGTGTATATTTGACAATAAATAAAGTTCAAGATAAATAAAAATATAGCCTAATTGACTTCTTAAACTACTAAAATCACTGCTGCCTTTTAATAAATGAAATTGATTACAAATCTAAAATAGTTAATTAGTTTCATTTTTTTTAATCTCCTTGTTATTTTAAATAAACACGTAAGGTAGACTGAGGCAAGTGTGACAGTGGGCCAAGTGTGACAAATGCAAATTATACGGCATAAATACGTTTTTAGTTAAATGCGATTTCTTGAACAACGCAGGAATTTTTATGTTATTGACTATACCGACAGTTAAGTACATAGCTTCAACTATTTTATCTACAGACGTCATTTTCTTAAAACTACTCAACTGGCGAAATTCCGCGCAATTTTAAGAGGCGAAGTTTTAAGTGTTTCGATACGTCATTAAGTAATTTTAAACTAGATACAAGGTGAGCGATAAATAATGATATTGGTACTTATAGTATATAGTAATATGTTTCTGTGACCTGAAATCCATTATTCCTTGAAATACGGATACAGTTATACCTATTCCACTAATATCTAACATCGGGGTAAGTGTAACAGTGTCACGCTTACGATCATCTTGTATGAGAATATCGTAACTAGTGATGGGACAGACTATTGTTTTTAACCAACTTTCAAAAGGATGATGCTGTTTACCTGTGTGTATGTATGTATTTATATTTAAGTATTTACTTATATTTATACTTAATAAAAGAGCAGCAAGCGAGAGTGAGATCTCAGAGTTACATTAAATGAATCGTTGTTTGTATGTTAGTAGGTACTTGTGTTTGTATGTACATATCTCTGTATGTTCTTGTATGTACGGTGATAACTTTTGAAAGACTTATCTGATTTCAATTAAATTTAAAATGTTTATATATAATACAAATAGAAAACTGGTGGTTTTGAGATATGGAGGGTGTACTACTAGCTACGCTAGGGATAACGTAACGGTAAATAAAACGCCTTGATACGTATCCTGAACTAATTTATTAAACAATAATTTAATTTGACCTTATAGCATTACGATACGCAGATAATAGCGTGCAACAAAGTACTACTAGCGCCATCTAGAATTTACAAAATAAAACAAAATTCTTAACATTTAAAACATTACTTTGTTTTAAACATATTGCCCACCAAGGACATTTAATTAAAATGTCCTTAATTATGAATGCCGCCCACCATGCCCCTATTACATTGACAGTGGTGGGTATATTTTACACACACAACAACACATAACAATAAAATTTTAAATTTAAATCTATGATAAATATAAACAATAAAATATAGAAGTAACTAAACAATAACACATGCTGATACAACGGTAAATTGAGACAATAATCTAAAGTTTTTTATATTACTTTTCAACTGGCAATATGCACAATTTTGAGGTTGGTCGTTTCAAAATTGAAGATCTAGTACGCAATGTAACCACACGGGTTATATTGTCCTCGCCCGGATGTTTTTGTATAACGCGACCAAGTAACCACTGTCCCGGGGGAAGATCATCCTCCTTTACTAACACAATGTCACCCAAATTTGGTTCTGCAATTTGACGACCATTTATATCGGTGCATTAACATGACCAAATATTCTTGTGACCAACGTTTCCAAAATGATTGCAACAATTTTTGCCACCTAGACAATGAATTTACGTTACTAGAATCATAATTCCTATCGATTGCATTAACTAATAGTTCCCCAACCAAGAAGTGACCTGGAGTCAATGGCAGTGATTCGCTAGGATCGTCTGAATTAACAGTTGTCATTGGTCGAGAGTTGAGGCATGCCTCGATTTGAGTAAGAAGAGTGCTCATCTCTTCAAACGTTAGAGTCGTTTCTCCAATAACTCTTCTCAAGTGGTACTTGGTAGACTTTACACCCGCTTCCCAAAGTCCTCCAAAATTTGGTGCCTGGGGTATAAAGTGCCACTCTGTTCCGTTTTTTCTAGGTGTTCTGCAATTTCGGCTGAATGGAACTTAGTTCTCGTAATTCTTAGATGCGCCTACGAAAGTAGTCCCGTTATCCGACCATAGGTGAGCGCATTTTCCACGTCTGGCTATAAATCTTCGGAAGGCTGCTAAAAGGCCTGACTAGTCATATCACTAATAACTCTAGATGTATGGCTCTTGTAACCATACATATAAAATACAAATATAGCCTTGTATGCTCGGTGGCCGCGACCCTTGGTCGTTCTGATCTGGATAGGCCCTGCATAGTCCACTCCACTGTTGAGAAATGGCCTCGCAGGTGTGCACTTACAGATGGTAAATCACCCATGAGCTGATTGTGAGTAGTTGCACTATTTTTACACATGTAACGCATTTATGGATATGTTGTTTTATCAAAGCCTTAGCTCCTATCACCCAATAAGCTGTCCTTAAATAATTGAGCATCAACTGCTGTCCTCCGTGAAGAGTTTGAATGTGCATCTGCAATGATCAATTTAGTGAATGGAGAATCACGAGGTAGAACAATAGGGCGCTTAATGGTATCCTCAATCACTGCATTTCTCAGGCGACCGGCAACTCTAATTATTCCGTTGTCATCCAAATAAGGACCTAATGTTCTTAATTTGCTTCCTTTCTTTTTTATAGGCCTTCCAGATTTTAAGTCTGCGTATTCTTCCGTGAACTCCTCCAGTTGTGCCTTTCTTAGGCAACACTGTAAAGCCTTCTATTTCTGTCTTTTGTAAATAGCGATTCTTTACGGACCCTTTGAGAAATTTTCGCAATAAGCGACAACTCAAAAGTTTTATGAGTGATGAGTACCGCTTAAAAGTGAGTCTGCTTCACCTTCAGTAACTACCTCCACATATGTTTTTACCGATTCTTCTTTTGTATATAAATTCTCTGGTCTATTATAGGATATATGTTGTTCTTTCAAAAACTAGGTCCTGAAAACCATAAATCATTTTCCGCCAGTAACGCAGGTGAGACACCCTGGATGCGCAATCTGCTTGGTTTTGCTTGGTGGAGATATGACACCATTGTGATGATTCTAGGGTAGTCAGAATTTCTGACACTCTATTTCCAACAAACGTTTTCCAGCGGCTCGGATGGTTATTGAGCCAGGCCAGAACGATGGTGGAATCAGTCCACGCATGCACCTCGTTCTTAGAAATATTAAATACTTCTGACGTTTCCGCCAAAAGTCGCGCCAATAAAACTGCTCCGCATAGTTCCAGCCTTGGAATGCTCACTTGTTTGACAGGAGCTACCTCGTTTTGCTACCACAAGTGATGTTTTAACTTTATTTGAACTATCGATAATTCGCAAATATATAACTGCTGCGTATGCCAATTTCGATGCATCGCAGAAGCCGTGCAATTCTACAGCAAGATCATTATTCTTCGTTCCGAGCCAACGGTATTCGCACCTGGATAATTCATTTAACTCTACCATGTAAGTATCCCATATCATTTTTAATTCATTTGAGATCTGTTCATCCCAACTGATTCCTGACAACCATAGCTTTTGAATAAATACTTTTGCTATGATTACACTAGGTGCAACCCAACCTAGTGGATCAAATATTCTCGCAATTTCTGACACTATCTTTCTTTTTGTTTCAGGTCCTGTCACCGGTGAAAGCTGTACTGCGTACTTATATTCATCTTCAGAGCGGCTCCAGGTTAGTCCTAAAATTTTTATTGTATCATCTGATCTTATTTTGACTTCACTTATTTCATTTTCTAATAGTTTTACTTCTTCTTTATTGTCCTTCATTTTTGTTTTCTTTATTATAGTGTCCTTTCCTTCAAATTGCTCTATGTGTTTCATCAGCCCTTTACTGTTGCTGTTCCATTTCTGCAATTCAAATCCTGCCTGTCCTAACAATTCTTTTAATTGTTTAATAATTACGCAACCTTCTTGAACCGTGTCACAACCTGTCATTAAATCATCCATATAGAAGCTGTTCAAGACTTGTTCCGCAGCGATTGGGTACAGAACTCCAGCATCATATACTACCTGATAAAGCGTTCTCAGCTAGGTAAGGCGCCAATGCAGTTCCAAAGGTGACTGTTAAGAGTTCATAATCCTTTATTTCTTCCTTAGGATCTTTCTCCACACAATGCGTTGATACATGTTGGCATCTGTTTCGGTTACAAGCACTTGGCGATACATTTTACAATATCTGCCACTAAGGCAATCGGATGGGTTCGCCAGCGTAACATCGTGTGTCTGAGATCTGCTTGGGTAGGTCCTACCATCAATGCATCATTTAATGATACACCAAACTTATTTGGCTCTGAAGCATTGAAGACCACTCTAACCTTTGTGGTGGACTTGTCTTCTCGTACCACGGCATGGTGTGGTAAATAAATAGGTTCGTTAATCCTTGGTTCATGGTTACTTATTGATCTCATGTGCCCTAACTGTAAATATTCCTTTAATACATTATGATATTTTTCCGTAGCTCTTGATTCTTACTTAGTCTCGTTTCTAATGACTTTAGTCTCTTTATCGCTATTTCTAGAATTGCCATTCTTGCAAAGTAGCTCTTCGTCTCGCAATGGTAATTTTACTTATATCGCCCTTCTGGCGTTCTTTTAGTCGTAGTCTCATAAATTCTTTCACATTTTTGCTCTTCTTCGGTAAGTATTTTCTTTTATTATAAAATGTACCTTCTTCTATTTCCAGAACCTCTTCAGCATTTCATTTTCCATGACCTGTGCATGCATAACTTGAAGTTTCATTATAGATGTATTATTTTTCCATTTACATTGTTTATTACACCGAAAGAATCCACCCAAGCGTGGTATTCTGTGCTATCAGGGACCCATTTGTGCACTTCTTATCCCATGCTTTATTATGGTGTTGTAACATCCGCACCCAATAAAATATCAATCTTATTGGGTACGTTGAACTGTGGTCGGCTAACGTCAATTGGTTAAGCTCTTCCCAATCTATTGCTTCTATCTTCCTTTCAGGTAGACAGTCGGTGATCTTGCTCAAAACATAAGCTTCAATTCCCACTTTAAAACTAGGATCAACACATGATTGCACTTGAATCGAACCTTGGATTGAGCGCGCATAACTTTATTATTTGATAATCCTGAAATCACCCTGACTGCTGGAATTTTCTTCAATTGAAGATATTGAACTATTGCTTCTGTAATGAAGCAGCCTTGAGAACCTTGATCTATAAGGGCTCGTACTAGCTTATGTTCTCCAGTTTTAGATTCAACTCTTATTAGTGCTGTAGCTAATAAGACCTGCCTGGGCTTAGGGATGTGACCAGTAGAAAGGCAAGCTACTACCGGAACTTCAGATTCCGAAGTGTCAGTGCAACTGGCCGACTGGTTTAAAACAGCAGCCTGGTCCTTTTCTCCTGATTGTTGGTGGGATGCAATAGTGTGTGATGTCTTTTGACATATCCTACACTTTGTTGGTTTTTGCAATCGTAGGAAAGATGGTTTCGACCCAAACAATTAAAACACATCTTTCTGGTTGACACAAATTCCGTCTGCTGTCAACATCTTGACTGAAAACTGTTTGCAGAAACATAATTTATGATTCTGCGAGCAGTATTCACACTTTAAACTAAAAGACTTAGTCGCTAGCAAAACTTTCGTGTTCGGAGAGTGGGTGGCATTATGAGGTATTTTACGCGGTTCAATTGTTTCTAATGCTCTAAAACGATTTTCTATAAATATTTTGAACTTATCAATTGTAGGTAAGGAATCATCACTTGATATAAATAATTCACTGCTTACGTGTTTCAGCATCCAGTTTATAGCTTACAAGATAAATGACAATTATATCTCATTTGCTTACATCTATATCTAAATTTTTAATGCACTTAAACAATCCATTGTGGTATCTAACAATTCTTTTAAGCTGGATGCCGATTCACTATATATCCGTTTTGACCAAACAATCTTTTTGAAATACAATTAGACAAATACCTTTTGTTATTATATTCCTTTCTAAAACATCCCAAGATTCTTTATAATTTGTTTCGGTAACTGGAGTATGCTGAATCAGTTGAGCCGCCTCACCAGTGAGATGACTCTTTAAATAATGAAGTCGCTGCACATTATCAAGTGATTCATTTTATGGACTAATGACAAAACAAATCTCGGAATGTTGTCCATTCCGAGTATTTACCTGAGAATGTTGGAATTGTAATTCTGGGTAATTTCACGGCGCATTGTTTATCTAGAAAGGAGTCGAATCACTGTGCTGTGGCTTCTCCTCTGATGGACATAATTTATTTTTGCAGATTTCATATGAGATTTGTAAACATTGTAAACGTCCTCAGTTTTATCATAAACTCTAATTTAACATAATCAGATGATAGTAAGTCATCCGGTTTAACATTTTCGTACAACTTTTATGATTATCAATAAAAGATTGCCAATTACTGTCTAATATTTCTAACCTCGTCTCTAAATATTCGTACGTTAAACGTTCCTTGGGACATTTTTATAATTACTATAGGCTTTATTAATAACATTTTGTGTTTCCTTTGGAGATTAATAATTTTATCCATTTTTTAAATCAATATCTCCTTCCCAATTTCAAAAGTAAAATTAATTAGTATATTTAGAAAGAAAGACTTGAAAATGTTACAAGAGTTAATAACCTTTGGACAAAATCGAGCATTTATACTGCTAGTTTTGAACGTATTTCACATTTATTTTAAGTCCCATTCAAAGTTATTAAGTGTATACGGCTATACCCATTGGCAACTTATTCAGAATATTATCATAAGTTTTAAATTAACACAATTACAAATTTAAAATGAGATATTTTAATGTTGTTTTTTTTTTTAACACAACTATAAATTTAAATATAGAAGTTATTTTCACTTTATAGTTCCAAATGGCTTGACATACAAATTCAAAAGTACTTACAGTTTTTTTTTTTTTTTTTTTTTGCACTCACCACTAAATGATTACACTTTGACACTTTAGCTTTAACTTGACCACTGGTATTGACTTTTCACTTTACACCACTACTAAAAGCGGTGCCATCTATTTGTGACACTTGTTATTATAATCTTCACTCGTCGCGATTGACAGCCCCGTCCGACGTTGACGTTGAACTCTGTGTCCTCCCACCACTGTAGCGGTAATGTATCCTGCCTGGCAAATAAACACCACCACTAACCAGTGCCTGAACTCCTGCTGCAGCGATCCACTGTGAGTCCAGGGTGTGATCCACAACTACTGACCACTGCACTTCACTGACTAGACCTCAGATCCCGAACACTTTATCCGGTTCGAATTAAGGACTAATGTACTACTAGCTACGCTAGGATAACGTAACGGTAAATAAAACGCCTTGATACGTATCCTGAACTAATTTATTAAACAATAATTTAATTTGACCTTATAGCATTACGATACGCAGATAATAGCGTGCAACAAAGTACTACTAGCGCCATCTAGAATTTACAAAATAAAACAAAATTTTAACATTTAAAACATTACTTTGCTCTTAAACAAGGGTGTCAAAAGGGTGAAAAATATTAGTTCATGGGTCTAAGACTAATTATGAAAAAGCGTCATTTATGTTTATTTTGTTTGTTTTAGTATTAGTTTTAAGTTTTGGTATAAGAAAATACTCTTGAGAAACTCTGCTGGAGGCTATCATATCTGTACAGGAGCAACATAATATGACACTTAAGGCAGCCAAGGTTTACGGTGTCCCTAGAATAATCATAATCGTACACGTAAATGGTGATCGAGGTGTGAAATTGAACACTCATGGAAGGCCAACAGTAAGCAGTAACAGTAGGAAAAATATGTCTGCAATGCTTACACCATGGATTTGGTTTAACTCAGCGAGAAGTCAGAGCTTTAGTTGGCCAATATGTCTGTCACAATGAAATCGATACTCCTTCAAAGAAGTTCTACGATTTACTTGAGATAGTCATACAAAGGAACAATTCGAAGGCGATCAAATAATTGAATCTTGATGAAACAAGTTTCTGTCAAGGACCCATGAAATTTGAAAATAATTGGCCTAAAAGGATTTCAAGCTAAAAGAACCACTAGCTCACTAGGCCGCGATAATACAACTATATATTTCGCATGCAATGCCTGGGGCCAGAAAGTTCCTTTGTTAATAACTTTAAAGGAACGTATCTTTGGAATACATGGATACCTGATAATAATGCGATTAATTTGGCATTTGCCGCTACGCCGAAGGGTTGGATGGAAGCTTTAGTCTTCGAAAATTACTTTTCAAATGTACTGATCGGTATGCAAATCAGGCAACCCACAACTGTAAGTTGAATGGCCGTCGTATATAACAATATACGACGGCCATTCAACACACCTTGACTAAATGTTATTATAAAGGCTAACGAAAACAATATTACCCTTCTAAAACTACCGCCTCATTCTTCCCATATTTTGCAACTAAGCGGAATTAAAATTATTTTCACTTAGCATTGTTTTTACACTTTCAAAACATCCAGGGCAAATGTGACATAAATCCATTTATAGGCACATCACTATATCAGTTAAAACTGTCACACTTACGCCATCCGTGGAAATAACAATGGATATTTTACCAAAATTTTTACACAAAATAGACGTTCAAATCGTTCAAATCGTTCAAATAGATCATAAAATATATTGACATTAGTATCATCTCATCAATTTTCTCGAAAACTACAGCACATGAGTAAAGAAACCGTACCGTACAGAGGCAAAGCTTCATACAAACGCGCTATAATATTTACATTACTACAAGCTAGACGCGCGTGTGGCGTGAGCATTGGCGTCGTCACGTACAGAGAAAGTGCTTTAAACTGGCTCGGCCAGTGCTCAAACTCAGGGTTATGTAATAATAAGTGTCAAATTTTGTCTTTCAAAGAATTATTATTCGTATTGAATGAAATATAAAAAAGTGTAAATATGGTTTACTATACTGTACTGTTTGTATTAACAAGAATAGAACAAATAAAAATATATCATTTTTTTATCCCAAAGACTCCGCTGGGTAAGTTTTAACTAAAATTATTTTTATAATGTTTAATATTTGTAAATTAAATAGGTACGTAGGTTCATGTTTTATATTATAATTTCAGACGACAAAAGTGGTAAAAGCTGTCGGACGAGAAGATCTCCTCAAAACTTTTGGATTATAAAAAGGCAATATTATAGAATCTATGAGGATCACTTTGAAAAATCCTGTACCTATTAAGTTTTCTAAAAAGAACTGAAAAATATTTATTTGGAAATACTTTTCCAACACTCAACTTGCCAACAAATGACGGTGCTTATTCGAGTTCCAGCCAATGTGAGAATGTATCTGAAATGAATGTATTAATTGCTTGAACAAAAATTTCGAGAATATTTTGATCTCGAGAGGAGCATTGGAAATATTGACATTGAAATATTAAAACGCGTGCAAGATTGTATATCTGTTATGCCATGTGAGTGCTTTCTAATAAATTATTTGAGAACACTACATGAGATTATAATTTACGATTTAATTAAAAGGCACAACAAATTGTTGAAGAACAAAAATTATAAAAATAAAATATTTAGAAAAGTAGTTATAATATTGTATCTTAAGTATATAATAGAAGCTGATTTTGCTTATTTAATTTTATCCTCCTGTGCCAACCCTACCAAAATAGTTAACCATTTAACAGCTCCTTAGAAGCTTTGCTCTCTGTAGGTTTCTTTACTCATGTGACTACAGATAATAATAAAGTAACTACAAAAAGAAGCGTACTCATTAATGGGTAAACGTGACAGTCTTCCACCTTAATTAGGTTTAATTACCTCAAATTACAAAATGCTACTTATAGATACTAAAATGCTTGATCAAACAAACAACCACTTTATAATTGATGTTTTGAAACGGAATTATCTATGTTAAACCCTAAGAGAGTAGAAGTATTTAAATGTTCATTTTAGTTTTAATTAATTTATATCACACTTGCTTCGGGTGATTCTATAGTAAACGGTTTAAAGACAATAAAGTGAAGAAAACGAATCAAATTTTAATTAATTTTAAAACTCCCTTAGTTATCTATAGAAGTAAATTAATGCCCAATAAAACTTCTTTAATTCAAACTTAGAGTTATATGTTATTGAAACTGCAATATATATTCATTTGAATTAGTAGTTCGTATTTTATTAAATATTCGTATTTTGTTCAAATGCGCGTTATTTCAGGTTTATTATTTTCATCACTAACTACCATAATGGAAGGCTAAAATAATGTACGTTCGTAGAAATAAGTTTTCAAAACAATTTATTTACGAAACTCAGTCTACTATAAATTCATATACTTATATTCGTAGGGTAAGATCTCGTTTTCCCAAAATAAATAACCCGGTGCGCCTCCAAATTTATAAAGGCGTGGACTTTGTTTCACTAATAGTAACTTTTAATACGTTTTCTGAAAGAAAATCTAAACGAAAATATATGTATATGTAAATGTATATAAAGACAAAGCTTTTCCTTGTGTGCTTTTATTTTATTTGCTCTGAGCAAAAAATTGGAGTGTTAATTATACTTCATTATTTTAATATTGTGGAATAATCCGTGCCATCTACACTATATTCATCATATTTTTATAGTGATAATTGCTTTAATTCGAGTTCTCCAAGTCTAGAAATGTAGTAACCTTTAAGTCCCGCTCACTTCCATATTGAGTAAATGTGGGACATGGACGCATGTGGAATGGATTCACGTGAGTGAAGAAAACGGCAGATGTCTTTACCGGATACAAGCATTCCATCTTAGTCCTCAAAGGTGATAACAGATCTGTATTTTGATTCTTAATCATAGATGTAGATATCTATTGACCACAGCATCCATATACCATCATGTGCTTGTATGCTCGTTTATCACCGCTTCAAAAATGCGTATCGTAAGCCTTATCTACTGAGAATCGACGGTTAACTACCAAGGGTCACATTGGATCACAGTATATACTTCAAACACAGTCATTACGTTCACAACGAGCCAAATTTTTGCTAGCCGTTTAAATAAAACTATTGTTTACGCATTTTATCGCATATATTAACTTATTTTATATTCCCGACGTTTCGAACACTTTACAGCAACCGTGGTCACAGGATTCATGGACACAGGACACTTTTCAAAAGTCCGCTGAGTTTCTTGCTTCTTCTGGAAGAACTGGAAAGAAGAAGACAGAGATTTTTTTCCGAATTACATACATGTGATCTATATTGAATAAAGAATTATTCTATTCTATTCTACTTTATATAGTTAGCGGCATTTCATTCCTAGAGTCCCACGATGCCGTAAAAGTCAATTGGTTGACATCACTTACATCACAAATAAGCTGTGTTTAACAGAGGAAAATTGGAAAATTCTCTTCAAACATTTGTAAAACGACTATAGTTAAAATTATCAACTAACTAAATATTGTTTCACTTAATACAAAAAGCTAGCATTAAGTGTACACAACTTTGTTTATTAACTCTTATAAGATACCAAATATGTATTCTTTTGTGGATTGTTACGTGAATTTACGGTAGAACCATTAGGGCCTTTATCACAAAGGTAAGCAAAATACACTAAGGTATCTTGAAAATTTCTCCTAATTACACCAACACAAAGAGTCCGGGGCTCTTTGAATGGTATCATAAAGAACGTGAAGGGTACCTAAGGTGTTCTAATTGTGATCTCGACTAATGAAGTGAAACTAGAAACGTTTCCTGGTTTTTGTCATATATGTCGAGTACAATGTCTTAAAATAATAAATGGTTTTGAAATCTTCTAAATCTAAACACATGTATAAAGTTAAGGTGTCTTTAATATCGAAATAACAAACTTCTTTTATACTCAGGGTTGCAGGCTATTAATCACGAACAACCATTTTAAAATTTTTGTCTTTTTGTCTAAACTGATTGCAAAAAACATGGAGATTTAAAAAAAACGAATAAGTGATAAAATTTATGTTCTCTAAATAAGCGAAATTATTAGATCATACCTAGGTGAAGCTGAAGGGGTGGAGGGGGGGGGGGCGAGGTTGCTAAAAGGTAATAAACAAACATACGTTGCTGAATTAACAACAGGTAAATCCTTATATAAATTTTGATGTCATTGGCGTCTCCCGATCTAAGTGGGATTTAAATTTATCGTCACGCTAGCAGCCGAATTGACGATAACAGACATATCGAGCCTTTGACGCTGCTCATCGTCTTCAGTCTAAGTATTTTACGCCTGGCTTAAACGAGATAGTTATACCATTTACCGGAAGCCATATTCTTTCATTGTCACGTCTTACGACACACACTGGACGGAGGAGGGTGGCCTCATACGATAGACTAGATGAGACTGATCGCTGGGTATCAATTTTTTTGTAGGTACTTTTTGTGGGTTTTTTATAGGAGCAAACCCTAATTCAAACCTCAAGGCATCACTGAACTGATATTATCTGTCGCATTAGGCGTTTTACCCTGCAATATGTGGCAAAGAAAAACATCGTGAGATAAACAGTATATCTGAGAAACTAAAAAGTATTTCTGGGTCATATGAAGTCTACCAAAATGCTCAATGATTGATGATGAATAGGACATATGGGCCACTTGGAAGTACAACGGATACTTCCCTGTCCATAAACCTTGGCAAGCATCATTAGAATAAATTCAAATAAACAACATTAAAGAATCTCCAAAATGTCGCTACAATTACACAACACAATAAGCGAGTGAGAGCTCTTTGAATGTTGTCAAAAAAACATGAGCTGTCACTTGTTCTTATTGTGATTCCGAATAATGAAGAAAACGAAGAATATTTTATATCATGCTTTCCACCAATATCTCATTTTAATAACGACGAGGTTAAAAACAGTTTTTCTTATGTAACCATTCAATTGTAAATTATTTTATATAATAACGATACATTATTAAAACGATATTAAATAAAACCTACTTTATGGTAATTTGTTAAGGTGAGCTAATTCAATTGGATTTTTGTTTATCAAGTAAAATAAATTACGGGAAATTACTTCTTTATCTTTAAAAAGTTACCTCTGTTCGGGAAAAGAAATGTGGGGAGATATTTAGTATGACTAAATTTATTTTGCTTTTATTACAATATGGTGGCATAAATTATTATTTTTGATTAAGAGCTAAAAACTTATTATGGAAACGGAAATAATGAACCATTTCTGATTTGTATGTTGCCATATGTGTATATTTTATGTTTCTTGAACACCCTTCATTAAAATATCTTATCCCACAGTAAAATATTAGTGTTATGCATCATATAATATATAAAAATTAAGGATCCTTATTACTGGTGACGAGGCATTCTATCTTAGTTCTCAAGGGTGATGGAACTTTTTAGCGATTTTAATGTTTTATTTTTTCTAGATTAAATATACTGGATATAAAGAACATTCATTCGTCTTAATTATTCTATAAATATATACAACATAATTTTGATATCATTATACATGTATTAACATACAGTAGGTTAGAATAAACTTAGGCGTGGAGCTTTTTGATGCAAAAGTTTGTTCTGTTCTGCAAAAGTAAGTAACGTACATAAATTTACATAACATTTTAAAATGCACAAACCGGATCTTGGAATGTTAAACAATTAAAAAATGTATAAGATATTATAAAAATAATTTTTTATAGGATTTTTAAATTGGTTCCATTGAAAAATAATAAATATACAAAAAAGAAGTTTTTGATATTTAACTTGTTATTATCAAAAACTTATTTTTTAAATGTTGAAATAAGACCTCAGTACAATTTAAAGTTGCTTTCGTTTCCAACTGGAAACTCAGCCATATTACTATTGCTACTTTTTGTTGTTCTATCTTAAAGTCAAGCTTAAGTATTTAAGTTGAAAGAACGGGAGCTTAAAAATGTTTCAACGGTGTAAAATTTCGTAAGCTTTATGATAAACTCCTACGGAAAAATGTAGACAGAAATTTTTATGTGCTTTAGTTTTTTATATACGATTAATATTCGAATTGCTATAAAATAAATTAAAAATGGCGATCGTATTGCCGATAGTGATTACTGGCTATTACATCTCGGATATTAAAGCCTAGACTCGAATCCCAGCGGGGGCCAACGTTAATGCAAGATCATAATTATCGTGTATAGCTTGTGTTATAGTTATCTACGAGTCTCTTCCACATTTGATCTCTTTTATATATAATGTTTTATTAAAAACGAAATAACAGTCCACCTGGTAGTAAGTGGCTACTGAAGCCCATGGACCCCTGCAACCAACTTAATACAAAGAAGACAGATGCGTCGTCACTTTTGAGGACTAAATTGGATGCCTCACAACCTGTAATTATACCAGCTCTCTTTACTTTTCGGACCGGAACACAGTCGTGTACGCCAAAAATAAGTAAAGGTACCTATCTACACGAACTTTTAGGCAGAAAAGGAGTTCTAACACCTATACATACCATATGTATGATGATTTCTATCTGATTCCTTGAAGGTGGTGATGGTGACAGCCATGGTCGATAATCGACCAGAAAGTTATCATAGTACATATCTAGTTTACTTTAAAAACCTACGTAATTTTAGCGTTGCAACAATAATTTTGTTATTATTTCGTCTTTCGCCATCTAGAAATAAAAGAATAATACGCATATAATATTTTAAAATATGTGTTACTGAACTAAAGTAAACTCCATTAAGCTGTGATAATCTGTGGTCACGAGTAAAATAAATAAGTGCGGTGTAACGCAATCATCAGCTACCTGCTCAGTGGAAGTTGTTTACAAACTAAGAAGAAGTACGAGTACTAACGTAAAGTTGTCTATCCGACTAGTTCTTGACAACCCCGACTTCAGTGAATTATTTATTTATCCTAAGTAGTGAGTTAAATCAAGTTCTCAAGTTAGTATACATATTTATTTCACAAATTAGATTGAAACATTACATTTTAGAATATGTACTATTTTATGAAAATAGATTATAATAAAATATTTTGTACAATTATTTTTTATATTATGAATATAAGCCATTCTGATAATTTTATATTATTACGGCCCAATATTATCTAACTTGTTTAAGTTTTGAAAAAATAGTGAACTATATTTTTATTATTATTATTATATATTAATAAACATTTTAGGTTTTGAGGTTGTTTATTTTGATTAGGACTTTATGAATTTATAGGAAGCTTCGACTCCTTGGACAAATTAATTTGACAATTAAATTAATTGTATAGAAACTCTTGTAAAACGTTGCCAGGTTTATTAGTGTGGTTTTAAGGCAAGAGTGAAAATGTTTTTTACATAGATTATTTATTTTGATAGATTTTTTCTAACAAGAAATATAAATACTTGAATAATATATATTATCATCACTTGAAAAGTTGAGGCAATGCCTATAAATATTTCAGGAGTTAGTAAGGCACGTGGCAAGAACGGTCGGCGTATCTTTGTCAACTGAATAACCAGTTGTCCAACAGTCTCGAGAGGCTGGATCCAACGAACCTGACCAGGAACAGCAAGACATGTCATGTCAGTCATGGTCCTGGTAGATCTCTCTACTGAAATCGTGTTATGGCGGTAATTGCCCTGAGAGTTCAATTTCTAGGGAAAATATACTCAGACGAAAATATATTTTGAAAAAGGATAAATTAAACTTTACTTTTTAACTATCACATGACATTAGCATTATCATCATTACCATTACAGTCCATCAGAAGATTACTGCTGATACTAGGCCTCCCCCAAGGTATGCCACAAAACACGGTCCTGAGCTACTTGCATCTATCGACTTCCTGCATCTCTTACCAAGTCGTCACTCCATCTACATCATAATAAAGATTAAGTAACTCTTAAAAATCATCATGACATGAAACAATATTTGCTTCATAATTTGCCACTATTTTTAACTTTAAAAAGAAAAATTAACTCTGAATACGTAGTGTAGTTCTCTCGAGTGTGGTTCGGAGGCAGATGTTACATAGAAATGGGACGCAGTAACGAGCTCCACTTATGTCGGACTAAAGCTTAAAGCTGCACACAGTTTCCGTAAGCCCTATATACATTATGTATTGGCGGTGAATAAATTGCTAACTTATATTTCTGTTATATTTCCACCGAACTTCAATGAAATTTAGACTTTGTTACAGTTGAAACAAAATTAAAATTATTGTATGATCAAAAATTAATATGAACTTTATTTTCGATGTGACAATTATAAATAACCCCAAAACTGTTCACAAATGCATTGGAAGATGTTTTAAGACGCTAAACTGGAATGGATGCGGCATCAATATAAATGGCGAACACATCTCTCACTCGCGCTTTGCCGATGATATCGTCGTCATGGCAGAGTCGCTGCAGGAACTACAAGACATGCTTAGCAGCCTAAATGAATCCTCTCAACGTGTCGGACTGCGTATGAATTTAAATAAGACAAAAGTCATGTTTAACGGTCACGTCATACCAGATTCGATTATCGTTGATGGTGAGATTCTTGAAGTTGTTCAAGAGTATATCTACCCGGCCAGATGGTGTAGTTAGATAAAACAACTTCGAGAAAGAAGCCGATAGGCGGATTCAGATGGGCTGGGCAGCATTCGGGAAGCTTCGTCAGGTCTTTCGTCGCTCATGCCGCAAAGCTTGAAGACGAAAGTCTTTGACCAGTGCGTCCTGCCTGTACTCACATATGGTGCCGAAACGTGGACACTAACGGTACGACTACTCCACAAACTCAGCGTCACCCAGCGGGCGATGGAAAGAGCTATGCTCGGAGTTCTCTGGTGGATAAGATTCGTAACGAAGAAATCCGCCGGAGAACCAAGGTCACCGACATAGCCTTCCGTATTGTGAGGCTGAGTGGCAATGGGCTGGTCACATTTGTCGCAGAAGCGATAACCGTTGAGTAGGCGTGTCATAGAGTGGAGACCACGTTTGAGGCAAACGTGTGGGACGCCCTTGGCTAGATGGAGCGATGATCTGCGCAAGGCGGCTGGCAGCAACTGGATGCATGTAGCCGAAGATCGAGCTAAGTGGCGCGCCTTGGAGAGGCCTATGTCCAGCAGTGGATGCCGTAGGCTATGATAACAATTATAAAGAATAGAGCCATGCTGCAGCTATATTGTGGTTGCAGTATGAATGGGTCGGCCGACCGAGGGACTAGGACCACGCTCTCACAGAATACCAGCGTAAAATAGCAGCTTAACGCTGCTTTGTTTCGTGTTGTGAGTGTAGAGAACCGGAGACCCTTTTTACTGAAAATGAGGCATTCCATCTTAGCCCTCACGGGTGACAACGCATCTGCATTTTGATTCGTAATCGAGGATAGATATAGATGTCTATGGGCCGCAGCAGACACTTACCATCAGGTGGACTGTGTGCTTGTTTGTCACCCTTGTCCTATAAAAAAGAGAACCGGAGACCCTTTTTACTGAAACAGGCATTCCATCTCAGTCAGTCCTCAGGGTGACAACGCATCTGCATTTTGATTCTTAACTGAGGATAAATGTAGATGTCTATGAGCCTGAGTATCAACTTACCATTAGGTGGACTGTGTGCTCGTTTGTCACCCTTACTCTATAAAAAAGCATTATTGGTGGTGGTATATTGACAGCGAGAAAACCTCCTTCTGTTGTCAAGTAAATCGGTACACTTGTAACCATAAAGTTAATGTTTTCAATTTGTTGAACACAAGTGCATATGTAAAGTTATTCGGGTAAAATATAAAATTTTATATACTAAAAATTACTATCTATAAAAACATTTGAATAAATATGTTATCATAAATCATTTATGCACACGCACAATAACGTGGCTTAGGTACTTTAGCTTATGTTGCTTAAGTACTAAGTACCTTAAGCACCTAGCTACTATGTCGCGGATCCTAAGGTCAAACGCAGCAAAAGCCAATTACAAAAATAAAAATTTTGTGAAAAACACAAATTTATTTGGTTTTCGGAATGGAATGCGAATAATTGTTCCGTGTTTGACTTTAAATTAATTTCATTAATTTTTATATGTGAAATTTTCCTTTCCGTTCTAAGGACCTGTCTAAGCAGACACGTAACCTTCTTCTAGCAGCGCTATAATTGCGGCTTCTCATCTTTTGTACCGACTTCAAGAAGGAGGTACTCAATCGACTATGTGTTCTTTTTATGTGTGTTACGTCATTATTTTTTCTGCGTGAACCGATTTCAATGATTCTTTTTATTTGAAAGCTGGTGCTTCTCATGTGGTCCCATATAAATTTGATCAAGGTCTGACCAATAGTTTTGAGTTATTCTAAATAATAAATAAATGTTTAGAAATAGGAACGTTTCCGGATAGTTTAAAATTGCCAAAGTTATCACTATTTATAATTATGGAAGCAAATTGGACTGGCATTTACCGGCCAATATTCGGTTTTCCTGTTTTGTCAAAAAGTAATTTATAGAACTTAAAGAAAAGCTTTTGATACTATTGTTCATGAACTATTATTACGTAAGTTAAAAGAACTTGGCATTAATAGATGAAATAATAAAATCTTACCTTTCAAAGTGGTTAAGATTGATCAAATGCAAAGTAGCTCTACAATCATAACTTATGACGTACCGCGGGGCTCAGTTCTGAGGCCGCTGCTGTTTATTACATACATAAATGCCATTCATCAGCTTGGACCAAAAGGTGACATAACCTTATATGCACATGATACTAGTCTATTTTACTATGGTAACTGCATGCATGATATTGTATGTAACGCGCACGAATGGACTTAGATCTACTAAATAAATGGTTTCAAAATAATATTTTAACCATAAATACATTATTTTTCTTTTAACACTCTTTTATTAACTTAGCTTGTATCTATTTATCTATCTATGTAAAGTTTAATATAATTTTCAGCAACATGTAGACGGCCGATTGATTTGCACTTTTATCAAGGACAGACGATAATACAATAATTTAATAACTTTATCCTAGTATCCTGATCAGGATAACCAGGATAAAATAAAATAATTTTATTCAATTTTCACCCACATTCGAACGTCTGAATAATCTGAAATATTGCGGAGGAATTAATATCCGATGTCAATACAATAAAATCATGACTATGACCTAGATTACTGTTCTCACTAGGATCATCACAGCTTATAATCATTGCGTATTATTTAGTTTTTATAATCTCTAATACTATTATGCAGTGTTTACGCATCTTATCCAACACAGAATGGTTCTTATTTCAAATTTGTCTGCATGAAATCTTTACTGTGTGTTTGTTGGTTTGTCCTTCTTTAACTTAGTAACGGAGGAACGCATCGGCATGATTTTTTCAAAGGGATAGTTTATGGGTCGTAGAGTGACAAAGGCTACTTTTATTCTAAAAAAATCACTGTTACTTTGGGATAGATCTAGAGCGTGCTTGAACTGAAATAACACAAAGTATACTCTTTATGTCGAAAAATGCATGGTTCCAGTAGTATATCTATTTAGCATTTAGCACAACTCTAATTTCCTCTAAACACTAAAAAGGCAAAACTGATTTTGATAGAATATGGCATAGAAATTTTTTAGTGACGTTAAGAGGGCGGTACCAACACAAGGACACCTAAGCAGAAAAGGACAGCTGTCACCTAGAACATTTTTATTTTTAGGATAACTAAAAATAAAAATATATCTTCTTTCTACTTTTAGATTTATATTCGCCACGCTTATGTAATAACGCATTCAGTTCCATGGGAAAAGTGCACAGAAGTTTTACATTCAAACGTTGCTGCATTTCAATTTAAGTTATTATGAAGCTTAACTTCTTCTTTGTCTATGTCTAAAATTATCTGTTTTTATTAATTATTATAAACGATTAAAAATATAATTAAACGATATAACCCTTAACTGTATTCATTATATTATTGAAAAGAAGTGGATGAAATACTATAAATGTACTTACATAAACACCCACGCCTGTTACCCGAGGGGTAGGCAGAGACTACGAACTTCCATTTGACACGATCCTGACACACTCTCGCCTCCTTTACATCCATATATCTACGCATACACGCTCGTCGGCCCATTTTCAATATATCGCCAACTTGGTCGATAAATCTTCGTCTAGGGCGTCCCTTCCCGACTCTGCCGTTCACTACTGCAACATAAATTTGCTTTGTCACTCTTTCCTCGTTTATTCTTTCTACATGACCAAACCACCGAAGCATTCCTTTCTTAATCCTGGTCACAACGTCATCTTGCAAACCACACTTTTCTCTTATCACACAATTTCTCACCCTGTCATTCAGATTCAGCCCTAGCGTACTATAAATGTAAAGTAAATAAAAGTAGATAACTGTAAGTATTAATATAATAGTTGAAATAAAACAAACACAAGATGTAACATTAAAATTTTGTATAACCGACTTCAATATAAATTATTAAGAATAACTCAAAATATTGGCTTATTGTCGTCGATGGCTGCTCATCCGATAATGTGGCGACTAACGCCGCTATTCCTCAGGGTTCCGTTCTCTCCACAACTCTTCCCATATAAATGATCTGCTCATTCCCAGTATCTATGTGTGTGCAGACGACAGCACAGTTGTGGAGAGATACCAACCAAGTGCCGGGCCAGTCGGGATCATATCTACTCTGAAAGAGAGCTATGGTTGAGCGTGTGAGTTTCACACAGGGCAGTCTCTGAATGAGGCGATGCCAATCTCGTGAGATTTAACGCCTCCAAAACACAAGCGTGTCTTTTCACCGCTAAAGGAGCCCGCTCACCCTGGCCTCCACCCTTAGAGTACACTGACCGCCGTCAGTTGTTAGGGGTTGAATTTTCTCAGGGTCAGACCTTGGTCAAATTTATATGGTACCGCCTGAGAAGCACCAGCTTTCAAATAAAAAAGAATCATCGAAATTGGTTCACCACCTAGTAAAAACCTAGAAAAAGCCATGAGGTAACACACATTAAAAAATATACAGTCGAATCTCCTCCTTTTGAAGTCGGTAAAAACTAGCAAACGGGAAAAGCAATATTGTTAATTATACCTTATAAAACGAAACCTTCACGTTCTAATACACAGATGAAAACTTACGAAAACAATATTGAGAATACAAAAAGAGGACTGCGAAATAATTTTTGAAGAAATCCTAAAGCTTACAACAAATTCCATACAAAGTGGAGGTCCCATGAACAGTATAGTTATGTTAGTGTACATCCATCGACTTTCTGCGTCCCTTACTAGGCCGTCACTTCATCTTACCCCACACATATCAAACATAAAATAATATGTAGAAGCATAGAATTATTTCAAACTTTTTTTAGAGTAGGAAGAGAATAGTTGTGTCTTTATATACTAATATGATTATGACTTTTTCTCTTCAGCTGGTATCCACTGCTCGACTTGAGTCTCTGCTGTATCTTTTGGTGTCTATAGGCCACAGCATCTACTAACCATCAAGTGGACTCGATTGTCACACGTTTCATGTAAAAGCTAGTAAATTCTGAATAATGTTTGATAAGTCAAAGTGTGTATATTTGACAATAAATAAAGTTCAAGATAAATAAAAATATAACCTAATTGACTTCTTAAACTACTAAAATCACTGCTGCATTTTAATAAATGAAATTGATTACAAATCTGAAATAGTTAATTAGTTTCATTTTTTAATCTCCTTGTTATTTTAAATAAACACATAAGGTAGACTGAGGCAAGTGTGACAGTGGGCCAAGTATGACAAATGCAAATTATGCGGCATAAATACGTTTTTTTAGTTAAATGCCATTTCTTGAACAACGCAGAAATTTTATGCTATTGACTATACCGACAGTTAAATACATAGCTTCAACTATTTTATCTACAGACGTCATTTTCTTTAAACTACTCAGCTGGCGAAAGCCCGCAATATTAAGAGGCGAAGTTTTTAAGTGTTTCGATACGTCATTAAGTCATTTTAAACTAGATACAAGGTGAGCGATAAATAATAATATTGGTACTTATAGTATATAGTAATATGTTTCTGTGACCTGAAATCCATTATTCCTTGAAATACGGATACAGTTATACCTATTCCACCTAATATCTAACATCGGGGTAAGTGTAACAGTGTCACGCTTACCCCGATCATCTTGTATGAGAATATCGTAACTAGTGATGGGACAGACTATTGTTTTAACCAACTTTCAAAAAGGATGATGCTGTTTACCTGTGTGTATGTATGTATTTATATTTAAGTATTTACTTTTATATTTATACTTAATAAAAGAGCGAGCGAAGGAGTGAGATCTCAGAGTTACATTAAATGAATCGTTGTTTGTATGTTAGTAGGTACTTGTGTTTGTATGTACATATCTCTGTATGTTCTTGTATGTACGGTGATAACTTTTGAAAGACTTATCTGATTTCAATTAAATTTAAAATGTTTATATATAATACAAATAGAAAACTGGTGGTTTTGAGATATGGAGGGTGTCAAAAGGGTGAAAATATTAGTTCATGGGTCTAAGACTAATTATGGAAAAAGCGTCATTTATGTTTATTTTGTTTGTTTTAGTATTAGTTTTAAGTTTTGGTATAAGAAAATACTCTTGAGAAACTCTGCTGGAGGCTATCAATCTGTGCGGGAGCAACATAATATGACACTTAAGGCAGCCAAGGTTTACGGTGTCCCTAGAATAATCATAATCGTACGTAAATGGTGATCGAGGTGTGAAATTGAACACTCATGGAAGGCCAACAGTAGGCAGTAACAGTAGCAAAAATATGTCTGCAATGCTTCACCATGGATTTGGTTTAACTCAGCGAGAAGTCAGAGCTTTAGTTGGCCAATATGTTCGTCACAATGAAATCGATACTCCCTTCAAAGAAGTTCTACGATTTACTTGAGATAGTCATACAAAAGGAACAATTGAAGGCGATCAATAATTGAATCTTGATGAAACAAGTTTCTGTCAAGACCCATGAAATTTGAAAATAATTGGCCTAAAAGCTTTTCAAGCTAAAAGAACCACTAGCTCACTAGGCCGCGATAATACAACTATATATTTCGCATGCAATGCCTGGGGCCAGAAAGTTCCTTTGTTAATAACTTTAAAGGAACGTATCTTTGAATACATGGATACCTGATAATAATGCGATTAATTTGGCATTTGCCGCTACGCCGAAGGGTTGGATGGAAGCTTTAGTCTTCGAAAATTACTTTTCAAATGTACTGATCCCGGTAATATGCAAATCAGGCAACCCACAACTATAAGGTGTGTTGAATGGCCGTCGTATATAACAATATACGACGGCCATTCAACACACCTTGACTTAAATGTTATTATAAAGGCTAACGAAAACAATATTACCCTTCTAAAACTACCGCCTCATTCTTCCCATATTTTGCAACTAAGCGGAATTAAAATTATTTTTCACTTTTTTTTTTTTTTTTAATTTATTAATCACAAAAATATACAAAGAATAGGCTTATAGCTATTCTCGCCAAACTTTTACGTTTGATGGCGAGACACGCTCGATTTTCAACATAATATCTTCTAAGTATACTACTAATTTACTTATAATATTGATTATACACATTTATTAAGTATTTTTACACTATAATTATACCCAATACAGGCACTAATTAAAACCATGATATACTTCTGTTATAAATAAACTGCTACTCCATTGATAATTCATCAAGAAACAACTGTTTAAGTTTTGATTTCAACACATTTTACTGAGTTGCGGACTCCTCTCAAAAGTTCAAATTTATTAAATATCTTAGGTATTAGAAATTTTGATAATCTTTCCCATAATAATTATTCATTCTCGGTTTAACAAGCATTTTACATTTTACACTTTTGTATCATATTTATTATTAACATATTTTATAATCGTTACTATAGTAGTAACGTATGCCTATTAAGTATTCTGATTTTGTCTACAGGCAGTATTTTACAAATTGGAAATAAGTTATTATAGTCCTGTCCACAATTATCTTTAACTTTTTGGTCACTAGGTACTTAATCAGCCTTATTTGTAAATTTTAATATTTTTAAATAGGTGCAAAACGTCCGCCCATATACAATAAGTCCATAGCTAATCAGTGAGTCAGCAAGCGCATAATACACAATGCGTAACGTGTGCTTGTCTACAACTGCATTTAAATGATAAAACTTACATACCATGGATCTTAATTTATTACATATGTCATTAACGTGCGTTTTCCAGCTAAAACTTTGATCAATAGTTAAGCCTAAATATTTAAATGTATTGACATAATCTAATTTATCACACCTGCAGTCGATTTTATTAGCATGTAGGCATTCATATGAGTGGCCAATTATATGTATCTGTTCTTTACTAATGATTTTAACTTGTCGATTGTATGGTGAGTGTATATGCATGCACTTGGTTTTCGACATATTCAATATAATTCCATTATCGTGTGCCCACTTAGTTATACTTTCAAAATCTTCTTGTACATAGCTTTGTATCTCAGATATATCCTTGGAAGCATAAACAATACACATATCATCGGCATACATAAAACGCGGCACTTGTTTACGACATTTGACACACTATTCACATGCATCACATATCCTAATGGACCAAATACTGATCCAGTCGGCACCCCCAGATCCACATACATATCCTCACCTGTCACACCAGCTATCATCGTACGCATTTTCCTATTACTCAGGTAGTTCCGAAACCATTTATTCGTAGGGCCTCGTATTCCACATTCATCCATCGCCTGTAGCAGAATGTCATGATCCAGGGTGTCAAACGCCTTTTGTAATCTATAAAAGTGTTATAATTTGTTTACCAGCATCCAAAGACTCGTTTATGTAATCGGCAAATTCCGTTAGTGCTGAAACTGTACCAGCCCGGCGGAAACCGTGCTGAGCGTCTGACAAAATATTATGACATTCCACGAATTTAGAAATTTGGCTTACAATAATTTTTCAAAATTTTATCAATAATAGATAATATGGCTATAGGTCTATAATTAACATATTCTAAGTGGTTTGACTTATATATAGGGCGTATGATAGCATGTTTTAACTGATCGGGATAAATACTTTTCAACATACACATATTCATAAAATTTGCTATAACAGGACTTAATTCTTTCCGTATATTTGATGTCTTTTATCCTAATTCCATCTAATCCGGGGCTATTTCACATGATAAATTATTAATAACCTTTTCTACATCTAAAGAGCACACCATCATATATCTAAAACTCACCACACTCGGATTCACATATTGTCTTCTATTTAAAAATTTAATTTTACATTTATGCTTTATTCCTTAATTTCTTCAGTAAATGTTTTAGAAAAATTTGTACATATTTGTATCATATTTTCTGTCTTACCTAAATGCTGCAATATTACATCATCCAGACCTACTTTATTTCGCCCCAGCCACTGGTTTATTTTTGCCCATATTTTCTTAAAGTCCCATTACATTTTTTATTTCCATCTGTCTATATTTATTTTTAGCCTTACTTATAATTTTATTTACTTTATTTCTAAATTTTGTATATTCTAATCGCTTATTCATATTTTTGGTTCACATTTCAGACTCTAAACAAATAGTCTCGTCTTAATATCATTTTATATAAATATCTATCTATCCATGGTTGTCTTATTAAACTTTTATTACAAGTTGTTACTACAGCTGTACTTTCCTATATCCTATCAAACACAGTACATAATGTTTGAAATAACACAAGTGGACATGTTATATCCGATAATTGCGCCCAGTTATACGAGTCTAGCCTTTGTTTTATAAAATTTTCATTAAGTAATTTCCGCACACTATAGTCCCTACTAGTTTGAGCCGTTATATTGCAGTTATCACTTAAATTTACCACTATTCCAATCGCGTGGTGATCGGACATTTTCGTCTCGAGCACGAACGATAACGGCTCACACTCGTTCCGTCCCGCACGCAGCCACAGGTGATCTAAGCACGATGTCTCGTTCCGTCCATCCACAACCGCCTCACGTGTTATCTGTACTCGGTATGCAACACAATAGGCCGTAGGCACACAGGTGTTTTGTACTTCGTTGTTGTTGGATTAATTTTATCGTTTAGAATATCTATATTTGTGTCACCAATCAATATTACATTATCAGATGTTGGAATAGATTTTAACGTGGTCTCCAATTGATGTATGAAGAATAATTTATTTTTGTGGTGGTCTATACATGGCGATAATATGAGTTGTCTTGTTTCCTATTGTTAGCTGTCCGTGTAGCATTTCTAAGGCCTCTGTAGGAACTCTCCGAGCATCGAGCTAAGTTTATCACGGGCATAGATTAATATCCTCCCCTCTGGTAGTTTCTCTTGATGTTATAAAGGAGTTAAATCCTGTTATTTGATATAACGATAGCTCTTCTTTCTAATATTTACTTCGCTTAATATTAATATATCTGTCCTGTATTTATGTTCTTCCAATAAAACTAGTAATTCATTAAAATGTTTCCGAAGTGACCTGATATTCAGATGAAGAATTTGAATATTATTTATATTTTGTATGAAATCATTACTCAGATCTGAAATATCATTATATCTTTTATATATAATGTCTGAAAAAAATATATCCGTTTGGGTGAACGTTGGTGTTAAATGCACTTAGTGTGTATTCAGCGCTCCGCGCGTACTATGAGCGCATCGCATTTATTTATTAGTTATAATCTTCGAATTTATTTAGGTCATCTTCCGATTTTATGTTGTAGATCTTCTTTCTTCGCTGCTCTTTTTACTAGGATGTTGTTGTTTGGACCCAAATATATTGATAGCCTTTTGGTTTTAGTTATTCCTGACGGCCCATAGAAGCTGGCGCTTGTATTTTGGCAAATCCTCATTAATAAATACGGGGTTTTCGCTGCCATTGCCATAAATTTTATTATTTGTTAATTTATATTGTTTTTTGGCTAACATCCAGCTATTACGGGCGTTTTTAGATCGCAGTTTAACCACGACGGTTTTAATCTTTTTATCACTAACTTTTTCTTGACCTACCCTCTGTGCTTCTTCGATATCATCTGGATTTAAGTTTAGCTTACAAGCTATTTCTTTAATTACTGACGTAATATTCTCGTCCTTGTGCATTTCCAGCCCGTGAATTTCTACATTTTTCTCTCTTTCTTTAATCTCCAGCTCCTGCCCGTTCTTCCAACGCTTTATTGCACTTCTCTAGTAGATATTTTCTGTTCTAATGACTTGACTCGTTTTGCGATTCTTCCTTGAATGTTATTAAGGTTTGATACATTTCAGCGTAAAATTCTACGTTAGTAGAAAGGTCTTCAATTTTTTTCTCCATATTGTAAATAACTTCTAACTTTTTGTTCACTTCAGCTAATACCTTCTCACCGGATAGTTCACTAGGGTTTATCGATAGTTTTGGGTCCTGTGCTGGTTGCAAAGGGCTGGTTTTTCGACACTCATCGCAGAATGACGTATGCAGAAATTGTTTATTGGATTGCACGCATTTCTTGTGAAAAACCGCCTCACATCCACCTTTACACTTTACTATATTGTCATCCTTATTCAAGGACACAAACAATTTACATTTTTTGCACTGTATCATTTTGCTTCGCAGTACGTTTCCGCAGTATACTTTGTTTAAATGCACACGACCGTACGCTGAGCGCGCGCGCCCGGTAATCTGGCATTGTTTTATTACACTTTCAAAACATCCAGGGCAAATGTGACATAAATCCATTTATAGGCACATCACTATATCAGTTAAAACTGTCACACTTACGCCATCCGTGGAAATAACAATGGATATTTTACACAAAATTTTTTACACAAAATAGACGTTCAAATCGTTCAAATCGTTCAAATAGATCATAAAATATATTGACATTAGTATCATCTCATCAATTTTCGAAAACTACAGCACATGAGTAAAGAAACCGTACCGTACAGAGGCAAAGCTTCATACAAACGCGCTATAATATTTACATTACTACAAGCTAGACGCGTGTGTGCGTGAGCATTGGCGACTCGTCACGTACAGAGAAAGTGCTTTAAACTGGCTCGGCCAGTGCTCAAACTCAGGGTTATGTAATAATAAGTGTCAAATTTTGTCTTTCAAAGAATTATTATTCGTATTGAATGAAATATAAAAAAGTGTAAATATGGTTTACTATACTGTACTGTTTGTATTAACAAGAATAGAACAAATAAAAATATATCATTTTAATTATCCCAAAGACTCCGCTGGGTAAGTTTTAACTAAAATTATTTTTATAATGTTTAATATTTGTAAATTAAATAGGTACGTAGGTTCATGTTTTATATTATAATTTCAGACGACAAAAGTGGTAAAAGCTGTCGGACGAGAAGATCTCCTTTCAAAACTTTTGGATTATAAAAAGGCAATATTATAGAATCTATGAGGATCACTTTGAAAATCCTGTACCTATTAAGTTTTCAAAAAGAACTGTAAAATATTTATTTGGAAAACTTTTCCAACACTCAACTTACCAACAAATGACGGTGCTTATTCGAGTTCCAGCCAATGTGAGAATGTATCTGAAATGAATGTATGAATTGCTTGAACAAAAATTCATGAATATTTTGATCTCGAGAGGAGCATTGGAAATATTGACATTGAAATATTAAAACGCGTGCAAGATTGTATATCTGTTATGCCATGTGAGTGTTTCTAATAAATTATTTGAGAACACTACATTAGATTATAATTTACCATTTAATTAAAAGGCACAACAAATTGTTGAAGAACAAAATTATAAAATAAAATATTTAGAAAAGTAGTTATAATATTGTATCTTAAGTATAATAAAAGCTGATTTTGCTTATTTAATTTTATCCTCCTGTGCCAACCCTACCAAAATAGTTAACCATTTAACAGCTCCTTAGAAGCTTTGCCTCTGTACGGTTTCTTTACTCATGTGACTACAGATAATAATAAAGTAACTACAAAAGAAGCGTACTAATTAATGGGTAAACGTGACAGTCTTCCACCTTAATTAGGTTTAATTACCTCAAATTACAAAATGCTACTTATAGATACTAAAATGCTTGATCAAACAAACAACCACTTTATAATTGATGTTTTGAAACGGAATTATCTATGTTAAACCCTAAGAGAGTAGAAGTATTTAAATGTTCATTTTAGTTTTAATTAATTTATATCACACTTGCTTCGGTGATTCTATAGTAAACGGTTTAAAGACAATAAAGTGAAGAAAACGAATCAAATTTTAATTAATTTTAAAACTCCTTAGTTATCTATAGAAGTAAATTAATGATACCCAATAAAACGCTTCTTTAATTCAAACTTAGAAGTTATATGTTATTGAAACTGCAATATATATTCATTTGAATTAGTAGTTCGTATTTTATTAAATATTCGTATTTTGTTCAAATGCGCGTTATTTCAGGTTTATTATTTTCATCACTAACTACCATAATGGAAGGCTAAAATAATTTCCGTTCGTAGAAATAAGTTTTAAAAACAATTTATTTACGAAAATCAGTCTACTATAAATTCATATACTTATATTCGTAGGGTAAGATCTCGTTTTCCCAAAATAAATAACCCCGGTGTGCGCCTCCAAATATATAAAGGCGTGGACTTTGTTTTCACTTAATAGTAACTTTTAATACGTTTTCTGAAAGAAAATCTAAACGAAAATGTATATGTAAATGTGTATAAAGACAAAAGCTTTTCCTTGTGTGTGCTTTATTTTATTTGCTCTTAGAGCAAATAAAATTGGAGTGTTAATTATACTTCATTATTTTAATATTGTGGAATAATCCGTGCCATCTACACTATATTCATCATATTTTTATAGTGATAATTTCTTTAATTCGAGTTCTCCAAGTCTAGAAATGTAGTAACCTTTAAGTCCAGCTCACTTCCATATTGAGTAAATGTGGGACATGGACGCATGTGGAATGGATTTACGTGAGTGAAGAAAACGGCAGATGTCTTTACCGGATACGAAGCATTCCATCTTAGTCCTCAAAGGTGATAACAGATCTGTATTTTGATTCTTAATCATAGATAGATGTAGATATCTATTGACCACAGCATCCATATACCATCATGTGGACTGTATGCTCGTTTATCACCGCTTCAAAAATGCGTATCGTAAGCCTTATCTACTGGGAATCGACGGTTAACTACCAAGGGGTCACATTGGATCACAGTATATATTTCGCGAAACACAGTCATTACGTTCACAACCGAGCCAAATTTGTTGCTAGCAGTTTAAATAAAACTATTGTTTACGGATTTTATCGCATATATTAACTTATTTTATATTCCCGACGTTTCGAACACTTTACAGCAACCGTGGTCACGGGACTCATGGACACAGGACACTTTTTCAAAAGTCCGCTGAGTTTCTTGCTGGTTCTTCTGGAAGAACTGGAAAGAAGAAGACAGAGATTTTTTCCGAATTACATACATGTGATCTATATTGAATAAAGAATTATTCTATTCTATTCTACTTATATAGTTAGCGGCATTTCATTCCTGAGTCCCACGATGCCGTAAAAGTCAATTGGTTGACATCACTTACATCACAGAAAATAGAGGTGTGATTTAACAGAGGAAAATTAGGAAAATTCTATTCAAACTTTGCAAAACAACTATAGTTAAAATATCAACTTAACTAAATATTGTAATACTTAATACAAAAAAGCTTTGCTTTAGTGTACACAACTTTGTTTATTAACTCTTATAAGATACCAAATATGTATTTTTTTGTGGATTGTTACGAATTTACGGTAGAACCATTAGGCCTTTATCACAAAGGTAAGCAAAATACACTAAAGGTATCTTGAAAATTTCCTCCCATTACACACCAACACAAGGAGTTCGGGGCTCTTTGAATGGTATCATAAAGAACGTGAAGGGTACCTAAGGTGTTCTAATTGTGATCTCGACTAATGAAGTGAAACTAGAAACGTTTCCTGGTTTTTGTCATATATGTCGAGTACAATGTCTTAAAATAATAAATGGTTTTAAAATCTTACTATATTATTGCTATAAATCTAAACACATGTATAAAATTAAGGTGTGTCTTTAATATCGAAATAACAAACTTTATACTCAGGTTTGTGGTGTAATACACGAACAACCATTTTAAAATTTTGTCTTTCTGTCTAAACCGATTGTAAAAACTGGAGATTAAAAAAATGAATAAGGATAAAATGTATGTTCTCTAAATAAGCGAATTATTATATCCTACCTAGGTGAAGCTGAAGGGTGGAGGTGGGGGTTAAAAGGTAATAAACAAACATACGTTGCTGAATTAACAACAGGTAAATCCTTATATAAATTTTGATGTCATTGGCGTCTCCTGATCTGTGGATTTAAATTTATCGTCACGCTAGCAGCCGAATTGACGATAACAACATATCGAGCCTTTGACGCTGTTCATCGTCTTCGGTCTAAGTATTTTACACCTGGCTTAAACAAGATAGTTATACCATTTACCGGAAGCCATATTTTTCATTGTCACGTCTTACGACACACACTGGACGGAGGAGGTGGCCTCATACGATAGACTAGATGAGACTGATCGCTGGTATCAATTTTTGTAGGTACTTTTTGTGGGTTTTATAGAGAAAATCCTAATTCAAACCTCAAGGCATCACTGAATTGATATCATCTGTCGCATTAGGCGTTTTACCCTGCAATATGGCAAAGAAAACATCGTGAGATAAGCAGTATATCTGAGAAACTAAAAAGTATTTCTGGGTTATATGAAGTTCACCAAATGCTCAATGATTGATGATGAATAGGACATATGGGTACTTGGTGGAAGTACAACAGATACTCCCTGTCCATAAACCTTTGGCATCATTAGAATAAATTCAAATAAACAACATTAAAGGAATCTCCAAATGTCGCTTCTAATTACACACCGACACAATAAGGAGTGAGAGCTCTTAGAATGTTGTCAACAAAGAACATGAGCTGTCACTTGTTCTTATTGTGATTCCGAATAATGAAGAAAAACGAAGAATATTTTATATCGTGTTTTCCACCAGTATCTCATTTTACTAACGACGAGGTTACGAACAGTTTATTATGCAACCATTCAATTGTAAATTATTTTATATAATAACGATACATTATTAAAACGATATTAAATAAAACCTACTTTATGGTAATTTGTTAAGGTGAGTTAATTCAATTGGATTTTGTTTATCAAGTAAAACAAATTACGGGAAATTACTTTATCTTTAAAAGTTACCTCTGTTCGGGAAAAGAAATGTGGAGATATTTAGTATGACTAAATTTATTTTGCTTTTATTACAATATGGTGGTATAAATTATTTTTTTTAATTAAGAGCTAAAAACTTATTATGGAACGGAAATAATGAACCTTTTCTGATTTGTATGTTGCCATATGTGTATATTTTATGTTTCTTGAACACCCTTCATTAATATCTTTTCCCACAATAAAATATTAGTGTTATGCATCATATAATATATAAAGAATTAAGGGTCCTTATTACTGGTGACGGGGCATTCTATCTTAGTTCTCAAGGGTGATGGAACTTTTTTGGCGATTTTAATGTTGCCTTTATTTTTTCTAGATTAAATATACTGGGTATAAAGAACATTCATTCGTCTTAATTATTCTATAAATATATATTATTTTGCTATATTTAGCCTCTTATACAACATAAGTTTGATATCATTATACATGTATTAACATAGGTTAGAATAAACTTATGCGTGGAGCTTTTTTGATGCAAAAGTTTGTTTTGTTCTGTAAAGTAAGTAACGTACATAAATTTACATATTATTTTAAAATGCGCACAAACCGGATCTTGGAAATGTTAAACAATTTCAAAAATGTATAAGATATTATAAACAATTTTTTATAGATTTTAAATTGGTTCCATAGAAAATAATAAATATATTAAAAAGAAGTTTTGATATTTAACTGTTATTATCAAAACTTATTATTTAAATGTTGAAATAAGACCTTAGTACAATTTAAAGTTGCTTTCATTTCCAACTAGAAACTCAGCCATATTACTATTGCTACTTTTGTTGTTCTATCTTAAAGTCAAGCTTAAGTATTTAAGTTGAAAGAACGAGAGCTTAAAATGTTTCAACGGTGTATTTGCTTTAAGAATTTCGTAAGCTTTATGATAACCTCCTACGGAAAAATGTAGACAGAAATTTTATGTGCTTTAGTTTTTATATACGATTAATATTCAAATTGCTATAAAATAAATTAAAAATGGCGATCGTATTGCCGATAGTGATTATCATTACATCTCGGATATTAAAGCCTAGACTCGAATCCCAGCGGGAGCCAACGTTAATGCAAGATCATAATTATCGTGTATAGCTTGTGTTATAGTTATCTACGAGTCTTCCCACATCTGATCTCTTTTATATATAATATTTTATTAAAAACGAAATCAAAACAAACCACGAAATAAAAACGAAATAAAAAACAAACAAAAACGAAATCAAAAGAAAACAGTCCACCTGGTAGTAAGTGGTACAAAGCCCATGGACCCCTGCAACCAATTAATACAAAGAAGACAGATGCGTCGTCACTTCTGAGGACTAAATTGGAATGCCTCACAACCTGTAATCATACTGGCTTCTTTACTTTTCGGACCGGAACACAGTAGTGTACGCCATAAATAAGTAAAGGTACCTATCTACACGAACTTTTAGGCAGAAAAGGAGTTCTAACACTATACATACCATATGTATGATGATTTCTATCTGATTCTTTGAAGTTGGTGATGGTGACAGCCATGATCGATAATCGACCAGAAAGTTAAAATAGTACATATCTAGTTTACTTTAAAACCTACGTAATTTTAGCGTTGCAACAACAATTTTGTTATTATTTCGTCTTTCGCCATATAGAAATAAAAGAATAATACGCATATAATATTTTAAAATATGTATTACTGAACTAAAGTAAGCTCCATTAAGCTGTGATAATCTGTGGTCGAGTAAAATAAATAAGTGCGGTGTAATGCAAGCATCAACTACCTGCTCAGTGGAAGTTGTTTACAAACTAAGAAGAAGTACGAGTACTTAAAGTTGTTCATCCGACTAGTTCTTGACAACCCTGACTTCAGTGAATTATTTATTTATCCTAAGTAGTGAGTTAAATCAAGTTCTCAAGTTAGTATACATATTTATTTCACAAATTAGATTGAAACATTACATTTTAGAATATGTACTATTTTATGAAAATAGATTATAATAAAATATTTAGTACAATTATTTTTATATTATGAATATAAGCCATTCTGATAATTTTATATTATTACGGCCCAATATTATCTAACTTGTTTAAGTTTTGAAAAAATAGTGAACTATATTTTTATTATTATTATTATATATTAATAAACATTTTAGATTTTGAGGTTGTTTATTTTGATTAGGACTTTATGAATTTATAGGAAGCTTCGACTCCTTGGACAAATTAATTTGACAATTAAATTAATTGTATAGAAACTCTTGTAAAACGTTGCCAGGTTTATTAGTGTGGTTTTAAGGCAAGAGTGAAAATGTTTTTTACATAGATTATTTATTTTGATACTCGTAGATTTTTTCTAACAAGAAATATAAATACTTGAATAATATATATTATCATCACTTGAAAAGTTGAGGCAATGCCTATAAATATTTCAGGAGTTAGTAAGGCACGTGGCAAGAACGGTCGGCGTATCTTTGTCAACTGAATAATCAGTTGTCCAACAGTCTCGAGAGGCTGGATCCAACGAACCTGACCAGGAACAGCAAACATGTCATGTCAGTCATGGTTCTGGTAGATCTCTACTGAAATCGTTATGGCGGTAATTGCCCTGAGAGTTCAATTCTAGGAAAATATACTCAGACGAAAATATATTTTGAAAAGGATAAATTAAACTTACTTTTTACTATCACATGACATTAGCATTAGCATTATCATCATTACCATTACAGTCCATCAGAAGATTACTGCTGATACTAGGCCTCCCCAAGGTATGCCAAAAAACACGGTCCTGAGCTACTTGCATCTAGCGACTTCTGCATCTCTTACTAAGTCGTCACCCATCTACATCATAATAAAGATTAAGTAACTCTAAAAATCATCATGACATGAAACAATATTTGCTTCAAAATTTGCCACTATTTTTAACTTTAAAAGAAAAATTAACTCTGAATACGTACTGTAGTTCTCTCAAGTGGTTGAGGCAGATGTTATATAGAAATGGGACGCAGTAACGAGCTCCACTTGCGTCGGACTTCTAAAGCTTAAAGCTGCACATAGTTTCCGTAAGCCCTATATACATTATGTATTGGCGGTGAATAAATTGTTGACTTATATTTCTGTTATATTTCCACCGAACTTCAATGAAATTTAGACTTTATTTTAGTTGAAACAAAATTGAAATTATTGTATGATCAAAATTAATATGAACTTTATTTTCGATGTAGATAATTATAGAGAAAGAGCCATGCTGCAGCTATATTGTGGTTGCAGCATGAATGGTCGGCTCGACCGGGGTAGGACCACGCTCTCACAGAATACCAGAGGAAATAGCAGCTTAATTCTGTGTTTGTATGGTGAGTAGAGAACCGAGACCTTTTACTGGAAACGAGGCATTCCATCTCAGTCAGTCCTCAGGGGTGACAACGCATCTGCATTTTGATTCTTAATAGAGGATAGATGTAGATGTCTAAGGGCCACAGTATCCACTTACCATTAGGTGGACTGTGTGCTCGTTTGTCACCCTTATTCTATAAAAAAAGCATTATTTGGTGGTGGTATATTGACAGCGAGAAAACCCCCTTCTTATTGTTGTTAAGTAAATTGGTATACTTGTAACCATAAAGTTAATGTTTTCAATTTGTTGAACACAAGTGCCTATGTAAATGTTATTCGGGTAAAATATAAAATTTTATATACTAAAAATTACTATCTATAAAAACATTTGAATAAATATGTTATCATAAATCATTTATGCACACGCACAATAACGTGGCTTAGGTACTTTAGCTTATGTTGCTTAAGTACTAAGTACCTTAAGCACCTAGCTACTATGTCGCGGATCCTAAGGTCAAACGCAGCAAAAGCCAATTACAAAAATAAAAATTTTGTGAAAAACACAAATTTATTTGGTTTTCGGAATGGAATGCGAATAATTGTTCCGTGTTTGACTTTAAATTAATTTCATTAATTTTTATATGTGAAATTTTCCTTTCCGTTCTAAGGTCCTGTCTTAGCAGACACGTAATCTTATTCTAGCAGTGCTATAATTGCGGCTGCTGTCATCTTTTCTACCGACTTCAAAAAGGAGGAGGTACTCAATTCGACTATATGTTTTTTTTATGTGTGTTAAATCATTACTTTTTCTGCGTGAACCGATTTCAATGATTCTTTTATTTGAAAGCTGGTGCTTCTCATGTAGTCCCATATAAATTTGATCTAGGTCTGACCAATAGTTTTGAGTTATTCTTAATAATTTATATTGAAGTCGGTTGTACAAAATTTTAATTTTAAATTATTATCGTCCATTTTGAATGGAAAGACTAAAAATTTTGTTGGTTTTGATTAGTGATTTTACAAGTATCGAAATATGTCACAAACGTCAATATTTGACATCAATAAACTGAATAATAAAACTAGTTCTGGACTAAATAATACTAAGTCTATTAAATGTGTGAAAAATGTCATTGTTACTGAACTTTCTAACTGTATAAATAAATGTTTAGAAATAGGAACGTTTCCGGATGGTTTAAAAATTGTCAAAGTTATCCCTATTTATAAATCCGGAAGCAAATTGGACCCCGGCAATTACCGGCCAATATCCGGTTATCCTGTTTTGTCAAAAAAAAAGAAAAAGTAATTTATAATAATACAATTTTCTTTACCAAAACCTAACACTCTTTCAGCAACGATGAATTATTTTAAAAAGAAAAAAATTAGTTTCGATAAAAAACGAATAGATCTTTGGGTATTGATAGACTTAAAGAAAAGCTTTTGACACTATTGGTCATGAACTATTATTACGTAAGTTGAAAGAACTTGGCATTAATGGATATAAAATAAAAAATCTTACCTTTCAAATTGTCGTCAAGTGGTTAAGATTGATCAAATGCAAAGTAGCTCTATAATCATAACTTATGACGTACATGGGGCTCAGTTCTGAGGCTGCTGCTGTTTATTACATACATAAATGCCATTCATCAGCTTGGACCAAAAGGTGACATAACATTATATGCAGATGATACTAGTCTATTTTACTATGGTAACTGCATTCATGACATTATATGTAACGCACAAATGGACTTAGATCTACTTAATAAGTGGTTTCAATATAATCTTTTAACCATAAATACATTATTTTTCTTTAACACGCTTTTGTATCTATTTATCTAATGTAAAGTTTAATATAATTTTCAGCAACATGTAGACGGCCGATTGACTGGAAAATTTGCACTTTTATCAAGGACAGACGATAATACAATAATTTAATAACTTTATCCTAGTATCCTGATCAGGATAACCAGGATAAAATAAAATAATTTTATTCAATTTTCACCCACATTCGAACGTCTGAATAATCTGAAATATTGCGGAGGAATTAATATCCGATGTCAATACAATAAAATCATGACTATGACCTAGATTAGTGTTCTCACTGGGATCATCACAGCTCATGATCATCGTGTCTTATTTAGTTTTTATAAACTCTAATACTATTATGCAGTATTTACGCATCTTATACAACACAGAATGGTTCTTATTTCAAATTTGTCTGCATGAAATCTTACTGTGTGTTTGTTGGTTTGTCCTTCTTTAACTTAGTAACGGAGCTTTTTTAACTTCTTTTTAATCTTTAACTTAGAACGGCATGATTTTTCAAAGGATAGTTTATGGGTCGTAGAGTGACAAAGGCTACTTTTGCTAAAAAATCACTGTTACTGGGATAGATCTAGAGCGTGCTTGAACTGAAATAACACAAAGTATACTCTTTATGTCGAAAAATGCATGGTTCCAGTAGTATATCTATTTAGCATTTAGCACAACTCTAATTTCCTCTAAACACTAAAAAGGCAAAACTGATTTTGATAGAATATGGCATAGAAATTTTTTAGTGACGTTAAGAGGGCGGTACCAACACAAGGACACCTAAGCAGAAAAGGACAGCTGTCACCTAGAACATTTTTATTTTTAGGATAACTAAAAATAAAAATATATCTTCTTTCTACTTTTAGATTTATATTCGCCACGCTTATGTAATAACGCATTCAGTTCCGCGAGAAAAGTGCACAGAAGTTTTACATTCAAACGTTGCTGCATTTCAATTTAAGTTATTATGAAGCTTAACTTCTTCTTTGTCTATGTCTAAAATTATCTGTTTTTATTAATTATTATAAACGATTAAAAATATAATTAAACGATATAACCCTTAACTGTATTCATTATATTATTGAAAAGAAGTGGATGAAATACTATAAATGTACTTACATAAACACCCACGCCTGTTACCCGAGGGGTAGGCAGAGACTACGAACTTCCATTTGACACGATCCTGACACACCTCCTCGCCTCCTTTACATCCATATATCTACGCACACGCTCGTCGGCCCATTTTCAATATATCGCCACCACTTGGTCGATAAACCTTCGTCTAGCGCGCCCTTCCCGACTCTGCCGTTCACTACTGCAACATAAATTTGCTTTGTCACTCTTTCCTCGTTTATTCTTTCTACATGACCAAACCACCGAAGCGTTCTTCTTTAATCCTGGTCACAACGTCATCTTGTAAACCACACTTTATCTTATCACATTTCTTCACCCTGTCATTCAGATTCAGCCTAGCATACTATAAATGTAAAGTAAATAAGTAGATAACTGTAAGTATTAATATAATAGTAGAAATAAAATAACAATGGAACAAGTGGTAACATTAAAAATTTTGTACAACTGACTTCAATATAAATTATTAAGAATAACTCAAAACTATTGGCTTATTGTCGTCGATGGCTGCTCATCCGATACTGTGGCGACTAACGCTGCTATTCCTCAGGGTTCCGTTCTCTCCGGAACTCTCTTCCTGCTGCATATAAATGATCTACTCATTCCCGGTATCTATGTGTGTGCAGACGACAGCACAGTTGTGAGAGATACCAACCAAGTGCCCGGGCCAATCGGGATCAAATCTACCTGAGAGAGGCTATGGTTGAGCGTGAGTTTCACACAACAGGCAGTCTCTGAATGGGGCGATGCCAATCTCGTGAGATTTAACGCCTCTAAAACACAAGCATGTCTTTTCACCGCTAAAAGGAGCCCGCTCACTCTGGCTCCTACTTCCCTTAGAGTACACTGACCGCCTTCAGTTGTTAGGGGTTGAATTTTCTCAGGGGCCAGACCTTGGTCAAATTTATATGGGACCGCCTGAGAAGCACCAGCTTTCAAATAAAATAAGAATCATCGAAATTGGTTCACCTACACCTAGTAAAAACCTAGAAAAAAGCCATGAGGTAAACACACATAAAAATATACAGTCGAATAGATACCTCCTTTTTGAAGTCGGTAGAAAACTAGCAAACGGGAAAAAGCAATATTGGTAATTATACCTTATAAAACGAAACCTTCACGATCTAATACACAGATGAAAACTTACGAAAACAATATTGAGAATACAAAAAAAGAGAGGACTGCGAAATAATTTTTTGAAGAAATCCCTGAAGCTTACAGGGTTTACTTCACCTGCCCCGTCAAAGGTGGAGGGTTGAAAGTAACGGGATTTGAGGCAACTTCAGCTCGGACCAACTAATTGGGACCGAAAAATTATAAACAGAGTGACTAACATTAGAAATAATTCAAAAGGATATTTTAAGGGGACATACATACGCCATTTATTAAAAAACGAACTAAGCCTAGTTAAAAAAAAGAACTAAGCCTAATTGACTAATATTTTTAGTTTTATTTGTATATTGACTTGCATTTAGCTGCCTTTCATATTATGAATTTACTGGTTAAAATAATTCTATTCAGTTTTTACAAAAAAACGAAAAACATTTTAAGGATTATAAAAAAGAACTTTATATCGATATAAGAAGCCGCGATTCAATAAGAGATATCCAGGTCCTGGAAGAAAAACAACTAAGCCTCGCGACGACCGCTTCTTAGTGAGCCTAAGACTAAAAACACGAAAGGGTTCATTACGTTGCTTTTAAAAACACTCGAAGAAGAGATATTCCAATTAGTCTGTAGACGGTCAGAAGAAGAGTTCAGAGTTTCAGAGACGGCCAGACCCCAAATTAAGCCGTCAGCACCGAGTTTCTGCATACCCTACACATAGGCGAAGTTTTGAACATTGACGTCAATACCAAAAGAGTCTGCTCCAACAGACAGATGGATAGAACGAAATTATAAACGTTCCTGACAGAGATATAAATTGACAAGAAAATATTCCTACACTTCTCTTCATTGTTTCTCCTGTCGCAAGAAAAACATCATTACAAGAATAACATTGACTAATATATTACTAGCGTACCTGTTAACATTTAATACGTGGACATGGGTCTTTCTTATAGTAATCTATTTTAAGTAAAGTTACAGACTACATTTGTACGTCTCATAGGTTGCACAGGCTTGAGAGGAGCCTTTATAAGAGGGTTTTAATGGTAATTTTTCATCGAACAGAAATGAAATATCTTATCTGGAAAAGGTCTAAATGCAAAACTAAATAAGCTAATAAAAGAATAAATCGATCGATAAATTGTTTCTATTTTACGTTAAAGATTTTTGTAATACAGGTTTTTTTTTATATTCTTTATTAATGAGCTTATTCACAATGTGAATATGTCGCTCCGTTAGTTCAACACCAAAACAAATACATTAGGTATACTTAAACTTAATTACATTATACATTTCTTAAACTTAATTAATTACAATAAGTAGAAGAAGTTATGCATTTAGTTACAATCAAATTTCTAGATCAATCACACTGAGAAAAGTGTGATCGATCCGAGAACTTCACCTGTAAAGTTTGATTAATAACTTTATATCGTCAGAATGTGGCTTAGCTAAAATTATATTACAATCAGCGAAGTCTTTTAAGATGTGATGGCACTTATCAATACGAAAGGCAGCATTGTGGGCACACTCCATCAAGACATGCATTAGGTCCTCGGGAACACCGCATTGATCACAGTTGGGTGACTGGGCCTTTTTCATGAGAAATGCAAACTTCCTAGATGGAATGTGTCCAGTACGGAGCCTCATTATCACTACTGCATCTTGTCGCGATAGCTTATGGTTATCAATCCATGGTATTTTAGGCGGTTGTGGCTGTACCGTCTTGTACCAAATACCCTTTTCTTTTGAACGTAAATCGAAATACTCCTTCCATAGTATGTAACATTGCTTTTTAATAATAGAAATACAATCAGTGTAATGGGGTAATATGCTGTATTCGATACCATCCGTACTAGCCTGTCTAGCCAAGATATCTACTCGCTCATTATATTCCATACCACAATGAGACGGAATCCACTGCAGCTTTATAGATTTTGATCTGGATGTTAACCCATAAATAGTATCCAGAACGGTGTAGGCTGTCGGTGTGCCTGTATACCTGAGGTGCACCGAGCCAGATGTTGAGTGCGCTTCTTGAGTCTGTCAATATCGCAATATTATCTTGTGGTAGTGATGCAGCGTATGACAGTGCTTCACATATTGCTACAAGCTCAGCCTCCATGATGCATATATTACTATCTATCTTAAATTGTAAACTAAGATTACATTGTGGGTCAAAAAAAGCTGCACCAATTCCGCCTGCATCTTTAGAGCCATCTGTAAATATTTTATAATAGCTTCCATACTGCTTGTTAATGTAATCTAAACATATTAATTTTAGACTAATGTTGTTGTAATTTCGTTTAGCTTTTGAAATACACGGAATATTTAAATCTACTATGTTACTTAAATCTATGTTACTGACCCATGTGCTTATATTAAACATTTCTAATTTTTGACTACTGTGAATGCGGGTATCGACGAAGTGATCATAAACAGATAATAGTAGCGGTTTCTTTTTATTACGCCAATATATGTTGTTTCTAAAATGTGCTAATTCATTCAATAGTTTTAGTGTGATGTTATTTCTCATTGATTTAGCTTTCAAAATGAATTTCCCTGCCAAAAAAGCTCTTCGTACATGCAATGGAGGGAGGCATAGCTCACTCTCCATTGTATGAATAGGAGTAGTTTTAATAAATCCTCCAATCACCCGTAACACCTGGTTTTGTATTTTGTCTAACTTACTTAAATACTTTTGACTGCTGTTATCGAATAAATAACTCCCATAATCTAGTCTAGTCCTTATAATGGCAATATACAATCTTCTTAAATGTTTGGGATGTACTCCCCAACCAGGTCCTACTAAAACTTTAAATATGTTTAAAAATCTAGAAATCTTATTCGTTAATTCCGTAATATGCTTACTCCATTTTAAAGACCGGTCCAGCCACATCCCTAAATACTTGACTGTGTTTACTACTTCTATTTTATTATTATTTATGTTTACTGAAATAGCTTGTCTACAAATACCTTTTTAAAAATACAGATCTTTGTTTTAGCCATTGAAATCTCCAAACCTAAATCTATGAGCAAACTATACATTTTATTTAAGGCCAATTGCAATTCAGTGGAAGCATCATTTAAATTTTTACCCGAAGTATATAACACATAATCATCAGCATACTGAGAAATCTTTACATTAGAATTAATTTGTTTACAAATATGAATAGTTGAAATATTAAATAGTAGTGGAGCGATAGGATCACCCTGGGCGATTCCTCGACCTGTAGATCTTGATAAAATTACATTATCCACCTGAACACTTAAGTATCTTTCCCTTAAGAAAGTCCACAAATATTTACAAACTTTTGATCCAGTACCTAATCGATCCAAATTCACTAGCAAAGCCGTAATATCTATGTTATTGTACGCATTCTCTATATCAATAAAGCAACCTACTGTGATTTGATCTTTTGAAAAACCCAATTGTACTCTAGTAACTAAATTACTGATATTGTCCAAACATGATTTTGATTTCCTAAATCCAGTGGTCTCTTCATAAAATAGATTTTCATTTTCCATCAACCATTCCAGTCTATTTCTCAGCATAGCATGGAAGATTTTACTCAGGCAAGACATCAGCGAAATAGGTCGAAGCGATGATAAAGATGAAGCCTCACGCCCTGCTTTTGGAATTGGTATGATGCGTATTTCTCGCCATTGAAATGGTACAAAACTTAGAGAGTAAAACAAATTAAATAGTTCGAGTAAAATAATAAATGCGTCTTTGGGGAGGTGTTTGATTTGGTATTTGAGGTTTTCACACCTGGAGAAGTATCTTTTGTTTTAACACAGCACGTTAGCTCGCTCATTGAAAAAGGAGAGTCAATTTTAATGTTACGAGATGAAAAAACAGGGTCTTTCGGACAAACTGAGTCTGGAGCCAAATTGTGTAAAAGCTCATTTGCCATAGTTAGATCAACATAACTCCTATTTGTATTAGAACATCCATAACCTTTCAACCACTTCATTTTCTGCCACATCCCGTGTACAGTAGTAGACTCATCCATCGAAGAACAAAAATTAGAAAACGACTTCTTAGTTGCCTTTCTAATAAGTAATTGTGTAATTCTAATTTTATCTTTTAATTTATCTAAATTATCAGGAGTAGGGTTTTTTCTAAATAGAGTAAGAGCTAGGCGCCTTTCTGCAACAGATTTAGATAAGTCGGTATTCCAATATACTTTAGGAGAAAAATGTTGTGAGGGATCTTGGCTGGTTCTGTAAAAAGGGATATGAGCATCAGCGGCTTCATTGATCATACCTAAAAATAAACCGTAACTTTTTTGCGGATCATCATTAATAAAAACAAAACTTGAAATTTTATCTTCTAAGTATGAGCTATATCCATCCCAGTTTGCTTTTTTATAGTTCCTTTTCTTTAGAAATTGACGGTCACTATTGTAATATGACAAATTAATCTTAACAATCAAATGATCACTGCCTAATGACTCATTAGTAACCTTCCAATCTAACTGCAACGCTAGATCCGAAGATGCAATAGAGATGTCAGGGGACGACTCCTGTATTATTCCGTTTACATATTTAACGCGAGTAGCTGTGCCATCATTCAAGGAAACAAAATTATTTTCAATTAAAGAGTCAAAAATATTGGTGCCTCTTAAATCAACCTTATTAGACCAGCTTGGATGATGTCCATTGAAGTCCCCAAGAATCAATGTTTTGTTAGTTTTAAAAGAAAATATTTCATCCCAGTCATTCTGAGAAGTTCGTATGGTAGGTGGACAATATATAGAGTATGTAATCTATGTGTGTACAGTTAAAAATTTTAATACAAATTATTTCAATTCCGGGATTAGAAATTTGGACAGGTATTAGTTGAGTCTTTAAAGATTTGTGTGAACAAATAGCAACCCCACCATACGAATCCTTTTTGAAGTCGGTAGAAAACTAGCAAACGGGAAAAGCAATATTGGTAATTATACCTTATAAAACGAAACCTTCACGATCTAATACACAGATGAAAACTTACGAAAACAATATTGAGAATACAAAAAAAGAGAGGACTGCGAAATAATTTTTTGAAGAAATCCCTGAAGCTTACAGGGTTTACTTCACCTGCCCCGTCAAAGGTGGAGGGTTGAAAGTAACGGGATTTGAGGCAACTTCAGCTCGGACCAACTAATTGGGACCGAAAAATTATAAACAGAGTGACTAACATTAGAAATATTATTAAAAAACGAACTAAGCCTAGTTAAAAAAAAGAACTAAGCCTAATTGACTAATATTTTTAGTTTTATTTGTATATTGACTTGCATTTAGCTGCCTTTCATATTATGAATTTACTGGTTAAAATAATTCTAATCAGTTTTACAAAAAGGAAAAACATTTTAAGGATTATAAAAAGAAAATTATATCGATATAAGAAGGCGGATTCAATAAGAGATATCCAGGTTCTGGAAGAAAACAACTAAGCCTCGCGACGACCGCTTCAGTGACCCTAAGACTAAAACCACGAAAGGGTTCATTACGTTGCTTTAAAAACACTCGAAGAAGGGTATTCCAATTAGTCTGTAGACGGTCAGAAGAAGAGTTCAGAGTTTCAGAGACGGCCAGACCCAAATTAAGCCGTCAGCACCGAGTTTCTGCATACCCTACACATAGGCGAAGTTTTGAAAATTGACGTCAATACCAAAAGAATCTGCTCCAACAGACAGATGGATAGAACGAAATTATAAAGGTTCCTGACAGATATAAATTGATAAGAAAATATTCCTACACTTCTCTTCATTGTTTCTCCTGTCGCAAGAAAAACATCATTACAAGAATAACATTGACTAATATATTACTAGCGTACCTGTTAACATTTAATACGTGGACATGGGTCTTTCTTATAGTAATCTTTTTAAAGTAAAGTTACAGACTACATACGTCTCACAGGTTGGCACAGGCTTGAGAGGAGCCTTTATAAGAGGGTTTTAATGGTAATTTTTTCATCGAACAGAAATGAAATATCTTATCTGGAAAAGGTCTAAATGCAAAAACTAAATAAGCTAATAAAAGAATAAATCGATCGATAAATTGTTTTTATTTTACGTTAAAGATTTTTGTAATACAGGGTTATTTTGCAATAACCGGCCAAATTTGCAGAGAAGGTTCAGAATAAGTAATATAGGCAAATGGTGAAGAAAAATTAATTAAAAAACTCTCAAACATTCTGTCCTTTTTATCTTTTAAATTCAAAATACGTGGTAATGCATTATTTTAACTGATTTTACTGCGCACGCACACATTTGTAAGGGTCAATTGGCAGGCAAAAACGATGTTGCCCATAAATCACATTCAATTTGGGATAATTTCAAATAAAAGTAGAAGCCTTATTTACTCATATTTTCAAAAACTACAATGACGGTATATCATATTTGAACTTAAGTTTAAAATTTGGCTACTCTTTGAAAAATAACCCTATATAAAGTTAAAGTTACAGCCTGTATATGGCCCAATGCTGAGCACAGGCCTCCTCCTATTTCTGAGAGATTAAGCGCAAATATCATACAAATATTTTACTACTCTGTTTATCTGTTTTTAGCAATAATTTATTTTATCCGCTCCGCCTCAGATTCGCTTAGGTAGGATCTATTAATGTGGCCTTATTTTGATTTAAGACAAAGAAGACATTTTAACAATAGACAACAATAGTCAGGTAGAGACAGGTAGTTCGTAAAGTTTCATCAAAATCTGTTCAGTTGTTCCAAAGATTAGCCCGGACAGACAGACAAATTGTATTAAAATTATTAACTTGCAAATAGCCCCTGGGCTTAACAAAAGCCAGTTATTTCAATATTACAGACAGACACATTAATTTTATTTATATGGTATAGATAATTATTTTGCGTTGTATTCACAAATGGCTTAAAATATTTCATCGGATTCTTGTTTGTAACATCTTATCTTAATGCGCAAATAATGTGGTAATAGCGAGAGTGAAGAGCACTTTAGGGATCACCTGAACTTCCAAATCGGATATATTTTTGGAGCTGTTATGACTTCCAAATTTTGTATGAAAATTATTTATCGATATTCATTAACTGACCAAAATATGAAAGAAAATCATTTCGGATTCTTAATGTATTCTTTTTTTTCGTCTGTTTCTTTATCAGTCCGAGACAGTCCACTGCTGGACATGCATAGATTCAAGAAATGGTTTGACATAATCACCTGACTTGACGATATTATTACAATCTGATATTGCAGATGTCTTGCAAAGAGGCTGTGTCTAGTCTGGATTTTAATATCTATCATATATACAGAAAGTTACTCTTATATACTCGTAGTCTCCTCTTACAGTGATTTAAAATGAAACGAAAATTACTTTTTTCTGCCTGTTAGTAAATTGCTACTGTAGCCTATGGACAGTCACCGTTACATCGTGTCAATAGTCCACTGAACATAGGCCTCCTCCATATATTGCCTCATCAGTGAGATATTTGTCATAATTACCACGCTTAGTAAGCGGGTTGACTGACAACCGCAGTTTTTTTTTATTTTTAGTTTTTATGAGGAAGACAGTTTTTCGATGCAAACATTATAATCAAATGTCGTTAAGACTGCCTTTAACCATAGACTTAGAATTTACTGGCTTATAGACCACCTGACAGCCCGAAAACGCGTGACCAAATTTGATTTTCATTGTGTGCGTTAGCTAGTGATGTACATTTTACTTACAAGGAATATCGAGAGAAAATATTTACTGCCGTGGGCAGTTTCCGGAATTTATTTTTAACATATTGTTAATATAAATAGGTAGATACTTAAGTAATTATATAAAATGTTTTGATGGGGAAATAAAAACGAGGATACGGAATACATAATAACTGCTTTATTTTTCATACAAGTATTACTTCTGATAATTACAAACATTTAATAATAAATAATTAAACACATTATATAAGTTTATTTTAACATTCGACTTAAGTATGAATGTAAACTTAATAATTTAAGGAAGGAAACTTGTAGGAAACAGTTAAATAATATTGCTCTGTTTAAAGGCCAATATGTTTATGAGGCTTCATCATGCTTCATGTTTATATTCTTTTACCTGTCCCTGAAAAGTATAAAGTAATAATAAATTTATTATCATTTTAGCTGCATGAATTTTAAAACATAATGATGATCTTAACATAGTAAAGTGCACCAAGTGTCTGAGGATACAGATGCTCTATTTTCACAATCTAGGTACGTTAAGAAATGTTCACTCATTCCTGGACTGACCGCGGCAAGAGCAACTTAATCTCGCAGATCTATTAGTACGAGTAGCTATTACTTAACCACGAGTTCTCTTCTCTACGACTAACGCTGTAGGGGATGAACCACGCTATTTAAGCCCTCGGCACAATGTCGTCGGCCATCAAGCATGAATCGGGCATCGACCGTTGTGAGTATCAAATACTATGGAATTTATACTATATCGTCTCAAGCGCGGTCGTCTAGTAGCGCTTCAGGAGCATTACTAAATATCTATACCTAACTACGCTAAAAGTTTTATCATTGTGACTTGGGAATATAATCCGAAGTTCCGGAAAATAGCGTGATGCGAATATTGTGTACTGTGTGACCGTGAGGCTGTGGTTGGTTTAAGTTAAGGTTATATTTTGGTTGATAAATAGATACTTAGTTGGGTTCATAATGGCTTAAAGAGGATAATCTCAAGATTTTTTTGTCTTTAATGTACTACAGTTTTATTCAATCCAATTAACCTAACCATTTTTCTAATTATAGAATCGGAGGGAATCTGTTTGACAAACGGCGAAATAAAATTACATTTTAGAACGCAAACCGAGGATTTATTTTCTTGTTGTGTGGGCAAGTCTATCGATTCATTATAAACATTCAAGATAAATATCGACATTAATTTTGATATAGTTGAGTCAATCTCTAGCGCACATGTAAAATATTTTGTATTAAAATGTATTCACCAAATTCATGCAAATTATCAACAACGTGACTTTTTTCTTTTCAAAATATCAAAATCAACAGAATAATTGAAAACATTCTATATTGTTAACATTATATAACATAAATTTTAACCAAAAATAAACGCTTCATAACATTGACGACGTCTTGAGAATTTAGCTGTGAAATGTGCAATTATCAGGATTATTTCTATTATTAACACCACAATCACTCAGAACAAGTAAGCATTTTGGAAAAAGTTATTTACTAAAATAACCACTATTACACTTTAAAAATTGCAAAATATCTAGGAGCTATTCCTTGCGTGCCGAATTGTGCCGACCTGTTATTCAAAATCGGTTACAGAGTCATGAGATTTGGTATCCTTTTCTATCTTGCATTTTGCCATAAGGGATTTTCTTCTCCTTGCACACTATGTTGGTCTATACGCCAGTATATTCTAAGTCTATGCCTTTAACTCACTGAATGATGTGCCTATGGATTTGTTTATGTCCTGTAGATCGAGCGTTTTTGTTGGATTACCGTTCGTAACAACTTTTACTTGCCTGATTTAAGATCTTAGCGTTTCCTCGAATGTCCTTTTTAGGATATTTTGACACACGTAGGAATGAGATTATGGTCTCGGCATCTCTTCAAGAAATTTTAGGCTGTTAGATATCTTGCTTGGTCATGAGATCTTCTAATCGGCGAATTTTATTTGCAATTACCAGTCCCTACTGGCTTATAATGATTTCTTATATTTACGCAAACACTACACATTTAAATAAAACTAGTTTTACGGATTTTATCGCGTATATTAACTTATTTTATATTCCCGACGTTTCGAGTACTTTACAGCACCTATGGTCACGGGTGGGACTGAGGTATTTGACGTCCAAATGTCATAGTTAACCACGGTTACTCCAGATTAAAATTATTAATTTTGTTTCGATCTACCACCGTATTTTTCCATTGTCGCCGATATATTCATGGAAGACTTTGAGGAGAAAGCCCTACTTACTTCTCCTGTAAATCCAAGACTCTACAAGCGGTACGTAGACGACACTTTCACAATTCTACCTTTAGATAAAGTAACTGCATTTTAGACCATCTTAACTCCATAAATTCTAAAATTCAGTTCACAATGAAGTTAGAGGAAAACAACTCTTTAGCTTTTCTAGATGTGTTAGTAATTCGGAACCTGATAAAACCTTGATCCACACTGTGTATAGAAAAAGACCCATACAGATAGATATTTAAACGGTGACTCACATCACCATCCTTCACAGTTAGCTACCGTGGTAAATCTTTGAGATCAGAGAATCAGAGAGCTCGAGGGATCTGTGACAGTAAACACCTGGCCGCCGAGCTCCAACAAGTCAAGCAAGTTTTGCACGACAATAAGCTTCGTTCCGCGCCTATGTCACAGTGAACGAGTGAAGCCGGCCACAGTCGAGCGAGTTCCTTCTGTACTGCCCATATGTCAGAGGTGTCACTGACAAGATTGGATACATCCTGAAGCGTGCTTTCATTAAAACATACTTCAAGCCGCCGAAGAAGATTAGTCAGTTTTACCATCAGTCAAGTGTAATGTCCTCTGCAAGGTGCAGGAGTGTACAAGCTTGATTGTGAATGTGGTCACTCTTATATAGGACAAAATAAAAGACTAATAAAACCCGCGTTAAAGAACACATAGCTGATGTGAAGAATCGACGCTCCGGGAAGTCTGCAGTCTGTGAACATGTACAGGATCGCCCCCGTCACTACATTATGAGAGTAGTTGGATTTATATGTTCTAACTTCTTTATTTATCAATTTTGTTATCGTGACACATTGAGTACGATTTGTTAAATACGAAGCAATCCCTCCCAATCCCAAATACCCCTCATGCTTATTTTTTCCAATTTATTTAATAATATATCGTGTGATACGTAGTCAAATGCCTTAGTTAAGTCAAAAAAACAGTCCCGTAGTGAAATAATTATCATTAATATTGGTCAACAATGTAGTGATAAGATGATGAATAGCTAAGTTAGTCGATTTATGTTTTGGAAGCCATATTGATTTTTATTTATAATGTTAAATTTATTGCAAAATTCTAGGAGCCTTTTATACATACACTTTTCGAATACTTTTGAAAGTGTAGATACCAGGGTAATTGGGCGATAATTGCTAACGACGTTTCTGTTGCCACGTTTGTGTATAGGTTTTACAATGGAGAACTTTAATGTATCTGGGAAGCTTCCTGATGAGAATGACAAATTGACAAGATGAGTAAATATGTTAATTATTTCATCAATGCATGACTTCAATATTTGTGTATTTATCCCATCGTAACCTATAGAGTTGGTTTTATTTAAGGCCATTACCTCTAATTTTACTTCATTTATTGACATGGGTTTAAGGAACTTATTCTTAATATTAGAGCCTTCGCCATTGTTTACATTATTGATACTACTGTTTCCGATGTTTGTAAAGTAATTATTAAATATTTGGGATATTTCTTCCGGGTTTGCTATGTCGGAGTCGTCAATTTTAATCTGGAGTACCTTTTAATTATTAGTTTTGGTCCGATCTACGCAGAATGAACTAACTGTATCTTGAAGTCTTGCAGTGGTATGCTTGGATTTAGTTTTAATTTTATTAATTACAGGATCCCAAGCAGGTGGTAGTACCCAGCCTCTCTCTCTGTTGAAATTAGGATGTTTTTAATCTCAATAGCCTCACGTATCATCCTTGGCAGGAATCGATGTTCTTTCGCGAGAACCTGTGGTTTATCAAATCTAATGTAATGGCGGGGCCGTCTAGGATATGATCACAAACTGCAGACTTCCCGGAACGTTGGTGCTTCACGTCAGCTATGTGTTCTTTACGCGGGTTTTTATAGATCGTTTTGTTTGCCCTATATATGAGAGACCACATTCACAATCAAGCTTGTACACTCCTGCATCTTGTAGAGGAATATTGCACTTGACGGATGGTAAGAACTGACTAATCTTCTTCGTCGGCTTGAAGAATGTTCTAATAGAAGCTCGCTTCAAGATGTAGCCAATCTTGTCTGTGACACTCTGACAAATGGTAGTACAGCAGGCACACGCTCGACTGTGGCCGGCTTCACTCGGTCACTGTGATGTAGGCGCGACCCGAAGCTTGTTGTCGCAGAATCTGCTTGACGTGCTGAAGCTCGGCGGCCAGGTGTTTGCTGTCACAGATCCCTCGTGCTCTCTGTAACAAAGATTTGCCCACGCTAGCTAACTGTGAAGGATGATGGTGGATTCACCATTTAAATATCGGTTTGTATGGGTCTTTTTCTATACACAGTGTGACCTATGGTGTTGTTAGGATTTGAATGACTAACACATCTAGGAAAGCTAAAGAATTATTTGCCTCTAACGCCATAGTAAATTGAATTTTAGAGTTTATAGAATTAAGATGTTCTAAAATGCAGTTACTTTGTCTGATGGTAAAATTGTGAAAGTATCGTCTACGTACCGCTTGTAGAACCTTGGAGTTAATGGTGCGGTAAGCAGGGCTTTCTCCTCAAAGTCCTCCATGAAAATATCGGCGACAATGGGAGATACCGGTGAGCCCATTGCAATACCACCTACTTGCTTATAAAACTCTTCCTTCCACAATAGATAGCTAAATGTAAGGCAATGTCTAAGTAATACTGCATATTCTGCTGGCATGTTGTTTTCCTCTAGTTTCCTAGTTACAATTGAGATGCAGTCTTCAACAGGTAGGCATGTAAATAGAGACTGAACATCAAAACTGACCATGGATTCATTGTCAGTAAGACATAGGTCTTTTATCTCACTAATAAAATGGTATGAATCCTTAGTGTGTGCTCTTGTGTGTCCTCTGAGTGGTGATAGTGTTTTTGCTAAGAGTTGAGCCAATCTGTAAGTTGGCGAATCGATTTGACTCACTATTGGACGTAATGGAGCGTTCGGTTTGTGTATTTTGGTAACCCATACAACTTTGGTGGTTTGGCACACGCAGTATTATCGAATTAACGTCTAGATTCAATTTCGGAGTATTTATTAATTAGATCGCTAGTTGTTTTAAGCGTATTAGTTGTAGGGTCTGTTTTGACCTTTTAAAAGTTGTTGTATTTTAAAATTGTAATCCGACGTATCCATTATAACCGTAGCATTACCTTTATCTGCGCGGAGAATCGTTAAATCTGGTCTGTTGCGTAAGTTTTTCAATGCATTAAATTCATATTTGGGAAGATTTAATTTCGGCACTGAGCTTCGACGTAACAAAGACGAAATGTCTTGACGTATGGCCTCTAAATCTTCCTTACCAATATTATTTTTATACAGACAGTCCTCAACACTACAGATAATGTTTTCATACGGGATTTTTCGCGGTGTTATTGCGAAATTCATACCTTTGGCCAAAACTTTTATTGTCGCGTCGTCCAGAGATTGTTTTGACAGGTTATAGACCTCGCGTTTATTACTCGCGTCTGTTGTCAATAGTTGCGTTCCGTTCTTACATTGACGTTGTTGGACATTTGATTTAGTTGTTAGTTTTTGTATTTATCTATATGTTTATTTTTGCATTCATTGTTTTTAGTTGTCCCCGTTTATCTAAAGTTTCCATGCAATTCTTATAATCAAATGTCGATAAAACTGTCTTTAGATCACTTGACGATTTGTCTATGGTTTTGTTTATGAAACATAGATCGGTACGTTTTGCTGAATCACCGTTATTAACAACTTTTGCTTGCCTGATTTAAGATCTTAGCGTTTCCTCGAATGTCTTTTTTGTAGATATCTTGACGTGGGTCAGACTGGTCGCAACTTCGAGACACGTTACAAAGAGCATTTAGCCGCGTACAGGAATTGCAATCCCGATAAATCCCATTTCGCTAAACATTTCTTGGACACTGGACACAACCTAACCAACGACCACCTTTAAAGTCTTATATACTTGTAATAAAGGGCTGCGACTGTGTGTGCTAGAACAGTTGGAGATATTAAAAAATAAAAATAGTAATTTTACACTGCTGAATGAACAAACAAATGTTTCTAAGTCACCTCTTAAACATCTTTAAACCTGCTCTTCAATAACGGACAGCCTCGCAATATGGTCGTCGTCACCCACGGTGATTAGCGATTGGTTGCGTGGTTGAGGCAGGCGTTTCGTAGCGGCTTGTTATTAATTTAATAGCAGGCGGCTGCGTACGTCAGGTGGTGATTGGTTGCATGTTTTATCGCATGACGCGGTCGCTCACTAGTGGGAGCGGTTGCGTCGGCGAGTCTTATAAATAGCAGCTGTTTTGACTCGCCGCTCACTTAGCGATCAGCCACCGCAGAGTCTACTACACCTGAATATGCCTCGCAGAGGCGAAACACGTGTCGTATTGTCGTCGGTGGTGTGTCTTTCCTAGTGTAGGGGTGGTGGGAGTAGTGGTGCTGGGATTAGTGGTGATGGGGATAGTGCACGCAATTGAGGGAGGGCGGGAGGTGCTCTTCAAACTAGGTAAGACACATCATTTTATTTTATTGAGCGGATATTGGCAAAGTAAATTTTTCCAACTTTAACCGTTGAATTACTTTAAAATATAATAGTTATATATATATATAAAAAGTTTTATTACTTTATGTGACAATTACTTTGTTAACTATTTTTATATATATGTTCAGTTTATTACATAATAAAGTAAACTGTTATATTAAAACTAGTATTCGCTTCCCTATACGAGTATGCAAATGCCGTTATCGATTTTCCATCACTCCAGTTAATAGTCAATTTATATAATGGTCTTAATACTATTACTTTACCATTAAAGTGCTGGAAGTATCCTGTAATAAAACATATATATGTACACATTACAGAAACCTAAACTAGATGGTAGAAGTCCTTTTCTATTTAAGAGTACCTGAGTAGGTAACCTCCAGAACAAAAAATAGGTACTCTCTTACCTATTTTTTTGGTCTGGAGGTTATAGAGAGCCAGTATAATTACAGGCTGTGAGGCAACTCATCTAAGTCCTCAGAGATAATAACACATCTGTAGTCTTCTTTATTTGAAGTTGGTTGCAGGTGTCCATAGTTTGCAGTAGCCACTTACTTTCAAATGTTATAGTTATGTACACAATTTATACTATATTATGTGATAATTGTGTTATCAAACATTAAAATTTTTCAGTTTATTCTGTTTTGTTGTAAAACTATGCAATTATTTTCATACGATTAATAAGAAATCATAATAGTTTTTTTTTAGATAATGAAGATAGTCGTGTTAAAACGTAAATTATTATTTATTTATCTGTTAGCTTGAAAGAAGAGACTGAAAAAAACACATTTTGCAACGCGTCGTAATCTCTTCGTATAACTAACGCGATGTTATTTTTAAGAAATTGTAATAGACACCAATGCTTTGTGATTAATTCGAAAAAACTAAAATTCTTGACAGTTGAACACTAAGCGTTGCAATGAATACGAAAAACCATAACAGGCTTATTGCTCAGAGAACTGGCTACTATGCACGATTTACTAAAAATTATAATAGTTCTAGCATGGTAACTATGGAAAACAAGCCGCCTTATGAGCTTTGAGACAATCTAAGGGGGAGACCTATGTTCAGCTCTGGGTTTTTGTTAGGCTGTAACGGTCTCCAGACTTTACGTAGTTTTTATTAACGTACAAGCTTCAAACATGGTAAAAGTTTCATAATTAGTAACACCAAAAGTGTAGTAATAAGTGGAGTACGAATATGAACCTAATTTGCTACAAAGTAGTAATGCATCTTTTGCTGTGTAGTGGTCTGTAAGGTATAGGAAATTTCACTATAACTGCAGGCGTAGTCCTCATGGGTGACGCATCTGTAGCTTCCTTTTGTTTGTTTCAGTTGTCTATGGCTTAAAAAGTTTGTTTCAGTTGTCTATGGCTTAAAAAGTTGGTTTCAGTTGTATATGGCTTAGAGTAGCCACTTACTATCAGGGAGATGTTTGTCGATCTTTTAAAATTTATTGTACAAACTGCATAAAAATTCTAGAATAATTTTATAAAGAATCTTAAAGCTTTTATTTACAAATATTGGCAGATCTAAAATCATCACGAGCACTGACTAACTAATTCTAGTATTGCGTATTTCAACCGCAAGGATAATGATTTTCAGCAGATAACGGTTTATCTCGAGAGGAATTTACTCTATGAATTGTTTCCCATACCGTAAAGTATACTAATTCGGATTTGCAAGTAGTTCTGATGTTTGTCCACCATTTCGCCATCTTACGGTGACCTTCTTTCGGCTCGCCCTGTGTATTACGTTGATGTCGGAATATTCGTGGCTGATAATTTCATTTTATTGTATCTACTACTAGAATGAAATGAGATTGAAAACGGCAAACGCTCGGTAAAATATGAAGCACCGACAGATTAATAGCGCTGTGGCAGTTACAGCATCAGGGTGAATCGGAGTCTTTTTCGTTGTTGCAACCCAATGTATTTGTGTATATTGAATTATTTCTGCTTTGCTTACCGTTTAATTTCTTTGTAAGTTGTGTTGAGTGACGGGTAGTACAATTTTTTAATGACAATCACGAATAAAACTTATTGCACGACATAGCATTCTCTGCTGATTATTTTGCCTTTATAATACAGAGAATCAACATATTAAACATGTGTTTGTAATTGATTCCAAAGCTATTATTTATTTAATACATCAGAGAAATTGGATTAGGAATGTGAATAGAACCATTCAACTGAAGTAAGTTCAGTCAGTGCAAGCGCCGAGTAATTGAATTTATGTAGACATTATATAATATTGATAATATTTCAAAGTTATTGACGTAAATATAAGCACAGTACAATTTTCCACTACGAGTATATAATGTACGTAATAATTTAACACATTGTGCTGAATATTCGTGGGAAAAGAACTCCGACATTCGGAGATATAAGTATTTTTAACTTAATGTTACGGCGAAGTACCTCGTTTATCGTAAAAGTGAAACTGTCACATCGCCATTATTACTTCCATACTCTGACAATAAATCTTACGAAAATGTCGAATTTTCTGTATACAATTCTAATTTTTTTAAATTATTCCCGTAATATAATGGTGTTCGTTGGGCGACGTTGCAGTACTTTATGGATTAAATTTTTAAACCCTTTAATTGAGTAATATATATTTATTGAGCAAAAAAAAATTAGACGTACCAAAAACTAATGTGTAAAATTTTAAATTATAGAGAATCATAATAATAAACTCGATAAAAAAATCATAAGGATGACAATAAATCTCCTTTTAAATGTGTACCCACAAAAGAAGGTCCTGTGGTCATCTTGTATAATTTAGCGTTCAAGAATTGTAATGTAATTGTAGCCTTCAAGAAAAGAGCTTACTCCTTTCTAAAAGGCCGGCAACGTGGTATGCCGCCATGCCATGCTGCAGCTATATTGTGGTTCCAGCACAAATGGGTCGGCTCGACCGGGGTAGGACCACGCTCTCACAGAATACCAGCGTAAAATAGCACCTTAATGCTGCTGTGTTTCGTATGGTGAGTGTAGAGAACCGGAGACCCTTTTCACTGGAACGAGGCTTTCCATCTCAGTCAGTCCTCAGGGTGACGGGAGTGACGGTGAGTTCTATTCTATTCTATTCTATTCCTCAGGGTGACAACGCATCTGCATTTTGATTCTTAAAAGAGGATAGATGTAGATGTCTATGGGCCACAGTATCCACTAACCATCAGGTAGACTGTGTGCCCGTTTGTCACCCTTATTCTATAAAAAAAACGCACCTGCAATTTCCCTGGTGTTGCGGTTGTTCATGGGCGGCGGTAGTCACTTACCATCAGGTGAGCCGCATGCTCGTTTGCCCCCTCTTCTATAAAAAAATAAAAGGTAATAAAGGTTGCCACTGAGAATCTTTCTACCCCATCGGTAGTCTGTTTACAAGCTATAAGGTTGGCCCATAGCTACTTCAGCTTACTGATCTGTCGATTCTGTGATTTTCTATGAAATTAAAATTAATATTTTGTGTTTATAGTTGAACATTTTTTACATTCGTAGAAAATGGAACTATGACTCAACCTTATGATGTAATATTGCAAAGTACTCGAGAAAATCGTAATCGATCCCCGCTGGCACCAATAAAATTATTAATTGCAATTTTAAGTGGATCTTGTACGGCAGTAAAGGAAAACACCGTGACAAGAACCCACACATCTGAGAATTAAAAACGTATTAAAGCGAGTTAACTCAAAACTATTGCGTGTAATGTGGCGAAAGTAACATTATTTTTTTAAGTATTAACTAATTCACAATCATGGATGCCATAAACGAATTTTTAAATAACTGATTGTTATTATAAAACTGGTCCGATTATAGTGGAACTAAACTCTGTTATCAGCAAGGAAAAATACTTAAAGCGGTAAAAGTTTCAAAACAAATCAAGAGACGAGAAATTAAATACTTTCACCTACAACTGCAACAACCAAAGAAACTAGTGTTTATATCAGAAATAGTAACTCAAAAGACTCAAAATTATTTCACCTCGCGAGAGCATTCAAAAGGCACACAATTTTATATACTGCTGGACTCTAAACGGAACTGTTTACCTACGCAAAGATGAAAAATCTAGTCAGATACGAATTAACAGTGAAGCCGATCTCGAAAATTTAAGGAAGATTCAATGACTAGAATTAACATTTATTTTTAATATTTATTTTAAATTTTACTGTTCTTTTATATTTCTTTTAAGTTACTTTATCATTCTACTAGCGGTTTTCATTACACAAATACACAAATACACTATTACACTACGTACATATTTTTACACTTAAAAATTACTTTTTAACAAAATACATCACGAAAAAAATTAAAATTCAATTAAACTTTACATGTAATTTATTAAATTATCACATAAAAATATACGAAAATATTTACTGTAAGGATGAAATGTCGTATAAAACATATTTTGACATTTTGTTAATATATTGGCTTTCTTCTTCCTTCTATTTTGTGCCGTATACAAAAACAATTATGAATAAATGAATTCATTTAATTTTAAAGATATATTTTGTTAAAAAATTAATTTATATAATAGCTACAATTTATCATGCCTCTTATGCCTTCTAAATTATAAGAAAGTATTAGAACTTATCGTAGTCCGGTAATCACATTATTCTCTTTATTCAGAGCCAGATTAGGATGCAACTGCTGTTAGAAATATTTTTATTAGCAAAACAAATAACTTATATAAGAAGACGGCTATCAACGTAGAAAATTTAACAATCGATATTGATAATATCTCTGTGGCAAAATCATATAACTGTAGCACAGAACACTGTAATAATATTATTCAGAATGTCAGTTTTCCAAATCTATGAATGTTTTAACTCAGAATATATGAAGCGTTTATAAAACATGGATGGGTTAATAGCACAGTTGGAAAGATTTACTTTGAATGTGATATTCTAATTCTAACGGAATGCTAGTTAAGTAGTCACAAACTCCTCCACTTATTGACAACTACGAGTGTTATTTTCTAAAAAACTTTAAACCAAAATGATGGTATAATTATTTATGTAAAATTTGGAATAGATTGTATTGTGGAGGAGTCAGATTCGATTGAGGTAACTTTTTGCTAAAGATGGAACCAAATATTGTAATATTAGCCACATATAGATCACATCGTTTTATGGTATTGACAGTTTTCTAAACACAGTTGAACACGTTTTATAGCCGATTAAGGCTAAAAATATATATCTTCTAGGTGATGTCAACATTGACATTAAACCGAACAATGGCGATAAAATAGCTCATCTTATTTAAAACTTATGGCAGAACTGGGTCTTCTACCAGGACATACTTATCCAACGTGAGTCAATAATTGTTTGGACCATGTCATGATTAAAACCTATTTGCCTGCCACAGTAGTTGTTCTAAATTCAACTGTTACTGACCACAGTTCTGTGCTTCTAAACCTTTCTCTTAATAACTATTATACTCATAAAGTAAGATATAATACAAAATTGATTACAATGAAATTTTAAAAATCTGACTACAATTGATTTTTTTCTTTTATAAACACCAACTGCAATGCAGATAACGCTGCCTCACATTTAGATGAAAATATCTTCCATAGTAAAATCTGCACTCAAGAAAAGTGATTAATAGGCGGTACACCTCAAGCCATGGGTTACACCGGGGTTCTACGGTATTCGCTATAGAGATAAATTGCTTAAAACCTCAAAGAGGACCCTGATAATAATATTCTGGTAGTTTCGTATAAACGATATAGAAGTTTTTGTAATTTCCTAAGAAGGCTTAAAATTGATTATGAAAGATCTCTTCTTGAAAAGGCACAAAATAATAAACAAAAATGGAAAGCTATTAAAATTATTACAAATCAGAATACTACTAATGCACCAGCTAAAGAGTTGCTGAATAATATAGACAACAAATCCTGTACAATTGAGAGTGTAAATGATTTTTCTCAAACGGGTAAAATTATAGCAAAATAGGTCAAGACAAAACCGAAAACTACCAGTACAACTTCTATGTGCCTTGTATTGTCAATTCCTGTGTTCTCATTCCACCTGACGAAGCGGAAATAGAGTCTATTATAATCAACCTTAAAATGACTGCTGTAGGTTGGGACTCTATCTCTAGCAAACTTTTAAAGCTAGCTAAAATATTCTTGTTCCGCCCTTAAGTGCTTTTAATATCTGTCTGGATCAGGTGTATTTCCAAAAGTCTTTAAAAATCCATTATAACTCCAGTACACAAGGGTGGCTCTAAAGATAATATAAATAATTAGCGGCTATATCTGTATTACCTCTTTCAAAAATTTTGGAAAAAGTTTTGAATACTGGTTGATGAATTCTTAGAAAAGAATAATATTCTGTCACGTCATCAATATGGTTTTAGGTCGGGAAAAGTACAGAAAATACTGTTAGTAACTTGCTTGATTACGTCACCACTAAGTTTGATGATAAACAAAATGTATCGGTGTTTTTCTCGACCAAGGTATTTGATACTGTTTCGATTCCTTCTCTTCTTGACAAGCTAGAAAGAGCAGGAATTCGTGGTAAGCGTATTCCATCTTCAAGGACTTTCTTTGTGATCGTGTACAATGTGTTAAGATCGATCGAATAATAAGTTCTATGCCGCAGTTATATGGTGTTCCACAAGGAAGCATACTTGGCCCAAGTCTCTTCTTGGTTTACATTAATGATCTTTGCCAACAGCCATTATATAATGGACAAATATTTACGTATGCAGATGACACGGCGATGATATTTTATGAGAGACTTAAGATAAGGCTTGTCAAAATGCTGAAGTTGGAATACACAAGGTAAACTGCTGGCTAAGGCTGAATTTTTACTCTAAACCTGTCAAAACAACTTTTATCCAGTTTAATATCAAGGAAAACCACACTGAAATATATCAATCAAGCTACATTGCTGTAACTTACTGAAAATCGACATTGTTCATGCCATATGCTCAATAAATCTGATACTTAAATACCTAGGCATCATTTTAGATTGTAAAATAAACTGGCTTAGTCATAGATCTACAAACCTCCAGAATAAGGAAACTAATTTGGGTGTTTAAACATCTAAGGTATGTGGCTGATTTTGATACACTTCGCATGGTATATTACGCGCTTGCTCAGTCAGTAATAAATTATTGTATTAGGAGCCGTATAGATTCCAACTAGAAAACTTTATAGTAATTGTCAAGTTCTTACTGTTCGGCAGTTATACATTTTACAACTTATAAGCAGACAACATCTTGCTACTGCGTATGAAAAAGACAAAGCAGAGGAAAACGTACAATAGTTAATGTCTTAACTCCAACTGCTTTCCGCACGTCCTTTGCCAGGCGCCAACATGGTTATCTTAGTGTACATTTGTATAACAAAATAAACAAAAATTTAACATTTATCCGCTTTCACTTTACAAATTTAAAACAAGTAGAAAATGGCTTTTATCATTAAATTATGAAGAAATGGAGGACTTGTTTAATGTTATAATGTAATCCGCTAGATGCACATTTATCTAAAATTTATATATTATTTATAATCAAGTCATATAGATACATGTTTTACTATTATCATAGGAAGTGTTTGTCGTTATTTTATATATTTATAATACAAACGCAAACATACGCTTGCTGACACACACACACACACACACACACACACACACACACACACACACACACACACACACACACACATATATATATATATATATATATATATATATATATATATATATACACACACACACACACACACACACACACAAACAACACGCGTATAGTATATGTCCTGTTTAAAATAAGTAGTATGACGTACTGTTATGAAACATTATTGTTATTCTGAACCTTTATTGTTAATTTATTAGGTCGTAAAATTGGGAGAGGTGCTGATTGCTGAGATACAGGTATAATTCCTAGTTCAGCAATCAGAGACTTCACATATTCACTGTACAATTATCAATAAAGATTATTATTATTATGTGGGTATTTATATAGTATTCTCATCTGGTTGGGCTGAATAAATATTTTAAAGGAAATAATAAATAAACATAAATATATATTTAATATACTAACATAAATAAATAAATAATACATAAATAAATAAAACCCAACTAGATGGAAACCCTCGGAGGGGAGACCAAACGGCTGAGGGTTAGGGAAAAGGAGAAACCGGCGGACGATGCGGGCGGTATCGAAGAGCACCGCCTTCTGCATTTGAGCTTGGAGCGGTCCGTCACGGAGTCCCAGTCGCCTCAGATGACCTGAGAGAGGCTGACTGGGATTAACCCGTTCGCAGAGACGACTACAGGTATAATTTCGGTCGGCAGTCCACCCTACAGTCGGTCACCTCGTGAGCCAGGTCCAGATATTTTGTTCGCTTATCTGTTTCGGCCACGAGGTTCTCGTCATACGGAATGGTGATGTATATTATTATTATTATTATAATAGAATGCTACTGAATATACGATGTAAATAATTGAAAATTTGTTCGTGGCATCGTTGGATGTGTAATTACTAGGTAGGTAGATGGTCAACAATCATGCAAAAGCTTAGTTTCAGCTGTGGTTTCAGTTTTTATGAATTGTATTTAAACAAATGAGGGCCGTGTAGTTCGCCATGAGATTTCATCATGGCACGGGAGCAAAACGTGTACGATTCTCGAGGATGAATCTGTTGATTGATGTAACATGTATGTAAGCTGCTACTTTTTACTTCTCATGGGGCAATATATGCAGTTTATATTTCATTTAAATTTTCGGTATGTTCTTTTGTTTTACTCTACCGTAAATATTAGGGTTGCTAAGATGAGTAGAACTCATTCCTCTCAAAGACCACTAAAATTAACACAGGCCTCCCATAAATTGTCAAGTGGCTAGATATTTGCTATAGTTGCCACACTTGGTAGGCGGTTTGGCCACCGCAGCTATTATTATTTTGATCTGTTGTCAGGAAGATATTATACTGCCCATCTCCTGTTTGTTTTCCCATGTCGCCTCTTACAATGGGACGGTATGAGGTGGCAGATTCTCTTTCACCGCCACAACAAGGCGAACATTTTTCTACTCCCGTTCATGAGTTTAGTGCTTCCCACGTTCACTGTGAATAAAATTTATAAGGAATAAAACAAATTTTAAGGATTTTTTTGCGTTTAATTTTAACTTTTTTAATTTCCGATGTTTTGGGCACTTTACAGCACCCATGGTAACGGGAGGACTGAGGTGTTTGACCACCTGATGTCATAGTAAGAATATAATAGAATAGAATAGAATAGAATAGATGCAGTAGTATTAAAGTTGGTAAAAATTACTGCAGTAGTATGCTTGGGTTTGAATTTAATTTTATTAATTATGGGGTCCTTAGCAGATGGTAGCACTCAGCCATCTTCCCTATTTAAATTAGGATGTTTTGGATTTAAAAGCCTCGCGAACCATCATTGGTAGGAATCGGTGTTCTAATGCAAAATTTGTTGTCTATCACATCCGATATAATGGTTGGGATGATACTAAACATATCTCTGACAGAAAGAAATAAAGGTGACAGTTGACAACTGTGTTTATTTTGTCTAAATATTTTAATAAAATAACTATACATTTTAATTTTAAAATTTTAGTGCAAATGAAACGTTTATTGTTGACATAGATATAAATAGTATAAAAGTGGTTTATATAATATCTGAAATCAACTTCGAGATATAAAAATATTTCAAGATGGTGACATATGCCAAATGTAACGAAAAAATCGCCCTCAAAGAATTTCTGAAGGCAGGAACAGAAGTGATTCCTGCCCAGTCCGAAAAATACCCTGATGTTCCTGAGCTGAGATGATTTTTTTACCTGGGTCACCACCCAACAGCCTGTAATCATGAGATGCCCAGTTTTAGCTCAGCATGATGATGTCTCTCATTATTGCTTTCCTATGTTCACCGAAGACAGACCTTAACGAAACTTCGTGGCTTGAATCAACATTGAAATGAAAACGACTATTGCCTTTCAACACTTTGTACCAGCACCATCTTCACAAACGACGTTTGAATCACAGACTCTGAAACATCAGGCAGAACTACCTGAAGTCATTTGATTTGCGTCCATCATTTCAGGCAGTAGGTCACAAAAACATGTCTTAGCTAATCGACAACGGGTCCCCTGAACGCCTTGACCGTCGGCGCCCACATTTTCCCCTCACCGCTTATTGTCCGATGTTTGTTGGGAACTGACAAATGATTTCAAGATTCATACTAAAACTTTTAAGACGATGTAGACCGTGTATCGAAGTTAATGGCCGCCATTTTGAAAATTTCATTTTAAATAAATTTATCTTAAATTATTTACTAGTTTTAGTATGAATCTTGAAGTCATTTGTCCAGTTCCCAGCAAACATCTTGAACAATAAGCGTAGTGGGGAAGGTTTGCGTACGCATTTTTGTATGTTAAACTGACCTGCGCAGTCAAGGTCAATGTTCAAGAAGTTTGCCGGCAATTTTGTTGTCAATAAATTTTAAACAATAAGTAAAGACACTGGATGTTATTTTTGCTAACCTGAAGCATTTACTATCTTAGTTTGCCCTAGAAATGATAAAAGATTTTTAAATCAAATTAACTATTCAGGTAGTTTCTGCCTGAGTAACTTCAGAAGTCTGTAACAGAAAACTGGCCTATTATGTCATTTTTAATGTTATTATGAAAGATTAAGGTATCAAGTTTCTAAAATTAATTAGAAAGTATGCAATCATTTATTACTATTTTCATTTAATGTTGAAAATTCAAGCCCCACCTCCTGACAGAAAATTTTAAGTTTCGATTTAAATTATTGTATCTTCTGAATGTTAGAAGCTATTATTTTTGCATAATAGGGCAACTCATAAGGATCATGCTACAAACAAAAAACTTGAAAACATCTCACAATTACATTTTTTAATGTTAGGCTGTTTAGGTGAACATTTAAAAAGGTTAAAAATTCATAACTCGAAAACTACAAAAATCGCGGAACATACATAGGTATTTTCGGATACTTAGTGAGGAATCAAAAAATTTTGTAACCTCACTGTTTGGACCACCTTGTATATTTGATTGACTGATGAAGAGCTCGTATCGTAAGCCATCTATGCAAACAAGGCTATAGTTTATATAAAACAAAAGTGACAAGCAGGCTTAGGTCTCTTAAAATATTTATTTATAAGCCAGTTTAATTTCCTGACTGCTCAGACTTGCATATAAGAGTTTGTCGGGATATTTTCATATGTGCATAGGATTTTGTTGTTGCTCCCACCAGTGCCTGTTCAGTCTTTGAAAACTTCTAGTCCGCGCGTGATAATTTCAAGACACGGTTGCGGCCGCCATCGTTTGTCCTAGCGACGACATGCGTCGCTGATCTCTTCCACTGCAGCGTCCAATTGCGGGACCGTCTGTGACGCACCTCGTAACGACCCATGCGTCTTGTTACCAAAACAAGCAGCCGTCATATTTTGACTTTGAATTTTTATATTTTCAGTGTAATTTTAAGTTACGTTATTTGTTTTAAGTTATTCTTTTTGTGATTGTATTTAACTGTTGTGAATGCAGTCCGTGACCCAATCTTGCGATGGCACGTCAAACGCGACCCATGTACACAGTGCATCAAGTCATTCAAATCTTTAAAAGGCCTCAACAAACACACTACAAAAACACAGGAAATGTATTAGCCAAAACAGTTCATCTTTAGACATCCACCCCATTAGTCCGAGTGCGCCTGCTTGTAGCCAACGATCCAACTCCTTTCCACATATCTTAGCCATTTGAAAATAGTATACCGATAGTTAAAAGAATCCTCGAGAAGCTCGAATAACCGTTGCTACACATTTGTCACAATTAATCCAGAAATGTTACATAAGCAATTGTACTCAAGACTGGCAGAACCTATTTTTATTTTCATACAGCACACTACATATCATAAAACTGATAAACCAAATTTATCCTTGACATAAAATATTAAAATAACTGTGCTGTCAGCTCCTCGCCTTCTCCCCACCTCTAATCAAACATGATGCCTCCTGTAATCGCAACAAACTCATCGAAAACAAAATCTGTGACGGAGATCTTAAAGGTGCCGCTCGCCTTTTGTTCTCCAACGACGTGCTATCACCAGATACCCTGACACCTTCAGGCCTTACGGACAAAACATCCTCCAGCTCCAGTAAACCCATATTTTCTCGACCGACCAACAGCAGGGCAAGCATGCCTTCAAATTCAAAACAAAGATGTTACGAATGCCATTTTATCTTTTAAACCAGGTATGGCTGCAGGTTTGGATGGAATCTCACCCCAACATTTGAAAGACTTAACATCGCATTCTGTGGGTGATGCAGGTGAGCAACTTGTAAATTCGATCGCTAAATTAATCAACTTTATGTATTCCGGTAATGTCAATCCGAAAATTGTTCCCATTCTTTTCAGGGCGAACCTCATTGCCCTCACCAAAAGGACGGAGGGTGAGACAAATTGCTGTTGGATCAACACTACGACGCCTGGCCTCAAAATTGTTGTTCGACATATTTTACCAAAATTAAATTCGAATTTGAACCCATACAGTTAGGCTTCGGTGTAAAAGGAGGGTGTGAGGCAGCCGTCCATGCCCTACGCTCTTTCTAACACGTACATCCTGATATGTTGCTCAAAATTGATGTCAAAATGCTTTCAATTCGGTAAATAGGGATACCTTGTTGACGGAAATAAAACAACATAAAACATATATACAATTATCTTTTCTCAGTTACGCTGACCCAACAAAATTGTTATATCGTTCTAATGAACTGTCCTCGAAGTAGGTTGTCAACAAGGTGATCCCTTGGGCCAGCAATTTTAGTTTGGCTATAAATCCGATAATTAAAAATTTAAATTCTAAATTCAACGTTTGGTATTTGGACGACGGAACCCTAGAGGTGATATGGATACTGTGTTTTGGACCTTTTTAATCAAAATAAATTTGAAGCCATTGGTTTGGAGTTTAATTTTAGCAAATGCGAACTTTTATAAATAACTGCAACTTAAATTTAAATGACGTAAAACAAAATTTAATATTTTGGCTCCAAATATTAAAATAGTTGACAGTAGTTCCCTTTACCTTTTAGGTTCTCCAATTTTAATGAATCTATTTCTGAATATATTAATAATTCAATTACTTAATTTCAAAATTCCGCTGATCGTCTCCTTGAAATTAGTCCACATTATGCACTTTGCATCTTAAAATCTGTCTTTTCGTCCCAAAATTTACGTATGTGCTCCGTTGCTGCTCCTTTTGGAGTCACCCAGACCTCTTGACACAAGTAGACAACTTAATCAAAATTAATTTAGAATCGATTCTTAATATGCAACTGAACGAGCAATCTTGGACCCAAGCATCCCTACCCATCCGTTATGGTAGTTTAGGATTCGGAAAATTTCAGTGTCTTTACCAGCCTTCCTATCTTCTGTCCATAGTTCAGCAAATCTCATGAGTAAAATTTTAAGGGCATCACCTTCAAACATTGAGATTGCTGGCCTGGAAGAAGCTAGAAACGCTTTCTTAATTGCATGCCCTAGTCAAAATTTTTCAGTTTCTCCAAATTCACAGAGGAGCTGGGACGACATAAACTGCAAATTGACTTATGACAATCTTTGAGCTTTAGTACAGGTTCGCGCGTGCTAGGTTTTTGGCCGTGGGTACGCATGAGGCCGGCCTCTGGCTTCACGCGTAGCCTTCGTCAAATACAGGAACATTTCTTGAGCCTGACACGCTCCGAATCACAACCTGTTCTACGGCTTGGGGTTCCGGTCTGCGCTCCTCATAAATGTCCGTGTGGCAGTGACGTCGACATTTTTACGTGGTGGTGAGCCATGCTGCAGCTATATTAGTAGTATAGTTGTAGCACGAATGGGTCGGCTTGACTGGGAAGGACCACGCCTCACAGAATACCAGCGTAAAATGGCAGCTTGACACTGCTGTGTTTCGTATGGTGAGTGTAGAGAACCGGAGACCCATTTTACTGAAAAGGGCATTCCATCTTAGTCCTCACGGGTGACGACGCATCTGCATTTTGATTCTTTATTGAGGATAAATGTAGATGTCTATGGGTCACAGCAACCACTTACCATCAGGTGGACTGTGTGCTCGTTTGTCACCCTATCCTATAAAAAAAAATATGCTAATTATAAATCATCTAGGTCCAATAGTCTTTGGGAATTCAAAAAAATTCTTTGAAAAACTGACATAGAGACATAGACACCGAAGTGACTCTAAAAGTGATCGAATTTTGCTAAATTTGGCACGGAATAGCATTTAATGATGTTTCTAAATTTAAGGTGTCTAACAAGGCTCGTTTAGCTGTGCATGAGGGGGTGTTGGTTCCAACACTCATGTACGGAAGTGAAAGTTGGGTATGGCAGAAGAAACATGAAAGCAGAATAAATGCAGTTGAGATGAGAGCATTAAGAAGTATGATAGGAGTTAAATTGAGTGACAGGATAAGAAATAGTGAGATAAGGAAACGTTGTGGTCGGAAAGAAGATGTAGTGACAAAAATTGAGGAAGGTATGCTGAAATGGTTTGGCCATGTCGAGAGAATGAATGAAGAACGATTGACGAAAAAAGTGTATAAAGCGAGTGTGAATGAAAGTGTTGGAAGGTAGACCTAGGCGGACGTTTTTGACCATATCAGGGACGTCTTGAAAAAAGGCCAGGTCAAGAGTACCCTTAACCGAAGAGCATGTATGAAGGGAATAATGAAAGTGGACGAAGCGAAACAAGTATGTAAGGATCGTAGCAAGTGGAAAGAAGTGGTCTCTGCCTACCCCTACGGGAAGGAGGCGTGATTATATGTATGTATGTATGTAAATTTAGGACCACGCGAGCGAAGCTGCGGGTAAAAAGCTAGTATTTATTATATTATTAATAGTAAAACGTTTAATACCAGACAGCGACAATGCCCAAAAAGAGTAATATTTCGATTTCGACTGGTGTGTAGTATGTATGTAAGCATTATATATGTATGTTAGTTGTAAACCGTGAGCAATAAATACGGTGTAGTAGGTGAACGATTTAGAAGCTAAACTTTTGAATTAAATAAAATAGCATATAAAATATTGTAGCATTTAAAAAATTACAAAATTCAAAGGTAGAATTCGTGATGCCCTTGACCTTATACCGGCCTCTAAGTCAGAAGTTTATTTCAAATTTGTAGTATTTATAGATAAATTTCATAAAAGCCAATATAAATAAATAATTTTGATAATTATTTGTACCATAGGCTTTCACTTAGCTTACCCATTAATCATTATTTTTTTTACCTTACGGTAAAAAAATCAACCACGGTTCGCTCGTAGTTACCGACTATTATGACATCAGCATATAAAAAATTGTGATAAAATAATAATATGGATATATGTAGTATCGCATTTCAGTATCGCATCATTATCACTATTAGCCTGCGGGAGTCCCCTGTTGGCCATAATAGGTCGCTTCCAAAGTGCACCACCTTACTCGGTCTTCGACTTGTCAGGGGGAGTACCACATGACATTTCACTAGGCGAGGTCTCCACTCCGTTCCCGTTTACTCCAATGTTTTTTCCTTGACGACTGACGAGAACTATATTACATGAAAGGTAATTGGGTTGTTGCTGTTTTTGCAAAAATTCAATGTCTTATGTGTTTCAATTATATTTATTTTATAATTGATAAGTATTGAATTATGTTATATTATTTCATTTTATTGAATAAGTATATAATTTTTTAAATTTATATTTAAATTATAGTGGTATGAATTAATCAAATGAAAATAGATAATTATAAAAACAAACGCATCAGTAGCCCGGCCATACAACTCCAAGAACCAAATACCGTTAGTTAATGTTCGCGACGGCAAAAAGTGTTTAAAAATATAGTGATTAAAAAACAATATTAAAAGTGTAATTAGGAAAAGTATTAGTGACAAACCTAAGTGAAAGGTGCAATAGTGTAATTTTACAACTTAATTACAACTTTTAGAATTATAGTATAGAGCATCGTTTTGTAATAGTTAAGAAAATAACTCTTATTTGTATAAACAAAAAGTCGACCAATCGGAGCGCGACACGTTATAGAACATTCTGGGCATTGCGTAATATTTAGACCTGAAAATATTGGAAATAATTTTTATGCTCTAGAAGAATTGTAAACATAGTATTTAATTCGATTGAGGTTCATAGATTAAGGAAGTAAAAGAATATTTAGCGTGATGAAACTTATTTCCTACTTATAGTAAAATTAAAGAATTAATGTACCCAAATATTGTGAAAATTTGGGATATTTTTGTTAATAACTTTTTACATTGTTAATATATTAAGAAACCTTTATAATGTGCTAATAGACAACTAAATTATCAATTTAACAATGTATAGTACATTAGCGTAAGAATTAATCGTGTATAGAAAAAATTGTAATTTAAGATAATTGTATAGTGAAAATATTGAACAATAAAGAGGCAAAACGGACAATTGCAAGCGACTCGCTTTAAAGTAAAGCTCGAGTCTACCTTAGCGCCTCGGGGCCCGGTAACATTGTAGTAGCTGAAGTGACTAATAGCAGAGTAATAGCTGAAGTAGTAGCTGAACATAGAACATAGTGAATAGTAGCTAGTAGCATAGTAGCTGATAATAGCAGCTAGTAACCGGTGATAGTAGTAGTTAGTAGTACAATATAGTAGCTGATAATAGCAGCTAGTAACAAGTGATAGTGGTAGCATAGTACAACGTAGTAGCTGATAATAGTAGCTAGCAAACAGTGATAATAAAAACAGATAGTACTAATAGTAGTAAACTACTACCGAACAACTTAAAGAAATAATCAACTGAAGAAATCATCTGAAGAATATAGTGACCAACCGATAGTGAACAACCGATATAGAACAACCGTAGTTGAACAGCCATATTCAACAACCGTGGTTAATAACCAATAGTCAGCGGATTCCCGCCGAACAGTTGAGCAATCGAACCTCTGGCTACTGCCTTGCCATTTGTATTCTATAGTTCGTGCATTTTGATTGGACGTCAGTCCACAATACCCCAGCCGCACCAACAAAGACGATAGCAGAAGTATTCACCGGAACCTATAGGTTTAGGACGTGAGCGACACATTCCGCTTGCGCCACCGCTCTCGAGCGGTCGTGTAAGTTGTCCGCGCTCTCGTCCCCGTACGTTGAGTGCCTCTCGCTCTCGCGCCTCCGCTCTCCTGCTCACGCTGTGCAGAGCAGTCGCCTCGGTGAGTTCGCTTGCCTTTTCTTACCGTTCTTGCCCCCATGCCGCCCGGCGGGGAGGTTTGACCGCTTTTTGTTATTGTTTTTGTTAATTTTCTGTTATTTTTTTTGTTTTTGTTTTTGTTATTATTTGTGTATTACTGTTTCTTGGAACGTCTCTTGTTCTTTTCAGAACAAGCCCCTGTTCTTTTGAGAACAGGGAACCCCTCCCTTACTGTTTCTTAGAACGTCGTTCCCCCCCCCAACATGTCCACACAGAACCTTATCAGGTCAATCGTCGCCGCCCTTAACCAATCTCTTGGTCTGGGCATTAATCTGGACGAGACGGTCCTCGCCGCAGTCCAAGCCTCCCTTGCCCCTCAGGCATGTCCCCCCTGGCCCCTGTCGCATCCTGCACGGCGGCCCCTACGGCTGCCCCGCAGACCGACTCACCCGCGTCCCCCGACTCCGACTCCATGGAGTGCTTCGACGCCACGTCCGTAACCTTGTCCTCCCGGACAAGTCTACTTCCAGAAGCTGTTCCACGGACTCCGATGGAATAATGACTGACGAGACCCCATACACGTTAGTGAAATCGAAGCGCGGCCCGAAACGCGCCGCCAAAAACCGCTCCCCCGTCCCGGCAGGAGGCTGGACAACCCGCAGAGGTGCCGCAACCCTTACCTCCGCAGCCCCCGTCGCTGCACTCACCCCCGCAGCTCCCACTGCTGCCTCAACCTCCGCAGCCCCCGCCGCTGCCGTAGTCCCCTTATTACCACTTAACCTCCCCCCGCTTTCCAAGCCAGCAACTCGCTGTGCCCCAACCCTCGCCAAAAAACAGGCCCCGCCCCCTGTCTTCCTCAGAGACAAGGCGCAATTTACCCGTCTCTCCAAAACCAGCTACGACACAAGTATCAATTATGATCAGGCCACCAACCTCGGTGAAGCCATCAAAATAATCCCCCAGTCCATCGACGAATTTCGCCGTCTTACCCGGCTTTTCACAGCCGAGCGTGTGTCCTACCACACGTACGCTCTCCCAGAAGAGCGTAAAGTCAGGGCCGTAATCCGCGGTGTCCCCTTCGAGCTCGCCAACGAGGACATCCTTGAGGAACTTAAGTCCCAGGGATTCCCAGTCGAGGCAGTGCAAAAGATGCACAGTAACAAGGGCAAGAGGTTCCCGCTTGCTCTTGTCATCCTCACGAACGTGCCAGAGGCAAAGGCCATCTTTCGGCAGGTACGCACCGTGTGCGGCCTGTCGAGGGTGAGGGTCAAGCCCCCCTATAGGCGCGGTTTTCCGGCGCAGTGCCACCGCTGCCAACTTTACGGGCATGCGGCGGCCAAGTGCTCTGCCACCCCCAGGTGGGTTATGTGACTTTACCCCTACAACTCGAAAGAGTGCCCCCGGCCTAGTAATGCCGAATCCCCACCAGCTTGCATCCTTTGCGAGCAACCTGGCCAACTACAGGGGATGCCCTCGCGCTCTTCGTCCCCGTCTCAACAAACTAGCTCCGCCGCCGGTTAATGAAAAAACATTCCCGGCGCTCCCATCAAAAATGCCCCTTGCTCTTCCCAACCCATTCAGGGCCCCTACAGGCCCCCTCAGGGTCCCCCTAGGCCCCTTATGGGCCCCATCCGGCCCCCTCCGGGCTTTTCTCAGCCTACACAGCCACCAATTCTCCCCTGGGGCCCCAAAAAAGCCGATGACCCGCGGACCTCCTCCGCTCCTCAACAGGCACAACCCTCAATGGTTGATGACCTGAATGCGGTGTATGCCGCTATCCGGAGCATCGATATTGGCGAGATTGCCATATTAGCGCGCAAACTGCGTGATGCTCGGTCCCGTCAGGACCGTCTCCTTGCTCTTGCGGAGCACCACAACCTTTTTTGCTCATTGTGAGTTAAGTTAAATTAATTTAACTTAACAATGGCAGAGCACTCTGCTCTCCCAAAATCTCACGGTCGTATTAAGCCTAAAGGTTTATCGCTTGTGTCATTTAATATTCGCGGGTTGCGAAATAACCTCCCCGAGCTTAAGCTCTTTCTTCGAGATCGCGAAGCCGACCTCCTCCTCCTCCAGGAAACCAATCTCAAAACTAAGGACATCAAAGGCCTTTCCATCCAAAGGTATTCTCTTCTTTGTAACGACAGACCGGACCGCAATGGCGGCGGTACTGCCATTTATTACAAGAAGACACTGCATAGCTCCCACATCCCTACTCCGCAGCTTACCAACATGGAAGCCACGGTATGCATGCTAGCCATGACTGGACATCAGTCCATCGTCATAGCCTCCTGCTATATCCCTAGTGGAACCCTCCCCTTCAAAAAAGATTTTGAGGCTATCCTCTCATTAGGCACCTTAGTCATTATGTTTGGAGATTTTAACTCCAAGCATACTGAGTGGTCCTGCCGTACTACTTCTCAGAGTGGCAAGAAACTGCTTGATGTCACGCAGTCTCTTGACCTTACCGTCCACAGTCACCTCGGCTTAACTCATTATCCCGACCTCACCGACCACGCCCCTGACGTGCTAGACTTCGCGCTAGTTCAACCTCAGGGCAATCGAGTACTCTTGACGATCTAGGATCTGACCACCGCCCGGTCTCCCTCATCCTTGGCCATCAACCACCTCCTCAACCCCCACGAAAACATTCACCAACTGGAAGGGCTTCAAGGAGTCTGTAGAAAAAGATATGGACTCACAGGACTCCCCCATCACTCCCCATGGGACCACTTTGGCGCTACTGTCACGTTAACATCAACTCCGTAATATTATAAATTTAAAAAATATTAAATGTGAATTATTATTGTTGGTTTCTTAGTTAAGTGAGTTTATAAAAATGTAAATACAAACTACAAATGTTATCCAGTAAAAGTGACTAGTGCAAACGGATTTATTTTGAATTTTGTGTGTAACCAAGTTGGGAGTATTTTATTAGCAAAAAAGTGATAAAGTGCATCAAAACCACATTTAATCAAAAGAACTAATTGAACACTATAAGAAACAGGAAAGTAACTATTAATTAAGTCTGTAATTTTTATAGTTGTAGTTAATTAAATTCAAATGTATTAAAAACCGTTACAAACTTTATTAAAAAAATATTTAGTTATTCTCCCTTCAGTAAACGAAAAAAATGAATCATTAGTTATTAGAAACCATGGACTTCTTGAATAAATCCATAATTTAAAAAAATGTGTGATTAAATCTACTATAAATGATAATTATTGAAGAGTACATAACTGTTACATATAGCTCCATCTAACTTGAATAAGACTAAAACAACGCAAATGAATCGACTGCCTTGGACTAATAAATAGATTAATATAGTTTACATAATAGATGGCGTTTATTTAATTTTAAAATTAAGTTATTAAAGTACAAATACGTTGAGAGTAGTGCCATCTAATAGCAATTGACGAACAAACGACTTCTATGTATTTGATCAGTAGACTGGACCTCATATACACCACAAGATGGCATCAGTAACATTAAAGTGTGGCGGCTGTTTCCAAGTTATAACAAACAGGCAATATTTAACATGTTTTAAATGCAAGGAAAGTTATGATCTAGATTGCGCAAATGTTAGTTCTAAACGTTTTTATAATATTATGTCTCCTGAGCGCAAAAAGAAATGGATTTGTCAAACTTGTCGGTAACATGCCTAAAACCATAAACACAAACACCCCATACGCGACCTAAAAATAAACACATGTACAGGCTTGACTGAAGAACAACAATCTCCTAGCTTAAGTAACATTACCTGAGAACAAAACGTACCTCCAATGCAAATGACAGCATCTTCAGAGACGACTCTGATTCTGAGCGTTTTCGGAGACACTCTACGGGACTGCTCGCTATATATGCAGCAGACTAGTACTGGAACTGATATGCCGGCAGAAAAGTTAGTTAGCCCTTTCATTTTACAACGTTGGGAGGAAATACTCGATAAAAATTAAACATATTAAAGTACAAATAGTCACTGAGCTAAAAGAATCAATTATAACTGAAATTAAAAATATTGCTTCAAAAACTGTTACAAAGGAAACGCAATTGATCTCACCACTGAACATCGAGGATAAAAATTAACACAAAAATAACTGAAAATATTGAAAGCCTAGAGAAAATAAGTAAGAAACTAGAAACAGAAATAAAAGAAATACAAGAGATTGTTATGAATAAAAATTTGATAAAACTATCAGAATACTGAGAATAAAACAAATACTCATAAAAAATTGTACTATATGGTTTAGATGAACAACCTTGGGAAGACGAACACGGATTGCATGATAGAATAGTGTATGCTTTCCAAGACATCATGAACATTAACCTCTCGGCTATATAGAAGAAGTAGAAAGAAAGGGAAAATACAAAAGCGAAGCCCGATAATTATCGAACTATTAAGCAAAATATAACTAATTACATTCTAAAGCACCGACATTATTTCAGAGGTACAGGACTAGCCATATCAGAATATCTAAATGAAGATTCACTAAGAAAAAGAAAAGAAATGATCGCTATTTTAATTAAAGCACGTCAAAGTGGTCAAAAGGCAAACATTAGCAATAATAAACTATTCATTAACGGTAGAGAATATAAGACAGACCACATATCAAACACAAATTCTCAAACAGCCCAAAAGCACGGCCTAAGTGTCAACAAAAACCAACACGAAATTCAAACAAATAAACATGATATGAAAAATCCTAAACCACCAACAAGTACACAAGGCGAATTACTGAACATAAATAATAATAATTTTCGTCACTAACTTTGATGTTATACCAAAACATAAGAAGTATAAAAATAAACGACACTTATTAGAAGCTGCAACAGAAGAAGAAAAAATATACAGGCAATCTGCATATCAGAAACATGGATCACAAAAATCAAAAACACATGTTAAAGAACCAACCAGAGTTACTGAAACCTCTACTACGTGCATAGACTTAATATTTAGTAATATGCAAAATATTAACAATACTTTGACAATTGAAACAAAAGATTATGGATTTTCAGATCATAAGGGAGTTATTGTCAGTATTAATAATGTACAAACTGAAAATACTAAAAATTGGTCCATGAAAAAGAGAATTTTTAGTTTACAAAATATTGAAAAATTTAAAACTGAACTTAAGAAAACTGATTGCGAAAATTTAATTTCGGAGACTAAAACATAAACACAAACTTTAATTCATTCCATGAAAAAATTCAATCTATTCTAGATAACAATATACCTAAAAAACGTATCCTATTGAACAATAAAAAAAATAACAGTTGGCTTACCAACGGTTTAAAAATATCTTGTAAAAATAAACGCTTACTAAAAATCTTTGTATCACAAACTAACAATAACATCTTAAAAAGTCATTACAAACAATACGAAAAAATTTTGAAGAAAGCAATAGCCACTGCAAAAAATAAAACGAATATAAAGTAGAGTAAAAAATTCAGATAATTTAATCATTACAATGTGGCAAATAGTGAAGGAGCGTACAAATAAAACAAAAAAGAAACTTAAAAATAATTTAAAATTTAAAATAAATAATGTGCTTACTGACGATCCCATAAAAATTGCAAACCATTTGAACACTTTCTTCACCTCAATGGGGGTTCCCGCGAACAATTCTCGCTCACAAGCTCGGTCTGCCGCCACTACTATCGATAACCCTATAATTATCGGCCCAACTAACCCAATTGAAGTATTTAATATCATAAAAAACTAAAAATAAAAGAAGCCATGGATTTGATGAAATACCACCAACTTTAATAAAGACATGTGCTGATGAACTTGCCACACCACTTACCTTTTTATTAACCAATCACTATTGCAAGGAATTGTCCCAGACTTAATAAAATAGCAATAGTCAAACCGCTACACAAAAAGACGACCCTGAAAATTGCAATAATTATCGTCCAATAGCACTTCTCTCAATATTGTCCAAAATATTTGAGACAGTCATGTATAACAGACTCTATACCATCTGTGAAAAATATAATATATTAAATGACGGACAATATGGCTTTCGAAAGGGTCGCTCTACAGGACTCGCAGTGTATCAATACATAAGGGAAGTATTGAAGATAATTGACAAGAAACAACACGCTATTGGTATATTTTTAGATATGAGCAAGGCATATGATAGGGTTTCTCACTCGATCCTATTAAATAAACTTTATAATGTAGGTGTGAGAGGACTGGCCCACGAATGGTTTGTATCTTACCTTAATCAACGCGTCCAATATGTAGATATATGCTACAGTGACCCACAAACCAGAATAGTTGAGACTGTAAGGTCTGAAAAAATTTTCTTAAAACACTCAATACCCCAGGGTAGCGTGATGGGCTGTTTACTGTTTTTAATATATGTGAATGATCTTCCGAATATATGTAATATCCCCTGTGTTCTTTTTGCTGATGATATTTCATTAATTCTTCCCTGTCCCAATAGCACAGATTTACACCATCTCCTAACCTCTAATTTAAATGTAATAAATTGCTGGCTCCAAGATCACAACCTCAAGATTAATCTCAAAAAGACTAAACTTTTGCAATTTAGACCATACCAAAAACGCCCCTTACATATCAACTACCAATACCTAAATATTCTCTCAGAACCTGTTAACTCTCACTGTCTCCTGGGTATAAATATAGACGCACATTTAAATTGAAGGAACACATTAATAAAGTTGTCAAAAATTATCTAGTTTTACATACGCTTATGGAACTTAAAAACCACTGACTTAAAACAGCAACCTGTGCCTACTACGCGTACGCAGACGCCTGGCTACGCTACGGTGTGGTACTTTGGGGTAACAGCACAGACGCTAACAAAGTATTTCTAATTCAGAAAAAATGTATTCGCATACTTGCAAACATTGACTCCAGGACAAGTTGTAGAAATTACTTTATCAATTATAATATCCTGACATTAACATCACTATATATATCTGAAATATGCTCACTAGTTAGAAATAATATCGACTGGTTCCTCAATATTTTCGGCCTAAACATTTAAGACCAAAAATAAAATTATCCACAGTTACATCAAAATTACAAATCGTAAACACCGGCCTTATGCCATGTCAATAAAAATATATAACAAAATTCCAGAACGGATCAGAAGCATTAAAAGCATAAAAAAGTTTAAAAAGGAAGTTAATACATATTTAACGAAAAAATGTTATTACTCGTTGCAGGAGTTTTTTAGTGATTGAGTAGGAAATAGGAATAAATAATATAGTATGATCTCTTTAATATTTAAGTTAATTGTAAATATTCATTAAATGATAATTTTATTAATAATACTATAATGTTAATATAATAATAATATTAATAATTGCCAATATTTGCAGTGCCCTTGCAGGGTTCTTGTTTTGAACAATTTTTTAAAATTAAGACCAAATGTACAACAAGAATAGCAAATAAATTGAATTGAATTGAATTGAATCTCCCTCTCGTCGGACTTCGACAGTCCCGAAAAAATCGACACCGCGGTCGATTCTCTCTCCACCCTTATAAAATCCTCCCTTAAGGAGAATGAAAGGGTCGTCCCGGTTGCTAGTAATAATGGTCTTCCCCGACATATTAGCAACCTATTGAAAGCCAAGAGAGGTGCTTTCCGGAGAGCAGCACTCTATCCCACCCCCGACTACAGGCGTACGGCCAATCATTTTCAACGAGAAGTCCGTTCACGCCTCTCCGAACTTCGAGACCTCGAAAAGATTAATTTCATGGAGAATATCTCTCCCTCTCATACAGCGTACTATCAGATGGCGAGAGCCCACCGCATAGACGCTATCACCACACCTCTCTCCTGTCCCGACGGTACTATTGCCTTCGAGGACGAGGAAAAAGCTGAATGCTTTGCAGACAGAATCGCCGCTCAATGCTCACCTAGTTCACAGCCCACTGACCCCTCCCACATTCAGGCAGTGGAGGATGAGTTCCGCCGCCGGAACTCACCCCCCACAGCCTCTGAACCTATCACTGTGTCCAATGATGAGATCTCATCCTCATCAAAGGACTGAAACCCAAAAGGCTCCGGGCGAAGGCATCTCCAACCAAGCCCTTAAACGTTTTCCTGAGCAGGTGTTAACCCTTTACCTATTATCTTCAACGCCTGCTTCAACCTCAGTTACTTCCCACCACGTGGAAAGAGGCAACTTCATTGGTATCCCAAGCCAGGAAAGCCTCACAACCTCCTCCAGTCATCGTCCCATCAGCCTCCCTGCCATGGGCAAACTCTTCGAACGAGTCATCCTTACTCGCATGAGGCTCCATCTGTTTCCCACAGACGGCGACCCTCTTTTCATCCCCCACCAATTTGGTTTCCGAGCGAAACATTATTGTCCCAACAAGTTCACCGTATTGTGGAATATATCCTCAGCGGTTTCTATCCTCGTCGTCATAAGACCATCGCGGTCTTTTTCGACATAGCAAAGGCATTTGATAGAGTCTGGCACGAAGGCCTTATATACAAACTTTACAAAATAGGTCTCCCTGATCGTCTCGTTCGTCTCGTGGCCTCTTACCTGAAGGATCGTACCTTTCATTTTAGACACGAAGGCACGCTCTCCTCTCAACGCCCTATCAAAGCAGGTGTCCCTCAGGGCTCAGTGCTTGCCCTCTGCTGTATATCCTGTTCACCAACGACATTCCGATCCCGTCGAATGGTGTACAGCCTCCTCTTCGTAGATGACACTGCCCTTTATTATAAAGGTATCTCGCTACCACATATTCGGAACAAGATCCAACAGTCAGTTAGTGATTTAGGAGCTTGGTTCCAAAAATGGCGTATCGATGTGAACCCGGAGAAGAGCTCCGCCGTTCATTTCGATCATCATAAACGACGCCGCCTCTCTACCATTCCGCCAATCCGTATGCTAGGGACCCCTGTCCCCGGCATACGACCGCCATATATTTAGGTGTCAATCTTAACACGAGGCTCACCGGGCCCCATGTCAAAAGAGTAACCTGCAACGCACGCTTCTATCTGAGTAGGCTCAACAGTATGCTGGGACACAGTAAAATGTCCTCCGCAACAAGCGAATCTTTATAAGGTCTGTATACGACCAGTTATGACTTACGCGGGCCCCATATTTGCCCATGCTAATCCCAATATCCTTAACGAACTTCAAATAATTCAAAACAATTTTTGTCGTCGGGCTACGAACGCACCCTAGTACGTCCGTAACGCCGACCTCCATCGAGACTTAGAGCTCCCCACAGTCCAGCAATTTCTAAAAACACTTTCTGAGAACTTCTTCAAAGCCTCAGAGTCTCACTCTAATCATTTCATTCGTGAGGCAGCTTCCTATGCAGCCCCACTTCCCTCTTGCTATCGAGTCCGCAGACAGAAAAACTCGCTCTCGGACCCCCACAACCATCTTTCGGCCGACCTGGACTGCCTCTCGGCGGCTCAGGCCAAGCCTTCTTCTAATGTATAATATGTCTTAGTTAGGCGCGTCTCTCAGCGGCCACTCGCCCCCTGCGCCCCCTTTTCCCTAAAGGTGGTCGCGTCCACTTCGGCAGAAAGGCTTCAAAAGCCAATGCCAGTCTCACAGGTGGTGTTTAGTGGGTAAGGTACTTCTTCAAAGTGGTATTCACTCACATAACCACGCAGCCGGCTGCGTGGTATGCTATGAGCATTCACCACCTCCCTCCCCCGCATCTGGAGGGTGCCTTTGCATTGGGCGCAAAAAAAAGACGTGAGCGACTCGCGGAGTATCTTCGACAACATTTACTCCCGAGTTTCGCCCGTCCGGCACAGTTACATATCTTGGGGACGGCCACTACTGAACATATCATATAATAATAATGATAGTGACTGGTTAAATTCAAATCTGTGCTGATTTATATTATGTGTATGTGTGCATTTTGCATATTATGTAAAATAAATGGTTTAAAATATGTTCATTTATTAAAAAGTATTATTTAATAAGTTATTAAACAACAACAAAACTACAAAAAGCATAACATACAATCAATCAAAAGACACTGCAGTCTGTGCTAGTTGGGAAACCGTGTTAGAGCCTGCTGTGATTTCTCCGGTTTTAAGTCAATACATTTTTTTCAAAAAATAAGAGATGACATTAAATCATTCATGGCGATAATCTATTAAACATTTGTTTTTTTAACGCTAGGTAATTTGTAACCTATAAAGAAGAACTCCTAAAATAATAAAACAAAAACCAATATTTATCTAACAATATTTTCAAAAATAATTGTTTGTATTATAATAATGTCAAATCAAATCGACATTTTGATGATTGGTCAGAATTTATGCTGTTCATTTTAGTAGCTTTGATTAAATGTTTATTTTATTAAACTTCGTGGTGTTTTATTACAGTCTCAATATTCTACACATACATTCACTATTACGTAAATGTCCCCAAACTGCTGTCTAGATTAATAACTGTCATTCACTTTCCTTCTCCCTAAGGCAATTCATAGGATTAAGTCAGTCCGACATTCAAATAGACTGAGCGATTACAAAGCAACAAACTACATATTATCATGACATGTACTATATGAAAAAACGTTAACAATTGTATATAAATCTTTAAATTTTCGTTATTGTATAATCTTTATCTATTTGTACCTCTGGAATAAATATTTTTTTATTTTTTATTTTTAGAATATTGTAAATATCAATATCTATACAAATAAATAAAATTGAAGTGTCTGTTCGTTATGTCAAAAAAAAAACAACAGCTTTTAACTGAATTCATATGAAAGTATATACGGTACTTATAACAAAAAAACAATTTAAAAAAAATTATCTGTCTGTCTGTCTGTTTGTTCCAGCTAATCTCCGAAATGGCAGACCTTCATCCATATATCATAATCCTTTGACCTTTTATAAAAACGCAGTAATAATCTTGCCACCACTTGCTACTAAAATTATATTTTATCAGTCTAATGTTCTTTTAAGTCGAACATTAAGAACGATCATAATATGAACATTATTATGATCGTTCTTAAAGCAAAAAGAGGCAACTGCAGTGCACATCCGTCTATGTTAAATTTTAATAATGTCGAAGCGTCGGAAAGTAATGATATGTTGGTTATGTTTATGATATGTTTGCCGATTGCTTCTCTTCTGTATATGACAATTCCAGAAATGCATTTGACTTCGGTGCTTGTTTCCGGACTCATGTAGTCACAGCTTGTTGTCATCATAACTTTCAGCTCTGATGTAGTTTTATGCCAGTTAAAAAAAATATACCCACATAAATGTGCAGACTCTAATTGTATTCCCTCGGTTTTTATTATAATATGTTGTGAAAAGCTGGCATATCCTCTTTCTCTGATTTTCAACATGTCGCTTACGACGGGATCATTTACAATGATTTGGAAGGAGGCTTCAGTTGTACCTAATTTCAAATCGGGCAATGCAACTCAAGCTAATAATTAAAAACCGATTTCTATCTTGCCCATCTCCAGCAAAAATATTAGAGTCACTGCTGTGTTCACTTATGACGAGACATTTTAAGCACACACTACTAACTTGGTCGGCTTTGTATCCATTGTTATTGACTTTGTGGATCGTGGTACTGCTGTCGACGTAATATATACAGATTTCAGTAAAGCGTTTGACAAAGTGGACCATGACTTACTTTTACACAAACTATCATACTACGGAATTTCAAACAATATTGTCATTTAACAAACTGCACGCTCAAAGTTGTGCTGAATGGTTACAAATCGAATGCATATATCGTGTCATTAGGAGTCTCATGAGGCTCACATCTCAGGCATTTATGTTTAACATATTCATTAACGATGTAAGGTTGTCCTTTAAGTACTCGGAAATATTTTTACATGCAGATGATATAAAAATAGTAAAACCCATCCGCAATTATAGGACGGCTCCTGCGTTTATGCAGCAGGACCTGCTAACCTGATTTGAGAAATGGTGCTCTCAAAACATAACCCTGCTTTTTGCTTCCTTAATAATGAAGTTTTAACTAAGAAAGAGCTAGTAAAAGACCTTGGGGTCTATAATGACTCTATATTGAAGTTCAGTAATATCGACAAACTTGATGCAAAGTGTTTTAAAACTTTTTGGCTTTTTGCATGATCGCAGATTATTGATTGGATTCCATGTTATTGCAAAAGCTGGTCAACGGTGTACTTAACTTATTCGCCTAGTGAATTCCCATACCTCCCATAAGTTTCCGTGTATATCTAAATATACGCTTTTTAGACCTAAACATTTTAAAAGTAATTTTGAACATGTTTCATGTGGAAACCATTTACAGACGCAGAACAATTTAATTAATATTGGATATCGATTTAGCACTAATCAGTCTCCGAAAATTTAAGCGCAAAATTTTGTCTGTACTCCTTAAGTATAAAAAATAGATAATGATAAAATTAAAAATATAATATTCATATTTAATTAATTCAAAATTATTCACTATCGAAGCCGATCTAGCTAGTCTGTTTAGTTCCCTTTGATCATAACTTTCCTTTTTTTTTAAAGATTTTTTGTATTTTAGTTGTTTACTTCTTATTATTGTTACCTAGCCATGGTTACCTATAATTAAGATAAAGCTTGTTTGCATCTTTCTTTCTAAGATTGTTGTTATTATGATTTGTAAAGCTTATATATCTTGTTGGTGTCTAAATAAATAAATATATATCCTAAAAGAACAAAAGTTTTCAGTTATACACATTTTAGTGGGAGTGTCTGTTTCTAAATTCCAGTACTGCTAAGAACATTAAAAAAATATTATAAAAAATCATAATAAAAATTCAAGTAAAATAATTAAACGCAATTTGTTTAGGAAAGTTTGCTTAAAAACTACAACATTATATTAGGAATTTACACATACATAGCACAGTTTGTTAGTGAAGTTATCGTGGATGTTGAAATAATAAAACTATAATACACTACAGTGGACCAGAAGTGCTCTTACTTGCAATGCAACTAAGCTTAATTAACAAAATCCATTTCATTTCCGCGTCTAGTGGGAATTCGCCAAGCTATTAACTTGATAGTTCTGTGCGTCTATTGAAGGTTCTTCAAACTTATTCAAATTTCAGGAGTAATCAGTAAGCTTTTAATGTCATCAACTTCCAACGTAAATGATTACAATGTTAATAATATTGCGCCATGGTAGTTTAGGGTGTAAGCGCTCGCCGAAAAATTTCACAGCACGCAAAGAAAGTTCGATCAACGCCGCCACCATTCAAATTGATAAATACAATTATAAGTGACGATTTTCTAAGTGCTCGTAAAGAAAGAGGTGAGAATTTATATTTATCTATCTTATAAGTATATTTTATATTTTATGTTTTAGCAGTGTCCTTTTCAAAATTGCAGTGCCTGGAAAGGGCGTCTAAGTTATAAGCACATTTTTAATTTAAGACCAATTATGTTCACTTGGATTGCAAATAAATGATTTGATTTGAACAGTTCGTCTGTATAAGTATCACGAATGGGTTGGCTTGACCGGGGAAGGACCATGCTTTCACAGAATACCAGAGTAAAATAGCAGCGTAATACTGCTGCGTTTCGTCTGGTGAGTGTAGAGACCCTTTTTACTGGATACGAGGCTTTCCGACCGGGATGATAATGCATCTGCGTTTTGATTCGTAATTGAGGTAAGATTTAGACGTCTATGGGCCACAGCATCCACTTACCATCAAGTGTACTGTGTGCTCGTTTGTCACCCTCATTCTATAAAAAAAACATCTTCCCTATTCCTGCCGCCAAAGAGTAGATATAATTACTAAGTGTAAGGCTTTTTATCTTAGTCCTCAGAAGTGACAACGTATCTGGAGCTTTATTTAAAGTTGGCTGCAGTAGCTTCACCATCAGCTGGATTGCGAGTTCGATCATCACTTAGGTTATTTTCAAAAAAAAAATTAAAGGGAAGACCTAGTTATATGTCTTCGAAATATTTTTTGTTTTTTCTAATACATGCACGTTTCCTCACGATGTTTTCCTTCACAGCTGAGCACGTGGTAAATTATGTATGTATGTACGTGTGTATGCATGTATTGTATGCATGTATGTGTATATATGTATGTGTGTATATGTATGTATGTATGTAAAACACACCTACCGTGCAGTTAACATCATTCCGTGTCCTTATATTAACATTATAATACATAATAACCATGATATTACTCAGTTTACAAAAAGCAATCTACTATAATCGACGTAACAAAAACTTTTAGACCGGTTATACATAAATTTCCCATTGTATTTGCTATACTTTAACATTTCCATGATTTGAATAAAAAGAAAGAAGACAAGAAATATCTAAGTGTGCTTCAACAACAAAGATCCAATTTAGTGGTCTAAACGATTTCCTTTTCAAAGCAAAGAAAACTCGGGCATTTTTTCCGCAAAAAGCTTTTAAAAGAGAAATGTTTTATGAATTTTGTAAGAGTAGAACATACAGAAAAATGCAAGTATTATGTTTAGTCCCTTAATTTTTAAACCAGACAAATACTTTGTTTTGCTGGTTTATGTGATATTTGTTTGTTAAAACTGTAAGCATATTTATCAATGCATTATTTTTGTATAATATGTATATTTATAGGTGGAATTGTAGTTAAGCACTGACTTTAAGTTGTAGTAAGTAAAACATAAATAAGCAAAAATATTTTTGAAGCCTTTTAATATTAGCCAAGAAGACAGCAGAGGCCAAAGGTTAAAATATCTGGTTAATACGCCACAAAACGGTTGGACGAGTGCCTGAAAATTAAAGAGGTTGAGGGCCTATCCTCTACCGAGGAGGCTGGTGCCGGTGGATGTGATGCGAGTCCGACGTAAACCATCCTCGGCCCCACGATGCATGTACACATAGGCATTGGTATGATATTATGGTGAGCTTGGCATGCTGACTTTAAGGTCACTGCTTGCGGTAGCGTCGTGTTGGTTGTCCACTTCCTTTAAATGTGGTCGAAGAGTGCAATGGCTGCCACATGCGTCATACTTGTGAACAGGAGCTGCTTTTGGCACTATGTACTGTTAAGCTACAAATTTTTAACGTTTTTTAAGTACATCATATAAAATGCTTCAGTTACCGATGGGTCTATTATTGTGTTCCATTCTGTATACACTATGCTGTTGTAATATTGAAAAAAGAAAATTTTTTGTCGTTTTTTTAAAGCGTAGCAATGCGTCCCGCAGGTATCTTAAAAGGTGGCTGTGGAAAATTCCAGAGATATCTTAAGATTTCGGATAGATGGCGGTATAATGTTGTATACCCCAGATATAAAGTACTCATATCGGCGATGGGAAGAAGCGTCAAAGGTGCGAGACGTTTGGTACCGCAGTTACCAATTCGCTTGCCAAGCGTGGCGATTAAGGCAAATCTCCCTATAACGAGAGAGGACTATGAGCAGCAGTTAACTTTCACTGGCTGATGAAGACAATGTTTTGTAACAATTTTTCTCTTCGAGAAGGCGATAACCATTGTTCATTTTTATTTAAGACTAATAGATTGAAGACAAAAAATAAATCAGGTGAAATTCGTTGTCCCTGCTCATAAAAAGTTATGATTCTGACTATATTTGCATATTTACTTAATTTAAGCTTGGTCCAAGCTGAAGTGAACCAAATTCATTCAGATTTAGTAAACATCAAAATTTTACAAGTCTTTTCATAATATTTTGAGTGTCGTAAGAGGCAAAATGCCAGAAAGATCTCATGACCTCGGATAGACGTGGTAGAGCCATGCTGCAGCTATATTATTAGTATTTTGACAATTATTAAAATATGACGAAGTAAATAATGCTATATCTAAATTAGTAAATTGGTTTAATGTTAATAACTTGCATTTGAATAGCACTAAAACGAATTGTATGAAGTTCATGACTCCAAATGTCAGACAATTAAATACTAATGTAATTTTAAATGGGAGGAACTGAGTCTTGTCGATACCACCATTTTTCTTGAATAACACTAGACGCGAAGCTTCAATGGAGCCCCATATATCAAAGTTAGCAAGCAGACTTAGTTCTCATATGCAAAAAAAGATTAGAAATCTTACCAGTGTGGAAACAGCTAGACTTGTTTACTTTAGCTATTTCATAGCATAATGTCGTATGGTATTTTGCTATGGGGACACGCAACTGACACTGAAATTATATTTGTTTTACAGAAGAGGGCCATAACAGCAATCTATGATTTAAAACCTAAAGAGTCGCTCAGACAAAATTTAAGAAAATTAATATATTAACTTTGGCCTCTCAATACATTTATGAAAATGTATTTAAACGTAAATAAAAAGTAATGTACGTACACAAAAATAAAAGTAGTTATACAAAAATAAGTGATATTCATTCTGTAAATACTAGGAACAAACACAAGCTAGTAGTACCAGTTACTCGACTCCACCTCCAAGATGTATACGCTTTACAACAAAATCCCAGAAAATATACAAAATTCGACCTGCTCAAAATTCAAAACTGTATTAAACATAGTTTGTATAAAAGGATTATTATAATATTAAGGAATTTGTGGATGATAATAACCCTGGAATGAGGTGTTCGCTACCAAGTTATTTCTAATTTGTTTTGTGTGGTTAATTGTGTAACATACATGATTGTAAGCTGTTATTTAAAAAAGTCCTGCTGGATTTCTTGCTGGTTCTTCCCAGGACAGAGGTTTTTTCGAACCAGTGGTAATTAAACAAAAGAGTGACTTTCAATAAGTATTATTTATAATCTATATTAAATAAAAAAGTTTCTGTTTCTGTTTCTGTTTCAGTATAGTTGTAGCACGAATGGGTCGGCTCACCGGGGAAGGACCACGCTCTCACAGAATACCAGCGTAAAATGGCAGCTTAACACTGCTGTGTTTCGTATGGTGAGTGTAGAGAACCGGAGACCCTTTTGACTGGAAAAGAGGCATGCCATCTTAGTCCTCACGGATGACAACGCATTTGCATTTTGATTCTTTATTAAGGATAGATGTACATACATAGATGTCTATGGGTCACAGCAACCACTTACCATAAGCTGGACTGTGTGTTCGTTGGTCACCCTATCCTATAAAAAAAGATAGCGATATAATCATCTCGTTTATGCCAGACGTAAAATACTCGTATCTGCTGTGCTGTGCGCGAAATCCAATCAAAATAGACATTCAACATCGAAGTAATATGTATAGAGTTAAAAATTATTATATTTTATAAGTAAAGGTTTGAAAATAAAATTTAAAAATATCCATAGGTCCCACGTCATTTAAAAAAATTAAGGTAAAAAAATTGTTTTAAAATCAGTCGAGTACCGTTAGCAAACAATATAAATTGATGCACCTTGTCAAAAATGTGTATTTTTCCATTTCGTTTTATATTTAACACGGATTTTTTATGTTGGAACTTTTTTTCAGTTCATTACGTTGTGTTTGTGTTATAAATCAATTTGTTAATAATAAAATGTATGGCTTGCATGTTTATGAGTAACTTTTGGCCAAATAATACACGACTTTATTTTAAATGGTTTTAAAGTAAAAATTGCAATTAAACTTTCTCGTCCATTGCTGAACATGGAATTCTCGCCTAGATTATTTTTTATATATTAGCCTCTCCTGATGTCTCCTGAAGGCATGATTTTCAGCGTCACGATGGTCAGTTGTATATGGCCAGGATATGGTCGGATAAGGCGTGGAATAATTTACCAGCATCTGTTTTTCCATCTGATTACGGCGCGGGTGTCCGGTGGGATCGTAGTCAAGGCTAACAATAGGTTAAAAAGATCCCAGAACGTGATAAGCAACCGATGATGATATACTCGACCATGTTATGCTTGCGGTCTTATATGAATGAGATATTGATTTTATTAATGGTTTTGCCGTGTAATGGCGGCATAAGGAATCCCATATCATCCCGTGGGTGTCGAAAGACGTGATAAAGGAAAACTGAAACAGAAGATGGACAACACCATCTTCCTGTAAAAAACTCAAATAATTAAACTAATCAGTTACCAAACCGTCTGCCAAGTGTGGCAACTATGGCAAATATCGCTCTTAAGAGACAAAACATTGGAGAGCATCTATGTTAAAATGTATGTTAGATTAAGGCGAGGATTTTACTCAGTAAAAGGCTTTTAGCGCCCCCTTTTCCGATGCATACGAGTACAAATTTTTCCAGCACGAATTAAGCGTGCGACATTCGGTAGACAAAAAGTAACTTTATTTGAATGTGTTTGCTTATGATCACGGAATAAAAGATCCAGATAAAAATTACCGTGTAGTGGCGGTGTAAGAATATCCACTACCCAAAAACATCCCGTGGATGGTGTAAGAGACGACAGAGGGAAACAAATCAGGAGATGGGTAGCAGCGTCTTCTTAATAACGACTAAGAATAACAAACTGCGGTTGCCAATCCGCTTGTGACAACTATGGCAAATATGAGGCAATCTATGGGAGAGGTCTATGTTCAGCAGTGGACTTCAATAGGCTGTAACGGTAAATTAAAATTTAACCGATAAAACAAAAAAAAAAGAAGAAATCGAACATCAAATTGTTTCTCTCTCGATTAATGTAAAACGTTTTAAAATCCATTCGATAAAGAATTTAATTGAGTATTTTATGTATGCGCATATTTTTTTCCAAGCATATACTGAAGAATATATATATATATAAGAAGTATCAATTCTGGTGCGTCAAAATCGTGTTTAAAATACGATATTTTTCGTCCAACCTGGCCTTAATTAGATCACTGCAATCATTTTGTTTTCAATCGTAATTTAATATTATACTATATCTTGACGTCCCTTTTACAAACATTGCTCTGCTGGCACGCAGCTATGATGTAATGATTATATATTTATTTTTATTTTTTGAGGTTTTGAGGTAATTATTTTCACGTTTAGATGTGGAGGTTCTTAATTCGATAGTATGTTTTCTATTTCTTTTTTTGTATGTACTGGTATGTTACGGGATATCTACGACAATTGTTTACTGATTTATATAGTGCACTCAAAAAGGTACAAAACTAACTTTTTTATAAAATGTAAAATCTGACTTCAAACAACTAAAAGTTTTTCAGTCAGTTTTTCATTCTTCTATAGTTCTATATAATGTGTATTAGCATCGATTTCAGAAAATGATATTATTTTGTTCTTTTTAGTTGACTGAAATAGGCTTGTACTTCTTATAAAAAGCTAATTTTGCGTAAGCAAGTTTTAAAAATTAAAACAACCATATTAAAATTTAGTAATTTACTTGTTGTCAGTGAAAGGGATTATAAAGCTAGCGAATGCCGAGCTGCTTTCAACTCAATTGTTTGTCTAAGTGATTTTCCAACTACAGTACAGCATTTATTAATACTTAATTCATCAAAGCCTTTTCCATAAAATTTATTTATTTTTTATTGCATTCCTTATAACAAAAGAATAACAAGTGGACTTAATGCCATGAGGCATGCTTACTTGTCAACCTATGGAGTGGTGAGAATATGACGTAGGTGTAGCAATAAAGAATAAAAATGATATTTGAATAGAATTATACAAAATAATATTAATAATTAACTACGTAATATTATATATATATATATATATATATATATATATATATATATATATATATATATATATATATATATTAACAGGCGTAATATTAAAGTTAAAACGGTTTTAGTTAAAAAAAGCCTTAGACATACAATTTTTAAATTACAGCTTAATGAAATTGCAGATTAAAATTAATATTTTACTAAAACCTATAAAATATACCATAAAAATGAAACAAATCGGTTTTTAAAAATTGAAATTTTTAAAAACCGATTGATTTAACTACCTCATTTAATTAAAAATGCAACTGTTTGTATTTTAAAACTGATTAAAAATAAGAATTGGAGCCTTATTTAATATATTTGCCAAGAACATGTGACTTCAAATAAAGCATCCTAGCATTTAATTGGCATTGCTCGGAACAACGGCTTGTTTTTCCTTAGCTAGCTGTATCCCCATTTTATCCCATTCGTATCATAAGAGGCAACTGTGATAAATATCAGAAAAATATCAAAGCCTCCAATAGACGGCCACACAGTCATCATATATAGCAGGCTCGATATGTCTGGTACTGCGACGGCGTCTGCCAAACGTGGCGATTATGTCAAATCTCCCCACAAGGAGTGACTAAGAAAAACTAAGCAAAAAGTAGAAGGACCTAGTATAGTTCCAAAGGTACAACAAAAATAGGATCGAATAATGATAATGATGTGAAAACTGTTCAGTGAAGTCTCTGTGAATACCAGGTGTCTCAGTGAAAACTTTCAGGCAATACCGAATGATCTGAGAATTATGAGAGGTACATTGAAACTAAACCTTAAGTTTAAGTCTCAAGTTATGAATTCAACATTCTCTTTTAATTTTTTAATTGAGTTTCCGGTCTTTTACTTTAATTAAAAGACAGAAAACTTTCAACTCGAATATCAAAATCGCTCAGAATGTCTAGAAGACTGTAGTACTGTGGCTAATATCAATGACTAGAGCGTTCGTAATACAATTTTTAAGACCAAATAATTTCGATCTTTCAATATAAGTACAATAAAACTAATTGCAGCCGCACTGCTCACTAGACTAAATCTAGTTGGGCGCCTTGCGGCACACCACATTTAATAGGAAGCTAACAACTGGTTCTGTTGTGGAGGTAACTTCGAAAGAGGTCCAACTATTTATCCCTAACAGCTAAAGCTTCTAGCTTATTTAGGAGTATGGTAAGTATGGACCGTGTCAAATGCTTTGGCTAAGTCAAGAAATACACCAATACATTTTCTACCGGAATCTAGGTTTAACACTACGTAATTAGTTAGATCTAGTATTGCGTTATCAGAACATTTATTTTTACGGAATCCATATTGTTGTTGAGTTAGAAGATTGTTACTTTCAAAGTAGTATGTGAGTCTAGTATTTAATATCCGTTCGATATTTTAGACATTGCAGGTAATATAGATATTTAACGATAGTTCGTGATACGATCTCTATCCCCATTATTATGAATAGGAAGTATAACAGATTTTTCAAAAACATCGGGAAAGATGCCAATAAAGCGTGGGTCACAATAGGGGCAACAGGTGACGTGGAAAGTATTTTTTGTGCAAGATCAGCGTACATTAGATTTAATAATTATTGACAGAGCCGACAGCACACTGTGTTGTAAAGTCAGTAGAGAGCAAAAATGTAAAGCTATGTTTTTCGGCTTAGGTTTGTTTATGTTGATATTTAATTTATGTTTTAATTTGTTATGATGATATTTTAATTTTTGTGTAGTGATAGGGATCGTTGGGTTTACTCACATCTTGTAGCCATTTAAGGTTGATAAGATGTAAATACTTATTTAGTACGGTTTCTATGACACTCGTGATATGAAACGGGAAGGTTTTTATATAATGATTGTGACAAAACAGCGCAGACTTCACCTGATGACCAGATGCAGATGCAGATGCGTTGTCACTCCTGAGGACTAAACATATAGTTGCATCATGACTCTACAACGTCAAAAAAATATTTTATGACATAGTTGCTTTAAAACCATCACGTTCATTTATTCATTACAACCCGATCATAGAGCCTTTCTTATTGTTCGTCTCATAGGAACGATATTTGACATAGTTGCCAAATTCGGCGGGCGTGCGCAAAGATGCTGCTGCTCATCTCCTTTTTCATTTCCCTCTGTCTATTCTTACATATATGAGATGATATGTACTAGATATACTGATATACTGGATTCTCTTAATTAATAATTATAAAAAATAATAATATATGAATCTATGAAGTTTAGATTAGTTAGAAAATTAAATAATTAGTTTTATATTTTATAAAAATAAACATTTCTCTAAGTGTATAATCACAAACAAATATGCGGAAAAGTCGTATCTGTTTATTCAATTCTAAAAGCAGTTTTCCATTTTCATTTATATTCGTTGTTCTTGAATTTGTAGTCAACACGGCAACATTTCGTGATAAAAATGTTTGTTTCATAACATGATAAGCGTTTATACAAACTTTGAGGGGAAAACATTTTCATAAGAACAATGTTTTGATACTTCTATAATATTTTCTTACAGTTAAATAGAATTCCAAGTAACAATCAACCGAAAGTTTTGCTTTCCAACTTCTCTGAATGGTGTTAGAAAAATATAAGAATTTACTTATTTTTATCGTGATTTGAAATTAATAAATTTGAAAACAAATATTTGTTATGTAATAAAATGATATTTTATTTAAATAATAAGTTCAAATGCCACACCTGATCTCTTATCATCATATACTCGCAATGTTGCCGCGTGGCGGACATTCCCTTGCGCTAAAACCCCCTCAGTAATAAGAAAAGGCCTGTGCCCAGGAGGGATGTACGTAGGTACTAAGTTTAATTTTTTTACTTTATTTACAATACTCTTTATTGCCAAGGAAAACAAAAAGCTGTCTTATTGCTAACATAGCAATTTCTTCCAGTCAACCCAAAAAATAATTAAATACAACTTAAATTGAAAGTTTTAAAAACCCCCGAAACTAAAAGAGCTGATGATCATCAAATGGCTGAAAGAGCACACTAGTTCAAGTTACCTTCCATTTAAGGCAAAATGAAAATATCATTATTAAACTCATTTTATACAGTAGGCGACTACAATTATTATAACGTAGAAGCTAACTTATCCTACAAAGTTTATCACGAAGTTTTTATGGTGCTTTATTGAGAAAGTTATGAGCTGTAGCTGGTCTATTCTTTTATTTCGTAAAGGATAACAACTCAAAATGTTCAGCGTACCGTGTATCTAACCGAACTACTAACCGAATAATAATTTCTCTGATATGATGGCTAGTGGAGATTAAGAAACTTAAAAAATTAATTCACTCTCTTCATCATCAGCCCAGTACTTAATTTACTCTTTTGTCCACTATTTTTTACTTATCTAAGCCAGCGCTTGATTACTACCCCACCTAGTAAGTGAATATGCAGCAGAAGATGGTAAAGCGCACTAACTTAACAAAAGCCTTTTCACTCTTGCCTAGAATACACATTTTAATCGGATGGAAAGCTATATGCTGGCAAATTTCATTCCCTTGCTGTACGCATGACAACGATGAAGCAAACCGTTTGGTTTGAATGCGTGGTGAGTCGACAAGGAAAGGGTGAAGATTAGCCGTGCATCTGGTTATCCAATGGTGGAAGTGAGAAAGAGGAATTAAGTTATGCAATTCCCACGCACACTCTCCGAATTGCATCTTGTAGGAAACCGAAAGGCTGGCTACTTTGCGCCTGTGTTCGATACTGGGGATATTGGTTTTAGCCAAATTAGTGAGGCTAAGCGATCGCGACGCTCGCCAAGCGAACTGAGATCTCTGCGTTAGATGTCTTACTCCTTGGATTTTGCTCATCTTCGCAAGTTAGATATTCTACACTTGATTTGTTTGAAATAGATGTGTAAGAGTGAATATACTTTTATTTTCTCCAAGTACCAGCCAACTGCACGTTATTTAGATATAGAGCAGAATTCTGTCAACTAAATTATCTGACGGTAATTCTTAAAGGCATATAATGTGTTTATTTTCTCAAAAATAATACAGTTAATAAACTTACTAGGGAAACTTGTAGTGTAGCAAACCCATTAACAATTTTAAACGCATTATTAAGTTAAATACATATTTACCACAAAATAAAAGATCAAATAACTAGATATCTCATATGCATATTGCGGAATGTGGTCTATTTTATAAGTTTATCATATATTATGACTCTCTATTATAAGTTTAACATAAAAAGACGGCGTTCTTGACCTCATCATCGTCATCATCATTATTATAGCCCATCACAAATCCATTCATACATCATATGATCATAGCAGGCCTTCACCAAATAATATCCCTTTCTCATTTAAATTATTTAGAGAAAATTAAATTATCTTAAATATCTTTAATGTATTTTTATATTTTAAAATATTTCAAGCGCATTTATGTCAAAAAATTAATATAACGCATTTAACTTCCAATTTAACAATGCATCGTTTAATTTTACTACTACCTCGAAAGCGCTTAATTTCGTTTCATTGGATCCTACTTTAAGTCATAAACTTAGAATATACCTTTAAGTACACCCAACTTTTTGTTCGTTTCGTTATGTATAAAAACAGTTCGTGGTTGTTTACTTTTTTTAAGTTTGGAATTTTGAAAAAAAGGTTAAGTACATAAAATTTTAAAAAGATAACGCTTCAAAAAGTAGGGTGAAAATAACTATACTCAACCAAATCTAAGAAATACCCTTTGACAGCTGTCAGACGTTTTGAACTAGGCATGCCAACCAAAAAATCGGTACGTACAATATTCGATTCTTAAGAAAAATCGATATTGATTCTTTAGAGTTTGTAATCATTTACAGTTTTGTTTCGACTAATACCAGAATAAATTAGAAACGGATAATTTAACACATAAAATTTATCAGTTTCTTCTTATTTGTTGCTACTGCTTATTTCTAGAGCCAAAAATATATAAATTTAAGATTGGAACTAGATTAAAAATAAATTTAATCAATCACTTTCACTACTAATAGTTGACCTGTCGTTGGTGAAATTAATTATTATTAGATTCTCAATAATGTAGTCAAAATGTGTAAAATGTGTCTTTCAAAGTCATCCATAATAATTTTCTTTGTTTTCTCCACCACTTTCGCCCAATCATCCTTTGTGACATGGGCACATGCTTTTTTCAGCAAACCTTCCATATTCTTCACCGTGGAAGGTGGCTTGGTGTTATGTCGTGCTGCATAGCCTGTAAAAGCGTAAGGTATTTTAATCTCGTGTGTGTCTAAGAAGTTAGAACCTTTCATATAAAAACTCGCCTTTGATTTGCGCTCAAATCAATTCAATCGCATTATATTGACAGTGGTATGGTGGTAGTCTTATAACTTTATGTCTGTGCTCTTCTTCTAATTTATCAATAACATACAAAGGTTTACTTTGTTTATTTCGCTTAACTAATTGTATTAGCTCTGCTTTCAATAATTTTGTGTCCACTTCAGCTCCTTTGTAGTGCAGCCATGCTACTAAATCTGCTTTCTTATTTGCTTGAGTTGGCGCTTTGTCGATTTGGACATTATGGTATGGGGCGTTGTCCACTATTATTGTGCTGTTCGCAGGAATATTTTGTAACAGAGTTATAAACCACTCTTTGAATTTTTCTGCATCCATTTCCTCATGGTATTTCTCTTGTATTCTTTAATTTGAAGGCTAATAAACAATTTTCTACAAATCCTCCTCCGGCGGATCCGCATGGCAAATTATGAGGGACCCACCTTTTCCCACGGGCATCTACGAGCAATATCATCTGTTCATATCTGCGGCACAGTTTGGGCGTCACGAATATGGCGTTATCACAATTGGTTATATTTTTCATTTCTCTTAAAATGTTATTCTTTGCAAGACTTTGTCGTGCCTCTTCATAATTATTTTGCGTTTATCAGTTTTTTTGTATCGGAAGCCCATGTGTTTTAAAATGGTTCTCAATTACTCTATACTGCCATTGTACAAGCCGGAATCTACTAAACTCTCTTATAACTTCGCCACAGTAGGATATTCACCCCTTGTGAAATAGCCATAGACATGGTTTCTAACAGCATCTGCATCGAATTTTTTTTTATAGGATCGGATGACAAACGAGCACACAGTCCACCTGATGGTAAGTGGTTGCTGTGACCCATAGACATCTATATCTATCTTCAATAAAGAATCAAAATGCAGATGCGTTGTCACCCGTGAGGACTAAGATGGAATGCCTCTTTTCCAGTAAAAGGGTCTCCGTTCTCTACACTCACCATACGAAACACAGCAGCGTTAAGCTGCTATTTTACGCTGGCATTCTGTGAGAGCGTGGTCCTACCCGGTCGAGCCGACCCATTCGTGCTACAACTATACCAGTAATATAGCTGAAGCATGGCTCTACCACGTATAAAATTGATCGATATCTATTACTGGTTTGTTCTTTTTTCGTTTTTTCGGCGTGTGAAGTAAATTATTCTCACTGCCTAAAGGGCCGTACTTTTCAGTGACTTATAAAAGGGACAGCACTTATGTCACTGGTAAAAGGGGCCCCTCCTTTTTGTGACTCACGTTCGAAATATTTGTATAATTTCACCACCAATGCACGAGCTTGACTGTTTAAAGTGCGACTACCATAACTACGTCCTCTACATTATAATCACTTGCTTAAAGTCCAGTATAACTTGCCAAGCTCAATGAATATAGTAGAGTCAGTCCAAAAAGTAATACCCGAATCACAAAATAAGAAGAAAAACACAAAATCACAAAGTAGGTACGCAAAATAAGCTCCCGAAATGGCGATTGGATTGGCGAATGGGAGATTGGAATTACTAATGTTTTTTAGCGCGGCCATGGTTATGTAGAAAATTATAAAAAAAATTAAACTTGTTTTATTCAATATTCATTAATATAAGCAATTTTAAAAATAAAAAAAAACATGCGTGAGTGTCGTGGAACACTCGGTTGGAACGAAGTTCCTATCGTAGTATATTATTATTTATAAACTTATTATATTATTGATTAACAAATACAAATAAATGAATTACTAGCGTCTATTAAAATGAAGCGTTATTTAAAATAATATTTTTTTCATGGCAAGATAAGAAAAAGTGCGAGGGAGATGGATATTATTCCATCTCGCTCGCACCATAGAAAGGGGGGTCGTGACGGAAAAATCTTACACTTTTTCTCGCCTAGCTTCAAATTCGTACCACGTGTTATGGAACTTCGTTCCAAATTTTTAATATACAAATTACAAATTAAAACATTCAAAGCTTCGATTATTTGAATATTTTTGATGATTATTTGAATATTATTACCGATTATTCGCATAATAATGAATTTTAATAATCCAAACACGAACTACGGTAAGGTGCCTAGCGACATATCATTGAAACAACGTCTGGCAAAAATGTTGACTCTGGTCAAATTTTTTATATTTTTCTTTTTTTGAAATATTTGAAATTAAATTAGTGATAAAGAACTATACATATTGTAGTGAAATATAGATTACTTCATTATTATTAAGATTTATGAAAAACTTATTTTAGCTCGTGTGAGTACGCTTGTACAAAGTTATTGCGGAATGATTAATGTGAAACGTCAAAAGGTATTTCTTAGATTTGGTTGAGTATAACGTCTGGGTGCACCTAGTGTTGATTTTACTTACATGTTATGATGAAGAAGCAAGAGATAAAGAAGAACCCACAGTGAAGCATATGTAATTATTTACTACTGACTATTATTAACATGAGTAATGTTTACTTGTATGTGTAAAGTATATGTAATTACTTGAAGCGAAGGTTTAAAAAAATTCTATATGGTAGTTCTAAGGAAAGTATTTATTTTAGAAAATTCATTCACGCATGATCACATGAGTATGAGTTCGATGCTGCAAGCGTCAAACCAACTTAACATATTATTTTTTCCTGCATGTCTTACCAGGTTGTCACTTCATATAGTATGGAAACGACCTACACGGTACTACGCTGCAAGTTGAGAACCTGTTTTTCTATTTTAGAACACATACATATTATTAACATTATTGTTGATATAATGATTTCTTATATTTACGCAAACACTACATATTGAATAAAACTATTTTTATGGATTTTATCGCGTTTAATTAAACGCCATTAAATCCGTAAAAATAGTTTTATTTATTGTTGATATTTTAAGGTACTTAGTTTTCTTTAGTACTCAACTAATATCCATACAATGTAGTGAACAATAACAAACAAGCTCTTAATGAGGATTGCAGAGTCGCCAAATTTTAACGAGTGTTGGGTTATTAAGGTTGTGCAGTATTTTCGGGTGAAATAAGTGTGGAATCACGGAAGAATCGGCAACCCTAACAAAATGACACAACACGACACGGTACGACTAAAACACGATATGTTGTCACCCCTGAAGTCTAAGATGGAATGCCTCTAGTCCAGTACTCTACGCTCACCATACGAAACACAGCAGGATTATTTGGTAATTTATTTCATATCTTTTAAATAGAAATAAAAAATATTAACGTTAGCTTGGTGCGCCCACTCTCTTGGGCACGGACGTTTTACGCGAATAGCGATCGTGCGGCTAAACATTTAAGTAGATACAAAGTTTACGCAGCTCTCTACTATTCTATAATTACAAGTTCTAAGCGTCCATAAATTTAGTTATGTCCCTAAAATCAAATGACGGTGTACTTTGGCCTTTTAAACGGACTAGATATAAAAAATTAGATGAAAAGCCTGGCTCAATAAAAAAATATAATTCGTGGTAGAGCCACGCTGCAGCTATATTATGGCTGTAGCACGATTGGGTTGGCTCGATCGGATAAGGACCACGCTTTCACAGAATACCAGCGTAAAATAACACAGAGAACCGGAGACCCGTTTTACTGGAAACGAGGTATTTCATCTTAGTCCTCAGGGATGACAACGCATCTGCATTTTGATTCTTAATCGAGGATAAACTTAGATGTATATAGGCCACAGCGTCCACTTACCATCAGGTCGACTGTGTGCTCGTTTGTCACCCTTATTCTATAAAAAAATATTGTTTTATGCAAACAGTCTATAAAATCACAGCAAGGGTTGTGAAATTAAAGCCTGTCGCAAAAATTCACCATTTCTAGCTCAAGTACAAGTAGTAATTACTCTAACCAGTAAGTATCAATTTAAGATTAAAGTGTAGGGATAAAGCATACAATCTATATATAATGAATCATTAGTTTAATCTATCTCTTCTATCCCTTATTTAGGACTGTGTTCGTCAGAGAACTATAACTACTAACTTTGAACAGCTTTTGAGACGTGGTAGGGTGATATCAGGTCAGCGATTCATTTAGTCAATCTTTATCTACTTACGTTTTCCTAAGCCATTTAGCATTTTCTAATAACGTAAAGACATTACAAATACTTACATTTCTAATGAAGTCTTAATGAAATAGAATGTGCGATAATTTATTTATCCTTTTTTATAATTACCTTGAGTCTTACAATTCTTTTATTTATTTATTTATTCTTTATTGCATTCCTTAATATAAAAGAATACAAGGGCGGACTTAATGCCTTGTTCTCCTTTTATATTATTATTATATTTACACGAACATTACACATTAAATAAAACTAGTTTTACGGATTTTGTTGCGTTTAATTTTACTTGGGAATTAAAATAAGTAATATTAAAGACGATAAAATACGTAAAATATAGTTTTATTCGAAATGCAGGGAGGTTTGCCTTAATTGTCACACTTGGAAGGTGGATTGACAATCGCAGTACCAGACATCTCGCACCTTTGACGCTGCAGCCGTTAGCAGGAGTAAGCGAGATGAATATACCGCTGTAGTGACACGCTTTAGGTGTGAACAAACCAAAGCCTCAAGCTATCGAAATTTCCAAAACGCGTGTTGGCGAACTTCACATGTCTTCGAAATAATATTCTTTTCTTATTTCCCAGACATGCAGGTTTTCTCACAATGTTTTCTTCAACGCCGAGCACTTGTTAAATCAGCACTTAAAATTACAATTAAAATTTCATTGGGTGCCAGCGGGGATTGAACCCGGGCTGCTCGCGTACTATGAAATTTACAACGAGCGCTTAGCCCCAGATAGCCCTTGTTACCACGGCTTGTGGTAGCTCAGGGGCTAAGCGCTCACTGTAAATTTCAAGGCAAATCTTACAATAGGCGAACTTTATTAAGTTGTGGCATTCTCTGAGAGTCTGGGAGAGCGATAAAAGTGGTTTGCAGGTCCAGACTTTGATGAATAGAAAAGTAAGAAACGAAAAGTCATGATCATTTCTAAAAAAATCTAGTCATCTTTCACAAAACGTAGTCTGTCACGATATAGAATTCTCATATATCTGCCTAGACGAGATCAAGTTGGCCCTTGGGTAAAGTAAAGAAGCGAAACGACTAAGTTTACCCTATTTTTCACATATTCGTAAGAGAGGACCCTAGAGATTTAAAATAAAGTTCAAACAATATTTCTTTAAAATCGCATAAAATTTCATGTATACATTACACAGACATTAAGATCAAGGTATAATATTATACAACTAAATGGGTAAATGTCACTACGTCAGTTTATGTAATTTTCATAAGTCATTACTATCATCATTACAGCCCTTCACAAATCATAATCATAATCATAATAATAATCTTTATTGCAATTAAATGGTAACAATAGATGTGATGTTTTAAAAATAGTCCGCATTTGAACCAGGTTTGGACGTAGCAATTATAAAAAATTAAGTTACATTATTGAATATTATTATAAAATTACATTATTAGATTTACGTTATTAAATTACATTATTGGATTACATTATTAAGTTAAATTTTTAAATTAGGTATACAATATTAGATAAATTGTTGAATATTCTATAAATTCAATTCAATTAATAATCACAATGTCAAGTAAAAAAAGAACAATAATAATTATAATTATTATAAAAGAAAATTATATAGAATGAAATTATATAGAAAATTAAATAAAACAATAATTATTGAAAAATAATTAAATAAAATAGGCAGGCCGAAGTTGTCCACACAAATTAAATAACATTTTGTATCAAAATAAATTTTTTATAGGATAAGGGTGACAAACGAGCGCACAGTCCACCTGATGGTAAGTGGTTGCTGTGGCCATTGGCATCTACATTTATCCTCGATGACAAATCAAAATGCAGATGCGTTGTCACCCGTGAGGACTAAGATGGAATGCCTAGTTTCCATTAAAAAGGGTCTCCGGTTCTCTACACTCATAATACGAAACACAGCAGCGTTAAGCTGCAATATTACGCTGGTATTCTGTGAGAGCGTGGTCAATCCCCGGCCGAGCCGACCCATTCTTGCTACAATAATACTACTAATATAGCTGCAGCATGGCTCTACCACGTAAAAATTCATTTAAATTATAGAAATATTTTACAAATAAATATAATTTTAATTTTGATAAAAATAATGTAGTATCCGTTAGATTTTTAATGTAATTTGGAAGGTTATTAAATTTTTTTACTGTCATACAGTAGGGACTAGAGCTATGTAATGCAGTGTAGATGTCGGCAATATTTGCCTATTCTTATTTGGTCTAATTAAGTATTTGTAATTACTTTCACTTAATTTGGTAAATAGTTCTGGGTGGTTTTTACAAAGGAGATGTATGAAATTGGGTGCTTGACATCGTTCGTAACAGTTATACTAGTTATAAAAAATATGAAGGTAATAAAACGATAAATTATTAACATAAATAAAAGGTTATTAATTCTGTAATCCATGGGACATTCATAAAAACATTTTTTAAACTGAAAACGAAAACTAACGCTTTTACCATAGCAAAACAAAACGTCTTTAAATATTTTCTGTATTTAATGTCTATGGCATTCGATAATGAAGGATTTTTTGTGAAAATAAGCCTTCATTATCAAAAAATCATAATATTAAAATATTGATGCGAATCTGTAGAGATTAATACTGAATTAAGAAATCAATTTAGAAAATCAATTGAATAGACCATTTTATTTAACTAAAAACATTTAATAATATCTGATACGATTGAATAGGCTGTATGGTCGTTGATCATTGTCTGTTCCGAAGGAGACTTAACTTATAACTTCGAGTTTCAACTTTTCATGCGCATTTGATATTGTGGTTGTGTTTGTGAATATATTTCGTGTTTTACTTTCGTGGATTAATTTAACTTGACCCTTGGCGTTTCTCTCGCATTACAGGACAGTAGATTGTTGCGCCCACATAATAAATGTGGTACTTGGGTTTTGGGAAGAATAGAACAGACAATTTACAGCCTCCGGCTGCTTTTGTAGATGATATTTTATTAATTATTGCAGAAAATAATTAAAAATTAAAAGGTTAAGATTTATGGGTCGGCTTTAGTAATCTGCGGCACGATTTAAGTGATCATTTTAGCTTTAGTTGACAGGCAATGATGCTATTGATTACCATCTAGCTGCTTTTTATGCCGGAAATCTTTAGTTTTCGAGATATCGATAATTATAGTTTTGAGGTTATATCCATTTAAAAATGATACGAAAACGAAATAACAATATAATTATTAGAAAGAGATAGCAATAGAGCATGGTCTGTATCTGTTTTAAAAAATAACACGCAACAACAATATACATGTCTATAAATAAATGTTTTTATAATATTATATTTGGTCGTTTCTTTTGATCAAACCAGAAGGTATAAATCACAAAACCGAATCTGTCAACCCCGACTTCCACGTGGTCTTTCCGCTCTTACCCCTAGAGTGTATATGAAAACCCGGAAGCGCGGAGGAGAGCAGCCTCGCCCGCTGTAACTAAGCGCAGGCAGCGTACGAGCCGTAGCGGCTGAGGCTGGTCGCCGAAGGCGACCAAACAGCCGAAGCTGCGCAGGTGAGCTAGGTGCCTGTGCTTAGTTACGCAAGGGCGAAGGAGCTGCACTTGCCGCAGCGCTGGAGCAGAAGCAGAATCAAAATAGTGTTAATTCCCACGGTTTTTTCCCACCCTGAAACTCCCACATTCCCACGGGACCCGAATGTGACTTTTTTTTAATAAGCAAAATCGATTTTGCCTTAATATGTAACAAAACTTTAAAAATTCATTTAAAAAAAGGGGGGGTTTCCGTCACTTTCCACTTTTAGGGGAAGGTTCCCACCCCTCCACCCCCCTCCCCCGGCCACTCCGTGACCATTTATTCATGCCGCAGATTACTAAAGAAATACCCAACTTATTACAGCAACGAGTGATTTTATTACATAACCTACAAATAATAAAACATAAAATAAAAACAAAACCCCAGGACCTACAAAAATATGATTTTTGACATAAATAGCAAATGTTTAAATCTTCAAAATAACATTTATTTGAACTTTGTTCACGCCGGCCCAAGCTTGTATGGAACCAAGTTCATCTCCTTTGCATGATTCCCAAATATAAACAGATGTCAAAGTCAAAATTTTAAGCTTTTTAAAGTGGGGCCTACAACTTTCTGGAATTTTTATATTTGCAAAACTTCTTATAATTTTTTTGGATTATAAATATTATAGCCACCGTATAATAGCCACCAAGATGTGTATGCGTAATATGCCGATAGGGCGCTGGGGACATCTGTGGTTTTCTTTATTTCACGTAATGCGTATGTGAACCTGGATAGCCTAATTGTTACTTTATTTATATGGGCTTTCCAGTTTATATTGCAGTCAATTTCCAGGCCTAGCAAGTTGAAGTTGTCAACAGTTCATATAAGTGTATTATTATATTTAAAAGCGATACTTTGAGGTGATTTTTGAACTGGTCGGAAACGCATAATTTTGGTTTTATTAAAATTGATCTCTAGATTGTGATGTGCCAATTTGTGACCTGGTTCAAGCATGGTCCAATTTATTATTTAAATTCTGGTCTTTTGTATGTGAAATAAGAATGGAGATGTCATCTGCAAATATAACAGAGGTTTCACTCAATACGCTAGGTAGTTCGTTTATGTAAATAATAAATAGCAAACATCCCAAAACGCTGCTCTGAAGGATGGAGCAAGTAGTATGGATTGCTTCAGGTCTAACGTTACAGATTTCGCCAGTGTCATGGTTATAATGCACTATCTCTACATATTGTTTGCGGTTTTCTAGATAAGATTTAAACCATTTGTATGCCGTATCACGTATACCGATGTCATAATCAAATCCACTAGTGAAGATAGGCCTTCTCCAAGAAATGCCACTAAGCACAGTCCTGAGCCACCTGCATCCATATCTTAAGAGATACATCCGACTTCCTGCACATCTTAACAGGTCTTCACTCCATCTAGTGGGAGGCTGCCCTATACTTCGTTTACCGGTACGAGGTTGCCACTCGAGAACCTTTCCTCCCCATCGGTTGACGGCTCTTACAGGTAACACACATAAAAAAGAGCATGTGTGCAGTTCACACGCAGTAGAAGTGAATCCTTGAAATGAAATGAAATATAAAACAAAAACATTTCACAGCAAATGATTTATTTAATTTGATAATTTTCAATCACAATTGCGGCATAAAATATACGATAAAAGTTTAATTTTATAGCAAATAAATGTTAGAATCCTTATTTTTGGACATGTAAAGCCTAAATTATAGTATATAAATTAAATCAAAAGAATATTTTCTTTCGACAAAATTGCTTTGTAATCTAAAATAAAGAGGTCTACTTCATTCTATGGGGATGAGTCGCTCGCGTCCGATCGGCTTCGGCCACCTAATCCTAGGCTCACCCTACACGTGTCCTCCGAGTGGTCCTAAACAAGCGATAAAGCCGAAAGAATAGACTTGGCTCCTCGCCGTGTGGTAGCGGCGTAAAAAATACCACCCCCTACTTTCGCACCATGATACAAAAAAGAAAAGAAATGGCCCCGAGTTCTCGGCGCCCCTTTAATGGGGTAGGATTTGCAGTACACGTTGTACTGCGTACGTGATTTAGATTGCACCTTTTAAACTCATCTGTGTTTTTTTTGTGGTCTATAAGGCTGAACATTAGAACTACAACATGCTAAACAAGTTAAACAAAACAAACCTTTCTAAATTGTATTCTGATAGACACAGGTTTTACAAATATACTATTTAATAATTAACATCTAAGTTTGGTACTTAAAGTTAATTTATATAGATTCTAAACTACTTATTATACTTTTCACAATTCACAATGCTATGTTAGTCCCTACTATAATGTATGGTAGTGAAAGTTGGGTGTGGCAGAAGAAGCACGAGAATAGATTAAATGCTGTAGAAATGCGGTAATTAAGGGTATGTAAGGCTGAATCTGAATGACAGAGTGAGAAATGTGTGATAAGAGAAGAATGTGGTTTGCAAGATTATGTTGTGACCAGGATTAAGAAAGGATTGCTTCAGCGGTTTGGTCATGTAGAAAGAATGAATGAGGAAAGAGTGAAAAGCAAATTTATGTTGCAGAGGCGAACGGCAGAGTCGGGAAGGACGCCTTAGGCGAAAGTTTATCGACCAAATTGGCGATGCGATGACGAGCGTGTATGCGTAGGTATATGGATGTGGAGGAGGTGAGAGAGGTGTGTCAGGATCGTGCCAAATGGAAGTCCATAGTCTCTGCCTACTCCTCTGGGTGACAGGCGTGAATGTTTATGTTGTTACTTCATTCTATAGGTATAGTTATTTTATCGAACAAAATTCTCATCTTTTTATTCTCATTCAAAAATCTCAAGGTGGACCATAAATCGGTAAGATATGAAAAGTGGATTGTTTATTTATTTATTTATTATTTTCAAGACATGGTACAATAAAGGTAGAGACAGACTGGTCCCACGTACGCAACGTATGCAACGCATTATGACGTCTAGACTCTTGATTTTGTATGAAAACGATGCTTTAGAAACACACTTGTCGTATGCAACGCAATCACACGCGTCTGACGCAACGTCGATCTGCGATGTCTAGATCGGTGTGGGAAGGTGGAAAAGGATTTTCGTACGCAATCACACGCGTACGACCACTGTGTTCCTAGAACTTACGCGTAGCACGTCATAAACAAATAGACCCTTGCACCGTGCACGCGTTTCGTTGCCAAAATGAAATGAACACCTCATCGATTTAATAAGGCGATACGAATGTACTTATAATATTATTGGGTAAAGTATACGCTTGTCTTTATATTGTAAAAACAACAAAATGGCCGGAATAACGTAATTCACAACGCATTTGCTTCCGAATTTATCAAGTCAACATTGATTCCCATACAAAAGATAAGAGATTGCCTAAATAAGCAAGCTCAATCACCAATTACTCGTTCTACAATGAGGCACCTTATTGCCTTTAATATTAGAAAATATTTTAAATTTAAACTATAATCAATTCCTACCAAAATTAGGTACTTAATTGCAACTAAATGAAGAAAATTACGTAATTATTTATATTATGTGTTTTTATTTTGCACATGTGCTTGCGCACATTCTTGAACTAATGTGTGTGAAGTGAATAAGAAATTCACAAAAACGGAACATGTTTAAATGTTATTGGAAAATAGTTTTAATTTTACACTATCCAAGTTAAATTAGAATAAAATACATTATTAACGTTTTTTGTCGTAATTTTAACAGTGAGTAATTTTTTAATAATAGATATAAAAAAAATTAATAAAAAAAATTAAAGTAAATATAAATTAAAAATTAATCAAAGTAGCCATAGCCGCGATAATATCAGTATTTCTGCCTCTGGTGATATTTCGCAAAACTCATACTCTAACCCATATTGTTTATCAGCGCTGCCTCATATGTCTACATATGCACCCGAAACTACTGTTTCAACAAATGACGAGAATATTCTTTCATATTATGAAAATGTGTATATCGAATGACCTTGTTTTTATCACTAATACAAAATACTAATCACAATTACTCTAGTGAAATAAATAAAAATTATATACCGTAGACACACTGCGATTCTTTCTCTGGTACCAATAGACTTCCGTAAATGTGTATTTTCTTTTTTTTATATCACTTTTAATAATTTTATAAATATCTTCAAATTGATCTTTTGTCATACGAAAGTACAGAAAAAATCGTTCGTCATCATTTTCCAGTTCCTTAATTAATGTGTGGTATTCTGCAGTATGGTATTCCAGTTCGTTATTTTGCTCGCGTCCGTAGGCTTCGACCACCTAATCCTAGGCCCACCCTACACGTGTCCCCGGTGGTGCTTAACAAGCGACAAAGCCGAAAGAACAGACCGAATTCCCGGCGCCTTTAATGGGGCAGGGTGCGAAGAATCTCCGGAGGAAAACCGGCGACGAGGTTCGCCACTCGTCATGTTCTGTCTCCCGGAGGGCGAAAAGTGGATTGCGGAAGCCCGTCTGGCTACACTGAATGTATGTGAGCAGTGAATGATAAGATGAATGAAGTATGCGATATGATGTATGATAGAGGAATAGATGTTATGTGTAAATGAGACGAAATGGAAGGAAAGGATGCCACTACACATGGCATGTATACCGCGTACTGGTCTGGTGAAGACGAGACAGAGCGGGCATGCCAGGAGTCGGTATCATCCTTTCAGAAAGATTGGTCATTGTGTGAAAGAGTATGAATGTGTAAGCCCGAGGCTGCTATGGATACGAATGAAAGTGGGCTTAAAGAAGTTATTTGTTCTAGGGGTCTACGCCTCAGACATGTCTAAGCCCACTTATATCCGAGAGCAGTTATGAGACATGGTAAGGATGGTGCTAATGAAATGCAAGGGTAATGAAAATATTGTTATATTAGGAGATTTTAATGGAAGATTTGGTGTGAAGAGGCTTGGTTATGAAAGGATATTGGAACGTTTGGTGATGAAAGCATAAATGAGAATGGTGAAAGCCTTCTCACCGTATGTGTGAAAGAATCTTTTGTGACGAACACTTTCTTTCGTCATAAGAAGATTCACATGTATACATGGAAAGAGGTGGTGATAGAAGCATGATAGATTTCATAATTGTGGATGAAAGAATAAGAAGCGCAGTGGTAGATACAAGGGTTTACCGGGGTCCAACGTAGGGACGGATCATTACTTGGTCTTATGCCGACTTAATAGTCTATTCAGACGTTGGCGGCATCGGACATCTGTGTCTACGGCGTTACAACGTATAAGAACAGAGAGGTTACAAGATGAAGGTGTGAAAGAGAAGTTCAAATGTAGACTGAGAGAAAATATAAGTGATATGGATGAATTGTGTATGAATGATTTAGACTTGGAGACTGTGTGGTATAATGTCAAGAAAGGTTTGGTGGATGCAGCTACCAAAGTATGTGGTGTAAGTAAGAGAACGAATGAAAGGAAAAATAACACTTTATGGTGGGATGGTGAGTACGGATGGAAGTTGAAGCAAAGAAGAGAGCATGGCTAGATTTACTAGCAACCAAGGCTAGTCATTTTAGCGGTATGAATGATGATATTGAACGAAAAAGGCAGTCTTTAGACAACTAAATAAGAGGGTAAAAGAAGTAGTTGAAAGGAAAAAGCAAGAAAGAACGGATAAGAATGATAGAAGAATATCGGATAGCTTCCAGACAAATATTAAAATGTTCTGGAAACTAGTAAGAACTGCCAGGGAACATTCAAAACAGCCTAGAATGAATGCTATACGAGACCAGAATGGCTGTATTCTGTATGACGAAGTTTCGAGTTTAAGGAGATGGAAGGAATACTTTGAAAGCGTGTTTATGGTGATGAGATGTTTGAATTAAATGAAATAGAAATTCGAAAGAAGAGGAAAGAGATAGAGATAGGTATAGATGAAATAATGAAGGCAATGAAAAGTATGAAAGCAGGTAAGGCAGCCGGATATGACAGAGTATCACTCGAAATGCTGAGGGCTGGAGAGGGAGTGGTGGCAGACCTGCTGTACACCTTGTTTAATTTGTGTTGGGAACTTAAGCGGGTACCGGGAGACTGGTGCAAAGCCGTGATAGTCCCAATATATAAGGGAAAAGGATCGCAGCAGGACTGTAAAAACTACCGTGGTATCAGCCTTCTTAGCATTGTGGGAAAACTGTATGCTAAGGTGCTAATTGAAAGAGTTATGAAAGATACTGATGGAAAAATTTGGGATGTGCAAGCGGGATTTAGGAAGATCAGATCTTTTCCATGCGCATGATCGCGGAGAAGTTTTTGGCCAAAAACCAAAAGGTTTTTTGTGCGTTCGTGGACTTGGAAAAGGCTTATGACAGAGTGGACAGGGATGTATTATGGCAAACACTGAACTCATTTGGGTTGAGCGCTGGGTTGATACAGGCATTGAAGTCTCTGTATAGGGACTCCAGTGCTTGTGTCAGAATCAACGGGGCCTACTCGGACTGGTTTGGCATCCATAAAGGTGTCAGACAGGCTGTGTGGCTTCCCCGTGGCTGTTTAACCTATTTATGGACAGTTGTTTGAAAAATTTGAAAGTTGAAGAATGCGGTTTAAGAATGGGTGAGTTAACCGCCAAATGCCTTTGTACGCCGATGGTCAAGTTATACTTGCGTCGTCGGCGGCCGAGTTGCAAATGATGGTTCGGTCATTAAAAGAAAGGGGAATGAAAGTGAACGCAAGTAAGACGAAAGTTATGGTTTTGAAAGAGAAGAAAGTAAAACGATATGTGAAATAAGAATAGAAGAATTGGTCGAGGAAGTAGATGAGTTTGTGTATTTGGGATGTGTATTTAGCAGGATGGTAGATATGATAAGGATATAGAACGACGAGTGGACGCAGGAAATAGAGTAAATGGGGCTCTACACTCTATTGTGGAAAGTCAAAATGTATCCCAAAAGGCACGTATGGCAATTCACAATGCTGTGTTAGTCCCTACTTTAATGTATGGTAGTGAAAGTTGGGTGTGGCAGAAGAAGCACGAGAGTAGAATAAATGCTGTAGAAATGCGGTCATTAAGGATTATGTTAGGTCTGACAGAGTGAGAAATTGTGTGATAAGAGAAGAGTGTGGTCTGCAAGATGATGTTGTGACCAGGATTAAAAAGGAATGCTTCGGTGGTTTGGTCATGTAGATGTCTCTACCTTTATCGTATGCAACGCGATCATACGCGTCCGACGCAACGTCGATCTGCGATGTCTAGATCGGCGTAGCATAGCATTATAACTATTATTCACATGTCATACCGGTATCGGCGTAGAAAAAGTACAATTATAAATTCATATTTTTTTACAAATTCATTATAACGATAAGTTGTCAATAAAATAATATTATGTTAATTTTATAATAATAATTACACAAATAATCAAACAAATTATGAAGTTTGACTTATTAGTACAGTTTCAATTATTCTGAATAATAATTACATACATTTGAAATTATTACAACATTGATATTTTTGATATTAACAGGCGATTTTTTTTATTAATTAATATGTCCATCTCTATTGTGACTTGTTCAAAGCAAAGGATATGTTCAATAATTCAAAGATTTAGGAAAAAACATACGGTTGATTCGAGAACCTCCTTTTTTCTTTGAAGTCGGTTGAATATAATTATATTTTCAGTCGTTTGAAGGCATAAACTAAATTTTCAAGTGATATTTAAACTTCAGCACTCCTCACTTTGTATAATATCTTCATTTTCTTTTCACACCTACTTACTTTTATTGCAGTCTTATTATGCACTGGTAAAACGCGTCATTCGAAAGACAATAGCTTTTTAGGAGACTGTAGAGTGTAGACCATTCTGAGAAAGTATTGTCTAGTACGCACGATTACTTTTAATGTTATATTTTTTAGTGTTTCAAAAGTAGTAATTTATAAAAATAAACCGTGGTAGCCTAGGTAAGCACCAACCGTGAATTTTGTAGTATTACTAGAGCAACCCGGGTTCGATTGCTGCCGACACTGGAGCGGCGCGGAGGATTAATAGCTCATACTAAAATAAGAGGAGGCCTGTGCCCAGATATGACACATATATACGCTTTAATGTGAAATTAAAGCGTATATATGTGTCATATCTGGGCACATCGCCTTTACAAAGCAAATGTTGCTATTATACATTAAGAAATTCAACTGTTTTTTAGAGACTAGATCGTTAATCTAGATTAGTAATTAAATATAATTATTATTCAAAAAACATAACCTAAATTCTTCTTATTAAAATATTAAACAAATTAAAAGTAAACGTATTTTACAAAATTATATCATATTATGACTACCAAGCTTAACTTCAGTAAAAAGACTCGCTAAATCGCAGCCGTCTTTTGGTTGCGTGGCCGTAAAAATTTTGAGTCACCAGAGATATTGACAAAATATCTTGATAATGTCGCACTTGTTACACTAGGTAACAGCAGCAGCGCCTGCCTTGTGTGTAGTCACCGGAAAATACGACTAATCTGTCAACACAAGTCGCATCCCTTACTATGAAACACCCGTTTTTCCATGGAGCGTCATTCCATCAGGTCTCTCGTCATCGTGCCCCACTATACCAATTGGCCGTAAAATTGCAGGTACGTTAGCACTGGTTAAGCTACGTTGAATGACGTCATTAATGGCGGTATGACATATATGGGGTCATATGGTGGGATGCGACCAGCACTGAGCTAGCATGCCAGGCCGTGATTACCGAGAATGTTGACCTCTTTGCCACTGCGGCAGCGGTAAGGCTCATTTGTTTTTAAACCCAATCTCATGCTGATCAACCAGTAGCCGGACTCCCTCTCCATAAATGAGGAGAGGATCTCGCTATGTAGGGTTTCCGCAGTTTTCTAATTGGTTTTTCTAAACGGAGCGGCTCATCCCGGTCCCTGAAATTGTTATAAATTTTTTGAATTTAGTGCTGATATCTTACATATTGGTAACTTCGCAGCATGCGAAAGTGATTAAATCTTCTTCAAATGTTTACCTAATAGTATATAATAGTATAAAGTAAACTATTAAGCTTCAAGCAAATGTCATATTGTTTCCTATATAGACGTGTCACACCTCCAACGCTCCTCATGCACTTCTCTGGTATGACGCACAACATAAACAAAATAATATTATTATGGTATAGTAAAATTTATCGTTGTTTACATTACAAAGTTATTTATAAGGTATAGATATACTAACGATAGTTCCTTTAAGTAGTAGATTAATGGAATTAATTTTTAGTGATTTTCTTGATTCCTAACGCATGATGTAAGAAATAAAAATTATTAATATCATACTGGTACTATCCTAGGGTTACCAGGTGTCTCGCTTGAAAATCCTGACTAAAAGCCCGATTTCTGTAAAAATGTCCTGACATAGCCGTGAGCGGGCGCGATTTAATATATACTTATATAAAAAATTCTCTGCAAATAAAATAAATGAACACATTATGCAGTGATTTTTCAAACAAACCCTTTCTGGGGTGGGGTGGGAGGGAGGCATAGGATATTCAAATTTGAATGGAGAAAAATTATTTATGGTTCTTTTTATCTTAAAAACTGGTGCAAATACTCTTGAATTAGAATAATGAAATATGTATTTTTTTTTCAAAAACATGCCTATACTCGTATGTTCTTAAAACAAGGGTGCGAAGCTTGTATAAAAAAATGTGTTATAAGAATCACAGCCCCAACAGCTACTAAGAAGTGTGAAATTAGAACCATAGGTTCTTTTTATTACGTAGGCATCCAATAACAAAGGATTTTTGAAAATTCAAACTACGAGGGTGAAATGGGTGTTATACTCGTAGCTTATAGTGTGTATCTTTTTATGCTATGGAGCGATTGTATCGAAACTTGCTGAAAGTACTCTGTAAATAAAATAAATAAATACGTATTTTGCTGTTTTAGTATAAAAAAAAATTAATTAATGATGTTTTAATTATAAAAATTGTTTATTTTTTTATAGGATTAGGGTGACAAACGAGCACACAGTCCACCTTATGGTAAGTAGTTGCTGCGGCCCATAGACATCTACATCTATCCTCGATTACAAATCAAAATGCAGATGCGTTGTCACCCGTGAGGACTAAGATGGAATGCCTCATTTCCAGTAAAAAGGGTCTCCGGTTCTCTACACTCACCATACGAAACACAGCAGCGTTAAGCTGCTATTTTACGCTGGTATTCTGTGAGAGCGTGGTATTTCCCCGGTCGAGCCGACCCATTCGTGCTACTTCTATACTACTAATACTACTAATATAGCTGCATATCCATTTTGCGTCTTGAATTGATGCTAAATGAGATAACAAATATTTTACATGTATAAGTAATTAAAGGGATTGAATCGAATATTATGAGAAACTTACACAATACTCGATTAATTTTGTACATAGTTGCAAAGTGCAAGTTAAGTTCATTTTTATGTAGGTAGAATAAAAGAATTATAATCATTTTTATGTTAATTGTGTTGATTTGATTGAGTTTTATTGTTCCCACAGGTAACACAATACTAACTTATTTAGTATTTCATTAACTCACCAAAAATCCTGACATTTATAAAAAACCCCGGAATCCTGACAAATGCCTAAAAATCCTGACAAATCCTGACGTCTGGTAACCCTATACTATTCATACTTGTATCTAATATCTAATAAGTAATTCGAAAAATTCTACGATTTAAAAAAAAAAATATAAAATGTAAAAATACGATTGTAAATTTTATCATATACATATAAAAAGGTTATAATTTAACACAGAAATAATGACTTTAACGCATTTTAAAAAGAGAACAATGCCGAATTTAGGTCCAGCAAAACGACGATAAGGGTCAATGGCCTTTGTCAAATAAAAAAATAGATAACACTCGGACTATTAATGCAAGCAAGAAACAACCTTATGCCTACGTGAATAAAGATTTTTCTCTTTGGATATTGTTATTGTTATGTTATCGCGAGTGTTCTAGTACTTTCCGGTCGAAAGAGTGGAATGACCTGGATTGGCCTAGAAAGTTCTATATTCATTTTATCGAGTATGAAAGCGTGTGCCGGGGAGCGGAGAGTAAGTTACTTCGGGAACGCAAAATAGAACTCTACTTCGGGAAGCGATTACGAGCAATCGACCTAGGACATCTGCAATTATTAAGGACCTCACCGAAGAAGCTTAGCGATTTTGGACGACGTAATTATAAACTTGCTTGTGTGTGGAAAAATACATCCATTTTCATTCTAATCGGCATTTTTATTCACCCTGTATACTGTATACAGTATTATAATTATTCGAGGTGCTCCAGCACGAAAGAATTTTGAAAAAAAAAAGTATAATTTCGTTCATTTTTTACAGTCTCATTCAGATGTTAACCACTAATAATTTATTGGAATAGTATTTTGTATGTTTAAAACTGAAACATGTATTGAACAAACTGTGAAAATTGACTCTTAGTAATGATTGGATATGTGTTCAGAAACAACAGAAGAACAATATCAGAGATTTTTATAAAGTTTTGAATTAACGAACATTAACGTGTTTCTGACTTTTTTAAAACTTTGTTCTATCCGGTGCACCTCTAAATATAAACCTAGATAAAAAATATTTTCGCATTTGCTTATTGAGCCTACCGCACAGCTTTTTCGGGTATGCCTTAGTAAACATTTTTTAACCTTTAGCCCTACCTTAATTATATATATTTTAATTACTTTATATTGCTTATCAATTATTTGAATCTTTTTTAGCTGTAGTTATCATAAATTTAAAAGTGGCAGGGTTATCTTTAAATATTACTCCACAATTTTGTCCAATTTCCTCAGCAGTGACTTCAGCCCTTGTCTCCCAATTATAATTTTGGGCTGCCTTTTGAGATCCGTAAGAGGTCATCCACTCGCAAGTCATTAGAATATTCTGTTCGTTTATAAGTAAGCATCTGTAAGAATTAAAACAAAATTTGTAAGAAATTTTCAGTTTTCATTCAACCAATCGTTTTTTGTGCAAAAATGTCTTAAAGCTTAAAATCATTAACTATCATCTTCAAATTCTTTTATCTGTGTACCGTTACAGCCTATTAAGGCCCATTGCTGAACATAGGCCTCCCCTATGGATTACCTCATAGGGGGGATATTCGCCATAGTTGTCACGCTTAGCAGGCGGGTTAGCAATTGCAGTTTTTTTATTTTCAGAAGACGCTGCTGCCCATCTCCTGATTTGTTTCCCTCTGTCGCCTCTTACAATACCCACGGAATGATATTATATGTATACACATTACAAGAAATATATACATTTACAAAGATATATACGCAGAATGACGGTACTTGTTCTTGAATAAAACTACTTTTACGGATTCTATCGCGTTTAATTAACTTGTGTTAATGAGCTAAGTTAATTAAACGCGATAGAATCCGTAAAAGTAGTTTTATTCAATGTGTAGTGTTCACGTAAATATAAGAAATGATTAGGTACTTGTTCTTTTTTATTTGATTTTCAATTAACATAATAACCATTGAAATTAAAACAAAAAGCTTCAATTTGAGGTTTAGGTTCTCTTTTGAAATGGTAATTCATATCTCACTTTAAAGAACTCTCTAGCGTTACCCAAGCCTCTATATTCAGGATGCACGGAAATCCCTCTCCCATCATGAAAGTATTCGAATTCATTCTTTACTGCTTTATCGAATTTGTCCATTTCGCCTATTATTTTAATCAAAGTCTGCATTTCCCTTGTCTGAAACTGATTAATCAAATATTTGTAATGTCATCGAATATACATATTTTTATTTCCTCGATAACCTTCACGGATAGTTAATTGAGGTACCTCATTTCCTTGAAATTACATTTTTTCTTTTCCTAATTAAACTCATCATTACAGCAAATTACAATAAAGCAGTTTTTTTGCTATATGTATGAATCCTTTTCGATATTCTGCTAAAGCTTCAGGATTACATGCTATCCCTGATAAAATAAAATTTCAATTATAATAATTATTCTAACGTCTTGTATATCAAATCTCAAGATAACGAAATCATTATATGCGATCGAAAATATTATTTTTAATAGTTAACATAAAAAAAATAACTTATGTCAATTAATCCTTATTTATAAATTTAACAACATAAGTACAAATGTTTATAGAAAAAATTTATAAATTTTTACATTATTATAGCATTAATAAACACAAAGTCGTGATAAATTCATTTCAAAAATTAAGGCCAAATACTGACCTTATATATTCTACTACTTAATGTAATGTAAGTATTAAAAATTAAAACAAACACTAATAATCAAAATACGAGCTGGTTATATTAGGTCTGTACCTATGAAATTGCCGTTTTTTATGAAATAAGTTCATCATCATCATCATTACAGCCCTTCTCAAGTCTACTGCTGAACATAGAACACACAGAACATAGCCTTACCCAAGGAATGCCACAAAGCACAGTCCTGAGCCACCTGGATCCATCGACTTCCTGCATGTCTTACCTGGTAATTACTCCATCTAGTGGGGGGTCGCCATACACTTCGCTTACTGGTACGAGTCTATCACTCGAGAACCTTTTTTCCCCATCGGTTGTCGGTTCTTCGAGCTATATGACTGACCCATTGCCACTTCAGCTGACTAATCCGTTGGGCTATGTTGGTCACTCTGGTTCTACTGCGGATATCCTCATTTATAAGTTTATCACGCAAAGAAACCTCGAGCATAGCCCTCTCCACAGATTGCTGAGAAACCTTGAGCTTCCTCAAACGGCCTGCAGTGAAGGACCGCGTCCCAGATCCGTAAGTCATAATTGGCAACATGCACTGGTTGTACAATCTCGTTTTCAAATTTTAGGAATACCTGATGAGAAGATGTGTCGTAATTTCCCGAACGCAGCCCAGCCGAGTAATAAGGGTCTTCAAGGATCTACTCTCACCATAGTAAACACAGTAGTATTAAGCTGCTATTTTACGCTGTTATTTTGTGAAAGCATGTTCCTACCCCTGTCGAGCCGACCCATTTGTGCTACAACTATAATACAGTTGCATCGTCTCTCTACTAACTATCCTTTATTGTGTGGCTCTAAAACTTAGTGCTCCCAAAAACTACCGGCATAGGTGTGACATGGACGTTACACATGATCTTTGTTTTGTCCATGTTCATCTTAAGACCTATGCGTTGGTAGGCACTATCGACGTCAATTGACCATATTGCTTAGGTCCTCCAACGATCCTAACATAAGGGTTATATCGTCGGCAGAGCGGTGAGTGATGTACTTGCCATTGAGTTCCGGGGATATAACGTCACCCTGTCCTTACACTTCTCTACAGTTAGATAGGTTTCGTACCTCTGGTTCTGTACTCGGATAGCCATCATAGCCCTACTGTACAAACACTTCAGCACTTTGATATATCGACAGTCAACTTTGCACCGCTGAAGGGACTGCGGCACTGCCCAAATTTCGACGGAATAAAAAGCTTTCTCATAGTCCACATACGCAAGAAATAGTGGCAGATAGACTCCTCGGGCTTCTGTATAATTTGACGAAGGGTATGTATGTGATCTATGGTGCTAAATCCTTTTCGGAAACCGGCTTGTTCGGGAGACTGGAAGTCGTCAAGTCTGTGTGCGAGATGATTTGTAATGACTCTCGTAAACAGGACGTAGACGCGGCTCAGAAAGGAAATCGGTCTGTAGTTCTTCAAGAGAGTATTGCCACGTTTCTTGAAGAACAAGACCACCGCACTTCTGCTCCACGCCTCCAGTGTAGTGCCACCATGGAGGACGGAATAAGAGAGCTTCTGAAGGACTGCACGTACCGGTTTTCCATCCACTTTCAGAAGCTCCGCTGTAATTCCATCCTCGCCCGGGGACTTGCCGTTTTTAAGGTGCTGGAGAGTCATTCTAATCTCGCTCAGTCTAACGCCTGGAATATTATCGGAATAGTGTCAGATAAGACTTGTTGTTAGATCGTTACTTACACTTGCTTGTGGCTCCAACGATGACGTGTACAGCTGTCCATAGAACTATCAATCCTACTCAGAATCTCAGGTGTCCCGGAAACGATGCTGCTACATTCGGTCTTCAGCTTCGACAGTTGGCTCTTTCTGGCAGAGATCTCTGGCAAGTTTGCATCTGTTGCCTCTTACGACACCCATGGAAAGTTATGGGGCAGTGGGTATTCTTGCCCGACACTACACGGGACCGATTGAGTATTATCAGCTTCCACAATCGCTTTTAATTCGTCGTTGTCGACCAAAGTTTTCAAACGACCACGAGGTTCATTTTTCAGGTTGAAATTTCCAGAACGGAAGCTGCTAAACCAATAACAGGTGGTGCGTTCGTTTGTAGTTTTCGTAACGTGTAAACGTGTTTTTAACGTTTCCATGATGACAAAAAAGATTCAAATGCGATGAAAACATATCGCAAATCAATAAAAAATGACTAATTTTGAAAAAGGAATTTCATGTTTTTAAAATAAAATGAATTTGAAATTAGAATTGCGATGAAAACATATCGCTAATCAATAAAAAATGACTAATTTTGAAAAAGGAATTTCATGTTTTTAAAATAAAATGAATTTGAAATTAGAATTCCTACCCAAACAAAAATTATTTTGATTTGAAATGGCCAGTACTGCAGAACGGCAATTTCATAGGTAAAGACCTATTATTACAGATATTAATAACAATTATATAGGAAAGTGTTCTTGTCTCACGCACTAAATATTTTGGTAAGTTTTCTAGAACTATTGCTTAAATTTGCAATGTGTAGAACCTCTTTAGAAAGTATGAACAAAATGCTAGGGGCATGATGACGCAATGTTAATCATTTAGTGTAATATATGTGCTCTAATACAGGGGGCTGAAACTTAATATAGCGAAAATAAAAATTAATAATGCACACCTCTACATGTTACTCGTATATTCGCGTAGAATGTGAGACAGTCACTTTAATAAATCATGTCACTAGGAAATAATTGTGAAGAATTTAATCGTGCCAATTTCCTTGTCAAAAAATCCGCTCAAATCTGAAAATAAATATGCAGGGAAAGCAGCCCTTTTTTACGTGGGGAAGTCCTCATGTATACCTCTCAGCCGGAAAGGTTAAAGTGAGGTTGTGCCTGACTTTCACCGACTATCATCCCACGGTGTTCTCTTGGCACTTTGTTGCATAGAGCCCTGCACACCCTTTTTCACATCAGAGTAATTAAATAAAACAGCTATAAGTATGTATTTTGTATAAAAGATCATAATAAAGTCACTATATAGACATATCGTCGTCACAGACCCATAATGGTTTAATTTTATATAAGCGGGCTCTCTAATTACATCTGTCAAATAAAACCTTAGAGTAATTACATACATATCCTACCTACAAATACTGTAGTTCTATTGTTTACTAACCTGCAGCTTTTTGAAAAGTTTCGTCGAGACAAAAATATTTCACGTTAAATTCTATAATTTCTTTCTTCTAAAAGATAATTGGGTATATTTTGAATATGTAATTTTAATACAGTGCCATCTGGTTTCCTTGATTAAAACCGAGACCATAAACGACACGACAAATGTGGAGTTTTTGACATATTTTTATGTAATTTTCTTAAGAATTCGCAAACTTTCTTATCCATACACAAACGACAAATAAAGAATTTAGTAATTTGTTATTCCTCTTCTATATATAACAGATTCTATATATATAATACAGAAATGTAGGAACACATAATTATGATTCCTAGAGTAACGATAAGAATGACTTATTGTATTCTGTGCTATTTGTATTACTATCAGTACACTACTCGTATTACCTAAATAGTTTATTCAATACCAACATAAACCTGTTATAACCTATAGAAAACTTGTGTCTGTAATTCTAATATTTGCTGAAAAAACAAGTCTAAGGTAAAGTCCATATTTTCGATGAAAATTTCAGACGGTAAAATTGGAGGTAGGTAAGAATGCGGTGTCAGAAACAAAGTGATAATCATAATACGATCAGACACGAAGCATCCAGTTGACAACTAGGCCACGCGTTTAATTATTCCAGGTTCATTTATACACATATACTAAAGTATAATTTATACACATATACTAAAGTATAATTTATACACATATACTAAAGTAATTTAGACAGATATGCTTTAAATATTTTAAACATTTTAATACCAATTTATACCCTGCTTTTACTCGACCAAGTAGTTCGTAAGCACAACAAGCGGAGAAAAATTCTCGAATAGAAATCACGGACCAATAAACAATGTCTACGGTCACTCCCAACAAAGTAGTATGAAACATTGTTGAACATATGTGGCACACAGCATAATTGGTGGTAATCAGTAGAAGCCTATGTCCTCTTCACTTATTAATAGTCCAATGTTTCACTACGATTCTATCTTATAATTAGTGATAGGGTTCTTGGTGATAAGGATGTTAGCTTAAAATTGTGTTCAATTATTTAAATATTGTCAAAACTCAAGACAGAATGTAATAAAGAAGTTGTACATGAATTTTATCTACAGTTGCTACTGCACAAGTCTTTAATTTTTCTACTATGCTGGTGTTCATTTGCCTTTAAATTAAATTTACAAATTAAAACCAATTTTATCATGTCAGTGGTTGAATGCCTCTTAATTCAAGTTATCTAAGTGTAAATATCTTTCAACTCTGCAAACTAATTAAGAGCAGTGACAAACGAGAGTGTACGCTTTAATCAAAGATTTCTGCATAGAATATAATTACATCCTTTCAAAGATCAATTACGATAATAAACCCTTTACAAACTTTATTTCACAAATTGGAATTCACCTTATTGACTGGAATGTTAGTACGTCTCATATCTTATAATTAAATATCGTCCTCTTCTTTATGTTCTATGTTCTCTTTATAGCCTGTTGTCCACATGAAATTTGTATCTTTGTTAATTTATAATATCTGTATGTGTTGTCAATATCTATATAAAATTGTAAACATAGCTGTAAGGCTAGTATTAATTTTTTACTTTCGTCTTTGGAGTCAATAGCTGTCTGCTCTCTTTAATTGTACGGTATATTTAATTGTGTGTTTTCTCAAAATAATTATATCCCACGCTATGCACCAAAGGCCCATCAATTAGAATATACAGTCCGCAGCAACAAACGTATATGTGACGAGTTGACTCGTGCATTTATCCCACATTATTTATGAAGGTTAGAAAGCGGTGTTGGTATTTTCTAACAATAATGCTGTAACACTACACGAAACTCATCAACGATATAGTACACACTACACGAAACTCATCAACGATATAGTACACGCCCACGCCTAGTGTAAACGAGACGTCTATAGCGCCACCATCGGAAGCCATTAGATCCGGTAATAGTCACCCATAATGACATGACTATGTGGTATGTGATGTATTGTCTTACTCCACCACCACGCGACAACATTACTTTTGTGAAGTTACAAAAATGTACCAACCAATTGTCAATAAAACAGCTACTCAATAAAGTAGCTATTTCTCACATTGCTGATTAATGGAAACGGTTCTGAGAACATCAGCCAAAAATCCATCCGAGTAGACAAACTTTATAACAATTAGCTTGACAAAACGCATATGGAAAGCGGAAATCCCATCGCGCATGTACCAGTGGGTAGGAAGAACTCCCATAAGAAATAGATTACAATTTTTATTACAGAATATGGGTGACAAAAAGTACACAGTCTACCTGATGGTAAGTGTATACTCTGGCCATAGACATCTACAGCTATCCTCGATTAAGAATATAAATGCAGATGCGTCGTCACCCTTGGAGACTAAGATAGAATGCCTCATTTCCAGTGAAAAGGGTGTCCGGTTCTCTACACTCATCATACGAAACGCTGATATTCTGTGAGACTCATGCAAGTATTGAAGTAAGTTGTTGAAAGACCAACTGTAAACTTAAAAGGCTATTGATATTGAATAATAATCGGTCACTTTATATCGGTTATAACATTACGTTTTACTGGTTTCGAAAGAAAGGTGTAAAATAACATTCTCTTTTTACACAACTCCACACTAAAAATAACACGATAAAACAATTGTTTGAACATAAACAGTTTTCCTCTTATTCAAAATTAAGCACACATACGATACAGACGTATTGAAAACTTTGTTTTTATTTTAAAGTTTACATGTTTATGCATACAAAATAAATACGAATAAATTTTTCACATTTTTTAAGCAAATATTTTACAACAAGGCAAAAATAACACAGTTATACATCTATATATACAATAAATCTGTAGAAAAGTCGTGTCTGTAATTCTAAAATTTCCTGGAAAACATGTCCTGGGGATTTAATAAGGATTTTAAGCAAGGAAGTCAAATAAGTGGTTTTTAGAATTTTTGTCCATCTGTCTGTCTGTCTGTGTATTCAAGATTCACGCAAAAATTACTAGAAGGTTTTCCATGAAATTTTGTATGTAGGTAGTTAGTTAAAAACCCGGGCAACTTATAGTCTACGTTTATATGTTTAAATAATTATTTTGTTTAATGATTAGAAAATACTAACTTTCATTATAAGTTCTTTCGATATTTTATTTTAATAGTGTTATAATTTAAATAGATAATAGTGACATATATCATAAATATGATAACTGAGATGGTCTTTAGAATAATTTATTTTAATTTAATTTATTTTAATTTTTCTACCAGCCAACATACATAATAATAATAAAAAACATAAAACTCACACACACACACACACACACACACACACAAATACCAAAAACAAACCAAAAACACAATATCAAAAAAACATAATAATAATAAAAAACATAAAACTCACACACACACACACACACACACACACACACACACACACACACACACACACACACACACACACACACAAATACGTATAGGTCATATCATATATTTTATATAAATTAAGATTATTTATTTATTTTTGTGTCAGATGAGCATAAGTAATGTTCTTTTATTTTTGTTTTAAAAATTCCACAGAACAGAGGATTTTTTTATTACTTTATATCACATTTTTTTATAGCAGAGGGGGCAAAACGAGCATGCGGCTCACCTGATGGTAAGTGCCTACCGCCGCCCATAAACAACTGCAACACCAGGGAAATTGCAGATGCGTTGCCGGCCTTTTAAAAAAGAGTAGGTTCTTGAAGGTCCTTAAGTCGTATCGGTCCGGAAAAATCTCTGGTGGTAGTCGATTCCACAAGGAAGTTGTGCGAGGAAGAAAACTTCTTCTAAATCACACAGTGGTCGACCGCTAATCATCCAGATGGTATGGATGGTATCGCGAGTTTTGTCGCGATGTGCGATGGTGAAATTGGGCGGCTGGAATTAGTCCGAACAATTCCTCAGAGCACTCCCCGTGGTAGATGCGATAAAATACGCAAAGATATATACATATCGTAAAATGTTTCATTATTCACCGCTAGTGGCGTTGATAGCGCATTTTTAACAGAAATCGATTTTTACAGAAGCTACATCACTTTGTGCCAAATTTATATAACATATAATTGTTAGCGGTTTTGGGGTGGCCGAGGGTCACCCTTGCCGTACCTCAATCTACTGTCCCTGACATTACTAGATGATTGCTTTCGTATGATACAGCCAACAAAAAGGATAAATCAACAAACATCTACTATAATCTATTCATGAAATGGTTGCGATTCATGAAATGGTCGGGTGCTTCATGGTATGACCAATTCTACGATCTGGGCACGACATAAATACTTTAGAATTTTCGCTTTTATAGTTTTAAACCAATAATGGCACCATCTGCTTACTGCTAAACAAACTAATAATAAGTAACTGATAAAATTAAATAGAGTTTTACTGAATACTTATTCTTGCAGCATCAAATATTGTTAGACTTAGAATATCTAGACCGTTTGCCATTATCGGGATAATTTACCTTAATTGACATCTTAAACGATCATCTAAACTGTTATATTTGATTAGAAAAGCTCTTTAGTTGAATATATTGGGTATCTATCAGCGTAGCAATAATTTCACCAACTTAATTCGGTATCAAGTTATCCGATGTAAGTAATTAAAAATTAAGTGCACTGTGGAATTTTATCTGTATTTGATGGAGTAGTTCGTGACATCGTAGGATGACTAAATAATAGGTGACTAATAATAGACCACATATATTACTAAATATATTATGTGGTTCACGATCGTGCAGAAGTTTATTTTTAGTTTTTATTAATTTTATTGAAACAAATACGCGAGCCCTGTAGCCCGTCGTAAAATTTTAATGCGCGGGAGCAAAACGTGTAGATACGATTCCCAGAATCGCAATTATATGAAATTTTGTGTGCTGTTTTACCACGTTTTTGGTGGTAAAATGGTAAAGAATAACTTCGTTGGGAAACCTAGATTTCTAAGTAGTTAAAAAAACGTCGTGAAAACCGCTAATATGCGTTGGAGCATTGCTGTGGACTCTTCTCTAGCCACAAAACATGTAAGCTACTACTGTACTCCTTTTACTTTTAATGAGATATAACGCAGTTTGCCATTTATTAAGATAGCTTACATATTTTCAGTCTTATTAAGATTTTTGTGACAGACACGGTTTTATAGCTCACATGAGTATATGTTAATGATCACGCCCTTGAAAGTACTGTAAATATTAAAGGAAATTTTATTTTAACACAGGTTTTTTTCAGCCGGTAATCGAACCGATCCAAACATAAATTTCTCAGTACGTAAGCAATCCAAATTCGATCTTCGCCGACAGCACTAAAATTTGAATTGTAATTTTGAAGTGTCTATTTACCACGTTCTCCATGATAAAAGAAACCATCGCGAGGAAACTTGCATATCTGAGAAGTTAAAAAAATATGTCGGAAAATATTTTTAAATATGATTATCCCATGCCAACACGATATAAGGTAGTGGTTTCTTTTTCTCCGCCACTACATGGCGAATATATTTCTACTCCCGTTCATGAATACTTCTTATCATGTTCACCGTGAAAATAACTACATTTACAAAATCTTATCTTCGAAATAAAAGTCTTAAAGGCTACTCGAACGTAAAAAATATCAGCATCTATTTTATTTTGCCAATAAATATTCATTGGGACCAATGATTTACATGTCGTAAATATTATGCCGTAAATTAATAGAAGGCTATGTAATTCAACATTATTTTGTCAAAGCCAAATTAACTTTGATTATGAATAAATGTAAAGAGTAAAGAGTAAATAACGCAATTCTAATTATAAGACAAATTATGAAGGGATAATGTCTTCCAGACCGAATTTCGGTTACGACGGCTGGTCTAAACGGAGGCTAGCCATCTGCGCAGGACGGGATTATAGTGCCCAAGTGTATGCGCAAACACAGGTGCACTCCCTATACCCTCACTCTCATATTCCGATGAGGCGGTAATCCAACACGACCAGAGAGAAATCAGGCGCAAGACCAACGGCTTTTCGGCGTATAATTTTATTATTTATTTTATTTGTCAAATTAATATAGTGTTACGAATGGGGGTAAGAAAATAAAAGAAAATGTGAAGAAGTGAGGGTAGAATTGTAATCTTTCCCCCGTTATCTAGCAGTATAAAGTATCGCGCAGGCGACTAAGGGCATCAGTCGGTAATTCTACGAGTCTCACTGTCGTTACTATTCCCGTTGGGTATTGTACTAGTGTAGGCTAGGAAGATCGTGTTGCTGAGAGGCTACCCTGTGTTACATTAGATGGTGTTGCTGTTGGTTTGCATACTTTGTTGTTATCATGTAATTGGGTCCTTCACGTTACACCGGTGTGTGTTTGTGACGGGAACACGTTACGGTTGGTCGAACTGTATTGTTGCTGATAATGATTGGTTGCGTGGGTAGGAGAGCAAGTTGAGCATATATATGCTCTCACACCTTTATTGTTTTTAACAATTGGCATTCAGAATGGTTTCTGATGGTAAGGCGTGCTTGTTACTAAGTAGTATTCTTTTTATTTAAATAATTTTGAGAATAATTTCTAACATCATAAGTGGAATAATTTCTTACAATAGTAATTATTAAAGGCCTCAGCTATTTTCATAGGTCCAGTTATTATAGAGTTATTTGTTTAATTAAGTCAATATGTTTATCTGCTGCTATATGCCCTAGTTCATTCTTAATAATTTCCCAGGTTGATTTTACAATATTTTTACTATTTAGTATAAATTTATTATTACTATGAATGAGTGGGAACCCCTGGGATATTGTTAATTATGTAACATACATTATTGTGTAGGCTGTTTTTTTTTAAAGCCCCGCTGGGTTTCTTTCTGGTTCTTCATAGGACAGAAGGTTTTTCCGCACCAGTGGTAATTAAACAAAAGAGTGACTTTCAATAACTATTATTTTTAATCTTTATGGAATAAAAAAATTGTTTCTGTTGCTTTACCATTTTTGGCTGCTTCACCACTTACTCTAAGAGATATAGTAATCGTTCCCGGCTTAGCACGGCTAAAAAAAACCGACCGCCTAACAACTGAATCAGGGGTTGAGATTTCTACAAGCATCAATACTGGGTGCTTCATTAAGTCCAGGGCCAAAGCAGCCACAATACAAATGGTTAAAATTAAAAAAAAAATTGTACAACCGACTTCGATATAAATAAAATGAGAACATCGTCAATGTAGTCGAAGTCCATTAAATACGCATTATTAAGGATAACTCAAAAACAGATCTTGATCAAATTTATATGGGAACATATGAGAAGCACAGGTTAGGTATATATCTGATTTTCTCCATTATTCTGTCTTCATCCAGCAGTGTACATTTAAAAGCTAATGGACAGACGTATGAATGAATGGAAAAAGATGGGCAACAATTACAGGTCATTAAGCATTCCAACTAAATAAAGAACGCTCATCGTAATAATAGTAAATCAGCTGACGTCGAATGACGCAGTTCATCCTATCGTAATAACGTTGCTGAGCTCCAAGAAAGCGTAAAAAGTAATTTCCATTATGCATAGAGGAATAAACTGGAAATTATTACGAGTATTTAACGTATATTAAGTGTGAAAACCCTTTTTGTGTAAAATTGCAAACAAAGTTTTATTCGTAACGTCTTATAACTTATAGTTCATGAGATAATTATCAATAACTGCTTATTTCATTAGCTTTTCAATTTCAAATAAATCCTGCATGTTTTTCAAATAAGACTTAGCCTAGATCGCTCCTGGCATTGCTCTCTATCTGTTCGTGAAGTTCCATCTTAGGATCTATTAATATGGCGTTATTTTAATTTAAAATATGGTAAGTGGCGGTGTAAGAATATCCACTAACCCATATCATCCTGTGGGAGTCATAAGTGGCGACAGAGGGAAACAAATTCAGAGATAGGCAGCAGCGTCTTCCTAATAACGACTAATAATAAAAAACTACAGTTGCCAACCCGCTTGCCAAGCGTGGCAACGATTCAACGAGACGAAGCGATCTATAGGGTTGGCCTATGTTCAACAATGGGCTTTCTTGATAATAGGCTTAATAAGTGAGTTCGCGGTTTGACCGCTATAACGACTAAAAATGGCCCCAAATAGGAAGATCGTAACTGAAGGACTTATTTTCAAATCAGACTTATAGGGAGTGGTATTCAAATAAGATTAAAATAACTTTTCGATTTTGAAAATAATACAATTTACATCAAATCATTCACATGCCATGGTACAAAGATGATCATAGTTGACTATCTATCTATATATTCCCGGCAGTGCAACACGAAGATATACATATATGACCGTAACGAACCTTCATATAAACCATCACTGCCCTAAATTATCCTGAGGTCACCCGCGTAAACGTACGTACGAGGGTTAATGATTGTATGAATCACAGATATCGGAAAGAGGTATGAATACTTTGAATAAGATCTACAATAACTACTAATTAAAAAATAAATGAAAGCAGTAAGTAAGTAAGAAAGATCCTCCCTGCCTTTCCCGCAAATGAAGGAGTAAAGCTATAGTAGTAATGCATACAAGTCGTTTTCTTCATAAAATGTTTATTTTCAACAGTTTATAATAACATTACAAAGTTATAATGCAGCTAGTTTTAGGTCATTTTCTATGGAGTTGTAACGAAATTTTTACTAATCTATAAGTTGGTCGACTATTACTCGTTAACTTGTTAATTCTACTTAACTGTAATAGTTTTCCTTTTACCTTCATTATACTATATACTACTATCTTGTATACTTTTCACATGTCCAGAAACAGCGGTTTAGCGGTACCATTTTAAAGCTAAACATTTCGCAAACGGACCCCTGAATCGAAAAGGTGTTGTTCCAACAGTGTTTTTGAAAGACCTATCCAACGATACCGTACATGATGGAATAGACGGGTAAAATAATTTAAAATTAAAAATTTTGTACAACCGACTTCAATATAAATGATTAAGAATAATTCAAAAACTATTGGTCAAACCTTGATCAAATTTATATGGGACCACATCAGAATCACCAGTTTTCAAATAAAAAAAAGAATCATCGAAATCGGTTTACCCAGAAAAGAGTTATGAGGTAACACACATAAAAAAAAGAAAAGAAAAAACATACAGTCCAATTGAGTACTTCCTCCTTTTTGAAGTCGGTAGAAAAAATCATCCTCCATTTACTTGCATGGGAAGTACCGAAACTAAAAATGTTTTTTAAGATTTTATTTCACAGTTTTCTAGGCGTGATTAATATCTATAACTATGCCAAATTACAGATTTGTAGCACGTCCTCTTTCTAAGGTCTCTGAGCAAAACCGCGGACGTCCGTCCGCGGACGGACGGACGCATGGACATGCTAAAACTATAAGGGTTCCTTGTTGTGTAACTACGGAACCCTAAAAACGAGTTTCAGTGAGTGGAAATGTCGATCTAAATTTTAATTAAATTACGCTCCAGGCGTAACAAAATTACACTAACTCGAAGCATACCAAAGTAGTTACAATTTGCATATTAAATAGTATTTGAGGTTCCTACATAAGTAGTGCACTTAAATTTACCAGCGTATTAAACCTTGTACAGCATTAATAAACATGCACATTTATGGTAGCTTAAAACGCTTCGAGAATTAAAGTTTATTTTATTTTATTTTTATTTAGTTATTTATTAAAACTCTTCACATGTCCACTGCCGAACATTGGACTCCTCCATGGAATGCCACAAAGCAATGTCTTGAATCACTTGAATTTATCTACTGCCTGCATGACTTACTAGGTACACGTACTGGTTGATATATGTTGTCAGGTCGATTGGTCGAATGTAGCAACTGATCCTCTGTCGGAGATTCTAAGCCTATCATGCATTACACTGATCGCCATTGAAGCCAGGAATAGCGGCATCGCCAGGGAATATACGCCGTTTTTTGTTACCGTTGCTCATGGGGGCTTATTGTTTTTTTTATAGCTATCACGCTGAGCAGGCGGATTGGTGAGATACGCGAGGCTATTGTAATTTAAAAAAAAATCCTAATTTCAATAGAGAAGGATGCTGGGTTTACCACCTGCTTGGAATCCTGTAATTAATAAAATTAAAACTAAGCCCAAGCATACCACTGCAAGATTTCAAGACTCAGTGGAGTGTTCCCCAACATATGGAAATACTCTTTAATAACGCCTATCCCAAAAAATAATAACAAAGATATAGTAACGGAGTATAGACCTATCTGGAAATTATGTGTCTTGGGGAAGGTCCTTGAGAAAATTATTACTACTTACTAATCGCTCTTTGCTAGTCAACATATAATTATCCCAACAACAACATGGATTTTTCAAGGGCAGGAGTGTTGATGCGAATATGATAACTTTCACGGAATATTTGCGAAGAGCCATGGATGACAATCTACAAGTGGATGTCGTGTACACTGATTTCTCTAAAGCCTTTGACAAAATTAACCACAGTTTACTAATAGCAAAGCTCGCAAAGGCAGGTGTACATGGCAACCTTCTTAGATGGATTGAATCGTACATAAAAAATAGAAGTCAAACTGTTTATATTAAGGGATTCACTTCAAAATTGCTATCTGTATCTTCAGGTGTTCCTCAAGGATCTCATCTTGGCCCGCTCCTGTATTCCTTGTATATTAATGATAAAGATTAGACAAACATTAAATAAGAGTCAATATCTTCTTCACGCTGATGATGCCAAAACATTTATCTTTTAACTCTCATATAGACCATATTATAAGTAAAGCTTTTCGAAGTTTGAGTTTTATTTTAAAGAATAACAAAACCGTTTAATAAGGGTATTTATTACTCTCAAATTGTTATACTTTTCTTTTGTACGAATCACTTATATATTGAGAGAATAGAAAAAGTACAAAAAAGATTTTGAAATCCTCTAACTATCGTTATAGTATTGAGAACGAAATAATCTATAATAATGAAGCTTTGTGCAGGCACAAAATGCTAAGTCTTTTTAACAGACGTAAAATGTTTGACATTATTCTTCTACATTCTATATAATCTAAATTCATTAATTGTTGGCGACGCGCCTATAAAAATTGTTTACTCAAATTCATGTGATAAGCAACAATAAAATTTTAGACTCGAAAGACTGCTAGTTAATTATGACAGGCACTTAATTCATGTTAGAAGCAAATATATTCAATAAAACGTCGAACGAAAAGTCCGGAGTTCGATTCCCCGGTTGTGCGAATTTGCTTTTTGTTTTTATTTTGTATTAATTTAGAGTCATGTATTACATGGCAATCAGCTGTGCAATACGAATAGAAGTATTATGTTAAATTAAATGTTTATTTTTAAAGGGAAATATATTTAGCACTTGAGATTAATTTTGTTGTGTGATAACAGATAAGAAACATTGTAACTGATAAGTATATTGTATGTAAACCGTAGTGTTTCATAATGAACAGAGATAGATGTTGTTTAGACAAGGAAAACATTAGCCTCCTTTTTTTTTGCGCCCAATGCAAGGACACCCTCCGGAAGCGGGGGAGGGAGGTGAAGAATGCTCATAGCATACATAACACGCAGCCGGCTGCGTGGTTATGTGGGACTCACTTTGAAGAAGTGCCTACCCACTAAACACCACAAACGGCTTTAGCCATAGTGGCCTTTCTGCCGAAATTTTATGCGACCCCCTTAAGGGATAAGGGGGCGCAGGCGGCGAGTAGCCGCTGAGAGTTGCGCCTAATTAAGGCATATTATACATTAGAAGAAGGCTCAGCCTGAGCCGCCAAGAGGCAGTCCAGGTCAGCCGAAAGCTGGTTTGGGGGGTCCGAGAGAGAGTTTCTAGGTCTGCGGACTCGATAGCGAGAGGGAAGTGGGGCTACATAGGAAGCTGCCTCACGAATGAGATGGTTAGAGTGGGAATCTGAGGCTTTGAAGAAGTTCTCAGAGAGTGTTTTTAGTGTGCTTTTCTTTATTTTTATAAAATTACGATACGATTTTCCGAGATCAAATAAGATCGATTCAATGCAATATGATTAAATCGTGAATCTATTCACGATGATCCGATCCATTACGATCCAGAAGATCGATTCAAAACAAAAAATCGGGCATCCCTACTTGGAACACGATAATGAGGCACGCACCCATCGTCTTTTTGCATTTCTTACCAGATCGTCACTCCGTCTAATTCATTAATAGGTTTAATATGAAAATATTATAATAATCATGTAAGTATGTCCATCATCATAATTTTAAAAAGCAATAACCCAAATTAATAAAACATATGGTTTTTGTCTATCTTACCGTTACAGCCTAATAAAGTCCATTGTTGAACATAGGCCGCCCCTATAGATCGCTTCGTCTCGTAGAATCGTTGCCACGCTTGGCAAGCGGGTTGGCAACTGCAGTTTTTTATTATAAGTCTTTATTAGGAAGACGCTGCTGCCTATCTCTGAATTTGTTTCCCTCTGTCGCCACTTATGACTCCCACAGGATAATATGGGTTAGTGGATATTCTTACACCGCCACTTACCATATTTTAAATTAAAATAACGCCATATTAATAGATCCTAAGATGGAACTTCACGAACAGATAGAGAGCAATGCCAGGAGCGATCTAGGCTAAGTCTTATTTGAAAACATGCAGGATTTATTTGAAATTGAAAAGCTAATGAAATAAGCAGTTATTGATAATTATCTCATGAACTATAAGTTATAAGACGTTACGAATAAAACTTTGATTGCAATTTTACACAAAAGGGTTTTCACACTTAATATACGTTAAATACTCGTAATAATTTCAGTTTATTCTCTATGCATAATGGAAATTACTTTTACGCTTTCTTGAGCTCAGCAACGTTATTACGATAGGATGAACTGCGTCATTCGACGTCAGCTGATTTACTATTATTACGATGAGCGTTCTTTATTTAGTTGGAATGCTTAATGACCTGTAATTGTTGTCCATCTTTTCCATTCATTCATACGTCTGTCCATTAGCCTTTAAATGTACACTGCTGGATGAAGACAGAATAATGGAGAAAATCAGATATATACCTAACCTGTGCTTCTCATATGTTCCCATATAAATTTGATCAAGATCTGTTTTGAGTTATCCTTAATAATGCGTATTTAATGGACTTCGACTACATTGACGATGTTCTCATTTTATTTATATCGAAGTCGGTTGTACAATTTTTTTAATTTTAACCATTTGTATTGTGGCTGCTTTGGCCCTGGACTTAATGAAGCACCCAGTATTGATGCTTGTAGAAATCTCAACCCTGATTCAGTTGTTAGGCGGTCGGTTTTTAGCCGTGCTAAGTGGAACGATTACTATATCTCTTAGAGTAAGTGGTGAAGCAGCCAAAATGGTAAAGCAACAGAAACAATTTTTTATTCCATAAAGATTAAAAATAATAGTTATTGAAAGTCACTTTGTTTAATTACCACTGGTGCGGAAAAACCTTCTGTCCTATGAAGAACCAGAAAGAAAACAGCCTACACAATAATGTATGTTACATAATTAACAATATCCCAGGGGTTCCCACTCATTCATAGTAATAATAAATTTATACTAAATAGTAAAAATATTGTAAAATCAACCTGGGAAATTATTAAGAATGAACTATGTATATATAGCAGCAGATAAACATATTGACTTAATTAAACAAATAACTCTATAATAACTGGACCTATGAAAATAGCTGAGGCCTTTAATAATTACTATTGTAAGAAATTATTCCACTTATGATGTTAGAAATTATTCTCAAAATTATTTAAATAAAAAGAATACTACTTAGTAACAAGCACGCCTTACCATCAGAAACCATTCTGAATGCCAATTGTTAAAAACAATAAAGGTGTGAGAGCATATGCTCAACTTGCTCTCCTGCCCACGCAACCAATCATTAACAGCAACAATACAGTTCGACCAACCGTAACGTGTTCCCGTCACAAACACACACCGGTGTAACGTGAAGGACCCAATTACATGATAACAACAAAGTATGCAAACCAACAGCAACACCATCTAATTTCACACAGGGCAGCTTCTCAGCAACACGATCTTCCTAGCCTACACTAGTACAATACCCAACGGGAATAGTAACGACAGTGAGACTCGTAGAATTACCGACTGATGCCCCTTAGTCGCCTGCGCGATACTTTATACTGCTAGATAACGGGGGGAAAATTACAATTCTACCCTCACTTCTTCACATTTTCTTTTATTTTCTTACCCCCATTCCTAACACTATATTAATTTGACAAATAAAATAAATAATAAAATTATACGCCGAAAAGCTGTTGGTCTTGCGCCTGATTTCTCTCTAGTCGTGTTGGATTACCGCCTCATCGGAATATGAGAGTGAGGGTATAGGGAGTGCACCTGTGTTTGCGCATACACTCTAGCACTATAATCCCGTCCTGCGCAGATGGCTAGCCTCCGTTTAGACCAGCCGTCGTAACCGAAATTCGGTCTGGAAGACATTATCCTTCATAAATTGTCTTATAATTAGAATTGGTTATTTACTTTTTACTTTTACATTTATTCATAATCAAAGTTAATTTGGCTTTGACAAAATAATGTTGAATTACATAGCCTTCTATTAATTTACGGCATAATATTTACGACATGTAAATCATTGGTCCCAATGAATATTTATTGGCAAAATAAAATAGATGCTGATATTTTTACGTTCGAGTAGCCTTTAAGACTTTTATTTCGAAGATAAGATTTTGTAAATGTAGTTATTTTCACGGTGAACATGATAAGAAGTATTCATGAACGGAGTAGAAATATATTCGCCATGTAGTAGCGGAGAAAAAGAAACCACTACCTTATATCGTGTTGGCATGGGATAATCATATTTAAAATATTTTCCGACATTTTTTAACTTCTCAGATATGCAAGTTTCTCGCGATTTTTTTATCATGGAGAACGTGGTAAATAGACACTTCAAAATTACAATTCAAATTTTAGTGCTGTCGGCAAGATCGAATTTGGATTGCTTACGTACTGAGAAATTTATGTTTGGATCGGTTCGATTACCGGCTGAAAAAAACCTGTGTTAAAATAAAATTTCTTAATATTTACAGTACTTTTCAAGGGCGTGATCATTAACATATACTCATGTGAGCTATAAAACCGTGTCTGTCACAAAATCTTAATAAGACTGAAAATATGTAAGCTATCTTAATAAATGGCAAACTGCGTTATATCTCATTAAAAGTAAAAGGAGTACAGTAGTAGCTTACATGTTTTGTGGCTAGAGAAGAGTCCACAGCAATGCTCCAACGCATATTAGCGGTTTTCACGACGTTTTTTAACTACTTAGAAATCTAGGTTTCAACGAAGTTATTCTTTACCATTTACCACCAAAACGTGGTAAAACAGCACACAAAATTTCATATAATTGCGATTCTGGGAATCGTATCTACACGTTTTGCTCCTCGCATTAAAATTTTACGACGGGCCACAGGCTCGCGTATTTGTTTCAATAAAATTAATAAAACTAAAAATAAACTTCTGACGATCGTGAACCAAATATATTTAGTAATATATGTGGTCTATTATTAGTCACCTATTATTTAGTCATCCTACGATGTCACGAACTACTCCATCAAATACAGATAAAATTCCACAGTGCACTTAATTTTAATTACTTACATCGGATAACTTGATACCGAATTAAGTTGGTGAAATTATTGCTACGCTGATAGATACCCAATATATTCAACTAAAGAGCTTTTCTAATCAAATATAACAGTTTAGATGATCGTTTAAGATGTCAATTAGGCAATTATCCCGATAATGGCAAACGGTCTAGATATTCTAAGTTCTAACAATATTTGATGCTGCAAGAATAAGTATTCAGTAAAACTCTATTTAATTTTATCAGTTACTTATTATTAGTTTGTTTAGCAGTGCAGATGGTGCCATTATTGGTTTAAAGCTATAAAAGCGAAAATTCTAAAGTATTTATGTCGTGCCCAGATCGTAGAATTGGTCATACCGTGAAGCACCCGACCATTTCATGAATCGCAACCTTTTCATGAATAGGTTATAGTAGATGTTTGTTGATTTATCCTTTTTGTTGGCTGTATCATACGAAAGTAATCATCTAGTAATGTCAGGGACAGTAGATTGAGTTACGGCAGGGGTAACCCTTGGGCCAACCCAAAACCGCTAACAATTATATGTTATATAAATTTGGCACAAAGTGATGTAGCTTCTGTAAAAATCGATTTCTGTTAAAAATGCGCTATCAACGCCACTAGCGGTGAATAATGAAACATTTTACGATATGTATATATCTTTGCGTATTTTATCGCATCTACCACGGGAAGTGCTCTGAGGAATTGTTCGGACTAATTCCAGCCGCCCAATTTCACCATCGCACATCGCGACAAACTCGCGATACCATCCATACCATCTGGATGATTAGCGGTCGACCACTGTGTGATTTAGAAAACGAGTGTATTTAATTCTGATAATAATTCTCAGGGTATTCTAAGATCTGAGTTTATTCTTTTTACCACGTTTTTATTAAGTCACTTTCTTGTTTGTCTGCAGTTCCGGGTAGAATTTAGTAATTGATTTTGAACTAACTTCCCGATGAGCTGAAAACTAGAAATTCTGAATATAGCTCAAATTCCGATGACAATGCAAGAATATAATAAAAAAAACGTGATAAAAAATATTTACCACTTTTCACAATTTTGATTGTCAATCGCAGTACTCGACATGTCGCAATATTGGTATATTCTGGCAATCGTAGCCATTTATAAGAGAAAAGTAAAGTTACATCCTTTATTGTTTGTCCCACTGCGGGGCCTACTTTAATTTTTGAGAGCCCTCGAATATTTGCCTTAGTTGCCACGCTTGGTAGGTGGGTTGACAACCACAGTTTTTTGAAGTGAAAACTTCTTTAGCATCGTTGTGATTTGAAACTAAACTGAGACAAATTTATAAATCAATAAGATAGGCCTACGAGAAAATGAGATAGAGTCTATTACTAATATAATAAAGCAGAAGAGGTTTTTTGTTTGTTTAAACACGCTAATCTCCGGAACTACCAGTCCAATTTGATAAATTCGTTTTGTATATGATAGCCAGATTCACGAGGATTAATATAGGCTACACCTCTTAGCCTTGACCCTTTCTATGTCCCATGAATCATATATGAATATTTCGATTGTTTAACTATTGTGTCCGTTTCGCGAACAGGGAACCTATTAAATATTGATTTTTGCAAGTCGGACGAAAAAGCGCCCCCGAACTGCTTTATCCGCGTGCGCTGGCGTAATGGTTAGAATACGTAAATACTAAGTTCTACAAAAATATAGATCTATCTTCCATCTATAAAAAAAAGTCCGTGATACCATAGGCCTATTTCTTATACATAAGCCACAATAAGGTATTTTGTGACAAAAAAATATTGAAAATTAAAAAGTGACTTTTGAGCGTTGTTATTATTAGGCATGGAAGATTAATCCTTACAAATGAAAGTTACTTCATCATAAAAAATTTTTTATGAAGATAAACTTTGCTCTATTTAGCATGTTATTTGGACGCATTGTTTAAGAGATAATGAAAAATTAAAATAATTCAACTCTCAGCTCGGCCACAGAATAAATAATAGTACTACGAAGCTCAGCGCGCGAACCACGCCTAGCCACCCGATGAGAACCGAGAGAAACCAGCAGTGAATGCCTCTATAAGTGAGGTGTCTTGTCGCGCAGCTCAGAGCGTGATATACGCGGGTGATATCGCGGGAACAGCTAGTTCAGTATAGTGTTTCTTATTATCTCGGCCCTCTCTGTGTACTGTGCTTTAAAGATGGTTAGTATAAATTTTAGCTGTTAAAATAAAGAATTAAAAATTACAAATTTATAATCAAATAAATAAAACTACTTGTATTGAATAAAAGTATCATATACAAACCATTCTTTACAATTCACAATTTTATATCTTACCGATTTATATTAAATTAGTCGTGTTGAGGCCATCTAGTGTTTAATTTACGGACCACCTTGAGAGTCAATCAATCTTTGTTCTTTAAAATGAAGTAGACTTCGCAATTACAAAGCAATTTTAGTCGAAAGAAAATATTCTTTTGATATAATACACTAAAATTTAGGCTTTATATGTCTAGAAATAAGGGTTGTATCATTTATTTGCTATAAAATTAAACTTATATCTTACATTTTATGCCGCACTCGTGGTTGCAAATTGTCAATTTAAATAAATCATTTGCTGTGGAATGTTTTTGTTTTATTTCATTTAATTTGAAGGTTTCACTTATTATGAAAAGTCAGAATGTGTCAAAAAAGGCACGTATGGCAATTCATAATGCTGTGCACAGAACACAATTACTCTCTACCAAGAGATGCTGTGTCAGTCCCTACTTAAATGTATGGTAGAATAAATGCTGTAGAAATGCGGTCATTAAGGAGTATGCTAGGGATGAATCTGAATGACAGGGTGAGAAATTGTGTGATAATAGAAAAGTATGGTGAGCAAGATGACGTTGTGACCAGGATTAAGAAAGGAATGTTTCGGTGGTTTGGTCATGTAGGAAGAATGAACGAGGAAAGAGTGACAAAGCAAATTTATGTTACAGAAGCGAACGCCAGAGTCGGGAAGGGACGCCCTAGACGAAGGTTTATCGACCAAATTGGCGTTATATTGAATATGGGCCAGATTAGGAGTACCCTTAATCGACGAGCGTGTATTCTTAGATATATGGATGTAAAGGAGGCGAGAGAGGTGTGTCAGGATCGTGCTAAATGGAAGTCCGTAGTCTCTGCCTACTCCTCTGGGTGACAGGCGTGAGTGTTTATGTTATGTTTCACTTCTACCGTGTATAAACTTCACACATGTTTTAATTTTAATTTTAGTAGTTATTGCAAAAGCGCTGCTCCCTATCTCTTGGTTTGTTTCCCTCTGTCGCTTCTTATGACACCCAAGGGACTATATATGTGGTAGTGGATATTGTTACACCGCCACTACATGGTCATAAAAAAAATTTAATTAGAAAAAGTTATGCTGATGTTTACAAGAGAAGTATTTAGAAGCAACAAAATATTATTAAAACGCCGTTTGAATGAATAAAAATCACGTCTGTGAACTACAAATGTAGTAAATAACCTTATTTGTTTCGATAATTATTTGCTGTTTGGAAGTCAATTGAATGAACAAATAGAGCCAATTAACAGTCATAATTCGACAAATAAAGAGAACTATGTAAATAAATATGTTAAAATTTTTCAGCAAATAAATAAATGAAGCCAATAAAATCGAATGAAAAAGTGCAAAGTTAACATGTTAACGAGGTAGCTGGACTGTCATTTATCTACGTACAACGCCATATTTCATTTTTTATAACATTAATTTAACTTACACTAACATTTTTTATTTAGTAATTTTGAAATGGATATGTTATCACTCCAAAAACCATAAATCTTTTTTTATAGAATGAGATAGACAAATACACACAGTCGACTGACTCATGAGATCTTCCATAAATAATCAAAATATGGATTCCTTGGCACCCATGAGGACTAAGAATATCTCGTTACTTGTAATATAGGTCTCCGGTTCTGTACACTTACCTTAACTAAACACAGCAGCATTAAGCTGCTATTTTACGCTGGTATTCTGGTGAGGGCCCGATCCGATCGAGCCAACCCATTCGTGCTGCAAAGCATGGTTCTACCACGTACAAATTCTATGATTGCTTAAATATGGTACATAATAATATTATATCAAATTTGATTCATTTGATTTTTTTTTTTTAGGGCTGATACTATGGAAACAACTGCTCTTTGACTACTAGCGATAGAAGTTTCATAGAGGAAATCTGCTAAAATTTCATAAAAAAGTGTATTAAATAAAAAGTACATTTACAGCTTAAATATTATGTTCCACTGCCGGACACAGGTCTTCTTTCATTTCTGAGAGGGTTTCCGGGCAAGGAAGTGTTCACACTTCACTCACACTATGCGTATGAAATGTCACATGTCTTTGAAGTATTTTTTTAATTTCGCAGGCATACGGGTTCCTCAAGATGTTTTCAAGTTTTTGTAAAATAGCACTTAAATTGCACTTAATAATTTCATTGGTGCCGGTGGGGATCGAAACAAGGTTGCTCGCGTAATATGAAATTTACGGCGAGCGCTTAGTCTCTAGGCTATGACCGCAATTTTACTTACAATTCTACTTCTAAAGGTGTTGACTGTCACACAAGGGATCTATGACAGTAAACACCTGGCCGCCCAATTCTAGCACGTCAAGCAAGTTTTGCACGACAACAAGCTTCCTGCGCCTCCGTCACAATGACTGAGTGGAACAAGCCACAGTTGAGCGTGTGCCTGTACTGCCATATGTCGGAGGAGTCACAGATAAGATTGGCTACATCTTGAAGTGGGTTTCCATAAGAACATACTCCAACCGCAGAAGAAGATTGGTCAGTTCTTACCATCCGTCAAGTGTAATATCACTCTACAAGATGCAGGAGTGTACAAGCTTGATTGTAAATGTGGTCTCTCTTACATAGCACAAACAAAAAGATCCATAAAAACTCGCGTGAAAAAATAATATCGCTGATGTGTAGCACCAACACTCAGGAAAGTTGCAGTATGTCAACATGTTCAGAATCGTCCCAACCATAATATTATCAGATAGATTGATAGACCGCAAATACTCGCAAAAGAACAACGATTCCTACGAAGGATGATTCGCGAGGCTACTGAAATTAAACAATTATATAATTTCAAAAAAGGAGATGACTGGGTGCTACCATCTGCTTGGGATCCCCAAAAATAATAAAATTAAATCCAAACCCAAACATACTACTGCAAGACTTCAAGATACTTATATGTAAGCTTGTTCTGCGTAGATCAGACCAAAGATTAATAATTAAAACTTTAAGGTAACCTTCGTTAACTATGACACCGGAACGTCAAACACCTCCATCCTCCGCGTGGCGCGTGGTGTAAAGTTACAGAAACATTGGGAATTAAGAAAGTTAAAATTAAATGCAATAAAATCATTAGCCACGTATAATATAATATTAAAAAGCAAGTATATAAGCTGCTGCCCATCTCCTGATTTGTTTTCCTCTGTCGCCTCTTACGAGACCACGGGATGATGTAGTGTAGTGGATATTCTTACAACGCCACTACACGGTCCAAAAATATCAGTTGATATAATTTATCCAACAAAATTAACACTTTTCGATTTTTATCTTTTATTTTTTGAAAGATGTGGCCATTTGACTAGAAGCACTGCTATATTGAATTGACGTATTCTGCACTATAAAAGATTCACGATACTAGACTGTTTGTCAATATTTTTTTGCAAACTGTACAAATCATCAGTCATTTATCCCCATGTATATTATATTTTGTTATCATCATCATTACAGCCAATCACAAGTCCTCTGCTCAACATAGCCTCTCCCAAGGAAAGCCACAAATTACGGTCCTGATCCCCCTGCATCCATCGAATTCCTGTATGTCTTACCAGATTGTCACTCCGTCTAGTGGAGGGCCACCCAACACTTCGCTTACCAGTTGCCACTTGAGAACCTTTCTTCTCCATTAGTTGTCAGTCCTTCGATTAATGTGGCCGGCTCTTTGCCACTTCAGTTATTGGGCAAGCTTTCAGCGTACGGCTTATCCCCTGGCCTGATTGACTGGGTGAAGGAATTTCTCAGTGAACGATTGCTCCGAGTTGTCATCGATGGCTGTTCATCCTGTTCTATCACGACAAACGCCGGAGTTACCCAGGGGCCCGTTCTCTCCGCAACTCTCTTCCTGCTGCATATAAATGATCTGTTCATTCCCGGTATCTATGATATGCAGACGACAGCACAGTTGTGGAGCCAACCAAGTGCCCGGACCAGTCGGGATCAAATCCAGTCTGAACGAGAGGCTATGGTTGATTGTGTGAATCTCACACTACAGGCAGTCTTCAAATGGGGCGATGCAAATCTCATGAGATTCAACGCCTCCAAAACACAAGCGTGTCTTTTCACCGCTAAAAGGAGCCCGCTCACCCGGGCTCCTACTTTCCGGAATGTGTCCTTGGAGTACAATGACCGCCTTCAGTTCTTAGGGTTTGCATTTTCTCCGAACCTAAACTATGGGCGGTTCATTGAGTCCAGAGCCAAAGCAGCCGCAAGGAAACTTAATGTCCTTGCAAGGGTGCGGCGGTATTTCACGCCGGGGCAGTTTCTTACCTTAAAGCGCAATCCCGGTCGTGCATGGAGTACTGCTGTCACATATGGGCTGGTGCTGCAAAATGCCACCTTGGTTGGACTCAGTGGAGAGACGTGCTAAGAGGCTCATTGGTGACCTTGATTTGGTTGAAACCAATCTTGTCAGCCTCGAGCACAGGCGCAGAGTAGACAGCCTCTCGGTATTCTATAGGATGCATTTCGGTGAGTGTGCGCAGGAATTACACGCTTTAATTCCTTCCTCTCCTTTCCACCATCGTACGACCAGGCGGTTGGCGGGTCTTTACCCCTTTGTTGTCGATATTCTACGCATTAGAACCAAACGGTTTGCTGCGACTTTTGTAATGCGTACAGCAAATACAATCCGAATACAATCTGGGCGTCTTCAAGGCAAGAGTGAATATGATTTTGTTACGCTAAGACAGTACGATTTACCATCTAGAGCTGCATCACCACTTACTACCAGGTGGGATTGTGGTCAAGCACCGGCTTATAATAAGTGAAAAAAAAAGCTTACTGATCCGTTGAGCTGTATCGATTACTCTTGTTCTACTGCGGATATCCTCACATAATATTTACAATTAACACAAAATTTTGTATTATACATATTAAAAATATACATATTATTTTCGATACGGGCATTTATTGAAACAGAAAATCCTGAACTCAATACAAGATGAATCGTTCAAATAGCTCAAACTTTTCACAACATTCATCCTTTTTAGACTAGGAGCGAACAAAATATTGAAAACATGGATTTGGTTTCCACACAATGAAAACTGAAAAATATAGAATATATTTTTTTTACAAAAAATGTTTTTCATTTATACGTTGCATTATTTTAAAGTAAAGTATTTATGAGATTCATTAATTGCATCTCAGCATTTCATTAAACCCTGCGGACTCTCCGTCCGCATACCGGCCGTGGTGCTGCTCGACGAGGTGGGCAAGCTCTTTGAAAGAGTAATTGCAAACCGCCTCGCCGAGCACCTTGCGAGACAGGGCCGGATCTTGCGGAACACCAGTTTGGTTTCCGCAAGAGGCGCTCTACGGTGGACGCCATCATGCGCGTGAGCCCTCACGACGGGGATGCAGTGGCCAGGGGTTGTATTGGCGGTGTCTCTCGACATCGCCAACGCCTTCAACTCCATGCCCTGAGCTGCATTAGGAGGCACTCCGGTATCACCGGTGCCGACCTATCTCCGTCGTATAGTCGGGGACTATCTGACGGACAGGGCCGTCATCTACCCCGGTCGAAACGGTGAGTGGAACCGGCGAGAGATGTCGTGCGGTGTCCCACAGGGTTCGGTTCTGGGGCCGCCCCTGTGGAACATCGGTTACGACTGGGTGCTGCGCGCCGACCTCCTACCGGCGTCAGCGTAGTTTGCTACGCTGACGATACGCTGGTACTGGCACAGGGGGTCGTACGAGGCGGCGGCGGAAACTATGACACGCGGGGCTGCGATAGTCGTTGAGAGGATCCGGCAACTGGGTCTCGAGTAGCTCTGCACAAGTCCGAGGCCATGCACTTCCATGGTCTCGGAACAGGCCACCACTGGGATCCTCAGTGATGGTAGGAGGGTATCCGTCGGCGTCGAGTCGACGTTGAAGCACCTAGGACTCGTCCTCGACGGCCGATGGAACTTCGTTGAGCACTTCCGACGTTTGGCTCCCAAACTGGAACGGACCGGGCTGCCTTCAGGCGGCTCCTGCCGAACCTGGGGCTAAACGCTTCTGCCGGAGGCTCTACGCGGGATCGTGAGGTCCATGGCCTTTACGGGGCCCCGGTGTGGGCGCGTGGTTTGGCGCGGCTTGCCGTCCACCACTAAACGCGCCCCAAAGGGTGGTTGCCGTAAAGATGGTTCGCGGCTACCGCACGATCTCCGCGAGGCGGCGAGCCTCCTTGCTGGATTGCCGCCATGGGATCTGGAGGCGATAGTCCTCGCGCCTGCACGAATGGCGCGCGGAGGCACCATGCCGGGGAAACCCGCTGCCGCGGCAAGTCGTCGCGCAGCGACAGACTTCCGGCATGATCTCATGGCGACATGGAGAGAGCGACTGTCGCAACCCTGTGCTGGGCACGCCACTATAGCGGCGATAAGACCCTCTTTGAGGAGTGGCTTGAGAGACGCCACGGTGTCCTCACCTTCCGCCTGACGCAGGTCCTCACCGGACACGGTGTGTTCGGGAGGTTCCTGCACCGAATCGGGCGGAGGAAACGCCAGGTGCTCCCACTGCGAGGATCGACCGGAGGACACGGTGGAGCACACCGTGGAGGTGTGCCCTGCTTGGGCGGAGCACCGCCGTGTACTCGTAGCGGCGATAGGCGGCGGCGACTCGCGTCCGGCCCTGGTCGAAGCCATGGTCCGGAGCGAGACGGAATGGGATGCCGTCACCACCTTCTGCGAAGCAGTGATGCTAGCGAAGGAGGTGGCGGAGCGGGAGAAGGAAAGAGCAACAGCTTTCCTTCCCGGCCGCCGCGGAGACGCCCGGGCGTCGGGGCTACGTCGTGGCCCCTGACCACCGTAGGCGCGGACCGTGGACGGCGAGCAATGGTAGCTCGCCGTCCGTCCGTCTAACGACGACAGGCCGTGTCGACGGCGCGTTTTGTTCCACGCGCGCCTCAAAGAGCTGTCAGCAGCGTGAAGGGGCCCAAGGGCCGACGCCTGCCGGGGCTGCGGGCTGTTCGAAAGAGATACCGCGGCTCCGGAACGTAAGGGCACTGAAGGAACACGGATGGTTTTAGTCAGTAAAAGTTCGACACCCTTCCGCTCCACCCACAGCGAAGGCGTCATTAGATGATTTTCCATCCGCAAAAAAAAAAAAAAAGCATTTCATTAAAAGTAGTTAGTTACTTACATAAAAACTTTAAATATACTTCTTTAACTGGTGTAAGCCAGCTCGCATACTGAGAAATTTACAGCGTGCATTTAGTCCTAGAACTACTACGGCCTTTTTAGCTGCACTAAATTTAGAAAAGAAATAATGTTAACATAATAATGTGCACATGGCAACTATGGTAACAATAAATATGATATGATGTAATTATTTAAATTGAGATTTAATTTTGCAGCGTTTAGAACCAATACATTTAACAATTTTATTGAAATGTGTCTGTAATTCCAATATTTATTGAAAGAGTTAATTATTAGAAAAGTAAGTACGCACTTGAATGCATAAGTTATAGTTTTATGTAACTTCTGAGTTTACATAATCAATTTTTTAATTGGCACAAAAAATACTGAAGCCGACTTAGTGTATTTTTAGAATTTTTGTTATTTTTGCATTCACAGTTCACGCAAACACTAAAAGACGGATTTCCAAGAAATTTGGTCTCTGTAGATACTTAGTGAACCTAAACCTAGGTAACAAATGAGCTACTCGCAAAAAAGGAAAGAAAGGGTTATTATTTTCTCTTATTTTGAAGTTTTTATACGACTGCTGATGTCAATATAAGAAAACAAAGAAATTGTGTACTATATTATGTTATATAAATATGTATATAAAGACAAAAGTGGTATGTTTTTTTTCATTTTAGCTAATCTATAAATTAGAAGTGAGCGGCAGAGTCGGCAAGGAACAATGGATAATGGATCATATATGTTTAGATATAGAATGGGTAAGAAGTTGTGAAAGTTTATGCATACTATAAATTAATTAATTAATATACATAGCTTACAATATAGGTGATATGGTAGAAGCAAGCTGCAGCTGTGATATGGCTGTAGTTCGAATAGATAGGCATAAATGTAGAAGGACCACGTTCACACAATACCAGGGTAAAATTACAAATACAAATAGAGCAATTATGGTGTTGTGTTTCGTATGGTAACTGCAGAGAATTGGAGACCCCTATTTACTGATAGTGATGCATTGCAACTTTATTCTCAGGTGTGGTAAGTGTCTTGGGCCACAGTAACATAATTACAAAAACAAATTAATATAATTACAAAAACGATTATCGGTTCAGTTTTTTTATTTGTTCTTCTTGTATCTTACTTTTGGGGTGGCTGGAATCTACCTCCGAGCGGTCCACCCCGGGCAACGGCATCACTAGCTACTTTAACGTGTGGTGACGGCTGAAGATCCCATCATGCGTTGGTAGGCCTCGTAAGGGGCCACCTGGCTTGCTACCATCCTCCCGTCGGAATCAGGAGCGAAGCAGCTTGCTGCGTTCCGTCTGTGAGCGGGAGAACCAGTGCCTTCGGGGGACAGAAGGGCCATCAGTTGCGCCGCTCAAAACTAGTCTGGACTTCTGAGCAAAGCTATACAGGGTAACTTATTCTGGAGGGTAGCGGGATCCGAAGCTCGAACTTACCGTTGGCCGAATGCAGGTAGTTGGGGGCCCAAGTATCGCGCCAGCCACGTGCCAAGGGCCGCCCTGCCAACTCGCGAAAAATCCGGAAATGCTCCACCGTACCAGTTGGCGACTGGATGGGAGGACCCGGTGGCCATTTCGGGGGGTCTCTAAATGAGTTCCCCATCGGTTGACTAAGCTCTTGAGTCTTTAGTTGGTATATTGAGCGGCCCCTCGATTACTCAACTGTTTCCCCACAAAAACACCGAACGAAAATGAAAAAAACTAAAAAGAAGAATGTGGTTACTAAGAGGTGTGATTTTTTTATGCCACGCTGCCCAATGCGGACTTGAGATGACTTCGAAATATGATTTTTTTAATATCTTAGACATACTGGTTTCACGATGTTTTCGTTCACCGATAATAACGTGGAAATAACACGTTAAATTTAAAATTAAAGGTTATTATATTCCAATATTGGGGCATCGTAAAAGAGAGTCTATCTCTCGTTCAATGTGTGGTATGAACCCACCCTCCTCCGTCCAGTGTGTGTCGACAATGAAACATTATGGCTGCCGGTAGATGGTATAACTGTCTTGTTTACGCCAGGCGTTAAATACGACGACTGAAGACAAGGAGCGGTGTCAAAGGCTCGAAACGTCTGTTTTCGTCAATTCGCCTGCCGAGCGTGATGGTAAATTCAAATCCTCCCTACACGGGAGACGCCAATGCCCATCAGTGCACTTTTACATAATTAACTTTATATAAGGATTTACCTGTTGTTAATTCAGAAATGTATTTTTCTTTATTACATTCTAGCGACCGACCACCCCCCTCCCCTCCGGCATCACCTGGGTAGGATTTATTAATTTGGCTTATTTAGAGAACATTTATTTTATCACTTATTCGTTTTTAGGGTTCCGTACCCAAAGGGTAACCAACGGGACCCTATTACTAAGCCTACGCTGTCCATCCGTCCGTCTGTCTGTCATCGAGCTGTATCTCAAGATCCGTAACAGGTAGACAGTTGAAATTTTCACAGAATGTGTATTTCTGTAGCCGCTATAACAACAAAATTAAAATTAAAACTTATAGGGGGCTCTCATACTAGAAACGTGTATTACGATGGTACGGAACCCTTTATGCGCGATTCCGACTCGCACTTGGCCGGTTATTTTTAAATCTTTTGGTTCAAATAGAAAGAAAAAAATATTAAAATGGTTGTTTACTAGTTTGCAAATTACACCTGGAGTCTAAAAGAAGTTAGTTATTTCGATATTAAAACATCTTAATTGTATATATGTGTTTAGATTTATAGCAATAATATAGTAAGATTTCAAAAACCTTTTATTATTTTAAGACATAGATACTTACATGACATATGATAAAAACCAGGAAATAAAACGTTTCTAGTTTCACGTCATTAGTCGAGTTCACAATTAGAACACCTTAGGGACCCTTCACGTTCTTTATGATACCATTCAAAGAGCCCCCGGACTCCTTGTGTTGGTGTGTAATTAGGACGGAAAGGACATAGCCAAAATGTTCCACAAGCTGTACAAAAATAAAACTATTGTTATTAATTTAAATAAAACAAACAAAGAATTTTGAATAACTATTAACATTGCATAGCAGCTGTTGAAAAATGATCAAGTTTAAAAGTACTTAAAGTGATTTCTTCTGTTTGAAGTCACTCTAGTCTGTAGCATTAAAGTACCTTTAATGTGGCCATATAATATTAAAAAATATCAGAGTAGGGAAAAAACAATAACTAAACTCATAAAAATACTTTTTTTTTCTAATATGTTATTTATAGTCTCAATGACTTAATAGATCAAAATAATCATAATACACTGACGGATAGGATTTTATTTATTTATTTAATACAGCAACAGCTTAAACATGTAGCATAACATTGTGGAATATGATTATTTTACTTTAGTACTTGCAACACTGAATCCGTCCAATGTCAAAACAGTCAAAGTGTCAAACTTGGTTCACGCTACAATACAAACAATATAATATTATAATATATACAAAGAGATTTAAATATACTTAAATGTCTTTGAATATATATATAAATTTTCAAAGACTGGAAAAAACTGCTGTCCCTATTTTTTTATCCTAATTATCTGGGACAAATGTATACATATTAACCTATATAACACACATGAAATTATAACTTTATGAATATCTACATTGTGTAATTATGATAAATGTATTTAATGTATTTAGATAAATCGTGGTATCTCGGAGACCGAACGCTGGGTATAAATTTTCCGAGCAATCCCTAATTCGATTCTTTACAGCATCACTGAATTGATAATAATATATATTGCAAGTAGCGATTTACCCAGAAATATATAATGAAGATAAATATCGTGAGGGAAGCAGTATATCTGATAAACTAAAGAATATTTGGGTCGAATGAAGTCTAACGAAATGCTCAATGATAGATGTTGAATAGGACATATGAGTGCTTGGTGGAAGCACAACGGACACTTAATTGTCTGTCCGTAAACCCTCTTATAAGTCAGAAACATGTGCTCGGCAGTTAAGCAAACTTGGGAATCAATTTTACAGATAGTACAATATTATCGGTTTTTTATTAGAGAATAAGAATGATAAACGAGCACACAGTCCACCTGATAGTAAGTGGATGCCATGCTAGGATAATAAAGGATAATAAATACGAATATAGAGTACGACTTAGGGACCTTCAAGAAAAGAGCTTACTCTTTTTTAAAAGGCCGGTAACGTATCTGCAATTTCCCTGGCGATAGTCACTTACCATCAGGTGAGCCGTATGCTCGTTTGCCCCTCTCATACAATAAAAAAAACAAAAAAAACTGGCCATTGACTGATGATGCATTTGGATGCATTCCATGGTCACCTGCAACCAATTTCAAAGGAAGAATGCTACGAATGCGTTGTCCCACTTGTTCTCACATAATTTAAACCAGAACAAAGCATTATGCACTGCTACTTAGTGGCATATTGCGTAAGAGGGTGCCCTGACACTTAATTATGTTATTTCTTTTATGAAAACAAGTAAACAATATATTGTCTATATAAAATTAAAAAAACTGCTGTTTGCAAGCGTGGCAATTATGGCAAATATCTCTTTTATGCGGTAATCCTAGGGCGAGGCCTAAGTTCAGCAATGGACTTTGATAGGCTGAAACGGTAACAGTACCTCTTTATATATAAGTTACTATGTTAAGTCTTTTCATCTTTCACTTTATGGACCTTTCAATTAAAATTTCTTAATAAAATCAATTAGCTTTTTTATAACGTCAATACCAGGATGGATATGCATCATTTTTACATATAAGATTCTTCTGTTTATGTGTATGTGACTGAACTCCTCCTAAATAGATGGACCGTTTTTGATGAAATTTTATGTATGATTAAGTTGATTGGAGAATGGTTTAGATTTAGAATTGGTAGGTCTGACCTGGTCCTTGCTGGATTGCCGCCATGGGATCTGGAGGCGATAGTCCTCGCGCGCCTGCACGAATGGCGCGCGGAGGCACTATGCCGGGGAAACCCGCTGCCGCGGCAAGTTGTCGCGCAGCGGACAGACTTCCGGCATGATCTCGCGGCGACATGGAGAGGCGACTGTCGCAACCCGTGCTGGGCACGCCACTATAGCGGCGATAAGACCCTCTTTGAGGAGTGGCGAGAGACGCCACGGTGTCCTCACCTTCCGCCTGACGCAGGTCCTCACCGGACACGGTGTGTTCGGAGGTTCCTGCACCGAATCGGGCGGGAGGAAACGCCAGGTGCTCCCACTGCGAGGATCGACCGGAGGACACGGTGGAGCACACCGTGGAGGTGTGCCCTGCTTGGGCGGAGCACCGCCGTGTACTCGTAGCGGCGATAGGCGGCGGCGACCTCTCGCGTCCGGCCTGGTCGAAGCCATGGTCCGGAGCGAGACGGAATGGGATGCCGTCACCACCTTCTGCGAAGCAGTGATGCTAGCGAAGGAGGTGGCGGAGCGGGAGAAGGAAAGAGCAACAGCTTTCCTTCCCGGCCGCCGCAGGAGACGCCCCGGGCGTCGGGGCTACGTCGTGGCCCCTGACCACCGTAGGCGCGGACCTGTGGACGGCGAGCAATGGGTAGCTCGCCGTCCGTCCGTCTAACGACGACAGGCCGTGTCGACGGCGCGTTTTGTTCCGCGCGCCTCAAAGAGCTGTCAGCAGCGTGAAGGGGCCGCAAGGGACGCCTGCCGGGGCTGCGGGCTGTTCGAAAGAGATACCGCGGCTCCGGAACGTAAGGGCACTGAAGGAACACGGATGGTTTTAGTCAGTAAAGTCTGACCTCCCTTCCGCTCCACCCACAGCGAAAGGCGTCATTAGATGATTTTCCATCCGCAAAAAATAAAAAATAAAAGGCCTGACCTGGTAGGTGGCGATGTTGTCGGGCGATAAAGCCGGGGCGGATCGCTAGTTTAAATCGCTAGTTAAAATCGATCGCTAGTAAAATACTTTTAATTCTTTGTGTTAAGTAAAATTTATTAAAAAAGGTTTCTGGCTATTTGTCTACTAAACTTTCTATTTTACCAACAAAGTTTACATTTAGTTAAACTATGAATATGTTTTACAATTTAATATATTACAATAAGATGAAAAATGATTACAGAAGGAATCTTTAGCCTATTAAATCAAGAAAATCTTTTTGAAAGGCATCATTAGAACCATCATTAAATTCAAACGAACAACACTAAAGTAATCTCCAAAATGTCGCTTCTAATTACACACCGACACAATAAGCGAGTGAGAGCTCTTTGAATGTTTTCATCAAAGAACATGAGCTGTCACTTGTTCTTTTTGTGATTCCGAATAATATAGAAAAACGAAGAATATTTTATATCGTGCTTACGCTCAGTATCACATTTTACTAACGACGAGGTAAAAAAAATTTCTTATGTAACCATTCAATTTTAAATTATTTTAAATAATTACGATACAAGATTATTAATACGATAGGATATTAAACTGATAAATCATCATTATCATCATCATTACAGCCCTTCACAAGTCCGCTGCTGAACATAGACCACCCCAAGGAATGCCACAAAGCACAGTCCCGAACCACCTGCATCCATTGACTTCCTGTATGTCTTACCAGATCGTAACTCCATCTAGTGGGGGGAAGCCTTACACTTCACCTGCCGGTACGAGGCTGCCACTCGAGAACCTTTCTTCCCCATCTTGTCATCGTTGTCGGTTCTTCGAGCTATATGACCGGCCCATTGCCACTTCAGCTTACTAATCCTTTGGGCTATGTCGGTTACTCTGGTTCTACTGCGGATATCCTCGTTTTTAAGTCTATCACGCAGAGAAACGCCGAGCATAGCCCTCTCCATAGCTCGCTGAGCGACTTTGAGCTTCCTCATACGGCCAGCAGTGAAAGACCACGTCTCAGATCCATAGGTCATCACTGGCAACACGCACTGGTTGTACAATCTAGTTTTGAGGTTTTGAGGTATGCCTGACGAGAAGATGTGTCGTAATCTCCCGAACGCTGCCCAGCCGAGTTGAATCCGTCGATTGACCTCTCGGTCGAAGTTGGACTTACCTAGTCGGACTATTTGTCCCAGGTAAACATATTCGTCAACAACTTCGAGCTTAGTGCTCCGAACAACTACCGGCATAGGTGTGACATGGACGTTACACATGGTCTTTGTTTTGTCCATGTTTATCTTCAGACCTATGCGATGGGAGGCACTATCGACGTTAACTGAGCATAGTGCTTAGGTCTTTCAACGATCCTAACATAAGGACTATATCGTCGGCAGACCGGTGAGTGATATACTTGCCATTGAGTTTCGGCGATATAACCTCACCCTGTTCTTACACTTCCCTACAGTTAGATAGGTTTAAACATGATTTTTGTTTTGTCCATGTTCATCTTAAGACCTATCTGTTGGGAGACACCATTGAAGTCATTGAGCATAGTGCTTAATGACCTCAATGGTGTCTCCCAACAATGTATCTAGCGATACTGCCATAAGGACTATATCGTCGGCAAATCGAAAGTGAGTGGATGTACACGCCCTTGATGTTAATACTGTATCTTTTCCAGTCCAGTAGCTTGAAAACATCTTCCAATGCAGCGGTGAAGAGTTTCGGGGATATTGCGTCACCCTGTCTTACACCTCTCTGCAGTTGGATAGGTTTCGTACTCTGATTCTGTACTCGGATAGCCATAGTAGCCCTACTGTACAAACACTTCAGCACTTCGGTATACCAACAGTCCGCTTGGCACCGCTGAAGGGACTATAGCACCGCCTAAATTTCGACGGAATCAAATACTTTCTCATAGTCCACATACGCAAGACAAAGTGGCAGATTGTACTCTTCAGTCTTCTGTACAATTTGCCGAAGGGTATATATGTGGTCTATGGTGCTAAAGCCTTTTCGAAAACTGGTTTGTTTGGGAGGCCGGAAGTCGTCGAGTCTGCGTGCGAGACGATTTGTAATGATTCTCGAAAACAGGACGTAGACGCGGCGCATAAGGAAATCGGTCTGTAGTTCTTCAAGAGAGCGTTGTCGCCTTTATTGAAAAACAAGACCACCGCACTTCTGCTCCACGCTTCCTGAGTAGTGCCACCATGGAGGGCGGAATTAAAGAGCTTCTGGAGTACTTTAAATACTGGTTTTTAACCCGCTTTCAGAAGCTCCGCTGTATTTTAATCCTCGCCCGGGGACTTGCCGTTTTTAAGGTGCTGGAGAGCCATTCTAATCTCGCTCAGATTGACGTCCGGGATATCATCGGAATAGTGTCGGATAAGACCTGCTCTCGTTGCGTCACCCTTGCGACTTGCTCACGTTGCGTCATGATGACGTGTACAGCTGCCCATAGAACCTCTCAATCTCACTCAAAATCTCAGGTGTCCCGGAAACGATTCTGCCACATTCGGTCCTCAGCTTCAACAGTTGGCTCTTTCTGGCAGACAGATCTCTGGCAAAGACTTTGGAGCCCTGGTTCCACTCGACCGCTTCTTCAAGACGAGCTGTATTTAAGTTGCGCAAGTCCCACCGCATGCATTTGTACTCGTAGATCTATCTGTTCAGTTGCCTGTTAAAGTTAAAGTTACAGCCTATATACATCCCACTGCTGGGCACAGGCCTCCTCTCATTTCTGAGAGGGTTTTTAGGGCAAGGAAGTGTCCGCCGCGCTGCTCCAATGCGTGTTGGCGAACTTCACATGTCTTCGAAATATATATTTTTTCTTATTTCTCAGACATGCAGGTTTCCTCACGATGTTTTCCATCACCGCCGAGCACGTGGTAAATCAGCACTTAAAATTACAATTAACAATTTCATTAGTGCCGGCGGGATTGAACCCGGGATGTTCGCGTACTGTGAAACTTACAGCGAGTGCTAACCATCTGAGCTACCACGGCTCTAGTCAGTTGCCTGTATGCTGTCAAATCTGCTGAAGACTGCAACTTCATCTTCCGTCTAACAGCCATGAGATTAAGAGTGTGATCGGAGAGTGTTCTTCTGTGACGGGTCTTACAGAACTTAGCACCGACCGCATGGACAGTTTCCACAAGCTTGTCATTCATATCGTCTACTTCATTGCAATCTTCTAGGCACTGAAAACTATTTTGTAACTCGAGCTGAAAGTTTTCGGGGTTTTGGATTAGAGCACGTGGGGGACAGAGCGTTGACTTCATTAGACGTGACGCCTCTTCAACTTAACGTTCAGGTTCAATGTGCCTCTCACCATGCGGTGATCGCTGCCAGTTTTCACCCTCGTGATCACTGAGACATCATTGAGCAGTTGTCGTCTGGTCGTCATAATGATGTCAATCTCATTTTTTGTCGAACCGTAGGCGCTCGACCATGTCCACGTTCTGTGGGGCCGCTTTTGGAAGAAGGAATTCATCATAGAGAGTCCCTCTTTCTCCATAAAGACGGCCACCTGCTGGTTCCTTGGGTTCCGTTGCCCTATTCCGAATTTCCCTACTTTCAGCTCATTGTTCTCTCTTGTGCCTAGTTTTGTGTTGAAGTCTCCCATTAACACCGTATAGTGGGTTTAGGAGGAATACATGGCTCTAAAGATATCCTCATACATTTCCTCCACCTACTCATCGGGATGTGCCAAGGTTGGTGCGTAAACCTGTATGACCTTCAGCGAATACCGTTTGGTGATTCTGAGTATAAGGTACGCAAACCTTGTCGACACACTCCCAATATTTAAAACGTTGTTAACGAGAGACTTGTGGACGATAAATCCGACACCTCCTTGGGACAGATGTTCGTTCTCCTGGTGATAGAATAAGTTGCCGGATTCAAGGATTACCGTGTCCTCCCCCTCTCTTCGGATCTCGGATAATCCTATAATATTCCAGCGCAACTTGTCTATCTCTTCTTCCAGCTCCAGGATCTTCTCGTCAGTCCTCACGGTGCGTGCGTTATATGCTGCCAGGTCCAGTCATCGTAGGTGGCAACCGAACCTCTACCGGAGATTCTTAGCACCCCCTGCCCCGCCGTTACCATGGTCGCCACCGTAGCCAGGAATAGCGGGATCGCCGGGGACTGGGGCCGTTTATTTGTGTCGTTGCTCATGGGGGGGTATATTGTCATAGTTACCACGCTTGGCGAGCGGGTTGGCAACTGCAGTTTTTTATTGCTTTTTGCAGTTATCAGAAAGATGCTGCTGCCCATCTTCTACCTCAGTTTCCCTCTGTCGCCTCTTACAACACCCACGGGAAGATATTAATTAACGTAGTGGGTATTCTTATCCGCCACTACACGGGGGGCAGACATTATACATTAAATAAATACTTCAAGGCAATTTGTTAAGGTGAACTAATTCAATTGGATTTTTGTTTATCAAGTAAAATAAATTAAGGCAAATTACTTTTTTATCATCTGTTCGGGAAAAGTAATGTAGAGATATATTTAGTATTATAACTAATTTTATTTTGCTTTTATTACAATGGGCTGGTTCTATTCTCGCTCAAAGGCCAAGTATAGCCATTCAGCGAGGAAACGAAGCCAGCGTTCTTGGCACGATACTACGGAGAATAGGACTGTATGATAATTAAGTTATTATTTTTAGTTTTTTTTGTATGGTTTTTAATATTGTATATATTAAAGATTAAATTTTAAGTAATTTATTCTATATAATACTAAATACTCTCTTAAAACTATTCATCACTTTTATAATGTAATTATTAAAATTAGGCGAAGTGGAGGGCGACCCCCCACTAGATGGGGTAACGACCTGGTAAGACATGCAGGAAGTCGATAAATGCAGGTGGCTCAGGACCTTGAGGGAGGCCTATGTTCAGCAATGGACTTATGAACGGCTGTAATGATGATGGCGATGATACATTAAATATACTAACATAAATAAATAAATAATACATAAATAAATAAAAGCCCAACCAGATGTAAGCCCTCGGTAGGGGAGACCAAACGAGGGTTAGGGAGAAAGGGAAAGAAACCGGCGGACGATGCGGGCGGTATCGAGGAGCACCGCCTTCTGCATTTGAGCCCGGAGCGGTCCGTCAAGGAGTCCCAGTCGGCTCAGATGACCCGAGAGGCTGATCGGGATTAGCTCGTTCGCAGAAACGACTACAGGAATAATTTCGGTCGTAGACCACCCCCCATGTCGGTCACCTCGTGCGCTAGGTCCAGATATTTTGTATGCTTATTTGCTTCGGCATTCACGAGTTTGTCGTCATACGGAATGGTAATTTCGACTAAAAATATCCTTGATTATACCCGATCCATCAGCACAATATCGGGCTTATTCGCAAGAATAGTCCTGCCTGTGATGATGGTCCGGTCCCAGTAGAGCCCGGCACGGTCATTTTCGAGCACGGCTTTCGGCGTGTACTTATAATAAGGCAGTTTCCGATCCACGAGACCGTATTTAGATTTGCCCATACTGGTCTGCTGTATGAGCAAAGAATTAAGAGACATATTTTTGGTTTAAGGGTTCATCATTTACACCATCACACACCGTCAATCAACAAGATACATGCAGGTGAGGTTGTCATTTAAAGAAAAGTATGGCATGTTCCCCTTTACACCCCAAAATAAATTCAATTAACATTTTCAATTAGTCTATAAAAATGATTTACGAGTCAAAATGATTTAGATATCTGTTTAATCTGTTTTAATTTTATGGATTTGAAAGGAATTAATTAATATAATTAGTTTACACATTGATTGAATTTAGAGACAAATTACGGCGGCATTTTGATGTGGAAGAATTTTATTCATTTACTCTTAATAGTTTTAAAAATCTTCTAAAGATATACGGACCTCGTTTCACCCCGTGCCTCAGAAAGCACGTAAAGCTGTTGGTCCTGCGCCTGATCTCTATCCGGTCGTGTCGGATTACCATCCCATCGGACTATGAGAGTGAGGAATAGAGAGTGCACCTGTGCTTGCGTCATACACTTAGGCACTATAATCCTGTCTTGCGCAGATGGCTAGTCTCCATGGAGACTGGCCACCGTGACTAAAATTCGGTCTCAGGACATTATGTTCTTTTTCATCAGCTCGTAAAAGTCCACTGCTGGACATGGGCCTCTCCGTTGTAGGAAGGATTTGCTTTGCCTTTGTTGGTTGTCACGCTTGACGGGCGAATTGATGATCGCAGTACTTGACGTCTTGCACCATTAAGGCTGCTGCCCATCATCGGTCTGTATATTTTATATTTGGTGTAAATGAGGTAGAGTTAAATACGTAAATAATACATACATACATACATAAACACTCACGCCTGTCACCCAAAGGGGTAGGCAGAGATTATGGACTTCCATTTGGCACGATCCTGACACACCTCTCTCGCCTCCTCCACATTCATATACCTACGCATACACGCTCGTCGGTTAAGGGTACTCTTAATTTGGCCCATTTTCAGTATATCGCCAATTTGGTCGATAAACCTTCGTCTAGGGCGTCCTTCCGACTCTGCCGTTCACCTCTGCCATAAATTTGCTTTGTCACTCTTTCCTCATTCATTCTTTCTACATGACCAAACCACCGAAGCATTCCTTTCTTAATCCTGGTCACAACATCATCTTGCAAACCACACTCTTCTCTTATCACACAATTTCTCACTCTGTCATTCAGATTCAGCCCTAACATACTCCTTAATGACCGCATTTCTACAGCATTTATTCTACTCTCGTGCTTCTTCTTCCACACCCAACTTTCACTACCATACATTAAAGTAGGGACTAACACAGCATTGTGAATTGCCATACGTGCCTTTTGGACATATTCTGACTTTCCACAACAGAGTGTAGAGCCCCATTTACTTTATTTCCTGCGTTCACTCGTCGTTCTATATCCTTATCATACCTACCATCCCTGCTAAATACACATCCCAAATACACAAAGTCATCTACTTGCTCGACCAATTCCTTCTATTCTTATTTCACATATTGTTTTACTTTATTCTCTTTCAAAGACCATAACTTTCGTCTTACTTGCGTTCACTTTCATTCCTTTCTTTTAATGAAATGTTCATTAATGTAACCATCATTTGCAACTCGGCCGCCGACGACGCGAGTATGACTTGATCATCGGCGTACAAAAGGCATTTGACGGTTAACTCACCCATTCTTAACCCGCATTCTTCAACTTTCAGATTTTACAAACAACTGTCCATAAATAGGTTGAACAGCCACGGGAAGCCACAGCCCTGTCTGACCCCTTTATGGATGCCAAACCAGTCCGAGTAGGCCCTGTTGATCCTGACACAAGCACTGAGTCCCTATACAGAGACTTCAATGCCTGTATCAACCCAGCACTCAACCCAAATGAGTTCAGTGTTTGCCATAATACATCCCTGTCCACTCTATCATAAGCCTTTTCCAAGTCCACGAACGCACAAAAACCTTTTGGTTTTGGCCAAAACTTCTCCGCGATCATGCGCATGGAAAAGATCTGATCCGTACATCCCATTCCTTTCTAAATCCTGCTTGCACATCCCAATTTTTTCCATCAGTATCTTTCATAAATCTTTCAATTAGTACCTTAGCATACAATTTTCCCACAATGTTAAGAAGACTGATACCACGTTAATTTTTACAGTCCTGCTGCGATCCTTTTCCTTTATATTTTGGGACTATCACGGCTTTGCACGAGTCTCCCGGTACCCGCTTAAGTTCCCAACACAAATTAAACAAGGTGTACAGTAGATCTGCCACCACTTCCTCCAGCCCTTAGCATTTCGAGTGATACTCTATCATATCCGGCTGCCTTACCTGCTTTCATACTTTTCATTGCTTTCATTATTTCATCTATACTTATCTCTATCTCTTTCCTCTTCTTTCGGAATTTCTATTTCATTTAATTTAAACGTCTCATCACTCATAAACACGCTTTCAAAGTATTCCTTCCATCTCCTTAAACTCGATAATTCGTCATTCAGAATACAGCCATTCTGGTCTCGAATAGCATCCATTCTAGGCTGTTTTGAATGTCCCCTGGCAGTTCTTACGAGTTTCCAGAACATTTTAATATTTGCCTGGAAGTTATCCGATATTCTTCTATCATTCTTCTCCGTTCTTTCTTGCTTTTCCTTTCAACTACTTTTACTCTCTTATTTAGATGTCTAAAGACTGCCTTTTTCTTTCAATATCATCAATCATACCGCTAGAATAACTAGCCTTGGTTGCTAGTAAATCTAGCCATGCTCTCTTCTTTGCTTCTACTTCCATCCGTACCTCATCATCCCACCATAAAGTGTAATTTTTTTTTCATTCGTTCTCTTACTTACACCACATACTTCGGTAGCTGCATCCACCAAACCTTTCTTGATATTATACCACACAGTCTCCAAGTCTAAATCATTCATACACAATTCATCCATACCACTTATATTTTCTCTCAGTCTACATTTGTACTTCTCTTTTGCACCTTCATCTTGTAACCTCTCTGTTCTTATACGCTGTAACGCAGTGGTAGACACAGATGTCCGATGCCGCCAACGTCTGAATAGACCATTAATTCGGCATAAGACCAAGTAATGATCCGTCCCTACGTTGGACCCCCGGTAAACCCTTGTATCTACAACTGCGCTCCTCATTCTTTCATCCACAATTATGAAATCTATCATGCTTCTATCATCACCTCTTTCCATGTATACATGAATCTTCTTATGACGAAAGAAAGTGTTCGTCACAAAAGATTCTTTTCCACATACGGTGAGGAGGCTTTCACCATTCTCATTTATACTTTCATCACCAAACGTTCCCAATATCCTTTCATAACCAAGCCTCTTTACGCCAACCCTTCCATTAAAATCTCCTAATATAACAATATTTTCATTACCCTTGCATTTCATTAGCACCATCCTTACCATTTCCCAAAACTGCTCCCGGATATAAGTGGGCTTAGACATGTCTGGGGCGTAGACCCTAGAACAAACAACTTCTTTAAGCTCACTTTCATTCGTATCCATAGCAGTCTCGGGCTTACATTCATACTCTTTCACACTAACCCATTCTTTCTGAAAGGATGATACTGACTCCTAGCATGCCCGCTCGGTCTCGTCTACCCCAGACCAGTACGCGGTATACATGCCATGTGAGTCAGCATCCTTTCCTTCCATTCGTCTCATTTACACATAACACATCTATCCCTCTATCATACATCATATCGCATAACTCATCCATCTTATCATTCATTGCTCCACATACATTCAGCGTAGCCAGACGGGCTTCCGCAATCCACTTTTCGCCCCTCCAGGAGACAGAACGTGACGGGTGGCGAACCTCGTCGCCAGTTTTCCTCCCGAGATTCTTCGCACCCTGCCCCATTAAAGGCGCCGGGAACTCAGGGCCATTTCTTTTAATTTGTGCCTCATGGTGCGAAAGTAGGGGTGGTATTTTTTACGCCGTTACTACACAGCGAGAAGCCAATTCTGTACTTTCGGCTTTGTCGCTTGTTTAGCACCACCTGGGGACACGTGTAGGGTGGGCCTAGGGTTAGGTGGTCGAAGCCTACGGACGCGAGCGACTCATCCCCTAATAATACTATAAAATAATAATACGGAAGTAGAATATAGATACGAGACCGATAATAAGTCCTAGGTAATGAAGGAATTTTGAAGAATTAGGCCGAGGATACGAGACCGAAAATAAGTCCTAGGTAATGAAGGAATTTTGAACGTAATGGCCATGGGAACGTTCACACAAATTAGCGGCCACCAGCCCACCAGCGCTAGGGATGTCTATAGATATCTCCTCACTTCTGTCCTCTTAGTAAGACCCCGAAACATATTACGCAGCTTAATATCAACCACCATCACCTTCTACCTTGTACCACTATAGGAGGTTTCGCTCAAACTTTGTATCGTTCGTTGTTCATTCAAATACGTAGTAGAGACATCTTGCAGCTATATTATGGTTGTAGCACGAATGGCTTGGCACGACCGGGGAAGGACCACGTTCTCACAGAATACCAGCATAAAACTGCTGTGTTTCGTATGGTGAGTGTCTTCTATACACTCACCATACGAAAGACAGACCCTTTTTCGGATACGAGGCATTCCATATTAGTTCTCAGGGGGGACAACGCATCAGCATTTTCTTTTCTTATTCGAGGACAGATGTATGTAGATGTCTATGGGCGACATCACCCACTTACCATCTCTTGTTGTGGTGGACTGTGAGCCCGCTTGTCACCCTTATTAAAAAATAACTCAGAGACTTTAACAAACTTACCTTACCTTTTTCTTTCCTTTATATTACCTTTACCTATCTCCTGGACTCAAAATTATCCAAACCTATCTGTAATTCGATCCAATCGAAAGTAGGCTAGGATGCAAAACCACGCACAAGTCATTTGTAAATTTACAGGCTATAAACGTCCCACAGGTGGACCCAGGTCTTTTTATTCTATAATCTGAAAAAGGTACTATAAAGTCGAGGCTCAAAAGGTTTGAATCCCAGCAGATATTTATGCAAAAACATGTGCAATTCACACGCGGTAGAAGCGAAACCTTCAGAAAAGGAGACCGAGATAATAAGAAACACTACATACTGTATTCTATCTCATTAAATCTTGTACATGTGTTTGTCTCTTTTTAGTGTCGCTTTTTCGTTTAATCAAGTTTCAAATCACAACGATTCTAAAAAAGTTTTCACTTCAAAAACAAAAATGAGTTGAAGAGACGCTCATAAGCAAAATGTTTCTTTTTTTATGGAGAATGGGCCCACCACAAATTGTGGCATAACTTAATGAAATATATGTCGATTTATTCCTTATAACCTATAGATTACAAAAGTAATATTATTTTTAATGTATCTAAAGGGAATACTGAGAAATTAAAATTAATATAAATAGGCTCCGCTATAAATAATAAATGCCAGCAGTGACGACATCTTTTTAATAAAATGTGTAAAAATATTGGGGAAATAGTGCTTTTAATGACTGTGAGATGGCGCTAGTATCAACTTAAATGCAAGCTACTGAGGAATTTTATACCCCTGGCTATAATTAATATATATTAATGGCGGTAGTGGCGCCATATCTTGAACAAAATGTGTAAAAATTGTGTTGTGCTCTTGTTGCCAATGAGATGGCGCTAGTATCAACGTAAAAGCAAGCTATTGAGGACTTTCATACCTCTGTTCGTTACAAGCGCTTTTTTTTTTCTTTACATTTGCCAGAAGACGAATATCAAAACAACTCTTTTTTTTTCAAATTTCATGATTCCGGTTAGATTTTAATAAAATCTTTATGCCGTTTATTATAATAAAATGGTATCTTTTTTTTATGTGTAATAAAATTAAGTTACGTTTCAATTTCTAGTGGGCCCAAATACGATTGTCTGCTTTCACTTCGCTGGGGCTGTTGTCGAGATCTAGAAATCACCCGTGCGAAGCCGAGGCGGATCGCTAGTCTTATATAAAAAGAATTAAAAGAGATATATTGAATCAATTTTAATTTTACCTACAGACCAGAAATAATTTTTCTTCAAAATTCTTATAAAATTTAGTTTCCAGTCACCTAAGAAATAATTTATTTTATGTAATTACTTTAAAAATAATACAAGAAATATCAATATAGTGTAATGGATGTTCAACAAAATGGCAAGTCGTGTCAGCAATATTGGTCTTGAAGAATCAGCCAGAGCTTTTCATAATAATACTACATTGATATTGCTACTTTGACTTCAACGAAGTTCAACGATTTATTAAAAAACGTTATGATTTTCTACTTATATATTTACGCGAATACTGCACTGATTTTATCTCGTTTAATTATAACTTTTTAATTTCCGACGTTACGGGTATTTTATTGCACCCATGGTAACGGGGGTGACTGAGGTGTTTGAAGTCCCGATGTCATAGTGAGCCCGGCTACCTTCAGCTTTTGAATATAAAGTTTTAGTTCGATCTATGCAGAACGAGCTTACAGTATCTTGCAGTCTAGTATTTGATATGCTTGAGTTTGGATTTCATATTATTAATTGTAGAATCCCAAGCAGATGGCAGGACCCATCTATCCTCTCTTTTGAAATTAGGCTGTTTTTTAATTCCCATAGCCTCGCGAGTCATCCTTGGAAGGAATCGGTGTTCTTTTGCGAGGATTTGTGGTCTATCAAATCTGATGTAATGGCGGGGACGATCTTAAACATGGTCACAGACTGCAGACTTCCCCGAGCGTCGGGCCTCATGTCAGCTATATGGTCCTTTACACGGGTTTTTATAGATCTTTTTGTTGATCCTATGTAAGAGAGACCTGAAAAACGTTCTGAATATTGCGAGTTGAATTGTATAATCAATTTTCAAACTTTTCATTATGTAATCTTACTAACAACGTTAGTATCTTTGTTTGGATGTTTATCCTTTAATTATGCTTGAACCGTTACCGTTACATCCTATTAAGGTCCACTGCTGAACATAGGCCCCTCCATAGATAGCCTCATTGGGGGATATTTGCCATAGTTGTCACGCTTGGCGAGCGGGTTGGCAACCGCAATTTTTTATTCTTTTCGTTATTAGGAAGACGCTACTGCCCATCTCCTGATTTGTTTCCGACTGTCCCCTCTTACAACACCCACGGGATGGTATGGGCTTGTGGATATTCTTACACCGCCGCTACATGGTAAAGTGCTTGAACAGCTGGATGTATCATAATGGGCATAGAAATATATTATGTCGTGAAATAGGACATAGGCTATACTTATTATTAAAGTTGAAGTAACGCTTAGCGAAGGGGGCAGGTAACAGATAGTTTTAATATAAATGTAAATTTTAAAAGGTCTTCAATCGTCGGCTGTGTTACTTTTGTTTAAGCGTGGCTTTCATTTGTTTATTCCAACGGTTCTAACCTTTGCAACAGATGTGACCAACCTATTACTAATTCAGTTTGAAAACATGGATAGCTATATAACCTTGGTTTATCGACGGATTACTCCATTACCAAACTTATTCATTACAGACACTCTGAGCATAGCTCTTTCCGTTGCTCGCTAAGCAACTTTGAAAAATGTACTCTGAAATTCTTAACTGAAAACATTTGGACTTTATTGTACTGTGTATGTACGAGGGGTGATCCAAAAGTAATGATAATGAAAATAAAACACGGTAATTAAAGTTAAAATAATAATTTATTTTAATTAATTTATTATAATTTAATTTATTTTCCCGTAATCTTCTTATTTGGTCTGCGTAGTAAGAGCCCGTAATAGTGGCTCCCTTTTCCAAATATTCCACCATAATTATGCCTTGAGCGTCCCAAAAAACAGATGCCATAACCTTTCCCGCCGAACTTGAAACTTTGAATTTCTTTGGCGTCGGTGAGGAGGCTCGCTTCCAAGTCATCGATTGTTGTTTCGTTTCAGGATCAAAATGGTGGATCCAGGTCTCGTCCATAGTCACAAAACGGAACAAAAAAATTTCTTGATCTGCTTGGAACTTTTCGAGATTGACCCTCGAAATGTCAACTCGATTTTTCTTTTGCTCGTCGGTTAACATTCTGGGTACCCAACGCGCAGAGACCTTTTTCATATGCAACTCGTTCGCAAGGATTCTTTGAACGCTGCCATATGAGATCCCTGTGATCTCAGCTACATGCCTGATGGTCACTCTTCGATCTGCCAACACAACATCTTCGACTTTTTTCACGTTGTCTTCAGTGAGGGACGTGGATGGGCGTCCTTCGCGATGTTCATCTTCAGTGGATGTTCTGCCCAGTTTAAACTCCTTGGCCCAGCGTGCAACTGTAGAATATGGAGGAACAGAGTCCCCCAATGTTTCCACTAAGTCACTGTGTATGTCTTTTGAAGACATTTTTTAAAACAGAGGTACTTGATGACAGCTCTAATTTCGTTTTCTCCATGTTGATGTTATCTCTTTGACAGTTCGTATTCAAATGAATGTATCTCCGGAAATCGTGATCTATTTATATGATTTTTAGGCTGACGTAGTGAGTATATAAGCAAGCAAAAATTTTTTTGGATTTTTATGCGGACCTGAAGTAACCGATTATCATTACTTTTGGATCACCCCTCGTATCTAATTGTACCAATAATTTCTTACAGTTATTTGTACTTCCTAAATTTCTCCCATTAGCGAGTTTGAAAAACCGCTTAAAAAGGAAGGAAAAGAGAAAATCCTCGAAACACTTTGTCAAATTTTTCGAATTCTTTATCGGAACTTTTTAAAGGTTTAAGCCAAAACTTATTTATAATACAGTAGGGAAATAAACAATCTCATAATAATAACAGCCTTTATTGCGGCTATCCGATTCAATGCTATGTGCAGGAAATTAATTTACAACGGCTTTAACGGACCTCCACCGTCAAAGCGCATTTTTCCGGGTGAGAGGATAATGTAGTTATTTGAGTCATCCAAAGTCTTTGAAGCACCGTCAAAGCGCATTTTTCCGGGTGAGAAGGGATAATGTAGTTATTTGAGTCTTTGGAGAATTTTGTCAAACCCTGGATGTTACTGACGACCTCAAGGAGCGACTTCCGCACGCCGTTATATATACGTAGCTCTCTAAATCGCAAGACCATCCTAGCAGAATGTGAGTCTGCGGCCACTGCGATGCACCGTACAAAGGAGACTGCCTGTAACACATGATAAACAGATGTTTTTAAAACAATCTTGTTCAGTTATATCACCTGTTACTGTATGTAACAGGATTTCTTAAATCTTAAAAGTGGCTAAAAGTTTGTCTGTCTTAACTCTAAAGCCAAAAGCAAGTACTGGTAGAAGTATCGAAGATATAGAGAATAACATTGAATAAAAATCATAAAACAATAATTTGTGCGATGTAAAAGTATTGTCTGCAGCAGGAATTGAAATTAAATAATCTAATTTAAAAATACGGCGATAAATTTTTTTTTAACCAATTTTCTTTTAAAAGTTTTTATTTTCCGGTTAGTTACTATTATAAGTGCCTAGTATTTGCTTAAGTCCTTATTTTCCATAAAGCTACAGTCTAAGCCGGCGATCTAAGCAAACTGTCGCTACTTCACTTGACTGATGACAGCGCTCGCTTGAGGTGACTTTGTTACGGGGGAAGATGAATGACCGTTGTGGTATTGCCATGTAGTTCGGTTAGGGTAAATAAATTTTTACTTACACTTAGGATTTATTACACAATTTATTTATATTATGGCAAAACTAGTTTTTCATTTTTGTCAAACATGGTAGTAAGCACAATAAAATTAACACTCGTACTATTAATATTTTTTTCAAACCAATGCAAGACAAGAATTGTATAAAGATGAATCATAAACTAGAAGTCTAAAGAAACAATCGTCGGGTTCTGCAAGTAGCAGTCTAAAACGCAGAGTTTGCTTAGCAAGAATGAATAACATGAGAGCTGCCAAAACCATCTCCAAGAAGACACTGCAACATAAAAAGCCTAGAGAAAGACCCAGGAAGCTATAATATATGTATTTTTATTGACTTATTTATTAATTTTATATTTACGTTAGTATATCGTAGCAGATATATTATTCTGGTTTTTTTTTCACTTATTCTTTATTATTGTACATATTACTAATTTACATATTACTGTACATATGATAAAAAATGTGTTAAAATGAAATCCTATATCTATCACGTATAATCGTATACGTGATCCTAAAACATCGAAAGCATAGATTTTTTCAATCATAAGTTTTTTCATCAATCTTGGGTTCGAATCCCGCTCGGAATGAGTATTTGTATGGCCTACAAATAACTATCCCAGTCTGGCTGTTTGTCCTTGTGAAATTTATGTATGTAAACTTCACGATACAGGAGAGTGTGAAGGTAACGTTTTTAAGAAAAAAAAAAAAATAGAATCATAGTGATCTTAAATATTAATTTAAATATATTTTGGAGTTTGAATCCAATTAGGAATTTACATAAAATGACACTTAATTTTTATTTTGCATGCTCGTACTTCATTTTATATACATTTTTTTTTGTATAATGTCTTGTCTTCTCTTGTTTTTCCTTTTTTGTTATATATCAATTAAATAAAGAGGCATCCATGCTTACAACAACCATTACAATTGACTTTTGTCTGGTTTCCTAAATTCTAATAAAGTTTATTTGTGTAACAGGCCGTAGAATTCAACAAATAATGCATTTAAAATTAAAATGAAAATTTATATTATTAAAATTTTAAGTTACTGAAGTAATATAGTTTAACGATTAACTTTGTAGATAATACAACACTTATTTAATTAAAATTTTAAGTTACTGAGGTAATATAGTTTAACGATTAACTTTAAAGATAATACAACAGTTTCGGGCGAAAAACAAATTGTTATCAGTAATTTTTCTACTAGATTACCTATGGTACGAGTTTGCGTTCTCTGCGTGCGGGTCATATTTACTTTTTACCTAAGCCACCGGTAAACAGCGGTTTTACTGCGACTGAGCAAATGTTGTTTTCCTGTTTAAAGAGTAAGCGTTCGTTATTAAGACTTTTTGTAGCTTAAATAAAACTAATTTTATTAAATTTATCGCGTCTAATTTTAACTTTTTTTAATTTCAGACGTTTCAGGAGCTTCACCCTTGGTCACGAAGGGGACTGAGGTGTTTGACGTCTTCACTTCAGCTTTTAAATATATTTTTTTGTCATCTATACAGACCAAACTTAGAGTATTTTGAAATCATGCATTTTGTTTGCTTGGGTTTTGATTTAAAGCCTAAAAGATACAGAGCGGTTAGTCCGCGCACTGTTTTCATTAGTGCCGGCGGAAATTGAACCCGGGTTAATCGCGTACTATGAAATTTAGAGTGAGCGATTAGCCCTTGAGCTACCACGGCTCTCTTGTTTCTCTTGTGTAAATTTAATAGTATGGAATCCCAAGCAGGCATTACGTGGTAGAGCCACGCTGCAGCTAAATTATGATTGGCTCGACCGAGGTAGGACCACGCTCTCACAGATTATCAGCGTAAAATAGCAGCTTAATGCTGTTCTTAGCTAATTTTAAAATTGCATGCAATTATGAAATGGAAGAGGCAGACTTAATAGAGAACAGGGGGTATAGTTGCGAAATCAATTAGATCGAATCAATATTAGTAACCAAGCTCCAAGCCGGAGTTAATAAATAAATTGTTAATTTTTTATTTATATTTGTGATTTATTTTATCTAAAATAACCTAAAGTAGAATGTAACAATAGGCATGCTCACAGATTGCAGATATCCCGGTGCGTCGGTGATTCACGTCAGCTATAATATGTTTTTTATGCGGGTTTTTATCGATCATTTTAATTATCCTTTTTAATAGCGACCACATTCTCACATGATGATGATGATCATTGAAAGCTGATGGTATGAATTAAAAAGGTAAAATAAAATGCGATAAAATCCGTAATATTAATTTAATTCAGGTATAGACGCTTTATGGTCTATATTGCTAGTTTTAATAGAAGGTAGGTATAATTAGGTAGTTGTTAAACATAATGACTACTTCTGAGTCCTTACTATACGTGATAAATAGTTTACTAATAGCAGCCGAAAATTATCGCATAAATACTCTGCATTTGACATTTCGGGAACCTTTTTATGATTTATGTACGCACTCGTAGTTAAACTGTAATTTAAATGAATAACTTATTGGCTTAACGTAAATCGAAATTAAAAATGTTTGACATATTTTCATAAAGTACAGTTGGTCAATGATAGTTTGCGTTAAGTGCTTAAAGCAGTTAGTTGAAAAAAGTTTTTCGATTATCGTATTATTGATGAAACTTTTTTTTAAATTATTTTTATCGTATTTTACTAAATATGACATATATTAAAAATATTTAAAGTATTATGACTACATTTTAGGTGTTAAGTGAACAGAGAAAATTAAATGAAATGAAAAATATATACTACTTGTGACCCGTTCCGGCTTTGCGTGGATTCATTCATTCATTAATTACTGCCCTTCATAAGTCCACTGCTGAACATAGGCCTCCCCCAAGGAATATCACAATGCACGGTCCTGATAGCCACGTGCATCCATCGACTTCATGCATGTCTTACCAGGTCGTCACTCCATTTAGTGGGGAGCCTATTGCCTATGCCTGTGCCTATTTGCCTGGATAGGATCTATCAATGTGGCAATCAAGTTATGTAGAAATCATCATCATTATCATTGCAGCCCTTCACAAGTCCCTTGCTGAACTTAGGACTCCCCCAAACAATGTTACAAAACACGGTCCTGAGCCAACTGCATCCATCGAATTCCTGCATGTCTTACCAGGTCGTCACTCCATATAGTGGGAGGACGCACTACACTTCGCCTGCCGGTATGAGGCTGCCACTCGAGAACTTTTATTCCTCATCGGTTGTCGGTTCTTCGAGCTGGCAGGTCCATTGCCACTTCAGCTTACTAATCCGTTGGATTATGTTGGTTACTCTGGTTCTACTGCGGATATCCTCGTTTTTAAGTCTATCACGCAGAGAAACCCCGAGCATAGCCTTCCCCATAGCTCGCTGAGGGACTTTGAGGTTCCTGGCAACACACGCACTGGTTGTACAACCTTGTTTTGAGGTTTTGAGGTATGCCTGACGAGAAGATTTGTCTTAATCTCCCGAACGCTGCCCAGCCGAGTTGAATCCGTCGAGTGACTTCTCGGTTGAAGTTGGACTTACCTAGTCGGATTATTTGTTCCAGGTAAACATACTCATCAACAACTTAGAGCTTAGTGCTCTCAACAACTACCGGCATAGGTGTGACATGGATGTTACACATGATCTCTGTTTGTCAATGTTCATCTTAAGACCTGTCTGTTAGGAGACATTATACGTAGAGGTCACATTCGACCACAGTATGACCCATCATGTCATACGCAAGAGTAGCCTACGCCCACGCGCCCAAAGTTAGTTTGTACGTCCTATATAGCTTTATTTATTCTTTATAATAAATCTATTTAGGAAGTACAAACCGGAGCCCGGTGGTCCCAGCGAAACTCCGATCTACTCAGGGATTTCCAACTTCCGCGGATCTTTGAGTATTTCTAGGAAATATCTTAGCGCTATTTCATGAGCGCTGTGACACATTTCAACCCACTAGTGGCAAATTCCAAATGTCACGGCCACTCTCCGGAGACCCCGTAACATTTGATTCGAACCCTCGGTTCCGCTAGACTTCAACGACCCAAATGTCACCAGCACGTCACATACCAACACTTCACACTCACCTACAAACACCGATAGGAAAACGGATGTGACGCAGCGTGTTCACAGACGAGCGCGCCGCATAACCCTGCACACTGCTACAATAAATGAACACCGTTATGCCGGCACACTGCTTGTAACTTTAAAAGGCGCAAGTTCGGCCTCACATGCAATACAGTTCTCATCTCTGGGCCGGGACACTCCAGTGCCAGCTCCTTCCACTTGATCACATCCAGCGTAGAGCGCCTTGAATCGTTAGCAACCGAGTTCTTTCCGATCGACTTGACTCACTGGCGCTGCCAAGAGTTGTTGCACCCCTTTGCATATTCGTTCGCATCTACCACGGGGAGTGCTCAGAGGAATTGTTCGGAATAATTCCAGGACTAATCCATACACCACTGTGCGATATTCTGTGAAGATATTTTCTTGCTTCCGGACCGATACGGCTAAGGGACCTTCAATAAAAGAGCCTACTCTTTTTTAAAAGGCCGGCAACGCTTTTGCAATTTTCCTAGTGTTTCAGTTGTTCTGGGTAGCGGTAGTCACTTACCATGTGAGCCGCATGCTTACCATCAGGTGGACTGTAACTTCCTTTGTCACTTCAGTTTAAACATAAATAACATTATAACATAACATAAACACTCACGCCTGTCACCCAGAGGGGTAGGCAGAGACTATGGACTTCCATTTGGCACGATCCTGACACACCTCTCTCGCCTCCTCCACATCCATATACGTACGCATACACGCTCGTCGGTTAAGGGTACTTAATTTGGCCCATTTTCAATATATCGCCAATTTGGTCGATAAATTTTCGCCTAGGGCGTCCCTTCCAGACTCTGCCGTTCACCTCTTCCACATAAATTTGCTTTGTCACTCTTTTCTCATTCATTCTTTCTACATGACCAAACCACCGAAGCATTCCTTTCTTAATCCTGGTCACAACATCATCTTGTAGACCACACTCTTCTCTTATCACACAATTTCTCACTCTGTCATTTAGATTCAGCCCTAACATACTCCTTAATGACCGCATTTGGTGCTTCTTCTGCCACACCCAACTTTCACTACCAACAGTTTAAACAATAAGTTTTAAACAGTGAATTTGATATTATGCGTTGTTATGATAAATTATTTTTATTCTTTATGCGTTGTTATGATACTTATTTTTATATTATAATATGGAAATGAGTTCAAGCGTCATACATGTTGTTAATTCAGTTCATTACGCTGAAGTGGTCAGTTGGGATCGATCAAGCATACATATTTCCCTAGTTAATAATTAACACGCTTTAAAGATTTTCATTAAAATAAGTCGGCTTGATGGTTTATATTAAGTTTTGTAAGAGGATTTTTAATAAAATTGACAAGACCAAAGGGCAAAACCGGAATTTAAAAAACCTGATTGCGTTAAAAAGAAAAAGTTTTAGATGCCGTCACACTACTTACTGTCCTGTCTTTAAACGTACTTTTCTTTAATTTGTATCGAAATGGCGGTGTAAAAATGTTATATTGTAATTAATAATGTTGTAATTTATTCAAAAAACCTTCCCCTCCCTTTTTACTCGACTGCGACTGTGTTGGCGACGCGCTTCAAGGTTTTTTAGAATATTTTTACACTTTTAAAATAATTCATATTCGCATCAAATAATAATTTATGTTAAAAGTAAATATATTTCGTATTAAAGAATAATCTATGTTAAAAGTAAATGGATTCAATATAGGTATAAAAATTCCCGCCTGTCACGCGGGAGACCGGGGTTCGACTCCCCGTCAGAGAGCTAACTTGATTATATGATATATGATATGATAGAATTTATTGTAAATTAACTTAGAGTCATGCGTTATATAGTAGTCAGCTATGTGGTACGAATAAAAGAATTGAATAGTATAATAATATTTGATTGAGTGAAAACATGTTATGTTCTTGTGATAAGAGATAAGTTACATAGTGGCTAGATAAGAATAGCATAATTATGTAAAATAAACAGTGGTATATAATGAACAGAGAAAGCTGTAATATTAGATAGATATAGCACTAGCCTCCTACCGCGGAGGTGAGGGCCGTGTAGAAATTGGTTTCTTTTGTATGGGATTAGAACAGCGTCTCAATAACATACTAAAATATAAAAAATAATTGCAATTAAAAATAATATTATTTTATGAAAGTTTCAGTAATTTATGAAAATATATGTAATTAATGTTACAGGATTATTGTATAGAATAATAAGATAAGAAATATGCTCAAATTGTCTAACTTTATGGCTAGAATAGCAAAATAATAATAAAATTGTATAAGAAAATTAAAGTTGAACTAAAGCGTATTAATGCTGCTTAAAGGTTTTAATTTGTGAATTAAACGATTGTATTGTTTAAGATATTCATGTTTATTAATAAAGATCATTGTTTTGAATGTGTGTAATAGATATTTAAGATTTATGACTCTAAAAATAGCTTGTAAAATTGTTGTATTTTGCTAAATATTTTAATGTTTTTATGTGATATCAATGTTTTAATTATTATTGTAATGTGACTTTTTTGTACTTTTTGTGACATGTAATTATGTAATAACATTCTTTTTGACAATATAGTTAGGGGTTCAAATATGGAAATGTGATAGTGAAAATCAGTGTTAAATTATGTCGAAATGGCGCGTGGCGCGCGGTTCTCTTTCACGTATAGCTGGCATGGTACAATATGGTATACATGGTATTTTGGCAATTCGTTCGGGACAATAATCTCCTAAGTGTGTGTTGTTTGTGGATTAGCAGTGGTCCCAAGCAACCACCGGTACGACATACTCCGCTAATCGTTGAGTCCGCATACTCCAAGAGGCGTCGAGGTCACCGACCCTTAGGCAGATTCTTAGGCACTCTAGAGCGTTCTCGTGCCCTAAGTGTCAAGTCGCGGTCTAGTGTGCTACCTAAGCACTTCCCCCAACCCTTTCGTTAGAAAGGGGTAGGCAGTGCGCCTAAGTGTTGCAGCCATCACCTTACACCACCCTCAACCTACCATTCGCGTCGCGCTTCATCGTCGGCTCGTAGGTAAGGTAACAGATAGGACACATTGCATTGTATCATTACAAAGTAGGAACTACTTGTAGGAACAACAATGACGGGTAAGGGGAAGGGGGAGCCCCCCCCCTCGCGTTAGGAAACCCCCGGATCGTCCGGGGGTAATGGATAGGCCGCTACTGGTTAGGGACCTCGCGAATCCGGAACGATCAAGGACCGTGAGCTTGTTTAGCCAAATACCCAAGACCACGAGGAAGCCTTCATCGCCGCCAAAGGAGCCCGCACCAAGCGCCGCGCTCGCGCTCACCGCGCCTGAGTGCACGAGCGAACGCGAACCGTCGCCCCTACCACAGCGGGCGAAGAAATCGGCCAGGAGGCACACGCCACCGGAAACCGAGGCATCTTTTTACGAGAAAAGACAATGCGTCGTGTCTTCCAACTCGTCAGCACCATCATCTTCAGACGAAGAAGATCAACTTCCTGCGGTAGCAATCAGAAGCTATAAATCTCCGCCGAAATCACCATCTCCGAGGAAACCAACCCCTCCTATCTCACCGGAACGACGTAACAACGCGGCCGTGCATGAGCAAGGAGGAGAGGAATCGTACGGCTGGGATAGCACCACGTACGCTACCCTAGCCTCCTCGGACGGACAACCAACACAAAACCCGTCTGGATTACCACTGGACGATGGCCAACGACCATCGACTAGCTACGCACAACTGGCAGCACCCCGGCAGTACCAAGAAAGGTGGCTGAAGCGCTCCAACCAACCCAGGAAGCCGAGAAAGGCAGATATCCACCTATAGTCGCAGAATGCCTCCCGAACTGGACGAAGCACTTCGAGGTGCTCAACAGAAAGTTGGGACACCCTCCGAACGCTCGTCCGTTCGGGAAGAAATGCCTTCTCCCCAGAGCCGGAAGAATTCCGGGCCATCCAAAAGTACTTAATGGAGATAAGCAAAGACATACCAGCCATGTCCTGGTACTGCTATGGGGTATAGCAGTACCAGGACATGTGAAAGAGAAACCCACAAAAGTGGGTATTAGGGGCTGCCAGTCGACACGGACACGAAAGCAATAGGGGAGGCTATCCAGGCACTAGGATTCCTATCCGCTATGTGACAATCCCCCCCCCCGCAGAGGCAGGCCGGCGCGCCTGTACTTTGCGCAACTGGACCATTTAAGCCAAGAAAGGCTCAACGAACTCTACAAAATAAACAAGCTCCTATATATGAAAGGAGTCGTGATAGAAGCCTGGCAAGTACGAGTGGATCCAGCACAGTGCCACCGCTGCCAGGCTTTTGGACACGCCTCCTACAACTGTTTCCGTCCAATCAAATGCGTCCGTTGCGCGGGGGAACACGCCGCAAGCCAATGCCCGACGGGTAGGGACGAAGCATCTACATGCGCTAACTGTGCTAAAAATCACACGGCCAATGACCGCCGATGTCCGGTCTTGAGGAGGATTGCTCGGAAGCAAGGAATAACACTTCCGGGTCTGCTTCCGGAAGCTCCGAAGCGGACCCTAGAGAGTCGCCCGAGGACCGTTGAAATCAACGAAGAGGGGTGGGCAACCATAAGAGGGAAGGGGCAAACAGCCCCCGCAACCGAAACCGCAACAACAACAACAACAACAACAACAACAACAAATGGAAGTTGTCGAAGTTGAATCTAGAGCAACCACCGGGCGACTCTCAGCCCCCGCCAACGACGCTACAGAGCGTCTAGCACCGAAAAGAAAAGTGGGGAGAAGGAAGAAGAACAAAACGCAACAACCTCCTCAAACCATCACCTCCACCCCTACTCCAGCGGTCACGATAGCCTCCAAGGCGCAGGTTACCGCTAAGGAATCAAGAAACACCGTAGGTAGAGCACCAGAAAGGGCTCTGCGAACATAGAGCCTGCTCTACGATCAGAGCGCGCTCTACCATAAGAAGAGACCTAAGCCCAGCCGAGACCAGAGCCATACAAAACAACCAGAACACCATCAGCAAATGTGGAAAGTGCCGACGCCATACATAGATTGGTTGGCATAGCCATAGAAGTCGGCACACAGGTCCTAGCCGACATCCGAGCCGGGGCCGACTCAATAACAGCCATTGAGAGCATTGGCGCAGCTACTGGCTCGGCATTACGGAGCCGAGTAACCTGCGCCTACTATACTGGAATCCAGACGGAATACAACAGAAGATCCATGAACTCCGCACAGTCGCCCAGCAACAGGACATACAGGTGATATTGCTGGGAGAGACCAATTAAATCCATCAACGCATCTTAAGTTGCCAAACTACCATATTTACAGGAGGGACGAGGTCAATCCCAAAGGACCGCCTATAGAGGCACGGCGGTTCTAGTGAGGAGAGACAACGTCCATCAAGAACTGGACCTGCCAACATACGAAACGATGCGCTCTATCGGCATAAAAATGGAGGCGGCGGGCGAGGAACTAGGATCTACGCAACATACCGCCCGCCAGGGACTCCATTCTGCTCCTCAGACATTCGGACGGTAATGGAAGGCGTAGCACCTACCATCGTCGCGGGGGACCTAAACGCGAAACACCCGGCGTGGGGGTCCAGAGTGATCACCCCGCCGGGTCGTGAACTCTATGAAGACGCTGAGAGAAACAGCTACGACGTTTTAGGTCCCGAGGAACCAACGCACGTCCCTACGGACCCACGAAAAAATCCGGATGTATTGGATATCGTGCTCTCTAGGAACGTCAATTGCCCAATAGTGGTAGAGGTGCTGTACGACCTGAACTCACAGCACCTCCCAATTTTAATCACCCTTGGCCTCAAGGCAGTGACTACGCTGCCCGGAGCTCTTAGAAGGAAGATCAATTGGAGGCTTTACCAGAAACACCTAATGGAGAGACCTCTAACCTACACCCCAATCAATACAGCGGACGACGTAGAGGCCGCTACAACAGAATCACAAAGACGATACAGGAGGCCCTACACGCGGCCCTTACGATCGTCCCAGCCACAGGAAGGAGGAAGAGCTGCCGCGAGATATGCGTGCAGCTCAAATGCAAAGATCACTGAGAAGCTCTGGGCGCGTACTCGCTGCCCCAGACTAAAACTCAGCTGAACACCTAACGGATGAACTGTCGGTTGCAGTCCGAGCCCACAGAGGAGGCCTGGGGCGGCGCATATCAAAAGCAGAGGAGGAAGATGCGTCGCTCTACAAAGTGAACCGACAGTTAACAAAACCAGATCCCCGTTTTCCTGCTGACCAACAACGCGGGCGAACGTTGTTACGAGGCCAAAGGTAGAGCGGATATCCTAGCAGAGCACTTCGAGGAGCAATTTATGCCGAACCCAGCAAGTGCGGAGTTCATGGAACTTCATAGCCGGAAGGGGAGCCGCGTACAGGAGTTCCTGTCGACGCCCGCGCCACCGCTTGCAGGAGAGTGGTATATATCCCCCGCCGTATTGCGGAGGACAGTAGCCCGCCTGCAACCGAGGAAGGTGCCGGGACACGACGGGATAACCAACGCAGCACTACGACAGCTGCCCAATAGAGTACTTGTAGAGCTAGGTCTACTCTACAACGGTATACTGCGGACATCCCACTTCCCGGAGGATTGGAAAATCGACAAAGTGATCGTATTGCCGAAACTCGGGAAGGACAGGCGTAGAGCAGCCAGTTATAGGCCGATCACGCTGCTACCGCTATATACTCTTAGCTAAACAGTGTAAAAGATTGCTGCTAAGAAGCTTCCGCCCGTGCGTACAACTTCGGGCGGAACAGCACGGATTCAGGAGGGGCCACTCTACAGCAACACAGCTGACTAGGGTGCAGCACTACCTTGCGGCCGAGTACAACCGCGGCCGCACATCGTTGGGCGTCTTTCTCGACATAGAGAAGGCGTTCGACAGAGTGTGGCACTCTGGATTACTCTATAAACTAGAAGCACAAACAAGTACCCCACCTGCTATGTTGCGGCTAGTGGCGTCATTCCTCAGAGATAGGAAGTTCTACGTCTGTGTAGAGGACGCCGAGTCCGTAGCGAGACCAATTAGAGTCGGCGTGCCACAAAGCAGCTGTCTATCGCCGATCCTGTAGGCGGCTTATACTAATGACATCCCCACCCTGGCAGACCTCCTGCGCGAATGGGAAGACGATGTTGAACTGGCGCTATACGCGGACGATAGTGCCTACTTCACATCGTCTGAAAACCCACATAGCCACTGCCAGGATGCAGCGCCTGCTGGACCTGCTACCACCATGGCTGGACGAGTGGAGGATGGCCGTCAATGTTGGCAAGACGACCGCTCTGCTTACTCGCTTCAGGAACTTCCCACCACCTTTGACGCTCAGGGGCCAGGAGATCAAGTACGAAAAGGCCGCGACCTATCTTGGATGTCGGATAGATCGGATGCTGCGCATGACCGCGCACGTCGATATCGTCGTCCGCAACGCCAGAGGTGCGCGGGCGGCGTTTTGTCTCGTCCTAACATCCAAGCTACCGCTGAAAATAAAGCTGAAACTATATAAGATGTACATACGATCAAGACTTACACACGCTGCGCCGGCCTGGTACGCGCTCTGAGCGATCGTCAGAAGCGGCGACTACAGGTCCAGCAGAAAGACCATCGTCGGTGCAGGTCGCTACGTCCGGAATGACGTCATCGCGGCCAACGAAGATGGAGACAATCGAAATTTGTGGCCCGAATAACGCGCGGCATGTTCGACCGCGCCGACAAGGGCCACACGAACATCTACACAATTTCGCACCTCTACATGCTCGGCCACCGGACGGGCGACCTCTACCAAGAGAACTCCTCTCTATAGCTATTAGAGTCGAGTAATAACCCACAATGCCGCAAACAGGCCAACTTAGACGCCCATAGGCCAACAGCCGCCAGTATAGGCCAACAGCCACCTATGTAGGCCAACTTGGACGAACATGGGCCATATTAGACGACCTTTTCTATTATTTTGAAACCAACATACAGTGACCGGAGAATCGAACCCCGGACCACTGTAATATACTTACAATGCCATAACGGCTCCCACGACCGGTGCATAGTGATGCACCGCGAGGAGATTCCGGGTAAAGGGGAGATGCGAGGCCCGAGTCCTGCTGTGTGCTAATAGCACACATGCAGACGACAACGTACATTCGGGACCAGCTACCAGTTTCCAGTTTTAACTCAAGAAAGAAAGAAATTAGGGAAAAGTGATGGGACAGTCATAAAGTAGTGAAATTTTCAATATTGCACTTCCAAATGAGGCTTTCTAGAATAATTACTGTCTTATTTTACTAGATGTTTTATTTTACAATTTTACAGCGTCGAACCAAGTACCCGAAATACAGTCCACTGATGACTGACGTCAAGACCGGGACCATTCCTTAGGGACCCGTAATCTTAGTCGTCTAACCTTTCTTTTGAGAGAGGAAGACGGGCTCTGAGTTGCACGCCTACTCAGGGGTCACTCCCACCTCGTTGTTCCCGAACCCAACGTGATGTGGTTTTTGGATCTGTGAATAGAAGGTCATTAATTTGTTGATCTGTGCTGCAGGACGGGCGATGAGGACCCGCTGTTCCCTTTTCAGTATGTATGTTTGTAAATTTCTTTATTACCTCGTATCTTCTAAACGGCTGGATAGATTTCGACAATTTTGGTATCGTTATATTCGTCTTAAAAACCCAAATGTAAGAACATTTGGGTTGGATATATTGAAAAAAATTGCGGATTTTGGCGTAGTAATACGTTAATAAAAAAAGTAACCAAACCTATCTAGTACGGTATCAAAATAAAGTAAATTAAAAGGGGATTACAAATATATATATATATATATATATATATATATATATATATATATATATATATATATATACAAACATGGCGACGAAAATTTTTTAAATTTAATTATGAATAATAATTATAGTATATAACGAAATTTAGTTCATAAGAATATGTCGGGACACTAAAAATAAAAAGTCTAAAATAAAATAAATAATTAGAAAGAAACCCGACTGCAATAAAGACAATTTAAAAGTAATGCACTAAAAAGATCGAAACAAGATTGAGAATAGAAAACACAATTAATATAAACTATAAACAAAGTAAACTCTTCTTCGGTTTCACTGACTATATTATAAGCCGAAAACCTAAGTAAAATACCCGCATTAAGTTAAGTAGCAGGCGGAACCTAATTGAAAATTATAAGCCGAAAGAAAATTAACGGGTTCCGCTTGCTACTAACAATCGGGTTTTTGATTTTTTTATTATTGTATTTGGAGATGCAATATATAAATATTGTAAGCCTATGTCACTCCCATAATTAAGACAAATATTAACTTTTTACTACACCTACTTCATTCTATCTCTGCATTACCCCAAGGTAGACTGGTAGAGAATGCCTTATGCATTAAGTCCGCCTATATACCACGTGTGTATATAAGGTTTTAAATAAATAAATAAATCTAACGACACCTCATATATATACATACCTACATACATACACAAAAAAAACATATATGAATTGTAGCTCACTAAATTATTTGTATTGTAATCAGTAGTGACATATTATAATAGACTTTTAACTTCGTTTTCATGTTTGTAAAGTTTACTAAATTGTTACGTTGGCATGTTACAAAAGGCTCTTAACTAGTTATGAGTAAAAGAATATGTAGAGAATGTTACAGCTATATTTACTAATTCATATGATTATATATGGGGATTTTTTCAAACTGCAGATCCATTGTCACCCCTAAAAACTGAGATGGAATGTCTCATATTCAGTAAAAAGAGTCTTCGTTTACCATTACTGACCACACGAAACACCAGCAATCAAATTGACCCAGTTGTGTTGCAGTCATAATATTATAGCTGCAGATTGTTTTACCGCGTATTTTTTTTAATACTCAATGACAAACAATTTCACAGTCCTTCTAATCGTAAGTGGCTACTGCAATCTATGGTCACCTAGAGTCAACTTCAAACAAAGCTATAGATGCTTTGTCTCCTCTGAGGACTAAGATGTAATGCCTCACAGTCTGTTATACTGGCTATACCCTTCAGGCCGTAACAGAGCAGTGCAAGCACTACTTTTTAGGACAGAAATAGGAAACAGCTGGGTACCTATCCAGACGGACTCCTAGGAGTCCTACCACCTAGTGTATTAACTTATGTACGAGATCACGATATTCGTAACTGTTATGCCTACTACCTTATATAATTTATTTTCTTCATATTTAGATATTTTCAAACAGATATAAACCAACTTTCAATTATTGTTCACACTTAAAAATATCCCAGGTTAGCTACTGAAGGTGCTGCTTTACTCATAATTCTCGATACACAATGTCCTAGCATCGTCTTTCTGAAGAAGCTATTATGTGTAAATCATTTTATTTTTTATATATAGTTACCGTACCTACATATTATGTTGTCTTGATATAGTCGCGGCTCGGCTACTTTGCCATGATTAATGAGTATCGTTGCCCTGACGGACGATATATACCAAAGATAGATGGGCTTATTTATCAAAGTAAAAACGAAGAACAAAAGAATACGCTTAGCTTAGGTAAATCGGTGATTTTTTTATTTAAATATTTTTCTTATTACTGGAAAGTTACGGGAAGAGAGAAGGTATAAGTCAACATTCTCGAAACATAACTGATAATCACGGAAAATTTGGATTGACAAGGACAAGTGAATTTTTTTTACCTATTTATTTACTTTGTGGTGCGAGAGCCTCTGCCAGCTTTAGGGTGATTTTCATATATAATTTTATATATCGATAATAATATAAAATCTTATCCTATTATCGATCTGCAGATGACATAGATATTTGCTGGACTGGCACAAGCTGGATGATTTCATAAATAAAAAATGGAATCCACCATAAGACTTGCTAGGCTGACATGAGGAGGCAACTGGATGTTGTCATCTATTTATATACATATAAATAAAATTGAAGTGTATGTCTGTAGTATTGAAATAACTGGTTTCTATTAAGCTCGGGAGGTTATTTGCAAGACATAAATAAAATTTTGAATTTTGTCTGTCTGTCTGTCTGTCTGTCCGGACTTATCTTCGGAATAGCGTAATGCACTGATGTAAGCGGAACGGATTGAAAGCAATATCTAGGTTATATTTTATCCGAAAAACTTGAAGGTTGTTTAAAAAAAAAACGAAAAATTGATTAATGAAATGATATTTCTTTTCTTAAATCTAACGCCACATTTATAGGCCCTATGCAGGCGAAGCCGGGACGGGTTGCTAGTCTATCTATAAATCAATAGGTGAAGAGAAAATTTTGTACCCATTTTTAAGTACATTGCACCCACGGACAAGTGTGAAATTTAGCATAGTTAAAGAAATAAAACAAAATAAAACATTGTTTACGTTCATTCTGAAAATATGTTAATCTTATATGCCATTTATTAATCTGAACTTAAAAATCTAATAAATTACGGTCAAATTTCAACCACTGGACGACCACTAGTCAATAAAATAAATAGGATCAACCATAAAATTTGCTACACTAGCACAAACCGGGAGCTGGATCTTTTCATTAATAAATTAAATAGAATCAACCATAAATTTTGCTGTATTGGCACTAGGCGGGAATTGGATGCTTTCAATAATAAAGTAAATAGAATCCACTATAAAATTAGCTACACTGGCACAAGGAGGAAACTGGATGTTTTAATTAATAAAATAAATATAATCCACCATAAAATTTGCTGAACTGGATTAAGGGTGGAACTGGCTTACCTAACTCATAGATGGGCGGAGTCAGTAGAATCCAAGGGGAAGGCAATGGCCGTTATTTTGGACATTACAAAGGCCTTCGATCGAGTTTGTTACAAAGTTCTTCTTTCGAAGCTTTCTTCCTATAAGACTCCGAGAAATTGTGCAATTGGATCACCAGCTTTCTTGCAGATTGAAAGTCAATGTTGCAAGGTCATGGTAGACGATGCATGCTCTGATTACAAGCCTATTCATGCTGGTGTTCCACAAGGCTGCGTGCTATCACCTACGCTGTTTCTTCTACAGTAACAGTAAAATTCATTGCTATGCGGACAACAGCACTGGTGATGCTTTTTACACCGGCCGTGTCAATATTTCTCGAGAAAACGTCGTCGAGTACCGGAACAAACTTGTGTTCTCACTAAAAATAACCCCTTTGTTGTATGGAAATCCCCTTGTTGCCTCAGCCAGCATTAGAATATCGAATGGCGTGCAGTTTCATGATCACTTGGAAGGAAAGGCTAAATTGGCTCTAAAAAGCTTGGCGTGCTCAGCAGAGCGGGACAGTATTTCATGCCGGCACACCACTTGCATCTTAACAAGGTGCAGGTTCGGCCTCACATGGAATAGTATTCTCATCTCTGGGCCGGAGCTCACCAGTACCGCCTCTATTCATTAGACCGCATCTAGCGCAGAGCTGTTCGAATCGTCGACGACCGAGTTCTCTTTGATCGGCTCGATTCACTGGCGCTGGGAAAAGATATTGCATCCTTTTGCATTTTCTGTCACATTTACCACGGGGAGTGCTCTGACGAATTTCAAATTCCTCCGCCATATTTCATCAACACACATCGCGACAAAACTCATTTTACCACCCATATTCTTTACGTGGTAGAGCCATGCTGCAGCTATATTAGTAGTATAGTTGTAGCACGAATGGGTCGGCTCGACCGAAGAAGGACCACGCTCTCACAGAATACCAGCGTAAAATGGCAGCTTGACACTGCTGTGTTTCGTATGGTGAGTGTACAGAACCGTAGACCCATTTTACTGGAAAAGAGGCATTCCATCTTAGTCCTCACGGGTGACGACGCATCTGCATTTTGATTCTTTATTGAGGATAAATGTAGATGTCTATGGGTCACAGCAACCACTTACCACCAGGTGGACTTTGTGCTCGTTTGTGACCCTATCCTATAAAAAAAAATATCAGATGCTTGGCGGTCCACTACAGTTCCACTCTCTTGTATAAAAAAAAAAACAAGGAGGTTACTGGATGTTTTCCTTACCAAAAACAGTATATCCGGAGATTTTGTATATTGTGGGCTTTCTTGTTGGTCTAGTGGTCGTAAACGCATTGTTGATCATGAGGTCCGGGGTTCGAATCCAGGGTCGGGCTAAAATTAGTTAATGGGTTTTTCTGTCAAGAAATTCTCAGTAGCAGCCCGGTGTCTGAAAGTTGGTGGAGTTTCACCCCATACTTCGGAAAGCACGTAAAGCCGCTGGACCTCTCTGGTCCTCTCTGGTGGATCTCTCTCCGGTCGTGTCAGTTACCGTCCCATCGGACTATGAGAGTGAGGAAAGAGAGAAATCTCCTGTGCTTGCGCATACACTTGAGCACTATAATCCTGTCCCGCGCAGATGGCTAGTCTCCGTTGAGACTGGCCATCGTGACCGAAATTCGGCCTGGAGGACATTCATATTTATTTGGGAGAAGATCTAAAGAATTAATAAGGTAATTCACATGAATCCCGGACATGTCAGCTTTAACTTGAAATTAAAGCCAACAAATATATGTTACATGTATTAGCTATTAATTTATTAAACAAGGAATTATGTATGAGTCTAATAGTTTTGTATTTTTTTGTTTTATTTATACATAACATAAATAAAATTGAAGTTTCTGTCTGTAACTGGCTTTTATTAAGCTCAAGGCATGCAAATACGCTATTAAGACAAAGAACCATTTTTAAATGTTTGTCTGTTTGTGTGTCTGTCTGTCTGTCCTTGCTAATCTTCAGAATGGCTAAAACGATTGTGATGACACTTTACGAACAGATAGAGAATAATACCAGGAGGGATATATCCTATATATATATAGCTATATTTACTCTGAAAAACTTGAAGATTTAAAAAATAAAACAAAAAATTGATAAAATAAATGATCTTTGATTATCTTAAATCTAAATAACGCCACGTTAATAGATTAGGTATATTGTTTGAATAAATAGATTGCCTACTAACTATAGTTCTATCTATTAGTTTGTAAGCCTACCTTTTTTTATCCCCGTTATATCAGGCACAATGTTAACGATATGTATTTTCTATGCACCGGGTATTGATCTTGTCAAGTAGTCGTGGTATAAGGAAACCCACTATTAGGGGGCTAAAGGGAATTGAATCAGGAAATGGAAAGCAGCATTTTCTTGATAACGGCTTAAAATAATAAAAAATCGCGGTGGCTAACCCGCCTGCCAAGCGAGGTATCTATGGTAAATGCCTATGAGCCAACATAATATAGGAGAGGTTTATATTAAGAAGTCGATTTTTGATAGGCTGTAATAAATTAATGAATGGACGTATTAGGTTACCGTTGTAAACACACAAACACAAAAGCACTCCCTCGTTTTAATACCGATGTCTCCAGTATGATGGCGTAGTTGAAATCGGATAGAAGAACATCATCATCATTAATTTTTATGGTATCTAATCATCATTTTCTTTACGGGCCCGTAAAAATCCACTGTTAGGCATGGACCTTTCCTAATGTAGCGAGGATTTACCTCAATCGTCACGCTTGGTATGCGGATAAACGCCGGTCTGGGCATTTTACCACATTTATCCACATGGTATTCAATAGAAACATGTTTTAATGTTCTTTTATAAAGAGGATTACGTTAATATGATATTACTGATACGTCACTCTTCATCACTACGAGACAACTCTGAAATTGCAATTTGTCATATAGTTTAATTAATAACAGCGAAGGATAATTATTATTCATAATGGTTTCGGGTAATGTCAAAGTTTCTGATTCCTATATTTAAATCAACTATATGTTGAGATATTTAAATACAGAAACTTTGACATGTAAATCTAGATAGATGCATAATCTAAGGCTTGAAATTTTCTATCAAATAATTTATTTTTCGATGAAAAAGTACCAACCGACTTCAAGAAGTAACAATTCCTAGAACGTCATCTAACATATCTAAATTGACATCTTCATTTTTTCTGCCGCATTTAAAGATGGAATTTTTTCTTTAAATGTATATGGGACTTCCCCTGAATTATAACCTATACGCCTATATATAGGTTTTTATGTATCTGCTTAGGCGTCTTGAGATACTATCGTCATCGACTGTCTGCTGTCGTCAAAATCTCCCGGAAACTTCGCAATGTAAAAGAAAATGCAAAGGTATGGAACATCTCTTCGCATCATCCGCAGAGTTAAATAACCGCACTGCTGGTAGGAAGAGCAACGCATTGTAATTCGAGTTCTCTATTCCGCTGCATCAACTCTACGAACCTACCAGAATCCACAAACTTGCCTGAGTGAGCTCGCCCAATTCGAAGTCACTCAGGCGAGTTTGTGCATTCTGGTAGGTTCGTAGAGTTGATGCATACCTATAAAAAATCATTCAAATCGGTTCATCCGTTTCTGAGAAATCGGTGAATATACATAAAAAACATAATTATGACCTACTTCTACTAATTATATATAACATTCTCTTTTTTTAAACTCGGTTCAAAATATTTTTTTTTTTAGACATGACACCTAGTTCAAGCATTTTAGAAATGTAGGGAAAAATTAGCAAAATTAATAGAGTTCTTTACTCTATCGGTATATGTACTTTATAGAGCAAAGTTACATTTTATCCACTCTCCCCCACACTACACACTTTTCATTTATCATGTACTGTTTCCTTTAAAACTGGAAAAAACCTTGATTCGGGACACTCGTAGTGCCGCGGGGGTGATAAAAATGTTCATATTTCGTGGCAGATTTCGCGGAAACTATAAGTGATATCGATTTTGTATTTATAAGAGGTTGATAGCAAATTTATCAAGGATCATTTCGTACCTACACTTTTCATGTATCGTGTACGGTTTTTTTTTATAGAATAAGGGTGACAAACGAGCACACAGTCAACCTGATGGTAAGTGGATGCTGTGGCCCTTAGACATCTACATTTATCCTCAATTAAGAATCAAAATGCAGATGCTTTGTCACCCCTGAGGACTAAGATGGAGTGCCTCGTTTCCAGTAAAAAGGGTCTCCGGTTCTTTACACTCACCATACGAAACACATCAGCATTAAGCTGCTATTTTACGTTGGTATTCTGTGATAGTTATTGTGTGTGAGGTTTTCTTTAAAACTGAAAAAAAACCGCGGTTCTGGACACTTTCTGGGGCGTGGGGGGTGGGACGCTGACCCGGGAGGGGAGTGTAGAGTGGATAAAATATAACTTCCCTCTATAACGTACATGTTCCGATAGATAAAAGTACTCCATTAAGTTTGCCAATTTTGTAGCTGAAACGATTGAATTAACCTCGCTTATAGAAGATTTCACTCTCGGTTGTCATCGGGTGCTCAGGGTTTATGCGTCGTTTGCGCGCCGAGCCGAGTGTAAAATTATTTTAATTATTCATTGTCTCTTAAACTTTGCGTACAAATAACATGCTATAAAGAGCAAAGTTTATCTTCATAAAATTATCTTTATGATGAATTAGCTTTCATTCTTAAGGATTAATATGCCATGCCTAATAAAAACGCTCGCATCACTTTTAAATTTTCAATAATTTTTTGACACAAAATACCTTATTGTGGCTTATGTACAAGAAATAGGCATATAGTATCGCGGAATTCTTTTTAGATGGAGTAAAGATCTATATTTTTATACAACATTGTATTTACGTATCACTAAATACTACGAAAATCATTTCGGGAGCGCTTTTTCTTCTGACTTGCTTAACAAAAATAAATATTTATGGCTAGCAGAGGTATAGCCTAGTGCTAGATAGCCTATACTTTTCCTCATAAATCGGGCTATAATATAAAAAAACATAACGAACTGGTAGTTCCAGATATTAGCGTGTTTAAACAAACAAAAAAAACAAAACAAAAATAAAACTCTTCAGCTTTTTATATTATTCGTAGTATAGATTGAACAAGTTACAAAGTCATAATCAAAAAACGTAACTAACAAATGAAGAACGTTGTACATTCTTCATAACTGCTATGGAACTTGGCACCTGTCCAGACGTCAACTCTTTTATCGGTGAAGCCGACAACCCCGAACGTCGTTTGTACCGAACATGGCGCCCTTTTACACATTTATGTATTTGGTAGGATTATTATTGATATAGATATTTGATAGTTTAGCCATTTTTCTGTGCTTTAGCAGTGTACCGTCGGCGTCCCAGCGCGTCGCGATGTTTTTTACTCGTTTGGCGAAGTCGTTAGAGCACAAAATTGCCCCTCCAATTATGTTCGAATGTTAAAAAACGAAAGAATATAAATTCTAAAAATTATTCTATAGCGTATATTATTTGGAAATGAATAAAACCCTTGACTAAGTGTGTTTGTGTGTGTGTGAGCAGATTGTCACTGTTTTCAAATTTCAAATACTACAGTGTTCGTTTTATTTATATCAAACGTATGCAGTAAAAGCTATTTCAGTTTTATTGCCATGTAGTTATTAGAAGATTAAGAATAAGAGAAACGCAAGTGGTGTGTTCTGATTGTTCGTGGGTCGTTTGTTGTTTAATTGCGGGTAGTACTAAGCATATTTTCCATTTTTTTAGTTTTCAATTGGCCTATAATGTGTTCAGCGTAGTAGGATTGTCGAGTGGTAACGGCATAAGTAATTCCATCACTTGATTTCGTTTCATGGTTGTCGTAAGAGGCGGTCATAGGAAATGCCAAAAAGTCTTAATGGCGTTCGATAGATGGCGATATAACCATCCCATTTACGGTAATGCGAAACTTCTAGTACTGTGTCGGTTTTTTTACAGTATAAGGGTGACAAACGAGCACACAGTCCACCTGATGGTAAGTAGTTGCTGTGGTCCATAGACATCTACATCTATCCCCGATTACGAATCAAAATGCAGATGCGTTGTCATCCGTGAGGACTAAGATGTAATGCCTCGTTTCTAGTAAAAGGCGTCTCCGGTTCTCAACTCACCATACGAAACACAGCAGCGTTACGCTGGCATTCTATGAGAGCGTGGTTCTTCCACGGTCGAGCCGACCCATTCGTGATACAACTATACTACTAATATACGTAGGCTCAGCATGGTTCTTCCACGTATATAAAATAATACATAAAAATAAATCAGTATAGAGAAATAATACCTATATAAAATAAATCGTTAATGACAAATAATTCATATATTAATGGGAAATACCAACGGGAAGAGCAGCAGTAGACTTTTACGTGCTGATGATGAAGAAATAGTCCACAACCGTGCAAAGGATTCTTTTAGTTTTCCACCATTACATTATACTTAGTCATTAAAAAATGATATTGCTAAACTGAAGCGAGAGATGCCGAGGGATAAATCAAGTTATATAATAAAATATTCTACCGTAATATATTAATTATCGACATTATTAAATTAAGTCGTTTGCCTTGCCTATTATATTTTACATCATAAATATAAATACCTTCAATTACCTAATAAGCTTATTAATAAAAGCTTATGGACTTATGGACTTGGAGCTTATGGATTACTGCCTCGTTTACAAAGCGTTCGAATAAATTTCCCCTGTGAGCAAAAGCATAAAAACTGCGGCCTTAATTATATTGACGAACAAGCCGCGTGAAGAGACTTCCTTTTCAAAATTATGAAATCTAGAATAAAGTTGGCATTCTCATCAAATTTGTCTTCATTCTAGGAGTGTCGTAAGCAAAATTTTTTGGTAAAAATTGTAATATGACGCTCGCAAAACGTAACATAGTAACAGCGGGTTTACACATTCTAGTCTCGGTTTCCAGTGACGAATGAAAACATATGGGTATTCTCACCATATGCTTAAGCCTAATGCGCTATTAAAACGTTTAGTTTGTTCATACAGCCATATCGTGTCACTGAAACCATGAGCGCCGTACATTAAAGAAACCGAAACGGTTTCAGTGGCTATGGTATTCAAACGAAATATTTCTTTTATAAAACTGAAGTAACGAACGAACTAATAGCGCACCTGTTGGTAAGTGGTTACTGCAGTCCATAGACACCTGCAGCCAAATACAAACAAAGCAGGTTACGGATGCGTTGTCACCTCTGAATACTAAGATGGAATGCCTTACAGTTTGTAACTATCCAGCTCTCTACACTCTTCAGACTAGAACACAGCAGTGCAGGCACTGCTATTAAGCGGAAGAAAGAAGTAAGAGCGTGGTACCTACCCAAAACGGCTCCTAGGCTGAAAAGAATTCGTACCATCTAGAAATTAGAATTCACATAGTATGGTTCTTGTATTACTCGCAGCACGCATCTCACACTCAAGCGAGATTAGCCAACTATATTTTCTACAATCGTAAACTGTAATAGGAAACTATAAAATGAATGAAATCTCAGATAAGCCACATGCTGATAAAGTTGACTTTATACCATCGTGAGAGTTGATAGAAAACATTAAAAAAAATTACGATATTCCGCATGACAGTCACATTTTGTACCGCTTATTTTATTCATTTTGTGACAGTTGGTTAACTTTGCAGGTCAGTATTTTAACTATCACACCTAAGAACGGCGTTCCCAATTCTTTCTTGACGTTGTACCAAGTTAAGTTGAGGGGAACTGTTATATTACAAAAAATGTTTGCGGAGATGTCGTGTGTTAGTGTGACATAACCGGAAAAATGCCGTGAGTGTGGGTTTGGGCCTAAAAAGTCTGAAATTCATTAATGGACTTAGCCCAACTTCGTTTCTATGATTATATATAATTGCTGATTGGATTGCTTCTTTTGTTTAGTTGCATTTGCCTCAACGTTGATATATGCATTGACTTTTTTTCATAGTATGGGCGAATATAATACAATCTAGCTATTATCCATGGTTTCGGACGCTCTCCATCGAACCTCTGACATTTCCTTTCCGACCATGGTCTTTGGATGCACTACGTCTATATATACAAAGGGTAGATTGTCATTGTGTGTCCTCGCTACCTTGAGAAACGCTCGGGAATATTTTTTCACATTTGCCATTCGAGATCGTGTAACATTAATTTTGTAAAATTAGATGTTACAAATTTGCAATAAAATAAGTACAGTTGTACCTACCACTGTAGATTTTTTTATCATTTACGTTACAGCACGTCAACAGTCCAGAGCTGAACGTAAGCTATCCCCATAAATTGCTTCATAGAGGATGTCTTTCATAGTGCCACACTAGACGTTTTCTACTTAACAACAAGTTGGCGGGTTGGCAACCGCAGTCTTTAATAATTATTATTATTGAGTTGTTTCAGGAAGGTCTACTACCAGTTCGACATTCGTATCTATTGGAAGACTGCTCTAAACTTTGCTTATTGGTATCTGGTACTAGGCTGCCACTTGAAAACCTTTCTTCAATGTCGGTTGTCGCTTTTTCGCGCTATATTGTCGGACCATTGCCACATTAGCTTACCATCGGATCAGGTTGGGATATGCCGGTCACTCCGGTTCTACTGCTGATTTGCTCATTACGAAATCTATTACGGAGATAAACTCCGAGCCCACTTCATAGCTCTTTGAGCGACCTTGAGCTTACTTTTAGGATCAGCAGTAAAGGAACACGTTTCAGATCACTTTGTCATCACTGGTACGTAGAGTACTATTATTTATTATGTGTCACTGGCAACTAGCAATGTTTGTACATAATATAAAATAATAAACGAATACATTGTTTTCTCCATTGTAGATAAATAATGAAAGTCTTTTGCTATCTTGAAGAAAAAATAAGGCTACAGGCATAAAAAGATTTTTCTGTCGAATCAAAACAAATCCAAGCAAAATAAGGCCGCGAAACGAATCTGACAGTTTCATTGAGCCACACACAAATTCCGTTTTATATTTCAGGTATTTTCTTTTCGGATCCATTGTAACTGGACTTACCACAGCAGGTGATCTTCTTATTATGAAAATGTGGTACAAAATGAAAAAGAACAGTTTCCTTTCTTCATAGATATGCACATTTATCCTTATCATAATTACAGCTCATCACAAGTCCACTGTTGAACACAAGCCAATCCCCCAAAGGATGCCACAAAGCACAATCCTGAATCAGTTGGTAATCAGGTTATCTCTCTACCTGGGAGCCACCCTACACGACGTACGACGTTACGAGATTGCCACTTGAGAACATCTCTTCGGTTGTGATCTGTATTGGAGCTATTTGGATAGGCCCATTGCCACTTCATCTTACTGATTCGTAGATATGCATATTACAAACAAATACATTATGACATTGCTCAAAAATATATCGAAAGCTTAATTCAAAAAATACAGAAAAGAAGTATATTATTTTATTTCTTCAACCAGTGTTGCATAACTATTGGTAACGTACAACCAGGTGTACATGAGGTTACCTTAAGGGCGTACTCCTTTTGGTAAGGTAAACCATAGTCAAGGGAGGTAAAAGGAGTGGTAAAAGGAGTGTCTTGATGAAGATAAAAACTACGCAAAAATTTCAAACGTCGAAGTGTACATGTACAGTGTGCAAAATTGACTTATTAAACTAAATCATTTCTCTGTCCCGTTAGTCATTTATAACTCTCTAACTAGTATACAGCTATCTGTGATTTCGATTGTTAACCTATTGTGTCTTTTTTGCGGACAGGAAAACCGTTTAGTAACCGTTGTAATGTTTATTGTCATGTAAATTGTTGAGAAGTTAGTAAAGGTCGAAAATATGACCATAAAAATATTTATCAACCCTTAAGTTATATTGACCTTAACGGGTACGCGATGTTAAGCTTTATCTCGAAATGTACTTTTTTGCTTTACAGGAAAAATTTAATTTTTCATTTTTCATTGAATGTAGTGTAAACAAGCACACGGCTTCCCTAATGGTATGTGCCTACCACCGCCTATGAACATCTGTAATACCAGATAAATTGCAGGTTTATTGCGGCATTTTAAAAAGGAGAAGGCTCTTTTCTTGACGTTCCATACGTTGTATCGAAAAAATTTTGATGACAGATGACAATAGTTGATAGAGATGCGGAGTAGAAATTTTCTAGAAAAGACAACATGATGGATTGTGAACCATCAAGCTGATGTGGATGGAATTTAAAGTTATACTTTCGTGTACGATGGTTGCAAACCAAAAATTCCTTGGAATGCATAGTAAAAATAAAGTAAATTATAAGAGATTCTATGATGTCATTGATATTCTACAAAGTTATCATATCTCATAGCTGCCAATAAAAAGGAATAAGGACAAAAAAATCACTAGTTGATTGCAGAATTCTCTTACATATATTGATATATCTATCGAAGAGACTGAAGTCGTTATTAAAGAACTGAAAAAAGTTCAAAAGAAATAGTTGTAATAAATTTACAATTTTATAGCTATATAAAATATTACCTTGTAAGACACTCCTACAGCAAATAGCACAAAATACTTCCGCCATTTACGCGAAGTCTTCTTTATGTCGTTATAATAGTCAGTTCCGCAGGAATAAAACTGATGAAGGTACATTTTGTCTTGGCTCTCAGAGATTTTTAACGTACATGTAGATTCCCGCTCTGTAGTAGCGGCGAAAGAAAATTTATTAAATTAAATTTATTTTAAAGTTATAGACACGTAGAGCCTAAATTTAGTGTGATAAATCAAAAAAATATTTTCTTTCGAGTAAAATTGCTTTGTAATAGCGTCATCTACCTTATTTTATAGGTAAAATCATTTTATTGATTGACTCTCAAGGTGGTACGTTAAATAGACGCTAATTGGCCTAAACACGACTAATTTAATATAATATCCCATCTCATTCTTTCGCAGGCTAAATCATGTAGATATATATGTTTGTCTTTTTTGTGTCGCTTTTTCGTTTCATCGAGTTTCAAATCACAACGATTCTAAAGAAGTTTTCACTTCAAAAAACTGCGGTGCGGTCCGCAAGCGTGGCAAAAATGGCAAAATCCCATCTATGAAGCAATCCAAGGGGGAGTTCTATGTTCAACAGTGGACTTTGGATAGTCTATAATGGATGTTTTTTACGTGGTAGAGCCATGCTGCAGCTATATTAGTAGTATAGTTGTAGCATGAATGGGTCGCCTCGACCGGGGAAGGACCACGCTCTCTCAGAATACCAGCGCAAAATAGCAGCTTAACGCTGCTGTGTTTCGTATGGTGAGTGTAGAGAACCGGAGACCCTTTTTACTGAGGCATTCCATCTTAGTCCTCACGGGTGACAATGCATCTGCATTTTGACTTGTAATCGAGAAGATGTAGATGTCTATGGGCCGCAGCAACCACTTACCATCAGGTGGACTGTGTGCTCGTTTGTCACCCTTATCCTTATAAAAAAATTTCAAGCTCCTGTAATTTTGCTATTTTTTAATGTCAGGAGCTGAATGCAATGGCGTATGCAAATGGAGATTTCAGATCTTAATTATAGAATTATAGCGGCAATGGCTTTATATATCTATAAATTTTTGTTGCTGGCTGTGGATTCACGATTCATACAAACATTACTTACTAAAAGTCTTTGTGTAAAAAGTTAATGATCTTGGCAATTTTTTTTTTGATGATGATGAAGAAGATTTGATCACTGCCGTTGGTTTAGTTATTTTTAATTAAAACTCAAGTTCTTCATTAAATTTATATTTTAGATCCGAATAATACGAACATATAGCAACACTGCAACACAGCAGAATTTTCTGTCATTTTCTGCGGGAGAAATCTGCGCACACGATAACAATCGTCTGTCACTATGAAACTCACACATAACAATTAAAACATTAAATTAACAATTTCACACACACATATTTAGATACATTATAACAGTATCACTCGGTTACAGTGACACCTCGGATCACTCGCTTGACCAATCTGCATATTGTATGAGGGGGAGCGGCCTGTGTTGGTAAACAAATCCGAAACAACGCAACCGTTATTTAGATTTAAAAAGAAGTAAATAGCAATAATGTGATTAAAAATTACTTATATATGAAAAATAACGCATTTTTTTTCTGTAAATTTGACGTGACAGATTTATTTTTTGAAGCAAAAGCTTCGATTCAGCTGCGCAACTATATTTAGTCTAGTGAGGAGTGCGGCTGCAACTAGTTTTATTGTACGCATAGGACTGTGTGGACTTATACTTTGACAGAGATGAACGCCTCCGTATGGCTACTCCCTCCGGTCCGCCGGTGGCTCGTGTTGCTCTATGAATACGAACCCCATATTGATATCTAAAGAATACTAAACAAGATATAAGGATAATAAATAAATACATTAATAAAAATAATATTAAACCGTTGTTATAAATTTGAAAGTAACGTAGTAATTTACTTATATACTCTTTTGTAACGTTATGTTTTTTCTTTTTGATGTCATTTAAAGCTAATTTTATGACATTTTAATTTAATCCCGGTTGAATTGAAAACTTCTTTAAGACGTTGGGCGATTTTTGAATGGGTGATGGGTAAAATCTTATGAGTTCGCCTCACTATGAACACAGTTTAAGGAGATTTAAACTGTGTTATCAACATGCTGTAATACCATTAGTCCAAGGTATTAGTAATATATGAGCTAAGTATGACGTGTTGCGCTTGGACAGCAGTGAAAGTAAAGATTATAAAATTATATTTTATTTAATTATTTTTTGTTATTTAAAACCAAACTGTTATTTCATAGTGTTAAGTTTTCACGTCTATCGGCAGTCTCCAATAGCTGCAAATTTTTTCGTTTATTTTATTTTTTCTGAGACTAAATTAATAACTACGAGTGTCAAATTAACGTATAATTTAATATCTAGCTACAATTAATAGTGAAGAATATTATGTATGATTTTTATGGTTGGGATAATATATTGATTCATAAAATGTTAATATTTATTAAAAAACGTATGTTTTGTTCCACCTTCCTTCTCAGCAGTTTCTAAAAGGCTAGGATTAATTTTATTTGTGACATAACTACTGTATTTGAAATATGACAATAGATCTAGAGCTAGATCTGCAGTGTAATTTTATTGTTCACAATTGAAAAACGGAGTAAAATATAGAAAGACTGCAATATTATAATAAAATAGCCGGTGTATTATAATGACGAATTACAACATGACGGCTCCATGGCACAGTGGCTTGGCAATGAATTGCAGCACCAAGGACCGCGGGTTCGAATTCCGCTCGGAACAAGTATTTGTATGACCTACAAATAATTGTTCCGGGTCTGGATGTTTGTCCTTGTGCAAATTATGTATGTAAACTGCCCACGATACAGGAGAAAATCCTAGTGTGGAGGTAACGTAAAAAAACAACCACTTTTGATGCTTGCAGCACTTAAAATTTGTCTGTACTCAACTACAGATAACATGGGTTTAAGTTTTTCATTACTTTTAATCTATTAACTGTACCGTTAACGTTATCAGTGTAAATATGCTCGTATGAAGCACATGAAGGTTTGACTTATGTATATATTTGTTCTTTAATAAGGAAAAAATATCCATTTACCTCATTCGGTATGTAAGAATAATCTTATTAATTGGCATGTGCAAACAAAAAGTTCTAGTCCGCCGGCACCAATGAAATTGTTAATTGCAATTTCAAGTACTGCCTACGTTCTCAGCGGTGAAGAAAAATTTCGCAAGGATACCTTCATGTCTCAGAAATGAGAAAATTGAAGACTCCAACCCTCTCAGAAATAAGACGAGGTTGTACAGGGGATTACTTTACTTTTACAATAATACTAAAAAGTTTTTAGATTAGTCCTAACATAACATAACATAATAACAAGTAGATATGAAACTTTTGTGTAAACATTGCAGTGAAAATTGATCACTGTGTTGCTGCTATGTTACGGTTATTTTAAAACCATAATGTTTCCTTCTTACACGCGCAGTCGTTCTTGTTAGAGTTTAATGCCTAACGGCGCGGCGTAGAATATTCAGTGGCATTTTATTTATTATTTTTGAAATGTTTGCTATTATCTTTTATGATGGTATAAAGATGTGAGTTGATATACACTTAATAAATTTGAATCGGGCGAGATAAATGATGACCTTGAGAAACGTGCAAGATCATTTTAGTGGATGCAGGTGGCTCAGGACATGTTTGGGACTGTCTTTTCAGAGCTGATAGGAGTTGTGTTCAGTAGTGAATTCGTGGGTGAAATATTTTGTTAGTATTAGTATTTCCTCAACTGAAAAATAATAAATATTCAAATGTCAACATTACACAAATAAACACAACGTTTAACTGTTATTTTGTTTCATAAGGTAAATGTTGGCACGCGCATTTGATTTGAATCCTCCTTATCCAAATATCATAAGGGGCTTGAACTTTGTTCAAAGCTAATGAAATCCGAAGTGTACTAAGAATGTTTATCGTTATAAGATAATTAAACAAATTATATTTCATTAGTTACCTTCATTATTTTTAAAAACTGCATGTTAAAGAGTGTATTGACAACGTCCTGTTAGATATGGATAAAGGTGAATATGGTGAATCCAGCGATTAGATATGTGGTATTGTGTCAATGTATATTTTTCCGTCAGTGACGTTATGGTCTGGCGCGGAACGCACACGCGCTTGCGTCCACTTTAAAATACGATAGCGTACGTAAATACAAAACAATCAGAATGAGGAATAGTTATTTCATAAAAATATTTTTCGGTTGCACGACTGTTTCAATTTTAGTGTTTTTATATCTTTCCCTCAAAGAATTGAGGTATAGCTATGAAAATGTGATATCTAGTAGTAAAATATATGAAATGGAAAAAAACATAGATAAAATTATTGAAAAAGTGTCGGAGTACGAAGATAAACTTGCAAATACCAGTGTGACGACAGAATCAAATAAATCAAAATTAAAATACATATTGCGATGGACATCATCTAAAAACGTACCGTTTTTGTATATGGGTGAAGGACAAAGTGGATTCATTGAAAGAAATTGTCCTTACACGAATTGCTTCGTTACTGGAGACAGAAATTATCTTGATGATTATACCAAATTTGACGCAATTGCCTTCTCTGGACCAGAAGTTGTGCGTATGAATAAAAATAGTTTGCCCATCAAAAGGTCTCCACATCAAAAGTTTGCATTTGCGACTATTGAATCCGCTGATAACTACCCGATCTGTTCAAGTAAATTGGATGGTTTTTTTAACTGGACGTGGACATACAAGTTGGATTCCGAAGCAAAATGGGGATACATTGTTGTTCGTGATTCTGAAAAGAAAATAGTAGGTCCTAAGACTGTTATGCATTGGATGAAATTAGAAGAAATGAATCCTGTTAGTGATGAGTTGAAAATACAACTTAGTAAAAAGTCAAAAGCGGCGGCTTGGTTCGTTTCGAACTGTTACTCAAGGAGTGGTCGTGAAAAATTTGTTAGAGACTTGCAACAGCAATTAAAAAAATTCGATTTAAATGTAGATGTTTATGGTAAGTGCGGGCCTTTAAAGTGTGACCGGGACAAAGAAGACGAATGTTACAAGATGATTGAAAATGATTATTACTTTTATTTATCATTTGAAAATTCATTTAGTGAAGATTACGTTACAGAAAAGTTATTACACGCATTGAAACATAACGCTATACCAATTGTTTACGGTGGAGCTAACTATACAAGGTAAGGTTATATATTTTAGTTTTCTAATAAATGATTTTTTGTAATAATAAGTTTTCGCTCCATAATATTCATCATAGCTTACTCTTTACTTTAATTTACTAAAAATATATTACAAAACGAATTTAAATGATGCCATTTTATATTATAGGAGTACAATATCATTATTTAAAAAATTATAGTGTCAAAAAGGGCAACGGTTCACCTGATTGTGAGGAATTCCTGCAACCCACTGACTGAATGCTGCAGGTGCATTGTCGCCTCTAAGCTCTAAAATTACTTCATAGCATGTTAAAGTTACAAGTTACAAGTTACTGTGTGTGTTCTGGACGTCTTTCAAACCGTAACACGGCAGTGAATGCTTTGCTGATTGGCAATAAAATTAGGTAAGTAGACATAGAAGTACTCATAGGCAGAAAAGGAGTAGGATTCCTAGGAACTAGTAAAGTTCAAAAGTAAACTAGGTGCACCGCAGTTTTGTATATTTTTGGAGAGTTGTTTTAGAGGTTCGGTATCAGTCTAGAAACTTTTTACTCTTAGTCATAAGTTTTTCCCAAGGTATAAGAATATGTCGTTATCACATCGCTTATCAGATCGATTGAAGACCACAAAACTACATAATTCGCACTTCTCCACGTCATTGGTTTATATTTTGACAATTTTTAATATGGTTGTTTCTTCAACTTTTGATAGTTACAATGTCTCCTAACTTGTTACAGGTTTATGCCTGATGGAATTTACCTCAATGCACGAGATCTTGGTGCACAAAAGTTAGCAGAAAAAATTAATGAGTTAATTAATGATCCAGAAAAGTACGCGGAATACTTTAGGTGGAAAGATCATTATTCATACTATAGGAGGTTCGAAAGCTTAGAAACAGATGACTATTGTAGATTTTGTTCTATTCTTAATGAGGAGGATTTAGTGAAAAAGATAACGATATATGAAAATTTCAGAAAATGGTGGGATCCTCCAAATAGGTGTTGAAATAATGAAAGGAACTGATAAAATTCTGAGATATAAATAAAGACTGGAATTAAATTAGATAACTGAAGCTACTATTCTTATACATTTATTAAACGTATCATATTCTCTAATATTTTTTTGTAAAAGTGCACGTGTTTTTGTTGAAAATTTGTAATACAAATAATTATCATGAAAATTCCATTTGCATAATAACGAATCCTCTTATCTAATTTTAGTTTTATTTTTATACATTTTATTTTAGTGTTATCACTTTAACAGTGGGTTGTAGCATAAGTCTTTGCAAAAAGTATACATTACTTTTATAAGTTTTTTTTTTTTTATCGCAGTACTATTTAATAGAGCAATCACCTTCCGAATGCACGATTTTCCTCCATAGATTAGTGAGAGCATAAGTTGACACTGACACCTGGTGACACTAAAGAAGTAAATCCTCACTTCCTGCTTGAAGGAATAAGTTTCAGTTTTCTTCAATAATCTTAATATTATCAAGTTGTTTTTGACCGGTAAAGATGAAAATCTTTTGGTGTAAGATCTGGTAAGTAAGAAGCGTGTGGTAATATCTTTCAGTATTGTGGAATTTATGGCAGGCATGGTTAAGAAGTAATAAACGTGATTACGTTGTGCACGTTTTCCCTTAATATTTTCAGCTAAACGCTCTAACTATAAAGAGTATAGTTTCGCTGTTATCGTCAGGTTTTTAGGCATCAATTCAAACTTTAATACACCATACCAACATTTAACTTTTTTAAAACTTGAGTATGACTTCGTTTCGGCACAAGTTTTGAGGTTTAGCTTTTATTTACCCGCTGTCTTTTGCATGCATCCTTACGATAGGAGACACATGCCTCAACGTAATATCCAGTCGGCTATGTTCTGCGGCGAGTGGGCAATACCATATAGAAATCCACGCGCATCTGTCGGTACTTTCCTGATATTGGTATACGGAACCCAACAACATAATTTCCATGCTTTTCTTAATGCAATTAGTTGTCGCGCTATATTGGAGTGATTAACGCCTAACGAACATTCGAATTGTCCCGTACAATACGGGACAATTAGAATGACAAGTTACAAACCGGAGCAATCTGTCGACCGTACCGAGGGACGATCGGACCGAGGTTTGTCTTTAAAATTGTGATTTTTAATGTGTCGCTTAATTTTATCAAACCAATTCTATATTTTCCTTTCATTTATCAAATCTTCTCTTCACAAAATACTTGGTATATTCGTTAAGTATACTGCAATTTAGTTGTTCCCAAGTAATATAAAATTCTCGGATTTTTCAATAGGATAAGGGTGACAAGCGAGCACACAGTCCACCTAATGGTAAGTGTGTGGCCCATAGATATCTACATCTATCTTGGCGAATCAAAATGTAGATGCGTTGTCAGCCGTGAGGACTAAGATGGAATACCTCTTTTGCAGTAAAAATTGTCTCTGGTTCTCTACACTCACCATACGAAACACAGCAGCATTAAAATGCTGTGAGAGCGTTTATTATAGCAAATACAAAATAGGAAATTAAGAAGCTTTCCAGACAAGTAACTGATTCATTTATTAAATTGTACCTTTATACTATCGGAAGTAGCGTTTACAAGTTATTGTGCATAAATGCAAGAGCTTATGCAACAACCCAATTTTAAAATATTGTAACAGGTTTTTTCAGTCTAGTATTGTCATATTTGCTCACGTGACCTATTAGTTAAGATTAGTAATGTTAATATTATGATAATATTTTAGGTGTATTTGTGCCTGATAGTAGATAAGATATAACCATCGAGTATTAGATACTTGAATATAACTAAAAATGGCGATAGTAAATTAAAGAGAGATGTTTCATGATACGTCTCACGATAAATATTAATTTGAAGTACATTTTAAATGATTATAAAAATGTATATTTTAAGATATATGTAGATATTTTATACGTAGTATAGATATTTTTGAAATCATTACATAAGTTGGTTCTTAATAAAAATGTAAAATATTTTAGTTTTTGATGTTAAGCGAACAGGAAAGAGGGTTGCAGTACGTATAACAGGAACAAAATAGTCATCACTATTAACATCATCCTATTTACAAACGACTGCCCCACATTAACTTCTTTTTAAATATGAGTATTTGTTGTAATCGCCATTTTTAATTTTCGTATTGGAACTGCAGCATGAGATACCACTTAACCTCTTCATTACTCGATATGACTGGAACTTAATTTTTCGAACAAGAAGAGGTCATAGTTTTCTTGAATTAAGACTTTTAAAACAGTCAGAACTTGGAGACAAATGACGGCTCGGTAGCGCAGTGCTGCAGGGCTGCGGGTTCGAATCCCATGCGGAAAGAAGTGTTTGTATGGCCTACAATTTTTTAATTTTATCATTTTTAAACAAAGTTTTTCTTATATCTTTTGTTTCTGTTTTGTTTCCAATAAAGAAAATAGATAAAGTAAATAAAGTTATGTATATTACTAAAGAAATAATCTCGCCAAACTGCAATAATTGTCTCCTGGATGTTTTCAATGTGCAATTTATTTTTTTAAATACACATATTGTTATTTAAGTATACATATACATAATATTGTATATAAAATACTATTAAAATAACCGTATTATATATTGCATTTACGTATTTTTATACAATGTTATTGACTGACTTTTGTCTTGATCTCAGCGGGCATCGGGCAATGTTCCGGAGATGTGAATGAACTAGAACATTTATCTGCAATACAATAAATGCCTACTTGTTAATTCAAAACATTAGTGTTTATTATCTTTTCAAGACGTTTTGAAGAGAGTTTTGGTTTGTTTGGAATGATATTTATATTATCTAGCTTTTTGTTGCGGCCTTACTTCATATTTCGCAATGTCAACATAAACTTTGTTTTAAAGACCGTCTACCGGCTGCATATTTCGTGATTTTCGTTTTTGGCACTTAATTAACATATTATATTGTGAATATAAGTCATTTTGTTCCTTGCATGTAGAATTTATTAAAGACTTGTCTTTTGCGCCACCTATCAGATAAAAGCATAGAGCTATGGATTATCTTTTCGACAAAACAAATAGGCATTGCGTGAATACGGTCAAGTTGTTCAGAAGATACGATCACTAACAGATTCAGAAGATTAAAGATATAAGATTGCTTGTTTTAACGCTTCTAATTATATGGTTGGGCTTGGTAATAATCTAATATATAAAAATTATTTTTTGTTTGTTCGTATTTTATGCGCTACCATACCGTTCATCAGATTGCGGTAAAACTTTGTTAACTAATTGCTTGCACTTGCGCAAAGGTTATAGTCATAGTACAATTAACTTACAGTAGGTGGCACGCATATTATTCCGACAAATATATTAGAAAGTTATATTATAGATAGATAGATAACACTTTATTGTACGCCAAAAAATAACATAAATATTAACAAAAAAGGAGAAATAGAAATGTGTTACAATGGGCGGTCTTATCGCTAAGAGCGATCTCTTCCAGACAACCTTTTGATGGACAGAATTGCAAGAAAGCAATAAAAACATGTGTGTGGTTTGGCGACAAAAATAACATTATTTTTATTAAGGCTATAAAATAGAAATATAGGATAGATATATAAGTACATAGATAAGATAAATACATACATACTTATTAATATATATGTATATATATACATTTAAATACATATTTTTATAAATATAAATATATAAAAGTACAAATATATACTTTAAAACTATTACATATAACATAAATGTGCCATACATATAAACAAATTGTGTAACTAGATAAAGGTAGAATAATTATATATGTACAAATGAACTTGATAGAATCAAAGTTGAAAAAAGTAATCATGTACATGTTTCTTAAAAACCGGTAGGGATTGAACGCGTCTTGCTGATAACGGCAAGCCATTCCATAATCAGACAGCTTGTATTGTGAATGATCTGTCAAAAAATTTGGTAGTGTGAGCTGGCATTTTTAATATCAAATTTTCTGATGATCTCAAATGTCTCAAATGTGAGTCATGGAAGAATTTAAATCAATTTTTTAGGTAAGAAGGACAAAAAGGATTAAAAAGAATATTATAAAGAAGCGAGAGAATATGAGCATTCCGGCGAAGACGGATTGGCAACCACTTGAGCCTTTTACGAAAATCTGACACATGATCATATTTACGCAAACCAAATATGAATCTTATACAAAATTTTGAAGTCGCTCAAGTTTATCAAGTTGCATTTCAGTGAGATCAAGATAGCTGACATCTGCATAATCGAGGATTGGAAGCAGAAGAGTTTGCGCAAGCGCAATCTTAGTGGCAGTTGGTAAAAAGTTTCGTAGTCTTCTCAAAGAATGAGCAGCTGCAAAAAGTTTACGACTAACTTCCTGTAACTGAGGACCCCAAGATAAAGTTTTATCGATGTATACACCCAAGTTTTTGACAGTGTCACTAGTCGGGATTATATTACCATCAAATACAACTTTGGTTGCTTGTGGTAAATTGCATTTTGTAAGCATATGCGGAGAACCTATAATAATTACTTGTGTCTTCAGTTGGTTAATTTTGGAACCATAATTTCTGCTCCATTTCGAAATTATTGCCAGGTCACTGTTTATAGTGTTAATAGCTACAGCTAAGTCACTAGAAGTAGCTTGTGTATATATCTGAAAATCATCTGCATATAAGTGATAGGAAGAATTTATCTTAGTGGATATTGAGTTAATAAAAAAACTGAAAAAAAGCAAAGGTGATAAAACGTCACCCTGTGGAACACCAGCAATGGTGCTACACCATGATGAGAATGTATCATCAATGCGTATGCGTTGCCGGCGCCGAAACAGGTAACTTCAAAACCATTCAACCACCGTTGGAGATATATTAAGAGAGCTTAATATGCCCAGTAAAATGTCGTAATCGACAGAATTAAATGCATTACTAAAATCCAGTAAAGTAAGTACAGTTAACTTACCGTTCTCCATGCCATATCTGATATCTTCCGTAATATTGACTAAAGCTGTGCCAGTGCTATGTCCCCGATGAAAACCAGACTGTAAAGGATTTAAAAGGAGATGATTACAAAGGAAATCGTTAAGCTGATTAGACACAAGCCTTTCAAGAACTTTGGACAGGAATGGTAATATGGATATAGGGCGATAATCAGAGAAGGATGCAGGATTTAATTTTTTAGGTATTGGTATTATTTGAGCATATTTCCAGGTTGAAGGAAAAATACTACAAGAAATTGAGTTAATGCTGCAATGTTTTGTATAATGGTGAGTGTAGGGCACCGGAGACTCATTTTACTTTTCGTGGAGCATTGGGGGTTCAGGGTTGACAATGCATCTACATTTTGATTCTTAATCGGGGATAGATGAAGGTGTCTACGAATCCACTTACCATCAGGTGGATAGCGTGCTCGTTTGTCACCCATATTCAATAAAAATTAAACTGACTAATTTTATTTACTTTTTGGTTTTATTTTTATAAAATAGAAGTGACAAACAAACTTACAGTCCCTGATGATCTTACAACCACCTGATAAGTGGCTACAGCAATCCATGGACACTCGCAATCCACTTCAAATAAAGAAGGCTACAAATGCGCTTGTTACCTTTGAGGACTAAGATGGAATGCCTCACAGCCATTGCACGGACTGCTATTCGATGAGAAAGAGATAAGCGCGTGGTTCTACCCAGAGGGTCTTCTAGGCATAAGGAGTCCTATTTTATGAAACAAAATTGTACTGGTGATCAATATGTGTCCCTTGTTATAGTATGTTCGGAAATGACGGGAGATCAATGACATATGTACATATTAATTTGTAAAATATAGCTTGTGAACACTTGAATCTTAACACACAGAGTATTCTTCTAACTGCTGAACTAGACTTTGGCGGCTAATGAACGTGAAAATACTGGATATAACAATACTGAACCCAAATATCATACACTAGTGAATGGTGACAGTATCACCAAGAGGAACGCAATGATTCTGCGCTCATAAACTTACCTGTGTATATTATACTGTGTGTGGTGGTAAGCATGGGTAAACCATTCACAAGCTAATACATACTATGATTACGTGACGTATTCTTAAAAAAGCCTTTAGTCAATCATAAATTAAAAACTGATAAAGAAGTAGGTTATGTCCTTTTTGTAATTTTTTGAATATGTACTTATCAAGTTACATCTTACATAATGTGCCGGACGGGCGAAACTCGGGAGTAAGTGTTATCGAAAGTACTCCGCGAGTCGCTCACGTCCTACACCTATAGGTTCCGGAGGATACTTCTACTGCCGTCTTTGTGGGTGCAGCTGGGGTACTGTGGACTGACGTCCAATCAAAATGCACGAACTGTAGAATACAAATGGCAAGGCAGTGGCCAGCGGTTGGACTCCTCAACTGTTCGGCGGAAATCTTCTAACTATTGGTTATTGACCACGGTTGTTGATAACGGTTGGTCAACTACGGTTGTTCATTATCGGTTGGTCACTATATTTTTTCAGATGATTTCTTCAGTTGACTTTTTCTTAAAATTGTTCAGTAGTAACTTATTACTACTAGTGCTATCTGCTTTTATTATCACTGTTTACTAGCTGCTATTATCAGCTACTATGTTGTACAACTAGCTATTACTATCACTTGTGTAGCTGCTATTATCAGCTACTATGTTGCTACCTACTATTCACTATGTTCTATATTCAGCTACTTCTTGGTTCTGCTACTAGTCACTTCAGCTACCACCATGTTACTGGGCCCCGAAGCCATAAGGTAGACTCGAGCGTTACTTAAAAGTGAGCCGCTTGCCAATGTCCATCTTGCCTCTTTATTGCATAACATTTTCTCTATACAATTGTCTTAAATTACAATTTTTAATTTTCTTTTTAATTTCTATACTATAATTTAATTCTATATCGGTAATTCAGTTGTCTATTAGCACACCATAAAGGTTTCTTAATATATTAACAATGTAAAAAGTTATTAACCAAAATATCCCAAATTTTCATAATATTTGGGTACATTAATTCTTTAATTTTACTATAAGTGGGAAATAAGTTTCATCACGCTAAACATTCTTTTATTTTCTTAATCTATAAACCTTAGTCTAATTCAATACTATGTTTACAATTCTTCTAGAGCATAAAATTATTTTCATCATTTTCGGGACTAATGATGAAAATAATTTTTCATCATTAGTCCCGAAAACTTTTTTACTTTAATATTACGCAGTTAATTAATAATTTCTAGAATGTTCTATAACGTGTCGCGCTCTGATTGGTCGACTTTTTGTTTGTACAAATAAGAGTTATTTTCTTAGTTATTACCAAACGATGCTCTATACCACAGAACACAATTACTCTCTAATAATACTAAGGTTGTAAACATGTTGTAAAATTATACTATTGCACATTTCACTTAGGTTTGTCACTAATACTTTTTTTGAATTACACTTTTAATATTGTTTTTAATCAACATGTTTTAAAACACTTTTTTCCGTCGCGAACACATAAGGCAGTTTGTGCATCCGAAAGCATAGAGAAGATACCTAGATTAAAACAATTTTCAAGATCTTAATAAATATTTATTATTGCAATCATAAAGCGACACTCATATAAATGCTAAACTTAAGATTTTGGTCGTAATATACGTCTATAAATAAAATCATGATGTGTGATGATCATAGTGAGTATACTTGGTCTTTTGTACTGAAGCACAAAACTATTATATTGTCATTGGTTCATAATACGTCTGTAAAATTTTAGATTGTGATAATACATTTTTACCACGTATTCGACGGTGAAGGAAGACATCGTGAGGAAACCTCATTGTCCGTCCATCTATTTCAACCTATAAACGTCCACTGCCGAACATAGGCCTCGCGCATAAATGGCCCCATATGGGGCAATTTATAGGCGAGGCCTTTGTTTGGCCTTTGTTTGGTTTGTTTTGCCACACTTGGGAGACGGGTTAGGAAGCGCAGTTTTTTATAATTTTAAGTTGTTATTAGGAAGATGCTGCTACACATCTCATGTTTCATTCTTCATCTGTCGCCTCTCACGACATCCACGTGTTGATATGGAGTAGTAGATATTCTAACACCACCGCTACACGGCGGTATAAGAATTTATATAATAATGATTTTATAAAAATTAAAAATAATATTTGAAGACATGTAAAGTATGCTAATATGTATTAAAACAGCGCAGCTCACACTTTCATGCCCTAAAATCCCTTATAGAAATGAGAGGATGCCTGTGCTCAGCTGTTGGGCGTATAAAAACTACAACTTTTTTTTACTTTACAGTTTAATGCACAAGCAAATTCGTGTCAACATGGTCCATCATCAACCATCGTAAAAAATGATCTAGGCTAGATTGCCTTTTACCGCGAGAGTTAACATGTAGGTTGTATTATTTAATTTGAATACGTAGGTACGTTATGCAGAAATTGATTAAACAATAAGCTGCTTGTTTGATAACTGATGTTTTGAATATCTTTCGTACAATGTATATATAGGTATATAGACCGTCCCCGAACATAAATTTTATATATATATATATATATTGCTACTGATGTAATTCATTCATGAACTATTCCATCATTAGGAGTAAAAGTAGATGCTAATCCTGGTCGATTAAATCAAACTAGATTTTTTATTAATCGACCAGGAATTTTCTTTGGTCAATGTTCAGAAATTTGCGGAGCTAATCATAGTTTTATACCTATTGTAATCGAAAGAATTTCTATTAAATTTTTTATTAATTGAATTAATAATTATTCATCATTAGATGACTGAAAGCAAGTACTGGTCTCTTAAACCATATAATAGTAAATTAGCAATTACTTCTAATGAAAGAATTAGTTAAAATATATAACATAAACATTGACAATTATATGAAATTAGATAAATTTTTACGTCCCACTGCTGGGCACAGGCCTCTCCTCATTTCTGAGAGGGTTTTAAGGCAAGGAAGTGTCCACCGCGCTGCCAATGGGTGTTGGTGAATTTCATATGTTTTCGAAATATTTTTTTTCTTATTCCGCAGACATGCAGGCATTCTTTACTCATGTGATGCAGGTTTCCTCTTGATGTTTTCCTTCACCGCCGAGCACGTGGTAAATCAACAATTAAAATTGCAATTAATAATTTAATTGGTGCCGGCGGGGATCGAGCCCGGTTTGCTCGCGTACTGTGCAATTTACAGCGAGCGCTTACCATCTGAGCTACCACGGCTCTTACTATTTATAGGCTGTAACTTTAATTTACTTTACTTTAGATAAAGTTTTACTTAACCGATCTACAACATTTTTTAAAATGTTTTTATTATCTACCACTGAAATGAATCATGGCATAAGCAACTATTAAACAATACATTTTATGATGAAAACGTTACTTCGATTGTTTTATCTAAGTTATGACTTGTGCTTATTACATTATCGTGATTGTATACATAGTTTTACTGTTAATTTTACAACGCATTCCTAGCATATAGTTTGTTTTTGTCTTTGATATTTTTATATTTTTTTCTTTAATATAATTTTATGTAGTTAGGGATAATTTGCTTCACCATTTTTAGTCTTAAATGTATTAATTTTTAACTTTTTTGTTGATGACTTCAGACTGTAAAAGTTACTTTATTATCTTCCCAGTTAATTGTTTTAATGGGTCCGATGTTATCTCCACGTTTCACCGTCACTAGTGTCGAATTCTAGGGTTTATGGAGGAGCATGCATGTTTGTGTGTGTGTGTGTGTGTGTGTGTGTGTGTGTGTGTGTGTGTGTGTGTGTGTGTGTGTGTGTGTGTGTGTGTGTGTGTGTGTGTGTGTGTGTGTGTGTGTGTGTGTGTGTGTGTGTGTGTGTGTGTGTGTGTGTGTGTGTGTGTGTGTGTGTGTGTGTGTGTGTGTGTCTGTGTGTCTGTGTGTCTCTGTGTGTGTGTGTGTGTGTGTATGTGTGTGTGTGTGTGTGTGTGTGTGTGTGTGTGTGTGTGTGTGTGTGTGTGTGTGTGTGTGTGTGTGTGTGTGTGTGTGTGTGTGTGTGCGCGTGTGTGTGTGTGTGTGTGTGTGTGTGTGTGTGTGTGTGTGTGTGTGTGTGTGTGTGTGTGTGTGTGTGTGTGCGTGCGTGCGTGCGTGCGTGCGTGCGTGCGTGCGTGCGTGCGTGCGTGCGTGCGTGCGTGCGTGCGTGCGTGCGTGCGTGCGTGCGTGCGTGCGTGCGTGTGTGTGTGTGTGTGTGTGTGTGTGTGTGTGTGTGTGTGTGTGTGTGTGTGTGTGTGTGTGTGTGTGTGTGTGTGTGTGTGTGTGTGTGTGTGTGTGTGTGTGTGTGTGTGTGTGTGTGTGTGTGTGTGTGTGTGTGTAAATCTATCAAAATACTATTAATTTTTTCCTATTAAATTTCACTATTAATGAACTTTAATGTATATGTTGTGAAATATTACTCTATAATTATATTATTATGATTAACTTAGTTTGGAGCGAAACACTCGAATCAAATAAATGCCATATTATTAACAACTACCCTGTCTATACTTGTTGGCTTTTTAATTTTTGACGTACAATACGTCCAAAATGTATTGAATTCTGTATTATTTAAGTTTCTCATGTAAGTCAATGTAATTCTAATAAGAAATAAATTATCTCAAACCTCAAATATGAAAAATGTAAGAAAAATTTATATAAAGAAGTTACAATAAATATTGAATAAATAATAATTACATTTCATGCAGATATTATATTTAATATAATAACTGTGAATAAATAAAAATCTCTTAATGATTTCTTATATTTACGCAAATAATAGATACACATTAAATGAAACTTATTTTACTGATTATATAGCTTTTAATTTTAACTTTTAACAAAGGGAAATAAAACAGGAGATGGTCATAATCATAAGCTGCTAGTAGAACATTATTTTTATTGTACCTATAAATCCCATATTTTTCTTATGTTAGTAGCTAATATAAAGTGAAAATAATAGTTATTCTATATGATTTAAAAGTTGTTATGAATTTAAAAGTATAAGTTTAATAAATTCTCCTCTCTTTATGTAAAAACGAAGTGAAGAGAATGCGAAAGATAAATAGTTTAATAACGAATAATATAGAAAAAGGCTGGAAAACAAAACCACGTTATTAATATATATATATATATATATATATATATTATATATATATATATATATATACTTATAAGATAAAATATTATAATTTTAAGATTATTTTAATATTATAATATATTACATTATAATGTTGATATAAAATAAATTTTTATATTGTTAAATTTATCTTGAATTTGAGTTTGAACCCTTACAGTGTGTTTGTATGATGTGCGTAGGTACTTGCGCACGTATGAGTGTGTAATTTTGGCTTCACATATCTTGAAATAATGATACCAGACTGGTTTCATTCGATATACAATTAGGTAATTAGAACCTCATGAAGTTGTTATCAAACCGGTAAGTTTTATGTTTTGGATAAATTAACTGAAGAAGTGATAAACTTACTTCATTTTACAATTGATAATTTGTACTATTCGTATTTCTGTTATTTTTATTTCAATTTGTATTACTCTTGGAAATTATATATAGGCTATGTATATTTTGATAGCTATGTTCGGCAAATAAAATAATATGTATTGAAGTTTTGCGTCCATAAAAATGAAGTACCTACACTAGTAAGATCTGATAGCTTTTGATGGATGGCGGTATAACTATGTTGTTCACACTAGACTTAAAATACAAAATCGGGCGACGGGAGCAACGTCAACGGTGCGAGGCGTCTAGTACTGAAATCGCCAAGAGTAGCAATGAGGCAAATCCTAGTAAACAGGAGAGGCCCATGTCTATCGGTGGACTTATTTTGTATTTATTTTATAGAATAAGTGTGACAAAAGAGCACACAGCCCACCTGATGGTAAGTGGATGCTGTGACCTATAGACATCTACATCTATCCTTGATCAAGAATCAAAATGCAGATACGTTGTCACCCCTGATGACTAACTGTGACCCATTCGTGCTACAATCATAAAATAGCCGCAGCATGGCTCTACCAAGTAAAACTACACTTTTGCAGGCAGTTGAAGAAGAAGAACATCAATATTAATATGGGAACAACTTAGGTAGAAATATAGGAAATAATTTGCTGTCAACTCAGACCAACATAGAAAGATAGACAAAACGCTACGTTCATTTCAGTAACGCCGAAACCAACCACACACGCACACATAATATTACGTATCCAATATTATTTACAACTAACAACATGGTTTTAACTGCGTAAGTGGGCGTCCACTAGTGGACTTTTACGGGCTGTTAAAGAAAAAAAACATGTGCGTAAGTGCGTGCCCTACAATCATGGTTTTGACTGAGGCTGTGAAATAGTTAAAATTATATGCAGAATTGCGTTTGTTGCAAAGGACAAATACATGATCGTATGTTTTAATCTCTATTTATAAAAAAGGACGAAGAATTGTAATCGAGTACCTATCATTATATACCATGTATTTACATTTCGTTTTAAAGTACTATCTCGTATGATAACAGGTGGTACTTGATGTCACAATGGAGCGTAAATGTGTTATGTTAATTCAGTTATCACATACGTACATATGTGGGAAAACTTAAAGCCAACGCAGGTGATTGAATTTCTTTTTTATAGAATAGGTTGAAAAATTAGCACACAGTCCACCTGATGGTAAGTGGATGCTGTGGCCCATAGACATCTACATTTATGCTCCATTAAGAATCAAAATGCAGATGCGTTGTCACCGCTGAGGACTAAAATGGAATGCCTATTTCCCAGTAAAAAGGGTCTCCGGCTTTACACTCACCATACGAAACAAAGCAGTATTAAGCTGCTATTTTACGCTGGTTTTCTGTAAGAGCGTGGTCCTACCACGGTCGAGCCGACCCATTCGTGCTAGAACTATAATATAGCTGCAGCGTGGCCTTACCATGTAAATAATAATATTGTTGTGTGTTTTGCTCTGTTTCTAAAATATTTTGACGAGAGCTTAAAATATTCTTTCCAGTTTGTTTCGAAAGTTTAAATGCCTCAGTAATCGAAATTGTAATGATAGAATTAGTTTAGTTTTTAGTCTATTTTCGTGGGGACGTTTTACATATGTAAATTGCTGACTGACAAATAACTACTGACAAGTAACTTATTCCGTGCGAGATTCCAATCTGCGGTCCCACAGCGCTGCAATTTTACTTTAAGCCATTGCATTAGAGCCGCCAAAATAACTATATATTTTTTAAAGCCAATGAAATAAAATTCTGTTCTGGCCGATATCTTTTTTTTCTATTAATTAATATTCGGAAGTTGCTGTTGCTGGCCTGGAGAACATAATTTACCAGAAATTTACAAGATACGAGCTTAAGCACGTAGTTTGAGCTGGTGGTTTGAACTGGGCAGTGTTGTAGTGAAGTTATTAGTTAATATTATAGAGTGGAACTCACTGTTCCATTTGTCACCCATGTTCCCATTTGGACGTTAAATTGAGAGATTAAATAGTTTTGTAAAATGGATACTAGTTTAATTTAAATATTTGAGAGTGTCGGCTCTGCCCTCACCAATCCTTAGAACTATGAAATGTACGTTAGTTGGCACGTATTTGGACAGGCCAGAAAGTTTATTGATATATTCGTTGCTATACATTCTTTATTATACCAAAAGTATAAACCAGCCACGTGCAAGATGGCTAAACAGCTCATGGTCACATGTAATCATCTTTTCTGTATTCTGTGCAACTGTGTAAACTTAAACTCTTTCAACTTCTGTGTAAACAATACATACTCGTATATATTGCCATCTTTTAAAACTTAAATAAAGTGCCTCACAGCCTAATTTTAAAATGTAATACTAAAATCTAGAACTATTTAATTCCCACTAAGTCCTCAAGTTTCTTTATGTATTCAAAAATCAAAATATCGGTGACTATCTATTGAAGTTTTTGTAAATTTATTTCTGTGATTATAATTATAATAAAAAAAATATTTTAAGTTTTTTTATAACACTGACGTGACAAGCGAGCTAATTGCTAAGTGGTTATTGCAGCATATGGGCTGACTTTTTAACATAAAATAAGTGTGAAAAACGGGCACACAATCTATGTCATGGTAAGTGGATGCTGTGGCCCATAGACACCTACATCCATATATGATTAAGAATCAAAATAAAACACAAAGGAACTAACTACAAATAAAATTTACAATTGCGTTGTAACCTCTGAAGACTAAGATGAAATGAAATAGCTAAGTAGCCAATCCAATCGTTTTATTAGTAGTATTTTATCATAAAACTAAGAAATCATAGTAGTGTTCCAACACACCTTTCACTCATAAAATGCATAGGAGTTGTGTGTTGCCAGCAACGCAAAGTCACTAATTTGCATTTAGAAAAACCCAAAATTAGGAGCTTTTTAGGTGCTAATTAGGTGCCAAATTTAAGAATTAGGTGCGGTGAAAATTTTAGAGCACCTAATTTTTTAACTTGGCACCTAAGTAGCACCTAAAAAACCCCTAATTTTGGGTTTTTCTAAATGCAAATTCCCGACTTTGCGTTGCTGACGAGACACAGCTATCCATAGGTAGCAAGAAAATCATTTTCTTTGAACGTGTTTTAGAATATTTTTTTTTAAATTTACTAAAAAGTAACCAAGAATACTAAATTAATGAAAAATTACCCAAAGGGTAACTAACGGGACCCTATTACTAAGGCTCCGCTGTCCGTTCGTTTCTCTGTGGGCTGTATCTCATAATCTGTAATAGGTAGACAGTTGAAATTTTCACAGAATGTGTATTTTTGTTGCCGCTATAACAATAAACAATAAAAATAAATTAAAAATTAAAGGAGGCTCCCCTACTAGAAACGTGTTACAAAACCCTTCATGCGCGAGTCGGACTCGCACTTGTCTGGTTATTGTTTAAGCAAGCGACTGAATGCAGGCCTTATGAAGAAAGCCGTCATGCATTTCTCAAACCTAGGAACTCAGGGCTTAGTGAACAAAGAACCGAGACCCTTGCTATGGCAGTTATATACACTATCTCTGTTTTGTAGATTTTTCGAGTAGATTTTCCGCTGTCGGTCAATAGAGTCCGTCAGTGTCAACTACGCGCAGACAAGTTTTACATAAGTAGAAAAACTCCCCCTTACATCTTTGTCGTGTGTATGATTTCCTTTTGTTGTGATTATGTTTTCTATTTCGCATGAAGACTCGCTGTGTAGTGGTGATGTGATCACCCTGTCACATGCCGCGAAAATCTTAAGAGTGGTTTAGGTTAATGCCAGAAAGACCGCATTGCCTCCAAGAGATGACCATCTCGTATTTATACAATACTAGCTGGCTCAACCAATGTTGTTTTGTTTTTTCCGATAGAAAGCTTATAATATATTTTCTTCTCTATATATAAAAATCAATTACTGTCCGTTAGTCACGCTAAAACTCGAAAACGGCTCGACCGATTTTGATGTAATTTTTTGTGTGTTTGAATGGGTTCCTAGATGGTTTAAATTCCATTTGGACCATTACATTTGAACCCGGTAAGTGGCGCTGTTGTCGAGATCCAGAAATCACCCGTGCGAAGCCGGAGCGGATCGCTAGTAAAGATATAAAATTTATTAATGATTTGACCACAGGGCCACCTATCGGGTCCAGAATTTGTGATTACTTTTTTTATACAAGCGTATTATATTGGTCCAAAATATAGAATTTATTAATAAATTGACTACAGCGCCACCAATAGGATCCTAGCATAGCTATAAAATCGTAGGTATATGCGCTCTGAGAAATTAGTGCTATTAATCTGTTGACTTTTATAGCTTCGCCTTACTTACGAATCTGTGCTATAAACCATCGTCTCGACCAAACAAATATATATTGTAGGGAAGACTCATTCTCGTACAGCATGCCAGCATGAAATATTAACATAAGCTGTGTTTCATATGGGAAGTGACGAGAATCGGAGACCCATTTTACAGCAGGTGAGGTTTTCTTCTCTGCCTTAGTCACAGGGTGACAATAAAGCATCTGGATTTGATAAATCGATCAAGAATAGATGTCTATGGGCCACAGTATTCAATTACTATTCGGTGAACTGTTTTTTATAAAGAAAATGTAAATAAAAATAATTAACAACCTATAATAATTTCTTTTCCTAGTATAAGCCTAAGCTTTAGGCATCAGAGAAAAACGTTCGGAGGCGCGTGCGTCGTGTCACCGTGTATTCAATACAACTCGAGACAGCCTCATGGATCATCATGTTGTGTTTGTCATAACCTTACGCTCATGCGGCTCATCTCAGTGCAGAGACTTCGGTGAGTTTTCATACACGCTCTTTTATTACAATGTCTTAAGTGGCGACTGGCGACCGATCAAGCAAATACGCCGCTTCACCACACACCCCGCCGCACGATCGAACAAAGTGTGCATTCAGGCCGTTTCCCTTTTGGGCCTAAGAACTACAAAAAAAAAATTATTTATTTATTAATTTCACACATTACATTTATTAATTGAAGATTACATTAAGGTACAATCTTATATTTAAACAGTGTACTGGTATCGCCGACAATAAAAAATATGAGGTTGAGGTAAAAAAACTGCACTTATTAATTGATAAGTGCGTGACCTGCTATTGATTGCAGGACGCATCGCTCATGGATCGCATATATGGGTCGTTTATTTTTAAAGCGTTATCATAATATTTATTAGTAATACATATTATTATGTATGTGTAAGTTAATCTGAATTATTTATGATGCATTCCATAAAGTAGTTTATTTTTTATTTTAACATAATGTTATTTTGAGTTAGTTCTGTTTTTAATAGTAGCATATACTTTAAAGTACGGTTAGGTTAGGGACCATATATTCTAAAATACGTTTACGATATATATTATTATATTTAGGTAAGGCTAATTTAAGTTTTTTCGAGCTGCGAGTTTTACAATAATTACGGGTAAGGACAATTATTAACTGCTCATTAAAAATTCTTCTGCAAGAAGGGTAAACTTTACTATTTCGTGTATCGGTATAACTTTGCAGTGACTAAAAAAGTTATGGTAACCTGGATTATTTATATTGTTTTTAATACATTCCGGAACTATAGTTTTCTAACTGCAGTAAATAAATTATATGTTCTAAATGTGATCTGTACGTTCCGCCATAACTAGCCAAGCCATAAGCTACTTTTGACTCCACAAGTGATTTATATATGTAGCTGTTTAAGAATTTTATACGGAATTTTATATTCAATTATGGAAAATTTTGCAAGCATATAAGGAAGTTTATCACACACATGCTCAGTAGGTTCTTTCCAATTTAGGCGACTTTCTATCACGAGTAGGCCTGAGGTTCTACTAGATTTTATGACTTCGCAGTTACGTGTCATTTGGACCTGCCCTCTGTGAAGACGTTGGTGGTCTTGCGCAATGAGCCTAGGTATAACCTTACTCCTATTTTGACTAGAGCTGATGTACACTAACTTGGACTTAACATTTAAGACTAACCCTTTATTATGTGACTACTTCATACGAATATCAAAATTGTCTTGTAGGAGGTTGAGAGTGCCGTTGATATTACTCCCAGCCGCGATCAAACAAGAATCATCATCATACTGGTAAACTTCACACCGCCTTATAATATTTACCAGACATAGGTAATGTAGTGTAAAGGTCCTATTACTGAGCCTTGTGCTGTACCTACAGATATTTTTATTAAATTGTTTGTGTTTTTCTCATCTAGATGTTTGTAGATGGTGCTGCTTCGGTGCACAAATGAAGTAAAATATAATTGTTTATGATAATTAATAGAATATAATCTATAAAATCCATTATATTAAAGTTGGAAAATTTTTTGCTTTGCCTCTATCCGCTCAATAAAATAAAATTATGTGTCTTACCTAGTTTGAAGAACACCTCCCGCCCTCCTTCAATTGCGTGCACTATCCCCGTCAGCACTAATCCCAGCACCACTACTCATACCACTACTGCACTAGGAAAGACACACCACCGACGATATATGACACGTGTTTCGCCTCTACACGAGGCATGCTCAGGTTCAGTAGACTTTGCGGTGGCTGACCGCTACGTCTGGTTTGGTCAAGTCTGGTCTGGTCAGGATTAGTAGACTTTTTTCCAACTTTAATATAATTGTTTATATTATTAAGTGAATAATATGTGGCATGGTGAACATCATAAATAAATTAAACAGCCAGTTCAAGTGAAGATCTAACATTACCAGTATAAAAATACATTTGAACAAATACATTGAATTACTATTAGAACTGCTGTTTGCCACGTTTATGTCAATAGAATTTTATTAATAAAATAAAAAGTTATATGTAGAAGATACGCCGTATATATAGATGATGTTAAACGATATCGTTATCACAATTTACAAAAAAAATCCATTACAGTTTGAGTTTGAAATAAGTATTTCTATAAGTGTAAATTCAAAGTTCTATATCAATAATAAATGCAACTAAATTTTTTTGAAATTACATATCCACATATTACGTGATGGGAATATACGTGAAGAGAAAGCTTTGTACCTTTTGTAGCTTTTTACCCTTTTTAAGCATAGCCCCTATTTAGGTGCGCATTCAGGATTGTGAGATTTGGCATATTTAAAGTTTATATGGAGAAGGAGTGAAGAAAGTTGAAATTTATTTAAAATATGTGTTACAAATTGATTAAATAAAATAAAATATTTACATCCATACTACCAATGACAAACAGATAAATGTCGCTTGACAAAGTCGTTTGTTGGCGTTATTATCATATAATCATTACGTTTTAGGCAAGAAAGCGTTAATTTTATATTTTGTATATTAGATGTCTGTATTTTAAATATTAACTAGAGATACACCCCGGCTTCGCACGGGTGATTTCTGGATTTCAACGACAGCGCCACCTACCGGGTCCAATTGTAAATTTAAACCGTTCTCGAATCAACTTAATCACACACGCAAAATTTCATTAAAATCGGTCCAGCCGTATAGGAGGAGTTCAGTCACATACACACGGACAGAAGAATTATATATAATATATAAAGATGTGTAGCTGAAAGTGAAATACAGCTTGCTTAGTATAAAAACCCAAAAATTTAATCAATAACGGATATCGAATATCATATTATAATGGACGACCACAAGTAAATAATAACGGACTAGCTTTGTTATTTTCTTTTATGTTACCTTAGGGGCTACAAGTCGTTGCGTAAAAAGAAAGTAGATGGAAGTCAAATTTAAGCTTACCTTAATATCGATATCATCATATCATAAGAATTGTATCTTATGTATTTTATTTCTATGTACTACAAAAATTTTAGATATTTTACTTTAGTATACTCATATTAACTTTTTATTACACCTACTTCATTCGCTTTCTCTGCATCACCGCAAGGTATACTGGTATAGAAAGCCTTAGGCATTAAGTCCGCCCATATACCATGTGTGTATATGAAGTTTTAAATAAATAAATAAGACAGTGCTCCATCAATATCTCATCGAATAATATCATCTATAATCTAATAGTAAGTGGTTATATAACCAAACAGATATTGCCGTGTGATGTTGGCGTCTCTTGGGTATCTTAATAGGCGACAATGGGAAATTCCGTAAAAATCTTATGACTATTATTCGTATTAAAATCTTAAAAATACATAAATGGCGGTATAACTATCTTGTTTAACACTAAACATATAATACTCAGACCGTTTGGTGAGACGTCTGGCACTACGATCGGCAATCAGCTTGCCAGGCGTCATGATTAAGGCAAATCCTCCTAGTAACGCCAGTGATCCATATACAGCAATGGACTTTAACGGGCTTATGATATAGTAGAAGAAGATATAACAGTAGACATAAGATGCGTCTAAACAAACAACAAGAAGAAAGAAGAAGAACAGAAGATAGAAGATGATATAGAAGAAGAAGATATAACAGAAGAGCGTACTAGATTAGCTTAAAAAGTCTATTTAGTTTTTCGTTGAAAAAATATTAAAAAGTTGGTAAATTATTCGTTTGATTCCAATGCGCGGTACGTCTACAACAAAGGAGCGAAGATTCGTCAAGAGTCTGGTTGTCAGATGGTTGAGCGGAGTTTTTGGAGGCAGGAGTTTTCAGATGGTAGTCGACTAACTCCAAGACTGCATTGAACCCGATAAGATACTGCTGCTGTAGAGAATCGACTGATAGAAATGACTTAGGATTGACCTCGAGGGCAAACTTTAGTGAAGTTGTATGTTTAGTGTTATTGTATGCAATGATGATAATGACATCAAGGATTAACTCTATTGACATATTTTGCAAACAATTATAGACATAATCGTTGAAGTGTTTCTTCATTTCTAAGTACCGTTTGAAAAGTCCGTTTGAGTAAAAATATGAATTACCAGAAAAGTCAAGAATAAAATAAAAAAAGTAGTTACAGCCAAAAAAAAGATCTACTGGGTAAATTTTTTGCTTCAGTCTACCCTTCCGAAATAAAAGGTAAAACCTATACAAATGCCATCGTATATGGGATAATATTTTCTAAACTGTCTACATATCCTTCCCATATTATTGGCAGTTTATTGATGCCCTTGCTATAGAAGTTTTAGCACGATAAACGATAAACTTTCTAAAGACGTTCTTTTCTTACGTATCTTAACTTAAAAAGAATGAAGTGTACGGGCAAAATCTGAGAAAATATAGTGGGTTAGGAAGGGTCTCTACAGGGCTGTAGATAGAGTCAAATTTGAGGTAGGGCAGCATTGGTTACAGGTAGGGCGGAAGTAAAAAATTTATAATAATTGATTTACCCTCGAAGCACGGGCTCCTAAATCAATCACCATGTATATCACTGACCTCTAGGTCAGTGATATACATGGTGAATGTACAATTCAATAGCTATTTATAGGCAAATAATTTCTGTGACAGAACATGAGCATGGATCTAAGAACTATTAAATTGTCAATGATGAAGAACAAGTGAACAAGATGGTTGAACTTCCAGATTTGGATGTAGAGATCCACGTCTGAGTGAGAGTGAGGTAATAATTAATTGTTGGGTGGGGTGATACGAGTAAATAGATACGACCAAAAATACCATTTAGATCATATTGTTTCTGCAAACTTATTAAAATAATTAACATAATAATAAAAACATTTAAAACAGCTGAATTCTACGATTTGCCATATTATTAAAAATGCGAAGAACTTCGTTCAAATCAACAGATTTTGTTATTTTTTTTCAAAGGCCGAAAATACTATACCAGCCATTCTCTCGTCACCCATTGACAGCCTTTGAGGCCTATTGATTGCAGTTAAAGTTGAAAACGTAGATTCGCACACTGCAGTGCTACATCCTATGGTCGCCACAGATGCAAAAAGTTCATATGTATCTTTGAACGCCTCTCGTTGCCTGTACAAAACTTGCAATGAATTTTCCATTTTATCCTCGTTACGACTCAAGTAAGCTTTAACCACACTAGCCTCTTCTGTTGATGGAATTTTCAGACCTGAAAAATTAGTTAAAATTGTAAATTTACAAATTATTTAAATTATTAAATTTTTTCAAACTTACCCAAATTTTTCAGTGGAACCATTTTATCTACATCCAACTCATCGAGACTTGCAATTGAATTGATTAGAGATCGTCGTTGTCCGAAAACCTTCTTTGTAATTCAGCAGTTAGTATGTCCAACGTTTCGAAATACTAAGACTTAAATGGCTCATCGTTCTCTTCTATATTTTGTCTGGCGGAGGAACAGGAGGGGCCATATGTCAAATAGTCATCCATCCGATTTGGTTTTTTTACTTGCCTCTTCGAGGTCTGTGTCCTATTTTCAAATTCGCCGCAGTCGTCGCTTGTTAAAGACTTAGCCTCTTCCAAAATTTGATTTGATCTTAATTTTATAATTTCATCTTCGACACACTTTATGATTGTTATGGCGTCTTTCAATCCTGCGCTTCGGGCTTGCAAAGCTGCGTCTGCAGGTTGTAGCGTGGATAAAAAAATTTTGGCCAGAACCATGACCATTCGGATTTCCAGATCAAGCACGACTTTTTTTAATACCGATACTCTTGGCGACGTCATCACCGTTGAATCTGCCATTTTTAATTTCTTTCAAAGTCTGCAAAATCGATGAAAGAATTCATGTAACATGATGCATTGGTCAAAAAATAAACGAATGAAAGTCATTTCTGAGATATTTCTGATGACTATTATGTGCAAGCGATGGTTATAGCAGTGGACGTAAGGATTTTTTCGGCCCAATGTATTTTCTATTCTAGTCACAACTCCTGAAACTTTCCCACTCATTACACTTGAGCCATCATAGCATTGGCTAAGCATACAAGAAGGGGTCAATGTCATTTTCCGTAAGGATATTTAACGTTAATTTCGTGAAAGTGGCTGCATCAAGGTTTTCAGTAGTCTTAACCATCAGCAACGACTCATTGAAGACACCATCCTTGACGTAAAACGTATTGCTAATGCAATATTTTCGCGGTTATTTTTATCTCTCGTCCCATCTTCCATTAGAGTAAACCATTTCACGTCAGATTCATTAATATCTTTGACAACGGAACTTCGTACTACTTGAACCATTGCTTGAATTATTTGATTTTGAATTTCAGGTGAATGATATGTTGCGTTTTGTGGTATATGAGTGAGAACCTCGTTCAAATTTGGATCTTTCATACATGTGTATTCAAATAAATTCTGAAATAATCCTTGTTCTTTTTCTTCTTCCAAAATATAATTTCCACGCAAAGCTATGTAATTCGTTGACAATTAGAAATTGTATTACTTCATTGATATACTTCACGTAATACCTATATTTTTCTAATACTTTTTGATTTATTAACGTTTCAATACTACACATTCTTTGTAATTTCTCCTGCCACATCTACATAGCTTGAATATGAGAAATTGATTTCTCATGTTTTGGAAAACCAGTTTTACAATCAGTGGCGTTTTTCCATTTTCTAAATCCTGTGGAAGTGTACGAAGTCTGTTTGCTTCCATGAGGTAAAAATTGCTGGCATGGATAGCAAAAAGCAGCATCTTTCTCGACAGAATACTGCAACCATTTATAATGCTTGAACCAATCGAAAACAAAGGCCCTGTTATATTGTAAATAGAACAATCGCTTCATGTGATGGCGCTTCAAAAGCCATCTATACACAGAATAAAGAATTATTAGCTATAATATGAAATGAATTTCACAAATTATGGTATGTTCGGAAAAGTTTAGATACCTATCGCTACAATTTTTTTTTATCTCAAACTATGAACAAACAACTTAATTATAATAATTTATCTTAGTTTTTGGTATGTTTAAGGTAGGGCATTGTGATTTCAAGGTAGGGCACTGCCCCACAACTCCCCCCCCCCCTAGCTACGGCCGTGGGTCTCTACCGCGTTATCATGAAGAAACAATAGACAACACCCCAAATAACCCAGATTTGAGTGCCAGCCACCAGAGCCAGCTTCTCCATCATCATTTGCAATACTTGACAATAACGATCAGAAGTAAATGTTCCACCAGATGCAAGAAGCTATAGTGATCAACATATATATATAGTAAACTAGCAAACCGTCACCATAAGCTTTTTCTGTCTCATCTTTCGTTTTGGGTCAAATATTTTTTGACAATTACATCCACGTAACGATGTCCGGCCGATCCGTGACGTCCGGCCTTGTGTCCACCCATGAAACGTCGGAACGGCTTCCTAGGATCTCAAAACGTGGAGATGTAATGAAAACTCGCATTCTCAAAATCGGATCGAAATCTACAACTTCCTACTTTTGAAAATTATTAATTTTCAAAGCGGGAGGTTAAAAAAATCGTTTTCCTGGAAAATAGATGTGACTGATAGCTAGAAAGTAGTGCTTATGAAAAATTATAAAACACATTATGAAATATTTCTGAACTTGTCAAGATTACACAATAGAACTCCTTGATTCTTCGGCCACATAAATACTTTTTCCTTGTGGGAATCAAATTCATGGCACAAAGACACATTACCATAGCTCTACCGACAGTCAATTTAAAACTTATCAATAAATGACCCGAATACCGATGTCTAAAATTTTAAGCCAATGAAATTATTAAGTATTTAATAACTTCAATAACATATAATGTACATAAATCAATTTCACTGAGTATTAATTAAAGCCGTGTTCCAAGAATAACACAAGAAATGTAATTAAGTGAAATCAATACTAGGTTTCCAAGTATGTTATTGTAAATTTGCATTCAAAGAGGCCAATGTCAAAACATAAGTATTTAAAGCCAGGTCAAAGCGGGCAACAACTGTTGCGTATAACATTTATTACAATATACACACATATAGGATGTAGAGATGGAGATAGTTCGATAGTAGAGACACGCTCAAAGGACATCATTGATTTTTTTTAAACAAAAAATACATTAATAGATTTTAGAAGTTTTTAATTGTTAAATTCTCTTCGATAATCGACCCGGCACAATTTTGAAACAAAGCAGTGTTTGTATTATCACATATCAATAGTGTTTATTGATATCATACAAACATACGTACGCCGTCACGTCTGTTATCACCAAAGGGCTGGAATTAAAAGAGCAGCGAATTACACGGACCACGCTTAGTCAAAAATATGTGCTTGGATGGAAAGTTGTGAAAGAAGTGATAGGTGTTTTTTTTAAACTTTTTGTAAGCCAGTGCTCGACCACAATTCCATCTGGTGGTAAGTGGTGATGAAACCCAAAAGGTGAAACAAGCTGTTTGGTTTTAATTCGTGGAATATCAACAACAAAGGGGTGAAGACCCGCCGACCGTCTTGTTGTCTAATGGTGGAAAGGAGAGTGGAGGAATTAGAGCATGTAATTCCTGCGCACACTCTCCGAAATGCATCCTCTAGAATAACGAGAGGCTGGCTACATTGCGCCTGTGCTTGAAGCTGACAAGATTGGTTTCAACCAAATCAAGGTTACCAATGAGCCTCTTAGCACGTCTCTCCACTGAGACCAATTCTGCTGCAAGGTGGCATTTTGCAGGACCATCCCAAATGTGAGTGCTTGTTCACGTAGAACACGCGGGCGTGGGGGCGGCAGTCAACGCGGTGGTTTGGGCGAGCTCGTGGCCGCCAGGCATTTGCGCGAGTGTGATCTGTTGGCAGAGGTTGTGAACATGGGCGACGAACTTTTATTTTCAATCGAAAATTCTTACGTAAAGTGGGAGATGACAAAAATTAGAATTGGTGTGGACGAAATTAATAAAGAAAGAGAACTGGCAGAGGGAAAAATCATGCGAGGCGAGTCCATTGAGTTGAACGGTCGATCGTTTGTAGCAACAAGTTTAAAATTGTTGGTCTTAACCTAAATCGCAAGTCAATCGCGCGCTCCGCCGCTGGTTCGACGTGAACACACACAAACGTTTGATATTGCCGCGAGCGCACCGTGCGCGATAGTCGCCAGCTTGCCGGCTACTTCCACCGCACCTGCGTTTTGTACGTGAACACTTGCATATTATAATGCTATGTGTTTGATATTTCGTGACCGCCAGTTAACGTAAACAAGCACTAACAGCTGTACTCAATGCACGACCGGCCTTGCGCTTTATATAGGTTAAGAACCTAGTTTCCTTGCGGCTGCTTTTGGCCCTGAACTCAATAAATCGCCCATAGTTGAGGTTCGGAGAAATCTCAACCCCAAACAACTGAAGGTGGTAAGTGTTCTCCAAAGATACATTCCGGAAAGTAGGAGCCAGGATAAGCGGGCTCCTTTTAGCGGCGAAAAGATACGCTTATGTTTTGTAGGCGTTGAATCTCACGAGATTGGCATCACCCCATTCGGAGACTGCCTGCAGTGAAAGATTCGCACGCTCAACCATAGTTTCTCTTTCGGACTGGAATTGATCCCGTCTAGCTCGAGCATTTGGCTGACACCTCTCCACATACGACATACTAGGCATGTAACAAAGGCACATTGTTTTTTGTTATAAGTCCCACTACGTGGGACCTACAAGTCCCATGCCAGCATGGAACCTTTATTGACGCATATAATGTAATATGATTGATATAATATATTTATCGATATCGATAGGAGGATAGAAAGCGTTATGAGTAAAATCATGAGAAATTATTTATTTTTGTAGTTACATGTAATTAATGCTTACTTTAAGCATGATTAAAAAACGTGAATTAGTTTAGAGAATAAGCACCGGTATTAATGAGGCTGATAATTTGAATATTATGAGATTATTTTTATATGCTCGGTTAGGAATGAAAATATCATTTAGGTACTGAGCCGATTTGAAAATATTTTTTTAAAAGCATTTATAAAATTTTTGTTTTCAACCAAATCAAGGTTTTCGATCAGAAAGCACGAGGCAACAATTTTTTTTTATAGAATAAGGGTGACAAGCGACAATCCACCTGATGGTAAGTAGATACTGTGGTCCATAGATATCTACATCTATTCTCCATTAAGAATCAAAATGCAGATACGTTGTCACCCCTGAGGACTAAGATGGAATGCCTCGTTTCCAGTAAAAAGGTTCTCGGGTACTTTACACTTACCCTACGAAACACAGCAGTATTGAGATGCTATTTTATCTGGTATTCTGTGACAGCATGGTCCTTCCCCGGTGGACCAAACCCATTCGTGCTAAAACCATTACATAGCTGCAACATAGCTCTACCACGTAAATGATCAGTCTCTATGCACGCGTATACCTATGACTGGTAAGTTCATGAAAATCAGTTTTTAAACCGACTTAGTTTAAAGGTAAATACAACATTATTAAATATTCTAAATAATAGGCCCCATGGAAAGCTACTTTAAATTTACGTAAGGTACATAGGAGAATAAACACCAATGTAAGATTTTAGCATTATATTTTTACTTTTTAAGTGTTAAGTTAGTTATAAGTCTCATTATAACAATTCGTGTAAGGCTTTGGCAAATGCGTATTTAGTACCAAAAGTCAACAACTGAATATTTAACAATTGTGAAACACGCCTGAATAAATTTCCGACAAATGTTCTTGTTTGTCGCTTGGTAAATTCGACGGTTTTGTGTGTATATCTATAATACTCGTATATAACTGATAAAGAACAAAAAATGCCGTTATTGTAAGGCAATGGTGGTCCTGGATCCGATGATTCCCAGAATATTACCGTCACCTACATCCGACCTCAATAATCTTTCAGCACTTAATTCCTTGCTATTAATATTTATCGTATATCTCTTACCCTCACTGAGTTGCTAGCGATACATTTTGCCAGCATCGCAAATTTCAACAGTTCCTTGCGGTGAAAATTTTAGAGCATCTAATTTTTAAGCTAGGCACATAATTAGTACTTAAAAAGCCCCTTATTTTGGCTTTTTCTAAATGCGAATTCCTGACTGCGTTGTTGGTGAGATATGGTTCTTCCAAAGATATTAGATTATCATCTCATATATCAGATATCGAAGCCATGGCGGTGTAAGAATATCCACTAACGCATATCGTCCCGTGTGTGTCGTAGGAGGCGAAAGAGGGAAACTGGAACAGGACATGGGCAGCAGCATCTTTCTTATAAAAAACTGCGGTTACCAACGCGCCTGCCAAGCTTTTTTTATTTTTCGACATAAGAAATTAATACTTCGTTTGTCAGACGTGACATGTATTAAAATCTTCTACCATTAGATGTTTTTGTTTTTTAACCATTAATGTTCTGTAATAACCTTATAATCTACGTGTTTTAGGGAGTCTCCCCTAAAATAGGGGACGTACGTGCTGCAGTAGAGTGGACTTTTATAAATTGTTGGACGAAAGGATTGTTGGAAGGAGGAATTTTTAAATCTACACAATCTACACAATTACTGTTTTTGTGACATTTTTTTTAGAATTTCTTTTTAAATATTGTTTCGTAGACATTTCGGCAGCTTGTCATCTTATCTCGTTTCGGGGTGGGGGCGATATCAGAGGCGACCGACCTGATAAAATGGTGCAAATACTCGTATGAGATTCTGAGAGATGAACTCAGAGAGATGACCACATATTATTGTGATAGAGACTATCGGTCCTTGAGGTCCACGTGTTGTGAAGTTCCTAAAGGAACTATATCCGTGACTAGGCGCTGATAAGACTGGTTCTTTTGTCGCTCAAAGTTTTTCATAAAACTCAGTCCTTGTTCTTGGTACTTAACAGCGGGCAGTAGGAATGCGAGGTGATTTTAGTTTTTACTTTTATTTTTTTATTATTATCATAAATATTGTAAATAAAAATGTTAATAAACATTGACACGTGAACTAGGTACATTTAGCAAAGTAGCCTATCGACTAACGATTTTCGAATATTACTTGTCAAGTGTTACTAGAGCATTATACTTTACAAAGCTTTTCAATGGGAAAGTTCGCCTTTGTGTTGTGTAAAGTTCCTGTTACGGGGGGTATTGTAGGGTAAATTGAGTTTCAGGAGAACTAGTAGAAAATGTCAACGCCATTTATACATTTTTGTTCACATGCTTAGAATTTTTATTTAGTTAATTTTCATATTTCAAATACGAATCTATTATTACAAAATATTATCAGCAATTATTATAATATACATAATAAGTGGACTATTGACAGCCTCGTTGGTCATAAACGCGACTGCTGAACATATGGTCCCGGGTTCAAACCCCGGGTCGACCAATAATTAGTTATTGTTTCTTTCTGTTAAGAAATTCTAACGTATTACTAATTACAGTGTACACAAGTATTAAAAATTAGGATTTAAGCGTTACGGTTTTATGCAAATCCAGACAATAGCCTTTATGTCCGAAGTGTAATTTAAACTAACAAAAATAATTAAACCCACTGATGAACGTTTCAAACCACAGGTATGAATTTTGTTCGAAAAGCGATTATATATTTGCGGTCGCATATATTAATAGATCAAAAATGAAATAAATAATTGCGTTTTACTTGTATTTACTTTGGGTATTTCTAACAAATTAAAGGATTATGATTCATATGCTCCGTGATTCATATGAATCATTTGATTATACATAATACGAGTAGGTATTTACCTTAGATAACTTATCTAAATCGATTCTTAACGCAATACAGACATTTTAAAGAAATAATATTTTTAATCTATTGATTACAAAAGTTCATAATTTAGTCTGAAATTATTTTTAACCTCTTCTTTTTTATCAGCCTGTGAAAGTCCACAACTGAACATGGGACTCCCCCGTTGGATTTGGCTTAATCGTCATTCTTCATGCTTGGCAAGCGGATTGTTGATGTGCCAGATACCAGATGTTTTGCTCCTTTGACGCAGCTGTGGTCGCCGGTCTGAGTATTTTTCTTCTAGCGTAAATGAAATTGTTCAACGCCATCTATCGGAAGCCGGCGACCAGAAAATTAGTTAAATCGGAAACGCGATAGTAACCACTACTATAAAACATGCGACCGAGTATTAATAACCTCTGCTAAGAAGTCTAAAGATTTTGGACAACGTAATTGTATATCTGCTTTGTGTGTTTGGGTAAATACACCTATTTCTCATGCCAATCGACATTTTATTCAATCGCACGCAACAACTGGTGTCAGATGATCAGGTGAGTTGATGTACGATACTATCTCCCAAAAAAGGAAAAGCATACTCCACGCACCAGGAAGCAATCGGAAACGGATGCTGCACGGCAAGGGAAAAGAAGAAGTCAAGGGGTCTTACTGTTGACTCCGAACGGTATAACAGCCATAATATTAAGAATATGATCGGAGAGTTTTTGGGTTCATCTATGGCGGGCCTTGAAAAATTTATCTCCGACCACATTGACTGTTTCCACGAGCTTGTTATTTATATCATCCACTGTATTGAAATCTTCTAGGAACTGAAAACGATTTTGCAATTCGAGCTAAATTTTTCGGAGTTTTAGATTAAAGCACAAGGAGACGGAGCGTTGACGCCATTATTATAATAAACGTAGGTACGTCCTACTATGTAGTAAGGGTAATTAACTAATCTTCAGAAAGATTCTTATACATAATAACTAGCTGGCCCAGCAGACGTTGTTCTGCCCTTTTCGTTATGTGGTTTGTGGGATGGGTTTTACTTCGAACTCACTAAGAACTTTTTACAGAGTAAATATAAAATTTATTTAATATCTTGATTATACCGGGTGTTTGTGAAACGCTCCCGAAAACGAAGACAGACGATAGTTCTAAAGATACCTTTGATGATGGGTCAGAAGGAAAATCGATTCCGATGAAAAAAAATTTTTACAACGTTTTATTAGCCTTATTCACGCTCCATCATGTTAGTACAGCTAAATGAAACGATAATTTCATTAAAAAAACATAAAAATACTTACAAACATTAATCCAGCAGTGGAATTTAAAATGAATAAATAAGCTGACAATAGGGTTAATATTCGCGCGGAAGCCGAACTCTTTTATCTAGCTCGGTACGAAACAATGCATTAGGTATTACTACTCACTCCACCCTTCCCTTCCACACACGCGCTGCCGCCTCCGGGCCGACTCGTGTCGCCTCGCGCTGTGCAATTTACACATGTAACATGTTGCACCGAAATTTACCTACTAAGATTTGCAGGCGACGATAAGAATTAGAGGCGGCAATCACAATAAAACTTGTAAGTAATTTTTAATAGTTTCAACGTACCTAACAATCAGGTGCGCGTGAGCGCCAGTTCAATCGTTTTGTTTATAAAATTTTTGTTGTTATTACTTGTTGTTATTATTCTTGTTGTTACGTTTTGTGTTTCTTGTTTTGTTTTAATAATGCCTAACGCGTACGGTTATAGTGCTCGTGAATACGGCAACATGTTAATGTGCCTTGGAGAATCTTATATGGCCATGGAGGTTTTAGATCGGTAAACTGTTTCATACCAATTTTTTTTAAATAACTTAGTAACTGAATACATCAGAATAATAAACATACCTACACGATGGATAAAAAGCTATAGATAATAAGACTCTATCCTTGTTAACATTTCATTAAAGTACATTTTTCATTAGCGGGGAATCGAACCAGGTATTTGGTTTATTTGACCTGTGAATTCGAATTAAAGTGGCTAGGTGGAGACAAGCACAGTGGCAAAATAATAGGTTAAGTAGATAAGTTAGGTATTTGGACAAGTGTTGTAAATTATTAGGTATTGGTACGATTGCCAACTGCGGGCCGCGCAAATTTAGCGTCCGCGCGAATATTGACCCTATTGTCAGCTGGTTTTATTCATTTTATATTCCACTGCTGGTTTTATGTTTAAGTATTTTCATGATTTTTTTCATGAAATTATCGTTTCATTTACCTGTGCTAACATGATGAGGCGTGAATAAAGCTAATAAAACGTTGTGAAAAGATGACTTTTTTTCATCGGAATCGATTTTCTTTCTGACACATCATCAAAGGTATCGTTAGTACTATCGTCTATATTATTGTCTAAGACATTATTGTATTTTTCCATATTGAAGTAATTTTCTGTAGATTGTTTTTATTAATTTACGCTTGAAGTCGGTAATATACTTTATTATGGATCTATGTTATTATACTAAATTTCTTAACAAATCAATAGATTCCATTAACAAAGTTAATATCTAAAGCTTGGAATAATAATTCTAAGATCTACAGAGACCAATTTGCAACAGAGGTTATCGAGGAATTTCACGAGTGGATGTAGGTAGAGTTAACTTAATTAATAATTAGTGAAATCTTCAGGGTAGGTTGGTTTGTCTATTAGATATACCTATATTTGTATAATATCTGTAGATATACCGTTCCTGAGTATACGAGGCTTACTTTTAGTTTATTTTTAAATAGTTTTTTCATAAATGTGACAGTATTATATCATAAATTAAGTTTTGAATTGTTTGTGTTTGTGTGTACTGTTTTCATAAAAAACAAATTAAGGTAAAGGCACCTTATTCCGAGGTGTTCTAAAATTCGCACCATATTCCGAGGTTTTTAGAAAAATTGCGTTTACAAGAGATTAAAAAACCTTTTTTTACTGTAAGATCTCTTATTCAATTGATATATTATAACAATGCGTAGTCATATCATCAAAGGTCTGGAATAATGTTTCATACATTTTGGACCTTGTGCACGTGATTACCATGTTTTTGAAATAGTTACTTTTTGGTTATTTTTCTACCGTGTGTGTATGATTATTTGAATTAAACCATTTAAAGGATTATATTTTTAATCGAAAACAAATAACTTTTGTATGTTTTTCTGTATAAATATAGGTGAAAATGCGTTCCTTATTTCGATGTATACCGCGGAATAGCGATTTCAGATACTTGATTTATTTCTTTATATGTATTGTAAGCCGGTGCCTGACTATTCGACCTGATGGTCATTCTTTTCTGTTACCTCGCGGTGGGAATATTTCATACATAATTTCCCACCACCTAGATACTTTTTATGTTTCTACGTTACTCAATTTTGAATTTCGAGCAAAATATATGGTATAAAATATACGTACATGTGTAGTGTCAATGTTACCAGTATATGTTACCACCAGGTGGATTGTTAGCTCGTTTGGGCACTTAGGTCGTGATAATTTACATTCAAATGAGTTGTAAATATTTTTATTCAAGTGAATACTCACTTTGAATATCTATTTCAGCAGATATCCGTAAGATCTATTTTGCTTTCCATCCAAACCCTATTTACACTCTGCTAACAAACAAGGCAATACGATAAATCCATTTTAAAACGTCGAATTCAAATCCCACTACACTACATGTATGCAGTTGCGAGGGTATCTGCGCTACGCTTACGAAATTCAATTGAGAATGGCCAAATGTTTCAAGGTTGCCATCTAATGTATTGAGAACCATGGTAATTCAGAGTCCTAAGTGCTCTCCGTAAATTTTAATACACGCGAGCTATCCGGTTTCGATCCCCGCCGGCACAAATTAAATTGTTGTTAATTGTAATTTTAAGCGCTGATTTACCGCGTGCACGGTGGTGAAGGAAAACATTATGATGAAACCTGCAAATTTAAGAAATTTAAAAAATATTTTGAATAAATGTGACATGTTGTCTTCGAAATGGTCATATCGGCGGACACTTCCTTGCCGTGTGGTCCCTTTGGTGTTGTATCAGAAAAATATAGGGTGGATAGGAGGAGATTGGCTACTACCGCTATGGATTAAATTTTTTTTATAGAATATGAGCGTAGTACTATTATTTATTCTGTGATATGAGTGACAAATGAGCACTCAGTCCTCGTATTGCTGTGGCATATAGAATCTACTTCTATACTCGATTAAGAATCAAAATCTATATGCGTTATCAACTCTGAGGAAATGCTTTATGAAACACAGCAACATTAAGCTGCTATTTTACGCTGGTATTCTGTGAGAGCGTGATCCTTCCCCGGTCGAGCCACCCCATTCGTGCTAATACTATCTCTTTGTTACATCTCTTTTACGCCAGGTATAAAATACCCAGACTGACGAAAGGAAGCAGAATCTAAAGCGCAAAACGTCCGGTACTGCGATCGCCAATTGATGTGCCACGAGCTGATGAGTAGGAAATTAAACTTGTTGTAAGGCATTACTTAGTTTTACTTGCAGTTTGGAAAAAACCTTTGCTGTGAAAAACCCCAGTGAGAATTTACCTGTTCACGTATAAAGTATTAAGCTGGTACAATTAATCGACACTAAGCTTTGTTTTAGTTCAACACGTACACAAATGTAGAGTAAGAGTATTCTGCGCTTGTTTGAGGTAAAACTACTTATGCACGAATCTCAAATACTACATAACATGCAAACAAAAGGGCTTGCTCTGGACTCCACAGCGAATATAACATTGTAAGCATATGGTTCGGACTTAACTAAAATTTAGTACGACCTCGGCACTTGTTACGTTTACGGTTATTAATAAATATTAGAGTTTAAGAAAACTTAAATAATATACAATTATCATAAACTGAGATGATTGTGAAAATAATAGGTCATAGTCATTAACGAAGATTCATTAGTCGGAAGAACGTTAGCTAAAGACGTGAGTGTGCTGGTTTGACTCTAAATAAACATTTCGTGAGCACTATGCCTAAATTAAAAACAAAGCATTCCAGTTACTGGGTGACATCACGAGATGCACCTAAGGGCTTCAAATAGCCTCAAAGCTTCCTGACTGTTTATTATAGACTTGTCAGTAGCATTCTTGAATATGCTTGTGTGATTTGGTCTCCCTGCTACACGGTCCATTCGGATAGTATAGGAAGCGTCCAAAAAAGAACTCTTAGAATACTTAGCTACAAATTTAATCTTGCTCGCAATCTCGTTAGTTATAGCGAGAGACTCGAATTTAAAGTGACCTCCTTACTTATTCGCCGTAAGGGATATGACCTTATATATTTACATAAAATTCTCCATAATGAGGTCGATTCCTATAACCTCTTAAGTAAATTAAACTTAAATACAAAGCGTAATCCCCTAATTCCTAGTAAGACATTTTAGCTACAGACTTATAAAAATAATACTTCCTTTTATAACCCGATAATAAGAATGTGTCGACTTTACAACGAGATATTCATGAAAAGCTCCGGTTTGGATATTTTTGACCCAAGATCCAGGATAGTCAAAAGAGTTTATGACTTATATATTACTTTACGCTTTACAATTTTTATATTTGTCATAAAAATTGTAAAGTGTAGAGTTGATCTCTCCTGTAGCAAATCTAAAAATTATGTGTCGACGTATTTAGTTTAATAATCTGGCACAAAACTGTTATATATTTTTTTTAATGTAAAATTGATTGTTTTCTGTTTTGTTGTTCTTGATAGATTTTTTTTAATAGAATAAGGGTGAAAAAGGAGCACACAGTCCACCTGATGGTAAGTGGTTGCTGTGGCCGTTGTTGATGTTCGTTTGTGAATTAAAATGCAGATGCGTTGTCAGCCGTGAGGACTAAGATAGAATGCCTCTTTTCCAGTAAAAAGGGTCTCCGGTTCTCTACACTCACCATACGAAACACAGCAGCATTAAGCTGCTATTTTGCGCTGATATTCTGTGAGAGCGTGGTCCTTCCCCGGTCGAGCCGACCCATTCGTGGTACAAATATACTATTAATATAGTTGCAGCATGGCTCTACCACGTAAAAAAATTTGTGGTTTTTGATAAGTCTGCAAAATTTTAGATTATTCAGACGTCTGAAAGTAAGTTAAAACTGAATTACTGTGTACTGTGTAATTAAAAGTTAAACGCGATATAATCCGTAAAATTAGTTTCATTTGATGTGTTCGCGTATATATAAGAAATCTTAATGCACTGTTTCTTGATACCAGCTAATTAACTAACTTATATCTGAAGTTAAATAAAGGTAAAATTAATAACATCTTTAATATTAGTAGTCTATAGTAGTCTTATAGTTTCAGTTATTAACCAGAGGAAAATCTTACAAGAAAGTGATATATATTTAATATTTAAAATCGGTCGTAACTTTTTACATCTAACTACAAAGTAGCATTCGGGTCTAATAAAAACGGGTTTCAGTGAGTGGAAATGCCGATCTAAATTTTAATTAAATTACATTCCAGGCGTAACAAAATTATACTCACTCGAAGCATACCAAAGTAGTTACAATTTGCATATTAAATAGTATTTGAGGTTCCTACATAAGTACTGCACTTAAGTTTACCAGCGTTTTATACCTCGTACATCATTAATAAACGTACACATCTATGGTAGCTTAAAACGCTTCGAGAATTAAAGTTTATTTTAATTTAATTTTATTTTTATTTAGTTAATTAGTAAAGATCTTAACATGTCCACTGCCGAACATTGGGCTCCTCCATGGAATACCACAAAACAAGGTCTTGAATCACTTGAATTTATCTACTGCCTGCATGACTTACTAGGCACACGAACTGGTTGATAAATATTGCCAGGTCAATTGGTCGAATGTAACAACTGAACCTCACAACTGAACCTCCGTAGGAGATTCTAAGCCTACCATTCCTTACCATGTTCGCCATCCAAGCCAGGAATAGCGGCGTCGCCAGGGAATAAAGGCCGTTTTTTGTTACCGTTGCTTATGGGGGCTTATTGTTTTCCATAGCTATCACGCATAGCAGGCGGATTGGCAGTCTCAGATTTTATAATTTTGAGCTCTTAACAGAAAAAATGCTCCAGCCTCCAGACCATCTCTTGTTTCAGTTTCCTTCTGTCGCTTGGTTGTAGAGTGTTCTCTCCCATTATCACCCCATTAGTATCATAAGAGTATGATACTCATGGGGTGATAATGGGGGAGGACACTCTAAAATCGCCACGATACAGCATTTTTTTTCTTTTTTACGTATTTCTATAATATTATACATACAATAGCTGTGCCCCGAGGTTTCACCCGCGTATATCACGTGTCTAAGCCGCGCGACATGACATGACACCTAGTACAAGCATTTTAGATTGCAATATATAGAAAAATTGCCAAATTAATGGAGTACTTTTATTTATCGGCATATGTACGTTATAGAGCGAAGTTAAATTTTATCCCCTCCCCCTTTTTTTCCAGTTTTAAAGAAAACCGTATCTACACGATACATGAAAAGTGTGTAAGTACGAAGCGATCCTTGATAAATTTGCTATCAACCTCTTATTATAAAAGCGATATCACTTATAGTTTCCGAGCAATCTGCCACGAAATATGTACATTTTTATCATTTATCGATTTTTTAACCGACTTCAAAAAAGAGGAGGTTCTCAATTCGAGTGTGTGTGTTTTTTTTGTATGTATGTTACGCGATATCTTCGCAGATTGTGAACTAAATTTGATGATTCTTTTTTTATTAAATATGTTATGCTTCAAGGGTGGTCCCATATAAATTCCACCCCTAAGGGTAGCAAATATATAACTTCTTTTTTACCAATTTGAAGTCGGTTTTCTCTTTTTGTTAAAAGTTTTAATTATTTTGCGCCAAGTTTTTACCGCCAATATATTATGTATAATAAAAGTAAAGAATAGAATATGGTCTTTAAAAAGAGGTATAATTTATTTCTAAACTCTTTCATTTCACGTTGCTGTTATTTTGAAAATTTAATAATTAATAAGATTGACAGCAAATTTATCAAGGTTCATTTCGTACTATCGTGTACTGTTTTCTTTAAAACTGGAAAAAACCGCGATTCGGGACAATTTTTGAGATGCGGGGTGTGACGCTCACCCTAGAGTGGGAGGGTGAGTGGATAAAATTTAACTTCGCTCTATAACTTACATATGTCGATAGATAAAAGTGTTCTATTAATTTTGCCAATTATTTAGCCGAAATGATTAAATTAACCTCGCTCATAGAAGCGTTCCCTGCTCGTTTCTTTCGGTCCTCATCTGGTGGCTAGGGTTTATGCGTCGTTCGCGCGCCGAAGCGAGTGTTGAATTATTTTAATTTTTCATTATCTCTTAAGCTAGGCAACCAAATAACATGCTATAAAGAGTAAAATTTATCTTCATAAAATTCTCTCTCTCTTGATGATGAAGTAATTTTCGTTCATAAGGATTAATATGCCACGCCTAATAATAACGCTCATAAATCACTTTTTATTTTTCAATAACTTTTTGTCACGATATACCTTCTAGTGGGTAATGTATAAGAAATAGAAATATAGTATCGCGTACTTTTTTTTAGGTGGAGTAAAAATCTATATTTTTGTGCTGAGAGGTGAAGCCTATTGCTAGACAGCCTATACTATTTCTCATGGATCTGGCTATAATTAAACAAACAAAACACAAAAAACTCTTCCGCTTTATTATATTAGTATAGATTAACTCTTATTCCCGTCACTGAGATGTAAATAGATACAACGAATTCCATTTGGAATAATCTTGACACACCTTTCTTGTTTCTTTCACATACATATATCTGTGCATACATTCTCGTCGGTTAAGGGTACGCTTAATTTAGCCTATCTTCAATATATTGTCAATTTGGTCGACAAATTTTCATCTAGGGCATCTCATTCCCGTCTTCAATATTTCTATGTGTCCAAATCACCAAAGTATTCCTTTCTTAATCTTGGTCACAACGTCTTCTTGCTAATCACAATTTTTCTTATCAAAAAATATCTCACCCTATTATTCAGAGTCACCCCATACCTATTTTTACTCTCATACTTCTTTTTCTACACCCAACTTTTTGACACGTTCTGAGTTCCTACAATAGAATATAGAGCTTCATTTAATATTTTTTTTGCATTCAATTTTGTACCATGTCCTTGTGATGTTTACCATACCTGATACACAAACTCATCCACTTGCTAAACCAACTCCCTTTGTATTCTTATTTTACATATCATTTTACCACCAAATCATCATTTTCTTCTTACTTGCGTTCACTTTTACATTGTAGAAATAAAGTCAGAAATTAAGTATTGTTAAGAGTGAGGGTAGATTACTAATAAGAGATTAAATTCCCCCACCCGTTCAAGCAGTTAAAAAGTACTGCAGAGAACTAGCTTGGGTCATTCAACGAGTCTTAATCGTTGTCGTCATGCTCTCCGTCGTGGTAATTCTTTAAGTACCACCAAAGAAGGTGATGTTGAAGTGATGTTGCAGTGAGGCCTATGTCCCATTGTGATGGGCTATGTTGCTGTTGGTTTGCATACATCATTTATTTTGGTGATATATAATGTATATTGTATTTACTTTTAATGCGTTTCATTAATATTTTATAACATAAAGTCCTTACTAAATATGTAGTCTTCATTTATTTAAATAGTTAAGAGTATTATTTAACATTATAGAACAATTAAAGTAGGCTTTCACTTTTTATTAAAGTAAACATTTTTACATATTCGAGTGGACTGCCGATCGCGGTGTCACATTCACATATGATACCTTTACCGTTACAGCCTGTTAAAGTCTACTGCTGGTCATAGACCTCCCCGATAGTTGCCACACTTGGCAAGCTGGTTGACAACCGTAGTTTATATTTTTAGTCGTTACTAGGAAGACGCTGCTGCCCATTTCCTGATTTGTTTCCTCTGTCGCATCTTACGACACCCACAGTATGATATGGGGTAGTGGATATTCTTACACCGCCACTACACATTAACAATGATACAAGGTATATGTATAAATACTATATAATACTAAATAATAGGTGATGTATAAATATATGATACAAGTTTAATTTAAATTAAACAACTATAATTTATATAAATTAAAGGTCGTAAAATTTTATTAAGATCACTTGAAATAGGTACTTAAGTGACTAATGGTACTTAAAGTACCACAAGTGGTATTAAATATTACAACCCTCGATCAAAAAGGAAGGTGCGAAAAATGCATCCGCTTACAAAATTAGACCGCAAGCGACAAGGGCTGGAGCGTGCTTATCAGTGAAGCCGCGATCTGCTTTTACTTTGGGTTGACTAATATATTCTTAAGCAAGTCAACAGTTTAAATGTATTTCATTGCACCTTTACACCCTGTGTCACGTGTACATTACACACGGCTGTGTTCCATGTAGTGAGTGATAAGAGAGTCGGAGACATTTTTTTACTGGTAACAGGGCACTCCATCTTAGTTTCAGGGGTGACAAAGCCTCTAAATAGACTGTCTGTTGTATAAGTTATCATCGAGTTTGATACTGTCTTTAAAACCATATGTTATCGATATTAAAACTGTTACTATCTTTAAAACCATATGTTATTTTTTTTTTGCTGTGGCAACCCAGTGACTAGTTGTAAAATACTTAACTATTTAAAAAATTATGTTGCCTGTAAAGTCGGTATACGGGCGAAAGTTTTACGTGACAACGACTTTGAGTGGTAAAATAATTTTATTATGTCTGTCTCTCTCGCTCTGGCGAGCTAACCATGCCTGAGTGGAAGGGACGCGTGCCTCACTCGCTCTCATTGTGAGCGCATAACGTGAGCGGAGCAACGCAGTTTCTTGAAGTGTCACCCAACACCAATTTATAAGACGTTGTCACGTCAAAATTAAAAATTGTAAATTGATAATATCCACCTCAATTTTGAGTTACAGTTGTTAAATACGACTTATTTTTATTTGTAAAATAAGTAAAGTCATAAGTATTTTAATTAAATTGTGTTTAGTGTTCTAACCAAAAGTGACAGCTGTAACGAACATCGTTTAAACTTACTGTAAGTGTTATTCTTGTTATCCCTTTAACATTTTAAGATTTACCTTTTAAGTAAGTGTTGTTCTGGATTTCATTTTGAATTATTTACATGATAATTTAATTTGAGATCTGTAAATAAACTCTGGACATTTTTACACTCTGCTTCTTCGGTTTTCTTTCTTTGTTTTCTTTGCTATTTACACTAATAGTAAAATGAATACACATAACATAAAAACGCAGTGGAGAACCAACTTCAAATGGCGCTTCAAAACAAAAGGCGTCAAAGGGCAGTGTGAGCTGTTCAATGTAAAGGGTGACAACGAAAGGAAATAATAAATATAATTGCTAAAATACTCAGCTAAAAAGTGATATGGTTAAGTTGCATAAGAATATACTTTTGTTTTAAAAGAAAAGGATGAACTTCAGAGAACAGTCGATGAGTTTGACCAATGCAGCAAGGAATATGAGGAATCCTCAGATTAATTGCTGCATTGCAATACAATTAAGTGAGGCTAATGAGCAGATTGTGCAATTAAAACAATACATAGATAACTTGAAAGCGTCCCAAACTCAAAGTCTGTTCAATGAGCTCATAAATGTGAATCTTCTAAATCATTGCAACCCTCCACAACAATCGATTTGACTGGTGATGATTATGTCACATCAAGAACAGCAAGGATTACCTGCAGTAGAAAATTAAAATACATAAAAATTAATAAATATATTAGGAAAGTACAAAAGTTAATTAAAACTAAAATTAATGTCAAAATTATATAAATGTATGTGAAAAGCAAGAATTAATTAATAAACTTAAATTATATTCAATTGAGGTGGAAAATATGAATAACTGTTATGAGACTGATATAGAGTGTCTAAATTTAACAATTTTATCACAAAAACTCCCACAAAGTATATCAAATAAATATGAATCGGCTCAGGATGAGATAAAAGAACACATATTGGCCATGAATGATCTGGTAAAGTCATGTAAGTATAATGAGGAGCGCTTTGACTCCTTAATTAAACATCAGAGTGAGTATCAGCGCTCATACCAGGTTCGTCAGGACAATATGTTAAAAATAATAACAGTAAGGACTCATTATTTTCACCTACTCTATGACAGTACCTTAACAAAAGAATATTAACTTAAAAAGTAATTTAAATATTAATAAAAATAAAATTATACTCAATACTCAATACTCAATGACTTTATTGCATTCCAGGTTACAAAAGGTGTTACATAGGTTTATGGTATCTCTATAGACCCTCATGGGCACAGCAATATTATGAAGGAGGAACATTTATTTTGTTTTGTTATTATTATTGCTAAGTAATTATTTAATATTAACATTCATTATATTATATAAATATACACACATTGAATATAGAATACGGCTATTATAATTGTTATTATTTATTAATTGATTTTGACATTTAATATATTATTATAGGTAGCACAATTGAATTTTTATTAAATTATTTGAATCATTTTAATTTTTTTTTTTTTTTTTTAATTTTTATTATAATTTTTTATTGTAATTTATTTAGTAAGATGGCATTTATATCTATATTATATTATATTTTTATCTTCTAAAAATTCAGAAGTACTATAGTAACACTTGTTTATAAGTAGTTGCTTTAATTTTTTTTCAAATGGTTTTTCGCTCTTAATGTTTTTTATATATTCGGGTAATTTATTATATACTTTTATAGACATGGCAAATGGGCTGGATGAATGAGATTTTAGTTTTGAAGTTGGTAGCACTAGTTTGTTTCTCTGTCTTAAATTCCTAGATATGATGTCATCGCGTTTTGTGTACAAGCTTGGATTTTTTTTGACAAATTTGCATAGTTCCAAAATATAAATACAGGGCAGACTTAAAATGTTGTACTTCTTAAAGTAAGGTTTACAGCTTTCTGTGTTTTGTAGATTAGCTATGATTCGTATTAGTTGTTTTTGTTTAGTTAATAAACTTGAGGCCTCAGTGCTGCATCCCCATAGGATAATGCCGTAACTGAGCCATGCATATGCATACGCGTAGTAGGTTATTATCGCGGTGGTTACATCTGTTGTTTTACTTCTCGTAACGCGTACACAAAGCTGTAACTTCTATGTAATTTTTCTATATGGTTTCCAAGTAATATGGGTATCATTATTAGCCTAGTAGGTTGTGCTCGTTAACTGTATTCTAGTAAGTCATTATCTATTTTTATATCTAATTTTGGTTTTGATATGGGTGAAAAGACATTATTTTAGTTTTTGACAAGTCCGTTGTTCTTAATAATATGTTGTTAATTTTTTCTGTTAGATTCATTGGACTTTGGCTTGATATAAGAATAGAAATATCGTCCGCGAACATGACACAGTATTCTTCAGAGCCTCTGCAAAGTCATTAATGTAAATTAAAACATAAGACACCCCAGCACACTGCCTTGAGGTATTGAGGCATTAATAGTTTTTGTATCGGATCTAATTTTTCAATTTTGTGTAATTTGTCGTTAAAGTACTCAATTTCTACTATTTGCGTTCTATTGTAAAATATGATTTTAGCAGATTGTGTGCACGGGCCTCTGATTCCTATGTCATATAATTTATTTAGTAATATGTTATATTGCACTGTATCGTATGCTTTTGACATATCTAATAGGATTCCTATAGCATATTTTTATCGTTAATTATATTATGTATTTTTGAACGTAATTATAAATTGCTAGAACTGTTGATTTGTTTTGCGGAAACCGTTTTGACTTTCATTAAATATACTATATTTTTCACAGAATTTATAGATACGGTCGTATAATGCTTTTCAAATATTTTAGAGGCTGTGGGCAAGGGCGATAGGTCGATAGTTACCTGGGTCTGTTTGTGTAATTTTTTGTAGATGGGTTTCACTAGTGAAAGTTTTAGTATATCTGGGAATACGCTTCTTCAAAAGATTGGTTTACTAATAATGTTAGTGGATATACGAAAGCGCTTGCACATTGTTTGAACAATGTTGGGGAATCTCATCAACACCATGGCTTAGTTTATTTTTAGACTATTTAATATTTTAAGTATTTCTTCAAACCTACTCTGCCTATAAATATTGAGTTTCTGATGGATGTAGAACAGGAAGACCTTTGCTTGTGGATGAATTGTTTCACCGATATTGGAGAAGTAATCATTAAATTTATCGGCGATCTGTTTTGGGTTAGAAGAAATTTTGTTGTTGATATTTAATTTAATATTCGATTTCACCTTTAAGTTTATTTTGTTTGTGCGTTCTCGAACAATATGCCACATTGTTTTATTTTATTGTTAGATTGCTTTATTTTGTTTATATAGTGTAATTTTTTGACGTTGTTATAACCCTTTTAATATTTTCATATTTCCTATAATAATCTGTAAGAATTTTATTATTTGACCTTATAACGTGCGATTTAAGTAATCTTTTGTTATAACAAGACTTTTTTATACCAACGGTAAGCCATTGTTTTTTATAGTTGTTTTTTATTTTTATTACCTTTTTTGGTATACAATTATCTAGAATGTTAATTAAAGTTTGATGAAATATATTATAGTTATAGTTTATGTCTTTATGTTTATTAAGTATATTTTCCCAATTAAGCGATTCCAATGCAAGTTTAAAATTTGCTATATTGTTTTTGTTGTATTGTCTTTTTTCGGTGTACCATATTTTTTGTTTATTTTGTTTAGAAAGATTTAGATGAATTATTGTGGCCCTATGGTCAGACAGGCCCAATTCTTGCACAGTTATTTGTAGGTTTGTATCGTTAAAGTTTATATAAATTAAGTCTAAGCATGTTGAAGTTGTTTTAGTGACATGTTGGACTGTGAATTTGTTGATAACGGTTATATTGGAGACATTAAGTCTGAAAGTTTATTTCTTTTTTTTCTTTTGTTGTGTCGTTTTTTATATTTTTTTGCAGCATGTCAACATTAAAATCTCCGCATAATATGATTTTATGTTTAGAAAATTTCTTATTTATGTAATGAAGAACGGTTTTTATTTTTTCGTAAAATAAATCTTCCTTCTTTCCATTATAGTACAATGTCAACAAGACAGTATTATTTTTTGTAAGCTCTATTGCACAAATTTCCACTACATATTCAATTGACATATTGGATATTTCTTTTAGTTCTAAATATTCTATACCGTTTTTCAGCAGGATGCAGACGCCGCCTCCGGTGCGCGATGTTCTACAATACGATGCGGCTACTTGATAGTCGGTTAAATGTATCAGTTCGAGTTTTCCTGGGATAGCCATGTTTCAGTAAAGCATAATATCTGGTAATCGATTAGTTTGTACAAAGTCTTCTAATATATCTATTTTATTGCAAATGCTCTGAATGTTCTGGATAAGTATTTTGTCTTGTAGGTCTTTGGTTTCGAAAAAAGGATTTATTGATGCTTTTGTCGTATGTATCTTCATTATCTATGTCTTTGTTATTTGTTGTATTTTTATTCAATATTACCTTTTTTCCTTCTACGTATAAGTTATCATCTTTTATCACAGCATATAACCCCTTTTGTCTCGCTTTAAACATTTCTTCTCTCAATAATTTGTTGTGTTTTTGTGTAATGTCATCATAATACTTAGAGATGGCTAATCCAGTTTTTGTGAAAAAATGTTTATGATCGATAAGGTATTTCGTCATCTTTCACTTATCAATTCAATAAAGGGGTCTAAGGTTATTCCTATGTTTACCTAGTCTATATGTGTCTTCAATATAACCGTTTAGATCTACATTCATAATATCTCTGAATATGTTTATAATTCTGTTGCATAAGCTGAAATCATTTTCATTGTGTTGTTCCATTAGTTTATAAAGTACTATTTTTCTTGAGTTTATTTTGCAATTCAAAGTGTTTCTCAATCATTTTACTTAGTTGTTTTTTATCTCTTCTTAGTTTTCATTTTTTGTAATTAACTCTATTTTCAAGTTCAATTGGCATATCTCATCTTTTCTTTGTTTATTTTGACAATTTAGATTTCTGTTTTTGCTGAATATCTTCTTTTAACGATGTAATGGCTTTATTAATTTCTGTGTGTATCGTACCTGCAACTCATTTATTAGTGATCTGTTATTTTCTTTTAACTTTTGTTGTATTATTGCACTTAGAGTTTGCAGTAAGTTTTCATCAGATTTTGCACTTGGGTTTGTGGAGGTCTGAGTAATAACAGTATCACCTAATAGGTCAATATCGTCCGAGTCCTTAGTGTCATTATGCGGATTATTTGGGTTCTTCTTAATGTAATGTTGTCTTTATTAATTTGGGATATAACAGCTACAGGAGATTTTTCACAAGGGCGTATTGTGTTTGTGTTATTTTCTTTGGTTTTACAATAGCAAGCTTGACATTTTCATGGCCTTTCTTTCTGCTGACATTATGTTATTGAACCGCTGTGGGGTTACATTTGCGCAGTCTAAATCGTATGTATTGTGGCAGTATTTACAGGTAAGCTGTTCCCGTTTATGAAGTTTTTGATTAGAACCAGCACACACAGCCGTCGACATAATTGCAAGTATTCCTTAATACCTGCAGCCCTCTTGTGGTGTATGTCGGATATGGAAAGTAATTAGCAGTTTTGTTCGATGTGTAATGTTGAGTTTTCGGGTTAATCTAGTAGATGGCGCAATAGGTTATAAGTAAATAGTAATCGATTGTCAACTTGTAACAGTGGGCTTTGGTATTACGGTTCAACTAAGTTTCAATAGATGGCGTTAGTAGCTCAACTCTGGCTTATCGGTAACAAAACGCTGAGAGTTCAAAGTCCAATTTATTAGAACGTATGTGGCGGAATGGCGGTTATGAAGATAACTGGATTTAAAAATGTTCACATAATAGTATAAAAGTTTCACAGTTGTTATAGCACAGTTTTCTTTTTACACTTATAACTTTCTAAATTAATGAAGTTTAGTAATGTTTGTTTGATAGTTTTAATAGTTTATTATTACTTAATAGTTTTCGGAATACTAATAACTGCACTCGGTATTTCACCGTATCTAGTTCACTTTGAGTTTAGATAACACTATAAGTTGGATAAAAACACTTGAATTTTATAACAATCATATTTTAATGTTGAAATATTTAGATTTACTATTTTTAAAGTTAATTATTCGCGGAGCTCAATGTTTTCGTGTCGCTAACTACGCGGTCAATCAATGTATTGTGATGACATAGGCAAAAATTTGGGCACAATGTTAAATAACTGTTTAAAAGGACATCAGGTTAGTAATTGTTGTATGCCTGGAGCATCCTTTAGTCATATAATGAATAAAGTTTTAAGTAGTAAGTTTTGCCCTAATAGCACATTAATAATTCTTGTTAGAAGGGCAATGTAAACAAAACTCAATTATTAAAATATATTGATCATCTAAATACTTTAAATGTACATAAAATTATCTTGTTTACATTGCCTTACATACAGGGTTGGCCACAGGAAAATAAAATAAGATACAATTTAAATTTATTAATGAATAACTTTTCATTTAATAACAATATAAACTTGACATCTAATTGTTATAATTATAATAATATAATTAATTTAATAGACATAAATAATTTAATTAAGAAATTTTTGACTAGAGATAGGTATTACCTATCCAAATATATTTAAGACAGATAGCAAATGTGCTATCTTATTGTTTATATATTAACTCAGCCAAGGACTTGGCTACACCGACATCTGCTCTTTTGAGCAGTGTAATGACTTAATATGTAATTTGGAATCAGTTCCAAGTAATTTAAATTAGAAAATGAGACAATAGAGGTAATCTCTAGCAGTTATAATAATTTAAATAATTTAGAATGCAGCTTACAAAACCTTCATTGTATGACTCCACAGAGTGATAATAAAAATTGTTTACACCTGGTGCATCAGAATATACAAGGCATGATAGGCAAAGAGCTAGAAATTGAATTGTTCTTAAACAGCAATAATATTCATATTTTATGTATTACTGAACATTGGTTAAAAGCTTATAACATAATGTTTAATTTCAGTAATCACCAGGTGGTCAGTTCGTTCAATAGAGAAACGGTTTTAAGAGGTGGCTCGTTAATATTAGCTAGTAAATTATTATCATGTAAGGAACGTAAAGATATTGTGAGCCTCTCTGTTGAGCGAACTGTAGAAATGGCTTGTGTTGAGTTTGAGCACCTCATTGTTGTGTGCGTCTACAGACCCCCATGTTCTATATACAATACTTTTGAAAAAATTATGGAGGAAGTTTTTGTTTGCTTAATAAACAGAATAAATCTGTTGTAATATGTGGAGACTTTAATATCAATCTCCTAGAAGCCTCCACCAATATTAAATTTAGATCATTGTTTAAATCATATGGTCTTTTAATTTATTTTAGAGCCAACGCGTATTACTGAATGTAGTGCAACATGTATAGATAACATTTTACAAATGTTAAGCCGTTGCATAAATGTATAATTCAAAATTGAGTTCTGATCACTGTGGATTAGTTTCGTTACCTTATGTTCACAAAAAGCAAGTAGATGAGAAAATTGTGTTTGTTCCTGTAAATGCTAGTCGCTTGGAGAAGTTTAGAAGTAACATAGTGAAGAAACTTCCATCACTTTCATACCAAAATGATCCTAATTTTTTATATGGAACAGTGTTTAAACTTATTTGCAATGAATTTGATAATATTTTTACTTCTAAAACGTTCTCCTGAACAGTCGGAAGGCTTTCAATGAATGGGCGACAGTAGGAGTCCATAAGAGCAGACAAAGGTTATATGAACTTTACCATGAAAGGTCATATAACCCTAGCGTCAATTTAGGGAATATGTTAAAAAATATTCAAAAATATTTAAAGGAGTGTGCTCCAAAGCCAAGTCTTTGCATTTGAGCAACAAAATTAAGACGGCTTCTAATAAAATTAAAATGACGTGGAGTATAATTAATAGTGAAACTGGTAAGGTCAACTCTCGCAATTCAAACTACCGGTTGAGTTTTAACAACAAATTAACGGAATCAGATCAGGATGTTGCAATGGTTTTGAGAAGTATTTTACGGATATTCCGATCTTAACCACTATGTCACTGAATTCTTCTCCTGCCGTCGCCGAATCATTGCTTAAACAAAATGTAAATGCGTGTACAAAGAATTTACATTTCATAAAATATCATCAAAAGATATTGTAAAATATTTTAAAACTATTGATGTTAAAACTGCGGATCTGTGGGACATTTCCGTTAAAGTTATTGCGTCTATAATCGATATAATCGCGCCTCAACTAGCTATTATTTTTAATACTAGTATCGAATATGGTGTGTTTCCTGATTTGATGAAGCATAGTAAATAATACCTTTATTTAAATCTGGTAGTACATTAGACCCGCCAATTTTAGACCCATTTCTGTACTGCCAACACTAAGTAAAATTTTGAAAAATTATTCTTGATCAAATGTTAATTTTTTTAATGTTAATAATTTACTTCATAAAATCAATTCGGTTTCACAGGGTCGCTCGACAACTGATGCTGGTGTTGAGCTGATTAAATATATTTTCAATATGGGAGAATTCAGGGATGCTTTGGGTATATTCTGTGACCTATCCAAAGCCTTCGATTGTGTACCATGAAACATTAATCAGAAACTACAACACTACGGTGTAAGTAATGCTCTTAAATTAATTGTTTCATATTTAAGTAACAGAACTCAAAAGTTGTCATTAATAGTATGAGCTCTTCCGGGTCGATAGTACAAATGGGCGTGCCTCAGGCTCAATTCTCGGCCCCTTTCTGTTTCTTGTATATATTAATGACTTACCTTACATAGTAGGGATAACCATAATATAGTATTATTTGCTGATGACACTTCATTAATTTTCAAATTAAAACGACAATTATTAAAATATGACGAAGTAAATAATGCTATATCTAAATTAGTAAATTGGTTTAATGTTAATAACTTGCATTTAAATAGCACTAAAACGAAATGTATGAAGTTCGTGACCCAAATGTCAGACAATTAAATACTAATGTAATTTTAAATGGGAGGAACTGAGTCTTGTCGATACCACCATTTTCTTGAATAACACTAGACGCGAAGCTTCAATGGAGCCCCATATATCAAAGTTAGCAAGCAGACTTAGTTCTGCAGCATATGCTGTAAAAGATTAGAAATCTTACCAGTGTGGAAACAGCTAGACTTGTTTATTTTAGCTATTTCCATAGCATAATGTCCTATATATTTTGCTATGGGGACACGCAACTGACACTGAAATTATATTTGTTTTAGAAGCGGGCCATAAGAGCAATCTATGATTTAAAACCTAAAGAGTCGCTCAGACAAAAATTTAAAAATTAATATATTAACTTTGGCCTCTCAATACATTTATGAAAATGTAATGTACGTACACAAAAATAAAAGTAGTTATACAAAATAAGTGATATTCATTCTGTAAATACTAGGAACAAACACAAGCTAGTAGTACCAGTTACTGACTCCACCGAGTCAGTAATTCATTCTTGGGGCGATGTATACGCTTTACAACAAAATCCCAGAAAATATACAAAATTCGACCTGCTCAAAATTCAAAACTTTATTAAACATAGTTTGTAAAAAAGGTTATTATAATGTTAAGAAATTTATGGATGATAATAACCCTGGGAATGAGGTTGTTGCCAGGCTGTTTCTAATTTGTTTTGTGTGGTTAATTGTAATATACATGATTGTAAGCTGTTATTTAAAAAAAAGTCCTGCTGGGTTTCTTGCTGGTTCTTCCCAGGACAGAGGTTTTTTTTTCGAACCAGTGGTAATTAGACAAAAGAGTGACTAATAAGTATTATTTATAATCTATATATATTGAAAAAAAGTTTCTGTTTCTGTTTCTATTGTTATGAAAGTTGTTACTGTGTTCAAACCCGTAGGTTATCGGTATTAAAGCTGTTACTGTCTTTAAACCATATTTTATTGGTATGAAAGTTTTAACTGTGTTTAAAACCATATGTTTTCGATATTAAAGCTGTTAGTCTTTAAAACCATAATATTATGTTATCGATAGTAAAGCTGTTACTGTCTTTAAAACGATATGTTATTGACATGAAAGTTGTTAACTGTCTTTAAAAACATAATATGTTATTGGTATTAAAGCTTTTACTGTCTTTAAAGCCATGTGTATTGGTAGTAAAGGGTTATTCACTTCCAAAGATATTATCACCTTATTTTATCTCGTTGGTTTTGGTTGTCGATTGACGGAAATGTTCAGAACAGCTTTTGATAATCGACAACCAACTGTGTTACCATTTCAATACTTATCAAATTAAAATGTTTAGACCAGTGGCTAATAGCAGCGTCATAGGAGAAAAGGGTCTGGGTTCCCGCTCTGAAAATATTTGCTTTGGCACCTCGTACTACGATGTACTGACAGTATGTGCCAGAAGCGATTATGTAACTACGCCATGGTAGAGCCACGCTGCAGGTGTATTATGGCTATAGCCTGAATGGGCGCTACGACTAGAGAAGCATCATGCTCTCACCACAAAATAATTCTGCTATGATATGCTATGCGTTTCGCGTTGGTGCTTTTGTTTTTGTTTTTTTAAATGTCGTAGTGAATTTTGCTGTCCGATTTACGGCATCGACGTGCCATTAAAGTGTAGAGTAAAAGTTTATAGTAAAAGTTTAAAAAAACTTTTCATCAAAATCTTTTTGTTCGATTTATATTGAGGGTACCCGCAACCCGCAAGTACTTTTATTATTTCTTAATGTACCCAAATATGCTAACAAATGTTGAAATAAATGTTGAAGGTGTTCTGGATGACTTATGGTTTTGCATTCAGTGGAAATTTATACTGCTCGTGTTATGTTGTAATTTGATAATTCATATGATTTTGTGGGCTACATTTTGGGGTTCGAAATGTTTAGCGATGTACCAAAAAAAATTTTTAACTTTAACGTGCTATGAATTAAAAAAAAGTAAGTTGCCTTTTTGTGTTCTAATGTGTTGATAAGTGTTACAGTTTACACCGAATATTATGTGGTCGACAAAATTGTGATTTGATGCTGAGGGTTTAATAGAAGTCGTGGTCGTATGTTGTGTGAAGTGGAATTAAGTATTAAAGAAGTTGCCGGAGTTATTACCAAGCATTCATACTCGTAGTACCTTGTTATAGTTATTTGGTCTATTTGGTCGCATTGCACGCATTGGTGTGTAGTTGCAACTGCGATTTACTTGTGAATAAGCTGCTAATGTGGTGAAAGGCCTTAGTCTCTTAGAGACTAATATTGGTCAACTTGAAAGGACCTGGTAGGGTAAAACTATAGACATCCAGTACCTGGTACGGCGGTAGGGGTATGGGGTGAGGCTTAGGTTCAGGGAAGCCCTGCAGCCTCGTTGCGGAAATGTATAGTTTATGAGTAATAATTTTTTGTAAAATTATAACCTCTTTTTACGTGGTAGAGCCATGCTGCAGCTATATTAGTAGTATAGTTGTAGCACGAATGGGTCGGCTCGACTGGGGAAGGACCGCTCTCACAGAATACCAGCGTAAAATAGCAGATTAACACTGCTGTGTTTCGTATGGTGAGTGTAGAGAACCGGAGACCCTTTTACTGAAAAGAAGCATTCCATCTTAGTCCTCACGGGTGACAACGCATCTGCATTTTGATTCTTTATTGAAGATAGGTGTAGATGTCTATGGGTCGCAGCAACCACTTACCATCAGGTGGACTGTGTGCTCGTTTGTCACCCTATCCTATAAAAACACAGGAATATTGACTCAAAGTTACTGCAATGGCTTCGGCGCTAGGAAGTGGCCCTTCGCCCTGCGGCAAATCACAGGCATTCATGCTCATCTCCGCAGCTTCGGCTTATTCCAGCTTATTCCGTGTAGTAGCCGTAGCTATGGCTCACACGGGTGCCTGCGATTTCCTACAGCCGGCGGGGGCTGCCTCCCGCGCCACAGCTTTACAAAAACACTAGGGGTAGGGCAGACAAGACTAAGTGGAGTCGGGGCGTTCTGACTCGGTTTTAGTACAGATTCGACCTATCTTATCTATAAAGTCAGGTTGCCCTAAACTCTGCTATGATAGTGGTAAATGAAATAATGTAATGTGAATTGTTATAATTTTGTTTTCTGAAAAACCTCTTTGAAAGCTCTCCACTGCGACTCGATTTGTTGTGTATGAGTCCCATCTTCAGCCACATATGGATTGTCTGGGTGCGAGTAATTAACTTTTTTATAGGTGACCCGTTTCGTTATATGCAATTTTTAGTATTAGAAATATTATTATCGTAATTTAAAGTATTAGAAATTTATTATTATCGTAATTAATTCAAAACAAATTTCTGTAATTCAAAAATAGTATAAAAGGTCCAGCTTAACCCTGACAAACCTCCTAAACTGAAAACAAAATTAAAATCAAGTACTCTACGTTATTTCATAATACTTGACCAAACTGACATATTTGCGTTTCGTTATACGCAATTTTTAGTGAAATTTATTTTTATCGTAATTAATTCAAAACTCATTTCCGACATCCAAATACAGTGTAAAAGATTCAAACTTAACCCTGACAAGCCTCCTAAACTGAAAACATAATTAAAATCAAATACCGGACGTCTATAGCCAACCCCCTGGTAGTCGTTGATTATATTGTATAGCGTATCGCAAGAAGTGATGCAGATATGGGTAACAGTATGTTGCTAGCCATTTCGGCATTATGATAATGATTTGTCCTGTACTTTGGTACAATATATAGAATTTTTTTTCGGGAAAACATAGCGGTAATAGTGACCAATAGAATATTACTCTGTAATTATTGATTCTTTCACAAAGTATGTCTTGTTGAAAGCGTATATCTTCTATCGATGCTAGTAGTGCCGTACAAGCTGTACAAAGAGCTGTGTGTGCTTGGTGATAATAGCCAGTTGTTTGAAGTTATGTTCGATAGTCTATCCTGGTCACTTGGATGCTGACATCCGAGCAATACCTTAAGATTTGGAGAAAGGGTGACTTAATTACACGAGGAATGCCATGTGAACCTATGTAAAACGCTTGGGCGGAGAAGCGAATGGAAGATTGCGACAATGCGAGACTACAGGCAAATAAAATAAAGGTGCTTAATTGTTTTTATATATTTAATCTGTCTGTGGCTTCGAGCCTTCTGTCTGTATTACAAAATCTGTCTGTTCTGTTTCGTCTGTTCTGTATAAGTCTGTTCTATATAAATCTGTTCTACACCTGTTTCTATCTGTTCCACATCTGTTTCTGCTTTTTGAGTGTATGCTCGAGTATATTATTACCTTACTTTCATAAACGACATGATTTCTGTACGAGTTTATTTTTATTAGCTTGGTTATTACATGTTATTCCTTCTTACTGACACTCTAATCAAGCCGTGGTAGCTCCGGGGCTGAACAATCGCCGTAGAATTCACGGTGCGTGAGCGGCTCAAGAAGACTTTTGTCGGCGGTGGGGCATGTGTGAGCTGTGGCCTTATTTATCTTGTAATTAATAAAATACAACACAATTGTGACTGCTCCTGAAGTGCTACTATCTGTGCTCTTTCGCTTCTTTCACCTGGTTCAGTGACTGCAATATAACTTATATAAGGCACGCAGATGGATATATCACCCATACGGATAAAGATAAAACTGTCAGTCAGTTTTCTAGTTACTAAGTTTTGCAATCTCAAACTACCTAAATTGTCGATGCTCTCTTTTGTTTGCCGCTCATCTTACGTACTTAGTTTTCTTCGTAAATGACTGACTAAGAGTTAGCAGCGGAGATTATAGCTAGTATTTTATTTTCACTATTTTGAACATTGGTACATAACGGCTTTAATAAATTCTGCTTATGTGCTTCCACAAAGGCCTATATTTCTAAGATTCAAGGCTGTAAAATTAATACAAGGCAACTATGGTCAATATCCCCTCTATGAGGCAGTCTGTGAGAGAAGCCTAAGTTCAGCGGTGGACTTTGATAGGCTGTAAAGATAACGGTCTTAACGATCGCTAAAACATTCGCAGTGTAAAGTGCGCCGCGCGAGACATCACGGTCACTTTACTTCGTATCGAGTCTCCGCTAGGAGTAAAAGTATTCTGTGGTATCGAGCGTCTGCGCGTGCAACGTGTCTTATTAATTTTAACTTAAATATTGCAAATTTAAGTGATTATATGTATTGGAGCAGGGCTCGGAAACGTTATTAAAAATAACGTTTTTAAAAAGTTTGGAACGGTTCCTTGTATAACATTTTGTTCGGAACAAAAACGAAATGAGAACGTAATGCGAGAACGTAAAAAAACGGTTTATTCCGCAGGAAGCTAAAGTAAGTTTGCATTCATTTCATTACACCAGTGATTCCGAATTCCGATGCGCTTGGTGCTAGCGTACCGATTGATTTTTGTGACATGTATTGTGACTGGGGCGGCGGCGAAAATGGGACGTAAAAGAAAAAATATTATTTATTCTTATTACTTATAAAAATATTATTTATTCTTATTCTGTCACTGATGTGGTGCTATAGGGAATGGAACTATTTATTCCATCATCTGTGGTATCCATCGGAGGCAGATCTCAGCCTTGGTTTGGTCGCTCCTGTAAGACTGCATTACACAGTAAGCAGGAGTGGTATCAGTCCTCGGCTGAGGCTTTGGCGGCTCGGAATGTAAACACCAGCATGCTTAAAAAGAAGTATAACTTCGGTTCCAGGTCCTTCAAAAGACATATTGCCAAGGCAAAGTCAGAGCACATAGGAAGAATTGGCGAGAAACTAGTTCGCCTTTCTTCGGGAACCTGTGCATTCTGGTCTCTCGCCAAGGCTGTCCAAGGGAATTTCTGTAAGCCATCACTACCATCTCTGCACAGGGAGGACGACTCACTGGCCCACGCCGCAAAAGAGAAAGCCGACCTTTTAGGCTCCCTTTTTGCGTCCAACTCGACTCTCGATGACGGGGGGAACACACCGCCGACAAGTACTCCTCCCCCTGGACATACAGAAGTCGAGTGGGCCTGACGGAATCCCGCCAATTGTGCTCAAGTGTTGGCACCGGTTCTAACGCGACTTTTTCGGTACTCCTACTCCCTAGGCGTTGTCCCGAATTTATGGAAGACAGCTTTCTTGCACCCGATCCCTAAAAAAGGTAGCCGCTCTGATCCGTCTAACTACAGGCCTATCGCCATCACCTCCTTGTTCTCGAAAATAATGGAGTTCATTATTAACTGCCAGCATGCGGTACCTTGAGGAGCACCAGCTGATTAGTGACTGCCAGTACGGTTTCCGTCGGGGTCGCTCAGCTGGTGATCTTCTTGTTTACCTAACACATAGATGGGTGCAGGCGATCGAATCCAAGGGGGAGGCATTGGCCGTTAGTTTGGACATAGCGAAGGCCTTCGATCGGGTCTGGCACAAAGCGCTTCTTTCGAAGCTTCCTTCCTATGGACTACCCGAGAAATTGTGCAATTGGATCACCAGTTTTCTGGCTGATCGGAGCATCAAGGTCGTAGTAGACGGTGCGTGCTCCTATTAACGCTGGTGTTCCACAAGGCTACGTGCTATCACTAAAGCTGTTTCTTCTGCATGTTAATGATATGTTGCAAACCGGTAACATTCATTGCTATGCGGATGACAGCACTGGTGATGCTCTATACACCGGCCGTGCCAATATTTCTCGGGAAAACGTCGCCGAGTACCGGAAAAAACTTGTGTCTGAAGTCGAGTCTTTACTGAACAAAGTCTCGGATTGGGGGCGACTAAATCTAGTCCAGTTTAATCCTCAGAAGACACAAGTTTGCGCGTTTACCGCTAAAAAGAACCCCTTTGTCGTATCTCCTCAGTTTCAAGGCACTCACCTTGTTGCCTCAGCCAGTATCGGAATCCTCGGCGTCGACATATCGAGTGGCGTGCAGTTTCGTGGTCACTTGGAAGAGAAGGCCAAATTGGCCTCTAAAAAGCTTGGCGTGCTCAGCAGAGCGGGACAGTATTTCATGCAGGCACACCGTCTGCAACTTTACAAGCACAGGTTCGGCCTCACATGGAATACTGTTCCCATCTCTGGGCAGGGCTCCCCAGTGCCAGCTCCTTCCACTTGACTACATCCAGCGCAGAGCGGTTCGAATCGTCGACGACCGAGTTCTTTCCGTTCGGCTTGACTCACTGGCACTGCGTAAAGATGTTGCATCTCTTTGCGTATTTTATCGCATCTACCACGGAGAGTGCTCTGAGCAATTGTCTAATCGGACTAATTCCAGCCGCTCAATTTCACCACCGCACATCGCGACAAAACTCGCGATACCATCCATACTATCTGGATGATTGGCGGTCGACCACTGTGCGATTTAGAAGAAGTTTTCTTCCTCGCACAGCTTCCTTGTGGAATCTATTACCACCAGCGATTTTTCCGGACCGATACGACTTAGGGACCTTCAAGAAAAGAGCCTACTCCTTTTTAAAAGACAGGCAACGCATCTGCAATTCCCCTGGTGTTAAAGTTGTTCATGGGCAGCGGTAGTCACTTACCATCACGTGAGCCGCATGCTCGTTTGCCCACTCTCCTATAAAAAAAAACATGAGGCATAGATAAGAGTGTATATGCGGGAACATGAGGGCCAGAAGCTTAACTACATTGGGCATCGGCATCGTTAATTTTATTTATTTCTGATAATAGTGAATGACTAAAAAGATGATGCTGGTATTTTTACATAAATGTAAACTTTAAATTTATGGAACAAATAGATATTTGTTTTAATAAAAATAACGTACACACAGATTAATGTAAATCAGTCACAGTACTTTAATTAAATTACTGTAAATATACAATAATTCATACACCTATTTGCGCGGCCGTAAAATTACAATTGGACTGGATGTGTATTATTTTTGTTTCGTATTGCAGGGTCAAAAAATGGGAAAAACAGTTTAAAATGATTAAAAAGGTCTTATTGAACAAGAACGATTTAAAATTTCGTTCTCTTCATAAACGTTTTTATTATGATTCCGTTCGAACATAAACGAAACAAATAAGTTTTTAGGTATTTAAGGCGAAATCATTTCGAAAAATATACCGTTACCCGAGCCCTGTATTGAAGCTTAAAGTAACAGTTTATTTTACAATGGTGTTTACCTAGTGGTTACACCTAACGTCGGTTCCAAAAGTACAAAGCAAATTATTGTAAAATACCGTCAGCTTATAGGCTTCAATAAGGTTGTTTTGATTTTAGGATTCAACCCTTTACAAGTAATAAGTACCTACCTTTACAATTTAAAAGGAGCAAAAATAAAAAATCTAAAATGTGACACGAAAATCTTCATTCATTGCCCAGTTGACACACCTATTAACTTATATCCGTTCAGGGACGAATCTCTAGATAGACAATTACCGTTTCATTTCCATGTTCTATCACCTTTTGCAACGTAGGCATCGAAAAATAGAACATCTTTTAAATTTGTCCAATTTATAGTCTGTCTGTTTATCAGTTTTGTGTTCTGTGTTCACTGAAGGTTACGCACACGCATTCACAAAACAATTACATGTTAACAATGTTAATATTCTCTCATATTTAAAATATTGAAGAATATAATAAACTCTCCAATATAAAATAATATTGGAGAATATAAACTGCTGTAATAAATCAAACAACTACTACGCTACTAAGTGACAAGGGCCTATTTTACACCCCTATTATAGAGGGTTTCACTCTCGCAGAGTATATTATCTCATGTGTCATTATTTTAAAACCGAATCAATATGTATTAATACATTAACGTAAACTTTGAAAGCCTTGTCTTTTGTAATCACATAAAATTTAATCTTACAAGTATTCTATTATTAAAGGCTTTCGATACTGTGATGCTACGAAATTGTTTTTTCTCATAAAGGCTTTGCTAAGCTTTGGTTGCCTAAAATGAAAGAAAAAACATGAGTCTACTCGTAACAAAATTCTATTTAGAAGTAAAAAATATATTTTGTGACAATGTTAACATTTTCGTTATATTTTGTCATGAGTTTCTTCTTAATTATTACTATATCAATATTTTCTCTAAGTATTATGTATAACTCATTTTAAAGGAAATTCATGTATTCCGAAGTTATTCATGCTGGGCTACCTCAGGTTATATTTTTTTATTAATCTTTATAGAACGTTGTACTTTCCTATAGATCTTATAATCTAAGCCACAGCTTGCTGTCACAAGCAAGCTGTTGCCAAGAAGACCCTAAGCTTCCTTTGCACCGTACTTCGAATATGAAATATGTCTTATATTATTTAGATTCCTGCTGAATCTTATATTATCTTATTTTAAGATCACTCTGTTTTTAATTATAAATTACTCGTTTATTTTGCCATTTAAGAATGAATGTTGTTTTATTTGGATCAAATAATGCTATTTTATGTTATGAGTCACTTAAATTACCTAGAAATGGAAATGGCTCGACTTGACGATGACAAGGGTTGATACTTCGTAAATGAATATGGACACTTGTACAAAAATATTATTTCTATTGAGAAAATAAGTACCTTCAGCGTTGCTTTGTTTTGTATGTAACCGTAGCAGAGAAGGATACAGCAAAAAGACCTAAATAGCAAGTCGTTGCTCTTAAATTTAAGCAGGCGTATACACAGTGTAATGTAAAGTATCTGACACCGGAAGATTCTAGATTCAAATCCTAGTCGCCAAGTAATGTAAGTTATTTGTTAAAGATGTTTTATTTATATCAGAGCTTTAATAAGAATGTTCTTATAACTAAGTACAAAAATATCGCGTCGACTATATCACAGGAGGAGGGTACACAGAGAGTATGAAAGTACCAGATCTATTACAGATCGTTGATCAAAAATGTTACTATAATAAGTCCTTATCACAAATAATAAAACTTGCGTAGAATTTCATCCAATTTCGATGATAGTAATAACGAGCTCTACACCCTTCGCGTTTGAGCACGGTAAACACAACTTTCACACGCTACTGTGGCAATGACCTACAGCCTCATCACCGTTGATCTCAGAAATTAGTAACTCCGTGATAATGGGTGCTGTAAAGAACCCGAAACGTCGAATAAAATTCGTAAAATAATTTTTATTGAATTTATCAGATAATTATTTTATCACATAATTCTCTCTACGATCGTGTCGGATTGCTGTCCCATAAGACTAACAGAGTGATTGAATAAAGAGTTCACCTGTGGTTGCGCACACACCCGTGCATCATAAGCCTGTCCGGCGCAGATGGCAAGCCTTCGTTGAGAGTAGCCGAAGTGATCTAAATTCGGTCTGAACGTTATTAATATTATTAAGATAAGATCAGAAATGGGTAAGAGACTCTGGGAGAATCGCAATACATCCAGACCTAAATATTAACATTTTGCATTTTAGCACGAAAAAGTCTCTGGCTGGTATTCGAACCGAGTACTCGCGATGCAGTAGCCAAGTGGACTGACCTCTAAGGTATAATATGGACGACACCAAGTTTTTGAAATTGGTTTGGCTCACAAATAATATTATGTGTTTCGTAAAAAGTATTCTTTTTTCTTCGAAAAATGTCTAAAACATTCTACGGTCGAGAACATCTATATTTAAAGCTGCAGTGCTTGCTCATCTCACACAGATTTATACATTACACGAGGTTCAACACTCATGACGCAGAGCGTTACGAATATAACTTAATATATTGCCTAGACAAATTATGTAATTTGTTCATGTTCAGGTTCATACTGACGATGTCTTAGAATAAGTACTACGTATGTTATTCTAATACTAATATTACTAATGTACTTTTAGGCTAACATGAAACACTTAATAGTCTGTGTTCAAACAGCGTTTATTTTATATTTTATAAAATATTTATCAGTGTTTTATATATGTTGAAAGAGTATGAATGTGTAAGCCCGAGACTGCTATGGATACGAATGAAAGTGGGCTTAAAGAAGTTGTTTGTTCTAGGGGTCTACGCCCCAGACATGTCTAAGCCCACTTATATCCGAGAGCAGTTTTGGGAGATGGTAAGGATTGTGCTAATAAAATGCAAGAGTAATGAAAATATTGTTATATTAGGAGATTTTAATGGAAGGGTTGGCGTGAAGAGGCTTGGTTATGAAAGGATATTGGGAACGTTTGGTGATGAAAGTATAAATGAGAATGGTGAAAGCCTCCTCACCGTATGTGTGGAAAAGAATCTTTTTGTGACGAACACTTTCTTTCGTCATAAGAAGATTCACATGTATACATGGGAAAGAGGTGATGATAGAAGCATGATAGATTTCATAATTGTGGATGAAAGAATGAGGACCGCAGTGGTAGATACAAGGGTTTACCGGGGGTCCAACGTAGGGACGGATCATTACTTGGTCTTATGCCGAATTAATGGTCTATTCAGACGTTGGCGGCATCGGACATCTGTGTCTACCACTGCGTTACAGCGTATAAGAACAGAGAGGTTACAAGATGTAGGTGCAAAAGAGAAGTACAAATGTAGACTGAGAGAAAATATAAGTGGTATGGATGAATTGTGTATGAATGATTTAGACTTGGAGACTGTGTGGTATAATATCAAGAAAGGTTTGGTGGATGCAGCTACCGAAGTATGTGGTGTAAGTAAGAGAATGAATGAAAAGAAAAATAAGACTTTATGGTGGGATAATGAGGTACGGATGGAAGTAGAAGCAAAGAAGAGAGCATGGTTAGATTTACTAGCAACCAAGGCTAGTTATTCTAGCGGTATGAATGATGATATTGAAAGAAAAAAGGCAGTCTTTAAACATCTAAATAAGAGAGTAAAAGAAGTAGTTGAAAGGAAAAGCAAGAAAGAACGGATAAGAATGATAGAAGAATATCGGATAACTCCAGGCAAATATTAAATGTTCTGAAACTCGTAAGACCTGCCAGGGGACATTCAAAACAGCCTAGAATAGATGCTATACGAGACCAGAATGGCTGTATTCTGAATGACGAAATGTCGAGTTTAAGGAGATGGAAGGAGTACTTTGAAAGCGTGTTTATGAGTGATGAGACGTTTGAATTAAATGAAATAGAAATTCCGAAAGAAGAGGAAAGAGATAGAGAGATAAGTATAGATGAAATAATGAAAGCAATGAAAAGTATGAAAGCAGGTAAGGCAACCGGATATGATAGAGTATCACTCGAAATGCTAAGGGCTGGAGAGGGAGTGGTGGCAGACCTGCTGTACACCTTGTTTAATTTGTGTTGGGAACTTAAGGGTAACGGGAGACTGGTGCAAAGCCGTGATAGTCCCACTATATAAAGGAAAAGGATCGCAGCAGGACTGTAAAACTACTGTAATATCAGTCTTCTTAGCATTGTGGGAAAACTGTATGCTAAGGTACTAAATGAAAGAGTTATGAAAGATACTGATGGAAAAATTTGGGATGTGCAAGGGTTTAGAAAGGAATGGGATGTATGGATCAGGTCTTTTCCATGCGCATGATCGCGGAAAGGTTTTTGGCCAAAAACCAAAAGGTTTTTTGTGTGTTCGTGGACTTGGAAAAGGCTTATGATAGAGTGGACAGGGATGTATTATGGCAAACATTGAACTCATTTGGGTTGAGTGCTGGGTTGATACAGGCATTAAAGTCTCAGAATAGGGACTCCAGTGCTTGTGTCAGGATCAACGTGGCCTACTCAGACTGGTTTGGCATCCATAAAGGGGTCAGACAGGGCTATGTGGCTTCCCCGTGGCTGTTCAACCTATTTATGGACAGTTGTTTGGAAAATCTGAAAGTTGAAGAATGCGGGTTAAGAATGGGTGAGTTAACCGTCAAATGCCTTTTTTACGCCGATGATCAAGTCATACTCACGTCGTTGGCGGCCGAGTTGCAAATGATGGTTACATTAATGAACATTTCATTAAAAGAAAGGGGAATGAAAGTAAACGCAAGTAAGACGAAAGTTATGGTCTTTGAAAGAGAAGAAAGTAAAACAATATGTGAAATAAGAATAGAAGGGAAATTGGTCGAGCAAGTAGATGAGTTTGTGTATTTGGGATGTGTATTTATCAGGGATGGTAGGTATGATAAGGATATAGAACGACGAGTGAACACAGGAAATAAAGTAAATGGGGCTCTACACTCTGTTGTGGGAAGTCAGAATGTGTCCAAAAGGCACGTATGGCAATTCCACAATGATGTGTTAGTCCCTACTTTAATGTATGGTAGTGAAAGTTGGGTGTGGCAGAAGAAGCACGAGATTAGAATAAATGCTGTAGAAATGCGGTCATTAAGGAGTATGTTAGGGCTGAATCTGAATGACAGAGTGAGAAATTGTGTGATAAGAGAAGAGTGTGGTTTGCAAGATGATGTTGTGACCAGGATTAAGAAAGGAATGCTTCGGTGGTTTGGTCATGTAGAAAGAATGAATGAGGAAAGAGTGACAAAGCAAATTTATGTGGCAGAGGTGAACGGCAGAGTCGGGAAGGGACGCCCTAGACGAAGGTTTATCGACCAAATTGGCGATATACTGAAAATGGGCCAAATTAAGAGTACACCTTAACGGACGAGCGTGTATGTAGGTATATGGATGTGGAGGAGAGAGTGTGTCAGGATCGTGCCAAATGGAAGTCCATAATCTCTGCCTACCCGTCGAAGTGACCGTGATGTCTCGCCGCGACCGGGCGGCGCCGGCGCGCTTGGCATTACTCGGGTGTTTCCGGCATCGACTCGTAACATCGGCCATCCTGCAAAGTGAATACCATAAGGTATTCATGAAGAGGCATTAGATAACGTTCAGAATATTTGCTATAGCTGAAATGACTGATGTACATCGATTACCAACAGTTTATGACGGATTAACTGTCTAACAGATCAAATCAGATCTGGCGTATCCACCACTTCTTTATCACTATCAGCAGAATCTGTTTCATAACTGACAGAACTTTTGTACGGTCGCAATGACTCAGCTACGTCACTCTTTAATCTCCTTTACACTACGAATCTTGTAACGATCGTCAAGACCGTTATCATTTCAGCCTATCAAAGTCCACCGCTGAACTTGGGTCTCCCCATCTCATAGAGGGTTTTTGCAGCCTTGAATCTTAGAAAGACAGGCCTTTGTGGAAGCATATAAGCAAAATCTATTAAAGCCGTTATGTACCAATGTTCATAATAGTGAAAATAAAGATACTAGCTATAAGTTCCGCTGCTAACTCGTAGTCATTTACGAAGAAAGCTAAGTACGTTAGATGAGTGGCAAACAAAAGAGAGCATCGACAATTAGGTAGGTAGAGATTGCAGCCGCCAAAACTTAGTAACTAGAAAACTTTGACTGACAGTTTTATCTTTACCCGTATGGGCGATATATCCGTCTGTGTGCCTTATATAAGTTATATTGCAGTCACTGAATCAGGTTAAAGAAGCGAAATAGCACAGACAGTAGCACTTAAGGAGCAGTCAGAATTGTGTTTTATTTTATTAATTACAGCATAAATAAGGCCACATCTCACACACGCCCCACCGCCGACAAAAGTCTTCTTTTATTAACGAGCACATAGTAAATCAAGATATGAAATTGCAGATTGATTGAGCCGCTCAAGCACCGTGAATTCTACGGCGAGTATTCAGCCCCGGAGTTACCACGGCTTGATTACAGTGTCAGTAAGAAGGAATAATATGTAATAGCCAAGCTAATAAATATAAACTCGCACAGAAATCATGTCGCTCATGAAAGTAAGGTAATAATACACTCGAGCATACACTAAAAAGGCAGAAACAGATGTGGAACAGACAGAAATTGGTGCTGAACAGACCTATACAGAATAGACCTGCACAGAACAGACCTGCACAGAACAGACCTGCACAGAACAGACCTGCACAGAACAGACCTGCACAGAACAGACCTGCACAGAACAGACTTATACAGAACAGACGGAATAGAACAGACAGAATTTGTAATACAGACAGAAGGCTCGAAGCCACAGACAGATTAAATATATAAAAACAATTACGCACTTTCATTTTATTTGCCTGTAGTCTCGCATTGTCGCAATCTTCCACGCGCTTCTCCACCGAAGCGTATTGCATAGGTTCACACGGCATTCCTCGTGTAATTAAGTCACCCTTTCTCCAAATTTTATGGTATGGCTCGGATATCAGCGTCCCAGTGATCAGGATAGATTATCGAACATAAGTCAAGCCGGAAGTTATAACCTTACGTTGCCGTGTTGTTTAAAACTTAGCTTCTTGGAGAACATATATCTGTGCATCGTGTGTATTTGCAATATACCTCAGCTTTATCAAACATACTACGAAGAGAAACGCAAACTATATTACCTACAAAATAAGGTGCAGAATATAATTTTTTTTCTTTTCTTTTTTTATCATTGTGTCATAATTCATAAATATCAACATGAGTGTTACGATCTCCAAAGCTGACCTGTGGTGGATCTCAGCTGGACTTATCTAAGTTAGGAGATGAAAATAATTTAAGGGATAAACCAAATCAAGCCAAATCCAGAAATCGCAAAGAACCAGAGCCAAACTTTGATATGAAACAATAATTTGACAGTTTTCGAAATGAAATGAGGTCATTTCTTACGAGTTTTGCAAACATTCGAAAAGAAAATAAGGGCAAATGCAACAAGATATGACAGAAATTAAGGAACAACTAAACGATATTAAGGCATGTACAGATAGAGTGATCGAGGAAAAAAATAAAATGAAAATTGAATTCGACCACCTAAAAACTCTGTGTACTACAAACGAAAATAATATAAAATCTCTTGAAAATAATATAAATACTACTAGTAGAATGCCTTCATCTTCGTTACAGTTACAGACGACATCTTTCACTTATAAAAAAATTATAAAAGAATGCCAGGAACGTAATCACAGACAAAAGAACATAATTATCTTAAGAATACATGAACTTACAAGCGAAAACAAAACCAAAAGGTCCGACTCCGATATGAGCGAAGTTCTTAAATTGATTAATATGATTGACAAAAGTTTTTTGGGGTTTTCCCTTAAAACTTTCAGAATAGGCAAATACAGAGAAGAATCGCCCAATAAAGGCATGTTTCGAATCCGAACAAACAGCGATGAAGTTACTACGTAAAAGGGACAATATAAAAAATAATATAAAAATATATACAGATCAAACTCATAACCAGCTTAACTACATGAAGCGTCTGAAAGAGGAATTGGTACGTCGCCAACAGAGTGGCGAAGAAAACTTACTATCAAAGCATACCGAAAATAATTATGCAGCAGCCAAAAACTAAACTCACATTGGGACAACAATGTTGATGTAAATAGACATGGCATATTAAATATGCTACACTAGGTAATTATCAACAAATAGCTCCAAGTTTACATTTACTCACCTTTTTCTATGCTAATGTACGAAGTATAGTTGCACCTGGAAAATTTGATGAACTACGAGTACAATGTATTATTAAATCTATTCCGAAAACTTCATTTGATACTCTAACTGAAACGTGGATAAAGTCGGATAATGAGAAGCTGTTACAATTGACTGGATATAATCATTACTACAACTTAAGATCTGACACCTGTAATAAGAGCACAACATTACTGTAAATTAATACACAGGCAATAACTACCTCTGGATATTGCTCAACAAATTACTTTTAGTCTGGTTCCGTTGCACAGTTGAGGAGGTTTTAAATTTGCAACAAGATAACAGGAGTGCCCACGCGCAGAATAAGTTTATGATGTGGAAGACCCGATGGTTTCAGCGAATTAAGAAATTCGACAGGGTAGTTAATTGCGTCATCTGTGTTGACCACAGAGTCTATTGACGTGTACACCATTTTTCCCTCAAAAGACATTAACAGTATATCGTTAATTGCCGCTGCTTGGTCGTTTTTCGAGGTTAGTATGGGACGTTCAATAAAAAGTAAATTTTGGATATTAACTCCTGTAACGTAAATACAACTGTGCACAAATTATCAGGGATGGTTATCATTCCGTCATTTATCAGGTCGACGTAATCACCGTTGCCGATTTCAAGTAGGAGATTCGCAGATCCACCAGCAGACTCTTTTTCTCCTAAGTGTACCCGCATATTTTCGAGAGCTTGACGATTTTAATTAGAAGCCATAAAGTGGATAACTTAAGACACGCCTTAAATTCATCTGCTCTAGTTCCTTTTGCACTACTGGTAGAATCTGTCTAAAATCTCCAGCCAGCAAAACCGTTACACCACCCATTAACATCTTATTTCCTCTTATATCTTGTAGAGTTCTGTTTAAAACCTCTACGCCACCCTTATGAGCCATGGTTATTTCATCCCACACTATCATTTTCGTATGTTTTAATACTTCAGCAAAATTACTTTGTTTCGATATATTACAAATGGGAGTATCAGCTGTTGTTAAATTGAGTGGTAACTTGAAGGTAGCATGAGCAGTTCGTCCACCCTCAAGCAGTGTAGCTGCGATCCCAGAAGAAGCCACAGCCAAAGCAATTCATGAGTACTTCTAACTTTGCTAATAGCAAATTTATATATCATGTTTTGCCTGTTCCACCGGGAGCATCTAAAAAGAATATTCCACCCTCATTTGATTCAATTTTTGTGTTAATTTGATTGTAAACTGCTTTTTGTTCGTCATTCAGTGATCCTTCATTATTTTTAACTGTGTTTTCTAATGATGCTAAGTCGTAACTTGTCTCTTTAAGAAACTCTCTATTTTCAAATTGTTGTTCTTTGCTTGGCTGAGGTAACCCATACTCTTCTAGTCGCCGACCACCCAACGCTAATACGGTATCTTCTATTACCGAAAGGCATTTGTTAAATACCACATCTGTTATGTACTCTACATCCACATCTCCCTGTCTTTCTAATTGCCTTTTGAGATCTTCAGATAGGTATTGTTTGAGTTTCTCCCAAAGACTTAAAGGGTCTGATACTTGGCAGAACACTAAAATAATCGTAAAAATCCCGAATCATTTGCGGTGATTGGCAAGTACTGCCTCTTCCAATGCTGCGAACAAATGCTGATCATCTTCGAGCAAGCTGAGAGCTTTGCACGCTGATTGGAACGTGGAATATACATGACCATCTACAGTGTTTAACGCTTCAAACGAAATTGGGCCCCGGATCTCATGAAGAAGCACGCGAAGGATAGCATTTTGTATTGTTCGGATGCACAGTATAAACCCTGCCCAGAACGTGCTCTTTTTGACCCTAGCCAGCCTTCAACGTTTGCTTCTCTTTCCCTTTGGAACTTTCTTTTATCCCAAACGTAGTATGCAGGTACTTCTAGGTAGAGCAATGTTTTGCAAAGTTATCCACTACACGAATCGAAAAAGGATAGGAGTGTGGTTGTTGGAGGACTATTCACTCTTTCACTCAGATTTTGCTCATTAAAATAAACCCTTGCCCATTTTCCACATGAACAGCGAGGTGGACTACGGGAGGAAACGCTCATGAATGGGAAAATCAGGATTCACCATACTGCCTTTGATGGACTTATATATCTTCCACTTGTGTAGGTTTTAACTTCATCCTTCTCAGTCCCTAAAGCAAATGATGCCTGGTCTGAATCTTTACTTACGTATTTACAGACGTATTTTATTGATTTCACCGAATGACAATATTCCATATTTAAGTGAGCGTTAAATATTTTTAATAATACTGGATTATAAGGGACTACCAGCGATTATCTATGGTTATACCTTTGATATCAATAGAGAACCCACCGTCATCTATTAAACGTCTCTTGTCATGCGGATAACCGTCTTCACCAGTTTGAGTTTCCTTATGAGAGCCCTGGGTTTCATACATGGTGACTTTCGATTTAAAGTTTCACATGGACCATGTATCATATTACATTTAACGATTTCGTGAAGCTCTGGGTCATGTTTGGATCCGGTATTTCAGCACAAATTATATTGTCGATTTGATCCGGAGTAATACGTTTGTGAAGCCATAAAAGAATATGAATATGTGGAAGACCTCCTTTTGCCATTCCGTTGAGTAGTTGCCCTTGTCAATAAGTTCATGATCTTTTCACCTTTAGTCGAAACACCTCGAAATTATGTCTATCATGAGATTGTTGTCCTTGAAGCAATTGCTCTTTTATCTCGTCCCAGCGAGGATTGCATGTGAAAGTGATAAAAGATAAGGCCGGCCGTAATTCCTAACATAGGTCATAGCGTCCTGTGTGCTTTCGTGCATATACCTAGGTCCCGCTGTAAAGATGATGGAAGGACAAACATTTGTCCTAGTTGGTTGGCTTCTGCGTCTTGTCGTCCAATAGCATCTTTTAAATGGATGTAGCTATCAATACGTAATTTGGCTTGATTATTTTTGATATAATTTAATCTCTCTGTTTCTATTTTGGCGTATTCATCCACCAAATATTGATTAAAAAGGGCACGATGGTTGATTGAATAGTTATCTTCTCCTTCTTTAATCATTATTCTATACGAATAGAAACTTGCAAAGAACAGTTTTATTAAGCGGCAACTTAGTTGTGTATTGTGGTATGTTGATTGAATACCCATCATCCCCCAGAAAAACATCAATGGATACTGTAGCGCATCATATGCTCGATGTATCTCACTTATACGCTGAAGTGAATTACTTTGGCTCTCGAGGATGATGTCCCTTCGATCAAATTGTTGATCCACTAACACTAAAGCCACTTCATTTGTAGTTGGTGCTTTGTACCTACCTCTATGATCTTCTGGTGGTTTTTATCAGCATGTATGACAACTTTGTATGACTCTGAATGAGGGACTTTATCAATGGGACTTTTCAGATCTTTTATATACAGGTTGACTTGATGCAGCATATTCTGCAATTGTTTGATTAAATTTGGCTTTAAGTTAGGAATTTAGAACATCGAATCTTTGCTTCTCGATTATCTTCACCTACAAAATATATTTGGAGGTACTGAGCGTCATGTTCGGCTTCTGGTAATATACTTCCAATTAAATGGTAGACCTGGCCTTGTACTTTAAAAGTCGGTGAAAAACCTTCTGCTGTTACCTGTTTACCACCAAAGGAAGTCATCTGGAAACAGGCATTATATTTACGAATATTACCCATAAAATGGTCATGATCTGGGTGTAGATCATTAATCAAACTAAAATATTAAGGCAATTGTTTCAACCGATCAAGTTGCACTTTCCAGCGCTGCAACACAGGTGTCTCATCCTTCCATTTCAGCGCATTGCACCACTGACACTTGTATGTCATAGAACCCAGGCTACACTGCTGTCAGTTCTATAAGCAATATCAAAAGATGTAACAGTTAAATGGTCAAGCTCTGAAAAGGATCACGCTCTTCGACAGGTACCTTCATGCGACGATGTGTAATTTTCTTCGCAACAATAGGCAGATAGGCGTCAAAATGTCCATTAGATAAATCATGGCTAAATCGTAATCGCCTTACTGGACAGATATCTGTTCCGGACTCTGTGTATAGCAGACCGTTTCGATATACTTCAAACCGAAACGGAAATATTAATCCTGCAGCTACCAATTCACAAAGTCCACCGTAAGTTTCATTTTTTAACATATCGGCTGAATATTCATTTGCTGTTGAATAATTATCGCCATTTCTGTCGTGGGTCAAAACTGAAAACCTAGGCCAATCATTTACCACAAATCTAAAAATTTGTGAACGCACCACCATCGCATTTTCTTGGGTTCCGTATATTAAAAATGAAAGAGCACGAAACAAACAGGCGCCGTCACCTATAATGGGGACGACAGTATGTTCTTCCATTTTCCTTTAATATTAAGAGTTTCTGTAGTCATTTTTCCGTGAGAAATATACTTATCAACAATACCTAATCACAAAGCAAATCGATTCCAAGTTTGAACAGTGGTTGTAAGAAAGACAAAATCAAGCAACTAATCCGAAACGCGAAGCAAATCTTAAACCGTAAGCAAGCAAACAAAGTCGCAGTCTAGTCAAATATCCGTTAACAGTGAATAGGTACCGTAAGTGGTACAGATAGAAGCGCTCATTCACCATTCACTTTATATTAGTTCGAAAAAACACAACGTTACCGCGTTCTAAAACAATACCGACGCCCTCTATTGGTAGAGTTGGAACTTGAAGATCAATACAAAATAGGTAGGTGGTACCTAAGTATTTCTTTTGGTTTTGCCATTTTATTAATTTGTAAAAATATATTTTGTTAAGTTGTTTACTTTCATTGTTTTATAATTTTTAAATTAGTATTTTTTTGTTCAGGTGTAATGTTGTGCAAATTTTTTGTACAAATCTTCTTGTCTATTTTGTTTTATGTTTTTGTGAAATAAAAGTATATTCTATTCTAATAAATTAAATTTAAAATATTTATCAATATCATTTACGTTATTTACGACCCAAAAACCTTAAAAATGACACCCAAATCACCCGACCCATGATGATTTTTACATACAAACATACATCCATCCCTCCTTCCATCCAAACCATAATCGATGCCATTTTCATAATTAAAATCTCAAAAAACCGTACAACTACACCCATATTGACATTTCAACCACATCGCACCTCCACTGGGGATGATGGTAGGTATTTCCCGTCTGGTACGTTGGATTTTGAAATAGTTGTTGTTTTCGTAATCAGCGACCCGATAAACCATAAAAACGATACCCATGTTGATTTTCAGAATTTGTCACCACTTTTCCACCTTTTAGGGGTTGAATTCTGAAAGAGCCTGAAACACTTGTTTATTCATTTATTGATAGGAGTATTCCTGTGAAGTTGCGAATAAAAAAGTTTAACTAATCTTGTTTCCCCATACAAACTCTCAACTCTAAACAAAATTGTAGTAAATTATTCCACTAGAGAGACAGTTGAAACAAAATTGAAGTAAACTACTCCACTAGAGAGACAGCAACGTGTAAATCAGTTCTGGATCCTGTATACACCAATTGATTTGAAGATCATTTAATTTTTATTTACTAGAATCGGGGGTTAAGGTTTACAATCAAGTCTCCTTAATTGGGGGTTGAGGGGTGGGGGGAAAGGGGTGAGGGAGGGGTAGATTTGCCCTCCACTTTTTTCCCTGCTGGACGAGTCTATTTTTTTTTATTAAATGTTGAAGAATAAAAATTTTATTGAATGATTTCTGAGATAAATCGTTTTAATAGGGAGGGGGGGGGGGGCGTCCCCCCTCCGCCGAAGTAATACCAAAGTGTAAGCGACGGAGCCCGGACGGGGCTCCTATTTCTGGATGGTTTAAAAAAAATAACCACGAAGGGGGCCATCTCCTTCTAACCTAACCTGTCCGAGTCGGGGTGCCCCAAGTCCCGAGCTCGCTTCACTCGCTCTTGCACCAAATAAAACAACAAAATGTTAACATTTATAATTACTTCAATAAGTAAACATATTTTATTACATTCACCATTTCCAAAAATGGATCTTTATTATATTTCATAATGTTCCGTCTCCACAAGTACTCCACTATCGCATCACCAACATTTTCTGGATTATTGTAATTATCTTTTTTAAAAACGGAATGACGATTATGACGCGAGTCGCGAAGTCGAGTATATCTGTCACTGTCAATGTCAACTTAAAAAACTTAAAAAAAGTAAGAATTTGGAGTAATTTAAGTTCCGTTTCAGGTATTAATTAGTGATTTATGAATATTTTTAGAAAATAAATTTAAATATTTCGACTCAGCTCCGGCAGCTAAAATTGCATGGGGGCGCTTGAGATAAGCCTATAAATGAGGGGGTCACAGTAACAGACTCCTCAAATTCAGGCGACTAGATTCTAAACCCAACCCCTCTGCGATGTGTGACCATCAACAAATTTACCTGGAGTTGTTAAGAAAGACCATGAAAGGCATAATATATTGAATATATTCACCTAAAATTACTTCTTTAACAGGTGCTCTGTGTAAAGTAGTAAACTGTCTGCTTAAACAAGTCCGTTTCAATATATACAACTCTTTAGAAAAGCCACTTTTTTTTAAACATTTTACTTTAAACTTTTACTCTACACTTTAATGGCACGTTCATGCCGTAAATAGGACAGTAAATTCCGCTACGACATTTAAAATAAAAACAAAAGCACCAAAGCGAAGCGCATCCTAGTCTTTTCACAAACGTAATAACCCTCACACTATTCGAAGATTATGTATATGTGGACGTTAACAAGGAAGGGACTTTATCCCATTTTATCCAGTTAGAAAGGTAGCAGGTACCGCGAAGTATTTGTCATCTAGGTTATTGAATCTCGGTGAAGTACAAACATCAGAATGAGTAGTATTCCTCACAATCTTTACTTCCACAATATGGATTCGTGTGGTTGAATTTGAACGTCTGCTCAGCTCGTTATTTTGTAATTTCCTGAGAAACTTCTTCCAGCTACCCACTCGTCTTTTTTTATAAATGTCATCTTCAGAATCATCGTAATTGGATGACACATGGCTATGTATTTGACCTACTTCACTGGCCTCCAAAAAAATAGACCTACCTACGTTTTTTGCAAAAAAATGTCCTATGGGTTTTTACCACAATCGATAGATATTTTTTATCTTGATAATATAATAATGTAATTATGGGGTTGTAAAAAACTAAAAAACGGCGCGTGAAACGGGATATTTTACATACAAATGCGATGAGACATTGAAACCATAAAATTTTACAAAATTTACGATTTTACTGTGAAGATCGATATTTACATTTCTTGACATTTAAAAAAATGTGAACCTTACTCTAATATGGGGTGTTTCCTCCTCTTGCTTTTATAACCACCTGCATACGCCTATTAAGGGAACGGATCAGCTTTTTTATGTCTTCTTGGGGTGTCTGTTCCCATTCTTTTGTTAAGGCGGCTTCCAGTTGATCCAACGTCTCGGGAACTGGATTTCGGGCTCTAACCTTTCGTTTTATTTGAACCCAGAGATGCTCGATGGGTTAGCTGGCCACTGCATAACTGGAATTGCGACCTCCTGAAGATATCCAGTTACAGTTATAGCGACGTGCGGTCTTGTGTTATCATGCATGAGTTGAAAATTGTGCCCAATATGCCCAGCGTAAGGCATCACATGAGGTTGCAAAATGTCCGTAATGTAAATTTCAGTATTAACCGCACGATTGCGAAAGAAAACCAACTCAGTACATCCGGTTAAAGATATGCCACCCCAAAACATTGTAAAGCCTCCACCAAACCGGACTGTTTCTCTTATACAACACTGAGCATAACGTTCTCCTGGTCTTCGCAAAATCAGAGCCTACAAGGGTCTTTCGGCTTTCATCGCTGAAGAAAACTGTCTCCCATTAACCAAGATTCCATTGCACGTGTTGCCTAGCAAATTGTAACCTTACTTGCCGATGAGATGCAGTGGGTTTTGGTCCTGTCGCTGGCTTGTGTGGTGTCAGCTTTTGCTCCCGAAGTCTTATTCTCACCGTATTCTCACTTACAGATACTTCACGAGTTTCCCTCAGCCTACCCTGAACATCAACAGCAGAAAGATGCCGATTTCGCAAAGAAGTAAAGTCATCCGTGGGGATTGTGAGACGTCCTCTTCCAGACCCTGGTCTCCGGCGGTACTCTCCCATCTCTAAGTATCGTTTATAATCTCTACGCACTGCTGATCGACACAAATTTAATCTCCTTACCACATTTCGCTGACTTAGCCCTTCAAGAACGAGAGCTACCACTTGAGCGGCTTCTGTTTCAGTGCTATCCATATTTAATGGTTAAAAGTAACGATATGTCTGCTCCAACAAATAATTAAAATATTAAGTCACTACCATGCACAGAACCAAGAATATTACGCGTCAAAAGTCCAAAATAAACTAACCTTGCACTCTATGCACAAGTCGACAATTTTTATCAGTGCGCTTAAAATGTTACAAATACCCACAATAGCACTTGTATTCCTCTAAAACAATGTCAAGTGGGTACTCAGATTTTAATTTATAACGCATAAGCAAAAACAGACAAATATGTCAACGCGTACTTAAGATAACAACTTTGTTACTCAAAATTAACGGGTGGGTCGATTTTTTGGAGGCCGGTATATATGTCACGTTCCAACACTTGTTGCGATATCCGAATTAAGTCTAAATTTTTGTTGTTACTGCTTAAAAACACTGTCCCTTTTTTGTAGTTTGTTTCATTTTAAGTTCTAATTGTATAACCCACTTCTGAATGTAAAATAAACTGTAACTTTATGCTTCAATAACTTTAATCACTCAAATTTGCAATATTTAACTTAATATTGATGAGACAAGTTGCACGCGCTGACGCTCGATACGATGTGAAGTGACGGTGATGTCTCGCCGCGACCGGGCGGCGCCGAGGCACTCGGCATTACTCGGGTATTTCCGGCATCGACTCGTAACAAATGTGCTCTAAAAAGAAATCTCGATGATGAAATACAACTACGAGAGTTCCTAGGCAAATCCATCAAGTCATCACCAAAAACAGTTCTACAAGTTTAGTGTTGTTTATTGCGACGGCTTTTATGTTATTAATGTTATCTTTATTAAGCTCAGGGGGTTATTTGCATACTATTAAGACATAAATGAACATTTTTAAAATGTTCGTCTGTCTTTCTGGGCTATTCTTCGGAATGACTGAACCAATGAAGCTTTAGAGATAGAGAGCAATGCCAGGAATGATCTAGGCTAAATTTTATCTAAAAACAAGTGGAATTTTTTGTGAAATCGAAGTATTGATGAAATAAATGAATTATGAATAATTATCTCATAAACTATGAGTAGTAAAAAAGTTTCTAACAAAGTTATTATGGTTTGCAATTTTAACAAAAAAGGTTTTCACACTTAATATACGTTAAATACTCGTAATAATTTCCAGTTTATTCCTCTATGCATAATGGAAATTACTTTTTACGCTTTCTTGGAGCTCAGCAACGTTATTACGATAGGATGAACTGCGTCAATCGACGTCAGCTGACTTACTATTATTACGATGAGCGTTCTTTATTTAGATGGTATGCTGCCCATCTTTTACCATTCATTCATACGTCTATCCATAAGCCTATAAACGTATACTGTTGGATGAAGACAGTATAATGTAGAAAATGAATATATACTTACCCTATAAAGAAAAATGTAAGTATCAAAAATCACCATGCTTTGTAGGGTTGTAGCTATTTTTATATATGTAGGAGGATCAGAAGCTGCCCCAGAGTGAATTACCGTCGCACCATTGCAAGGACACATAGTTTTCTTGTGGCTGCTTTAGCCCTGGACTTATTGAAGCGCCCAGTTAAGATTTCTCCAAACTTCAACAGTTTGGAGAAATCTTAACTCCTGATTCAGTTGTAAGGCGGTCGGTGTTTTTTAGCCGTGCTAAGCCAGGGATCGGCTATTATCTTCCTTAACTTAGCTTAATAAAACCCTTTACTTTTACCTTGAAAACAAACAAATTTTATTCGAATGGAAAGACGGATGCATTTATATTACATTTTTTATACATTAATTGCATTAATATCATACTGCCTCGTTTGTCTAGTGGTTGTAAACGCGACTGCAGATCATGAGGTCCCGGGTTCAAACACCGAGTCGGGCCAAAAAAAACAGTTATTTAGTTTTTCCGTCAAGAATTCTCAGTAGCTTCCCGGAGTCAGAAAATTGTCGGTGTTACACCCCCGTGTCTCTGAAAGCACATAAAGCCGTTGGTCTTGCGCCTGATCTCTCTCTTGTCGTGTCGGATTACCGTCTCATCGGAATATTTTTAGTGAGGTTATAGAGAGTGCATTTGTGCTTGCGCATGCACTAGGACACTATAATCCTGTCCTGCGCAGATGGCTAGTCTCCGTTGAGACTGGCCGTCGTGACCGAAATTTGGTCTGGAGGACATTATTCCTTCATAAATTGTCTTATCATTAGAATTGCGTTATTTATTTTTTACTCTTTACATTTATTCACAATCAAAGTTATTTTGGCTTTGCCAAAATAATGTTGAATTACATAGCCTTTAATGTTAATTTGCGATACGTGAATTATATCATTGGTTCCAATGAATATTGATTGGCACAATAAAATAGATGCTAAAATTTTTTTCGTTCGAGTAAACTTTAAGAATTTTATTTCGAAAAATTATATTTCATAAATGTAGTTCTTTTCACGGTGAATGTGAGAAGAAGTATTTATGAACTGGAGTAGAAATATATTCACCGTGTAGTTGCAGCGAAAAAGAAACCATTAACCCATGTCGTGTCGTCAGTGATGGGGACGTGGGATGATCACATATAAAAATATTTTTGACATATTTTTTTAACTTCTTACATATACAGGTTTTCTCGCGATGGTTTCTTTCAGCACCGAGAACGTGGTAAATCGACACTTCAAATTGAAATTCAAATTTGAGTGTTGTCGTCGAAGATCCAATTTGGGTTGCTTACGTACTAAGAAATTTATTTTTGGATTAGTTCGATTACCGGTTGAAAAAACCTTTGTTTTAGTAAAATTTGCTTTCTTTGATATTTAGAGCACTTTCTCAAGGGTCTATTCATTTACATATACCCATGTGAGCTATAAAACCGTGTCTGTCACAAAAATCTTAATAAGACTGAAAATATGTAAGCTATCTTAATAAATGACAAACTGCGTTATGTCTCATTAAAATTAAAAGTAGTAAAGTAGCAGCTTACATGTTTTGTGGCCAGGGAAGAGTCAACAGCAATGCTCCAACGCGTATTAGCGGTTTTGACGACGTTCTTTTAACTACTTAGACATCTGGGTTTCCCAACCAAGTTATTCTTCACCACTTTACCATCAAAAACGTGGTAAAATAGCACATAATATTTCAAATCGGGATTCTGGGAATGGTACCTACACGTTTTGCTTCCGCGCCATAAAATTTTACGGCTGGCTACAGGGCTCTCGTATTTGTTTCAATAAAATTCATAAAAACCGAAAATAAACTTCTACAGGATCATGGACCACATATACCTATAATAAATTATATATATATATATATAACTATACCGAAAGATATACTATAAATAGAAATACTGCCCGAAAGATATAATTTATTATATACATATATAATAAATTATAGTATTTAGTCAACCTACGATGTCACGAACTATTCCATCAAATTGAGATTAAATCGCGCAGTGCACTTAATTTTCAATTACTTACATCGGATAACTTAAAGTTGGTGAAATTATTGCTACACTGATAGATAGCCAATATATTCGACTAAAGAGCTTCTCTCATAATCACATATAACAGTTTAGTTGGTCATTTTGCTAGACGTGGCAATTAAGGTAAATTATCCCAATACATATACAACCGGACTTGATATTTTAAGTATAGCAATATTTGATGCTACTAGAATTAGTATTCAGTAGCATTCTATTTAATTTTATAAGTTACTTATTATTAGTTTATTTAGCAGTAAGTGAATGGTGCTATTATTGGTTTAAAACTATGAAAGCAAAAATTGTAAAGTTATGTACATATCGTGCCCAGATCGTAGAATTGGTCATACCATGAAGCACCCGACCATTTCATGTATAGATTATAGTAGACGTTTGTTGATTTATCCTTTTTGTTGGCTATATCATATGAAAGCAATCATCTAGTAATGTCAGGGACAGTAGATTGAGGTGCGGCAGGGGTGACCCTTGGCCAACCAAACCGTTAACATTTATATGATATATAAATTTGGCACAAAGTGATGTAGCTTCTGTTAAAATCAATATCTGTTAAAAATGCGCTATCAGCGCTGCTAGCGGTGAATAATGATACTATTTTACGATATGTAATATAAAGTAATAAATAAATCCTCTGTTATGTGGAATTTTTAAAACAAAACTAAAAGAACATTACTTATGCTCATCTGACACAAAAATAAATAAATAATCTTAAGGGTGCGTTTGCAAATCGGGCAAAATTATGCTGTTTTTCGGTACATTATATGACAAAACTAAACCAAATCAAACATAGCTAATAACTACCACGTATAGAATGGTTCTTCATCTTCAAATGGTAGTAACTTTTTGTTGAAAATAATATTTTTTTATATTGTAAAAACGATCTTCCCTAGCCATTTTCTACAAAATTAACGATACCGGCTCATGTTTAGGTACATTTTTGTTCTATTATCAACATATATTAAGATTTCTAAAAATACTATAAGTAGGCATACATATTCAATAAAAAATAGTGGTGTTTACTTTTTATCAAAATATCACAAATAGTCGTAAAAAAAATGCTTATTTTTTCACATATTTTGCTAATACGGATGAATCATAATGGATTGCAATAAGGGTTATTTTATTTTTGGTGCCTGTTTTGATTGTTGTACAAAAATTTCGATGAAACCACAGTCCGCGTTCAGCCGCCATCGTGAGTGGATACTGTATTGCCTACCTGATTGCAGCAGCTGAAAAAGGTCGCTGTACATACACAAAATATTCTAATTTGATACATAGGTACTTGACAAGGTAAAATAATATTATTATTTTTATAATCACACATTTTTATTATAATATTTTGTTTCGCTAAAAGTAAGTGGGATTTATATATAAATATATATATAAATGCCTATTCGTCTTGGACTTTATGGAGTGATCTGAAAGTGTACATCGGTGACTGCTACTGGAACTCCTAGACGAGTAGAACTAGACGTGCCGAGTTTGGGCTCGTTTTGTTAGTTATGATTAGACCTTACCTCCGGACTTGGTAGAGTGACCTGATGGTGTACTTCGGTGACTACTACTGGGATTCCTGGACGAGTAGAACTAGGTGTGCCGAGTTTGGGCTCGTTTTGTTAGTTATGATTAAACCTTACCCCGGACTTGATGGAGTGACCTGATGGTGTACTTCGGTGACTACTACTAGGATTCCTGGACGAGTAGAACTAGGTGTGCCGAGTTTGGCTCGTTTTGTTGTTATGATTAGACCTTACCTCCGGACTTGATAGAGTGACCTGATGGTGTACTTCGGTGACTACTTCTGGAACTCCTGGACGAATAGAACTAGGTGTGCCGAGTTTGGGCTGATTTTGTTGTTATGATGGGACCTTACCTCCGGGCTTGATGGAGAGACCTGATTGTGTACTTCGGTGACTACTACTGGGATTCCTGGACGAGTAGAACTAGGTGTGCCGAGTTTGGGCTCGTTTTGTTAGTTATGATTAAACCTTACCCCGGACTTGATGGAGTGACCTGATGGTGCTTGGTGACTACTAGGATTCCTGGACGAGTAGAACTAGGTGTGCCGAGTTTGGGCTCGTTTTGTTAGTTATGATTAGACCTTACCTCCGGACTTGATGGAGTGACCTGATGGTGTACTTCGGTGACTACTACTGGAACTCCTGGACGAGTAGAACTAGGTGTGCCGAGTTTGGGCTCGTTTTGTTAGTTATGATTAGACCTTACCTCCGGACTTGGTAGAGTGACCTGATGGTGTACTTCTATGACTACTACTGGAACTCCTGAACGAGTGGAACTAGGTGTGTCGAGTTTGGGCTCGTTTTGTTAGTTATGATTAAACCTTACCCCCGGACTTGATGGAGTGACCTGATGGTGTACTTCGGTGACTACTACTGGGATTCCTGGACGAGTAGAACTAGGTGTGCCGAGTTTGGGCTCGTTTTGTTAGTTATGATTAGACCTTACCTCCGGACTTGATGGAGTGACCTGATGGTGTACTTCGGTGACTACTACTGGAACTCCTGGACGAGTAGAACAGGTGCCGAGTTTGGCTGATTTTGTTAGTTATGATGAGACCTTACCCCGGACTTGATGGAGTGACCTGATGGTGTACTTCGGTGACTACTACTGGAACTCCTGGACGAGTAGAATTAGGTGCGCCGAGTTTGCCTCGTTTTGTTTGTTATGATGGGACCAAACCTCCGGGCTTGATGGAGAGACCTGATTGTGTACTTCGGTGACTACTTCTGGAACTCCTGGACGAATAGAACTAGGTGTGTCTGTCACTCCATCAAGTCCGGGGTAAGTTCTCATCATAACTAACAAAACGAGCTCAAACTCAGCACACTAGTTCTACTCGTCCAGGAATTCCAGCAGTTGTCATCGAAGTACCCATCAAGTCTCTATCAAGCCTGGAGGTTAGGTCTCATAATAACCAACATAACGAGCCCAACTCGGCACACCTCGTTCTACCTGTCCAGGAATCCAGCAGTTATCACCGAGGTACACCATCAAGTCTATCCATCAAGCCTGGACGTTCGGTCTCATAATAACTAACAAAACGAGCCCAAACTCGACACACCTAGTTCTACTCGTCCAGGAGTTCCAGTAGTCACCAAAGTACACCATGAAATCTCGCAATCAAGCCCGGAGGCTAGGTCTCACCATAACTAACATAACGAGCCCAAACTCGACACACCTAGTTCTACTGTCCAGGAGTTCCAGTAGTAGTCACCAAAGCACACCATGAAATCTCGCAATCAAGCCGGAGGCTAGGTCTCACCATAACTAACATAACGAGCCCAAACTCGACACACCTAGTTCTACTCGTCTAGAGTTCCAGTAGTAGTCACCAAAGTACACCATGAAATCTCGCAATCAAGCCCGGAGGCTAGGTCTCACCATAACTAACATAACGAGCCCAAACTCGGCACACCTAGTTCTACTCGTCCAGGGTTCCAGTATTAGTCACTAAAGTACACCATCAGGTCTCCATATAGCCCGGAGGTTAGGTCTCATCAAAACTAACAAAACGAGCCCAAACTCGGCACACCTAGTTCTACTCGTCCAGGAGTTCCAGTAGTAGTCACCAAAGTACACCATCAGATCTCTCCATCAAGCCCGGAGGTTAGGTCTCACCATAACTAACAAAACTAGCTGAAACTCGGCACACCTAGTTCTACTCGTCCAGGAATTCCAGGAGTTGTCACCGAAGTATACCATCAGATCTCTCAATCAAGACCGGAGGTTAGGTCTCACCATAACTAACAAAACGAGCCCAAACTCGGCACACCTAGTTCTACTCGTCCAGGAATTCCAGCAGTTATCACCGAAGTACATCATCAAATCTCTCCATCAAGCCTGGAGGTTAGGTTTCATAATAACTAACAAAACGAGCCCAAACTCGGCACACCTAGTTCTACTCATCCAGGAACTCCAGCAGTTGTCATCGAAGTACACCATCAATTCTCCCCATCAAGCCTGAAGGTTAGGTCTCATAATAACTAACAAAACGAGCCCAAACTCGGCACACCTAGTTCTACTCGTCCAGGAATTCCAGCAGTTGTCACCGAAGTACACCATCAAGTCTCTCTATCAAGCCTGGAGGTTAGGTCTCATAATAACTAACATAACGAGCCCAAACTCGGCACACCTAGTTCTACTCGTCCAGGAGTTCCAGTAGTAGTCACCAAAGTACACCATCAGATCTCTCCATCAAGCCCGGAGGTTAGGTCTCACCATAACTAACAAAACTAGCTGAAACTCGGCACACCTAGTTCTACTCGTCCAGGAATTCCAGCAGTTGTCATCGAAGTACACCATCAAGTCTCTCCATCAAACCTGGAGGTTAGGTCTCATAATAACTAACGAAACGAGCCCAAACTCGGCACACCTAGTTCTACTCGTCCAGGAGTTCCAGTAGTAGTCACCAAAGTACGCCTTCAGGTCTCTCAATCAAGCCCGGAGGTTAGGTCTCATCGTAACTAACAAAACGAGCCCAAACTCAGCACACCTAGTACTATAGTCGAGGAGTTCCAGTAGCTGTCACCGAAGTATACCTTCAAGTCACTTCACCAAGTCCGGAGCTAAAGTCTTATCATAGCTAACAAACCAGCCCAAAGTCCACAGCCACCATCTCACTGCTAGTAGAGGGCTTCTAGTCTTCATAGAAGTATTGTTGTCGTGTTGTGGCGGTGTGATGCTACGGCCACACGACCTTACCGTCTACCGCCCATTTACCGCAATAAATAAGGCATTAAATTATTGCCTAAATTACCGCGTGAAGTAGTGTGATTATACTAAAGTTTACCAAGATATGTTGAAGCTGCGGCGGTGTTGTACTTTACGAGTGTCAGTTACTAATACATGAATCTTTCACATTTGAACAAAGCTAAACCAAGACTGAAAAGAAGATGGTGGATGATAAAAATGCACAGAAAGACGCTCGTTTCCGTTGAGCTCATGTCGCACACTGAACAAACTGTAGTGTGGTCACTTGACAAAAAAATTACCGCGGTAATCGACTTTGATATCCGAAAAAGACCGCCACTGGAGCTATTGCCTACCGTCATATGCCATATTGATTGACATTGTAAAATTATGACCATGAATCGTGACTACACCTAGGTGTTGTTTCAACTACGGCCATAATTATTGCCATATCTCAGTAGTGTGGCCGTAGCATAAAAGAATACATCACCACATGCTCATGTCATTATGGGTGATTATTACCGAAAAGATCTAATGGCTTCCGATGGTGGCGCTATAGATATCTTGTTTACACCAGGTGTGTACTATATCGTTGATGAGTTTTGTGTAGTGTAACAGCATTATTGTTAGAAAATACCAACACCGCTTTCTAACCTTCGAACATAATATGGGACGAATATACGAGTAAACTCGTCACATATACGCTTGTTGCTGCAGACTGTATATTCTATTTGATAGGCCTCTGGCGCATAGCGTAGGAAATAATTATTTTGAGAAAACACACAATTAAATATACCGTACAGTTACGGAGAGCAGAAACATAAACAGAAACTTTTTTATTCAATATAGATTATAAATAATACTTATTGAAAGTCACTCTTTTGTTTAATTACCACTGGTTCGAAAAAAAACCTCTGTCCTGGGAAGAACCAGCAAGAAACCCAGCGGGACTTTTTTTTTAAAATAAAAGCTTACAATCATACATGTTACACAATTAACCTCACAAAACAAATAAGAAATAGCTTGGTAGCAATCACCTCATTCCCAGGGGTTATTATCATCCATAAATTCCTTAATATTATAATAACCCTTTTTATACTTTTTCCGCTCAAGACGAAACCTGCTCGGGGCAAGCGGAGCAAAAAGACAAAGGCAACCCCTGCCACGCTTTCCGTGGATTTGTGCATTATCAGGGGACTTCATTCAAACCTTAACGCCGTCCACTACCATCTGGAGACGGCAAAGCCGGCCTTGCTCTTTCTAACCGAGACACAGGTGTCCTCTCCGGCTGATACTACGTATCTCTCCTACCCGGGATACAAATTGGAACACTCCTTTGTGCCCCGGGCTGGAGTTTGCGTGGACGTCAGAGAGGACATCTGTTTTCGACGCCTCGGCAGTCTTGAAGGTACGGACCTGTCCATCCTATGGCTGCGCGTAGACAGCGACGACCACCCCCGCATCTACGGGTGCCTCTATAGGTCCCATAGCGGTAATGCCGACACAGACCGACTCATCGACCACGTCCAAATGGCTGCAGACTCCGTGCAACAACAGGTCCCTTCTGCAGAGATCGTGATGCTCGGTGATTTTAACGCCCACCACGCTGAATGGCTTGGTTCCCGTTTAACCGATCATTTGGGTAGATCTGTTTATGACTTTGCCTTGGCATATGGTCTGACACAAATGGTTACTTCGCCTACGCGGATCCCAGATGTGGAGGACCATGTACCTTCCCTGTTGGACCTTCTTCTGACCTCTCATCCGGACGGGTATCAGGTCTCCGTCGATGCCCCTCTTGGCTCTTCGGACCATTGTCTGATCCGGAGTACGGTGCCACTCACGCTCCCATCGCAGTTGCGATCTGCAGCTCGCCGCCGTGGTTGGCACTATAGGTCGGCCGATTGGGATGGGATGCGGTCTTTTTTTGTATCCTACCCTTGGGGGCGGGTTTGCTTCTCACCGGATGATCCCAACGTTGTTGTGGTACTTCAGGAATGGAATTATTTATTCCATCATCTGTGGTGCCTATCGAAGGCAGAACTCAGCCATGGTTTGGTAGCTCCTGTAAAATTGAATCACGCTATAAGCAGGAGTGCTACCGGGCCTAGGCTGACGCATCAACGTCCTGGGATGTAAACCCCAGCGCTCTTAAAAAGAAGTATAATTCCGCCTCCAGGTCCTTCAAAAGTGTCATTGCCAAGGCAAAGTCAGAGCACATCGGCAGAATTGGCGAGAAACTAGTTCGCCTCCCTTCGGGAACACGTGCATTCTGGTCTCTCGCCAAGGCTGTCCAAGGGAACTTCTGTCAGCCATCTCTGCCATCTCTGCACAGGGTGGACGACTCACTGGCCCATGACGCAAAGGAGAAAGCCGATCTGCTAGGCTCTCTTTTTGCTTCCAACTCGACTCTTGATGACGGGGGGAACACACCGCCTACCATCCCGCGGTGTGAGTGCTCCATGCAGGAAGTGCTGTTTACACAGCGCTCGGTGCGTAAAGCACTCCTCTCCCTGGACGTTAACAAGTCGAGTGGGCCTGATGGAGTCCCACCTATTGTGCTGAAGACGTATGCTCCGGCGTTGGCACCGGTTTTAACGCATCTCTTCCGATACTCCTACTCCCTAGGCGTAGTCCCGAACTCATGGAAGACAGATTTGGTGCACCCGATCCCTAAAAAAGGCGACCGCTCAGATCCGTCCAACTACAGGCCTATCGCTATCACCTCCTTGTTCTCCAAAGTAATGGAAACTGTTATCAACTGCCAGCTCATGCGGTACCTTGAGGATCACCAGCAGATTATTGACCGCCAGTACGGTTTCCGTCGAGTTCGCTCAGCTGGTGGTCTTCTAGGTTACCTAACTCATAGATGGGCGGAGGCAGTGGAGTCCAAGGGAGAGGCGTTGGCCGTTAGTTTGGACGTAGCGAAGGCCTTCGATCGGGTTTGGCACAAAGCGCTTCTTTCGAAGCTCCCTTCCTATGGGCTTCCCTAGAAATTGTGCAATTGGATCACCAGTTTTCTTGCAGATCGGAGCATCAAGGTCGTAGTAGACGGTGCATGCTCCGATTACAAACCCATTAACGCTGGTGTTCCACAAGGCTGCGTGCTATCACCAACGCTGTTTCTTCTGCATATCAATGATATGTTGCAAACCGGTAACATTCATTGCTATGCAGACGACAGCACTTTTGATGCTTTATACACCGGCCGTGCCAATATTTCTCGGGAAAACGTCGCTGAGTACCGGAACAAACTTGTGTCTGAAGTCGAGACTTTGTTGAACAAAGTCTCAGACTGGGGCCGACTAAATCTAGTCCAGTGCAATCCTCAGAAGATACAAGTTTGCGCGTTTACCACTAAAAAGAACCCCTTTGTCGTATCTGCTCAGTTTCAAGGCACTCCCCTTGTTGCCTCAGCCAGTATCGGAATACTCGGTGTCGACATATCGGTGCAGTTTCGTGGTCACTTGGAAGAGAAGGCCAAATTAGCCTCTAAAAAGTTTGGCGTGCTCAGCAAAGCGGGACAGTATTTCGTGCCGGCACACCGCTTGCAACTTTACAAGGCGCAGGTTCGGCCCCACATGGAATACTGTTCCCATCTCTGGACAGGAGCTCCTCAGTGCCAGCTCCTTCCGTTTGACCGCATCCAGCGCAGAGCGGCTCGAATCGTCGACGACCGAGTTCTTTCCGATCGGCTGGACTCACTGGCACTGCGTAGAGATATTGCATCTCTTTGCGTATTTTATCGCATCTATCACAGGAAGTGCTCTGGGGAATTGTTCGGACTAATTCCAGCCGCTCAATTTCACCATCCCACATCGCGACAGAACTCGAGATACCATCCATACCATCTGGATGATTGGCGGTCCACCACTGTGCGATTTAGAAGAAGTTTTCTTCCTCGCACAACTTCCTTGTGGAATCGATTACCACCAGCGATTTTTCCGAACCGATACGACTTAGGGACCTTCAAGAAAAGAGCCTACTCTTCTTAAAAGGCCGGCAACGCATCTGCAATTCCCTATTACTAATTATCCCTATTTTCAGGATTTTGTTGTTAAAGCGTATACATCGCCCCAAAAATGAATTACTGACTCGGTGGGGCCGAGTAACTGCTAGCTTGTGTTTGTTACTAGTATTTACAGAATGAATATCACTTATTTTTGTATAAATACTTTTATTTTTGTGTATGTACATTACCAAAAGTTAATATATTAATTTCCTTAAATTTTTGTCGGAGCGACTCTAGGTTTTAAATCATAGATTGCTCTTATGGCCCTCTTCTGTAAAACAAATATAATTTCAGTGTCAGTCGCGTGTTCCCATAGCAAAATACCATAAGACATTATGCTATGTAAATAGCTAAAGTAAACAAGTCTAGCTATTTCCACTTTGGTAAGATTTCTGATCTTTTTTACAGCATATGCTGCAAAACTAAGTCTGCTTGCTAATTTTGATATATAGGGGCTCCATTGAAGCTTTGCGTCTAGTGTTATTCCAAGAAAAATGGTGGTATCGACAAGACTCAGATCCTCCCCATTTAAAATTACATTAGTATTTAATTGTCTGACATTTGGAGTCATTTTGAATTTCATACATTTCGTTTTAGTGCCATTTAAATGCAAGTTATTAACATTAAACTAATTATTACCATTAAAATAAACTAGTAAATTTAGACATAACATTATTTACTTCGTCATATTTTAATAATTGTCGTTTTAATATTTGAAAATCAAAGAAGTGTCATCAGCAAATAATACTATATTATGGTTATCCCCTACTATGTAAGGTAAGTCATTAATATATATAAGAAACAGAAAGGGGCCGAGAATTGAGCCTTGAAGCACGCCCATTTGTACTATCGACCCGGAAGAGCTCATACTATTAATGACAACTTTTTGCGTTCTGTTACTTAAATATGAAACAATTAATTTACGAGCATTACTTCTTACACCGTACTGTTGTAGTTTCCTTATTAATGTTTCATGGTGAACACAATCGAAGGCTTTGTATAGGTCACAGAATATACCCAAAGCATCCTGTACAGAAAGTGGTCTAAAATTGGCGGGGTCTAAGCAGAAAACTATTGACTCCAAAGACGAAAGTAAAAAATTAGTACCAGCCCTAAAGCTTTATTTACAATTTTATATAGATATTGCCAACACATACAGACATCATAATAATTTAAAATTAAAATTTTGTACAACCAACTTCAATATAAATTAATAAGAATAACTCAAAAACTATTGGTCAGACCTTGATCAAATTTATATGAGACCACATGAGAAGCACCAGCTTTCAAATTAAAAAAAATCATTGAAATCGATTCACCCAGAAAAAAGTTATGAGGTAACACACAAAAAAAAAGCATACAGTCGAATTGAGTACCTCGTCCTTTTTGAAGTCGGTAGAAAATAACAAAGATACACATTTCATATGGGCAACAGGCTATAAAGAGAATATGAAACATATAGAAGAGTCATATGTTAAGTTATAAGATATTAGACGTACTATGGTTTTGATCGTCCCGCTGGTTTTCTTTCTGGTTCTTCCCAAGACAGAGGTTTTTTTCCGATCCAGTGGTAAAGCTTAAATGACTTTCTATAAGTATTCTTGTAATCAATATTGAAGAAAATGATTCTATTCTATTGTATTCAATTCTACGACTCATTTGCCAAAATTTTTCTTGAGTTGATTAGGATTCCAATTAGTCAAAAAATTATTGTAAAGGGTTTATCGTAATTGAACTTTGAAAGGAAGTAATTATATTCTATACGGAAATCTTTGATTAAAGCATACACACTCTTTTGGCACGGCTCTTAATTAGTTTGAAGAGTTAAAAGAGCTTAACACTTAAATAACTTGAATTAAGAGGCATTCAACCGCTGACATGATAAAATTTGTTTTAATACCTATGTAATTTTAATTTAAAGGCAAATGAACACCAGCATAAAATTAAAGACTTTCGTAGTAGAAACTATAGATAAAATTCATGTACAACTTCTTTATTACATTCTGTCTTAAGTCTTTACAATCTTATACTATAATATAATAAAGCGGAAGTTATTTTGTTTTTTTTTGTTTGTTTAAACACGCTTATCTCTGGAACTACCAGTCCGATTTGAAAAATTATTTTTATATATTATAGCCAAATTCAGGAGAAATGGTATACACTATCTAGAATTAGGCTACACTTCACAATTAGCCTTAAATGTTAAGCAAGTCAGAAGAAAGAGCGCCCCCGAACTGCTTTATCCGCGTGCGCTGGAGTAATGGTTAGTGATACGTGAATACAATGTTCCACAAAAATATAGACCTTTACTTCATCTATAAAAAAATCCACGGCACCATATGCCTATCTCTTATACATATGCTACATTAAGGTATTTTGTGACAAAAAATTATTGAACATTAAAAAGTTATTTATGAGCATTATTATTAGGCATGGTATATTAATCTTTACGAACGGAAGTTACTAGATCATCAAAAAAAAAATTATGATGATAAACTTTGCTTTTCCTAGCATGCTATTTGGATGCGTAGTTTAAGAGATAATGAAAAATTTAAATAATTCGAAACTCGGCCCTTACATTTACCACGTGCTCGGCGGTGAAGGAAAACATCGTGAGGAAATCTGCATGTCTGAGAAATAAAAAAAAATATTTAGAAGACATGTGAAGTCCGCCAGCACGCATTGGGGCAGCGTGGCAGACACTTCCTTTTTCTAAAACCCTTTAAGAAGTGAGAGGACGCCTGTGCCCAGCCCATTAATAAAATATACAAAACTTTACATTAAATTACTGTACTGGACTTTTCGTTACTTACCCACCAAAAAAAAAAAATATTTCATTTTGTTACAGTGATATAGCCTAATAAAGTCAAACTGTCGATTAAAAATTACGAAATGCAAAAATCGAGTATCAAGCTGTGATAAAAATTTTGACAAAAGAGGGGAAGACACTGGTGGAAACAACATTTGGATGCTATGTACGCGCATTCTTCCACTTCGTACTCCACCGTAAAAGAATGGGTGAAACAATTTCGTTTGGGAAGAGAATCAATTGATGATCCTGTCCCAAAACTTCTTTCAGAGTCAATTTTCTGAGTCAATTTTCGCTTAGGGCAGGATTTGGCTGGGTTTCCAGGGTTCAGCCATTGCGAAGAGCGCTTCCGATTATCGTACAGTATCCACTTTTCATCACAAGTTTTTAATTCGATTTAAAATCCCTTCATTATTGTGTCGGTGGAGCAAAGTAACACAACAGTCGACGCGTGTTTGCAAGTTCGATTCACTCAATTCATGAGGTACCCATCGTTCAAGTTTTTTTACTTTCCCGATTTGCTTCAAGTGAATTAATACAGTTTTATCAGTTACCACAAAGCCTTCAGCTATCTCTGAAGTGCTTTGTGATGGATCCGCTTCCACAATAGCCTTTAATTCTTCATTTTCCACTTTGATCTCCAGCCGTCCACGGGGTTGGTTCTGAAGGTCGAAATTTCCAGAGCGAAAACGTTGAAACCAAAAACGTACCGTGCTTTCTTTTGCGACACCAGCGCCGTGCCGTACACATCATTAATCCTTCGAGCTGTTTCTGCAGCACTGGTGCCACGGTAGAACTCGTACTCGTAAATATACCGATATTTCATGTTTTCCATTGTGTGGTAATAAGCGACGCCAAAGAATAAAATAATGAGGAAAAAACAAATGAATGACTGTTTTCAAAACTCAAATGTACCAGCTAAATGAATTTATAAATTTGAATTTGGAATTCTTAACCAAAGAGGAGATATTTCAGATCAAAGTGGTCAGTACGACAAAACGCTAATTTCATATGCAAGGACCTAATATTATATTAGTAAGTAGAATATATCAGTATTTGGCCTTTCCATTGGCTAAATTTTTGAAATGAATTTTACATGACTTTTTGTTTATTAATGCAATAATAATATAAAAATGTATAAATTTTTACTATGAATATTTGTACTTATGTTGTTAAAATATTTCATTTATAAATAAGGATTAATTGACATAAGTGGATTCTTTTTTAAATTCTTATCTTAAGTATTAAAAATAATCCTTTCGATCGCATATAATGATTTCGTTATCTGGTGATTTGATACACAAGACGTTAGAATAACTATTATAATAGAAATTTCATTTCATCAGGGATAGCATCTAATTCTGAAGCTTTAGCAAAATATCGAAAAGGATTTATACATATGGCAAAAAAACTGGTTTACTTGTTGTTTGCTGTAATGATAAGTCTCAAACAGTGGATAAAATACTTGGAGTATGTTCAGTTTACTTAGAAAAATAAAAAATGTCATTTCAAGGAAATGAGGTACCTCAATTAATTACCCGTGAAGGTTATCGAGGAAATAAAAATATGTTTATTCAATGACATCACAAATATTAGATTAATCAGTTTCAGACAAGGTAAATGCAGACATTGTTTAAAATAATAGGCTAAATGGACAAATTTGATAAAACAGTAAAGAATTAATTTAACTACTTTCATGATGGGAGAGGAATTTCCGTGCCTCCTGAATAAAGAGGCTTGGGTATCGCTAGAGAGTTCTTTAAAGTGAGGTATGAATATCCATTTCAAAAGAGAACCTAAACAGCAAATTGAAGCATTTTGTTTTAATTTCAATGGTTATTATATTAATTAAAAGTCAAATAAAAAAGAACAAGTACCGTCATTCGGCGTATATATCTTTATAAATGTATATATTTCTTGAAATGTGGTACACATATAATATCATTCCGTGGGTGTTGTAAGAGGCGACAGAGGGAAACAAATCAGAAGATGGTTGCCAACCCACTTGCCAAGCGTGGCAAATATCCCCCCTATGAGACAATCCATAGGGGAGGCCTATGTTCAGCAGTGGGCTTTAATAGGCTGTAACGGTACATAGATAAACGAATTTGATTATGATTTTAACCTATAAAACATTTTTGCAGGATAAAACGATTGGTTGAATGTAAACTGAATGTTTTTTACAAATTTTGTTTTAATTCTTACAGACGCTTACTTATAAACCAACAGAACATTCCAATGACTTGTGGGTGGATGACGTCTTACGGGTCCCAAAAGGCAGCCCAAAACGATAATTGGGAGACAAGGGCTGAAGTCAATGCTGAGGAAATTGGACAAAACTGTGGAGTAATATTTAAAGGTAACCCTACCACTTTCAAATTCATGATAGCTACAGCTAATAATGTTGTGCCGTAAACTGGTGGCGTAAGAGTAATACACTCCCCGTATAATGTCGAGAGTGTTGTATGAGGCGACAGACAGAAACTATCTAATATATAAGTAACTAGCTGTGCCCCGCGGTTACACCCGCGTATATCACGCGTCTGCGCCTCGCGACATGCGAACTTCGAGAGAGACATCACGACGGACGGTTGCTGAATTAACAAAGATTTGAAAATTGAAAAATGTTACTTAAATTACATGGTTAACGTAATTGATGTTTATGCATGGTACAGGTACTGATATAGCTTTGAATACAAAGTGATTTATTCGGATATAAGGATTAATACCAAGGTACGAATAATATGGCCTAGTTTGTACCGGCGTTACTATTGCATATTTTAACGTGAAAAAGTAGTTATTGTGACATAACTGTAATAGTTAGACATATGGTATCGCAGACTATTTTTGTAGATATTGATACCCTCTATAAAACTGTAGTACATCACCTTGCTCTATTATCAATAGTTTCCGCAGCGTACGCGATATAAGGAATTTTCGGGATTACTATTGCACATTTTAACATAAAAAAGTAGTTATTGTGACATAACTGTAATAGTTAGACATATGGTATCGCAGACTGTTTTTGTAGATATTGATACCCTCTATAAAACTGTAGTACAACACTTTGCTCTATTGTCAATAGTTTCCGCAGCGTACGCGATATAGAGATTTTTCGGCGTTACTATTGCATATTTAACATGAAAAAGTAGTTATTGTGACATAACTGTAATAGTTAGACATATGGTATCGAGAACTTTTTTGTAGATATTGATGTCCTCTATAAAACTGAAGTACATTACTTTGCTCTATTGTCAATAGTTTCCGCGGCGTACGCGATATAAGGAATTTTAGGCGTTACTATTGCATATTTTAACATTAAAAAGTAGTTATTGTGACATAATTGTAATAGTTAGACATATGGTATCCCGAACTTTTTTGTAGATATTGATGTCTTGTATAAAACTGTATTATATCACTTTGCTCTATTGTCAATAGTTTCCGCAGCGTACGCGATATAAGGATTCTTTTTAGTATTTTTCTCACACCTTGGGTTACATTAACGAAGTTTTCATACGGATCCCTAACTTTTTTGAAAATTTTCTATCGCCTATGTTCATTAGGGATATTGTAGGATTCTAATAGTGAAAGAATTTTTCAAATCGGTCCAGGAGTTTCGGAGCCTATTCAATTCAAACAAACAAAGAAATCTTTCCTCTTTATAATATTATAATAGTGTAGACGTAAAAGTAACATAGACAATATTTGAGCCAGACTTAAAAACAAAAACATAAGTACAATATTCGAAATTTGGATATCTTCATGAGTTTCTCTGGGCCTAAATTCGGCATTGTTCTCTTTTCTACCGACTTCAAAAAGGAGGAGGTACTCAATTCGACTGTATGATTTTTTTATGTGTGTTACCTCATATCTTTTTTCTGAGTGAACTGATTTCGATGATTCTTGTATTATTTGAAAGTTGGTGCTTCTCATGTAGTCCCGTATAAATTTGATCAAGGTCTGACCAATAGTTTTTGAGTTATTCTTAATAATTTATATTGAAGTCGGTTATACAAAATTTTAATTTTAATTATTAAAATATGTAAATGTCTTACTTAAACAGGGAGTGATTATTTCGGTATCGAATCATAACCTTAAGTTTTAACAAATTACAATTTTATATGTATTTGATAAAATTTACAATCGTTCTTAGAATTGTTTTCGAATTATTTATTAGATATTAGATACAAGTATGGATAATATCAATATTTTATAACATTTTAAGAATCAATAAAATCACTACTAATTAATTCCATCAATACTTAAAGAAACTATCGTCAGTCTAGATTAAGTAACTTTATAATGTATACTACGATATATTTTAGTATACCATAATAATATTATCTCATTTATGATGCACAGATTAGAGAAGTGCGTGAGCAGTGTTGGGGGTGTGACACATCTTTTATTACGCTCGCTCTTCTATTTATAGGAAACAATATAGCATTTGCTTGAAGCGCATTTCTTCGAAAGTCACTTTTTTTAATTAATAATATATCACAGTAGTTTACTACACTATTAACTCAACATTTGAACAAGATTTAATTACTTTCGATTTCACACTGCGAGGTTACCAATCTGTAAGATATCAGCACTAAATTCAATAATTTTGTAACAAATTTAAGCCCTAAGATGAGTGATAAACGAGCTCGTCTCCTCGTCTGTGGAGAGGGAGTCACTGCCCTCATCGAATATCGAAACATTCTTGGGTACTTCATTCTCTTTGTTATCAGCCTGAGATAAGGTTTAAAATCATATGAGCTTCTAGCTGCCGCAGTGATAAAGAGGTCAACATTCTCCGTCATCCTGGCCTGGCATACCGGTGGAGTGCTGGTCGCATCCCTCGCTATGCCGTCATTAATGACGTTATTCAACGGGCCTTAACTAGTGCCAACGTAGCTGCAATTTTAGAACCAATTGGTATAGTGCGGGACGATGACGAGAGACTGGATGGAATGACGCTTAATGGAAAAACGGGCGCTTCTTAGGTATGGGATGGAACTTGAGACGCTCTTATGTTAACACAATAGCGTCATCGTATCTTCTGGTACGTACACACAAGGTAGGCGCGGCTGTTGGTGTTACCGAGTCTAACAAGCGGCGTAAATATGCAGCCCTCGGAGAGAGATAAATATTTGTGTCGCTTGGCGTAGAAACGCTGGGGCCGTGGGGTCCTGAAGCAAGACGTTTATACAAGGATATCTCGTCACGAAATTGTCAAGATATCTTGTCAATGCCTCTGGTGACTCAAAAGTCTTCTGGGCACGCAAACAACAGACGGCTGCGATTTAGCGAGTTCTTTTTACTGAAGTTAAGCTTGGTAGTCATAATATGATATAATTTTTTAAATACTTTTACTTTTAATTTGTTTAATATTTTAATAAGAAGAATTTATGTTATGTTTTTTGAATTCTAATTTTGTTTAATTACTGATCTAGCTTAACGATGTAGTCCCTAAAAACAGTTGAATTTCTTAATATATAATGGCAACTTTTGCTTTGTAAAGGCGGTGTGAAATTAAAGCGTAGGTATATAATATGTGTCACACCTGGGCACGGGCCTCGTCTTTTTTTGTATGAGATATTAATCCTCCGCGCTGCTCCAGTACGTTTGGTGGACTCGTTTTCGAAATATTTTTATTTCTCAGATGTGTAGATTTTCTCATGATGTTTCATTTTACTGTCAAATCTAACCCGGGTTGCTCTAGTAATACTACAAAATTCACGACGAGCGCTTACCTAGGCTACCATGGTTCATTTTTATAAATTACTACATTTGAAACACTAAAAAATATAACATTAAAAGTAATCGTGCGTACTAGACAATACTTTCTCGAAATGGTCTACACTCTACAGTCTCCTAAAAAGCTATTGTATTTCGAATGACGCGTTTTACCTGTGCATAATAAGACTGCAATAAAAGTAAATAAGTGTGAAAAGAAAATGTAGATATTATACAGAGCGAGGTTTTTGATGTTTTAATATCACTTGAAAATTTAGTTTATGCCTTGAAACGACTGAAAATATGATTATTTTCAACCGACTTCAAAAAGTAGGAGGTTCTCAATTCGACCGTATGTTTTTTCGACGTGAAATTTCTTTAGTATCGTTGTAATTTGAAACGCGATGAAACGAAAAAGCGACACTAAAAAGAGACAAACATATACATCTATATGATTTAGCTTACGAGAGAATGAGATAGAATGTATATACTAATGTAATAAAGCGGAAGAGGTTTTTTGTTTTTTTAAACATAGCGTGTTCTCTCTCTCTCTCTGGAACTACCGGTCCGATTTGATATTTTTTTTGTATAGATAGCCAGATTCATCAGGAATAGTATAGGTTATCTAGCATTAGGCTACACCTCTCAGCTAGCCTTATAATATATTGATTTTTCTTAAGCAAGTCGGAAGAAAAACCGCTCAAGAACTGCTTGATCTACGTGCGCTGGCGTAATGGTCGGTGATACGTTAATACTATTTTTTACAAAAATATGGATCTTTTCTCCATCTAAAAGTCAGCGACACAATAGGCCTATTTCTTATACATAAGCCACAATAAGATATTTAGTGGCAACAAATATTGAAAATTAAGAAGTAATTTATGAGCGTTATTATTAGCCATGGCATATTAATCCTTACGAAAAAAAGTTACTTCATCATCAAGAAAATTGTATGAAGAAAAACTTTGCTCATTAAAGCACGTTATTTGGACGCATAGTTTAAGAGATAATGAAAATTACAATAATTTAACACTCGGCTCGGCGCGCGATCTACGCCTCTGAACGCTTCTATCAGCGAGGTGCATTGTCGCGCAGTTCAGACGCGTGATATACGCGGGTGAAACCGCAGGGCTCATCTAGTTAAGTATAAAGTGTTTCCTATTATCTCGGTCTCTTCTGTGTGGGGTGCTTTAAAGATGGTTAATATAACTTTTAACTGTTAAAATAAAAAAAAATACAAATTTATCTAATAAATCAAATTAATTATATTGAATAAAATTATTATATCCAAACCAATCTTAATAATCCACGATTTCATATCTTACCGATTTATGGACCACCTTGAGAGTCAATCAACTTTTGTTCGATAAAATGACTTCACCTATAGAATTAAGTAGATGTCGCTTTTACAAAGCAATTTTGTCCAAAGAAAATTTTCTTTTGATTTAATTAATACACTATAATTTAGGCTCTACTTGTCCAAAAATAAGGATTGTGACATTTATTTGCTATAAAATTAAACTATTATCGTATATTTTATGCTGCACTTGTGGTTGAAAATCATCAAATTAAATAAATCATTTGCTGTAAAATATTTTTGTTTTACATTTCATTTAATTTGAAAGTTTCACTTCTACTGCGTGTAAACTGCACACATGCTTTTTTATGTGTGTTACCTCAGAACTTTTTATTTTTTTATTTGAAACGTGGTGCTTCTCAAGTGGTCTCATATAAATTTGATCAAGATCTGACCCTTAGTTTTGAGTTATCCGTAATAATACGTATTTAATTGACTTTGACTTCATTGATGATGTTCTCATTTTATTTATATTGAAGTCGGTTGTACAAATTTTTTAATTTTACCACTTGTTTTATTAAAGGACATTCTGTTGTATATATTAACGTATCAGTAAATTTTAAGATACTAATGTAAATTTCTATACAAACATGCAATTGTTAAACCGATATAGAATTATTTAAATGCTGGTGTATCAGGTGCTCGGCAGTAGAAAAGGAGCAACAGTACATTTCTTTTTATGGCTTAAACACGAATGTATCACAACGATCAGGATGGATACGGGAGGATAAAACAAAGGACTGTGTTCTCATTTGGCACCTTCCTTTGTTAATGAAAGCTAAAAATATAAATAAAAAGAAAAGAGTCCTTTCTAGAACAGAAAAATGAAAAAGAAAAGTGTTTTAGACTAATAGAGACAGGCGGAACAAACTATTTTTTTTGGTTGTAAAAGACGGTTGCATCTAGCATAAACTATCAAGAGATTTATGAGGAAGAGTTAATTATTACCATTAATTGTTATTCTGAAAACTGCTATACAGGTGTAAAGTCCTCAGAGTCGACAATGCATCTAAGCTTTCTTTGGTTGAAGTTAGCTGCAGTTGTCCATGGACGGCAGTAGCCACCAAATATCTAGGTAGACTGTTAGTTCGTTTGTTACTTATTATATATTAATACTAATAAATAAAATCATATTATTTTAGAACGATTTGTGAATAAAAAAGTTTATTATGGACATTATTTTTTAAGTTCATTTAAACAACGTGTCATTCATAAATTCACTCTTTTATTACGACTTTAAGCAAAAGTTAAAAACAACTATGAAAAATGGAGTCTACAAGAGTATCATCATTATTTTCTGACCTCGTTATAATTTGAGCAATCTGTTTTTTGTTCTGTGCCACATTTTTATACCTTTTGTTTGTTTTTATACAAATTTAACTTCTTATGATTTGTTGACATAATTTAGGACGACAAAATTACTTTTTTTTATAGAATAAGGGTGATAAACGAGAACAAAGTTCGCCTCATGGTAAATGGATACTATGGCCCATAGACATCTATATTTATTCTCGATGAAAAATCAAATTTCAGATGCATTGTACAGATGTTTCCAGCACAAAGTCTCTACACTTACCATACAAAACACAGTACCCTTAAGCTGCTATTTTACGCTTGTATTCTGTGAAAGCACAGTACGAGATTTAACGGCATCTTAAAATGAGCACACAGTCCACCTGATGGCACAGAATAAATAATAGTACTACGTACTGATGGTAAGTAGATTTATGTGGCCCATGGAAATCTACATCTATCCTCTATTAAGAATCAAAATGCAAATGCATTGTCACCCCTGAGGGCTAAAATGGAATGCCTCGCTTCCAGTAAAAAGAGATCTCCGGTTTTCTACACTCACCATGAAACGTAGCAGCTTTAAACTGCTATTTAACGCTGGTATTCTGTGAGAGCGTGGTCCTTCCCCGGTCAAGCTGACCCATTCGTGCTACAATCATAATATAGCAGCAGCGTGGCTCTACCACGCATGCACGCACGCATCTTGCCTAACACAAAGAGTGGTTATTCCCATACGAGAAAACTGATCATGCTAGGAGAGAGGTGCGCAAACTTGCGTTATCGCTAGATCTCACTCAGCTAGTTCAAGTAGCGACGCGGGTACCAGATGTAACCAGGCATAAACTTGGACTTGCTGCTGACAACAGACCCAGACAGGCACTCGATATCTGTCTCAGCTCCGCTGGGATCATCCGATCACTCTCTGGTAAAATCCGTATCGATCATCTTTCCTCCGGATGACTCTCCAGCGGGAACGAGGAGAGTATGAGTCCGCAGACTGGGATGAGATGCGGCACTTTTTTGCATCCTATCCATGGCGGCAAGTGTGCTTCTCTTCGAATGAACCCTCCTGCTCTGCCGATGTAGTTGCGGATGTGATACGGAGGAAATGGAATATTTTATTTCGTTCTCCGACATCCCGCTCGGTCACAAGGCTCGGCCCTATCTAATGTGGACTGTGCTCGTGCTGAGGCTCGCAAAGACTCCGCATACCGGGCCTGGGTTCTATTTATTTATTTATTTATTTATTCAAAGAAACTTACAGCTCTTATATCACATTTGAATGTAAGGTGAATGTTAACAATACATTAGCCAGAACAGTTTCCAACGTTAAGAATTACATTGCGAAAACTTTAGACATAATTAAATGAAGTACATATTTGTGTTTGCCAAAGAGAAAAACATACTTAATGCATGCCTAATAGCAATGTTAGTAAAGGTAATTTTATATTCAGAGAGAACAAGAAGTACACACTGCGCATAAGCGTGATCAACTTGCTTAATAGATGAAATATAACCGCTTAGTTTGCATTTAAATATATCAATATGGTTATATCGTTCATTATGTGTGTTGCAAGCACGGACCAGAAACCGATTTTTCGAATACTTAGTTCTGCAAAAAGGAGTAGAGAATACTGCGTTGGAGCGAGCACTTAACCTAGGGCATCTAAATGAAATACGACTTAGAAGGAAGGGGGAATCTATATAGTTATGTAAAAGTTTAAACAAGAACACCTGATCCCTATGTTCACGCCGTAATTCTAATGAATGACGTAGCGCAGAATGATCCTTAAATTTATAACTAAGTCTTTTCAGAAACTTATTTTGAATCCTTTCTACTTGTTCTACGTAAGTAGTATAAATAGGGTTCCACACCGTAGATGCATATTCAAGATGACTTCTTACTAAAGAATTATAGAGCATAATGAACGTTTTTGAAGTCCTTGCATTGTCGGAAGACAAAACCTAACATTCTATAAGCCTTGGCAGTAGCCTTGTCAATGTGAGACGCAAAGTCTAGTTTATCATCGAGATATACTCCCAGGTCCCTCACTTCGGTCACTTTAATCAAAACATTATTTAATTTATAATTGTAAACAATCGGTTGTTTTTTCGGGAATAAATTATAGTATAACATTTATCAATATTTAATTTTAGATTATTAGCCGAGCAATATTCATAAAAATTGTTTAAATCGTTTTGAAATAGGAGAGCGTGTTCGAGATTCTTAACGAATGTAAATATTTTAGTATCATCAGCGTATAGTAAAGCTTGAATGTTGAATGCTACGCATCACACCGTTTATAAATATATTAAAAAGAAGAGGACCGAGATGAGAACCCTGAGGCACCCCAGAAGTGATCGGGACAAAGCTCGAGGTATAACCTTCACAGCTACCGCCTGAAACCTATCACGCAGATATGAGGTTAGCTATCTCAAGAGATCGCCGTGTATACCGACGTTTACAAGTTTAGCAATCAGTAGATTGTGCGAAATTTTATCAAATGCTTTTGAAAAATCGGTATACACGGCGTCAACCTGATAGCCTTTTTCCACGGCCTCCAATGTTTCATCCAGAAACTCGCATAAGTTAGTTTCTGTGGATCTACCAGATATGAAACCGTGCTGACTTGAAGCTATTTGCGGTTTGATTGCAGGAAATAGAGAGTCGTATATAATTTTTTCAAATAACTTAGGTATAACAGATAGTATGGAGATACCACGGTAGTTAGCTATATTGTGTTTGTCTCCACACTTAAATATGGGAACAACAAAGGATTGTTTCCAAAGCAAGGGCATCACACCTTGCTTCAAAGAAATATTAAAGAGTAATGAAAGAGGAGCCGCTCAATGCTTACTGCATTGTCTGAGAAAGATAGGATGAATACCATCAGGGCCAGTACCTTTATTAATATCGAGATTCTTCAAATATTTTTCGACTTTAACGTTATCAATGTAAACACAATTAATTATAAAATTATTATTTTCCGTATCGAAGTTCATGACATTATTGTCGGGTCATGCCGACAATAATGCCGGGTGGCTCAAATACAGAATGGAAGAATGAATTAAATAGATCAGCAATTGTCTGACCCTCCGATGCACGTATATCACCAAAGTATAGAGTATCAGGTATATCACAGCTTTTCGCTTTGATTTAATGAACGACCAAAAGTACTTGGGGTCAACTCGAATATTTCTCAGCGTGATTAATAAATTGTTCATAGCATAAAACTTCATATTCTTTAACATCACGCCGTGCATTCAAAAAGTTGTCATAATCGCGCTGTCTACCATAAATTTTCAATTTTTTATGAAGCTTAAGTTTTCTATTAATGAGTTTAATTAGACGCTTATTAAACCAGACTGGGTATTTATTATTATTTTTAACAACTTTATGAGGGACAAACCTATTTATCACATCACGCACAATTTTATAAAAGTTATCAACAGCAACATCAATATCGTTTAGATTTAAATGGTCTTCCCAATTAATATTTGACATTTCTCGGTTAATTTCATCATAATCCGCCGCATGAAAACGTCGTGCTATCCGGGTGGCTGGACACAGACTTGAAGTATAATCAATACTTATGTTAATACATAAAGAGGGATGGTGGCCATCCTCCGGCAATGACAACGGTACGACTCTTTGTACAATACACTTCAAATCAGAAATCACCAAATCCAACTGTCTGTTGTTAATATTATTAAAGTGATTATATTGTGACCAGTCATTAAAGCATAAAAATGCAAACAATTGCGATGTCAATATGTTATCATGTGGATTCTCAAGATACAAATTACTATCTGAAGATTGGGGATTTGATATCCATCTAGCAACCCTTATATTAAAATCTCCCACCAATAAAAACTTATCATTAGGATAGTCAATTTTAAGATCAGATAAATATTCATAAAACGATAATCTGATGCCACTTGATAATCATTTTGGGGAAGTAGCAACAAAATAGCCTCAGCATTGATGTCATCGGTGACTGATTCAATAAAATATTAACACATGTTACGTCAGCATCATACATAAAAGGTAATTTGCGTAGTCCCTGCATTCTCACATTTATTCCTCGGCAAACCGCAATCATGGTCCCACCACCCTTTTAACAGTTAAATTATCATAGTCACGATCGTTACGGTACACGTTATACTGAGAGTCAAATAACTCTGCATCATAGATTCCTGGTAACAACCACGTTTCGCTTATACATATAATATCATAATCTGAGTTTAGAATATTTCTATAAAATTGTTTAACTTTTGTCCGCAGACCTCTAGCATTTTGATAGAATATGTTAAGTAACACTGTAAATGTTAAGTTTAACTAAATAATTTCTTACGTATAGAAAGTTCAAATAAAGTAGAAACCACTTCAAGTGTAGGTCTATTGCCGGCTCCAGCAAGTTGATAAAATCTTACAACGTGAAAATAAAGTATTTGGGCTTGCAGCAATACTGCAGTGTTAGTTTTATAAAAAGTAAGTTGACAACTGGTGGACACAATACTTATTTTAAAAAATAAGTCAGTTACATTTATAGCCAAAAACAATAAGCAGTAAGAAAAGTGTGAAACAACCATAGCACTTATACAATTTTGTTTAAAGAGTGTTCAGACGTGATGTGTATAATTGGCGATTGATCACTGCGGCGCACCATGATCGTATAGTTACGGACCCAGCAATAGACGTAGCCTTCTCCTTCGCCAATCGCTTCGCTTGTTTGAGAAGATACTTATTTCATGCCGAAAGATGGTCGTTGAAAATATCTTATATCCACTTGTGCCCCAGTAATACCAATATCGCTTGCGTTACAGTTCTTCAATTTACGTAACAATGATAGAAAATCATCCTTTTATACTTCGAATGCATTTGCAAAATAATCGGCTTCGGCGTTTTATTATCCACATCATTCTTAACCGCCACACGAGTTACGAAATCAACATCACTATCTACATTAATCGTAAAATTACATTTTGCGCTAGGGACTTCACTACCCCGTTTATTTGTATGTTTGAACGGCGAACCCATTGTTCAATGCGATCATTGCAGTCAGAAATATCCGTCACTTTTGAGCGGAGATGGTCGAGATCTTGCTTCAATTTGTGATTTTCCTTAAGATCGGAAATCTGTTCATTTATCGAAGCAATTAATGATGCAAAACTATTCATTTTAGTCTCCCATGAATTAACAGTGGCTGATAGTCCTGTTAACCTGTCGTTAACGTCGGATTTCAGGGAGTCTATAGCAGACTATAACGCACTAAACCTATTATCAAAATGTTCCATAATAGCATTTGCATCGATGTTTATCATAGATTGCGATTGCGATGAGCTGCATTCAGGACACACACTCGCAGGACACACAACACACCTCGTTTGGGCTGTTTTATATTGTTTTTATTATATTTTATTGTTGTAAAGGGTTTTGGAGGAATGCATGGCTCTAGAGATATCCTCATACATTTCCTCCACTTCCTTATCGGGGTGTGCCGAGGTTGCTGCGTTAACCTGTATGACCTTCAGCGAATACCGTTTGGTGATTCTGAGTATAAGGTACGCAACCCTCGTCGACACACTCCCGATCTTTAGAACGTTGTTAAACGATAAATCCGACACCTCCTTGGGACAGACGGTCGCCCTCCCGGTGATAGTACAAGTTGCCGGATTCGAGGATTACCGTGTCCTCTTCGGACCTCGGATAGTCCTATTATATTCCAGCGTAACTTATCTATCTCTTCTTCCAGCTCCAGGATCTTCTCGTCAGTCCTCAGGTTGCGTGCGTTATATGTTGCCAGGTCGAGTCGTCGTAGGTGGCAACCGAACCTCCACCGGAGATTCTTAGCACCCTCTGCCCCGCCGTTACCATGGTCGCCACCGTAGCCAGGAATAGCGGGGCCGCCAGACTGGGGGCTGTTTATTTGAGTCGTTGTTCATGGGGTATATTGCCATAGTTGCCACGCTTGGCGAGCGGGTTGGCCACCGCAGTTTTTATTGTTTTTGGCTTTTATCAGAAAGATGCTGCTGCCCATCTTGTATCAGTTTTGTCGCCTCTTACGGCACCCACGGGAAGATATGGGTAGTGGGTATTCTTACCCGCCACTACACGGGATACGTTTATGTCACTTATGCTATAGTCTTCGCATATCAAAAACACTTATTTACCGGTTATTGGATTAAAAATTACGCATAGATGTTCCACGGACGAACTACATGTGCGGTATTATGTATATATATTTTAGCTCGCGATCGCAAAAATTAGGCTCGGAGGGTTCGAGCGAAAAGAGAGCTTTAATTCTGCTGCCAAGTCCTATAAGCGGGTTCTACGCAGGGCACGATTCGACCATGTCAGTCGTATAGGGTATAGTCAGACTTGCTTCCTACCGTCCTGGTAGTAAGCAATTTTGGTCCTTGTCGAAGGCTGTCGAATTCAACTTCTGCTGTCCTCATTGTCTCCCATGCAGAAACCTGATGGAACACTGGCTCACTCCGCGACTGAGAAAGAAATTTATTTGCATCTCTGTTTGCGAGCAATTCTCGTCTAGATGGCTCTTAACAACCGCCAACCCTAAATCGCTTCTTGCCAATGTGCAACCAGTACCCAAGAAGGGTATTCGTGCTGATTCCTGTAATTATCGACCAATCGCTATCACCTCCATACTCTGTAAAGTTATGGAAAGGTTATTGAACAGTAAGCTGCTGACATACCTTGAAACAAATGACCACCTCAGTGACCATCAACATGGCTTCCGCCGGGTCGGTCCACTGGGGATCTTCTTGTGTAGGCCATTGAGAAGAACGGTGAAGCTCCAGCAGTTTTACTTGATGTCTCGAAGGCTTTTGACAGGGTTTGGCAAGCAAGTCTGCTGAGTAAGCTCCCTGCCGTATTTTGCAACTGGATATCTGACTTTCTGAGTGAACGGTCGATCAGGGTAGTCATAGATGGCTGCTCTTCTGATCTAATGCATATTCATGCCGGAATTCCTCAGGGATTTGTTCTCTCTGTGACTCTTTTCCTGCTGCACATCAATGACCTACTTCTACCAGGTATTGTTGGGTATGCAGATGACAGCACAATTACATAGAGATTCATTTCTAGTGCTAAAGACGGAGAAACAGTAATACGTTCACTCAGAGAGGCCATGGTGGAGCAGATAAATGCGAACTTAAGCCTTGTCTCCCAGTGGGGTGATGACAATCTTGTCAATTTCAACGCCGCCAAAACGCAGGCCTGTCTGTTCTCGGAGTCCGTTTGATCTGACTCCTACTTTCCGAGGTACATCTGTAGAGGTTACAGATCATCTCGAGCTTCTCGGCATACAGTTGAGTGCTAACCTCAACTTCGGCGCTGATATTGAGTCGAAAGCACAAACTGCGACCAAAAAACTGGGTATCTTAAACAGGGTGAAGCGATACTTTACGCCTGGACAGCTTCGAACTTTATACAAAGCTCAAGTCCGAACATGCATGGAGTATTGCAGTCACCTTTGGGATGGCTCAGCAAACTTTCAACTTGTCGCACTCAACTCCGTGCAACGCAGAGCCAATAGGCTTATCGGTGACAAAAAGCTGGTGGAAACTAAGCTTCACAGCTTAGCTCACCGCCGCCAAGTTGCTTGTTTGTCGGTCTTCTAGAGATTATACTTCGGAGAGTGTGCCCATGCTTCATAAGCTCATACTGCCATCTCCTTTCTCCTATCGGAGTACCAAACGCACTGCAGGTTACCATCCTCATTTTGTTGATATTCCTAATATTCGCCTATTCCTAAGCGCTATGGATACCCTGCTGGCGTCTGTTTTTCCGAACTGAACTCTTCAAAGTGCGTGTAAACAGGCTTCTCCTGGGTAAACTCGCTCCATCGCAGACCTCATCTTTAATCTTAAGCCCATTTTTAATAAAAGAATAACATTCTATTAGATAGAAATTCCTTGGTTGTAAAGAGTAAGTCAGAAGGAAGAAGTGATAAATAAAAAACTTACTTTCAATAAGTATTATGTAATAATTGAATAAAAATCATTGTATACTATTCTATTCTGAAGCCTTAAAGAAAAATCTATCATGTCTGAAAAGTCATCACTGGCAACACGCACAATCAGTGCGTGTTGCCAGTGATGACTTATGGATCTGAGACGTGAGACCAAAGCCTCACGCTATCGAAGTTTTCAAAATGCATGTTGGTGAACTTCACATGTCTTCCAAATTTTTTTCTTATTTCTCAGACATGCAGGTTTCCTCACGATGTTTTCCTTCAACGCCGAGCACGTGTTGAATCAGCACTTAAAATTGCAATTACCAATTTCATTGGTGCTGACGGGGATCGAATCTGGGTTGCTCGTGTACTATGAAATGAGCGCTCAACCCCTGAGTTACCACGGCTTGTGGTAGCTCACGAAACAGAAAAGTGTTGGCATGTCCAGATTTTGATGAATACAAAAGTAAGAAACGAAAAATCATGATATTTCTTCAAAAAAAATCTAGTCACCTTTTACAAAACGTAGTCCTGTCACGATATAGAATTCTCACATATCTGCCTAGACGCGATCAAGTTGGCCCTTGGGTAAAGTAAAGAAGCGAAACGACTAAGTTTACCCTATTTTTCACATACTCGTAAGACTTAAAGTTCAAACAACATTTCTTTGAAATCGTATAAAATTTCATGTATACATTATACAGACACTAATATATCAAGGTATATTATACAAATAAATGGGTAAATGTCACTGCATCAGTTTATATAATTTTCATAAATCATTATCATCATCATTATAGCCCTTTACTAGTCCACTACTGAACATAGGCTTTCTCCAATAAATGCCACAAAGCACGGTCGTGAGCCTCTTGCATCCATATATTAACTAGTATATACGACTTCCTGCACATATTACCAGGTCGTCACTCCATCCAGTGGGGGGTCGCACTACACTTCGCCTACCGGTACGAGGCTGCCACTTGAGAACCTTTTTTTTTCATTAGTTGTCGGTTCTTCGAGCTATATGGTAGGCCCATATGTGGGTCACTCTGGTACTACTGCGGATATCCTCATTTCTAAGTTTATCACGATCTTGAACGTCCTCATATGGCCAGCAGTGAAGGACCACGTCTCAGATCCATAAGTCATCACTGGCAACACGCACTGGTTGTACAATCTCGTTTTCAGGTTTTGAGGTATAGCTGACGAGAAGATGTGTCGTAATTTCCCGAACGCTGCCCAGCCGAATTGAATCCGTCGATTGACCTCTCGGTCGAAGTTGGACTTACCTAGTCCGACTATTTGTGTCAGGTAAACATACTAGTCAACAACTTCGAGTTTAGTGCTCCAACAACTGTCGGCATAGGTGTGACATGGACATTACACATGATCTTTGTTTTGTCCATGTTCCTCTTAAGACTTATCCGTTGGGAGACATTATTGAAATATTGTGTTAAAATAAATATACTTAATTGAATTTTCTCTATATAATTGAAATGAGAAGGGATATTATTTCGTCGAGGACTGCTATGTTCAGATGGATGGATAAATTTATTTATGATGAGCTATTATGATGATGATGACGATGATGAGGTCAAGAACCCCGCCATAATATGATAAACTTATAAAATAGACCACATTTCGCAATTTGCCTATGATATATCTAGTTTTTTGATCTTTTATTTTGTGGTAAATATGTATTTAACTTAATAATGCGTTTAAAATAGTTTATGAGTTTGTTACATAGAGCAACACAGGAGGAGAAGCCATAGCGTTATTTTCCGATAACAAACTATATGTCATTTTTGCGGAGGAAATCTGCACAATTTCTCAGACTAGCACACAAAAATAATCGTGTGTCACTACGAAACTCACACATAATAATTCTGTGTCATATCACATTAGTAAAGAAATTGTTACAGTTTCTTTACTCATGTTCAGTGTAATGAAGTGACGCAACTTCATTGACAAGTTGCATACTGCCGTGGATGTAACAACTGTCGATACGCATTATCGATGAAAAGGTGGATATTATGTACATATAATTTTAAAACCAGATAGTTTTATCTATCACTGGATTTTACAATGGATTAGTTTTGTATATATATAACGAATACATTTTTTGGGTTCGCTTTTTCATTAAAAATAAATTCTACTAAAATCAGTATAGAGAGTTAGCAAAACATCGCAGTTATGATGAATACCTAGCTCGTGAGAGCTTCCAGTTTTATATTTTTTTTTTAAGTTGACGCTTAATAAGTTCTGTTTCTTCAACGCCCATTTTTTCAAAAACCATCCGTTTTTCTTTTATCTATCAATGATTTTCATCCAGATTCTGAAGAAATTTTTCAACTCGGCAACTTTTTTTTTAAAAAGGAGGTTTAGCTTGAGCCTTTTAATATTTTTTTTCTGATAATAAAGGTGTTGCTGCATTTTTCTTTTTCTTTGTGTAAATGCAATGGTGTGATCGAATTATAATTTTCAGATGTTTTGACTAAACCTGAAAATTAAATAGGCTATATTAGGCTGTTGTCTACTTTCTATGCAGCTTACTCAATCTCAATAAAAATAGTAGAAATTACTATTTGACAAATTTATACCTATTTATTTTAATCAAACATATTATCTACAGTAAACTACTAAAAGAAACTTGCATGTGGAGGAGTTGATGTTGTACATGCAGATGTCAACGAATCAGAAATAGTGAGAGTGGCACTAATGGCATCGTAAGATGATAGTGTGTCATCTGGTGGAGAGACTAACAACACTACACTATACTACAAATTCAACATTTTACGGGTGGTATGGGGCATTACATCTTAGTCCTGAGGGTTGGCAACGCATTTGCAATCTGTAGCGGTTTGGTGGCCTTGAGATCGTAAATGTCCATGGGCCACAGTTTACTACCATCAGGTTGAGTGTGTGCTAGTTTGCCTTCTCCATGATGTAAAAAGCTTACGGAACAATAATACAGTGTGGTATTAAGGTTGACTTGGTGCCTCAACCAACTCTTCTATTGTTCGCCAAAACTTGAAAGTCAGAGGTCTGGATATGATCTGAGCAAATGACACTGTTTCATGTGGGAAACCAGGTAAGCCTGTTATTACAAAAGTACTTCCATATATCCAGGAAACCTGCAATAAATAAATAAAATAAACAATATAGTCGAAGTTCACACTTAGTAATTTTAATATAATGTATTAATTCCTGTACCTAAGTATTGTTTTATATTTAATTTGATGCAATTTTAATATTAAACTATATTATAATACAGCTCACAATATATATTAAATAAATCAGAAAACATAATCACAAAAATTATTACGTGCACAAGTGACATGGCTGTATCAGACCATATTTGCCATTTGCCATTTTATCGATAACTATTTACAAACCGGTATATCAAAACTATCGCTCGGTGACAGCAACAACTCGGATACAAACTCAGATCAGTCGCTCGACCGAACCGCATATTGTATGAGGACGAGTGGCCAGTGGTGGTAAACAAATCCGAAACAACGACCGTTACTATGGCAACTATTGAGTGTTACTATTGTAATTTTAAGATTAAAATAAATAAATAGTACTAATATTATAAAATTACTTACAGAATTATAAAAGGCAAAGCCATCTTTTCGTAAATTTAACGGGGCAGATCTCTTTATGCAGCAAAAACTGAACAATTTGACATTTATTTAGGACGTCGATTCAGTCGCGCAACTAAATTTAGTCTAGTGAGCAGTGCGGTTGCGGTTGCATTTTATCTCATTCTAATAAAGATAACGGTCATATGTATGAATAAAGAAATTTTGTTATCTCGCGGAACAGGAGCTGTTCTTTTAGTATGTCATAGTGACAAGCTGCTATTTTAAGATGCTTCCAGCAGTCTGTTACTACAGTCTTGGTAGGTAGGTAATTCTCTTTCTAACTAAAGTGTTGAATCTATGCGAGAAAAGGAAAGAGCTTGTGACGAGTAACAGGGTATCACAGTAACATTTTTATCTTATTCTAACAAAGCCATCTGTCATATGTAAGAATAAAGAAAAAATTTGACTGTATTTTAGTGGTTGTTATCTCGTGGAACAGCTTTCTTTCATTTTGTTTGTTACAGTTTGCTATTTTAAGATACCTGTTTTTTTATCTGTTACGATAAATACCAAGTTGATTTGACTGTACATTGAAATGAAGTGAAATTAAAGAAAACTAACAATAAAAACGGTTACTATATTCATCATCATCATCATCATTACAGCCCTTCACAAGTCCACTGCTGAACATAGGCCACCCCAAGGAATGCCACAAATCACGGTCCCATTAATCACATCACCTCATTCACATCACCCGCATCCATTGACTTCCTGCATATCTTACCAGGTCGTCACTCCATCTAGTGGGGACGCCTACACTTCGCTTGCCGGTATGAGGCTGCCACTCGAGAACCTTTCTTCCCCATCGGTTGTCGGTTCTTCGAGCTATATGACCGGCCCATTGCCACTTCAGCATACAAATTCTTTGGGCTATGTCGGTCACTCTGGTTCTACTGCGGATATCCTCATTTTTAAGTCTATCACGCAGAGAGACGCCGAGCATAGCCCTCTCCATAGCTCGCTGAGCGACTTTGAGCTTCCTCATACGGCCAGCAGTGAAGGACCACGTCTCAGATCCATAGGTCATCACTGGCAACACGCACTGGTTGCATAATCTAGTTTTAAGGTTTTGAGGTATGTCCAGCAGAGTTTAATCTGTCGATTGACCTCTCGGTCAAAGTTGGACTTACCTAGTCGGACTATTTGTCCAGGTAAACATATTCGTCAACAACTTCGAGCTTAGTGCTCCCAACAACTACCGGCATAGGTGTGACATGGATGTTAAACATGATTTTGTTTTGTCCATGTTCATCTTAAGATCCTACCTTATAAGATAAGATACCTATCCGTTGGAAGACACTATTTAGGTCATTGAGCATAGTGCTTAGGTCCTCCAGCGATTCTGCCATAAGCACTATATCGTCGGCAAATCGAAGGTGAGTGATGTACCGCCATTGACGTTAATACCGTATCCTTTCCAGTCCAGTAGCTTTAAAACGTCTTCCAACGCAGCGGTGAAGAGTTTCGGGATATTACGTCACCCTGTCTTATACCTCTCTGCAATTGGATAGGTTTCGTACTCTAGTTCTGTACTCGGATAGCCATCGCAGCCCCACTGTACAAACACTTCAGCACTTCGATATATCGACAGTCCACCGGCTTTTTCGAGGCTGGAAGTCGTCGAGTCTGCGTGCGAGACGATTCGTAATGACTCGAAAACAGGTCTGTAGTTCTTCAAGAGAGCGTTGTCGCCTTTCTTGAAGAACAAGACCACCGCACTTCTGCTCCACGCCTCCGGGTAATGCCACCATGGAGGACGGAATTAAAGAGCTCCTGAAGGACTTCAAGCACCGGTTTTCCACCCGCTTTCAGAAGCTCCGCTGTAATTCCATCCTCGCCTGGGGCCTGCCGTTTTAAGGTGCTGGAGAGCCATTCTAATCTCGCTCAGACTGACGTCCGGGATATCATTGAATAGTGTCGGATAAGACTTGCTCTTGGATCGTTACTCACACTTGCGTGTGGCTCCAACGATGACGTGTACAGCTGCCCATAGAACCTCTCAATCTCACTCAAAATCTCAGGTGTCCCGGAAACGATGCTGCCACATTCGGTCTTCAGCTTCGACAGTTGGCTCTTTCTGGCAGACAGATCTCTGGCAAAGACTTTGAAGCCTTGGTTCCGCTCGATCGCTTCTTCAATACGAGCAGTATTAAAGTTGCGTAAGTCCCGCCGCATGCATTTGAGATCTGTCTGTTCATTTGCCTGTATGCTATCAAATCTACTGAAGACTGCAGCTTCATTTCCCGTCTAACAGCCATGAGATTAAGAGTGTGATCGGAGAGTTTTTGTGTTCTTCTGCGGCGGGTCTTGCAAAACTTAGCTCCGACCGCATGGACAGTTTCCACGAGCTAGTCATTCATATCATCCACTACATTGCAATCTTCTAGGCACTGAAAATGGTTTTGTAACTCTTGCTGAAAGTTTTCGGGACTTTGGATTAGAGCACGAGGGGGACAGAGCGTTGACTTCATTAGATGACACCTCTCCAACTTAACGTTTAGGTTCAGTGTGCCTCTAAACACTCGTTGATCGCTACCAGTTTTCACCTCACGATCACTGAGACATCACTGAACAGTTGCCGTCTAGTCGTCATAATAAAGTCAATCTCATTTTTGTCAAACCGTCGGGCCTCGACCAGGTCCACTTCCTGTGGGGCCGCTTCTGGAAGAAAGAATTCATCATAAAGAGTCCTCTTTTCCATGAAGTCGGTCAGCTGTTGGCCCTTTGGTTCCGTTGCCCTAATCCAAATTTCCCTTTCAGCTCACCGTTCGCTTTTGTACGTAGTTTTGCGTTGAAGTCTCCCATTAACACCGTACAGTGGTTTTTGGAGGAATGCATGGCTCTAGTCATTTCCTCCATCTCTTCATCGGTATGTGCCGAGGTTGATGCGTAAACCTGTATGACCTTCAGCGAATACCGTTTGGTGATTCTGAGTATAAGGTACGCAACCTCGTCGACACACTCCCAATCTTTACAACGATGTTAACGAGAGATTTGTGGACGATAAATCCGACACCTCCTTGGGACAGATGGTCGCCCTCCCGGTGATAGTACAAGTTGCTGATTCGAGGATTACCGTGGAGGACACGGATAATCCTATAATATGCCAGCGCATTTTGTCTATCTCTTCTTCCAGCTCCAGGATCTTCTCGTCAGTCCTCAGGGTGCATGCGTAGTCGTTGTAGGTGGCAACCGAACCTCCACGAGATTCTTAGCACCCCTGCCCTGCCGTTACCATGGTCGCCACCGTAGCTAGGAATAGCGGGCCGCCGGGACTGGGGCTGTTTATTAGTGTCGTTGCTCATGGGGGTATATTGCCATAGTTGCCACGCTTGGCGAGCGGGTTGGCAACCGCAGTTTTTATTGGTTTTGCTTTTATCAGGAAGATGCTGCTGCCCATCTTCTGCCTCAGTTTCCCTCTGTCGCATCTTACGACACCCACGGGAAGATATGGGGTAGTGGGTATTCTTACCCGCCACTACACGGGCTACTATATTATATAGCGATATTTACATATTGTACATAGTGCTAGCCCAGGCTCCATACATTTCTGGAATATCTCCTTTACTCGACTTAGCTTCTGCATCCTGATTGGTTGTAGTAAAATGATACATTATATTTCTTTTTTTTATTTGAACGGGGCACGAGGCAAAGGACGTCCCCAAATATTAGTCACTTCAAAATTTATTTTTTATATTGAAAATAAAACGAGATAAATACAAATGAAACAATGTTGAAATCTATTTATGCACTTTATTTTTCAACTTTTTCTTATATTTTAAGAGAGAGAACAATACCTACAACTTTTAAAATTTTATTGATAATAGTGCACCAGTTATATAGATAAAGATATTATGTAAAACATGAGTTAAAAAATTATTTATTTATTAGATTTGAAAAAATGACATTTGACAAGCGAAATTTTGACAAACAAACTAAGATGGAATGCCTCGTTTCCAGTAAACAAGGTTTCCGGCTTTCTATACTCACGATACGAAACAGCGGCCTTAAGCTGCTATTTTACGCTGGTGTTCTGTGAGAGCGTGGTCGTACCCCAGTCGCCCGGTCATTAATATTCGTGCCGACCCATTAGTGCTACACGTATAAGTATAACATTACGTATATAATTAAGCAAAGCGTGACGTAAGGAAAATCATACCTACATCGGTAGAGGCCCAGGTTCAGCAATGGACTAGTAAGTTTACTTGCAATTTTTACTTTAAAAGGGCTTAAAATAAACTCGTGTACTACATGGCCAAAAGTTAGTAGTGATCACGCAAGCAATACATTTTTTTGATATAAACATATTATTATTAACAAATTTATTTATAACACAAACAACATAATGAACTGAAATGAAAGTATCAACATAAAAATTCCGTGTAAAGTATAAAATGAAATAGAAAAATACACATTTTTTTAAGGTATTCATAAATTAATATTGTTTGGTAACTAACTTAATTTTTTTAATCGACGTTGGACCTATGGTGATCTTTTATATTTCATTTTCAAACCTTTACTTAAAAAAATCTATTTTTTTTACTTTTGATCATATTATTTCAAGTCACAGTCAAATTAGACACACAACATCGAAATAATAATATGATCAATATTATTTCGATGTTGTGTGTCTAATTTGACTGAATTTTGCGCGTAGCACAACAGGCATTTCACGTCTGGCATAAATGAGATGATTATTGCTTTCTATCAGAGGTCATCAGATATTTGTGGCCTTTTACGACACTCAAAATATTATGAAAAGAATTGTACAATTTTGATGTTTACTAAATCTGAATGAATTTGGTTGACTTCAGCTTGGACCAAGCGTTTATTAAGTAAATATGCATATACGCTCAAAATCATAACTTTTTATGAGCCGGGACAACGAATTTCATCTGATTTATATTTTGTTTTCAATCTGTCTCACGATACTGCTGCAAGTAGAGGCCTTAAAGCGAACATTCCAAGCTAACCACAATGTCATGCCAATGCCTATGCGTATTTAAAAAAATATTTTTGTTTATTTACTTTTTGCTTAATATGACTTAAAGCCAGTGCTTGATTACTATCTCACCTATAAATATATATAATATTTAAAAAGAATGCAATTGATAAATGCTTACAGTCTCTTAACAAACGAATATCACATACTCGTAAGCCAACAAAACAAAGTATTTGTCTGCTTTAAAAATTAAAGAACTAAACGTAATACTTGCATTTTGGCCAGATTAGGAGTACCCTTAACCGACGAGCGTGTATGCGTAGATATATGGATGTAAAGGAGGCGAGAGAGGTGTGCCAGGATCGTGCCAAATGGAAGTCAGTAGTCTCTGCCTACCTCTCTGGGTGACAGGCGTGAGTGTTTATGTATGTATATGTATGTACTTGCATTTTTCTGTATGTTCTAATCTTACAAAATTTAGAAAAACGTTTCTCTTTTAAAATCTTTTTGCGGGAAAATACCCGAGTTTTCTTTGCTTTGAAAAGTAAATCGTTTAGACCACTAAATTGGATCTTTGTTGTTGAAGCACACTTAGATTTTTCTTGTCTTTTTTCTTTTAATTCAAATCATGGATAGGTTAAAGTATAGCAAATACAATAGGAAATTTATGTATTACCGGTGTAAAAGTTTTTGTCTCGTTGATTATATTAGATTTATTTTGTAAACTGAGTAATATGATTGTTATTATGTATAACATTGGTATAAGGACACGGAATGAAGTTAACTACACGTTAGGTGTGTTTTACATACATACATACATATATTCATACATACATTACATACATACACACATACATACATACATAATTTACCACGTGCTCGGTGGTAAAGTAAAACATCGTGAGGAAACGTGCATGTATTAAAAAAAAAAGAAAAAAAAATATTTCGAAGACATGTGAAGTCTGACAACACGCATTGGAGTAGCGCGGCGGACACTTCCTTGCTCTAAATCCCTCTCAGAAGTGAGAGGAGGCCTGTACCCAGCATTTTGACGCATATAGGCTGTAACTTTATATTACTTTATACATACATAATCAATTTAGTAGTAATCTATTGACATATTATGCCAATCAGGTTTTAACGGTCTAGTTTTTAATAACAACTAAACTAAGATGATACGTCCGACCAAAGGCCTTAACTTGACATATGTACAAGAAAGACCCAAGAAGATTCGCAAATGGTAAAAAAAACAATTGAATATATATATAGCTCTTCCCTATAGATAGCCTCATAGGAGGATTTAAGTGATAATCGAATTCGCAGACCAGCTGATGCTAAAGCTACTGCAACCAACTTTAAATAAGGCTACAGATACAGACCTCTGAGGACTAAGATACTTACTAACTACTAAGCCTTACACTTAGTATTTATACTATTTGGCGGCAGAAATAGGGAAGAGGGTTTTATATAGAATAAGGGTAACAAACGAGCACACAGTCCACCTGATGACAAGTGGATGCTGTGGCCCATAGACGTCTAAATCTTACCTCAAAACGCGGATGCGTTATCACCCCTGAGGTATATATGGGTATAAAATGATTTCTTATATTTACGCGAACACTACACATTTAAATAAAACTAGTTTTACGAATTTTATCGCGTATATTAACTTATTTTATATTCCCGACGTTTGTTTCAGAGAGCACGAGGGATTTGTGACAGTAAACACCTGGCCGCCGAGCTCCAACACGTCAAGCAAGTTTTGCACGACAATAAGCTTCGGTGTCCCGCGCCTACGTCACAGTGAACGAGTGAAGCCGGCCACAGTCGAGCGAGTGCCTGCTGTACTGCCATATGTCAGAGGTGTCACTGACAATATTGGCTACATCCTGAAGCGTGCTTCTATTAAACATACTTCAAGCCGCTGAAGAAGATTAGTCAGTTTTACCATCAGTCAAGTGTAATGTCCTCTGCAATATGCAGGAGTGTACAAGCCTGATTGTGAATGTGGTCTCTTATATAGGACAAACTAAAAGATCAATAAAACCCGCGTTAAAGAACACATAGCTGATGTGAGGAATCGACGCCCGGGAAGTCTACAGTCTGTGAACATGTACAGGATCGCCCCTGTCACTACATTAGATTTGTTAGACCACAAATCCTCGCTAAGAACACCGATTCCTTCCAAGGATGATTCGCGAGGCTGTTGAAATCAAAAACATCCTAATTTCAATAGAGAAGATGGCTGGTGCTACCATCTGCTTGGGATCCTATAATTAATAAAATTAAATCCCAACCCAAGCATACAACTGCAAGACTTCAAGATACTGTAAGTTCATACTGTGTAGATCGGAACAAAATTAATAATTTTTAATCTGGAGGTAACCGTGGTTAACTATGACATTAGGACGTCAAATACCCAGTCCTCCCTGTGACCATGGGTGCTGTAAAGTACTCGAAACGTCGGGAATATAAAATAAGTTAATATACGCGATAAAATCCGTAAAACTAGTTTTATTTAAATATATGGGTATATATACCTCAGGGTATGAGTTATAGGGTGGAATGCCTCGTATCCCGTAAAAGGGGTCTCTACCCTCACCAGACGAAACGCAGCAGTATTACGCTTCTATTTTTTTTGTCCTGTAGAAAAGTATGCGAAACATTTAGCTTTTTGGGTAAAGTATTTATTATGACTCTTTTTATCAGACCATCCTTCTAGGTAGGAAACATCTTTCTTTATTAATTACGCTACTTTTCGTCCGCTGATATGAGGCGACGTGTTGTTCTAGTTTGAAGGATAATAATAATAATCTCTTGGTAGAGAGTAATTGTGTTCTGTGATAATAATAATGTCAAAACCATAGAGTATACTTGACCATAGCTTGCTTATGTATAATCTAAGTCTCAAAATCGAATTTCAGTCACGGCGGCCAGTCTCAACGGAGACTAACTATCTAGTATCTTTTTTTATAGGAGACGGCAAACGAGCATGCGGCTCACCTGATGGTAAGTGATACTGCCGCCCATGAACAACTGCAACACCAGGGAACCAGAGGAATTGCAGATGCGTTGCCGGCCTTTTAAAAGGAGTAGGCTCTTTCTTGAAGGTCCCAAGTCGTATCGGTCCGGAAAAATCGCTGGTAAACTATTCCACAAGGAAGTTGTGGAGGAAGAAAACATCTTCTAAATCGCACAGTGGTGGACCGCCAATCATCCAGATGGTGTGGATGGTATCGGAGTTCTGCCGCGATGTGCGTTCGTGAAATGTGGCGTCTGGGATTAATCCGAACAATTCCTCAGAGCACTCTCCGTGGTAAATGCGAAAGAGAATGCAAAGAGATGCAACATCTCTTCGCAGCGCCAATGAATCGAGCCGATCGGAAAGGACTCGGTCGTCGACGATCTGAGCCGCTCTGCGCTGGATGCGGTCAAGTGGAAGGAGCTGGCACTGGGGAGCCCCAGCCCAGAGATGGGAACAGTATTCCATGTGAGGCCGAACCTGCGCCTTGTAAAGTTGCAGGCGTTGTGCCGGCATGAAATACTGTCCCGCTCTGCTGAGCACGCTGCTTTTTTAGAGGCCAATTTGGCCTCTTCCAAGTGACCGCGAAACTGCACGTCACTCGACATGTCGACGCCGAGGATTCCGATACTGGCTGAGGCAACAAGGGAGTGCCTTAAAACTGAGGAGATACGACAAAGGGTTCTTTTAGCGGTAAACGCGCAAACTTGTGTCTTCTGAGGATTAAACTGACTAGATTTAGTCGCCCCCAATCCGAGACTTTGTTCAGCAAAGACTCGACTTCAGACACAAGTTTGTTCCGGTACTCGGCGACGTTTTCCCGAGAAATATTCGCACGGCCGGCGTATAGAGCATCACCAGTGCTGTCATCCGCATAGCAATGAATGCTACCGGTTTGCAACATATCATTGATATGCAGAAGAAACAGCGTTGGTGATAGCACGCAGCCTTGTGGAACACCAGCGTTAATAGTTTGTAGTCGGAGCATGTACCGTCTACAACGACCTTGATGCTCCGATCTGCAAGAAAGCTGGTGATCCAATTGCACAATTTCGGGAAGCCCATAGGAAGGAGTTTGTAGAAGCGCTTTGTGCCAAACCCGATCGAAAGCCTTCGCAATGTCCAATTAACGGCCAATGCCTCCCTTGACTCTACTGCTCCACCCATCTATGAGTCAGGTAGACCAGAAGATCACCAGCTGATCGACCCCGACGAAAACCGTATTGGCGGTCACAATCAGCTGGTGATCCTCAAGGTACCGCATGAGCTGGCAGTTTATAATGGATTCCATTATTTTGGAGAACAAGGGGTGATGGCGATAGGCCTGTAGTTGGACGGGTCTGAGCGGTCGCCTTTTAGGATCGGTTGGACAAAAGCTGTCTCCATGATTTCGGGACTACGCCTAGGGAGTAGGAGTACCGGAAAAGACGCGTTAGAACCGGTGCCAACCTGGAGCACACGTCCTCAGCACAATTGGGGATTCCGTCAGGCCCACTCGACTTGTGGATGTCCAGGAGAGGAGTGCTTTGCGGACCGAGCGCTGTGAGAACCGAACATCCGGCATGGAGCACTCACACCGCGGGATGGCTGGCTGTGTGTTCTCCTGTTATCAAGAGTCGAGTTGGACAAACGAATATCACATACTCGTAAGCCAACAAAACAAAGTATTTGTCTGCTTTAAAAATTAAAGAACTAAACGTAATACTTGCATTTTGGCCAGATTAGGAGTACCCTTAACCGACGAGCGTGTATGCGTAGATATATGGATGTAAAGGAGGCGAGAGAGGTGTGCCAGGATCGTGCCAAATGGAAGTCAGTAGTCTCTGCCTACCCCTCTGGGTGACAGGCGTGAGTGTTTATGTATGTATATGTATGTACTTGCATTTTTTGTATGTTCTAATCTTACAAAATTTAGAAAAACGTTTCTCTTTTAAAATCTTTTTGGGGGAATATACCCGAGTTTTCTTTGCTTTGAAAAGTAAATCGTTTAGACCACTAAATTGGATCTTTGTTGTTGAAGCACACTTAGATTTTTCTTGTCTTTTTTCTTTTAATTCAAATCATGGATAGGTTAAAGTATAGCAAATACAATAGGAAATTTATGTATTACCGGTGTAAAAGTTTTTGTCTCGTTGATTATATTAGATTTCTTTTTGTAAACTGAGTAATATGATTGTTATTATGTATAACATTGGTATAAGGACACGGAATGAAGTTAACTACACGTTAGGTGTGTTTTACATACATACATACATATATTCATACATACATTACATACATACACACATACATACATACATAATTTACCACGTGCTCGGCGGTAAAGGAAAACATCGTGAGGAAACGTGCATGTATTAAAAAAAAGAAAAAAAATATTTCGAAGACATGTGAAGTCTGACAACACGCTTTGGAGCAGCGCGGGTATATATGGGTATATATACCTCAGGGTATGAGGTGTATAGGGTGGAATGCCTCGTATCCCGTAAAAGGGGTCTCTACACTCACCAGTCGAAACGCAGCAGTATTACGCTTCTATTTTACTCTGGTATTCCGTGAGAGCATGGTCCTTCCCCAGTCAAGCCGACCCATTCATGCTACAACTATAATATGATTCTACCACGTAAGATATGGTGATACTTACAAAGACGAACTTCTAGGCAGAAAAAGAGTACTCCCACCTAGTAGTGATGGATTATTCTGCCACCACACGGCGGTTAATATTATATATATATATATTGTTATAATATTTTAATAGCAATTTCTAGTTTGTAATCACCATATGTTTAAGCAATACCTAAAACTATGTATTGAACTTCAAAAGGCCATTTGACAGCGATTTTTTTGTTCGTGATCGTTATTCTAAAAATTTGCATAGAAATTGAGGAAAGCCCTAATTTCACAAGCACATGAATTTGAATTTGAATTTTTTTGTCCTGTAGAAAAGTATGCGAAACATTTAGCTTTTTGGGTAAAGTATTAATTATGACTCTTTTTATCAGACCATCCTTCTAGGTAGGAAACATCTTTCTTTTTTACTTACGCTACTTTTCGTCCGCTGATATGAGGCGACGTGTTGTTCTAGTTTGAAGGATAATTATAATAATAATGTCAAAACCATAGAGTATACTTGACCATAGCTTGCTTATGTATAATCTAAGTCTCAAAATCGAATTTCAGTCACGGCGGCCAGTCTCAACGGAGACTAACTATCTACGCTTGTCATAATGATGATGAATGATTAAAACGTAGTTCGCCCTTGGCAATCGTTTTTAAGGTAAAGCATCTGTTTAAAAATAAAACAAAAGAAACCAAGTAATAAAAAGTAAAATCTGACTTCAAAAATTAAAAAGAATAAAATAATATACACATAATAGCTTCTAAAGTCGGTGCTAAGACATAGTGTATTTTTTTTAATGAAACGTTATCCCTACACGAGGATTGTCTCCTGTATCGTTGAGGCCGTTTATATATATAAATTGAACTAGGACAAACATCCAGAACCGGAACAATTATTTGTAGGCCATGCAGTACAAACTTGTTGAATTATTTTTAATTATTTTTAGTTTGTGTTTTTGAGAAATCGGTGACCATTTATACAAAACATACGCGTTGAATATAGAACCTCTTCGTTTTTATAATTTGGTTATTGAAAGAACTTACATCTTAGGTGCGTCTGTTAGTGATCGTCTAACTTCTGAACGACTAGATCTATTGAGATTATATTCTTGTAATTATTTGTTTTATCGAGATGATGGTTTTAGCTATGAGTGTTAGGTTCTGATAGTAGAAATCACCATCATTATAGTTAAAATATTAACAAATTTTATATTTATAGATCAAAACGACTCATATTCACAGTATGTTTCATGATTAGTGCCAAAAATAACAAAAAATGGACATATAGGTGGCGCTGTGGTCGAGTTATTAATAAATTTTATACACATTGTAAAATCCGGAGTAGGTTAATTTGGAGTAAAGCCCGTTTGAAAGATATATTTTCAAATATATAATAGAAAGGAAATAATCCTAAAAGTAAAAATTGCGAAGAGTACATACTTGTTATTACGTCTTTTCTATAGGTATTGATTTTTATAACAGTTTAAAACAAATGAAATATTTATCGTAAATATTTTATAATAAATTGGTTAATATTTTAGAAGCTGAAAGCTGCTTCTATTCATCGCTCACACGTCCAGAAACACTTTAAATAGATTTTCAAGATTTCTAAAGACCGGCTTAGCTCGAACATGCTAACTTGTTGCTTAAAAAATAGACTAGCGCATTTTCTTTTAAAGTGTTCGACAATATGGCCCGCATTTACAAATTAATAAAATACAGAATTATGCAAAATTTTATATTTTAACGTATAAATTGCATAAATAGTTTTTAAATTTGTATGAATATTATTTTTTATTTATAGTTATAGTTACAGCCTATATACGTCCCATTGCTGGGCATAGGCCTCCTCTTTTTTCTGAGAGGGTTTTAGGGCAAGGAAATGTCCGCCGAGCTGCCACAATGCGTGTTGGCGAACTTCACTTGTCTTCGAAATATTTTTTTTCCTTATTTTTCAGACATGCAGGTTTCCGCACAATGTTTTCTTTCACTGCCGAGCACGTGGTAAATCAGCACTTAAAATTGCAATTAACAATTTCATTGGTGCCGGTGGAGATCGAACCCTCTCGTGTACTGTGAAATTTACAGCGAACGCTAAAATCCTTAGCTACCTAGGCTCCTATTATATATATATATATATATATATATATATAAATATATATATAAATGGCAACAATTACTTACTCCTATAAGGTAATACTACATTTTATAAATACCTTAATTGCGCCAGTCGGAATAGAACCGATTAAAAAAAAACGTTCGTATTCAGATTTGGATTTAGAGCTTTATTGACTAAAATATTATTATTAATTTAACGGCCTACTGCTGTATTTACCAATTTGAATAGTGGCGGCGTTGAACGAAATTTCTTTGCGTACTGTGAAATTTTTAGGCGAGCGCTTACACCCTGAGTTACCATTGCGCAATATTATTACCATTTAAATAATTTACGTTGGATGTTGATGACATTAAAAGTTTACTGATTACTCCTGAAATTGGAATAAGTTTAAGGATTCAATAGACGCACAGATCTATCACGTTAATAGTTTGGAGAATTCCCACTAGACGCGGAAATGAAATGGCTTTTGTTAATTAAGCTTAGGTGCAATTTTCAGTAAGAGCACTTCTGGTCCACTGTAGTATATATAGTTTTATTATTTTGATATCCACAATAACTTCGCTAACAAATTGTACTATGTATGTGTAAATTCCTACTATTATGTTGTAATTTTAGGCAAACTTTCCTTAACAAATTGCGTTTAATTATTTTACTTGAACTTTCACAAAGATTCTCATTTTAACAGATTTTTTATAATATATTTTTAATGTTCTTATGAGTTCTGGAATTTAGAAACAGACACTCCTATTAAAATGTGTATAACTGAAAACTTTTTTTAGGAAAATTATTTATTTATTTAGACACCAAGAAGATATATAAGCTTTACAAATTGTAATAAAAAAAACTTAATCTTAGAACGAAACGTGTAAACAAGCTTTATCTTAAATATAGGTAACCATGGCTAGATAATAACAACAAGAAGTAGATAACTAAATTTCAAAAAACCTTAAGAAAAAAAGGAAACTTTTGAGTAAAGAAATCTAAATAGACTAGCTAGATCGGCTTCGATAGTGAATAATTGTGAGTTAATTAAATATGAATGTTATATTTTTAATTTTATGATTATCTATTTTTTCTATTTTATAAGTACAGATAAGACGACATTTTCCTCTTAAATTTTCGGGGACTAAGTGCTAAATCGATATCCAATACTTTATTAATTAAATTGTTCTGCGTCTGTAAATGGTATACATAGGAAAAATGTCCCAAATTTTTTTTAAAGTTGTAGGTCTAAACAGCGCGTATTTAGGTATACACGGAAACCTATTATTTATAATAAACTTATTTATGCGTATTATAGGGGTATGGGAATTCACTAGGCGAAGGAGTTGAGTACACCGTTGACCAGCTTGTGCAATTATTACATGGAATCTAATCAATAATCTACGATCCTCCAATGAGATAAGCTTATAGTGTTTTAAGTCGATTATGGTAAGAGCGCAGTTATTTAGCTTTATTAGACTGAAAAATAATAACGTTTTTGTATACTTTCAATTATTTTATTATGAATTTCATACTGAGGCGTCCAAATGCCACTGCAATATTCTTAAGTCGATCTTATGTAACAATTATAAGCTAGAAATTTTGTAGATGTCTGTTTAAAATTTTTACAATTACGAAGCAAAAAAACTACAGTTATAAAAACATTTTGCATCAAGTTTGTCGATATGGGTACTGAACTTCAATTTAGAGTCAATATAGAACCCAAAGTTTTTTACTAGCTCTTTCTTAGTTAAAACTTGATTATTAAGGAAGTAAAAAGCAGGGTTACATTTTTTTCTCCTCGTAAAACGAATGTGGTCACATTTGCCAACGATTAGATACATATTGTTTTAAGAGCACCATTTCTCAAAGCGTGCAGGTCCTGCTGCAAAAACGTAGAGCCAAATCCTATCATCGCGGATGAGATTTTTAGATCATCTGATCCTCGTGACACTCCTGATGACACAATATATGCATTCGATTTGTAACCGAACGAATGACACCACTTCAAAATATTGCCTGAAATTTCGTAGTATGATAGTTTGTGTAAAGGTAAGTCATGTCCCACTTTGTCAGACGTTTTACTGAAATCTGTATATATTACGTCGACAGGAGTACCACGATCCACAAAGTCAATAACAATGTATACAATAAATACAATTACTTTACTTTACTTACTTACTTATCAAAGTAGTATGTGTTGAAATGTCTCGCCATAAGTGAACACAACAGTGTCTCTAATATTTTGCTGGAGATGGGTAAGATAGAAACCGGTCTGTAATTATTAGCTAGTCGCATTGTCCGATTTGAAAATAGGTACTACCGCAGCCTCCTTCAAATCATTGAAAATGTACCGTCGTGAACATGTTAAAAATCAGGAAATTGGATATCAGCTTCTCACAATTTTTAAAATATAAATCGAGGAATACAATCAGAGTCTGCACCTTTATGCGGGTATAATTTTTAACTGGCATAAAACAACATCATGAGTCCGGAACAAGCATCGAAGTCAAATGAATCGTCATATACAGAGAAAACAATGCAAACATACCACATAAACATTACAAACATATCCTTACTTTCCGACGCTAGAACATTATTAAAATTTAACATAGATGGATATATACTGCAGTTACCTCTTTTGCTTAAGAACGACCGTAATTATTTGGTGTTCGACTAAAGAAGATTAAACTTATAATATATAATTCTTATAGCAAGTGGTGGCTAGATTATTGCAGCGTTTCTTAATAGTTCAAGGATAATTTACCGCGTGGATGACCGTATTTAGAAAAGAGTATACGGTATTTTTTTCATTCAGGTGACGTATTAATTCTTTAGTGCACCATACAGGATGGTTTTCTTAGGAACATGCTTTGCATAAGATTTGTAAGAATTTATTAAAATCAATAATATCTAACCTACTTCCTACTAATCCTACTAATATTATAAATATGAAGTTAGTTTGGATGTTTAGAGTTAGTATATTTATGGCTCAAAAAACTGAACGGATTTTGATGAAACTTGGCAATATTATAGATAAAACCAGAATATGACATAGGTTACATTTTGTTAAAAATGGTTGAGTCTATCTAAATTTAAAAAAAATTATGTACAAAAGTTCACCAATGAAATTTCATTTCGTGAGTGCGCTGCAAGAACTATAATAAATTAGTTCTTCTCCTTCTGCCTAAGGTCCATCTGGTTTGGTACCATCTTCTTACTTATTTAGCAGCTATATTAGCATTACCAAATAGCAGTACCTGCACAGTTGTATTTTAGTCTGAAGGGTATAAAGAAGCATAATAATTACAGGTAATGAAGCATTCCATCTTAGTCTTCAGGTGTCCAGGACTGCAATAGCCACTTACCATCTGGTGGACTATAAAATGTTCGTTTGTCACTTTAGCTTTATAAAAAAAAGTAGCTGTTCACCGCGACTTCACTCGCGTGGATTTTATTACGATTGGATTCCATGGGTTTTTAGTATTTGCGCTGAACACTAATTGTTTTTCTAAAATAAAAGTAACCTTAGTTACTTTGTATAACATCAGTTATCTGTCAGTGAAAGTCACATCAAAATCGGTCCAGCCGCTTCGGAGATTAACTGGAACATACAGACACACAAAGAAAATTTTTAAAAGTTGTTTTTTTTTTTGTTATTAACTGCATAAACTTTCATATGCATTTAGTAAAAAGCTGTTTTTTTTTACAATACAAACAGACACTTTAATTTTATTTATTTGTATAGATATTAATAATCACAATATTGTAAAAATTATAATTTAAAACTATTTTATCCAGAGGTACAAATAGCTTATGATTATACGATAACGAAAATTTTACAATTATCAACATTTGTTGCTTTGCGTGCGATTTCAAAGGCACAAAGCAAAGTTTGTTGCTTTGTGCCTTTGAAATCGCTCTGTCTGTTTGAATGTCGGACTGACTTAATCCTATGAATTGCCTTAGGGAGAAGGAAACGGAATGACAATTATTATAAAAAAAAAATGAACAGCAAAAAATTCTGACCGAAACTGTCGATTTGATTTGACAATATTATAATCACCATCATCATCATCATCATTACAGCCCTTCACAACTCCACTGCTGAACATAGGCCTCCCCCAAGGAATACCACAAAGCACGGTCCTGAGCCTGCATCCATCGACTTCCTGCATGTTTTACCAGGTCGTCACTCCGTCTAGTGGGGGGACGCCCTACACTTCGCCTACCGGTACGAGGCTGCCACTCGAGAACCTTTTTTCCCCACCGTTTATCGGTTCTTCGAGCTATATGGCCGGCCTATTGCCACTTCAGCTTATCAATCCGTTGAGCTATGTCGGTCACTCTAGCTCTACTGCGGATATCCTAATTTCTAAGTTTATCATGCAGAGAAACCCCAAGCATTGCCCTCTCCATAGCTCGCTGAGCGACTTTAAGCTTCCTAATACGGCCAGCAGTGAAGGACCACGTCTCAGATCCATAAGTCATCATTGGCAACACGCACTGGTTGTACAATCTCGTTTTCAGGTTTTGAGGAATACCTGACGAGAAGAGGTGTCGTAATTTCCCGAATGCTACAAAGCCGAGTTGAATCCGTCGATTGACCTCTCGGTCGAAGTTGGACTTACCTAGTCGGACTATTTGTCCCAGGTAAACATACTCATCAACAACTTCGAGCTTAGTGCTCCCAACAACTACCGGCATAGGTGTGACAAGGACATTAAACATGATCTTTGTTTTGTCCATGTTCATCTTAAGACTATATCGTCGGCAAATCGAAGGTGAGTGATGTGCTCGCCATTGATATATATATGGACCTGTACTATAACTGTATACCTGTAAGTCCAACTGACCTAGAGGTCAATCGACGGATTCAACTCGGCTTTGTAGCATTCGGGAAATTACGACACATCTTCTCGTCAGGTATTCCTCAAAACCTGAAAACGAGATTGTACAACCAGTGCGTGTTGCCAGTGATGACTTATGGATCTGAGACGTGGTCCTTCACTGCTGGCCGTATTAGGACGCAAAGTAGCTCAGCGAGCTATGGAGAGGCATGCTTTCTCTGCGTGATAAACTTAGAAATTAGGATATCCGCAGTAGAGCTAGAGTGACCGACATAGCTCAACGGATTGATAAGCTGAAGTGGCAATAGGCCGGCCATATAGCTCGAAGAACCAATAAACGGTGGGGAAAAAAGGTTCTCGAGTGGCAGCCTCGTACCGGTAGGCGAAGTGTAGGGCGTCCCCCCACTAGACGGAGTGACGACCTGGTAAAACATGCAGGAAGTCGATGGATGCAGGCTCAGGACCGTGCTTTGTGGTATTCCTTGGGGGAGGCCTATGTTCAGCAGTGGAGTTGTGAAGGGCTGTAATGATGATGATGATGATGGTGATTATAATATTGTCAAATCAAATCGACAGTTTCGGTCAGAATTTTTGCTGTTCATTTTTTTTTTATAATAGTTGTCATTCCGTTTCCTTCTCCCTAAGGCAATTCATAGGATTAAGTCAGTCCGACATTCAAACAGACAGAGCGATTTCAAAGGCACAAAGCAACAAACTTTGCTTTGTGCCTTTGAAATCGCACGCAAAGCAACAAATGTTGATAATTGTAAAATTTTCGTTATCGTATAATCATAAGCTATTTGTACCTCTGGATAAAATAGTTTTAAATTATAATTTTTACAATATTGTAATTATTAATATCTTTACAAATAAATAAAATTGAAGTGTCTGTTTGTATTGTAAAAAAAAAACAGCTTTTTACTAAATGCATATGAAAGTTTATGCAGTTAATAACAAAAAAAAACAACTTTAAAAAAAATTCTTTGTGTCTGTTTGTTCCAGTTAATCTCCGGCTGGACCGATTTTGACGGGACTTTCACTGACAGATAGCTGATGTTATACAGAGTAACTAAGGTTACTTTTATTTTAGAAAAATAATTAGAGTTCAGCGCAAATACTAAAAACCCATGAAATCCAATCGTAATAAACTCCACGCGAGTGAAGTCGCGGTGAACAGCTACTTTTTTTTATAAAGATAAAGTGACAAACGAACATATTATAGTCCACCAGATGGTAAGTGGCTATTGCAGTCCATGGACACCTGAAGACTAATATGGTATGCTTCATTACCTGTAATTATTATGCTTCTTTATACCCTTCAGACTAAAATACAACTGTGCAGGTACTGCTATTTGGTAATGCTAATATAGCTGCTAAATAAGTAAGAAGATGGTACCAAACCAGATGGACCCTTAGGCAGAAGGGAGAAGGAACTAATTTATTATAGTTCTGGCAGCGCACTCCACGAAATGAAATTTCATTGGTGAACTTTTTGTACCTAAATTAAAAAAAAAAATTAAGATAGACTCAACCATTTTTAACAAAAATATAACCTATGTCATATTCTGGTTTTTATCTATAATATTGCCAAGTTTCATCAAAATCCGTTCAGCAGTTTTTTGAGCCATAAATATACAAACTTCTAAACATCCAAACTAACTTTCATATTTATAATATTAGTAGGATTAGTAGGAAGTAGGTTAGGATATTATTGATTTTTATTAAATTCTTACAAATCTTATGCAAAGCATGTTACTAAGAAAAACCATCCTGTATGATGCACTAAAGAATTAATACGTCACCTGAATGAAAAAAAATACCGTATACTCTTTTCTAAATACGGTAATCCACACGGTAAATTATCCTTTGAACTATTAAAAAAACGCTGCAATAATCTAGCCACCACTTGCTATAAGAATTATATATTATCAGCTTAATCTTCTCTTTAGTCGAACACTAAATTATTACGGTCGTTCTTAAAGCAAAAAAGAGGTAACTGCAGTGCATATCCATCTATGTTAAATTTTTTAATAATGTTCTAGCGTCGGAAAGTAGGAAATGTTTGTAATGTTTATGTGATATGTTTGCAAATTGCTTCTCTTCTGTATATGACGATTCATTTGACTTCGATGCTTGTTCCCGGACTCATGATGTTGTTTTATGCCAGTTAAAAAAATTATACCCGCATAAAGGTGCAGGCTCTGATTGTATTCCCTCGGTTTATATTTAAAAAAATTGTGAGAAGCTGGATATCCCATTTCTCTGATATTTAACATGTTCCTTACGACGGGTACATTTTCAATGATTTGGAAGGAGGCTGCGGTAGTACCTATTTTCAAATCGGACAATGCGACTAGCTAATAATTACAGACCGGTTTCTATCTTACCCATCTCCAGCAAAAATATTAGAGACACTGTTGTATTCACTTATGGCGAGACATTTCAAGCACATACTACTTCTTGATCAACATGGTTTCATCAAAGGTCGGTCAATTATTACTAACTTGGCCTGCTTTGTATACATTGTTATTGACTTTGTGGATCGTGGTACTCCTGTCGACGTAATATATACAGATTTCAGTAAAACGTCTGACAAAGTGGGACATGACTTACCTTACACAAAGAAATCTCAGGCAATATTTTGAAGTGGTGTCATTCGTTCGGTTACAAATCGAATGCATATATTGTGTCATCAGGAGTGTCACGAGGATCAGATGATCTAAAAATCTCATCCGCGATGATAGGACGGCTCCTGCGTTTTTGCAGCAGGACCTGCTACGCTTTGAGAAATGGTGCTCTTAAAACAATATGTATCTAATCGTTGGCAAATGTGACCACATTCGTTTTACGTGGAGAAAAAAATGTAACCCTGCATTTTACTTCCTTAATAATCAAGTTTTAATTAAGAAAGAGCTAGTAAAAAACTTTGGGTTCTATATTGACTCTAAATTGAAGTTCAGTACCCATATCGACAAACTTGATGCAAAATGTTTTTATAACTGTAGGTTTTTTGCTTCGTAATTGCAAAAATTTTAAACAGACATCTACAAAATTTCTAGCTTATAATTGTTACATAAGATCGACTTAAGAATATTGCAGTGGCATTTGGACGCCTCAATATGAAATTCATAATAAAATAGTTGAAAGTATACTAAAACGTTATTATTTTCAGTCTAATAAAGCTAAAAGTGGTAAAGTAAAAATGACTTTCAATAAGAATTACACATGTAATCTATATTGAATAAAAATTATTCTATTCTATTCTATTCTAAATAACTGCGCTCTTACCATAATCGACTTAAAACACTATAAGCTTATCTCATTGGAGGATCGTAGATTATTGATTAGATTCCATGTAATAATTGCACAAGCTGGTCAACGGTGTACTCAACTCCTTCGCCTAGTGAATTCCCATACCCCTATAATACGCATAAATAAGATTAGTATAAATAATAAGTTTCCATGTATACCTAAATACGCGCTGTTTAGACCTAAAACTTTTAAAAAAATTTGGGACTTTTTTCCTGTGTATACCATTTACAGACGCAGAACAATTTAATTAATAAAGTATTGGATATCGATTTAGCACTTAGTCCCCGAAAATTTAAGAGGAAAATGTCGTCTTATCTGTACTTATAAAATAGAAAAAATAGATAATCATAAAATTAAAAATATAACATTCATATTTAATTAACTCACAATTATTCACTATCGAAGCCGATCTAGCTAGTCTATTTAGTTTCCTTTACTCAAAACTTTCCTTTTTTTCTTAAGGTTTTTTGAATTTTAGTTATCTACTTCTTGTTGTTATTATCTAGCCATGGTTACCTGTATTTAAGACAAAGCTTGTTTGCACGTTTCGTTCTAAGATTATGTGTTTTTATTACAATTTGTAAAGCTTATATATCTTCTTGGTGTCTAAATAAATAAATAAATTTCCTAAAAAAAAATTATCAGTTATACACATTTTAATGGGAGTGTCTGTTTCTAAATTCCAGTACTCTAAGAACATAAATATATATAGGTACGAGGCTGCCACTGAGAACCTTTTTTCCCCACCGTTTATTGGTTCTTCGAGCTATATGGCCGGCCTATTGCCACTTCAGCTTATCAATCCGTTGAGCTATGTCGGTCACTCTAGCTCTACTGCGGATATCCTAATTTCTAAGTTTATCATGCAGAGAAACCCCAAGCATTGCCCTCTCCATAGCTCGCTGAGCGACTTTAAGCTTCCTAATACGGCCAGTAGTGAAGGACCACGTCTCAGATCCATAAGTCATCACTGGCAACACGCACTGGTTGTACAATCTCGTTTTCAGGTTTTGAGGAATACCTGACGAGAAGATGTGTCGTAATTTCCCGAATGCTACAAAGCCGAGTTGAATCCGTCGATTGACCTCTCGGTCGAAGTTGGACTTACCTAGTCGGACTATTTGTCCCAGGTAAACATCCTCATGAACAACTTCGAGCTTAGTGTTCCCAACAACTACCGGCATAGGTGTGACAAGGACATTAAACATGATCTTTGTTTTGTCCATGTTCATCTTAAGACTATATCGTCGGCAAATCGAAGGTGAGTGATGTACTCGCCATTGATATATATATTATAATACAACAATTATTTTAGAAAATATTGTTACATAAATATTTATTTTTGTTTCAAGATTTTAATTCTTTTTTATAAGTTACAAATTACCTAACTTTAAAAAAACTTATATTTAATAGATTTTAGCCATGAATGATTTAATGTCATCTTTTATTTTTTGAAAAAAAAGTATTGAGTTAAAACTGGAGAAATCACTGCAGACTCCAACACGGTTTCCTAACTAGCACAGACTGCGGAGTGTCTTTTGATTGATTGTATGTTATGCTTTTTGTAGTTTTTTTTTTGTAAATCATTCAATAATAGTTTTTAATACATAAGTGCACATTTTTAATCCATTTATTTTGCATAATATGCAAAAATTCACATATACACATAATATAAATCAGCACAGATTTGAATTTATCCAGTTACTATCATTATCATTACAGCCTTTCACAAGTCTGATAATATTATGTTCAGTAGTGGCCGTCCTCAAGAGATGACTGTAACTAACGATATTCGGTTCTTAGAATTGTATGGCTGGGCTACTGATGCGTTTTTTTTTTTTTTATCTATTTGCATTTGATTAGTTTATATCACTATAATAATTGAAATATAAATTTAAACTATTATAAACTTATTCAATAAAGTGAAATAATATCACATAATTCAATACTTATCAATTATAAAATGAATATAATTGAAACACATTAAATACATTTTGCAAAGACTTATGCAACAACCCAATATTTGGAATTATCTTTCATGTAATATAGGACTCGTCCGTCGTCTGAGTGAAAACTATTAGAGTAGTAGAAATCTGTTGTAGTTGGGAACGGAGTGGAGACCTCGCTTAGTAAAAGGTACATGTGGGACTCCCCCAGACTGGATTAAGTGCCTGCCTGAGGTAGTTGGTAGCAACTGGATGCGAGAAGTCGAAGACCAAGATAAGTGGTGCACTTTGGAAGAGACCTTTGGCCAACAACGATGAAGATAATGATCCAAATACTGAGATGCGATATACTACATATTTCCATATTATCATTAAGTTGCAAATTTTTGACAGTTATCACGATTTTTATTTGCTGATGTCATAGTACATAGTAATTACGAGAGCGAACCGTGGTTGATTTTTTACCGTAAGGTAAAAAAATAAGGATTAATGGGTAAGCTAAGTGGAAGCCTATGGCACAAATACTTATCAAATTTATTTATTTCTATTGGCTTTTATGAAATTGATCTGTAAGTCAGAAGTTTACTTCAAATTTGTAGTGGTTATACAAATTTGAAGTAAACTTCTGACTTACAGGCCGGTATAAGGTCACAAATTCTACCTTTGAATTTTGTAATTTTTTAAATGCTTTATTTTATTTTATTCAAAAGTTTAGCTTCTAATTGACGAATTTACCGCGAACAATAACTACAGTGTATTAGTTGACGAACTAATACACTGTATTTATTGTTCACGGTTTACAACCAACATACATATATCATGCTAACATACATACTACACACCAGTCGAAATTGAAATATTACTCTTTTGGGCAGCGCCGCAGTCGGGTATTAAACGTTTTACTCTTAATAATATTATATATACGTATCTCTGACGTTTTCGTGATTTTACGAGACACTTTGTATTGAGGAATAATTACTCTTCAGCATAACATTTTACGAGCAGGTGTGGCCGTTTTACTATCCAAGCTGTATCGTCGATAATATTATATAGAGAGAGATTTTATAGAGCTTAGGAAGTCAGTATAATTACAAAATTTTTATATTATAGTTTGTGCCGTGTAGTGGCAGTGTAAGAATATTCACTACTCCATATCGTACCGTGGATGTCGTGAGAGGCGACAGGGGGAAACAAATCAGGAGATGAGCAGCAGCGTGTCCCTAATAGCGACTAAAATTAAATAAATCTGCGGTTGCCAACCCCCTTGCCAAGGTGGCAACCATGACATATTTACCCCTATGAAGAATTCTAAGGGGAAGTCCTATGTTCAGCAGTGGACTTTAATAGGCTGTAACGGTATTTAGTTTACATTAAAAGAAATTAAAATATATGTGATCCTATACCTTGAAATTTAAAAGTGGTATAAATTTACGGGTCTATGTACATAAGGTCTTTAGTTTACCTTAAGTAATGTCTTGCATTATGGATAGGGCCACGCTCTTACAGACTATCAGCGTATAACAGCAACTTTATCTGCTGTGTTACGTATGGTAAGTGTAAAGAACTGGAGAGCCTTTTTCCTGGTAACGAGGCATTCTATATTAGCACTCAGCGGTGACAACGCATCTTTACATTTTGATTACTATTCGAGGATAGATGTTGGTTTGTAAGGACCAGAACGTCCACTTATTTATTTATTTATTCATTCTTTATTACGTACCTTATAACAAAACTATACAAAGGGCGGACTTAATGCCTTGAGGACTTATCTAACAGTTAACCCATGAAGTGGTGAGAATTTGACGTAGGTGTAGCATTAAAGAATAGAAAACAAAATAAAAATAATACAAAATGTATATATATATAATAAGTACCTAATCACAGCACATTTTGCTAAGAGATTTATTTTAGCTAGCATCCTTGAGCTATTCACCAGTATAGCTTGGCATTTCAAAGGATTGACCAAAAAAGGATTGATCATAACGAGTAGACCAATCTCTAATAGCTGATACGTTGTCGTTTAGTTTTTTAATCGCATTATGGATATCCCCAACTTCAGCTTGCACGTATAGCTGAAGGTCATCGCCGTGCAAATGGTACGAGCGATCGAAGATAGAGGTAATAAATTATATAAAAAATTTAAAAATTATAGGAGAAAATATACCGACTTGCGGCACAACAGCTTCCACATCAGCCCAATCTGAGGTCATTTGCCCCACACACACTGTCTGCTTTCGACCGCGAAGATAAGATGCAAAACATTCCAATGCAGTCCCTACTGCATTGGAATGTTGAATTTAGATGAGATAGTATGGAAATGAGGATTTCATGATCAACTGTGTTGCATTTGAGAAATCATTTAGTACCAATATTATTACTTACGAGTACTTACCTTGTCTAATTTCACCTGTGACGTTAATTAAAGCAGTAGTGAAACTATGACCAGGGCGAAACCCAGACTGATATATACTCATTGGGTTATATTTTGCTCATCTTTATAATATTTGCCTTCTTAAATTGTCCTTGATATTCGTAAATCCAAAATAAGTGAAAAGACCCTAAAACTTCCATATTTCACATGACATAAAACACTAACGTTTAACGTAACGTAACGACTAAAATTTAACGTTTTACTAAAGCATATCATCTCTTTCCAGTTCTTTCTTCAGTGTATACTAATACCACAATTTCAACTTAACATAGTTAATTTTTGGGTAATTTTTAGGTATCTTAAACAAAAATCGCTATGTACAATACTTTTAACAGCATTTTAAACGAATTTTATACAATGGGCGAATGAACTGATAAAATATAAAAAATGTGTTAATGAAGCCATAAATTTATATTTTTGTTCAGGATTCGACGTCTAATATTGATCTTTAATTCAGAATAAAGCCGTGTAGTGACTGTAGTGACTGTGTTAGAATATCTACTACCCTATATTTACTACAATTAAGCCCAAACGCATCCTCCTCCTTTAATTGTTGAAAGGGTTTTGGATCGAGAAAGTTAAACAATTGGTTAATTAAAAATTCGTTTATGGCATTCATGATTGTGAATTAGTTAAAACTAATGTTACTTTTTCGCCACATTACACACAATACTTTTCAGGCTAATGCGTGTTGACTGATTTCACATTTTTTTTCTTATTTGAAATATATTTTTTAATTCTCAGATGTATGCAGGGTTCTTATCACGATGTTTTCCTTTACTACCGTACAAGATCCGCACTTTCAATTGCAATTAATAATTTCATTGGTGCCAGCGGGGATGAAACTACGAAATAAGGTTGAGTCACAATTCAATTTTCTACGAATGTAAAAAAAATTCAACTATACAAATACTTCATATTCTTCAATAAATAATTCATTACAAAATATGTTAAAATAACAAATTAAACGTTAATGTACACAAAATATTAATTTTAACTTCATAGAAAATCACAGAATCGACAGATCAGTAAGCTGAAGTAGCTATGGGCCGGCCTAATAGCTTGAAGAACCGACTACAATGGGGTAAGCGAGGTGTTGGTTTAGATGGAGTGACGACCTGGAAAGACATACATTAATTTGATGGATACAAGATGATCAGGACCTTGTTTGTGGCGTTCGTTTTTGGATACACGTTTAAAAAGCGATTTATATGTATATATATATGAATCTTTATGATTTTTCTTATCGAGCTTATTATTATAATTTGCGTTTTCATCTTCACACGTCAATTGTCGATATGTTCAATTTTTATATTTTTATCCAATAATGACATTTTGCTCGATACCGTTTCTAGCACCATTATATTGCGAGAATGACTTTATAAAAAATATATGATTGTGAACAGAAAATTCAAAATTTTCGTATGATTTTTTGTCGGAGTATGGAAGTAATAATGGTGAAGTGACAGTTTACATTAAGAATACTTTTCACGATAAACGAGGTACTTCGTAGTAACATTAAGTTAAAAACACTTATATCTCCGACTTTCATTCTTTTCCCACGAATATTCAGCACAATGTGTTAAATTATTGAAAATGGTAAATTGTACTGTGCTTTATATTTACGTCAATAACTTTGAAATATTATCAATATAATATGTCTACATAAATTCAATTACTTGGCGCTTCCACTGACTGAACTTATTTCAGTTGAATGGTTCTATTTACATTCCTAATCCAATTTCTATGATGTATTAAATACATGATAGCTTTGGAATCAATTACTAACACATGTTTAATATTTTGATTCTCCTTATTATAAAGGCAAAAGTAATCGGTAGAGAATGCTATGCTGTGTAATGAGTTTTATTCATGAACGATTGTCATAATAAATAAGGTTCTCGAGTGGCGGCCTCGTACCGGCGGACGAAGTGTAGGGCGTCCCCCAACTAGATGGAGTGACGACCTAGTAAGACATGCAGGAAGTCGATGGATGCAGGTGGCTCAGGACCGTTCTTTGTGGCATGACCGACTTGTGATGGGCTGTAATGATGAATGATGATGATTGTCATAAAAAATTGTACCACCCAGAACCAGACCAGAACCTAATAAAATTGTAGTAGAACAATTATAATTTTTAGTAAATCGTGCGCAGTAGCCAGCAGTTTTCATTCAATTGTCAAGAATTTTGTGCTTCTTTGTTTTAATTAAAAAGCATTGGTGGCTTTTAAAATCGCTTAAAAACTAACAACGCGTTGTGGATTATTTGAAGAGACTACGACGAGTTGCAAAATGTTTTTTGGTACAACTAGCAGTCTTTTCTTTCAGGCTAACAGATAAACAAGTAATAATTTACGTTTTAAACGACTATCATCATTATCTAAAAAAATCTACTATGGTTTCTTATTAATCGTTTTAAAATATATGCATAGTTTTAAAATAAAATAAAATAAACTGAAATATTAAAACGTTTGATAACACAATTATCATATAATGTAACATAACTTGTGTACATAACAGTTATGTAGCCACTTACTTTCAAATATTATAGTTACTATAATATTTGAAAGTAAGTGACTACTGCAAACTATAGACACCTGCAACCAACTTCTAATAAAGAAAATTACAGATGTGATGGTACCTCCGAGGACTTAGAGGGTTGCCTCACGGCCTGTAGTTATACTGGCTCTCTATAAACTCCAGACCGATAAATAGGTAAGAAAGTGGTACCTACTCAGATACTCTTAAAAAAAAGGACTTCTACCTAGTTAAGGTTTCTGTAATGCGTACATATAAATGTTTTATTACAGGATGCTTCTAGCACTTTCATGGTAAAGCAATAGTATTAAGACCACTATATAAATTGACTATTAACTCGAGTGATGGAAAATTGATAACGGCATTTGCATACTCGTATAGGGAAGCGAATACTGATTTTAGTATACCTACTTTATGATGTAATAAAATAAACTTGATATTAAAACGGTTTACAAAGTAATTGTCACATAATGTAATAAAACTTGTTATATACATAACTATAATATTTTAAAGTAATTCAACGGTGTTTTAATGACTCTAATTAAAAGTAGCCATACGCAGGCGTTCTCCTCTGTCAAAGTATAAGTCCACGAGGTCCTTTGCGTACAATAAAACTATTTGCAGCCGCACTGCTCACTAGACTAAATCTAATTGCGCCGCTGAATCAACGTCCTACAAAAATGCTGAATTGTTCTTATTCGATCTGTCCGGCCATTAATTATTACTAATTTTTAATCACATTAATGCTATTTACTTATTTTTAAACATAAAACTACAATATTAACGGTCGTCTTGTTTCGTATTAGTTTACCAACACAGGCCGCTAGGACTCATACAATATGCGAATCGGTCGAGCGACTGATCCGAGTCTGTATCCGAGTTGCCGCCATCACCGAGCGATACTGTCATATTGTATCTATCTGTGTGTGAAATTGTTAGTTTATTGTTTTAATTGTTATGTGTGAGTTTCGTAGTGACAGATGATTGTTTTTGTGTGCGCAGATTCAAAGTTACTCCCTTTTGGTCCGCCGGTGGCGCGTGTTTCTCTATGCTAAAATAGTACCTTAAATAGTTGTGATAAAATAAGATATTCACGTAAAATAAAATAAAGTTCAAGACGTGTATTAAAATAAGTCTACGGTCACCCGGTATAGCGAAAAGGAATCCCCGATCCCACCGAAGTAAATGATTGTGCAAGTGCCAATATTATTTGCAGCACTGGATCGAATTAATTACTATATACTTTAAGAAGCCACCTTACTCCTTTTTAGAACGCTAGCAACGCACCTACAATTCCCAAAATAAGCCGCATGCTCGATTTCCCTGGTTTTCGCTGCGTTCAAAAACAACACATACATACATGTTAATCAATAAAAATTAAAAATTAAAAATTTTGTACAACCGACTTCTATATAAATTATTAAGAATAACTTAAAACTATTGGTCAGACCTTGATCAAATTTATATGGGACCACAAAAAAAACACCAACTTTCAAATAAAAAAAGAATCATCGAAATTGGTTCACCCAGAAAAAAGTTATGAGGTAACACATATAAAAAAAGAACATACAGTCGAATTCAGTACCTCCTCCTTTTTGAAGTCGGTAGAAAACAACACGTCAAAAATATAACTAACGAATATGAAAATAACCAACATTTTGTGAAGCTTCTGTTCGTCAAATTACACGAGTCGAGACTGAATTGATTGCTTGTACGATTCAGAAATTGAACGGTTATTGGTAATCAAGTTTGTTACTCTGAAAGTGATCGGGAAAACGTCACGTGGCACATGAATTTCAGTGGAATACAATTTTTATTAACATGACTTACATTATTGAGATTCTATATATCTTTTTCCTCTTTATTAGCCTGTAGGTATTAATTATTGGATATGAACCTTTCATTAAATGGGAAGATTCAGTACCAGGTGACTTTAATATTTTTTTGAATCGTTTTTCCGCTTGTCAAATTCAGAGGATATTATGTTTTGTTGAGTAAATTTTCAGATTATATAAATACATTACAAAATCCAAAAATTAATATTATGAAAATTAATTTTAACTTCTGTTATGATTATGATCCATTAATTAGCATCAATAAAGGCCGTGTGTCAAAGTTTTTTTTTTCATAGAGTGAGGGTAATAAACGAACACACAGTCCACCTAGTGGTAAGTGGCCATGATGTGGCCCATAGATATCTATATTTATCCTCGATTAAAAGAAAAATGCAGATGCGTTGTCACTCTTGAGGACTAAGATAGAATACTCGTTTCCATTAAAAAGGGTCTCCGGTTCTCTTCATACGAAACACAGTAGTATTAAGCTGCTATTTTACGCTGGTATTCTGTGTGACCTGAGATTTTGAATGAGATTGAGGTTCTATGGGCAGTTGTACACGTTATCGTTGGAGCCGCACGCAAGTATGAGTAACGATTCAAGAGCAAATCTTATCCGACACTTTTCCGATGATATCCCGGATATCCTATCAAACTGCAGGGAGGTGTAATACAGGTTGACGTAATATCCTCGAAACTCTTCACCGCTGCATTGGAAGGCGTTTTCAAGCTACTGGGCTGGACAGGATACGGAATTAACGTCAAGGGCGAGTACATCACTCACCTTCGATTTGCCAATGATATAGTCCTTATGGCAGAATCGCTGAAGGATCTAAGCACTATGCTCAATGACGTCAATAGTACCTTTTAACGGATAGATCTTATAATGAACATGGAAAAAACAAAGATCATATAAAACGTCAAGTCAAACCTATGCCGGTAGTTGTTGGGAGCACGAAGCCCGAAGTTGTTGACGAGTATGTTTACCTGGGACAAATAGTACAACCAGGTAAGTCCATCTTCGACCGAGAGGTCAATCGACGGATTTAACTAGGCTGGGCAGCGTTTCGGAAATTACGACACATCTTCTCGTCAGGTATACCTCAAAACTTGGTCAAGGTCGCTCAGCGAGCTATGGAGAGAGCTATGCTCGGACTTTCTCTGCATGATAAACTTAGAAATGAGGATACCCGCAGTAGAACCAGAGTGACTGACATAGCCCAACGGATTAGTAAGCTGAAGTGGCAATGGGCTGGCCATGTAGCCCGAAGAACCGACAACCAGAAGAGAAAAAAGGTTATCTAGTGGCAGCCTCCTAACGTAGGCGAAGTGTAGGGCGACCCCGCACTAGATGGAGTGCCGACCTGGTAAGACATGCAGGAAGTCGATGGATGCAGGTGGCTCAGGACCGTGCTTTGTGGCATTCCTTAGAGGAGGCCAATTTACAACAGTGGACTTGTGAAGGGCTGTAATGATGATGACGATGATGATGATTCTGTGAGAGCATCCGTTCCGGTCGAGACGAGCCATTCGTGCTACAGCCATAATATAGCTGCAGCGTGGCTCTTTTACACAAAAAAATCACTGGAAAGCCTTATAGAGAAGAATACTTGCCATATTGCCACGCTTGTCAGGTGGGTTTGACACCAATAGTTTTTTATTATTTTCAGTTGTAATAGGGAATATGTCGCTGCCTATCTTTTGTTTCATCTCCCTCTGACGCCTGGGGGTAGTGGATTATTTCATGCCACCACTACACGGCGACTATAATAATTATCTCTACCGTCACATTTTGTCGCATCTATGTACATAAGTCAATACAATTTATTTATTCATGTTTTGGTTTAATTTCTTACTTCAATTTGTTAAAATAAGTACTTATAATTAATTTGTAATATTATTACTAGGTTTTTTTTTATTTTACTACTTTTTATACATTTTTTGTGGTAATAGAAATATGTCCTACAACAGCTTGATAATATGAGGCACCGACAGAACAATAGCGCCATGCCTGGTAACACTGCTATCTCTGCGAGGATTACGTCTAAGTTCCATATGTCATCACTTGGTAACACTGTTGCAATTGTCAGTATACTCTTGTATAAAGGATTTGAGGAGTACGTGGCAAGAACATGTGTAGTAATCTTGCGAACGCCGCTCAGCTGCGTTAGATCCGTTGATTGACCTCTTGGTAGAAGTTGGGCTTACCAAGGCGGGCAAATTATCTTTGGTAAACATACTCGTCAAGAACTACTGGTGTGGCGTGGACGTTTCACATGACCTTTGTCTTGACCATGTTCATCTTAAGAATCTCTCCGTTGGAAAACACTATTGATGTCATTAAGCATAATACTATAGTCTTCCAGCGATTCTGCCATAATGACTATATTGGCAGTAAATCAATGGTGAGTGATGTATTCGCCATGGATGTGAATACCGTATCCTTTCTAGTTCAGTAGCTTGAAAACATCTTTCAATGCAAAGGTGAGACTTTCGGCGATATATGTATAACGTTACTATGTCTCACATCTCTCTGCAGTAGGATGGAATTTGTACTATGATTCTATACTTTAAGTATAGCCATCATAGCCCTACTGTATAAAATGTTTTCTCAGGTGATGATGTACAAGCATTTTCTTGGCCTATTATGTGCAAGACATGACCAATATTCAGTAGTGACGATATACTCGTAGATAAATATTAATAAATAATATGTAGGCACGACTATAAAATACTGGCCAGTTCAAGAGTAAGATTTTACTCTAGCAAAGCGTCATGTCTGTTGTATCGTGGTAACCGTTGTTGTTATATAGGATTTTTGAAATTAACATCATCGGAAAAGCGTACCATATATTATATTTGCGACGAATTGCTAACGATCTGTTCATTATATTTTCTTGTACTTTATGTTGTAACGCACGCATATTTGCGCCATTCATCATGAGTGCATCTGGGATGATCCTCTTTCACCTACAAATAGATAAATCGTTATTGTACTTTCCAGTTTATTTGAAAATTTCGAATTAGATTCAGAGAAAATAGTATCAATGCTATTAATGTTTTTTTAAGAAACGTGTTATTTTTCCTTCATCTTTTAAATAAACAGTTGAAAAAGAAGCATAAATATTTTCAAATTATTTAGATAACGGTAAATCACATTCTATTATGCCTAACATAATTATGAATTTCAGTGAACAATGAGACGTATTAAATTAGCTCAACAAGCTCATTGAGAGTGAAAATGTGATTTATTAATGTTGGTCAAGTTTCGACCAAATGGAAATCAACAAAACCCAAGTTTTAAAGATATTAATCAAAATTAATATCTTATCATTATAACAATAATTTAAATCATCAAAACTCATAGTTTTATTAAAATTGTTTTAGTATTTCCATACTTTTGAACGGTATTGATTTTGTAGCTTTTTTAATGTTGTTCGCTGGTGGGTTTATGGCTGTGTAGTGGTGGTGTTGGATTCATTACTCCATATCATTACGTGGATGATAGAGACGATATGACGATAAAAGGCGACAGAGAAAACAACCAGGTGATGGGCAGCATCGTCTTCCTAATAAAAAAAATAATAAAATCTGTGGTTGTCAAACCGCTTGCCGTGGCAATTATGGCAATTAACTTACCGATGAGACAATATAGGAGGAAGACCTATGTTCATGTCTCATTAAAAATCACTGTAAGGTATATGTAAAAGTATTTTTTTTAACCGCCAAGCATGTCCAAAATATTTCATTTTCATTAGTTCCTTTATACATATATATTATAGTTTATATTTATAGTTTATTTATTATCATGCGCCTCCAATAGATGATGGTATGATAGATGTTAACATCCAGACTGGACACAGCGTCAAAGTTGCCAGACATCTGCAATATCAGATTGTAATAATATCGTCGAATGAGGTGATTATGTCAAATCATTTCTTGAATCTATGCATGTCCAGCGGTGGACTGTCACGGACTTAACAGAAACAAGAAAAGAACAAGAATACATTTGGAATCAGAAATGAATTTTTTGGTATGTAAAGGAATATTGGCAAATAATTTTCATACAAAATTTCGAAGTCATAACAGCACGAAAATACATCCGATTCGGGAGTTCAGGTGGTCTCTAAAGTGCTCTTCACTCTCGCTATTACCACATTATTTGCGCATTAAGATAAGATGTTACAAACAACAACCTGATAAAAATAAATAATATACTACAATTATTTTCTATACATACAAATCAAATTGAAGTGTCTGTCTGTAATATTGAAATAATTGGCTTTTATTAACTAATAAAAGCCATATAAATAAATTAACAAATTAATATATAAATAATCTTTTAAAGATTTTTTGTCTGCCTGTCTGTCTGTCTGTCTGTCCGGGCTAATCTCCGGAATAGCTAAACTGATTGTGATGAAAATTTACGTACAGAAAGAGAGCAATGCCTGGAGGTATCTAGGCTATATTTTCTCCGAAAATCTTGAAGAATTTTGATTGAAAAAATTGATGAAGTATCATCTTTTATTATCATAAATCTAAAAAACGCAACATACATGGGTCTTATCCAGGGAATCGGAGCGGATCGCTGGTTTAAAAGGCAGAATAGTGTATAATTATGTAGTAACATAATTATACACAATGTATATATATATATATATATATATATATATATATATATATATATATATATATATATATATAGATAAAATAAATAAATAAATATATCATTCATCATCATCATAACAGCCCTTCACAAGTCCACTGCTGAAAATAGGTCTCCCCTGAGGAATGCCACAAAGCACGGTTCTGAGTCACCTGCATTCATCGACTTCCTGCATGTTTTTTCCTTTTTTCCCCATCGGTTGTCGGTTCTTCGAGCTATATGGCCGGTCGATTGCCACTTCAGCTTACTAATCCGTTGGGCTATATCGGTCACTCTGGTTCTACTGCGGATATCCTCATTTCTAAGTTTATCACGCAGAGAAACTCCGAGCATAGCCCTCTCCATAGCTCGCTGAGCGGCCTTGAGCTTCCTCATCTGGCCAGCAGTCAAGGACCACGTCTCAGATCCATAGGTCATCACTGGCAACACGCACTGGTTGTACAATCGCGTTTTCAAGTTTTGAGGTATACCTGACGAGAAGATGTGCCGTAATTTCCCGAACGCTGCCCAGCCCAGCCGAATTGAATCGGTCGATTGACCTTTCATTTCAGCTTCGACAGTTGGCTCTTTCTGTCATACAAATCTCTAGCAAAGACATTGGAGCCCTGGTACCGCTCGATCGCTTTTTCAATACGAGCAGTATTAAAGTTGCGTAAATCCCTTCGCATGCATTTGGAGATCTCTCTGTTCAGTTGTATGTATTCTGTCAAATCTACTGAAGACTGCAGCTTCATTTCTCGTCTAACAGCCATGAGTTAATCTCATCAGTGTGATCGGAGAGTTTTGTGTTCTTCTGCGGCGGGTCTTGCAAAACTTAGCTCCGACCGCATGGACAGTTTCCACGAACTTGTCATTCATATCGTCCACTACATTGCAATCTTCTAGGCACTGAAAATGGTTTTGTAGCTCGAGCTAAAGGTTTCTGGACTCTGGATTAGAGCACGAGGGGACGGAGCGTTGACTTCATTAGACGTGACCTCTCCAACAACGTTTAGAATCAGTGTGCCTCTCACCATTTGGTGATCGCTGCCGTTTTCACCCTCACGATCACTGAGACATCACTGAACAGTTGTCGTCTGATCGTTGTAATGAAGTCAATCTAATTTTTTGTCGAACCGTCGGGGCTCGACCAGGTCCACTTCCTGTGTGGCCGCTTCTGTAAGAAAGAGTTCATCATAAAGAGTCCCTTTTTCTCCATGCAGTCGGCCAGCTGCTGGCCCCTTGGATTCCGTTGCCCTATTCTAAATTTCCCTACCTTTAGCTCACCGTTCTCTCTTGTGCCTAGTTTTGCGTTGAAGTCTCCCATTAATACAGTATAGTGGGTTTTGGAGGAATACATGGCTCTAGATATAACCTCATACATTTCCTCCACCTCCTCATCAGGATGTACCCAGGTTGGTGCGTAAACCTGTATAACCTTTAGCGAATACCGTTCGGTGATTCTAAGTATAAGGTACGCAACCCTCGTCGACACACTCTCAATCTTTACAAGGTTGTTAAAGAGAGACTTGTGGAAGATAAATCCGACACCTCATTGAGACAGATGGTCGCCCTCCCGGTGATAGAACAAGTTGCCGGATTCGAGGATTACCATGTCCTCCCCCTCTCTTCGGAATTCAGATAATCCTATAATATTCCAGCGCAACTAGTCTATCTCTTCTTCCAGCTCCAGGATCTTCTCGTCAGTCCTCAGGGTGCGTGCGTTATATGTTGCCAGGTCGAGTCGTCTTAGATGGCAACCGAACTTCCACCGGAGATTCTTAGCACCCCCTGCCCCGCCATTACCATGGTTGCCACCGTAGCCAGGAATAAGGGCCGCCGACCGGGGCCGTCTCTTCGTAACTTTAATCATGGGGGTATATTGCCGACCGCAGTTTTTTTATTGTTGTTTTGCTGTTATCAGAAAGATGCTGCTGCCCATCTTCTGCCACAGTTTCCCTCTGTCGCCTCTTACTACACCCACGGGAAGATATGGGGTGTTAGGTATTCTTACCCGCCACTACACGGGGACAACCTGTATACGTATATATATATATGGGGATGAGTCGCTCGCGTCCTTAGGCTTTGACCACCTAACCCTAGGCCCATCCTACACGTGTCCCACGGGTGGTGCTAAACGAGCGACAAAGCCGAAAGGATAGACTCGGCTCCTCGCCGTATGGTAGCGGCGTAAAATCTTCCACCCCTTAGTTCGCACCATGAGCCAACAAATCAAAGAAATGGCCCCGAGTTCCCGGCGTCCCTTTAATGGGGCAGGGGTGCAAAGAATCTCCGCGAGAAAAGCCGGCGACGAGGTTCGCCACCCGTCACGTTCTGTCTCCCGGAGGGGCGAAAAATGGATTGCGGAGGCCCGTCTGGCTACGCTGAATGTACTATGGCTATGCTCCAGTGAATGATAAGATTGGTGAAGTATGAAATGATAAATGATAGAGGAATAGTTGTGTTATGTAAATGAGACGAATGAAAGGAAAGGATGCCACTGCACATGGTATGTATACCGCTTACTGGTCTGGTGTAGACGAGACCGAGCGGGCATGCTAGGGAGACGGTGTAATCCTTTCAGAAATAATGGGTCAATGTGTGAAAAAGTATGAATGTGTAAGCCCAAGGCTGCTATGGATACGAATGAAAGTGGGTTTAAAGAAATTTTTTGTGCTAGGGGTGTACACCCCAGAAATGTCTAAGCCCACTTATATCTGAGAGCAGTTTTGGGACATGGTAAGGATGGTGTTGATGAAATGTAAGGGAAATGAAAATATTATTATGTTAGGAGATTTTAATGGAAGGGTTGGGATGAAGAGGTCTGGTTATGAAAGGATATTAAGAATGTTTGGCGATGAAAGTGTAAATGAGAATGGTGAAGACCTCCTCGCTGTATGTGTGGAAAATAATATTTTGTAACGAACACTTTCTTTCGCCATAAGAGGATTCACATGTATACATGGGAAAGAGGTGATGATAGAAGCATGATAGATTTCATAATTGTGGATGAAAGAATGATGAGCGCAGTGGTAGATACAAGGGTTTACCGGGGGTCCAACGTAGGGACGGATCATTACTTGGTCTTATGTCCAATTAATGGTCTATTCGGGCGTTGGCGGCATTGGACATCTGTGTCTACCACTGCGTTACTGCGTATAAGAATAGAGAGGTTACAAGATGAAGGTGTGAAAGAGAAGTATAAATGTAGACTGAGGAAGAATATAAGTGGTTTGAATGAAAAATGTAGGAATGATTTAGACCTGAAGACTGTATGGAATAATGTTAAGAATGTTTTGGTGGATGCAGCCACCGAAGTATGTGGTGTAAGTAAGAGAACGAATGAAAGGAAAAATAATACGTTGTGGTGGGATGATGAGATACGGATGGAAGTTGAAGCAAAGAAGAGTGCATGGCTAGATTTACTGGCAACCAAAGCTGGTAATTCTGGCGGTATGAATGATGAGATTGAAAGAAAAAGGCAGACTTTAGACTTATAAGAGAGTAAAAGAAGTTGTTGAAAGAAAAACAAGAAAGAACGGATAAGAATGATAGAAAGATATCTGATAACTTCCAGGCAAATATTAAAATGTTCTGAAACTCGTAAGAACTGCTAGGAAAATTCAAAACAGCCTAGAATGAATGCTATACGAGACGAGAATGGCTGTATGCTGAATGATAAAGTTTCAATTTAAAGAGATGGAAGAAATACTTTGAAAGCGTGTTTATGAGTGAAGAGTCGTCTGAATTAAGCGAAATAGAAATTCGAAAGAAGTGGAGAGAGTAGGGAGATAAATGTAGATGAAATAATGAAAACAATGAAAAGCATGAAAGCAGGTAAGGCAGCCGAATATGACATGACTATGACATGACAGTTGGGTCTGGCAGAAGAAGCATGAGTGTAGAATAAATGCTGTAAAAATGCTGTCATTAAGGAGTATGCTAGGGCTGAATCTGAATGACAGGGTGAGAAATAGTGTGATAAGAGAAAAGTGTGGTTTGCAAGATGACGTTGTGACCAGGATTAAGAAAGGAATGCTTCGGTGGTTTGGTCATGTAGAAAAATTGAACGAAGAAAGAGTGACAAAGCAAATTTATGCTGCAGAAGTTAACGGCAGAGTCGGAAAGGGACGCGCTAGACGAAGGTTTATCGACAAAATTGGCGATATATTGAAAATGGGCCAGATAAATACTGCATAAAAATGAAAATAATGTATTACTTGTTTAAATTGTATTATTGAATAAATGGACAATATATTTTTAGAATAAATTAAACAAAAGAAATTATAAAATATACTGAAAACTTCTTTGTTGTTAATACTCTGATAATCATGAAAATTTAAATACTTTAAATGGAACGGAATATTTAATTTAATTTAAAGTACTCACCCTTCACCATAGAACTCTTCGAAACAGTAATTTAAGCGTTTTCGCTTCATCTCAAGCCGTTGAAATATTTTTAACGGGTTAAAATATAAATTATAAAATTCCAATTTGAATACTACTTCTATTCGAGTTTCTGTTCCTAAGAACTTATCTACTTACTCTCTTACTTATATAATACTACTTACTTATATATACACACACACATATATAAAAGTGTGAGAGCGGATGTTCAACTTGCTCTCTTGTGCATGCTACAGCTGAACCCGGCAGTCCGTTCCATCCAGCAAGGCACACACTCGCCTCATACTCGCCCACATGTTATCACATCACACGTGCTACTGTAATACATAAAAGAAAACTTATTAAAAGGATTCAGTCGGAACTTGATTTCACGAAATGCAGCACTACTCTCGGGACACCATTCGCCTTTCCAGGGCACCGTATACTGAGCTGCGGCTACATGACAACCTCTGGTACGGTCCGATCCTCATGTAAACTTAAATACTCTCTCCAATGTCAGAACTAATTTGCTCTACTTCAATTTCGTCAGTTATGCTTTTGTTTTCCGGCATTTTTCGCAACCAATTAAAAAGTTAAACACCTATTCTTACAAAATACAACATTTAGGTTTATGTAGGACAATGTTTAGGATAAATTTACTTTCCTCATGTATCAAATGGTGATCGATAGCAGCGGCAATTAATGTGTCCGCGTTGTTATAAGCCGACAGCATACTTCCACTCAAGAGCGAGCGCCACAGCACTACTTAGTGTTTTTACTCGTAGTTCATAGCACGTTAAGTTAAACATTTTTTTTCGGTATATCGTTTAAACATTTCGAACTTTAAAATGTACCACATGTAAATAAAGCGACAGCGCAAGCGGAATGCTCACGCACGCTCTGCAGTGAACTTTATACTGCACAAATAAGTGGAAGTTTCTCGATATACCCTCAATGCCACCTCGATCCAACCGGTATTTTATAGACGCTCTGACATATAAATTATCCAAAAGTCTTTAATTTGTAGTAAGTTATATCACATTAAAAAAATTATTTTTCGTTTACAAACTTACTTTTGCTTTTGGAGCATCGACCGCGATATATATAGATGTACGGGAGAATATTTATTTTTCGATGCAAGCATTGGTTTGTCCCACAACCCAACTGACTTTCTTTAAAGAGATGTACGGTCTTAGTTTACTCATAACTCCCGGGGTAAATAAATTATCTACATACATAATTATGTTTATATGGAACCCTCAGGACGCGAGTTCTGCAGGCACTTTCGCGTTTCTTTTTCATTACACACATTATTTTGACTCACCAATATAATGTGAAATTTTTAATCTTTCTGTTCTAAAATGGACGATAAAAAGATAACAGCGGCCGCAATTATAGCGATCCTAGAAGAAGGTTACGTGTCTGCTAGCACAGGACCTTAGAATAGAAAGAAAAGTTTCACATTTAAATAATTAATGAAATAAATTTAAAGTCAAACATGGAACAATCAAATTGCAATATATTCCGGAAACCAAATAAAGTTAGTGTATTTAACGAAATTTTTATTTTTGTAATTGACTTCGGCTACGTTTGACCTTAGGACCGTAACTTAGCAGACAGGTGCTTAAGGTACTTAAGTACTTAAGCAACTTAAGCTAAAGTACCTCAGCCAAGTTATTGTGCGAGTGTGTGCAAATAATTTATGATAAAATATTTATTCAAACGTATTTATAGAGAGTTATTTTTAGTATATAACATTTTATATTTTACCCGAATAATATTTACATAGGCAATTGTGTTCAACAAATTGAAAACATTGACTTTCTGGTTACAAGTGTACCAATTTACTTAAAAGCAATAAGAAGGGGGTTTTCTCACTGTCAATATACCACCACCAAAGAATGCTGCAGCCCGGCTCGTAGATCTGAATTATCTATATTGAAAATATAGTTCATATTAATTTTTATGATCAATGAAAATTATGGTAATTTTAATTTTGTTTCAACTGTAACAAAGTCTAAATTTCATTGAAGTTCGGTGGAAATATAACAGAAATATAAGTCAGCAATTTATTCACCACCAAATACATAATGTATATAGGGCTTACGGAAACTATGTGCAGCTTTAAGCTTTAGAAGTCCGACATAAGTGGAGCTCGTTACTGCGTCCCATTTCTATGTAACATCTGCCTCCGAAACACACTCGAGAGAACTACCAGTACGTATTCGGAGCTAATTTTTCTTTTTAAAGTCAAAAATTGTGGCAAATTTTAAAGCAAAGGTTATTTCAAATGCTTCCATTATGGTTTTTAAGAGTTACCTAATTTTTATTATGATATAGATGAAGTGACGATTTGGTAAGAGATGCAGGAAGTCGCTAGATGCAAGTGGCTCAGGACCGTGTTTTGTGGCATACATACTTGTGGGAGGCCTATAATCAGCAGCGGTCTTGTGATAGTCTGTAAGTAGTGTGGTAATGATGATAAGGCTAATGTCATGTGATAATTAAAGAAGTAAAGTTTAATTTATCCATTTTCAAAATATATTTTCGTCTGTGTTTTGTTTCTCTAGAAATTGAACTCTCAGGGCAACTACCACCATAACACGATTTCAGTTGAAAGATCTACCAGGAACATGACACCACGACTCAGGGTCTTGCTGTTCCTTGTCAGGTTCGTTGGATCCAGACTATCGAGACTGTTGGACAACCGATTATTCAGTTGACAAAGATACGTCTACCGTTCTTGCCATGTGCCTTACTAACTCCTAAAATATTAATAGGCATTGCCTCAACTTTTCAAGTGATGATAATATATAATATTTAAATATTTATATTTCTTGTTAGAAAAAAAACATTCAAAATAAATAAATCTATGTAAAAACATATTCACTCTTGCCTTAAAACCACACAAACAAACCTGGCGACATTTTACAAGAGTTTCTATGCAAATTAATTGTCAAAATAATTTGTTCAAAGAGTCGAAGCTTCTATAAATTAATAAAGTCCTAATCAAAATAAGCAGCCTCATTACCTAAATTTTTTATAGATTTTTTTTAAATAAATAAACCAAGTAAGATAATATTGGTATATAATAATTTTAAATTATCAGAATGGCTTATAATCGTAATATCAAATATAAATACAATAATTGTACAAAATATTTTATTGTAATCTATTTTCATAAAAATAGTACATATTCTAAAACGTAATCTTTAAATCTAACTTCTGGAAAAATATTTATACTAAGTTGAAGAGTTGAATTGATTTAACTTACGACTTAGGATAAATAAATAATTCACTCAAGTTGGGGTCATTAAGAACTAGTCGGATAGACAACTTTACCTTAGTACTTCTTATTAGTTTGTGAACAACTTCCACTCAGCAGGTAGCTGGATGCTTGCAAGAGGGCGGAGCACTACACCGCACTTATTTATTTTACTCGTGACCACAGATTATCACAGCTTAATGGAGTTTACTTTAGTTCAGTAATACATATTTTGAAAGATTATATGTGTATTTTCCTTTTATTTAAAGATTAATACAATTTCAGCTTTGCAATAATAACAAAACTATTTATTTAGTATTTAAAGTAGACTAGATTTGTACTATGATATCTTTCTGGCCGATTATTGAAAATGGTTGTCAACATCACGAGCTTCAACGAATCATAAGTTACCAACTGCGCAGAGACTTCACTGTATAGGACATCTTCCTATGTAATACCTATAGCTGTACCTAATGTAGTGCTTATGAGTTAATCATCACATATTATATGGTATTTATAGGTGTTAAGACTCCTTTGCAGCCAAAAAGTTCATGTAGATAGGTACTTTTATTTATTTTTGGCGCACACTTCTGTGTTCCAGTCCGAAAAGTGAAGAGAGCCAGTATAATTACAGGTTTTATTAATTGCGGATATCCTCATTCCTAACTTTTATACGTGGTAGAGCCATGCAGCTATATTAATAGTATAGTTGTAGCACGAATGGGACAGCTCGACCGGGGGACCACGCCTCTCAGAATACCAGCGTAAAATAGCAGCTTAATGCTGCTGTGTTTCTATGGTGAGTGTAGAGAACCGGAGACCCTTTTACTGGAAAAGAGGCATTCCATCTTAGTCCTCACGGCTGACAACGCATCTGCATTTTAATTCGCAAACGAAGATAGATGTAGATGTCTATGGCCACAGCAACCACTTACCATCAGGTGGACTGTGCTCGTTTGTCACCCTAATTCTATAAGAAAAAAAAAGGTTGTGAGGCATTCCATCTTAGTCCTCAGAAGTGACAACGCATCTGTCTTCTTTGTATTAAGTTTGCTGCAGGTGTCCATAGGCTTCAGTAGCCTCTTACCACTAGATGGACTGTAATTTCGTTTGTTTCTTAAATAATTATTATATATAAAAGATATAGAATGTAGGAAGAGACTCTTAGATAACTATAACATGGGTATACAAGATAATTACGTTTGCATTAACGTTGGCTCCCGCTGGGATTTCAGTCCAAGCTTTAATATCCGAGATGTAAAGCCAGTAACCTCTATCAGGAATGCGATTGCCATTATTAATATATTTTATAGCATTTTGAATATTAATCGTATATAAAAAAAAAAACTAAAGCACATAAAAATTTCTGTCTACATTTTCTCGTAGGATGTTATCATACGGCTAAAGAAATTCTTAAAGGAAATACGCTGTGGAAGCATTTTTAAGCTCTCGTTCTTTCAACTTAAATACTTAAGCTTGACTTTAAGATAGAACAATATAAAGTAGTAATAGTTATGGCTGAGTTTCCAGTTGGAAATGAAAGCGACTTTAAATTGTACTGAGGTCTTTTTATTTTTTATTTTATTGGGACAAAAAACATCATCATCATCATTACAGCCTTTCAGAAGTCCACTGCTGAACATAGGCCTCCCCAAAGTTATGCCACAAAGCACGGTCCTGAGCCATCTGCATCCATCGACTGCCTTTTTTTTTTTTTTTTTTTTTTTGGATGGAAAATCATCTAATGACGCCTTCTCGCTGTGGGTGGAGCGGAAGGAGTGTCGACTTTTACTGATAAAAACCATCCGTGTTCCTTCAGTGCCTTACGTTCCGGAGCCGCGGTATCTCTTTCGAACAGCCCGCAGCCCCGGCAGGCTGTCGGCTTGCCGCGGGCCCCTTCACGCTGCTGACAGCTCTTTGAGGCGCGCGTGGAACAAACGCGCCGTCGACACCTCGTCGTTAGACGGACGGACGGCGAGCTACCATTGCTCGCCGTCCACAGAGTCACGCCTACGGTGGTCAGGGGCGACGTAGCCCCGACGCCCGGGGCGTCTCCGCGGCGGCCGGGAAGGAAAGCTGTTGCTCTTTCCTTCTCCCGCTCCGCCACCTCCTTCCTAGCATCACTGCTTCAGAAGGTGGTGACGGCATCCCATTCCGTCTCGCTCCGGACCATGGCTTCGACCAGGGCCGGACGCGGCCGCCATATCGCCGCTACGAGTACACGGCGGTGCTCCATAAGCAGACACCTCCACGGTGTGCTCCACATATCCTCCGGTCGATCCTCGCAGTGGGAGCACCGGGCGTTTCCTCCGCCCGATTCGGTGCGAACCTCCCAAACACACCGTGTCCGGTGAGGACCTGCGTCAGGCGGAAGGTGAGGACGTGGCGTCTCTCAAGCCACTCCTCAAGAGGGTCTTATCGCCGCTATAGTGGTGCCCCAGCACAGGGCTGCGACAGTCGCTCTCTCCATGTCGCCATGAGATCATGCCGGAAGTCTGTCCGCTGCGCGACACACTTGCGGCAGCGGGGTTTCCCCGGCATGTGCCTCCGCGCGCCATTCGTGCAGGCGCGCGAGGACTATCGCCTCCAGATCCCATGGCGGCAATCCAGCAGGAGGCTCGCCGCCTCGCGGGAGATCGTGCGGTAGCCGCGAACCATCTTTGGCAACCACCCTTTGGGGCGCGTTTAGGTGGTGGACGGCAAGCCGCGCCAAACCACGCGCCCACACCGGGGCCCGTAAAGGCCATGGACCTCACGATCCGCGTAGAGCCTCCTCGGCGAAGCGTTTAGCCCCAGGTTCGGCAGGAGCCGCCGAAGGCAGCCCCGGTCCGTTCCAGTTTGGGGCCAAACGTCGGAAGTGCTCAACGAAGTTCCATCGGCCGTCGAGGACGAGTCCTAGGTGCTTCAACGTCGACTCGACGCCGACGGATACCCTCCTACCATCACTGAGGATCCCAGTGGTGGCCTGTTCCGGGACCAAAGTGCATGGCCTCGGACTTGTAGAAACCACCTCGAGACGGTTGCCGGATCCTCAACGACTATCGCAGCCCCGCGTGTCATAGTTTCCGCCGCCGCCTCGTGACCCCCTGTGCCAGTACCAGCGTATCGTCAGCGTAGCAAACTACGCTGACGCCGGTAAAGTCGGCGCGCAGCACCAGTCGTAACCGATGTTCCAAAGGCGGCCCCAGAACCGAACCCTGTGGGACACCGCACGACATCTCTCGGTTCCACTCCGTTTCGACCGGGGTAGATGACGGCCCTGTCCGTCAGATAGTCGACTATACGACGGAGATAGGTCGGCACGATACCGGTGCCTCCTAATGCAGCTCGGGCATGGAGTTGAAAGCGTTGGCGATGTCGACACCGCCAATACAACTGGCCACTGCCCCGTCGTGAGGGCTCACGCGCATGATGGCGTCCACCGTAGAGCGCCTCTTGCGGAAACCAAACTGGTGTTCCGCAAGATCCGGCCCTGTCCCGCAAGGTGCTCGGCGAGGCGGTTTGCAATTACTCTTTCAAAGAGCTTGCCCACCTCGTCGAGCAGCACCACGGGCCGGTATGCGGACGGAGAGTCCGCAGGGCGCCCGGCTTCCGAATGAGGACCAGCTTCCCGTCTTCCAACGAAGCGGAATTGGCCTCCAAGCATGCGCTTAGAGCCCTCCAGTCGGGGCCAGGCCTCCGAGGCCAGGACCCAGGCTTTGCCAGGCGCCATCGGGTCCTGGGGCGTATTCCTGGCCTTGAGCCTACGTACCGCCACTCTCAGGTCTACCCCGGTCCCTTCCGGGATGTCGTCGTCGTCGTCCTGGTGGTCCGCTTCCGGCACCGCAGGTGGCGGAGTTTACAGGCGGGGCGGATGTTCCCGCGCGCAGGAACAGAGCGCTCACCACATCCTCCACGAGCTGAGGCCGGAGACTCTGCGTCAGCAGGGGGCCCAGGTGCGGAGTTATCCCGCACCATCTTGTAAGGCGCCCCACGGATCTCTATCGAGAGTCTCCAGCATCTCCTCACGGGCCCGATCCCGGGCCCGCAGGACAGCCTCCCGGAGGATCCATCGACTGCCTGCATGTCTTACCAGGTCGTCACTTTATCCAGTGGAGGGGGAGGGGGGGTCACACTACACTTCGCCTACCGGTACGAGGCTGCAACTCGAGAACTTTTTTTCCCCATCGGTTGTCGGTTCTTCGAGCTATATGGCCGGCCCATTGCCACTTCAGCTTACTAATCCGTTGGGCTATGACTTGACGATAAGATGTGTCGTAATTTCCCGAACGCTGCCCAGCCGAGTTGAATCCGTCGATTGACCTCTCGGTCGAAGTTGGACTTACCTAGTCAGACTATTTGTCCCAGGTAAACATACTCGTCAACAACTTCGAGCTTAGTGCTCCCAACAAATACCGGCAGAGGTGTGACATGGACATTACACGTTATCTTTGTTTTGTCCATGTTCATCTTTAGACCTATCCGTTGGGAGACACTATTGAGGTCATTGAGCATAGTGATTAGGTCCTCCAGCGATTCTGCCATAAGGACTATATCGTCGGCAAATCAAAGGTGAGTGATGTACTCGTCATTGATGTTAATACCGTATCCTTTCCAGTCCAATAGCTTGAAAACGTCTTCGAATGCAGCGGTGAAAAGTTTCGGGGATATAACGTCACCCTGTCTTACACCTTTCTGCAGTAAAGCCCTAGTGTGGGATGCTACTTGCGTAGACACTTTGGCGGCCTCTCATCTCAAGCGTACCTCGTTTAGAGCCGGGGCGGCATCAGAGGCAGCTGAACTGAGTAAGTGGCGCAAATATGAGTCTCTGAGAGATGACTACATATTCGTGCCAATTGCTGTAGAGGCTATCGGTCCGTGGGTTCCACGTGCGGTGAAGTTCCTAAGGGAACTCTATCCGCGACTGGCCGTTACTGCTGGTGATAAGAGGGCTGGTTCTTTTCTCGCTCAAAGGCTAAATATAGCCATTCAGCAAGGAAACGCAGATAGCGTTCTTGGCACGATACCACAGGCAGTAGGACTGTATGATAATTAAGTTATTAGTTATGAGTTTTTTTTTTTACTATAGTTTTAATATTGTATATAATAAAATATTGTATAATACTAAATATTTCTCCACATTTCTTTTCCCCACCAGATGATAAATAAGTAATTAGCCTTAATTTATTTTACTTGATAAACAAAATCCAATTGAATGAGTTCATCTTAACAACTTACCTTAAAGTAGGTTTTATTTAATACCGTTTTTGGCGTTTTGTACGGGAGGGATATAAAGTCAATTTTTTTCTTGTAAAATATATTTAATTTTTCAAAGTATGCACTGTTGTTATCTATGCACTTTTGCCATCTCATAGGTAGTTCATTGACCCCTTTACTAAAAAATCCATGGGGGCGAGAATCAATAAACTCTTTGAAGGCGGTTTGGACTGCCGCACCGCATCGGAGTTGAATTTTTTTCCTTGTAAGAAGTTGTCCAAATTCCGGAAAAAATGGTAATCTGTTGGAGCAACGTCCGGGGAGTACGGTGGATGTCGCAGATATTCCAATTGTAGCTTATCTAACTTAGTGGTTGTTTGTTGTGCAGTGTGTTGTCTTGCGTTGTCGTGAAGCAGCAGTGGCCTAGAGCGATTGACCAATCTCGGTTGTTTAGCAGCTAGTTCTTCCTTCATGATTTGCAGTTGCTGACAAAAGATATCTGTCGTAATCGTTTCGCCAGATTTTAGAAAGTTGTAGTGAACGACACCGGCGCTAGTCCACCAAACAATTACAAGTAACTTTTTCTGACTAAATTTTCGTTTAGGGCAGGTTTTGGCTGGGTCTCCAGGGTTCAGTAATTGCGATGAGTGCTTTAGATTATCGTACAGTATCCACTTTTCATCACAAGTTATGATTCGATTTAAAATCCCTTCATTATTGTGTTGGTTGAGCAAAGTAACACAGCAGTCGACGCGTGTTTGCAAGTTCGATTCACTCAATTGATGAGGTACTCATCGTTCAAGTTTTTTTACTTTCCCGATGTGCTTCAAGTGGATTAATACAGTTTAATCACTTACCCCGAAGCCTGTAGCTATCTCTGAAATGCTTTGTGATGGATCCGCTTCCACAATTGCCTTTAATTCTTCATTTTCCACTTTGGTCTCCGGCAGTCCACGGGGTTGGTTCTGAAGGTCGAAATTTCCAGAACGAAAACGTTGAAACCAAAAACGTACCGTGCTTTCTTTTGCGACACCAGCACCGTACACATCATTAATCCTTCGAGCTGTTTCTGCAGCACTGGTGCCACGGTAGAACTCGTACTCGTAAATATACCGATATTTCATGTTTTCCATTGTGCGATAATAAGCGACGCTAAAGTATAAAATAATGAGGAAAAAACAAATGAATGACTGTTTTCAAAACTCAAATGTACCAGCTAAATTAATTTATAAATTTGAATTTGGAATTCTTAACCAAAGAGGAGATATTTCAGATCAAATTGGTACGACAAAACCTAATTTCATATGTAAGGACCTAATATTAATGTCATGTCGTAGTTATTTAAAATAAGTTACAATTGAAAGGTTACATAAGAAAAACTGTTTTTAACTTCGTCGTTAGTAAAATGTGATACTGATGGATAGAACGATATAAAATATTCTTCGTTTTTCTTCATTATTCGGAATCACAATAAAAACAAGTGACAGCTCATGTTCTTTGTTGACAACATTCAAAGAGCTCTCACTTACTTATTGTGTCGGTGTGTAATTAGAAGCGACATTTTGGAGATTCTTTTAATGTTGTTTGTTTGAAGTGAGGCGGTTCTAACGATGCCTTTGAAAAATATTTTTCTTGATTAAATAGGCTGGAGATTCCTTCCGTAATCACTTTTCGTCTCATTTTAAATATATTAAAATTGTTAAACATATTCAGTGTTTAATGAAATGTAAACTTCGTTGATTAAAAAGAAAGTTAGACAATTAGCACGACAACTGTTATTTTTAATTAACACTATGAATTAAAAATATTATGCACGATGCACAACTATCCTGGTTTTGATGTAATAAAAAAGAAGATTCAAAATCTAATTGGTTTTATTAAGATAATTTTATTGAAAGGTACCATAAACTGAAAGGTGAAAACACTTAACTTTTATACGTGCTAGAGCCACGCTGCATTTATATTGATATGGTTGTAGTACGAAAGGATCAGCTTGACCGGGCAAGAACCAGTGTGGTCAACTCACATAATACTAGCGTAAAATATCTTAATGCTACTGTGTTTTGTATGGTGATTGGTGAGTGTAGAGAACCGGAGACCCTTTTTTACTGGAAACGAGGCATTTCATCTTAGTCCTCAGGGGTGACAACTCATCTGCATTTAGATTCTTTATCGAGGATAAATGCTATGGGCCACAGCATCCACTTACCATCAGGTGGACTGTGTGCTCGTTTGTCACCCTTATTCCATAAAAAAAATCTTCGCCCCGCCCTCCCAGCTTCACTTGGGTAGAATCTATTATTGTGGTTTATTTAGATTTAAAATAATCAAAGAACATTTATTACATTAATTATTTTTTTCTTAAAAACTCCATTTTTTTCGAATAAATTATAGCATTGATTACTCCTGGCATTGCTCTCCATTTCTTAGCGAAAAGTTATCGCAATCAGTTCTGCCATTTCGAAGAGTAGCCCGGACATACAGACAGAAAGACAAAAAATTAAAAAATGGTTGTTAAGTCTATAAGAAGTTACTTATTTTGATATTGCAGTCAGACATCTTAATTTTATTTAAATGTATACACATGTTAATTTATAGGAATAATAAAGTTAGATTTGAAAGGCTTTTTATTATTTATATACTATTGTACATGACATATAATAAAAACCAGGAAATAAAACGTTTCTAGTTTCACTTCATTAGTCGAGATCACAATTAGAACACCTTACGTTCACGTTCATTATGATAACACTAAAAGATGCCCTGGACTCCTTGTGTTAGTGTGTAATTAGTGCGGAAATTTTCAAGATACCTTTAGTGTTATTTGCTTACCTTTGTGATAACGGTCCTAATGATTCTACCGTAAGATTATATTTTCCCTGAACATATTATCTAGGTGTATGTTTTATTAATTATGTTTCATTAACGTAACAATGCACAAAAATAATACATATTTGGTATATTGCAAGAGTTAATAGACAAAGTAAGTTGTGTACACTTAATGCAAAGGTACTTCTTTTTTTGTATTAAGTGTTAGAATATTTAGTTAAGTTGATATTCGCTTATCAAAATTACAATGATTTGTTATCTTCGAAAACTTTAAAAACTGTTATTTTATTTCTTAATGTTTGAATAGAATTTTCCTAATTTTCCTCTGTTAAGACACAGCACACAGCTATCTTCTGTGATGCATGTGATATACGCAAATCAGTGTATAGATGAGTTATGTAACCGCGTCTCAGCAACGGTGGAGCGAAAAATAGCGCTGAGACATTTTTTTGAAATATTTAGAGATTATCGGAAGTTGCCATCCCTGTACTGGTCAAAGATACGCTCATATAATCAGGCTCCGGTGGCTCCATGAAGGAAGATATTTTGGATAACTTAAAGATCGTGAAAACTATACTTGGACGCGTGTGCGAAGGCTACGCTTCCGGAGGATATAACAGATCTTACGCACGTTTTACAAAGATGGAGCTTTTGCCTTGGGGACAGTTTGCTCTTACTGTTAGCTAGCGGATGGAGACGGCTAGCAACAAATTTGACCCGTTTGCGGATGTTATGAATATGTTTCGCAAAGGACATGCTGTGGTCCAATGTGACCCTAAGGTACTTAGCCGTCGATTCCTAGGGGATAGGGCTTATATTAAAATACACATTTTTTTAATAGAATAACTGTGAAAAACGAGCATACAGTTCGCCTGACGGTAAGTGGATGCTGTGGCTATGGGCCACCTACCTATATCCACATCTATCCTCGATCAGGAATCAAAATGCAGATGCATTGTCACCCTTGAGGACTAAAGAGGAATGCTTCGTTTTCAGTAGAAAGGTCTCCCGTTTCCTTCATTCCCTATACGAAACAAAGTAGTATTAAGCTGGTATTCTGTGAGAGCGTGGTCCATCCCTGGTCGAGCCGACCCAGTTGTGCTATAATCATAATATATCTGCAGCATAGCTCTACCACGTAAATCCATCAAACATGCGTCCGTGTTCTAAATTTCTTCAATATTATGAAAGTCAGCGGGACTTAGAGGTTACAGCTTTACTAGACTAGAAGAACTCGAATTAAAGCAATAATCACTACATTAGTTAAATTAAAAAAATAATTTAAGATTTGAATGAATTGTGTGGCTCCGATATTGCAGCCGTGTGTATCTTTGATCTTATCGCACAAGCGTTAGGTGGAGCACGGAAAGGTGATAATATGTATCCACATATGGAAGTATCCACTAATATATATATATCCACTATATATCCAGCAATAACTTCCACATGCTGGAAGTGGATAATATGTATCCACTTCCAGCATGTGGAAGTTATTGCTGTAGTCGCGTTCGATATCATCGCCCTTTAAAGGCGAAAATCCCTCGAAAGGTGCATTTGCTCGAAAGTGCATATTACCAAAGTAAAAAATTATATAAAGAAATATAAAAATGAGCTTATTTTTTTCAATATACTAGTGTAGATGACACGGACTATTACACAATTACAATAACGAAGTATAATTAACACTTCATATTTTATGCCCTAAGAGCAAAATTTTAAAGAAAGCACAGACAAGGAAAGGATTCTGCCATTGGTATTAAATCAATATTACATAGAACCTAACTTTATAATACATTTTCATTTAGAATTTATTTCAGAAAACGTATTAAAAGTTACTATTAAGTGGAAACAAAGTCCACGCCTTTATAAATTTGGAGGCACACCGATGTTATTTGTTTTGGGAAAACGAGATATTACCCTATGAATTTATAGTAGACTGAGTTTCGTAAATAAATTGTTTCGTAAACTTATTTCTACCGACGGAAATTGTTTTGGCCTTCCATTATGATAGTTAGTGATAAAAATAATAAGCCTGAAGTGACTAAGTGTTTTCAACAACGCGCATTTTAACAAAATACGAATATTTAATAAAATATAAACTACTAACTCAAATTATAATATATATGTTTCAGTTCAATGGCATATAACTTCAAAGTTTAAAATAAAAAAAGTGTTTATCTGGGTTTCATTAATTTATTCCTATGGAGAAATATGAGAGTTTCAAAACCAATTAAAAGTTGATTCGTTTTCTTCACTTTATTGTATTTAAAGTTTAAATAAAACTAGTTTTTACGGATTTTATCGCGTATGTTAACTAATTTTATATTTCCGACGTTTCGAGCACTTTACAAACTCGATAAAATCCATAAAAACTGGTTGTATTTAAATGTGTAGTGTTGGCGTAAACATAAGAAATCATTATGTCTTTAATGTGTTTATAATACATATTTATTTGAAATACCTAGCAGATTTTGGAAAAGGAAACTAAGTAACTATAATAGATTTTTAATCGATTTCAATTGTTGAAGTTCTACAGTTATTTCAATATTTTAAAAATTCTAATTCGTTAGATTATATTTTTATTTATCTTTAAATTTATTTATCGACAAACACACACTTCGACTTATCCAACAAAAGTCAGAGTTTACAAACTTTTAATAGAAAAAGGGTGACAAACAAACACAAAGTCCACTTGATGGTAAGTGGATGCTTTGGCCCATAGACACAAAAATATATGGAAGAGAATCAAGTCCAGCAGTTAATACCAGCTGAAGAGGAAGATGTTAGTTGTGTAAAGATATTGTATACTATCCTATCCTATATAACTATCATATTGAGTATAATATAAAGAAATACACAACGATTCTCTTCCTACTCTAAAATAAAATTAGAAATAATTCTATGCTTCTACACATAATTTTTTTTTGATATGTGTGGGCTTAGATAGAGTGTAAGACATGCAGAAAGTTGATGGATGTACGCGTATAACAGTTAACAGAACAATACTGTGCATGGTATCTCCACTTTGTATGGAATTTCTATAAATATTATTGAAGTTGAGCCTACTGGAGCAAAAGCCTCCTCATTTCTAAATGTGTTTTAGGGCAAGAAAGGCTAAAATAAAAAGAAATAATTTTAACTTAATAATAAGTCCCTACTGCAGCCTATCCATACTAACCAACAAAAAACAAAGAAGCACACATACACATAAACAGAAGCCTTGTCACCCTTGAGGCTACACTTAAATGCCCTGCAGCCTCTAAATATACTGCGCACTTTAGCCTCTAAAGAAAACACGACAGTGGACGCCTTGCTGCTTGAGAATTCTCTAGACGGACGAACGGACAGGAGATCCAGCATGAAGGACCTTTTTTTTACTTATTATAAGCCAGTGGTTGACTACAATCCCCCTAGTGGTAAGTGGTGATGAAGTCATAGATAGTAAATCGCACTGTATCATCGTAATAAACCTTAATCACTTATCTTGAAGACGCGCAGATTGTAATCGGACGGAAGACAGACGCCGGAAGATTATTTCACATCATTGATGTGCTCGTACGTATTACGGAAGACAAAGAAAACCGTTTGGTTCGAATGCTTAGAATATCGACAACAAAGGGGTGAATATCCGCCGACCGCCTGGTTGTCCGATAGAAGAAAGGGGAGGAAGGAATTAAGGCATATAATTCCTACACACTCTCCGAAATGCATACTGTAGAATACCGAGGGTACTATTATATAGTATACTCTGAACCAAAAAATTATTCATACCGCATAATGCTACCGGCCACACTACCTTACCGTTTTACCTTAAAGTTTACCTAGATATGACAATGAAATAGGCGGAAAAAATTTCATGTTGAAGCTGTTGTGCTTTATGAGTGTCAGTTACTATTACATGAATCTTTTACATTTTAACAAACCTAAACCAAGGCTTAAAAGAAGATTGTGAATGATAAAATGCACAGAAAGCCGTTCGTTTCTTTGAGCTCATGTCGCACCCTGAACAAACTGTAATGTAGCTACTTGACGCAAAAATTACCGCGGTAATCGTCTTTGATACGCGAAAAGACCGCCACCGGAGCTATTGCCTACCGTCATATGCCATATTGATTGACATTGTAAAATTATGGTCATAAATCTTGGCTACTTTACTCTACTTAATTTGACTATTGTGGCCATAATTATTGCGATTTCACGGTAGATAAAGACTTACCTACCACTTCGCGTTGCTCACAAAAACTAAGGTAAAAAAATAAAAACGACACCGGTCTTAATTAAATATAACACCATAATATATACTTTTTAGTTTTTGACATTTTGATGTATAATAGTATAATTAAAACGTACTGATAGCTTTTATTTATCTATCTTGATTAACGCCCCTGATACCCCTTGTTGGTGGAATTTCGTAAAATCCGTTCTTAGCTTGCCTCTACTCGGCGAAAGGAATATTCCTACCAAATTTCAAGTCTCTAGGCCGTATGGTTCCAGAGATATCGTGATTTAAAAAAATCACATTTATAGGTCTTATAGGTATAAAATTTGGCCAAAATATTCTTTTTGGCATGTTAAATTTTTAACATCCGTTCTTGATCATTTGATCAAGAACGGATTTTATGAAAAACCAGTGTGGGGATGTTAAAAATAAAAATAAAATAAACTTTTAATCTATAGCTCCTTTAGTCTCGCTAAAACTCGAAAACGGCTGGATCGATTTTGATGATTTTTTTTGTGTGTGTTTGAGTGGGTCCCTGGATGATTTAAACGATTCACGATTGGACACGGTAGGTGGCGCTGTTGTCGAGATCCAGAAATCACCCGTGCGAAGCCGGGACAGATATCTTATATTTGTACATAAAATACAATTTTTGTTTGTTATACGATACTAAGGCCTTCGATTATAGTCTAGTTATTTTCAAGGCAAGAGTGAATAGGCTTCTTTTTTTGACAATTTACCTAGTACTGTATTCATGGCTTCATAAACACTAATCATCAGGTGAGATTGTAGTCAAGCACTGCCTTAAGAAGTAAAAAAATACTCAAAATTTCTTCTGTAACGCGGGTGCGATTTTTTTTAAATATAAACCCGCAGACCAAAATTCGAACCTGCGGCCCAAATCGCTGGAGCGAAACGCTTTCAAACTGAGCCGTCAAATTAGAATTAATAAGTAATATATTAATTTGAATAAAATGGTATTATCAAATACCATTTTATTCAAAATTTGCTTATTAACCCGGAACGTCGGTGTTAATAAGCACATTCAGTGCTTATTATGATATGAATATAATAAGCACTGAATGTGTGGAAATAAAAGAATAAGATTCTAAAAATATTGCTTCAATTCTTTATTCCGAACAAAAATGAGACAATGCCGTTAAAATTCTCTTTGTATCTAACAAGGTACTTAGTCGTTTCACCAAGGGGAATTCAACTCATTCGAAGCATTTTTGTTCACTTCACATAAGAAATCAGAATAATGTTCTTGCGAAATAACTTACTCTCTTATATAACATGGTTTTATCAGATAATAACGATGACGATTGTTCTGTATTCAAATACCTAGTACCTAGTAGTAATAGGGAAAAACCAAATTATTTTAATACACTTAACAAAAAGAATGTGCCCTTTTCTGTAGAGAATAGCGGTCCGTGTGATCCAAACGCTGAGAAGAATCTAAAAGAGACAATTGTGTTATAACCGTACCTTTACACCAGACGTAATACATCTGGCGTGCCACCACCACGGTGTGGTGGCCACCGGCACTCGGTAGTCAGACTGGCGATGGTGAGAAACGTTCACAGTGTCCCCGGTACCGGATCCCGGGTTCGAGTTCCGGGCTAAAAACTTCAAAGCACTTAAAGCTGTTTGTTGCGCTTGATCTCCCTCCGGCACAGAATAAATAATAGTACTACGTACAGAAGTTGCACTCCTTTGATGTTGACTGCTTGACGATGTTTTAATAGCCTACATAATTATTATTAATCAGATAAATCGCGCACGCAAGCTAAATAAAACTTTATCGCTGCGCGCGAGTGTCCGTATTACTTTGCATCTTTCCCCTTGCTACTTCACGACGGACTTTCCGCGGTTACTAAGGGCTGTTAATAAAGAGTAAAAAACTACATTGTGAAATGGTACGTTACTTAGGTAAAGTACGTATTCTGACTATGATCGACCATATTTCCGCTACTATGCGAGTTCTGCTTCTGTGATGCCCAATGCATGCAATTTTCAAGGCCATTCGTCGGGAATCGCGATGTTTGGCTCGCAAGAAATAGGTAGATAGTGTAAACAACAAATAAACCCGCAATAAGATTCATAATAGAAATGTGATCGTATTCTACTTAGTTAAAAATCTTCTAAACAAAGTTTTAATTTCAGTATTTTGTGTTATTATAACTTAAAATATTTTTATTACAAAATACATTTGATCATTAAGCATCCATCCACGCAACAATTATAGTAGGAACGGCGTTTTGCCATTATAATTTATCAAATAGGTATTTAAGTATAATATAATAAATATACATATATTATATTATACTTAAATTACATTAAAACTTTTTCAACTATTTTATCCTACAATTAAATATACTAAACACTAAACAAAAACTATTTCGACGAGTATTTCAATAAGTATTTACAAAAAACTATTTACGTAAACAGCGTTGAAAAAACTTTAACATTCAATCGCCTAGAACGCGCTAGCCTCGACTGCGTTCTGCCCCGGGGGCGCCTCACGATTGTAGGTAATTATTTCACGCAGGTAGCAAGAGTGACTGAGGCCTGCCTCCGGTTATATCGAATTGCCGTCCTATAAGGAATAAAGAGTGCACCTATGCTAGTGCTTGTATATATACTCGGGCACAATAATCCTGTCCTGCATAGATGGCTAGTGTTTTGGAAGAGAAAACACATCATTTGCATTTTAATTCTACTACCATCCGAGGATAGGTATATTTATATATGTGGGGCCCGCACTCACCTACCTACCATCAAGTGAATTGTCTGCTCGTTTGTCAGTTCTATAGAAGAAATAAAAAAATTGATAAAATTGTCCATTGGCCCAAGCATCCACTTACCATTACATGGACTATTGCATGTTTGGGTTGCCCTCACATGTATAAAAAGCTATACAGCAAAAACTGCACCAATTGTACAATAAAAATATTTATTTTAAGAGCTGTAAGCTTGATACAGTTCTTGAAAAAAATATTTTACGTATTTTAAATATAATTTATTTTAAGCTCTTTTTACTGTGCTAAACTTTAAAATTTTTTGTTTACTTTTAACTTAAATAAATATTCATGAAATTATGTATTTTGATTTTCTTAATGAAATTCAAGTGTTTTAATCATGCGGCGAATAGTGAATATATTTGAATATCCTTATGAACAAAATATTTGCATATATTTGATCCCAGCGTTTAAGTTGCTTATAATGCTGGGAATGTAGAGTATCACATTTGTGAATCTTTATAAACATTGTACTTAATTATGACTTAAAAAATGTCAATTTAATTTAATTCATACTAACCCAAAAATATTAAGACTTACAATTTTGTTACGCTTGACACAACCACATGCCAAGTGTGGTGATTACGATAAGTCATAATATATGTATTTGTTAACGATGATGAAATAATCTGAATCTGATCTGGAGTCTGCTTGAGTATCTACTTTCCTTTTACCTAATTACCCTGCTGTGTTCCGGTCTCAAGTATAATTACAGGCTGTGAGGCATTCCTCTTAGTCTACGGAGGTGAATTTGCATCTGTAGCCTTCTTTGTTTGAAGTTAGCTGCAGGTGACCATGGACTGCAGTAGCCACTTACCATCGCGTGGACTGTAAGATCATATTATATAACTTCAGCGTTATAAAAAAACCTAGGACAAAATATCCGACTAAGTAAGTCCAACGTCAATCGACGGATCCAAATCGCTGGGCATCGTTCGGGAGATTAGAACACATCTTTTGGTCACGTCGGGGAAAGATCAGGTAGGGGAAAAAGTTTCTTCGTATTTTATATACAAATTCAAGCTATTTTTTTTCAAAGTTTAATTACATTTTATTATAATATATATGTGCCGTTTTGTTTCATTACTTGTTACCATCTTGTAGGTAGTGACATAATCCCGTTACTGTAGAAATCTTGGGATTTTTGATAAAAAAATGCGACAAGTAGTTTTGACAGTCCTCTCTTGATATTAACCTAACACTACCCAAATAATTCAGAAGAGACCGAAACAGGTGAAAATCTGAGTGTGCAAGGTCAGTATTATATGGTGTATGCATTAACACTTCCAAAACAAGCTCTCTCAATTTTTGCTGAGTGGCCAAAGATGTGTGTGGTCTGGCGTTATCATGATGAAATATCACCCTTTTTCTGTTGATCTATTCCGGACGTTTTTTCTCAATTTCTTGCTTGAGTCTCATTAGTTGTTGGCAGTGGAGATCTGAATCGATGGTATTTGCCCGGTGGTAAAAGCTCATAATAAACGATGCTCTTCCAATCCCACCACACACACAGCATCACCTTATTGCGTGTTAATACGGGTTTCACTACAGTATGTGGAGCTTGACTATCCTTTGACCATGATCTTTTAGGCACGTTCTTGTCGTAGGTGATCCATTTTTCATCACCAGTGATCAATCTTTTCAAAAATGGTTCGGTTTCATTACGTTTCAATAGAGAATCGCAAATGAGTACACGATTCATTAGGTTTCTTTCAGTGAGCTCGTTTGGTACCTAAATATCGAGCTTTTTTATATATCCAAACTTTTTAAAATGGGTGAAAACTGTATTGTGGTCAATCCTCAATTCCTCCGCTATGTCGTAACTACTAATATACAGATCTTGCTCCACTTTTTCAAAAATGGCATCGACTTTATCCATTTGAAGCCACCAGAGCGAGCTGCCTCTTCGACATTAAAATTCCCGGACTGAAAACGCTTGAACCAACTTTGTGCTACTTTTACTGACACTGCATTAGGTTCATAATCGTCACAAATTTTTTCGCGGCTTGAGTTGCCTTTTTCCCTTTTTTGTAATAAAACTTCAGAATGTATCGAATTTCTTCGTTAGATTCACTCATTTTGGCGGACAGAAAACAATTGAAAAATGGCGGGAAAATGTTTTTTACTTTTTATTTTTCTTTTTCTTAATATCCTATAAGTATTGATATTAAAACCAGCCAGATACAAAAAGTACAACCAAATAGATTTTTCTTCAATTTTATACAAACAAAATACGAAGATTTTTTTTTCCCCCAACCTATTATTACAAGACTTAAAGAGAAAAGTGTTAAACTAGTGCGCGTGTTGCTAGTGATATCATATAGATTTGAGATGGGGTACTTTACTACTATCAGTAAGAGGCAGCTCAGTCACTCAGCCAACTATAGAGAGGACTATGCTTTGAGTTTCTCCGCATAATAGAGTTCGAAATGAGGTTATCTGCTGTAGAACCAGAGTTACCGACATAGCCTAAAGAATTAGTAAGCTGTAGTGATAATGGGTCGGTCATATAGCTCGAAGAACCAATATGGCCCGCAGGTCGGTTTTACTTTTATTTTAAGTTTAATTATTTTGAGTATTATAAGTTCAAGGCAAGAACTAGAATGTCGTCTAAATAGTTACATTAAAAACTTCATCCACTATTTTTCCACCCGGATCACCCCTGAAGTACTACCTGTTTAATAATGAAATAATCATTTAAATCGTTTCAGAAATATACGAGAAATCGATGAACATACATGAAAAAACATACGTATCGAATACAAAACCTTCACGTTTGTGGAACTCGGTTACTGCCAAATGTCTTCAAAGATCGAATGGTGTCAGAGATTTCCGAAATCATTTAAATTCGAAACTCTTGAAATTTTTAATTAGTCACGAGACTATCTAACGTTGACCTTAATTTTAGCATCGCTCATTGTTAACTGAAATTCTTAATTAGGCTTATCAAAAGAGAACATAATTTAACTTAATTTGAGTGATTGAAATTTGTGAGTTTTTTAATTGAGTGATTTGAATTTTTTAATTTGTTTTTAATCGTTAAAAGACAGAATGAAATAAACAAAAACTTGAACTAAAAACTCTATAGAATTTGTCAAGTTGCATAATGAAAACGTAATAAGGTATGACTTTATACGTCCCACCACAGGGCAGAGATCTCCCCTCATTTTTAATGCGTCATGAAGCAGTTAGTTCTGCGCGCTGCTACAGTGCGCGATGGCGAACATTACTTCTAAGTCTTTGTTTAATTTTCAAACTTTTATAATAATTATAGTTTATAAACAGAAATGAAATACAACTTATAAACAAATGAAATTAAAACATAAATACTTCCAATTAACAAAATAAATTCTTTTAATTTTTTTCTTTTTCTTTTCTAAGTCATTTGTTTCTGAGACACACAGGTTTGCTCACCATGTTTTTCTTCACCGTTGAGTACGTAATAAATCAGCACTTCAAATTGCAATTCATAATATCATTGGTCCCAACGAGGTTCGAACTCTGAAATTTCGGCGAGCACTTAAACCTGAGCTACCACGGATCTTAAATATTATCAAATAAATCTTAGAAGTATATAAAATAAATCTATATACTTATATTAAAATTAGTATCGTGAGTTTGTTTGTTGTTATTTACTAATGAATAATAATTAAACAAAATATTATTGACACCCATTAAATAATATTAAAGATTTAATTAATACCTTTTAGAAATTTACATGTCGTCTTCGGCTTCCGTCAGTTATCAAGTTTCTGTAAATTTTAATATTTCTGACAGGGTTATTAACATAAATATAGTGCTTACTCGTTAAAATTAAATGAGTGGATATTGACAAATTTTCGGTTACATATTATCTTTATAACTAAATTTGCTATGTAGCTACATTGGAAATTAATTATAGAAATTTTAATACATTATAATATACAAATTAAAGATAATAATCATCATAAGCTAAGACTATGTTAAGACTAATAAGGATAACGTCTACGACAACACAAACGCCCTCGTATACAATATTACAAAGACAATAGCAGAAAGTGAAAAATTTAAAAATACTTTTTAACAATGACAGTCATTAGCTGATCATTAGTGAATGTGATTCTGTTTACTTAAATTACTTCTGTGTACTCATTACATTCTACGAGCTGTCGTTTTGTGCTGTTGAGAGGAAGACAAGAGCAGAAGGAAGAGATGAGTGTGGCATACGTGTACAGAACACGTACAATTCCACTGCCGGACCTCTTTTGTTGTAGGAAGTACTTGCCATAGTCGCCACTCTTGTGATTGTGTAAGTGGATTGGATATTGAAGTATCAAAGGTGTCACATCCTGTACGCTGCACTTGGGACGTGCTGCTAGTAGAGCAAAGCGATGGTAGGTCCTGGTTTACGTTCTGAACGGAGATCCGATCCGATAGCGATAGCTATACCGCCATCTATCGGAGCTTACAAGATTTCTCGAGCATTTTCTTTATTCGCCTCTTATAACTCATTCACAGAATGTGATGGGGTAGTGGATTTATTTGCACCACCAGCAATATAATATTAAATCAATGAATGTAATATACTGTAGACACTATACTGGCGTGTAGTGGCGGCGTAAGGCCACTACCTCATTATCATGTCATGGGTGTGTGTGGCAGCAGAGGAAATTCGTAACAGGAGATGAGCAGCAGCATCTTCCTGTTAAGAGCTCAAAATAATTAAAAAAAACTGCGATTGTTAACCCGCCTGCCAAGTGTGCCAATTATGACAAATATCTCTATGAGGTAATCTATAGAAGAGCCCTTATTCAACAGTGAATATTTGATAGGATCTAAAAATGATGATGAATATAATACACACACCTATTAAATAAGTGATCTCAGGTGCGCTTGTCGTAAAATATCCAGAGTTGTCACGAAGAGATTAGTTCTGGCAGCGTGATAAATAATATATTGGTAAAGCAATACGCTTTGATAAAATATTTGTTTTTTTTTTATTTCTGGCTTTACGGCTCTGGGTTCTAGCCCTTCTGAGCCTGAAGTTACAATGTATAATTTTCCTTCATAGTACACTGCTTCACAATATGTCGATGCGTCACATTGTGCAGCCCTTTGGTGATTTTGACGGCAACTTGAGCCAGCAGACAGCTGACTGCTGGGGATGGTATCTCAAGGCGCCTAAGCAGACCCTATCTTGAGAATCACATCACCACCAGAGCACTTATTTCACCGTTTCCACTAACAGTTCACATGCGTAGACACTTAATACACAAAATCACACCACTTTTACATATTAAAATCCACTTCAAACCATTATTTAAACAATAATACAAGAGCAGCAAACCGCCGCCGGTCAAGTTCCCGCCAAAACTCATATTTGATATAATTTAAAATAAAAATACAAACTTTTTAATCCTTAGAAGGCTTTAGTAGATTACTCCGTTAATTTTCGTTCCAGTTCCCTATCAAAAGAATTAGTAGTGAATAAAATTACGAATCCTAATTGGCTGTTCGAATTTTTTTTTGAGAATCTCGTAACTTGATCCACAATAGAATGGCTCAATTAGGTATTTTTAAGTACCGAGCAATAAAGTCAACAATTTCCCTTGACTATATTAAATTTAAATTTCAGCGTACCTTACTTTTTCTTATTAGACTGCCCGTAATAGGGAATTAAAATAGATGATTTTTAATTACTTTGAAAAAAATTAGGACTTTGAAATAAATGTAGATTTCGTCTGAACACAAACTGTATTACATAATGATTTCTTATATTTACACGAACACTACACATTTAAATAAAACTAGTTTTACGGATTTTATCGCGTTTATTAACTTATTTTATATTCCCGACGTTTCGAGTACTTTACAGCACCCATGGTCACGGGGGGGACTGAGGTATTTAACGTCCTAATGTCATAGTTAACCACGGTTACCTCCAGATTAAAAATTATTAATTTTTGTTCCGATCTACGCAGTATGAACTTACAGTATCTTGAAGTCTTGCAGTTGTATGCTTGGGTTGGGATTTAATTTTATTAATTATAGGATCCCAAGCAGATGGTAGCACCCAGCCATCTTCTCCTCCGTGGCCTTATGAGATTCTCCAAGGCACATTAACATGTTGCGGTATTCACAAGCACTATAAACATACCTAAGCGTTAGGCATTATTAAAACAAAACAAAAACCACAAAACGTAACAACAAGAACAATATCATTAATTAATTAATAACAAGTAATAACGACAATAATTTAATAAACAAAACAATTGAACTATCGCTCGTGATAGTCAACACGGAACTGTCTCAAAAACTAAAATTATTAATCAATCCCGCCAAAACAAATGCGCACGTTGGAACGTCCTTGAAGCATGTGTAAATTCCACAGCGCGAGGCGACACGAGGCAGCGTGTGTGTGAAAGGGAAGGGTAGAATGAGTAGTATACCTAATGCATTGTTTCGTACCGATCTAGATAAGAGTTTGGCGCCCGCGAGGATATTGACCCTATTGTCAGCTGATTTTCTTTTTTAAGTTTCACTGCTGGTTTTATGTTTCAGTATTTTCATGATTTTTTTAGTGAAATATCGTTTCAATTAACTGTAACAACATAATGGAGCGTGAATAATGTTAATAAAACGTTGTGAAAAGATGATTTTTTTTTTCCTTGGGATCGAATTTCTTTGTGACCCATCATCATAGGTATCCTTAGTACTATCATCTGTCTTCGTTTTCGGGAGCGTTCCAAAAATACCCTGTATTTACGCGAACACTACACATTTAAATAAAACTAGTTTTATGGATTTTATCGCGTATAATAACTTATTTTATATTCCCGACGTTTCGAGTACTTTATAGCACCCATGGTCACGGGGGGGACTGAGGTATTTAACGTCCTAATGTCATAGTTAACCACGGTTACCTCCAGATTAAAAATTATAAATTTTTGTTCCGATCTACGCAGTATGAACTTACAGTATCTTGAAGTCTTGCAGTTGTATGCTTGGGTTGGGATTTATTTTTATTAATTATATCTTAATCCCAAGCAGATGGTAGCACCCAGCCATCTTCTCTATTGAAATTAGGATGTTTTTGATTTCAATAGCTCATGAATCATCCTTGAAGGAATCGGTGTTCTTTAGGAGGATTTGTGGTCTATCAAATCTAATGTAGTGACGGGGCGATCCTGTACATGTTCACAGACTGCAGACTTCCCGAGCGTCGATTCATCACATCAGCTATGTGTTCTTTAACGCGGGTTTTTATTGATCTTTAGTTTGTCCTATATAAGAGAGACCACATTCACAACCAAGCTCTCTCAATTTTGCTGAGTGGCCAAAGATGTGTGTGGTCTGGCGTTATCATGATGAAATATCACTCTTTTCTGTTGATCTATTCCGGCCGTTTTCTCAATTTCTTACTTGAGTCTCATTAGATGTTGGTAGAGATCCGAATCGATGGATTTGCCCGGTGGTAAAGCTCATAATAAACGATGCTCTTCCAATCCCACCATACACAGCATCACCTTATTGCGTGTTAATCCGTGATCTTTACGCATGTTCTTGTCGTAGGTGATCCATTTTCATCACCAGTGATCAATCTTTTCAAAATGGTTCGGTTTCATTACGTTTCAATAGAGAATTGCAAATGAGTACATGATTCATTAGGTTTCTTTCAGCGAGCTCGTGGTACCCAAATATCGAGTTTTTATACAATGTGTTAATTTTACACTTGATCAAACGAAATTTGCGGATACTAGATAAAAATCGAATTTTTTTTATGTAAACTATTTAAAAATAAAAGCATTTTAATTTTTTTTTGGTAAAATTTCCATCCTTCGGTTTTAAATTATTTTCTTTAAGTAAACGGTGTATTTTTTCAAAGTATTTTTATTTGAAAGTTGGAAAGATTAACTAGCAATAAAAATTAAAAAAACTACGATATCAAGCAGGAAATTTTTCAAAAATAATAAGTTAATTTTTTGTTAAAAAATACTTTTCTTTTTAATTTTGGTCTGTAACTTCAAAACTAGTACGTTGAGATATCCTTTTAGCATGTTTTATTAAAATACGTAGCTTACTGTACAAGTTCTCCAAAATAATATGCGTTCTATCTCTTTTCGTTGTTAAGATAATCACTAAAATAAGGTAGGTAATCTGAGCACAAAATTCAAAAGTGATTTAATAATGATTTAATTGACAAAATTGTTGAAAAAATGATTTAATTTATTAAATTTTCAAAATGACCACCATTTTCATCCATACATACAGTTGTACGTAATGCCACACTACGTACTGTTTTTAATACAGTACGATTTTCTTTTATTTGACTAGCCGCAGCCATTATTTTTGTAACAATTCTTCTTGTACTAATTGGAGTACTGTACACAATCTGTTTCATGTGGCCCAACAAAAAAATCTAGGGGTCATATCAGGGCTTCGTGCCGGCCACGCTACTGGTCCGCCTCATCCAATCCATCTGTCTCCGTATCGTTCGTTTAAATAATCACGCACGATGGTTCTGAAGTGAGCTGTAGCGCCGTCATGCTGAAACCACATCCTCCTCTTTGTTTGTAGATCCACATCACTCATCAGGTCAGGTAACTCTTCTTGTAGAAATGTTAGGTAAGCTGGGCCTGTCAACCTTGACGGAAGAATAAATGGTCCGATTAAGTAATCACTTATCATTCCAGCCCAAACATTAATCGAAAATTCGATTTGAAAGGACGCTGGCCGAACTGCTAAGGGATTTTTCCTCCGGCATCCACAAGTGAAGGTTTCGAAAATTTGTGATTCCAGTTCTGTTAAAATTTGCCTCATCGGTCCACAAAATACGGTCACAGAAGTTCGACTAATCGTCTTTGCCGCAATAGCCACGAACAGAAAACACTTCTTCCGACGTAATCTGGCTCGTGCAAATTCTGCACTCTTCGAAAATGAAAGGTACAAACATTCCTTTTCAAAATTTTCCACACTTGGACGTGATTAATCCCCAATTGGAGTGCTATTCGTCGAGTACTAATTGTGGGTCTTGGTACACCAAACGCAACACTTGTTCATCCACATCCACCGGTACAGTAAGAGCACGTTCACGATGTGGGCGATGCAGTCCATTTTCACTTAATTCTCGATGTACTGCTAAGAAAACCCTGTAGTCAACGGCAGGTCTTGTCGGGAATCGCTGATGATACTCTCGAAAGGCGGCGCGGGCGTTGCCATCACAAAACCCGTAAATGTAATGAATGTCAGCTACTTCACGAGCAGACAATGAGTCTATCGTAGAAGGCATAACGACGAAAAAAATGGTGAGCGTATTCAACGTGCAAATTAGGTAACGTTATAAGATGAACTGTTTAAAATAGCTAAAGCTGCCTGCATGCCTTACGAGAACGAGATCCAAATCTCATTCAAACGACAATTCACTCTCTCACTCACTTGTTTCGCCTTTCATTGATCTATCTCTTTTTATCTTTACCTGCTATTGTTCGACCAGGGGTGTTCAAATTAGAGGTAGGTGCGGCGCATAAGCGCAAATCAATATACCGATGGCATTCTTTGATGATTATTATTTTAAAACGAAAAGAGATAGAATGCATGTTATTTTGGAGAACTTGTACAATAAGCTACGTTGTTTAATAAAACATGCTAAAAGGTTATCTCAACGTACTAGTTTTGAAGTTACAGACCAAAAATTAAAAGAAAAGTATTTTTAACAAAAATATTTCTTATTATTTTTTGACAAATTTCCTGCTTGATATCGTAGGTTTTTTAATTTTATTGCTAGTTAATCTTTCTAACTTTCAAATAAAACTACTTTGAAAAAATACACCGTTTACTTAAAGAGAAAATAATTTAAAACCGAAGGATGGAATTTTACCAAAAAAAATTAAAATGCTTTTATTTTTAAATAGTTTATATAAAAACTTTTTCGATTTTTACCGATAATTTTTATCTAGTATCCGCAAATTTCGTTTGATCAAGTGTAAAATTAACACATTATATAGCCAAACTTATTAATATGGGTGAAAACTGTTTTGTGGTCAATCCTCAATTCCTCCGCTATGTTGTAACTACTAATATGTAGATTTTGCTCCACTTTTCAAAATGACATCGACTTTATCCATATGAGGCCACCAGAGCGAGCTGCATCTTTGACATCAAAATTCCCGAACTGAAAACGTTTAAACCAACTTTGTGCTACTCTTATTGACAATGCATTAGGTTCATGAACGTCACAAATTTTTTCGCGGCTTGAGTCGCATTTTTCCCTCTTTTGTAATAAAACTTCAGAATGTATCGAATTTCTCCGTTAGATTTACTCATTTTGGCGGACAGAAAAACAATTGAAAATGGCGGGAAAGTGTTTTTACTTTTATTTTTCTTTTTCTTAATGTCCTATATGTAGTGATATTAAAACCAGCCAGATACAAACAGTACACCCAAATAGATTTTCTTCAATTTTATACAAACAAAATACGAATAATTTTTCCCCAACCTATTATTTCAAGACTTAAAGAGAAAAGTGTTAAACTAGTGATATCATATGGATTTGAGATGCGGTACTTTACTACTATCAGTAAGAGGCAGCTCAGTCACTCAGCCAACAATAGAGAGGGCTATGCTTTGAGTTTCTCCGCATAATAGAGTTCAAACTCTTGGAGTTTGAAATGAGGTTATCTGCTGTAGAACCAGACTTACCGACATAGCCCAAAGAATTAGTAAGCTGAAGTGATAATGGGTCGGTCATATAGCTCGAAGAACCAATATGGCCTGCAGGTCGGTTTTACTTTTATTTTAAGTTTAATTATTTTGAGTATTACAAATTCAAGGCAAGAACTAGAATGTCGTCTAAATAGTTACATTAAAAACTTCATCCACTATTTTCCATCCGGATCACCCTGAAGTACTTACTACCTGTTTAATAATGAAAGAATCATTTAAATCCTTTCAGCCATATACGAGAAATCGATAAACATACATGAAAAACATACGTACCGAATACAAAACCTTCACGTTTGTGAAACTCGGTTACTGACAAATGTCTTCAAAGATCGAATGGTGTCAGAGATTTCCGAAATCATTTAAATTGTTAGTTTTAAATTTCCAGTTTACTCTTGAAATTTTAATTAGTCACGAGACTATCTAACGTTGACCTTAATTTTAGCATCGCTCATTGTTAACTGAAATTTTAATTAGGCTTATCAAAAGAGAACATAATTTAACTTAATTTGAGTGATTGAAATTTGTGAGTTTTTAATTGAGTGATTTGAATTTTTAATTTGTTTTAATCGTTAAAAGACATAATGAAATAAACAACAACTTGAACTAAAACTCTATAGAATTTGTCAAGTTGCATAATGAAAACGTAATAAGGTATGACTTATACGTCCCACCACAGGGCAGAGATCTCCTCATTTTTAATGCGTCATGAAGCAGTTAGTTCTGCGCGCTGCTACAGTGCGCGATGGCGGACATTACTTCTAAGTCTTTGTTAAATTTTCAAACTTTTATAATAATTATAGTTTATAAACAGAAATGAAATACAACTTATAAACAAATGAAATTAAAACATAAATACTTCCAATTAACAAAATAAATTCTTTTAATTTTTCTTTTTCTTTTCTAAGTCTTTTGTTTCTGAGACACACAGGTTTGCTCACCATGTTTTTCTTCACCGCTGAGTACGTAATAAATCAGCAGTTCAAATTGCAATTCATAATATCATTGGTCCCAACGAGGTTCGAACTCTGAAATTTCGGCGAGTACTTAAACCTGAGCTACCACGGATCTTAAATATTATCAAATAAATCTTAGAAGTATATAAAATAAATCTATATACTTATATTAAAATTAGTATCGTGAGTTTGTTTGTTGTTATTTACTAATGAAAATAATTAAACAAAATATTATTGACACTCATTAAATAATATTAAAGATTTAATTAATACCTTTTAGAAAGTTACATGTCGTCTCCTGCTTCCGTAAGTTATCAAGTTTCTGTAAATTTTAATATTTCTGACAGGGTTATTAATATAAATATAGTGCTTACTCGTTAAAATTAAATGAGTGTATATTGAAAAATTTTCGGTTACATATCTTTATAATTAATTTTTAATTACAATTAATTAATTAAATTGCTATGTAGTTTACATTGAAATTAATTATAGAAATTTTAATACATTATAATATACAAATTAAAGATAATAATCATCATAAGCCCGTACAATTCCACTGCCGGACCTCTTTTGTTGTAGGAAGTACTTGCCATAGTCGCCACTCTTGTGATTGTGTAAGTGGATAGGTTATTGAAGTATCAAAAGTATCAAAGGTCCACATCCTGTACGCTGCACTTGGGACGTGCTGCTAGTAGAGCAAAGCGATGGTAGGTCCTGGTTTACGTTCCGAACGGAGATCCGATCCGATAGCGATAGCTATACCGCCATCTATCGGAGCTTACAAGATTTTTAGAGCATTTTCTTTATTCACCTCTTATAACTCATACACAGAATGTGATGGGGCAGTGGATTTATTTGCACCACCAGCAATATAATATTAAATGAATGAATGTGATATACTGTAGACACTATACTGGCGTGTAGTGACGGCGTAAGGCCACTACCTCATTATCATCTCATGGGTGTGTTAAGAGGCAGCAGAGGAAATTCGTAACAGGAGATGCAGTAGCATCTTCCTGTTAAGAGCTCAAAATAATTTAAAAAACTGCGATTGTTAACCCGCCTGCCAAGTGTGGCAATTATGTCAAATATCTCTATGAGGCAATCTATGGAAGAGCCCTTGTTCAACAGTGAATATTTGATAGGCTCTAAAAATGATGATGAATATAATCAACACACCTATTAAATAAGTGATCTCAGGTGCCCTTGTCGTAAAATATCCAGAGTTGTCACGAAGAGATTAGTTCTGGTAGCGTGATAAATAATATATCGGTAAAGCAATACGCTTTGATAAAATATTTGTTTTTATTTCTGGCTTTACGGCTCTGGGTTCTAGCTCTTCTGAGCCTGAAGTTACAATGTATAATTGTCCTTCATAGTACACTGCTTCACAATATGTCAAGGCGTCACATTGTGCAGCATTTGGAATTGAAAAGAAACTGAGCTAAATAGGAAATTTTGAATTGAAAGGGAAGATCTGTGGGAATTCTGATTATTTGATTGTGGGAATTTTGGAAAAAAACTAACTGAACACTATTTTAAGACGCTATTGTACACAATGTTATATGTTTTTCCATTCGGGGAAAGAATGTGGAGATTCTGGGCATTTGACACACGCGAACATGCTACATACAGCTGACCATGAGAGAAGCACGGTTTTTCTAAGTGTGACCGGGTTAATGAGTGGAATTTGAAAATGATAACCCTATTGTCCTTTGCAATAAATCAATGGGTATTGCAGAGCGTCATAAAACTTGTGTGTATCGGCTACCCGTTGCAACGTATCATCACGTGCTCGCAAGACAATGTCTCGTGAAGAAAATTGATCACCACTAATTACGGCTGCTATTTCGTTTATCAAAGGTGCATTGTAGCGCCTTTCATGCTCTCCTCGAGGGGTCCGATCTGCGTGAATGACGACTTTATAATCCTCTTCAGGTAGGTTTTCTAAAGCAGTTTTAAATGTTTTGACTAAAATGTTACGTTCATGCAAGAATCTTTGAATTTTGAACACTGTGTCTCTCTCAACTCCCTGGATAAATTGGCAGCGACGGTCTACCTCAATTTCTTCGTCACCCATAAAATATACTTGTAAAAATTTATGCTGTTCGTTTTCAGCTGGAAAAAGTGAACCTATTCTATGATAAATTTGCCCTTGCACCGTAAATGTAGGCGAAAATCCCGGCATTATTATTTCCCGGTCAACTCCGAAGGACGTCATTTGAAAGCATGAGTTATATTTCCGGATCCTGTTTAAAAAGCGCCGTGACTCATTAGCATCATATAAAAAGAGAGTTTTCAAAGTTTCTTCTGGTTCCCCAAGTAACGGAAGAGACACTTTGCCATTGGAACAGCACATGCCTGCGGTCTCTTTCCTCATCTTTCCATTTTAAAGCGCTGCAAAATCGACACGCCTTGTCCATCAGTCCGATAACAACTAACCTGTGATTTTTATAATCAATCAACGGATCATAATTGAATGCTGCGTCATTAAAAACCGACCAATTGTTTCTTTGAAAATTTTGTCGACGTTCAGCTTGGAGCTGTGCATTTGCATCTCTTCGCGCCTGTGTCTGTTCTGGTGTTTCAGATGCCCTTATAGTAGATTGACTTTCAGCTTGCTCAATGAGTCTGTGTTGAGTTTCATCAGGTGTTTCCGCGGCTCTTAAGGCGGCCTGACGTTCCGCTTGTTCGAATAGCCTTTGCTGACTTTGAGCAGGTGTTTCAGTAGCTCTTAAAGTAGATTGATGCTCTGCCTGTTCAAGACGCCTTTGCTGACTTTGATCAGGTGTTTCAGTAGCTCTTAAAGTAGCTTGACGCTCTGCCTGTTCAAGACGCCTTTGCAGACTTTGAGCAGGTGTTTCAGTAGCTCTTAAAGTAGCTTGAAACTCTGCCTGTTCAAGACGCCTTTCCTGACTTTGAGAAGGTGTTTCGGAAGCTCTTAAAGCAGCCTGACGCTCTGTTTGTTCAAGACGCCTTTGCTGACGTTGAGAAGGTGTCTCAGATGCTCTAAAAGCAGCCTGACGCTCTGCATGTTCTTGCCTTCTCAGTTCAGCATCTTTTAAAGATTCTAGCAACGATCTTAATCTTTTCGCTTGTCTTTGAAGATACTCTTGAAAGGCTGGACTTACGTTTGCGAGGCATTATGAAGTGAAAACCTATTTATAAAAAAACGTTAAAATACCTAAAGGAATTAAATTTCCTTTTAAATATTTTTTTTAAAAGCAAATCCAAAATATCTAAAAGGAATAAATATTCCTTTTAAATATTTTTTAAAATCAAAACAACAAAACCAATTCAAGACACAACACGAATCCCAAAACGATAGCCAAAAAAAATCGAATCAACTTAAACCAAATCACAAAACAAATCGCAGAAAACCGAAATCGAAAGCAGTAGTCAATATAAATATAACCAACGAAAAAAGAAGTAAGTGTATAGGTGCCGTATGCACTATCTATACTATTAATATTCCTTTGAAATATTGTTAAATAACCTAAAACAACGAAAACCAATTCACGATTCTAAATAAACAAAATCCAAAATCAAAGCCAGAGTCTAAATATGTATAAAGGAATACCAACCAAATCAACAAAACCGATCCAAGAAAATACACAAATCCGAAAATGAAAGCCAATATAAATCCATTCAACCTTAACCAAATCACAAAGCAAATAACAAACAACCGAAATCGAAAGCAGGTAGTCGAATAAGCTACGAAATAGAAACAATTTAAGCGTATAGGTACCGTATGCACTATAAGTTGACGCGCTCAACAGGTGGAGCAGTTATGTCAGAAACATTTCGTTACCGCGTTTTAAAACCTAGTAACGACATCTAGCGGAATCAATTTAAACTATGTTATAATATGGTATAATAAGAACTCTCAAAAAATATTTTTCTTATAATTTTGCACAATTTTTCTTATTGTAATACCGATTCATTCATAACCTCATATAAGAACTGTATTCATTTCCGTTCAATAAATATTACTAAGACTTATTAATAAGGCTTACTAAGAACTGTTTCTACCATTGTTAAGTAATAGTTAAGGTGAAAGTGACAGGTGGTGATAGTATTTCTGATCCATACTTATAATCACGCCTGTAACCCTTGCGGGGTAGGCAGAGCATCAACGGGTTACTTAATATCGTCTGCGAGGTTATCGCCTATTCTGTGAATTACGATGCACCAAAACGTTTGAAGAAAATCAGCTGGTGAATTTTACGTTTTTTATCGCTCTCTTCCCGGTCCTGCGTGAAAAAATACAGATCCATACATTTTTTTATCTTAATTTTGGTAAAAAGACATAATAATTCTGACCTTCTGTGTTCGTCCATCGTACCGTCGTCCGTCTTGTAGAATCACGGTGGCGCCACCTAGCTGAATTTAATTTTGCAACATATTCGACTTTCCCACGGGAATGATATGTTTTTCCGCTGAAAAAAGTAGCCTATGTCACTGAACAGCCACCGAACTATCCCCATACAAATAATCATGCCATGCCGACGCTCTGTTGCGACGTGAAAGAAGGACAAACAAACAAACAAACAAACAAACACACTTTCGCATTTATAATATTAGTATGGAAGTATGGATATTGTAGTAGTAATTCTGGCATAGCATTGATAAGCGTATTGTATTGATTTATTGTTACTAACTAATCCCCATTCTTTAGTTCATAAATTTCACGAACATACTAAATAGTATTATTAATATTAAATAAAGTAATAAAACATAAACATTTATTGAATATAAGTAAATAATACTAGTCTCACGGACTCCGATGTTTCTGAATCGATTTCTTTGCCAACGGCTACGGATGTTGTGCAGAAGGCAAGCGACGATAACCCTGCACCCGCCAAAGCGAGAAAACGTGCACGCAGGAAATGGGACTGAAGATATGAATATCTTTATTTTGTGCTCATACCTTACTATCACATCTATGGAAACAAAAAACGTTAGGTCATACCTTCCCCAACTTCATGCAAAATTTAAATAACTGAAAGCTACTCAACTGATATTTAAATGGAATTTGGAATAAATAAATGTAGGATTCTTCAATCAACTCGTATAGGCGAAGAGGAACAAAATTCATATACTCTACAAACAGGTGTAACCATTAAACCTCATTTTTGACATGAATTTACTCAGACCAGACAGATTCACCAAAAACATGTGAAAAAAACATTAGAAAAATAATTTAAATTACGCTTATATATAGAATAATTAATACATCCAAATGCGCGAAACACCATAAAAGCAGTAAACACATTCGCTATCCCAATTTTAACTTATTTATTCGGTATAATTCACTGGTCTAAAAGTAACTTAATAATGCTGCAACGTATCATCAATACATACACCAATGACTAAATACAGAAAACACCACCCTAGATCTTGTAGCGTACGACTCATATTACCTAAAATATGAAGGTGGAAGAGGTGTCATGTCCGCTTCATAGTGTTGTTGTTTAAAACGATGCCAAACTCATTCCTTTAAATCTCAAAGATCAAAGAAAACAAAAAATAAAAGTATTATCTCAGTACAGGATAAAATTAACATCTGATTGCAGAAGACGTTACATGTAAGACACCGTCGCGACTTTATAAACACAACCGTAGACTTGATAGCGTCTAACACGTGGCTCAAGTGCGTAGAACTCTTCCAGTAAAAGGTCACCGGTTCTCCGAGAACCAGAGACCCTTTTTACTGGAAATCTCAGGTATAATGATACCTGGTATTTTATGCCAGGTTGTGCTGTTTAAAGACTGCTGTTGCACACTTCTACGTTATGTACTGGCATTTTGAATGTTAAATGAAGCTATTTCGCGGACTGTCTTTGATTTTTATCGTGTCTGCATATCATTTGAAAGCAAACACCGCATTCTATGCGAGCTTTATGATCATTTTGCGTGTATCAAAGCGTTACGCGTTACGCCTTCCTAGCATTTCTCCCTCGTTTTCGTGATGTGTGTTAGGAAAGATGTTATTATCACCTAAAAGTGCTTGATTTGCAACTAAAACCAGTGTCCACGTAATGCGGTGCGAGCGAGCAAGTATTTATTCCCGGATTATTATACCTAAACACTTCCAGTTCACATTCAAGCGCGTCATCTTCCTATTACTGCTTTTTTTTATAGAATAAGGGTGACAAATGAGCACACAGTCCACCTGATGGTAAGTGGTTGCTGTGGCCCATAGACATCTACATCTATCTTCGTTTTCGAATTTAAATGCAGATGCGTTGTCAGCCGTGAGGACTAAGATAGAATGCCTCTTTTCGAGTAAAAAGGGTCTCCGGTTCTCTACACTCACCATACGAAACACAGCAGCATTATTCTGCTATTTTACGCTGGATTATATATTATTCGTTCTCAGTACCCCATTCATTCGCTCCTGAGCAATATTCAGTCTTCACATTCTGCAAGCCATCTAGCTTTACAAAGGTTCATCGCAGCACTATAATAATGCTTCCTGTTCCTTCAAGCTACTCTCTGTGCTACAGTGTTCGGCACGGCTCTGAGCCTTACTGCTCGCCTCTGCTTCACGGCACTCTCGCAGATTATTTGCCTTCTTCTCGACTCACCGCAAACTACAAGGCAATTCTCTGGCACACTTGCACATTCGTCGACATCTAGATTGCACCATCGACCTTCGGTCTGAGCAAGGGGCGATGTGGCGGCGCTGTCGTCGCGCCACAAGCGAAATATATCGAAGCCTAAATCGCGCTATCAAAGTTCCGAATTCAAAACTGTATATATACAATAGCTAAGAACTACCACTGGAGCGTTGGCCGCTCCCGTGCAGAACACCTTGCCCGGCGGAGATCTCCCATTTTCCTTCCACTTCATTACGGGAAGGACCACGCTCACAGAATTGTGAGAGCGTGGTCCTTCCCCGGTCGAGCCGACCCATTCGTGCTACAACTATACTATTAATATAGCTGCAGCATGGCTCTACCACGTAATATTATTGCGGCTTATTAGATCATTGCTCCGCAGGGACTGACGTGGAGTACTACGGACTACGGTGTAACACGCTTCTGTTGCGTCTGACTCGGCCAATTGCACCAAGGAGTATTACCGATAATATTTTTTAAAGAAAGGCTTTTTGTTCACATAAATTCTTCTTTATTATATTTTTCTCTATGTTCATGGTTCTATTAATTTGTATTCGGTGTTTATTTTGATGTTACGAGTACTTCATTGATTGTATACCAACACACCGCGGGATCAGTTAATGCCAAAATAAAATTTAATTGCTCCTTCAACTTTCTTTTATATAAAAAAAAAGTAATAAATCATTAACTTTAAAAATAACGAAACTTTGTATTCATTTTATTTATATCTTTCTTTGTCCAACTAGTAAACGTTGTTCCGGTTGAAAGAAAGAAATATTTTCTATAGAGAATGGCTTTGTTTTCATATTGTTGTTTGCTTCAGGAAATTGCATACATAGTTCATTTAAAATTTGTCTAGTTGTATTTAATATTTATTTTTTACCCATTTTTTTTACCTGCCATTATGATAAAGCCTTACAAAGCCTACGACTAGATGTAGGTTCTCTGTTTTATGTGTTTGCTAGCAGATTCGTAGACCAAATATCACCTCCAAAAAACAGTGGTTGCAAAAGCGCCTGCCAAGCGTAGCATCTACGACGAAATCTCTCCTATGAGGTAATCTACAGGGGAGGCCTATGTTCAGCAGTAGCCTTCTGTAGACTGTAATCATTCCCTAGATATTAATACATGTCTCACTTACGCTCATGCGCGCGGATAATGCCCCCGCGCTCATACCCACAGAGGCATTAAAATTGGGTTTGGGAAATGGTTGACCTCTTGGATCGGTCTGCCTTCTTGTAAAACGTTTTAAAATAGTTGTCTGGCTAACATATATAAAAATAGAGCTTCAGAATGTAAGTGAAATAGAGTAATTTTTTTGAGAGCTTTAAAACGTCTGCAAAGCGATACTGCCAACGGAAAGTGTCTGGGAGTGCTGATGACTGATTTTTAACGATATTATCTAACATTTCGTAAAAATCAGCTGGGAGAATTAACTTGAGGTGAGTAATATTTTTACATACCTTGATTACCTGATACCTGGAAAATGGCCCATTCGCCAAACTAGCAGGTAGGCATGTGATCATAACACATACGAGTACTAACACTACTCAGTCTTACACATTTCGTTCGTCAGAAAATAAGTGACGTCTGGTGGCCCTGGGATCTTGGACTATAAGCTACGAAATATATAAAAACAATGCTACAATTTTCATTTAATATTACGAACTGTCTTTGACTTTTGAACGATTGCGTGAGTTATTTACAGAGAGCCACTGCGGAGACAAATCCAAAGCAGCTGCTGAACTGTATCACGAAAGATATGTACCTCAATTTACGACGTAAATAAAATAATTAAAAGAAACTATTGGAAGGGCATTTAAAATCGCCACATTATTTTTTTTATATAGAAAATTAATACAATTGACTTCAATTAAGTTTATGTGATATATTAAATAAAAATATTTTACTCATTATAAAGAGCTTGACCAAATGCTGGATATCCTACACAGTGAAAACATTTGTATTATCAAGCAAAAATTAGCATAATTTACTTCAAATTATACTAATTTTCCGTTCAAATTATGCTGTATCAGTCAAATATTACTCAATCAATATGTTTACAGTTTAAGTCCTTGGGGTAGGACTTAGTTCAGCAACAATTTTGTGATAGGCTGTGGTGATGATAATATGTTAAAATTAACGAAGATGCCAATATTCATGAAATTTTAATCATAAAATCAGAAAATTTTGCCGACAACAAAAATAAAAATCTCAGCATTAAAAACAAAATTTCATAGAAGGCCACGATTCCACCCCGGATAAAGCAACAGGTAGGTCAAGGCCTTTGACGCCTGTTGTTTAGCCTCTCACAAAATCATTCGTTACTTTCATAAAAGTGGGTAAATGAAGCTTGTTATGTAAAATTCAAAACTTATTTTATTTAAGTTCATAAAATGAGTTATTCGTTATATTCATGAGATATCTTATAAATAGCTTTTAGATAATACCCCTGTAATTAATAAGGTTGTCCAGCAGCTTATATATAATATTAATATTTTAGTAGTAATTCTGGCATATTATTGATAAGCGTATTGTATTGATTTATTGTTACTAACTAATCCCTTCTTTAGTTCCTAAATTTCACGAACATACTAAATAGTATTATTGATATTAAATAAAGTAATAAAACATAAACATTTATTGAATATAAGTAAATAATACTAGTCTCACGGACTCCGATGTTTCTGAATCGATTTCTTTGCCAACGGCTACGGATGTTGTGCAGAAGGCAAGCGACGATAACCCTGCACCCGCCAAAGCGAGCAAACGGACGATAACCCTGCACGCAGGAAATGGGACTGAAGATATGAATATCTTTATTTTGTGCTCATACCTTACTATCACATCTATGGAAACAAAAACGTTAGGTCATACCTTCCCAACCTCATGCAAAATTTATATAACTGAAAGCTACTCAACTGATATTTAAATGGAATTTGGAATAAATAAATGTGGGATTCAATAAATTCGTATAGACAGAGGAACAAAATTCATATACTCTACAAACAGGTGTAACCATTAAACCTTATTTTTGACATGATTTACTCAGACCCGACAGATTCACCAAAACACGTGAAAAAACATTAGAAAATAATTTAAATTACGCTTAAATAGAATAATTAACACATCCAAATGCGCGAAACACCATAAAAGCAGTAAACACATTCGCTATCCCAATTTTAACTTATTTATTCGGTATAATTCACTGGTCTAAAAGTAACTTAATAATGCTGCAGCGTATCATCAATACATACACCAATGACTAAATACAGAAAACACCACCCTAGATCTTGTAGCGTACGACTCATATTACCTAAAATATGAAGGTGGAAGAGGTGTCATGTCCGCTTCATAGTGTTGTTGTTTAAAACAATGCCAAACTCGCGGCCACGAGCAGTCTCGAGCTGGACTCGCGGCAGCGAGCTGTCTCGCGCTGAACTCACGACAGTGAGCTGTCTCGCGCTGGACTCGCGGCAGCGAGCTGTCTCGCGCGGGACTCGCGGCAGCGAGCTGTCCAGGCTTCAATACTATAGGCATAGGCACCAAGTTTGCACACCCCTCAGCGACTGTTGACATAGGCACAAAGTTAGTGTATCACACAGACTTCAACACTGTAGGCATAGGCACCAAGTTCTCATATCCCTCAGTGGCTGTTGACATAGGTACATAGTTAGCGTATCACAGACTTCAAAACTGTAGGCATAAGCACCAATTTCGCATACCTCTCAGTGGCTGTTGACATACAAAGTTAGCGTTAATTAGTACCTGAAACCTTTTTCATATTGGATTTTACTCCAAGTAGTTTTAATGTAAAATTTTAACAACTACGTTAGATGCACAAGCGTGCACTCAAGTACATCCAACACTAATTTCACAAAATAGATGACTAAAGTAATTTAAGATTGGAATAGGTGTAAAAAGTTCCAGGTAAATAATCTGCTTTGCAAACCATAGAATTCCAGACTTCTAAAGTTCACCACACATTGTCATAAGAAACGGCAACTGTGTGACATGGCACTCACAAACCATTACATTGCAAGAAGAAAGTTACATGTAGAGGTGTAGGCCAGGCTGTGCGTCAGTAGCAGACGGCGACGCAAGCAGTGTGGCCGCTGCGCGGCGTTGCCCCGCCCGCGCTACTACTCTTAAAACGGCAAGCGCCTCATGATACAGTGGACACAGATAACACGCCATAGGCAGCCGCCATAAGGCAGACCGCACGTGGCCAAAACAACAGCACACGCCATAAGTAGCAGGAATAAGGCAACACGTGGTTATTAAAACAAACTAGCACACGCCATAGTTAGCTACCCTGAGGCAAGTGCACGTGGCTAAAAGAACACAACACAGGGAGTGCCGCACTCGCACAGGCAGTCGTCGTGCCGTACCAGCGCCGACGAGACGCTGCGCTGCACCTCGCACTCGATGCGTTAAACGGGAGCAGCAGGAGCACCCGAGTGTTCACAGGCATCGTCAGGATTGTAGTCATCGTGATCTGTGTGAAAAACAAATTTTTAATTACCAAGACAACATACACCGTTGCCTATTCTCGCATCCATCACGCATACGAGGCCCTCAAATAGACATACACTCTCATACCGCAGACTATAATAAAGAACTTCGCTTTCACAAGTATGCATACATCTCCATACGAAGTATCTCATACATACTCGTACTTGAACTTGCAAGTTCCCACGTTAAAGACGTGAACCAGGACAGTGCCTGCCAGGACAGCGCCTGATACATGTTGAGAAAACACGACTTCCGCGCATACAGCGCCCGCGCCCACAGCGCCCGCGCCCACAGCGCCCGCGCCCGCAGCGCCCGCGCCCGCAGCGCCCGCGTCCACAGCGCCCGCCAGGACAGCGCCCGCCAGGACAGCGCCTACGCAGCATACGCGTCCACCGGAACCAGGCCGCACTACAGCTGGACCCGGCAGTCCGCTCCAACCAGCAAGGCACACATTCGCCTCACACTCGCGCACATGTACACACACGTGCTACTGTAACACACAAAGGAAAACATATTAAAAAGATTCAGTCGGAACACACTTTCAAAAAATGCAGCACAACTTTCGGGACACCATTCGCCTTTCCAGGGCACCATACACTCCAGATAATAACTTCAGCTCGTACTGATCACTTGGTAACACTTTGGTAACTCGGTATGGACCCTTTTGTATCCCCTGTCGATTCAAAAGGTTGCTCAGGAAAACGCATTCGATTTTTCAACAAAATACCTGATCCAATGCTTGACTTGCCTTTACAAAATTTAAAATACAGAAATTATTAAATAAATGTTACTCATGTCCGGATCAAGTTTCCCAAGCGCTCGGCAGCCGCTCGAGCCATCCCGCCGCAAGGTCCGCCAAGACACAGCAGATAGCAGCGGCGTAGCCTCAAGCTTACCAAGGCTGGGCCACGCGCCTGACCATGTCCAATTAGCCGTCAACTATTTGGAGTAAACTGTAACACTCATCAACACATTAGAATACAAAAAGAACAGAATACAAAATTTTACCCTTGTTCCTAACAATATTGTTTATAAGCTGATAATAAAACACTTTAATGTTATGAGTCTTGTTGTAGTTTATCGAATACTAACACTTCAAACGAGTAAAAACATACAAATTCATTGTATTTTAGAAAAAAGTAGTATGTTTCTATATACCGGAAATCCGGGGTTAATAGATACGACATAGGGGTGAATAGAGAAAAAATGATAGGGTTGTCAGATTTGCTTTTGTTGACTACATCAAAAACTACATCAAAATTGTCATTATAAAAAATTATAAGTCAATAAATTTGATCATCAACAACGCCATCACCAACTCCCGAGAAAAGGAACAAGCCACCTGTGACGAGGCACAAGGCACCACCAGAGTCGCCATCGCCTACCATCACCCCGACCGGCATGATAATTGAGATGCAGGAGGTCGGGGAGCAGGATCCAGAAGGGGAAAGGAAAGGGAAATCCTCATGGATACCTTTGGCTGTGGGGTCAACCGGAAGGTTATGCCGAACTCCTACCGGCTAAAACCCCACGGTGGTCTCCATGAGCGTGTACGACGGGTGCCGAGATTTTCGTTCGGAACACAACCGGGGCCCCTCTCTCGCTTTGGTTTTTTGGAAGCACGTCCCAGGGGCAGTACTTATTGCCCCCAGCAACCTCGCAGTGCGATCACGATGTCTCGGGACCACTTCCGAGCCATCGTGCTACTCGGGGGTTACGTTACTAGTTATTCGAGGCTCCCGCTCCAAACGCCTGCAACCCCAGAGGCCTCGTTTCTGGTAGGGCAAAACCATCGTCAAGGGGAGGGCCGTAACGAACGCCTTGATAGCGTCGTCTCCAAGTGGGATCTGTCCTCTTCCGATCCCGCTCATCAGCCTCCTTCTGGACCATTACGGACTCACAGAAGGTGGCTACGGCCCTCCACGCCGAGTCCCCGCTCAGCATCGCCGACACGACTGCTGGCAGGGAGAGGTACCGACCGACCCGTTTCGCCGGGAGTGTCGGCTCCCGTTCCCACGCTGGACATACCGCTAGCGTATAGGCCGCGGAGTCCTTGTCCTGTCCACCGCAGTGGAAGTAGTTCGCCGTCGCTTCGCATCCGATCTTACAGAGATAATCACTGAAGCACCCGTGCCCGGTAATTATCTGTGTAAGTCTGTAGGTGAGTCTTCCTACTCGTCGCTGCATCCAGGCTTCGAAAACCGGCAGGATTGGGCCAATAATGCGTTTGCGGGCATAGCACTCCTCGTTGACTCGTGTTCGCCATATCGCCAAAGCGTTCTGTCGCTCCTGCCGTTTTATAAACTCGAGCGCCTCATCTGGCTCACTCACTAGAATATTACGCCAGTATATTCTAAGTCTATGGATTTGACCTCTTCTGGGAGTCTTAAGTGTTTTTTTTTTGTTGTAAAGGAATCCATGCTCATGCTGCCTTGTCGGAGGTGTATTTTGTTTCCAATATTAAGAGTATAAAAGTGGTATTGACTTTAAGATTTAATGTTTAATATACATATATATACTCGCAAATGTGTGTGTTCTAATGTTTTAACCACACAACATAATTCTATTTGATGTCTGTGTCGGTAATTTCAGTCATTTCTTATCATTGAGTACCATGTGTTATATGTATATTTTTTTTCTTTATTCAATCAAATATGATCTGAATCACCTATGTGTAGTATTTAATTTTTTATATATTTTCTGCATTATTATCTATTCTGTTAATGCTGGTAGGTAATATTTGTAATTAAAAGTAAATCTTTGTAGTTGATAATTTTTATCTGTTTATAGTTATTAGTATTTTTTTTATAGTTTATAGTTATTTGTATTTTTTTCTTGTTGTAAAAGATAACATGTCTTTTGGTGAAAGTGATCATAATCAAAGCTCCTCTTCTTTCATTTCAACATCCGATGTACTAAGTAATGACGACAGCATTCCTCCATTAAAAGATACTCTTGACTCCCATTTTTCTCAAGCTCTAAAAAACTTCAATATAGTTCACATAAATTATTCCGGCTCTGTGTCCGGTCCCTCCTTGATTTGGTTATAGTTACTTCTCTCGACCATGTTGATAAATTTGGTCAATGTGTTGCCAACGCCTTTTCCTATCATAACCTCCTGTTTCTATGTTATAAAATAAGACCACCGAAAGCCAAATCAAGGATACTTCTGCAGCGTAATTTTGAGGAAATGGATTTGGAAAAGCTACAAAAAGACGCTGCTAATATGGACTGGAGTGTTATAACAAAGACTTGCTCTAATGACGAACAAGTAGCATTGTTTAATTCATTTCTTGTTCAACTCTATGATACACATGCTCCTGTCTGTCCAGTGCGAATACGTCATCCTCCAGCCTCGTGGTTGACTGAAGATCTTAAAAGATTGATAGGTAGGAAGAATAACGCAAAGTCGAGTTATAAAAAAAAAAGGAATAGCGGGGCCGCCGGGGACTGGGGGCCATCTCTTCGTAACTTTATTCATTCATGGGGGGTATATTACCGTAGTTGCCACGCTTGGCGAGCGGGTTGGCATCCGCAGTTTTTTTATTGTTATTTGCTGTTTTCAGAAAGATGCTGCTGCCCATCTTCTGCCTCAGTTTCCCTCTGTCGCCTCTTACGATATCCACGGGAAGATATGGGGTAGTGGGTATTCTTACCCGCCACTACACGGGAAAACACGTTCATGCCCTATAATAAATAACGTCGATTTAAATCCGCTTAATCAGCATTCTTCTTCTGTTTCTTGCTTGGATAATATGGCGAAATCAACAACAGTTACTCAACTTTCATCGTTTCCCACTCCTGACTTTTCCCCATTTGTGTTTAGCCAATTTGCAAATTGTGATGTTAGGAAACACATTCTCTCTATCCATTCTGACGCTGTCAGAAGTGATGACGTCAGTCGTAAAATGATCATTCCCTTGTTAGATTTTTTAACACCTATTATAACCTTTATCTTAAACTTTTCCATATCCTCATCTTTTTTCCCTAACCAATGGAAGGACGCCCAAATCGTACCTATACCCAAAAAAGCAAATCCTTTAAGTTTTTCTGAATATTATCCTATTTCGATTCTTCCTTTCCTTTCCAAAGTCTAAGAACGCCTTGTGCAACAACAAATTAATTCCTTTTGTTTAAGAAATAGCATCCTCAACCCTCTCCAATCTGGCTTTAGATCTGGTCATAGTACGACTACGGCGTTATTGAAAATCACGGACTACATTCGCCACGGTATGGAAAATCATCAAGTCACATTATTGGTGTTGCTGGATTTCAGCAATGCCATCAATACTGTTGATCATGACATCCTGTTAGGGATTCTGCGTTCTCTTAACATATCTTCAACTGCAATTTCCTGGTTTCGTAGTTATTTGTATGAGCGCCGACAACGTATTCGTGTCCAAGATAGACTTTCTTCGTGGCTTGATACAGTAACTGGCGTTCCACAAGGTGGCGTCTTATCTCCTCTTTTATTCGCAATCTTTATTAATACGATTACATCCCAAATATCTTCTCTCTACCACTTGTATGCAGATGATCTCCAAATATACTTACAAACAACTATTGAAGATCTTCTCAAAGCAGTGGAATGTATCAATAAGGATCTAACATGTATTCTCGACTGGAGTCGTTCTTATGGGTTAACGGTGAACCCTTTAAAATCCCACGCCATAATTATTGGGAGTTCAAGAATGATTTGGAAAATAAAAAATGTCAACTTCAACCCGTTATATTTAATGGAGTTCCTATCCTTTATAATGACGTTGTCAAAGATTTAGGTATCCTTTTGGATTCCAATCTTTCTTGGGCTCCCAAAATTAATGCAGTGAGCCGTAAAATGTTTGCAGCATATGCTTCACTCCGGAGGCTTAACTACTTTTTATCCATTGCCACCAAAATTACGCTTGCACAATCTTTACTACTCCCTATCCTCGACTATGCTGAAATTTGTTACCTTGATATCACCGAGGAGCAACTTAACAAACTTGAGCGATTCCAAAATCTCTGTATACGGTTCATATTTGGGCTTCGCAAATATGACCATGTCTCAGAATACCGCACTAAGCTCAAGTGGCTCCCAATCCGTCCTCGTCGGAATACTCATATACTTTCTGCTCTCTACTACGTCTTGTTTAATATGTCAAGTCCTTCCTATCTAAAAGAACGTTTTAAATTACTCAGCTCCTGTCATAATTTTTCCTTACGATCCAAAGAAAATCTTTCCCTCCAATGTCCTGTGCACTCTTCGACTTATTATGATAAATCATTTTCTGTTCTTGGAGTAAGACTTTGTAACTCCTTACCCCAGTCAATTAAAAGTGCTCGATCCTTAAATGTGCTCCGTGACAATAACTCCCCCAGGAAAGAAGCTATTTGACGACGCCGAAGATTGGGGATACGAGATGCTGGGCTCAGACGAGCCCACTCACATCCCCACCAAACCCGAACACCAGCCCGATGTCCTCGACATTTACACACTGTCTCTACAGGGCGCCGAAGAGAGGAACTTCCACACAACCTACAACCTCGACTCTCCGAGAAACGGACACTACGGAAGCTCTGGGCACGAACACGATGCCCACTTGTGAAGAGGAAGCTTAATACCCTAACGGAAGAACTGTCGAAAGCAATAAGATCGCATAGAAGGGAAGAATAGGAGAGGCGAGTCGACAAAGCATCGGAGACACCCACTTTCGTTTATTTAACGTTTCGATGCAAACATTATAATCAAATGTCGTTAAAACTGCCTTTAAATCACTGGATGATGTGTCTATGGATTAGTTTATGTCATGTAGATCGGAGTGCTTTTGTTGGATTACCGTTTGTAACAAATTTTTATATTATAATAGCGCTTCCTCGAATGTCCTTTTTGGTTGATATTTTGACACAAGTAGGAATGAGATTATGGTCTCGGCATCTCTTCAAGAAATTTAAGGCTGTTAGATATCTTGCGCGCTTGGTCATGAGATCTTCTAATCGATAATGATTCGCACCACCATCCTTCACAGTTAGCTACCGTGGGTAAATCTTTGTTTCAGAGAGCACGAGGGATCTGTGACAGTAAACACCTGGCCGCCGAGCTCCAACACGTCAAGCAAGTTTTGCACGACAATAAGCTTCGGGTCCCGTGACTACGTCACAGTGAACGAGTGAAGCCGGCCACAGTCGAGCGAGTGCCTGCTGTACTGCCATATGTCAGAGATGTCACTGACAAGATTGGCTACATCTTGAAGCGTGCTTCCATTAATACTTCAAGACGCCGAAAAAGATTAGATGGTTTTTACCATCAGTCAAGTGTAATGTTCCTCTTCAAAATGCAGGAGTTTACAAGTTTGATTGTGAATGTGGTCTCTCTTATATAGGACAAACCAAAAGATTAATAAAAACCCGCGTTAAAGAACACATAGCTGATGTGAAGAATAAACGCTCCGGGAAGTCTGCAGTCTGTGAACACGTATAAAATCGCCCCCGTCACTACATTAGATTTGATAGACCACAAATCCTCGCTAAAGAACACCGATTCCTTCCATGGATGATTCGCGAGGCTATTGAAATTAAAAAAAACATCCTAATTTCAATAGAGAAGATGGATGAGTGCTGCCATCTGCTTAATATCCATTAATTAATAAAATTAAATCCAAACCCATGTATACCACTGCTAGACTTCAAGATACTGTAAGCTCATTGTGCGTAGATGGAACCAAAAATTTATATTCAAAAAACTGAAGGTAGCCGGGCTAACTATGACATCGGGACGTCAAACACCTCAGTCCCCTCCGTGACCATGGGTGCTGTAAAGCACCCGAAACGTTGGGAATCAAAAAGTTAAAATTAAACGCAATATAATCCGTAAAAATTAGTTTCATTTAACAAGGGGAGTGCCTTGAAACTGAGGAGATACGACAAATGGGTCCTTTATAGCGGTAAAGCCGCAAACTTGTGTCTTCTGAGGATTAAACTGGACTATATTTAGTCACCCCCAATCCGAGACTTTGTTCAGCAAAGACTCGACTTCAATAGAGAAAACATCCTAATTTCAATAGAGAAGATGGCTGGGTGCTATCTGCTTGAGATCCTATAATTAATAAAATTAAATCCCAACCCAAGTATACCACTGCAAGACTTCAAGATACTGTAAGTTCATACTGCGTAGATTGGAACAAAAATTAATAATTTCAATCTGGAGGTAGCTGTGGTTAACTATGACATTGGGGCGTCAAACACCTCAGTCTCCTCGTGACCATGGGTGCTGTAAAGTGCTCGAAACGTCGGGAATATAAAATAAATTAATATACGCGATAAAATCCGTAAAAACTATTGTTATTAAAATGTGTAGTGTTCGCGTAAATATAAGAAATAATTATAACGCCATCTTTTGTAAATTTGACATGAAAGATCTCTTTTTGCAGCAATAAATTGACCAGTTTCGCATTTTTGTAAGACATTGGTTCAGCTGCGCAACTAGATTTAGTCTAGTGAGCAGTGCGGCTGCAATTAGTTTTATTGGACCGCGTAGACTTATACTTTGGCAGAAGGGAACGGCTGCGTGTGGCTACTCACCTCCAATCCGCCGTTGGCCGTGTTGCGCTATGATCCTGTCATATCAGTTTCCCGCCGAGTAGACATTTTATTGAAAGATCGAAATAATTTGGTTTTGAAAATTGAATTACGAACGCAATAATTATTGATATCAGCCACAGTACTGCAGTCTTCTAGACATTGTGAGCGATTTTTTTTTCGAGTTGAAAGTTTTCGATCTTTTAATTAGAGTAAAAGACCGAAAACACAATTAAAAAATTAAAAGAGGGATGGAATGTTGAATTTATAATTTGAGACTTCTAAAAAAAATTTTTTTTCATAGGATAAGGGTGACAAGCGAGCACACAGTCCACTTGACGGTAAATGGTTGCTGTGGCCCATAGACATCTACATCTATCCTCGTTTGTGAATCAAAATGCAGATGCGTTGTCAGCCGTGAGGACTAAGATGGAATGCCTCTTTTCCAGTAAAAAGGGTATCCGGTTCTCTACACTCACCATACGAAACACAGCAGCATTAAGCTGCTATTTTACGCTGGTACTCTGTGAGATCGTGGACTTCCCCGGTCGAGCCGACCCATTCGTGCTACAACTATACAATTAATATAGCTGCAGCATGGCTTCATCACTTTGAAAATGCTATTCTATTGAAAAGTTTAAAAACCGCTTGATTTAACTACCTCATTCAATTAAATATGCGACTGTTTGTATTTTAAAAACTGATTGAAAATGAGAATTAGACCCTTATTTAATATATTTGCCTAGAACATGTAACTTCTAATAAAGCATTCTCACTTTTAATTGGCATTGCTCGGAACAACGGCTTCTTTTTTCTTAGCTCAAGCTGTGTCACCCCATTTTATCCCATTGGTATCACACGAGGCAACTATGACAAATATTATAAAAATATCATGGCCTCCAATAGACGACCACATAACCATCATATATAGCAGGCTTGATATGTCTGGTACTGCGATGGCGTTTGCCAAACGTGGTAATTACGTCAAATCTCCCCACAAGGAGAGACTAAGAAATAATTACGGGCTATAGACGGCTTGGTAGCGCAGTGATTAAGGGTAAGGGTCTTGCGACTCTCGCAAGCATCAATTATATTAATTTGAAGTATTTGAATGCCCTAGACATGAATGCGCATCATTAAGGTACAGGTATGTTACCTATAATGACCTGAAATATAAAAATTATGTGTCTAAGGTTTTTTTTTAACTAGAACAATTTTAACTAGAATATTATGCCTATTAAAAGATATATTATATAATATTAAGTTGTTAGTTGTTAATTTGTTGTATAATTCTATTCAAATATAATTTTTAAAATTATATATAAAATATAATTTCATTGGGGGGGTTATACAGTTATGACCTATGGAACTGAGACGTGGTCCTTCACTCCTGGCCTGATGAAGAAGCTCAAGGTCGCTCAGCGAGCTATGGAGAGGGCTATGCTCGGAGTTTCTCTGCGTGATAAACTTAGAAATGAGGGTATCCGCAGTAGAACCAGAGTGACCGACATAGCCCAACGGATTAGTAAGATGAAGTGGCAATGGGCCGGCCATATAGCTCGAAGAACCGACAAGCGATGGGGAAAGAGGGTTCTCGAGTGGCGGCCTCATACCGGCGGACGAAGTGTAGGGCGTTCCCCCACTAGATGGAGTGACGACCTGGTAAGACATGCGGAAAGTCGATGGATGCAGGTGGCTCAGGACCGTGCTTTGTGGCATTCCTTGGGGAAGACCTATGTTCAGCAGTGGACTTGTGAAGGGCTGTAATGATGATGATGATGATAATTTTTATTATTTATTGTACATTACACCTACGTCAAATTCTCACCATTCCATAGGTTGACAAGTAGAGCATGCCTCATGGCTTTAAGTCCGCCCTTTGTGTTGTTTTGTTATAAGAAACGCAATAAATAATTAATAAATATTAGGGAAATGGCTTTGATGAATTAAGTATTAATAACCCTTTCGCTGTCCCGGGTACTACATATGTTCATTGCTATTGTCTTATTATTGAGTCTGGAAATCGGGCAGTGTTAATAAATGCTGTACTGTAGTTGAAAATTACTAAGGAAAACAAAAGCAGCTCGGCATTCGTTGGTGTTATAATCCCTTTCATTGACAACGAGTAAATGACTAAGTTTCAATATGGTTGTTTAAATTTTTAAAACTTGCTTACACAAAATTAGCTTTTATTAAAAAGTAGAAGCCGATTTTAATCAACTAAAAAGAATAAAATAATATCACATCCTGAAATCGGTGCTAAGACACATTGTATAGAAGAATGAAAAAACTGACTGAAAAGTTTTTTAGTTGTTTGAAGTCAGCTTTTACATTTTATAAAAAAGTTAGTTTTGTACCTTTTTCAGTGCACTATGGAATATGAAAATCACAATGTCGTCTAAATAGCCCCATTTAAAAACTTCATCCCCTATTTAGCTACCCGTAGGGATGAAAGATTTTCTCTCAATTTGTACGTGACCAACACCTGGTTTATTAAATAAGTTAAATAACTATGTAATAAAAAAGCATTATCAAAATCGGCTAAGAATTGTCGTAGATATCCCGTAACATAAGAGTACATACAAAAAAAAGAGAAAGAAAAACAAACAGCGGAATTAAGAACCTCCACCTTTTTTGAAGTCGGATAATAATAGTACTGATAGCCAATCTGCCTGCTAAACGTGAAAATAATTGCAAAACCTCAATAAAGAAAAAAAAATAGTCATTGCATCATGGCTGTGTGCCAGCAGAGCAATGTATGTAAAAGGGATATCAAGATATAGTATAATATTAAATTACGATTGAAAACAAAATGACTGCAGTGATCTAATTAAGGATCGTATTTTAGAAACGATCTTGACGCGCCAGAATTGAAACTTCTTGAAATAGATATATGCTTGGAAAAAAATATGCGCTTACATAAATTACTCAATTAAATTATTTATCGAATGGATTTTAAAACAAGAGAAACACTTTGACGTTCAATTTTTCGTTTATTTAAGCGATAACCATATGACATTTTTAATTTTCAATAATATGAAAGGCATGTTATTGAATAAGATTTCTTATCGGTAAAATTTTCATTTACCACTGAACATAGACCTCCTCCATAGATTGCCTCATAGGAATCCTCATATTTGCCATAGTTGTCACAAGCGGATTGGCAACCGCAGTTTGTTATTTTTAGTCGTTATTAGGAAGACGCTGCTGCACATCTCCTGATTTCTTTCCCTCTGTTACCTCTTACACCACCCACGGGATTATATGAAGTTACTTGGAATTTTTACTTTAAAAATATATAAAATAAACTCGTGTACCATATGGCCAAAAGTTACTTATGAACATGCAAGCTATACATTTTTACATATATTATATACATATTATAATTAATAAATTGATTTATAACACAAACACCACGTAATGAACTGAAATGAAAATGTCAACATAAAAATTCCGTGTTAAATATAAAATGAAATGGAAAAATACACATTTCAACAAGTTATTCATAAATTTATATTGTTTGCTAACGGTACTCGACTGAATGTGAATTTGTATTCTTCGAAAAACACATTTTTAACCTTAATTTTTCAAATCGACGTGGGACCTATGGGGATTTTTTATATTTCATTTTCAAACCGTTACTTAAAAAATATAATAATTTTTACCTCTATACATATTATTTCGATGTTGAATAACTATTTTCACTGGATTTCGCGCGCAGCACAGCAGACATCTCAGATCTGGCATAAACCATATAAGGTTATACCGCTATCTATCATAGGTCATGAGATTTTTCTGGCATTTTGCATCTTAAGACACTCACTTAAGAGTATATTATGAAAAGACGTACAATTTCGAGATTTACTAAATCTGAATGAATTTGGTTCACCTGAGCTTGGATAAACCAAGCGTACTAAATTAAGTAAATAAATATGCAAAAACAGTAAGAATCGTAACGGTTTATGAGCAGGGACAACGAATTTCACCTGATTTATATCTTGTATTTCATATGTTTTAAATAGGTAATTTGCTTCGTAACTTGAGTAAAAAAATTGAACAATGGTTATCGCCTTCTTGAAGAGATAAACTGTTATAAAACGTTGTCTTCATCAGCCAGTGAAAGTTCACTGCTGCTCATAGGCCTCTCCAGTTATAGGGAAGAATTTCCTTAATCGCCACGCTTGGCAAGCGAATTGGTACCAAACGTTTCGCACCTTTGAAGCTTATTCCCATCGCCGATATGAGTATTTTATATCTGGGGTAAACAACATATACCACCAAGCCTTAAGATATCTCTGGAATTTCCCACAGTCACCTTTTATGATACTTACGGGACGCAATGGGGTGATGGATTTTCTTACGCCGGCACCACATGCAAAGTTATTTTAATCGCCACAGAGAGCATTTGAATCTTCAAGAGAAATTCTCTTGTCACGCAGTTTTCATGACTTAATAAAATTGAGATGTTTAAAATCTATTTCTTTAATATCAGGAAATTAAATTTCGTTTGTCAAATGCCATTTTTCTTTAAATCTACTCACGTTTAGAAAGGTTCTTCCCTCTTCCTCTGTCGCGAGAAGAAACGGTGATAGAAATCCCGCAGGCATTCTCTTTTTGTCTTTTTTTAAAGTCAAAATAACAATAGCCTAGTGCATACAGAATGGAAACAATAACTGACTCATCGATAACTGAAGCATGTTATATGATGTACTAACAAAAGACGTAAAAATCTGGCGCTTACCAGTGCATAGCGAACCCGAGCAGACGAGCCCCCAAAAGTAGCTCATGTTCACACATATGACGTATGTAGTAGCTATTACCCTCCTCAACCACATTTAAGGAAGTGGAGACCAACACGATGCTACCGCAAGCAGAGACTTTAAAGCGAGCATGCCAAGCTCACCATAATGTCATGCCAATGCGTACAAGCATAGCGGGGCCGAGGATGGGTTATGTCGGACTCGCATCGCATCCACTAGTGCCAGCCTCTCCTCGGGAGAGGATAGCCCCTCAACCTCTTTAACGTTCTGGCACTTGTCCAACCGTTTCGTGGCGTATTAACCAGATGTTATAACCTTTGGGCTCTGCTGTCTTCTTAGCTAATATTAAAATGCTTCAAAAATATTTTTGTTTATTTATATTTTACTTACTACGGCTTAAAGTCAGTGATTTACTACAACCCCACCTATAAATGTATTTAATATATAAAAAAAATGCATTGATAAATGTTTCCTAACAAACAAATATCACATAAGCCAGCAAAATAAAGTATTTGTCTGGTGTAAAAATTAAAGGACTAAACATAATACTTTCATTTTTCTGTATGTTCTACTCTTACAAAATTCATAAAAACATTTCTCTTTTAAAAACTTTGCGGAAAAATGCCCGAGTTTTCTTTGCTTTGAAAAGTAAATAGTTTAGGCCTCCAAATTGGATCTTTGTTGTTGAAGCACATTTAGAATTTTCTTGTCTTTTTTCTTTTTATTTAAATCATGGAGAGGTTAAAATATAGCAAATATAATGGGAAATTTATGTATAAATGGTGTAAAAGTTTCTGTTACGTCGATTAATATATTAGATTGCGTTTTGCAAACTGAGTAATATAGAGGTTATTATGTATGACATTTGTGTAAGGACACGGAACGAAGTTCACTGCACAGTAGGTATGTTTATTATACATACCAACAAATATACATACATACATTGATACATAATCGCTTTAGTAGGAATCTATTGACGAATTATGCCAATCAGGTTTTGACGGTCTAGTTTGTAATAACAAGTAAACTAAGAAAAACACCCGACCAAAAGCCGGAATTTAACATGTATACAAGAAGGACCAAAGAGGATTGGCAAATGGTAGAACGAAAACAATCGAAGCTCAACGCGTGATCCCTTAATCCATCTCGCGAATCTAATGAAAGTCGTACATAATGTATAAAGTTTGGTATTTTGGGTCCAGTTTTTTGTTTAGCAAACAATACAGAATCAAATGTAGTAAAGTTAGTAAAGTAAGTTACAGCCCCCTCAGTTGAGCAAAGGTCCCCTCTCATTTCTAAGTTAGGGAGCAATTTGTCCACCGTGCTGCACCAGTGTGTGTTGATGGACTCCTAATTTTTTTCTTCTCCTTTTTTATCAGCCTATAGAAGTTTTCATCAGGACATGGGTCATCTGGAAGAAGGAATTTGCCTTTAGTGTAATAATAATAACTTAAACATGCAAATTTCTAAATGAAGTTTTCCTTGACTGACAAACACTTGGAAAGACGACGCTTAAAATTACAATTAACAATTGTATTGTTATCTGCGGATGGACACGTAGTTACTCGCGTACTGCGAAATTAGCAAATTTCGAGTGAGCTCTTAATGCCGTCTGTACCAACCCGTATATATTATGTACATACTACATAAATGTACACAATGCACAGTACCCTTTACGAATCTCCTACGTATACGCGTGCATCTCTCTCTCTCTCTCTCTCTCTCTGTGTGCGTACGTATACGCGTGCAAACGTGCAAACTTGCGCAAAAATGGGCGTGTGGGTCTGCTCACTCCTGCCCGTATTCAAAAAATTCAAAAACGTCCAAGCAATCAGAGATAAATATTTCAAAACCCACAGCAATAGAGCTATATAGAACAATAGAACTAGACGAGAAATGAGAACGCAGTCTTCAACTGCTACGTCCTCACACAGTTTACTGAACAGACAGATCCCTTAAATATATGCAGCGGCACTTCATCATCATCATCATTATAGCCATTCACAAGTCTACCGCTGAATATAAGCCTCTCCCAATGAAATATAAATAAAAAGTAATTTTGACATAACCCTTAGTATCAATCGTTTGTAAATGTGTATGTTATGATCCTATAGTTATGATAAATCATAGCCAGAAACTTAATAACGTATCTAAACAAACAGCTGCTGCTTGCTTTGCTAGGTTCAGCTTAACTAATTAAAGTAATTTATAAAAACTAAATGTTAAATACCAGTGAAGTTAAAAATGCAGATTAAATAACACGTTTTATGGAACACAGTATATTTTATTATTCATTAATTACAGCCTATCAAAAGTCTACTTCTGAACATAGATCTTCCCTATAGATAGCCTCATAAAAGGATTTTGTCATAGCTACCACGCTTGGCGACAAAGGTTTTTTTTACAAGTGATAATCGAACTCGTAGTCCAGCTTATGGTAAAGCTACTGCAGCAAACTTTAAATAAGGCTAAAGATTCATTGCCTCCTCTGAAGACTAAGATAGAAAGCCTTAAACTTAGTAATTGTACTATTTGGCAGCAGAAATAGGGAAGAGAGATTTTTTATAGAATGTTATAATAGAGACAAACGAGCACACAGTCCACCTGATGGTAAGTGGTTGCTGTGGCCCATAGACATCTACATCTATCTTCGATTACGAATCAAAATGCAGATGCGTTGTCACCCGTGAGGACTAAGATGGAATGCCTCGTTTCCAGTAAAAAAGGGTCTCTGGTTCTCTACACTCACCATACGAAACGCAGCAGCGTTATGCTGCTATTTTACTCTGGTATTCTGTGAGAGCATGGTCCTTCCCCGGTCAAGCCAACCCATTCGTGCTACAACTAAAATATAGCTGCACTATGATTCTACCACGTCAGATATGGTGATACTTACACAGACGAACTTTTCCAATCAAATAATTTATTTGCAATCCAAGTGTACATAATTGGTATTAAATTAAAAATGTGCTTACAACTTAGACGCCCTTTTCAGGCACTGCAAATTTGGCAAGAACACTGCTTATATTTTTATATAAAATATACTTAGAAGCTAGACAAATATAAAAATACATAATAGTGCTAGTTTTTGTTATCTAAATACTCCAATGAGTAGAAGGGATTTTGTTTTAAATATTTACTGAGGTTTGATTGAAATTTGGTTAATTCTGGTTACTTCTAGGAAGAAAAAAAGTACTGCCACCTAGTAGTGATGGATTATGCTACCACCACACGGCGATACTCTTATATAATATTTTAATAGCAATTCCTAGTTTGTAATCACTATAAATTTAAGCAATACCCAGAAACAGAAACTTTTTAATTCAACATAGATTATGAATAATACTTATTGAAAGTCACTCTTTTGTTTAATTACCATTGGTTCGAAAAAAAACCTCTGTCCTCGGAAAAACCAGCAAGAAAACCTGCGGGACTATTTTTTAGTACTAATTGAATGAGTTATGAAAGAAACTGATGGAAAAATTTGGGATGCACAAGCGGGATTTAGAAAGGGAATGGGGTGTACGGATTCCATTCAATGCGCATAATCTCGGAGAAGTTTTTGGCCAAAGACCAAAAAGTTTTTTGTACGTTCGATGACTTGGAGAAAGCTTATGATAGAATGGACAGTGATGTGTTATGGCAAACACTGAACTCATTTGGGTTGAGCGCTGGGTTGATACAGGCATTAATGTCCCTTTATAGGGACTCTAGTGCTTATGTCAGGATCAACGGGGCCTACTCGGACTGGTTTGATATCCATAAAGGTATCAGACAGGGCTGTGTGGCTTCCCGTGGCTGTTCAACCTATTTATGGACAGATGTTAGGAAAAATTTAAAGTTGAAGAATGCGGGTTAAGAATGGGTGGGTTAACCGTCAAATGCCTTTTGTACGCCGATGATCAAGCCATATTAGAGTTGCAAATTCATTCTATCTTAGTCTTCAGGTGTCCATGGACTGCAATAGCCACTTACCATCTGGTGGACTACAAATGATTTTTTGGTTTTTCACTTTAGTTTTATTTTTAAAAAAACTAGGTGTTTCCCGAGACTTCGTCCGCGTGGAATTTATTAGGATTGGATTTCATGGGTTTTAAGTTTTTTTTTGCGCGGATTTCTAAATGTGTTTCTAAAATAAAAGTAGACTAGTTACTCCGTATAACATCAGCTGTCTGTCAGTGAAAGTCCCGTCAAAATCGGCCCAGACATTTCGGAGATTAGCTGGAGCAAATAAAAGACAGATAGATAGAGAAAAAATTTAAAAATTGTGTTTTTGTTATAAGTACCGTATATACTTTCATATGCATTTAGTAAAAAGCTGTTTTTTTGACATTACAAACAGACACTTCAATTTTATTTATTTGTAAAGATATTGATATCTACAATATTCTAAAAATAATAATAATTTTAATCCAGAGGTACAAATAGATTAATACTATACGATAACGAAAATTTAAAGATTTATATACAATTATTAACATCTTTTCATATAGTTTTCAAGTAATATTAATTGGTTCATGTCATGATAATATTATGTAGTTTGTTGCTTTGTGCCTTTGAAATCGCTCAGTCTATTTGAATGTCGGACTGAATTAATTCTATGAATTGCCTTAGGGAGAAGGAACCGGAATGACAGTTATTAATCTAGATAGCAGTTTGGGGACGTTTACCTAATAGTGAATATTCAGACTGTAATAAAACACCACGAAGTTTCATAAAATAAACATCAAATCAAAGCTACAAAAATGAACAGTAGAAATTTCTGAAAAATTACCGATCATCAAAATGTCGATTTGATTTGACATTATTATAATACAACAATTATTTTAGAAAATATTGTTAGATAAATATTGATTTTTGTTTAAAGATTTTAGGAGTTCTTCTTCATAAGTTACAAATTACCTAATGTTAAAAAAAGACAAATGTTTAATAGATTTTAGCCATGAATGATTTAATGCCATCTTTTATTTAAAAAAAAAAACGTATTGTAACTCAATTAAAAAACTGTTCTAACACGGTATCCCAACTAGCACAGATTGCAGAGTGTCTTTTGATTGACCTATTGATTGATTGTAGTTCATTTTGTTTGGTTCAATCAGTTACAGGAGTAACGGAGAAAATAGTACGGTGGCGGTGCGAAAGAACAACGTTATTTAGGAACGTAGTTAGTCATCGTGACTTTTAGGCTGATAACGGTGACTTTTTCACCGTGATGTTATTTATCACTCATATCTAGAGGCGACAGAGGGAAATAAATCAGATGGGCAGCAGCGTTATAACTGCAGCGTTAATAACGACTAAAAATAAAAAACTGTGGTTGCCAACCCGCTTGCCAAGCGTGGCAACTATGACAAATATACCCTCTATGAGGCAATATATAGGGGAGGCCTATGTTCAGCGGGGGTTTTTATAGCCTGTAACGGTGTTTGTTATAATAGTGATAAGAAAAAAATGTGGGAGGAAAAAAGACTTTTTTTTATAAATTTAAGCTTGGTGGAACGCGGATGCTCCGTGCGATGTTTAGGGCAGCGTTTCAAAGGTGGGTGATATTTGTGGCAGTAAAATTTTGTGCTCCCCTTTATTTCCATGGCCCATGGCCGGAAGGAAACTGTAAGGAGAGGGAGGGGCTAATTTTATTATTTGAAAAAATATTTTTGTGTGTAAAAAAGTCATCAAATATCAACATCAAACAATTTATTAAACAAAAGTTGCGTAAACAAGTTCAATGGTTAAAACAGTAATAAATAACAAAACCAAACAAGTTTACTGAAATGAAAAACAATAAAAATATTATATGTCACTTCTACAACTAAGCCAAATCTAACGAATCCCCATAACTATGTTAAATTCAAATAACTACTATGAAGAAAGAAACAAGGACATAGAAACACTCGATTTTCATAAAGAAAAGAAATATATAATATAATTTATTTATTTAATTTATTTATTTGATATATTTGATTAAAACATGGACAGTTAAGGATGGTACAATTTTTAAAGCACGACATGTTTTGCTATGTGATTGTAAATAGCATGCAAATTTACATAAATAGCACATACCAATGAATTTTTTCTAATCAAAACACAGAACAATTAGACTAAAACAATTAAAATCATAAATAAATAAAGATAGTTAATTCATTAAAAAATATTAATTACATTTAACAAATAGGTCTCTGATGTCATAAAATTGATTTTCATTGAGATAAGTCAATTTTTTTTTTAAATAAATTATTATTATGCGATTTCATGTAATTTGGTATTTTATTATAAATTCGAATACACATGGTTAAACAGCTTTTACTATATTTGTTTGATCGCGGTACATCATCTAATACAAGTCCATTTGTATTTCTTTTTAGTCTTATTATCATATCATATACCTTTATAAACAGATTGTTATGTTTATGTACGAAATTACAAACTTCGTAGATATAGAGAGATGGTAGTGGCAACAAACCTAGGCTCCTAAATATCGGTTTGCAGGACTTATCCGGTGCGATTCCACCAATAACTCTAATGCATTTCTTTTGTGCAGGAAATAATCTTTGTTTGTCTGTACCATTGCCCCATATTACGACACCATAACGTAGTAAAGATTCTATATAAGCGTGATACGTTACGACAGCAGTTTTTTGTCTGTAACATTTTTTACTTTATTAATTTCTTAAACAAATTGGTTAATTCTACTGCATAGGTGATGTATGTGACCTTTCCAGCTTAAATCTTGATCGATTATTACTCCTAGGAATTTAGTTTGCGTTACTTATTTTAATTTGTCGATGTTAAGATCAAAATTGTATTTTGTGTGTTTTGATTTATTAAATTGAATATAAGTTGATTTATTAAGATTAATTTTTAAATTGTCTCTGTCTAACCATTTAATAATTTTATCAATTGTGTTGTTAATGTCAATTTCATGATTACGTATTCAATTATTTTGTTTCTTATCAGTGCTTACAGTTATTGAAATATCGTCCGCGAATAAAATACATTTATGATTAGTGACTAGAGTTACATCATTTATATATAGAAGAAACAATATTGGACCCAACAGGCTACCTTGAGGAATGCCGTGTTCGTTCTCTTTGTAAGAAGATGAGAAGGACAATATTTCATCTCCTACAATCTTTTTTATTACGACACATTGTCTACGGTTAGCTAAGTAGGAAGATATCCATTTAAGTGGAAGTCCCCTGACACCGACCATTTCCAGCTTTCGTAATAATATGCGGTGCGCAACGAGATCGAAGGCTTTTGATAAATCAAGAAATAATCCTGTGGTTAAAAAATTGTTATTTATTTTTGTTAAAATTGAACTAATGAGCTGAAATGTGGCTAATGTTGTTGATTTTTGTCTCTGAAAGCCATATTGATCATTTTTTATAAAGTTGAATTTCTGTCAATAATCTAATAGTCTTTTATACATACATTTTTCTAATATTTTTGACAATATTGGTATTAATGTAATTGGAAGATAATTGGTAATATCATTTCTCTTGCCCTTTTTAAATAATGGCTTTACAATCGACAGTTTTGATTTTTCGGGAAAAATACCACATGAAAATGACAAGTTAATTAAATATGTCAAAATAGAGACTAATTCATTGACAGACTTCTTAATTATTTTCGTATTAGTACCGTCATATCCTTCCGAGTTAGTGTTATTTAGAGATAGGATTCTTTTTTAACCTCTTCTTCTGTCATGGGCTTAACAAACATTGAGTTAGATAGTGATTTCTCATTACTAGTATAGCTATTTGGTTTATTCATTGTTGTCAAATTATTAGGGAAGTCAATTTAAGAAATAGAAGTTGTTAAAAATAAATAATTATTGAAAATCGAAGCTATGTCAGTAGGATTTTTAATCAGTTCATTATTTATTTTCAAATACGTAACGTCATGGTCGAAGTTTGAATTTGAGATTGCATTTTTTATTACAGACCATGTAGCTTTACATTTATTTTTGCTTTTGTGTATGAATTTTATAGTAGAATTTCTTTTCGATTTTTGAATACCTACATTTTTTCAAAATCTTTGAATATGTGATGTAACTTTCCTTATTTAATTCTGATTTATTCCTGTAGTATCTATATCGGAGTAATCTTTTAGTTTTACCGTTTTTTTTCAAACCTCGACTTATCCAATTGTATGTAGTATAATTATTTATCTTTATTTTAATAAGTGGAAAACATAAATTATAGAGCAAACATAGAAATTCATGAAATGTATTAAATGCGTAAATTTAGGGAATGTCTTATGAATAGATCAAGATATATTCATAAGACATTCCCTAAATTTCCGTATGTTCTCATCGCAATAGTCTTTTTGGTAAATAAAATATGCCGTAGGCTTTGGAATTTTGCCTTATAATTATATCGATATACTCAGTAGTAGCCTCCAAAAAAAAAAATTAAATCATAGGCATATACTTTATTACGTTATCTTTGACCAACGCCATTTTTCTACCGACTTCAAACAGGAGGAGGTACTTAATTAGACTGTATGTTTCTTTTTATGTATCATGACTTCTTTCTGGGTGAACCGATTTCGATGATTTTTTTTTTATTTGAAAGCTAGTGCTTCACATGTGGTCCCATTTGATCAAGGTCTGACCAATAGTTTTTGAGTTATTCTTAATAATTTATATTGAAGTCGGTTGTACAATTTTTTTAATTTTAAATTATTATTGAATACAACTTCGCCATAGTGTTCACTATACATATCGAAATTATAACATAAAACATAATTTTCGCACATTGAACTTTGTGGAATATGAAAATTTGTGTTTTTTATGATTTATAGTGATAACTCACACTTTATATTTAATTTTCAGTTAATTCTGACTATTAAATATAAAGTGATACGTGAACGACACAGTATTTGAAATGGAAATTTCATAAAGTGTATAAAATTGCTACGAAGCAAAATATAAGGAAATAACTTTTGAAAACAGTATAATTACTTACCTTTTATAATTCGCTTAATTTAGAGAAGCGTAATTTAGAAACGAAACTAATTCTAATAAAATCTTAGTTGTATAATTCTTATAAATAAAACAACATTTAAAAAATAATTGTTCTGAGCACTCTTAACTATGGTTCTAACTAAACGTAGGGATTATATACTCCTTGGTTCTGAGGGGTCTTTTCTAAATATTACCATACTCTTTGGAGCGTTCTGCAAAGGTCACCTTGGATTATCTCATGTATAAGTCCAAGACTTGACAGATTAAGTGACCTGCCCGAGGTAGCTGGTAGCAACTGGATGCGAGAAGTCGAAGACCGAGTTAAGTGGTGCGCTTTGAAAGAGACAGTGGACCAATAGTGGACTGTCGCAGGCTGAAGTGATGATGATGCGATACTGCGATGCGATGCAGTACATACATCCTTATTATTATAATTAAGTCACAAACTTTTGACAATTTATCACAATTTTTATATGCTGAATGTAATTACGAGCGACCGTAATGTAAAAAAATAAGATTTTATATGTAAGCTAAGTGGGAGTCTATGGCACAAATACGTATAATATTTATTTATTTTTACTGGCTTTAGTTAAATTGATCTATCAATAAATATTACAAATTTGAACTGTTATCGTCGATAATATTATATAAAGAGAAATTGTACAGAGATCTTAGGAAGTCAGTATAATTACAGGCTGTGAGGCATTCCATCTTAGTCCTTAGAGGTTCAACGTATCTGTAGCCCCATTGCTTGAAGTTAGCTGCAGGTGTCCATGAACTGGAGTAGCCACTTACTATTAGGTGGACTGTTAGTTCGTTTCTCACTTCAGTTTTATAAAAAAAAAACTAAATAAAATCAAGTACATAAAATAAAATGTAAAATGCTCCAACATTTTGTATTTAGTTTGTACCGTGTAGTGGCAGTGTAAGAATATCGACGACAGAGGGAAACAAATCAGCAGCAAGGCAGCAGCGTGTCCTTAATAGCGACTAAAAATAAAAATAAACTGCGGTTGCTAACTCGCTTGCCAAGCGTGGCAGCTATGGCATATTTCCCGCCAATGAAGCAATCTAAGGAGAAGTCCTATGTTCAGCAGTGGATTTTAATAGGCTGTAACGGTATTTAGTTTACATTTTTAAAAAAACTATGTGATCGTATGCCTTGAAATTAAAAGTGGTATAAATTTACGGGTCTTTGTACATAAGGTCTTTAGTTTACCACGCTCTCACTGACTACTATCAGTGTAAAGTAGCAGCTTTATCTGTTGTGTTTCGTATTGAGAATGTCCAGAACTGGAGACCCTTCTAACTTGTAATGAGGCGTGCTATCTTAGTACTGAGTGGTGACAATTCATTTTTAAATTTTGATTATTAGTCGAGGATAGATGTTGGTTTGTAAGGAACGAACCATCCACTTATTTGTTTATTCTTTTATTGCGTTTCTTATAACAAAAAAATACAAAAGGTGGACTTAAATCCTTGAGGCATTCTCAACTCATGGAGTGGTGACAATTTGACGTGGGTATAGCATTAAAGAATAAAAACAAAATAAAAATTATAATTAACTATGTAATTAGTAATTACAGTATATTTTACTAAGAGATTTATTTTTATTTTTTGAACTACCTACCAGTACAATTTGACTAAAACTCCATAACGAGTAGACCAATCTTTGATAGCTGATAAATTGTTGTTGAGTTTTTTAATCCATATTATCATAATCATATTAGATATTTCCAATTTCAGCTTGCACATATAGCTGAAGGTCATTAGCATACAAATATTACGAGCGATCGAAGATGAAAGTAATAAAGTTTGAAAAATATAGGAAAAGTATACCGACTTGCGGCACACCAGCTTCCACATCAGCCTAAGCTGATGTCATTTGCCCCACACAGACTGACTGCTGTCGACCGCGAAGATAAGATGCAAACCATTCCAATGCAGATTTCATGATCAACTGTGTTGAAAACATTTGAGAAACAATTTAGTTACAGTACTGTCAACTACATAACTTGTCTAATGTCATCTGTGCCGTTAATAATAATCAAAGCAGTAGTGGTACCAGGGCGAAACCCAGACTGGTATATACACAGTAGGTTATTTTTCGAAATTTTGTAAGATATTTTGTCGGAGTATGAAAGTAATAATGGCGATGTGACAGTTTCGTAGGTAAATTGTACTCTGCTTATATTTACTCGTACGTCAATAACTTTGAAATATTATCAATATAATATGTCTACATAAATTCAATTACTTGGCGCTTCCACTAACTGTACTTCAGTTTAATGGTTCTATTCACATTCTTACCCAATTTCTATGATGTATTAAATAAATAATAGCTTTAGAATCAATTAACAAACACATGTTTAATATTTTTGTTCTCTGTTTTATAAAGGCAAGATTAATGGATAGAGAATGCTACGTTGTGATATGAATTTTATTCGTAAGTGATTGTGACACCCAGAACGAGACCAAAACCAAATAAAATTGCAGTAGAACTATTATAATTTTTAGTAAACCATTTTTTTCCTCTGTGGCAACCCCGGTGACAAGTAGTTAAATAATTTGCTCCCAAATTATTTCGCAAAAATAAATATTGTAATTAATAAATTCCACCTCAAATTTAAATTATAGTTGTTAATTATGAAGATTTTTTTTGTGTCTCAACTTAAAGTGATAGCAGGTAACGAACATCGTTTAAACTCCAAAGTTCCTGTAATTCTTATTATGCCTTTTAATATTTACGATATAGTTATATCGCCTCAATCCGTCCCTGGCTCAATATTCCAAACAGCCACATCAGCATATGCGTGAGAACTCGAGTGATAATTTAAGTAATGTAAGACGAACCTATCCGGTGACGATATGATAATTGTACTAGACTTATTCTAACACATATTAATTCATTCTGTAACTAACCACTTCGAAAGAACATTAAATCATTTTATACTTTAAATTGTGTTTAAAAGACTGTCGAGGTTCGTCGCAATTATGGCGGCGCCGGTAGGATATCCATATATTCTGCTGTCGCTAACGCCTCGGACCCCAAAATCGGTTTAAGCGTCAGTATAGCAGTCAGCTCGGATATCCTCGAACCAAACAAATAACTCCCGCGACGCGCGCGCTATCGTTTCCAAATCAATCGATTACGCGCATTGGACCATCGGTATCGAAGTGGTCAGAATCAACTGGAGACATGGGATTGAACATACTGTGAGTAAACCTTTTCACTTCCTGTTTACATTTATCCCATTCTTTCCGCATTTTCCGAACTAAAATCGTCAACATATTATTTTAATTATTTGATTTTGTTAGCACAAAATAGGCTGATAATATACTTGTTAATAGTTTAAGTTAGATTAAATAAGATAGTTTAAATAAAATGGCAGTAACTGTTATTCCAGCACACATTTTAGACTTAATTCCTAGATACGATGGAGAAAAAATTGCTCAATTTATTCATTTCAAAATGAATATTGTTTATTAAATCAGAGGCGACAATACTCCGATTCTTTATATAGATTCCATGCTATAAGTAGTAAGTTTAGTGGTAGAGCTATGACCTACTTAGTGATAACCTAGTTTAAGTACGTGGAAGATTTGAAAGAAATTTTGACCCAGCATTTCGGCGACCCCTGTTCAGAGGAATGTATTGCTATCGAGCTAGAAATCTCAAAAACAAGGAGAGTCATTTATTCAGTTTTGTACTAGAATACAAAATGTAAAAGTTCTTTATTGCAAAGTCCAAAGACATTGTGATGAAGGAATGAAGGCAGCCAAAATGATTATTTATATTACTGCCTGAACGTATTTTTACAATTTACCTGAAGACCTTATTAGAATTGTCCGACTCAAAGGCTGTTCTACTTTGGAGATCGCTAAGTATAGTCAGAAGAAATTAACTTAGCTCAGTATAACGCCAAAACAATAAAGCCAAACCAGTTCAACAATTAGCTCTGCAAAGTTTCAGAGACCAACTGCATTTATAATTCAAATTTGACACCAAACAGTAATAATAATAGTAATTTCAAGTTTGGTGTAAATTAACAACCAGATAGGATATAGGCCTAATTTGCACACGAATAAATTCACGGCCCTCAGCAAGGCTACCATTTTGCATCACAAAAATTCAATGCCACGTATTTCAATAATCAATTTACCCAACAACCACGAGCACCATTCCAAGTTGGTGGATTTAAATTTGCATTCCCCATCAAGTTCAAAATACGGTGCAGAATCAACAACAGCCTAACCATTTAAATATGGCTTTCAACAACAGCCTAATCAATTCAAATACGGCTTTCAACAACAGCCTAATCAATTTAAATATGGCATGCAACAGCAACCCAATCAATTCAAATTGGCATACAAAATCAACCGCCCAAAACGTTTACGACACTGACGTATCTATGCGTACCGCAATTAGGCAAAACATGACGACGAATGATTTGTTCTTTAGTGAGGAACCTTCAACGTCATGTCAAGATTTCACGATAATACTGACGGTTACTACACGACCACGATGGTTTGGCAGAAGACCCTTCATTTGAAGGTCAGTACCTAGAAAATTTAATGAAATTAATAATGAAGATAATGCAGTACCTGAAAATTTTCCGATAGTAGCCTTCGAAAGCCCTCCGAAATGATCCATCTTAATTATTGTGATAGCATTTTAAAATTATTTTCATATACTTCCCGAAATAAATTGAAATTTTTAATAGACACGGAAGCAGTAGATCCTTTATTAGTCCCCAAGGCTGATCAATATTTTGTGAATTTAAATACAATGAACCTTTCACAGTTGTGTAGTACTGCGCAAAGCAGGCACGATGAAATAATTTATACCGCTTTAAAAACATTCAAAAGTACACTTCACATAAATTTTATATATACGATGTGGACGGTAGATGACGGCCTTATTGGTCAGACTTATTAAAAATTAGCAGCTAATATCGACATGAACCACCAAATTTTACGAACACCTAATACTGAAATTCCAATAATTTATAATCCACCTTATGAAATTAATTTAGAACCAAGATCAGAAACACGAGTAAAAATACCTACCATTTACAAAACGGAGACGCGATCATTAATTTTACCCAATTTAGTGAGGGAGTTCATGTTGCCTTTCATGATAATTTCTTTGTTGAAACCATTATTCAAAACGTGTCCAATAGGCTAATATTAAATTTATAGAACCGTTTAATGTAACTGTATTTAAAAATAATGTGTCATAAATGATAAATTCTGATTGCGAGATAGATGAGATTTTGAAAGAAAATTTAATTAAACTACGATTAGATCATGAAATGAAGAAGAACGGAAAGCTATAACTAAATTATGCTATGAATACCGCGACATATTTTATAGTGAGAAAATTCCGCTTTCTTTCACAAATCAGGTAAAACATAATATTAGAACAGTTAACGAAGATCCATATATATCAGACCATCGCCATCCACCTTCCCAAAATGAGGAAGTACAAAGACAAGTAGACAAACTTTCAAGATAACGTAATCCAAAATTACTCACCTTTGAGCGCACCGGTTCACTTAGTTCCCAAAAACTAGATGCATCCGGGCAGCCTAAATTTAGAATGGTTATAGATTATCGGCGATTAAATGAGAATACAATAGACGATAAATACCCGTTACCTAATATAACTGACCTTTTGATAAGTTAGCAAGTCTTATATTTTAGCCCTTGACTTGGCAAGTGGCTACCACCAACTAGAAGTTAATGAAGCTGATAGGCCAAAGACAGCTTTCACAACTCAATCCGGTCACTATGAATTCAAACGCATGCCGTTTGGATTAAAGACAGCCTGCAACTTCCAGCGAGCAATGGATAATATCTAAGAGGCCTCCAGGTCTCCATTGCTTAGTGTACCTGATGACATAATGTGTATTCGGTGTCTTCAGGAACATATTGAAAATTAAGGAATATTTTGATCGTCTCAGAAAACCAATTTAAAAGTCACGTTAGACAAGTGAATTTTGAGAAAAGAAGTTCTATATCTAGGTCTACACTATTACAAAAGAGGGTTTGAAACCAAATGACGAAAAATTAAAGCAGTACTAAAATATCCATTACCGCGTACAGCCACGGAAATAAAAAGTTTTCTCGATTAGTAGGTATTACAGAAAATTTATTAAAGACTTTGCTAAACATAACAACCGCTAAACTTGCCTGAAAACAAAATTGAAATTACGAAAGAATATATAGACGCATTCGAAAGATGTAAAGAGCTTTTAACAAACGCCCCACTTTTACAATATCCTCGACTTTCTCGACCGTTCGTTCTCACCACAGATGCGTCGAACTTTGCTCGGCAGTTCTGTCGCAGGGACCTATCGGTAGTGATAAGCCTATAGCCTTTGCAAGTCGTACGTTGAACGATGCTGAAACGAAATACAGCACAATAGAAAAGAACTTTTGGCAATCGTTTGGGCAGTCAAACATTTCCGCCCTTACTTATATGGAAAAAATTTACAATTTACACCGATCATCGCCCGTTAGCCTGGTTAAATTCCATTAATGAACCGAATAGCAAACTAACTAGATGGAAGACGCCTATCGGAATTTGATTATGAAATAGTGTATAAAAACGGAAACAAAATTGTAACGCTGATGCTTTATCTAGAATTAAGATTAACGCCTTAACTGATAACGATGATGTTGAATGAAGTGAATAGACAAAAACGAAAAAACTTCAACGCCAGTTGAGCAATGTAGTCTCTAAAATTGTAAAGCTAGGTAATTCGAATCAGGCGGAGGACGTAGTAACAGTATCATCCGATTCGGAAACGTTGAGTATTCCTCTTCGCATGGTAGACAATCTCCATATCCAATACCATCTCCAAATAGTAGCACCACAGCTTCTGAAGGACATAGTAGTAACAATACAGTACATTCGGCTAAAGACATAGATACAGCAGGAATCCTAATTCTTCAGGAAGCGATTGATGCGAAACCAAATCAAATCTCGTTCATACCTGGAGAAATGAATGTTCAAAAACTTGTCTAGGGACAAAACATATTGGAAGTTCACTTACCATTAAACAATTTGGATTTAATAAAAAATTTGAAAGAGTATATTAGGCCTAAAATTAAATATTTTTATTTCGAAGATGTCATACAATCAAGCAGTTTTAGTCACAACGCAATTATTCAAAAAGGATAGTGTTTAGAATGTGTACAGAGGATAGTCTATGTAGAAGATGAAAATGAGCAACGCGAAAGTTTTAAATATCATTTAGGTAAAATTGCCATAGAGGCATTAGGAAACATTAGTACATTTAAGGCGAACGTTTTATTGGAACAATATGGAACAAACGGTAGCGAGCATCATAAACTCATGTGAGGTTTGCAAGAAAATGAAGTATGACCGTAAACCCCTAAAACCTCAACTTCAATTAACTCAAACCCAGTCTAAACCATTCCAAGAAATTTTCATTGATACCTTTTCGATAGAAGGTAAGTATTTTCTAACCTTGATAGACGCGTTTAGCAAATTGGGTCAAGCAATTGAAATTAATGGTAGGTCTACCCCGGAAGTAATAAGAGCTTTAATAAAGTATTTTTCATTTTACGGAATTCCATCCAAAATTAGTTCAGATCCCGGTATGGAATTTAATAATGTACTCTTAAAGGAAATGTTAACATTATACAAAATCAATTTACACATTGGTACTGCGCACAACCCCAACTCTATGGGACTTATCGAAAGGTTCCATTCAACTATTACTGAAATTTACCGAATCGCTAAATACGAACATAAAATTACAGACGCGGCGTCAGTGATGACATATGCTGTTATGTCATACAATCATTCAATTCATTCTTCGACAGATCTCACGCCTTTTGAAGTAGTATTCGGACACACCGAATCCAATAGTACATTTGCCACAATTTGATACAATTCACACAGCAGTTAGTAAAGGATCACGCTAAAAGGACCAAATATTTATATGAATATCTTACGGATAAAATAATTGACAAAAGTTGACGGTGAGAGAGAAAACACGGCATGAATCGCAGTTCGATTTGGACGTAGGTGATACTGTGTTCATAAAAGGTGTTAATACTAGACGGGGCAAAGATAAACCACGTTACCAAAAGGCTCATGCCATCGGTGCTAAAAAGAAATGTAGTTCTGTTGAAACCAATAAACGTATTACTAATGTTCCTATTAAAGACATAAAACGTCCTTCGCAGATTATTTCTACTGGTGATCCGAACGATGGCAATCCAGGCCCTTCATCAGCTTCGCATTGACAAGAACGGGATTGTTACCTGTTGACGAAGGTCAAGCATTCGTTAATTATGATAATTGATAGTTATTAAGATATTAGATTTAAATTTAATTTACGATGAATTAGAATCAAGTATGCATAAATATGGGTTACTTAAAAGCATGTTCAAAGTTGTTTGATACTAAATCATTTGATTCAGATTTTACTACCGTACAATATCAAACCGATTATACTATGAATATTACCATCGACAATTTAAACAATTAATTCCTTCAATACGAACCAAAAGAGGTCTCTTGATCCGGTAGGCTCTTTGATAAAAGCCATCACAGGTAACTTAGATAATAATGACGCTCTAGATATGAAATTAATAAATAAGCTACATACGGAACAAAACGCGATTAAAAATAAAATGACAATAGTTTGAATGGGGCCTTTACAGCCATTGCAAATTTACTAAAAGCAATTTTATACGAGTAGAAGATAATATTCAAAACATTATTCAAGCTTTAAACAACCCGATTTTCGACAAACGATTACCAAACTTATTCACCTTTATAATATCTTCCTTGATAATTTTCATAATTTATATTTCCATTTGAATGAAATCGAAACAGCCATTGCTTTTAGTAAAATTAATGTACTACACCAGTCAATAATTGATACAGAAGAACTTATAATATTATTAAAGGAAATAGAACAAACTGACAAATTAGTGTTTCTGTCACTTATGAAAATATTAAAATTAGAAAGATGTATCGAGATAAAAGCCTATATAAAACAGAATCAGATAAAGTTTATTATGAGTATTCCAACTTATTAGAAATGAAATTTTAACTATTATAAATTAGTTCCTTACCTGTATTACATAATGGCCAGACGACTCATCCTTCCAAAATCCGTACCTACTTGTGAAAGGGTTGAAAGCAACACCGCTCTCAGTCATGTCGCGAGGTTGACGAACGTCGATTCCTGTGTCATGAGAACGATATACAATTCACCAATGACAACTGTGTCGTAGAAATCATGCAGTTTCACACAAATATCTCAAGTTGTCACCCGATCCCTGTCACCCTTGAACACGTGAAGATCACCTCATACAACCAAATCGCTGGATAGTTTACTCAAATACTGAAACAGCTATGACTAAATTCTATGACAGTGAAGTAAGCCAAGAGATTCTACTAGAACCTACCTCTTAACTATGGATGATAACTGCAAGGTGAAAATCAAAGGATACGAACTGAAAAGACATCAGACTCAAGGTAAAGAATAACCTACCTAAGACAGCCAGTAATAAACCAAAGATAATACTCAACCCGTCAAGTACTCGAAAGAAGCCTATGAATCTGATGGAGTTAATATAGCAGACGTACAGTTTGAATCTATTACTACAGAAGAGTATGGGAGAAATTAGTGACAGGAGTTAAGTGAAAATGAAAAAGTGAAATTACTAATAAAAGTGTTAGTTTAATCAACATTATAATCTTAGTTATTATATTAATTATTTTAAGTATTATTTTAAACATAAATTAATTGATATCTGTAAATTGAAAATTCGAGATAATCCTGAGGATAATCCGAACTTGTGGAGGGAGGAGTTATCGCCTCAATCCGTCCCTGGCTCAATATTCCAAACAGCCACATCAGCATATGCGTGAGAACTCGAGTGATAATTTAAGTAATGTAAGACGAACCTATCCGGTGACGATATGATAATTGTACTAGACTTATTCTAACATTAATATTAATTCATTCTGTAACTAACCACTGAAAGAACATTAAATCATTTTATACTTTAAATTGTGTTTTAAAAAGACTGTCGAGGTTCGTCGCAATTTAAGTATATATCTCAGTGTTGTTGTTATTTGCGGATTTAATGTTGAATTGTTTTCTTGATAATTTAATTTGAGATTCTTAATAAGTCTTAAAATTAGATATTTGATTACTCTGCTTCCTTGATTTTCCATCTTTGTGTTCTTTTACTATTAAAATACACAATAACGCCAAGACGCGCCAAATGGAGAACCGACTTCAACTTGCGCTTCAAGAACACAAGGCGTCCAGGGAGTAGTGTTGAAGCGTTGCAACCCTCCACAACAATAGGTTTGACTGATGATTCTGCCCCATCAAGAACAGCAGCAAATGTTACTGGCAGCAGAAGGAAATTAAGAAAATATATAAATCAATAAATATATAAGGAAAGTGCAAAAATTAGTTAAAACTAAAATTAATACTTTCGTCATGGGGGGTACATTGCCATAGTTGCTACGCTTGGCGAGCGGGTTGGCAACCGCAGTATTTTATTGTAATTTGTTGTTATCAGAAAGATGCTGCTGCCCATCTTCTGTCTCAGTTTCCCTCTGTCGCCTCTTATGACACCCACAGGAAAATATGGGGTAGTGGGTATTCTTACCCGCCACTACACTAGACTGTACAACCAGAGCGTGTTGCCAGTGATGGCTTATGGAACTGAGACGTGGTCCTTTACTGCTGGCCGTATGAGGAAGCTCAAGGTCACTCAGCGAGCTATCGAGAGGGCTATGCTTGGGGTTTCTCTGCGTGATAAACTTAGAAATGGGGATATCCGCAGTAGAACCAGAGTGACCGACATAGCCCAACGGATTAGTAAGCTTAAGTGCCAATGGGCCGTCCATATAGCTATAAGAACCGACAACCGATGGAAAAAAAACGAGAACCTTTGGCAGCCTCGTACCGGTAGGCGAAATGTAGGGCGACCCTCCCACTAGATGGAGTGACGACCTGGTAAGACATGCAGGAAGTCGATAGATGCAGGTGGCTCAGGACCGTGCTTTGTGGCATTCCTTGGGGGAGACCTATGTTCAGCAGTGGACTTGTGAAGGGCTGTAATAATGATGATGTTGAAAATTAATACTAAAATTATATAAATGTAAATTGTATGTGAGGAAAAGCAATAGATAATAAGTTAAATTACATTCAATTGAGGTGGAAAAATTGTTATGGTACTGAAATAAATTGTCTTAATTCAGAAATTTTATCATTTTAAACCTCATTACAAATTATGTCATATAATTATAAATCAGCAGAGATTGAGATAAAAGAACACATACTAGCCATGGATAATCTAGTAAAGTCATCTAAATATAACGAGGAACGTATTGACTCCTTATTGAAATATCAAAATGAATATCAGCGCTCAATACCAGGTTATTTAGGAATAGTCTGTGTTAATAATATGACACGTAGTAATACCTCATTTTCTTCACCTACAATCTATGACAGTACCATAACAAAGCAGATTAATTTAAAAATAAGTCATAAAATGAAAGAAATAATGTTATTGTGTATAGTGATAACATAGGCAATAACTTGGGAATATCATTAAATAACTGGTTAAAAGGGCAACAAATAAGTACATGCCTGGAGCATCATTCAGTGATATTATGAATAAAATTTTAACTAGTAAATTTTGCCCTAATAGTATATTAATCATTCTTGTTGGGAGAAGAGGCAATTTGAACAAAATCAATTATTAAAATATATTGAATATCTTAATAACTTAAATGTGCATAAAGTTATCTTGTTTACATTGCCTTACATACAGGGATGGCCACAGGAAAATAAACGAAGATATAATATAAATTTAATAATAAATAATTTGACATATAATAATAATTTAAATTTGACATTTAATTGTAAGAATTATAATGATAAATTTCATTTGATTGATATTAATAATTTTACTAAGAAGTTTTTGACAAGAGATAGGTATTACCTTTCAAAGTATAGTTTAAGACTGGTAGCAAATACGCTATCTTATTATTTATATTTTAACTCAGCCAAATTTTTGGTTACTTTGACACCTGCTTCTATTGAGCAGCAAAATAATTTTACAAGTGATTTGGAATCAGTTCCAAGTAATTTAAATTAGATAATAAGACAATAGAAGTAATCTCTAGCAAAGATAATTTAAATAGCTTAGAATACAACTCACCAATACTTAACTGTGTAATTTCACAAAATAGTAATAAAAACTGTATAAACCTGGTGCATCAAAATATACAAGGTATGTTACATAATATTGGTTGAAAGATTACAACTCCATATTTAATTTCAGTAATCACCAGTTGGTCAGTTCTTTCAATAGAGATACTAAATTACTAAATTACGTGGTGGCTCCTTAATATTAGCTAATAAATCCATATCATGTTAAGAACGTAAAGATATTGTGAGACTCTCTGTTGAGCGAACTGTAGAAATAGCATGTGTTGAGCTTGAGCACCTCATTGTTGTCAGTGTTTACAGACCCCATGTTCAAGGTATGATACCTTTGAAAAAATTATGGAAGTAGTTTTAGTTTAGCTTAATAAACAGAATAAATATTGTAGTATGTGGAGACTTTAATATCAATCTCCTGGAAGCTTCTTTCATTAGTATTAAATTTTGCTCATTGTTCAAATCATACAATCTTGATAATTTATTCTTTGAAGCTACACGTATTGCAGGGTGTAGTGCAACTTGTATTGATAATATTTTTAACAGATGTTGTACTAATCAAGAAATTCATAATTCAAAAACTAAGTTCAGATCACTGTGGATAACTGGTTACATTACCATATATGCACAAATTAAAAAATATATGGAAATTGAGAAAATTGTGTTTGTTCCGATTAATGCAAAACGCCTGGAGAGATTTAGAAGTAATATGGTATAAAAACCTCTCATCGCTTTCTTACAAAAACAATTCAGACTATTTATATGGAGACTATTATATTAGACTATTTATACCCTTATAAGCAATGAATTTAATGAAATATTTACTTCTAAAACATTCTCCAGTAACAGTCGCAAGGCATTTAACGAGTGGGCGACAGTAGAAATTCATAAGATCAGACGAAGATTATATGAACTTTACCATGAAAGATCATATAATATTTCCGATACTTTGAGAGAAAATGTCAAAAATTATTCTAAAATGAAAAATAAACATAAAAGAGTGTGCTCCAGAGCCAAATATTTACATATTAACAACAAAATTAAGACTGCTAAAAATAAAAATAAAGTGACGTGTACCGATATACCGGTAAAGACAAACCTCGTAACACAAAATATCATTTGAAAATTAATAATGAATTGACTAGATCAAATCAAGAAGTCGCAGCGGTGTTTGAGAAATATGGTACTGATATTCCTATTTTGACAACAGAGTCATTGAACACTTCTCCAACTGTCGCCGAGTCATTACTCAAACGGAATATTAATACCTGTTTAACAGAATTTAGATTTGAAAAAGTATTACCACAAGATATTTTAAAATATTTCAAAACCCTTGATGTAAATTTGTAGGGATTTCCTATACTGTTATTGAGTCCATAATAGATTTAATTGTACTTCATCTTGCTATTATTTTAATACTAGTATCGAATCTGACTTAATATTAGATAGTTTAGACTTAATATTTCATATTTAAAGAACAGAACTCAAAGTAAAAGTCGTTATCAATGGTAAAGGTTCCTACGGATTGGTAGTATCAATAGGCGTTCCTCAGGGCTTGATTCTTGGCCCATTCCTGTTCTTAATCTATATGAATGACTTACCTTATCTTGTAGGGGACAATCACGATATAGTAATATTTGCTGATGATACCTCTTTAATTTTCAAACTCAAACGGCAGTCAATTAATTTTGACAATGTAAATAATGCTCTATCGAAATTATTACATTGGAATAACGCCAACAATTTGCTCTTTAACGGCAAAAATACAAAATGTATTAAATTACCTAATGTTAAACATATATGTTAAACATAAAATACCTAATGTTAAACATACAAATATCAATGTGCTCCTAAATGGGGAGGAGTTGAGTCTTGTGGATACAACTGTTTTTCTTGTTATTACTATTGACGCGAAGCTTCAATGGGGCCTCCATATATCTAAATTAGCTGGCAGGCTTGGTTCTGCAGCATATGCTGTAAGAAATATTAGAAGTCTCACCAATGTTGAGACAGCTAGATTAGTTTATTTTAAACGAAGTATATAAACTGAAATATTAAAATATTTGATTATATAATTATCACATACTTAATGTTAATCCATCTACTTGAAGATAAGTGGCTATTGCAAACTATGGACACCTGCAACCAACTTCAGACTACAGATGTGTTGGTACACCTCTGAGGACTTCATCTGTTGAGATGGGTTGCCTCACAGCCTGTAATTATACTGGCTCTCTATAACCTCCAGACCGAAAAATAGGTAAGAGAAAGATACCTAATCAGATACTCTTAAACAAAAAAGGACTTCTACCATCTAGTTTAATTTTCTGTAATGCGTATATATAAATTTTTTATTACAGGATGCTTCTAGCACTTTAATGGTAAAGTAATAGTATTAAGACCAATATATAAATTGACTATTAACTCGAGTGATCGAAAATCGATAACTGCATTTGAATACTCGTATAAGGAAGCGAATACTAGTTTTAATATACCAGTTTACTTTATTTTGTAATAAAATGAACTTATATATTAAAATGGTTGACAAAGTAATTGTCACATAATATAATAAAACTTGTTATATACATAACTATAATATTTTAAAGTAATTCAACGGTGTTTAAATGACCAACGAAATAAAAATATCCTTGAAATTTTTTGAGATGCTGATGTATTCGATCACTAAATCATCTGAATCACCAATTCTAAAAGCAAATTAGTGAGAAAGTTTTATTAAAATCCTCAGCCTATTATAATTTTAAAGCTTTTTGTAGTACAAAAATAAAGTAATCAATTCAAAGCTATGTATTTACCATAAAGCGGGCCACCGACGGATCGGAGGGGACTAACCATAGCGTTTTTTTCCCCGTACAGAAATGTCTGTCATTTTTTCGAGGGAAATCAGCGCACACAAAACAATCGTCTGTCACTAACAATTAAAACACTTAACTAACAATTTCACACACACATAGATAAAATATAACAGTATCGCTTGGTGACAGCAACAACTCGGATACAAACTCGGATCAGTTGCTCGACCGATCCGCATATTGTATGAGTGCGAGCGGCTTGTGTTGGTAAACAAATCCGAAATAACACGACCGTTATTATTGTAATTTTAAGTTTAAAAAGAAGTAAATAGTAATAATGTGATTAAAAATTACTTATGTATGAAAGGTAACGCCATCTTTTTGTTAATTTGACCGGACAGATCTTTTTTGCAGTAAAATATCTGAACAATTCGGCATTTTTTTAGGACGTCGATTCAACCGCGCAACTATATTTAGTATAGTGAACAGTGCGGCTGCAACTAGTTTTATAGTACGCAAAGGACCTTGTGGACTTATACTTTGACAGAGGATAACGTCTGCGTATGGCTACTCTCCTTCGGTCCGCCGGTGGTCCATGTTGCTCTATTCTATGCACCTTTAATATTTGTGATAAATAAGGTTTTTACGTAAAATAAAATAAAGTCCAAGACGTATATTAAAGTGAGTTTAACGGTCACCTGGTAGAGCAAAAAAGAATCCCCGATTCTACCGAAGTAAATGTTCGTGCAAGTGCCAATATTACATGCAGCAGCTAAATTACTTACGTTAAGAAACGAGCTTACTCCTTTTTAAAAGGCCGGCAACGTACCTGTTATTCCCAAAGTAAGCCGAATGCTCGATTGCCCCCCTCTCCTATAAAAAGTCCTGTTTTTAACCATGTTCAAAAACAACATATACATACATATATTAGTTATAAACAACAAAACAAAAATATCACAAATGAATATGAAAATAATCAACACTTTGTGAAGATTCTGTTCGTCAAATTAAACGAGTCGAGACTGAATTGAGTGCCTGTACGATTCAGAAATTGAACTGTTATTGGTAATAAAGTTCGTTACTCTGAAAGTGATTGGTAAAACGTCACCTGGCAACTAAATTTCAATGGAATACAATTTAATATTAACGTGACTTAAATTATTTGCTTGTCACTCCCATGACTGACTAGACACTGGCAGAATTCTAGCCAGAGAAGCCATAATTTAAAAGAAGAAGAAGAAGACTTACATTATTGAGATTGTATATATTTATTTTATCCTGCTTTTTCCTCCTTATTAGAATGTATGTACTTAACTATTGGAAATGAACCTTTGATAAATTGAGGAGATTTGTTATAATCGTCAGTACTAGATGGCTTCAATAATTTTTTGAATAGCTTTTCCGCATCTCAGTTTATCAAATCCAGAAAATATTATGTTTTCTTGAGTCAATTTTCGGATTATATAAATACATTACATAATTCAAATTGATATTATTTGATAAAATTGTAATGTTAATGACGACGACGCATGGCAATATAAACATGATCAATCAATTATCGTTAATAAAAGCCTTATGTCACAGTCCACTGGAAAGTCCGCTGCCACATAAGGTGAATACTTGCCATAGTGGACACGCTTGGTAGGCGGGTTGTCAACCACAGCTTTTTTATAATTACCATTAACAATGACCACCCTACACTTCGCTTACTGGTACGAGGCTTTTACTAGAGAACCTTTGGTCAGCCCGTTTATCTTACTGATCCGGCTATATTGGCAACACAGAAGTGAAGAGCCTTTTGCAATTATTAATTAATATTATAACACATTCAAAATGAGCGGTGTTGTGGCAGCATAAGATAACCTATTATCCCATTGCATTACGATGTGAGATCTATTAATGCTGTAAATTTTTTAAATTAATTGGGTAGGCAGAGACTACGGACTTCCATTTGGCACGATCCTGGCACACCTCTCTCGCCTCCTTTACATCCATATATCTACGCATACACGCTCGTCTGTTAAGGGTACTCTTAATCTGTCCTTTTTTCAATATAACGCCAATTTCGTCAATAAACCTTCGTCTAGGGCGTCCTTCCCGACTCTGCCGTTCACTTCTGCAACATAAATTTGCTTTGTCACTCTTTCCACGTTCATTCTTTCTACATGACCAAACCACCGAAGCATTCCTTTCTTAATTCTGGTCACAACGTCATCTTGCAAACCACACTTTTCTCTTATCACACTATTTCTCATTCTGTCATTCAGATTCAGCCCTAGCATACTCCTTAATGACCGCATTTCTACAGCATTTATTCTACTCTCATGCTTCTTCTGCCAGACCCGACTTTCACTACCATACATTAAAATAGGGACTAACACAACATTATGAATTGCCAAACGTGCCTTTTTGACACATTCTGACTCCTCACAATAGCGTGTAGAGCCCCATTCACTCTATTTCCTGCGTTCACTCGTCATTCTATATCCTTATCATATCTACCATCCCTGCTAAATAAACATCCCAAATATACAAACTCATACACTTGCTCAATCAACTCCCCTACTATTCTTATTTCACATAACGTTTTACTTTCTTCTCTTTCAAAAACCATCACTTTCGTCTTACTTGCGTTCACTTTCATACCCATTTCTTTTAATGATCAGTTCATTAAAGTAACCATCATTTGCAACTCGGCCGCCGACGATGCAAATATGACTTGATCATCGGCGTACAAAAGGCATTTGACGGTTAACTCACCCATTCTCAACCCACATTCTTCAACTTTCAAAGTTTGCAAACAACTGTCCATAAATAGGTTAAACAGCCACGGGGAAGCTACACAGCCCTGTCTGACACCTTTTTGGATGCCAAACCAGTCCGAGTAGACCCCGTTGATCCTGACACAAGCACTAGAGTCCCTATAAAGAGACCTTAATGCCTGTATCAAACAAGCGCTCAACACAAATGAGTTCAGTGTTTGCCTTAACACATTCCTGTCCACTCTGTCATAAGCCTTTTCCAAGTCCATGAACGGACAAAAAACTTTCTAGTTTTTGGCCAAAAACTTCTTCGCAATCATGCGCATGGAAAAGACTTGATATGTACACCCCATCCCCTTTCTAAATCCAGCTTGCACATCCCAAGTTTTTCGATCATTTTCTTCCATAACTCTTTCAATTAACACCTTAGCATACAGTTTACCCACAGTACTAAGCAAGCTGATACCACGGTAGTTTTTACAGTCCTGCTGTGACCCTTTTCCCTTATGTATTGGAACTATAACGACTTTGCACCAGTCTTCCGGTACCCGCTTCAGTTGCCAACATAAATTATCTTGGCTGCCTTACCTGCTTTCATGCTTTTCATTGCTTTCATTATTTCATCTACACTTATCTCCCTACCTCTCTCCACTTCCTTCGGAGTTTCTATTTCACTTAATTCAGATGACTCTTCACTCATAAACACGCATTCAAAGTATTCCTTCCATCTGTTTAAATTCGAAACTTCATCATTCAGCATACAGCCATTCTCGTCTCGTATAGCATTTATTCTAGGCTGTTTTGAATTTCCTCTGGCAGTTCTTACGAGCTTCCAGAACATTTTAATATTTGCCTGGAAGTTATCAGATGTCCTTCTATCATTTTTATCCTTTCTTTCTTGCTTTTTCCTTTCAACAACTTCATTTACTCTCTTATTTATACGTCTAAAGTCTGCCTTTTTTCTTTCAATCTCATCATTCATAGCGCCAGAATTCCCAGCTTTGGTTGCTAGTAAATCTAACCATGCTCTCTTCTTTGCTTCAACTTCCATCCGTACCTCATCATCCCACCACAACGTATTATTTTCCTTTCATTCGTTCTCTTACTTACACCATATACTCGGTGGCTGCATCCACCAAAACTTTCTTAACATTATTCCATAGAGTCTTCAAGTCTAAATCACTCGTACATATTTCATTCAAACCACTTATATTTTCCCCCAGTCTACATTTATACTTCTCCTTCACACTTTCATCTTGTAACCTCTCTATTCTTATACGCTGTAACGCAGTGGTAGACACAGATGTCCGATGCAGCCAACGCCTGAATAGACCATTAATTCGGCATAAGACCAAGTAATGATCCATCTCTACGTTGGACCCCCGGTAAAGCCTTGTATCTACCACTGCGCTCCTCATTCTTTCATCCACTATTATGAAATCTATCATGCTTCTATCATCACTTGTTCTTTCCCATGTATACATGTGAATCCTCTTATAGCGAAAGAAAGTGTTCGTCACAAAAGATTATTTTCCACACATACGGTGAGGAGGTCTTGACCATTCTCATTTATACTTTCATCGCCAAACGTTCCTAATATCCTTTCATAACCAGACCTCTTCACCCCAACCATTCCATTAAAATCTCCTAACGCAATAATATTCTCATTTCCATTATATTTCATCAATACCATCCTTACCATGTCCCAAAACTGTCCTGAAATATTTTAAACATTTAATCTTCAAATTCACATAAACGCTACGCCTATTACCTGGTTATTTACGGACGAGGTTCTGGCGACTGATGAACCAACAAAAAAATCTTTATCGAAATGTGACAGATTCGTGGCGGGTTGAATTAAATCAATGGGGAATGATGTATTCGCCATGGATGTGAATACCGTATCCTTTCCAGTTCAGTAGCATGAAAACGTCTTTCAATGCAACGGTGAAGAGTTTTAGGAATATACGAATAACGTCACCATGCACTTCTCAGCAGTTGGATGGGTTTTGTACTCTGCTTCTGTACTTAAAGTATAGACATCATAGCCTTACCACAGTCTAACTACTACTAACAGTCGGTCATCGAAGGCGTCTAGACGGGGCCGCTCGGGAACTGTCCGCTAGAGTTGTCCTGTCACGCAAATAAATTAAAATGGTTCACACTACATTTGCGGTAAAAAACTATGGGTCGTCCTCATTTAAAGGTAAGGAATTAGATTTATCAGTTTCCACATAGGTACACATTAATTTGTTTAACCGTGAAATAAAATAAAATCCGTTTTTTATTTTTTATTACTTTCCGTTCTGACAACCCTATTGTTTATGTCAGCTGTTTCGACAATATCAAACGCGATGACTGACTTTATGTTCTTCTTAAGCTGTGACCTTACTGTATAAAACGTTTTCATCAGATGATGATGTACGAATACTTGCTTAGGATGTGCAAGGCAAGACCAATATTCATTAGTGATGATATAGTCGTTGATGATAAATATGATGATGAATAATGATGATGACGATGATGAATACTTAATAAATAATAGATAAATATTTCATTCTACTTTTTGTTTTAATTAAGAATTTCGAATTAGATTCGGAGAAAATAGGATCAATGCTGTTTATTTAATAAGAAACATGTTATTTTCGCTCAACTTTTAATTAATCAGAAGAAAAAGATGCTTAAATGTTTTCAGATTACTCAGATAACGGTTAATCACATTCTATTTTGCGAGTTTTAAGAGTTTCAATGAACAATGAGACGTATTAATTAAGCTCAATGAGCTCAATAAGAATGAAAATCCCCGTTATCAAAAAGTTTCAACTAGTAATGGAAATCACCAAACCCAAGTTTTGATGAATTTATTTATTTAAAGATATAAATGTAAATTATTTAAACAATATTAAAAACTATAATAAAAAAAAACTAAAAGTAGTAATTTAATTATCAAATAGTCTACTCCACGCAGTAATGTGCCAAGAACGCTGGCTGCGTTTCCCCGCTGAATGGCTATACTTAACCTTTGAGCGAGAAAAGAGCCAGCCCTCTTATCACCAGCAGCAACGACCAGTCGCGGATGGAGTTCCTTTAAGAACTTCACCACACGTGGACCCCACGGACCGATAGTCTCTACAGACTCATATTTGCGTTACTTACTCAGTTTAGCTGCCTCTGATGCCGCCCCGGCTCTAAACGAGGTACCGCTGAGATGAGAGGCCGCCAAAGTGTCTACGCAAGTAGCATCCCACACTAGGGCTTTACCTCTCTCCTAAGGGATCAATGTCAAGAGACAAGAGCCCTTCGGATGACATCGTTCAAAGAACCGTGCCGTGAAAACCTACCAGCACTTTTCTTACAAGAAAGTCCGTGGAGCCCAAACCTGTCGACGCTGCTAATACAGGGGCACTGATGGGGTTGACAAATCGATTTTGATTAATTTCTTATCATTGTAACACTAGTTTCAATATCATATACAATTTAATCTTTTTTTTTTCAAATTGTTTTTGTAATTATTTCCAAACTTTTGAACAGTATTGCTTTTGTAGCCTTTTTGATGTTGTTTGCAGGAGGGTTTATAGCCGTGTAGTGGCGGTGTTCGAATACTCATTACTGCATATCGTCTCGTGGGTGACAGAGACGATATGACGATAAAAGGCAACATAGAGAAAAAAAACCAGCAACGTCTTCCTCATAAAAACTAAAAATAAAAAAACAACTGCGGTTGTCAATCAACCCGCATGCTAAGCGTATTAATTATGGCAAATATCCCACCGATGAGGCAATATATGGAGGAGACTTATGTTCAGCTGTGGACTATTGACAAGCTGCAACGGTGACGGTCCATGGGTAACAGTTGCAATTTACTAACAGGTAGAAAAAAAGTAATTTTTGTTTCATTTTAAATCACTGTAAGGTATCCAAGCATATCCAAAATATTTCCTTTTCATTAGTCACATACGTGCCGTAAGCGGCGACCATAGAATTTGCCAGAACGACATGTGGCCTCCAATATATGATGGTATATGATAGATTTTAAAATCCAGTCTGGACACAGCGTCAAAGTTACGAGACATTTCTGCAATATCGTCGAGTGAGGTGATTATGTCAAATCATTTTTTAAATCTATGTATGTCCAGCAGTGGAATGTCACGGGCTGATAAAGTAACAGAAGAAGAAAAAGAATACATTTAGAATCAAAAATGAATTTTTTGATTTGTAAATGAATATTGGAAAATAATTTTCATACAAAATTTCGAAGTCATTACAGCACGAAAATACATCCGATTCGGGAGTTCAGGTGGTCTCTAAAGTGCTCTTCACTCTCACTATTACCACATTATTTGTGCATTAAATTAAGATGTAACAAGCAAGAACCCGATGAAATATATTACAAATATTAAAAGCCATTTATGAATACAACGTAAAATTATTATGTACACAACATATAAAAAAAATTGAATAATATTAAGGCTTAAATAACCATTTTCAAAATTTTTGTCTGTCTGTCTGAGCTAATGGCTTAACAGACTGTGATAAAAATTCACAAGCAATGCCAGGAGGGATCTAGGCTTTATTTTATCCGAAAATCTTGAAGACTTTTTTATAGGAAAAAAAACGAATATTGATAAAATATAGACTTTGATTATCTTAAATCTAAATAAAAAGTAATGTAAAGTTACAGCTTATATACGTTTTACGATTTATTCTTTTACTAGCTTACAAGCGATCCGTCCCGGCTACGCACGGGTGATTTCTGGATCTCGACAATAGCACCACCTACCGGTTCCAGTTATGAATCGTTTAGAATATCCAGGGACCCACTCAAACACACAAAAAATTTCGTTAAAATCGGTCCAGCCATTTTCGACTTTTTACGAGACTAACGGACAGCAATTGCATTTAGTTCTTGCATTTAGGCCTTTTGCAGATAAGATATTTAATTTCTGTTCGATGAAAAAGTTATAAACATATAACCGTGTAGTGGCGGTGTAAGAATATCCACTACCCCATATTATTCAGGATTTATATCTCTTTCAGGAACTTTTTTAACTATCCATCTGTCTGTTTTTGGAAGATTCAGATAAAAGGAGACAATTTCTTTTTGTATGGAGAATGGGCCCACTACAAATTTTAGGGATACTTAATGAAATGTATGTCGATTTATTCCTTATAATCTATAGATTGCAAAATTAATATTAGTTTTATCGCATCTAAAGGGAATTGAGAGAAATTAAAATATGAATATCACAACCTAAAAAGAAACTAAACGCTATTTTTTAAATCTGTCTTTACGGCTCTGGGTTCTAGCCTTCTGAGCCTAAACTAAAAGTTGTTTTCTATTAGTATTGTGAGTTAGAATAGTGTATATAGAATAGAATAGGACAGCTAAATAATTAATAGCATAAAACAAAGTTGCAGGTACATTTAACATTTATAGGTACTTTTAGACTGATGGAAAATCCTTTTAGTAGTTCCGGCAAAAATAGTACACTGACCAAGAAACATGGTGTGGAGGCTATTTTTACATGTATTGATTGATTAGTGAATATACATCACAAACACCATTACAGTAATTAAATAAATATGATTAAAGCCAAAATGAATAAAAGATAATATGTTCATTTATAATATTACCTTTACATGCTATATAGTAAGAAAGATGTTTTAATCTGGTTGTAAAGGATAAAACACAAAGTAAAATACCACTGTATTTATAACTGTAATCATTTCAAAAGTAGTCTATTAATAGTGGAACAGACAGACAGGCGCGGTGTTAAGACTTTATTTTGATATATCTTTGTTGGTTAGTAAAGGTGCAGTGTAAACTTTGCTTGAAAATATATTAACTGATTAGTTATTATACCCCAAACACATTAAAGCCAAAATGACTAGGTAATATCATGTTTATTTATGTTGATAAATATGAAGTGAGATGTTTTAAACTAGTTGTGTAAGGATTACAAAACACATGTATAATTTAATTGTATTTATTATTGTCAGTCATTATCATTCCAAAAGATTTTTCAAAATAACTTGATAATAACATGTCCATTTATGAAATTGTTAGGAATCATAAGGATATTTTATGTGATATAAGACTGTTGTCTTCAATATCCATATACTTTTTGTCTCTGCTTACGAGCAGCTCTGCAAGATTTCAACCTACAAGACATACACATTTATTCTAAGCAACCCACCTGAAAAAGTTAATGAATATTGAAACAAGCACACATGTACTTATTTATCTAATATCATTTGCAACCAGTAACACGGTTTTAGGTGCATGTGTGCGTCCAACAGTGAACTATTAAGGGTGTTTAGCGAGTTTTACCTCTACAGCGATTGAGAAAATAAATAGCACGTAAGATGTTTTGAACTGGTCGTAAGGATAAAAAAACTCTGTATTGTCACTGTATTTGTATATTGTAAAATCATCACATTCTTAAAGCAGTATTAAAAGTGACACATGCCACCAGGTGCAGTGTCAGGACATTGTTATTAATTTGTATTGATTGAATAACATGTTTACATTCCAAGCACCATTAAAACCAAAATGACTGGATAGTAACATATCCGATTTTTACGATATTAACCACGAAAATAAATAGCATGTAAGGTGTTTTGAACTATTTGTGTTAGGATAAAAAGAAACACTGTGTTGTCACTGCATTTTTATTGTTTATTATTGTAAAATCATCATAATCTTAAAGCAGTCTATTATAAGTATCACAGGCCGCGAGGTGCAGTGCCAGGACATTCTTTTAATATGTGTTCATTGATTAGCATGTTTACATTCAACTGCAATTAAAGCTAAAATGTAAAATTCTCGAGTAGCAGTCTCGTACCGATAAGCTCAGTGTGGGACGGCTACCCTCTAGTCTGGAGTGATGACCTGGTAAGATATTCAAAAAGTCTATGGATGCAGGTGGCTCAGGACCGTGCTTTGTATAATTCCTTGGGGGAGGCCTATAGGCTGTAATGACGAAAAAGTTTTAAGCTAGTTGTGTACGGATACGGCTCGACCGGGGTAGGACACGCTCTCACGGAAAACACTACCAGCGTAAAATAGTAGCTTAATGCTCCTGTGTTTCGTATGGTGAGTGTAGAGAACCAGAGTCCTTTTACTGGAAACGAAGCACCCATCTTAGTCCTCAGGGTGACAATGCATCTGCATTTTGATTCTTAAACGAGGATAAATGTAGATGTCTATGAGCCACAGCATCTACTTACCATCAGGTGGACCGTGCGCTCGTTTGTCACACTTATTCTATTAAAAAAAACAAAAGGAAATTGTCAATTGAAAGAGATACGAAAAGGTACCAGAGCATCTATTCAACTTGCTCGGCGTTTATTTATAAATTAGGCGCTTTATTTATAATAAGGCACATAGTAGAAACAGGTCAGGTAAGCAACAATAATTACAAGTTTTATTGATTATTATTCGTCATCATTACAACAATTCGCTGCTGAACATAGGTCTTCCCTAAATTAAATATATAATGTAAAATATTGTATAGCCCTTCCGTCAACTGCCATCGCGTTTCGTCCCGTATGGTGTCGTAAAAGTCGTAACAGAGTAAAATAAAGATACCAGGAGATGAGCAGCAACATCTCCTATAGAATACCACAAAGCTTTGGTTGCCACAAGCGTAGCAACTGTGGCAAAACTATAGTAATGATGCATATTTATATTACTATATAAATATGCATCATTACTACTTGTGTATAAATTATTCCAATCATTGTGAGGTTCATTTAAGTGGTATTCACAAATACGAGCGCACAGTGGCACATAAAATGAGTTATCAATCAGCAATCTCTCTTTTAGGTTAGTAGTTCTTTTTAGTTTAGGTATTAAGAATCTAGATAAATGATTACATAACTTAAAAATACAGTGTCGGGAAGTAGAAGCAGCACGCTTATAACTAGCCACAGAATAGAATAGAATCATTTTTATTCAATATAGATTACAATATATAATACTTATTAAAAGTCATTTTTTACTTTTACCACTGGTTTGCAAAAAAACCTCTGTCCTGGGAAGAATCAGCAAGAAACCCAGCAAGACTTTTTTTTAAAAAAAAGCACATTTTACAATATAATTTTTTATACAATTGTTTTGAAAACATTTAGAAACAGCATGGTAGCGATCACCTCATTCCCAGGGGTTATTATCAGTCATTTACACTCTAGTAGTATAATAACCCTTACTAGATAATTTTTGCTTAAGAAATAATTTAAACCTTTTGATAGAAAAGGTCTGCATATTATAGTAATTGTTGATGCCGCTCTGGAAAGGGCAGGAGTTACAGTTACAGGCATAAGGGGTGTTTGTTGGATGTTACCGATGTCTTCAATATTCATGAATTGTAATTCCATATCCCTGTTATCATTTGTGTCTCCATACAGTTGTAGAAGCTCTCGGCCGACAAGATTGCAGACTCATTCTAAATGATCCACCTGAAAAGTGTTTCTTTTTCATCAACTAACCGAACAGACGATAGTTTTACAGTGTCTTCCACCTAAATAATGATATTTATTAATATTTTATTTATTTCGATCTTTATTACTAATAAACAGTCTTAATGTCTCTTAAATTATATATAAATAGCATGTACTCGTTTCCCTTCATAATACTTTTGTAGTAAACCAGATTCCACTAAGGTAAAAAGAAATAAAAATACATCAAATCAGAAAGGTAAACAAGTGAAGTAGTTATTTTAGTATTATAACATTATTTGACTAAGTACAAGTTCCTAGACGTTTTACATTTACACTAATTTCATTTAAGGTAAAAATATTACTTGTGTATTAAGTACAAAGGCAGACAAATATGGGGTAAGGTAAGGAAGAAGTAGCAACTAAAGAAAAAAAACTGTGGTTATCGAATATCTCCTATAAGGCAATCTGTGGGGGAGGTCTATGTTCAGCAGTAGACTTTTGATAGGCTGTAAAGTTAAAGATAACCTGGTGGTGAATAGCCAAATTGTTTGTAGTGGAGGTGTATGATACTACAAACATCCATCTGTGTGCCAAAGCAATTATGCCAACTCCTCCGGGCAAGCCTATTTCAGGCAGGGGATCACTTACAGGCTATTAAAGTAAAGTAAGTACCTGCTGTGATGGTATCCACTGCAAAATAATATCTCTTTCTGCTGAGTTCTTAAATGAGCTCTTAAAATTGAAGATCCACATGGAATACAAATCTTCTAATGGAATGAGCAGTTTCAATACTTTCTTGCAATATTCTTAGGCAGTTACAACAAACTGCATCAAGTAGATGTAACTGAAAAAATTGGGAATGCAAATAAAAAATAAAGAAGTAAAAAAATATTAAATTCAGAAAGAATGTACATTACCTACAATCAACAAAATAACATAAAAATAATAAACAAAATTCTTGCTTCCCTGATGGAGTTTAAATATAATAAACATAAATAGTAGATGTATTTAATTAAATATTAACACTAATATTTATTCCCTAATAACATCCATTTATTTTTATGTTATATATATCTATAAATATGTTAAATTCTTCCTATTAACAACTACCAATAAAAAAACTGTGGTTGCCGACTCGTCTACTAAGCATGGCAACTATAGCAAGTATCCTCCTTGGAGGAAATCTGAGGGAAGGTCTATGTTCAGCAATGGGCTTTTGATAGGATGTAACGGTTGTGGATATAGTTACTCTGACAGACACTTTTAACATAGATTTGTGTATATTTTGTGTGATTTTATTTTCTCTATTAATTAAATTAGATTTTACCAATAACATAACACTTCAATACTTTGACACTTTTAACATACTAATAAGAATTGTGTTTGTCATATGTTTTAGGTAATTCAACATAAATTATAGATTTTCCAAAATTCTAGGAGCAAAAGTAAACTTGTATTATACACTCACATATACTTTTAATTAAACTCGTCAGTTTTCATTTTCGAATGTCATTGGCGAATTAAATACATAATGTGGAATATTTGGCTAACCTGTATAATATAATCCAACACTTGTTGCATTGATTAGACATTGACATATTAATTTGTTAGTAATATGAAGGATATTTATTAGTATTTTTACAAACTTAAAATAATTAAGTACTAAAACATGTATAGATCGTTAAGTGTCTGTGGGTGGGTCGTTTATTTTATTTCTAAAAATCGTACCATATCTCAATATTCAGTAAAATAAAATAAAATGTAATACATTATAAACGAAACTTAGTAGTTTTCGTTTCCGTAGTATAATATTTTGGACTAGAACTTCGAGAGTGACAAAAATAAGATATATTTCACATAAAAGTTTGAAACTTAAAATCAATTGTAGGTTTTGTACAGTTGAATTCTAAGATAAGATACTCACCTCTTGAGAAATCCACAAATATAAAAGTTGGCGCACATCTGCTCCTGTCTCGGCTAGTTATTGTCTTCGCTCAGTGCGTTGAAATCCACAAATATTATTTAATTGTTTTCAGTGTATACTGATCTTCCAGATAAGTAAGTAAGTACAAAAAACAGCAGCCTGACGAATGTCAATGCCGTAAAGTAATACCCGGCCGCCGGCACAGACATAGACACAGAACATATATAACGCTAAAGGGGTATGATGCTTATATTATGATAATATGGCCGTCGGTTTTTACCGAGCACGGAAGTCAATGACAAAATAGCGTGTCGTTCCACGGTGTCTTTGAACCATGTTATATGATATAAGCTAACACTTTTAGAAATAGGATAAAAATCTCAGTCGTATCCCTTTTTAGTAATAAATATATAATATACAAATAAGTACAAATATAATATGTATATAATAAGTTATCTTGGTAAAAAATACATTTTTCTTTTAATAGAAACTGCAAAATGATTCATTACACGCATTTTTCCCATTTTACATTAACCAGAACACGGAATATCAAAACCACTCATTTTTTTAGATTTCTTGATTCCGTTTAGATATTCATAAAATGTATAGGCCATTTATTATAATAAATTGGTAACTTTTTTTTGTATGTAATACCATTAAGGGTCGTTAAAATTTCTAGTGGGCCCAAAAACGACTGACTCCTTTAGGAGCAGACTCTTTGGTATTGACGTCAATGTTCAAAACTTAATTCAAAACTTTGCCTATGTGTAGGTAATGCGTAGGGTATGCAAAAACTCGGTGCTGACGGCTTAATTTAGGGCCCATGCTGTGTGATATTGGCAGATCGAAGTCTCCTTCTGACCATCCACATACTAATTGGAACACAACTTACTTCTTCTAGTGTGTTTTAAAACCAACGTAATATGTAACCTTCTAATTCTTTAGTCGCGAATAAGAAGCGGTCGTCTCTTAGTTATTTTTCTTCCAGAACCTGGATACCTCTTATTGAATCTCGTCTCCTGACATCAACATAATATTCTTTTTTATAATCATTACAATTTTTTTTTGTAAAAACTGAATCGTACTCTTCTAACTGGTAAATCTATAGGCGGTTAAATTTTTAAATCTAAGAATAACAAACAAACTAAAAATTTTTGTCATTGTTAGGCTTAGTTAATTTTAAATAAATCTTGTATGTCCCCTTGAAATATCCCTTAAAATTCTTTCTAATATATTTACTTCCATAATTCCTATTTTAAATGATTAATTTTCGCGTTAATCAGTTCGTTTATAATTTTTCGGTTCCAATTTAGTTGGTCCGAACTGAAGTTGTTTTCCAGTTACTTTCAACTCTCCGCCTTTGACGAGGCAGTTAAAGTAAACCCTGTAAACTTCAGTGATTTCTTCAAACAATTATTTCGCAGTCCTCTCTTTTTTGCATTCCCAATATTTTTTTCGTAAAATTTCATGTATGTATTACAACGTGAACGTGTTGGTTTTATGGGCTAGGTATAATTATCAATATTCTTTTTTGCCGTTTGCTATTTTTCTATTATTATTCTTCTACTACTATTATTTTAATACTCACAGTTACTTATTTTTATAGTGTTTCATTCACTTCATTTCAATAATGTAATGAACACAGGGACTACGGCGTTAAATTATATTTTTAAACATTTATAATAATTAATAAAGATATAAATAATGTTAGACATAGACAAATTGTTTAGATGGTCAAACAAAATATCCTTAGCATTTTTATCCCTTACTGTAACAGTCTGTGAAAGTCTACTGCTGAACAAGGGATTTCTTCAGAGATTAGTTACTATTTGCTGTTATTTACCAAAGTTGCCACGCTTTGCAGGTGGATTGGCAACCGCAGTTTATTTTTATTTTTTAGCTCTCATTGGGAAAATGCTGCTGCCCATCTCTTGGTTTGTTTCTCTCTGTTGCCTCTTCAGACACCTACGGGACGATATGGGGTAGTGGAAAATTCTTACACGTAAGTTTTTTATAATATAATAACTTAAGCCACATAATGAGAAATTTAAATGCAGCAACGTTTGAATGTAAAACTTCTGTACACTTTTCTCGCAGAACTGAATGCGATATTACATAATAAGCGTGGCGAATATAAATTTAAAAGTAGAAAGAAGGCATATTTTTATTTTTAGTCATTCTAAAAATAACAGCGATCTTTTTCTGCATAGCAGTCCGTTTGGACTAGTACCACCCTCTTAACGTCACTAGGAAATCTCTATACCATATTTCATCAAAATCCGTTCTGCCTTTATGGTGTTATGAGGAAATTAGATTTGTGCTAAATGCTAAATAGATATCCTACCGGCACCGTGCATTTTTCCGAGGTGAAGAGTATCCTGTGTGTTAGTCAAAGACCTAAGAAACCTTTATTCTAAACTTAAACTAAATCTGTTCAGTCATTTTAGCATGAAGAGGTTAGAGGAAGAGGAATTACGCTCCAAATCTATCTCAAAGAAACCGTGATTTTTGAGATAACGAGTATCCCTTGTCTTTCTACGACCCATAAACTATCCCTTTGAAAAAATCATGTCGATGCGTTGCTCTGTTACTACGTGAAAGGAAGACGAACCAACAAACATCATTTTTAAACGTGGTAGAGTCATGCTGCAGCTAAATTAATTGTATGGTTGTAGCACGAATGGGTCGCTCTCACAGAATACCAGCGTAAAATAGCAGCTTAATGCTGCTGTGTTCCGTATAGTGAGTATACAGAACGGGATACCCTTTTTACTGGAAAAGGGGCTTTCCATCTTATTCGTCACGGCTGACAACACATTTGAATTTTGATTCGCAAACGAGGATAGATGTAGATGTTTATGGGCCACAGCAACCACTTACTATCAGATGAACTCTGTGCTCGCTTGTCACCCTTATCCTATAAAAAACACACAGTAAAGATTTCATGCAGAAAAATTTGAAATAAGAACTACTCTGTATTGGATAAAATGCGTAAATACTGCATAATAATATTAGATATTATAAAAACTAAACAATACGCAATGATTATACGCGAAGGTAATAAAAGCGTGTTAAAATAAAAATAATGTATTACTTGTATAAATTGTATTATTGAATAAATTGGCAATATGTTTTTAGAACAAAATAAACAAATAAAATTATAAGGGAATATAATGTACTTAAAACATATTTTTTGTTAACACTGTTATTTATGAAAATTTAAATACTTACAATGGAACGGAACATTTAATTAAATTTAAACTACTCACCCTTCACCATAGAACTCTTCGAAACAGTAATTTAAGCGTTTTCGCTTCATCTCAAGCAATTGAAAGGTTTTTAAGGGGTCAAAATTTAAAATATTAAATTTCAATTTGGATACTACTTCTATTCGAGTTTCTGTTTCTAAGAACTTTTAACCGTACTTTCATTTCTTAAAAGAACTATTTAATCATTTGATTTAACGTGTACTAGTGTATTTCTGTCGTTTTTATCGCTTTCATTGGACATGGACGATCAGAAAGAGGATTCAGGTCCAAATGTCATTCACGGACAAACGGGATCGTTACGCAAGAAATATAGTATCACACGATTCTCACTCGTCCTAACTTATCCTTGCCGATGTAACATATTGTGCGATAAGATCAGAGCTAGTCTAGATCGCAGTGTTAGAGGACAGCAAATTATTCAGAGAACCAAAAGTGTTAGTGTTTTTAGGTTTACGTACCACAAAAAAAAACTGTTAAGTCAAGAACGGGTAAAGTATCAAGTTTTTATAGAATAAGGGTGACAAACGAGCACACAGTTCACCTGATGGTAGTGTCTATCTATATTATTCTATCCTTGATTAAGTATCAAAATATAGTTGCGTTGTCGCCCTTGAGGACTAAAATAGAATGCCTCGTTTCCAGTAAAAAGGGCCTCCGGTTCTCAACAACAATACGAAACACAGCAGAATCAACCTACTATTTTACGCTGGTATTCCGTGAGAGCGTGGCCCCCTCGGTCAAGCCGACTTTTTCTTGTTACTACCATAAAAATATGTAAATTAATATCAAATATTAAGGTCTGTGGTTCCTAAGAGGTTTAAAAATTCATTTTTCAAAAATTCACATAATTAACGGTGGTCAAATTCGACCACCGTTAATTATGTGACATATTTTGATACTCGTAAGCTCACTCATCAAAACCTATAGAGTACTTCCCGTTGATCTACAATCATTAAATTTCTCAAGTAGTAAGGTTCCCACAGCCCAGAGCACATGTAAAGGAAATTATCAAAAAATATTTACTTTGTAGTTATATCACACTAAAAAATTTATTTTGCCATTACAAACTTACATTTTGCTTTTGGGGCATCGACCGCGATATAGATTGATGTACGCGAGATTTTTTTCTTTCAATGCAAGGATTAGTTTGTCACACAATCTGACTTACCTTCTTTAAATAAATGTTTGGTCTCATAACTTCTGTTCTTTAAACTATCTACATAAATAATTAAGCTTATATGGAACCCTCAGTACGCGCGTTCAGCTCGCGATTTCGCGTGTCTATTTCATTACACATATAATGTTGACTCACCAAATAATGTGGAATTTTTAATCGTTCCGTTCTAAAATGGGCGATAAAAGATGACAGCCGCCGCAAATATAGCGCTGCTAGAAGAAGGTTACGTGTGTGCTATGATAGGGCCTTATAACGCAAAGAAAAATAGCACATTAAAAAAAATAATTAAACGACTTTAAAGCCAAACCTGGAACAATCATATCGCAATCTATTCCAATAACAAAATAAGTTAGTGTATTTTACAAAATTTTTATTTTTGTAATTGGCTTCGGCTGCGTTCGACCTTAGGACCCCCGGCTTAGTTGCCAGGTGCTTAAGGTCCTTAAGTACTTAAGCAACTTAAGCTAAAGTACCTAAGCCACGTTATTGTGCGAGTGTGTGAATAAATAATTTATGATAACATATTTATTCAAACGTTTTTATAGAGAGTGGTTTTTAGTATATAAAATGTTATATTTTACTCGAATAACATTAACATATGCACTTGTGTTAATATTAACTTTATGGTTATAAGTGCACCAATTTACTTAAAAACAATAAGAAGAGGGTTTTCTCGCTGTCAATATACCACCACCAAAGAATGCTGCAGCCCGGCTTGTAGCTCTGAATTATCTACATCGAAAATAAAGTTCACATTATTTTTTTTGATCATACCATAATTTTAATTTTGTTTCCACTGTAACAAACTATAAATTTCATTGAAGTTCGGTGGAAATATAACAGAAATATAACTAAGAAATTTATTCACCGCCAATACATAATGTATATAGGGCTTACGGAAACTATGTGCAGCTTTAAGCTTTAGAAGTCCGACGTAAGTGGAGCTCGTTACTGCGTCCCATTTATATGTAACATCTGCCTCCGAACCACACTCGAGAGAACTACACTACGTATTCAGAGCTAATTTTTCCTTTTAAAGTCAAAAATTTTGGCACATTTTAAAGCAAAGGTTATTTCAAATTCTTCCATTATGGTTTTTAAGAGTTACCTAATTTTTATTATGATATACTCGTAGATGAAGTGACGACTTGGTAAGAGATGCAGGAAGTTGCTAGATGCAAGTGGCTCAGGACCGTGTTTTGTGGCATACATACTTATGGGAGTCCTAAAGTGAGCAATGGACTGTAAGTACTGTGGTAATGATGATAATGCTAATGTCATGTGATAATTAAAAAAGTAAAGTTTAATTTATCCTTTTTTTTAAATATATTTTCGTCTGTGTTTTGTTTCTCTAGAAATTGAACTCTCTGGGCAATTACCGCCATAATACGATTTCAGTTGAGAGATCTACCAAGACCATGACTAAAGGTCTTGCTGTTCCTGATCAGGTTCGTTGGATCCAGCCTCTCAAGACTGTTGGACAACTGGTTATTCAGTTGACAAAGATACGCCATTCCGTTCTTGACATGTGTCTTACTAACTCCTGAAATATTTATAGACTTAGCCTCAACTTCTCAAGCGATGATAATATATATTTTAAGTATTTCTATTTCTTGTTAGAAAAAAATCGGACAAAATAAATAAATCTATGTAACAAACATTTTCACTCTTGCCTTAAAACCACACAAACAAACCTGGCGACGTTTTACAAGAGTTTCTATACAATTAATTTAATTGTCAAAATAATTTGTTCAAGGAGTCGAAGCTTCTATAAATTCATAAAGTTCTAATCAAAATAAGCAGCCTCATTACCTAAAATTATTATATATAATTTTTTTTTTAGTTAACTATTTTTCAAAAATAAAACAAGTACATAAGATAATATTGGTATATAATAATATTAATTTATCAGAATGGCTTATATTCATAATATCAAATATAAACACAATAATTGTACAAAATATTTTATTATAATCTGTTTTCATAAAATAGTACATATTTTAAAATTTAATGTTTCAATTGAATCTAATTTCTGGAAAAATATGTATACTAAGTTGAGGAGTTGATTTACTCGTAACTTACGACTTTGATAAATAAATAATTCACCCAAGTCGGGGTTGTTCAGAAATAGTCGGATGTCAAATGTCAAATTTCGGATGGAAAATGGTTGTCAAACCTTCAACGAATCATAAGTTAATGATTTCTTATATTTACGCGAACACTACACATTGAATAAAACTACTTTTACGGATTATATCACGTTTAATAACTTATTTTATTAATTCCGACGTTTCGGGTGCTTTAACACCTAGTCAGAGGACTGAGGTGATTGACGTCCCAATGTCAAGGTTAATCCGGAGTACCTTCAGCTTTTAATTATTAATTTTGGTCCGATCTACGCAGAATGAACTAACTGTGTCTTGAAGTCTTGCAGTGGTATGCTTGGGTTTAGTTTTAATTTTATTAATTACAGGATCCCAAGCAGGTGGTAGTACCAGCTTCCTCTCTATTGAAATTAGGATGTTTTTAATTTCAATAGCCTCACTATCATCCTTGGCAGGAATCGATGTTCTTTCGCGAGAATTTGTGGTTTATCAAATCTAATGTAATGGTGGGGGCCGTCTAGGATATAATCACAAACTGCAGACTTCCCGGAACGTTGGTGCTTCGTCAGCTATGTTCTATTACGCGGGTTTAATAGATCGTTTTGTTTGCTATATGAGAGACCACATTCACAATCAATCTTTACTCACCATCTTGTAGAGGAATATTGCACTTGACGGATGGTAAGAACTGACTAATCTTCTTCGGCGGCTTGAAGAAAAATTAATAATTAAAAAGCTGAAGGTACTTCGGATTAACTCTGACATTGGGACGTCAATCACCTCAGTCCCCCGTGACCATGGGTGCTGTAAAGCACCCGAAACGTCGGGAATTAATAAAAATAAGTTATTAAACGTGATATAATCCGTAAAAGTAGTTTTATTCAATGAATCATAAGTTAACAACTGTGCAGAGACTATATTCTATAGCTATACCCAATGTAGTGCTTATGAGTTAATCATCATACATATGGCATGTATAGGTGTAAGGACTCCTTTGCAGCCCAAAAGTTCGTGTAGCCTTTTGGGCTGCAAAGACTTTTATTAATTTTTGGCGCACACTACTGTGTCCCAGTCCGAAGAGTGAAGAGAGCCAGTATAATTACAGGTTATGAGGCATTCCATCTTAGTCCTCAGAAGTGACAACGCATCTGTCTTCTTTGTATTAAGTTTGTTGCAGGTGTCCATAGGCTTCAGTAGCCACTTACCACCAGGTGGAGTTTAATTTCGTTTCTTCTGAGACTAGGAGATAACTATAACATGGGTATACAGGATAATTACGAGTTTGCATTAACTTTGGCTACCGCTGGGATCCGAGATGTAATAGCCAGTAACCTCTATCGGGAATACAATCACCATTAATAATCTATTCTATAGCATTTCGAATATTAATCGTATATAAAAAAAATCTGTCTACATTTTCCCGTAAAGTATTATCATACGGCTTACGAAATTCTTAAAGGAAATACGCTGTGGAAGCATTTTTAAGCTCTCGTTCTTTCAACTTAAACTTAAGCTTGACTTTAAGATAGAACAATATAAAGTAGTAATAGTTATGGCTGAGTTTGCAGTTGGAAATGAAAGCAACTTTAAATTGTACTGAGGTCTTTTTATTTTATTGGGACAGAAAACAGTTACACATTATAATGTAATATAAAAGTTAATTTAAACATTCTTTAAAGGAAATTATTGTAATAATATCTTATGCATTTTCTTCGGTAAAGATGCACAATAAAAAAAAGTTGTTTAACATTTTCAAGATCCGGTTTGTGCGCGTTTTAAAATAATCCGTAAATTTATGTACGTTACTTACTTTACAGAACAGTACAAACTTTTGCATCAACTAGAAATACTGAAGGCAAACTGCATATTCTAATCTAAACTGCATATTGTAATCTTGAATATAACTTTTATTTAACTGAAACCGTATTTTAAATCTTGTGAAATAATTAATTGACTGGAACATAGCGAAAATAAAATTAACTAATTAACTTATTTATTTATTTAAAATCTTCAATTTACAATTTCAATATAAATTTCTTTTAAATATAATCAATTTTTTTTTAAATAAAACTCTGTTATATTTTGTTTCCTGAGGTAGGGGATTTGGCGTTTCGTAAAAACTAGAGTAAAATGTGTAAAAACTAGAGTAAAATGATCATTTCATTTTCGTACATCATCATCATCATTACAGCCCTTCACAAGTCCACTGCTGAAGATAGGCCAAGGAATGCCATAAAGCACTGTCCTGAGCCACCTGCATTCATCGACTTCCTGCATGTCTTACCAGGTCGTCACTCCATCTAGTGGGGGGTCGCCCTACACTTCGCCTACAGTCTTCTATCTTTTATACAGTCGAACATTAATATTCTGTGCTGTGCGCATGTGCAATGGTTTTATGGTTGGACTGTGTAATGGGTGTCAATAGTTTCCACTAGTTCAACTGATTACTTCAGTTGCTGATCGGCTTGATTGCTATACGAGTATTCAAGAAACCTTTCGTTATCCGTTACGATTCATTTCATTGCTTATATTCGTATATGAAAAGCATGTTAAACCATTTCTATTACATATTATTCGTTCGATAAGATTATAATAACTTTAAACGATACAAGTTTAAGTCGTCCTATCTTATTGCATAAATATTTTTTTTTAACTCTCCTATGTTAATGTTATGATATCACAATTATATTATATAACTAAAGCAAAATATTGTATATTTATAGAATAATTAAGACGAATGAATGTTCCTTTTATCCAGTCTATTTCATCAGAAAAAACCAAGGCAACATTAAAACCGCCAAAAAATTTCAACCACCCTTGAGAACTAAGATAGAATGCCACTTGACCAGTGATAAGGGTCTTTAATTCTTTACATATTATATGATGCATAACACTAATATTATATTGTGAGAGAAGATATTTTTAGTGTGCAGCATGCAAGCCAAAAAAGTTCATTGTTTCCGTTTCCATTATAAGATTTTTTTAGCTCTATTGTTTCTGGTTTTCGCCTTTCGGGTTGACTATAGGCTTGAAATAAATTACGCCACCATGTTGTAATTAAAGTATAATAAAATTAGTCATACTAATATCTCTTCACATTTCTTTTTCCGAACAGAGGTAACTTTTAAAAGATAAAGAAGAAATTTGCTTTTATTTATTTTACTAGATAAACAAAAATCCAATTGAATTAGTTCACCTTAACAAATTACCTTAAAGTAGGTTTAATTTAATACCGTTTTAATAATGTTGTATCGTAATTATTTAAAATAATTTACAATTTAATGGTTACATAAGAAAAAATGTTTTTAACCTCGTCGTTAGTGAAATGCGATACTGGTGGAAAGCACGATATAAAATATTATTCGTTTTTCTAATTATTCGGAATCACAATAAGAACAAATGACAGCTCATGTTCTTTTTTGACAACATTCAAAGTCTTCTTTCATTCACTTATTGTGTCGGTGTGTAATTAGAAGCGACATTTTGGAGATTCCTTTAATGTTGTTTGTTTGAATTTATTCGGCAGTTTTAATGATGCCTTTGAAACAGATTTTTACATACATACATAAACACTCACGCCTGACACCCAGAGGGGTAGGCAGAGACTACGGACTTCCATTTGGCACGATCCTGGCACGCCTCCTTTACATCCATATATCTACGCATACACGCTCGTCGGTTAAAGGTACTCCTAATCTGGCCTTTTTTCAATATAACGACAATTTGGTCGATAAACCTTCGTCTAGGGCGTCCCTTCCCGACTCTGCCGTTCACTTCTGCAACATAAATTTGCTTTGTCACTCTTTCCTCGTTCATTTTTTCTACATGACCAAACCACCGAAGCATTCCTTTCTTAATCCTGGTTACAACGTCATCTTGCAAAACACACTTTTCTCTTATCACACTATTTCTCACCTGTCATTCAAATTCAGCTTCTACATACTCTAATGCATTTCTACAGCATTTATTCTACTCTCATGCTTCTTCTGCCAGACCCAACATTCACTACCATACATTAAAGTAGATTATTCTTGATTAAATAACAGAGTTTTCTTGATTAAATAGGCTGAAGATTTCTTCTGTAATCATTTTTCATCTTATTATAATATATTAAAATGTAAAACATATTCAGTGTTTAACGAAATGTAAACTTCGTTGGTAAATATAAACTAAATTATAATTGATAAAGGAATACTTCTACTCCTTTATCAATTATAATTTAGTAAACAAATAGCCAGACAACTTATTAAGTATTTTATACAATAACTAGCGATCTGCCCCGGCTACGCATGGGTGATTTCTGGATCTCGACAACAGCGCCACCAACCGGGTCCAATTGTAAATCTAAACCATTCTCGAATCAACTTAATCACACACACACAAAATTTCATAAAAAATGGTCTATCTGTTTAGAAGGAGTTCAGTCACATATGCACAAACAGAAGAATATTGTATATAAAGAAGATGAATATTCATCTTGGTATTGACGTTATTAAAAAGTTAATTGATTTTATTGAGAAAATTTAATTGAAATTAAATATAAATTAAATTTAATCTTTCTAGCGTTGCATTGCCTGCGTTCCTTGCTTCCGTGCATAGTGTCAGTAATTTATGTAACATAATTTTAAATAATAAAGTAGACCTGTGCTTTGCTACGGAGGCAGGGTAGACATGGCAAACGCTCTGTCCCGGCGAAAATATTCCATTGGAAGTTAACCAACAAAAACAGTGGGATATTCCGTTGGTACAGAGGGTGCAGAAAGATTTGTTTCATAATTTCCATAGTGACCAAGATAAGGCACGCCTTCTAGCTGTTTCGACTAAGAATCTAGTCACTGGTTGCTTTACCATCAAATAATCTCGGCACATTACTTGATGGGGAAAGCTGCGCATTGTAGGAATCCGACTAGGAGCGGCGATTTGTTAATCCCATCAGTGCCCCTGTGGCAGCAGCGTCGACAAGTTTGGGCTCCACGGACTTTCTTGTAAGAAAAGTGCTGGTAGGTTTTCACAGCACAGTTCTTTGAACGATGTCATCCGAGGCTCTTGTCTCTATAAATTTTCCCTCGGTTTTAGAGCCTTGTGGAATATTTAGAGACGATGGCAGGAGACCCGACGGTATGACATTGGTCCCTTGGGAGAGAGGTAAAGCCCTAGTGTGGGATGCTACTTGCGTAGACACTTTGGCGACCTCTCATCTCAGGGGTACCTCGTTCAGACCCGGTGCGGCATCAGAGGCAGCTGAACTGAGTAAGTGGCGCAAATATGAGTCTCTGAGATGACTACATATTTGTGCCATTGCTCAAGACTATCGGTCCGTGGGGTCCACATGCGGTGAAGTTCCTAAAGGAATTCCATCCGTGACTGGTCGTTCCTGCTGGTGATAAGAGGGCTGGTTCTTTTCTCGCTCAAAGGCTAAGTATAGCCATTCAGCGGGGAAACGCAGCCAGCGTTCTTGGCACGATACCGCGGGGAGTAGGACTGTATGATAATTAAGTTACTTGTTTTATTATTTTTTTATTATAGTTTTTAGTATTGTATATAGTTAGATTACAAATTGTTGATTTTAGATTTGAATGAGTTGTGTCCGTGACTCCGACATTGCAGCCGTCTATCTTTGATCTTATCGCACAAGCGTTACGTGGAGTACGGTTAGATTATAATATGTGGATACCTCCAGCATATGGAAGTTATTGTTGTAGTCGCGGTCGATACCATCGGCCTTTAAAGGCAAAAAGCCCTCGAAAGGTGCATTTGCTCGAAAGTGCATATTACGAAAGTAAGAAAAATATAAAGAAATATAAAAATTAGCTTATTTTTTTAAAAAGTATAGTGTAGATTAAAATACAAAATTAAAATCATGAAGTATAATTAACACTAAAAACTTTTTGCTCTATGAGCAAATAATAAAAGAAAGCACACACAAGGAAAAGCTTTCGTCTTTATAATACATATTCATTTAGAATTTCTTTCAGAAAACGTATTAAAAGTTACTATTAAGTTGAAACAAAGTCCACGCCTTTATAAATTTGGAAGCGCACACCGAGGTTATTTGTTTTGGGAAAACGAGATCTTACCCTATGAATATAACTCTATGAATTTATAGTAGACTGAATTTCGTAAATAAATTGTTCCTAAAACTTATTTCTATCAACGGAAATTGTTTTAGCCTTCCATTATGGTAGTTAATGATGAAAATACTAAACCTGAAATTACTAATCGTTTTCAACAACGCGCATTTTAACAACATACGAATATATAATAAAATATAAACTACTAATTCATATTATAATATAATATATTGCACTTTCAATAACATATAACTTCAAAGTTTGAATTAAAGAAGTGTTTAATTAGGTTTCATTGATTTATTTCTATAGAGAACTAACATAGTTTCAAAAGTAATTAAAATTTGATTCGTTTTCTTCACTTTATTGTCTGCGCGTATATTAACTTATTTTATATTCCCAACGTATCGAGCACTTTACGTACGTGATAAAATCCGTAAAAACTAGTTTTATTTAAATGTGTAATATTTGCGTAAACATAAGAAATCATTGTGTTTATATAACAAGGATATATGTATAAATAACACGGAGATTTTGAAAAAGGAAACTAAGTAACTATATTACATTTTTAATCGATTTCAATTGTTGAAATGCTACAGTAATTTCGGTATTTTAAAAATTCTAATTCGTTTGGTTATATTTTTATTTGTCTTTAAAGTCATTTATCGTTAAACACACACTTCGACTTATCAAACACTCAGAATTTACAAACTTATAATAGAAAAAGGGGGACAAACAAGCACAAAGTTCACTTGATGGTTAGTGAATGCTTTGGCCCATAGACACCAGAAGACGTGGAAGAGACTCAAGTCCAGCAGTCAATACCAGCTGAAGAGGAAGAGGCTAGTTGTGTATATAAAGATATTTATTATCCTATCCTTTATAATCTATCATATTGAGTATACGCGTGTAATAATATACACAACTATTTTCTTCCTACTCTAAACTAAATTTAGAAATAATTCTATGCTTCTACGTATTATTTTGTGTTTGAAATGTGTGGGCTTAGATGAAATGACGGCCTGGTAAGAGATGCAGAAAGTCGATGGATGTACACGTATAACAGTTAACAGAACAATACTGTAAATGGCACCTCCACTTTGTATTTAATTTCTATAAATATTATTAAAGTTACAGCCGACTGGACCAAAAGCCTGCTCATTTCTAAAAGATTTTATGGCAAGAAAATTTAAAATAAAAAGAAATAATTTCTTATATTAAACTTAAGAATATGTGCCTACCGCAGCCTATGAACACTAAGCAATAATTTTAACAAGATACGAATATTTAATAAAATATAAACTACTTATTCAAATTATAATATAATATATTGCACTTTCAATAACATATAACTTCAAAGTTTGAATTAAAGAAGTGTTTAATTAGGTTTCATTGATTTATTTCTATAGAGAACTAACATAGTTTCAAAAGTAATTAAAATTTGATTCGTTTTCTTCACTTTATTGTCTTCGCGTATATTAACTTATTTTATATTCCCAACGTATCGAGCACTTTACGTTCGTGATAAAATCCGTAAAAACTAGTTTTATTTAAATGTGTAGTATTTGCGTAAACATAAGAAATCATTGTGTTTATATAACAAGGATATATGTATAAATAACACGGAGATTTTGAAAAAGGAAACTAAGTAACGACGCCATCTGCTTGGGATCCTATAATTAACAAAATTAAATCCAAACCCAAGCATACCACTGCACGACTTCAAGATACTGTAAGCTCATTCTGCGTAGATCGGACCAAAAATTAATATTCAAAAAACTGAAGGTAGCCGGGCTAACTATGACATTAGGACGTCAAACACCTCAGTCCCCCCCGTGACCATGGGTGCTGTAAAGCGCCCGAAACGTCGGGAATCAAAATTAGTAAAATTAGGGAATCAAAATTAGTAAAATTAAACGCGATAAAATCCGTAAAAATAGTTTTATTCAAAGACGTAATACAGCTGGCGTACCACTACCACGCCGTGGTGGCCTCCGGCATCCCGCCCTCAGACTGTCGGTGAGAAACTTTCAAAGATGCGAGACTTCTGCGATCAGCATTGTGATTGTTATTGTTCCGGATAAGGTACTCGTATAATGAATTCTTTTAAAAATCTTGTATTTTTCATGTTCAGCTGAATAACTTCATTTACTGATGAAAAAGAAGTAGAAAAGATAAAGAATGATAAGTGTCTGATGATAAGTGTCTGTTTTACTGCCTTGTTGTTCTAATAGCGCATCTACTGGTCATGTGGTCCCGGGTTTGATTTCCGGGCTAAAAACATCGAAGCACGTAAACCTGGTGGTTCTGCGCTTGATCTCCCTCTATCAAATTGCCGTCCTATCGGATTATGAAAGAGAGTGAAGGAATAAAGAGTGGACCTGTGCTTGTGCTTTTATACACACTCGGGTACAAAAAGGCTGCGTTTCCACCAGAGAAGTGCGAGGATGCGTAGCGAGGGATGTGTTTGTTAAGAACCAATAGAATCACTTCATTTACCTAGCCTCGCTCAGCACAGCCCTAGTGGAAACGGCTCAGCGGAGCGAGGTTTTTGTACATACAAAACAAGGGAAGGATGTATGCGAGGGATGTGTTACGAGGGATGTGTGCGAGGGTTGTGTTGCGAGGGATGTGTATGAGGGATGTGTTACGAGGTTAAACAAAACGAACTACATTCAATTTTAAAATGATTTAAAACATTCCTGTTTATTATAATATCTCTTTGTAAAATTGAACTTTGAAACTTTTAACTTCTTTTTCACAACAGCCATAGATATAATTATATTTTTAGCCCGCTACACATACTCGCACCGCTCATCTGCGCACCGTTTCACAGCGTCACTACCCTTCTCCGCACCGCTCAGCAGCCTAGCATATTTCTGGTGGAAACGCTTACACCATTCCACAGCCTCGCTACGCATCCTCGCACCGCCTAGCTACCTCGCACATCTCGTGGAAACGCAGCCTTATCCTGTCCTGCACAGATAGCTTGTGTTTCGGAGAAGAAAACATATAATTAGAATTTTAATTCTACTACAATCCGGTATATTTATATATATGGTTACCGCACTCACTTACCTACCTACCATCAAGTGGATTGTCTGCTCGTTTGTCAGTTCTATAAAAGTAATAAAAAAATTGATATAATAATAATGTCCTCCAGACCGAATTTCGGTCACGGCTAGACTCTACGGAGAGTAGCCATCTGCCCAGGACAGGATTATAGTGCCCAAGTGTATGCGTAAGCACAGATACACTTTTTATTAGTGTCTCCCCCACTTTCATAATCCGATGAGACGGTAATTTTACACGACCGGAGAGAGATCAGTTGCAGTTCCAACGGCTTTACGTGCTTTCTGAGGCACGGGAGTGAAACACCGCCAACTTCCTAACTACAGGCTGCTACTGAGAGTATCTTGGCAAACAAACCCAATTACTAATTTTGGATTACTAGGATTCGAACCCGGGACCTCATGATCAGCAATTACGTTTACGACCACTAGACCAACGAAAACGATCAGACAAAAAAATTATATGTGTGCATTGGCACAAGCATCCACTTACCATTACATGGACTCTTGCATCTTTGGGTCGCCCTCACATGTATAATAAGGTATACGAGTACATGAAAAAAAATCACCAATTGTACACTAAAAGTTTTACTTTTAAGAGCTATAAGCTTGATAAAGTTCTTGAAAAAAATATCCATACTTACAAAATAGCCAAGATCGCAAAGATTATATTAAGTAACGTATTTTTAATATAATTCATTTTAAGTGTTTTTACTGTGTATGAAACTTTAAAATTTTCTGTTTACTTTTAACTTAAATAAATATTCATGAAATTATGTCCATACTGCATTTTAATTTTCTTAATAATATTCAAGTGTTTTAATCATGCGGCGAATAGTGAATATATTTGAATATTCTTATGAACAAAATATTTGCATATCTTTGATCCCAGCGTTTAAGTTACTTATAATGCTGGGAATATAGAGTATCACATTTATTTAACTATACATATATATTCATTTGTGAAACTTTATAAACATTGTACTTAAATATGACAACGAAAATGTTTATTAAGTTTAATTCACACTAACCGAAAAATATCTATACTTACAATTTTATTACGCTTGACACAACCACATGCCAAGCGTGGCGATTACGGTAAGTCATATATAGAAGAGGACGTTACGTATTTGATAACGACGATGAAATAATCTGAATCTGATCTGGAGTCTGTCTGGATAGTTACCCCTACCTATTTCTGCTGCAAAAAAAGCAGCGCTTTATCTGATGTATTCCGGGCTGAAGGGTATAGAGAGTCCATTATAATTACAGGCTGTGAGGCATTCCACTTAGTCCACGGAGGTGAATACGCATCTGTAGCCTATTTTGTTTGAAATTCGCTGCAGGTGTCCATGGACTGCAGTAGCCACTTACCAGCAGGTGCACTGTAAGTTCGTTATTACTTTACAAAATATACTAGGACAAAATGTCCGAATATGTAAGTTCAACTTCGATCGAAAGGTCTATCGACGGATCCAAATCCGCTGGGCAGCATACGGAAGCTTACGAATCATCTTTTCGCTACGTGTCTTATTATTTCAATACTAAAAGACAAGAGTGTTAAACTATTATGTGTTCCCAGTGATATCATATGGATTTGATATGGGGACCTTTACTACTATCAGTGTGAGCCAGCTTAGTCGCTCAACGAGCTATGGACAGTGCTATGCTTAGAGTTTCTCCGCATGATAGAGTTCAAAATGAGGATATCCGGTGTAGAACCAGAGTTACCGACAAAGCGCAAAGAATCAGTAAGCTGAAGTGGTAAAGCCCGGCAATATAGCTCGAAGAACCTATGTGGCCCGCAGGCCGGTTTTACTTATATTTTAAGTTTAATTATTTCACCCTTTTGAGTATCACAAATTCAAGGCAAAAACTAAAATGTCGTATAAAAAAATTATATTAAAAACTTCATCCACTATTTTCTACCCAGATTACCCCTTATTCTATTTAATAATGGGAGAATCACTAAAATCGGTTAAGCCGTATCCGAGAAATCGATGAACACACATGAAATACATACGTGTCGTATACAGAACCTTCACGTTTTTGGAACTCGGTTACTAACAAATGTCTTCAAAGATCGAATGATGTCAGAGATTTCCGAAATCATTTAAATTCGCTAGTTTTTAAATTTTCAGTTTACTCTTTAAAAATTTTAATTAGTCACGAGACGGTCTAAGGTTGACATTAATTATAACATCGCTCATTGTTAACTGAAATTCTTAATTAGGCTCAGCAAAGGAGAACATAATGTAACTTAATTTGTGTGATAAAAATCTTTAATTTTTTTTTAATCATTAAAAAACAAATGAAGAGAAATTACACAAATAAAATGAATAATAATTTGAACTGTAAATTCATTATACACTTTGTCACGTTGCATAATGAAAACGTAATAAAGAGACTTTCTGTCTCTTAAGTCACCACCCCAATCTGCATCGCAATGTCCCACAAGTCCATCATCATTACATTTGTAAACCAATTTATAATCTAAAGTATTTTTCACATATCTTAAAACTATTTTCAAACGAGTTAGCAATATATCACTTCCATTATCTTGGTACCTACTCGATATAGATATAGCTACACAAAGGTGGTTTTCAATATTTTTGTCTGATTTACATTATTTAGTTTCTAAGATTTTTACATTAAAATTTGGATCAATAGGTTTACAATTTTTCATATTAAGCCTTTTTAATACATTTTCTAAATAGAATTTTTGACTCAATTCAGTTACATGATCTTTAAAATTCTGTTTAACATTGATTCTAAGAAAATTTGAAATTAGTCCCAAAATTTTATCTCAGTCTAAAATCTTTCTGTAACTGTGATTTAAGATCACTTAACTGTTGTTTATTACTACTAAACATCAAAAGTTCATCGACATACAGTAATACATAGGTTTGGTTTTCTCAATTACATTTAGTAAACAAACATGGATCATTCTTTGATTTTATAAAGCCTGATTTACTTATTTTACAGTAAAATTTTTCATTCCAATACGTAGGAGTTTTTTTGAGACCGTACAATGACTTATTAAGTTTTACAATATTTTCACAACCGTTATGTGCCCCTTCTCGTAATTTAATAAATACATTTTCTTTTATATCCCCATATAAAAAGGCCCCAGTAACATCCATCTGATGTATTGGTAAATTTAATCTAGTAGCAACAGAAACAAATAACCTAAGTGTTGATAACTTGGCAACAGGTAAATAAATTTCATGCAAATGTAAGGAATCATTTTGTTCAAAATCTCTGGCAACCAACCTAGCTTTATATTGAATAACATTATCAAGTTTCTTAATTTTGAATAACCATTTACAGCTAATAATATTTTGATTTTCAAGAACTGGTCCATATATTGTTTACTTTCAGGGTCTTGAGTTCTTGTTTGATGGCTTCTTCTCACTAACAGGCATCACTTCTCTGTATTGCATGTGTTTTCTTCTCTGTATTACAGCATCGTAGACATTTTGACATATATAGTATTTGCTTTCTGACACGTTTAATTCGACGAGGTGGAGCTGGTTGCGACATGCTATCATTATCACAATCACTACACTCATCACTTGTTTCTTCAAATACATATAAGCTATGATTATCTTCACCTGTCATCTGATTTGTAAGGCTTGAATCGATCATAACCTCTTCTTCAGAGTCTTACTGATTATCGACAACAACTGATGTCTCATTGTTGCGCATTTCTGTTACAGTTCTAGGTCTACTCTTTCCCATTTCACGGTGAAGAAGTGAGAATGTGACGTTCCTCTTCACTATAACTTGATTTTTTGCTAGATAAAATATTCTATAACCCTTCACATTTTCTTCGTAACGAACCATAATTCCTCTCTCCCCTTTAGGGTCCTATTTTCTTCTTTTTATTTTCGAATATAGACAGATACAGGTGTACCAACGATATATAAGTTATTAAGGTCAAACTGTTTATTTGTCCAAATTTCATACGGTGTTTTCCTGGTTTATTACTTCTACCTGTCCTGTTTAAAACATATGCTGCGATGTTCACTGCTTCAGCCCATAATTTTTTCGGAAGACTCTTGGCACAAAGCATTGATCTTGCCGCTTTTGTTAGGGTCCTTATCTTCCTTACCGCCTTGCCATTATGTTGTGGGGTGTATGGAACGGAGGTTTGATGTACTATACTCCAGTCTGCAAACAGTTTTGACAGAGTTTTATTAATAAATTCTAAGCCATTGTTATTTCTAAAGTTGATTATATTTTTACCCGTGACATTTTCTGCTCTGTTTATAAAATCCTTTATACAATTTATCACTTCCTCCTTCCTTTTAATAAATTATACAGTTCTATAGCACAAGTAACCGTCTTTTAATATTAAAAAGTACCTTGATCCTCCAACGGATACTTCCTCTATGGGTCCACAGACGTAGGCGTGTATAAGCTCACATATTTTCGTCGTTTTTGTAGCGCTAGTATTAAAAGGCAAACGATATGCTTTACTCCCTATACAGCCTTGGCAAATCTTAAAAGACTCGTCAGATACTTAATTTTATTGTTCGATAGTACGCTTTTTATATGCTGTATATTTTGATGTACAAGTTTTTCGTGCCACTCGCTTAAACTTGATTTAACTTCATTAACGTTTGCAACGCCGCATTTATAACGAACTTCTATGATATACATATTCCCACGCGATTGGCCACCGCCCGTACTTTATTTTCCTTGAAAAACTTGCAAATGTTTTGATTCGTCATCATGATATAACCTTTATCTGCCGCGCATTTCACCGAGAACAGATTTATTTTTAAGTCTGGCACACATTGTACGTTTTCTTGTGTAAGTGGATTGGAAATTGCAGTATCAAACGACTTGCATCTCGACGCCACTCGTCACGTGCTGTTAGTAAAGCAAAGATGGCGCTGGTTTGCGTTGCTAACAAAGATCCGATTCGATAGAGATAGTTATACCGCCATCATCATAGAGTTTACAAGATTTTCGTCCTCTTATGACTCACAAACACAATTTGACGGAGTAGTGGGTTTATTGCTACCACCAATAAAATATTAAATGATTGAATGTAATATTCTGTAGACATTATACTGGCGAGTAAGGGCGGCGTAAGAGAATCCACTACCTTATTAACATCTCATGTGTGTTTTAAGAGGCGACAGGAAATCATTAGTATCTTCCTGTTAGAGCTCAAAATAATAATAAACTGCAGTTGCGAACCCGCCTGTCAAGCGTGGCAATTATGACAAGTATATCTATGAAGCAATCTATGAGCCCTTGTTCAACAGTGAATATTTGATAGGCTCTAAAAATGATGATGAATATAATCAACACACCTATTAAATGAGTGATCTCAGGTGCGTTTGTCGTAAAATATCCAGAGTTGTCACGAAGGGATTAGTTCTGGCAGCGTGATGAATAATATATTGATAAAGCAATACGCTTTGATAAAATATTTTATACAATTCAAAATAAAAATACATAATTTTTCTATCCTTAAGACTTTGGTAGATTACTTCGATTAATTGCTTTTCGTTCCAGTTCTCTAGCGAAATAATTAGCAAAGAATAAAATTATGAATCTAATTGGCTGTACCAATTTTTTTGAGAACTCTTAACTTGATCCGCAGTAAAATAGCTCAATTAGGTAATTCTAAGTACCGAGCAATAAAGTTAACAAATTCCTTAACTACATTAAATTTAAACTTCAGCGTACCTTAATTTTTCTTCTTACATTGCTCCTAAAAGGAATTCAAGTAGTGGATTTTGAATGGACTTTAAAATAAATGTTGATTTCGTCTAATCACAAACTGTATTCTGCCGGCCTACTCTCGAGATAAATCGAGTTCTGAATCAATCGAATTTTATTCGTACTCATTTAATAAATTTATTAAATATGATCTCCGGATGATGAAATATCCGGATGTGCCTAACGGCGGTGATAACGCTTGATAGTAATTCGATCGTGTTTCTCGATACGAATTGGTTTGAAGTAAGCTCTTGAAATTAATTTCGAATAAAGTCATTTTGAACCGAATAGAATTTGAAAACAATTTCGGGAGTAAGCATCTCATGCTTACAAAAATATAAATAATTAATGTAACTAATAATTAATGCAAAAGAATGCCACGCTATACAACGGTACAAAGTAAAAAAATATATGTAGATTTTCAACAAAACAATATTTATAGAAACAAATTATTTAACTTGTGGTAGAGCCACTCTGCAGCTATATATGGCTGCGGCACGAATGGTCGACTCGGGTTAGTACCGCGCTCTCACAGAACACCAGCGTGAAACAGCGGAATAATGCTGCTGTCTTTCGAATGGTGGGTGCAGAAAACCGGAGATCCTTTTACTAGTAACGAGGCATTCCTCTTAATCGTCAGGTGGCAACGTGTTTGCATATTGATTCTAAATTGAGAATAGATTTAGATATCTATAGGCCACCGCATCCACTTAACTGTGGTGTGGTGGATCTACAGCATACCAGCGTGAAACAGCGGAATAATGCTGCTATCTTTCGAATGGTGGGTGCAGAGAACCGGAGATCCTTTTACTAGTAACGAGGCATTCCATCTTAATCCTCAGGGTGTCAACGTGTTTGCATATTGATTCGAATTTGAGAATAGATTTAGATATCTATAGGCCACCGCATCCAATTAACTGTGGTGTGGTGGATTGTGTGCTCGCTTGTAAATCGCTTGTAAATTTGTATATCGAGTATTTGACGGCTCTGTGGCGCAATGAGTTGTTCGGGTCTGGATGTTTGTCCTTGTGCAATTTATGTTTGTATACTGCCTCTACGATACAGGAGAGAATCCTAGTTCGGAGTTATCTTAGTTTTAAAAGAAAGGAAAAATTTGTTATAGTTATTTATATATATATATATATATATATATATATATATATATATATATATATATATATATATATATATGTGTATTTTATGTATGTGTTGCATGTATATATTTGAATTGAATTTGATCATGACAACTGAACTGCCCATAACTCACTCTGTGTTCTACCCAAGATTAGCTGGTAAAGAATGCCGTATAGCATTAAGCTCGCCTTTTGTACAAAATATTTGATGCAATAAAGATCCCACAACATGTTGAGTAACTCAGTCATGTTAACAATTAGAACGTATTCCATCAAATTTTTCAACAAATGCCTTAAATTATTGCCTTTGTATCTATCTATACATACAATAAAATTTTAACAATACCGGGTCTGAACATAAAATATTTTTTATGTAGAAGTTATCGATATAGAATACTTTTACTGATTTTTAAAATAAAATAAGATATTAAATGCACGTAGTCCACCTGATGATAAATGGATGCTGTGGCTCATAAAACCCACATATATCCTTCATTAAAATTAAAATAAATGGTAAATAAATAGTACATAGAATGCCTCGTTACCAGCAGCCCCTATCAGAAACGTCAGAAATTAAAATAATTAAAATTTAGTTCAATTGAACGTGATAAAATCCGTAAAGTTAGTTTTATTAAGCGAGCAAGTTCTTATTCCCCGGATTATACCCAACAACTTCCATTTCATATTCAAACGCGTCATTTTCCTATCACTGCTTGCTTCGAAATGAACTAATAAGGCGCAGGGACAGACTTTGAGCACTACGGACTACGGTAGAACACATTTCTGATGCCTCTCACACGACCAAATGCACGTTGCTCTTTCCCTTGTCAATGATGCCAAAAATTTTGTGTACGCACACTTGCACCCAAAATACTCCTTGTATTACCGATAATATTTTTTAGAGAAAGGCTTTTTGTTCACATAAATTCTTTTTTATTATATTTTTCTCTTTGTTCATTGTTCTTTTAATTTTTATTCGGTGTTTATTTCAATTTTACGAGCACTTTATTGTTTGTATACCAACACGCCGTGCGAACAACTTTGCGGGGGCAGCTAGTGCGAAAACAAAATGTAATTGCTCCTTTAACTTTCTTTTATTTAAAAATAAATAATAAATCATAACCGCAATAATGAACATCGTAATCATTTTATATATTTCTTTGTTCATCTTTATATAGTAAACGTTGTTCCGGTTGAAATAAATAAATATTGTCTACAGATAAAGCTTTGTTTTCATATTGTTGTTTGTTCAGGAAATTTCAAACATGGTTAATTTTAAAATTGCCTGGTCGAATTTAATATTTATATCCTAAATGAATTGCATTATGATTTGATTTTTTACACATTTTTGTAATTGCCATTAAGATTAAGCCGTAAAAACCCTACGCCTAGATAGAGGTCCACTGTTATGTGTTTGCTAGCAGATTCGTTATGTAATAAATAAATAAATGTTTATGACCAACAATCACTTCAAAATAAAAAAAACAGCTGTTGCAAAGCGCCTACGTGGCATCTTTGACAAAATCCCCTATGAGGCAATCTACAGGGGAGGCCATGATCAGCAGTAGACCACAGTGATGACCACATTGTAGAATTTACTGCCGACAACGGTTTTTAGATCATTATTACTTAGACATCTTCAAGAAAAATTCCTCCACTGGTGCGGATGTTCATAATATGAAAATTACCTTCTTTTAATAATTGAAAACCTTCGAAATCCTCCCTATTCAAAACATGCATCTTTATATGCACTACTGCCTTTGGATATTATGGATTTCATTATTTTTTCTTTATACAAGAAAGAACCTATACCTGTCGTAAGATAAATTTTGTTACATTTCCAAAAGTGATCTCTTACGACACCCATGGGACGAAATGACGTGAACGATTAGAGTACGTCAAGCAAATTTATAAAAAAGAAAGAATATGAAAAGTAATTTGCAACGTAGCAACATTTTACTATAAACCACACAAACTTATTATATTAAATGCACAAAAAATTATCAGTGTCGGTCGAATTTAAGCTACGAAATATATAAAAACAATGCCACATTTCAGTTTACAAATAGGTCAAACATTTCATTTTCTCGCAAAGTTATTCGTAGCACACGTAGCGAGATGTGGAAATTGCTACAGTCTGCTGGACTGTATGTTTTGACCCGACTGCCAAGGAAGGGTTATGTTTTGTAATTTTGTTGTTCAAATATTCTTTGAAAGAAAAATACAAACAAACTTAAAATGTAATGAATAAAAAGAAGATACACTCTCATATAGTCACAAGCCGACTAAGGGCTCATCGACAGATCTTCAAATTCAACTGGGCAGTATTTGGGAAATTACTCAATCACTAGTATTCTTTAAAATCTAGAAACAAAGATCATATTCTTCACAATCATTGTGTGTTGGCAGTGATGACCTATGAAACCGAGACGTGATTGGCCGTATACGGAAATTTAAAGGCACTCACTCAGCGACCATAGCCGTGGTAGCTCAGGCGCTAAGTGCTCACTGTTAATTTCACAGTACGAGAGCAACCCGGGTTCGACACCCAAGGCCACACATGAAATTTCTAATTTCAAATTTAACGTGAACCAAAACATCGTTAAACAAGTATGTCTAAGAAATTAAATAAATCGTATTTCGAATTCACGTGAAGTCCAGATTGGGCAGCGTGGTATAAAAAAATCACTACGTAATCAAAAGACACGACAATTAATGCCACATATTTTTTTTATATTCGCAACCACATTCGTCAGAATCTATATGGTACTTTCCGCAGACCTAGAATCATGAAATTTGGCAAGAAACTAGGTAAAGAAAAAAAAAGGAAAGATATTTGCAGTTATACAATTGTATAGAAACACAAGGACTTTTGTTATTATAACATCATTTGAGCCTTAGCATCCTATGTCTCCCATGCTCTCCGTTCTTCTAACTTTTTTCATTTTAGAAGTCGACTTTCAACAATGTCAATTACATATTGTTCCCGCAGTAAAACCTTTGTTTGGAATTTCCAAACATTCCAATTTTTAATTCCTTCCAGTTTAATAACTGTGTTATTTTCATCCATCGTGTGTCTTTTAGGTTCTAACTATTTTTTTTCATAGCAGCTTAGATATTTAGCAAATATTTTTCACCTTCCCGGCAACTTTACCTCAAATTCCAACACGTGTGGCAATTTTCTTTCATCGTTATTTGTTCAACTAGCTTCTAATTTAATTTAAATTAACTTCTTCACTAGACTTTGTTATGGTTATTTATATGGACTGAGTCCATGACCTCTTCATCATCATAATCATCATTACAGCCCTTCACAAGTCCACTGCTGAACATAGACCTCCCCCAAGGAATGCCACAAAGCACGGTTCTGAGCCACCTGCAAACATCGACTTCCCTGCATGTCTTACCAGGTCGTCACTCCATCTAGTGGTGGTTGCCCTACACTTCGCCTAGGTACTAGGCTGCCACTCGAGAAACTTTTTTCCCCATCGGTTGTCGGTTCTTTGAGCTATATGGTTGGCCTATTGTCACTTCAGCTTACTAATACGTTGGGCTATGTCGGTTATTCTGGTTTTACTTCTAAGTTTATCACGCAGAGAAACCCCGAGCTTAACCCTCTCCATAGCTCGCTGAGTGACCTTGAGCGTCCTCATACGGCCAGCAGTAAGGACTACGTCTCAAATCCATAAGTCATCACTGGCAACACGCACTGGTTGTACAATCTCATTTTCAGGTTTTGAGGTATACTGGAAAAGATACGGTATTATCATCAATTTCGAGTACACCACTCCCCCTTCAATTTGCCGACGATATAGTCCTTACGGCAGAATCGCTGGAGGACCTAAGAACTATGCTCAATGACCTCAATAGTGTCTCCCGACGGATAGGTATTAAGATGAACATGGACAAAACAAAGATCATGTTTAATGTTCATGTCACACTTATGCCGGTAGTCGCTGGGAGCACTAAGCGGAAAATTGTTGACGACTATCTTTACCTGGGAAAAATAGTCCGACTAGGTAAGTTAAATTACGACACATCTTCTCGTCAGGCATACCTCAAAACCTCAAAACTAAATTGTACAACCAGTGCGTGTTGCCAGTGATGACTTATGGAACTGAGACGTGGTCCTTCACTGCTTGCCGTATGAGGAAGCTCAAGGTCGCTCAGCAACATATGGAAAGGGCTATGCTTGGGGTTTCTCTGCGTGATAAACTTAGAAATGAGGATATCCGCAGTAGAACCAGAGTGACCGACATAGCCCAACGGATTAGTAAGCTGAAGTGGCAATCGGCCGGCCATATAGCTCGAAGAACCGACAACTGATGGGGAAAAAAGGTTCTCGAGTGGCAGTCTCGTACCGGTAGGCGAAGTGTAGGGCGATCCCCCACTAGATTGAATGACGACCTGGTAAGACATGCAGGAAGTCGATGGATGCAGGTGGCTCAGGACCGTGCTTTGTGGCATTCCTTGAGGGAGGCCTATGTTCAGCAGTGGACTTGTGAAGGACTGTAATGATGATGATGATTAATTAAGGTATTACATTGTATTTTAACAAAATCAGCACTTCAAATTGCAATTAACAATATCATTGGTGCCAGCATGATTCGAACTCTGAAATTTCGGCGAGCACTTAAACCCTGAGCTACCACGGATTTTAAACATTGTCAAATAAAACATAGTAGTATATAAAGTATAAATCTATATACCTGTATTAAAATTAGTATCATGAATTTGTTTGTTGTTATTTATTAATTAAGAATTATTAAATAAAATATTATTGACACTCATTAAATAATATTAAAGTTTTAATTAACGCCTTTTAGAAAGTTACATGTCTCCTGCTTCCGTCAGTTATCAAGTTTGTGTAAATTTTAATGTTTCTGACAACCTTATTAACATAAATATCGTGCCTACTCGACTTTTCGGAAACATATCTTTATTATAAAATTTGCTATGTAGTTTACATTGGAAACTAATTACAGAATTTCTAATACATTATATTATATAAATAAAAGGTAACCATCATCATTAGCCCGTAGAATTCCACTGCTGGGCCCCTTTTGCTGTAGGGAATACTTGCCATAGTCGCCTCTCTTGTGATTGTGTAAGTGGATTGAAATTGCAGTATCAAACGTCTTGCATCCTCGACGCTGCACTCGGCACGTGCTGTTAGTAAAGCAAAGATGGCGCTGGTTTGCGTTGCTAACAAAGATCCGATTCGATAGAGATAGTTATACCGCCATCATCATAGAGTTTACAAGATTTTCGTCCTCCTATGACTCACAAACACAATGTGACGGAGTAGTGGGTTTATTTGCACCACCACCAATAAAATATTAAATGATTGAATGTAATATTCTGTAGACATTATACTGGCGAGTAAGGGCGGCGTAAGAGAATCCGCTACCTTATTAACATCTCATGTGTGTTTTAAGAGGCGACAGGGGAAATCATTAGTATCTTCCTGTTAAGAGCTCAAAATAATAATAAAATGCGGTTGCCAACCCGCCTGCCAAGCGTGGCAATTATGACAAGTATATCTATGAAGTAATCTATGAGCCCTTGTTCAACAGTGAATATTTGATAGGCTCTAAAAATGATGATGAATATAATCAACACACCTATTAAATGAGTGATCTCAGGTGCGTTTGTCGTAAAATATCCAGAGTTGTCACGAAGGGATTAGTTCTGGCAGCGTGATGAATAATATATTGATAAAGCAATACGCTTTGATAAAATATTTTATACAATTCAAAATAAAAATACATAACTTTTCTATCCTTAGAAGACTTTGGTAGATTACTTCGATTAATTGCTTTTCGTTCCAGTTCTCTAGCGAAATAATTAGCAAGGAATAAAATTATGAATCCTAATTGGCTGTACCAATTTTTTTTGAGAACTCTTAACTTGATCCGCAGTAAAAATGGCTCAATTAGGTAATTCTAAGTACTGAGCAATAAAGTTAACAAATTCCCTTAACTACATTAAATTTAAACTTCAGCGTACCTTCATTTTTCTTCTTACATTGCTCCTAAAAGGGAATTAAAGTAGTGGATTTTGAATGGACTTTGAAATAAATGTTGATTTCGTCTGATCACAAACTGTATTCTGCCGGCCTACTCTCGAGATAAATCGAGTTCTGAATCAATCGAATTTTATTCGTACTCATTTAATAAATTTATTAAATATGATCTCCGGATGATGAAATATCCGGATGTGCCTAACGGCGGTGATAACGCTTGATAGTAATTCGATCGTGTTTCTCGATACGAATTGGTTTGGAAGTAAGCTCTTGAAATTAGTTTCGAATAAACGTCATTTTGAACCGAATCGAATTTGAAAACAATTTCGGGAGTAAGCGTCTCATACTTACAAAAATATAAATAATTAATATAACTAATAATTAATGCCAAAAGAATGCCACGCTATACAACGGTACAAAGTAAAAAAATTGTGCGTAGAAAGAAAAAAAAAGTGTATAATAAAGTTAAATGTTCTAGAACTTATTCTAATAGGTGGCGATGTAGCATAGTATGACATGGGCTCCTCGAACCTGCTCCGCGTGTTGAAAATTTGCCATAATCGCTAAACTCAGCAGGAAGATTGGCAATCACAATATCAGAGTGCTCACTCCTTTTTTTATAGAAGTAATGATACAAACCAGCACACAGCCTAGTGATGGTAAATGGATGACGTGACCCATAGACATTTTCTGCTAACAATCAAAATGCAGATTTGTTGTTATCCCTGAGGACTAAGATGGAATACCTCATTACCAGAATAATGACTATATAGAATAGGCGGATAAGTAGGACAATGGCGAAGAGCAAGTATTTGTGTGGCCTACAAATAATTGTTCCTCGCCTGGTCTTTGTGCAATTTATGTATGTAAACCGCCTCCACGATGCTGGGAAAAACTATTGTGGATAACTAAACACAACTAAAACAAAACTAAAAAATAATAAAATTTGTCTCTACACTTACGAAAAAAAATAGAAAGAAATACAGCTATATACGTCTATATTCGCCTATATTCTCGAAGGGAAAGATCGTATCTAGGTTCACTTAATCTTGCTCTAGTCATAAAATAGCTGCGGCGTATCTTCGACGGCAACAACGGCTCTGTCATACATTAAATTAAAATTTTTTTTTCAGCTAATTTTTCATGAAATTTTTTTTCATGTGTAGATTTTCAACAAAACAATATTTATAGAAACAAATTATTTAACTTGTGGTAGAGCCACTCTGCAGCTATATATAGCTGCGGCACGAATTGGTCAACTTCGGGTTAGTACCGCGCTCTCACAGAACACCAGCGTGAAATAGCGGAATAATACTGCTGTCTTTCGAATGGTGGGTGCAGAGAACCGAAGATCCTTTTTACTAGTAACGAGGCATTCCATCTTAATCCTCACGGGTGGCAACGTGTTTGCATATTGATTCTAAATTGAGAATAGATTTAGATATCTATAGGCCACCGCATCCACTTAACTGTGGTGTGGTGGATCTACAGAACACAAGCGTGAAACAGCGGAATAATGCTGCTGTCTTTCGAATGGTAAGTGCAGAGAACCGGAGATCCTTTTTACTAGTAACGAGGCATTCCATCTTAATCCTCAGCGGTGTCAACGTGTTTGCATATTGATTCTAATTTTGAGAATAGATTTAGATATCTATAGACCACCGCATTCACTTAACTGTGGTGTGGTGGATTGTGTGCTCGCTTGTAAATCGCTTGTAAATTTGTAAATCGAGCATTTGAGGGCTCCGTGGCGCAATTAGCTGTTCCGGGTCTGGATGTTTGTCCTTGTGCAATTTATGTTTGTATACTGCCTCTACGATACAGGAGAGAATCCTAGTTCGGATTTATCTTAGTTAGGGAGTAACGTTTTAAAATAAAGGAAAAAACTTAATTATAGTTATTTATATATACATTTATTGATATATATATATATATATATATATATATATATATATATATATATATATATTCAGCTCGAGTTACAAAACCGTTTTCAGTGCCTGGAAGATTGCAATGCAGTGGATAATATGAACGACAAGCTCGTGGAAAAAAGCTCCATGCCGTCGGAGCTAAATTTTGCAAGACCCGCTGCAGAAGAACACAAAACCTCTCCGATCACACTCTTAATCTCATGGTTGTTAGACTGCAAATAAAGCTGCAGTCTTCAGCAGATTTGACAGCAAGCAAGTCTTATCCGACACTATTCCGATGATATCCCGGATGTCAGTCTAAGGGAGATTAGAATGGCTCTCCAGCACCTTAAAAACGTCAAGTCCCCAGGCGATGATGGAATTACAGCGGAGCTTCTGAAAGCGGTTGGAAAACCGGTACTTGAAGTCCTGCAGAAGCTCTTTAAGTCCGTCCTCCATGGTGGCACTACTCCAGAGGCGTGGATTAGATGTGTGGTGGTCTTGTTCTTCAAGAAAGGCGATAATGCTCTCTTGAAGAACTTTAGACCGATATCCTTTCTGAGTCGCGTCTACGTGCTGATTTCGAGAGTCATTACGAATCGTCTCGCACGCAGACTTGACGACTTCCAGCCTCCCGAACAAGCCGGTTTCCGAAAAGGCTTTAGCACCATAAAGCACATACATAGCCTTCGGCAAATTGTACAGAAGACCGAGGAGTACGATTTGCCACTATGTCTTGCGTATGTGGACTATGAGAAAGCCTTTGATTCCGTCAAAATTTGGGCGGTGCTGCAGTCCTTTCAACGGTGCCAAGTTGACTGTCGGTATATCGAAGTGCTGAAGTGTTGGTACAGTAGGGCTACGATGGCTATCCGAAACTCTTCACCGCTGCATTGGAAGATGTTTTCAAGCTACTGGACTGGAAAGGATACGGTATTAACATCAATGACGAGTACATCAATCACCTTCGATTTGCCTATATAGTCCTCATGGCAGAATCCCTGGAGGACCTAAGCACTATGCTCAATGACCTCAATAGTGTCTCCCAACGGATAGGTCTTAAGATGAACATGGAAAAAACAAAGATCATGTATAACGTCCATGTCACAACTATGCCGGTACTTGTTGGGGAGCACTAAGCTCGAAAGTTGTTGACGAGTATGTTTACCTGGGACAAATAGTCCGACTAGGTAAGTCCAACTTCGAACGAGAGGTCAATCGACGGATTCAACTCGGCTGGGCAGCGTTCGGGAAATTACGACACATCTTCTCGTCAGGTATACCTCAAAACATGAAAACGAGACTGTACAACCAGTGCGTGTTGCCAGTGATGACTTATGGAACTGAGACGTGGTCCTTCACTACTTGCCGTATGAGGAAGCTCAAGGTCACTCAGCGAGCTATAAAAAGGGCTATACTCGGGGTTTCCCTGCGTGATAAACTTAGAGATGAGGATATCCGCAGTAGAACCAGAGTGACTGACATAGCCCAATTGATTAGTATGCTGAAGTGGCAATGGGCCAGCCATACAGCTCGAAAAACCGACAACCGATGGGGAGAAAAGGTTCTCGAGTGGCAGCGTCGTACCGGTAGGCGAAGTGTAGGGCGACCCCACACTAGATAGAGTGACAACCTGGTAAGACATGCAGGAAGTCGATGGATGCAGGTGGCTCAGGACCGTGCTTTGTGGCATTCCTTGAGGGAGGCCTATGTTCAGCAGTGGACTTGTAAAGGGCTGCAATGATGATGAATGATGATACTTGAAGACTAAATTTTATTAAATAAAGTTATATTTGAAGTTATTTTGCGTTACATTTATATAATTAATGGAAGTACGTATTCCCTGGGCTTGGGACCTTGCCTTACTTTACTTTACGTACTCAACATATCTAATTTAAAACTATAATGAACAATGGAGTATCTACTCTGAATGACTTACCGAAAGCTATTGATACAACGAACGCTGAATTGGCTTGTACGTTGGACTGGTGTAAGTCTTATGGATCATCCATTAATCCCACTGAAACTCAAGCAATAATTATTGGTAGTTCGAGATAAGTTGCTAGGGTTTTGTGACTTTTCTCTCATACCACCTTTTCTTCTCAATGGCATTCGGGATCTGAATAATTATAGTGATAAAGTTAAAAATTTAGTAATATACAAGGTGGTCCAAACAGTGAGGTTATAAAATTTTTTGATTCCTCACACCTAGGGTATCCGAAAATACCCTATGTATGTTCCGCGATTTTGTGTAGTTTTCGAGTTATGATTTTTTATCCTTTTTTGAAAATGTTCACCTAAACAGCCTAACATTAAAAAAATGTAATTGTGAGATTTTCCAAGTTTTTGTTTGTAGCATGATCCTTGAGTTGCCCTATTATGCATAAAATAATTAGCTTCCTAACATTCACCGAAGATACAATAATTTTAATCGAAACTTAAAATTTTCTGTCAGGAGTGGGCTTGAATTTTCAACATTAAATGAAAATAGTAATAAATGATTTCATACTTTCTAATTAATTTTAAAACTTGGCAGTACCTTAATCTTTCATAATAACAATAAAAAATGACAGTTAGTAGGCCACTTTTTCTGTTACAGACTTCTGAAGTTACTCAGGCAGGAAACTACCTGAATAGTTAATTTGATTTACAAAATCTTTTATCATTTCTAGGGCTAAACTAAGATAGTAAATGCTTCAGGTTAGCAAAAATAACATCGAGTGTCTTTACTTATTGTTTAAAATTTATTGACAACAAAATTGCCGGCAAACTTCTTGAACATTGACCTTGATTGCGCAGAGTCGGTTTTACATACAAAATGCGTGCGCAAACCTTCCCCACTACGCTTATTGTTCAAGATGTTTGCCGGGAACTGGACAAATGATTTCAAGGTTCATACTAAAACTAGTAAATAATTTAAGATAAATTTATTTAAAGTAAATTTTCGAAATGGCGGCCATTAACTTCGATACACAGTCTACATCGTCTTAAAAATTTGCTTTTAGTCTTCAGCACCTGAAACCAGTACCTGAACTTTCTACAAAATAACCTAAATGGTTTATTGTTTGAAGTTAATTTACAAACGAGGAGGATATGATATTTCAAAATGACGGTGCTCCTTGCCATTTTGAAAGACAAGTGAGGACACCTCAACAGAACTTTCCCAGGAAGGTGGATTGGGCGTGCAGGGCCAATCGAATGGCCTGCACGCTCACAGATTTAAACCCTATAGATTTTTTATTTGGGGATTCTACAAAGAGATGGTGTATGCTAGAGAAATTAATTCGGAAAATGAATTAAGGGAAAATTGAGACAGTGCGCAGAAAAATCAAAGAAAATACGAATGCTTTTCGAAGACTAAAAGTAAATTTTTAAGACGATGTAGACTGTGTATCGAAGTTAATGGCCGCCATTTCGAAAATTTACTTTAAATAAATTTATCTTAAATTCTTTACTAGTTTTAGTATGAATCTTGAAATCATTTGTCAGTTCCCGGCAAACATCTTGAACAATAAGCGTAGTGGGGGAAGGTTTGCGCACGCATTTTGTATGTAAAACCGACTCTGCGCAGTCAAGGTCAATGTTCAAGAAGTTTGCCGGCAATTTTGTTGTCAATAAATTTAAACAATAAGTAAAGACACTCGATGTTATTTTGCTAACCTGAAGCATTTACTATCTTAGTTTAGCCTAGAAATGATAAAAGATTTTTAAATCAAATTAACTATTCAGGTAGTTTCCTGCCTGAGTAACTGAAGTCTGTAACAGAAAAACTGGCCTATTAAGTGTAATTTTTTATGTTATTATAAAAGATTAAGGTACTGCCAAGTTTTAAAATTAATTAGAAAGTATGAAATCATTTATTACTATTTTCATTTAATGTTGAAAATTCAAACCCCTCTCCTGACAGAAATTTTTAGTTTCGATTAAAATTATTGTATCTTCGGTGAATATTAGGAAGCTAATTATTTTATGCATAATAGGGCAACTCATAAGGATCATGCTACAAACAAAAAACTTGGAAAAATCTCACAATTACATTTTTTAATGTTAGGCTGTTTAGGGTGAACATTTTCAAAAAGGATAAAAAATCATAACTCGAAAATTACAAAATCGCGGAACATACATAGGGTATTTTCGGATACCCTAGGTGTGAGGATTCAAAAAATTTATAACCTCACTGTTTGGACCACCTTGTATATCGACTCCTGTCTAACATTTTTATTTTATAACGCTTTTGTTACGCTAAGACAGTGCGATTTACCATCTAAAGCTGCATCACCACTTACCACCAGGTGGAATTGCGGTCAAGAACTGGCTTATAATAAGTAACAAAAAAAACATGCTGATCACAAATTAATGAAGTCTAGTCTTTCTGCGAAGACTTAGAATATTTTTCCCTACTGCCACTAAAGTTGCGCTTGCTCAATCCCTACTTCTGCCTATTCTTGACTATGCTGATGTTTGCTATCTGGACGAAACCGAAGCGCAGCTAAATAAACTTGAGCGAATTCAAAATTTACGCTTACGACTCATATTTGGACTCACATTTCAGAATTTCGTGAACGTCTCAAGTAGCTGCCGATCCGCCTTCGTACGAATACTCACATTTTTTCCGCTTTATACAACGTACTGTTCAATGACTGAACAGTATGTTGTATAAAGCAGAATTGAACTTCAATCCCTTTACTCCACGTTACCTGAAAGACCGCTTTGAATTCGTTTCCTCCTCTCACGATCGTCATCTACGTTCCACTAACAAGTTTTCGCTTCGTACTCCAGCACATTTTTCCTCCTTTCTCAATAAATAATTTTCGGTTACAGCTGTACGCTTATGGAACTCCTTGCTTTTATATTATATTCGACGTGTTCAGTCCCTTTTTCCCTTCAAAAATCTACTCAAAACTTATTCCTTGGAACTCTAATATTTCCCATCATAATTCCCGTCCTTAATTGTGTCTATCCTACCTATCCTCAACCGTCATCATCTTGTGGGTATTTATAATTATAATTTTAATTTATATTTTTTAATTTATATTTATAATTTTTTTAACTTAATTATCAAATTTATGTACACCTTCCCTATTTGCAATTCGCTGTAAACAACAGTTCTTTGCTCTGGAAGCGATTTCTTCCAGATAACAAGGGTTATCTGGAAGAAATCGCTTCCAGAGATTACTTTCATGTACATCACTGCCGCAAATTAATGAAATTCGTTGCGTTTTTGGTGTTCCCTTATTCCTCACGGACTGTTCTATTAGAAATGCAGTAAAGAGTATGAGTATCTATTGTACTTTTTGCAAAAAAAAACTCAATTTTTAGCATAAAAATTTATAAAAAAATAATTTTGACAAAAGTTTGAGAGCCATTTGTGAAAAAAGAGTATGAAGACCTAAGAGGCCAACTATTTCAAAAATATGTGCAGTTAATACAGTTTACAAAATGATATAATACATAATTTTATTTAACGTTAAGATGCAAAAAGAATAAATTCGACTGAAGAAACAAAAAAATTATCTTGTCTTAAATTGTCATAATAAAAGCGTTAAGTTGTACATAAATCAATCTTTATTTCATAACAGGTGTTCGAATTGTCTGCCACCGACTCTGATACAAGCTTGAGTTCTTCTAATAAATGCTCTTTTAAGAAGTCGTGCGTTCGGTTATTTTTGAAGCGGCCTCCTGCTTCAAAAACTTGAAATAGGCTTGAAGTACACCTGTTCTTTTAGATAGCCCCAGTAAAAAAAAATCTAGTGGATTTAAGTTCGGGGATCGTGGAGGCCACAAAATGGGACCTAAACGACCAATCCATTTATTTGGATACGTGGCATTTAATACACACGGACGTTTGCAGCATAATGTGCAGGACAATCATCATTTTGTAGCCAGTGGGATTGTCTCACCTCCTCAGGTACCTCTTCCATTAAATTTCGCAGATCATTTTGTGGACAATTCAAATAACTTTGTACAGATAAGTTTCCGGGCAGTTCAAATGGACCAATGATTTTTCCGTTTAATATACCAGTCCAAAAAATTATTTTGAACTGGTATTGTGATTGCATAATCTGCCAGCTGTGCAGATTATGTATGTTAAATATCCGTCTTTTTTAAGAATGGATTCATCGCTCCACAGAATTTAGTCGAAGAATTGTGGATCTTGTTCTATTTTTGCAAGCATTTGTCGACAAAAAAACAATCGTGCGTTGTAATCTCTCGGTTGTAGAGCTTGGACGCGTCTAATGTGGTAGGGATGAATTTTTTTTTCAGTACACGATACACGGTCGTCTTCGAGATTCCAGTACGTCGTGCTATTACTCTAGTAGAGGTGGACGGGTCTTGCTCAATTTCGTTAAGCATAATGTCTTGTGTATTGATATTAGCTAGTCTTCCAGTGCTCATACCACTAATGCCGCTGCCAGGTATTCTACCCAACACCTGTGGACTCTGATGAATACGCGGTAATCTGGGTGACGCGCGGTAGGGTATCTTTCCCTATAAAGGGCTGCAGCAGCACTTGCGTTGCTTCTGCATTCACCATAAATGAAGTGCATGTTTGCGTATTCTTGTGCCGTATATTGAATACGTGGCATCTTGATACACAATATCAGTCAGATACAAGCCAAGTCGTCGTAAAATTACCAAAGTTCAAATCACAAAGCAAAATTAGGGTCCAATGAAATAGCCAGGAGTCGTCGTTATAACACTGATTTTAAAATCACCGAGAACTCAAAAGGAATGCACATATCCAACAAGTCGCGAGACGCACTAAATACTGCCTTTGTATACCAACACGCCGTGCGAACAACTTTGCGGGGGCAGCTAGTGCGAAAACAAAATGTAATTGCTCCTTTAACTTTCTTTTATTTAAAAATAAATAATAAATCATAACCGCAATAATGAACATCGTATTCATTTTTTTATATATTTCTTTGTTCATCTTTATACTAGTAAACGTTGTTCCGGTTGAAAGAAATAAATATTGTCTACAGAGAATGGCTTTGTTTTCATATTGTTGTTTGTTCCAGGAAATTGCAAACATGGTTCATTTTAAAATTGCCTGGTCGAATTTAATATTTATATCCTAAACTAGCTGTTACCCGCGGCTTCGCCCGCATGGTCACTGGGAAATGAACTATCCATTGCTTTTTGAATTGAAAGAAAACTGAGTTTTATAGATTTGTCAGAGATGCAGCCATTAAAAGGAAACTGAGCAAAATTGATTCGTCAGCCTATTTAAATGTTTTGAAACGCAGCGTATAGGAAAGCATGAAAATAGCCTGTTTATTCCAAATGGAAATGGGATATTTTTTTAATTAAAGGAAACTGAGCATAATTATCCGTCAGGGATGCAGACTTTTGAAAAGAAACTGAGCTAAATTGATTCGTCAGAGATGCAGTTTTCTGAATTGAAAGGAAACTGAGCCAAATAAAAGATCCGTCAGAGATGCAGCCTTTTGAGTTGAAAGGAAACTGAGCTTAATAGGTCCGTCAGAGGTGCAGTATTTGGAATTGAAAAGAAACTGAGCTAAATAGGAAATTTTGAATTGAAAGGGAAGATCTGTGGGAATTCTGATTAATAGATTGTGGGAATTTTGGAAAAAAAACTAACTGAACACTCTTTTAAGACGCTACTGTACACAATGTTATATGTTTTTCCATTCGGGAAAAGAATGTGGAGATTCTGGGCATTTGACACACGCGAACATGCTACATACAGCTGACCATGAGAGAAGCACGGTTTTTCTAAGTTGACCCCCGCTACCTGTAACGTTTGCCCTTGCGCTTTATTAATTGTCATTGCAAAACTGAGCTTAATAAGGAACTGCAACCTTTGAATTGAAAAGGAAGATCTGTGGAATTATAGAGATCCGTGGTATAATAACATTTTCACCTTTTCCTACGCCTGGCAAAATTGTAGCACCGATTATGTTCCGTCCAAGATGTGTCACACGCAGCCTTGTCCCGTTACATAACCGAGGAGCATCTAAATTTCGCATTAGCATGACTGAGACGCCTAATTTTAATTGAAGCTTATGTGAGGGCACACCTGACAACTCTAGAGAATTTAGAAACTCTACGGGATATGAAGTGATCTGTTCTGTGTCCATAACTGTGTCTACTGACAAATACTCTGTTATTTCTCCTGCTACTTCGCTTAATATATCCGAATTTATTTTGTTAACGCTCTCATTTTTTGGTACAAGAATCGCCCTTTCACATAACCATTTGTCTTCATGCATGTTGTTCGTTAAATCTGAATAAACGCTCGCAATTAATTCGGAATGACTCTGTACTAAATTACAAAAATCTCTCGTCAATTTAACGCAGCCCTCAGCATCCGTTTCCAACCGCCCATTGCCAATTTTTAATAGTGTGTCAGCATAGTTTCCAGCATTGATATCATTATACAAATGCACTCTAATATTCGTAGTTAAACTGAATTTTGTCACCTTGTTCCATAAAATAGACGACTTGAGGCATGTTTTAATTTCATCTGCAGGTGTGCCCTTTTGAATGACAGGTAAAGTTTGGCGAAAGTCACCAGCCAGTAAAACCACCATTCCTCCCATTACATCGGTATTGCTGCGCAAATCCTGGAGCATTCGATTTAGTGGTTCTACAGCTTTTTTATGCGACATTGTACTTTCGTCCCACACTAAAAGTTTGCATTGTCGTAGGATTATATCTCGTGCACTATTTTTGCTAAAGTTGCAGATCGGCGATTCTTCCTGGGCTAGATTTAGAGGGAGTTTTAAAACAGAATGTGCAGTGCGGCCCCCGCTTAGCAGCGTGGCGGCTATACCGGAGGAAGCTACGGCCACAGCAATGTTTTTATCTTTCCGTACTTGCGCTAATAATAAATTTAACAAAAATGTCTTCCCAGTTCCTCCAGGGGCATCTAAAAAGAAAAGTGCACCATTTCCAGATTCAATTTGTCCTAATACTTTGTCAAAAACTCGTTTTTGTTTGGGAAGCAAGCGGGGTACAAATTCGGCTACTTGCTGCTGCAAAGCTGGTATATCGTAGTTTGTTTCACGTATAATTTCATCACTTAGTTCATTTTCGGTTGTTCGCTGAGGGCTTATCATTCCAAAGTCGCTTAATTTTTTGCCTACCATTGCCATTACTTTATCTTCAATTTTTCCAAGTGCTTCATTATAAATGTGTTCATTGTATGTCATGTTCGCGTGTGTCTGCTGTAACCTTCGCAAAATATCTTCCGCCATGTACTCTTTATATTTGTCCCACAATTTATGTGCATTAGATAGCCCGCAAGATGATATGAAAGTTGCATAAAGATCCCTACTTTTGGCTGGTGACTGCCACTGTACAGCTTCCTCCATGGTTTCATCCCAGTGATTATCGTTTTCTAAAAGATGCAGAGCTTCACATGCTTCTCTATAAGTTGCGCATTCCTGACCGTTGACAGTTTTAAGGTCTTTATATCCTGTAGGACCCCGAACATGGTGCAGCAGCAATCGTCAACAGAAACATTCAAAATTAGTTACATGGACGACCAAGGGCATCTGATGACTTTACACCGGGCCAATTTGCAACAGGCGCGCCTTGAAGACGGCGTTTCCACTCCTTCCTAGACGTGTTCCAAGTATAATAGCGGAAGACTTCAGAATATGACAACGTTTTTGCAAAGGGGTCGGTTTGACAAAGTTGAAAGAAGGCTGTTAGTGTAGTTTTTGGCGGTGATGCAATTCTTTCTTGGAAATTTCTTTCGATGAAATATACACGCTCTCCATTTTCTAAGTGCACAGCAAGGTGAGTAACTGATGGGTGCCTTTCGTGTAAAGGGAAGCCAAGGAGACGCCACGCTGCCTCGTTACTGCTGACATAACGCCCTGCTTGAAAGGTCTGTACTTCATTAACCGGATTTGCCTCACCTTCACTCCTGAGATTAAATATTGCTTGGTCGTTTCCTTTATTTATGTACTTACAGATATACTTGATTGCACGGACAGAGCTACATGCTTCTACATTAATGTGGGCATTAAATATTTTACATAGAATGGGCGAATACGGGACAATCCAGCTGTTATCTAAGGTTTCGAATGCTCCAGAGCGAGATTTGATTGTAACTTTCCTGCCACCATCTTCGGGAGCTCTGCGTCTGTATAAAGGGTAGCCATTGTCATTGTGCACTGTTTCTTTTAATAGCTGTTTAGGGAATTTTTTTGTACATTTTCCTTCTTTCATACATGGCGATATTGAATTTCGTGCTCCACATGGACCGTGAATCATATTTCGGACGATGGTATCATACAATTCTTTATCTTGCTCAGGATCCGAATCTCGGCGCTTATTATGTCGTCTATTTGGCTGGGCCGCAACTTCTCTTTAAGCCATATTAGAATGTGGGCATACGGTAATCCTCTTTTTTGCCATTCAATTGAATACATGAAGCACTGCACCTCTCCGAAAATTTTCCCTTTGTTAATTTAATTACATACATTAATTTTTGTACTTTTAATCTAAATACTCTAGCTACTAAATCGTGTCTGTCAGAACTTTTTTGGACCGGCATTAGCTCCTCGGTTATTTCTTTCCATGTGGGATTGCAAGTAAAAGTAACAAAAAGATCAGGTCTTCCGTAAGTTCGTACATAGGCGAATGCGTCTTGTGTGTACTCATGTAGGTAGCGGGGACTGTTAACGAATGATGAGGGCAGAATTACCATTTTACCTAAATCTCTGGGGTTTACATTGGCGTCGCTAGAAACTGCATCTTGTAAATGTATATAATTCTCAACGCGCAGCTTTTTTTGATTTAAAGATATATAACGGAGACGTTCACTTTCTACCTTCACACATGTCTACCAAAAATTGATGAAATAATTGTCTACACCGGGCTAAGAGGTTAAAATCATTTTCTCGCAACATCATATGATACGCATAAAAATTCATACATGATACATTTTGTTCGCTCCTAGTCTAAAAAGGATGAATGTTGTGAAAAGTTTGACCTATTTGAACGATGTGAAACAGTTCATAAACCTAGGCGTAACATATATTCATCTTGTATTTAGTTCAGGATTTTCTCTTTCAATAAATGCCCGTATCGAAAATTATATGTACAATACTAAATTTTGTATTAATTGTAATTATATATTATATTAAGTTTGCAAAAATATCTACAAACAGTCTAGTATCTTAAATCTATTATAGTGCAGAATACGTCAATTAAATATAGCAGTGCTTCTAGTCAAATGTGGCCACACTTTCAAAAAATAAAAGATTGAAATCGAAAAGTGTTAATTTTGATAAATTAATTATATCAACTAATAGTTGAACATGTTAACATACTGCAACTTCCCTGAGCGATGGTGCTTCACATCAGCGATATGTTCTTTCACGCGATTTTTTATGGATCTTTTTGTTTATGCTATATAAGAAAGACCACATTCACCATCAAGCTTGTACACTCCTGCATCTTGTAGAGGGATATTACACTTGACGGATGGTAAGAACTGACTAATCTTTTTAGGCGGCTTGTAGTATGTTCTTATGGAAAACCGCTTCAAGATGTAGCCAATCTTATTTGTGACTCCTCTGACATATGGTAGTACAGCAGGCACAGGCTCAACTGTGGCCGGATTCACTCGGTCACTGTGACCACATGAGTAAAGAAATCGTACCGTACAGAGGCAAAGCTTCATACAACCGCGCTGTGATAGGTACACTACTACAAGCTTGAGGCGCATGTGTGCGTGAGCACTGGCGGCTCGTCACATACAGAGAGAAACTGCTTTAAACCGGCTCGGCCAGTACTCAAACTCAGGGTTGTGTAAAACATAATAAGTGTCAAATTTTGTTTTTAAAGGAATAATTCGTATCAAATGAAATATAAGAAAGTGTAAATATGGTTCACGTAGATTTAAATCTTATCGAGGTTGTCGCAAGAGATACCGCTGATTTTGTAAACAAAATTAATAATTTGTTTTATTTCTTAAACTCAAGTACACTGCAAATATAAAATAGCTTTTCGATGCGATAGTTATCAAATTGAGCTTTTAGAAGAAATGCTAACATTTTTCAGGAATTTATTCAGACAGAACGTTCACGGATTTAAAGTGTCTATAAAATCTTTAATAAAAATTCATGAAGAATTAAAATCAGAAGAAATTAAATTCATCTATATTAACGAGACGTCTCAATCAAGATTGTCTCGAAAATTTCTTTGGAAAAGTCAGACAGGCGGGTGGTAACTGCCAGAAACCAACATATCGTCTAGTTAGTATTGCCTTCAATAAGATGTTTATAACCAATATCTTAGGGAAACCTCAAAATACTAATTGTGAATACGATTTCGATATTTTACTTATGAAACCAGACGATTGTCGTATTTTAATACACCATTACCGCAACCTGACAATGTTACTGCCCCTGTGTTAATAGTAGGAATAAATGATTATCTATTTAATTTACCAGAAAAAAATAATGTTTTAGTCTATGTGTCGGGATTTTTGTATAGAAAATGTTGTCCCGAACACCACAAATGTGAAAAAATAAAATTGTACGTTAATAAAACTGAAGAACCTATAAATATGCGAAAATATTCTTTTTCAGCCATTACAAGGATTTTAATAAACATAGTGTTCAATCGGGTTTTTAATAATACTTCCTGACAATTTTATCGCGTTTGTTGAATTGCTTGAGCAAAAATTTCGCGAATATTTTGAAATTTCGAAAGAAACATTGTAAATATTGGTAGTGAAATATTAAAACGTGTGCAAGATTTGATATTTGTTATGAAATGCGAGTGCTTTCCACTAGATTATTAAAAAAAACTTTACATTAAATTTAGAATTTACTATTTAATTAAAAGCCACAACTAATTGTTGAAGAACAATAATTATAAAAGTAAAACATTTAGAATACGTAGTTTACAAAAAAATATACGAGGGTGACACTGAAAGTTATTAGAAAATCAAAAACTGTACAAACTAGCAAGTTATTAGTTATATTATATCTTTTCAAAATAGTGTCCATTTACATAAATACATCGCCACATCCGATGGAACCACTGAGAAAAGCACTTGAGTGGGCAAAGGCCCACTCGTCCTTAGGGGTCTCTTCGACGGCATTTTGACACGCTGCCACTGCTTCCTCGGCGTCCATAAAAAGTTTTTCTCGAAGTTTTTCTTTTATTTTCAGAAATAAATAAAAATCGCAAGGTGCGAAGTCGGGGCTATAGGGCGGGTGACCCAGTAATTCCACGTCTGACGTCGCCAAGTAGTCGATTGTTTGCTTGGCGGTGTATGACGAGGCGTTGTCGTGGTGAAGGAGGATCCTATTGCGAGGTCATTTCTCCCGAACTTTTTCCAAGACAAGTAACAAATAATTGTTAGTGTACCACTCTGCGATAACTGTTTTTCAATCCTCTAAAACAATTGTTGCGTAATGGTCTGTCCTTCCGAAGAACGAGGCCACCATCTTTTTTCCCACGTCTCTCTTCAATTTAGTTGGCAACTTCTCGGAAGGAAAGACCCAGACAGCAGACTGTCTCTTAGTTTCAGGATCATAACAATAAATGCAGCTTTCGTCACCTGTAAGTATGTCGAACACAGCATTTGAGTCACCTCCGTTAAATCTTTGAACCATTTCACGACACCAATCAACACGACGGAGTTTTTGAGCCTCTGTCAAATTATGAGGTATCCACTGGGCACAAAGCTTCCTGACCGCTAAATGTTCATGGAGGATTTTGTGCACTTGAATCATACCGATGCCTAAGCTTGTCCAAATCTGCTGATAAGTCACTCTTTTTTTCAGTCTCTATCATACGCCGCACAACACTGACGTTATCTTCAGTCGTCGCCGTAGAAGGCCATCCCTCACGCAGATCATCGGTGAGATTAGTTTGACCACGTTTAAACTCATTAAATCAGTTTTAAACAGTGGCACGAAATGGGGCTTCATCGTAAAAGGCCAATAGAAGTCTATCATAACTTTCTTGTTGACTTAAATGACATCGAAAGTCATAAAAAATCATTGTACGAAAATTTTCTCGCGTTTAATTCATGCTGACGTGACACAGACAATTTTCAATTTGCCGCCAAATCGTAAACAAATGACAAATTAATAAAATACATACACAATAATATTGGAAAAGAGTTCCATTTTCAAAATTTTACTTTATTTTTTTATTATATCGTTTACAAGTGGCCGGTTCTAAAAACTTTCAGTATCGCCCTCGTAATATCTTAATTATATATTAAAATGCTGATAAACGTTTTGTTTATTTAGTTTTGGATATCGATCATATTTTTGGATATAGTTTTGGATTTAGTTTTGGATAAAATGTGGATGTTATCCTTTTGTGCCAACCCTACCAAAATAGGTAAAAAATTTGACAGCTCCTTAGAAGCTTTGCCTCTGTACAGTTTCTTTACTCATGTGCTGTGACGGAGGCGCTGGAAGTTTGTTTTCATGCAAAACTTGCTTGACGTGCTAGACGTGCCAGGTGATAGTAAACACCAGCAGAAGTAAAATTGCGGTCGTAGCTCAGAGACTAAGCGCTCGCCGTAAATTTCATATTACGCAAGCAACCTAGGTTCGATCCTCACCGGTACCAATAAAATTATAGAGTGCAATTTTAAGTGCTATTTTACTAAAGATTGAAAACATCGTGAGAAATCCGTTTGTCTGCAAAATTAAAAAAAAAACTATTTCAAAGACATGTGACATTTAATACGCATTCCCACGCGGACAGCGCGGCAGACACTTCCTTGCCCTGAAACCCTCTCAGAAATGACAGAAGACCTGTGTCCAGCAGTGGAACATAATATAAAAGTTGTAATTGTAATTTTTATTTAATACTCTTTTTTATTCAATTTTAGCAGATTTCTTCTACAAAACTTCTACCGCTAGCCGTCAAAGAAGAGTTTTTTCCATAGTATAAGCGCAAGAGTAAAGAAATCGTACCGTACAGAGGCAAAGCTTCATACAAGCGCGCTGTGATAAGTACACTACTACAAGCTTGCGGCGCATGTGTGCGTGAGCACTGGCGGCTCATCACGTGCAAAGAGAATCTGCTTTAAACCGGCTCAGCCAGTGCTCAAACTCATGGTTGTGTAAAAAATAATAAGTGTCAAATTGTGTTTTCTAAAGAATAATTCGTATCAAATGAAATATAAAAAAGTGTAAATATGGTTTACGTAGATTTAAATCTTATCGAGGTTGCCACAAGAGATACCGCTGATTTTGTAAATAAAATTAATAATTTGTTTGATTTCTTAAACTCAAGTACTCTGCGATCTCCTAATAAATATAAAAGAGCTTTTCGATGCGGTAGTTATCAAATTGAGCTTTTAGAAGAAATGCTAACATTTTTCAGGAATTCAATAAGTTAGTTATTATTTAACAGAAAAGGAGTAGTCTTCATCATGATAACGCCAGACCACACACATCTTTGGCCACTCAGCAAAAATTGAGAGAGCTTGGGTGGGATGTATTAATGCATCCACCATATAGTCCTGACCTTGCCCCCTCAGATTTTCATCTGTTTCGGTATTTTTGTACTGAATTCTTTAGGTAGTGATAGGTTAACATCAAGAGAAGACTGTCAATAGTACTTATCGAATTTTTTTAATCAAAAATCCCTTAGATTTCTGCAGCAACGGGATTATGTCACTACCTACAAGATGGCAACAAGTTACCAGACAAAATGGCACATATAATTAAATGTAATTAAACTTTACTTGTAAATAAAAATATCTTGAATTTGTATATAAAATACGAAGAAACTTTTTCCGCGACCTTATATAAGCAGTGGATTTTTAATAGACTGAAGGGGTAAACATCAACAACGCGGGTGTGGGGTACAAGGTATTCATTTTTGAACTAAGCAATATTGTGATTGCCTTTATGTCTGTAATACTGCATCGTTTTCTTTCTGGGTTTAGCCACTAAACAACAACTAAAATAATATGAACTGTGGTTGCCAACCCGCTTGTCAAGGGTGGTAACTGCCAGAAACCAACATGTCGTCTAGTTAGTATTGCCTTCAGTAAGATTTTAAGTTTATAAGCAATATCTTAGGGAAACCTCAAAATACTAATTGTGAATACGATTTCGATATTTTACTTATGAAACCAGACGATTGTCGTATTTTAATACACCATTACCGCAACCTGACAATGTTACTGCCCCTGTGTTAATAGTAGGAATAAATGATTATCTATTTAATTTACCAGAAAAAAAAGGTTTAGTCTATGTGTCGGGATTTTTGTATAGAAAATGTTGTCTCGAACACCACAAATGTGATAAAATAAAATTGTACGTTAATAGATCTGAAGAACCTATAAATATGGGAAAATATTCTTTTTTCAGCCATTACAAGGATTTTAATAAAGATAGTGTTCAATCGGGTTTTTAATAATACTTCCTGACAATTTTATCGCGTTCGTTGAATTGCTTGAGCAAAAATTTCGCCAATATTTTGACGTCGAAAGAAAGCCACTATTGTTATTTATAGTTAATTAACATAGTTAATTATTATTCGTTTAATTGTATTGGAAGTATTCCATTTGTTTGATGTCATGGTGTTTTAAATACCGTGTAGTGGCGTATTAAATGACATATAATTATCAATATTTCGTCCTATTCTGGAGATAATTGATAAATAGCTTTTAGATGATACCCGTGCAGTGAAGGTGTAAGAATACCCACTACCCCATATCGTCCGTGGGTGTCGTAAGAAGCGGAAGAGGGAAACAAAGAGACGTGGGCAGCAACGTCTTCTTAATAACAACTAAAAATAATATAAACTGTGGTTGCCAACCCGCTTGTCAAGCGTGGCAACTATGGCGGATAACCCCTATGAGGCAATCTATGGGGGAGGCCTATGTTAAGTAGTGGACTTTAATATGCTGTAACGGTCACGGCATGGTGTTTTAAATATTGTAGATATTATGTATTGAATATGAAATGCTGAAAAGATGTTGTTATTGAGAGAAGTATTTGAAATGTTATTATTACCCATTAATTACCACATGATTTTATTAGGTGATTTGCTCTTTACTAAGAATTAAAAAAATTATGTAGGCCCCGCAGTGCGACGAATAACAAAGGCTGTAACTTTACTTTTCTCTTATAAATTATTATGCTTGACAGACAAGTGGTAAAATTAAAAAATTACAACCGACTTCAACATAAATAAAATGAGAACATTACCAATGTAGTCGATAACTCAAAAACTACTGGTCAGATCTTGATCAAATTTATTTGAGATCACATGCGAAGCATCGGCTTTCAAAAAAAAGAGAGTCCTCAACATATTGTTCACCTATAAAAAAGTTCTGAGGTAAAACACAAAAAATAAAGTCGAATTGATTACCTCCTTCTTTTTTGAAGTCGGTTAAAAACAGCGTAAAATGGGAATATAAGAAACCAGAGTATAATGATGTATTTTATATCGTAAGTGTAGAGAACAAAAGACTCATTTTCTTATTTCTTAATTTTGGAATAACGTTACCCACATTTTTTTTTAATCTTTAAAAAACGTTACCCCCACAGTAGGATTTTATCCTGTACCGTGGAGGCGGTTTACAAACATAAATTGCACAAGGACAAACATCCAGACCCGGAACAATTATTTGCAGGCCATACAAATACTTGTTCCGTGCAGGATTCAAACCCGCGGCCCCCAGCGCAGCAACTCATTGCTAAGCCACTGCGCCACGGAGCCGTCAAATTAGTTTTCTCTTGCACCGTAGATTCGGTTTACATACATATATTGCACAAAGACCAGGCCTAGAACAATCATTTGTAAGCCACACAAACACTTGCTCTTAACCACTGTCCTACTTAGCCGTCTATTCTATGTAGTCATTATTTTGGTAACGAGGTATTCCATCTTAGTCCTCAGGGATAACAACACATCTGTGTTTTAATTGTTAGTAGAAGACATCTATGTTTGTGTATGTACTTCCTCCTTTTTTTGAGTTGGGTAAAAGTACCAACATTGCGATATGTGTAGTACTGCGGTTGGTAATCAAATTGTGAAAAGTGATAAACATTTTTTATCACGGTTTTTATTATATGCATTGTCATCTGAATTTGAGCTATATTCAAAATTTCTAGTTTCCAGCTCATCGGGAAGTTAGTTTAAATTCAATTACTAAACTCTACCTGGATCGACAGACAGACAAGAAAGTGGCTTAATAAAAACGTGATAAAAAGAGGGATAAATTGAATAAGCTCAGATCTTAGAATACCCCCATTATCAGAATTAATCATTTTAATTGAAGGAAATAAAAGAGAACGCAGAAAAATGGGAAGTCTATTCAGGGTGTTTTTTAGAAAATGTTTGTGTGCTCCTTTACGTGCTACGGCTGTAGATTGATAAACTTTTAAATGCGATACCGTTTGATCCGTCGTCATTTGAGTGTTATCATGGAAATTTAATGGTAATATGTGTCATCAGCTAAATATAATAGCTACCTAGAGTTAGCTCTTTAAAATATGTTACTGTTTATTGTATTACACTGATTTATGTACATATAATAACAACATTCGTTTCATTATTTTAAAAATATCTATACCTTACATAATACCAACAAAAACTTTTGCATTTCTAACTTTACCTTTAGAAATTTACAATGTTCCAAACTTTTTTAAGAAAATGTTATTTCGCTTGGATTAAGTATAACAATTAAATCTCAAAGAAATTTACAGATTATATCTTTAGGAACGTTCAGTTACTTTGCTGAAAATTGGTACTGTTTAAACCAACTTAACCAGCAAATCTGATTTTCAGTTTTTTATTACGTGTGTCTAATGAATATGAAAAAATAACCTGAAAGAGCTCCTTTCAATTTGCATCATTACCTACTAAAATTGAGAAATATTAAAATAATTATTAAATTAAATATTATTAAAATAAACATTTATTTAATATATCTTAAGTTATGATTATTTCATTACTAGCGATCCTCGGCTCGCGAATATCGGCTTCACACGATTGATTTCAGGATCTCGACAACAATGCCACCTACCGGGTCCAATTTTGAATCTATGCCATTCTCTAATCAACTTAATCACACACACAAAATTTCATCAAAATCGGTCCAGCCGGTTAGGAGGAGTTCGGTCACATACACACGGACTGAAGAATTATATAATATATAATATGCATGTATTATACATTTATAAACCTTTCTCTTAAATTATTATAATTATTTTGTCTACTGATGAAAACTGCATCAAAAGCCGTTGCGTCGTTTAAAAGATCTAAGCGTACAGACGGCGGGAAGCGACTTTGTTTTATACTATGTAGAGATTTAAACTTTGGACCAGGAGTAATTAGTAATATTAATTAGAAACATTTAATTTTATACGGTTTAAGATTTGGGAACTTGTATAGATTTTACAATTTTAGGTAAAGTGGACCGAAAATTTAAATAAAGAAAAACATTAAAAACGTTACAGCCTAACGTCGCATTTAATAACAAAGATGTAAATAATATTAATTGTTGAGATAAGGACTAAAAATATAATAAGAATAATACAACAGGAGATGCTAGCTATCCTTCTGCATAGTATTTCGTCGGAGTTGATACAAACATGTAACTACATCAGCCATAAAGCAGTAGTAGCACCTTCTAATGTGTCCTTGTTTGAAATTGTTTTAGTCCAATCTATGCAAAACGCGCATATAGTATCATAACGTCTTGCAGTAGTATGCTTGGGCAGCTTTCTTCTCCATTGAAATTTGGACTTTTTTTTTTGTTTAAATTTTAATAGCCTCGCGAATCAACCTTGGTAGGAATCGGTGTGCTCTTGCGGGGATTCTTTGTTTATTAAATCTGATTTGATAGCATATGATAATAGATATAATTAAAAACACTCGTTTTTATCTGTAGCCATTTTCTTGGTTTTACATAAAAGTCTTTAGGCTATCACTACATAAATGTTTTAAAAACGTAGTATTAATAGTAATTGTGCACACATTATTGTGTGAAACTTAATAACAAGCTATGAATCGTTCCATCCCAGTCTCCCAGCAGTGGAAAACCAGTCTCTTTGTTTGAATTTGGTTACAAGTATCCAAATACAGAGTTACCACTTACCATCTATAAACACAGGTGGATTATTGGCTCATGTTTTACTCACATTATCATTTGTCATCTTATAGCTAGTAATATAAAAAATAAACAAAAGAAAAAAGCTAATAAATTACAAAAAAATGTGTTATGTTGTGCATACATCAGCTAACAAGATGTAAAATCCCAGGCAAAAACGAAACATAATGAAAGATAAATTAAACAAAGAAGATAATTCGGGGTAAGTATATATTTAATGGGGTCATGTTGACGATTAAGTCATGTAAACAGATGTTCATTTTAGCATCATCTCTGTCTAAATTTTGTAACGAAGCTTACAATGACAAATGTTTACAAATGTAGGAAAGCCAAATGTTTCCGGAGCCGTCAGTCGAAAAGTAAAGATATTGCGAAATATTGTTAGATAGTACTTAGAGGTGTTTTCTATGATGAAATAAAATAATAATACGCTTGTTTTTCAAACTTCTAGAAAAATATTTGCTGTTGATGGATATGGGAGTTCTTCCACCAATCAAAAAATTCTCCAAAAAAAAACATTAGTCAAGGTTTTCTATATGAATAATTTTATGTAGTAGTACGACAATCGTGTATAACATTCATTTATTTTTTATAAAATTGAAATGACACGACTAGTAGTCCACCTGATGGTAAATGGCTGCTGCAGCCTATGGACACCTGCAACCAACTTTTAGCATAGAAGGCAACAGATGATTTGTTACCACTGAGAACTAAGTTGGAATGCCTCTCTAATTAAACTGGTAATATAATATACTCTCAGACTGGAATAGCCGTGCACTCACTCTTGCTTGGCGGCAGAAAATGGTAACAGGGAATAAGTATTGGTATGGTCTTCCGGGTATGTTCATGTGCAATTTATATATGTAAGACACCTTTAGCCTCTGCAGTCTCGACATAGAATAACAATCGCTTTACAACCGAAATCGGTCAGTAGATCATATGATCATAAGATCGATATATTAGGATCCATATGTATCCGAATATATCGATCTTTGGCAGCCTCTACTGTCAAAGCTATCGCATTTTTGACAGCCCGCATAGTGTTTATTATGATCGTAAGCTTTTAAGTAATTGTGTTTTGAAATTTTATAGATTTAAAATCAGAAAATATTAATCAAGGTGCAAGTGCATGTTACGGTTATGCGACGGCAAATTGCACGAAACCGACGTGAAAGTGAAAACACCTTGGATTGTGAGGATAGTCAATTTCTGTACCTTTACAGAATTTGAAAAGATATGTTTACCGAGCTCGTAGGTGAACTTCGGTCATCTCTTCTAAAACGGCTCTACGGACTTTCTATGGAGTCCTAAATGAGTGTCATGCTTAGAATATAAATAAGCAAGCCGTAGAGCGCGCATATAGCTCATTGCCCGTTAAGCCAAGCGTCAATAGATAATGATACATAGATGAAGCGGTTGAATAGTGATTTGACGATTGACGCATATGCGTTATTGTACTTAAGTTATTAGTTTAAATTAGGTTAGTATTTAGTAAATAATAAGTATGTGGGTAATTATAAGGTAGGTTTTAGCAGATCAATAAAACACAGGTACGAATTTATAAAACGATATTTATTATTCAAACACAAAAATCTTATTAATTTAAACCCCTTAAAAACGATTAACTTATTACATAATTGTCGTTTTGTTTGCTTGATCGCAGTTTACTTACCTTCAAGATATTGCATTCTAATATCAATATATTTTTAAATGTCATCCATTAGTTTTGAGTGTACCAATGTAGATTGTTAAATATATGCACATAAACATTGTTTTGGTGATAAAGTAAATGTTCTTGATTGCTTGTCGCTATCATTGTAGTGTTTTACTTACCATTAAGTAGGTAGATTGCGATGAGGATGCAGTCACAAACCACAATCCAAAACAACAGCAAAAAAACTGATAATTGAACTGAACTGAAAGACAGATAATCTTTACCTGTCAATAAATAATTGCCATATGAACAAAAAAATACTGATGACGAACATCATTCCTATCATTTAATCGTAAACCATTATGATTTTATGCAACAATTATGCATTTTTAGGTATAATATATAAGTGTTTAATTATATATATTGTTATTTCTATTTCTAAATAAATAATTATCATTTCGATATTTGTGTTATTTTACATATGGCAACTTCTAAAAACAGAAATGCGTTTAGTTTACGCTTATATTACGTTTATTTATTAAAATCTTTATATTGATATTATTAATTAAACCGGAGTTCAAAAAACAGAACACTAACATAAAAATAAATGGCTTAGTTGCCTTAATACGTGGTACAAACTCTATAACAAAACAACAAAAAAAGTATGCGGTACTAAATCTGCCGTTCTACTTTAATACGCTCAGCACTTTCCGGGAAATCGGTGAAACCTTTTTCAAAATCGCTTAAAATATAAAAGAAGAATACATGTTTTATTACATTTCGCAATTATCAAAATAATCATAGTTTCTGATTTTATAATTACGTTATAATATATGAAGTTTTCTTTCACTGTTACCAGTCACCATACAAAAAAATAAATACATTAATGTAATGTATATTTATTTTTTGTAAATAAATATATTATGAGTTACAAGCGACGAAAACAATGTATTTATGTTTTTCATTCAAGTATAACCTGAGTTTGATATCAAAGTACGACTACGACATATGTTAAACAGTAATAATTTAAATAATTTTAAAACCTCACTATGCTGTGTTCATAGTAACTGCAGTGCAGTAAAAATCATTTATATCATGCTTCTTGTACTTCGTACGTAAAATAATTATATCACTGGAGTAAAGTGGAAAATTGACGAAACGTCTACGTTATATTTTAAATTTTAAGCGAAACTAACTTAAATTTTTAAATGCAAATGTGTACTACATTCTGTACCACGAAGTAAATCGTAAAGTAACTTTATATAGGCCACAGATGGGCACAAAGGAATAAAGTAATAAATAAACCAATCTGTTACCTACGACAACACGAATTGGAAATATTTAAACAAAATTGTACTTAAAATTATAACTGTAAAAAGTGGCGCCCTTAACTCAAGTTTTCGAGTAATAAAACATTAAAAGTGTCCGCTTAGGATGACTGATTAATTTAGAAGACACGCACATTACCCCATATCGTCCCGTGGGTATCGTAAAAGCCGACAGAGGGAAACTAACCAGGAAAGCAGCGTATTCTTAATAACAACTAGAAAAAAAAAAAAATTCAGCCGTGGTCTTTGATAGCCTGTAATGAATGAATGAATGAATGCATATTAGATTTTCCGCCAGTTTATCAATTGCTCTATATTTTTGTCAACGAGGCTGTGATTTGTAAATGATATAGATAGAATATACAGATTTGGAACAGATTTGTTAAACACCGGCCTGTACAAAATAAATAGTAATTCAGTACCACATTGGCTTGTTTACTGATGTTAGTAACCCGAAAATCAACCTATAATATAGAGAATCATCATCATCATCATCATTGCAACTCTTCATGATTCCTTTGCTGAACATAGTTCTCCCCAAGGAATGCCATAATACACGGTTCTGGGCTACCTTGCCTAACTACTTATAATTTTATAACAAATTATTCCACTTCTAATGTTAAAATTATTCTTCATATTATTTAAATAAAAGAACACTACTCGGTAACAAACCCTGCTTACTAACAGGACCCAATTACATGATAACACCAAAGTATGCAAACCAACAGCATCACTACTCATCTCAATGTAACACAGGACAGCCTCTCAGCAACACGATCTTCCATGCCTACACTAGTAAAATACCCCAAGGGGCATAGTAACAACAGTGAGACTCGTAGAATTACAGACTGCTGTTGACTGATGCCTCTTAGTCACCTGCGCGATACTTTATACTGCTAGAACGGGTGGGAGATTACAGTTCTACCTTCATTTGTTCGTATTTCCTTTTGTTTTTTACACTTATTCCCAACAATATTTATACGTAATGGGAAGGCATTGTTACAAAAATATTACGTTAAGCTAACGCGGCTATAACGACTCTAACATTTTCGATGAAATTTACAATACAAGGGTTAACGGGGGCAAAAATCGATGTAGCTAGGTCTCATTTCTGGGAAAATTCGTTTTCTTTATATATTCACGCACAAAACAAAAGCTTGACTTGTCTGCGCAATATGATTGGTAATTTCGCCACTGATATCATCTTTTCAATAGCCATAATATGGCTTGAGCGTAGGTCTACCACGCCGTATTGCGCGAGTTCGAAATCCCGCAATGTGATCAGATCTTTATGTTTATAGGTTTTATTTTTTGTTCCTTAGTATTCTAACCCACACGAGCTCACATCTGAGCAAAAATAAATTATTATAGACTACTAAATATTTAGTTTACGGAGTTACGTACATTTTTATGGCGCTATGTCGTCTTTTTTAATGTGAGGTCAACGTGGTCGATAAATATTTAATAACAGTAACTTTTACAGCAAATCAATTATTTATTGATATAACATTAAACCTTTTTGAATAATTCAATAAAAAAATTATAATATGTATATTTATGTGTACTTGGTTGTCGGAAACGGCTCCAACGATTTGGATGAAATTCCGTACTTAGATAATGTTTTCTATTTTTACTAGATAAGTGTAATTTCTGAGAAAATTATATTTTTTCTATCGCCGAGCAAAGCTCCGTCGCCCCGGTACTATCTATAGATATACACATATTTGTAACTATAGTAATAAATAAAATTGAACTGTATGTCTGTAATATCGAAATAACTAACTTTTATTGAGCTGAGGGGGTTATTTGCCTGCCGTTATGACAGTAATAACTAATTTTAAAACTTTTGTCTGTTTGTCTCTCCGTCTGTCTGTCTGTCCTTCAGTGAAACTTCAGGCAGGCAACAATGCTAGGAGTAAACAAGCTATATTATGTGCAAAATTTTTTTTTGATAAACGAAAATTGATAAAATAAATGGTCGTTGATTATCTTAAATCTAAATAACGCTATATTAATAGATCCTACCCAGGCTAAGACGGGGCATAAATAACATATTATCACGAGTATAAAAAACCACTATCATAATATTACGTATTGCTTGATGGCGTGAATAAAACTTTGCATTTATTGAGGTATTTTTGTCTCGAGGGTATAAGAGGAAAGGTCGTAAAGATTTGATGGCTTCTGATAGATAAGGCTCCATACTGTTACGAGCTTGGGGTTCGAGACAATTAAAACTGCCGATTGAATTACAAAATTGACACTTTAATTATACAACACTAATTACAACTTTAAACCACTAATAACAAAATACAATTTTACTACAGATCGCTTAAGTTCGTAGTTGTATCCTTCAAGTCTCGCTTGTATCGCCAATTCAATACTGCCTCGGTCGTGGTCTATACCGGCCTTATATAGCGCCTCCGACACTTTCCAGAACCTTCTACTGTGGAAACATCTAGAATGTTCAGTACATATCGGTCCCGAAATTTCTAGAAGGATCTTGACTCTCCTAGTTCTGCTACTCGATACTAGGGGCGCTAGTGGTAACTAGTGTTGCCATGTATAAACCATTAATAGTGGCGCAACACTGCCCCTCCTAAGACATGCTCGTCCCGAGCATTGTATTATAATAACGCGCCAGTCGATCCATGGACGATCTTAGGAATACCTCTTGCACCTTTCTGTATCCGGTAGGTTACGTCATTGATCCTTGTCACAATCCAGTACGGTCCGTCCCATTTAGCTTGAAGCTTAGGAGATTTCCCTTTGCGAACTGGATTGTGTAACCACCTAGTGAACCTTCGTCAAACCCTTTGTTGTTCATTTTGCGACACCAGTCCTCGACATCGTCACGACAGTGGACCCAGTAAAACCGTTCTCGGATCTTCAGTAGAGTTCGTTTAACTCCCAGGTGGCCTCCGCTACAGTACAGCTGTAAGACATCCGGTACTTTAGCTTTAGGGACAACCATTTGCAAATGACAACTGTCTCCCCGACCATTTTCCCATTTACGGCACAGGACTCCATCCTGAATCAGCAAGCTGTCCCATTGGGCCCAATAGCTTTTTGTGGTCGAACTCATCGCTGAGACGTCACTCCACTTGGGCTTAGGAGCACTGACCTTCATCCATTCCAGAATCGGCTTGATGTCCGGATCTTCCTGCTGTGCATGTTGTAGGCGATCCTTCCACTCATTGCTGAGCTGGTCTGTCCTGAGCATCCTCACAGACACCACTTCCTTACCCTCTTGCCTAGTACAATGCTTGCAATCTTCAGGACAAGGTCTTCTTGACAATGCATCTGCGTTGCCATGAGATTTCCGCTGTGCTGGGCGGTGCTAATAGCCACTGCCCCTCGAGATAGTTCACCTTCCCTTTCCTTTGCTTAGGGCAGCTGGATCGAAGATGGCCTTTCCCCACAGCCGTAGCACCTAGGGCTGTATCCTGTGCGGTCGCGAACTGTAGCTGCTGCAACCTCCTGACGCGATGGGAACGATGATCCTGCCGCACAGCTTCCACCTCCAGTGCGTGGGCTAACGCGTCCTTAAGCGTCTCGTGGTGCCCGAGCCTCACAGCAGCTCTGACTTCAAGGTCGCGGATGCCATCGATGAATGTCTGTACCAGGTTCCTACAATGAGCGCAGGTACAGACTGGTATGCTTTTCGAACCAGCTTCTCCACCTCAAGGGCCCACTGCTGCAGGTTTTCGTTGCTGCGTTACGCGATCCTTGAGCTGCACGAAAGACGTGTTCCAGGTGAGCGTCGCCATATCTCGCCTCCAATGCCTCAAGGGCTGCTCGTAAGTCACTTCCTTACCGACAGCTTCCAGAACAGTTAAGGCCTGGTCACGCAGGCCTGGGGTAAACAGTCATGGCCTGACTTTTATTCCAGCCGTTCGCCTTCGCGACAGCCTCGAACTGGATTTTGTAGGCCGACCAGGAAGAAGTCCCGTCGAACGGCGGCACTTTGAATCCACGTAGCGAAGGTATTGTAGCTACCACGGGGGCTGTAACTCCATCCCCAAGTTTGAGGTCGTCCAGCGTTTTCTTCACGTCAGCAATCACGTTGTCAACCCGATTGTTCACTTGGTCGATTCGGGTTTCAGCTTCCGACAGGCGGTTGTCATGTTGAGCAACCCTATCCTTCACCTCCTTATCTCTTTCCCGAAGGTAGCGTGAAGGTCCTTCATGAGAACATCTGTTCTTCCCGTTGGCGGGCCTGTTCCTCCTGTCCACGCTGCAGCTGCTCTTCCAACCGACGGGCCTGTTCCTCCTGTCGGCGGGCCTGTTCCTCCTGTCGGCGGGCCTGTTCCTCCTGTCGGCGGCCTGTTCCTCCTGTCGGCGAGCCTGCTCCTGCAGCATCATCATCAGAGCACCTAAGTCAGGTGCTGCAGATGCAGGAGCTGCTGACAGGCCGGCCTCCGTGGTCGGCAGCTGGCCCCGACGTTTGCGGCGTTGCATACCAAATCGTCTCTGGTCCGTCTCTTGCTGGCGTTGACTTCGGGTACGGATACCCTCCGTGTCGTCCTTTGGTAAAATCGGCATGATCTGATCCACTTCTGACACCAATTGTTGCGAGCTTGGGGTTCGAGACAATTAAAACTGCCGATTGAATTACCAAAATTGACACTTTAATTATACAACACTAATTACAACTTTAAACCACTAATAACAAAATACAATTTTACTACAGATCGCTTAAGTTCGTAGTTGTATCGCTTCGAAGTCCTCGCTTGTATCGCCAATTCAATACTGCCTCGGTCGTGGTCTATACCGGCCTTATATAGCGCCTCCGACACTTTCCAGAACCTTCTACTGTGGAAACATCTAGAATGTTCAGTACATATCGGTCCCGAAATTCTAGAAGGATCTTGACTCTCCTAGTTCTGCTACTCGATACTAGAGGGCGCTAGTGGTAACTAGTGTTGCCATGTATAAACCATTAATAGTGGCGCGCAACAATACGACGGGAAGGTATATAAAAGAATTAAGAAGATTTTTATTTTACTCTTAAAACTTTAATTTTCACTTTTATTCGGTATATTTGGGCACTTTTAAATATAGTAAATTTAAGCTGTATATAAGTTATTGTTCATATTGTTTCTAAGGAAAATTTTTAAAAGATTAACCTACATCGTGCAAAAGTAAAACAGCAGTTGCTTGCCAGAAACTTAATTGTGTTTTAGAGATCCATTATATATCCTGTAGTGCAAAGATAAATTTTTAACGAAGTGGAAAACATGCCAAGCTTTTATTTAAATTAAATGTTGTATTTATTTATTTAAATATTGTCGTTGCATAAAAATCTCTCGGAAATAAAAACAAGATGTGTTTTTCTCATTGTAGCCTTTTAATTTTGATAATGCATTCACGGGCCGGATATTATTTTTATTTTACAATTTTTATGTAAAGCTTCCTTTGTTGACCTACTTCCTTTGTTTTACTCGGTCATAATTTGAAATGAACTTACAATCATTTTAAATATTTACCATACTAAGGTAAATGGATATTACTTTGTTGTTAAAGATGTTGGATAGTGGATCGGAAAATATCAATTAAAACTGTCGTAATACTCCATTCAAAATTCCTGATATCCAATAACTTCATTTTATTTTTATCTAGCGTGACTAAGTGATTATGCCGTAACTCTTGAGTCAAGAATAGTGGGTTCTAAAGTCTCCGTAAAGGTGATATCAGATTGTTCATTCTAAGTGGATAATTTCAAGTTAATGTTCATTCGTTGACCGATGACAATTTGCATGTGTTTACAAGTACGTTTATTTCATTTCATCGTACTACAACAAAAGCTTAAAAAACAATACAGAATAACTATGACTGTCTGTCAAAAGATTTATATTGAGTTCTAAAATAATAAAAAACTATAATAAAAAAACTAAAACTAATAACCTAATCATCATACAGTCCTACTCCCCGTGGTAGCGTGCCAAGAACGCTGGCTTCGTTTCCTCGCTGAGTAGCTATACTTAGCCTTTGAGCGAGAAAAGAACCAACCCTCTTATCACCAGCAGCAACGACCAGTCGCGGATAGAGTTCCTTTAGAAACTTCACTGCACGTGGACTCCACGGACCGATAGTCTCTACGGCAAATGGCACAAATATGTAGTCATCTCTCAGATACTCATACTTGCGCCATTTACTCAATTCAGCTGCCTCTGATGCCCTGGCTCTAAGCGAGGTACCCCTGAGATGAAAGGCCGCCAAAGTGTCTACGCAAGTAGCATCCCACACTAGGGTTTTACCTTTCTCCCAAGGGACCAATGTCATACCGTCGGGTCTCTTGCCATCGTCTCTAAATATTCCACAAGGCTCTAAAACCGAGGGAATATTTATAGAGACGAGAACCCTTCGGATGACATCGTTCAAAAAACCGTGCCGTGAAAACTTACCAGCACTTTTTTTACATGAAAGTCCGTGGAGCCCAAATTCGTCGACGCTGCTACCACAGGGGCACTGATGGGGTTGACAAATCGCGGTTCCTAGTCGGATTGCTACGGCGATGCGCAAGCTTTCCTCGTCAAGTAATGTGCCGAGATTACTTGATGGTAAAGCGTGTAACCAGGGACTAGATTCCTTAGTCGAAACAGCTGAAAGGCGTGCCTAATCTTGATCACTATGGAAATTATGAAACAAATCTTTCTGCACACTCCGTACCAACGGAATATCCCACTGTTTTTGTTGGTTAACTTCCAGTGGAACATTGTCGCCGTTACAGAGCGTTCGCCATGTCTGCCCTACCGAAAAGCCGGCAATGCAACGCTAGAAAGATTTCACACACCAATACCTCCAAATTTTATAGGTAAAGTAGCTTGAGTCAGGCTGTTATATTTAAAGTTAAATTTAGAATTCTTTCTATAGCTATTTTAAGATTATTATCAATATCTTTTAAAATATCCGAACATTTCTAGACTGGAATCGAGCGGAGTAAGTATGTAAATCTAAGTACGAGGAGACAATATTTTAAAATAGTAAGAGCAATGTGGGGATTTAAGTCATACAATTTATCAACGTGGCTTAAAAACTGATCAAATTTCGTTTTTAAAACAGGTTTAATACTATCGAAAAACAACGAGGCATCTAACAGGTACAGCGATTCCATATTGACAGTTTTTATTCCTGGAGAAATATGATTGAAATCTTGAATTAAAGTGGCTCTGTCAGAACTAGATAAATTATTGGAAAAAAATATTTCACATTTATTGCTATTTGGTTCAAGAACAATATTTTTAAAATTTCGAAAAATATGAATAAGATCACTGAGGCCGTCATCTGCTCCACCTCCCAGTGTACCGTCGTCCAGGTACCAGACATTCAGCTTGGATTTCAAATTTGAAATAATGGGTTGAATTCCTAAACTGAAAAGTGCTGGACCTAGTGGGTCACCCTGCTGAACACCGACAGCAGAATCGATGATATGGTTTTCGTAAAACAAGTTAGTATTTTGACTGTAACATTGCTAAACGTAGTGATAAATTTCGGGGGTATTGTTAGCCACTTCTTTCAGCAAGGTTACCCTATCGATAGAGTTAAAAGCATTCCTTAGATCAACCTTCACAAGAACATCTGCTTCAGTGTTTGTTAAAAATGTACGCACTGAATGTACCGCCGCCTCAAAGCCACCTCTAGAACCAAAGGCTAGTTGAGTAGGCTGAAATTTTGTCTTAAGGTTAGAGATTTTGTGCCTGCAAGCTAACTTTGAAGTTAAGCGTCGAAATGTGGAACCAACGGCAATAGGACGGATACCGTTATATATTTTTTTTTGAAGGCATATAATCTTGCTCCATATAAGAATGGAATGAAATTGGGATTAACATTACCAGAAAGCATAAAATTACATAATTTTGTAATGTCATTAAGAAGTACTCCGCCGGCGTCACAGGCAGAAGCGCTTACAAGATCTTTAAGATGTTGAGACGTAATTCCGCCAGTGCCAGCCATTCGAAAATGACATAATTGCTTTTAAATGTCTTTTTCAGAAATTTGTAAAGGTTGCATAGAAGACTTGGGAGGCAGTGTTAAACTTTGAGAAGGATTGACCGAAGGATGCTTCTGACGAAGGCCTTCAAGAGTTTCGTCATTACGAAGAGCCAGGATGTCGTCTGAGAATAAAATACGGGATGCATTTTTAAGTCGCCATGCATTACTTTCGACTCAACTACTTTTTTCAAATCAAATTTAGGATGAGGTCGAGATAAATGAGTATTAATTAGGTAGTCTAAATTTTGAAAAGATGTCTCTTTTAGTTGAGACGTAATTGATTTATTTATTGTTTTATCAAAATGAAAATGGCAAAATGCGAAATTTTTGCCAAATCTTTTCACTATTAGTGAAACATATTTGAATAGTACATGACAATTCTTTAGCAAGCTGCATCCTTGCACCTCTAGGAATTCTTTTAAACACTGGTAAACTACGATGATAATTATAAATTTGCTCCGAAGAAAGGGAATTTGTTTTTGAGTTTTTTTATCTAAAATAGTAATAATAAAATTGTGTGTGAGAATTAAATAATGTTCTTGAACAAAAAATAACTAAGAAAAGCCATCTGGATCCATCCATAGATAATTTTTTGTATTAACTCTTGAAGCTGGCGAACGAATGAAGGAACGCAAACGGACTTTTCTTTGGCGAACAAAAGACTAGCGGACACATTCGCTTGAGTTCTCTCAACACCGGTCACTCACATTGCGCGAATGTTTTGCCCATACGAAGGGCCGTCAGAAAATATGTTATTTGCATAATATACTCGTTTGCAAATCCATTTGCTCTTCCTCGTTCGTGAATGTTTCAATCAACCTTGTGATTTTGTAAACCACGGACGGCAATGATGATTTTATTAGTGCGGTGGGCTATTTCACCGATATTCCTATAATTAAATATTATATTATACCACCACCGTTACCAGTATCGTAGAAAAAGACGTATTTGGATGAGTAAATTTTACAGCGAAAGAACTCTAAAGGTAACCTATTTTTTATTTCTTGTTTCTCTTAAGTTAAAATTAAAAAAGTAAGCGTAACGTAGTGGTGGTGGGTAGGTGCATCCAACTAACGCACGAATGTGTTGGAGACCATACACAAAATTCATGATTCATCACTTTAATGTGTCAGTCAAAACTTTCAAATTTGATTGCGAATGTCGTACTACACTTATGGATTCGCATATTTGTACCAATGTGAATAAACTGCATTCAGTTAAAATCTAGTACTGAACAAGAAACAGAACAATAGAAAAGGGGCCGTACCGCCTTTTAAAATGTACTTACTATTACAAATTGCAATAACGAGAGTCGTTATATACATTTATTCCTTTTAACCTAATGTTTGATTGCTTAAAAATGATGTTTCATACCTACTCAAAAGGAACGGTATTGAAAGTTATGATTAGAAAAAATAATATGTTATAAATATTAAGGCGACAGTTCTTAACTTCTACGTTACTTATCTTATTTAGCTTTTTAACTACTAAGCTTCCTGTTGATTAGCGTAGTTGCTAATCAATCGGTAACGGTTCGCATTTGACGGCTTTGATTTCCGCACAAAAGAAGTATTGGTTTACAAATAACTTTTCTGGGTCCGAATCCATGTGTGTAAAGGCCACCATAATACAAGAAAAATTCCTAGTGTGGTGCATGGGACCTGCACCTGAATTCAAACTATAAATCGAAAACAAGAGCAACAGTTAATTAAAATAAATCACACCTTTTAATTTTTTCTTCACATGCGTTATATTTTACGCCATACCTTTAAACTTTAACACGACATTGTTAGCTGAAATTGTAATATGCACAGTAACTAAATATTTGCATGAAAATTTAAAAATGGAATTAGAAAATTGATATGCAAGGTTTTCGTTATTATTCTGTTTTTGAAATAATATTGAACTAGCACTGAAACAGAAGAGAAGTTCCCCTTAAGTCACGTTTTAACAGCTGTTGCATCGCATTGAAACAAGTCGCAGTAATGAGCCTCGCCGAGTTCACCCACAAAGGGTTCACATCGCATATATTTTCTACTTAAAGTGAGCATGAGATGAGTTTTACTCGAACGAACATTTGCGAATAAATACTTGAAAACTAAATGGTGGAGGAAATTTAAGATTAAATAATTTCTAACTATAACCACTTATTAGGTGGATATAATGTAACAGTAGGTTAAGGTTCTGTTGATTTGAACCCAGAACCTCCAAATATTAGCCAGGTTATCTAAGCAATAGGCAACGCTGTTGTTAATTAGTTACTGCAACCAATAACTTGAACGGTGAGTTCAATTATTACGATTACAATTACTTCCTTTTCTTTCTTTCTGACATTCTCAGACACTCAATTTATGACATATTCTTTTAACCTGAGGTAGGCATAATTCCAGTGTTAGTCTATTTACAAAATACAAAATACAAACGATCAACATTTATATGAATAGGAAATTATAATACATTTTATTTAATTATTTCTGTGTACTGAGTGTAAACGTCATTAAAAATATAAATATAAAGTCATTTGAAGTGACTGGATTCTCGTCTTGCATAAATTGTGGCAGGAAGCCCAAGGAAGCCCTAAATAATGACAGTAATGGGACTTATTACTAAAGCCCGCATAACTTCAAGGCTAGAGGTGTATTACCTTAAAATGTTTCGAACAAATTCGAAGAAGACTCTCTGAAAATATGTAGTATTTTAGTTGTATGTTAAAGTAATAGCCCATCGGACTATGAGAGTGAAAGAATAGAGAGTGCACCTGTGCTTGCGCATAAACTTGGGTACTATAATTCTGTCCTGCACAGATGGCTAGTCGCCGTTGAGATCTCTGGTTTCTGATGATGTTTGTGCTGTTAGCCTATGCGGTTGTTACAGCTTCAGGGCTTTTGTTATTCTGCATCGTTACTTAAGTAACGATGATCTCCTACGACAGATTAAAGTGCACGTTAATGAGTTATCTAACGGCCGTCTGAACAGGGCGTGACGGGCCCCCGGCTCTGACGGCTAACTCGTATCGTTCGATATTCTGGGCGGTGAGAACCGCCCAGGGACGCGGGTGTACGGTGTGTACGCGGTGTGGACGGGTGTGCGGCGCGCCCGTCTGAGACTCGCTGCGTCCCATCCGATGTTGTCCCAACAGTGCTTGCGATACTAGGCGATTGTGTAGTGTTTCTGTGTGACTGGCTAGCGACATTTCGGGCGTCGGAATTAAGCGGGAACGCCGTTGAGACTGGCCGCCGTGACCGTAATTCGGTCTGGAGAACATTATTATTATTGCTATATATTTTATTATTGTATGTATATATTTAACTATCTCGTTATTCTATTGGTCGTAAAATAGCACAAATCTATTTCTATTTTTCTATTTAAAAACAATAAAATGACTCGTTCCATAGAACTTGTATAATGGGACATTTGTGGCCTTAAGTGCGACTGCTGACCACATGGTCTCGGTTTTGAATCCTAGGTTGAACCAAAAACTGTTATTTGGGCTTTTCTGTCAATAAATTTTCAGTAACAGCCCGGAGTTATGAAGTTAGCGGAGTTTCACCCACTACTTTGGAAAACACGTAAAGTCAATGGCCCTACGCCTGATATGTCTTCGGTCGTATCGGCTTGCCGTCATATCGGACTTTGAGAGTGAGGGAATAGCGAGTGCGTCTGTGCTAGCACACACACTCGTGTACTATAATCCTATCCCGCTCCGATACTCTCCACTGAGACTAACCGCCTAGACCTAAATTCGGTCCGGACTATATATACTAATAATATATGCTATTTTTATTATATAATAATATATACTATGAACACTAACTTTCATATTAAACTAAGGAAAAGTGTTGAATAAAACTATTTTTTATGGATTTTATCGCGTTTAATTTACTATTTTAATTCCCGACGTTTCTGCAGTCTGTGAACATGTTCAAGATCGTCCCCGCCATTACATCAGATTCCTACCAAGGACGATACGCGAGGCTATTGAAATTAAAAAACATCCTAATTTCAATAGAGAAGATGGATGGGTGCTGCCATCTGCTTGGGATCCTATAATTAACAAAATTAAACACAAACCCAAGCATACCGCTGCAAGACTTCAAGATACTGTAAGCTCTGCGTAGATCGAACCAAAAATTAATATTAAAAAACTGAAGGTAGCCGGGCTAACTGTGACATCGGGACGTCAAACATCTCAGTCCCCCCGTGACCATGGGTTGACTGACTTGACACTGGCAGAATTCTGTCAAGAGAAGCCATAATTTAAAAGAAGAAGAAGAAGACCATGGGTTGCTGTAAAGCACCCGAAACGTCGGGAATTAAAATAGTAAATTAAACGCGGTAAATACCGTAAAAAATAGTTTTATTCAATGTGTAGTGTTCGCGTAAATATAAGAAATCATTAAGGAAAAGTGTTCACACAAGCACACGTTTGTATGAAATGTATTATCTATGGATATAAATAAAATTGAAGTGTCTCTCTGTAATACCGAAATAACTGCCTTGTATCGAGCTGAGGGGATTATTGGCATAACATTAAGACATGAAAAACCATTTTAAAAATGAAAAAAATGTTTGTCTGTCTGTCTGTCCGGGTTAATCGTTGGGACGGCTTAATTAATTGTTATGAAACTTCACAAACATAATATAAAGAGCAATGCCTGAGTGATCTAGGCTAAAATGAAGTAAATTTTTTTGAAAAATTAAAAATAAAATATAAATAATAGATTCTACTCGGGCGAAGCCAGGTGAGTCGCTAGTCAATAAGAAATAAACTTCTATAATATAAAAAAATATTATTGACTACCTCGTTGGTCGGTCTATAGCCAGTTTGATTAAAATTTTATAATAAAACACTTATATTTAAATTAGATAACAACAAGTTTAAACAGTTTCCCTGAATCTTGCTGTCTGACAGACATCTTGCTGTCCCACATAAAAATACACACTATATAATTACATGAAACCTTATATTTTGATGTCAGTAGGACTCATCATGTGTGCGCTGTTTCAATGTTGAAGCTGTTCAAACGAATTAGATGAAATAAAGGAAAGTTCCTTTATTTCATTTCTATTAAATCTCACATTAAAATCCATAATTATTTCAATTTAGAATAATTGATTATTTGGTATTTCATATTCAGTACTGAAACGTAATGTACATTATTTTATACATTCATAAAAATACCCAGGCAAGCGTATTGTAATACGATATTATATATTAATTAGTGATACCTCTGGATTTAATTCAAATTAAATCAAAGTTAACGATCCTTATTCATGATAGAGAAATCAAAATTCTATTAAAGAACGATAAGGAAGGGATCGTGCAATGCTAAGCCGTAATTGAAGAACCCGGTATCTCCTTAATCTTGATTTAGTTTACATTTGTGTAAAAATAAATATAGAACATATTATTATCTTAAAATACCTGTAATTCTCATTGTTCTAGTGGTTTTGGTGCATAAACACGATTGCTGATTATGGGGTCCTGGGTTCAAATCCCGGGTCAGGCCAAAAATCTGTTATGAACCCAATATCTTATTAGTCGCCTTTAACGACATGCTAGGCAAACAGTTATTAGCACATTTTTTGTTAGGTATATATCCCACATTATCACGGGACCTTTAAGTCCCAGAACAACATGAAATTTTTGATGGTAAGTGGATGCTGTGGCCCATAGACATCTACATTTATCCTCGATTAAGAATCAATATACAGATGCGTTTTCATCCCTGAGGACTAAGACGAATACCTCGTTTCCAGTAAAAATGATCTCCGGTTCTTTACACTAACCATTCGAAACATTTCATTTATATTATTATTAAGCTGCTATTTTACGCTAGTATTCTGTGAGAGCATGGTCCTACCCCGGTCGAGCCGACCCATTCGTGATACAACCATAATATAGCTGCAGCGTGGCTCTAACACGTATTAATGAAATTCTTATTGACAAATATTTTATTATTATATTTTATCCTTTAGACACGCCAAAATAGCTGTCTCTACCGGAGGCCTAAAATATCATAAGAGGTCATAAGAAATCACACGATATATTCTGCCTACACCACCTGGTTTTCCACAATGTTATATAGCTCCTACCACGTGTTGTCCACACATCCTTATTATTACATATGAGTTCATTCCCGATTCCTTGTTCATCTTTTTATAATCCATTCTACGCTTGTTACCATAGATAATATATTATTTTGTTACACTCCACCCTGTTTATAGAGATGTTTTAAAAGAGCTCCCAACCGACATATTTGCGAATACAATATTACTTTAACTTAATAAGTAATTATTAACTATTCCTGAAGTAAAGAATCAACACTAAGACTGGAATAACTAACATTCATGTTATAAAATATAATAATAGGAATAGTAATTAAAAGGCTATTCAAAACTTGTGATTTATTTTAGAAGAATGACGAAATTTAACCTTTCTAATAAATGAAATCTTCTTATTCAAATTATTAATTCCATTTTATTTTCAAATGAATAAAATTTTCTATAATTGAAATCTTGGCAAGATTCACACTTTGCTTGTTATCGCTTTTGGCATTAGGGATATTAATTTTATTGTAAAATAAAATATTATTCTTGTTATAATTTCAGATGTTTTTTTTTATCGAGTTAAATATTCGTATGAAGCCGAAATTTTAATTTGTGAGTAAATCTTGTTCTAAAATATCAAATAAAATTTTACACATTATGATGCTATATATATAATATATATACAACGTGTTACAAAATACCCCGTAAAAAATATAATTAATTATCATAGCCAAAATTTTTGTCAACCCTAGTAAGCTGTCATGTCAGGGAATCAGATTATTTAACAGAAAGGCCTACGTACCTATTTTACCTAATAATTGTCTACTTTAATATTTTTTCTATTTTTCATTCACAAATGTTTGCTACCTCAATACAAGGATGTCATTATACTCAAGTACTGGCTTCAAAAAATGTCAAGTTGGAAAAAAATAAATATGTTGTCAATTTCAAAACTTCTAATCGATATCCTACAACTGTATCGAGTTTTTTTTCCAATATTTTTTGCAAAATAACGATGCCTTCTAACTCGGAATATTACGATATGATGTTATGCAAAGGGCATGAACATAGCAATTTAAATCGCGCTCGCGAACTGTATCGGCAACGATTTATCGATGGTAGACCCCCCCCCCACTGAACAGCGACGGCTGCCTTCGTACCAGTGTTTTCTGAACATGTCAAGACGACTACATTCCACCGGCTCTTTTCATCGGTCTATTGGAAGTAGACGTCCAAGCACAATCGACGCCAGGCAGGCTGAATTAGTGTTAGAGCATTTTGAAAAAGAGCCGACCACAAGTACGAGGCGAGTCGGAACAAGATTCGGTACAAACCATGTTGCAGTTTGGCGAATTCTTCGTGATGACAATCGTCACCCTTATCACTATCGCCGTACACAGGAGCTGATACCCTCCGATTTTGCACCCAGGAGGAACTTCTGCGAGTGGTACCTCAGGCAGTTAGAGCAAAACCCTAATTACGTAAACTATGTTCTTTGGACGGACAAGGCAACATTCACGAGGTCAGGACTTTCAAATATGCATAACGATCACGTTTGGGCTCGCGTGAATCCACATACTTCACGGCAGGGCAGATTCCAACACCAGTGGCGGCTGAATGTGTGGGCTGGCCTTTATGACGGTCATGTCAACGGTCCCGTCTTTATGTCATCGCGTCTGAACGGTAGCAACTATCTAACGTTTTTACAAACGGAATTCGAAGAGGCGATTGACGACTTTCCTGTGGCTGACTGGGATTACTTTGAGAATCAAAGAAACATGGTGTTTCAGCATGATGGAGCTCCGGCACATTTTGCTCGCAACGTACGAGAACATCTTAATGTTCGCTTTCCGCGAGGATGGGACGGCCGCGGGGCACCGGTGCTATGTCCTGCTCGTTCTCCGGACCTCACACCCTGGACTTCTTTTTTGGGGTTATGTGAAGGACAGAGTGTATTTCTCCTATTGCCCAACAGTTTCCGAGATGGAACAGCATGTTAGTATCGGTTTTCGCATCAATAACACCGACGATGGTGCGAAATGCCACACAAGCCATATCCCGACGAGCGAGGTTGTGTATTGAGCAAGACAGAGCACACTTTGAGCCGTTTCTGTAAATTTGACGTTTATTATGAAAAAGTAAGTGTTCATTTAGGTTGTTTCGTTAGGTTAGGTCTTTTAAAATTTTTGTCGTTCCGCGAATTAGTTACATTCTGCATAGTTTACTCTTTAATTTTACTGAAATAGGGTTTGCACATCAGTGAAAATAATTTTTGGGGTATGTTATACGGCGTTACTACGGTTCTTAAATATTGTGAATGGACTCGTTATAAGGCCCCATTTAACCTCCTTTCGGCTTAACGGGTAGTTTTGTAACACCCAGTATATATATATATAGCATAATTCTGTGTAACTCTTTTATAATTTTGAGTTGATACCAGGAAGACGCTGCTGCCCATCTACTGGTTTGTTTCCCTTTGTCACCTCTTACGTCATTCACGGACGATATTCTTACACCGCCACTACACTAGGTGGTTATTATGTACTTAATATATTAATAATTACCATGTAAGCTCAGGGGCTTAGCGCTTGCTGTAAATTTCATGGTAAGCGAGCATCCCGGTTTCGATTCGCCGACATCAATACCAATGATGCGGCAGTGCGGCGGACTAATTATTGCTTTATAACCCCTCGGTAGTAAGAGGAGGCTTTTATTTTATTTTTATCCATACATATAAATAAAATTGAAGTATCTGTCTGTAATATTGAAACAACTGGCTTTTATTAAGCTCCGAGGGTTATTTGCATCCTAATAAGATAAATATAACAATTTTTCATTTATATTTAAGTCTTAATAGTCTGCCTCTGTCTGTCCGGGCTAATATTTGGAATGGCTGAACTTTGAAACTTTACGAACAGATAGAAATCAACCCCACTTACAACTGGTTTAGGACTTGACTAGATTATACCCGTATCATCAGCTGTGTGCAACTGAACAAGGGAAACCACTTAATTGTTGCATGGTTGAATCCATAATAAGCCATTAATGAAAGGAAAGCCATTTTGATAGAAGAATATTACAATGTTAAATTTGGGTCTGGGCACTCCACTTTAATTTAATTGTATACGAGCAACCCGAATTCGCTTTCGAGTGGCTAGAACCGATTATTATTTTATTTAATGTTAACATTTTTTGATAAGGCAATACTTGGCGATACAGAAAATCGTCGTGAGTGTAGTGTCAGAGAAATTTATATTATTCGTGGAGAAATTGATTGCAGCAGAATGATGTAGTGCCGTACCGTATACTGTAAACCATTGCAAATCATTGCAGCTCATTTGGTGTGTGCGTAAGAATTGACCAATTGACAGGAAAATATCTTCCTTTTTGTTACTTCCTATGGGAGTCAGCCAGTGGCAGCAGTAGCCTAATGGTAGTTTGCGGACCGCAAATTCAAGAAGTCGTGGGCATTTAACGAATGTCGTGAACCACTTTTAACATAAGCATTTTACGATTACCTAGAGTGGTTAACGAGAATATTAGCAATGTTGATTGCATTGCCAATATTTTCTTTATAAAAGGCATATAACCATCTGGTGGATATATCATCATCATCATCATTACAACCCTTCACAAGCCCTTTGCTGAACTAAGGCCCTTCCCATGGAATGCCACAAAGCTCGTACGTTTATGGTAAATGTAAAATACCCAAACGAAACATCTAGATTTGTGATCGTCAAATCCACTTACCAGTGACAATCAGTTTAAGTCCTCATTGTATGTCCAGTTTTTTAACGTGGTAGAGCCATGCTGTAGCTATATTAGTAGTATAGTTTTAGCAAGAATGGATCGGCTCGACCGGGGAAGGACCACGTTCTCACAGAATACCAGCGTAAAATAGCACTTCAACGCTGCTGTGTTTCGTATGGTGAGTGTGTGAAACGAGGCATTCCATCTTAGTCCTCACGGGTGACAACGCATCTCCATTTTGATTCGTAATCGAGGATAAATGTAGATAACTATGGGCCACAGCAACCACTTACCATCAGGTGGACTGTATGCTCGTTTGTTACCCACCCTTATGATATAAAAAGTGGACTTTTAACACATTACAATTTAATAAAATTTGGTTAATACTTTCAACTTCAGAATGTTAAGAAAATGTGGGCTCTCCTCTAAGCCGAATGAATCTCCAATAAGTTGACCTTAGACATCCAGCATGCATCATCACAGTGTCACTCAGTCTAGTGATGATCGCCTCACACTTTGCTTTCTGTAGGTACGAGGTTCCCATTTGGTTATGTGTAAGAGACTATTTCATATAAATAGAACAAATGAAAAGTATAAAGCAACTTCAAACGTAAAATAAATCGAGAAACTTGCGTCTTTGTTTCTAAAGAACGTCTAAAATCCAATAAAACTTGGACTTCATCTGCTACTTATTGCATAAAGTTGTTATTCTTGTTAAGCAATAAATAACTAAACTTGCATCCGAACTTAGTCTTTAGGCTGCTAGCTTTCATTGTTACAGTGAAATTTGTTCGCACACTATTTACTTTATACGGTCCTGTTATTTTCATTGTTTGTTTCTGAGACATTAATAAATTAATTTAAATTGAAACAACTGTCTGTGTGCCAATAATTTGAATCTTTAATTATGTTGATTATCTTGTTAGACTATATATGTATTGTGATAACTGTAATAGGTTTATTCGACTGAGAATTTATAAGTGTTTCCAAGTCCAACAATGATCTCAAAAACGTGTCGAGCAATTATATTTTAATTACTCGACACGTTTTTGAGATCATTATAAGTTTTCTAAAGGTTTTCATTTAATGTTAGAATTCTATCATAAATCTTTACTCCGAAGTTATTAAGATAACTAATATTTTTACAAATTCTCATAACTACACTTTTTGAATTTTAAAATCCTTAAAGTTAGAAAATTCAAAATTTCATAAGTTATCTTATTTAATATTTCAAAACTACATTCGGAGTTCAAAGTAAAATGATAAGGCGTGTAAATAAGTTAGCGACTATTGCTACAAACTGCAGAATTCTGCTACCTACTAAATATATATATATGTACATACCTATAATGCACTGGGAACATTATTGAAATTGTTGTGCAGAATTTAAAGATAATATAAATTTCTTATCACAGAACATATTTGTACCACAATTGTTTTTATATTTACATTGTTTTATTTTTATAAACATGTAATGTCCTTTTAAATATATAAACACCATGTGGTGGCGGGGTAAGAGAATCCGCTATCTCACTATGAATTCAATAATTATTATCATCCTGTGGGAGTCATAAGTGACGGCAAAGGGAAAATTAAATAGTAGATCGACAGCAGCATCTTTCTGAAAACAATCGAAAATAATAAAAAAGGTGGTTGCCAACCCGCCTGCCATACGTGACAACTGTCAATGACATTCGCTGATTGAACACTGAACTTGAAGAGGTAATTACCTCTCCGTTTCATTATACAGTTTTCTTCCTAGTAACATCCTTCGTCCTATAAATCTTAAGTCTTTGTTAAATTTAGTTTACACTCCAAAAAGAGTCTAACAAAGTTTGTATGAAGTGTAATAAAGTTTGTACAAAAGTACAAACTTTATTAGATTTCATATCCACTAATAACATTAAACTATATAACTTTTGCCACTTACCTATAACCATTTTATTATATTAGCAATAATTTTGTAAAACCATATATGTTAATTCATTCGAAAATAACTAACTTATGTAACTTCATAATATAGAGTTAAGCGTATCTACGGAAACGGAAACTAGTCAAATACACTGTGTAGCTTTCATGAAATACTTGACGCTTGCAGAATCCATTAGTAGTTGCCAAACTATGAAAAAAAACCTTTTTATGAAGAGTTAATATATCGCCTAGTCCACCTGATGGTAAGTGAATGCTATGGCCCATAGACATCTATTTTTTATAGAATAAAGGTGACAAACGAGTACACAGTCCACCTGATAGTAAGTGGATGCTGTGGCCTATAGGACATCTACATTTATCTGAGGACTAAGATGGAATGCCTTGTTTCCATTGAAAAGGGTCTCCTGTTGCCTACAGTCACCTTACGAAACATAGCAGCATTAAGCTGCTATTTTACGCTGGTATTCTGTAAGAGCTTGTCCCTCCCGTCGAGCCGACCCATTCGTGTTACAACCATAATATAGCTGCAGCATGGCTCTACCACGTACAAAAATCCACATCTATACTCCATTAGGAATCAAAATGCAGAGGCGTTGTCACCTCTGAAGACTACGATGGGATGCCTCGTTTCCAGTATAAAGCGTCTCCGGTTCTATACTCACCATACGAAACACAATAACGAATAATGATATATTATTCTATTGTTTCACGCTGGTTTACTCCGAGAGCATGATCCTATCCCGGTTAAGCAGACTCATTCGTGCTGCAGCCATAATAAAGCTATATTATAATATATAATATAGTATATTTGTATAGTTTATTTACATGAGACATGCTTTACAATCAAGAAATATACTTAAATTATTAATAAATTTCAATAACAAAAAAATATACAATTGGGGAGGATATCGCGTAACATACATACAAAAAAAAGATACAGTCGAATTGTTAACCTCCTTTTTTTTGAATTCGGCTAAAAACTAAAGCCGGGTTTATATTTGTCTGAGGTGTTGTGTCGTGACGGGCACACATCTGTAAGTTGTGTTGTGTCGTGTTTTGCCTCGTTGGTCTAGTGGTTGTAGTAGTGCGACTGCTGATCATGAGGTCCTGGGTTCGAATCCCGGGTCGGGAAAAAAAATCAGTTATTGAGCTTTCCATCAAGAAATTCTCAGTAGCTGCCGGAGTCAGGAAGTTGGCGGTGGCTCACCCCCGTGCCTCGGAAAGCACGTTAAGCCTTTGGTCCTGCGCCTGATCTCTCTCCGGTCGTGTCGGTTTACCGTCCCATCGGACTATGAGACTGAGGGAATAGAGAGTGCACCTGTGCTTGCGCATACACTTGGGCACTATAATCCTGTCCTGCGCCGATGGCTAGTCTCCATTGAGGCTGGCCGCCGTGACCGAAATTCGGTCTGGAGGACATTATTATGTGTCGCCCTCTAACGATAATTTGAATCAATACAGTCGTAGTTCTCGTAGAGTTCATACGTTCCCCATGTTTTTCCATGAATAATCTGACTCTGATTCAGATTATGAAGAATATATTGAATTGTTGGTGCTGGCAACTCATCTAAAAAAAGAAAGAAAGAGAAGAAGATATTGGGTTTATCCAGTGAATAATAAAAGAGAGTCTAAAGGCGAGTTTTACTGTTTCGTTAAAGAGCTTGAGAATGATGCTCAAAGATTTCATCAGTATTTTAGATTGTCAAAGGCATAGTTCGAGAAAGTTCATTCCTTGATTGAAAAATACATAAAAAATATATACGAAGTTTCGTAAACCTATAGGGACAAAAGAAAGACTTCTTTAAATTCAAAAAGTACCTATATTTTATATCGAAACAAAGATACATGCGGCTCTGACGCGTCACGACACAACACTAGCGCGTGCACACTTGTCTGATGTGTCGTCAGGCGGCCGCTCTCCGGCTCCCCCACCTTCACCGCTCTGATGCGATCGGAATCTCTTCTGATGCGTCGCATCAGAAGCCATCACACCACATCCCGACACGCAAATATAAATCTCACCATACTAAATGTATGAAACCAATACCGTTCTGATCACAACACAACACGTCAGACAAATATAAATCCGGCTTAACAAAACTCATTTCCACATAATGACTTCTGAAGTCGGTGCAGAGACATAGCGTATGGAAAAATTATGAATTCAGATGCTATTTTGTGGAAATGAATTTTGTTAGTTTTTAGCCGAATTCAAAAAAAAAGGAGGCTAACAATTCGACTGTATTTTTTTTTGTATGTATTTTACACGAGATCTCCCCAAATTGTGAACCGATTTTAAAGATTCTTCTATACCTTAAGGGTGATCCTGTTTAAATTTGTAAAAAAATTCCACCCCTAAGGGTGGGAAAATAGAGAGTGAAATTTTTATTTTATGTATGAATTTGTGTGTATGTTATATATATGTATAGTTTGAAGGCGCATATGTTATGTATATATAATATTCCTATTAATATTCCTTATTTCACTCAAGGTCCAAAAAATTATTTTTCTTAGAAAAGTAAAAACGTTGCATACTTCTTTTGCAAAATAATAAAAACTACCATTCAACACTCTTAAAGGATATCAAAAAAGAACGATTATCTTGCACATTGTTTTACCCAAAAAAATCCAAGGTGCACCGAATATTTACCCGCGACGGAATGGGGAAGGTGTATGCGTTTAGGGTGAGAGCTTGTTTGTTTATTTGTTTGTGTGTGCAAACGAATGTTCCCATTTATCTTCAAAACGGTTCGACCGATTTAGATACGGTTTTCTGTAAAGGGTTTGTGATTCATTGGCGATGGTTTTTAGATATAAGTTATTGTGTTAACTCGCCAGGGGGCGCTGCAATAAACATATTTGTGCAAACGAATGTTACCATTTATCTCCAAAACGGTTTGACTGGTTTAGATTTAGTTTTCTGTAAAGGGTTTGTGATTCATAAGCGATGGTTCTTAGATAAATGTTATGATGTTAACTTGCCAGAGGGCGCTGCAATAAACATATTTGTACAAACCAATGTTCCCATTTGTCGCCCAAATTGTTTGACCGATTTAGGTACGGTTTTCTGTAAAGGATTTGAAATTTATCGGTGATGGTTCTTAAATAGGTGTTATGGTCAAATAAAATATGGTTAAATATTTTTTCACTCGTAGCGAATTTTTCCCCGGGACGGCTTAACCAATTTAGATGCGCATATCGATGTCACATAGCAGATTTTGGTTCTTAGAGTGATTATTATGTTAATTCTATAATAACATATCTAGATCAAAGACAGCTTTGTGGCCTTGCTAGCTTCTCAATTGCTTCAACTCTTCCAACGCTATGCCATTATATGGATTGTTGATGAGTTTTTTAATTTAAAGTAGTTATTATTACGCCATCTAAAGATTGCACTCTACTAAGAGTCACATAAGGTTGTCCTTTGGCAAATGTTTTGGGTTCATGATTTGGTCCTAGTTTTGGGTCCAGAAGAGTGTCTTGCAATTTAAGCACTGTAACGGCCCAACAATTAACGCCGAACTACTGCCATGCTGCCATTGACTAATCCTTCGCTGACCTTGATGTTCGTTCTTAACATCGACTGGTTTCTGATGATGTTTGTGCTGTTAGCCTTTTGGCTTTCGCAGCTTCACCGAACTCAGGGCTCGAGACCTTTCAGGCCACGAGCTGAAAAAGGGTGAATTTTATTACACTGCATCGTTACTTGCGTAACGATGACTCCTAATACAGTTTACAGTACTCGTGGATGAGTTATCTAACGGCCGTCCGAACAAGGGGTAACGGGCCCCAGCTCTGACGGCTAACTCTGGTCGTTCGATGTTCAGGGCGGTGAGAACCGCCCGGGGTGGCACGTGACCACGGTAGTATTTGGCCGCTGATTACCAGGGCATCTGGCGGCCGTATAGGGTGATCGTACCTATCGATCGTGGCATGGTTTGAAAGCGTATTGCTACACTTTTTCAGGACTCACTTCGATTCTCCATAAGCGAAACCAATTGCCTAAGCGGTTGACTGCTGTTTGGAGCATGTCGGTGAGGATTCTTTTATTATGATGGGCGACGTAAATTGCCGTGTCATCGGCGAAAAGAGTAATATTCACTACTGGGTCCTTCGAGATGTCACTCGTGGAGATTGTGAAGAGAAGTAGGGAGAGGACGGAGCCTTGTGGGACTCCAGCCTTGAGGGGACGTTTTGTAGAGCGAGTACCCTCTAATCGATAGCTAAAGTGGCGATTGTCAGGATTTTGTCTAAGTGCTGGGAGGTCGTAGACTCGAGTTTGACCTCAAGCTTACACCAGTCACGATGGTTTTGACCTGAAGGACCTCACCTGCGGGCTGGCCCAGCTATATAAGGACTGGTCTATAGTCCGAGTTGAGTTTTATATTGTTTGAATCGATGATATCGACAAACATCTTTGAGTATCGCTACGTCAGGACGTCCGGTTGGCAGTGGTTACGAAGGGTAGCGAGTTGGAATCTCAGGCGCGATAACATCGAGTTTAGTCGCTCCGTGAGATCGAACTACCATACCATTGGGATTGCTTGTACGCGAGCTCCAGGAGGAATGCTTACTGTTAAGGTCTCAGCTATTATAACACTGGAGCCTAGATTAAGTAATTCTACAAAGTCTGATTTAACTATGCGTTTGGTGGCGGTAGATATGCCGATACGATGGTAAGTAGCGGATGGCCAGAGAGCTACCTTACATATATAAACTTCTATGTTTGTTAACGGGGAGCGTCGATCGGTACGCAGTGCAAGGACCTTTGTAGTAGATCAAGGTGCCGCCTTTAGGGCTGGTCAAACTATAATTTATAACTAAGGTGTAATTTGCTATCTTAGGGTCGCATTGGCTAGGCTTCAAGAAGGTCTCTTGCACTAGCATGACGCCTACATCGTGTTTACGCGCAATCTCGTCTTTTTGTCTCTAAGGCCGTTCGCGTTAAAGAACGCAACAGTTAGAGAACGTGGTTTAGTTCTACCCAACGATTGTACCGCCATTTTGATGTTTAGTTAAGGTAGTTAGGCGCACTGGAAAGACCAGATTGCGTCGATTAGCCTATGTGCTCAATCATGGCGTTGAGCTTGTCTTGTGGGGTAGTGGCTCCGCGGAGTTTGCTGGCCAGGAGGATAATTCAGCAACGTTAATGTTGCTGATAAAGTCGCAGGATAGAGAGATGTCAGCGGCGAAGGAAAATAATCCTTGTGGGTTTGGTTTTGGGGCCTGATTTTGGGGCCTTGCCGCAGATCAGGGGTTCAACCGTCTCAGGCGTGCGGGAGCATGCTGTGGTGCCGTGGTCACCTACGCACTTGACGCACCTGGGCCTGGCATAGCAATTTCTGGCCAGTGGCCGTAGAGTTGGCATCAGTGGCACTGGCCAACGATGCCCTATTTCTGGGGCTTCAACTGCAATCCCGCTAGGTTGCAGGTGCGCCGAACATTGAAAATCTCATTGCCTTCCATGACAAGGCATTCTGTGCACCTCTCGAACCGGGAGATTTTGACCTTTAAGGTCGTTTAGGATATGTTCCGTTTCGAGCCAAGGGAGGGCGTAACTAGGCGAATGCTGCGGAGTTCTTCAGTCGAGTTCACGAACATGCGGATTCCCTGACCAGTGTTTTGCACCTTTGGGCAATAGATTTTTGAATCCAAACAGATTGATAGGTTGCTCCATTTGGACTTATCTTGGACGATGATGGTGGCGGCAGCTTTCCTACGTTCAGCAGGGACCCTTTCACTGCGGGCTTGTCCGCGGCTTTAGGGGTTGAAGGCGTGCCGCGGGGCGAGCTTTTGCCAAAGTGGCGGTGGGAGTCGAAGGGCCGAGTTAGGCTCTTTGCCTTTTAGGGGCTGCGCGTTTGCGCTTTTGCCCTGAACGAGGTGAAGCTTTCGTCTTCGGACTTAAGCAGGACACGCATGTCGGTCTCCATGCCGGAGCCTGATTCGGCATCCGAGAAGACCGGAGAGGGCCGCGGGTGGACATCGCGGAAGGCGCGGGGACGGGGTCATAAATTGTGTCTATGTACACGGGGTCGTAAGTCCGGTGCTCAGCGACAAGGGTCGTCGATCCGCACAGTCGGACGATCGTTAGGGGCCAGACACGTTGGGTAGAGGATAGAGGGCCGGCTAGGGGCGCGGGCACAGGCGCGGGCTCAGGCGCGAGCTCGGGCGCGGGGCTAACATTGCGCTGTGCAAAACACAGGCCAAATGTCGGGGCAGACTCGACTGAAAAAGTCGGCGAGTTCGTCGATTTTAATCAAGCCATCTTGTTTGCTATGCTAAGCACAGATGTGTACAAAACTCCCCGCCGAAAGTCCCTGCCCTGAAATGAACTAAAATTTAACGTTTTATGAGTTTGTGGCTTATTGAAATTACAATGGGTACGAAAATAAATGTAGTCTTTAATTAATATAAATTTCTGCATCTCTTAGCTATGTTATATTGAAATTGGGAACAAAGTTGGCAATGGCAATCCCGACGGGTTTGTAATTATATTACCTAATAGGTAGGTAAATATGTGTAATACCTATAATTGATATTATTATTGCTGTCTATCGCTACGACAAATAAATAGGTACACTAAGGTAGGAACGGCTAAGAAAAGTCATAATTAGTTGTTTATTATGACAGACCTCGCTACAAATCAACCCTTTTTAAAAAGCCTTATATTTTTATCTTTCGTGACTTACTTTCTTTTATTCAAGGGTTTTTCAAAAATTTTATTTAATCCTTTTTTGATTTCAACTTTTATATCCATCGTGGATTTTTTCAAAATTTTTAATTTTGCTTTTTATTAAAGAGGACTTGTCACTCGTGGATGCGCTCTTTTAGTCCAAAATATGTTTGGACAAATAATTTAAGAAATGCAAGTGAATTGGATCGTATTCTCAAAAGGGCCTGTTTTCACTAATGGACTAAAGACTAAAAGAATGGTGATGTTATGACTACACCTATATATATAATAATTGTACCCTCAGAAATTCATTCATATCGCATTATTGTGTAAATAATAAATAAAAATAGCCAATCAAGTCTCATCGATCATCATCATCAGGATATCATCGAGCCAAGAAAGAACGAATAGTTTTTTTAGCTAAGTCAGTGCACTTTGCTATATTCCGCTACATCACCACTTACCACCAGGTGATGGGCTAGCCACCTATCATATCTTTCATAATTTTCATCTAAACTCTTATTTTTTGGCTAAACGCGGTCCGCTGCTCTTTCGACTCTGCCTACCCTCTCAGGGATTACAGGCGTGATGCTATGTATGTATGTATGTAAGTATGTGTCTAAAATTAGATTTCACCTCTATACACCGAAGATAATGCGAATATGCGAATAACGCGTATTGATGTTGAGAGCTTCTCTAGTTTATAATAAAATATTCAACGGCCGCCTTTTCGTCTGAGTAAGATTGATAAGCATTATACTTATGAATATTATAGGATAAGAACTCGTCGCGCCTTCTAGGCGATGAACTGTCAACATATCATTCATAGATGAGAAGATTTCATGTAATATATATAAAATTATTTATTAACATAACATAATATACAATATTTTATTATATACAATATTAAAAACAAAATATATACTAGAACAATGAAACTAAAACAAAAACACTTTAAAAAAATATTATAATAACTAAAATATATTATTAAAAAGGAGGCCCTTTAGGCAAGGTTCCGAAGATACTGGCAGCTTTCCCCCTTTAAATAGCTAGACTAATTCTTTGTCCGAGGTAGCTGCCAACTCTTCGGTCTCCTGTGACGTCGACTAAACTTTTTGCTATTTCCTTAAAAAGCCTTATAGCGCTAGAACCCCACGACATTATGTGTCGCAGCCAACTAGCTTAATTAGCCTTGCAGTTAAAATATTTTACTAAAAGTCTTTTTACTAAACGGCGCCGTTTTCTAGCGGCCTGAATGATATTTAGCCGATGCGTCTAATACAACATTGCACATTTCTTCTAATATCAGCGACAGTAGGTTAAGGTGCGGCTGGGGTGGCCCTTGGGCCACACTTAAGCCGCGTACATTTATATAATATAGTAGTACATAGCGCTAATTAGGAACAGACCAGCGACCGTCTCGTTGATTGAAATTAATAGGGTGACCATGCCACGTAATATCTAGGCTGTTAACTGAAAGGCTAATTAAGCTAGTTGGATGTGGCATAAATTTGACTCTGATGAAGAATACTAGTATCAGCGTAACTAGCCAAGTTGACATTCTAAATTCGTTAACGCTAATAGAAAGCTATAAAAATGAAAGAAATCAACGATAACTTACTTATTTTCTCGTGACTTATACGTGGTAGAGCTATATTTTAGTTGTAGAACAAATGGGTCGGCTCAACCGGGAAGAACCACGCTCTCACAGAATGCCGACGTAAAACAGCAGCTGAATGCTGCTGTGTTTCATATGGTGAGTGTAGAATTGGAAATCCTATTTACTGGAAACAAGGCATTCCATCTTTATCCTCAGGGGTAACAACGAATTTGTATTTTGATTCTTATTCGAGGATGATAGATGATTGGTGTAAATATCTATAGGCCACAGCATCCGCTTACCATCAGGTGGGCTGTGTGCTCGTTTGTCACCCTTATTCTATAAAAAAGACTTAACATATAGATGTGTAACTTATATTCATTTTTATAGATTTCTACTATCAAAGCAACAAACAAACAACTCCGCAGAAGTTTTAGTGTTACTTTGGTCGAATACGGTCTGGTCCACCCTACCCCCAAAGGTAATAATTATTTGTAAGTAATCCGGCGGCTGGATCAAACGAAACCCAAATGAGCTAGAAACGTACATACACATTTATTATCTGAATGTCCTAAATACCGTATTCCAGGCCCAGGACATTCAGGCCAAGTGTTTGTCGTTATATCTGTGTACCTTAGATGATAGTCAAATCCCAAAGGAAAAGAGACACAGAGTGGGAGAGAGAAATGGAGAGAGACATACACGCACGCACGCACGCAAACATGTCGTTGTGAATTCTTAAACCAATCCATTTCATTTTTTAATGTAAAAACTAGCCAATAGTCGTCTATTGACTAGTATTTTAACATTTTACTGACAAGACTTACACGGTGTTATCTTAACGTGGGGTTATCTTAAAGTTTGGGTCCGCTTTAAGGCATTCGAATGAAAAAATAATTGACTTGGTAGGTAATTCGAAGCGATACCTACCTGTAGATTTTATCTTCTTTGTTATTTTATCCATTACTTTTCTTTTATATTATACGTTAGGGGTGATATTGGAAGAACTAATAAAAGTAGGTTCACTCGGTGCTTTTAGGGTAAAGCTCTAATAAAAAAAATATTAAAATAGCTATGACTTCTTTTACATTTGTCAAAAATAAACAACTACGTACAATAACATAATACCAGTGTTAGTGGGTAAAGGTGTGGCCATTGACGCGGTCATTTATAAATTATATATAAACGATTTAACTAATTATTTTTTTAGTAAATACTCAACAGTAAATATTCAAAGTTAAACAGACGATGGAATGTTTTGACATACGTCAAGGAAAAGCGATATGCAATGACATCTAAAATGAGTGAATAGATTTGCCTGTCAAATCATTGTGACCTCATCAAATCTTTTGAAAGTCAAACACTCTAGCATGCTGGTATTGACAATGCATATTAATGTTAGTACAATAATGAATAAAACTTCAATTATTTATATTTAAAAAAATATTTTTATTTATTACAACATGTTTGTATTTAAGTGTATAATTAATAGTGTTAGTAATAAATATAATGCAATGTCATACATATTCTGCTGGCACTGACTGCATAACCCACTGGTAATGAAACAGAAAAGATCAATTTAAGTAAAGCACCGCCAAATTTTAATCATGATTTGTAAACCAGCTGCCTAACTCCAAATAATCTATAACAATCATTTCTTTACTGCATAATTAGACACGAAATAGAAATCAAATAAAAAGTAGCTTTGTAAAAGTAATCTATCCTTTACTTTTAGAACCTATACTATTTTAGGTACTGACTAATGCCTGGTTTCTATATTTTGGCTACATATAAGATCCCATTTTTTACGAAGTGCATGTAAAAACGTTTTTTTACAGACTTATTCGTATATGAAATAATTTCGAATCGTCGTTGAACTAGTATCTTGTTTTGTAAATGGTTTTCCATGAATTTCGTGCGCTCTAAAACTGGGATGTGATTATGTTGCTATGCTGAGAATCACTTTTTTTATCATTATTATAATATTTTGTGATCTAAATTATGATATCAATAAAATATATCAACTTATAATCGATTTTAAACGTCAAAATGAAGCCAATCACGATTCCCACCAGAGTCGCCTGATTTTATTTTTACCTTCGTTCATTGCCAATAAAATATACATTCTATTCTATTCTATTCTATTCTATTGTATTGTATTCTATTCTATTCTATTCCATTCCATTCTATTCTATTCATTCTATTCTATTCTATTCTATTCTACTCTTTTTATTCTATTCTATTCTATTCCATTAAAATCCAATCTATTCCATTCTATTATATTCTCTTCTATTTTACACAATGACACAACTGGTCAAGGAAGAACTAATCGTTTATTATAGGGCTAGGCATTACCGTGTTGTTTATTGTAGTTGCTCGTGATTTGACAGACAGCACAAGAAGTTAGTCATAGCTACTTTAGGCCGAACGAAGAGTATTTATATTATGTTTCATAAAAAAAGTTACAGTGATTTCTTCCTATAGAATGGAGATGATAAACGAGCACACAGTGCACCTAACGGTAAATGGATGCTGCGGCCCACAGACATCTATATTTGTCCTCGATTAAGAATGAAAATGCAGATGCGTTGTCACTCCTGAGGACTACGATGGAATGCCTCGTTTCCAGTTAAAAGACTCTCCAGTTTTCTACACTCACCATACGAAAAGCAGCAGCATTAAACTGCTATTTTACGCTGGTATTCTGTGAGAGCGTGGTTCTACCCCGGTCAAGCAGACCCATTCGTGCTACAACCATAATATAGCTGCAGCGTGGCTCTACCACGTACCAAATAAACGTCGTTATCTAACCGTTAATCCACAACTCTGCTCCAGTGCGTGTTGACGGACTTTACAACATGTTTTCGTACTTATTTTATTTCTCAGACGTGCACGTTTCCTCAGAAAGTTTTCCTTCACCAACGAGCACGTTGTCAATTACTTATCCCTGAGCTCTTCATTTACCTTTTTAAAATTTACTCAACATCAATACGCGTTATTCGCATATTCGCATTATCTTCGGTGTATAGAGGTGAAATCTAATTTTAGACACATACTTACATACATACATACATAGCATCACGTCTGTAATCCCTGAGAGGGTAGGCAGAGTCGAAAGAGCACGTTTAACCAAAAAATAAGGGTTTTAAAAAGCGTTTTAAAAGGGGTTGATTTGTAGCGAGGTCTGTTATAATAAACAACTAATTATGACTTTCCTTAATCCTTCCTACCTTAGCGTACCTATTTATTTGTCGTAGCGATAGACACAGCAATAATAATATCAATTATAGGTATTAGACATATTTACCTACCTATTAGGTAATATAATTACAAACCCAAGAAAACCCGTCGAGATTGCCATTGCCATCTTTGTTTCCAATTTCAATATAACATAGCTAAGAGATGCAGAAATTTCTATTAATTAAAGACTACATTTATTTTCGTACCCATCGTAATTTCAATAAGCCACAAACTCATAAAAATGTTAAATTTTAGTTCATTTCAGGGCAGGGACTTTCGGCGGGGGAGTTTTGTACACATCTGTGCTTAGCATAGCAAACAAGATGGCTTCGATTAAAATCGACGAACTCGCCGACTTTTTCAGTCGAGTCTGCCCCGACATTTGGCCTGTGTTTCTTGCACAGCGCAATGTTAGCCCCGCGCCCGCGCCTGTGCCCTCGCCCCTAGCCGGCCCCTCTACCCAACGTGTCTGGCCCCCTAACGATTGTCCGACTGTGCGGAACGACGTCCCTTGTCGCCGAGCACCGGACCTACGACTCCCGTGTACATAGACACAATTTATGACCCCGCGTCCCCCGCGCCTTCCGCGATGTCCACCCACGGCCCCTCTCCAGTCTTTTCGGATGCCGAATCAGGCTCTAACATGGAGACCGACATGCGTGTCCCGCTTAAGTCCGAAGACGAAGGTTTCACCCTCGTTCAGGGCAAAAAGCGCCCCTAAAAAGGCAACCGAGCCTAACTCGGCCTCCTCGTCTCCCACCGCCACTCCGGCAAAAAAGCCTGCCCCCGCGGCGCGCGTTCAACCCCCTAAAGCCGCGGCCAAGCCCGCAGCGAAAGGGTCCCTTGCTGAACGTAGGGAAAAGCTGCCGCCACCCATCATCGTCCAAGATAAGTCCAAATGGAGCAACCTATCAAACTGTTTGGATTCCAAAAAAATCTATTGCCCAAAGGTGCAAAACACTGGTCAGGGAATCCGCATGTTCGTGAACTCGACCGAGGAACTCCGCAGCGTTCGCCTAATTATACCCTCCCTCAGCTCGAAACGGAACATATCCTAAACGACCTTAAAGGTCAAAATCTCAAAAAAAGTGTTAGTAGGTAAAGGTGTGGCCATTGACGGGGACATTTATAATTTATAAATTATATATGAACGATTTAACCAAAAAACAAACCGGATAAACCTAGATTTCCTGGTTCCTATAGCATTACTCGTAACACATACATTCATCATTCAAAGTTAAAATTACAGCATATATACGTCTCACTGCTGGGCACAGGCCTCCTCATTTCTGAGAGGGTTTTAGGGAAAGGAAATGTCCGCCGCGCTGCCCCAATGCGTGTTGGCGAACTTCACATGTCTTTGAATTTTTTTTTTTCTTATTTCTCGGACATACAGGTTTCCTCACGATGTTTTCCTTCACTGCCGAGCACGTGGTAAATCGGCATTAAAAATTGCAATTAACAATTTAATTGGTGCCGGCGGTGAATGAACCCAGGTTGCTCGTGTACTGCGAAATTTACAGCGAGCGCTTAACCCCTGAGCTAACACGGCTCCATATCACTCAAGCTGTATATATTTATATACAACATAAACATAGTTACAGATTTTCACAAGTCCACTGCTGAATATAAGCCTCCTTCAAAGAATGCCACAAAATATGGTCCTGAACCACCTGTATCTATCGATTTTCGTCCGTCATCGTCACTCCGTCTAGTGGGGGCCGCCCTACACCAGTACAAGTACAAGGCTGCCACTCGAGAACCTTTCTTCCCCAATCGGCTGTCGCTATAGCCGACCCATTGCCAGTCAGGTTCTACTGCGGGTATATTCATATCGATTTGTATGACGCAGAGAAACACAGCCCTCCCCATAACATCCTAAGAGACTTTATGCATCTGCTTACGGCCAGCAGTGAAGGGCCACATCCAAGTTTTTTTTTTATAGGAGAATGGGGCTCACCTGATGGTAAGTGACTACCGCCGCCCATGAACAACTGCAACACCAGGGGAACCAGTGGAATTGCAGATGCGTTGCCGGCCTTTTAAAAAGGAGTAGGCTCTTTTCTTGAAGAACCCTAAGTCGTATCGGTCCGGAAAAATCGCTGGTGGTAAACTATTCCACAAGGAAGTTGTGCGAGGAAGAAAACATCTTCTAAATCGAAGTAAGGGTAAATTCGATTGTTTGGTAAAATTTATATATATATCAATCGTATTACAAATATATGTATAAGTTCCAATATTCAAAAGAGGTGTGTTTTTTTTTTTGTATAAAACTGAAGTGACACGAACTTACAGTCCACATGATGGTAAGTCCACGGACACAGATGTGTTGTCACTTCTGATGACTAAGATGGAAGGCACTTTACACTTACAGGACTTTAATCATACTGGCACTCTCTACCCTTCAGACCGTAACACAACAAAGCACTGCTATTTGGCAGCAGAAATAGGTAAGATGGTGATACCTAACCAGGTGGGCGCCTAGACAGAAAAGGGTCCTCACACAAGCCACTATTAAATAATATAAGTGTACTATTAAATTGACCAGTTAATTTTATATGGGGCAAAACCGGGAGCAGGTAGGTGCGCGTCCTATTAATTAGAATAATGCCATGTTAAAACTACATGTATCTAAATTGAAAGTTTGTTTTAGTAAGTTACCAGCTGTTCCCAGTGACTTCGCCCGCGTGTAATTTAAGGTTTTAGTTTTTTGCGCGGAACCCTAATTAATATTCTAAAATTAAAGTAGTCTAAGTTACTCCTTATAACATCAGCTATCGGCCAGTGAAAGTCCCGTCAAAATCGGTTCAGCCATTTCAGAGATTAGCCGGAACAAACAGACAGACAGACAGACAAAAATTTTAAAAATTGAGTTTTTGTTATAAGTACCGTATATACTTTCATTTGCATTAAGTAAAAGCTGTTATTTTGAAATTACAAACAGACACTTCAATTTTATTTATGCGTATGATTATATTAATAGCAAAAGTGTATATTATTATTTGGAATTATTTAGTTTTTTTTTATAGAATAAGGGTGACATATGAGAACACAGTCCACCTGATGGTAAGTGGATGATGTGACCCATAGGCATTTACATTTATCCTCGATTAAGAATCAAAATGCAGGTGCGTTGTCACCCCTGAGGACTAAGATGGAATGCCTCGTTTCCAGTAAAAAGGGTTTCCGGTTCTCTACACTCACCATACGAAACACAGCAGCCTTAAGCTGCTATTTTACACTGGTATTCTGTGAGAGCGTGGGCCTACCCCGATCGAACCGAACTAATCGTTCTACAACTAATATAGCTGCAGCGTTGCTTTACTACGTAAAAAACATTAGTTACGCCACTTTGATAAATATTTATACAGATCTATTCGACTGCCTCGTTTGTTAAGTGGCCATTAGCTGATCAGGAGGTGCTGCGTTCAAATCTCGGGTGGGGCTATAATCATTTATTGGGTTTTTCTGTGAAGTAATTTTAGCAGCCCGGAGCCAGGAAGTTGGCAGTGCTTGATACTCATGCATCGCAATGCACGTAAAACCGTTGGTCCTGTGCCTGATCTCTTTCCGGACATGTCGTATTGCCTACCATCGGAATATTAGAGTGAGGAGAGTGCACCGTACTTGCGTATACATTTGTGCATTATAATTCTGTCCTGCGCAAATGGCTAGTCTATAGAGACTGGCTGCTCTTGGTTGGAGTGTTGGTCTGGAGGACATAATATTTATAGAGATCTTTAACAACAATAAGTAGTAAACTTGTAGCATATTATGAAATTATATTAGGAGAATATAATATCATGTAGACGCAAAATTCATGACTAAATTTTTTCTTCCTCAGTTGCTTCATTTATTTTTTTAGTAAACACTCGACAGTAAATAGTCAAAGTCAAACAGACGATGGAATGTTTTGACATACGTCAAGGAAAAGCGATATGCAATGACATCTAAAATGAGCGAATAGATTTGCCTGTCAAATCATTGTGACCTCATCAAAGCTTTTGAAAGTCAAACACTAGCATGGTGGTATTAACAATGCATATTGATGTTAGTACAATAATGAATAAAACTTCAATTATTTATATTTAAAAAAATATTTTTATTTATTACAACATGTTTGTATTTAAGTGTATAATTAATAGTGATAGTAATTAATATAATGCAATGTCATACATATTCTGCTGGCACTGACTGCATAACCCACTGGTAATGAAACAGAAAAGATCAATTTAAGTAAAGCACCGCCAAATTTTAATCATGATTTGTAAACCAGCTGCCTAACTCCAAAGAATCTATAACAATCATTTCTTTACTGCATAATTAGACACGAAATAGAAATCAAATAAAAAGTAGCTTTGTAAAAGTAATCTATCCTTTACTTTTAGAACCTATACTATTTTAGGTACTGACTAATGCCTGGTTTCTATATTTTGGCTACATATAAGATCCCATTTTTTACGAAGTGCATGTAAAAACGTTTTTTTACAGACTTATTCGTATATGAAATAATTTCGAATCGTCGTTGAACTAGTATCTTGTTTTGTAAATGGTTTTCCATGAATTTCGTGCGCTCTAAAACTGGGATGTGATTATGTTGCTATGCTGAGAATCACTTTTTTTATCATTATTATAATATTTTGTGATCTAAATTATGATATCAATAAAATATATCAACTTATAATCGATTTTAAACGTCAAAATGAAGCCAACCACGATTCCCACCAGAGTGGCCTGATTTTATTTTTACCTTCGTTCATTGCCAATAAAATATACATTCTATCCTATTCTATTCTATTCTATTCTATTGTATTCTATTCTATTCTATTCCATTCCATTCTATTCTATTCCATTCTATTCTATTCTATTCTTTTTTATTCTATTCTATTCTATTCCATTAAAATCCAATCTATTCCATTCTATTTTATTCTCTTCTATTTTACACAATGACACAACTGGTCAAGGAAGAACTAATCGTTTATTATAGGAGCTAGGCATTACCGTGTTGTTTATTGTAGTTGCTCGTGATTTGACAGACAGCACAAGAAGTCAGTCATAGCTCCTTTAGGCCAAACGAAGAGTATTTATACTATGTTTCATAAAAAAAGTACAGTGATTTTTTCCTATTTTTTCTATAGAATAGAGATGATAAACGAGCACATAGTGTACCGAACCGTAAATGGATGCTGCGGCCCATAGACATCTATATTTGTCCTCGATTAAGAATGAAAATGCAGATGCGTTGTCACTCCTGAGGACTACGATGGAATGCCTCGTTTCCAGTTAAAAGACTCTCCAGTTTTCTACACTCACCATACGAAAAGCAGCAGCATTAAACTGCTATTTTACGCTGGTATTCTGTGAGAGCGTGGTTCTACCCCGGTCAAGCAGACCCATTCGTGCTACAACCATAATATAGCTGCAGCGTGGCTCTACCACGTACCAAATAAACGTCGTTATCTAACCGTTAATCCACAACTCTGCTCCAGTGCGTGTTGACGGACTTTACAACATGTTTTCGTACTTATTTTATTTCTCAGACGCACGTTTCCTCAGAAAGTTTTCCTTCACCAACGAGCACGTTGTCAATTACTTATCCTGAGCTCTTCATTTACCTTTTTAAAATTTACTCAACATCAATACGCGTTATTCGCATATTCGCATTATCTTCGGTGTATAGAGGTGAAATCTAATTTTAGACACATACTTACATACATACATACATAGCATCACGTCTGTAATCCCTGAGAGGGTAGGCAGAGTCGAAAGAGCACGTTTAACCAAAAAATAAGGGTTTTAAAAAGCGTTTTAAAAAGGGTTTGATTTGTAGCGAGGTCTGTTATAATAAACAACTAATTATGACTTTCCTTAATCCTTCCTACCTTAGTGTACCTATTTATTTGTCGTAGCGATAGACACAGCAATAATAATATCAATTATAGGTATTACACATATTTACCTACCTATTAGGTAATATAATTACAAACCCAAGAAAACCCGTCGAGATTGCCATTGCCAACTTTGTTCCCAATTTCAATATAACATAGCTAAGAGATGCAGAAATTTATATTAATTAAAGACTACATTTATTTTCGTACCCATCGTAATTTCAATAAGCCACAAACTCATAAAAATGCTAAATTTTAGTTCATTTCAGGGCAGGGACTTTCGGCGGGGGAGTTTTGTACACATCTGTGCTTAGCATAGCAAACAAGATGGCTTCGATTAAAATCGACGAACTCGCCGACTTTTTCAGTCGAGTCTGCCCCGACATTTGGCCTGTATTTCTTGCACAGCGCAATGTTAGCCCCGCGCCCGCGCCTGTGCCCTCGCCCCTAGCCGGCCCCTCTACCCAACGTGTCTGGCCCCATAACGATTGTCCGACTGTGCGGATCGACGACCCTTGTCGCCGAGCACCGGACCTACGACTCCCGTGTACATAGACACAATTTATGACCCCGCGTCCCCCGCGCCTTCCGCGATGTCCACCCACGGCCCCTCTCCAGTCTTTTCGGATGCCGAATCAGGCTCTAACATGGAGACCGACATGCGTGTCCCGCTTAAGTCCGGAGACCTTTCACCCTCGTTCAGGGCAAAAAGCGCCCCTAAAAAGGCAACCGAGCCTAACTCGGCCTCCTCGTCTCCCACCGCCACTCCGGCAAAAAAGCCTGCCCCCGCGGCGCGCGTTCAACCCCCTAAAGCCGCGGCCAAGCCCGCAGCGAAAGGGTCCCTTGCTGAACGTAGGGAAAAGCTGCCGCCACCCATCATCGTCCAAGATAAGTCCAAATGGAGCAACCTATCAAACTGTTTGGATTCCAAAAAAATCTATTGCCCAAAGGTGCAAAACACTGGTCAGGGAATCCGCATGTTCGTGAACTCGACCGAGGAACTCCGCAGCGTTCGCCTAATTATGCCCTCCCTCAGCTCGAAACGGAACATATCCTAAACGACCTTAAAGGTCAAAATCTCAAAAAAAGTGTTAGTAGGTAAAGGTGTGGCCATTGACGGGGACATTTATAATTTATAAATTATATATGAACGATTTAACCAAAAAACAAACCGGATAAACCTAGATTTCCTGGTTCCTATAGCATTACTCGTAACACATACATTCATCATTCAAAGTTAAAATTACAGCATATATACGTCTCACTGCTGGGCACAGGCCTCCCTCATTTCTGAGAGGGTTTTAGGGAAAGGAAATGTCCGCCGCGCTGCCCCAATGCGTGTTGGCGAACTTCACATGTCTTTGAAATATTTTTTTCTTATTTCTCGGACATACAGGTTTCCTCACGATGTTTTCCTTCACTGCCGAGCACGTGGTAAATCGGCATTAAAAATTTAATTTTTTGTATAAAACTGAAGTGACACGAACTTACAGTCCACCTGATGGTAAGTCCACGGACACAGATGTGTTGTCACTTCTAATGACTAAGATGGAAGGCACTTTACACACTTTACACTTACAGGACTTTAATCGTACTGGCACTCTCTACCCTTCAGACCGTAACACAATAAAGCACTGCTATTTGGCAGCAGAAATAGATAAGATGGTGATACCTAACCAGGTGGACGCCTAGACAGAAAAGGGGTCCTCACACAAGTCACTATTAAATAATATAAGTGTACTATTAAATTGATCAGTTAATTTTATATGCGGGCAAAAACCGGGAGCAGGTAGGTGCGAGTCCTATTAATGAGAATAATGCCATGTTAAAACTACATGTATCTAAATTGAAGGTTTGTTTTTAGTAAGTTACTAGCTGTTCCCGGTGACTTCGCTCGCGTGTAATTTTTTTTTTTTTGCGCGGAACCCTAATTAATATTCTAAAATTAAAGTAGTCTAAGTTACTCCTTATAATATCAGCTATCGGCCAGTGAAAGTCCCGTCAAAATCGGTCCAGCCATTTCAGAGATTAGCCGGAACAAACAGACAGACAAAATTTTTAAAAATTGGGTTTTTGTTATAAGTACCGTATATACTTTCATTTGCATTAAGTAAAAGCTGTTATTTTGAAATTACAAACTAACACTTCAATTTTATTTATTTGGATTTTTTTTTTTATAGAATAAGGGTGACATACGAAAACACAGTCCACCTGATGGTAAGTGGATGATGTGGCCCATAGGCATTTATCCTCGATTAAGAATCAAAATGCAGGTGCATTGTCACCCCTGAGGACTAAGATGGAATACCTCGTTTCCAGTAAAAAGGGTCTCCGGTTCTCTACACTCACCATACGAAACACAGCAGCCTTAAGCTACTATTTTACACTGGTATTCTGTGAGAGCGTGGTCTTACCCCGATCGAACCGACCTAATCGTTCTACAACTAATATAGCTGCAGCGTCGCTTTACCACGTAAAAAACATTAGTTACGCCACTGATAAATATTTATACAGATCTTTTTGACTGCCTCGTTTGTTAAGTGGCCATTAGCTGATCATGATGTGCTGGGTTCAAATCTCGGGTGGGGCCATAATCATTTATTTGGTTTTTCTATTAAGTAATTTTAGCAGCCCGGAGCCGGGAAGTTGGCAGTGTTTCATACCCATGCATCGCAATGAACGTAGAACCGTTGGTCATGCGCCTGATCTCTTTCCGGACATGTCGTATTGCCCTACCATCGGAATATTAGAGTGAGGAGAGTGCACCCGTACTTGCGTATACATTTGTGCATTATAATTCTGTCCTGCGCAAATGGCTAGTCTATAGAGACTGGCTGCTCTTGGTTGGAGTGTTAGTCTGGAGGACATAATATTTATAGAGATCTTTAACAACAATAAGTAGTAAACTTGTAGTATATTATGAAATTATATTAGGCGTATATAATATCATGTAGACGCAAAATTCATGACTCAATTTTTTCTTCCTCAGTTGCTTTATTTATTTTTTCGTAAACACTCGACAGTAAATATTCAAAGTTAAACAGACGATGGAATGTTTTGACATACGTCAAGGAAAAGCGATATGCAATGACATCTAAAATGAGCGAATAGATTTGCCTGTCAAAGCATTGTGACCTCATCAAAGCTTTTGAAAATCAAACACTAGCATGGTGGTATTGACAATGCATATTAATGTTATTACAAAAATGAATAATAATTCAATTATTTATATTAAAAAAAATATAAAAAATATTTATTGTAACATGTTTGTATTTAAGTATATATTAATAGTGATAGTAATAAATATAATGCAAAGTCATACATATTCTGCTGGCACTGACTGCATAACCCACTGGTTATAACAGAAACACAGTCACAACAGAAAAGATCAATTTAAGTAAAGCACCGCCAAATTTTAATCATGATTTGTAAACCAGCTGCCTAACTCGAAAGAATCTATAACAATCATTTCTTTACTGCATAGTTAGACACGAAATAGAAATCAAATAAAAAGTAGCTTTGTAAAAGTAATCTATCCTTTACTTTTAGAACCTATACTATTTTAGGTACTGACTAATGCCTGGTTTCTATATTTTGGCTACATTTAAGATCCCATTTTTTACGAAGTGCATGTAAAAAAGTTTTTTTTTACAGACTTATTCGTATATGAAATAATTTCGAATCGAACTATTATTTTGATTGTACTAGTATTTTGTTTTGTAAATGGTTTTCCATGTATTTCGTGCGCTCTAAAACTGGGATGTGATTATGTTGCTATGCTGAGAATCACTTTTTGCAAGTGCGTTACGTTTTTTTCATTATTATAATATTTTGTGATCTAAATTATGATATCAATAAAATATATCAACTTATAATCGACTTTAAACGTCAAAATGAAGCCAACCACGATTCCCACCAGAGTGGCCTGATTTTATTTTTACCTTCGTTCATTGCCAATAAAATATACATTCTATCCTATTCTATTCTATTGTATTCTATTCTATTCTATTCCATTCCATTCTATTCTATTCCATTCTATTCTATTCTATTCTATTCTATTCTTTTTTATTCTATTCTATTCTATTCCATTAAAATCCAATCTATTCCATTCTATTTTATTCTCTTCTATTTTACACAATGACACAACTGGTCAAGGAAGAACTAATCGTTTATTATAGGAGCCAGGCGTGTTGTTTATTGTAGTTGCTCGTGATTTGACAGACAGCACAAGAAGTCAGTCATAGCTCCTTTAGGCCAAACGAAGAGTATTTATACTATGTTTCATAAAAAAAGTACAGTGATTTTTTCCTATTTTTTCTATAGAATAGAGATGATAAACGAGCACATAGTGTACCGAACCGTAAATGGATGCTGCGGCCCATAGACATCTATATTTGTCCTCGATTAAGAATGAAAATGCAGATGCGTTGTCACTCCTGAGGACTACGATGGAATGCCTCGTTTCCAGTTAAAAGACTCTCCAGTTTTCTACACTCACCATACGAAAAGCAGCAGCATTAAACTGCTATTTTACGCTGGTATTCTGTGAGCGTGGTTCTACCCCGGTCAAGCACACCCATTCGTGCTACAACCATAATATAGCTGCAGCGTGGCTCTACCACGTACCAAATAAACGTCGTTATCTAACCGTTAATCCACAACTCTGCTCCAGTGCGTGTTGACGGACTTTACAACATGTTTTCGTACTTATTTTATTTCTCAGACGTGCACGTTTCCTCAGAAAGTTTTCCTTCACCAACGAGCACGTTGTCAATTACTTATCCCTGAGCTCTTCATTTACCTTTTTAAAATTTACTCAACATCAATACGCGTTATTCGCATATTCGCATTATCTTCGGTGTATAGAGGTGAAATCTAATTTTAGACACATACTTACATACATACATACATAGCATCACGTCTGTAATCCCTGAGAGGGTAGGCAGAGTCGAAAGAGCACGTTTAACCAAAAAATAAGGGTTTTAAAAAGCGTTTTAAAAAGGGTTTGATTTGTAGCGAGGTCTGTTATAATAAACAACTAATTATGACTTTCCTTAGTCCTTCCTACCTTAGTGTACCTATTTATTTGTCGTAGCGATAGACACAGCAATAATAATATCAATTATAGGTATTAGACATATTTACCTACCTATTAGGTAATATAATTACAAACCCAAGAAAACCCGTCGAGATTGCCATTGCCATCTTTGTTTCCAATTTCAATATAACATAGCTAAGAGATGCAGAAATTTCTATTAATTAAAGACTACATTTATTTTCGTACCCATCGTAATTTCAATAAGCCACAAACTCATAAAAATGTTAAATTTTAGTTCATTTCAGGGCAGGGACTTTCGGCGGGGGAGTTTTGTACATCTGTGCTTAGCATAGCAAACAAGATGGCTTCGATTAAAATCGACGAACTCGCCGACTTTTTCAGTCGAGTCTGCCCCGACATTTGGCCTGTGTTTCTTGCACAGCGCAATGTTAGCCCGCGCCCGCGCCTGTGCCCTCGCCCTAGCCGGCCCTCTACCCAACGTGTCTGGCCCCTAACGATTGTCCGACTGTGCGGATCGACGACCCTTGTCGCCGAGCACCGGACCTACGACTCCGTGTACATAGACACAATTTATGACCCCGCGTCCCCGCGCCTTCCGCGATGTCCACCACGGCCCCTCTCCAGTCTTTTCGGATGCCGAATCAGGCTCTAACATGGAGACCGACATGCGTGTCCTTAAGTCCGGAGACCGTTCACCTCGTTCAGGGCAAAAGCGCCCCTAAAAGGCAACCGAGCCTAACTCGGCCTCCTCGTCTCCCACCGCCACTCCGGCAAAAGCCTGCCCCGCGGCGCTGTTCAACCCCTAAAGCCGCGGCCAAGCCCGCAGCGAAAGGTCCCTTGCTGAACGTAGGAAAAGCTGCCGCCACCCATCATCGTCCAAGATAAGTCCAAATGGAGCAACCTATCAAACTGTTTGGATTCCAAAAAATCTATTGCCCAAAGGTGCAAAACACTGGTCAGGAATCCGCATGTTCGTGAACTCGACCGAGGAACTCCGCAGCGTTCGCCTAATTATACCCTCCCTCAGCTCGAAACGGAACATATCCTAAACGACCTTAAAGGTCAAAATCTCAAAAAAAGTGTTAGTAGGTAAAGGTGTGGCCATTGACGGGGACATTTATAATTTATAAATTATATATGAACGATTTAACCAAAAAACAAACCGGATAAACCTAGATTTCCTGGTTCCTATAGCATTACTCGTAACACATACATTCATCATTCAAAGTTAAAATTACAGCATATATACGTCTCACTGCTGGGCACAGGCCTCCCTCATTTCTGAGAGGGTTTTAGGGAAAGGAAATGTCCGCCGCGCTGCCCCAATGCGTGTTGGCGAACTTCACATGTCTTTGAAATATTTTTTTTCTTATTTCTCGGACATACAGGTTTCCTCACGATGTTTTCCTTCACTGCCGAGCACGTGGTAAATCGGCATTAAAAATTGCAATTAACAATTTAATTGGTGCCGGCGGTGAATGAACCCAGGTTGCTCGTGTACTGCGAAATTTACAGCGAGCGCTTAACCCCTGAGCTAACACGGCTCCATATCACTCAAGCTGTATATATTTATATACAACATAAACATAGTTACAGATTTTCACAAGTCCACTGCTGAATATAAGCCTCCTTCAAAGAATGCCACAAAATATGGTCCTGAACCACCTGTATCTATCGATTTTCGTCCGTCATCGTCACTCCGTCTAGTGGGGCCGCCTACACCAGTACAAGTACAAGGCTGCCACTCGAGAACCTTTCTTCCCAATCGGCTGTCGCTAGCCGACCCATTGCCAGTCAGGTTCTGCGGGTATATTCATATCGATTTGTATGACGCAGAGAAACACAGCCCTCCCATAACATCCTAAGAGACTTTATGCATCTGCTTACGGCCAGCAGTGAAGGCCACATCCAAGTTTTTTATAGGAGAATGGGGCTCACCTGATGGTAGTGACTACCGCCGCCATGAACAACTGCAACACCAGGGGAACCAGTGGAATTGCAGATGCGTTGCCGGCCTTTTAAAAAGGAGTAGGCTCTTTTCTTGAAGAACCCTAAGTCGTATCGGTCCGGAAAAATCGCTGGTGGTAAACTATTCCACAAGGAAGTTGTGCGAGGAAGAAAACATCTTCTAAATCGAAGTAAGGGTAAATTCGATTGTTTGGTAAAATTTATATATATATCAATCGTATTACAAATATATGTATAAGTTCCAATATTCAAAAGAGGTGTGTTTTTTTTTTTGTATAAAACTGAAGTGACACGAACTTACAGTCCACATGATGGTAAGTCCACGGACACAGATGTGTTGTCACTTCTGATGACTAAGATGGAAGGCACTTTACACACTTTACACTTACAGGACTTTAATCATACTGGCACTCTCTACCCTCCAGACCGTAACACAATAAAGCACTGCTATTTGGCAGCAGAAATAGTTAAGATGGTGATACCTAACCAGGTGGGCGCCTAGACAGAAAAGGGGTCCTCACACAAGCCACTATTAAATAATATAAGTGTACTATTAAATTGACCAGTTAATTTTATATGGGGGCAAAAACCGGGAGCAGGTAGGTGCGCGTCCTATTAATTAGAATAATGCCATGTTAAAACTACATGTATCTAAATTGAAAGTTTGTTTTTAGTAAGTTACCAGCTGTTCCCGGTGACTTCGCCCGCGTGTAATTTAAGGTTTTAGTTTTTTTTTGCGCGGAACCCTAATTAATATTCTAAAATTAAAGTAGTCTAAGTTACTCCTTATAACATCAGCTATCGGCCAGTGAAAGTCCCGTCAAAATCGGTTCAGCCATTTCAGAGATTAGCCGGAACAAACAGACAGACAGACAGACAAAAATTTTAAAAATTGAGTTTTTGTTATAAGTACCGTATATACTTTCATTTGCATTAAGTAAAAGCTGTTATTTTGAAATTACAAACAGACACTTCAATTTTATTTATGCGTATGATTATATTAATAGCAAAAGAGTGTATATTATTATTTGGAATTATTTAGTTTTTTTTTATAGAATAAGGGTGACATATGAGAACACAGTCCACCTGATGGTAAGTGGATGATGTGACCCATAGGCATTTACATTTATCCTCGATTAAGAATCAAAATGCAGGTGCGTTGTCACCCCTGAGGACTAAGATGGAATGCCTCGTTTCCAGTAAAAAGGGTTTCCGGTTCTCTACACTCACCATACGAAACACAGCAGCCTTAAGCTGCTATTTTACACTGGTATTCTGTGAGAGCGTGGGCCTACCCCGATCGAACCGAACTAATCGTTCTACAACTAATATAGCTGCAGCGTTGCTTTACTACGTAAAAAACATTAGTTACGCCACTTTGATAAATATTTATACAGATCTATTCGACTGCCTCGTTTGTTAAGTGGCCATTAGCTGATCAGGAGGTGCTGCGTTCAAATCTCGGGTGGGGCTATAATCATTTATTGGGTTTTTCTGTGAAGTAATTTTAGCAGCCCGGAGCCGGGAAGTTGGCAGTGCTTGATACTCATGCATCGCAATGCACGTAAAACCGTTGGTCCTGTGCCTGATCTCTTTCCGGACATGTCGTATTGCCCTACCATCGGAATATTAGAGTGAGGAGAGTGCACCCGTACTTGCGTATACATTTGTGCATTATAATTCTGTCCTGCGCAAATGGCTAGTCTATAGAGACTGGCTGCTCTTGGTTGGAGTGTTGGTCTGGAGGACATAATATTTATAGAGATCTTTAACAACAATAAGTAGTAAACTTGTAGCATATTATGAAATTATATTAGGAGAATATAATATCATGTAGACGCAAAATTCATGACTAAATTTTTTCTTCCTCAGTTGCTTCATTTATTTTTTTAGTAAACACTCGACAGTAAATAGTCAAAGTCAAACAGACGATGGAATGTTTTGACATACGTCAAGGAAAAGCGATATGCAATGACATCTAAAATGAGCGAATAGATTTGCCTGTCAAATCATTGTGACCTCATCAAAGCTTTTGAAAGTCAAACACTAGCATGGTGGTATTAACAATGCATATTGATGTTAGTACAATAATGAATAAAACTTCAATTATTTATATTTAAAAAAATATTTTTATTTATTACAACATGTTTGTATTTAAGTGTATAATTAATAGTGATAGTAATTAATATAATGCAATGTCATACATATTCTGCTGGCACTGACTGCATAACCCACTGGTAATGAAACAGAAAAGATCAATTTAAGTAAAGCACCGCCAAATTTTAATCATGATTTGTAAACCAGCTGCCTAACTCCAAAGAATCTATAACAATCATTTCTTTACTGCATAATTAGACACGAAATAGAAATCAAATAAAAAGTAGCTTTGTAAAAGTAATCTATCCTTTACTTTTAGAACCTATACTATTTTAGGTACTGACTTATGCCTGGTTTCTATATTTTGGCTACATATAAGATCCCATTTTTTACGAAGTGCATGTAAAAACGTTTTTTTACAGACTTATTCGTATATGAAATAATTTCGAATCGTCGTTGAACTAGTATCTTGTTTTGTAAATGGTTTTCCATGAATTTCGTGCGCTCTAAAACTGGGATGTGATTATGTTGCTATGCTGAGAATCACTTTTTTTTTCATTATTATAATATTTTGTGATCTAAATTATGATATCAATAAAATATATCAACTTATAATCGATTTTAAACGTCAAAATGAAGCCAACCACGATTCCCACCAGAGTCGCCTGATTTTATTTTTACCTTCATTCATTGCCAATAAAATATACATTCTATTCTATTCTATTCTATTGTATTCTATTCTATTCTATTCTATTCTATTCCATTCCATTCTATTCTATTCCATTCCGTTCCATTCCATTCTATTCTATTTTATTCTATTCTATTATATTCTATTTTATTCTATTCTATTCTTTTTTATTCTATTCTATTCTATTCCATTAAAATCCAATCTATTCCATTCTATTATATTCTCTTCTATTTTACACAATGACACAACTGGTCAAGGAAGAACTAATCGTTTATTATAGGAGCTAGGCATTACCGTGTTGTTTATTGTAGTTGCTCGTGATTTGACAGACAGCACAAGAAGTCAGTCATAGCTCCTTTAGGCCAAACGAAGAGTATTTATACTATGTTTCATAAAAAAAGTACAGTGATTTTTTCCTATTTTTTCTATAGAATAGAGATGATAAACGAGCACATAGTGTACCTAACGGTAAATGGATGCTGCGGCCCACAGACATCTATATTTGTCCTCGATTAAGAATGAAAATGCAGATGCGTTGTCACTCCTGAGGACTACGATGGAATGCCTCGTTTCCAGTTAAAAGACTCCCGGTTTTCTACACTCACCATACGAAAAGCAGCAGCATTAAACTGCTATTTTACGCTGGTATTCTGTGAGAGCGTGGTTCTACCCCGGTCAAGCAGACCCATTCGTGCTACAACCATAATATAGCTGCAGCGTGGCTCTACCACGTACCAAATAAACGTCGTTATCTAACAGTTAATCCACAACTCTGCTCTAGTGCGTGTTGACGGACTTTACAACATGTTTTCGTACTTATTTTATTGCTCAGACGTGCACGTTTCCTCAGAAAGTTTTCCTTCACCAACGAGCACGTTGTCAATTACTTATCCCTGAGCTTTTCATTTACCTTTTTAAAATTTACTTAACTGAAAGAAATCTATGTGTAACATTATATTTAGCGATGTCACTTTTTATTTTTAATCAAATGCGACATTTCCATAATTTTATCCTTCTTATATGTATATGCGTAGGTATATGGATGTAAAGGAGACGAGAGAGGTGTGTCAGGATCGTGCCAAATGGAAGTCCTTAGTCTCTACCCCTCTACCTACCCCTACCTCTCTGCGTGGCAGACTCACATCAATGTATATATGTATTAAATATTAACCTGCTACAGTTCACTGCTGGACTTCTCTCCTTTCTCAAAAAGAATTTATCATAATCCCTGGCACCTTTGATGCAGCTTCCTGTTGCCTGCAGGGTTTTCTACATCTAGCATTTATGAGATGATACGCGTTCATATGTCGGAAACCATAAAGTCTTCTTACAAAAATTTCGGAAAGAAATGTTGTAATGGATTCTCTTTCTCACATCCATTTCTATAAAATAGAAAATATTCCCATGTAGTATTGACATCAAAAAAAAATGTATGCAAATACAAGTATGAAGTTCAATAAATAAGCCTTGGCCTTGCATCGTGTGGATTGTGCTCTCGCTAACAGGCCACTGGCGAGATAACTGAGTTACTACCAAGACAAGACCAATTTTTACAAATTACGGCGAGAAGACAATCGAATATAGCGGCTAGGCAGTTGGTTTGAAAGTTGCAGTCGGAACACCAGGTTCTGTTGAGCGATCAAACTGTAACTTTAAAATCTTGCATTACGACAAGACAATCTCGGATAATTATTACAATGGGCAAAGGAACATTTGGCTTTGAACGTTCGCCAATGGTCTTTGGTCTTATTCTCCGATGAATCCTGTTAGGCTTCCATCCAGATTCTCTAAGAATATATGTTTAACAAAAAGCAGAATGTGAGAGCCACCTGCAAAATTCCCAGGAAGTCCATCCATTACAAGGTTAAGCAATCATGGTATAAGCGAAAATACGACTTTGCGGGAGAATTGAGCTCATTTAGGTACATGTTAATTCAATTGCTACAAAAATACCGTGTTATGTTGAGAAGGTTAAAGTGTGTGGTCAAGATTTTATGCTTATGGTTGATAATGCCCGCCCAGCTCGGTGGCTGCAGCAACATGATGTCATGATCGAAGATTGGCCCGTCCATTTCCCGAAATTAAATCCGATTGTGTGGACTGTAGTGCGCTTTACCCTAGTTCTTAGAATCCCCTTACCACATCTCGTGGATGTCGTAAGAGACTACTGAGGGAAACTGAAACAGGGGATGAGCAGCAGCATCTTTCTGATAACATCTAAAGAAAACTGCAATTGCCAACCAGCACACCAAGTGTGGAAACTATGGCAAATTGAAGCAAGAAAAAAGAAAGAACCTATGAGGCAATCCTTGGTAGAGGTCTATGTTTAGCAGTGAACTTTGGTTTAATGGGTGGTAGGACGCGTGGGATATGCTTCAACGAAAGGTTTTACGCAATTTTCCGGAAAATTGAACTTTTCATGCATCATTATCGAATCTCGGTGTTTGTCTCACAAGGAGATATTGATACCCTAATTTTGATTATGAATGATAGTTGTCAAATGAGAAAATCCGAGGTGCTTTACTATACTAAGTAAAATTTTATTTATTAACAAATTTAATGTTTCCTTCCAACCCATCCTATAATTACCAAACTCGGAAAATCTTATGTTAGTACAAGGTTATCTCTTTATTTTTATAACAAAGCTTGTTAAAGTATAAAGTACATTTTGACTATAAAGCGATGTTTCAAGAAATTCTTTGTTGTTTATTTTTAATACACGAATACCTAAATATCCCAAGATTGTGTAGATGTGTTTATAATATATATTTGGTAACAAGAAAGTAAGGCAAGACTATTTATTACAAGGCTGAAAGCGAATTAAATATTAAAAGTATATTATCGATTTAAGTATCATCAAACTCATCAATATCCTACTCTATGTTATGCGCTTATGTTAATAGTGATGAAATATGTTTATTATTTTTTTAATTATGTATGTGTGAATATCGGTTATATTTTAAAATTAAAACTGTTATATAGAAACCTCAATAAAATTTAATTTCAAATATAAAATGCCCATTAAGCGAGATATCAACGCGTCCCAAATCATGATAGAGCTTTATGTTTTTAGATTGATAAAAGCTCGCGGTCACATTAAAATACATGCACACGAAACGCGCGGGCCGCACGGAAATCAATTTGATTTGTCCATCAATATCAGCTACTTAGCTCTGAATGTATGCCCACTGTACCTGTAACCTGTAGCAGGTATAGGAGTCCGGGCGGGCGGGAAGGCCGGGAGCAGTGCAACCGCCGCCGTCGGCCGCTGTGGACGCCGCTTTCGTCTCATACCCGTCACGCGTAATGCATAAACCATTTAGTGAATAAGTGAACAGTAACAAAAACCCAGTGCTCAGTTTCGAACAGCTATTTTTTCTGTTTTAAAATTTTTTGGATTTTTTAATCTTGCCAGGTTCATATACTGTCCTCATTATCTCAGTTTCAGTCTTCAGTTTGGTATGTATGAATATTTTAGTGTATCAATTTATTTTATTGTTGTTGAAAAAAAACATTTAAATGTATGGTTAGATAACAGATATAAAATTAAAAATTGTAAGAAAGAAAGGCAGAAAAATCTATTGAAACATCGAATTGTGTTCTTCGGTATTCAAATTCAAATTACTAAAATCATTCCAAAACTTACTAATCTATAACAAAAAAACTGACATAATATAATTGTTTTTATTCAATTCTATTGAACTGTTATTCGAAAAATAGAGGAATAGGGCGAATAGAAAAAGTTGTAAGTAGTTAACAAAGGTTTACGGGGTGGACGCGAGCTTTACTTGTTGCATTCAGCGTTTACATAATCTTCTTATAACAATCAAATGTGCATGAATTATTACACGTAACTTGTCAAAATTATTTTTCATGGAGTACAATTTGTGGAGTTTTAGATAACAAGCTCTTACAAAAAAATTTTTTTAATAAATATGCATTTATTCAACATAGGAACGCCAACGACCGATCAAAATAATTAGAACAAATAGCAATCGATCTAAGGTTTTTATATTGACGAATTTTTTATATTTTTATATGGCTATATGGCATTTTCTGCCAGTCAACCCTTGGAGACTAAAAAAACTTTTTGGTAGCTGCAGATTTTAATGAAAAAAAGGGAAACAAATTAACAGTTATACATAATATATTATACACATACATATATCCAAATATAATATTATAATAATACATACATACATAAATTCCTACAAATATCTTTTTGGGGGTGAGGAAGAGGAACATGGTTTGTTCATATAAATGCAGTATCCTGTTGTCGGACGAGACTCTGCAGACCGACGGACGTCAGAAAATCTAACTAATAATTCAAAATCAAAATTACATGGACTAGTAATAGATAGCAGAATAGCCAATAAACTGCGCTTACCAACCAAGTGTTTCACCAACTGGTTTGGCGTATTTGAGCAATCACTCAAATAACTATACCAACATCATGATCGACAACATGTGTCGCAATCTTGGAGAAGCTTAGGTCCAACTGTGGACTTAAAGACACCGCTGATCATGATGACGATAAATGATTTTATATTCTTTAAATGATATATTTTATAAATGATATTACTTGACCGTGTATAATGTAAAAATATAATTAATAAAACATTTTTTTAACTATTATAAGCCAGTGCTTGACTCCTATCCCACCTGATGATGGTAAGTAGTGAATATTAATTTTTCAAAATTAATTTATCATTTAGGAAGCCCGACGAAACTTATTAAAGTATTCTGTAACTTAAGCGCGACACAAAGGACTGTACTTCTTAAGACACTGCTAATCTGGATTTTGGCTCTGACCCAATACTAACTAAAGATTAGTTAGATATGGCAAAGGCTACGGACCATTCTTGAGGTTTAATTATATTACTTTATCCTGTCAATAGATAAAATACCGAAAAAATATTACGTATAACAGTGAAACGACAGTAAGAAATAATTTTATATTGCCTAAAATTTATCACACCATTAAGCTACGGCTTCTTTCATTTGCAAAACAAAAGTAAATGAATCCAATTGGCCTCGCAGTAAAATGAATTATATTTACGCGTTTCATTGTAACTGTTATGAATTTCAAAATATTTTCGTACGGGCGTTACGTTTGTTTTATTTATCGGTTAATAATTGTTAAAGGCATTTGTATAAAGCACTCGTGCTTCCAATCTGTATAACAATCACGTATCATACAAATTGGTTTATACACTCAAATCTTTCGTATGGCGTAGCAGAATTTAATCTTTTAGTGGCAAAATTATGAGCCATGTAGGTACCTACATCCCTGGAAGAACTCAATTCAGTACACGAGATATGTAGCCGACGGATGGTTCGATTTCCCCGTTGGGAGATACGCATTGACTTATTTATTGATATTCAAGAACAACACGCTCTACTGACTAAAGCAGTTCGATTTTTATTTAAAGGAATGGCAATGTGTAAAGCTTACAAACGTAGCTATTTTTGTAATGTACATACATTTAGTTTGGTTTCTGAGACTGGCTTTGTACGTATCATGTTTTTGAATGATAGTTTCATTTTAGAATTTTTACAACAATTATTGTTACCTAAAAAATGACTGTTATATTTCAAACGAGGTTGATTTTCACAACTCAATAAATTTTATTTTTTAAATTGTTTGTTCACATCATAATTTTTAAATAAATATATATTCTTATATTATTAGATGCAACGTTGCAACTACGTAGATGCCGGCATACAAATGAGTTATGTAAAGTGTGTAAAAACCATAATCTCACCGTATAAAATACAATGTAAATAACCCGCTTTCGTATGGTAAAAAGGGCCTATATTTTTCTTTGTTAAATCATAGCTTTCAGGATATAACCCACAACATAACATAAATTTAGATACATAGATGAGTAGATGCAATAATCATCTACTACCAACTAGTTTATGTACTCCATTTTGTTCTTAGAAATGTGTGAATCTTAATTAAACCTTAAAAATCATAACAAATCGGTAGCGGCGGGATCGAACCCGCGTAGTCTGCGTACTTTACACCTTGCAATTTACTCCGATAGCTTAGCCCCCAAGCCTCCACGGCTTCTTAAAAATCAAAAAAGCCAACTTTGCCTAATATTGAGAGGATTTAACATTACCATTTGCTGGAGGGCTTTTACTCTCAGGAAATGTGTTATAAAATTTGAAATAACAACACGAAACCAGAACAAAAACATTTACTTTTATGTTATGGATCGGGAACGTGTTCTACTTGTGCTTTTGTTGCTGCATGCATAAAAAATACGTTTTCCTTTTAATTACATCCGTTGTCTTTTGAATTAACCGTATTTTTTAACTGACTTCAAGAAAGGCTTAATTCGACTGTATTTTTTCTTTTTTTGTATGTGTGTTACCTCATAACTTTTTGGTGCTTTTCTGGTGCTTCTTATGTGGTCTCATATAAATTTGATCAATGTTTGACCAGTAGTTTTTGAGTTATCCTTAATAATTTATATTTAATTCGGTTCTACAGTTAATTTTAATTTCAATTTTACCACTTGTTTTTGCAATAGCATGTTCCTAAAAACCCAGTTACAGAATATTTCAGTAAAAATTTAAAACTTAATGCGTTTAGAAATAATTCATATACCTATTTCATATCACGATAATTCCTCCCTGCGCAATTGTGATCTCCCAATAAAAAAAAACTATAATTTCCTGTATATTTTAATCCTAATAACAAAAAAATGCTTAATATTTTTAATAATTACATAGATAGCTATATTTTTTAATATGTAAGCGCCCAAAATAATTTCTTCCCTTAAATTTTTTTCCCTTAAAACTGACGAGTAGTAATAAAACGCGATTTATAACTATGGTAATCGCACTTTATTTATTCGAATTTACGACGTATCGGATTATATTTGGTTAAACGGAAAATACAAAAAAAATTTTTTTTGAAGATCATCGCGTACAAAGAGCATTCAAAAACATCTTCACAATATGTTGCTGCGTCACTTTGGGGAGTTTTTGGGAGAGAGTCGATGACTAGAGTATCTCAAGTTCTAGGCCAACAAAATAACTTCAGGTTTATTAATATCAACATTGGAGCACTTGTTTCGTCGTTTCCAATAATGATTCAGATGCACAGATACGGACACAAAATTCACTCACTTTTACGTAACATAATCCACTTTAAATTATTATTTAAACGATAAAACAGGAACAACAGGCCGACGTTCAAGTTCCCGCCATTCCCCATTGGCAAGTTGTAGATAATCTTAATATTTTAAAATTAATTTTTGATAAATTTGAAAATGGAACGCTTTCAAATATTTTTCTTTGAAAATTCTTATTCCGTGAGAATCTGGCAGGAATGCGCTTGCAGCTATGGAATTCAGTTGACGTGATTTCCATGCTATTATTTATTTATTTCAATACATTTTTGCACTAAAGTTACAAACGGCGGACTAAATGCCATAATGGTATTTTCTACCAGCCAACCGGAAAGTTAGTGGGAGAAGTGAAAACTTAATATTTATAAAATTCACACACACACAAACAAACGCGCGCGCACGCACGCACACAAACGCACACACACACACACAAATTAAATAAAAATAAAAAGCAATTAAAAGTTAAATTTCTATGAAGCAATACCATTTACAAAATTCATCATTATTAGAAATTATTCTGGATGTTAATTGTTAAAAAAATAAAAGTGTGAGAGCGGATGTTTAACTAGCCCTCTTGCTTACGCAATTAATCATTATCAGCAATAAAACAGACAAACTATATATTAACTATAGAGCAATTACAGTTCGATCATACCGTAATATGTCCCCGTTACAATCACACAGTAGAGTAACGTGAGGGACGTAATTACATGATAACACCAAAGTATGCAAACCAATGCAACACTACCCATCTCAATGTAACATAGGGCAGCCTCTCAGCAACACGATCTTCCTTGCCTACACTAGAAGAATTATTAAAACGAACAGAACCACGATACTGTCATTCTACGAGTCTTAGTACTCGTAGAATGACTTAGGCAGAATCTCTCGCGCATGGCACCTATAGTTAACTTTATACTGCACAAATGAGTGGAGGCTTCTTGATCTAGCTTCAATTCTACCCTCATTTGTTCGTATTTTGTTTTATTTTTTACCCTCATTCCTAACATCATTATATTCATTCACTTTTTTTAGTTTTTTTAAAGGACGCATTCCTCCTATAATGCACATAAAGATTTGATCATCATTGCTTTATTTTTATATCTTATGTTACTTTTTTTGAAAATTTGCATATGAGGTTTTGTCATAATTACTATCAAAAGGAAGGAAAATTTTCTACTAATAATATCAAACAATCTAGAATTAAGAGTGACAAACGAGCACACAGTCTATCTGATAAACACCTACATCTATTTATTATAAAAATCAAAATGCAGATGTATTTTCATCGTTAAGGCCTAAGATGGCATGCCGCGTTACCAATAAAAAGGGTCTATGGATCTCTAAACTCACCATACCAAAACACGGCAGCATTAATTTTCTATGTCAGTCGGGAAAGATTTGCACGGAATACCTGTGTGGTACTTCTCTCGTCGTGTCGACACCTTTTTACTGCAGCCATAATACTCTACATAACGCTGTCTCTCCCACGTATGAAAAAAACAGATAAATTATATGGTGGCACTAAACACAATTAGTTACACTAAAGTTCGACAATTATTAGTGAAAATATGAAAAACATTTGCGACTCAGGCCTTGTAATCTACACGAAGTAGAATAAGCAGGATTTCACCTCTGGTTAACATTAACAATGAAAGAAATGAAACTCTAGTGCGATAATAATGGTCTCTTATTATAAACATTTCTTTGTATTGATTTAGTTATATTTGTAGCTCTTTATAGTATTTACGTGTGTTAATTTTTATTTTAATTAACTAAACATATTAACTAATATTAAATCAATAAATCTACCTCATTATACACAAGCGTTAATAAAGAATACGTTGTGCGTTGTCAGACAAACAAACTTCGCACAAATTTAATATTGGAATTATTTCGGGCCATGAACGTATGAACAAGGTTTTTAGGTCAAGAGTTGGATAAAATTTGAGTACTTTGCTTTAGTCGCTTCTGTTCAGGGACAAATTTGAGATTTATGAACGAGAACTTGAAAAATATTAGGTACATGTTTAATGATTCACAAGCTTACGTATTACCTTTCTTATAAAAAAACTAAAGCATATTATCATATCTCGTACACAAAAATTACGAAGACATAATGTGCTTAGCCTTATGGTGGCGTTGAAAGAGCATCCGTCAACTCATTTCGTATCCCGTAAGTGTCGCAAGAGGTCTCTTAGTGTAATACCAGATTTAGGGAATACCTCATGGCCTCCAATTGATGTCAAAAGAGCCAACTATATTTTACCAAACTTACCAAGACCGACTTTCTGTAGCCGGTCTAGGTACATCTGAGCAACGAAGTTGCGAACTTGGATACTGCAATCGCGAGATCACTTGCCGAGCGTTTCAATTTTGACTTATTTTTCCTGAAATATGGGAGAGGGCCATATCCAGCGGTATACTGTTTAGAGACTAATAAGTAGGTATATTTTTTCTTTAAAACTGAAAAAAGATATTGTTTTATATAAATAGGAATTGAAATGAAAGATCTTACCACGCGTATTTATTTTGACAATTTGTCTAAACATTTAGTTTCATGTTTTATTAGGTCCTAAGCCAAGGGTCAAACTCCAATGGAATCCAAAACGAATTCTGATAAGAATCTCTTATTAACTAAAGTCAACAAAACGGTCACGTAACTTTGTAAAGGAAATAGTTTCTGAAATCTGTTTTGTACAATTGGTTGCCCCGCAGTTATTTTCAAGCGTGAAAACATAATATTTTTCTTTTTTGTGATTGTTATATCATTATAAAATAATGATTTCCATGTCGTTCTGGGATTCACAGGTCCCATGTGTATGAGGGACCATTTGATTATACCAAAATATAATGCACCAACAGTGTTACTTGCCTAGCGTGTCGTAAAAGGTGACCAATGAAAAGTTTATTATCACCAGTAGTTGTCAAGTCAGTAACTATAATATATTGTTAAAAACTATTAGATTTTTTAACCGACGAATAGTTACAAAACCCATATTTAAAAGAAAACTTTCCAATCTTTTTAAATTGCGCACTAAAATAATTTCAACTGATCCAGCCGACCACAAAATTGTATTTTGTTGGACCTTTGCAAGGTTGTAATTTAACATTTTTTGTCTCGTTTTTTTTACATATGGAAATTTTGTGCAGTTATTTTATTTCTGTCAAAAGTTACAATATTAATTTTCTGACACTACTACTAGTCGACACTAATGACAACCACTGTACTTAATGGAACCTTCTTTATAAATTTATAAGAAGTTGTTCGCTCTCTGTTGTACAAATTGGTTTCATGCCATCTGCCGCTTCCTTGGAAGGGCTCGAGTATTAACTAGAATGGGTTGATGATTTCCTAAGAGAAACGCCGAAATAGGTGCTCTCGTTCAACGTACAATGAGATCTAAAAGATTCTTAGATATATCATCGTCATCTGTATGTTATTAACGTAACTGTTTGTTAATGTTTTTATATAATAATATAATGGCAATCGCACGAACAAGCCAGGGTGGCTTGTTCGTGCGATTGCCATTATATGTATATGCCTTTCCCTGCGGTCCAGGCCATCGTCCGATGGTAAAAGGCGAATGCAGATTATGAACACCTGTCAAAAAAGATGCCACAGATATGTCGTCGCCCCTGAGAACTAAAAGGAAATGCCTTACAACCTGTAATTATACTAGCCCTTTTATTTTTTAAACCGGAACACAGCAGTGAATGCACTTTGGCTTGGAGCCAGAAACAGGTTAGGCGTTGATACCAACCCAATTGGATTCCTAGACCGAATAGGTCAAGAATGAATATGTTAATAACAATATTATTTTATATTTATATTTAAATTATTATTTTAATATTGATTAGTTTGCAACAAACATACATTTAGAATATGAGTCATTTTGGTCCATAAATCATCAGCATCAGCGTCATCTATCGGATCCTAGCATAGCTCTACGACTCATTGTCTCGACAAAATAAAATAATATATTGTCAATCGGTCAAGTAAACCATAAGTTACAAGATCTCTAACAAACGCACCAACGATTATGTAAATCATAAAAATTATAATAAATCATAAAAATATGAAAGCATAAAAGTCGTACCATACTCTTTGTTATGGTATTTATGATACCTATAAATGCCAGACACAAAGAATTGTCATTATATCTTACATTGCAATATTCCCCGTAGGGCCCGGAAAGCGAAAGAATTATACAATGAAAGCTGAACGTCCAAATCCGATATAGCTAGTACCTACCGATTTCTACCTCATTTGTCGCACGAGTAAGCGAGTTTGGGAAACCTCTACACTGATCTATTGAGCGATCCCGCACGCAAGGATTCCTTCTAAGTGAATATATTTTCCAATTTTGCTCTTACACGGCACCCGGGCGTGAGATATAGCCTATCAGCGTTCATTGCGCTTGACATTGTGGTGTTTTAAAAATGCTTCTATTCCGGGAAATAGAAAAAAAATGTTAATAGTTTTTTTTTATTACGAAAAAGCAGTTATCGTTTCGGCTTGTTTAATTATATTATTTAAATTGCTAGTTATTGTTTTAACATTATGATTAAATATTTACTGATATACTGATATAAATAGTAAATCATAATGGGGTATAGCCAGAGCGCAGTAGAACCAGAGTAACCGACATAGCCCAACAGATTAGTAAGCTGAAGTGGCAATGGGCCGAACATATAGCTTGAAGAACCGATAAGCGATGGGTTAAGAAAGGTTCTGGAGTTGCAGCCTCGTACCGGTAGGCGAAGTGTAGGGCGGATCCTCACTAGATGGAGTAACGGCCTGGTAAGACATGCCGAAAGTCGGTGGATGCAAGTGGCTTAGAACCGTATTTTGTGGTATTCCTTGGGGAAGGTCTATATTCAGTTGTTCACAACCTTCATGGCTGTAATATCCCATCTTATGTCGCCCCTTACGACACCTTTGTGATGAAATGGGGTTCTCTAGTAAACGTCGCGAATAAAATTACTTTACTGGTTTTTTTAAAAATAATGATAAAATAGTAGCTATTCAAACTTTGCAAGTCGTAAAGATTTAATTTAAAACGGTGAGATCAAACGATGACGTTTCTTTATGTGTTAAAGCTAAGCTGTTATAAATAGTACCCCACTTAGATTGAAAATCGATTTAATTTTTTATCTTTATATTACGAGCGCACCACGTTTCATAATCCGTAGCACTAGAAAGTAATCTTCATGATAGTACGTATAACATGTAGAGAGAACTGCGTGTTCCTCTATCATTTTAAAAATGGAAAATTGTCTTTTACAAAAAAGGGGAATTCATTAGTGATAAGAATAAGATTAGATTCATTAGTGATAGAATTAAGATTCTAGTTGTAAGAGTCACCTTAAATATTACACATCATTTTTAAAATATAATATCATGATTTAAGCTACGGTTGCCAACTCGCCTGCCAAACGTGGCAACTATGGTAAATATCCCCCTATGAGGCAATCTATGTTTAATAATATTATGTTTAACAAGGAATAATATTATGTGACTGTTGTACAAAATTAACAGTTTACTCAAAAAATGCCAAAATTTTACTAACAACATTAAAAAGGCCGCCCCTAAAATGTGCCACCTGGAGTCATGTTCCTCCCTCCCCGGCCAAGCCACTACGACAATGGTCTGATAATTACACTGATCTGATAATACTTTTCACGGCTTCGGACATCCATAAAGTCAAACCCAAATATTACAGACAGACAGAAGATGGTGCTGCGCAGAGCCAATAAAACAGCTTTATTGGCTCAGCGCAGCACCACGGCAAATTTCAAAAAATCTATAGTAGTGATAGCAGTGCAGTTTAAGAATTTTAAATTTATTTATATTATTTGACGGCTCGGTAAAACAGCAGCTCTGCGGTACTGCAGACTGTAGGTTCAAATCTCGCACGGAAGAAGTATTAGTGAGGCTTACAAATAATTTATTAATTAGTAGAAGTTTTTATATGTGGGAGAAATTCCTGGTGAAGAGGTAGTTTTTTTTTTAATTGTCGTCAATGAGTGTTCCAAAGGGCAGAAACGACAGAATTGATGTCTGTTCATTGCATAATAGTATTGGATCATATCATATCAACCATATAAGTAGTTGTTAGTGGCGTAAGAGACTCCATTGCTCCATTTCATCCTGTGGGTGTCGTAAGAGGCGACTATGGAAAATGCCAGAAAATGCTCAAAATCTCTCGATATATGGAGGTATACCATCTAGTTTACGCCAGACGTAAGTTACCGCCAGCGACTAGCAACAGCGTCAAAGTTGCGAGAAGTATTTTAATGCGATCATCAATTCAATTGCCAAGCGTGACGATTTAGGCAAAACCTCCCTACAACGGTACTGATAGAGAAGAACAATATTGTCAATTAAAGTTTATTTTATGATATTAGAGTATCAAATGACCACCTCGTAGTACGTGGCAACATTAGCTTATGGGCACTCGCAACCAACTTAAACAAAGCAAACTATAGATGCAGACAAACTACAGAGGAATACAAGCATTTAAACGTGGTAGAGCCATGCTGCAGCTATATTAATTGTAGAGTTGTAGCACAAACGTGTCGGTTCGCCCGGGTAAGGACCACGCTTTCACAGAATACCAGCGTAAAATAGCAGCTTAATACTGCCGTGTTTCGTATGGTGAGTGTAGAGAACCGGAGACCCTTTTTACTGCAAAAGAGGCATTCCATCTTAGTCCTCACGGCTGACAACGCATCTGCATTTTGATTAGCAAACGAAGATAGATGTAGATGTCTATGGGCCACAGCAACCACTTACCATCAGTTGGACTGTGTGCTCGCTTGTCACCCTTATATATATTTAAAAAATCATCTCAGCCTGATAATGGCTGTCTTAACATTCAAATCAGAACACAGCAGTCGGACCCCTACCGCATAGCGACAGAAATGTGGTGAAATCTACCCGTGAGGCATAAAGTTACGCCAACATCTAGTACAGTACACGATATATTATTATATTTGAGTTCACATGTATACATCTATACATCTATACAAATAAATAAAATTGAAGGGTCTGTTTGTAATGTCAAAATTACAGCTTTTTTCTAAATGCATATGAAAGTATATACGGTACTTATAACAAAAATACAATTTTTAAAATTTTTGTCTGTCTGTCTATCTGTCTGTATGTTCCGGCTAATCTCCGAAACGGCTGGACCGATTTTGATGGGATCTTCACTGGCAGATAGCTGATATCATAGGGAGTAACTTAGGTTACTTTTGTTTTACAAAAGAATTAGGGTTTGACGCAAAAAAATTAAAATCCCAAATAACACGCGGGCGAAGTCGCGGGGAATAGCTAGTTAAACTATATTTGTTTACCAGAACAACAGCGTAAATCAAGTTCGACAATGGGGTCAACACAAATATATACAAGAAGATCAAACACATAATATGTAACAATTGCTTTAGACAACAGTAAACAGAACTAGAGCAATCATCCTATTGTTATAAATAAAAAAAACGAGAAAAATAGCTCAGAAAAAAGACAAATAGCGATATTTTCATAGAACCCGTTATGTCATATCAGGTAACTTTATACTACAACATCTTCCACACAAATATATTTGGCTGTTAGAAACACGCGGGATAGCGATTTTTATGACAAATACTTTTTATTATGGAAAAGGTTTACTAGTAGCACAGAATAAATAATAGTACAAAAACTAGTAGTCAGTTTACGAGCTGTTATTTGCAATGCCAAAATAGCCGTAGAATACAAAAAAGCGAATACCTGCTTAGTTTCTTTTGCCGTTTCTTCTCCGGTTAGGGGAATCTCATTTCAAAAAGGTAGTGCTTGTTTTTAAAAATGATTTTTAATATTAATTTATTTTTAGTTATTGCTGGACATGTTTTTAAATTTGTTAATTTATTTTAGTGCGTCATTGTTGGTTTTTTGATCGCCATCTTAGATCCACCATCTTGAATTTTTTTATCGCCAGCAGTTGACCCTTGGCGGTCCCTACAAAATTTGCCTGAGCACCACCAAACTACGGCCATCTTATTTTCCGCCATTTTGATTTTTTCACCACAGGGTAAAATAAAGAGTGTAGGCCGATATTAGTTAAGACGCGAGCCCGCTAAGTCTTACCGTTTAGTCGAGTAGTAGTACACCATCTCCTCAAAGAGATGAATTCAGACGTCATTTTATTCGTATTCTTTTCAGCGAACCCTTTCATTTAATATCCATATAATGGGGGTGAATAAAAAACATAGTCCGCCATCATTGTGAGTCCACCATATTGGATTTAGAGTGACGTTATTTTATTTTTGTATTTTTCTCAGCAAACCCGTTCATTTGATACCCATAGCATGGGATATCATAGAAAATAACTAGACCGCCATCTTGAGCCGTCCGCCATATTGGATTTAGTTTGACGTCACTTAGCTAAGCATGCATTGTCATCATTCATCATTACAGCCCTTCACAAGTCCACTGCTGAATATACGCCTCCCCCAAGGAATGCCACAAAGCACGGTCCTGAGCCACCTGCATCCATCGACTTCCTTGCATGTCTTACCAGGTCGTCACTCCAGGTAGTGGTGAGTCGCTCTAAACTTCGCCTACCGGTACGAGGCTGCCACTCGAGAACCTTTTTTCCCCATCGTTTGTCGGTTATTCCTTTTAGGCCCATTGTCACTTCAGCTTACTAATCCATTGGGCTATGTCGGTCACTCTGGTTCTACTGCGGATATGCTATCATTTTTCTAAGTTTATTACCCAGAATAACTCCAAGCATAGCCCTCTTCATAGCTCGCAAAGCGACGTTGAGCTTCCTCATACGGCAGCAGTGAAGGACCACGTCTCAAATCCATAAGTCATCACTGGCAACAACTAGACTATACATTACTACAACTAAATTAAACATTTATGCAAAATTTCAACTCAATCAGTTGAGGATAACTGCTTTAAAATTCGGTTGCAAGATTTGACCCTAGCAAACAAACATTGCAAGTTAAATAAAAGCTTGTAGGTGCGTCTATAAAATACCGGTTAGATCGAGGGGGAGTGAGAGGTTGCGTCACTTTAGCGGAGCGTAATATCGATGGTGAGAAGGTGGAATTGAGGGTATATCAAGAAACGCCCACTCGTTTGTGCAGTATAAAGTTCAGTGTAGGTGCCGAGTGCGAGAGCTTCCGCATGCGTCATTCTACAAGTGAAGTAATTCTACGAGTGCTAAGACAGTATCGTGGTTCTGTCCGTTGGGGTGATTCTTCTAGTGCAGGCAAGGAAGATGGTGTTGCTGAGAGGCTGCTCTGTGTAACACTAAGATGTGTAGTGTTGCTGTTGGTTTACACAATTTGGTGTTATCATGTAATTATGTCCTTCACGTTACACCAGTATGTAATCGTGACGAAGACATATTACGGTATGCTGAACTGTAATTGCTCTATACTGAATATATAGTGCATTACGCTGTCTTATTACTAATAATGATTAATTTCGTAAGCAAGAGAGCAAGTTAAACATCCGCTCTCACACTTTTATTATTTTTAACAATTAATAAAAAATGTGTTTCGTACACTGAATGTAGACTGTAGACTTTTTTCACTGGTATCGAGGTATTATATATATATATATTTTTCACTGGTACCTTATACTTCAGGCGTGGCAATTTTAATTTTGTTTCATCATCGAAGATAGACGTAAGTATCCATGGGACGTACCATCAGGTGGACTGTGCGCTCTATTGTCACCGTTACGGCTATAAAATTGTATTTAAAATAAAATTAAGTGAATCCTTTTTAAGTAAACAATGGAGCTCATTTCAAATATTTATGTATGTATTCTATAAATATTTTAATCTACATAAAGCTTTTCTTATTTTACAAGCTCTACGTCGAGTGTAAATTTTTCGAAAATCATTGGATAAAGGATGGAAAGTTGTTCGCATGTTAAACGGAGCATGAAGTCGTGTCGTCGCAAGTAGTTTTGCAATTCTCTGTGAAATGTCTTGTACTTACAAGTTGATTGCATCCAAAGATATAGCGTATCTGCCGCTTGTTGCATTTCTGAGAAGCTCACCTTACGATGCAAAGATACAGTGAGGGATGAAAGTTTATATTAAAATATATTCAGCGTTGATTTATATAAAGTTGGTTAACATAATTCACTCGGGTTACCGCTTTAAAAAAAACATCGTGAGGTAACACGCATGACTGAGAATGTAAGCTTTTACATTACTCTTTTATATTTTCAATAACGCCTATTATATAACTAATTAAATCAGTTTAATATTTGCTACGTACCGAAAATTTACTACATATTATCGGATTTGTGATTCTTTCTTTCTTGTTTGCCGAACCACCTCGCCCGTTGACGATAGCATTACCAGATGTCTAACACTTATGACGCTGCTCCATGTCGCCCATCTAAGTATATGTTGTATACTGGTGGTTATAACGCCATCTGACAGAAACCTTAGTATTTTTCTGGCATTTTCACAGTCGTCACTTACAACAACTGCGAGAAGAGATGGGATTCTTCTATATCGTGACCACTCAGTAAAACTGTGATTGCTTTTTCCTTTTTTGTCTCTTAATAAGCTTTAAATCCACTGCTGAATCATCCACCTTAATCATCATTATCATCAATAATTACAGCAAATCAAAAGTCCATTGCCGAACATAAACTTACACCAAGATATGCTACAAAGCACGGATTTGAACTACCATCGACTTCCTGCATTTCCTCATTCTCTTACCAGGTCGTCACTCCATCATGTAGGAAGGCGCCCTTCAATTCGCTTGCTGGTACGACGCTGTCACTTCAAGACCTTTCTTCTTCATCTTTTGTCGGTTTTTCGAGCTATATGACCGGCCCACTGCTGATTATAGGACTTTTATTAAAACCACCACTTGGCTTGCGTTGCCAGCAAAATTTGCTCACCTTGAAGCTGGCGGATTTTTCAACACAAAACCGATACGTACATTAGTTATGTTGCACAAACATAGGGCTTAAATTAAGCCTATGTAAAAGTATCTTTCGCTATCGGATGTTCAAAAAAACAAGTTCTTCTATTGTTAGTGAAGTGCATCGCATTCAGGCAAGGTTATTAAGAGAAGAAATATTGATGAAATATTGATGAGATAAATTCCCCAGACTGTTTGTACTAATTAAATCTATCAGATACATTTATGGTTTGTTTAGAGATCCGTACCTCAAAAATAAAAAAAAAACAAAACCTTTATAAGTAGGATCACTTTATTGCTCGACTGATATCACAAATAAAATAAATAACCCAAAAATCTTTTATTTGTAGAAAAATCATATAAAAATACATATTTTGCGATAATGATTTCTTATATTTACGCGAACATTACACATTCAAAGTGACACAATTAAAGTGATTAACCTCTCACTATGTTTTTATAGTATTATTGAGGTGTTTTATAAACATTAATTGCACATGGACAAACAAAACCTGCAAAAAAATTTGAGGGCCATACAAACACTTGTATCGTGCGGGATTCGAATACGCGGCCGACAGCGCCGCAACCCACTGCGCTAACAAGCCGTTAAAAATTTTATAACATATACACATAACTAATATATTAGATGCTTTAAAATATAACATATTCATAATACACTAAAAGCTATAAAAACCTTTTTCAAAACACAGCTTGGCGGTGTTCACTTCACTTGATCGCATCATGTTCTGTCTCGTCACGCGAGACATCCGTCATTGCGTCAGTCACGACAAACGGTCGCTTACCGCTTGGGGTGTAATGATTTGGAAATCTTTCTGATAATCTAACTATGGATATATTTTATATTTCAGATTTTATTTATTTTAAATCGACCAAATTTCCTTTTTTTATAGGATAGGGTGACAAACGAGCCCACAGTCCACCTGATGGTAAGTTGTTGCTGTAACCCATAGACATCTACTTCTATCTTCACCCGTGAGGACTAAGATGGAATGCCTCTTTACCAGTAAAAAGAGTCTCCAGTTCTCTACACTCACCATACGAAACACAGCAGTGTTAAGCTGCTATTTTACGCTGGTATTCTGTGAGAGCGTGGTCCTTCCCCGGTCGAGCCGACCCATTCGTGCTACAACTATACTACTAATATAGCTGCAGCATGGCTCTACCACGTATAAAATGAAACGGAATACATGATTTTTACACGGTTGCCAGTATAATACTCTTAATGCATTATATACCTACTTTTATAATTATTTAATAAGGTGGCGTGTAAAAAGTAAAGTTACAGCCTATATACGTCCCACTGCTGGGCACAGGCCTCCTCTCATTTCTGAGAGGGTTTTAGGGCAAGGAAATGTCCGCCGCGCTGCCCCAATGCGTGTTGGCGAACTTCACATGTCTTCGAAATATTTTTTTTTTATTTTGATTTCTCAGACATGCAGGTTTCTCTGTATGCGTGTGTCGTATGGTGGCGTGTAATGCATTGAGGAAATGAATGGCAGGTGCACAAAGATAAAGATAAAAGAAAAAAAACTCACATATATGCACATACAGCTCTTCCCCAAGTCCACTGCTGAATATGCCTCCAACAAACAAGCCTCCCAAAGAATACCACAAAATATTTATTTAAAAATACAGGTATATGAATAAAACGGAGGCGAATATGTCATTTATTTGCGATAGTTAGGGTGCGAACCGCGAACTCGAGGGTTGTGGGTTAGAATTCGCTATTCGACCACTGCCGTGAACTACCTAACAAAAGCATTTTAAGAGAGTTGGACTTACCAAGAGTGGTTGACGGGAATAGAAATAAGAATTGCTAGTATTAGGTATATTTTAATAAAACTTCCTTCAAATAATAGTGTCACAATAGTGTTTTAAAATCTTGTTAGGAGGGTTTTTGATATTCGGAGCGTTCTGAAAACTTCGGGAAGAGCATTCCAGGGCAATGTAGCCTAAACGGTAAAATTGTCTTAAAGAATCCAGAATTATGCTAAGGAATACTACTTTTAATACTATTTAATAGAGGAGATATTCGGTTTCAAGTAAAATAATAATGACCCCTCGGCAGAATTTCGGTCACGGCGGTCAGTCTCAACAGGGATTAACCAACTGACCTGGGCCAACTGCGCAGGGCAGGATTATAGTGCCCAAGTGTATGCACAAGCACAGGTGCACTCTCTACACCCACACTCTCATAGTCCGACGTGACAGTAATCTGTCACGATCGGAGAGAGTTCAGACGCAGGACCAACAGTGCTTTCCGAGGCACGGGGGTATAACACCGCGATCTCGGGCTCCAGCAGAATAAAGAAAATGGAAGTAACCTTTGAGATAGGATGAATGATTTTGATCAAATAAGATAAAGTGTAGTGTTTACATATTGTAGAGTTGTATTATTGCTGTAGCACGAGCGGGGAAGGACTACGCTCTTACAGAATATCACTGTAAAGTAGATTTGCCTACAAATCGTGACGATTATTGCAAATCTTCCCTGCAATGGGAGAGGCCCCCGAAGCCCATGAGGACTTTTACAGACTGATTATGAAGAAGAAGAAGAAAATGTAACGAGAAATTCCATTATAGTCATCAGGGGTAATGATGCATCTTTATTTTGATTAAAAATGCAACATGTTTTAAGGCGGCTCTTCATGTTGGCCAGCATAGTGGCGAATGTGTTGGCCAATACCGATGCCCATCGTGTAGAGCGGGTGTTTGTGCTTCACTTGGTATGTATTGGAATGATGGCCCACAAGTGGGCGCGAGATCCGTGTGGAGTCGGTTTTTTACAAAAGATCAAAGGGTTGTGGCAGAGTATTGACCGCCGCGTCCACACGTTGGGCGCACGTTTAGTTTGCTACGAGCTTCCAGAGTGATCGCACGCACCTGATTTAAATTTTATATTCACGCATCGTAACTAGTATTTACAAAATGGCAGTAACAATGACCAATGAAGAAACTTTTCGCTTTATAGAGCTCTACCAAGTCGAAAATTATTTGTGGAACACAAGGAATAAAATTTCTTTTTTTCCATTTCTTTTTGATCACCCTTTTCTTATACACATTCACATAGTAGCGGTATGCTGTGAATAAATAAACCGCAGCAGCTGTTAGCACCTCAATATCCATTTTAATAAATTCGTCCGCACATTGGTCTGAACCGAAGCAAACTGAACGACCTTCCAACGTGTGGACGCCATCACAAACTCTTGGCTAATATCTTTGCCAACACATTCGCCACTATGTTGGCCAACGTGAAGAGCCGCCTTTAGGCTTACTTGTCAATTCTCAAAACATATTCTTTAACATGTTTTGGTTCTTTTTTTATCCACTACCCCATATCATCCCGTGGGTATCGTAAGAGGCGACAAAGGGAAACTGGAACAGGAGATGGGCAGCAGCATCTTTCTGATAACAACTCAAAATAATTAAAAAACTGCGGTTGCCAACCCGCTTGCCAAGCGTGGCCACTATGGCAAAATCCCCCTATAATTCAATCTATGGAGGAAGTCTATGTTCAGCAGTGGACTTTTATAGACTGTAATGGATAATGGATGGTTCCTTTTTTAATAGTCTGTCGTTATGTATTTTAATAAAAATTAAACTCTAGGTTTGGTTAATAATGAAGCTTTAAATTTACAATAATTTACATGAGACAGATTAAGAAAAAACCTTTAACTGACTATAGACGATAGACTCATTCTATGGTATTCAATCTGTGCGTACGCATCTATTTTAATCGCTTTCACTCTGCCTAACCTGGAAATATATCCAGTTTACGTAAATACGATCAAATATTAAAAAAAAAACATAACTCAATCCAGTACCAATCAGTCCATTATTCTTCTACAACGCCATTTTGAGTGTTATTCACCTAAAATAGGCTGAGTTTAATACTTTCCATAGCTCACAGAGCGATTCTGAACTAATTTCTGACAAATTACTAAAATATTATCTTGGCCTATTTAAAAATTGAGTTATTTTACTTTAGGAAATCAACAGACCAATGAAACACGCTTATGATATATTTGAAATGCTGTGATAAATCTCTCATGCATTAGTCATATACATATTAGATAAACTAAAATCAGGGTAGAGCTAATGCATAACTTGATAACTAAAAGCTTTGGCGCACGTCACAGCGTAAGCCATGCTGTATAATACAAGGCCGTTGTTGTATCAACATATGTTTGCGAATTGTGGCGGTGAATTGCGTTGTTTGAACAGGCTTCTTATCTTTTAACGAAATTTGTTTCAGAAATTTAATTATATTTTAACATTCATAATATTACACTTCAAACGGGATACAGGGATATGGGGTACAGGACATTCTCACACCGCCAATACACAGTCATGTTTTTTATTATTCAATTGAAAAAACATTTCAACATTTGCCCTCTTATTACAAAAAGTAAAGTTTTTTGTAAAGTAAAGTAAAGGAATTTGACAGTAAACGTCAAATTTCGCGAAGACTGACTGGACTGACGCAGCGGCTGAGTGACTTCTTCCGTGACATCTTTAAACACGAGTTTGGCATAAAATCACGTTTTGTATAAGTATATAAGTAAGTTTTCCAGCTTTAAACTCAAAGTGACTAATGATTCGGATACCTGTATGGTATGGTTGTCGTGACAAATAATATATTTCACTTATCTGGCTATTTGTATTTTTAATATATATATATAAGAGATTTCCACCTATGTACTGACTCATATCGATATCTCTGGAACCATAAGGCCTAGAGACTTGAAATTTGGTAGGAATATTATTTTTGCCGAGTAGAGGTCATCTAAGAACGGATTTTATGAAATTCCACCCACAAGTAGGGTTGCGGGGGCGTTAATTAATTAAAAAATCACATTTTGTACTGAAACATCACGATATCTCTGGAACCATAAGGCCTAGAGACTTGGAATTTGGTAGTAATATTTCTTTTGGCGAGTACAGGTCAGCTGAGAACGGATTTCACGAAATTCCACCCACAAGTAGGGTTGCGGGGGCGTTAATTAAAAAAAACATATTTTATACTGACTCATCACGATATCTCTGGAACCATAAGGCCTAGAGACTTGAAATCTGTTAGAAATATTCCGTTTGCCGAGTAGAGGTCAGCTAAGAACGGATTTTATGAAATTCCACCCGCAAGGGGTGTTTGGGGGGGCGTTAATTAAAAAAATCACATTTTGTACTGAAACATCACGATATCTCTGGAACCGTAATGCCTAGAGACTTGGAATTTGGTAGGAATATTTCTTTTGCCGAGTAGAGGTCAACTAAGAACGGATTTTACGAAATTCCACCCGCAAGAGGGGTTGCGGGGCCTTAATTAAAAAAAACACATTTTCAAACTATAGCTCTTATATTTTGATATATTATATGGTTTGGATTCACGATTAGAGCTGGTAGGTGGCACTGTCTTACCAGGTCGTCACTCCATCTAGTGGGGGGACGCCCTACACTTCGCTTGCCGGTACGAGGCTGCCACTCGAGAACCTTTCTTCCCCATCGGTTGTCGATTCTTCGAGCTATATGGCCGGCCCATTGCCACTTCAGCATACTAATTCTTTGGGCTATGTCGGTTACTCTTGTTCTACTGCGGATATCCTCGTTTTTAAGTCTATTACGCAGAGAAACGCCGAGCATAGCCCTCTCCATAGCTCGCTGAGCGACTTTGAGCTTCCTCATACGTCCAGCAGTGAAGGACCACGTCTCACTTCCATAGGTCATCACTGGCAATACAGTCTGGTTTTCAAGTTTTGAGGTATACCTAATAAAATAATAGGAATAAAGGATATTTTTGCATAAATAATTAATCATCATTGGTCGCGGGACATTCACATTTATCCTATTATATTATTCTAAATATCTTTATATTGTATATTATATAATTCTAATGTCCGTGTGTAGACTGAACTCCTCCTAAACGGCTGGACCGATTTTGATGAGATTTTGTGTGTGTATGTGATAGTGAAGGGTTTAGATTCACAATTGGACCCGATAGGTGGCGCTGTTGTCAAGACATAGAAATCACCCGTGCGAAGCCGGGGCGGACCGCTGGTTAAAATATAAACTACATTTTACCGGCTATCGGTGCAACCGATTACAGTTGGTTGAACTAAAGTATAATTTCATTTATTCATGGCTGAAATTAAACATTAAATAAAAAGTAAAAACCGATTACAAAGAACTAAAAATAATAAATTTACTTTAATTTCGGTACTAAAACATAGTGTATCGAAGAATTAAAGTCCTGATTTAAGAAGCTCTAAGCTTGAAATTGTTTTTTTAAAGTTTAATTTCTTGACCTTTTAGAGTGGACTAAGGAAATCACATGCTCAACGTAACAACAATAATGTCGAATAAAACGTTTACGGATTTTATCGCATTGAATTTACTTATTTTAATTCCCGACGTTTCGGGTGCTTCATGGCAACCCATGGTCACGGGGGGACTGAGATGTTTGACATTCCGATGTCATAGTTAGCCCGGCTACCTTCAGTTTTTGAATATTAATTTTTGGTTCGATCTACGCAGAATGAGCTTACAGTATCTTAAAGTCTTGCAGTGGTATGCTTGGGTTTGGATTTAATTTTGTTAATTATAGGATCCCAAGCAGATGGCAGCACCCATCCATCTTCTCTGTTGAAATTAGGATGTTTTTAATTTCAATAGCCTCGCGTATCATCCTTGGTAGGAATCTTTGTTCTTTTGCGAGGATTTGTGTTCTATCAAATCTGATGTAACTGTGGGGGCGATCTTGAACATGTTCACAGACTACATACTTTTCAGAGCGTCGGTGCCTCACGTCAGCTATATGTTCTTTCGCGCGGGTTTTAATATATCTTTTTGTTTCTCCTATGTAAGAGAGACCATATTCGCTGTCAAGCTTGTACACTCCTGCATCTTGTAGAGGGATATTACACTTGACGGATGGTAAAAATTGACTAATCTTCTTCGGCGGCTTGAAGTATGTTTTAATGGAAGCTCGCTTCAAGATGTAGCCAATCTTGTCTGTGACCCCTCTGACATAGGGTAGTACAGCAGGCACACGATCGACTGTGGCCGGCTTCACTCGGTCACTGTGACGTAGGCACGGGACGAGCTTGTTGTCTTGCAATACTGGCTCGACGTGCTGAAGCTCGGCGGCCAGATGTTTTCTATCACAGATCTTTCGTGCTCTCTGAAACAAAGATTCACCATTAAAATATCGATTGGTATGGGTCTTTTACGTATGTCCCCCCCAAACATGGGTTACTGTAAAGCACCCGAAACGTCGGGAATTAATATAAGTAAATTAAACGCGATAAAATCCGTAAACATAGTTTATTCAATGTGTAGTGTTCGCGTAAATATAAGAAATCAACAATAATATCGTCTAAAGAGTTACCTACATTAAAAATTTCTTCCATATTTTTCTATTCTTATTGGTGGAAGTTAAACTTCAAATTATATGGGACTCCTGAAGTACCTATTTAATAAAAAATAACACCTATACATTCAACAAACGTTAAAAAAAAAACAATATTATTTTTTCATAATATTATTATCTTATATCTTACATTTATTATCATTTAAATCACACGAACTGTTACCGAATTTATATTAATTATATTCAGCCTTTTGTACTATAGCTAATTCAATTTTAGGGTAAAATACTCGTACATTAGTCGGTAACTATTTCTTGTTACATTAAGATGCTTGAGTTTATTTAGAGAGCGCCTCGTGATAATCATAACCATAGACGGTTTATGTCTATTCATTTGGCATTTTAGAATAGATGTTGATTATATTAACATAAAGGCACGTGCCCCATTATAATGGACTATTTTCGCTTTGCAAGAAATTAACTTGTGTATTTAAGATCCTAACCTGTGTAATGGATTAGCCTATTGTTTATTCTATTCTATTTATCTAATAAAAAAAAACTTAAACACATAAATTGTACAACAACAAACAAGTTACACTCATTGTATACCTATATAACTTGTACTTTACAATTTAATTCTTCAAAAAAATACTTTATATTATAATTTTTTTAGTTCCAAAGGTCTCTTTGTACTTCTAAATGCAAGAATATGTTCTAAGAGTATGTAGAATAAATGTAAATAACAAAGAACATTTCTTGTGGTTATAAGAATTATAAAAGAAGCATAAATTTTTGTTTACAAGTCTTAAAAGCAAAGTGCAAAGGAAAGAAAAAAGGAAACTGCTCCTCTTCTAAATTTAATATTTCGTTTCGTAATATTTCATTTAAGCAAGATTAGCCGAGCATAACTTAAAGCAGCGTGTTGAGATTCTTAACAGAGCTAATGCTTTTCGGTATCAGCAAATTACAAATCACGTCAGATTTGCTTGAATAATTGATTTTTTCATTATTCTACACTTTCGTTCTACCTACAGGGAATAATTGGATTGTTGCTTGAAATAAGTAAGTTTTCATGAGATTGGCTAGGAAGCCGCCCTATACTTCGCTTACCAGTACGAGGCTACCATTACTTTATACGCCATTACTACCTTTTTAGGGTTCCATACCCGAAGGGTAACCAACGGGATCCTATTACTAAGCCTCCGCTGTCCGTCCGTCCGTCCGTCCGTCCGTCCGTCTGTCTGTCCGCGAGCTGTATCTCATGATCCGTAATAGGTAGACAGTTGAAATTTTCACAGAATGTGTATTTCTGTTGCCGCTATAATAACAAATAATAAAAATAAATTTAAAATAAAAGGGAATTCCCCTACTAGAAACGTGTTTTTACCTACATAGTATTAAATCTTGTACGATGGTACGGAACCCTTCATGCGCGAGTCTGACTCGAACTTGGCTGGTTTTCACCCATCGGTTGTTGTTCTTAGAGCTATGTGTCCGGCTTATTTCCACTTTCGGGTTATGTTGGTTGCTTCGGTTCATTAGCGGATATCCTCATCGCGAAGTCTATCACGCAAAGAAACTCCAGACCTAGCCCTCTCCATAGTTCGCTGAGCGACCTTGAGTATCCTCATACGGTCAGCAGAAAAAAAAAACTAGTTTCAAATCCATACGTTATAATAGATGAAGTAACGACCTGGTAAGAGATGCTGGCATCGATGGATGCAGTTAGCTCAGAACCTTGCTTTGTGTTATTAAATTGATGACATCCCCGATAACAATCTAGTGTTTAAAATAACGTAATGTTATTTTACTAAAGACCTAAACATTGAATAAAACTAATTTTACGGATTTATTTACATAGTATTATTGTGTAGTGACGGTGTAAGAATATCCAACTCACCATATCATCCCAGGGATCAGAGGCGACATAAACTGAAACAGGAGATGAGAAGACTCGAAAACGTCATCGTCATCATCATCATCATTACAGCCCATCACAAGTCCACTGATGAACATAGGCCTCCCCAAGGAATGCCACAAAACAAGATTGTTCAACCAGTGCGTGTTGTCAGTGATGACCTATGGATCTGATACGTGGTCCTTCACTGCTGGCCGTATGAGGAAGCTCAAGGTTGCTCAGTGAACTATGGAGAGGACTATGCTCGGGGTTTCTCTGCGGAAACGTCAAGAATTAAATAAATATATAAAAAAGTTAATAAACTTTTGTGTAAAGAAATAACATTTACCCGTTTTCTTTGTTACAGAGTTTCTCCTGTGCCTTCGAAATCAAGATTAAAAACTTTATGAATCAATTTCAATTCCTCAAAGTTTAAGTGAAGTGTCTAAATTATTTAAAGTTTAAAATTTTAAAGTCTTCGAAGAAATTAGTTCCAATGTAGAGGTAAGAAAGTTATCGTTATATGTTCTTCACAATCTGCCTTTCTGCAGCTTAATCAAATATGTTATATTCCGTCTTACTTTAACACCTCGATATATGTAAACGTTCAAATGGGACAAAACTATATTCAGCTACATTTTTTATATTTTAATCGAAAGAAAACTATTGTTTCATGAAAATTTCGCTACTCCGCAGTGGAGCAGTGTGGTGAATCATTTATTTTTTAAACATTGGAGTGACTAACGAGCTTCTTGTCCACCTGATGTTGAGTGGAAAAAAAAACGCTATTAGAGACTAAAATTGAAACAAGAATGGTTGCACTGGTGGCGAGATGGATTCCTAGGCAGAAAAGCAGCATTAAAACCTAGTGGTAACCAGCTCAAAAGTAAAAAATATATCGGACTGTAGGACCTAGGAGTAGGATGTATAATGTTTATGTGCTGTTGCCTATTATCCTCTACCTTCTACTTTCCTCCACTTTCACCATTTTATGTACAAATATAAATATATTTTTTTGAAATTTTCCCCGTTTTATCTCTTGTAACACTAGTAATACTCAATATTACCTAGAAATAGTTAACATTAATTTGTATTTGGGTGTCGGTGTAAGAGAACTCATTACCCAATTCCATCCCGTGGGTGTCATAAGAGGCGACTGTGATATACTAGAAAGATCTTATGGGTTTCTATAGATGGAGGTTTAACCATCTTGTTGATTTTGTAGTATGAAATTGAAAAAATTTAAAAATATTAACTGCTATGCTAGTATTATCTTTACTTTTTTGAATAATTGGCTTTTATTTAATAACTTTAATAGTTCATTTCCAACTTTAAAGTGAGCAGCAGAATGGTTGCTATAGAATTCTTGACGCGAACAAAAGTGTATTGTTAACAGCATAATCGCACGGCAGAGATAGACCGTGGCGATAAATGTATAGAGACTGGCCTAGTTTACACCACTGCGGTTCCTGAAACGTCGCGCGTTGAATTGTGGAGCTTTCTTGACTAAATGAATGTGTTTCATTCGCAGAAGACGCCTGTTTTCACTATAATATGTTAATAAATTATTTGTAAGGGGATCAGCGATATACAGGCCGAACGTAAACGTTCTAATGAGCAATTAACATAAAATATACTGCAATGTATCACAAAGATGATTTATTTACTAAAATATGTAAAAAATATTTTAAATATTTTATTAAATTAAATTACTTCAGTATGCATTAAAACTAAATGGTATAAGCGTCAATCTTGCCAGGTTACCGTAACATTCAATTAAAAATAAGGTAATAGAACTCCGTTTCTGTTTAAGATTCCGTCTGAGTAGATCGTTAACTACGAGGTAGATGTCCTTTCTCACTTAATTACGTTGCTAAAAAAAAAAATTTACTGTATTCCGGTTGGAAAGTATTGAAGAAGTATTTTAATTATTGTGAGTACATAACCTTAATTCCATGAGAGGTGACAACACGCGTGTATCCTTCTTATTATTTGAAGTTGGATGCAGCTATCCTAGGGCTATACCAGGTGGAAACTTTGTGAAACATAACTTAATATTTACAACTAAAAAAGAGAGATGTCTTTTATAGATTAAAACCTATAAAATTCCCATGACAAATGCTAACTTGATATTGTATGTCATAAGCAACTACAATTTGGATGGTTAATAGTAAAAACTAAGATAATAACATGTCCCAGATATCAATCATATAACCAGACCAGCTGTTATCGTACTGTTAGGAACGAGGGTAAAAAGATAAAAGAAAATACCAAGAAATGAGGGTAGAACTGCAATCTCCCACCCGTTCTAGCAGTATAAAGTATCGCGCAGGCGACTAAGAGGGATCAGTTGGTAATTCTACGAGTCTCACTGTCGTTACTATGCTCATTGGGGTATTCTACTAGCGTAGGAAAGTAAGCTCGTGTTGTTAACATGCTTCCCTGTGTTACATTGCGATGAGTAGTGTTCTGTTGGTTTGCATACTTTGGTGTTATCATGTAATTGGGTCCTTCACGTTACACCGATGTGTGATTGTGACGGGGACATGTTACGGTTGGGTGCAGTGCGCTGTTTTGTTGCTGGTAATGATCGGTTGAGTAAGCAGAAGAGTAAGTTGAGCATCCGATCTCACACCTGTGTTTTTTTTTGGCGATTGGCCTCCAGAATGGTTTTTGATATTAAGAAGGGTTCGTTACCGAGAAATATTCTTTTATTTTAATAATTTTGAGGATAGCTTCCAACATTAGAAGTGGGATTAAAGCTTTTTCTTGTATCTCTACATTTTAATTTCTAACATTAGAAGTGGTATAAAGTCCCTGTTATCGCTCACATATAATCTTCGAATAGTGTGAGGGTAATATTACGTTGGTGAAAGACTATGATGCGCCTCGCGTCACAAAGGCATCACCTTTGTTATTATATCAAACTTCGTAATTAAATTTGCTGTCCTATTTACGACATTGACGTATCATTAAAGTGTAGAGTAAAAGTTTAAAGTAAAATGTTTTAAGCCAAAACTTAAATCTTTTTGTTTGGTTTGTATTAAGAGTACCCGCAAGTACTTTCATTATTTCTTAACGTACGCAAATAGCTAATAGCTACATATAAATAAATAAAATTGAAGTGTCTGTTTGTAATGTCAAAATAACAGTTTTTTACTAAATGTATATGAAATTATATATTTTAAACTTTATTAAACAAAGTTTGTATAAAAAGGGTTATTATAATATTAAGGAATTTATGGATGATAATAACTCCTAGGAATGAGGTGTTCGCTACCAAGCTATTTCTAATTTGTTTTGTGTGGTTAAATGTGTAACATACATGATTGTAAGCTGTTATTTAAAAAAAAGTCCCGCTGGGTTTCTTGCTGGTTCTTCCCAAGACAGAGGTTTTTTTTCGAACCAGTGTTAATTAAGCAAAAGAGTGACTTTCAATAAGTATTATTTATAATCTATATTAAATAAAAAAGTTTCTGTTTCTGTTCTATACGGTACTTAAAGTTAAATGTTAAAGTTACAGTCTATATACGTCACACTGCAGGGCACAGGCCTCCTCTCATTTCTGAGAGGGTAATGAGGAAATGTCCGCCGCGCTGCTCCAATGCGTGTTGGCGAACTTCACATGTCTTAGATTTTTTTTTCATATTTCTCAGCACGTGGTATATCAGCACTTAAAATTGCAATTAACAAATTCATTGGTGCCGGCGGGGATTGAACCTGGGTTGCCCACGTACTGTGAAATTTACAGCGAGCGCTAACCATCTGAGCTACCACGGCTCATTTACGGTACTTATTATAAGAAAATAATATTTAAAATTTTTGTCTGTCTCTGTCTGTTTGTTCCGGCTAATCTTCGAAACGGCTGGACCGATTTTGAAGGGACTTTCACTGGCAAATAGCTGATGTTATAAGAAGTAACTTAGGCTATTACTTTATTTGAGTAAAAGTATTAGGGTTTCGCGCAAATAATTAAAACCCATGAAATCCAATCGTAATAAATTCCACGCGGGCGAAGTTCCGGGGAACAGCTAGTAGTTAATAACTGTTGAAAGAAATGTTGAAGGTACCAGATAAGTTATGGTTTTGCATTCGGTGGAAATTTAACTTGCTCTAGTTTTGTTATAATTTGATAGTTCATTCGAAATATGATTTGCATGGGCTACATTTTAAAGTTCGAAATGTTTAGCGATGTACCGAAAACTAAATGTTTAACTTGAACGTGCTATGAATTGAAAAAATAAGTAGTCTTTTGTATTCTGATGTGTTGAGAAGTGTTACAGTTTACTCCGAATATTATGTGGTTGACAAAATTGGGGTTTGATGTCGAGAGGTGCGGCCGAGCGCCGGAGGAGAGCAACCGACTCACCGACTGTGTTTTTGTGCTCGTGAACAAATCGTCGCTATCTACGGGAAAGCTAGAAACGGGCCCCTTTCGTAGGGTTTTGAACTTATGGTCTTGTGCGTGCTGCCACGCCATCGCTACAGCCTGCAATTTCTCGGTGGATATTACTGCAAGACAACTCAAACGGCCGCCGAACACATTGCTTGCGACACCGTACGCTTGCTCGGCTTTCGTTGCTAGTGGTGAGCCATGTCACGCGGATATCTATCCGACCGAGGCGAATTAATGACGGTTGCAATTTGTGTGATGCCGTTTTTACTATGTGTGATATTTCATACAGTTGCTTTTTTATTTGCAATGCGTGTAGTGGCGTACGCCTCTGCATTCAGTTGCATTTTGCAATGCGTAGATTTTGCGCAGTTGCCTTCCTTTTGCAATATGTGGTTGGATCTGCCTCTCCACATAGTTGCCGTTTTTGCGATGTGTGCAATGGTTTGTGAGTGCGCCATATCACATAGTTGCCGTTACTTAAGAGAATGTGTGGTGAACTTTGGAAGTCCGGAATTTTATGGTTTGCAATACATTTATCTTCATTTCTTTTAAGTTTTAATTTTGCAAAACATATTATTTATTTGTTTCATGCACCAGGAATTTTTACATCTAATCCAAACTTAAATTACTTTAAGTTTGGAATAGTTGGATAAGTGTTGGATGTCCTTGAGTGGCACGCTTGTGCATCTGACGTAGTTGTTTCCATGTCTTTTGCTTTTACTGTGGTGTACTTTAAATTTTACATTAGAACAACTTAGAGTAAAACCCAATATGAAAAAGGTTTCAGGTACTAGTTAACGCTAACTTTGTGCCTATGTCAACAGCCACTGGAAGGTATGCAAACTTGGTGCATATGCCTACAGTTTTGAAGTCTGGACAGCTCGCTGGCGTGGGTGCGGCGCAGCAGCTCGCTGGCATGGTGCGACGCAAGCGCGTTGACTATTGAGCTAGGTGTAAGTGCTAGTCGCTGTGGTACTAGTCACTCAGGCGTTTTTTGCTAGTCTTTTGTCGCTATACCTTGGTGTTTAGTCCATCGACTATTGGACTGGGTGTAAATGCTAGTTGCTGTGGTACTAGTCACTCAGGCGTCCGTCGCTTGGCGTTTGTTGCTACACTTTCGTGTTTAGTCCATCGACTATTGGACTGGGTGTAAGTGCTAGTCGCTATGGTACTAGTTACTCGGGCGTTCGACGCTTGGTGTTTGTTGCTACACCTTGGGGCTCACATGTATGAATATGATCTGCACTTTGGGGGGCTCACACGTATAAATACGGTCTGCGTGTTGGGCAGGCTTGGCCTACGAATACGGTCCGCGTCAAGCATGTTACTGATAATACGCGCGACGGCTCGCTGGCGTGAGTGGAGTGCGACGGCTCGCTGGCGCGAACGCAGCGGAACCGCTCTCTGGAGTGCGTTTAGCTAGTTGGCCTGTTTCTTCAGTGTATAGTACGATCTGAGCCGTATGCGCAGTGTTCCTCAGAAAAGATTGTGTTATCTGTGACGTGTGTTAAACTCTATTAGCAAAAGGTTTTATACTAAAATCTGACTTGGACGATATTTTCAATTCTGTAAAAGCTTAGTCTGTATGAAATGTATTCGAGAGCTCACTCATTGTGTGCTGTTGAAAAAAATTTGGAATGGTTTGAAAACAAGAGTTTATCATTTCATGGTCAAAAGGGGCCGAGACGGGAAAGTTACATTAAGCCAGTAACGTTACGTTACCTCCAGAATGTTTTCTGATAGTAAGGAGGGTTTGTTACCGAGTAATATTCTTTTATTTAAATAATTTTGAGGAAAGTTTTTAACATCAGAAGTGGGATTAAAGCTTTTTCTTGATTCTCTACATTTTAATTTCTAAGAATACAATACACTTATCTAGATTAACTTGGAGGTAAAAGATTATCCAAATACGAAATATAAAAGATATAGGTAAATAGATTTATACAATTGTTCGCTTAAAGTATTAAGATATGACCGGAAATTATTCTTACAATTAAAAATATATTATTAAAATGTTATCACCGTATTTATAATCGGTATAGTCATCATATCGAATCGCCTAAAAGATAAGATGCTGACTCTTAATCAACTTTTTTTTTTACTTGCCTTGCACTGGATTGAATGGAAAAAAATTACTATCACACTATCACTACTGCCGCTTATACCAAGTCCTGATATAGGCCTCTCCCATAGATTGCCAAAATGTACGGACCTAGGCCACCTACATTCATCGACTACTTGCCTGTTTCATCAGGTCGTTACTCCATCTAGAGTGGCACCCAACACCACGCTTTCCAATACGAGGCTGCCGGTCGAGAACATTTCTTCTCCATCGATTGACAATCCTTCTAGCTATATGAACGCAATGGTTCGGCCATATTGCTAGAATCGCTTCAGCTTACTGTGCTGTGCTTTGTCAGTTCCTCTTGTTTTTCTGAGGATATTTTCATTGCGAATTTACCCCGCTGGTAAATTCCGAGCATAGCCCTTTCCATCGCACGCTAAGTGACTTTGTGCTTCATCATACGGCCAGCAGTGAATAGGGTATTACACCCATTTTCAAATAGTATTTTAAATTAAATTTAAATTAAATTAAAATAGTATTTTAAATTAAGTTTAAATGAACCACTATAATTTTAATATATATTTTTATATAACCGAATAGTGCCATAAAAATTACTTTTAATTTTAATTTATTGTTTTAAATTATCGCGCAAAAACGCTAGCCGCCATGCTGTTAAGGTCATGACGTCACTGTCCTAGGACTTTGCCGATTTTACAAAGGAATGAGATATTTTTGTATGTTTAATAATGAGTTATCATCTTTATCATTGGAGTGTTGTGATTGAATGCAAAAATACGAGCATAAGAACGCGGGGAAGTTTTGGATTCAAATGCCAAGTGATTTAAATATGAGAAATTCTTGGTTAAAACTGGCAAGAAGATACCCGAATACATTGTCTTCAAAAACTAGACTATTCTTCTGTGAAGATCCTTTTGATGTAAGTATGACTTATATTTAACTATCGTTTATACAAAACAAAACATCAAGAGGTGATGTTTTGTTTTGTATAAATGTATAATTGTAAATATATTACATAATTTTATTTGTATAATGTTAAAAGTCAAATTATGTAATAGATTATGTTATCTTAGATATTATAACTAATGATTGCTAATGATTGTAGTCATAGATAAACATAACTATGTATTATATACACTCTGACCTGGTATTGTGTTATTGTATAAACAAAAGTTGGTAATAGGTGCTTACATTGATATTTTAACATTCCTCAACTCAGCAGAACAAAAATCGGGATTGCATGCAAAAAATTTTGCAGCCGTCGATGTATTTATCCTTGGTAGATTAGTACTTTCTGCTTTTACGTATCCGTCTTCCATGATGCCATTTCAATAAAATACAGAATAAAAGTTAACAATTATTGTGATGATTACTTGAAAACTTTCCGAAATAACACACAGCACATTAGCTAGTTTACTTAACCAGTGACCTCATGACGTATTTTAATATGGCGGACGATTTGGAGATTTGAGGCACAAAAAAAAATCTTAAAATTGAACTATAAAATTTATAAAGCCTTTTTATGAAAATATTGCGCGATTACCTTTTACAAAACCTGTCGTAAATATATATTTTTTGATTTTTTTACATGGTGTAAAATACCCTATTCTGTTACATCAGTATTGTAGTACATACATAGCATGCAAAAACTATACATATAAGTAAAATCCTCCAAAAGGTTCAAAACACAGTCGTATTGTTACCTCTAAGGGCTAAAATGAAATACTATAATAAATAAGATAGTACCTTCTCCTTTTTATTCGGTTAAAAACTTTGATTTGCTAAAAAAATATTTTTATTTAAGCATAATATAATATTTAAAGAAAAGCAATTCCGAATTAATTACCGGAAATACCAGATTCCCCGAAATCGTATTGGAGTAGGACGATGAAAACGAACAATAACTAACCGACGTTGTGATTGACTGATATAATGTATGAGAAGATAGAATCCGTTGCTCGGCTCTCAGCTGGATACTGATTTATTTTCGTATCAATCAAACATATGCAACTATTTTTGAAATCAAAACAAGCGCATAGTTGACATTCAGGGCAAAATATATTAAAAAGTAAAATAACTGTGAAAATCTTAGTTTTAATTTTTTAAATTGTTGATCATTATAAAAATTTCTTTTATTTATGTAAGTAAAAACTTAAGAAAGAAATTTAGAAACTGCAACTTAGAATTCTAATTTATATTAAATTATCATTTAGCATACCCTTTACAAAGAGTTTACATATTTTTTGAAAATATAAATTTCGCGTATCCTCGAATTGAGAATACTTACTAAATGTACTCCAAATAGTGCCACCGCCGTGTAGTGGCGGCGAAAAGGATCCAATACCTCATATCAACCCGAGGGTGCTGTAAGAGGTGAGAGAGAGAAATTAAACAGTAGATGGGAAACAGCATCTTCAATCAAAATAATTTTTTTTATAGGAGAGGGGGTAAACGAGCAAACGGCTCACCTGATGAATAGAATGGAATAGAATAGAATAGAATAATTTTTATTCAATATAGATTACAGTACATGACACTTAGTGAAAGTCATTTTTTCACTTTTACCACTGGTTCGAAAAAAAGCCTCTGTCCTAGGAAGAACCAGCAAGAAACCCAGCGGCACTTTTTTTTAAAAAGCACAATTTACAATATAATATTTTATACAATTGTTATAAAAACACTTAGAAACAGCATGGTAGCAATCACCTCATTCCCAGGGGTTATGGGAACGAAATTCCTTATCGCACGGTACGAATTTGGCGGATGGGGGCTAGGCGAGAAAAAGTGTAAGATTTTTCCGTCACGACCCCCTTTCCATAGTGCGAGCGAAATGGAATAATATCCATCTCCCTCGCACTTTTCTTATCTTACCATGAAAGAAATATTATTTTAAATGACTCTTCATTTTAATAGACGCTAGTACATACATAATTCATTTATTTGTATTTGTTGATCAATAATATAATACGTTTATCAATAATAATATACTACGAAAGGAACTTCGTTCCAACCGAGTGTTCCACGACACTCACGCATGTTTTATCAGGCATGTACTCTTTAGTAGTATAATAACCCTTACTAGACAATTTTTGCTTAATAAATTATTTAAACCTTTTGATAGATAAGGTCTGCATATTTTCTGGGACTTTGTTGTAAAAGCGTTCTTGGGGCAATATGAAGAAATAACTGACTCTTTGGAGTCGAGTAACTGGTATAACTAACTTGTGCTTGTTCGTAGTGTTTACAGAATGTACATCACTATTTTTAATAAAACTATATTTGTTTTTGTGTACATACATTAAATTCTCATAAATATATTGAGAGACCAAAGTTAATATATGTTTTTTTTTCTCTAAGGGATTCCTTCGGACCTTGGTTATAAATTGCTCTTATGGATCTCTTTTGCAAAACAAAGATAGTTTCAAAGGTAGTCGCATTACCCTATAGCAAGAATCCATATGACATTATGCTATGGAAATAACTAAAATAAACTAATCTAGCTATTTCAACACATGTAAGGCATCTAATCTTTTTTACAGCATATGCTGCAGAACTAAGTTTGCTAGCTAATTTAGATATATGAGGGCCCCATTGAAGCTTCGCGTCAACTGTAATACCGAGAAAAACAGTGGATTCAACAAGGTCCAGCTCCCCCCATTTAAAAGCACACTGGTATTCACCTGTTTAACATTAGGTGTAGTGAATTTAATATATTTCGTTTTATTACCGTTCAAAAGCAAATTATTGACGTTAAACTAGTGTACTGCTTTTGATATAGCATTATTCACTTCGTCATATTTCAATAATTGCCTTTTAGTCGGAAAATCAACGAAGTATCATCAGCAAATATACTATATCATGGTTATTCCCTACCAAGTAAGGTAAGTCATCAATATAAACTAAGAACAGAAAGGGAGCAAGAACTAAGCCCTGAGGAACACTACTGATCCGGAAGAACTGCTTCCATTAATAACAACTGGTTGTTATTTACATTGAAAAGCTTAACATTTGATCTAGAATAATTTTTTCAAAAATTTTACTGAGCGTTGGCAGTACAGAAATAGGTCTAAAATTAGTGGGATCCAATGTACTGCCAGATTTAAATAAAGTTATAACTTTACTATGTTTCATGAAATCAGAAAACACCAGATTCGATACTAGCATTGATAATAATAGCCAGTTGGGGTGCGATCGCATCTATTATAGACGCAATAACTTTAACAGAAATCCCCCATAGATCTGCTGTTTTCATAATATCAATAGTTTTGAAATATTTTACAATATCACCTGATAATATTTTATGTAATGCAAATTCTTTTTTACAGACATTTACATTTTGTTTGAGTAATGACTCGGTGACAGCAGGGGAGGAATTTGTAGTCAAGATCGGAATGTCGGTAAAATATTGTTCAAAAGCCGTCTTGATCTGATTTCGTTAAATTATTGTTAAAATTCATTTGAAAGTTTGAGTTGTGTAGTTTCATCTTGCCAGTTTCACTATTGATTATACTCCCAAGTAATTTTAATTTTATTAGAGGCATTTTTTACATATTCACCAAATGAAACACTATGATTATATAATCTTTCATTGTAAAGGTCATATAACTTTTGTCTACTCCTATGGATTCCTACTGTTGCCCACTCATTAAAAGATTTGCGACTGTTTAAAGAATGTTTTAGAAGTAGATATTTTATTAAATTCAAGACTTATTAGTTTAAATAATGACCCATATAAATAGTTATATATGGAATAGTTTTTATGTGGAAGAAATGGCAGCTTTTTCACTATACTACTTCTAAATCTCTCTAAGCGATGTTAATTTATTGGAACAAGCACAACTTTCTCAACTTTCTGTTTTTTGTGCATGTAAGGTAGCAGTAAAAATGAGCCATGGTAGCTCAGATGGTTAGCGCTCGCTGTAAATATCACGGTACGCGAGCAAACCGGGTTCGATCCTCGCCGGCACCAATGAAATTGTTAATTGCAATTTTAAGTGCTGATTTACCACGTGCTCGGCGGTGAAGGAAAACATCGTGAGGAAACCTGCATGTCTGAGAAATTAAAAAAAATATATTTCGAAGACATGTGAAGTTCGCCAACACGCATTGGGGCAGCGCGGCGGACAATTCCTTGCCCTAAAACCCTCTCAGAAATGAGGGGAGGCCTGTGTTCAGCAGTGGGACGTATATAGGCTGTAACTTTTAAGGAAGCGAGACCAACTGTTCACAGTGATCAGAACTTAAATTTTGAATAATTAATTTCTGTAAGGGCTCAACATCAGTAAAAATAATATCTATATAATTTGCACTAAGCCCTGCAATACGTGTTGGCTCAAAGAACAAATTAACAAGGTTGTATGATTTGAGCAATTCATCATCATCATCATCATCATCATTACAGCCCTTCACAAGTCCACTGCTGAACATAGGCCTCCCCCAAGGAATGCCACAAAGCACGGTCCTGAGCCACCCGCATCCATCGACTTCCTGCATGTCTTACCAGGTCGTCACTCCATCTAGTGGGGGGACGCCCTACACTTCGTCCGCCGGTACGAGGCCGCCACTCGAGAACCTTTTTTCCCCATCGGTTGTCGGTTCTTCGAGCTATGGCCGGCCCATTGCCACTTCAGCTTACTAATCTGTTGGGCTATGTCGGTCACTCTGGTTCTACTGCGGATATCCTCATTTCTAAGTTTATCACGCAGTGAGACCCCGAGCATAGCCCTCTCCATAGCTCGCTGAGCGACCTTGAGCTTCCTCATCCGGCCAGCAGTGAAGGACCACGTCTCAGTTCCGTAGGTCATCACTGGCAACACGCACTGGTTGTACAGCCTCGTTTTCAAGTTTTGAGGTATACCTGACGAGAAGATGTGCCGTAATTTCCCGAACGCTGCCCAGCCGAGTTGAATCCGTCGATTGACCTCTCGGTCGAAGTTGGACTTACCTAGTCGGACTATTTGTCCCAGGTAAACATATTCGTCAACAACTTCGAGCTTAGTGCTCCAACAACTACCGGCATAGGTGTGACATGGACATTAAACATGATCTTTGTTTTGTCCATGTTCATCTTAAGACCTATCCGTTGGGAGGCACTATTGAGGTCATTGAGCATAGTGCTTAGGTCCTCCAGCGATTCTGCCATAAGGACTATATCATCGGCAAATCGAAGGTGAGTGATGTACTCGCCATTGATGTTAATGCCGTATCCTTTCCAGTCCAGAAGCTTGAAAACGTCTTCCAATGCAGCGGTGAAGAGTTTCGGGGATATAACGTCACCCTGTCTTACACCTCTCTGCAGTTGGATAGGTTTTGTACTCTGGTTCTGTACTCGGATAGCCATCGTGGCCCTACTGTACAAGCACTTCAGCACTTCGATATACCGACAGTCAACTTGGCACCGCTGAAGGACTGCAGCACCGCCAAATTTCGACGGAATCAAAGGCTTTCTCATAGTCCACATACGCCAGACATAGTGGCAAATTGCTCCTCGGACTTCTGTACAATTTGCCGAAGGGTATGTATGTGGTCTATGGTGCTAAAGCCTTTTCGGAAACCGGCTTGTTCGGGAGGCTGGAAGTCGTCGAGTCTGCGTGCGAGACGATTCGTAATGACTCGAAAACAGCACGTAGACGCGGCTCAGAAGAAATCGGTCTGTAGTTCTTCAAAGAGCGTTGTCGCCTTTCTTAAAGAACAAGATCACCGCACTTCTGCTCCACGCCTCCGGTGTAGTGCCACCATGTAGGACGGAATTAAAGAGCTTCTGAAGGACTTCAAGTACCGGTTTTCCACCCGCTTTCAGAAGCTCCGCTGTAATTCCATCCTCGCCTGGGGACTTGCCGTTTTTAAGGTGCTGGAGAGCCATTCTAATCTCGCTCAGACTGACGTCCGGGATATCATCGGAATAGTGTCGGATAAGACTCGCTCTTGGATCGTTACTCACACTTGCGTGTGGCTCCAACGATGATGTGTACAGTTGCCCATAGAACCTCTCAATCTCACTCAAAATCTCAGGTGTCCCGGAAACGACGCTGCCACACTCGGTCTTCAGCTTTGACAGTTGGCTCTTTCTGGCAGACAGATCTCTGGCAAAGACTTTGGAGCCCTGGTTCCGCTCGATCGCTTCTTCAATACGAGCTGTATTGAAGTTGCGCAAGTCCCGCCGCATGCATTTGGAGATCTGTCTGTTCAGTTGCCTGTATGCTATCAAATCTACTGAAGATTGCAGCTTCATTTCCCGTCTAACAGCCATGAGATTAAGAGTGTGATCGGAGAGTTTTTGTGTTCTTCTGCGGCGGGTCTTACAAAACTTAGCTCCGACCGCATGGACAGTTTCCACGAGCTTGTCATTCATATCGTCCACTGCATTGCAATCTTCTAGGCACTGAAAACGGTTTTGTAACTCGAGCTGAAAGGTTTCGGGACTTTGGATTAGAGCACGAGGGGGACGGAGCGTTGACTTCATTTGACGACACCTCTCCAACAACGTTTAGGTTCAGTGTGCCTCTAACCATTCGGTGATCGCTACCAGTTTTCACCCTCGCGATCACTGAGACATCACTGAACAGTTGGCGTCTAGTCGTCATAATGAAGTCAATCTCATTTTTGTCGAACCGTCGGGGCTCGACCAGGTCCACTTCCTGTGGGGCCGCTTCTGGAAGAAAGAGTTCATCATAAAGTCCCTCTTTCTCCATGAAGTCGGCCAGCTGCTGGCCCTTGGGTTCCGTTGCCCTAATCCGAATTTCCTACTTTCAGCTCACCGTTCTCTCTTGTGCCTAGCTTTGCGTTGAAGTCTCCCATTAACACCGTATAGTGGGTTTTAGAGGAATGCATGGCTCTAGAGATATCCTCATACATTTCCTCCACCTCCTCATCGCGGTGTGCCGAAGTTGGTGCGTAAACCTGTATGACCTTCAGCGAATACCGTTTGGTGATTCTGAGTATAAGGTACGCAACCCTCGTCGACACACTCCCAATTTTACAACGTTGTTAACGAGAGACTTGTGGACGATAAATCCGACACCTCCTTGGGACAGATGGTCGCCCTCCCGGTGATAGAACAAGTTGCCGGATTCGAGGATTACCGTGTCCTCCCCCTCTCTTCGGACCTCGGATAATCCTATAATATTCCAGCGCAACTTGTCTATCTCTTCTTCCAGCTCCAGGATCTTCTCGTCAGTCCTCAGAGTGCGTGCGTTATAAGTTGGCAGGTCGAGTCGTCGTAGGTGGCAACCGAACCTCCACCGGAGATTCTTAGCACCCCCTGCCCCGCCGTTACCATGGTCGCCACCGTAGCCAGGAATAGCGGGGCCGCCGGGGACTGGGGCCGTTTCTTCGTAACTTTCTTCATTGGGGATATTGCCGTAGTTGCCACGCTTGGCGAGCGGGTTGGCAACCGCAGTTTTTATTATTTGCTGTTATCAGAAAGATGCTGCTGCCCATCTTCTGCCTCAGTTTCCCTCTGTCGCCTCTTACGACACCCACGGGAAGATATGGGGTAGTGGGTATTCTAACCCGCCACTACACGGGGCAATTATCTAAAAAAAATCTAAAAAATTTGAGCAATTATCTAAACTTAATACTCATGGAATAAGTTTCAAGGAGCTTGATATTAAAGTCTCCACATACGACGACAGATTTATTCTGTTTATTAAGCTTAAGCAAAACTTCCTCGATTATTTTTTCAAAACAATCATATATAGAATTTGGGGTCTGTAAACACTGACAACAATGAAGTGCTCGAACTTAACACATGCCATTTCTACAGTTCGCTTAACAGAGAGGCTCACAATATCCTTACGTTTTTTACTTATTAATAATTTATTTGCTAATATTAAGGAGCCACCGCGTAAATTGTCGCATTTTCTAATTTAAATTACTTGGAACTGATTCCAAATTCAATGTAAAGTAATTATACTGCTCAATAGAAGCAGAAGTCTGAGTAGCCAAATCCTTAGCTGAGTTAAAATATAAATAATAAGATAGCACATTTGCTATCAGTCTTATACTATACTTGGATAGGTAATAATTATCTCCAGTCAAAATGGTAAGTGACTACCGCCGCCCATGAAGAACTGCAACACCAGGGGAATTGTAGGTGCGTTGCCGGCCTTTTAGAAAGGAGAGGGCTCTTTTTTTGAAGGTCCCTAAGTCGTATCGATCCGGAAAAATCGCCGGTGGTAAACTATTACACAGAGAGTTCGTGCGTAGAAGAAAACTCTTAGTGAAACGTACAATAGTTGACCGCCAAGCATCCAGATGGTGTGGATGGTATCGGGAGTTTTGCCAAGATGTGCGTTCGTGAAATTTGGCGTCTGGGATTAATCCGAACAATTCCTCAGAGCACACAGAGTGAATGCGAAAGAAAATGCAAAGGGATGCAACATTTCTTCGCAGCGCCTGAATCGAGCCGATGGGGAAGGACTCGGTCGTCGACGATTCGAACCGCTCGGTGCTGGACGCGGTCAAGTGGAAGGAGCTGGCACTGGAAAGCACCAGCCCCAGAAATGGGAACAGTATTCCATGTGAGGCCGAACCTGTGGCTTGTAAAGTTGCAGGCGGTGTGCCGGCATGAAATACTGTCTCGCTCTGCAGAGCACGCCAAGCATTTTAGAGGCCAATTTGGCCTTCTCTTCCAAGTGACCACGAAACTGCACGTCATTCGATGTGTCGACGCCGAGGATTTCGATACTGGCGGAGGCAAAAAGGAGAGTGCCTTGAAACTGAGGAGATACGACAAAGGGGTTCTTTTTAGCGGTAAACGCGCTGAAAGGAACCTTGAACTTGTGTATTCTGAGGATTAAACTGGACTAGATTTAGTCGCCCCCAATCCGGTACTTTGTTCAGCAAAGACTCGACTTCAGACACAAGTTTGTTCCGGTACTTGGCGACGTTTTCCCGAGGAATATTGGCACGGCCGGTGTATAGAGCATCACCAGTGCAGTCATCCGCATAGCAATGAATGTTACCGGTTTACAACAAATCATTGATGCATGACAGCGTTGGTAATAGCACGCAGCCTCGTGGAACACCAGCGTTAATAGGCTTGTAATCGGAACATGCACCGTCTACCACGACCTTGATGCTCCGATCTGCAAGAAAGCTGGTGATCCAATTGCACAATTTCTCGGGAAGCCCATAGGAAGGGAGCTTCGAAAGAAGCCCATGCCAAACCCGATCGAAGGCCTTCGCTATGTCCAAACTAACGGCTAATTCCTCCCCCTTGGACTCTACTGCCTCTACCTATCTATGAGTCGGGTAGACCAGAAGATCACCAGCTGATCGACCCCGACGAAAATCGTATTGGCGGGCCCTAATCAGCTGGTGATCCTCAAGGTACTTCATGAGCTGGCAGTTTATACTGGATTGCATTATTTTGGAGAACAAGAAGGTGATGGCAATTGGCCTGTAGTTAGACGAGTCTGAGCGGTTGCCTTTTTTAGGCATCGGGTGGACAAATCCATCTTGCATGATTTCGAGACTACGCCTAGGGAGTAGGAGTACCGGAAAAGACACGTTAGAACCGGTTTCAACTCTGGAGCACACGTCCTTAGCACAATAGGGAGGATTCCGTCAGGTCCACTCGACTGTCCAGGGAGAGGAGTGCTTTGCGAACCGAGCGCTGTGTGAACCGCACATCCAGCATGCAGCACTCACACCGCGGGATGGTCGGCGGTGTGTTCCCCCCGTCATCGACAGTCGAGTTGGACGCAAAGAAAGAGCCTAGCAGATCGGCTTTCTCCTTTGCGAAATGGGCCAGTGAGTCGTCCTTCCTGTGCAGAGATGGAAGAGATGGCTGACAGAAGTTTCCTTGGACAGCCTTGGCGAGAGACCAGAATGCACGGGTTCCCGAAGGAAGACGAACTAGTTTCTCGCCAATTCTGCCTATGTGCTCTGACCTACGTTCTCTTTTTTACGTGGTAGAGCCATGCTGCAGCTATATTAGTAGTATAGTTGTAGCCCGAATTGGTCGGTTTGACCGGGGAACGACCACGCTCTCACAGAATACCAACGTAAAATAGCAACTTAACGCTACTGTATTTTGTATGATGAGTGTAGAGAACCGGATACCTTTTTACTGGAAACGAGGCATTCCATCTTAGTCCTCACGGGTGACAACGTATCTGCATTTTGATTCGTAATCGAGGATAGATGTAGATATCTAGGGGCCGCAGCAACCACTTACCATCAGGTGGACTGTGTGCTCGTTTGTCACCCTTATTCTATAAAAAAAACCTTTCCTTGGCAAGGACTCTTTTGAAGGACCTGGAGGCGGAATTATACTTCTTTTTAAGAGCGCTGGTGTTTACATCCCGGGACGTTGATGCGTCGGCCCAGGCCCCGTAGCACTCCTGTTTATAGCGTGATGCTATTTTACAGGAGCTACTAAACCATGACTGAGATCTGTGGACCTGGTCGAGCCCCGACGGTTCGACAAAAAATGAGATTGACTTCATTATGACGACCAGACGACAACTGTTCAGTGATGTCTCAGTCATCGCGAGGGTGAAAACTGGCAGCGATCACCGAATGGTGAGAGGCACACTGAACCTAAACGTTAAGTTGGAGAGGTCACGTCTAATGAAGTCGACGCTCCGTCCCCCTCGTGCTCTAATCCAAAGTCCCGAAAACTTTCAGCTCGAGTTACAAAATCGTTTTCAGTGCCTAGAAGTTTGCAATGCAGTGGACGATATGAATGACAAGCTTGTGGAAACTGTCCATGCGGTCGGAGCTAAGTTCTGTAAGACCCGTCTCATGGTTGTTAGACGGAAGATGAAGCTGCAGTCTTCAGCAGATTTGACAGCATACAGGCAACTGAACAGACAGATCTCCAAATGCATGCGGCGGGACTTGCGCAACTTCAATACAGCTCGTATTGAAGAAGCGATCGAGCGGAACCAGGGCTCCAAAGTCTTTTCCAGAGATCTGTCTGCCAGAAAGAGCCAACTGTCGAAGCTGAAGACCGATTATGGCAGCATCGTTTCCGGGACACCTGAGATTTTGAGTGAGATTAAAAGGTTCTATGGGCAGCTGTACACGTCATCGTTGGAGCCACGCAAGTGTGGTAACAATCAAGAGCAAGTATTATCCGACACTATTCCGATGATATCCCGGACGTCAGTCTGAGCGAGATTAGAATGGCTCTCCAGCACCTTAAAAACGGCAAGGCCCCAGGCGAGGATGGAATTACAGCGGAACTTCTGAAAGCGGGTGGAAAACCGGTACTTGAAGTCCTTCAGAAGCTTTTTAATTCCGTCCTCCATGGTGGCATTACACGGAGGCGTGGAGCAGAAGTGCGGTAGTCTTGTTCTTCAAGAAAGGCTACAACGCTCTCTTGAAGAACTACAGACCGATTTCCCTTCTGAGCCGCGTCTACGTGCTGTTTTCGAGAGTCATTACGAATCGTCTCGCATGCAGACTCGACGACTTCCAGCCTCCCGAACAAGCCGGTTTCCGAAAAGGCTTTAGCACCATAGACCACATACATACCCTGCGGCAAATTGTACAGAAGACCGACGAGTACAATCTGCCACTTTGCCTGTGTATGTGGACTGTGAAAGCCTTTGATTCCGTCGAAATTTGGGCGGTGCTGCAGTCCCTTCAGCGGTGCCAAGTGGACTGTCGATATATCGAGGTGCTGAAGTGTTTGTACAGTCGGGCTACGATGGCTATCCGAGTACAGAACCAGAGTACGAAACCTATCCAACTGCAGGGAGGTGTAAGACAAGGTGACGTAATATCCCCGAAACTCTTCACCGCTGCATTGGAAGACGTTTTCAAGCTACTGGACTGGAAAGGATACGGTATTAACATCAATGGCGAGTACATCATTCACCTTCGATTTGCCGACGATATAGTCCTTATGGCAGAATCGCTGGAGGACCTAAGCACTATGCTCAATGACCTCAATAGTGTCTCCCAACGGATAGGTCTCAAGATGAACATGGACAAAACAAAAATCATGTTTAATGTCCATGTCACACCTATGCCGGTAGTTGTTGGGAGCACTTAGCTCGAAGTTGTTGACGAATATGTTTACCTGGGACAAATAGTCCGACTAGGTAAGTCCAACTTCAACCGAGAGGTCAATCGACGGATTCAACTCGGCTGGGCAGCGTTCGTAAGATTACGACCCATCTTCTCGTCAGGCATACCTCAAAACCTCAAAAGTAAATTGTACAACCAGTGCGTGTTGCCAGTGGTGACATACGGAACTGAGACGTGGTCCTTCACTGCTGGCCGTATGAGGAAGCTCAAGGTCGCTCAGCGGGCTATGGAGAGGGCTATGCTCGGGGTTTCTCTGCGTGATAAACTTAGAAATGAGGATATCCGCAGTCGAACCAGAGTAACCGACATAGCCCAAAGGATTAGTAAGCTGAAGTGGCAATAGGCCGGCCATATAGCTCGAAGAACCGACAACCTATGGGGAAGAAAGGTTCTCGAGTGGCAGCCTCGTACCGGCAGGCGAAGTGTAGGGCGTCCCCCCACTAGATGGAGTGACGACCTGGTAAGACATGCAGGAAGTCAATGGATGCAGGTGGCTCGGGACAGTGCTTTGTGGCATTCCGTGGGGGAGGCCTATGTTCAGCAGTGGACTTGTGAAGGGCTGTAATGATGATGATGATGATGATGAGATCTGGCTCCGATGGGCACTACAGAGGAAGGGATAAAAAGTTCCATACCCTGGAGTACCACATCAGCGACAGAATTAGCAACAACGTTGGGATCGTCCGGCGAAAAGCAAACCCGCCCCAAGGGTAGGATGCAAAGAAAGACCGCATCTTATCCCAATCGGCCGACCTATAGTGCCAAACACGGCGGCAGCCTGCAGGACGCAACCGCGATTTCAGCGTGAGTGGCACCACACTCCGGACTAGACAATGGTACGATGAGCCAAGAGGGGCGTCGACGGAGACTTGATATCTGTCCGGATGGAGAGGTCAGCAGTAGGTCCAACAGGAAGGTGCATGATCTTCCACATCTGGAATTCGCGTAGGCGAAGTAACCTCCGGCCACCTGCACTCACCAGACGAAACGCGGAAGCAGAGCTTCGACATCACGCCGGTATTCTGTGAGGTCGTGGTACCACCCCGGCTCGAACCGGCCCATACGTGCAACAGCAAAAGCTGCAGCTACCACTGTTAAAATACTTCGGTTGAAAAATTCACCCCTATTAGGCAGTCTATGTCGGAGGCCTATGTTCAGCAGTGGACTTTTGATAGGCTGTAATGATGATGATTATGATAAACTAGTGCCAGTTACTGCTCTCAAAAATGTAAAATATCATCAACTACAACAAATTATTTTTATCGAATACAAAAATGTAGGTGTAGTTACGCAAAGCTTATTCGCAAAAAGCAAACTTTAGGATATTATGTTTATGTAAAGATTCAAACGAAAAAAATTGTTTGTCGACATAAAAAAGCCTCACTCCGCAATCATACATTGTTTGCTACGGAAATATTCTCTGAATATCAAAGGACAGTATTGTTACTACAAGATAATGTGAATATGATATTGAAAAAATATTGTATGCTCTGACAACAGAAAATCACGTCGGATTTAGATATGAAACAAAAATTCGTGATTACCGAAAACAGATGTGCGCATGTACGTACGCGTATCTATCAAGCGGGTCTCAAAAATTGTTTTATTCATTAAAACCCAGGAAAATGTTTAGGTCTATGACGGATTCTAAAACAAATGTTAAAAATATTAATCAGTGATAAAGTACTACTTAAGTTCGACTTTCATCCATTCATTACGACCTATTAAAGTCCACTGTTGAATATAGACCTCCCTACATATTGCCTCAGTTGCCACTCTTGGCAAGCAGGTTGGCAACCGCAGTTTTTTATATTGTAGTTGTTATTAGTAAGACACTGCTCTCCATCTCCGGTTTTTGTTCCCTCTGTTGCTTGTTACGATACCCACGAGAAGATATGAGGTAGTCATTATTCTCACACCGCCACTACACGGTTCAGTTACTTGATAGCAAAGCTAAAAGAAAGATAGACATAAATACGTCACTTTTAGTAAGTTATAGTTCCCAATATAATTCTTCTTTTAAGTTAAACAGCCTCAGGTCTCTGCTGGATATGGATCTCATTGGAAGGAAATAGCTAATTTGCAGCTGGCTGAAGATGGCACTGTACACTAAATTAATATCTCGCACTTTAAGGCTACTATCTCTCTCTCTCTCTCTCTCTCTCTCTCTCTCTCTCTCTCTGGGTATAATATGTTTGTATCACGTGATCTAAAACCCTCTACCTGAAGTAAAATCGATTATTACGACGTTCTCGAAACATTAAAGTTGGTACAAATTACTTTGATAATATCCGCGTAGTTAAATAAAACGATGTGTTTTACCTCGTTTGAAGAGCACCTCCCGCCCTCCATCAATTGCGTGCACTATCCCCGTCACCACTAATCCCAGCACCACTACTCCCAACACCACTACACTAGGCGAAACACGTGTTGTATTATCGACGTTGGTGTGTCTGTCCTATGAGGGTGGGTGGGAGGTGCTCTTCAAGCTAGGTAAGACATAATTTTATTTCATTACGAAAATATAAGCAAAATAATTTGTACCAACTTTAATATAATGGATTTCCGCAAAGTAACGCCTGATGCTATTAATTTGCTCTCGAAACATCCATCGCCCTACTACGTATTTTTTAAATGTTTTGATATTTTTGTTTTTAAAAGTTCTAGTTCATCAGCAAAGGCTGATGTTTATGAAAACTATCCACTGGTGGAAATGGACCAATCTCATAGTCGGGTATATTTTCCATGAAACCCTTGTTTGATAAGCGGTATGACAATCGCAGTACCTGACGCCTCACTTCTTTGAGCCTGCTCTTTATCATCGATTTACATGTGGCATATATGACATTATGCCGCTTCAGTGTCAATTACGTGATTCTACCAATGGCAATCTAAGGCACATTTGCAGCCGGCGTAATCCCACCTTGTATACCAATTTGAGTACTTGGTAGAATTTAAATAATTTATATAATTGAAGTAATTGGTGCCGTGTAATGGTTGCGTGTTGACTTATGGATCTGAGACATGGTCCTTCATTACTGGCCGTATGAGGAAGCTCAAGTTCACTCAGCGGGCTATGGAGAGGGCTATGCTCGGGGTTTCTCTGCGTGATAAATTTAAAAATAAGAATATCCGCAGTTGAACCAGAGTAACTTACATAGCCCCACGGATTTGTAAGCTGAAATAGCTCGAAGAACCGACAACCGATGGGGAACAAAGCTTCTCGAGTGGCAGCCTCGTACCAGTTGGCGAAGTGTAGGGCGACTCCACTAGATGGAGTGACAACCTGATAAGACATGCAGGAAGTCGATGGGTGCAGGTGACTCAGGACCGTGCCTTGTGGCATTTCTTGGGGGAGGCCTATGTTCAGCAGTGGACTTGTGAAGGGCTGTAGTGATGATAAATAGTTGCGTAAGCAAATCCACTGTCCTATATCGTCCCGTATGTACCGTAAGAGACAAAAAAGGGAAATAAAACAGGAAATGCGCAGCAGAATCTTCCTTTTTTATAAAACTAAAGTAATACGAACTTACAGTCTACCTGTGATGGTAAGCGGTTATTGCAGTCCATGGATGTGTCGCAGCCAACTTCAAACAAAGAAACCTATTGATGTGTTGTTACCTCTGAGGACTAAGATGGTATGCCTCACAGCCCGTAATTATACTGGTTCTCTATACCCTTAATACCGTTACATTGCAATGCAAGCAGAAAAATAGGTAAGAGGGTGATACCTACCCAGATGAACTCCTATGCACAAAAGGAGACCCCCCCCCCTTACTCAAATCACACCTCAAAGCAACAAAAAACTCAAACCCACCGGCCAAGCGTGGTAACTATAACAAATATGAAGAATCCCTATAACGCAAATCTATTTGGTAGGCCTATGTTCAGCAGTAGACTTTTGATAGGCAATGAATGAAGGAATGAAAAGTAATTAGTAGATATCGGGGTGGAATTTATTCCTATATGGAGGCAGCTGTCAAGCTTTTATGTTTTATATAAATAAAAATGTAATTGTTTGTTTGTTCAAAATCTTAAACCTCAGAAAGTTGTAAAGAGAGTTGTCACATCGTTGCGCTTGTATAAGCACAGGTACATCTGTTGGACGTAAAAGAAACATGCCGTTTCTTTTCTAGCTTTTTTTCAGACTGAGCGATATCAATGCGTGGCCGTGTACTGCTTTTTCAAAAATTATAATCGTTAACGCGTTTGTTATTGATCGTGTAACTTCTGAACGACTTGACCGATTGAGGTCATATTCACACAATATATTTATTTTGACGAGTTGATGATTCATAGCTATGCTAGTAATCCGATAGCTGCCTAGTTAGTCTTGTGGTCGTAAGCGCAACCGTTGATTATGCAGTATCGGATCAGAGGCCCGGGTAGTGCCAAAATCAGTCATTGACTTTTTCTCAAGAAATTCTTACTTGGAAGTTGGCGGTGTTTTATCCCTGTGCCTCGGAAAGCACGTAATATCGTTGGTCGCGCGCCTGATCTCTCCCGGCCATGTTGTATTGCCGTCCCATCGGACTATGAGATTGAGGGAATAGTGAGTATACCAGTTCTTGCGCGCACACACTTTTACTTTAATCCTGTCCGGCGCAGATGGCTAGTCTCCTATGAGACAGGCAGTCGTGACCAAAATTCTGTCGGAAAGTCTTTAATAGTATCTGATAGTGGCGATGGTATTTTAGACCAAAATTACTCATAATCACAATACATAATATATTATGTTGGTTTAGTGCCTAAAAAGAAAAACGCAAAATCTGTACCCGAAGTATGGCACTGTAATCGAATAATTAGTAAATTTCATACTTACGGGTAGAATCAAATGTCCGAGTGAACTCTGAGTAAAACTCATCGCGCCACCTATTGGAAGAGGCAGAACAACTTCTGACGGGCCAGTTAGTACACTATAAGATATCTAAAAAAAACCTTATTCATAAAATATTATACAAAAGTTGTCCTCACGCTTCTATTGTGAATACGTGAATTTTGCAAAGAGATTTCTGCTTAGAGATTTTTTATGATTTTTACGACGTACACGCTTGCTTAAAAAGATCGAGATCTCTCAGTGAATAGAATATTGAATAGAACCCATTTGACTTACCTTCTAGTCCCATGTGCTTCATTATGTCATATAAATATATTTGCTTTGAATATTAAATAATATGCCGGCGTCACTGTTCTTTCCCAACTTTTTTAGTGTTTTTTTTTTTAAATTTAATGTTTACAAGTAAAAAAAAGTGTGATCATGATGTTCTATACAGTTAATGTCTAATTTAGAATCTGTGTCTTTCCAAATAATAGTCTTAGAACCGATTTTTAATCACGAGAAAAAAGATATTCACAGAATAAAATAACAGTTATATGAATAAAATGGCTCCATTTATTAATTTTTATATTCAGTCAGGTTATAATTTATTTAATGGGTAACTTTTATGCCCGGCCCTCAATTAAATAAGGCAAAACATCTGAAACGGGCTCGATAAATTTCAAGTAAGGTGGTTACCAAACAGCATCAATAACTTTTGACACTTAAAATTATTTTATTTTCAAGTGTTTATATGAATTAATAGAGTAAAACATTTAATTCATTAATTAATTCACAACCTGTTAAAGTTCACTGCTGAACATAGGCCTCCCAATGGATTGCGCCATAAGGGGAATATTTACCACAGTATTTTCTGGTTTGTATAATATATTTCATGTACAGACTTTTTTTACTTAATAAGTTTTATAGTGTCCAACTACTGTGTAACTGTTCACGATTATAGGCTAACGTAGAGATTGAGAGTAGGTAATATTAATCTTTTCGGCGTTATTATCACAAAAACACTACTCATTTGTTTTTTCTTTCCCTAAATTTTGCCTCTTCTTTAATAAGTAGAGCATATTTTACAGTGTCCGCAATACTGCGCAACTGAAAAATCTCATACGGTAAGACCGTATGAGATTTTTCAGTTGCGCAGTATAGCTGTGGACTATCGCTGACTTAACTTATGTATTAACAAGCTTTTTGTCCCGCGGTGTTACCCGCGTCCAAGTTGTAACTTCCAGGTAGTCATGACCTACGCTTATTATAAGATCGCACAATACGAAAAGCTCAAGCTATCACATTGTGAATTTCTCATATTTCGGAATAATAATGATCGCAGATTTGAAGCTAGACTAAGGCCTTTACGCCTTTAAGCCTAGCTGAAACCGCTATATTTTATTTTAATGTAGTGAAAAGAGAGTGAGAGTACTATAAGCGTTTCTTAAATTGACGTAAGTTTTTATCAGTAAGGCCTTATTTGTATAAGCTAAATATTATCTTAATGTAAGAAGGCGAAACATGATCGTCAACCGCATGGTTTTAGTATTAAATATTGTAATTTATTACCCGTTAATCTTTCTCTTCTTCACTCTCTTCTTCTTCTTCTTGGCGGGACATAGAGAACCAACCTTATATTTTATTATATACATATCGAGATCTGTAAATTAACCTATGTTCACAAAATAAACAGATTTGATTTGATTTGATTAGATATTCTTTTAATTTAATTCTTTTTTGGGTTGTTTGGAAGAGATTGCTTTATAGCAATACGACCACTTTTTGTTTTCCCTCAATATTTGTTTATTTTTGGTTAATCGTTCATTGGTGTACAATAAAGAGCTATACATTGTAATTTAAAAAAAATGTTAATTACTTATGCCAAGTAAAGAGAAATATTTGGTAAAACGGGAAATTAGATCATACATTATCTTAATACTTCCTTAATTACCCGTTTGATAGTTAGTACAACATATCTCCTAACCACTTTCAGACGCGGAATGCAACATTAAAAAATTACCTGAAGTTTTTAAGTGCACAGAATAATTTACGGCTAATAATATAATATTAGCTAATAATTTAATAGTGTTGCGCAATATAATTACTTAGTGCGATTTTTATAATATATTTTTTTTAATTCGAAAAAATATTTGTAAAGCGCTATATGCAAGCAATATTGATAATTGCTTAACTTTCGCAATATATTTAACTTTAGGACAGCGTCGTATTTAGTTAGCATTTCATTTCAGCTAAGAAATGGAATAGTTGGAATATTGCCAGATTTCGACAATCACAACAAAAGACATTATTTCTACATTTTATAGAAGGAAGAAATATAGAATTAATATTTGCATTTACTGTTATACTTTACGTTCATTTATTATTATTAGAGTAGAAAATAAAAGAAAATACGATAAAGTTAGGGTAAAACTCTACTCATCTTAGCAATATAAGGTAACGATGCTGCAACTAGATAGGATCTGTCGGTGTGATCATTCTGTCCGTCGTGGTAATGCTTCTAGTACAAGCAAAGTAGGTTGTGTCGCTAAGGCCTGCCCCATGTCACATCGAGATAAGCAGTATTGCTGTTGGTTTACATACTTAATCAATTTTGGTATTATCGTAATTACTTACTTCGATCATGTTACACTAACGTGTGATTATGACCTGGAAGTATTGTAGTATGGTTATATTGTAATCATACTGAATGTATAGTGCGGTACGCTATTTCATTTCTTAGATTCTAAGTTAATGATTAATTGCGTAAGCAAGAATTAAACATACGCTCTCTCACTATTATTATTTTTAATACTTACAAGAAGTAATACAATGATGGATTCTCATACGCTATCACAATACAACACTGTAATTAACTTTTTAAATACAAATATCAAAGCAACTTCAAAATAACAATAAATAAATAAATATATAACAAATAATAAATAAATAATCCTAACAGGGTGCTAATGTTTCAAGTAATATAAATATATTAAATGGTTTCAGCACGAATGGAATGGCTTGACCGAGGAAGTATCACGCTCTCACAGAAATAGCGTAAAATAGCTGCTCAATGCCACTGTATTTCGTATAGTGATTGTAAAGAACCGAAGACTCTTTTTACTAGTAACGAGACATTCCATAACGAGGCATCTTATTCCTCAGTGGTGAAAAGGCCTCTACATTTATATTATTTATCGAGGATAGATGTAGGTGTCTATGGGTCACCACTTAACATCAGGTGGAATATGTGCCCGTTATTCTATAAAAATATGAATAAGAAAACATAAGTCATAATTTAAAAATTATAGCAATGCCGTAATTTGTAGATGAATCAGCGGAGTTGGAAAATTGGATAATATCGTCGGGCGCAGCCAGTTAAGTGCGGGAAAAAGTTGTAAAATAATTCCAAAATCTACGAACCGTGGGTGCTTACAACGAAACGCTTTTTGTTTTATTTAATTCTTCCAGGGATTTCAATTATAATTATTGTCCTGCCCTTAAACACTACCAGTACTATTCCTATTGCTAAACACACTTTTCATGATAATTAATTAACTTTTTATTTTTAACATTTACGAGTGTATAAATATTTGAGTTCTCTTCTACTTCTCCATTAGTTTTTTTGATAATCTAAAAACAATATTATCAAATATATACGCGGTAGAGCCATGCTGCAGCTATATTAGTTGTAGCTCGAATGGGTCGTCTTGACCGGGGTAGGACCACGCTCTCACAGAATACCAGCGTAAAATAGTAGCTTAAGGCTGCTGTGTTTCGTATGGTGAGTATAGAGAACCGGAAATCCTTTTAACTGAAATCTAGGCATTTCATCTTAGTCCTCATGCGTGACAACGCATCTGTATTTCGATTCTTGATCGAGGGTAAAGGATGTAGATGTCTATGGGCCAAAGCACCCACTTACCATCAGGTGGACTGTGTGCTCGTTTGTCATCCTTATTCTATAAAAGGAAAATTAAGAAAATGCTAATTGAAAAAATGAAAATATATAACAGCATAACATTCTTTTATTCCGCACGATACACAACTGTGCGTACGCATTTTACGAGACACAAATTCGCAATGGTCACGCTTGGCAGATACGAGTACAACGTCAGGCACTGAAATGTCATATATGGCCCAGTCACATATTACTTTTGGCATTCATGTACATGCCAATAGTTGTTGGGAACTCTATACTCGAAATTGCTGACGAGTATGTTTATCTGGGACAGATTGTCCAACTAGGTAAGTCCAACTTCGACAAAAAGGTGAAAAGATTTTTTTTGTTCTTAACAAAAATAATTATGCAACAAATAATGCATACCATAGGCTTTTTGAAACATAGGCTGTCTAAGCAATGCCCTTTATTCTTAAAATCCGAATCTCAATACCAAAATACGAATACAAGCGTGTATAATGTTATTCACGTCACAAAGCTAGCAGATAACAAACTGAATCCACTCCAGCATCAGACGGAACTTATTTGCCGTCGGATAACATTAACAGTTTACGTTTGCGTTTGTGTTGTATAAACGCGAGGATTTTCGCTAAGCGCTGCTAGATCATTTTGCTTCATTTTATGTCAAACAAATGACTTCATTGGAAGTTCATGAAATACACGAGATAAGATCCATCGTACAACTTGTACATATATGTATATGTTGTAGAGTTTGCATTTGGAGTTAAGCTGTTGTGTGAAAATATAATATAATATTAGAGATGGGCCGACTAGTCGGGAAAGCCGACTATTCAGCATCTTTTACAGTCGGTGACTAGTCGGCGACTAATCGGCAAAATATGCCGATTATAATCGGTGGTCAGCAAATAAATCAAACCAACATTTATTCCTAATAATTGTTTTTTATTATAATTTTTCATTAATCTGCTGTGATAGCTGTTTTTATGATAATTACCTAGCTACGCTTTATTATATTAATTATTAATCTGTTGCCATATTATAAGGAATTTAAGAGTACATTGGTTTAAGCTTCTTCATTAGACTGATAAAACCACTGTTTTCCACAATAGATAGAGGTTGGTTATCCAAGGCAATCATTTCTCCTATGGCAACACTTATCTCTCTTGATCGGGAGTCCTGAAGCAATCACTGGACCATTATACTGTCTTGAATAGTTTGTTGTATGTATACTTCGCCTCTCGCTGAAGTTGATGGAACTGCCGTCGGTGACAAGGGCTCAGGTTGCGATTGAGAAGGTGAAGACAAATGGACTTCATTCGAACTACTTTTAATAGAACCTGCCAATTGAGGCATCAACTCCTTTTGCTTATATTTTATGTGATTTGTCATACTTGTTGTATTTGCTTTTCTACCTTGACCACCGCGTGAAATGATTCCCTGGCACTGGTTACATTTCACTTTTGTCGGTTCTCCTTCAACATCATCGAAGAATGTCCACACTCGCGATTTCTTTTTCGACATTTTACGACCCCACACACAGTACTTTTATTTATTTCGATTAGGTTACACCGGCAGAGCGAATATACACAAAACGATTAAAACGTAAACAAAACACGTCACAGCTCACAACACAAGTCACAACACGCTCGGCGTGGCCGTACGACGTGCCGAGTGATGAAGACATAGCCGGAATACCTCCGAAAGGCTAGTATTAAAATGATCGGCATTGCCGACTAGTCGGCCGACTGATCGGCAATTTGAAAACTAATTAGTCGGCAAATACCATCTCTATATTATATATATATATACTTTGCAAATATTCTCTCTGAAATTATAAAATCATCAAATTTTTTTATATTATAATAACCCTTTTTATACAATTTTTGTTTAATAAAGATTTTAAGTGTGACGGAAGTCAGCTTTTGTAAATTTTCTGGGATTTAGTTGTAAAAGCGTGTACATCGCCCCAAGAAAGAATTGATGACTTTGTGGAGTCGAGTAACTTGTACTACTAGCTTGTATCTCTTCCTAATATTTACAGAGTGAATATCACTTATTAAAGCTACCTATATTTTGTGTACATATAATTAAATTTTGGTAAATGTTTTGAGAGGCCACAGTTAGTTAATATTAATTTCCTTCATTTCTTGTCTTAGAGGCTTTTAGTTTTTAAATCATATATTATTCTTATGGCCCTTTTCTGCAAAAACAAATATTATAATTTCATTGCTAGTCGCGTGTCCCTATGGCAAAATACCATACGACTTCCTAAACTACTTAGTCAGTTCTTCTTAAAGATTCGTCAAGAAGGTGATCCCATCATCCTAGATTCTGATAAGGAATCCTCGTTGTAACAAATTCCTTCCGCAAGCATAATGCGTCCCGCATACATTCCTACAAAATCATGGACAAAAATTTATGTGCTATTTCGTATGTTTCAGCTATTGCAATAGGGCGTTATTATTGTTGAGCGTTACAAACCTATTTTAAAGATTTTTGTGAGTAAGCCATTAAAGCCATGTTCATGAACGACTCGTGCGAGCGCAGTTGGGTGCTTAGTCGACTTGACATTTTTATATTAACTTATCCATAATAATAATGACGTTATGGCTGAGTATTCGAAAATGAAGTTTTTGCTAAGATCTAACTTAATTGGTAAAATATGGTTACCATCACTCCACTGTCCCCACTTTCCTTTAATAGGTAGGAGGCGGATTAACAAACACAGTACCCGACGCCTTGCACCTTTAACGCGCCTCCCTGTCGTCTTTCTGGATATTTGTTATATTGTATATGCCACCGTGTAGTGGCGGTGTAAGAATATCCACAACCCCATATCGTGCCGTGGATGTAGTAAAAGGTTACTGAAGGAAACAAACCAGGAGATGGGCAGCGGCGTCTTTCTCATGACAACTAAAAAATTAAAAAAACTGCGGGTGGCAAATATTCCCCAATGAGGCAATGGGGAGACCTATTTTGGCAGTGGACTTTGGAGAGGCTATAATGGTAATGGGAATGGAAAATGGTATATGCGCACAATCTATCGGAGATTATAAGATCTTAACACCCCTGGAACGTAACGAAATGATAAATGGATTGTGACTCTTAGGCCCTAGCCACACGACACAACTTGTATTCATATTATTACGTAATGTATAGATATTGATCGTAATACATATTACTAAATAAATTTCAAACATTATAATAAACAATACACATTAATTAAGCTATGAAAATAACAATGTCAACAGTTGTTGACAATGTATTGTTTCCTAGGTGTAGTAGCTCTCAAGTGTTTGTTTGTTGAGATAGTCAAGGCTCCTTGTGTTTGATCAGTTACGATCCACGAGAATTCTAGGGAATACGAGGCATATACAAGAGTCATTGTTGTATTGACATTAATAATTATTTTACTTTTAAACTAAGTTTATTTGAACGTTATATACAATATTTTATTATATACAATATTAAAATCTATAATAAAAATAAAACTAAAATTAGTAATTTAATTATCAAACAGTCCTACTCCACGCGGTATCGTGCCAAGAACGCTGGCTGCGTTTCCTTAGCGCTATACTTAGCCTTTGAGCGAGAAAAGAGCCAGCCCTCTTATCACCAGCAGCAACGACCAGCCGCAGATGGAGTTCCTTTAAAAACTTCACCGCACGTGGACCCCACGGACCGATAGTCTCTACAGCAAATGTCACAAATATGTAGTCATCTCTCAGAGACTCATATTTGCGCCACTTACTCAGTTCAGCTGCCTCTGATGCCACCCCGGCTCTAAACGAGGTACCCTGAGATGAAAGGCCGCCAAAGTGTCTACGCAAGTAGCATCCCACACTAGGGCTTTACCTCTCTCCCAAGGGACCAATGTCATACCGTCGGGTCTCCTGCCATCGTCTCTAAATATTTCACAAGGCTCTAAAACCGAGGGAACATTTAAAGAGACAAGAGCCCTTCGGATGACATCGTTCAAAGAAACGTGCCGTGAAAACCTACCATCACTTTTCTTACAAGAAAGTCCGTGGAGCCCAAACTTGTCGACGCTGCTACCACAGGGGCACTGATGGGGTTGACAAATCGCCGATCCTAGTCGGATTCCTACAGCGATGCGCAAGCTTTCCCCATCAAGTAATGCGCCGAGATTACTTGATGGTAAAGCGTGTAACCAGTGACTAGATTCCTTAGTCGAAACAGCTAGAAGGCGTGCCTTATCTTGGTCACTATGGAAATTATGAAACAAATCTTTCTGCACCCTCTGTACCAACGGAATATCCCACTGTTTTTGTTGGTTAACTTCCAGTGGAACATTTTCGCCGGGACAGAGCGTTTTCCATGTCTGCCCTGACTCCGTAGCAAAGCACAGGTCTACTTTATTATTTAAAATTATGTTACATAAATTACTGACACTATGCACGGAAGCAAGGAAAGCAGGCAATGCAACGCTAGAAAGATTTCTCACACCAATACCACCAAATTTTATAGGTAAAGTAGCTTGAGTCCAGGCTGTTGTATTTAAAGTTAAATTTAGAATTTTTTCTATAGCTATTTTAAGATTATTATCAATATCTTTTAAATTTTGCAATGAAGTGGACGATATGAATGACAAGCTTGTGGAAACTGTCCATGCGGTTGGAGCTAAGTTCTGTAAGACCCGTCGCAGAAGAACACAAAAACTCTCCGATCACACTCTTAATCTCATGGTTGTTAGACGGAAGATGAAGCTGCAGTCTTCAGCAGATTTGACAGCATACAGGCAACTGAACAGACAGATCTCCAAATGCATGCGGCGGGACTTGCGCAACTTCAGTACAGCTCGTATTGAAGAAGCGATCGAGCGGAACCAGGGCTCCAAAGTCTTTGCCAGAGATCTGTCTGCCAGAAAGAGCCAACTGTCGAAGCTGAAGACCGATTGTGGCAGCATCGTTTCCGGGACACCTGAGATTTTGAGTGAGATTAAAAGGTTCTATGGGCAGCTGTACACGTCATCGTTGGAGCCACACGCAAGTGTGAGTAACAATCCAAGAGCAAGTATTATCCGACACTATTCCGATGATATCCCGGACGTCAGTCTGAGCGAGATTAGAATGGCTCTCCAGCACCTTAAAAACGGCAAGGCCCCAGGCGAGGATGGAATTACAGCGGAACTTCTGAAAGCGGGTGGAAAACCGGTACTTGAAGTCCTTCAAAAGCTCTTTAATTCCGTCCTCCATGGTGGCATTACACCGGAGGCGTGGAGCAGAAGTGCGGTAGTCTTGTTCTTCAAGAAAGGCTACAACGCTCTCTTGAAGAACTACAGACCGATTTCCCTTCTGAGCCGCGTCTACGTGCTGTTTTCGAGAGTCATTACGAATCGTCTCGCATGCAGACTCGACGACTTCCAGCCTCCCGAACAAGCCGGTTTCCGAAAAGGCTTTAGCACCATAGACCACATACATACCCTGCGGCAAATTGTACAGAAGACCGACGAGTACAATCTGCCACTTTGCCTTGTGTATGTGGACTGTGAGAAAGCCTTTGATTCCGTCGAAATTTGGGCGGTGCTGCAGTCCCTTCAGCGGTGCCAAGTGGACTGTCGATATATCGAGGTGCTGAAGTGTTTGTACAGTCGGGCTACGATGGCTATCCGAGTACAGAACCAGAGTACGAAACCTATCCAACTGCAGAGAGGTGTAAGACAGGGTGACGTAATATCCCCGAAACTCTTCACCGCTGCATTGGAAGACGTTTTCATTAAGCTACTGGACTGGAAAGGATACGGTATTAACATCAATGGCGAGTACATCACTCACCTTCGATTTGCCGACGATATAGTCCTTATGGCAGAATCGCTGGAGGACCTAAGCACTATGCTCAATGACCTCAATAGTGTCTCCCAACGGATAGGTCTCAAGATGAACATGGACAAAACAAAAATCATGTTTAATGTCCATGTCACACCTATGCTGTAGTTGTTGGGAGCACTAAGCTCGAAGTTGTTGACGAATATGTTTTCCTGGGACAAATAGTCCGACTAGGTAAGTCCAACTTCGACCGAGAGGTCAATCGAGGGATTCAACTCGGCTGGGCAGCGTTCGGGAGATTACGACCCATCTTCTCGTCAGGCATACCTCAAAACCTCAAAACTAAATTGTACAACCAGTGCGTGTTGCCAATGATGACATACGGAACTGAGACGTGGTCCTTCACTGCTGGCCGTATGAGGAAGCTCAACGTCGCTCAGCGAGCTATGGAGAGGGCTATGCTCAGGGTTTCTCTGCGTGATAAACTTAGAAATGAGGATATCCGCAGTAGAACCAGAGTAACCGACATAGCCCAAAGGATTAGTAAGCTGAAGTGGCAATGGGCCGGCCATATAGCTCGAAGAACCGACAACCGATGGGGAAGAAAGGTTCTCGAGTGGCAGCCTCGTACCGGCAGGCGAAGTGTAGGGCGTCCCCCCACTAGATGGAGTGACGACCTGGTAAGACATGCAGGAAGTCAATGGATGCAGGTGGCTCGGGACCGTGCTTTGTGGCATTCCGTGGGGGAGGCCTATGTTCAGCAGTGGACTTGTGAAGGGCTGTAATGATGATGATGATGATGATGATCTTTTAAAATATCCGAACATTTCCAGACTGGACTCGAGCGGAGTAAGTATGTAAATCTAGGTACAAGGAGACAATATTTTAAGATAGTAAGCGCAATGTGGGGGCTTAATTTATACAATTTATCAACGTGGTTTAAAAACTGATCAAATTTTGTTTTTAAAACAGGTTTAATACTATCGAAAAACAATGGGTCACCTAGCAGGTATAGTGATTCCGTACTGACAGTTTTTATTTCTGGAGAAATATGATTGAAATTTTGAATTAAAGTGTCTCTGTGAGATGTAGATAAATTATTGGAAAAAAATATTTCACATTTATTGCTATTTGGTTCAAGACCAATATTTTTTAAATTTCGAAAAATATAAGTAAGATCACTGAGGACGTCATCTGCTCTACCTCCCAGTGTAGCGTCGTCCAGGTACCAGACATTCAGCTTGAATTTCAAATTTGAAATAATGGGTTGAATTCCCAAACTGAAAAGTGCTGGACCTAGTGGGTTACCCTGCTGAACACCGACTGCAGAATCGATAACATGGTTTTCGTAAAACAAGTTAGTATTTTGCCTGTAACATTGCCAAACGTAGTGATAAATTTCGGGGGTATTGTTAGCCACTTTCAGCAGGGTTACCCTATCAATAGAGTTAAAAGCATTCCTTAGGTCAACCTTCACAAGAACATTTGCATCAGAGTTTGTTAAAAATGTACGCACTGAATGTACCGCCACCTCACAGCCACCTCTAGTGCCAAAGCCTAGTTGAGTAGGCTGAAATTTTGTCTTAAGGTTAGAGATTATGTGCTTGCAAGCTAATTTTGAAGTTAAGCGTCTAAATGTGGAACCAACGGCAATAGGACGGATACCGTTATCTTTTTTTTTGAAGGCACATAATCTTGCCCCATATAAGAATGGATTGAAATTTGGATTAACATTACCAGAAAGCATAAAGTTACATAATTTTGTAATGTCATTAAGAAGTACTCCGCCGGCGTCACCGGCAGAAGCGCTTACAAGATCTTTAAGATGTTGAGGCGTAATTCCGTCAATGCCGCCAGCAGAGCCATTCGAAAATGACATAATTGCTTCTAAAGTGTCTTTTTCAGAAATTTGTAAAGGTTGCATAGAAGTCTTGGGAGGCAGCGGTAAACCCTGAGAAGGATTGACCGAAGGATGCTTCTGACGAAGAAGGCTTTCAAGAGTTTCGACATTACGAGGAGCCAGGATGTCGTCTGAGAATAAAATACGGGATGCATTTTTTAAGTCGCCATCCATTACTTTCGACTCAACTACTTTTTTAAAATCAAATTTAGGACGTGGTCGAGATAAATGAGTATTAATTGGGTAATCTAAATTTTGAAAATATCTCTCTTTTAGTTGAGATGTAATTGATTTATTTATTGTTTTATCAAAATGAAAATGGGAATACGCGAAAGTAAATAATTTTTGCCAACTCTTTTCACTATTAGTGAAACAATTTTGAATAGTGCATGACAATGCTTTAGCAAGCTGCATCCTCGCACCTCTAGGAATTCTTTTAACCACTGGTACATTACGATGATAATTGTAAATTTGCTCCGAAAAAGGGAAAAATTTGTGTCATTAGAGGAATTACTAATAGAGTTATGAATTTCTACGGTAGGCTGTCTAGACGAAATACTTTTACTATTGCATCGTTTGATATGTATATTTAATCCCCTTTTACCTTTAAACAGCCTACCGTCTGTACAATTTTGACACTGTAGGAAATCCGGCTGTGAATGTAGCGGAGCTGAGATATTCATTAAAAAATCTAAACAGATCTCTACGGCACTCAAAAGTCTTTATATTACATAGCTTCATATCGAATTGAAATCTGCTGTACCCCGCATCTTTCCCTGAAACACAATCGTTTACGGCCTAAATAAAAGCACTTTACTCTATAAATGAAATATTATCACATTACTTCCCTGGATTTATTCCATATTGATAAAAATTGTATGTAGTTGTTATGCTTTGATAGTTGACAACGACGCAGCAGAAATATTTTCCTTTATAAATGAGTATTATGTCTGAAATCAAAAAATAATTATTACAATAACTGTCTTATATATTTACTGATCTTTTTGTTGAAATTTGTAAGCCAGAATTGGCCTCACCTACGACAAAAACGTGCGAAAAAGATCATGGTCAAAGGGTAGTCAAGCTCCACAGACTGTAGCAAAACTCGGATTAACACGCAATAAGGTGATGCTGTGTGTATGGTGGGATTGGAAGGGCATCGTTTATTATTATGACTTTTACCACCGGGCAAAACCATGCATTCGGGTCTCTACTGCCAACAACTAATGATATTCAAGCAAGATATTGAGAAAAAACGGCCGGAATTGATCAATAGAAAAGGAGTGGTCTTTCGTCATGATAACGCCAGACCACACACATAAACACATCAGCAGAATCTAGGGATATTTTATATTTCATCAAATATATAAAAATCTATGAAGAATTTTCTGATATAGTAAATGGCAGAATGATAGGTTATTTCAAGGTCTTTAATAAAAAATAAAAAATATATTGCATTTTTTTTCTTTTAAATAAAAATTTAAATTTTTTTAATCGCCGTAGAAAATTAGTATTATAAAAAAACTTAATTTCTTCTTATAAAACTATTAATTTTAATTAAAATTGAAAAAATCTTATGAGATCTAATTATTAATAATCAGTGTTGCCACCTCTTACATTAATTACACATCCAAATCGACTGTTCATACTTAAAGTTAAATTGTCAATGTCTTGCTGCGGTATGAGGTCCAATGTTCTTTGCAAGTGTTCGTAAAGTTGTTGTTCCGTCGTCTAATTTTTCGGGAAATCTCTCAAAGCTTTTCGTTGTAACATGTCCCAGGCATGCTCTATAGAATTTAAGTCGGGCGACTGTGCAGGCCAATCCAAAACTTTAATATCGTGGTCTCGTAGAGCGGCTGACACCAGCCGCGCCGTATGGGAAGGAGCATTATCGTGCATAAGTAAAAAATCCTGGCCATTTAGATTCTGTGTGGGACAATAATAGGCTCTACTACCTCCTGGTTGTATTTTTGTGCAGTCATGCTGACTTGGATCCAAACGAGCTGGGTTCGTCCTCCAATTCGAGTTCCTGCCCACACCATGATTGTCCCGCCTTGATATGATTGAAAAAAAAATGTCTTGAATTTGTATATAAAATACGAAGAAACTTTTTCCCCGACCTTATAATATTCATTTGCTAATTCGTCTGCTAAATTTTCCATCTTGTCCAGCAGTAGACAGTAATCAGTCTATGACGGCATAGGCGTATTAAACAGAAGCGAGGATTATTAGTCAAACTTAGAAACTTGAAACAAACACACATTAAACATATTTATGTTGTAGGAGTACTCTGACCACTATTTAAAAGTAAATTATTTTTTATATTAATTTATTTAAATGCTGGTTTCAATATAAATTTAGTTTTTAATATTTACTATTGTGAATTTAATATACGAAGCGACGTCTTGGAGATGAAAAATGCAATTTTTCTCATTATTTTCATTGAAATATTAAAATTTTTTGAACTATTCCAGAAAAGAAAGTTAGTATTCGGATCAAAAATAATTTATTTACTATTCTTCGGGCAAGAAAAGAATAAGAACAGATAATACATAAAGCAAATGATACTTAAATTATTATTCGCTTTTAGTTTACACTAAACGTTGTTGTTATAATATTATTTTTGGCTTACACTCAGTTTACTCTTCTAACAAAGCACTTACTTTTGGAATTTCCTAATCTCTACATAGTATAAAAAAACAAAGTCGCTTGCGGGCGTCTGTACGCTTAGATCTTTTAAACTACGCAACTGATTTTGATGTCATTTATATCAATAAGCATAATAATTTAAAAGAAAGGTTTATATATATATATATAATACATGCGTATTATATATTATATAATTCTTCTGTCCGTGTTTATGTGACTGAACTCCTCCTAAACGACTGAACCGATTTTAATGAAATTTTGTGTGTGTGATTAAGTTGATTAGAGAATGACTTAAAATCACAATTGGACCCGGTAGGCTTAAATTTGCATTTTTATTCGCAAACGAGGATTGATGTAGATGTCTATGGGCCACATCAACCACTTACCATCAGGTGGACTGTGTGCAGAAATCAACCGTGCGATGGTGGGGCGGATCGCTAGTAATGTTATAATTTATAACATCAATATGCATTCTAGACACTCTTAAGACTTAAAACAGTATGTACTTGTTTAAAATTGGGTTTTCGTAAATAAATCATACTTTTAATATATTTTGATCTCGTTAATAAACGATTTTTAACAGTGCTTCTTCAAAAGAAATATGATCTTATGCGACATTTTATTAAGATATTTATCAAATAGTTTCTTTCACTGACGCTGACGTAAAGATTTATGAGTATGATGCAAAAATGATTTCTTATATTTACGCAAACACTACACATTGAATAAAACTATTTTTACGGATTTTATGGTCATGTACCATGGGTGCTGTAAAGCACACGAAACGCCGGGAATTAAAATAGTAAATTAAACGCGATAAAATCCGTAAAAATAGTTTTATTCAATGATGCAAAAAGATAAAATAAGTATGTAGTGTGGAGCGTAACATTTTTCTTTAGAAATCGCCAAATTTTAATTTCAATACGATAATATTATTTCAATAATAAAACATTATAAAATATTGTTTTCAAATATAAAACTAAAAATAATATAAAAAATGAATCTAGTAAATGACATAAATCGGGTCATCGGGCTTGGGTAAACTAGCATCGATCCCACCCAAAACATAAATGTGAAAAGAGGGCCAAGTTCAGTACAAACAACGTTCGGAGTTGTCGGCTTCGCCTGCGAAATAGTTGACATCTAAGCGGGTGCCAAGTTCCATAGCAGTTGTTTAAATCATAGGATCTATAGGATTTACAACGTTCTTGAAACTTTGTATATTCCTTGATATGAGTTTTAAGTATAGCACTAATGTACGTGACGGTAATATTGTCACCTTAAACTTTGCCACCCTATACAACCAAAACTAGGAGGAGGACAGACACAAAAACCAAAAGTTGTATACTTTAACCAATATGTTAAGAAAAAATTAGCATACAAGCTTTAGCAATAATTAGGAACACTTTGAAAAATCAACTGTCAAATAAGCGTTGATAAAGCAGCGGCCCTTTTGACATTTTCATCACACACAGCGCTATCTACGCAAACGAGGCTGTAGTTTTTGAGCTACACGTACGATATACTTGAGTATGGTACTATACTTGAATGTGGTACTTCACTTGAATTATATTTGAGTGTACTACTATGCTTGAAACTAACCGCACTAATAACTTTGTCAGGACCTGTCATCACCGAGTATCGATAATTAGTCGTTTGCAGATTTTTCCCTTAGTATACAAGTAATAATTTACTCGTAACAAATTTCAAGTTTCTAAGTCACTTAAAAGTGGCCTAGCTTATTGATGTGTGTCAGTGAATCAGTAGCAAGAAAAATGGCATTTTACACACCTTATGAACTCAAGAAAATTTTTAAGTATTACAAGCATATAAAATTTATATTATACAACAGATTACACATGCAAAATTATAAATGTTATGGGTCTAATAATTTTTGAATAAAGGTTCAGTGGTGGCGCAGTGGCTCAGCGATTAGTTGGGTATGAATCCCGCACGGAACAAGTATTTTTATGGCCTACAAATAATTGTCCCGGGTCTGGATGTTTGTTCTTGTGAAATTTATGTATGTAAACTGCTGCACGATACAGGAAAAAATCCTAGTGTGGAGATTACGTTTTAAAAAAAAGAAAACAATAGTAGCTTGAAATAGTTCTTGTAAATATATGCACTGCCGGTGCATCCTCCATGTCAAAGGTTTTGTGGGTAAGGTCAAGGGTTTGAATGTTTTAGTGATTTATTTATAATTAATAGTATCAGATGTTACTATTCGGAAATCCAATATATTATTAGTTATGGGAAAATTACAATCCGCGTGAAAAATAAAATGTTGTGTCTTACCTAGTTGCTGTGATCACTACAACACAGGGGAGATGGTTTTTCTTTTTTTTTCTACCTAGGAACGCACAGTCCACCTCATGATAAATGGATACTGTGGTCCATATACATCTACATTTATCCCTGATCGTCATCCCTGAGGGCTAAGATGAAATGTCTCGTTTCCAGTAAAAAGGCTCCAGTTCTCTACACTCACCACACGAAACACATCAGCATTAAGGTGCTATTTTAAGCAGGTATTCTATGAGAGCGTGGTCCTTTCCCGGTCAAGCTGACCCATTCTTGCTACAACCATCATATAGCTGCAGCATGGCTCTACCACTTATAGATACTACCCTCTTACTTCCGCCAAATAGCAATGCGCACGCTGCGGTGTTCCGGTCTAAAGGGGTACAAAGAAACAGTATAATCAAAAAGAGAATAGTTGTTTTTGGTTGGTAGGTGACTTGATCGAGAGTGTTCTTAGCTATGATTCAAGTAAATCTGGCTAAACGGCTGAACCGTTTGAAGATTATCAGCACTTTTTGTTTAGGGGGTTTTAATTTTTTTAATTTAAGTTATCGAAGGCACCGAAACACACAAAATCGCCAGCGATGCCATTCGGAGACAGCCTGCAGTAATAGATTTGCTCAACTATAGACTCTCTTTCGGGCTGGATTTGATCCCGACTGACTCAATCAGCCGGCTGATATCTTTCCACAACTCTGCTATCATCTGCTTACCTATAGATGCCAGGCATAAGCAACTCATTGATATATAGTAAAAACAAAGTTTCCGAAAGAATGGACCCTATGGTAATTCGGTGTAAGTCGTCATAGACCAGAAAGAGCATGCGATGACAACGACTCGGAGAGACCATTGAGTCAAAAAGTACTTTTCAGTCAGCTCATCTCTGAGGACTAAGATGGAATGCCACACATTCGATTTTTTTCTAAACTGGTTGGAGCAACAAAATTGCGATTTTGGCAACTAATTAGCAACAAATCAGCTACAAATTCGTGTGTACAATTTTAAGGTTTCTGTTGACTATTCACTGCCGCCTTCGAGAGCTTGAAATACATCAACGGCCTTTAGTTGTTGGGGGTTAACATTTAAGGAAGGAAGGTGTTCTCGCAAAAGTGCGGCGGTATTTCGCGACCATTAAACCAATCTTAAGCGCAGGCACAGAGTAGCCAGCCTTCTGGTTTCGTCTTCTAATAGTCTCGTCGGCTACAACACCACTTATACTGGTATTTGCATTTTCTACAATAATCATCGACATTACTGGCCATAAACTCATTAAGCTATATTTGCTTGGCAAAAAGCCCGCTCTTTGCTTTACAAAAGGCTCAAAAAGTAGCCCTAAAAAGTCATCTACCGCAACTGGCGTTTTTCCATAACCCTTACGTATACGGAATGTCAAGTGTCAAAGTGTTTCTTGAAACAATTTTTCCTCTTGAATGCTGCTTTGAACGTACAGTTGATTCTTTGTCCCGGTATTATAATGCCATTTTAAGATAATATTTAGCTTAGGTAAGGCTACAATATTTTTTTTTTACAATAATGAAGTGAAAAACGAACTTAAAGTCCACCAGATGATAAGTAATTACTGCAGTCCATGGACACCTGCAGCTAACTTCAAACGAATAATTCTATGATGTGAGGATGGAATGCAACCTGTAATTATAATGACTTCAGACCGGACACAGTATTACAAGTACTGTTATTTGGCGGCAAAAATAGGCTAGAGGGTGTGGCATCTATTCAGATGATCTCCTCGGCAGAAAAGAAGTTCTGACACCTAGTAAACCACTTAATTATGCATCAAAATCTTAATCAGTATTCCAATTTAAAAAAAAAGTTGTATTGTCCACCAAACTAAACATCTCATTGAGTCCTATAGAGATTACAGCCTATCAAAAATCCACTGCTGAACATAGGCATACCCAATCGATTGTCTTATTGGGGGGATATTTTCCATAGTTGCCACGCTTGGCATGCGGGTTGGCAACGTCTTCCTAATAACAACTAAAAAAGTTATTTTTTAGTTGTTATTAGGAAGACGGTGCTGCCCATCTCCTGATTGTTCGTTTCGCTCTTTCCTCTCTTATGACACCAGAAGACGATGTGAGTAAGTGGATATTCTTACACAGTCTACTTATTAATTTAATGAAATAAATTAATGAAATAATTAAAGTATTATTTCATTCCTGAAAAGATTTTCATCTAATCATATATAAACGAGTAACAAGAAATAACAGAATCCACTACACTATATCATCCCGTGGTTCATCTCAGAGACGAAAGAGGGAATCTAAAACAGTAAAAGGAGCAGCAATAGTTTCCTGATAAAAACTAAAAGTAATAGAAAACTGCTGTTACTAACCCGCCTGCTAAACATGGGTACTATGGCGAAATTCCCACTATCTATGTCGGAGGCTAATGGTCAGCAGGAGACTCAATAAAAAAATAAAAAAATACATGACATAAGTTCGTTCAGATTACAGTGTGTCTTGAATTATTTTTAAATTGTTCTAGACAGTCTTGGGATGTAAATCGTTCGATAGATGTGAGCTGGAATGACGTAACAATTTACGCCTATGTCCAGATAAAATACAACATTAGAGTCGTTAAATCCGAATTAAACATTACGTTGTTTCAATGCTACTTAAAAAAGTAACATTGATGTAATCGTATTAAATAGTTCCAACTATTCACACTTTTTACGCGAAAATCATTGAACCAATCATTGAGTTACTCATTTTAAAAATAAATAAACTGGGAATAAAGAGCATTTACTAAGAAACATTTTGTTTCAATATCAAGCTAAAATGTTAACTGTAAGTTGTTCGGTATAAAAATTTTATAATATTATCAAGACAGTTCTCTATGGGTATTGCAATATTCATTAACATTAATACTTAATAAAATTGACATAAAAACCTTCATGATGAGATTTAAATATTTTAATCGCGTTTCCTTTCCATATAGAAATATTACTCAGCTCTAGTAATCAATCTTTTCCTAAGCCGTGCTATGCCATATAGCCTAAGACATAATCTCCCCTTATTATTTCATAGGGTGTAAACAAACCTAGTCCGATCCGTTACTTTAGTATAATATCCTCTTCTCCACAACATCCGGTAAACGGTTTACCAATGGACATGAGCCCCTCCCACAGTAGGATTGGCTATTGCATTATCAGGCATTTACATCGCTCTTAGAGGGAAGTGACTTCCACGATCGTATTGTTTTAACAAAAAAGAACGAAATAGAGATTGTAATTGAAAAATGGAAATTTCAACAGTGTTCTAGTATATATATGACCTACGTAGTACATCTAAATTTGATTTTCACGGTACATCTTAGTCCTCAGTGGTGTTTTCTCTTCAAATTGATACCCCTGAAGCATTGAATTAATAATAAAAGCACTCATCTTCTCTCTAAATAAATAACATGCCCACTCTAAACATTTTACATATTTAATAATAAAAAATAGGTTTAAAATGGAACATACAGTCGAATTAAAGATCTCCTCCTTTTTGAAGTGGGCCAAAAATTAGAACAAAACGTATATAAATAAGTTCTACTGGCCTATTTATTATTAAAAGAAATTAACTTTCTATAAACATAAACACACTACTACACTACCCACACACAACTACTACTTCTACTACAAAAAAAGTAATATCCTACGATAATTCTAATTTGATATTATAACTATGCATCTATAAACACAACGGTACTTTTTTAATATTGCAGTTTACTAGCGATCACCTCATTCCCAGGGGGTTATTAATATTCATAAATTCCTTAATATTATAATAACCCTTTTTACACAAACTTTGTATAATAAAGTTTTTGAATTTTGAGGAGGTCAAATTTTGTATTTTTTTTTTTTGGCGAAGATATCGCGTATCACATACATAAATGGGAACATGCAGTCCACCAAAATAAGTATAAATAAGTCTGTAGGATGATAGGTGTACAGGTATACCTATTAATAGCTAAAAAAATTAAATTTTCTATATATATGAACCATAGCAAATATAATATTATTATCCTAATTTGATAATATAACATAACGTAGCATAGTAGATGGTATCACGTATATAAATAAACATTTCAGCTTATTTAATAATATTAAATATCTTGTAACCTCAGTATAAAAGTGTGTTATATTGAATCAGTATCATCTCAGTATTCACAAAGTAAATGTATTTAACATTTATTTTTTATAGTTGTAGAAATAAATTAATGTTTATTAATTTCTAATACAAAAAATAAAACTGGTTAGTTACATAATCAATAAACTACAAAAACAAAAACCAGGCTAATTACTTAATAAAAAAGAACATTGCTTTCGTCCCTTTAATATATTGCAAATATTGTATAATTTTATCTACGTGATTCAGCAACCTCGGCAAAATGCGGTAGCCCCAGCTGGTGCGGCCGGCTATGTAAAAAAGCTGTAAAATGATTTCAAACTGCGAAAAGCTTCGACCCACGAGCACTCCGCTCGGATATTCTTCATGTTTTTTTGTAACAAAATCTATAACCGTTTAGTGATTTTGATGATACAAAAACAAACTATTGCAAAGTTACACCCATCGTAAAATATTCTATGCACAAAGAATTAAAATAGTAAGAAACTATTTAAAATTTAGTAAAATACATATATAGTCAATGCTCTTAGAAAATAGGACTGTTGTTGAATTTTCATTACACCGTTATGGCGTACCGCCTCTTTAAGATTATTACAAAAGGAAATACTACAAAAGGAGATCCTAATACAAATCCTACATAAAGTTTATAATAACTGGATAAAAGTTAATTAAAAAAATTTATTTAAAGTGAAATGAACACATTTTTGTCAGTTTTAGTTAAGTAATAGAATTTTGTATATTTTCTGTTCCGGCGAAGATTTATAGTAACAATAAATTAAGTACTTTACATAGGCTACAATTTAATATTAGAGGTAAAAATAAGATTTTATATTGAAATATCTAACAATATTTTTTTAAATATATTTATTTCATCTATGTATTCACTCTCATTAAGAGAAATGTATCTGCCATCTCGAGGGAAGGTCATTTATGTCTATACGATAAAACTTCAGGAATCTGGACTCTATAAAAGCATTATGTACAGCTTCCTGAGAGCAATTATATTTTACTTGCAGAAAATTGTCCAAATTGCGGAAAAAATGGTAATTGGTTGAGGCTTGGTCTGGCGAATACGAAGAATGGTTTCTAAATGCAAATCTTGTAATGTTAAAACGGTTTGTAGAGCAGTGTCTTGCGAGAGAGGTCTTGCATTATCAGAGAGCAATAATAATAGTTAATCGGGGTTGTTTATCTGAGAGTTTCGCCATCACTGTTCAAAGTTATTCGGAATAAACATCTGTTGTTATTGATACGTGCAAAATCCCTTCATTTTTGTACCTACCAAGGCAAAGCAAGGCGATTTTCAACGTGTGCTCCTCTATGAACTTTTTGTGTAGTAAATGATTCGATATTGAGGATAAAATAATGACAAACCATGACACTTATTCCATAGTAGATTGATAAGGATCGGCTTCCACCATTACTTTTCATTCATCTTTGTTTACTTAAGTATCTGGTCTTCTTCGTGGTTCATTCTTCGAAGTCGAAGTTTCCACTACAAAAGTACGCACAGTGCGTTCGTTAGTCGTATCATTTCCAAACGCTACAGATGCGTTGTCACCACTGAGGACAAAGATGGAACACCTCACAACTGTAATGTCCTTTAGACCAGAACACAGTAGTGTAAGCACTCCTGTTTGGCGGTAAATATAGGCAAGGGAGTGGTACATTCTCAGACGGACTTCATGGCAGTAACCATCTCGAAATTCCAATTCTAAGTGGTCCCATTAAAACAGCAATTTCGTACCTTAACCCCTATTACTTTAAGTGAAAAATTATTGTGTTTATAATGTTATCATTATATATATTGGTTTCTCGAAAACGGCTCTAACGATTTAGATGAAATTTTGTTTTAAGTTAATGTTTTTCTTTCCAAGTTCATCGAGATAGTTGTCTTACCTAACATTTTTTTCTAACGTTGAACTTTGTTTGGTTGCCCATGTACTGTATTTGTTATGGTCAAATGGTGGTCGAAATTCGTAATTCATCAAATTTTTAGGTTTGTATATTAAGCAAGCTGTATTTCACTTTCAACTGCATACTAATATATAAAACTATATAAAACACATATATCTAATATACAAAATTTTAAATAAACGATTTTGACATATTACTACTGAAAAAAGAACATTTTTGAAATAACACAAAATTCACAGCTCATTCAATCAATCTGCGAGTAAATATTTTTTGGTAACATTTTAATATACTTTGGTGATAAGACATACTTTTAAGTGTTTGACATTGGCGATATGATATTAAACAATGTATGTTTAATTTAATGTATTTTTACAAATATTATATATAAATTTTAGATTTCTGCACTCCTTGGTCATATAAACTTTATGCCAAGTGTCACACTTTTCCGTGTGCGCAATATGCTTAAAAAGAGTACAAAGCTTTCTCATCGCGTATTAATATATAGATTAAAGCTTACTCAACAATACTTTAGCTTAACACGACGACTTTAGCGCTCGACGATCAGTTGGTGGCATATAACTCATCCAAATATACTGAACCCAAATTCCACACACTGCAGATGGGGCTATTTTAGGCACTATTTTATTCAAGCGATGCAGGTATATATATATATATATTGTAATTTGTGCAAGGACTAAATAAAGTCAACGCCACCATAATAAAATACTCGTAAGTATATTTTTCCACTTATGGCATCTGTAATTCTTTCAGCATTCGCATCGTTTTCCTCAAAAGAGACATCGCGTGCCAACAAACATTGATTCTACTTCACCAATGGATTATATTATCCGACCAATATCAAAGAAATTGTGTCGCCACATGAAAAATATAGTTTTGAATATGCATACAAAAGGATTTCCGTTTTGGCTTAAACGAATCTCTGTTGTCACATTTTATTTGACATTTTAGGTAAAGTTTAAAAAGTATTTTGTCTTTTTCTAGTACTAAAGCAATATTTATTTAAATAAATAAATAATTAAAAATTTAATAAAAAGAAAAACCGACTTATTTAACTAATAATAAATGATTTACACGTAATTACTTCTGAAGTTAGTTAATTAGAGTATGGAAGAATTACGAAAGGAATATCATAAGTACAAGGTAACAACTAGAATGTCATTTAAGTAGGTATACAATAAAGTCTTCCTTTGGATGGAATTTTTTCTTTAATTTTGTATTGAACCACCCCTAGAGTATTAAAATTATAATAATTTAAGTCAGTTAAGCCGTTTCCGAGAAATTGGTGTACATACAAAAATATACAAAGCCATGAAACATAAAACCTGGTATTTTTAAACCAGGTTATAATAATCCCTATTTTTCCATCCCTGAGGATGGATTTTTTCTTTAATTTTATATTGGCCACCCCTGAAGTATAACCTATTTAACTATTTTGTAAAATAATAATAATTTTAATCGGTTCATCTGTTTTCGAGAAATCGGTGTACATACAAAAAGATACCCGTGAAATATAGAACCTGTTTTATCAAACTCGGTTATGATAATCGAATAATGCGATAGTAATACAAACAAGTAGGTACAATACGTACGATAGTAGGCGAAGTATGGGACGGCCCCCACTAAATGGAGTGACGACCTGGTAACGTGGTCGATGGATGGAGGTGACTCAGGACCGTGCTTTGTGGCATTCTTTGGGGTTGGCCTATGTTCAACTATTGACGTAATATGTACTTTAGTACATAATACCTCAATGTGTTCAGCAGTGGACTTGTGAGGGCTGCAAGGATAAACACGAACAATTTAAAAACTCTTTATTTAACACAATTTTTAGACAAAAAGTCGATAATAGTATTTTCCATTTTCGTGTTTTTTTCTTCTTATAATGAGCTTTGTTGAAATCTTATTCAGTCTTTCATTAAAAAAATTCTTAAATCTTGTAAAACTTAATTACAGAATTTCAAGCACATTTATTGTGGTTTAACGAACAAAGCATTGACGTTCTCGTATTTATTATTTAGCATTGTTATCGAGAATAACAAAGCATTATTTTTATTGTTTATTTCAATTTACTGCTAATATAGGCCTTTTAAAGACTGGCAATTGTATATGCCATATTTACGATTCTGAAAAGATGGATCTGCCCAATGCCACCGCACTTTAAAGCACACAATGCAGCTTGCCGTCACTTGTCTGTGAGAATTGGGCTTGGGACAATTATATCGCCATTTGTTAGAGCCATAGTTAGAGTTTTTTCGATAACCAGCAAATAGTACCGTGTGTACATAATATTGGTATTTGAGAAAAAGTTCATATTAGTTGGTAAGACTCTTTATGTGCCTAGGAGTCTGCGGCCAAATAGTAGGGCGCGACTTGCTGTATTCCTTTCTGAAATGTTTATAGAACCAGTAGAATTTGACGACTTCTTGGCGCAGTGGCTTAGCCATGAGTTGCAGCGCTAAGGGCCGCCGGTTTGAATCCCGCACGGAACAAGTATTTGTATGCAGTGGCGAAGCTAGGGCTCCAAACTAGGGCAAGCCCAAGATATTATGGTTTTGTTGTTTTTAGCAGTTTTATAAAAATTTACCTTTTCTCATTTTGATTTTACCTTTTCCTCGCCGATCAGCACTTTAACACACTTCAATTCATCACAAGGAACACTATTATCCTCCATTTTCACTAAAAATCTATAAAAAGGCATACATTTTCAACTCGCAATATTTATTCGCTCAAGCAAACCACACAGAGTAAACATTGAAATGTGAATTGAACTTGCAACCGTATCGCCCGCGCGCCCCCGCGCTTTACTAACTTCACACCAAAAGCCGGGCTTTATCGCTCCATACAAATTGCTATATAAACAATCGTAGTTATATTTCATTATAGAACATTTTGCCACAGGTTAGAAAGGGAGCGATCGTCTTCTCGAAAGCCCGGTAAAAGGACCACGCGTGCGAGAGAGATGACTATTTTTTATGACAGCAGTATCGCGTAGTTTTGCCGCGTGTCGACGTTATAAGGCTACGAGATCATGACCTGTGTAGAACAGAGAAGCGCGCGGGAAATTTGAAATAGTTTGAAACAGTTTACGAGTTATTTTATTAGTTGATATTATTGATTGAGCAGTTTGATAGGACAAGCCCGGCTTCTCGGCTTCTATAGAGGCTTCGATACCGTTTGTATGGCCTACAAGTAATTGTTACGGGTCTGGATGTTTGTCCTTGTGAAATTTATGTATGTAAACTGCCCCCACAATACAGGAGAAAATCCTAGTGTAAAAAATATTACAGCCTGTGCGGTATTCCATCTTAGTCCTCCAAAGTGACAACGCATCTGTAGTCTTCTTTGTTTGAAGAAGTTGGCTGCAGGTGCCCATACAGTAGCCACTTAAGATTAAATGAACTCTAAGTTCGTTTGTCACTTGAGTATCATAAGAAAATACGGCCCAAATACATCTCTAAAAAAAAAGAAATTTTCTTCTTCTTCTCAGAAGCCCGTCAACAGTTCAACAACGGTTCACAAGCGGATTTGGCGATCCCAGTACCAGATGTTTCTCATCTTTGATACTGCTTCCTGCCGCTGGTCTGGGGATTTTATATCTGGTATAATTATATAAAATGGTCATAACACCTTCTCTCGGAAGCCTTAAGATATTCTGAGCCTTTCCTTAGTTGTCTCTTACTACGACCATGGGATGTCTATCTCATATTACGCTAAAAAATTGTGTTTTTGTGTACCAAGTAGTGGCAGCGTAAGAGAACCCATTTCCCTATATCATCTGGTGGTTTTAGTTTGTTATTGCTAAGAACGCAATAATATTAGGTAGCAGTATTTTTTTTATAGGATAAGGGTGACAAACGATCTACATCTATCCTCGATTACGTATCAAAATGCAGATGCGTTGTCACCCGTGAGGAATAAGATGGAATGCCTCGTTTCCAGTAAAAAGGGTCTCCGGGTTCTCTACACTCACCATATGAAACACAGCAGCGGGTCCTTCCGCTACGACCGACTATAGCTGCAGCATGGCTGTACCACGTATGAAAAGTATCTTCCTTAAAAGGTCGCAATAATAATAAAAAACTGCGTTTGCAAACACGACTGCCAAGTGTGGTAAATCTCCGCCCGTCCTCCATGCTATGAGACAGTCTGTTTTATCTATTTTCAGCAGTGGACTTTTGATAGTCTATGATGATTGAATTAATAAATCAAAATTAGCGTTTTAGTAAGAACATTAACTGTACAAAGAGTTATACAGAACTAAATGTGATTATATCTTTAAAAGCATGCCTGCTATCAAGGTCCACAAACAAGTGAAAAACGGAAGTGTAACGCTATGAACTGCGGAACTTTACGTATTGCGGAAGCAAAGCAGATAACAAAGTATGCCCATTCCTACATCTCTGACTAGCACCAATTTGTTTACCTTTGGTTTGTATTTACAGTAAGGTATGCTAAATTATATTATAATCATTCGAGTCATGTTTTGTCAAACGACATGTCAATATAGTAATTCCATTAAGGAAAGTTTAATTCAAACCTTAATATAGACCGCTTATCGGTTATTATTGTGTTACTTTTAATGGAAAGGAAAATTACATTGTAAAAAAAATAATTTCCAAGAAATTCCTTATACTGTTTAGATTTTAAAAGTTAAAGTTACAACCTATATACGTCCACCTGTTGGGCACAGGCCTCCTCTCATTTGTGAGACGGTTTTAAGGCAAGGAAATATCCGCCGTGCTGCCTCAATACGTGTTGGCAAACTTTACGTCTTTGGAATTTTTTTTTTATTACAGTCATGCAGGTTTCCTCACAACGTTTTCCTTCACCGCCGAGCACGTGGTAAATCAGCACTTAAAATTGCAACTAACAATTTCATTGGTGTCGGCGGGGATCGAACCCAGGTTGCTCGTATTCTGTGAAATTTACAGCGAGCGTTTAGTCACTGCTCTACCACGGCTCTATATACTCTTTGTAATAAGTTAAATTTATCAGTCTTAAAAATTTTGTATGCAAATTAAAGTTTTGTGGTGATTTTTACCTGACTGCGGCGAAAATAGTATATTGGTTGTTAGTCACTACGTTTTATCTTTTGAAGTAATCATCGGATTTGACGAATGTTATTTCAATCGATTATTTACAATTGCGCAATTACTATAAATTTTCATGTAATTAGGGACGTCGGTATAAAATAAATATGATGGGAAAATGATGTGTAAAACAAGCAACATACTAAATATGCAAATGTTTTGTAAAGTAATCGTCGAATTTGAAAAATGATATCTCTATCGATTTTTTCATAATTATTCAGGAAACATGAACTTTATGTAAACGGTGTTTAGATATAATATTGTTAAAATGTTTAGATACTCTCTTAAATATTCAATGGTTACAAACCATTGAATATTTAATAGAGTAATATGTTCCTAAGATTATAAAGCAAAACGACAATCTTAATTTCCTCAGTGTCTCTATAAAATTATTTCTTATATTTACGTGACCACATTGAACAAAACTAGTTTTACAAATTTTATGGCGGTTAGTACTACTTATTTTTATTCGTTTGGGTGCTCTGCAGCACCCATGGTCACGGGGGACTGAGGCGATTGACGTCCCGATGTCACAGTTTTTAATTATTACTTTTGGTCCGATCTACGCAGAATGAAGTTACTGTTTCTTGAAGTATTTCTACAAAATTATTAAATAAAAGAATATGAGAAGATAAATATCATATTATTAATTAAAACCGACTAAATAACGTCTGTATATTGTTTGCGACCACACTTTCCATCCATCCAACCATCTAAACATCTCTTTATACGAACTTAGTATAGCATAATTATGGCGGAAACGAACTGTCAAAAACAAGCGACAATACATTGGCTTATAATAATAAGCCAATGTATTGTAATGTAATCATCGGATTTGAAAACTTATATGTACCTTAATCGATCTTTAATAATTGCGCAGATAACATCAACCAAAAGAAAAATGCATGAAATGAATATGGAGGACAAGAAATGTTAAAAAAAAAGCGTTCTAAATAAAATAATATGCAAATGTTTTGTGTATGGTATCAGATGAAAGGTAAAACTACGTAAGTACTACTACGTGAAATTACGTGGTAAAGCCATGCCGCAGCTATATTATGGTTGTAGGACGAATGGGTTGGCTCGACCGGGAAAGGACCACGCTCTCACAGAATATCAGCTTAAATAGCAGCTTAATGTCGAGTTGTAGTTCGTATGGCAGTGTTAGTAGTTGTGTACGGTTAATGTAGAGAATCGGAGAGTTTTTTTTAGTACAAACGAGGCATTCAATCGTAGTCCTCAGGAGTGACAATGCATTATGATTCTTAATCGAGGATAGATATAGATGTCTAAGGCCACAGCATTTACAGGTGGATTGTGTGTTCGTTTTTTACCCTTATTCTATAAAAAATCAACCAGAAAAATGTGTACTCCATAGAGAGCTATTGAAATTTTAAGCTGTGATGAGTTCTACCTTACTCTTTAGGGATAACAATGAATCCGAAGTTGATTGCATGAGTCCATGGACTGTAGACAGTAGACACTTATCATAAGATGGACTGTTATCTCGATAGTCTCTCCTATATTAAAAAAAACTGAAACAAGCCTTTAACGACGGGTAATGGTCACTAACATATATCGTCCCGTGGATGTTGTGGCGACAGAAGGAAATAAAACAGAAGAAAACAGCAGTATCTTCTTGATAAAATCTCCAAATAATATAATTTAAAATTAAAAATTTTGTACAACCGACTTCAATATAAATTATTAAGAATAACTCAAAAACTATTGGTTAGACCTTGATCAAATTTATATGGGACCACATGAGAAGCACCAGCTTTTAAATAAAAAAATAATCATTTAACATAAAAAACATACAGTCGAATTGAGTACCTCCTCCTTTTTGAAGTCGGTAGAAAAAGCTGTGATTGCTAACCCTATGCGGGTTAGCAATCACAGCTTTTTCTACACATCACGGAGGGAGGAGAGATAATCTATTGGGGAGGCCTATGTTCACCAGTGAATGTTAGATATTCTGTTATAAATTAATGATGAAACAAGCTTTTATATTTGTAATCTATTATTTGGAATTAATTATTTGTAATTATTACAGTAATAATTACAAATAATTAATTCCAATACCCGTGTGTTGGCATCGTAAAATAATTCATAACCTCTTTACTGTTCATATAATTATTGTAATTATCAATTTCTTATACACACGCAAATAGTCATATATTTTAAACTGCCTAGACTTAGAGCTTTTGATCATAAAAGCTGAGTTCTGAAGACGACATTAAAGTTTTATGAAGTTATCTTAACAACCTGACGCTATAACGTTTCTCTAACACTTAAATTTTATGCCTTCAGCTTTTAGTGTAAGAGAAGCCTGCAATGACACAAAAATATTCAAAAAAGCAGCAACACTACTTTCTTCAACTCAAACAGTGGGTACAATGAGTGAATAAAAATGTCTCTAAACATTGAAGTGATCTGTTCTTAGCATTTTATCTACCCAAAAATCATAATAACATGACAGTATTTATGGTTAAAATGGCGATGTAGTAGTGAGATCAGAGAATCCGCTATCCTGTATCATCCCGAGGGTACCGTAAGAGGCGACAGAGGGAAATGGAAGAATAGAAGGAAATGGAGATGGACAGCAACATCTGATAAGAACACAAAATAATAAAAAATCTGCATTTTCCTTACCCGCCATAAGATACAATCTATGGGGAAGGCCTATGTTCAGCAGTGGACTTTTGATACGCTGGGATAAATGAAAAGTTAATGAATGATGAAAGTGATATCCTGCCAACTGATTTCGACCACAGCAACAAAAACAACTACTTAGAAGTGAGAATTCTATTTATATAAAGGATGAATCAATACTTAAAGGAAGTAATCTATGTTTACTCGGATTTATCTAAAAGTTTTCAATCACTAAAAGTATATTTTATAAAATAATAAAAATTAAAATTTTGTACAACCGACTTCAAAACTGTTGGTAAGACCTTGATCAAATTTATATGGAACCTCATGAAAAACACCAGCTTTCAAATAAAAAAAGAATCATCGAAATCGGTCCACGCAGAAAAAACACATTAAAAAAATACAGTCGAATTGAGTAGTCCTTTTGAAATCGGTAGAAAATATAGATAATAATTATATCTCATTTAATACACCACTACACGGTAATTAAAATACCATGACATCAAAGAAATGGAATACTTTCATTACAATTAACCGAATAATAAACTATGTTGCCACCATTGACACAATAATATTTAAAATATTTAAGCGCTTCAAATCTAAATAGTTTTGTTTAGGTTTAAAAATGCAATAGAATGGATGGAATGAAATAAGGATTCTACAATAAAATGTACGAATACCTTTAAGATTAAAACATACAGTCGAATTGAGTACCTCCTCCTTTTTTAAGTCGGTAGAAAATAATTAAACTGCAACTCTGCTTATGAATAAAAGTATGTCATTTAAAGGTGAAACAAAACGAATGTTACGTTTAAGCCTTCCAAGTTCTCTCTTTGTATACTTGAAATCAAAGCGCTTCGTAGTTTCTTTAACATGGGCCTTTTAATTTCAAATGTTAAAAAGTCTTCTTTAAAAAAATCTTCAGTAGCCGTGGTTGCTTCCGAGTAAACCAGCTAATTTTACAAGAAATTCGAGATTTATGTGCGTGTATTCTAATTGACAATGAATTAATTTAATATTATGTATATGTAGGAATAAAAAAATAAACGACCTGAATAGAGTTTATTTTTAAATAAAACTCGTTTCTACGGATTTTATCGCGTATATTATATATATAGTCCTCCTCATCGATTTCGATGACGGCGACCCTAGGAATTAGGATATTTTCCTATCATGAGCCCTAATATGGTTTACTAGGCCGAACTTGGTCTTAAAAGCTCTTTGACATGCGTGGCAGCAGAGTTGTCCAGCTGAGTTGTAGGTGTATGTGTAGGAGGGCCTAGGTCTCTCTTTGCGCAGTTGGCGTTTTGCGTCTAAAGTCTTGAGGCGGCTTTCTTCGAACGATTTTAAACTTTTGAAGATGGTCGACCGCCAAGATGACCTTTCTGCTGCAAGCTCCTCCCAACACGCGGGTCGATAGCGCAAGCGTTAAGGTGTCTTTTGAACACATCCTTATAGCGCAAATGCTGACCACCGTGCTTTCGTTTGCCTTCCGCCATCTCTGAGTAGAAAACAGCTTTTGGTAAACGTCGGTCATGCATGCGAAGGACATGCCCACACCATCTGAGCTGACGTAGCATTAAAAGAGCTTCCATACCGAACATCCCAGAGCGACGCAGAACCTCAGAGTTAGAAACATGGTCCTGCCACTAGTTCTTAGACACCTTAGGTGGAAAGATTCAAGTTTCTTTATGTCTGATTTGTAAAGGCACCATATCTCTGCGCTATATAAAAGGACAGGAATGATAAGTGCCTTGTAGATACTAATCGCGTAAATTAAAAACTAGTTTAATTTAAATGTGCAGTGTTCGTGTAAATATATGAAATCATTAGAGTTTATATGTTAGTTTGCTAAGTTGGGATTGCAAACTTTTTCTTGCACTGTAAATATCTCGTTTTATTAATTTTCAAATTAAACTAGCGACCCACCCCGGCTTCGTCTAAATCTATGTGGCGTTATTTAGAATTAAAACAAACATCAAAGACTATTTTTATTTTATTAATTTGTCAGACAAAACATAAACTAGACCACTCCTGGCATTGCTCTCATCTGTTCGTCAAATTTCTTTACAATCGGTTCAGTCATTCTGAAGATTAGTCCGAACAAACAGACCGACAGATAGACTAAAATAAAAAAATGTTATTTATATCTCAATAGTATGCAAATAACACCTTAACATAGTAAAAGGCAGTATATCAATATAGCAGACAGACACTTCAATTTTATTTATATGTATAAATTATATATTAGATCTTTGATATAGTAGTTTTATACGTGGTAGAGCCATGCTGCAGCTATATTTATAATATAGTTGTAGCACGAATGGGTCGGCTCGACCGGGGAAGGACCACGCTCTCACAGAATACCAGCGTAAAATAGCAGCTTAATGCTGCTGTGTTTCGTATGGTGAGTGTAGAGAACCGGAGACCCTTTTTACTGGAAAAGAGGCATTCCATCTTAGTCCTCAAGGCTGACAACGCATCTGCATTTTGATTCACAAACGAGGATAGATGTAGATGTCTATGGGCCACAGCAACCACTTACCATCAGGTGGACTGTATGCTCGTTTGTCACCCTATTTCCATTAAAAAAAAAAAAAAGTAAATTAAATTAGCTACAGAAATAAAACGCGTCTATAAATCAACATGTATTTCTTTTTTTAATTAAAACTTGAATGTAGTGCCTTAAAGTTAAGGTACTTAAGCCGGACTTAATGCCATGTGGCATTCTCTGCCACCTGGGTGCTAAAGATAAATTTCGGCAAATGCAAAATATCTAAACGTATATTTAACTAATTAATATAATAATATATACATAAGTATTTATTAATACTTAGATTTTTTTTTTAAGATTCTTTGATGGGCTAGTATTTTAGTAGACATATCAATAATAACTTTACTATTCATGTCATTTTATAGCCTGTTTTGTAAAGCACTAGTGCTTTGATAAGCCCGACCAACCCAGAATATCTATATTTAAAAACAATTGCTGCCCGTTAGTCTAGCTAAAACTCAAAAACGGCTCCACCGAGTTTGGTGAAATTTTTTGTGTGTGTTTGAATGGGTTCCTAGACGGTTTATATTCACATTTGAACCTGGTAGAGCGCTGTTGTCGAGATCCAGGATCGCTAGTATAAATATTAACCACAATAATAAAAGATAATTGTAGACGTGCAGAGTTGACATTGTTATGTTTAAAATAAGACAATTTATTGCCTTTTTGTTGGTTTTGATAACAACCTGGAGAGCTGAGATATTTTATAAAAGATTGATTTGTTGAAAGACTGATTTGTTGGAGGCGAATACAAAATAATTTAAAAGTTAATGACGTTTGGCCAAGTTTAATCATAACCAAAAACGACTACATCAATTCAGTGTACATATTACATTACCACAAGTACCGTAAAGTAGAACAACATAGAAACTGCGACTTAATGGTCAGATTCTCCAACAATTACGTTAGTAATTGATCAGTCATCTGTGTACACTATTAAATGTATTATATTGATACATTTATAAAAAGATAGAAAATAGCGTCAATAATATTATTTTAAGTATCATCAATATCAAATACACAGCCTCTTAAACACACACACACACACAAATACAAACGCGAGTGCGCAAGCACGCGCACCTACACACATCACACACACACACACGCACACGCACGCATACGCACACGCCCACACACACACGCACACGCATAACTACGCACGTTCGCACGCACGCAATCATGCACGCACGCTAGCACGCACACACGCACGTACGTACGCGCGCACGGAAGAACCCACGCACGCACGCACGCAGGCGCGTGCACTCACACACACACACACACACACACACACACACACACATTTTCTTATAGAATAAGAGTGTCCGACGGGAACACTGTCCACCTGATGGTAAGTGGATGCTGTGGCCCATAAACATCTACATCCATCCCCGATTTAGAACATAAATGCAGATGCGTTGTCACCTTAAAGGAGTAACATGCAATGCCTCCTTTCCAGTAAAAAGGATCTCCGGATCTCTACACTCATCATACGAAACAGCAGCATTAAGCTGCTATTTTACACTGGTATTCTGTAAGAATGTGGTCCTTCTCCGGTCGAGCCGACCCATTTGTGCTACAACTATATAGCTGCAGTATGGCTCTACCACGTAAAACTGTACATACATATATGTTCTTTTTCAGCTTCAATACCACTGAAATACCAGCGTGAAATAGCAATACAATACAATACAATACAATACTCTTTATTGTACACCAAGAACAGTATATCAAAAAGAAAAAATAAACAACTATTGAGGGAAATACAAAGGGCGGTCTTACATAGCAATCTCTTCCAGACAACCCAGAAGAAGAAATAAATAAAAATAAGAAAAAGAACAATGGGTAGGGTGCACTAAAATAAAAATATAACAAATAAAAAAAATATACAACCTTATGTATTAAAAAGACAACATTGTTCAGGTAGATCAATGACCATAATTAAGTGGAGGAAGGGAGAGGGGTTAGAGAGACAAATAGTATTCCTTAACCTGTTTCTGGAACACATTTAAGGATCGAGCACTTTTAATTGACTGGGGTAAGGAGTTTCAAAGTCTTACTCCAAGAACAGAAAATGATTTATCATAATAAGTCGAGGAGTGCACAGGACATTGGAGGGAAAGATTTTCTTTGGATCGTAAGGAAAAATTATGACAGGAGCTGAGCAATTTAAAACGTTCTTTTAGATAGGAAGGACTTGATATATTAAATAAGACGCAGTAGAGAGCAGAAAGTATATGAGTATTCCGACGAAGACGGATTGGGAGCCACTTGAGCTTAGTGCGGTATTCTGAGACATGGTCATATTTGCGAAGCCCAAATATGAACCGTATACAGAGATTTTGGAGTCGCTCAAGTTTGTTAAGTTGCTCCTCGGTGATATCAAGGTAACAAATGTCAGCATAGTCGAGGATAGGGAGTAGTAAAGATTGTGCAAGCGTAATTTTGGTGGCAATGGGTAAAAAGTAGTTAAGCCTCCGGAGTGAAGCATATGCTGCAAACATTTTACGGCTCACTGCATTAATTTGGGGAGCCCAAAAAAGACTGGAATCCAAAAGGATACCCAAATTTTTGACAACGTCATTATAAGGGATAGGAACTCCATTAAATATAACGGGTTGAAATTGACATTTTTTTATTTTGCAAATCATTCTTGAACTCCCAATAATTATGGCTTGGGATTTTAAAGGGTTCACCGTTAACCCATAAGAACGACTCCAGTCGAGAATACATGTTAGATTCTTATTGATACATTCCACTGCTTTGGGAAGATCTTCAATAGTTGTTTGTAAGTATATTTGGAGATCATCTGCATACAAGTGGTAGAGAGAAGATATTTGGGATGTAATCGTATTAATAAAGATTGCGAATAAAAGAGGAGATAAGACGCCACCTTGTATACTGTATCAAGCCACGAAGAAAGTCTATCTTGGACACGAATACGTTGCCGGTGCCCATACAAATAACTATGAAACGGAATGATCATTTTACGACTGACGTCACCACTTCCGACAGCGTCAGAATGGATAGAGAGAATGTGTTTCCTAATATCACAATCTGCAAATTGCCTAAACACAAATAGGAAAAAGTCGGGAGTGGGAAACGATGAAGGTTTAGTAAGTGTTGTTGATTTTGCCATATTATCCAAGCAAGAAAGAGAAGAAAAATGATAAATAAGCAGATTTAAATCGACTTTATTTGTTATAGGGCATGAACATGTTTTTCCAACTCCTATAGACCTTAAAAAGTTCCAAACACGACATGGATCTTCGTTTTGTACTGATTTATGGATATGGCGGCGTCGTAAGTCTCTACACATCTTGTTGCATTGATTCCGCAGGAGTCTGTACTTCTCCAGAATTCTGTAGCATACGTAATGTATGCGTAACGAGGCAATCCTTTTTAGTCCAATGTTAGACTTTAGGTGACAACGCATTTGCAATTTGATTCTTAATCTTAATCAAGGATAATGATATCTATGAGCCACGTTATTTAACAAAATGATCAGTGCATTCGCAGCATCGGTCGTTGTTCTACTGACTGCTGTGAATTGGCGATCACTGTGGCAAAATGCTTTCGCCACTTCATCAAATCTCTGAAGAAGTTTGTCTCTGAATCGAGGTGGTATTTTGGGGTGATACTTATGAGACATTGCACACATTTACAATGAGGTATACATATGTGCTCTTCGTAACCTTTACTATTTTTTATTAGTTTAAACATACAAAATTATGTATATATATTTTAAATGCGATAAATATGAAAATATACACTGGGATTTTCTACTGTATCGTAGAGGCGGCTATATACATTAATTGTGCACAAACCCAACCAAATATTCGTTAACTATCCAAACGCTTGTTCCGTTCAAAATTCGAATCCTCGATCCCGCAACGCCGCAACTAAATGCTTAGCAATTGCGCTATCGAGCAGTATTAATTATTCAAAGATACAAAAATATGATTGACCTAATAGTATTCACGATCACTGTTAATGTCCCAAGGTCACGGCAATTTGACAGAACTTGCTTTGAAATAGCACATGTGTGAACCTACATTTCAGATTTTACGACTTGAGTCAAGAATATATTTTAGATGCAACTTCTGTTAATTTAAAATATTTCTGTTTTACATGTACGTTTAGTATTTAAACTAAAATAATACTTTAAATAAATACTTTTTGACTGATTATATTTGAAAATGTGTTTGACAAGACTGCCACTTAAAAACCTTTTCTACTCAACCTCAACAATCGTCGATTAAAAATGAAAGTGAAGTAACAGCCTCTACACCTCTTACTTTTACGCCAGGCTTCCTTTTTTCCTGGCTTCCTTTGGGTTTTAGAGCAGGGAAGAGTTCATCCGGGAATTCATCTTAGCGAACTTCTTTTTTATAGAATAAGGGTGACAAACGAGCACACAGTCCACCTGATGGTAAGTAAGGCCCATAAAAATCTACAACTATTCTCGATTAAGAATCAAAATGCAGATGCGATGTCACACCTGAGGACTAAGATCAAATGCCACGGTTCCAGGAAAAAGGATCTCCGGTTCTCTACACTCACCATATGAAACAGAGCAGCATTGAGCTGTTATTTTCCGTTGGTATTGTGTGAGAGAGTTGGTATTGTCTTTCCCCGGTCGGGCCGACCCATTCGTGCTACAACCATAATATAGCTGCAGCATGGCCCTACCACGTAAATATTTTTTAATTCCTCAAACATACAGGTTTCCTCACGATATTATTCTTCTCTGCTGAGCACTTGGTAAATCAGCACATAAAATTTGCGATAAACATATTCATCGGTTCCGACAAGGATTGAACCCGTGTTGCTTAGGTACTGTAAAATTTACAGCGAGCACTTAGCCCCAGAACTGCAACAACTCAAAAAAGTAATATGGTCATATTATTGGAATATAAAATAATATCGTAAATATTATCAATAAAATATTTTGTTTTAATAATAATGAACATTATTCATAAAAAAAAGCAGAACGAAATCTGAAGTTCCATTATTATAGTTTTGTCTGTGACTATATCCAGCTTACCAAATATATGATCTCATGATGTCGGTATTCTATACGCTGCGCGCAATTTAAATATCTGCATCTTTCAACATTTGAGTTCGGCTCATGACTGTCAGCTGAGCGTGATCGTATTACGAGCTCGTCAGTCCGATTTGTTATTTATTTATTTCATTTATTAATTACAGCCTCTCAAAGTAGATTTCATCATCAGGTGGGTATTTGCCATAGTCGAACACTTGGCGGGCGTGTTGGCAACCGTTGTTTTGGTTAAAAGTGTGTCTAAACTCGTTAAAATTAAATCGTATCTAAACTCGCTCGCCTCAAATTTCACAGTGGGCGAGCAATATTACTTCGATTCTCACTGGCACTACTTAAATTTTTATCATGATTTTACCAGTATAATGTCCTTGTCCCTAAAATAAAACATCGAGAGGAAAGCATGTTTGAAAATTACAAAAATAGTTCAGAGATATTTAAAGTCAACTTATTTGCACTAAAATAGTATAGCAGACTCCTTCTTGCACTTACCGAGTGGCCTGTGCCCAGCAGTGGCACGAATGTAATCTATATTACTAACAATAAATTTTAGAGAGTATATGGGCGTGTATTTGTGAGAATTAACAAGAAGCTTTCGGATTTTGAACGCGTGTGCCTTGAGACCGTTGAAGCTGGAAAAATAACAAGGCTAACTGCAGAAACATTTACCTACTCTCACTACATTTTATGCCATGTTTATGAAACAAACATGAGTTCACAATTTACGAAAATAAAAATAATTTTAACAGATTACTGTTTGTAATTAGTTCAGTTTTATTAGGACTCCGGAGGTTTTATTTCAATTAAAATGCGCGTTTTAAACCCTGCTATAAAAACAGCAACACATATCAGCAAACATAAATCTATTTCATTACAGCCTATAAAAGTCCACTGCTGAACATAGGCCTCCCCCATGGATTGCTTCATAGGGAGAATTTTGCCATAGTAGCCACGCTTGGCAGGCGAGTTGGCAGTTGTAATCATGAAGATGCTGCTGCCCATCTCCTGTTTCAGTTTCTCTTAACAACATAATACTAAAATATAATAATATATTATTAGCTTAAATACTTAGGTGTTAAGACTTTTTTCTGCCCGATTTCTGCCTCCAAATGACAGTGTTTGCATTGCTGTGTTCCGGTCTAAAGGGTATTAAGAGCCAGTGTAATTACAGGATGTGATGCATAGTTTCTTAGTCCTCAGGGAGGATGATACGCCTTCTTTAATGAAGTTAGCTGCAGGTGTCCATAAACTGCAGTAGCCACTTACCATCAGGTGGGCTGTAAGTACGTTTGTCACTTCATTTTTGTAAAAATAATAATTTGACACGGTGAACTTTGAGGGGACATGAGATCATACGAATATTATGCCGTATCAGCTCTTTATTTTGTAACACGCACTTAGAATAACGTGTGATATTTTTGTGTGAGACGATACGAATATTATGCCGTATTCGTCGCTATATGTTGTAACATGTGTCTCACAACAACGTGTGATATTCTTGTGAGTATGGGCGGTCCTTTTGTACTGCCATACGCTGCATGTTAAGAATATCCATCAGAAGTGGGCTTTATCGCTTAAAACAATCATCCACAATAGTTTATTTTGTCATGTGTGCTATAGTTTTTCATACATCGTTAAAGTGTCAAACGAACTGACAGTCCACTTGATGGTAAGTGGCTACCGCAATCCATGGACACATGGAGCCAATTTTAAAGAAAGAAAGCTATAGATTCGTTGTCACTTCTAAGGAATAAGATGAAATATAACATGTAATGTTACACACGTAACATTGCGTATTTCATAATTCGTAGATGCAACGTATTATGGCTGCAGCTCGAATTGATCGACTCAAACAATTTACACAGAATACTAACGTGAGATAGCAACAAAACGCTGCTGAGTTTCGTATGATGTATGTTAAGAACCGGAGACCATTTTTACTGGTAACAAGATATTCCATCTTACTCTTCAGGCATAACAACGAATCTGTATTTTGATCTTAATTGAGGATATGTGTTCTTAATTGATATATCTATGGGCCACATAATCCACTTACCGTCAGGTAGAGTGTGTGCTTATTTATCACCCTTACATCTATAAAATTGACCACTTAATTGATCAATTACCATTATCTACGCCCACGAACTCAAAGTTTTAAGTGGTATACCTCGGTGTTTTCGGATCAAATACTACATAGTAAAATAGTGTGTAATTCTATTAACTACAGTCAGAAATTAATCACTTCAAACAATATGTCCTTACATATGAAATTGGCGTTTTGTACGGGAGGAATATGAAGTCATTTTTTTTGTAAAATATATTTAATTAATCAAAGTATGCACCGTTGTTATCTATGCACTTTTGCCATCTCATAGGTAGTTCATTAATCCCTTTACTAAAAAAATCATGGGGGCGAGAATCAATAAACTCTTTGAAGGCGGTTTGGACTGCCGCATCGGAGTTGAATTTTTTTCCTTGTAAGAAGTTGTCCAAATTCCGAAAAAAGTAGAATCTGTTGGGGCAAGGTCCGGGGAGTACGGTGGATGTCTCAGACATTCCAATTGTATCTCATCTAACTTAGTGGTTGTTTGTTGTGCAGTGTGTGGTCTTGCGTTGTCGTGCAGCAGTGGCCTAGAGCGATTGACCAATCTCGGTTGTTTAGCAGCTAGTTCTTCCTTCATGGTTTGCAGTTGCTGGCAATAAATATCTGCCGTAATCGTTTGGCCAGATTTTAGAAAGCTGTAGTAAATGACACCGGCGCTAGTCCACCAAACACTCACAAGTAACTTTTTCTGAGTCAATTTTCGTTTAGGGCAGGATTTGGCTGGGTCTCCAGGGTTCAGCCATTGCGACGAGCGCTTCCGATTATCGTACAGTATCCACTTTTCATCACAAGTAATGATTCGATTTAAAATCCCTTCATTATTGTGTCGGTTGAGCAAAGTAACACAGCAGTCGACGCGTGTTTGCAAGTTCGATTCACTCAATTCATGAGGTACCCATCGTTCAAGTTTTTTTTACTTTCCCGATTTGCTTCAAGTGGATTAATACAGTTTTATCACTTACCCCGAAGCCTGCAGCTATCTCTGAAGTGCTTTGTGATGGATCCGCTTCCACAATAGCCTTTAATTCTTCATTTTCCACTTTGGTCTCCGGCCGTCCACGGGGTTGGTTCTGAAGGTCGAAATTTCCAGAACGAAAACATTGAAACCAAAAACGTACCGTGCTTTCTTTTGCGACACCAGCGCCGTACACGTCATTAATCCTTCGAGCTGTTTCTGCAGCACTGGTGCCACGGTAGAACTCGTACTCGTAAATATACCGATATTTCATGTTTTCCGTTGTGCGGTAATAAGCGACGCCAAAGAAAAAAATAATGAGGAAAAAACAAATGAATGACTGTTTTCAAAACTCATATGTACCAGCTAAATAAACTTATAAATTTTAATATGTAATTCGGACCTAATATTAATATGTTATCATGAACTCGATGTAACAATTATGCGATAAATATTTGAAACTAGCTATCAGTCCCGGTTTTGCATGGGTGATATCTTGATCTCAACAACTGCTCCACTGGATTGGAGAGGATTTAAACCATCAAAGGACCACTTAAATACACACAAATATTTGATCAAAATCGGTCGAGGCCGAGTTTTTGCGAGACTAACGCACGGCAATTGATTTTTATATATAAATATGTGGTGGCGGCGTAAGATAATCCACTACTCCATATCAACCCGTGGTGGGTTTCGAGAGGTGACAGAGGTAATCTGAAACAGGAGGTAGGCAGTAGCATCCTCTTGATAACAACTCAAAATAATTTAATAAAACCCGCCTGCTAGCGTGGCAACTATAGCAAATACCCCTATAAAGCAATGCTTGGGAGACCTAAGTTCAAAAGTGGACTTTTGATAGGTTATAATGAATGAATGAATTATGTGCAATGTGCCTACAAAACAAAATACAAATAATATTATGTTCAACACGCATTTTACCGTATGCTTACAAAATTATTCCCCCGTGATTTTGAATTAACAAATGTATGAGATTTGTACAATGTTTTATTTTACATATTATGACGCAGTTGTCATACAGAGAACAAACGTAACTGCGTGGAAGGCACGTCCTCATAAAAGATGTTCGCATAAGGGCTGCGGCCTGATTCCTGCCTTTAAACTAGAACGCTTGGCAAATACGCTACATTTATTTTAAAACTTCTCGTATCTGCATACATATTTTAAACTAGGTTACACTCGTGATGTTCTGTTAAGCGAATATGCCACACTGATCTCTTATATTTATGATTTTAAAAATTAACTTGCATGTAACATTTACGCGCGGTTGAAGAAATACTTATTAATAAAACAAGTGGTAAAATTAAAATTTTGTACAACCGAATTCAATACAATAAATAAAATGAGAACATCATCAATGTAGTCAAAGTCAATTAAATATCCATTATTAAGGATAACTCAAAAACTACTGGTCGGATCTTAATCAAATTTATATGGGACTACATGAGAAGCACAAGCTTTCAAATAAAAAAAGAATCATCAAAAAGGGTTCACCTAGAAAAAAGTTCACATATAAAAATAATACCATTGGATTGATTACCTACTCCTTTTTTGAAGTCGGTTAAAAACAGACAAGGTCACGTGCCTTGAGGATTGAGTTGGTACCAGAGAGATGCTGCTGTCCATCTCCTGTCTCATTTTTCTTTGTAGCCTTATATGAAACCCACAGGATGATATGGAGTAGTGAATTTTCTTACGCCACCACTACACTGTAATAATAGAATAATACATTCTATCGCACATTTATTCATTTCATAAGCACACAAACCTATTAACTTATTATTGCAGTGAAAACTTCTTAAGCTGCGTTGAGCGATTTTTGGTAGGGGAAAAACTTATGGATTCGCGTCACCGATGACCTCGACATGCTCGTCACGAGCATGTTTACTACGCCGCTACGCGTCGTAGTAAAGCGGCCTGTGTACATGTATACGCATATATCATTGAGTTTTCACTTCTGTCGGCAGTCTTTATTAACGTAAGTTAGTCCTTAACTGCCTCTGTTTTTTTATTGTTAAATATAGATTTCAGTTTATTTTTAATAGTATAGGTTATATATCTCGTAATTATAGGCAAAATTTCATTTAACGTGAGTCACTGTAACTGAGTTATATGAGAAATTCAAAAATAAAAAATAAATTACTATTTCGCCTTCACTTTTTTACAGTTACAGATCTGTTGTAAGTAAATGCAATTCACATTTCATGTGTTAAAAAGTATTTTATTCCATATGTGAATTAATAAATAACCCATTTTGATTGCCTTATTCGTAGGGAATGGGAATTTTGTAGTAATATTTAGATTACATATTTCACTGGTCACAGCGTATACATAAATCGCTATGAAAATATTCAAGCGAAATGTCTTATAAACATTTGCTTTCATACGGCAACGAGAAGATCTCTTAGGGTTAAAAGAACTAGGGCTATTTGAGATATTAAAATAGAGTTCATTCAAGATATATTGCTTCGCACTCGCTTGCAAATAGAGTCGTAATAGCCTAAAATTTCATAGTACACGTATACGGACGTGGGTGATAAAAGACTCGTCAAGTCACCTATAGAAAAAATTAAAAAAGCCAAGGATATTTGATTTCCGTTATCTGTCCTTACTTTTACTCGTTTAAAAAAGTCGCCAGCATTTTTTGCCATCCTACTTCACATAACTAAGGTTAATACTACCGAAATATATACAATAAAGTATTTTTTGTTAGTACAGCTTAGTGAGTAAAGTACTTACAATAATTAATAATTTAACTCGTAAATTTTAGTAAATATCATAAATTAATATCAAACTACCGAGTGATTTGAATATGGTGCGCATTTTGATGTTCCGTTAGTATTTATGTGAGTTAGGTTAGTTTAGTTTGATTAAATATAGTTTTCACGTTTTCGTATGGTGACTGTAAAGAACCGGAAACCCCTTTTACTGGAAATGAGGCATTCGATCTTAGTCCTCAGGGGTGACCACGTATGTATCTGCATTTTGATTCTTAATTGAGGATAAATGTAGATGGTTGTGGCCCACAGCACCCATTTACCATCAGGTGGACTGTGTGCTCGTTTGTCACCCTTGTTCTATAAAAAAAATTACCATGGTTACATGGGGGACTGAGGTGTTTGACGTTCCGATGTCATAACCATTACGATTTTATATTAATATTCAAACTAAAGGTAGCCCGGGTTAACTATGCCATCGCGACGTCACATACCTTAGTCTCCCCGTGACCATGGGTGCTGTAAAGCGGCCGAAAGTTCGGTAAATAAATCGGTATATCCACCTCATGTTTTATACGAGATATAAAATCCTCAAACCAGCGATGGGAGCAGCATCGAAATTGCAAGACGTCTGTTTTTTACTAAGCATGGTGGTCAAGAAAAATGATCACAACTATGTGGAGAAGGTTCTTCATCGATAACAAGAGATGATATTTAAATAAAAATTAACTGTAACGCATTTGTAGCCTTCTTTGTTTAAAGTTGGCTATAGGTGTTCATGGACTGCAGTAGTAACTTACGATCAAATATAATATCTTTTTAGTTTATTCTTCATTGCATTCTTTTAAACAAAAGAATACAAAGGGCGGACTTAATGCGTGAGAATCATTTGACGTAGGTGTAGCAATATAGAATAAAAAACAAAATAAAAATGATAATTAACTACGTAATATATATATATTTTACTAATAAATAAACTATACAAATATAACCTATACATATAAATAACTATGAATATATACGTCTATTACCAATATAAATGACATGGAGAAGCGTTGTTTTTAATAGATGACTAGCATGTAGATTCATTTGTCACTTCATTTCTATATATAAATTACTAATAAAAAATAAATTAACCATTTAATAAAACATATTAAGAAATTGTCAGGTAAATATCTGATTTATTAATTTAACTTTGTTACAGCCTATGTACGTCCCACTCCTGGGCACAGGCCTTCTCTCATTTCTGAGGGGGTCTTAGAGCTAAAAAATATAATAATATTATGTAGTATAAATGCTTTAAATCGTTTGAAAATTAAATTAAAAAAAAAACTGCATTTATGAAATAAAAGATTGTTTTATTGGTTTATTTGAAAATTTGTATTTTCGATTACAAAGAGACAAATTTCTAGTTTTTGTGTCTGGATCTGTTTTGTCTTCCTGTCTTTTATACTGCATCTGCGCCTACCTCGGTTCTAATCACATAAGCGTTACCTCAAATTCTGGAGGGAACAACCAGTAAATACCTGTGTGTGTCTACACTTGAAACAACATAGAATAGAATAGAATATTTTTATTCAGTGACAGTCCAAATTTTATTTACAACTGGCCCAAAAAAACCAGCATGAAACCCAGCGGGATTATAACATGTTCTTCGCTGTTTTAACTACCGATAAAATTCGAGTTTGAAAGATTGTTAAAGTCGACTGGCATTATAATATAGAGAAATAAAATAAAAATTAAAGTGATAAGAACTTTTGATTACAGTAATTAAAAGCGTGCTTACTTAGACGTTTCAATGTCACAAAAAGGAGGGCCTTAATAACGTGACAGTGTGAATAGTTAACTGTTGCAATAGCCACAGATAAAAGTAAATTAATGACTTCTTTCTATGGAGCGGAAATCTCGATCTATTTTAAAGGTTAAGCATTCGAAATGTTCTGTTGAAGGGAATTTTTCTTTTTAGGAATATTGCTTGGTTTAAGGTGACTATTTCACAATATGCACTCAAGAGTTTTAAGTCTTAATTCAATTTAACTTGTTTCATTATAGTCTACTACTAGCTTGAGTGAATTTAGAACAGACAGCATAGTACGTTATTTAATTGTTAACATTTTCCATGAAACTGTATATCGTGGAGTGCCGACATAGAAATCCATCACCCTATCGCCGCTTGTAAGAAATAGGTACATGTAAAATATTGTGGCCTCTGATAAATATTACTATATCCGTTCCGTACATACAACTTGCCAGGTGTACATATTCATCCGATGAATCTTTGAGATGTTGTGATAGAAAGTCATAAGGAGTAAAAATGATACGAAAGCCGTTTTTTTTTAACATTTACTAAAAGAAATCACTGTTGTCCATACTAATCCAATTGTCTTAAAAGATAATGATAATGATGCTATCGATATGTAGTCAATTCTAAAGACTTATGCAGATTGGGAGTGTATTTCTCTTAATTTATTGAATTATTTACAAACTTGTAACTGAAAGAATTTATTTTGAAAGAAGCATTTGGCAGACTAAGTCATTATTGCAACTGACGATAAAAACAATAACCATGGTTAAACACCTCATACAATGTAAGTATACTGCATAAAACAAACCTAACACTATTTGACAGGAATATTTTTATAGAATAAAGGTGAAAAAATAGCACACAGTCCACCTGATGGCAAGTGGATGATGCGGTCCAAAGCCATCTACGTCTATCCTTGATTACGAATAAAAATACAGATGAATTTTCACCTTTGGGGACTAAGATGTAATGCCTCGTTTCCAGTAAAAAGGGTCTCCGTTTTTCCACATTTACCATACGAAACACAGCAGCATTAAGCTGGTATTTTATGAGAGCGTATGCCCTTCCTGTTTGAGCCGACCTATTCGTGCTACAACCATTATATAGTCGTAGCTGCAGCATGGCTCTATAAATATTTTTAATTTTCAATATATTTGGATGGTCAATAACAGTGCCGATACTCTTCTTTCTTGTCTTCATAACAAAAATGTTGCTGAATAAAAGTGAAATATGGAGAAGCTGAAGTTATGAAACATTCTAATCGGTGAAGTAAAAGCTGACTCTTCTGCTGAAAATTCTTATCGCCCAATAAATAGCTAAACGTCATTAACTCAAACCTTAAAAATTTATCGAGATTTGTATAAACAATCGGTTTAAAATAAAAAATAAATTATTTATTTTTGTTACCGTTACCGTTACAGTCTTTCAAAACTTTACTGCTGAATATAGGCCTCCCTCATGGATTGCCTCATACGGGAGATATTTGCCATATTTGCCACGCTATTATTAATTAGCCGTTTATATTGTTTTATCCATTAAAATTTTCCTTAATTGGTCCACCTTATCTTAACTATTATAACTTGCAATAGTCTAAAATAAAATCAATTTTTAGCTTAATCGGCTATTTTTGTAAAACTATTCTAGTTTATAGATAAATGCAGATCAATTTGAAACAAGACAGAAACATTCATTTTCCTATTATCAGTACAAGAACATTTACATCTAAATAAATTCTTTCTGATTCATGATCTCATAACCATTTCTCTATGAATTTATACAATGTCTTTTCTTTTTATTAGGTTTTTACCTATGAAATTGCTGTTTTTTATGAAATAAGTTCACGTTTTTTTTCTATATTTTTCTTTTAATCAAAGTAATCACCCATGCAATCGATGCATTTTTGCCAATGCAGTGGCAGTTTATTGATACCCTTCTTGAAGAAATAATCTGGACAGGAGGCAAGAATTTGCTTCAAAGGGATTTTGTGCTGCCCCTCGGGTATCGAATTTTTTCCCGCCAAAAAGTTACCCAAATTCTGGAAAAAGTAGAAGTCTGTGGGCGCAAGGTCTGGTGAGTACGGCGGATGATGGAGAGCTTCCAACCCCAGTTCTTGGAATTTGGAGACCGTCTGTTGTGCAAGTATAAGGCCGCGCAATGTCATGCAGGAACAACGGGGACGAGCGATTGATCAAAGATGGTTGGAGATGTGCGCGCTTCTCCATCATTGTGTTCAGTTCTTCACAGTACATATTTGCAGTAATGCTCATCCTATTTGGTAAGAAGCTGTGATGAATCACACCGGCGCCCACCACCAAACAGTGAACATCACTTTTCTAGGGGTAAGTTTTCGTTTAGGGCATTGTTTAGGTGCTGAACCAGGATCCAACCAACTTGCTGACAGCTTGCGATTGTCAAACAAAATCTATTTTTAGTCGCAAGTAACAATGCAGTTCAAAATTCCTTCGTTTGTGTGCCTGTTGAGCAGTGCAAGGCACGTCTCGACGCATACTTCACGCTGGCGATCAATGAGTTCGTGGGGCACTCATTATCCAAGATTTTTTACCTTACCAATTTGACGCAAATGGACCAATATTGTTTTGACGCTAACATCGAAAGTTGTTGCCAATTTAGCCGTAGATTGAGTATCATCAGATGGACACTGATAATACGACCCTGAAAAATATGCATAAATGTGACGTCTCCTAGGCGCTTTCTATTTTAAGAGAAGAAGAAGAAGAGCACTCCTGTTATACAGTAAAATATTACTCTGCATCCGCAAAAATAAATATACAGTACAATTTACACAGGAATTTGTGATGTTTATAGATCTAACATAAATTATGATGTTCAAGATCACATGATCAATGAACTTAAAGATATATTTAGTACATGTCAAGAATTTCGTAATACCACTAGGCTACAACTTCACTTTTTACTTGTAAAGTGCACTATACCATAAGTTCTAAGAAAGTATTATAAAATATGGGTCAAAAACGAGCACACAGTCCACCTGATGGTAAGTGGATGCTGTGGCCCATAGATTTATTCTCAATTAAGAATCAAAATGCAGATGCGTTGTCACCCCTGAGCACTAAGATGGAATGCCTCGTTTCCAGTAAAAAGGGTCTCCGGTTCTCTACACTCACCATACGAAACACATTAAGCTGCTATTATACACTGGTATTCTGTGAGAGCGTGGTTCTACCCCGGTCGAGCCGACCCATTCGTGCAGGTGGCCCTGCCACGTATTAGATCAGAGATATTATGAAAGAAGCGGTCAAGATATATTAAGAATACCAACATTATACATAACATATAAATATTGCACACAGCTAAAATGCTTACCCATAACTACCAACTCAACAAGCTGGTGTGTTTACCGCTTATGTTTATTTATTTATAACAGTTTTAGCATAGAATGTTAATAAGTAGCCTTTGATATTAACGCAGTATTATGAAATAACGCTCTATTTGTTTTACCTTTCTCGTTTGCTAGCATTTTAGTTTTGTTTATACAGGACTCGTTTATGTATATTTGTTAGGGATGCATGGAAGTTTTACCCGAACCGACTTCAATATGTTACTGTTTGAGAAAGGAAACATGATCAACGTAAAATAAATTAATTATAAAACGAAAATATCGAAAATATAATATCAATAAAGAGATTTAAGATAAGAAATTTAAGAGAAATATTTAACTTATTTTATTTGAAAATTGCGTGAATATCAGCCATTACGGTAGTCCACCAAATTTAAAATCAATCACTTTATGACGTCAGTTATGTGTTTTGGGTATACTTTCCTTTCGGGCAATTTTTATTTTTATTTTAAATTTTAAATAGGTATTTACTCTTGTTCTACTTTGGAGTCCTCCTTACGAAATCTATCACGCAGATAAACTCCAAGCGTAGCCCTCTCCATAGCTGGCTGAGCAACCTTAAGCTTGCTCATTCGACCAGGAGCGAACGACCATGACTCGTTTCCACATATCATCACTGATAACACGCACAGGTTGTGCACTCTTGTTTCAAAGTTTTGAGGAACACATGACGGTAAGCGCTGGCAAGACCGACGAACGGGGGGTAGGATGGCCACCTAATTGATGAAGAGAAGACCTGGCAAGGCATTCAGGAAGTCGATGGATGCAGGGGGCTCAGTACCATGCTTTGTAGCATTACTTGGGAGACCTATGTTTAACAGTGTACTTGTTAATGATGATGATGATAGTATATTTACAGTACATATATAGATTTATATATTTTCACAAGTATGAAAATTATTAAAATGTATTTCGAAAATGCATGTTTGCATGATTTTTTTATTATAACATATAAGACTAGTAGTAACCTAAAATAAAATATTAAGATTAGTAGCAGTTACAATCACAAATAGCCAATACCCATTATTATTATTATTTTTTGTGTTTGCATGGCATAATTACATCATCATCATCATCATCATCATTACAGCCCTTCACAAGTCCACAGCCGAACATAGGCCTCCCCCAAGGAATTCCACAAAGCACGGTCCTGAGCCACCTGCATCCATCGACTTCCTGCATGTCTTACCAGGTCGTCACTCCATCTAGTGGGGGGTCACCCTACACTTCGCCTACCGATACGAGGCTGCCACTCGAGAACCTTTTTTCCCCATCGGTTGTCGGTTCTTCGAGCTATATGGCCGGCCGATTGCCACTTCAGCTTACTTATCTGTCGGGCTATGTCGGTTACTCTAGTTCTACTGATCTTATATATCCTCATATTTACAATTACAAGAATATTTTTGCTACGATTAGGAGTATGTTTCTGATCGCAACTCGAAAGTACTGCGGACGGAATGGTATTTTATATTTTATAAACATAATATTCCCGTTCACTTTAAAAAAAGACCGAGTTCCGTTTACCCCTAGGCTGCTTCCAATCAATTACTTTCCTTTTTGATATTTCTTTCGTTGTCTTTACTTATTAGTTCTATTCTCTTCATCTATCTTGTTTTTGATCCAAAAATAGTAACTCACGTATATTTTATGACATAATATAAGAGATCGCTCGATAAACCCCACAGATATAAAGCCCGTGCTGGGAATGAACATATATATGATGTAACTTTACAGATTTTAAAAAAGATGCAGAAATATATGTAGAAAAAGAAAAACAAGTACTAAAGGTGAAGAAAATTATTCAAAATTTACTTTATTAAAATCTGGTGTTTGTGATATGTAATTTTGATAACAACAAAAACTTACAAATAAAAACGCAATACAGCAGCATTAACACTAGACTTGACCTTTTAAATGTTTATCTCGGTCGGCCGTTACCATGATTCACGGTAAATTCGGCGTACGCCAAGCTTTCGTCGAACAAAATGTACACTCATCGATCACGTACACTCAATAAATCAAGCATCATAACAATCGCTTCTCCCGTCGGCCTGTTGTAAATTGTGGACGAAAAACTTCTTTAACCTTGTCTACGTCGGATTTCTCACAACAGTATCCGGAACCCACATGGCTTATACAAAAATCAATATGTACAAAATTAGTAACTCTAATCTGATTTATATTATTTATTTATATGTAACATAATATGCACTTTTATATTAATTCAAAATTAAAAAAGGTGATTGAAATAAAGTTGGTTGTGAACATAATGCTTTACATTTTTTTATAGTAAGCGTCCTAAAATTGTTCGTATGGTTTTTTTTTATAGAATAAGGGTGACAAACGAGCACACAGTCCACCTGATGGTAAGTGGATACTGTGGCCCATAGACATCTACATCTATCCTCGATTAAAAATCCATGTTATGCAGATACGTTGTCATCCCTGAGGACTAAGATGAAATGCCTCCTATACAGTAAAAAGCTTCTTCGGTTCTCTGCACTCATCATACGAAACACAGCAGCATTGAGCTGCTATTTTACGCTGGTATTCTGTGTGAGCGTGGTCCCCCCCGTCGAGTCGACTCTGGTTTCTGTGATGTTAGTGCTGTTAGCCTATGCGGCTCTTACAGCTTCATCGGACTCAGGGCTCGCGGCCTAAAATTAGGAGGAATTAAGGAGGGGAGATTGATTATTTTAGTACAATGTTGCCAAAGCGACGTTGCACCAAAATCGACAATCTGGGGTAAGATATTATTATAATCAGTGATCACAACATCATTACATCAACACCAAATACTCCTCGATGTCGCCGAAAACCACAACATGACATGGATGAGTTGTCAAACCACCGTCCGAACAGGGGGCGTGCCCCGCCTCTGACGGCTAACTCTTATCATTCGATGTTCAGGGATGCGGGTGTACGGTGTGTACGCGGTGTGGATGGGTGTGTGGCGCGCCCGTCTGCGGACTCGCTGCGTTCCATCCATTGTTGTCCTGACAGTGTTTGTGGCACTAGATGAGTGTGTAGTGTTTATGTGTGACTGGCCGGCGACATTTCGGTCGTCGGCATCTAGCGGAACGGGGGTTTGATTAGAACGTTACGGGGCCTCCGGAGGCTATCCGTAACGTTCGAAGTCGGAGCGTAGGTGGCTGCGTTTACCACTAGCGGGTTGGGATGTGTCTCGGCCCTCTCGAAATAGCGCCGAGACATTTCCTTGAAATACTCAGAGATCGTCGGAAGTTGACAATCTCTGTGTAAGTCGGAGTTTCGCTAGTACCACCGAGCTCTGGTGGCTATGCGAATGAATCTATTTTGGTCGACTTGGAGGTCGTACATGTCTCTACGGGCCTTTGGGCGAAAACTACGCTTGCGTAAGACATGATTGGTCTTGAGTACGTTTTGTATAGATGGAGCTTGTGTCTTAAGGACAGTTTGCTCTTGCTGTTGACTAGCGGGTGGAGGCGACTAGTGACGAATTTTTCACGGTTGCGGACATTGCGAATGTGTTTCGCGAATGTCACCCCTAGATATTTGGCCGTTGTCCAGGGGATCTGGCGGCCGTACATGGTGATCGTACCTAACGACTTCTTGGGGTTTATGATTTGGTGATTGGAAGTGGAGATCCTTTGAAAGTGTATTGCTACACTTTTCTCATGATTCACTTCCATTCTCCATAAGCGAAACCAATCGCCTAAGCGGTTGACGACTATTTGGAGCTTCTCGGTGAGGATTCTTTTATTATGATGGGCGATGAAAAGAGCCGTGTAATCGGCGAAAAGTGCAGTGTTCACTACTGGGTCCTTCGGGATGTCACTCGTAAAGAGAGTGAAGAGTAGTGGGGAGAGGGCGGAGCCTTGTGCGACTCCAGCCTTGAGGGGACGCTTTGTGGAGTGATTACCCTCTATTAGATAGCGGATGTGGCGGTTGGCAAAAGGCTCTGATGATGTGGGTGAGCCTATCAGGCACATTGAGTTTATACAGCTTGTAAAGCAAGCCGTCGTGCCAGACTTTGTCAAACGCATTCGCAACATCGAAGAAGAGGGAACTGGTCATGGTGGTTCTGCGACTTCTTTGTGGGAGGTTGATTCTTTCAGAATGTATTCTGTGAGGCGATGTAACTGATCGGTGCACGAGTGTTCGGGTCTGAATCTGATCTGCTCATCTGGAAGAAGTTTGTTTGTGAAGACATGTTGACCAAGGCGATTCAATATGAGTCTCTCGTAAACTTTCCCCATAGTGCTTAGGAGATTGATTGGTCTGTAGCTAGAGGCTAAGTGCGCGGTTTCCCAGTTTCGGGATTCCTATTACGTCTGCCTCTTTCCATGCATTTGGAAAGGAGCAGCTGGAAAGAAGAGCGTTGAATATGCCTACTAGGAGGCAAACGAGCGGCGCGGAGAGAGTTCAGTACCCTGTTGTTAATGCCATCGGGGCCGGGTGCTGATTTCTTTTAAGGCTTTTAATTACTTCTGTGACTTCGTTGACAGTCACAGGATCTAAGGGGTCGCCCGCAGTAGAGCAAATTACGCTCTACCTCCGCTTCGACCTCTGCAAGGTTCGCTAGAGGGAGTACATGGGCTCTCTAACCTATCCTAGATAGATCGGGGTTTCCTGGCCTAATGATAGGCGGCATAGATGAAGATTGTTCTGCTTTCAGAGCTCGGGTCAACTAGCAGAAGGCAGTATGAGATGGCTCGACACACGAACCTTACGAGAGCATTCTTCGACTGTAGAGGAGAGGTGGGCCGATAGGGCGCTAATCACCTCATTGGCGTCCGGGATTGGAGGTCGTAGACTCGAGTTTGACCTCGAGCTTACGCCAGGCAATAGGACTGGTCTATGGTCCGAGTTGAGTTCTAAAATAGTTTCGATCGATGCTATCGACAAACTGACATCTTTGAGTATTGCTACGTTAAGTTAGTAGTGTTGTTAGTAGTTAGTAGTGTTGACTGGTAGCGAATGGGTATCGGTTCGAAGTCTCAGGCGTGATAACATCGAAGTTTAGTCGCTCCGAGAGATCTAACAATGCATTCCCATTGGGATTGGTGGTAAGCGAGTTCCAGGAGGAATGCTTACTGTTGAGGTCTCCAGCTATTATGACATTGGAGCCTAGATTGAGTAATTCTGCAATGTCAGATTCAATTACACGTTTAAGCGGCGGTAGATACGCCGAAACTATAGTGAGTGGCGGATGGCCAGAGAGGGCTACTTTACATATAGAAACTTATATGTTAGTTAGCGAGGGGGCGTCGATCGGTACGCAGTGCAAGGACCTTTTGTAGTAGATCAAGGTGCCACCTGCACGGCTGGTCAACCTATCATTTCTAACTAAGGTGTAGCTTGCGATCTTAGAATCGCGATGGCTAGGTTTTAAAAAAGTATCTTGCACTAACATTACGTCTACATCGTGGTTGCGCAGGAAAAGCGCGATCTCGTCTTTTTGGTCTCTGAGGCCGTTCGCGTTAAAGAACGCGATAGTCAGAGAGCGTGGTTTAATTCTACCTAAATTTTGTACTGCCATTCTGATATTTAGAATAGGTGATTAGGCGCACTGGAAAGACCAGATTGCGTCGATAGTTCCTATATGCTAAATCGTAGCATTGAGCTTGTCCTGAGGTGTGGTGGCTCCGCGGAGTTTGCGGGCCAAGGAGGATAACTCAGCAACGTTAATGTTGCTGATGAAGCCGCAGACTAGCGAGAAGTCAGCGGCGAAGGAGGACGAGCCTTGTGGGACGGGCTTCGGTTTTGGGGCCTGGGGAGACGGCGCTGGCTGTGACATGTGCTGGCGGTTGCACCCAAGCGTTAGGTTTTAGCGCGGAAGGCACGGGAGGGCTAGCACCTTGCTCGGCCTCCCTGGTGATAGGGGCGGGCTTGGTGGCGATTTAAGGCTCGGAAGTGGGCACCGAAGATGGTGCGGGCTTGGGGCAGGCAGCCGAGAGCGTGACACACTGGCTTGACCTGCGCGTCCGCAACGGCTTTTACCTCCGCGCTGCTTCCTTCGCGGCGCTTTGGAACTTCCGCGATAATTCGCTGGGTGTCCCTCTTCGCGGCAATTGACGCAGCTCGGGGGTTGGGTGCCGTGGTGACCTAGGCGCTTGACGCACCTAGGCCTGGCGTAACAATTTCTGGCCGAGTGACCGTACAATTGGCATCGGTGACACTGGCCAACGATGCCCCTATTTCGAAGGGCTTCATCTGCAATCCCCGTTAGGTTGCAGGTGCGTCAAACGTTAAAAATTTCCTTGACTTCCTTTAGGTCGTCTAAAATGTGGACGGTCTCGAGCTCCTTGGGGAGTCCTCGTACGACCACGCGTAGGTTACGTTCCTCCGGGAGGGCGTACGTGTGAAAGCTGACTTGTTGGACGCACAGGTGGTTTGTCACACTGCGAAAATCCTCACTCGTATCTACGAAAATTCTGATGCCCTGACCGGCGTTTTGCACTTTAGGGCAGTATATTTTCTTTGAGTTCAATCAATTGGAAAGGTTATTCCACTTGGTTTTATCTTGAACAATAATGGGTGGCGGCGGCTTTTCCCTACGTTCAGCAGGGGACCTTTCCGCTGAGGGCTTGGCCGCAGGCTTAGGTAGTTGAGCGCGCGTATCGGGGGCTGGCTTTTTGTCGGAGTGGCGGTGGGGGACGAGGAGGCTGAGTTAGGCTCGGCTGCCTTTTTAAGGGCTGCGCGTTTGCGCTTTTTGCTTTGAACGAGGGTGAAGCCTTCGTCTTCGGGTTTAGGCGGGACACGTCTCGGTCTCCATGTCGGAGCCTGATTCGGCATCCGAGAAGACCGGGGATGGGCCGCGGGTTGACATCACGGAAGTCGCGCGGGACGCGGCGTCGTAGAGAGTGTCAATGGACACGGGGGTCGTGTGTCCGGTGCTTGGCGACATAGGGTCGTCAATTCGCACAATCGGACGATCGGCGGGGGCCAGACAGGTAGAGGGGCCGGCTAGAGGCGCAGGATCGTGCGCGGGCTCGGGCGCGGGACGCGAGTTGCGCTGTGCAATAAACACAGCCCAAATATCGGGGCAGGCTCGACTAAAAAAGTCGGCAAGTTCGTTGACCGTAATCGACGCCATTTTGTCACCTATGCTAACGCAAGCACAGATGTGTACCAAGCTCCCCCAAATTTCGGCGGGAGGTGGAATGGATGGTGGCAGGAGGTGTGTGCCTAAAACGAACACCTATATACCTAGCGCGTAGGTACGCTAGGGTGTGTACCTAGCTGTTGCCTAAAGCAACAAGCAACACAAATATTAAAAACGATGGCTCTGAGGCGGCGGGTGTGTTTCACTCTACTTACGGTTGCCGATACCAGTACCAGGAAGCCAGGAAGGAGAGCTACGCACAAAACACTCTTTGTACCACAACAAGCGTTCACTACACTTCACTGTGAGACTGCTGTCACCCGGGCCAGCGTGCTTCGCGCACCACGGAGAGGGCACCAATACAAAACAGCCACCAAAGACACAGCACCAAGCAGTACAGCGTACTGGAGGCGTGATGTATTAAAATAATTTGTGCGCATGAGCTAAGAGAGTAGAGTGACGGGAGTGAACTCGACCGACACGTCCGGAGTCTACAGAGCCCAAGCGCAGAATCTGATCCCGTCGAGTCGATCCATTCATGCTACAACCATAATATAGCTGCGGCATGGCTCTACCAAGTTTTTATTGAATTGGAGTTTTATCAGATCGGCTAACTGCGCTTGGCGCTTGTCATTCGTGTGCGCGAGTATACATTCACGCTGCACACGGAACATGGCTGATGTGACGTCTTCCACAGATTCCGTATGCCTCAATAATGACGTCACACACACGTACTCTGCACGCAGCAGAAGTGCACCGCTGTTTAATAACACACTTTATTTCTGTTTATGATGTTGAAGGTTTATAATTTCAGTCGTATTTTTCAGTTTGTACTTTATTTTATGTTTGTATAATATACAGATATATACTATATTCAGTATTGACTGCCTCGTTGGCCTAGTGGTTGTAAACGCGACTGCTGATCATGAGGTCACGGGTTCGAATCCCAGGTCGGGCCAAAAAAATATCAGTTATTGAATAAAATTATTTTTTACGAATTTTATCGCGTTTAATTTGCTATTTTAATTCGCGTCGCGTTATTAATATTATTTTTTTAATTTCATATTATAATTTTATTTTGTATATCGAACCAAAAATTTATATTAAAAAACTGAAGGTAGCCGGGCTAACTGTGACATCGGGACGTCAAGCATCTCACTCCCCCCCGTGACCATGGGTTGCTGTAAAGCACACGAAACGTCGGGTATTAAAATAGTAAATTAAACGCGATAAAATCCGTAAAAAAATAGTTTCATTCAATGTGTAGTGTTCGCGTAAATATAAGAAATCATCAGTTATTGAGTTTTTCCGTCAAGAAATTCTCAGTCGCTACTCGGAGTTAGGAAGTTGACGGTGTCTCACCCCCGTGCCTCGGAAAGCACGTAAAGCCGTTAGTCCTGCGCCATCGGACTATGAGAGTGAGGATAGAGAGTCCACCTGTGCTTGCATACCCTTTGGCACTATAATCCTGTCCTGCGCCGATGGCTAGTCTCCGTTGAGGCTGGCCGCCGTGACCGTAATTCGGTCTGGAGGACACTACTATACATTCAGCAAATAATTTATTTTATTATTTAGTGTTAACACGATTGATTATACAAGTACCCAAAATTTTATTGTGTTTCATATTAGTTGTAATGTGTTGCTTTATTAAAGAAAATGTTTTTTAAATATAGTATTAAGGTATATTATCATAAATAAATTTTAATTAATTATTTTGACAATTGTCAACATTTCAATATAAATTTTGATGCTTTTGCTATATGTATTTATTTTTTAAATATATATTTTTTGATAATTTTCATTAATACTTAGTTGTTTTTAGGGTTTCGTACATAAAATGAAAACGCAATCCTTATTTTGTTGTGGTTCCGTCTGTCCGTTTGTTAAGGCCCTTTTTTTCATGAACGGGTAGAGGTATTAAGTTAAAATTAATACCGAATACTAAGGTCCACGTGCCATTAGAGGTATAAAAATTCACAGACAAAGCAATCAAAAGATGTGGCTATTTACATATGTGACATATTTTAATCCTCGCAAACTCATTCATCAAAATCTATAGGGTACTTCCGGTAATGAAATCATGTTTCGCAAGAATTAGCACAAGTATAGGAAAAAATCCGAAAAAAGGTAATTTGTAGTTTTATCACATTTTTTTGCGATTTAGGCTTACGTTTCAGAGCATAGACTGTGATTTACACCGATGTAAGGAAGAACCTTTTCGTTACAGCGATGTTACGTTACCTTACTTATAATTTATAATTCTGTTAGTTTCTAAATTATTTTTTGTAAGGAGATGTATACTTACCTGAGTTTATACGGAATCCTCAGAAACCGAGACCTGTACGTCTTTGTACATTTATTTAATGTATTTAAGATTTGTTTAGGTACACTTAGGAGCCCGTTTTATTTATCCTATAAGCGCAAAAAATAGAAAAGGTATTTTCTCACCTTTTTTAGGTTAAATTGCCCTTCAAACTCTTATCTATATGCCACGTAGCATCAGACGTCCTCGAATGGACTTTGAGTTTTTGAATTTCGTCTTAAAAAATAAACTCTTAACTCAATCCATTAGAGGTTTGTTCTTGGAATGTTTTTATAGATTCACATAAAACGTGTTTGCTTTAACTTGTTAAAATGTTTTGCTAAATTTTCTTTCGTCGTCAAATAATATAAGATATGAGAAAGCAGTGAAGTAATAACTAAAAACTCAATGTGGTATTAAAAAAGATGAGTTGGGGAAATGTCATGACAGATAGTGGTGAACAGAAAACAGCGTCAAGGGTGCGAGACGATCGCTACGATTTCAGCGAACTATGGGTGAGGCTCATGTCAAGCAATTTTTACAGGTTTTTATTTTTATTTTTATTTTTGATTTTCTTTTTTTTTATAATAAAAATATTAGCAATGCTATTACATTACTAATATTCCCTTTAACCACTTCTGGTAAGTTTTATATGCCTGTGTTAGGATATGTTTGACAAAGATATTAGAAGATATCCGGGATGTATAAAATGAAAAAAAATATCGATTTATTATTGACACGTACCCGCAACCCTCTCAGAAATGAGAGGAGGCCTGTGCCCAGCACTGGGACGTATATAGGCTGTAACTTTAACAACAAGTACAACCGAGCTAGACAACCAACATCTGCAGGTTCGGTCAATGGTGGGATGAATACAACTCGAAAACTAGATGTAAGTACATAAAGTTTGCGTTTTCATACGTTGTAACCCCGCGCAAATTTAGTTTGTTTTATTTCAATATATTTAATAGTTTCAAATATACATTTTATTTTTCTTTCAAACGTAAGCAGCCGATGCCATTATGTTATAAATATTATCATAATAAAAACTACTCGTATAAATACAACTTGCAATAAAATTTATAGTCATCGTTGAATTTAACGATGTTCTTATATTTCTTTCCTCTTATGCTCACGTCAGAAAGCCGTGTTGAAACAATAAGAAAAGTCATTATTGTCAGGCCTCATTTTTTAAAGTGTACACAATCGTCGCGAGATGACTCTCGAGTAGACTGAGATGTCAAGGGCAACCTTCCAGGTGTATTTGAAATTTGCTAGCAACAAAAAAAATTAAAACAGAAAAGAATAATGACTTCAAAGACGTGACATATTATATCATTATTAATTCTTTCATATACGACGCTTTCTTATTTTGACCCGACTACAACATAATAAACTAAATTAATTTTAACTATTTTATCACATATCAGTTCATATCAGTTTGCACGCTTGGCAAGCAGGTTGGCAACCGCAGTCTTTCATTATTTTGAGATGTTATCGGGAAGCTAGTTTTGCCCTCTTCTTGTTTCTTTTCCCTTCTGTCGTGACTTGCGACTCCCTCAACATGATATGGGGTAGTGAATTCTCTACCACTACGTTCCTCGCTGGTATCATAGTAACCCCAGGCTACTTCCCGCTTTTAAAAATTAAATTTTTATCATATTTTCGCATAACGAATTCACAAAATCTTTATTTATTGCAATTATATACTTGGAACTGCTTATAAAGTAAAGCTTCAAACACTGCTGCTAATCCTGGTTTATTTATTTCATTATTTATTATTTATTGAACCATATACAGCGTCTAGTGGCGGTGTACGAATATCCACTACCCCATATCGCCCGTGGGAGTCGTCAGAGACAACAGAGCAAAGCTGAAACAGAAGATGGACAGCAGCATCTTCCTAATAACAACTCAATTGATAAAAAACTGCGGTTACCAACCTGCCTGCTAAGTTCGGCAACTATGGCAAGATCCTCCCTAAGAGGTAACTTTAGGGGGCGGCCTATGTTTATCAGTGGATTTTTATGGGATATAATGGATGTACCATTTATTATGTATCCTTGTTGCAGTCAGTCAGTCAGTCTTGTGTCTTGTGTATATATATATATATATATATATATATATATATATATATATATATATATATATATATCATCTACGAGGTAAACAAGTGTTAGGTGAAAGATTTTTTGCGAGCAGATAGCATGGTATTCTACTTATTTGTAAAGAGAGTTAGTTGTAAACGCTGCGCTATTCATACATTATTAATTTTATCGTAACGCTTATAATATTGCAAGCGTAGTAAAATATGCTTGAACGCAGTTTTCGTTAAACACAATGTTGCAATTTTCAGTTTCTGCTTTACTCCAGGCATATTCTCAATATTATTCACTAACTACCCAATCCAGTTATTAATATTGCAACCGACTATTCATTTTAATCAAGTAATGTAATGTTTGTTACCAAACTATTTTATGGACTTACTAGCTGTTATGCACCAGCGTCGCCGGTCGTAAATTAAACTTTATACTAATATTTGCCGCAAAATAGAATAAAATAAAATATATTTATATGAGTGTGATTAAATAACAAACAGTAATAATACTCTGCTAATATTACAAACAACGAAATCATCTTTGATGTAACAAACCCCAGTAATATGTCTTACATCAACGTAAACAAAAGTAAAGCAACACTGCGGATTGTGTTTCCATCGTTCAAACAAAGATTCGCAATCGTCTGTATCAAAGTGAGTTTTGCATAACAAGCAAATCAGAATGATAACAATAATAAACAATGGTTCTGACTGACTTTCAAAATCAGCAGCAAAATCTTCCCTGAATAAAACTGATTTTACGGTACAATGCGCATAGTTCAAATTATTTTTAACCCCCGACGAAAACAGAAGGGTGTTATATATTAAACTTATGTATATGTGTATCTGTGTGTCTGTCTGTGTCAATTTAACGCCCAAACGGACTAAGCGATTTTGATTTAATTGTTTTTGATTTGAACGTGACTTGTTCGAGAGTGGTCTTAGTTATGATTCAAAAAATTTTTTTCAGCCATTTGAAGATCATCAGCTGTTTTCTTTCGGGGCTTTTTTTTGTTTTTAATTAATACCCAACATTTTAGGTGCTTTGCAGCAACCATGAACATTGAGGGACTAAGGTGTTTGACGTTCTCATGTCATAGGTAACCCGAGCTACTTTCAGTTTTTAATATAAAAGTTTTGGATCCGGCATAGTATCTTGAAGTCTCGAAGTAATATGCATGAGTTTATATTTAATTTTATAAATTAAGGTCTCTCAAGCAGATGGTAGCAACCAGCCATCGCTTCTATTGTAATTAGGATGTTTTTTAATTTCAATAGCCTGACGAAAACATTTTTGATAGAAATCGATGTTCTTTTGATTTGTGGTCTATCAAATTTGATAGAATGATTGGGACGAACTTGAACATATTAACATGCTGCAGACCCGGAGCGACGGTGGTTCACTTCAGCGATATGTTCTTTGACGCGGGTTTTTTGGGATATTTTTGTTTATCCTATGACAGCGAGAAAAAAAATTAAAAAATGTAAAAGCCAACGTCATTGGTAAGACATGTTGTACCTACAGAAGAATTAAAGCCCCGGTTTTTTACTTTTAACGAAAAGTTATTCTTTTTTAACCCTTTAAACGGACTAAGGAATATCACAATCTCAACGACGTCTAAATAATTATAATAATATTCATCCCCTATTTCGGCCCCTATAAGTGAACTTTTTCTGCAAAATTATATGGGACCACTCCAGAAGTGAAATCTATTTAATAAAAAAGAAACATTAAAATAGTTTGGAAAATCCAAAAGTGCACGCCTCATGAGCGTTTTATTTAATTTTGATGAAAAAAAAAAATTGTTTGTAAATTTGGCGCTCTATTATTTTAACAGGGAAAAAAATAATGTTTACCAAAATAAATCGATTACACAAAGTATAAAATCGATATAGACTGTATTGTACATTTGTCCTTTGTCTATCAAGGACAAAAAAATATGAAAGCGCCTTTAAAATTGAATATCAATTTATTAATAAACTACGCGCTATTGATATGAAATATGGAACCAGTTGATGTAATTCTGAAGCTAATAAAAAAACCCGGTCTCGATACGTCAATTTTTTCAGGAGTAATCGTGACCACATACAAAATCAACATCAGGACGTCCACGTAAAAAATGTTTCAAACCGTTTTTTTTTTCAAAGTAGCAATATCAAATGATTTTGTAGAAAAAATATATTTCATGTTAATTATATCATGTTATCGTATAATTGCAATATGGTTATGATAGAGGCATTTTAAGAACACAAATTGCTTGACTTTCACGTGTCGAGAGTAAAGCACTACCTGATAACGCTTCGTGTTATGAGGCGTGCAAAGAAAAGGTTCACAATTGACGAAAATATCGCGTAACATACATAAAAAATACACAGTCGAATGATTAACCTGCTCGTTTTTTGAAGTCGGCTCATAACTTTCACCATTATGAACTCTGAGCTTGTACGCTGCTGAATCTTGTAGTTGGATATTTCACTTTACAGATGGTAAAAACTGACTAATCTTCTTTGGCAGCAGCTTTCTAGTTTGTTCAGAAATTTTATACATCGTGAAATATATAATAGCATAATGATATATTATTATTTGCTTTTTAGAACTTCCCCAATTGTTGTCGGAAAAACTACAAGATATGCCATCCCAAATGTCATATACTGCTGATGGTGGGAATGTCAGTTCTGTGGTCACCTGTCTTCCAAGTATATTGAGCGTGGAAACGTCTATAGAGCTATACTTCATCTAGCACATTTGTCAAAAATATGCACAAGGAACTATAGAGATAATACTTAAATGTGTACTTTATTATAAGCATATTAGAGTTTCCTTAATAGCTCCGATCATAAGATAAGCCTTACAATTTTATAGAACGCAGGCAGACAGTTCGACTCCCGCCAGCGCCAGTGAACCTTTAACTGCTAGTAAATTAAAAAAATCACGTTAGTGTGAAGTCAGCAGACATAAATTTTACAGCAAGGCGAACTCTTGTCTACTCTAAAACTCTATGTGTTCTGTTATTTTACTTTATTATCATATTGCATACAAGAATTTCAACTTTTGCGTTCATATACAATATAATTTTATTCAAAATTCAACACGAGCGTATTGAAGCTGGAGTAAAAACAAGATTTTTTTTGTATCGCCGTAACATATACATGGTATTATCTAATCGCTTACATACATACTGCATGAGATTGATGATATCATGATCAGAATTTGACCTATTAAATCTTTCGCGATTCTACGTCGTGTATACGAGAAATGAGCTTTGTTCCAAACTTTTAATGATCACGTTTCGAATTTGCATAATAATATATTGTATACAAACGTCAGTAACAAGTTATCCGTTCTAGCCACTTCATTGATACAGAGAGCTCGCGTACGTTTATATTTGTAGCTCTGGAATGCAAAGCTGTGTTGTTTATAAAATTAACATCCTGTATAAGAATATTACAATATGCTAATAGCATGACCTCAACAATTAATTCTAAATCACATCGGGGAATAATTGTAAATTTTATACAATTGTTTTAATCATATTTTTTTTACAATTTTAATGTTACCGTTACCATTACAGCCTATTAACGTCTACTGCTGAACATAGCCCTCCCCCATAGGTTGACTCATAGGCGGGATATTTGCTATAGTTGCTACACTTGGCAAGCGGGTTGGTAACCGCAGTTTTTTTTATTTTTAGTCGTTATTAGGAAGACGCTGCTGCCCATCTGATTTGTTTCTATCTGTCGCCTCATACGATAGTCACGGGATGATATGGTACTGGATATTCTTACATCGCCATTACATAGCAATTTCGATGTCATCAGTAAATTATTCAATGACATTAGTAAATTATTTTACTGTATAAATGACCCCATTATTGAACGATTTGATTAATAAGAGTTGGCGGGTGGGTCACAAGCTCTTATTATACTTTTATTTTTTAATGATCCCTTTTAAAAAAGCCGGGGAATTTATTAAGTATATTCTTTCTTAACAGAAATGTAATCAAACTACCTTAATACGTAATTATCAAATTTCATATAACTAACCAAACATAAAACGTTTCAAAACAAGCGACAGGTATATGTGGTTTTCAACAAACCAACACTGTTATTACTCATAGCATAGTATTTAATAAAAATCGCAGTTAGCGTCTACGAATTGTTCGTTTCAGACCGCAAAAGACGCACAAAACCGCAAGTATGCTTTGCTCGGTCCACTCGCACCGCCCCATAAACATGCGCTAACAATGCCCAGATGATGGACAGCGAAAATAGAACGTAACGTAAACAGTTGCGGACAAAGCGGATCGTGCGCCGGTGAGATTAACCAACGGCAGCCGGGATTCGTTCCGTCATGCGTGCTGCTTGGAAACTCCGGGAGATTATTGCCTCATTACGAAATTATCGCTGTATTCCATATAGGGCGGGTCGTTTATTAACAGCAATTTTTGAAAAGATCATCTTATTACAAAGAAAAATAATTAAAATAACCAAAATTAATAAGTAACTGAGTACAAAGATTCTGAGGAAATATTTTAACAAATAAAACGTTTTATTGAAGCTTTGAAGGTTCAAATAAATTTGGAATTTGCTGTCATAGCATTTGTATTATATTACTTTAGTTTACGTTGCATACGTTTAATCATTACAGCCTATTAAAGGTAATGGACATGGCTAAAAAGAAGCCACCCCCATTGTCTTGTAGGGAGTAGGGAGTATGCCATAGTTGCCACGTTTGGCAGCAAGTTAGCAACCGCACTTTTTTATTATTATTAAGTTGTTATCAGAAAGATGCTACTGCCAATCTTCTGTTTTTATTTCCCTCTGTCGCCTCTTACGATACCCACGGGATAATAATATAGGGTTGTAGGTTTTCTTACGCGGCCGCTACATGGCAATAAAAATATAGTTTTAATAGATATATTTATTTACGCGGATCGTGATCTTTCTCATCCCTAACATTAGGTGTATTCCCGCTGAAAACTAACCTGCAGGAGCAGTGGAATATTCCGCCGGTATGAAATATGCAAAAAGATTTGTTTTATAATTCTCATAATCACAAACATCAAGGCCGTCTTCTAGCCGTTTATCGAAGAAATCTAGTCACAAATTATACGCTGCACCATAAAGTAATCTTGGCAAAGCTTGCGCACAACCGTAAGAATTTATTTAGGAGCGGTGATCAGTCAACCTTAACAGTGTCCTCTTGGTAGCGGTGTCGACAAGTTTGCTAAGACAGAGTATGGAAGTATTAAGCGACTTCAGAATGTGAAGTATTTTTAAGTCGGCTTTAACTTTTTATTTAAAAGTTTTTTTTTTACCCTCTTGAGTGGACTAAGGAATATCACAATCTTAATGTCGCCTAAATAGTTCCATTAAAAACTTCAGCCACTATTTTCTACCCTTAGGTGTAGATTTTTTCCCAAAGTTTATTTGGTACCACCCCTTAAATCGATACACAATTGTCGAAGATATCGATTAACATAAATATAAAAAATTACAAACATACTCGAATTGAGATTCTTCTCCTTTTTTGTAATCGGATAAAAAGTGCTGGTAAATTACCCCGTCACGGTTCTCTGAACGATGTTATCCGAAGGGAAGAGCCTTGCGGAATATTTAAAGACAACGGCAGGAGATCCGACGGAACTTAATTCCCTTGGGAGAGAGGCAAAATATATAACGTTTGTAGACATTTTAGGCGGCTTCTCATCCGGTGTACTCCGTTTAAAGCCAGGGCGGCATCAGAGGCGGTTGAACTGAGTAAATGACACAAATATCTTTAGAGATGACTATACGTGCATTTGCTTTAGAGGCTATAAGCCCGTGGAGTACGCGGTTATTTCTAAAAGAACTATATCGGCGACTGATTGTCGCCGCTGGAGACAAAAGGACTAGTTCTTTTCTCGCCCCAAGTACTTATTATCTTGGGTATAGCCATTCAGCAGTGAAACATTCAGCGAAGAAACGCAGCCAGTGTTCTTGGCACTTAAACGAGGGGAGTGGGACTGTTTTATAATTTCAGTTTATAGTTTCCCTGCTTGTAATAAATATTATATTATTAGTTTGCGTAAATAAATTTAAATGTCACTGAAGTTTTGGAAAAAATCCAAAATGGACGCATGTAAATTACAACTAATAATACAATTATAAATAATGCAATTCGTGAGATAGAGATTATTCGTCCATTAACTATTTCTTTCATTAGTCAAACCCCCGTGCTTTGGTAAACACTTAATATTCCATTTATCGATCGATCACCCGAACCGAACCGTGATTATACAAGCTATATAGGGATTGACGTCCTCTGCTGATTGGTAAACACTGCCGCGACACATCACGAATTGTGTACAATCCAGAACCAAGTACATGATATAAGTGACACATAATACGTAAAGTCTAGGTTTCACAGTGGTTAGTGTTGCCAGTTTGTCTGATAACTCCATATTGAAATCCTAGTAGAAATAATATTAGATGCATATTACGGTAACTATTTTAGATAGTGTTACTGAAACTTACATTTGCTTAGTAGGGCCGGTACGGTTTCTTTACTCATGTGGTAGGGCCTAGCAAATTGACTTTTTTGTCAAATTATATTTGAAATATTTCTTTTTTCAATCGACGCAAAATGAGATACTGTGATGGTTTTTCTTACGCTACCATCTCGCAACATTATTTTAAATGTATGAGGTAATATATTGTTATTTGTTTGTAATCCTATGTGTAAAGTACAAAATATAACATGTGCTCTTAGAAAAAAACTTAAATCATGTAATTTCGATCACGGCGGCAAGTCTCAACGGAGACTAGCCATCTGCACAGGACAGGATTATAGTGTAAGAGTGTGTGCGCAACGCATGTGCATTTTCTATTCCCTCACTCTCGTAGTCCGATGGGACGGCAATTTTACACGACCGGCGAGAGATCAGACGCAGGCCCAATGGTTTTACGTATTTTCCGAGGCACGGGGGTGAAACACCGCTAATTTCCTGAATCCGGGCTGCTAATGAGAATTTCTTGACAGAAAAATTTCTAATTGATTTTAGCTCCACCTAGATTTTGAACACGGGACCACATGATCAGGAGTCAAAGACCAACAAGGGAGTTAAAATTAAATTAAGAAGAACCTTTTTAAGTATAAAGGACACAAGCATACTATATAGTCACACACTGCGCCAGAGCCATTCTCTTAGTTACATATTTCTGCCACTAAGCAAGCCATGGCCGTCGTTGACTGACTGAATGGAATGTGTCCATATTATTCGTAACTATAGGCTGTAAGAGATTTCACTTTAGTCCTCAATAGAACCTTGTAAATTAAGTGTGTCAATAGTTCAACGTATTTGTAGCCTTCTTTATATGAGATTGATTTGAAATTTCCATATGCAGTAGCCAATTGCCATCAGAAGGGCTGCTAGTTTATTTATCACTCTATTAAAAAATACTGTAACTTTTACAAAAGCTATGTTTTTGTTGTTTCTTTGTTACCTTATGCTCGTTACCTTGAAATAATTTCCTCCTTGCCTCCACCTTGTGGAAGGGGAAAGGAGAAATTAAAGAATGAAACTTTTCTTAATGGAACTTTAATTTTACCTCGTTTTATATTATTTAGTAACTTATAATTTAATTAGAAGTTTGTTTTGTCGAGAAAGGTTGAGCGACTCACCCCGGCTTCGCCTGGCTTGGTTGTATTAATGTGGTGTTCATTTAGGCTTAAGATAATAATCAAGAACCATTTATTTTATAATTTTTCCGATTTCACAAAAAGCCTCGATGTTACAGACAGACATTTCAATTTTATTTACATGTATATATGTAGATGTATAGATTGTGAAATGTATGAAATATAATAATTTTCGATAGATGACAGTATAACTATATCGTTTTACGCTTGACGTAAAATATCCAGGGTAGTGACAGGCAGCAAACTCAATCTTCCTGTTACTGTTTCCTGACAACAGGTAAGGTCCATGCCCGCCTGTGGACTTTTATGGGCTGGTGAAGACAATATATCATGATAAATTATGCAAAGCTTGATATCATATAACAGTGAAACGTAGAGTTTGTTTATGGATTCAACAACTGTAGTAGCCTACAAATAATGATTAAATAATAATGAACTCGAGTAAAATGATTCCAAAATTGAACAACACGGTGTAGTGCTTAATTAAAATGCTTTAACTGAAGCGACCAGCCAGCTATTACTTATAAATAGGCCTGTGTGTTCAGATGCTTTTAGATTAATTAGGAATTACATTATTTCTATCAATTTTGATTGTAATGAGTATTTAAATTTGATTTAAATTAAAAAAAGAAACTAAGAAAAATCTTGAGAAAAAAAATAGTACGACAAAAGATGGAATCTATAACTTGATACTAATAAAGCATTGAACTTTTGATTCCAAATTCAAATTAATATAATAATAATAATAGCGAGGAAACGCAGTCAGCGTTTTTGGCACTATACCGCGGGGATTAATACTTTATGGTATTTTTTAATTTTTATTAAGGTACATAATGAATATTATATAATATTTGAATGATATATAAATAAATTTTTGTGATAATTAATATAATATTAAAATATTTTTAAATCACTTTTAAATTGTTTTCCGTCCATTTGTTTCTTCTTTGTTATAAGAGTATTTGTGTCTCCGATCGTAGAAAATTAAAAATTGTGTTATTTTGTACATGAGTTTTGTTTAAGCACCAATACTGCATGGGTGTCACGTATTATCAATGATGTGCATGGACCAGCTAAAAGGAGCTCGGAGAGTTCCTTGGTACTGTACGAACTTACTAAAGGCCAAGAGCAGACTTGCATCGAATCTTGCTTTAATTTGTAGAATCGGTACAAAAATGAAAGTTGACGTATACTAATAATAACACTCTGGGAGGACTTTTTCTGTACATAGATTTTTTTTTAATTTTAACTTGAGGAATATACTACGCTATCGATACAGATGCCAAAATAACTATTTTCGGAAAATTATCTGCCTATAGGTTTGTCTATCTATCTGTCTGCCTGTCTGTCTAATTTTTGGTACTAATCCCAGAAATAACTTTGTCGACTTAAAGTATACATTATTTTGTTTACATTACATATAGTTTGAATTAAAAATAGAAAACAGTGAATCGTAAGCGCTAGAGAAAACGTTGAAAGTTGTGTATTTCTTTAGAGTAATGAATGGAAATGGAATGGAATGGAAAAAACCTTTTTTCCTAAGTTAATGATATCCTACCAAAAACATAAAAGTGAAAAGAGGGCTAAGTTCGGTATAAACGACGTTTCGGTTTGTCTGTTTCGATTTATATTACCCTTTACATTATCAAAGGCGGGTTTCCTTTTTCTATTTTATATAAATAATATGTCTATATAATCGTTGTTGACCTTTATTACTTTTTTTAGGATAAGGGTGACAAACGAGCACACAGTCCACCAAATGGTAAGTGGTTGATGTGAGCTGTGGCCCATAGACATCTACATCTATCCTCGATTACGCATCAAAATGCAGATGCGTTGTCACTCGTGAGGATTTAGATGGAATGCCTCGTTACCAATAAAAATATCTCCGGTTCTCTACACTCACCATACGAAACACAGCAGTGTTAAGCTGCTATTTTACGCTGGTATTCTGTGAGAACGTGGTCCTTCCCCGGTCGAGCCGACCCATTCGTGCTACAACTATACCAGTAATATAGCTGTAGCATGGCTCTACCACGTGTACTCATATGAATAATAATAATGAGTAATAATAAATATGACAAATAATACTCATATGAGACTCATTTATACCGGTGTAACTTTATTATTTGCTTTTTGAAATATATGAACCTTAAAACGCTAAGAGCTAGGATGCATACTGGATGAGTTTGTAAGATTTTTTGTAAATTAGCGCCATCTGTTAAAAGCACAAAAGATGTTTTCCTTCAGCTCGGTTTCAGGTCGAATTATTTATAAATTTAATAATGTGTTATCGCTATGCTCTCGATTATTGAAAACCTGTTATTATACTCCTAATATAAAAGGTGCTTTAATAAGTGTTTATGAGCTTCGAAAGTTTTGACGTTTGTATTTAAAAACTGGCGATAGAATCACCATAAATATAAAATGTAAGTTGATTTTTCGTTTAATTACCAATCGCTTTTAAAATTTCTAGTTTATGGTGTAATAATTGATCTTTCTGATTTCTTTTATAGAACAGGGCGAAAATTAGCATGGTACTCACCTGATGGTAATTGTCGACCGCTGCCCATGAATAACTGCAACACCAGGGGAATTACAAATGCGTTGCCGGCCTTTTAAAAAGGAGTAAGCTCGTATCTTGAAGATCGTATTGGTCCGGAAAAATTACCGGTAATAAAACAAAGTAGTCGTGCGAGAGAAGAAGTCTCTAGTAAATTGCACAGTAGTAGACCGCCAAGCATCAAGATGATGTGATTGCAATTATTTACAAACTGTCACAATAATCTTAACTGTAATTACTTCTAAAACAAAAAATTATGTTTTGTTATTTATAGCGCTTTTGTATTACTACCCGCATATTATTGGTAACTGTTACGGTGATGTACTTTATATCGTCATCATCATCTCATCAGCCCTTTAGCAGCCCTTCACAAGTCAACAAAACAACAAAGGCCTCCCATGGAATGCCACAACCATGGCGCTGGGCCACCTGCATCCATCGACTTTCTGACTTTCCAGGTTATCACTCCATCTAATCGGCGGCGAATAATTATATACTAGGATAATGAACCTAAAACTAAAAACCTTAAAAAAAAATATTGTAATAACTAAAATATATTATTAAAAATAGTTCCTTTAGGCAAGGTTCCGAAGATACTGGCAGCGTTCCCCCTTTGAATAGCTATACTAATTCTTTGTCCGAGGTAGCTGCCAGCTCTTCGGTCTCCTGTGACGTCGACTAACCTTTTTTCTATTTCCTTAAAAAGCCTTATAGCGCTAGGACCCCACGGACCAAGGGTCTCGACACCGAATGGGACAAAAACATATTCGGAGCCTAGACCCTGTATTTGCATGCTTTAGCTTTTCAGCCGCTTCACAAGCCGCACCAGCTCTGTTGTTGGTTCCATGTAGATGGGAAGGGCAAGTGTGTCTGAACATGTTGCATCCCATACCAGCACCCGGCCCATCTTCCATGGAATCAAACTCATACCGTCCGGTCTCTTGCCATCGTCTCTTGCAATACCAGACGGCTCAAGTAGACTTGGCACGTTGACGGTGGCAAGAGACCGGCGTATGATATCGTTAAGTGCTGCATGTCTCGAGAAGCGGCCTGCACTTTTTTGGCATGACAGTCCATGATGTCCTAGCTTGTCGACGTCACTGCCACACGGACATTTATGAGGAAGTCATAAATGTCTTAAATCATTAAAAATTCGATATACAATAATCGATTTACTATTGCTGTAATGACTTAAAAATATTAAGAGTTATATCATTCATCAAACCTTTATGTTTCTTGACATAATTTAGCTGCTTCTTAAAGGAACGTTATACATTGACACCAGTTGAGATGCGGCCGCAAGGGGTTTTCATTCCAGAAAATTTCCTTATTTCCGAAATCTCTCAGGGCCTTTTTCCTACTGGTTTTCATAGAACTATTTCAAATCCGATGAGGCGATGAAAACGGGATTAATGGATTCACCTATTCTCATTCCGAGGACTTCTAGTAACAGAACCAATATAACAATCTTCCATCAAAATAGCAAAAGTAAAAACGGCCGACATTTTGATTAATTATAATGTATATCAAAATTACTTTTCTATACAAAACCGTAGTTTCATAGAGTAACTACTATATATTTCTCATTAGGCGACAAGCTTTTATTTCCAATAAAAAGCTCGTCTTTTCTAATTAGGCGACGAGCTCGTTGCCTAATTAGAAATATTAGAATAATAAAACTGGAAAAATCTTTTGCTTGTTTCCAGAAAAAAAATTCTTTTTTCGTTTTAGTAGGGATAACACGTCATTTTGAACATTGTTTTGAAAAAGTTCTTGGTGAAAGTTTGCATTTTACTGTCGATTTTTGAATTTCTGCATTAACGATGATGATGAAAATTAATTACGCAAACTGTTCAGAAAAAACAAAAGACATTTTATATCAATTTCTCAAGTTCTAGTAATGTGTAATCTATTTTCTATTCAATATATTATTACCGACCAAACCCAATTGTAGGACAAATTTCTTTTTGTTTTTCCTAGGTGAAAGTAATTTTTCCTAAGCCCGACAGGATTAACTAGAACGCGGCTTTGAAGTGGCTCAAGGGTCATCCCAGCCGCACCGCAATCTTCTGTCGCTGATATTACTATTTTCTAAAATCGGGTTTAGCCGTTACATAATATGCAATTCCTAAATGGTACTAGAAAATGCATAAAAATAAGATTATACCGTAGAATCAGCGAATGAAAATATCAAAAATACGAAAGTACCTTTCAAGTAATATCAGCGATAGTAGGTTGAGGTGGCTAGGGTGGCCTAAGGGGCACAAGGGCCACTGTAAAAACGAAAGAGATTTTACATCAACTTATTTTAAATTAGTTCTAGCAATAATCTATTTAATATATAATATTTTACGGACCAAACAATTTTAGGACAAAATAGTTTTTTCCTAGGCTAACATTAGTTTATATTTCATAAGCCCGAAAGGATTAACTAAATGTCCGCGATTTTTGGGTGGGCCATGGGCGCAGCGGCCACTCCATTACAGAAAGCCATTCTAATTATTACTCAGTAACACCACAAGTAATAGCACAAGCAGTTATATACAATATAGACACTAGACACTAACTTTAACAATACTGTCTTCAAACTAGAAACATTCCTACTTAAATCAACAGATCTTTATGATGAAAAGATACACACCAATATAAATTTTAATTCATTAATACACCTAATATAATGGTGTATTTCGATTTCAACGAAGAAGAACGATCGATTGGAAATCAAAACAATTAAAACACTTGTTGCAAGAAATAAAGACGTTACAGGCATGTTATTTTCCACGTCTGGAACCATCAGACACCGAACCGAAATAACACTAACCTATTGTAACGATTCAATACTAAACATCGGTATGCGCCGCTTTGATCTATTTGAACGTATGTTTTTCACGCAGGCCAGTCATTCAAGATAAGGTGATTTATTCTTTACAAAATAAATAATAAATAAAAGTTCTTTAGGCCGGCCACATATATACGGAATTCTGTTTCGGGATTCCGTTTCGATATTGCGATTCGAGATTCCAAACGCAGCAAGTCCATATAAAATCTATGACCCGCCACACACGTACGGTATTTTTCCGTACGGAATTTTCTCAGATTCGAGATTCCGTATGACCGCCTGTGCGTTCGGAATCCCCAACGGAAAAAAGCCGCTCCGAACGCAAGTCTTCCATAGATTTTGTACGAGTCGGAACACACATACGTAAATTCCGTACGAAACGCGCTCAGTGTTCGTCGCACGACCGAAGCGAGTAGGTGTGTTTATGTACGTTTTTACATTTAATCTTATAGGTGTATAGCTTTTCGTAACCTTTCATCTTATTTTATCTAATAATTCGTCGAAAGAGTTTACATACATCCATATTTAAAACATATCTCTGGATAGATAGATCTTTTTACATAATATTGACTATATTGCAAGCTTAGGGTGATAAGGGAATGCACCCAGTAACAATGGAATCACAATCAGAAAATCGTCGTCATTCGCTGGCAGAATGTCTAGACTCAAGGCTAACCTCTCTCAACTGACCCTTGTTATTCCGAACGGAAATAAACGTATGTGTGTGATGTGTTCACGGAATTCCGTTTCGGGATTCCGTTTCGATATACCGATTCGGAATTCCGTATGTATGTGGCCGGCCTTACTTATGCTTGTTTACAATCCTAGCTGATAATAAGTGGTGACTTTTTTATACAATAAGGGTAACAAACGAGCACACAGTCCACCTGATGGTAAGTACATTAGTCCTCGATTAAGAATCAAAATTCCGATGCGTTGTCACCCGTGAGGACTAAAATGGAATGCATCGTTTCCAGTAAAAAAAGTCTACGGTTCTCGTCATACGAAACAGCAGCATTAAGCTGCTATTTTACGCTGGTATTCTACGAGAGCGTGGTCCGACCCAGGTCGAGCTGACCTATTCGTGCTGCAACTATACAATTAATACAGCTGCAGCATGGCTCTACCACGTAAATAAAGATGAAAAAATGATAGTGTAGCATTAGATAATAAATCGCACTTTCTTAGCGCAACAAAAGCCTATTTTCTCTTGCTTTAAAGACAGATAATGGCAACCTATTCCTATTTTTAGTTACTATTAAAATGTCTGAAAGAAAATTAGATTACACTTAATAGTTTCTGAGTTTTCTTTATATAAATGTATTAACCCATAATCAAATTTTTACAATTCCATCATCCTTTTTGAATATCTGATACCTTGAAATACAATCCTGCCAATTGACTAACAATGCTTCGCTCTGTCTAAGATTCTATCTGGGTAGATTACCCTTAGCATATTTTTGCTGCCAAACAGCAGTGCGGTCATTGGTTTGAAATTGTATTGTACTCGTAATCGAGCCAGCATAACTGTTTTTAAAGGTTGTATGCATTGCATATACACTTGTGACTTTTTATTGGCTTTTGTCTTCAAGCTCTATGGACTGCAATAACAAATTGTCGTCAGGACTCCGCTACCCAATAAAATTAAATAATTTTGCAACTTTTAAAATAATTTCAAAATGTTTAAGGAACAAACGGTAAATTGAGTAATGACTGTGTAGTGACGTTGTAAGAATATCCACTACCCAATATCATTCCGTGGGTGTCGTAAGAGGCGACAGAAAGAAACAAACCAGAAGATGGGTAGCAGCATTTTACTGATAACAGCTGAGTAAAATCAAAATTATGCAGTAGCCAACCTGCTTGACAAGCGTGGCAACTATGGCAAATATCCCACCTATGAGGCAATCCATGGGGAAGGTTTTTGTTCAGCTGTAAACTTTTAGCCTGTAATGGTAAAAAATGAAATTAAAAAAAACGTAGTAGATTGTCTACTGTTACAGCAACCAAAAAATACGATTTTAAAAAAGGAAATTGCTTGATAAGGTTAACAATATTAATAGGCTCAAGTAAGATACAAGATGAAGAATCAAAAAATAACCTCACAGTAAGCATGAGAAATATTTTAAAATCTTATTTTTGATCCTGATCCTGATTTGATGTTTTTGATCAATCAATAATGGTAGATTTTAATAAATCAATTTAAAATACTTTAACAAGTGCTAAAATTCAAAACTCGTTTTTCAACCGCAATAATAATTCAGTTTCAGCTGCTAATTGAAACTATCGCGAACAGAAGCTCCGTTGAACAATTTAAGACGGTCGACATTTAAAAGGAATGCTCCTGACGATAGACGCCCGTATCATTGTCTAGCCGTCCAGATTTATTTTCAACAGGAGATAAAGTATATTGTCTATAGACTAAAAATATGTATATACGCTATAGATGTATATAGTAAATAACTGAAGTTATATATTCTTATTTTTTTTATATGTCATACATTTATTTACATAACATAATATACAATATTTTATTATATACAATATTAAAAACTGTAATTTAAAAAAACTAAAACTAGTCATTTAATTATCAAACAGTCCTACTCCACGCGGTATCGTGCCAAGAACGCTTTCTGCGTTTTCCGCTGAATGGCTATACTTAGCCTTTGAGCGAGAAAGGAGCCAGCCCTCTTATCACCAGCAGCAACGAGGAGTTCCTTTAAGAACTTCACCGCAAGTGGACCCCACGGACCGATAGTCTCTACAGCAAATGGCACAAATATGTAGTCATATTTGCGCCACTTACTCAGTTCAGCTGCCTCTGATGCCGCCCCGGCTCTAAACGAGGTACCCCTGAGATGAGAGGCCGCCAAAGTGTCTACGCAAGTAGCATCCTACACTAGGGCTTTACCTCTCTCCCAAAGGACCAATATCATACCGTCGGGTCTCCTGCCATCGTCTCTAAATATTCCACAAGGCTCTAAAATCGAGGGAACATTTATAGAGACAAGAGCCCTTCGGATGACATCGTTCAAAGAACCGTGCCGTGAAAACCTACCAGCACTTTTCTTACAAGAAAGTCTGTGGAGCCCAAACTTGTCGACGCTGCTACCACAGGGGCACTGATGGGGTTGAGAAATCGCCGCTCCTAGTCGGATTCCTACAGCGATGCGCAGGCTTTCCCCATCAAGTAATGTGCCGAGATTACTTGATGGTAAAGCGTGTAACTAGATTCCTTAGTCGAAACAGCTAGAAGGCGTGCCTTATCTTGGTCACTATGGAAATTGTGAAACAAATCTCTCTGCACGTTCTGTATCAAAGGAATATCCCACTGTTTTTGTTGGTTAACTTCCAGTGGAACATTTTCACCGGGATAGAGCAGTCGCCATGTCTGCTTTGCCTCCGTAGCAAAGCACAGGTCTACTTTATTATTTAAAATTATGTTACATAAGTCACTGACACTATGCACGGAAGCAAGGAAAGCAGGCAATGTAACGCTAGAAAGATTTCTCACACCAATACCACCAAATTTTATAGGTAAAGTAGCTTGAGTCCAGGCTGTTGTATTTAAAGTTAAATTTAGAATTTTTTCTATAGCTATTTTAAGATTATTATCAATATATTTTAAAATATCCGAACATTTCCAGACTGGACTCGAGCGGAGTAAGTATATAATCTAGGTACAAGGAGACAATATTTTAAGATAGTAAGCGCAATGTGGGGGCTTAATTTATACAATTTATCAGCGTGGTTTAAAAACTGATCAAATTTTGTTTTTAAAACATGTTTAATACTATCGAAAAACAACGGGGCACCTAGCAGGTATAGTGATTCCGTACTGACAGTTTTTATTCCTGGAGAAATATGATTGAAATTTTGAAGTAAAGTGTCTCTGTGAGAAGTAGATAAATTATTGGAAAAAAATATTTCACATTTATTGCTATTTGGTTCAAGACCAATATTTTTAAAATTTTGAAAAATATAAGTAAGATCACTGAGGACGTCATCTGCTCTACCTCTCAGTGTACCGTCGTCCAGGTACCAGACATTCAGCTTGGATTTTAAATTTGAAATAATGGGTTGAATTCCCAAACTGAAAAGTGCTGGACCTAGTGGGTCACCCTGTTGAACACCGACTGCAGAATCGATAACATAGTTTTCGTAAAACAAGTTAGTATTTTGACTGTAACATTGCCAAACGTAGTGATAAATTTCGGGGGTATTATTAGCCACTTCTTTCAGCAGGGTTACCCCATCCATAGAGTTAAAAGCATTCCTTAGGTCAACCTTCACAAGAACATCTGCATCAGAGTTTGTTAAAAATGTACGCACTGAATGCACCGCCGCATCACAGCCACCTCTAGTGCCAAAGCCTAGTTGAGTAGGCTGAAGTTTTGTCTTAAGGTTAGAGATTATGTGCCTGCAAGCTAATTTTGAAGTTAAGCGTCGAAATGTGGAACCAACGGCAATAGGACGGATACCGTTATCCTTTTTTTGAAGGCACATTATCTTGCCCATATAAGAATGGAATGAAATTTGGATTAACATTACCAGAAAGCATAAAGTTACATAATTATGTAATGTCATTAAGAAGTACTCCGCCGGCGACACCGGCAGAAGCGCTTACAAGATCTTTAAGATGTTGAGGCGTAATTCCGTCAATGCCGTCAGCAGAGCCATTCGAAAATGACATAATTGCTTCTAAAGTGTCTTTTTCAGAAATTTGTAAAGGTTGCATAAAAGTCTTGGGAGGCAGCGGTAAACCCTGAGAAGGATTGACGAAGGCTTTCAAGAATTTCGACATTACGAGGAGCCAAGATGTCGTCTGAGAATAAAATACGGGATGCATTTTTTAAGTCGCCATCCATTATTTTGGACTCAACTACTTTTTTTAAATCAAATTTAGGACGTGATCGAGATAAATGAGTATTAATTGGGTAATCTAAATTTTGAAAAGATCTCTCTTTTAGTTGAGATGTAATTGATTTATTTATTGTTTTATCAAAATGAAAATGGGAATACGCGAAAGTTAATAGTTTTTGCCAACTCTTTTCACTATTAGTGAAACAATTTTGAATAGTGCATGACAATGCTTTAGCAAGCTGCATCCTCGCACCTCTAGGAATTCTTTTAACCACTGGTACATTACGATGATAATTGTAAATTTGCTCCGAAAAAAGGGAAAAATTTGTGTCATTAGAGGAATTACTAATAGAGTTATGAATTTCTACGGTAGGCTGTGAAGCCGAAATACTTTTACAATGGCATCGTTTGACATGTATATTTAATTCCCTTTTACCTTTAAACAGCCTACCGTCGGTACAATTTTGACACTGTAGGAAATGCGGCTATGAATGTAGCGAAACGGAGATATTCATTAATAAATCTAAACAGATCTCTACAGCACTCAAAAGTTTTTATATTACATAGCTTCATATTGACTTGAAATGTGCTGTACCCCGCATCTTACCCTGAAACACAATCATTTACGGCCTAAATAAAAGCACTTTACTCTATAAAAAATATTATCACATTACCTTCCTGGATTTATTCCATCTTGATAAAAATTGTATGTAGTTGTTATGCTTTGACAGTTGACAACGACGCAGCAGAAATATTTTCCTTTACAAATGAGTATTATGTCTGAAATCAAAAAATAATTATGGAAATAACCGTCTAATTTATTTACTGATCTTTTGGTTGAAATTTGTCAGCCAGAATTGGCCTCTAAATAACAAAATAAAATAAGTTAAATATTCGTAGCTTTTGACAGTTGAAAAATTTTGACAATTTTTCGACTGTCAAAAGCTTATATTCTTATTTGAAAATATAATAAGTAATTATTTTAAATAAGTCTTTTTTATTTTACATTTTGTATCCCTTATTCCATTACGAGATACAATCCACTGCCGACCTTTTTCTATTACATAATATCACAAACTCTGGCTTTCACCCAGCGGGGTAGGCAGAAACTACTTACATTTGGAACGATCCTGACCACAGAACACAATTACTCTCTACCAAGAGAAGAACGCCAACTTCATACTAAAAAAAGGAAACACGTGTTTATGAATGTACACGAAAAGCGCCTCGGTGGGCGCCCATATAAAACTTTTTTAGCGGGAATTTCAAACCTTTGTATTGTGTAATTTTGAACTTTTTATTTAATGCATATTCGAGTAATTTTAGCTCAAGCCTCACAAACCTATGGGGTAAATTCCCATACATTTGAGAGGTTGCACCAAAATTACTCGAATTTACTTTAGAGGAGTATGTAGGATAAAATAAAACTAAAAATAGGTATAGTTATGTAATTTTATTTTTTGGAAGATATTGTTTTATACACACAGATAATATTTCCACGCGTAATATTGATTTATAGCATATGTTATCGTGAGAGCTATTCTTCACAGAACATTAACGTAAATTTAAATCAGCAAAATTCTCATCTCGAAAACTTAACTCAGCCCAAATACATGATCTGAAACAGATTAAATTCGAGTTAATATAATCCCTACAAATAACGATGAATAAATTCAAAATGCTTAAAGACTTACCACAATATTATCAAAAGTTTTTCTTCTTTTATTGTAGGAAACCTGCAGAAAGTGATCGGATGATTTTGTGCTTTTTGTTTGCATAATTTTTTTAAATAATAAATTAATTTATAGTCAATATCTCATACAGAGTCAGTATCTCACAAAAAATCTTCACACACACAATCGCGAAGAATTGCCTACAAACGAAAATGAAGTATTCTGAACTGATAATAACTGAATTAAAGCAAAACGCAATAACAAATATTAAAATCTAAATCATTAAATAAATTTGAATCAATTTCAGAAAATATTTTCAGTATGAAAGACGTTGACAAACAAATATCATTTTTTTCTTCTTTTAGTTCATGGCTTCGCTTGATAGAATTCTGCTAATATTTATAATTTAATTTTAATCAATTAGTAGGTCAATTAATTGTGCAAACCTCAAAGTAATATGTATATAATTACTGTAAGGTGCAAACAAAAGAAAAAATATAGCAAAGAATTAAAAAAAATCAGTTTCTTCCGATATAATAGTTAAGTATATTTGTATCTAATTTTTAAAATGGCAATCTGAAACAACGCGAAAGAATGAAACGGCGATATCTTTTTCTCGCTTTAATTTTACACGCCCACCCCACACATAGATAAAATTATGATTGTGTGCAAGTTTCTCGGGCTTCATACAGAGTTGAATCACCCTGATCCTGACACACCTCTGTCGTTTCCATCACATTCATATATTTACGCAAATATGCTTATTGGTTAACCCTAGATAGCTAACGTTCGTCAAAATGACGAGCATCTAATAAATATCTCCCTCTCCCTTTCTAATGGTTTCATCTACACACTCGCGGTTTCGCGCCAACTTAATGACCGCTAGAATGCGTCGCGTGGTGGTCGCTTTTAGCCTAGAAGTAATTTTGTTTTTGAGATACTTACTGCATACTCGTCAAAATGACGAATGGTTAGCTTATGCGTTACTTTTACACCGGTACTTTGTGTTGATTTTTTGCATTTTTTTTAAAATTAAAACGTTGGTTATGAAGAATGGCTGCGAGATCGATCACAGATGACGATATAGTTCTTGCGTTGTTAGATGATGAAAATTATATCAACACAAATTATGTTTTTTCCCATAGTAAGAATGAGGATGGTTTGCGGGTAGATGACGTGGAAAATGACTTTCTGGAAGTCATTATCATCATCATCATCATTACAACTCTTCACAAGTCCACTGCTGAACATAGGCATCCGCCAAGGAATCCCACAAAGTACGGTCCTGAGCCACCTGCATCCATCTACTTCCTGCATGTCTTACCAGGTCGTCACTCCATCTAGTGGGGGGCCGCCCTAATACGAGAACCTTTCTTCCCCATCGGTTGTCGGTTCTTCGCTATATGACCGCACCATTGCCACTTCAGATCACTAATCCGTTGGGCTATGTCGGTTACTCTGATTTTACTGCGGATATCCTCATTTCTAAGTTTATCATGCAGAGAAACCTCGAGCTATCTGGAAGTCCTGTGATGAAAATACCTCACAGGACTTCCAGATAGCGCCCCTAAAAAAAAGCTGCAGTTTGTCTCTCTATAAGAAAATACGCATGACATAGAATTACTGCAATAGCTGCAGAGTTCTCATTTGGGGGCGAACATACAACAAACGACTTTTGTCCAACTAATGCCAAAAAATTCTGAGTCATTTTATAATTACCGTTTATTTTAACTGGTTTTCTTTATAAAACCAAAAAAGGAAAACGAAATTTCTAAACCATAGTTCCTAATTTAGTCATTCTAAGATTTAGTGCCTTACTGATTTCAAAAAAACATGTCCCATTTAATATTTGTGATTTAGTACTTAAAAGTTAAATAAATATTCATTTTTATAATAATTATCTTTAATTTATATCCCATATTTCCTATAAATATAATAAACATGATTAAAATAAAATAAAATTTTAATAAAAAACACATTTAAAAAATGATCGTCAAAAAGTCGAATGGTTAGCTTATCATAGTAGTTCAGGAACGTTAGCTATGTAGGGTTAAGAGTAAATTCTGCCAGGCGCTTGTGCTGTATAAATTTGCTTCCTCACTGTCCTCATTCATTCTTTCTACATGTCCAAACCACCTAAGAATTTCTTTCTTAGAAGTACATATTGCACTGTTATTTAAATACTGTAGTGACTTTAAATTGTTTTTTTTTGTATGGAATATACCGCAAAAGTTTCAGAGTTATTAAATGAAAGACTTTCCTGTGGAAGTGTGAGTATATTTTCCCAAAAACATAATATTTTGAAGCAAAACATTAAATTGTACAATGTATATTTTTAACTTGTAACATTTTTAACTTTTAAGTTAAGTAATGTTATTTATTGTTCACTTAAGTAGGATTTACACCTGCTTAAAGTCTGAAGAAAGCTTTCACTTTCGTTGTATCTGAACAAAATAAAACAGATTTATAAGTATTGGCATTGCTCTGTGACTGGCACAAAGTTGTTCCGGATGGAGACGGGCATCGGTGAAACAATACAAAACGACACTGAATAAAATATTAGCGAGCTGGCTTGAACTAAAATTGTGCGGTGAACGTGTTTTGTTTGATTTATTGCCTCTCCGTGTTTGTGGTGTTACCGTACGGTTAGATGTAAATGGAGTTGTAAGTTTGTCATTCGGATGATTAATAATGTGCAATATTTCAGTTGAGTCACATAATCTATTCTGTAAGATTATTAATAGTGCGGTCTACGTGTTCAACTAAAATATGAGTAAATATAGAAACATATATTCTGTCTGGTAATATTCTATCAACTTAAGAGTACGCATTCGTACGACTATACAAATAAATAAAATTGAAGTGTCTGTTTGTAATGTCAAAATAACAGCTTATACAGCTTATAACAGGAAGTATATAGTGTATTTATAACAAAAAAAAAATTTAAAAGTTTTGTCTATCTGTCTGTCCGTCTGTTTGTTCCGGCTTATCTCCGAAACGGCGGGACCGACTTTGACGGGACATTCACTGGCAGATTGCTCATGTCATAAAGGAATAAAATTATTTTATTTTAGAAAAGGAGTTAGGGTTCCGTGCAAAAAAATTAAAATCCATGAAATTATGAACATAATCCGATTAAAATAGGGAAGTATAATAATAAATTAATAAAAATTATCCTATGCGAACGAACAGCTAGTTCGCAAACACAATTCTTTATGCTATCGGTAGCGGTGTTTACTAGATGGTAGAATTTTTTCTGCCTTGGAGTCCCTCTGTGTTGGTACTAATTTCTTGTGAGCATACCTCATTCGTATAGTGGTATAGTGAGTATACCTTATTGGTATATTGGTATAGATCGTAAGCGTGACTGCTAATTATGTCGCCGCGGTTTCGAATATCAGGTCGGTCCAATATCAGTACGTTTTTCAGTCAAGAAATTCTCAGTATCAACCGGTAGTCAGGAAGTTGGCGGCACACACGTGCCTCAGAAAAAACGTAAAGTCGTTGGTCCTGTGCCTGGCCTGTTTCTGGTCGTGTTGAATTGCCGTCCTATCAAACTATGAATAGATAGTGCACCTGTGAGCACATACTGGTGCACTATAAACCTGCTTCTCCGCCGATTGGCCGCCGTGACCGAAATTTGGTCTGGAAGATTATTATTATTACTATTACCTACTTACTAATTTCTACCGCCAAGCATCAGTGTAGCCATTTTCTGTTCTAGTTTGACAAGTAAGCCAATATCACTACATACTGTGAGCCATTTCATCAAAATGTCGTCATTTTCACCCCTGAAGAATTTCAAGGTGAGAATCTCCCTATATCCTTTTATGTTTGAAGTGGGTTACAGTGTCCTATGAACTGTATTATTTCAAAATTAGACATTTACTTCATGAGTAAAAAATACTGTTTCTTTATAAGTATTTGTAATCTTACCGATACAATGTTGCTCGAAGCGAAAATCACGTCAACTACCATAAACCTATATAGAAACGGAAGTGGTTTGGAACGTTAATCAGCATACCTTAGAAATGTTTGCCAAGAACATTTCCTCGTGTTAAGTATCGTGTTTTGTTATTTTTACTCTTATTTATTTATTTATTATATAGAATATTGGTGACGAACGAGCAAACAGTCCTTCTGATAGTAAATGGATGCTGTTGCCCATAGATACTTACATCTATTTTCGATTGAGAATCAACGTTGTCATCCTTGGGGGCTAACATAGAAAGCCTCGTAACACACACCATACGAAAGAAAGAAGTCTTAATATGTTATGGCTATTAGTGCTGTAACCATAATATAGCTGCAACGTGGCTCTACCACGTTAATTCGCTTCTTTATTTTCTTCCAAAATATTTTTATCACATTGAATGCCCTTTTAAATATCAATGATAACCACGGGGGCCCACATAAAAATTTATAAAAATATTGAGTGTGTGTGATAAAACATAAATTATGACTATATAATAATATTTATTTATTTATTTTTATTATTATTCTATAATTATTATCGCCATCACGGATCCGTGTATCAGGCCAATAACATGCGTGTGGCCCAGCTACGCGGATCCGTGTTGGCGAGTGTTGTGCAATAAAGAACATGTTATTATTAAAGTAAGTACTTCTGCTCCTTTGCACCATAATGACCACCCCATAAAATGACAAACAGTGTAAACAACAAACATTTTTTATTAATTTAAAACAAACGAAGGTAGGTACATAAGGCACTAATACCTAAATACACAATATACTAAATACACAACCCACTTTAAGAATGGACATTGCTAAAACATGCCGTACAATATCCTGGGGATCCATCACACCCTTTGCACTCGTATAAGGTAGCTACTCTTTTCTTCTTGGCTCTGCAGGCCTTGCACTCCTTCCTGATGATTTCTCTAGTAATTTTTGTGGAATAACCATGTCGTTTTCACGTAAATTAAAATTGTCTATTTTCGTCAAATGGTGTTGAATTTTTAACTTAGACTTAATTTCCTCCGTTGGTCCAGGTTGAGGTAAAAGATTTTCTAAGATAGCCATTCGAAAATCATAGAGGTTCATCTTGCATCGGCATTTGAGTATTTATTAAATAAGTAAAACGCGTTACTTAGGCTCATTTGCAGAATATGTACAAAAAGTTTTTTGTACCAGCGCAGCGTCTTTCTTTGGCATGGGTAATAGGCCAACATTTGGTCCTAATGGTCTACCCCAGACATAAAGCTGTTGTAATGGACGATAGCTGAGGGTTTTAGCAACACTTGGCCCCTTTTGCTAGCAACTTCCACCATCTCGTCGTCATGTTCCGTGGATATATAGAGCACGTTCCGTTTGTCTCTCCACTTGCCGATGTGGACATCATTTAAGAACTATGATTTGTTTTATCCCTTTCTGAGTGTGACTGAACCGAGATCAACTGGATTATTTTTTCTGTTTTTTCCCAAGGTGTCTGTGCAGTAAGTTTGTCGTTCCAGTAATTTTACTGCCAAATTGTAGGAATTATAATAATTATCCATGTATATACTGTGGCCGTAGTCTAATGTTTCTTCGAGCAATTTCAGGACAATTTTTTCTGTGTGTCCTTTTCCTGAGGTAGTATCATTTGCACCACTATATACTTGAAAATTCAAGACCGTGCCATTCGGTTCCGCCAGAACGTATAACTTTATACCGTATTTGTGGCCCTTGTTTTTTAATATATTGCCTAAATATAAGTCGACCTCGCCATAAAACCATCGACTCATCAAGTGATAATTGTTTACCTGGACTGTAAATACGTTTCATCGTCTCGTTAAAATGGTTCATGATTAGGCGAATTGGAACCAACCTCATTTGAATCAGAAGAGAAGTGTAGGCAACGTAATATTAACATAAAACGGTTTCTTGGCATGTAACGAGAAAAGCATGGTAAATTAAATAGCCAGTGTGTTTTCCAATAATCACTTAGCCTATATAGGCGAATTGTTCCTGTATACAGGAGGAGTCCAAAGAATGTCCAAAGTTCTTCACGTGTTACATCCTTCCAGCGTGTGATTCTTGATTGATCTGTTACACCAGGTGAAGATAGTACTCTTATTGCGTGAGCGTTAGTTTCTCGCACAATTAGGTCTATCAGTTTATCATTAATCAAAAGTCTCAATGCTTCAAAAGGATTCGCTGGAGGCGGTACTAGTAGCTCTTGTGACTGAATAAAGTCAATTGTCTTTATTGAGCCTCGATTAGTGCTCCAAGTTAGTGCTCCAAGCTGACACGTGCGATGGACGTGGCTTAGAAGCTATGTTATTTGATTTTGTTGACCTCAAGACTGAACTTGACTTCTGGAGAGAGTTCAATGTATGCTTTATCATTTCAGGTTGTTTTCGAGTGTCGAAAATGCTCAAATTGCTGTCATCACTCTCCTCTTCAGATGATCCATCTTTTAAATAAAACTAGTTTTACGGATTTTATCGCGTATATTAACTTATTTTATATTCCCGACGTTTCGAGTACTTTACAGCACCCATGGTCACGGGGGGGGGGACTGAGGTATTTGACGTCCCAATGTCATAGTTAACCACGGTTACCTCCAGATTAAAATAATTTTTTTATAAAATAAGTTAATATACGCGATAAAATCCGTAAAACTAGTTTTATTTAAATGTGTAGTGTTCGCGTAAATATAAGAAATCATTATGATCCATCTTCATAATCACATTGCGAATAAACCTCTTCATCACTCGAAAATTCTGTGAAATCCAAGTCAATTCCTTCACCTTCATCACGACTGTTACGTCTTTTTTTGCAAAACGATGTCTTTTTGACGCTACTAGAATGCTTAGAAGTACTCGGTTTACTATTCATTTTGGTAGGAAAACACGCCTTTTCGTTAGCTAATCAAAATGCAACTAAACAAGTTATCAAAAATCCAACACATTTTTTCGTAAGTTGAATTATACCTACGGGTGGCCAAGCAGACAACGTTAACTTGCCGCGAGAGCCCAAAGCTCACTGGCTAATATAAAAATGTGCGAGCTTAATACACGGAACCGTGGAGTAGGCCCTGCTTTTACTCACACTACCGCACGGATCCGTGGAGTGGGCACTGAATGTGTTATAGAAGTAAGAGTGAAAATAGAGCACAGAACACACCGATTGCTACCGCCCGTGACACCTTTTTTTTTAGTGGGGAAATTCTCATGGATGCCTTTCGTTACGGGGGCAACGAGAAGGTTATGCCGGACTCCTACCGGCTAAAACGCCACGGTCGTCACCATCAGCGTTTACGAGGGGTACTGAGATCTCCGTTCGGAACGCAACCGGAGCCCCTCCATCGCTTTGCTACTAATAGCAAGTCCCGGAGGCAGTACTTGCTGCCCCCAGCACCCTCGCAATGCTACCACGTCTCGAAACCACTTCCGAGTCATCGTCCTATTCGGGGGTTATATAACTAGGCGTTCGAGGCCCCCGCCCCGAGCGTCTGCAACCCCAGAGGCCCCGTTTCCAGTAGGGGAACAACGTTTTCAAGAAGAGGCCGTGACGAATGTCTCGGCGACGTCGTCTCCGAGCGGGATCCATCCTCTCCCGATCCCGCTCAGAAGCCTCCTTCTGAATCATAACGGATTCACAGAAGGTTGCTACGGTCCTCCGCTCAGCATCGCTGACACAACTGCTGGCAGGGAGAGGTTCCGTCCACTCCGGGTCACCAGGATTGTCCACTCCCGTTTCCATGCTGAACATGCCGCGAGCGTATGGGTAGCGGAGTTCTGGCCCTGTCCACCACAGTGGAAGCAGTTCGCAGTCGCCTCCCGTCCGATCTTACACAGATAATAATGAAGCACCCGTGCCCGGTAATTATCTGTGTAAGTCTGTAGGTGAGTCTTCCTACTCGTCGCTGCATCCAGGCTTCGAAAACCGGCAGGATTGTTCCAATGACGCGTTTGCGTTCATAGCACTCCTCGAGTCGAGTGCGCCATGTCGCCAAAGTGTTTTGTCCTTCCTGCCGTTTAATTGATTCGAGCGCCTCTTTTTTTTTTTTTAGGATAAGGTGACAAACGAGCACACAGTCCACCTGATGGTAAGTGGTTGCTGTGACCCATAGACATCTACATCTATCCTCAATAAAGAATCAAAATGCAGATGCGTTATCACCCGGGAGGACTAAGATGGAATGCCTCTTTTCCAGTAAAAAGGGTCTCCGGTTCTCTACACTCACCATACGAAACACAGCAGTGTTAAGCTGCTATTTTATGCTGGTATTCTATGAGAGCGTGGTCCTTCACCGGTCGAGCCGACCCATTCGTGCTACAACTATACTACTAATATAGCTGCAGCATGGCTCTACCACGTATAAAATCCATATATATATATCCGCCAGTATGTCTAGTGGTGGAAAGTGAAAGGATTGTATCAATATGAAGCGGTATTACTGCTACAAGGGTATCGGTTCACATTGTGAATATGGCCTAATGTTTACATTATGTATACTCTTGATAATTCCTATATATATCAAATAACAGATAAAATCATGTTGATATATAAAAAGCAAAGCAATAAACTCGCCTGATAGTTAGTAATAAAATATTTATGTACACAAAATGCGACTAAAATAAAAGAGGCAAACACAAAGGGTTCTCAATGACGCCGTTTTAATGTATTCAACGTTGAAATCGATTCTTGAAGCAAAACGCGATGAATATTAAAATTTTAATGAATATTACAAAACAACTCTACCTTTGATCATTTACACGTTTTATTCATTAATCTTAATTAGACACACGACATTCGATAAAAACCTCATTTTAAAAATTCCGTCCCATAATACTTCCTTCTATGCTAAATTACTTTCTATTGAAGCTGTTCGGCTCTGGAACTTTTTACCGCTGCACACTAGACGTGCGCAATCTATTGAAAGGTTTTAAAAAAACTTATCAAAGCGCACTTCTTTCCTCCTTAAATAATCATTCCTTTATCTCTCCTTGAAAAATTACTACCTATTTTTCCTTACGTAAACGCTTTTATTTCACTTACTTTTTTTACTCCTTTATGTTCTTGTATATGTATTTCTATGTTTGTGTAATGAAAATGTATTTATTGGAAGGAAGTTCCTTATCGCACGGTACTAATTTTACGGATGAGGGCTAGGCGGGAAAAAGTGTAAGATTTTTCCGTCACGACTCCCTTTCTATAGTGCGAGCGAGATGGAATAATATCCATCTCCCTCGCACTTTTTCTTATCTTGCCATGAAAGAAATGTTATTTTAAATGACGCTTCACTTTAATAGACGCTAGTAATTCATTTATTTGTATTTGTTAACCAATAATAATTATAATAATGTACTACGAAAGGAACTTCGTTCCAACCAAGTGTTCCACGACACTCACGTATGTTTTTTAATTATATTATGTATGTATTTATTAAGCATATAAATATATTTATGTCGTGTGTATTTTCTAACAACTTGCGTACACCCTTACATTTTTTCACAGGTAATTATATCTTCTGCAATATGGTTGCCTGATAGAGATAGCTTCTAAGCGACAAGTCCGCCAATTGTACCTTTGAATAATTTGTTGTTTTTTTTTTCTCTTATCTTTTGGAGTACAATAAAGTATCGATCAAGATCGTTCGAACACTAACTTAAAAACTATTAAACCTTTGCAAAAATACAAATGTATTATTTTTGCAATGGTTTCACCTAGAATCCCAAATTATTAAAGTTATAAAATTTAAAGGTCACAAAAGTACAATTTTCTTTACTCTCTGACTCACTCACTCATTAAAAACTTAAACCACTTACTACCATGACCGTAATCGTAACCGAAAAAATTTTTGCATAAATTAATATCGTACGATGCCTAGTAGACCGTGTTGTCACCGATTAACATCGTAGCGTGCCTTAACCGGACCTACAGCATATTCACGACGATATTATTTTGACATTGATTTTGCATGGCACGCGACGTTGCCGATTCACTCTACACAAGCGACCAAACTCGTTGTTTATCTTAATAATTCCAAAATAATAGCAATCGTTGTAAGTTCTCTTACAAATAATTTTATAATAGTCACCGTAAACTTATTTAAGTTTCACAAACCTTGTAGAGGCGGTGTAGGAATATCCACCATCCCCTATAGTCCTGTGAGTGCCGAAAGAGGCGACTGAGGGAAACAATCCAGGAGATAGGCAGCATCGTCTTCCTACTGTATAATACTTCATACTACATACTACAAATAAATAAAATTGAAGTGTCTGTTTGTAATGTCAAAATAATTTATAGCTTTTTACTAAATGCATATGAAAGTATATACTGTACTTATAACAAAAACACAATTTTTAAAATTTTTGTCTGTCTGTCTATCTGTTTGTTCCGGCTAACCTTCAGAATGGCTGGATCGATTTTGACGGAACTTTCACTGGCAGATAGGTGATGTTATAAGGAGTAACTTAGGCTATTTTTGTTTATGAAAAAGAATTAGCGTTCCGCGCAAAAAAAAAGTCAAACCTCATGAAATCCAATCGTAATAAATTACACGAGGGCGAAATCGCGAGGAATAGTAAGTAACATCTAAAAAATGAAAACTGCGGTTTCTAATCCGCCTGTCAAGCATGGCAACAATCCCAAATGCCTCTCCTATGAGGCAGGCTTTGGAAGAGGGCTATGTTCAGCTGTGAATTCTTAATAGGCTGTAACGGTAACTTTATTTTTCACAACAACACTCTCAGCTTCTCTTGATGCGTCTTTCTCGACAAAAATAAAGTTACAAGAGATAGAACGGGCATATCATAGTCGTATACGTAATGAACGAGTATGGCACGGTCACTGAATATACGTTGTTTACGTATATAATACGTATATGATATGATATGAACTATAAAGGTCTCGGCCTTTATAGTTCAAATTATATATAGAAAGCAGTAAAGCATAAACGCAATAAAAAGCGTTGAAGATCATGTATTTATTTAGATTAATAAAAGATTAAAACTTTTTTCAATAATTAATAATATCCCACCAAAACCATAAATGTGAAAACGGGGTCAAGTTCGGCACGGACGGCGTTTGTAGTCAATAAATTATGCATTGATTGTAATGATATTAAACAAAAGCTTAAAATTTTACTTTTATTTACTATTTCTATTTTCTACCGACTTCAAACAGGAGGAGGTACTCAATTCGACTGTCCACTTTTTCATTTATGTTTTTGGTGGGGTTATTATAACTAACACACTGTTAATTACGTACTTGGTAGAGCCATGCTGCAGCTATATTATAGTTGTAGCACGAATGGGTCCGCTTGACCGGGGTAAGACCACGCTCTCACAAAATACTAGCGTAAAATAAGAAATTAATGCTGCTGTGTTTCATATGGTGGGTGTAGAGAACCACAGACCCTTTTTACTGGATACGGGGCATTCCATCTTAGACCTCAGGGGTGACAACGCATCTGCATATTGATTCTTAATCGGGGATAAATGTAGATGTCTATGGGTTACAGTTTCCACTTTCCATCAAGTGCACTGTGTGCTCGTTTGTCACCCTTATTCTATATTTAAAAAATATATGACAACAGGTAATATTTTTTTTAATATTGAAATGCGGAAGCTTTGTCATAAATAAATATTTACTGATCTTTTCAAAATAACGTCTTGAATATGCACACCCTACGAAACCAAAAGATAATGGAGCACTTACGTCGACAATCGATTTGTAAGGATAATAGCTCGCTATAATTGCTTTCAGGCGTTTATGTCGTCTTCGCTTATTCCTCGAACAAAACCCTCGTCTCGTATTGCTAAGGAAGCCCTGCCAGGAATAAATAACCGTTTAACCAAGGTTTTAATGAGAAACAAACCACACATCAGGATAGAAACGAGTGCTATTACAGGACACGATTTTTTTAACAAACATTAATTCACCACAGGTGTTACAGGCAGTCGCCTATGCAGGTCCTGTGCATGTGGGAGGAGGGAACCCCAGCACTCGTGTTGCTGGTGTATCCAAAGGTCGTCGCATACAAGGCTTAATAATTCAGTACGCCGAGGTATATAATGATAATATTTCTTCCCACACGGAATCACGTGCTTAGACGTGGAGTTGCGGAAAATAGCTCGTCGTAAACTAAACTAAGCTAACGTCTCGTACTCGAAGAGACCAGGGCGTCATAGGGGCCGTGTAATGGTAAAATGGTAAAAGAATCTACTATAATATTATTTCAGGGTTATCGTAAGAGGCGCCAGAAGAAAATGAAATAGCAGATGTACAGCAGCATCTTCTTGACAACAACTCAAAATAATTAAAAAAAATATTAATAAATTTCCAACCCGCTGGAGAGCGTGGCAACTATGGAAGAGGCCTATGTTCAGCAGTGGACTTGTAATAGGCTACAATGATGATGATGGTGGTGTTGGTGGTGATCATGGTGATGATTATGGTGATGATGATGATAAATACGGTATATCAAAAGTATCCTATTCACTGTTGCCTGTCTGGGTATTCTACATCTAGTAAAATACAAAATGGTTATGCTACCATTTTTACGGATGAAATAAGGCCTAATATTTGCCTAAGTAATCTCTTACCACACCCCTATAACGAAACGCGATGATAGTTCTCTTACGCCTCCATATGGCAGAATTAAAATATTATCAAAACGGAGATCACTTAGCGACCGTGGTATAGTTAAAATCTACCGCTTGTACCCTGTGTACGTTCAATAGCCAGCCGCTTTTGTGCGTCTGATTAATGACACATTTTTACTACCCGTGAGTGTACGCATTGCGAGCGTGTAGATCTTCGCTACGATTTTAAAGCATATTATATCTACCGTAATGTATGTACGTAATAGAAAATGTCTTTACGTAGGGTAAGCACTGAGTGCCGTCGATGAAGCCTGGTGTACAGATAAACCTTGTTAGATTTTTGCGACACTGTGTTTAATTAATTTAAGCTTTGTATTTTATTTATTTTAATAAATAAAAAAAACAATATCCTTGCCGAATATAAATTATCTATTTACGGTCTAAATATAACATATATCCTAGTCTTCAAGATAAGAGTGAATAGGCTTTTATTACGCTAAGGTAGGTGCTCTATAATTCTAGGGCTTCATATCATACACTTGCGATTGAGGATCAGATGCATTACAAATAGTCGCCCTCCGTATTACATTTCTTAGTACTGGTTGGTATTGGCCAGGTTTGCCGTGTAATGGCGGCGCAAGAGTTTATTGTAGAACTACGAACAAAACTAAAACTAAGTTTAGCAACTTAGTTTTATAAAAACTAAGCTCAGCATCCTAGTTTTAGTTAGCTAGCAGCTAATCTTAAGTTTCAATTTATTGAACGTTTATTGAAGTATCCGCAACTCCACGTCTAAACGCGTATTTTTCATATGGGAAATCTTAAATTGATTTTAGCTGACTTCAAAAAAGGTGGAGGTTTTCAATTCGAATTAATGTTTTTACGCTCTTCTGTTTATATATATGTTACGCGATATCTACAACCGCGATATCTTCGTCAATCGAGAACTGATTTTAATGGTCTTTTTCTTTAATAGATTATTCTCCAGGGGTGGTTCTTTTGCCAATTTGGAGAATAATTGTGAACTGATTTTAATGATTTCTTTTTATTAAATAGGTTATACTTCAGGGTTGGTTTTTTTCCACTATAGAGAAATATTCCACTAGTGGCAAAAATATAAATTGAAGATGAAATGTAGCTATTTGGACCACATTCTAGTTCGTCTTGCGTAGAATATTTCTTAGTCCACTCAATAGGATCAACATAACCAATTTAAATAAAAAGTAAAAGACGAGTGCAAAAACTCAAATAAATAAAATAATTTCACACACTAGTGTGTGCTTCAATTCTTCCGCACTCAATCATAACACTGACTTCCGTACATGAAATCATTTTAATCTTTTGATTTCTTTGATTTCACTGCTTACCGTATGATGAAGCTCGGGGTTTCTCTGCATGATAAACTTAGAAATGAGTATATCCGCAATAGAACCAGAGTAACCGACATAGCCCAACGGATTAGTAAGCTGAAGTGCCAATTGGCCGGCCATATAGCTCGAAGAACCGACAACCGATGGGGAAGGAAGGTTCTTGAGTGGCAGCCTCGTACCTGCCACTCAAGAACCTTCCTGCTGTATAGGGTAAATGTGGGGCTCCCCACTAGATAGAGTAACGACCTGTTAGGACATGCAGGAAGTCGATGGATGCAGGTGGCTCAGGACCGTGCTTTGTGGCATTCCTTGGGGGAGGCTTATGTTCAGCAGTGGCCTTGTGAAGGGCTGTAATAATAATGAATGAATGATGAGTTCTTTGAAATCAGCTTTAACTTTATATTAAAAGTTTAATATAATAATACTTAGATTACCCGTTACGTGTATGTAAAACGCCTTTCATGACACAGACAAATCTAAAGTAGGGATAAAGTTTTCTTAAATAAATAAATAAAATAAAGATTCGTTTTAGCAAATAACCAAATTCGATACTTCCCAGCACAAGAGAATAGTTGTAAATTGCAGCTTTAAATACAAGTTTAGAGTGTACTTGGCGGTAAAAGAAAACATCGTGAATAAATCTGCATGTCACGGAAATTAAAAAAAAATCGAAGACATGCATTCTACTAACATGATTGGTGCAGCGCACTCTTCCCTGCTTGCTTACGCTCAGTTAATGAATGGAAATCTGCGTCCATTCCCAGTCCTAGTGGAACGTATAATATAAGCTGTTAAATTACCTTGTAATCATTTTGTATACCATAAAAAAATTAACTGGCTCGCAATTGTATTAAATTGTATGGTTAAAAACTCTCAATCTGTGATTTTTTTATTATTTAAGCTTCAGTCTCCTTTCCAACAAAATGGAACTTATATTATGGGCTTACAAGATGTTGATTCATATCTTTACAATGTACTTAAATGTTATAGCATATTTATCACCGCATATAGAGAGCAGATGGTTCATTTTATCGTTTCTCTTTATTTTTAGAGTTTCGTACCTCAAAAGAGAAAACGCTAAACCAATATGTTCACCATCTGATGCCCATCCGTCTGTCAAGGTTTTACTTTTTAGAGACGGGTAAAGGTGTCAAGCTTAAATTAATAACTAATACTTAAAGTCTACGGTGCCTTGAAGCAATAATTTCTAAATTAAAAAAATCAAGTTTCTAAATCACAATTTACAGATGCATTTTTATTTTCCACGAACCTGCGGCGCTTAGCGACGAAACTCAATGTTAAGCCGCCGCACCACGCAGCCATCAAACGGCACTGAATGGTATTCTAACTCATAATCATACCGATACTCGTTTTGCGATTGAAGTTTTATAGTCATCCGCTTAATTTAATATTATTTAACAAACGCCACAGTATTAATATTAATTTTCTCCGGACCGAATTTCGATCACGGCGGCCAGTCTCAGCGGAAACTAACCATCTGCGTAGGATAGTTTATAGTAACCGAGTGTGTGCGAAAGCACAGGTGCACTCTCTATCCAATCACTGTTGTACTCCGATGGGACGGTAATCCGTCACTACCGGGGAGAATTCAGACGCAGTACCAACAGCTTTACGTAGTTCCCGAGGCGTGAGGGTGAAACACCGCCAACTTCCTGACTCCAGGATGCTACTGCGAATTTCCCGTCAGAAAAACCCAATAACTGATTCGAACCCGGGACCTCATGATCAGCAACCGCGTTTACGACCACTAGACCAACGAAGTAGTCATGTTCTAACAAATGGCTGTTTGTGATCAATATGCTGTTTTTTATGAAATTAGCGTTAATTAAGTAATGAATACCAGCATAAAATAGCAGCTTAACGCTGCTGTGTTTCGTATGGTGAGTGTAGAGAACCAGAGACCCCTTTTACTGGAAACGAAGCATTCCATTACGTTCTTAAAAATATATATATAAATGGGATTTTTTATAGGAGAGGGGACAAACGAGCATGCGGCTCACCTGATGGTAAGTGACTACCGCCGCCCATGAACAACTGTAACACCAGGGGAACCAGGGGAATCGCAGATGCGTTGCCGACCTTTTAAAAAGGAGTAGGCTCTTTTCTTGAAGGTCCCTAAGTCGTATCGGTCCGAAAAAATCGCTGGTGGTGATCTATTCCACAAGTAAGTTGTGCGAGGAAGAAAACATCTTCTAAATCGCACAGTGGTGGACCGCCAATCATCCAGATGGTGTGGATGGTATCGGGAGTACTGCCGCGATATGTGTTCGTGAAATTTGGCGGCTGGGGTTAATCCAAACAATTCCTCAAAGCACTCCCCGTGGTAAATGCAAAAGAAAATGCAAAGGGATGCAACATCTCTTCGCACCGCCAATGAATCGAGCCGATCGGAAAGGACTCGGTCGTCGACGATTCGAACCGCTCTGCGCTGGATGCGGCCAAGTGGAAGGAGCTGGCACTGGGAAGCCCCAGCCCAGAAATGGGAACAGTAATCCATGTGAGGCCGAACCAGCGCCTTGTAAAGTTGCAGGCGTTGTACCGGCATGAAATACTGTCCCGCTCTGCTGAGCACGCCAAGCTTTTTAGAGGCCAATTTGACTTTCTCTTCCAAGTGACCACGAAACTGCACGTCAATCGATATGTCGACGCCGAGGATTCCGATACTGGCTGAGGCAAAAAAGGGAGTGCCTTGAAACTGAGGAGATACGACAAAGGGGTTCTTTTTAGCGGTAAACGCGCAAACTTGTGTCTTCTTAGGGTTAAACTGGACTAGATTTAGTCGCCCCCAATCCGAGACTTTGTTCAGCAAAGACTCGACTTCAGACATAAGCTTGTTCCGGTACTCGGCGACGATTTCCCGAAAAATATTGTCACGGCCCGTGTATAGACCATCACCGGTGCTGTCATCCGCATAGCAATGAATGTTACCGGTTTGCAACATATCATTGATTTGCAGAAGAAACAGCGTTGGTGATAGCACGCAGCCTTGTGGAACACCAGGGTTAATAGGCTTGTTGTCGGAGCATGCACCGTCTACAACGACCTTGATGCTCCGAACTGCAAGAAAGCTGGTGATCCAATTGCACAATTTCTCGGGAAGCCCATAGGAAGGGAGCTTCGAAAGAAGCGCTTTGTGCCAAACCCGATCGAAGGCCTTCGCAATGTCCAAACTAACGGCCAATGCCTCCCCCTTGGACCCCACTGCCTCCGCCCATCTATGAGTCAGCTAGACCAGAAGATCACCAGCTAATCGACCTCGACGAAAACCGTGTAATGTAAAAGATGTTAAAGATTAATTAGCTAAGATCCGCTTAATAAAGCTAACATCTTTAATATAATGGATTTTCGCAAAGTAAAGCCTGATTCTATTAATTATCTTGAAGAGAATGTTATATATTACCTTTCAATAGTAAAGTTAGAATTAGTACCATTTGCAAACTCAGAATGTCTGTCATATTTTCTCTCACTTAAATTTACGTTTTATGTACGACACATAAAACAAAATGCGAGAATTTGCAATCTCTTGCCAAATAAATTTGGTAATAACATGAAGCTCAGACTCAACGTGTTTATCTTGGGGTGTTTTATGTATATCACATTACGGTATTTCGATATTTAACAAGCTCTTGCCCTCATCTTCTTATATTACCAAAAAGTTATGAATATCATGTTTTGAAGTAAGCGAAATGTTTACGTTTATTTGAAGCCTTATTTTTGTACCTATTTCATTAAAAGGTATTAATACTGCTATGTAACAAAGTCCACTAGCTCATATTACCCCATGGGAGTCGTAACAGGCGATAGAAGGAAATGAAATAACATCAATTACATGATTACAACTTCAAATTATAAAAAAAAACTACCGTTGTCGACCCGACTGCCAAGCATGACAACTATGACAACTATCTCCCCTATGAAGAAATCTATGAGGAAGCCCAAGTTTAGCAGTGCACTTTTGATAGGCTATAGTAAATAAATCAAATGACAAATATAGCAGCATTAGATACAGAAGAAAGATAAAAAAATGAGAATTATTTTTTGTTATTATCTTCAAACTTCATTCCATGTCACACTTGAATTCACCGCCAGATATTTTTTATAAAACTGAACTGACAAACGAACCTACAGTCCACCTGATGTAAGTAGGTACTCCATGAAAACCTGTAGTCAACTTTAAACAGAGTAGGCTATTAATGTGTTGTTACCTTTGAGGACTAAGATGTAATGTCTCACAGCCTGTAATTACACTGTCGTAAGAGGCGAAAGAGGGAAGTTGGAACAGGTTATGGGCAGCAGCATCAACATTGATAACAACTCTAAATTATAAAAACTGTAGTTGCCAATTCGCATGCCAAGCGTGGCAACTATGGCAAAATCCTCCTATAAGGCAATCTATGGGGGAAGTCTTTATTCAGTATTGGACTTTCATAGGCTGTAATGTAAGGGTAAGGGCTACAGAGCGCTCAATTTAAACGAGCAAACCACGTTCTAACTCCGCCGATACCACTGAAATTTGAATTTTGGATTGAAATTTTGATTGAATGATATTGTTATCTTACTACGTGCTCAGCAATTGTGGATAACTTCATAAGGGAACCTGCCTGTTTTATTATATTATACATATATAAAAGCAAATAAATTTAATAAAATGACTTTTAATATCACCTTTTAATATCAACTTTTAGTATCACTTCACTCTTTACTCATTAACACTAACAAAATTAAAAGTTTTCATTTACATTTCACGAGCATTTAAAAGAATCATGAACCCAGACTTTAAATTGTACTTTAATAAAAACTTCTGCTATAAGTTGTTAACGAAATAGGATAAATAACTCCCGGTCAACTGCATTTGAATTAGGTGTAGCAGACATTAATCTAGTCTACAGCTGATGAATAAATTCACCAACATTTAAATACATAAAAGGCATCTGTTAACACTTTCGAAACTGGGTTCTTCTGGTGATATTCAGAGCATTACACGTCGTACTTCAGATGACATAAAAATCGAATTAGTAATATTATGGAAGGAATTTATAACATACGGCAAATAGGTAAATAACCATCTGAAATATTACAGGAATAAGAAATAAAACGTAAGTACCGATCATAAAAAGTAGCTTTTAAAGAGCCAAACAAGAAATACTGCGATGTGAAATCTCCTACCATAAATTCGTTCGTTCGTGAAGTAAATCTCTTAATTCGGAAAAGGAATACGTAGAACGGTATATATTTTTAGGGTATGATAGTGTAAGACAAGTATCAAATAACGGCCAACGGCCCGTTCTGTTTGAATGTAGACTAAAATGTTTATAATGCTGAGAATTGGCTGAACTGAGAATCAAGATTGGCAGAAAATTTCAGAGCCATGGGAGATTTATTATTATAAAAGAGTAGAGGCGATTTTCGTTGATTAGTATTGGAACACGTCCGCGGGATGAAATGGAGTGATGAATTTTTTAAAACGCCACCATAAGGCCCAATGTTTCGACTTCGTACGCATAGTTTTTAATTATTAATTACCGTACGTATACCCTATTTGAATCAGGTTTTGTTCACAATTTCATGGGCTTTAATTTTTGCGCGGAACCCAAATTCTTCTTCCTAATATTATAAACGTGAAAGTTTGTGAGGATGTATGGATGTTTGTTACTCTTTTACGCAAAAACTACTAAATGAATATTAATTAAATTTCACAATTATATAGCTTATACATCAGAATAACACATACGATATAATTCAAAAAGATATTTTGTAAATTGGCCAAATTATAACGATAAATGTTAAGTAAGTCGGAAAAAATCTGTCATCTGCGAGCTATTTTGGCGTGCGGTGCAAAAACTGTAAGAGTTACACGAATATAATGTATGGTGGAATTGTTTCTCCTAAATAGTTCTACAAAAAAGTCTGCGACAGTATATATCTATATTTTATGTGTAAGCCAAGGAGTAACTTAGGCTACTTTTATTCTAGGGTTCCGCACAAAATAATTCCACGCGGGCGAAATCGCGGGGAACAGCTAGTCTAAAATAAAAGAAGCCCATGTTACTCTTTATAACATCAGCTATCTGCCTGTGAAAGTCGCGTCAAAATCGGTCCAGCCGTATCGGAGATTAGCCGGAATAAACTTACAGACAAACAGATAGACAAAAATTTTAAAATTTTTTTTTTTGTTATAAGTAGCGTATATACTTTCATATGCATTTAGTAAAAAGCTGTGACTCTAACACTTTTACTGTGTACTGTTTGTAACAGACACTTCGATTTTATTTATTCGTTGTAGATGTGTAGATATGTTTGTTTACAAAGTTGGCGCACTTCTTCTTCTTAAACGTCAGCCCGTAATAGTCCATAGCTGGACATGCGTATAGTAATTGTAGAGAACTGGATACCCTTTTTACTGGTTATTAGGTATTTTATCTTAGTCCTTAGGGTTGACAGTGTATCTACATTTTGATTCTTAAACTAGGATAAATGTAGGTAGCCTTATTCCATATAGCTTTCCTTTTTAATTTTTATTTAAAAATATTTTTTTATCTCTTTAAGAAACGTTACCCCCACACTAGGATTTTCTTCTGTATCGTAGAGGCAGTTTACAAACACAAATTGCACAATGACAAACATCCAGACTCGGAACAATTATTTGTAGGCCATACAAATACGTGTTCCGTGCGGGATTCGAACCCGCGGCCCCCAGCGCAGTAACTCATTGCTAAGCCACTGCGCCACAGAGTTGTCAAATATTGCCAATGCACTTAAAATTGCAATTAACTATTTCATTGGTTCAATAGTTAAGGGCAACCTCGTGTTTGAGGTACTTCATCCTAGTCCTTGGAGGTTGGTTTTTGAAGTTGGTTGGTTGGCTGCAGTAGTCATTTCAAAATCATATGGAATATTACTAGTTTTTGCTCTCATATTAGAAAGAATAGAATTCATAAAAAAATTCACCGCTTCGCTTCATTCTGCTCTAACTAATATGATGATACACATCGGAAATATTGCTGCTTAAATTTAAAACATTTATTCGTTACTAGCTTGTTCCCCGCGACTTCACCCGCATGGAATTTATTACGATTGAATTTTTTTTATATGAAAGGGGGCAAACGAGCATATTGCTTACCTGGTAAGTGACTACCGCCGCCCATGAACAACTGCAACACCAAGGGAATTGTAGATGCATTGCCGGCCTTTTGAAAAAGAGTAGGCTCTTTTCTTGAAGGTCCCTAAGTTGTATCGGTCCGGAAAAAATTCTGGTGGTATTTGATTCAACAAGGAGGTTGTGCGAGGAACAAAACCTCTTGTAAATCGCACAGTAGTGGACCACCATTCATCCAGATGGTATGGATGGTATCTGGAGTTCTGTCGCGATGAGCGATGGTGAAATTGAGCGGCTGGAATTAGTCCGAACAATTCCTTTGAGCACTCCCCGTTGTAGATACGATAGAATACGCAAAGAGATGCAACATCTCTTCGCAGCACCAGTGAGTTAAGCCGATCATAAAGAGCTCGGTCGCCGTCAATTCGAACCGTTCTGCGCTGAATGCGATCAAATGGAAGGAGCTGGCACTGGGAAGCCCCGGCCCAGCCCGGCCTTGTAAAGTTGCAGGCGGTGTTCCGGCATGAAATACTGCCCCACTCTGCTGAGCACGTCAAGCTTCTTAGCGGCCAATTTGGTCTTCTCTTCCAAGTCACCGCGAAACTGCACGTCATTCGATGTGTCGACGCCGAGGATTCCGATACTGGCTGAGGCAACAAGGGGTGTGCTCAGTGCAGGTGATACGACAAAGGGTTTCTTTTTAGTGGTAAAGGCGCAAAATTGTGTCTTATAGGGATTGAAATGGACTAGATTTAGTCGCCCTCAATCCGAGACTTTGTTCAACAATGTCTCGACTTCAGAGACAAGTTTTTCCGGTACTCGGCGACGTTTTCCCGAGAAATATTGGCACGGCTGGTGTATAAAGCATCACCAGTGCTGTCACCTGCATAGCAATCATTGATATGCAGAAGAAACAGTGTTGGTGATAGCACGCAGCCTTGTGGAACACCAGCTTTAATAGGCTTGTAATTGGAGCATGCACCGTCTACTACGATCTTGATGCTCCGATCAGCCAGAAAACTGGTGATCCAATTGCATAATTTCTCAGGAAGCCCATAAGAAGGGAGCTTCGAAAAAAGCGGTTTGTGCCAAACCCGATCTAAGGCCTTCGCTATGTCCAAACTAACCGCCAAAGCCCAGTCTCCTTTGGTCTCGATCGCCTGCGCCCATCGGTGTGTAAGGTAAACAAGAAGATCACCAGCTAAGCGACCCCGACGGAAACTGTACTGGCCGTCACTAATGAGCTGGTGCTCCTCAAGCTACCGCATGAGCTGGCAGTTAATAATGGGCTCAAGGATAAGGAGGTGATGGCGATAGGCCTACAGTTGGACGGATCAGAGCGGTTACCTTTTTTAAGAATCAGGTGCACAAAAGCTGTCTTCCATGAATTTGTGACATCGCCTAGGGAGTAGAAGTACCAAAAAAGACGCGTTAGAACCGTTGCCAACTCTGAAGCACACGTCCTTAGCACAATTGGGGGGTTCCGTCAGGCCCACTCGACTTATGGATGTACTGGCGGAGGAGTGATTTGCGTACTGAGCACTGAGTTAATCGCACATCAAGCATAGAGCACTCATACCGCAGGATGGTCGGCAGTGTGTTCCCCCTATCATCGAGAGTCAAGTTGGCCGCAAAAAGGTAGCCTAATAGGTCGGCTTTCTCTTTTGCGACATGGGCCAGTGAGTCATCCTACCTGTGCAGAGATGGTAGTGATGGCTTACAGAAATTCCCTTGGACAGCCTCGGCGAGACCAAAATTCACGGGTTCCCGGAGGAAGGCGAAATAATTTTTCGCCAATTCTGCCAATGTGCCTTGGCAATAACTCTTTTGAAGGACCTGGAGGCGAAGTTATACTTATTTTTGAACATGCTGGTGTTTTCATCTCGAGCCCCCGAAGCGTCAGTCCAAACATTTCGTGGGTTTTAATGTTTTGCGCAGAACCCTAATTCTTTTCTAAAAAAAAAATTAGTCTAAGTTGTAGTGGCCGTGTAGCTCAGATGGTTAGCGCTCGCTCTAAGTTTCACAGTACGCGACCAACCCGGGTTCGATCCCCGGCGGCACCTATGAAATTGTTAATTGCAATTTTAAGTGCTGATTTACGTACTTGGCGGTAAAGGAAAACATCGTGAGGAAACCTGTATATCTGAGAAATAATTTTAAAAAAATCGAAGATATGTGAAGTTCGCCAACACGTATTGGGACAGCGCGGCGGACATTTCCTTGCCTTAAAAGAAATGAGAGTAGGTCTGTGCCCAGCAGTGGGACGTATATAGGCTGTAACTTTAACTTTAAGTTAGTTAGTGGTCAAAATTCGACCGTAATTTATTAAATTTTAAAGTTTGAATACTGCACAAGCTGTATTTTACTTTCAACTGCACATTAAACACACATATCTTATACATATACAAAATATAAAGTAAACGTTTTTGTCTCAACATACACCCCAGAGACTATTGAAAAAGGAATATTTGAAATAAAACAAAATTAAGTTGTAATTATTTGTTAGCAGTATTTTAAAATTCTTTAGCGACAATCTCTACTCTATGCGACTGTTCGACCACAGACTATTATGTATTTGATATTGGCAGTATGAACGTACCAAACGACAGACCTACAGATGTTTGACATTCGCAGTATAAACGTAATCAATTAATGTTTTTTTTTATTTAAAGTATTTGTAACACATATTATCACGGCACTCCTTCTCCATATAAACTTTAACTATACAAAATCTTGCAATTCTCCATGCGCGCAATATGCTTGAAAACTTATTACTTATTAATATTAGACTTATTATTTTAATCACCAACTATAAAAAATGTCACCTCTGGATATGGGTCTCTCCCATTGGATATGCCTTAATGATCATGCTTGACACCTGGTAATCCACCTGGATTGACTCGCAGTACCAGACATCTCGAACCCTTGAAACTGCTGTCCATCGTCAGTCTGAATATTTTACATCTATTGTAAATTGTCCGCTGTCTATTGCAAGCCATAAAATCTTTACGACACCTACGAGATGAAATGGGATGACGGATTCTCTTAACGACGCCACTCGCACATATACTGCTACTGCATTTAATATGCTCCTTTAACGTCTCCATCGTATAGACCAATGAACTGCAGATTACCACGGAACTGACCAAAACCACAAAAAAATATATCGTGTGCATAAAACCGCAGTTTCCTCTAAATCACGGGTCTATTAATCCTATAAAGGTATCTTAATACGAGTAGATACACAGTCCGCTATACATAACAAAAATTTACCATAACTTTATTCAAGAATATTCTTCCTTTATATGAGACTTGCTTAAAATAATCAACGTTTCTAATTACGAAACAAGAGCTTGAACGCTGTTTATCTAAATTACTGGTTGTAAAAACTTTATTTGAGCCCGAAATCGCTCGACTTCCTTCGAGTAAATGAGCGCTGCATTCTTCGTTGCAGGCTCACTATAAAGCGTTCTTTCATCTCGCCAAAAGTGCTATAGGTTTTTTACTTCAAGTTTTTGTTTCAGGGTTAATGTTCGTGGTTTTGATATTTAGGCCAGAGATTTTAATTCTCTGAAAGATATTTTCAGTATGACTTCATTGTGTAACAGAACACTATTACTCTCTGCCGAGACTTGTGTATTTCTATGTTTAAGTATATCTTAGTTGGTATTCTTGTCGAATGTTCTGTAAACGCTTTATATAAAATAGGATTGAGCGCTATCTAAGATTGATAGACAGCGCCAAATGACACTGCATTCAAGCGAAAGAAAGAGTAGTTTTTGCAACTCGTTCCACCGACGTATGCACCAAGAAAAGACAAATTAGAAATACATAAAAAATATCGGATGCCACTTTATTACGTTAGAAATAATTTTTGTTTAACTTCGTATATTCCATAAAGACCAAGTTAATTTAACTAAAAATAATAATTCCAGATATTTTTAACAATTTTGTTTTTGTTTTTTTGTTTCAGATTAAATTTATAATTCCACCACAATGGAGAAATCCTTGGATGTTCTAAAGAAGCGTACGAAGCATCCCCTACCACTGCTTTCCGATAGCTACGTGTACAGTTGAAAATTTTTCGGCGATGGCTAAGTAGTTATGATAGGATAGACTATAACTTTTTAAGTGATATAATGAGCTTATACGTTAAGTGAATGCCTAGAGAAAGGGAGAGAATGCCTTACTACGGCTATCGTGAAGAAGGGCCTGGATCGGATTCTAGTGGGGGTTGTTCTGAATCAGATGGTGGCAATTCAGATTCGGAAGGGGGGCTGAGTACAGAAACTTCAAGTGGCCAGGGCCTGCCATTTCCTGGATTCACACCTGTCGCCCTCCGTTATTTGACGCAAGAAACAAGACCTAGAAGTTGGTGTCTCAAGCTCATCACAAATCCATATCCTTTTAATTAGAATTTAATTTTATTTCCATTTTTTACGTGGTAGAGCCACATTGCAGCCATATTATGGTTGTAGCACGAATGCATGTGCTTGATGATGGACCATGCTCTCACAGAATAACAGCGTAAAATAGCAGCTCAATGTTGTTGTATTTCGTATTGTGAGTGTAGAGAACCGGAGAATCCGCCCTATTTACTGGAAACGAGGCAGTCTTAGTCTTAGTCCCCAGGGGTGAAAACGCATATGCATTTTGATTTTTAATCAAGAATCGATGTAGATGTCTATGGGCCACAGCATCCACTTACCATCAGGTGGACTGTGCCCTTATTTTATTAAAAAAATAGGATAATTGCGATGAAAAGATTATAAAAATTTTGCTTTATAACTTATTTAAAACTTTAATTAAAATACTAATTATTTTCATATTTGAACAGTTTTCAACTAAGGACAATAATAATCGGAATCTACCATTGCTCAATACATATATGTACACGCAAACATATTACTATCACCCTAACCTACTACCCGCGCCCAATGTAAATTATATGAGATATTGACTGACAGACTACCTCTCCCGTCTAGTGGTCGCTAACTAGACTGCTAATCATGACATCCCGGGTTCGAATTGCTGATAGTTAGCTACTGAATTTTTTTGGGATCAGAAGTATGTATTAACTCCGTACCTTTGGAATTCACGTAAAGCAATTGGCTCTTTACTAGATCTCTACTACCGATATCTGCTAGAACCCGATACGACCGGAGGATCGTAGTCGTATGTAACTCTCGTCTTGGAGGTATATTGCCATAGTTACCACGCTTGGCGAGCGGGTTGGTAACCGCAGTGTTTTGTTGTAATTTGTTGTTATCAGAAAGATGCTGCTGCCCATCTTCTGTCTCAGTTTCCCTCTGTCACCTCTTACGACACCCACAGGAAGATATGGGGTAGTGGGTATTCTTACCCGCCACTACACGGGGGATGGAGCCTTAATTTTATCTTTTTTTTATTTATTTATCATTTCATAGTTGAATATAAAAGTGTAAGTCTATTCTGTGGTATAAGTAAAATAGCATTTGTGGTGTATAGCACAAAGGTTTGTAAATAATGCTATCATCTAATTAAGTTCTAATTAGTTAATTTATTAATTTATTAGTTAATTGAGAAATAATTAAATTTTGCTGTTTGTAGTCTTTATCAGATGAAAATGATTGTCTCCACCTCCAAAAAAGATCAAAGCTTTGACGCTGCTACGGGTGCACTATTTTTTTTCCAGTCACACCAACTTCATCATCATCATTACAGCCCTTCACTAGTCCACTGCTGCACAAGGCCTCCCCCAAGGAATACCACAAAGCACAGTCCTGAGCCACCTGCATCCATCGACTTCCTGCATGTCTTACCAGGTCGTCACTCCATCTAGTGAGGGGCCACTCTACACTTTGCCTACTAATGCAAGGCTACCACTCGAGAACCTTTTTTCCTATCAGTTGTCGGTTCGTCGACCTACATGGCCGACCTATTGCCACTTCAGCTTACTAATCCACACCAACTTGCACATATAAATTTACAACGCGTAATATGAATGTATTCGACCTTGACCTATTACTCTAAGAGTCGGGTGTATCAGGAGAGTGAGAATTATAAATATATGTTTCATGCCGAGGTGCTTTAACCTTTTAAAAAGGCTATTTCAAAAATATAATCTCGTAATATCAACAACTAAGTGCTAAGAGATAATTGAGATAGAAACTATAGGATAATTCTGTGTAGCGTTTACAGGGCGCGAGGCAAACAATTTGAGCACCCACGCCACCTGGAAAACTGTGATATTAATTTAAAAATATTGTATTTTTGACAAGCATACTGCACGCCATGTCACGCTGAACTGAATGCTATGACAGAGCGGGTTGGCACTTTCTTGTCTTGCCTTTTGTGTAGTGCCTGAGGAAATTACTTGACATATTGTACTCACAAATACATTCACTCATGCGTACACACATGCACAACATGTGTATATACATACAACAAAAAAAGACATCCACATTCAGGCGTGATTGCGTTTCAATATGGTGAACCTAGATTATTCAACGATCTTACACCGACTGCTATTCCAGGCATTGGTACACAACAGAGAAGAGCCTATATTTGCCATTAAATCTATGTCAAGCCGATGCGCTCGAAGACACTAAATTTTATATTAAGCTTTATCTTTAGGACTCGATTAAAGAGCACTTTGCGGGGCGTATGGCGTGACAGCGCTTGCTTCTTTCAACTTTAACAAAAGAATAATCAAAAGTTGTTGCGTTTATCATGCTTATAATGCATGAGGTACACCGCTTCGGTAAACGCACATAGAGTGTAATCTATCATGAATGTATTCACTATTTTATCTTGTACCGAGATGCTACAAAAGCGAAAGACTATGTATGATATTTTTCTTCAGCTGCGCACATAGGCAATTGTGACAACTATTTACCAAACTGCGCAGGAGCTATTATAGTGCCACAAATAACACAGAGCTACTCGTTTAAAAATCAATAACTATATATCAATAACTATATACTTACTAAAGAACCTCATAGCTTCAGTTGTGTATTTAGAGTCTAAATACTGCAATTTTTTTTCTAGCTCGTCTAAATTGTGCTTTATGAAAAAAAGATTGCAGTCATTACTAAGAAACTACAACTAATAACGTAAGATCAATTTTAGATTTGTTTTAATTATGAACAAATAACAAAGTACATTGCAAAGCTACTTACATAACTACATAAATGAAAATAACCCCTGGGAATCAGGTGATCGCCAGCAAGCTAGTTCTTTTAAAATTGTATATACATTTAAAAACTGTACAAACAAAATTATTGTAAAGTGAAATATTTTAAAAAAAGTACCGTTGTGTTTCTTGCTGGTTCTTCCAGAACAGAGGTATTTTCCGAACCAGTGGTAATAAGTATTATGTAATAATCTATATTAAATAAAAAATATTCTATTCTATTCTATTACATTCTTATAAGCGGACACTGACTTTTATGACACCTTTAGGCGCTGCGCAAACGTAGACATTTTCGTGTCTTGTATCCCACACGAGCTACCAGAGAATATTTTATTTTCATATAATCAATACTCGTATGAAATCAGCCACTCCCTGCGCAGATGCTGACACTTTTTATGTCCAGTTGCTTCCACTTGACACATACCGATTGCCAATCAAAAAGTTTTCAGTGTAAGTAACTGGAAACTAAAAGTCGTCAGTTGAAAACACAAGCAACATTAACAAATTTCCTTACAATTGGGCGGCGCTGCGCAAACGGAGGAGTTGCACCGGTGTACGTATCCTGTGTGCGACACACACAAAAGGATTTATCCAGAACTAACGAAACCGTTGGCATTGACGTGGTTGATTTGCCTGTAAATATTGACGGCGACGATTACGTCGACGTGTAATCAACACAACAAGCAAAAGTAATGTTTCTTCATCTGCATTTATCGTGAAACTGACGGAAAACCAGCAACGATTTGTCCGTTTGCCACTACCGGACACAGCAACTACGGTTTTCAGTGATGGTGTGCCGTGTCGGTAACAAAAAGTGTCTACGTTTGAGCAGCGCCTTATTCATCTTCAATTAAAAATCAATATAATACACATATTTTGTTGGTAAGAAAAAATTAATATCTCTTATTTAAAAACTAACAACTTGCCTCTACAGCTTTATTAATTAATAATATATCCTAATATCTTCTCTATAAATACAGATCAAACAAAAGTTTAAAGAAAACCTAATAAGATTTCAGACTTACAATAGCTACATTTAACTATCGCATAAATTATGAAAAACGTACCTGGCTATCTTCAAGCCAACTGCTTGTTTATAATGAAACAGAATAAAATGCTGTAGCACAGGATCCTAAAGTAGAGCAAATTTTATTAAAGGTGTTGATTAATATACAAATAATTAAATTTAGATAATATGAATATATAATGGACATATTCGCAAAACATCATCGCGCTTTAACAGATTATACCGTAATCGATAGATTTTGTAGGCACATTAATTATCACAGTAACCGATCCGCACACGGGATCGGCTCCATTGTATTTATAATACAGTCGATTGCATTATTTAAAATATACGAGTACAGTATAATAGCGCTACCACGGAGGGATTGAACCCGGCAACAGATTTTAAAATTGTAATTTCTTAAAATTATCGATACCGTTATTTCGCCTATCATCCGGTTTTCTCACCAACATTACAGAAATTTCTTGAGTATCTAGCTCACTGTGTTATTGTAAAGGATAGGGAAGGACCATCCACTATACTGACATAATTTAATACATATAAAATTTGACGTGTTACTTTACTTGTTTATTGAAGAAATGGGCTTAAATATACACATGGAGGAAGTTATTTTCTTTAACTTGTGATGTATTATTGCATAACATATTTATCTCTTTATTTATTGACATATATTTTAAATAAAGGTTAGATATATTTATATCGTGATAAAGCCATGCTGAGGCATACCATGGCTGCAGCACGAATAGATTGGCTCTACGAGCTTAGGACCACACTCGCATAATGCTGCTGTGTTTCGTACGGTAAATGAAGAAAACGGGAGATCCGTTTCTGTAGTAACGAGACCTTTCATCTTAGTCCTCAGAAGTCAACACCTCTGCATTTTTATTCTTAATCGAGGATAAATGCATTTCTTAATCGAGGATATATGCAGTGTCCAGAGGCCATAGCATCCACTCACCATCAGGTGGATTGCATGCTCTTTTATCACTCACTTGTTGTTATATTGGTATATATATAAGGAGAAACGACATTCGAGAATATATTTTGGTAAATTTACAAGCCGTAGATTTTGTATCAATAAAAAAAAAAACTACTATACTCGTTGCTAGTCTACGTCTATAAATCGAATCACATTTAGTTCGTCGAGCGTGTAACCAACCCTGCACGTGATTTTCCAGCGATATAGCGTAAAAAGAGCGATACCACAGTTTGAGAGATTCTATTTATGGAAGTACGTTGGTTGTAGTAGGTCATTGCATAAAATATTACCTACTTACCAACATTTCGTTATTAGAGTTTATCTAAAAAAAAGTTATTGAAGAATTTTTGTTGTGTGCAAGTTACTAATTTACTGTTAATACTAGTCATAAAAATTGCGCAAAATTAATTTCATGTCTTACGTCGCAAATGATAAAAAACAATATTAATTTCTCAACTAAAGCAATCACGGTCTTGCGAACCACCACATCAGAATTGATTGACACAAATCCTCGCAAAAGACCAAAGATTCCTACCAAGTAAAAATACACTAATTTCAATAGAGCAGATGGCTGGGTGCTACCATCTGCTTGGGATCTCATAATTAAGAAATTAAATCTACATACTAGCCTACTACTGCAAGACTTCGAGATACTGCAAGCTCGGACTGCGTAAGTCTTCCCAAAACTTAATATTTAAAAGTTGAAAATTGCCTTCTTTAACTATGAAATCAGAACGTCAAATACCTCTGTACCCCCTCTTTACCATCATGGGTGCTGTAAATTGCCCTAAACGTTGGAAATTATGTCCTAAAATAATGAACGTCCTGATACATAATTCATAAATTATAAGACATTATTTTTAGTCATATTTTATGGCTCCTAAAATTAATTCACCAATTTTATTTAATCATCATTTTTCGATTATGATTCCTTTAAACACGCGCTTAACGTATATTTCGTAAAATTCTGAAATATCTCCTTGAAATAAATGAAATGAGGAAACCTCTATGAAATATTTTAAGGAAATATTATCTTTTTCTTGACACCCAAGAACGTGTTAAAAACACATCATTAATAATTGCAAAGGTGTTTTTAATCGAACTGCTGTTAGCATAGGTGACTTTAATAAAAATCCACTCCATAACTAGTAAAAACTCTCATAACTGCTACTGCTACCTAACTAGGCTTCTTCTACAAAACGAGAACCAAGTCCTTACAGCTAGAATAGCCCACGCAGTACTTTGAAAACATTTTTTTTTCGTTATGGAATTCAAAAAACTAAATTGCAGGTAATATTTTTTATTTAGATAGATAACTACTTACTCATTTTTAACATTGCGACAAAAGTAAAGAACTTTTTATATTAAGAGGAGTATTCTGTATTTATAGTTAGATTAAGCAAGTAATTTACCTAGTATAATATTTTCATATATTTTATATAAACATTATACACTTCTTTTCCTGATAATGTTTAAAAAGAAGGATATATAGGTTTCACACAACTTCAATACAAACCTTGTATTTAGAAAGCATTTAAATATTTATGCCATTCAAAATGATCTGAAGAACAATGGAACTAATATTTATTTTTGGCCACATATAATCGCTGTAGCTTCTGTAATATATACATTCAAACACTGATTTACATCTCGCTTTATTTTTACACGTCTGTTTTGGTCTATAAAATTGTCCATAATAAATAAACAAAGACGCCATTGGCTCATTTCCAAGGTAAAAATCTCAACAATGTTAAACCCGTATCACGATACTGACGTAGCACTAACAATACCTTTAAAACTTTCCAAACGAGATTAAATTCTATAAAACAATTAAATATTTAGTTTTAAGGGAGTAGCCTCAAGAAAAATTTCATCGTATAAAATAGACCAACTATTATAATTATTTACAAGATAGGCTTAAAAGATTTATAGCGGTATTTCAATCTGGATATTTGATATAATTATAATTGATACAGCCCCAATGTTAACGATGATTTTTCATATCTCTTTCTTGAATCTGGTGTGTTTCCTAACCAAATGAAACACAATAAGGTTATCCCTGTATTTTAAATCGGACAGTAGAGTAAATCCCACAAATTTTTGCCCCAGTTCTGTGTTTCCAGCCTTCAGCAAAATATTAGAAAAAATGTTTTAATAAAAATTATATTTTAAATAAAGATTCACGACCAATGCGTATATTACTAGTCTGGGAAGATCGCCATGACACATTGTTTTCTGTTACTTCTCAAAGGCATTCGATTGGGTGGGCCATAAAATTTTGATTAATAAATTAAATATTATCTACGACATTCCTGATGCCCCATTCGATCTGTTGTTGTGTGTTGTCATCATATCTCTAAAACCAAGAGCAAAAGGTTGCAACCTTAACGGTGTAGTATCATCAGGACATAGGATAAAAGTGGGTGTCTTTTGGGGAACAATACTTGGTCCTTTTTTATTCTTAGTATACATAAATGATTAACGTGAAAAAAATCCGAAGATCGTCAATTTGTAGTTAAATCACATAAAAATTACTTTGCGATTATAAACTTATATTCACAGTTAGTGCATCGACCTTGGTGTAGACCTATGTATGGGAGAACATTTTTTTAACTTCGTTTCACAAACTTTGTCCTTCAATCTTAATTACATTTTAGAGCATTATTCTTACCTCACATATTATAATTTATGAATTCCAGTAACTTAAATATTTTGATGAAAGAACTAACTTAACTAACATTACGGAACTCTCAGCTCACGAGTCCCACTCGCACTTGTTTGGTTTTTTTTTAATATTATCCCCGATTTTGCAACTGTTAAACTTTACTTTGATCATAGTTTTATTAAGGTGTTTTAAGAACCTTGTGGTAGCATCATAAGACAGTAGTAGATCACGCTGTTTGTCCCGTGGATATCCTAAGAACTAAGGGAAATGCTAGAAAAATCACATAGCTGCCGATGGATGGATGGTGTAACCATCTTGTTTATCTAGGCGTATAACACACAGACTTTTTAATAGCGCCAAATACACTAGTCATATGGTACTGCCCATCGCCATGTTTTGGGCGAAACACCAATCTGTCTGCTAAACGAGGCGATTATGATCAAACCTCGCTAAAATAGGAAAAGCACATACCTAGGAATGAATAATGGAGAAAAAAAGTAATCATTTAATAAGTTAAACATTTAATCGACCTTTTATATAATTCCGTAGGTTTTGAAAAGTAAAAGTTAAAAGTAAACATTTTTCAAAATACCATTTTTCTCTTTGCCATGTCACTAGTTTCACTAATGTAAACAATACACCCGATATCGAAAACAATTTACTTGTTTTGATAGCACAAGCCTTGTACAGTTGGAACATTTCCAAATGGAGTTGATCAACCAACACTTGTTGTCTCACATGGTATGACCAACACAACTTTTGTGATTTTATTCAGGCATTTTTTTTAATATTTAATAATTGTTTGTTATTCGTTTGCACTTGATCAGGGCTCTGGATCGTTGTGGAAGGCAGTTTGTAAGAAAGATCTATTTTCAGTAGCAGACTTGTAATAAGCAGCAATTATTATTATATAAAAAAGCTTTCTTTATACTGTTTATAATAGTTCACTACTGCTCTCCAGTGAGTTGCCTGGCATAACATAAATCTCGAACTACATTAGTCGGATGCTTCGCAGGCTGGCCATCGCGTACGTGATGTTACGTTAATGTAAGGTTTCTTGTAGAGGCTCTTTCATGACGGTTTTCGTATGTAACTGTACCATAAATTACTCTTTTAAATATTCAACTATTTTAGTCATCGATGCAAAATTGTAAAGAGTCTTCCCGCCGGGCAAAGTGTTGTGAGCGGCTAATGCTACATGTGTTAGTAATAACGTACAGTTAAAAAAATGCGGTATCGCATGAGGGATAGTCATAGAGAGATAAGTCTTCAGACCAAAGTAATTTTAATAATTCCATAAAAGAACAATAGAGTAATTTACAAACTAACAAAACTTCAGCTTAACAAAGAAACTTAGTAATCCTCTCATTCTCCTATCGCCCGTGGGACTCGTTACGTGACGTATAGGAAGCGAGGTCACATCGGATTTGTTAAATTAACAATTTAATTTTGTTCCACCATCAACAAGGGAATTTTCTGACAGTAACAACGCCGGCTTAAATAGAGAAACCATTTTATTCATAACGCTTGGCGTTATGAATAAAAAGCCCTAAATAGGCTTGATATGAGGAATCTTAACCTAAAATTAAGAAAATCGGTTACCATTTTTATTGTGCTCGAAATATCATTATCATGACTGCCCTTCACAAGTTCATAGCTGAACATAGGTTTTCCTCAAGGAATGCCACAAAGCACGGTCCTGAGCCACCTGCGTCCATCGACTTCCTGCATATTTTACCAGGTCGTGACTCCATGTAGTGGAGAGCCGCCCTTCACTTAGCTCACCGTGGTCGAAATATATAGAAATAAATAAGGAGATACTTGCGAAGTTTCTTTCGCCGTTAAAAGAAAAATGACGTTGCGTATTTAATGTTTTACGTCGAAAAATACTTTTCTATTGCATTTCAAAGAAATCGATAATTTATATTAAAAAATAGATGAGGCTAGGGCAGGGCACCTTTGTTAAAAAAAACATCATATTATACTAGGAATTATTACATTTTTTTATCCAATAAGTATGACAAATGAGCACACAGTCCAACTGATGGCAATTGAACTATGTTGCCCGTAGATGCATACCTACATCTCATTATCCATTAAGAATTAACATGGAGATGCGTGCTTATCCCAGATGAGTAAGATAGAACGCCTCGTTACTGTAGCTGCAGCGTGGCTCTACCACTTTAGATATGTAATTCAACTATAGTCAATATTTAAGTAACATTCTGTTTCTTGAACAATACAGCTGACGGCAAATCGACAGTTTTGAGTTACGAGGCGAATTCAATATAAAGTTCCCTTTTATTATTAGTTTGACCTGTATGTATTTATTTATGTATCTAAGTACATATATTTTCATGTTTACGTCTATGTACATATGTATTTTTAATGTAATGGTATTTTATAATACCATTTTGATCGATTTCCGCATGAGTCTGATCAACATGAAATTTAGCACACGTATGAAGAACCGATGACAAAACAATAATTTTATCATCATCATTTAGTATTCTTAATAGTGTCATCACATATTATTATCAAAGCGTGTTATTTTAACTTTGACATTAATAATGTTATAATGCACTTTTTAACTTGACCTGTATGTAAGTGTTTATGTAATTTAATTTTATTATGATTTTACTTCTGGTAATTCTTAAATTTTGCACACGTATTGGAAACCGATGTCATACAGTAATTTTATACCTAATATGATCGACACATGATCAATAATTGTTGATCAATTTTGAAGTGAAAACTTCTTTAACCGCGTTGAACGATTTTTGGTAGGGGAAAAACTTATAGGTTGGCGTCACCGATGACCTAGACATGCTCGGGCTTGCGCGCAATACGTCACGAGCATATCTACTACGCGTCGCCAGTCTAGTGCTAGTATCTTTTTTCCACCAAGGAGTATACCGTCCTTGTTGGGAATTTATTGACAGTTTTACAAAGTGGGGTACATAAAATGGCTTAAACTATTGTATATATTGTTAATCTCTAACACAAGATAACGCTACATCATGAGGTATCAATCTTCAACATATTATCACTATTACATGTTTATTTTACACCAAATGAAATTAATATTAACAAAGAAATTTCGTACAAGTATTCTCAGTAACATGTTCATAAATGTTTGAGCGCAGCCCTTTAAATTTTTTTTTTAATTATCAGATATATAGTACATAATATGTATACTCTAAACACTAGACAGACATAGACTAAACATAGAAAACTAACATAGGTTAAATGAAAGGGATTGCCTTAATGTACCTAAATGTGCATAAGCAAAATAAATATTAGTATAATACAGGGTATTCTTATCTCTATTGCTTATAATTTAGTATTTAGCTTATGATTTATTGACAATCATTAAAATTAGTGTCTTATAGTCGAAAATAATGTGTAAATCATCAAATTGTACAAATTTTATTAGCTTATAAAAGCTAATGAATATAGGTTAAATGAAAGGGATTGCCTTATATTATATGTTTAAGAAAAGTAGAAATACAAAAGTAATATAAGTAAAATACAGGGTATTCTTATATCTATTGCTTATAATTTAGTCTTTAGCTTATGATTTATTAACAATCATTAAAATTAGTGTATTATAGCCGAAAATAATGTGTAAATCATTAAATTGTACAAATGTGATTAGCTTATAAAAGAGAATAATAATAACTTAAGAATAAAGATAAAATTAGAAAGGAGGAGTAAAAATTATATGTTAACTTAAAATATGAAACTAAGTGGAAAAATTATACACATTGTCTTATATCTATTAGTTACAAATTATTGAATCTTTTAAGCTTATCTATAAAAGATTTTGTAAATATAACGAAGGATTCAATTGTACTTTGTTTATCCAAAAGTTTCGTCAGACAGTATGGTGGTATACGTAAATTGCTACAGAGCATCAGTCTCATGTCTTAGTCTATTATACTCAAATCTAGGGTAGTCCCTCAACAAATGAGTAATTGTTTGAGGAGTGGTATTGTCACAAGGGCAGAAGGGATCAGCAAGCAATTGAACCTATGCAGATATTCCTTGTGGTAGCCGTGACCCGTTAAAACCTGCTCTAATTGAAATGATACTTTGGTTGCTTTCCACAGTGCACAAATGTCCGTCAGTTTTTTTTAAATAAAAATACTAGTAATGCTATTAAACATTACTAGTATTCCTTTAACCACTTCTCGTAAGCTTAAAATTATTGTGTTAAAATTGGTTCAAGACAGTAGTCGAATGGCGGATTCGAACCCACGACCTTTCGAGTTCACGGTCCGCGCCTTGCCATTAGGCTACTGACGCTTCAGTTTTGGGAGTAATTCTTTCGTAAACGTTCCTTGTTCAGCGCTTTCATATCTTGACTGCCAAGTTCTCCAAGTGTTTGCTTTCATAGTCCTTTTTACAAAGCTCATGGAGAATTTCGCATAATCAGGTCTTTCTATGTTGCGTGGCAGCACCTTTGGCAGCCTCATCGGTGATTTCGTTACCTACGTTGCCGGCATCTCCTTCACCCATGAAAACATGATATTAAGGTTCATTTGAGAAGCTGTGTATATTATATCATGGGTCTTTGCCACAATGGGGTGGGTTTTAGATCTCCTTTGGAGTTCGCTCAATGCAGCCCGAGAGTCAATCAAGATCTGAATGACCTCCTGTCGACATGTGTGCATCCTTTTGCCTCTTTGATGCGTTTCATCTCCATGATTGAATCTCCGGTCCAGAGTCCACTCGCAAGCCTCTTTAATCGCTAAGAGCTCAGCTTAAGTGTAATTTCAGCCTCTTTTTGTATAATTCTTTTGAGCCTTCGAAGCGGACCAAAGTCGCTCCTACACAGCCATCCTGAAGCTTGCTTGCATCTGTATAAATTCGAATAAGAGATGTCTCTTGTTCTTGATCCTCTGACTTCTGGTCTGCACAATCAATGCTTACTCTCTTTGAAGGATGTAATAGCTCATGCACAGGAGTGGGCCTTTCATATTGTATATCCCTTGGTAATAAGTTGGTGGCACCCTGCAGTCGAACTGTCTCAACTTCATGTACCTCAAGGACCCTGGGTTCCAAGGGCACGAATTGAGCCAGAGCGACTGCCGCCACAGTTGATTTAGTCCTAAAGGCCCTGATTGCCTCATGTATACGCATATATCACTGAGTTTTCACTTCTGTCGGCAGTCTTTATAGCTTTTGTTTTTTTTTCTCACTCTATTTATAAATATTTTGTAAATTTAAACATTATTGTATTTCTCGTAATATGCTAAAATGATCTTAGGCTATAACGGTTTTATTTGATTAAGATGTTAGCATAATCTTAGAGCAACCGACAAGTAACGGAAAGCAGCTTCTTTAAGTACAACATAGTGACGAGTTAAGCAGCTGAAGCGTATTGCGTACATGACAAACACTCATTCTAGTTTATGCATATTAGTGAGCTGTGTAACTGCCGCTAGTTATGTGTTAATAGCTCATTTCTAATGATCCGATTGATCAAGTATTGAATCGTTACACGTATTACACGTGTTACGTAGTAACCGCTTATTTCGGTCAATCATTCATATGACACTTTGCGAGTTTTAGTACAGACCCTTATACTTTCAGTTTGGTTTGTTAGTCGCGTGCCGCAGGTCATTCATTCCAACCCATACAAATGCTTAATTTTACCAATAGTATACTTTTTACTACTTGTCCTACGCTATATAATATTTTTAATAACATTTTATACTAAATAAATTAAAAGCTTAGAAAGATTCCGATAATGGTATGTAATTGGTCGAACCGAATGGTTCAAAACAAAAAAAATCTTCATCAATACTGTAGGCTTCCCAGGTCAATCGGCGCACCATTCACAATTGATACAACTCTCGCTGCTGTTCAAAAGGATTGCGAACGAGTCACTACGCCACACGTTTTGCCTAAATATTCTCTTCTCATACTTACGCTAAAACACAAAGCCTCTATTTCTTTATTTATTGACCGAAAAACTATATTAGTACTTATAATAAACTGACGTAAAAATAAATAAAAGAAAAGATTGTTGTTATCGATAGAGATTAGATTAAAATTACTTTTTTCCATTTTCAGTTAGATATTTGGTAAATGAATTAATATCTATACATATAATAAATCTGTAGAAAATTCGTGTCTGTAATTCTGATATTTTCTGGAAAAAACAAATCCAGGGGACTAAATAAAGGGCACTGAAGCCAAATTAGTGGTTTTAAGAATTTTCATCTGTCCTTCTGTGTATTCCCGATTCACGCAAAAACTACTGGACAGATTTCAATGAAATTTTGTGTGTAGGTAGTTAGGGACTCGGAGCAACTTATAGGCTTTTTATCCGATTGCGGAACTTCAAAAAAGGAGGGTTAAGTATTTTCCTTCCTCAAGATGTTAATTTCTATTTTATATTATTGATTATTGATGTGTTTTTTTAAGTAGATAACATATTTATAAATAGAGCCAAAAATTAGTTTTAACCGTTGCGTAATAATTTGAACTACGCTGACAATCTCAGTTTCACTTTATCTAACGTGAAATTCAAAAAGTAGTAACATTTTACCAGTTACAAATAAATAAAATAAAAATAAATAACTTACATATATGTGTTTAAATAATTTAATTCATAATTATTTGAAAATTCTAACGTAAATTTTTCAGTTCTTTCGTTATTTCATTTTAGTAGGAATTAATAAAGTTTGTAGTAACTAATTACTACTTAAATTGTAGATAAGTGACATCTACCGAAAATCATAAAATTTAAGATGTTTCTAAGTTTAATTTCTAATCTATAAAAAAGTTTTGTTTATCTATAACTAAACTGATAAAAACTGTAATTATTGCAAAAATTCTCACTATCCATATAGTTTAAATAAAGAGATATTTATATATGTATTGGCCAATCTTAGTTTCACTTTATCTAACGTGAAATTCAAAAAGTAGTAACATTTTACCAGTTACTAATAAATAAAATTAAAATAAATAACTTACATTTATATGTTTAAATAATTTAATTCATAATTATTTGAAAATTCTAACGTAAATTTTTCAGTTCTTTCGTTATTTCATTTTAGTAGGAATTAATAAAGTTTGTAGTAACTAATTACTACTTAAATTGTAGATAATAGTGACATCTACCGAAAATCATAAAATTTAAGAAGTTTCTAAGTTTAATTTCTAATCTATAAAAAAGTTTTGTTTATCTATAACTAAACTGATAAAAACTGTAATTATTGCAAAACTCTCACTATCCATATCCATATAAAGAGATTTTTATATATGTATTGGCCAGATCTTAGAATTAAAAATATCATAAAGTAGTCGATTATGGCATGAAATGGTGGAATTTAATTAAATTTAACATTGTTTTTTGATTATATCATGATATAGCTTGACCAAATCCATGAATAGAGATCATATATAACATATAACATAAACACTCACGCCTGTCACCCAGAGGGGTAGGCAGAGATTATGGACTTCCATTTGGCACGATCCTGACACACCTCTCTCGCCTCCTCCACATCCATATACCTACGCATACACGCTCGTCGGTTAAGGGTACTCTTAATTTGGCCCATTTTCAGTATATCGCCAATTTGGTCGATAAACCTTCGTCTAGGGCGTCCCTTCCCGACTCTGCCGTTCACCTCTGCCACATAAATTTGCTTTGTCACTCTTTCCTTATTCATTCTTTCTACATGACCAAACCACCGAAGCATTCCTTTCTTAATCCTGGTCACAACATCATCTTGCAAACCACACTCTTCTCTTATCACACAATTTCACTCTGTCATTCAGATTCAGCCCTAACATACCCTTAATGACCGCATTTCTACAGCATTTATTCTACTCGTGCTTCTTCTGCCACACCCAACTTTCACTACCATACATTAAAGTAGGGACTAACACAGCATTGTGAATTGCCATACGTGCCTTTTTGGACACATTCTGACTTTCCACAACAGAGTGTAGAGCCCCATTTACTTTATTTCCTGCGTTCACTCGTCGTTCTATATCCTTATCATACCTACCATCCCTGCTAAATACACATCCCAAATACACAAACTCATCTACTTGCTCGACCAATACCCCTTCTATTCTTATTTCACATATTGTTTTACTTTCTTCTCTTTCAAAGACCATAACTTTCGTCTTACTTGCGTTCACTTTCATTCCCCTTTCTTTTAATGAAATGTTCATTAATGTAACCATCATTTGCAACTCAGCCGCTGACGACGCGAGTATGACTTGATCATCGGCGTACAAAAGGCATTTGTCCATAAATAGGTTGAACAGCCACGGGGAAGCCACACAGCCCTGTCTGACCCCTTTATGGATGCCAAACCAGTCTGAGTAGGCCCCGTTGATCCTGACACAAGCACTGGAGCCCTATACAGAGACTTCAGTGTTTGCCATAATACATCCCTGTCCACTCTATCATAAGCCTTTTCCAAGTCCACGAACGCATAAAAAACCTTTTGGTTTTTGGCCAAAAACTTCTCCGCGATCATGCGCATGGAAAAGACCTGATCCGTACATCCCATTCCCTTTCTAAATCCCGCTTGCACATCCCAAATTTTTCCATCAGTATCTTTCATAACTCTTTCAATTAGTACCTTAGCATACAGTTTTCCCACAATGCTAAGAAGACTGATACCACGGTAGTTTTTACAGTCCTGCTGCGATCCTTTTCCTTTATATAGTGGGACTATCACGGCTTTGCACCAGTCTCCCAGTACCCGCTTATGTTCCCAACATAAATTAAACAAAGTGTACAGCAGGTCTGCCACCACTTCCTCTCCAGCCCTTAGCATTTCGAGTGATACTCTATCATATCCGGCTGCCTTACCTGCTTTCATACTTTTCATTGCTTTCATTATTTCATCTATACTTATCTCTCTATCTCTTTCCTCTTCTTTCGGAATTTCTATTTCATTTAATTCAAACGTCTCATCACTCATAAACACGCTTTCAAAGTATTCCTTCCATCTCCTTAAACTCGACACTTCGTCATTTAGAATACAGCCATTCTGGTCTCGTATAGCATCCATTCTAGGCTGTTTTGAATGTCCCCTGGCAGTTCTTACGAGTTTCCAGAACATTTTAATATTTGCCTGGAAGTTATCCGATATTCTTCTATCATTCTTCTCCGTTCTTTCTTGCTTTTTCCCTTCAACTACTTCTTTTACTCTCTTATTTAGATGTCTAAAGACTGCCTTTTTTCTTTCAATATCATCATTCATACCGCTAGAATAACTAGCCTTGGTTGCTAGTAAATCTAGCCATGCTCTCTTCTTTGCTTCTACTTCCATCCGTACTTCATCATCCCACCATAAAGTGTTATTTTTCTTTTCATTCGTTCTCTTACTTACACCACATACTTCGGTAGCTGCATCCACCAAACCTTTTTTGATATTATACCACACAGTCTCCAAGTCTAAATCATTCATACACAATTCATCCATACCACTTATATTTTCTCTCAGTCTACATTTGTACTTCTCTTTTGCACCTTCATCTTGTAACCTCTCTAATCTTATACGCTGTAACGCAGTGGTAGACACAGATGCCCGATGCCGCCAACGTCTGAATAGACCATTAATTCGGCATAAGACCAAGTAATGATCCGTCCCTACGTTGGACCCCCGGTAAACCCTTGTATCTACAACTGCGCTCCTCATTCTTTCATCCACAATTATGAAATCTATTATGCTTTTATCATCACCTCTTTCCCATGTATACATGTGAATCTTCTTATGACGAAAGAAAGTGTTCGTCTCAAAAAGATTCTTTTCCACACATACGGTGAGGAGGCTTTCACCATTCTCATTTATACTTTCATCACCAAACGTTCCCAATATCCTTTCATAACCAAGCCTCTTCACGCCAACCCTTCCATTAAAATCTCCTAATATAACAATATTTTCATTACCCTTGCATTTCATTAGTACTATCCTTACCATCTCCCAAAACTGCTCTCGGATATAAGTGGGCTTAGACATGTCTGGGGCCTAGACCCCTAGAACAAACAACTTCTTTAAGCCCACTTTCATTCGTATCCATAGCAGTCTCGGGCTTACACATTCATACTCTTTCACACACTGACCCATTCTTTCTGAAAGGATGATACCGACTCCCTGGCATGCCCGCTCGGTCTCGTCTACCCCAGACCAGTACGCGGTATACATGCCATGTGTAGTGGCATCCTTTCCCTTCCGTTTCGTCTCATTTACACATAACACATCTATTCCTCTATCATACATCATATCGCATACTTCATCCATCTTATCATTCATTGCTCCACATACATTCAGCGTAGCCAGACGGGTTTCCGCAATCCACTTTCCGCCCTTCCAGGAGACAGAACTTGACGGGTGGCGAATCTCGTCGCCGGTTTTCCTCCCGGAGAATAGAGATCGTGATCGTTTGGCGATATTAACAAATAAACACAACATTGCTATTTCTTTATATTGTTATATCGTAAAATAATTTCATCACCAACCATTAGCAGCGCTGATAGCGTATTTTTGACAGAAGCAGAATTTTTAATAGAATCTACATCACTTTATGCCTAATTTATGTATTATATAAATTTTGGCGGCTTTGTTGTGTGATTCTGCCACCCCAGTCGCACCTCAACTTACGAAAATTTTTGTTTTCATAGTTTTAATCTCATAATAGCGCCATCTACTTACTGCTAAATAAACCAATAATAAGTAACTGATTAAATTAAAGAGAATTCTATTGAATACTTATTCTTCCAGCATCAGAAATTGTCAGACTTAAAATTTCCAAACCGGTGTCGGGATGATTTATCGTTATTGTCACATTTAGCAAAATGACTAAAAGAACTGTGTACACAAAACTGTGATTAAGACAGAATGTCTTTAGTTAAATATGTTGGGTGTCTATAAGCATAGCAATATTTCACCAACTTCTTTTTGTATTAAGTCCGATGTAAGTAATTGAAAATTAAGTGGACTGTAAGATTTTCATTTCTAAATCATGGAATAGTTTGAATGACTAATTACAAGGTAGATGGGGTCCACAATAGTGTAAAAGCTTCTTTTCAGTTTTTATGTTTTTTATTTAAGCAAATAGAGCCGCGTAGCTCGTCGTAAGATTTCAAAGTACAGGAACAAAAGTGTTCGATTCCCGCGAAGACCAATGAAACTGATAAGGAAATTTTATTTGCTTATTTTCCACGTGCTCAGCGAAGTGGTAAAGAATAACTTGGCGGCGAAACCTTGATGTCTAAGTAGTTTAAAAAAATCGTGGACGTGTGAAACCACTATTTTGCACATGGGTAATTAATAGTCCTGTGCACAGTCGTAAGACGTATGTAAGCTGCTTCTTTACTTTTTTACTTTCAATGAGACTTATTAAACAGCTTGTCATATATTAAGATAGCTTTCATATTTTGAGACATACCTACCTATTGAGAATTTTGCGAAAAAGTACGATAAAAATCAAAGAGAACAAATTTTAAACGCATGTTTATTTTTATTTTAACTATGAGTAAAACTGCATTGATAGAATCTTGAAAGTTATCCGGTAATCGAGCTTATCCAAACGTAAATTTCATAGTACGTAAGCAACCCCAATTCGATCCGCACCGACACCACTCATATTTTAATTGCAATTTGAAGTTTTGATTTACCACGTTGTCGGTGGTGAAGGAAAATATCGCGGGAAAACCTGCATTTTAGAGAAGTTAAAAAAATATTTCGGAAATTAATTTTAGGTATACTTATGTAAAGTCAGTCAACCCGCGTTGGAGTCATCTCAATCAACTCTCTTTTGTCCTAAAACTCGCTGCGGCCTGTCTCCAGTAGTGGGATGTATGTGGGTTGCTACTTTTTTACTTTTAATAGGCATATCCACTGCTAATCATAGGCTTTTCCCATTGTTTGTCAAATAGGCCGGATATTTGCAATAGTATCCACGCTTGACAAGTGGGTTGGCAACCGCAGCTTTTTATTACTTTGCACAGTTATCAGGAAGATGCTGCCACCCATCTCCTGTTTCAGTTTTCCTTCTCTCACCTCTTACGACACCCACGAGAGGAAATGAGGTATTGGTTTCTATTTCGCCGCCTCTACATTGGTAATATATTTCTACTCCCGTTCATAATTTCGATTGCCCCCATAGATTACGAAATAAGTTGGATATTAGCCGTTGTTGCCACGCTTGGCAGGCGGGTTGCCAACTGCATCTTTTTATTATTTTGAGCTGTAATCAGAAAGACGCTGCTGCCCATCTTCTCTATATTTCTACTCCTGTTCATGAATATAGTTCCTTTCTAAATTGAAGCCAACGCGGGCGAAGCCGCTGGTAAAAAGCTAGTATTTTAATATTTTTTGACTGCGACATAGGCAATTAGGAAACAGCTAGTTGTGAAGAAATTATTGAGCAGAATTAAGAATAAATACTTCAACAGATATATGTGTCAGAATTGAAGACCGACTGCGAAAGCGTTATTTATGCGGGTTCTAGAAAATTTCAGAAAATGATGAATGATAATCAGGCAGAGTTGGATGAATATAAGACCAGGGAAGGTCTCGCTCTCACACAGTACCAACGTAAAATAGCAGCTAAATGCTGCTGTGTTTCGTACGGCGAGTGTGGAGAATCGGAGGCCCTTTTTAATGGTAATGAGGCATTCCATCTTAGTTAGACATCAGAGGTGACAACGCATGTGCATCAAGGATTGATGTAGATGTCTATGGGACACAGAATCCACTTACCATCAGATGGACTGTGTGCTCGTTAGTCATCTATAAAAAAAAGAGAAATAAATTATTTATTACTTGAGAATTTTATTTTATTTATTAAAAAACATTTTAAGGACAGGTTAAATCCTCAAATGCGTAGGTACTAGTGCAGTACGTGGCGGAATAATTTATCCATAACGTCCTCAATAAGAAGAGGAGGGCTGAGCCCAGCTTTAACTTTTCTTTGATCTTTATCTGATGCTAGCTATCCGCCCTGGCTAGGCACGGGTAATTTCTGGATCTCGACAACAGCTCCACCCACCGGGTTCAATTGCGAATCGTTTAGATCATCCAGGGCCCACTCAAACACACACAATTTTTTTATCAAAATCAGTCCAGCCATTTTAGAGTGTTTGCGAGACTAACGGACAGCAATTGATTTTTATGTATAGAGATTATTTTTTGACGTTAAGGTGACATTGAGAAGTACAGAAAATGATGTGTACAACATTGTCGTACCAAAAAAAAACAATAAAGCCAATATGGTCGTTAAACTTTACATCAGTTTTGTATGTCGTCTAATGTGTTATTTAAATTAAACTGTTTGAACGTTGTATACAATAAACATCTCTAACTAATGAATTAAATTATAATATAAACATTATAACAATGCTTTGAAAGTCAAAGGTATAATTAATGTTTATGAAAAAATAAAACAAAAATACCTTTCAATAAAACCATATGGAAGATGTGACGGTCAGTTTATTAACTCATTCACTATCCCATATCGATTACACTTATTCCCTTAGTTCAGTACTTTTGTGTCCGAAATTGGTCTAAGATTGTGGTTCAATCAATAATGCACATTTGTGTTAACCTATTTATCTTAGATAATCCTAAAACATTCCACTCTATTAGAGCCTATAAACGCTTGGCAGAAGAGTTGGCAACCGCAGCTTTTTATTATTTTGATTTGTTATTAGTAAGATGCTGCTACTCATCTTCTGTTTCAGTTTCCCTCTTACGACACCCACGGAACAATATAGGGTAGTGAATATTATGAGTGTTAGAGATCCTAAAACTAGATCCACAATTTAATATAGGATGATATGGTATCAAACATCGGTGACGAAATTAATTCCAAAAACATTAAGATACTTTCGTTTCTTCTGTTCTGTAATTGTACTCGCAAATGCAGAGGCACTTACTAATTCTACAAATAAATAATTCAATGTATATAGTGGATAATACTTCATGGCCCGGCAATCTGTAAGTAAGCCGTCAAACATAATTCCACCCAACGACCCGTAAGTAAGAAAGCAGAATAGAGGGCTACGACTCAGTAAAGAGTAACTCTGGCCATTAAGCCATATAGCGAAGCATTAATTATGATGATGTCATAATAATATAATTATTACATTCAGTTAGAATTATTAATAATGTTATTGAGAGAATTGTTTATTATGTATTACAAATTAAAAGTTTTATAATAAGGTAAATTAAAATAATATTAAGGAAAAAAAATTACTACTTCTTTATAGAATAAGGATGACAAACGAGTACATATTCCACCTGATTATAATTGGATGCTATGGACCATAGATATCTACATCTATCATCGATTATTATGAATCAAAATGTATATACCTTGTCACCCTAAGGACTAAGATAAAACGCCAGTTACCAATAAAGAGGCTCTCCAATTATATACACTCGCCATACGAAATACAGCAGCATTAAGCAGCTATTTTACGCTGGTATTCTGTGAAAGCGTAACCGACAAATTTGTGCTGCAGGTATGTATAGCTAGCTCAGCGCCATCGTGCTCTACCACGTACGAACAGATTTTTATCGCTAAGGAAACTATATATCACGACAGTAATAATTAATGAAATCTTCCTAATATTAAAGGAAATCAGTGCTCAGAGTAGTACACCGGATTCTTTTTAATAAAACATTTTTTAATGTAATAGCGGCTTAAGAAATGTTAATGAAAGTTTAATTCAAGTTTCATGTCGGCTCAACTTTGCTAAATAGAGTAATCAGCATTAACAAGTTTCAAAGTTTCTTTTAAAAGGAAAATAACATGATTTTATAACTTTATTTCAGCAAGAATAATTTTCACTACATTAATTTTATTTTTAAGTTCTCCGAAATCTGTGTCACATATTTCAATATCAGCAAAGTCATCACCATGGAACCGCAAGCGAAGTCAGATAATTTGAAGACATAAATGGCTTATTTTTCTGTCCGAAATTCAATCTAATAGCTTACAAGTAAATATGATGAGAAATGAAAACGCTATAATTTCCACTACCTTAACCACTCACGCGCGTAATAGTTTACTTTTAGCTTCCCGCTTTGAAAATTAATCATTTTCAAAAGTAGGAAGTTATAGATTTCGGTCCGATTTTGAGAATGAGAGTTTTCATCAGATCTCCACGTTTTGAGGTCCTAGAAAGCCGTTCCGACTGTTCCCGTCCGGCCGTGTGTGTGTGTGTGTGTGTGTGATCGAGATCGACGTTCGAAAGTGTTAATTGAGACTTCAAGCTGATTAGATTTTCAAGTCAATCGGTTGAGCCGTTTCAAAGATTTTCAAAAAATAAAAACAAAAAACAAAAATTAAATAGATTTGCGTTGCGCTCGAAAATAAGCGGGAAGTTCCAGGGATCGCCTGCAGAGTCAACCGTATTTTTTGTCTCAATTTTTGTTTTTTTAAATCCCCACTATAGTAACCTTTCTGTAGTACCGGAAAATGTAGAGCGTGGAATGTTCTCATTCCTACAAAACAAAGTTTCGCCTACACTAGAAATTTCTCCTGAATCGTGGAGGCGTTTTACGTACATTAATTTCTCATAGACAAAGTTCCATACCCGGAACTATTGTTTGTGGCTTATATAAATACTAGCTCGGTGTGATACCAACCGGTGCGGCGGCCCACAGCGTCACAGCCAAATATTACTGCGCTACCAAATAACCATATTAAACAAGATTTTACCTTTGTTTGTGTACTAATAAAATAAAAGATATTATTTTAAAAAAATATAATAATTTAATCGCCATTATCGCCACCGTCATTAGTAGCCCGTAAAAACTTATTACTAAGCAAAGATCTAAAATATCCGTGGTAGCTCAGTAAATAAGCGCCCCCTTAAATTTTTTCATTCGACCTTCACCTGCACCATTGAAATTTTAATCTCAATCTGAAGTGCTGGTGTGTGCACGTGGTATACATGCTGGGAAAAAAAATTGCGAGGTAATCCACACTAACACGCATTCGGACAGTGTGAACTCTTCTCTGTTTCAAATCCTCCTCGGAATTGTTATGTCTGTGCACAACAATGAAACATATACAAGTAGGTTGCTACATTACATTTATATGAAACGTTTTATATCATAAATATAAATATATCCTTTGAGATTTGCATTCCGTTATCAGTTCTAAGATATTCACGACATTACATTTATACGAAGGCGACACTGAAAATTTGCCACTTGTAAACGATATAATAAAAAGCATTGTTCAAATTTTGAAAATGGAACTCTTTGCCAATATTATTGTGTATGTATTTTATTAATTTGGCAAATTGAAAATTCCTTGTGTCACGTCAGCATGAATTTAACGCGAGAAAATTTTCGTACAACACTGTCCTCTATATATACAAGTGTCATACAATGATTTTTTATGACTTTCGATGTCATTTAAATCAACAAAAAAGTAACGATAGACTTCGATTGGCCTTTCACGTCCCATTTCGTGCCACTGTTTACAACTGGTTTAATGAGTTTAAACGTGATCGCACTAATCTCACTGATGATCTGCGCGAGGGACGGCCTTCATCAGTGTTGTGCTGCGTATGATAGAGACTGACAAAAGTGACTTATCAGCAGATTCGGACAAGCTTAGGCTCATAATACGTGTTAGGTTTGCAGTTTTATAATCCATTGGCGGTAGTCAGGTGCGCCGCATGCTCATTTGCCCCCTGTCATATAAAAAAATCCTTTGTCCATGAGATTTTTATCGCCTACGTACTATAAAATTCTAAAGACCATAATTGACGGGCAATCTTTACCAGCTAGGCACCTAGACCGAAGTAAAGCTCACCTGTCGATACCATAGCTTTTAGCTAAGAAAAGCACGTGTCAGCAACAAACTCTTTTGGCTCGCTGATCCACTCGCCCATCGATCTAGGCCTTTAGAAACACGATTCAACTTATGCATAAAATACGATCTTATATGCATTTTTGAATTTAATTGCAATTTTCGCCTTTATATTCATGTATGTGTATTTCATGTTTTGATATTATTCTGTTTGGTGTAACTAAATTAATTAATTAATTAATTTCGTAGAATAGAATAGAATAAAATATTTTTATTCGATATTGATTATAAATAATTCTTATTGAAAGTAATTTTAAATATTGACCACTGGTTCGAAAAAAGGCAAAGGTTGTTTTCCGAACTTGGAAAAAACTAGCGAGAAACCCAAACTTACACATAATGTGTCATCTTTAAATAATTAAAAAGCAACAATGGGCGTGAACTAAATGTCTGTTGGCATTACTATCTGGAAAAAGATTGTGACCAGTGTTGGAAAGTTTAAAGACTACGACTTTAAAATTAGAGAGAAAAAATAAAATTCTCAATTGTTAAAAGGTACTAAGTGCAATGGGCGGTTTTATCGCTAAAAGCGATTTCTTCCAGACAACCTTTGGATGGACAGTAATGTAAAACAACAAAAATCTTAGTGGGTCATTAATGCGCTAATACTACAATATGTATATTATTACAATACTATTTTTTTTTAATATAAAGCCTAATAACATAAATTAAAACTGAATAAAAATAAACACCATTTAAGCATTAAATACAATATTACATATCTATTATATGAAATAAATAATAGATGTGACATTCACATTAACACATTCCTACTTAAATGGTAAAGTAGTAATTCCTTACAAGTTTGTTAAAAGATAGTAAAGACTAGGTACTTAACTCACTGTACGTACAAACTTAAAAATTAATGTAAAAATATTATAGTCAACAATTTTCGTTGTCGTAATCCCAAATCAATATATTAATTTATTTTCAGAAAGCACTTACAAAATATTTTGAATTTCTGACACTTACTATTTAGTACATATTTTAATGATACGTGTCATAGATACTCGAAATCGTGAGGGTCATCCGATATTACAGCAGTCAAAGCGAACTGTCTTCCCTAATTGTGAATTCCGCATTGTAATTCAAAGCCTACCGCATTATAAAGAGCTATCTTTGGATAGTTGAAAATTGTTTTTAGTCTTTACTTTGTCCGTTAGATATCAAAGGGTCAAAACACATGCCGCTGACCCTTTGTTAACGTATATTAAATTTAAAATTACACAAAACGTTAATCTATTGTTTGATCAGCGTGTTAAGGTAGACTCGTTTACAGTTAACTCTGTTTTTTAATATTATAAACAACGATTACCTGCAATGGAGATCGAATTTAAGTTACTTGCATATTATTATATTATTGTTATTTAAATAAACTAGCTGTTCCCCGCAACTTCGTCCGCGTGTAATTTATTACGATTGATTTCATGGGTTTTAATTTTTTGCGCAGAACCCTAATTCTTTTTCTAAAATTAAAGTAGCCTTAGTTACTCCTTATAACGTTAGCTATCTGCCAGTGAAAGTCATGTCAAAATCGGTCTATCCATTTCGGAAATTAGCTGAAACAATAGACAGCCAAACAAAAATTTTAAAAATTGTTTTTTTTTGTTACAAGTACCTTACATTCTTTCATATGCTTTTAGTAAAAAGCTGATATTCTGAAATTACAAACAGACACTTCAATTATATTTACTTGTATAGATAATTTGCATAATATTATATGAATTATAGGGGACAGGCTCTCAGCATACAGTTTGCACTCTCATAAAACAGTTTGTTAACAGTTTAAATAACATAAACTATTTTTTTTATAATAATAGATTGATGTAGATATCTATGGCCTACAGTATCCACTTACCATTAGGTGGCCTGAAAAAAAAATTGAAAAAAATATTTATTACTTAAGTAATTTATTTAATTTTATAAATCATTTTGAGGACAAATTAAATCCGCAAATATGTAGGTACTAATACAGTAAGCGGCGGACTAATTTCTCCATAACGTTCTGAATAAGAAGACAAGGGCTGAGCCCAGCTTTATCTGATACTAGCTATCCGCCCCGGCTTCGCACGAGCGATTTCTGGATCTCGAGAACAGTGCCACCTACTGAGTCCAATTGTGAATTTAAACCTTTCAGGGACCTACTCAAACACACAAAAAATTTCATCAAAATCAGTCGAGCCATTTTCGAGTTTTAGCAAGACTAACGGACAGCAATGAATTTATATGTATATAGAGATTAGTTTTTTGAGGTTAAGGTGACATTGAGACGTACAGACAATGTGTACAACATTGTCGTAGCAAAAAAAAACAATAAAGCCAATATGGTCGTAAAACTGTACATCAGTTTTGTACACATTACATGTGTTATTTAAATAAAATCGTTTGAACGTTGTATACAATAAAAATCTTTAACTACTAATGAATTAAATTATGATATAAACATTATAATAGTGCTTTGAAAGTCAAAGGTATAATTAATGTTTATGAAAAATTAAACCATATATAGCTTTCAATAAAAAAAATCGTCCACATGATGACGGTCAGTTTCGATCCCATATCGATTACACGTATTCCTTTAGTCCCGTACTATTATGGTGTTATGTCTTACAATGTGCTACAATCTATAATGCATATTTGTGTTAAACTATCTTCGATAATCCTAAAATATTCCATTCCATTATAGCCTATAAAGCCCACTACTGAACACAGGCTCTCCAATTGATTGTCTCATACTGGGGATTCGTCATAGTTGCCACGCTTGGCAGACGGGTTGGCAACCGCAGTACTTTTTTTTTTATTTGTTACCAGTAATATTCTGCTGCCCATCTCCTGTTTCAGTTTCCCTCTTACGACACCCATGGAACGATATGGGGTAGTGGATATTATCGTGAGTGTTATAGATCCTAAAACTTGATCCATAATATTAATATAGGATGATATGATATCAAACATCGGTTACGAAAGTAATTCCTAAAACATTAAGATACTTTCGTTTCTTCTGTTCTGTAATTGTACTTGCAAATTCAGAGGCACTTACTAATTGTACAAATAAATAATTCGATGTATATAGTGGATAATACTTTATTGACCGGCAATCTCTAAGTAAGCCGTCAAACATATTTCCAACCAACTACCCGTAAGTAAGAAAGCATAATAGAGGACTGCGACTTAATAAAGAGTAACTCTGGTCATTAAATCATATAGTGAAGCATTAATTGCGATGATGTCATAATAATATAATTATTACATTCATTCAGAATTACTAATAATTTTATTGAGGGAATTGTTAATTATGTATTACAAATTAAAAGATTTATAATAACGTGAATTAAAATAATATTAAGGAAAAAAAAAATTACTACTTCTTTATAGAATAAGGATGACAAACGAGTACATAGTCCACTTGATTATAAGCGGATACTATGGACCATAGACATCTACATCTATCAAGAATCAATATGTATTTGCTTTGTCACCCCTAAGGACTAAGATAAAACGCCGCGTTACCAATAAAGAGGCTCTCCGACTATACACTCGCCATACGAAATACAGCAGCATTAAGCTGCTATTTTACGCTGGTATTCTGTGAAAGTGTAACCGACAAATTTGTGCTGCACGTATGTATAGCTAGCTCAGCTCTATCGTGCTCTACCACGTACGAACAGATTTTCATAACTAAGCAATCTAAAAATATCACGACAGTAATAATTAATGAATTCTTTAATATTAAGAGTAATTAGGAGTATACCGGATTATTTTTAATGAAACATATTTTTAATGTAATAGCGACTTAAGTTATGTTAATGAAAGTTTAATTCAAGTATAATGTCGGCTCAACTTTGCTAAATTGAGTAATCAGCATTAACAAGTTCCAAAGTTTGTTTTACAAGGAAAATAACATGATTTTATAACTTTATTCCAGCAAGAAGAATTTTTACATCATTTATTTTATTATTGACAACACATCTCCGAAATCTATGTCGCATATTTCAATTTCAGCAAAGTCATCACAATGTATCGTGTTGGCGAACTTCAGATGTCTTCGAAATATTATTTTTTTCTTATTTTCATGCAGGTTTCCTCACGATGTTTTTTTTTTCACCGCCGAGCATGTGGTAAATCATTATTTAAAATTGCAATTAACTATTTCATTGGTGCCGGCGGGATCAAACCCAGGTTGATTGCGTACTGTGAAATTTACAGCGAGCGCTTAGCCCCTAAGCTACCACGACTGTGTAGTCAGAAATGTTTGACTTCACAACTCCGTAATCTGAGTTGTAAATTTCAATTTCAGCAAAGTTATCACTATTTAACTGCAAGCGAAGTCAGAGAGAGTGAAGTAAGTAATAAATGGTTCATTTTACTGTCCATAATTCATTCTAATAGCGTAGCTAAATATGACGAGACAAAAGAAAACGCTATAATTTCCATTACTTTCACTACTTACGCGCGTAATAGTTTATTTTTTGCCTCAATTTTGATTAAAATTCAGTTTGATATACTCAGTATGTGCGTTATTAGAATAATAACGTACATACCGAGTACAACGTAAATATAAGCTAACTTAAATCAAAGCGCAATAGATCCCTTATCATAAGTTGAGGCGTTTATTTAGTTACCTTATATTTCTAGGCTTTATGTCCATCAGTATACCATGCTACAATAGACCACCGTACTGTGTAACAATACACCGAGCTTTGTATCTTGGGTGTTTTGTTAATTTCTGTTTTTAAATCCGCTACTAGTAACCTTTCTATAGTACCGGAAAATGTAAAGCATGGAACTCATGTTCTCATTCATAGAAAAAAGTTTCCCCTACGATATTAATTTCTCCTGAAACGTGGCGTTTTTCGCACATTAATTCGCATGGAAAAATATTCAAGCCCATAACAACAAACAATTATTTTTTGTAGGCCATATAATTACTTGTTCGGTGCGATATCTAATCGGCGCGGCGGCCCACTGCGCTACGCCAAATATTACTGCGCTCCCAAGCAACTATACTATACAAGATTTTAACTTTTTTACTAATACTATTTTATAAAAAAATATGTATAAATTATAGAACTAAATAATTTATTTTTATGAAAATGATAAAATAAAAACTTTTTGTTTATAAAAAAGCATGTACAAATTATATAACCATTGTACCGTTAGGTGGTTCAGAGGTAGGTGGGTTCTTAAAAAAGCCAAGATTTATAGTAAATTATTTTTTATTTATCTTACTTCCGCACACGTACAAGGTAAGTTTCTACGAAGGGGATCACTGGCCTGACGTAGGGGGGCGAAGTCCAAGCGCTATTCCTTCAGGGTCGTAGACAGCCAGCTAGCAGAAGGAGCCGATGATACCCAAGCCCGACGGTGATGATGAACGTTGGTAGGATGGTAGGCCAACACTCCGTTAGCTCGCGGCACGGCAAGCAAGTAGGCCTTAGGTGGTAGGTGGCCCCAGCGGGATCAACTGCACTTTGAATAATTAAAATTTTGAATGTAGGTAGCAAGTTTAACGGTCGTTAATTTATGCTCACGCGCGTTGCAAACTTCAAGCAGTCTCAGGTAGAAATGAACAAGGAATGGCCCGAACGGGGACTCGTGGTCGTGTCCGAATCCTACCGAGTCTTTTGATTTAACCCTTGATTTACCACCCTAATTAAAATTTCACTTATCACCACCATGAGTCCCCGGGACTCATGTTTTAATTTTTTAAATAAAAACTAAACGAAAGATGTTATTTATGTTGTTATTTATTAAACTTCTAGCAAACACAATAATTCGTACATATCCGGTAATATTTTGTGATAAACTCAAATTAACATGCACATTTCTTAAGTTTACAAATACTTTAAAATTAACAGTCATCAAAAATCGTCTGCTACGACTTACAGAAGAAAAAATAAATGTTGTAACTCTTGGATAAAATAAAATATTTTTCTTATAGAAGACATTATGAGGTAATTAAAATAATAATAATTAATAATGGCACTATACAAAATTTCAAAACGTGCAACAAGTTAACATACTAATGTGTTACACATTTTGGCATATCTTTTGGAACAAGTAAGGCAGATTGGCTTGTACAGACAGTGCAAAGATAAGCAGTCTTTGTTCGTTTCTTATAATTACAAGTATAGCAATATTTGCGCTGATCTCTTGGTAAAATATCATCTGTTTGCGATGTACTTGGTTGATCAGGCATGTCTATTTTAGTAACACGAAATAAGTGTACGAATCTCTCGAGGCATGGTTGTATTGTAAAGACGAGTTTTCAAATTTATAAAATTGAGATCTTCGGCAACTGCTTTCAGAAAATTTAGTCTTGTAAGATTTTTCACATTAGACTGCTGACTATATATTATATAAGCATTGACTCCTGACAAATCAACTATGCGATAAAATACAGCCATAGGTCATCGAGATGTTCGTCGACTGCAAGTATACACGGAGCATTTCTGATCAACTGAGTCCACGCCTCCCTTAGTATTATTGTAGAACTTTTTTTTTTTTTAAACGTTACCCCCACACTAGGATTTTCTCCTGTATCGTGGAGGCAGTTTACAAACACAAATTGCACGAGGACAAACATCCAGACCCGGAACAATTATTTGTAGGCCATACAAATACTTGTTCCGTGCGGGATTCGAACCCGCGGCCCCCAGCGCAACAACTAATTGCTAAGCCACTGCGCCACGGAGCCGTCAAAACTCAATTATTTCAGGTTTCTTGGATGTCTCATTCACTGTGTTATCGTGGTGCATACTTGAGTATAAAATTACGGCTCGATTTTTTTTGGGAACATAACTAACTAGAGTTATATCTTTGGTGAATCCGAATATAGAATGATCAACATCTCTATTTTTGTTTGGTAAAAACGGTTTAGGTATTTCAATCTTGTTTTTTCGTAATGTTCCTACAGTTGTTAGACCCTTGGTTTTCAAAAGAGTTGCGAGATCTATGGAAGAATACCAATTATCTGTAGTGATATTACGATTAGATGCTATAATTGGTTCGCATAACCTCAGTACGGCTTGGGTTGGTACAGGTCGTTTTCGATCTTCTTCCGACAAAGAGTAGCCATCGGATCCTTTTCCAGTATAAAGATATAAATTATAAGTAAAAAAAGTCTCAGAGTCTACCATCAACTGCATTTTAAGGCCATATTTCCCAGGTTTACTTGGCATGTAAACTTTGAATCTTGATCGGCCACGAAACTTTATCAACATCTCGTCGATAGTTACATTGGTACCCAGTGTATAGTTAGCCTGGGAATTGGCTACAAACATTGACAGAAGATAGGAAATAGCACATCCAGGGTCTTCTTTTATACGTTGTTCACGATCTTCAAAATTATCAAAACGCAAAGCTACAAGTAAAGCACAGAACCTGTGTTTCGACATAGTAGCTCTAATTATTTCTCTGCCCGTGCCATCAGTAGCAAAAAGTGACAACACACTTTCACGGCTCGATTTGAAAACCGATGTATAAAGCAAAAGAGCAATAAAACCTTTTATTTCAATTTGGCTTGTTTCTCTAAAATGCTTGCTTGATGACGGATGCCTTTCACGTAATTGCTCTAGCTTTTTGTTTGTCCACGTAATAATTGTATCCAACATGTTAGAGTCAAAAAAATTTTCAAAAGCCTCTAAAGGGTTCACGTTTTGTACTGATGATGATGGTCGAGATGGCAGTCGTAAAATATTATGAGAGGCTGTTCGGACATTGCGTGACGGTGGAGTTGTAGACCACTTGAATCTATTTTTGCCATAAAAATAATTACCTGATGATGAAGGTAAGTTGTCCAAGTTACTATCCTGTTCTTCAGTCTCGGAGCATTCGGAATCGGTGTCGTGATCACTCACAATATAATCGGCGTCCTCGTCATCGGAATGTGGCTCACGAATACATTCAGCTGCATAGCCGCCGCCATTGCCAATCTCTTCATCTTCGCCCAGTAAATCATCTTCTTGCAGCCAATCGTTTATGATATCTGAGGCTAAATCATCTGCAATGTTTACCGATTTAATCCATCTACGTTTAGATGCCATAGTAAAAGCCTAAAACAAAATTAAAATAGATAAACAAAAAAGTCAGTAAATCCATTTTTGAAACACAACACTCCACCATGAGTCCCCAGGACTCACACTCGATCATATTTACCTTTCCGAACGACGTGCGCACGCGACCGCTCACCTCTGCGTCCCGCGCCTCACTGCAGGAAGGTACTAGAAAGCGCAAGTCTAAACTCTAAAAAATAAACTATTTTTTTGTTGTTTAAAAGTAGTGGTGAGTCCCGTGGACTCAGGGTGGTGCATTAAGGGTTAAAGATCGGTGAGCGAAACGGTTCACGGTGCGCGGATTAAATTAACTATCCTATAGTTCCGTAGAATAATTATTTTAAATTAATAATATGTAATAATTTATTTGTTTTAATTTTAAGATTAGAATATATTACTATTATCTATTTAAGATTAATTAATTATAATTATTTGTAAGGGTGCATTCACATGCACCGTTACACCATATAACCAATTTTTTATGACAATGATGTTTAATTTATCGTCACCTTCATTAGCAGCCCGTAGACAACTTACTACTAAGCAAAGAGCTATTCTTATTGTAGGAGGATTTGTCATAATCACAATGCTAGTCAGGCGGATTAAGTAGACGTTTACCACCGGCGTATATCTAACATATTAATAAATCCCTGGTAGCACAGGAGATAAGCGCCGACCTTAAATTACAGTTCAGTAGTAACAAAAAGTACAGTTCGACCCTCAGCTGCACTACTGAATTTTTTAACCGCAATTAAGGCGCACTAAATTTTTTATCAGCACTTAAGGCTCATGTGTTTTGCACGTGATATACGTGCCCGGGCAGACAGACAGACACAAAATGTTCAAAAAAGTTCATTCATGTGTTAATGGCATACAAACAACCCCCTGAGCTTAATAAAAAAACTTCGCTAATAATCGCTAAAATTTCGCTATCTACAGACGACACTGCCATTTTATTTTTATATGTATAGACTAGCGACCCGTTCCGGCTTCCTCTGGATAGGATTTATTAATGTGGTGTTATTTAGATTTAAGATAATCAAATACCATTAATTTATCAAGGTTTTGTTATTTTTGCTCCTTCTTTCCGAAAATGTATCACTGGAATACGCCGACTGCCTTTAGTTGTTGGGAGTTGAGATTTCCTCAAGCCTGAACTTCGGATGGTTCATTGAGTCTAAGGCCAAAGCATCTGCGAGGAAGTAAAGAGTCTTTGCAAACTCGCCGGGACAACTGCTTACTCTATAAAGTGCAAGTCCGGTTATGCATGGAGTATTGCTGACATATAATGGTATGGTGCTGCAAAATACCACCTAGCTGCTTTGAACTCAATGGAAAAGCGTGATAAGAGGCTTTTTGGACATCCAAATCCGGTTAAAACCAATCTCACCAGTCTCGGACATAGACGCAAAGTAGGCAGCCAGCCTTTTGGTTTTCTAGAGGATGTATTGCGGAGAGTGTGCGCAGTTAATTCCTTCTTCTCCCTTCTACCTCGGCTAACTAGACGCTCGTTCAGTCTCCACCCCTTTATTGTTGACTTACCTCGCATTCGAATCAAATGGTTTGCTTCATCATTCGTCTTGCGTACAGGCGAACTTCACCGCGGTCTCTAGGTGGACCGCGGTAAAGCTCGCCTGTCGATACCAGAGCTCTACTGCGGTTTTGGTGGCTCGCCATTAAAGCTCTTTTAAAGATCATCGCAAAGCTGTGGTTTTTGTGAGCCGAGGCTCACGGCTCGCCAGCGTTGTATGAAATTTGGCATGTGGCTGTAACAAACTCTTTAAGTTCGTTACTCCACCGCAACCGCAAAACCGCAGTAATCTTAACCGCAAGCTTATGGCTCGCCCATCGATCTGGACTTTTAAAAACACGATTTTAAAAGTACGATATACAAAATCTTATATGCATTTTTGATCTCATTTGCAATTTTTACCTTTACATTCAAGTTAACTAATTAATTCATTAATTTCTTAGAATGGAATAGAATGGAATAATTTTTATTCGATATAGTAATTCTAAAAAGAAAATATTTATATTGAACACTGGTTCGAAAAAGGCCAAAGGTTGTTTTCCGAACCTGGAAAGAACTAGCGAGAAACCCAAACTTACACATAATGTGTCATCTTTAAATAATTAAAAGGCAACCATGGGCGTGGACTAAATGTCTGTTGGCATTCCTCTCTAGAAAAGGCTTGTGTCCAGTGATGGAAAGTTTAAACAATACGACTATAAAATTAGACAAAAAATAAAATACTAAATTGTTATAAGGTAGTAAGTGCAATGGGCGGTCTTACCGCTAAAAGCAATTTCTTCCAGACGACCAATGAATGGACAGTATTGTAAAACGACAAAAATCTTAATGGATCATTAATGCGCTAATACAATACGTATATTATTACAATACCATTATTTTTATACCAACTACAACTACAATATGTATATTATTACAATACCATTATTTATTTTTATATATAAATTTCAATAACATAAAAGTTGTTACAGCCTGTATACGTCCCACTACTGGGCACAGGCCTCCTCTCATTTCTGAGAGGGTTTTAGGACTTGGAAATGTTCGCCGCGCTGCCGAAATGCGAGTTGGCGAGCTTCACATGTCTTTAAAAATTGAAAGTAAATAAAAATTAACACCATTTAAGTATTAAATACAATATTACATATATTTATATGAAATAAATAATAGATCAGCATTCACATTAACACATTCCTATTTAAATGGTAAAGTAGTAATTCCTGACAAGTTTTTAAAAAATAATAATTAAAAATACGTACAAACTTAAAAATGAATGTGAAAATATTATAGTCAACAATTTTCGTTGTCGTAATTCCAAATCAAAATATTAATTTATTTTCAGAAAGAACTTACATACATAATATGTAAATACTTTTGATTTCTGACACTTACTGTTTCGTATAGATTTTAATGATACGTGTCATAGATACTCGAAATCGTGAGGGTCATCCGATATTACAGCAGTCGAAGCGAACTGTGTTCCTTAATTGTGAATTCCGCATTGTAAATCAAAGCTTACCGCATTATAAAGAGCTATCTTTGGGTAGCTGAAAAGCTTTTTTGTCTTTACTTTGTCCGTTAGATATCAAAGCGTCAAAACAGTTGTCCCTGACCCTTTGTTATTTTTCTTTAATTAATTTAAAATTACACAAGACGTTAATCTATCGTTTGATCAGCGTGTTAAGATAAACTAGTTCACAGTTAATTCCGTTTTTTTATATTATAATCAACCATTATTTGGAATGGAGATCGAATTTGCGTTACCTGCATATTATTATTTCATTAAATCATTTGCATAGTATTATATAAATTATAGGGGATAGGATAGGCAGCTGTGCTAACGCGGCTTACAGCATCTCATTAAAAAGTTTATCTAACCGTTTAAATAACATCAACTAAAAGCTTATATGACTTAAAAGATTTGTTTGATAGTAGATAATTAATATTGTCATATGAACAGTTTAAAATTATAATTTCCTTACTATGTACTGTTGTCAGCGAAAAACGACTACACTGTATAAATTATAACATCTTTTCATATCGTGATTCTTGCAAATAAAGATTTATGATTTATGAATAGACACAGCTGCTCATAGAAAAAAAATATAGTGACTTCTTATGAAATAAAATTGCACAAAGCTTTAAGGTGCTCAATTTCAGTGTCAACTGAACAGATTTCATTTAAAAACTCAGCCTTTTGTGAAGAATGAAATATTAAAGTGAGAGACTCGATGATTTGAAATCAGAGTCGTTATCGTGAGCGCTTTTTCTCAAAGGATCCTCTTTCAAATAAAAAGAGCCTGACATACTTTTAATCAATTTAAAGTGGAAATACCAAACAATTATAAAAGATTTTTCTTTTGAAAATCGTCATCCAACAACCTACATAGTTAATAATAATTATACTTCATATTTTCACACTATACATTTTTAATCACAATACCGTTATTATTTTTATTGACCTGAAAATAAAAAAAAGAAGTAAAAATGTTCAAATGCCGATCTGTTCCACATGTACCACCGACCATTTTAATAATTCAAACGAGTCTGCATTCGCTTCTAGAAACAAAAGCCAGGCCATTGCTATACCTCTCGTGTATATCAAGAGAGATAGTAAGCTCTATTGTAATACTAAGCCAGAACATTGCACAATACAAGATTAGTTATTGTTTAAAGATATTATCGTCTGCTACCAAATTTAATTATCATCCATCATAAATAAATAAATACTTTTATTTCTCAAAAATTAATTATACATGTTTGTGAGACGCCCCAGAGAGTAATTTCCATACTCGTATTTGGGATGCCTCGCTCTTCAACCCATTTTACAGTTTTTAAGATCATATATCAATATTTTTTACTTGGCAGTTACGCTGCAGTTATATTATGATTGTAGCACGAATGGGTTGGCTTGACCGGGGTAGGACCAGGCTCTCACAGAATACCAGCATAAAATAGCAACTTAATGCTGCTGTGTTTCGTATAATATGTGTAGAGAACTAGAGAACCTTTTTACTGGAAACGAGACATTGCATCGTATTCCTCAAGGATGACAACGCATCTGCATTTTGATTCTTAATTGAGGATAAATGTAGATGTCTATGGGCCACAGCATCCACTTACCATCAGGTGGACTGTCTGTTCGTTTGTCACCCTTATTCTTGTAAAAAAATCTTCATTATCATTGCAGCTCTTCTTAAGTCCACTGCTGAACCAGTCTGTTCCAAGGAATGCCACAAAACACAGTACTTCACCACCTGCATCTATCGACGTCCTGCTTGTTTTATCAGATCGTCACCTCACCTAGTGCAGTTTTAGTTGATGTGTAGTAACGACGTAAGAATATCCACTACACCATGTCATCCCGTGGGTGTCGTAAGGGGCGACAGAGAGAAACAAACCAGACGATGGACAACAATGTCTACTAATAATCAAATAATTAAATAATAAAACTGCGGTTGTCAACCCGCCTGCCAAGCGTGGCATGGCTATGAGGCCTAGTTTCAGCAAATTCTCTGGTACCTAGTATTGCGATAAATTCGAAGAGGATAGTGAGCTGAAGGTAGGAAAATTTTGAATAGGACAACAGAACTTAAGGGGCCAACAGCTGGCCGACTTCACAGAGAAAGAGGAAATCTTTATAATTAACTCTTTCTTCCAGAAATGGCCCCATAGAAAATGAACCTGATACAACCCGCCGGTTCTGAAAAGTAGACTTGATGACATCCAGCCTCCCAAACAAGCCGGTTCCTTTATTAAGAAAGTTTGAGTGTAGAAAGTTCTTTGTGAATGCATATCGAACCGCTGAAGTACGAAATTTCAATTTATGAACTTTCCATAAATGGGAGAGGCAGTTATTATATAACTAGCTGGCCCGACAGACGTTATTCCGCCCATTCTGGTTGTTGTCGCGATGAGTTTATATTCACACACACACTTTTCTATAGATTTATTATACGTAGGTATAGCTAAATCCTCTTTAGGACTAATAGAACCATTTGCAGCCATAATGACAATAAACTAAAAAAAAGAAAAAAATAAGCCTTTTTTTTACTCTTCCATAAGCGGATAAAAAGTTGCATACATGGTATACACGGTCATTTACTGTCGTCATAAAAAAATTCATGGAAATCTGTTCAGTAGTTTTTGCGTGAATCGTGAACACACAATTTTTCTACAGATTTATTATATGTATGTATAGATTTGATGTTGAGTGTCACTGTTATAGAAAACTCATTTAAAAATTAAAGAAATAAATAGTTAAAATTATTTTGAAAGGCACAAAATATGTTCATTGTTAAGATTTATGGTTAAAATAATACAAAATATTGCGTAATAAGTTAGCAAATAGTCTTGGGCTACTATTAACTTGGTTTGGTTACCGCGAGCACCGTTAAACAGGCAAATTAACAACACCAATAATAATTTGTGTGGTAATTATTCTCACATATTAGATGTATTTTTTCACCGTCCCTTTTTGCTAATTAAAACCAGTTCATGACTTCTATCCCATATTATGGTAAGTGATGAAAGCCTATGTTCAGCAGTCAATTTTTAATAGGCTGTTTACTGTTTCGATTATTTTCTTGCCCCTAAATTACGAAGTGCTATAAGGTCGTATGTGGGCGTAGGAATGAATTTTACGGATCATTAAAGTAAATAGGAAGGTTGAACAAAGTGAAGGTAATATTCTAGGTAACATTACCTTCACTGTGATGAGAGAGTAAATTTAGTTTTACTTATTCATTATAGAAAATGGAGAGCCAATATTATAAATATTTTTGGTTATTATTATTGGGTTTTTTTTTGCTTTAATTTCCGCTACTATGCGACGAGTCCTCATTAATTTTTGATGCAAAAATATTGCAAATACACATTTTATATTTTTTTATGATAACAAACTAAAGTAAGACTGAAAAAATATCTTGTATTAAATATTTATCTACTATTTTTCTTCTTCGTATTTCTACTCTTCTTCCTAACGTTCTATTAATCTGTTCAGCGGAGCTCTAACATACGCGTGTTTCAACACTTATTTGGTTAATTTGATAATGAAACATGACTGACATAATTACTTTGACTTTGCAATGCAAAGCTATATATCTTTTGAACTACATATTACAATAATTATAATTGTAAAATATTTTCTATCTAATAACTGCAAATGAGGACCACGCTGCTAAAATAATTCAAGTTTGAAAGCTAATGCATGTATTTAACATTATTACAATGGTTATGAATGAGTTTATTACCACTTCCACCTTCCCCGAACAAAGGAGAAATAGCTGTAGTGGATCTTATCCCAAAGAAAAAACAAGCTACCTTATGAAAAGACCAACCGCCTCTATCATTGCCTGGTATCTAGTCTTTTCAGACCAAAGTACTACAAGAAAAGTAATTTGTGCGCAGTTGACTGATTACACAAAGCTATATAAAACATCACTTTGGCACAGTCGAGCTTTCGAAAGATAATTGACCACAGTAGCGATAATTGATGTTTTTGATAAAATATTACTTTCTTCACGAGCTTTCGACTCCATTAATTGAACACTTCTAATATCTAAATAATCTTTTTACGAATATACATATATACACTTTTAAATAATGAGATTTATTTATATGGATAAGCCTTATAATATATACAATATATTTAGATATTTAGGATCACACACAGACTTGTCGGTGAAGTAACAAGGCTCTAACCGAAAACAGCTCTGCAGCCTTGTGTTAGAGACCTATTTGGTATCACAATTTTATTAACTTAACATAAATTATGCTTATCCCCTGCTTTTTTATTTGTCAATGCACAAGCTGCCTTAGACTCAGCGCATAATGTTACACAGCGTGCATATTTTTATCCTTTGCGTTTTTATTTTGTTTTAAATGTGTGTATTAAACAAATGGTTCTTTCTTAAGGGGATTACCCTCAGTGCTATAATAAAGGTATTGTATTGTTCCGTTACCATTACAGCCTAAAAGTCCACTGCTGAACATAGGCCTACCCCATAGATTGCCTCATAAGGGGGATATTACACTTGGCAAGCGGGTTGGTAACCGCAGTTTTTTATTTTTAGTCGTTATTAGGAAGACGCTGCTGTCCATCTCCTGATTTGTTTCCCTCTGTCGCCTCTTACGACACTCAAGGGATGATATAGGGTAGTGGATATTATTACACCGTCACTACACGGTAGGTATTGTATTGTAATGGAAAGTATTTCCGAAAAACAATATTATTAATTTTTAGCTTCTAATCTAACCCAATGTAACCTAAATATTGCTGCAATATCGGAATATGTTCCTAGTCGTAGTTATCATATGGTCGTTTGGGTCTCTAATTTCTAACACTCCATCTGACTGTGATTCTATCACCGAAGCGTTATTACGAGAAACGTGAAGGCAAAGACAAATAAGTCTTTGTCTTCGTATATAGGTACACTTGTTGCACTATACGTGGCAGTTAATAACTTGCGATGTTCAGAAGGATAATATCATTATCCTCGTAATAGTATCATATATTTATTACATGCAAAGCAATGTGAAACATGTAAAATAGGAACTGATTACAACATTAAATATTCAAAACATTTCAAATAAAGGGAACCGTACGTCGACTAGTTATTGAAATATTAAAATATTAAATATCAGATACAGTTTTATGACTGGTTTTCTGTTAACGGACATCCGTTTGGAAATTTTATACGCGGTTTATTTACGTGACACCACAGCGGGATTTTCCAGTTCCATGATCCACGTGGGACGATAATTTCCTGTGAATGTTAATAACATAACGTGGATGTTTCTCGAATGAAACATTTTCATTCATTAATGTAATATAGTACTTGGATGACAAGATTTAGATCCGTAAAATCTATAATCTATATAAACATTTATTCAAAATTATTATAAAGTTATATATTATGCCTAAACAAATAATCCCGCAGGCTTACTTGCTGGTTCTTCCCAGGCAGAGGTATTTTCCGAACCAGTAGTAAAATGGGTGTGTGCTTATGACCACACGATAGAAGTGAACACTAAAACTAATATTACAATATTATGTATGCAAACATACATAACATAATAATAATATTATAATACGTAGGCGAAGTGTAGGGCGACCCGCTACTAGATGGAGTGACGACCTAGTAACACATGCAGGAAGTTGATGGATGCAGGTGACTCAGAACCGTGCTTTGTGGCATTCCTTGGGGAAAGCCTGTGTTCAGCAGTGGACTTGTAAAGGGCTGTAATGAAGATGATGGTTATTATTATAAATACGTAATAATAAAAACTAATTATTGGAACGATACATTCCTTGTCAGACAGTAAATGAGGCTGATGACGACTGGCACCGAGTAATACACGAAGTGCTTCACCAACCCGAGTGCATGTCGAATGGAGCCGAGTAAACCCGATTCAGCGTCACCGATCCGAGCGTGACGGTTCACTTTCGTTCACTGTTCAGAAAGAACGCGCCTAAAGAAGTTTTGACTTCAAAAATGACTCAATAAATATTATGTAATAATCTATATTGAATATGTAAAATTATTTTATTTTATTCATATGGGTTAATAATAACAGACGAATGTCGCGGTGATATTTATTAGTAAGAATTGAGACTTGATTTTCAATGGTATCTTCAGCCTTATTACAAAAAGTAGTTTAGAATTATTCTCAGGTTTAACCTAGAATTTATATCATGAAAGACGCCCCACAGTAATATACGAATCAAAAAGTTGAGTATGAAATTTGACAGCATATTTTAAATAAGGCGAAGAATGTAGTGTCGCGGCTAAGGGCTTTCTTTAGTTAGAAGGACTCTTTTTAAACCATAGTTCAAACCCAAAACCACGACTTTTGTAATAAGACGACTTACGTTTAAATTTTATTTAAATCAAAAAAAAAATATATATGTATAGAAAATGTCACAGCATGGTTGAATACCTTTTTCTATGCAACAATACCTGTCTACCAGGTGTAAACAGGTAAACTGATATAGTAATTTACCCTCATTCTTTTTCCTAAAAGAAATAATCTGTTAATATAGATATTTTTATTGCGAATCCAATGGTATATGGTTGACTTTTCAAATCGTGGCAAGACTAGTGATTGACGTAGAGCGTGACAATATATTATTATGTGCGGTTGGGAAGGATGCACCATAGCGGCTGCGCGTGAGACGCTTGCCGTAAAAGAAAAAAGCGCGCGTTCAGTTCTCTGTGTAATAGAGAAAGATAAATATATTCTCCCACCTAAAATTAGTAAATGTAATTATAAAAGTACATTTTAAAAACGAATCGCAAGTTCTAGAAACTTTGACTTCTACAATTTGAATAAAGTAATAAAACAGCAAAAAAAATGACGCATACGGCATTGGTGTACACCACACTTTTAGTTGGGGCAAAGATCTATATCTTCTGAGGCATTGTCCTTTTCATAAGTGTGAATTTTTCTGGCCGATAAAAAAAGTGTAACACGGATATGAGGTTAAAAAATTAATATTCTAACAAAATGCATCCAAAAAATTACAATCATTAAAATATAAAAAATTTGAAATGTTATACTTAGAGATTTTTTTTGACGATAAATATACCGAGAGAAATTTGTTAGCATTTTAAATTTTTATCTGATATTCATGTATAACCTTTCTTTTATATCTTGATTTTTTATTTTTAGGTCATTTATGTTTGTCGAAAGCCTAAATCTGTTCTTAAACTCGTAAATTTTAACTTATAAAATTAAATAAGTTATACAATTATAAAAATTATAAATTATAATTTTTTTTACTTACTTCAAAATTTTTAACAAATATTAAGTATTTTTCATTTTATTTTCCAGTAAGGCAGTTACTTTTAACCGACTGCCTAGGAAGGGTTATGTTTTTCGCGCGCATCTTGTATGTTTGTAAACATACAAGATACGCGCTTGTATTGCCTCGTATCTTACAAACGGCTTGATGGATTTTGACAATTAAGGTATCGTTTTATTCGTCTTAGAAACCCAAGTGTTCTTAGATAGCTGTTTGAAAATAAATAAAACAATGGAGGATTTTTGGGGTAAAATAGTAATACGTTAACTAAAAAATAACCAAACCTATCGAGTAGGGTACCAAAATAAAGGAAATTAAAAGGGAATTGCAAAACTATATATAAGTTTTATGTTGAAATTTAATTAGGAATAATAAATTGGTTTAAAAAGTTTTTGAAAAAATGGTAAAAACGTAAAATGCCATGGCCATGTTTGTGCCGGACCTCGTGCTATCATATGAAATTTAGTTCATAAGAGTGTGTCGGGACACTAAAAAGTCTAAAATAAAATAAATAATTAAAAAAATTAAAACCCCACTGCAAAAAAGATAATTTAAAAATAATGCACTAAAACGACTGAAACAAGATTCTATTCTCAATCTTGTTTAAAAACAAAATTCTTCTGTCCGTGTGTATGTGACTGAACTCCCCCTAAACGGCTGGACCGATTTTGATGAAATTTTGTGTGTGATTAAGTTGATTCGGGAATGGTTTAGATTCACAATTGGACCCGGTAGGTGGCGCTGTTGTCTAGATCCAGAAATCACCCGTGCGAAGCCTGGGTGGATCACTAGTAGTTATAAAAAAACGGAGCGTATCAAAATATAATTAATAATGTTATATAAATTCTGGTTGGGAACATTTAATACTATACTTTTTAACTACTATACGTCAGTGATTGACTACTAGCCGACCTTATAGAAAGTTATGATGTAGTCGGAGATAGTAAAAGGCGTTGACTTAGCATAATAAAAGCTATTTTATTTGTTCTTCGTTGACCTTGAAGACTCACTGTCTTACTCATAAAAATTGACGTCAATTTAAATATGCTTAAAGTATCTCTCTCTCTCTTCTTACACTCATTGACAAAAGAAAGAGACAGGTATATAGATAATTAGTTCTTAATTTAAGCAAGCGATAATCAACGATTATAAGTAAGGCCATCACATTGTAATCGGATAGAAAGACAGATGCTGCCAAATTATTCCCCTACTTGCTGTTCGCATGACGAACGACGAAGGAAGCCGCTTAGCTTGAATACGTGATGTATCCACAATGAGGGGTTGGAGACCGACCGAGCGTCTTTTGTCCGATGATGGAAGGAAAGAAGTAATTAAGTCTTGCAATTCCTGCGCACACTCCAAAATATATCCTGCAGAACACAGAAAGCCTGGCTACTGTGCGCATGTGCTTGAGACCAAGATTGACTTTAACTAGCTTCACGTCACCTTTAAAAATGCTATAAAGTGCGTCCCCATGCCTTACATTTCTAAGAGGGTTTTAGAACAGAGGAGACTCCGCCGCTGCCCAAATTCGTGTTGGTGGACATTATACACCGAATATTTTAACTATAGATTTTCTTATAAGATTTCCCTTCACCACACGGTATATTAGAACCTAAAATTGTAATTAACGATTTGTTGGTGCTCGCGAGAATTGAACTCGACTTGGTCAGAAATTATAAAATTCAATGTGAGCGCTTATCCCTTGATTTACTAAGGATGTCCGTTTTAAGAATTATTAATGTACATACTATCGTTATTGAATATAGACATACACTTTTTCCTGTAATAACTTTAAAATGTTAATAAGAAGTCAGCTTAAGCACAACCAGAAAATTAAGAGGCCACACAGTCGTTTATAAGAAAACAAAAAGAATTTCTATTAAGGCTTTTCGTTATCAGATTTAAATTGCAAAGATTTTCTGATCCTCCAAGTGAGGCAGATTATTATCTTAAGGCTAATTTACCCTTACTTAAACTAGTCATGATAGAAGAATTTTTACATATCCCTAAAAAGATTATCTCATATCCCTACTAGCTGCATATGATGTATTTACTAGCGAGAAACTCTCCAGCATTCCTTCACGAAAAATCTTTATTAACTGAACTCACAAACAGTATCTTTCATAAGGAAATCAAAAATATTATTTTAGAGTAGTATTTTCAGTAGTAGGCAATAATTTTTACTCATTAGCACGCAACAAAACAACACACTTAGATACACACACATATACAGACAAACGTACACGCACGAACGTACGCATATACATCTTATCGTATGTATGTAATTACTCTAAGCATCTTATTTACAAAAAATGTATAAGTAAAAAAAATACTTTCAATAAGAATTACTTGTAATCTATATTGAATAAAAATTATTCTATTCTATTCTAAATATGCATAAATAATAAATAACGAGTATAAAAAAAGTTCGTTGACGAAAATTAAAGTACGAGTATTACTATGGGTCATATTATTCCACAAATTTTACGACCGTTTTATGGTTGAACGGAGCCGCGCTGACTCAATGTCGGTATCGGTTGAGCAGCCAGTTATTATTTAATTTCAGCATTCGGTTAGGAACTCGTCTCAGGGAATAAACTCCTGTAAACATTTGCACATTTAACTCGATTTATATTACTCTTTTACGTCCATTGTAAGAATCATATATCTTTATTGTTTTATTATAAAGTCAAAAGATGAGTATTTTCAATAGTCTTCTAAGAAAACCCTTAACATGCTATCATCGTCAGAGAAAACTGCAGAGATACCTTACTCTTACACCTTAATTACTTTCTATTACTTTCTAATTTGGGCCACGTAACTCCTAGAATATTGTAGTCCATAATCAGCACTTTAACTAAAATAGTTCAGCTAGTCTTGTTACCTAGGGGTAAGAGTTGAAAGAATTTCTTTAATGCAACGACTTCGGAAGAGATCGGCTAGACGAAGTCCCGATCAACTACACATGTCGCTATCGCCCATCGTAGCAAATATTGATCCTTGAGTTTACGATCGGAGTATAAAGCGCACTGTTGTGAAAGCTTGAAGGTAATAAGGATCTTGGGGAATATGTGTATTTCCTCTGTTTTCAATAACTTTTTACTCGTTCGCATTTCTAAATCCATAGCCGCTACTCTCTTTTTTCATGACTACGCGCCTCATCTCCTCAACTTTTTAGCGATTTGTGAGGGATAGAGTTCATTATTTTACTGTAACCTTTTTTTGACTCTTTTACTGTAAAAAACTAAAAGCATTAGAACGTTAGTCGTCGACATTCGCATTGATCTTTCCGTTGGCTTGGGATAAATCACTTCCGCACTTTTACATGGACTCTCAGGAACTTCGAGCGCACTCGCCATTTCCGCACATTTTCTCTTTTGGATATGGATATCCATTGCCAAAAAAAGGGAGAAGGACCACTTTATTGACGTTACGAAAATATATCTGTAAAGCTAAAAATAATACGTTATATCTATTTCAGGCAAGAAGTATCCACAATAAATTTAATGTTTCATTTAATTCTGTTTCTTTCTTTAATTAAAAAAAAGAAAATCTTATATTCATATATATATCTTATATTCAGTTCATGAATATCATACTTTCGGACTTGAGTACGAAATACAAAGAAATAGAAATAGAAATATAAACATTATTCATATATAAATAACACTTATTGAAAGTCTTAATGAAAATATTTAATTTACCACTCGTTCAGAAAATACCTCTGTCCTGAAATGAACCAGCAAGAAACCCAGCGTGATATTTTTTTTTGACAAAAGTATAGTTTACAATCATATAAGTATATATTTTATTGGACCTGTCCTGCGAAAGAATATGCTGTTTCAGAAAAATGGCTTTATATTAACCGTTTGCCACCGAGAACGTAATAAATCAGCGCTTGAAATTACTGCAATCAATTTCAGTGGATGTGGCATCAGGAGTTCAGCTCAATTGCTTGCGTTTTTCATCGCCGTATACACCTTTTATAAAACAAAATACAGCGGATACCATTTTGATTTTTCTTATTCTGTTTTTGAACTTGTAAATGGTGATTATGAAGGATTAATAAGAATTATCTAATCACACCACACTATTAACACGTAGCCCAATGGATTACGTGTTCCGCTGGTTTTATCTCTAGTGGTGGGATAAATTAAGGTATCGATTGAATCCTTTAAGTACTGATTAAGAAGAAATATACTATCTATATGTCAGCAATTTGGATAGTCATATACATAATTACAGTTGTAAGTCTCATAATTAAGACAGGTGGAGATTTTTTATAATAAAAAATAGAACTTTGGTTTGTGGAACAAATATCTTTTTTATAACAAACAAGTATTATAAAAAATTACCTGGGTGACCGGGATTTGCTCGGAGTTAGAATAAAAACATTTTTTTCAGGGATAAAGTCGATTTAGAAAAACTTTGAAAGTAAAGCATTAACTAAATACAAAATTTGAAAGTTGGAAAAGTTGGAGTCGTTTCCGAGAAATCAATTACTTATGTAAATATTATGTACAAGAATTGCTTACTTAAAGTATTGGATATAAAGAAAAAGAACATTAAATAAAAAAGTGATATGATATATACAAATATCTAAATATGAACTATACACCTGGCGAACGGGCTAATCATAGATTACTATTATCATAAGGGACCCATATGAATGTACATAATATACTTATAAGTCGGATGCGGGCAAGCAGGCTTCAGAGTAATTACTAGCATAGAGGGAATCCTAAAATAAGCACAAAATTCATCTACTTAAACGCTTTTATGCATATCACGTTTTACGTGGTACAAAATAAAATAGCTATATTATTCTCAACTTCTTTCTTTTACGAGGTTGTTGCTATTTTTCCATTCCATAGACACCTCGATTCATTATCCAGTAGTGTCATTAGCAAAACAAGAAACGTTATCGATAAATTCATTTAGTCTATGACTTAGTAAAATTAAGGATTTTAAATAATCTGGTTCGTTTAATACTTATTTATATCAATGAACGTTAATAGAAGCGTCATCTGACATCTTACAATAAAACGTAGATGAATAATGCGGAATTTCGCCCTAATGCGGTCAGTTAAAATATGTCGTTGAAAAGGTCACTATGAAATCTACTTATATTCAGCCAGTATATTTCTGTCAAATTATCCCCAGTCATATTAATGATAATAACTTTAAAGATGTAACCAAGTATCCCTTTGAAATATTTTATTTATTTGTTTGTCTAATCGACACCACTTCTCGGCTTCACGGAACGTACACAGAGGGCACTGCTACGATAGTATAAATACCGAGGCACGACCGCAGTCTGCATCTTCTTTTATCGATCCACCACAATTACCAATAAATCAATTACGAACTTTTTACCCGTTTTCCTCTCTGCTCTCAAAAGATATTACCAATCATTCACTCATTAATTAATTATAGCCTATCAAAAGTCCACTGCTAAACAGGCCTATTCCATAGATTGCCTGCCTCATAGGGGGATATATGTCATAATTCCCTCTCTTAGCAAGTGGGTTAGCAACCGCAACTTTTTATTATTATGAGGTTTTATCAGGAAATTACTGCTGTTTATTTAATGTTTCATTTTCCTCTGTCGCCTTTTACGATACTTAAGGGACAGTATGGGGTAGTGGATTCTCTTACGCCGTCGCGCCACGGTATCTCATATCATCACTTATCAAGATCTTACCTTCACCTCAAGATTTCGAAATATTTTCATCCAAGCAGATATAGCTCGATGGTTTTATTTCTCGCTAATTAGCATATAAAATTTGAATTACTCGTGTGACTATTAAGACTTAGTATTTAAAACTCACTAACTATTCGTTTTTAAAATCTGCGACACGAATATGTGCACAGTGTAATATAATCATCATCACTTGATTTTGAAATTAATATTTAGTCTAGTCCTGTTTTCTTTATATTTTAGACGTATAATAAAGCAATAAAAAATTAACAATCACGAAATCACTATAGATTAAGACGTCATTATGTGAAAAGACGTCACCATACTACTACAATAGGGATGCTACTTTCTAGTAAATCAGAAGATACAAGTATACTTACTTTCATCTTTGGCATATAACGAGACCAAAGATGGCCATTTGTCATTAAAGCTCTACGCATAAATTACACGCAAATTCTTTCAATAGTGTATCTCTTTTTGCCATATTTGAAAATTAAATTGGAAAAAGCGAAACAAGTATATTGACTCACTTTATGTAGAATTTTAGATTCCCTCTATGCATACTATGTATGTAATTCCTCTAAGTACTCGTATGTCAACTGAATTACCATAGATTACCAATATATATCTGGGAATATTATAATATAACTTAAGTTTTACTGCGTTAGATGATGTAACAGCTTTATTTATAATGATAATTTCCTTTTCCTTTTTAACATATCCCATATCATTCAATGATTATCTTCTACAGTATGTAACAAACAACCCGATAATTCTCTTAGGAACGTATAGATGTATAGATGGCATTTACGACAGTGAATTTTTAGTCTATTTTAAAGGGATTTTAGTGTTCGCAATAGGTAATTTACTAAATTCAATCTTGAGAAAAAATGTTATTGACATCTGAACTAACTGACATGTGCATCAGTTGGTCTTTGACAATATTCGTACTTCCCGGCCAATACAGAAGTAATAAATTCACATACATTTTGCAAATAAAAATTATTTAAAAAAAATATGGTCGAGTTTTTGAGTTGTTTCTATAAGCTTCAATACTGATTCAGATAACGCACTTAACGGAACCACAGGGTTTTTGTTACGTGTTTGATACAGGATAATAAACACTACTATTAACGTAAACTCAGAGGAATATACTCATATTACAGTTATTGTATATATAAAGTTAGGCGCATGCGATAAGATCTCGAGAAATAACGCATGCAATATCAGGTATATCCTACCAACCAACCATCTTCTTTCTGTCATATAATATTTATGTGCCTTCAGCATAGGCTTATTCGGTACATAAATAGCTGGACCACGAGGTTATATAAAGTTTAGGTATTCGCCGTAAATGCTACGGAACAGACAGGCGAACGTTGTACCCCGTAAACGTTCTGAATATTTTATTATCCCAAAATAATAGAAGAAAATTAATGTGCTAAAATTCGCCAAAACATAATTAAAGCTCACTTAGTTTAAAAAACACCTTCATCCCTCGTTCAATTGCGTGCACTATCATCTATCTACTACCACCCTAAAGCTAATGCTATAACACCCGATACCAGTATAACTAGTACTAAGATATAGTAGTATTAAGTGTAGTGATAACATGTATAGCTAATACAACCGTCGAACCGCTAAACAAGGTAGCATCATGAGACGAAGAAATAAACTCTGCGATGGCTAAAACGCGATTACACACGAAACTTAAAAATACCAAACAAAATGGGAATACAATCATTGCAGATTAAAATTCAGTAAAAACTGAACTGAATTTTATTTTTCAAGGCCAGCCCTCACTAAGTTATTCTAAGCTACGTATGTTACACAAACTTTTCTTATTGTATGATGGGTTCTCGAATGGTGGTTCTACTGACAAGCACAGTGTTGGGCAAGCCGCTAGGTGGTGGGGCTTGATGTTATATTTAGGTAGTCCATGGTTGAAGGGGGTAAGACCGTGGTTATGACAATCTATGGGGGAAGCCACATAGATTGTCATAACCATCTCATTTGCTGAATCTATATTCAGCAGAGCACATCACTAGTGCTTTGCTGAATATAGATTCAGCAAAGCACTAGTGATGAGCTGTAATGATGATAATAATAATGCCCAAATAAACTATTAAAATAAACCATGTCGCCATCATTTAAAATTACAAAGGCTAATTTCCGTCTCGTCAAAATTTATAAAAATTATATAAGCTTCAAACAATCCGCTGCATAATTAAAACTACGTATTGCACGGTCATTCAATCTTCACAATAACATGCGCTATTCATTTTAACTTTGTTGGCTATGTTTCAACTAGTATAATACTGCTCACCAAACTCAACTAATTTTACTTCTTGTAGTTCAATTTCTGCATATGAAATGAAATTAAAGTTTGATTGTTTGAGTATAAAACTTTAAAAGTTTGAAACTGATTTAATTTTTTAAATATTAGATAGATTTTAATAATATTAAATATACAGGGTTATTTTGCAATAATCGGCCAAATTTGCAGAGAAGGTTCAGAATAAGTAATATAGGCAAATCATCATCATCATCATTACAGCACTTAACAATTCCACTGCTGAACATAGGCCTCCCCCAAGGAATGCCACAAAGCACGGTCCAGAGCCACCTGCATCCATCGAGTTCCTCTGCGCAGTGTGTTGGTCGTGGTCGTGCACCACAAATTATAGCAAGTGGCAGCAGAGCAACTGTTGGTTTTCCACCACCAGCCACTGAACAACAGGTGTGAGAAATAAAAATGCAGTATCAGTCACCAGAGCCACCAGCATATATATATAAGCAAATGATGAGGGGAAAAATTAATTACATTTTTTTAAAAACATTCTGTCCTTTTTATCTTTTAGATTCAAAATGCGTAGTAATGCATTATTTTACTACGAACGTGTGCGTTACGATTGCAATTTGTAAGAATTTGAACTTAGGTTTAAAGGTAAATCACTTATCACTCTATAAGGTCTTCTGTTAGACACGGGTCTCCTTTTCTTATTTAAGGAAGCAGAAGCGGGAGACACAATCGCTGTTGATGTGGCGTCTTTAATAACTTCTATTTTATTTATTTTTTAACTAATAGGTCTAAATCATGGTCCGAGTATGAGAGGGCTTTAAAAATGAAGGACTTTGTTCAAGAACTATAGAAGAATATTTTAAACCTTATACCACTATAATTTCGTTATCTATGCCATACTTTATCTTAAACTCTAAAAAAGCTGATGATTTACATACTTTATTTACGATATATTTTAAGTGTATAAAACATTTTTGAAGAGAAAACTTCTTTATGTGATTTGAACACTCGATGAAACGAAAAAGCGACACTAAAAAGAAACAAGCAAAATATACTTAAATCTATAGGATTTAGCCTGCGAGAAAAAGAGATAGAATACAATATACAGTGTTTCCTATTATCTATTGTATATACTTTGGTTACTCGTGTCATTTGATGAAATTGAAAACTTGGAGTCTATATAATATGTAATGTAGGTAATATATGAAGAATAAAATGTAAAATGATTTTTGAACTTGGTAACAATATTATAATAAATAAACCCTACAGTTATCCTACTCCTGGTACTCTGCATTCGTTGAAATTCGAAGTTTAGTTTACTGAAGGTTTTACTTCTACCGCGTGTTAACCACACTCATGTTTTTATTGTATTTTCATTGTTTAAAACACTAAAATAATTGTAACTAATAATGCTGGGAGCAACACAAGTACGACACTTTGTCTATATATTATGTTAGATGTAAATTGTTTTCCTTAACTTATATCACACATGGTTCGAGCGAATATCGATGCTGGTGATTCTGTTGAACTGTGTGACACTGGGAATGTATCAGCCATGCGTGGACGATCAGTGTGTCACAAACAGATGCAAAATATTACAGGTAACGTAACCTACGTTAACATAGTTAATTTTTAAATTATCTAAATATGTCCTATAACCTATTACAGCTTATAAAGATTTTACCAAGGTTGGCAACCGCAGTTTTTATAATTCTGAGTTATTATCAGGAAGATGCTGCCGCCCGTTCCCTGTTAAAGTTTATCTCTGTCGCCTCTGACGACACCTACGGGACGTTATAGGATAGTGGATATTCTTACACGCCACTACACGGTTCTAATTTAAATATTTAAGATTAATTAAAAAGCAAGTTGTGATCTGCTAATTAAAAAGCAAGTTGCGATAATTTGTTTCGAGCAAATTTATTCCAAAGCTTCAAATTACCCTTGGAAGGTGCTAATTGCTCAAGATGGAATCGGAATACCAGACGTACTGCAGGTTACCATCCACACTTGATTGATATTCCGAATATTCGCACTAAGCGCTATAAGTCATCTTTCATAATGCGCACCAAGGAGTGGAATGCCCTGCCGGCGTCTGTTTTTCCGAGTGCATATAACCTTAACATCTTCAAGGTGCATGTTAACAGGCTTCTCATGGGCAAACTCGCTCCATCGTAGACATCATCTTTGGCCACGCGCCAGATGGAGATCAAGAGTGAGCCTAGTTTAATAATAAAAAAAGATGTGTATTTACTAGGTTGGAAACCTCCTCTACTGCCTAAGAATCCATCTGGGATTGGTACCAACCATCCTTTGACCTATTTCAGTCGCCTAACATCAGTGAACCCACGTCTATGTTTCAGTTTGAAGGATAAGAGAGCCAGGCTATTTACAGCCTGTGTGGCATTTCATTATATCCTCAAGTAATTAAAACGTATTTGTTGTCTTCTATATTTTAAGTAGGTTGAGGTCCTATAGACGACTTTAAGAACCTCTTACCATCAAATTGACTGTAGCTTCGTTTTTCTCTCCAATATTATAAAAAATGTCTTCATTTGAGCACGTAGAAAGTACTTAATCACTTTATAACATAAGTGCCATATATATCAGAATTCGCATACGAAAAGATTAGAGAAAGGAAGATTATGTCGAGCGATGGCTCGCGAGTCGACTTATGCGGCTCCGACAGAATGTCAGCGCCGCGGTTACTTTGTTACTGTAGCATTATGCGGAGTCTGTGGTCTTTTTGTTGTTGCAATCCATTTTTTTTTTAAATATTTTGTTAAGCTTTTTTTGTATCTAAAATTAACGTTACAAATTATTATGTATAATTGAATAATTATGTTCTTTCTTTCTTTCAAAGGATTGCTGATAGAGACTGTCCAAGTCCAAGTCCAAGTCCACAGGACATCCAAAACCTAAAAAAATGTGTTAGATGACATTCTAATTATATTAAGTTATGCCCAAAGCTTAGCTGATGTAATCTTGAAATATAACTCGAAATTTTGATTAGATACTTAGATAATGTTTTTCTAGAAAAAGACTTCCGTAAGCTGACTTCCTGAGCAAAATATGAAATCTCAAACTACAAATTTGTTAAATTTCAAATAAATTTAATAAACCACATTTCGAAATTCGATATTTACTCAAAAAGCCTACGCTTTATTTATTTTCTTAAACATAATACATTGAATGTCCATTTCCTTTTTAGGTCTTTGACGATATTATATTCGCGTTTTTTACGCTAGAAATGACAATTAAAATGGTTGCAATGGGTGTTTATGGTCACGGTACCTACCTTGCTGACTCTTGGAATCGGCTAGACTTTTTCATTGTCATGGCAGGGTAAGTTGATTTCATTTTTAAATTTTCTATTAAGAAAGCTGTAGTGATGCGGTTGATTAGCACTGGAAAGGACTAAGCTCTCAGACATATTGCCAAATCCCTACGCATACGCGCACCGCGCCCGTGAGGAAAAGGGCGGTTATCTCGGACAAGCACTGATTGGCGGACAAAGAACAGGAACAATGTGTGTACGAAAGTCTTCCCTGCTCTAGCAGTGGATCTGGTCTGTGGCTCTGCCACCAACGAGCGATAATAAAATCGACGTATTTAATTACCGGCACTCCTCTACCTCTGCGGCGTCAGAACCAAAGTATCAGCGACGAGGGCGTGTGCGCCTCGGCATACGAATTCTCCTCCCTTACAGTTTATCCTCAGGGTTTCACCGTATTCACCGTGGGTAACCAAGTCACTGCTTCTAAGTCACCTCCTCCCGCCACGCCGTTAAGGCGGGAAACCGTTCGAAGGGATAATTTGCAAACCCTACCCTACGTTTAGAATATCTTATCAATATTATTAGCAAAAGGAAAAAAGGCTTAGACAGAGTGGACAAGAATGTGTAATGGCAAACACTGAACTCATTTCGGTTGAGCGCTGGTTTGATACAGGCATTAAGGTCTCTTTATAGGGACTCTAGTGCTTGTGTCAGGATCAACGGGGTCTACTCGGACTGGTTTGGCATCCAAAAAGGTGTCAGACAGTGGCTGTTTAACCTATTTATGGACAGTTGTTTGGAAACTTTGAAAGTTGAAGAACGTGGATTGAGGATGGGTGAGTTAACCGTCAAATGCCTTTTGTAATCAAAGGTGTCAGCCGAGTTGCAAATGATGGTTACTTTAATGAACTGGTCATTAAAAGGGGTATGAAGGTGAACGCAAGTAAAACGAAAGTGATGAGTTTTTGAAAGAGAAGAAAGTAAAACGTTATGTGAAATAGAAGGGGAGTTGATTGAGCAAGTGGATGAGTTTGTATATTTGGGATGTTTATTTAGTAGGGATGGTAGATATGATAAGGATATAGAACGACGAGTGAACGCAGAAAATAGAGTGAATGGGGCTCTATATGCTATTATGAAAAGTCAGAATGTGTCAAAAAAGGTAATTCATAATTCATAATTAACGTATGGCAATTCATAATGCTGTGTTAGTCCCTACTTTAATATATGGTAGCGAAAGTTGGTTCTGGCAGAAGAAGCACGAGAGTAGAATAAATGCTGTAGAAATGCCGTCATTAAGGAGTATGCCAGGGCTGAATCTGAATGACAGGGTGAGAAATTGTGTGATAAGAGAAAAGTGTGGTTTGCAAGATGACGTTGTGACCAGGATTACGAAAGGAATGCTTCGGTTGTTTGGTTATGTAGAAAGAATGAACGAGGAAAAGGTTTATCGACCAAATTGGCGATATATTGAAAATGGGCCAGTACCTTTAACCGACGAGCATGTATGCGTAGATATATTGATGTAAAAGAGGCGAGAAAGGTGTGTGAGGATCGTGTCAAATGGAAGTCCGTAGTCTCTGCCTACCCCTCTGGGTGACAGGCGTGAGTGCTTATGTTATGTTATTATTAGCAGACAACTTCAAATAAAAATAAAAAGACATATAACAGCACAAAATATTATTAATATTAGACAGTAAAAGAATGTTAAATCGTAGTAAAATCGTGATAAAAATCGGAATCGAATGCTAATGGATGGTATTTGTGGCCTTGCTGCCTCATATTTAATATGTTATTCTATTTCAGAGCTGTAGAATATACACTAAATGTGGAAAATATCAATTTTTCGGCAATAAGGACAATCCGAGTATTACGACCTCTTAGAGCCATCAACCGGATACCGAGTAAGTATTATGAAAGCATTCTGTTATTAAATTCTTATTTAAAAGAGAAACAATTATGATAAACCAAAAAGTAATATCCTAAAAGAACTTAATCTTTGTTTATTTATTTATATTTTTACAAAGAAATCTCAAGCTAAATTATCAAAGCTAATCCGACATTTTATAACATTATAACGTAAGTCGTTGAACCAATAAACGTATAATAAAGTAAATTTGCCATTAAAAAGGCTCGTATCTGTGGAGTACTTTTATAAATTAACCCGGAGCGGGAATCCAGAGCGAGCGTGGGGTGGAGATCGATCGGCAAGCAACAAGTAAGCCCGGCCACAGCCTCCAACAAACACACAGCCACCCCTACCTTTCGGCGACATTTTGAGAAAATTGATTCGAGAGTTTTAACAGAACCAATATTGAAATCTGATCTTAATTAAAAGTTAAAAACGTTGTAAAAAAAATACCGTTCCGGTGTTACTAACTATTGTTTTTTAATAATCGTGTCATAGTCTTCTACAATATAACAAATAATTACAAATTTAATAGCAAAATATAGGCCACAATCATATAGTAATGTTATTCTTACAAACGTTTCTATAAAATAAAAGGCTCTTTTTTAAAGGCCAAGGCAATTTCCAATGCACTTCCAGTTGGTATTGCAGTTGTTTATGGGCGGCGGTCGACACTTATAATCTGGTGAGCCGTATGCTAATTTGCGCCCTCTTCTACAAAAAAAACGTATATGGGTGACCGCTATCACCACGATTATTTCGTTTTCTAGGAAAGAAAAAGGTTAAAAGCTTCCACTGAATAAAAATGAATATTAGGTCATAGCACTGAACAGAATAAAATATAGTCTGATTTTAATGAGGCCTATTTTTAATTTTAAGCAAATGCTCCCACCTGATGGTAGTTAGTGATGGAGCCCAAAATGGAATAGCGCAATGGCAACAAATTCCTTTCACTCTCGCCTTTAAAAATCCATCCGTTGGCAAATCAATGCCCTAAGAACGACGAAGCAATTCGAATACACGCTATATTAATTGTAATGAAAAAATAAACAAATCTGTATATCAAAAACTTGAAATACAAAATCCCCTGGCACAACAGCTTCCGATTGTGTCTTCACCATCCCTAAAGTAACACCTCATTTATTTATACATTACCTACAACGTAATAAAAATCCACTATGTAACATACTATTAAAAACGTAAAAATTACTGTTCCGATGTTGCTAAATTTGTAATTATTTGCCTCCCCATAGATGTAGATTCATGATCTCATGTATTTGCCACGCTTGGGAGGCGGTTTGGCAACCGCTTTTTTTTAAATATTTTGAGTTGTTATCAAGAAGGCTCTGCCACCTATCCCATATTTCATTTTCTCTGTCACCTCTTACGACAGCCGCGAAAAGTATTACCTATTTAAAAATCATTTAAATTGGTTTACAATTGACGAAAATATCCTGTAAAATATATATGCAAAAAATATACAGTGAATTTTTTACTCCTGTTTTAAAGTCGGATAAAAATCGGAATCATTACAACAACTTAAAAGTGGAAAGTAATTAAAATAAAATCACATAAAAATTCATTCCGTTCCTGACAATCCACATATTAAATTTTGCCGGTTCTAATATTAAATCGCGCATATGTACAAAAGACAGCTGTGCTCAAAAGTTTCATCAAAATCCCGACAGGGGCTCGTAAATAACAGGAAAATGCAAGCACTACAAATTAAATTGTGCCATATACGCTTTGCGGTTAGGAATACGTCTGTATTAATTTTCCCTACTGCGATTTATTGCTTTATATTTTCTAGTATTGCATTACATGCAATTCCAATTTGATTACACAACATGCTTAAGCTTACATGTCATACATTTTATATTATGTTCAAATATAAAAACAACAAAAATAAAAATCCGCTACACATCGTTATTAATGAATTGTAGGATCTATCAGTTACATTTTCTATATTTTGAAAATAAACTTTTAGGGTCCATATTTCTCAAAAGAACAAAATGAACCCTTTAAAATCACTTTGTTGTCCGTCCGTCTATCAAGACCCTTTTCTCAGAAAGGAGAAAGCTATCAAGTTGAAATGAATATCAATTATTAAGATCTGCTGGTTCCTTGGAGGTATAAAAAAGTTAACGCAATCAAAATATACGCCCATATAACATGTCACATATTTTGATACTCGCAAACTTATCAAAATATATAGGGAACTTGCTATTGAAATAGAACTAAGAAATTTGCCAAATGGCAGTGTCGCTACACAAGCAAAGAAAAAATTCAAAAATCGTTAGTTGTATAGGAGAACCTTTTTTGCCACTAGTTCAAAGTTAAATTTGTCCTTAAATCTGACACCTTTTCTTTAGAGCAATGTTCGGTGCATTATTTATATCAATGGATCGGTGCTTACGATTACTTATAATTTTAGTAAGTTAATTATTTTGGTGAGATTCGATATGGTACTTCCCTTACTGCTTACTCTGGTATACCTACTACCTACGTACCTATTGTATATCAATGGATATTATCTTTATTGAATAAAACTATTTTTACGGATTTTATCGCGTTTAATTTTACTAATTTTGATTCCCGACGTTTCGGGTGCTTTACAGCATCCATGGTCACGGGGGACTGAGGTGTTTGACGTCCTAATGTCATAGTTAGCCCGGCTACCTTCAGTTTTTTGAATATTAATTTTTGGTCCGATCTACGCAGAATGAGCTTACAGTATCTTGAAGTCTTGCAGTGGTATGCTTGGGTTTGGATTTAATTTTGTTGATTATAGGATCCCAAGCAGATGGCAGCACCCATCCATCTTCTCTATTGAAATTAGGATGTTTTTTAATTTCAATAGCCTCGCGTATCATCCTTGGTAGGAATCGGTGTTCTTTTGCGAGGATTTGTGGTCTATCAAATCTGATGTAATGGCGGGGATCTTTTGTTTGTCCTATGTAAGAGAGACCACATTCACAATCAAGCTTGTACACTCCTGCATCTTGTAGAGGGATATTATCTTTGTTAATTTACGTCATTCCTAAATTCGTTGTCCATGAAAAATATGATAAAAAAATATACATGTAATGTAAGTTGTATCAGTATCAATCAATCAAATAAGTCAATTACTATCATAATTACATTATTTTTATAATAATAAATTTAAAACTTAAATGACGTCGGAAGGCATTGCAGAAACTTACGCCCATTAATATTTAAACTTTTATTTTGCTAACTCAAACATTGTTCACTAACGAATTTGAAGAGTTTCAATAGTCGGTGTTGCTAACAGCATAGCATGTTAATAATATTACTCCCAAATTAATAAAATAAATGGGAAATTACAAAAGCATAATATTTCAAACTACACAAATAAACTTAAGCTTAACTTTAAACATTCTCGAAAGTATCGGAATCCCGGGGTCGATATTTTACCAGGGATATTTGAAAACATTGCCCTAAATGGTTGAACTATCTACCTACATAAATAATTACAGTACCCTCAGGACGCGAGTCCTGTTTACACTTTTTACTTCTCTTTCGGCCCTGGTTATAAATCACTTAGGAATACGACTTAGGGACCATAAGGAAACGAGCTTACTCCTTTTTAAAAGGCCGACAACGTACTTGCAATTCACCTGGTGTTGCAGTTGCTCATAAACGGTGGTCGACACTTACCATTGGGTGAGCTGAATGCTCGATTGCCCCTGTCTATAAAAAAATAATTTCTTATTTTAAATAAGTCAAAGTATATAACAGCAAAATAAATACTTTTAATAAAAGTAGAAGCCGACTTTAAAAAATTTTTAATAATAAATGAAATTAATTAATAATAATAAAATTAAAATCAACAAAATAATTTCCACATAATAGCTTTTAGAGTCGGTGCTTGGAGATAGTGTACGGAAGAATGAATGCCTATTTTTCCACCTACAAGTTTGGTATTTTTTTCTATGAAACCACTCCTGAAGAATACCTATATAATCTATTTAATAAATAAGGAAAGAATGAAATCGTTTCACAACTGACGAAACTACCGCGTAAAGGTGAACGCACATTTCTCAGCAGCATACGCGAAGCACGCGCCGTACGCGCGAATTTACTGATGGCCTCGCACCTCGTACATACGCGACGTACGCAAATCTTTAGTATTGCCAACAACTTTTGCAGTTTTCTCTAACCACTGGTGTGAAACGGTACAGTGACATTGATTAACCTATAGAAAAAATGTTGTAATAGTCTGCTTATTGGCAGAGGAAGACGAAATTAAAATTTCGACGAAGATTCTGGATTTAAAATATTTATTTAAAAAGGTAGTTGCATGTCTTGTCTGACGAATCATTGTTGCCTACACAGTAATAGTAAATACTACTGAAATGAAGTAAAAATATATTTCGAAACGTGTAAGCGGCTTAATGGTGGAGTGATCATCTTACCTCAACTTAATTTTATAAAACTATTAGGAAAAACACCAGCCACTAAAAGCAATTATTCTCCACTAGAAGGGGAGATGAAACCACCAGTTTTAGTGGAAAATCCACTAAGTTGGCAACATTAGGCAACACACGCACATTATCAGCACGCGCATGCCTTCTTCAATATTCAGATACCTACCGCATTTTATGAAATACTACGCGTATGGTGCGGATGAAATGTGCGAGGTTTCATATGATTTCATACAACGAATTCTAAAATGCGGCGCATACGGCGCGTGCTGCGCGTACGGTGCGCAAATGCGCGAAATATGCGTTCACCTCAACATACACACAAAAACATACTGTAGAATTAAAAATCTCGTCCTTTTTAAAATCCCTAAAATTTAGGCATGCTAGTTGGCGCGGTTTGGAGAGGTCTGCAATATTTTAATGTATTCAAAAGGTTGATAAAGCATTAGAAGAATACTTGCATGTTCAAAATATAATATTTTTAATACTTTATATCTAATGTGTTTGTAAAAAAGGACAAAAATAACTCTTCATTTTTATGTATTTTTACAGGTATGCGAATACTGGTGATGTTACTTTTGGATACATTGCCTATGCTTGGTAATGTCTTGCTACTTTGTTTCTTTGTCTTCTTTATTTTCGGAATAGTCGGAGTCCAATTGTGGGCAGGAATTCTAAGACAACGCTGCGAATTAGTCTTACCGCCGAACGTTATACGACCAAAGTGAGTATTTTATCGGTTTTAAATATATGTTAATAAGAGACAGATCTTGAAGTCTTGAATTATACTCAAAATAAATGTTTAACATTTCAAACAGTACCAGATTTGTTTTATACATTAAGAGTTGTTATCACTATTTCATATTGAATCATTAACTCAAAAATGCTCGTTTTAGAGGCACGTTTCATTGCTAATGTTGACTGCATGCAATATTTAACGCTTCTACTCGTACATTCAAAGAGCGCATACACGGCTGCTCTACATAATTTTTATGTATATCGCTATACTTGTATTATTTATCATTGTTTTAAACATATTATGACCGCGCATGTTGGAATATGAACAGCTTACATACTTTACTAACAACACCCTTAAATATTGCATACTGTCAATTCATACATACGAGTGAAACAAACACACGTACAAATAAACATTTAACATGTAGCAAATAATATGCGTAAATAACGCAAAGATAAAACTCTGCTATATCAAATGTTTTAAAATATACATTCATTACATAACACAGTAGTTGCTACCAAAGTAAGAAAAAATATATTTGAAGAATATACCATTAATTTATTTATTAACTGAAGAACTTAAAAGTAATGTCTAAAAGTGTGGTCTCATTTAATACATTTTTAGAAATTACAACGATAACTACGCATTTCTTGGTTTTCGTAGTGATTTGGGATCGTAACACCCCATCATCACATCGTGAATTTATGTTCCAGAGACCTGTCAGAATGGTACAGAGTGCGCGTCAGAGTGAACTCGTAAGGAATTGACATCAGAATTAAGTGTTTCTGTTAAAATATTAAGATCTGTTGTCTCGTGTACCTTCACACATCTGCCGTCCAGATGTGCTTTCATATCTGCTTTTCTTTCACGAACTGGCAGTTTCAAGTCGAGCGTTAGGTTTCGCGGCAAAATTAATCAGGTTTTACTTTTTATTGACTTGATCGAACTGCCAGTTTGTTCTAAAATATTCAAAGTATTTGGGTAGCTCTTTTTTGGTATTTGATTATATTCTTTTAATTCCGTCTAAGCACTGAAACCTTTTTAAAACTCTATATTATATATGTACCACAGTAAAGTCATAAATAAAATAAAATGTTTAACTAATACCAAGAACGTTGCGTCGACTTCTTTCACATCTTGAACATAAAACATACAAATTTACACAATGTCGAAAAACCTGAACTGTAACTAACTCACTGCATAATTTATGTATAATTATTATCATTTTTCTACACCGCCAACAGTTTATATTTTTATCAAATGTAATTTAAAAAAAACAAGTTAAATCACATGCTTTTGTTGTGAATGAGCTATGTAAATTTCATAAATACCTGAAAATAGACGCTAAAGTTCACAATAAAACCCTTATAGCTATCATCAAGGGAACAAGACCCGTTACGGCCGGGATGCCCCAAATGTTGCGAGTAATGGCCAACGTTTGCGATCCGGCGCCCGTTCCGGTGCTATCGTTTAACGATAACGACAATAAAACCACCAGCTTTAATGTATCGTATTCGCTAACTCCCTCACTTTATTTCCTAATGTCTGATCTGTTATTAATTTTAAAATACTTTTGCTTTCGATTTGATAATGTGCATGTTAATATATCATTGCATGGGCTTCTGTGCTTGCATAGTTTTAATTTATTTCATAATGTTGAAATATTCGGTATACATATTGTATTTGCTGTGGACCATGTGATTAGTTCATAATGCCCGAAAATTTTCAAAACTGCCCGCTTAATATGAAAGGGCAATGTGATATTAACTACGGAAAATTAAATTAACCGAGCTCCTGTGTCAACCCTACCAAATTCTATTATTCTGCCTAATAGATAAAAATGACCTTTATCTAACTGACAGCATAAGAGAAAAGATGTGTTGTATTAAATAATTTTAATATGTGACAATATTATTATATTATTAATTTAATCAAAAATATATATCAAACTCAGTTTTAAGGATAGTCAGATCTATGATTTTAAAACGTAAAATGTGCAAGAAGCAAACTAAATTATTTTCATGTAACAAAAAACTGTACTATGAAAATAATGTAAGTGATTAATGATATGGTTATCAGACGAATAATAATTTTATATAATTTATGCGACTACTGGAGTTTTGCCGGCTTATTATATAATTGTTTATATTATATAATTATAATAATTTATATGTCGCCGATATTACTTGGTATTTATTTGAACGTAACCCAAAAAGCATAGATAATTCTAATTAAGCTCAGGTAAACTTGGGTTTATTGTTTCTGCGTCCTGCCAAACACCTAAATCATCAAATTGAACAGCAACTACGTAACAATATAAAATATAAATTATTTACCAATTACACGCCTCCTATTTGACTTGTTATTCACACTGCCCGGGTATTATACATAATTCCCTCATTAATCACTTGGTCTACAATATATTACAATAATATATAGCTTTCACCAGTAAATTTGACTGAAACTAAGTTAATTTTATAACACAGTTCATATCATAAAAATTTCATGTTTTGAAAAAATGCGTAAACTAAATACAATTAAAAATAAATACATTTATTTCCTTTAAAATAACTTTCACTTCAACTAAACGTCAACTAAATAACATAACTTCACTATATTAATTTTAACAATGTATAAATTCAATTATTAATAAATGCAATACAAAATTGTTTAAATTTAACTTTACCCGGTTACCGTTGCGTAATTTGTGAGTATTTATTCAATTTTGACCTTAGATATGCAATTTGTACACAGCATTTCGTTTCACTACGAGTTCTCCAAAGAACTGGATTACATTTGCACGACGCCTGAGGACAGTGGGATGCACCACTGTGGTAACTTTCCTCCCTACCGCTATGGACCTCTTGTATGCAATGAGACGGCGAAGCCATTTTCTTACAATAAACCTACAAACACATCGTGTGTGAACTGGAATCAATACTATACAAATTGCACCGAAAGGGGATCTAATCCATTTCAAGGCACGATTTCCTTTGATAATATTGGCTTGGCTTGGGTAGCCATTTTTCTGGTAATTTCAAATAATTCACGTTAACATTAATTTAAAAATAAACCCAAAATGTTTAAAATACCATGTTATTTCCAGGTTATATCGCTGGAAGGATGGACAGATATCATGTATTATGTACAAGATGCTCATAGTTTCTGGGATTGGATTTACTTTGTGCTTTTGATTGTGGTAAAGTTATTTCATCTGTTAAAATTAAAAAAGTTAAAGTTACATCCAATATACGTCCCACTGCTGGGCACAGGCCTCCCCTCATTTCTGAGAGGATTTTAGGGCAAGGATGTGTCCGCCACGCTGTCCCAATGCGTGTTGGCGAACTTCACATGTCTTCGAAATATTTTTTTTCTTATTTCTTAGATATGCAGGTTTTCTCACGATGTTTTCCTTCACCGCCGAGCACGTGGTAAATCGGCACTTAAAATTGCAATTAACAATTTCATTGGTGCCGGCGGGGATCGAATCCGGTTTGCTTGTGCACTGTGAAATTTACAGCGAGCGCTAACCAAAATTCATATGGTTGATTATGAGCTACCACGGCTCATATGTATTACAATTTAATTATTTCATATTTATTATAATGTAATAATTTATACTTATATATAATATATATAAACTGTGTATATATTCCGAAAGTCCTGCATTATTTATGTACATATTACTAAACAACTCCAATCTTATATTACAGATCGGGTCTTTTTTTATGATTAACCTATGTCTGGTCGTCATAGCAACGCAGTTTAGTGAAACCAAAAAACGTGAAATGGAACGTATGCGTGCCGAAAGGGCTCGTTTCACATCTTCTTCGACATTAGCTTCATCCACGAACAACAGCGAACCCGCAACATGCTATGCTGAAATCGTAAAGTATGTAGCCCATTTGTGGAGGAGATTTAAAAGAAGAATGGCAAAAAAAATTAGGTAATTATATATCCTATAAATTAAAAATAATTAAATATGCGTTGTTTTGTATCGAAATAATTATTCCTTTCTAATTTGTCTCATAGGGTTTATCGATACCAAAAAGCCCAATTACGTTGGCGCCAAAGCCGGGAGACTCTACAATTGCCCGCAAATAAATCTAAACATCACCCCTGCTGTCCACGTGCACATCCACAGGTATTATTATATAATATGACCTGTTAGCAACATTTCTATTGTCTATGATATAATAATAGTCTTAGTATAGTTAGCATTAATGATTGGTAGAAAATAAAAACAAAATGTGCAACAAAAAAACTTCATAAAATATTTCGTAAGACAATATTTAATGTTTTATATAAAGTCAAAGAAACATGATAAATAAGTTATCGTAGATAAGTTTTCCATCAAATTGTTAATAACTCGATAAAAATATGCAATAGACATATATAATATAGACATATTGAATATGCACAAAATTAGTTGAACGAGAACTGTCATGCAATATTTCTTAACATTTGTGCGGCACACGCCATGTTAACAAAAGCTTTGTATTGAATTTGTGACAGGGGAATGGAGGCAAAGCGGGAGTCGACGAGGTGGGCGATGAGCCACTCAGCAGACCAAGCCTGTTGCGCGTACCCTCACTCTCAGCCGCCGATCTTGAGGTAATTTAATTTGTATATAAACACGTTCACTTGGGGATTTTCTTTGAAAAACATAAATTCGCTTTCCAACAAGTCCTTTGAACATTTTCAAATTTAAAAAAAAAAGGTGTTTATTTAATAATATTGCAATATAAAAAATATGTGTAACATTCAAAATCAATAAAGGCAACGAGAAATTGAAAGTCACTAAAAAAAATTAAACTCTTAATCGAATTATTTTATATTCCATTATTATAATGCCTGGTGTAATACTAATTATAATTAATTAAGAATGTTACCGTTCGCCTATTAAAAGTCTACAGCTGAACATAGGCTTCCCCCATAGATTGCGTCCTAAGGAGGATATTTGCCATTTTTGCCACGCTAATCAGGCGAGTTGGCTAGCGCAGTTTTATATTTTGACAGCTCCGTGGCGCAGTGGCTTAGCAATGAGTTACAGCGCTAAGGGCCGCGGGTTCGAATCCCGCACGGAACAAGTATTCGTATGGCCTACAAATAATTGTTCTGGGTCTGGATGTTTGTCCTTGTGAAATCTATGTTTGTAAACTGCCCCCGCGATACAGGAGAAAATCCTAGTGTGGAGGTAACGTTTTTTTAATCCACATCGAATAAGACATAAAAAAAAGAAATAAAAAAATATATATTTTTGAGTTGTTATTAGAAAGACGATGCTGCCCATCTCCTTGTTTGTTTCCCTCTATCGACTTTTATGACATCCATGGGCCGATATGGAATACATATATAGTAGATATTCTTACACCGCCGGTACACGGTTAATATGATTTTATATTATTTAAATTTTAAATTATTAAAAATATTTATAATTCATATTAAAAATACGATAGCCATAATTATCCGTCGTATTCCACATCTGGACATGGGCCATCTATTGACACCACATACTAGGCCCTACCAATCGTAATATCAGATGTTAGTCCGTGTGATCGGCATGGATATTTAAAAATAAGTAATGGTTATATCGTACATATAACCATTTTTGTTTTTACTGTCTTTCCCATAGTTGCCAGCTGTATCGGCACCCAAGAGATAAAATAAGATGATTATAGTGGAGTGGAGGTTTGTTGGGTGGATTAGACGTTATTGTAGTGCCAGTCGTTTTACACTTTGACGCTGTTGCCGTCGCATATCTGAATACTTTATACCTGATACAGAGAGATATAGTATATGTTATGTCAGCATCTATCGGCGGAAATGTGATCTTTCTGACACTATTCATAATAAAATTCAAATAATTAAAATTTTTAATAATGTTAAAATATTTTTTTTTACAGAATGCATCTAACCTTTCCCTATTGTCACCGCCATCCTTAGCTAGACGACGTTCGTCAGTGATGTTCAGTGATACAGTTCTGTTACATACCCCCACTACTCCAACGGCCCATCCACACAATGTATGCTCTTCAGAAAAAATGACACAAACAGGTAACTCACAAGTGTGTTGAATGTTTAAATTTTTCATCGATCCCGGTTGCAAAGAAACCTATCATTGTACATAACAATTGTAACAGAAGTCATCATCTCTTTCACACTAATTAAGATAATTATCCAAACAACAAAACAAATGAGTTCTCGCCTTTTTGTATCTATATATACAAATAGGAATCGTCCTCGAGCGAATATTTTAAAGAAATGTTTCAAAGAAATAAGGAAAAAATAAATACATTTATTTATTCTTGAAAATAATCTTAAATTATTTTTGAACACTTATTAGCATAATAAATTTTCGCAAAAACGCTAATCGGCTAACAGGATCATGCGCTCAATAAATACTCTTACTAACTTGATACGCATAAATATTTCATTAGCTATTTATAATTATTGCATACAAATTAAATGTATGTGTGTATAATACTAAAATGATAATCCGAAGAACATTAATTTCATGTACATGTTCTGAATTAATTATTGGAATAAATATGTATTTGTAGATTCATTGTGCCAACGCGACTGGCTTAAGAGTCAAAGTGGTGAGTCTAGAGAGGTGTTAGATCTAGACGAACTATTAGCCGGGCATGTGTGAATTGACTTTTACTACTTCTTCTTAAGAATTTCTGTAAAGAAATTCAGCGAAATACTTTAGGTTTAGTTTATTTTGTTAGATTAGTAACATTTTAATTTATTTTTCAATGTTTCTTTATTTAAAATAGGATAGAAAATATCCTTTCGCTTCATAGGCACTTTCAGAAATAAGAAATATGTATATAATATGTATTATTAGTATTTGAAACATACTCAGTATGTGTTTGTAAAAAAAAACTTGTTTCTGGATGTGCCTAAAATACTTTCGCGGTCATTTTATAATGCAATCCCCTTTAGAACCCTGCACTGTAGTGAATATAATTTGATAATGTAGAGTTCGACCTGCCTGCAAGTGATACAGCTGAAGATCGTGCAGCTGCAGGTGGCACGATGTCCTGTCAAGAACTACTGGCATTATCTGGTGCGTTGTCTGCAGCTTTACCAACCGGACAAGTGGCTTTAGACTCATTTTTTGAAGAATTGACCAAAGGAATTAGCAAAAGAGCTGGCGAAGAAAAACGGACACCAAGGTAATGAATAAGTTAATAAATTAAAATATTCATATAAATATAATTAAATGAGAATTTATATTGTGAAATTCTTTCGCAGGTTGTGGAAATTGAAGATTTTTCTTGTTGTGCTGATTTAATAGCCGCAGAAGCAGCAAAAAAGGAGACCAAGAGGGGACGCTTATGTAATGCATGTTCAATAATCTGGAAACGTGTATCAAGAGTTTTGTCTCTGCTAAGGAAACAAGTTAAAACTATCGTCAGTCATAAATACTTTCAACAAGGTAGTTTGAAACCATAATATTATGACAGTTTTTACTTTTCAATTATTAACTTTTATTTTATTTTAATCACAGGTATACTTCTGGCAATACTCATTAATACACTATCAATGGGCATTGAGTATCACAATCAACCAGAAGAACTCACAGTAATTGTTGAAATTAGTAATGTAGTTTTCTCTGCGATTTTCGCAATTGAAATGGTGTTAAAGATAGTTTCGGAAGGACCTTTTAAATACATTGCTAATGGATTCAATGTTTTTGATGGTATAATTGTTATTTTAAGGTAAGTTTTAGAATAAATGAACACTATTCAAATATATGAAATTCTGTGAACACAATTAATCTCATTACTATATTGAACAGTGCATTTGAACTAGCACAAAGTTTTGGAAACGAAAAGGACATGGCAGGGAGTTCAGGTCTTTCGGTTTTGCGCACATTTCGACTTCTGCGCATTTTAAAACTTGTAAGATTTATGCCAAATCTGCGACGTCAACTTTTCGTGATGTTAAGAACAATGGATAATGTTGCGGTTTTCTTCTCCTTACTTGTTCTGTTTATATTCATATTCAGGTAATTATTTTCTTGTTTACATTTTATAATTATATTTTTTTTTAAACTAGATAATTATTGACAAATGTATATTTTTATTGTTAAGGCATTATATTTTAAATAAGTCAAATAAGAAGCCTAAATTATTTTTAAAACAACCTATAAAATGCATGATACTAAAATAAAGCTAAAATAACAGGGTTCATTTAACAATTTCCGAAAAAAAATCAGCTAAGTCCCAGCGGGCTTATTTCCTTTATCTTCCTTTTTATTTAACATTCTTGTACAGCTTTCAAAGTTATCAGGTTAAAATTATTAAAGTAGTATACAAAATATTACAACAAAATGAATCTTAACATAATATAGAATGTGAGAATCAATTCATTTCAACAAGACAAAGACCCTGATGGACAAGTTACTTTCGACTTGTTTTTAACTTCATTCTTTCTCTTTCTTGCTCTATTGCAATAATGCCTGTATCTACTATTTTAACTGTAGCAATCAAGTAGTGATTTACTTTCCTAAGCAATTACTTACTCATTGCTTACTTAGGTTTTTTATTTTTCTTTAGAAAAGAAGAATAATTCGACCCTTCGAATTTGTTAAATCAGAAATAGTTTCTACTTTACTATCACACTTGCATCCCTTAACCCGTGCACTATATAACTGTGAGTGAATTACCCTGTTTTCTTTTCTATCGTTTCCTTATATATATCATTAATTCTATCTATAACATTTTACCCACTACACACTACCACTGTTCACACTATTTACAACTTTTTCTCTTCTATATCTAAATTTATTGATTTTAGAGACTTTCACGCTTTTGTGCTTTTTCTCCACCTCTATTTCTTTAAACCTGCACTTTTTCACTTTCCATTTTAGACTATACCTCACACTTGTTAGCATTATTGTACAGTTCTACATAATAAGTATATTATTTCATCCCTTTTGTACATTTGGAAAGGAATATAGTAAACGTACTATTGTATTATCTAATCGTATATTGCGTGATAACGTTCAGCATCCTCGGTATGAACCTCTTCGGGTGCAAATTCTGCGAGAAAGATGAAGAGGGTGAACAAGAGTGCGACAGAAAAAACTTTGATACGCTCTTGTGGGCCTTTGTCACAGTGTTTCAGGTATTCAATATTTTAAATTAAAGTACCTAACAGACAACCCAAAAATCAAACTGAACTTGCTACATATTACTTAACGCTTTTACCTGTGAGCCCGTCAGCAATCAACACTCATGTACAAATTGACAATCCTTTTAACAGACGATTGTCCCATGGCGGCTAATTGACTAACCACGCGAGTACACAAACGACTTTTCACTTTGCTGCAAGAGGTACATAAGGTGATGAAAATATTATAACAATTAATTGGGCTCATATCTTAAAATACCTTGCAGCATTGTGCGTTGTCAAACAGGCGTTCAGTCGCGTAACAGCTACCCTAGAACCCGAGTAGTAAACAAATCTAGAATCATCTGTAACAAACTGCTCCAAACTCATCTAGTTTAAAGTTCACCGTATGTTGTGCCGTAAAATACTCCCATCAGAAGTTGATAAAAGCACATTGTTTAGTAAGTGAGCTTGGTTGAATTGTAGGATAGCTTGCGAACGAGAAAAGCTGATTCGCGGATAAGTTCCCCTTCGTCAATCCTTCTAATCCCACTACTACAGCTATACTCGGTTTAACAATTCACTCTTTGCATGCTGCTTCTAGAATCTGTTTGAAAATTTAAAACGAATCAAATGAAGTGTTCATTTTTGAGAAAAATGTACTCTTTGTACAACCGATAAAGTTCATTTCATTTTTTTCGTAAAAGTTCTGTATTACTTTTTCATTTTTTTAACACATCTATACTTATATTTCTGTATCTCCTTTTCCTATATTACGATATACAATGTTTGACGGTTGTTGCCCGTTTTCTTCACTCTGTTTTTCTTACTTCTTTTGAATTAAGCATATATTTATCTCTTAATATTATTTGATGGGAATGATTTTATAATAAATGAATTCTGGTACGAACTGAATGGAGACTTTAAATTCCTATTTTGCACTTTTCTTTTGCCTACTTTTTCTTTCCGAATTAATTCCTACATTGCACTATTTTAAGATAATGAGATGATAAAATATGAATGCATTTAATAATATTACCATTGGGGAATATGCACTAAATAACATCATCTTTAAATAAACATATATAATTTACATTATTAACAAATCCGTTGGTAGCGTACCAATGGCGATAACACTGCTTAACTAATATGGCTTTTAAATGTTAGATAAAGAAAAATGCAACTTAACAAAAAATAAAGAATCGACTAGTTTTACGGTGTTTGACATTCCTTGCACTTTCACTTCGTGAATGCTTTAGATTTGGAATATATAGGTATTTTAAATTTATTTTAATTTAAAACACTTTCCAAATAAATCAAAACACATATTTTTATTATAACGTATTTCATTGTTGATCGCCTGTAACATTAGTCATATCTTGAGAAGAGTAACTTAAGTAGAATGCAGTGTTAACGTCGAGTACGTAACAATCATCGTCTGATATATTCGGTCGCGGCGTATGCGCATAGCATTTTGTTTTTCTTTCATTTTTTCATCGGACCTGCGCGTCGTGCAGTATTCTTGGCATGTATCTATTCGGTGGTAAGTTTTGCAAGTACATCGAAGACAATGGCACCGAGCGTGATTGCACTTGCCCCGAGATTGTATCGCATCATCCCAAGTGTGAGTGCGACAGAAAACATTTTAATAACATCCTCTGGGCGACAGTCACCGTATTCCAGGTAAGATACAAGATAGAAGTGTTAAAGAAGGTACAAAAAGTCGGTTAATTTGCGATCCTTTCGATTGTGCTTTTAGTAAGTTTCTAAATAAGTGTTTCTCGTAATAGTAAAAAGCTTAAAAATTATGTACATTTAAAACCTTGTGAAAATTTTAGGTATGTATATATTATGCATAACTGACGAGAATCATTACTTGTTTGTAGATTTTGTATCATTTGTGGCATTCAAATGAGCGCTCTGTAGTTTGTGCATCTTGATAAGTTGATTAGTAATTAGCTCTAGAAAAACGCTGGACCCTTTTGCTTGTGTACTCCAAATCGCCGTCTGTGTTCCTTTTCATTAGTATTTACTTATAACATATCTACACAACACCTACTAACACTAACATGGCTGTATTCACAAAATTGATTTTATTTTATTTTGACAAAAAAACTATAATTTGTACGAACACTCAGGCACAACTTACAAATACGAAGATTTTTAAGAGCACACCCTGCTTATTTTGATAAATAAAATAAATCGAAATTTATGTCGTGGTAGTTTATCAATAGCGTAGAATGAAATATTCATTTCTGTGATAATTTCTCAGGTTTTAACACAAGAAGATTGGAATGTAGTATTATTCAACGGAATGGAAAAAACAAGTCACTGGGCAGCGCTATATTTTGTAGCATTAATGACGTTTGGCAATTACGTTCTATTTAACCTACTTGTAGCCATTTTAGTGGAAGGTTTTAGTTCCGAAGTAAGTAAAAGTTGAGAAAAGACATAGTTTTCACATCAGGACACGAAATTGGATTAGTTACATATTTTTATTTTCAATACTGATTAAGTAAACGGTTTAAGGAAACACTGATAGGTATCTTAAATACGAGTACATCATTTAGTAAACTTGTTGAATTCTTTTTATAGCTTAACCTAGAAATACAATTATTAAAAGTTACGAACACAATAATAAAATTAATTAAAACAAGATAATAGAAATCATAACAAGATATAACCCCATTCAGCTCTTCATTAATTGAAATATATTTAAATCTATTACTGGTTAAATCTATATTAAATAATTGTAAAACTTTTAGCGCAACGAAAGAAGGGAGCGGGAACAACGAGAGTTAGCGAAGTCAAAATTGTCTAGCGAATGTTTTTCAGAACACAATGAAATACAATACGATGAATCTAATTCAGGGTCCCATTCTAGCGACAGTTTTTCCCAGGTGAAAACGTAGTGACAGAAACTTTAGTTTTATTTTTTGCCAGACAAATACATTGTTTTACTTAATTAGTTTTAAAAAACTCAATGTTAACTTAGTCTATTTTGATCTTTATCTTGTTTTCTTAATCCTGTTTTAAACAGAATGAAATAAAAAACTTTTGGCGTTCTGCTGATGATCTAAGAAAAACAAAAGATGACATAAATGGTCACAAAGAGAAAGCAATAAAGTCAAGACGTAAAACAAAGTCTTCAGCTCATCACCCTACATTATGCAAGGATTGTGCACAATCGAACAAATGTAACTTACAGAAGGTAATCCATCATTCATGGTTATAATGGCTTTGTATTCCAACCAACTCTAACATAATGTTTAAGACTTTACATGTTATGTAATTTTTATCTACTTTATGCTGACCTAATTTCAATAAATTTGTAGATTTGATTTTTGGAAGATACTATTAGATATGTTAAAATTAAAATTAAAAGTTAAATTAATATAATGCATTTCCGCAAAGTAACGCCTGATTATTTCAATAGTTTCTATTGTTAAAAATTCCAATGTGTGTAGTCCCACTACTACAGTCCTTGATTTAAAGAAATCGTTTTGTAGTAAAAATGATTTTTAACTATAGGCTCATATTGATAAAATTAATAGGCACGTATTATTCACATAAGGTTAAGATTTTTGTATATTTGATATCTGCCTGACTCGTGTTTACCAAATATCTGGTTATAAATGCGAATTCAATATTTGTCTACTATAAAAATTACTTTTTTATATTTTCGTCTTAACTAACTTGACACAACACTGAATATAAAACTTTCCAAAAAGAAAAGTGGAAAAAATTATATATTGATATGTTTTGGTTATATTTTATTTTTATTTTAGGAATCTAAAATGTTAGCTAACAATACGGCTACTACAGAAAATACTACAGTAGTACCGATGATAACGCATACAGCAGCTACACCTCAAGATTCGCCATCGACTACCTTGGAACCTGGCGCATCTTTCAGAGACTTTAATATATCACTGAGTCTTGAAAAGTCTTCAATGCTATCTAGTTTAGATTCAATTGATCGGATTTCAGTAAGTTTATTTTTAAATCCAGTCTCAATATCAACTTAGCAGATATAAAATATTTAAATATAAAATAGTGATTTCGAGTAAAATTTATATTTTGTTGAAAATGAAATGTACATGTACGTTTATTTGTCTGTAAAATGTATACGAAATACCAAAATTCTTTTGTGTAATTATAATTATGTATAATTTTTGTTCAGTTTTAATTTTTCTATATTGCGACGACTACTTTAAACACTCACCACTCCATGGATTGTCTAGTAGAGAATACCTATAGGCATCAAGTTCGTCCTTTGTATTCTTTTGTAATAAGGAATGCAATAGAGAATAATTAAACCGTTACCGTTACCGTTACAGCCTGTTAAAGTCCGCTGTTGAACGTAGGCTTTCCCATAGATTGCCTCTTAGGGGGGATGTTTGCCATAGTTGCCATGCTTGGCAAGCGGGTTGGCAACCGCAGTTTTTTATTTTTAGTCGTTATTAGGAATACGCTGCTGCCCATCTCCTAATTTGTTTCCCTTTGTCGCCTCTTACAACACCCACGGGATGATATGGGGTAGTGGATATTCTTACACCGCCACTACACGGTATAATTAATAAACAAAATAATAATTAAACACTTAAATAAAATGTGTTAGAACATAGCCATGGAGCCCAACCATTTCTAATAAACGTTTTTAGATAATGTGTTATTTTTTATTTCAGTGCACAAGTATTCCAGGTTTACTAAAGCCACCAAACAGTTATACGTTAACCTTGCATTCTGCTGCCGCTCAATTAGGCGCTGAGAAAGCTCGCTTACCTCCAATGACCCTAGCACCACCTCCTTTAACGTTGGCTCCACCTCCAACAAAGGCGTCATCTCCAGCTTCTGCTTCACCGACTACACCAAGATCAATGCCTTCTCCCATGCTCCCTGAAAAAAATCTTCAGGTTACAATTGCGAAGGAAGACAATTGTCTCAACATCAACGACAAATCAAGTCTGCTGAGCTCACAGAGGTAAAAAACTATTATAATGGTATACATTTATTAATAGGAAATTGGTATTTTAATTCTAAAAATACAAAACATGTTATTACAGAAGTCTTGCAATAACTAGTCCATCCGTTAATGGGGAAGATAAATGTAAGGTGCAAAGAGGATGCAGTTGGCGACTATCACGACCCAGTCTCCGACGCAAAAAGCAAAGGACAGGATCTGATTCTGACGCTGTGATACTCAATAATGGTCGTGATCATGGGTCTTGTAATGGTAAGACAGAACACATACTTAGAATTACATTTTTCTTTTACTAGTCTGCGTAACAATATAATATTAATAATAAAACGCAAAAAGTGTTAACTTAAAAAATTGTGAGCTTGGTCAGTTTTTCTATGGTAAGGAATTCATAAATTTCTTCTTCGTTCATTTTTCAGTAGCCACTAAATTTCAACATCTGAGCGTGAGTCTTTTTTAATAACATTTTAAAAATTTACAATGATCTCAACGTATGACTGGCAAATTGACGAGCACTTTTGACTCTGCACCTCATCACTGCTGACATATACGAGATTTGTGTAATGAAATTGATTTGCTCTTTCTTATAGTCGACTCTTACGATACCACGTTTTACGTGGTACAGCTACGCAGCTATCTTATGGTTGCAGCCCGAATGGGTCGGCTCGAACGGAGAAAGACCACGCTCTCACATAATAATTGCGTAAAATAGCTGCTGTGTTTTGTATGGTGCATGTCGAGAGTCGGAAACCTTTTTTCCGGTAACCACGTATTCTATCTTATCGTATAACAACATCTCATTTTGATTTTAATCCACGATAGATGTAGGTTTTGTAGGCTTTTTTCCCTTTTTCTGATCTTACTACTGCTATAAAAAACAAAAGGGTGAAATGGTGTTTGCTACAAGGAATTTTCATACAATTTTATTATTTTGTGGCTGCATAAAAACCACGTATAATTTCTGTGGATATATATTTTTTTAAGTTTTAGCTTCCAAGTAGTTTTTATTTGTATACTAGCGATACGCCCTAGCTTCGCATGAGTGATTTCTGGATCTCGACAACAGCGCCACCTACCAGGTCTAAATGTAAATCTTAACTATCTAGGGAACCATTCAAACACACACAAAAAATTAGAAAACAAGAGACTTAACGGACAGCAATTGATTTTTATATATAGAGATTTAACTATTAACATTAATCTATCGGTAAGAAAATGTTGTCTCTTTACGAAGAAATTTAACTGGAAAACAATGCAATCGACACTCAGTTGTAAAATATTACTAATTGTAAATATTGTGTTTAACAGGTTCAAGTGTACGCAAAAACGAACTTCTTCTGTCATCCTCAATGGTAATCAAGAACGATACTCAATCAGAGTTGCCTAATAATCGTACAAAATCTCAATTGCCAGCTCCAAGAGTACTTGCTCAACCAGTTAGAAGAGTATCAGCTCATGCAACACCTTTACTTCCAGATGTAAGTCTTTCGTAAACAAAAATTTTGATTGATGTGACCCGATGCATATAAAGTAGTTTTACCACACTGAATTCACAAATAAATAAAATTAAAAAACAAACGCAATTTAATTATCGTTTTGTTTCAAAAATAATCGTGAATATTTAGTAATTATAGGAGTAGAATATACCACCTTTTTTCTTCAAGTGCCAGCCTCACCTTCACCTTGCTGGTTGAAGAAGGAGACTCTAGCACCGACCGATGGTGTAAAAGTCATTGAAAAACACCAAACTTAAATCCCACAGACTGGTGATTAGTATTACCAGAGCTATGATGATATTGGCTTCGTACTCGTCGCCTGTATGAGCATATCTCCAAGTAAACTCACTAACTGGCACATTGCTACTAAGGCATGAGCCTATCACCTGTTTATGTAAAGATGTTTTTTAAGGAGCAAACGAGCGTGCGGCTCACCTAAAGGTGCGTTGCCGGGCTTTTAAAAGCAGTAGGCTCTTCTATATCCCAAAGTCGTATCGATGCCGAAAAAGCGCTGGTGGTAGCTCATTCCACAGAAAAGTCGTACAAGGAAGAAAATTTCCGGTAGATCGCAATTTTGTCGCAATGTGCGATGGTGAAATTTGGTGGTTGAAATTAGTCCGAACAATTCCTCTGTGCACTGTCCATGGTAGATTCCATATGCAAAGGACTGCAACATCTCATCGTAACATCAGAGAGTAAAGCCGATTACAAGGAACTCAGTCGTCTACAATTCACGATTAGGCCGTTTGATGCCTTGGGTTTTTATCTTATTTATCGATTTTAATATATCATAGATAATACTACAAAAATATTATGTTATTATTATTAAGATTAATAATTATTTAAATTAGAAATTGAAAAATAATTATACCTACATTATTATAGAAAATTAGTATCTTTAACTTAATGTTGTTATAATATGTTACTATATGTAACTACTTATAGAGACGATGATATTATGTATTTATTTATTAATATCATACTGCCTCGTTTGTCTAGTGGTCGAAAACGCTTCTGCTGATCATGAAGTCCCAGGTTTGAATCCCGGGTCGGGACAAAAAATCTGTTATTGAGTTTTTCAACAAGAAATTCTTAGTAGCAGCTCAGAGTCAGGAAGTTGGCGGTGTTTCACCCCCGTGCCTCGGAAAGCACGTAAAGTCGTTGGTCCTGCGCCTGATCTCTGTGCGGTCGTGACGGGTTACCGTCCCATCAGACTATGAAATTGAGAAAATAGAGAGTGCACCTGTGCTTGCGCATAAACTCGGACACTATAATCCTATTCTGCGAAGATGGCTGCTCTCAGTTGAGATTGTCCGCCGTGACCGAAATTCAGTCTGAAGGACATTCATTAATTTTAATTTCATCTGAAATAGGTCTCATGGAAAGCACCCGAAGCCGGATTTTCATCTGAATCAACTATAAGACTAGAGACAGTGAAGCCCCCACCTCATAGACTTTCTCTCACTAATGACTGTTTAACAGGTAAGAAGAATTGATTTCAAATTGACAGAGAAACTACACAACAGTGAAATTAACAAATAAATTATTTTAATATATTATTATATTTATAGTATTATAATAAATATATTTATACCTATAAATAAAATTGAAGAGTCTGGATTATTGGCATGCTATTAAGACGAATAACCATTTTTAAAATTTTTGTTTGTCTATCTGTCTGTCCAGGTTAATCTTCAGAATGGCTAAACAGGTTACGATAGAACTTCACGAACAAATTGAGAGCAATGCCAGGAGTAATCTAAGCTATATTTTATTCAGAAAACATGCAATTTTTTTTTGAAATCGAAATACCAATAAAAATTAAACGTTTTAATAATTATCTTATATGCTATCTAATATATATAAATTAATGTTTGTTTGTTCGTATTTTATGCGCTGCTATACCGTTCGTCAGGTTACGGTAAAACTTTGTCAAATTATTGCTTGCACTTGCGCGAAGGTTTTATCTATTAAGGAATTAATTGTACTATGCCTTTAATAGTACAATTAATTTACAGCAGGTGGCGCGCGTATCATACCGACAAATTTATTTGAAAGTTATATATCTATCAACTTCAACGAATGTATTATATCATTCCTAATTAAACAATATAACCATTCCAAATTTAAAACGATATTTCCACAATTATTTCTTCTGCGGCTGCAACGCGACGGGTACCAGCTAGTATGAGATAAGAAAAAAGGTTCAAAGAAAACTTTTTTCTTTGTAATTTTAAACAAAAAGGTCCTAACAGTTTATCTCTATCTCTTAAAGTTTTGATGAAAATCGAAATTTACTTCAACACCATTTTACAACAAAACTGATGAAATGAGTGTTCAAGACCTGTTTCACTTGACATAAATAGATATTCAACTTTGTTCTAAATATTTTCCCATATCTCACATAGCTTTAGAGATAAAATCAAAAAAACTGAGTTCAAAGTGGTTTTCTAGTTACCCAAAGACCATTATTATAGATCTGCAATCTGCAAGTGTCATACGCGGACGAAGTCGCGGGTGAAAGCTAGTTATATAATAAACTTGATGAATTTATGTATTTGTAATAAGGCGCTGATTTTCTATTTTGTTTAGAATTCTGTGAGAAGATATTGTATATAAATTAATGGAATACTCAAACTATAAATTATTTCGTATTTTATTCAAAAAAATTCAGTAAAGATTATTTAAAAAAAAATATTATGAGATCATTTTTTTTTTATTTGTGAAACTACACTAGAATTTCTTCCTGTATAGTATATAGTAGTTTACATACTTATACAAGGATAAAGGTACAATTCCGTAGCCGACTGCAGGCAGCAGCAGCAGGCGATGTGTCGCCGCGACATGTTGCTGCGACATGTCGTGGCGTCATGTCGCTGCAGTCATGATTCCGAACCCGACTGCAGACGGCAGCAGCCTGTGTTTCAGTCTGTTCCGACTGTTCTGTGGGTTCTCTGTTTATGTAAACAAAATAGGTACTTACCGCTTTTATTTAACTCCTTTCCTATATTTTTCTAAATATTATCTTTTATCACACTGTTTAAATAATTATTGTGGGATACATCGTACAGTGCGGGATATTTGGCCACCTGGTTTATCAGTTTCTCTTCATCGGAATCGGTGAAACTTATTTTTTGAGAAAAATTCAAAGTGTTGTCGCTCGGGCGTTGGCGGCACTACTGATCTGCGGTTGGGCTACAGTGTCGTCTGCCGCTCGGCCCATAGCGGCAAACGACGTGTCGCTAGCTACGGAAGGTATTTCATAGAACTACATAGAAACCAGTAGTGTCGCGACGACACGTCGCCTGCTGCTGCTGTCTGCAGTCGGCTACGGAATTGTATCAACATCCAAACCCGGAACAATTATTTTTTTTTAAATACTTGTTCCGTGTGGGACTCGCGTCCCACAGCGCCGCAACTCCTTGTTAAGCCACTGCGCCACGGAGACGCAAATTCTCAATGCAAATAGAACAATAACTGTTATAAATGCAGAAACCTTTTAAATACTATCTTGTTATTTTTTATAGTAACTACAATTGCAGAAGTGAAAGCAAGTAACTTAACGTCACCATCTAGCCAACTATCGCAAATACCAACAAGACCTCCTCGGAATGAAACAGCTTCTTTATCAACTAGACCCAACAATCAATCACTCTCACTTACTAAACAGATCAATGAAGAGGTAATTGACTATTGTAATTGTTAACATAATATTTATTTGAAACTAAGTTTTATGTTAAAAGAAGAAATTCCCAAAATTGCATTAAATACGAAAATAAATTACCTGCATTTTCATCGGCATTACGGAATCTATCTTATTTTTTCGTCCGGCAAACGACGGATTCAACTCGACTGGGCAGAATTCGGGAGATAACGACATATAATTTCGTCACGTATACCTTAAAACTTGAAAACAAGAGTGTACAACTAGTGCGTGTTACCAGTGATGGCATATGGATCTCAGCATGGTTTTTCACTGCTGGCCGCATGAGGAAGCGCAACGTCGCCCAGCGAGCTATGGAGAGGGCTGCGGTTAGAGTTTCTCTGCATGATAAACTTCGAAATAAGGATATCCGCAGTAGAACTAGAGTACCGATATAATCCAACGGATCGAGTAGCAGTAAGAAATGACAATAGGACGCCAAATAAGAACCGGTGGGGAAGAAATATTCTCGCGTGGCTCTGGACCGTGCTCTTGTAGCATTCCTTGAGAGAAGAGGTTTATGTCCAACAGTGGACTTGTGAAGGGCTGTAATGGTGATGATTTTGTTCGTTGCACGGAAGAATCAACAAGATGCAACGGAAAGCAGCGCCAAAGATGTCAGACATTCAGTACTGGTACTGCGGTTACCAATTCACCTGCCAAGCGTGGCGATATAGGCATAGCCTCCTGGCAGCGGCAGAGGTATACGTCTAACAGTGGCCTATTACGAGATGATGAAGAATGGAGAAAAAATAGATAAGAAGAAATATTAATTATTCGCATTTGTAACCGGAGATCCTTTTTACCGGTTATGAGGCATTCCATCTTAGTCCTCATGGCTGACAACGCATCTGCATTTTGATGCGCAAACGAGGATAGATGTAGATCTCTATGGGCCACAGCAACCACTTACTATCAGGTGGACTGTGACTCGCTATAAAAAAAAACAATAAATTGATCCTTAAAATTGGAAGGTACGGGAATAATATTATAGATATTTATTTAAACAGTTATTCCATTTATCAGCAAAATGCTACCAAAAAGATTTTGTTTAGTTTTTTAAACATTACAAAGAATACATTTTCCTAGCTCAATTGAATTGAAATATAAATAAAGTTTTTTTTTTAGGTCGCCATTAATAACAATGTTTGCATATTTTCATTTCGATTTAATAGACATCAATACCGATTCAAAGATCTTTTTCGGTTTATGGAGCCTACTGGATGTCTCAAGGAAAAAGAGGATTATTCACTATACATATTTGCTCCCGATAACAAGTAAGTTTTATCGTTACCTTTATAATATGATTTTTTTTAATGTATTTAATATGACACGGCTAAAATCCGAAGTGCAGATCTTAGCTCAGTCGGCTACACCTATTTGCAGCCGATTGTGGTTGATTAAATTTATGTGTATTTGGATATTTCACGGTACGGATAATACTACAAGAAAAAATAAACCCAGGCTCATTATGGGACGTATGTAGGTTGTTACTAAAAATAGTAAAGAACTAGTGCACTATTTTACTATCAGTAATCGCGAGGGTGAACATTGGAAGCGATCACCGAATGATGAGAGGCACACTAAAACTTAACGTTAAACTGTTGGGGTTACGTCTGATTCTAATCATTTCGTTCAGCTCGAATTACAAAATTTATTTCCGTGATTAGAAGATTGCTAAACAGTAGAGGATATAAACGACAAGCTCGTAAAAAATCTGTTTATGTGGTTAAGGCTAAATTTTACAAAACCTGCCGCAGAAGAACCCAAAAATTCTTCGATTACACTTAAAATCTCAAGGCTGTTAGATGGGAAATGAAATCGCATTGTCTTTAACAGATATGACAGCGTACTCCAAACCCTTTGGCAGAGATTTTGTCTGCCGAAAAGATCCACCTATCTAAGTTGAAGGCCGACTGTGGCAACATCATTTCCGTGTGTGAGTTAAAGAGATTCTAAGTACTGCTGGACACATCGATACACAGTTTTTGGTTGTTGGATTCACACGCATGTGCATGGATGTCGGAGCGAGATTAGAATGGCTCTCCAGCATCTTAAAAGTAAAAAAGGGAGCGTGTGATTACTTAAAGTCGGTACTCGAAGTCCTTTAGAAGCTGTTCAATTCCATCCTTTATGGTAGCGCTTCTCTGGATGCGTGAAACAGAAGTACGGTGGTTGTACTCTTCAAGAACGGCGATAACGCTCCGTTGAAGAACCACAGAACGATTTCCTTTTAGAGCCGCATTTACGTGCTGTTTTCAAGAATCAATACGAAACGTCTCGCACAGAGACTGTCAGACCCGCACTAAATGGAATGACTATCTGGTAAGACATGCACAAGGCCGAGGAAGCAGGTGACTCAGGACCGTGTTCTATAATGTTCCTTTGGGGAGACCAATACTTAGCAGTGGATTTGTGATGAGCCGTAAAGATGATGATTCTTAGTTTCATCACATTGTAAGAGTGGGTACTTTCTAAAGAACAAGTTTCTTATAAAACTGGATCACATCCATCCATCACGCAAACAATTACTCTTAGAATTAATATGAAACCAAGGGCTTTTAAGTGCTACCATAACTGCGAGTGGAAAATAATAAGTAATTGAGGAGAAACCGATTTACTTATAATAGCTACTTGAATAGGATAAAGAAAGTGATTGATTGGTATTTTTTCAGAATCAGAAGATTGTGCACATGGATGGTAACAAGAAGCTGGTTTGATAATATTGTGCTACTGTTCATTGCACTTAATTGTATTACGCTTGCAATGGAACGACCAAACATACCACCTGATTCAAAAGAGAGAGCTTTTCTCTCGAGTGCTAACTACGTCTTTACTGGTGTTTTCGCTGTTGAAATGCTCGTAAAGGTATCTAAACATCAATTTTTTATAATGTTATAAGAAAATGTAACCACAACATTTTATAAACCACTTACTATTGTTATGTTTGTAGGTCGTGGCATCTGGAATGTTCTATGGGCCCGAAGCGTACTTTACTTCCGGATGGAATATCATGGACGGCTCTCTTGTTATTATATCTATAATTGATTTATTGATGTCGTTAGTGTCTGAATCTAGTCCTCGAATTTTCGGCATCCTCAGGGTAAAGTTTAATAATAATTTCATATTAATGAATGTGAAACTAATCCCGTATTTCATTCACTCAAGCAAAATATTTTTAGGTGTTCCGTTTGTTAAGATCATTGAGACCACTAAGAGTAATAAATAGAGCACCAGGACTAAAATTGGTCGTTCAAACGCTGCTATCTTCATTGAGACCTATTGGAAATATCGTTCTCATTTGCTGTACATTTTTCATCATATTTGGAATATTGGGAGTACAGGTAAATAAAAAATATTAAACAATTAATTGCTAAAAGATGTTTCCTTATTAATTATTATTTAAGGGTATTCATGTCAATTCTAATTACAGCCTATCACTGTCCACTGCAGAACATAGGCCTCCCCATAGAACGTTACAATTATGATTGTGTGATCATATTATGGTTAAAAATATGGAAATAAATGTGTGAATTAAATGTAAATATTGCAAAAAGTTATTCATAAATTATTTAAATACGAATGAGTGTATTATTAAGTTAATCATTAAGTTTATTATATCAGTAACATTTTAAAACATCAGTAAATGTAATACAACCGAATTTCACTGATATTTACATAAAATATTAATAGCCACGTGACTCAGCTAGAACTAAAAGTTCTCATATTATCTTTTAATCATATGACACTGAACTAAATGGAAATAATTTTCAGTTGTTTAAGGGAGCTTTTTATTATTGCGAAGGAGCTAATATCAAAAATGTTAAAAATAAGACAGATTGCTTGGCTATTGAAGGAAATGTATGGGTAAATCGAAAGTACAATTTCGATGATTTGGGAAAAGCTTTAATGTCACTTTTCGTATTGAGCTCAAGAGATGGCTGGGTTAATATAATGTACACCGGACTAGACGCTGTTGGAGTTGATCAACAGGTATATTCTTTCGTTTGCATTTGATACAAATATTGATTTATTATTTACATTAAATTGTTATCTTTGCAGCCTATAGTAAATTATTCAGAGTGGCGCTTACTTTACTTCATAGCATTTATACTTCTCGTGGGCTTCTTTGTACTGAACATGTTCGTGGGCGTAGTAGTTGAAAATTTCCACAGATGTCGCGAAGAGCAAGAAAAAAGAAAGAGTTAGAAGGGCGGCTAAACGGGCACTACAAATGGAGAAAAAACGACGTAGTAATTATCTTTTCTTTTGTTATGTACTTCGTTTTATATTTACATAAAATCATGGATTTCTAATTTCAACATTATCTTTCAGAAATGCATCAGAGACCTTATTATTCGGATTATGGTCAAAATCGACTCTTTGTTCATAACGTTGTAACATCAAAATATTTCGATTTAGCAATTGCAGGTGTTATTGGGCTAAATGTAGTTACAATGGCCATTGAATATTACAGAATGCCCCCGGCTTTGGAATATGCACTAAAAATTTTCAATTACTTTTTTACTGCCGTTTTTATCCTTGAGGCGGCAATGAAGCTAGTTGCACTGGGAATAAAAATTTATCTTAAAGACAAATGGAATCAACTTGATGTTATAATAGTAATTCTTTCCATCGTTGGAATAGTCTTAGAAGAACTCGAAACGAACATTATACCAATAAATCCTACTATAATGAGGGTTATGCGAGTATTACGAATTGCAAGAGTATTAAAATTGCTGAAAATGGCGAAAGGTATTAGAGCGTTATTGGATACAGTTATGCAGGCTTTACCGCAAGTTGGAAACTTGGGGCTTCTTTTTTTTCTGTTATTTTTCATATTTGCCGCATTGGGTGTTGAACTATTTGGGCGTCTAGAATGTTCTGATGACATCCCATGTCAAGGTGAGAATTCATCAATTTTTTAAATGGAAGTATTTGTTTATACAACTATTTAAATAATAAAAATAAACTGAGTAAAATTTGTTTTCAGGGCTTGGAGAACATGCCCATTTTGCCAACTTTGGAATGGCGTTTTTAACGCTCTTTAGGGTGGCAACTGGGGATAACTGGAATGGTATTATGAAAGACACACTCAGAGAGGATTGTGATAGTTCTGTAGATTGTGTACGCAATTGTTGTGTTTCAACTATTATAGCCCCAATTTTTTTTGTTGTGTTTGTTCTAATGGCTCAATTCGTACTCGTGAACGTGGTCGTTGCGGTAAGTATATTTATCTGTACTACATTTTCATAGTTATATATTTTCTCAGTTAAACTCAATTGTCTAATGTATGAGGCAGGATAACATACAGAAAATAATGAGACGCTCTCTTGTTCAGTATTTTACAAAACCTAAAAAGTGCACCAATAATGCGTGTTTCCAGTTATTAGCAGAGGGTGCTTAAACTCCCTCAGCGAGCTATGCTCGGAGTTTTCTGTGTGATAGAATCTGCGACGGTAATATCCGCATTAGAGTCAGAGTAATTGATATAGCCTAAATTTGCAGCCACAGACTATATAGCTTGAAGAACCAATCAACTACGTGAAATTTTAAAAATGACACCCCATACCGGCAAGTGCAGAGCAGTATACTACTCTGTGTTAACTAGACACAAAGCATATCAAGCAGGCAGTCAATTGATTGAGGTAGTTTAGGACCGTGCATTGTTGCAAGGCTTTGAGGGAGGCTTATGTTTAGCAGTGTGCGTGGGATGGGCTGATATATATATTGGATGTAATATTTTTATTTTCCTACTGAAGTAGATGATTTGAATATAAACTATAATAATTGATGATTTATTTTTAGTTTTCAAAACCTGACTTATTTTAGTACCCCTCCTCCTTTAAAATCAATTGTAATAATCAGAAAATAAATTACTTAAACATTATTTATAGGTGCTTATGAAACACCTTGAAGAATCACATAAACAAATGGAAGATGAAATAGATATGGATGTGGAACTTGAAAGAGAACTTGAGCGGGAAGCTGATGATGAAGAAGATCGAGCCCTGTGTCGGGCATTAGAGCAATGTACCTCTCCGCTAAACCCTTTAAATAAAGTACCATCATTACCTGCGAATTTTACATACAGTGAACCTAAACAACCAGCGACACCATCTCCCGTACGACGTCGTCGCACGTTGCACTCACATCATGCCTTATTACCATCTCCGTTGCCATTACCACAAAGAAGAGCATCATTGTCTCCTCATGCATTTGGGCGACGTCGCCAAGAGTCTACATCTGATACCCGGGCTGCTTTATATGAAGAGGATGCTCGTTTTATTGATGCTGATGACATCGAAGAATTGGAACCTGGAAGTCCACTTAGAAGAGACTCATTTGCAAATAATAGGCGACAACGAGTAGATAAAAGAAATTCTTTACGTGGTGAGGAAGCAAGATTATTAAGACCTACACCTGTTTTACTCGCTGTTCCTTCAACGCGGCAAAGTGTAAGGCTTACTGGATCAAAAAAGAGACCTTCAGTTGAATCTGCTGCGAGTTACATCAGTCGAGGTTCATTACGGTCCCACTTGACACCAGAACCAGTCGAGCTACCAATAAGCGAAGAAGAAAGTATAAGAATTGTTATTGCAGAACGGCGGAAAATAGACACTGCAAGACCAGATATAAATGATACAGTTGAATTAACAGAATGCGGGTCCTAGTCCAGGCAGGGCCGGCCGCAACAACATCATGAAGTTTACATCTAGATGAAATAAATTATCTAGAAATTCACCCTAATTTCCACCCTATCAATCATCATGTTCCAAATTGACTGAAAAAGGAATAAAGAATTTTGAAACCGGTTGCACAATTGTAAAGACAAAAAATATTAACAATTTATCATTCTATTTAAGGGTATTCCCTTGTTACAACCGGCAAGTGACGGATACAGTGAATGTGCTTAGAAATTTTGAAATGACATGCTTTTGTTTTATCCTTTCATCTGTAGTACTTTTTATTTACTTTAATCAAAAATGCGGCCGGTTCAATAACTTCACAGACTTTAATAATTTTAAGTTAGACTGAAGAGTTATTCAGTATAAGCATTAGGACTAGTCAATATGTTGTGGTGAGACATTTTCTACGAGAACTAAAAACTATTAGGTACTTTTAGTCAATAATTAGTACGGTGCTTGCTGTTAACATGTTATAATAATATAAAGTATTGTACAAAATATTCTCATAAAACCTCAACGAAACAATTCTTCGATTGTGTGATGACTCTAATTTAAAAAAATGTGTGGTAGTCGTATTTATTCAGTCAATTGAAGTTAAATAAAATTTTGAAGTAAACATTTCAAATCATTGAAGTTTAATATTAGACGTTACAAATATTGAAATAGGTCTTGTAATATTCATTAAATCATGATCTGTCTACAGTTTTAAAGTGTTCATTTACAACCTGTCGAGAGTAATTGTGTTCTGTGAACCTCTCAGAGACATAAGTGGACGTGTCAAATGAAGTCATTAAAATAGAGTCCGCCTGAGTTCAGTTTACTAATAGGCGAACACGGGGCGAAATGCGGTTCACCGCAGGGGTAAACCCGCACTTCAATGAGGTCCGTTGATATTTCCGACGGGTTGTATCTTTGTTCAATAGAATTAATTGTATGAAAGGTAATTAATTAACAGGTCATAATTTAAATATTAATCTTTTTAAAAACTAAAGTCAATATTTTTCTGAATATAAATTAAATCCTATTTTCATACTTACATTGTACTGGATTAGATCTTCAACTTGCAATACGAGATTAAATAGATTTTTGAACACAAAAATTCTAATTTGATATCACAAATTATAATTTATAAGAGAAAATTTACAACATTGAACGTTATTCTGTTGTTTAGTGTAATATTTAGACGTGCCAAAATTAAATGTAATTACTAATTATAATGTTTTCTAAAATTATTAACGTTTATATCCATATTGGAATTGACATTTATAAACCTCGTACCTTACACTATTCTGCATTTTATTTTGGTCAATAGAACATTACAAAAATAATTTCTGTAAAATCATATTTCTGTACTTTTATGCACCTCTCACAGTTCTAGATATGGAGATGAAACGTAATTAGTTAGGGAAGTCAGCAATAAATTTTATACTTCGACTGTGCCTTTCCTATTTCTAATGTATTGTCAATAGACTTTGAATTTAATGTATACTACATTAGGACATGAAGGGTAGGTGTTTGTTAAAATCTCACATATAAGTAGCCTATCTTAGGGATACCCATTATCAAAAGTGAAAATTCAAAAAAAACAAATAAGCTTCCACTTTGTTTTTTCTTAATTTTATTAGCACTTATGCGTTCTAAGAATATTCGTGTTTTTATAATATGTATTAAGTCTTCCATTGGTATTTAATTTCTTAATAATTTGAATTCTCTAATACTAGAGAAAACACCGCGTGGAGCAGCGTAAGACAATCCATTGCACCATCTTGTTCCGTGGGTTTCGTAAGAGTAAACTGAAAATAATGCCAATACCTTATGGCTTCCGACCCATGGCGGAACAAACAATTTCATTGTACGCCAAAATAGGGGGCAGCATACAAGGTACAAGTATGTTGTAGTAAATCCCCTCCCCTTTCCCCTACTTCCCTCTATGGGAAAGGCCAATGAAAGGACTAATGAAGTATGTTTATGGAATAATGAAAAAAACAATTAGGTATATCAATAGTATTACTTAACTTCATTCTGAAAAATTGTGTAAATGAATTGAGTAATGGGAATTTAGTAAATATAAGAATAGTATTTTCGTGATAATTGCAAATTTCGTGATAAAGTTAAATAATTGTTTTTCGGTACTGACTTGTAAAATGTATGAACAATGTTCATTAGTTGAATGCATCTGTTATATTTAGCGGGTAACGTCTCAAGTTACGAAAGTTACGAAGCTGTTAGGTTGAAAATTAAATTTAAATTTGAACTGGTGTTTTATTTTTTAAGACAGAAATTCCTTTTCTACACCATTATTTTTATTATTTAAAGAATACTGAATTTATAATTTAGAATTAATAAATTTTATACGACGTGGTAGAGCCACGCTGCAGGTGTATTATGGTAGTAGCACGAATGGATCGGCTTGACCGGTAGAGGACCACCAGCGTAAAATAGCAACTCCAAGCTTCTGTGATTCGTATGGTGAGTGTAAAGAACTGGTGACCCTTTTCATTGGAAACGGAGCATTCCATCTTAGCCCTCAGGAATGACAATGCATCTACATTTCGATTCTTAATCGAAGATATGTAGATGTACATGTCTATGGACCACAGCATCGACTCACTATCAGATGGACTGTGTCCTCATTTGGTCCACTTATTCTATAAAAAATTAATACGGATATGTTAATGAAAGTTTAGAACTAAATAAAAATAAAATGTATGGTTAAGAGAAAGAGATAAAATGTCATAGGATCTTATAGATAATGCAACGGTTGCCAACCCCCCGAGCGTGCCACTACGGCAAATATCCCCCTTATGAAGCAAATGTGGCGAGGGCTATGTTTATCAGTGGACTTTAATAGACTGTAATAAAAAATTATCCGCGGTAAAGTTCTCAAACAATCACCAAACTTATTTAACATTGTACCCAGCTTTGTTTTACTCAAAACACGAGATTCAACGAATCTCCCATCATTGGCTTGTAGCAGGTGGAGCGAGGTAGGACAGAGCGGAGCTGGCACAGCGTCTCTCTTTGATGAACATTTTATGACACAGGTGGCCTCCTTTTCCGCTAAAGGATACATCTGGATAGGTACCACCATCTTGTCTATTACTGCCGCAAAGCCTATAATGTTCGCTCAAATAAACATCACACGTTTTATTGAGTAGGTGTCACACCCTAATCGACGATACAGCAAATGATTCGTATCGTCCCACGGCCCCTGAAAGTTCGCTGTGTGACATTAGTCAACTCTAGTCTATTGTCACACATGGCATGGCCTATTATATAGGGTAATAGATGCATTACTCTTGTATTTTTTAGAGGCTAAAATATTATATTTAGCTCGGGAACTGAGCGCTCGGCATAAATTTCATAGTAAAAGAACAAACCTAGTTCGATCCCCACCGACGCTAATGCAATTGTTAATTACATTTTTAATTGCTCGTTTATTATATTCTCAGAGGTGAAGGAAGATAATATTTAGATAATATGGACTTCTCCCGTTTTAGAGAAACTTTTTTATAGAACATAAGAAATACAAAGGAACACATAGTCTACCTGATGGTAAGTGAATGCTGTGTGTGGCCCATAGAAACCTACACCAGCATGTATCCTCGATTAAGAATCGAAATGTAGATGCGATGTCACCCCTGAGGACTAATATAGAATGTCTCATTACCATTAAAAACAAAAATTCTCTACACCCACCATACGAAGCACGGCAGCATTAAGCTGCTATTTTTACGCTGTTATTCTGTGAGAGTATAGTCCTTCCCTAGTTAAGCTATCCAAACGTGCTACAACAATAATATAGCTGCATCGTTGCTCTACCACGTTAAAATATCTCCGTATGTACGTAGAGAGGAGCCCAGCAGTTAAGGTACATAACTTTTTTTATTTAATAATATTCTTGTTAAGCTAAATTTTACAACAGAAGTCATAGAAAACTCTTTCAGATGTGTAAATATTATTTTGATAACTCAGCAACTGACTTAACACGACAATAAACTATATATATACCGATTACAGATAATAAAACACATTCACAAAACACAAAACGTCAGAGAATGGCAAAGGCTACCGTATTATGAGGCTATAAATAAAATAAATCGTTTACGACTTTGTGAACTTAAGAAAACACAAGAGCTCTTCCTTTTATTTTGTCTTTCCTGTCATATTTATTATGGCGTCTATCTGGAGCCTTTGCGAGGTCAATTTGACCATAATTCGGAATTCAATTGATTATGTTAAACCTTTTTGCATGCGTGGTATAAAACCTTTTGCATGGGTGGTATATAGCCACGCTCTACTACTCTCTCACTATAGTGCCACGCACAGCAGGGGTGTTGGAACCGTAGTTATTTTTTTTATTATTATGGCGACGCACACTAGATGGCAGCGACTTGGTAAGGCGACGGAAGTCGATGGATGCTGGTGACTCAGGATCGTACTTTGTGCCATTCTTGGGGATCTACGTTCAGCAGTGGACAGTGATAATGATGATGTCGATATTGTCAAACTGGGGATTCTGTGTAATGATGTGTGGATACTGTCCATAGACAACTTCATCTATGATTACATTATGACCTATTTAATTCCACTGCTGAGTTTTTGTGGGAGTTTTTTTAATATATAATAAAAATAACAATAATATATATATATATATATTTTTAAATGGTTTCACGGAAACGACCCTAACGATTTGTATAAAATTTTGTACTTAGTTAATATTTACCCTTATAAGTTTTCCTAGCTAGGTGCTATCCCTGAGAAAATTATTTTAATTTTTTCTAATAGTTTTATAATAAAAGAAACTAAAAACTAAAATTACCAAACAGTTCTACCCTCCGCCATAGTGCCAAAACGCTTTCTGTGTTTGCTCGCTAAATGGCTATACTTAGCCATTGAGAGAGAAAAGAACCAGCACTCTTGTATCCAACAGTGACGACCAGTCGCGGATACAATTCCTTTAGACACATAAATGCGCATGGAAGCCACGAACCGATTACAGCAAACGGCGTAATTATATAGGGTTATTTTTCAAAGAGTAGCCAAGTTTTAAGCTTAAGTTCAAATATATAAATAATGATATCATAAGGCTTCTACTTTTATTTGACATTATCCCAAATTGAATGTGATTTATGGGCAACAACGTTTTTGCCTACCGATCGACCCTTACGAATGTCTGCGTACGCAGTAAAATCAGTTAAAATAATGCATTAACACGCATTTTGAATTTAAAAGATAAAAAGGACAGAATGTTTTTTAATTAATTTTTCTTCGCCATTTGCCTTTATTACTTATTCTGGACATTCTCTGCAAAGGACATTGCTCTGCGCCCATACATTGTTCGCCCTGGAACCAAGACCATCGGAAAATTATGTGATGCATTTTCGATAATTAGTAAATTCCTATGTGATCGTATTTTTATAGCGGACTAGCTGCAGAATAGATATATTTAAAAAAAAGTATCAAATTTTGAGGTTATAATCAAACCACGTACATTATGGTTTTTCATAGCTCCGAGTAATTTTTAAGAAACTGAAAAACAATATCCAAAACATTTAGCTATTTTTAGTTCTTACCTAGATAATTGGATATGTAGTTTTTGTTCTAAAGCCTAAATGTAAGTAAGTGCAACGTATAAATGCATAAAATATAGTCGCGTCTACTATCTAGTGCATTTGCAAGCGTGTGCGTCTGGACGGCACTGTTAAAACGCGTGACTATGAAACCAGCTTTACCAATTGGATAGTAAGTTGTTTTAAACCTAGATTAACTTATTATTTTGAATTACAAATAAAACACAGATTTAATTTCATGTTTATTGTTCATCTTCTAAATACATCACGAGACTCTGAATATGCAGACAAAGTAGAAATGTAATTACAGAAAGAGGTGCAGTCCATTATTGTACACAGTGACGAATCTTTTTTTTATAGAATAAGGGTGACAAACGAGCACTCAGTTCACCTGATGTTAAGTGGTTGCTGTGGCCCATAGACATCTACATCTATCTTCGTTTGCGAATTTAAATGCAGATGCGTTGTCAGCCGTGAGGACTAAGATAGAATGCCTCTTTTCCAGTAAAAAGGGTCTCCGGTTCTCTACACTCACCATACGAAACACAGCAGCATTAAGCTGCTATTTTACGCTGGTATCCTGTGAGAGCGTGGTCCTTCCCAGTCGAGCCGACCCATTCGTGCTACAACTATACTATTATAATATAGCTGCAGCATGGCTCTACCACGTAAGCCTGTTCATCTTCCAAGAACATAGAACCAACAGCAGAGCCACAATTTACATAAAATACATTTTCCATTGCGTATGCGTAAGTCCGTTTATGAGTGCCAGGTTATCGTTTGAGCGGTACACAGTTACGAAAATCACAGCCAGGTAAATCGTTTTCGAAAGCAATCAGAGTCCGTTAAAATACAAGTCGTAATATTCAATAGATGGTCGAAAGTCCCCAAAACACACCGATATAATTACGAAGAACGAGCGACAGCGACGCCAATGTAATTGACAGGTGACAGCTAGAGATGTGTCGTTATATTCGCAACCTGTTACAGCAACAGGTTGCGTTGAAAATAAAAATGTAACCTGTTACCACAAATCGCGCATTAGGTTTTTTCAGTAACGTTCAAGAACTAAACGTTATTGCACAATAGGTTGCGCCAATTGCTAAATGCGTTAACACTGCTACCAATATGTTGTCAATTTTGTTTCTTTTTTATTTATATTATTTCCCGGCGTCGATTAGTGACAAAATTACTTAATTTTCAACCAAAAAGGTTTGTCAATTTAATATTTCAAATGTCAATAAAAATTAAAATGTTGGTACATCATACTGTAAACAATTGTTTATTTAAATTTTATTGCCCAACAATAAATTATATTTTCATTGCTTTAGTTTCATAAGAAATAGTTAGCTACCTAGTAACGACTATATAAAACAATAACTAATAATACTTAAACAACGTGTTAAGATTACGTGGTAATTAGAAACCTGTTAACCTGTTGCAGAAAAACCTATTGCCGCAACAGGTTTCTTAAAATGTAACTGGTTGCATCATTGCGTGCAGCAACGGTAACGCCCATCTCTAGTGACAGCACAGGTGAGAGACTGACAAGTGACAAGTGACCATTTAGTGAAGTCAAAATAGGGATGCTAAATACGATACGATTTATCGATATTTACTATGGCCATACGTTACAAACAGTATAACATCAACTTTTGTCTTGATATGTATTAATACCATAACAAGTATACTTTACTTATAATGACGATACTTCTCTACTTCTTCTATACTTGTAACAATATTAATAATAACATGTAATTTGCAATATTGCTTTTTAAAGAAAACATTTATAATTCATGAAGTAACAATACGTGTTTTTTTATATTCATCATCATTACAGCCCTTCACAAGTCCACTGCTGAACACAGGCCTCCCCAAGGAATGCCACAAAGCACGGTCCTAGCCACCTGCATCCATTGACTTCCTGCATGTCTTACCAGGTCGTCACACCATCCAGTGGGGGACACCTACACTTCGCCTGCCGGTACAGGCTGCCACTCGAGAACCTTTCTACCCCATCGGTTGTCGGTACTTCGAGCTATATGGCCGGCCCATTGCCACTTCAGCATACTAATTCTTTGGCTATGTCGGTTACTCTGGTTCTACTGTGGATATCCTCGTTTTAAGTCTACGAGTATCACGCAGAGAAACGCCGAGCACAGCCCTCTCCATAGCTCGCTGAGCGACTTTGAGCTTCCTTATACGGCAAGCAGTGAAGGACCACGTTTCAGATCCATAGGTCATCACTGGCAACACGCACTGGTTGTACAATCTAGTTTTGAGGTTTTGAGGTGTCTGACGATAAGATGTGTCGTAATCTCCCGAACGCTGCCCAGCAAATGTTGGACTTACCTAGTCGGACTATTTGTCCCAGGTAAACATATTCGTCAACAACTTCGAGCTTAGTGCTCCCAACTACTACCGGCATACCGACCTATCCGTTGGGAGACACTATTGAGTCATGAGCATAGTGCTTAGGTCCTCCAGCGATTCTGCCATAAGGACTATATCGTCGGCAAATCGAAGGTGGTGATGTACTCACTATTGACGTTAATACCGTATCATTTCCAGTCCAGTAGCTTGAAAACGTCTTCCTATGCAGCGGTGAAGAGTTTCGGGGATATTACGTCACCCCTCTTACACCTCTGTATATTAATTGTCGTAAATTCGTAAGTAATCGTTTATTTAGAAGTAAACTACACACTTTTCTAAACGATGATTAGAAAACCCTGAATAATAATGATCATGATGAAATATGTAGTTTTGTTCACTTCAGCATTATTCTAAATACCTATAATTTAAAATCAGTATAACCTCATACTTTAAGGGAACATTAAGAAAGGAAAGGTATTGAATGTTTTATTCAAGCTTCTATTTGCACTTTATTCGAAATAAATTCAAAATGTGATTCAGATTAAAAATATGCAACATTGGGCATCCTAATCAATCCCTAATCGCGAAAATGGCGGTGATTAATGTTATTAGTCGAATATAATACTTTTAATGTTCATTTTGGCATGCAGCTAAGTCCGTGTTATAAAAGTATTTGCAAGTAATATAATAAAATAGACAATTAATTATCGTGTATATCCGGTGCTTTAATTGCACGGGCGATTCTTGACATTGTCCTTTGGCCGGTTATTGCAAAATAACCCTGTATCTTATCTTTCAAAGACTCATTTTTATACAATTTACTCCGTTAAGGTGCCTCTAATGCCGCCTCGGTTCTAAACGAGGTACCTCTGAGACCGCCACAATATCTACGCACTTGTATTATTTGATACTGCTGAATTTGACATAACTACATTGATTTGGCTTTTTAATTATGGCTTCTCAATCTATGCATGCTGCACGTTGTTTTTCGTAGAGTAATGCTAATATAAACATATAAATAATGTCATACATCTACGAGTATATTAGTGTCATTTAGTAGTATATGTATGCTTACTTGTAGTTAAAAAACACATTTTATCTAGCTTCTCAATCCTTATGATTCTAAAAGAAATGTATGTACGTAAATGCTAAAGCTGCCTATCGAATCAAAACACACTATATCCATTGAGTAGAAAAATCGACTAAATATAAATGTAATCAAACATTTTACATAATATTTTTTTCAAGCGATACATTATTTGAAAGTTCCTTAACAATAGCAATAAGGCGCTACCACCTTAGAAACAGCTGGCATGCGTTAATAATTATAACATAACAATAATATTATCACATTAACGCAACGATTATAGTTAATTTACATGAAGTTAATCGTCGTTGAAAAAGGTACAATCAAGTTACCAAAACTTTTAAAAAATCTAAGGTATCAGAAATTAAACTATATGTCCATCCACAGTTGTTCGAATAACCGCTATTATGCCGCACGTAATCGCCGAAGATTGCATCGATCGGATAGCAATATTTCATCTATTCACTTTGCCAAACTCGCCTATGAGATCACTTAGACATTGAAACTAAAAATCGAATAAAATTGGCTTTGTTCGACAAATAAACACTTGAGTACATTTGCTTGAGTAAAACTACGGAATATAATAATTGATTTTAGCATTTTTACATATTTTTATATTATTTAAAGTACAAATAAAATACAGTACACCAATATGAAAACCTTACAATACGCGTGCACGGCTGTCAGCTAAATAAACGTGTTTTGACTATTACGTGACGTGCGATCTGTGTAAACGTAAACATATTTACACATATCGCATGAGCGCACTCTTTTAAAGTTACCGTTCTCGGCGGATCCGACGCACTACTACGGATAGAATAGGACGTGTCTGCGCTAGGCGGACGAAATCAATCATCATGTTGTGCCTCTGCAAACATGCCCGAGGCGCTACAATACCGGGCAACCCTACTAGAATCCTTAACGCATTATACGGTGTATAGATCACCCACAGGATGCATGTATAGAAGGGCTGACAATAAAAAGTACGCTTTAATAAACATGTACTGCGAGCCAACATATTGCATCAGACAACCAGCGACCTACGCCCCCTTCTCTACATCAGCATTGTCCGTCGGGTCTTCGGTGATCCAGTGGTCTAAGTACGTACTTAATTTTTTCCACTCTAGTCAGACTACGCTTTAAAAACCATTAATTCACTTTTCCGTGAGTTGTACTTGAGCCCGTGAGCCTCGGCTTAACTGACATATCCTGATCAGTCTCGTCAATGCACCGATTGATGGACTCAGCACGATCATGTCGTCTGCAAAGCTTATATTATTGATGCATACACCGTCAATATAACATCCGACTTTAGTTCTTTGATCAATTGATTCATATAAAGGTTGAAAAGAACAAGTCAACCCACCCTGCCTAACTCCACACTCCAACAAGTACTCTTTTGAGAGTGCTTTTGCTCATCTCACACAATTTTTCTAATGACTGTACCAATATTTCAATAGAGATATAATCTCTTGGGGCAAACTAGTGTCGTGTTGTAGCTTTCTTCACAGTAAATTTTATATTATATCGTGTCAAATGCTTAAGGTCCAAGTAACAGGCATATACAGGTGTTTTCTTGCTTTATAATACTGTACTGTCTGTTTAAGACACAATATAGCACTTTCGGTTGAGAGTTTAGGCCTAAAGCCAAATTGCCCATCGTTAAGCTTCATGAGCTTACTCAATTGTCTGTCAAGCAGACTGTCCAGAACTTTAACTGTTATGACTGACGGGTTCTGTTTTCAAGCATGTCGCTTAACTCTTGTCTTATCGCGTATTTTTTCGAACGCGAATAGTCGCACAGGATCTACAGAAACCGCAAAATGTCAACATTCAAAATACACCTATGGATATATTTTTAGACATACATAATATAATTTTTAACAAAAGGGATTACAAGAAGTCTAAAAAAGAAATTAAAGATATTTGTTTATTTACTATTTTAGACGTTATATTATTAACAGCCAAACCAAGCTAAGCTTGTTTTGTAGTTCGTTCATTGTATTAAGTTATTCCATTGCAAATTATTCCAAACAATATAAAGCGTGAATTATGGATGTCGCCGCCGGAGGACCCAAAAAAACCAAATTACTTTTAATAAATTTAATTTAAAAGAACTATTATAAAGATATTACAAATAAAAGAACTAATAATAATTAAGTCTACACTTGTTCCATGCTAGAAACGAAGTGAAGTGGCATCGTGGAGTTTCGTATATATAATGCTGTCGGATGACGCCGCGGGCGTCACTGTGAATCCACGGCAGCCACATTTCCCATCAAGTCAGCAGAATTCCGTAAGGTGCTATGTCGGTTGACACCGCGTGCGTCATTGTGAGTCCACGGCGACCGAGTTTCCCATCAAGGCAGCAAAACTGCCTCGTGGAAACAATGTTGAAATGTTATGTGGGAATATGAGTTTGAAGCATAGTTCGCAGTTTTGTAAGGGGGCATGCATATAACACGTGTAAAAATCAGATTACAAACAAAAGCAAAGATAATTCACAACACGATTTTACGTAGGTAGGTACGCGAGTCGTCGTTAAGGCCGCACTCAAAAAAAAACAATTACATGTCGTGGCACTTGAGTGCAAACTGATATTGTCCGTAACGTGCGTCAACCATATTCCTTTGTAGGGAGGAACATCATTTGGATAATTTAAAGTACACAAATATTACGTTCTCATAGAAGTCGGGCTTTGAATGACCCCTCGCGACGGGTTGAGGGTTAAAATAACAGTGAGAATATATTCTATCTTTGAGCTTTGATAGTTATAATATATAAATATATGTAAAATAATAATAATAATATTCCTGTATGTAAAATAATTACCAAATGTATATACCATACGAAACACAGCAGCATTAAACTGCTATTTTACGCTGGTACTGTACGCGAGCGTAGTCCTTTCCCGCTTGAGCTGACCTGTTCATGTTACAACCATAATATAGCTATAGCCTGGCTCTATCACGTATAAAGCTACGCTTTACCACTTAAAATAATTGCACTTAATAATTCCGTTAGTACTAGCGGGGATCTAAGCCTGGTTACTCAAGTATAATATGGAACCTACGGCAAGCTCTTTTATCCTGAGCTACCGCTGTTAATAAATATTTATTAAAAAATGCATAGATACATAAATTAATCAAATAAAAACTATTCATGTTGTTTAAGCGAAAACAATAAATCATCACAATAATATTAATTAACGAAAAATACCTAAATTTTAAATAATTCAAAAAAATTTACAAACAACAAAACACTCCTACATCAGCTACGGCGATGGCCGATATGACGCCATTGAGTGAGTGCGATGCGAAAGTGAGAGAATGAGATAGAAGGTGGCCTTAGTCTATGGCATCCACTGTTGGTTCTTCAAAAATATGTAAAATCTGATATTGGGAATACTATTCCACATTTGGTTACATTCCTCTAATGAAAATTCTCTAATTAAAGTGAATAGCATAGACGGTCCAGGTCGAGACCAAATTTGAAATTGTTATTAAATAATAAGACTGTAAGAATATTAAATAACGAAACGAAAAGATGATACATTTTTATGAACAAAAGTGGAAATGGAAACTGCCAGTGTTTTAATTTACTTGGATATCAAGTTACCCAAATCCGAGCCCAATTTACCTTCAATATCAAATATTGGTATCTGCCTTTATAATCTTCAGCTATTGACTAAATAAATGAACTTAAAACTAATTTATAGCAAAAATTTATTGAAAATTTAACGTACCTACTATAAAATAAAACTTATTTATCGCATATTATGTTCTTCGATGTGTCTTTACTTAAAACAAATAATTACATTAAGTTATATAAAATACATACTGTTTATCTTATATTTGGTTTTACAACTCACAATATATTATAATCAGCCACACATTCATCTGCAAAACGTTATCCCTGGGGTCGATCGCAGATCCACTGACGATTTGTGTCTGTATTAAGCGAATAATAAGGTTCACTTTTCTATTTATTAAGTATTTTACGCACTAATTCTTTGCGGTCTGTTCAAGACTTACCTTCGTTTCTAATGTTACATTACTTAATTCCCTCACCTCTGCGGCTTATTTATCTTAATGTCTAGAGACTTCTCTCCTATCCATTACAATCCTCATTAATCACGTGGGAGCATAGAACAAGCATCTCTATACAGGGATATTTTTCAAAGAGTAGCCAAATCTTAACCTTAAGTTCAAATATATAAATAATGATATACCGTTATTGCAGTTTTTGAAAATACGAGTAAATAAGGCTTCTACGTTTATTTGAAATTATCCCAAATACAATGTGATTTATGGGCAACAACGTTCTGCCTACCGATCGAACCTTACGAATGTCTGCGTGCGCAGTAAAATCAGTTAAAATAATGCATTACCACGAATTTTGAATTTAAAAGATAAAAAGGACAGAATGCTTGAGATTTTTCATGACCATTTGCCTATATTACTTATTCTGAACCTTCTCTGCAAATTTGACCGGTTATTACAAAATAACCCTGTATATAAAAATCAATTGCTGTCCGTTAGTCTCGATAAAACTCAAAAACGGTTCGACTGCTTTTGATAAAAGTTTTTGTGTGTGTTAGAATGGGTCCCTAGATGGTTTAGATTTATATTTGGACTGTTGTCGAGACACAGAAATCACATGTGCGAAGCCGGGCGGGTCGCTAGTTTTTTGATAAAATTTAAGTGACAAACAAATCTGGAGGTAAGTGGTTACAGCATCCCATGGACACCTGCCACCAACATAAAATAAAGAATAGATGTACTCCTCAAATCAGAACACACCAATGCACGCGCAAGCAGCACACAAGCGTTATGGACATCAATTTACCAGCCCACATAGAACTTACAGTTCTTTAGAAGCGTATAATAGTGTAGAAAAGCGGTTGTATCCTTATAAGTCGCGATTCTACTACCGGTTAATGCAGTCGCTTCATAATGATGTGACGGCTCTAATGCCGAACCTACAATATTTTCGTAGCGTAAGCATACCTACTGCGCGAAAATAATTCGAAATGGCGTATCAACCTAAACGCTCCGAAACCGTCGTAGTCCACGAGTTCCTGGCCTTTGTTCAACAAAAATTGGACGTCATGGACCAGGTGTCTCTGGAGCAGATACTGATGACAAGCTTCACCGAGCCTGAGATCATCCAAGCGAAGAAGGTGTTAGGAGATTCAGCCGTGACCCAAATCCGTCTTATCACACGTCACAGAGATGGACGCGGTAATAAAGACCTGCAAGACATCTTCAGGCTGTTCAATGAGACCGACCGTGATGACATCCCAACTTTCGTCGCGCGTGATCTCAACAAGCTGCCTCCCGTGACGTTCGATTACGTAGACGTGACCAGATTGTTGAAAGACATCACCACGTTGAAAGCCGAAGTTACCGACATCCTTTTCAAATTTGAAGAATCGGAACGTAAATACGACACGCGGTAACCGTAATAGTAGTCATGTTTACCGATGATTGCGACTCTGTCACGCGAAACCGTCTGCCAGCGGGTTGATGACCGTGAAACTAGGGCGACCTCGGTCGTCATTGCATCACAACCTCAGCCCTTGACTGAACCCAAGAGTACTCCTCCGCCGAAGGCAACCTCACAACAAGAGAAGACGTTTGCGGATGTTGCCCGAAAATCTTCACAACCGGCACCCTCTTCTGGTCGAAAGCGAAAGAATGGGGAAATAAAATCAGTTCCAGTGGTGACCCGAAACAAGACTGATAAGGACGGGTTTACTCTTGTTGAGAAGAGACGTCGGTCGACACCCGTCTGTAACCAGCGTGGGACTGCCAAAATAAACGCGAGTACAACTCTGCGTGTTGTGGAGCCAACCATACAGCTCTACATCTCCCGTTTGGACAAAAGTACGTCGAGAGAAAACGTCTTGCGTTTCGTGGAAGAACGAAGCCGATGCCGCATTGAAGATCCGATCTCTTTACATTTGCAGCGTCTGGTGTCTAATGGATCAACGAACTTCAAATCCTACGTACTCCAGGTTCCTGCAAAACACAAAGAGACATTCCTCGCTCCCGATTTCTGGCCCTCTGGGGTAGTGTTTCGCCGATACAGGGACGCGCCAAAGAAGAAAGTTCCCTAAATAGTGTTAAGTTATGTCTATATTTTATATATATTTTTAGGTTAAGATATATATTGCTATGGGCAATGTTCTTAATTTTTAAGTCCTTGATGTCTGAAATAAAGTTACTGTATTGTATTGTATAAGAGTGGTTTATGTGTATTATACAGCTTAAGCTGAATAAAGTCTGTATTATGGGATCTAAGTAAGCTTAGGGTTCTTAATCAGAATATGAAAACTCTAGTATACAACTTTAAGTATCTTGTAACACTTGAATCTGATTTTATCATTAAAGCTGTATAGAAGCTGTTTTTGCATGCTGTCTCTTGCTTATACAGTTCTAAGTGTTATTATAGTATCACTCAAATCTTATTTCTGAACAATGGAATATGCGAACTCCCTTCTAAAACTTATTTTTGTGGTGTAATTGCACACTCTTGTAAATACAGTAGTTTTATGACTTCTGTCTATGAGGGTGATATAAAACTAAAAAAAAATAACAGCCATAGTACAATTTAAATCTGTATAAGTGATGGAATATTGCTATTTTACATACGTTGCGTGTTTATATTGTGCTAGTGAACAAAATTAATATGTTATCTATATGTGGAAAAAAAAGATAAAGATTTGTTGCAGTTAGAAGATCATGTTAAATCTAAACAAAAGTTATCCAACACTGTTTCAAAGACCATGTTTTTCATCTTTTATACCTATTTCTATAGGGAATTATATGTTACGTTGAAAAAACTGCTATATAATATGTTATAAAAATATTCTATTATACAACTAATTAAAAACCAACAGCTGCATGATAGAATCCATAATATACATAGTACAGCCACTAAGACTATAAGACCTTTGAATTACCGTTTAGGTTGTTTAGCAAATTGTCGCCATTTTAGGACCCATAAAAACAAAATTTAAAATATAATTTTAGGAATATTAGACATCAGTTTGAGCCTATACCATTATTTTCAGTTTGACTAATGATCACTGTGCCCCAATGTACCTTCATATCCATTAATTTAATGTATTTTTTTATTCCAACCTATACAACCGATATTTAGTTACCGTATTTAGTATTTTGTCCTTATATTATTTGGTTATTTTGCTGATGTGGCAATTTTTTGGTATAAAACATAATATACAAGTTTACCGTAAATCTAATTTTGCACTTTCAATTCACCAATTATCACCGTCAAAACTCAACTCCAATCCGAGTATAATATTAATATGTTAAATACATATTTTTACTCTGACATTAAATGTCGCCATCATTCAACAAAGTATATAAATACAATCTACTCGTCGAAAATAAAGTTCTTTTTATTTTATATTCATTTATAACTCCATTTGAAACCCAATTTAGAACGTTTGTCTTTAAAAGTTACTTATAAGACAATATCTGTAGTGTAATAGTTTCCTTGCACACCAAACAACAGCTGTTATGCAGCTATTACACTGCCTCTTTTGTGCTTGTACAGCTATTATAAAGCGCTACTAACGCATAAAGATGTATAATTTGTGCCAATTTTTACTTATAAGAACTGTATAAGAGCTTATACAGTCTTTATACAGTTAGAAAATACAGCCTCTAGTATAAAAACGAACTTCAATACAGCTCATATTGAAGTTCGTTTTTATACTAGAGGCTGTATTTGCAAAAAAAGCAAGTAAAACAGTTTGTACGTTTTATAAAGTTTTATTCTAATAATTCAAGCTAATGTAACAACTTATAATAAATACATTTAAATAATAAGCGTAGAAATCAGATCGAATCTAAGTTCGAATCTGTCTAATCTAAGTCTGCGTAAATTTGAATAAGACAGAAGCCGAAGACAAACTACGCTTCATTGGCTTTTGTTATATTTTTTATTTGTAATTTGAAGTCAGTCACATCTGTTGCAATAATATACTTCATTATACTAGAACAGATGCACCTATCACAGAGATAAAATCACGTTTACGTAAATGTAGCGTGATAAACCTCCTGGCTAGATAGAAAATAATGGAAGTGGTCTAACATTGGGTTTAGTGGTGATGAGTCTTTTCTTTTACTTATCATAATCCAGTGCTTGACTACTATCCCACCTGATGATAATTAGTATTGTAACGGAAAATGTTAAAAAGCACTGATTTAGCTTAAAAAACTCAATATTGTCTTGCTTTGAAGATACCTACATTGTAATCTGATCTAAAGACAGATGCTGACAATTATTTGATTCCTTTGCTGTAAGCATAGTGAACGTCAGGTGTAAGGGAGAGAAAGAAATTAAGTCATGGTCCTACGCACTCCCTAATGTATGTTGTAGCTGCTAGGTAACATTTTGCAGCACCAGCCCATATACGCAGCAATACTCCAAGCACGATTGGACTTACGCTTTATATAAAGTAAGCAGCTGTTCCGGCGTGAAGTTTCACCGCGGCTTTGCAAGGACACCTAATCTTCATGCAACTGCTTTGCTCTTGGGCATAATGAACTGCCCAAAGTACGAAAAAATCTCAACTCAACGATCTCAACTAAAAATCCCAACGGCGATCGGTGTATTCTAATGATAAATATCGGAAAGAAGACGCCAAGGTGAGCTGGCTCCTTTTAGCTGTGAAGAGATGCACTTGTGTTTTTTTATGGGCGAAATTTACTCCATAAAAAACACTATTATTTAATAAAGAAATTGCAGCCTAAGGCGCGGAAAAATAGAGCATGAAGTTTTTCATATAGTCTGAGAGCTGGCGACGAAATTTAGGAAGGTCCTTTTGGCAAGTTGAAATTGTGAAAAAATATAATTTCGTCAATTGGCGAATCGAGTCCCGCGAGTCTGGCAGAGCGTTTGTGGTTATTTCATTACTGCGCAGCATATAACATTTGCAAAAAAAAATCCAAAAAATGTTTTTGGCAACGATTTCTTTTTATCTTTTAGTTTAGTTTTATATAATTCAAAAAATAATCGCAGACGTTTTTGTCGGTTATAAAGTATTACCAGACCTCTCCAAAATATTTTTAATTCCCAAAAAATATACTTTTGGCAATCTCAAATTTTAATCACGTATTTATTGAGTAATTTTTAATAATACCTGCAAATTGCCAGACGAATTTAGCGGTTTTAAACAATTCCCAGACGTGAATAAAGCTTACAAATGAATACGACAAAAAAGTCTTATGCGTAGCGAAAAAGATAGCTTATCAAAGCATGCCGACAGCGGATGGGGACCTAAGCTCCTCGCGCTGTGATTGGTTATTAACAAATTTTTTTTTTTTTTAATTTTAAGATTAACTTCTTGTTTTGGTATTTAGCATGTATGTATGCGCATATATGACCATGTAAATATCTGTGCATATAGTTTGAATTATTTTAAATCAGTCAATTTGTAATCAGGCTTGGGCTTGGCAAAAAATATGTTTTGATAATTACCGCCCCATGTTCTTAAAAAAGGACAATTTGTATAAATTGCTTACCGCCCAGAGATGAAGTTGGAAAAAATAACAAGTTGCACGTTCTCTACAGCCGTAACTTTTTTCACAGTGATGTGGTACAGATATAGATGACTTTTGAACTACCTAAATGTGGTTTTATTATGTTCTTTTTATAAGACATCGGGGAGTACTATATTTTTAAACTGTGCTTTAAATATCACACTAGGCCCAGCCATGAAATAAGTTAAATGAAAGATATTAGAGACATAATTTTATTATCAATTACAAAGAAAATTATCTATCTGGAACCATAGTGTCTCGCCAATTTTTTTTCTGTGTGTGTACTGGGAAATAAGCTTCCCATTTAGAGGCTAATACTTGTATAAATAAGCTTTCCTTTACTGATATTTAAGCTACGTCCACTACACACAGATATTTACATGGTCATATATGCGCATACATACATGCTAAATCCCAAAACAAGAATTTAATCTTAAAATCTTTAAAAAAGATATTTCTTAATAACCAATCACAGCGCGAGGAGCTTAGGCCTCCATCCGCTGTCGGCATGCTTCGATAAGCTATCTTTCTCATACTTATGGCTACGCATAAGACTTTTTTGTCGTATTCATTTGTAAGTTTTATTCACGTCTGAGAATTGTTTAAAACCGCTAAATTCGTCTGGCGATTTGCAGGTATTATTAAAATTACTCAATAAATACGTGATTAAAATTTGAGATTGCCAAAATTATATTTTTTGGGAATTTAAAAAAAACATTTTTGGAGAGGTCTGGTAATACTTTATAACCGACAAAAACGTCTGGGATTATTTTTTTTGAATTATATAAAATGTAAATTAAAAGATAAAAAAGAAATCAAGTTGCCAAAAAATATTTTTGGAATTTTTTGCAAATGTTATATGCTGCAGTAACGAAATAACCGCAAAAAAACAACGAATAACCGCTCTTCCAGACTCGCGGGACTGGATTCGCCAATTGACGAAATTATATTTTTTCACAATTTTAACTTGCTAAAGGACCTTCCCAAAATTCGTCGCCAGCTCTCAGACTAATATAACTATTTAGACGACATTTTAATTGTTACTTGAACTTGTGATATACATTAGTCCACTTAAAAGGTTCAAAATATAATAAAAAGAAAAAGAAATTCAAAAAACTCAAAAAAGTTTTATATTTCACATAATTCTTTCCGATATTGGGGCTTTAATTATTCTTTACTAAAATATAATTTTTTATTATATCACTAGCCACATTTACTGTTAGTTCATATTTCAAAAGCATAAGCATTTTGATTAAATATAGCATAAGAACTTAAATAAAACATCCAACATTTCTGACAGTTGTGATTTAACGACATCTTTTATCGCCCATTCGCTTCGAGACACGAGGACCCATTTACAGCCGTAATTGAAAAATATTCTCTTTTTCCTTGACCTATATTCTTTTTTTTTCTTTTTTTTTATAGAATTAGGGTGACAAACGAGCACACAGTCCACCTGATGGTAAGTGGACGATGTGGCCCATAGACGTCTACATCTATCATCGATTACAAATCAAAATGCAGATGCGCTGCCACCCGTGAAGACTAAGATGGAATGCCTCGGTTCCAGTAAAAAGGGTCTCCGGTTCTCTACACTCACCATACTAAACACAGCAGTGTTAAGCTGCTATTTTACGCTGGTATTCTGTGAGAGCGTGGTCCTTCCCTGGTCGAGCCGACGCATTCGTGCTACAACTATACTACTAATATAGCTGCAGCATGTCTCTACCACGTTGATATAAAATTTTGCGTAAACTGATACAAAATTAAGGATAAAAATATATTCTAAAGATCATGCTCTTACTTTTGTTGAATGGGACGTCGAGTTTCGTGAGTTCTATCACCGATAGCACGTGAGGTGGAATTTAAATTTAAATTTTAAGTGATAATTTACCATACCCTTTTAGTCGAAGGAAGACATCAACAACAACATAATCTGCATGTCCGAGAAATAAAAAATATTTTACGCACATGAGTTGTTAATTCTTCCCGCTTAATGAAGCGGGAAAAATTCAACGTGTTACTCATGTGCGTAACATGTGATTAATGACTCATTCACACTCGCAATAGTGATAGGAGGCTTCCCAGCTGTGGGATGTTTACGGGCTTATTACTTTTAATTTACCCTGTACTGCAGTTAGTTAAGACATGAATGAAAACATTTTATAATAATAAAATATAAAATACACAACGACATAAATACATTATTTCAATTTAATTATTTTATTCCGACGTAAGCTTTGACAAATAAACGTTTTAACCACGATACTCAAATTGCTGCAGAATCTTAATTTCATCTAATTTTTGAGCACCGATGTATTTCATAAAACACAAAGCTAGCAATTTTGTTTAAATTGTCATTTTCGACTTGCCATTTACTTAAGTTGATTTTTATATTTCTACCAATAAGGGATACTCAATAAGGTTTACTCCACTTTCACAGTAGTCCCTTACGAATTTCAACCAGTTCCAGTAAAAACGGAAATACTTTCTTATATCGTAGGCTGAGTAAACAACAATACTTTTGATAGTCGTAGCTTAAAATAAACAAGTAATTTTGTTTTGCCTGGACGGAAGTCATAATCAAAGCTATTATTTTTGCAAAAACTCGAATTGTTGTTTCTCGGCGCCGTATCTCTTAATTTTTATTGGAGAAACTTACGACATTATATTATATCTTGAGACGTTGGAACTTCGGATAGGAACTGTTACTTATTGCGGTAGAAGCATATCAAAGGAAAGTTTCTAGATTTTTCAGAAATTTTATTGCGACAGACTAATTATTGTCAGAGTCAAGATTAGTGCCACAACTAAAAGAATAATTTGTCACAAATGATGAATACTATACAAAAAAATAATTCGATCAACTTAATTCAAAAGAGGCTTAAGGCTAAAATCCCTTGTACTTTATAAAACAAGACCTTTAGGCTATTACAGTGTAAGAAAAAGTAGAGACCATTTCGCTCTGTCGTCCCCGGCATCCGTGGTTGGTTATAAATCACTCGTCACTGCTGCTACTAAGTACCTTGTTTAAGGTATTACGTTAAAACATACATTATATTTTAGGACATACTAATGTTAAAATTTACTATAAAAGCCTTATATGAATAACCTATTGTAACCCTCTCCGTCCCACGGCTAGGCTCAAGCCCCTCTCATTTCTGAGAGCGTTTAAAGGCAGGGAGAATTTTATGTCTTCAAAATTTTCCCTTAATTTGTCAAACTGCAATTTTTCTCACAATGTTTTCCTCACCGCTGAGCCCATAATAATTTAGAACTTAGGGCTGCACATAAAACAAAGACACGCGAAGTATATTTAGTCTCTAGTTATGCTATTTACATTACTAATACTCCCTATAATCACTGCAAGTAAACTTAAAATGCTTGGGTCAGGAGTGATTGAGACAGTCGAATGGCGAATTCCTACCCACGACTTTCTGATTTTGTCTTTATTATAGAAGAGGGGCCAAACGAGCTCGCGGCTCATATGATAGAAGGTGACTAACGCCGCCCATGAACAATTGTAAAACCAGGGAGTTGCAGGTGTATCGCCAGCCTTTTAAAAAGAAGAAGGTCCTTATCTTGAAGGTTTCTAAGTCGTATCGGCCCGGAAAAATCGCTGGTGGTAGCCGATTCCACAATGAAGTTGTGCGGGAAATAAAACTTGTTGTAAATCGAACAGTGATTGTACGCTACGTAAAATTTGCGAAATCATCTAGATGGTATGGATGGTATCGCAAATTTTATCAAGATGTGCGATGGTGAAATTTGGCGGTTATAGTTAGTCAGGACAATCCCTTTGAACACTCCCGTGGTAGATGTTATAGGATATGCAAATGGATGCAACTTATTCTCGTAGCGCCAATAAAAACAATTAAAACAGGCACACGGTTATTTTCATACTCTTACTTACTACTAAATCTGTTCACACTCACACATACTACAAGTACACAGTACAAGCCATTTACTTTTTATAAGTATATTTAATTTACCAATTTTTTAATAGGGTAGTAACAGCTTAAGAAAGTTGCTTTAAAATTTGGAGTATTAAAAGTAAGACAATTATTACAAAAACGCTACAGCACTCAAAATTACATCCACATTTGAAATTTTGCAATTGTGGAGCTGATAAGAAAATATAGTGATAGTGTAGTACATAAATTTTATATACATAAATGAAAAAATATATAAAATAGTTTGGAAGATCTAAAAGTGCACGCCTCATCAGCGTTTCATTTAACTTTGATGAAAAAATAAATTGTATTCCTGACTTTTAAAATATATTATTTACGTGTTTTAAATTTAGCGCTCTATTATTTTAACAGGTAATGTCACCTACAGGGAAAAAAAATTAATAATGTTTACCAAAATAAATCTGTTACACAAATTATAAAATTAATATATGTAGGCTGTATGGCAGATTTGTCCTTTGTCTATCAAGTTAATCAATAAAAGTTATAAAAGTTGAAAATTATTTTATCAACAAACTACGCGTACTAGGTTATTGAATATAGAGAACCTGTTGATGTAATTCTGAAGCTAATAAAAAAAACCCGGTCTCGATACGTCAATTTTTTCGGGAGTAATCGCGACCACATAGAAAATCAACATCTGGATGTCCACGTAATTTTTTTTTCAAACCGTTTTTTTTTCAAAGTAGCAATAGAAAATGATTTTTTGGATAATATAAGATGGATTAGTTAGTGTTTTCTTGATATACTGCTACTTATATTATCGTATAAGTGCAATATGGTTATGATAGAATAATTTTAAGAACATAAAATTGCTTAACCTTGACGTATCGTGCATGCAATAGGTATAAACCTCTTGAAATAGAAGTGAAAACATGTATACATATAAATAAAATTGAATTACCTGTCTGTAATATCGTAATAAATTGGGTCGGCTCAGCTAAAAAAATGACGCTTTCCCATAGTATCATCATAAAATAGCAGCATAATAAATATATAGCATAATGTTCCGTGCTTTACGATTGTGGTTACGCGTAATGTCCATCTTTATTTATTTTCTATAGAATAAGAGTGACAAATGAGCACACAGTCCAAATGATGGTAAGTGCATAAATTGTCTTAAACTATGTTTATATTGCGTAAGATACTGGAAGTGACATACAGGAGGAGTAGATTAGGCTTGGAGAATTGAGATTTTCTCTTATATCGAAGAGGCAGTTTACAAACATAAATTGCACAAAGAGAACCATCCAGACCAAACTTTTTAAAAAAATTAAAAAATTTCCCAGGAAAAATAGGAGAAATAACCGGCCTAGTACGAGTCGGATTCGCGCATGAAGGGTTCCGTACCATCGTAAAACACGTTTCTAGTAGGGGAGCCCCCTTCAATTTTTTATTTATTTTTATTTTTATTATTTGTTTTTATAGCGGCAACATAAATATACATTCTGTGAAAATTTCAACTATTACGGATCATGATATCGGTAGCGGGTTGTTCCGCTGACAGACAGACGGACGGACGGACGGACAGCGGAGGCTTAGTAATAGGGTCCCGTTGGTTACTCTTTGGGTACGGAACCCTGAAAATAGCGTACGTCCAACTTCAAAGATTTCTCGGCAGACGCAGGTCACTAGCGATTGAATTGTTCGATTTTGTTCATGTTTTTACAAGATAAAAATACAAACGAACTTTCAATATTATGTTCTCAACATTCCCTAACAATAAACCTTTAATTCGATATAATTTTACGCAGTATATCTGTAAGGTACACGTTTAAATAGTAAATTAATGTTACCTTAATATTTCTTTTTATCGAGTCCGTTATTATGATTCGCGTTTCTGTCTTCACACAATCCTTGCTCGTATGTTCAATTTTCATAAAATGATTTTGTTTTTGTGCAATAATAACAATTCCGTACATTAAAAGTGGTTCAAAATGTTAAAAAGTACTATATATGTGATATTACGTCGTGTATTGTCGTCGTCGTCGTGTAGTGTCTCACGCCCCGCCAAACGCCATTATATAACTATATACTAGCTATAACTTAGGCCTTAGGATTAGTCTCGAAGGATCTTAAAAAATATTTTATATGATACGGCACCCAAGAACATTTAAAATTCACAATTTCATATTAAAAAGGACAACTTAAATAGTTGGTAGGATTTCTTTACTGCCTCGGAGTCAATTTGGATCTACAGAACATAGTTAAAAGCCTTTTAACTATGTTCTGTAGATGAACTATTATCTCAGGCTGTAAAGCATTCCATTTTAATCCTCAGATGTGGCAATGCATCTATAGCCCCCTTTGTTTAAAGTTGGCTGCAGGTGTCCATAGGCTGCAGTAGCCACTTGCTATCAGGTACCGTAAGTCGTTTGTTACTTCAGTTTTATAAAATACTGCCTCGTTGGTCTAGTGGTCAAAAACGCGATTGCTGATCTTGAGGTCCCGGGTTCGAATCCTGGGTCGGGTCAAAATTAGTTATTGGTTTTTGACGAGAAAGTCTCAGTGGCAACCCAGAGTCGGGAAGTTGGAGGTGTTTCACTTCCGCGTCTCGGAAAACACGTAAAGCCGTTGGTCCTACGCCTGATCTTGTGTCGGATTACCGTGGCATCGAACTATGAGAGTGTGTTTGCGCATGCACTTTGGCACTATAATTCTGTCCTGCGCAGATGGCTAGTCTCCATTGAGACTGGCCGCCGTGACCGAAATTTGGTCTGGAGGACATTATTATAATTATTTATAAAAAAAAACTATAACAAAAAGTCAAAAACAATCTAAGCAAATTCCCTTTAAAACTAAAGAAGATTTATACAGCATTGAAAAAGATGTCATTACGCTAATACGAGTAAGTTTCTGACCGCCTCTGTTCTCAAGTACGTCATTTAAACTAACAACCGCATTATGGAGTATATTTTCAAATTTGTATTAGTCTGAAGTTTTCTGTTACTAAAAAATAATGTTATTTGCTCGCAAAACTTTCTGCCCTTATCATCATCATCATCATCATTACAGCCCTTTACAAGTCCACTGCTGAGTCGGGTTTTAGGCCTCCTCCAAAGGAATGCCACAAAGCACGGTGCTGTGCCATCTGATCCATTGACCAATCCTAATCCTAATCCAAATTCCTGCATCTCTTACCAAGTCATCACTCCATCTGTGGGGGGCAGCTCTACACTTCGCTTACCGGTACAGGGTTGCCACTCGAGAACCTTTTTTCCCCATCGGTTGTCGGTTCTTCGGACTATATGGCCGGCCCATTGCCACTGAGCTTACTGATCTGCTGGGCTATGTCGCTTATTCTGGTTCTGCTACTTATGTGTAATTTAATATATAAATAATAAATAATTCTGTCCGAAGAAGGAAATGTTTTTGTAAAAAAATAATAACACCTAAATATAAAGAAAAGCACTAGGCATTGTAGCATTAAGTGCAATAGTGTTAGAAATATAACGTTAAGAATAATAAGTATTTGTAACAACTCATTCTGTCATATATTTATTGTCATTAATAATTCTATATTTTGAATTATCTCAAACTTTATTGATAGCCATAGAGCAACACGGGCCACCGGCAGATCGGAGGAGAGTAGCCATACGCAGGCGTTTCCCTCTGTCAAAGTGTAAGTCCACGTGGTCCTATACATACAATAAAACTAGTTGCAACCGCACTACTCACTAGACTAAATTTAGCTGTGCGTTGGAATCGACATCCTACAAAAATTCCGAATTTTTCAATTTTTTGCTACAAAAAGAGATCGTCCACGTCAAATTTACAAAAAAATGGCGTTACCTTTCATAACAAGTAATTTTAATCACATTATTGATATTTACTTCTTTTTAAACGTAAAAATTGCAATAATAACGGTCGTGTTGTTTCGGATTTGTTTACTAACACAGGCCGCTTGCCTTCATACAATACAATATGCAGATCGGTCGAACGACTGATCCGATTTTGTATCCAAGTTGTCGTTGTGACCGAGCGATAATGTATTAATGTATGTATGTGTGTGTGAAATTGTTATGTGTGAGTTTCGTAGTGACAGACGATTGTTTTTGTATGCGTAGATTTTCCCCGCAAAAAAAGTGATAAAGTTCTGTATCGGGGAAAAACGCTATGACTACTCCTCCGGTCCGCCGGTGACCCGTGTTGCTCTATGGATTCATATAGATAATTATTTATTTTTATGTTATGTTTAATTACAAGAAGCCAATAATAGGTTCTCAATAATAGAAATACAGTAACTAACGTAATCTTTCGTCATTTAAAGGACAACACAAATCTGAGCATCAACAAGTGTAAAATTAAAAATTTCGTACAACTGACTTCAACATGAGAAGCACCAGCTTTCAAATAAATCATCAAAATCGGTTCTCCTAGAAAAAAGTGCTGAGGTACACATAAAAAATACAGTTGAATTGAGTACCTCCTTTTTGAAGTCGGTTAAAAATGGAGTCTACTTACAATGTACCACATGCTTAAATTTAATAAGCTAATCAGACAATAATAACCAAAAAGAAAATAAAAGCAGGACTATACGCACTACATAATTTTTTATTAATTACGGCACAAAATATCTTGACTTAATGACTAGCTGATACATTGCTAGTATTAAACAAATCAAAAGCATGCTTTTTGCATAAATTGTTAAAATAATTACTAGTCTGCCATATCAAAGTATTTGTTCCATAATTAGTAGATGAAGCTGCTAAGTAGAGTAATGTATTAGTTCTAAGGTTCACCGCCGGCGTTCTTAGTAATATTTTTGATAGCATATCAGAGCAGTCAAAATCTCACGACGCTTTATCAGAGGTAACAGATGATTCTGCTTGCATTAGGGTAGATAGTTTTGTGATCGGTAGTTTGTATGGGTACGATAACAAAGATATCGTATGATGCTTTCAATCCGTAAAATGTATGTATTATAAACCGATCATATTCCAGATCTGCGAAGTATATTCAAGCGTATTGCGTATGTACAGTACAATATTATCTTCACAATACAACACGTTTGTAGTGTACCTATTACTCACACTAAGTAATAGGTATATTGCATAAGTGTTACGTGCATATAACAATGAATAACCAATAGATATGTCCAAGATATGGAAAACTAAATTGTCGTTAATTAATACGTAAACAGTTTAAAAATTACTTTTTTTACTAAATTTATGAAACAATGTTGTTTATGATTTCTCAAAATTTATAATTATAATCACTTATTATAATTACGAGTCTCGTAACCTCAACACCACTGTACCCAGTCGCAATGGTGATGTGCCTTCTTGTCAGTGATATAATAAGTTAAACGACAAAAAGAACCGACGTGACTTTGTGAAACATCAGCGACAGTGTATTAATGGTGAAAATAATTAAAAAAACTCATGTAAATGTAAAAACACCTTAATAGGCTTTGGGATATATTTCAAACCTAATTCTTATAGTTCTTTTGGCAAGAACTGTATTTTTACACTCTCGTCCCAAGCCTTATAAATCACGTTCTAACGAGAAACAACTACAAGTTTCTAGTACTAAACTAGAAAACAACGAGCTAGTTCAAACGTTTAACAACCATTTTTCACCTTTGTATTTCATTTACTCAGCAGCTTTTATATTTTATATAAGTATACTGGTTTTATACTTGTTCAAACTATTTATACAAAAATGTTGTTAAAATGAAATATTTCAGTCTGATCCGCAATATAAATTGCGCAAATTTCGTTGAATATCAAACTTCGCGTCAATTGAAAGGTGTATCGCTTGCCAAGGATCTTTTGCAACGGGCTCTCAAAAACCTATCTTAACTTTGTTTAAATCAAGATATAACGTTTTCAATGACTTTCAACACAGGGTCAAAAAATATTAACACGTTTTTACACGTGGTAGTGCCACACTGCAGCTAGGGCGGCTGATAAGTCCGCGGCCTAAGGTACTTAATGAAAGAAAATATATGGTTTCTATTTTTATTTTTCAATATAATCCCCCTCAAGTGAAATACATTTCTCACATCTCGCATACAATGCCTTTAACCAACCCAAAAAATATTCTGTATCTTTCTCTTCAAAATGACGATCAACCGCAGCTTTCATTTCGTTGTCATCTGCAAATCTCCGGCCCCGTAAATCTTTTTTCAAATTGGAAAACAGGAAAAAATCTCTAGGTGCTAGGTCTGAGCTATACGGAGGGTGGTCAATCTCTAAGAACATGTGCGGTGTGAACGGGTGCGTTGTATTGCAGAAAGAGCACTCCGCGTGTCAGTTTCCCACATCATTTCTGTACAATAGCCTCGCGAACCTGAGTCAATAAATTGACGTAATATTGGCCATTCATCGTAGTTCCCCTGGGTAGGTAGTCGATAAGCAAAATTCCCTCGCTATCCCAGAAAACTTTCGTCATTAGCTTGGACGCCAACTTTTCCAGCTTAAATTTCTTCGGAGGCCTTTCTCCTTTTTTATCCATTGCATGGACTCTTGTTTGGACTCTGGATCATATTGGCGAATCCATGTTTCATCTACGGTGACTATCCGTTGCCAAATGTCTTCCTTGTTATGGCCAACTAGCTCCAAAAAAACTTTGCAACTTGCGAGTCTACGTTGCTTGTTGAGCGGTGTGAGCATTTTAGGTACCCAGCGCGCGCTAATTTTTCTCATATTCAAATGTTCATGTAAAATTTCTCATACTCGTTCTTTGCTAATTTGCAGTTCTTCAGCAATCTGCCACAATTCAATTCTTCGACCAGAACGATTTTTTTGACTTTTCGGACCTTTTCTTCGGTCAGTACCGTGACATTCCGTGACTTCGGCGGCCCGGGCGAGGGTCGTCTTCACAGCTCTTTGAAATATGCGGGTCCATTTTTTCACCATCGTATATGAAGGCGCAGAATCCTGAAGAACCGATGACATCTCTTCAAAAATGTCTTTCGGTGTATTTCTCTTCTTTACGATGAATTTTATCACGGCGCGGTGTTCAAAATTCCGAGAATTTCCAGATTCGGCTGACATGGTGATGTTTGTTGTTCAATAAATAATTGAACTATGAGTGCAAACTTAATTATTAATTGCTTTTATAATACTATTGAGTGTTGCAACTAGTGCCATGAGTAACAAGCTAATTACTCATCGTTAAGTACCCCAGGCCGCGAACTTTTCAGCCGCCCTGGTATATTATGGTTGTAGCACGAATGGGTCTACTGGAGAAGAATCACGCTATCACAGAATACCAGCGGAAAAAAAACAACAATCGGGATCCTTTTTACTAGAAACGAGGCAGTCCTCAGAGGCGACAACGCATCAACATTTTGGTTCCTAATCGAGGATAGGATAAGATGTCTATGGGCCACAACATCCACTTACCATTAGACGGACTGTGTGCTTGTTTGTCACCCTTATTCTAAAAAAAACATACGAATATTAAATGCGTTAGAGCCACACTGCAATATTATGGCTGCAATTAGAATGGGTCGGCTTGACCGAGGAATGACTAGCGTGGTCTTACAAAACACCAACGTTAAATAACAGAATAATCCTGCTCTTTGTCTTCAGGGATCACAATGTATCTGCATTTTGATTCTTAATTGAGGATCAAAATCGTCCACAATACTATTAAGTGGACTGTGAGCATGCTTGTCATCCTTAATTCTATAAATAAATTATAATATATTTACTAACGTTTTAAAAATATTAATCTGTTAAGAAACTATGAAGTCAAGTGCGTATTTGTTGCTGCCATTGTTTTTTATCAAGGTTTTTTTATCAAAGTGTAAACAATCATACCTCTCACACAGAGGTGTAGACAGAGACTGCGTTCTTCGATTTGTCACAATCCTGACTCACCTCACTCGCCTCTTTCACTTCCACATACCTACTCATAAAACGTCGTGATTATTACTTTTTGCTTTGTTAAAGGTGAGTACCTTTAATTGGTTGTCTGGAATTAATTTGGTCCATATTCAATATATCGCTAATTTGGCCGATAAACTTCCGTGTAGGGCGTCCCTTTCCAACTCTGCTATTCACTTCTGTAACGTTACTATTTCCTCATTCATTCTTTCTGCATTTCCAAACCAGCGAAGTTTTCCTTTCTCTATAATCATTGCATATATTTTCTTTGAATTTTGTTCTGTTTCGCCAGCGCGAGCTAGTACAAATACGTCATTAGCGTGTGTCAACACCTAAGAGTTTTCATTTTGCAACTGGTGAATATTTAGCAAGCTGTATTTCACTTTCAACTGCACATTATTATATTAAACTCAGATATCTTATATACAAAATGTAAATAACCACTTTTTTGCCTAAACATAATATTGTTTTTCGTGTGATTTCAAATGTTCCTGTTTAATAGATACAAAGAGTATTAAAAAAGAACATTTGAAATCACACAGAATTCGCAGCTCATTCGGTCAATCTGTCAGTAATTATTTGTTGGCAATATTTTAAAATTCTTAGGCAACAATCTCTTCACTGTACGACTGTTTGTCTACGTAAACTTTCGAGAAATACGCTTAAAAAGTGGTACAAAGTTTGCTCTTTAATTATTGATATATAGATGTACTAATAAAAAATCGAAGTAACTAACAGCTGATATCTCTCTGATCGCTTGAATTCGATCGAGTTTCAATTTATATCATACGGGTATTTTTTTTAAAACTGAAACGACAAACAAACTAACTAACCTAATGGTAAGTGGCTATTAGAGACCAAAGACAACTGCAGCCAACTTCAAACGTAGAAAGCATTTTTTTTTAATCAACAGCTTTTTATTTATTTTTTAATACTTAATTGATAAGTTATTATCACAAAAAATTAGTTGAATTGTTGTTATTTCCGTTAATATTGACGCCATATTTTTTTCTTTATTTTTTTATCTTATTGTTATAGTGAGTTCAAATAAATATTTTTCTTCTTTTTCTAATCCTTTTTCTTCTTCTTAAATAAAAAGCTGATCCTGGCAAAAGTTACAATTATCTTTTTGCTAAATTTTATTCCTTTACTTTTCATTTATCATAATTTCATTGTTATCAAATTTATTTATGCTTGCCATGTTTACTTTAATCACAGAAACGTACATTTATTATGAAACGTAACCGCCTTTTACAGATGCTTATTAATATTAAAAAAATGCATTCATGATCCAAGCAAAGATATAATAGTGATAATATTATAGTAATGGTTTGAAATGATATAACGAGTACAATTACAATAAAGTAATCTGCTCACATTAAGACAACATTTTCTAAATTCATATGGTAATATGCATTGCCCTATTAGCATATGAATTTAGGGCGGCCTTAAATCCTGCCCAATTTTCTTCGTAAATTGGATTTTCCGTGTTAATACATTCAACGACTCCAAATTTATCTTTAGGCACGTGTCCTGACAACCTGGTAAAGCTAAATCGTGGGATTTGTGCACGAATTCAAATGAAAATAATAATGTACAATTATTTTATGAAATAGTAATATATCATCCTACATACCACTTACTGGGCTTGCTTTTATTTTCGTGCACACGAAAAGGCTGTGCTTCTGCTGCTTAACTGCAAGGCAGGCACTGCTGTGTTCCGCTCTGAAGGGTAAAAAGAGCCAGCATTATTACAGACTGTGAGACATTCCATCTTATTCCCCAAAGCTGACAACGCATCTGTAACTCTTTATTTAAAGTTGGTTGCAGGTGGTCATTAGAACGTAGTGATTATATACTATTTGGCAGTAATGGGCTATATTAGCCAATGACCACCAGAAAGAATGTAAATTCGTTTGTAATTTCTCATTAGATCCTCACTAGCAATGCCCTACTTACAACACGAGAGTACACAAAAAGTGGGGACCAGAGAAGCCTATCGTCAGTTTTGTTGTGACCTATTAGTAAAAAGCTGCATCTTCTATTTACACAACAAATAACTATTATAGTTATTCTATTTAACGATGAAGTTTTGACTTTGTTTGTTGTTAGCCGTGCACATACACATTGTGTTTGTGCACGGCTAACAACACACAATGAAATACAACAAATTGAATGAATACACGGCTAACAAATCTCGTGAAATAGAATAACTTTACCAATGCAAGAAAAAATTAATGATTTTTTACATTATGGATTTTTTTTTCAATTCTAAAAAATAACAATCTATGAAAACCATTATGTTCAGTGCATGTACAGGGTGGGCCATCTGTTGGTCCTTTTTTCAATCGATGATTTTTAGCACTTCACGTTATCTGTTCTAAAAAATTATTTGACATATAAAAAGTAAAAAATATGCCATTTGTAATCTATGTTGTTGTGATGTTAATGGAGTCACTAACATCACAACAGCGCATTTTGATTGTCCTAATTTGTTATGAAACTGGTGGTTCAAAAAGAGAACAACATTTCATAAATTACGTGAGAGTTTTGGTTGACATGGGCGTCCTACTGAGTGGTACAGTGGAAGGTTGTAGACCATATCAACATGTTAATCTACTTCGTACTCCTGATGCAGTCGCATCTGTTAGTGGAAGTGTTCGTAATGTACCAAGCACATCAACCAGGCATCGTTCACAGGAACTAAACATTTCACGAACCACATTACGACGCATTTTGCATGTTGATCTTCATTTGCATCCATTCAAAATTCACCTAACTTAACAATTGAAGCCACAAGACCATTCCAAGCATTATCGTTTTGTTAATTGGATGCTTGAACGAAATGGTTTTTCATCAAAAATCATCTTTACCGATGAAACCCATTTTCATCTTAATGGGTACGTAAATAAACAAAATTGTCGAATTTGGGGAGCGGAGAATCCTCATGATATGCACAAAGTAGAACATCATCCTCCAAAAGTCACTGTTTGGTGTGGTTTATGGGCTGGTGAAATCATTGGGAAAATGATCACAAGAAAATGCCCTTAAATTGAATGGGGAACGTTATCGCAACATGTTGACTGGTTTTTTGTGACCCAAATTGAATGAATTAGGTGTCAACGACCTTTGGTTTCAAGAAGATGGAGCGACATGCCACACAAGTCGCGCAACACTCCATTTATTGTCAAGAAAATTTACTTATCGCATAATTTCAAGAAATTCTGAAGATCCTTGGCCACCTAGAAGCCCGAATTTAACACCATTTGATTATTTTTGTGGGGTTATTTGAAAGGTATGGTGTATGCTAATCATCCACAAACAATTCAACAACTTAAAAACAACTTTCGAGCTGAAATTGAGGTCATTAATCCGATTTTATCGGAAAAAGTCATCGAAAATTTTGATGTTCGGATGCAGGCCCGTAGACGGAGCCGTGGTGGGCGCATGAAAGATATTGTTTTTCATGCATAAATGACATAGAACCACCTTTCATTGTCAATAAAAAAATTGATTGTTCACCTCAAAATGTGTGTTTTATTTACAAATGAAAAAAGGACTAACAGATGGCCCACCCTATACAAGTACACTTGTCTTCGCACTTGTCATCATTTATTTATTCATTACGGACTGTCAAAAATCTGCTACGAATAAAAAGCAAAATAAGCCTCTCAGGTTGCCTCATATTGAGGATTTTCCATAGTTGCCATTTTTTCATAGTTGGCATTTTACATAGCTGCCACGCTTGGCAGACTTAGCAGGAGGATGCTGATGCCCACCTCTTGTTTCACTTTCTCTCTGTCGTCCTTAAAGGCACCTAAGGAATGATATTGAGTAGTCTGACGCAATACGACCAACTGCAAACGAAGAAGGCTACTATTATTTTGTCGACCCTGAGAATAAAATGCTATGCCGTACCTTGTAATTTTACTGATCTTTTCATACTCAGATGCAGTGCTGCTTGACAACACAGATAGAAAAATGTTTAATATTGACACCTAGACAGAAAAGCGGACCTACCACTTATAGAAATACCTAAGTAAGAATATAAAAAGAACACTAAATCGCTCACCTTAAATTTTATGGTACATGAGCAAATCAAATTTGATCCCAACCAACACTAATGAGATTTTAAGAGCTAATTTATCACTCTACGGGGAGAGCAAAAACCAAAATAAGCTCGCATGTCCTAAAAATAAAAATAAAAATTCAAGTACTTTGAAGTCCGTCGCACCTTGAATGTCTAGGGACCTCTAATCCTAACTCACAAATTACATTTCTCATTAATCACAGGAAAACAGTTTTCTTGTTACTGAATGTTTGAGAATTTTTTTTTTCAGGAGACTTTAAGTTGTTCCTAAAAAATAGACATTTTAATTTGTAGAGCTTTGTTCATTAAAACCACCAATTAATAAAATTTATTGTCCTTAACAAAGTAAAGAATTATCTACCATCTTTTCCATTCTAAAAAAATATTCACTATTTTGTTATTTATACATTCTTCTTTAAAGAAAAATATTTACGGAACTTATATTCCAATTCAATATAATATCTTAGTAGTCTTTGATTATATATTTTTTATCAGAAAGGAGACGGGAGGCAGTGTCAAAAATGCGAAACGTCTAGTATTGCGATCGAAAATCCACGCAAATAATCGATTTGCATGGATTTTCGATCGCAATCTTCCCTTGTGTTCACAGGTGTGTCCATCTTCTTCATCAAAATATCTATACTAAATAAATATACTAAAAATTTTATAACCAATTAACAAACTCGGTAGATTATAACTTAAGGCTGTTAACTTGATTCGCACAGTAATAACTAATGGGCCGGATAGTTGAGTACTCAAGCAACCTCAAAACTATTCCAACTACGATCACAACTTAAAGCAGTCTTAGTGCCAAAAACGCGGTCACAATAGTAACCGACATTAGGACAAGTTTTCTTTACCTACTGACAATTCGATTTCAATTCGAACATTGTTGTCGCGATCAAAATTGTTCTAAAGAAGAACCGTATAAATTCCTCAGTTCTAAAACACGTCTAAAAACTGAACATAATATACACGAATTTATTCATCATCCTTCACACAAAATAACATAGACACATAGGCACATAGCCTCTCGCGTTGTAGATAGGATTCGCCTTAATCGTCTCGCTTGGCAGGCGGTTTGACGTGCGCAGTACCAGACGTCTTGCACCTTTAAAGCTGCTGCATGTCACTGCATAACAAACTAGCAACACAGTAAACCTGATGGTATGTGTATACTGTGACCGACAGACTCCTACATTTATCTTCAATTCTACTTCCAACTAATATTATAAACGTGAAAGTTTGTGAGGATGTATGGATGTTTGTTACTCTTTCACGCAAAAACTACTAAATACTACTAAATAATGAAACTTTAAAATTATGTAGCTCATACATCAGAATAACACATAAGTCATAATTAATAAACATATTGTGTAAATTGACCAAAATATAACGATAAATGTTAAGCAAGTCGGAAAAAAACACGACGTCTGTCACGCATGTCTGAACACGCATCACGCAAAAGCCTGTAAACCGATTTGGATGGGACTTTCACTGACAGATAGCTGATGTTGTAAGGAGTAACTTAGGCTACTTTTATTTTAGGGTTCCACGCAAAATAATTCCACGCGGGCGAAGTTGCGCGGAACAGCTAGTTAAGAATAAAAATACAGATGCATTGTTATCCCTAATAATGAAGATGGAATGTCTCGATACCAGTAAAAAGGTTGCGTCACTCCGGTTTTCATCACTCGCCAAACGAAACGCAGCAGCAGCATAGTTGCTATTTAGCGCTCGTATTTTGTGCGAGTGTGGTGTTTCCCTATTTTAGCTTACTTATTCGTGCTGTTGCTATAATACAAAGCTATATTGCTCTACTACGTAGAAAAATAGCTATTAAAAGATTATGCTATGCACAAGTCCGATCGATATTCGGCTTTATTGTTTAATTCTTAAGATGATTTTACATGGTAGTCTATGTAGTGATCTACAAGCATTTATATTGTATATTACGTAAAAGTAAAAATTTGTATTTATAAATGTCGGTACTTTTTTTTAATTCTAAGCTTAAAACACTTTTGTCACATTATTAAGTAAACAAAAATTATTATCACATATATACGTAGACAACTCTGTTCGTGACTGATAATTAATAAAAAGTAATAATACAAAAGTAAAAATCTATAATCTAGCAAAAGGTCGGCTTAATAATGAAAAGAGCAGGCAAGAAATAATCGTACTTTATTACCCCGAAAACATTTTTAAATCCAAGAAAGTTGAATGACTAACGACCATACAAAATATATGTTTGTGATCATAGTTTCACGAATAAAAAAATTGTTTATACCTTTTTCATACAAAAACTTCCTTTCACAATTATTTGCCGATTATTAAAATTCATAAAATACCGTGTGGTGACGGCGTATGCATTCATTACCGGTATTTCGACACGTGGGTGTCGTAGGAGCCAACTTTGAGATTTTTATGGGCTGATGAAAAACGGGAAGAAGAAATTAATAAAACCTGGAATTAATAAAAAAAAACATGAGTTGCAGTTCACACGCGGTAGAAGTGAAACTGAGATAATATGAATAATAATAATAATAATAATAAATGATTTTTCGGTATCGATGAGGCGGGTATGAAGCAGTCAGTTTGCGATATGTTTTATGCACGCTTGACCAAAGTGCTTAACAGCCTTTTGTCCGGTGTGAATAAGACACACGCATATAACGGTTGGGTCATGCCTGTTCTCATATATACCTTTGGCATACTTAGGTGGACTCAAACTGAACTTAACGCCCTGGATAGAAAAGTCCGCACTACTATGACGTCCCATAGGATGCATCACCGAGATCGTCGATTATGAGGCTGTACTTGCCGCGGAAACATGGTGGGCGTGGCTTTTAAGCGCGCTTACCATGCATAATCGCGAAGTGTGCAGCCTCCGTAATTACTTTCTGACGAGATCGGATGATCCATTCTATAGGGACGTCATTTCTTGATAAAGGACTTACCCTCTATCCTGGCCAACGAGCAATGGCAAGACCCGGCAGTACAGAGCATTTCCGACCGGGAGACCGTATGGAAGGAGAAGGAGCTCCACGGGAGGTTCTACAAGGCTCTACATGTGCCTTTCGTAGACACAGTTGCCTCCCTCCACTGGCTACGTTTTGGTGACCTCTTTGGGGAAACCGAGGGTTTTGTCTGTGCGATACAGGATCAGGTTATTAAGACCAACAACTATCGGAGATACATCCTGAGGATGGCACCGTCGACATCTGTCGAGCTTGTCGCCATCCCGGCGAGTCACTTAGGCATGTCATCTCCGGTTGTTCGGCGCTTTCTAACTCTGAGTACTTGCACAGGCACAACTTAGTAGCCAGAATTCTACACCAGGAGCTCGCTCTGAAATACGGTCTCGTGGACCGGAAATTGCCGTATTACAAGTACTTGCCTGAAGCCGTGCTCGAAAATGACCGCGCCAGGCTCTACTGGACCGGGCCATCATCACAGACAGGACTATTCTTGCCAATAAGCCTGATATTGTGCTGATGGACCGGGCACAGTCAGGATATTTTGGTCGACATCACCATTCCGTATGACGAGAACCTCGTGAAAGCCGAAACAGATAAGCGAACAAAATATCTGGACCTGGCTCACGAGGTGACCGACATGGGGTGGACTGCCGACCGAAATTATACCTGTAGTCGTCTCTGCGAACGGTTAATCCCAGTCAGCCTCTCGGTCATCTGAGGCGACTGGGACTCCGTGACGGACCGCTCCAAGCTCAAATGCAGAAGGCGGTGCTCCTCGATACCGCCCGCATCGTCCGCCGGTTTCTCTCCTTTCCCCTAACCCTCGGCGTTTGGTCTCCCCTGCCGAGGGTTTCCATCTGGTTGGGTTTTATTTATTTATGTATTATTTATTTATTTATGTTAGTATATTAAATATATATTTATGTTTATTTATTATTCCTTTAAAATATTTATTCAGCCCAAACAGATGAGAATACTATATAAATACCCCAATAATAATAAATGATTTATTTGTTAGAATATGGTACATTTAAGTTGTTAGAAAATAATTCAGATCCTAAATATTCTGCCGTTTCCGGCGTACAAATATTTTCAGACAGAAACAATGTATACTGTATTCTATCTCATTCTTTCTCAGGCTAAATCCTATAGACGTATGTATTTGTTTCTCTTTAGTGTCGCTTTTTCGTTTCATCGAGTCCCAAATCACAACGATTCTAAAGAAGTTTTCACTTCAAAGAAATTTTTTTACCGTGTAATGGCGGTGTAATAATATCCGCTACCACATATCATTGCATGTATGCCTTAAAAGGCGACAGAGGGAAACTGAAACAGGCCATCTCCTGTTTCATTTTCTCTCTGTGTGAGTTTCCATCTTCCTGATAACAAAATCATAAAAACTGTGGTTACCAACCCGGCAATCTATGGGAGAGGCTTTTTTTAAGAGTATTTTTATAGGCTGTTATTGATCGATTGATTTTTTACTTTTATCAGGGACACTTAAGCAGTTGAAAATGAATGTCGTTTGTTTATAATAAGCTGTTTAAAATTTAATGAGGACATCAGCAAACTGATGCTATGTAGTTTCTTAAGGATCGCTACTAAGGAAAGGATCAAAAGTAACTTCAGCTTTAAATAAATAAATAACATAAACACTTCTAATATTAATAAAATTTTCTTTTTATGAACATAAAAAAGTACCTTCGAAACGATTGTCATGCAGTGGAGCATGACAATCGTTTCTAAATCTTTCAACTTAAGAATGATTGTTGGATAACTATCTCGAGTACGTTAAATTTCAGTTACCCAAACTGGATACGGGTAGCATTGCTTGCTTGTTGCTAGTTGCAAGTTTCAAAATGATAACATAGATAGATATAAATATACCTTATTTTAATACTTGCTGATACTCGTATGTAGCTGGTTGCGATTTATTATTTCTCTTTCTCACTCTCGCTCTCGCTTTCTCTCTCTGCTGCGAGTATGTGTGTGTATGTGTGTATGAGAGAGAGAGAGAGAGGGAGAGAGAGAGAATGTATTTGCCTAAATTTATTTTTCTTATGTAGAGTACATACACAATCAAAGAATACATAAGCAGCACTACAATAAACTTATATATCAATAATCAATTTATAAGGATAGACATTTTTAGCTCAGCATCACCTTATTGTGTGTTAATCCGAGTTTCGCTACAGTCTGTGGAGCTTGACTATCCTTTGACCATGACCTTTTTCGCACGTTCTTGTCATAGGTGATCCACTTTTTATCACCAGCGTTCAATCTTTTCAAAAATGGTTCGTTTTCATTCGTTTCAATATAGAATCGTAAATGAACACGATTCATTAAGTTTCTTTCAGCGAGCTTGTGTGGTACCCAAATATCGAGTTTTTTGTATAGCCAGACTTTTTCAAATGGCTCGAAACCGTTTTATGGTCAATCCTCAATTCCTCGGCTATTTCGTAGCAACTAATATGCCGATCTTGCTCCACTTTTGCAAAAATGGCATCGACTTTATCCGTATGAGGGCGACTGGAGCGAGCTGCATCTTTGAAATCACAATTCTCGGACTGAAAACGCTTGAACGAACTTTGTGCTACTCTTACTGACACTGCATTACGTCCATAAACATCATAATTTTTTTTTCGCGGCTTGAATCGCATTTTTCCCTTTTTCGTAATGAAACTTCAGAATATATCAAATTTCTTCGTTAGATTCACTCATTTTGGCGGACAGAAAATCCATTGATAAATGGCGGGAAATTGTTTTTACTTTTTATTTTTCTTTTTCATAATGTTTTTGATGAATTGATATTAAAACTAGCCACATAGAAACAGTACAACCAAAGAGATTTTTCTTCAATGTTATACGAAAAAAAAATACGAAGTAACTTTTCCCCGACCTATTAATATACAAAAACACTGATTAAGTATATATTATATTGAATAATAATAATAAATGATAATATTATGAAAATTGGTGAAAATTCTTTGGGCAAACTGATCGAAGTTTTTTACATAATATATGCATTCCAAATTTGAATACTTGAAAAAAAGAGAAGGCGAACTTTTTAAATTGTAATATTTTTTATGGCTATACTAGTTAATAACTACGATTTTAATTCATATTTTAGGCTATCACTCAATATGAATGTTATTTCTCTAAGGGCTAACAAAACTTAATACAAATAATTCGTTTACTGAATTTCTGTATGTATTGATCGTCGATTAGGAGCACATGTGAGGTACCTATGTTCAGCAGTGGACTTTTATAGGCTGTAATGGATGAAACCATGATGCAAAAACAATTAGTGTTTAAACAAATTTTTTGGAACGAAGTTCCTTATGGCACGGTACGAATTTGACGGATGGGAGCTAGGCGAGAAAAAGTGTAAGATTTTTCCGTCACGACCCTTTTTCTATAGTGCGAGCGAGATGGAATGATATTCATCTCCCTTGCACTTTTTCTTATCTTGCCATGAAAGAAATATTATTTTAAATGACGCTTCATTTTAATAGACGCTAGTATTCATTTGTATTTGTTAATCAATAATATAATACGTTTATCAATAATAATATACTACGAAAGGAACTTCGTTCCAACCGAGTGTTCCACGACACTCACGCATGTTTTTTATACAAGGAAGAGTTAAAAACGAGCTTTCAATGTACCTTATGATAAGTAGATAATGAACCTCTTCGACACTCATATTATATACATATATACACGTAATTTTAATGTGGATGCATTGTTACCGCTAAGGACTAAGATAGAATGCCTTATAAGCAATTTAAAGGTTCTTTATTATTGTCACTTACCTTACGAAATCTACTTTACGCTACTGCTGGTAGTGCCGATAGGGCTGGTGGTCCTCTCCCGGTTGGGTTCCCATTCGTTCTGCAATCATATCACGCTACGTACAGGGCCTGATTTACCTACAGTCTAATTAGGCTGAAGCCTAGGGTGCAAGGTCCGAGGGGGCGCTGAGCTTGCCTATGCAAGCACCACTTATTTACAGAATAAAATTATAATATTCTCAATAAATAATAGAGTAAATGCCGCAAACATTTTACTTGTAACTGTTTCTTTATTTTTAGTACAAAACAAATTATTTGGTGCCTTTTGTCTTTCGTTGACTGACTGGCTTTACTAGGAGTTTACTTCGTCGCAAGATTTCTTTGTGGAATCATCTACCACTGGCAATTTTTCCGGACTGATACGACTTAAAGACCTTCCAGAAACGAGCTTACCTTTTTAAAAGGCCGGCATCGCACCTGCAATTCTCCTGGTGTTGCAGTTGCTCACCAACAAAAATTTAATGTGGGCGAAACCGCGAGGTAGAAAACTAGAAAAATATAAAAATCTAGTTAATATATTCACAAGGCACACAAATATAGCCACAGACAGAACAGGGCGAGGGGGGGAGGGTGCATATTCATAGTTAGCCTAGGGCTGTCAGAACTCTTAATCAGCCACTGGCTACGTATGCTACTAAAACTAAATTAAACTATAGATTCTAATATTCTTCCTTAAAAATATAAATGAACAACATATTTACTTAAAGGTGGTCGCTGTAACAGACATCTTTGTTTAAACGTCATTTATTGGTAACCATAAGATCTTAACTCCTATTCCCATAACCAGTTCGTAAGACACCCACGGGACGAAGTGGGGTACAAGATTACCGTACGCCGCGTTCATACGTCCAACTGTAAATTATATTTCAATGTAATGTTTACCTTCTTCTATCATGCACTACATTCAAATCTCTACCTCTACCTCTTTTCCCCTAATCCTACTTATTTTATCACATACGTATGTATCAGACGTTCGTCATCATTTTGCATAAATGCATAATCAAAACAGCTGTAATCAAAATTGGTCACATTATCATCACTTAGAATGAACCCCATAATATGTACACGTGGTTTAATAGTAGACTTCAAGCACTTCGAAGGTTTATTTTATTAATTTAGCTCGTCACATTTGTTTTCACATCAAGATTTTTTTTAAAATAAACACCAACAAGATGAATCCCTTACCTTTGTTTCCTTTGTCTCATTATTTAATTCCCTCACCTCTTTGTTTTGTTTGTTGTAATTCTGGAGACCTTTATCCCACAAATTACCTACCTCATTAATCACGAACCAACCGTGGCATTTTTTTTTGTTCCTGAACATTTTAAGGGCGGAAAATACGCTACAACTAATATTATAATAACACTAACATTTAATACAAAAATATAAAGACTTGAATTAATAATATAAAATATAAAATGTTTGGCAATCATATTGCCTTGAACAGTACAGTGTAGATTAAAATTCGTATAAGATAATACTGTTTACAGTAATCGAAACAAAGAAATCTAATCTTTAAGAAATCTTATTAGATTCACTTACCCACTGGTATAATGTTTTTTAATTATTAAATTACCTCATTGGGATGATATTTGGTATAGTTGCTACGCTTGGCAGACTGGTTGCCAACCGCAGTTTGTCATTATTTAGATATGTTACCAGAAAGATGCTGCTGCCATCTTCTGTTTCAGTTTCACACTGTCGCCTCTTGCGACATCCACTCGATGATATGGAAATGTAGATTTTATTGCACAGTTATTACACGGTTCAGTGAACATATAGTTTAAGCAATTAAATAATCCTGAATAATTGACATCGTACATAAACCGCCTATTTAAATCAATTGTTGAACACTTTAGTCACTACCGTGACAAGTTGAAAAGTACTCTAAATATCAGAAATATAAAAATAATCTAATTTAAATCAGTAACAAGTGGTAAAATTAAAAATTTTGTACAACTCCGACTTCAATATAAATAAAATGAGAACATCATCAATTTAGTCGAAGTCAATTAAATAAGCATTATTAAGGATAACTCAAAAGCTACTGATCAGATCTTGATCAAAGTTGTATGGGATCACATGAAAGCACCAGCTTTCTAATAATAAATCACCTAGAAAAAAGTTCTGAGTCACAAAAAAAAATACAGTCGCATTGAGAACCTCCTCCTTTTCTTGAAGTCGGTTGAAAACTAGTTTCATTCAATGCGTAGTGTTTGCATAAATATAAGAAATCTTTATGGAATCACTTCAAATATTGCCGTGCACCGCCTGTTGGTAAAGTTTCCAATCTTATGGTTTTTTTACATAACTATCTCGTGTACATCTGTACATCAGACCTAAAATACCCAGACTGGCGACGGGACGCAGCGTAAAATGTATGAGACGTTTAATACTACAATAGTCAATCTGCCTGCCAAGCTAAACGATTAAGGACAATCCTTCTCCCTCCAGTAACGGGAGAGGCCCATGTCTTGCAGGGAACTGTAATAGTATTTACAAGAGCCTCTAAAAGTCTAATGATGTCATACTCAAGGTAATGTAGATACAGAATGGTGGATTACCTTTCGCGATCATTAAAGGCAAACAAATCAAAAATCATTAATGACACACTATTACATATATACGTATCGTTTGAAGTCGTGGGCGGTGAGAACCGCCTAGGCATGCGAGTACCGTGTGTGCGCGATGTGGAGGGGCTGTGTATATATAAGAGTTTTAATTTTATGCTTTAATGTATATATATAGGCGAAAGGGGATCTCAGATGCACTCATGACAGATGACGTAAATATGCGTGCGTTACAACATAAAATACAAGAAAATAAAATAATATGCAGATCGTTAGCAATTCGTCGCAAATATATGGTACGCTCTCCAATGATGTTTTTCTCAAAAATCCTATCAACAACAATGGTTGCCACGTTACCACAGATACGACACTTCGCTAGAGTAAAACCTTTACTCTCTATCTAGCCAGTATTTTACAGACGTGCCTACATATAATATAAAGCCAAGCTTAGCGAGCGGGTTGGCAACCGCAGTTTTTATTTTTATTTAGCTATTTATCACGAAGTTGCTGCTGTAAATCTCCTGGTTTAGTTTCCCTCTGTCGTAGACACAAAAATGGTAGCCGGACTCACGGGGAAATTTTTGTGTGAGATTGCAATTACACCCTTTGAGCACGGGTTGTACCAAACATTATTTTTGAGAATTTTATTTTTGGGGAGGTAGAATTTGTGTAGAGAAAGTAAATTTAATAGCATAAAACTGGCAGTTAATTTTTTAAAGCATATTATTGATTAATTTTGTATAAATGACGACAAAGAAGTACCTACAATTATATCTTCTAATGTGTAACTATAGATAAGTATAGGTTTAAGTAGAGTATTTTACTTAGATTTTTTAAATCGTGTAATTTTTATGAAAAATGGATGAATTTATCTTCATAATAAAACATGGCTATTAATCATTGTAGCCATGCGAGATTGTCAACACAGTCTGTTTACTGAAACAATGAGAAATTGTGTCCGCATGCCCAAGACATTATAGTACACCCAGATTACACCGAAAAAAGTAGCGAAATCTTGTAGCATTTATAAAATAACTTCATTTATATTAAAGTACGTCTACCATTTTACGGCAGAGTATCTTCTGAAATCATTTGCCGTTCGTACGACAAGACGTACAATACACAATGGTCCAGACCCTTGTTTCATTAAAATTACAACATATATTTTTAAGATCAAAGCAAAATATATTTTAATCTAAACGTTTGAAGATACTCGGAGAGTAATTACTCTCTTTTGTTACTGGTCACATATTTTATTTTATTTTACGTAATTAAAAATAATCATGTTACAAATTTTACTATTTTTAGATTTACTCTCATAACTTAGGAGGATGATGATAAATGTAGATTGTAGAAGGATGTAATTGTAGAAGGGCTGACAGATTACCTTACACGTGCTTATAGATGTATAATATCCAAGATTTAACGGATTTCAAACGGAGTGGTAAGCTGAAGTGGCAATGGGCCGGCCGGCCATATATCTCGAAGAACCGACAACCGATCGGGAAGAAAGGTCCTAGAGTGGCAGTCTCTTACCGATAGGTGAAGTGTAGGACGGCCCCCCACTTGATGCAGTGATGATCTGGTAAGAATTGCAAGAAGTCGATGGATGCAGGTGGCTCAGGACCGTGCTTTATGGCATTCCTTGTGGGGGGCCTATGTTCAACTATGAACTTGTGAAGGGCTGTAATGATGATGATGATGATTTAAGATTTTAATTTTAACATTGAAATTATTAAAATCATTTATTATTTAATCTGGATCACAATTGAAAACCGGTGTAGATCAGGAACTGGGTGCTTGCCTTAAATTTTATACTTAGGATAATTATAATGCTAAGAAATTTATGGCATTAAGTGCTGTAAATTACGAGTTCGGGAATGAAAATAAACATTTAGAGGATGTCGGCATGCCTAATAAATAAATTAGAAATATCTAATTAGAACATGTCTAAAACGCAAACACGCATTGCCTCATCGCGATTTCTCTGCCCAATAATTTCTAAACGTCCTATGCTCAGCATTGGACGTTCAGCTTTTACAATTTAACATATACATGGGATTGATAACCTCTATCAACGATTGCAGCTAAAGTAAAAGAATCTTTCCAATTAATATTTTGAAACAATACCATTTGTCAAAACAGAATTCAACTGAATTAAAACGTTAACCCAGTATATTTGAACAGAAGTATACAAATAACGTCTATATAAATATTCTTATGATAAAACTCGGGATATGCGCACAAATACAACATATTATTTTGTTAAAATTTAATTTTTATAATTATTTATGAGAAATAACAATAGCTTACTTTTATGTAAAAAGTAAAGTAACGACTTACATACGTCCCACTATTGGGTACATGCCTCTTCACGTTTGTGAGAGGGATTTGGAGCAACACAGAGTCCGAGCTGCTCCAATGGATGTTGGCGGACTTTACGAGTACATGTTATAAAAATAATTTTAATTTCTCATTCATCCGTGGCGAAGCAACGGGGTCGTGGAGTTCTTGGACCCATCCGGCAGATTTTAAGAGGAGGGCAGCATTTCAGAAAGAAAAGTCAGCTTAATACATAGCTTTGCAAATTCTGAAAATAGTGATATTCTACCACACTACACACACACACACAAACACACACACATTTGCAAAGGATAGGAAGTATAAAAATACATTATATTGTTGTACTTATTCTAAAATATACATAGAATTTAGAAGACTTCCTGATTTCATATTTTAAGATACTTGAAAAACAAGGGATGGGGAGGCATTTTTGGCTTTTAAACTCCGGACGACATCAACTCATATTACGCCATTGTAACTCGTAGACGTTTTCTTACTGAGAAGGAGGCTGGAAGCTGGAAGAAATAGAGTTGTGTCCTTTTGCTGTTAATAATTTTAAAGTAAATGAGAATTGACGGAATGCCGGACTCATGTTTTGAAAAAAGTCTGATAACTTTAAATTACTTTATTTTTTGAAAACAATAACCCCATACTATAATTTTCTCCCACATCGAGGAGGCAGTTTACATAAATAAATTGCAGATCCGGAACTTGTTTGTAGAAATTGTTTGTAGGCCATAAAAATACTTTTCCCATGCGGGATTCGAACCCACTGACCTCAATGCTAAGACACTGCGCTACGATGCCTGACTTTTAGAAGTGGTCTAAAAGCAGTAGCTGTTGATTTTTTACGGCAATGCAGAATAAGTAGCCGAATTGATACAACATACTTTTAAATCGATCACTGTTTATTCATTACGTCTTATTTTAGTAGGATGCTGAAAGAATATTGTAAGTTAAGCAGATGCGTTTAGCGTACAAAAGCGTCGCTACGCAATATTCTATCTGATAATGATTTCTAGCGACTTAATAAAAAAAACGATAGTTATTGCATTAGTTGAACGTAATCATTGAGTTTTTTAATAAAATTGAACTTCTAATATTGTTTTTTTTTATAGGATAGAGTGACAAACGAGCACACAGTCCACCTGATGGTAAGTGATTGCAGTGACCCATAGACATCTACATCTATCCTCAATAAAGAATCAAAATGCAGATGCGTTATCACCCGTGAGGACTAAGATGGAATGCCTCTTTTTCAGTAAAAAGGGTCTCCGGTTCTCTACACTCACCATACGAAACACAGCAGCATTAAGCTGCTATTTTACGCTGGTATTCTGTGAGAGCGTGGTCCTTCCCCGGTCGAGCCGACCCATTCGTGCTACAACTATACTACTAATATAGCTGGTATTATTATATTATTATTGTAAATAGTTTTGGAATTTAATGACATGTTTTTATCAAGTTGTGTAAGTAAGAACGTAATCAAGTTGAAGCTACATTATATTAAGTATCTTTCATACTTTAATATGAACTTTGAGGAGCTTTGAGAACTTTAATATGTACATTAAATTATAAGTACAGGGCTCAGTTCAACTTTTGTTTTCTCCATCACGATTACAGTCCATGTCGCGAGAAGCTCTAAGAAGCAATAAGCGCTAAGTTAGTATTTTAAAAACGTCACTGTCTTTGTTATTCTTAATTTTATATTTTCTTCTCTTTAAAATTTTCAAATAAAATTGCATTACATGCAAACGAAAAAAAACCTTGAGTTTGTAGTATTTTCTCTAAAGTGCTAACATTGAAAATATTTATCACGAGCAGATAGAGTCCGTACCGTAAACGGAATTTAGGCTAGAATTTGGACCGCAAGTGGATTTCTGCTCCTATAATTATTATTAACTTTAAGATAATTGGAAACTAGATTTTGCCTCGTCAGCAATGTGATTTGTGTTGCGTATACGTGAAAAATAATTAAATAATACAAATGGTGACAGTTACGGTGCTAACTAAATTATATTATTATTCAAGATTACACAAATTTTAATTTTCTTGCATATAAATATGCAACGTGACACTCAATTAAAGTATATTTTGTTAAATTTAGTTTCTCAGTAAGTGAATATTTGTTAATTATTAATGGGAAAAATAAAGTTATTATTTTTGTTAGTTGGTAGTACTAATAAACGCCCATAAAAAAACAACTTTTGTATAAGTTACTTTAGAAGACTATACGAGTAGCTATTGAAATACACGGCTAAAATCTTGCTGCTGTGCGTGTGTGCTTGCATAAAATATGATACGACTATACAGGCCTGGTTGACATTTAGACTTTTTTAGCTAAATTGGCTAACTGACCTCGGAAATATAGTGCTACATAAGAAAATAATAAAAGGAACCTACAGTCAAATTAATAACGTCCTCCTTTTTTTAAACTGCTTAAATGTTATAATATTTCGTTACTAATAATAGTTTTTTTAACGGTGTAGTGGCGGTGTAAGAATATCCACTACCCTATATCGGCCCGTGGGTGTCGTACGAGGTGGCAGAGGAAGCTGAAACAGGAGAGTGCAGCAGTATCTTCCTGATAACAACTTAAAATCATAAAAAATGCACTTGCCACGCGTGGCAAATATGGCAAAATTCCCACTATGAGGCAATGTATGGAGGTGGCCTATGTCTACTTTATTTAAAATAGTAAAAAAGTTAATCGTTTAAGTGCTTTCAGCCCTAATGAACAAAATACATATTTATCACTTCACGTTAATCTTTAAAGCAGTTTGTGAGCACGTTGAATATTTGAATATTCAAGTATTTATTTACATTAAGGGATATGATGTTCTTCGTTCGTCACATCTATCTACGCATAAAGAATTAGGTGAACAAGCAACATTATATAATTTTGTGATATAAAATAAACAATACTTATTTTTAAACACTTCGTACTGCTAAGTTAACAATAGGATAAATTACATATTAGGCATAATGCTTAATATAACGGGGTGAGTGTGGGTAATCTTTCCAAGAAATTCAGGTCAGATAGTACATCTTGGAACATCACATCCACCTGATGATGGCCAAAAGATCTCCATCTATCCTCGATTAAATATGAAAATGCAGATGCGTTGTCACACCTTAGGGTTAAGATGAATAAAGGGTCTCCTGTTCTTTACACTCACCATACAAAACACAGAATTATTGCTATTTCACGATGGTATTCTGTGAGAGCAGGGTCCTACCTCGCTCAAGCCGACCCATACGTGCTGCAGCCATAAAGCTGCAGCGTGGCTGTACCTCGTATAATGTACCTCGTATAATATAATGTATATGCAGTGGGTTAATAAAAGCTGCTGCTACTGCTAGCATATTACTTAGCTACTTTTACGTGGTAGAGCCATGCTGCAGCTATATTAATAGTATAGTTGTAGCACGAATGGGTCGGCTCGACCGGGGAAGGACCACGCTCTCACAGAATACCAGCGTAAAATAGCAGCTTAATGCTGCTGTGTTTCGTATGGTGAGTGTAGAGAACCGGAGACCCTTTTTACTGGAAAAGAGGCATTCTATCTTAGTCCTCACGGCTGACAACGCATCTGCATTTAAATCGCAAACGAAGGTAGATGTAGATGTCTATGTGCCACAGCAACCACTTACCATCAGGTGGACTGTGTGCTCGTTTGTCACCCTTATTCTATAAAAAAAATAAAAAAAATATTAATAAATATCGACCATATTTAAATAACAATATTTCAGTTTGCCTCCCTTTCAGAGGTTTAGAAAATTTAAGGCATGATTTAATGTTTAGCTGTTTTCTCTTTGTCTTTATAATCCGACCCTTTTCCATATTTCGAGACGTATTAATAAAAATGTGGACGAAGAATAATCTCTATGTCATAATATATTATCCCATTATTGAAATGGGAAATTTGACGTCACAATATTGATTCATACATTACAGCCTATCAAATCGATGAATTTAGGCCTTCCTCATAAATTGCCTAAGGGAGGGAGATATTTGCCATAGTTGCCACGCTTGGCAGGCGTGTTTTTGTTATTATTAAGTTGTTATCAGGAAGAATTGGCATCTCCTGTTTCATTTCTTCTGTCTGTTGTGATGGTGGCATTAGAAAATCCAAAAATAGTAACTTACCGAGTTAAGAGTATCGAACGTTGAGGTTAGCATATTTTTTCTTTACTATTATAAGCTAGTGTTTGACTATCATCCCACCTGATGATAAGTGGGGATGCAGCCGAAGATAGTAAAACTCGCTGACTTAGCTTAAGGCACAGCCGAAGACACCCACGTTATAATCGGATGGAAAGACAGATGCTGGCAAGTTATTGAACCCCATTGCAGCACGCATGACCGACGAAGCAAACCGTTTGGTTTGAATGCGTGGTATGTCGACAACAAAGGGGTGGAGACTAGCCGAGTGTCTGGTGGTCTAATGATGGAATGGAGAGGTAGGAACTATTAAGAAAATATTTGTCCTCAAAGTCCCGTGTCTTATTGAAACCTAGAAATAATGACATTATTTAGAAGTTTTTCCATTAGTAAGCGTCATTTCTTTAATTTTTCTTTTCTAATTATATCATCACATCATTTTATTTTACTAAGCGCATCTTAGATAATTAATTTTTAACATTTGTAATATAATGGATTTCCGCAAAGTAACTCTAGATTCTATTAATTATCTTTCTGAATATGCCATCAAACGATTCGATAGTATTCATCTTTACGCTATTGACATGCCTCGGACTTTACAAAAGAATGTGTTTTGTCGATTCTGGTGCACGAAGTGATGGACTTGTATTTTTTTTATCTCCGTCTAATATAAGAAGAATATTAAGTATTCTCTGATGGAGACCACCGCGGTTACCCAGTAAGTGTTTGCCCTAAACTTTTCGTCGCCTCCGTAGCTGATGGTACCATGAGGATTTTCCCACGCTAAAAAGGCAAAATTTTAGCAGTTAGCTTTTGCAAAGTCTATCTCTCCTGATGATGCCTCATTTAGAGGCGGAGCACCTCATGTCCTCTAGACGGAATTTCGGTCACGGCAGCCAGTCTTAACGGAGTCTAGCCACTTGCGTATGAAACGATTATAGTGCACGAGTGTGTGAACAAAACAGGTGTACTCTCTATTCCCTAACACTCATAGTACCATGGGACGACAATTCGACACGACCGGAGAGAGATCAGGTGCAGGACTAACGGTTTAACGTGCTTTCTGGGCTGCTACTGAGATTTTTTTGTCAGAAATATCCAATAACTCATTTCAGCCCGATCCGGGATTCAAACTTGGAACTTCATGATCAGCAGTCGCGCTTACGGCCACTACACCAACATGTATAGTACTGTCGTCAATGGTGTGTATCTCCTAAAGTAGTGATTTTGGATTTAGTAGGAGCTGTGATAGTGCTCGTGCGTGCAGTGATAGTGATAATGACAGTGAAAGGGACTGATTTCCTTTTCAAACGACGTATTCTACATCAATGTTATTTTCAAGTGGATCTTAATTTAATTAATTTTTACATCTTTTATGTGTCATTTTTGTCTTACTAACCTTTAAATTTTATAAACTACGTTTATAAGTTAGTATCATGTCCAAATAATTCTCCACCTATTCTATGTATTAAATACGTGAAGAGAAAACTTTGTACCCCTTTTTAAGCATATTGCGCGGACGGAGGAGTTTGAGATTTAGCATAGTTAATGTTTATATGAAGAAGGAATGCAGAAAGCTAAAATTTATAAATTATATGTGTTACAAATACATTAAATTAACTAAAATAAAACGTTCATTGTTAACTTCCACACGCCAATGTCAAACACATAACAGTTTGTAGTCAAACAGTTGTCTACTCTGTACGAGTAAGACCAAAAAGTATTATAATCACTATGCGTAGAGGTTGTTGCCAAATGATTTTAAAACTCTGCCAATAAATAAAATCTGAAAAATTTACTGAATAAGCTGTGAATTTTGAGTGATTTTAATTTCAAATGTTCCTTTTCAATAGTCTGTGGAGTATATGTCAAGGCAAAAAATCGTTTATTTTATATTTTGTATATTAAATTAGACTATATCTTTCACTCACCTTCGATTTGCCGACGATATATTCCTTATGGCAGAACCACTGGAGGACCTAATCACTATGCTCAATGACCTCAATAGTGTCTCCCAACGGATAGGTCTTAAGATGAACATGGACAAAACAAAGATCATGTGTAACGTCCGTGTCACACCTACGCCGATAGTTGTTGTGAGCACTAAGCACGAAAAACAGTTCTCGAATGCCAGCCTCGTACCGGTAGGTGAAGTGAAGCCCCGGTAAGACATGCAGGAAGTTGATGGATGCAGGTGGCTCAGGACCGTATTTTGTGGCATTCCTTGGGGGAGGCCTATGGTCAGCAGTGGACTTGTGAAGGGCTGTAATGATGATGATGATCTAAAGTGTAATATAACTTGCTTAATTAACTTAAAATTTTATTAATTACGTCGACCACTAGTAGTTAAGTAATTGATGAACTTTAAAACACACAAAGAAATTATTAATTGAATTCATTTTTGTAATGTAATAAAATATTTCAATTAAAAATAATCCTTTGCAAATTCCAATATTTATTTATTTTTGATTGCATGGATTATTTATAATTATAATATATCTGAAAACTAGTAAATCTGATGTGTTATTGCAATCCGTTGATTTTCATAGCTGCACAGCATCTAACCCGTTTAGAATCTCAATAATGGGATTCAATACATTAACTGCAACGTGGCAGCAAAGTTGAATAAAGGGTGCGTTCAAACGTTTCCACGTAATATTGAGCTACGAGTAAATTGCTGTAAACGAATGACCCGGTTTCAATAGAAGCCATTAACATTCGTGCACTGCTGTTCGATCTCGCCTTTAAGATCTAATTGATGGTAGAAGTAAATTAGACATTTTTATAACTATATACAGGGTATTTTGAAACGCTCCGAAAACGAAGACAGACGACAGTACTAACTATATCTTTGATGATGGGTGAAATATAAAATTGATCCTGATGAAAAAAATCATCTTTCACAACGTTTTATTAGCTTTATTCACGCTCCATCGTGTTAGTATAGTGAAATAAAACGTTAATTTCATTTAAAAATCATGAAATACTTAAAATTAAAACCAGCAGTGGAATTACTGAATTGCAATCAGCTGACTAGGGGTCAATGTACGCGCGAACGCCGAATTCGCGCGGCCCGCAACAACGATGGTACCACAATACCTAATAATTTACAACACTTGTCTAAATACCTAACTTATCTACTTAACCTTTTGCCACTGTGCTTGTCTCTACGTAGCCACTTTAATTCAATTCACAGGTTAAATAAATCAAATAACTGGTTCGATTCCCCGTTAATGAAAAAAATACTTAAATAAAATGTTAACAAGGTTAGAGTTATACTTTTTATCCATTGTGTAGGTATGTTTATTATTCTGATGTATTCAGTTATGTATCTTTTAGATCAGTTCAGTACTAAGTTATTTATAAAATTAGGTATGAAACAGCTTACCGATCCTCCGTGGCCTTATGAGATTCTCCAAGGCACATTAACATGTTGCCGTATTAACGAGCACTATAAACGTACCTACGCGTTAGGCATTATTAAAACAAAACAAAAACACAAAACGTAACAACAAGGACAATATCATTAAGTAATAAATAACAAGTGATAACGACAATAATTTAATAAACAAAACAATTGAACTGTCGCTCGTGATAGTCAACATGGAACTGTCTCAAAAACTAAAATTATTAATCAATCCCGCCAAATCAAATGCGCACGGAGGTAACGAGGCAGCGTGTGTGTGAAAGGGAAGTAAGTAGTATACCTAATGTATTGTTTCGTACCGATCTAGATAAGAGTTAGGCGCCCGCGAGGATATTGACCCTATTGTCAGCTGATTTTCTTTTAAGTTTCATTGCTGGTTTTATGTTTAAGTATTTTCATGATTATTCGGGATCGAATTTCTTTGTGACCCATCATCATAGGTATCCTTAGTACTATCATCTGTCTTCGTTTTCGGGAGCGTTTCACAAACACCGGTATATATATATATATATTATAGTGCGTCGCTTACAGGATGACTCGTAATAATTAGCAGCAGCCTTCAACGTCATTTAAAAATAATATTGATTCATTTGCATCATATTAGAGCAATAATAAAACTAAAGAGAACCAAGACCTTGTTATTTATTCCGACATATGGATTATATTCCTCGTGTAGTGGCGGGTAAGAATACCCACTACCCCATATCTTCCCGTGGGTGTCGTAAGAGGCGACAGAGGGAAGCTGAGGCAGAAGATGGGCAGCAGCATCTTTCTGATAACAGCAAAGCAACAATAAAAAAACTGCGGTTGCCAACCCGCTCACCAAGCTTGGCAACTATGGCAATATAACCCCCATGATTAAAGTTAGGAAGAGACGGCCCCCAGTCCCCGGCGGCCCCGCTATTCTTGGCTACAGTGGCGACCATGGTAACGGCGGAGCAGGGGGTGCTAAGAATCTACGGTGGAGGTTCGGTTGCCACCTAAGACGACTCAACCTGGCAACATATAACACACGCACCCTGAGGACTGAGGAGAAGATCCTGGAGCTGGAAGAAGAGATAGACAAGTTGCGCTGGAATATTATAGGATTATCTGAGGTCCGAAGAGAGGGGGAGGACATGGTAATCCTCGAATCCGGCAACTTGTTCTATCACCGGGAGGGGACCATCTGTCCCAAGGTGGTGTCGGATTTATCGTCCACAAGTCTCTCGTTAACAACGTTGTAAACATTGTGAGCGTGTCGGCGAGGTTGCGTACCTTATACTCAGAATCACCAAACGGTATTCGCTGAAGGTCATACAGGTTTACGCAACAACCTCGGCACATCCGATGAGGAGGTGGAGGAAATGTATGAGGATATATCTAGAGCCATGCATTCCTCCAAAACCCACTATACGGTGTTAATGGAGACTTCAACGCAAAACTAGGCACAAGAGAGAACGGTGAGCTGAAGGTAGGGAAATTTGGAATAGGGCAATGGAAACTAAACGGAAAGAAAACCGGTAGCGATCATCGAGTGGTGAGAGGCACACTGAACCTAAACGTTAAGTTGGAGGTCACGTCTAATGAAGTCAACGCTCCGTCCCCTCGTGCTCTAATCCAAAGTCCGAAACCTTTCAGCTCGAGCTACGAAACCGTTTTCAGTGCCCAGAAGATTGCAATGCAGTGGACGATATGAATGACAAGCGCGTGGAAACTGTCCATGCAGTCGGAGCTAAGTTTTGCAAGACCCGCCGCAGAAGAACACAAAACTCTCCGATCACACTCTTCATCTCATGGCTGTTAGACTGAGACTGTTGTTGTTCTACTGAGACTGTCAGTCTTCAGTAGATTTGACAGCATACAGGCAACTGAACAGACAGATCTCCAAATGCATGCGGCGGGACTTACGCAACTTTAATACTGCTCTTATTGAAGAAGCGATCGAGCGGAACCAGGGCTTCAAAGTCTTTGCTAGAGATCTGTCTGCCAGAAAGAGCCAACTGTCAAAGCTGAAGACCGAGTGTGGCAGCGTCGTTTCCGGATACCTGAGATTTTGAGTGAGATTGAGAGGTTCTATGGGCAGCTGTACACATCATCGTTGGAGCCACACGCAAGAGTGAGTAACGATCCAAGAGCAAGTCTTATCCGACACTATTCAATGATATTCCGGACGTCAGTCTGAGCGAGATTAGAATGGCTCTCCAGCACCTTAAAATGGCAAGGCTCCAGGCGAGGATGGAATTACAGCGGAGTCTAAAATCTAGTCTACTACTTCTCCCGCTCTGGACTGACTTTTCAAAATTACAAGCCAACCCTCATCAGACCTCCCGATTCCCATTTTTTTATTCATTATTTTCGAAATTTGGATCATTCTTACAGTTAAAGGTTTTAAGTCAGTATTAGTGCTTAGTAACGGTCAAAATCCGCTTTAAAATAATTCATCGATTCCCGTCCCCGTGGGATAAGATATTGACATCAATTAATTTAAATTAAACAGGCATTAATGACCGATACTTAATTGTTACCGTTACAGCCTATTAAAGTTTACGGCGAAACGTAGGCCTCATGCATAGATTGCTTCATATGGGGATATTTGCCATAGTTGCCATGCTTGGCAAGCGGATTGGCAAACGCAGTTTCTTATTTTTAGTCGTTATTAGAAAGACGCTGTTGCCCATCTCCTGAATTGTTTCCCTTTGTCGCCTCTTACGACACCCACAGGATGATATGGGGTAGTGGATATTCTTACACCGCCACTACACGGTACTTGATAGTATAATCATGAAAATGGTTGAATTTATTTAAAAAATACTGTAACTTAATAGCTAACGATTTAATAAGTTAAAAATTAAAAAGGTTGGCAATAAAAGAAAAAGAGCTAAATCATATTTTATACACAAAATTTCTCATTGGATAGATAGAGATCATATATAACAGGGATGATATATGAAACAGAGATTAAAATTTTGTCCACAACGTTAATAATACGTCGTAAAATTTGGAAAAGGGTTGGATTAAAGCAAAGAGAAAACAGTAAAATATATAACCATACTTAAAAGTTTTAGACCTTTAAAAGCTAAGCAGGGTAAAAGTGATAACAAGTACACTTAAAACTCGATGAATCATGCACACACACAAACTTTTTATAACGTTTACGTCTCGTATTTTATATTTCTTACACATTTTTCATGACTTTTTTCAATTCTAAATATAATCAAGCGAACGCTATTAATTTTATAATCCTCTATTCGTGTTTTACGAAACTCATATTAAAAAGTTCCTGAGTTGTATACTTAGTGCCGGCACCATTTAATATATGTTTTGTTGCGTTTTTAAGTGCTGGCAATTTCGCTTGGTTCGTTGGTCGTTCTTATGGATATTGCCATAGTTGCCACGCTTGGCAGGCGGATCAATGTCAATCTCGTATTTCATTCTGTCGCTTCTCATGACACCCGCGGTATGATAATTATGGGGTAGCAGATTTTCATACGCTGCCACTCCATGGCAAAATTTTACTTCAATTTAACTAAATCAAATCAATTTATATTACTTTAATTCTGATTAAATAAATACAATTAATTTAAATACGCGCTTTTTTCATGACTATTTTTTATATTAACTAAATGTCTGCACCACAAGATTATTTAATATGAATGAAGTCCAAAAATATGTAGATATATGCTTTCATAAAAATATATATGACAATTAAAAATAATATTAGCTTCAACATATAAGTACTACTTAGATATTAAATTTGTTTTACAAAGGACATTGAAACCCTTTATGTAAAATAGTCCTTGAATATTCAATTATTCAGCGTGCTAACAAACTTCTTAAGGGTTATGGTAAGGTTATTAATATGTATTTTCCACATCGCAATGGAATTGAAAACATATTTTATTCGTAATATTTACTATATTACGAGCCCAGGTCAATAAAGAAAAAGGACGGTGCCCTAGCAGCTAAAACCAAGCTGAAAGCATGTCCAACTTATTGTAAGAACACGCACTTATGTACACATATGCATCTATAGTCATTTGCAACCAATAATATGATTTTAGTTTCATATACAGCGCTCCATCTATCTTCCTTTGTTGGTCACGAATTACGAGTATTTGTATATTCGAATCTAAGATTAGAAAATTAGATTATTTAAAATAAAACATATGTAGATACATTCTGTAGCTCATGACACATACAGTTACGTTAGCTTTGCTGCATTTTTATGTATTTTTTGTTACCTACATATCTACTATACTAAGAGATAGCCCTCTTACCTATTTTTGTCATCAAATAACAGTACGTGCACTGTTGTGTTTCTATCGAAGCGTAAAGAGAGCCAGTATATAGGGTTATTTTTCAACGAGTAACCAAATTTAAAACTTAAGTTCAAATATATAAATAATGATATACCGTTATTGCAGTTTTTGAAAATACGGGTAAATAAGGCTACTACTTTTATTTGAACTTATCCCAAATTAAACGTGATTTGTGAGCAACTACTACGCGTACGCACGCTCCTCTGTGTGCGATTCAATTCACAAGTTTTTTCCGACCAATTACCTTGCACTAATACCGAAATACCGAAAAACCGAATACCTATGCACCCTTACAAATGTGTGCGTGCGTAGTAAAATAGATTTATGAATGACAATCAGTTAAAATAATGCATTACCACGCGTTTTGAATTTAAAAAATAAAAAGGACAGAATGTTTGAGAATTTTTAATTAATTTTTCTTCACCATATGCCTACATTACTTATTCTGAACCTTCTCTGCAAATTTAGCCGGTTATTGCAAAATAACCCTGTATATATGTTAGGCATTCCATCTTAGTCCTCAGATGTGACAACGCTACTGCGGCCTGTAAATGTATGTTTAAAATTGTGTATTTTCTTGAATTGGTTAAAGGAGCATAGAAGGAAACGGCTAATACGTTCTAAATCGATTTACTGGTGGTTGCGTTGAAGTGAGAACAGCGGTGAACCGCGGCCGTGCGGTGGTTTTATACTATCGTACTATCGTATCGTTTTATACTCGTACAATGCGCTCTTTGCACGTTTTGCAAAGCAAAACTCGGAATAGGTAGCCTTTTACGACCAGGTGCACTGTAAGTTGGTTTATCAGTTCTATTATAGAAAAAAAAACTACATAATATCTACATAAGTTATGTTGAAGGAAATGTTATTTTAAGGAAGCTCAAGGTCGCTCAGCGAGCTATGGAGAGGGCTATGCTCGGAGTCTCACTGCGTGATAAACTTAGAAATGAGGTTATCCGCAGTAGAACCAGCGTGACCGACATAGCCCAACGGATTAGTAAGCTGAAGTGGCAATGGGCTGGCCATATAGCTCGAAGAACCGACAACCGATGGGGAAAAAAGGTTCTCGAGTGGCGGCCTCGTACCGGCGGACGAAGTGTAGGGCGTCCCCCCACTAGATGGAGTGACGACCTGGTAAGACATGCAGGAAGTCGATGGATGCAGGTGGCTCAGGACCGTGCTTTGTGGCATTTTTTGGGGGAGGCCTATGTTCAGCAGTGGACTTGTGAAGGGCTGTAATGATGATGATGATGATGAAGTTATGTTGATATCGATTACGTTGATATTTTTACTTCTAAAAATCAGATTTATTACATTATCTTTTTAATGGGAAGTTGATAAATTTGAAAATAATGGACACAACTTTACAATACACTTTTATTGACAGATGACCTAAACTTTACTCTGGCTGTTTACAATATTAACCATCATAACTTTTGACCCTTGTCATTATCCGCTATCAAGCTCCATTGAAATGGGTCCATGTTTATTACGAAACGCGTAATTAATTCGCTTCATAATGAGATTAGCAGGCAAAGTTTCACTCTCGTGTAAATGAAATTGCTGCATGACAAAGTTTTCACGACTGTAATTCGTATTAAAACAAAAATCACATTTTCTGTAAAATCTGCTTAATTAAGTTAGACTACAATAACGTCTTAACTTTTAATTGATAAATCTTTTTTATGGATCAGAGAGCTGAAGTTGCAATGGGCCCGCCATATAACTTGAAGAACCGACATCCGATGGGAAAGAAAGGTTCTCGAGTGGCAGCCTCGCACCGGTAAACGAAGTCTAACGAAGCCCACCACCAAAGGGAATGGCGATCTGGCACGAGACACAGGGAGTCGATGGACGCATGTGCTCAGGACCGTGCTTCGTGGCATTCCTTGGGAGAGGCACGTAATGATGATGATGAAAACTTTTAAGAACCTTCTTAACCTTTCTTTAATTACAGCTTTATTTTTCAAAATGAGATAAACATGATATTAGTTTGTAATCTGTCATAATCACCACCTTTTACCATCACACCAATTATCATCTTCATGATGATGATGATAATGATGAAACAGACATAACAAAATGATGACGATGATAATAAATAGATGATGATAAAGATTTAAGAAATCTGCCTAATCTAAATGGAGTAATTGATTTAAGAAATAGAAGAAGGTTAAAAAAAATCATCATACAAAACAAGTCCGGAGTGAACTCGGAATGAAACTCATCGATCCACCTACCTGAAAGAGCGGAATAGCGTCGTTGTAATACAGGCTATGATTAAAAGATTGTGCGTGTAATTCACACACAACAAGTTGTTTTACAAGACAATGCCGTCTTCAATCTATAATGATGTCATACTCAAAGTAAACACCAAAAATTTTATTTTATTTTTTATATTTTTATTACGTGAAAATTAAAAGAAAACAGGATTAGAATTATTGGAGTTGTTTTAGAAAGCAAGTGATGATGATTATTATATTATCTACCGATCGATATTCATTAACAAAAAATGTAATTTTTAATATGGTTATATTGCAAACATTGTCGTAAATTTTAAAACCAAGTGAGGCATGAATACTAACTCAGTTTTGGCCGCTCGGTACTGATTATTACTTATGAAAATTTACTTATATTAACTACTAGCGATCCGCCCCGGCTTCGCACGGGTGATTTCTGACTCTCGACAACAGCGCCACTCACCGGGTCTAAATGTCAATCTAAACCATCTAGGGACCCATTCAAACGCACAAAAAATTTCATCAAAATCGGTCCAGACGTTTTTGAGTTTTAGTAAGACTAACGGACAGCAATTGATTTTTATCTATAGAAAGATAATAAAACTATAGAAGACGATTTCTGTGTGTAAGTGATTATCAACTTGAAATTTGGCAGTATTGTAGAATTTATTTTACGGAACTTAGGTATTTTTGTGAAAGAATTTCGGATTTTCTATTATAAGAATTAAATATGAGAATCATTTATATGGCTTGATTTAAAGATTCAAAATACATTATTTCTTCAATTTTTTTTTTTGTTGAATTGTTGTGTGGTCTATAAATATGAAATGTGATATCGTTCTTTCCTTATCATTGAAGTTGTAATCGAAGAAGACCGAAGTTTTTATTAATTAAAATAACTACTACCCCCTTACTAAGATCCCGTTTCGTATTTTCGTAGTGCATATCTAATTTACTATGTTTTTTTTAGATTAATGTAGAAACTCTTTGTGTTGGAGTTATCCACACACTTGATCGTTTTTAATGAAAAAAAATACAATTCAAAAAGAAAGAAAATGCATTTATTTGTCAGGAATATACGTAAGTACACATAATAAATAAAATAATAAGCAAAACTAAAAGATAAACATAATATATTAATCACTATCGGAGTTGGAACAGTAGTAAAGTTTATAAAATTTAAAACAAGTTCATAGTAATGCTTCAAACTGAGAAAATTACCAATTTAATATTTTATACAAGCATTAGAATTTATCTTACTAGAAGAAGATTTAAGTTTCCGCTTGCATATAACACATGGATCTTAATGTTACCGCCACTTCTCAAATTGAAATATTCCGCGTTTTTGGTCAATCTTATTGACGAATCAGATTTCCTCTTTAATACCTTTCATTCATTCCATTCATTCCTTTTTGCGACCGACAACCGGGTAGAAGAGGAGTCTAAGTAAAAACACGCCCGCACGTGGAAGCATATTGTCTCACGCTCGCTATATCTATTTAATTATCATATACTTAAAATCACGGCCGTGAATTGTATCAAATAAGTGTAAATCGCGCAAGAAAACTAGGAGTGTACCACGCGAGTGTCAACCTCAAGTACGAAGAGAAGCTGCTGGCGTTCTCCAGGTGCGTACCTTCAGTTTTATGTGTCGGTTGCAAATTTCAACGAAACCCAATTCCAACTACCTATTACAGTCCACTTTATACCAATTTTAAACCACGCATCACCACTTAATTTAAGGATGAGAAAATAATAAAAATACATAGATTGTATGTAATTTCTACAATTTAATATCAAGTATAAGTACCTTTGATTACGTCCTTATAATTTAAATTTTTTATGGATAATAGTGACAAACGAGCACACAGATCACCTGATGGTAAGTGGATGCTGTGGTTCATAGACATCTAGATTTATGCTTAATTAAGAATCAAAGAGCCGTGGTAGCTCAGATGGTTAGCGCTCGCTGTAAATTTCACAGTACGCGAGCAACCCGGGTTCGATCCCCGCCGGCACCAATGAAATTGTTAATTGCAATTTTAAGTGCTGATTTACCACGTGCTCGGCGGTGAAGAAAAACATCGTGAGGAAACCTGCATGTCTGAGAAATCAAAAAAATATTTCGAAGACATGTGAAGTTCGCCAACACGCATTGGGGCAGCGCGGCGGACATTTCCTTGCCCTAAAACCCTCCCAGAAATGAGAGGAGGCCTGTGCCCAGCAGTGGGACGTATATAGGCTGTAACTTTACTTTAACTTTAAGAATCAAAATGCAGATGTGTTGTCACCCCTGAGGACTAAAATGGATACCTCGTTTCCAGTAAAAAGTGTATCCGGTTCTCTACACTCACCATACGAAACAAGGCAGCATTAAGCTGGTATTCTGTGAGAGGGTGTTCCTACCCCGGTCAAGCCGACCCTTAGTGCTACAACCATATGCAGCATGGCTCTACCACGTTAAAAAAAAATTCTTTTTGAGTTTCCATAAACCATATTTATCAATTAGGCTTAAATATTATGAATCCGTCACATAGAAGGACATAAACTTAAATTACTTTTAAATTTTTCTCGTGTTAACACCATACGTTAGCTCTACCTACAAAAATTGTGTGAAACGATAAATTGCAACTTAGCGTTATATCACAGACTACCTCTTGACAGCAACTTGGCTCGCAGCAGTAATAATTTATTGAAAATATTTTACCCCCTGAATACTGCGGAATTTTGTATTAATAATAGTTTACACTAAATTCTTATATACTGCGTAAGATATAATTTGAAAATTTATTTTATTTTATTTATTTCACTCATATATCAGTATCGGTTTATTTATCAGTATTCCTTAACACTAAGGTCAAAAATAATATTGCTAGGTTCAAGGATCTATTTGTATGTTGAAATTTATAATCTTCGCTAAAAATTTGATTAGTCACTTTGAATCTCATCGAAGAAAATAGTAAGACAAAAGTAAGCTAATAAAAATAGTAAGCTTTAACAGCCTCAGGAGTCATCAATGGTAGGAATCAAAACACTCTCAAGGCTGTGGCTGTGGTCGAAAGCCGCTCAACGTGGGACCCCATTCCCTTGAGGTGAGCAGTAGACACATGACTGCGGCTAGAAGCAATGCTGAACATGCAATAGGTAGTGATGTCTTGCACTTACATCACATGGCGCTCACGGAGGGCTTTTTATAAACTGTGTGATGTACATTCATTGAGGCTGGATTTGATCGTATCCTGTATGAATAGAATAGAATAGAATGATTTTTATTCAATATTGAATATTACATAATACTTATTGAAACTCATTTTTTTTATTTACCACTGCACTGATTCGGAAAATACCTCTGTCCTGGGAAGAACCAGCAAGAAACCCAGCGAGACTATTTTAAACATATTTCACTTAACGTAAAGGAACGAAAAAGGGACGAAACGGTAAAGGAAGTAATAATGTCTCTGAAAAACACATGCAGTGTAGGCTATGATAACATTCGTACAAAGGTAATTAAATATGCGGCTAATAAGATATGTGATCACCTGAGTTATATAATTAGTCTTTGTATTTGTGCTAGCATATATCCAGATGCCTTAAAAACCTCTATAATAAAACCATTATTTAAGAAAAAAAATAGAGAGTTAATTGTAATTTAACTATAGACCAATTTCACTCATTCCCATAATTTCAAAAATAATTGAAAAGTACATTTACAATAAATTATATAAATATGTAAAAAAACATAACATATTGTGTGAGGAACAGAAAGGATTTAGGCAGCGTAAAACAATAAATATGGCAATATACGACTTTGTACACAATATTATTAATAAAATGGATACAAGAACACTAGTTTGTGCCATATTTTGTGATATGACCCAGGCGTTTGATTATGTCCACTACCTTTCCCTCTTATATAAACTACACGCCTATGGCATCAGGGGTAATGTACTTAACCTTATAGAATCTTACCTTAACAATAAAAATTCAAATAACTGAAATTAAGAATTTTAATAAGGTTAACAAATACGAAGAGACATTTCGATCGTCGGAACGTAAAGTCAGCTTTGGAGTTCCCCAAGGGGTGTACTGGGACCGTTACTATTTATAGTATATATTAACGATCTACCTAAATACACAAAACAACCATTGACGCTTTTTGCAGATAACAGCACCATAACAATACCTTGTAAAAATATTAATACATACGAATATGACATAAACAATTCCCTAAAAACAATTATAAAATGGCTAGATCACAATAATTTAATAATAAATTTAAGCAAAACAAAGGTTATACATTTCAGGCATCGCAAACTCGATAATAGTGAACTCATAATACAATATAATATATACAATATACTATAATATTGCCGAAGTCGAAAGCACGAGATTTCTGGGGCTGGAAATTGATGAAAAATTGAATTGGAAATCGCACATTACAACTCTTTGTAAAAATATAAGTAAGTCTGCATATGCTCTAGGCACATTGTCATCTATAATTTGTACGGATGGACTCATTACTGCGTATTATGGTACGGTAGAAACATACCTACGATATGGCGAAATATTTTGAGGTAACTCTTGCGAAAAAGGAAAGGTATTCACGGCCCAAAAAAAGTGTATACGCTCCATGTTTAAGCTGAAGAGAACCGGTAGTTGCAAGCCATATTTTAAATAATATAAAATATTAACTGTACCTTGTATATATGTATTAGAAACGGCAGTCTTTGTAAAGTCGAACCAGAACCGTTTTAAGTGCCTAGCAGACCTTGCCCCAAGAAACAGACGCGACAATAGTAGAGTTTACATTCCTAGGGGAAAAACAGCACTAATACGCAATAGTGCCTGCTGTATGGGGCCGACTATTTACAACAAATTACCCAAGTGTTGGAGGCATCTCAACACTTCATTATTTAAGACAAGACTACGAAACTTTTTAGCAGATAAAGTGTACATTTTGTCCATTAAAAATATTAATGAATTTTTAATGGACATAATGTTATATTAAAATTTGTACGTTTGTCACATGGATATTTATTTATAAATTGTATTATTATTGTTACGAGCTTGGGGTTCGAGACAATTAAAACTGCCGAGTGAATTACCAAAATTGACACTTTAATTACACAACACTAATTACAACTTTAAACCACACTAATAACAAAACACAATTTTACTACAGATCGCTTTAGTTCGCAGTTGTATCGCTTCGAAGTCTTCGCTTGTATCGCCAATTCAATACTGCCTCGGTCGCGGTCTATACCGGCCTTATATAGGCCTCAGATAGTTTCAGAACCTTCTACTGTAGAAACATCTAGAATGTTCGAGTACATATCGATCCCGAAATTTCGAGAAGGATCTTGACTCTCTAGTTCTGCTACTCGATACTAGAGGGCGCTACTAGAGTGGTAACTAGTGTTGCCATGTATAAACCATTAATAGTGGCGCGCAACACTGCCCTCTAAGACATGCTCGTCCCGAGCATTATTGGCCCTATAATAACGCGCCAGTCGATCCACATGGACGATCTTAGGAGTACCTCTTGCACCTTTCTGTATCCGGTAGGTTACGTCATTGATCCTTGTCACAATCCGGTACGGTCCGTCCCATTTAGCTTGAAGCTTAGGAGATTTCCTTTGCTGCGAACTGGATTGTGTAACCACACTAGTGAACCTTCGTCAAACCCTTTGTTGTTCATTTTGCGGTCATACCGTGTTTTCATCTTCTCAGACGTTTGCTGGCCCGACTGTCTGACGTGCTCATAAATGTCATTTATTTTATCCCGCAAGTCGTTTGCATAATCGGTTATACTGCGTGGGGCATCAGGTGGTATTCCGGTGATCAGGTCTGCAGGCAGCCGTAATTCTCTCCCAAAATTTGCTAAAGCTGGTGTCACTGATGTACTTTCGTGAACAGCGCTTCGATGTGACAACAAAACGGTTGTATGTGCCTGTCCCAGTCTCGTTGCCGTTTTCCACAACTTTGCTAGGTACCTCTCCAATGTCTGATTAAATCGTTCTACCATTCCATCAGATTGTGGGTGGTAAGAAGTTGTTCTTGTTTTATGAGTACCCATAACTCGGCAAGTTTCCTGGAATATTTGAGACTCAAAATTCCTTCCTTGATCGCTGTGAATCTCTAAAGGTACTCCAAAACGACAGAAGACTTCATGAACTAGTTTATCTGCAACTGTTGAAGCTTCTTGATTTGGAATGGCGAAGACTTCTGGCCACTTAGTGAAGTAATCCATCACAACCATGAAATACTTGTTACCACTTTCACTTTCCGGAAACGGCCCCGCAACGTCAATGGCTATCCTCTCCATGGTGCACCAACATTGTACAATTTCAATGCACCTCTACTACGAGTTTGAGGTCCTTTACAGCCGCACAACTTGTACATTTGCGACACCAGTCCTCGACATCGTTACGACAGTGGACCCAGTAAAACCGTTCTCGGATCTTCAGTAGAGTTCGTTTAACTCCCAGGTGGCCTCCTGAACAACCATTATGGTACAGCTGTAGAACATCCGGTACTTTAGCTTTAGGGACAACCATTTGCAAATGACAACTGTCTCCTCGACCATTTTCCCATTTATGGCACAGGACTCCATCCTGAATCCGCAAGCTGTCCCATTGGGCCCAATAGCTTTTCGTGGTCGAACTCATCGCTGAGACGTCGCTCCACTTGGGCTTAGGAGCACTGGCCTTCATCCATTCCAGAATCGGCTTGATGTCTGAATCTTCCTGCTGTGCATGTTGTTGGCTGTCCTTCCACTCATTGTTGAGCTGGTCTGTCATAAGCATCCTCACAGATACCACTTCCTTACCCTCTTGTCTAGTACAATGCTTGCAATCTTCAGGACAAGGTCTTCTTGACAATGCATCTGCGTTGCCATGAGATTTCCCGCTGTGCTGGGCGGTGCTGATAGCCGCACTGCCCCCTCGAGATAGTTCACCTTCCCTTTCCTTTCGCTTAGGGCAGCTGGATCGAAGATGGCCCCTTTCCCCACAGCCGTAGCACCTAGGCCTGTATCCTTTATTGCGGTCGCGAACTATAGCTGCTGCAACCTCCCTGACGCGATGGGAACGATGATCCTGTCGCACGGCTTCCACCTCCAGTGCATGGGCCAACGCGGCCTTAAGCGTCTGGTGGTGCCCGAGCCTCACAGCAGCTCTGACTTCAAGGTCGCGGATGCCGTCGATGAATGTCTGCACCAGGTTCTACAATGAGTGCAGGTACAGACTGGTATGCTTTGAACCAGCTTTTCCACCTCAAGGGCCCACTGCTGCAGGTTTTCGTTGCTGCGCTGCACGCGATCTTTGAGCTGCGCACGAAGACGTGTTCCAGGTGAGCGTCGCCATCTCGCCTCCAATGCCTCAAGGAGCTGCTCGTAAGTCACTTCCTTACCGAGAGCTTCCAGAACAGTTAAGGCCTGGTCGCGCAAGCCTAGGGTGAGAGCAGTCATGGCCTGACTTTTATTCCAGCCGTTCGTCTTCGCGACAGCCTCGAACTGGATTCTGTACGCCGACCAGGAAGAAGTCCCGTCGAACGGCGGCACTTTGAATCCACGTAGCGAAGGTATTGTAGCTACCACGGGGGCTGTAACTCCATCCCCAAGTTTGAGGTCGTCCAGCGTTTTCTTCACGTCAGCAATCACGTTGTCAACCCGATTGTTCACTTGGTCGATTCGGGTTTCAGCTTCCGACAGGCGGTTGTCATGTTGAGCAACCATCCTTCACCTCCTTATCTCTTTCCCGAAGGTAGCGTGAAGGTCCTTCATGAGGAGCATCTGCTCTTCCTGTTGGGGCCTGTTCCTCCTGTCCACGCTGCAGCTGCTCTTCCAACCGACGGGCCTGTTCCTCCTGTCGGCGGGCCTGTTCCTCCTGTCGGCGGGCCTGTTCCTCCTGTCGGCGGGCCTGTTCCTCCTGTCGGCGAGCCTGCTCCTGCAGCATCATCATCAGAGCACCTAAGTCAGGTGCTGCAGATGCAGGAGCTGCTGACGGGCCGGCCTCCGTGGTCGGCAGCTGGCCCCCCGACGTTTGCGGCGTTGCATTACCAAATCGTCTCTGGTCCGTCTCTTGCTGGCGTTGACTTCGGGTACGGATACCCTCCGTGTCGTCCTTTGGTAAAATCGGCATGATCTGATCCCACTTCTGACACCAATTGTTACGAGCTTGGGGTTCGAGACAATTAAAAACTGCCGAGTGAATTACCAAAATTGACACTTTAATTACACAACACTAATTACAACTTTAAACCACACTAATAACAAAACACAATTTTACTACAGATCGCTTTAGTTCGCAGTTGTATCGCTTCGAAGTCTTCGCTTGTATCGCCAATTCAATACTGCCTCGGTCGCGGTCTATACCGGCCTTATATAGGGCCTCAGATAGTTTCCAGAACCTTCTACTGTAGAAACATCTAGAATGTTCGAGTACATATCGGTCCCGAAATTTCGAGAAGGATCTTGACTCTCCTAGTTCTGCTACTCGATACCAGAGGGCGCTACTAGAGTGGTAACTAGTGTTGCCATGTATAAACCATTAATAGTGGCGCGCAACATTATTAATGTAATTAATTTGACTATGGCTTATAATAATTAAATAATAGTGATAATAATGTACCAATTGACTTATTAGACTTACATGAATTTGATGCGTCATAATTGTTAAGGTAGAGACAGACTGGTCCCACGTACGCAACGTATGCAACGCATTATGACGTCTAGACTCTTGATTTTGTATGAAAAACTATGCTTTAGAAACACACTTGTCGTATGCAACGCAATCACACGCGTCCGACGCAACGTCGATCTGCGATGTCTAGATCGGCGTGGGAAGGTGGAGGGTATGTTCGTACGCAATCACACGCGTACGACCAGTGTGTTCCTAGAACTTACGCGTAGCACGTCATAAACAAATAGACCCTTGCACCGTGCACGCTTTTCTTTGCCAAAATGGTAAATGATCAGCTCATCGATTCAATAAGGCGATACGAATGTACTTATAATATTATTGGATAAAGTATACGCTTGTGTTTATATTGTAAAAAACAACAAAATGGCCGGAATAACGTAAATCACAACGCATTTGCTTCCAAATTTATCAAGTCAGCATTGATTCCCATACAAAAGATAAGAGATTGCCCTAAATAAGCAAGCTCAATCACCAATTACTCGTTATACAATGAGGCACCTTATTGCCTTTAATATTAGAAAAATATTTTTAAATTTAAACTATAATCCAATTCCTACCAAAAATTAGGTACTTAATTGCAACTAAATGAAGAAAATTACGTAATTATTTATATTATGTGTTTTTATTTTGCACATGTGCTTGCGCACACATTCTTGAACTAATGTGTGTGAAGTGAATAAGGGGAATTCACAAAAAACGGAACATGTTTAAATGTTATTGGAAAATAGTTTTTAATTTTACACTATCCAAGTTAAATTAGAATAAAATACATTATTAACGTTTTTTGTCGAAATTTTAACAGTGAGTAATTTTTTAATAATAGATATAAAAAAAATTAATAAAAAAAATTAAAGTAAATATAAATTAAAAATTAATCAAAGTAGCCATAGCCGCGATAATATCAGTATTTCTGCCTCTGGTGATATTTCGCAAAACTCATACTCTAACCCATATTGTTTATCAGAGCTGCCTCATATGTCTACATATGCACACGAAACTACTGTTTCAACAAATGACGAGAATATTCTTTCATATTATGAAAATGTGTATATCGAATGACCTTGTTTTTATCACTAATACAAAATACTAATCACAATTACTCTAGTGAAATAAATAAAAATTATATACCGTAGACACACTGCGATTTTTTCTCTGGTACCAATAGACTTCCGTAAATGTGTATTTTCTTTTTTTTATTTCACTTTTAATAATTTTATAAATACTCGTATCTTCAAATTGAACTTTTGTGATACGAAAGTACAGAAAAAATCGTTCGTCATCATTTTCCAGTTCCTTAATTAATGTATGGTATTCTCCAAACTCATCTCGTTGTTTATTTATATCATGTACCCAATATCTTCGTTTCTTAACTTTTTTATTTTTCTTTATGGCATGGCTATATTAGTTAATGAACATAAAACTAAGTAAATCATTTTCAAACTCATTCCCAGAATCAGAAAACATGCTATAAGTTTGTACTCGTGCGTCTGCTAAGAAGTGATAAGAGTGTCTGACGCCAAACGTACGTTGCATACGTATGTAGGTCAAGTGTGCACACCAACGTGGGAGCGTTGCATCGCATACGTTGCGTACGTGGGATCATTCTGTTTCTCCCATTAATCTAATGTGATATTGTGTTGTGAATGTACGTAACGGAAATCTACGTAGATTGATTAAAAATATATTATTTCATATTTTTTGCATGCCTTCTGGTAAAATATGGTGGAATCTACACTATATATTTGTCACCACATACTGTATCACCCATATTTGCAAAATAAAGAAATTCATTCAATAAAGAAATTCATTCATTAATCCATTCATTTATTCCACAATAATTTTGTTTGTACAATTTTTAAATGAATTTTCATAGAACCAGCATGGTGGCGTTCCCCTTATTCCCAGGGGTTATTTTCATTCGTGTATTCCTTGATATTATAATAACCCTTTTTGTACAGTTTTTCTTTAATAAAACTTTTAAACTTGTTTATTGACAAACTTTGAACATGTTCTGGGATTTTGTTGTAAAAGCGTATACATTGCCCCTGAATTACTGATTCTGTGGAGTCTAGTAATTGGCATTACAAGCTTATGTTTGTTCCTAGTGTTTAAAGTATGAACATCCTTATTCTTATTAAAGCTGTTTATGTTTTTATGTACATACATTACATTTTCATAAATATATTGCGATGCCAAAGTTAATATCTTTATTTTTTCTCTGAGGGGCTCTTTACAATTTAAGTTATAAATCGTCTCTCTTTTGCAAAACAAATATGGCTTCAATATCAGTCGCATTACCCCATAGCAAAATTCCATAAAACATTACGCTATGAAAGTAACTAAAATAAACTAATCTAACTGTCTCAACATCTGTGAGACTTCTAATCTTTCTTACAGCATAAGCTGCAGAACTAAGTCTGCTTGCTAATTTAGATATATGGGGCCCCATTGAAGCTTAGCGTCAATAGTTATACCAAGAAAAACAATGGTATCCACAAGACTCAACTCCTCCCCATTAAAGAGCACATTGGTGTTCGAATGTTTAACATTAGGTATTGTAAATTTAATACATTTTGTCTTATTGCCATTTAAGAGCAAATTGTTGGCGTTAAACCAATAAACTGATTTCGATAAAGCATTATTTACATCGTCATTATTAATTGACTGCCGTTTGAGTTTGAAAATTAAAGAGGTATCATCAGCAAATAATACTATATCGTGATTGTCCCCTACGAGATAAGGTAAGTCATTAATATAGATTAAGAACAGGAATGGGCTAAGAATCAAACCCTGAGGAACGCCCATTGATACTACCGATCAGGAGGAACTTATTACGTTAACTGCAGCCTAAGGACCAAAAAAAGACAGAAACTAATTTAAAATACTTTATTATAATATAAAAATTACAATATAATTACTACAACTAAAATAAAAGTGAATCAGATCGATGCTAGATCTAGAATGAATTTTAATTATTACAATAAAAATAAAGTAAAGGTATATTGAAGAGCTGACTGATTGCATCCGTTGACATCTATTCTCACGTTCTGCTGAATTGCGCCTCGTGCCGCTGCAATGTATCGGGGTCGCTGCTTTGTAGGCTCTTTACCTATGAGGCTATGTTACTCCTCCACCCTTAGATCAGCAACTATTTTAGAACTTTGAGAGAAAAAGTTGCTGGTAATACCTTTTCGACTTTAGATTCTTCGGGCTTTTCATAGCTATATTGGGTGATATTCTGGATCTGTTCTTGCTTCCTAGTCTTGTAGTAGTAACGAACTAAGATTATGATAGCGAATACTACTACGCTTGATAACGCGGCGTAAAAGGGAATAGTAGTGTGATATAAAATTAGGAGATGCATCTCTCGCAGACGAAGTGGTGGTTGCATTATGAGTTTGTTCTGGGTTGCATGGAGTCCTTTCAGGTTGATTGTATTAAGGCTGATTTGTGGTACCGCTGGGGTGCGTTTTGCGTTTGTATCCATTGGTATTTTCATTAGTTTCAGGGGATGGCCTTCTAATTGATTGTTAATAAAAGTAATGGTAAATTTATGTGTTCCCAGGAAGCAATTAATTGGTATTGTGGCTAAATAACTACCCTGTAATGTAGTAATATCTTCACGCATACTATATGGACTTTAGTTGGTTGAGGGAAGGAGATGGTGCAATGCTTGTCGTCAAGACGTTTCATGGCTTCTTTTGATAGTGCGATGTCGGTTATCTTACAGGATTTTGCTATAGACTGATTGATGATGAGGTTCTGGATAAAGTGTTCGAATTTAGGTGTTCGTTTCCTTTTCGCATAGGTACCGATTACTCAACTTCGGACATCCTGTCTCCATGTACACGAATTTTTCTCTATTAGTTGCTATTAGAGGATAGGGTGGAATAATAGATTGGTGGTTTTTGTTACGTACAATGGATGAGCGGAAATAGTTCGAAGTTGAATTTTAGAATAATTACTATTTAATTTTCTGTGAAATAATAACCTGACTTAATGATATTTTAATATTCTCTAGTCTCTAAATTTAATACATGTTCCTTATCATAAATTTGCCTTAATGTTACTAACATGGACTTAATTACCTTAACACTTAACGTAGAATGGTGGGTGCTCGATGCACGACTAAATGCTAATATATTTTCTATCCTATTAAGCTCATTGAGCATATCATCGACATTTTCTGTTAAAATTGTAGGAGTTGGGCAAATTTAGCATACTTGATGAGGCTACTATTTCTATAAGCAGCTCTATCTAATAATTGGATAAGTGTTAAGTTAATTTTGTTTTCATTTTCAATTATCTGGGATATTACACTATTATGTTGCAACATCCACTCCTTACTAATGCTTATGTGACTATTGAATTCTGATTCAATCCTATCTTGGTTATCCTTCAAATCTTTTATGGCATTATTATATTTCGCGGCATCTAAATAATCTAGATTACCGATTACGCTTTTGATCACTGAGCCTAATCCGTCTACTAGACCTCTCTTAGTGCGACTGGGCTCTAAACTATTTAGTTGTATTAGTGCTTTATCTAATTTCTATAAAGATAGTCCATTTGCAATTCGTACAGTAAGTTGGTGTTATTATCAAGTCTGTTCTTGTAGTTCTGTAGCTGTACCTGCAATAGGGTTACTTTGTCTCTGATGTCGTCAACTTTTACATACTGAAAAAATGTATGATAGTGAGTTATGAGAGGCGTTGGTCCAAGTCTAAATGGTAGTAGGCCTGGTCCGTCTTTAAGATATTCAAGTTTTATCTCCTGGGCTTCGATCATCAGTACGGTCAGTACAGTTAGTAACTTTAGAGTCCTGTAACAATTCGGCATTTTTAGGTACACGTTTAAGTCTAGACTTCCTTATCGGACCGCGTTTCCTAGACGTGTCAATGTGTATTGGTAAGTCGGCCAGAACGTGGTTATGGCTGTAACGCCAATTTTTGTCGGATAGCTAGGGGGTTTGAAAAGAAAACTTGTTTGTTTGGTTGGTATTCAACTTCTGGTTCCCGCGATTTATTCCGATTATTTATTAGTGCTGAACGTTTGGATTAAGAATTTTCGTTAATTATTTCATACACTGTTTTCATTTGATCTCGGTGTGTTAGTATGTATTGCTGTAGTAATTGTTTTGTCAAGTCGATGTCGATTGGGTCTCTAGGGTTGAAATGTCCATTGACGATATCGTAAGGCCTACATTTAGTGAAACTGTGCACAGAACTGTTGTATCCTAAGATAGCATAGGGCATTAGGTTTACTACATGCTCGTCTTTCTTTTGTAGTTTTAAGATTCGCAGATGTTCCAGTATAGTCGAGTGCAACCACTCTGTGTTACCATTATCATTAGGACAGTGGGCTAGTGTTTTATAATGATTAATTTTGTGTAATTCTAAGAACTCAGTATGTAGCTGGTTCGTAAATTCGGTCCCATTGTCGGTGGCAATAGTAAGAGAAAGACCATGATGCGTACAGAAGGTGAGTAGGCTTTGCAAAATGCTCAATGCTGTTCCGTCTCTTAAATGATACGCTTGAGCATATTTGGAGAATACATCTATAAATGTGAGATACTTTTCATTATGTACTGTGAACATGTCCATATGGATAATCTCGAAAGGTTTGGTAGCGGGGGGAACGATATTGAATTGAGGCTTTATAGGTTTCCTATCGTACTTAGCCTGACCACATATGGTGCATTCATACATATTTCGTAGTGTGTTCCCTCCTTTTAGGCCAATAATATCGTTTGGAAAAGGGTACCGATAGCTTTTAGTATATATCGGTATCTCATCAATGGTCCGGATGCTGTCCTTATTTTATTAGTAAATAATAGTTGCTCGCCTTCTATATAAAAAACTTCAGCGTATTTGGCACATAATCTTTCTAAATTAGCGCGTTCTTCGACATTTAGATGGTCGGTGCGTGAACGTGATAATACATCTTTGTAACGCGGGAGTGGTTGAACGTTGTGAGAGGACTCATGTTATACGTCTCGGCACACATTGGGCGGTCTAGGGAGAAAATTATATCATGCGGAGTCGGGTTAAACATCTCTATAATACCGCGGTTATTTGACACTAATGTTAGACATTCGTTTATGATGCAATTAGTGATATACTGTTCGCTAACTAAGGCTTCTCCGTCATGGACATTAATAGGTAGTTTTATCAATTTCGATGATTGGGATGGTATCACGTCCTCGTAAAAATTAACATTCCTAGAGCTATACATTAAGATAGGGTTGCTAGCTAATCGTGTTACAAGTAATCTATCCTTTAGATCTATTCTAGCTTCCCATTTCTCTAATAGGTCGAGACCAATCAGTCCATCGAAGGAATCGTGAAATTTATAAATATATAATTTAATACTATCAGGTTCTTGGAATTCGGAAAAGCATGCAATAATTATTTCTAATTGTAGCATGCACATTGATACCCAAACGAATCATAATTTAAAGGTATATGTGAAAAATATTTTTGTATGACTTCTGGATTTATGAAGGACTAATTCGCCCCGGTATCTTATAACTACCTTTACCATTGATAACGACTTTATGAGTTCTGTTATTAAAATATGAAATAATACGTCTAAGAGCAATATTTTTGACACCATAATGTTATAGTTTCCTGATTAATATCTCATGATAAACACAGTCTAAAGCCTTGGAAAGATCACAAAAAAACCTTTAGCATATTGTGAATTCTCCTAGGCATTGAAAATATATTTCATAAACTCAACACGAAATTGATTTTTATGGAGTAATTTATTTATCTTAAAAAATATTAACAATTGATCTAAAATTATTTTTTCAAAAATTTTACTGAGAGTTGGTAGTACAGAAATAGTCCAATGTACTACCAGAATTAAATAAAGGTATTACTTTACTATGTTTCATTAAATCAGGAAACACACCAGAATCGATACAAGTATCAAAAATAATAGCAAGATGAGGTGCAATTAAATGTATTATGGACGCAATAACTGTAACGGAAATCCACCATAAATCTGCGGTTTTCTTAATATCAATGGTTTTGAAGTATTTTACAATATCTTGCGGTAATACTTTTTCAAATCTAAATTCTTTTAAACAGGTATTAACATTCTGTTTGAGTATTGACTCGGCGACAGTTGGAGAAGTATTCAATGAGTCTGTTGTCAAGATAGCAATACCAGTGAAATATTTTCAAACACCGCTGCGACTTCTTGATTTGATTTAGTCAATTCATTGTTAATTTTCAATTGATAGTTTGAGTTACGAGGTTTTTCTTTACCGGTTTCGCTGTTAATTATACTCTACGTCATTTTAATTTTATTCGTAGCCATCTTAATTTTGTTGCTAATATGTAAAGATTTGGCTGTAGAGCAAACTCTTTTAAACATTTTAGAATAATTTTTGACATAATATTCTCTAAAAGCATCGGAAAGATTATATGATCTTTCATGGTAAAGTTCATATAACCTTCGTCTGCTCTTATGAATTCCTACTGTCGCCCACTCATTAAATGCCTTGCGTTTCTGGAAGTAAATGTTTTATTAAATTCATTGTTTATAAGGGTAAATAATACTCCATATAAATAGTCTGAATTGTTCTTGTAAGAAAGCAATGGAAGGTTTTTACCACATTACTTCTAAATCTCTCCAGGCGTTTTTCATTAATAGGAACAAACACAATTTTCTCAATTACCTGTTTTTTGTGCATAATAAGGTAATGAAACCAGTTGTCCACAGTGATCTGAACTAAATTTTTGAATTATTGATTTGTTGATTGGTACAACACCTATAAAAATATTATCATACAAGTTGCACTACACCCTGCAATACGTGTAGCTTGAAAGAATAAATTATCAATTAAATTATAAATTATGGCATTTACATGCATTGCCATGCGTGACTTCGATCGATGTTTGTGCTTACGCACTACCAAGGGCCAAGCCCTCTTTTACTGGTTTGTTGACTGGCGCTCACCACACACGGCGCCTAGGGAGCCGTGTACCTCCCCCACATTTTTTTTAAATGTGGGAGATCGAAGCTCTTGTATCCGGTATTTTCATATAAGTATTGTGAGCCTTTTACAAATAGGAAAGGGTTAATTAACACTGGTTAATTAAACCTGATACAAGTGGAATAGGGACGATTAAAAGTTCTTAACCATTTTGAGCCCCGTCTTCGTGAACGCGGTTCTTTAGCTTAAAATAATTGTAGGCACTACCAACGGCTTTCGATTGCTCTAGTGAATATTCATTATTTCAAAACACACCTAAAAAAATTAAGTTACTAAGCAAACACAACGTAAATAAGGGTCCTAACCAAGACGATCATGACATAAATATGACAAACGGCCTATAAAATAAACCTTAAGCAGATCTTTGAGAAAGATATATTTATTTATCTGGTCACGTAAATTTTAATATTTTCATAAACGGCCATTTTTATATAAAGAGGGGAGCGTTACAACATGTTCAATTGCTCTCCATCACTCACTTTCGTGTAAAATATAATACACGCACACACGCACCTATTCAAATACCCACGCACGCAAAATGCACGCATGTGTGTGCAATGGCAAAGCAAAAGAATGAAAATTTCTGCTTTAAGAGATCCTAACACTAGCAGAGGCCTATTCAGTCAATAAAGTAAATTAAAAAATGTTCATACTTTGTTGCCTGTTGTATACAGCATATGAAGTAAAACATTTTCTAAAGGCTTTTTACGACTAATAACTTAAGTTTTACAATGTAGTCTGATTTTATAGCCTTCACTTTTCTCGTTGCTATTTTATTACTTAAGCGCTTTCAACATCGCACTTTTATTAATTTTAAACGAGATTTACTTGCAACAATGCCTGCTCGTATTTACCGTCCTTTGAAAACGCTCTAAAAGTTTCAATACAAGAAAACTCCGAGAGCCCTTTGCTATTAATGAGAAAAGTAATTGCTGAAATCAACCCCTAATCCTTATAAATATATATATGGATCAGGGAAAATCACGCGTCTGAAATATGTTACTTATATGTTACAATAAATAGTTATAACATCAAGCTGTTTTATTTTTTATAGCAGATGGTGCAAACGAGCATTTGGTTCAACTGATTACCGGATGTTAAGTGAAGACCGCCAGCTTTGAATTCAGCCTTCTCTCCGGAAAAATCGCTGATTGTAATAGCAGAACAAAGTTGTCGTGTTATACGTACGTACTACAATTGACCACCCAACAGATCTGCTCAACCTCGGATAAATCCACGACTTCGAAGCACAGTGGCAAAATATATAACTGTGACTCTGCAGGCCATGGGTTCGAATCCCTTACGAAACAAATAATTGTATAACCTACAAATAATCGTTTCAGGTCTGGATGTTTGCGTCTACAACATAGGAGAAATTCCTAGTTTGTGGTTTTTAAACAATAAAAAGATATTACCATAAAATAATATCGCACTAGCAACATCAAATACTTCTTTATGTAGATCTTCCTGGATGTGTGTTACCCTATATACTGTGGGATCTCATTTAACCCTGAGGTTACTTTAGAGTTGCTAAAAATAAACTCACTCCAAACTGGCCAAAACAATATGTACAAATAAACTACAAGAAAGGCTTCCAAGATCGCCATTTTATTTTCAATAAGTATTTATAATTAAGTGTGCTTAAATAGTGTATCATTTAGTTGCAGTTAGTATATTGTATAAGTAATTTAATAAATTGTTTTGTGTTATTTAGTTATAAGGAACAATGGGACTGACATATTGAAATAACGAGTCCCATAATTAAAAAAGAATAAAAAAGTATTTATAATTAAATTTCAATTAGGACCAATACCCAATTAAGACCCTTATATATAATATACAGGGTTATTTTGCAATAACCGGCCAAATTTGTATAGATAGTTCAGAATAAGTAATATAGGCAATTGTGAAGAAATATTGATTAAAAATAATCTCAAACATTCTGTCCTTTTTATCTTTTAAATGCAAAATGCGTGGTAATGCATTATTTTAACTGATTTTACTGCGCACGCACACATTTGTAAGAGTCGATCGGTAGGCAAAAACGTTGTTGCCCATAAAATACATTCAATTTAGGATAATATCAAATAAAAGTAGTAGCCTTATTTACTCGTATTTTCAAAAACTGCAAAACGGCATACCCTTATTTATATATTTGAACTTAAGTTTAAAATTTGGCTACTCTCTGAAAAATAACCCTGTATAACAATCTATGTTGTGCGACTGTATCTTGCCTGATATTAGTTGGCGAGCTGCGAAGGCGCTACGCTCAACTCTGCCTCGTTTTGGTGTATGTTTTAAAGTAGTCAACCCTTATTTACGGCAACTATTTAATCGGCAACCCTATCCATTGTGTAGGGAAAAATCGCTTAATATGATTAATTTAAATATGATATGAACGTAGAATTTCAACAGAGAGACGCCTGTATAGTTTGCGGTCGAATTAAAAGTGGTAATACAAACTTTTTAATTGCTCTTTATTGTATTTTTCTTTTATATTAATGATATTTTCTTAAAAAGCAAGGAAAGCACATCGTTCATAAAAAATGTTAACATATTAAAATGAATTTTTATAAAAAAAATACTTGCGGCCTAAAAATATGACAAGTATTTTTACACAACAGGCAACCCGGAAAACGTATTCATATATTAACAATTGTTCATAACAAATAATGTAAAAACAGAAGGGCGTAGTAATCACTCGGCGAGATCTCAGACCATTAGCCACCTGTATAATTATATCGACCTGGGCCGCTCAACACAACACATCAGATCTAAAATCTGTGCTCAACATTGTATTTGCGGTTATATGACAACTCGAGATTTTTTTTCCCTACCGATGATTAATTGTTGAGTTTATATATAAAAAGTGCATTTAATATGAACAGTATTTGTACCTTGTCAATGGTAAGATAAATATTTGTAGAAGGTAATTCAAAAGATACTTCAGAACAAAATATGTTACGAGAATTTTGTTACAGGTCATATAAAAAGATAAGGTTCCTTTCAAAAGAACATCTTCTGAAAGATTATCATCCTGTGTAAAGCCATTACCTAATTATTATTAAACCTTATTTCCTTTTAAGCATATTTAGAGAGAGACAAATTTATATATGTATATATATTTTGTATCTAAATTTATTTATACTTGTCTCGTCCAGATAACTATCGGTTCGGGGAATCCACGACCTTTAGGAACTTCGCCGCAACTCCCTTATCACTAGCGGTAACGACAAGTCGACACACGACATTTTAACAAATAAGATGTAAACGATTGGTTTTTCACGTGGTGAAGCCATGCTGTAGCTACATTATGTTTGAAGCACGAGCATGAGCTGTGGTAGCTCAGATGGTTAGCGCTCGCTGTAAATTTCACAGTACGCGAGCAACCCGGGTTCGATTCCCGCCGGCACCAATGAAATTGTTAAATGCAATTTTAAGTGCTGATTTACCACGTGTTCGGTGGTGAAGGAAAACATCGTGATGAAACCTGTATGTCTGAGATATAAGAAAAAATATTTCGAAGACATGTGAAGTTCGCCAACACGCATTGGTACAGCGCGGCGGACACTTCCTTGCCCTAAAACTCTTTCAAAAATGAGAGGAGGCCTGTGCCCAGCAGTGGGACTTATATAGGCTGTAACTTTAACTTTAACGAGTGGATAATTATCCGACCGTTAAAGGACCACGCTCCCACATAATACCAGCGTAAAATAGCAGTTTAATGCTGTTGTGTTTCGTTTATTGAGTTCAAAGGAGAAGATACCCTTTTTACAGGAAACGAGGCATTCCATCTTAGTTCTCAGGTGAGACAACGCATCTGCATTTTGATTCTTAATCAAAAATAGATGTAGATGTCTATAGGCCACAACATCCACTTACCATTAGGTACCCGTATATATTAGGCTTTGTTCGTTCATCCCGGAAATTGTAAGAACGGTCAGCAAGAAACATTGCTCTAACGAAATGGATAGTCTTTAAGAACAAACTTAACTTTGGAGTAGAAAAATATTTCTCCCAAACTGGCTTTATTCAGCCAGGCCTGTGCCCAAGAGTGGGATGTTTATACGAGAATATAAGACTATGAGTCCCAAGTTACAGCCTACAGGCTTTAACTTGGGATGTATACTCGTATAGGCTGTAACTTTATTTCTTTTACTTTACCACATACAATGTCCATCATCCATTATAACCTATAAAAGTCCACTGCTGAACATAGGCCTACCTTTAAATTGCCTTATAAGGGGGATATTTGCTATAGTTGCTACGCTTAGCAGGCTGGTTGGCACAGTTTTATATTTTCTAGTTATTCACAGTGGCAGTCACTGTTGCCCATGTCCTGGTTTGTTTCTCTTTTACGACACCTGCAGGGCGATATGGGGTACTACATGGTCGGTTACAACTGCATACAACAACATTCTAATAATCGTAGTGATATTAGACGACAATTGATACCCCGACCAATTACAAAATTTTAATATGCTATGCTAAGTACATACTTCATAAAACCGCAATCATGAATGATTCTTGTAACGGGACGTCCAATTCCCTTTTATATTGTCGATAAGCGCGATGATTGACACATGCGTCATACTTGTGAACAAGTGCTCCTCAAGGGCTGGTTCTGCTCGGGTTCGCTATGCACTGATAAGCTCCAAAATTATAAGGTACTTTTTGAGTGCATCATAGAACATGTTTTAGTTACCGATGGGTTTGTTAATGTTTTTCATTATGTATATTATACTATGCTAACCTTTAAGAAATGAAAAAAAGAATATTGTTCAAATTAATTTCTTGTTCGCTCGTTCATAAATCACAGTATGGTAAGTATTTGAGTCAACATCATTAGACCTTCAAGCAGATGTTGTTTAAGTTATACTTAACGTCAGCCTAATCGTCATACTTGGTAAGGATTAGTGCGGCATTCCCTGTCGCCGGTTCAAATGTATTAAGCCTGCTTTAAGTTCCGGGACCACAAAAATTTCGGAAAGGATTTAGGCTTTCTTAGCCTCACTTTATGTACTTCTAATGATTGTATTAAGTTGGTTATGCAAACATATAAAAACAATACTAATTTTTAAATGAATTTTTTTTTTTTTTTAATGATTTCTTATATTCATTCTTTGTGTAGATTTGAGTAAAGCTAATTTTACGAATTTCATTGCATTGCAAATTCAATTAAGTCAAATTAAACACGATAAAATTCGTAAAATCTGTTTTATTAAAAGTTTGTTGTTACCGTTACCGTTACAGCCTATTAAAGTCCACTGCTGAACATAGGCGTCTCCCATAGATCGCCTCATAGTGGAGATATTTGCCTTAGTTGCCACGCTTGGCTAACGGATTGGCAACAGCAGTTTTTTTTGTCGTTATTAGAAGACGCTGCTGCCCATCTTCGGATTTGTTTCCCTCTATCGCCTCTTACGTCACCCACTTATGATATGGGGTAGTGGATGGCGGAGTAATTTTATTGTAAATGCAATAAATATGTACATTTTGATTGCTATAGTAAATGTTAAATAATGTTGAAAACAAAAATGATTGCTACACATCAAAGAAAACTGAAAATAAAAATGAGCACTTCATATGTGGCTTAAGATTTTTATTTCTAAAAAGCAAGTTTTTAGACTTTATCTATGATTAAAGTAACACACTAAATGGGAAAGTTCAATATGCTAGTAATATCTAATTTGCTACTCTCGCTCGGATTACGTCGTTCCCAACCAGGAAATTATGACATGATTCTCGATAAGCCCTGGCTCGAAGTTAGGTAAATATCTTTTATCAGTTCAGACGGTAATGAAATTTTAACGTGTATCTATTTTGTTTACGTTATTCAAAATTATTTCAGTACTATACTTGTTCGCGCCACTGCAACTACCGCCTAATGCTTGTGAGATTCGTTAATTGTTATCCAATAAGAGTACTGCAATGTCCATTGCCGGGTTTCCTATCCACCGCCTTTTATGCCCAGCATGTGCACGCGTGTGTTAAAAACGGGATTGACACAAGTTCGCAAGACTCGCAACCAACCGCACCGCTATATCTCGCGTGATCTCTGCCGTCTTTGTGTGGTTTAGATATTGAATTATTCAAGAAAACAGCAAAGTCTATAGACATTTGTGTAAAGACAATAATGCTATATTTCGCGAAAATCTGTGAAAGTTATATGTGTGAAGACAGCCGTCATCCAGCCAACGTGCAACGTAGAAACCCTGCCCCTGCCCTGGAGACACGAGGCAACTCAGCGGAACACCAGGTGAGTGCACATGCCTTCCTTCACAGCCATTCCTGTAGCCCGAATTTGCAATATCGCGAAATAGTTATTCTCACTGTCATACAGTCCATAATCATCCTTTTAATAACTCTGAACCAGCAGTTGGACATTTAAACCAACAAACCATATTTACCGCATTATAGTAAATTCGCTCTGCCTCCTCCAGGCCGGGAGAATTAATTTTATCCACCAATATTATTAATAAAAAGTATTATAAAGCATTTGTGCAAGATTAATTTTACCACAGTTCTGATTTTTCCGTATTTCTGACACTGCACCATATGTCTGATCTTATCGTAAACGCGTTATATTGAGCACGGATTATTAGATCAAGTGAGTACGTGTTAACGCGTGCACTTCTCATAACTTCCAAAGCTTACACTATCGCTAACATAGAGATCTTATGGTATATACACAATTCCTAGTTTCTATGCAGCAGACAGCTTTCAACTGTGTTCGAAAGTTGTCATCGTGTTCTAATCGGCAAGGAGAATATCATCACGTCTATTTCATCAGTTTGGTTGTGGCTTAAGAGAATTCACCATCCCTTATAATTCCGTGGGTTTCATATAAGAAATCAACGGAGACTAGCCATCTGCGCAGAACAGGATTATAGTGCACAAGTATTTTCGCAAGCATAGGCGCACTCTATATTTCTTGACTCTATAGTACGATGGCACAGCAATCCAACATGACTGTTTTCTAACTAAAAGCTAGTTTATTTTATTTTTCAAGAAAGTAGGATTTTTTCTGTATCGTATAGGCGGATGTGTATCCTTGTGCATTTTTGTATGTTAAAAAATTAACATACAAAAAATGCACAAGTATACACCTCCAGCTCCGGAACAATCATAGGTGGGCCATACAAACACCTGTTCACGACGCGACCAAACGCTTAGGCCCTGCGCTACGGCTTTCTCATATGTCTTTCATAATATCTATTGTAAAAATACTTAGACCGATGAGGAGAAACAAAATTTTCGCAAACGGTTTGCAATCTCTACACTTCACAAAACTACACTATGAGATGTCTATGGAATCTCTTAGTGTAGTTTATTCATATCCTACATTGGAATATAGGATATGAATGCCAGATAAAGAAGAAAATATATTTACATATTATAGTCATGTAAAATATGACTGTGAGACGACTAACGACGACACTCCTGAGGAATACAGAATATACGGTAATGCATGTTGGTCACACTTATTACTTTTGGTCCGATCTACGCGGAATGAAATTACTGTGTCTTGAAGACTTGCAATGGTATGTATGGGTTTAGTTTTAGTTTTATTAATTACAAGATCCGAAGCAGGTGGTAGTACCCAGCCTCCTTCTCTATTGAAATTAGGATGTTTTAATTTCAATAGCCTCACGTATCATCCTTGATAGGAATCGATGTTCCGAAGCTTGTTGTTGTACAAAACCTGCTTGGCGTGCTGAAGCTTGGCAGCCAGGTTTTGTTGTCACAGATCCCTCGTGCTTTCTGTAACAAAGATTTGCCAACGGTAGCTAATTATGAAGGAGGATGGTGAGATTCACCGTTTAAATATAGGTTCGTGTGGGCATTTTTCTATACACAGTGTGACCTATGGTGTTGTTAGGATTTGCTCGGATGACTAACACATCTAGGAAGGCTAAGAAACTATTTGCCTCTAACTCCATCATCATCATCATCATCATCATTACAGCCCTTCACAAGTCCACTGCTGAACATAGGCCTCCCCCAAGGAATGCCACAAAGCATGGTCCTGAGCCACCTGCATCCATTGACTTCCTGCATGTCTTACCAGGTCGTTACTCCATCTAGTGGGGGGACTTCGCCTGCTGGTACGAGGCTGCCACTCGAGAACCTTTCTTACCCATCGGTTGTCGGTTCTTCGAGCTATATGGCCGGCCCATTGTCACTTAAGCTTACTAATCTGTTGGGCTATGTAGGTTACTCTGGTTCTACTGCGGATATCCTCGTTTTTAACTCTATCACGCAGAGAAACCCCGAGCATAGCCTTTTCCATAGCTCGCTGAGCGACCTTGAGCTTCCTCATATGGCCAGCAGTGAAGAACCACGTCTCAGATCCATAGGTCATCAATGGCAACACACACTGGTTGAACAATCTTGATTCGAGGTTTTGAGGTATGCCTGACGAGACGATGTATCGTAATCTCCCGAACGCTGCCCAGCCAAGTTGAATCCGTCGATTGACCTCTCGGTCGAAGTTGGACTTACCTAGTTGGACTATTTGTCCCAGGTAAATATACTCGTCAACAACTTCGAGCTCCCAACAACTACCGGCATAGGTGTGACTTGGACGTTACACATGACTACTCCATACTAAATTGAAGCAACTCCAACTCTAACTCAGGTCTAACTCCATACTAAATTGAATTTTAGAGTTTATAGAATTAAATTTATGGAATTAGAGTTTGTGGAATTAAATGTTTAAAAAACTGCAGTTTTTTGTCTGGTGGTAAAATTGTGAAAGTATCGTCTACGTACCGCTTGTAGAACCTTGGATTTACAGGTTAAGTAAGATTGGCTTTCTCCTCAAAGTCTTCCATTAATATATCGGCGACAATAGTTAGTTTGTGCCAGTTCTGGCTCACTGGGGACAACTCACCATCCTCAGCCCTCATCGGCTGACGGTGGAAAGTTTTGGCATGCTCTGACCACGAATTTGCAGATCAATTAACTAATATCTAATTGATATCCGGTGGGCCTGCACCATCATTAGCGTTCCGTTGTTCAGCCTTTCCTCTTATCTATTGTTCCTTGAACACCGTCATTGCCGCTCTTATCTATTACTCGTTGTACACCCTGCTTATCAGTGCTATTGTATTATACTTCTTTGTTCATAACTACCACGCTATTCTGAATCATCAATAAAACACATTCCTTAATTTTGTTACAATTTTTATTTCCAAAATGTTATTGCTTATTATCTATAAAATAGGAGCGTAACATCTCATCCACTAAAATATTGTTGTACAGTATGTTCCCTGTAAATATGCTCGTAAAACTATGCATTGAACATCCCTGAAACTTATATAGCAAATACATTATGTAACAATATTCACCACAAACTAAAATCCACTCATTCTGAATCCTATCAACATTCCAGTCCCATCTTTTACAATTCCTTTTTAAAAACTCTAGATGATATCGTGCAGGTGATCGTCCATATGAATCAAAATATTGACCGATGCCATTCGTATCGATACATAAAGCTATCCAATGTGAGCCTGGTTTATCATCTGTATCCAAATTGCATATTATATACGTTGGTACGTTGGTACATTGTGGTGGTGGTTTAAAAGATTGGGAAGATGATGATGATCCTTGGCAGCAGCATGTTCAGTGGTTTAGTCAGTGTGCTTATGTAAAGTTTAAACTCGAACAGTGTTTTGTATAGGATTAAATAGGGGGTTTATAAAGAAATACAAAATAATATATTGCATACAATTTGTTTTATTTAATTTTATAATGTTTCACATAGTTACATACACAAAATGCATTACGTATAACACATAAATCTAACACACAACACACACATTATAACCTTAACTACTATAGTCTACAGTAACATTTCTGTTTTTATCTATTTCAATAATATTATCAAACTCAGCATAAACTATACAGTTAACTGTTTGTATTAGTGAGGATTCAAATCGTACTTCTAATCGTACACTACCATGCTTTATGAGATTCCAGTGAGCTGATGAGTTAGCTGATAAATCAGGAGTTAAGTCAAATGCTAATAGACAGTAACCTTTGGCATACTGTTCACAAGAGATTCCATTTCCTTCATTAAGAAAGTGAATACCAGTTCCCGAGAGTAGAGTATGATATACGTAAATATACTATTATCAAAAGATGATTGCAAAAGCTTTTGAAATACCTTCAAAAGCTTTCGAAAGCTTTTGAAGGTATTTGTTGACCATCAATGTATAAGTTGAAAGAATTAACACCATATTTTTCAAAGTTAAATGGATTTTTAGTAAGAGAACCATTAAATGCAGAATTGTTCACAAATCCAATTATACATCTTTTGGATACCTTTCCTAAGAATATATTATCAAGAGTTTTTCCTTGAACATCCGATGGAATTTTTAAAACTTTTACTTCAGCTCGAGTAATAGGATATTTAGCAGTGGTAGAAGCTAAAACTTTTTGATTTGCGAGTAATACACTTGGATTAAATCGTGCTCGTCGGACAATAAGAGTTGCGTCCGTAATGCAATCTTTAAACTTTACATCGTTTGACCCAGCAATTAAATTAAAACTCTCTCTTGATCGAACTAATTTTACACTCATTTCAACACCATTAATTAAAAATTTATCTTGGTTGAAAATGTCACCGTGAAGATGTCCAATCATTCCTATTTCCTACTTTCACTAACCAATTACTGTCTTTTAACAAATCCTGTTTTTACATCTGTAGAATCCATTTTCCTGCTGTATCCTCATACCAAAGACTACAAGTAAGATAAGATTGTTTAGCAGCAGGAGCATAGTTTGAAAGGGTTTCCATGTGTGCTCGATATGCATAGGTATTATTAGGTGGTGATACAAGTTTTGATTTAAATAAACATCAAGTTGACTAAAAAGTGAATGCAGCCAATTATTTAGGTGCTACTACTGTAGCCGATATCAAGTTAGTTGAATCTTGATTTAATTCTTTTGCCTTTATGTGGAGTAATATATGAGACAAATCTATGTAGTCATCGCCTATCCAGGAACTTGAAACTCGATAGGTCCATTATCATCAAGAGACGAAATTGGTTTATAGTGAATCCACAATCCATTTTCAATGCTTGTTTGTGTAGACGGTAGTGCAAACAAATCCAATTCTGACTTAACGCACTCACAAGAATGATTATGAAGGAAAGACATATTTAATTTGAAAATATATCTTTGATATTTTTTGGTTTTAGACCAAGTTTTTTCGCAGCTTTCACTTTAGCAGTTAATGGTGGAATGAACGAGGCCAATCGTTTTCTTTTAGTTATATACCCAGATCCTGTCATGTTAAATTGATCAATTTTGTAATCAGCCTTTCGTTTTAAATTCGTACTAACTTGCTTTAGACGATCTTTTATTGAGGTTTCCATAGGACGCGTTTGAACCATATCCGATAAAAGTCCTACTCCAGCGCTTGATGCCTTCTTACCAATCACTCGAGCACCACTTGAAAGTAAAGGTAAAACTGATCTAAATAACCCCCCCCCCCCCCTAAAAGCTCCCAATACCATGACCGCGTTGGTATGGTGAACCCTTATAAATTACTCCAACTCCTGACCCAGCTTGATGTGTATAATAATTTTCATATGGACATTTACGATGATCACGAAGAGAATTCATTATTATAATTTTCGGAAATGTAGTTTAATACACACGGTTCCAAACTGGAATGGTATTTTTTGTCCTGTGCTCGATCTTATAACTATTTCCAGCGTATCGAACTCTCTTCGCATAACAGGTAGTAGTGAGGTGGAGAAAACGTGCATTTATTTGCACCATAAATGTATTTTGTAGGATCTAATGAAATGACTCTTAGTAAAGTCATAACATCACCCACAATCTGAGGATCGATAATGTCGCAATATAGAAATAGTTGAGATGGTAACCCTAAGTGTAAATTAGCAGGACACTTTCCAAAATTTCTCTCTAGTTTTTTTTTTTGGTTCATAACCTAGTTGTAAACTTAATTTGGGTGATAATGTTACGGATGTTATATTTTTATCAAAACAGAAACAGACACAAATTTTGTTATTTCATCATAGCGAAATTTCAAGTTCTCTCCGATACCATTTAACGCTCTTAAAATATGCTCAAAGTTATCATAGTTGGTAGCTGGAATATGTTTTTTGTAGTACACTGTGGATGGTTTATTTTCATTAGGCATTAACATGGATTTTGTAATGTATATAACATTTTCATGATCTTGAACAGTAAACATGGTACATGGATATTGAAACTCGACAACTCCAACCGACCATTCACCTTCTAATTTCATAGCTTTTGGTAATTTCGTTGAAAAATTTGTGGTCTTATTATCAGGAAAGTATTCCATTGAACTATTGCTGAGCAAAGTTAAATAAAACTTTCTTTATTCATATTATTTTGAACTAGAAGCTAAAATTCAACTGTTAAATTTATCTGGATATCCTTCCACTTCACTAATACTTCTTTTCTGTTACCTGAATAACGAGTGTCAATTATTTTATCTATTTTATATTGTGAGGTGGGGTTATAAGTAATTTTCTGTAATTCTCTTTCATAAAAAGTACCAACTATTGGTTCATTTTGTAAATCTGTTATTGAATAAACAACCCATGGAGAATAATCAATTATTGAAGATATAATAAATATATCATCACTCCAATTTGATTCATATCCTTTTTGGAAAACATGTTTATATATACTTATTCGAATATAATCACTCGCATTGAAATTTGGTTTTGGATTTTCTAAAGAAAGTTTGTTTGACCATCTATCATAAAGATTACTCAAACTGTCATAATATTGTTGGAATTTACATCACATGGGCACATCTTAATTCTAGAGTGGCTGTGATAATAAGAGTATACTAAATCTTGTAAAACATCTATATATCTATAAGTATTATTATGAGTGAAATAACGCCACATTTTCATTTTAAAGTTCTTTGAAATCGTTCAACAATACTGGCCTTAATGTCAGGATTGTTAGTGATATAGTAATTAATCTTTTGGATTTAAAGTATTTTTATACATCTTTTGAAACAAATTCTGTGCCTTTATCATTTTACAGATTGTTAAATTACTTTCAATAAATATGCTTTCAAAGCATTCTTTAGTTTTTCTGAGTTTTTCTTTTCATTGGTCTTGCAGTATATTTACTAAATAATAATAATAATAATAATAATTTATTTTGTTTATTTTTATAATTTATTTTCTCACCACAATACAGAATTATTGTACATAATATTATAGTATAGCCTCAATATTATACTGTGGGAGACTGGTGCCTAAGCTAGGCTTTACGCCTGTATTTCAGGACGCCAGATCTCCGCCTATGGTTGTAATTACAATAATTTTATCATGCATTCGTACATGTACCATATTTATAATTTACATAATATCTTCTTTCATCTAATTATGATTTTAGATATATTAAAAGTGGTGTGTGTGTGTGTGTGCGCGCGTGTATGTGTGTGCGTGTGTGTGTGTGTGTGCGCGCGCGTATATGTGTGATTGTGCGCGCGCGTGAGTTTGCGTGTGCGCGCGTGTGTGTGTGTGTGTGTGTGTGTGTGTGTGTGTATGTGTGTGTGTGTGTGTGCGCGTGCTTTTGTTTCTTAGTTTGTGACTGGTTGGTAATTACATTTGATTTGGTTAATTAGGTAGGATTAGTAAGTAGCTTTTCAGTGTCATAATAATTTAATTCTTGGAGCCAGATATTTTCTTATTGCATATAGTCTTATTAACGTTAAATATATGAATAATCTTATTGACTTTATTGTATAAAAACCCCAAGGTGACAAAAGAAACGTTTAGATAATTTGGTGGATAGAGTTATGACAGCGTTCCAGGGTTAAAATGCCTTTACCTCAGGAGAGTGAGGATTGTATTTTAGTAGAGCATGTTGTTTTAGTAAGGTTCTTTGTATAAACAGTTGTCTCACAGTTAATATTTTCAACTCTTTATATAGGAGGTCTGTAGGATAGCGATACGGCAGTGAAAAGAGACTTTTAAGATGGCTCTCTGCGTTCTCTCAATTAAGCATTTTTAGATTTTGGAGCACCGCCCAGGAGGTTATACCATATGGTAACAGAGATTGGGCCAAGGCGTAGTAGACGGATTTCTTTAGTTTTTCGTCAGCCACGTCTCTCAAGTTTAAATACATATATAAGTTTACGCAACCTGTTATTAAGGGTATTAATGTGTTCATGAAAACGTAGAGTGCTATCAATTATAACTCCTAGATATTTTACTTTGTCAGCTTGCATAGTTTTATGCAGTATCTGCGTTATTAAGTGAGTTGGAACATGAGTGACTTACGATGGTATATGGTTTGAGATGATGTGGTTAATGTTATTTTTAATCTAAACGTGACATAACATGTTTTATCTATGTTCAGTGTCAGTACATTACTTTGATGCCAGTTTGAGACTGTATTGTAGCCCAACTGGGCGTACGTGAACATCTTGCCATGAGCCTGCGCTAAATAGGAGGACGGTATCATCTGCAAAACTTAGATCCGCCCTTTAGGAAGAGTGAGCATACTCAGTTCATTAATATACATAAGAAAGAGAGTGGGAGAGAGTACACTGCCCTGAGGCGTACTATAAGTAATTGTGCGTTCAGCACTGATAAATTATCTACCTGAACGCACTGGGTACGTCCACTCAAGTAGTCTTCAAAAGTTGCAATTGTATGGGTACAGAAACCGTGTCGAGCTTTGGCGAGATCTAGAAATGCCAAGAACTTTATGCCCATTGTCCAAGTTTGTAAAAATATAATTAGTAAGGTCATGAATCGCATCGGATGTAGATTTACCTGACCTAAAACCATATTGTGAGGGTGAAAGTAAATTATTTTTCCAAGTAATTTACAGCCTGTTGTTTATCATGCGTTCAGTATTTTGGACAAGGCAGGCAGCACAGATATAGTCTATAATTATTGACACGGTCTCTGTCCCCACCCTTATAAATCGGTGTATAATCGATTTTTAAAAGCTTTAGGAATTTTCCGGTTGTGAGAGCCAGATTGCAGATATATGTCAGGGTGGGACAACTACATTAATATGCCTTTTAAGGAGATTAGAGGATATTCCATAACCCACAGCACAGTCATTACGGAGAGATATTATTAATTTTGCAACCTCGTCCTCATCCGTTGGTAACAATACCATGGACTGCGAGTTGTTGTTATTGTTGTTAAAAGCTTTTTTGTTGACTCTGTAAGTCCACCCGGTATCTTTTCGGCGAGATTTTGCCTATATTAGCGAAAAAATCATTGACTGAATTAATAGATAGCTCCGGGGTGGATGATGAGGTTAATAAGTGATGGGATGATTTTCTTTCTTTTGCCCTGTTTGTTATGTTATTTATTGCTCCCCAGGTTGCTTAGGATTATTACTAGTTTTTTTTTTGTTCATTTTCATATTCCAATTTTTTTTTAACAACTTATTACAATAGTTTCTGTACCTAGTAAAAGATATATTTAGGACTTCATTGTCTGGCGACTCTTTTGATTTTTGTGCAATTTATCTCTGTCGGATACAGCGTAAGAGACCTGGAGTGATCCATGGCAATGATTTTTTACGGTTTGGAACTTTCACGGTTTTGTGTTTTTGACCGCTTGTTTAATAAGCCTTATCATTAAATCTGTTGCTGCGTGAGGATCTTGGGTATTATATACTTCACCAAAGTCGATTCTTTTTATGTCGTCAGTTAACTGATCATAGTTAATGCGCGTCGTTGTGTTTTAACCGCGATTTTGGCATTTTGCTTGCGAGGAATAATATCACGGTTTCATGATCAGTTAGTGCAGAGTGGGCTAATGTTGAAGCAGGCAATAGAGTTTTAAGGACAAAATGATCAAGACATGCATTTTGTCTAGTGGGCAAAAGAATGTGCAGGCAGCAGGCTGTGATGCTAATAAGTTTAAATAATTAAGTTTGCTTGTGTCGGCATTGTTCATGGATGTTAATATTTATGTCCCCAGTTATTATTATATTGTTGTAATGTGTGATATTAGTCAGGATTATCTCAAGCGAATGCAGGAAGTTAGTGACATCTCTATGGTGGTGGATATATTTCTAACAAAATGGTATTATGGTTTATTTTTATTTGTAACAATTTGCATCTAAAATGAGGGTTCCTCTACAAAAACCTGTAGGTTTTCACGTATGTATACAACTTCTCCCTCGTTTTGTGTTAGATTGTTAGGAGTCTTAAAGTATTTATAACCAGTTAGGTCAGGAATATTATGTGTATTGGGAACCAACATTCGGTTAATGTGATGATGTCATTCGACTTTAGTCCTAGCAGTATGGTATAGAAACCTATCATATTTTTGAAATACTTCTAATGTTTTGATTAAGTATTTTGAGTGATTGCTTGGGGTTGAAATTAAATGGGATACAGTTGTCTAAATCACAGGTAGATGAATCCGACACTGAGACAGAATCTATGTTGTATGTGTTATTTAGTGTATTATCTATTTTTATAACGTTTATTTTCATAGTTACATTTTGTAAGTTACATTTAATAGAACTAAGTTGATAATGACAATTAATTGGTCGCCAAAAGTGGTACAGAGAAACTTAGTGTATAATATACATTCCGTATTGCACACAGCATGTGTGTTTTAGTTAATAATATTAGTTGTATGTAGTGTGTGTGTATATTTGTTAGTGTAGTATTTGTGTGTTTTGTAGGATATTGTATGTATATGTAATGATATTGATTATAAATACAGTTTTAAATTTAATGCTATAAACTTGCAACAAGAATAATATGATAATTTTGAAAATATTTCTAAAGATAAAATGACGCAATCTAGTCACTTTTGTCTTCGTAGTTATCTAGATCATCTTCTGATTTGATAAGTCGACTGGGCATCCCTTCTTTTTGCGTATGTATACCTTACCATTAGCTGTCCAACATTGTTCGTATTCACTAGTCTTAATAAACTCTTGCAAGGTAGTAAAGTCGCTTTGTCATGGCGGTGAGGACTTCAGATATGTATAGGAAATGTTTAGGTCCTTTTTCTTGCAAGTGGGTTGTGTTAAGACGGTTTTCCTTGTTCTGTTTATTATAGTTTTTAGTTGACTTCAAAAACTGTTCCTTTGCCGCCACTGATGAGAACTCCACAATAACTGTACCCACTGATTCGGTCTTACTCTTCAAACGAAAAATATTTGTAATATCCGTTTCCAGTACGGAATGATTAATAATACTGCCGAGTTTTTGGACTGTGCTAATTAGGGTTTCACGGTTTTCAGGACATTTTAATGGTATATTTTTTTTCAAATACATCAATAACACAAAGTATGTAGTTGAAACCATCATTATTGAGGATAAGTTCGCATATCACTTAAATCAGCTTGCCACAGTTCATTAATATTTGATAGAATGTACCTGTTATTCGGGTTTTTTTTTCGAATGGGTTTATGTAATGTGTATGTTTCTTGTGATTGTAACCATTCCTTTACTTGCTTTTTATCCATTTTACCCTTCATGGCTTTTGATAATTTATCAATACTACCAAAACCAGCGGGATTAAATGGATCATAATCAATCCTGTTAATTTTTTTTCCATAATTCTTCTAGTACGGGGTCCATTTTTCCCAATCAATCTTTTTACGTATTTTAGTTACAGATTTTTTATCTCTACTGCTCAGTGTAGAAAACTCTATTTTAGTTATAGATTTCGTATCTCCACTGCTCGGTGTAGAAAACTCTTGAACTTCAAACTCAGAGGGTTTGTGTGAAAATTGTGTGCTTAATTGATTTAAATCTAAGCATACAATAATATTGCACTTTTTTATTAAATAGAGTATCACTTTCTTAATGAAGGAAATGGAATCTCTTGTGAACAGAATGCCAAAGGTTACTGTCTATTAGCATTTGACTTAACTCCTGATTTATCAGCTAACTCATCAGCTCATTGGAATCTCATAAAGCATGGTAGTGTAAGATTAGAAGTACGATTTGAATCCTCACTAATACAAACAACTGTATAGTTTATGCTGAGTTTGATAATATTATTGAAATAGATAAAAACAGAAATGTTACTGTAGACTATAGTAGTTAAGGTTGCAATGTGTGTGTTGTGTGTCAGATTTATGTGTTATGCGTAATGCATATTGTGTGTATGTAACAATATATTATTTTTTATTTCTTTATAAACCCCCTATTTAATCTTATACAAAACACTGTTCGAGTTTAAACTTTACATAAGCACACTGACTAAACCACTGAACATGCTGCTGCCAAGGATCATCATCATCTTCCCAATCTTTTAAACCACCACCACAATGGAAACACTTGGTCCTGTCTTCATGGCCAGTATAAAAGAAACCGGCTTCTGCAAGATCTTCAGGCTTTTGTCGCATAACAAGAGGCCAGTCTTGGAAACTGAGCGACCGGTAAGATTTTGAACTGAAGAATGGATATTCAGCTCTTGAGTACTGTATATTCTTCTCTTTTTCTTCTCCATTTAGTGTTGTAGTTTTGCTATTCAATGACGTCCTCTGTACACGTATGCCACACTCATCTCTTACTTCTGCTCTTGTCTTCCTCTCAGCAGCACAAGACAACAGCTCGTTGAATCTAATGAGTACACAGGAGTAACTTTATGAGTCAACAAGCTTATCTCACATTCTTTCGTGTTGCGACTTGCGCTACACCGATGACTCCTACAAATCATCACAAAAAATTGCGATTTAATATTTACAAATCACTATAATTGATCATTCCTATGTTAACCATTGAATAGATTGGTACTGTAATAATCTACTAATAGCAGTAATATCATGGATACACTATCCCAGTTTAGAAAATAATGTTTATGCTGCTAATAGACTGAACATGTATACCCACGTACCAACGTATATAATATGCAATTTGGATACAGATGATAAACCAGGCTCACATTGGATAGCTACGAATATATATAATACGAATGGCATCGGTCAATATTTTGATTCATATGGACGATCACCTGCACGATATCATCTAGAGTTTTTAAAAAGGAATTGTAAAAGATGGGACTGGAATGTTGATAGGATTCAGAATGAGTGCATTTCAGTTTGTGGTGAATATTCTTATACAATGTATTTGCTATATAAGTTTCAGGGATGTTCAATGCATAGTTTTACTAGCATATTTACAGGGAACACGCTGTACAACGATATTATAGTGGATGAGATGTTTCGCTCTTATGTTATAGATAATAAGCAATAACATTTTGGAAATAAAAATTGTAACAAAATTAAGGAATGTGTTTTATTGATGATTCAGAATAGCGTGGTAGTTATGAACAAAGAAGTATAATACAATAGCACTGATAAGCAGGGTGTACAAGAGTAATAGATAAGACCGGCAATGACGGTGTTCAAGGAACAATAGATAAGAGGAAACGCTGAATAATAAAACGCTAATGAGGGTGCAGGCCCACCGGATATCAATTAGATATTAGTTAATTGATCTGCACATCTCCGGAACCGCGCATCCTACGCAAAAACGGACCGCAGATTCGTGATCAGAGCATGCCAAAACCTTTATTTTTTAGGATCCGTCGACCTACAGTCAGCCGATGAGGTCTGAGGATGGTGAGTTGTGCTCAGTGAGCCAGAACTGGTACAAACTAACTACTCAGGTGAGCACATCGCTACACCATCTACTTGCTTGAAGAATCCTTCCTTCCACAATAAACAGCCAGATTTAAGGCAATGTATCTGAGTAATACTGCATATTCTACAGACATGTTGTTTTCCTCTAGTTTCCTTGTTACAATTGAGATTCAGTCTTCAACAGGTAGGCGTGTAAATAGAGACTGAACATCAAAACTGAACATGGTTTCATTGTCAGTATGACGTAGGTCTTTTATCTCACTGACAAAATGGTATGAATCCTTAGTGTGTGCTCTTGTGTGTCCTCTGAGTGGTAATAGTATTTTTGCTAAGTGTTTAGCAAAAACACTCTGAGGACAATCTGTAAGTTGGTGTATCGATTTGACTCACTATTGTACGTAATGGAGCGTTCGGTTTGTGTATTTTTGGTAACCCATACAACTTCGGTGGTTTGGCGCACGCGTCGTTTCAAAATTAATAATTAAAAAGCTAAAAGTACTTCGGGTTAACTTTGACTTTGGAACGTCAATCATCTGAGTCCCCCATGACCATGGGTGCTGCAAAGCACCCTAAACGTCGGGAATTAAAAATAAATAATACTAAACGCGACAAAATCCGTATAAGTAGTTTTATTCAATGTGTAGTGTTTGCGTTAAAATAAGAAATCATTGGGATATATTATGTAACCTATGTTATAAAAAAAAACATTGAAATCGCTTCACAATGGATGAAGAGATAAATTACGAAATATTTAAACTTTTACTTTGAAAACAGTCCCCAAAACGATCAACTGCGATTGTCATCATCTAAGTGAATGACCGTGTAGTGGCGATGTAAGAATATCCACTACCTCATTATATCATACCGTGGGTGTCGTAAGAGGTGACAAAGGGTAACAAATCAGGAGAAGGGCAGCAGCGTCTTCCTAATAACCACTAAAAATAAAAATAAACTGCAGTTGCTAAACAAGTTAGTTGCCAAGCGTGGCAACTATGGCAAAAAAAACCCCTATGAGGCAATCTATGGAGGAGGTCTATGTTCAGCAGTGGACTTTAATAGGCTGTAACGGTAACGGGATACGTTAAATAAATAAATACATTTAAATATTAGATTTTAATAAGGGAATCTTTTTCTCTTTAGATGACTTCAAAAAAGAGGAGGTTCTCAACTCGACGCGTATGTTTTTTTTTTGTATGTTTATTGATTTTTTGAAATGGCTGAACCTCAAAGCTTTAATTCTTCATTACACTATATCATAGCATCGAGTTCAGAAGACATTATTTGTAAATTATTATATTATTCTTATTTCTTTGAAGTTGGTTTTTACTTATAATTGAAAGGTTTTTTTTTTATTTAAGTTTATGAAGTACTAGACGCGCCTTTTTAAGCCGGTCTAAATCGTAAAAGGGTCGGACCTCTTCCTCTTTGAATTCTTTACAAAACCAGACCTAATAAAAAGTTAATCCAAAGCTCCCCTAATGGCGGGATTAGTTTTCAATCTCGAAAGTTTTATTTTGTTTGCCCATTAAATTTACATTACATAAGGTTAAAAAAAATCCTTTCAAATTCAATGTGTGTAAAATGCTTGTGCCGTGATTTTAATATTTATTCGTTGTACTTTCTCTTAATGGTCCCTGAAACGTTCAATTGAGATTTAAAATGTCTAGGTAATTGAAGGCTTCAAATGATGGGCGATTTAAGCTTCAATTGAAGGTTTTTTTTAAAGAATAAGGGTGACAATCGAGCACACAGTCCACCTGATGGTAAGTGGATGGTGTAATCCATAGACATCTACGATACTCAATAAAGAATCAAAATGCAGATGCGTTGTCACCCCTGAGGACCAAGATGGAATGCCTCGTATCCAGTAATATGGATCTCCGGTTCTCTACACTCACCATACCGTTGACAAATACGACCCGTTTTTTTTCCTGAAAGTGAATATCGTTGGTCATACACTTTTAGACTTACGAGCTATTGAGTTCCGAAGCACGCCAGCCCCTGCTATAGGAGTGAGGCTCCTCTAGTTAGGAGGGGGGGGGGGGCTCGATGTGATTCAAGGGATTCAGAATAAGGTACGAACTTCGGCTTGAACCGCTATGGCAAAAAGGGAAACGGGTCGGCAAACTAAAACGCTCCGTACCACGGGTTCAAATTGAACCTCGGCGTGCATCCGTGGCCTCACGTTCGCCGGCGGACGCGGTTTGCCCTAGTGTTTTGTATTATGTTTCACCGCCCCCACGTCAGAACTTCTATACATACCGCTGTGTTGCCGGGGACGATAAATTGGCAGGGGCGGTGAGTGTCTCTTCGGTACGTATAGTAATATATATTTTTTACTTTTAGTCAACATTACTACTGAAAAACGACAGTAAATTCATCAAAATCTGACCATTTCCTTATACATTAATTAGTTTTACGTTTTATGGACAAATATAAGATAAATATATATATATATATATATATATGCTGTTCCTTCTCTCACTCGAAGTCTGCTACAGAGCATGGTACTGAGCAGTTGAAGTGTGTTTTTATCTTATATTTGTCCATAAAACGTAAAACTAATTAATGTATAAGGAAATGGTCAGATTTTGATGAATTTACTGTCGTTTTTCAGTAGTAATGTTGACTAAAAGTAAAAAATATATATTATTATACGTACCGAACAGACACTCACCGCCCCTGCCAATTTATTGCCCCCGGCAACACAGCGGTATATATAGAAGTTTTGATAACTAACTTCAATCAAACATGGTCAGAGATGTATTTTTACCCCTAAGAACAAAAATGGAATGCCTCATAGTCTGTAATTATAATAGCACACAGCAGGAATAAGTATGAAAATCTTTCCAACTCAGACGGGCTCTGAGGGAAAAAGGAGTTCTACCGCTTTCCGCAAAACTGTATTATCACTTCTAACGCTGCGCTGTGTCGCTTGTTTGGATATTTCATATTACTTATACGTGATCGCCGTGTAGGAATATCCACTACATCATACTTACATCATACAGTATCATTCCGGAATGTCGTAAGAGGCAATAGAGGAAAACTAAACCAGGAGATGGGCAGCAGCATCTTTCTGATACGATATCATTATCATTACAGCCTTTTACAAGTCCACTATTGAATACCAGCCTCCTCCAAAGAATGCTACAAAACACGATCATATGTGTAATAAATACTAATATTTCACGTTTAACACGGTCCTGAGCCATCTGCATTTACCGAATTTGTGCATGTCTTACTAGATCTTCAACAACTCAGTCAAGATCGGGAGAAGCCCGACGAGGTTTGCGTACCTTGTTCTCAGAAACACCAAACACCGAGAAAGCCTTGGATTTCATCGAAATTATGGCTATGCTTCACTTGTTTCAGCGATGCCAGGTTTACTATCGGTACATTGAAGTACTGATGTGTTTGACCACCAAGTACGAAAACTAGAGTACGAAACCTATCCAACTGCAGAGGTATAAGACATGGTAACGTTATATCCACGAAAATCTTCACCGCTGCATCGGAAGACGTTGTCAAGCTACTGAGCTGGAAAGGTTATGGTATCAACTTCAATGTCGCGTACATTAATCCCCTTCAATTTGCCAACGATTCTGCCATAATTACTATAGCGGAGGACCTTAACACCACTTAGCATTATTTTCAATGACCTCTATAGTGTCTACCGTTAGTTGTTGGGAACACTACGTTCAAATCCGTTGTAAGTTGGACTTATCGAAACTTCGACCTAGGGGTCAATCGAAGGATCCAACTCGGCTCAGCAGCATTCGGTAGATTTCCTTAAAACCTGAAAGTGTACAACCAGTGTGTCTTGTCCATGATAATACGTAGTCCTTCACTACTGCGCCATGCGGCCATATGCAGAAGTTTGATGTCGCTCAGCGAGCTATAAAGAGGACTATACTCGAAGTTTCTCTACGTGACAAAAGATTTCTACAGTATAACTGATGTAACAACCGACATAAGAAGTGGCTATGAGCTTACCATATAGCTCGTCGAGAGCGATGACCTGATCCGTATAGGAAGTTAACGGATACAGGTGGTTATGACCGTATTTTGTGGCATTTTTTGGAGAGGATTATGTTTAACAGTTGACTTGTAAAGTGCTGTAATTGATGGATGGATTCGTGATCGATATACCTCCATCTGTCAAAAACTTTGAAGTATTCGTGACATTCGACAGGGGGCAGAATGTGTTAATGCACCACAACACTTTACTTATGCTCGTATGAAAAATGTTTCTTTCAGTTTGAACTACTAGCACACACAGACGTTCATAACTATATTTTATATTTTATTTTTGAAATGTGTGGTATAAGATAAATGAAATGTGTGCAGTACACACGCGGTAGAAGTGAAAGCTTCAGAAAACTAAACTTCGAGAGAATGAGACGGATGCAGAGTACCAGGAGTAGGGTAACTGTAGGGTTTATTTATTATAATATTGTTACCAAGTTTTAAAATTATTTCACATTTTATTGTATTTTACCTCATACTCTCGCAGGCTTAATCCTATAGATGTATATGTTTGTCTCTTTTTCGTTTCAAATCACAATGATACTAAAAATGTTTTTACTTCAAAAATTTTATAATATCATATTTATCACTCATGCATGAAAGTTTCGGATGAATTCCAAGTATTGAAAAATCTTATATCCTCCATCCTCGAGCAAAACTTTTAACAAAATGTTCAAGATGAAAACTTTTGCATTCGTTTTCTTGTTCGAAAAAATATAAATTCTTTTCCAGAAGAATATTTTAAGTGAATATATTAAACATAACGCAAAACAACGGCGATAATATAGTCCACTTAATAAGTGGCCACGGACACCTTCAATCGAATTCAAAAAGACTACAGATGCGTTGTCACTCCTGAGAACTAAGATGAGATGCCTCACAGACTGTTTTAATTATATTAGCTCACTTAATCTTGAAATCAAGATATAGTAGCGTTTGTACTTCTGCTTGGCGGTAGGAAAAGGAATTAGGACTGTGTCTCAACCACATCGAACTGCAAGGCAGAAACGCAGCCTTAGTATGTCTGTGTATCTCCCAAGAATATGAGTACTCGTATTTTTTGGTCACCTTATTTCTGTAACAGCACTCGCATGCTCACATAAACATAATGTTTACACTAACTATCCAGCGTACATATATTATGGGATGGCAATGACGAGTGGCGGTATTGATGGGACTCGAACCCAAGAGCCGTAGCCTAGTAATCCAAATTCTCTAAACAGTGGCAGTTGTCACAATCTTACTATCCTAAATGTTATAAATGAAACATTGGCTCTTATCAGCCATTAGAATCAGTGGTGGTATGGTTATTGGACACCAGAGTCTTTTCAACAGAAATTATTAAGCTGGGCTTACCGCGTCCCCTCCACTCGAATGGGTATCCGCCTCGTCTTGGTGAGCAGCTTAGTAAACGTGATTTAATCACCCTGTCCTAGGGTGAGATGCAAGGCGCGTATGCATCCTCATAAAAAAGAAGTGTAGTTAAGGTACCGCGTAACTACACACGGCTGTACTTTATGATTAAAATCCATTAGAGCTAAAATATACAATAGAATAATGGATGATCCACATTGAAACATGATCATAATAAATGTATCTAAACGGCCAATTTCACTAAGGGAGCTGCCCTTAATGGAAGGATTACTTTTCAATCTAGAAAAGCTTTCTTTTTCGCTTGAGTTAACATTGAATTATAAATGTAACATAAAAATGAGATCGGCACCATACTGCCGTTAACATTAGTTTCTTGGATAAAAGATGAATGAGATGTTATAGTTAAATAGGAACAGTTAGATAGTTTTGCTATACCAGTGTATCGCTGTTGCGTTTCGTGAGGTGAGTAGAGAACTGGTGACCCTTTTTACTGGTAGCGAGGTATTCCAACTTAGTCCTCAGGTGTGCCATTAAAGATAGATTTAAGCCTATTGTAATTGCGAGTTTGTTTGTAAATCGTAGTTGGCTATAAAACGGATCATCTAGGCAATATCTACTTTAAACATCATTAATTCATTTGGATGTAACACCTTTTTATACCCATAAAGTCACTTAACCATAAAGATATCATCATATAATCTTGATATTTGTATAGTGTGTTCGTTTTTTTATTGTTGGTCAGTTCTGCAGCATGATGCTGTAAAAAAGATTAGGAGTCTCACCAATGTTGAAACAGCTAGATTACTTTACTTTAATTAATTTCATAGCGGAATGTCTTATGATGGAAATTCTTTTTTTGCAAGAGGGCCGTACGGGCAATTTATAATTTAAATTGTAAAGATTCCCGAAAAATTTTAATAAATAAACATATTATTAACGTTAGCATCACAATATATTTATGAAAATGTAATGTAGGTATGTACATAAAAACATGAATAGCTTTGATAAGAATAAAGATGTAAATACTTTAAATGCTAGGAACAAACATAAGCTTGTAATGTCAGTTACTAGACTCCACAGAATTACTAATTCATTTATGGAGCAATGTATAACTTTAGCTTTTATAACAAAATCCCAGAAAATGTTCAAAGTTTGTCAATCAATAAGTTTAAAAGTTTTATTAAAGAAAAATTGTGCAAAAAGGGTTATTATAATATTACTGAATACATGAATGAAAATAACCCTTGGGAATGAGGTGATCGCTACCATGCTGGTTCTATTATAATTAATATAAAAGTTGTACAAAATTGTTGTTAAGTTATACCCTTGCTATATACTCGTACACCTCTTGCTTCAACGAATTATAGAAGAAATTCCTTCTTTCTGCGTAGCGCAATGGAATTTAATAAACTTTCGAAATCTGTACAAAAAGTGATGAACAGAGAATTTTTCACTCACAGCCGCGACTAGCATGACTCAAGTTGCAAGCTCCTTGGTCTCACGGCAAGTTAAACTATGTGGGTTTTTTTTTCTTGTTAATGTTTTTGTATATATATATTTTTTTTGTTATTGTTTTTCTGAGTAGTTTAAGTAATCCCTGGAGTATTTTAAATTTGTATAAAGTTGGATGAAAGTAATATGTGGAGGCTTGTAATTAGCAATTCTTATCACCATTTTGTAATTTTACGAAGATATTAGTAAAATATTAGTAAAAATCCCGACGGGTTTCTTGTTGGTTTTTCCCAGGACAGAATTATTTTCCGAACCAGTGGTAAATAAAAAAATTACTTCCAATAAGTACTATGTAATAATCTATATTGAATAAACATTAGTCTATTCTATTCTACGGTGGAGAAATCGTCATACATCTAATCTTGGCCTGTCTGAAGCGTTTAGGAACCGTAATTGTAGGCGATAACAGTATGACCGTGCTTTGCAAAAGCTTTCTATATTAGTTCATACAGTACTTTGTTTACGGCATAGCGTGTAAGCAAACTTGTGTCCGGGGCTTATGAAAACTGCCTGTACTATTATGTATTCTGTGTCAAAACGCAGCTCCCGTCAAACGTTTGAAGATTTAGGGGGCATTTTTTAAACGTGGTAGAGCCATGATGCAGCTATATTAGTTGTATAGTTGTAGCACGAATGGGTTGGCTCGACCAGGGAGGGACCACGCTCTCACAGAATACCATCGTGAAATAGCAGCTTAATGCTGCTGTGTTTCGTATGGTGAGTGTAGAGAACCGGAGACCCTTTTTACTGGCAAAGAGGCAATCCATCTTAGTCCTAAAGGCTGACAACGCATCTGCATTTTGATTCGCAAACGAGGATAGATGTATATGTCTATGGGCCACAGCAACCACTTACCATCAGGTGGACTGTGTGCTCGCTTGTCACGCTTATCCTATAAAAAAAACAGCTTATTAAAATGGTTATTACGTCTTCGCCATCTGTCGAATACTCCCATACGTTACTGGTATTGCCATTAATCTACTTTTACTACAACTATGGAATGAAATAGAGTAATGGATTTTTCATTATGTATATTAATATTTATGCTGAGAAAGTTTGTGAATGGCTGTGTTTTGATGTTTGTAACTCAATCACGAACAAACAACTAAACAAATTTGGATAAAATTTAGCATTGAAATTTAGCATACAGATTGGGATGACGTAGATGACCACATGGGATACATTTTTTTGAAAAAAAAGAGCTACGACGTAAAAATGTAATGAAGTCGTTTTGCTTCCACAGAAGCACTAAAACATTAAAATTTAAAATTTCTCATGACGTGAGCCATAGTGGTATGCGAGTTAAAATTTAAATATTTGTTTATTTATTATATTCCCATTTATCAATGATCACTTCCTTGAACGAAAGAAGCAATTGGACAACTGCTTTTCTGGTTGTTCCTTTTTTCTAATAGTCGCTGGCTGGAATCAAAGATTCTCGAAATCGCTTCCAACCTATTCTAAGACAACAAGCAAACTGTAAACCAATCAGCGGTAACTGTTGTCGTAATTTCGAGAAAATGGCGCCATTGTGCAGCAATTGCGCGGCCTCGGTATAATTTTGTATTTTAAAAAACAACAATCGTGAGATTGGCTCGTTTTAATCTAGGGTATAAAAGTATGGGAGGAGTAAAATAAGTACTTATCATAAAAATTCAACAGCTGAAGCCAATCCGCTTCTTATGATTAAAAAAAATTGTGTGTGTCAGCTCCGAGGCGTGACTGGAGTTTACTCCTGAAAAACGATTGTCTTAAAATATGTCCAATAGGCAAAGGAAGTAAATGAACCCATATATTTATTTATATTGGTTTGATAAAATATTTTACATAAATTATAATACATAAAAATATTTTACTTATATTACATTATTCGCTATGAGATGCGCGAGTATGTTGCGCACAGGAAAACCATAACGGCTTAACTTTTTGTTAACGCTTGATTTTACCACCCATCTATTTTTCATAGCGTGCGCTATATATGAAACGATTCATAAGGAGTAGACTCCAAAAAAACTCCAAGAAAATAATGAAACAAAAGTTTAATGTTGACGCGACAGTTACAAATTGAAATTACCGCCAATTTGTAATTACATGAATTACGAATGGTTATCCCTCGCGGAATCCGCTCGATAACTTCCGCAAAAATATATAAAAAATATGGTACAAACTAACACTACTAACACTATAAAAGGCAGTTATTCCGATATTACAGACAGACACTTCAATTTTATTTATACATACATACATACGAGTACGTAAAGTAAGATAAGACAAAATTGTTACGTATATTACTTTACGTACTCGTATGTATGCTTGCAATACATATTCAACAAAAACATGGTAGGTACCTTAAAATATCGAAAAGATAACATTTTTGTTATAATTCACAGATTGAGTTATACTACTAATCGTTTCTCAATAATTTAAAAAAATATAATTCATTTACAGGAAATTAAAACAGAAGCTACAAAGATTTAACCTGCTCGTTACATCTGATGTTTTGTTGGAATACAATCGACATATCTTGCCTCAGTGATGCTACTACCGCACACACCCGGAAATTACATCTAGCATCGGCATAAATTCACAGAAACACATTTTTGTTGATTGTTTTTCGTTGTGGTCAACAAAGTTATATTCGAGCTTAATTGAAACTCGATTAATACAAACAAAGTGAATTTACTATTAAGTTTTTATAAAAATTAAAATTGTAACCTCTTATCGGACATTCCCTATAGAATTCTAATTTTTAGCTCGGTGCGGGGGTAGTAAAACGTCATCACCATCTATCGAAATCCATTAATTTATATAGGTATAGTGACTTTAAACGATTGTGGCGGTGCCTTTTTGGTCACCGCCACAGTCGGAATATTTTCGGCTGGTATGTTAATCGATATTATAAAATAATATGTCCTAATCTTCTAATTGACTGATTCATCATCGCAGAGTCGAAACCGTAAAGATAATGATCTAAAATTTGAACTGTAACTGCTCTTATAATGTAAGCACCCACTTAGATTTTCCGATATTCTTCCCATAAAGACGTTAAATTAAATGATGAGGGCTTGTGTAAAAACCGAAGGTAAATCCATGACAACAGTATTTGGTATTTGGTTTTTGGTTATCAGGTATTTGGTTTTTGGTTAGAAAATAAGAATAAAGTATGCTAAGACTGTTAGATGCAATCTCATTTAGCGTGTAGCATGTAAAATCTGTTTTTTTTTTAATGGTAATTAACTTATTTTTGTATCATTCGCTAAGGGTGTAAAAATAGGATGTGTTCGTATGAAGACCCGCCATTCATGAAGGTAAAATAGTGAATGATAATTTTAATTATTGAAACCCGCGGATAGTCTATTAAAATAAAACAGGACATGTGTAAATAAAACTACCGCGGCCTGAGGGTTCTGTATAAACTTAATGATATTACTTTTATATTTGTTTGATAAAATATTTTACATAAATTATAATACATAAAAATATTTTACTTATATTACATTATTCGCTATGAGATGCGCGAGTATGTTGCGCAACCGTAACGGCTTCACTTTTTGTTAACGCTTGATTTTACCACCCATCTATTTTTCATACCGTGCGCTATATATGAAACGATTCTTAAGAAGTAAACTTGGGGAAGAGACACCAAGACTTGGTCGTTTGCAACACGCGTTAGAGGCCACAGGCTTTTTTACTTTAACTTACTTAGTCTGTCCCATAAAAAGTTGTGACTTCTGCCACACTACACCGTACTGAAACACACCCCGCGAACGGTGTGTGTTATAGTACGTAGTAAATATTACTTCAAAGCTTAACAAAAGCCTATTCACTCTTGCCTTAAAAACACCTACTTTAAAATCACGTTTTCAAAGTAGTTAAAAATAAAGTTGCAGCCTATAATATCACTGTTAGGCACAGATCTTTCATTTCCGGGAATGTTATGGATTTCAATTAGTCCGCCGTGCTACTACAGTGCGTGTTGGCAAAAAAGCTACTTATATTTTACAGTGATCAAAACAAACGCTCCATGGGCAGAGATAATTGCAAGATCCATTTTGAGAACGAACGGGAATAACCGCACGCTATGTGGTTTGTGTCGGAATACAAGTGAATTCCGAACCGTCCGAGTCCAAAACGCTAATTCAAGTAATACAACCGGTAAAAGTTTCATTTTACTTTATTTAAAGGTGTTGAAAAGGTACCTAATGTTCCCACTTAACTGAGTACTTTACTTCACTCAAGAAATTAATATACGATTAAATTTCATACGCTTTCAATTAATTGAAATAAACGGAGGACATAATGAGTAATTTCTATGAGAAGATTTGTACTTATATTTCGTTATTGTCTAAAACATAAGAACATAGAATTAGAACATTGGTACGCTGTGCAATTAAATTTTTTTTTTATTTCATTACAACTAACGGCAGATATCGTCCCGTGGGTGTCGTAAGCGGCCACAGAGGGAAACAAACCAAAAGATGAGATGAGATGAGATGGGCATCAGCGTCTCTTAATAACAACTAATAAAATAGAAAACTGCGGTTGCCTACCCGACTGCCAAGCGTGGCAACTGTGACAATTATCGCCCCTATGAGGCAAACAATGGGGAGGGAGGCCTATCTTCAGCAGTGGATTTTTGATAGGCTGTCACGGTAAGGTATCCACTACCTACTATTATGCCACAAGTTATATTAGTTAACTAGCGATCCGCCCCGGCTTCGTCTGGGTAGAATAAGAAAATATCCAAGATTTTCGGATAAAATATAGCCTAGATCACTCCTGGCATTGAGCTTTATCCGTTTCGTGAAGTTTTATTACAATTGGTTCAGCTATTCCGAAGATTAGCCCGGACAGACAGACAGACAGACAAAAAAATTGCAAATAGTTATTTATGTCTTAATAACATGTAAGTGACCCCCGAGCTCGATAAAAGGCAGTTATTCCGATATTACAGACAGACACTTCAATATTATTTATAGAAGATAAGACAAAATTGTTACGTATAATACTTTACGTACTCGTATGTATGCATGCAATACATATTCAACAAAAACATGGTACCTTAAAATATCGAAAAGATAACATTTTTGTTATTACTACTTATTTATATTATGATTAACAAGTACACTTACAATACACATATATGATTCACAGATTGAGTTATACTACTAATCGTTTCTCAATAATTTAAAAAAATATAATTCATTTACAGGAAATTAAAACAGAAGCTACAAAGATTTAACCTGCTCGTTACATCTGATGTTTTGTTGGAATACAATCGACATATCTTGCCTCAGTGATGCTACTTCCGCACACACCCGGAAATTACATCTAGCATCGGCATAAATTTACAGAAACACATTTTTGTTGATTGTTTTTCGTTGTGATCAACAAAGTTATATTCGAGCTTAATTGAAACTCGATTAATACAAACAAAGTGTATTTACTATTAAGTTTTTATAAAAATTAAAATTGTAACCTCTTATCGGACATTCCCTATAGAATTCAAATTTTTAGCTCGGTGCGGGGGTAGTAAAACGTCATCACCGTCTATCGAAATCCATTAATTTATATATAGTGACTTTTTAACCGATTGTGGCGGTGACCAAAAAGGCACTCGCACTCGGAATATTTTCGGCTGGTATGTTAATCGATATTATAAAATAATATGTCCTAATCTTCTAATTGACTGATTCATCATCGCAGAGTCGAAACCGTAAAGATAATGATCTAAAATTTGAACTGTAACTGCTCTTATAATGTAAGCACCCACTACGATTTTCCGATATTCTTCCCATAAAGACGTTAAATTAAATGATGAGGGCTTGTGTAAAAACCGAAGGTAAATCCATGAAAACAGGTATTTGGTTTTTGGTTAGAAAATATGAATAACGTATGCCAAGACTGTTAAATGCACTCTCATTTAGCGTGTAACATGTAAAATCGTTTTTTTTTTTAATGGTAATTAACTTATTTTTGTAGTCGACGTATCATTCGCTAAGGGTGTAAAAATAAGATGTGTTCGTATTAAGACCCGCCATTCATGAAGGTAAAATAGTGAATGATAATTTTAATTATTGAAACCCGCGGATAGTCTATTAAAATAAAACCGGACAAGTGTAAATAAGACTACCGCGGCCTGAGGGTTCTGTATAAACTTAATGATATTACATTTTTTCTTTTATTTGTTCTATGAGACTTTCCTTTTTATCAAATTACATGATTCTAGGTCAACTGAAAGGTTTTTAAAGAGAGGTCACGAGTATCAAAATATGTCATACTCGTAAATGGTCGTATCTTTTTATTGCGTTGACTAAGGACCTTTAATTACACCTTCAAGGGACTGAAAACGTTACTAACCTACCGTTTAATACGAACGACGAAACTTACTATTAGACGAACAAGTTGTCGAATACAATTCTTTTGATTCTGTTATTCAAACTGATGACGTAGTCCATTACCCTAAAAGATTTCTATATAGTTTAAACCTTTCTGACCTTCCACCGTATACACTTTTTCTTTAAGTTGGCGCAATATTGTTAAGATGTCTTAGTCCACCTAAATTGTGCAACGGCACTGCACTACAAGGAAAAGCTGTTCATAAAAATGTTGTAGAAGCTACAGTAATTACTGGGTAAATGACTGGGTGTCCCGTAGTAATAGTTTTATTCCGAGAATTTTCTTAATCGTAAATAGGAACGGTATGTTTTAAAATTAAACTTTAAAAGCATACAGTTCCCTTCCGACTTGTGTTTGCCATGACATACTACCATACGCAGATATATCTTTACATTTCCCATTGATTGACCGCTCCCCGGGCTAAACACCTTGCATGGCGAGAGATATCTCCTTTTCCTTCCACGGACAAAATTTTCATTTATTTCCAAATTCACGTGGAAGTCGCGGACAGGAAGCTATTATGAACATATATATATTATGTTATATCTATGTTAGTTTTGTTTCGGAGTCGTCAGATTTTGTTAAATGACACAATTAATTTGTCATAATTGCGCAGTTAACATAATATAATATTAGTACATTATGACGTCAAACACATGACAGCACAAAATAAATATGGGGACATATATCAATAATAAAAAATAAAAAGAGATTAATAGAGTTGAATGCAGAACTCGAAACCCCACATGTTTCATAACAGTATTAAAGCTCAACGCAGGCGACGTATTAGGCGATTCCGTCTGCAGAGTACATTTTAAATTCAGTCAAAGTCATCGAATCCGTTAACTTTTTTATAGAATAAACGAGCAAAATCCAGTTGATGTTTAGTAAAGTGACCCATATACATCTACATCTATCCTCGATTAAGAATCAAAACGCTGAATGCGTTGTCACCCCCTGAAGACTAAGATCGAATGCATCGTTTCCAATAAAAATACAGCAGCTTTAAGCTGCTATTTCACGCTGGTATTCTGTGAAAGTGGCTCTACATCTACACGTATAACAAAAATTTGCAGTGATTCAGTTTTCTTGAAGCTGAACAATGTTACATCAATGTTGTTAAATGTGTGTAATGTGTAATGGTTAATACAATCATGTAATGACGTCCTTTACGCTACACTACTTGCGTAATTGTGACCCATATTACAGTACAGTCGAATTGTAATTACGCTGAATGTGTAATCCTTTTGTTGCTGTTAATGATGAGTAAACAAGAGAGAAAGTTGAACATTCGTTCTTACTACAATATAACTTTTAACAATAACCTCTTGACATGTTTCCAACTAAAGCTTGTATGGTACATACTTATTTACCATTAAACTTCGGTGTAACTAATTTGTCCAACCGTCCCTTTTGGTAAAGAGTATTATAACAGTTTTATCAGAATTAGCTGACAAGCTTCTATTACCACACCAGTTAGTTATAGTGTTCAAGATCATACAATTTTATTATATAAAAACCTTGGCACATCCCGATGAGAAGGTGGAGATGATGTATGAGAATACCTAAGAGCTATGCATTTCTCTAAAAACCCACTAAACGGTGTTGACACTAGACTTCAACGCAAAACTAGACACAAGAGGGGACGATGAGCTGAGTACGATAATTTGAGACAGGGCGACGGAACCCGGACTTAATGGAGAAGCTGTCTTTGTGTCTGAACTGCCAGCACGCAGTCAGCACGTGGACACACGGCTCAGAACGCTCACAATCCAGTTTTCGAAAAGGCTTAAGTACCATAAACCACATACACATTTGCCAAATTATACAGAAAACCGAAGAGTACAATCTGCCACTTTGTATGGCGTATGTGGACTATGAGAAAGCCATTGATTCCGTCAAATTTGGGTGGTGCTACGGTCCCTTCAATGGTACCAGATTGACTGTCGGTATATCGACGTGCTTAAGTGTTTATGTACAACAGTGCTTCGATGGCTATCCGTACAGAATTAGAGTCCGAAACCTATTCAATTGCAGAGAGGTGCATGACAGGGTGATGTTATATCCCCGATACCCTACACCGCTGCTTTGGAAGACGTTTTCAAGCTTCTGGACAGGAAATGCGGTGTGATCATCAATAGTGAATATATCACACACCTTCGATTTGCCGACAATATAGTCATTATAGCAGAACTTCTGGAACACCTTAGCACTATGCTCAAAGACCTCAATATTGTCACCCAACGTATAGGTCTTAAAATGAACATGGACAAGACAATGATTATGTGTAACATCAATGTCACACCTATGCCGCTAGTTGTTAGGAACACTATGATCGAAGTTGATCATTTGTATATTTACCTAAGACAAATTGTCCGACTAGATAGGTCTCATTTCAACCGGAAGATTAATCAACGGATCCAACTCGGCTCCGCAGCGTTCGGGAGATTACGACAAATTTTCTCATCACATATTCCTCAAAACATGAAAAAAATAGTTAAAAGTATTATCTAACGGGTAACAATGTCTTGCTTTCAAAACAAAACTCTCGGAATGAGGCGACTCGACTTGCAATTGCAAGGTGCATGCGCCGACGAACGATCCTTCACCTCAAATGAGGGGTACCTCGTAAGTACTTCGCAAGATAAAATGAGGTACTCTCTCATACTCAAATAAAATAGAAGTGTTATACCATACCCATGACTACTGTAATCATTGTGATGATGATGATAAGAACCCCTGTAAATAAGGTGATCACTTATACGCTGTTTCTGATGTTCAATTATAAAAATTGCTAGGTGTGTGTTCTCTCCAGGATACAGGTATATCCCAAACAAGTGGTGAAACCATAAATGACTTTCAATGAGTAGTAATAAAAAGTATTACTTATAATTTAAATTTATAAAAAAATACTTTATTATTTTCTTTCCATTCTAAGAACTTGATTGCAAGTGGCTACTGCATCCCATAGACACTAAGTTCTCATATTTAAAGAAATATACTCTCATACTTTAGGCTACAAAAGCATTGTCACCACTGAGGACTAAGATAACTAGCTCTTTTTATGTATAAAACCAGAACATAGCCAAGCACATGCTGCTACTTGGCAGCAGAAATAGGTAAGGGGATGGTACCTACGCAGACGGACTCGTAGGCAGAAAAGTAGTCTTACCACTTAGCTGGCCCTTGAACACCTGCAACTAACTTCGAATATTTACGAGGGGAGGTCAAAAAGTTCGCGGAATTAAAGGGAAAGGGGGTAAAATTAAACATGAAATATTTTTTTCTATTTGATATATGCTCCATTAACCCTAATACGCTTCTCAGACCGTTCAAATAACTTATTTTATACCTTCGACAACAGATGTTTTGTCAAGGCCCTCAAAATAGGCAGAAATTGCCGACTTCACTTCTTTGTCATCTGTAAAATTTTTGAGCGAAGCCCTTTTTTCATATTTCGCTACAAATAATAATCCGAAGGAGCCTAATTCGGACTAAAGGGAGGGTGGTTTAAAGTTTCGAAGCCGCATTTGTGTAAGAAAGCTATCAACAACATGACTCTTGTGAACGGTTGCATTGTCGTGCAAAAGGAGCATACCTCAAAACCATTTTCCCCTTCTTTTTCTTTGATCGCATTTTATAATTTTTCTAGTAGCGTAACGTAATACTGTCCCGTGATATTAACACCTTTATCTTTATAATAATCGATCAATGAAATCCCCTATGAATCCCAAAAAAATGAAGCCATAGTCTATCCAGCCGATTGTGACACCTTGAACTTCTTAAGTGGTGCTGCGCCTTTTTATGCCACTGCATGGACTCCTGCTTTGACTCAGGTTTATAGTGATGAACCCAAGTTTCATCCCCAGTCGCAATTCGGTTCATAATTTCGTCTTTGTTCTCACTACACAGGTCCAAAAACTCACACGAACACTTGACCCGCTGCTGTTTATGAAGCAGTGTGGGCTTTCTTGGCACCCATCTTGCACAGACCTTAGACATGCCAAGATGGTCATGGAGAATGTTTAAAACGGTCTTAGATGTTACTCCAGTTATTTCTGCGATCTGTTTTTTCTTCAGACGAGCATCTTAAGGAACAAGTTTTTTAACTTATGTATAGTTGTATTAAGTCACCAAGTAGTGACAGTTAAAAAAAATCCCACCTCCCTTCTCTAACCCCTCCATTCCGCAAACTTTTTGACCCGCCCTCGTATAGAAGACTACAGATGCGTTGTCACCACTAAGGACTGAGATGAAAAACTTTACAGCCTGCAATTGTACTGACTATCTACACCTATCAGACCAGAACACAGTAGTGCATGCACTGCAGCATGGCTACTATATACTTGATTGTGTATTATATCATTCAATACATGAAGATATGCCAAATTAAGAGTACATAGGTATATAGTGTGGTAAAGGAGGCAAGAGAGGTGTGTCAGGATCGTGCCACATGAAAATTCGTAGTCTCTGCCTTCCCCTCTGGATGACAGGTGTGAATGTTTATGTAAGCATGTATGTATCATACAATACATAATCAAGTTAACCCACCTCTTATTTCTAGATTCCAGTATAATGAGTTTTGACAAAACAAAATGTATACATTGAGTAAGCACTATTTAATAAAAATTAATAAAATTCCAAATAAGTTCTTGCATTGCACAGAATTTAAAGTGGCAACTGTACCAAGTTATCAAATTTTATCGCAAGTATGTCAGAACTCCTAAGCAGAGCTGATGCCATTTTAATATTTGCTGGAGTCTTAAGATCATGAATTAATATATCTGTACCATCTGGTTTCCAGCCAGAGAATGTCCCAGCTAGTGTTGATTGTTCAAATGTCAAGACAGTACATGTTTCACCTAAAAAGAAAATTAATTTCTTATATTATTTTATGATGTCAGAAACACAAACAAGCAACTGTCCGCCTGAAGGTATGTGAAGGCAATAGGCATATGCAGTAGCTCTATATATTATTCAAAATATATTACTTTTAAAATTAGCAATTATAGATGAAGACATATCCTTCATCTAACTTTAGAATATTCAATAATTCCACACACTCCTTATGTAATAAATCTAGTTAGTAAAATTATTAAAAAATAGATTAAATCTATAAAAGTTATCATGAACATTACCATCGTTACAGCCCAATAGAAGTCTACTGCTGAACAAAGGTGGGAGACCTTGAACAGCCAAAAGCAAGCTAACCCACTTTTTTTTTAACACCAAACATAGAATCAAATGGGTAAATATCGAGGATAAAAAATAAAGTTTGACTGAAGCAAAATCCTTTTTTACCATTTAATACATTAACTGCTTTCAAAAAGGATTCTCGAAGTTTTGCTCTCGCTTCTTGTTGTCGTGTTGTTTGTTTATCTGATTTTTCATCTTTCATATTGCAATCGCATATAATTAAAAATATTTAACTAACTAAAGTGCCTTTTGCTGAAATTTCCAAATAATGCAAACCAAAGTTCCTCTTGCTGAAATTACCTACAATTTTATTGAAAACCTAGCAGCATCATTAGTATGGTATTATTATATAGGTATCAATATTTTAAAAGTCGTGAAACAACTTTCCTAAAGTTCAATTTTTAATCTCAATCTCAATCTCAATTCTCAAATAATAATTAGTTATTCTAATTTGACATTTCAAATCGCAGTTTCAAATGTTGCATGTTTTTTTCCATTTCATAAATAGTCCAATAGTGATGTACTGCAACCGATATTAACCAAAAGACCGAAAAATATTTAGTAGTTTTTTATATAGAGTTTTTTATATAGAGTGACGAAGCAAATTTATGTTGCAGAAGTGAACGGCAGAGTCGGCAAGGGACGCCCTAGACGAAGATTTATCGACAAAATTGGCGATATATTGAAAATGGGCCAGATTAACCGACGAGCGTGCATGCGTAGATATATGAATGTAAAGGAGGCGAGAGAGGTGTGTCAGGATCGTGCCAAATAGAAATCCGTGGTCTCTGCCTACCCCTCTGGGTGACAGGCGTGAGTGTTTATGTATGTAGGTTTTTTAATATATTTTCGTGACTAATTATGATAACCTTTTTTGGAGTTTATTGAAGTTTACTCCTTAAGAATCGTTTCATATATAGCGCACGGTATGAAAAATAGATGAGTAGTAAAATCAAGCGTTAACAAAAAGTGAAGCCGATATGGTTTTCCTCTGCGCAATATACTCGCGCATCTCGTAGTGCTTCCCGCTCCTCAGTGACAAGTACACATTTACCTTCTCTCTTTCGTCACTCTCTCTCTCTCTCTCTCTCTTTCTATATTATAATTTCGAAAGCGTGGTAGAACTAGCATAACTGCGTGACCACTATTTTTATAATTTGACTATAGTATTTAGTATAAATATCAAACGTCAATTTGTGAAGTTTTAAAATTTTAAAATTTTGATTTTTATATAATCTGTTGATATTTATATCTATATAGAGTAAAGTTAACAAAGTATTGTAAGATATGGAAGAAATCTATTAGTTTGCACAAACCTATTGTCACAGTATTTAATAATGACGTTACTATTCACGAAATAAATAATGTAATATAAGTCATATATTTTTATGTAATGTATTTTAATTCATATAAATAACTATATGGTTCAATTACTTCCTTTGCCTATTGTATATATTTTAAAACGATTTTTTTGATTTTTTGATGATTTTACGACGAAATGAGAGACGAAACGAGAACGAAAACAAAATATACGTTATTCACAATATATTTTTGTTTTTAAATGAATTGAAAAGTGATCCCGAAAAATATCCCAGCTTAATTTTAATAAAACACGGGAAAATGTTGCGTTTATTTGTGGCGTTAGTAGAGTGACAGTCGATCGAATAAAAACGGAAATATCACAATCCAGCAGCCCAGCCAATTCAAGGGAAAGTTTTAAAAACCAACTACAGTTACCAATATTGATAATTTTGATGTAAGTGTACTAAAGCAAAAGCAATAGAAAACGTTATCAAGGAAAACTGGGTTAAATATGTGAAGCATGCAGAACACCTCTAGGAAATGGACTTATCGATATCGACTGCCTGCATAAGCCCAATGAGTGCGAGCGAGATAGACAAATTACAATGATTTATTGCCTGACGACTCAGTTGATAACGCGGGTGCTATAGTACGCTGGACTGGCTATGATCTACTAAACGTTTGTGCCAATTTGAAGCGCTGCCATTGAGTGTACCGGGAACTAAATTTGACATAAAATTACGTCAAATTCTCGTAAAAATTGCAAATTCAAATGGCCGTTGTTTTGCTCGTCTAAGAGTATTTTAAAGTTTTAAACGAGAAAAGAGTGCGTGTTGTGTAGTTCGGTTAAATTTCATGATAGTAATATAATAAAAAGTATTTTTAGTAACAATGTTAATGTAAATTTCGTTACCAGAAGGGGATTGGTGTAACATTCCATAATCAAGGGGATTTATAGTTTATATTAAAAAATTATAACTATTTAATAAAATGGGCCCTTATAAAACTGTCACTTATCTTATTAAATGTAATAATTCATGTTTGGCTTTAAATTACCAATTTTTGATAAACAATAAAATTCAATATGATTGACGAGTTCCTTGTCGATAATATTTATCGATGTTTTTTTCCACCTATATCTGTTTACAACGTAGACAGATAATCCAATAGACAGCGTGATATGTTTTGTTTCATTCACAAAACAAAGGACGCATATATCATATTAGCACTAGTAAGAAAGAGATGTAGCTACTATATTGTTGTCCTTATTCCCGTACGACCTAACACGCTGCTTGGCATTAAATTTAGTGGCAGACACTGCAACTGTCACGAAGTGTTTCAATATTTATTATTTTGTTTAAAATTTATTTGCAAATAAAATTCAATAATTGTACGTTTTAAGTTAGAAAATTATTTGATTTTTATACCATATCATGGTGTCGTGCAGTGTTATGGGCTTTAAAAGCCGCAGTGAACGAAAAATTGAAGGCATTACAGTAATTTCACAGGTAATTAAACTTATTTCATGAATATGTATTTAAATAACTCTCTGAATCACGATTTACATGGAAGTATTAATTAAGCGATGTCTACGGTCATTTTTTTTTTCTATAAATTATAATGATATTAGCGTTGTTATAACCTCAAACCTATGTTGCCAGCTAAAGTATAGTTACTCGAGACCTCATCGCTTACAATTACGGCGAGAGTACCATAGACTTAGAATATACTAGCGTATAGACCAACATAGTGTGCAAGGGAGAAGAAAATTCCTTATGGCAAAAATGCAAGATAGAAAAGGATACGAAATCTCATGACTCTGTAACCGATTTTGAATGACAGGTCGGCACAATTCGGCACGCAAGAAATAGCTCCGAGATATTTTGTAATTTTTTAAAGTATAGTAGTGATTATTTTTAGTAAGTAACTTTTTTCCAAAATGGTTAATTATTCCGTGAGTAACTGTGCTGTTAACAATAGAAATAATCCTGATAATTTAACATATCACAGGTAAATTCTCAAGACGTCGTCAATGTTATGACGCGTTTATTTTTGGTTAAAATTTATGTTACATACTGTTTAAAATATAGAATATATTCAATTATTTTGTTAATTTTGATATTTTGCAAAGAAAAAAGTCAGATCGTTGATAAATTGCATGAATTTGGTAAATACATTTCTATACAAAATATTTTACATGTACGCTAGGTATTGACTCAACTATATCAAAATGAATGTCGATATTTATCTTGAATGTTTATAATGAATTGATAGATTTGCCTACACAACAAGAAAATAAACCCTCGGTTTGCGTTCTAAAATGTAATTTTATTTTTCCGTTTTTCAAACAGATTCCCTCCGGATTCTATAATTAGAAAAAGTGGTTAAGGTTCATTGGACGGGTTGGTTGGAATGCAAAGAAGAACTCAACAATTTGCAGCAAACATTTTCTTGAGAAGTATAAAAGAAAAAGTAGAATAAAAACAATTTTATTAAAAGGAGTCATTTCTACATTATTTGTAACAGTAAGTAAAATATTGTTATAATAAGACTTCAAAAAATATAACTTTCAAAACTTTAGATAAATATAGAGACAGATTTTCATACATTATAAAACTGTAGTACATTAAAGACAAAAAAATCTTGAGATTATCCTCTTTAAGCCATTATGAACCCAACTAAGTATCTATTTATCAACCAAAATAAATGTATAACCTTGATTAACCAACCGCACAGCCTCACGGTCACACTAGTACAATATTCATAGCATAATGCTATTTTCCCAAGGGGTTGAGCGGAGCTTCGGAACTTCGGATTATATTCCCAAATCATAACGATAAAACTTTTAGCGTAGTTAGGTATAGATATTTAGTAATGCTCCTCAAGCGCTACTAGACGACCGCGCATGAGACGTGATAGTATAAATTCCATAGTAGTTGATACTCACAACGGTCAATGCCCGATTCATGCTTGATGGACGACGACATTGTCGCGAGGGCTTAAATAGCGTGGTTCATCCCCTACAGCGTTAGTCGTAAAGAAGAGGAACTCGTGGCAGATCAATACATCTGCGAAATTAAGTTGCACTTGCCGCGGTCAGTCCATGAATGAGTGACCATTTTCTTAACATACCGAGATTGAGAGAATAGAGAGTGCATCTGTATCCTCAGACACTTAGTGCACTTTACTGTGTTAAGATCATTATGTTTTTAAAATTCATTCAGCTAAAATGATAATAAGTTTATTATTACTTTATACTTTTCAGGGACAGATGAAAGAATATAAACATGAAGCATGATGCAGCCTCATAAACATATTGGCCTTTAAACAGAGCAATCTTATTTAACTGATTCCTACAAGTTTCTTTCCTTAAATTATTAAGTTTACATTCATACTTAAGTCGAATGTTAAAATAAACTTCCATAATCTATTTAATTATTAATTATTAAATGTTTATAATTATCACAAGTAATACTTATATGAAAAATAAAGCAGCCATTATGTACTCCGTGTCCCCGTTTTGTTTCCCATCAAAACATTTTATAAAATATATAAATATAAATAGGTATATACTTAGTTAAGTATCTACCTATTTATATTAACAATATGTTAAAAATAAATTCGGGAAACTGCCCACGGCAGTAAATATTTTTCTCCAAAGATCATAGCTCGAAAATACAACATTCTGATCTGATTATTGGGGAGTTTTTTTAAGTTTTTCGGTAAAGTCACCTGGGATTTTATACATTTGAATTAAAATCGAACAAAAGGCAGGTAGGTTCAGCTTATTCCCAGGAACATGTTATATGAATATTTTTTAATTATTTTAGAACTATTATGGTAAAATTCAGTTAATTTTTGAAGTTATTCAACTTCATGCACTAAACAATTTTTTATAATCTTTTTACCGCTTCCTTAACAATCATTTTCGATAGTCCTTTTAAGTAAAATATACATCACTAGCTAACGCACACAATGACAAATCAAAATTGGTTACGCGTTTTCGGGCTGTCAGGTGGTCTATACGCTAGTATATTCTAAGTCTATGGAGAGTACCTAATGTATTATACTACATATTTACCGTTGCGTTCATATACTTGTACTTATTATGTTATTTAAATTTATTCATCTTGATGTTTTTATTTGTCAGTTTCCCAATTGATTCGGAAATAAAAAAAATCTTTATTTGCCACAAATCTTTTAACAATTTAATGGAACCCAGGCTTCTAAACTAGTTGTAATAACTGTATCTTAGAAACTAGTGCCTTCCCCTATTAGTGGTATAACTACAATAGATTCTGGCAACTTAAGAATAAACAGAATTCGGTTAACAATTAACTAACATGCAGTAAACGAAAATCAAGGAATGAGAAAAAAGTGTTATGTGGATAGTAGTCGTGTGTGTGTGTGTGTGTGTGTGTGAGAGAGAGAGAGAGTATGTGTGTGTATCGGCGCAAGAGGCCAGCCACGACGAGACCTGAAGCGATGACGTCAGATCACGTGACACGGTCGCTCTTCCGCCACACGACTGTATAAAATGGGCGTGGACTGCGTGCTGCGGGCAGTCACTTTCTAGCGCTGATCGCATTAAATTCGTATCACGTAAAGTGTTGTGAGTGGTTTAGTGACGTAAAACATAGTCAAATACTTAACAATAAATGTGAAGTGATTATTTTGTGAGTGAACTAATTAAACTATGCACAAATAATTGTGTAATTAAGCTGTAAACAAATAATTGTGTAAATATTTTGTGAATTGTGTAATTGACATTTGTAAAAATAAGTGTGATCTGTAATATAAATTATCAGCATTGAAGGTAATAGTGGTTCTAACGACAACGAATCACACCCTCCTTCAACATCAAAAGAGGGGACGTATCAACGCCAACAGTTTTCGGACTCAACAAGCAATACGATGATGTCAATTTTAGCAAACACATTCAAAGATACATTGTGCAAGATTATGACACAGATGTCTCAGGAAAACCATTCTGCCTTTTCAGAAATATTAAGAATGATACGACCGAATGATCAGTCTGAAGTTCGAATATCCGATGTGTATTTTCCGTCTTTTGATCCTGATAAAGGTATGGATGTAAGGACTGGGTGGATTTAATATCCAGGACACAACAAGAATATAATTTAAAGGACCATGAAGTGCGACTTAAAACAGCGAGTGTTCTTAAAGGTCGAGTACAAACTTGGGCTGATGACTGCTTACTTCGAACGACTACCTGGACTGAAATGAAAGATGATATACTCCAGACTTTCGAGCCAGAAGCAAGGTACTTTCCTGATGTTTTAAAGTTTCGGTGATACACAACTGATGATGCTGACAGTGTCTCTGAATACATATCAAATGTTTGGAGGATGTTTAGAAAAATAGTCAAACTAAATGCGACTAAACAAGATGCTGTCAAATTTGTCGTTGGAAGCATTACTGATGACGCGCTTCGTACCGAGCTCTTAAACGGTAGGTCGAATACCGTACCCGAACTGATTGCTATAGCAAAAACTATGCGGAAACGTAACTCTTCATCTGCTGAAACAGATGTGCCTAGTAAAAGGATGAAAAGCGATCAAAGCTTAACTTGTTTTGTATGTGGTAAGACAGGACACAGAGCTCGATGATGTGACCAAAATGCTTTTGCCGAATCGCGTAATGAAAAGGATGAGACTGCTTCAACAGACGATACAAATAAAAATAATAAGGGCAAGAATAAGAAACAATGATCTTATTGCTCTATACCTTACATATGAAGCATTTTTAAGCAGATGAACGCAGAGAAAAACATCAATGTTTGCCAAACAGCAATACAAACATCCTACACGAAATTCGTGGTACTACAACATGCTAAAACAGATCCCTGGTAGGCGCATTACAACACCTCCAAGGCATTGTCTTCCCCTTTGGCACACCAAAACGTATTGTAGTTAATTTGGACGAAGAATATGGGATTGAATTACATCAGTGTGCCGGTTATACAACTAGAGGAAGTGGCTAATTGGAAAGAGTAATAAGAATAATGAAGAATAGCCTAAATTTGTATAAAAAGTGTTATTATAATATTAAGAAATTTATGGATGATAATAACCTCTAGGAATGAGTCAAAAAGAATACTAAAAAGACACATTGGCAAAAATCGTTAAGTACCTTGCAAATAGCAATAAACTGTAGTATCTCAAAATCAACGGGCCAAAGATAGATCGAAATGCTATGCTTGCGGCTTATTGATGAAGAAAACAAGCCAAAAAGGCCATATGAGCAATCTATGATTTAAAACCTAAAGAGTCGCTCCGAAAAAAATTTAAGGAAATTAATATATTAACTTTGGCGTCTCAATACATTTATGAAAATGTAATGTACGAACACAAAAATAAAAGTAGTTTTACAAAAATAAGTGATATTCATTCTGTAAATACTAGGAACAAACACACGCTAGTAGTACCAGTTACTCGACTCCACCGAGTCAGTAATTCATTCTTGGGGCGATGTATACGCTTTTACAACAAAATCCCAGAAAATATGCAAAATTTGACCTGCTCAAAATTCAAAAACTTTATTAAACTAAGTTTGTATAAAAAGGGTTATTATAATATTAAGGAAAGGAAGTTAATTGTGTAACATACATGATTGCAAGCTGTTATTTTTTAAAAGTCCCGCTGGGTTTCTTGCTGGTTCTTCCCAGGACAGACATTTTTTTTCGAACCAGTGGTAATTAAACAAAAGGGTGACTTTCAATAAGTATTATTTATAATCAATATTGAATAAAAAAGTTTCTGTTTCTGTTTCCAGACACACCGACCCAGAAACACTGAATAAAGTAGTTTGTGAAAGGATGACCGATCGGGTTGCGAAAGATCAACTTCGTACAACACAGGGAAGGCTAAGTTGATAAGGTTCAAGAAATGTGTAAATATGTACCTTTAGGCGCAAAACTAAGCTAAAACTATGATGGTCCATATGAAGTATTACCGCACGATCGTTACGAAGTTAAGAGGAAGAGGACGATCTAGAGAGTATACAATGAAAACTTAAGAGGAAACGAAGATGAAATTTGGTATTCAGAGTGATATGGCCATATGAAAAGAATTAAAGAGATGCCGAGAGTGAGTTACAAGATCCAGATGCAGTTCCTGTGCACGAGTAAACAAAAGTTGAGTAAGATTCTATTCAGTTTTTGTAAGCGAGAGCCAAATTGAACGCTGAGGTTCTGAGGCTGAGGCCAAAATTAGCGCTGAGGCTATGAGATCTAAATACTATTTTTGTCTTTGTAAACGGGAGCCAAAATGAACGCTGAAGTTCTGAGGCTGAGGTCAAAATTAGCGATGAGGCTATGAGGTCGAAGTACTATTTTTGTCATTGTAAACGGGAACCAAAATGAACGCTGAGGTTCTGAGGCTGGGGCCAAAATTAGCGCTGAGGCTATGAGGTCTAATGTGTACTTCGCTAAACGAGTTCTTACGTGGTATATGTGTCTTACGTGGTATATGTGTCTTACGTGGTATATGTGTTATGTGTCTTACGTGAATTAAAACTGACCACTGTCAGGTCGAGAATGAGAGCTTAATTTCGTTTTCTTCCACAGAGCGATACAAGAAGTAAGGCGCAGGGACGCGCCTATTGCAGAATAGCCGTATCGGCGCAAGAGGCCAGCCGCGACGAGACCTGAAGCGATGACGTCAATCACGTGACACGGTCGCTCTCCCGCCACACGACTGTATAAAATGGGCGGGCACTGCGTGCTGCGGGCCCCGTCCCGTCCCCCTCAGCTAGCACTGCCGTCCCTGTACGGTTGAGTGCCCTCCCACACTCCCGTCCCCGCACGGTCGAGTTTGCCCTCCCACACTCCCGTCCCCGCACGGTCGAGTTTGCCCTCCCGCTCGGCTCGCACAGCCGCCCCCACGCGGTTGTGCTAGCTGCCTCGCCGTCGCCATGTTTCCGTGCTCACTAATGTGGATTCGGGCGACGGTGGGAGCCTTCCCGTCTCTGCCAGCCGCCCCCGTGTGGTTGTGTTGTGCGCCCGCGCTCACCGTTGGACGGTGAGTCTCTTCCCTCCCTGCCTCCACCCGCTAGTGCCGCCGCCCCCGCGCGGTTGCGCTGGCAGTCGGTGCTCACCGTCCCCATACGGTGAGTGCATCCTCGCTCATGCGATTCCCACACCGACAATCCAGCACCGCCGCCCTTTGCGGCTGTGCTGGAGACCCGCGCTTCCATCCCCGGACGGTTGGGCCCCACGCCTCCCTCTCCCCGAGGGAGGTCGTCTCCGATTCGGCGATAAAACCTTCGGGCTAGAGCCGTTCCCAAGTGGTATGTGGGTAGGCACTTCTTCAAAGTGAGTCCCACATAACCACGCAGCCGGCTGCGTGGTATGCTATGAGCATTAACCACCTCCCTCCCCCACTTACGGAAGGTGTTCTTGCATTGGGCGCAAAAAAAAAAGTGCTGCGGGCAGTCACTTTCCAGCGCTGATCGCGTTAAAGTCGTGTCGCGTAAAGTGTTGTGAGTGGTTTAGTGAAGTAAAACATAGTCAAATACTTAACAATAAATGTGAGGTGATTATTTTGTGAGTGACTAATTAAACTGTGCACAAATAATTGTGTAATTAAGCTGTAAACAAATAATTGTGTAAATATTTTGTGAATTGTGTAATTGACATTTGTAAAAATAAGTGTGATCTGTAATATAAATTATCAGCATGGAAGGTAATAGTGGTTTTAACGATAACCAATCACACCCTCCTTCAACATGTGTGTGTGTGTGTGTGTGTGTGTTTGAATGAGTGAACAGTGGGTGTATTGCGTCTATAGTGAAAATTAATATATATACTTATATATCCACATAGATATATATATATATATATATATTAATACACGTATAAACATACACATATATATTATATACATACACATATATACGTATATAAAATATACATATACATATACTTAGTAAGTAGGATGGTGTTACTATACAGTTAGAGTAAATTTTCAGCTTCTTCATAATTTAGTGATAGCAAATACTTAGTTATTACTGATTTTAAAGAATATTGATTTAGTTTGTCAATTTTTTGTTTTTCATTCATAATTTTATAAATGTGAGGTGCTAGAAAATCATATTGTCTTCTAGCAAGGGCACTTCTAACAAGAGGTAATGGGACTCGGTATCGGTGTTGGAGAACATTGGGTTGTGACGGTGGAATTGAGCGATGATATCGTCTTATAATTTGTTTAATAAATAGCTTTCTAATGCTAAGTACCTTGGCGTTTTGGTAAAGTGATTCTTAGCGAAATCTTCGAGATCTTAGCGAAAAGGGAGCTTAAACATAACTTTCAGCAATTTTCTATGGGCTCTTTCAACAATTATCATTAGGGATTTACCAGCCCCACCCCATGAAACTACACAATAATTGATTATACATTCTCCCAAAGCCTTGTACACATTCATAAGAAGTTTGTGGTCAGCAACAGAGCGAAGACATTTCATAGGATATATAAGTTTCCTTATACGACCTGCTACTATATTAAGGTGTCCCATCTCAGGTGATTATCAATAGTTACACCCAAATATTTTAGAGTGTTTGCTTGACTAAAGTATTCGCAATCACAGGTACCGCTACTACCAGATTGTTGTCTATTACAGGGGTTGGTATGTATGCGCAATTTGAAATAATTTTCTGGGAGAGAAGCTTTGGTTTTGCTAAAACATAAATATTTAGTTTTAGAGGTGTTCAGAGACAATAGGCTGTCCTCTAGTCAAGCTGTTACAATACTTAATTCCTTTTCAACTAGATTGCGTAGTCCCGTCCAGGTGTCACTGTGAAAATGAAGTACAGTATCGTCTGCGAACATCATAAGGTTGCAACCACTCATATTCAACCTACAAAGACCATCAATATAAATAAGAAAAAGAGTCGGCCCAAGTGTACTTCCTTGCGGAACACCGTAGCTACATGGCACTTCATTACTAAATTGTCCATCTACCCTAACTTTTTGTCCTCTGCCAGTCAAATAGTTTTTAAACCACTGATACGTAATGCCTCTAATGCCAATGTTTTCCAGACGAGTTAACAGTATGGGAATAGACACGTGTCAAAGGCTTTTTGTAAGTCCACAAATACTCCTAGGCACTTTTTACCCCGATCAAGATGAGAGATTATTAATGAGGTTAACTTTAAGCCAGCATCATCTGTCGATTTGCCAGCTCTAAATCCATATTGATTCTCTGATAAAAGGTTTTTACTTTCTAAATATTGTTTTAGACGTTCATTGGCAATTTTTCCTAAAACTTTTGACATTACATATAGCAGATAATAGGTATGTAATTTGAAGTAGCGATGGGCGATTGTTGCAAAAAAAACAATCGACTGAATCGAAAATTATGCTATTGCGCATTCGATTGTCGATTTAGTAGTTCCTCACCATGATTATTCGAATAACAATCGAGAAACTACTAATTGTACGAATATCGCACATCGGCGCGGTGCGTGCGGGACAGTGTTGAATGCGTCGATTGTTTTTAAGTATTACATAATACATATTTTAATTTGTTTACTTTAGTTGGTTAATGAATATTGACTTTTTTAGAGAAAGGTCACGCGCGGGTTATAAATGACCTGCTTGACGCGATGCCTAAAAATCATAATATAATTTAAATATTGAATTAATAAATTTGTAAATACGCTTAGCTTAATAAGAAAGACTTTTAATACTAGAGTCATGTACCTATTAAAGTATGAAGAAATGTTTATTGAATTTCATGCGTAAAACTTAAGCAATAAAATTAACATCAACAATTTAAAAATAATAATTCAATACAAAAGTAAGTAATATTTTTAACTGTTAATTTTATCTGTTAAAAAATTTACAAATAACTTTTAACAAATTAATAAATTTAACCATTAACACCATGTCTTGAATGGATGTTCCCTCATTCAATGGTTTGATTACAATACAAAACAGACAATTGAATAATCTATTGGCGCCAAACGCATACCTAATAACTGCAGTCGTAACGTAAGTAGTAGCGCACAGACTTAGCGCAAGCGCAGGCGCACCGCACAACATCTTTTGTAACTACTTATTTAGTAGTACGCATAATGGGTGCGCTGCGTTACAAATTAGTAGTTAAAGTCATTGTCATCATAACAATCGACTAACATGGATTGTTATCGAATTTTATCGACTAAATTGAACAATCGACTAATTCGATTAGTTTTAGTAATAATCGCCCATCGTTAATTTGAAGGCAACTTTCTGTCGCCTGCTTTAAAAATAGGTGTGACAACTGACAATTTTTTAAATACGCTAGGAAATACGCCCGACTCAAAGCTTAAATTACACAAATAACATAAAGGTTCAGCCACAAATTCTCTGTTCAGTTTAAAAAAATCCGTTGTTAAATTATCTAACCCGGAGCACATTTAGCTTTAAAGTTCGCTATAATGTTACAAATTTCTCTAGGATCTGTCAAAAAGAATGCCATCGTTTCAACTATGGATTTATTAAGTTTAGCTTTAGCAGCCAATTGCGTTTCCGTAGTATTAAGCTTATTTAGTGTTTATGTGGCTAAATTACGACCTATTGAAGTAAAATACAAATTAACTTAATCCAAGGATTCTTCAGGAGTAGGTTTGATTTGGATAAGCTCAGCTGGCGGATTATTATTATATGTATAGCTGCAGATCCCTTTAACAGCCTTCCACGTCTCTTTAGCGTCTTTTTTTGTATTTATGGAAGTGATCTTGATAGGGATATTCCTTATTTCAATACTTGTCGCACGGTTTTGTTTCTCTAATTGTTCTTCTAACTGACTAATGTATTTACGATCTTTTTTTCTATTCACCTCTAAAATTTGCATTTTTTCTATTAATTCATCATATCTAGCTCCAGTAAATTCAACCGATTCTTGTAATTTTGTGTTTTGGTCTTTAATTTCCTGCATCGTATTTTTTTAATCTTTGAACATGCTCATTATTTCAAATTTAAACACATCAAAATCACTTTTATCACACGGTTCAACTCTTTTTCGTTTAACAATACGTTGATTTACAAGAGAAATCGCAGGTTCTACAAAAAGAAAATAAGATTTAGCAACCGGTAAGAAAAATTGGGAAGCTACTAAATACTCTCGACTTTGCTCCAGGCGCTTTGAAAGGAATTTATTAGTCCAAAAAACGACAAGAACTGAATTATATCGTAATGCTGTTTCAACACTTTATACAATAAAGGTTTGTATGCTTAAATACGATCGTATTTTAAATCTTCTAACTGTGTTTTTTATGTAGTAGATGGGCTTGCTTTTGACCAGAATTTAACCCTTTCGCTGTCCCTTCATTCCCATCATTGGTATTGTCTTACTATTTTGTCTGAAAATCGGACAATTAATGTGTTAACTAGTGTGTAAGTTATAATATGATGGATTATGATAGGATAAAAGGGAATTTAAAGGACATCATTTCTTTTACACTGAATATATAGAAGAAAATTGAAAAAGGTTACATTTTTCCAGGAGGATGTTGCAAACATAGAAGGACCTGAGCGTGATGATTTAGTGATGGAACAACCAAATACGGTGCGTATTTAATTTACATTGTCTTGCTAACTAAACTTTTTATAAGAATTAATATAAAAGTTATAGTTATCATGTAATGACATACTGTTATATTTTTTTATTGAATGCTAAATAATATTGAGAATATGTGATATTTTTCAAGCAGGACGTTAAAATTACTAGAAATTATCATCCGATTGATGATGTAGTTATGGAACTACCAAGCACATTTGTGGTAGGTTTTAGGTTTTTAAAATATTGTGTTGTGCCGGTTACGAAAACTGGTGGTACCTAACTGTCGTACAAGTGGGCTAAGGGATTAAACACAAAAACCAGAGACTGAACAGTAGCGTATGTTATCTTTACCTATAAATTTGTGTATGTAAAAGAAGCTGAACTACTCGCTGACTGATTAGCTTTTTTTTTATAGGAGTTTTTACAAACGAGCATGCGGCTCACCTGATGGTAAGTGACTACCGCCGCCCATGAACAACCGCAACACCGGCCGGCCGGCCTTTTAGAAAGGAGTAGGCTCTTTTCTTGAAGGTCCCTAAGTCGTATCGGTCCGGAAAAATCGCTGGTGGTAATCGATTCCACAAGGAAGTTGTGCGAGGAAGAAAACTTCTTCTAAATCGCACAGTGGTGGACCGCCAATCATCCAGGTGGTATGGATGGTATCGCGAGTTTTGTCGCAATGTGCGATGGTGAAATTGAGCGGCTGGAATTAGTCCGAACAATTCCTCAGAACACTCCCCGTGGTACATGCGATAAAATACGCAAAGAGATGCAACATCTCTACGCAGTGGCAGTGAGTCAAGCCGATCGGAAAGAACTCGATCGTCGACGATTCGAACCGCTCTGCGCTGGATGCGGTCAAGTGGAAGGAGCTGGCACTGGGGAGCCCCTGCCCAGAGATGGGAACAGTATTCCATGTGGGGCCGAACCTGCGCCTTGTAAAGTTGCAAGCGGTGTACCGGCATGAAATACCGTCCCGCTCTACTGAGCACGCCAAGTTTCTTAGAGGCCAATTTGGCCTTCTCTTCCAAATGACCACGAAACTGCACATCACTCGATATGTCGACACCGAGGATTCCAATACTGGCTGAAGCAACAAGGGGAGTGCCTTGAAACTGAGGAGATACGACAAAGGGGTTCTTTTTAGCGGTAAACGCGCAAACTTGTGTCTTCTGGGGATTGAACTGGACTAGATTTAGTCGCCCCCAATCCGAGACTTTGTTCAGCAAAGACTTGACTTCAGACACAAGTTTGTCCCGGTACTCGGCGACGTTTTCCCGAGAAATATTTGCACGGCCGGTATATAAGGCATCACCAGTGCTGTCGTCTGCATAGCAATGAATGTGCGTAATGTCTGCATAGCAATGAATGTGCGTAATGTCTGCATAGCTGACATTACGCACAGCATTATTCGTCGTTGTTTTTGAAAGCCATTGGTTTCCTTGTTTACGTTTTGTATTTAGCTTTGCTGAATATGGTATAGGTGACATATAACATTATGAACACAATTGAAAATCTATTGTTTGCGATCAATAACGGCAGCTAATAGGTTTAATGGATTAAAACATTTTAACTTTCTGTTTCAGCCACTGGATACGTCAAGAAGTCTTACCAAGAGATTGAAACAGCAGCGAAATCTGTCGTAGAAGAGGTTGAGAATGGTGTGCGCTCTTTGTCAGAAAACAAGGCGTCTAAAAATAAAAGTGGCAAATCTGGAACAAATTCTTGAAGAGTTTAAGGCCAAAGCTCTTGTTAACGAAGAGGATAGCAATCTACCTAACTCGATCGATCCCATCAATAAATATTTCCTTATATTGACAATCACAGAATGCTTCTCATTAAAGCTGTCGCTATTAAGATATTTTGAAACAAGAATACATCATGAAACTACAAAAATTAGCGAGTCCGTTGAAAAAATTAGGAATGTTCATACTAAATTAGTTTTATTTCAAGGATAATCATAATAGTTAAATTGGAATTACCAATACCTATAAATATAATTATTATGATTTTCTTAACAAATAAATATGTTTTAATATTTGTTATTAATATTACCTATTTATTTCATTTGCTTTAATTATCCTATACTAATATAACATTTTAATAAAGTGGCCTAGAATCACTGACGTACACTTCACAAACAAAATCTCCCTATTATGTGGGTAACATTGCCAAAATAGCAGTAATGTGATGCGTGAATGAAGGGCAGAATAGCGGTTACGCGACACCGCTGTCTATTGGATTCTCTGTCTACGGTTTACAACAATGAAAGTCGCTTACAACAGATAATTATCAAATATTTATTATTTTACAGGTTTTCAACTGACTCTGTACTAAAACTGTGACTAAAAACCATAAAACTTGTATATTGGCGTCCGAAGCAAATTGATTATGACGTCAATGATTTATGGTATGGTATTCTTTAATGTAATTTAAAGTTTGTAAAATTCTAATTGTACCTATAAATATTGTTGAAATAGGCAAAATATTTTGGCAGCTTATTGATTTTCTCTATTTCGAGGACTAAAACTAGTGAACGAAAAGGTAAATAGAAGGTGAATGGGGAAAATTGTGCAGTAAAGTTAAATGTATTGAGGAAGAATACCGAAAAATTACCATGTGGTCAACCTGATGACGGAAACATTTTTCATTCGCATTGACGATGATGATTCTGATGAGTGATGATGAAGTAGCATCCAGTAACACCAATACACCATCGACATTTGGCTTCCATGTTCCATGTTCCAATGGTATAATGGACAGCGTGTCACCCTTAGCTTAAGTTTTCTTGTTACAAACTACTTTATTTTACGATATAAATAAAAATAATGCTCAAGCAAACATTATCCATTTTGAATTTCAACCTCTTCCAAAGTTCTAAGTAGCTAGTAGTACCTATTATGATTCTACAATAAAACCATTAATTACTATTATAATATTATAAAACAACAGCCTAGTACCATGTAGTACTTTAGAACGCGACTGTACCCATGCGCAGACACACCCTCCACTATCGCTCAGCGTTCTTTTACGTGACGTTGAGTTTGGCTTCGACGCGGATATTGACCCTAGTCAGCTGATTTTATGGTTTATTTATTTTAAATTCCATTGCTGCTTTAATGTTTAAGTATTTTCATGTTTTATTTTAATGAAATTAACGTTTTATTTAACACGATGATTTATACTAACACGATGGAGCGTGAATAAAGCTAATAAAACGTTGTGAAAAGATGATTTTTTCATCAGGATCGATTTTATATTTCACCCATCATCTAAGATATAGTTAGTACTGTCGTCTGTCTTCGTTTTCGGGAGCGTTTCAAAAATACCCTGTATTACTTCTAAACCTCTCCAAGCGATGATCATTTATTGGAACAAACACAACTTTCTTATTCTTCTGTTTTTGTGTATGTAAGGCAATGATACCAACTGTCGACAGTGATCTGAACTTAAATTTTGAATAATTGATTTATGCAAGGGCTTAATATCTGTAAAAATAAAAAGATGCTTGTTTAGACCTGCAAAGGGATGAAATGCGACTTGCGCATGCTTGCAATCTACATTAGTATAAATACGAATGCCAAGAACAAAACGTTACTCATTTGTTTCGGGATTTTGAACATAAAGTGTGACTGTGAGTGAATCGATGTCAGTGTTTGCAGTGCCGGAAAAAAGTATCTGCCTATTTGTTATACATATTGATTGTATATTGTAATTTATCAATCATATTATATTTGTTTTACTATTTGAGTGTAGTAGGTAGTTATATAGTAAAAATTAAATACTACAGATTATTCAAAACTTATAAAAGAACAAAGCTAGGAAGATTAAACTTAGGTACCTAGGTACTTTTTTTTTTTAAATATTTATTTACGCGACGACGGCGATTCATTAAAAGGCGGTGTTTCCGCAGCTTTGTTTTTTTTTATTGCAATAATTCTATTCTGTTGTGTTATAATAGCCATATTCTGGTAAAATCACCTCAAAACAAACATTTTTTACAGGTCACAACTGATACGGAAATGGCTGAATCTAAGAAGAAATGTCGACAGTACAATGTAGATTATTTGAAATTTGGTTTTCTTCCATCAACGCAGAAAACAATTGCCTATGTGTCTTTATGCAACAAAGTTCTGAGCAATGACTCTATGAAACCATCGAAGTCGAAGACCATCTAAGAAGGTGTCATCCTGAAAAAATAGGTAAAGATCTGAAATACTTTCAAACATTGAAGGAAAATATGAAAAGAGACCCACCGTAAATAGTATGTTTGCTTCAATGTCTCAAAGTAACGATGATGGCTTGCGGGCATCTTACAATATTTCGTTGCTTATAGCGAAATCTGAAAACCGCACCATCGGAGAAGAGTTAATTTTACCGATTTCTTATGGACGAAGAAATCCATGAAGAGCTGCTATTCGCAAAACTTTGAAGTCGGACACTAAAGGCGAATCGATATTTAATGTCCTGAGTGATTTTTTTTACAGAAAAATCTATTCCATTTACAAACATTATTTCGGTGGCAGATGGAGCTCCTGCCATGTTCGGGCGATATCGTGGGTTTATGTTTATTTATCTTAAAAAATAATACCATGACTAATTGCAATTAACTGTGTCATCCACCGACAACACCTTGTAGCGAAAATTTTAATGATAGATTGCACCAATCGCTTCAATTTGTGATTAACGCAGTTAATAAAATAAGAAGCAGATTTCCACGACTGCTCTTACATACTGAAGTACGCTGGTTGTCGAAAGGTATGCTTATCGAGATTTTATTCACTTTTCGTATCAGTGATAGAGTTTCTGGAAACCAGCACCAGATTTAAAAGAAAACCGACCAAATATAAAGCGGACATTGCGTACTTAACAGATTTGTTCAAAAATTCAATGACGTTAACTTGCAGTTACAAGGGGACAGCCTTAATTTAATAAAACAAAGGGTGTAATTTCGGCTTTTCTTGGTAAATTAATTAATGAAGCAAAATATTAGTCGGCGCAATTCTCCCAGTTTCCGCACTTGTCACAGATAGAATGTCTTGATGAGGATATTCAGATATACGCTCAACATTTAAATACCTGCATAATGACTTCAAAATAGATTTGAAGATATTCTGACAATGGAAATACCACCATGGATCATAACCCCATTTAATGAACCGGAAGAGGCGAATGTGGTATTACGAGAGAGCTGCTTGAGCTCAGCACCGAGGAAATGAAGGTGAAATTTAAAAGGCTATCAAACATTTTGGCTGCAGGCAGAATCCCCGAAAATATCTGGGCTGTGGGAAATTATGAGAAAATTTTTGATACCGTTTCTCGTCATATCTTGTCGCAAAGTTTTAGTGCCGTTACCAACCTGTTAACAAAGAAAGGAGCAATTGAATATCACAGAACGGGAGATTTGAGATTACTTACAAAACTGAAGCCAAATAATTGAATTAAACTATTTTACGGATTATATCGCGTTTAATTAACTATTTTATTAATTCGACGTTTCGTGCTTTACAGCACCCATGGTCACGGGGACTGAGGTGATTGACGTCCCAATGTCAGTTAATACGGAGTACCTTCATTTTTTAATTATTAATTTAGGTCCGATCTACGCAGAATGAACTAACTGTGTCTTGTCTTGCAGGTATGTGGGTTTAGTTTTAATTTTATTAATTACAGGATCCCGCAGGTGGTAATCAGCCTCCCTCTCTATTGAAATTAGGATGTTTTTAATTTCAATAGCCTCACGTATCATCCTTGGCAGGAATCGATGTTCTTTCGCGAGAATCTGTGGTTTATCAAATCTAATGTAATGGCGGGGGCCGTTCAGGATATGATCACAAACTGCAGACTTCCGGAACGTTGGTGCTTCACGTCAGCTATGTGTTCTTTTACGCGGTTTTAATAGATCTTTTGTTTGCCCTATATATGAGAGACCACATTCACAATCAAGCTTGTACACCCATCTTGTAGAGGATATTGCACTGACGGATGGTAAGAACTGACTAATCTTCTTCAGGCTTGAAGAATGTTCTTATAGAAGCTCGCTTCAAGATGTAGCCAATCTTGTCTGTGACACCTCTGACATATGGTAGTACAGCAGGCACACGCTCGACTGTGGCCGGTCACTGGTCACACACATGCATTTTAGCATTTTAGAGCATTTTAGAACATCTTAATTCCATAAACTCTAAAATTCAATTTACTATGAGTTAGAGGAAAATAATTTTAGCTTTCCTAGATGTATTAGTCATCTGAAACTAACAACATAGGTCACACGTGTATAGAAAAAGACCCATACAAACAGATATTTAAATGGTGAATCCCACCATCATCCTTCACAGTTGGCTACGTGGGCAAATCTTTGTTACAGAGAGCACGAGGATCTGTGACAGCAAACACCTGGCCGCCGAGCTTCAGCACGTCAAGCAGGTTCTGCACGACAACAAGCTTCGGGTCCCGCGCCTACGTCACAGTGACCGAGTGAAGCCGGCCACAGTCGAGCGTGTGCCTGCTGTACTACCATATGTCAGAGGTGTCACAGACAAGATTGGCTACATCTTGAAGCAGCTTTATAAGAACATTCTTCAAGCCGCCGAAGAAGATTAGTGTTCTTACCATCCGTCAAGTGCAATATCCCCTCACAAGATGCAGAGGTACAAGCTGATTGTGAATGTGGGTCTCATATAGGGCAAACAAAAGATCTATTAAAACCCGCGTAAAAGAACACATAGCTGACGTGAAATTAACGTTCCAAGTCTGCAGTTTGTGATCATATCCTAGACGGCCCCCTGCCATTACATTAGATTTGATAAACCACAGATTCTCGCGAAAGAACATCGATTCCTGCCAAGGATGATATGTGAGGCTATTGTTAAAAACATCCTAATTTAATAGAGGAGGTTGGTACTACCACCTGCTTGGGATCCTGTAATTAATAAAATTAAAACTAAACCCAAGCATACCACTGCAAGACTTCAAGACACAGTTAGTTCATTCTGCGTAGATCGGACCTAAATTAATAATTAAAAAGCTGAAGGTACCTGTATTAACTTTGACATTGGGACGTCAATCACCTCAGTCCCCCGTGACCATGTGCTGTAAAGCACCCAACGTCGGGGAATTAATAAAATAAGTTAATTAAACGCGATATAATCCGTAAAAGTAGTTTAATTCAATGTGTAGTGTTCGGTAAATATAAGAAATCATTATGAAGCCAAATAAGTCAATTCCATCCGTCTCATTAAAAGTATGACTATTTTTATTGTTGATTTACATTTCAGAGTGCATTGTTTTTTTTGTCAATTGTTGATTGCTTGTAATAATAAATGTTTATAATTTTAGATAACCACCAGAATTATTTTTATTTATTAAAATAATTCTGACACAAGAAAATGTGTGCTACTTTTTTTCTTAAAACCTCCAATTTAGGGTGATATTTTTGAAGTTTCGTGAAATAAGTATGTAGCAGGGGTCTACCGAAAATAGTAAAACTTTGAAAGTGGTCCACGAGAAAAAAGTTTGGGATAGAGTAACGCAGCCTCGATTTTGTTTTGTATAAAGTATAAAGCTTGTGTCTAAGACGTGAGTATTAATTGGTACATTTATTTATTGTATGGCATTATATTAAAATGATGCATAAATAGAATGGTAGGCTTGGGTATAGAGTTTTATTGATATATTTTGTCACATTATCTTATCTCTATTATTAGTTCCGTGGACGCTCGCTTCTGCTATCAGCGTAAATGGTGAAAATCAAATCGCCTCAATATATCACGGTGTAGTCCAGCCTACAGAGGTATATATAATAGAGGTCAGTGCACAGAACACAATTACTCTACCAAGAGAAGAACGCCAACTTCATACTAAAAACGGAAATACGTGTTTATGAATGTACACTACAAGCGCTACGGTGGGCGCCCATATAAAACTTTTAGCGGGAATTTCAAACCTTTGTATTCCGTAATTTTGAACTTTTTATTAGAGATATTGAGTAATTTTGGCTCAAGCCTCACAAACCTATGGGGTAAATTCCATACATTTGAAAGGTTGCACCAAAATTACTCGAATATACTCTTTAGATTAGTATGATAAAATAAAACTATAAATAAGTATAGTTATGTACTTTTATTTTCTGGAAGACAGATTGTTTTATAAACTATACATTATTATTGATGTTTTTTATTACTTTTACACATAATATTTCCACGCTTGTTACTGATATATAACACATGTTATTGTCAGAGAGTTATTCTTCACAGAACACTAACGTAAATTTAAATCAGCAAAATTCTCATGGTGAAAACTTAACTCAGCTCAAATACGTGATCTGAAACAGATACAATTCGAGTCAATATAGTAATAATCCCTACAAATAACGGTCAATAAATTCAAATGTTTACAGACTTACCACATTATTTTCATAAGTTTTTCTTTTCCTATTATAGGAAACCTGCAGAAAGTGATCAGATGATTTTGTGTTATATGCACAACACTTAACTTACTTTCAATGATGATCACACATCGTGCTTAAAATTTTGAAATAATGAATTAATTTATAGTCAATATCTTCTTATACAGAGTTAACATCTCACAAAAATCTTTACTGTATATTCACGACGATATTATAACTGTGTATTTGCCTACAAACGAAAATGAAGTATTCTGAGCCCATAATAACTGAATTTAAGCAAAATCAATAATAAATATTAAAATTTAAACCTATAAAATAAATTTCAATAAATTTCAGAAAATATTTTCAATATGAAATACATTGACAAACAAATGTCAGTTCTTTTTCTTCTAATAATTCATGACTTCTTTGATGGAATTCTGCTAATATTTAATTTTTTTTTTTATAGTATAGGGTGACAAACGAGCACACAGTCCACCTGATGGTAAGTGGGTACCATAGACTTAGGATATACTAGCGTATAGACCAATATAGTGTGCAAGGGAGAAAAATTCTTATGGCAAAAATGCAAGATAGAAAAGGATACCAAATCTCATGACTCTGTAACTGATTTTGAATGACAGATCGGCACAATTCGGTACGCAAGAAATAGCTCCAGATATTTTGTAATTTTTAAAAGTATAATAGTGGTTATTTTTAAAAGTAACTTTTTCCAAAATGGTTAATTGTTCCGTGAGTGAGTGTTGTTAATAATAGAAATAATCCTGATAATTTCACATATCACAGGTAATTCTCAAGACGTCGTCAATGTTATGACGCGTTTATTTTTGGTTAAAATTTATGTTACATACTGTTTTAAATATAGAATATATTCAATTATTTTGTTAATTTTAATATTTTGCAAAGAAAAGTCACGTTGTTGATAATTTGCATGAATTTGGTAAATACATTTTATACAAAATATTTTACATGTACGCTAGGGATTGACTCAACTATATCAAAATTAATGTCGATATTTATCTTGAATGTTTATAATGAATCGCTAGACTTGCCTACACAACAAGAAAATAAACCTCGGTTTGCGTTCTAAAATGTAATTTTATTTTGCCGTTTTTCAAACAGATTCTCCGGATTCTATAATTAGAAAAAGTGGTTAAGGTTCATTGACGTTGGTTGGAATGCAGTAGAACTCAACATTTGCAGCAAACATTTTCTGAGAAGTATAAAAGAAAAGTAGAATAAAAACAATTTTATTAAAAGGAGTCATTTCACATTATTTGTACCAGTAAGTAAAATATTGTTATAATAAGACTTCAAAATATAACTTTCAAAACTTTAGATAAATATAGAGACAGATTTTCACATTATAAAACTGTAGTACTACAGTAATGTATTAAAGACAAAAATCTTGAGATTATCCTCTTTAATCCATTATGAACCAAGTATCTATTTATCAACCTAAATATAAAATTTGCTTTAACCAACCGCACAGCCTCACGGTCACACTAGTACAATATTCATAGCATCATGCTATTTCACCCAAGGGTTGAGCGGAACTTGGATTATATTCCCAAATCATAACGATAAAACTTTATGAAGGTATGGATATTTAGTAATGCTCCTTGCTACTAGATGATCGCGCATGAGACGTGATAGTATAAATTCCATAGTGATACCACAACGGTCAATGCCGATTCATGCTTGATGGCCGACGACATTTCGCGAGGGCTTAAATAGCGTGGTTTATCCTCACAGCGTTATTCCTAGAGAAGAGGAACTCGTGGTTAAGAATAGCTGCATAGAATGAATGTGCGTAATGTCTGCATAGCTGACATTACGCACAGCATTATTCGTCGTTGTTTTGAAAGCCATTGGTTTCCTTGTTTACGTTTTGTATTTAGCTTTGCTGAATATGGTATAGGTGACATATAACATTATGAACACTATTGAAAATTCATTGTTGGCGATCAATAACGGCCGCTAATAAGTTTAATGGATTAAAACATTTTAACTTTCAGCTTCAGCCACTGGGTACGCCAAGAAAACTTAATAAGAGATTGAAACAGCAGCAAAATCTGTCGGAAAAGAGGTTGAAAATGGTGCGCGCTCTTTGTCAGAAAACAAGGCGTCTAAAAATAAAAGTGGCAAATCTGGAACAAATTCTTGAAGAGTTGAAGAACAAAGCTCTTGTTAACGAAGAGGATAGCAATCTACCTAACTCGATCGATCCCATCAATAAATATTTCTTATATTGACAATCACAGAATGCTTCTCATTAAAGCTGTCGCTATTAAGATATTTTGAAACAAGAATACATCATGAAACTACAAAAATTAGCGAGTCCGTTGAAAAAATTAGGAATGTTCATACTAAATTAGTTTTATTTCAAGGATAATCATAATAGTTAAATTGGAATTACCAATACCTATAAATATAATTATTATGATTTTCTTAACAAATAAATATGTTTTAATATTTGTTATTAATATTACCTATTTATTTCATTTGCTTTAATTATCCTATACTAATATAACATTTGAATAAAGTGGCCTAGAATCACTGACGTACACTTCACAAACAAAATCTCCCTATTATGTGGGTAACATTGCCAAAATAGCAGTAATGTGATGCGTGAATGAAGGGCAGAATAGCGGTTACGCGACACCGCTGTCTATTGGATTCTCTGTCTACGGTTTACAACAATGAAAGTCGCTTACAACAGATAATTATCAAATATTTATTATTTTACAGGTTTTCAACTGACTCTGTACTAAAACTGTGACTAAAAACCATAAAACTTGTATATTGGCGTCCGAAGCAAATTGATTATGACGTCAATGATTTATGGTATGGTATTCTTTAATGTAATTTAAAGTTTGTAAAATTCTAATTGTACCTATAAATATTGTTGAAATAGGCAAAATATTTTGGCAGCTTATTGATTTTCTCTATTTCGAGGACTAAATTAATGGTTAACAATAAATTCTTTCCCATTTTTATTTTTATACCTACTCCAAAGTTTTTTCTACTCATTGGACCTTTTTAAACTTCTCGAATAAACGATACATACCCAACGGTAAAACCCGGAATAAAACCCGTTCTATAGATAACTATAGAACGGGTCTTCATAAAAAGAACAAGTGGTAAAATTAAAAATTTTGAACAACCGGCTTCAATATAAATTATTAAGGATAACTCACAAACTATTGGTCAGACTTTGATCAAATTCATATGGGACCACATGAAAAGCACCAGCTTTCAAATAAAAAAAGAATCATCGAAATCGGTTCACCTAGTAAAAAGTTATGAGGTACACATAAAAAAAACATACAGTCGAATTGAGTACCTCCTCCTTTTTGAAGTCGGTTAAAAATGTGGATAGACTGTAGGTTCCCAAAGTGGTCCAGGTGGACCCCCAGGAGTCCTTTGGAGACCACGCGGGGGTCCACGTAGACGTGAAAAGAAAACAGGGTTCACATGTTGTAAGTGGGGGTCCACGAAAAATTTTCTGGTTTTCATAATAATAAACTAAAATTTTGGCTTGGATTTACCTATCGACGTAGGCAGGTAGCATCATTCACTAGGTAGGTACTCAAAAATATTCGAGACTCAGTTCAACCACAGTATTGAATAGAACAATAGATAATAGTACAAGTGTACACCACATATCGAGACTTGCAAAGTACCGCCCATGCGCCCGCTCGTCCGGGATGAATAGAATAGAATAGAATAGAATACAATAAATTTTTATTCAATATAGATTACATGTGTAATTCTTATTGAAAGTCATTTTTTACTTTACCACTGGTTCGAAAAAAAAAACCTCTGTCCTGGGAAGAACCAGCAAGAAACCCAGCGGGACTTTTTTTTAAAGTAAATTTTACATTAATAGTTGTACAAACTATTTAAGTACAAAATTTATTTTAGAAACTGCTTGGTAGCGACCACCTCATTACCAGGGGTTATTATCAATCATGTATTCATTTATACTATAATAACCCTTTTTATACAGTTTCAGCTTAACAAAACATTTAAACTTGGTTATAGAGAGAGCCTGTACACTTTCCGGGACCTTGTAGTAATAGCGTATACATTGCCCCAAGAATGAATTACTGACTCTGTGGAGTCGAGAAACTGATATCACTAGCTTGTGTTTGTTCCTAGTGTTTACAGAATGTATATCACTTTTTACTAAAACTACCTTTGTTTTTGTGAACATACATTAAATTTTCGTAAATATACTGAGAGGCCAAAGTTAATATATTTATTTCTTTAAATTTATCTCTAAGAGACTCTCTCGGTTTTAGGTTGTAAATAGCTCTAATGGCCTCTTCTCTAAAACAAAAATAGTTTCTGAATCAGCCGCATTTCCCATAGCAAAATCCCATAAGACATTATGCTATGGAAATAACTGAAATAAACTAGTCTAGCTGTCTCGACACTAGTGAGACCTCTAATCTTTTTTACAGCATAGGCTGCAGAACTTAGTCTGCTTGCTAGTTTGGATATATGGGGGCCCACTGAAGCTTTGCGTCGAGAGTGATGCCAAGAAAACAGTGGATTCAACAGGGCTCAGTTCTTCCCCATTTAAAAACACATTGGTACCCAGATTTTTAACATTCGTTGTTGTAAATTTAATACATTTAGTTTTATTTCCGTTTAAATGTAGATTATTAACGTTAAACCAATGCACCAATTTTGATATAGCATTATTCACGTCGTCAAATTTAAATGATTGACGTTTAAGTTTAAAAATCAAGGAAGTATCATCAGCAAATAATACTATATCATGATTATCCCCTACAAGGGAAGGTAAGTCATTAATATATACCAGAAATAGGAATGGGCCGAGAATCGAGCCCTGAGGCACACCCATTAATACAGGTGACCCGGAAGAACTTTTACCATTGATAATAACTTTCTGCATTCTGCTTAAATATGAAATAATAAGTTTAAGCGCTGTGTTCTTGACACCATAGTACTGTAGCTTCCTGATTAATGTCTCATGGTGAACACAGTCGAAGGCCTTGGAAAGGTCACAAAATATACCCAAAGCATCCTCCGAATTCTCCCATGCACAAAAAATATGTTTAATAAGCTCAACTCCAACGTCAGTTGTCGAGCGACCCCTTGTAAAACCGAATGGATTTTTATGTAGCAATTTATTAATATTAAAGAAACTTAAGATCTGATCTAAAATTATTTTTTCACAAATTTTACTAAATGTTGATAGTACAGAAATCGGTCTAAAATTGGCGGGGTCTAATGTACTACCAGATTTAAATAAAGGTATGACTTTACTATGTTTCATTAAATCAGGAAACACACCAGATTCGACGCTTGTATTAAATATAGTGGCTAGATAAGGTGCTATTATATCTATTATAGATAAAATAACTTTAACGGAAATCCCCCATAAGTCTGCCGTTTGCTTAACATCAATAGTTTTAAAATATTTAACGATATCTTTTGGCAATACTCTATGGAATTTAAAAGTATTTGAACAAGCCTTTACATTTTGTTTAAGCAATGATTCGGCGACAGTAGGAGAAGAATTTAATGATTTTGTTGTCAAAAAAAGAACATTAGTAAAATGTTTCTCAAAAGCCATAGCAACTTCTTGATCAGATCGAGTTAAACTATTGTTAATATTCAATTGAAAATCCGAATTGCGCGGTTTGACCTTGCCCGTTTCACTATTTATTATTCTCCAGGTCATTTTAATTTTGTTAGATGCAGTTTTAATTTTGTTACTTAAATGTAAAGCCTTAGCTGTGGAGCACACTTTTTTAAATATTTTAGAATATGTTTTTACATAATCTCTAAATATAACACTAGTATTATATGATCTTTCATTATAAAGTTCATATAACTTTCGCCTACTTTTATAAATTTCTACTGTCGCCCATTCATTAAATGATTTGCGACTGTTAAAAGAGAAAGATTTAGAAGTAAATATTCTACTAAATTCACAAGTTATAATTTTAAATAACATACCATACAAATAATTAGCACTATTTTTAAATGAAAGTGATGGAAGTCTTTTTATTATATTACTTCTAAACCTCTCCAAGCGATGATCATTTATTGGAACAAACACAACTTTCTTATTTTTCTGTTTTTTGTGTATGTAAGGCAATGATACCAACTGTCGACAGTGATCTGAACTTAAATTTTGAATAATTGATTTATGCAAGGGCTTAATATCTGTAAAAATAAAAAAAGATGCTTGTTTAGACCTGCAAAGGGATGAAATGCGACTTGTGCTATGCTTGCAATCTACATTAGTATAAATACGAATGCCAAGAACAAAACGTTACTCATTTGTTTCCGGGATTTTGAACATAAAAGTGTGACTGTGAGTGAATCGATGTCAGTGTTTGCAGTGCCGGAAAAAGGAAGTATCTGCCTATTTGTTATACATATTTTGATTGTATATTGTAATTTATCAATCATATTATATTTGTTTTACTATTTGAGTGTAGTAGGTAGTTATGTAGTAAAAATTAAATACTACAGATTATTCAAAACTTCTATAAAAGAACAAAAAGCCAGGGAAGATTAAACTTTAGGTACCTAGGTACTTTTTTGTTTAAAAATATTTATTTACGCGACGACGGCGATTCATTAAAAGAGCGGTGTTTCCGCGGGCATTTTGTTTTTTTTTTATTGCAATAATTCTATTCTGATGTGTTATAATAGCCATATTCTGGTAAAATCACCTCAAAAACAAACATTTTTTTACAGGTCACAACTGATACGGAAAATGGCTGAATCTAAGAAGAAATGTCGACAGTACAATGTAGATTATTTGAAATTTGGTTTTCTTCCATCAACGGCAGACAAACAATTGCCTATGTGTCTTTTATGCAACAAAGTTCTGAGCAATGACTCTATGAAACCATCGAAGCTTGAAGACCATCTAAGAAGGTGTCATCCTGAAAAAATAGGTAAAGACCTGAAATACTTTCAAACATTGAAGGAAAAATATGAAAAGAGACCTACCGTAAATAGTATGTTTGCTTCAATGTCTCAAAGTAACGATGATGGCTTGCGGGCATCTTACAATATTTCGTTGCTTATAGCGAAATCTGGAAAACCGCACACCATCGGAGAAGAGTTAATTTTACCGATTTCTTATGGACGAAGAAATCCATGAAGAGCTGCTATTCGCAAAAACTTTGAAGTCGGACACTAAAGGCGAATCGATATTTAATGTCCTGAGTGATTTTTTTTACAGAAAAATCTATTCCATTTACAAACATTATTTTGGTGGCAGCAGATGGAGCTCCTGCCATGTTCGGGCGATATCGTGGGTTTATAAGCCTTATTTATCTTAAAAAAATAATACCATGACTAATTGCAATTAACTGTGTCATCCACCGACAACACCTTGTAGCGAAAAATTTTAATGATAGATTGCACCAATCGCTTCAATTTGTGATTAACGCAGTTAATAAAATAAACAAAGATTTCCAACGACTGCTCTTACATACTGAAGTACGCTGGTTGTCAAAAGGTGCATGCTTATCGAGATTTTATTCACTTTTCGTATCAGTGATAGAGTTTCTGGAAACTAAAGCACCAGATTTAAAAGAAAATCCGACCAAATATAAAGCGGACATTGCGTACTTAACAGATTTGTTCAAAAAATTCAATGACGTTAACTTGCAGTTACAAGGGGACAGCCTTAATTTAATAAAAACAAAGGGTGTAATTTCGGCTTTTCTTGGTAAATTGAAATTAATGAAGCAAAATATTAGTCGGCGCGAATTCTCCCAGTTTCCGCACTTGTCACAGATAGAATGTCTTGATGAGGATATTCAGATATACGCTCAACATTTAAATACCCTGCATAATGACTTCAAAAATAGATTAGAAGATATTCTGACAATGGAAATACCACCATGGATCATAACCCCATTTAATGAACCGGAAGAGGCGAATGTGGTATTACGAGAGGAGCTGCTTGAGCTCAGCACCGAGGGACTGAAGGTGAAACTTAAAAAAGGCTATCAAACATTTTGGCTGCAGGCAGAATCCCCGAAAAATATCCTGGGCTGTGGGAAATTGCGAGAAATTTTTTGACACCGTTTCCCTCGTCATATCTTGTCGCAAGAAGTTTTAGTGCCGTTACCAACCTGTTAACAAAGAAAAGGAGCAAATTGAATATCACAGAACGGAGAGATTTGAGATTACTTCTTACAAAACTGAAGCCAAATAAGTCAATTCCATCCGTCTCATTAAAAGTATGACTATTTTTTATTGTTGATTTACATTTCAGAGTGCATTGTTGATTTTTTGTCAATTGTTGATTGCTTGTAATAATAAATGTTTATAATTTTGTATAACCACCAGAATTATTTTAATAAATAGGACACAAGAAAATGTGCTACTTTTTTTTCTTCTTAAAACCCCCAATTTAGGGTGATATTTTTTTGGAGTTTCGTGAATACAGTAGCAATGTGGCAGCAGGGGGTCTACCGAAAATAGTAAAACTTTGAAAGTGGTCCACGAGAAAAAAAGTTTGGGATAGAGTAACGCAGCCTCGATTTTTGTTTTATATAAAGTATAAAGCTTGTGTCTAAGACGTGAGTATTAATTGGTACATTTATTTATTGTATGGCATTATATTAAAATGATGCATAAATAGAATGGTAGGCTTGGGTATAGAGATTTTATTGATATATTTTGTCACATTATCTTATCTCTATTATTAGTTCCGTGGACGCTCGCTTCTGCTATCAGCGTCAAAATGGTGAAAATCAAATCGCCTCAATATATCACGGTGTAGTCCAGCCTACAGAGATATATATAATAGAGGTCAGTGCACAGAACACAATTACTCTCTACCAAGAGAAGAACGCCAACTTCATACTAAAAAACGGAAACACGTGTTTATGAATGTACACTACAAGCGCTACGGTGGGCGCCCATATAAAACTTTTTAAGCGGGAATTTCAAACCTTTGTATTCCGTAATTTTGAACTTTTTATTTAAGGCATATTCGAGTAATTTTGGCTCAAGCCTCACAAACCTATGGGGTAAATTCCCATACATTTGAAAGGTTGCACCAAAATTACTCGAATATACTTTAGATTAGTATGTGGGATAAAATAAAACTATAAATAAGTATAGTTATGTACTTTTATTTTCTGGAAGACAGATTGTTTTATAAACTATACATTATTATTGATGTTTTTTATTACTTTTACACATAATATTTCCACGCTTTTTACTGATATATAACACATGTTATTGTCAGAGAGTTATTCTTCACAGAACACTAACGTAAATTTAAATCAGCAAAATTATCATGGTGAAAACTTAACTCAGCTCAAATACGTGATCTGAAACAGATACAATTCGAGTCAATATAGTAATAATCCCTACAAATAACGGTCAATAAATTCAAATGTTTACAGACTTACCACATTATTTTCATAAGTTTTTCTTTTCCTATTATAGGAAACCTGCAGAAAGTGATCAGATGATTTTGTGCTTTTTATATGCACAACACTTAACTTACTTTCAATGATGATCACACATCGTGCTTAAAATTTTGAAATAATGAATTAATTTATAGTCAATATCTTCTTATACAGAGTTAACATCTCACAAAAATCTTTACTGTATATTCACGACGATATTATAACTGTGTATTTGCCTACAAACGAAAATGAAGTATTCTGAGCCCATAATAACTGAATTTAAGCAAAAATCAATAATAAATATTAAAATTTAAACCTATAAAATAAATTTCAATAAATTTCAGAAAATATTTTCAATATGAAATACATTGACAAACAAATGTCAGTTCTTTTTTCTTCTTATAATTCATGGCTTCTTTTGATGGAATTCTGCTAATATTTAATAATATTTTTTTTATAGTATAGGGTGACAAACGAGCACACAGTCCACCTGATGGTAAGTGGGTACTGTGGCCCATAGACATCTACATTTATCCTCAATTAAGAATCAAAATGCAGATGCATTGTCACCCCTGAGGACTAAGATGGAAGGCCTCGTTTCCAGTAAAAAGGGTCTCCGGTTCTCTACACTCACCATACGAAACACAGCAGCATTAAGCTGCTATTTTACGCTGGTATTCTGTGAGAGCGTGGTGCTACCCCGGTCGAGCCGACCCATTCGTGCTACAACTATAATATAGTTGCAGCGTGGCTCTACCACGTAAAGAAATTTAATTTTAATCAATTAATAGGTAAATTAATTGTGCAAATCTCAGAGTAATATGTATGTAATTATACTTTAAAGAGCAAACCAAAAAAAGTTTAACACAGAATTAACATTTTTAGTTTCTTCCAATATAATGAATCTTTGTATCTAATTTTTAAAATGGCAATCTAAAACAACATGAAGGAAAGAAACAGCGATATTTTTTTCTCGCTTTATTTTTACCAGCCCAACACGAACATTGATAAAATCATGATTGTGTACAGATTTTTTAGCTTTCATACAAAGTTGCATCACCCTGGGTCAGTGCCTGAGGGCAATTTGACAGATGCAAATCTCTAACTTATAAAATATAATAGCATAGACTAAGAATGGGATCAATCTCGCTTCTGTACCGAGAGACTTTCAAGATGGAGTATTCATAACTCACTATAGTCTTTGCGTTATAGCATGGTGCGGGTGACAGCTCACGCCTATGAAGTTTCGTATATTTTTAGATAAACTGTCATACAGATATTGTTGTACTTCATGGATGGGTACCGCCCACTAACGACAGTGATGTGCCACGCTAAACTATGCCATGCCATAACGAACAACCACAGACTATCAAAAATCGATTTTGACATAAATCGAATATATAAAAATCACGTAAATATTATGTATTGGAATTGGAACTAACAAATTCTGATTTACGGAAACAAAACTCACAAAGATGAATATGCAGTGTTTCCGATGCGTGGACTACAAATTATTCGTTGGTCAGCTCAGGCAAAAAAAATTATAAAGCAAATTACGTATTGTGCTAAAAAGACTTTATCGTAACTCATGGCGGCCAAAATGGCTACAAAAAACCTATTTTCTATTTTTATTTCATTAGATTTATAAACCAAATTCTCGATTATTTTTACCCTCCGTCCCGATATTTGGCCCATTGGACCTGGCAAAACTAATACACATATCTGCAGTGCAGTCTACGCCGTACTGAAAATTACAGATGCTGGCAGCCATTTTATTTGTTTAAATGTCGATGTGAATGTTGCAATAAACATGAATTAGAAGATGATTTTTATTTTCAAATTAATACATAGTATAATCTATACATTGAAGTGTCTGTTTGTAATATCAAAATAACAGCCTTTTACTAAATACATATGAAAATATATACGGTATTAATAACAAAAAGACAACAACAATTTTTAAAATGTTTGTCTTACTGTCTCTTTGTTCCGGCTTATAGCTGGCACTGACAGATAGCTGATGTTATAAGGAGTGACACAGGCTAATTTTATTTTGGATAAAAAATTAGGATTCCGCGCAAAAAAATTTAAGCCCCATGAAATCCAATCGTAATAAATACCAAGCGGGCGAATTCCGGGAACAGCAATAGCCGGACCTCGTCCGCATATGACATAATATAAATTATGACAATTTTACATAATAATGTAACTATTATGTCATAATTTGTATTAAACTATAACTTAGTTTATAAACTTTTATAAACTACAATGCATGTAGCATTGTAGTTTATAAAGAAATATATGTTTCGGTTTTAATTTTATATCGATAGCTAATCGATAATTTTAGCTTTGCTTTGTGTATCGTTAATTGCCTTTTTTAAATCGATTTAACTATGTTCCATCTTTAGACACGCCAATAGTGTAAGCTGTCACCCGCACCATGCTATAACGCAAAGACTTTAACTATTACGATACATTCTATTATACACGATACTTGCAATCCACTTGATCGCTCAATAGTAATAAGTCTAGTCCTAGTAGATTGGTACATTTTATTTATCTATAGTCTAGTCCTATTTTCGCTATATTTTTAAACAAATGATAAAGTAAAAAAAAAAAAGAAAACATAAACGAGTATAACGATATCGACTGTTGCTAGCATTGAGAACGAAATCACTATAGATTAAAGACGTCATGTCTTGTGAAATAACGTCACACATAATACTACTACAATAAGGATGTCGTTTTTCTAGTAAATCAGAAGATACGAGTGTACTTACTCTCATATTTGGCATAGTATTAAGAGACCAAAGACCTGTCATTAAAGCTCTACGCATGAATTACACACAAAATAATTCCATGCACACTACTTTTTGTATTATTTGAAAATTCAATTAGAAAAAGCGAGACAAGTATATTGACTCAATTTATGTAGAATTGTAGGTTCCCTCAATTGACTCCACTACGTTGCCTTCCATATGCTATAGTGATTGCTTAATGGCGTTCTCTAACTGTGTTAGGAATCTTTGTTTGTATATGGACAGTGGTACCCTGAGCTAGGGGGCCTTATATTATCGATATAAATCATAGCATCTACTAATTTAAGATCCCTTTATCGTTTGAAAAATTTGTGACGTTTTAAAATAAAGCGAATGCTTGTACAGTTATTAATATTTCCAATAGTTGATTATGTTGATGTGTGTTATCAAGACTTAATCCAGAATCTTCTAAAGAAGCTATACTGATCAAATCAATTTGCAAATCATATACTAGTAGTAACTTAAAACGGATTTATAATTTATATATACGGCTAAAAGCCAAGGTACGGATATACCGATAGGTTTAGATGACTACGAGATGCAGCCGATTGCAGTTGGTTAACATTAGGCTCAGGGCTTAGGCGCCTTAAAACTTGAGTTACTGTCAAAAATGAATTTCTGCTAGTTTAAGCTGTCGCTGCAATCTCCCGAAAACTTCACGATATCATGCTTCAACATATTGGAGGGAAATTTTTACACAAATTATTATTAAGGGTATTAAGGGGAATTCCGAAATGGAATCCCGAAACGGAATTCCGTAACGGAATTCCGTATGTATGTGACGGGCCTTCCTTCATATTAGTCTGTGGTTTTACTTGGTTATAAAAATAAAAAAACATACTCTATGGAGAATTTCTTGAATTTCGATTTGCTTCATTCCATTTCTGTGTGAATTTTGTGATTTTTAGGTATTGGCGGATTGGCACTTAGTGGATTAATGCCTTAGGGCAGTTTTCTACAAGTTCTTCTTTTTGCTGTAAAGAGTAATTCCATATTTCTAAATTATTATTCAATATTTCTTTCGAATTTTGGAGTTATTAAGAATGGCGGTGTTAGCGGCAGCACAATTATTAGATGAATTAATGGGACGGCATCGGAATACAAATCCTAACGAGAAAATTAAAAAACCGAACTGGGAGGATCCTGAAGTAAGTATTTAATAATTTATGTAATTTTTAAACATTTTTATCAAAAATAATCTCATAAAGAAATTCTATGCACATATCGCTTTAACCCACCTGCCACACACTCGTCGAGTGGCATAGGAAGTAGCGAGGAAAGGAGGCAGAGACGTAGTGTGGCAACAATACTCATCATGCTCCTCGTCATGCCCATCGCTCCCTGTTTTGTCGGTTTTTTGGGCGCGACTCAAAGGACTGGCAACATGAGCGCGAATGGCCGGCCATATAATCGCGTGAAAGCAGTCCGAAATCCGAATCGAGCGCTCGTTACGCAAGCGTCGTTCTACTGCGATAAACAGATGTCATCCACCATCTCTGTTAGCGAGGCTGATGCCGTATATTTCTAGTGTATACTCTATTTAACCTAGTGTGGAGCGTCGCGATTAATTGCGCGAGTAGAGCAGTGTGTGGGCAGAAAGGGCAACATCGCAGCAGCACGAGGAGCAGAGCTTGGGCAGCACGGGGAGCATAGTGTGGCGGAGCCATAAAGGTTAAATTACCTACATAAACTAATAAGTAATACTAACGTGGATAAAGCACTTCCTTAATTTCCCACGCAATTACTATCTTATTGTTAATTTAGGTATGTTGTCTGTGAGCAGTTGCTTTAATTTTGGGATGTTCCTCGATAATAGAATTTATGCATTCATATTTAACAAGAGTTTGTGAGGGTTTAAAGACCCTTATATCCAATTGATATTTAATATAGTGTTGTAAATTAAATTTTGTTAATCTGATAACACATCTGTGTATACAATTTGATCATAAAAATTATTGAAGTGACAATATTATACAAGAATGTCCTTATTGTTTCAGTACTGTAAATATTTCATGGTTAAATTTTGTCCTCATGATCTGTTTGTGAACACTCGAGCGGATCTGGGTGTCTGTCCAAAAGTGCATGATGATGAAGTTAAGGAACTTTTTGAGAAAGCAGAGTCTTCATATAAAAAGGCACAATATATTGAAGAATTTTTGCGCTTCTGTAGGCACATGATTAGTGAAGTTGAAAGTAAGTAGTGTGTAAAGTTACTACATCATGGATGATTCTACAAAACCAAACCGTATTCTCTATTCTTTATTAATTTCTTATTTCTTGTTCAGCCTCATATCACTAGCCACCCAAGCGCCATGGGGCACCATGGTACCCGAAACAAAAAACGAGTTGTCCACAGCCGGGTACTAGGGGCCCCACACGACATAGTGTAATAAAATGCCTTAAAAATCGACTAACACATCTTGTCTTCGAAAATAGTTTCATAAAGTTCATCCCTATGAAATTATTCAACGAAATATAATGTTGATTAGAAATTTTGTCTTATTAAAACTATGTTGTTTATGTAAATTTGATAAAATGTATTTGTAAGTTACAATAGAGCAAAAGTTATCTCTATACACACTTCACATTATCTCCAATTTATGAAATCAAATGTTATTATATTTCTGATTTCACTGTTTTTCTTAGTATTACACTTAATGTGATGTTGAGACTATTTAACTACTGATTAACATAATTATCTCTGCAGTATTAGAAATAAGTTTATTATCAACTTTGGCTTTTCAATCTATATTTTAAAATCAAAGAGTAATTAATTTATGGATCAATATATTATATACATAATATGTACAAATTCCTGGAAAATATATGAAAATATAGTTTAAACCCAGCTGGCCTTGTGCTTGTGGTAGTTAGTTAACAGTTTTGCATAAACATTATATCTGAGTGTTCATGTATCATAAATTGTAATTGATAATGTAATATCCTTATCAAAAATGTTTTTAAATGTTGTTAAGGATTCTAATGAACCAATATAATGTATTGGTTTCATCTCTCCCTCCATATAATACTAGTGCTGTTTTATATAATTTGTTACCTTAAATTAGAATCAACAAAACTTGATACATTTATCCAGCTAACAACAACTTTGGTAGAAGTTTGCTTATATTTTTTGTAAGTTCTTTTTACATGGACTATGTATTTTTCAATTTACAGGAAAAATTCAAAAAGGTAAACAAAGATTGGAGCTCATGAACTCAAAACCGGAAGGGCCACCAATGACACAGGCTCAAACTGAAAAAAATCAAGAGCAGGTAGGTTGATAGAATTGTCTCCAATCCACTTAGATTATTTTTTGCTATATTTAAATATACTACTACATTTAAATGTTAATTAAATATAATCATAAAAGAGTATGGATAATTTTACATTAACCTGGAACTGAACTATTTGGAGAAATACAGGATAACCGATCATTTTGTATATACATTTAAACTAAATTTGGGAATTATTTGGTTGTAACAGTGGTAATTCAAATTTCATCTCAATTTTTTTTTCGCTCTTTTTAAAATTCAATAGTTCATTGAGTAAGAGTTTTTGTGGTTATTAAAATAAATTGGTTTCATGTATAACCTTATTATTTTAAGAATACTTATGATTATAAAACTTCATTAATTTGATTTTTACATTAAAAACATTAATGGTTGTATAAATATGGTTTCATAACTTACTTATATATACTTTAATTATAGGTGAAACTTTTATCAGAGAAGATCACAGCATTGGTTCAAGAAGCAGAAGAAGCAGGTACTCGTGGAGATGTAGAACAGGCACAAGGATTAATGAAACTATGTGACCGTTTAAAAGAGGAAAAGGAGCAACTTATCAAACAACAAGAAAACAGGTTTGTGTTTATACTGTTAACATATAATTCTCTTAGATACTTTTATTTTCCTACTGCTTAATTTTTAACTCTATATCTAGAGAAAATTATCCTATATTAGTATCTCCGACACCACCTAAACATCAGGTGTTTTCTTTTTAATGTTACCACAGTCAACAAAACTAAACTGCTATTAATCAAGAAGGATTTCACAAGACTTAATTTGATTGAATTAAAATAGGCTAAAATCCTTTCACTATTTTTATTGTAATATAAATTCTATTAATTCATTATATTAAGAAGTGTATTTCTGTTTTTGATGATACATATGTGTAATTATCCACCTATTTGTCTTGCTAAAATCAAAGTTCTAAAATATTTTACCTTCATATAATTTTTGAGATGTCTTTTACAATGTCTTTGAGACACTTTCAGTGACTCAGCAGACAATAAGGATGTCAAAAGGCACACAATTCACATCTTACATCTATCTATCATTAAGAATCAAAATGCAGATGCATTTTCATCCCTAAAATAAAAGATGGAGTGCCTTGTTACCAATAAAAAGGGTCTCCACTTTTTAGCACTCATCATGTCAACACAGCAGCATTGAAAACATGCTGTTTTCCCCATCATCATCACAGCCTATAAAAGTCCACTGCTGAACATAGGCCTACCCCATACATTGCCTCATATAGGAGATTGTGCCACAGTTTCCACGCTTAGCTACCAGGTTGGCAACTGCAGTTTTTTTTACTGCTGTTTTACGTTGGTATTTTGTCCTTCCCCTTTTGATCTTTCTTTTGCCAAAAATGCTATGCTGTGGCTCTACAATGCAAAATCTGATTTGGTCGTTCTGGTCACTTAGTCATCACTATGGTAACTAAAAAGGTAGTGGAGACATCGTTATAAAATATATTGTTGTTTCCAGTCATTGGTCCATGACCGCGGAGCTAGCTGCAGCGCAAGAGAAACAGATGGAAGTGTGTCCTGTGTGCGGTGCTTTCTTGATTGTTGGCGATGCGCAGCAACGTATTGATGACCATCTTTCTGGAAAACAACATGTTGGGTGTGTTTAATATTTTATTCATGTTGTTTGCATATTGAAGACTAACGTATTATGTATTTAAAAATGGAAACTGGATTTTCAATTTTGATTTTTTTTAATTCAAGCGCCTAGTATTTCATTAACTTCCTCCGAAATCCACATAAAAATTTGTTATAATTGCTGTAATAGTATAAAATACTAAATTATTTCATTAAATACAGGTATTTCAAGCTCCGTCAAGCATATGAGGAGATGACCGAAGCTAGAGAGAAAGAACAACAGGAGAAAGAGAGAAAGCGGCGTGAAGAAAGAGAAAGGGAGCGTAGTGTTCGCGGTGGAGGTCTGGGTTCAGATAGACGTGACAGGGAGAGAATGGAAAGGGACAGAGAAAGGGATCGGGATCGCACAGACAGGGACAGGGGGGAAAGGGACAGGGAACGTGGGGATCGTGACAAAGATAGAGAAAGAGATAAGGAACGTCATAGGTAAGATTTATATGTCAACAGTAAATCATAATAATAAAACTACTGTGGAGCTTGGCAGCCTGCAGTGGGTCGGCTCGTCCGGGGTAGGATCACGTTCTCACAGAATACCAGCATCAAATAGCAGCTTAATGCTGCTTTGTTTCGTATGGTGAGTGTAGAGAACCAGAGACCCTTTTTACTGGAAACGAGGCATTCCACCTCAGTCCTCAGGGGTGATAACGCATCTGCATTTTGATTCTTAATTGAAGTTAAATGTGGATGTTTATGGGCCACAACATCCACTTACCATCAGGTGGACTTTGTGCTCGTTTGTCACCCTTATTCTATAAAAAAAAATTGAGATACAAGGGTCTCACATGCGAAATTACAAGTGTGCAGGTCTAATAGTTTGTGAGTAATAGAGCGGGAAATATAAATAGAGTTGACCCGCGGTAATCCGACAAACGTTTTGCAAAGCGGTGTCGGATTACCAAATTCGTCGGACTATGGAGTACTGCCGCAGCCCCCTGGTAGTCCGGAACTTTTTGAAAAAGAGTACCTTGTAATCCAACAAATTATATCAAATATAAGATAATAAAACAAAAATCATGCGATGCACAATGAATACCTAAACAGTGAATAATGAACACCCGCTAGGCCGCTACCATAGTCACATTCAAACTAAGACAATACGCATCACATACATGTTACAGGCATGTCGGATTACAGGGGGTGTCAGATTAGACAGGGGCCGGATAACCAGGGGTCCACTGTACATTAATGTAGCGTAACCCATTGCATGGCTGATACACTGCCATATGTCCAGATATGCATTAAGAATGATAATGTTGTCCAGTTGGATTTAGATCAAATTACTATTTCTCCTTAAGATCTGCAGTTGTTACCACTACAGATTTTTATCATGCCCTAAATGTAAATATGCAGATACAAAAAAAATGCAGTTAATACAGTTAGATGATCCACACTGCAGCTGTATTATGGCTACTGCACGAATGGTTGGCTCAACCGGGGAAGGACCAGAATCTCACAAAATAAAAGCATAATTCTACTGTGTGTTTCATATAGTGAGTGTTAGAGAATGGGAGAACTTCTCCACTGGTAACAAAGCATCTTTCTTATGTATATCTAAAATTTTAGCCAAACGTAATAAGTTTAATATTACTCATGTAGGTCAAGTCGCGAAGAGAAGAGCAGCAGGCATGAAGAACGTGACCGGGACAGAGAACGGGAGAAGGAGCGCGAGCGCGATAGGGACAAAGATCGCGATCGTGACCGCGAACGTGAACGCGAACGCAAGCATCGCAAAGAGAGACGTGAGTTCTCAGTCTATATAGCATTCAACCTCGAAAATTTTTAGTGGATCAATCTAGTGAAATACAACATTCACTACAAACCATAGTATGCAAGCAACCTAAGTTCAATCCAAGATATGACTCAAATTGTTAAACGCAATATTAAGTGCTAATTTACTAGATAATTAATGATGAAAGAAAATATTGTGAGGAAACCTGCAAGACCCTAAATATAAAAAAATATTTCCAGGGCATGCGGAGTCTGCCAACATGTATCGGGGCAACATGGAATCTCTCTTTCCTGCTTCATTTACTATTCCATTTCAACTCAATTTAATAAAAATAAACTAAAAAAAAACGACTTCAAAGAACTAAAATATTAAATAACTAGCTGTTCCCCGCGACTTCGCCCGCGTGGAATTTATTACGTTTGGATTTCATGGGTTTTCATTTTCTTGCATGGAAACCTAATTATTTTTCTAAAATAGAAGTAGCCTAAGTTACTCCTTATAACATGAGCTATCAGCCAGTGAAAGTCCCGTCAAAATCGGTCCAGCCGTTTCGGAGATTACCCGGATCAAACAGACAAAAATTTTAAAAATTGTAATTTTGTTATAAGTAGCGTATACTTTTTCATATGCATTTAGTAAAAAGCTGTTATTTTGACATTACAAACAGACACTTCAATTTTATTTATTTGTCTAGATATCACATTCTGAAATGTGCTAAGAAGAATAAAACCTCTTTAGAATGTAAAATTATTTAAATCTTTTTAATTCTTTACAGTCGGCTACTACTTTTATTTAATTTATTTTTTTACCCTTTTGAGTGAACTATAGAATATCACAATCTTAATGTCGCCTGCGTCAAATGCATGAACATTTGTATCAAAAACGAGCACAGAAAATATCTTTCCTACTCCATTTACTATTCAATTTCAAGTCAACTTTACAAAAATTACTTATGGATCGCTTTTAATTTTATAAAAGTTATTTTCTTACCTGGATCTTAGTGGACTAAGGAATACCACAATCTCTATGTCGTCAGCGCTGGGCCGTGCTAAATATTGTTAACAATTGTATCGAAAACGAGCGCAGAAAAATTTACATATCAGACCCTTGGGAGAAGGGTTTTTGTGAAAAATCTGCTAAATATATCTTTTCAATGTTAACTTATTTGAAGTTCTGAATAAATAAACTACGCTTGTAAAATATTTTCATAATCATAAACACGTACGCCTTTCACTCAGAGGGGTAGGCAGAGACTACGGACTTCCATATGGCACGACTCTGACACACCTCTCTTGCCTCCCTTACATCCGTATACCTACGCATACATGCTTGTCGATTAAGGGTACTTTTAATCGGGCCCATCTTCAATATATCGCCAATTTGATCGATAAACTTTCGTCTAGGGCATCCCTTGCCGACTCTGCCGTTCACTTCTGCAACATAAAGAACATCGGTCAAATACGACCTGACCAAAATATGAACCGACTACCAATGATTGATACGTCAAAAAATAGTGACTTAGGTGTATACACACCTAGGTCATTATTTTTTGATATACATAACAAATTATGGAGTCAAGCTTATTTTATTGGAGCCGGTAAAATAATTTAGCTTTCTAATAAAAACCTCATTTCCTTACTACTTTTTATAGGTTTTGAACGCATCTAAACCTGTCCCGTTTTTATCTGTGGTACACATTTCATCATAACACTACCATTATGCGTTTACTTTTTTTTAAATACTAGATTTTATTGTAGATTTTTTATTTATTTTTGTAGTGTATTATCAATAACATCATTTTTAGATATGGAAAAAGTATTCTGAAATGAGTTGCAAATAATAGGTTGACAGTAAATATAGAATGCACTAATACTTAGAACGGAACGTATTTCTATGTAGTCTGTGGTATTATGATATGAGAGCTGTCAAAGAGTTTTGGCGGGAACTTGATCGGCGGCGGTTTGCTGCTCCTGTATTATTGTTTGAATAATGGTTTGAAGTGGATTTTGATATGTAAAAGTGGTGCGATTTTCTGTATTAAGTGTCTGCGCATGTGAACTATTAGTGGAAACGGTGAAATAAATGCTCTGATGGTGATGTGATTCTCAAGATAAGGTGTCTATCTGCTTAGGCGCCTTGAGATACCATCGCCAACTGTCAGCTGTCTGCTGACTCAAATTGCCGTCAAAATCTCCTAAGGGCTGCACAATGTGACGCATCAACATATTGTGAAGCAGTGTACTATGAAGGATAAATAAACATTTGGGGAAATTGTAATAAACCGAATAAAAATACCTAAGACTTGGCCTAAAGGTCTAGATACCAGGCCATAAACTCCACAAAAAAAAGAGCTGTCAAAGCACCTGTGTCTTAGATACATAACAGTGAAAAGATTAGAAAGGCTATTGATTCATTTTTGTGGTTTTAGCCATTGACTTATATAGTTAAGTATAAATTACTGCATAGGTTTCATATCAATGGTTTTAGCTAAAGTTGTAGTCATGGCTGCAGACTTATTACATCATAACCTCAAAAGTGACGAAATACATAAGTGTAACGTTCTATGATCCTTGGCTTTTAAAAAATATATTTATATTTAGGATTGAGATTGTGCCTAGGGGAAAGGATTAATCCATACACTATATAGTCTTTGCGTTATAGCATGGTGCGGGTGACAGCTTACACTTTTGGCGTGTCTATAGATGGAACATTGTTAAATCGATTTAAAAAAGGCGATTAACGATACACAAAGCAAAGCAAAAATTATTGATTAACTATCGATATAAAAATTAAAACCGAAACATATATTTCTTTATAAACTATAATGCATGTAAAATTAAGTTAAAGTTTAATACAAATTATGACATAATAGTTACATAATAGCTGTTCCCGGACCTCGCCCGCTTGGTATTTATTACGATTGGATTTCATGGGTTTTAATTTTATTGCGCAGAATCCTAATTTTTTTTTCTAAAATAAAATTAGGCTATGTTACTCCTTATAACATCAGCTATCTGTCAGTGCCAGCTATAAGCCGGAACAAACGGACAGTAAGACAAACATTTTAAAAATTGTATTTGTCTTTTTGTTATAAATACCGTATACATTTTCATATGTATTTAGTAGAAGGCTGTTGTTTTGATATTACAAACAGACACTTCAATGTATAGATTATACTATGTATTAATTTGAAAATAAAAATCATCTTCTATTTCATGTTGATTGCAACATTCATATTGACATTTAAACAAATAAAATGGCTGCCAGCATCTGTAATTTTCAGTACGGCGTAGACTGCACCAGCAGCTTTTCAAAGTACGAGTGCTAGCGCCTTTAGTTTTGCCAGGTCCAATGGGCCAAATATCGGGACGGAAGGTAAAAATAATCGAGCATTTGGTTTATAAATCTAATGAAATTAAAAAAAAATAGGTTTTTTGTAGCCATTTTGGCCGCCATGAGTTATGATAGTCTTATTGACACAATGCGTAATTTGCTTTATAATTATTATTATTTTTTGCCTGAGCTGACCAACGAATAATTTATCGTCTATTCATCGGAAACACTGCATATTCGTCTATGTGAGTTTTGTGTCCGTAAATCAGATTTTGTTGAACGATTAGTTCCAATTCCAATACATATTTACGTGATTTTTATATATTTGATCTATTTCAAAACCGATTTTTGATAGTCTGCGGTTGTTCGTTATGGCATGGCATAGTTTAGCGTGGCACATCCTTGTTGTAAGTGGGCGGTACCCATCCATGAAGTACAACAATATCTGTATGACAGTTTATCTAAAAAAACACGAAACTTCATAGGCGTGAGCTGTCACCTGCACCATGCTATAACGCAAAGACTATAGTCATGATCGCGATATTTTATAGCCAGGTCACAGTATGTAAGAACCGTGACCGATGTTCTTTACTTTGTCACTCTTTCCTCGTTCATTCTATCTACATGACCAAACCACCGAAGCATTCCTTTTTTAATCACAAAATCTTCTCGCAAACCACACTTTTCTCTTATCACACAATTTCTCAGCCCTAATATACTCCTTAATGACCGCATTTCTACAGCATTTATTCTAGTCTCGTGCTTTGTCTGCCACACCCAACTTTCACCGCCATACATTAAGGTAGGAACTAATACAGCATTGTGAATTGCCATACATGCCTTTTTTGACATATTCTGACTTTGACATAGAGTAAAGAGCCCTATTTACTCTGTGCCCTTCGTTCATTCGTCGCTCTATAGTCTATATCCTTATCATATCTACCATCCCTGCTAAACACATCTCAAATACACACACTCATCCACTTGCTTAACCAACTCCCCTTCCATTCTAATTCACATATTGTTTTATGTTCTTCTCTTTCAAAAACTTTCATTCCGCTTATTTTACCTGTTCCTAAAATATTTACTTCTGATCTCAAACTCAAACTTGTGTTAAAATACGGATGTTTCCAAGCCTCTACCTATCAAATGAATATTTTTTACTATTCTGTTTATGTACAAGCCTAGGTAAAGACGAGACAAGTCAATATCATGCAAATTTTTGACCGTTCACTATCAAACGGTGGAGTAATTCACCCTATTACATTAGTATGGAAAAATTAATTCAATACATAAGTTGTAAATCGTTATTTTCCAACCAGGTTCTTCACACGAGCGTTCGCGTCGTCGCTCCCGCGATCGTGAACGCGACCGCCATTGACAACTGACTGAGGTATCACAAAAGCGCCTGAAACCGGTAAGTATAATTATACTCAATACAAAGTTTTATTCATACAATACATCATATAAGTGGCCATAAAACTAAGCTTTCATAATTTTCTCGTCTACAGCATGATGCTCCCCATTCCTCTTCTTATAATTTAAGTTTAAAAGTACCAATGGCATACTTTTCTTAACAAACATTTGTACACAATTCAATTCCTTCTTTCCCCTCCAAAACAATATTAATACAAATTGACAAGTAATAAAGTTAACACTGTTATTTTACAGCTGATAGTAACATACCAAAATAAAACTTCAGTATATGGCAATCATATGGGGTGCCCCCATTACATTGATTCGATAGTTGTCGTCACACCGACGGACTTGGCAGGTATTTTAATTGGTATTTTAAACAGCAGTCAGGGAGCTGAGCGTTGGAAAATGGTTATTGGTAAATCCTTTGCACCCTCGCATTTGATGTATCATTAAATGTGATGGTGTTAATGGGCTGCCAATAACACTCAGATGTGCAGTTGGCCTCGGCGTCGTTTTGAGGTATTTTAAATATGAATGTTTTGCCTTCGTCAAATTTCGAGTTGCCAGTCGACCTTCTGGACTAAGCGATGCCAGGTATTTGTTAGGACTTGTATAGGGGAATAGGGTAGAATATGATGTCAAAAGAGAGATATATGTATATCTGTATTTCATTTACTTGATTTGTAACATAATACAGTTCTACGTTCGAGTATGGATTAACTTGGTTTGGCTGCTTAGTGTCTGTACATTGCCATTATTTAAATGCCATGATACGGGACATGATGGGAGCGTAACTCATATGCTCATGTCATGATTTGGATGCTGTTTTCACATCATCTACTGTGTTTTTCCAGGTACCCAATTATTGCAAATATGTAGCAACAAGTTTTCATAAACATTTTTTTTTAATTTCTGATAAAAGTTTATTATTGTTTTGTCATATGTTTTTTAACTTCATTAAATGTAAACTTGATGCTATATTAAAAAATATAACTAATACCCCTAATCCTATTGAAACACATGACTGACAATGATTTTTTAACTACATAGTTAAAAACTTATTTTTTTCTAATTAAGTTTTGTCTCCTTAGAATAATTAAAAAATATTTTTTCTAATAAGTTGAACTTGTTATTTAGTCATTGTCGCATGTGAAATCAAAAGTAACACTTGCACATGCTAGTTTCTAGTTTCTCGATGGACTTTTCAGTTGGCAAACCATAGAAGAGTCTAGAAGAGCCTTCGCGATTGCGACATCAGTCATCAATGAGGTACTTTTGAAATTAAGGCACACCTGAAATTGAAGAATGAAGGGCAGCAAGCAAGCTTCCAGAAAATTCTATGTTCTGCAACGGTTTCGAGGTGACATAGCATAGTCGCGCGTATTCATAAGAAAATTTAGTCCTAGGATTCCAAACTTAATTGGTTAAAAACGCATGTACGTTTATCGCTAGATATGAACTTGTTATTATTTCGACTTAGCAATATTATATATGTAAATTGTAGCTACCTCTACTGTTTTATCCCTTGGGAGGTCATTTATTTCTGTATACCAGATTCCACTGAGGAGTGATTCAGGTATTTATCATTTTTATTATATTATTAAAAATGTTAATTGAAAATAATTTTTCATGTATGACTTGAAAGTGTGAGCCATCCAATAAGGGTTACTATATTAAATATTAAAATATAGTATTTTGTTTGTTTTATCACCTTTACCAGTCCCTTAAGACTGATAACACATTGGTCTTATCAGTCTTAAGCGCCTTATTCACGGTCCATCTTGATGTACGTCCCGCCAAGGTCATGCACGACGCACGATGCAAAACGACAATGAGTAAGCTTGACGTACGTAATTATTGACGTGAATAAGGCACTTTATGGCCTTGAAATTACTTAAAATATTGATGCAAATAGGTCTTTTTGTTCATTAGCCCATAAACAATCCCCTGCAGACAGGTTCTCCCTAGGCCGGAAAAAATTGCTAATTGATGAAGTAGCTATCGCAGTACAATGAAGTATAGTACTTATAAATGCCGTTCCTCGTTATCTGTCTGGGTATTTTACATATTATAGCATGTACTTTAGCAGTTACATCGCCATCTATCAGCCATAACAGCCAAAGGAAATTCGAGACATTTTCCTGCGACTTTAACCCTTCGGAACTTTACCTAAAGTAAGGGGAAATATCCTTAAATTTTCTCCAAAGCCATCCTCATCTGGACGCAATGCATTCTGGTGATTGGCGGACGAGGTTCTGGCGACCAACTGAAGGCAAAAAACCTCTTCTAAAAACGCTGAATCCGTATTTCATAGGCTGGTGATGAAAAGCGGCATTATGACCAGAATGAGAGTATCAGCTCCCTCACTCTGTTCTCACTCATCCACCTGCCCAGCATGGTATGTATGACCTAATATTCCAAGTATCGCATGTCATTTGGCGTGCTCTTGGCAAGGTCTGTCCAAAAGTGTTTTACGACACCCACGGGACTAAATCAGAAATCACCAAGATTATTTTATTCTGCCAACCACACTAGGAAAAAGGATCAGACATCCGTAACTCGTATATACCTACCTATCTACCACGATAAGCACCTACAGCGCGTAACAACTCGAAAGTGTAAAACAATCAGGGCTGCGGCGGCGGGCGCGCTTACAGCACGCACGCAGGTTAGCTGGTCTGGTCGTCTCGAAATTTGGAATATTTTAGTCACTATTATAATTATTTGTTTCGATTCAGAACTTAGTTGCACTTAAATTTTAATAATAGGTACTTTAGGGACATTAAATAATATATCAAACACTGAAGTTAAACAATTGTAGACGTAAATTTTTCTAATAATTTGACTGGGACTTTGCAAAGAACTCTACGTTGGAACTGTGGCATAGGTAAGTTTCGAGCAAAACTCAACACAAAGGAATAATTACACAAGCCACTAGTATAGGCCAATGATGAAGAAGTCCAGTATAAATACCGATACTGACGGACGGTAACTTGGTAATCGTATTAGCACAATGAGCTAACAGTTGTGAAACGCCTTGTCAGGCGATGCCGCCGCCGCGTAGGTATTTACGCCGTCTTCGCAAATATGCTAGGGGTTGTCACGAAATTGGGAATAAAATAATTTTGAATATTATAATACTCATTATCATTTCGTCGCCTCAGTGCTTGTTTGGCCAACAGACCAATTTAGACGAAAATTACCCTTGAATGTAATATGCTTAAGAATCAATTTCCACACAGTCTAAATCAAAAATGACTCGTGAAACTATACCAATAAACCATCGATCACTAATGAAAAACTAGATACACAATCAGTGACAAAAAATGGCGTAACCGAATGTGCACCCACTCGAACTTATGGGTGCACTTTTAATCCAGTAGCATTCGAATGCTCCGACGGTAAACATGCCTCAGTGCTCGTTTAAAAAGTGTAAAAATCACACATCCAGGACGCTAAAAAAGGATGGAATTTCATATTTTCGGTAAGTATTAATATTAACATTATTTGTTATCACTGTATTGTAAATACTGATATTTTGTCGAGAAATCATCGTAAAAGTATTTTTTAAATTAAGTCGTAATAAAATAAGTCGTCATTGTTCGAGGTATATGCGTTGATTCTGTTCCATTTGTGGAGACGCTATTGTTTTTTAATTTTTTTTATTATTAAAGTATGATTGTTTTTTTTTTGTTTAATGAGACTTCTTTACTGTTTCTCTAAATACTATAGTAACATTTTATAGATTTAATTTTAAATAAGTATGTGCTACATGTTTCGGGTGCTTTACAACACCCATGGTCACGGGGGACTCAACGTCGGGAATTAATAAAAATAAGTTAATTAAACGCGATATAATCCGTAAAAGTAGTTTTATTCAATGTGTAGTGTTCGCGTAAATATAAGAAATCATTATAATTATTCAGTCTTTTCCGTTTTTTTAACATCTGTAAATATGAAGATTACGTCAAAAATATGGACAGTAATATTCTTAGATTTTGCAAGAACTTTCTGTACTTATTTTTTATATTTAGTAACTATTAAATTTAGATTTAAGTTGTTTGTCAAGCAATATCTTTAAATTTTTCACACAAGATAAAGTATAAATAAATAATTATTACTGTTTCAATTACTTTCATTACTAAATGAATGTGGTGCCTATCCAAAAGCATATTTACATTCAGGTAATAATATAACCATTACATGTACACCATAGAATAGAACAGAATATACTTTATTAAGTAGACGAATTATTTAAAAGAAGTTTAACAAAATTGTAAAATTAAAATTACAGTAACAAAAATATTGTGCAGTTCGACTCCACTCTCCTTGTCCAAGCGACGAGCCTCGGTCGTAAAGTTTTATTGCTTTTTATTGGCACTTTGTAATTCTGACTTTAAACCATGAGCGTAAGGTTGAATTTGTTTTATTGTAGGTTGACGAGCGAGCATCGGTCATAAAAATTTATTGCTTTTTGTACGTAGCTTTGTCAATACAACTTTAGGCAATGCATTTAAGGTTAAATTTACATTAATGTATATTTATTTCAACTAGAATTACGTCACAACATTTGGCGACAGTTTTTAGAGAACTTTTGTATGGGATTGTGCATCTAGTTTTTTATTAGTGATCGATGCAATAAACGAGTAAAAGACGATATTAAAACAATATCCACGGTTACAATTTTAATTTTCGTGCTTGTATGGCTTACCACCACAAATGAACCAACATTCCAATAGCGGAATTCTCAGTGCGTGCTTGTTTGCCGTATATCCTCAAATCAACCAATCACAGACCCGCTCGCTCATGACGTCACACCTCGCTGTTCCGCCATATTGTTTAGTTACAATCTAATGCGACGCGAAACGGTGTTAGAACTGCAAGATTTATTAAGTTTTTCGGTGAATTTACAAGTGAAATGAGGTGGAAAGTGTCTCTATAGCTTTGAAAATTATGTCCTGGACCAGTTGTGATTAACGGTATATCCGCAGTACTGCATACTAAGAAATGTAAGTTGATTTTAATCATTGTGGTATTATTTTAGGTTATGTTGTGTTTGTTATACAGGATGGTCTAGAATCATACTTTTGTCATACTGTCATACTCACAACGCTGAAGAGTTTGTTCGTTTTTTCAAACGAGCTAATTTCTGGACAGGCTGGACCGATTTAGACGAGATTTTCACTTAAAGATAGGGAATTTTTACTTTTCTAATGGGAACGGGAACTACGCGTTTTTTTGTTAGTTCTGTTCGTTTGTTTCGTTTATTTATTTTGTTTGTACGCGTTTGAAGACGTTATTAAATGATTCAAGGTTTGTAGGTTTGGTTTTGTTTGGTCTGGTTTGTTTAATTTGTTTTTTAAATTTCGTTTAAATTATACGCGAGTGGAACTGTGGGGTGCCAGTTCATGTTCATATAATAAATAAAAATGATTTTATTTTATTATGCAATATTCATTTTTAGTTTTTTTTTTTTTAATATTTTGAACCGAGTGTATAAATGTATCCTAACTAATATTATAAATACGAAAGTGAGTTTGTTTGTTAAGCTTTCACGCCTAAACCGCTGAACCAATTTTGATGAAATTTGATACATAGATAGATGCGACCCTGAAGAAGAACATAGGCTAATTTTTGTTCCAGTTATCCGGGAACGGGACTTACGCGGGTGAAACTGCGGGGCACAACTAGTAATACAAAAGAAATACAAATACAAAAAACAATTGACAAGGAAATCACAATAACAAGATAGAATTACTTATGGCCCCCGCAGTAGGAAACCGAGATACCTGAGGTTCACTTGTAAACGAAAATTACGCATCGAATAGATAGCCTACTCCTTTTTAGAAGTCGGTTAAAAATAAAAAAGAACCGTAGGTTGATAATCCTAAAAGTATAGGTAGATAAAATATAAAGTACTAGCTGCGCCCTGCGGTTTCACCCGCGTAGTTCCCGTTCCCGTGGACTTTTCTTGAATTTCTGATTTTATTTTTGAATTAATAATTTTCGGGTCAATTATTTGTTTTATTTTTAATAATTACATACCTACAATTTTATTACTTTGCGTCAGCAGTTTTGATATTTACAATCTGTATCTATTCTTTTAGAATAAATTTCCCACAGGAAGTACGCATTTGTTTGTTTGTTCGGTTTGGTTTAGGTTAGGTTTGTAGGGGTTTAAGAGGTTAGTAGTGGTTTGTTGGAATTTGTAAGGGTTTGTTTGGCTTCTTAAGGGGTTAGTAGGGGTTTTAGGGATTTGTAGGGGTTGTAGGGCTTAGTCTGGTTTGTTTGATTGGTTCCTTTGGTATGATTTCGTTAAAATTATACGCAAGTGAAACCGCGGGGCAACGGTAGTATATCTATAAATTCAACATTTAATTTTAATTCAGGCATGTTAGATAAGATCCGTAGTCAAGAGATTCATGAAATTTGTAATTCATTTATTAATTTTATTATAACATACAATAATGATACGCAGTAGATTTGTTTAATTTCACACCTGTATTGTGAAGCGAGGCTATAGGGCAAACAAGCACAAAATACTTTTGGTTGCTATTTGGCTAACATCCCAAGGAATGTAGTGTATATCCATTAACATAATTATAGTTTCGTTTTTTTTTTGTCCAATATCCATTTTGAAACCGGTTTTACACAATGTTAAGGTCAAAAGTTTTTTTATTTTTTACAGATTATTAGAAGTCCAGATGTGCCATAGTTTCGGAAACTACCGAACATTACAGCTTTATTTGAGTCATAACATAAAAAAACAAAAAAACATTGCTCCTGTAAAATTACCCAAATGGTCTGTTAGCCTAACAAGCACTGAGGCGACGATTTATTAACATTATGTACATACATAGGAGTAACAAACATTTATTGAACAAGATCATTTTTTACTACTACAAGAAATATACATTTACAAGTGTTGCACTGTCAAATATTTTTGTGACACTTTATAGATGTTTTCAGTATTCGATTGTGAAATTTAATTATGTAGTGTATTCAAATTCGGATAAACAATTTTATAAAAAAAATATGAGGGAAACATAAGCATGGCCGTCATTTTAAATCAACTTTAACAGTAATTCACCATTATAGATATATTTTTCGAAAATTAAAATTAGTTCAATAAGTACTATGCTGCATAGCATCAATTGGGTTGATGGCACCCTGGCTGATTGCGCACTACCGGAGATCACATAAAATTTCTCGTCCTTAGTTTTCTGTATCATATTGTAATGCTTGTGCAATAGGGTCGGAGGTAGGCCTGGTATCAGAGATTCGGATTAGGAACCAAAATTTGTAAATCTTCGGAGAGATTCTAATCCAAGACCCATGACTCGGAAGTCAGGTATCCTTACCACAAAGCTAGCTAACCTGACAACCAAGTCTCCATATTTACATCTGTAAAATTCTCTAGAAGATAACACCTCAATTTCAAATTGAAAATCCTCCGATTGATAAAATATTAAGAACAGCTTTAGCTTAATTTTATATCTGTATTATGACTGTAAAAAAATCCTATCTCCTACTTCCACCTATGCCGCCCCGCCGTGATGGTTCCTTCCACTTGGATCCAAAGTTAATTTTTACTTAAATCTTGTAGATACGTGCAACTTTGATCCACACCTTTTTTTTATAGTACCTATAAGGGTGACAAACAGTCCACCTTATGGTAAGTGATCCTCGATTAAGAATCAAAATGCAGATGCGTCGCTAAACCAGAGGACTAAGATGGAATGCCTCTTTTCCAGTAAAAAGGGTCTCAGTTCTCTACACTCACCATACGACGAAACACAGCAGCATTAAGCTGCTTTTACGCTGGTATCCTTCCCCGGTCGGGCCGACCCATTCGTGTTACAACTAGGTATACTACTAATATAGCTACCACGCAGAAGGAGGTATAACAGGTTATATCTCTTTTCACCTTGGCAAGACGTCTCTAAACAAGAACATAGAAGAGCTTGTTCCAAGCTGTTTCAGACATGTTTTCAAACATTGTCGCTTTTGGAACAGGGACAGTTATTTAGGTTTAGACACAACAGTTCCAATCTGTTACTTTTGAAAACCTGTTATTTGCCCTGTTTCGATAAATACGCCTCACTCCTAGCAAGTATAGTAAAATTTTGCTTGCTACTTATTTATTTATGTTCTTTGGTAAAAATCACTATCTGTGGGGAATTTTGGCGGGAACTTGACCGGCGCGGCGGTGGATTGCTGCTCCTGTATTATTGTTTAAATAATGGTTTGAAGTGGATTTTGATATGTAAAAGTGGTGCGATTTTGTGTATTAAATATAAAAACTAATGGTGATGTGAATCTCAAGATAAGGTGTCTGCTTAGGCGCCTTGAGATATTAACGCCAACTGCTGCTGGCTCGAGTTCCGTCAAAATCTCCCAAAAACTACGCAATGTGACGCATCAACATATTGTGATGCGTGTAACTTTAAAGGATTATTCTCATTTGATACTGAGATAAATGAAGACATGTTAAAGTTGTAAATATTTACTTTGCAAACATCCGCTTAATAAAATAAAATGATGTGTCTTACCTAGTTTGAAGAGCACCTCCCGCCCTCCCTCAATTGCGTGCACTATCCCCGTCACCACTAATCCCAGCACCACTACTCCCAACACCACTACTCCCAACACCACTACACTAGGAAAGACACACCACCGATGACAATACGACACGTGTTTCGCCTCTACACGAGGCATCCTCAGGCGATGTAGACTCTGCGGTGGCTGACCGCTAGACTCTGCGGTGGCTGACTTCAGCCACCGCAGAGTCTTAGCGGTCAGTGGTGTTGGGAGTAGTGGTGCTGGGATTAGTGGTGACGAGGATAGTGCACGCAATTGAGGAGGGCGGAGGTGCTCTTCAAACTAGGTAAGACACATCATTTTATTTTATTAAGCGGATGTTTGCAAAGTAAATATTTACAACTTTAATATAATGGATTTCCAAAGTAACGCCTGATTCTATTAATGAAGACATGGCTTAAAAGACAAACATCCAAGCCAAAAATCTTATTAAAAAAATCACTATCTGTGGAGTAGGTAGACTCCATAGAGATATACCTATGGAGGCGGCATATTCTACTATAGAAATAATAGTTATACAAATATCTATAATATCGACACACACTTGTCAAAAACAGTTTTGTCTCTTTTTAACAAAGCAGTAGCTGCAATAGAAAAGAGAGACAACTACACTTTGTCAAGTGCTTATTTTCGTAACACTTTCGTGTGACGTCATTAGCTCATCCATGCGTGACTGCGCCGCCATATTAAGCGCCAAGTTTTGTGGTAGATCTGCTGTCAAACTGTCAAAAAGCAGTGACAAAGTGTTGTACTAGAAATTATTTTAATAGATTAATTTTGTTCAGAAATGAATAAATAATATTAATAGTTTATAATTCCCGGATATCATGTTTCATGATCATGCCAGATTTTCGAATTTCAAATAAACAAAATTAATGTACCTACCTGTGAAAAATAATATTTTTCATTTAAAATCTGAATATATATATATATATTATTTTATATTAAAAATACTATAATATGGGATCAGGGATCTCCATCCCAGTAATATTGTACAGTAAACAAATTTGGTATACAAGCAAAAAATCTTCTCAAGAATCTTCCCACTACTCTGTCAATATTAATTTTTATTGTGTGCGTTATAACTTTTTAACTTTGTTCACAATTATATAAATGATGTAAAAACTTGAGTAAGTACTTAGCACATTCAGAACATTGTTTAAAACAAGTTGCAAGTTAGCTGCCTACATACTTAACTCTTTGTTTGACTGTACCTAATACCAGAAATCTGTAGCAGAGTATGCACTGCGTAAGTGTACATATGCGGTGAAGCCTGTTGAAGCAGCTCAAGCGAAACTTAAGGGATAGCAATCCAAATCTAATTTGACAACCCAACAATATCCATTGCTTCATGTGATTGAAAAATTCGTATGCTCGACAACAAAAACAACGCAATGGATATTGTTAAACTGTCAAATTGGTATGGTTTGTCATTTTGGTGTGTTACACAATTAGGCTACGGATTTAATTTCTATCTACACAAAAGCCAGAAAACTGCCAGACACAATATTTATTCCTCAGATAAGTTATTTGACGATTGAAAATATATCCCTGTACCTATATAAATACCTATGGAATAAAATAAATAAAGCAACAAATTCAATTATATGAAATGAGAACAAATTCATATTAGTAAAAATATCGATATCAGCTGCCCATATTGCTGAGTTACAACCCTATAAAAGGCGGCCATTTTATGCGCCAGTGTATTGTAGGTAGTCACGCTAATTCTGTAGGTATGCCCAGTCCATATACTCCTAAGTCAGTGGTAGACTCATAGATAATATGGTATAGGGCAGGGCAACTCCCCCCCTACCCCAGCCTACGAATTTGGAGTATGTGTATACAGTTGAATCCGTTTATAATGACATCGAAGGGAAATAACAAACACGTCATACTAAGCGGACGTCATAAAAAGCATTTTGTAGAAAATAAACAAAATAGAGATAAATCAAAATAAAAATTGCACGTAATAATGTAATGTATTTTTTCATTTTTTACATAAGAAATCAGTAATTCTTGTTTGCTTTTGTTTTCTCCTTATATTGTAATAACAGTCTCTAATACTATTGTGTAAGAAGACATCGCCATCGTTAAATTATCATTTTCAATATTGCTATAAACAAATTGTGATACTCGTAACAATTCTGCAGCCTTTAATGCCTCTTCTGCGGTAGGTAATGGTTCTTCCTCGACTTCCTCTTCCCCATCACTTTGTTCATCCCCTCCCCATCAGGTTCTTGTTTTTTAAAATCATTGAGATTGTCGAATGACCAACCCCAAATTCCCTTGTGAGAGATGAGTTGGATTCTCCATTTTCTAATCTGCATATTATTGCACCTTTTTCCTCAATCGTAAATGCTTTACGACAAGGTTGAGATGTCATTTTTTCACAAATCACTAACAAACTGCGTGACCTTCAACTATCAATTACCCACTGATGCTGGGGCTACACTAACGAGAAATGCCGTTAATTATCGCGTTGATGGGCGTTGAATGTAGGTGTGGCCACGCTTAACGCGATAATTTTACAACGGCATTAACAATGCCGTTTGCCGTTGGGCGATAACTCGATTGGCGGAACATCAAAGAGATTAACGCACGAATTAACGTGTTGAAGCGGCCACACTATGTTTGTCTCATTGTGCATGGTGAGCGCAACGGGGTCGCACGTATGGCTGTGATGGAGTGGAATAATGAAAAAGTTATTACGTTTCTTGAGATTCTGCAAACAGAGCCATGCTTAGGCAATGATAAAATATATTCATATAATAAACATTTACACTCATCAAATATAGAGTTTACGTTAATATTCCTTGAAATTCAAGGAATATTAACGTAAAGTGACCACACGTCCCGTTTTTAACGGAACTTTTAAACGAAAAAAAATTTTAATCTATGAAGTTCGTCAGACGCGAACGGTGCGAATGCGGGACCGACCAAAAAATAGCCGAATGGGATAATTTAAAAGTTTTCGCAGAAACTGGTTGGGTGGAAGTATTCAAACACTTTCGCACCAACAATCTTCAACATAAATTCTTTTGCATTTTAATCGAATATATTTTATGTCTACCTGGTACAAATGCTTCAGTAGAAAAAGTATTTTTCTATTATGAATAAATTGTGGATGTCTGAAAAAAATCACTTACAGGTTCCAGTTCTAAAGGCGATGTCGATAACAAAGGCCAATGTAAAAAAACTTGGCCAGAATTTTATTCTTATTTAAAATCATTACCAACTTTATTAAAGCAAATTTGTTCCACTGACAAATATAAATATAATTAAAAAATATGTTGCATTTAATAATTACTGTCTGAGTAACTTTGCTTTAATGAAGCTGGTGAACTGGTGATTAATTTTTATTTTTCACAATTTGTTATAATAAAAATAATTATAATTAATGTGATTATAATTATAGTGAACACTAATTGTATAAAGTTACAGTTTTAAAATAAATAACATAATATTTATTTATTGTTAACCTGCTAAATGGGGAGTATAAATAAACCCATGTCCCGTTTTGAGATAAAAAATAAATGGTCAGTTTACATTAATGCCAACTTTAACGCCGTTCAACGGCATTGAAATTGAAATGACGTTGACCGTCCAAGTGTGGCCACTCACTTTATCGCGTTAAAATTAAGGCAATAATTGTTGCGTTTATGGGCATTGACGTTTCTCGTTAGGTGTAGCCCCAGCGTGAGACTCAAAACAAAAAAAAGCCATGCACGCGCCGTACGTCCTCGGGTATCACGTGACTCTCCCGAACATAGCCGAAGGTGTTAGAAATCATGTCGGTCACTATAACAGGACACAATTTATTAAAAATGGGTCACAATAAGCGACATGTCACTATAAGCGAAGTCATAATTTTAATCATGATCACAGATTTAAATCCCCTGGATTTTTTTATTGGGGCGTTCTCAAAGAAAAAGTTTATTCAAAGCCCATTGACAGCGTAGCCGAGCTGCGTGAACGAATTTCTCAAGCTGCTGAGGACATCAACTCTCGAGGATATGCCCGACTAGATCTAATAACTAGATCTTTTTTAATAAGATGTAGGGCGTGTATGATGGTAAACAATTTGAACATTTATTGTAATAAAAAATGTTATTTCCCTATCTGACTTTTATTCCAATAAACCTAAACTAAACTAGGTCAAGATTTTTCATTATTTTATTAATTTTACTTACTTTTGTTGACTTTGGTAAAAGTGGCGTGACTATCTGTCTTGGTCGCTCATGGCAAACATGTCCACTATCCATCTCTCACATCAATAAAAAACATTTGAATAAAAAATATTTACTTGAACTGAGTAAAATGGGTTGGCAAAAATCGGATTACTCGAGGTTTTTATTTTTTTACTAGTTTTTTTTTTAGTATGAAACTAACAAGTATTGTACCATTTTACAATCCTGATTAAATGCGCGAACTTTTAATGGCACTTGCCAAGGCACTTTAGTACATTTTTTTTTAATGGAGGGCCTTTCAAAGTCGACAAATTTTGAAAATTTTAGATTCATAGTTTAACAAATAGTCTTAATTCTAGAAAACTTGGAGCAGTTGTGTCATTATTTTTGACTGTGGTTCTAGAAATGTTATTTTAGGGTTACGGTTCCAAAGTTTAAATGAACAAAAATAATAAAAATTAACCACAATAACCGAAAAATGGTTACAATTTGACCAAATTTCTAGGTTTTTCTTAAATGCCCATAATTTCCAAACTGCATGGGATAGATTTTTTTTCTGATTTTTCTCATGATGGTTACAATCAATTCTGTCACCCCGTTTCGGCTTGACGTTGAGTTCTGGGACAGTCTGTATAGTCCAATACTTTTGCCGATTGATTGAAGAAATAGTAATTTTGAAAAAGAAGTGCCTTTCAATCTGTTTCTCTGTTGATAAAGAGTTGAGCCATCCTTTGAAAATAATTTAAAATTAAAAAATTTATACAACCGACTTCAATATAAATTATTAAGGATAACTCAAAAACTATTGGTGAAACTTTGATCAAATTCATATGGGACCACATGAGAAGCACCAGCTTTCATATAAAAAAAGAATCATCGAAATCGGTTCACCCAGAAAAAAGTTATGAGTATACACATTAAAAAAGAAGAACCTACAGTCGAATTGAGTACCTCCTCCTTTTTGAAGTAGGTAGATAACCGCTTAGATGGCGTTTATATAGCAATTGTGGTCAAATATCTCAACGAAAGTTTTTTTATTTTTATTTTAGATAGGTAGAACCAATAACATTGTTCTAAATATGCATTGGATCTTGTTTAAGATCAACCATCAGATTTTTTAAAAAACAACCGACAAAGAAACAAACAACCAACAACGACACCACAATAACAAAGCGAAATTAGTGACAACTGCGACATTACAGTTGACACTTGACAATTAAATTTGATACACAATAATGATATATTTTTAGGTTATCCATGCGTTCAGGAATTCTGAATTATTCAAAATTTTAAATATTTTAGGGAAGATGCAAGATTTAGTTGATATTGATTTCGCGGGTTCGCAGTTTTCGCAAGTTCCCAATAATCGATTTCGGGCTTATTGACATCGATGTTTCGATGTTTGACATGTGGCATTATCGATGTTTTAATTTTTGACATCGAACATCCCTAATCTATGTCTATGGGGCAGGCCAGAGAGTATAATTGTGTTCTGTGGGGCAGGTAGACTTGTAAATATACGAGCTTGTGACCGAATAAATTATCATTGTTATACATTTTATTTTTAATAAGTTTTTGGAGTACCGCAACGTCTATGTAGATTCCATGAGTTGTTAAATTCCGTAGGTACAGGGTTCTGTTCTGTAAAATGGGAGCTTTATTTGGAAAAAGTAAAAAACATGTTAGCAAAGTGACAGAACAAGATAAAGCGGTATTACAATTAAAACAGCAGAGGGACAAATTAAAACAGTACCAAAAGAAATTAGAACTTAATTTAGAAAGAGATCGACAGTTAGCTAAGAAACTACTTGCAGAAGATAAACGAGATCGAGCTAAACTTTTACTGAGGAAAAAGAAATACCAGGAGCAACTACTTCAGAACACCGATGCTCAACTAGAAAAACTAGAACAGCTTACCCATGATCTCGAATTTACACAGATAGAAATACAGGTATGCGTTATTATTTTAACAGTAAATAATAATAGAAAATGAATATAAACTGGCCAATTTAACTTTATGTTTTGAAAACTACCAGATGAATTTGCAGGGCAAAATATGGCTTTGAAATATATAATACCCCTTTATGATATTAATATACTTCTTATAGGAGTCGACATGAGTTTTGATTGTCTATTATATGTATGGTGACTGCACCAATCAACAACTACTGAATGGGTAACCATTCAAGCATGCTACACATGATGTGTTAACATTTTACATTTGTAAATTTAGCTGCTCTGCTCTTTGTCTCATAATTACCAAACAGACCTAAAAATATTTACCATTTATGAAACTTAAAAAATGCTATACCCATATGATATTTGTATTAGGGCTTAGTCCCTGTGTGTTATATATATGTATGTATATGCATATGGAAACATGTACATACATGAGTGCGGTCTTTACCTGAGAACTTAGGAAGTCCTTACAAATCCTTGTGTTGCTGTATTTTGTATGGTGAGATTTTTGACTGAAACATCGGGAATTGAAATAAGTACAATAAAATCTGTAAAATTAGATGTACTCAAAGAAAACAGTTGTTTCTAAAGTTAATAGCGAGAAAAGAAACATGCCTCATATTATAGTTTCTTAAAGAGAATGTTTTATGTCTTTTATCCCATAGAGCTAGTTTATCCTTCAGTGTGATTAAACCATGCTATTAAAAGAAAAACTATTAAAGTTAATATTTTCAATACACAATCGTCATTGCATTGGTCTTTTGGAACATGTTATTATTGTTTGGAAAATTGTTGGATTTCAAATTTTATTAATAAACATATTTGCTGCTAGATCATGACCTTATTTTTGCTTTATTTCACTGTCTGTAAAAAATTAAATATTTATTTTTACACTTTCTAGGTCTTAGATGGGTTGAAAACTGGAAATGCAGCTTTAAAGAAAGTGCATGATATACTTAATATTGATGAAATAGAAAAAATTATGGATGAAACAAAAGAGGGTGTTGAAAAACAAAGGGAAATAGATGAAATGATTTCTGGATACTTGACAACAGAGGATGATGAGGCTATTGAAGCTGAGCTAGAGTCTATACTTGATGTCTCAGACAAATTGCCTGATGTGCCCACAGATAAACTTCCAGAAAGCAAGTTAGAGGAAATACCTGAGCGCCCACAAAGAGCTAAGGAGAAGCAGAGTAAAGTTGCCATTGAAGCTTAAAAATGTAAATAATATAAAGTGATACAAATATAAACTATAAATATATTGTACATACCTATATCAGTCAATATTTTATTTAAATTTGTAATTATATTTTGAAACAAGTAACTGGTTTTTAGTTTTTTTTTATGGATATTATAGAGGAGATTCCCAAAGTTATGCCACAAGCTTTTCACAGTAGCAACCTGACAATTTCTTGACAAAAACTCAATAACTTATATTTTTTTGGCCCGTCCCAGTATATGAACCCGGGACTTCATGATTAGCAGCCGCATTTACAACCACTTGATCAATGAGGCAGTAGTAGTAGGCATTTTATGTATTAAGTGTCTGCAAATGTGAACTATTAGTGGAAACGATGAAACAAGTGCTCTTGATGTTAAATCCTCAAGTTATTTTGTCCGCTTGGGCACCTTAACTTGAGATACTGTCGTCATTGACTCTCCGCTGCAACAAACTGTTGTTAATATCTAGCAAAAACATCACAATGAGCCGCATTAACATATTATGAATAGGTTTTTTTTAAATTAAATATTACTAAGGATTATTTCTTAATATCTATAAAATAATTATATAGAAAGCTTATAGTGTTAAGTCAACCTATTGTAACTATATTTATATGCTCAATAAAGTATAAATAAATAAATTACACTGGTAAAAGTATTGGTACTAGCCATACAGGACCATAATCAAAGAAAAAAAATCTATTTCTTAAGAGCTATAAGTATTTATTTAGTATAAACAGTAATGTACACTGAGAACTCCTGCAGTGCAAGCAAGAATATTCCTATAATACTCATTTTATTAGTTAAGTATGTATTTAAGAAAAAAATGTCAGGTAACAAAAATGCCTTCCTAAAAATATAGGTACTCATATTTTCAGGAATAATGAATTTGGAATCTTCAGCAGCATCAGCATCTTCTTGATAACTACTTTAAATAAAATAAAAATTGCTGTTACCAACCCGCTTGTCAAACGAGGCCTATGTCCAGCAGTTGACTTTTAGGCTGTAATAGTAATGATAAATAAAAAAGGGTGACAAACGAGCACAGATAGTGAGTAGATGCTGTGGTCCATAGATGTGTGTGAGTACTTACTGGCTATTATCGACTTTTCATTCTTTACTGTTCCTAAGGATACCGAAAGGTAAGATATAATTATTTATAGGTAGATCTAGATAATTAGGTACCTAGTTACTGACTCCATTACGCGTATAATGCCAATGGCCTTAAATAAAGGTTCAGTGTAAGTAGACCTCCTATTACTAGTGACTGCCTACTAATGCAAGATCAGCATATACTGTTTAATACTTCTCATTGCCACTCTTTTATTAATAATGAAGTCGCGTGTCGCATGTTTGTAACATGGACGCTTAGATTATTTATTCTCTAGATAGAGTAACGGCGGCTCAAAAGCGTCGAAAAAAATATCAGCTAACTGTTAGCCTCTAAAGCGCTCCCCTCTCCTCACTGTCAATTGTAACGTCAAGAGATACGCACGCACGGCTCATTTTTTGTGTTAGATTATTTTGGTGAAAATGACAAGTTGCGCGATCAAAATCGGCAGAAATTATAAAGGACGTTTACAAACAACTAACAAAATCTCCTACCATCGCTAAGTAACTCAAAACTAATAGTAATTTACGAAAACAAAACTAATAAATTGATAATTATATTAACAAAATCAACGTGTCATTTTTTGGTGTTGGCAGTCTTGGATTGCGAATTTCCCCGTATAGTTGTTTTAAAAGCTGATGTATGTTCATTATTCTATTAGCGCACGGGATGAAGGCGGATTGATTTATGCTTCAAGGGATGTATATTCTATATGTAAGACTTCGGAGACAGTAATCACAAAGTTTCTTAGACAAAATTTTATAATGACTAGGCCAACTTACACAAAAATTTTATCTTGTATATTAAAACAATTTTTGGTCATAAAAATACTTATTTTATAGTTGAAACTGAACACGCGTGTGGTTCTCTTCACCAAGTGAACCTAATAAGACTGGTCGCCGAAAAATATTTGACCATACGCTGTTATCATATAGCTAAATTAGATAATGTAAAAAGTGATGCAACCTCAAAATGCAAATTATTTAAAAAACAAATTCAAAGAGAGGGCCATTAAATTAGTAGTTACAAACATTTAATGGTAAATAATGATATTTACTTATTTATTTTATTCACATAGGCTCATATATAAGCTCTTATGAATGGTCAAGCGAAAGAACAAATATAAGAGAAGCTCAATAAAAAAAAATACAAATTAACTAATTTTAACAGATGGCAGTTTCTATCAAACATATATATAATTTATAGACATAAGAAAAACAATAATAATTGAATATAATACAAGCTAACACTAATTTGTTTAAGTTATACTGTTGAGATTATTCTGTATGGAATTTGATTGACTTTCAAATGACCATGGGTTTATGTCATTAATGTAATTGTCAATTGTATAATATGCTTTTCTAATCAAAGTGTTTGTTACATACTTTTTAAATTTATGTAAAGGCAAGTTAAGCATTGAATCAGGTATTTAGGTATTATATATATATATATATATATATATATATAGAGAGAGAGAGATAAGTTCAAAATAGAAGAGACTACTGTGTTCCTGGGGGTGACCTTAGATGCAAAGCTTCAATGGGGCACCCATATATCAACTCTTGCTGGCACAACAATGCAGGACGGAATAATTCTTCTTAAAATGATCTATTAAACTGTAGAAACGCTATGGGATAAAATATTACGGTAAAGGGTACCTGCGGGACAAATTATTTAACTATGACGCAGGCGAAGCCGCCGGCCAACCTCTAGTATTTTTATAAGTCGACACCATACATTAAATAATAAAACATATTTTGTAAATGCGTAATTGATTTTTATTTGATTATATTTTTCTTTACAAAAATAAATTGATTCTAACTCAACAGACAACTAAACGAGAGATCGAGATTCCGTATGACCGCCTGCCTGTGCGTTCGGAATCCCGAACGGAAAAAAGCCGTTGCGAACGCAAGTCTTCCATAGATTTTGTACGAGTCGCAACACACATACGACGACCGAAGCGAGTAGGTGTGTTTATGTATGTTTTTACATTTAATCTTATAGGTGTATAGCTTTTCGTAACCTTTCATCTTATTTTATTTCATAATTCGTCGAAAGAGTTTACAGACATCCATATTTAAAACATATCTCTCGATAGATAGATCTTTTTACATAATATTGACTATATTGCAAGCTTAGGGTGATAAGGGGATGCACCCAGTAACAATGATACAGCAACAATGGAATCGCAATCAGAAAATCGTCGCCATACGTATGTGTGTGATGTGTTCACGGAATTCCGTTTCGATATTCCGATTCGGAATTCCGTATGTATGTGGCCGGCCTGAGTCAGCTCTCTTGTACGTACAAGGGGTCACGCATACATATATACTATAATAAGTCTAGGGCCCGCCATTACGCAACAAATGTCGTCCGCGAGAAGTAGTTATTGTAAGTAAAAAACAAAAATAAATATTCCGTCTTGCGTCGTTAAATCTTGCAAAAATCATAGTAGTTTTATGAAAAATCATAAAGGAATCACTTTTATGGAAAAGTCAGTAATTATAATCACTTATTTGAGAATTTTTTGTCATAAATTAAATTGCTATTTTTGGAACACAAAACATGCGTCATGTGATCAGTGTTCTTAATTACATTTGGGGGAAAATAACCCGAAATTTGGGAAATTGCTATTTTTACCCACGTCGGAACAGATACGGTATACAGGGTATTTTTGAAACGCTTCCGAAAACGAAGACAGACGACAGTACTAACGATACCTTTGATGATGGGTGAAATATAAAATCGATCCTGATGAAAAAAAAATCATCATTTCACAACGTTTTATTATTATATTCGGCTCCATCATGTTAGTACAGCTAATGGAACGATAATTTCATTAAAAAAAATCCATGAAAATACTGAAACATAAAACCAGCAGTGGAATTACTGAATTACAATCAGCTGACTAGGGGTCAATGTACGCGCGAACGCCGAATTCGCGCGGCCCGCAACTAGCGATGGTACCACAATACCTAATAATTTACAACACTTGTCTAAATACCTAACTTATCTACTTAACCTACTATTTTGTCACTGTGCTTGTCTCCACGTAGCCACTTTAATTCGAATTCACAGGATAAATAAACCAAATACCTGGTTCCAATCTCCACTAATGAAAAAAATACTTAAATAAAATGTTAACAAGGTTAGAGTCATGCTTTTTTATCCATTGTGTAGGTAAGTTTATTATTCTGATGAATTCAGTTATGTACCTATTCAGATCAGTTCAGTACTAAGTTATTTAAAAAAATTAAGTTAATAAACCAAATAACTGGTTCGATTCCCCGCAAATGAAAAAAAAATACTTAAATAAAATGTTAACAAGGTTAGAGTCATGCTTTTTTATCCATTGTGTAGGTATGCTTATTATTCTGATGTATTCAGTTATTCAGATCAGTTCAGTACTAAGTTAATTAAAAAAAATTAGGTTAAATAAACCAAATAACTGGTTCGATTCCACGCTAATGAAAAAATACTTAAATAAAATGTTAACAAGGTTAGAGTCATGCTTTTCTATCCATTGTGTAGGTATGTTTATTATTCTGATGTATTCAGTTATGTACCTATTCAGATCAGTTCAGACTAAGTTATTTAAAAAAAATTAGGTATTAAACAGCTTACCGATCCTCCGTGGCCTTATGAGATTCTCCAAGGCACATTAACATGTTGCCGTATTCACGAGCACTATAAACGTACCTACGCGTTAGGCATTATTAAAACAAAACAAAAAACACAAAACGTAACAACAAGAATAATATCATTAAGTAATAAATAACAAGTAACAATGACAATGATTTAATAAACAAAACAATTGAACCGTCGCTCGTGATAGTCAACAGGGAACTGTCTCAAAAACTAAAATTATTAATCAATCTCGCCCAAACAAATGCGCACGAGGGAACGTCCTTGAAGCACTGAGGAGTGAGGACGCCACAGGCCGTTAAACCGTAATGACATCGCAAACGTTTATTTTATTTATAAGTTTAGTTATCCCTACGACTAGTCTTCATATGGAATTTAGAAGTTATGGTTGTCATTTTTAATACAATTACACAATCAATTGTACCCTGACGCAACAAGCAGTTCTTTACTACAAAAATTATTGAAATTAATAAACGTACCTAATTGGGTACTCAGTACTCACACAATTATAAACACTATTTCATCGTTATCTTTGATTTTGTATAAGAAAATAGAAAAATGAGATGGTACTGAATAATTTAATAGTTAAAATTAATTGCAATTATGATTGACAGTTAATTAATCTATCAGAATTAATGTAAAAAATAATTATTTTATTTTATTTTAATTGACTTTCCGTATTTAATCCGACCAATACCTTGAATTTAAAAAGAGGTACGTCAAAATTATTAAAAATTACTTGCAAGTTTTATAGTGATTGCCGCCTCCAATTCTTATGTCGCCGGCAAACTAAATTTCGGTGCAACATGGCAGCGTTGCCAACACCAATTTGTTAAATTCCCCGAAAATTTATGTCAAATTCCCTAATTTAAGGACAAAACTTCAACAGATTCCCCATAAATTCCCCTCAATTTTATTTTAAGAAATGAATCAATTTTCAACTAATTTTATAAGATTTACTTTCTAACTAACATTTTTTTCTTTAAAATTAAAAAATAAAGAAATGAAAGGCATTAAATTATACACAAAAGTTGCCGAAATAAATGCGAAAATTAAATGTGGTGCAATGAAGATAATTAAAAAAAGGGAGTTATTCGATATTCATAAGTAACGTAACAAAATATATTTAGATTTCTTGAAAAAAGGTTCTGACTTGGCCCTGGCTATTGAATCCCCGCATTTTCCCCGCATAATACCAATCCCCAACCAACTTTAAATTCCCCGCAATTTGGGGAATTCCACACATGTTGGCAACGCTGACATTGTATTGACAGTGTAAATTCCACAGCACGAGGCGACACGAAGCAGCGCGTGTGTGAAAGGGAAGGGTAGAGTGAGTAGAATACCTAATGCATTTTTTCGTACCGATCTAGATAAGAGTTCGGCGCCCGCGAGGATATTGACCCTATTGTTAGCTGATTTTCTTTTTTAAGTTTCACTGCTGGTTTTATGTTTAAGTATTTTCATGATTTTTTTTTTATGAAATGTCGTTTCATTTAACTGTACTAACATGATGGAGCGTGTATAAAGTTAATAAAACGTTGTGAAAAGATGATTTTTTTTCCTCAGGATCGAATTTCTTTGTGACCCATCATCATAGGTATCCTTAGTACTATCATCTGTCTTCGTTTTCGGGAGCGTTTCACAAACACCCGGTATATATGTGTTTGCCCTAAGAGGTTGTTTTTATGCACTTTTTTGTTACCATTTTACTAAAAACATTTTGGAGCGATTATAATGCGGTTTTTTGTATTACATATCAGAATATGGCTTCTGAGGTTTATGATAAAAAAATTGTACAAACAAAATTATTGTAAAGTGAAATATGTTTAAAAAAACGTCCCGCTGGGTTTCTTGGTTCTTCCCAGGACAAAAAGGTATTTTCCGAACCAGTGGTAAATAAAAAAAATGACTTTTAATAAGTATTATGTAGCAATCTATATTTAATAAAAATTATTCTATTCTATTCTATATATATTTTTGGCCGTAGTCCATTCAGGAAAACACCCGCTCTACAGGATGGCCATTGGTATTGGCCAACACATTAAAAAAAGAAGCCGTTGGTAGGCAAATCGCCTCGGAGTGTGAGAAGCCGCAGCTCCAGATTTATTTTCATTTTTTTTTTCTTCTCCCTAAAAAACTTTCCCGTCAAATTTTTTATTTTTCTTTGTACTTCTAATTCGCTTAGCCCCATAGCGTCACTCATATTTTTCCATGCATCTTTTTTTTATCTTTATAATTTTGATTACACACATCCATAATAAATTTTGTGAACGATATAAATTAATTAAAGTGTCGATTAACTCGTTCGTCCACGTGACAGACATGTTGCCGACTAATGTTTCCAACAAGCGTCTCCACTGAGGGAACAAATGTTTGCAACAAGCGTATTCCTTTGATGTTGCCGCTGAAAATGGAAACACGGTTCCCGACATTGTTTACAAGTTTTGTTGCCAACACTAGGTAATTACAGAAATATTTGTTACCAACACGTGTTGGTAACACAAAAGTTGGTAACAAAACTTTGGTGGAGACGCAGCTTAACAGCTCGCAATCAATTTCAGAAGCTAAGGCTTTGGCGTCTTCAAGAACTTGAGTAAAATACCGAAGTGAGTTTTCAAAGAAATCTTTTGTATTTCTAAGTAATTTAATGACGGAAACTAAGTCAAAATCTTTACTTTGCATTAATTTACTAACAGGGTTTATGCGATTATAATAGAACATAAAAATTTAAACTGTTTAATTTGGTTCAACAAACCCGAAGCTTTGCCTCGTGTGGAGGTATCCATATCTGTGTTTTGGTAAACACTAAATAATGCATCGTAAACTTGTCCTATTTGATGTCTTAGTGGTTTTATTGCTTCGATTTGACTTTCCCGTCTCGTGTCACTAAGTGGTTTTAGAGTAATACCTTTTACATTCTTCAAAAGAATTGACCACCTTAATGTTGAAGTGGGGAAAAAAAACATATATTTTTTTGCACAGTATTAAAAAATATTGTAGCTTCCAGTGAGGACTTTGCCATGTCGTTTACCACTAAGTTTAAAGAATGACTACTGCAAGGAACGTAAAATGCCCTAAAGACAATCCAAGTGCTGATAATTGTTCCACGATAATTTCTGTTAGTGCCAGACCTGTAGATTTCTCTGTTGGTATAAATCCTAAAAAACTTTCATTTATTACAATCTCTGACGTTCTTGAATGGTCTTGGGATTGAATAATAGAAATATTCCTAATTATCATGGTCATCTGCTCAGTTTTGCTAGCGTCTGGAGTACAATCTAAAATAATAGAATAATATTTCGATGTAATGATAGCTTCCATAAAATGTTTTTTTATGCCGTCTGAAATTGTATTAATGAACTCATTTTGAATTGTTTTACTTAAGTAGGTTGCTTGTTTCTCCTCTTTTTTCAAAACTCTGCGTACATGTTCCTGCATAACGGGATCAAATTCGACTAACAACTCTACTAGTTTTAAAAAAATTACCATTGTTATGTTGATACAGATTATCAGAAGTACCTTGAAAAGCCAAGCCATTTTTAGCCAACATTTTGATGATTGTGGCAATTCGTAGCAATACTCTATTCCAGTGTTCTATTTATGATTTAATTATTCTCTGTGACTCGGCATCTATCGTACGACACGATTTGAGCCTACGTGAAAGTTCTACTCAAGATTTTACAGCTTCTACATGGTTTCGTGATGTCTCATGAGATTTAAGCATATCACCTACATGCTTCCAATTTTTGTAGCCATCTTCAGATAGACCGGAAGTTGTAGTTATATTGAAGATTTTACAGCAAAAGAAATACAACGAATTTATTGTCACAGAATATACAAGCCAATCTCTCAAAATTTCTTCACCGTTATTAAGCTTTCTCTTATTAGTATCTCGAAGTAAACCTCCGACCATTGATATCTTGTGGAAATTCAAATTAATAGAGAGGGTCTGGAGAACCTTGGTCTTGATCTTGGAGAACCAGTGGTCTTAACAGATGCAGAAAGAATTACCAAATATATTCTTTCTGCATCTGTTAATCTATTGGGCCACGTGGCTGGGTCGACATCTAAAATAGATGTTAATTCTGTAGAAACACTTGGAGTTGCAATAACACCTTCACCTACAATAGCAGCTTCACCTGCAATAGCGCTTGACCAAGAAGTAGAAGCACCAAGTTCACAGATTATATTGGAATGAAATTTCGAGTTTAAAGCACTAAAGTATGTATTTTATGTAACATTATAATGTATTTTGTGTATTTCTTCAAGCAATACACATGTTTTATATAATATGTACTTCGTGTATTTCCTCAAGCAATACACGTGTTTTATTATTTCAAGTTTATAGCACTAAAGTATGTATTTTATGTAATATTACAATGTATTTGGTGTATTTCCTCAAGCAATACACATGTTTATGTAATATTATTTCTTCAAGCAATACACATATTTTATTTAATATGTACTTCGTGCATTTCCTTAAGCAATACACGTGTTTTATTCTTTCGAGTTTAAAGCACTAAAGTATGTATTTTATATAATATTATAATGTATTTTGTGTATTTCTTCTAGCAATACACATGTTTTATATAATATGTACTTCGTGTATTTCCTCAAGCAATACACGTGTTTTATTATTTCGAGTTTAAAGCACTAAGGTATGTATTTTATGTATTATTACAATGTATTTGGTGTATTTCCTCAAGCAATACACATGTTTATGTAATATTATGATGTATTTTGTGTATTTCTTCAAGCAATACACATATTTTATTAAATATGTACTTCGTGCATTTCCTTAAGCAATACACGTGTTTTATTCTTTCGAGTTTAAATCACTAAAGTATGTATTTTATATATTATAATGTATTTTGTGTATTTCTTCAGCAATACACGTGTTTTATTATTTCGAGTTTAAAGCACTAAAGTATGTATTTTATGTAATATTATGATGTATTTTGTGTATTTCTTCAAGCAATACACATATTTTATTAAATATGTACTTCGTGCATTTCCTTAAGCAATACACGTGTTTTATTCTTTCGAGTTTAAATCACTAAAGTATGTATTTTATATATTATAATGTATTTTGTGTATTTCTTCTAGCAATACACGTGTTTTATTATTTCGAGTTTAAAGCACTAAAGTATGTATTTTATGTAATATTATAATGTATTTTGTGTATTTCTTCAAGCAATATACATGTTTTATATAATAATGTATTTTATGTAATATTATAATGTATTTTGTGTATTTCTTCAAGCAATACACATGTTTTATATAATATTATGTACTTCGTGTATTTCCTCAAGCAATACACGTGTTTTATTATTTCGAGTTTATAGCACTAAAGTATGTATTTTATGTAATATTACAATGTATTTGGTGTATTTCCTCAAGCAATACACATGTTTATGTAATATTATGACGTATTTTGTGTATTTCCTCAAGCAATACAAATGTTTATGTAATATTATGATGTATTTTCTGTATTTCTTCAAGCAATACACATGTTTTATTTAATATGTACTTCGTGTATTTCCTTAAGCAATACACGTGTTTTATTCTTTCGAGTTTAAAGCACTAAAGTATGTATTTTATATATCGGCGCAGCAACATACCATAAGCGACGTATCGGCGCATTACTTAAACAATTATTATTGTGTTAAAATTAATAAGCGTTATTTCAACTGCCGAAATAACGTTATAACTTGATTGTTTATAACATTTGTTTTTATTTTAAAATAAGTTGATTATTGTTACTTATAAATAATTTAAAATGCTTTCATTCAATACATTATTATAATTAAATGCGGTTTACCATTATAACAATTTAGAAGGCAATTATTCTCAAAGCGCAGGAAGTAGGGATAGCTTGCGCACACTTGCATTCGGTTTAAAAGGCGTGCGGCGGCTTGGGCAGGGGTCATTCTTGTTCGAGCGGTCGTACTGTTCAGACCTAATTGAATTTGTGAATTATAAATTGTGAATAATTGTTAATTGTGAATAATTGTTAATCGTGAATAATTATTGATCGTGAATAATTGTGGATTAGTAAAACCAGTAAAGATCAAATAAGTGTAGTGAGTTTTATTATTAAAAACAATAATGAGCGAACATAGAAATCATAATAATGACGTCATCGAGGATGACGTCGTAGTTTTTAAAAACACTTCTGGTGAACATATTCCGTCATCAGAAGTGGGATGTGAACAACGCTCTTCCACTTCTGTTAAACCATCTGATATCGAACAACCATCGATGTCACTCAAGACTGAAACAATGCAACAGCATCGGAGTGATAACAGTTCAATGATTAATCTACCATCACAGTTCTTTATGCAGATGATGCATATGGTGCAAAATATGTCTGATCGACTGACTACTCCGTCGGAAACAAAGGTGAGAATCAATGATATTTATCTACCTTCATTTGATCCTGATACTAACGTTGGAGTACGTGAGTGGTGTCAACATATTAGTGAAGCAATTCAGACGTACAACCTCAATAATTTTGATATACGCATGAAAGTTGGCAGTTTGTTGAAAGGACGCGCTAAAATGTGGGTCGATGATTGGATGATAACTACATCTACTTGGGAAGAACTACGCAACAATTTTATAACTACATTTGAACCAGAAAACCGATATTCTCGGGACATATTAAGATTCGGGGTACATGTTTTTTATTCTTCAAATGATATAGCGGAATTCTTATCGCGAGCCTGGGTGCTATGGAGACGAATTACCAAAGACAAATTAGCTAATAAAGATGCAGTTGAGGACGTAATTGGTTGCATTAGTGACGAACATTTACGAATTGAACTATTAAACGCGCGCGCAGCAACAGTACCAGAACTTATATCTGTTGCATCCTCAATACGATTAAAACGCGTTCATCCATTAAATAGTAGTATGACGATGCCAAACAAACGTCCACGCCTATCAAACAAGAGTCATGCTCACGCTCTGTCATTCTGTCACATCTGTAAAAGGAAAAATCATTCTGACGATGAATGTCGTTTCAAACCAACAGCTTTGAATCAAGAACAATATAGTAAAAGAGGTGAAAGTAATAGTAAACCTACCTGCACATTTTGTCAAAAATTAGGACATACTTACGACCAGTACTTTAAGCGTGATCGTTCTTTGACATCAAATATAAATCACATCGAAGGTGCAAAACTCGCCCCTTTAACCATCAGGATAGGAATAAAATCTTTACGGGCAGTGTTTGACAATGGTGCAGAATGTTCAGTTTTACGGGAATCTGTAGCCGCAGCTCTGCCTAGACAAAGAGTTCAAACAGCTAACTACTTGAGAGGTATTGGACAATTTCTCGTATTATCACTCACGAGTTTACTGACCATATGTTTTATAGATGATATCAGCGTAGAAATTCAGTTTTATGTTCTGGCTGACTGTGAAATGACGACGGACATTTTAGTGGCCATGAATTTGATTCAAGACACAAACTTGAGTATTATAGTAACGTCTAGCGAAACAAAATAAGTGCACCAAGGGCTTGTCAATCATATCACCACAAATAATCCTATATTTGAAAAACTAGACTGTGATCTTTCCGACCCTGAAGAGTTCAAACAATTTCGCATACTTCTTAATAAATATGAACACTTATTTATTCGAGGATACCCTAAAACCCGAGTTAACACAGGTATGTTGGAAATCAGATTAAAGAATCCGGACAAATATGTAGAACAAAGACCATACCGCCTCAGTCCAGTGGAGAGAGAAAAGGTTCGTACCGTTATCAACGAATTACTGAAGCACAACATTATACGTGAGAGCAAATCGCCATACTCCAGCCCAATTATCTTAGTAAAAAAGAAGAATGGAGATGACCGACTTTGTGTAGACTTCCGCGAGTTAAATGCTAATACCTTGCGGGACCATTACCCACTTCCACTCGTCTCTGACCAAATCGATCAACTGGCCAATGGACTCTACTTCACCACATTAGATATGGCAGCAGGTTTCCATCAAATACCTATTTCGGAGAGTTCCATAGAGAAGACTGCATTCGTTACGCCTGATGGGTTATACGAATACCTTACTATGCCATTTGGTTTATCCAATGCATGTGCAGTGTACCAAAGTCGTATTAATAGAGCATTGTTTTCGTTACTGGGCAGTGCTGCTCAAGTTTACGTCGACGATGTCTTGAGCAAAAGTGCTGATTTTACTGAAGGACTAGTAAACATTGAACGCATTCTCATAGCATTACATAAGGCTGGGTTTTCTATCAATGCGGATAAGTGCAGCTTCTTCAAACGCTCAATAGAATATTTGGGTAACGTTGTTTCAAATGGTCAAATCCGTCCGAGTCCAAAGAAAGTTGAAGCTCTAGTTAAGGCACCAGTACCGAATACTGCTAAAAAAGTAAGACAGTTCAGTGGTTTAGCTGGATATTTTCGGAAATTTATCCCCGACTTTTCCCGTATAATGATACCCTTGTATGAGTTGACTAAACAAGGTGCTAAATGGGAGTGGAATGATCGACACGAAGAAGCACGTAATAAGATAATTCAATGTTTGACATCATCACCTGTGTTAACAATATTTCAAGAAGAAGCACCAATAGAATTATACACGGATGCAAGTAGCTTGGGATTCGGTGCCGTTCTAGTACATATAATCAACAAACGTCAACATGCAGTCGCCTTCATGAGCATGAGAACTACTGATACTGAAAGCAGATATCACTCGTACGAGCTAGAGACCTTGGCGGTAGTGCGTGCAATAAAACATTTTCGACAGTATCTGTATGGACGGAAATTCAAAATTATAACCGATTGCAATGCCTTAAAGGCATCTAAACATAAAAAAGATCTCCTCCCGAGAATTCATCGGTGGTGGGCGTTTTTACAAAACTATGATTTTGAAGTAGAATACCGCAAAGGAAATCGTCTGCAACACGCCGACTTCTTTAGTAGAAATCCAAGTAGTTGTGAGGTTAACATAATGACAAGAGACCTGGATTGGTTGAAGGTGGAACAACGCCGAGATGAGACGTTGCGTCCTCTGATGGACAGCTTCAACAACGGAAATCCAGTAGATGGCTACCTTCTAGAAAACGAAGTTTTAAAACGAATCGTAAAAGACCCAATTTTTGGGCAGGAAATCTGTGTTGTAGTTCCTAAATCTTTCCAGTGGAGTATAATAAATTCATTTCATACAGCGCTTAAACACCCTGGATGGGAAAAGACTCTACATAAGATCAAAGAATCTTACTGGTTTGATAAAATGAGTACCCTGGTGCGCAGGTTTGTGGACAACTGTATTGTGTGTAGAACATCGAAAGGAACGTCGGGCGCTGTACAAGCTCAACTACATCCAATCCAAAAGCCAACTACAGCCTTTCAAGTGATACATATGGATATCACTGGCAAGCTCGGTACTACAGATGACCAGCAATATGTTGTAGTAACTATCGATGCTTTCTCAAAGTATGTGCTATTTTATTATGCTACCAATAAAAGTCCGCACAGCACATTAGCTGCACTAAAACGTACTATACACTTATTTGGAACACCACTTCAAATTATTGTGGATGGAGGCAGAGAATTCTTGGGGGAATTCAAGACTTATTGCCAACAGCTAGGAATAAACATCCATGATATATCACCAGGAATCAGCCGAGCTAACGGTCAAGTTGAGCGAATAATAGCAACGCTTAAGAATGCATTAATAATGATTAAAAATTATGAAACAGAACAATGGCATACTGCATTAGAAGAACTTCAGTTGGCCATGAATTGTACTGCTCATCGAGTAACAGGTGTCGCTCCGCTTACTCTACTCACAAGACGAAAACACTGTGTTCCACCGGAATTACTTGGATTAGTAAATATTGATAATCAAACTATCGATATTGACTCCCTTTCCAGACACGTGCAGAATAGAATGTCTCAAGCATCGGAACAAGATAGACAACGATTTAATCAACGTAAAGCTAAGATCTGTCATTTTCAGAAAGGAGAATACGTACTTATCAAAAATAATCCACGTAACCAAACCTCATTAGATCTTAAATTTAGTGAACCCTATGAGATATGCAGAGTACTTGAAAACGATCGTTATTTGGTAAAAAAGGTAATTGGCAGAGGACGGCCTCGAAAAGTTGCTCATGATCAACTACGTCGGGCCCCACAACCGGGGAACCAGAGGGCCGTATCGGCGCAAAGAGAGCCATATTCTTGTGATATTAGTGCAGCAAGTGAGCCCGGGCCATCCACTTCTTAAGAATCATAACAACAGAACTTAACTCAAGAACAAGACTTCTAATGATTGCAAAATAATTTTCTGTTTTTTCTTTTAGAGCCACTGTGTATAACACAGCATCGACCTACTCCTAATTCCTTTAGAGCCCCTGTGTACCACGGTGAACGGGACCACCCAGAGCACAGCATCACTCCATTTCCATTCTACGAGACGTCGAGAATAATGTGTGTAGACGTGATGTATGGTCGAAACACAAATAATAAACAAACAGCAGTAAAGCTGTAAGAATAAAATAATAATAATAATAATAATTGGTAGGTGCTGGGCACGCACCACCAATCAGAATGGCCGTATCGGCGCAGCAACATACCATAAGCGACGTATCGGCGCATTACTTAAACAATTATTATTGTGTTAAAATTAATAAGCGTTATTTCAACTGCCGAAATAACGTTATAACTTGATTGTTTATAACATTTGTTTTTATTTTAAAATAAGTTGATTATTGTTACTTATAAATAATTTAAAATGCTTTCATTCAATACATTATTATAATTAAATGCGGTTTACCATTATAACAATTTAGAAGGCAATTATTCTCAAAGCGCAGGAAGTAGGGATAGCTTGCGCACACTTGCATTCGGTTTAAAAGGCGTGCGGCGGCTTGGGCAGGGGTCATTGGGGGTCATTCTTGTTCGAGCGGTCGTACTGTTCAGACCTAATTGAATTTGTGAATTATAAATTGTGAATAATTGTTAATTGTGAATAATTGTTAATCGTGAATAATTATTGATCGTGAATAATTGTGGATTAGTAAAACCAGTAAAGATCAAATAAGTGTAGTGAGTTTTATTATTAAAAACAATAATGAGCGAACATAGAAATCATAATAATGACGTCATCGAGGATGACGTCGTAGTTTTTAAAAACACTTCTGGTGAACATATTCCGTCATATATAATATTATAATGTATTTTGTGTATTTCTTCAAGCAATACACGTGTTTTATTATTTCGAGTTTAAAGCACTAAAGTATGTATTTTACACAGAAATCGTAATAATAAGACACTAGAAATGAATTAGCGCCCGATTACTTCCAAAACCGATGTCGCCACATCTTAACACATACGCATTAAGCAAACAAATAGATATAAGACTCGCACACACTTGCAATACACCGATGAAGTGTATAGGGCACTATCTATTATGAACCTTAATTTTTAGTGATTACACTGCATTTTACTCCAATACATAATGTTACACCACTGCGTGCACTTTCGATGTGTGAGGGTCCCTGTAAACAATGCTAGGGATTGACAAAAATTTTTGAAGGTGTCGATATTGTTTTTATATATTAAAATGGATTACAAGTAGCAAAGAAAACCATAGATATATACCAATTTTTTAATAATTAACAGTAATGATACTTACTATTTAAAATCGAGCTATCTATTAACAGTCAGAATACTTAATTAATCGAGGTTATAGCGTAGGTACACTTATGAAATAATTAAGTTACATTGATATTAATATAGAAATAAGTTTAATAAACAGAGTGGTGAGTCTTATTTTTTCTTTATGATATTTACATAGTCGTCAACTGTGTAATACCCTTATTCTTTACACTATGTTTGAAAATATAATTAATTATATTGGGTACTAAACAAGTATCTGTAGCAGTACCTTGCAATTAATACTGTCAGCAACTCTACGAAACGATTTTATTGACCCGTAAAATGGAGAAATTTATTTAAAAACTGCCTTTTTTTTACTTTTTGTATCGCATTTTTTGCAAAATAATTTAAACGGATATCCATATACTTCTCCAAAACGCATTTAATCAACTGAACTACGTGATTATCAAGAGGAGATTGATCATACTGATGATACTGAATATCCGCAAATATATTTTTGGCAACAAAATGACTCATGGCTCTCGCAAGAAAGTGATCCTTTAATGTTTGCATTTTTACCATCTTGCCGTCCAAAAATAGTCTTTTTAAAATAGTTTCTGCTTTCAAACATATAGTAATAACATCTGCACTTGGAATTATTAGTCCACATTGTCTTTTAATTTAATAAAATCGACATGGTCATCATTATTATCAGATCCCAATAAAGCAGAGACACATGTATCACATTTTATTTTTTTTAATAAATAATGTGCAACGGACCCAGCTGTTTTCTGGGTGTATCAATATTAATCGATGGCTGATTTTCCGTGTGCTAGAACGATAGATTTAAAATAAATAAATTGTTGCTATGAAGCGAAATAAGGACAATCAAATAAATCAAGGCTTACATTTGAGGATGGTAATGGGAATACACGTTTGCGTGAAGGAGTAGATGGTAGCGTAGACGTTACCGGCAGAGCGGATGTTGATGGAATGTCTTCTGTGGACTGCAAAATTTGATATCATAATAAAAAACATAGTAGAGTCACACCCCGGACACTCAATAAAATGTATATGCTATATTTTAAAAATTACATCTGTTACGTTGTGTCGCTGCCGCTTTCAAACATTATTACATTGTTTTTATGTTTTGACTACCGATAGTATTGAAACTTACATTTTCAGAGCATAACTTCCATATATTCAATGTGGGTATGCTTGATTTCATTAAATTGCGTCTTTTAGCAGTGACATTAAAATCATTTTCTTGAAAATGGATTGAACAAATTCGACTATTTTCTGTAGGGAACCAGTCCTGTCTACCAGTAAGATTTATCAATTTTTCTTTAAATCAGGATCTTTCGGGAATCTAGAAATAATTGATAATTATGTTCTAGTAAATATAATTATTTATACTTCCTAAAAAAACAACATTTTCTGTACATTTATCAGCATGCTAAACATTTATAGATGCAAACTTAAACAAATAATTAAATTAATGAAATTACTGTATAATTATTATTAAGAATATTTTACGTTCAAATGTCGTTTCGTTTTTACGTTCGAGAATCTAAAAATATCCCTTTATACAAACATCGATATAACCCGTGCTTTCATTCAAATGAATGACACGGTTACACCACTAACGTGCGACCGATGCCTGCAGCCGTATTATAAGCATACGCAATTAACAATGATATCTAATGTTTCACATTACATTGCTTGGCGATTTTGTCAACGTCGCGTACGTTGCGTATTACGATAGAACAAAAGCAGCAATGGTAATGTACAATACGAAAAGTAATAAATGAAAGTTTACAAATGTAAATATCATAGTAAAGTATTCATCTAGATGTAAATTAATTATAACAATGATAATTAGTAAATTATCAACTTACCGATGAAATGTTATGCCTTTATTAGTTGAATTACACGTCCCTGATGAGTTTTTACAACCGTTTATGCTGCAGTTCACCATTATAATAACATAAATTCACGTCCGACGTTCCGCGCAACTAAATCACAAAATGTGTAAATGATGTCCGTCAACACATCATAGCGGCGACAAGGTCACGCGTCGATGCGACTTCTAGTGTCTTATTATTACGATTTCTGTGGTATTTTATGTAATATTATAATGTATTTTGTGTATTTCTTCAAGCAATACACATGTTTTATATAATATGTACTTCGTGTATTTCCTCAAGCAATACACGTGTTTTATTATTTCGAGTTTATAGCACTGAAGTATGTATTTTATATAAATAATATTATAATGTATTTTGTGTATTTCTTCAAGCAATACACATGTTTTATATAATATGTACTTCGTGTATTTCCTTAAGCAATACACGTGTTATATTTCGAGTTTAAAGGACTAAAGTATGTATTTTATGTAATATTATAATGTATTTTGTGTATTTCTTCAAGCAATGCACGTGTTAATAGCCGTATTATGACAGGCTTTTTCACTATTTAATTAAACACATACTGAACCCATTGAGTTATAATGTACTACGTATTAGAGAAGCTATTCCAAACAAAAAATGTGCGCTACTCTATGTCTTCGCGCATGCGCGGGAGATAGTAGAGTCGCGCATGCGCGGTTGATATAAGAGCGCATTGCGACTGCGCGGTCAGTTTTTGTCATCATAGATTATACGAAGGAAGAATGATCAGTATGTAATAAATGGTAATAATTGTTTATTTAGATTGTATTGTTAATTATATCGAGTACAATTTTTTTGATTGTTATTTATTTTGCATATGTGCTAATTTAATGTAATATTACATAATATTATGTCAGAATTACATTTTAATGATATTTTATTTAATGTTTTAAAAGGTAAATATGTAAAATATAAAAATAAGACAAATCTTTTTTAGACGTTATTTGACAGATCTAATAAATGTATTAGGGTTAAGGGAGAATACATTGAAAAGGAAAAATAGTTTAATGTTTCATTTCATAATCCTTCCCTGTCATTCCGCAAACTTTTTGACCTCCCCTTGTAAGTCCAGCCAACAGACACATCCTTGCCCTGAAACCCTCTCAGTAATAAGAGGTCTGTGCCCAGAAGAAAGACGCATACAGGCTGTAAGTTTTTTACTTTTACAGATTATACTAGGCATTAGGAGGTTTCAAATAAAGAATTAATGTTATTTATATATTTTAATCTCATTCATATCAAATTACTGAACATAATTCAAGACTTTAATGTACACTATTGTGTCTATGATTAAGATTTCTCTATAAAATATAAATAAGTGTGGCAACATTCAAGGTAATATTACCTTGTGCCTGTGATAAAATTATTCCAATGATTATTTACCTTATGAAAACATAAAATTACCAGACGATTCAAAATCGTGTAATACCTCTTTAATAATAACATTAAATTCAGCAAGTTTACATAGAAGATATACATATATAATAGTGTTACTATTAGTCTTAAATTCGCTACATATACAAGTAACAATTAGATCTATGTATGTACAAGTAAATACACGCTACAGTAACTATGTTTACAAGCTGTGTAACAGTTATATCGGAAGTGATTATAACACCACTCCATTTGCCAGATCGCCTAACTTTAAGCAATACAATCACTTGGCAATATCTATACAATTCTTATCTCGTATTATCTTAGTAAGTAGTAACCTATCACACCTTGTACTGTACATTAATGGCAAAAGAGTAACTATCAAAATTATGAATAAAGCGTGAAATAATTAAAAAAATAAATATGTTCCCCATTCTGACGATTAAACATGTGTCCCTATTGAACTTCAAGCAATTTTAAAATATGATTTAAAGTTTACACAGTCATTTAATCACAATAAGTTTTCTACATATAAAGTTTTGTCAAAGATTTGAACCCAAATGTAACTATTTAAATATAAAATAAAATATTATTGTATAGAATAGAATAATTTTTTATTCAATATAGATTACATGTGGAATGGGGGGTATGAATAGGGGACAGGCATTTAGAGAACCTTTAATACCAAGAACATTTTGGAGTGGTAGGTCTCAGAGAGCAGTTGCGGTTGTGTTGACTTAACAGACCATCACCAAAGAAGAACCACTGCTAGTAATCCCCCAAAATATTATTTACATTCTTGTAATTTTCTGATTTCAAAGAATAACATTACAACGGCATATCTTTTCTTTTTGATTTCATTTTATCTTAAAAATAAAGAAGAATTAAAAATATAACATGAATAATTAATTACCACTAAATTAAATAAAATTTATATATGTATAATATATTGCATCAAAATCAATATACCACAGTAAAATGTTTAGCGAAAATATTTTTAGAATGACAATGTGGACTTAAAAGTAAGAAAAATTTACCAGAAGGAATGTAATTAACTGTCAGGCCACCGAGTTTAAAATGATATGGTAATTTAGAACTCTATTGTCTATACTACAGTATTATGTCACTCTATTATAAAATTTGCAAAAACTAAATTACAAAGAAAGTTTCTTCTTAAAAAATATTACTTACACATTTTACACTATGAACATTACTATTAATATCAACCACAGAATAACATTTGTAATGTTTGTTTTTTTAATTCCTACAAAAAGTAGTTAAAATGATTTAAAAGTATTACTCACATGATTAATGTAAATATTATACTTTATGGCAGTAAGTGTAAAAGGATTATTTTTACACTCACTCAATGTAAGAGGATTTATGATTGGTGTGAAATATAACTATTGCAAATATTTACAGTTAGTTAGTCAATCACTGTGAGAGCATCTTACAGTGCAGGATCCGAAAGTCAGGTACTAGGAGCACATGTGTTGCTTGGAGTTAAGTCAGCTGTCCATAAGCAGGAGTAGCGCATCGTCAGTGGCGTGACTCCGATCTGGAGTGCCGGGTGGAAGCTGGCGCTAGTAGTTCACAGTGACCGGATGATGAGATATTGCATTGCCGGTGTGGTGTTGTGTGCCCGAAGTATGGGTAAATGTTGTAACACTGGACCCGCCTGTAGCCGAGCCAGCACGTACTTGCTGAAATTTTTGTATAACTATTATCTAGTAGTATTTGTTTTCGTATGTCATATTTCATTCCTATTAAAATTTCACTGCTAAACATAGGTCTCCCCATAGATTGCCTCATAGGAGGGATATTTGCCATAGTTACCATGCTAGGCAACTGCAGTTTTTTTTATTATTTGAAGTTGTTATCAGAATGATGCTGCTGTACATCTCTCATTTTATATCCAGTAAGTAACGACTTTTATGTTGTACTTTAAAATAAATCCATATCTATTTATCATATCTTATTTAAAAAAAGTTACTTCCAGACTAGGATTGTCTCCTGTATCGTGGGGGCTGTTTACATACATAATTTTCACAAGGACAAACATCCAGACCCGGAACAATTATTTGTAGGCCATACAAATACTTGTTCCGTGCGGAATTCGAACCCGCGGCCCTTAGCGCGGCAACTCATGGCTAAGCCACTGCGCCACGGAACCGTCGTTTATGTTTCATTAAAAGGCCAACAATGACTAAGATCTAATCTGGTACTAAGTGGTGATAGAATCCTAGAAAAACATATCTCGCCATAAATAGTTATGGTTGAACACTGTAAGATACAGATAAAAGATTCCAATGTGCAATGTAATTAACTATTATTTTTTACTATAAATTCACTAACCTGACTAGTTATTTGCATAACAGCGTTATTTTGTTGGTTTAGTGTGACATCTTCTTCAGTGGGCCTGTTTTCGTTTGTAGTTCTGGAAATAAGAATATAAAATATTTTAAATTAATTTAATTATTATTAGTATTGAATTCTTGTAATTCTGTCAATTTTTCATAGGTATAGTCAGTCCGAGCCGCGCTGGTTGGTTTACCCTTTTGTTTGTCTAGATATCACCCTTTACTGAAAAATATTTAATGGTCTAAAAGATACAGAATGTTAATGAATTGAAATGACAATATTTTAGAATTGTTTCTTAGTCGGTGACAACTGCAGTCACAATATTATGCAGTTTGTGACTTACGTTAAGCTAATTTTAATCAATCAAATTTTAGTCAATACTTTGTTACATTGCTGTGTGGGTACAGTATTCCTTTCAATTCAGTTTTTAGAGTAATTGCAGAGAAAAAATAAATCAAACTAACCTGATATCATGTTTACGTTCAGGCTGCTCAGTGGTCTCTTTATCGCAATCACCGCATTGCTCGCCTTCTGTGACTTGTTCACTGTTCGGTACAGTTTCGCCTGCCGCCGTATGAGTACGTTGATGTGATACTAAATTCCCTAAAATATTTTGACATCTTTGTTAAATGATAAAAACAATATTATTTTGAAATCACACTTTCTTTAATTTATATTTATTTTTATTACTTCTTCAGCAAAGTTTATATTTATATATTGTACTAAAATAATAGTGGTCGTAAGCGCAACTGCTGATTCCGGGTTCAAATCCGGGGTTGGGTCAAAATCAGGTAGTGCTTATAGAATTATCATTTCTTATTAAAAGTTAATAGAGAATAAAAAAATTGACAGTTTGCACAAATAATATTTTTTCCCAATTGTGTCGACGGAATAAAGGCAATAATAATGTTTCTTCTTCGAAATCCATTTTGCTACTGGCTCCCGACTGTACTAAAATTGACTTGAATGCTGTGTCCGTGTCTAACGGCCCCGCCAATTTCAAAATTTATCGACAAAGTGCCGCACGTACTTATTGAGTTTTTCTGTCAAGAAATTCTCAGCTCAGCAACAAGTAGAAAGTTGGCGGTGTTTCACTCATGTGAATTGGAAAGCACGCAAATTCGTTGGTCCTGCGCCTAATCTCTCTCCTTTAATTTCAACCATACTATGTATTGGAATAATTTAACCAAACTATATCTAAATATTAGAACCACCTTTGACAGTATAATTTATCAAACATCTAAATATTCATACCTTTACAAATGAAGTGCTTTGAACAAACTTCACACCTAAATTTGCTTCCACTGCCACCTTTCTGATGTGATCGTTCGTGGAATAACAAGTTTCCTTTCAATGGAAATGATTTGCCACATTCTCCACAACTGTAAGGTCGTTCCCCGCAACTATGCGCCCTGAGAAATTTATTACATGTGAGACAAGAAAATAAAGAATAGTAACTACGAAAAAGGGATGGACGTCATTTTATTTAACACTAGCTGGTACCAAGCACGTTGCTGCCGCAGAAAAAATAATTATGGAATTAATATCGTTTTAAATTTGAAAGAGTTATCTATATTGTTTAATAAGAAGGAATGCTAATACAATCATTGAAATGGAATGATCTATAACTTTCGAATACATTTTCGGTACGATATGCGCGCCACCTAGTGTAAGATAATGGTACTATGCCTATAACCTTCGCGCAAGTGCGAGCAATAAGTCGACGAAGTTTTACCACAATCTGATGAACGGTATGGCAGTCAGTGCATAAAATACGAACAAACAAAAATTTATTTTTATATATTAGATTTATTCTTAACTCTGAATGATTAGTTTTTTACTCTTTATTTCTAAAAGTAAGATCATAATCATCATCATCATCATCATTGCTATCCTTTCGGTAGTTACCACACAGATCCTTACATCTATTCTCAATTAAAAATGAAGACACGCCTTGTCAAACAAATAAAATCAGTTAACTGACATAGGAGATATTGTTTTATATGCATTGATAATGAAAGTAAATATTAGGTATAATATGATGCAAAACGATAAAGTTAGTCCTTACCTCATATGCGTTACAAGGTGCTCCTTCCTTGTGAAAGGTTTGGAGCAGACTTTGCAGTGAAATGGAGTCTCTCCAGTGTGCTGCTTTAAATGGTTGGTAAGGTGTTCCTTCCTTGTGAATGTCTTATCACAGAATTCACAGCGATGTGGCGATTCACCCGTATGTATCCTGGTATAGTTAAGTAAATGAAACTGAATGAATATTTATTTTGTGCAGTTTTATAGGATTTAAAATTATTTATTTAACTTTTTTAAGAAATCTCTGCTTGTAAACTAATAACAAAAAGAATATATTTATAGCATCCTTCTGTTTGTATTTTCGTATTAAATTTTTGAACTCAAATCTCACAGATAAGCATTTAAAGCAAAAAAGAGTTTTTTGATACTGCTTTTTAAAATTAATAATATAATGCTTTTTAAATTAAACGCGATAAAATCCGTAAAATTAGTTTTACGGATTTTAATGTCGTAATGTTTTTTTATACAAAGTGATATTATTAATTATTATTCATTTGAATAAAATGAATAAGTCAGAATACAGACTTGCTCGTCTATTTAATCATAGATTCAAACCAACACAAGCAAATGACTAAGAAAGGAATAAACAACCGTTTTCAATTATTAAATATTAGAAAATGACAATTCCACAGGTTACAACCTAATACTACGCACACTAATTAATTATATAACCTTGTGGCATTGATGCCTCTAGATATGCATAATAAAATAATTATTTTTGTAAAATAAATCAAGAATCATTACAAATTTAAATAACAACTTGATTCATGCTCAGCGAGAAATATACAGGGTTATTTTGTCAAATTTGCAGAAAAGGTTTAGAATAAGTAAAAATGGTGAAGAAAAATTAAATTAAATTATTTTATTTAAAAAAATCTCAAACATTCTGTATTTATCTTTTAAATTAAAATCGTGATAATGATAATGCATTATTTTAACTGATTGTCATTCATAAAAATATAACGCCTACTATTTTACTACGCACGCACACATTCGTAAGGGTCGAACGGTCGGCAAAAAAGTTTGAATTGAATCGCACACAGAGGAGCGCCCGTACGCGTAGTTGTTGCCCATAAATCACATTCAATTTGAGGTAATTTTAAATGAAAATAGAAGCTTTATTTACTCGTTTTTCAAAAACTGCAATAACGGTATATCATTATTTATATACACTTAGCGGCACGGAATGTGGCCCAAACATAAACTAACCGATAACAGGTGATTTTGGTGCAGTGAATAAGAATTTCAAGTGGCACATTGACAACACGTTTGTTTTTGTTGATTTAAGAGGGTGTAAGCACGAAAAAAAGTTAATTTGTTTAATTTCTGTGACTTTTAGTAACGTTAGTTTGTCGCTAGAACGCACGAAACACAGGTGAGTTAAAGTTTAATGTTTAAATGATGGCGCATTTTATTGTTGGTGAATCTTCTTTTGGTTTAGTTTTTCAATTAATGTGTAGTCTTTTTTTGCTTTCAGAATCGAAACACAATGACTGTAACTCCAGCTCAAGTTGCTCAAGCTGTGTTGCTTCGGAGTCAAGGGCGAACGCAGCGAGACATTACTAAATTTTTAAATGTACCGCGTACAACCCTTAGATAAGCCTTAAAAAGGTATGATCAGACCGGTCTGTACACGAGGAGACCAGGAAGTGGCGGAATCAGGTGTACATCAGCGCAGCATGACCATCGCTATTTTGAGAAATCGGTTCCTTACTGCGGTTGAAATAAGGCAGGGTCTGCAAACGGCAAGAGGGGTCAACGTTAGTGAGCGGACGATAAGAAGGAGAATGGAGGAACGGGATCTTCGTTCTCGAAGACCAGCACGAGGTCGAGAACTGCTCCGGCATCATCGCGTAGCTCGACTTCGGTTCGCTCGCGAGCATGCAAATTGGACTCATGAGCAGTGGAGCAAAGTTCTGTGGACCGATGAATGCAGAGTAGCCTTAAGAGCTCCAGATGGCCGTGAACGTGTGTGGAGAAAACGTGGAGAGAGGTTTTTGCCAATCACCACCAGGCAAACCATAAGTTTTCATGGTGGATTCGTAATGGTTTGGGGAGGGATCAGTACAGATGCACGTACAGAGTTAGTGGTGGTTGAAGGTCGTTTAACGGCAGTGCGGTACATTAAAGAGATCCTCCAAGACCATGTTTTACCCTATGTGGAATTCATTAGGGGCGAAGAATTCAAATTAATGCAAGATAATGCCCAACCACATACCGCAAGATGCGTTAATGATTATCTTTCGGAGGTGAGAATTTTTAAATTGGAGTGGCCAGCACGAAGCCCAGACATGAATCCCATAGAACATGTCTGGGACATGCTTAAATGTCACACCCGATCCAATCTCAATCCTCCAGAGAATCTCAGTGCACTTAAAACCGCTCTGGTGGCCGCCTGGGAAGAAATACCCCAAGTGGATATCAAAAACATCATCCACAGCATGCCTGATCGTATGAAGGCGGTAAGGGCCAGAGGTGGAAATACCCGCTACTAGCATTAGTTGCTATTAGCTTGAATTTGTTAAATTCATTAATAAACATTTGTCAAATTTAGTGCTTAATGTCTTTTTTTTAATTAATAAAAAAATTATAAAGTTACCACATTTTTTGTTTATTAATCATTTGCATTTAACATTGGAATAAACAATAAAGTTTTTCAAAGACAAAAAGTAACCGTATCGCGGTTCATTTTGATAATAACCCACATTCCGTGCGTTGCGTTTGGGCCACATTCCGTGCCGCTAACTATATTTGAACTTAAGTTTAAAATTTGGCTACTCTTTGAAAAATTACCCTGTATAACAATGAGACCTTACTTAGATTCTGAAAACATAATAAATGTATTCATTATGCACAATCAAATGAGAATATTATTTATGAACAAAAACTACACAAACTAGTGGTACCTTCTGATATTGTAGCGAGAAGCATAAGCAATGTTATTATAATTATTAATTATGCAAAATAAAATGAAAATATCACCTGACATGGTTGGTCAAATGTTCCTTCCTGGAATATGTTTTAGTGCAGAAGGGGCACTTGTGTGGTGTTTCTCCAGTGTGAAGGTGAATGTGATTCGTCAGATGTTCCTTCCGCGAGAACGCCTTCGTACAATATGTACATTTGAACGGAGTCTCACCCGTATGTTGTCTGTGGTAATAACATTTAAATTAAAAAAAATATTTTTAATTATCATAATAAAGCTCAAAGTTCTGATCAAAATGCAATTATTAATTTTAAAAATATGGGGAATTCTTTATTAGTTAAGATTCTGTCTGGTAATACATAATTTCATTTTAAAAAGTAAGTTACTTTTATGGAAGCAATATTAAGAAATTTTTACACTAGTGTAAAAATTGACAGTTTCGTTGTAGATTAACAACATACAAACACTGCTAATGTACTTAGGAAATTGGTTTAGAAACAGAATATAAATAAAATGTTATGCAATAACACATAAAAATGCATAATACTTTTCGAAAAATCCTATAAGAGTGTGTTGGTAATATATTATGGTTTAATGAATGGTAATTATACTAACTGCCTAAGGAGGCAGAACAGCATGGCACAGGAGGTAATGCCTAAAAATTAATTTGTAATAAAAAGTCACTTCTGCACAAGGAAATTAGCAGAGAAACCATACAGGTAATGTTTTCTTATTATTATATTCCACTTTATATAAAAATTTGGAATTATTTTTGTTAGGTTAACTATTATATTATTGTTTATAACAGAATTACTCGATACGTGATTTGACTTTATATTATAATTACTATTAGTTGCTTACATTAATGATTACGGATAATAGATAGAGTAATATAATTTAGCCGGAAGGATAATGTTTTGATTCCTGTTAAAGAGTGGGGCGGAAATGACGCCGCCCCACCCTGCTAACAAGTGCAAAAGGTTGATTAGTAAATTGGGAGCGGCATTTGCTCAACGCCAGTCGTCGCAGCAAGACGTGAAGTTAAATTAAATTGTGTACAAGTTTAAATTGTGAAGTGAAATAAAGTATAATAGTTGGAAGCAACTGTTTTATTCTCTACCTGGTCTTGAATTGTATAACAGATCAGTAGTGGGATAAACAGGATACATATTTAATTATCTTGCCACGTGCATCGCTCGAATATAATGTAAATATTTTTTTTTATAAATTGATACTTTGCATATTTTCCTATAAAGTATAACTGTAATTATTGGTTTCAAAGTTTGATGAATGATTAATTAGACCATTTATATGATTAGTTTTTTTTCCTTCTTTTTTCGTATACGTCGTGAAATTAAAAACATAATATTAGAAATAGGCGTTACTTTGCGGAAATCCATTATATTAAAGTTGAAAAAATTTACTTTGCCAATATCCGCTCAATAAAATAAAATGATGTGTCTTACCTAGTTTGAAGACCACCACCAAATTTTTCCAACTTTAATAAAAACATAACCTTCTTTCTTTTGATAATACACGACATTACGAAAATTAAATAAATATGTCAATGTTTTAATTAAGTATGATCAATCTGTACCAATAATAAATATGACTAAAAGAAGTTACATAACTTAACTATTTATTGTATAACTTTTAAAATGGAGGCCAGGTTCTAATTATAGAATAGTAAATGTGTTTGCCATGTACATTAAGAGAAAATCTTTGGACAAGTTCTAAGCATATACCTGTAAGTTTCAGATAATCGGAGACAATATGGATGATGAAGTTGCTCAAGGACAAGAGCAAGGACACCGGATGACCCGAGGGAAAGGGTTGAATGAGATTGGTGATGATGCGACCATTCGAGGGAAGGACTGGCATATCTATCTAATCAAGGAGCACGCCGCATAGAGGTGCAAGGACGGAATTTCAGCCCGGTATTGATACGTAAAGCACCCTGCTCGAGGATAGAGCAGGTGCGTTACAAGGATAAGGAAGGACAATCAAGAAAGGGAATACGGACATGGTATCAGACTAGTGAGTGGTAGCGAGGATGGAAATGATGGAAGGAAGAAAAAGGGTAAACGGTCAACTCACCGTAGATTGGAATCGAGGAGTAGAAGGAAGCGCGATCATTCGACATCTTCAGAGGATGGTGCTTCACAGCATACTAGGCGTCGGCGACAAGGGAGTATAAGTAAGGAACCAGGAAAAGTCAGGAGCTCGGATAGGCCTAAACTTGCTTTCAACACTAACGTCATACCGGAATTTGACCCTTTGTCGAAAGATCAAACCATTTTAACTTGGATAAACAAAGTAGAAGAGTGTGCCGAAATTTATAGCTGGGATGAGAAAGAAATTATCCATTATTCATTACCTAAACTTAGTGGTGTTACCAAGACCTGGTTTCAAGGATTACCTTCACTATTATATACATGGCCCGAATGGAAAAGGAAGTTGCTAGAATCATTCCCCTGTCGCGAAGACTATGCCGAGCTTCTGACTGAAATGTTATCTAAGAAAGTAAAATACGGCGAGTCACTGGAGCACTACTATTATGCAAAGATCAATTTATTAAACCGTTGTAAAATTTTCGGTAGACAAGCTGTGGACTGCCTTCTTCACGGTGTTGAGGATCGTGCTATAAAAGTGGGGCTCAAAGCTGCTCATTTTTCTGAGCCTGAGCAGGTTCTTAAATATTTTATGACGGTTAAAACAAGCCAAGCCCGACCAAACTTCGGCGCACCAATACAAAAATATAGCGATCGTAAGGTTCCGCTAGAGTCAAACCGACCTGGGCCGTCTAAATCTAATTCATTTAATAATAATATTAGGTGTTTTAACTGTAGCGAAATAGGGCATCCTAGTTTTAGGTGCGATAATCCTCTTATAAAGTGCACAATTTGTGAAAGATTAGGTCATAAATCTAACGATTGTTTTAGAAACAAATTAGCATCTGAGCCAGGATATAACAGATCAACATAAAAGTTAACGGATGTTCAGTAACCTGTCACGTCGACTTGGGAAGTCAATGTTCTTTAGTTAGGTTCAGTGATGCAGAAACTATGAGACTCGATATTAATTCGCAAACTAAGTTGCCTGTGCTAAAAGGGATAGGGTCTAACTTAGTAAGACCATTAGGCGTAGCACTAGCCTCTGTAACAGTGCAAGGCTTAACGGAGGATATAGAACTTTACATAGTTGACGATTACATTCTTAACCACCCAGTTTTGTTGGGGCACTCATTTACAGAAAAACCTGATATTTTGATTATCAAAACTCCTAGTAAATTAATCTTCCAAAGGATTACTCAGAACAAACGTCATTTATTAACTGAAAACGTCACCAATATTCCTAGTAACGCATTGCAAACGGCGGAAGTATGTGCCAAATCAGACATTGATTGTGATATTTGTGTTATCGGATCACTACATGGTTCAGCTGGAAAAGAGTTTTATATTCTACCTGGAGAGTACGGAATCAAGAATGGGCGAGGTGTTCTCTTAATCTATAATATATCGACAAATGATATATGCATGAAAAAGAATACACTTTTAACACGAGCCCTACAGAAACATTCAATGCCCACGGGTTTTACAAGTCATGTATTGGAATCGTGTAAAGTCACTCTTAATTCAACTAGAATAGAATAAACAATTAACGGTAGCTCTCAACTTACTAACGAACAAAAAATTGAGTTTCGAAATACAAGGAATGTTTCTCAAATGGACTCTATGATCTTGGGTTTACAAATGCTACAGAAATGGTAATTGAGTTGGAAGACTCTGAACCAGTCGTTTACCGTCCCTACCGCATGTCTTGCACTGAGCGACAACTAGTAAGAGACATGGTGAAAGAGATGGCTGACAGTGGAATCATAAGAGAATCGTCATCGCCCTACGCCAGCCCAATTGTATTGGTACAAAAGAAGACTGGTGAGATAATGATATGTGTGGAAAACAGAACAAACAAAGACGAAGAAAGCTCATTATCCATTACCTCAAATCGAAGATCAACTAGATTTACTAGCAGGTAATACTTTGTTTACATCATTGGATTTGGCATCTGGCATATTACCAGATACCAATTTCTGAAGAATCCCGAAACAAGACTGCTTTTGTAACGCCCGACGGGCAGTATGAATTTAATCGTATGCCGTTTGGGTTGGTAAATGCACCATCTGTGTTTCAACACACCATCAACAAAATGCTTATGGAAGCTAAAATCAAGAATGCTATTGTATACAAGGATGATGTGCTTATCCCGTCTAAAACCTTTGACGAAGGCATTAAGAGACTAGAAGAAGTACTCAAACTCTTAAAGAAAGGAGGTCTAACCCTCAAGTTAAGTAAATACAATTTCTTCTATAAAACTATTGACTTTTTAGGATTTGAAGTGAGTGCTAAAGGAATGCGCCTAGGTAGTAGGAAAACAGACGCTGTCTCAAAATTCCCGAAACCTCGCAACCAGCATGAATTACGACAGTTCCTTGGATTATCTGGATTTTTTAGGCGTTTTATCAAAGGTTATGCTACAATTACAGCATCATTGACTAGCCTTCTAAAGAAGTATTTTTGCTGGACATGGGGACCAAGCCAAGAAGAGTCCTTCTTAAAAATTAAGGAAATACTAGTCAACCGACCAGTGCTAGCTCTTTATGACCCTAGTGCGGAAACAGAACTGCACACAGACGCAAGTAAGGAAAGTGTGGCAGGAATATTACTACAGCGGAATTCAAAGAACACATTACAGCCCATATCTTATTTTAGTAGGAAAACAAGTGCACACGAGCGTCAACTTCACTCATTCGAACTCGAAACTTTAGCAGTGATTGCGTCGTTGAACCGGTTTAGAGTCTATCTTATAGGGATACACTTTAAAATTGTAACCGATTGTAACGCCCTTAGATCCATTCTAGACTAAACGAGATTTAATAGCTCGTATTGCGCGGTGGTGGATCCAACTGCAAGAATACGACTGCACGATTGAATATCGACCAGGCGCGCTGATGTCTCATGCAGATGCGCTTAGTAGAAACCCGGTGGACTGTTCACCTGAAGGTATTGCAGATGACCAGCAAATATGGGATGTGTTGCCGATACAGCAAACTCAATCGTAACTGGATAGTTACCGTGCAATCTGCTGATGACGAAATAAAGAAAATAAAGCACATATTAACGGACTCCGAGGCGGACCAATATGTTGACATACTCAAAAACACTACAAACTTAAAAATGACCGCGTCTATCGAATTGTTGGCGATTCACTAAGATGGGTAATACCTAAGGGAGTACGTTGGCAAATATTCAAAATGAACCACGACGACATATAAAACATTAAAACTAATCCAAGAACATTACTGGTTCGCTAAAATGCGCCGCTTCGTAAAAAATATGTAACGTCTTGTCTCGAGTGTGCACATCACAAAGCGCCGGGAGGAAAACGTGAAGGAGAGTTACATACAATAAATAAGGTCAGAATTGCCTTCCACACAGTCCACGCAGATCACTAGGACCTTTGTCAAAAGTAAGAAAGTGAATAGCTATTTGTTAGTTTTGATTGATGGCTTTACAAAATATATTAACATTACTCCTGTTAAGAATACAAAGTCCGTGACAAGTGTGCAAGTTATTAAAAGCCACATAAGTTACTTCGGCGTAGCCACGAGACTAATCACCGATAAGGGCGCTAGCTTCAGAAGTAAAATTTTTCAATTTTATTATTTCTTATGGTATCAAGCATATCACAAACGCCGTTGCTACTCCAAGAGCTAACGGTCAAGTAGAACGTTTTAACAGGACCATTTTAGATGCTTTATCGGCATCTGGACATGGTAAAGACGATAAATCTTGGGACAATTACGTACAGGATATTCAAGTCTGTATAAATACAACTGAGCAATAAACCACACAAAGATCCCCATCTGAGTTACTATTTGGATTATGTAACGGAACCCTATTAGAAAAGTTAGAAGAACTTAGGCAAGATGCTAGTACAAAAATTAAAGCACAACAAATTCAAGATGCAAAAAGATTTAGTGAACGTAGAAAGCTCCCAACTAAATTTTTAACGGTGGTAGAACCACGCAGCAGCTTTTGCTGTTGCACGTATGGGCCGGCTCGAGCCGGGTTAGTACCACGACCTCACAGAATACCGGCGTGAAGTGGAAGCTCTGCTTCTGCGTTTCGTCTGGTGAGTGCAGGTGACCGGAGGCCCAATTCTCCCCCCCCCTCCCCCTATCAACATGGTAGCGGAATAAAATTTTAGACTACCCCAGGAGGGTACCAGCACCCCTGGAGAATCCCTCGCTGAGCATCCACGACCATGCTACTCCACTCCTGAGCGTGGGTGCTCAGGCTGCCCCGCGTATTCTAAAATTCGCTCAAAACAATAAATGCTCGGGGCAAACTGAGCAACAACACCAAGGCGACCCCTGCCACGCTATCCGTGGATTTCTGCAACATCAGGGGACTTCACTCGAACCTAAATGCCGTCCACTACCATCTCGAGACGGCGAAGCCGGCCTTGCTCTTTCTGACCGAGACGCAGGTGTCCTCCCGGCTGATACTTCGTATCTCCTACCGGGTACAAATTGAACACTCCTTTGTGCCTCGGGCTGGAGTTTGCGTATACGTCAGAGAGGGCATCTGTTCTCGACGCCTCGGCAGTCTTGAAGATTCGGACCTGTCCATCCTACGCGTAGATAGCTACGACCATCCGCGCGTCTACGGGTGCCTCTATAGGTCCCATAGCGGTAATGCTGAAACAGACCGACTCATCGACCACGTCCAAATGGCTACAGATTCCTTGCTACAACAGGTCCCATGCGCAGAGATCGTGATCCTTGGCGATTTTAACGCCCACCACGCCGAATGGCTTGGTTCACGTTTAACCGATCATGCGGGGAGATCTGTTTATGACTTTGCCTTGGCATATGGTCTGACACAGCTGGTTACTTCGCCTACGCGGATTCCAGATGTGAAGGATCATACACCTTCCCTGTTGGACCTTCTGCTGACCTCTCATCGGACGGATATCAGGTTTCCGTCGATGCCTCTCGGCTCTTCGGACCATTGTCTGATCGGGTGTGGTGCCACTCACTCCCCTCGCGGTTGCGTTCTGCAGGTTGCCGCCGTGTTTGGCATTACAGGTCGGCGGATTGGGACGGAATGCGGTCTTTCTTTGCATCCTACCCATGGGGCGGGTTTACTTCTCGCCGGATGATCCCAGCGCTGTTGCTGACTCTGTCACTGATGTGGTGTTACAGGAATGGAACTATTTATTCCATCATCTGTGGTACCCATCGAGGCAGATCTCAGCCTGGTTTGGTCGCTCCTGTAAGACTGCATTACGCAGTAAGCAGGAGTGCTATCAGGCCTGGGCTGAGGCTTCGGCGGCTCGGATGTAAACACCAGCATGCTTAAAAGAAATATAACTTCGCCTCCAGGTCCTTCAAAAGTGTTATTGCCAAGGCAAAGTCAGAGCACATAGGCAGAATTGGCGAGAAACTAGTTCGCCTTCCTTCGGGAACCCGTGCATTCTGGTCTCTCGCCAAGGCTGTCCAAGGGAATTTCTGTAAGCCATCACTACCATCTCTGCACAGGGAGGACGACTCACTGGCCCACGCCGCAAAAGAGAAAGCCGACCTTTTAGGCTCACTTTGCGTCAACGCGACTCTTGATGACGGGGAGAACACACCGCCGGCCATCCCGCGGTGTGAGTGCTCCATGCCGGATGTTCGGTTCTCACAGCGCTCGGTTCGCAAAGCACTCTTCTCCCTGGACATCCACAAGTCGAGTGGGCCTGACGGAATCCCCCCAATTGTGCTGAGGACGTGTGCTCAGGTTGGCACCGGTTCTAACGCGTCTTTTCCGATACTCCTACTCTAGGCGTAGTCCCGAAATCATGGAAGACAGCTTTGTCCAACCGATCCTAAAAAGGCGACCGCTCAGACCCGTCCAACTACAGGCCTATCGCCATCACCCTTGTTCTCCAAAATAATGGAATCCATTATAAACTGCCAGCTCATGCGGTACCTTGAGGATCACCAGCTGATTAGTGACCGCCAATACGGTTTTCGTCGGGGTCGATCAGCTGGTGATCTTCTGGTCTACCTGACTCATAGACGGGCGGAGGCAGTAGAGTCCAAGGGGGAGGCATTGGCCGTTAGTTTGGACATTGCGAAGGCTTTCGATCGGGTTTGGCACAAAGCGCTTCTTACAAGCTCCTTCTATGGGCTTCCGAAATTGTGCAATTGGATCACCAGCTTTCTTGCAGATCGGAGCATCAAGGTCGTTGTAGACGGTGCATGCTCCGACTATAAGCCTATTAACGCTGGTGTTCCACAAGGCTGCGTGCTATCACCAACGCTGTTTCTTCTGCATATCAATGATATGTTGCAAACCGGTAGCATTCATTGCTATGCGGATGATAGCACTGGTGATGCTCTATACGCCGGCCGTGCGAATATTTCTCGGGAAAACGTCGCCGAGTACCGGAACAAACTTGTGTCTGAAGTCGAGTCTTTGCTGAACAAAGTCTCGGATTGGGGGCGACTAAATCTAGTCCAGTTTAATCCTCAGAAGACACAAGTTTGCGCGTTTACCGCTAAAAGAACCCCTTTGTCGTATCTCCTCAGTTTCAAGGCACTCCCCTTGTTGCCTCAGCCAGTATCGGAATCCTCGGCGTCGACATATCGAGCGACGTGCAGTTTCTGGTCACTAAAATCACAAAAACTTGTAGTTAAATTTCAAGGTCCATATCGCATAGTAAAAGTACTATCAAATGACATTTCTCGTTGAAGATACGCCGCTTACTCGTAAAAACGGTAGAAAATACGAAAAAATCGACAAAATTCATCCGTGGATGAATTTCAATAGAGATTTTGAGTCTGATTCAACTGATAATAACACAGTTGACACTGAATAGTTCTAATTGGATAATCATTGTTTTTTTTATACAAACGTAAAAAAGATATTATTACTGAAGGTTAAATGTTAATTTTGATTAATTTATTATTTATATTTTGTCATGCATAGTTTAGTTTAGGATATGTTAATTGAAAAAAATATATATATGTAATTTCGTTACTTTTATACTTGCGGTGTTGTTTAAGTATAGAAGCGATGGGACTCGCTTTGAGTAGGATGGCCGAGCTGTTAGGTTAATAACTATTATATTATTGTTTATAACAGAATTACTCGATACGTGATTTGACTTTATATTATAATTACTATTAGTTGCTTACATTAATGATTACGGATAATAGATAGAGTAATATAATTTAGCCGGAAGGATTGATTCCTGTAAAAGAGTGGGGCGGAAATGACACCGCCCCACCCTTCTATCAAGTGCAAAAGGTTGATTAGTAAATTGGGAGCGGCATTCGCTCAACGCCAGTCGTCGCAGCAAGACGTGAAGTTAAATTGAATTGTGTACAAGTTTAAATTGTGAAGTGAAATAAAGTGTAATAGTTGGAAGCAACCGTTTTATTCTCTACCTGGTCTTGAATAGTATTTCATTATTTATATGAGAACACTTTTTATAAAATTGATGGGAAAAATTAGTTAGTAACCTTTGGAGATATTGTGTTACACACATTAAAATAGAATACAATAGAATTAATTATCTATTCCTTTGTTAAGTTTGTTGTGTACATATTAAATTTAAATTCAAAACAGTGTTAGTCATTGAGTCTAGACCAGATTCCTAGTGGGTTCCGTTGAAAAGTCACCAGGCTTCCGCGAAATTATTTACTTTGCTTGTTAAATAATTTCACACTATATTATTTTGAAATAGCGCAAAATATGTGATGAGTAGAACCCATTACTGTTATGTAGGTACGTAGGTAGTTACATAGAATTATATTATGATATTTCAATTGCACTGTCTATGATATGTAATCATTGGATATGGGGTTCCATAAGATAAAAGGGATTTTGTGAGTGTTCCAGAACCCTGGTGTAGACGGTTAACTAATTAATATTGCTTCCACAAAGGTGTGCCCATACGAACCGAACATGGTTGACGAGGTGCTCCTTGCGCTTGAAGGTCTTGTTGCAATAGGAGCAAGAGTGCGGCGTGTCGCCGGTGTGCTGCCGGATGTGGTTGTTGAGGTGCTCCTTGCGCGAGAAGGCGCGCGAGCAGTACGTGCACTTGTGTGGAGTTTCGCCCGTGTGCTGTCTGCGCAACAGAGTACATTCCGATTTGAATCTTGTGCCTAAACATTAAGTTGCTTCATCGAGCGCATTCATTATTAATAATTATAGTGCCTCATCGGGTCTAAATTACAAACTGTATTGTATCTGAGACTATTAGTGCAAATATTTGTTTTTCGTTTGTACCTTAACAGAGCTTAGGGTTTCAATACTGAGAATGCTCTGGAATAGAGAACTTATCTAAAGCAAGTACATTATTTATCATCACATATACATTTACCTTTCGAAAGCGAATTTTAATAGTCTATTCATTACTTTTGCCAAGCAAGTCTCTATTAGCAATATTTGCAATAAGCAATACGGGAAGGGTCTGTAAATTTTGCACTCCATAGTAAAAGTTCAAATCGGAATGCACAATGCTGTGCTACCGCATTGTTGCATTCAAAAGAAACTTCACACAAATGCCGTTTTTACGATATACTATAGAACCGCAACAAGGCATGGGCCTGATGACGTACTGCTGTGTTTAACTTGAAATTACTATAGGAACGCGCCTTTACAATAACAACAATAGAAAAAACATGCCAAATACAAGCAAACTACTAGACTCGTGCCTGGATAATTTGGTTTAATTAATCTAATAGAAGGAAGTTGATTGAAGGCTTTAGAGCAGTATGTAGCACAGCATTGTCTATTGATTGGCACACATAGAAATACAAAGAAAAATTATGATTATGAGCGTAAAATAATTAACAAAACACAAATCTGAGACAAAACATATACAGTGGTGTACACAGACAGAAAGAAATGCTTAAGTGATTTTATTAAATTGTACTAATATAAGAACAGTAAAAAGGTGAGTCATGGTTTTATCACTATGGCATAATACTGAAGCACTTCAATCTATCAAGAAACTATAGCCTACTCACCTGATATGGTTAGTAAGATGTTCTTTCCTTGTGAAAGATTTAGCGCAATAGGTGCAGCGATGCGGCGACTCTCCCGTGTGCTGACGGACATGATTAGTCAAGTGTTCCTTGCGCGTGAAAGACTTTGTACAATATGAACATATGTGAGGCGATTCTCCAGTGTGTTGTCGGACATGGTTTACTGTAAAAATATTAAACAAATTAATTTTTGATAATTTAAAATTGATTAAACAGTAGTTTGGTGATGTTACCATAGCTGATTTTAATTACGGTTATATCAATAAGTTTTTATTAGTGATCAATAGTATAACTTAGTAGCGATAATATTCATTATCATTGTACGGTGGCAGTCCACTGCCAAACTTTGGCTTAACCCAAGGTGGGCCATTAAGCCAGAAATAACCATGTTATTAATAAAAATTATGTATGCCGCTGGTTGTATAAATAAGCTCAAAAGCACCCAGCCAGCTAACGAAAGGAATGTTCTCTATATTTTTGAAGTGTGGTTGAAGCAAGTGAGAGAATTAAAGGATCTGACGATGCCCAATGGATAAGTTAGCTAAAGTGCCAATTACCAATTAGATGACATTATGGCTCCCAGTAGAAAGGTACTGAAGTTGAAATTTCATAATATAAGTATATGCAGTATAGTTTCTAAGAAAGTAGGGAAATAGAGTGCACCTGTGTTTGCGCACACACTTGTGCACTTATTCTGTCCTGCACAGATGGCTTGTCTCCGTTGAGACGAGCTAGCTTGACCGAAATTTGGTCTGTAGGAAATTATTAGTTTAATGGGACCCTATTCTAAATGGAGAGCATCTATTATTATTAAAATTATTAAAATTAAAATAATGCTTATAGATATTGCATGTATCACACATAGTGTTACAGAAACTGTTACTAATGGACTTGACAATTTTTGTAATATAAACATTATAAACATGTTGGGCTATTTAATGCAAATTACATCAAAAGTTATAAAAAAAAGCATTGAGAAAAATATTACCCAAGTGATCCTTTCGAGTGAACGCTTTAGGGCAGTATCCACACTGGAAGGGCGTCTCGCCAGTGTGTTGCCTGACGTGGTTGACGAGGTGCTCCCGGCGAGTGAAGGACTTGGAGCAGAAGCTGCAGCGATGCGGCGACTCGCCCGTGTGCTGCCGCACGTGGTTCAGCAGGTGCTCCTTGCGCGTGAAAGTCTTCGAACAGAAGTCGCACCGGTGCGGTGTTTCACCTGCAATACAAGGTTAGCCATTTTAGCCATCTCAGGCCGCTAATAACATATGTATATCTGTAATTCACAGAAAAATGAGGAAATAATAACGTATTGTATGCTTTTATTTCAATACCAAGTACTTTTGGTATCGATACTTTAAAACTCAGTGCCAAGTAGTATCGAAAAAAAAGTACTTGTATCGGTACTCGATCAGTCACACACCCACAGACACTGTTGATGATTGATTACTGATTACTTGTTTAAATAACTCATGTTCGAGATATTGTTTTCGTTATCTGGCGCGAAAATGACTGCTTATAGAAATCGTTTTATCGGAAAACATCTAGAAAAATTATTGATCTTAGGAAACAAAACACATAAAAAAATGACCTTATTTCATAGTTTTTTTATTTTATTTTATGTAATGAATACCCTCATTACCTCATTAACTAACACTTCTCACGGTACGGATACGGTATAGTATAAAGTATCGATACTTTGATGGTATCGTTTCATTCCTACACAGAGTAACAGCGCGATATTGCAGCGCGACGAATCTGTGCACGGGGAATCCCCTTTGCGCGGGAAAAACCCTAATTTCATATTGTTCTCTTAAATTTTAAATATAATAATTTATATTATAGATTATTATGTACGTTCTCAATATTTCTGCTGTTTCTCATGTTCCTGATGTTTTAATGTGTCTAATATAATAATAATGATAAAAACTGGATTTTTGTCTTTATTTTTCTCTGGAATATAATTAAGGCCGAGTACTCGGTACCCGGCCGTTAATACTCGGTGCTCGGCCGAACCCTCAAAAAAGGCCGAATCCGCCGAGTACCAAATCCAAACCGAGTACTCGTCCCATGTCTAGAATATGGTAGTAATTACATTAGTAAAGAAACCCACATTGTGCAAATATTTTTATCCTCTTGGCGATATTTCGGTACAAAGATAAAAGTCAAATCAATAACTCTTTATCGATAATCAACTTAAACATAAACTGAAAAATATGACTCTTCTTGACACCTATTGGCGAGTAATAATTCTATTATTTGCCCTTTATCAACGCATCTAATTCATATCTAAGTATATATTTTTTAAAACACGAAAAAATGACCGAGCCTTAAAAAAAAGAATACGGTAGGTAAAATCGAAAAATATTATTCATATTTCATCAGTATGTAATTCGTATCTAAATATAATTTCCAAAAAACACGATTTATAAAAAAAAAAACCGAGCAAAGCTCGGTCATCCAGGTATTACCAAATAATAGAAGAGTAGAACATTCTAGGTCAAACCGGTTCATCAAAAATTCCTCTCCTGCTCGATGCGAAAACTGTCGTGATTAACAATATATCCAAAGGAGAATAGTCTTATGGCTATGGACATAAGGTTGAGACTTGTTTGTACTAAACAGTATGAGTATTTGCAATGTTTACGTCCACACATTCCAATTTAATCTTTGTATTCAAGACGTAATGACTGATTTCTTATACATTGGAATACAAAGCTTCGGAAATATTTTCACGCAAACGCATGCAACACGCAACTGACTGTCGTTACAATGTTATTTTTTATATCTGTTCTTTCAATTTAATGTTTAATAAAATATGTATGATGTTTCTCTTAAACTTTTTCTCTTTCTATTTTAGTATGATATTATTATTAGTTGTGTATTGATTTGTGTTCTTTTTAAGATACTGTGTCCTCATGATGAACCTGTCCTAAATAATCGATTATTGTAAAGGTTTAACTTTTAATTTTAATCTTAAATTATATTGATTAAGTTTTGTATATCATCATGGTGTCTAAAAAACTACAAAAGTTTGATCCGAACAAGGTGAAGAATTTACTAATAAGTAGCGATTAGGCCTAGTAAATAAATGTGTTTATTTTGCTCCCCCTGTACTTTTGTTAATACAAATTCTTCTATTGGAGGTGCTCTTTATTGTAAGTATAAAAATTCTGATCTATCAATAGATAAAGAATAGATAAAACAACCCAACACCCTCAACACAAGCACTATTGAAGGTCTTTTGCACATACAAAGCAACTGATTGGTGAAAAATCTTGCTAAAGACTACATGGTTGATAATAATAGATTATTTTTGAAATTTAACAAAAATATTATGTAAGTTTTATTAACTACTAGCGATCCGCCCCTGCATCGCACGGGTGAATTATGGTTCTCGACAACAGCGTCAACTACCGGGTCTAACTGAGAATCTAAACCGTCTAGGGAACACACACAAAAAATTTCATCAATATCGGTCGTGCCATTTTCGAGTTTTAGCGAGACTAACGGACAGCAATTGATTATTACATAATATAGAGATTTGTTAGCTGCAAATGTTTAATTTTTAATTTAAATATAATTGTTACATTTTTAAATTTGGTTAAACAATAAGAATAGTTCTAATTAACAATTATTTTCTTCATTTTGTGTATGATAATCTTTTCTTTTCGAAAAAAGCCGAAAAAAAATTTGACTGCATATAGTACATTATTGTTTTGGTTCTTTTTATGGTATTGACTATACAGATTTCAAGTTAATACAGCACATAGATTTTAGAGAATTTAACCATTGCCAATACTAATAAAATCCTCAATAATCTGGCAACACTGATGGGGAGCAGCATCAAAGTTGTGAAACATATTGCACTATGATGAGTCAATTTATCTGCCAAGCATGACGATTAAGACAAATCCTCTCGACAGTGGACTTTTATGGAATAATGAAGTAAAAGAACAAGTAGATGATGTTATATATACAGATTTAATTTTGTTTGTTGTTTCGAGCACTTTACAGCACCCATGGTCACGAGGGGGACTGAGGTGTTCGACGTCCCCATGTCATAGTTAACCACGGCTACCTCTAGATAAAATATATATATATATAAATATAAGAAATCATTATTATATATACGGACTCGTGAATTAGAGACATACAACAGTTGCTATATCTTTTCAAACACAACTAATACAGCAAATATTCGTAACTGGTGTAAAGTTTATGTTCAGCAATGACTGTAAAACATTATGCAGTAAGTTGATAGGGATGTGGATGAAAATAATATGTTAAAAGAAAAACATGCAAGTTAAGAAACAATATCGATATACAATAAAAAAAACTTTGGAAAACCAAGCCTGACACCAAAGTTGTACAGCCTATATTTATAAGTTGGTTATCTATATACAAGATTGCATTTGATAGCATGGCATATAAGGACACTGGCTGTACAATATCAAAGCTATACTGACCCGTATGCCACAGTATGTGATTGGTGTAGTGTTCCTTTCTTGTAAATGACTTGCCGCACAATTCACATCGAAACGGAGTGTCATTGGTATGAGATCTCATATGGTTGACTAAATGCTCCTTCCTAGTATACTTCTTGCCACATATTTGGCAATGATGCGGCGTTTCACCTATTTGGGTGGGGCAGAAAATAAACTGTTAAAATTTAATGATGCAACTATGTTACTTTGAATTTGTATTCTTTTGCTAGAGACTATTTAGTTAGAATCCCCGAAATTGAAAGAATTATATAATTAATGTTGTTTATTATAGTACAATATGTTGGTAGATTATTCTTTTTATCTAGGTACTGTTGTATATATTTGTCAGGTGAATAGTTGAATCATTCAATTCTACTTTCTGCACCACTTAAACCATAACTAAGGCGCAGGCTTGGATATTCCATACTAACTAAGGGTGCATAAAACAAAAGTAATAATGTAAAATAAAAAATATTAAATCACTTTAAGAAATCAACATACAAAACTTGTTATACTTGACAATTGCAAAGGGACAATAATAATATGTTTAAAATAAGTTTTATATTAATTTACATTTTGCAACTGTTCTAAAAGCAATGCTAAAATAATAAAATCAAAGTGATAAATGATCATTGTTAAGACTTATTAATTAGTTAAATGCATTCCAATTACTACATAAGACAATTACGATTTCATCAATTACCAATTAATTACTTTTTATTTATAGTCTCAAAAATTTATGGAAATAAAATAAAAAAGTAGCAAAAACTTAATGTGATAGAAAAAAGAGATTTAGAAGTTTAATTCAAACAGAGAATTGAAGTAACTCTAATAGACAAAGAGTCTTTGAAAACCTTGCATTAAACGCCATACCTGTGTGCCACATGACATGGTTCATAAAATGTTCTTTCCTGGTGAAGCTCTTCTTGCAGATGTCACAACGATGTGGAGTTTCACCAGTATGCTTCCTAACATGATTCACCATATGCTCCTTACGGGTGAATGTCTTCGCACAAAACTGACACCTAAGAACACAGATAATTGTTAAATTGCTAAATTTGAGTATGCAAGAAGTTCTGCATGAATTTTATTATTTCTAAAAAATAGAGATGGGCCGAATATGGATTTCACCGAATACGAATATTGGGCCGAATGTTCGGTAAAACTTTTACCGAACCGAATATTCGGCCGGACATTATTCGGCAGGATTACCTCGGTACCTAACCAATTCATGTCGAGACTTATTTACATAAAGCGCGCGGGATTAGAGCTGGACCCTGCCCCTCGCTCTCCCGCCACACCTGACATGTTATTGCATCATCTAGTACTGAGCTAATTGCCGGCACATGCTTATGTTTTGACTGTTTTTGTGAGAAAAAAAGTGTTTCGTTGAATTATTCTTAGTGAAAATTGATAATTATATGATAAAAATGAGTGGCAGGAGGAGATCTACTATTTGTACTTATTTTAGAGAAACTGGCGACCAAAGTAAATTGAAATGTACTATTTGCGCAAAAATACTTTCGCGGGGTAGCAGCGGTAGGAAAGCTTCATCCCCGGCTTTGAGCAATCATTTAAAATTGAAACACACTGCGGAATTTTCTGGTCTGGAAAACAGTGTGCATCAGGTAGACTCAAATATACAAAATATTGAAACGACACAGCATGAATGTGAAGTTGCACAGGTCACGCAACCCTCTACCACTGGTGCTCAATCCACAAATATCAAAACCTGTCCAACCACTCAAACTACACTAGAAGATTCATTTATCTATCGACTTCAAAAAGGAGGAGGTACATATTCAATTTGACTGTATGTTCTTTTTTTATGTGTGTTACCTCATAACTTTTTTCTATGTGAACCGATTTCGATGATTCTTTTTTTATTTGAAAGCTGGTCCTTCTCATGTGGTCCCATATAAATTTGATCAAGGTCTGACGAATATTTTTTGAGTTATCCTTAATAATTTATATTAAAGTCGGTTGTACAATTTTTTTTATTTTAAATTATTTCCAAATGGCGAATCGACGACCCCAGATCACATCCAACTAATTCAATTGCTGAAATGATAGCAATAGATAACCAGCCAATTTCTATAGTCGAAGATAAAGGCTTTAATCGGCTCATGCAGTTGGTAAAACCCAAATACCAAATACTAAATACAGTGGGTGTTCAAATTATTATACTCAACATATTTATTCCGTTTATTTAGTACTTAAAACCAATTATACTTTACAACGACGGTTTTAGTTCAATCAAATAAATTGAAAATGATTAATAATTTTATGCTTTATAGTTTACAACACTAAAATTGTCTACTTTTAACTAGGCAACACTGTAATAGCCGCCATTTTGTTGTGTTGTCAATTTTGCATTTCTGTAAGCACGTGCTCTCTGTGTCTTTATTATAACTAAGTGAAGGATTTATTCAGTAAAAGGTATGTTTTATTGGTTTCACTTTGTAATTAGTTATTATTCTTCTTGCATTTCGCTGTTTTTTGCTGTCTAATACATATTTTATTTTAAAATTCGTCTTTTTCATCAACATAACCTCACTTTCAATAGATTTGAAAATGGGGAAGCGTTCTGACGTGTCTCCAAAAAAGAAAACTGAAATTAAGACTTTGCTACAACACTGTAAATATTCTCAAAGGATAATAGCAGAAATGTGCAAGGTTTCTCAATCAACAGTGCGTAATATCAGTAAAGCTGTGCAACAAGGGGAGTCCATGACGCCGAAACGTTCCGGAAAATGTTGACCCAAACGCATCACTACGCCTCGAGATGAGCGAAAAATTCGGCAAATAACCATAGAAAATCGGAATAAACCCAGAAAAGTCATTAGAGATATTCTCGAAGAGGCTGGAGTGACTCTGTCCGACATGACGTTACGTAGAAGATGGAAGGAACAAAACTTTTCCTGCCGTTGACCATTGAAGAAGCCGAAATTGACTCCTGTCATGCGTCTGAAACGCCTAGAGTTTGCAAAAAAATATAAACACTGGACTGCAGAAGACTGACATAAGGTAATATATTGTATTTTAAACGTATTTTGTATTGTATCACTGTATGGACATGTCTTTACTAATGTGAATTGATCATGTTTGGGATTTCTAGGTTTGCTTCTCTGATGAGTCGAGTATCCAGATCTTGCAAGACCATACGCAATTTGTTCGTAAGAGACCAAATGAGAAATTCAAAGAAGACTGTATAGTAGAGAGAGTGAAGCATCCACTATCCATAATGATCTGGGGAGTTATCAGTGCAAAGGGTAACGGACGCCTCTACATAGTGGAAAACACCATGCGGCAGGATCAGTACATTAAAGTTCTGTCAGAAAACTGATCCCACAGACATCAGAATGGTTTCTAATAAGGATTTCCTGTTTATGCACGACTCAGCCCCATGTCATAAAGCAAAAAAGTGACAAAATTCCTAAATGACCATCAGATAAAGGTGTAGGAATGGCCTGGTAACTCTCCAGATCTAAACCCCATAGAAAATGTGTGGGCTGCATTAAAAGGAAATAGCTAAAGAAAAAGTCATAACTAATAAACAAGAACTGATTGAGAAGATAATCAAAGCTTGGTTTAACACCCCAGAATTAAAAACAATATCAAAAAATTGCATAGACAGCATGCCTCGTCGACTTCAAGAAGTTATTGCACAAAAGGGTGGTTTTACGAAATATTAATTTGTAAAAAAACTTGAATTAAATTAACTTTTTACACCAAAAACATGTTTAATTATTTTCAGAAATAGTTTTACAAGCTCTAGTGAAAAAAAAAAAAAAACAGTTATGAGATTAAATTTATTACTTAAACAAATTTAAACTTAAAAAAATCTCATTTCATGGTTTGAGTATAATAATTTGATCACCCACTGTATATAGGTGAAACAGTGATTCCACAACTGTATGAAAAATTGAAGAACACTATTCAAGGTGAGCTATCTAATTCCAAATGTCTATCGGCTACATCTGAAATGTGGACAAACATGTTCGTACATTTCAATACAGTGGACACTTTGAGTACCACTTTAACGAATGTTCGGTTATTTAGCCGAATATTCGGCCTAATACGAATATTCGGTAAAGCTGCCGAATATGCCGAATATCGAATATGAAACGAATATTCGGCCCATCTCTACTAAAAAAAGTAAGTTTACATCTGGCCTCGTCATCAACAAATACAAAGAGACATTAAAGTCTAAAACACGAAAAAATAGTTTTACCATGAAAGACAAAACAATATTTTTTGTTATAATATGTACTGTAGTGACAACGGACTTACAGTCCAGGTGATGGTAAGTGGCTACTATAGTTCATGGGCACCTGCAGCCAACTTTAAACAAAGAAGACCACAGATGTATTGTCACCTCTAAGGACTAAGATGAAATGTCATATATATGAGATCTCATCTTCATCACTAGACCGGAACAAGCAATGCAAGCTACTTGGCGGCAGAAATAGGTCAGAGGGTACCTACGTTGTCGGTCTCGTAGGCAGAAGTCCTATCACCTAGTATTATTATTCCCAAATACAAACATTAATAGAAAAAATGATTTACATCCTAACGTATAAAATATACATGGTAGACGCATTTGGTTAGTTAAATTGAGTTGGTCTGACTAGGGAAGGATCACACTTTCATAGGATAACAGAAAATACTGTTCCGTTTTGTATGGTGGGGGGCTTGACTGAAACAATTTATAATACTTGAAATAAGGCATTGTATCTTTCTCACAGCTGCCTACCTGATGGTAAGTGACTATTATACTACTATATAGCCCATGGACACCTGCAACCAACTTAAAATGCAAAAGGGTGTTAGATGCATTGTGATCTCTCAGGACTAAGATGGAATTCTTTATTCCATAACTTAGTCTAGTTTAATAATAATTCTTTATTGAACACAGAATTAATATAAAATTCATTGATGCCCTGACTCCTAAACTAGGTTACCCTGTATGTTAGGAGGCAGTTTCCCTCCCATTAAGTGATTTTTATTTTCCATGTACAATACAGACTCTAAGTCTAAGATATACACTGCCGGTAAAAAGTTTAAGACCACACTTAAACAACATAATTATCTATAAATTGTAACGAAATCCCATAAGATAAATAAAAGAAATGTACACCTGCATATTCTATTGTTAATATCGAATATCTAAAGAAGTCATTCTTTTATTTACTTTCAAGTTATTGGACAATAAACATGTATTGTTTTCAAACACCGCTGCGTTAGAGCCAGGTGGTACTATTTTTATGATGGAATAATAACTAATTGCTTTGCTTTTGTTTCCCATTGGTCAATAATTAGGATTATTTAGCTTCTAAAAACACTTTCCGACTTATTATTACCTGAGTTTACATGGTTTTGTTAATAAACAATGTCAATTAGTCTAAACTTGTGGTTTCTACAGTGAAGACAAACACACAGTGAAGAAAAGCACGCGAAATTAGCAGTGAAGTGCGTTCTGCCATCGTTGTTTTACATAATGAAGGCAAATCCGAACGTGAGATTGCTTTACAATTGAAGTTATCGAAGACTTGTGTTCATGGCACAATAACTCGATACAGGGAGATTCAAGATCGTCCACGCTCGGGAAGGCCGAGAGCTACCACGTCAAGTGAAGATCATTTCATTGTTGTTACCAGCAAGCGAAATAGACGCTTAACAGCACCGGAAATCCGCGTTGAAGTTAACAATACCCGAGTTAAACCTTTATCATTGACTACAGTAAAACGGCGACTGAGAGATGCGAAATTCTATGGTCGTGTCGCCGTTCGAAAACCTCTGCTAAGGCGACAAAACAAGAAAAAACGGATGCAATGGGCCCTTGCCCATCGAGATTGGACTGAAGAAGATTTTAAAAAAGTTCTTGGGACCGATGAATGCAAGTTTGAACTAGTCGGTTCAAAACGAAGAATTTACGTTCGACGCAGTGACCAAGAAAAGATGATGCCAGACTGTGTAGTCCCAACAATCAAGCATGGTGGTGGCTCAATTATTTTTTTTCATAATTCCGTCAATTTGATCAAAATTGACGGAATTATGATGAAAAAGGAAGAGTTCAAAAAAAATTTAGAACAAAATGCCGTTCCTTCGGGGTTGCGATTAATTGGAGATGGATTCATTTTCCAACAGGACAATGATCCTAAGCATAGCTCAAAATTATGCAGAGGATTTTTGGAAGAGAAAGAGGCACAAGGGGTGTTAAAAAACATGGTTTGGCCTCCTCAGAGTCCGGATCTCAATCTCATTGAACTTTTGTCGGAAGAGCTTGATAGGAACGTCCGTAATTATGGTCCATCCTCGCAAGAAGAAATGTGGAATGCTTTGTGCGAAATTTGGAGCAATATATCACAAGACACTATCAACAAATTGATTGGCCGTATGCCGAGACTTGTGAAAAAAGTCATAGAATGCAGAGGAGGATTTTTTGATGAAAAATCAGTTTAGCTAACCTTTAGCCTTTTTTAGCATGTACTGTTAATATTTCTTTACGCTTTTCAAGCATATTGATTGTCAAAAAGTGTTTTATTGGAGTTTTATTTAATTTTCCTACTTTAATTATGTATGTGGTATGTGTAAATGACACGAAACGGAAGGGAAAGGATGCCACTAGACATGGTATGTATACCGCGTACTGGTCTGCTGTAGACGAGACCGAGCAGGAATGCCAGGGAGTCAGTATCATCCTTTCAGAAAGAATGGGTCATTGTGTGAAAGAGTATGAATGTGTAAGCCCGAGACTGCTATGGATACGAATGAAAGTGGGCTTAAAGAAGTTGTTTGTTCTAGGGGTCTACGCCCCAGACATGTCTAAGCCCACTTATATCCGAGAGCAATTTTGGGAGATGGTAAGGATGGTGCTAATGAAATGCAAGGGTAATGAAAATATTGTAATATTAGGAGATTTTAATGGAAGGGTTGGCGTGAAGAGGCTTGGTTATGAAAGGATATTTATTGGGAACGTTTGGTGATGAAAGTATAAATGAGAATGGTGAAAGCCTCCTCACCGTATGTGTGGAAAAGAATATTTTTGTGAAGAACACTTTCTTTCGTCATAAGAAGATTCACATGTATACATGGGAAAGAGGTGGTGATAGAAGCATGATAGATTTCATAATTGTGGATGAAAGAATGAGGAGCGCAGTGGTAGATACAAGGGTTTACCGGGGGTCCAACGTAGGGACGGATCATTACTTGGTCTTATGGCGAATTAATGGTCTATTCAGACGTTGGCGGCATAGGACATCTGTGTCTACCACTGCGTTACAGCGTATAAGAATAGAGAGGTTACAAGATGAAGGGGTGAAAGAGAAGTATAAATGTAGACTGAGGGAAAATATAAGTGGTTTGAATGAATTGTGTATGAATGTTTTAGACTTGAAGACTGTATGGAATAATGTTAAGAAAGTTTTGGTGGATGCAGCCACCGAAGTATGTGGTGTAAGTAAGAGAACGAATAAAAGAAAAATAAGACTTTATGGTGGGATGATGAAGTACGGATCGAAGTAGATGTAAAGAAGAGAGCAGTCTTAAAGTCTTACACTTTTGGCCGGCAGTGTATAACAAAAGTGTGCGAGTGTGTGGGTGCGTGCTTACGCGTGCATTTGTGTGTGTGTGAGTGCGTGCGTACGTGTGCATTTGTGTGTGTGTGTGTATGTGCGCGTGACTGTTTTCATTAAAATATGTGTAAATAACGTTTTCCCAATGTTCGTAGTTAAAGAATGGGTTATGTAAAGGGGGTAATGTAAAACACTCTAGAACCTTTTTTCCCCATCATTTGTCGGTTCTTCGAGCTATATGGTTGGCCCATTGCCACTTCAGCTTACTAATCCGTTGGGCTATGTTGGTCACTCTGGTTCTACTGCGGATATCCCCTATTCTAAGATTTTCTTTATCACGCAGAGAAACCCCGAGCATAGCCCTCTCCATAGCACGCTGAGCGACCTTGAGCTTTTCATACGGCCAGCAGTGAAGGACCACGTCTCAGCTCCATAGGTCATCACTGGCAACATGAACTGGTTGAACAGTCTAGTTTTCAAGTTTTGAGGTATACCTGATGAGATGTGCCGTAATTTCCCGAACGCTGCCCAGCCGAGTTGAATCCGTCGATTGACCTCTCGGTGGACTTGGACTTGCCTAGTCGAACTATTTGTCCCAGGTAAACATACTCGTCAACAACTTCGAGTTTAGTGCTCCCAACAACTAGCGGAATAGGTGTGACATGGACGTTATACATGATCTTCGTTTTGAACATGTTCATCTTAAGACCTATCCATTGGGAGACATTATTGAGGTCATTGAGCATAGTGCTTAAGTCCTCCAGCGGTTCTGCCATAAGGACTATATCATCGGCAAATCGAAGGTAAGTGATGTACTCGCCATTGACATTAATACCGTATCTTTTCAGTCCAGTAACTTGAAAACGTCTTCCAATGCAGAGGTAAAGAGTTTCGGGGATATTACGTCACCCATCTTCACCTCTCTGCAGTTGGATAGGTTTCGTACTCTGGTTCTGTACTCGGATAGCCATCGTAGCCCTACTGTACAAACACTTCAGCACTTCGATATACCGACAGTCAACTTGGCACCGCTGAAGGGAATGAAGCACCGCCCAAATTTCGACGGAATTAAAGGCTTTCTCATAGCCCACATACGCCAGACATAGTGGCAAATTGTACTCCTCGGACTTCTGTACAATTTGCCGAAGGTTGTGTATGTGGTCTATGGTGCTAAAGCCTTTTCGGAAACCGCCTAGTTCGGGAGGCTGGAAGTAGTCGAGTCTGCATGCGAGACGATTCGTGATGACTCTCGAAAACAGCACGTAAACGCGGGTCAGAAGGAAAATTGGTCTGTACGAGGTACACTGAAGGTTTTTAGAACTGGCCACTTGTAAACGATATAATAAAAAAATAAGTTCAAATTTTGAAAATGGAACTCTTTGCTAAAATTATTGAGTATGTATTTTATTAATTTGTCATTTGTTTACGATTTGGCGGCAAATTGAAAATTGTCTGTGTCACGTCAGCATAAATTTAACGCGAGAAAATTTTCGTACAATGATTTTTATGACTTTCGATGTCATTTAAGTCAACAAGAAAGTTATGATAGACTTCGATTGGCCTTTCACGATGAAGCCCCATCTCGTGCCACTGTTTACAACTGGTTTAATGAGTTTAAACGTGGTCGCACTAATCTCACCGATGATCTGCGTGAGAGACGGCCTTCTACGGCGACGACTGAAGATAACATCAGTGTTTTGCGGCGTATGATAGAGACTGACAAAAGAGTGACTTATTAGCAGATTCGGACAAGCTTAGGCATTGGTATGAGTTAAGTGCACAAAATCCTCCATGAACATTTAGGAGTCAGGAAGCTTTGTGCCCGGTGGATACCTCATAATTTGACAGAGGCCAAAAACTCCGTCGTGTTGATTGGTGTCGTGAAATGGTTCAAAGATTTAACGGAGGTGACTCAAATGCTGTGTTCGACATACTTACGGGTGACGAAAGCTGGATTATGATCCTGAAACTAAGAGACGGTCTGCTGTCTGGGTGTTTCCTTCCGAGGAGTTGCCAACTAAAGTGAAGAGAGGTCGAAGCGTGGGAAAAAGCTGGTGGCCTCGTTCTTCGGAAGGAAAGGTCATTACGCAACAATTGTTTTAGATGATCGAAAAACAGTTATTGCAGAGTGGTACACTAACAATTGTTTGCCACTTGTCTTGGAAAAAGTTCGGGAGAAACGACCTCGCAGTAGGATCCTCCTTCACCACGACAACGCCTCGTCGCACACCGCCAAGCAAACAGTCGACTACTTGGCGACGTCAGACGTGGAATTACTGAGTCACCCGCCCTATAGCCCCGACCTCGCACCTTGCGATTTTTATTTATTTCCGAAAATAAAAGAAAAATTCGAGGAAAACGTTTTATGGACGCCGAGGAAGCAGTGGCTGCGTTTCAAAATGCCGTCGAAGAGACCCCTAAGGACGAGTGGGCAAAGTGCTTTTCTCAGTGGTTCCATCGGATGCAGCGATGTATTGATGTAAATGTACACTATTTTGAAAATATATAATAAAACTAATAACTTGCTAGTTTGTTCAGTTTTTGATTTTCTAAGAACTTTCAGTGTCACCCTCGTAGTTTTCAAGAGAGCGTTGTCGCCTTTCTTGAAGAACAAGACCACCGCACTTTTGCTCCACGCCTCCGGTGTAGTGCCACCATGGATGACGGAATTAAAGAACTTCTGAAGAACTTCAAGAACCGGTTTTCCACTCGCTTTCAGAAGCTCAGCTGTATTCCATCCTCGCCTGGGGCCTTGCCGTTTTTAAGGTGCTGGAGAGCCATTCTAATCTCGCTCAGACTGACGTCCGGAATATCATCGGAATAGTGTCGGATAAGACTTGCTCTTGGATCGTTACTCACACTTGCGTGTGGCTCCAACGATGATGTGTACAGCTGCCCATAGAACCTCTCAATCTCACTAAAAATCTCAGGTGTCCCGGAAATGACGCTGCCACACTCGGTCTGCAGCTTCGACAGTTGGCTCTTTCTGGCAGACAGATCTCTAGCAAAGACTTTGGAGCCCTGGTTGCGCTCGATCGCTTTTTCAATACGAGCTGTATTGAAGTTGAGTAAGTCCCGCCGCATGCATTTGGAGATCTGTCTGTTCAGTTGCCTGTATGCTGTCAAATCTACTGAAGACTGCAGCTTCATTTCCCGTCTAACAACCATGTGATTAAGAGTGTGATCGGAGAGTTTTTGTGTTCTTCTGCGGTGGGTCTTGCAGAACTTAGCTCCGGACAGTTTCCACGAGCTTGTCATTCTTATCGTCCACTGCATTGCAATCTTCTGGGCACTGAAAACGGTTTTGTAGCTGGGGTTGAAAGGTTTCGGGACTCGAGCTCGGGGCACGAGCAACCGACCTCCACCGGAGATTCTTAGCACCCCCCGCCCCGCCGTTACCATGGTCGCCACCGTAGCCAGGGTTAGCGGGGCCGCCGGGGACTGGGGGCCGTCTCTTAGTAACTTTCATCATGGGGGGATATTTGCCATAGTTGCCACGCTTGGCGAGCGGGTTGGCAACCGCAGTTTTTTATTGTTGTTTTGCTGTTATCAGAAAGATGCTGCTGCCCATCTTCTGCCACAGTTTCCCTCTGTCGCCTCTTACGACACCCACGGGAAGATATGGGGTAGTGGGTATTCTTACCCGCCACTACACGGGGGATCTTCGTCGTATTCGGATCGTATTCTTTTAGCCAATTTAAAATAGTTTGTTTAATTTGGTGACTTTTTAAGTTATTTAATTTTAATTTTTTATTAATAATATTATATAAACGAGGTGCTTGGTACTCATATTGCCTTTTCGCAAATACGCTTTTAACAAATGGTACTGGACATTTTTGTGTTCTTTTGTTTTTAGCTACATCAACTGGGGAAAAATTATGATATCGTTTTATGCATTTGTATATATACGATTTTCGTACACCGAGAACATTTGACAATTCGCATACTTTAGATGTTAGGTATGTATAGGGAAGATGTAATATTAGTTTTATTATAGATCTTTGAGCTCGCTCGGCCTCTATATGTTTTGGAAGCTCCACCCCATGAGCAGAAGCAATATGTCTCAATTAGCAGTTTTTTAGTCGCTACAGTTCTTAGGTTCTTAAATATAGCGAGTCTCCGAATTCGTTTCGATATATGAGGTTGCTAATTTAATCTTTCGTCAAGGATTACCCCAAGGTATTTTATCGTAGATGTTCATTCTAATATTGTACATTTACATCTCTCCTTTTTTTGGGACGTATTACAAGGGTATGTATGCATGGTGACAGAAAAGCTGTGTGGTGGTTTTGAGATTATGGATTTGTAAAAGCAGATATATTATTTTTTAACAATTGACGGTTAAAAGATTATTTTCCAGCCATTTTGTAACCGTACGTAATCCATTTTCAGCACTATGCTGCACAGTATCCCAGTCATGAAAGAGGATTAAAGTATCGTCCGCAAACATAAAAAGGTGCGCACTACGGATATTAATTTTGCATAATTCATTTATGTACTTCAAAAAAGTGTTGGTCCAAGAATGCTACCCTGTGGAATGCCAGGTACATTCGGCTTTATCGCTTAGCTCGTCGTCAACACGTAATATTTGGGTTCTGTTTATAAGGTAGTTACAAAACTATGCATATGGCATACCTCTTATACCCAGATTTTCGAGACGTCCGAGAAGTATAGCAATAGACACAGTATCAAACGTTTTTTGTAAGTCTAAGAAAACACATATGCATTTATCACCTTTATCTAAATAAGATGTTATTTTTGAAATCAACAGCGCCTTCTGTTGAACGATGTGCCCTAAAACCAAATGGATTCGCAGCTAGATATCCATAACGCTCTAGATATTTTGTAAGTCTGTTGTTCACAAGCTTATCAATTATTTTTGAAAAAGTAGGTAACAAAGAAATCGGCCCCTAATTCGATGGAGCGGACTTATCACCAGATTTGAATATTGGTGTTACTAAGGCCTCCTTGAATGGTGATGGAAATTGCCCTGTCTGAAAACTAGTATTACATAGGTGTGTTATAGTTGCGCAAAGAATTTGACTATACTTTTAACGAAATTAGCAGTAATTTTGTCCCAGCCAGGGGAAGGGGAACTATTTGATTTAAGTTCGTTAATAGTAGTTTTTACTTCCTCAGGATCTGTTAAGAAAAAAGCCATTGAATGTGTTGGACCTGTCTGTTTGACATTATCAGCAAGTTCTGAGACTGATTTGCCTATAGTGTTCAGAGTATAATTTGCAAGCTGTGAACCAATTGTTGTGAAATAGGTGTTTACTAGATTAAGTGAAGCTTTTGGCGTATCTTTAATTTTTAATAATTCTGTTGTCGGTTGTTTCGATTGGCTTAAATTACAAATTTGTTTAACTATCTTCCATGTCTTTCTAACGTTTCCAGTACTGGTAATAAGTTCTTGTTCGTAATACTCTCTTATTAATTTTTTTACTGTTTACTGACAATTGATAAACATTTATGGGGCAATATATCAACTTAACATGAAATGGACTGCGCTTGTTTTGTATAAGTTGATATCAGCATTACCTATAAGGTGTCTCTCCAGTATGACTTCGAACATGGTTGTCCAGATGCTCCTTTCGGGAGAACGTTTTGTGGCAAGTTGTGCAAGCATAGGGTTTGTCTTGTGTTAATTTTTTTGCTTGTCTCTCAGCAGGGTCACCAGCTATAGAAAAATAATTTTTAAGATAGCAATTAATTTAATTTGTATAATTAAATTTTTTAAAGTAGTATAAGGGAGTATTATAAGGGTGTACATCATCATCATAATCATCATTCACAAGTCCACTGCTGAACATAAGCCTCCTGCAAGAAATACAGGTGAGGGATGGATGCAGGTGGCTCAAGACCGTGCTTGAGGACGGTCTTGAGCCACCTGCATCCCTCAACTTCCTGCATGTTGTATCAGGTTATCACTCCATCTAGCGGGGGCCACCCGCTATCCGATAAGAGGCCACTCGAGAAATTTTTCCCCATGGTTTGTCGGTTCTTCCAACTCTATGGCCGGCCGATTGCCCTTAAAATAGTAAAAGTGTACATCGTCATCATCATTACAGCCTATCAAAGTCCACTGCTGAACATAGGCCTCCCCATAGATTGCCTCAGAAGTAGGTTACTTGCCATAGTTGTTACGTTTGGCAGGAGGGTTGGCAAGCGCAGATTTTTATTTTCTAGCTTTGTTAAGATGTTGCTGCACATTTCTTTTTATTTTCAACCGACTTCAAAAAAGGAGGATGTTCTCAATTCGACTGTATTTTTTTGTGTGTTGCCTCAGACCTTTTTTCTAGGTGAACCGATTTTCATGATTCTTTTTTAATTTGAAAGCTAGTGCTTTTCATGTGGTCCCATATAAATATGATCACGATCTAACCATTAGTTTTTGAGTTATCCTTAATAATGCGTATTTGATTGACTTGAACTACATTGATTATGTACTCATTTTATCGAAATCGGTTGTACAAAATTTTTAATTTTGCCACTTGTTTCTTTCTGTGGCCTCTTACAGCACCCATGGTAAGATATGGGGTAGTGGATATTCTTACACTGACCCTCGACTACACTGTAAAAGTGTACAAATTACAATATATTATTTCACAGACACCCTAGAATCCACTGCTGGACATGAGCATCTTCCATAGTAAAGTTAAGTAAAATTATAGCCAATGTACATCTCACTGCTGGGCACAGGCTTTTTATTTCAGAGAGGACTATGGAGTAACTGTCTGCCACGCGCGTGAGTGTGTGGAATTCATCATATGACTTTGAAATATTTTTATTCCTCAGATGTTTCCTTACGACATTTTCCTGAATTTCATTGGTGAGGGCGGGTACCAAATCGGAGTTGCTCACGTACTGTGTGAAATTTAAAGCGAGCACTGAGCTCCTTGAATATGAGTTTTGTAACATAATCCTGGAAGTTAATATTATATATTAGGGCTAGAGAAAAATTTTATAAATATTACCTAGGTGACATTTTCCATGACGCGATAGTTCAACTGCATTAGCAAATGCAGAGCCACACACTTGACATGTGTAGGGTTTACTCTCACCATGATATCGTCTGTGCAAAAACAAAATTATATTGGTGCTTTTCTTTATGAACAATTAAAATTAATTTTAGCATCAACATCGATAACTGCAGTTTGCTGTTACAAAAACATATATAAACCATTATAGTTTTAACATATATAACAGTAAAATAACAAACAAGCTCCTGTTTGGGGATAGATATCGGCATTTGAGTTGAGGTGAACTGATAGACTAAGAATATCTACTACCCCATATCATCTCATCCTGTGGGTGTTGTAAGAGGTGACAGATGTTAATAAAACTAGAAATGGGCAACAGTATCTTTCTAATAACAACTCAACATAATAAAAAAATGTGGTTACCAACACTCTTACCAAGCGTGGCAACTACGCCAAATATCCCTTTCATTGAGACAATCTATGGGAGAGGCCTATGTTCAGCTGTGGACTTTACACAACTACATAATGTACTGATGGCAAAAAATGATGAGTTAGTGAGTGAATGAATAAATGTTATTTTATTGTAACTGCATTAACAAATAAATATTTACAAAAAAAATGATTAAAAGTAATTCATCATATTATGTTAAAATAGATAAACTGGTATTGACATTTAATTTGTCAGATGCCTGTATAGTTTTTTAATAACTTGAAAGGTTTTCAAGAAGTATTATGACAATTAAAGTTTGCATTTTATTTTGCAGTCAGTACACATCTAAAACTGAGGAATCTATGTAAATTCCTTGAAAAGTTGCTCTAAATATATAAAAATTAAAAACCTTTTCTGTATGTGTATCAATTTAACAGCTTTTGTAATATTAAAAACCTACGTGTATAAAATCCGGGGAAAAACATCATCTTGGCGAAAAATGATTAAAAATACATATATGAAAAATGATTAAAAAAATATTCTGAATAAATAATTATTACCTGTGAACAATAAGTTGGTAACGAAATTGAAATATTTTCCCACAAATGTCACAGGAATGATGGCCAGGAGAGGAGTCTGTTTCTGATATGGCAGCACTAGTACCGGCCTCTACTCCCACTTCACTTATAACCTAGAAAAAAGTATATTTTTAAGTAATGCCATGTTTCTAATGTTACTTTAATAAGATTGTATAAATTTTTATAAAATGAGATAACACGAGATATAAAATGTCTAAGAGAATGTATTAAAGGCCTCGGACTGTCAGCGAAAACTTTAAACATAATATTCGGGTATGACAAAATTGCTTTACTTAACACAAACACAATCTTAACTTAAAAATTATTTATACTTAGTTTAACTTAATTATATACTATTTCACTTTTGTTATGTTAATTACTAAATAATTTCGAATTTATATTTAGGTTTTGATAACAAGTTGAATATTTGTAACTTAATATAATTACTACTTTTTAAAATTTTTAGTAACTAAAAAAATATGTTCATACATTTACATTTACATATATATATACACTTGCGCAATAAGAAAATATTTTTTGTGGCATATGGTTGGAGTTCCAGCTCAGAATCTGTTATCAGTAGTTAAGATACTATGACTTCTAAGTCACGCCATCGTAAAATAATTTTAATGCCTTTTCTATTCACATAAAGTTATTCAATGTTGTAATGTCACGAATTTTTTTTTATTTACACATTACATTCAATAATATACCACTGTGTTTGTTATTTTGGGTTTTTCGCACAATAGGACACTAAATAGAAAAACCACACTGCATATATTTAGTTAGATAATTTGCCCTTTAAGGCAGACTACCGTTTCTATTTTTTTTTTTTTAATTTTCTATCTATACATATAAGAGTAAGAATACTAATTTTGATTCAACAAGGAGAGACAGGGGTTGTATGTGTCCAGTCATCCTTCTATTTCATGGACAAAAAGCCTAATAAGAGCTGGCTTTGTAAATTTTTAGTTAGATAAAACTGTAAAAAGCTAAACACATCTACCTCTAGGCAAACCTATTTCTATAGTACCATGTATTTCTGATCTTACTTTCATAATTTGTTTACATAGCGATTTTAAACCGACTTCAAAAAAGGAGGAGGTACTCAATTCGACTGTATTTTTTTAATGTGTTAAATGTTTGTGTTTAAATGTTAACTCAGAACTTTTCTAGGTAAACCAATTGTGATGATTATTTTTTTATTTGAAAGCTGGTGCTTCTCATGTGATCCCATATAAATTTGATCAAGATCTGACCAGTAGTTTTAATGCGTATTTAATTGACTTTAACTACACTGATGATGCTCTCATTTATATTGAAGTCGGTTGTACAATTTTTAATTTTACCACTTGTGTTAATCCACAATTTTAGTTACCTTGGCTTGCTGTTGATTTTCGGTATTCAATTTACCGAAAACTTCATGGTATGCCAGCAGCTGTGAAAGATCCTCCACATTTACTTTGTACATTGCATGAAGATCATGTTCTGAGGCACCTGCAGAGATCTTTACCACAGCACCTTCCATACCCATTGCCCCTACACTCTGAAGTCAAATTTAGAATTGCTTAAAATAAATTCATTAGGAGCATAATATTTGAAGTATTATCAATATTATATATTTTATAAATAAAATTTCTTTACTGTAATATTTAAAAATGAAAATGAATCTTAAAAATATCTCACTACATTTTCTCTACAAAATGTCTTTACTACATTTAATTTTGTCTTTACACAAAATTCTAAAATATTGTAACAATAAAAAAAAATAATATCTGTCATCTATCACAATTTTATTGCAAATTAAAGTCTGCATTTTACAGGGTCAAAAGATTATCTAAAAATTTTCTTCAATGTTTTTTTTATCTAAATGCTTTCATAGATTTTTTAGAAAAAAAGCAATCACCTTTAGGTCGATACCCTTGATATCTTTTATATCTGTTGGTATTGCAAATTGGGCAGATTCAATTTTCCCTACATTTTTCTCGTCTTTCACTATAAGCTGTTCTGCGGCACTAGTTTCTATTGAAGTTGTTCCATCAGGATTCTGGGTAACAAGTATATTTGCTGGTTCTCCAGTTGCTTGCTCGATGCGAACCACACTATCAATTACCTAAAGAAAAAAAAAGTAGTTAACAAACCTTTATCTTATTGGTACATACCATCAGACAATATTTCCCTAGACTTACATGATAAGATGATGTAAATAAGAAAAGAATAATTTCCTTTTTTTAAACCGTAAGTATTAATGCGTAAGGCAAATTGCAAATGAATATTGCCCAGAAATTATAGTCAAGTGGTTTTATTATCAAGGTTGAATAATAAAATATCTTATGGTTTCACTTGCTTAATTTCATATAATATTATGTAAGAGCCTACAATCACGCCGCAACTGGGCACTGCATCTCCTCTAATTCTATGAGAGTTATGGAACAGGAAACGGTAAAACATACATAACAACATTTTATTAAAGTACCTATACTTTGGTAAAGATGAAGGCTTTTTCTATTAATGACAAATACATTTTGACACTATTGATTTATAAAGTTATACCTGATGATGGCCAACAATTTGTTGTAACTGATGCACTGTCAAGGTATGGTCTGTGGGCATTTTGATAGCTTCATGTAGTTCATCCTTATCAACAAGCTTGCTTCCACCGGGCTCTACCACAGTTACAATGCCATCTTCACTTACAGTTAGCTGAATCTATTAAAATTTAACACTATATTAAGATGCTGCTATTTGTACAATAACACTAAAGAAAACTTGTTGAAAACAATAAAATTAAATGTACTGTTAGTTGTTATATAGTATGTTTGACATTTTATCATTTTTATAAGCATTTATTTATACAAGCTTTTCTTTTAAGTAGCATCTGGGCAGCAGGTGGGAGAGTTCGGAGTAATGAGGTTCCACTATATTTACTTTTATAAATTTTTATTTTTTATTTTTATATGGAATATATTTGTATGTATGCCCTGATATATCTAAAAGAAAAGTTCAACCTATTATAATCTTCATGACTATAGCCTATCAAAAATCACCTCTCTCTCTGTTACCTCATAGGGAGGGAATGGAGGGGGGGGGGGGATTTGCCATAGTTAGGATATAGCCACATATTGGATAGTGTCGCGCTTGGCAGCTGAGCTGGCAAATGCAGTTTTTATTCATTCTTTAAGTTGTTTTAAGGAAAATGCTACTGCCCAGCCTGTTTCATTTACCTTTGTTGCATCTTACGATACCTACATGATATGGGGTAGTGGATTCTCTTACACCGCCATGTAGTTAGTTAGGTAAAGTAGTATAGTTATTCTATTTCACGGTGAAGGTTTCACTTTGTTGTTAGCCATGCACATATACACATTGTGTTAGTGTGCGTAGGCTGCGGGCGCTCGGGAGTAGCGCTCCTGACAGAATAACTATAGTAGGTTAAAACTTTTTTTTATAGGATTAAGGTGACAAGCGAGCACACAGTCCACCTTATAGTAAGTGGATGCTGTGGCCCACAGACATCTACATCCATCCTCGTTTGCGAATCAAAATGCAGATGCATTGTCAGCCATGAGGACTAAGATGGAATGCCTCTTTTCCAGTAAAAAGGGTCTCCGGTTCTCCACACTCACCATACGAAACACAGCAGCATTAAGCTGCTATTTTACGCTGGTATTCTGTGAGAGCGTGGTCTTTCCCCGGTCGAGCCGACCCATTTGTGCTACAACTATACAATTAATACAGCTGCACATTCTACCACGTTGAGACTATTATAAATAGTTTTTATATAGTGAAATAATTATGTCAGTGAATGAAAGTTTATGGAATGCATAAATACCTTTATGTTGCATGTAACATTGATAAAATAAGAAAGCATTAAAATATATAGTATTTTTTAAGCAAACTTACCTCACTGACCTGTCGATTTGTGATATATCAAGCAGCGTGAAGTAAAGTAACATATGTATTTCAAGTGCAGAATATAAAAAAAAATATATAGGTAAATCAAACAATACCTGTTGATTTGCATGCTCTGGACGAGTGGCTGCCATAAGTTGTTGCTGCAATGAATGCTGTTGTGAATGATGCCCCTAAACAAATATAGTTTTTCATAATAAATTCCACAATCTATCGGAAGTAAAACAAAAAAAAAAGCATTTATTTAAATAATAATGATACTATGCAAAATAAAAAAAATATTTAAAAGGTTGAATTTATTTTATAATGCTTTATTAAGTAATAAGTAAATTTTAGAATTCATTTGATTTTTATATTTCATGCTGATAAAAATAATATAGCACTGATTTCTAACATGCAATATAGCTATCAGTTTCTTTTTTTCTGTACAAGAGATAAACCATAAATAAGGATTTTAACTAAATAGTTTTTTAGAAACCTAAAACATAGTCTTTAGGTACATGCACTTATAATACTGACCTCATACACAAAACATTGTATTAATTCTATTTTCTACACAACAGCAAAATACTTTTAGCATTCCTGCTAGTAAATGGAATGGGTTACCACATGATTTACCATATCAATGTTATGGTGTTGTATAAACTCGACCCGATTATTGGGTACCTGCTGGTGAGAGGGCTGGCCAGTGTTAACTGAGACCTGTGATCCATTGCCTGAGCCTTGCTGAGAAGTAAGATCTTGTTGCTGATTGTGAGCCACCAGTGACTCTAAAAAAAATAATGATAGAAAATCAACAATATTAAAACAATATTTTTATGATGGAAATTAAGTTAGCAGTTGTATTTATAACATTAAATAATTCATGTGATTGTGAGTGGCTACTCTAGCTCATGGATACTCAAATGCACCAAATTCAAACAATAATGGATACATTAGGTGTCATCTCTGAGGACTAAGATGGAATGTTTAGCCTGTAATTTTACTAGTTTTGACTATCCTCCAGACTAGTAACACACACACATACACATGACACACAGTCAGAGAGGTACCTACAAAGATGGACTTTTAAAAAAGATAGTTCTCATAGATTTAGTATATACTTACGTTAGATTGGCAATGTAAAAAAGAAAGGGCATAGCATATGCTTATGTTAGAACAAGATAGAATGGCTAGACCATACACGTACATACTATAGGCCTATATCGGGCTGACGTCAATCGTTAACGAAACAAATCTCGCATATTATCATGATATCTTTGATTTTGAAGTATTACTAAGTGTTTAAAAGGTGTGATTAAATATGGTGACGTATGCAGTACCTGAATACAGTTCATTGAGAAAAGAAAATCCACAAAATTACACATTTCACACGTAAGTACCATTAAAATATTTAGCACTCTAAATGCAATATTTTAGAACTGGTACAAATGTTTTATAAATAAATTGATAGGGAAAAATATGGCAATTTATTATGATAATGCTCTAAATGCCTAAGAATTATATTAAAAATAATAACAAATACGTGAATTCCCACTATTTCCGATCTAATTTTTGTAGATCGACATATTGAGCTATTATGTACTACATACTAGAGGTGACACTGCATTTAGTTGCGCTGTCCCATTCAATTGCGGCGATGTCGCTGCACTTTACTCAGTCACTCGCTAGGCGCTAGTGAGTTGACACGTGCTGTGTTGATTATATAAAAAAAAATCTCTTGATAAAATATACCATAGTGTGTATTTAGATATTGCACAAATAATTCAAGAAATGTTAGGAAATGCCAAAGAATGACTTTTCATCGGAGAATAAGATACTTGATTAATAAAAAAGTATTATAGATTAATAGTCAAACAAATTATTCCTAAGACACCATTTCGTGTCACAGAATATAGATTATGAAATTAGTTTTTTCAGATGCGACATTTCTGTGGGTAAGTGTAGGACGATTATATTATGCACAATTTTTTTTGTAGAAACTAATAGAAGTATCCATAATTAGACAAAATTTGTGATGTTTAAATTTTCTGATTATTGTTTTATTTTATTTTTAGGTCCAAGCCACGAAAACAGCGAAAAGTCCAATTTATTCAATTTTTGACTCTCGAATGCCCAGCAGCTAATCTATATAAATATATTTGTAAATTAAATGTTATATTAATAAGTTTTGTTAAAGAAACATTTAGTATGTTTTTTACATTTTAAGTAGTTACCTTTTAAAATATTCAAATGAAAATATCATTACAATGTAGTGATATAATATTATGTAATATTATATTAAATTGGCACATATTATATGCAAATAAATGACAAATTTAAAAAATTGTACTCGATATAATTTACTATAATACTATAATTTACATAATAAACAATACAATCTATTATTACATACTGATCATTCTATCTACATATAATCTATTATAAAAGCAAATGGCGCATGCGCCACACTACTCTCCCTTGTGCATGTGCGAAGACATTAGTAGCGCACTTTTTTTGTATGAAATAGCTATTCTAGTACGTAAGTACATATTACTTCAATGGATTGACACTTTCAATATCATCTTATCAATAATATGTTTATAATAGGCATAGGCATATCTTTGGTTGCTGCCTCTTGTAACTTTGTAATTTTTTAAATTTTCTATTTTTAATTTTTAGGGTTTCGTAGCCAAATGCATTATAGTAAATACTTTAATGAGACAATTCAAACTTTAGATTTTGAAAAAATATTGAGGTTAAACAAAAGTGGTTAAAAATGACTAGGTTCCCAAAAAATATTCAACTATATGTAGCAAGCACATTGAACAAAAATGGTTTTTTTCATAGTAGTGCACAAAGAGTTAAGCTGCGTTCTGGTTCAATACCCACATTATTTATGTCCGTGTGTAGTTCCTTATTATATATTTTACTGTACATATGTTCAATTGGTTTGCGCATGTTAAAATGTGTACAACTTGTTGTTGTCATCCTTATGATGTATATTTTTTTATAAAACTAAAGTAACAAAGGAGCTTACAGTACCACTTGATGGCAAACGGCTACTGCAGTACATGGTCACCTACAGTCAGCTCCAAAAAAGAAAGCTACAAATGTGTTTTCGCCCCTGCGGACTAAGATAAAATGCCTTACAGCTTATCATTATACAGGCTCTCTATACACAACAGGCAGGTTTATTTCTGTTTATCCCTCTCAAGACATTTATAAATGAGATAGGTATTCATTCTGAACGAGTTTTCCGAAAACATATGAAAAGAAAAATTGTAAACGAAAATATGTTTCAAAAATTAGTAAACGAATGCCTTGTGCCCAACAATTTTTTTTTAACATACTTGACATACATATGTATCATTCACCAGCAATATAAAGCCATAAACACTTAGTTATTAAACTAATAATCGAAACTTATTTGATTATTGGATTGATAATTGAAGTTGATGCATGGCGCAGCATCGTCTCTCATACATACACATTTCATTTTGGTCTCACCCTAATCACTACATTGCCAATCTAATGTTTACTATATCTATGGTTCTACCACATAATATGGTATAGTATATAATTGAATAATAAATTATTTATTTGGTAAGCTAATATTACTTATGGAAATAAGGGATGAAAAATTACCATGAGTCTGCCCAGATTGCAACTGTGTTGCAATTATTTGTGTCACAGGTATTTGTTGACCACCAGGTCCGGATACAGATAATTGTGGTTGTCCTGCATGCTGACCAAGTATAAGGTTTGGATCACCATTGAGAAGACCTGCATGAGCTTGGCCAAGGTCCTAAAATAAGATAAATAATTAATAATATTAATAATTTCAAAATCTACCTGAACTATGATAATTCTTTAAAAATAAACATATAAACAGTTTTATTTCAATAATCAATATTTGAATGATGAGTAAGATTATTTAATACCTGCACGGGTTTTCCATTTTCAATTCTTGTGTTGGTAGGTAAGCCATATACAGAAACTTGAGGTATAGGACCGGGAAATAAATTTGTGAACACCCAATATTTCGCGACGCTTGACAAAGCTACATTTACAGCAGCCGAGTTAACTCGCAAATCGGTGGCAGAAGTTGTGGGAGTCAAATTATTGGTTGACTGTTGTTGTTGTTGTTGAACAGACGAAACCCTTTGATTTTGAGACTGTAAATATTATCACTTTTATTATATCAAGAACATATTGGAAAGAAAATAAATCTAATAATATTGAAAGCATATGCACCTCTGAATTACCAGGAGGTTGACCGCCACCCGTATTGATGTTATGGTGTTCGGGATTCATTTTTAAGCCTATTACACTCTTATATTTAATGTCCAACACTAGGTTATTTACAAAAACATAACAACTTTTACATTTTTACGGCTCGGCATTGTCATATCAGACTGTCAACGAAATGGAGGCGCGGGGGACGCGACGGGCCGCCATTATAAAACTTAGAACACAATAACATTTTCTCGTTTTTACATTTACTATTGTTTTTGCTATTGTAAGAAACAACTAAGTCCAGTAGATTTATTGTTTATTTAACGGATACACTAAAATACACAATGCAACATATTTAAAACAAAGAGTTTTAGTATGTATTTTCTTTTCATTACACCTATTCAGTATTCACCAATTCACCATGGACGAAGTGAAGCGAAGGAAAAATTGTCTCTGCTTTTAAAAACAGTGCTGCCATACCATATAGAGAAAGCATGATATTTGTATTTTAATCCACAAATTCCATAAAAAATTACTTCATGTTTAGAGTATACATAAAAGGTAATTTTCGTTGAAAAACTGCATTGTTATTTATTATGTGAGATTTTTTTTGGCGTCTCCAGCCTTTGTTTTTTTTTAATTTGTATATGGACTCGTACGGTTATACTTTTGCCACTGTCAAGGTATAAGAAATTATCCTATAAAATAATTTTGATTCAAAAACTTCTTCACAATATTCTGATGCATGACATTACAAAGTTCTTGGGAGTTTTTAATGACAGCTTAACACTGCCGACAGTCGATGACGATAGTATGTCAAGTTTTTAAGGCGCTTAAGTGGACAAAATAACTTGAGGTTTTTAACAATATCAGAGAACTTTTCGTTGTTTCTACTACAAGTCTTCATGCTCAGAGCTTATTATAAAAAGTCACATAACTTTTACGTATCAAATCTACTTCAAATCACTATTTAAGCGATAAAACAAGAGCCGGTAGTCAAGTTTCCACCAATATTCCAGCAGCCTTTGTTTTCAATTCTTTTTTTGTTGACATAATAAATCAAAGTTCAAAACATGGTTGTGATTTAAAACTTTGAAGAGTTCCAAACATATAAGATTGAAATTATAGAAGATTGAATTAATAAAAGATTAAAGAAAAGAACAAGACACATTTATATTAGTTTTGCTTTAGTTACACGGCTATAAACGTTAATTATTGAAGGGATATTCTTCACACCTCCGCATGTGGTCCTATAGTGTTTCCGTGAAGTGAATATTCCCGTACAACAAGACTTAAATAGTGGTGGTTATAATTAACAACTATCGAATCGTTGTATACTCTTCATTTGCTTAATGAGCTTCTGTATGAGGTTGAGTCTCACTGTAGCATAAATCCGTAAATATTCCGTAGTAGACTGAAACTCCCAACAAATCTTTATATGTGGCAACACTGCTTTAAAGTTTGTCATTTTATTTTGTTGCTCTATAGTCTATGGCATATCACGATTACAGAGTAGCCAACTTAGTAAAACCATATTGTTATGCCGCGGCCACACATCGCGATAGCGCGAATATTCGCGTTATCGCAATGTATGTGGCCGTTCCTTCGTGAATACTTCGTCACTTCGTGCGAAATTGCAAGCACATCGCTTCGCTGTCGGTAAATTCTTGCACTTCAAAGGGTTTTATCGCGATGGACTTCGCTTTTTTTTATATAGAATGGGGTGACAAACGAGCACACAGACTACCTGATGGTAAGTGGATGTAGTGGCCCATAGAAATCTACATTTATCTTCGATTAAGAATCAAATTGCAAATGTGTTGTTACCCTTGAGAACTACGATGTTTCCAGTAAAAAGGGTCTCCGGTTCTCTACACTCACCACACGAAACACAGCAGCAATAAGCCGCTATTTTACGCTGGTATTCTGTGAGAGCATGGTCCTTCCCCGGTCGAGCCGACCCATTCGTGCTACAACCATAATATAGCTGCAGCATGGCTCTACCACGTGTGGCTTGTGCGGCCACACTTCAGTCTGCCCACAGACATCATGCGTACATATTTATTTATTTATGATCATGCGTAGCGGATGTATTAAAGTAAATTGGGGTTTGAGACGTATTGCCGACATGGATTAGTGTAATAAAAAAAATTGGAATTTATAAGTAATTACGAGTCCGAGCTGATATTATTTATATATTTTGCTTATTTTTTAAAAACTGACACAATAATAAAAGAATATTATTCGCTGCCATATAATACAGAGCGACAGTAGCGTCCATTTTGGGTTTAGCGTGTGTTTAGCGCGATAAAATTTATAACGCGCAGTGTGGACAGGCACCTTCGCGGTAGGCCGAAGGCGAAGTTTTATCGTGATTATTCTATCGCGATGTGTGTGGCCGAGGCATTAGTGAGAATGACAAACTTTTATTTTAATTAAAAATTTTATAAATCTAAGAATTGGTTCTACGCTTTATAAAAAGTAGAATATTTTTAAAATGTTTGTCATCCAAATGTTATCTATATGTCTGAAGCTCTCAACAGAGAGTAATAGTGTTTTGTTGTCTGAAAAGAGCTTAGAGTAATTACATAGGCACATAAGAAGAGGAAGAGACCATCAGGTAATGCCAAAAACTTCAAAAAAAAAAAACAAGAACGGCAAAATTACAAATTGAAATCGTTATCAACCTATTAAATGTTTTAGTTATCAACAAGTCAAAAAGTATATAAACACAGAGTTTTACAACAAGTTATTAACGTAGGTATATAAAGTTTTTATTTCAACATTACAGCCCTTCACAAGTCCACTGCAGAACATAGGCCTCAAATTCTATCAAGAGAAGCCATAATTTAAAAGAAGAAGAAGAACATAGGCCTCCCCCAAGGAATGCCACAAAGCACGGTCCTGAACCACCTGCATCCATCGACTTCCGCTTTGGGGGCCGCCAGACACTTTGCCCACCGGAACGAGACTGCCACTCGAGAACCTTTCTTTCCTTAGATCATTTCTTTCCCATCGGTTGTCGGTTCTTCGAGCTATATGGCCGGCCCATTGCCATTTCAGCTTACTAATCCGTTGGGCTATGTCGGTTACTCTGGTTCTACTGCGGATATCCTCATTTCTAAGTTCATCACGCAGAGAAATCCCGAGCATAGCCTTCTCCATAGCCCGCTGAGCGACCTTGAGCTTTCTCATACGGCCAGCAGTGAAGGACCACGTCTCAGATCCATAGGTCATCACTGGCAACACGCACTGGTTGTACAATATCGTTTTCAAGTTTTTTAATAGGATAAGGGTGACAAACGAGCACACAGTCCACCTGATGGTAAGTGGTTGCTGCGGCCCATAGACATCTACATCTATCCTCTATTACAAATGCAGAAAAAAAATCGTTGTCACCCGTGAGGACTAAGATGGAATGCTTCATTTCCAGTAAAAAGGGTCTTCGGTTCACTACACTCACCATACGAAACACAGCAGCGTTAAGCTGCTATTTTACGCTGGTATTCTGTGAGAGCGTGGTCCTTCCCCGGTCGAGCCGACCCATTCGTGCTACAACTATACAAATAATATAGCTACAGCTTGGCTCTACCACGTATAGGTATAATAAATAGCTTTTTCCTTCTTTGAATTCTGTGTTATGAAACTTAACCCCGCTTATACTTGTACTATTAGGTCGCGCGTGGTTGCTTGCTTAAAACTTTTAGGAATAAATGCTTAAAAGTTTTAAGCAATTAACTAAATTTATATAATTAGGTTGCGGTTATTTCGGTCCGATATTTGGTAAGTTTGTATTGTATTAAGTTAATTAACACATATACGATATATTTAGTTTAGTTTTCTTTATTATTCGCCTCACTTTGGGGTATTAAGACAATTTTAATAAATGAATCAGATATTATTATAGTTTTATTCATTATGGTTAATTTTATTTATTTAATAAATGTGGTATTTATTTTTAACTGTTTATTTAAATGGTTAAAAATTAAATTACCCATCTTTATTGCGTGCGACACCCCTATGATATTTGTACTCCCGGGAGTACGCTAGCCGTCACGCAAGTACAGTAGTTTTCCGTTTCGATTCGAAATTCCGCATGACTGCCTGTGCGTTCGGAATTCCGCACGGAAAAAAGCCGTTCCGAACGCAAGTCTTCCATAGATTTTCTATGAGTCGCAGCACACATTCGTATTCGTAAATTCCGTACGGAACGCGCCCAGTGTGCGTCGAACGACCGAAGCGAGTAGATGTGTTAATGTATGTTTTTACATGTAATCATATATGTGTATCTCTTTTCGTAACCTTTTATCTTATTTTGTTTAATAATTCGTCGAAAGAATTTATAGACATCCATATTTAAAAAAAATCTCTGGATAGATAGATCTTTACATAACATAACAAATAATATAAAAATGATTCGCAAAGAAGTGTATAAAATTTCAAGCAGTTTTGGTAAAAATTGTAGCAGTAATATGGTTGCAACTGAAAAAATATGGGTGAATTCAGAATTTTTTTCTTCAGTTCTATAAACAAAATACATTTTGAGAAAAACCACTTCACTCCTCATATTATGGTTACAAAGTTACTCAGTTTTACGGTAGTTTTACAAAAAAAAGCAGCTTTACGCCATTATCATCACGCATTATAATAATTAATTATTAATAGAATAAGTCCCGCGCTAAGCAAATGCGTCCCATTGATTAGAAAATTTATCTTTATGATATAATAATAAAATAAGTAAATAAGTTTTCCACACTACACTACAGGCAGTCTCCGAATGGGGCGATGCCAATCTCGTGAAATTCAACGCCTCCAAAACCAGTGGTGTAGCTACTCAGGGGCTAGGCGGGGCAGTGCCCCGGGACCCCTAAGCTAAAGGGGCCCCTCGGCCTCAAAGAACGAAATTTGTAAAATTATGTACTATCCTAGTTGTATAAAGAATTTTCGAGTTTTAACTATTTGGCCCCTGACCGCGAACGGCTCGAATTGAAATCACAAAAATTACTCCCACTTCCAGAACATAAATAGAACATTGTTAAAGATAATTGTCTACTTCGTCTTATTGTCTTTTTTATATAGAAGAGAGGGACAAACGAGAATGCGGCTCACCTGATGGCAAGTGTCGACCACCGCCACCAAATACAACACCAGGGGAATTACAGGCGCATTGCCGGCTTTTTTAAAAGTAGTAAGCTCGTTTCTTGAAGCTCTCTAAGTCGTATCGGTCCGACAGTAGTGGACCGCCAAATATCCCGATGATGTGGATTTGTGAAATGCGCTGATGAAATTTTGTGGCTGGAATTAATCCGAACAATTCCTCTGAACACTCCCCGTGGTAAATGCGATAGAAAATGCAAAGATATGCAACATCTCTTCGTCTCTTCTTTCGTCTTCGTCGGTCGTCGACGATTCGAGCTGCTCTGCGCTGGATGCGGTCAAGTGGAAGGAGCTGGTACTAGGGAGCCCCGGCCCAGAGATGAGAACAGTATTCCATATTAGGCCGAACCTGGCCCTTGTAAAGTTACAAGCAGTGTGCCGGCATAAAATGCTGTCCTGCTCTGCTGAGCACGCCAAGCTTTTAAGAGGCCAATTCAGCCTTCCCTTACAAGTGACCACGAAACTGTACGTTATCCGATATGTCAACGCCGAAGATTCTGATACAGGCTGAGGTAACAAGGGGAGTGCCCTGAAATTGAGGAGTTACGAGAAAGGGGTTCTTTTTAGTGGTAAACGAGCAACCCCGACGGAAATCGTACTGGCGGTCACTTTTCAGTTGGTGATCATCAACCTCATGAGCTGGCAGTTCACAATGGTTTCCATTATTTTGGAGAACAAGTTGGATAGGTCTGAGCGGTCGATTTTCGGTTATTTTTTAGGGATCTGGTGCACTAAAGTCGTCTTCTATGAGTTCGGGACTACGCCTAGGAAGAAAGAGTTTTAGAGAAGACACGTTACGACCGATGCCAACAAGGGAGCACACGTATTCAGCACAATGGGAGGAACTCCATCAGGCCCACTAGACTTGACATTTAGGGAGAGTAGTGCTATGCGCACCGAGCGCTGCGTAAACCGTATCGTACCGACCTGAAGAAGACATTATACTTCTTTTTAACAGCGCTGGTGAAGCACTTCTATTATAGCGTGATGCAATTTTACAGGAGCGACCAAACCAGGCACAATAGATGATAGAATAAAGAGCCCCATTCCCTGAAGTACCACATCAGCGACAGAAGCACGTTGGGATCATCCGGCGAGAAGCATACCAGCCCCTGTCGTCAAGGGAAGGATGCTAAAAAAGACCGCATCCTGTCCCAATTGGCCGACCTATAGTGCCAAACACGGCGGCGATCTGCAGAACGCAACCGCGATGGGAGTGTGAGTGACACCATAGTCCGGGTCAGACAATAGTCCAATGAGGCAAGAGTCGACGGAGACCTGATATCCGTCCGGATGAGAGGTCAGCAGAAGGTCCAACAGGGAAGGTGCACGATCCTCCACATCTAGAATCTGCGTAGGTGAAGTAACCATTTGTGTCGGACCATATGCCAAGATAAAGTCATAAACAGATCTTCCCGCATGCTCGGTTAAACGAGAACCAAGCCATTCAGCGCGGTGGCCGTTAAAATCACCAAGGATCACGATCTCTGCAGACGGGACCTGTTGTAGCACGGAGTCTGCAGCGATTTGGACGTGGTCGATGAGTTGGTCTGTGTCAGCATTATCTATAGAGGCACCATTAGACGCGAGGATGGTCGTCGCTGAACTTCAAGACTGCCGAAGCGTCGAGAACAGATGTCTTCTCTGACGTATACGCAAACTCCAGCCCGAGGCACAAAGGTGTTTTAATTTGTACCCCGGATAGGAGAGAAGTATCGACCGGAGAGGACACCTGCGCCTCGGTTAGAAAGAGCAAGGTCGGCTTCACCGTCTTCAGATGGTACCTAATGGACTTCGTTAACGTTCAAATGAAATCTCCTGATGTTGCAGAAATTCTCGGATAGCGTGGCAGTGGTCACCTTTGTTTTATTGCTCTACTTGCCACGAGCATTATTAGTCTTGAGCGGAATTTCTTTTTAATATTATTAACTAATTTGCCTATATTATTAACTGTAATCTACTTCGTCATTGTTTATGCGTTACACTACATAATACTTAGTAGAAAGTAGCTTTGCTTTATTATGCCCTGCAGTGGGCGACAAGGAGATGATGATGAAGTAGTTTTGCACCTTTAGAGTATTTAGTTTAGTTTAAATAGGGCTCCAATTTCATTTTTGCCCCGGGGCCCTTGGTTACATAGCACGCCAAAATGTCCAAAACACAAGCGTATCCCTTCACTGCAAAAAGGAGCCAGCTCACCTTGGCTCCTTCTTTCCGAAATGTATCACTGGAATACACGACCACCTTCAGTTGTTAGGGTTTGAGATATCCTCAAATCTAAACTTCGGGCGGTTCATTGAGTCCAAGGCCAAAGCAGTTGCAAGGAAGCTGGGAGTCCTTGCAAAGGTGCGGCGATACTTCGTGCCGGGACAGCTGCTTACTTTATATAAAGCGCAAGTCCGGTCGTGCATGGAGTATTGCTGCCATATTTGGGCTGGTGCTGCAAAATGCCACCTAGTAGCTTTGGACTCAATGGTAAGGCGTGCTAAGAAGCTTATTGATGATCCGAATTTGGTTAAAACCTTTACCAGCCTCGAACACAGACGCAAAGTAGCCAGCCTTTCGGTTTTCTACAGGATGCATTTCGGACAGTGTGCGCAGGAATTGCATAATTTAATTGCTCCCTCTCCCTTCCACCATCGGACAACCAGACGTTCGGCCAGTTTCCACCCTTTCGTTGTTGACTTACCACGCATTCGAACCAAACGGTTCGCTACGTCGTTGATTATGCGTACAGCAAAAGAGTGGAATAAGTTGCCAGCTTCTGTCTTTCCATCCGATTACAGTGTGGGTGTCTTCAAGACAAGAGTGAATAGGCTTTTGTTAAGTCAGTGCGCTTCACCATCTTAGGCTACATCACCACTTACCATCAGGTGGGATTGTAGTTAAGCGCTGGCTTAGTAGAATAGAAAAAAAATAAGTTTCGTTGGAAACCGGAGAAATTATCTAACAAGAAGAAACGAGCTTACTTCTTAAAAGGCCAGCTATGCACCTTCAATTCCCCTGGTGTTGCAGTTGTTCATGGGCGGTGGTAGTCACTTACCATCAGGGAGCCGCACGCTCGTTTGTCCTCTCTTCTATATATACATACATATATAAAAAAATAATTATGTTTCAAATAAATTAAAAAAATCATGATGAAGTAATAATAACAATAATGTTCTCCAGACCGAATTTCGGTCACGGCGGCCAGTTTCAGCATAGTCTAGCCATCTGCGAAGGACAGGATTACAGTGGCCGAGCGTACGCGTAAGCACATGTGCACTCTCTATTCCCTCACTTTCATAGTCCGATGGGACGGCAAGCCGACACGACCGAAGAGAGATCAGACGCAGGACCAACGGCTTTACGTGCTTTCCGAGGCACGGGGTGAAACACCGCCAAGTTCCTGACTGCGAGCTGCTGAGAATTTCTTGACAGAAAAACTCAATAACTGATTTTGGCCCGACCCGGGATTCGAACCCAGGACCTCATGATCAGCAACCGCGTGTACCACCACTAGACCAACGAGGCTGTCAAATGAAAATGTAACCCGCTTAAAACGACGTCACAAGTACAAATTTTAGAAATGAGAATGGTAGAGGTCATAGGTAGCTTTTTAGCACCTAAAAAGCTACCAATGACTATTATAGTTAAAATCTAAAATGGTAAGTCCAACTCCTGGGCACAGGGCTCGGGATTCTTTTAACTTCTGAGAGGTTTATGGAACAGTTAGTGTATTTCACATATCCTCGAAATATTTAATTTTGTTAATTGTTTGAATATCAGTGTAGCCAGTGGTCTTGCAAGTGCAGAGTGAGTTATTTCCACACATTATCCTCAATCAAAGAGTATATAATCACTACGTTTTATTCTTAATATTTTTTGATCTTTGCTATACGAAAAGGTTATATTCAACGCCTATATTTTTTATGTATGCTCACTAATTTCTTGGAGACGGCTGAATCGATTTAAATGATTATATTTTTTATTAAATCGGTTTTGCTTCAGGGATAGTCCGATATAAATAGGGGTGGAAAAATATGGAATGAAGATTTTATTGTAATTATTTAGAGGGTATTGTAGTTGTTACCTCTTGAAGTTGGTTTGTACTTTTTCTTAAAAGTTAAATTTGTGACATAATCACAATACCAAGGGCCATATTGAAGAAAAAAAAAGTTAAATTATATTAAGGCGTTTTACAGAAATTCTACAATTATTTAAATTTTGAAAAGTTTTTTAAATTGTTGCAAACATAGATTTAGTATATACTTACGTTAGATTGGCAATGTAAAAGAGAAAGGGCATAGCATATGCTTACGTTAGAATGAAATAGAATGGCTAGACCATACACGTACCCGCTATAGGCCTATATCAGGCTGACGTCAATCGTTAACGAAAAAAATCCCGCTTATTTTCGCGATATCTTTGATTTTGAAGTATTAATAAGTGTTTAAAAGGTGTGATTAAATATGGTGACGTGTGCAGTACCTGAATGCAGTTCATCGAGAATAGAAAATCCACAAAATTACACATTTCACACGTAAGTACAATTCAAAAATTTAGCACTCTAAATGCAATATTTTAGAACTGGTATAAATGTTTTATACACAAATTGATAGGGAAAAATATCGCATTTTATTACGACTATGTATACTATATCTATGTTTTCGCAATATTTTCAGAGATTTTATTGCAAAATTTTAATGCATTTACGCAGAAAAGATTTTCTAGTTTTAACCAATCTTAATTTTAAAAACTTGCATGTGATACAACCTGTTTTGCAGGAGAGAGTCCGATTTTTATTAAATGTATTTTTCTTATATATTTATATTATTTTATATTTGTATAAAGAAATAAACAACGATGGACGTGTGATAACATTAGTTGCCTTGAAAAGAACGCGCAGGGACGCGAGTGGCCCAAAAGAAATATTGTTTCCAATCCGGCTGAATCACCACTGCAATAAACCGTAGGACCTGATACTTTGAAAGTGAGCAAACTAGACTTATTGAGCTGTTACTTTCTTTTACTTTTTACAGTCAGCCCCTAATCCTTCTAATAGCGAAAATTGCAGAACTTTAGAATTTAGAAGGTAGTTTATCAACATGTACGGGAGTACGGAAGTATTGGAGAATGGAACCAATGGCAATTCGGAGAAATACAATTGTGAATTAATTACGGCATTCTGCAGCGACAGTCTGTGGAAATTTTTAACAGTTTGATTTTTTTTTAAATTGAATTGAATAACATTTACTTAGTATTTGGATAAGCAATTCGAGTGCAAAACCGTTTCTTTTACTTTAATCAAAAATGAGGTATGATCAGCAAATAGACTATCTCAGATCAATTAAGCAGATCAGAAACAAAATGTATTGATCCCTGAGAGACACCCACGTCCCAATGATATTATACCGCTGATTGCAACCTTTTGATTTTGGTTTGAGAGATATAACGATAAGAAGTCAAGTAAGGTATCACGAACGCCGTAGTTTTCATAATTTATAATTTTACGATTAACACAATCAAATGCCTTTGAGAGATCACAGAATACACCGACAGTGTCATTGTACTATTCCTAGATCTGTAAAACATATGATTCTAGTTTTATGCCCGCATTCGTAGTAGGTCATCTTTATGTTAAACCAAATTGCTATTTATTTTTATTAAAATGAACAAGTGTCTTCTAAAAATATTATTTCAAATATTTTGCTTGTGGCTTGTAGCACAGAAATGGTAATTTGTGTTTTAGTAAAACAGTGGTTTCTTTACTATTAAGTTATTGAGCTGTTTTACGATGTGCACTGGGGTAAATGAAAACTTCATGTTGAAATTTCGGATCTAACAAATAATAATATTAATTAATGAAATTATAATTGTATCCCGCTGTTAAAGATTCCGTTAAAGACGTGCAGTGGAGAGGATAGGTGCACTTTCTAGAACAGATAGAGAGCAATGATAGGAGTGATCTAGGCTATATTTTATCCGAAAAGCTTGGAGATATTTAGTGAAATTAAAAAAATTATAAAATAAATGGTCGTTGATGATCTACGTTCAGCTCGGGGTGCGGCCAATGCAGCGCGCTCTTTCTTATACTTACTTTGGATACTAAAATTAACGATTTTCAAAAACCTGCAACGTTTTTATTAATAATATACAGATATATAGATTTGCAGGATTTTTATACATGTTGTAACCAAAACCCAGTGGTTTCCATTAAATGCATTATCAGCATCAGTATTCAAACATATAGAAATAATTTTACTTCAGAAAATTCGACCATAAATAAATTTAAATAAATTTTTACTATCAAATTTTTGTATGGTTTTTTAAATCTGACACGCGCATTGGTAAAGCGGGGTCTTTGAAAAAAGCCTTACTACCCGGCTAATGCAGAAGTAATAAAACCACATACAATTTGCAAATAAAAATTTATTTAAATTTAATTTATGTAATTGTTTTATGGTCGAGTTTTCTGTATTAAAGTGATTTCTATAGGTTTGGGTACTGATTTTGATAACGCACTTAACAGGAACCACAGTATTTTGTTACATGTTGTATTATAATAAAATATTTTTTATAATAGAGAGTTGTAATCACGACGGCGACGACGGCTCTACGGCTACCCTTCCAGGACCGGCCTCCTTTAGCGATCGCCACCTGCGCCTGTATGAAAATACTTTACTGGTAGTGAGCACGCTGTTTTTTTTGCTTTGGGATCAGCATCACTAAATTATGGTTTATTCCAAGCATGATTATGTATGTTTCTACCAAACTCGATAGTTCTTTTTTACCCGACTGCTGTATGTACTCATATGTTTGTTCCTTTGTGGCGCTCTAGATACCAAACGCGTGAGCCGATTTTGATGATTATTACGTCTAACGATTTGTCTTAATCTTGTGTCACTAAATACATAATAGTAATTAAAATTCAATATGGCGACAACCAGACGCCATATTGCTTAAAAAATGAAAGTCGACGAACTATGTCAAGTGGTATATCATTGATTAGGTTTTGAAAATCATATTTAGGTTTCTCTAGTCACTTTTCATTTTGAATGCCTATTGAAGATCTATAACGATTTAAAGTTGGTTACCGGCCATTCTCGCTTAAATTTTTAAAACTAACAATAAAGCTATGATAAAGTTCTTATATAATCATATAATGGGTATTATTAGTAATATTTTTACGCAGTCTTGAAGACGCTTACAATTTTGTTGATACATCTTTTGTTGACAATTCTAAATTCTCTGCTGTAATTCCCACATTTCATATTACGCGGATGGACGTGTTTAAAAGCACACAGAAGGCATACTACTGCTAGATAGATTGTATGACATATCAGCAATTGCATACCTTCAGTGGCTTTGAAAAAAGCCGTTTGGGTTTGCTTGAGCGAAAGAAAAAGATATTTACATACAATACAATACATGAACAAAAGAAACGCATGAACAAAGTACAAACAAACTATGTACAAAATTAAAACAACAAATTATTTATATTCTAAATCGAATCTTCTCTCTTTCTTAAGGAAAGATTTAATTACGTCCGCGTAAAATGTTGGTGAACGTTTTAATTGTACCAATAACTGTTTTTCAATTGCGATAATTGATAAGTCTGAAAGACGCTCTTGACCTTGTGTATTTCTCAAATAAGTATGGATGCGCTTCAGAGATGAGAAAGCACGTTCTGTATGCGGTAATTTCGTTCATTACTGAACGAAATTACCGCATTCATGTGTTTTTGAGAATTCATATGCCTTTTAATGGCTCCAGATAAGTTGTTTAAATCATCATATCCAGTAGTATTCCAAGCTGTTTTTTCGTTGGAAAAAAATATACAGCACCAGCAGTACAACTTATGGTATATTTTGAGAAATACACAGATCAGGCGTTGGTTTCGGCGTGGATATGAGCTGTTTTTTCTCAACAAAGTTTAAAGATTTTACCTTTTCCTCGCCGATTAGCACTTTAACACACTTCAATTCATCACAAGGAACACTATTATTCTCCATGTTCACTAAAAATCTTTAAAAAAGTATAAATTTTCAACTCAATATTGTAACACGTAAACATTGTAATTTTCAAGTAAACACACACAGTAAACATTGAAATGTGAAGTGCACTGCAAATGTATCGCCCGACGCCCCCACTCTCGACTAACTTCAGACTCAAAGCCTGGCTTCTGCATTCCATATTAATTGCTATATAAACAATCGTAGTTATATTTCATTATAGAACATTTTGCCATAGGTTAGAAAGGAGCGATCGTCTTCGAAAGCCCGGTAAAAGCCCACGCGTGCGAGAGAGACGACTAATCGACAGCAGTATCGCACAGTTTTGCCGCGTGTTGACGTTCGAGGTCACGACCTGTGTATATTGTATAACAGAGGAGCGCGAAATTTGAAATAGTTTGAAACAGTTTGCGAGTTATTTTATTAGTTGATATTATTGATTGAGCAGTTTGATAGGGCAAGCTTGGCTTCTCGGCTTTTATGGATGCTTCGCTACCGATTTGTCGCTATATATATCTCTCATCCAACCGCCACTAGTATTCCTGAACTTAATCACCCGTTTTCTAGTATCTCTAGTCCATTTATTGTTGTTGGTAATTTTAACAGCCAACACTCTATCAGGAACAGGTCTGTTTGCGAATGCGCACATGATGAGGGAACATCTGACCCTTAATTTTTTTCTTGTTCCAAACTTCAATTCTCCTTATATGATCCCCTCCCCAACTATTCTTCGCCCTATTAATATGGTGTCCCTGTTATCATTAGTATTTACACCTTTTATAAATGTTTTGTGTGATTTTATACATACTAATACCTAACTTAAAATACTGGTTATAATATGTAAAACAGTGAACATGGATCTTAAATTATGGTTTTGTTTTTTGTTTTAGATTTAGGATTCTTAATCAAAAAGTTGGTAAACAATATACGTATGTACATAATAATTTTGCTGTCACTCCCATGAGTGACATGATATTGGCAGAACTCTTTTTAGAGTAGCCAAAAAAAAAATAAGAAGAAGAAGAAGACTGTGTAGTACGAGTAGCTACGAGTATTACGCTACGTCAGGTATACGGGGTGGCGATAAAGTTATCACATTAAATAAAAATACTTATCCTACATAACGTTCTTTGAACATATGTACATAAGTAAAAAAATATATAACAATTAACATTCTAGTCGCGGTAGCCCTTTTTTTCGTTTTTTGCCTAATTACCTATGAATGGAAAAGTGTAGGTAAATAATTACCTATGTCGATGCTGCGTGAGCACTACGCACCTGCCGCACCGTTGCCGCCTTTACAGGTCACTTCAGGTCAGTAAACTAATATTATCAGGGTGATTTATTTCGTGTCAATTTTAACGCTATTTATTTTGTTTGAAAGATGCATTTTTTTAATTTTAGTAGAATTGTCTACTTTATTATTTTAACAGACATATATGAACTTGTATTTACCGCTGTGTTATTTAATGTGATAACTTAATCGCCACCCAGTATAATACGAATCCATGTTAGCCAACATCTGTGCAAAAACACCAACTGTTGGTTTTAAACAAGTAAGTGTCTCTGTGTACACTTATGGCGATATAATAATAATCTTTTGTCCGATAATAGTTTTGATTACTCGGAATTTTTAACAGTAGTCAAAATCCGACGATGGTGCCGACGGGGATTTAAACCGTGTTGATTTCAAATTTTTCATTAAATTGACATGGTGTAAAGTACAACTCTTTTTTTTGAGTCCATGAAATTATTATTATGCCGGTACATATACAACATATTATGTATTATTTTTGACACAGTGGGTGCACGAGTAACCAGGAAATTCACTTAAATTGCGTTTTAAAACATTTTTGTGTGCCAAGTTTCGACGGGACTTTGCCGTTTGCTTTGCAGTAAGTTCATAATATTATGATACCCACTTTCAAAGCTTCTTTTTTCCAATATTACGCACACGAATTAATAATGTTTATTATTTAAATGCTGCTGCTAAATTTCGAAGTTATTTCAATCGAATGAGCTTCCACTGTAGTCTTCATTTGTAATTATCGACTTTAGTTTTTGGTTGTTCATTGGGCTTTTTGTTGAGTATAAAATTTCTACAATAGAAACGATCAAACTAAAAATGCGACGTGCCTTCATTTGCGGTACATGTGCGGTGCCGGGTCTTAACATCGTATAATACCTACACCTCGTGAGGAAAATCACATTCGAAAATCATGTTAATATTCAATTTTACAGCAAATTGAATTGAAAAAAAAATGTGTGCAGTTCAAACGCGGTAGAAGTGAAACATTCAAAAACTCAACTTCGAGAGAATGATCTCATTCTCTCAAAGTTGCAGAGTATCAAGAGTGGGATAATTGTGGGGTTTATATATATTAGGTCCTTACATATGAAATTAGCGTTTTGTCGTACTGACCACTTTGATCTGAAATATCTCCTCTTTGGTTAAGAATTCCAAATTCAAATTTATAAATTCATTTAGCTGGTACATTTGAGTTTTGAAAACAGTCATTCATTTGTTTTTTCCTCATTATTTTATTCTTTGGCGTCGCTTATTACTGCACAAAGGAAAACATGAAATATCGGTATATTTACGAGTACGAGTTCTACCGTGGCACCAGTGCTGCAAAAACAGCTCGAAGGATTAATGATGTGTACGGCGCTAGTATCGCAAAAGAAATCACGGTACGTTTTTGGTTTCAACGTTTTCGTTCTGGAAATTTCGACCTTCAGAACCAACCCCGTGGAGGCCGGAGACCAAAGTGAAAAATGAAGAATTAAAGGCTATTGTGGAAGCGGATCCATCACAAAGCCCTTCAGAGATAGCTGCAGGCTTCGGGGTAAGTGATAAAACTGTATTAATCCACTTAAAGCAAATTGGGAAAGTAAAAAAACTTGAACAATGGGTACCTCAAAAATTTAGTGAATCGAACATGCAAACAAACAAACGTCGACTGCTGTGTTACTTTGCTCAACCAACACAATAATGAAGGGATTTAAATTGAATCATTACTTGCGATGAAAAGTGGATACTGTACGATAATCGGAAGCGCTCGTCGCAATGGCTGAACCCTGGAGACCCAGCCAAATCCTGCCCTAAACGAAAATTGAGTCAGAAAAAGTTACTTGTGAGTGTTTGGTGGACTAGCGCCGGTGTCGTTCACTACAGCTTTCTAAAATCTGGCCAACCGATTATGGCAGATATCTATTGTCAGCAACTGCAAACCTTGAAGGAAGAACTAGCTTACCTTTTCTCGCCGATTAGCACTTTAACACACTTCAATTCATCACAAGGAACACTATTATTCTCCATGTTCACTAAAATCTTTAAAAGTATAAATTTTCAACTCAATATTGTAACACGTAAACATTGTAATTTTCAAGTAAACACACACAGTAAACATTGAAATGTGAAGTTCACTGCAAATGTATCGCCCGACGCCCCACTCGACTAACTTCAGACTCAAAGCCTGGCTTCTGCATTCCATATTAATTGCTATATAAACAATCGTAGTTATATTTCATTATAGAACATTTTGCCATAGGTTAGAAAGGGAGCGATCGTCTTTCGAAAGCCCGGTAAAAGCCCACGCGTGCGAGAGAGACGACTAATTGACAGCAGTATCGCACAGTTTTGCCGCGTGTTGACGTTCGAGGTCACGACCTGTGTATATTGTATAACAAAGGAGCGCGCGAAATTTGAAATAGTTTGAAACAGTTTACGAGTTATTTTATTAGTTGATATTATTGATTGAGCAATTTGATAGGCCAAGCCTGGCTTCTCGGCTTCTACGGATGCTTCGCTACCGCCACTAAGTTAGATGAGCTAAAATTGGAATGTCTGCGACATCCACCGTACTCCCTGAACCTTGCTCCAACAGATTACCATTTTTTCCGGAAATTGGACTTCTTACAAGGAAAAAAATTCATCTCCGATGCGGCAGTCCAAACCGCCTTCAAAGAGTTTATTAATTCTCGCCAACATGGTTTTTTTTAGTAAAGGGATCAATGAACTACCTATGAGATGGCAAAAGTGCATAGATAACAACGGTGCATACTTTGATTAATTAAATATATTTTACAAAAAAAAATTGACTTTATATTCCTCCCGCACAAAACGCCAATTTCGTATTTAAGGACCTAATATTACATTACATATTATACAGTCTCAAAGTTTTCAATTTCTACAAATGACACTAGTGGCTTATAGTAACTAAAGTATGAAATACTCCATCTCATTCTCTCGCAGGCTAAATCCCATAGATGTATATGTTTGTTTCTTTTTAGTGTCACCGAGTTTCAAATCACAACGTAAAGAAGTTTACACTTCAATAATGAGGGCATCCACGACTTTTAAGGGCGGCGCCACTAGAAAGTAAGGTATACCTAATATTTGACAGATTTCATACCGGGGAAGTTAATTTGTTCGGAAATGTAAAGGTTATTGTTTCTTTCTGTACTATTAGCTATATTTTATATTGATAAGATTAAAAATAAATAAACCAAACCACAGATATTCATAAAAATAAAAAAATTAAAAAAAAAGTTAAAAATGTGCAAAATTTAAAGAGCAAACCACTGAAGCATTGTTTTGTGTATTAATATAATACTCTAGAAACTGATAAACTTTTATTAAAAACCAACTTCTCAATTAAATTACATTGTGTAACAAAAAACTTTACCTCACTGTCAACTAGCGACATCTGGTGAGCAGAAAATTATTAGCCCTCATTGAACAAATGATTTGAAAAAAAATATTGTACATATTTGGTGTAAGCTTAATGAAAGGACCTCCCTATTATATATAATATTTTAAAGTAGAGTATAGTAATAATGATGTCCTTCAGACCGAATTACGGTCACGGCAGCCAGTCTCAACGGAGACTTGCCATCTGCACAGGATAGGATTATAATGCACGAGTGTGTGCACAAGCACAGCTGGAATCTCTATTCCTTCCAAATGTTCATAGTCTTGAGTCTGAAATGAGAATTTCTTGACAGAAAAACTCTATTTTATAAAATTTTGGCTCCACCCGGGATTTGAAACCGGAACCTCAAGATCAGCAGTTGCGCTTACGACCACTAGACCAATGCGGCAGTAAAGTAGAGTACACGACAGTTAAAGTACAAAGGAGAGTACGAGGCAGTAGAGACGAACAGTTGAGCACCTTTGTACTAATTAGTTTATATGTACGAGTATATGTTGTAACTCTAATAATTAGTTTGAAAAATAATGAGTCGGCTGTCAATTGATCATTATTTTTTGTTATTGATGATTTATGCGCAGTAGGATAGTAAAATATATACACAGTACACATTTCTTTATATCTCATAGTTAGTCTTTACTGTTTGGAGGGTTTTTATTTGGAAAGATACATTTCGTTTGGACTTAAGACTTATATTTTCATTCCTTTCCTATAAAGAAGAGTACCTACGCTTTTTGGTTAAATAATTCATCTTTCCAACCTTTACTACGGTACGGTTTCTTTACTCATGTGCCTTTACGGACTATTAAAGGGACCACTGCTGAAAATTGACCTTTCCCATAGATTTGCTTGATGTGAGAATATTTGCCATAGTTGCCACGGGTTAGCATTAACAATTTTTATTATTTTGATTTGTTATCAGGAAAATGCTGCTGCTCATATCCTCTTTTATTACCTTCTGTCGCCTCTTATGTCATCTACAGGAAGGTATGGGATAGTGGATTCTTTTACGCCGCAACTACTCGGCACGGGGATAAAAATAATTAGTTGGATTAATTGTTATATGCTATATTTCTGGCAGTTTATTACATTGCACAACGCAAACGCGAAGCGAGAGATTTTGAGCTTTTTTATAAAATAAGGGTGACAAAGGAGAACACAGTCCACCTGATGGCAACTGAATGTCTACATATAACTAACATTAACAATCAAAATGCCGACGCGTTGCCCTGAGGACTAAGATGGAACGCCTCGTTTCCAGTAAAATGGGTCTCCGGTTCTCTACACTCACTATACGCAACAGCAGCATTAAGTGGCTATTTAACGCAGCTATTCTGTACGAGCGTGGTTCTTTCCCGGTAGAGTCGACCCATTCGTGATACAATAATAATAAAGCTGCAACATAGCTCTACCATGTTAAACTGCGGCTTTACAGTTGTCTTGACAAGATGACGTTACCAGCTCTCAATATTTTATGTCTTCATCAGGCCTAATGAATTAGCATCCTCGTGTAAAAGGATAGAGTTCCAGCTTATATACGTCCTATTGCCGGGCACAAGCTTTCTCACGTTTCTTAGAAGATTTTAGGGTAAGGAAATGTTAGTCGCGCTGCCCTAATGCGGTTGAAGGAGTAACATATTTTCGAAATATATTTTTTTTAGTCTCAGACATGCAAGTTTTCTCATGATGTTTTCTTTCACCGTCAAGCACGTGGTAAGTCAGAACTTAAAATTGGAGTCAACAATTTTATTGGTGCCAGCGGGAATCAAACCCGGGTCGTTCGCCTACTGTGATATTTACGGCGAGCGCGTAGTCCCTGAGCTACCACGGCTGAAAAGGATAGTAATGCAATACTAAAGTGGATCTCTATGTATCAATATGATGTTTGTGGTTTTCTAACTTAGAATGGCCCAAAGAGTAACTACCTACCTAGTAACTAGTAACTATACTAAAAGTAAGAGAGGTCTATGATGTTTGCTGTTTCTCGGACTTGCGTTGGCTGTAAGGCTTGTCGGTGGCGGCCTCAGCACAGAGTACCGGCCTCAGTAATAAATGCGAGGCTGTACGGACCGCGCGCGTTTTGCTCTTTGAACCGCGTATTAAATCACGACTTTTTGCAAACTTTTTATATCAGTAACAATTATTATTAATTATAAAGGGATTCCAGTGAAAGTGATTCTTAAATTATTAACAGCCAGCTATTTATGAAGTTGTATTGTTTTGAAAATTAAAAAAATATATTCAAACGTTGACAACAAGAGTCGCCAGAATCAAGATAGTTTTACCGGCGATATTCTATTCGAAGGTTTGTATATTTACATACTTACTCATTAATTACCATTGTTTTCCTTAGAATTTGAAGGCAATGGAAGTTAGGTGTTTTGTTGATTTTCGTGAGAATATCTCCTAAAGTACGGTGAACGAAATGTTGTTAAAGATAAGAAAATGTTGTGGTTTTTACAGCAAAAATTTCTCTTAGGTAATGTTTATGAAATTAAAGACGTTTATTTACATAGATTTAACAATTTTATTGTAGAGTTGTGTTAGAAATCTGGTTGTTAATAAGTAAAGTCTTAACGTCCTATTTTATTTTTAAAAAGGTTTTCTAATGGAATGATGTGAAAATATACATTAAATTTAGAATTATATTAAATAGATAGATGAATGTGAAATACATAGTATTTTAATACTATATTTAATGAAAGTTCATTGTAACAAAAATAAGCTCTTTTTTAAATATACATTTCATAACTAAGTTCTATTTCCTTCTTTTAACAGCCTTTCTGCAATGTTCGTTATATACCTTTGCAATAATACGCAAATCGGCATATATAACTTAAAAGATTTTTCAATATTTATCACGCTGAAAAGGTGGCTTGATTAATGCCACATGGATAATCCTATACTGGTAATGTCACTCTCCATTATTAGCTTGTCGTATTTAGGTGTGGGTAAGAGGCGACAGAACGAAACTGAAACAGGAGATGCAACAGCATCTTCCTGATAAGAACGCAATATTAATAAAAAAACTGTGGTTGCTCAACCACCTTTCAAGCGTGGCAACTGTGGCAAATATCCTCCCAATGAGGCAATCTATGGGGGAGCCTTATGTTCAGCAGTAGACTTTTGACGGGCTGTGATGAATGAATTAGTGACCAGTATGACGTTGGTCACGGGACTTCTCCATTGCGAAAAGTATTATCCGTATTCAACACGACCGCCACGCGGAAACGCGATCACAGTACCAGGAGTGTCTCACAACTTTGATGTTGTTCCCGTCGCCGGTCTGGGTATTAAAAATCAGGCATATACGATAGAAAGTTAGGTAGAGCCGTGGTAACTCAAGGACTAATTTTATAGTCCTGATTTATCGTCCTGACCTGTGACGGAAAATATCGTGAGGAATCTTAAGTATATAGTCACTTAGCCCTGCATTTACGGTGACATGTGTGAAAAAACATAAACATGAGTGAACCTTTTTGTTTAGTGGTTTATAAAAACAAGTGGTAAAATTAAAAAAATTTACAACAGATTTCAATATAAATAAAATGAGAACGTCATCAATGTAGTCGAAGTCAATTAAATGCGCATTATTAAGGATAACTCAAAAACTACTGGTCAGATCTTGATCAAACTTATTTGGGACAAGAAAAAAGGTATTATCAAAATCAGTTCACCTAGAAAAAGTTCTAAAGTAACACATAAAAAAATGTTTTTTTTACTGTATGCAGTCGAATTGAGTACCTCTTCCTTTTTTGAAGTTGGTTAAAAAATAGAAAAGAAGAGAATTCACTAAAACTATGTCGACCGTTAAGAGGAGTGATTAGCGTACGTCCTTCCTCAGCCAATATTATCCACTGCTGGTCATAGGCCCCTCACATTATGGAAATATTTTCAGTATGCTTGGCAGGCAGATTAGTTATCGCAATACGTGTTACGTGGTAGAGCCATGCTGCAGCTATATTACTGGTATAGTTTTAGCACGAATTGGTCGGCTCGACCCGGGAAGGACCACGCTTTCACAGAATACCAGCGTAAAATAGCAGCTTAACGCTGCTGTGTTTCGTATGGTGAGTGTAGAGAACCGGAGACCCTTGTTACTGGAAACGAAGCATTACATCTCAGTCCTCAGGGGTGACGACGCATCTGCATTTTGATTCGTAATCGCGGATAGATGTAGATGTCTATGGGCCACAGCAACTACTTACCATCAGGTGGACTCTGTGCTCGTTGGTCACTCTTATCCTATAAAAAAAAATTAACTACTGCTGGCCATAGGCCCCTCACATTATGGAAAGATTAGTGGTCGCAATAATAAACCAATGGTGCCTATGACCCTGCCCCATGTTGACCACTGTACCGGTTTTATTTCTACAATGATTTCTTATGCTTACGCGAATACTACACGTATAAATAAAACTAGTTTTAACGGATTTTATATTACTATTATTATTTTTTTATATTTTACGCGTATATTAACTTATTTCTGTCATAATATACTAATGATCAAATGACGAGTCTTCTTAATCGATTTTCATTTAAAGACATAAATGAATTTATTCCCACACTTACATCTACACACATACATTAAAATACACGTTTTAAAAGGTGCAGAGAAACAAGCAATTTAAAATAGTGAAATAATGTTTTTATATCTATCTTCTATACATATAATAATCTGTAGGAAAATAGTGTGTTCACGATTCACGCAAAAACTACCGAACGAATTTCCTTAAAATTTTGTATGTAGGCATAAACGACCGTGTATAACATATAGGCAACATTTTATCCGCTTACGGAAGAGTAAAAAAAAGGTTGTTTGTCATTTTTTTTAAGTTTATTATCATTATGGCTGCTGATGGTTCTATTAGTCATAAAGAGGATTTAGCCATACGTATAATAACATAGAAAAGTGTGTATGTTTGTGAAAATGAAACTCATCACGCCACCAGAGCCACGCTGCAACTACATTATAGTTGTAGCACGAATGGGTCGGCTCGACGGGGTAGGACCACGCTCTCACAGAATACCAGCGTAAAATAGCAGCTTAATGCTGCTGTGTTTCGTATGTTTAGTGTAGAGAACCGGAGACCCTTTTTACTGGAAACGAGACATTCCATCTTAGTCCTCAGGAGTGATAATGCATCTGCATTTTGATTCTTAATTGAGGATAAATGTAGATGTCTATGGGTCACAGTACCCACTTACCATCAGGTGGACTGTGTGCTCGTTTGTCACCCTATGCTATAAAAAAAAAAGAAAAAAAAAACCAGTAAGGGCAGAATAACATCTGCCGGGTCAGCTAGTAATATTATAAAAGCCTATAACGTACCGTTTCAGCATAAGGCGCGGTATCGTAGTACTGATTTTCAGTCGGTACAAAACCACAAGGTTCAAATTATCGAATGCTATACCCAAAGAGTATACAATCACTACGTTTTAGCTATACTAACTGCACAGTGCATTCTAAATTCAAATTAATATCATATATAAGTTGTTTATACCGTGTAGTGGCGGTGTGCGGTGTGTAAGAATATCCACTACCCCATATCATCCCGTGGGTGTCATAAGAGGCGACAGAGGGAAATAAATCGGGAGGAGATGAGCAGCAGCGTCTTCTTTAATAACGACTAAAAAAAATTGCAGTTTCTAACCAAGTTTGTTGCCAAGCGTGGCATCTTTGGCAAATATCTCCCCTAAGAGGCAATCTATGGGGGAGGCCTATGTTCAACAGTGGACTTTAATAGGCTGTAACGGTAACGGTAAAGTTTTTATAAAAATATTTCTATATTTGTTTGTCCGCCTTTTCTCTTTCACTATTGAATACGTTCTCTGTCATGGCGTTAATGCTGCACAAACGGCAGGTAATATCAACAACATGTATGGATTAGGAACTGCAAGAGAATACCCAGTGCGTTTTTGTTCGATCGCTATCATTCAGGAAATTTTAACCTTAACAACGAATCTGTGGACGATCAGAGACTATAGTCGGTAATGACAACCGTTACCGTTACAGCCTACTAAAATCCACTGCTGAACCTATGTTCAGCAGTAGATTGTAGTGGCCTATGCCACCCCATAGACTGCCTCATAGGGAGGATATTTACCATAGTTGCCACGCTTGAAAGGCGGTTTGGAACCGCAGTTTTTTATTTTTAGTCGTTACTAGCTGATACCCGCGACTTTGTCCGCGTTGTTTACACACATCACTGAACACGAAGTGCTTATAAAAATCGTTGTTTCTTAAAACTTTAATAACTTTATATTAAATGAAGATATCGCAATATTTTTTTTTTAGATAAGGGCCAAGTGTCTAAGATATAAAACTTAGAAAACCTAATTGAAATCTATCCAGTAGTTTTTTCCGTGATGCGCGCACAACTGGAAACCTCTATCATATTATTTATATAGAAGATTAGGAAAATGCTGTTGCCCATCGCCTGATTTGTTTCCCTCTGTCGTCTCTTACGACACCCACGGGATGATATGGGGTTATGGGGTAGTGGATATTCTTACACCGTTACTACACGGTTTGGTAATGACAAAATGACATTAAATTATACAGTGAGATTGCTGTGTGCTGGCGGCGTAAGAGAATCAGTTACTCTTATTTCGTCCCGTAGTAAAAAGCGACTATGGAAATGGTAGAAATGTCTCATAACTTCCGATATCTAGATGACAGTATAAGTATAACCATCTCGTTCGTACCAGACTTAAAATAAAAACATGCGTGAGTGTCGTGGAACACTCGGTTGGAACGAAGTTCCTTTCGTAGTATATTATTATTGATAAACGTATTATATTATTGATTGACAAATACAAACAAATGAATTACTAGCGTATATTAAAATGAAGCGTCATTTGAAATAATATTTCTTTCATGGCAAGATAAGAAAAAGTGCGAGGGAGATGGATATTATTCCATCTCGCTCGCAATGTAGGAAGGGGGTCATGACGGAAAAATCTTACACTTTTTCTCGCCTAGCCCCCATCCGTCAAATTCGTACCGTGCGTTGGGGAACTTCGTTCCAATACCCAGACCGATGATAAGGAGAAGCGGTGCGAGACGTCTTGTACATCGACCGCCAGTCCAGCTACCAATTGTGGCAAATTAGACAAATCCTCTCTCCAGTGGGAGAGACTCATGTTCATTAGTGGACTGTTATGAGCTGATGAAGGAGAAGAAGTGGTAACGGAATCAATTCAAACCATTTCAGACAGCAGCTTTCAAAATAAGTGAGAAAATTATATTGATTTATTTCCGACATGGGAAAAATGAAGAACCTGGGTGAGTGGACATTGTTATGAAGTCACTGGAGGAAAACACCATGGTCGCGCAAAAGCTTTAATACGTTGAATCTATAATAATTGGGAATGATCACCTATGATTGAATGATTTTCGACTCGGAAGTGGATATCCCTAACCTTTAACCCTTAGAGATTTCCACCTGTGTCAGTAATATTGGTTTTTGGTATAAACGTTGCATTGGCTGAAGTTTGAATTAAAAACTTTCGATCTAATAGTACGCCAATCACAGATCAATTGTTATTTTATAGTATTTATAACAACATTTAAAGAGATTTTAGATTAAAATGTCGCCTAATACGCAATTGGAGCTAAAATGAATTCGGAAAACAATTGAGTAACCGAAGTAGTTCGGTTGGTTTCATAGAACAAGCAATTATATAATCGAAAGCATGAAACTTGCTACAGTAGTTCCGAAGAGCGGTTATAAACATGCCGAACTCTGTTTACAAATTTTTGTATTACAAGCAATTTCACGATTGTTCGATACGAACTGATTGTTCTAATTATTGAGAATTTTCTTTGTTACATTCGAGTGTTATCGCGTTGCGCTTTGTTTTCTAGTAATTTTAAAAGTTTTAACGCACACACAACAATATTACATATTTCACGCTATCTTATTTTTCTAATTTTATTATGACCTTATATTTTATAAGTTAACATTATTTTAAAGCTTCCAATAATAAAACGGGTATAGTAAGCAAAATTTTAATAGGCACAAAAATAAAAAATAAAACAATCATAAATATATGTAGGAGATTAAAGGATTAGTAAAAAGTAAATATTTTATAACAAAATGGAAAAATGATCTTTTCAATTCGTTAGAAGTTGGAATTTTGTATAATTTGACTCATTATGTTGCCAGCTTTATTGTCATGTTTTTCAGCTAAAACGTAAACAAAAGAACAATTTAGAACACTATAACATAATGGACTCAAGAATCCTTATAATTATATTAAAGGATGTAGAGAGTTTCTATATGTTTTCTCGAGAAAATAGAGAACTTCTGTAGACTGAAAGTAAACAAGAAATTGTTCAAACCTTTTCTTTATGAAATTGCTAATTCAATTCAATTCAGACACTAGAAACGACAAAACGTGTTTCAGTGGAGTTAAGATAACATTTTTTTTGTGCATTTTGTACTCAATAATTATTACATCTGAATTATCTTGGTACGAGTATATTTTTTTATAAACGGTAAGAGGAGTAAAAAACCTACAATCTCAAAGCAAACAGTACATACACACTACATTTATTTGAGATAATAGTGTGTAATAGTGATTCATATTATACTCGGCGTGAATGAACTTGCATATGACTTGGAATTCCAAATTCAAATAATTAATTTTTAAAATAAAATTAGATAATTTATAGGATTATATAACTGCGTTCAATTAAACGTGATAAAATCCGTAAAAATTGTGTAGTATTCGCGTAAATATAAGAAATCATTACGATGTACAATAACCTGACTGTAGACGGGAACCACTGTTCGCGTGGTTCCCGTCCACATTAAGTTGACACTTCAAGATGCGGTACGTCTGGTATTGAATTGCGATAACGAATCCGTCTGCCCTGTCACAGCAAATATGGAAAGTTCTCTCTGCTATGGCATCTTGCTACGGACTTTCGTCGCATCACTGTCTATCACAAGTTCACTGCTAAACATATGCCCAAGGAATGCCACAAAGTACGGTCCAGAGCCATCTGTGTCCATCGAGTTGCATCACTTACCAGGTAGTGGGGAACGGGTTTATAAGTCAATTAAAGCACTTCCATTATCGTACGAAGACTACAATCTATTTGAAAAGCACAACGCACATCGCGACAAAACTTACGTTACCATCACACCATCCGGATGCTTGGCGGTCCTCTGCTGTGCGATTTACTATGAGTTTTCTTCCTCGCACGACTGCTCTGTGGAATCGTTTACCACCGGCGATTTTCCCAGACCGATACGACTTAGGCCCCTTCAAGAAATGAACTTTTTTACTGGTAGCGAGGCATTCAGACATACTCATCGGGGGCAACGCAGGTGAGTAGGTCTATGGGTCAATGCATTTGCTTATCACTGAAGTGGACTGTGTGTTCGTTTGTCCCTTACTTGTACAAAGTTAAACAGCTTATATATACGTCCCACTGCTGGGCACAGGCCTGCTCTCATTTCTGAGAGGGTTTTAGGGCAAGGAAATGTCCGCCGCGCTGCCCGCTGGCTGTTGGCGAACTTCACGGGTCTTCTAAATATTTCTTTCTTATTTCTCAGATATACAGGTTTCCTCATCATATTTTCCTTCACCGTCGAGTATGTGGTAAATCAGCACTTAAATTTTAACAATTTCATTGGTGCCGGCGGGGATCGAACCCGGGTTGCTCGCGTACTGTAAAATTTACAGCGAGCCGCGAGCGCTTAGCTCTGAGCTACCACGGCTCTTGTGTAAAAACTGATATTTATTTACAAATAGACCACAGTCTTTGTACGATAATGAAAGTGAGATGTGTTTGTTATTGGCAGACAATAACTTTGCATAATATGCGTTATTGACGATGTAATACTTACCGGACGACTGCGTTCACTGCCATTTAACTATTTTATTAGTTGTTACTTACGTACCAAAGTTCAACAGTGTGTAAACACTACTACAATAAAAGATACACACACTGACAGTATTGCGGTTTATACATCATGTGTGGTATTGTGCTGTTGTGCGTTTGAAAAGACTAATGTGTATTAAAAAAAACCCAACCTCTCGGCCTCGCGTTGTGCAAAAAGATTAGGCATTTTTATTCTAGATCGCGGAGGCTTTATAGTAATGACTAGCGTATTAGCGACATAAGTCCCACCGTTTAAATATATATTAATAAATAAATCTTCTCGTTCGGCTTCTATTACATCTAGTAATTACCGGAATTTATTATATGTTCAGGATGTGACGTAGTGCTATAGAGTCATATGACGAACGATGTGACGTAGTATGATAACCGATCCATATCATGTGCGTTCGAAGAAAAGTGGAGCGAAATTAATACCTAGTGAATTCCTCAAATTTTAGCTTTCATTAGGATACTAATTAATTACTTAACAAAAAACTATTCAGTAAATAGGTAGGTATACTAGTATAGTATAGTACTAGATTTTGTAAAAACTTATTTTCTCATAATCGTTTAATGGTTTTCTCATGGATTCCATCATCAGATCTTGATTGTATAGAGGAGGTGCTCCCTTTCTAAAAGAAGGAATCTTAGAAATTGAACAACAAATTAAAAATTTCCTCCTCCTTTTTGAAGTCGGTTGAAAAATAACTGTGACGGTTGCATTATGTTATTTAATAAATAAAAATCCAATTATAGGTTATAAAAGATACAGCCTATATGTCCCACTGCGGAGCACAGGCCTCCTCTTCTGAGAGGGTTTTAGGGCAAGGAAATGTCCGCCGCGCTGCCCCAATGCGTGTTGGCGGATTTCACATATCTTCGAAAATATTTTTTATTATTTAATCCCCAGGGTTGGCAGTGCATCATCTTTTAGGTTTTTAGTTGTTAATGGGCAGTGGCACTCATTGACCAGCAGGTGAAATGTGTGTTTAATTTTTCACCCTTACTTCTATTTAAGAAAAACATATCAACGTAAAGAGATTCGTAACCCACGGGAGATCAGCGTCCAAGGGATCTTATTAATAGTTACCTTTTTAATAAAAATTTAGGTACAAAGTTTAAACTATATAGCAGAGTTGTAGTTGTAAGCAAATTGTAATAGTAATGCATTTCCTACTAAATAGACCAATTTTTCCTTTTTTTTCTTTCTATAAGCACGAAATTTCAGCGTTATGACCGTAATGTTCTAAATGGATTAAGTTCTAGAACGTTATATACCGGTACATTAACCATATTCATTTCTAATGACAAAGCACAACTCGGAAACCGTATCGGATTTTTTCATGTTCCATTACCGACGAAATTGTTGACTGCGATGTATAATTAGGCCTCTTCAGTTAGTGTTTACGGAGTATCAGTTGACACACAGTAATGAGTTCGTGAGTTGAGAGTTAATTACTGGCATTCTGATTTTCGACCGCTGTAATAAAAAAGATCAAATAGAAGGGCAGCACTAAAAATAATAACACGTTTTCAATTGTTTTGTTCAGTTGTTAAAGCTATGGTACAACCATATATTATACATATATTTATACATAGATAATTATAAATAGATATATCATAAATAGATACTATAAATAGATAATTTATTAGTCATCCACTAGTAAGTAATAGCGACTATACTCTACTATATGTAAAACAAATTCCTAAATACTCGTACTTTGTTACAATACCGAGTTTAGATCCAGTTGCTTTTTTACTGTAAATTCAATTTCCGTTAGAGCCGTGCTAGCTGAGGGGCTAAGCGCTTGCTATATAAATACACGTACTCGAGCAACCCGGGTTGAATCCCCGCCGGCACCAATTAAATTGCTTATTGCAATTTTAAGTATTGATTTACCACGTGCTTGGCGGTGAAGGAAGACATTGTGAGGAAATCTGGATGTCTGAGAAATAAAAAAAAAATCTTTTGAAGACATGTGAAGTCCGCCAACGCACATTGTGGCAACACGGCGGACATTTCCTTGTCCTAAAACCCTCTCAGAAGTGCCTGGGCATCTCTAGGCTCTAAATTTACTTTTACTATAACTGTAAAACTTGAAAGCAGTAAATAATTTTTTATAATATTTAAGTTACAAACGAGCTCACAGCCCATCTGGTGGTAAATGATACCTGTAAACAACCTCAAACTAAGAATGCTACAGATGTGTTGCCAACTCCGAGGACTAAGTTGAAATGCCTCATATTCTGTAATAACTGATTATCTTATCCTTCAAAGTGGAACACAGCGGTAGTGGCATTGCTGCTTGGCGTCAGAAATGGGAAAGTTTCGTGTGAACTCATACGGATCTTAGGTAGATAAGGACCCCAATTACTTGCCAAAAGTAGCTATTTTCTTCGATTAAGTAACATCTACATTAATGTCCATGATACTGGTTGACCTTGTTCCTCTACGTATAAAACATGCATGTATAAATTACCTCACACTAAATTTTAAGTAAGTTGCACAAATTCAAATAAACACGTTTGTTTGCGGTAGTCATATAAGATTCTCAAGCGCCGATTTTTTTTTCTGATATTAGTATTTTGTTGACTTTTACAACATACGATGAGAGAAGGGTTATACCAAACCATTCAAAAGTTGCGATATCTTAAGAGGGTTTCAAAATTTAAGACAAAATATATGCTAATTAGCACGGTTTACACATTCTGACCTGAAAATGTCTTCAACTGTCTCTTACGTTTATTCAATTTTATCCTCTTGTGAGTTTCATAGAGCAGTGACAGCAAAAAATTATCTAATTAGAGGCTTCTATGTGCGTTGTTGAATTTGCGAGTCTTCCGTAAATTTTTGAAGATTTATTTTATTTTTTATATATACAGGTTCTTTAGATGTTTTAAGATGCACGAGGTAAATCAGCGATTAGAATTGCCATCAAGAACATTATTGGAAGCCTAAACGACATAAGTAGCACAATTTTACACCGTCATCATCGTTTCATCACATCAATTTTACACAGTTGCACAACATAATCTTGTCATCCAATTTACTCGACTATTAATGCAGTTTGTAATATAAAAAAAATAGAACTTGAGTTCATAACCATTGAACCTTGTCATTAAAATAATAACACTGCAACTCAAAAAAGTTCCATAAGATTTTCCATTTAAATTATTTCATAATGTGAGGTTTTTATGTGTATGATGCATTCATTACATCTCAGGGAAAATTTATTGGATCTTCTAAGGCACAAATTTTTGGCATGTAAATTATACTTAAGAATACCATAATGATATTTTATTTTGTCAAGGTAAAAAAAAACTTTATAACTCTCGAATCTAAATTTTTTTTTACTTTATTATAAGCCAATGCTTACCAAATCGCACTCTCTTAGTAACAAAAGCCTAATTAATATATTTAGTTATTCTATATTTATTTATATACGTTCAATGTACATGTATGTATATATCCATATGTAATATAATGTAAATATATGTATATATTTACATATATTATATATATATATATATGTAATTATCTTTATGTAGTTATGTTTATAATATGTATCTTAGTATGTTGTTATAGTTATTATGCATATATTATGCGAACATAGATATTTTTAACGTAGTTATTTGAACTTTGCATCTATAATATCATCTCTGCTTAGCATTTAATTTCATCAAGGCATTCTCTACCAGTCTACCTCCAGACTGGTAGAGAAGAACACCTTGTTGCATTAAGTCCACTTTTTTGTACTTGGTGTGCAAAAAAAGCCTAAATAAATAAATAATTACTCTTGCCTTGAAGACATTTAGATTGTAAGCGAACGGAAAGACAGTCGCCGGTAAATCACTCCACTCTTTTGTTGTACGCGTTACGAAAAAGCGTATAGAAGAGAGGGCAAACGAGCATGCGGCTCACTTGATGGTAAGTGTCAACCGCCGCCCATGAACAACTGCAACACCAGGGGAATCGCAGGAGCATTACCGGCCTTTTAAAAAAGACTAGGCTCTTTTCTTGAAGGTTCCTAAGTCGTACTGGTCCGGAAAAATCGCTGGTGGTAGTCGATTCCACAAGGAAGTTATGCGAGGAAGAAAACTTCTTGTAAATCGCACAGTGGTGGACCGCCAATCATCCAGATGGTATGGACGGTGTCGTGAGTTTTGTTGCGATGTGCGATGGTGAAATTGGGCAGTTGGGATTAGTTCGAACAATTCCTCAGAGCACTCCCCGTGGTAGATGCGATAAAATACGCGAAGAGATGTTGCATCTCTTACATAAATACTGTCCCGCTCTGCTGAGCACGCCAACCTTTTTAGAAGCAAATTTGGTCTTCTCTTCCAAGTGATCATGAAACTGCACGTCACTCGATATGTCGACGCCGAGGGTTCCGATAATAGCTGAGACATCAAGGGGAGTGCCCTAAAACTGAGGAGATACGACAAAGGGGTTCTTTTTAGCGGTTAACGCGCAAACTTGTGTCTTCTGGGGATTCAACTGGACTAGATTTAGTCACCCCAATCCGACACTTTGTTCAACAAAGTCTCGACTTCAGTCACAAGTTTGTTCCGGTACTCGGCGACGTTTTCCCGAGAAATATTGCCACGGCCGGTGTATAAAGCATCACCAGTGCTGCATAGCAATGAATGTTACCGGTTTGCAATATATATTATAATTGATATGCAGAAGAAATAGCGTTGGTGACAAGCACGCAACCTTGTGGAAGACCAGCCTTAATGGGCTTGTAGTCGGAGCATGCACCGTCTACTACAACCTTGATGCTCCGATCCGCAAGAAAACAGGTGATCCAATTGCAGCCCATAGGAAGGGAGCTTCGAAAGAAGCGCTTTGTGCCAAACCCGATCGAAGGCCTTCGCAATGTCCAAACTAACGGCCAATGCCTCCCCCTTGGACTCTACTGCCTCCGCCCATCTATGAGTCAGGTAGACCAGAAGATCACTAGCAGATCGACCCCAACGAAAACCGTATTGTATCATGAGCTGGCAGTCTATAATGGATTCCATTATTTTGGAGGACAAGGAGGTGATGGCGATAGATCTGTAGTTAGACGTGTCGGGTGGACCAAAGCTGTCTTCTATGAGTTCGGGACTACGCCTAGGGAGTAGTAGTACCGGAAAAGACGCGTTAAAACTCCTGCTAACTCCGGAGCACACGTCTTCAGCACAAATGCTCTCCTATCCTACACTCCACTCATCAGTAAGTGGCTGCCACCCTAGAACCTTTCTAAGTTATCGGTTGTCAGTTGTTCGAGCTTTATCGTCGACTCTTCTGCCACTAATATATGTGCGCATGCAATATCACTACTATATTAATTAGTTTTTATTATAATTAACCATGGCAAAAAACGCTCAGCACTTTAAATGGAGTGTGAAGTTGTATTATTTTACATAAAATTAGATTTAGTAACTCTATTGCTTTTACTGAGCTAATAACTATACTTTTGTTATTATGCAACTGAAAGTAAAAATAAAATAAATAGGAATGCAACGGTTACGTTAGGTCGGAATCAGCACGAACACCAGCAGTTTGTGGTCACGGTCAACCGCTCGATTTTCTTTTGTAATGTTGTTGTCAACATTGAAATTATTAAATCAATTTTTTTTTATAGAATTAAGGGTGATATACGGACACACAGTCAACCTGATGGTAAGTGAATACTGTGTCCCATAGACACCTACATTTATCCTCGATAAAGAATCAACATCAAAATCAAAACGCAGTTGCGTTGTCACTCCTGGGGACTGTGATGGAATGTCTCATCTATACATCTATAAAAATACAAAATTGAAGCGTGTGTTGGTAATGTCAAAATAACAGCTTGTTACTAAATGCATATACAGTACTTATAACAATAACAAGAATACAATTTAATTTTTTTTTGTCTGTCTGTGAGTCTGTGTGTTCCGGCTAATCTACGAAACAGCTGGACCTATTTAGACGGGACTTTCACTGGAAGATAGCTAATGTTATAAGAAGTAACTTAGGCTACTTTTGTTTTAGAAAAATAATTAGGGTTCCGCGAAAAAAAATTAAAACCCATAAAATCCAATCGTAATAAATTCCACGCGGGTGAAGTCGCGGGAATAGGTAGTTAGCAATAAAAAGGGTTCCTCGTTACTCACCATCCAAAACATAGCAGCATTAAGCTGTTATGCACTCTGGTATATTGTGCCAGCGTAGTCATTCCCCGGTTGAACCATTCGTACTGCAGATAAAATATACAGCGTGGCCCTATCACGTACAAGTTCAATTGTGTCATTTCAGACGTGTTTATTTTTGGGGCAGTATTTTCAAAGTAAATATACATTTGTATGGTAAAGGTTGAATAAGTGTGTAAATTAGATCTCATTTTTTACGACCTTTAGGAGTGACAAAGCATTTGACATTTTTATTTAAAATTGGTTGCCTATTTATCGTCAGGTGGACTGTGGGATCGATTGTCGAGAAAATATGACATAAAAACTTGAACTGTTTAAGTTTGTTGAATTTGGAAAGAGAGGTAATCATAACGTTGAGCTTCGTCAAACATTTTTTTGATATTTTTTTGCGTGAATTCTGATTGTATGAACAAAACTCACGGGGGAATTCCTTACCGTTAAAGTTGTATAGTCCACTGCAGAACATAGGAAGATTCATAGGAAGATATCTGCTATGGTTACCACGCTTTGCAGGCAGCTTAACAAACGCAGTTTTTTATTATTTTGACTTGATATCAGGAAGATGCTGTTGCCCATCTTTTGTTTCAGTTTCCATCAGTCGCATCATACGACATCCATGGGAAGATATGCGTAATGGATTCTATTGCCACTACACGCCGGACAGACATGATGATTTTTAAAGTTGGATAGACATTGTCTTTTTGATGCTGACATCGAAATGGTACATATGCGTTAGCGTACCATTTCAACACCAGCATTAAAATACATGAATAGAATTTCGAGAGTCCAAAGCACGCTGTTGTCCATCCATCTTTTCGTTTTAAGTTCTGACAGCTCTTAGTCCTAACAACTATTTTTTTAAATTAAATATAGATTATATATAATACTTATTGAAAGTCACTTTTTTGTTTAATTTTCCACTAGTTCAGAAAATAACCTCTGTCCTGGGAAGAACCTGTGGGAAACGCAGCGGGACTTTAAAAAAAATATAACAGCTTACAATCATATATGTTACAATATTAACAACACAAAACAAAATTAGAAATAGCTTGGTAACGATCACCTCATTCCCAAGGGTTATTATGAGACTTAATGTCTAATGGGTCGAGGTTGTGGTGGGGGATATCTCGCTACAGTACTGATTACTTTTCATTTCACTTCGAGTGCTTATTTAAGTATAACCAAACCGGTATCAAATTGCTTAGAGGAAAATTCTTAGCACGGTAATAACATTAGCGTGTTGGGCGTGTATAACAATTGCTAAAGTTACGCTTTACGCTCCCTTGTGTTTCCTTAGTCATAAAGCATGCATTTGAAGCGTATTGTTGTAATGTTGTTTGTTAGATTTATAGCCCATTATTTATGAGTGCGAATATTTATTTACGATTCAGATTTGAAACGATATTACGAGAAAAATAACATTTCACGTGGTAGTTCTATCAAATTTAATGTCGCTTGAATATACTTCTTAAATTTGCAAAATAAAACATTTACAAAGGCTAATTTTTAGGTATTTTCAAATTATAATAATTTATAATAATCACAAAAATTAAATTTCCTTATAATTTAAGACTTTGTTAAAACCGAAGACCCTTTTCACTGGTAACTATACATTCCATCTTAGTCCTCAGGGCTGACAACGTATCTTCATTTTGATTCTTAATCGAATCGTGTAAAGGCCACATGGACTGTGTGCTCGTTTGTCACCCTTACTTATACATAAAAAGTGGAAACAACACCTTATCCAAAATTCGTAACTATTTCATAGGGTCATTAACAACTACGCGAGACAGCGCATCTACCGTTATACCTTATGTAGAGTAGGTACTTACCAAGTGCCTTTAGGCGATTGTTTTCATATTTTAAGAGTAAAAAAAACATAATAATAGCCTTTTCACCAAGCAATGGTGAAAAATGACAAATGAATAGATGTGATCTGTCATTCTATATATTTACTAGGGTACTCCTGGAAGTAGCTATGTAAATTATTAAAAGTTTGTGTTTAACTTGTCAAATAGTATAAAAAACCTTAGAGTAAAAAAAAAAACAATAAATAAATGTGAAAAGTAAGCGCATTATGACATTTTTAAAGAAATATTTCAATATGGCTTCTTCCGTTTTGTAAGCATTGTTGAGCACTTTTTAATGTCGGTCTGGTGTGATAATGACTATTTGTTACGTAATATTTATTCAATAGGTCATAGCTGTTAAATCTATGTTGGAAATATCATACGAAATTTTATACGTAATGTTATACGCAAAGACATGCTGCACAACCGGAGACCCTTTTTTCTGGAAACGAGTCATTCTATCTTAGTCCTCCGGGGTGACAACGCGTCCGCATTTTGATTCTTAATTGAGGATAGATGTAGATGTCTATGGGCCTCAGCATCCACTTATCATCCCAGGTGGACTGTGTGCTCGTTTGTCATCCTTATTCTATAAAAGAACGAAAATAACATAACATAACATAGTAATATAAAACATTCACACCTGTCACACAGAGGAGTAGATAGAGAACTTCCTAACCTCTCTCGACGGCGACGCCGGACGAGAACGAATGTCCATAAACGTAAGGAATCTCTTAATTTGGCCTATATACAATATATTGAAGTTTATCGACCAAATTGGCGATATAACTTCTATTTGCCCTCCCTCATCCTTTGCCGACTCTGCTGACCAGTCTTGATAAATAAATTGACTTTGTTACTCTTACCTTATATATTCTTTCTACACGACCATACGAAAATTATGAAAATAGTCATTATTAGAGATTGGGATGTAAAATGAAATTTGCCAAATGTCAGATACCACAGATTATCAGATGACGTATGGTCTCTACTGAATGACGGACGAAACTCTACCGATCGACTAACGGTGGAATCTCAACCCAAAAGTGCTGAACCAAAATCTCAATCAGCATGGGGAATATGCTTTGCTCTCACCAATTTGTTCACCCAGCTCTGCAAGTGTGAACTCTTTCAAGAAATGCTTGCAACCTTGAGAAACTTATAACTGGCAAGGGACTAAAAGAGCTCTTGGAAATAGATTTTCTTTATTGTAAGGAGTATTTGACGTAATCTCAACCCTTGGTAGACGAATTGGTGATCGTAGTACGACTCACTCCTTTGACGTTGCTCTCCGACCCATTCTCGATTATTTTGCATTTAAAATAATATATACCTAATACGATATATTGAATAAAACTACTTTTATGGATTTTATCGCGTTTAATTATACTTATTTTTAATTCCCGACGTTTGACGTGTGATTGACGTCCCGATGTCAGAGTTAACCCGGAGTACCTTCAGCTTTTTAATTATTACTTTTGGTCCGATCTACGCAGAATGAACTTACTGTGTCTTGAAGCCCGAAACGTCGGGAATTAAAAATAAGTATAATTAAACGCGATAAATGTAATAATGCGTAGTGTTCGCGTAAATATAAGAAATCATTATGTAATACGATATAATTATCATATAATGTTTGCCTCGTTGGTCTAGTGATTCTGGGCTTGAATCCCGGGTCTGGCCAAAATCAGTTATTGAGTTTTTCTTTCAAGGAATTCGTAGTAGTAGCCTGAAATCAGGAAAGTATGTAAATCCGTTAGTTCTACGCCTAATCTCGCTCAGGTCATGTCAGATAGCCAGTTCATCGGGTTATAAGAGTGAGGGAACAGAGAGTGCGCCTCTGTCTGCACACACACTCGTACACTATAATCCTGTCCTGTTCAGACGCCTAGTCGAGACTGGCCACCGTTTCAGAAATTCAGTCTGATGGACATTACATCATTAATATTATACATTTATATCGGAGATTACAATTCTGGTACTTCTAATAATTGCCTCTTACGAAATACAAGGAACAAGATTAAATGAAGAATATTCTTACGTCGTTAGCATACGATTAATAGTATAGTTGTACCACGAATGGGTCGGCTCGACGTGGGAAGGACCATGCTCTCACAGAATACCAGCGTAAAATAGCAGCTTAATGCTGCTGTGTTTCGTATGGTGAGTGTGTTTTACTGGAAAATAGGCATTCTATCTTGATCCTCACGGCTGACAACGCATCTGCATTTAAATTCGCAAACGAAGATAGATGTAGATGTCTGTGTGCTCGTTTGTCACCCTTATTCTATAAAAAAAAACAGTAAGAGTCGAGCTTAGTACCGTGACAAATTATACAATCAGAAGTCAGTTCGTTAAGGAACCGATGAAATTCCTCTTCCTTAATTCTCCATGCATTTAATTGCATTTTGGTATCGTACTTGCATGGCTGCGTTGCGAATGAATTGTCTACTGCTTACCGCGAAATTGTAACGTGTAGTAATATAATGGGTTTCGACCGATTAATGGACTACGTTACCACCTTTAACTAAGACTTATTAAAACAAGAGAAAATATCTTCAATATTTTGCTGAATTTTTATAGGATTCTAAGTTTTTTTTTTAAATATAGGATAAAGTTGACAAGCGAGTACACAGTCCACCTGATGGTAAGTGGTAGCTGTGGCCCAAAGACATCTACATCTATCCTCGTTTGCGAATCAAAATGCAGATGCGTTGTCAGCCGTGAGGACTAAGATGGAATGCCTCTTTTCCAGTAAAAACGGTCTCCGGTTCTCTACACTCACCATACGAAACACAGCAGAATTAAGCTGCTATTTTACGCCGGTATTCTGTGAGAGCGTGGTCCTTCCACGGTCGTGCTACAACCACATGAGTAAAGAAACCGTACCGTATTACTCATGTGCTACAACTATGCAATTAATATAGTTCCACGTTTAGATGACAAAGTGTTTTTAGTGACATTATTTTGAATTTAGAATTTTGTGATACCGAATATACATATAAATGATTTGCCTGGTATCATTCTGTTTTTAATTTTCATAAACGAAAAGGTTCTAAATTCGACTCGTTTCTTTTTTTAAATGTATTTTTAATGATTCTTCGATATACTATATCTTAATAACGATTTCTATTTGTACTTTTATTTGCAAGTTTAATTATTTATATATACAAATTGTGTTTGCTACTGTTTGCTTAGATTTAAAATTATTTTTAAACTACTTTTGTTTTAAAATAGGTATTACGACGATTTAAGACTAATATGGATATAATAATAGGGAGAGCTATGGTGGGAGTTACTCTATGTGATAATAATCCGAAACGAGGATATCCGCAGTAGCTCAATGACTCAGTGAACCTAGGTAATGAGCTATAGTCCGAAGAACTGGCAACCGGAGGGGACGAAAACGTATTCTAGTGGTAGTTTGCAAAAGCAGGGTACGATCCGCACTAGGTGGAGTGATGATCCTGATTCTAAAGAGACAATAAAAGTCGATGAATGTGGGTTGCTTTATCTCTCCTTGGATTTGCCGTATATACATACCATTTCATAGCACATAACAGTTCATAAGTGGAAATTATGGCCGTTAGTAAGATGGTTTAGCTAAAATCTTCGCGCTTGGCAGACGGCGCAGCGATCGCAGTACCACATGGGTCGCATCTTTGACGTTACTTCTTTTTTGTTGCACCGCCATCCATCACAGGACATGGTACATCTTTCTGTTAATTCTCATAGTCAAATCTTACGATACCCAATGAGTGATAGATATAGGATGAATTGTTACCTCTTGTTCTTTCCCCGCCACTATACTACACGAAAGCAATAAGTAATAATAAAAAAAAAGCGTTTTACATATATAAATGGCACATGGATAAACATCCAAGCACTGAACAATTGTTCTTAGGCCATACAAAACTTGTACCTTGCGGAATTCGAACCCGTAACGAACCAAATGTTTAGCCACTACGCTACAGAGCCTTCAATTTATACAGGCGCTTTCAACTATTGCTACAAAATCGTGTGGTTATCACTCAACATTGGAAGAAGGTCAGTACATTTGTTATGAGGATACGATATAAAATTAGTTTTTAAATTAATTTATTTCGTTATTTAACAATGGCTGTAAAGCGCTTCGTACCAAAACTTCTCATGGCTATGTTGATCACTAAAGAGAATGAGATTTTTAATCTAGAATGTTTTGCTTTGTCTTAATATATTTTAGGAATAATGAAAAATGTTAATACACAACTATCGATTTAGTTTACAATGCCACAAAATATGAATTGTTAATATGGATTGTAAGTTCTTCTTCTTTTTGTCGATTTTTTAGATTTTAGAATTTTGGTGGTGGTGTAAAGTTAGACTATGATCGCAGTACCAGATGTTTTAAAACGTGGTAGAGCCATGCTGCACTTATATTAATTGTATAGTTGTAGCATAAATGGGGCGGCTCGACCGGGTAAGGACCTACAGAAGGCACAGAATACCGACGTAAAATAGCAGCTTAATGCTGCTGTGTTTCGTATGGTGAGTGTAGAGAACCGGAGACCGTTTTTACTGGAAAAGGGGCATTCCATCTTAGTCCTGACCGCTGACAACGCATCTGCATTTTGATTCGCAAACGAGGATAGATGTAGATGTATATGGGCCACAGTAACCACTTACCATCAGGTGGACTGTGTGCTCGCTTGTCATCCTTCTCCCATAAAAAAAACCTTTGACGCTCCTCGTCGGTCTGAGTATTTTCCGTCTGGAGTAAACGATATGTTTATACCGAAATTTTCTCGCCTGATTGGTATGTATGTATATATAAAACAATTTGGGATTAATATTATTATTATTTATCATACGTAATAGAGCCACCAGCCAGCCATTATTATGGTTGTCGCACGAATGGGTCGACTGAACCATGAAAGGACCACGCTCACAGAATACCAGCGTAAAATAACAGCTTGATAGCTGCTACTTTTCCTATGGTGGTGTAGATAACCGGAGACCCTTCTCACTGGAAACGAAGTATTCAATCTAAGTCCTCAGGCGTGACAATGTATCTGCATTTCGATTCTAAAACAAGGATTAATGTATATCTATGGGCCACAGCACAGATTTGTCACCCTCATTCTATAAACAAATAATTTTAGCGTAGTTTCTTTTGAGTAGGCTCGCGCCTTAAAACCATTTATCTGATTTTATCTTCCTTTTTTTAAAAACGTTGAGGTAATCAACACTATGATTTTCTCCTGTATCGTGGAGGCAGTTTACAAACGCAAATTGCACAAGGACAAACATCCAGACCCGGAAAAATTATTTGTAGGCTATAAAAATACTTGTTCCGTGCGAGATTTGAACCCGCGGCCCCCAGCGCAGCAACTCATTGCTAAGCCACTGCGCCACGGAGCCGATTTTAGCAATAATTGTGCAACAGTGTATGACCACAGTTGTGTACCGCTGCCGCTAAGGAATTTTAGTGTAGTGGTTATTGACGGCAACTCATTTTTGGCCTTTTTGGTTGGAACATGGTTGTAGATATGCGACAGCAATTTCTCACTCTCTGGTGAACTGTTAACTTGTTTGTCACTCCATGGTTAGAAGAAAGAAAAGACGCAATGAGATCTTTAAATTATAGCGGATGTAATAACCGCGATGAATTTAAACGCACTTATACTCCCAGTTTAATTCTGTTGTTCCCCCCACTGATTTTAATAGAATCAATAGAGGAAGGAAGCAAGTTTATATTCGTGGTATGACATCAATTTTATGTGTGTTACGTCACTAAGTGGTGAATATCAATAATACTCACGCAAAATTTTTGTAATATAATAGTATTATTGATATTGCAATTATTTATTAAAATATGCGTATAATACATTAAAAATTATAAAGGTATCCTTCATTTGTTTGAAATAAAATATAAAGCATTGAAATATCGTGAATTACGAGTTTTAAACTCTTAACTGAGTTCTTCACTTTACGGTTTCACGTTTCCTATACATTCAGTTGTTGCTTGTTTAAATAAGCATTCCATGTTTTCGAAAACATACTTTCAAGCAAACAATATCAAACATTGTAGATTGTGATAAAAATCAAGTATTAATGACTTTAGTTTTCATAGTGTTAGAGTAGGTAGTTGCTTAGTCTTTAAATCAAATCCATTTGCGAAAAACAACAACATATTTACAAGTAAATGCAAAAGCATAACAACGTTCTACAAACACAGTCTTCTTTAAGAGAGTAATGGGTTAGTATGGGGAATTTACATAATATATTAAAAATATACGAAAACAAGTTTCTTTTATATTTAAGCACGTGATAAACTGAAAACACACACAGAAATACAATTATTAGGTGTTTACACAGAAATACTTGACTGGTAGAGAATGCCTCAAGGCATTAAGTCCGCCCTTAGTATTCTTTTGTTTTAAGGAATGCAATAAAGAATTAAAAAAAAATATTACTATTTTACAACTATTTATATTTTTTTCTTTTTATATTACTATTACTTTTTATTATTATTTTATTTTTACTTGTCACAGAAATATAATTACAATTTAGACTTCTTATGTCTTGCATTGATTGTGGTAAAAATATTTAAAAAAATATGATTAAGTTCCTTTAGTCAACAAGGTACTTAGTATAATTTTTATCTAAAAGGCGATTTAACATTTGAATTTGAAGCTTGAGAAATCGCTTATCTCTCGCAGTTTGGGTCAAATTTTAAGATATTCTATGTAAATGTATTACTGGCTGTAGTACATAAAAACTGATAAAAATGAACACGATCGGAGAATCGTTCTCACGGATACTTACGTAAAGTATTTTAATTTAGTTTTGAAAACTTACATCGTACTTATATAAATGAATAACAATCAGAAGTCCATAATGATTTCTTATATTTACGCGAACACTACACATTTAAATAAAACTAGTTTTACGGATTTTATCGCGTATATTAAATTATTTTATATTTCCGACGTTTCGAGTACTTTACAGCACCCATGGTCACGGGGGACTCAGAAGTCCATTTAAAAGTTTTCATCCATAGACTCAGAAACAATAATTTAAGTCGGCAAAAGATAAAAAATTTCAACTTTGGTAAACACTGGTAAAGTAGCAACAACATTCTACTTATTACAGCTGCGGGTTTGAATTCCGGCCTTAAAATAATTTTTCAGGGTCTGAATGTCCGTACATGTACATTATTTATGTATCTAAAATGCCTCCGTTATACTGCAGAAAATTCTAAAGTAAGGAAAGTAAGGAAGTAAGGAGTTAAAAGTTAATTATGTGGCCGCCCTATGATCTTCGGATCTCGTAACATCTATCTATTTTACCTTCCTACCACAAAACACGATCATGTGCCACCTGCACCCAGCTTCCTGCATATCTTACCAGTTCGTCACTCCACCTAAGCTGCCACTGGAGAACCTTTCTTCTCTATCGATTGTCGCTACTTTGAGCTGTATGGCAGGCCGATTGCCAGATCAGCTTACTGCTCCGTTGGGCTATGTCAGTCAGTTACTTTGGTGCTACTGAGGCACATGTAAATTTGACATATATACACACACACACACACACACACACACATATATATATCGAATGAATTCACACAGCTGCTTTGTCAGTCGGGACGCGGGGTCATTTCAAGGCAATTGATTCTTCGAGACGCGGCAAATGTCCCGCCATTGACGTATGCAAACAAAACAAGGAGCGGAAACGTAAGATTTAAATATTTTAATGTAGAAACCATTGAGCAATCAACTTTTTATTTTGTGACTTACTTTTATTGCAATAACAAATAAAATATGAATAAATTTCATGCCGTATTGATGACTGGTAAGTCATATTTGTAATCACTTTGCTTCTGATTCTGATAGTTCGGCCAGTAAAAGTCCACTGCCAAACATGAGCCGTACTATTGTTGGAGGCTATTCAATAATAGCCAAGCTTGGCATCTTTTACGCTACACGGCGTTAGAGAAAACATTTCTACTATATGAAATACCCCAGAATGATCTTAGCTTTCGTTAAGAGGCGGTATAACCATATCGTTTATGCCAGACGTAAAATAAAATTAAACTTCCAGAAAGAATTTGTTTATTATTATTTCGAGTTGTTTATGGAATGTAGTGACTCCTCCTCCAAGTGCTAACCGCACCTGCACCTGCTGACGAACGAGGCTTGGCTTCTGTCAATGGCGGTATATCCATTTAAAAATGCTTATACTAAATACAAACTATTTTTTTTCTTCCATTTGTTGTGGCATTGGCTACAAGGCCTTCAGCCAGCGGAGACGGAGAGTCAACGACGATAATAGCCCAAGAATTAAAAGTGCCTAAGAAGGCAAAATTATTTGAAGTTAAAATCTTCATCGGAGCACTTGTTCACATACACATTGTTTTACTAATGGCTTATATGCGCAGAAATTTAATACATAAGTTCGCACCAGCTTAACTTACATTAGGTCTTTTACCTATGAAATCGCCGTTTTTTTTATGAAATAAGTTAACGTAATTTTTGTTCTATATTTTTTATTTCTATTAATCAAAGTAATCACCCATGCAAGCGATGCATCTTAGCCAACGCAGTGGCAGTTTATTGATGCCCTTCATGAAGAAATCAGCTGGACGGGAGGCAACTAATTCTTCAAAGGCATATTGTACTGTCTCTCGGGTATTGATTTTTTTTCCCCGCTAAAAAGTTATCCAAATTCTGGAAAAAGTAGAAGTCTGTAGGCGCAAGGTCTGGTGAGTACAGTGGATGACGGAGAGCTTCCAACCCTAGCTTTTGTAATTTGGAGACCGTCTGTTGTGCAGTATGAGGTCGCGCGTTGTCATGCAGGAGCAGCGGGAACGAGCGATTGACCAAAGCTGGTTGGAGACATGCGAGCTTCTCCATCATAGTCTGCATTAATGCTCATCCCCTTTGGTAAGAAGCTGTGATGAATCACACCGGCGCTAGACCACCAAACAGTGACCATCACTTTTCTAGGGGTAAGTTTTCGTTTAGGGCATTGCTCAGGTGCTGAACCAGGAGCCAACCAACTTGCTGAGCGCTTGCTATTGTCAAAAAGAATCCATTTTTTGTCGCAGGCAAAAATGCTGTTCAAAATTCCTTCGTTTGCAGTGCAAGGCACGTCTCTACGCGTACTTCGCGCTGGCGATCATTGAGTTCGTGGGGCACCCATTTGTCAAGCTTTTTTACCTTGCCAATTTGACACAGATGGACCAATATTGTTTTGATGCTAACATCGAAAGCTGCTGTTAATTCAGGCGTAGATTGAGTATCATCAGCTTTCACAATCGCCTTTAAATCGTTATTGTCGATGAAAGTTTTCGGACGACCACGAGGTTCATTTTTCAGGTCGAAATTTCCAGAACGGAAGCGGGCAAATCAATAAAAGCTGGTGTTTTCGTTTGTGGTATTCGCTCCGTAAACTTCATTGATGTTGCGTGCTGCTTGTGCCGCGTTGCTGCCACGACGGTACTCATATTCCATAATTACTCGAACGTATCCATGATGACGAAAAAGATTCAGATGCGATGAAAACGTAACGATAAATAAATGAATAATTTTGAAAAAAGAATTCCATGTTTTTAAAATAAAATTAATTTGAAATTTGTATTCTTAGCCAAATAAAAACTATTTTGATTTGAAATGGCCAGTACTGCAGAACAGAAATTTCATAGGTGAAGAGTAGTATATATACAGTAATCTATGGGTGACCTATTACTACTAGGTGTAACCTATTACTAAAATTTATTTCAAGTCATTATTTAAGCTTTTTTAAATTCACAGACTGGTGATGGTCAACAGCTTTACTATGCGAGTATGTCGGTACTCATCATACCGTCTGCTCAGCGTAGTGAGTGTGCGATTTTTTTATAATACAATACAATAACTTTATTTCAAGCATCAAGGACTTAAAAATTAAAAACATTTGTCCTTAGCAATATATATCTTAACCTAAAAATATATATATACAGCATAAACATAACACTATTTAGGGAACTTTCTTCTTAGGCGCGTCCCTATATCGGCGATACCCCAGAGGGCCAGAAATCGAGAGCGAGGAATGTCTCTTTGTATTTTCCAGGAACCTGGAGTACGTAGGATTTGAAGTCGTAAACCTAGACTCTAGACGCTGCAAATGTAAAGAGATTGGATCCTCTATGCGGCATCGGCTTCATCTTCCATGAAACGCAGGACGTCTTCTCCCGACGTACTTTTGTCCAAACGGAAGATGTAGAGCTGTATGGTTGACTCCACAACACGCAGAGTTGTACTTGCATTTATTTTGGCGGTCCCACGCTGGTCACAGACGGGTCTCATCATCATTCCTTCGTTTTCGATCACAAGAGAGTGCCGGACGTGGAGATTTTCGAGAAACATCTGCAAACGTCTTCCCTTGTCGTGAGGTTGTCGTCGGCGGAGGAGCAATTATGGGTTTATTCAAGGGCTGAGGCGGTGATGCAAAAACGACCGAGGTCGCCCTAGTTTCACGGTCATCAACCCGCTGACAGACGGTATCGGGTGATAATATGAAGCATTGGATTCAAAAGGCTGAAAGGCGACAAACGATTATGAGTGTATCGATTTAGATGTTTTAAAATCATTTCCATTCTGGTTATCACTCTGCAATTTCAAGCATACTTTTACCCGAGTTTAAACAGTATCATAAATACTCGTAACAGTTTTTAGTTTGTATATTCGTGATTGGTGCTATATATCTTAAAGGGGACAGCAAAGTGCCGTTACTCTCTCCTTTATCGATTACTTCCGGGGTAACAATTATTTCAATCAAACCTAATAGAAGTACAGCTTTTGATTGATGTTACACTTGTCTTTGATGCATGTAGATTGTATAATATTATGTATATTTAGATACGATCACGTATATTTGTTAATATTACGTATTTGTGTATATTTTGTTTGAGTTTGACAAAAACGCTTATTATATTATTATTATTATTATTGTCAAGCTATGGTCGGACGTTCAAATCATATTTAAAACAGATCTGTGATCTTCAATTTAGAATTCTTAAAAATATTGTATCCCCAAATATGCGTGTACTAATTGATGATGGTGAAAGTGCGATTTTTAAACATTGTAAAATCTTACCAGTTTATGACCAAATTAAGTTCATGTTATTAAAACAATATTTCTTCTGCGAAAATATAAAGTCATACATAGAACAACCTGTACGTACGCGCGCTATGACACAAAACCGGCTCCGGCACATCACTGCTAATAATGTGTATGGGCAGCGGACGGCCGCTTACCAGATACCGCATTTAATAAATAACTTGCCTTTCGATGTACGCGAAAAAATATCACAACAAAACATTAAAACTAAACTCAAAAGCTTTTTCCTATCTAAATTATAATTACCTACTATATCTACTTACTTAGCAATAACGTACCTACCTGCCTTTTTTTTTTTTTTTGCGGATGGAAAATCATCTAATGACGCCTTTCGCTGTGGGTGGAGCGGAAGGAGTGTCAGACTTTACTGACTAAAACCATCCGTGTTCCTTCAGTGCCCTTACGTTCCGGAGCCGCGGTATCTCTTTCGAACAGCCCGCAGCCCCGGCAGGCGTCGGCCCTTGCGGGCCCCTTCACGCTGCTGACAGCTCTTTGAGGCGCGCGTGGAACAAAACGCGCCGTCGACACGGCCTGTCGTCGTTAGACGGACGGACGGCGAGCTACCATTGCTCGCCGTCCACAGGTCCGCGCCTACGGTGGTCAGGGGCCACGACGTAGCCCCCGACGCCCGGGCGTCTCCCGCGGCGGCCGGGAAGGAAAGCTGTTGCTCTTTCCTTCTCCCGCTCCGCCACCTCCTTCGCTAGCATCACTGCTTCGCAGAAGGTGGTGACGGCATCCCATTCCGTCTCGCTCCGGACCATGGCTTCGACCAGGGCCGGACGCGAGAGGTCGCCGCCGCCTATCGCCGCTACGAGTACACGGCGGTGCTCCGCCCAAGCAGGGCACACCTCCACGGTGTGCTCCACCGTGTCCTCCGGTCGATCCTCGCAGTGGGAGCACCCGGGCGTTTCCTCCCGCCCGATTCGGTGCAGGAACCTCCGAACACACCGTGTCCGGTGAGGACCTGCGTCAGGCGGAAGGTGAGGACACCGTGGCGTCTCTCAAGCCACTCCTCAAAGAGGGGTCTTATCGCCGCTATAGTGGCGTGCCCAGCACGGGGTTGCGACAGTCGCTCTCTCCATGTCGCCATGAGATCATGCCGGAAGTCTGTCCGCTGCGCGACAACTTGCCGCGGCAGCGGGGTTTCCCCCCGGCATAGTGCCTCCGCGCGCCATTCGTGCAGGCGCGCGAGGACTATCGCCTCCAGATCCCATGGCGGCAATCCAGCAAGGAGGCTCGCCGCCTCGAGGGAGATCGTGCGGTAGCCGCGAACCATCTTTACGGCAACCACCCTTTGGGGCGCGTTTAGGTGGTGGACGGCAAGCCGCGCCAAACCACGCGCCCAACGTACCTACCTGCCTAGTTCTTACTTTTACCTTGCTACTACAGACTTTTTATTTTAATTTTATTTACAACTACTGACTTTAACTAAGTTGTTAACTTACATTCTTAGTCTTTATATTCCTACTATACCTACTACCTACTCACATACCTAAATACTTACTTAGACTGTGTTTGGTACATAATATGCTGACTTAAACTAATTATTTAGCATCAAGTCAAACCTCCGTGGTTCTTAGATGTTAATTAGACCTATATCTGTATTTTTTTTGATCTGATAAATAAATTTAAAAAAAATATAACGGCTTCATTTTAGTTTTTCCACGGTAACTCTTTTTTTCACGTATCACATATATTTTATTATTATTAAAGCATATGCATATACATTATATTTTAAATAATATGAATAATAAAATTTGTATAGAGTAAATAAATAAAAATCCGCATCATCATGAGTCTAAAACAATTTGTTGTCGTACATGAGATTTTTATAATTTATGTTATACATACATCTATCAATTGGCATATGGCCAACTATAAAAATGCTTATGCAACCATAATCACAATTAATATATGTAAATAAACGTTGTATTTATAAATAAGTAAAAAATTAAAAAAATATATACATGGTAGAGCCATAGACTTAGGATATACTAGCGTATAGACCAACATAGTGTGCAAGGGAGAAGAAAATTCCTTATGGCAAAAATGCAAGATAGAAAAGGATACCAAATCTCATGACTCTGTAACCGATTTTGAATGACAGGTCGGCACAATTCGGCACGCAAGAAATAGCACCTAGATATTTTGTAATTTTTAAAGTATAATAGTGGTTATTTTAGTAAGTAACTTTTTCCAAAATGGTTAATTGTTCCGTGAGTGACTGTGCTGTTAATAACAGAAATAATCCTGATAATTTCACATATCACAGGTAAATTCTCAAGACGTCGTCAATGCTATGACGCGTTTATATTGGTTAAAATTTATGTTACATACTGTTTAAAATATAGAATATATTCAATTATTTTGTTAATTTTGATATTTTGCAAAGAAAACAGTCACGTTGTTGATAATTTGCATGAATTTGGTAAATACATTTTATACAAAATATTTTACATGTACGCTAGGGATTGACTCAACTGTATCAAAATTAATGTCGATATTTATTTTGAATGTTTATAATGAATCGATAGACTTGCCTACACAACAAGAAAATAAATCGTCGGTTTGCGTTCTAAAATGTAATTTTATTTTGCCGTTTTTCAAACAGATTCCCTACGGATTCTATAATTAGAAAAAGTGGTTAAGGTTCATTGGACGGGTTGGTTGGAATGCAAAGAACTCAACAATTTTCAGCAAACATTTTCTTAAGAAGTATAAAAGAAAAGTAGAATAAAAACAATTTTATTAAAAGGAGTCATTTCTACATTATTTGTACCAGTAAGTAAAATTTTGTTATAATAAGACTTCAAAAATATAACTTTCAAAACTTTAGATAAATATAGAGACAGATTTTCATACATTATAAAACTGTAGTACATTAAAGACAAAAAAATCTTGAGATTATCCTCTTTAAGCCATTATGAACCCAACTAAGTATCTATTTATCAACCAAAATAAATGTATAACCTTTCTTAACCAACCGCACAGCCTCACGGTCACACTGGTACAATATTCATAGCATCATGCTATTTTCCCCAAGAGGTTGAGCGGAGCTTCGGAACTTCGGATTATATTCCCAAATCATAACGATAAAACTTTTAGCGTAGTTAGGTATAGATATTTAGTAATGCTCCTCAAGCGCTGATAGACGACCGCGCATGAGACGTGATAGTATAAATTCCATAGTATTTGATACTCACAACGGTCAATGCCCGATTCATGCTTGATGGCCGACAACATTGTCGCGAGGGCTTAAATAGCGTGGTTCATCCCCTACAGCGTTAGTCGTAGAGAAGAGGAACTCGTGGTTAAGTAATAGCTGCGCAGATCAATAGATCTGCGAAATTGTTGCACTTGCCGCGGTCAGTCCATGAATGAGTGACCATTTTCTTAACATACCGAGATTGAGAGAATAGAGAGTGCATCTGTATCCTCAGACACTTAGTGCACTTTACTGTGTTAAGATCATTATGTTTTTAAAATTCATGCAGCTAAAATGATAATAAGTTTATTATTACTTTATACTTTTCAGGGACAGATGAAAGAATATAAACATGAAGCATGATGAAGCCTCATAAACATATTGGCCTTTAAACAGAGCAATCTTATTTAACTGATTCCTACAAGTTTCCTTCCTTAAATTATTAAGTTTATACTTAAGTCGAATGTGAAAATAAACTTCTATAATCTATTTAATTATTAATTATTAAATGTTTGTAATTATCACAAGTAATACTTATATGAAAAATAAAGCAGCCATTATGTACTCCGTGTCCCCGTTTTTGTTTCATCAAAACATTTTATAAAATATAAATAGGTATATACTTAGTTATGTATCTACCTATTTATTTATATTAACAATATGTTAAAAAATAAATTCCGGGGAAACTGCCCACGGCAGTAAATATTTTTCTCAAAGATCATAGCTCGAAAATACAACATTTGTATTTTCGATAAATAAATTGTTTTTCGGTAAAGTCACCTGGGATTTTATACATTTGAATTAAAATCCAACAAAAGGCAGGTAGGTTCAGCTAATTCCCAGGAACATGTTATATGAATATTTTTTAATTATTTTAAAACTATCATGGTAAAATTCAGTTAATTTTTGAAGTTATTCAACTTCATGCACTAAACAATTTTTTATAATCTTTTTACCGCTTCCTTAACAATCATTTTCGATAGTCCTTTTAAGCAAAATATACATCACTAGTTAACGCACAATGACAAATCAAAATTGGTCACGCGTTTTCGTGCTGTCAGGTGGTCTATACGCCAGTATATTCTAAGTCTATGGGTGAGCCATGCCGCAGGTATATTATAGTTGTAACACGAATGGATCGGCACGATCACGATGACCACGCTCTCACAGTATACCAGCGTAAAATATTAGCTTAATGCTTAATTAAATTAATCAGGTAGACTGTGTGCTCGTTTGTCATCCTTATTCTATAAAAAGAATAACAAAAAAATTAAAATGTACAGACAATTTTATATTTAATTATTAAATAGTTATCATTTTTACCTTTTTTATAATTAAGACGAGGATTTCCTACGCGCTCCCTTTTTCGCTGTATGCATATTTGTCCAGCACGAAGTAAGCGTGCGATATTCGATGGACTGTTCGTCCACCGAATGTCGCCACCGTTTGGTGGTGAATTGAGTATTTCATATACCTATGCGCATATTTTTTTTCGAACATGTACTATTTCAAGAAGTATCAATTCTCGATCGTGAATATAGTGTCTAAAATGCGATATTTTTGTCCAACCTAACCTGAAGTGGAGTTTTTAATTGTTATTATAATTACCTCGGCAATGCTGCGATAAAGATTCGAGATGATTTTTTTGTCTGTTCCCATAAAGTCAGTTTAAAAGTGTGCCATTTTTTGGTAATACATTGTGTTTCGGTGGCGTAAAAAAATCACCAATTTTGGCTCTTTAAATGTCTATTAAGTAAAAGTAATAAAAATTTGCATCCAACAGATGGCCTATTAGAAAAATTGCCTGTGTGTTGATAGCTCGGTAGCGTTTGGCTCTGAAGTTGGGCATTTATTCAAATCCGCATGGAACATAGTATATTTCCGTGCGGGATTTGAACTCGTAGTATAGTTATATTGTACCATAAATATTGATTTCGGGTCTAATATTTTGTACGTGGTAGAGCTATGCTGCAGTTATTTTATTATTCTAGCACGAATGGGTTAGCTTGACCGGGGAAGGATCACGCTCTCACAGACTACTAACAGCTTAATATTAATGTGTTTCGTATGGTGAGTATACCGGTGTAGAGCACCGGAGACTCATTTTACTTGAAACGAAACATTCCGTCTTCAGGGGTGACAACGCGTCTGCATTTTGATTCTTAATCGGTGATAGATGTAAATGTCTTTGGGCTACAATATCCATACACCACCAGGTGGACTGTGTGCTCGTTTGTCACCATTATTCTATCAAACAAAAATACTCCAAGTGCAATTTACATATACAAAACGCGTCCACGATAAAAAGAAAATCGAAAGATCAAAGTAAGACAGAGGAGGCATATGTTGAGTTTAGTTTTTTTGAAGTGAAAACTTCTTTAGCCGCGTTGAGCGATTTTTGGTAGGGGAAAAACTTAAAGGTTCGCGTCACCGATGACCTCGACATGCTCGCGCTTGCGCGCAATACGTCGCGAGCATGTAGCGGCCTGTGTACCTACATGTATACGCATATATCATTGAGTTTTTACTACTGTCGGCAGACCTTATGCCTGCCTCTGTTTTTCTTTTAAGTTTATTTTTTTTAGAAGGTAAGTTTTTACATGGTAGAGAAACGATGCAGTATTATGATTACAGCACAAATAAGTCGGGTTGACCAGAAAAGGATCACGCCCTCAGAGAATACTACAGTAAAATATGTTTTGTATTACTGGTAATGCATGAAGGCATCTGCATTTTGATTCTTAATCGAACTTAGATGTGTTTTGTACTGACATTTGTCATTAAGCGAACTGTGTACTTGTTTGTCGACATTTATATATTTAAATCTCTTTGTCGACATTATTCGTCTTTTTACAAATAGTAGTTTAGAATTACTCTATGGGTTAAATTAGAGTATGCTTCAGTAAAAAAAGTCCCGTGAAAAATATCCGTTAGAGCCTATTCAATTTCACTGCTGAATAGCCTCCCCTATAGACTGCCCCGTAGGTGGGATATTAGACATAGTTGCCACGCTTGGCAAGCAGGTTGGCAACCGCAGTTTTTTATTTTTAGTCGTTAGGAAGACTCCTGCTCGTCTCCTGATTTGTTTCCCTTTGTCGCCTCTTACGACACCCACAGAATGATATGGGGTAGTGGATATTCTTACACCACCACTACACGGCGTGAAAAATATTGGAAATAAAATGTAAAGTATAGAAATTGACAGCAAATGTCAAATTTCCTGAAGACTGTGGCTAAAACGTAGTGATCATAGATTAAATACTTTTTGACTGTGGCGGCACGTGACGCTCTGTGGCGTCGCGACTAAGGATTTTTTTTCATGATAAAGACTCTTCTTTAAGCCCGAGACTATCAATAAGCCACGTTAATTTTTTAAACGTTAATGTTATAAGCCACGCGAGCATATAAGAAGTTTTTTAATAAGACCGTATTTGTCTTAGCGACTGATTAGTTTTATTTTTCATATATTAGTGATTTTGAGTGCTGATTTACCACGTGCTCGGCATTGAAGGAAAACATCGTGGGGAAACCTGCATGTATGAGAAATAAAAAAATATTTCGAAAACATGTGAAGTCCATCAATACGCATTGGGGCAGCGCAGCGGACACTTCCTTGCAATAAAACCCTCTCACAAGTGAGAGGAGGCCTGTGCCCAGCAGTGAGACATATAGGCTGTAACTTTACTTTACTTATGACGAATTGCGCGACGAATATATTAACTTAAACTTTTTGAAGTTATACTTCTTTTGGGGCGTTTGGGAAAAATGATGAGAGTGAATTTTTTACGATGCGTGCGCACACCGACATATAAAAAAGCCGAAACCTAAAAGCGACAACTTCAGTTGGTAATTGTCTGTCAACTGTCAAGTTTTCGTGAGAACTGATAACTATATTCAAGGTAGTTACATTAATATTCAAATATATATGAATCTATAAAACGTGTTTTATTTTAGTTACTTTTGTTTTGTTACGCTAAAGAAGTATAACTTCTTACGTGCGTACATAAGTACACACACACACGTTTTTTTATCTTGTACCACGTAAAGTATCTTATTGTAGTACAATTGTAGTCGGTCAATTACTCATTCATTATTTAATCGAAAAAGAAAAACAAACGTTAGCTACGATTTGGTTTTTACGTTGTATAATCATTTTAGCAAGCAAGAAATTACACAAAGCGTGTCCGGTAAAGGTCATTCGATTTCAAAATAATTATAGCTGAAGCCATAATGCAAGGCCCGCCTGGACTGTATACTTTGCATAATAAGTCAAATGCTGGTACGCGTGATATATAAGATTTTTGTGCTGAAGTTCTTACCGGATGTTGTAGTCAAATGAGATTTATTTTTATTTATACAAATAAATAAATCTGCAATTTTTTTTCCAATAATTTATCTAGTTCTAACACAGACACTTTAATTGAAAATTACAATCGTATTTCTCCAGAAATAAAAACTGTCAGTACGGAATCAATATACCTGCTAGGTGCCCCGTTGTTTTTCGATAGTATTAAATCTGTTTTAATAACTAAATTTGATCAGTTTTTAACCACGTTGATAAATTGTATAAATTAAACCCCCACATTGCTCTTACTATTTTAAAATATTGTCTCCTTGTACCTAGATTTACATACGTACTCCGCTCGAGTCCAGTCTGGAAATGTTCGGATATTTTAAAAGATATTGATAATAATCTTAAAATAGCTATAGAAAAAGTTCTAAATTTAACTTTAAATACAACATTTTATTGATGGGGAAATGCCTACGCATACCCGCCTCGCGGGGCAAGGACGGTTATGTCGGACTCGCACCGACTAAAACCCCATGGTGTTCCACCTTCACCGCATATTGGCAGGGCCACGGAACGCTTTCGCACACATCCATTGCAGCCTCTCCTCGAGGGAGGATTTCTTCTCCCCATGCTCCTTGTTAGGCAAGGTGCACCAAGAACACAAGGCACGCCTTCCTTCGCGGCCCGAGTCCGATACGCGGAGGCCATGGGGCCAGGAAAATCAAACGCTCGGTAGCACCTGCTTTCCCAACCCCAGCGGCGGATCTGGTCTTTGGCTCCGCCGCCAACCAAGTTTCGGCCGCGGAGGGTAGGGAGAGTGGCGCCTCGCAATACCAACACTCCTCTTCCCCCGCGACTCCACCTCGGCTGCAGCGGTAGGAGAGGGCACTCCTCTCGCCGCAGCCCACCGACATACATTTCGACTAAGGCGTTTAGTCACTGATTACACGCTTTACCATCAAGTAATCTCGACACATTAGTTGATGGAGAAAGCTTGCGCATCGCCATAGGAATCCGACTAGGAGCGGCGATTTGTCAACCCCATCAGTGCCCTGTAGTAGCAGCGTCAACAAGTTTGGGCTCCACGGACTTTCATGTAAGAAAATTGCTGGTAGGTTTTCACGGCACGGTTCTTTGAACGATGTCATCCGAAGGGCTCTTGTCTCTATAAATGTTCCCTCGATTTTAGAGCCTTGTGGAATATTTAGAGACGACGGCAAGAGACCGGACGGTATGACATTGGACCCTTGGGAGAGAGGTAAAGCCCTAGTGTGGGATGCTACTTGCGTAGACACTTTGGCGGCCTCTCATCTCAGCGGTACCTCGTTTAGTGCCGGGGCTGCATCAGAGGCAGCTGAACTGAGTAAGTGGCGCAAATATGAGTCTCTGAGAGATGACTACATATTTGTGCCATTTGCTATAGAGACTATCGGTCCGTGGGGTCCACGTGTAGTGAAGTTCCTAAAGGAACTCTATCCGCGACTGGCCGTTACTGCTGATGATAAGAGGGTTGGTTATTTTCTCGCTCAAAGGCTAAATATAGTCATTCAGCGGGGAAACGCAGCCAGCGTTGTTGGCACGATACCGCGGGGAGTAGGACTGTATGATAATTAAGTTACTAATTTTAGTTTTTTTTATTATAGTTTTTAATATTGTATACAATAAAATATTGTATATTATGTAATGTAAATAAATGTATTTAAAATAAAATTGAAGTGTCCGTTTTTAAAAGCTTTTTATTAAATGCATATGAAAGTATATACGGTATTTATAACAAAAAAACATTCTGTCTGTCTGTTCGTTCCGGCTAATCTCCGAAAGGGCTGGACCGATTTTGACGGGATTATCACTGGCAGATAGCTGATGTTATAAGGAGTAACTTAAGCTACTATTATTTTAGAAAAATAATTAGTCTTCCGAGCAAAAACATTAAAACTAATGAAATTGTAAACAAAATCCTATTCAAATAGTGTTTGCAACCTTACATTTTGTAAAGCTTCCAACGTCTTCGATAGATGGCGTTGGCTTCGAATTAGAAGTCGTTAGCGTTAGGCTTCCGCAATTTGTATAGGTCTATGCGATTTATTTTCAATAAACGAGATCGAGTCGGGGATCGACTCCGAGATCAGTACGCACTTGTGGTCTTTTATTTAAAATTCCCGCATGCTACAGTTCAGTTCAACTCATTGTTCTCAAAATACCACCCGGTGCCTTAACATTGGCCCATACGAGCCGGATCGTTTGGACAGGCCTTTTGAGTTCAAAGCGGCCACCGCTGGCTCGCTTCTCCGTGTACTTGTAGTGGATCGCTACAGAGGTACACGAGTCCTCCGCACCAGCGGCGACAGCTTCACCCAGCATAGGCGGTGAGCTGAGCCAGCTTTAGCGGATTAGTTCAGGAGTGGCCACCAGAGGCGCCACTCTCAGATCAACACCCCAGACGACGCAGCAAGGTGACGCAGACGCAGCCATCACGACGTCACAGAGGACGTCACGCGCAGTACAGCTGGCAGCCACAGGGGCGCCACTTGCAGGTTCAAAGGTGTTTGGGTGAAGTGCAGTTTCGTGGTAAAACTTATTTATAAACATCATCCACAAATCAAGTGAATTTGAACTCTATTCTAACGTCAATTTAAACTTTGAAAAAGTGAAGAACTATCTTGGACTTGTAAAATTTTAAGGACAATTTTAGACTTAGTTTATTTTAGTATTTGTCAATTTGTGTGCATGTTAGTATTAGGACTTAGAATAATTTAAAGAAAACGGGGGAACAGGGAACCTATGCCCGATTTCTATCAGATTTTGTGTGTTTCAAACACTTGTAAAATTTTCAAAAGTGTCTTGATACTTGTATTATTTCGAGGATTTTTAGTTTGCCAACATAGATTTGAAACATTTTGTTTTAAATAAAAACAAGTTTTATACATAGTTTTATCAACTTTACATTGTTATTTACGAGGTTAAATCAATTTAGACACATTTTATTTATTTACAAAATCAAATAAATAATAAAATGGAAGGATTAATTAATGTATTAAAAGATCAACAAAATGTTATAACAAAGGGATTAACTAATTTTAAAAATGCGGTAAAGATAGGTTAACCATAGAGTATGTAGAAACAAGACAAAATTATTGGAAACGGATTGGGCATTGTTTAAAGAAAATAATACTAAGTTATACGAACGTTTCAAAGCAGAAGATATATCAAAAAAGGTTGTTGATATTTATGATGCTACAGAGGACACTTATATTGTTTACAAAAGCTTAATGAAAACTACCCTTAACACAATTCGGTCAGCTAAAGATTCTTTAAATCAAACCAATACTTCTAGCACCGTTAATAAATCAAGTAGTTCTTTCGTAAAGTTGCCCAAAATATCCATTCCAACATTCTCAGGAAAATATGATGAATGGACAACATTCCACGATCTGTTTACCTCATTAGTACATAATAATGAATCTTTAGATAATGTACAAAGGCTTCATTATCTAAGAGCCACCTTTCCGGTGAAGCAGAACAATTGATTCGCCACACACCTGTAACTGATGCCAATTATATTCAGTGCTGGAATCAATTACAGAAGCGTTATAACAATAAGAAATATTTAACAAATTGTATTCTTAAACGGTTGTTTAATCAAAAACGTATGCAGGTGGAGTCATCTACAGCTCTGAAGGAGTTACTTGATACCACTTGTGACTGTCTTAATGCGTTGAACAATTTGGGTATTAACGTGAGCACATGGGATCAATTATAATTCACATAGTTTCATTTAAATTGGATAACGAGACGCGTAAGCAATGGGAGCTTAGTGTTGGCAACAATGACTCCAGCAATGACTTACCAACTTTCAACCAATTTAAGTCTTTTATAGAAAATCGGTTTCGTGCATTAGAATGTTTAGATCCTAAAAGGGTACCAGTTCACCAGGGCAACAACATTAATAAAGCATCAATTGCTCACTATCCGAAGGCAATGTTGACTACGAGTTCATCAATGCGATGTGAGTTTTGCTTAGAAGGACACAAATTGTGTTTCTGTAAGAAGTTCTCAAAACAGACGGTTGAAGCACGTCGTGATTTTGTGGTAAAACATAAAATATGTTTCAACTGTTTAGGAGGCAATCACATGGTTTCGGAATGTAGAAAACCCACTGCATGTAAGGTTTGTCATAGGCGCCATCATTCGCTACTGCATATTATTAGCCAGGAGTCGGACAAAAGGGATCAACCTTCGACGGCATCGACTGTCGACAGTGTTTCACCTAATGCTGGCCCGATTGTTTCATGTCTGTCAATAGGTAATACTCCCAAGCCCCGACAGGTTTTATTAGCCACAGCGCTAATAAAAGCCGAGTCACGCTCTGGTGACTTTCAGATGGTCCGAGCCTTGCTCGATCAGGGTTCGCAGGCAAGTTTTATTACAGAGGCCGTAGTTCAGCTGCTCAACCTGAAAAAAAATCCCGATCCAAGGAACTATCTCAGGCCTTGGCGGCAATAGTTCAACCAAAGCAAGGTACATGGTACATTTAAATATAAAATCGCGAGTAGATCCTGTATTCAGTCTTACGGTTAACGCTTACGTACTTACCAAAATCACGTCATACTTACCTGAATACAAAGTACACACTACTTTAGATTGGTTAAGCGTTAATACGCTACAGCTTGCAGATCCAGAGTTCAACACGCCCAATAAGATAGACGTGTTGTTGGGCGCTGAAGCTTACAGTTGCATAATTAAGGCAGGTATTGTTAGAGCCCGTCCGGTACGCTGATTGCTCAAAGCACTACCTTAGGGTGGGTCCTGTCTGGCGCTGTCAGTAGGGAAAGTTCAACAAAAATTAATGTTTTGCATGCACAAATTAGTGATGACGAATTATTAAGACGATTTTGGGAAATTGAAGAGCAAAATAGTTCAAAGAAAATATTGACACCCGAGGAGAAGAAGTGCGAAGAGTTGTATAGTAAAACTACCATAAGAGACGTCAGTGGAAGATACGTAGTAAGATTACCTTTCCGCGAAGAAAATCCATCTTGTAAAGGTTGTGGCTCTCGTGCTATCGCTGAAAGGAGATTTAAATCTTTAGAAAAAAGGTTAGGAAGGGATGTAGATTTAAAGGAAAGATACAAGCAGGTAATAGAAGAGTATTTACAACTAGGACATATGAGGAAGATAGATAAAAGAGACAAGAATAGGGATGCAGCGGTGTACTTACCTCACCATGCTGTAATCCGGGAGGACAAAACTACCTCGAAGGTACGTGTCGTGTTCAACGCCTCCGAAAAGAACAACAATGGAGTCTCACTCAATGACACGTTGATGGTGGGACCTACATTGCAGTCTGATTTGAGACACACAGTTTTAAGATGGAGATTTCACCCTATTGCACTGGTAGCAGACATTGTAAAAATGTACCGCCAGGTCAGGATTTCGGATGAAGATGCAATGTTTCAGCGCGTTTTATGGCGAGACAGTTCTGAAATCGAAATCGAGGACTACGAACTAGTGACTGTTACCTTTGGGACGGCATCAGCACCATACCAAGCAGTCAGAACACTTCATCAAGTAGCCTACGATGAAGGCCACAATTATACAATTGCTGCAGATAAGATTCTCAACTGCTTCTACATGGACGACTTGATGACCGGTTGTAACGACGTAGAAGAAGGCCTGGAAATACATCGTCAAATGACAGACTTATTAGGAAAGGGTGGATTGCGCTTCAAAATGGAACAGTAATAATCAAGACATAGTAAACAAAATACAGGACATAGAAAGTAATATACTAAAAGGACAAATAGATCAAAACAGGACAAAGGATAACAAGGACAACACAAATAATCACAATATCATACAGGACATAAAATCAATAGAACAATATAAACCAAATAAATCAGGAAATAAACAAAACGAAGTAGAAATAAAACTTGACAGTACTATTAAAATTCTAGGACTTACCTGGAACCGCAACGCAGACTGCTTCCAGTACACGGTGAACCTCCCGATGCCCACGACCGCACCTGTAACTAAACGAGCTATTATTTCTGTGATAGCACGACTTTTCGATCCATTAGGTTGGTTAGCTCCTAGTATGATTATAGCGAAGGTCTTCATACAGAAGTTGTGGCTTGCAGGTGTTGATTGGGACCAGGAGCTAACCGATGATTTAATAAATGAATGGAGACCGTATCGTGAAGAGTTGTTATTACTCACCAAGGTTCGGATTCCTCGTTGGCTTGGTACAAAGTCGAACGACTATCTGGAACTTCACGGTTTTAGTGACGCCTCCAAAACAGCTTACGCAGCTGCTGTTTACTTGCGAGTTGTCGGTTCAGATGGTAACATTAATGTATCGTTGTTGGTTGCTAAAACTAGAGTCGCACCAGTAAAACAAATAAGTATTCCGCGATTGGAACTCTGTGGAGCGGTCTTGCTGTCACAACTGCTATCGCAAACAGCTGAGGTCTTGAATATTTCTCAAGAAAGGGTCAAGGCGTGGACTGATTCCACTGTTGTGTTGGCTTGGATAAACAGCCACCCAAGCAGATGGAAGACATTTGTGGCCAATAGAACTTCTGAAATATTAACCTCAATGAAAGCGTCGCAATGGTTTCACGTCTCCACAAAGGATAATCCAGCAGACTGTGCCTCGAGAGGATACTTCCTAGTTCAATACCAGAAAACAATTTATGGTTTACTGGACCACCGTTTCTTAAGCTACAAAACGTAGTTTACAATAGGCCAAATCACAACAATTGTACTACAGATTTAGAAGAGTCAGCAAAGGTACATGTAGCGACAATTCTAAACAATTGTTCTTTAATCGGTTTTCTCAGTTACGAAGATTAGTTCGGATTGTTGCATACTGTCGTAGAGAGTTAGAAGGAGAACAAAATATACAGAAAGGGATATTTACAAAGACAGAATTAGACGCTGCACTCGAAAGTTGTATAAGAAAAACACAGAGAGAACTATTTACAACAGAATATGAAGAATTAAAGAACAAAGGCTATATACAATTAAAATCAAGCCCATTAAGGTCACTCTGTCCTTACCTTGATGATAAGGATATCATGAGAGTTAGAGGGAGACTGGAAAAGTCAGAGCTCAGCGAACAGATGAAACATCCCATCGTCCTGCCTCACTCCAGTCACCTAACTAAGTTAATCATAGCTGACGCTCACCATAAAACCCTCCACGGGGGTCCCCAGCTCATGATTAACTATTTGAGAACAGCCTACTGGATTATTGGGGTTAGAAATCTGGTCAAGCATCATGTCATCAAATGTGTCATATGTGTCAGACAAAGAGCCAGTACAAAAAACCAATTTATGGGCTCACTACCAGCTGTTCGTTGCAACCCAGCTCGACCATTTCTTCATAGCGGGGTTGATTATGCTGGTCCAATTAGCATAAGGACAACAAAGGGGCGTGGCCATCGGTCATACAAAGGCTATATATGCCTCTTTGTATGCATGGTCACTCGAGCGCTGCACTTAGAAGCAGTGAGTGACATGAGCACTCAAGCCTTTTTAGCGGCGTTCAGACGCTTTGTTTCAAGGCGAGGTCATTGTGCCAAACTGTGGAGTGACAATGGCACTACATTCGTAGGTGCCTCCAGGGAGTTACAGCAGTTGACAGCTATTCAGTCATCAATAGCCGAACACCTCGAAACGAATGGTACAGAGTGGCATTTCGTTCCTCCTCACAGTCCCAACTTTGGTGGACTTTGGGAAGCAGGAGTGAAATCTACAAAATTCCATTTGAAGCGAGTAATCGGTGAAGCAACTCTCACCTTTGAAGAACTGACGACACTCCTCAGTCAAATAGAGGCGTGTTTAAATTCGCGACCTATGAGCACAATTAACGTTGATGATCCTGGTGAACCACTACCATTAACTCCGGGACATTTTTTGATTGGAGAACCATTATTAAATGTTCCTGATACTGATTACGCAAATACCAATATAAGTTATTTATCTCGCTGGCAATTAATTCAACGCATTCTTCAGTCATTTTGGAAACGTTGGTCACAAGAATATCTTGTAACGTTGATGCATCGCTACAAATGGTCGTCCCAAGTTGCTGAGCCAAGGGTTGGTGACATTGTGCTTGTCAAAGACGACTTACCGCCAAGTCGTTGGTTGTTAGGTAGGATCATTGAAAACATCCTGGGGATGATAATATCACCCGTGTTGTCACGTTACGCACTAAATCCTCAACAATCAAAAGACCAACATCAAATTATGTATTTTACCCGTAAGTCAATAAATATTTGTTAAGTATATTTGCGCTGTTTACATATTGTTACTTTTAAGCTCACATTGGTTGTTCATATTTTAGTTAGTTTTAAGTTCATATTCTATACTCTAGAATAGTTCATGTTTAGCTTTAATATATTGTAAATACTTGTCATATAATTAGTTCACAGTGCTTTCTTCCAGAACAGATCAAATTATTTAATCTTTACAGGCCAAGTACTTATGTTTATGTACTTATGCAGTTCAAATGATTAATAGTACCTTAGTTCATAATTAGTTAATTTTAGAAGGACGTTCCTTCAGTAACGTCCTTGGTGGGCGGTATGTTTGCAACCTTACATTTTGTAAAGCTTCCAACGTCTTCGATAGATGGCGTTGGCTTCGAATTAGAAGTCGTTAGCGTTAGGCTTCCGCAATTTGTATAGGTCTATGCGATTTATTTTCAATAAACGAGATCGAGTCGGGATCGACTCGAGATCAGTACGCACTTGTGGTCTTTATTTAAAATTCCGCATGCTACAGTTCAGTTCAACTCATTGTTCTCAAAATACCACCCGGTGCCTTAACAAATAGGAAGTATATAATAATAAATTACTAAAAACTATCAAAGGAAGGGCGGTGTGTACGAGATACGGGAACAGTTATTACCAGGACCCAAAAAGCTGATACGTTTTGTTTCGAAAATTATTAAATTATTACTTTTTAATATTTGGTTCGGGCTGTGTTTTTATTTAATCCAGGGCTGACGAATTTTACATTTTTACGCGCACAATATTAAAGGTGTGATATTATTCAGTATTTTTTTTTAAATTCGCCGAGTAGTGGCGGTGTAAAAGAATTTACCACTTGCTGTTTGTTATTCCGTGGATGTCGTAAGAGGCGACAGATGGAAATGAAACGAAAGATGGTCTGCGTCATCTTCTTGGTAACAACTAAAAGTAATAAAAAACTGCGAATGCCAAGTGTGGCATCTATGGCAAATATCCCGCATTTGAGGCAATCTATGATGGAGGCTTGCTTTTAGTAATGGAGTTTTGATAGGCTGTAATGATGATAATGAAAATTTTACAGAGCAAATTTTTAGAATATAATAATTGAAGACTGATTTTTTAATTTTTAATCCAAGACCTTTTCTCCTAATTACGCAGTTCGTGCCGTTATTAAAATTTTTCTTCTTCTTCGTGAGTCCGGCGACGTCAATGAAAATGTTAATACCGTCATCTATTGAAAGCCATGAGATCTTTCTGGCATTTCCCATAGTCGCTTCTCACGCGCCCATGAGACTAAAAGGGGTAATGAGATCTTTGCCGTCACCACCACGATATAAGGACTTTCTTTTTATGAGTAAAAATTATATTGAAAGTAGTGTTATTAATTTGTTGAGAATTCATAGATTGTACCTATATTATGTATCATTTAAATGATATACGCTCTCAAACCAGGCGATGGACTACAGCGTCTTTCTAATAATAACTGAAAAAAAAAAAACTGCGGTAGCCAACCCGCCTGCCAAGCGTGGCAACTACGACAAATATCCCCCTTATAAGTCATTTTATGGGGGAGGCCTATGTTTAGCAGTGGACTTCGATAATAAATGAACGCTCTTTCTGTAATAAATGAATGCTCTTTATAATTCTGATATATGTAGATCTGATATATACATAGATCAATCATGTCGTACTGTGTGCTCAAATATCGTTCATACGGGCAGCGGCTGATAACCGCAATTCCACACGTGTTTTAACAGTAGCAAAACAAACAATGTGCACTGATATAAAATGTACTGTACCAATAACTGATATACATACTCGTACATTCCCTGTGTAACTTTTATAAAGATGCAATAGAATAATGTCACATTTTTTGTTAATGGAATAAGGGTGAGAAATTAGCACACAGTCCACCTGATGGTAAGTGGATGCTGCGGCCTATAGATATCTACATTTATCCTGGATTAAGAATCAAAATGTAGATGCGTTATCACTAAGATAGAATGCCTCCTTTTCAGTAAAAAGGATCTCCGGTTCTCTGCACCCACTATACGAAACACAACAGCTTTAAGCAGCTATTTTACGCTGGTATTCTGTGAGAGTGTGGTCCTGCCCCGGTTGAGCCGACCCATTCGTGCTACAACCATAATATAGCTGCAGCGTTGCTCTACCACGTATTTACTTAATTGAATTATTATAAGATTTTGTATTGAGTAGTAGTACTAAGTACTAAATTTAAATCTTTTGGTATGTTAGTGATGGTGTTAAGCCTGAACAAATTGACCGATTGAAGTCGTATCACAAATATGTAGCTATGCTAAGATCCGATAGATGGCGTTGTAGTCAAGTTGTTATTCGGAGTTCGGAGAGAAACTTTATAGATCTGCAGGGCTAGCATGGGCAGGAGACAATTTTATCCCCGGGAAAGGAGAAAATGTTTATCCCCTCGCTTAGTTTTATCCACCCTTCGAGCATGGGCGCACCGGTGGATATAATATCTACAGTAGATAAAATGGGAGATAGACTTAGACATAGATAGATTTTTTGTATGAATATAAACTTAAACCCACGTCCATGAATGAACTAGGATAAAATTGTCCCTTTCAAATGTCAAAAAAGCATAATTTTTTATCTTTCATTTGGCTCCATGCTACGGACGGGGGATATATGTCTACTCGTTATGTCAAACGGGGATATACTTCTCCCCGTTGCTGTGCTTTGGCATAAGGACAAGATAATTTTATCTCTTGTCAGTGGATATAATCGGGGGATAAATTTTTTGTCCCCAGCCCATGCTAGCCGTGCTGGTGCTGGTAAATATAACCTTCGTCAGGTTTTCTATTTAAAAAAAATACTAACGATATCGACAATGATATAACGACATTGATTCTCCGCTTAACGATCCGGCATAACTGCCGCCCTTCCTCAAAGTAATAATATAATATTAATTGCCGCAAACACCACCAGCATCCGCGTAACGCTTCGTTTGCATTCAACTGTACAGTTCTACTCTGCGTCTTGTACTTCCTACTTTTATATCTTTAAACAATAATGAATCATAATATTTGTATTATGTTTCATGGAATGGAATTTTAAGCGGTATTTAATGAAACATGTTTATATCTAGTAACTGAAATCTACAAACAAATGATGTACTTATGTAACATAAAATGTGGTAGAGCTACGCTGCAGCTATGTTAATTTTGTGCCACGAATGGGTAGGCTTGACCGGGAACGGTAGTATATAACATAGCAAAGGGACCATGCTCTCACAGAATACTAGCGTAAAATAGTAGCTGCTGTGTTTAGTATGGTGAGTTTAGAGAACCGGAGATCCTTTTTACTGGAAACGAGGAGATCTTAGTCTTCAGAGGTGATAACGCACCTGCATTTTGTTAATAGCATATTCTTAATCGAAGACAGACGTAGATGTCTATGGGCCACAGCATCTACTTACCATCACTTGGACTGTGTGCACGTTTGTCACCCTTATTCTATGAAAAAAGTCCAAGCTCTCTCACTTCGTGTTCACGGTGTGCAATGTAATAAACTCCATAGCATGTTGTGACTTAATGTTTCTTGTTCCGTAGCAAATAACTGCAAATGGGGATCGTTTAATAATATTAAGTATGATGCATAATCACTTCCTTGTACTAATACTAAAGTCCAGTAGATAGTATAAAATATAAATATATGACTGCAACCAATATTCTTCGGCTTAATTTTTATTGTCAATAAATAACAGTACCGCGACTAACTCTGTCAGACCGCTGTACAAATACTTAATTTTTTATTTATATAAATGAACACCATTAGTTTCTTTACGAAATATTTGGATATAATACACGGGGGGTCAAAGTCATTAGTCATTCGCGTCACCTATTTTATTAGATTTACATTTAAATTTCGTGATGACCGAGTAGCTTAATTAGAAAACGCTTTGTGTATTCCATCCACATCTAAAATTTATCCACTTGTTCCCAAAATTGCATCATAGTTTTACAGGGAATGGGAGTATTTTCCCGCATAGTAGTCCGTTCTGGGTAAATACCGCCTTCTTAATTTTTTGCCTCCAAATGGCAGTGCAGACCGAGACCGGAAGGGTATAGAGAGTCAGTATAATTACATGCTGTGGGACGTTTTATCTATTTCTCTATCTATTAATGCTCAGTGGTGACAAAGGATGTGCCGTTGCAGTGGCGAAGCTAGGGCTCCAAACTAAGGCAAGCCCAAGATATGGTTTTGTTGTTTTTAGCAGTTTTATAAAAATTTACCTTTTATTTTTTTCGATTTTACCTTTTCCTCGCCGATTACTACTTTAACACACTTCAATTCATCACAAGGAACACTATTATCCTCCATTTTCACTAAAAATCTATAAAAAAGCATAAATTTTCAACTCGCAATATTTATTCGCTCAACTAAACACACAGAGTAAACATTGAAATGTGAAGTGAACTTGCAAAGGTATCGCCCGTGCTTGACTAATGACTAACTTCACACTAAAAGCCGGGCTTTTCGCTACATACAAATTGCTATATAAATAATCGTAGTTATATTTCATTATAGAACATTTTGCCACAGGTTAGAAAGGGAGCGATCGTCTTCTCGAAAGCTCGGTAAAAGCCCACGCGTGCGAGAGAGACGACTAACTTTTATGACAACAGTATCGCGCAGTTTTGCCGCGTGTTGACATTATAAGGCCTGACAGCGACGGAGAAGCGCGCGGGAAATTTGAAATAGTTTGAAACGGTTTACGAGTTATTTTATTAGTTGATATTATTGATTGAGCAGTTTGATAGGGCAAGCCCGGCTTCTCGGCTTCTATGGAGGCTTCGCTACCCGTTGCCTTCTTTTTTTGAAGATGTTTGATTTTTAAACTCAATGCTTAGCTGCTGCGCCAATGAGCCGCATCATTATTATCGATCATGCTTAGATTATGTTTTTTTAAATAGAATAATAGTCATAAAAGAATGTCTCGTTTCCAGTGAAAAGGGTCTCCGGTTCACTACACTCACCATACGAAACACAGCAGCATTTAGTTGCTATTTTACGCTGGTATTCTGTGAGAGTGTGGTCCTTCCCCGGTCGAGCAGACCCATTCGCGCTACAACCATAATGTAGCTGCAGCATAGCCCACGTAAATGTCGAGCCGCCTCTGTGTTAGCACACCAAAACATCTCTTGTACAGTTGAATAGCTTCTGACAATATTCGAAAGTAAGTCAGGAGGTATCACCACCCCTCATCATGATAACGATCACGCACACATCCTTTCGCGGATATGAGTGAAAACATTCCCATAACTTTGTATTGTAGCGAAGTTGGAATACCAACATGGGTTTTGGTGAGTGTCCGATATAAATTTGCTCCATGAGTGGGGTATGCGTTATGTATCGAAGAGGAAGGAGAGAATCATCTTAATCATATTTAAAAAATAATTTTGTTGGAGATAAGCCTACCTATATGCTCAACGATTGAAAGCCGTTTGTAGTATAGAATTAATTTTTAAAGTAAATATCGTTTGTAATATGTTCTACAACAGTTTTTATGTCCAAAAGGTAATATATATAAAATACGATAGTAATACTTACGAATATAAAAAATATAATTGAAAATTATGCAATGAAAAAAATATAGTTGCTTTAGCGACTATATTTTTTTATTTATTTTAATAACAAAATAGGTAATTACAGAAGTTACAAAATTGGATATTTCTAACAATTTTGTAATAAGGTTTAGTTCTTTATTTCAATAATTTTGTCTTTAACACTTTAACGTGCTATAAATTCAATAAAAATGGATTTTTTGAAGTTAATGCAGATTTAAGTGTAACTGCATTACGTACACTGAACTGAATTAATAATAGAATACTTCATTTTATTCATTGAATTCTTGTCTTTCACTACATGAAACATGCCAGTATTTTGTTAAGTTGGTGTTGTGCGCGAGCGTGGTTCTTTCCCTTCCCGGTCGAAGCGATCCGTTCGCGTCGCATGTCAAAAAAAGTGCGCTCAAAAACTTAAAAACCTAAATCAATTCAAAAATGAATGAGTTTGTTTTTATGATCGGAGAAACGTAATGAGGAATAAATTAAAATTAATGAAATAAAATGCCAGAAAAATGTCACGGTTCGATAGATGGCTGTATAACCACCTCGTTTACGCCAGACGTAAAATACTCAGATTCAACGGGCAGCAGTGCGAGATGTCCATCTGCCAAGCGTGACGACGAAGTTAAATCCTCCCTACAACGAGAGAGGCCCATATCCAATGGTGGACTTTTAAGAACCGATGATGAAGAAGAAAAAGAAGGTTAAGAGGAAATGCGGTTGGTTTTTTCTCCATACAAACGCTTTCGTCTGTTTTCTTTCTGGTTTATGACCTAATAGCATTGAGTTTTTACAGTAAAATAAATATCAACCTCCTCTATGTTGTCCTTTTTGATGTCACAGTATCTTTATAAGCACTTCCTTACAAAATTCTCAAAATTGCCTCTGTCACCAGAGGCGTAGTGTTCTATTACTGAAAAAAGAAAAACATAGGGACAGTGTATAACCTTTTTATTCAGTTTATGAAATATGTTTTAAATTGGTCCAATATTGGAAGATGAAATGGTAGAGAGCCATACCTCGAATTATGCCTTTTTACTTAGGCTATTCAGTTGGATCTGCAGTTATCCTTATCGGACGCCGAGCGCTCGCAGAGCGACAGTGATAGTTTCTTCAAATACCTAATATTCAAAAGTCTCTCGACCCGCATTTCCTCTTAATTGCGTAAAATAGAATAAAGTTTTGCTTGCTTTTGGAGATTAGGTTTTACTATAAAAATTTTGAATGTCATTGGCTTTTGTCTTTTTTATTGTTTATCACAGTTAGGTTTAGAATTTGTAGGGCTGATTTTTCAATCGTCGGATAAAAGTTATCCATCAAATAAATTATAATCAGACTGAATATAATAGTTAAACAATTGGACTGTTTTATTTATTAATTGTAATTTTTTATTTGTTTATCTTGTATGATAAATTGATAAGCTATGACTAACTATTACCTTATAATTGAAAAACCCTCAGATAAATTTAGCTACGGATAATTCTCTTATTTTCCTGTTTGTATAATTAGGTGCGTGCGTAATGCGATATCTATTAAGCTGGGCAATGGGAAACAGCATCAGCATCTTTCATTATAAAATAAAAGTAAATAATTTTATTTTATAATGAAATAACTGGTACCCGGCGCGTTTCTGTTGCAGAAGAAATAATTGTGGAAATATCGTTTTAAATTTGGAATAGTTATATTGTTTAATTAGGAATGACAATACATTCATTGTAATTGAATGATATAAATATATCTTTCAAATAAATTTGTCAGTGCGATACGCGCGCCACCTACTGTAAGTTAATTGTACTATAGCCATAACCTTCGCGCAAGTGTAAGCATTTTAAGTTGACAAACTTTTAGCGCAATCTGATGAACGGTATGGCAGCGCCATTGGCGTAGCGTGCCTTAGACGGGCCCTGTATCAAAATTTGTTGGGGGGCCCAAAGGAGGGGTAAAGATTTTTCACAAAAGGAACAAAAATGTTCGCATTAAATTAAAATAATTATATATTGATTATATTTTATTCAATTAATATTCCTACGAACTAAGCTAGCCAAACAATTCAAATCAAATATGGGCCCTTCCCAAAAACGGACTTAAATTTCTAAAAATTTTTTTTCATTTTGATATGATTCAAAGTAGTCTCAAATGCAATGTACCTTATCTTGCATTATGAAGCACATAAAAGCCTAGATATTTTCACTTTAGTTGTCACAAAAAAAAATGGGGTCCACGTGCGGTGAAGTTCCTAAAGGAACTCTATCCGTGACTGGTCGTTGCTGCTGGTGATAAGAGGGTTGGTTCTTTTCTCACTCAAAGGCTAAGTATAGCCATTCAGCGAAGAAACGCAGCCAGCGTTCTTGGCACAATACCACGGGGTGTAGGATTGTATGATAATTAAGTTATTAGTTTTAGTTTTTTTTATTATAGTTTTTTTAAATATTGTATACCTATAATAAAATATTGTAAATTTAGACACTAAATCGATAAAAAAGTAAAAAAAGTAGTAACAACTTAATCATCGTTAGAAAAAATCAAACACAGCAAAGAATATTATTCATTAGAATAATCTTAGCGAAGATAAAAGAATGAAGGTAATAATTTATTTTTGAAGTATGTTACATTTCCTCGACCGCAATGTGGTTGTGGTAAATTAACAATAATATCTTCACCATCCGAAACATCTTTACACTGTGGCCAAAAAAACTCCGTGTACATCACACTTGTCAACTTGAATCAAACTTGATCAAATACTTAATTATAATCCGGTACAGTGACAATTTGACCAATGTAAAATATTTCTGTCTTTTTGCAGACAAATTTAATCACAGCCAAGTTACAGTTGTTATTTGAGATCTATCAAATGTGTTGGGTATTTCAGTTACCATCACAGTATTTTCTTGCGCTCCATGTGGAATTTCATGACTAAGGCCAGGAAGAGATTCTACAGTTACTATCACAGTATTTTCTGGCACTCTATATGGGATGTCATGACTAGAGGCAGGAACAGATTCTTCGACGATGAGCGATGACACTTCGTGTATAAATATACTTTCCTATGCCATAATGAGAAAAATGTCTATTCATATTACAATTATTTGGTGAATCAAGTATCCTAGGCGAGTAATTTTCCAACACAGATGGAGATGAGTCTCTGTAAGATGACGAAATATAGCTTCAGACAAAACAAGATCATCTGCTTAAGACTGGAAAAGAATGTATGCCTGAAACAGTAGGAGAATGCCTAACTGAAACTGGATCATTTTCAATATCGCTTGAAGGCGGTGAATAATCACGGAAATGGGATAAAAATTCTCATACGCCATTTTTTTCTCTGTCTTTTTTTGTTTTGACATTTGATCAAAAGGTACGATTTTCTTTTAGATTTCTATAAAGTTCTCTTTCTTTAGATTTAGCCTGTTCGTATGATTGTAGATTGGACTTTATTTTTTTCTGACGTCGCCTCTTGCATTCTTTTTTCTAGCGATTGATCTTTTCTTAAAAAGCGATCATAGTATTGTCACATCCATGGACATTAAGTCACCTCCATGGATAACCGTAATCCACGTGGGTGACATTCATGGAAGTGACATTTTAAACTTACTATTAGTTATAGTTTTTTCATAACCTCAAATGCTGATTACTAAAAACGACGAAATACAAAGATAACGGCTACAGTGTTCACTTACAAAGATAACGGCTACAGTGTTTGTACTTATTCTTTTTGATTTTTCTAATTTTGAAGTGAATACTTCTTTAGGCACGTTGGGCACTTGTATATGATATGATTTTTCTCGGAAGTACGGCCTAAGAGTTTAAGTGAGATTGTGGATAACATTTTACGAATTTTTGCTTACACACGTTCGGGGCCCCTGTAGCCCGGGGGCCCCGTATCTTTGATACGGCTGATACGGCGGTAGCTACCCCCCTGGGCAGCGCATAAAATACGAACAAACAAAAATATTTTTTTAATGTATTAGATGTTTGCTCGGCGGTGAAGGAAAACATCTTGAGGAAACCTGCATGTCTGAGAAATAATAAAAAAAATATTTCGAAGACATGTGAAGTTCGCCAACACGCATTGGGGCAGCAAGACGGACATTTCCTTGCCCTAAAACCCTCTCATAAATGAGAGGAGGCCTGTGCCCAGCAGTGGGACGTGTATAGGCTGTAACTTTAACTTTTTTTAACTATTAGATGAAATTAAGTTCAGTGTAATGTTGTTATACTATATAAGTTTATTTATGGACATCTACAATAGTTATATCCAGCACAGCATGTCCATGGCCTGTAGATATACTAGTCGACGTTCGACAAAAGTGAAACCATACTATTAGAGTGCGTACCGCGGGATAGTAAATGAGATTTGAACTCGTATGTAATTCATTAACTTGGTAGGTGATAGGTGTAACCGATTCTTACGTTTTTACCCCTTTAAATGCAAAATGTTGACCTTATACAATGTTATTTAAAACATTCTTTTAACACTACTATAGGATGCGTCACAATATTAAATTTTAATGGTTCGTATGCGTGCAGCATATTAAGTAGATATAAAATTCCTACTATCTATTACTATAGTTTAAGCAACGGGATCTAATTGTTAAACAAATATAAATTGTTTTTATTTTTATCATCAACTAGCTGATACCCGGCGCGGTGCTGTCGCAGAAAAAATATTAGTGGAAATATCGTTTTAAACTTGGAAGGGTTATATTGTTTAATTAGGAATGATAATACATTCATTGAAGTTGACTGACATATTATGACTTTCAAACTTAGAGTAATTACATGCATACGCAAATAAATATGTCGGTACGACACGCGCCACCTACTATGCCTATAACCTTCACACAAGTGCAAGCAATAAGTTGACAAAATAGCGCAATCTGATGAACGGTATGACAGCGTATAAAATACGAACAAACTAAAATTAATTTTTATATATTAGATATAATATGTTATTAGCATAGTATTTATTACACATATGTTATTAGTATACTTTTTTCAAATACACAATAACGTTGAAAACCGCATGTCAATTCTGGGATAGTTTTAATATCTTTGTCGCTGGATATAATGGCTGATTTACACAGGGACAGTAACTGGCTCCAAATCCGAGGCAAGTCAGTGCTGACCCGCTACTGGCATAATGTAAATTGATTTGGATTTTGGAGACAGTACAGCACTGTCGCGCCAGTTCTGACAATATTCCTGCTTGAACATTTTGAAGTCAGTCTACTCCCCCCGCCACCCGCGCCAGTGGTATTGACCCCGTGTAAATCAGCCTTAATATTATATAGTGCCAGTAATAGTAGCTATTTTATTGACTATGCAGTCGTGAACCACTTCTAACACAAGCAATTTAAGCTTATATGGAGCAGTAACGGGAATATTAGTACATAATGTTAATAGCATTGGTAGTATTTTTATTTAAAAAAAGAAATAAATCAATAAAAAAATACGCACAAGTAAACAAAGATATTCAACTTCTTTAAGGAGTCAGTAATGAATAGTATCAGGCATTACTTTGCAGAAATCTATTATTTTGACGTATATATTACTACAATAGTTATTTGAGGGTACAAATAATTCTTAATATCTTATAAATAATTGGCGAAGTGCCATTATATATATTTGATATTGACTTTGTGACGTCGATTTGACCACGTAGCTGTGTTTATTGATATGAATAAAGGTTATAAAGGTACATGAATAAAAATATTTCCCTTGGGATAATGTAACTGTAATGATAAATGTTTGTCATCGTCGTAAAATTATCTTAAAATCTACAAATGAATGCCGGGTTAGTCAAATGGCCTTGGCTGTATAACAAAGCAACGACCTCAAGTCATCATCGTTATCATTATTTCAGTTTTGTCATACTGACGTCTATGTTGACAATTACACTTTGTAGTTGTGGTGTAAAATTACCCCATTACCCCATATCGTCCCATGGGTGTCGTAAGAGGCGACAGTGTCTTTCTGATAACAACTAGGAAATAATAAACTGCGGTTGCCAATCCACGTAGCAACTACGGCAAATAGCCCCCCTATAAGGTAATCTATGGGGGAGGTTTATGCTCGGCAAAGGACTTTTGATAGGCTGTAATGAATGAATGCTACTGACGTCAAAGACCCCCCGTCTCTAACCTAATATTATCAATACGTACGCTTCTGCCAAGCGTGGCGATTATTTTCGATGTTGCATACGATTTATTTATTTTCGTTCCTTTAAAATATTGCATAAAGATAATTAAAATAAATAGTTTAAAGGTTTTATTATTATTGATAATATTATAATTGAATAGAAATATTATATTATCTTAGTCCTCAAAAGTGACAACGTAACAGTAGCCATCTTTGTTTGAAGTTAGCTGCAGTTGTTTATGGACAGCAGTAGCCACTTACCATCAGGTGGACTGTAAGTTACTTTGTTACTTCAGTTTATATAAAAAAAAGTTTAAAGTCTCCGCAATCGTTAAAGCGAATTGGTGACTGGAATCTCTGAATCATTATTGCGTTATGCTTTGCTTGGGTAATAAGCTAAAGTAATATTTACAAAAAGTGCGAATATTACGGAGATAAAATAAATTGGCTTGATTGATAAAATAAATTGCACATTCCGGAATAAGGGAGGTGCAATGTTACCGTAATTAAAACTAAGTAATGCTTTTAGTACAGTTACCATAATCTCTTAAGCCAAAAAAAAGTTCGACACACATGGTCAATTAAAATGATCTGTTGAACAATTAAATTTTTCAAAAATGTAATCCATATGTTTATACAATATATGTAATAATATATTGTCTGTGAGCCGTGGCTTATCGCTCGCTGTACTCGTAAATTTCACAGTACGCGAGCAACCCGGGTTCGTACCCGCCGGTACCAATGAAATTGTTAATTGCAATTCTAAGTGCTGATTTACCCACGTGCTGATTACCCACGAAGGAAAATATCGTGAGGAAACCTGCATGTCTTAGAAACGAAAAAATATAAAATATTTCGAAGACATGTGAAGTCCGCCAACACGCATTGGGGCAATGCGGCGGACACTTCCTTGCCCTAAAAACCCTCTCAGAAGTAAGAGGAGGCCTGTGCCCAGCTGTGGGACGTATATAAGCTGTTATTTTACTTTACTTTATATTGTCGTATGCACCTTCCGTTAGGGAAGGTTGATACCCTTTATTACGTTATCTGTTTACATATAGATGACGTACTTAAGTCAAAATATGCACCTACGTATATATCTAATATTTTCGTATTTATTTATAATATTTCTATTTATTTAGACATTTTTTTCAAAATATGCATTTATCTACATATCATAAAAAGATAATTATCATATAGTCCTACCCCGCGATATACTCGTAGTATCAAGAACGCTGGCTGCGTTTCCTCGCTTGACCATTGAGCGCGAAAAGGATCAGCCCCCTTGTCACCAGCGACGACGATAAGTCGCCGAAATTCATTTAGGACACTCAAACGAAGGACATTGGTGAATATGCACATTTGAGTTTCTTATTAAGATGTTTTTTATTGTTTCGGTGAGTGCATTGCGCTAACTGATTTGCCTTCACAACGTTTTTTTTTAAATATAATAGGGTGACAAACGAACACACAGTTCACCTGATGATAAGTGGTCGCTGTGACCCATAGACATCTACATTTATCCTCAATAAAAACCAAAATGCAGATGCGTTGTCACCCGTGAGCACTAAGATGGAATGCCTCTTTTCCAGTAAAAGAGTTAAGCTGCTATTTTACCCTGGTATTCTGTGAGAGCGTGGTTCTTTCCCGGTCGAGCCGACCCATTCGTGCTACAACTATACTACTAATATAGGTGCAGCATGGCTCTACCACGTATATGTATACGTTTTGTGTCTATTTTAAAATTTTCAGATATATTTTTTAATTCTTTCCATAAATGTACACGAGTGGAAACATTTCTGGGAAGAAAACTATTTTTACGGATTTTATCGCGTTTATTTTACTATTTTAATTCCCGACGTTTCGAGTCCCCCGTGACCATGGGTGCTGTAAAGCACCCGAAACGTCGGGAATTAAAATAGTAAATTAAACACGATAAAATCCGTAAAAATAGTTTTATTCAATGTGTAGTGTTCGCGTAAATATAAGAAATCATTTCTGGGAAGGTCTTAAAAACATGATGAGAACGAAGGTTCTTTCGATTGTCCGGTAGTCAAACTTATCTAGCGTTGTTTTATTTCTTCGTGTCGTTAAGATAGAATCTTTGTTGTCGTTCAAGTGTTGACTTATTGAAACCGAAACGAGTAATTTATTTGCTAAAATAAATATTTGTCATCAATCAATCTATTAATTGAGTAAACATAATAGTTATATATAAAAAAAAACAGAATTTCATTGCGAGCGTAACGTCGGGCCATTATCCGCGCTTCGTTCGCCTTGATCCGATGACATAGTGGCCATTCCACTTGGAAGTCTGCGTTAAGTGTAGGGCTGACACAAAATAGGCATTTACTTTATCTGACCCTGATGTGATTAAAATGTTTGTGTTTCACAACAAAGTAGTCTTTTATTATAGCGTTTGAAATAATTTTCGGCTGTATGTATTTATAAAATAAAAATTGGTGAAGTTTCTGAAGAAAATATTCGTAAAAAGTCAGTAAGGCTTCTAATTATTATTACATATACATAATTTTATAAAGTAAAATTATACATCTTTTAACTAGAATTTTACAAAACGGCACATTTTAAATTCAAAGATTTATCAAGAATTATTCATACACATAAACTCTCAAGTCAAGTGTTATAAGTATCGCGTCAAAAACATAATTGTGAAAAGGACCAAGTTCGATATAAAGAAAGAACGTTCGGCGTTGTTAACTTTGCTGTTATAAGAATTGAGATCTCAGTTCTCAACGGATGCCAAGTTCCATAGCAGTTCATTGAATCATAGCTCTATAACTTCCTATGAATGTAGATAGTCATTCTGTAGAGGACTTAAAAGAAAATTCGTTAAGTTCTTTGATATTTATCTAGGTAAGTTTTATAAGGCATGATAATGGATACAGGTGGCTTGAGCCACGTGTATAGGTGGCTCAAGACCGTGCTTTGTGGCATAATTGGTAGTTTTCAGAACTTTCCTTTGTATGTCTAATTATCTCCTTCATGCCAAATTCAAATTTCTAAGTATCCTAGAAGTGGCTTAAGATTTTGATAAGTGATAAGAAGAAGATAGGTAGAAATATAAAATAAAAAATAGGTAAAAAAATAGGTACAGAAGGTAATAAAAATAGCATTTTAGAAAGAAGTCATGAAATATAAGAGATGTATTTATTAAGTGATCTAATAATTTTTGATTTATGACAGGTCAAAAGTAGTCCAGATGGTTCGTGTAAACACAATGCCGATATAGTATCGCCTTTTTTTTTGAACTTGATTGACCCCATGCCGTGTTTGTGTTGTTTTCAGTATCTAGATACTGAAAACACACACATTTTTTGTCCCACTGTAGATTATCAAACTGACTCATAACAGTAATCATTACAATAAAAATGGAACGCAATTTAACTCGAAATAATAAATGTGTTGTAACCGTTAAGTCCAATAACCTCAAACATTTAGTTTTAAAACGAAACATGTGTTACGCTAGTTACATCGTTTTATTAAAAAAAATTATATCATCGCCTATTTAAATTGTCGTATAGCAAAATAGTTTATTATATATAAATGTAGCATTAAAGTGCGTATAACATATGTTCCGGCATCCGTAAATTATTGTATGACTTTTGCAACTATAAAGATGAATTAGGCCAAGATGAGTCGAGAATAAAATACTATTCGGTCGCCAACCATAATATTAATCAGCGTCGCTTCGGCGCTAACCGTACTGTACAACTGGCAGAACAACTTTCGCGACTCGTCCCAATATTACTAGTAAACTATTACATCAGAGGCATCTTTACTCCAGCGATATTATGCAAAGAGAAATAGTTAACAGTGCTTACCGATATGACAGTTTTAACTCTTAGCGCTTTTTTTAGCTTAATTGTGAAAGTGTAAACGATGTTAAATGTATATATGTACATATGCATACCAGTATATTAACATAGAAAAGGAAACTGACATAGAATTATAACTAAAACATGGCCGTGTTTACTGAAAATAAATTGGGTTTTGATATATATATTATAAGAGGGTTATGGGCACTTTTATACCCCCTATCACAAGCTGTCAGCACTATCTTTTTTTATTTGTTACTAGCTGGTACCCGACGCGTTGAACCGCAGAAGAAATAATTGTGGAACTATCATTTTAAATTTGGAAGAGTTATATTGTTTAATTAGGAATGATAATACATTAATTGGAATTGAATTATATACATATAATTCATAAATAAATTTGTCGGTACAATATGCGCGCCACCTACTGTTATAGGCATAGTAAGTTAATTGTACTATGCCTATAACCTTCACGCAAGTGCAAGCAATAAGTTGACATAGTTTTACGGCAATCTGATGAACGGTATGGCAGCGCATCATATACGAAAAAACAAATATAAATTTTTATATAATAGATTAGGCCGGAAGCAATACTATTTTTTTTTATAAAACTGAAGTGACAAATGAGGACCATAGTCACCTGCAACTGCAACCAACTGCAAATAAAGAAGGCTACAGATGCGTAGTCACTTCTGAGGTAGACCTCAGATGCAATGCCTGCGTGTGAGCTTGCGGCAGAAATTGATAAGAGTGTGGTAACTACCCAAATGGACTGATAGGAAGACTAAGCAGACAAGAAGTCCTACCATCTAGGCCTAGAGATATACAAACTCAGGGGCTAAAAAGGGCTCGCAGTTAATTTCACGTGAGCAACGCGGGTTCTATCCCATCTGGCACCAACGAAATTGTTAATTGCAATTATAAATAATTATTTACGATATCCTCGGCGGTGAAGGAAAACTTGGATGTTTGACGAATAAAATATTTCTAGAAATGTGCAGCCCATCAACACGGATTAGGATAGCACGGGCTGTTCTTCCATGCTACATCCTCTCAGAAATGAGCGGAAGACTGTGCCCAGCAGTGGAACGTAGATAAACTGTAACCTTACTTTTACTACTTCTTAATAATATATTAATTTGCAGAATATATTTTCCCACAACAATCGGCTATTACGACATGAATTTATTAAATGATGTTAAAGTTGTCAAGTTTCGCAAAATATTAATTTTAACATAATCGTTTTTGTCCTTTTATGTATCCAAGGAAACCGAGTAAAGAATATTCATAAATGTTCTTATGCAGTATAGTTATTAAAAGCCGTGCTCGCTTTAGAGAAATTTCCCGAATACATATTTAAGTTTTTACTTCCTTTTATTTAACACTTATTTCTTAATGGAATATCATGACGAAAGGAGTTGCTAGTTGCAGTTGATAATGTCAGGGTAAACATTGTCTTAAAATAAACAGAAATGACATTTGCGAATCGCAGTCGATTTGGGCGACAAAAGTAAAATTGTAATACATATTCACTAGATTATGTTTTGGCGACCGTGAGACCTAGTGATCAGAGTACTAAGAGACAATACATCTTGGTACATATAGGTTCCAATTCCGATAAAGAGCCAAAATTTGCTCAGAAACAATTTTGTTGGTTTTCGAGTCTTGCGATGTTGTCTCCATGTGTCTGACTTTGCAGCTTTGCACCTTCAGCAATTCACATCATAAGTGCGTATACTAGTGATACTATATTCCTACGCAATTGAAAGCTTCCGACAGGTATCGGAATTTCCAGTCATGGACGAAATCGGTCAGGATTTCTTCAGACTTAAGACTAATAGAACGCAGGAGACGGGTGGCTCTCCTGTGGAACCATAAACCTCGGTTTTGTGGAGCGATATTTTCATTTTCAACTTGTGGACATTTGTGACGATGATTTCTACCCCATATTCGGCGGGCACCTTGGTCCTTTCGAAGACCTTCTGCTGGCGACCACCAACGCGTTGTCGGAATAAAAAACAATATTTACGTCGATAGGGAGATTAACGCACAGGACCGTGTCATAGAGCGGATTCACCACTTCACCAGTATCGGGTCCAATACCGATCCCTGCGGAACCCCACGTTAAATCTCCTGCCGGATTATTTTACCGTCTTACCTCATGTGTAAGATTTACCTGCAGCGGGAGTAGTTCTCGGTAATGTCTTGTAGGTAGGCTAAACTAGGGGTCTCAGCCCAAGCCAGTTTAAGTTTTTAGTTGCCCTGTTGGCCCCATATGTTTAAACGTCAAAATTTATTTCTGCTTATATCGCGTATTCCAATTGTATAACCGGTTGTCAACTGATGATCTTGTCATGCAGGGTATCGGTGTGATCGATTTTGATCACAATTGGATCAAAATGATTATAAATAACTTTTTGTCCACTTCACTGTGTATCAGTGGTCATGTTGAACTGCATATATATTATACATATATAAAATATTTTTTGTGACCGTTTCACGGTAAAATGTTCAATTATAATCTTAATCGTCAATGTTATTATTTAAGTCTTCTGCCATTTGTATTTGAATGTTGACGCATTTTATTTCATTATATTATTATATCATAGCAATGTGGTCGCGAATATAGGAAACCCATGAATGAAGGCCACGTGAGACATATGAAAGAAGTAGTAAACCTTGATCCGAGTATAATACAACAACTTTCTTGAGGTCGGATCATTGTAAATTGACCACCAACGGCCAACACGTCTTCTTTTCAAAGGGACCGCGGTTCATAATGTAATTTCTATTTTTTGCATAAGTGTTATTAATCGAGTAATACTATGAAAATATATAATATGAAAGTAGTAGGTGTAATTAAAGCATATCCGTTACAGTCTATCAAAAGTCCACTGCTGAACATAGACCTTCCCCATAAATTGCCTAATAGGGGGAAAGTTGTCATAGTTGCAACGCTAGACAGGCGGGTTAGCAATCGCAGTTTTTTAATATTTAATTGTATGTAGGAAGACGCTGCTGCCCAAGCTGACACCTTTGCGACGATATGGGGTTCTGGATATTCTTACACTGCCACTGCACATATTTAAATTTGGCGCATATTGAAGCATATCGTAGAGTAGTAATAAACAATGAAAAGAGGTGACAACGCATCTGTAGCCTTCTTTTTTTTAGGTGTACTCAGGTGTCCATGGATTGCAGTATTATAAAAAAATGTCTGCCATATTAAATTCCCAGCCATCTTATCTATTAACATTCGGATGTTTTATTTAATTTCAATGGCCTCGCTAATCATGTTTGGTACGAGTCGGTGGTCTTTTGAAAGGATAGAGGTGAAACACCGACTCCTACTAAGAAAAAAACGAAGCTTTTGAAATGAAAAACATCCGAATTTTAATAGAGAAGATGGTTGGATGCTATTTAAACGTGGTAGAGCCACGCTGCATCAATATTATGGTTGTAGCACGAATGGGTCGGCTCAAACGGGGTAAGACCATGCTCTCACAGATTACCAGCGTCAAATAGCAGCTTAACGCTGCTGTGTTTCGTATGGTGAGTGTAGAGAACCGGAGACCCTTTTTACTGGAAATGAGGCATTCCATCTTAATCCTCAGAGGTGACAACGCATTTGCATTTTGATTCTTAATCGAGAATAAATGTAGATGTCTATGGGCCACAGCATCCACTTACCATCAGGTGGACTGTGTGCTCGTTTGTCACCCATATTCTATAAAAAAATCTGGTTGGGATTGCAAGATTTCAAGAAACTGTAAGCTACACTGCCGGCCAAAAGTTTAAGACGACACTTAAACAACATAATTATCTATAAGTTGTAACAAAATCCCATAAGATAAATAAAAGAAATGTACACCTGCATATTCTATTGTTAATGTCAAATATCTAAAGAAGTCATTCTTTTATTTACTTTCAAGTTATTGGACAATAAACATGTATTGTTTTCAAACACCGACAAACACTCCGTTAGAGCCAGGTGGTATAGTCGTAATAATATTTTATCTTGGGCTAATAACTAATTGCTTTGCTTTTGTTTCCCATCGGTCAATAATTAGGATTATTTAGCTTCTAAAAACACGTGTTTTCGATTGAGTTTACATGGTTTTGTTCACAAACAATCTGAATTAGTCTAAACTTGTGGTTTCTACAGTGAAGACGTCTTAAAATGGGAAAAGCACGCGAAATTAGCAGTGAAGTGCGTTCTGCCGTCGTTGTTTTCCATAGTGAAGGCAAATCCGAACGTGAGATTGCTTTACAATTGAAGTTATCGAAGACTTGTGTTCATGGCACAATAACTCGATACAGGGAGACAGGCACTTTTCAAGATCGTCCACGCTCGGGAAGGCCGAGAGCTACCACGTCAAGTGAAGATCATTTCATTGTTGTTACCAGCAAGCGAAATAGACGCTTAACAGCACCGGAAATCCCCGTTGAAGTAAACAAAACCCGAGTTAAACCTTTATCATTGACTGCAGTAAAACTGCGACTGAGAGATGCAAGCTTGTATGGTCGTGTCGCCGTTCGAAAACCTCTGCTAAGGCTACAAAACAAGAAAAAACGGATGCAATGGGCCCTTGCCCATCGAGATTGGACTGAAGAAGATTTAATAAAAGTTGTTTGGACCGATGAATCCAAGTTTGAGGTATTCAGTTCAAAACGACAAATTTACGTTCGACGCAGTGAGCACGAAAATATGATGCCAGACTGTGTAGTCCCAATTGATTGTTGCATGGTGGTGGCTCAATTATGGTCTGGAGTTGCTTTTCTAGCCAAGGAACTGGCGATTTGATCAAAATTGACAGAATTATGAAAAGGGAAGAGTACAAAAAATTTTTAGAACAAAATGCCGTTCCTTCCGGGTTGCGATTAATTGGAGATGGATTCATTTTCCAACAGGACAATGATCCTAAGCATAGCTCAAAATTTTGCAGAGGATATTTGGAAGAGAAAGAGGCACAAGGGGTGTTAAAAAACATGGTCTGGCCTCCTCAGAGCCCGGATCTCAATCCCATTGAACTTTTGTGGGAAGAGCTTGATAGGAACGTCCGTAATGAGGGCATCCACGACTTTTTCTGCCACCAGGGCGGCGTCACTTAAAAGTGAGGTATAATATTTGACAGATTTCATAGCGGGGAAGTTAATTTGTTCGGAAAATGTAAAGGTTAATGTTTCTTTCTGTACTATTAGATATATTGTGTATTAATAAGATTAAAAATAAATAAACCAGACCATAGATATTCACAAAAGTAGAAAATTTAAAAAAAAAATTAAAAATGTGCAAAAAATTAAAGATCAAACCACTGAGGCATTGTTTTCTGTATTAATATAATACTCTAGAAACTGATAAACTTTTATTAAAAACTAACTTCTCAATTAAATGACATTGTGTAACAAAAAACTTTACCTCAGTGTCAACTAGCGACATCTCATTGCCCTCATTGTGGTCCATCCTCGCGAGAAGAAATGTGGAATGCTTTGTGCGAAATTTGGAGCAATATATCACAAGACACTATCAACAAATTGATTGGCCGTATGCCGAGACTTGTGAAAAAAGTCATAGAATGCAGAGGAGGATTTTTTGATAAAAAATCAGTTTAGCTAACAATAGCCATTATTAGCATGGACTGTTAACATAATGTTTTCTTATATTTACGCGAAGACTACACATTAAATGAAACTAATTTTTACGTTAGTTTATTTTAACTTAGTTTAGCTAATTTTTAAATTAGTTTCATTTAATGGACTGTTAATATTTCTTTACGCTTTTCAAGTATATTGATTGTCAAAAAGTGTTTTATTGGATGATTTAACAGTTTGATTAAACATTTAATATTTTATTGTAATTAAATGTTTAATTAAACATTACTTTAATTAAGGTGGTCTTAAACTTTTGGCCGGCAGCTCGTTCTGCATATATCGGACTTTTTTAATATTCAACATCTAAAGCACCCGAATCATCGGGAAGTGAAATTAAATGCGATAAAATACGCAAAATTTCTTTTATTCGTGTGATTTTTCAATCGTCAGATAAAAGTTGACCATCAAATAAACTATCATCTGAATGAAAAAGTGAACATTTGAACTATTCAATTGTTTCATATTATATTCATACACCCGTAATTTTAATTTGTTTGTGTGGTATTTTATCCTATGAATAACTTTTATTTGTTAATTGAAAAATCGACCTTAAATATATAAATTATTTAGGCTTCAATATAAATAAAATTAAATGCATTTGGAAAATACAATTTAAAATTTATAAATTAAACTCGTTAAATACATTGCCCAAAAATGAAGCGAAGGTTGCTTGCTATCTATTCTAAATCAATCTTTCACTTTTGTCCTTGGCCCATAGGTAAGCATTTAAGAAGTGTATCAATTTTAAGTTTTTTTTTAATACGGTAGTGTGCTACTAAGTGAACGTTTAAATAAAAGGCACACAGAATTATATTGGACCCTACACTTCGCTTATTGGTACGAGGCCACCACACACACAAAAACGACCGATGTCGAAGAAAGGTTTTTGACCTTTCTTCCACATCGGTTGTTGGTTCTTGGAGCAATATGGCCGGCCCATTGCCAATTTAGCGTACTAATCCGTTAGGCTATGTCATGTCCTGTGGTTTTACTGCGGATATCTTTATTTCTAAGTCTATCACGCAGAGAAACCCCGAGCCTAGCTCTCTCCATAGCTCGCTGAGCGACCTTGAGCTTCCTCATACGACCATCAGTGAAGGACCACGTCTCAGATCCATATGTCATTAGTTGTACAAGTCTGCAGGAACTCGATGAACGCATATGGCTTATGACCGTGCTTTGTGGCATTCCTTAGGGAGGCAGTGGACTTGTCATCATTCATACATCCTGCCAAAAATATTTGGTTGGTTGGTAACTGCAGTTTTTTATTATTTTGTTTTTATCAAGAAGATGGTGCTGCCCATATCCTGTTTCATTCCCCTCTGTCGTCTCTTACGAAATACACGGGATGATATTATGTGGTATTCTTTGAAACCGTGCACTTTTCACGTCTTGCTCTAAATAATATATTTTATTAAGAAGTACCAAAAATAAAATTATGATAAATATATTATATCTAAGTTTAAATATCACATATTTTTAAAATACTGTCTCAAATAATCAGTATAGTGGATTATCTTACGCCGCCAAAACATGAGTATATATTATATTGGAGTACCCATAAGTTTTGCTTAATTTGTATGTTGCTCCAGTAGGATAGGAGACTTCAAGATATAGTTATTGCGAAAGAAAATATTCTATGGTTATATTATCATCAAAAGCCTATTAATAGTTCACTGACGGACTCTAGTTTTTTATAGTTGGGAGGCTTTGCCATAGTTGCAGAATTATTGATAGCAGTTCCCGACAAATTTATTTGTTTTGGTAACGATACCAAGGCTATATATAGTACCACAATGAAATTACATTTTATGTATTTGTTATTATGACATAAACTAAATATATGTTAATATAAAATATACTTCTTCTCTTTATGGAGTATTTATTTAACGTATATATTATAATAAAAGTAATGATAACTTTTTGTGTATCTTCTATCTTTCTAGACGGTTCTTGCAAATGACTATGAAATGTAGTGTGTATTTGTAACTATTGTTACTTTTAATAAGCATTACACGCGTTGAGCCCGTCTAATCAGAAATAACTCTTTTACGATTCAACTTTATGCTCGTCTATTGCAAAATCGAATAGCTGCTTGCCATAAAATACTACTTTCAGGCATAATACTAACCTTGAAGACATTCTTTGAAAATAGTATTATTGAACCAATGATAAATAATAAAAATACAAGTGGTAAAATTAAAATTTTCTACAACCGACTTCGATATAAATAAAATGAGAACATCATCAATGTAGTCGAAGTCAAAAAATACTGATCAGATCTTGATCAAATTTATATGGGACCACATGAGAAGCAAGAGCTTTGAAATAAAAAAAGAATCATCAAAATCGGTTCACCTAAAAAAATTCTGAAGTAACACATAAAAAAAACAGTCGAATTGAGTACCTCCTCCTTTTTTTGAAGTCGGTTTATCATCATCATTACAGCCCTTCACAAGTCCACTGCTGAACATAGGCCTCCCCCAAGGAATGTGCCATGCATCCATCGACTTCCTGCATGTCTTACCAGGTCGTCACTCCATCTAATAGGGGAACGCCATACACTTCGTCCGCCGGTACGAGGCCGCCACTCGAGAACCTTTTTTCCCCATCGGTTGTCGGTTCTTCGAGCTATATGGCCGGCCCATTGTGTCACTTCAGCTTACTACTCCGTTGGGCTATGTCGGTCACTCTGGTTCTACTGCGGATATCTTCATTTCCAAGTTTATCACGCAGAGAAACTCCGAGCATAGCCCTCTCCATAGCTCGCTGAGCGACCTTGAACTTCCTCATCTAGCCAGCAGTGAAGGACCACGTCTCAATTCCATAGGTCATCACTGGCAACACGCACTGGTTGTAGTCTCGCTTTCAAGTTTTGAGGTATACCAAACGAGAAGATGTGCCGTAATTTCCCGAACGCTGCCTAGCCGAGTTGAATCCTTCGATTGACCTCTCGGTCGAAGTTGGACTTACCTAGTCGGACTATTTGTCCCAGGTAAACATACTCGTCAACAACTTCAAGTTTAGTGCACACTTCAGCACTTCGATATACCGATAGTCAACTTGGCACCGCTGAAGGGATTGTGGCACCGCCCAAATTTCGATGGAATCAAAGGCTTTCTCATAGTCCACATACGCCAGACATAGTGGCAAATTGTACTCCTCGGACTTCTGTACAATTTGCCGAAGGGTATGTATGTGGTCTATGGTGCTAAAGCCTTTTCGGAAACCGGCTTGTTCGGGAGGCTGGAAGTCGTCGAGTCTGCATGCGAGACGATTTGTAATGACTCTCGAAAACAGCACGTAGACGCGGCTCAGAAGGGAAATCGGTCTGTAGTTCTTCAAGAGAGCGTTGTCGCCTTTCTTGAAGAACAAGACCACCGCACTTCTGCTCCACGCCTCCGAAGTAGTGCCACCATGGAGGACGGAATTAAAGAGCTTCTGAAGGACTTCAAGTACCGGTTTTAATCCTCGCCTGGGGCCTTGCCGTTTTTAAGGTGCTGGAGAGCCATTCTAATCTCGCTCAGACTGACGTCCGGAATATCATCGGAATAGTGTCGGATAAGACTTGCTCTTGGATCGTTACTCACACTTGCGTGTGGCTCCAACGATGACGTGTACAGCCGCCCATAAAACCTCTCAATCTCACTCAAAATCTTTGGTGTCCCGGAAACGATGCTGCCACATTCGTTCTTCAGCTTCGACAGTTGGCTCTTTCTGGCAGACAGATCTCTAGCAAAGACTTTCCGCTCGACGCGCAGTATTAAAGTTGCGTAAGTCTAGCAAAATTTAGTTACAACCGCATGGACAGTTTCCACGAGCTTGTCATTCATATCGTCTACTGCATTGCAATCTTCTTTGATGTCGATTAAAAACTGTAAATTCTCACAAGAGAAATTTTTTATGTTTTCTACATTGGTAAATTTTGAGGTGAGGGGATCTGGAGGGTATGCATGAAATATGAAAGTTAAAAGTAAAGTAACAGCCTAGATACATCCCACGTTTTGGGAACATGTCACCTCTCATTTCTGAGAGGTTCAAATGCCAGGAAAAGAGAGTCCGCTGCGCTGCCCAATGCGTGTTGACAGGCTTCACTTATCGCACGTAGGTTTTCTCATAATAATTTCCTTATCGTCATGCTCGTTTAAGATTATCATTAAAAACGATGAAATGATCTCGGTATTTGATATCGAGCATTACATGACAATGAAAGTGAAGGCCGGAGTGGTACTTCGCGGTACTTATACTCTGATGTAACGCTTGAATTCTTGCTGTAAGTACAAAATATTAATGTTTGGATTTTTCTGCATTGTGTTCCCCCATACCTCTGACTCTGTACTCGAACATTCTTTTGATCTTATAACGTATGCTCTAATTTCGGTACTACATATATATTTACCGCGCGAATGTGGATCACTTTACACTATCTACATAAAAAAAAAATTTACTCTTATTTTTTGTCGAATATATTTTGGTTGGTTTTGTGTAATTTTGTTGTGATATTATGTGAGTGATAGTATCATTTTCTCCAAAAATGCGTTACGTACAATTTTGCTTAGTTTTACTATTCAGGTAACTATTTTAAAGTTTTAAAACATAAGAACGATTAACATAGTAAATAATTACACCTATATAATTATAGCATTAGATATGATTATTAATTTTTAAAGCTTCGAAATGAATTTGAGATAAATATTTCATTATATGCTATAAGTAATTACGATTGTATTGAATTAATTTATAAATGCAAGATTAGTAAAATGTTTAACGTCCACTGTAGCAAATATTTGAGAATCGACATGCGTAAAAGTAAAAGAATTTAGAAATGTATCAGTACTTAATATAGTCAAATATAGCGGTATTCTCGGGTTCGATAACATTTTTCGATATGTTTAATCATACTGTTCTTTTATAAACATTGTTTTAAAATACTATTTTAATGTTATGGTCACTTGCTTTAAAATCACGTTTTAGAACTCCTTTATATTCTCATGCCTGAACAGTAATATTATGTAGTACCATACTTTAGTAAAGGCTGAAATTCTCACCGATTCAGAGAAAAATAAATATTTGGTAAACGAACAAAAGTACTCTTACGACTGATAGAATAATAAAATAATATAAATAGTAACATTAATTGTATTACAACTATTAAACAGAAATTAACCTTCATACTTTGCCGTAAGAGAGATCGATCATGTTATCATTATAACTAAGATGTGAGATATAAAATGGCATAAGTAAAATATCTCATATAGATATACTGAAAAAAATCTATCTCAAAATAGGGCATTATGAAGAGCACAAATTTTACCAATCACTATATAACTCATTGCTTTGTTAATGCTATTGGTGGAACTAGTATTATATACTAAAATACAACAATAAGTTACGAATTTTAAAAATTAGAAAAAACGCATCATTTTTTTATTTAAGAAAAAGCTATAGTATTTTTATAAATGATTTGGTGTGTGATGCTTAAATTGTTTAACATGTCAATGCAGCTGAGTCCAAACACAAGCTTCATAGTCTTACATACTCACGAGTCTATGAGAGTTGCTAAATTTATATTTTAAGACTAGCGATTCGCCCCAACTTCGCACGGGTGATTTCTGTATCTCGACAACAGCGCCACCTACCAGGTCAATTGTGAATCTAAACCATGTAGGGACCCACTTAAACACACACAAAAAATGTCATCAAAATCGGTCTAGCAATTGATTTTTATATAGAAGATTAATGCAGTATGGGGACGAGTTATCTTTATTACTGTAATGAAAATCCAATAATATTTATATATCAAATGTTACTAGTTTTTCAAGGTTTCATAATAAGTGGCCATCGTAATATATGTCGACCAATAGCATGACCACACTCTAAAATAATTATACTTTCAACTGCTTGCTGTATTTACTCAAGATTAATGACAACATATGTTTTACTGTTATGGTGGACATATTAAATCATATTTTTTATGTTTATACAGCGCAATAATGGATTCAAGTAATTATTAATATTATACGTCCACGTAAACAGTAACAACATTAATTTCCTTGAAAGTTGTTAACATAACAATAGATTATTATTCACAACAGGTAATTATTCTAATTGAATTTTTATGATTGAAGGTGTAGCAAAGACCATTGTATATTTTTTTCTTTATTTGAAACGTTACCTCCACTAGGATTTTCTCCTGTATTGTTGGGACAGTATACATACATAAATGTCACAAGGACAAACATCCAGACCCGGAACAATTATTTGTAGTCCATACAAATACTTGTTCCGTGCGGAATTCGCACTTGCGGCGCTTAAATGCGGATAAAATCCGTAAAATCAGTTTCACTTATTTCATTCAATTTTAAGCATAATTTTTAAATAGACAACATCGAAGATACAATAGTTTTCAAATAGAGATAGCTGCAGCCTGTCTTCATATTAAAAAGAAGCGTAGTTAAAATATAAATAACGTGTTGTTATCACTCACTCACATATTCAGATGATCGTTCGGATTACGTTACTTATGTACGGATGCAAGTCATTATTCGTAAACCTGTCTTCGACCTTGCATCTTAAATAACCGCCAACGAACCGGTGCGCTTATGAAGATTTCACACTGGTTGATCAAGTGCATACGATTCTTATTTATCGTGAAATGTGTGATTTTCTGGATAATAAATAACAGTAATATAATTCTACGGGCAGTGATTATAATTCGAAAGACCACAAGATCATTAGTGGTTACGGTGGCAGATAATGTCTATCTGCATATATGGCGGGATTATTTTTAAATCAAACAAAGAACGAAGGCGATTACGGCTATTGGGATTGCATTCACTTTTTGTATTTGGTTTGATCAAAATCACTTCAAGTTATATTAAATGGATGGAAAAGTCGACTTAAGAAAACATTATGAACTACCGCCTAGCCACCTATAATCAGGTAGACTGTGTTCGTTTGTCACTTCAGTTTTATAAATGAAAACGGCAAAATGGCTATATTTTTCAAAAAAAAATATACACCTTTATATAGGAACTATCTTATTATAATATTCTATGCCGATGAAATAATCAGACTATGCAAAAACATTATTTAAAATTAATTTACTTAATGATGTAATAATTATGCCATTAAATAAATAATAACATATAATAGTCGCTCAATGAGCTATGAAGGTGGGTATGCTCGGAGTTCCTCTGCGTGATAAACTTAAAAATTAGGATATCCGCGGTAGAACCAGAGTAACCAACATAGCCCAACGGATTAGAAGCTGAAGTGGCAATGGGCCGTCCATGTAGCTCGAAGTATCGACAACTGATGGGGAAGGAAGGTTCTCGAGTGGTGAGAGAGAAGGAAGCTCGGATGGAGTGAAAACCTGGTAAGACATGTAGGAAGTCTATGGATGCAGGTGGCTCAGAACCGTGATTTGTGGCTTATGTTCGCAGTGGACTTGTGAAGTTCTGAAATGATGAATGAAAAAAATGGTACAATGGACAGTAAAAAACTAAAATCTTAAATCATGTCTAATGTCCAGGTCACTAAAGCTACAAATTGTCCGAATAGGTTAGATCAATTTCGTCAGAGATCAATCGTAATATGCAATTCAGATAAGCGATGTTCGATAAATCACTTGTATTTCGGAAACGGAAATAAAATCGGCATGTATTGCCAGTGATGACCGTAATGCGAGTAATGAGCTAGGTATATAGTAGGCTAAGTTTGGAGTTTCTCTAAGTAATAGAATCCGTTGTAACAAGAATACGTCAGTTACTTTGATATTAAGCAGGACAACCAAAGTAACTGACGTATTCCTTCCTACGGATAGGAATCAGAAAGCTGAAGTGGTGTCTGGCCGAGCATGTAGCTAAAAACTGATATGCAATTAGGAGGAAATTTCCTCAAGTGGTATACCCACCCGTACAAGTCTACTCTAGTCGAGCGATGCAGGTGAGCTTGGGGAGGCTTATGGCTATGCCCAGTCTGTAAAAGTTTTTGATACAAGTGATAAAAAAAAGTGCAACCGATTTCAATATAAATATAATTTATTGATTTTTAAAAATTTATTGATTTTTAAAAACGACCGATTACGATAAAATTTAAATGGCACCACCTGGGAAACAAAAAAAGAATTTTCCAAATCGGTTCAGACCATTGGTTCAGGCGTCTTCGAGTAATCGGTGTACATACTGATACATAAAAAAAAGATTCCGACGAATTGTAAACCTCTCCTCCTTTTTAAAGTCGGTTGAAAAGTGTTAATAAAATCATTAAAGAACGTACTTAAGATGTAGCTAGTTACAGAAATGATGTTTGATAAATATTTGCTTGTTTTCTACTTACCATCAAGAGAACTGTGTGCTCGTTTGTCATCCCCATTCTATATTTAAAAAAAACTAGTAGTCGAAATTCGACCGTAATTCATTTAATTTGTATTTTACTTTCAACTGCACATTAATAATACATAAAACACAGATATCTTATAAACATAAACAAAATATAAAATAAACGCTTTTCTGCCTTGATTTTAATTTTTAATTTAGTTTTTATATAATCCAAAAAATAAATTCCAGACGTTTTTGTCAGTTATAAAGTATTACCAGACCTCTCCAAAAATATTTTATATAAAATATACTTTTGGCCATCTCAAATTTTAATCACGTATTTATTGAGTAATTTTAATAATAGCTGCAAAATGCCAGACAAATTTGGCGGTTTTAAACAATTCCCAGACGTGAATAAAGCTTAGAAATGAATACGACAAAAAAGTCTTATGCGTAGCCATAAGTACGAGAAAGATAGCTTATCGAAGCATGCCGACAGGTGTGGACGGGATTCGCCAATTGACGAAATTATATTTTTTCACAATTTCAACTTGTCAAAAGGACCTTCCCAAAATGCGGCGCCAGCTGTCCGACTAAAACGACAATAATTGTTTGGCATTGGCAGTAAACGTAACAATGTACTTATGTTTTATTATAAATAATAAATTATCACTGCGTTTTAGTTTTATTCTATTAATTTAATGTAATGATTTCTTATATTTTAAGTATTTGCGTATACATTAGATGAAAAACGCGTATTATACATTAAATACCCATTAAATTAAACTAATTTTACGAATTTTATCGCGTTTAATTTCAACTTTTAATTCTTGATGTTTCGGGTACTTTGAGCGTTCAGTATCTTGAAGTCTTGCAGTGGTATATTTGGTTTTCGATTTAATTTTATTAATTATAGGATTCCAAGCAAATGGTAGCACCCATACATCTTCTCTATATTTTAATTCCAATATCCTTGCGAATCATCCTTGGTAGGAATCTGTGTTCTTTTGCGAGGATTTGTGGTCTATCAAATCTGATGTAATGGCGGGGACGATCTTAAACATGTTCACAGACTGTAAAATTTCCGGAGCGTCGGTGCTTCACGTCAGCTATATGTTCTTTCAAACACCTCATTGCCTCCCGCGACCATGGGTGCCGTAAAGCACCCGAAAACTAGTTTCATTTATTTTAATGTATTTGTAACACATATTATATATTAATTTTAGCTTTCTGCACTCCTACCCCATACAAATTTTGACTATGCCAAATCTCACACTCCTCCGTGCGCGCAACACGCTAAAAATGGGTACAAAGTTCTCATCAAGTATTAAATAATATGTAGGCAAAAGAGGATCATCCCAGATGCACTCATGATGGATGGCGCAAATATGCGTGGGTTACAACATAAAATACAAGAAAATGTAATAAGCAGATCGTTAGCAATTCGTCGCTAATATATGGTTCGATTCCCCTATTATGTTTTTCTCAAAAATCCTATAAAGAACAACGGTTGCCACGTTACCATAGATACGACGTTTTTCTAAAGTAACCTTTAGTATCGATCTGGCCAGTATTTTATAGTCGTGCCGACATATATAACATTTCAGTTACTTGAATAATTTAAAAAAAAAGATACCTTCATTTCCTGTTATAACTTAGTACTTCTTTTTCAGTAGCAAATGAAATGTTTTTCGTTAATTAAAAAAGAGTTTCGAGTTCTTTTAAAGGGCTATTTTTCAGTTTGATTTTAAAGCCTTTTTACTCTAACGACTGATACTATTTACCCACACTTTAACTCTCCCTAATGGTGGTTGATGACCCATGATTGATTGATGTTTTAGTGCCGCTGTTTCTTTAATTACATTATGTTTTATAATCATTACGTTTGCTGAGTAATTACTAAATGTAAATAAAATATGGCGGCGTCGTAATTAAATCTATCATTCCATTTCGTCTCGAGAGTGTCGTAAGAAATGAATATGGATAACACCTACCGATAGATGGCGGTGAACCCATCTTGTTTACAGCTGACGTAAAATACTCAGACAGGCGATGTTTTTTATTTATTTCACTGAAGATTTGCGGGCTGATGAAGAAGAAGACGAAGATAATTTATATAATTATATACGTGGTAGAGCCACGCTGCAGCTATATTATAGTTGTAGCACGAATAGGTCGGCTCGACCGAGGAAGAACCACGCTCTCACAAAATACCAGCGTATCTGTGTTTCGTAGGGTGAGTCTAGAGAATCGGATACACTTTTCACTAAAAAGTTTCCAGTAAAAAGGGTCTCCGGTTCTCTACACTCACCATACGAAACACAACAGCAATAACCTGCTATTTACGCTGGTATTCTGTGAGAGCGTGGTCGTTCCCCGGTCGAGCCGACACATTCGTGCTACAACCATAATATAGTTGCAGCGTGGCTCTACCACGTAAGTTACGCTTTTTTTTAAAAAAAACTTTACCCAAAACCCCTTACTAGGATTTTCTCCTGTTTCGTTCAAAGATTTTATTTTATATCTGCATAAACTGCACATGGAAAATATTCAGTCATGAAACGTTATATTATGTAGTGTAGGCATTCCTACCCGCAGGCCCGGAGCGTCACAGTCGAACGTTTACCCTGTGCGCTTCCAAGTCGTCGATAGTCTTTTCATTTCAATCGATCGCAAGAGCCTCGTCCATCCATCAATTAACAGGGCGCAACGTATGCAGTTGTTTCGTATCAAATAGCAGAACTTCATCTACAAACATAGCAACAAAATACCGCAAGTAATTAATGAAAATACTTCTGGTCAAAAAAGAAATAAACTAATGCTGTTAAGGTTATAAAGAAACAAGTGGTAAAATTAAAAATTTTGTACAATTGACTTCAATATAAATTATTAAGGATAACTTAAAAACTACTGCTCATACATTTATCAAATTTATATGGGACCACACGAGAAGCTTTCAAATAAAAAAAGAATTATGAAAATCGGTTCACCAAGAAAAAGTTACGAGGTAACCTACACATAAAGAACCCAAAAAAATACAGTCGAATTGAGTACTTCTTCCTTTTGGAAGTCAGTTAAAAAAGTTGGCATTTAGTATCCCCATAAAAATAGTTATAAACTTATGAACCATGTGTTATAAAAGCAAACAAAAATTATGTAAGCGCTATAATAAAAGATCTAATTAAATGGTATAATACGTATTTCATTATAAGATTGCCCTTAAAATAGTTAAAAATCCGAATGATTGCATGTATATGTATGGTTTTTAATCATTAAAAGAAATTCTTAGATATATTTTTGTGATTTTTTTCTATCGTATCAAATTAGGAGTATCATATTTTCAACACACTATCTAACTAGCATATATCCTGAAAAATATTATATATTTTTCTGATTTTGTTTACTGCAATGGATCATATACTTTAAGGCATTATAAAACTTGCGTTTAGCTCCTGTAGTCCCCTTAATTGCTTAGGAAAATTGATACGCTGTATGATGAAAATTTCTCCTTTTTATTTAAATTGGCTTCTATTTGGCACTAAAAGTACGAAGTACATTTACAATGTAGGCACTACTTAGAACGATTATTCTGAAATATTTTAAAAAATAAATAATTATATTATTGAACATAATGCTTCAATGAGCTCGCATTTGGTACCTTACACGATGACTGAATTTTTACCCATATACTAATTTACACCTTAAAAGAAACCCTCAGATCATAATGAAACTGTGTTTAAGTCTATAATTAAACCAAAACATACCTACTTATTGTTAATTATTGCGGCAAGTAGTTTTAGAGAATATCGACTGTGACAGACTGATGGCCGGACATCGAAAGGATTCTTTATATGAATTCCAATTTGCGACTTTCGGAATGAAATGTTTTTTTTTTAATAATAAGTTAAAGCCGACTTCAAAGAACTAAAGATAATAAAATAATTTTGTATTCTGAAGTCTGGGCTTATTTTTTTTTATTTAAATAATAAGGTAAATTATTTTTTTGAAGTCGGCTAAAAACTAATTAAAATTACACAAAAGCTGCACGTAATTTGAAATCGTCTGATCATGTCGCACTAAGCAAAATAGATCAACCGTTAGTGTTATTGAAAGTACATTTATGTTTAAATTATGCCGGTCACTAACATGTGAATAAATGTGAAATTTCACGAGCAAAGAAAAGTATTTGCATATGGTTACGCATATTTTACACAACATTTGCAACATGCCACATCTAAACGCGTGAATATTGTTCAGTCGCAGTCTCCTACACAACGGATAGAGGCAGTGTCAAGCATAGGCAATATTATTTAGGCGAACCTTTTGGCATATTTGATTTAATTGAAGTGCGAAGTGAACTCGCCTTATGTGATCTTAAACAAATCTTTCATAGGTACAAATAATATAATATCAATCCATCTATCAATCCACTGCTGAATATAGGAGATATTTGCCATAGTTGCCACACTTGGCAGGTGGGTCGGCAACCGCAATTTTTTTATTTTCTTGTTGTTATTAGGAAGACGCTGCTGTCCATCTCCTGGTTTGTTTCCATCTCTCGCCTTTTATGACACCCACTGGACGAAATGAGGTAGTGGATATTTTTACACTAGTACGTAACGGGGTAGTGGATATTCTTACGCCACTACACAGTGAAATAAAAGCAATAATAGCAGCAAGTCTTTGTACGTGTGTTACTGGCGAACGGAAAAAAACGTGTGACGACCGGCATTAGTCATTATAAATACTACTAGCACGTATAATAATTTGTTTTTCGGATTATTATATAACAAGTTTATAATTATATATGATTTACCATTTGCTCGGCGATGAAGTAAAACATCGCGAGGAAACCTGTGAAATAAGAAAAAAATATATTTCGAAGACATGTGAAGTTCGCCAACTCACATTGGGACATCGCGGCGGACATTTCCTTGCCCTAAAACCCTCTCAGAAATTAGAGGAGGCCTGTGCCCAGCAGTGGGACGTATATAGGCTGTAACTTTTTAAATTTAAGTTTATCATTCAAGTAGTAAAGTTACAGCCTATATACACCACAGGCCTCTTATTTGTAAGAGGGTTACGGAGCGATTTGTCCGCCGCGCTGCTCTTTTGCGTGTTGGCGGACTTAACGTGGCTTCGAAATATTTTATTCCTAATACTCACATGCAGTTTCTTCGCAATGTTTTCCTTCACCGCCGATCACGAAATAAATCAGCACTTAAAATTGCGATTAATTATTTCATTAATTTATTTTATTTTACTTAAGTGTAAACTTCTTATGATTTGATACACGATGAAACGAAAAAGCGACACTAAAAAGAGACAAACGTATATATCTATAGGATTTAGCCTGTTAGGGAAAGAGATATATAGTTTACAGTGTTACCTATTATCTCGTTCTCAATAAATTAATAGTAAAAAATGAATTAATAATAATTTTTATAAAAAAATAGCTTACAGCTACAGCTTGGATGTAAAATAACACTTCCTAAGAGTGGAAAAATTAGGAACAAAATTTTAATGTTACTATTTAGGAGATATTCTAGTTTACCTTAAGCTTGGTATAATAAAAAGTAAGAACCAACTTTAACCGTCTTAAAGAATTAAATAACTTAAACAATACGCATTGATCATGAGCTGTGATGAGGAATAATAGGTCATGCTCATAAAATTATTGTACTGTCATTGGTTTTCAATACGTCTTAAAAATACAGATTATTCAGATATCCATAAGTGGGTGAAAACTAAATTACAAAATTACACTCATATAAACAAACATACGAGTATATACATACAGCTCAGGCTAATAAAAGCGTGTTAAAAATAGAGACATGGTACGCACAGTGCACATTTTTAGGGTCCCGTACACAAAGGGTAAGCAACGAGACCCTATTACTAAGGCTCCGCTGTCCGTCCGTCTGTCTGTCAGCGGGCTGTATCTCATGATCCGTAATAGATACACAGTTGAAATTTTCACAGATGTGTATTTTTGTTGCTGCTATAACAAAACATAATAAAAATAAAAATAAAATTAAAATTAAAAGGAGCTCCCCTACTAGAAACGTGTATTACGATGGTACGGAACCTTTCATTCGCGAGTCCGACTCGCACTTGGCCGGTTATTTAAAACTGTTGCAATGAAACTTAATAACATTCTAAATTACTTAACTACTCTCAATGTATAAGAGTAGCTTTTGTTTGCGGTTCTGTTTGAAAATAAAGAAAAACGCCTGATCTCAAATGTTAATCCAGGGCATAGTTTATCGGCGTGCCAAATTCTTCCAAATTAGTTTATCTACGCTAACTTTCACATAATATATAATAGTAGAACGGATTTTACTGGTAATTAGCAGGTATTCCAAATAATCGATACGGGTTTTTTCACACACTACAACCCTTTACAAGTCCATGCATAGACTTCCCCCAAGGAATGCCACTAAACACGGTCCTGAGCCACCTGCGTCCAAATTCTTCCTTCATTTCTTATCAGTTCGCTACTTCATTGCGATAAATATAACCCATATATTGTGAATTTCAAAATGTAACCAATAGACAACAATTGCTTTCAAAGAATTACACCGTCAAGCCATTCCACTCACAGCTAAGCTGCCAAATAAATTCGATTCAGGATTATAGGATTCTGGCTCACGACTATTATTTATTCTGTGCTCACAAATAGTATGTTTTTTTTTTTCCAAATTGAATATAAAAAATATGTTTAGATAGATATGTAATATTTATATTTATTACATTAAAACTTTACCTTCACTTTCTTATAAAATTCTAGCCGATACTCGGCTCGTTGCTGCTGCAGAAGAAATAATTGTGGAAATATCGTTTTAAATTTGGAAGAGTTATATTGTTTAACTAGCTGTTTCCCGAGACTTCGTCCGCGTGGAACTTATTACGATTGAATTTTATGGGTTTAAATTTTTTTGCGCGGAACACTAATTATTTTTCTAAAATAAAAGTAGCCTAAGTTACTCCTTATAACATCAGCTATCTGTCAGTGAAAGTCCTGTCGAAATCTGTCCAGCCATTTCGGAGATTAGCCGGAATAAACCGACAGACAGGCAGACAAACAGACAAAAATACAGACAGACAGACAAAAAATTTTTTTGTTGTTATTAGTACCGTATACACTTTCATATGCATTTAGTAAAAATTTGTTATTTTGACATTACAAACAGACATTACAAATAACTTTCAAATAAATTTGTCGGTGCGATACGCGCGCCACCTACTGTAATTTAATTATATTACTGTGCCTATGACCTTTGCGCAAGTGCAAGCAATAAGTTTTAACCGCAATCTGATGAACGGTATAGCAGCACATAAAATACTAACAAACAAACATTAGTATTTATATGTAAGATGTTAAAATTTTCTGTTTTGTAATAATTAAAATAATGATAAATTTATTTTTTTAATTTCAGGAACCTGGGTGCAGCCTTTTACTTTTGTTTTGGGTATGTTTGGTTTTCTTGTATATTTAAAAAAATAAGCAACACTCTATACTGACTCTAAGAGAAAGTTATTTCAAATACACGTAAATAGAAACAAGTGGTTAAATATAAAATTTTGTACAACCGACTTCAATATTAAATAAAATGAGAACATTATCAATGTAGTCGAAGTCAATTAAATACGCATTATTAAGGATAACTCAAAAACTATTTGTCTGATCTTGATTAAATTTATATGGGACCACACATAGATACAATATAGTATTCTATGGGACCACATGAGAACAAAAGCTTTCAAATAAAAAAAAATATTAATCATCAAAATCGGTTCACCTAGAAAAAAGTTCTGAAGAAACACGCATAAAAAAATGCAGTCGAATTGAGAACCACCTTTTTTTGAAGTCGGTTGAAGATCAACGTAATCTGTACCTGTATTTGTATTGCCAGTAGCAACAGTTCTTCAAGTTGTACTGCGGTAAAACTAATGCGATAACTGCAAATTCTTTAAAAACAATGTGAGCACTCACACGATCTATCTCATTTATGTATGTTGCACCAGTATTGTACTGAGCGCGTGAACCGTTGTAACAATTTTCTTATTGCTTTGAAATAGGTTTGGCTGATCAAAATAGATGTGTACATCCGTATCATACGTCTGTTATTTCAAATAGGGCTTCTCTTGAACTTGATTTACTTTTGATATTATCATCATCATCACTATCATCATTACAGCCCTTCACAAGTCCACTGCTGAACATAGGCCTCCCCCAAGGAATGTCACAAAGCACGGCCCTGAGCCACCTGCATCCATCAACTTCCTACATGGCTTACCAGGTCGTCACTCCATCTAGTGGGGGGCCGCCTTACACTTTGTCCCCATAGCTCACTGAGAGACCTTGAGCTTCCTCATACGACTAGCAGTGAAGGATCCATAAGTCACTGGCAACACGCACTGGTTGTACAATCTCGTTTTCAAGTTTTGAGGTATACCCGACGAGAAGATATGTCGTGTGAGAATGCTGCCCAGCCGAGTTGAATCCGTCGATTGACCTCTCGGTCGATGTTGGACTTACCTAGTCGGACTATTTGCCCTAGGCATACTTGTCGACAACTTCGAGCGAAGTGCTCCCAATAACTACCGGCATAGGTGTGACATGGACGTTAAACATGGCCTATGTTTTGTCCATGTTTATCTTAAGCCCTATCCGTTGGGAGGCACTATTGAGGTCATTGAGCATAGTGCTTAGGTCCCCTAGCGATTCTGCCATAAGGACTATATCGTCGGCAAATCGAAGGTGAGTAATGTACTCGCCATTGATGTTAATACCGTATCTTTTATCTTTGATATTATAATAATTGCATTATCAGAAGAAAATTAACATTGATCAATTTTCAGCAATGGACTTTTCACGTATTAGTGTTGATGAAAGTTTTTATTTAAAAAATAAATAATTAATATACATGATTGTGAGCTGTTATTTAAAAAAAAGTCCCGCTGCGTTTCTTGCTGGTTCTTCCCAGGACAGAGGGTTTTAATCGGATTTTTGGCGCAAATGCCTCTGAAATTTTACGAGGGTTTGAAGTTTTAGATTTTTAAGGCAGTTTTCATGATAAATCGACTAAAATGAATGAAGAAGTACACTAAATGACGTCCACCGAACACGTGGATGCGTGCGGTCCGTTCGACGGTTCACGACAAAGTGACGTCCCCTCCGCCGAAGCAATACCAAAGTCTAGTCGACGAACCCCGCCAAGCGGGCTCCTATTTTGGATGTTTTATAAAAATAACCACGAAGGGGATGGAGGGTCTGTTCGCTCGCCTCGCTCGCTCACTCGACCCCGCCATCCCCTTCTAACCTAACCTGTCCGAGTGTGGATGCCCCAAGTCCCGAGCCCGCTTCGCTCGCTCTTGCACCAAATAACGCTTATGACGCCGCGTACCAAAAAAAAACGGTCCAAAAATCCTGAAAACTTTAAACCCCCATAAAAATGTTATGGTGTATTTACGCCAAAAATCCTTTAGGGATTTTTTATGTTGCACCAAGACTAACAATTACAACTGCTAATGTTCCGTCATCATTAGTATATTACGTATCTTTATGTATTGTATTATATTATATTTTCTTTCAATATATAAATGTATATACTTGTGTACATTGATATATGTATATATGTATGTATGTATGTATGTATATGTATATCTATGTTTAATATGTATATGTATGTGTGTATGTATATTTCTTTGTAATCGCCTTCGTAGTTATATCACTGCCTTAAGGTTGACTGGCAGAGAATGCCTTTAGCATTAAGTCCGCCTTTTGTTCCTTTACTTAATGTGTAAGGTTCAATAAAGTTTAAATAAGTGAAATACCCGATGTTCCATCCCAATCGGGGGTGTCCCTAGAACGTAACTCTACCCAATATAAGTAGTGATTTAGGCAAATGTAGCCGGTGAGTTCTATCTAAAATAAAATATAAGAAAAATAAAATTATAAAAAGTTTAACTATTGATAAAATGTAAAAGCCGACTTTCAAAGAAATAAAAATAATAAAATAATTTCCACGTAGTTCATATTAGAATATTGTGATTTAATATTAATACATCTTTGTTTCTATAAGACAACTCTCTAGCGTAGATAAATCCCTACAGGTTTACGTGCTAGTATTGTACTGGATAATGTAACATAATTATGCTTAATAAATTTTAAAAAAGAGGTAGCTTCTGAAGTCGGGACATTAATTCTTCTATATACGTTGTCTTAGCCATCTTAGTTATATTAAATACTGTATCTCTTATTTTTATCCTTAGGGGTGGAATTTTTTAAAATTTATATGGGAAAACTTCTGAAGTATAACCTTTTAATAAAAATCATTAAAATCGGTTCACAATCGACGAAGATATCGCATAACATAAAAGAGAAAAAACATACAGCCAATTTTTCAATTTTATTCGTTTTTGAGGTCGGCTAAAGAAGGTCTTCACTTAGTAGATAATAGATATTTCTACTAAAAATCATCATCAAGGTCAAGGTATATCACATACAGCGTTTGTTTTTTCTAAATAATTAACCGTAACTTTTGACGTGACAACGTCTTATAAATTGGTTTGCCGGGTGACACTTCAAGAAACTGCGTTACGCTCCGCTCACGTTATGCGCTCACAATGAGAGCGAGTGAGAGGCACGTCCCTTCCACTCGGGCATGGTTAGCCCGCCTAAGAGCGAGAGAGACAGACATAATAAAATTATTTTACCACTCAAAGTCGTTGTCACGTAAAACTTTCGCCCGTATACCAATTTACAGGCAACCAATTTTTTTAAGTTTTCGTATTATTTTTATCAAATACCAGCGATCCGCCCCAATTGTGAATCTAAACCACCCAGGGACCTATTCAAACACACACAAAAAATTTCATCAAAATCGGTCGAGACGTTTTTGAGTTTTAGCGAGACTAATGAACACCTTTTTACGTGGTAGAGCCATGCTGCAGCTATATTAGTAGTATAGTTGTAGCACGAATAGGTCGGCTCGACCAGGGAAGGACCACGCTCTCACAGAATACCAGCGTAAAATAGCAGCTTAATGCTGCTGTGTTTCGTATGGTGAGTGTAGAGAACCGGAGACACTTTTTACTGGAAAAGAGGTATTCCATCTTAGTCCTCACGGGTGACAACGCATATGCATTTTGATTCTTTATTGAGGATAGATGTAGATGTCTATAGGTCACAGCAACCACTTACCATCAGGTGGACTGTGTGATAGTTTGTCACCCTCTCCTTTAAGAAAAAACAGCAATAGATTTTTATATTATGAGATTACTAAAAAAACATTAAAGTATTATGTTTTATATTTATCATAAAATCTTGCACGGCCTTACGTATTTTGATACTAATAATGACTTGCGGCATACGTTTGTGGAAAAAATGCTTATCATGAAACCATTTCCGTCGATTCTCGTTCGTATTCACAACACGAACTTATAGCTTAGTACCCGAATCCGCTAACTTATATTTACAATAATTATAAACCTTTCTTTGCAGTTTTCTATAGTTTAGTAAAATTGTAAGTTTTATATGAGCCGAGCCAATTCAAATTTTACAGTTTATCAATCCATTGTTCGGTGTGAAGAACGCTACGGGGAAAAAATATGTACATCCATTACGTGAAACAGTCACAAATTGCCCCCTTTCTTTGTCTGGAAAGTTGACAATTATACGTATGAGTGCGTGAGGAATATACCTTAACTTTCTCTGTTGTTAGTTTTAAACACAGAGACATGACTTGTCTTTACTTACCCGTGCTCGACATAACACCTATCTAATTATTATAGGAGATGGGATAAGATGCATAATCAAAGACCGAAACAATCACCACAAATCTAGATTTTTATACGTGGTAGAGCCATGCTGCAGCTATATTAATTGTATAGTTGTAGCACGAATGGGTCGGCTCGACCACGCTTTCACATAATACCAGCGTAAAATGGCAGCTTAATGCTGCTGTGTTCCGTATGGTGAGTGTAGAGAACCGGAGACCCTTTTTACTGGAAAAGAGGCATTCCATCTTAGTCCTCACGGATGACAACGCATCTGCATTTTGATTCGCAAACGAGGATAGATGTAGATGTCTATGAGCCACAGCAACCACTTACCAACAAGTGGGCTGTGTGCTCGCTTGTCACCCTTATCCTATTAAAAAAAAAATAGATAGGTCATTGGAAAGCGGATGGCGGCAGATGGATTGACGATCGCAGTACTAGACGTCTCGCACATTTGACGCTGCTGCCCGTCGCTGGTCTGGGTATTATATGTCTAAGGTAGGTTAACGAAATGGTTATACCAGTACCTTTTGTAGGTAAGTCAAAATTTTTTGGCTTTTCACATAGTCGTCTCTTATGACATCCTCGGGCCGAAATGGAGTGATAGAATCTCATAGGTAACTACCTCATGACAGTTCTTTCACCTTTTTTTATATATAGCAAAACGTTTGAGTTGCTAAAAGTTACTTAAGATAATGATTTCTTACTACACACGGAATAAAACTAATTTTACGTATTATCTCTCGTTTAATTGTAACTTTTGTTTCGGACACTTTTCAGCACCCATGGTCACGGGAGGGACTGATGGACTGAGAATTTGATGTCATAGTTAACGAAGGCCACCTTCAACTATTAATAGGGCCTGAAACGTCGGGCCCTCGGGATTATTATAAGGAATTAAAAAAGTTAAAATTAAACGTGATAAAATCCGTAAAGTAAAAGTAACCTGAATGAAGCTTGAGATCGGATTCGTGCGCACATGGAGGACACGTTCAAAGGGCCAAGACGAAAAAAATGTCAATAAGAGATACGTCCAAATGAATACCCACGTCGATATGAGTCTTTTCGACGTCCCAGTTAGTCACTTCGGAATGTCATCTCCGGTTGTTTGGCGATCGCTTACTTTGAGTATCTGCGTACACACACCTAGTAGACAGAATTTTACATCAGTAACTCACTTTGAAGTAAGGTCTCGTGGATCGTAGACCGCCCTAATAGGGTATTCCTTTTTAGTTGCTCATGCAAATAAGCCGCATCGACATTACTACTCCATGTGACAAAAATTTCGCGAATACTGAAAAACATACAAAAAAACGTGTGTGTGTACTTATGTACGCACGTAAGAAGTTATACTTCTGTAGCGTAACAAAACAAAAATAACAAAAATAAAACAAGTTTTATAGATTCATATATATTTGAATATTAATGTAACTACCTTGAATATAGTTATCAGTTCTCACGAAAACTTGACAGTTTACAGACAATTACCAACTGAATTTGTCGCTTTTAGGTTTCGGTGTGCGCGCGCATCGTAACAACTTCATGGTGTCGTTTTTATATGTCGGTGTGCGCGCGCATCTTAAAAAATTCACTGTCATAATTTTTCTCAAACGCACCAAAAGAAGTATAACTTCAAAACTAAATGTTTGGAACTCTGTGAGGGGCCGCTCCGGGCTCGTATACTAAAGCCAATGTCTCTCAATACCACCCGGAACGCTAGTCGGTTTCTCTCCTTTTCCTCCTAATCTTCGGGAATTTATTTATATATTTATTTTATCATAGTATTTCGTTTTTGAAATTTATTTAGTATGCATCTTATTGTATATTTTGTAGACTGGCTTGACCCCTACAGATGAGAATAATAGGTAATAAAACATTTCTGAGGCATAGATTATTCCTGAAAATATTATTTTCTACCGACTTCAAAAAGGAGGAGGTACTCAATTCGTCTGTATGTTTTTTAATGTGTTACCTCATACCGATTTTGATGATTCTTTTTTTATTTGAAAGCTGGTGCTTTTCATGGGGTCCCATATTAATTTGATCAAGGTCTGACCAATAGTTTTTGAGTTATCCTTAATAATATATATTGAAGTCGGTTGTACAAAAATATTTAATTTTAAATTATTTGCGATATACTGAATTGAATAGTAAAATTATTTCCTACGGCAAATATTTTTGATCTATTTCTATTTATAAAAAATAACTACTTCGTTTCTAAAATTAATAACATGGTTACCCGATATAATATTACGGATGTGATAAGTGAACTCGGTTTAATGGTCGCGGGCATCGTTACTATAGGGCACTTGCAGGCGCAACGACCTATTTGATATTTCGTTTAAGACTTCCTTCGTAACTTTGTACTTTATAGCATTGCGTAACGCTCGACCAAAAGGTCAACGTAAGTCTGAGTCTGAGATGCAAACGAATCTGAGCGAAACTATTGCAAGATAGTGGATGGTAATAATGCTTGTACATATCTCTTTAAGAGGTGATTGCATCGTAAAGTGATTAAACTAACTCTGCCTATTAAAGTCAACATTATTCCTACATTCAATTTGGGCTTATTCCTAATTCAAATCCTAATAACAAGTCAAAATCCACTACTATTTGGTATAATAGTATTATACGGTTATTACGGTTACTGTGCAGACTTCACTAGTAGTTTCTTTACTCATGTGCTATATAATAGTGCATATTCCCGCACTTGACCAATTAAAGAGTGCGCTTTTTACTCTTTTTACTCGCGGTTGAAGTAAAAGTTATTAATATTTTTTTATTTCTGTTATGTTTTTATTTTTATCGTTATTATTTTTGATTTATTAATAATTCATGGATCATTAAAGGTAATTAGCAATAAATTTAGTCTGAAAATTGAATATATAACATGTGTATATAACACATAATGCGCTCACTAAGTGCTGCAGTCTATAGCTGCCCATGCCCATTGACCTCTAATATAGTATATTTGGAGGTCAGTGATCGCTGCCCTTATAAATGCGGAAATTGCATAAACAGACACATTTAAATGAAAGTTACTTTCGTCCAAAAAAAGATAAGTATAATAACTAATATAAGTATTTATTTAAATAATATTTTATTTGCAAGAATATGGGTTTGGTTAGGTTATGGTTTCAGGTAGGTCTTACACACAGAATTCTCAGTCGTATTCTGCTAACATTATCAGCGTACAAATATTAATTTATTAAATAAATAATCTAAGCATAGTTACTTAATTATCTACATAAATAATTTTACCACACTTTACAAGATTACCAAAGAGTATATTATATCACTTTGAAGTTTACTTAATACAAATGTCAAATAAATTAAATCCCAGTAAATGTCACTTCCCGTCTGAGCCGCGTCTACGTGCTATTTTCTAGTCATATTCGGTAGAATCTTTGCTAGTTATTATGAACCGTCTCATAAGCAGACTCGACAACTTCCAGACTCCCGAACAAGCTGATTTCCGAAAAGAATTTAGCACCATAGACCACATACATACTTTTCGACAAATTGTACAGAAGACCGAAGAGTACAATCTGCCACTTTGTCTTGCGTATGTGGACTATGAAAAAGCCTTTGATTACGTCGAAATTTGGGAGGTGCTACAGTCCCTTCAGCGGTGCCAAGTTGACTGTCGGTATATCGAAGTGCTGAAATGTTTGTACAGTAGGGCTATTTGAGTGCAGAATCAGAGTATGAAACCTATCCAACTGCAGAGAGGTGTAAGACAGGTTATGTTATATCCCTGAAACTTCACCGCTGCATTGGAAGACGTTTTTAAGCTACTGGAATGGAAAGGATATTGTATTAACATGATGGCGAGTACATTACTCACAGTATATTTGCAGTAGAACCATAGTAAACGACATAGCCCAACGGATTAGTAAGCTGAAGTGGCAATGGGCCAGCCATATAGTTCGAAGAACCGACATCCAATGGGAAGAAAGATTTTCGAGTTGTAGTTTCGTACCGGTAGGCGAAGTGTAGGGTAGCCCCCCACTAGATGGCGTGACAACCTGGTGACCGTGCTTTGTGGTGTCCTTTTGGACCGTCTTGGGAGAGGCCCATGTTCAGCAGTGAACTTGTGAAGGGCTGTAATGATGATGATGATGAAATGTCAATAAATTAAATTAAAATAAAACTTAAACTACAAAATTGTAATACATAATAAACAAAGTCATTATAGATTTTTTGTAATAACATTCATAATTATGTGCTTTTAAAATTTATTAAATGTCAGTTGTACAACATCACTCGCTATTTATGAAAAATACTTATAACCGTACAGAAGCAGTTATTTGACTATAGTTGCAATTTCTTTTTTGGAACACATAATTGTTACTTTTTCTACTCCTTGAAATATTTTTTTACATTGAAAAGATCAGGATACTTTTTTTTATAAATACATACATTTCATTTAAATATATATAAAGACTATGAAATGTTAATACTTATGAAATTTCCGTTCTGCAGTACTGGCCATTTCAAATAAAAATAATTTTTGATTGGCAAATGGCCGAATACTCAAACGCTACTAAATTTTAAGATGTCATTAAGTCTCGTGATGTCACAGTCATTATAACTTAAAGTGATAAAGACAGCACGAGACTTAACGGCATCTTAAAATTAAGCAGCGTTTGAGTATTTGGGCAAAAGACTTCTAATTTCAAATTAATTTTATTTTAAAAACATGGAATTCTTACTTCAAAATGTTTATTGATTAGCTTTATGTTTTCATCGCATTTTAATATTTTTAGACATCATGGGTACGTTAAAAATTCGAGTAATTATGGAATATGAGTGCCGTCGTGGCAGCAACGCGCACAAGCGGCACGCAATATCAACGACGTTTACAGAGCGAATACTACAAACGAACGCACCACTTGTCGTTTCTCGTCGAAATTTCCACAATTTCGACCTGAAAAATAAACCCCGTGGTCGTCCGAAAACTTTGGTCAACAATGACGAATTAAAGCGATTCTGGAAGCTGATGATACTCAATTTACGGCTGAATTAGCAGCAGCTTTCGACGTTAGCATCAAAACAATATTGGTCCATTTGCTTCAAATTGGCAAGATAAAAAAGCTTGACAAAGGGTGCCCCGCGAACTCAATGATCGCCAGCGTGAAGTATACGCGTCGAGACGTGCCTTGCACTGCTCAACAGATACGCAAACGAAGGAATTTGCATTGTATGTACAAAATGCCTTTGAAGAATTTGTTGCCTCCGTCCAGCTGATTTCTTCAATCTGATGACATCAATAAACTGCCACTGCGTTGGCAAAGATGCATCGATTGCATGGGTGATTACATTGATTAATAGAAATAAATTATAAAGAAAAAAATTACGTTAACTTATTTCATAAAAAACGGCAATTTAATATATAAAAACCTAATATATTTAGAGCTTTAAATAAAGGCTTGAAAGAAAAAAAAGAAAACTATCTGATAACCATGTACCACAGATCGCTCTTACACACTTTCTCTGTAATTTAAAAGCTCCATTGATCTCAACCGAATTCCCCCACGGTGTTATAATACCATGGCGTAAAATCGATAACACGTAACCATAGTAGGCCATGAGAGCGGCCTGCCTTAGACACGATTTGTCTAATTCTATTTAGAGCATAATATACAAATGGGTCGGGTTAGATATTAAAGTACGTGCTTTCCTATTGCAATATTTATCTAATGTTAGAAGTGGTATTTTATTTACTTTTCTATTACATTAATATTATTAAAAAATTTTCTGAAAGAGAATGTTTTTGGTTTTGACGGCGTTAATTATTTTGTTCTAATTATTCCACTATTTTAGCAAAATTACCTAAGGAATTACCCTCAAGTCGCGCCTGAAAGTAATATATTCCAATCTTAACCTTAAACAATTATGCTAAAAATAAAAAAAATGGTTTTCGGTTTTCCGTCTTAGAGCAATATTTTTTTAAACAAGCAATGTCGACCAACGAGCATACGGTTCACATGTTGGTATAGATGTTTTATCTGACGAAGCTTTACTCTACTGATTAGCAAAGGACAAATTAACTATTTTCTTACATTACAGCGAACAACCTTTCTGCATTGACTTTCCGTTCTGACGATTATTCGATAATAATTTTGATAAAACATTGTACATGTGCACTTTCACTAAATTAAGACCAGCGCGTCATTATGCGATGAAAATACTATAAGTAGATAATGAAAGCCATAAACATATTTACTATCGATTGAGAATCATAATGCACACGCATTTTTACTACTTAGAGCCCATTGAAAGGGACCCATGACCAATACTGGACGGTTTTTGGTTGATAAGTTCAAACCTCGGTCACAAATTCAAAATATTCTTTCAAACTATCTAATTCCGCAAGGTTTGATTACAGGTTAAACGGCCACAAACCCATGAACACAGAGCTAGACATTGATCCAGTGTCATAGACACAGGGACAATCACAAGACATCCAGACAGGAATGCTAATAATTTGTTGACGCAATAATATGATTATGTAGATTAAGCAGAAATAATTAGAAACACATTGAACAAAAACTTACACATTGTTAGATAAGAATATTAGATCGGATTTGAGATAACAAACTACTTGCTGCTCTGCTGGTTCAGGAGCAAGAAATGTAAGTTTACAGCAAATTAAACACGATTGAGTAACTAATATCGCGTGCGTGCAGTGTTCCGCATCCGATGCGCAGGAGCTCGCTAACAAGCGTGTAAGAACATAAAGTGGCGCTGCTCGGATGAATTTATCAATTAAATTAGGCATGTAAAATGAAACATATCAAAAAACATTCACAGGTTAAAGGTGGATAGGTTAATGCAAATCAAGCGTGACCCACTTAACAATAAAAGAAAACCGATGAACTCATGCAAACCTCATTGATAATAACTATGAACACAACATGATATCATCAAAAAGCATTTATAAAAGATGTTTAAAATTAATTTGCTAAGATACTAGTAATAAAATAAAAGTCTTACCTAGTTTGAAAAGCACCTCCCGTCCTCCCTCAATTACGTGCACTATCCCTGTCACCACTAATTATAGCACCTCTACTCCCAACACCACTACACTAGGAAAGACAAACCACCATCGATATACGACACATGTTTCGCCTCTAAACAAGGCATCTTCAGACGAAGTAGACTCACCCAAGCTCATTTAGAATCTTCTTTATGTGTGTTTCAACATTCAACGTAGTTAGTAACTGACCCGTTTTTTCCGATCCGAGCAGTAAGCTCACGAGTGTATTTATTTGAGCTTAATTCACAAACGAGCAAACAGCAGACCCGATAAGAAGTAATGCGGCCACTTAAGTTCATGAAGAAACTATGAAAGAACAATGAAACACCTCAATACCAGTAAAGGTTTCTACATTTCTTCACTCAACATACGAAGCAAAGTTCTCACTTATCCTTCATTAAACTTTTACGATAGCTAATGATTTCGTTTTGGATGCTTTTGGTCACGACGACAAATTGTATTATACAATAATACCAATTCAGATGTTTTGCAAATGTCCTCGTAGTTGATATGGTTGGATGCAACTAGATCTTTGTATATACTTAGCACGATAAGAAAAGACTGTCAAACCACATGAGTAAAGAAAGTCAAACTGTTTCAATTCATATTGCACACTTCACAATTAATATTGCGCACTTTATGTGCAAAAAATCCAACTAATAAATAATACATTTAATATATAATTGCTCGTGATCGCACTTTACTGTATTTTTTTTTATATAAAAAATAATCTCAGAATGGTGGTATGTCATGCTGGTGCCATGAAAATTGACGACTAGAGGATGAAGTTCTCAGTAAACACAATTGTATTGTTGTCCTGCACGCATAGGATCCTAAGCGCCTTATTCATTGTCCATCTTGCTGTACATCCCGGCAAGGTCATGCACGATGCACGATGCAAAACAACAATGAGTAGGCTTGACGTACGACGTACGTACGTCAAGCCTACTCATTGTCGTTTTGCGACCGTGAATAAGGCGCTTTAGTCGACTATTACAACACCCAAGGGACAAGATGGACTATTACGAAACTCATGGGACGAGATAGACCCACCACACAATAAATGCTATATTGATATTTAAGTTTACAGATACTTTGTATTAGAATTAATTTCTGTTTGCTATAAAAACGAAAACACAAGACGCTTTGTTTTTTTTAACTTGCTTGCCTCGTAAATCAGACGAACGAATAGAGTTTTATTGGTAGTAAACAAATTTATATGGGCATGGCATGTTATTTCTTGCCCATTGACCGTACAAACACAGATTTCACGGCTATTCATAAAATTGCATCCATTTTTATTATAATGTAGGTGTGCCTGTTATTTGTATCTTCACATAATATGAATGTTTACGAAAGCTGCTTTAATGATAATCTCTTGCAGTAGAAAACATCACATCAATATGATCAATGTGATGTTTTTCATTATGCGATACAAAAAATAAATGTAAAGTTTGCACATAATAAAGACATTAACACAACTCGAACTAGAAGCTGAGAGGCTGAGCTTTACTTTCGACCTGCAAGGTCACGCGACTCGCTCACATCCATTCATTACAGTTCACAAGAAGTCCATTGCTGAATATAGGCCTCCCTACATTGCCACATAGGTCGGATATTTGCCACAGTTGTCACGCTTGGGAGGTGGGTTGGCACCCGCCCTTTTATTGTAATTAAGTTGTTATCAGGAAGATAACCCTGCCCATGACCAGTTTCAATTTTCCTCTGATGCCTTTTACGACACCCATGGGATGATATGAGGTATAGTTATTCTACTTCACGATGAAGTTTTGACTTTAGTTGTTGTTAGCCGTGCACATATACATTGTGTTAGTGTGCGTAGTGTCTCTGGAGCGCTACCACATGAGTAAAGAAACCGTACCGTAGCGCTACTCCCGAGTGCCCGCAGCCTACGCACACTAACACAATGTGTCTGTGCACGGCTAACAACAACCAAAGTCAAAATTTCATCGTGAAATAGAATAATTATAGTGGATTCTCCTATGACGCCACTACACGGCAAATCACTTATATTAAATTTCTTTGAAAATTACATCTGTTCTCCTAGTTTTTTTTATAATAATCTAGCGATCCGCCCCAGCTTCACACGGGTGATTTCTGGATCTCGACAACAGCGCCACCCACCGGGCCCAATTTTGAATCTAAACCATCTAGGGGCTCATTCCAACACACAAAAAAAAATCAATACTGGTCGAGCCGTTTTTGAGTTTTAGCAAGACCAGCAATTGATTTTAATATGAAGAGATAATTACGGCTCAAACCGGAAGAACATTCATACTGCAGTTATTGCTTTTGATGCTGTTTATTCTACCAAACAGCAGCATTGCCAAGGTAATTTCTATAAAAAAAGCAACTAAAACAATTTTTTCAATTTTTTTTATAATTCATTTATTCACAGGTAGAAATAATTCATTCTTCTCTTCCGTCCGCTGATTTTTATGTAGGTATATGATGTGTTAGAACTAGTGCAAATAACTAAATGAATTAATGAACTATGCTACTTCAAAAAAAGTTTCCACTTGTCCTTTGGATGATCTCTATTGAAATTCATTAATGAAATCTTTATCGTTTAACGAATGTTGATAAGCTTTGTGTGAATCCATTGTTGTAATAGAATGGTCCATTACAGCTTGTAAAAATTTTAGACACGACGACAAATTATATTATGCAATAAAACCAATTTAGATGTTTCGAAAATCGTAGTTGATCAGATGCAACTATGATCTTTTTATGTAGCACGATAAGAAAAAGACTGTCAAACTGTTTCGATTCATATTACATACTAACTTTAACTGCGATGTGTGCAAAAAATCCAACTAATAAATAATACATTTAATATATAATTGCCGCTACCGTTACCGTTACAGCCTATTAAAGTCCACTGCTGAACATAAGCCTCCCCCATAGATTGCCTCATAGGGGTAATTTCGCCATAGTTGACACGCCTGGCGAGCGGGTTGTCAACCGCAGTTTTTTATTATTTAGAGTTGTTATCTGGAAGATGCTGCTGCCCATCACCTGTTTCAATTTCCCCTGTCGCCTCTTACGACACCCACTATGGGGTAGTGGATATTCTTACACCGCCACTACATTATGTTCTGTAAATATACCGTTTAAGTCATATAATAATAAAAGCAAGCAAGTAGAGGTGATTTCACAGATAGTTGATTTCAACATTATTCTATTAACGTGAGGGATCGAGATGATATGCACTTTTGGTTTTTCAAAAATTTTATTCCAATAAATAAATAGTAACATAGTGAAAGTTACATTTTTTTTTAACTATATTTAATTAAATTATGTGAAAAAAGAATGGTAACACAGAGAGATTGCACAATTTTTAAGGACGGAAAAATATGAAGCAATTTTGTGTTGTGTATTCGAGAGCCACGCAGTGACTTTTACAAGACTTGTGTCATCGATAAAGATATGTAAATATACATATGTCAAAGTTTGAATGGTTGAATGGTCAAAGCTTTAAGATGTGAGTACTATAAGTATGCAATGGTTGCAACAATATTATAAATTGCTATTGGTTTTATAGAGTCGTAACGAATCGAATAAAATTCGGTCGATGAAATAACAATTTTATAATTTTTTTGTAGAATTTCATGAAAATAAAATTTCATTGTTCAAAGCATTTACAGTATTAAAATGATCAATTGAAGTAAAATTGATCATTTTAATACTGTAAATGCTTTCCAGTACCTTAAGTACATACGTTTACCCTGGATCAAGTTAAAGTTAGAGCTAACAATGTATACACGCCCACTACTGGGCGCAGGCCTCCTCTTATTGGTTGTGGAGCAATTAATCAGCCATACTCCTCCAGAGCATGTTGGAGGACTTCACATATGTTTCTTCCTGTCCTTGCCCCAAGTTATATGGGGTCGGCATAGCATGTCTTCCTCTTCCATTCTCCTCTATTATCCACATTACGTATATTATCCCTGCCACAGTCCGTTCATCTTTTCTTAAGCCTTTCTCTACTCTTATATCCCATCCACTTTCATGGTCGTGACTCCGCATGTCTTCGAAATATTTTTATTCCTTAGACATGCAGGTTTCCTCATTAAGTTTTAGTTCACCGTCGAACGCGTGGTATATCAGTGCATCTACGTAGTACTATTATTTATAACACTTACCCCGAAGTATTAAAATTTATTTTAATTATGCTTTTTATTTTAAATAAATCCACATTCCGAACGTTCAGATACATTCACAATACGTCCAACTGATGGTAAGTGGATGCTGTGGCTAAATTTATTTTCGATTAAGAATCAAAATGCAGATGCGTTGTCACATCTGAGGACTAAGATGGAATGCCTCGTTTCCAGTAAAAAAGGTATCTGGTTCTCTACACTCATCATACGAAACACAACAGCATTAAGTTGTTATTTTACGTTCAATGTACATATTTAAAAGAAAATATCCGTTTACTAAGAATGTACTTAGTTTATTTCGAGATGGTGTAAGAAATTATCTCGACAGGGCGACGACACCTGTAGATTACGAATGCCAAACAACAGACACGTGAGATGTATCGCGCCCAATTAGCGTTGTATTTCGCAGAGACGAAGTTGTAATTTTACTACCTTTAATACTTCTTGTGATTTTGGTTAAACATCATCATTTAATTATAAATATTTGATTTACATTGTTTAGCTCACTCTTGTTATCCTGTTATCTTTATATACGGTATACGAATTATAAGATTAAATAGACAAACGATAGCCTGCTAAGAGTATAAGCACAACGTCTGGTAACGTGTTAATTAAATAAAGTAATATTGTGTACCATTGCATTTCTAACCTATTTTTGTTCGTGAATTTGAAAATAGCAGGATTGAGATCAAGCATGGCAGATATAAAATGCCATATATGTATGTATAATACTGTAAGAAAATAAGTCAAAATAAAGTAACAACCTTGTTTACGATTGAGCACTTACCTCCTCACATTCCTATGAGGGTTTTAGGGCAGGTAACAATCCGCCGCTCTGCCTCAATGCGTGTTGGCACATTTCATGTGTTTTGGAAATATTTAAGTTTTTTAGAATTTTTATTCATCGCTAAGTCGCCAAGCAAGCGGTTAAACGCCACTTAAAATGGCCATAAATAACTTCAGTAGTAGCCTTAAGAACAAACTTTGAACAATAAAATATTATATGGTACAATAAATTGAAACTAAATAGCCGTGGCAGGTCATGGGCTAAGCGCTCATCGTAAAATTTACAGAACACGAGCAACTCACGTTCAATTCACAAATGAAATTGCTTATTGATATTTTAAGCACTGATCTGGTGCACGTTCTCGGTGGTGAATGAAATAATCGTGAATAAACCTACATGTGTAAAAAATAAAATATTTTCGACTATATGTGAAGAATACATACAGCATATTATCTATGCAATACGCACAGGAGTAGCGCAGACTAATTGCCCTAACATCCTTTTAAAATGAAATTAAGCATATGTAGGAACGGAAATAGACTGTGAAACAACCTTAACTTTTTTAAGTTTTGTTATGCCAATAAAAAATCATGTGGAATTTTGTGAGTAAAATATTTTGTGAAATTGCATTCAATAAATGTTATAGCATGAAATGTACACATATTTTTAGAATATCCACGTTATGTACTCGTGTTTATTGTTCTTTTTGTAGTCGGCGTTAAAATTTCTCCTATTTATAATTGTATCTCTAGGTCAACTGTTAACATATGAACGAGCGAGCGAATTGGACTTGGGCCAATCTATTCACTTGGCCAATACATTCACTCACTCACAAACCTGTTTGTCGAGTAATTATTTTACAAAATTTAACAAATGGTTTTGCAATTTTCCTTCAAAACTGGAGTAGTGTAATTTTTAAAATATTTGAAATAATCAATTATTCTTTAAGCGAATAAAATTTATATAGAAAATGTGACTTATCGAGTTCTGATCATCTACTTACTAAAACGTAGTGATTATATGCTACCCACTTTGAGCTAGTTATTGACTGTTTTCATTGGTGCTGACTCAATCAAACTATATCAACAAATATTTATGGTTTTTTTTTGTATTTATTATATTCGTATTGAATTTATCTTTTCTCTATCTCACATACTTTACCCGAAAATGTTTAAATTGATAGTGATCTGTTACGTCGCAGTATAGTGGGGTCACTACCCCATCCATGCCTTGCTGATCTGTTGCCTGAGTGAAACTAAACAGGAGATGCAGCAGCATCATCCTGATAACAAACAACTCACGATAATAAAAAACTGCGTTTGCCAATCCAACTGATGACTATGGCAAATATTCGCCTGTGAGGCAATCTCTTAGGGAGGCCTATATTTAGTAGTGGACTTTTGATAGAGTGTAATGAACTAATGAATGAAATTGATAGTAGTAGTACCAAATCCAAGTTACATGCAGCAGCTTAACCTGGCACTATATACCCAGCACTACGAACATTAATCTATATAAACTGTCTTGTTGGTCCAGTGGTCGCAAGCGTGGTTGCTAATCATGAGGTCCCGAATTTAAATCGGGGGTCGGGTAAAGTCCGTTATTGAGTTTTTCTATCAAAAATTTCTCAACAACCCAGAGTTAGGAAGTTGGCGGTGTTTCACTCTCGGAAAGCACGTAACGTACGTAAACCTGCTGGTCCTGCGCCTAATCTCTTTCCGGTCGTGCTTGCGCATACATTCGGGCACTATAATCCAGTCCTGCACAGATGACTAGTCTCCGTTTAGACTGGGCGCCGTCACCGAAATTCGGTCTGGAGAACATTATTAATTCATATAGGTTGCACTAAACCACAAACAAATGTGTTTTTTTTTCTTTCCTTCGTTCAATTTAAAGAGTAAGTAATAAGTATACTAATGAAAGGGAATAATCAAAATTAAATATTTTTTATTTTCCTAAGCAATCACTCTAGAATAACTTATCAATTACAATATCTACAAATCTCAATGCTATTTTATAAAAAAGGTCTGCATCCAGAGTCCAACGTTAATATATAAATTACTAGCATGTCGCTGTTAAGTTGAAGATTGCCCAAGAAGCATTCTACTAAAACATTTTAATGCAAGCGGTTGTTAAAGTGGACACTTAGCAACGATGACCGTTTAAATATGGGACAATCGCATAGAGAGGTATGACACGGTGCGCCTCTTTGTACGAATTCGTGAAGATGAAGTTTACTTACAGAAATGAATATTTGTTTATTATTATAATGATTATTCTTAGATAATACTCGTACTATCTATTATTCTTCTATTTTAAAGAATTCGATGGTGTTGTAGTCTGGCAAGACTATCACCACTGAAATTATTAATTATTAAAAAAGCAAAGAAGCATCATTATTGGATACTGTGGCCCATAGACAACTACATTTATCTTCGATTAAAAATCAAAATGCAGATGCGTTGTCACCCCCGAGGATTAAGGTGGAATGCCTCGTATCCAGTGAAAAGTGTCTCCGGTTCTATACACTCACCATACGAAACGTAGCAGTTTTGCCTCAATCTAAAAGTGTTTTGCTAAAATTTAGTTTAGGATATCCTGCACAACATTAGCTTAAACTTAACATCTGTACTTCTTAAACGAGCTTGTAGATTAACTGGTGATAATTGGCCACTGCAACCCATGGCCGCTTGCAGCCAGCTTCAAATAAAGAAGTCTATAGATTTAATTTAAAGTTTATTTTCTTCTTTTAGAGTATTTAAATAAAAGCTTGTTTTTTAAAAATGTTTTTTTACTATTCATTTCTTTCTGATTTTATCGCATTAAATATAAATCGGATGAGACGTGATAGTTAGAAGAAGTGAATACTCGTATATCCTGCGTATCTGTGAGCTTCTGGCTTCCAATCGACAGTCATATGTTATCTCCATAATCATCGCGAAGTTTTAATGTAAAAGCATACTTTGTTTAAAAAAAAAGATCTTTTGCTTTGTTGATAAAGTATATCAGTTAATGTAATCCATCTACATGCGAAGTGACAAACGAACTTACAGTCCATCTGATGGTAAGTGGCACCTGCAGTCCATGAACACCTTATTTTTTACATGGGGAAATGCCTACGCATACCTGCCTCGCGGGGGCGAAGACGAATTATGTCGGACTCGCACCGACTAAAATCCCATGGTGTTCCACCTTCGTCGCATATTGGCAGGGTCACGGGAACGCTTTCGCACACATTCGCGGCCCTACCAGCGCCGGAAACCCCATGGCGGCCCCTCCTCGGGAGAGGACTACTCCTCCCCAAACCTCTTCTCAGGTAAGGCGCACCAGCTCATGGACACCTGCAGCTGACTTCAAACAACGAAGGCTAATATGTTATCACCTATGTGGGCTAAGATGGAATGCCACACAAACTGTTATTAAACCAGTGCAATCACTGCTATTTGGCGGCAGAAATAGGTAAGAGAGTGGAACCTACCCAGATGGACTGCTAGGCAGAAGAGGAGTCCTACCACCTAGAAATATAGGGAGATAAGAACAGAAGGAGACATAATGATTTCTTATATTTACGCGAACACTACACATTGAATAAAACTACTTTAACGGATTTATCGCGTTTAATTATACTTATTTTTAAATTCCCGACGGTTCGGGTGATTTCCAGCACCCATGGTCACGGGGGACTGAGGTGATTGACGTCCCGATGTCAGAGTTAACCCGGAGTACCTTCAACTTTTTAATTATTAGTTTTGGTACGATCTACGCAGAATGAACTTACTGTGTCTTGAAGTCTTGCAGTGGTATGCTTGGGTTTAGTTTTAATTTTATTAATTACAGGACCCCAAGTTTTTAATTTCAATAGCCTCACGTATCATCCTTGGCAGGAATCGATGTTCTTTCGCGAGAATTTGTGGTCTATCAAATCTAATGTAATGGCGGTGGCCGTCTAGGATATGATCACAAACTTCAGCCTTCCCGAAACGTTGTTTCACGAAGGCTAATCCGTTATCACATTGCTGACGTCGAACGTCGGGAATTTAAAAATAAGTATAATTAAACGCGATAAAATCCGTAAAAGTAGTTTTATTCAATAGAAGGAGATTCAGGCGCTGAGTTGTCTGCTGTCTTCTAGACTACTCAAAGTACGTTGGATAAGAGTCTAGTCCTTATCATTATTAGTTATCGGTGTATCTCTCTCTCTCTCTGTCTCTATCTGTTAAATATAGGATCTCACAGAGGAAATTAGAATGGGACGGTAAATTACGCTAATCGATTATAAATGAGAAACATAGCTAATACGTTTAGATCCGCATTCAAAAATTAAATTATGTGTTTATCGCAAAGTGCTTCGAGTATCAAAATCTCGCAATCGTGTTTATAAAGAGATGACCATTACCACTGTAAAATTTATGTTAGGAAGTGTAAACTATGCTCCTTTCTGATTACATTAAAGATCATTTTGGTACGGCGTCAATTTGCCGACCGAGTGTAACCATTGCAAGAACACCTAGTCGATCGATAGTTGACACCAAGTGAACGCCGAGCAACGAGGCGATCGTGGTTTGGTGTTAAAAGACATGGATATTGCAATGATTTTTTCTATAGAACTAAGGATGACAAACGAGCGCACAGTCCACCTGCAGGGCTAGCATGGGCAGGAGACAATTTTATCCCCGGGGAAAGGAGAAAATGTTTATCCCTCGCTTAGTTTTATCCACCCTTCGAGCATGGGCACACCGGTGGATATAATATCCACAGTAGATAAAATGGGAGATAGACTTAGACTTAGATAGATTTTTTGTATGAATATAAACTTAAACCCACGTCCAATGAACTAGGATAAAATTGTCCCTGTCAAATGTCAAAAAAGCATAATTTTTTTATCTTTCATTTGGATCTATACTACGGACGGAGGATATATTATGTCTACTCGTTATGTCAAACGGGGATATATTTCTCCCCGTTGCCGTGCTTTGGCATAAGGAAAAGATAATTTTATCTCTTGTCAGTGGATATAATCGGGGGATAAAATTTTTGTCCCCAGCCCATGCTAGCCGTGCTGATGGTAAAAGGATGCTGTGGCCCACAGACATCAACATCCTCGACTAAGAATCAAATGCAGTATATGCTTTTAGTAACATTTAATGTTATGCGATGAAATGTTTAATGGGCTTAGTATAATGTACGTATATAAAATATAACATTTTTGAAATTTTAATTCAATTAGCCTTTTGTATTCATCATACTTGCAACTGATATAATCATACGTAGAATAAATTGGATGCCCTGAATGTTATTGTTATGGCCATTTTATAGTTCCTAACGTGTGATGTAATTATTCTTTGAAACAAAACGCCAGGAATTCGCCACTGGCACGTACTGGTTCGCGGATGAATAGAATAAAGAATAATAGCTAAATAAGATGCGAATGAATGGAGGATTCTTCTGCTATTCAATTCTTTAGACGACGAAACTAAGTAATGTCACGTAACGACTGCGAATTAACGTCGCGAATGGCTTAGAGTTGTAAATAATATGCCTTATTTTTAATGATTTATAATATTATTTCGCTTATATCGTCGTTTTCGAACTTGCAGTTTATCAAACACCAATCTCAATTATAAACATATTCTCACGACGTATTCCCTCGTCACCGTCAATAAAAAATAAAATGTGAGTGTCATTCCGTATGTTCACTATCAACTTCCGATTTATGTCCAGTTACTATAATCGTGTAGTGGCGGTTAAGAATACCCACTACCCCATATCTTCCCGTGGGTGTCGTAAGAGGCGACAGTGGGAAACAGGTGGGAGATGGGCAGCAGCATCTTCCTGATAACAGCAATATTACAATAAAAAACTGCGGTTGCCAATCCGCTCGCCAAGCGTGGCAACTATGGCAAATATCCCCCTATGATGAAAGTTACGAAGAGACGTCCCCCAGTCCCCGGCGGCCCCGCTATTCCTGGCTACGGTGGCGACCATGGTAACGGCGGGGAAGGGGGTGCTAAGAATCTCCGGTGGAGGTTCGGTTGCCACCTAAGATGACTCGATCTGGCAACATACAACGCACGCACCCTGAGGACTGACGAGAAGACCCTGGAGCTGGAATAAGAGATAGACAAGTTGCGCTGGCATATTATAGGATTATCCGAGGTCCGAAGAGAGGAACGCAAAACTAGTCACAAGAGAGAACGGTGAGCTGTAGATAGAGAAATTCGGAATAGGGCAACGGAATCCAAGGGGCCAGCAGCTGGCCGACTTCATGGAGAAAGAGGGACTCTTTATGATGGACTCTTTCTTTCAGAAGCGGCCCCATAGGAAGTGGACCTGGTCGAGCCCCGACGGTTCAACAAAAAATGAGATTGATTCATTATGACGACCAGACGACAATTGTTCAGTGATGTCTCAGTGATCGCGTAGGTGAAAACTGGTAGCGATCACCGAATGGTTAGAGGCAATTTTGTAACGTTAACGAAGGAACGTTTTAGAGGTAACGTTAAGTTGGAGAGGTCTCGTCTAATGAAGTCAACGCTCCGTCCCCCTCGTGCTCCAGTCCAAAGTCCCAAAACCTTTCAGCTCGAGTTACAAAAGCGTTTTCAGACGACTGTAATGCAGTGGACGATATGAAACTCGTGGAAACTGTCCATGCGATCAGAGCTAAGTACTGTAAGAACTGCCGCTGAAGAACACAAAAACTCTCCGATCAAACTCTTAATCTCATGGCTGTTAGACGGGAAATGAAGCTGCAGTCTTCAACAGATTTGACAGCATACAGGCAACTGAACTGACAGATCTCCAAATGCATGCTGCGGGACTTACGCAACGTCAATACAGTTTGTATTGAGGAAGAGATCGACTGGAATCAAGGCTCCAAAGTCTTTGCCAGAAATCTGTCTGCCAGAAAGAGCAAACTTTCAAAGTTGAAGACCGAGTGTGGCAGAATTGTTTCCGGGACACCTTAGATTTTGAGTGAGATTGAGAGGTTCTATGGGCAGCTGTACACGTCATCGTTGGAGCCACACGCAAGTGTGAGTAACGATCCAAAAGCAAGTCTTATTCGACACTATTCCGATGATATCCCGGACGTCAATCTGAGCGAGATTAGAATGGCTCTCCACCATCCTTAAAAATGGCAAGGCCCCAGGCGAGGATGGAATTACAGCGGACCTTCTGAAAGCGGGTGGAAACCGGTACTTGAAGTCCTTCAGAAGCTCTTTAATTCCGTCCTCCATGGTGGGACTACTCTGGAGCGTGAAGCAGAAGTGCGGTTGTCTTGCTCTTCAAGTAAGCGACAACGCACTCTTGAAGAACTACAGACCGATTTCCTTCTGAGCCGCGTCTACGTGCTGTTTGAGAGTCATTACAAATCGTCTCGCACGGAGACTCGACGACTTTCAGCCTCCCGAACAAACCGGTTTCCGAAAAGGCTTTAGCACCATAGACCACATACATACCCTTCGGCAAATTGTACAGAAGTCCGAGGAGTACGATTTGCCACTATGTCTGGCGTATGTGGACTGGAAAGGATGCGGTATTAACATCAACGGCAGTACATCACTCACTTTGTCTTGCGTATGTGGACTATGAGAAAGCTTTTGATTCCGTCGAAATTTGGGCGGTGCTCCTTCAGCGGTGCCAAGTTGACTGTCGGTATGGCTACGATGGCTATCCGGTACAGAATCAGTATGAATCTATCCAATTGCAGAAAGGTGTAAGACAGGGTGACGTTATATGCCGAAACTCTTCACCGCTGCATTGGAAGACGTTTTCAAGCTACTGGACTGGAAAGGATATGGTATTGACATCAATGGCGAGTACATCACTCACCTTCGATTTGCCGACGATATAGTCCTTATGGCAGAATCGCTGGAGGACCTAAGCACTATGATCAATGATCTCAATAGTGTCTCCCAACGGATAGGTCATAAGATGAACATGGACAAAACAAATATCATGTTTAATGTACATGTCACACCTATGCCAGTTGTTGGGAGCACTAAGCTCAGTTGTTGACGAGTATGTTTACTTGGGACAAATAGTCCGACTAGGTAAGTCCAACTTCGATCGAGAGGTCAATCGACGGATTCAACTGGGCAGCGTTCGGAAAATTACGACACATCTTCTCGTTAGGTTTACCTCAAAACTTGAAAACAAGACTGTACAACCAGTGCGTGTTGCCAGTGACGACTCATGGATCTGAGACGTGGTCCTTCACTGCTGGCCGTATGAGAAAGCTCAAGGTCGCTTAGCGAGCTATGGAGAGGGCTATGCTCAGGGTTTCTCTGTGTGATAAACTTAGAAATGAGGATATCCGTAGTAGAACCATAGTGACCGACATAGCCCAACTGATTAGTACTCGTAAGCTGAAGTGACAATGGGCCGAACATATAGCTCGAAGAACCGACAACCGATGGGGAAAAAAGGTTCTCGAGTGGCAGCCTCGTACCGGTAGGCGAAGTGTAGGGCGACCCCCCCACTAGATGTAGTGACGACCTGCTAAGACATGCAGGAAGTTGACGGCTCCGTGGCGCAGTTGCTCAGCAATGAGTTGCAGCGCTGAGAGCCGCGGGTTCAAATCCGCACGGAACAAGTATTTGTGGGCCTACAAATAATTGTTCTGGGTCTAGATGTTTGTCCTTGTGAAATTTATGTATGTAAACTGCTCCCTCGATACAGGAGAAAATCCTAATGTGGAGGTAACGTTTAAAAAATTAAATAAATAAATAATAAATTAAATAAATAAATAAGACGATGGATGCAGGTGGCTCAGGGCCGTGTTTTGTGGCGTTCCTTGGGGGAGGCCTATGTTCAGCAGTGGACTTGTGAAGGGCTGTAATGATGATGATGATGATACTATAATCAGGGAACGTTGTGCTTTTCTTAAGGCTCGAGTAATTAGATACGAAGTACATGTTAAAACCTTAACTATAACAAGCTACCCGTTGGACGACTAATGGATATAGTTGGATGTCTTTGAATAATGGACTATTAAACAAATGTATGGGAATTTAAGTTTTTTTTTTATAAAAGTTAGGGTGACAAACGAGCTCACAGCCGACTAAATATCGTTTAAAACTTATTTGTTTTTTATTGTTAATAAGTAATTATTGTATTTTTAGTAAATCTTTATGCAACAAATAAGTTTTACTGAGATTTAAGGTCGGAGGTGAATAAAATTTCTATTATTGTTGAAATATATAGAAAATTTTAACATTTATGGTACGACAAGGACGACTTGAACTTCGTCATTATATATTTCGAGTGTCTCTTTCGTAAATATTTAAAATGCATGCGTTCAGTTTTACCAAATTTACTTTACGTGACGTCGATAAAGATCGTCGCCACACATGTCTAAGACCGTGAAACTGGCTGCGGCATAGATTAGCAAGTGCCTCGGGCTAGAAACATGCGTCATGCGCAATGCCCTATTTTTTTTAAACACACTTTGCCTTTGAATCTGTAATGGACAATTTGATGTACACTTCCTAATACAAAAACCAAAAAGTTCATCGGTTTTTTTTTTTCATTTCTATAATTACTATAAATTGGATAATTAGTATAATATGTATGAACTGGATTGTTTACGGATTAATAGTAAATAATGTTGTTAGACTACAATGTTAATTAGTAGTTATAACATTGTAGTCTTGTATAATATTAATTACTAATTAACATTGTATTATAGTCCAGTAGACGCTACAGGACTATAATAATGTCCTCCAGACCGAATTTCGGTCATGGCGGCCAGTCTTAATGGAGACTAGCCATCGGCGCAGGACAGGATTATAGTGACCAAGTGTATGGGTAAGCACAGGTTCACTCTCTATTCCCTCACTCTCATACTTCGATGGGATGGTAAACCGACACGACCGGAGATCAGGAGCAGGACCAACGGCTTTACGTGCTTTCCGAGGCACGACCAACGCAGGACCTTTTACGTGCTTTCCGAGGCACGAGGGTGAGACACCGCCAACTTTCTCACTCCGGGCAGCTACTGAGAATTTCTTGAAGGAAAAGCTCAATAACTGATTTTCTTGGCCCAATCCGGCATTCGTACCCAGGACCTCATGATAAGCAGTCGCACTACTACCACCACTAGACCAACAAGGCAGTCACTACACAGGACTATAATATTAATAAGTAATTCATATTTTAGTCCAGTACCGCTTTAGTGTTGGCGTAGGAAAATCCACTACTACCTTACATCCCGTGGGTATCATAAAAGGCGACAGAGGAAAATTTGAACAGGAGATAGGCGGTAGCATCTCCCAGATAACAACTCAGTAATAATAACAACTGTGGTTATGAAATCCGTTAGCTAAGCGTGGCAACTACAACCCTCTATGAGGCAATCCACGTAAGAGATCTATGTTTAGTAATTTTGGATAGGCTATAATGATGATGATGATGATTACTTAGTATTAATGTAGTACAGTCCTTATACAGCTCTCATACATTCACATATATTTCAGATATGAGAGGGGAATCTTTTGAGGTCAAACTCAGACTGCACTTTAATTTCCAGGAAATGCTACAATGTTCAATCAGTTGGTTTAAAAGAAATATAATTGTTATAACAATAAAATGTGTGTTTACGTTTACGAAGTTTATATTTCAACAACATTCGATTACTGTTAGAAGCTATCGAGCGCGCAGAATACGTTATCGTCGTTACTAGCTTTTTTTTGACATGGGTAAATCCTGGTGAATACTCTACGCTGTAGGGCGCAACGACATGGTGATGACGAGCAGCAGTTAAGAGGTCTCGGGATCTCCATTCGGAGCACAAAGTCACCTCCATCTCCATGCTTTTTTTTGCACGTACTACTACTACTGTTTACCCCAACATTATCAGAGTGGTATCGCGATTACTTAAGGTTACTTTTAGTCATCATTCTTCTTGGAGTCGTTTTTCTCCCTGGTCGAGAGCTCGAAGGCTAACTTAGTGCTAACTTATTCTAGTTTATAACACGTACGTGATAAGATTATAGGTATTAGGTATTGGTTGCAAAAACAAGGGACCTTAACAAAAACAAAACATACACATTAGAAGTCGGCTACGTTTTTCTAGCTATTTTATTATAGGTACTTAAACCTTACAGTCAAGTTGCTGCCTCCATTAATTTATTGCAAAATTAAATATAATCTTAGTGAGATGCTATTTATATCTTGTAATTTACATAGGAATATAAACAAAAAAACAAATATATTTGGCAGGGTATTTTTATGGTGAAATGCCTACGTATTCACGTCTCGCAAGGGTAAGACAAGAACGGCTAATATCTTACTTGCTCCAACTAAAACCCCATGGTGTTCTACCTTCGTTGCACAATAGGCAGGGCTACGGGAACGCTTTCTCACACGTTCACTGCCCGTATTTGGAAGGGTTACGTTAACATTATACTTGTCAGTGTGTGGCTGATGTATAAAGATTAAAATCTAAGTTATACTTAGTATTAAATGCCGTAGACATCACAAAATGCTAACGTAACATTATCTCAGCAAGACTCGAATCTACAACTCCTAGCTTAGGCGCTTTCAGTTGCTCAGTATTCCAAATATACTGCGGTTTCTTCTATACTATTAGCTAATTTGTTGCGGTAAATGAAATCGTCTGCGTCTCGACCGTATCATATTGAAGTATGAAGGTTTCGGAGCGTACACAAATATATAACTTTTGTTGTTAGTGACGGGTCACCAGCGCCTTTGTGGACGCGTTACACTGTGACCAAAGTGCGGTATATCACCCATTGTGAAAGATCACGCTGTCAATGTCAGTCGCTTTGTAAAAGTGTCAATTGGAGTTATTACTTCGTGAATAGGTATTTTGCGGTTAAAAATAAAGACGTTATTATGTTATATTAAGTTGCTGTTAATTTTTATTTAAAAAAATTCGAGTAAGTGTTTTTAATTATCGTTGTACAGGATGGGCCATCTAACGTTTGGAATTGGAACTATAGGTTATTTTGAGTTTGGAAGGTTTGATGACATTTCCGATGTGACAGAAAGTTAGTTTTATGCTGTGGTTTTATGTTTGACATTTATGAAATGGTTCGCTTGAACAAAGTCTTCTACTCAAACTGTAAGAAATTTACGAAAAAAATTTGAAAAAATACATGTGCCAAAAACGCAGTTTGTGGATCAATTTGTGAAGCGAGTTCGTGAATTTTTTGCTTCCCAAAATTGAAGAGGATGACATAGACGACATTTGGTTTCAACAGGACGGCGCAACGTGCCACACAGTCAACGTAACAAACGATATTTTGCGCAATGTTTTCGAAAATCGCATAATCAGCCGAAATGCTGATGTTGATTGGCCACTTCGAAGCTTCGATTTGACTCCGTTGGACTTTTTTTGTGGGGAGCCGTTAAGGACAAATGTTACGCTAACCATCCAGAGACGATTGACGGCTTGAAACATGAAATCGAAGTTGCCATTGACGAAATAGAGGCCCAAACAATCGAAAATGTATTGAAAAATTGGTCTGATCGAATGGGTTATTGTAAAGCTAGCCATGGGAGTCATTTGAATGATGTTGTCTTCTGTCCTAAATGGAAAGGTTCAATCTTTCTAATAAACTCATAACTTTGAAAAAATATTCATTAGTTTATTTTTATAGTCGATGCCAATTCCAAATCTTAAATGGCCCACCCCTTATTACGGCTGTTAAACCTAATTTAAAAGTACAATTTTTTAATACGTCATTATTCACTTCCCTTCTGATTTCCGCATTCACATAATTTCGAAATGGTTTTGCAAATATTAGTGAATAATAATTATAAGAGATCATTATGAAAGTAAAAATTGAACACTATACATGTTTCTTGCAGGCTTGTTCTATAAAAATACTCAAAATAAATATCCAGAGAGGATTTTAAAATATTCAGACTCGCAATTCTGGAATAGTCACTCGAAAGTAGGGAAGAGCAGACGCTGAAAGAAACTCATTTCCGCTCGCGACTTTCTTCTCAATACATTTCATTTAAATACTTTTCTAAAGTCTTCTAAATGCTGAGAGAGGGTTTTAATTTCTCGTGTTGCTCCATACGGTAAGACAAGCGAATGCTTTCATCTTTTCGCGGCTTTAGGTTCTAGTGAGCGCGAGGCGGCTTCAATGAATAAGCTATTACATACATGAATATGCGAATGGACTTGTCAGTGTCCGGGTCCCAAAGAGTAACACAGATTTGTTTGTAATCGAAATACGTTGCCTATTATTTTAATTTAATTAAAAATTATATTATTCGCAGTTGATTCAAGTCCACTGCTGAACATAGGCCTCCCCCAAGGAATGCCACAAAGCGCGGTCCTGAGCCAACTGTATCCATCGACTTCCTGCATGTCTTACCAGGTCGTCACTCAAGAACCTTTCCTCCCCATCGGTTGTCGGTTCTTCGACTATATGGCCGTCCCGTTGCCACTTAAGCTTACTAATTGCCGTGTAGTGGCGGTTAAGAATATCCACTAACCCATATCTTTCCATGGCTGCCATAAGAGGCGACAGAGGGAAACTGAGGCAGGAGATGGGCAACAGCATTTTCTGATAACAGCAAATAACAATAAAAAACTGCGTTAAAAAACTGTATTATATAAAATATAAATAAATATTTTCCATGGTACCTAATTACAATTTTCGTTTTCTTTACTAACCTAAGCCTACTAAGCTCGTTACCAAACAAGCGAAACTACACCACTACAACGCTCTTCCTACTCACTGCATCACGGATTTCTACAAAATTATAGGGGCATCGACTGGAAATGCACCAACATCTTTGGTACTTGCCATGCTATGCTTCTCCCCGTCTCATTAACCTTTAAACAGTTTTTTTATAGAACAAGGTTGACAAACGAGCACACAGTCCACCTAATGGTAAGTGGATGATGTGGTCCATAGACATCTACATCTATCCTCGATTAAAAAACAAAATGCAGATGCGTTGCCACTCCTGAGGACTAAGATGGAATGCCTCGTTTCCAGTAAAAAGGGTCATTAAGCTGCTTTGGTATTCTGCGAAAGCATGGTTCTTCCCCGGCCGAGCCGACCCATTAGTGCTGCAACCATAATGTAGCTGCAGCATGACTCTACCACGTAAATAATTAGACACGGCTCTTTAGAATATATACATTCATATATACACATATATAGAGTCACGCCTGTAACCCGAGGGTTTATCAGAGTCCAAAGGGCAGTGGGCTACTTGGACAATTTTTAGACAGAAATAATTGGCTTAAAAGGAAAGTTGTCCCCCTTCTCCCCAGGAACACAAGGCACGACCCCCTCCACGGCCTCCAACTCCACCTGCGTCACGGGCCCCCCCGAGTCCAACACGCGGAGGCCATGGGGCCAGGAAAATTGAGCGCTAAGTAGCACCCGCTTTCCCGACCCCAGCGGCGGATCTAGTCTCTGGCTCCGCCGCCAACCAAGTTTCGGCCGCGGAGGGTAGGGAGAGCAGCGCCTCGCAATACCGATACTCCTCTCCCCCCGCGGCCCCACCACCACCGCATCAACGATGCGGCCCCGTCAAAGTTGCGGAGGATAGGGCGAGTAGCGCATCGCCATACCAACACTCCTCTTCCTCCGCGACTCAACCTCGGCTGCAGCGGTAGGGGGAGAGGACACCACTCTCGTCGCAGCCCACCGACACACATCCGCCTCGGGCCGGCTCTACACCACGGGCCAGCCAAGGGGTTCCTCTTTGTTCACCGCGGGTGACCAAGCCACGGCTTCTAAGCCCCCCCGCCACGACAAGGCGGGTACCCGTTCGGGGGGGGGGAGGTGGCAAGCCTAACCTACACAGTCTAATATCTTATTAGTTGCCGTTTACGATATGCTAGGCAAGTAACACAGTTGGGACATTTTTTTGTTATAAACTCACATAAAGGCGGCTCTTCACGTTGGCCAACATTGTGGCGAATGTTGTGCCCAATACCGATGGCCATCATGTAGAGCGGGTGTTTGTGCTTCACTTGGTATGTATTGGAATGATACCCACAAGTTGGCGCGAGATCCGTGTGGTGTCAGTTTTTTACAAAAGATCAAAGGGTTGTGGCAGAGTTATTGCCGCCGCGTCCACACGTTGGACGTGGGCGCGCGTTTTGTTTGCTACGAGCTCCCAGAGTGATCGCACGCACCGTATTTAAATTTTATATTCACGCATCGTAATTAGTGTCTACAAAATGGCAGTAACAATGACCAATGAAGGAACTTTTCGCTTTATAGAGCTCTACCAAGCAGACAATTGTTTGTGGAACACAAGAAATAAAATTTCTTTTTCCCATTTCTTTTTAATCACCCTTTTCTTATACACATTCACGTAGTAGCGGTATGCTGTGAATAAATAAACCGCAGCAGCAGTTAGCGCCTCAATATCCATTTTAATAAATTCGTCCGCACATTGGCCTGAACCGAAGCACTGGTCCACACGTTGGAACGACATTCCAACGTGTGGACGCCATCACAAACTCTTGATTTTTGAATACATTTACCACAACATCCACCACAATGTTAGCCAACGTGAAGAGCTGCCATAAACAAAGAACCTATAAGTCACAAGTCAACATGGGATCATTAGTAGTGAGCATTTTCCTTAATCATCACGCTTGACAGGCGGATTGATGATCGCAGTCCCAGACCTCTCACACATTTTTTTTTGTCTTGTACTTCCGTCAGTCTACTCTCGCTGTTCATGCGCAAAATAAATTTGTGTACTGTATTGGCTATCGCTTTGGTGCGGTGCTGCTGCTCTCAGTGCGGTGCGCGCGGTCGCTGTCTCGCCGACAGTCCTCTAAGCGTAGCGGTGGAACGCTTGTTATATATAGTGAAAGTGATATTTGTGTTTGGACTCGCTTTTCTGGATTGCCAGTAAGTAGTTTTTAACACTCAAGAGGTGGAATCCGATGTATTCGTGTTCTGGTCCCGCATCACCCGTTTCCTTCGCGACGCTATGTCCCACGCGCCCTCTGTGCCATCCGCGCTCTTCACTCGCGGTCCCTCTTCGGCGTTTTCAGACGTAGAGTCGGTCTCAGATATGGAAGTTTAGCAGAGTACTCCATCCAATCTCGAAGACGAAGGTTTCATCTTCGTCAAGGCCAAAAAACGGAAACGTGCAGTCCCTAAAAATTAACTCACGCATGTGAAAAAACCGCGAACCTCAAACCCCGACTTCCCTGCTGAACGCAAGGAGAAGGCTCCACCGCCGATCATCCTACAGGATAGGTCCCGTTGGAACAACAGGGCTCCTCTTCCTTCGCCACTGACTTCTCACTGATCTGCGGCATAAATGTTGCTGAGCTCTCATCTCTCATCGCAAACTCTGCGAGACCTCCAACCTCCAAGACAAGCTCAATGCTACCATTGAGCACATCGGACTCGTAGACGCGATCTGGTCTTCCAAAGTGTATAAACACTATATTAGTAACACTATAATGGGAATACAACCGTTCGGTAAAACAAAACCTCGCTCTCAGACTGTCGCGTTCTTTAACGCCAATGGCCTCAGAATTCAGAAGGAAGGAATCACGCTTTTTCTGCGTAATCAAAATGTCGACGTTATGATAGTGCAAAAGACCTTTTTGAGGCCTAGCATGCGCGATCCTAAAATCGCTAATTACACCTTAATTAGAAATGATAGGTTAACCGAAGCCAAAGGTGGCACCTTGATCTACTACAAAAGGTCCTTCTACTGCGTTCCGATCGATGTTCCTCTATTAGTAAATATAGAAGTACCTGTAGTACTGTACCTGTAGTAAATAAGTACTAGAATCAGATATCTCAGATTTACTAAATCTAGGCTCCAGTGTTATAATAGCTGGTGACCTAAACAGCAAGCATTCCTCTTGGAACTCGTTTGCCAACAATAGGAATGGTAAGACTCTGTTGGAGCTCACGGAGCAACTAAACTTTGGCGTTATCGCGCCTGAAACTCCGACCCGCTACCCGTTCTTATCCAGACAACAACCGGACGTCTTTGCGTAGCGATACTCAAAGATGTCCGTTTGTCGCTAACGTCGATCGAGACGATTTTAGAACTCGACACAGACCACGACTGGTCTTACTTCAGATGGGCCAGCCCGTAAGTGAGGTCTTTCCGACCAAAACTGTCGTGGACTGGCGTAAGCTCGAGGTCAAGGTCAAGTCTACGACCTCCCAGTACTTAGACAAAATTCCTGATAAAATAAACTCGCCAGAGGAAGCCAATAAGGGGATTAGCGACCTATCGGCCCACCTCACTTCAGCGGTCGAAGAATGTTCACGTAAGGTTCAGGTGTAGTGCAATCAACACTCGAAGCTTCGGGGAGATATTCGACAGCTGATTAGATCGAAAAACGCGGTCTTAAACTTTACGACCGCTTTCTTATGAAAGACAATAAATTTCTGTCGAACGTAAGTCTGCACTACCACCAGCGGGCGAACCCTTAGATCCTGAGACTGTAGACTAGGTCACAGAAGTCGTCAAAAGTCTTAAAAAGACCCCCGGCCCTGACGGCATTAGTAACTTTTTTGGCATTTTCAACGCTCTTCTCTCCAGCTGTTCATTCCCAGGCGTCTGGAAAGAGGCTGACGTCATAGGAATCCCGAAACCAGGGAAATTACACAACTTAGCCTCCAGATACATACAGACCTATAAGTCTCCTCAGCACAATGGGGAAAATCTACGAGCGAATGATACTGAATCACCTCCGAGTTTACGTCTTTGCAAAAAAGCTTCTTCCTGACCCGAACACTCATAAATCAAAAATTATAAAGAGTTCATCTATTTCCGTCCCCTCGAATTCATTTGCATCGATTGATTATATTGACAGATGTCTAGATTCAATTTAATATGAGTACACCTTTAATTTTTTTAATAAAAGACGTGCCTAGATATCTAACATTTTGTTATATGATAAGGAGGACAAACGCGAACACAAACCACCTGATGGTAAGTGGTTGCTGTGGCCCATAGACATCTTCATCTATCCTCGATTACGAATCAAAATGCAGATGCGTTGTCACCAGTGAGGACTAAGATGGAATGCCTGGTTTCCAGTAAAAAGTGTCTCCGGTTCTCTACACTCACCATACGAAACACAGCAGCTTTGAGTTGCTATTTTACGCTGGTATTCTGTGAGAGCGTGGTTTTTCCGTGGTCGAGCCGACCCATTCGTGCTACAACTTTAGTACTAATATAGCTGCAGCATGGCTTTACCACGTAAAATCGAACTTAATAATTAACCATTCTACAAATTGAGACTTTAACAGGAATTTATCAAAATCTAGATTGCCTTGAATGTTAAAAATACAGACCTTAAAAATAGTTTTCGTTCAAATGTTAACGGCCGTGTACTTATTTTGTGCGCCCTTCTGTGTCCATTCTATTATAGGCGAGTGCCACAGTTTATAAGCGCCTTTACGTTCGAGACCCCTAACGTAGAGCGAAGTAATTCACAGTCGAGGTCAGTAGATTATTAAACATTCTGTACACATTCACTGTTATAATTAGTTAGTGATCGGGGTTTCTGTATTCTTTACGCTTCGTTGGAGCTATTATGTATTTACGTCTCGCTATAAAGCAAGGAAATTTTTTATAAGACGCACAGTAGGAAGGCAATTTGTATCCTTCCGTTGTTTAATTCTAAGGCCAATTTTGTGATTAATGAATTTTTTTAAATTTAAGTTTGTTTTTTTTTTAATTAAAATTAAAATTTGAATGTTTTATTTGGGAGGAAAATTAATGAAACAATTTTTTTCTCACTTCACTTTTTATCGGTAACACAGGTCTAGGAACTTTTCACATCTTTTATGACTTTTCAACAATGGACTCCTTCCTCATTCTGTATTGTTACTTGTGAGACATGACAAGATAGCATTTATTTTTAACACTAATTTATATAGCGTTTCTTTTAAAGCCCTTGATTCCATTACCATTCCTATCCTTTACAGTCTTTAATAGTCCACTGCTGAACACAGGTTTCCCCTATAGATTGACTCATAAGGGGGTTTTTGCCATAGTTGCCACTCTTGGTAGGCGGGTTAGCAACCGCAGTTTTTTTATCATTTTCGGTTGTTACCAGGAACATGCTGCTACTCATCTCCTGTTTCTGTTTCCCTGTGTCGCCTCTTGCGTCACCCACGAGACGGTATGGGATAGTGGATATTCTAACACTGCCACTACAGGGTTAAAGCCCTTGATTATGTCTGTCGGCACCTCTATAAAATACCGGATGGATCGAGAGTGAGCGAGAGGTTGCGTCACTCTAGCAGAGCGTCATACTCATATCGATGGTGGCGGGGTAAAATTGAGGGTAGATCGAGAAACCCCCACTCGTTTGTGCAGTATAAAGTTCAGTGTATCTATGTAGATAATGATCGCTCTGACACTTTTACTATTTTTAACAATTAACCTTGTCCTGATGTATTTCCGAGGTCAGAAGTGGGATCTCCTGTTGTATTTCCGAGATGTCAAATTCATATTTTGGACCTTAACAAAAACCTTATCGCTGGTAATTATATAATAATGATTAAATTCGATTGCTATATATAAGTAAATCGTAATTGAGATATCCTACTCGATTTTTATTACGACATATAATGACCACACTTCTCATTACCCAAGCAGGGTGAGTGATCATTAAGGTTAATGTAGTAAAGGACGCCAATTTTTTTTTTTACTTTTAGTAAAAAGTTAAAATCGACTTTAAATATCTTATAAGAATACATTAATTTCTACATAATAGCTTCTGAAGTCAGTGCTACGACACGACATTGTGTATCGAAGAATAAAAGCCCCGACTTCAGAAGCTGTGTGTGTAAGCTGTATGTGGAAATGAATGTATTCTTTTAGGATATTTTAAGTAGGTTTTTAGTTTTTATTAAAAGTTTAATTTTTTCGACACTCTTGAGTGAACTAAGGAATATCTCAAGTTCAAGGTAACAACTAGATTGTCGTCTTAAGAGTAACATTAAAAATATCATCTGCCAATGCTCCAGTCTAATTTTTTCTTTCAATTTGTATGGGGCCGCCCTAGAGGCCGACCTATATATGACCAACCTATAAATTTATTAAATAAAGAATCACTAAAATCGGTTCACAATTGACGAAAACATCGTGTAAACACACAAAAAATATTCAATGCAGTTAAGATCCTAATATCGTTATAAGTCTACTAAAAAGCAAGCACGATTAAAATAAAATAAACTTTTGAAATAATGTCTCAATATTAAATTTATCGTATTTCGTTTTGCTCGTTGACCAGAGAACTCCTTGTAGACATAGATAACCAATCATTTCCTTAAAAGTTGGGTGTTGGATAATAGTAATTTTGAAATATCACCTTTGCAGTGATCAATTAATAATATACACACACTACACATTAGCACTATTTTAATGTCCGCTTGTGGACGTAGCCTTTCCAAGAATGCATCAGCTGGTATTATTCTAGAAATATTTACCCACAAGCGGGCTGAACAGGCATGTTGATGAGTGCAGTGGGCTGTCTGAAAGCTAGCACTAGTTATACTGCTCTCTCAGACCAGTAAAGAAAGATAGACGAAGCGCTGCGTATATTTCAAGTGACGCGAAACCAAGTAAAAACCATGCTCAATTGAGTTACCTAACTATTTGCGTCTACATTCGTGCACTATAATCTAGGCCCGCGCAGATGGCTAGTCAAGTAACCAAAATTCTGTCTTTATGACATAAAATAAATGTGATATCGTTTAGTTCACTCAAAAAGGCAACATAATTAAACTTAAAAAAATTTAAAACCGACGACAAAAAACCAAAAAGATATAAATTGTTTTAACATATCTTTAGATGCTATAAAATGATGTAAGAAATAATTTTATTTTTCAGCTTTTTGTATTCCGTTTCTTACTTATTTAAAAAAAAAACTTAATTATTAAAGCTTGTCCATATTTCGTAGCCAAGGAAAGTTGCAAAGACATATTGTATAGAAAAATTAAAGCCCCGATTATAGAATGTGAAATAATTTTACTCTTTTAATAGTTTTAAAGCGGTTTTAACCCCTTTTGAGTGGACTAAGGAAAGACACAATCTTGATGTGGTCGTCTAAATAATGCCATAAAAAACTTCCAATATTTTGCCACCATTAGAGGTGGAATTATTCTCCAAATTTATATGGGACCACCTCTGAAATACTACCTGAAATACTACCTATTTAATAAAAAAAAGAATCTAAAAATTGGTTCACAATTGACCAGAAAGAAATTGTGTAACATACATTAAAAAAAACATATTTAAACAGCATTAAACTGTTATTTTACGCTTGTATTCTGTGAGAGCGTATTCCTTCCCCGGTTGAGCCGACCCATTCGTGCTACAACTATGTATAATATAATATATCTGCAGCGTGGCTCTACCACATAAAAATTGTTAACCTTCTCCTTTTTTTGAAGTCGGCTAATAATTGGACATCTAATCGATAGTTATTATTTTATTTTATGTTTTTTATACTGTTTCATTACTCTGTAATTGATTGCGAAAAGGTGCAAGGTGGTTTTGTGATATTTCTCTATTTAGCGGACACTCGGTACGACTAGCAAAGCAAATGCAGGACTAGTTTCAAACTATGTTTTGTATAGAAGTATAATAGTAAGTGCTTGTAATGAAAGGGGTTTTGGTATAAAATGGTCAAGGCCTCACAACTGGATCAACATCCAATGTAATGACGAAACTTTTTTAATAAGCAGTTTTCGCTGAAGTTCAATTCGAAAATGGCACATGTGTTACAATGAATTCTGAACTTAAAGAAATTAATTTTATTAATTAAACAATATTGTTCAACTATAAAAATTTGATCATTAGTCACTTAACAAAAAAAAACATTAACAATTTTAAGGAGTATATCAGAGTCAATACTTAATAAGGACATATCCCGTCATCTTTATTTTTGTCTCGTCTGTAATATTCCCAAAAAAGTAAAAAATTTAGTCTTCTATTCGAATGTCTGTCTGGTGCCTTTCGACATATTTCTGCTTCGAAGCAGCACCGCAGCTATTGTCATGTTCTGGTTTGAAGGCTAAGAAAGTCAGTATATTTGCTAGTACATGGTGTGAGGTATTCCAATGTTTAAGAGCCTCAGGGTTGACAACATATTTCTGGTTTTCCATGTTTAAGCAGGGGTTCATGGACCGCAGTAGCCATTTAATATCAGGTGGATATAATTAAACCAATTTTACCATTTTATTTCTGTTAATTTTAAGTTATTTTGAGAAACTGACATTCCAACTGAGGTATTCATCGTTAATGTGCCCCTTTGACCTGAATGGGTGTTGCAAAACACCCAAAGTAAATGTTATTGAAAAATGAGTTTAAATTTAACCCGCTATTATCCTTATGTTATTAAATTGGTTTTATTCAATATGTAGATTTTACGTAAAAAAAAATGTCACAAAAATTAAATAATTAAAGTTGTACCTTACAACAGTAACAATCCAGCGTAACTGAAATATTATTTATGTAATCAACGAATTATAATATTAAAGTCGATGAAGGTAAATGCAACAAAATATACAAAAGCTGTTCGAATAGTCATCTCGTTTCTCATTTTCGACGTGAGCCTACTAAGTGGAAATGTTTTTTGTTTAATTGTGGATATCTAACTCTTATCTTAGAAGCATCTGGTCGGTGTGATGATATGGCAAAAAGATAAGAATAAAATAAAATATGTTAATAATTTAGCACCAATGCCACGTCCACACACTTTTATTTTTGCTTTTTTGACTTTAGCTGGAGTATATAAGCAAGCATGTATTCGCAGATTCTATTTTTGCTATGGGGATATAATAATAATCACTTTAATAGTAACCTTGATAAGGAACTGGTGTGTCATAAATATGTCAATTGTCAATGTACCCTTGTGGATGTATGTGTCTCGTTACATAGCTCCTGCACAGGAAACAATTTGCCGTTTAGCGGGCGTCGGTGGTTCTTCGTTGGCGTAGGAATGTCAACTACGATGTCATATAATACACAATTAAAAAAAAAACATTTTTGACAGACAGTTTAGAAAGGTTTTTAACTACAAAATCTATTTCAAATTGAGACTTGAACGCAAATAAAACATAGAGGTACATCAAGGAAATTTGGCACAATGTTTCAAACAAACTCACACATTGAAACACCATCACAGATTAGCTAACAGTTTATGATATTTTATTACGACTCGAGATACACAGTCAACTTCGCAGGCTCTACATCGTTTAAAAACTTCCACGCGCGCCACTTTGTAACCTCGCGCCCCTAGGCACGTGCCTAGTTTGCCGTAAAAAAGGTAGTCCTCATTTTGTTTGTGAGATTGTGAATATAACGTTTTTTTTTATTGTAAATGAGTGGAACTGTGGGATCGATGAGTACGTTGCGGGGTCTACGGAGACTAGGCTCAACGTTTGGAGTCACAACGTAGATATAGCGAGTTGGGGTGGGTTCTTCGGTTGGTGCTCGGACCAACTGTCAGTAGGCAGTGTGCAATGACTCGATTTCTTTTAGCAGTTCATCTCCTTTATGTTTTGAAATTCAACTATGCGAACTTTAATCTAATTTTGGAGAGAGAATAATGTAACTCTATTATCTACCGTGCGGTAGCGGTCATACGCTGACGAATATCTACCGGAAGCTTCGACTATTGATCCCTCGATACCGGAACCTTACGGCAGCATTCTTCGACCACCGAATTGAGGTGAGCCGAAAGGGTGATAATCGCTTAACTGGGTTCCTCCGGCGAGTCTATTTAGTTTGGTGTAGTATCTACATGCCTTTTTAATGACTTCGAGCTTACGCCAATCCCCAACGTTTTGATCTAAAGGACCTAACCTGCCGATTGTCTAAGTTACAGAAAGACCAGCCTGTGGTCCGAGTTGAGTTCTAAAATCGTCTCAATCGATGGTATTGTAAGTCGGACCTCTTTAAATATTACTATGTCAAGGCTGCGCGGACGGTGATGTGCATGCAGCGGATAATGTGTTGGATTATCAGATGCGATAATACCGAAGTTAAAATGAGAGGAGTTATAATCACTTTGAATATGTTTTACAAATTCAAATGTCAAGCCAACATGCGTAAATTAAGTTCCTAAAAAAAAATATAATAAACACTTCGTTTACGTACGGAGCATATTAGTGTCAGAAAATAAAACATAAAAAAATATAATAAACACTTCGTTTATGTACGGAGCAAATTAGTGTCAGAAAATAAAACATTTCTTGAATAAACCGGAATTCCGATAATATATTCAAAATAAAATGCCTATATAAAGATAGAGCTTGAGAGGCTACTTTAAAGCTTGATATTTTTAAAGCTATTTAAAGAATCTCACAAAAATCACGACAAACCTACCAAAATTGGAAAGCTGTTTCCAGTTCCTAAATATAGTAAAGGATACGAATAGGTTTTCTCGCCTTTATAGGTTGAACTTTAATAATAAATAGCTTTAATATATAAATATATATTATAAATGTTATATAAATAAATAAAATTCAAGTTTCTGTCTGTAATATCGAAATAATTGCCTTATATTGAGCTGGGTTATTTGCATGCCATTTAGACATTAATAACAATTTTTAAAAATGTTATCTGTCCAGTCATTGAAATAGCTCAACTGATTGCAATGAAACTTCAAGAATAAATAAAGAGCAATGTCAGGAGTGATCTAGGCAATATATAATAGCAGCTTAATGCTGTTGTGTTTTGTATGGTGTAGTACACGGGAGAACCTTTTTACTGGAAACGAGGCATTCCATCTTAGTCCTCAGGAGTGAAAACGCATCTGATTTTTATTCTTAATCGAGGATAGATGTATATGGGCCATAGCATCCACTTATCATCAGGTGGACTGTCAACATTTAAAAAAATAACGAACATTTGATAAAATGAATGCCATTCATTTTTTTGTACAAAAACATTCTGCAGTACAGGCCATTTCAAATCAAAATAATTTTTATGTGGCTATTCAAATTAATTTTAATTTAAAAACGTGGATTTTTTTTTCAAAATTAGTTATTTGTTTATTGATTAGCGTTATGTTTAATATTTTTAGTCATCATGGATACGTTAAAAAAACGAGTAATTATGTAATATGAGTACCGTTGTGGCAGCAACGCGGCACAAGCGGCACGAAATATCAACGACGTTTACGGAGCGAATACTACAAATGAACGCATCACCTGTTATTGGTTAGCCCGTTTCCGTTCTGGAAATTCCGACCTGAAAAATGAACTCCGTGGTCGTTCGAAAACTTTGGTCGACAATGACGAATTAAAAGCGATTGTGGAAGCTGATGATACTCAATCTACGGCTGTAAAAAAAGTTCAATACCCGAGAGGCAGTACAAAATGCCTTTGAAGAATTCGTTGCCTCCCGTCCAGCTGATTTCTTCAAAAAGGGCATCAATAAACTGCCACTACGTTGGCAAATAGGCATCAATTGCATGGGTGATGTGACATGAACTTTGATTAATAGAAATAAAAAATATAGAAAAAAAAACTATGTTAACTTAAAAAACGGCAATTTCATAAGTAAAGACCTAATATACGAGTGTAATAAAAAAAAACATCGTAGAATATGTTTGAAAAGATAAAAGTATATAAAACATTTCAGAGATTATACAATTTTTATTATCTTTGCAATCACTACCGAGCAAATATTTAATTCAGAGAATGTCCTGCCTTGATCACCTTGAAATATAGTTGCAGATCTAGATTAGAAAGTCGCGACAAGTTGATAATTCAGTTTATTAACCTTTGCTAATCATGGTTGCTTAGCGATGGGCATACCGTATTAAAACATTTTTTATAATTTCTTTTTATAGAATAACGGTGACAACGAGCACACAGTCCACAGATGGTAAGTGGTTGCTGTGGCCCATAGACATCTACATCTATCCTCGATTACGAATCAAAATGCAGATGCATTGTCACACGTAAGGACTAAGATGGAATGCCTCGTTTCCAGTAAAAAGTGTCTCCGGTACTCTACACTCACCATACGAAACACAGCAGCGTTAAGCTGCTATTTTACGGCATTCTATAAGAGCGTGGTCCTTCCCCGGTCGAGTCGACCCATTCGTGCTACAACTATACCAGTAATATGACTGCAGCATGGCGCTACCACGTATAAAAGTTTGATGTTTCATAAATACAAATTATAAGTGGTACATTCACGCTGCAGCGAATGGGTCAGCCTAGTCAAGAACCACGCCCGCACAGGATACCTAATTTTGTATAGTCAGTAAGGAGAACCTTAGACAACAAATTTTACTAGTATTTAAGGTATTCAATACTAAGTCTCAGGTGTGACAACGCATCTGGGTTTTTTGTCTAAAGGTTGCAGCATCTACTTGCCATCGAGTGGATTGTGTAATAGTTTTAAGTTTTACAGGATCATTTATATAAGAAATGTTATTAATGTTAGAACAACAAAAAGTAATATATATATATATATATATATATATATATATTATATATATATATATATATATATATATATATATATATATATATATTACTTTGTATATATATGAAATGTTTACACTAAACGGAAAAGTATTATATAAAATTTTAAAAAAATTGACAGACACACGTAATTTTGAAAATAATACTAGCAACACCATTATTATTACTGGGATTGCATAGACAACTCCTAATAAGCTAAAAGTGCGGTTTATGAGTAGTCAAATCGCGGTTTTAAACCCATGACTTTTTAATTTCGCAGTCAATACCCAACATTAGACTATTAGGCAACTGGTGCTTAAAACGTGACGTATTTATTTTAGTGTCGTTTTCTTGTATTAGAAGTCCTATTACATCTTAACTTGCATCTGGTCTATTTAATAAACAAACGTTGGCTTGTGTAACTCTACTTACCCGCTTCACCGCACTCAATATATTGCATCAAGCACAATAGCTCGAGTCGGAAAAAGTGTCCCATTTCCCATGGGAGACTTTCCGTCTCATTGTTTCGTATCGATGGCTTCTAGGACTTATAAACCGTAGGTGCTTTGCTGTCTCTATTATCTTTATATATTATGTAAGAGAGGAGAGGGAGCGTCTGTTAGTGATCGTGTAACTCCTGAACGACTATTGAGGTCATATTTACACAATACAGGGTTATTTTGCAATAACCGGCCTAATTAGCAGAGAAGGTTCAGAATAAGTAATATAGGCAAATGGTGAAGAAAAATTAATTTAAAAAATCTCAAAGATTCAAACATTCTGTCCTTTTTATCTTTTAAATTCAAAATGCGTGTTAATGCATTATTTTGACTCACACGCACACATTCCTAAGGGTCGATCGGTAAGCAAAAACTTTGTTAACCATAAATCACATTCAATTTGGGATAATTTCAAACAAAAGTAGAAGCCTTATTTACTCGTATTTTCAAAAACTGCAATAACGGTGTATCGTCATTTATATATTTGAACTTAACGGTATTTTTTTACGTGGTAGAGCCATGCTGCAGCTAAAATAATAGTATAGTTGTAGCACGAATGGGTCGGCTCGACCGGGGAAGGACCACGCTCTCACAGAATACCAGCGTAAAAAAGCAGCTTAATGCTGCTGTGTTTCGTATGGTGAGTGTAGAGAACCGGAGACCCTTTTTACTGGAAAAGAGGCATTCTATCTTAGTCCTCACGGCTGACAACGCATCTGCATTTAAATTCGCAAGCGAAGATAGATGTAGATGTTTATGGGCCACAGCAACCACTTACCATCAGGTGGACTGTGTGCTCGTTTGTCACCCTTATTCTATAAAAAAAATCATTATTTATATATTTGAACTTAAGTTTAAAATTTGGCTACTCTTTGAAAAATAACCCGTAAATTTATTTTGTCTGGACGATGGTTCATGGCCATGCACGGATGCGATAGGTGTTGTTGTAGCAAGATTAAAATATTCTATATTTATGGAGCAAAACGATTTAAGTACGAGGTTATAGTGCCAATAAAGAAAATCAAATATGGACGCGATATCTGTCGAATTATTAATTAATTTTGTATTTAGCAGCGTCGACAAGTTTGGGCTCCACGGACTTTCATGCAAGAAAAGTGCAGGTAGGTTTTCACGGCACGGTTCTTTGAACGATGTCATCCGAAGGGGTCTTGTGTTTATAAATGTTCCCACGGTTTTAGAGCCTTGTGGAATATGTAGAGACGATGGCAAGAGACCCGACGGTATGACATTGGTCTCTTGGGAGAGAGGTAAGCCCTGCTATACTCCTTGCGTAGACACTTTGGCGGCCTCTCATCTCAGGGGTACCTCGTTTAGAGCCGGGGCTGCATCAGAGGCAGCTGAACTGAGTAAGTGGCGCAAATATGAGTCTCTGAGAGATGACTACATATTTGTGCCATTTGCTGTAGAGACTATCGGTCCGTGGGGTCCACGTGCGGTGAAGTTCCTAAAGGAACTAGTTTTAGTTTTTTTTTAAATTATAGTTTTTAATATTGTATATAATAAAATATTTTGTATTTACACTGTAAAATGTCCGGAGTGAATTCTGAGTAAAACTGATCGCACCAATTATCGCAAAGGACGTAACAACGTCTGCTGGACCATTTAGTAATAAGTAAAATTGAGTTGTTTCTACATTCATTTTCCCATTCAATTCAACATTTTTTGAGATTGTCAGTTTGTATATTAGCATAAAAGTTAAATCTTAAAGGAGTACTGTTAACTGATTATAGAATTAAATATTTTAGTTTATTTTTAACAACAAATAGTAGTCATATTCTTTAATATGTATAAATTTATGTTTGTTTGTTCGTATTTTATGCGCTGCCATACCCTTCATCAGATTGCGGTAAAAACTTATGCTTGCACTAGCGCGAAGGTTATAGGCGTAGCACAATTAACTTACAGTAGGCAGCTATGGAGAGGGCTATGCTGGGCGTCTCTCTGCGTGATAGACTTAAAAACGAGGATATCCGCAGTAGAACCAGAGTGACCGACATAGCCCAAAGAATTACTATGCTGAAGTGGCAATGGGCCGGCCATATAGCTCGAAGAACTGACAACCGATGGGGAAGAAAGGTTCTCGAGTGGCAGCCTCGTACCGGCAAGCGAAGTGTAGGGCGTCCCCCCACTAGATGGAGTGACGACCTGGTAAGACATGCAGGAAGTCAATGGATGCAGGTGGCTCGGGACCGTGCTTTGTGGCATTCCTTGGGGGAGGCCTATGTTCAGCAGTGGATTTGTGAAGGGCTGTAATGATGATGATGATGATGAGGTGGCGCGCGTATCGTACCGACAAATTTATTTGAGAGTAATATATCACTCAATTTTATGAATATAGGATTATTCTCCTAATTAAACAATATAACTCTTCCAAATTTAAAACAAAATTTCCACAATTATTTCTTCTGCGGCAGTAACGTGCCGGGTACCAGCTAGTTAGAAATAAAATTAGAGATAAATATTTTCGAATGACTTTTTTTGGTGTTTTTTAAATTTTTCGTCTTCTGCATTTGCCCGTAAAATTTTACTGCTGGTCATGAACCGGGATTTTATAGAGAGGATTTGCCTTGTCACCCTTTCGCACCTTTGACTCTGTACCCGAGTGTTACGCCTCTAGGCGTACGCCATGGATAACGGTATAACGATCTCTTTATTCCAGTAAAGAGATGATATATCAATAAAAAATATTGTTCTCGATACAAAGCTTCATTTTGCAGTCGGAGCATCGACCGTGATGTAGATATGGAATGGAAGAGCAGTGTTTTTCACTGCAAAGTTAAGTTTGACTTACATTTTCGTTAAAGCAATGAGTACCAAAAAATGTAGTAGGCGATAACAATAGCGAATGCAAAATTACGTAAAAAAAGTTAAATTTAAATAATTCTCGAAAGTTCGGAATTCGCGGGAGCGATATCTTGCCAGCATTGCTATCAAAAACAGATAATAATCGTCTAACTCCCGATTTCCAGGATGAATGAACTATCGATATTCATAATAAAATTTTAGACTCAGAGCGTTAGTCCTTCTCCATTCGTCTGGTTTTCCGTTACATTGAATTGCATATACTGTTATGTTGTTTGATATTAACAATAATAGCTTCCTCTAAATTGTCCACATATGTTTCCCGGTGCGGAATTACGCTTGCCGATGTCTATTTTTATAAAATCTCGTGTATTGTTTCGCTCACCCATCATACTGAGAGTACATCCGACTAATGGAGGTTGTGATCAAGATATTTATCAGAAGAATGGGCGCTTCTTAACATTGTTTACCTGCCCTCCGCGTGTCTAAAGAGATCATCGCGTGTATGTGGCGTTTTTGATTGCCAGGTACTTTCTTTTATTTCGACGGTTAGTTTTTTTTTAAATTATATCTGCATTCTTTGACTATAATCATATGCGACTTTCATAACATCGGATAAAAAGGGCAATAACTTTTGGATGAGTGGAGAATTAAGCAAGTGACAATAAATACAATTTAAAGTGATCTCGAAATTGGGACTCATTACTACATAATATGCAGGCGGCTGGGTCGGAGGTGACGAAATTACGTTGCATTCAATGACGACGACAGTAATGTACGGGTGCATGGTCATGCAAGCGGATAATGATCTGTAGGTAACGGAACGATGCTCGTGCTTATATAATTAGGAATGGTGTTAGCCAATCTTTTCCTATTTGTGGTTGAATTGATGTGCATTACCTACCTAAGCTAAGTCTAACCGCGTCTCCACCAAAGAAAAGTTGCCAACTTTTGTGTTTTCAACACATGTTGGTGACAAAAGTTACTGTAATTACCTAGTGTTGGCAACAAAAATTGTAAACAATATCAGGAACCGTGTTTCCATTTTCGGCGGTAAAATGAAAGGAATACGCTTGTTGCAAACATTTATTCGCTCTGTGGAGACGCTTGTTAGAAACATTACTTGGCAACATGCCTGTCACGTGATACGAACGTTAATTAATTTATATCGTTCACAAAATGTATTATGGGATGTGTGTAATGAAAATTATAAAGATAAAAATAAAAAAAAGGAAGCATGGAAAAATATAAGTGACGCAATGGGGCTAAACGAACTAGAAATAAAAAAAAAAATTGACGGCACAGTTTTTCAGGGAGAATAAAAAATGAAAGATGAAAATAAATCTGGAGCTGCAGCTTCTTATACACCGAGGTGGTTTGCCTACCAACGGCTTCTTTTTTTAACCCAGGTTATGTGTGGAAAAGGGAATAAATGAAACACGTGTAAGTGACTATACAAAAATATTCATATTATTTATTTCTTAACCGACAATTGAAAAAAAGAGGTACTTATACCCAGTATATACATAGCATACTCATAGTATTTAATAGCTCAATCCCTCCATGTACTTTTCTTCCTTTGAGGCTTGGTCGTATCCAATATTTATGCCTCCATTTTTTTTTTGCTTATGATTATAAATACTGCGGCTGCCTGCATAATATCGTCGCTTGAAGACATTTTGCCAACAAAACTTTAGTGGAGACAGCTAGTTGTCAACTAAAATGTTTCCCAAATTGTTGGCGACTTCTTTCAATTCGGTGCGGAAACAACGGAAACAAAAGTTGGTGACTTTTGTTATGTTGCAAACAGTTGGAAACATAAAAGTTGCCAACAATTTCGGTGGATACACGCCTTAATTTAAAAGTATGTACTTAGATTTATTTTAATTTTAAATAGTTTATCTTAGCTATTAATAATATAATAATACTGACTTCTCCTTCTTCTATAACAGCCCCAATAGGTTTTCTTTTTTATTACCTAATTCCCTGCTACAACTGGACTTTAGTTGTAGTATAAATTTGGTAATAGAAATAAAAAACAGATTAAAGGATAAAACTTACGTAGTAACATTATTTAATCTGTGATAAAACAGTAAAACAAAATAGTACAATACAAAACAGATCGAGTCGACCTGATATTTAAAATTTAAAATATATTTTATTTCCAGCTGCAGCTGCAACAGTCAGTTTGCTGGTTGTAAATTGTACATAAGTATACGTTTTTATACAGCTATATTAGTAGTATAGTTGTAACACGAATGGGTCGGCTCGACCGGGTAAGGACCACGCTCTCACAGAATACCAGCGTAAAATAGTAGCTTAACACTGCTGTGTTTCGTATGGTGAGTGTAGAGAACCGGAGACCCTTTTTACTGGAAAAGAGGCATTCCATCTTAGTCCTCACGGGTGACAACGCATGAACGCATCTGTATTTTGATTCTTTATTGCGGATAGATGCAGATGTCTATGGGTCACAGCAACCACTTACCATCAGGTGGACTGTGTGGTCGTTTGTCACCCTATCCTATAAAAAAGTAATAATAATTGCTATAAAAAGTAATAAAAAATAAAATGCATATCTATACCAATAAAAATCTCTTAAGCCGTTTGAGTGCGACTGAATGACAAACATCTGAACAAACAAACATTCACATTTATAATATTATGGTAATCTATATTATATTATGTATATTAATAATAAGGATGTTAATAATGTTTGTATTTGTATAACATACCGAGTGGTGGTGGTGTAAGAAAATCTACTACCCCATATCATTCCGTGGATGTCGAGGCGACTGAGGGAAACAAATCAGGAGAGAGGCAGCAGCCTAACCTAATAATGACTAAAAATAAAAAATAAACTGCCATTACCAGCCCGCTTGTCAAGCGTAGCAACTATGGCAAATATCCCCCCTATAAAGTAGTCTATGTGTGAGGCCTATGTTCAGCAGTGGATTTTAATAGGCTGTAACGGTAACGTTTGTGTAACATAATCATATGATCTAAAATCATATTATGATGACACTTTAATCTGAGATACAAAAAGTACATAATCCTGCCTACTTTCTAACATTCTCAGGTTTATTTTATGCAAAGTCCACCAAACGTGAAAAATTCTGAAAATCGTTAGGAAATTTGCGTGTTGCTCATACATTATCCCTATCATGAGATCAATCCATGACTACGTTTATTGTATGTGTGGTTTAAGACATTTATTCCTCAAAAAGAATACAATTCACTTATCATGAGAAATAACAAGTTAATCTAAGATACTAAATACATGAACTTATGAAGAACGGCAGGTACTTGTAAATTATCTATTATTTACCTGGATATGCACAATCTTCTTGCAATGTTGAGGGTAACAAGAAAAGTAAGTGTACAATTACATATCGTTATTGAAAGCAAGTTTATAGCAATTACATATTTGCAAGCAATTTATAATTAAGTTTATATTTTATATTAAATGTTTACAAATGGTATAATATTTTAGTTGAATATATTATCCTTATTATTAATATACACCTATATATTTCTATTAATTAAAAGTTTAATGTGGTAAAATCAAATTAACTAAAGAAATTACATTCGCCTTTTAAATGAGTTAATATTGGTTTAAAATCGAGAAAAAAAAATTAAAAATTAAAAAAATTAAAAATTAATAACTAAAAAAGCTGAAGGTACTCCGGATTAACTCTGACATCGCGACGTCAATTACCTCAGTCCCCCGTGACCATGGGTGCTATAAAGCATCCGAAACGTCGGGAATTAATAAAAATAAAAATAAGTTAATTAAACGCGATATAATCCGTAAAAGTAGTTTTATTCAATGTGTAGTGTTCGCGTAAATATAAGAAATCATTATATCTCACTGATTTCGGCAGACAGCGAATTTACCTCGAAGCGCACTCATGATAGAATATAGCTTAGATCTTAATTTATCTAGGTACGGCTGCCACGTTAGATGTTTATCTAGGTGAAGTCTAAGATACTTTTCTGAACTAGCTTTGGCTAAGGGTTCGTTATTTATGCATAGAGTTGAATGATTTTCGGTTTTTTTATTCCTAGCACTGAAAATAATGTAATTAGTTTTAGATATATTATCAGTAAGCAAATTGTCTTGGACCCATCTAGTTGTATTGTATTTGTATGTGTTATACGAGTGCCGATACCGTTACAGCCAATTAAAGTCAACTGCTGAACATAGGCCTCCTCCATAGATTGCCTCATTTTTTTATAGGATAGGGTGACAAACGAGCACACAGTCCACCTGATGGTAAGTGGTTGCTGTAGCCCATAGAGATCTGCATCTATCCTCGTTTGCGAATCAAAATGCAGATGCGTTGTCACCCGTGAGGACTAAGATGGAATGCCTCTTTTCCAGTAAAAAGGGTCTCCGGTTCTCTACACTCACCATTCGAAACACAGCAGTGTTAAGCTGCTATTTTACGCTGGTATTCTGTGAGAGCGTGGTCCTTCTCCGGTCGAGCCGACGCATTCGTGCTACAACTATACTACCAATATGGCTGCAGCATGGCTCTACCACATATAGCCTCATATTTGCTATAGTTGCCACGCTTAACAGGCGGGTTGGCAATCGTAGTTTTTTATTTTTAGCCGTTATTAAGAAGACGCTGCTGCCCATCTCCTTCCTCCTTCCATCTTTTTTTAATTTTAAAATGTTACTTTGAAAAATAAGTAGGTACCGCTGGATTTCTTGCTGGTTCTTCTCATAATAGAGGTTGTCATCCGAACCAGTGGTAGAAGTTAGAAAGTGACTTTCGACATGTTATTTATGTTTAATTACTTACTAGTACTTTTACTACTACTAATTACTTACTATAACTAAATACACTATCGATAACGCTTATCGACAACAATAATGCGCATCACTATGCTCGCCCCTAAGGCCCGTGAGTGGGAGAGAGAGCGAAATACTCCGATGATTTATGACCCAAACTGCACGGACAAAATAATTCTTGTATAGTACTAGAACTTTTGTTATTTACATAATTATATTTAAAAAAAAACAGTTGCCGTGCGCTAATCTCTCAAAAAAACGAAAATGGCTCGAACGATTTTGATGAAATTTTTTGTGTGTATTTAAGTGTGTCCTTGGATAGTTTAAATTGCGTGCGAAGACGGGGCGGATCGCTAGTGTTAAATAAAAAACTATTTTATCAACAATTTGTGAAATTTGAGTTAAACTCTTATGATCCTGTATAAAAAGTTTTATTATTTTAAGCAATATTATATTAGTCGTTATCCTTATTGTCATCACGCTCTTGAGCCATTGATTAAACATCTGCATGTCCCTCTATACTAACATCTTATTTTTTTAGTTTTTTAAAAACTTAACCCCCACACTAGGATTTTCTCCTGTATCGTGGAGGCAGTTTACAAACATAAATTGCACAAGGACAAACATCCAGACCCGGAACAATTATTTTTAGGCCATAGAAATACTTGTTCCGTGCGGGATTCGAACCCGCGGCCCTCAGCGCTGCAACTCATTGCTAAGCCACTGCGCCACGGAGCCGTCAATATAAATCTGACGTATAAATATAAAATTAAGTAATGTAAAACATATATATTTTTGTGTGACAATGTTGTTTTTCTCAAGCAGACTTCTAGTGTCACGTTTGTACACCGCAGCAATTTTTGTTAGCAGCGCTTTTTACACGTGTTAAAACAAAACGTGAATCCCCTTTATATGCTCAAACTCAAAATTGTATTGTGGAAGAAAATGATTTGTTGACAAGCAAGCTGAAATACTTGTTTATTCATTTCATTTCACGTTCGTTTCATCTACCTTTAGTTTTGGTAACTAAAAAATATACTTCGTTTGATTATTTAGTGTGGTACGTAGTAGTAAAAAGTTAATTATTGTACATAGTAGAGCCACGCTGCAGCTATATTATGGTTTTAGCACGAATGGATCGGCTCAATCGGGATAGGACCACGCTCTCACAGAATGCAGTAAAATAGCAGCTAAATGATGCTGTGTCAAGAGACTTAAAAAAGTTATGTATTATACAATTTAACACCAGAATGTTAGATTGTATAGGTTATAAACTGAATTTCATTACTGTATTCTTTAATCTTTTGTTATAATGTTATTTTCAAACATAACTTATGCATGGTAGAGCCACGCTGCAGTCATATTTTGGTTGTAGCCTCAATGGGTCGGCCCGACCGGCGTAGGACCACGCTCGCACAGTATACCTGCGTAAAATAGCAGCTCAATGCTGCTGTGTTTCATATGGTGAGTGTATAGAACCGGATATCTTTTTTACTGGAAACGAGGCATTCGATCTTAGTTCTCAGGGGTGACAACGCAACTTCATTTTGATTCTTGATTGAGGATAAATGTAGATGTCTATGGGCCTCACTAGCCACTTAAAATCAGGTGGACTGTTTGCTCGTTTGTCACCCTTTTTGTTGTAAGTATTGATAGACCCGCTTACTTTTGTCAAGTTAAGTTGTTTTATCTTGTAATTCAAACACTAAAACTGCAGATGCGTTGAAGCCCCTGAAGACTACGATGCAATGCCTGGTTACCTCGTTAGGGCCCCAGATTTTAGTCGCTCGCCATATGAAACACAACACCATTATGCTACAATTTTCCACCGGTATTCTTGCGAGTGTAGACCTTCCCCGTATAAGCTAACTTATTTGTGTTACAACGGCATTTATAATATAGCTATTACATGTCTCTACAATGTCTTTACCATGTCTTCAAACTTATTTTTTAAATAAGTATTTTATAATTTTTATGATCTCTTGTGTGGTTGCCAGTATTCTTATAAGGCACATTGTTTTTTTTTTCGATTGTGGTATACCTTACTTATACCTATACTTATACCTTTTACCTTATTGCATATGCGTTACATCTGATAGAGGTAGATTCTGACGAACACAGCACCATTATGCTGCAATTTTATGCTGGTATTCTATATGCGAGTGTGCGTCTTCCCAGATTGGGTCAACCCATTCGTGCTGCAGCTGCACTGCAGTGGCTCTACTATGTACGAGTTATTTTTTATAGCATAAGGGTGACAAAAGAGTACAAAGTCCATCTGTTGGTAAGTGGATGCTAGGGCTCATAAACATCTACATTTATCCTCGATCAAGAATCAAAATGCAGTTGCGTTGTCACCCCTGAGAACTAAGATCGAATGCCTCGTTTCCAGTAAAAAAGATATCCGGTTCTATACACTCACCATATGAAACACAGCAGCATTGAGCTGCTATTTTATGCTGGTATTCTGTGCGAGCGTGGTCCTACGCCGGTCGGGCCGACCCATTCAGGCTACAACCAAAATATGACTGCAGCGTGGCTCTACCATGCATAAGTTATCTTTGAGTAGTAATGAGATTCAGTTTATAACCTATACAATTTAACATTCTGGTGTTAAATTGTATAATACATAACTTTTTAAGTCTCTTGATAATACTGCAGCATATAGACCTTTCCAGTTTTGCTCTGACCACCACGCTATGCAGGCGAGTTGATGAGAAATATCCTAGTTTTCATACATCATTTTTTATGTATGACGTTTAGACCAAATGTAAATATAGATAAACGACCATTAGAATATTTCTTCGAACGTAAAAGTTTCTTTTCACAAGATTTTTCTATAAAAACACTTTCAAGCCCAGTCGCCTAGGTCAAAATATTTTTCTCGAGGAAAATGACTCGGTAGAAAACAGCCGTTCATTCATTACTTAAGTACGCGCAACCGTATTTTGTTATCCACACAGATAAAAAAGCAGCTCTCTTTGTTTAAACTTTGGCGTTACTCTAAAAATAAAATAAAATATTTTATGTAGGTCTTGAATATTTTTACTAATATTTTTGATTGTACATCATAGTAGTGCATATAAATATAATCGTGTCCTGTTGTGAGTGTCCATGTGCCTTAACTGATGTTTTATTGTTTAATAAAATGCTAGTAATGCTATTAAACATTACTAATGTTCACTTTAACCACTTCTGGTAAGCTTAAAATGCTTGTGTTAGAAGTGGTTCACGACAGTAGCCGAATGGCGGATTCTACCCGACCTTTCGAGTTCGCGGTGCGCGCCCTGCCATTTGGCTACTGACGCTTCTGATGTTTGCATGAGGAAGCTGAAAGTCACGTGGCGGGAATGGTGGTGTTAGAATCCGTAACGGAGACACTGAGTCCGTTGTAGAATCAGTGTAACCGACATAGCCCAATGGATTAGTAAGCTGAAGATGACATGGCTGCCCGGGGTAGTGTATGTGGATTAAGATAGGCCACCTCTGCAAATAAGCCTTAAAACTTGTACTGATTATGGTTGAAAACTCCTGCCTTCTAATGGTTGAATAAATATCTCTTAATATTGAATAATATCACGACCCTGTACCTATTGATTCAAATTTTCAAATTAAATGCTTAACACTACTGTTAAGGATAAATGAAATCAAGTGACTGGAGAGTGTTTCACGTAGCTATTGAAATTGGACATAATAAAACGAACTTTGTTGCAAATAACTCGCAGCTGGCTCTAGAGCCAAAAATACTTTTATAATTATTTAAATAAAAAGTATTTGTACTTATGAATTTTTTTAAATATATTCTTATATCTAATAGTAAAAGTCTAAATTTGCTGGTATTATTTAAAAAACTAACTCCTTTCCTAAAATACACCATCTTTTTGGATTTTATCTCGTTTTTTTACTTATTTTTTATTTGCTTTTCAGCACCCATGGTCACAGGAGGGACTGACGATAAAATCCGTAACAATAAGTTTCATTCAATGTACCTAGACTTTATAATAAAGTAATAGATTTATCACGTTTGTAGATAAATATTTTGTAGTGCCTTTTACATTTCTCACATGTATTTGTCAATTTTGAATCCTGACTGTTATTTACATAATTATTATTTTAACTCCCACTCACAAATTTGATGATATCACCAGACTAGCATACTATGGACCTTTTACAATAATTGTAAACTGAAAATTGATTACTAATCTGTATAAGAAGAAAATTTTAAAAATTAAAAAAACATACCAAAAATATTTATTAATTTGTATTTTTAATTTTACCCGAAATATTCGGATTTTACGGTCTTGGATTACTTAAAGAAATAGTAACTGAACGCCACAAATACGATTCCTACATATAAGAAACATTCCTTTCTTCGTTACGACCCCTCTTGTAAAACTATCTTCTAAAAACTTGCGACAGCTTAAATTGGAACAAATTATAGCTGCCATAAGTCAATGAACCAATATTTTCTATTTTAGGATTTATTTTTTATTTTTTGTGGCCTGTAGAACAGGCCGTTAAGGAAAACGAAATTTGTTTTAAACATTAGCATAAAGATATGTATTTCTCTAACTCTCGTCATGCGATAGGTGGCGATATAACCACCTTATAATAATATACGAAATGGATAACTTAAATAAAAAAATTAAAACAAACACTCTCGATCAAGTCACCTTTCCAATAAAAAAAATCTAAATCAGTTCATCCGTTTGGGAGCTACGATGCCGCAGACAGACACACAGATACACAGACAGACACACAGTTAAACGTATAACACCAGTCTTTTTCGTCGGAAATACCCAGACTGGCCAAAAGGGACAAAATATCTGGTATCACGATCACTAATATACCTGTCTAGCATGGCGGTTAAGACAAAGATTCTCTAATAACGGTGAGGTGAGGTATATGAGCTGGTAAATAAAAAGTGTAAAGAAATAAACAAATATTTTATTATCTATTAGCTCAGTTAGGCTCAGTGTTAGAATTATTTTTATAAATCAATTCATACATTAATAACAGGTTATACCTGTAACTATGTCAAATTGACGTACAAAAGAAGCTTTTTAATATAATTTCAGTAAACGTTTTATCACTCAATTATGTTCTGTTACAGGAATATATTAAATTAACGTGGGTAAATAAATTTAATTAAAAGTGTTAAAGCAATAAAATTAAAATAATTACAAGATTTCTAACTGTTCACGACTTTATCGTTATTATTAATTTGCAACGTATGTAATCACTCTATTATTTATTAGAATAGATATTAAACATTGTAGGCAGAGATCAAGGCATTCACCTTACTGATGACCTAAAAGTTGCAGAACTATACGCACACGTGTAGAATATCTAATCAAAACATTGCTTTTATAAGTGTTTTGCTAATCATACCAACAGAATAATGAACACTACTTATAGTTGTTTTTTATATATTAGAGTGACAAACATCTAATATTTCAAACGCTCAATTTTAGCGGCTACAGGAGCTCATGGATACCAGCCGCCAAATTCAAAGAAATAAGCCGCATGCAAAAAGTTTGCCGATGCTCAACTCTGGCTTCTGCTGTTAATTCACGTGATCTGATTTTTACACGAGTTCCAAAAACGCGAAGTGTCTATATTCGACACGTTTGTATTTATATATAATATGTGTTCGCCGATTTCTCGCAAAGGGCTTGTGCTGTGTTAACACTAGGGTTGCCACCCGTACTATAATAATATATAGTGTCGTACTATATTTCAGTAAATTGTACTATATATTATAAAAAATAATATAATACGAAAAATACTATATTTTTTTCCACTAATTCAAATGTTGCGTTTTTTATAATAACTGTGACTGGAAGTCTGGAACAAATAAGTTTTACGGAAAGAATTTTTCCGTCATGAATGTTAAATGGAAAGAAGAAAGAAATAGATAATAAATTTAATTAAAAATGAATTGTTAATTTATTTTAATATGAATCTAAATTGCTCAGATTCCTATAATTATATATATAGTTGATGGCCAAAGCGAAGAGCAATAACACATTTATATGGAAAATGCATAAAGTTTAAAAATAAATGTGTACTTTTTTCCTGAATTTCTCAAAAGTACTATATTTTTGGCGTCTTTTTTGGCAAAAATACTATATTTATTCAAAAAAGGTGGCAACCCTAATTAACACCCAAAAACACAAAACAAGAAAAGCATGAAAGAAGAGGTCCATGTACAGTAGGGTTGCCAACCCCAAATTTAAAAAACTAGGATTTGAAGATGGAAAAACCAGGACAATTCAGTTTAAAAATAGGACGCAGTAAAGACCTTGTCAAACATAACTGCGAACCGAACCGAACCGAACCGAACCGAAAACGTAGCGAATGTATGTACTATGTATGCAAGTATCGGTTCGTTTTCGTTTTCGCTTCGGCACGCTATCGGTTCGCTGCCTATCTCGTATATATAAAAATATATGACCTTATCAGGGCACTTTAAAACCCAGGACGCATATTTTTAAGCAGTAAAAACTATCCAGGACATCCCAGGACACTACAAAAACTAGGACATGTCCTGGGAAAACAGGACGGTTGGCAACCCTAATGTACAGGAGTAGACTAAACATTAAACATTAATAATATATTCAACAATATATTATTATTATTATACAAGCATTTATATTATACTCTACTAGATATGTTACAATTACTAGTTATTGTAGAATGAACATTACGTTACCTGCCGCCATTGATTTAAAAAGTAAAGTACGTCTGCCTGATGCGTTTTCCGTATTAGAAAAACTAGCGCCATCTATTAGAATTAATTTTAACTAGCATGACTGTAATCTGGGTAATCGGCGTGGCCTGTCTGAAAGACGTATCCTTGTAAGAGCGTAAGCAAGGTTGCTAATAAAGAAAACGAAACTTTAATTTTTCAAAGTAACGTTTCTTGCAGTATGGTAGAAGTTAGATGTAACGAAGTAATCATAATCAATGCTTATCGAAATATTTTTGTGTGAATGAATACAATACTTATTGTATTTCTTTGAAAAAATCGCTGATGGTGTGGCCGCAGGAGAAAGGAGTTTCGGCATAGTGAGCTAAATAAAAATGTATCGCTACGCGTGAGTGTCCGTATTTTTTTTTTGCATCTTTTCTCCTTAGCTTCCTACGTCACAACGGACATTCCGTGGTTACTAAGGGCTGTTAATAAAGAGTAAAAAAATACATTGCGAAATGGCAAATTACTTAGGTAAAGTACCTATATTGACTATAATCGACCATATTATCTACTATGTGAGTTCTGTGATGCCCAACGCATGCAACTTGCAAGGCCGTTCGTCGGGAATCGCGATGCTTGGCTCGTAATAAATAGGTAGATAGAGTAAACAACAAATAAACGCGAAATACTATTCCTAACAGAAATGCGATCGTATTCTACTTAGTTGAAAATCTTCTAAATAAATTTTTAATTTCAGTATTTTGTGTTATTATAATTTAAAATATTTTAATTACAAAAGACAAGTATAGGTATGTAAGTAGGTACTTGGGTAGTGAAGTAAATTTCAACTAAGTTTTGTAATAAAGTAATTAGGTATTACTTCTGTAGTTAAATTATTACTTAATTATTTTTTCCTTATAAGTACCTATCTAACAAAAAATGAAATAAATTCACCTCCTATTATCCTTCGGTAACTTAAAAAATGATATATCTGAATCCTTTTATTTGCTCATTAAGCATCATCCCCGCAACAATTATAGTAGGAACGACGTTTTGTCAATATAATTTATGAAATAGATAGGTAATTTAATAATAATATAAATGTACATATATACTATTATTAAATTACATTAAAACTTTTTCAACTATTTTATCCTACAATTAAATATACATACTAAACACCAAACAAAAACTATTTCGACAAGTATTTCAACAAGTATTTACAAAAAACTATTTACGTAAACAGCGTTAAAAAACTTTAACATTCAATCTCCTAGAACGCGCTAGCCCTGACTGCGTTCTATCCCGGGGGCGCCTCGCGATTGTAGATAATTAATTCACGCAGGTAGCAAGAGTGACAGAGGCCTGGTTTCGGTAATGCGAGGCGCCGCATTCCTTACAATTCGCGGCTGAAAGTTGTTTGGCGGCAGAGCCATCGACTAAATCCACCGCTAGGGTCAAGTGGCTGGTGCTTCCGAGCGCTCGTTTTTCTTGTCCCCATGGCCTTGAAATTAGTCCTCCCCCAAAGAATACCACAAAGCAAGGGCCTAAGCCACCTGCATCCATCCATTTGCAGATATGCATGCTTCATTGTAATTAAAATTTCGCCTGTTTGTACTAGAGCCTAGTTGTTCCCCGCGACTTCGTCCGCGTGGAGTTTCTTACGATTGAATTTCAAGGATTTTAGTTTTTGCGCGGGATCTTAATTATTTTTCTAAAACAAAAGTAGCCTAAGTTAATCCCTATAACATCAGCTATATAGATGTGAGAGATCTGATGAATGAAGACCTATCAGAATCGGTCCAGCCATTTTGGAGATTAGCCGGAACAAACAGACAGACAGACAAAAATTTAAAAAATTGTTATATTGTTATAAGTACCGTATATACTTTCTGCATTTAGTAAATATCTGTTATTTTGGCATTACAAACAGACACTTCAATTTTATTTATTTGTATAGATTATTTTTCATTTTTACTCTCAGCCGGTTAAAAACCACTACTAAACCTGGACGTATCTTGTTGAATGAAGGATTTGCCTCAATCGTCACGCATATCATTGATATCTATATACATATATTACTAATTAGCTGTTCCCCGCGACTTCGTCCGCGTGGAATTTAATGCGATTGGATTTCATGGGTTTTAACTTTTTTGCGCGGAACCCTAATTATTTTTCTAAAATAAAAGTAGCCTATGTTACTCCTTATAACATCAGCTATCAGCCAGTGAAAGTCCTATCCAAATCAGTTCACATGTTTTTGCGTGATGCGTGTTCAGACAGTCGTGTTAGAGTTTTATTATTGTATAGTTAGATTGAAGAACTAAAAATATAAGATATAAATTCGTTTATATAAGTAGTGGGTAAATAACTGATACAGTGGACGGGATGTAAGTGATCAACACAATAACTTTTGACGCTGCAATAAGCATCATATTTGCGCGTGACAAATTTATCATAACATGAATGACACGCTTAAGGCCCTGTGCACACAGGTAATGGACGGATAGAAAATCAATAGAAACGTGTTACAAAAACGTATTTTTTTTAATAAATGAAAAAGCTGTGTCACGGTAAGAACATGATTGTATTTTCTATATACGTAATACATATAAATAAAATTGAAGTGTCTGTCTGTAATATCGAAATAACTGCCTTTTATTGAGTTGAGGGGGTTATTCGCATGCCATCAAGACATTGCAATTGACGTGGTAGAGCCATGCTGCAGCTATATTGTGGTTGCAGCACGAATGGGTCGGCTCGGCCGGGGTAGGAACACGCTCTCACAGAATACCAGCGTAAAATAGCAGCTTAATGCTGCTGTTTTTCGTATGGTGAGTGTACAGAACCGCAGACCCTTTTTACTGGAAATGAGGCATTCCATCTCAGTCCTCAGGGGTGACAACGATCAATCAAGAATCAAAATGCAGATGCATTTTGATTCTTGATTGAGGATTAATGTAGATGGCTTTGGGCCACAGCATCCACTTACCATCAGGTGGACTGTGTGCTCGTTTGACACCCTTATACTATAAAAAAAAATAAGTTACATTTAAAAAAAAAAATTTGTCTATTCGAATGATACATTTATAATATAAACGCTTTTACACACGAGTGTAAGATTATTTATATTATGTTTGATTAACTTAAATCTGAATAACGCCACATTAATAGATCCTAACCATGCGAAGCCAGGGCAGGTTGCCAGTCTTTCATAATTTTTGCGAGTAACGAATTGAGCGATATAAACTTACATGTGAAAAAAAAATTTTAAGTGAAAATACCCATGTGTAAATAGCCTTAAGAGTTTAAATTCTAGAATAAGAATGCAGACGTTAGTCCGATGCCAATCGGCTTTATTTTCAATGTTAGTTAATAATGCAAAAATAGTGAAACGTGATGCTTGCTCGTAGGTCTTCTGAGAAAGGTGTGTTCACCTATTTAGCTGACTTAGAATTTATTCCGCTACGGTCTAGATTGATAACAGTATGTATACATTAATTTATGATGATGGATTGTTCATGGTAAATTAAATTTTTATTATTAATAACTTTGCTTTGCTTATGATATGGTGATAGGACTATCATTTTTGAAGGGAAAGTTTCTTAAGCCGCGTTCAGCGATTTTTGGTAAGGGAAACAAGTGCAATACGTCACGAGCATGTCTACAACGCGTCTTGTGTACTTGTCAACGATCACTAATAAAAAACTAGATACACGATCAGTGACAAAAAATGTCCTTACCGAATGAGCGCCCACTCGAACATTTGGGTGCGCATTTAATTTGTACGTAGCTTTGTGAATACAACTTTAGGCAATGCATTTAAGATTGAGTTTACATTAATGTATTTTTATTTCAACTAGAATTACGTCAAAACAATTGGAGACAGTGTTTAGAGAACTTTCGCATGGGATTGTGTATCTAGTTTTTTTTAATAGTGATCGATGGTACTTGTATACGCATATATCATTGAGTGTTCACTTCTGTCGGCAGTCCTTATGACTGCCTCTGTTTTTTTTTTTTAATAAATACAAATTAAATCTTTCAAATTAAAGTAGATACGTCTTAAATCCATATATCTAAACATATTTATGTTACAGCCTTTATATCACAATGCTGGCTCCTTCTATTTCAAATAGAGATTAGGAATATTAATACAAACTATTTCAAAGGAGTATGTAAGATTACGCCGCGATACCACAATGTGTGTTCACGGATTTAACTTGTCCCTGAAATACTTAAAAAGTTTTGTAACCCATCTTTTCCTTCGCAGCCGAGCACGTGGTAAATGAGCAAGAAATTGAAATTAACAATTTCATTAGTGTTATTTTCATTGGCTTAAGGCAAGCGCTTATCACTTGAGCTAACACGGTTTATCTTTTTAAAAATATACTAGTACGCTACCTCCGAAGTATGGCGATTATGGGAAATTCTCGCATCCAAGAGAAAGACGTCCAGTAGAAAATTCTTAATGAAACAATACGGATTTATACGTGGTAGAGCCACGCTGCAGCTACATTATGGTTGCAGCAGGAATGGGTCGGTTCGGTCGTGGTAGGACCACGCTGTCACAGAATACCAGCGCAAAATAGCAGCTTATTGCTGCTGTGTTTCGTATGGTGAGTGTAGAGAATCGAAGACCCTTTTTACTGGAAACGAGGCATTCCATCTTAGTCCTCAGGAATATCAACGCGTCCGCAATGTAGATATCTATGGGCGAAGGCATCCATTTACCATCAGGTGGACTAAAAACATTTTTGAAGACATGTAAAGTGTGTTCGTTTGTCACCATATTCTTTAAAAAAATACGGAGGTTTAGAAATTTAAAGTCGTACGTTACTTAAGGGAGTAACACCCAACTTTTGCTGAGCTGCAGCATATCTACCATTCCAAAGTTAAATATTCAGACCACTTAAGGTTACAGCCTATATACGTCCCACTGCTGGGCACAGGCCTCCCCTCATTTCTGAGAGGGTTTTAGAGCAAGGAAATGTCCGCCGCGCTGCCCCTATGCGTGTTGGCGAACTTTACATGTCTTCGAAAATTTTTTTCTTATTTCTCAGACATACAGGCTTCCTCACGATGTTTTCCTTCACCGCCGGTGGCAAATCAGCACTTAAAATTGCAATTAACAATTTCATTGGTGCCGGCGGGGATCGAACCCGGGTCGTCGCTTCAGATCACTTACGGAAAGCAAACTAAAGTTTGAGACATTTGACGCTACGTCATACGTGATAATAACGTTTATACGGTGGAACGAATTAAATAGGTGTAAGAGGAGTATTTGTAATTATTCCGAAATAGAATGTGACACGCTGCTAGACTTGCAGTTTTGTAGCGTAGCATATCCGGTGACGTTCATAAACTTGTATTGTCAACATTACCTTGTCGCCTCACTGGGAATCATGTGAAGATGTAATTTGAATAATAAAACGACAATTTACTTGCAATACATTTTTTACCTATTAAATTCTAGTGCTTGACTACTATTCCACCTGACAGTAATTTATAATATAACCGAAGAGGGTAAAACGCACTCACTTAGCTTAACAAAACACTCTTGCCTTAAAAACCATATTGTATTGAAATGGAAAGCTGGCAAATTATTCCATATAATGTTCATATATTGTTTTTTAAATAATGTTGCTTAGGCATGTCATTCAAGTCTAGTTTAAACAAATATTTCGTTTTTATTAGGTCACTATTTAAGGGCGCTACTGAAAACGATTGGACACATGAGGGTCATGCTACGTAGAGCTGGTTATGAAATAAGCTAGGTTTGCTTAGGAGTGCAATGTTTTCTGTTGAGCTTTGTTCAAAGTAAGGCAAGAGTAAATAGTACACTTTACCATCATTACTTACCATCTGGTGCGACAGTAAACGAGCAATAGCTTGTAATAGCTAAAAAAATTGTAATTGTAAAGTTGATAGTCAGTCCGTGTGTCGGTAAGATGTGGCAATTTCCTGTTCTTGTCGGAATAAGTAGCGCCAGTTACAAGCCGTTTAAGAAGTGCGACGCGAAGCCTGGAACCATACCATACGTAACACCCTAACAACAACACAGTATATAAATTTTCTACAAGCATTATAAGAATAATTTTAATAAAGCTTATGGGCATATCTGCCAACTCCAGAGAGGTCATAAACTTTACAATATAATGAAGTACTCTATTCTTTGTATATGACTTTGGTAGGTAAAACAACAATGTATAATATGTATTATTTTATATAAGTATATGTATATATGTATTTCTGTGTATATGTATATATAATATTATGTATTATCTCATATAATATATAGCTAATACTATTAATATAAGTAGATCAGTAGGTACTAATGCCTACCCAGTCAACACACCTACTAAGGTATTGTTATTAGATAAAAGATATCTAAGTAAGTACTAATAGTAAGTAGGTATTAGCACTAAGCAGATCAGTAGGTACTATTGCCTACCCAGTATAATCTAATCACAATACCTTGGTATTGTAATTAGGTATAAATAAGTACTAAGTAGGTAGGTATAAATAACTTTTTATCTACATATATTTTTAGGAGTACATACATAGTACAAAAACAAGTATATTATACTTGTTTTTGTACTATGTATGCACACTTCTATATATTTAAATGAAAATTATCTCCTTCACCAAGGTTTGACTGGAAGAGATCACTGTTTAGCGATAAGGCCATCTATTTATACATAAATTTATAAATTTAAGTTTGTTGTGTTGTGTAATATTTTGTGTGCAATAAAGAGTATAAATAAATAAAAAAAAACTTTAAAATTGTTAGTGCTAATTTTTAATGACTTCAGGTGCAATTTTAACATGAAATGCGCGGTACAACGCTCGGTAGATTGAAAATTATGGCGTATGAGGCCACGGCGACAGAAATTCCTTTATCTTTTCTTATATGCCCCAGTATTTAAAAAAAATTAAATAAAAATGATTTTTCTGTTCTTTTAGAACATCATAGTTTAATTCCTGAACCAAATCGTCGCTTGAATCACATGTGATCGTGGCTAACTATTTTAATGTAGAGACTCTAATTATTGCTCCACCTTCCAGCTAAGGTACTGCGTTTTGAGATATTATCATGATTGGAAATGGGACACTGAATATGGGTTACATTATTAAGACACTATTTTATCAATTAGTCGATATTCACTATACGTATTTAAAAATAATGTGATAGGGTCGTTTATTTATCGGATTAGTTTGTCTTAAACTTTGAACCTTACTTATACTAAAGTATCTGAACCAGTGAACTGAACAGTAAGTAGGGTTTTCATTCGAAAAAACCAAATTCTTTTTCTTCGACTATGTATTTTCGATGTATTATGAAATAATAGAATCAGAACACTCATAGCATATGTTGCTACAGTATTAAGATATGGTTTCTTATTATGGAAAAATTCGGTAGATTTATACCGTGCTTTTATAGTGCAAAAACGCTGTATATGAGCAATTTGTGGTGTCTGACCACTCGTTTCATGCAAACCACTTTTTAAAGTATTAAGTGTTCTTACTCTACCTTCCATGTACATTTATGATCTTTTAATTAAAAAAAAATACAGTAAATTGAAGTATTAGAAAAAAAATACAGTAAATTGAAGTATTAGATCCCAGAAAAAAATATTTTGCCGTCAATTAAAAATAGCCTATACTCAGAAGTTGTGCTCAAAAGTGCCATTCAACTGCGTATTTAAATTCCAAATGAATGAAATGAATGTCTTCTAAATCGGTTAGATCTAATTGCCTTATCAATCAAATTATAATCGATTTAGACCTGATTTATTAATGTGGCTTAAGGAAAAACAACTTTATTCGTTAAATGAACTCCTAAAAATTAAAGAACGCTCTTTCTTCTTTGAATTTAATGTTTTAAAGGATTAATATTAAAATTGTAAATTGATGCATATACTTTATTATTGTATTTACTAAACAAAATTTTTCATATACCTACTAAAATTGATGAAATATGTGACACTTTATTATTTCATACGAACATCTTCGTACCATATTTGTTGTGAATAAATTTTTAAGCGGTACTATTGCGCGGCTCATAACGCGAAGTAGGTATTAGGTAGTGTATTCTCTCTTATATCTGTGGTCAAGCAATTTTGTGTTCCAAAAATGCTTCTATCATAACCATATTTTACTTATACAATAATATGAGTAGCCGTATATCAAGAAAACACTCGAATTAAACCATTTTATATTTTCTAAAAAATCATTTAATATTGCTACTTTGAAAAAAAATTGGTTTGAAAAAAATTTACGTGGACGTCCGGATGTTGATTTTTATATGTGGTCACGACAACTCCTGAAAAAATTGACGTATCGAAACCGGGTTTTTTTTATTAGCTTCAGAATTACATCAACTGGTTCCCTATTTCATATCAATAGCCTAGTACGCGTAGTTTGTTAATAAAAGGATTTTCAAGTTTTATTGCTATTAAAAATTTAAAGGCGCTTTTATATTTTTTTAGCCCTTGAAAGACAAAGGTCAAATGATGGTACATTTGACCTTTGTCTTTATCGATGCCTGATATCCTATATCGATTGCCTATATCGATGTTATACTTTGTGTAATCGATTTATTTTGGTGAACATTATTTTTTTCCCTGTAGGTGACACTACCTGTTAAAATAATTGAACGCTAAATTTAAAACACGTAAATAATATATTTTAAAAGTCAGGAATACAATTTTTTTTTCATCAAAAATTAAATGAAACGCTCATGAGGAGTGCACTTTTGGATTTTCCAAACTATTTATAGTTTTCTCATCTGGTTGGGCTGTATAAATATATAAATGAAAAATGATAAATATATATAAATCTATATCAATAAAGTAAAATAAAAAATACATAAATAATATGAATAAATTTATTATTATTAATAATAAGATTTAGGAAATAATAGGTAAAGAGCAATTTACGCATATGTAGACGGATTAGTAAGCAATATGTAGCTCGAAAAATCGAGCTATGGGGAAGGAAGATCCTCCAATGGCAGTTGGGTACCAGTAAGCGAAGAGTAGGGCCTGGTAAAAGATGCAGGAATTTAACCCTTTCACTGTTCCCGTGCGCTACATATAAGTCATTGCTATTGTCTTACTATTGTGTCTGAAAACCGGACAGTGAAAGTGTCAATGGATGCAGGTGGCTCAGGACCGTGTTTTGTAGTATTCCTTGTGGGAGGCCTACATACTGCAGCGGACTTGTGATGGGCTGTAATGATAATGATGATTATGATGAGCTTTGAATTTAGTGTGCAATAGTATAACACGGTGGTGCAGTGGCTAAGCATTTGGCTGTAGAGCCGCGAGCTGCGGTTTCGAATCCCGCACATAACAAGTGTTTGTATGATCTAGAAATTATTGTTTCGGTCTCTAGATGTTTGTTCACGTGTAATTTATGTACGAGTATATAAAAAAAATCCACGACACAGGAGTAAATATATACCTCACGCTTACAAATCATAAACATAAAAATTTAAAATATTCTTTATATATCTTTACATATGCTATATACGTCACTCTTATATTACCTACACAACTATACATACATATATGTACTATTTTTAAAGGATAAGCTACAGCTGTATTGTGGTTGTAGCACGAATGGATCGGCTCGACCGGGGAAGGACCACGCTCTCACAGAATACCAGCGTTAAATAGCAACTTAATAATGTTGTGTACTTTTACTGGAAATGAAGCATTACATCTTAGTCCGTAGGGGTGACAACGCATCTGCATTTGGTTTCTTAATCAAGGATAAATGTAGATGTCTATGGGCCACAGTATCCAATTACCATCAGGTGGATTGTGTGTTCGTTTCTCACCTTTATTATATAAAAAAAAATTACGCATAAATGTTTTAACAAGTAATGTGCTCATATATTTTTCAATTGTATTTTCTTCATTACTCATATGGTAAAAAGAATTAACGACTCCTGATAAAGTGACTGCTGAATAGTTTCGTTTCTATTTACTTTCGGGTCAAATCTTACGTGAATATCTCCATCTATTTCGATTTATACGAGCGAAAATATTAGCTTTTAATAAAAAGCCGACTTCAAAGAAGTTCTTTTACGTCTGCTTTTATTTTTGATTAAAATCTATTTTTTTACCCTTTTTACTGGACTAAGGAATATCTTATATTATATCTTATTTTCCACGTGGTAGAGCCATGCTGCAGCTATATTGGTAGTATAGTTGTAGCACGAATGGGTCGGCTCGACCGGGGAAGGACCACGCTCTCACAGAATACCAGCGAAAAATAGCAGCTTAACACTGCTGTGATTCGTATGGTGAGTGTAGAGAACCGGAGACCCTTTTTACTGGAAAAGAGGCATTCCATCTTAGTCCTCATTGATGACAATCCATCTGCATTTTGATCTGTAATCGATAATAAATGTAGATGTCTATGGGTCACGGCAACCACTTGCCATCAGGTGCACTGTGTGCTCTTTGTCTTTTTCAAAAAAATCACAATCTCGTATCTAAATTATTACATTAAAAACATCATTCCCTGTTTTGCCACCCTTAGGAGTTGATTTTTTCTATAAATATGAAATACAGATTTGGAACTTCCCTGAAGAATAACTTACGTATTATTAACTAGTTGAGCCCGAGACTTCGTTCGCATAGAATAATTTTTAGTAATTTATTATTATACGTCCCTATTTTTGCGCAGAAACTTAATTATTTTTCTAGAATAAAAGTTACTCTTTGTAATATCAGCTATCTGCCAGTGAAAATCAAGTCAAAATCGGTCCAGCCGTTTCGGAGATTAGCCGAAAAATTCATCATCATCATCATCATTACAGCCCTTCACAAGTCCACTGCTGAACATAGGCCTCCCCCAAGGAATACCACAAAGCACGGTCCTGAGCCACCTGCATCCATCGACTTCTTGGATGTCTTACTCCAGGTCGTCACTTCATCTAGTGGGGAGTCGCCCTACACTTCGCATTCCGGTACGAGGCTGCCACTCGAGAACCATTTTTCCCCATCGGTTGTCGGTTCTTCGAGCTATATGGCCGAGCCATTGCCACTTCATCTTACTAATCCGTTGGGCTACTCTGGTTCTACTGCAGATATCCTCATTTCAAAATTTATTACACATAGCCCTCTCCATAGCTCGCTAAGCGACCTTGAGCGTTCTCTTACGGCCAGCAGTGAAGGACCACTTCTCAGATCCATAAGTCATCACTGGCAACACGCACTGGTTGTACAATCTCGTTTTCAGGTTTTGAGGTATACCTGACGAGAATTTTCGAAATTTCCCGAACGCTGCCCAGCCGAGTTGAATCCGTCTCGCACGCAGACTCGACGACTTCCAGCCTCCCGAACAAGCCGGTTTCCGAAGAGGCTTTAGTACCATAGACCACATGCACGCCCTTCGGCAAATTGTACAGAAAACAGAAGAGTACAATCTGTCACTTTGCCTTGCGTATGTGGACTATGAGAAAGCCTTTGATTCCGTCGAAATTTGGGCGGTGCTGCAGTCTCTTCAGCGGTGCCAAGTTGACTGTCGGTATATAGAAGTGCTGAAGTGTGTATACAGTAGGGCTACGATGGCTATCCGAGTACAGAATCAAAGTACGAAAACTATCCAACTGCAGAGAGGTGTAAGACAGGGTGACGTTATATCCCCGAAACTCTTCACTGCTGCATTGGAAGACGTTTTCAAAAAATTTATATCCAAACAAAAATTTAAAAAATTGTATTTTGTTATAAATACCGTATATATACTTTCATATGCAATATTAGTTAAAAGCTGACATTGACATTATAAACAGACACTATTTATTTGTACATATTAAAAAGGAATTTACATATGACGAAGATATCGCGTAACACAGAAACGAATTGTAAGTCACCTCATCCTTTTTAAGTCGGCTAGTAAAGTATAAAATCCATTTGTTACGCATTTGATTAGGAACATGAAGGCCTCCGTGTAAAGATATTTAAGAGGCGATAAGTGATATCAGCCGAACCGAATGCGTTCGCTACTGGCGAGTTAAAATTGATAACAAAAATGTAGTTCTTGTAATTATTCTTACAATTATTTTATTGACTTTCGTATTCAATCAATTTTATCTATGATGTGAATATAATATTACCATATTTTTGTACAAACTCTAGAATTATAGAGTGAAATTCTGTAAGAACCCAAAAACTATGTATACAAAGAAATTATACAAAGTCTTAGGTAAGTTGTTATATATTAAAAAGCCAATTGGTAGCTCATTAACTTGTATCATAGTACGCGAGCAACCCTGGTTTGATCCAGACTGCACCAATGAAAATTTTAATTGCAAATTTAAGAGCTTATTTACCACGTGCTCGGCGGTGAAGGAAAATATCGAACATAATAATATCGAAAATAAGGAACCTGCATGTCTGAGAAATTAAAAAAATAATTCGAATGTAAAATCACGTAAAGTTCGAAGTTAATAGGGCAGCGCGGCAGACATTTTCTTATTCTAAATTTAAACCCCTCTTAAAATGGAGGAAGACCTGCATTCAGGATTGGGACGTATAATACAGGCTGTACTTATTATAATACTCTTTTACTTAATAATACTATCAAAATATTTTCATAGAAAACGAAGAATTTTTCTTTTTGTGCAAGAGTTGAATTGGTTCGATTCATTTGGCTCCACGGTATAGGTAATGGTTCTATGGTATATTTTTCGTTATTTGCCTCTAAAAGCCTACAGTATTTGCCTTTCTACCGCTATTAAATAGAAAAGCCCGTCCTAATAGAAAGCTTTGTCCGTTCCTATAATTGAAATATATAAGGGAAGATGTAATAAATTACTAGCCTGAATGTTGTCTCATATATAGGGTAAAGGTGCTTCATATGAGATAGGTTCCTAAAATAAGATAGTTCAGTATTTGAAAGTTCATTTATTAGTCACCGGCAAACAGGCGAGAAAATACACTACCATTTCGACTTTTGTAGGGAAGAGATATGAATTTTTTTCGTTCTCAGTTGCAAGGTATGTTAAAACATTCAAAATAAGTACATTTAGATTAAATATAGATTTGTGATATCTGTTAAAGAGTGAATTTTAATACACCAATTAATTTTATTGTGTTTATTACATATAACGAACATGACATTTGATTAAGTTGGGTTTATAGTGAGTTCCTTATATAAGATACCAGTGGGCTCCCTACATTTACCTACCTGGTTACATGAAAATCCCGGACATGTTTTGATCAACCGAACATAAGATTTTCCAAACAGTATGCATCTGTGTGCAAGCAAAAGCAAATACAAATGTATGATGTTCGGAAAAGCTTACGAAAAATCAGCAACTAATGCAAACTCTGTTAATGGTTTCAGAAAAACGGCTGAGTTATTATTCTTAATATAAATAAACGCTGATTGTTACTCTAACATAATTATAATTAAAGTCAATAAATGTATATTGATTAATTGTATTTTACATTTAAATGAGCTTTGTTATATCACTTATATTACAGAATCGGTTAGCACTATTGCTAAAATATTTATAGTTTTGAAATATACATTAAATCTAATTTATTATCACGTAAAATTACCTTCTCACCTGTGATATTTTACGAGAAATACGCAAAATTAAAATGGTATCACATATTCGGCACCTTTACCCTACTAAACATTCTAAAACGATTTATGCAAAATGATTTATAATATTAACAAGAATACCTACTACTCAATAAATGAAACTGATTTCAGTCTTCCCCTCCCCCCCCCCTCCCGTGGCCAATGGTGCTGTTAATCGGAAATTAAACAATTAAAACTAAACGCGATATAATCCGTAAAATTAGTTTCATTTATTTATTTAAGCATTGTATTGTCGATATTTGTAGAAAAGTAAAACAAATTGTCGATTTCAATAACGATATGCTTGTAGCAAAGTTGAATAAATTGTCGATATTGATAATGATATGTTTGAAACAAAGTTAAAGTAATCATTATCGATATCGATAACGATATGCTTGTAGCAAAGTTAAAGAAATCATTATCGATATCGATAACATTGTTTTTGGTTGTAATGAGCGCATGAGTAAAGATCCAAATTACTCTGTGGTAATGAGTGCGGTGTGTTTGCAGCGTAAGCGGGTGGGCGCGCGCACGCTGGCGGCGGAGGCGGCGCGGCGCGCGCGACAGCAAGCGATCGCCGACGCCGACTCCGACGACTCCGACGCCGGCCGACGGACGCAGTCCCACCGCGCCGCGCCAACAAACCGCGCGCATCATGCTGAACATGAAGCTCAAGGAGCGCTTGGCGCTCGCACTAAGCGCCTTCCTCGTCCTCTTCACGCTAATGCTCGTCGTCGACATACAAATGGACTATGGCATCTCCGGACATAGAGTCCCGCTGCATGGGCGCGTGAAAATCGGTGACGATATCGATAAGGGCAGGTCCGCGTACATCGAATTTAGGAAACGATTCCTGCAAAAAAGGTGAGCAGGGGTGTTTTGATGGTTTATTAATTTTCTAAGTGAGCTTTGTGGTCGTTTTGTGAATTTGCCTACGGATTTTAGAGACATTTCAGAGGTATGTATAAAATTAATGATATATACTATGTAGCATTGTTGTTGATATACGTTTAAAGTTTAATGATCCAAATTCTTGAAAATAAAATAAAAAATAATAGAGAAAACAGTAAATTCATAGTAATTAGAAAGTATGATTTGTTTGATTCGGTTACAAAAACTATTAAATAATACTTGTTTGAGAATATATAAAAATGTCATTTGTAAACAGTCGCTTTATACCTACGACTAAACAGAGCAAACACGTTGTAATAAAATTTAAAGCTAATCATCCACAAATTGACCAACTAATGACCTAATTTTAATTAATGAGTACACATTAATTCCAAAATAAACTAACAAATACATCGTAAACATGTTACTAGATCTCAATAACTAAAAACAATTGTTTGTATTTAAATGTACTTTGAATATTATATTTGTATTATTACCGTGCACAATAATTATCTTGTGACGTTATCAGTATGTTTACTGCTTTGACAGCGTCTTTATAGATAAAGGAATGTTCTCTCGTAGAGCGCGTAAATATAAAAAATTATAAAGTTTTAATTATAGAACAATGATCTATTATTAAATTAAAAATTTCATAATAATATTTAACTTTAAAAATACTTTCGAGTGGTTATTGAAATATACTCACAGCATTATTAAAAAAACACTCTTATTCAAACTTCTATTATGTAGGTACATACATTAATGCTTAAAATTAGTTGTAACACCTAATTATGCTATCTTTGACCACTCATGTAGAAATTACCTATACATTCCTCGTAAAAACATCAAATAACTGTTGTAGTTTATTTTTTATTTTTAACAGTAATATGAGTAATGACAGTAATACATTCACAGAACATTCTTGAACGTTTCATGAATGTATCGTGGTGCCTGTGTCAGAAATTCCATCACATTTAGACCATCCTGTCGATTGCGTGTCTTAAAAAAGATGACTGTATGGAAAAAGAACACCAGAAAAATCTCATTATATAAGGTGTAAGTGACCATTTTATGGGCTTATGAGGACGTTAATAGTATTTGTTTTCATAATATTTATATAGTAATAGTTTACTATTTGTTATTCATCGAAAGCATTAAAGAAATACATTTTAAAAAGTTTAAATCATGGATGTACTTATAGTTTCAAACTAAAATCATCTAATTATAATTAATCAACCGTGTAGAGCCCGTGAAAGAAAATCTACTACCACATATTGTTTCGTGGGTATCGTAAGAGGCGACAGAGGGAAACTGAAACGGGAGATTTGCATCAGCAACTTCCCGATAACAGCTGAATAAAAGTAACAAACTGTGGTTGCCAACCCGCCTACCAAGCGTGGCATAATGGCAGAATCCCCTATGAGGCAATCTAAGGGGAATGTTTAGCAGTGGACTTTTATAGGCTGTAATGGAGTGATGGGTAGTCATAAATTAATCGTAGGAATTAGACCTTAAACAGATTTTTTTTATTGTTAATACGCTTACACACAACATATGTAAACACATTATTTAAACCCAAAAAAAAAAACTCTGAGGCATTCATAACATTGTAAACAGGTACTTAACACGATAACATTGACTAATTTGAACGTTTTATACTTATCAGCAGTGGGTCCAATCTATTATTATCACCGACTATCTCACAGAGCATTATTTTATCTCACTGCATACCTAAATATGAAAGCTATAAATTTTTTGTTGCTCACTGTATAAAATACATTTAAAGCTCGTAATGTCAGTGTAGGCAATTTGTAGATTACTGTAACGTCGCGGATTCGTAGCAAAGCCAAAGACTAAATTGGTAGTTTTCTACTCTGGTTGAGTTCTAGCGATAAGCATTAAAATTAAAGTTGGCTTAGTTAGGACGAATGTGCGTGTGGGTTGGGATAAGTGAATCTATGTTACACTATAATATCGCTTACAGCACGGTAAAGATGGCAGTATGTTGTTACTAACAACATACGCCAACTTTACAGTGCGTTGTTAGGCATCATCACATCTCTGTAAGTCTAAAACTATTAAAAATAGTGATTATATATTATTTATGAACAGTTAAAAGTTAAATAGACTTTCTATAAATAGATATTCCTTAAGTTCAGACTTTTAATAAAAGTCTGAACTTAAGGAATAAATTGTTGATCTATCCCATTTTATAGTCCTTCTCTTCTTCACACTATCACTATAATTACAGCCAATCCCTGAGAATTAGGTGATCGCACGTGGATTATGTCTCTGGCCCGTGCCTCCCCAGTGCCAGCTCCTTCCACTTGTCCGCATCCAGCGCAGAGGCGCTACGCTACTAAAGATGCAGGGACGCAACATCCCCTTTGCATTTTCTGACGTATTTTCCACGGCGAGATACAAATATTATTCATGCTGTCTCGTTTTTTCCCTCGACGCCGCCCACCTTGTCGCTCTATGCATCGACTTCGTCAATTCACCATCATCATCATCACCACCACCACCACCATCATCATCGTCATCAGCCTGCGGCAGTCAACTGCTGGACATAGGCGTCCCAAAGGCGCGTCAGTTAGCCTGATCTTAGTCAGTTCGACGATCATTTATTATTTCATTTTTTTACTAATAAGTACCTAACTTACATGCATTAGATAACTTCTATCACTACTCAATTTCTTCAAGTGGTTGAATTGTTGTTTTTAATTAGAGATGGGCCGACTAGTCGCCGACTAGTCGGGAAAGCCGACTATTCGGCATCTTTTACAGTCGGTGACTAGTCGGCGACTAATCGGCAAAATATGCCGATTATAATCGGTGGTTAGCAAATAAATCAAACCAACATTTATTCCTAATAATTGTTTTTTATTATACTTTTTCATTAATCTGCTGTGCTAGCTGCTAGCTGATTTTATAATAATTACCTAGCTGCGCTTTATTATATTAATTATTAATCTGTTGCCATATTATAAGGAATTTAAGAGTACATATTTTGGTTTAAGCTTCTTCATTAGACTGATAAAACCACTGTTTTCCACAATAGATAGAGGTAACACTTATTTCTCTTGATCGGGAGTCCTGAAGCGACCACTGGACCATTACACTGTTTTGAATAGTTTGTTGTATGTATACTTCGCCTCTCGCTGAAGTTGATGGAACTACCGTCGGTGACAAGGGCTCAGGTTGCGATTGAGAAGGTGAAGACAAATGGACTTAATTCGAACTACTTTTAATAGAACCTGCCAATTGAGGCATCAACTCGTTGTGCTTATATTTTATGTAATTTGTCATACTGTATTTAGCCGTATTTGCTTTTCTACCTTGACCACCGCGTGAAATGATTCCCTGGCACTGGTTACATTTCACTTTTGTCGGTTCTCCTTCAATATCATCGAAGAATGTCCACACTCGCGATTTCTTTTTCGACATTTTACGACCCACACACAGTTCTTTTATTTATTTCAACTAGGTTACACCGGCAGAGCGAATATACACAAAACGATTAAAACGTAAACAAAACACGTCACAGCTCACAACACAAGTCACAACACGCTCGGCGTGGCCGCACGATGGCTCGTACGCATGCGCGACCGTGCCGAGTGATGACGACATAGCCCGAATACCTTCGAAAGGCTAGTATTAAAATGATCGGCATTGCCGACTAGTCGGCCGACTGATCGGCAATTTGAAAACCGATTAGTCGGCTAGTCGGCAAATACCATAGTCGGCCCATCTCTATTTTTAATAAATAAAGTGACATAATGCGTGCGATGGAAGGATTTTTGTCTAGGCGTTTAGGTTACAATTTGATTATGAATAAATGTGTGCTTTGTTTTATTGTATGTTGCCGTTTGTTGAATTACATGCGGTGTGAGTTTGATATTTAGTAAGTGAGATTTTTTACTCTTTTTCAGAATTATTTTAAAATTAGTAATTTAGAAAATTCAGAGACTTAAACGAAACAAATCATTCAAAAAGTTTTGATTCGCCGAAAACGAAAAAACACAGCCGATACAAATGCAGTTTTTCCGCTGTCTGGATAAAAATTATTCATTCATGAGATCAGTCTCAAATAATATTTATAAAGCACATTGTGCATTGTGTCGAAAAGACTTTAGTATAACTCATAGTGGTCAACTAATAGTGGCCAAAAAACTAGAGATGATATTTGTTTCATATTCGGTATTCGGCATATTCGACAGTTTTAGCGAATATTCGTATTAGGCCGAATATTCGGCTTAATCACCGAACATTCGTTAATGTGGTACTCAAAGTGTCCACTGTATTGAAATGTACGAACATGTTTGTCCACATGTCAGATGTAACCTATAGACATTTGGCCTTAGATAGCTTACCTTGAATAGTGCTTTTCAATGTTTCATACAGTTGTGGAATCACTGTTTCACCTATATATTTTCGGCTTGGTATTTGATATTTGGGCTTTACTAACTGCATGAGCCGATTAAAGCCTTTATCTTCGACTATAGGAATTGGCTGGTTATCTATTGCTATCATTTCAGCAATTAAATTCGTAATTGGAAGTGATCTGGGGTCGTCAATTCGCCATTTGGAAATAAATGAATCTTCTAGTGTAGTTTGAGTGGTTGGACAGGTTTTAGTATTTGTAGATTGAGCACCTCTGGTAGAGGGTTGGGTGATCTGTGCAACTTCAGATTCTGTGTCGTTTCAATATTTTGTATATTTGAGCCTACCTGATGCACCGGTTTTTTCAGACCAGAAAATTCCGCAGTGTGTTTCATTTTAAATGATTGCTCAAAGCTGAGGATGAAGCTCTACTGCCGCTGCCACCCCGCGAAAGTATTTTTTCGCAAATCGTACATTTCACTTTACTTTGGTCATCAGTTTCTCTAAAATAAGTCCAAATAGTAGATCTACTCCTGCCACTCATTTTTATCATATAATTATAAATTTTCACTAAGAATACGAAACACTTTTTTTTTCACAAAAACAGTCAAAACATAAGCACGTGCCGGCAATTTCCTCAGTACTAGATGATGCAATAACATGTCAGGTGTGGCGGAGTAGCGAGGGCAGGATCTGGCGCTAATCCCGCGTGCGTTACGTAAACAAGTTTCGATATGAATTGGTTAGGTACCGAGGTGATCCTGCCGAATAATGTTCGACCGAATATTCGGTCCGGTAAAAGTTTTACCGAACTTTCGGCCAAATATTCGGTTCGGTAAAAGTTTTACCGAACTTTCGGCCGAATATTCGTATTTGATGAAATCCATATTCGGCCCATCTCTACAAAAAACCTGTTGTAACCATTGTAGCTGTCAAATTATTTTTATCTTTCGTCCCGAAATTTGACACACAGGACCTGACAACACTAGATGTAGATGTCTATGGGCCACAGCATCCAATTACCATCGTTGGACTGTGTGCTCGTTTGTCACCCTTATTCTATAAAAAAAAACCTCAGGTAGGATTGTAAATGGCTAGCTTATAATAGTACGAGTTTTAATTAACGTAAAATTAAATAAATAAATAATTAAAATGTTATACATTTATTTACATAACATAATATACAATATTTTATTATATACAATATTAAAAACTATAATTAAAAAAAAACTAAAACTAGTAATTTAATTATCAAACAGTCCTACTCACGCGGTATCGTGTTAAGAACGCTGGCTGCGTTTCCCGCTGAATGGCTATACTTAGCCTTTGAGCGAGAAAAGAGCCAGCCCTCTTATCACCAGCAGCAACGACCAGCCACGGATGGAGTTCCTTTAAGAACTTCACCGCACGTGGACCCCACGGACCGATAGTCTCTACAGCAAATGGCACAAAATGTAGTCATCTTTCAGAGACTCATATTTGCGCCACTTTTTCAGTTAATTAAAAAGAAATATAAAAAGCTAATGATGTGTTGCAATGTTAAAGGACTGACATGGAATAGCACACAGCTTCTTATCATACTAGTTTCCCATACCATTTAGAAGTGGATACACTTGTACACCTACCAAGCGTGGCGATTATAACAAAACCTTCCTAAAATTATATTTTTTATATTAAACTTATGTGACAAACGAACCTCCAGCTGACCTGATGGTAAGTGGGTACTGCAGTCTATGGACACCTTCAGCCAACTTCAAACAAAGAAGACTACAGGTGTATTGTCACTTATGATTAACTAGCTTACAGCCTGTAACTGGCTCTCTTTACCCTCCAGATCAAAACACAGCAGTGCAAGCACTGCTATTTGGCGGCATAAATAAATGAGAAGTACTTAAACAGACGCCTAGCCAGAAAACGAGTCCGACCCTCCAGTACCATAATAAAGAACCATATCCAGTAGGTACTATGTGATGATGGTGGATATAACATAATCGTCTTGTAACTTTTCCATTATAGAATACATCGTTAGAATTCCATATATCAGTGTTTAATTTAAATCTTGTCAGTCACATGTAAGCGAGTATTTGTTGTTTGTTTTAAAGCAATATTTGTAATGATCCATTTCCGTTTCATTACACATTTCAACCGAGCCGTGGTAGCTCAGATGGTTAGCGCTCGCTGTAAGTTTCACAGTACGCGAGCTACCCGGGTTCGATCCCCGCCTGCACCAATGAAATTGTTAATTGCAATTTTAAGTGCTGATTTACCACGTGCTCGGCGGTGAAGGAAAACATCGTGAGGAAACCTGCATGTCTGAGAAATCAAAATAAAATAATATTTCGAAGACATGTGAAGTTCGCCAACACGCATTGGGGCAGCGCGGCGGACATTTCCTTGCCCTAAAACCCTCTCAGAAATGAGAGGAGGCCTGTGCCCAGCAGTGGGACGTATATAGGCTGTAACTTTACTTTTACTTTACACATTTCAACAATGACGGCATAACTGTAACGTCCACGAAAAGGTTAAAATATCGTCATAGTCATGGACCCATAAAAGTCCAATGCTAAATCTGAGCCTTTCCTGTTCCCGACGATCGCAGATCTGGTACTGCAATAGTTTTCGCACCTTATTTACTGCTCTCCGTCGCCTCCGTATCCGTATCCGTATCTGAAGCCATGAGATCTTTCTGGCATTTTTAATAGTCACCTTTTATGATATCCACGGGAAGAAACGGGGTGATGGATTCACTTACGCCGCCACCATATGGATGGTGATATATTTTTACGTGGTAGAACCATGCTGCAGCTATATTAGTAGTATAGTTGTAGCACTATTGGGTCGGCTCGACCGGGGAAGGGCCACGCTCTCACAGAATACCAGCGTAAAATAGCTGCTTAACACTGCTGTGTTTCGTATGGTGAGTGTAGAGAACCGGAAACCCTTTTTACTGGAAACGAGGTATTCCATCTTAGTCCTCACGGGTGACAACGCATCTGCATTTTCATTCGTAACCGAGGGTAGATGTAGATGTCTATGGGCCGCAGAAACCACTTACCTGTGGACTGTATGCTCGTTTGTCACCCTTATCCTGTAATAAAAATATTTCGTAGTCCCATCGTTAGAATTGGGCAGATAGTAATCAACCTGGGCATTTCATGATACGTCGCCATTTCATGATTTGACGGATAATTTATAACTTTGACTTCTGTTAATATATTAAACATACGACAGCACCTATCTAGTAATATCAGCGTCAGAACGTTAAAGAAATAACAAGAATTACACTTACAGTAAGTTTAAACGATGTTCGTTACAGCTGTAACTTTTGGTTGGAACACTTTACAAAATGTAATTAAAATAGGTACACTGCCGTCCAAAAATTTAAGACCACACTTAAACAACATAATTATCTATAAATTGTAACGAAATCCCATAAGATAAATAAAACAAATGTACACCTGCATATTCTATTGTTAATATCGAATATCTAAAGAAGTCATTCTTATATTCAGTTTTTACCGACTTCAAAAAGGACGAGGTACTCAATTCGACGTGTATATTTTTTATGTATGACCACGCATAACTTTTTACAGAATGGTCCAGTTTTGATAATTCTTTTTTTATTAGATAGGGTATACCTCGAAATTGGTCCCATATAAATTTGATCAAGGTCTGACCATTCGTTTTTGAGTTAAATTCAATAATATTTATTGAAGTCGGTTGTACAACATTTTTAATTTTAAATTATTTAATATTAATTTTTGGTTCAATCTACGCAGAATGAGCTTACAGTATCTTGAAGTCTTGCAGTGGTATGCTTTATGGATTTAATTTTGTTAATTATAGGATCCCAAGCAGATGGCAGCACCCATCCATCTTCTCTATTGAAATTAGGATGATTTTTTTAAATTTCAATAGCCTCGCGTATCATCCTTGGTAGGAATCGGTGTTCTTTTGCGAGGATTTGTGGTCTATCAAATCTGATGTAATGGCGGGGACGATCTTGAACATGTTCATAGACTGCAGACTTCCCAGAGCGTCGGTGCCTCACGTCAGCTATATGTTCTTTCATGCGGGTTTTAATGGATCTTTTTGTTTGTCCTATGTAAAAGAGACCACATTCCCAATCAAGCTTGTACACTCCTGCATCTTACACTTGAGGGAAATTATACTTGACGGATGGTAAAAATTGACTAATCTTCTTCGGCGGTTTGAATTATGTTTTAATAGAAGCTCGCTTCAAAATGTATTCAACCTTGTCTGTGACTCCTCTGACATAGGGTAGTACAGCAGGCTATGTCAAGAAATGGCGACAATGAAATGCTCAAGCAGATTACGATCTATTCTACGATTAGACCACGACATATAAAACAATATTAAAACACTTTAGTATTTTATATATTATTTCATTCAATTACTCAACTTAATGAAATATTTACCGATTCAGTGCGAATGGCACCCTAGGCGTGCCATCGATTGTTTATCTGTGTGGCGTATGTCACGCGAGTCGTGTCATTTTAAAAATTGTCATAACTCGCTCAAATTGCGTTTTTGGAAGATTTATCCAGAATAAAATATTCATTATTTTGCAAGTAGTTATTGCCTACAGCTTCGTTTCTGGATATATTGATAATTTGAAATTTTTAGGGGTTGACAACCTTTTTTAACTTGTAGATGGTACTCTTTTTACTGTGTGGGTTTTTTAAATCATGTTTTGGAAAAATACTCTAATGAGTAACAAATAATAGCACTCATTGCGATCGCTCACAAACTCAAGTTGTAAACAAGTTTCTGGAAAACAAGTCTCCTGTTAAAAAATAATGCGTTTGTCTTATTGTTTAATTTTGCTTAAAATGGTTGAACTGCCGTCTTATTACTATCATATGGCCGAATGGACCTATGAAGTACCATGTGTTTATTTTTGTTTGAAACAGTTCGAACGCGTTCATGCATAAAAAAAGTTCGTTAATAAATAGAGTATTTTGTTCATCCGCCGCCGTACAGCGCCGGCGCATCTGGCTATTGTTTTTTTCCTTTTGAAAACACTTTTGTTTTGCTATTCTTACTAATTAGACGTTTTCAGATCAACATTACTTTTACATTTGTATAACATTAAATAATATATAACATTTGTAAAATATGAATGAGTCATAAACCTTATTTTTCCAAATTAAGGTTCTTGATTGTTTGATGTTTATAAACGTTATTATTAGGTAAAAACTTAATTTAATAAAAACCAAGGATTTTCAGGGTGATTTAGCTGTAGCTATATAAACGATTTTTTTTATAAAAAAAATTTAGTACAAAAGGTTTATAATCTCTGCATAAAAAAGTCACTTACTCTCCATTTCAAGGAAAACACGTAGAAAAACACGTAGTTAGCCACTAAAAACAAGTATCCTTCCGCTTGCTTGTTTGATGCCAACTCAACTTAATTAGGTCTAAGCAAGTGAAAAAAGCATAAAAAAGAACATTATTTTTACACATGGCTGATGGTACAATAGGCGTGTCATCAACTTCTATGGCGTTTTATTTGTTCGCCGCCACAACTAAAAGTTGTCGAAAATTGGTGTCGTAACGAATCGGTTAAATGAAACTACATAGTTTTTTCAAATTTAATCGCGTTTATTATTTTTTAATATTCGCGTTTTTTTTTAAAATAAAAATCTGCGGTTGTCAACCCGCTTGCCAAGCGTGGCAACTATGGCAAATATCCGCCCTATGAGCAATCTATAGGGGAGGCCTATGTTCAGCAGAGTGGACTTTAATAGGCTGTAACGGTACCTACGGTACGGCGTATTTTATGTGAATAGATTTGCACGACAACATAATATCCTCGCTAAAGAACACTGATTCTTACCAAGGCTGATTCATGAGGCTTTTGAAATTAAAAATAATCTAATTTCAATAGAAAAGAAGTCTGAGTGCTATCTCTGAGTATATATGGGCCACAGGCCTCCTCTGTTTGAGACATTTCTTATAATCAATGAAGTTACATTCCAACCCAAGACTCCATGATAAAGTAAATTGGACCAAAAATTAATAATTAATAGAATCAGGCGTTACTTTGCGGAAATCCATTATATTAAAGTTGAAAATTTACTTTGCCTATATCCGCTCGATAAAATAAAATGATGTGTCTTACTCAGCCCAGTTTGAAGAGCACCTCCCGCCCTCCCTAGTGACGGGGATAGTGCACGTAATTGAGGGAGGGCGGGAGGTGCTCTTCAAACTAGGTAAGACACATCATTTTATTTTATCGAGCTGATATAGGCAAAGTAAATTTTTCCAACTTTAACAAACATTTATAATGAAATTCAGATGGTAGCCAGGGTTAACAATAACATCAGGACGTTGATCACATTAGTCCTCAGTGATGATGAGTTAGTAGAATGGTAGTAAAAGTTGTAATTGTAATTGTGTACACACGTACGAAGTGGAAATTCTTTACGACATATCATTCTTCTTTTATTTTATATTTTACATAATATGTAAGTTAAATAAAAATATTTATAAAAAATTTCGAAGACATGTGAAGTTCGCCACGCATTAGCGGACATTCTTGTTCTAAAACCTCTCAGAAATGAGAGGACGCCTGTGCCTAGCAGTGAGACGTATATAGGCTGTAACTTTAACTTTTTTTTAACTTTAAGTTAAATAATAGTGTACTTATGCAGCCCCGGCGGTGAAATGATACAAGAAAACGTGACGGTTTTGATTTTTAATACCGTAGTTTTCTCCTTGTAGAAAGAATGAACAAGCAAATCTATGTTGAAGAAGTGAACGCCAAAGTCGGGAATGGACGCCCTAGGCGAAAGTTTGTCGACCAAATTGGCGATATATTGAAAATGTTACTTCTACGAAATTTCACTTAAATAAGTTAATTAAACGCTATAAATCCGTAGTGTCCTTCAACACTTGCTTTAAACGTCTCCAAATATTGTTGTGCCCGACATGGTCCATAGTTGACACAGCCTATAGTAGTGTTGTTACATTTTAAACTTATAAATGAGTTTAAAATGTAACAATATTATGGTAACCAATGAAGTATTGAGTATTGAGTATAAATTAAAACTATCAATATAAAATAGAATTGTAATGTTGGCAGATGAATATATTAACAACTCTACAACCAATTTGGGAAGAAACGCAAAATTTCAGTTATAATCAAACTATATAGTTATATCAAACTATATCCTTGGAAAGTCTATTTGATTTTTCTGAACTGATCGTCTTATGCGTTAGAGCCACGCCGCAAGCAAATCTGCATCAACAGACCGACTCAACCGAGGGTAGAGCACGCCCTCACAGAATACAAAATTAATATAGCAACATAATACTGTGTATCATATGAGTGGCGAAAATCCTAGAGCCTTGCTACTAGTAACGAGGCATTTCACTTTAGCCCTCAAGGGTGACACGACGACTTTCTATTCCCCCAGAAGTAACCCAATGTCGGTGGGGATGCACCTCTCACTTTCTCGAATTTGTACTTGTTTTTTTTTTTATAAATATATTTTTATCTTGTTATCCGAGTTAAATAAACGAGAAGATTCTATATTCGACGCGCAAGTTTTTAATGTATGTTCACCAATTTCTTCAAAATGGCAAAACTGATTAAAATGATTCTTTCTTTACAAAATAATTTATAATTCGGGGATGGCTCCATGTAAATTTGAATAAAATATTCGACCGCTAAGAGTGGAAAAATAGGGAATGAAGATGATTTTAATTTAACTATTTATTTTATTTAAACGCCTTTCTAGTTGTTACGTTGAACTTGTGATGTTCCTTTTACCACTTAAAAGGTAATTTTTCTTCTGCCAGATGTCAGCAATCTGAGGAGTAAAGACTTCGACCAAAGTTTCAAGAGTCTGAAGACTGCCTTGAATCTTCGCAGTGATTTACTTTTCAAAAATCTACCGTGGACTTTCTAGCAAGACTTTGCTCCTGGTCACAAGTAAACAATACTCTGAACTCCATAAGATCTGAAGACTGGCCCTCGTTCAGTACAGATCTGAATTCGTTGGACTACAAATAGTGTTTTAGTTTAACTACAAATTGCGGTCAGTATTAGTCTTCTTTTCGAAGATATCGATTTCTTAAGAAATATTTAGAGCTAACAATCGCTATGTTCTCCATAAAGGCGCGTAATTCCATAGATTCGTGACCAAAGAGATCAAAGGTCTGTAGTAAAACCAAAGCCATTTAAATTATACAAACTAACCTCAAAATAAATACATTATTATTATTATTAATTATTGTAAAATAAAAATGATAACAGGTATATTAAAAATTTATGAGTATCTTATTTGTATTATTATCAAAACATAATATATTTAAATGATAGAGTTATATTTTCAGTTAATTGCTATATTTAGGCTCGTATTTATTTTCGTAAATAAAATTTCATTTTTATACACCGTGCATTAACTTCTCTTTAATTTACATAGTACTTATTTACATAATGTGGACAGGGCTTTTGTTATAGAACAATACATTAATTAATTTGTCTCTTCAGCTGAACAAATATATATTAAATAAACGTAATATGAGTTCGCCACTCAATGCTTTCAGACCTTAGGAACAATACGCGTATTTTCTTAGTGTCTATTCTTTACAACGGAACACGTAAACAAAAATCTAAAGAATTATGTTCACGTCAAGAACTTACCTTCTTTGTTTTCGTATAAATGAATTTCTCAACGCTTTCGCATTTTTGAATTTGCAATCGAGGCGAGTATGGAAAAATATTTTGTGACGACTTCGCAGACATATTAAAATGCAATGCATGCGCATTTGATTTGCTCGTAGGACGCAAATCCGGTCCATTTTCAATAGAAAGCGTGTATCATCTAGATACATGAAATACATGGCCAATGAGGTGTTTATTTAGGTTTTGTCATTTTTTGGACTCGGAATATGTTTTCATATAAAAAGAATTCTTTTATTATATACACAGATTTATTATTATTTAAAGTAAGCTGAAGTGGCAAGGTGCCAGCCGTATAGCTCGAAGAACCGACAATCGATAGAAGGTTCTAGGGTGACAGCCTCGTACTGGTAAGCGAAGAGTAGAGTGGCTCCTTACTAGATTGAGTAACGGCCTAGTAAAAGATGCAACAAGTCGATACATGCAAGTTGCTCAGGACCGTGCTTTGTGGCATTCGCAGAAGATGATCTTTTCACTTTTGAGAATTTTGACAGATATTGCTTAGTATCCAGGCACGATATTACTTCTTTTTCTAGTCTACACTATGTCTTAATCCCGTACAGTGGCGGTGTAAAATATCCACTACCTCATATAGTCCCGTAGATGTCATAAGAGACGACAGAGGGAAACAAATCATTAAAAAAACTGAGGTTGCCAACCCGCCTGCCAAGCGTGGCAACTATGGAAAACATATGACAATATAGTTGCCAAGTTAAATTCCAATAAGGCAACCTATGTTCAGCAGCGGACATTAATTGATAGTCTGTAACAGTACGGCGACAGTACTACTACTATCTTTAACAAAATTTGAAATTATGAACACTTAAATGATATATTTAAATTATTATTATGTATTTTTTTATTATGATTTATTACTAAAATGAATATTGTTATTGACATTTAAATCCCTATTCTTAGAATTACTTCCTGATTTCTTATTCATACTGAGAAAATATCGTGAAGAGCTTCATTACAAGGAATCAGTTTCCACTTATTAAGGCTAAGAGCCCTGTTTATTTAGATACATTAAATTTTCCAAGCAGCTAAAACTCAGAAGTACTCTTTTTAAGCACCAATTATTTGTATAATAACTTACTTCACTGCGAAAATTGAACAACAAAACGTTCAATTCGTTACAATTTTCAAAAGCCTATTACAGCTTTAATATTATTTGGTGGGAAAACTTAAAATATTATATTACGGGATGATTATAAGTGAGATTCATTCATTCATTTCAGCCCATTTTTTCTGTTAATGGCTAAACTACACTACTTCTGACGATTATTCATTGCCACACCATTACTTTTATATACAGTTTTTTTTTATTTGGTAATTTGTTATAAAGGAGGTACCTCACTGCTGCAATTTCATACAAAGTGAAGTGCCCCTTTTAATTAATAGTTAAATTGTTATAACTATTTAGATTTTGTGTCCGTAATATAAAAATTTGACCCATCCATTATTTGAATTTGACTTATTTGCTAAATTAATTTGATAATTTTTATATGTGGTAGAGCTATGCTGCAGCTATATTAGTGGTATATTTGTAGCACGAATGGGTCGGCTCGACCGGGGAACGACCACGCTCTCACAGAATACCAGCGTCAAATAGCAGCTTAACACTGCTGTGTTTCGTATGGTGAGTGTAGAGAACCGGAGACCCATTTTACTGGAAAAGAGGCATTCCATCTTAGTCCTCACGGGTGACAACGCATGTGATTCTTTATTGAGGATAGATGTAGATGTCTATAGGTCACAGCAACCACTTACCATAAGGTGGACTGTGGACCCGCTATATATCGTTTGTCACTCTATCCTATAAAAATCTCTATCGCCCTATCGGACTATGAGAGTGAGGAGTGCACGTGTACTTGCGCATACACTCTGGCACTATAATCCTGTCCTGCGCAGATGGCTAGTCTCCATTGGGACTGCCCGCCGTGACCGAAATTCGGTCTAGCGGACATTATTGTTGATCTACTAATTGAGTCGCTACTATTGCTATTTCACTATTTGTCATACTATTTATTTATTTGAGACATGGATGGTCTCGTAGGGGGAATATTAAACATAGTTGTCACGGTTGGCAGGCGTATTGGCAACCGCAGTTATTGAATATTTTCAGTTGTTGTCGGGAAGATGCTGCTGCCCATCTCTTTTTTCATTTCCTTCTGTCACGGCACCTACACGATGATATAGAGCAGGGGATTGGTGACGGCTCCGCGCAGTGGCTTGGAAATGAGTTACAGCGCTGGGGGCCGCGGGTTCGAATCCCGCATGGAACAAGTATATGGCCTACAAATAATTATTCCGGTCTGGATGTTTGTCCGGGTAAAATGTACGTATATAAACTGCCTTCGCGATATAGGAAAAATACTAAAAAAATACGTAACCGCATTACGTTTAAAAAAAATTATATCCAAAAAAGTTAATAATTAATAAATTATTGATTTTATTACGTCGCCACTAGACGGCGAGATGTTGATGAACAAATGACTTACAATTAATTAGTAAGCCACTCAAAAAGGTAAAAAATAACGTTTAGTAAAAAGTAAAAACCGACTTCAAATAATATAAAAGAAATATAATTTCACATTCTGACCAAACGATATGTGTTTGCACCGACATTTGCTCGAAATTTTTAGTTGCTTGAAGTCGGCTTTTATTTTTATTAAAGTTATTATTTAAGTTTATGTACATTATAACTAATTTCATAGTTAACTGTAATAGATCAATTAATATTGAGTATTGATTTACACGAATATTCATAGTTTTATTTTAATATTCAGTGATTCATATTTTTTATTTTAACTTTAATGAATTTGTATTATCAGTATATATCGGAATATATTAAGTTACTTCTTCTTGTCTTTGATGGAACATACATACATACATAAACACTCACGCCTGTCACCCAGAGGGTAGGCAGAGACTACGGACTTCCACTTGGCACGATCTGGCACACCTCTCTCGCCTCCTTTACATCCATATCTACGCATACACGCTCGTCGGTTAAGGGTACTCCTAATCTGGCCCATTTCAATATATGTAATTTGGTCGATAAACCTTCGTCTAGGGCGTCCTTTCCGACTCTGCCGTTCACTTCTGCAGCATAAATTTGCTTTGTCACTCTTTCTTCGTTCATCCTTTCTACATGACCAAACCACCGAAGCATTCCTTTCTTAATCCTGGTCACAACGTCATCTTGCAAACCACACTTTCTCTTATCACACTATTTCTCACCCTGTCATTCAGATTCATCCCTAGCATACTCCTTAATGACCGCATTTCTACAGCATTTATTCTACTCATGCTTCTTCTGCCAGACCCAACTTTCACTACCATACATTAAAGTAGGGACTAACACAGCATTGTGAATTGCCAAACGTGCCTTTTGACACATTCTGACTCTTCACAATAGCGTGTAGGCCCCATTCACTCTATTTCCTGCGTTCACTCGTCGTTCTATATCCTTATCATATCTACCATCCTACTAAATAAACATCCCAAATATACAAACTCATCCACTTGCTCAATCAACTCCCTTCTATTCTTATTTCACATAACGTTTTACTTTCTTCTCTTTCAAAAACCATCACTTTCGTCTTCTTGCGTTCACTTTCGTACCTCTTTCTTTTAATGATCGGTTCATTAAGTAACCATCATTACAACTCGGCCGCCGACGATGCAAATATGACTTGATCATCGGCGTACAAAAGGCATTTGACGGTTAACTCACCCATTCTCAACCCACATTCTTCAACTTTCAAAGTTTGCAAACAACTGTCCATAAATAGGTTAAACAGCCAGAGGCTACAGCCCTGTCTGACACCTTTTGGATGCCAAACCAGTCGAGTAGACCCCGTTGATCCTGACACAAGCACTAGAGTCCTATAAAGACTTCAATGCCTGTATCAAACCAGCGCTCAAACCAAATGAGTTAAGTGTTTGCCATAACATTCCTGTCCACTCTGTCATAAGCCTTTTCCAAGTCCATGAAAGCACAAAAACTTTCTGGTTTTGGCCAAAACTTCTCCGCAATCATGCGCATGGAAAATACTTGATCCGTACACCCCATTCCCTTTCTAAATCCAGCTTGCATCCCAAATTTTTCCATCAGTTTCTTCCATAACTCTTTCAATTAACACCTTAGCATACAGTTTACCCACAATGCTAAGCAAGCTGATCCACGGTAGTTTTTACAGTCCTGCTGTGACCCTTTCCCTTATATATTGGGACTATAACGGCTTTGCACCAGTCTTCCGGTACCCTTCAGTTCCCAACATAAATTAAACAAGGTGTACAGCAGGCCTGCCACCCTCCTCTCAGCCCTTAGCATTTCAGGTGATACTCTATCATATCCGGCTGCCTTACCTGCTTTCATGCTTTCATTGCTTTCATTATTTCATCTACACTTATCTCCCTACCTCTCTTCTGTTTCTGTTTCTGTTTCTGTTTCTCGTCTCGTATAGCATTCATTCTAGGCTGTTTGAATTTCCCTAGCAGTTCTTACAGTTTCCAGAACATTTTAATATTTGCCTGGAGTTATCAGATATCCTTCTATCATTCTTATCCGTTCTTTCTTGCTTTTCCTTTCAACAACTTCTTTTACTCTCTTATTTATAAGTCTAAAGTCTGCCTTTTTCTTTCAATCTCATCATTCATACCGCCAGAATTACCAGCTTTGGTTGCCAGTAAATCTAGCCATGCTCTCTTCTTTGCTTCAACTTCCATCCGAATCTCATCATCCCACCACAACGTATTATTTTTCCTTTCATTCGTTCTCTTACTTACACCACATACTTCGGTGGCTGCATCCACCAAAACTTTCTTAACATTATTCCATACAGTCTTCAGGTCTAAATCATTCATACATATTTCATTCAAACCATTTATATTCTCCCTCAGTCTACATTTATACTTCTTCACACCTTCATCTTGTAACCTCTCTGTTCTTATACGTTGTAACGCAGTGGTAGACACAGATGTCCGATGCCGCCAACGCCTGAATAGACCATTAATTCGGCATAAGACCAGGTAATGATCCGTCCTACGTTGGATCCCCGGTAAACTCTTGTATCTACCACTGCGCTCCGCATTCTTTCATCCACAATTATGAAATCTATCATGCTTCTATCATTACCTCTTTCCCATGTATACATGTGAATCCTCTTATGGCGAAAAGTATTCGTCACAAAAGATTCTTTTCCTCACATACGGCGAGGAGGTCTTCACCATTCTCATTTACACTTTCGTCGCCAAACATTCCTAATATCCTTTCATAACCAGACCTCTTCACTAACCCTTCCATTAAAATCTCCTAACATAATGATATTTTCATTTCCTTACATTTCATCAACACCATCCTTACCATGTCCCAAAACTGCTCTCGGATATAAGTGGGCTTAGACATGTCTGGGGCGTACACCTAGCACAAACAACTTCTTTAAGCCCACTTTCATTCGTATCCACAGCAGCCTTGGGCTTACACATTCATACTCTTTCACACATTGACCATTCTTTCTGAAAGGATGACACCGACTCCCTGGCATGCCCGCTCGGTCTCGTCTACACCAGACCAGTAAGCGGTATATATGCAGGCATCCTTTCTCGTTTCGTCTCATTTACACATAACACATCTATTCCTCTATCATTCATCATTTCGCATATTTCATCCATCTTATCATTCATTGCTCCATACATTCAGCGTAGCCAGACGGGCCTCCGCAATCCACTTTTCGCCTCCGGGAGACAGAACGTGACGGGTGGCGAACCTCGTCGCCGGTTTTACTCCCGGAGATTCTTCGCACCCTGCCCCATTAAAGGGCGCTGGAACTCAGGGCCATTCCTTTAACGTGTTGGCTCATGGTGCGGTCTAAGGTGGTAGATTTTACGCCGCTACCATACGGCGAGGAGCCGAGTCTATCCTTTCGGCTTTGTCGCTCGTTTAGCACCACCGGGGACACGTGTGGTGGGCCTGGGGTTAGGTGGTCGAAGCCTACGGACGCGAGCGACTCATCCCCCATGGATGAGTCGCTCGCGTCCGTAGGATTTGATGGAACAAACTGCTTTATTGTATCCTCTTTTGCAGCAATGGTAGCAACAGCTCCAGAGAGTTCGAGCAGTCAGCACCTAGTGAAACGAGCGGCGGGGGGGAAGCTGAGCCCCGCACGCCCGCAGCTCCGGCCGACCGATACGAAGACTTGTTGAGGATACTCAACGCTCAGCTCCAAGGTCATTCCGAAGACAACCCTGTTATAATTCCACCGCATCGCGACTTAAACGTGTTGAGACCTGAAAACCCTACGATTGGGGAGATGGAAGACTTGGAGCCGAGGTAAACAGTAATTTCTTCTCTTGTTTATCAGCTGGTGGACTGTGTGCTCGTTTGTCATCTCACTTCTTAAAAACAATGGACTTCAATAGGGTACAGAGATAAAGTATTATCGCAGGCTGTGAGGCATGCTGTCTTATGCCCGTATTAATAAACGTTACTCAGCTCAAGTACACGCACTTGAGTACAATCTTGAGGTTATGATCTTATTAATAAACATATCTCAAGATGCGGTTTAGGTTTACGATATCAGCTGAGTGCCACACTGATTAATAAACGAAACTCTACTCTCAAGTGTGTATACTTGAGTGCAAGTCACAGAACAGTATTACTAAGAACAGCGTTTTGAGATACTGTTTTTATGTGTTTATTAATTAGCAACGATCTTGAGATGCTGATTTCGTAATGAGGGCGTATCAAATGATTACGCACTTGAGTTCGGCGTTGAGTAACGTTTTAATATTATTATGTAATATTAATATATATTAATACGGGCCTTAGCCTCAGAGTTGACAACGCATCTATAGTTTTCTTTGTTTGAATTGGCTGCAGATATCTATGGAATGAAGTAGCCACTTACATTCAGGTAGTTTGTAAGTTCGTTTGTCACTTCAGTTTTATAAAAAACATCATCATCATCATTACCATAATCCTCACCCTTACATAGTAAATAATTTAGTAATATAATATTTAATGTTAATCCAACTTTTGAAAAGTAGCAGTGTCCTAGTATTCAGTTTTAGTAAAACATCGTCCATGAATACTCAAAGCTTTGCACCCGTTAAGTTAAAATAATTAAAATTGTTCAACGAAAAATGGCGCCAAAAGGAAATTATGAGGAATATTCGCAGAAAATTGCCGACAGCTGACATCCACAAGTACAATTTATGTAGCGCGCTGCGAGTCGCCGAATTAAATTGTTACTCACTTCGTTATTGCCGCAATTAAACTTGGATAACACGAAAATTAGCATACTTAAATATTATGTTCTTCTTGGTGTCGTTAAAATTTTATCTAATATCTATTTACATTGTTGAGACCTATCGGGGGATTAGAATGCCAACCTTGTAAATTGTGTCCACGGTAGAGCCTTACCGATTAAACCAGTATTCCATAATCTAATATATAAAAATAAATTTTTGTTTGTTCGTATTTTATACGCTGCCATACCGTTCATCAAATTACGGTAAAACTTTGTCAATTTATTGCTTGCATTTCCGCGAAGGTTATAGGCATAGTACCTACAATTAACTTACAGTAGGTGGCGCGCGTATCGTACCGAAAAATATATTTCAAAGTAATATATCACTCAACTCAACTCAATAAATGTATTATCGTTTCTAATTAAGCAATATAAGTCTTCCAAATTTGAAACGATATTTCCATAATTATTTGTTCTGCGGCAACAACGCGCAGGGAATCAGCTAGTGCTCAATATATTTTTTAACGTATATATAGAACAGAATGAAAACGAACATCCTGGTCTGGTAAGTGATCACCATTGCCCCAGACACATCTGTAACACCAACAGAATTGGAGGTGCGTTTGCTGGCCTTTTTAGAAAGGGAGTAAGCTCTTTCAGTAAAGGTCCTTAAGCCATTTTGATCCGGAAAAAAAACGCTGGTGATACTAGATTCCATTATGTGGTCGTACATATATTGTTTTATTCGTTTTTTTTAATAATATACAAAGACCATAAAAAAATAAAAGGTAATCAACTTTACAATTAAAGATCCTTCAAAAATGCATTTTTGGCTCTAGCGGCTTGGGACGACATCACCATGCTTTTGACATAACCACGGCATCATTTGAGGCATTATTGAAGAATCTTTTAAACTGCGGTGGATTTAGAAGACAGATAAAGAACTCAATTATTATGCCCCGCTATGCGAAAACAACCAATTGTATCATTATCATTATCAGATTGCCAGCAGTCCTGCTGTATATTAGGCTCGCCACTTAGTCTTGTCCTTGGCTTCAGCACGCATCCAATTGCTACGAGCAACTTTGTGCAAATCGTCGCTCCATCTACTCAAGGGCCGACCCACATTACGTTTGTCTAGCCGCGGTTTCCATTCCATGACACGTACTCCAACGGCTGTCACATCAATATTTTTTTTTTAAATTTAAGTAATGTGAGTTATTCATTTTTCAAATAAAATGAATTGATTCTTATTTAAAGGATAATTTGAGGTTTTTAGCGGCTCTAAAAACCCACTTATAGGTTAAATTACTTTGCCTCATAATATATTCGACCTCTGAGGTGACAACGCATCTGCAGATTCTTTGTTTGAAGTTGGCTACTGGTGTCAATGGACGGCAATAGCCACTTACCTGTAACTGATGAACTGTATGTTCTTTTGTTGCTTCCGTATTATATAAGAAATATCTTTTTGAATTATATTAAGTAATTTTAACTTTTTTTTTTAATTAAAAATCAATGTCAGTTGTCCTGCTCTTCTCTGTATATTATAGTATCGTAACTCTGAGCGCTAAATACGTGTATTTAATAGTCCTCACTTGTAACCTAACCGCCTCCTTTGTTTTAAAGACTAACTAGAGACACTGAAATACATAATACATCCGGACCCGAAAAAAGCATTCATGTGTAGTTACTCAGACCTCAGACCGTTTGCAAACAACAACATGGTATTATAGGTGTATGTGTACGTGAGAGCACGATCTTACAATAAGTTGAGCATGGTTTCGGTGCCTTGAAATGTGTGTTGTTTTCTGCGTATCTTTCTTTGATTTGTGGTGTATCTAAATATAGGCTTTAACTAGAATTTCGAAACTCGGATTTGTTGTCGCATCAGTTATTCTTTACCAAATTGTTCAATAGCAATAAAAAATCATATTTGTAAGTTAAGCACAGTTGCTTGTAAAGAAAAAAAGCAATCTGTCGCTTGTATTTGAAATTATTAATATCACAAGGCAATAAAGTAACGTGTCCTAAAAGCCAGTTCTTTCATTCTTGAGAAGCTCTGCTCTGAGCGCTGAACTATGCATCAAAATCAAACAAGTTGGTCGCCACAGCGGTTGACATAATTCCCCAAAGTAAATATTAGACCAAATCTCACAGGGACACCGTCGAGAAATGAAAAAATATCGTATCATTACTGCCAGCATTTACTTATTTATACCGCCCCTTTTCACAATGCACCGTAAAAAGAACCATTATATTATACTTCCATAACAAGCTGATCCTACAATATGTAACAAATATGGCAACCTTTTTTTATCCTGTAGAACAAATTTCACAAGCTCAGTCAGGAATCTCATTTAAAAATCCAGTTACGGGCTGTGTCGAGATAGGCGCGGGTCTTTTGACAATAAAACTAAATGGAACGAATGTATGAAGGCTTCCTCAAATGCCGCTTATGATATGACGGGCCTCCTTATGGCTCTAATTCATGTATGCATGTAGTACGCAAAGGTTTATACGGATAGTTTGGTAATTTATTGCCTAAATTACCTCACTAGCAAGAATCATGTGAAGCGGAATTTTTTGGATTTCATGTATGATATACATTATGTCGCAGCCAAATAGCTTAATTAGCTTTTCAGTTAACAGCCTAGCCTTTTTACTAAACGGCACCGATTAACTGGCGGTTTGAATGATATTCAGCCCATGCGTTTAAAACAACATTTCATGCCTAATTATGCACTACGTGCTATATTATATAAATATACGCGGCTTTAGGGTGGCCCAAGGGCTACACCAGCCGCACCTTAACCTACTGTCGCTGATATTACAAGATAGTTGCAATGTTGTATTAGACGCATCGAGTGAATATCATTCAGGTCGCTAGTTGAAAGTAAAAAGGCTAGGCTGTTAACTGAAAGGCTAATTAAGCTAGTTTGCTGCGACATATACGAGTTTATATTTCAGCGAGTTCAAAAAATGAGAAGGTTCAATCGTAGCATATGTTTTGATGTAATTTGATCGATTTTTCGTAAACGACTGAACTGATTTAAATGTTTATTTTTTATTAAGCATGCTATAATATTTTATGTGTGGCTCGATATAAATTTGAATAAATCCATCCCTTAGTGTGTAAAATAGGTGATGAAGATTTTAATGTGACTACTCAGACGACATTCTAGTTGTTACCTTGAACTTTAGATATTCCTTAGGTCAATCAAAAAGTAAAATAATTAAAAAATTAATGAAAGTAAAATAATTTTCACATAATATCTTTTGAAATTCGAGCTTTAATTCTACGTTACGCTCGTTTTTTTTTTATAGAATAAGGGTAACAAACGAGCACACAGTCCACCTGATGATAAGTGGATGCTGTGGCCCATAGACATTTACATCTTTCCTTGATTAAGAATCAAAATGCAGATGCGTTTGTACCCTTGAGGACTAAGATGGAATGCCTCGTTTCCAGTAAAAAGGGTCTCCGGTTCTCTACACTCACCATACAAAACACAGCAGCATTGAGCTGTGATTTTACGCTGGTATTGGTTAGAGCATGGTCCTTCCCCGGTCGAGTAATATATACGAGCAATATAATTATGTAGGTTTATAATTAGAGATACGGTGGTGCTTTAGAAAACACGAGAATGTCAAAAAAGTATAAGTGTCAACAATATAATACCCAGCCTCATATCCAGACCGACAAGGGTTAGTAACCACTGGTACTGTAATTTTCCAACCCCTAAGCTTGGCGATTTAATTTAATAACCACGCTTAGCAGATCCACAGATCAAGACAATCAACACTTAATTACGATCAACAATTTCACAGGGTTCTCACTGCCTACTTTTTCTGTTCTTTTGTTCTCTTTTTATCTGGTCTGTTTTTTAGAATAAGAGTGACAAACGAGCACATAGCCCACCTAATGCTATGGCCCACAGATATCTACATATCATCGACAAAAATCAAAATGCAGATGCGTTGTCACCCTTGAGAGCTAAGACGAAATGCCTCGTTACCATTAAAAATCCTACCCGATCGAACCGACCCATACATGCTGTAGCTATGTAAAGCTACCATAATTGCAGCGTGACTCTACCACATAAAATCTGAATTAATATACGAGATTGTCTTCTGGTATTTATCGTATATTATCACATTATCGTTTCTTATAACAGCTACCGGGCGATATGGGCTGGTGGATTCTTGTACGTTGCTTACACAATATAAGTAAATCTTGACTGTCTTGTTGATCTAGTGGTCGTAAGTGCTTCTGTTGATCATGTACGTAGTTGCGAGTTCGAATCTCGAATTGAGCTAAATCCGTATTTCATAACAGTTTTCTGTTGTAAAGCCACTGGCCCTGCGCCTAATCTCTTTCTGATCGTGTCGGATTGCCGTTCCATCGGACTATAATAGTGAGAGAATAGAGCGTGCACCTGTGCTTGCACTCGTGCACTTTAACCTTGACCTGCACGGATGGCTGGTTTTCTTCGAGACTGGTTGCATTGTCCGAAATTCGGTTGGGAGGATATTACTACTACTAGCAAATGTAAATTATTACATTGCACTGTACAGCCACATGGTATCTGTGAAATTCAAAAGAAAAAATCTGATATTTCATGTAATGTTTCACTTTCGTCTTTAGAGTAGTACAGCCTCTAGAGTAGTAGTAACGGTGGTGTGTCTTTCCTGGTGGGTGTTGGGTTTAGGGCTGACAGTGCACGCAATCGTAGAACGTAAGGCACACCATTTTAATTTACTGTGATTTCCGCAATATAACGCCTGATTCTATTATTTAAATATGAAGTTGGCAAAAATAATAGCCGATTTAAAGGCAACAATACAAGGTGATAGGATCCTATCTGCCGAGAAACCACGCTCTTGCCTATTTATTGCCATCAAGTATTTCGTCTTGGTCCTAAGGGTGACGACGTTTTGTGACCTTCTTTTTATGAAGTCTGTTGTAGACGTTCTGTAGTAGCCACTTAATATCGCGGCGTTTGATAAATGTTACGTTACACAAAAATTGAACTCCTTTAGAAATACACATAGAAATAATACAAGCTGTCAGAAGTTTCTTGTTTTCGTTAATTTTTAAGTTCAAAGAAAATGAACGGTTTAAAAATTAAATCCATGAAATCACAAAATAATAGATACTTTATGGTGAGTGTAGAGAACCAGAGACCCTTTTACTAGTAACGATGCATTCCATCTTAGTCCTCAGGGTGACAACGCATCTGCATTTTGGTTCTTAATCGGGAGAGATATACTCGTAGATGTCTATAGTCACAGCATCCACATACCATCAGATGGACTGTGTCACCATTATTCTATATAAAAGAAAACATATTTTTGAGTTTAAATCTTAAAACAATTTTGTTTTATTTTACAAGTAAAATTATTAAAGCACACATTTAATGAAAAGTCGAATAATTTAGTTACTGTTTATTGTAAGACAAAATACTTTGTATATACAAAATTCGTTTTTAGCGCGGTAAATATAGGCTGTATTTTTATACAGAGAACTTAATTAGCTTACAATTAGACATTTAGAGTGTTAAACGTTCATGTCATGTCCTATAGCGGGACAATCCGGCTTTCCGAATTCCCATTTCACTTGCCTACAATTCACACCAAAAGAGAGTCGATAAATTTTATAGTAGCCGACGGCATCATTACTAAATGCAGGTTATCGGAGCATGTCACAAATGGGAGCGCTACATTGGGCTCCTTAGTATTCCGTTCTATCATTCGCGTCGCCTGGAGCCTCACACCTATCTCATGCGCGTCACGTTTACTTATGTGTACCACGCAGCCAAAACCAACAAGCCGCCGCCGTTAGAGAATCTTCCATGTAAATCTCGACATTAACGATCAGGTTTAGTGTGTGTGTGCGGAAATTTTAAAACAGATTTTCGATGGTCTTTGTTGAATTATGCATTTACTGGTGATGTTGTTACTTTTTACCACGTTTTATTAGGTCACTTTCTTGTTTGTCTATCTGTCTGTCTGCTTGTCGTTCCGGGTGAAATTTAGTAATTGATTTTAAACTAACTTGCCGATGAGCTGGAAACTTAAGGTTTTGAATAAAGCTCAAATTCGGATGACAATGCAAAAAACATATATTAAAAAAAATTATTAAAAAAATTCAAATTTTTTTATTTGTTGTTTGTTTCGTATTCTTACGTCAAAGTAAATGCGTTTATGTCATTTAACATCCATCCAGTGAACACTGTGATAGGATATTTAAATGATATTATAGGATATAGAATTAGCGTATTTCGTGATTCTCTTTTTCATCTTCATCAGCCTCCAAAAGCCCACTGCTGGATATGGGCATATTCAGTTGGGAGGATTTACCTTAGTCGCCATGGCTGACAGATAGATTAGCGATCGCAGTACCATACCTCTCACACACTTGACGCTGGTCCTCGTCGGTGGTTTGGGTATTTTACGTCTGATTAAACTATAACATGGTGAGTGTAGAGAACCGTAGACCCCTTTTACTGGAAATGATGTAGATGTCTATGGGCCACAGCAACTACTTACATCAGGTGGACTGTGTGCTCGTTTGTCACCGTTATCCTATAAAAAAATAACATTATAATAATTATATCTTATTTTGATGCATGGTAAGAGCTTTTGGGAATGACATTTAGAATCTTTTATCTAAGTCTGGCACATGGGCAATCTGCGAGCTCAATACAGGCAATCTAGAATAATTCTGTTGCTTTATTTTTTCTCTATTGTTTAATTTACTGGGGCCTGATTTTACAATTGTCAGAGAAAAGTTACCAATTTAATTTATTATACGGAATAAGAAGCGTATATTATTATACGCGTGAAGCGATTGAACTATTTTATTCATAAAACTGTAATTTTTAATTTTTATATGTTGTATTTTATTTTATACGAATCACCTTTACCTCATGATAGAAAAATCACTCCTAATAAAGTGTTTAACCTACCGAGTAACCTTTAGTGAAAGAGTCACGCTGCGGCTGTATTATGGTTGCAAGTGGCAATATTAAGACATTCAATATAGTACGTGAGTATAATATGGTCATCCGGTGACTATGGTCATTTTCTTATAACTCAAAAACTACACCCTTGTTTGCATAGATGGCTCTGTGATACGATAAATCCATCAGTCAATCAAATAATAAAGAGTCAAAACATCGCTGCTTCGACGGCATTTTAACAGTTGACATTATAGTAAATACGAGTACATATTTTAGTCGATTTTAGTATTGTGTAGTGTAGTTAGTTTTTTTTAAGTTGATTTTTCGAAGTGTTCCTGATTTAATTTAAACTTTGGTAATCCAAAGCTTCTTTGCTACTTTTTTCTTAATATATTAGTTATAGTATACGACTTTGTGTTTTTGTCTATGTCCTCCTCCTAGTTTTAGTTTTATAGGGTAGTTAAGCTTAAGGTGACCATATTACACTCACGTAGCTTATTTATTTTTAGAAGTGACAAAACATCTAAATTTTGGTGACCACACTATTCACTTATACTACCAAAGGACTGTATGCTCCTTTATTTTTTGTTTTTTTTTAATGTCCAATTTTTTCGGATACAATATAGCCTAGATAACTCCTGGCATTGTACACCACAACTCTCTATCTGTTCATGAAATTTCATAACAATCGGTACAGCCATTCCGAAGATTAGCCCTGACAGACAGACGGACAGACAATCAAAAATTTTAATAATGATTACCTATTGATGTATTAATGGCTATATAGCTCCCTCAGCTCAATTTAAGGCAGTTATTTCGATATTATATACAGACACTTCAATTTTATTTATAAATGGTAGAGACACGATACGCCTATTTTATGGTTTTAGCACAAATGGGTCAGCTCGACCGACTAGGACCACGCTCTTACAGAATAGTGGCCTAAAATAGCAGCTTAATGCTGCTCTGTTTCTTACTATCAGTTGGACTGTGTGCTCGTTTGTGACAAATTATTCTATAAAAAAATATTTATAAATATATAATAATAAATAAGAATCAATCTATATTATGACCTTAAATTTCTGATTAGCTGATGGATATTATGTTCAAAGTAAAAGATTTTATATTTTTCAGCGTGAACGCGTCAAACTTGGAGAAGTTCCAACTGAAGATTGCTCAGCACGAATTGTATGAGGATGGTGAACCATTGATTGAGGCTGTTCTGAAGGACATGGCGACCCTCCCTATAATACACGCGGGTAAGAGTTACATCGAATTATAACTAACGTATGATGGTTTGGTGGGAGTGCAAAAGAAACCATTGCCCTACTTCATTCCATAGGTATTGTAAATATCAATATGACTTTTCTATTGTCTTATGTATATACCTTTTCTATTATTAGGTATATATTACTAGCGATCTGCCCCGGCTTCGCACGGGTGATTTCTGTATCTCGACAACAGAGCCACCTACCGGGTATAAATGTCTATATTTATTGAATCTAAACCATCTAGGGACCCATTGTTTGAAGTCATCACACAAAAAATTTCATCAAAATCGGTCTAGCCGTTTTCGAGTTTTAGCGAGACTAACGAACAGCAATTGATTTTTATATATAAAGATTAAGTTGACCAAGTGAACGACTAAGGGATTAAAAGTTGACAGACCAAAAATATCTACACGTAAATTAACACCGTATAAGGTGTGAGGCGTCTGGTTCAAACATGGCAAATATCTCTGTCTATTACGGTTAATATGGCAGATCCGCCCATTCATTTCAATCAGTATGAGAATAATGTAGCCGTAGACCATTTCTAGGGACTGACAGTAAAAAATTAAGCTATTTAAAGTTCTGATTCAAAACTATCTATTAGTTTAGAATAACGTATATACGTATGTCGAAATGTAAAAGAATTTAATCCAATAATGATTTCCTGGACGGTTACATCTACAGCGTCATCTATCTACCATATTGCCAATAATATACGCAGCATTTGCGCAACATATATTCTATTTACTAAGTAGTCAAGTTTTCGGGAGCGATTATTGAGTTTTTAAAAATTAAAAACTTTTCCTAAAATACTAATTTAATTAAACTAATTATTACTAGTTGACTCCAGCAATGCTAAGCTTGGAATGAATGTTCAGACGGGCTCGGAACAGCGCTCCGTCTTGCAAGACCACCCAGGAATGCTAATGTTTGAATTTACAGTGTGGGAATGATGACCCAGAAATACCTTAGGATGTGATCCCATATCCTGGTAGTCTCTTAACTAAATAGAACAACAACAACAACACCCCCACACTCACATTCACACACTCTTTAATATATACACGAACAAATTACAATTTTCTAGAGGTTTACTTCTTTGTAATCTTACTGTCATCCTTAAGGGAAGGAGCGGGCCATTCCCAACACGAGTATCTTTTCATTACTCACTGGGAAGACTCAGCAATATGTTGTAAACAAGATTACTAAATAAAGGTTTATCCTCATCTCTTATAGACTGGATATGCTTACTAATCGGCCTAAAAACGTATTACGCCAGACGTAAAATACCCAGGCCCGCACGGCGACGCGACGGGCAGTTCAAAAGCGTTAGATGCCAAATACTGTGATCGTATATCTGCCTGCCACGCGTGACGATTTGGATAAATCGACCCTAGAACAGGAGTAGTCATTGTTCAGCAACTTTTACGGGCTGAAGAAGAAGAACCCACCTAAACAGCGTAGTGAGTAAGGGCAAATCTGATAAATGGAAAATCTAATACATGGATATAGAAAGACCGTCCAAGAAGTGAAAAAGACTACATATGACGACGATTAGTATTAGTAGTTTTAAATTGTATAAAATATATTGGTTTAGATCACTAATAAGATATTCACAAACCAAAACATCTATGCAATATTGATAGTTTGCGAACATCGCGTCTCCAGAACTAGCTTAAAATTTAAAGATACTTACTTTGATGTTAATTATTTATATATAAAAAAATAAATTTTGAAAATCCAAAAGTGCACACCTCGAACGGGACGGTTTAAAATAGTGAAATTCAAAAGTCTTCCTAAGGATTAAAATCTAAAGCTAATAAAAAAATCAAAGTGATAAGTTCAGTTTTTCGAAAGATATCTTGTTCACATCCATACCGACCAACTGACGTCCAAGTGAAATTATTTTCAATTACCTTTTTTATAATAGTCGAAATAAATAATCTTTTAACTACGTCAGAAGTATTAATTGAAATCTCCTCTTGCTATTTGTGTACTTTTTTATTATATAAGTGCAATATAAAGCTGGTGGAAGTGATTTGAGTGGATCGCGATTTTTTGATTTGGTGACAATGGAGCTTCGCGTTCGATGTGTGCAAAAAAACGTCTGAGCTTGCAAATTAGCTTGCAAATTAAAGATAACAAACAAACAAAACTAAATTTGTAGACGCATCAAGTTGCAAGACAACCGTTGTTAATTCTGGCAGGCGTTTTGTCTCAAAAATATTTACACGGGTTAAAATTACTACGAATCTTCTAGCTTGCGAAAATCTAAAGCTCTTGCTTACATTTATTGAACAACTTTGCACTTTACATACACAGAATGTGAATAATATATTTAGACCATTATGTCAAAATATTTAATATTTAATTTAAAAATTTATTTATTTAATGTTTAAATATTATGTAAAATATTTGCTTTTAAAACCCATGACGTGGTAGTAAGACAATAAAATTGACCAAATTACAGCTGTATAAGGGCTGTGTGTAAGGGCATACACTACCTCATATCAAATCCATGGGTTTCGTAAGTGGCTACAGGTAGAAATGAAACAGAAAACGGACGGCAGCATCCTTCTGATAACAAATCAAAATATTAAAAACTGAGATTGCCAACCCGCCTGCCAAGCTTGGCAACTAAGTGTAACCTCATTATGGAGCAATCTATGGGAGAGGTCTATATTCAGCAGGGGACTTTTGATAGGTTGTGATGATAACAATAATGATTAGCAATTTAGTGCCAGTGTTAAACACTGTCTATCAACGGTGATCGAGCTTGTTGCTTGAATGAGAGTAATATATGAAGTTTGGCACAAAGCTAGCGAAACGGAACCGAAAAGGTCTAAGGCTAAATACATAAATATATTACCATCTTGCGTTATAAAATATGGTAATTTAATTTATAATGTTCTAATAAAGGCATGACAAACTTTAATGGTCATGCCAATGAAGTTTGCCGCGCTTTTACTTAAAATTCTTAACAAAAACTATTTCAACCAAATGATGATAATATTTTGTAAATAAACAAGTTTAGTTTATTTACAAAATATATATTCGCCGTTGATCGCTCCCAAAATACTACTTATACACCTACATTAAAACTACAATCACATGCTACGTTGTCGTCACTCTATGTTAGTGAGTCGTTTTATAGTGCGATTACCGGTACGAATGTCCAACTCAAAACCCTTTTTCATTTTATTTATAGAAGCAAGGGTGACAAACGTGCACACAGTACACCATATGGTATATGAACGCTAAACCCATTGACGCATAATATGTATATCTATCCCTGACTGAAAATCAAAATGTAGACGCGTTGGCACCCATGAATTCTACGATTGAATGCCGCTTTACTAGCAATAAGGATATCTAGTTCTCGTCAATACAGTATTTACGCTGGTATTTTGTAAAAGCGTGGTCTTTTCCTGCTCGAGCTGACTCATTAGCTATGTAGTCATATTGCAGCTAAGTCTACCACGTAAAAAACCAACCAGTAACTATTGGCGATTTGTGATTATATTACTCGCTAATCTATTGGGTAGATTATTGTGGCTCTACAGCTATATCCTCGTTAAAGTGTGCTGACGACTTTGAGCTTTCTAATACATTCATGCGTATCATCTAAGTCGACATTATTCTAGCATTTATTATCATCAACTTACTTTCATCCCCTTATCATTGTCTTTGTTAATTCGGAAGCATTTCCACTACAGTATATAAGCAATTGTTGATGTAAGAAAAATATGCCTTAATCGTCTTGCTTTCCCGAAGAATTTCTTCTATTTTTATTAAATGCTGAGTTTTTATTTTATATATCAATTTTAAAACCACTGAAATCTAGTGCCACGACATATACTACAGATATCGCATTACTAAACTCATCCGCGTCTATTCAAAGCTTAAACAGACAGAGGTATGTATATTAAATGAAGTCGGGTCTGCAATCAGTTGTGGGGTTAGCGGTCCGTCGGACAATAGTGCCACAACAATCTCGCCCTTTATTTCGAATTGGACTTAAATATTTAAATCACTTAAATGGGTTTCATTGTAGGAACGACTTTAGTGTGTCGTTCAATATATACGTTCGGTATATTTAGACTTCACTGTCGTTTTTTTTTTCGTTAATCACTTATTCTGAATGAAAATAATATATACCTTTGAAACACAGTATAAAAGCTGTGATAAAAGTTACCAACTATAAAAAAAGGTATTGGGTACGTTAATTAGATTTAAATGACATGATGCGGATTATAACATCTAAATTTTCAAAATTGGCCAAGCATGAATATAAATATTTGCACGTGCATACCAGATATTATTATATAATATTTATTTGAAAGGTCATTCATGATAAGCTTAAAATTAAATTGAAACTAACTGTCGTGCTCTCCTTGCTGATTCCAACGTATGGTTACTGCGAGATTATTTATCTATAATCAAAGAAAGACTAAGATCATCCCTATAATCTCTGCACCTAAAAGTGATATGAAGGAAACAGACCAATGTATGTAACATGCACTACGTGTTCATCAGACTTTACATAACAATCTCTAAATCATCCATCCATCCATCCATTACAGCCTATAGAAGGGGGTGAGAGAATGACATTGAAGCTTGTCTTGTCAAGGGTTCGTTCGGGATGCTGACTGACGTATTTAATCAACTCTTAGTCCCAATGGTGCTCAAAAGAACGATAAACAGATTTATCCATGGGCTGTAACTCGTGCGTGGTATTTGACGGAAGACAATATAAAGTAGGTAATGCCACATTTCTCAGCTTCCTTGACAATAGTAAAGTCCAGGTGGCATTTTGCACCATCAAATATGAGGAGACATGGCCCTGATGTTCTGTATTTATGCAAATGATTAATAAACTCTATGAAAGTTTCTGTCGTCATACCCTTTGGCGTCATCTTCACCAGAGAGCCTGAGTAAATTGTCTTGGAATTCTGGCTTTAGTCTCTTGCCTTTGAACAATATCATTGGCGGAATAGCTGATCCTATAGCATTTCCGCAGCCTACCACAGTCACACTTTCAGCATGCTCATTCGCTATTTGATGAACTTTTTCTTCCTTTGGCTGTCAGAACTTCCTGCTGATGGTGCAAAGATGTGCGAAAATTTTTTTCGTCGATGTTGTAAATGCTTTCAGGTTTATGTTCAATTCCAAGTCTATCCAGCACATTTTTGTATTTGGAAAAGTGATCGCTAACAATATCTTTATTTAATTTTTGAGCACGAGCTAGATTCATCATCTGTGCTTTACGACGTGCTAATTCAGGGTGTCGTTTGAGAAATAACTTCAACCATTTCTTCCCCGCGGCGTTTTTGGCATCATTAAAAGTGTTTGGAATTTTCTTAATTTTACAGAATGAAAAAGCCTGTACGCGCAACAGCTTTGATGTCAACGGCACTCCAACATCAGCCAAACGTATGATTCTTCTGACAAGTCCAGCTTCTTGTTCTGTAGTCAATATAGCCGACCGACCTAGCTTTCGTGTAGTCGACCCACTCGCTAGATGGTTGCGTAGGGTTCTTCTTGGGATGTTTGTATATGGCTGCAGCAGCATATGTAGATAATTTACCTCTTTCTACCATTTTAACAGCGTTTTCCATCTGTTGCGAAGTCCATTGAGCCCTTTTTCCCCTTGTGGTAGAAGCTGGTGATTCGTTTTCCATGATGTTACTGAAAACAAGGGTTTACTATTTTACTGTGATACTTTTCTAACTAACATAAAACATTCTCCTAATAAGGCCTGTACCTGTGCCGTTATAAGGCCTATACATTTTTTTTGTAGGCTTTATTAGGGCATGCCACATGGGTAAACAAAATAACAATTATATGGAATACACCGATATTACAGCTTTTTCACTTATGTGAGGAGATGGCTACACGTATAATTATCCTATAAACAAAATCATGGGGGGATTTTGCCACGCTTGGCAAGCTGGTTGGCATCCGCAGTTTTTATTATTTCGAGTTGTTATCAGGAAGATGCTGCTGCCTATCTCCTGTTTCATTTTCCCTCTGTCGCCTCTTACGACGCCTTCGGGACGATATGGGGTAGTGGATATTCTTACACCGCCACTACAGGGTTATTATTTTCATTATTATTATTAATATTTTAACTATGAAACTCTTACTATAAAATTATAAGGCAAACGCCCTGCCCCGGTGCTGTCCCAGCTCATTATGCAGAGTGATTTATTTTAAATTAAATATGTCTCTATTTATTTAATTTTTTGCAGAACAAAAAGAAGGAGGGACCCAGTTGAAGTTAATAATCGATTACCCTAATGGTATTCAAGCGCTCTTCAAACCAATGAGGTAAGAACTCAATTTTATTAAAAACATAATATTTTAATGTCCCAGTTCACACGAATATTTTCACTTAATATAGCACAAGTAAGTTCTTTTCTGCTGTATTTTCACATTGTTAAGTAAGTGAGTTACAAGAGGTGTTTCGAGTGCTTTGTCGTGGACGGCTTGTGGAAAGTTTCCTTTCAAGTCTACCAACTCATCGAGTGTTGTGCGTTGTTTCCATTCACTAAACTTCTGGAACCTTCTTTCGCATGATCGGCTTAAAGGTTCGCCTACTATTTTCTACAAGAGTTATCAAAGTGAGTAGTTTCTTTCTTATATTATTTAATGATGTTGGAATTTTGTTTCTAAACCATATATCTTCGTACAATGGACTACTGTTTAAATGAAAAGGCTTTAATCGACCACATGAACAGCAGTTAGAGCACTTAGTTACTAAGCTAAACGCATACTTGGATATGCTTGTATTGTGCAGGCTCGAATCTCAGGCGAAGGGTCGATTGGTTGGCAAAAACGTTGTGAATTGAATTGCACACAGAGGAGCGCGCGTACGCATAGTTGTTGCCCACAAATCACATTCAATTTGGGATAATTTCAAATAAAAGTAAAGCCTTATTTACTCGTATTTTCAAAAACTGCAATAACGGTATATCATTGTTTATATCTCTTTGAAAAATAATCCTGTATATGTTAATGTTAATAGCAAAAACATAAATTTGGACCAGGTTATATTGTGTGTGTCCTAAGTGTCTTATACCCTTCAGCCTATTTTCATGGAGCACTTGCCTGCCGGGCCACTACCCACTCCCCTCCCCACCTTCCCCTTTTAAAACTGGAACACAGCTTATTTTAAATCACAATCTATAATTTTAAACAACTTCTCATAAAACATTTAAATAATATAATATGGTTTTTATTTGTTATAAAATGTTACTTGTGTTCTATTATATATTCAATACATAATCTACTTCTATACCAAATTTCATAAAATAGCTAGATAGAATAGTTCCAGCATGATTGAAGGATAAACATTCAAACAAATATATTTTGACATTTATAATTATTGGTATATTTTTTAGATTTATATTTATTCTTTTCATTGGCGTCTTTATTTACCTATTAAATTGTTGAAGACGTTAGTCGTATTATGAAAGATAAATGTATTTTATAGATTTACACTGAACTACTTATTGAAGGGAAGGTAATCCGACGACATATCAACAGACCCCGATGTATCTCAACATACTCTAGGGGACGATAAATAAAGAGACTTGATAGTAACCCCTGCCCGTGCGAGATGTCTGATAGCTTTATCTTTTGCGAGTTAACTTTATGTGAAGTTTACAATATCTAGAGGTGTATTTCTAAGATAATATTAGACCCTCGTTCAATTTATTTTCCTGTTACCTAAAATAATTGTAGTGGATATATATTTAAGAGTTACCTATTTGCATTGCTGTTTATGCCTTTGAAAATCCAATATCTTTATTTTTGTATATCAATTATCAACGTATAAACTAAATTTAAAAATAGTTCACGGCAAAGTCAAAATCTAGATTACTAGACGATATTTTTCACACATAGGAATAACAAATAAACTTGCAGTCCACTTGCAGTTGTGATGGGCTGTAAATTACAGCCTGTAATAGTGATGATGATTGCAGCCCACAAAGAGGGTAGTTAACACTGCAATGAGGCTGTTAAGCTACCGTCTATTAAACTGGAAGATCGATTACAACTATAATTGGTACAAAACAACTTTTATCAAGCCGACCTAGCCGTTAACATTTTATTACTTTTTTTTAATTCATAGATAAAGGGCTTTGTCGCTGATGCGATTATGACGCCCTGGTAGTTCAAATAAACAAAAAAACTTAATATATTTACTAATTACTTAATCTCTTATTAACTAACAAATAGAGTTTCTTGGCATCATCTGATAACGGATCCGATAAAATACTATTACTACTACCAATTAAGGACAAATGTAAATTACTATTTGCTCTTTCTCTTGGAGTTTTGGGCACATTCTATCAAAATATGATAAATATCATCGATAATATTACAAGATGAACAATTTGGTGAGGTAATTTTTCGCATCAACATTTTATTACTGCTAAATGGTTTTAAGGACCTTACGTAAACACTTATAAAGATATAGTTAGGACTTATAAAGATATTTTAATTAAAAATAAAGTTAAAATATCTCAAAACATATAAAAATAACTTTTTGCATAAATATATAATCAGATCTGTAGTATTTTATATTTCAAATAATTAATAGAATCAGGCGTTACTTTGCGAAAATCTATTATATTAAAGTTGGAAAAATTAATCTCAATAAAATAAAATGATGTGTCTCTAGTTTGAACAGCACCTCTCGCCCTCTCTCAATTGCGTACACTATCCCCATCACCACTAATCCCAGCACCACTACACTAGGAAATACACACCACCGACGACAATACGACACGTGTTTCGCCTCTACACGAGGCATCTTCAGGTGTAGTAGGCTCTACGGTGGCTGACCGCTAAGTAGCGGGTAAGAAAAACAAACTAGGTAAGACACGTCATTTTATTTTATTGAGTGGATAATGGCAAAGTAAATTTTTCCAACTTTAATTTTATATTTCATTTTAGAAATGGTCGCTTACTCCTTTAATTCGTTTCTAAGTAAAGCTCACTGCTGAACGTAGGCCTTCCTTATAAATTAATACATTACATAAGTGGAAAATTTGCCACAATTGCCACGGCTTGGGTCAGGTTGGCAACCGCAGTTTTTTTTTAATTTTTCGAAATTTTTTATCAGAAAGATACTGCTGCCCAGCTCTTGTTGAAGTGAAACTTCTTTATCTTATTTTTATACGTGGTAGATAGAGCCATGCTGCAGCTATATTAGTAGTATAGTTGTAGCACGAATGGGTCGGCTCGACCGGGGAAGGACCACGCTCTCACAGAATACCAGCGTAAAATTGCAGCTTAATGCTGCTGTGATTCGTATGGTAAGTGTAGAGAACCGGAGACCCTTTTTACTGGGAAAGAGGCATTCCATCTTAGTCCTCACGGGTGACAACGCATCTGCATTTTGATTCTTTATTGAGGATAGATGTAGATGTCTATGGGCCACAGCAACCACTTACCATCAGGTGGACTGTGTGCTCGTTTGTCACCCTATCCTATAAAAAAAAGACACAGTGGAGAAATTTAGTACGGTACTAAAAACAAAAACGTCACGTTTTCTTGTAACATTTCACCACTGGGGCTGAAAGTAGGTTTAAGAAGTTTTACTTCGTACGTGTGTACTCAATTAAACGCACGATTTTTTTTAATTTCCCTCTGTCGCCTCTTACGACACCCACGGGATTTCTTTTATATATAAGAGCATGCGGCTCACCTGATGGTAACTCACCGCCGCCCATGAACAACTGCAACACCAGGGGAAGTGCTAACAACTATATAGGGTAGTGGATATTCTTGCACCACCACTACGCGATGATTTATAAAGTCAAACTACACGTTTTATTGACCGTTTTAATAAAAGTATATTAGTATAAGTATTTTGTGTTAAATTCATTTATATTTTTCTTCAATTACATAGGACACGAACTCCGTCTTTCGAAATTCAATACCGAGCACTTAGTAAACGAACCTGTGATCTATTATTTAATATTAAATAAATTTTATTCTAAAGGACAGAGGACCCTTGCGCTTTCCGAGAGGATATTTGATATTCCTCTTTATAGATTTATTTCACTCGGTTTCAATTTACGTCATAAATACCTACAGAGAATTAAATTTCATGTGCTTGGGCTTTTAGAGTAAAGGTATTTGTTACTGTAATAAGGACCTATGATTTTCGTAATATAAATGGGTAGTTCATCCATTCATTCCATTACCGCCTAGAAAAGTCCACTGCTGAACATAGGCCTCCTTTATAGACTGCCTCATGGGGGATTTTGCCATAGTTGCTACGCTTGGCAAGCGGGTTGGCAACCGCAGTTTTTGGAACGAAGTTCCTCATCGCAATTTGACGGATGGGGGCGAGGCGAGAAATAGTGTAAGATTTTTCCGTCACGACCCCCTTTCTATAGTGCAAGCGAGATGGAATAATATCCATCTCCCTCGCACTTTTTCTTATCTTGCTAATGACGCTTCATTTTAATAGACGCTAGTAATTCATTTGTTTGTATTTGTTAATCAATAATATAATACGTTTATCAATAATATTATACTACGAAATGAACTTCGTTCCAACCGAGTGTTCCACGACACTCACGCATGATTTTTTTAATTATTTAGAGTTGTTATCAGGAAGATGCTGCTGCCCATCTCCTGTTTCATTTTCCCTCTGTCGCCTCTTACGACATCCTCGGGACGATATGGGGTAGTGGATATTCTTACAACGCCACTACATGGTTAAATGTGTTAATGTGTTGTAAAATAGCAATAGCACAATTCCATGTATCGTCACCTAATATTGATTTGTAGTGCCTTAAATTAAAAAAAAGTTTTTAATGGGTTGCATTACTTAACCCTTATGCTGCCGTGTCAGTTACTTTGCACGGAGTACTGCATTTAAAGGATGACTGACGGTCGTGTATGTGTAAAGACACCGAAAACTATACAACGAGACCGCAAATAAAATATATTGTTCTTTTTAAGTTATCCTATGAACTTACATTCTTTACTAGATTCGCCCTCCACTAGATGGAGCGGCGAACTGGTAAGAGATGCATGATGTCGATAGATGTAAGTGGCTTTAAGACACACCACCACCACAACAAGTGGTTTGAGGCATTCCTTAGAGGAGGCCTATGTTGCCTATGATGATGATGATAATGAATGATTGTAATTGTAAGTTTAAAAAGAAGAAAGAGTTTAATCTATTGAGCAGTGCGGCTGCAACTAGTTTTATTGTACGCATTTTTTCTTTGACAGAAGGGAACGCCTGCGTATGGCTACTTTCCTCGGATCCGCCGGTGGCCCGTGTTTTTTTTTTATAGAATAGGGTGACAAACGAGCACACAGTCCACCTGATGATAAGTGGATGCTGTGGTCCATAGACATCTACATCTATCCTCGATTAAGAATCAAATTGCAGATGCGTTGTCACCCTTGTGGACCAAGATGGAATGCCTCGTTTCCAGTAAAAAGGGTCTCCGGTCCTCTACACTCACCATACGAAACACAGCAATTTGAAGCTGCTATTTTACGCTGGTATTCTGTGAGAGTTTGGTCCTACCCCGGTCGAGCCGACACATACGTGCTACAACCATTGCTGCAGCGTGGCTCTACCACGTAAAAATGTGTTGCTCTATGCTCTATAGTCAAGACAGTGCCATGAAAATACACATTTATATAGTAAAGTTGATGAACCCAATCTTATTCTTCGTATCTTACTATCCTGTGCGCTTAGCATTTAACTTAAAAGATAAGATAAAGTACAAAAAGAAAGAAAAAGGAACCTTTTTCAACCTAACATACGAGTAAACAGAGCTAAACTTCTTTATATTATTACATACTAGCGATCCCCGCCCCGGCTTCGCACGGGTGATTTCTGGACAACAGCGCCACCTAAATGGTCCAAATGTGAATCTAAACCCATCTAGGAACCTATTAAAACGCACACAAAAAAATCATGAAAATCGGTCGAGTCGTTTTTCGTTTAAGCGAGACTAACGGACAGCAATTGATTTTTGTATGCAGAGATTATATGTTTTGAAGTGTTGATTTATAAATTAAGTATCGTTCATAATTTTCAAATAACTACGGGGTAGAAGGGACTCCCTTTCTGCCTTGGAGTCCGTCTGGGTAGATACCACCCTTTTACCTATTTCTGCCGCCGAATAGCAGTGTCTGCACTGCTGTGTTCCGCTCTGAAAGGTATAGAGAGTCAGTATAGTTATAGGATGTGCAGCATTCCATTTTAGTCTTCAGAGGTGACAACGCATCTGTATGTTTTTGTTTGAAGTTGCCTACAAATGTCCATGAGCTGCAGTAGCCAATTAAAATCGCAGTGAAAATAATTAAAAATTAAAAATTTTGTACAACCGACTTCAATATATATTATTAAGAATAACTCAAAAACTATTGGTCAGACCTTGATCAAATTTATATGGGACCACATGAGAAGCACCAGCTTTCAAATAAAAAAGAATCATCGAAATCGGTTCACGTAGAACAATGTTATGACGTAACACACATAAAAAAACATACAGTCGAATTGAGTACCTCCTCCTTTTTGAAGTCGGTAGAAAAAAGAAAACAAAACATCCATAGATAAACGCCTGGTATTAAAACATAAAATAAGTTGTCAAATACGAAGAAAAATAGTAAAATCCTTTGCTTTAAACGTAACGAGCCCCTACACTTATTATCCATATATTTTTTTAAAGAATCATCAAAATCATATAAGCGCTACAGATCAGCGATAAACAATGAACGCTCGGTTAGATCTTAAGATCACTGATGGCGGTTAACCGGAGTAGTTACGCGTCGTTACCACACCGTGCTTTATCTATGATCAGAGTAGGCTGTGGTTGCTCTGTGGCTGGCTTCAACAATTCATTTTGATATAACGTAGGTACGTTAAAAGAATATAATGATGATGATGGTGATTGACAATTTAAAATAGTTTCTATGCGGTGCAGTGCAATCAATATAGTGCGTGTATTACTAAACTCTATGCTGTATGTTATATATAGTAATAATACTCGTTTCGGTGTTCCTTGCACTTTCAATTTTATTACAGATTGAATTATACTTTAAAACCGTCCTAATTATTTCTTGTGCGCATATAAAATGTTTCATATCATCAGCAAATACCGCGTAATAGAGATGAACATGATATTATTATCGTAAAATCTTATAAAATGACATGTGTCAGTGATCTATAGTTTTGACATTTGATTTCCTAGGATCAAATTAGGCCCGTATTAATAAACGTTACTCAGCTCAAGTACACGCACTTGAGTTCAATCTTGAGGTTATGATCTTATTAATAAACATATCTCAAGATGCGGTTTAGTTTTACGATATCAGCTGAGTGCCACACTGATTAATAAACGAAACTCGACTCTCAAGTGTGTACACTTGAGTGCAAGTCACAGAACAGTATTCCTAAGTACAGCGTTTTGAGATACTGTTTTTATGTGTTTATTAATTAGCAACGATCTTGAGATGCTGATTTCGTAATGAGGGCGTGTCAAATGATTACGCACTTGAGTTCGTCGTTGAGTAACGTTTATTAATACGAGTTTATTAATAATAATGTATATTTATGTGTAAATATAAATGTATATATTATTGTCTTATGGCACCTTAGAGTAATGCTAGTAATTACACACTCTAAGGCCCGTATTAATAAACGTTACTCAACGACGAACTCAAGTGCGTAATCATTTGATACGCCCTCATTACGAAATCAGTATCTCAAGATCGTTGCTAATTAATAAACACATAAAAACAGTATCTCAAAACGCTGTACTTAGGAATACTGTTCTGTGACTTGCACTCAAGTATACACACTTGAGAGTCAAGATTCCTTTATTAATCAGTGTGGTACTCAGCTGATATCGTAAACCTAAACCGCATCTTGAGATATGTTTATTAATAAGATCATAACCTCAAGATTGTACTCAAGTGCGTGTACTTGAGCTGAGTAACGTTTATTAATACGGGCCTTAGTATTGCACGGACAAACTTATTTTTTTATTATTATTTTGATAAAAACATTACCACCTTCACACTAGGATTTTCTTCTGTAACCTGGGGACCGTTTACATACATAAAATTTCACAAGGACAAACATTCACACCCGGAAAAAATATTTGTAGGCCATACAAATACTTGTTCTATTCTGGATTCAAAACCGCGGCTCTATTTCTATTAGAAGCCGTCAATTTTTAAATACTAGTAATGCTATTAAACTTTACTAATATTCCCTTTAACCACTTCTGGTAAGCTTGAAATGCTTGTGTTAGAAGTGGTTCACGACAGTGGTCGAATGGCGGATTCGAACCCACGACCTTTCGAGTTGGCGGTTCGCGCCCTGCCATTAGGCTACTGACACTTCGGCCTTGGAATTAGTTTGAATAGGGTACCAGTACCACCCTCTTAGTTTCTCTTACTTTTGTCGCCTAGCGGTAATGTATCCACTATTGTTTTCAAGTAAGAAGACTAGTGTAAATATTGGCTGTAAGGTATAGAATAATAACATACAGAAACTAAGCAATCATAGGCTTATTATGGCTTACACCAACCGTCTCATATCCGTAAATAACACATCCTTACATCGTTATTCATCATCATCATTATCATTATATCCTATCAAAGTCCATTGCTAAACATAGGCTCCCCTAGAATGCAAAATGAGGCGGATATTCGCCATAGATGCTACGCTTGGCAAAAACGGTAGTTTTATTTTCTAGTTGTAATGCAACTCGAGTTGACAAATAAATAAAAGTTCACGACAACAAAGTCAGATAGCGTCAATCAGTTTGTTTTGTTTACAGATTCGCGCGGGATGTGCAGACTTTGCCGAACCATTTCTACTTTTCAGATTACGAGAGGCATAATGCAGAAATTGCAGCGTTCCACCTAGACAGGTATAAACTTCATTAATTATAATCCCCACTGTGATTATTTTTGAAGCTTTTACTTGCTTAGAAGATCTAATGGCATTAAGTATATCTCATATATACCAAAATTTATAAAAACGGTCCGCTACGGGAAGCCCGAAGAAACGTCTGGCCAAAAATTCACCCGCTACAAGATTGGTGATTACCGATGTCAATATATTATCACAAGCCAATTTTTTTAGTCCTTACTATAAGATAATTTATAGTATAGAAGAGTGGGTATATTCTTTATGACAAGCAGCGTCAGGTAAGCTCTGCGGCAGAGAATTTGCCTTAAATTTTATAGTTTGCAGCTTAGCACCAGTTTTATATTAAATGATCATATGAATATTGAAAAATGGTTTAACATAAACAAACAGTAACGTATTGAAACATTATTCAAATATTTATGTTTATTTAATTACATGTACGGACTGTGCAGCGCCGGTGTAAGAATATCCACTACCCCATATCGTCTTGTGGTTGTCGTAAGTGGTGACAGGGGGTGACGCACCAGGAATAGGCAGAAGCATCTTCCCAATGACAACTAAAAGTAATAAACTGCGGTTGCCAACCCGCCTGTCAAGCGTGGCAACTATGCCAAATATCCCCCGATGAAGCAATCTATAGGGGAGGCCTATATATTCAGTGGTACCGGTAATTTGTTAACAGATTTTCCTTTCTTCCCGCTGAAGCGAGAAGTGTATGTCAAACAAAATTATGAGTGTGTAATGGATTACACACTTTTATCTATTCATATATAAATTAATTTTGTTTTTTCTAGGATATTAGGGTTCCGACGAGCCATGCCCGTTGTAGGCCGCGTGCTAAATATGACCACAGAGATCTACGACGTCACAGAGGGCGACATATTACGTACGTTCTTCGTATCCCCAGCAAATAACTTCTGTTTCCATGGGAAGTGTTCTTATTATTGCGACACTGGACATGCAATTTGTGGCAATCCTGACATGCTAGAGGGCAGTTTTGCTGCTTTTTTGCCATCATCGGAGTTGGCTGAACGCAAGGTAAAGCATAATTTTAGATAAAGTATTTATTTATTTAAAATATATTTATTTAAAACAGTGATAATATATTTAGCTTTACAAAATATCAAACAATTTGTAGCTTTTACTCTTTTTACGTAGATAATAAAAGAGCGACAAACAAGCTAACAGTCTGACTGTAAGCATGTAGTATGCTAAGTAGCTACAACAGTCTATGGTTGGCTCCAACCATAATAACTTAAACAAAAAAGCCACGGATACATCTTCTATCCTTGAGGATTAAGAAATAATCCCTCCTCCGCTACCTGAAATTATACTAATTCTCTTATACTTCAAACCGAAACACAACAGTGGGTGCACCGCTGCTTGGACACAGAAATAAGTGAGGGAGCGGCACCAACCCAGGCGAACTCCTAAGCAGATAAACGCCTAATTTATTTTTGTACACATACATAACTCGACTTTACTTCGAGTTTTCCTTGTTATTTCATTGATGTCAATTGTCTTTTGTATATAAAATATTGATGCTATTACGAATATAATTTTAAGATGTAATCGCGAATTCTTCAAACAAAAATTCAACAGCCCTAATCCACTCCCCAATTCTCATTAGCCCGTAAACAGTTTACTTTAAGTGATCATATCCATAATCGCTACGCCTAGATTTTATTTAAGTTAATAATTTAATTAGTTTAATATTTTTACATATTTTAGAAATATATGTTATGTTAGGCTCAAAGCACGAAAACGCTCATTGAGCGAAAATACAGCTTACAATGAGTTGTACTTTCTTTAAAACACCCAATCGCCACAACGCGTCATCAGCGTTTTTATAAGTGCCATTAAAACTAATTTGCGATTTGGGTTTTTCAATATGTATGTTTATAATTATATTATATGTAGTCCTCTCGATGTTTTCCTTCACCGCCGAGCACATGATTAATCAGCACTTAAACTTGCATTTAACTCCTTGTTGTATATTATGTTAAATATTAATTAATACCTAGTTTATAGAAATATGGAATGTAGGTTTTATAATTATGAATATGGACATTCTTGATTTAAATCTACATAAATAATTGTTTATTATAGGTTTGGAGACATCCCTGGAGAAGATCTTATCACAAACGGCGGAAAGCACAATGGGAGTTGCAATCTGATTATTGTGACACGGTAAACATTTATTTTGTTGGTAATTGTTCTAATTGAGTATAAATTGTCTAAATCAATCTCTTGTTGAAAAGTTATTTGTTTATTTGAGTTATTTAGATGTAAAGTGTGCACGGCCATGGCCTTTTTGACTTCTTCATTTTCGTTAGTAAAAGCACTCTGAAAATTTAAAATTTAAAATTAATATTAACTTTTAAGAAATTTAAATGTTACAACAAAAATAGGACGTGGAGTAAATCGGACACTGGCCATTTATAATGCTTTTACAAAAAACTAATAAGTTTTGTGTTGCATAAACTGTGACTATTTAGATTAAAGAATATGTATAATATAATCACTACGTTTTAACTGGGATGCTGTTCAAGGATATCATAATTTGGCTATGGGTTAGCATGTTTTACGCTATCGACGAATCATACGAGTAGAAGGAATTATGATCTATAAATAAGTATATGACAGTGAATGTGTGGTGTAAATTGTAATATCACACTTATGCGAAAAGTAATGTAATTTTAAAGAGTTATATCAATGACGTGATCAGAGGATCGATCAAGCGTATTATGAATATTTAAGATTGTACACATTTCGAGAAATTACACGTCCGTAAAATTCGTCGCTTGTGTCATCAAAAAATCGAACACCCGCTTAGCTTCAGCTTCAACAGCTTAGTAGCAATTGAAGAACGTCAAAGGTGAAGCATCGCAATAAATACTTCCTCAAAGGGAGATTTTTAAATAATGTAATAAAAGTCCGAATCTCTTGGTGATCAATAAACGCGTTCACAGGTTGAATTTATACAGTTAAGGGTCGTTTAATGTTGGCAAATAAGAACACCCAGGCTTCTGTTTATATCAGTTTAATATATAAACTTAACAATAACACATCTTTAATAAGCAGACATTGTAATTACGCAGTTAAGTTTTGGAGGCAAAAAAATAGAGAGCATAGCGTGAGCCGTGTAGCAGTAGATCTGTGGCGTGACCCATTCTTTTCAAAGACAACATAATGTTACAATAGATTAAATTGTTTTTTCCAACAAGCTTTTAATGAGCATCATGTATCATAATCTACTACCGTTACAAAAGATGAGATCTTAGAGAACAACCAGCAAGAAATTTTGTGTTCATTATTTTCATACGATTTCGATAATAAACACGGAACAGCAAGGAAGACGAGGTACCAATAAGTAAATTATTATTCAAGTTAATTGACACAGTGTGAACAAGAAATAATGTTAAATTTATTAATTACATTATTTATACGTGATAGAGCCACGCTGCAGCCGTATTATGGTGGTTGCACAAATGGGTTGGCTCGACCAGGGTAGCACCTTAATGCTGCTGTGTTTCGTATGGTGAGTGTAGAGAACCGGCGACCCTTGTTACTGGAAACGAGGCATTCCATCTTAGTCTTCAGGGGTGACAACGCATCTGCATTTTGGTTCTTAATCGAGGATAAATGTAGATGTCCATGGGCCATATCAGGTGGACTTTGCATTTGTCACCCTTATTCTATAAAACATATATTATAATATCGTCAATAACTTAAGGGTGAAGTACTAAGAACGTATGTACCTACTTAATTTTCTAATTTTTATTAACAGGTGCGCACTACACCGCCTTACGATTCAGGTCGTCGTTTACTAGATTTAATGGACATGTCAATCTTCGATTTTCTCACTGGCAACATGGACCGACATCACTATGAGACCTTCAAGTATGTATTGAAAATTAGAGGTAGTTTAATATAAATAATTCAATTCTGTGTAATATTATGCTGCAGCTGTGTTATGGTAACAGCACGAAAGTATCCGCTCGGCCGGGGACGCTTTAACAGAATACCAGCGTTAAATAGCTGCTTAATGCTGTTGCGCTTCGTATGGTGTAGAGTATGGTATGGGGTGTAGAGAACCGGAGACCCTTTTTTCACAGAAGTAAAGGTGACAAATGAGCACACAGTCAGCACCACAAGGGGATGATGTCGTCCATAGAACATCTATGTTCGATTAAGAACCAAAATAATGATGCTTTGTCACCCCTGAGGAGTTAGATGGAATTCTCGTTACCAACAAAAAGGGACTCCTGTTCTCGTCTCTCGGTATTTTTGTGCGCGCGTGGTCGACTTATTCTATAGTTACAGGATGTTCGGTACTGAGCGCGTATAATTTCTTTACGCTTTTTTACAGTCGCAGAATGTTCTGTACTGAGCGTATATAATCGTTTACTCTTTTTTATTGTCATAGAATGTTCGGTAACGAATCGTTCACTCTGCACCTGGATCAGGGGCGCGCGTTCGGCAAGGCGTTCCACGACGAGCTCAGCATCCTGGCGCCGCTATTACAGTGTTGCCTCGTGCGCCACACCACCCTCACCAAGCTGCTTAAGTTAGTACAATTGCTTAAGTCCATAATTCACACGATAGCATACGTGCGGAATTACCATAATTGATAATTATTATGTAACCCTAGGCGACTGCCTCGTTGATTTAGTGGTCGTAAACGCGGTCGCTAACCATGAGGCCCCGGTTCGAATCCCGGGTCGGGGGAAAATCATTTATTGGATTTTTCTGTCAAGAAATTCTCAGTAGCAGTCCGGAGCATGTATTTGGCGGTGTTTCACACTAGTGCGTCGGAAAACACGTAAAGCCGTTGGTCCTGCGCCTGATCTCTCTCCGGTCTCGTCGGTTTGCCGTCCCATCGGATTATGAGAGTAAGGAAATAGAGAGTGCACCTGTGCTTGAAACTACACTCGGTGAAAACTGACCACTGTCAGTACGTGTAAACTAAGCGACAGTAGCCTAATGGTGCAGACCGCGAACTTAAAAGTCGTGCGTTCGAATCCGCCATACAATTACTGCCGTGAATCACTTCTAACTCCATCATTAGCTTTCCTGATGGGATTAACGGGAATATGTGTAATGTTAATGGCATTTAATATTTTATATTTTCATATCAAGACTAGCGGTTCTGGAGTCTATTAGGTAATAAAAATTGTAGAACGTCTTAAACCAATGTTTTAATGTTCATCTTGGGTATGCAGCTTTCCTCACATTGTTATAGGGTTATGGGGTAATGTGGCTAAACTTTGTAAACTTTTTTATCATGTATATTTGAGTGTACACTGACTCCTATGACAATCACGTGTTAATCATAATCACGTAGCTAACCTAACTCCTCTAAACATATATAATAATATGATTTCTAAAAGCCTTTATTGTTGTGTCATAGGTATCATAACGGCGTGCCGCTTTCAAAAGTTCTACGAGAATCTATGAAAGCGGATCCAGTGTCTCCTATTTTATGGGAGCCGCATCTCGCCGCTGTAGACCGGCGGATTGGATTAATACTGGACGCAGTCAGAAAATGCGTTGAAAAAGCCGAGAACCCTTTACAAAATGAAGTGAACGACTTTGTATGACCAGTGCCACTTGATAGTTGGATGTCGTGTGATGTAACATGTGGGAAATTTTCGTTAAAAGTGATGTTAAAAATGTGATAAGTGGTACTGATATTGTGTTATAAGAAGGGTCAGTGCAATCTGTAAATGACTACTTAGTCGGACACTCGTATATTCGGTGACTTAAGACAATCCTAGTTTATAAGTGATTTTGTAATCAATGCAAACTATTAAGTTATAAAAACCTTTGGTCCTAAAAGACTAATTAATATTTTAAGGTTTTAGTGCCAAAGACCTTCCAAATGATAATATGAGATGTTCAGCATAATTTAAATATCATTCCAATAAAAGCGTTTTTAAAATAAGCCATTATATTCATGTCAAATATAAAAATGAAAGAAATATATAGGTATATTTATGTTTTTTACAAATTGACGACATTGTCGAAATTCGATTAGGTTAAATCAGTATTGGGAGGAGTGAGAATTAGGATTTCATACTTTTTTTTATATATAAAGTCTGATGGGATGTACCTAAAGCAGAAAGTGCAAACGAAACTGTACATAATTTAAGTAAAATGCAACTTATCTTAGGTTTAAGGTTTGTTTTAAATGATTTGTTAGTTTTATTTTTGTTGTGAAGTCTGTTACCCAAAGCTTGAAGCTCAATCACAAACATATCATAACTAAGCAGTTTGTACTGCGTGTGAATTTTTATACATACATATATATACATATATATACACACACACACTATATATATGTATATATATGTATATATATATATATATATATATATATATATATATATATATATATATTAATAGAAAACATGCATATATTCTCAAATAATCTTAAATTCATTGATGTATCTAAATGATGATCTCAAATAAACGTATTGATGTCTTATGACATCTGATACTACATATATTTAATGAGAAAAAAATATTAATTTGACACAGCTAGTGTAATTAGTTAATTGATTAATTTCGTTTATTGCGAAATAACTGATATTGGTTTATAGTTTTAAGCCACGAAGATCTTTGTTAAACATATGATTTTACATAATGATGCGTGTGATTGGCAGTCATTTTATTTATAATTAATGTAAAAAATCATGTCAGGGCAAATTTTTGAGGCTGTTTATCACTATAAAATTTAATACGACTTGCCAAAGATGTACCTTCTTATGTTTTTGTGAATGTTTAAAAATGTTGTATATGTTTATGTGGGACGAGTGTTTCCGTTGGTTGTTAATAAATTTACAGAATGAAATACTAGAATATATTATTTAAAATAACTATCACCCGTTTAACTCTTTTATATAAACATCCGATCATGTTAACATCGGTTAACAATCTATCTACTAAACCAACAACTTATATTTTTAATGATATCACAGAGTAATTACTACTCTAAGAATGATATTAAAGCCAGACAAATTCGGCGTTCTCCTTATGTTGGACGCCTCTACAACCCTTCTTAGGTTAATTCGTTGTCAGTTGGCACCACTGACAACTACGATGAAATGCAATAATTATACCATAAACTTAGAATATACTTACGCCAGTATATTCTATGTCTATGAATTATACTGACCAGGCTGGTGCAACCAGGCTGGTGCAACTTCCGTAGTAAAAATTATATGTACGAAATTGGTGCTAATTTTAATGGCGGCTGTCTCTGCTTACTATTTTCGTATTATGTTATTATGTCTATCAATGACATTGTCAAATCAAACAGTTCCAGTAAACGTAGTGATTATATTCTCTTTGGATTCCAGTTCCATTTCTATTTATTTTAATTGTTTAGATTAATTTTACTTTTGCTAAAGGAACCGTAAACGATAATTGTAGTGATAATATACTCTTTGATACTGACTTTCACAATTTAAAGCGAAGTGCAAGAGCACTTCTACTTAGTAGCCTAAAAGTTTTATATATTAGGTTAGGTAAAAGGCAATAGCATTTAAGCGACATTTAGAAATTTACAGAAGAGAAGAGATTCTCAAAGAATACCAGCGTAAAATAGCAGCTTAATACTGCTGTGTTTCATATGGTGTGTGTAGAGAAACAGATACCTTTTTTACTGGAAAAGAGGCATTCTTAGTCCTCACGGGTGACAACGCATCTGCATTTTGATTCTTTATTGAGGATAGATGTAGATGTCTATGCGTCACAGTAACCACTTACCATCAGGTGGACTGTGTGGTCGTTTGTCACCCTTTCCTATAAAAAAAGTGAAGGATTTAATTTTTTTAAATTTCGCATGGATGTACTCTTACATAAGTATATTGCGAAAGAAGGGAGACATTCTTTACATTAGTAAAATATTGGATTGGAACAGAGGTGAAAATTTGTTTAAATGCCTACTTCAACCGACGTGGTGCACTGATGGATGAGGTGGATACTCTACCCGGCAATTTATCTAAATACCTGTGCATGCGAAAGTGTACGCTCTGCGTGCACTAACATTTTTTACGAGGATAGAAAAAACATCGTGGGGGAATAAAAAACGTGAGGAACCCTCACGATTACAAGCACTAATTATCGAACTCGAGTCGCTCGCTCTCCATTAAGTCCTCAATACTCTGACAAAGGTCTTATTAAATTTATTTATATGTTTACATAATATATGTACTTTGTAATATTACGAAAACTTTTTTTGAAAAGTAATATCAGATAAAAATATATTTTTCTTGACCCCAATTGTCAATTACCAAAAGATCGCCCGAAATGTCAAAAGAAATTCTAAAACAACGAAGATTTGCCCGGCCCTAATAAAACGCAGATCTGAATAAAAACGATATTTGATCCAACACTTTACGCATTTTTTGTGACCACCATTGCGCGCCGTAATATTTGTTTATGGCCGTAAAATAAGCATTCGATGAAGTTTCTTTTATTTAGACATTATTCTATAAACACTTTTCTCCGTTAAAACTTTTTTATATTTCACTCCACGACGTGGTAGATTTCTTTACTGTTTTGGAGTCTGTATGCTTATGCTGTGGTACCGCATTTCCTGCAGTATGTCGGCCTGAAGGGTATATAAAGTCAGTTTAAATGCATTCTGTGTGAATTTCGTTTAAGTCATCTTTGCAGGTGAATACACACCTAAAGGCAACAGCCTTATTGTTTGTGATTGGTGCAAGTTGTCCATGGCCACTGCCCTCAGGTAGACGATTATCTTGTGTGTCATTTTAATAAAGTATACCAGCTGTCGTTCTAAAGGCTTGTGCACCCGAGTTGTCTCCAGTGTTAAACCGCGCTGTTTTCGCCTTTCACTAAAGTAGTGACAAAATCCTGGAAGCTGACCAATGTACAGACTGTTACAAAACAAGGCCGATCCGGTCAATTATCGGTCAATCTCAATAGTCTCTATACTCTGCAAGATTATGGAGCGTATATTGAACGCCCAATTTATGGCATACCTAGAGCAGAACGACCTTCTCAGCAACCGATAGTTTGGGATACTTCACACTGGAACAGTTGCTTACACTACATAAATCGCAACAAAGTACATGTATGTCCATATAGGCTCTATGGTTTGAAACGTAGTATGGAAAGGCGTTCTAAGGGGCTTATTAGTGACAACAATATACAAACAAAACAGTAGTTAGAATAAATCTTGCCAGTCTCGAGCACAGGCGCAAAGAGGCCAGCCTTTCGGTGTTCTACAGGATACATTTCGGAGAGTGTGCGCAGGAATTGCATGACTACATTCCATTATCGGACCACCAGACGCTCGGCTGGTCTTCACCCCTTTTGTTGTCGGTCGATATACCAAGCATTTGAACCAAACAGTTTGCTTCATCGTTTATAATGCGTACAACAAAGGAGTGGAATAATTTGCCAACATTTCTGTATTACTTCAAGGCAAAAGTGAATAAATTGCCAACAGGTGGGATAATAGTCAGACGCTGGCTTATAACAGTTAAAAAAAGTTTTCAGTAGCGGCCTGGAGTCAGAATATTCTGATTTATAGGACGCCTTTTCTGCATAAGAATCCGTCTGGGTGGGGATAACCCTCTTACCTATTTCTGCTGCCAAATAACTGTACTTGCACTGCTGTGTTCCGATCTGAAGGGTTCCGTCTTAGTCCTCGAAAGTGACAACACATCTGTAGCCTTCTTTGTTTGCTGCAGGTGTGCATAGTCTGCAGTAGCCATCTTACCACATATATGCGTGTGTGAGTGAGGAATCTTTTGTATAAGTTCATTTAATTTTCGATAATAATGATTAAACTTTCTCTCTTTTATCACAAACATTACCCTGGCAAAGGTTCTTTATCTAACGATATCCAACATGACGGATGGAATTCATATTTGGAGATGCATGTAACATAATATGATGAAATTAGATTGAAATATAACAAAAATTAATAAAAACCATAATATAATATATTAAATAAAAATAAACTAATCAGGTTACTAATCAAAAAATGTTAATGTAGTATTTACATAAATTGCACGAGGACAAACATCCAGACCCGGAACAATTATTTGCATAACATATAACATAACATAAACACTCACGCCTGTCACCCAGAGGGGTAGGCAGAGACTACGGACTTCCACTTGGCACGATCCTGGCACACCTCTCTCGCCTCCTTTACATCCATATATCTACGCATACACGCTCGTCGGTTAAGGGTACTCCTAATCTGGCCCATTTCCAATATATCGCCAATTTGGTCGATAAACCTTCGTCTAGGGCGTCCCTTTCCGACTCTGCCGTTCACTTCTGCAGCATAAATTTGCTTTGTCACTCTTTCTTCGTTCATCCTTTCTATATGACCAAACCACCGAAGCATTCCTTTCTTAATCCTGGTCACAACGTCATCTTGCAAACCACACTTTTCTCTTATCACACTATTTCTCACCCTGTCATTCAGATTCAGCCCTAGCATACTCCTTAATGAACGCATTTCTACAGCATTTATTCTACTCTCATGCTTCTTCTACCAGACCCAACTTTCACTACCATACATTAAAGTAGGGACTAACACAGCATTGTGAATTGCCAAACGTGCCTTTTTTGACACATTCTGACTCTTCACAATAGCGTGTAGAGCCCCATTCACTCTATTTCCTGCGTTCACTGTCGTTCTATATCCTTATCATATCTACCATCCCTACTAAATAAACATCCCAAATATACAAACTCATCCACTTGCTCAATCAACTCCCTTCTATTCTTATTTCACATAACGTTTTACTTTCTTCTTTCAAAACCATCACTTTCGTCTTACTTGCGTTCACTTTCATACCTCTTTCTTTTAATGATCGGTTCATTAAAGTAACCATCATTTGCAACTCGGCCGCCGACGATGCAAATATGACTTGATCATCGGCGTACAAAAGGCATTTGACGGTTAACTCACCCATTCTCAACCCACATTCTTCAACTTTCAAAGTTTGCAAACAACTGTCCATAAATAGGTTAAACAGCCAGGGGGAAGCTACACAGCCCTGTCTGACACCTTTTTGGATGCCAAACCAGTCCGAGTAGACCCTGTTGATCCTGACACAAGCACTAGAGTCCCTATAAAGAGACTTCAATGCCTGTATCAAACCAGCGCTCAAACCAAATGAGTTAAGTGTTTGCCATAACACATTCCTGTCCACTCTGTCATAAGCCTTTTCCAAGTCCATGAAAGCACAAAAACTTTCTGGTTTTGGCCAAAACTTCTCCGCAATCATGCGCATGGAAAATACTTGATCCGTACACCCCATCCCCTTTCTAAATCCAGCTTGCACATCCCAAATTTTTCCATCAGTTTCTTCCATAACTCTTTCAATTAACACCTTAGCATACAGTTTACCCACAATGCTAAGCAAGCTGATACCACGGTAGTTTTTACAGTCCTGCTGTGACCCTTTTCCTTTATATATTGGGACTATAACGGCTTTGCACCAGTCTTCCGGTACCCGCTTCAGTTCCCAACATAAATTAAACAAGGTGTACAGCAGACCTGCCACCACTCCCTCTCCAGCCCTTAGCATTTCGAGTGATACTCTATCATATCCGGCTGCCTTACCTGCTTTCATGCTTTTCATTGCTTTCATTATTTCATCTACACTTATCTCCTTACCTCTCTCCACTTCTTTCGAAATTTCTTTTTCACTTACTTCAGACGACCCTTCACTCATAAACACGCTTTCAAAGTATTCCTTCCATCAATTTAAATTCGAAACTTCATCATTCAGCATACAGCCATTCTCGTCTCGTATAGCATTCATTCTAGGCTGTTTTGAATTTCCCCTAGCAGTTCTTACGAGTTTCCAGAACATTTTAATATTTGCCTGGAAGTTATCAGATATCCTTCTATCATTCTTATCCGTTCTTTCTTGCTTTTTCCTTTTTATTATTATTATTATTTGCAGGTCATACAATTACTTGTTCCGTGCGGGATTCGACCCGCGGCCCTTGTCGCCGCAACTCAAGCTAAGCTAAGCCACTAAGCCACTGCGCTACGGAACCGTCGAACTTTAGACTTCAACTTCTCCAACTTAATGTTACGGTCAAGTGTGCCTCTCACCATTCGGTAACATCACTGAATAGTTGCCGTCTCATTGTCATAATGAAGTCAACCTCAGTCGAACCATCGGCTATACCAGATCCACTTTCTGTGGGGCCGCTTCTAAAAGAAAGAGTTTATCGGCCAGACTTCATGGACGGCTTGTGATAAGATACGCTTTCCTTGTCGGCACACTCCCAATCTTCAGAACGTTGTTGGCGAGAGACATTTAGACGATAAATCCGACACATTCGTGGGAGGGATGGTCGCCCTCCTGGTGATAGAACAAGTTGCCGGATTCGACGATCACCATGTCCTCCCTCTGTTTTCAGACTATAGATAATTCTATAATATCCCAGCGCAACTTGACTATCTCTTCTTCCAGCTCTAGGTTCTTCTCGCCAGCCCTCAGTGTGCGAGCGTTAAATATTACCAGTGGAGTTATCGAAGGTGTCAACCGAACATCCACCGGAGATTATTAACACCACCTGTCCCGCTATTACCTTGGTTGCCACCATAGGTAAGTAAAGTCGGGCCGACGTGGACTAGAGGCCGGTTCTTATGTCGTGGCTCATGGGGGATGTTTGCCATAGTTGCGACGTTTGGCGCGCGAGTTGGCAACCTATTTTTCTCTTTTTATCTTGTTTCCATTATGAAGACGCTGCCCATCTCCCGTTTATTTCCTGTCGTTTCTTACGACACCCACGAGTCTATATGATATAGTGGACATTCTAACAGCGCCATTAAACGGTTAAAAATAATTTTATCACACTCTATTAAAATATTTTTTTCAATCAGCTGTCCTGGGGCCTGCCTGCTGGGGGGTAGCCCCAGTATCGACGTTTCCTTCTAGCCAGTGTTTTTAAAATCTTTAAATTAAAATCGATACGGTTCGCCATAAATAGGTAAGTTAAAGTACTTATTTATAGCGAACCGAGTATTAAAGAAGTGGAATGTATATTATACTAATGACTTTATAAGGGAATCCCACACAAATGAGTACAATCTTATTTCGCGTAGGTACTTATTAAACGTAGTGATTATATTCTCTTTGGTACTTATTATTGTTTATTTATTTAACCTTTATCACACACCTTTTAATAAGGGATATAAAGGGCGGATTTAACGCCTTATGGCATTCTCTACCAGTCAACCCTGGATGATTTGAGAAACTGTGGCAGGTATACACAACCACTTCATATATTTAATAAATAACTAATAAAGATATAAGATACAATAAAATGCAAATAAATATATTATAGTTAGTAAAAATATATATACTTAATATCTACTATATAATATAAAATAAATAATAAATATACATATAAACGGGTACTTATATACAAAATCTATAAATGAATAAAATAATATAATACAAATAAAATAAATAGTAAAAAAACATTTTTAAAAACAAGCTTTTATTGAAATGCTCAGAAAAGAAGAATATAAACTTTAAATAAAATCAAAGCCATCAATTTATTACATTACACAATTTATATGATATACATGATTGTCGCGAGATGTATCTGTTTTATAAAAGCATTATCTTTTTCTTAGAATTACTTACTTATGTCAATATCAAGTTACATATTGTATACTTGTTTATGTACACAAGTATACATACAGGATTTAATTTTATAAGCAGATGGTAGCACCTAGCCAACTTCTCTATTGAAATTAGGATGTTTTTGATTTCAATAGCCTCGCGAATCATCTTTGGAAGGAATCCGTGTTCTTTAGCGAGGATTTGTGGTCTATCAAATCTAATGTAGTGACGGGTGCGCCCCTGTACGTGTTCAGAGACTGCAGATTTTCCCGGAGCGATGATTCTTAACATCAGCGATGTGTTTTTAACGCGGGTTTTTATTGGTTTTTTAGTTTTTGTCCTATGTAAGAGAGACCACATTCACAATCAAGCATGTACACTCCTGCATCTTGCAGAGGGACGTTACACTTGACTGATGGTAAACACTGACTAATCTTCTTCGGCGGCTTGAAGTATTTTTTCATGGAAGCACGCTACAAGATGTAGCCAATCAGTGACACCTCTGGCATATGGCAGAACAGCAGGCATTGTGGCCGGCTTCACTAGTTCACTGTGACGTAGGCGCAGGACCCGAAGCTTGTTTTCGTGCAACCCACGGTAACTAATTGTGAAGGATGGTGGTGAGAATCGCCGTTTAAATATCTATCTGTATGGATCTTTTTTCTATAGGTATACAGTGTGGCTCAAGATGTTATCAGGAATCCGTATTACTAACACATCTAGAAAAGCTAAACAATTGTTTGCCTCTAACTCTCCACTTGTGTCACACTCTACACACTCCATTGTGAAGTGATTTTTAGTATTTATGGAGTTAAGATGGTCTAAAAATGCAGTTACTTTATCTAAAGGTAGAATTGTGAAAGTGTCGTCTACGTACCATTTGTAGGATCTTGGATTTACGGGGTACGTCGTCCATAAATATATCGGCGACAATGGGAGATACAGGTGCCCATGAGAAAACCCCGTTTTTTTTTTCTAAATGTACATCTGCTACTTTCAGTTTTTGTCCTTGAGCTTTGTTTATTGTCATCGCGAATGTAGCTTTCAGAGGGAACTGTACTCTTTTAAAATGGAATGACCAATTGGTCGAGATTATTGGAATACGGGTAATTAATACATAATAATAAAAAACCATAGCTATAGGGACTACTGACAGAAGTGAAAACTCAATTATATATGCGTAAACATGTACACAGGCCGCTATTCTACGCGTCGCTAGTCTGGCTTGCGCCAGGTCATCGGTGACGCGAACCCATAAGTTTTTTCCCTACAGAAAATCGCTCAACGCGGCTAAAGAACTTTTCACTTCTCTATTTGTCATATTCGTTTTCAGATCAGGATAGACGTTGCTTTTTAGATCACTTGTGTTATGGAACATATGACAGAATTCACGGTTCAATGTAATCATACCGTTCTCTATCTCTATCTATATCTGTTTCCATACGATATTCGTCTGCTAGTGCTCTTCTACGGTACAGTGGGTATCCGTTTTCATTGTGGGCAGTCTCTTTGAGTAACTTACGTGGAAGTTAGGATGCATGCATGTCTCATCTTTTATGAATGGGCATTGGGCATTATCGGGTCCGCATGGACCATGAATTATATTTTTTCGATCAACAAATCTCTGTTTTTTTAAATGTTATAAGCCAGTGCTTTACTACTATCCCACCTGATGGTAAATTATGATGCAACCGAAGGTGGTTACACATGGTATGGTAACCTACGGAGTTGCAACAAATTTGAACACTCTTAGACTAGTTGTACAATCTTCTGCGCAGATCGCATAATCATGCAAACAAGTTCTTTTCATCGACGAAACTTTGTTTTAGAAATTATTTAATAAATATTACTTTACGTTATAACATATCAACTCAGTAATTTTAATAATTTCGGGAAAACACAGCAGATAATGAAGCACAAGCAATGATTTTTAAATATTTTATATGTGTGTCTGCAAATTCACGATTCACGCAAAAACTATTTAGACAAATTTCCAAATTAATTAAATTTGGTATTTAGTCACTTGATAGCCCTAGGTATCCCCTAACATAAAGACTACACTACAGCTCATCTGACTACGAGAGTACAAAAAGAAACCCTCGTTATTGTTATCCTTTATTTTTTATTAGATAATTTTCATGGTGGCCAGTGATGATTTCATTTGAAACAAAAATTTAATATTTGAAATGTTTTTCGTTAAATTATTAATCTACAAATACCAACATAAATTTAACGTGAGGTGGCGTCTTATGAGAATCTATTACATGGGAATGGACAATGGGAAATGCTTGAAAAATCATATGGCCTCCGTTAGATGGCGGTATAACGATGGTAAAGTCCAGTTGAGGACTTTATCGGACAGATCAAGAAAAGGAAGATAGGTATACTTAGAAACATAATAATGTGTCGCCTTGCAATACTTGCTTGACGTGTTTGAGTTCGGCAGTCAGGTGTGTTTTATCACAGATCCCTTGTGCTCTCTAAAACAATTAGCTGAAAGATTTTCACACAGTAGCTACAGCTGTGGAGGGTGGTGGTTAAATACACAATTTAAATATCGGTTAGTACGGGTCTTTTTTCTATACACAGTGTGACTAATGGTGTTATGAGGATTTCGAAAATCTAGAAAAGGAAACCTATAAAAAAGTTTGCCTCCAACTCCATTATGAATTGTATTTTATTGTTTATGAAATTAAGGTAGTCTAAAAATGCAGTTACTTTGTCTGATGGTAAAATTGTGAACGTTTCGTCTACGTACCGCTTGTAAAATCTGGGAGTTACTGGAGCAGTAAGAAGGGCATTCCCCTCAAAGTTCTCCATAAATTTATCGTCGACAATGGAATCGATATGATATTTCTGCCAAGTTTAAAAACTTTATTAAACAAAGATTGTATAAAAAGGGTTATTATAATTTTAAGGAATTTATGGATGATAATAACCCCTGGGAATGAGGTGATCGCTACCATGCTATGTATAATTTGTTTTGTGTTGTTAATTATTGTGTAACTTAAATGATTTTAAATTGTTCTTTTTTTAAAAAAAAAATATCTCGTTGGGTTTCTTGTTGGTTCTTCCAAGGGCAGAGGTTTTTTCCGAACCAGTGGTAAATTAATCATAAGAGTGACTTTCAATAAGTATTATTTATAATCTATATTGAATTTTTATTCAATATAGATTATATATGGATTATAAATAATACTTTAAAATTTCATAGAAATGGAAACTTTTTAGTTTCCATTTCTATGAAATTTTAAAGTCTACATGAACGTAAAAAATATCAGCAACTATTTTATACTGCCAATCAACATTAAATGGGTCAATGGTGCAAATAAAATAAACATTATGTTGTACATTAATAGGAGACCATGAAATCCGACATTATTTTGTCAAAATTAAATTACCTTAAATTATGAATAAATGTAGAAAAGTAAAAAGTAAATAACGTAATTTTTAATCCAAGACAACTAATTTAACCTACTTCAATGTATCCATCGGAAGTCATACCCGATATAAAAAAGTAACAGGTGTTGCTAGTAGACGATGATATTAATGCAATTCTGAACAAATCTACGTCCAAATAGTGACTGAGATACAGACAACGAGGTGACTCTACAAGTGATCCAATTTTGCTGATTTTGGTATGGAGCAATATTAATGATGTTCCTTAATTGAAGTCCACACGAGCGAACTCGCTGGTAAAATGCTAGTATATTATAAAATAGCTGTTCTTCGCGACTTCGTCCGCGTGGAATTTATTACGGTGGATTTCATGGGTTTAAATTTTTTTGCGCGGTATCTTAAATATTTTTCTGAAATAAAAGTAGCCTATGTTACTCCTTATAACATCAGCTATCTGCCAATGAAAGTCCCGTCAAAATCGGTCCAGCCGTTTTGGAAATTTGCCGGAACAAACAGACGGACAGACAGACAAACATTTTAAAAATTGTATTTTTGTTATAAGTACCGTATATACTTTAAAATTAATTTAGTAAAAAGCTGTTATTTTGACATTACAAAGTGACACTTCAATTTTATTTATTTATATAGATATTGTCATGAACAGATATAAATTAATTATTTGTCTTAACGATGGTTGCTTATGGTTGAAATGCGACCGTACTTCAAAATTTTTAAAATGTTTAGATTTGCATACAATTAAGCAAGCTGTATTTTACTTTCATAATCATAAAAAATATAAAATAAAGGCTTTTTTGCCTTGAGAGTTCGTTACTTGACGCTCTGGAAAAATTAAAAAAATCACACAAAATTCACTCATTTAGTAACAATCTCTACACTGTGCGACTGTTTGACCACAGGCTATTAAGTTTTTGACATTTTTACCTTAGAGTAATAACATACATATATAAAAGTAGTGATTATATATTATTAAACCCCCCACCACACACACACACACACTAGGATTATGGAGGAACATAAATTGCACAAGGACATAATATTTATGTATTTGTAACACATATTACATATAAATTTTAGCTTTCTCCACTACTTCTCAATATAAACTTTAACTATGCCAAATCTCACACTAGTCCATGCGCGCAATATGCTTAGAGATAGAGTAGTAGAGATAGAGTAGGTAATATAGAGCTTTGTTTATAGAGGATAGAGATATACTCGTATATATGGGATAGGGAAATATGAGCCAACTGACCTGTCGCTGGTCCTGTAAGAATAATATGTTCAATCACATTATTTAGTAGCGATTTCACTTGGAGTTTAGTTCCATTGTACAGTTAATTATTGGAACACCGACTTTAACTTTTACGATATGAGAAGGAATACTGACGGGTTAAGGGAATTAAGGAGTCAACGTATTTATTTATTTTTTAATCACATGGTAGCTTTCTAATACGAGGGCGACACTGAAAGTTTTTGGAACTGGCCACTTGTAAACGATATAATAAAAAAATAAGTTCAAATTTTTAAAATGGAACTCTTTGCCAATATTATTGTGTATGTATTTTATTAATTTGTCATTTGTTTACGATTTGGCGGCAAATTGAAAATTGTCTGTGTCACGTCAGCATGAATTTAACGCGTGAAAATTTTAGTACAATGATTTTTTATGACTTTCGATGTCATTTAAGTCAACAAGAAAGTTATGATAGACTTCGATTGGCCTTTCACAATGAAGCCCTAACTCGTGCCACTGTTTACAACTGGTTTAATGAGTTTAAACGTAGTTGCACTAATCTCACCGATGATCTGCGTCAGGGACGGCCTTCCACGGCGACGACTGAAGATAACATCAGTGTTGTGGGGCGTATGATAGAGACTGACAAAAGGGTGACTTATCATCAGATTCGGACAAGCTTAGGCATCGGTATGAGTCAAATGCACAAAATCCTCCATGAATATTTAGCGGTCAGGAAGCTTTGTGCCCGGTGGATAACTCATAATTTGACAGAGGCCCAAAAACTCCGTCGTGTTGATTGGTGTCGTGAAATGGTTCAAAGATTTAACGGAGGTGACTCAAATGCTGTGTTCGACATACTTACAGGTGACGAAAGCTGGATTTATTGTTATGATCCTGGAACTAAGAGACAGTCTGCTGTCTCTGTGTTTCCTTCCGAGGAATTGCCAACTAAAGTAAAGAGAGGTCGAAGCGTGGGAAAAAGGATGGTGGCCCCGTTCTCGGAAGGACAGGTCATTACGCAACAATTGTTTTAGAGGATCGAAAAACAGTTACTGCAGAGTGGTACACTAACAATTGTTTGCCACTTGTCTTGGAAAAAGTTTGGGAGAAACGACCTCGCAGTAGGATCCTCCTTCACCACGACAACGCCTCGACCCACACCGCCAAGCAAACAATCGACTACTTGGCGACGTCAGACATGAAATTACTGGGTCACCCGCCCCGACCTCGCACCTTGCGATTTTTATTTATTTCCGAAAATAAAAGAAAACCTTCGAGGAAAACGTTTTATGGACGCCGAGGAAGCAGTGACTGCGTTTCAAAATGCCGTCGAAGAGACCCCTAAGGACGAATGGGCAAAGTACTTTTCTCAGTGGTTCCATCGGATGCAGCGATGTATTGATGTAAATGGACTCTATATTGAAAAGATATTATAAAACTAATAACTTGCTAGTTTGTTCAGTTTTTGATTTTTTGAGAACTTTCAGTGTCACCCTCGTATGTAATGTAGAGTACATGTCAAATGGTGAAAGAATGTTTTAAATAGGTGCAGAGTTCCGGAGATGGACGGTAATCTCACATATACACAAACTCAGAAAATTCACACTCTATGTATATTATGTATATATAGTATAGTATAATTTTGTGTATGTGATTAAGTTGATTCGAGAATGGTTTAGATTCATAATTGGTAGGTGGCGCTGTTATCGAGATCCACAAATCACCCGAGCGAAGCCTGGACAAATCGCTGGTTTTATGTAAACGATTGTTTATTAGATGTTAGGAGGACTAGGAAAAATAAACTTGAATTAAATATATTTTACTTTAATATTTTAAAGCACATGTTGATGACCAATCGACGGAGGGCCTCGCGTCTGAAGTCGTTAATTTTGATCAATCTGGATAACTTTTGCCGATCGCATGGTCCAGCACCGGCGACGCATCTTTCAAATGTCTGCCTTATCAACTTTCGATGGTAGTTTCTGCGACTACCATGGTTTTCACGGGTAACGGGGAATCAGGGTTCGATTCCGGAGAGGGAGCCTGAGAAACGGCTACCACATCCAAGGAAGGCAGCAGGCCTCAGTATTAGATTCGTGTATGTGATAGAGCCACGCTGCAGCTAATATGGTTGCATTACAAACGAATACGTAATATAGCAACTTAATGATGCTGTTTCGTGTGGTGAGTGTAGAGAATTGGAGACCCTTTTTACTAGTAACGCATTTTACTTGTTTTTTTACGCGTAAGGCATATTCTGTCTTAGTCCTTAGAGGTGGTAATCGTATCAATCGAGGATATATGTAAGTGTCCATGGGTCTTAGCATCTATCACGTGAACTGTTTTCTCGTTTGTAACCCTTATTTCAAAAGTGACGAATAAAATGAATCATTGACAAAAATCAGAATAGATCGACATAGAATGGGACAGTTAGGAATTAATGGTTCGGAAACAATACTCAGTTGCTATTTCTGTTCACGTTATTCAAAGGCCGTGTATCAAGCCTTAAAAGAGATATATTGGAAATGGCCATTGTTTTGGTTTAAATTTTTCTAGCTTGAAGAATACCTAGTACTTCAGAATTAGATAAAGTATATACTAAATGTTGCATAAATATAGTGTTCGGCGTCCTTCTTTTTGTTTTTACGCACACACACACGCACACATGCACAAACACATACTTGCAAAAAATGGTTTATTGATGGAAAACAAAACAGTTAAAGTTTCTAAAGGCTCACTAAACAATGGCATGCATTGTGAAATTTACTGTCTTTAGCAAAATGTTAGCCATGATTTGTATGCCGGTGTAGACGATAAATCGAGCGAAACAATCGACCAAATTGACATCGCCTATTGCTGTTCTATCGCATGATATGTGGACCAGTGTGGACATTATTCCAATTAACGCCTCAATATGCGTTTATTTTAGTAATTACTACTTAAAATATTACTTTAAGTTTACAACTCTATTTTTATAAAATATTGTTGAATGTTATTAATGGTGCAGGAACAAGTGGTAAAATTATGAAATTTTGTACAACCGACTTTAATACAAATAAAATGAGAACGTCAGCAATGTAGTCGAAGTCAATTAAATACGCATTATTAAGGATAACTCAGAAAATACTGGTCAGATCTTGATCAAATTTATATGGGACCACATGAGAAGCATCATCTTTCAAATAAAAAAGAATCATCAAAATCGGTTCATCTAGAAAAAAGTTCTGAGGTAACAACACTTCACGAAATGATCGACTACTTTATGATATAATCAATTCCACGATCTGGCGAATATAATAATATAAAAATCTCTTAAATAAATTATAAGCAGAATGAGAGTTTTGCAGGCAGACCAGTTTTAATCAGTTCATTTATTGGTTAGTAAAACCTTTTGAATTTTCATAGTTGTAACTATTATCTATTTAAATTATTAAATTATTATAATGAAATAACGAAAAAACTTAAAATAAACCTTAGTATTTTCAAATCATTTAATAAATATAATTATTTAAATATATAAATGTAAGTTATTTACATTAAGATAGGTGAGGGTAATATGGTCACCTTAAACCTTGCCGCCCTAAAAAACCAAAATTAGGAGGAGGACAGAGACAAAAAAACACAAAGTCGTATACTATAACTAATATATTAAGAAAAAAATACCAAACAAACTTTAGCAATAATTAGGAACACTACGAAAAATCAAGTTAAAAAAAATAACTATATTACACCATACTAAAATCGACTAAAATATTAACAATAATTACAACTGTCAAAATGGCGTCGATAAAGCAGCACCCTTTTGAACCTTCATTATTTGATTGACTGATGAAGAGCTATCGTATCACAGTCACATAATATTCAAACAAGGCTGTAGTTTTTGAGTTTTAAGAAAGTGACCATATTAACTGAAAGACCATAATTATTACCCCCACGTACTATATTTAATTTATTAAATAAATAATAAATAAATAAATAAAAATTTATTGCGTTTTAAAAAGTGCATGCTTTAAAAACTAGTAGATTGGAACCTCCATTTAAGCAAATAATGCCTGTGTTTGGAGGGTCCGCCCTTCCATTACTATATCCATGTTACATGGCAGTATGTGTAAACATATTCTACATCCATATTAATGTTATATATTACTTAAATTTACTTCAATTATAAAATTAAGACAATCAAACGTTAGGAACTAGTCTACTTATAAATACTGTAGGGTATGTGAGTGAAAGTTTATTTACTTATGTATACGTATGTGTATACGTGTGAGTGTGCGTGCGTGCGTGCGTGTGTGTGTGTGTGTGTCTCTCTTTGTGTGTGTGTGCGTGCGTGTGTGTGTGTGCGTGTGTGAGAGAGAGAGTGTGTGCGTGAGCGTGTATGTGTGTGTTTGTGTCTATGCTTGCGTGAGTTAAAATGAGTGTGTGTGATTACAGTGTCTGAATCTGAACAAATTATGCAACACGATCCAGTAGCTTCTCAGTTTCGTCATATGTCTTATGATGAATCCATTTTAACAAAAGTTTTTTGCAGTTGTGATATGTTTTGTCGTATATATATATATATATATATATATGTTTGTTTACTTTATTATAAAGAAAGGCAGAACGCGATATGAATTGTCTGCTTGCAAATCTGATTTTAGTTCGGTACGTCTGGGCAACCATGTTTCTACGTCGTTTATTTAAATGGCATGGATGGATCATAAGATAATGATTTGTGAGTTTTGAGGGTTGTCCAGAATGTATACAACTTCCTGACAGAGAGTAAACCACTGATACGATATAGAAGATTGGTAGAAAAGCGTCTCTTCTTAAAGTACATAACTTTAATAAGAGAACGCTACGCCCTCTCTAACTCCAGAAATCGAGTTTTTGCTGCACCACCCCAGACAAAATATACTACTTTTTACTTTTTTATGACAGATGGCACTGTTTCAGAAACGTACAACGTAGATAGATCGTCGGTGTAGTTTCAAATTATTACATAGTGGTTAAAACTAATTTTAAACTTTATTTATAAATATGGCATTTATTTTACGTGGTAGAGCCACGCTACAGCTATATTATGGTTGTAGCACGAATGGGTCGGCTGGACCGTAGTAGGATCACGCTCTCACAGAATAACAGAGTAAAATAGTAAAATAATGCTGCTGTGTTTTGTATAGTGAGTGTAGAGAACCGGGCAAACGAGGCATTCCATCGTAGTCTTTAGGCGTGACAACACATCTGCATTTTGATTCTTAATTGATGATAAAAAAATGTAGATGTCCATGGGCCACAGCATCCACTTATCATCAGATGGACTGTGTGCTCGTTTCTTACCCTTATTCTATAAAAAAAACACCACGTTATCCCGCTTATACTTCTACTTACAACTTCAACTAACAGAATCATATATAATAGAAAATTAACTTCTAAAGGAAGGAAAATACTTAACCCTCCTTTTTTGAAGTTCCGTAATCGTATAAAAAGTAGCCAATGAGTTGCCCCGGGTTATTAACTAAATCCGTTAAGTAGTTTGTGCGTGAAATCATGAATACACAGACAGACAGACAGACAGAAAGACAAACAGACAGACAGACAACCGGACAAAACATCTAAAAACCATTAATTTGGCTTCAGTATCCTTTATTAAGTTCCCTGGACTTGTTTTTTCCAGGATATATTAGAATTACAGACACAAATTATCTACTGATTTATTATAATAATATGTAGGTATAGATAGTTTATATTAAACATTTTGTAAACTACAGTTACAAATAATGAAGCAATAATAAATTGAAATCGTATAACAGTTAGGCCCATTTTAAATAAGTTGTAGAACTAAATTTATAGTTCGATCTAAATTATTTGCTTTTAAGTTTATATTTATGATATAGAATTTCTATTCCCAGTACCACAGTGCAAACAAAATACCACATTATTAAACCGAGAAAGAAAGCACTAAGCGATGATAACCTTAAAGGCACCACATTTCCATGATTACTAAGCTTTAATTTAGACCATTTCGATTTGTGATCACGTATTATTTTATCTAAGAAGCCAGCTTCAGCCACTTTTACTATGAGATTTTTAACTTCGTTTGCAGCGGGCCAACGAGGTCGCATGTATAAGCATACTGGAATCCATATCATACGCTCTTCAAGGATTTGAACCGCCTGATTATAATATTTAATGAGTAGTACATCCGTAGCTAAAAGAAATCTTTTACCGCTGCCAACTCTCTTTATATAAACCGGTAGATCTTTAAATGTTAGTGGTTGATAGTTTTTCTCTATAGACGTATTGCGATAAAATTCTACAAAACCCGATAAACCTCCATGTCCTTCAACATCGGTTAAAGCTTTATCAATGGTATTTAATGGCGGTTCTAAAATTTTATTTCCGAACCCTTTAATAAGATCACTTTGATACACTACACGCACAATGAGGCAAAACCAAATCCACAGAACAAATATGCTGTTAATTAACCAATAATCCGTCACAAATTTAATTGGCTGGCTTAGAAAAATACCTAAGCTTTTGAAAATCATCGCTCGCACCAATCTTCTCGAATTTGTCTTGATTTTCCCAAGCCAAAGTACAAACTTAACCCATCCGATCAATAGTATGAAGGATAAAGTAAGAAATGGAGTAGTTGTTGTATAAAAGGGCAGCAACACTTTAGCCCATGCGTAAATTTCGCGCCTCTTCGGAACACACCAGGCGATGTGCAAAGCGTTGTAAGCATATGATATCTGTGCAGCTGAATACCTATTGAAATGCAGCATTATAGCAGGGGCCATGATATCGGCTAAGTTGTTTACGAGATCACCGAAAGAACCTGTTGCACTGCCGTTAATATAGGTTCCAGGCCCACCGTGATCTGCTGACGCTACTATATCCATAGAAGCGTTCAGTCTTTCCAATAATAAGTTTAATACGTTTCCATCTATTCCACTAATGTGAACAACTCTGCCATTATTGGTCATAAATATAGTATAAGGCACATATTGCAATATGGTGAGTCTTACAGGGCAACCTTGAAAGTTTTTATATTTTCTGATAAAATATTTACTTTCACTTTCTGTTAAAGTTATTGGATTATAGTTACCGCACTTTCCTTGGCTGAAAGGAATGTAAGTTGTCATTGTTGTAGAGTTATGTCCAGCATATGTATTTAATACTATTATATTACCGATGTCATTCTCCCAGGCTAGCTTTGTCACATCGGACAATACAGAATTTTCGGTAACTGGCACGGTCAAAATTAATACCATGCTGATGTGTTTTACGATAGTTGCTTTTACCAAATCAAGGAAATACAGAAATTCATGAGGCTCTCTAGCAAATAATACTGTTTGCGTGTATTTTATTTGTTTATAAAACATACTTTGGTTTACAGTTCTTGTTTGATCAATAGCAACTGTTATTACGGAACCATGAAATCCTTTCAAAAATTGATTAACATCTTCTGGATCAGTACCCCACCAAACTATGGTTGTTACTTGCCGTTGTTCAAATACTTCATTAGCTATAGACGTGGCTTTGTCTATTAAACTTAAACAGTGACAATTTAATATAGTCTTTAAAAACAAAAAACAAATTAAACGACGAATTTTCATCGCTAAACTAGTAACTATTTCTTTGATAAAAGTAGCAGTGTACCTTAAATAGACGTGTCCTTTTATACTGCCTTTCTTTTTGTTTACCTAAAGTTAAGTGTATTTACTTTCGACGAATGTAAGTAACGCTAATAAATATTAATGAATGAAAATAAAAAATCCAAACCATTAACTTGGGGAAATAATACAATATTTACTTATTGTTCTCATGTTTTATTGATATGAAGGTTGTAAAGAATTCGTTATGCTTTTGCTCCAAGTGCCCAACTTATTTGTGCATGGTATACTATTTCTGATTGGTAAATAGGTACTAAAACTATAATATACTATAGTATACGTGGGGTAGAGAAAACAAGTTAGTAAGTGATAGGGGCTTAAGTTATTCCATCATTTTATTTCATTCCGTGGGTGTCGAAAAGGGTCGTGGAGGGGTTGAGTTAAAGTTAATTCGGGCTATACCTACAATTTTAAATTATTGGTGTGATGAAGTTAGTCCGGGTAAACTAAGAGTTTAGGTCGTTGAATATGTCTATTTCCAGTCTGTCTTTTTGATCTAGTGGTCATAAACACGACCGGTGATCATGAATGGTTCGAATCCCGAATCGGGCCAAAAATCAGTTATTGAATTTGAGTTAATGAAGCACGTTAAGACGTTGATCCTGCGCCTGATCTCTCTCTGGTCATGTCGGTTTGTCGTCCCATCGGACTATGAGAGTGAGGGAATAGTAGTGCGCCTGTGCTTGCGCATATTCCCAAGCACTTTCATTTTATAGTTATAGGGTACCGGGAGACTGGTGCAAAACCGTGATAGTCCCACTATATAAAGGAAAAGGATCGCAGCAGGACTATAAAAACTACCGTGATATCACCCTTCTTAGCATTGTGGGAAAACTGTATGCTAAGGTACTAATTGAAAGAGTTATGAAAGATACTGATGGAAAAATTTGGGATGTGCAAGCGGGATTTAGAAAGGGAATGGGATTACGGATCAGGTCGTTTCCATGCGCATGATCGCGAAGAAGTTTTTGGCCAAAAACCAAAAGGTTTTTTGTGCGTTCGTGGACTTGGAAAAGGCTTATGACAGAGTGGACAAGGATGTGTTATGGCAAACACTGAACTCATTAAGGTTGAGCACTGGGTTGATACAGGCTTTGAAGTCGCTGTATAGCGACTCCAGTGCTTGTGTCAGGATCAACGGGGCCTACTCAGACTGGTTTGGCATCCATAAAGGTGTCACACAAGGCTGTGTGGCTTCCTGTCATACTCGCGTCGTCTGCGGCCGAGTTGCAAATGATGGTTACATAATGAACAGTTCATTAAAAGAAAGGGGAATGAAAGTGAACGCAAGTAAGACGAAAGTTATGGTTTTTGAAAGAGAAGAAAGTAAAACGATATGTGAAATAAGAATAGAAGGGGAATTGATCGAGCAAGTAGATGAGTTTGTGTATTTGGGATCTGTATTTAGCAGGGATGGTAGATATGATAAGGATATAGAACGACGAGTGAACACAGGAAATAAAGTAAATGGGGCTCTACACTCTGTTGTGGAAAGTCAGAATGTGTCCAAAAAGGCACGTATGGCAATTCACAATGCTGTGTTAGTCCCTACTTTAATGTATGGTAGTGAAAGTTGGGTGTGGCAGAAGAAGCATGAGAGTAGAATAAATGCTGTAGAAATGCGGTCATTAAGGGGTATGTTAGGGCTGAATCTGAATGACAGAGTGAGAAATTGTGTGATAAGAGAAGAGTGTGGTTTTCAAGATGATGTTGTGACCAGGATTAAGAAAGGAATGCTTCGGTGGTTTGGTCATGTAGAAATGAATGAGGAAAGAGTGACAAAGCAAATTTATGTGGCGGAGTTGAACAGCAGAGTCGGGAAGGGACGCCCTAGACGAAAATTTATCGACCAAATTGACGATATACTGAAAATGGGCCAAATTAAGAGTACCCTTAACCGACGAGCGTGTATGCGTAGGTATATGGATGTGGAGGAGGCAAGAGAGGTGTGTCAGGATCGTGCCAAATGGAAGTCCATAGTCTCTGCCTACCCCTCTGGGTGACAGGCGTGAGTGTTTTATGTGTTTTTAAAAGATTTATCATCATATGAACATTTTATATAAAAGTTTTTATATAAAATGTTCATATGATGATAAATTATCAAAATATGTAACATATTACGGACCCAACTGTGCACAAGTGTTTATGGAAAGTTTATCTAACAATTTAAAAGAAATAAATAGACTTCAAAAATATCCAGTTCCACTAACAAATGAAGACAAAAGCCAAATTTTAAATGCAACTATTTGTCATATTTGTGAAACAGAGTTAGCAGAACTTTTTTTATAATTTTGATTGGTACACTGGTAGTTTTATAGGTGTTGCTCATGAATCATGTAGCTTGAAGTTCAGAACACCACGTCATATACCAATATTTTTACACAACCTTAGTCACTATGATGCTCATTTTATTGTTCATGCATTAAACTTTTGTGATGGTGAAGTCGAAGTTATCCCTCAAAATAAAGAAAACTATATATCCTTTTCCAAAAAAATAAAAATGAATTACCATGAAGTTATATTGACATTCGTAGATTCATTTAAGTTTTTATCATGTAAATTAGAAGAATTAGCCAAAAATCTCAGTAATGGTCAATTTCAAGAATTACGTAGAAATTACCCTAATGATGAAGATTTCGTTAGTTTAAAACGGAAAGGGGTTTATCCATATGAATTTATGACTAATTATGATAGTTTAAACCTAACGTCACTCCATGAACAAAAAAATTTTATAGCTCGCTCACAGATTCTCATATTTCAAATGATGATTACAATCATGCAAAAGATGTTTGGCAACACTTTGGGTGTTGTAATATGCTAGATTATTCAAACTTGTATTTAAAACAGACGTTTTACTTTTATCCGACGTATTTTAAAACTTTAGAAAGCTAAGTATTAATACTTATGATTTAGACCCTGCCCATTATTACACAGCTCCCAGTTTAAGGTGGGATGCAATGCTAAAATATACAAAAATAGAATTAGAACTTTTAACAGATTATGAGAAAATTGCATTTATTAGATCAGGGGTGGTGTATCTCAATGTAGTAATCGTTATGCTAGAGCTAATAACAAATACATGGGAGATTATGATGCAGGGAAACCAAATTCATATATCACATATTTTGATGCCAACAATTTATATGGTTGGGCTATGTCTCAATATCTTCTTACTGGTGGATTTGAATGGGTAAATCCGAATACAGATTTTAATGTGTCTGAGACATCGGACTACGGTTTTATTTTAGAACTTGATTTGGAATATCCAGATGAACTTCATGAGTTACATTCGGACTTTCCTTTATGCCCAGAAAACATTTGTGTAGGCAATACTAATGAGAATAAACTAGTTCCAAATTTAAATAATAAAGATAAATATGTAATTCATTACAGAAATTGAAAGCAGTGCATAGAAATGGGGGTTAAATTAACTAAAATTCATAGAGTTTTAAAATTTAAACAGTCTCCCTGGTTGAAAATGTACATAGATCTAAATACAAAATTAAGAACATTAGCAAAATCAGATTTTGAAAAAGATTTTTATAAATTAATGAATAATTCAGTCTTCGGTAAGACTATGGAGAATATTGAAAAAATGGTTAACGTAAAATTAGTTACACACTGGGAGAACCAGGCTAAAGCTTTAGGTGCTCAAGATCTAATCGCTAAACCACAATTTCATAGTCTTTCAATATTTTCGGAAGACCTAGTTGCGGTTCAGTTGCGAAAAACTTAGTTAATATATAACAAACCAATTTATTTATTTTAGATATTTCAAAAACATTAATGTATGATTTTCATTATAACTATATGATTAAAAAGTTTAGTAAAATCAAATTATTGTATACAGATACGGATAGTTTTATATCAGTGTAAAAATCATCTGTAAATATATGATATATTATCATATATTTACAGATGATTTTTACACTGATATAAAACCTGGTCTTTCCTCATACTTTGATAACCAGATTATGATACAAATAATATTTTTGAATATCCAAAATTAAATAAAAAGAAATTACGTTTTTTCAAAGATGAAAATAATGGTATAATCATGAAAGAATTTCTAGGTTTACGATCTAAAATATACGCTTTTAACTTAAAGAATACGACTATAGCCAAGGAAAAAGGGGTAAATAAATGTATCACTAAAAAGATGACAATGAATAGTTAGTTATAAGTCTTCCCTATTTAATAAAATAGTGCAATATTATAGTATGCTTAGATTTAAATCATTAAGCACACAATTTTCACACAAAAATTAAATAAGATTGGTTTATCATAAAACGACACAAAGAGGCATATTTTAGGTAATAATATTGAAACATTACCTTGGGGTCATTATAAATTGCGCTAAGTGTTGATAGTTTTTACTTTTATGTCTGTGTGTAAATAAAATTCGTATTGATTGTAAAATTATGATAATACTATAATGTGACGTAGAGTTTATTACATATTTAATAATTGTTTCATTGTATGTATACATTTGAGGTTGAGGTGATTGGAATCTCATAAAGCATGGTAGTGTAAGATTAGAATTACAAGTAGTTAAGGTTATAATGTGTTGTGTGTTAGATTTATGTTATGTGTAATGCATTTTGTGTGTATGTAACTATGTGAAACATTATAAAATTAAATAAAACAAATTGTATGCAATATATTATTTTTTATTTCTTTATAAACCCCCTATTTAATCTTATACAAAACACTGTTCGAGTTTATATTTTACATAAGCACACTGACTAAATCACTGAACATGCTGCTGCCAAGGATCATCATCATCTTCCCAATCTTTTAAACCACCACCACAATGGAAACAGTTGGTCCTGTCTGCATGGCCAGTATAAAATAAACCGGCTTCTGCAAGATCTTCAGGCTTTTGTTGCATAACGAGAGGCCAGTCTTCGAAACTGAGCAACCGACTAGATTTTGAACTGAAGAATGGATATTCAGCTCTTGAGTACTGCATATTCTTCTCTTTTTCTTCTCCAGTCAGTGTTATAGTTTTGCTATTCAATGACGTGTTCTCTACACGTATGCCACACTCATCTCTTCCTTCTGTTCTCGTCTTCCTCTCAGCAGCACAAGACACACGGACACGCACACGCACACGCACATGCACACGCACACGCACACGCACACGCACACGCACACGCAAACGCACACGCACACGCACACGCACACGCAAACGCACGCGCACGCGCACGCGCACGCACACGCACACGCACACGCACACGCACACGGACACGGACACGCACACACATACATACACACACACACACACACACACACACACACACACACACACACACACACACAAACACGCGCGCGCGCGCGCGCGCGTAAGCAATCAACATAAAGAAAAGTAAGTTTGTCAATAGAATAAACACTTACACAAACGTAGTATTGGTAGATCCACTGCGATCAAACGACCATACACTGACTCCATGACTGCAGCTGCTCGGAGTTCTAGAGTTTTTAAAAAGGAATTGTAAAAGATGGGACTGGAATGTTGATAGGATTCAGAATGAGTGGACTTCAGTTTCCACAGTTTGTGGTGAATATTGCTTAATGTATTTGCTATATAAGTTTCAGGGATGTTCAATGCATAGTTTTACGAGCATATTTACATAACATAAGGATCATAACAATAAATTCAGCTTTCGTCACACGTAAGTATGTCGAACACAGCATTTGAGTCACCTCCGTTAAATCTTTGAACCATTACACGACACCAATCAACACGACGGAGTTTTTGGGCCTCTGTCAAATTATGAGGTATCCACCGGGCACAAGGCTTCCTGACCGCTAAATGTTCATGGAGGATTTTGTGCACTTGACTCATACCGATGCCTAAGCTTGTCCGAATCTGCTGATAAGTCACTCTTTTGTCAGTCTCTATCATACGCCGCACAACACTGATGTTATCTTCAGTCGTCGCCGTAGAAGGCCGGCCCTCACACAGATCATCGGTGAGATTAGTGCGACCACGTTTAAACTCATTAAACCAGTTGTAAACAGTGGCACGAGATGGGGCTTCATCGTGAAAGGCCAATCGAAGTCTATCATAACTTTCTTGTTGACTTAAATGACATCGAAAGTCATAAAAAATCAATGTACGAAAATTTTATCGCGTTAAATTCATGCTGACGTGATACAGACAATTTTCAATTTGCCGCCAAATCGTAAGCAAATGACAAATTAATAAAATACATACACAATAATATTGGCGGTGTGATGGTCTCACTGACTAAAAGTATACAATAATTGAATTTTCATTTTAGTGATTAAATACAAAGTTAAGTTTAACGTGTGGGGTGCCAAATAAAAGCTTATTTAAGCACGTACTTAAAGGTGCGTTTGCAAATCGGGCAAAATTATGCTGTTTTTCGGTACATTTTGTAACAAAACTAAACCAAATCAAACATAGCTACTTAATAACTACCACGTATAGAATGGTTCTTCATCTTCAAATGGTAGTAACTTTTTTGTTGAAAATAATAGTTTTTTATATTGTAAAAACGATCTTCCCTAGCCATTTTCTACAAAATTAACGATACCGGCTCATGTTTAGGTAGATTTTTGTTCTATTATTAACATATATTAAGAGTTCTAAAAATACTATAAGTAGGCAGACATATTCAGTAAAAAATAGTGGTATTTACTTTTTATCAAAATGTCACAAATAGTCGTAAAAAAATAAAAACTGATGCTTATTTTTTCACATATCTTGCTAATACGAATGAATCATAAGGGATGCAATCCCTTATGATTCAACCGTAAGGGTTATTTTATTTTTGGTGCCTGTTTTGATTTGTTGTACAAAAATTTCGATGAAACCATAGTCCGCGCTCGGCCGCCGTCGTGAGTGGATACTGTATCGCCTGCCTCATTGCAGCAGCTGAAAAAGATCGCTGTACATACACAAAATATTCGAATTTGATACATAGGTACTTGACAAGGTAAAATAATATTATTATTTTTATAATCACACATTTTTATTATAATATATTGTTTCGCTAAAAGTAAGTGGGATTTATATATAAATATATATATAAATGCCTATTCATCTTGGAATTTATCGAGTGATCTGAAAGTGTACATCGGTGACTGCTACTGGAACTCCTAGACGAGTAGAACTAGATGTGCCGAGTTTGGGCTCATTTTGTTAGTTATGATGAGACCTAACCTCTGGGATTGATGGACAGACCTGATGGTGTACTTTGGTGACTACTACTGGAACTCCTGGACGAGTAGAACTAGGTGTGCCGAGTTTGGGCTCGTTTTGTTAGTTATGACTAGATATTACCCCCGGATATGATGGAGTGACATGATGTTGTACTTCGGTGACTACTACTGGAACTCCTGGATGAGTAGAACTAGGTGTGCCGAGTTTGGGCTCGTTTTGTTAGTTATGATTAGACCTTACCCCCGGATATGATGGAGTGACATGATGTTGTACTTCGGTGACTACTTCTGGAACTCCTGGATGAGTAGAACGAGGTGTGTCAGTCACTCCATCAAGTCCGGGGGTAAGTTCTCATCAAAACTAACAAAACGAGCCCAAACTCGGCACACCTAGTACTACTCGTCGGGGAGTTCCAGTAGCTGTCACTGAAGTATACCTTCAAGTCACTTCACCAAGTCCGGAGCAAAAGTCTTATCATAACTAACAAAACCAGCCCAAAGTCCACAGCCACCATCTCACTGCTAGTAGAGGGCTCCTAGTGCCTAGCAGTCTCTGGAGCAGCTATTCGTATTTCGTATCTAAGTATATTTTTATAGCTATAAGAAATGAGAAAAAAATCAATCTTTCAAATTATCAAAATGTTTTTACTTGATTACGATTCCCGCACCCGCAGCTAACCGTGCGTACACTTGTGTATGTGACCCGTGTCAATGTAATAGTTCGAGTCTATACCTATCAATTTTGCAAACGCGTCCTTAAATGATATATTTTTTATCGATTTAAGTTTTAATACCCAAAAATAGTTCGAAAAAATCAGCTGACTCTGCCCACATATTCAGCATTTAATATTTTTGCGCAGTATATAATTTAAGTGAGGACAATATAGAACATTATTATAGTGTGTTAGTGTTAACGCGCGTGATTCCGCAACTCCACGACTAAGCGGGTTTTTTGCGTGGGAGCAGAAATTCATGCTATTCGGCCCAGCCAAGCTCCTCGAAGAACTCCTCCTAACAATTTTCCGATGTTGAGGGGTGACCCCGGTGCGATTTAGCTCTAGCAGACGACCGCAGCAGATCACTCCAGTAGAACGTAAGCGGCCGTCTCGTCGCACTCCATTCTAGTTCTGCACAGAGGACTGTCCGTGACACCTACAGTAAACACATGTTTGTTTAACGGTTCGTGCCCAGTTAGAGCGCTTGTGATAGTCGGAATCTGAGATTTGTTCAAACGAAACAGTATTTTGGAAAGGCGACTATTGTTGCTGGGTAAAGCCTCTCCAGTTTGCCTGCATTCCATGTGATTAATCCAAAATTGGGCAAGTTCTTTGTGCTGTGTGTGCCCCGGTTGCAGCCTTGCATACCAGTCTCTGGCATCTTTGAAGTTTATTTATTGTGGAGACTAGGCTGGTTTTCTTCCACCTAATAAGTGCACCGTAAGAGATCATAAGTTTGATAATCGTTTTGTACAGCCAAAGAACTATTTTCGGAGACAGGTCCTAGCGTCTTATATGCTCTAGCATTAATTTTATGTTCGGTATGATTAGACTAATTACAGTCTCTAAGGTATTTTACCTCCGAAACTCTGTGCTAAATAGTTTAGGTAAAAGGCAGTTATCTCACACACGTTTAGGGGTGAACGCGACCATTTCTATATTGTTAGGATTTACCTTTATGTTATAGTAAATGCACCACCATTCTACTATTCGCAGTGCTGTGTGTGAGATCGCAGACAATTATTGCCGATTTACCTGTGATAAGTATCGCCAAGTCGTCTGCATACTCAACAGAAAAGAAGTGATTTTCATTCCAACTCCATGATTAGATAGAGGTGAGAGGACTCCGCCTTGTGGCCGGCCTTTCGTTAAGATGGCTGCTTGTGTCTCATCTGCAAATCACACTATTCTGTTGCTCAGCATGTTAATACTTAATAATCCATTCTGTTTTGGTGGGTTCCACACCATGTCTGGCGAGGGCTGCACCTATGCTATTGAAGTTTGTTTTACTAAAGGCACCCTCGGTATCTTCATTGGGGGGTATATTGCCGTAGTTGCCACGCTTGGCGAGCGGGTTGGCAACCGCAGTTTTCTATTGTTCTAATCCAAAGTCCCTTTGGATTAGAACAAAAATTCCCAAAACCTTTCAGCTCGAGTTACAAAACCGTTTTCAGTGCCTAGAAGATTGCAATGCAAGATCGTGAAACTGTCCATGGTTGAGCTAAGTTTTGTAAGACCCGCCGCAGAAGAGCTAATCATAGAAAAAAAATTGACGTAAAGAAATACAAGTTTAATAAAATTATACGAAATCCGCACTTGAAAAAAAATTGTATCTAATTTTAAATTAAAAAAATGGGGGCAAAATTCCGGGCGGCCCCAGGCGGCGAAATCCCACTACGCCACTGCCTATGCAAACCAATTTTGGTAGAGCCATAACCCCCAACCACAGCTATAACATTAATGATCTACTTAAGAAAATATATCTAATCCCTTGAAGGTAAAGAGATTTCCCTGGTATTTTCTACGAATGGGAGGGGTTAAATTGTATATACCTAATGTAATGTATTTAAACCAAAAAAATAATAATTACCTATAAAAAACATGTGAAACGATTATTCTTCGGTGGCTTCTGTTGTTTCTTGAACGAAACAAAAATCCATTTACAGTTTCCTTTGTTAATCACTCTCTGCGCACGTACTCCTCCCCCTCTGACCTAGACGTGTCCCCCACATTGGGTCAATGACATTTTTTAGTCCTACCACGCTTATTATTCATATATACATTAGCGGTATTTGTCTCATATCTACATGCCTCCCTATAATAATCAGCTTGCTTTTAGCCCGGGTAAATCAACAGAATCGGCACTACATACGGTGGTAAGTCAAATACAGATAGCCTACCGTAACAAAGAGTTCTCAGCGCCTTCTTAAATACCGAGGGTCATCATCATTACAGCCCTTCACAAGTCCACTGCTGAACATAGGCCTCCCCCACGGAATGCCACAAAGCACGGTCCCTAGCCATCTGCATCCATTGACTTCCTGCATGTCTTACCAGGTTGTCAGTCCATCTAGTGGGGGGACGCCCTACACTTAGCCTGCCGGTACGAGGCTGCCACTCGAGAACCTTTCCTCCCCAACTGTTGTCGGTTCTTCGAGCTATATGGCCGGCCCATTGCCACTTCAGCTTACTAATCCTTTGGGCTATGTCGGTTACTCTGGTTCTACTGCGGATATCCTCATTTCTAAGTTTATCACGCAGACAAACCCCGAGCATAGCCCTCTTCATAGCTCGCTGAGCGACCTTGAGCTTCCTCATACGGCCAGTAGTGAAGGACCACGTCTCAGTTCCATATGTCATCACTGGCAACATGCACTGGTTGTACAATTTAGTTTTGAAGTTTTGAGGTATGCCTGACGAGAAGATTGGTCGTAATCTCCCGAACGTTGCCCAGCCGAGTTGAATCCGTCGATTGACCTCACGGTCGAAGTTGGACTTACCTAGTCGGACTATTTGTCCCAGGTAAACATATTCGTCAACAACTTCGAGCTCAGTGCTCCCAACAACTACCGGCATAGGTATGACATGGACATTAAACATGATTTTTGTTTTGTCCATGTTCATCTTGAGACCTATCCGTTGGGAGACACAATTGAGGTCATTGAGCATAGTGCTTAGGTCCTCCAGCGATTCTGCCATAAGGACTATATCGTCGGCAAATCGAAGGTGAGTGATGTACTCGCCATTGACGTTAATACCGTATCCTTTCCAGTCCAGTAGCTTGAAAACGTCTTCGTCAGCGGTGAAGAGTTTCGGGTAACCTCTCTGCAGTTGGATAGGTTTCGTACTCTGGTTCTGTACTCGGATAGCCATCGTAGCCCTACTGTACAAACACTTCAGCACCTCGATATACCGACAGTCCACTTGGCACCGCTGAAGGGACTGCAGCACCGCCCAAATTTCGACTGAATCAAAGGCTTTCTCATAGTCCACATACGCCAGACATAGTGGCAAATTGTACTCTTCGGACTTCTGTACAATTTGCCGAAGGGTATGTATGTGGTCTATGGTGCTAAAGCCTTTTCGGAAACCGGCTTGTTCAGGAGGCTGGAAGTCGTCGAGTCTGCATGCGAGACAATTCGTAATGACTCTCCAAAACAGCACGTAGACGCGGCTCAGAAGGGAAATCGTTAGCCTTTCTTAAAGAACAAGACCACCGCACTTCTGCTCCACGCCTCCGGTGTAGTGCCACCATGGAGGACGGAATTAAAAAGCTTCTGAAGGACTACAAGTACCGGTTTTCCACCCGCTTTCAGAAGCTCCGCTGTAATTCCATCCTCGCCTGGGGTCTTGCCGTTTTTAAGGTGCTGGAGAGTCATTCTAATCTCGCTCAGACTGACGTCCGGAATATCATCGGAATAGTGTCGGATAAGACTTGCTCTTGGATCGTTACTCACTTGCGTGTGGCTCCAACGATGATGTGTACAGCTGCCCATAGAACCTCTCAATCTCACTCAAAATCTCAGGTGTCCCGGAAACGACGCTGCCACACTCGGTCTTCAGCTTCGACAGTTGGCTCATTCTGGCAGACAGATCTCTAGCAAAGACTTTGGAGCCCTGGTTCCGCTCGATCGCTTCTTAAATACGAGCAGTATAGTATTAAAGTTGCGTAAGTCCCGCCGCATGCATTTGGAGATATGTCTATTCAGTTGCCTGTATGCTATCAAATCTACTGAAGATTGCAGCTTCATTTCCCGTCTAACAGCCATGAGATTAAGAGTGTGATCGGAGGATTTTGTGTTCTTCTTTTTTTTTTTATAGGATAGGGTGACAAACGAGCACACAGTCCACCTGATGGTAAGTGGTTGATGTGGCCCATAGACATCTACATTTATCTTCAATAAAGAATCAAAATGCAGATGCGTTGTCACCCGTGAGGACTAAGATGGAATGCCTCTTTTCCAGTAAAAGGTCTCCGGTTCTCTACACTCACCATACGAAACACAGCAGTGTTAAGCTGCTATTTTACGCTGGTATTCTGTGAGGCGTGGTCCTTCCCAGTCGAGCCGACCCATTCGTACTACAACTATACTACTAATATAGCTGCAGCATGGCTCTACCACGTTAGAAGTATATAATATATTTAACCTCTCTATTGATGATTATTTCCTAAGATATAATATAAACCTTTCAAAGATCGAAAATGATTAACTTAATTGTACCTGCTAAAATATATTTAATTATACATAGTATCATACTAAGGATATATTTTTCGATGTATCATAAAATATATTTAAAATATATTGCTTAATATAATATCTTGTATAATATAAATTAATTATATAGACACTCATTACAGTAATATAATAATATATATCTTTCATATACACAATACAATATATAATTAACATATATTAATCTATAATTAAAATATATACTTCGAATTACTACGAATTACCATGTCGTAGTTCAATTACATTCTGAAATAAGTCTTCGCCTTATGAAAATAAGAAGTGTTATTGTTTTGTTTGATGTCTCACCGCCGGCGAGTAAGGGATTAGCTACTATTTTCTCACTCAAGAAACGAACAAAAGATATAAATTCCGTGTCAGTAAAAGAGTAAAAAGTTCTCGCCGGCAGTATTTTTACGTGGTAGAGCCATGCTGCAGCTATATTAGTAGTATAGTTGTAGCACGAATGGGTCGGCTCGACCGGGGAAGGACCACGCTCTCACAGAATACCAGCGTAAAATAGCAGCTTAACGCTGCTGTGTTTCGTATGGTGAGTGTAGAGAACCGGAGACCCTTTTTACTGGAAACGAGGCATTCCATCTTGGTCCTCACGGGTGACAACGCATCTGCATTTTGATTCGTGATCGAGGATAGATGTAGATGTCTATGGGCCGCAGCAACCACTTACCATTAGGTGGACTGTGTGCTCGTTTGTCACCCTTATCCTATAAAAAAAAAAAGTATACGTGTCGTATACTGCCGGCGAGAACTCGCTCTCCACTATTTTGTCGCAGCGACTACAACACTCGCTCAGCAATACTCGTTCAGCGATACTCGTTCAGCGATACGCGCTCAGCGATACTTGCTTGGCGGTGAGAATACACACCGTGAGATGAACCAGTGGTCATTTCTCTACTAGTGTGGATCTGAGTTCACGAATTGTTATGAATTTAGAGCAATCATTAGAACTATCATTTTTGTCCAGTTCAGACGACGATGATGATGTATTTTATGATAGCATTTGTGTGTTGTAGCACGCGCTCAACTAGTGGCGCGAGTATCGTCCGCCGTACTCGCTCACTCGCTTTATAGTCCAGCGAGACAACTATGGGAACTACACACTCGCTTCTCGCTGCTCGCCTACTCGTTTCTAGTTTCTAGCTCTACTCGCTTCTCGCTCATCGCTGGCGGTGAGATAAGTGCCTGAATAACTGGGTTGTCGCTAGCACTTCGACAGCACTTGACTTCATCTCACCTCCTCTCTTTTGCACCCTTATGGTTTCGCTTGGCACGTTACATTGCGGGCACGATTTAGATTTTTTTTTAATTTCAAATTGAAAAATCGTGACGCCGCCGCCCTTTCATATGTCGCCCGGGCATGGCCCCTCTGCCCCAACGGATAGGTCTCAAGATGAACATGGACAAAACAAAATCATGTTTAATGTCCATGTCATACCTATACCGGTAGTTGTTGGAGCACACTGAGCTCAGTTGTTGACGAATATGTTTACCTGGGACAAATAGTCCGACTAGGTAAGTCCAACTTCGACCGTGAGTCAATCGACGGATTCAACTCGGCTGGGCAACGTTCGGGAGATTGACCAATCTTCTCGTCAGGCATACCTCAAACCTCAAGCAAAATTGTACAACCAGTGCATGTTGCCAGTGATGACATATGGAACTGAGACGTGGTCCTACTACTGGCCGTATGAGGAAGCTCAAGGTCGCTCAGCGAGCTATAGAGGAGCTATGCTCAGGGTTTGTCTGCGTGATAAACTTAGAAATGAGGATATCCCAGTAGAACCAGAGTAACCGACATAGCCAAAGTTAGTAAGCTGAAGTGGCAATGGGCAGCCATAAGCTCGAAGAACCGACAACAGTTGGGGAGGAAAGGTTCTCAGTGGCAGCCACCTCGTACCGGCAGGCTAGTGTGAGCGTCCCCACTAGATGGACTGAAAACCTGGTAAGACATGCAGGAAGTCAATGGATGCAGATGGCTAGGGACCGTGCTTTGTGGCATTCCGTGGGGGCCTATGTTCAGCAGTGGACTTGGAAGGGCTGTAATGATGATGACCTCGGTATTTAAGAAGGCGCTGAGAACTCTTGTTACGGTAGGCTATCTGTATTTGACTTACCACCGTATGTGAGTGCCGATTCTGTTGATTTACCGGCTAAAGCAGGCTGATTATTATAGGAGGCATAGATGAGACAAATACCGCTAATGTATATATGATAATAAGCGTGGTAGGACTAAAAATGTCATTGACCCAATGTGAGACCGTCTAGGTCAGAGGGAGTACGTGCGCAGAGTGATTAACAAAACTGTAAATGGATTTTGTTTCGTTCAAGAAACAACAAAGCCACGAAGAATAATCGTTTCACATGTTTTTATAGGTAATTATTATTTTTGGTTTAAATACATTACATTAGTACATACAATTTAACCCCTCCCATTCATGAAAATACCAGAATCTCTTTACCTCAAGGGATTAGATATATTTTCTTAAGTAGATCATATAATGTTATAGCTGTGGTTGGGGGTTGTGGCTCTAGTAATTGGTTTTACATAGGCAGTGGCGTAGTGGGATTTCACCGCCTAGGGCTAAATTTACTTACATTTTTAATTTAAAATTAGATACAATTTTTTTTCAAGTGCGGATTTCGTATAATTTTATTAAACTTGTATTTCTTTACGTCAAATTTTTTTTTTTCTATGATTTAACCTCTCTATTGATGATTATTTCCTAAGATATAATATAAACCTTTCAAAGATCGAAAATGATTAACTTAATTGTACCTGCTAAAATATATTTAATTATACATAGTATCATACTAAGGATATATTTTTCGATGTATCATAAAAATATATTTAAAAATATATTGCTTAATATAATATCTTGTATAATATAAATTAATTATATAGACACTCATTACAGTAATATAATAATATATATCTTTCATATACACAATACAATATATAATTAACATATATTAATCTATAATTAAAATATATACTTCGAATTACTACGAATTACCATGTCGTAGTTCAATTACATTCTGAAATAAGTCTTCGCCTTATGAAAATAAGAAGTGTTATTGTTTTGTTTGATGTCTCACCGCCGGCGAGTAAGGGATTAGCTACTATTTTCTCACTCAAGAAACGAACAAAAGATATAAATTCCGTGTCAGTAAAAGGTAAAAGTTCTCGCCGGCAGTATTTTTACGTGGTAGAGCCATGCTGCAGCTATATTAGTAGTATAGTTGTAGCACGAATGGGTCGGCTCGACCGGGGAAGGACCACGCTCTCACAGAATACCAGCGTAAAATAGCAGCTTAATGCTGCTGTGTTTCGTATGGTGAGTGTAGAGAACCGGAGACCCTTTTTACTGGAAACGAGGCATTCCATCTTGGTCCTCACGGGTGACAACGCATCTGCATTTTGATTCGTAATCGAGGATAGATGTAGATGTCTGCGGCTGCAGCAACCACTTACCATTAGGTGGACTGTGTGCTCGTTTGTCACCCTATCCTATAAAAAAAAAAGTATACGTGTCGTATACTGCCGGCGAGAACTCGCTCTCCACTATTTTGTCGCAGCGGCTACAACACTCGCTCAGCGATACTCGCTCAGCGATACTCGCTCAGCGATACGCGCTCAGCGATATTCGCTTGGTGGTCAGAACACCGTGAGATGAACCAGCGGTCATTTCTCTAGTAGTGTGGATCTGAGTTCACGAATTGTTATGAATTTAGAGCAATCATTAGAACTATCATTTTTGTCCAGTTCAGACGACGATGATGATGTATTTTATGATAGCATTTGTGTGTTGTAGCACGCGCTCAACGAGTGGCGCGAGTATCGTCCGCCGTACTCGCTCACTCGCTTTATAGCCCAGTAAGACAACTAATAGGAACTACACACTCGCTTCTCGCTGCTCGCCTACTCGTTTCTAGTTTCTAGCTCTACTCGCTTCTCGCTCATCGCTGGCGGTGAGATAAGTGCCTGAATAACTGGGTTGTCGCTAGCACTTCGACAGCACTTGACTTCATCTCACCTCCTCTCTTTTGCACCCTTATGGTTTCGCTTGGCACGTTACATTGCGGGCACGATTTAGATTTTTTTTTAATTTCAAATTGAAAAAATCGTGACGCTTACCGCCGCCCCCTTTCGTATGTCGCCCGAGGCCATGGCCCCCTCTGCCCCCCCTCCAAGCTACGCCACTGTGCATAGGTTATATAGGCCCCGACGGGTGCCATTGCCCTTCAAGACCAAGACCGCAGCCGCAGCATACAGACAGACGTATATTTGTACTTAATATTTATATCAAATTTCTATAAGTAACCTATGGTTTTATTTACAACACTAGCTCACCTAACGCAAGAACTATTATTAAACTAATGCTCCAATAATTATAGGAAATATAAACTGTTTACCATTTATTACTGATGTACGGTGTGCCTCATTTTTCATTGTTTGTGTATGGCTCGTCGTAGGAAAGAAAATGTATTTGATTCGAACATCATTAGTAAAACTCATATGGCGCAATTATGGGTAAAATTCAATGTTCACTATCTATTGATTCATGAAATATCGGTATATTTACGAGTACGAGTTCTACTGTGGCAACCAGTGCTGCAGAAACAGCTCGAAGGGTTAATGATGTTTACGGCGCTGGTGTCGCAAAAGAAAGCACGGTACGTTTTTGGTTTTAATGTTTTCGTTCTGGAAATTTCGACCTTCAGAACCAACCCTGTGGACGGCCGGAGACCAAAGTGGAAAATGAAGAATTAAAGGCAAGAATTAATTATTGTGGAAGCGGATCCATCACAAAGCACTTCAGAGATACCTGCAGGCTTCGGGGTAAGTGATAAAACTGTATTAATCCACTTGAAGCAAATCGGGAAAGTAAAAAAAACTTGAACGATGGGTACCTCATGAATTAAGTGAATCGAACTTGCAAACACGCGTCGACTGCTGTGTTACTTTGCTCAACCGACACAATAATGAAGGGATTTTAAATCGAATCATTAATTGTGATGAAAAGTGGATACTGTACGATAATCGGAAGCGCTCGTCGCAATGGCTGAACCCTGGAGACCCAGCCAAATCCTGCCCTAAACGAAAATTGAGTCAGAAAAAGTTACTTGTGAGTGTTTGGTGGACTAGCGCCGGTGTCGTTAACTACAGCTTTCTAAAATCTGGCCAAACGATTACGGCAGATATTCTATTGTCAGCAACTGCAAACCATGAAGGAAGAACTAGCTGCTAAACAACCGAGATTGGTCAATCGCTCTAGGCCACTGCTGCTTCACGACAACGCAAGACCACACACTGCACAACAAACAACCACTAAGTTAGATGAGCTACAATTGGAATGTCTGCGACATCCACCGTACTCCCCGGACCTTGCTCCAACAGATTACCATTTTTTCCGGAATTTGGACAACTTCCTACAAGGAAAAAAATTCAACTCCGATGCGGCAGTCCAAACCGCCTTCAAAGAGTTTATTGATTCTCGCCCCCATGGTTTTTAGTAAAGGATCAATGAACTACCTATGAGATGGCATAAGTGCATGATAACAACGGTGCATACTTTGATTAATTAAATATATTTTACAAAAAAAATTGACTTTATATTCCTCCGCACAAAACGCTAAATTCATATGTAAGGACCTAATATTTAGCTTGAAAACACAGTTCAGTTAAAGTGTGGTAAAATTGAATCGCAAATTCGTATAACATCCTTCACGATTTGAATTTTCTAAAACAAAAACGACTTAAATCCGCTGTGTCAGCCGCTAAATAAAGTTCTCGGACTCAGCATGGGCTTAAGAAACAGGCATTTGAACAACAGCTCGCTGAGCTCAGATATTTGTACCAAGTCAATCAAAACAAATAGACAAAATGTTAAGTCTAGTTAAGAATCTCCATGAGGCCACCTGCTCAAACCTAAGTCAATACATGAGAACGCAGCTCGTCAAATCTAAAAAACTGCTAGTATGAGTTTAATTGTTAAGTTCACATAATTGTTACAATTATATAAAATACATATTTTAAAATTGAAAAAAGAATTCTGCACCTATTCTTCTTAACCTAGTTACTAGCAACCTGTCTAAGAATAATTATGCAAATGATTCTAAACAACCTGTATTAAGGAGATACAGCCCTATCCCCCTTTAGATTTGGAATATAGTTCGTTGTCGACTAGATCTCCTAGAACGTTGATCTGGAGTCCGAAGATCTCAACACAATGCTTACCAATCCGGCTTCAGACTATAGGCGATAAGTACCTATAGGTAAATATTTTAGAGTTGCTTGCCTTAAAAGTGGCACAAGATTTGTAATCAACGCAAAAAGTGTTGTCTACCAATTTTAAAACATGTAGTGGTGCAATGGGTGAGGATATAACAACATCTCCATGAATGATCGTCACCTGCACGCGGTGCGCCTGCCAACTAACGAATGAGGCTCTAAGGTTCTTCCCACATTTATTGACGTGAAATCAGCTTTTGAGCGATCGGCAGGGGTTATACCTACGATATATCTAAGAATATGAATGCACGCGGCGGTTGACTTGAAAATGGTGACTTGTTGATTTTCTAAGCGCATTTGGCGGTGATAGTAACTGAACGACCATACCCATGTCTTACATATCACATGAATGTCGAAAGAGCTAAAGGCCCACATCAGCATGGTTATGTCTCAGATTGTAGCCGGAAATAAACGGCGAGAAGCGCCAATTCAACCAGGTACCACTTGACAACCTTACAACAACAAAAAAAACAGAGGCAGCCATAAGGACTGCCGATAGAAATGAAAACTCAATGCGTATACATATACACAGTCCGCTATACTACGCGTCGCTACATGCTGGTCGAGGCTTGCGCCAGACTAGCGACGCGTAGTAGACATGCTCGTGACGTATTGCGCGCAAGCCGATGGTCAATGTCGAGGTCATCGGTGACACGAACCCATGTTTTTCCCTATCAAAAATTGCTCAACGCGGCTAAAGAAGTTTTCACTTCAAAGTCTTAGACGTTACGTCGGGGCGGAGCTCTAACGACTCACAAATGGTGGTGTATCCCTTTCGAAATACTAAACCTTAAATCCAAAAAGCAACGTACTCACTTATAGGTGAATCACATAATGTATCTGATTCTATATCAATGTACAAGTGAATATGTCTCGTCCACAACTCACCGCATATCAAGAAATGATTCAGCTTTTGCTGGGCATACTCATTGCCTGGCAGATATCTTTCCATGTTTCTGCCTTTTCTATATTGTAGCTTCCACTAGGTAAATTTTTTTTCCTTCCACTCCGTTGTTTGTTTGTTCGAAGTTCCCGGCGACGTATCTACTATACATTCGTTTACATTACGCAGAGGGCTCGCACCAGGCTAACGCCAATGTACTCGGTACAAATCAGATACATTACGTGCCTATAAGTGATTGAGTATCCCGCTTGAGACTAAGTAATTGTCAATTTTGACAATACTCGCCAACCCATCTACTGGGTGATTAGTGAGTGCAAGTATTTCAAGATGTGCGTCACCGGATGCATTCTTGAGGTGACTTTTATCTAGCAGTGAATTCAATAGGCTCATAAAATAAAGTAGGGTAGGTCAAGTTCAATTTGAGACTGTGGGGTTTAAAATTATTAAATAAAACCAAAGTTGACAATTACTTATTTTATTTTGAAAGTTTTGAAAATACGTGTTCGTATAAAAATGTAAAATTTAATAATTAAAACCTTGTTCTCAAAGATCCAGGAATGTGTGCATCAGACATGAAATTTTAAACAAACAATAAAAGCAAGAAATAAATTAACTAAACTTAACGTCACTTAACATTTACGTTTTAAATTAAATAGATCAGAGAGATAAAAGTTAATCAATAAAAGTTAATAATTTATAAAAGACCAACAAACAATTTGAACTTTATGAGTGTGATAACTATAAATTAATATATTTTTATTGGAGAATATTAAATAATAGAATGTTATTATAGAAAGTAATATGTGAATTCGTTTTATTTGTTATCAAAAATAATAATTATTTTAAATTCAATCAAAGTCCAAAGTATGAATATTATCAATAATATTTAAATGATGTCTAAATACGTGAGTTATAACATGTGCTTATTCGAGGAATTTTATACAATATAATATATGTGATTTTGATTAATAATATATAGAGTAGATATGTAATAATATATCCTTGTGTCCTACAGTTCGACGAATATTACATTAATATTAATATATAAAATATATAGTTGTCTTAATAAATAAAACATTACAAAATATATAAGTTTAATGAGGTCATCAGTACGTTGTTTATTTATTACATTAGTAAAATATTTTAATTATGTGTTAATATCGCTTATATCATAGCCATCAACTGTAATGTTATGATATTGAAATCAACACAATCTAGCCACCACGTTGAGTCAACACGGCATCAACGAGTAAGACGGCTCCATTAATGATAGCCAATGAAGCTTTGGCTAGATTTTTGTCCTTGAGCTCACTTTTTCCATAGTGTTGCCATCTGGAAAAATAAAAACGTTTCATTATATTATTCACAAATACGTATGTCCATGTGTACATTGTACATTCTTCTTCACTTCACTGTTAGACATGCATAAACACTATCTGACTCAGAGAAAGTTTGGTGTAGTCGTAACGTGTATCATGTAAAATATAAGAAAGAAAGGGGGAACCTTTCACCCTTTTATCGCACTTTTTCTCCAAATATTAACGATAAGCAGTACAAATGCGGTGCACTCTGTTGTTTGACGGACGAAACTTTAAATTTAAACGAACGACTGATGACGCACATCTGTGAGGGCGCTGTCATCGCGCCTCAATAGCGTAAATAATCCGAACAAAACGGAAGCCTAAATCTATCGAAAGCTGATCAAAAGTTCCAAATGACGGTATATTTAGAACAAGCTCCGTACTATCCACATGGAGCGTTCTCCGTTCCCCAGGAATATAACACACCACTTTTTTTTCATACAATAAGCGTGACAAACGAGCACACAGTCCACCTGATGGTAAGTGGATGATGTGGCCCATAGACATCTACATCTATCCTCGATTAAGGATCAAAATGCAGATGCGTTACTACCCCTGAGGACTAAGATGGAATGCCTCGTTTCCAGTAAAAAGGTTCTCCGGTTCTCTACACTCACCATACGAAACACAGCAGCATTGAGCTGCTATTTTACGCTGGTATTCTGTGAGAACGTGGTCCTTCCCCGGCCGAGCCGACCCATTCGTGCTAGAACCATGATATAGCTGCAGCATGGCTCTACCACGTACAAAACTTAACCTGTGTCCGATGAAGCTGTAAAAGCCAACTCTAACAGCACTAACATCACAGAAAATAGTCGCTCCCCAGGCTGAATACCTTGCCCGGTGAAAATCTCCCCTTTTTCTTCAAACAACTATTAAATCATGCCAAACCCCAAATTCCATGGACTGGTGATGTGCTACAGCATTATTAATATAAGGATCTTAGCTCAGCGCTCACCTGACTGCCCAGCAAGGATAGTATGAATAACTTTTTCAAGAATATGTGCCTGATGGCATATTGTGTAATTTCTATGTCCCGTGTGAACCGTAAAAATGGCTGACAAATGATAATGTGATATAGGGAACTGGGAAAACTTCTCAGTTTTTGTTGCTCATTTTGTAGTGACTTTGATTTTAACATTATTATATTCCTAAATATTGCCAACCCGATTTTTAATTGTGGCAACCCTATGGCAATATTCCGAAACTTCCGCCTATGAGGCAATTTATGTGGGAGGCCTATGTTCAGCAGTGAACTTCTGTTAGACTATATTGATAAAAAAGTATTCCTAAAACCATCCATCCATCCATCCATCAATTACAGCCTATAAAAGTCCACTGCTGAACATAGACCTCCCTCACTGATTGCCTCATAGGGTCCCCCCTATTTGCCATAGTTGACACGCTTGGCGAGCGGGTTGTCAATCAGGAAGATGCTGTTGACCATCACCTGTTTCAATATCCCTCTGTCGTCTCTTACGACACCCACGGGACGATATGGGGTAGTGGATATTCTTACTTGCCGCTACACGGTCCATCATTACCTGTCAATTATCACGGCTCCACTTGCAACGAAAAGCGCCACACCCACCAACGAGTAGAAAATGTCAATGCGCTTGTGAGATGGTGTCTGCATTACGTAACCTGAAATGTAAAAAATATAAAATAAGTGATTATAAAAACAGGCACTCATCGGAAGTCGAAACCAACCTGGTTCGTAGCACTCTTAATTTTAATATGTACTCAAATGATAGGTCTTGGCTTAAGTCCGCCGTCCGTCCACACTTGTTGTATTGAACTCAGATCTAAGCCTATCAAAGTCCACTACTGAACATAGGCCTCCCCTCGTAGATTGCCTCATAGGGGGATATTTGCCATAGTTGCCACAATTTTTTATTTCTAGTTATTATTAGAAAACGCTTCTCCCCATGTACTAGTTTGTTTCCATCTGTGGCCTCTTCGATCTCTTACCATCTCTTACCATCGACATCCACGGGACGATATGGCGTAATGGATATTCTTACATCGTCACTAGACGGTACATAAAATCTAGCCTTTTGTAACGATTTTTATAGTGAATCATGATTTAAGTTATACCTATATTTCTATATAAATATTTTCACTAAATTCAATTCAACCGACTCGCAATGTACCATTATGTTTTCAAAGTATATTATTATTATATGATTACAAGAGCCATCTAGCGGCGAATAGTTGAAGAACCCACAACTTGACAAATATAAATACAGATATTAGTTACCTAGATTGACTGATAAATAACATTACTGCGTATTTTTTAAATCAATGATAGCATTATTTTAGCAAACACAGAAATATAAGCAGTGTACTGTATTTAATTTAACGGTCAAATTCAATTCAAATTTCGGTTCAAAAAAGCAAACAATGGTTTTAAATTTTCAAGGCTTTAACTATTATTTTGGTGGGAGTATAATTTTGTTTTAACTGTCAGAGATTAAAATAATTTAATTTACGTACTTACTTAAAAATGGAAAATATATAAAATTCTTAAAAAAAAATCGAAATTTTGCGAAAGGACATAATAACCTAGGTTTACCTAGACTCTAGACTTTCGCGTAGGTAACCATGTTGTGACGGTGTAAGAATATCCATTTCCCCATGTCGTCCCGTGGGTGTCGTAAGAGGTGACAGAGGAAAATTAAAACAGAAGATGGGCAGCAGCATCTTTCTGATGATAACAACTCAAAAAAATAAAAAACTGCGGTTGCCAACCCGCCTGCCAAGCGTGGCAACTATGGCAAAATTCTCCCGTTGAGGCAATCTATGGGAGAGGCCTATGTTGGACTTTTATAAGCTGTAATGGATGGATGGATGGATGGATGGATGGACCTAGACCTAGTACCGCGCATACTATACGGCTAGCGAACACGGTACTTGCTATCTAAACCTCGGCTTATCAATAACTTGCTATAGGAATTAGGGGATAAAGTCACGCGCTTTATTCTAAAAGTTACTTTTACAATTAATTATAAAAATGTGTTTTCTTCATTTACCTACTACGTAGGAAGGAAAGATCGTAGTTTTAACCATCTGCTACTATCCTATAGTTATATCTTTATAAAATACATTTATTTACATAACATTGAAATATAAACAATATGTTTTTTAAAGTAAACATTTAAAATAAATAATAATTTTAATATTTATAAAATTATAAATTCTCGATAGCTCAAGTATAAACCTAAATGCTATTACTCTATATGTACATGACGATACTCTGTTGAAACGATAAATAAATGGAATAAAATGTATACGTTCTGCCACAGAATAAATAATAGGTTCTGCTAAGTAGTACTATTATTTATTCTGTGGTTCTGCGTAAGCTTGCCAATGAAGCGAACCTAATGAAAAGTGCTGAATCTTTGAGTGGCGCAACAAAAGACGCCAAGTCATACGCAAAAGTAAGTGAGCTCCTCAGCAAACACTAATCGATCTTATGTTATGCGGTGTGCTTTCTCTCAAAGAAGGCTCAAGACGAGCTATGACGACTTAGATTTCAAAAGAAATTTCATGGAAACTATTAAATCAATCTCAAGATTGCAAAAGTTCTTCATTATCGCGTATTTTGAGTTCTAAAATTTGATTTCGATTTTACACGATCGAATGAGAAGTGCGGATTATTCCATTCTAACAAATCGACTTGTACGCAGTTAATTCCAACTTAGTCACCATTCGACAATTGGATTGTGCGCTAGCTTCGGTGTCGAGAGTCGATGTCGAATTACCTACCTTGTGTTCGAATCGAATTTTTTTTTTTTTTTTTTAAAAACGTTACCCCCACACTAGGAATTTCTCCTGTATCGTGGAGGCAGTTTACAAACAAATATTGCACAAGGACAAACATCCAGACCCGGAACAATTATTTGTAGGCCATACAAATACTTCTTCCGTGCGGGATTCGAACCCGCGGCCCCCAGCGCAGCAACTCAATGCTAAGCCACTGCGCCACGGAGCCGTCTATTATATAAATTCTAATGATTGTTGGCACCATTCAATTGATTGGAAGAAAGTCTCAGTAGGAATTATTAAATTTTATAATTCATAGTAGGTCAATCAAAATCAGCCGGATTTGCCGTTGAATAATTTTTATAATTATATACGGGGTTATTTTTCAAAGAGTAGCCAAATTTTGAACTTAAGTTCAAATTTATAAATAATGATATAACGTTAATTCAGTTTTTAAAAATAAGTTTAACGGTGGTAGAGCCACGCAGCAGCTTTTGCTGTTACACGTATGGGCAGGCTCGAGCCGGGTTAGTACCACGACCTCACAGAATACCGGCGTGAAGTGGAAGCTCTGCTTTTGCGTTTCGTCTGGTGAGTGCAGGTGACCGGGCCCAATTCTCCCCCATCAACATGGTAGCGGAATTAAATTTTAGACTACCCCAGGAGGTACCAGCACCCTGGAGAATCCCTCGCTGAGCATCCACGACCATGCTACTCCACTCCTGAGCGTGGGTGCTCAGGCTGCCCCGCGTATTCTGGGGGGGGCAAAATTCCGCTCAAAACAATAACTGCTCGGGGCAAACTGAGCAACAAGACCAAGGCGACCCCTGCCGCGCTATCCGTGGATTTATGCAACATCAGGGGACTTCACTCGAACCTAAACGCCGTCCACTACCATCTCGAGACGGCGAAGCCGGCCTTGCTCTTTCTGACCGAGACGCAGGTGTCCTCTCCGGCTGATACTTCGTATCTCTCCTACCCGGGGTACAAATTGGAACACTCCTTTGTGCCTCGGGCTGGAGTTTGCGTATACGTCAGAGAGGACATCTGTTCTCGACGCCTCGGCAGTCTTGAAGGTTCGGACCTGTCCATCCTTTGGCTACGCGTAGATAGCGACGACCATCCGCGCGTCTACGGGTGCCTCTATAGGTCCCATAGCGGTAATGCCGAAACAGACCGACTCATCGACCACGTCCAAATGGCTACAGATTCCTTACTACAACAGGTCCCATCCGCAGAGATCGTGATCCTTGGCGATTTTAACGCCCACCACGCCGAATGGCTTGGTTCACGTTTAACCGATCATGCGGGGAGATCTGTTTATGACTTTGCCTTGGCATATGGTCTGACACAGCTGGTTACTTCGCCTACGCGGATTCCAGATGTGAAGGATCATACACCTTCCTGTTGGACCTTCTGCTGACCTCTCATCCGGACGGATATCAGGTTTCCGTCGATGCCCCTCTCGGCTCTTCGGACCATTGTCTGATCCGGGTGTGGTGCCACTCACGCTCCTCGCGGTTGCGTTCTGCAGGTTGCCGCCGTGTTTGGCATTACAGGTCGGCGGATTGGGACGGAATGCGGTCTTTCTTTGCATCCTACCCATGGGGGCGGGTTTGCTTCTCGCCGGATGATCCCAGCGCTGTTGCTGACTCTGTCACTGATGTGGTGTTACAGGGAATGGAACTATTTATTCCATCATCTGTGGTACCCATCGGAGCAGATCGCAGCCTGGTTTGGTCGCTCCTGTAAGACTGCATTACGCAGTAAGCAGGAGTGCTATCAGGCCTGGGCTGAGGCTTCGGCGGCTCGGGATGTAAACACCAGCATGCTTAAAAAGTATAACTTCGCCTCCAGGTCCTTCAAAGTGTTATTGCCAAGGCAAAGTCAGAGCACATAGGCAGAATTGGCGAGAAACTAGTTCGCCTTCCTTCGGAACCCGTGCATTCTGGTCTCTCGCCAAGGCTGTCCAGGAATTTCTGTAAGTCATCACTACCATCTCTGCACAGGAGGACGACTCACTGGCCCACGCCGCAAAGGAAAGCCGACCTTTTAGGCTCACTTTTGCGTCCAACTCGACTCTTAATGACGGGAGAACACACCGCCGGCCATCCCGCGGTGTGAGTGCTCCATGCCGGATGTTCGGTTCTCACAGCGCTCGGTTCGCAAGCACTCCTCTCCTGGACATCCACAAGTCGAGTGGGCCTGACGGAATCCCCAATTGTGCTGAGGACGTGTGCTCCGGAGTTGGCACCGGTTCTAACGCGTCTTTTCCGGTACTCCTACTCCCTAGGCGTAGTCGAAATCATGGAAGACAGCTTTTGTCCAACCGATCCTAAAAAGGCGACCGCTCAGACCCGTCCAACTACAGGCCTATCGCCATCACCCCTTGTTCTCCAAAATAATGGAATCCATTATAAACTGCCAGCTCATGCGGTACCTTGAGGATCACCAGCTGATTAGTGACCGCCAATACGGTTTTCGTCGGTGTCGATCAGCTGGTGATCTTCTGGTCTACCTGACTCATAGATGGGCGGAGGCAGTAGAGTCAAGGGAGGCATTGGCCGTTAGTTTGGACATTGCGAAGGCTTTCGATCGGGTTTGGCACAAAGCGCTTCTTACGAAGCTCCTTCCTATGGGCTTCCTGAGAAATTGTGCAATTGGATCACCAGCTTTCTTGCAGATCGGAGCATCAAGGTCGTTGTAGACGGTGCATGCTCCGACTACAAGCTATTAACGCTGGTGTTCCACAAGGCTGCGTGCTATCACCAACGCTGTTTCTTCTGCATATCAATGATATGTTGCAAACCGGTAGCATTCATATTGCTATGCGGATGATAGCACTGGTGATGCTCTATACGCCGGCCGTGCGAATATTTCTCGGAAAACGTCGCCGAGTACCGGAACAAACTTGTGTCTGAAGTCGAGTCTTTGCTGAACAAAGTCTCGGATTGGGGCGACTAAATCTAGTCCAGTTTAATCCCCAGAAGACACAAGTTTGCGCGTTTACCGCTAAAAGAACCCTTTGTCGTATCTCCTCAGTTTCAAGGCACTCCTTGTTGCCTCAGCCAGTATCGGAATCCTCGGCGTCGACATATCGAGTGACGTGCAGTTTCGCGGTCACTTGGAAGAGAAGGCCAAATTGGCCTCTAAAAAGCTTGGCGTGCTCAGCAGAGCGGGACAGTATTTCATGCCGGCACAACGCCTGCAACTTTACAAGGCGCAGGTTCGGCCTCACATGGAATACTGTTCCCATCTCTGGCTGGGGCTCCCCAGTGCCAGCTCCTTCCACTTGACCGCATCCAGCGCAGAGCGGCTCGAATCGTCGACGACCGTGTCCTTTCCGATCGGCTCGATTCATTGGCGCTGCGAAGAGATGTTGCATCTCTTTGCATTTTCTTTCGCATTTACCACGGGGAGTGCTCTGAGGAATTGTTCGGATTAATCCCAGCCGCCAAATTTCACGAACGCACATCGCGGCAGAACTCCCGATACCATCCACACCATCTGGATGATTGGCGGTCCACCACTGTGCGATTTAGAAGATGTTTTCTTCCTCGCACAACTTCCTTGTGGAATAGTTTACCACCAGCGATTTTTCCGGACCGATACGACTTAGGGACCTTCAAGAAAAGAGCCTACTCCTTTTTAAAAGGCCGGCAACGCATCTGCAATTCCTCTGGTTCCCCTGGTGTTGCAGTTGTTCATGGGCGGCGGTAGTCACTTACCATCAGGTGAGCCGCATGCTCGTTTGCCCCCTCTCCTATAAAAAAAAAAAAAGTAAATAAGGCTTCTAATTTTATTTGAAATTATCCCAAATTGAATGTGGTTTATGGGCAACAACATTTTTACCTACCGATCGACCATTACAAATGTGTGCGTGCGCACCAAAATCAGTTAAAATAATGCATTACCACGCATTTTGAATTTAAAAGATAAAAAGGACAGAATGTTTGAGATTTTTTTTAATTAATTTTTCTTCATCATTTGCCTATATTACTTATTCTGCACCTTCTCTGCAAATTGGACCAGTTATTGCAAAAGAAGACTGTATATAGCAATACAACGCAACGTCTCGGTAGCGCGGCTTCGAATAGGTATCTAATTATAATACACCCAGGTCACTTGAACTCCCTAAAAATCTAACTTTCTCCCCCCAGACAAATTTTATGCAATAAAATGAAACTTACTGCAAAAAAACTCTTTAGAAATTAATAATTTCGTTTGTGGTTCTTAATCTAATACCGTTTCCGTTGCCCGAAGAAGAAACATTCCTTACCGATTCCACCGTTCGGAGAACAAACAGCGAAAGAAACTCCGCTAGCTATTTTTAACCCCGACGAAATCAGAGAGGTGTTATATGTTTGTAGTGTGTATCCATAGAAATATAAAAAAGTTTTATATCTATGTGTGTATCTGTGTGAAAAAAACTTAACCGATTTTGATTGATTTTTTTTCGTTTGAAAGATGTTTTAATCGAGTGTTCTTAGATATGTTTCAAGAAAATCTGTTCAGCCGTTTGAATATCATCAGCTCTTTTTGTGTCGGGAGTTTTTTAAATGTTTATGTTTAAAAAATCTTTATTTTAATAACAAACTACAGGCCTACTTCGTATAGCCATAAATATAAAAAGTTGCTCATTTGTGTGTAAAGGTGATTTTACAAACATAAATTGCACACGGAAGGTCAACCAAACCCGACACAATTATTTGTAGGCCATACCAAAATTAATTCCATACAAAAAGTGAACCAGGGAGCCCTACACAGCGTAGGTAAGTGATTTTTTAAGGAAAACGTTACCTCCACACTAGGATTTTCTCCTGTATCGCGGGTATAATAATTAATTTAAATTTCAAATTCGTCTAAAAGCTCCAAATAACATAACATAAAGATAAGAACTCCGTATTTTTCCACTTTGTTTCTCGGTCATCAAGGTCGCACGCTTTTATGAATAAATTATTGATAAAATATATGCATGTTTAATTAATTGCTTAGATAATTTTGCATTATTGAATAACTTTTTGTAAACAACGTTTTTATGTCGAACGTCTCAAATAACACATAGGATACTTTTTATCCTGGTAAATGCAAGGTTCCGTTGGGATAGCTATTTAGCATTTAACATAATTCTATAATTCCCAATTTACACTGAAACGGCTGAACCGATTTGATGAAATTTGGTGAAAGATCTAAAATAACATAAGAATACTCTTTATTTCGAAAAATGCAGTCCCTGTAGAATTTAAATTGAATTTAATTCTAATTCCGTGAATGAATGTTTGTTTACTATTGAAGTTTAATGTAAGTATTTGTAGGTATGTATAAAATAATGACATCATATGCATCAGACATCTCCAGTTGTTGGATAAATACAAGGACGCATTATCAGAAGTCCCGCACAGGCTACAAAACGTTTAGAATTAGTTTACTACAAGGCACGCATAATTTAATCATTAATGAGGCGTTGAAGTTTATTGATTGATTTTTTATCGATTTGTTCATTGCGCCGCTAAGGGGAGAACTGTTTACTGTCAAGCGAAATTGCCAATGAGCGAGCTCAGCTATAACGCCGAGAATTTAGAAATACACGTGAACGCATGTTTCAAAGAATCGCCAATGTAATCCAGAGTGGAAAAACTACATGTGTCGAGCAACATGCGTGTGCATTTTATTATGACCAAGAGTCTGGTGCATATGCAAGAAATCAGACCTTAGTATCAGAGAAGAATTTAAAAAAGGCGGGTATTAACTTGGGCACTCCGTGCTCTCGCATAGCAGCTGTGTGTTGGCTCATCAAGAGTATTGAACGCCAAAAACCTACATGTGCTAATTTATAGACATTTTTACTTTAAATTCTTCAAATGGTGTCCTTATATTAGCCAATTTATAGTTTATTATCAAACGACTTCAAAAAGGAGGAGGTTTACAATTCGTCGGAATCTTTGTTTTTTTATGTATGTTCACCAATTACTCGAAAACGCCTGAACCGATTTGGAAAATTCCTTTTTTGTTTCAAAGGTGGTCCCATTTAAATTGTATCGAAAATCGGTCGAGCGGTTTAAAAAAAATCAACAATATATATTTATATTGAAGTATATATTTATATTGAATATATATTTATATTGAAGTCGGTTGTACAAATTTTTTAATTTTACCACTTGTTTCAATATTAAAACTCTTCTTTGATGAGTTAGGAATAAAAAGGCAATCTATTTTAGTGTGTGTGTATATAGGCTGTAACTGTACAGGGCTGTAACAGTGGGACGTATATAAGCTGTAACTTTAACTTTTAACTTTTTAAGTGTAAGAAAGTTCCGGCCCATGTATGGTCTAATATTTTAAAGTAATATTAATTTACTTAGTATATAATACAAAATATGTGTATATTTAATATATTGTCACTTGGTATTAAAAGAGATGTTTTAAATTGATGGAGATAAACATGAATCTACGTATAGTCTGAGTTCAGAATTCGGTATGTACAGATAATTATAATGTTCATTTTAAAACCCGTTCAAGTTTGTTAATTTATAAACATTCTTTTGCTATTTGGAGGTTTTAAAAATAAGGAATTGCATTGTGGCAATGGCATTTAATTTATCAAAAATGCATTAAGCCCTCATAATCAAAGATTGAGCCTTATTTCACCTACAAATGACGTCTTTATGTAGGCTAAAATAAGCGAGGTCAATATCAGAGATATTGATAACTGTTAAATGTAGAGATTTTTTTTTGGTTATTATGGTACGAGTCCATAATAACCAAACAAAATAACAAAAGATATTTAAACATATATATATATATAATAATAATAATTAGTGATGTGTTGTTCCTTTAGACAGTTATTTATTACTAAACCTAAGTTTTTACCTATATCATCACTGTACACAACAATATTATTTTTGCTAACATTGAAATTATTCAAATTATTTATTGATGTGGAACTGTCATGCAGTTTATACGTCGGTGATGGGCTCGCTTTGTCTATATTATTAGCACATACAGTCCCTGAGGTATGAGGTAATGAGCGCTGGCACTCACACTGTTGTTTTACTAACGACTCAAAATGCTCCTCATTATATTTACATAATGTCACCAGTTCATTCATGGTCAGGGTATGTTCCTTTATTTCATTTTAAGTTGATTTATATTTATTTGTCACTAGCTGCTACCCGGCGCGTTGCTGCCGAAAGAAGCCAGAAGAAATAATTGTGAAAATGTGGTTTTAAATTTGGAAGAGTTATATTGTTTCATTAAGAATGATAATACATTCATTGAATTAAATATAACTTTGAAATAAATTTTTCGGTACGACACGCGCGCCACCCACTGTAATTTGATTGTACTATGCCTATAACATTCGCGGAAGTGCAAGCAATAAGTTGATAAAGTTTAAGTGCAATGTGATGAACGGTATGGCAGGTCATAAAATACGAACATACATAAATTAATTTTGTGTCAGGATCAACGGGGTCTACTCGGACTGGTTTGGCATCCAAAAAGGTGTCAGACAGGGCTGTGTAGCTTCCCCGTGGCTGTTTAACCTATTTATGGACAGTTGTTTGGAAACTTTGAAAGTTGAAGAATGTGGGTTGAGAATGGGTGAGTTCACCGTCAAATGCCTTTTGTACGCCGATGATCAAGTCATATTTGTATCGTCGGCAGCCAAGTTGCAAATGATGGTTACATTAATGAACTGGTCATTAAAAGAAAGGGGTATGAAAGTGAACGCAAGTAAGACGAAAGTGATGGTTTTTGAAAGAGAAGAAAGTCAAATGTTATACGAAATAAGAATAGAAGAGGAGTTGATTGAGCAAGTGGATGCGTTTGTATATTTGGGATGTGTATTCAGCAGGGATGGTAGATATGTTAAGGATATAGACATGCTATTATGAAAAGTCTGAATGTGTCAAAAAAGGCACTTATGGCAATTCATAATGCTGTGTTAGTCCCTACTTTAACGTATGGTAGTGATAGTTGGGTGTGGCAGAAGAAGCACGAGAGTAGAATAAATGCTGTAGAAATGCGGTCATTAAGGAGTATGCTAGGACTGAATCTGAATGACAGGTTGAGAAATTGTGTGATAAGATAAAAGTGTGGTTTGCAAGATGACGTTGTGACCAGGATTAAGAAAGGAATGCTTCGGTGGTTTGGTCATGTAGAAATAATGAACGAGGAATGATTTATGATGCAGAAGTGAACGGCAGAGTCGGGAAGGGACGCCCTAGATGAAGGTTTATCGACCAAATTGGCGATATATTGAAAATGGGCTAGATTAGGAGTACCCTTAACCGACGAGCGTGTATGTGTAGATATATGGATGTAAAGGAAGCGAGAGAGGTGTGTCAGGATCGTGCCAAATGGAAGTCCGTAGTCTCTGCCTACCCCTCTGGGTGATAGGCGTTAGTGTTTATGTGTGTATGTATGTACTAGATACTAGTCGTATATCGTTTTAAATTTGGAAGAGTTATATTGTTTAAGTAGGAATGATAATACATTTATTGAAATTGAAGAATCGATGATTTTTTAAATCACACATGTTACAGTGATAAGATCTTTCAGGAATCAAGAAAAAATTAATATTTTCAGAAGGAATACTAAAAAAAAGGTAATTTCTTGCTTCAATGTGTAGTTTTATGAGTTTTTGGAAGTATACAAGCATATTCTGAAAAATAAAATTATCCAACTGAATAATATTGCATGATAAAAATCAATCACATGTGGGTTTTTAAAAACAATTCACTAATTTAAGGACAAAAATTAAGAATTTTATTTTAAATAAATGAAATAAAACTGAAAATATTATTTAAATCACATTTTTAATTATAGATTACAATAATTATTACTTAATTTATTTATTTTAATCTTCAATTTCTGGCATTTCTTCATCAATTGTTGGTCGAGCCAGTCCAAGTAAAATTCTTTATATTATTCTGGAATATATCGAAAAAGCTGTTGGAAGTCCTTGATCTTCTTTGAATTAATAGGATCATAATCATTTTTATATGCCTTGTCATCAGCACATGGCAGAGACACATTGGGCTTGTTTCCAAACTTAAATGTATTTTTTCGTAATGAGTTGTCAATAAAAGTGTATGCTGTTTTTGTGCCCTTTTCTTCTTCTTGATAAACTAGTTGCATGTAAGTGGATATATTAAAGCGTTCTTTTTGGTCCTTTTTAGCATTTCTGCCTAGTGACTCTACAGAAAGTATATTTTTTTTTATACAATTTAACCCACCAGTCTTTGAAGTTTAAAATCTCATCAGTTTGAACCGAAAGAACAGTAGAATTCTGTTTCGCAAAGAATGCTTTAATAATTTCCATTATTTCGTCTATAGAATATAATCGGTCTACTAGACGCAGTTGTCTTTTTGCGACTAAAACAAAATGGCTGAAATGCGTTCAGAAACATCCCATGTTACAATACATGTGGTGTTTTTCAAATCATCATTCATTCGCGCCTACAATTTTTACTATGTAGAATGGCGGCACATGCCCCCTTTTAATATATCAATGGGCACATGTGGGTTTTTTACAGGAATCGATAGGTGGACGTCCATAGAGTATGAAACGATAGCAACCTCAAATCAGGAAAAAATCTAACATGTGGGGTTTCAAAAATCATAGATTCATTATTATATTATAGCTTTCAAATAAATTTGTTAGTACGATACGGGCGCCACCTACGGTAAGTTAACTATACTATGCCCATAACCTTCGCGCAAGTGCAAGCAATAATTTGACAAAGTTTTACCGCAATCTGATGAACGGTATGGCAGCGCATAAAATACGAACAAACAAAAATAAATGTTTATATATTGGATAAATAACTTGTAGTGAGTTATGAAGTAAAGAAATTTCAGAATTAAGATACTCCATGTCAGTTATATAACTATTCAGTCTTAATGCTATCCATCTATTCATCTCAATTAAAAATATTTTGACATTATTAACTTCTTGTGTTTCTTTGCATAACATATCGTTATTTTTAATACTAACTTTATTTCTAATTTTAATGTTTGTAACATTTTTGAGGATGTCTGAGAGGTTGTGCTTTCTACAAGCTCATGGAACAGACTCTGAGTTTTGGAAACAGTTAAGTTGTCTATATTTTTGTTCAATTGTAAAATTTATCCTTGAGCTTCATTCAATTGTAATGGCAATGCAACAATAAATTTGAGAGCTTCCTCATATTCCTTGCTGCATTGATCAAACTCATTAACCATTCGCTGAAGCTGGTCCTTTTCTCTTAATACATGAAGATAATCTGTGTGTAATGTTGTCATATCTCACTTTAATTCTGTATTCTTTTTAATTATTTCAACTACTTCTTGTTCATTGTCATCTCTTTCCTTTAGTATTAGCTCACACTACTCCTTGCATGCCTCTAATTCCTGAAGCGCGAGCTGTAGTTGGGTCTCGAGCTGGCGCGTCTTGGCGTTATGAGTATTCATTTTGCTAGGTATTTATTATAAATGATAAAAGTAGATCTTCTAATTAATACAGGTGTAGCAGTGTAAAGAAAGTAAAGACGTTAGGGTTTTAGGTTATATTTGTAGATCTTAAATGAAACGTTTAAGAAAACAAATAAAAATGCAAACCAAATAGACTAGACGAGACTCTTAGATAGAAATGACTTATGTTTTACTGAATAAACAATATAATTAGGACCCAATTAACAATCGTAACACCAAATTGAACTAGATATTAAATTATAATTATTGGTAGCTAATATTTTAGAACTTATTTCCAGGGTTGCCAACATAGTTTTCGCTAATATTTCACATACGCAGACAAAATAGCCAAAATAAACAATATCATATCACTTTTACGAATCAGAATCTACTTCAAACCAATATTTAAACGATAAAACAGGAGCAACAATCAGCCGACCGCCAAGTTCCCGCCAAAACCCCCAATGTACGTAGATAGTGATTTATATAAGTTTTGGTCAAATATTATCATCTTGTAATTTTAATTAATCTTCGATGTAGCTCAGGGGCTAAGCGCTCACAGTACGGGAGCAACCCGGGTTCGATGAAATTTTAAGTGCTGATTTACCACGTGCGCGGCAGAAAAGGAAAATATCGTAAGGAGACCTGATCACTGAGATATAAAAAAAAAACTATTTCCGCCAACAGGCATTGAGGCAGCGCGGTTGACACTTTCTTGCCCTCTCAGAAATGAGTGCCTATAAGTGAGGCGTATTTTACGCTGTAGCTTACTTTAAATTTAATCGTAAATTTAAGTTATTAAAACACCATGTACATTTTGGTCGTCACGTTTTTTTTAATTTTACGTACTAGATATTACTTAATTTCTTGCTATAAAAATTTAAATGATCTATCCTACCTACTAAACATTTTAAATACATTTTCGAAATCAGTATTTTTAAGATGATCTTAGGCAGACGGATAACACCCATGCTTATTATCATAGCTGGGCACCGTTACACAAAAATAATTAACTTCGTTAATCGCTAATCCGGTTCTAAAAAAGTTAACTTCGTTAAACGTTAAAGCGTTACATTTCGGAAGATTTAACGCAAGTTAACGTTAATCGTTAGTCCGTTAACACGTGATTAAAATTGCATTTATTGCGCTAATGATCTACTTATAAAAACTGTTAGTTTGGGTTCTGTAAGTTAACAGGTTAGGAACAAAAAGAAGACGTGTATAACTGGAGTGTGTAATTTAATCATCTGGCATAATGTGGATATTGCCCTTCATGAAAATTAATATGTTTTCGTCCGTAGTGGAACCGGAATCCGATTCCATGATATGATTTTAATTTGCACAGTACCTACACTGCTTAATACACACACTGCACAGACGTAAACTAACACGGACAGTACACAAAATTTAACGAGTTAATGCCCAGCTATGCATTTTATTAACAGGGAGAATAATAAATAAAATAAGTGAGCTAACGATACATTGTATTAATTATTTCTTAATAAAGAAAGATAACATTTTCATTTTGTAGTAATAGATAACAGTATCGTAATTTAAAAACTAGACGTGCGGCGAAATCAAAGTTATTCTTTATCTACACGATATCACTTTTTATCTACGACTTTAATAATAGTCTTAAAGATTTCTCGCAATAGCGTTTCAAATGATAATGACAAAAATTAACGATTATACATTTAAGATAAGAATATTTATATATAGTTTATTATACGGATATATATATATATATATTTTTTTTTTTTTTGAGGATATCGATTTATTTTGTTGCAACGTATATTTTTTTCACAGGAATGGTGTAAATGGTACTCGTATACTACATTCTATGACCTAAACGTGAAAATACTAAAGTAACCGCAGGCACAGCTAGTTTTAATATAAATAAAAAGTACACACTTAGTAATTTTGTTTTAATATATTAACTTTGTATCTTAGAAACGAAAACAAGTTGCTTCTATTTAATAAAAAAAAATATTTAATAAAAAGCCGTTTTTACAATTTGGAAGAATATCTACAAAATTAAAATACTCTACAATAAATCCAATTACAAATGTATTCTTTATTTTATGATTACTACGTAATTTTTTTATTGTTATGAACAATCGTTTAATTCTTATAACTAACAACTTTGTTCAGTATTTAATTTATGTTAGACACAGACCTATTAATTATAATAAATATTGTAATACCCGCAGAGTGGTTAAGTTATAAGACACATCATTTTTTTAAATTAACACCAATTGTAACACTTTACATATTTACAATTTGAAAAAAATTTTTAGTTATAGTGAATGAGAAATGCCAGGAAGATCTCGTCTTCCGACAGGTCGCGTTATTTATCTCGTCTGCGCCGACACGCTTTCAGACCGGTTACGGGGAGCAGCTACAAAGATGCGAGACGTTTGGAACTGCGTTCAACAATCCACCAGCAAAGCGTGGCAATTATGGCAATCCTCCCTACAAGAGGAGAGTCCCATGTCCAGCAGAGGGCCTTTACGGCTGACGAAGAAACTGTTATAACAACAGATATATGTTTCTTAAAAAATATAAAGTGTAAGAAATATCACCTGCAGCAGCTCCGGCAAATATAATAAGGTAACCGACGAACGTCCCGGTTACAAGCATGCCAATGTCAGCCTCAGCGTTGTAGCTGTGGTAGTGCAAGGCCACGCATGAGCAAGTCAGAGCCTGAAATGATTAGAATTGTTTACGTTAGATCTTAAACAGAAAATATTACATTTTTCGTTCTTTTGTAAAACTCTATTTTTTACCTACACTACAGCGTATTTTGGCTGCAGCACGAACGTATTCTCAACCGGGAACGCTCACACAGAATATCAGCGTAATACGAGTATAGTATCGCAGTGCTGTATTCAGTGACGAAAGCCGAAAACTTATTTTACGGGTAACTAGGCATTCCATCTTAGTCTACAGGGGTGACAACGCTTCTGCATTTCGAGGATAGATTAAAGCTATGGACCTCAGCATCTATTCACCACCTGTATACCAGTTTGACACACTCACAAAACCTTCTGTTTCCACATAATCATATCAATACTTATGAATAATCTAAGCTATAATATTTTAATACAATATAGTGAATTAAAACCAACAATCGTACAAGCTAATCAAGTCGTCGCGCACATTACTAACAGTCCATTGTTAATTATTCACAACAGGCGTTTTTCAGTTCTGACATTTCTATCTTGGGTTAAATATTCTCGTAAATTCTAAATTTTTATCGACATTGGTACTTATAATGTACTGTCTGTACTTTAATTTGATGTTATTACTATTTACCTATTTGCATTATAAATAGCTATATATCTTAAGCAAAACAGATACGACACTTTGTGATAACTTTGTTTTTTCCATATGTGCAGTTTGTGTCCACTTACGACTTTATAGATTGGATAATTGTTAAAATAAAAACGCAAGATAATTGTGTTTATGTTATTATATTAGCAAAATATATTTCAAAAGAAACAAACAAGATAATCAACCCTTCTACTATAGTAATTATCAAAACAATATCAAATTTCTTATTAAAAAATAACAATATAATAGGTAAACAATCACAGCAACTGAATATGACTTAATTATTTATACTTAAAACTTAAGCTTTAATAACAATTTTAAAATCCTCATAATTATCAGTCTGACATTGAGATCGCTACAGGTAATTGAGACATTATGATCGGTCTTATCTTTATATAATTTCTAATATTAATTTAAAATCACAATAGTTAGAAGATACATAGATCAACTAGAAAAGATAATGTTTATTAAAGTTAGGTATATTTTAATGCGGCAGAAATCGATAAAATTCAATGAATTCTGGTAACCTAATCACTGATGTGTCACCAACAGTCAATGACATTAAATCGTTATATTTCTCTTCAGAAATTTTTCCTGGCGTTAGATTAAGTGGTGAAATCTCTGAGTGCAATTGTTCTGACACTTCCTTTTTAATGTTAACGAACGAGAAGTCACAGCATGTGGTCGTTTAAAAAAAATATTTTATTGCCGTCAGTCTTATAAAAAGAGAATTCCATAATTTCTCTCCAGTCTACCATTTCACCGGCATCATCTTTTCGAACAGAAATAAGGCGCAAATTTTGTGATAATGTCTTGAAATCTAGAAAGTCTGAATAGGTTAGAGCATAACTATAGGATATCGTTTACAAGTCAACTTCTCGAATTTAATTTTGACTAAGAGTCCTAAATAAGTTACGCTACTTAGTAATATTTATTTTTGTGTAATTATTAGATACGCTGTCAAAACGTATATCAACATTTCGTGATCCAAATATAGTAGAGAAACGACTATTAGTATGAACCATAGACAATAACGTGCAGAAAAACGTAGTGGTCCTATCTCAAATCAGCTAAAAAATGAGATACGACGGTTAGTCATGCGAGCGACGAAGTTACAAGATATTCGATCTAAGTCTTCATTTCCATGATTAGATAAAAATAGATTACTTAGTGTTTAGTTTTACTGCGTTGGCACCTTTTCGTCTGGATAGTTACCGTCTTCCTGCCTATTTATGTTGCATAGCAAAAGTATAGAAATGTATAAAAATTTAATATCTTGGCCTTTAAGAATGACAATCCATTTTTAAACTTCTTTGATCGGAATTTGCTGTCGATAGGCTATTAGCGTTCTACTTTATTGCACACTATTTCAACAGTCATTATAGTTTTAATCGAATTCAGATAGAAAATACATTAACAATGACAACCCATGAGCTAATGCATTTGAGGTATGTAAGTATTTTAGGCAATTTGAAATTATTACAAATTTAAAAGCAGAAGTATATCGATGTAAGTGAACCGGAAATCGAGAGTTGAGAGTATTGCATTACATTAACATTGCGTACAACGTAAGGGACAACGCATCAGGCATTTTGATAAAACGGGAATAGATAATATGTCTCTCTATGCTTGTCTATGGGCCACAGCATCCTCATATGACCAGGTGGACTGTGTACTCGTTGGTCACCCTTATTCTATAAAAAAAAACTACTTTAAGCACTCTTTATTAACTAATATTAGAAATATCTACAAAACGGAGAACGGGTGTTATCCGTTAGCTGGTGCAAAACGCCAGACAAATACGTTTTTTTTAAATAATTACCTGACACGATAAAGGTTATGAGTGCGACAGAAGGTATTATGCGTAGACATAGGTAGGTACGAGAGAGAAAAGTTATCGGTACCTGCCCGCAGCTGCTAAGGTCCAGGCACAACGGGCTGTGATTGGTTGCTAAAAGAGCACATGACTCTAGTTCAGCTTGTGTAGCTCAGAGTAAAATCAAGTATGAGGAATAGGGGATAAGTATCAGATATAAGTGTGAAGAATAAAATAAAATTATTTCAATTGATTTATAGAAAAGTGAATTTATTTTTAGTTTGATAGTTGAGTAAATATTTTCTTCAATACCTTTCCTTACTATAGAGCTATTTTTTATAAAATAAGGGTGACAAACAAGCACACCTGATGGTACGTGAATGCTGTGGCCTATATACGTCTATATCTATCCTCGATTAACAATCAAAATGTATATGCTTTGTTACCCTTAAGATGGAATGCCTCGTTCTGAGTAGAAAAGGGTCTCCGGGTCTCTACACTCGACAGTATAGCTTTATCACGTTTAAAAATCTAATATCTGTTTAGATATTGTAAATAAATCTGATGACTTTAATATTAAAAAATGACTTCAATTATGTAAATGAATTCCATCCATAATATGAAAAAAAAAACATAATTTCAATAGATAATTAACGGAATCAAATTGTTTTATTTTGAAATAATATTTCATGTTATAGTATACATTTTTCGAATTATTTTCGTTAAAAGGTTAGTTTTTTTTTAGAAAAATATTTTATGAAATATGTAAATTACTTTACTTTTTAATAACAGTTACTTTAACCATTATAATTGCTTAAAAAGAAAAAATGCTTCATAATACTCAGTAAAGAGCTCCAGCTTTACGCTGAATTCAAGTCATGTCTTCGAGCAACCAATCACAGCACGGCGAGGGTCAGGCCCCAGCCGCTGCCAATGGGTACCAATAAACTTTCTCTCTCAATCTCGACATAGGTATGTCTACGGTCCACGCATACTACTTACTTGTCGCACTCATTTAAAACCTTTATTCGTGTCAGGTAACAATTTAACACCCTCGTATACGAGTTTTTTTTGCATCAAATACATTCAATATTAATTACTAAATCTCATACTACTTTCTTGTCGCACTCATTTAAAACCTTTATTCGTGTCAGGTAACTATTTAACACTCTCGTATTCGTCTGTTTGTTTTTTTTTTTGCATCAATGACATTCAATATTAATTACTAAGTCTGGTATAAAAATTTTAGCGTGCCTAATGTTAATTTTTGGCCTATATAAAAATAAACTGAAACTAATAAACAGTTGCCAACCCGCCTGGCCAAGCGTGGTAATTATGGCTATGTCCTCTCTATGAGGCAATCTACGGGGAGGCCTTTCTTCAGTAGTAGACTTTTGATAGGCTATAATGAATGATTTTTTATAGGATAAGGGTGACAAGCGAGCACACAGTCCACCTGATGGTAAGTGGTTGCTGTGGCCCATAGGCATCTACATCTATCCTCGATTACGAATCAAAATGGAGATGCGTTGTCGCCCGTGAGGACTAAGATGGTATGCCTCGTTTCCAGTAAAAAGGGTCTCCGGTTTTCTACACTCACCATACGAAACACAGCAGCGTTAAGCTGCTATTTCACTTTAAATCAAAGTGACTGTGACACAACGAGACTTAACGACATCTTAAAATTGAGCAGCGTTTGAGTATTTGGCCCTAAGTCTATCTCATAAGTGTTGTCATTAAAAATCATTTTGTAGATCATCGTTACGCATTTGGATTATATCGTACTTTTGCTTTTAAAATATAGAACACACTAAGCGTAACTTGTTTTCGTTTTCTCAATAACTTAGACTAGCCTACGCAGGCGGGATTATAACGCACGTGTGCGTATGCAAGCACAGGTGCAATCTGTATTCCCTCACTTTCATAGCCCGATAGGACCGGAGAGAGATCAGGCGCAGGACCAACGTCTTTACGTGCTTTCCAGGCACGGAGGTGAAATTCCACCAACTCACAACGTCAAACCCAATAACTGATATCAGCCCTACCAGGGATTCGAACCCGGGACCATATGAAATACAACAACGCGTTATTTTTTCAGTCCTTTTCAAGTGACAAACGAACAAAAGAAAACTGTTGGTCACTGCACATTGCCGCATGCCCGCTTATTAGCTAGTACTAATACTAATGTCTGAAATTTTCCCACTCCAGCGACACACCACTGTTCCTGTTTAACCGACTACACTACACCAACATAATAAGACGGATCATATGATGACATATCGAGCACAATAATCAACGCACAATCTAAAAATATAATTTTACTACAATCTACAGTAAAGAGGATATAAACTCGTCATTGCCGCGAATTACTACGTATTTACACTTAGCACGTTGACGTAATGCTCGGCTCGCGTGAAGGTCTATCGCTTGGTGGGAAGGATGATGTCATGTCTTAAACCGGTTCCACATTGTGGGTCGATAAACAAAGTTGATAAGAAATTAATAATCTTTATTAGCATAGTAAGCCGTAAATAACTATTGTATTGTAGTTATGTTTATATCCGATTCATTTTATTGGAACGAAGTTCCTTATCGCACGGTACGAATTTGACGGATGGGGGCTAGGCGAGAAAAGTTTAAGATTTTGCCGTCACGACCCCCTTTCTATAGTGCGAGCGAGATGGAATAATATCCATCTCCCTCGCACTTTTTCTTATCTAGCCAGGAAAGAAATATTATTTTAAATGACGCTTCATTTCAATAGATGCTAGTAATTCATTTATTTGTATTTGTTAATCAATAATATAATACGTTTATCAACAATAATATACTACGAAAGGAACTTCGTTCACTCACTCATGTTTTTTATCAATAAATGGTGCAAATATAACGTTGACAGGCATCGTTTCTGGATAAATTTTAAGTCAAATAAATTGGAACATAAATTTAGTCGAGTTTTGTCCCACTTAGCAGAGTACTACACTGTTCACTGCTCATATCACGAGGAAGCTCTAAAAGCACTTTTGATTGAAAACTTAATTGATTTTTTGAACAACTACGAGGTCCAATAAAGCATTTTACCAATTAAGAAAACAATGTTCTTTAATGGAAATAATAAAGTCTTATTCATAAACAAATATTTCACATTTTTTATAGAATACCAAAAATATAAAAAATATGGGTTAATTGCTTGGTAAAAAGCAGCACACAAAAGTAAACATAGCATTGTCATCGTTTAAGTAACGGTTACATAAACAATGACAAAGCTATATGTTAAATTGGAAACAGGGTTAAATTTCACCCCTGAAAAGCGAAAGACGAGTGTTGCTTTATCGATGCCATTAGAACTACACTCAGCGCATGTTAATTTTTATTACAAATTCGTTTAAGGTCATGTTTCTTTATCGGTGGCATTAAAACTACACTCCACGCATGTTAATGTGATATTGCGTATTATATTAAGGTCATGGACTGTGAGTAACCAGCAAACCTTAAGACTTGTAAATATCACCTCTATTCTATTTATAACTAAAAATTTTTTTCCTGCCCGTGCAGTACGAGCGTACGACTTGAAGTAAACGCAACGAACAATGGCCGTACTCTTTGTTATTGTTTTGAATAGAATCAAGATGGAATATTAGAAAAATAAGTCGTATAATTAAAAATGTTGTGCAACCGACTTCAATATAACAACTTTGACAGAAATTAGGGTGTACCGTGCAATACTGAACAAATCTGCGTACCCCTTTAGAGGGTACAGGCGTTATGTTATGTTGTGTGATTGCGTAAAGAATGCATAGATATGCGTTAACAGCATTCGCGGTTGATTTGCTGGCATTTATTGAAGAGTTCTGTTGATTGTCTGCAAAACTCATCATCAGATCTTAACGAAATTTAAATGGGACTATTTCGGACAAAAAAGAATTTTGCAAATCCGTCCATATATGACGGAGTTATCCATTTGACTAGATATAAACATCCGAATTGAGAACCACCTCCTTATTATATTATTAAAGTCGGTTAAAAAGATCGAAAATGTGTTATAAATTCCTCCATTTTGTATTCTTACATCTAATGCTTCTGTTTGTGTTTGTCTAATGTTATTATTTAGAGCTCATCTCAGAGAAAGTCTTTTATATTTCCTGTATCCTGTATTGCCCAAATTTTCGCAAGTTAGTGTCGCTTGTTGCTAATGTAGACCTCATCATACTTTGATTTCTATTTGAATTGTACCTGATTTGGTTGACTGATTCGCTTTCCCTTTCTTTTCCGTTTCTTAACCTTTTTAATTGAAGAATATAAACACTTAGTTATAGCACTTTGTTTCAAATTTGAACTTGAATTTTTTGAAGAATTTCAATGGATACAGTAGGAATTCTTATTTTGGATCTATTCACTCAAATTATTAATAGCGCAATAAAATATTAAATAATATTATGAATTTCTTAGCTCATGAAGAAAACAATTAAAAAGTCATTTGATTGATTGTGTTACCCCAATTTCATCTACAGCATAATTTCCTAGCAACTAGTAAAGTTCATATCATTCATGGTTCCTCCGATTCAGAAATTATGTTTGCCGTAGGTGTCATGCTATAGGTATTAGGTGGTATACAAACTTCATCATAATATATTAGATACACTTAAGCCTTAATATGTTAAGTTGGCCTTATAAAAATGTGCATATTGTGTTAATCTGTAAGTGTACATAGTTAGACATCTACACGATGTATACTTGCAGACTACACGTAATAGGTAGGGGAAAAAGTTTATTCGTATGTTGTTTGTATAAAATAGAAGAAAAATCTCTTTGGTTGTACTGTTTGTATCTGACTGGTTTTAATATCAATACATATAGGACATTAAAAATAATTAAAATTAAAATTAAAAAAAACAAAACGAATGAATCTAACGAAGAAATTCGATACAATCTGAAGTTTTATTACTAAAAAGGCAGACTCAAGCCGCGAAAAAAATTTGCGACACTTATGGACCTAATGCAGTGTCAGTAAGAGTAGCACAAAGTTACTTCAAACGTTTTCAGTCCGGGAATTTTGATGTCAAAGATGCAGCTCGCTCTGATCGCCCTCATACGGATAAAGTCGATGCCATTTTTGAAAAGTGGAACAAAATCGGCATATTACTAACTACGACATAGCCGAGGAATTGAGGATTGACAACAAAACAGTTTTGACCTATTTGAAAAAGTCTGGCTATAGAAAAAAGCTTGATATTTGGGTACCACACGAGCTCACTGAAAGAAACCTAATGCATCGTGTACTCATTTGCGATTCTCTATTGAAACGTAACCAAACCAAACCATTTTTGAAAATATTGATCACTGGTGATGAAAAGTGGATCGCCTACGACAAGAACGTGCGAAAAAGGATCATGGTCAAAGGGTAGTCAAGCTCCACAGACTGTAGCGAAACCCGGATTAACACGGTGATGGTGTGTGTATGGTGGGATTGGAAGGGCATCGTTTATTATGAGCTTTTAAAGCCAGGCATAACCGTCGAATCGGATCTCTACTGCCAAGAACTAATAAGACTCAAGCAAGAAATTGAGAAAGAACGGCCGGAATTGATCAACAGAAAAGGAGTGGTCTTTCATCATGATAACACCAGAACACACACATCTTTGGCCACTCAGCAAAAATTGAGAGAGCTTGGTTGGGAAGTGTTAATGCATCCACCATATAGTCCTGACCTTGCACTCTCAGAGTTTCACCTACTTATTTCGGTCTCTTCAGAATTCTTTGGGCATGGCTCAACGGATCAGTAAGATGAAGTGGCAATGGTTTGGCCATATAATCCGAAGAACTGAAAATCAAATAAAAAAGAAGAAAGGTTATCGAATGGCAGCTTCGTATCTACCGGTAAGCGGAGTGTAGGGAGATCCAGCACCGTGTTTTTTGTTTCATTCCTCGGGGGAGGCTTTTGTTCAACAGTGGACCAGTGAGGGGCTATAATGATAATGACGATGAAGGAGCACACTCAGTCAATGACCTCGTTTATATGATAACCTTAATGGTAAAAGTTATTAGGTGTTAATTATACTATAATTACGTAATTTAAAAAAAATCTGTTTTCAAAGCGAATGCGCAATAATCTCAGGAAGTTGGAGTTGCATTATTACGAATTTTACAATTTAGTTTTCGTACTGTTGCGAAGAAAGAAGTGAGGTTAAACCTCACTTCTTTCTTCACAAGAGCTTTTCAGTTTGCAAATATTCCTTCATCAAGATGATCATTTCCGTATTATCATATTTTAGACATTATTTTAAGTGTACTTATTTGTTGTACTTGTATTTGTGTTACTTTACGTAAATTGCAATGAAAATAAAATAAAATAATTATCAAAATAATGTTTTTGAAAATTTATTTCTTTTTCAACTTAAAAAAAAACGAAGGGGGTCCTCAATTTGTCAGAATATTTTTATGTATGTTCAGGGATAATTCTTTACCACGTTCAGATTTCAATTTTATTTTTTGTTAGGGAGGTGGTACCTCAGGCTACCATATAAATTTGGGCAAGATCCGATGATGGAATCCATGAGAAAATTATTTAACTCTACAATTTTCAAAGACAATCTACACGACATACGGACGAATAATTCCTTACCACGTCATCTATTTAGTTTTTTGAAGTAGTTTCCTACTTTTTTTTAAAGTTATTAACTGGTTCTACGAAAAACTGTTCCGTAAATTAGCCTTGCGCTAAAAGAACCAAGACGATTAAATTATAAACACGTTTGGGCAATGTTGTTGACAGCCTACTCACATATTAGGAGAAATGAGAATAATAAAAAAGTAGCTTTTTCCGTATAGCCGAAATTTCGTTCTCAATCATGCAGATTGCCTTACAGTTTGCTACAAATTAGCGGTGTTAATTATTTCAGCTGTTGCCGGACGACTGTGGTTTTTAAAACAGAACGCTCGATCGAAGCTACACCTCTCTTTCTTTCCCTCCCTTTTTTCATGTCTTAGAAATAAGAACTCGCTGCTGGTTGAATCGTAAAAACTAAAAATAGATAACGCGCCTCTGATCTAATCCAGTACAACAATTACGGCCAGCAGCGACCTACATTCTCGCGCATAAAAGGAATTAACATTATGGCGATCTTTATCTATACAAATAAATAAAAATGAAGCGTCTGTTTGTAATGTCAAAATAACAGCTTTTTATCAAATGCATATGAAAGTATATACGGTACTAATAACAAAAAACAATTTTTAAAATTTTTCTCTCTCTATCTGTCTGTTTGTTCCGGCTAATCTTCGAAACAGCTGGACTGATTTTGACGGGGCTTTCACTGGCAGATTACTGATGTTATAAGGAGTGACTTAGGCTACTTTTATTTTAGAAAAAAATAAGGCACAAAAAAACCGCACAAAAAATTAAAACCATTGTAATAAATTCCACGCGGGCGAAGTCGCGGGGAACAGCTAGTTAACTTATAAAATAAGTACTGTGAAACCTGTTTGGGAGCTCTATTTAAGCGATTATTGATTTTCGAAGATCAGAACCGAAAGCCTCGCACATTAAGATATTAAAACTGCTCTAAATTAAATCTGTACAAAACTACGATGAGATGAACTAAATCGAACTAACGCTGAGTGAGGGACACTCCGTGTGGTTGAAAACTCGAAAACATTGCGCATAACGTTAGAATAAACTCCTTAAGCCCCTGTTAATTTCAGAATTAAGTTTGATTCCAACTCAAATATACTAACAGTGGCTACCAGAAGAACAATTTAAACAACAGTCCATGCGAAAGTGACGAATTAGGTATGCGCGGAGGATGAGAATAGGATTGAGTTGACTGACAACATCACTCTGTAAAATTTGAAGTAAGTATAGTTATTCTATTATAATATGCCCTAAACGTAATTTCATATTTTAAATTTATAGGTAATTTATGAAACAACAAAATGCGCCCACAATATAAAATTAATTAATATTCAAATAAAAATTATTAAATGCATTTTAGTTTAAATTTTTGCACATCCTGCACAACGCACTTGGTAGTCTGTGAGCAATGCGAAACGAAATTACATATATCAATTGAACAGACCTATTGTTATCGTATGCGCTAATACTGAAATATTTATTTTTTAAAGTTAACCACAATGTATGTAGGTGTAAGTAGTAGACTGTGACGTAAATAATTCGGCATTTGGCACTACCGGCCTCTCCTTTATTTATTACCAGCGTAAAATGTTATGATGTACCGCTACTGTTTCGTATAATATGGTAATCACAGACTAGATTGGCAATGACGGTATTCTATCTTAGTCCTCAGGCATGAAAATGCCTCTATCTTAATTCTACGTCTAGGATGGATGCAAACGCACGTGGGTTATAGACATAGATCTTATTATCCTTACTTTAAGGTTGCCAGCTCCCGGTTTATGTTTTAGAGAATTTGTAACATAAAATAAAGGACATAGAATAAAAATAGAGGATGTGATATTGCTTTCAATAAAATGATATTATGGTATCAGTGGCGACATTTATTAATAAAACAAATAATAATGTAACATAATTTGTTTTTGCGTGCGCGTGCGCGTGTGCGTGTGCGTGTGCGTGTGCGTGTGCGTGTGTGTGTGTGTGTGTGTGTGTGTGTGTGTGTGTGTGTGTGTGTGTGTGTGTGTGTGTGTGTGTGTGTGTGTGTGTGTGTGTGTGTGTGTGTGTGTGTGTGTGTGTGTGCGTGTGTGTGTGTGTGCATGCGTGTGCATGCGTGTGTGTGCGAGTGCGTGCGTGCGTGCGTGCGTGCGTGTGTCATTTGCAATTTTAGGTTTTTCACCTAGCCCACTGCAGTACACACTTCTCCCACTAGAAAATGTTTGTACCTTTAGTTGCTAAAGGTACTAACATTTTCTACATTGTACTAAAGTTTAGTACAATAAAGTTTGTACCTTTAGTACAATAAAGTGTATAAATAAATAAATTTGTCTCTCTAATATCGAGCGTCACCTCAACGTAATTTTATTTAACTCTTTGACCTCAACTTAGCAGAGGGAATGTCGAAAACGCGCGATATTGCCTTCTCCTGTATTAAAGATTTCAAATTAGATTTTGGATATGAAATAGAGGACGTCGTAATTCTTACAAAAGTCATCAACGTATATTCGGTGTATGTCGTTATCGATGTTAACCCCAAGCCTCGCAAGTTTCAGGATGCTTGCGCTTAGTTTAAAATAGGTCTTACAATCAACCATGAGTCAGAGTCAGAATCGTCATTTCTGTAAACAAACGAATCATCTTGATTAATCAGAAAATTATCGTAATTATACATTGTGAAATGCTTTGTTATTCTATGTCGCAGACAAAACTGGTCAGTCGTCCGATCAGTGTAAAAACAGACTGCCCGGTCGTCCGCTGCGTTAATTGGGAATCAGAGATCAAAGTAATTTACTTTTTAATGAGCAATCAGTCACTATAAACGTCATTTACTATCTCTATTACAGGCCGATTAATTTGCTTTCTATAAATATAAATAAATCCCAAAGCGGAAATATGAAATAAACCTTATTTTTAACAGACTACAAAAAGGAGGAGGTTCTCAATTCGAGTGTATTTTTGGTATGTATGTTACGCGATATCTTCGCAGATTGTGAACCGATTTTAATGATTCTTCTTTTATTATATAGGCATTACCTCAAGGGTGGTCCTATTAAATTTCTAAGAAAAAATTCCGGCCCCAAGGGTTAAAAATAGGGGAAAAAGTATCATATTGGACTATTTTTAAGGAATTTCATATAATATCTTCATAGATTGTGAACCGATTTTAATGATTCTTCTTTTATTATATAGGCATTACCTCAAGGGTGGTCCTATTAAATTTCTAAGAAAAAATTCCGGCCCCAAGGGTTAAAAATAGGGGAAAAAGTATCATATTGGACTATTTTTAAGGAATTTCATATAATATCTTCGCAGATTGAGAACCGATTTTAATGATTCTTTATTTTATTAAATAGGTTATATTTCAAGGGTGGTCCCACATACATTTGAAGAAAAAAATTCCAACCCTATGGGTAGCAAATAAATAACTTCTTTTTTAGCAATTTGAAGTCGGTTTTTACTTTTTGTTAAAAGTTATAATTATATCATGTCTATATTTAGTCAGAAAAAATACAAAAATTTGCGTCATCTCCGTTGCTACGTGATTTGAAATCAAATTATGACACCTTACACTGATAGATTTATATTTGTGTGGTAAAATTTGAAATATATACTTTCCACTTAAAATAAATATTTATTTAGTTGATATGGCTAAGGCACTAGAAAACTTATTACGAAGTCAAAACACGGAAAGGTTGATATAAGAGTCGGGGCTGATATTAGGGGCATTCATCCAAAATGTTCGTACCGTTTTAATCAAAAGAATTCCGTAACAACCAATTTTCAGATATTTTGAGTTAATTTAAAAAGTTAATGCGGAAAGTTTATTTTCATCCCAAAGTTGATTCCCCCACCTTCACTGCTACGCTACTTGGTGCGAGACAGGCAGCGGCATCTTGGTTTATCATATTCGAATCTCTTTCGTGTGATGCCACGGCAAGACGCCGATATGAATCACGAACGCCTGTTTGGCCGCAAAATTATATTATATGAATATGTGTTACCGTATCTTATTCGTCCTGTTCCGCACAAGACCTCGAATCTGATACACCTCGTATCGAATACACGTATCATGTTTGATAGTATGGATTTATTCTGATACTGTATCAGAATGCGTACACGCCGCACGACGGTCTTGACAAACTTGGACGCATTGACACATTTGAATTGCTGTTCCACCATGTTTTCTCTTTCTTACTTTCTTCTTTTCTTCTTTTCTTACTTTCTAACACATCTAGTTGCCACCACCGTCATCTTCGTCTGTTTTTTAAAGGATCTTATTCACATTTAACCATACGTCACCGCTAAATTGAACTAAATGAGAGCCGATAATGTGCTGAGCGCTACGCTTGTTTTGAGAATTGGTGGAAAGCACACGAGGATCGCCTTGAAATACAAGTACTCGATACGATACGCTTGATCATGATAATTCAAGATAATCAAATGTGAACCCGGCCTTACAAAGAGTAATAATCCTAATACTATAAACACATAAAACACTCATTAGGCTCGCAGCACACACACGTATGAACGCCCAGGATGCCAAAAGAGAATTACCTTGATAGATGGCCTATTTTCATTAATAAGCAATAGTAGGTTCCTATATGTTTGTAGCCGGTGGAAGGAAAAGGGGAGATCTCCCGCCGGGCAAGGTGTTCTGTCCGGGAAGCGGCCGACGCTCCTAGTGGTAGTTCGGAGCTATTCTATATATCGTCGTTGTCAAACCAAAATCTGCTATGTGCACTTTTAACATTTTGACTAGGAATAGTAGTTCACCAATCAATCTTTCGTATGAAATAACTGCTATGTGCTTTTGAGGACTGTACGACGAACCATGACAACTTTTTAAAACATGCATGTGCAGCAGCTAGAATATTGTCAATTAACACCTGCTATGTGACAAACATGCACATATCATATTTTATTTGACCACGGTCAATTGTGATTGTTTAGTAGAATATCTGCAATGTGTTTAGTCTAAACACAAAGCAACATTAACAGTACATTAACTAGCTAATAAGTAATAGATAAATAAGCGCATGTTTTGTAAATCACTTATTAGTCTTAAGAAATTTTACACTAATAAATAAGATAATAAACTAAAGTAGTTTGTACCCATAAATTACCAATAAGTTGACAGGCAGATAAGTTCATTTTTAAACCACTGATTAGTTCCAAGGATCCTACGTCCTTCAAAATAATAAATTAGATGACGAACTAAAACTGTTTCCACCCATAATTTACTGATAAGTTGATAGGCAAGTAAATTCTTTCCAAAGTGTTTTGGGAATAGCTAGTTAATCTTAAGGACCATATTTTTGAATATTCGCCCACTACTACCACTATGTTCAAGTTTCCTATGCTCGTACAATATAAATGCATTTTATATTAGAAAAAGTTAGTTCTATTTTATCTCTCGAATTAACTACTACGTAGCACGGTCAGTTGATAAACTGTATTAACTTGTAAAGTACTTTGCACAAGTTATATAGTGAAAAAGAAATCTGTGGTTTTTGTGTAAGCTACAAAATGAGCCGGGGAAAGAATATAGTAAATGTAGTTTTAACGGCCAGTGATGAAAAATGTTTACAAGAGGAAAGTCAACATCCAACATGCCAAGAACCTCGCAGTGAACCAATGCCTCTGATTCAAAACCTGCTAAATTCTACGGCTACACAGGAGAGTGATCAACAGTCCATACCCTCCAGCAGTGAAAATAACGTGTCGGTAAATTCATCCCCTGAACGAAGTAATAGCCCACCCTTTCCTACAATCACCAAACGGAAGCGTTACATTGTTTACAGTAGCAATGATGATGATGACAATTCATCAAATCCTGTCCAGGAGTTAGCAGCGAGCATCGAAATACCAAGCAGCTCTCAAACTCCAATATTTCGTCAATCGAAAGCTAAACGCCGCCGTTTACTGGGTAAACAATACATGGGTTACCAGAAAAAAGATGGGAAGCTAGAACAAAGCATTCCAAAAGAAGCCAAATCTGTAAAAACTCGTTGTAATCATACTACAATAAAACAAAAATCTAAAAATAGTTTTATGTGTGGTTATCAGAAGAACGAGCTGCATTGCATGTCAAGTTTTGGAATATGAATTCATGGGGTGAAAAAAAAGCTTTTGTACAAGGATTAGTACCCAAAAGAAATTTTCGTAAGCAAAGAAAACGTTATAATTCTATTACTGTCAGGAAAGAAACTGCTTTTGATATTTTTGTACCTAAGTTTGATTCCCGAAATGCCAAAGTAAAAGTGTGCAGAATGTTTTTTTTAAACACACTTGGATCTCGGACGTGATTCTTTCTTACGTTGCGTTAAAGATACATCAGCAATGCCAGTCATGGCAGATGACAATGAATCCCCTACTTTAATTGGACGTAATCGTAGTGTCTTGGCCACCACCAGAAGTACACGAGGAACGGTGTCCGAATGGCTCAATTTACTCTCGAAAGTGCCTAGTCACTATTGCCGGGCATCATCAAAGCGCATTTACGTAGAGTCAACTTTTCAATCACACCTGCACATGCATGCGGTTTTTAAAACATGGTGTAATGAACAAAACAAAAAGCCAGTTTCACGAAATACCTTCTTAAGTGTACTTAGTAAAGAGAACATTTCAATTCACAAACCAAGAAAGGACCAATGCGATGTCTGCACTAGTTTTCAGTTAAAACATATTTCGCAAGAGGATTATGAAACACATATCCAGAAAAAAGATGAAGCACGTTGTGCTAAAAACAAGGCAATAGAAATCTTGAAGGGTAACCCAGACCACCTAGTAATATCAGTTGACATGCGAAGTGTTCTTTTAGCACCAAAATTGCTTGCAGGAGCATTGTATTATAATTTATAACTTGCGTACTGGAGATGTCGTTATTTATTTTTGGCATGAAGCAGATGGAGGAGTTACGTCCAACGAATTTACAAGCTGTATAATTGATTACCTTAAAACAGTTTGCAATGTCTATAAACACATTACAATAATTAGTGATGGGTGTAACTACCAAAACAGAAATAAAATTTTGGCAAGTGCATTAAGTAATTATGCTAATTTTTTTAAGGTAGAAGTGGAACAAATCATATTAGAAAAGGGACACTATGATGGAAGTTGACAGTGTTCACTCTACTATAGAACATTATATAAAGCCGCCTATTTATGCACCTCAAGATTACATTTCAAGAATGCGTCAAGCGCGGCCCAAACAACCCAATGATATTAGAGTAGTTCATTTTAATTTTTTCAATGATTATGAGCATTTCAACACCAATTTACAGTCTATTCGACCAAAACGAAGGGTGATCCTACTGTGAATGATGTTAGAGCATTTTTGTATAAGTCTACTGGTGAAGTGTACTTCAAGCTTCGCCATCCACAAGAGTACACAATTTTGCCACAATGTAGGCAGCTTCGTCAACATTACCCTGAACCTTCGGCATTGTATGACAGGTCAATAGAAATAACTCAATCAAAGTTCAACCAATTACAAGAATTAAAACCATTTATAGACCGAGACTACCATCCATTTTATGATTGTTTAAAATTTAAGTCTGATTAAAACTTATTGTTAATATTTTTCAGTATTAAAAGTCTAGTGTAAATCAGATATCTTTTTCACTAATACCTGTTATGTACCAAATAATAGACAATATAAAATCTGTTATGTGCAAAAAATAATTTGATTTAAAAATATAAAATAAAGTAAATAATCTAAATACTCAAAACACAAATAAAATTACGTATGATATTTATGACTTTAACTTGATATGGGTTTTAAAATTCACCTTCATGTTAAATTTTACAGGAGAACTTTTTTCTTTAATATCTCAAAGTATACTTTTTGCACATAGCAGATATTGGTTTGACAACGACGATATACCGCTTTTACTTCGGAACTTAGATAGCGCGATTTAGGCTTTGATTTATTTAGCTTGTAGTGCGACGACAGCACCGCCACATATTGTTATATTTCAAATAAATGACACCTATATAATGAAAATATTTTTAGTCTGTTTAAATGTTTGATAGACCCCTAAAGTAGGTAATAAACATACATACATAAAATATAGATTGACCAAATAAATTATTGTCACCCCGACACCTTTTTTGGATGAGGAGTTTGAGACTAAACGTTCTAGAAAGGAAAAGGTTTGAAAGTGTATTTATGAAACTTGTCTTGTTGTCTCGTTGACTGTGCGTATTTAACTAGGCATGTAGGCAAACTTTATTTTTTATAGAATAAGGGTGACGAACGAGCACACAGTCCACCTGATAGTAAGTGGATGTTGTGGCCCATAGACACCATTTATCCTCAAGAATCAAAATGCTGATGCGTTGTCACCCTGAGGACTGAGATGGAATGCCTCGTTTCCAGTAAAAAGGGTCTCCGGTTCTCTACACTCACCATACTAAACAACAGCATTAAGCTGCTATTTTACGCTGGTATTCTGTGAGAGTGTGGTCTATCCCCGTCGAGAAGACCCATTCATGCTATAACCATAATATAGCTGCAGCGTGGCTCTACCACGTAAGTAGTACACTACGTTGTAAACTATGCTAAATAATATGCTAACAACATAATAAATACGTTTAAAAAATTAAATAGGAATAGGTACTTATAGGAAAATTTCAACTTCATTATTACCTTGATTTTATATTTCAGTCATTAAACTAAAATGCCGTGTAGTGGTGGTGTAAGAATATCCACTATCACATTATGTCCCGTGGATGTCTTAAGATGCGACAGAGGGAAATTAAAATAGAAGATGGGCAGCAGCATCTTTCTGATGATAACAACGCAAAATAGTAAAATATTGCGGTTGCCAACCTGCCTGCCAAGCCTGGCAACTATGGCAAAATCCATTCGATGAAGAAATCTATGGGAGAGGCCTATGTTCAGCAGTGGACTTTTATAGGCTGTAATGCGTGGATGGATGGATGGAAACTAAAATCATATCATAATAATCTACGTAGTTATTACATTTCCGTATCTGTCAATAATCAGTCATCACGTAAATTAAATTTATGATTTCACTTTTGATATCAATGTCCGTTTCACAACCACGCTGACCACGCCCTGTTCAATCCTAATGCAAGGTTGTTACCTACATACCAAACAGTAAGCCAATAAAAATAATAAAGTAGTAGTACGGTCAATAGGACAATGACCGTACACTACCATGTCGCACGCATCTAGATTCAGTCGGCATTACAGTAGTACTTTCACTTGTTTGTTTAGTCTGCTGTACAAATGTCAAGTTCCATAGTAAAATAGCCTACCTGTTTTTTTAAGCTTTAACGTGTCGTACGTGACCAAATGAGTTGGAGGTAGAATTACGCAAATAAGAACGAACCCACATGGCTACTTTCGAGATATTATGGCGTTTGATGACTGGGTCGGTAAACAATAAAAACGCCTTGCTTTGATTTGTTCGTAATTTTGATGTGTATCTGTCGACTGCAGACTGTTGCTAGAATTGTTTAAACTGAATGAAAATATAGATCCCAATGATTATTTTAGCATACCTGTTTCATTTGCGTTTACTGTAGGTTTATAACTAATGTTTGATCCAAGTGTGCGATAGATCCTTTTTAGGTAACTACGTCCAAGTTTAGTATGCAACATATCTATATAGTAGGTATAAGCTCGAATGAGTCGAGTGTTGTTCTTGGACTATTTCTTTTGGAGGGTATTGCATACTTGTGTTTGAGTGTGTCGTTGTACCCTTTATTAGTTAAGGTTTACAAGTCTAAAATATACACACTTTGTGGAAATTTCTCAATACAAAATAACGTATTAATAGTATAATCACCAATGTTTACAATATTTTGTAAACAAGCTATAAGTTAAAACAACGAATAAAATCAAAAACATACCAGTTCAAGGAACTTGATAATAGTTAGAAAACTGACAAGCATTTTTCATAAATAGTAAATAAACACAGCGGCGTAGTCGTACTCGTAGCAGCCGCGGCACAGATTAAATAAGGCGAAGTTTAAATTTAATTTTAAGTGTTTACAAAAATGAATGAATGACTGATTCAGTGACAGAACTGAACTAACTAACTAAACCGTATTGTGCGTCAGTGATGTATTAGAATATGTGTTGTTATAATCATACAATATCATAGATATAATAGTAGCGTAATGTACTGTAGCCTAATAAAAATATACAAACTCTACTAACATTAATAAGTTAGTATTATTTATTAATAATTTATCTAGAACCTACTTTCCTGAAAAAAAAATTCTAAAAATATGTAGCTACCTCCGTGAGACATGACCATTATCTGCACAAACAGTAAATAATGACAATAATTGATAACGTGATTATAAATTACAACCCCTGAAATCAGGCATTGTTTTAAATACTTATAACATTAATGGTCGACGTCGGAAACTTGGAATTTTTGCGTACCTACCAGGCCAATTTTCGTTGGTACATGAATATAAGACCCTATACCATAGACGGTACATATACATATTACTTATATTAATAAATTTGTAGGCTATATAACATCACTGTGTGCGCTGAGCGACAAGGGATATTCGATATTTCGATATACGTCGATATTTTGTCGATATTTACATTCGATATATAAAATATTACACAATGTATTCTACGTAATTCTATTATAAATGACCAGCGATCCGCCCCAGCTTAGCACGGGTGATTTCTGGATCTCGACAACAGCGTCATCTAACAGGTCCAATTGTGAATCTAAACCATCCAGGAACGCACTCAAACGCGAACACTCAAACGAAAAAATTTCATCTACGTAATTCGTTCGGGCCGTTTTCGAGTTTTAGCGAGACTAACGGACAGCAAGTGATTTTTGTATATATAAAGATTTGTGTGCAACATAAGCATTTCAAAAATTCACTTATGTTCCAGTTATGCGTCGTCCCCATGATTGACCTTGACAAAGGAGCTTCGCATGTAACGTGTATCCTACACATTGAGCTTTTCCAAACAAAAAATGTGCGCTACTCTGTCTTCGCGCATGCGCGGTAGATAGTAAAATATTACATTACTACCTATTTATTCAATTGAACAACAAAAAATTTTACTTACTTTACTACTGAATTGTTATTTACGTAAGGTTTAAACTTTAATTTGAAATCTCGTATTATTATCGCCGCTCCACACTGCATGAATATTGAAGCCACAGTAAATGACACTAAAGTAAGGTGTACGGATTGCAGTACAGTTCAGTTGAACATAGTGAATGTTCGGAATGCGAAATCTAGTGCGTAGTACATATATATCAATGATCCTACATCTAAGATCTAAAGCTCTAAACTCTAAAACCACCTGGGTAGTTACTTTACCATATTACATTATTGTTCTGTAGTAACTTCATAATAAGTACAAAATAACGTTATAAATATAATATCCACCAATCACCACCAATGTTTACAATAATTTGTAAGCAAACATCTATTTAATAATTGTAACTTAATTAAACAGCAAATGAAATTAAAAAAAACATACCAGTTCAAGGAACTTAATAATGGATAGTCGGCTGATAGCCATTTTTCGTAGTTTTACACTTCAAATATTTTATCAAACTTATTTAAAATTATAGACACTAGCGTCGTAGTCGCGAACGAAATTGAAACTGAATAAAAAATGAACCCTGCTCTGCTCCTCTATGCAACGCTCCGCTGTCGCTGTGTGAGTGTGAGGTGTGAGTGGAGCGTAGTACACATAGTATTATCTATGGTGCTGAGTGTGATGCAGGTTAGGGTAGAACTTCGTTAATATTCGTACCATTCGATGTCACCGTTCGATACATCGAACAGTTATCGAAGTTTTGCAAAACAAAAAACATTTGATGTATCGATTTATTTTCATATTATTATGTTATTATCATAGACTTAGAATATACTGGCGTGAGTATATTCTAAGTCTATGGTTTATTATATTCAATAAATCGATCGAGACAATCAGGTAGATTTTTTTTCATTTATATGACTGAGTATAGCTAATATTACCTAGTTCTTATCGTCGATGGTACAACACACCTAAATATGTTAGGTGTATTGTACCATCGACACATAACCGCAAATGTTTTGCATGGAGATAGATTGTTACGTACAAATTGTTTTCTGAAGCTGCTGAAGTAATTAAATTTAAGGATGTTGCTTTAATAAATCATCATCAAATTCTTGGTGTACATTGTATGACAATTGACAACCATTAAATTTAAAAAATAATTTTAGAGATGTGTTTTAAAAATAGTTTAAGTCATAATAGTTAATGTTTGTGTTTTATTATATAAGTGATGATTACCTATAAGTGATTGTGAATTCTGTCCTAGACTCTTAGCTATAGTGATTAAGTATTTAATTGCTATTACATCAATCTTTGTTAATTAATTAAATAAATAAATAATTGAGGTAATTTTATTTATAGGACAAGGGTGACAAGCGAGCACACAGTCCACCTGATGGTAAGTGGTTGCTGTGGCCCATAGACATCTACATCTATCCTCGTTTGCGAATCAAAATGCAGATGCGTTGTCAGCCGTGATGACTAAGATGGAATGCCTCTTTTCCAGGAAAAAAGGGTATCCGGTTCTCTACACTCACCATACGACACACAGCAGCATTAAGCTGCTATTTTACGCCAAAATTAAATTGAAATATTATTTTGGATTTATCGACGTTCAGCCATTTTTGGTAGGTGGCGTGATGAGATTTTTCGGGAATTCACTCCAGACTTTTTATAGTGTAAATTATATAAAATATATACTTCTCAGTGCCTATCAGGTCCAGATTTTGTGATTTTCTCTTTGGTACTAAACTAAGATAATATATTGTGAATATGAGTAATTTATGGTCCATCAGTATAGAGTTTATTAATAACTTAAATAGAGCGTCACCATTCGGATCCTAGCATAACTATGTATGTACCGGCGCGCCGTGTCGACATCTAACCCACAAAACAGATATATTGTGTGATGTGTGAATATGACCTTAATCGTTCAAGTCGTTTAGAATGTTGCTCAGAAGTAACACGATCACTAACAGATGCAATAACGATTATGAATATGAATATTTAATATACATTTATTTACATAACATAATATACAATATTTTATTATATACAATATTAAAAACTATAATAAAAAACTAACACTAGTAACTTAATTATCATACAGTCCTACTCCCCGCGGCAGATTTAATTACTGTTTTATTTTCAGATATCATTTTTATACTGTAGATACCACATAATTACATAATATATTGGGTTTAATAACACCTCTGTCACTCTACGAAATATTGTAAGCTAAAATAGTTTGAGATTTTAAGAACTTCGATGTTGATGAATCGATGTATGGAAAAACATCGATTTAAAATTTCAATTTGTTAAATCGTATAAAAATATCGATTTTCTATTTATAGTTCTCGATATTCTAGGGGGACACGCCTAGCGCGGCTCGCGTCGGCTACGGCAGTGAATGAGATCATGCATTTTGTAGTGTGACCACGATATTCTTAAAAATCGGGACATACAAAACAAAATCTAGGTAATTATACCTACACAAGTTGATTGCATCATCAATTATTATGTGTGTATTAATAAGCTGGTATTGTAACAAGCTTGGGATTTAAGGAGGATGTAATAATTTTTCTCCAAATATCCACTACACATGCACGTTGTGATCTTGCTAATCAAGGAATATTTCGAAAATGCCACACTCTGCTCTCGCAGGTGTTGACCTACCAATGCGAGGGACATTGGTATTGGTAATGATTACTAATGCCATTCGCATTGGTAATATTGCTCTGCGCTCCCCAAGCTAGCTGCCCAGTGTAATAAGTATGGGCAAATCTTTCGAGTTAGCGTATCAATTAGCCCACCGATGAAAAGGCCAGGTAGAAAGAATAAGCGAATTGTTCCCTTTGTCGTGTGTACAGCTTGAGCCGTGTCACGATTTTGTCTTATATTTTATGCTATGTCCTCGATTAACAATTTATTTGAACACCCTAGGAATACCAGGCCCCTTACCTTATGACATCATCTACTAGTGAATCAATAAAACGTATACATTTTGTTGAACGTGCTATCCTAGTACAACGATAATAAATAATAATAAATTCTTGTTTTTATAGCAAAACGTGTTGATGTTTTCGTCCTCTAACGATTTGAATGAAATATCGTATTTAGATAATATTAGTTTCCTCGGCATAAAACAAAACATGATTATTCATAAATAAAGAAGCGAGTCTTCGCGAGTTTGACATTTTATGTCTAATTTAAAAAACATATATTACTTTTTAGTTCGTTTAATTCCCTGGGACTTCTTTCGTAAAACAGATTTTGTTTAAACCTGAAACTAAATATTTTGGTATAAGGCCGTCCAAGTTTATTTATTTAGAATTCCTGCGAATCGGCCATGTACATGCATAATAATTAAACATTGAAGAATTTTATTATTTGAATTTTATTTATATCTAACCATTTCATGTAATTGGGTATTTATGCAACACGTTAACAGGTTTGGTGTATGAATGAAATTCGCTCGAAATGGGCAAGACAGGCAGTGAATAAGATATCGCTGTTCAATTAACAAAGGCGGGTGAAAATATTCCTCCTGTTAACCATCACAGACTAATTTTGTTAAGTTTACTAATTGTAGAGCTCTGAAGTCTACATTGTCTGTAATAAGAACTTAACAACAGAGTATACAGTTATAATGCAAACAAAATTTCTGTTCCATCGGATGCAATTATAATATTTCACTTTTAAAAATTACATGGTAAACTAAAACGGGTTTACTGAATCTGAATAAGTACTGATCAATATACGAGGGCCATTCAGAAAGGTTTGCGAAATTAAAAAAGTTCTATGCTTACAGTTTTTATTATTAAATCTTATCAAAGAACACTCCACCACTATCTTCAAAGTTAAGTTAAAAAACCCCGAAACAAAAATGGCTGAACAGATTTTTTTGTTACATAGCTTAGAAAACTCTCGATTGAGACACCTTTTAAACAAAAAAACTTAATCAGAATCGGTTTGTCCGTTCAGGAGCTATGATGCCACAGACAGACACACAGATACGCACTACAAACTTATAACACCCCTCTATTTTCGTCGGGGGTTAAAAAAGGGTTATTATAATATCAAGGAATACATGAAAGTAAATAACCCCTGGGGATGATGTTATCGCCACCATCCTGGTTCTATTAAGCCGTTTGAAGATCGTCAGCTCTTTTGTCTTTTTGTCTTGGGGGTAGTATCCTATTTGTAGTCCGGTCAAATAAGGTCTGAAATCAAAATTTTGGCACTCAACTTTTAATTTTTGATATAATGTAGTTTTAATGATACAAAATAAATGTGTAAAGGTTTTCGTGTCTGCAACCCTTGGCAAGGGTTGATAAAATATTGTCAAAAGTGGTTTTTCGCAATCACTCAAAACTGTAAAAATAAAAATAAAAATCTAATAAAAATGTGTAGACCTTAAAATTTTACATAAAACAAGTTTTATGATCTTTTTTCCTCCGGCCAAAATTAACCGAGTTTTAAGTTTTTAAAAAAATCGTAGGTAGTAGAAAAATAATTGAATTGTTAGGTCCTTACATATGAAATTAGCGTTTTGTCGTACTGACCACTTTGATCTGAAATATCTCCTCTTTGGTTAAGAATTCCAAATTCAAATTTATAAATTCATTTAGCTGGTACATTTGAGTTTTGAAAACAGTAATTCATTTGTTTTTTCCTCATTATTTTATTCTTTGGCGCGCTTTATTACCGCACAATGGAAAACATGAAATATAGGTATATTTACGAGTACGAGTTCTACCGTGGCACCAGTGCAGCAGAAACAGCTCGAAGGATTAATGATGTGTACGGCGCTGGTGTCGCAAAAGAAAGCACGGTACGTTTTTGGTTTCAACGTTTTCGTTCTGGAAATTTCGACCTTCAGAACCAACCCCGTGGACGGCCGGAGACCAAAGTGGAAAATGAAGAATTAAAGGCTATTGTGGAAGCGGATCCATCACAAAGCACTTCAGAGATAGCTGCAGGCTTCGGGGTAAGTGATAAAACTGTTTTAATCCACTTGAAGCAAATCGGGAAAGTAAAAAAACTTGAACGATGGGTACCTCATGAATTGAGTGAATCGAACTTGCAAACACGCGTCGACTGCTGTGTTACTTTGCTCAGTCGACACAATAATGAAGGGATTTTAAATCGAATCATTACTTGTGATGGAAAGTGAATACTGTACGATAATCGGAAGCGCTCGTCGCAATGGCTGAACCCTGGAGACTCAGCCAAATTCTGCCCTAAAAGAAAATTGAGTCAGAAAAAGTTACTTGTAAGTGTTTGGTGGACTAGCGCCGGTGTCGTTCACTACAGCTTTCTAAAATCGGGCCAAACGATTACGGCAGATATCTATTGTCAGCAACTGCAAACCATGAAGGAAGAACTAGCTGCTAAACAACCGAGATTGGTCAATCGCTCTAGGCCACTGCTACTTCACGACAACGCAAGACCACACACTGCACAACAAACAACCACTAAGATAGATGAACTACAATTGGAATATCTGCGACATCCACCGTACTCCCCGGACCTTGCTACAGATTACCATTTTTTTCGGAATTTGGACAACTTCTTACAAGGAAAAAAATTCAACTCCAATGCGGCAGTCCAAACCGCCTTCAAAGAGTTTATTGATTCTCGGCCCCATGGTTTTTTTAGTAAAGGGATCAATGAACTACCTATCAGATGGCAAAAGTGCATAGATAACAACGGTGCATACTTTGATTAATTAAATATATTTTACAAAAAAAAAATTACTTTATATTCCTCCCGTACAAAACGCTAATATTTTTCTAAAATTTTTTTTTAACCCTTGCCGGGGGTTGCAGGCACGAAAACCTTTACAAATTGTTTTTGTATAAATAAAACTACATTATATCAAAAATGCAAAATAGAGTGCCAAATTTTGATTTCAGACCTTATTTGACTGGGCATTAATTTTATTTCGATTTTTTGACAGATACCTATTCAAAGAAAAAACCTTTTTTTTCACGATCGCTTTAATTTGGTAGGCGTTGGTTCTTTTTGAATCAGCCGAACCGTCGACTGGCGCTTCGTTTCTGGATAGTATTGATAAATCCAAGATTCATTACCTGTAATCATGTCGAAAACACGCAGAGACGAGCCTACTTTTTAAATTTAGTAATCATGTCACGCCACCCTTCCACTTGGACCTGCTTCTGAGTATCGTATTTTCAAAATAAATTATAACTGGCCAGTGTCTCTTAAATCGTATAAGTTTATTCAAAATACAATAAATAGTCGATTCGTTGTTAAGCTTTCCTCTCCCTTATACAAGCAAAGTTATTTTTACATACAGGCTTCTTTACTGGTGTGAGCATACTATATGTATGCTCACACCAGTAATCACACAGCCACACAAGTATCATACAATAACCAAATCCACAACTTTAAAATAACTGAAGCAACTTTTCGGGAATACTTTACAAGGATTGCCAATAATACTTTAAGAGGTTAACCCCATAAAAGATTATAGATTGGTTTTAAATAAATAACGCGGTATAAAAATTTGTAAATTCTTGTTTAAAAGAAATCAAAACCGGACAAATGCAATGATTGATATTATATGGCATTAAAATCATTTATTTACATAACATTAAATGTACACAATATTTATTAACATAACTAGCTGTTCCCCGCGACTTCGCCCGCGTGTAATTTAGGGTTTTAATTTTTTTGCGCGGAACCCTATTTATTTTTTCTAAAATTAAAGTAGCCTAAGTTACTCCTTATAACATCAGCTATCTGCCAGTGAAAGTCCCATCAAAATCGGTCCAGCCATTTCGGAGGTTAGCCGGAACAAAAAGACAGACAGACAGACAAAAATTTTAAAACTTGTGTTTTTGTTATATGTACCGTATAAACTTTCATGTGCATTTAGTAAAAAGCTGTTATTTTGACATTACAAACAGACACTTCAATTTTATTTATTTGTATAGTTAAAAAAATAAAACTAAAAACTTAAATTATCATACAGACCCACTCCCCGCGGTATTATGCCTAGAACGCTGGCTGCATTTCCTCGCTGAATGGCTTTATTTAGTGTTTGAGCGAGAAAAGAACCAACCGTCTTATCATCAGCAGTGACGACCACTCGCGGATACAGTTCCTTTAGGAAATTCACCCCACGTATACGCCACGGACCGATAGTCTCTATACCAAATGGCACAAATATGTAGTCATCTCTTAGAGACTCTCTCTACCTCTGATGCCGCCCTTACTCTAAACGAGGTATCCCTGAGATGAGAGTTACCAAAGTGTCTACGCAAGTATCCAACACTAGGGCTTTTTCTCTATCCCAAGGGACCAAAGCACAGAATAAATAATAGTACTACCGTCGGGTCTCTTGACAACGTCTAAACGTCTAAAATATTGCACAAGGGTCTAAAACCTAGCGAACATTTATAGAGACTAGAGCTCTTCGATTAACATAATTCAAATAACCGTGACGGGACAACCTACCAGCATGCTAGGAGAAGCAGGCTTTTCTTACATGAAAGACCGTGGAGCCCGAACCCGTCGACACTACAAGGGCACTGGTGAGGTTGACAAATCGCTGTTCCTAGTCGAATTGCTACGTTTGGCTATGCGCAAGCTTTCCACATCAAGTAATGTGCCGAGATTAGATATACAGATTGTAAGGCGTATAATCCAGTGACTAGATTCTTTAGTCGAAACAACTAGAAAGCGGGCTTGATCTTGGTCACTATGGAAATTATGAAACAAATCTTTCTGCATTTTTTACTAACGGAATATCCCACTGTTTTTGTTGGTTAACTTCCAGTGGAACATTTTCGATGGGACAGAGCGTTTACAATGTCTGCCTTGGTGCCTTGCCTCCGCAGTAAACCACAGGTCATATTATATTACATTATTAACGTTAAATATTACTTCACACTGTCCTAGTAGTGCAGATAGAGAGGATAGAGTGCCCATAGTCTAGTGGTCCAGTCCACTGCTACCTACCAAATGATCAACGAACACAAACTAATAAAAAGTTTCAAATTCGACACACTCGTATTCGTATCTCAAGTAAGCATCACGTCCACGTGAGGTGAGACCACTGCCACTGCTTAGACCGTAATAAAAACTCATCTCACATCGTAAACACCTTTTTAAAGAAATTTAAAATTTGAAAACAATACATGTATGGATTAAATAATGAAAAATGTACTGTAGGTGTAGGTGTAAGAAAGTAGGATAATATCAAGTTTAATTTGAGATTTGTCAGAGGTTGACTTATTTAAAGTTTCATCTTAGAACCATCCTACTAATATGATTAAGTATTTATGTTCTACGGTACCTGTAGAACATATAAATAATATGAAAAACAATTATAGCTCAGCAACTCGTGTTGAATCCCAGCTGATATTACTGAAATTGTTCGTCGTTGGACCTTTTATTTGCGGTCACTGACCTGTATTCATAAAATCAATAAGAATTCTGTAGATAAAAATAAACTTGTCCCGTAGGCAATCAGGCCACTGGGTCAGCATGATTATAGTCTTTCCTGTTCCATGGTAGGTATAAAGTACTAGGTTGATCAATATGTTTTTGGAAACGTAATGCAATTCTAGGTTAAGCATATGTAAATTGTATTTATTTTTCAACGTAGTTCACCTTTCAAGCTAATACACCTTGAATAGCGTTTTACAAGTTGGTTAATTCCCTTGGAAAAAAGGCTTGATCTTGGGACTCGAAAAAGGCCTCACAGCACATCATCACCTTATCGTCGCCGTCGAATTGTATACCACGCAAGTACTTTTTCAGGTGAGTAAAAAGGTGAAAATCACTCGGAGCTAGGTCCGGAAATTATGGTGGGTGCTGCATCAACTGCACAAACCCAGCATTTCGGATGGCATCAGATCGATGGGCAGGGGCAGCGTTATCATGATGAAAAAACATTCCAGCACGCAATTTTTCTCGACGTTTTTACTTTACGATTTGATTTTTGATCTTTATGGTTACGTTTCGACTTTAGTTCTTCGCGTAGTTTTTTGATTAATGATGCGTAATAATCTCCGGTTATTGTCTCTCCTTTAACATTGCAATAGTTACTCGTACATGGCAACGAATGAGAATGATAAAGGAGGCATTTTTTTCAATAATGATCCATCTAATCTACGCAGTCAGTAGTATAATAAGTCTATGATCTTATCTAACAAATAAGTTAATTTCAGTCCCAACTAGCGACATCTGGTGAGCAGAAGATTACAGCCCTCATTTTACGGCCAACTCAAGCCCATCTATCGGAAACATTGCGAACTAAAAGGACGAATATTTTACTAGGTTCATAATTTGTTTTAGAAAGCTCGTTTCTGCCATAATAGTTCTTGCATTTGACAACAGATGGCTCTTAAAGTAGAATTTTTTTATAGTTTCACTTTCAATAAATCAATAATATTAAATTTAATACCTCTCATTAGATAATATATTCCTTGCTAAAATACACTTTTCTGTATAATATAGGTAGGTACTTTTTTACTACTTGAATACACAGTACATTACATTTAAGATAGGTACTTACAACTTTATTAAGTAAACCGAGTCGTTCAAATTATGAACTTAGACCTTTAGATTAATTCGAACTCTAAACTCGGTTTCTGACATGTTCGCTAAATACTGAGCTACGCTAACTCCATATAAGCGTGAGAAACCATAAACGCCAAGAGAATAATATATTATATTTCACCCGCGTATATAACGCGTCTGAGCGGCGCGACATGACATGACACCTAGTTCAAGCATTTTAGATAGCAATGTATGGAAAAATTGGCAAAATGAATGGAGTACTTTTATCTATCGGCATATGTACGTTAATGTGTCGTCATGTGTACTATGTGTACAAGCTTGATTGTGAATGTAGTCTCTTATATAGGACAAACTAAAAGATCAATAAAACCCGCGTAAAAGCAAACAGCTGATGTTGGAATTGATGCTTAGGGAAGTTTGCAGTCTGCGAACACGTACAGGTTCACCCCCGTTATTACATTAGATTTAGCTACACCACAAACCCATTCCCACCAAGGATGAATCACGAGGCTATTAAAATCAAAAAACATTCTAATTGTAATAGAGAAGATGGCTGGTTGCTACCATCTGCACAAGCATCTTTTAATTAAAGTTAAAAGCTGGGCACAGGGCTCCTCTCATTTCTGAGAGGGTTTTAGGGCAAGGAAGTGTCCGGCGCACTGCCCCAAGACGTGTTGGCGAACTTCACATGTCTTCGAAATATTTTTTTTCTTATTTCTCAGACATGCAGGTTTCCTCACGATGTTTTCCTTCACCGCCGAGCACGTGGTAAATCAGCACTTAAAATTGCAATTAAAAATTTCATTGGTGCCGGCGGGGATCGAACCCGGGTTGCTCGCGTACTGTGAAATTATCAGCGAGCGCTAACCATCTGAGCTACCACGGCTCTCATCTTTTAATTATTAAAATTAATTTTTTTATAGGCTGTAATGGAATGGATAAATTTTATAGTAGGTAACAATTAATCTAAATTAATCTATTGCTTATTGTTTTACAGCATTCAGAGGCAAACAAACTACAAATTAACAGTACTTATTGTGTGACTGAGTTTAAATCGTGACATGAACTTATACAGCTTTATGATAATACCAATAAATGTTGCCAGTGCAATAAATAGCAGAATTATTACTTAGATAGTGCACGATGCAATAAACTAATAGTCATGTTAACTATCGATCTCATTTCAAAATTATAGTGTTAAACTACATTTCATTATTATTAAAATATCTGTTATTTATATATTTTATGTTTAAAATTGTGTAAGTTTATCGACCAAATTGGCGATATATTGAAAGCGGGCCAAATTAAGAGTATCCTTAACCGACGAGCATGTGTGCGTAGATATATGGTAAAGGAGGCGAGAGAGTTGTGTCAGGATCGTGGCAAATGGAAGTCCGTAGTCTTTGCCTACCCCTCTGGGTGACAGGCGTGAGTGTTTATGTACCTACATTTTATGTAAGGCACTCTCGACTGCCTCGTTGGTCTAAGACCTATTGGTAGTTGTAGTAGTGCGACTGCTGAACATGAGGTCCCGGGTTCGAATCCCCAGTCGGGACAAAAAAATCATCAAGAAATTGTCAGTAGCTGCCCCAAGTCAGGAAAGTTGGCAGTGTCTCACCTCCGTGCCTCGGAAAGCATGTAAGGCCGTTGGTCCTGCGCCTGATCTCTCTCCAGTCGTGTAGGTTTACCGTCCCATCGGACTATGAGAGTAAGGGAATAGACAGTGCACCTGTGCTTGCGCATACACTTGGGCACTAGAATCCTGTCCTGCGCCGATGGCTAGTCTCTGCTGAAGCTGGCTGCCGTGACCGAAATTCGGTCTGGGGGACATTATATATGTAAGGCATCATTGATTTGTCCGTGAGAATTCAAACAATTTGATCACTGCAAGTTTTAACTAAGTTGATAGAGACGTAGCGAAAGTGAACATCATCAATTATATTAAAAGCGTAACTAAGTTGTTCATTCTAACCTAAGCATAATCACTTTTCCAAAAAGGTTGCAGCAGGCACAAAACAAAGAGCTTTATTTTGTGGTTATAGTGCCTGAGCCACGGGGGTAACAACAATGTTATGTACATATACAGGGTTATTTTTTAAAGAGTAGCCAAATTTTAAACTTAAATTCAAATATATAAATAATGATATACCATTATTGCAGTTTTTGAAAATACGAGTAAATAAGGCTTCTACTTTTATTTCAATTCATCCCAAATTGAATGTGATTTATGGGCAACAACGTTTTTGCCTACCGATCGACCCTTACGAATGTGTGTAAAATCAGTTAAAATAATGCATTACCACGCATTTTGAATTTAAAAGATAAAAGGGCAGAATGTTTGAGATTTTTTAATACATTTTTCTTCACCATTTGCCTGTATTACTTATTCTGAACCTTCTCTGCAAATTTGGCCCGTTATTGCAAAATAACCCTGTGTAATATCTCTACGATAAAAGTGCTAAATCATCTTATTTTCCCCGTAAAAATCTTCTTCTACTCAAGGACTTCTGCTGTTATTTGTGGGGTATGCAGTGTGCTATAATCGTCACGCTTGGCTGGCGGCGATACAGCATGTATCGTACCATTGTAGTTTGTAGCTACGCCCCGTTACCAGTTTGGGTATGTATGGCGTAAAAGAGATGATTATATCGCCAGCCATCGGCACACATAAGATCTTACTGGCATTCCCATAATCGATTCTTACGACACTCAATATATTTACGAGAATTTAATGTACCTATGTACACAAAAACAAAAATATTACTTAAAATTTATATTTTATTAAAATATTATTTACATTCTGTAAATATTAGGAACAAGCACAAGTTAGTTATACCAGTCACTCGACTCCAAAGAGTCAGTAATTCCTTCCTGACGCAACGTATACGCTTTTAGAACAAAGTCCCAGAAAATATGCAGACCTTATCTATCAAAAGGTTTAAAATGTTTATTAAGCAAAAATTGTCTAATAAGGGTTATTATACTACTAAAGAGTATATGACTGATAATAACCCTAGAGAATGAGGTGATTGCTACCATACTGTTTCTAAATGTTTTCATAACAATTGATAAAATATTATATTGTAAATTGTGCTTTTAAAAAAAGCCCCGCTGCGTTTCTTGCTGGTTCTTCCCAGGACAGAGGTTTTTTCCGAACCAGTGGTAAAAGTAAAAAATAACTTCCAATAAGTATTACTGTAATCTATCCATACTAATATTATCCATACTATTACTAATATTATAAATGCGAAAGTGTGTTTGTTTGTTTGTTTGTCCTTCTTTCATGTCGCAACAGAGCGTCGGCATGGCATGATTTTTTGTATGGGGATAGTTCGGTGGCTGTAGAGTGACATAGGCTACTTTTTCCGCGGAAAACATCTCATTCCGTGGAAAATCGAATATGTTGCAAAATTAAATTCAGCTAGGTGGCGCTACCGTGATTCTACAAGACGGACGACGGTACGATGGACGAACACAGAAGGTCAGAATATCTGGATTATTATGTCTTTTTACCAAAATTAAGATAAAAAATGTATGGATCTGTATTTTTCCACGCAGGACCGGGAAAAGAGCGATGAAAAACATAAAATTCACCAGCTGATTTTCTTCAAACGTTTTGGTGCATCGTAATTCACAGAATAGGCGATAAACTCGCAGACGATATTAAGTAATCCGTTGATGCTCTGCCTACCCCGCAAGGGTTACAGGCGTGATTATAAGTATGGATCAGAAATACTATCACCACCTATCACGCTTTCACCCTTAACTATTACTTAACAATGGTAGAAACAGTTCTTAGTACGCTTTATTAATAAGCCTTAGTAATATTTATTGAACGGAAATGAATACAGTTCTTATATGTGGTTATGAATGAATCGGTATTACAATAAGAAAAATTGTGCGAAATTATAAGAAAAATATTTTTTGAGAGTTCTTATTAACTAACGTATACATAGTTTAAATTGATTCCGCTAGATGTCGTTACTAGGTTTTTAAAACGCGGTAACGAAATGTTTCCTGACATGTACTTAACTCCCGCCGTTGAGCCGCGCGTCAACTTATAGTGCATACGGTACCTATACGCTTAAATTGTTTCTATTTTGTAGCTTATTCGACTACCTGCTTTCGATTTCGGTTGTTTGTTATTTGCTTTGTGATTTGGTTAAGGTTGAATGGATTTATATTGGCTTTCATTTTCGGATTTGTGTATTTTCTTGGATCGGTTTTGTTGATTTGGTTGGTATTCCTTTGTACATATTTAGACTCTGGCTTTGATTTTGGATTTTGTTTATTTAGAATCGTGAATCGGTTTTCGTTGTTTTAGGTTGCTTAACAATATTTCAAAGGAATATTAATAGTATAGATAGTGTATACGGTACCTATACACTTACTTCTTTTTTCGTTGGTTATATTTATATTGACTACTGCTTTCGATTTCGGTTTTCTGCGATTTGTTTTGTGATTTGGTTTAAGTTGATTCGATTTTTTTTGGCTATCGTTTTCGGATTCGTGTTGTGTCTTGAATTGGTTTTGTTGTTTTGATTTTAAAAAATATTTAAAAGGAATATTTATTCCTTTTAGTATTTTGGATTTGCTTTTAAAAAAAATATTTAAAAGGAAATTTAATTCCTTTTAGGTATTTTAACGTTTTTATAAATAGGTTTTTCTTACTTCATAATGCCTCGCAAACGTAAGTCCAGCCTTTCAAGAGTATCTTCTCAAAGACAAGCGAAAAGATTAGCTCGATCGCTAGAATCTTTAGAAGATGCTGAACTGAGAAGGCAAGAACAAGCAGAGCGTCAGGCTGCTTTAGAGCATCTGAGACACCTCTCAACGTCAGCAAAGGCGTCTTGAACAGACAGATCGTCAGGCTGCTTTAAGAGCTTCGAAACACCTTCTCAAAGTCAGGAAAGGCGTCTTGAACAGGCAGACCGTCAAGCTACTTTAAGAGCTACTGAAACACCTGCTCAATGTCAGCAAAGGCGTCTTGAACAGGCAGAGCGTCAAGCTACTTTAAGAGCTACTGAAACAACTGCTCAATGTCAGCAAAGGCGTCTTGAACAGGCAGAGCGTCAATCTACTTTAAGAGCTACTGAAACACCTGCTCAAAGTCAGCAAAGGCTATTCGAACAAGCGGAACGTCAGGCCGCCTTAAGAGCCGCGGAAACACCTGATGAAACTCAACACAGACTCATTGAGCAAGCTGAACGTCAATCTACTATAAGGGCATCTGAAACACCAGAACAGACACAGGCGCGAAGAGATGCAAATGCACAGCTCCAAGCTGAACGTCGACAAAATTTTCAAAGAAACAATTGGTCGGTTTTTAATGATGCAGCATTCAATTATGATCCGTTGATTGATTATAAAAATGGAACGATGAGACCGCAGGCATGTGCTGTTCCAATGGCAAAGTGTCTCTTCCGTTACTTGGGGAACCAGAAGAACCTTTGAAAACTCTCTTTTTATATGATGCTAATGAGTCACGGCGCTTTTTAAACAGGATCCGGAAATATAGCTCATGCTTTCAAATGACGTCCTTCGGAGTTGACCGGGAAATAATAATGCCGGGATTTTCGCCTACATTTACGGTGCAAGGGCAAATTTATCATAGAATAGGTTCACTTTTTCCAGCTGAAAACGAACAGCATAAATTTTTACAAGTATATTTTATGGGTGACTAAGAAATTGAGGTAGACCGTCGCTGCCAATTTATCCAGGGAGTTGAGAGAGACACAGTGTTCAAAATTCAAAGATTCTTGCATGAACGTAACATTTTAGTCAAAACATTTAAAACTGCTTTAGAAAACCTACCTGAAGAGGATTATAAAGTCGTCATTCACGCAGATCGGACCCCTCGAGGAGAGCATGAAAGGCGCTACAATGCACCTTTGATAAACGAAATAGCAGCCGTAATTAGTGGTGATCAATTTTCTTCACGAGACATTGTCTTGCGAGCACGTGATGATACGTTGCAACGGGTAGCCGATACACACAAGTTTTATGACGCTCTGCAATACCCATTGATTTATTGCAAAGGACAAGAGGGTTATCATTTTCAAATTCCACTCATTAACCTGGTCACAAAGGAGCCTACCCGAACAAAAAGTATCATGTATGGATTTTTTTTGCGTATCATATGATGTTGCGAGAAAATGATTTTAACCTCTTAGCCCGGTGTAGACAATTATTTCATCAATTTTTGGTAGACATGTATGTGAAGGTAGAAAGTGAACGTCTCCGTTATACATCTTTAAATCAAAAAAAGCTGCGCGTTGAGAATTATATACATTTACAAGATGCAGTTTCTAGCGACGCCAATGTAAACCCCAGAGATTTAGGTAAAATGGTAATTCTGCCCTCATCATTCGTTAACAGTCCCCGCTACCTACATGAGTACACACAAGACGCATTCGCCTATGTACGAACTTACGGAAGACCTGATCTTTTTGTTACTTTTACTTGCAATCCCACATGGAAAGAAATAACCGAGGAGCTAAAGCCGGGCCAAAAAAGTACTGACAGACACGATTTAGTTGCTAGAGTATTTAGATTAAAAGTACAAAATTAATGTATGTAATTAACAAAGGAAAATTTTCGGAGAGGTGCAGTGCTTCATGTATTCAATTGAATGGCAAAAGAGGATTACCGCATGCCCACATTCTAATATGGCTTAAAGAGAAGTTGCGGCCAGCCAAATAGACGACATAATAAGCGCCGAGATTCCGGATCCTGAGCAAGATAAAGAATTGTATGATACCATCGTCCAAAATATGATTCACGGTCCATGTGGAGCACGAAATTCAATATCGCCATGTATGAAAGAAGGAAAATGTACAAAGAAATTCCCTAAACAGCTATTAAAAGAAACAGTGCACAATGACAATGGCTACCCTTTATACAGACGCAGAGCTCCCGAAGATGGTGGCAGGAAAGTTACAATCAAATCTCGCTCTGGAGCGTTCGAAACCTTAGATAACAGCTGGATTGTCCCGTATTCGCCCATTCTATGTAAAATATTTAATGCCCGCATTAATCTAGAAGCATGTAGCTCTGTCCGCGCAATCAAGTATATCTGTAAGTACATAAATAAAGGAAGCGACCAAGCAATATTTAATCTCAGGAAGTGAAGGTGAGGCAAATCCCGTTAATGAAGTACAGACCTTTCAAGCAGGGCGTTATGTCAGCAGTAACGAGGCAGCGTGGCGTCTCCTTGGCTTCCCTTTACACGAAAGGCACCCAACAGTTACTGACCTTGCTGTGCACTTAGAAAATGGAGAGAGCGTGTATATTTCACCGAAAGAAATTTCCAAGAAAGAATTGCATCACCGCCAAAAAACTACACTAACAGCCTTCTTTCAACTTTGTCAAACCGACCCCTTTGCAAAAACGTTGTTATATTCTGAAGTGCCCCGCTATTATACTTGGAACACATCTAGGAAGGAGTGGAAACGCCGTATTCAAGGCGTGCCTGTTGCAAATTGGCCCGGTGTAAAGTCATCAGATGCCCTTGGTCGTGTGTATACCGTCCATGTAACTAATTTTGAATGTTTCTGTTTACGATTGCTGCTGCACCATGTTCGGGGTCCTACAAGATATAAAGACCTTAAAACTGTCAACGGTCAGGAATGCGCAACTTATAGAGAAGCATGTGAAGCTCTGCATCTTTTAGAAAACGATAATCACTGGGATGAAACCATGGAGGAAGCTGTGCAGTGCCAGTCACCAGCCAAAATTAGGGATCTTTATGCAACTCTCATATCATCTTGCAGGCTATCTAATGCACATAAATTGTGGGACAAATATAAAGAGTACATGGTGGAAGATATTTTGCGAAGGTTACAGCAGACACACGCGAACATGACATACAATGAACACATTTATAATGAAGCACTTGGAAAAATTGAAGATAAAGTAATGGCAATGGTAGGCAAAAAATTAAGCGACTTTGGAATGATAAGCCCTCAGCGAACAACCGAAAATGAACTAAGTGATGAAATTATACGTGAAACAAACTACGATATACCAGATTTGCAGCAGCAAGTAGCCGAATTTGTACTCCGCTTGCTTCCCGAACAAAAACGGGTTTTTGACAAAGTATTAGGACAAATTGAATATGGAAATGGTGCACTTTTCTTTTTAGATGCCCCTGGAGGAACTGGGAACACATTTTTGTTAAATTTATTATTAGCGAAAGTACGGAAAGATAAAAACATTGCTGTAGCCGTAGCTTCTTCCGGTATAGCCGCCACGCTGCTAAGCGGGGGCCGCACTGCACATTCTGTTTTAAAACTCCCTCTAAATCTAGCCCAGGAAGAATCGCCGATCTGCAACTTTAGCAAAAATAGTGCACGAGGTATAATGCTACGACAATGCAAACTTTTAGTGTGGGACGAAAGTACAATGTCGCATAAAAAAGCTGTAGAAGCACTAAATCGAACGCTCCAGGATTTGCGCAGCAATACCGATGTAATGGGAGGAATGGTGGTTTTACTGGCTGGTGACTTTCGCCAACCTTTACCTGTCATTCAAAAGGGCACACCTGCAGATGAAATTAAAGCATGCCTCAAGTCGTCTATTTTATGGAACAAGGTGACAAAATTCAGTTTAACTACGCATATGAGAGTGCATTTGTATAATGATATCAATGCTGGAAACTATGCTGACACACTATTAAAAATTGGCGAGGGGCGGTTGGAAACGGATGCTGAGGGCTGCGTTAAATTGACGAGAGATTTTTGTAATTTAGTACAGAGTCATTCCAAACTAATTGCGAGCGTTTATTCAGATTTAACGAACAACATGCATGAAGACAAATGGTTATGTGAAAGGGCGATTCTTGCACTAAAAAATGAGAGCGTTAACAAAATAAATTCAGATATATTAAGCGAAGTAGCAGGAGAAATAACAGAGTATTTGTCAGTAGACACAGTTATGGACACAGAACAGAGCACTTCATATCCCGTAGAGTTTCTAAATTCTCTAGAGTTGTCAGGTGTGCCCTCACATAAGCTTCAATTAAAATTAGGCGTCCCAGTCATGCTAATTCGAAATTTAGATGCTCCTCGGTTATGTAACGGGACAAGGCTGCGTGTGACACATCTTGGACGGAACATAATCGGTGCTACAATTTTGACAGGCGTAGGAAAAGGTGAAAATGTTATTATACCACGGATCCCTATAATTCCCACAGATCTTCCTTTTCAATTCAAAGGTTGCAGTTCCCTATTAAGCTCAGTTTTGCAATGACAATTAATAAAGCGCAAGGGCAAACGTTACAGGTAGCGGGGGTCAACTTAGAAAAACCGTGCTTCTCTCATGGTCAGCTGTATGTAGCATGTTCGCGTGTGTCAAATGCCCAGAATCTCCACATTCTTTCCCCGAATGGAAAAACATATAACATTGTGTACAGTAGCGTCTTAAAATAGTGTTCAGTTAGTTTTTTCCAAAATTCCCACAATCAATTAATCAGAATTCCCACACATCTTCCCTTTCAATTCAAAATTTCCTATTTAGCTCAGTTTCTTTTCAATTCCAAATGCTGCACCTCTGACGGACCTATTATTTGGCTCAGTTTCCTTTCAATTCAGAAAACTGTATCTCTGACGAATCAATTTAGCTCAGTTTCTTTTCAAAAGTCTGCATCCCTGACGGATAATTATGCTCAGTTTCCTTTAATTAAAAAAATATCCCATTTCCATTTGGAATAAACAGGCTATTTTCATGCTTTCCTATACGCTGCGTTTCAAAACATTTAAATAGGCTGACGAATCAATTTTAATGGCTGCATCTCTGACAAATCTATAAAACTCAGTTTTCTTTCAATTCAAAAAGCAATGGATAGTTCATTTCCCAGTGACCATGCGGGCGAAGCCGCGGGTAACAGCTAGTATTGAATAAAAATGATTCTATTCTATTCTATTACCAAGTCAAATTCCAGAGAAATAGTCTCAGAAACTTCGTTCACATGACAGGCTTTTCCAGATCAGGACATTCGAATATTTTTTTATAAAACTAAAGTGATTAATGAATTTACAATCTAACTGATGCTAAGTGGCTACTGCAGTCCATGCACCTGCAGTCAACTTAAAAGGCCGTTGCCGTAGACGCGTTGCCACCTCTGAAGAGTTCGAATACCTCACAGCATGTTATTATACCGGCTCTCTACACCTTTCAGACCGGAACAAAGCAGCAGAAGCACTGCTGTTTGTGCGGCAGAGGTTGTTACCTACTAAGATGATCTTTATGAATGATGGATGTAGGCATGAGTCATTGACGGTTTTTTAGATAATGTAATTTAACTGTTAATCATTAATGGTCAACAGGTTGAAAAAGCTGTTAAATAAATAACAGGTTTTAAAACTTCAATCGTTAGCGTTAATCGTGAAATTAATATTTCAACATTTTCGATCAATAACAATTTTGTTGCCGATTAAATTGAACATTATTGATTTGATAAGAATTTAGATTACTTTTATTTTTATTGACCTGGAATGACCTTTCCTTCGTACTTTTTCCAGGCTTAGGACTGCACTTATATTACATTGAATAAAACTATTTTTACGGATTTTATCGCGTTTAATTTAATTATAAGAAATCATTATATTACATTATTCATCATTTGTTTTGTTTTTTTCTCGTTTGTTCTATTTACAATTACATAGGTATCAAATCTCATAACCTGCAAAACGGCCTTCGTCTAAATTTATATTTAAATATAGCAGCAAAAACTAAACTTAAAGACCTGATTGTTAACATCATTGACGTAATATGTAACACACAATAGGAAAGCTCCAAATCAATGATATGCTATTTAATGAATCGAAGAATATTTGATTGAATTTAAACATTACCGCAAGCTTTAATTATACAAAAGCTTTAACTGCTGTTTGTGGTTTAATTTACTAAAGTTGGAAAAATTTACTTTGCCAATATCCGCTCAATAAAATAAAATGATGTGTCTTACCTAGTTTGAAGAGCACCTCCCGGCCTCCCTCAATTGCGTGCACTATCCGCGTCACCACTAATCCCAGCACCACTACTCCCACCACCACTACACTAGGAAAGACACACCACCGACGACAATACGACACGTGTTTCGCCTCTACACGAGGCATCTTCAGGTGTAGTAGACTCTACGGTGGCTGACCGCTAAGTGAGTTTAATTTACTGTTATTAGTTTCATTTATAGCGATTATTACACTATTAATTTAGTTAAATATTTGTTTCATTTAAACTTCAAAAAATATTTTTGTACCGTAACCGTTAACCGTAGAGAGTACATCTCCATCTCCATATAGTAGTAGCGGTTTGGAGATGCAATCAAAATAAATATATCACCCAATTTTATTCCGTGAAGGTCGTAACTTTCACTAGAGAACAAATACTAGCAAAATTTTACGAGATTAAACGATAGAGAAATCATCATCTTTATTATAACTTGCAATCTGTTTAACAATAATTTATTTATTTTTGAGGTTCAACTTTATCTAGCTAGACTCACGAAGCAATACGAATATCACGCTCCGGCGTCTAAATATTTGATTTAAATCGCTGCTACTTATCACGATGTTTTTTTATAAAACTCAAGTGACAAACGAACTTACAGTCCACCTGATTGTAACTGGCTATTGCAGTCCATGGACACCTGCAACCAACTTCAAACAAAGAAGGCTACAGATGCGTAGTCATCTCTGAGAACTAAGATAGAATGTAGGCTACTTTCGTACATTATATACACACATACATACTTGCACAGATACACACGTGCATAGTCATATTCATTAAACATATACAGTACTTACATCTACACCTAACCGTGTTCTATTATAAACTCTTTTATCTTGCCTTGTGTTTCTTCTGCTTGTTTGTGCTAAATTAAACATTTCAACTGTTAGTGCTGTGGACTTATTTATCTGAACCATTTATCTCGCCAAAAATGCCTCACAGTCAATAATTATACAGACTCTCTATAGTTTTCAGGCCGGTATACAGTAGTGCAAGAACTGTTATTTGGCTGAAAAGGAGTCTAACCTCCCAATAACCTGATGGTAAATGTCTAAAGCAGCCCATAGACACCTGCAGCCATCTTGAAACAAAGAAGGCTCCAGACGCGTTGTCATCTCTGAGGACTAAGATGGAACGCCTCACAGCCTGTATTTATACTGGCTCTCTTTATCCTTTAAACCGAAACACACCTGTCACACACAACATACCGAAAAGCACTGGCTATTTGGCGGCAGAAATAGGTATTCCTGGGTAGGCCCAGACAGACTACCGGATAGACAAAAAGGTGGTAAAATTTAAAATTTCGTACAACCGACTTCAATATAAATTATTAAGGATAACTCAAAAACTACTGGTCAGATCGTGATCAATAATATAATTTATACGGGACCACATGAGAAGCACCAGCTTTCAAATAAAAAAAGAATCATCGAAATCGATCCACCTAGAAAAAAGTTATGAGGTAACACACATAAAAAAACATACAGTCGAATTAAGTACATCCTCCTTTTTGAAGTCGGTTAAAAAGGAGTCGTATCACCTAGTATGATAAGTCTCTAAATTACAACACTTGCGTATTCAATTAACTCTCCACCAGTATCTACAGAAAGTTCCATGCTTCTGTGAACTTCTACGGCTTCCTCGAACTCTGTTAGCGCAATTTCCGGCAATGAAAACTGTATACCTTTCAGCCCACTTTTTACTTTAGGGAATATGATGAATTACTTTCATTATATTCCCTAAAATAAATATATATATATGGGGCATCAATACAGCGTTCTCATCTGGTTGGGCTGCATAAATTTATAAAAGAAAATGATAAATATAGATACATTTATATACCTTAATAGTAAGACAAATAAACATACCTTAATAAATAAAAACCTAATCAGAAGGAAGCCCTCTTTAGGGAAACAAAATATAAGTAGAGATAAAAATAATAATAATATCTTTCACGGTATACCAATGGTAAATTACAGCTCAATGTTGCTGTGTTTCGTATGGCGAGTGTAGAGAACTGGAGACCATTTTTACTGGAAACGAGGCATTCCATCTTAGTCCTCAGGGCTGACAACGCATTTCTATTTTGATACTTAATCGAGGATAGATGTAGACATCTATCATCCACTTACCATCAGGTTGACTGTGTGCTCGCTTGTCACCATTATACTATAAAAAAACCAAACGGTCGAGGTTAGGGTAAAGGGAAAGAAACCGGCGGACGATGTGGGGCGGTATTGAGGAGTATCGCCTTCTGCATTTGAGCCCGGAGCGGTCCGTCACGGAGTTACTTAGATGAGCCGAGAGACTGACCGGGATTAGCCTTTTCGCAGAAACGACTACAGGAATCATTTCAGTCGGCAGACCACCCTGTGACATGTCGGTCACCTCGTGAGCTAGGTCTAGATATTAATTATTATTATTATTTAGATAAGTCTTAACGGAGACTAGCCATCTGCGCAGGACAGGACTATAGTGCACGAGTGTGTGCGCAAGCACAGGTGCACTATCTATTCCTTCCTTCTCATAGTCTGATGGAGCGGCAATCTGACACGACCGGAGAGAGACCAGGGACAGGAAAATTACAGCTTTAAGTGCTTTGCAAAGCATGGGGCTGAAATACCGTCAAATTTCTTACTCCAGGCTGCTACTGGGAATTTCTTAATAGGCTAACCCAAAAACTAATATCTGGCCTCACCCGGAAATTGAAACGCATATATATCGCATTACTCGTATACGGGCAAAAAGGAGACTTAAAGATGAAAGACGTATGCATTTGTAAAATGCGGCGATTACAACATCTTCACCCTATTAGACGAGAGGCCTACTATGTAGTGGTAAGAATATCCACTGGCCCATATCGTCCCGTGGGTGTCGTAAGAGGCAACAGAGGGGAAATGAAACAGGAGACAAGTAGCAGCATCTTCCTAATAACAACTTAAAATAATTTAAAAAAAAACTGTGGGTGCCAATCCGACTGCCAAGCGTGGCAACTATAGAAAAATTCCCCCCAATGAGGCAATCTATAGGGTGGCCCATTTTCAACAGTGCATTTTAATAGGCTGTAATGGATGGATGGAGGTGAGTCTTACGTCTGGCTGTTTACAGGCAGATGAAGATAAAAAATAAAAATTAATTAAAAAAGAAAGAATTCCCATATTGCATATCTGTTTAATCTTAAAATTGAGCAATAAATATCGGAACTTATCACGCGTTTGCGGGTTTGTGACTCTTCGTTCTTGTACTGGTCCCATCCTTATGCGCCGAGCACAAGGCTAGCATTGAGTCTATAGTTAGTAACACGGCAGCAGCGAAGGCACAGAGTGCCGTAATTTGAGCATATGTACGTCTATGACATGCTGGTACGTCCATCCAAGAGTGGAATGTGAGAGCGCCACACGCACCAAATAACACGCCGCCTGCGCCTGACCACCACGCGTCCACGTAAGGATCTGCCGCCGCTGAAACCACTTCACCTATGACATGGAAATAGCTTTGTTATATTTATGCCAGCCTAGTACTTAAACGTTATACAATTTATAGAATATTTGGTAGTAGAAAGAAATTAGTTTGACCAAATTTATCATTGATAATAGGATAGGTACTACCTACTCTATTATCTCTACCTCTAACGTGCAGTGGAATAGAAAATGTCTTGTTTTATTAAACAAAAACTGTATACAAAGGGTTATATTGTAATATAAATGAATACATGGTTGATAGTAACCCCTGGGAATGATGTGGTCGCTACCAAGCTGTTTGTACAACCTTTAATATTGTAAAATTTACTTTAAAAAAGTCCCGCTGGGTTTCTTGCTGGTTTTTCCCAGAACAGAGGTTTTTTTCCAAACCAGTGGTAAAATAAAAATGACTTTCAATAAGAATTACATGTGATCTACATTGAATAAAAATTATTCTATTCCATTCTAATAAAAATATAATTATGTTTTCTTCCTTAAAATTCATAGTGGGTAATTTTTATCGAATTTTCATCATAATGAAATTCCATTACTTTTCTTCTTTAGTTTTAAAAATTGGACTATCGAATGGAAACCTCACTAATGATCTTTTTTATTATAATTGTTGGTCTGTCTGTTGATAATCATGTAACTGCTGAACGACTTGATCGATTATAGTCATATTTTTCTACCGACATCAAAAAGGAGGAGGTCATAACTTTTTTCTGGGTGAACCGATTTTGATGATTCTTTTTTTATTTGAAAGCTGGTGCTTCTCATGTGGTCCCATATAAATTGATCTAGGTCTGATTAATAGTTTTTGAGTTATTCTTAATAATTTATATTGAAGTCGATTGTACAAATTTTTTAAATTTTAATTATTTTTGGAGAGACGGTGGTTCATATCTGTGCTAGGATGTGCCGATACGTAGCGCTGTAGTCAAATAATTAACAAATTTTATATTTATAAAACAACCATATATAATCACAAAAACTTAACCAGATGGGTGGCGTTGTGTTCGAACTATTTATAAATTTTATATTTATACTTTGAATAAAACTACTTTTACGGATTATATCGTATTTAATTTACTTAATTTTAATTCCAGACGTTTCGGGTGCTTTGCAGCACCCATGGTCACGGGGGGAACAGAGGTAATTGACGTCCCGATGTCAAAGTTAATCCGAAGTACCTTCAGCTTTTAATTATTACTAGTCCGATCTACGCAGAATGAGCTTACTGCACAGTACTCTGTCCTGAGGCTTTGCAGTGGTATACTTGGTTTAGTTTTAATTTTATCAATTACAGGATCCCGAACAGGTGGTAGCACGCCGCCTGCTTCTCTATTGAAATTAGGATGTTTTTTAATTTCAATAGCTTCATTTTATATTTATACTGTAAAAATTCGGAGTGTATACGGAGTGAAACTCATCGCACCACCTACCGGAAAGGCCAGAACAACGTTTGCCGAGACAGTTAGTATTGTATATACAAGCGCTAGGAAGTGGAAACATGGTGCATTGGATGATCTATAAATATAGACAATATGATGCCAGTTATATTGAGGCGTAGTATACGTCGTAACAATACACATCATAGAGGAAGTGGAATATTAAGTAAGGTATCCTTATGCATACAAATTAAAAAGCAAAAGTAAAAGAAGCAACTTTGATAAATTAAAATGTCAAAGATGGGCAAAATTAAGAATACCCTTAACCGACAACGAGAAGGTAAGGTAGATTATATGAATGAAAGAAGCAAGAGACGTGTGTCAGGATCATGCCCATTGGATTTTCGCAGTATCTGCCTACTCCTCTGGATGACAGGCGTGATAGTTTATTTATATAATATGTATGTATATTACATTGTTAAATAATAAACGAATATTTTAAAATGACAATTGAGTCGCATTTATACCCTGAACTACTATTGTACTTAAATTTATTTATATTTACATAAGTACCTACATATATTTTTCATACGTACCTATTTTATATACTAGCCTCGTCGTCATATTCCTCTGAGTCCAAGTAAGCCAAACTTAGATCGAAAAGCATTACCAAAGCGTTAACAATAGCCAAGGACCCAGCCACCAGAGCAGCGGTCTGATCTCCGGTTCTAGGATATACGGAAACACAAGTTCTTGCATCTAGGACCAATGCACCACAAACGGTATATAGTCCAACTCCAAGTATACCGAAATACATGTCCTGGACTAGATCCAAAGGCGCGAATAGCATCTCCCCTAAAACGTATTCAGAACTAATTTAATTTCAAACAAAATACAAACAGAATCAAAGTATGGTCTCATCGAGATGTTTGGTCTCAAATCCTGATAAAATCATTTGTTGAGATTCAATCAAAGTAGCTACGAAAAATATTAAGCCGTCTGTGGTTTGGTATTAGGAAGAACTGAATAGAAGAAATGCTAGGAGATTCATATGCCCACCGACAGATGGCATCATTTTATGCATACCGAAGCTAAAATAACTAAACCGGCTACGGAACTCAATATGACCAGTACTGAATACTTTGAGGTACACGTAAAATAAAAAAGTAATAACTTATTAATATCCCGCCGCTAGGCACACATCTCTTCTAGCATCTACATAATGGAGGGTAGCGATTTCCACGTTGCTCTAGTAATTGTCGTCGGACTTCATTTTATGTTGAATGAAATTAATTTTTAGAGATTTTTATCTGATTTGCTGTGTGACAACTGTCACTGTCATCCTGCGCATACTGTGATTGTGAAAAATTTAACGCGAAAAATTTCGTCAATAATACGAGTAGGTTATATACATATATTCCAAACTCAGCCCAAGTATAAAAAAAATCTCATCAGATTCTTAATCAGAAACTTAAACAGGAACTGGGAGGTGATGAGTTTTCCTGTTTTAAAATCATCGTCGGTCGTGTCGAATTACCGTCCCATTGGACTATGAGGATGGAATAGAGAGTGCTCTACATGTGCTTGCGCATTCACTTGGGCACTGTAATCCTGTCCTGCTCCGATGGCTAGTCTCCGTTGAAACTGGCCGCCGTGACCGAAATTGGGTCTGGAGGACATTATTGTTATTATTATAAACATTGCAGGTTTCGAACCCACCGTGCCGCAATGCGCAGCGAAACGCTAAGCCACTGAGCTACTGAAAAAAACAGAAAAGATTTCCAAGAAATTCTATTAACCTATTAAATGAATTTCGTATTTGTAGGTATAAATGCGACTCATTTATCTATACTCAACGCGTACGAGTATAATATATACGTTTTGAATAGTCTTTGAAATCTGTTACGCGTATAAAATTATAACGCGTGAAATATACATCTATATCTCTCTGAGCTGCATTATAGGTATTAAGTGTATTGTATAAAAATCTAGTATGACCATAAGTTCTCCTTTTTAACCTAATAAAACTTATGCCTTGGCTTTACATACATATTTATTCAAATTGGCATACTTATTTATCACGATTAATTAAAATCAGTTTTATTCAAATTATTAAACTTTATAAAAATATTATTCCCTTAGCTTCGATACAAGACTTCCTATCCATCTGGTATAATAAAGATCTTATATGTGTATGGTTGGATTTTATGTAATATTTCAGATTCCTTAACACTGCAATCTAGTGCTATGTTAGTTTATATGTAGTAAGTAATACATTTAGTATAGGATAAGACGCAGTAACGAAAAAAAATTCTGTAGTCGATAGACATGTATATAATATACGTAAATGATAAAACCTCCGTATTTTTACTGTACTTAGTATGAGCAAATAAATATGAATTGAAGCAAGCAGAAAACTGGCGAAATAGATCTGCAGTACATCATTACACATACATATGGTTTCAGTAGGTCTTTAGAGAGATTTTTTTAAAAGTAAAGAATACTAAACTAACTTTTTAAATGTAATTTTTTGAAGTTACGTTAAATCCAGGTTTTCCAAGCATGTTGCGTATTCTAATGCAAGACACGTAATTACAGTAACACAATTCTATAACCGCATGTTTGTACTACATGCTGATGAGGAATTAACGCATTATACCATGCCTACATTAAACACGCGGAAGTCTCATCAATCAATCTATCATCGGAGGCTTGGAAGCCTATCTTTTTCACTTTGCGTATATATACGAGTACTACGAGTACTACATGCTGAATATTTTTCTATTCTGCAACGTTAAGTATTACCAATTAAAAAAGTATGACAATTCTAGGGCGTTTGATCATCAAATAAAATATTATAAACGTTAAATAATAAAGTGCATCAAATGAATAAGGTAGGTGAGAGTGAGACAAACTGCATAATTTCTGGACGCTGCAAGACGATGTCAATTAGTTAAATTTCTGCTCTTAATTTCTATTATTAATTCATTACTAGGCTTAATTTCTATTTTATTTCTAAGCAAATTGAAATTCATATCAGTAATTTTTAAAAGGACGGGAATGCCTTTTCGTTTTTTTTTGCCGTAAGTATTTCGTCGCATAGTAAAATAATGAACAGAAGTGAATTTAGTGATGACGATTTTTTGGCGTTCGTGTACGGACTACGTTGTCATTAATTTGTAAGACAACAAAAAGATACCATAAATTGCGCAGGTAGGCATAGAATGATTTTTCCAATCATGGAAGTAGTAACTCGACTTTACTTTTAAATTTTAATATAACGCTAGTTAATTTGAAAATAGATATTAGCGATAACGGGCGTCAAAGTAAAATTCGGTGTGATCCAAGGGTAAATGCAAAACTATTTTAAGGCTTGTACATTGCTTTGCAACTACTACAATGAAATATTTAAACGAATACACCCCCTGCGAGCAATTGCGCAAAATTGATACATCAGTATGTAAATACTAACAAATTTAAATACGAGTCTCACCAACAATTTCCCCAGAGAGTACGACGACGTATCCCACGTAGGTGCCCGAGCACAGCATTAACGTCGGAATGTCTGTTAAATCGTAGCTGTAGTGGTGCAACGTTAGACAGGCCACTGCTAGTATCTGTAACATTATTGAAATTTATTCGATATAAGTTATGCATGTAATTTTGCTCGTACGAGCTCAAAAATTGTTGTATATCAAAGATATTTTAAGAATTTTAAGATAAAACAAACATCTTGAACGTGGTAGAGCCATGCTGCAGCTATATTAGTAGTATAGTTGTAGTACGAATGGGTCGGCTCGACCGGAGAAGGACCACGCTCTCACAGAATACCAGCGTAAAATAGCAGCTTAACACTGCTGTGTTTCGTATGGTGAGTGTAGAGAACCGGAGACCCTTTTTACTGGAAAAGAGGCATTCCATCTTAGTCCTCACGGGTGACAACGCATCTGCATTTTGATTCTTTATTGAAGATAGATATAGATGTCTATGGGTCACAGCAACCACTTACCATCAGGTGGACTGTGTGCTCGTTTGTCACCCTATCCTATAAAAAAAAACATCGTTGTTTATAACGACAACAATAATCTTATATTCTTTTGGGATCAATAAGCATACAAAAAATATTTAAATTAATTTGATAAAGCAAGCATACATGACATGTCGTGGCTCGATGTTAAAATGATTATATTATGAAGCGACCGAATATATCATGAAACACAACCATTTCATGAAATATACACTGCCTATTATTGTGTACATCATGATGTGCCTTCGTCTGATCAATGAATAGAGATCGTTTGACATGGCTAACCAAACGCACGGCTACTTCATGATGTGACCAAACTAAAAAGATCAAATCGTACATAAAATAATTGTAACTTAAATTGAAAATTTTAAAACACGAACAAGAAGAACCCTACCGCAGCTAACAAAACAGGTGATGACCTTAACGGCTGAACCGATTTTGATAAAACATGTCTTAGAAACACCGCTAGAAAATTTGCTTTAAAAATAAAACCGCACCCAAATCGGTTCACTTTTTGCGTCGGGGGTTAAATAGTTACATTATCCACCGCAAAGGACGCTGTAAAGATATTTTTACAGGGTCCAAATCTTTCTTTAATATGAGTCTCGTCTTTGAGGTTAATTCATATTACATTACGGTTTTAGAATCATACTACTCATCCTACTATAGCTAATATAAATTTATACGTGTTTTCGTATTAAAGATATGGCGAAACGCGAATGGACAAATCGATAAACGTTGACATTTAAATGATATGGCCAGTTGGCTCAATCATAAAATGGTTGCGTTTCATGTAATGGTCGGGCCTTTCATGATCATCCAACAATCGTGCCAATGATATAAACGAAACAAGCGACTCCTACTGATGATATGTACAAGAGTGCAATTTAGCGGTGTGGTATTATCGGTTATATTTATTATATCTGGTGCTCATATATCTATTTACGACATGGTCACAAAACACCTACATTTGCTACTTGTTCGTATTATAATGACCCTTTTTTCTGGTAACAAGGTATTCCATTTTAGTCCTCGGGGAAAATAAAGTATCTACATTTTGATTGATATGTAGGTGTTAAAAGGGCGTAGTATCCCCCTATCTGCTAGACTGTGTGCTCGTTTGTCACGGTTCATCATCATGACAGCCTATCAAAATATACTGTTAAAGATATAGGAGGAGGCTCCATAGATTGTTTCAGGCCACGCGTGATTAGAAATATAAACTGACACAGGAGATAGGCAGCAGAAGATTCTGCTGCCTAATTCCTGTGTCAGTTTCCCTTTGTCGCGTCTTACATCACCTACGTAACAATATGGGGTAGTGGATATTCTTACACCGTCACTACACGGATCGAATTAGCTTTATATTATTTAGTGGTTTTTGTAACGAAAATAATCAAAAATTACAGTGAGTCGATATTAATATTATATTAATGATGATATATCAAATTAGTAGTCCACTAATTATTTAAAAGCATTCCTGCCTAACATTAAGGGAATATTCGCAAGAAAGTAAGTCAAGCTTGATTGAACAAAATTGTATTTGTGTGTACGTGCGTATATCAATAAACTCTCTCTTTACTTTATCTAATTCAAAAGAGCTGATATAAACCTCCCATCTTATGCTTAGTGAGCTCTGAAAGGACAAACACAGTTCTGTGGGTTGATGATGTAAAAGCAACGATTTTGTGATCCGTAAGTTAGAATTCTGATCAAATATTTAGAAAATGTTAAGGCAGTAACAGAGCATCAATTCGGGTAATATTGCCCCTATCATGTATTCTGTGGTAGTACAGAAAAACAACATAATGGTTTTTATGAAACTGAAGTGACAAACGACTTTACAGTCCACCTGATGGTAAGTGGCTAGTGAAGTTCGTGGACACCTGCAGTCAACTTCAAACAAAGAAAGCTACGCATGGGTTGTCAACTCTGAGAACTGAGATGGAATGTCTTACATCCTTCAGACCGAAATAAAGCAGTGAAAACACGGTTATTCGGCGGCAGAAATAGGTAAAAAGGTGGTATCTGCCCAGATGGATCCCTAGACAAAGGAACCCTACCACCTAGCAAGGTGAACCAATCAGAATATTGTTACAAATTAATATTTTAGGATATTAGGCATTTGTCCCACCGCCAACGATGAACGAGAAGCATTTATTAACGACAAAATAAAAATTAAATATAAAAATAAAAGTAGACAATAGCTTCGCTCCGCTGCATACAACTTTTTTTTATCTCTTTCTTTGGCAACTTCTCGTTCATTGGCAACTGTTTCGTATGCATTAGATATTGTTTTGCTTAGATTTTTAAACACTGATTGCCTCTTTGGTCTAGTGATCGAAATCGCGACTGTTGATCATTTGGTCCCGAGTTCGAATACTGCGTCGGGGCAAAAATCAGCTATTGAGTTTTTCTGTCAAAAAAACCTCAGAAACAGCCCGGGACAGGAAGTCGGTGTTCAATCCTCGTGAAGCACGTTAAGCCGTTGGTCCTGCGCTTGATCTCCGGTCGTGTAGAATTGCTGACCGATCTGATTACGAGAGTGACTTCGGTGACCGATATTTGGGCTGGAGGGCATTATTAAACTTTTTAAATTATAAAAAGAAACGGTGACGAAAACAGATTCAGATCAGATAACCAGGTTGTAATTGAGATATACGACTAACATATTTTCGAAACAGAGTATGTTTGGACGAAAGACATGGAGGACACTGTCGACAAGGTTAAACAGGTATTGAAAAATAATATTTTCATTTTAAAAGGTATTTTTATACAAATGCCTTCATACAAAAAAAAAAAGCATTAAAATTTTTATTTAAAATATACCAAAGATTACATAAGATATCATAATATAATGTAAATATAATTAAACACTTACTAATTCCAAGAATTTTATAACACAGGTTGGTATTAACATTTTTCAATAATAAGATAAAAATACTAATAAAAAGGTAATAAAATTGACAAGGATTATTCCTTATAACATGTCAAAAAAATGTCATAATTGTCAGAATCCACTCTCTAGTATATATACAGTAATCTATGGAATGCATAGATTACTGTATATATACTAGAGAGCATCGTTACTATATGTATCGTTCTAACACTTATAATCCGTAATCATGTAATGTTTAAAGAGTATATAATCACTACGTTTTAAATGTATTATGAAATTATTCTATTATCGTTATACAGCGCAAATGAAGTGATTATATAATAGCTGTTACAGCTTATATTTGAACCTCACAATTTGAGGATGAGCTTATGAAAACTAGATAACCAAGGCAGTGAGCCGATATCTCGCCGTGTAGTCACGGCGTAAATGTATCTACTACTCTATATTATTCCGTGAGTGTCGTAAGATGTGATAGAGAGAAACAGAAGATGGTCAGCAACATCTTTCTGACTGATGTTCTCCAGACCGAATTTCTGTCACGGCAGCCAGTCTCAACGAAGACTAGCCGTCTATGCAGGATAGTATTACAGTTCACGAGGGTGTGCGCAAACACAGGTGCAAAGTGCCATTCCATCACTCTTATAGTCCGATGGGACGGAAACCCGACACGATCAGAGAGAGATCAGGCGTGGAATCAACGGATATTCCTGATAACAACACAATAATAAAAATTAATAAATAAATATCGGTAACGGTAACGGAGACAATCTATGGTAGAGATGAAACTTCACGAACAGATAGACAGTAACGCCAGGAGTGATCTAGGCTGTATTTATTGTGAAATCGAAAAACTAATGAAATAAATTGATTTTTGATGACTATCTGATAAACGATAAGGGGCCATTCATTAATTACGTAAGCATGATTTTGGCGATATTGCCCCACCTCCATGTAAGGGTACATAAGATTTTCTGACCCCCCCCTCCTCCCCTCTTCTTATTATATATATATATAGATATAAATTACCATTTTATTATTAACTAGTTGAAATAGTATCTAGACTTTGGAATATCATTATTGTAATTAAAAGTAAGTTTTTAAATAATCTTAAAGTGAAAAAACACAAATCAGTTAAACAATCTACAAACGAATAATAATTTTTAAACAATGATCGACTAGTTTTAAATTAATCTTAAAGAAAATAAATTACACAGTAAAAGCTAGATCAATTCAGATCATCAATCGTCGTCTGGACTGATATTGGTAGGCTTACGTATTGGATAACATGGTTCATGTTGTCCAATCGTAAACAATTGGTAACTCAACAGATGCAGTGGTAGATGGAACTTCATTTAACCGGAGACCCTTTTTACTGAAACGAGGCATTCCATCTTAGTCCTCAGGTGACAACGCATCTGCATTTTGATTCTTAATCGAGGATAAATATAGATGTGTATGGGCCACATCCACTTATCATCAGGTGGACTGTGTGCTCGTTTGTCACCCTATGCTATAAAAAAAATTTGGCACGTCTATTGGCACCTCATTTTCCTCTAAACACTCTGCATCTTCGCTACCGGTAGGAGGATGGATTGTACGCACAGCACATTTTTGTCGAGCTTCGCGATTTTGCTGCGATGCGCTGAGAATACTAACAACTGTTGTAGTCGGAAATGAACAACACGGTAGTGGCTGTCTAGAACTAGATGATCTAGATTTCTAACGTTAAATTTCGACTTACAAAATATAATTTAAAATTAAAAATTTTGTACAACCGACTTCAATATTAATTATTAAGAATAAATCAAAAACTAGACCTTGATCATCAGACCTTGATCAAATTTATATGGGACCACATGAGAAGCGCCAGCTTTCAAATATAAAAAGAATCATCGACATCGGTTCACCCAGAAAAGGTTGAGTTAACACACATAAAAAAAAGAACATACAGTCGAATTGAGTATCGTGTCCTTTTTGAAGTCGGTAGAAAATATTATGTATGAATGGGTTTTACCCCCTTCCCCCACGATAAGGGCATGTAGAGATTATTTAAACCAACCCCCCTCCCCCTCTTACGTAATTAATGAATGGCTCCTAAGAAGTTTAAAAATTTTTGAAGCAAATTTTTTTTTGTTTGCAATATTACACAAAAAAGTTCCTCACACTATAAGCTCTATCTCATAAAGTTTTAATGTCATTAAATCTTAATATTATTTTTCGTTTAACGCCATTTTGCAACAAATTATGACTGTTAAAGGATAAGGTGAAAATACTTTTTTACGTGAAATTAATAGGTCTTCAATTTTTATTTTTATTATTTTCACTTATGCACTAAGTTTTGAAGATTATATCAAAAAGCTGGAGTTTATTTGAATAAGTTCTACGTGGACGAAGTCGCGGGTAAAAGCAAGATTCAAATAAAAATTGATACAATTCGTGACTCTTAAAAGTTCAAGGTGTATTTTAGTGCAATTAGCCAGCAAGTATATCCTTTAAGGTGGTTTGTTATAAAAAAATATTGGCAATAAAACTACACTCTGAGTACCTTCTAGCTTAACAGTTTACGTAAGAACCTTGTTTTTAATTCTAAGAAAATATAAAGGCCCTATAAGAATTAAATACAAATACATTGCATAACAAATTTTAAAATAGATATTTTATACAAGCAACAAGAACAATATTTAAACGAAATGAAACGTATTTTAAGAATAGAATATAATAGAATCATTTTTATTTAATATAGATTAAAAGAATACTTATTGAAAGTCATTTAAGCTTTACCACTTGTTTGATGAGTCCACGGGTTGGAGCACCCTACCTACAGGTGGACTAGGTGGACCATTAGTGTTTGTCATTCTCATATTATAAATTTATATTAAAGACAACGTTAAACGTCCGTTCCAACAGTCAACAGCGCCGCTGCGCGAATAGCCGCTAGTGCGTATGAGCACAAGGAATTCTTTTAGAGCTTAAAACGCTTTGAAAATTAAGAATGTGTAAAGGAATAGTCTGGCATTACAGCTTACACATTATAATTTTTAAGTTTTTTCTTATAGGAGAGGGTGCAAACGAGCATGCGGCTCACCTGATGGTAAGTGTCTACCGCCGCCCATAAACAACTATAACACCAGGGGAACCAGGGGAATTGCAGATGCGTTGCCGGCCTTTTAAAAAGGAGTAGGCTCTTTTCTCTAAGTCGTATCGGTCCGAAAAAATCGCTGGTGGTAATCGAATCCACAAGGAAGTTGTGTTGAAGAAAACATCTTCTAAATCGCACAGTGGTGGACCGCCACTCATCCAGATGGTGAGGATGGTATCGGGAGTTCTGCCGCGATGTGCGTTCGTGAAATTTGGCGGCTGGGATTAATCCGAACAATTCCTCAGAGCACTCCCCGTGGTAAATGCGAAAGAAAATGCAAAGGGATGCAACATCTCTTCGCAGCGCCAATGAATCGAGCCGATCGGAAAGGACTCGGTCGTCGACGATTCGAGCCGCTCTGCGCAGGATGCGGTCAAGTGGAAGGAGCTGGCACTGGGGAGCCCCAGCCCAGAGATGGGAACAGTATTCCGTGTGCGGCCGAACCTGCGCCTTGTAAAGTTGCAGGCGGTGTACTGTCCCGCTCTGCTGAGCACGCCAAGCTTTTTAGAGGCCAATTTGGCCTTCTCTTCCAAGTGATCACGAAACTGCACGTCACTCGATATGTCGACACCGAGGATTTCGATACTCGCTGAGGTAACAAGGGGAGTGCCTTGAACTTGAAACTGAGGAGATACGACAAAGGGGTTCTTTACAAGTTTGACACAAGTTTGTTCCGGTACTCGGCGACGTTTTCCCGAGAAATATTGGCACGGCCGGTGTTTAGGGCATCACCAGTGCTGTCATTCGCATAGCAATGAATGTTACCGGTTTGCAACATATCATTGATATGCAGAAGAAACAGCGTTGGTGATAGCACGCAGCCTTGTGGAACACTAGCGTTAATTGGCTTGTAGTCGGAGCATGCACCGTCTACAACGACCTTGATGCTCCGATCTGCAAGAAAGCTGGTGATACAATTGCACAATTTCTCGGGAAGACCATAGGAAGGGAGCTTCGAAAGAAGCGCTTTGTGCCAAACCCGATCGAAGGCCTTCGCAATGTCCAAACTAACGGCCAATGCCTCCCCCTCGGACTAGGTCGAATTAGGTAGACCGGAAGATCACCAGCTGATCGACCTCGACGAAAACCGTATTGGCGGTCACTAATCAGCTGGTGATCCTCAAGGTACCGCATGAGTTGGCAGTTTATAAGTTTTTATTAAGTTTCTCGCCAATTCTGCCTATGTGCTCTGACTTTGCTTTGGCAATAACTCTTTTGAAGGACCTGGAGGCGAAGTTATACTTCTTTTTAAGCATGCTGGTGTTTACATCCCAAGCCGCCGAAGCCTCAGCCCAGGCCTGATAACACTCCTGCTTACTGCGTAATCCAGTCTTACAGGAGCAACCAAACCAAGGCTGAGATCTGCCTCCGATGGGTACCACAGATGATGGAATAAATAGTTCCATTCCCTGTAGCACCACATCAGTGACATAGTCAGAAACAGCACTGGGATCATCCGGCGAGAAGCAAAGAAAACCGCATTCCATCCCAATACACCGACATGTAATGCCAAACACGGCGGCAACCAGCAGAACGCAACTGCGAGGGGAGCGTGAGTGGCACCACACTCCAGATCAGACAATGGTCAGAAGAGCCGAGAGGGGCATCGACGGAAACCTGATATCCGTCCGGATGAGAGTTCAGCAGAAGGTCCAACAGGGAAGGTGTATGATTCTCCACATCTGGAATCCGCGTAGGCGAAGTAACTAGTTGTGTCAGACCATATGCCAAGGCAAAGTCATAAACAGATCTCCCCGCATGATCGGTTAAACGTGAACCGAGCCATTCGGCGTGGTTGGCGTTAAAATCGCCAAGGATCACGATTTCTGTGTATAAGACCTGTTGTAGCAAGGAATCTGTAGCCTGTAGACGTGGTCGATGAGTCGGTCTGTGTCGGCATTACCGCTATGGGACCTATAGAGGCACCAGTAGACGCGCGGATGGTCGTCGCTGTTTACGCGTAGCCAAAGGATGGACAGGTCCGAACTTTCAAGACTGCCGAGGCGTTGAGAACAGATGTCCTCTCTGACGTATACGCAAACTCCAGCCCGAGGCACAAAGGAGTGTTCCAATTTGTACACCGGGTAGGAGAGATACGAAGTATCAGCCGGAAAGGACACCTGCGTCTCGGTCTGCGTCGTCACCTGTTGCTTCGCCATCTCGAGATGGTAGTGGACGGCGTTTATGTTTGAGTGAAGTCCCCTGATGTTGCAGAAATTCACGGATAGCGTGGCAGGGGTCGCTTTGGTCTTGTTGCTCAGTTTGCCCCGAGCAGTTATTGTTTGGAGCGGAATTTTGCCCCCCCCCCCCTGAATACGCGGGGCAGCCTGAGCACCCACGCTCAGGAGTGGAGTAGTATGGTCGTGGATGCTCAGCGAGGGATTCTCCAGGGATGTTGGTACCCTCCTGGGGAAGTCTTTGAAGAATGAAATAGTCGTAATCCGTTGTTAAATTTTAACATGTTTTTTTGCTGATATACAAATATAGAAGAATATTTTAAAGTTAATTAAGCGTACTTAATACATAAAAGGCCAGAAAAACAGTTTCTTCGTATTTTACAAGACATATTTTTTTCAAAGTTTAATTACATTTAATTATAATATATATGTGCCATTTTGTTGGATAACTTGTTGCTATCTTGTAGGTATTGACATAATCCCGTTGCTGTAGAAATCTTGGGATTTTTGATCAAAAAATGCGACAAGTAGTTTTGACAGTTCTATCTTGATGTTAACCTAACACTACCCAAAGAATTATGAAGAGACCGAAACAGGTGAAAATCTGAAGGTGCAAGGTCAGGACTATATGATGGATGCATTAACACTTCCCAACTAAGCTCTCTCAGTTTTTGCTGAGTGGCCAAAGATTGTGTGTGATCTGGCGTTATCGTTATAAAAGACTATTCCTTTTCTGTTGATCAATTCCGGCCGTTTTTTCTCAATTTCTTGCTTCAGTCTCGTGTGATTAGTTATTGGCAGTAGAGATTCGAATCGATGGTTTTGCGGGGCGGTAAAAGCTCATAATAGACGATGCCCTTCCAATCCCACCACACACACAGCATCACCTTATTGCGTGTTAATCCGGGTTTCGCTACAGTCTGTGGAGCTTGACTACCCTGTGATAATGATCTTTTTCGCACGTTCTTGTCGTAGGTGATCCACTTTTCATCACTAGTGATCAATCTATTCAAAAATGGTTCGGTTTCATTACGTTTCAATAGAGAATCGCATATGAGTACACGATTCATTAGGTTTGTAATGAAGTCAACGCTCCGTCCCCCTCATGTTCTAATCCAAAGTAAGTAAGTAAGTAATTAGTCCTAAATGCCAACACTTAATAAGTAATTTCAACAAAATCCTCTAAAAATTTCCTGTATATCATATCATATAATATCGCCTTGTTAGAGCCACGCTGCAGCTATATTATGTTTAAAGCACGAATGGGTCGGCTCGACCGGGGTAGCACCATGCTCTCAAAAAATACCAGCGTAAAATAGCAACTTAATGCTCCTGTGCTTTGTATGGTGAGTATAGAGAACCGCAGACTCTTTTTACTGGAAACGGGGCATTCCATCTTAGTCCTCAGGGGCGACAACGCATCTGCATTTTGATCCTTAATCGAGTATAACTGTAGATGTCTATGGGCCACAGCATCCATTTACCATAAGGTGAACTGTGTGTTCGTTTCCTTATTCGTCACCCTTATTCCATATAAAAATCATATTATCAGACCCGGCAAACGTTGCTCCGCCTGTGTATACCTATTTTTATGACAATCGATTAAATGGTATAGAAGTTGATGCTCCGCAGCCACATCTAATAGTGAGTTACAACAAAGTGGATAGCATAAAAACCTTCTTCATGAAAAAATACCCTGTATCCCATGAGGCTGTAAAAGGCAACTGGGAAACAGCATATATCATCACAGAAATAGTCGTATACATCTAAGTGCCTACTTTCATGGTGATCAGTCAAACGGTATCGACGTGTATTAATTTCAATCAGATATACATACCATCAACCTTTTTATATATTATATAGGTAATATTGTGCATTATTATATATAACTTTTATTTTGATGTAGAGTAGGGTCAACCACGAAATGGGAAATTACATTTTTAATTTTTCATTTTGACGCTAGATTAAATTTGATGAAAAAGCGGCAGTTTAATAACCGTTAAAGATAATAAAATTTGCATGCAAAAAGAAATTTAGTTGATGTTATAAGAGCTCCTTTTATGGCTTCATAAATTTAAAATAATCTAACATTTATATAAACTTAAATTTAAGAAAAGAAGCACTTAATTTGCTTAGATCCGCATGCATGACCTAGGTTATATATTAGTATTTTAATATATTAAGTAATACAGGTCCTTACGGAAGACCCAGAATTATATTATAATATTATAATATAGATATTGTTCTTGCAAATATGTAAGTGAGTCAATGCACAAATAGAATGTTTGAACAGCAGATTTTGGAACGAAGTTCCATAACGCACGGTACGAATTTGGCGGATGGGGGCTAGGCGAGAAAAAGTATAAGATTTTTCCGACACGACCCTCTTTCTATATTGCGAGCGAGATGGAATAATATCCATCTCCCTCGCACTTTTTCATATCTTGCCATGAAAGAAATATTATTTTCAATGACGCTTCATTTTAATAGACGCTAGTAATTCATTTGTTTGTATTTGTTAATCAATAATTTAATACGTTTATCAATAATAATATACTACGAAAGGAACTTCGTTTCAACCGAGTGTTCCACGACACTCCCGCATGTTTTTTTTATTTGTACGTGGCAAATTCACGCTGCAACGTATTATGGCTAGCACGAATGGGTCGGCTAGACGAGGGAAGAACTACGCTCATACAGAATAACAGCGTGAAATGCTGATGCGTTGCGAAGGACGAGTGACAAGAAACAAGTATTCTTTTCACTGGTAACGAAGCATTCAATTATTTTTTTATACAATAAGGGTGACAAGCGAGCACACAACCCACCTGATGGTAAGTGAATGCTATGGCCCATAGACATCTATATCTACCCTCGTTTGCGAATCAAAATGCAGATGCGTTGTCACCCGTGAGGACTAAGATGGAATGCCTCGTATCCAGTAAAAAGCGTCTCCGGTTCTTTACACTCACCATACAAAACACAGCACCATTGAGTTGCTATTTTACGCTGGTATTCAGAGCGTGGTCCTTCCCCGGTCGAGCCGACCCAGTCGTGCTACAGCTATGATATTGCTGAAGCAGGCTCTACCACGTATAAAACATGACTCTACCACGTATAAGCATGGCTTTACCATGTATAATAATTTCAATGCTGTTCAGTGCTAAGGGGTTACAACGTATCTGCATTTTGAATATTTCTCTCTTAATATTGTCAATTCAAGAGATCAGACCGAATTTTGTTTTGACCGAAAATTGACAGCAGCTAGTCTCAACTGAGACTAGCCGTCTCCGTAGTATTTTAGTGCACGTGTGTGCGCAAGCACAGGTGCACTCTCTATTCCCTCACTGTCATACTCCGTTGGGGCGGCAATCCGACACGATCAGAGAGGGATCAGGCACACGACCAACAGCTTAACTTCTTTTCGAAGCATGGGAGTGAAACACCGCGTGCTTCCTAACTCAGGGCTGCTACTGAGAATTTCTTGACAGAAAACCACTATAACTGATTTTGGTCTGACCCAGCATTCGAACCCGTGACCTAATGATCTACAATCGCACTTAAAATCACTAGACCAAGGTCTCTAAGCTGTTTAAATGAGGGATCGTTAAATATTGGCGGGAGCTGTCCATACCACCCGGTAGGCACTTGATTTATCTAATATTTAAACATTATTTGTTTGTATTTTATGCGCTGCCATACCATACCGTTCATCAGATTGCGCTAAAACTTTGTCAACTTATTGTTTGCACTTGCGCGAAGGTGATAGGCATAGTACAAATAACTTACAGTAGGTGGCGCGCGTATCGTACCGAAAAATTTATTTGCAAGTTATACATAATTTATTTTCAATTAATGTATCATCATTCCTAATTAAACAACCCTTCCAAATTTATAACGATAATTGCATAATTATTTCTTTTGCAGCAGCAAAGCGCTGGATACCAGCTAGTATAAAATAATATCAAATATACAGAGAAATACGAATTCGAAACCAAAAAAAAATAGTAATTCGTAAAAATATTTTATTTCAACAGTGAAAGAAGTCCCCTGGCTTAAATGTTCGGTCTATCGATACCTTAAATGAAACGAGGTGATGGATTGCACACCTCAACCACAACTTTCATGTAGGAAGCCAGTGCAAGGGGACTGGGGCTGTGCTTGATGGAAATCTATACGATTTGCGCATACTATGGGACCTTAGAGTACATAATTACAGTAGCAGTAATTAGTCTAAGGATGGGACGCTTATGTTCACTATAATATGACTGGGCTATATAAGTTGATAAAATGGTCTTACTGTGTAAAACTTACACCGAGGGTTAATTTTATCAACAATTTTATTAACAATTTTATTAACACCCAAGAATAAAATTCATTAAAAATTATTAAATAAAATTGATGTAAATTAATTCTATGTAATAAAATTGTTATAGGTAGTTAATACTAATAACATTCATCATAATACTAATCACACTCATTGACACGAATACGAAGCAGAAGTAGATTGAATACTTACGTACTTACTTTTACTAAAATTATGTTAATTTAAATGCTATCTTTATCGCCAAGCGTCAACCCCAGAAAGCTGTTAAACTAACTCAAATTGTTTCTACCTATTTCAAAAGCTTTCATTTCCCAAAGGAAATGCAAATGCTGGAACACAAATTTTCAAATTAAAGTTCTTAGAATAGAAATAACGAACCACAAGGTGAACCCGCAGTGTGGACCCGTTCAATTTACGATAGGCGAACGGAAACGGGACTTTGTAATACACTTTATCCATATTTTTTTAAGAATAAACAATATGGTTCACATGGGATTTCAGAAACAAATTTGTCTAACGCCATTTCAATAATGGTTTCAGGATCTTGTTGGGGCTACCCCGATTTTGCAGTGCATCAGGCATGTTTGCAAAGGCGCACTATTACGCCATTATAAGAAAGAAAACAGCCTTTCTTATAATGATGAAATTTCTTCTTAAGCAATATTACCGCCTCTGTTTAGTTAATAAGGCACTTGTATTTAAGAATTAGATTTAGGTACTAACATAGGTTATAAGTTTTATATTTACTAACATAAATTATTATTATTTGGGGTATTTATACAGTATTCTCATCTGGTTGGGCTGAATAAATATATAAAAGAAATATAGTAAATAAATATACATAAAATAATAAATATATTAAATATACTAACATAAATAATACTTAAATAAATAAAAGCCCAAACAGAGAACCGGAAGCCCAGATGGAAGAAATTATTATCAGGTATCTATATAGTTTTCTCATCTGGTTGGGCTGTATAAATATATAATTGTAAATGAAAAAGAAAAACATACATAAATATCAATAAAATAAAATAAATACATAAAAAATTGCATTAATAAATAAAAACCCAACCAGATGGAAGCCCTCGGCAGGAGAGACCAAACGGCCGAGGGTTAGAGGGAAAGGTAAAGAAACCGGCGGACGATGCGGGCGGTATCGAGGAGCACCGCCTTCTGCATTTGAGCTTGGAACGGTCCGTCACGGAGTCCCAGTCGCCTCAGATGACCCTAGAGGCTGACTGGGATTAACCCGTTCGCAGAAACGACTACAGGTATAATTTCGGTCGGCAGTCCACCCCACACGTCGGTCACCTCGTGAGCTTGGTCCAGATATTTTGTTCGCTTATCTGTTTCTGCTTTCACGAGATTCTCGTCATACAGAATGGTAATATCGACCAAAAATATCCTTGACTGTGCCCGGTCCATCAGCACAATATCAGGCTTATTCGCAAGAATGGTCCTGTTTGTGATGATGGCCCGGTCCAAGTAGAGCCTGGCGCGGTCATTTTCGAGCACGGCTTCCGGCATGTACTTATAATAAGGCAGTTTCCGATCCACGAGACCGTATATCAAAGCGAGCTCCTGGTGTAGAATCCTAGCTACTAGGTTGTGCCTATGCAAGTACTCAGAGTTAGAAAGCGCCGAACAACAAGAGATGACATGCCTAAGTGATTCACCGGGATTGCGACAAGCTCGCCAAATGTCGACGGTACCATCCCTTAGGATGTATCTCCGATAGTTGTTGGTCTTAATAACCTGATCCTGTATTGCACAGACAAAACCCTCGGTTTCCCCGAAGAGGTCACCAAAACGTAGCCAGTGGAGGGAGGCAACTGTGTCTACGAAAGGCTCATGTAGAGCCTTGTAGAACCTCCCGTGGAGCTCCTTCTCCTTCCATACGGTCTCCCGGTCGGAAATGCTCTGTACTGGCGGGCATTGCCATTGCTCGTTGGCTAAGTATAGAGGGGTAAGTCCTTTATCACAAAAAATAACGTCCCTATAGAATGGATCATCCGCTCTCGTCAGAAAGTAATTACGGAGGCTGCACACTTCGCGATTATGCATGGAAAGCGCGCTTAAAGAGCCGCGCCCACCATGTTTTCGCGGCAAGTACAGCACCATTACTGACGATCTCGGATCTATGGGACGTCATAATAGTGCGGACTTTTCTATCCAGAGCGTTCAGTTCGGTCTGAGTCCACCTGAGTATGCCAAATGTATACATGAGAACAGGCATGATCCAACCCTTATATGCGTGTGCCTTATTAACGCCCGACTAAAGACTGTTAAGCACTTTTGTCAAGCGTGCATAAAACACATCGCAAACTGACTGCCTCATGTCCGCCTCATCGATACCTATGTTCTGTGACATACCCAGGTATCGGTATGTTTCAGCCTCGGATAGGGTCTTTATGTTGATGAGCATAGACATGTCTATGCCCTCAGATTTAGCAACCCTTCCCCTTTCGACATGGAGGACCGCACACTTATCCGTCCCCAGCTCCATTCTAATAGAATTGCTAAAATCACAAGTGATGTTTAGCAATTCCATAAGATGAGAGCGTTTGGAGGCGAATAATTTGAGATCATCCATATAGAAAAGGTGGGTCACTTTTGTACCACCTTTCCGAAGCTGAAATCCTCTCCCGGAACCCTCCAGTAAGGTACTGAGAGGGTTAGGAGAGAGGCAGAACTAGATTGGACTCAAACAATTGCCCTGGAAGATACTCCTTCTTATCCTTATGTGGTTCTTCGCAGCCGTCATCCGCTCGCCTAGATGACAAAGGATCGTACTCCACTGCCCCATACACTGCCCGAGGAAGTCTCGAACTGTACAGTCAACCTTGTACAGCTCGAGGACCCTCTTAAGCCATGTATGAGGCACCGAGTCGAATGCCTTTTTGTAGTCTATCCAGACGGCGGAGAGGTTCCGACGGTTGCGTTTAACCACCTTGCCAATTTCCGGCTTTGTTATCCGGCTGGGACAAACTGATATTTGTCCCAGCAAACGCCATCCTGGCGGTGCGCACAATTCTCGGCCTATTATTGCCCGACCTGAAGCTTATCAGTCTGCCGATGAGGGCCCTTGCCTTTGTGATACGGTCCTCAATCCTTCTTCTCCAGGCTGGGATAGCGCTACTTTGCTCAGTAGCACGTCCAGACGTGGGAAGTTTGGCACCAACAATACGGCAAACTGCCAAAGCGGCGCCAAAGAGTATTGAGTCTGTATCGCAAAGGTACCGGCTGGTTTCCAAACAGGTTGCCAGCAATGGGTTCAGGGCCGTCACGACATCCCGATTCCGCTTGCTTAGGGTTATGCGCGGGAGTCGTGGTCGATTTTCGAGAGGCGTACAGCGCGTTTCCACAATCGCCCCCTCCAATTTACTCCTCATCTGCTCTAGTTCTTAGGTGACCATTCCATCATCACCTGAATCAACCAAAGCGGGAAGATCCATGGCGGCTTCCACATATGGCTGCTGGTCTATGGCCTTAGGAGCCGCATCCCCAGCTATAGCTGGTTCATTCGATGAGGGAATAGCCTCACGCCGTAGTCGTTCGAGTTCGGCATTATCAAATATTTTCGAGCGTATGATGTACCGAACTCGGTCTGCCAGGTTTTGCTCTGTGACGGGAACAGACGGCTCCAGCTCAGCAAAAATGCGGTGCATCCGAGCCCGATACGCTATCCCTTCAGTTTCTTCCCCTTTCGCCCTATAGTACGCCGCAATGCGATTATGTTCATATCTTTTGTCCAACGCATGCGGCGTACTCCACCAGTGGCGGGTGCCGCTTGCCGAGTCCGAGAGGACCCTGCCGACACCAAGCCATCTGGTGGGGATGATGGATGCGAGGGGCTGCAGCACCTCACGCTCGGCTGGCGGCCCGCATACTGTCGCGTCCAGCGCCAGCTCCAGATGCGCCCCGGCGACCCCCAGGCAGCGGCCTTATGCGCGTTCTATTTTTGTCCATCATCCATAAAAATGGGCGTCAATTAACGGGAGACGCCCAGGCCCGGCACCGATTAATAGTGTGGTCGTAAGCACAAACGGGCTTTTGCACCCTCAATTCTGTCGAGGCAAGGCGCTGACTGACTGCGCCGACGTAGCAGTTTTGTCACTTAACTGTTACGTCAGCGGGCGATGGGGTCGTCATTTCCCTACGCCTTAAAATTAAAAATTATTATTATTATTTCAAATGATTTGTATACGATAAATAAAGACACTTATTGAATATTAATATATTATACAATGCCTTACCACCTAGGTAGGACTCCATTTCTGTCTAGGAGTCTGTCTGGGTATGTGGTACCTTGCTTATTTCTGCCACCAAATAGTAGTGCTTACTGTATTCCGATCTGAAGGGTATTGATAGTCAGTATAATTACAGGTTGTGAGGCATTCAATTTTAGTCTACAGAGGTGACAACGCATCTCTCTCGCACTTCTGTCATCAGCTTGGCTGCAGGTGTCCAGGACTGCAGTAGCCACTTACCATCAGGTGGTCTGTAATAGATTAGCAATAAGTTGCGGCGCTAAGGCACAGCCTAAAAAGACCATAAGTTAGACTGTGGCTAAGGGCTGCTTTCAAATACCACACGGACAAGTATTTGTGCAATAAACAAACAATGGTGTAATTGCGTACAACCATCTAAACCAGGAACAATTAATATTCCGGGTTTACGAGGGTTACACTGAAAGTTCTTAGAAAATTAAAAACTGAACGAACTAGCAAGTTATTAGTTTTATTATATCTTTTATTTTGTTATTTAGAGGCCAATTCTGGCTTACAAATTTTAACAAAAGATCAGTAAATATATAAGACAGTTATTCTAATAATTATTTTTGATATCAGACATAATACTCATTTATAAAGGAAAATATTTCTGCTGCGTCGTTGTCAACTGTCAAAGCATAACAACTACATACAATTTTATCAATATGGAATAAATCCAGGGAAGTAATGTGATAATATTTCATTTATAGAGTAAAGTGCTTTTATTTAGGCCGTAAACGATTGTGTTTCAGGGAAAGATGCGGGGTACAGCAGATTTCAAGTCAATATGAAGCTATGTAATATAAAGACTTTTGAGTGCTGTAGAGATCTGTTTAGATTTTTAATGAATATCTCAGCTCCGCTACATTCACAGCCGGATTTCCTACAGTGTCAAAATTGTACCGACGGTAGGCTGTTTAAAGGTAAAAGGGGATTAAATATACATATCAAACGATGCCATAGTAAAAGTATTTCGGCTTCACAGCCTACCGTAGAAATTCATAACTCTATTAGTAATTCCTCTAATGACACAAATTTTTCCCTTTTTTCGGAGCAAATTTACAATTATCATCGTAATGTACCAGTGGTTAAAAGAATTCCTAGAGGTGCGAGGATGCAGCTTGCTAAAGCATTGTCATGCACTATTCAAAATTGTTTCACTAATAGTGAAAAGAGTTGGCAAACATTATTTACTTTCGCGTATTCCCATTTTCATTTTGATAAAACAATAAATAAATCAATTACGTCTCAACTAAAAGAGACATCTTTTCAAAATTTAGATTACCTAATTAATACTCATTTATCTCGACCACATCCTAAATTTGATTTAAAAAGTAGTTGAGTCGAAAGTAATGGATTGCGACTTAAAAAATGCATCCTGTATTTTATTCTCAGACGACATCCTGGCTCCTCGTAATGTCGAAACTCTTAAAGGCCTTCGTCAGAAGCATCCTTCGGTCAATCCTTCTCAGGGTTTACCACTGCCTCCCAAGACTTCTATGCAACCTTTACAAATTTCTGAAAAGACACTTTAGAAGCAATTATGTCATTTTCGAAGGGCTCTGCTGGCGGCATTGACGGAATTACGCCTCAACATCTTAAAGATCTTGTAAGCGCTTCTGCCGGTGACGCCGGCGGAGTGCTTCTAATGACATTACAAAATTATGTAACTTTATGGTTTCTGGTAATGTTAATCCAAATTTCATTCCATTCTTATATGGGGCAAGATTGGCCTTCAAAAAAAAGGATAACGGTATCCGTCCTATTGCCGTTGGTTCCACATTTCGACGCTTAACTCAAAATTAGCTTGCAGGCACATAATCTCTAACCTTAAGACAAAATTTCAGCCTACTCAACTAGGCTTTGGCACTAGAGGTGGCTGTGAGGCGGCGGTACATTCAGTACGTACATTTTAACAAACTCTGATTCACATGTTCTTGTGAAGGTTGACCTAAGGAATGCTTTTAACTCTATCGATAGGGTAACCCTGCTGAAAGAAGTGGCTAACAATACCCCGAAATTTATCACTACGTTTGGCAATGTTACAGTCAAAATACTAACTTGTTTTACGAAAACCATGTTATCGATTCTGCAGTCGGTGTTCAACAGGGTGACCCACTAGGTCCAGCACTTTTCAGTTCGGGAATTCAACCCATTATTTCATATTTGAAATCCAAGCTGAATATCTGGTACATGGACGACAGTACACTGGGAGGTAGAGCAGATGACGTCCTCAGTGATCTTACTCATATTTTTCGAAATTTTAAAAATATTGGTCTTGAACCAAATAGCAATAAATGTGAAATATTTTTTTCCAATAATTTATCTACTTCTCACAGAGACACTTTAATTCAAAATTTCAATCATATTTATCGAGGAATAAAAACTGTCAGTATGGAATCACTATACCTGCTAGGTGCCCCGCTGTTTTCGATAGTATTAAACCTGTTTAAAAACAAAATTTGATCAGTTTTAAACCACGTTGATAAATTGTATAAATTAAGCCCCCACATTGCGCTTACTATTTTAAAATATTGTCTCCTTGTACCTAGATTTACATACTTACTCCGCTCGAGTCCAGTCTGGAAATGTTCGGATATTTTAAAAGATATTGATAATAATCTTAAAATAACTATAGAAAAATTCTAAATTTAACTTTAAATACAACAGCCTGGATTCAAGCTACTTTATCTATAAAATTTGGTGGTATTGGTGAGAAATCTTTCTAGCGTTGCATTGCCTGCTTTTCTTGCTTCCGTGCATAGTGTCAGTAATTTATGTAACATAATTTTAAATAATAAAGTAGACCTGTGCTTTGCTACGGAGGCAGGGCAGACATGGCGAACGCTCTGTCCCGGCGAAAATGTTCCACTGGAAGTTAACCAACAAAAACAGTGGGATATTCCGATGGTAAAGAGCGTGCAAAAATATTTGTTTCACAATTTCCGTAGTGACCAAGATCAGGCACGCCTTCTAGCTGTTTCGACTAAGGAATCTAGTCACTGGTTACACGCTACCATCAAGTAATCTCGGCACATTACTTGATGGGAAAGATTGCGCATCGCTGTAGGAATCCGACTAGGAGCGGCGATTTGTCAACCCCATCAGTGCCCTGTGGCAGCGTCGACAAGTTTGGGCTCCACGGACTTTCTTGTAAGAAAAGTGCTGGTAGGTTTTCACGGCACGGTTCGTTGAACGATGTCATCCGAAGGGCTCTTGTCTCTATAAATGTTCCCTCGAGCCTTGTGGAATATTTAGAGACGATGGCAGGAGACCCGACGGTATGACATTGGTCCCTTGAGAGGTAAAGCCCTAGTGTGGGATGCTACTTGCGTAGACACTTTGGCGGCCTCTCATCTCAGGGTACATCGTTCAGAGCCGGGGCGGCATCAGAGGTAACTGAACTGAGTAAGTGGCGCAAATATGAGTCTCTGAGAGATGACTACATATTTGTGCCATTTGCTGTAGAGACTATCGGTCCGTGGGGTCCACGTGCGGTGAAGTTCTTAAAGGAACTTCACCCGCGGCTGGTTGTTGCTGCTGGTGATAAGAGGGCTGGCTCTTTTCTCGCCCAAAGGCTAAGTATATCCATTCAGCGGGAAACGCAGCCAGCGTTCTTGGCACGATACCGCGTGAGTAGGACTGTTTGATAATTAAATTACTAGTTTTAGTTTTTTTTTAATTATAGTTTTAATATTGTATATTTTCAAAATCCATTTACATCAATACATTGCTGCATCCGATGGAACCACTGAGAAAAGCACTTTGCCCACTCGTCCTTAGGGGTCTCTTCGACGGCATTTTGAAACGCAGCCACTGCTTCCTCGGCGTCCATAAAACGTTATCCTCGAAGTTTTTCTTTTATTTTCGGAAATAAATAAAAATCGCAAGGTGCGAGGTCGGGGCTATAGGGCGGGTGACCCAGTAATTCCACGTCTGACGTCGCCAAGTAGTCGATTGTTTGCTTGGCGGTGTGCGACGAGGCGTTGTCGTGGTGAAGGAGGATCCTACTGCGAGGTCGTTTCTCCCGAACTTTTTCCAAGACAAGTGGCAAACAATTGTTATTGTACCACCTGCAGTAACTGTTTTTCGATCCTCTAAAACAATCGTTGCGTAATGACCTGTCCTTCCGAAGAACGAGGCCACCATCTTTTTCCTACGCTTCGACCTCTCTTCACTTTAGTGTGCAACTTTTCGGAAGGAAACACCCAGACAGCAGACTGTCTCTTAGTTTCAAGATTATAACAATAAATCCAGCTTTCGTCACCCGTAAGTATGTCGAACACAGCATTTGAGTTACCTCCGTTAAATCTTTGAACCATTTCACGACACCAATCAACACGACGGAGTTTTGAGCCTCTGTCAAATTATGAGGTATCCACCGGGCACAAAGCTTCCTGACCGCTAAATGTTCATGGAGGATTTTGTGCACTTGACTCATACCGATACCTAAGCTTGTCCGAATCTTCTGATAAGTCATTCTTTTGTCAGTCTCTATCATACGCCGCACAACACTGATGTTAGCTTCAGTCGTCGCCGTAGAAGGCCGTCCCTCACGCAGATCATCGGTGAGATTAGTGCGACCACGTTTAAACTCATTAAACCAGTTGTAAACAGTGGCACGAGATGGGGCTTCATCGTGAAAGGCCAATCGAAGTCTATCATTACTTTCTTGTTGACTTAAATAATAACGAAAGTCATAAAAAATCATTGTACGAAAATTTTCTCGCGTTAAATTCATGCTGACTTGACACGGACAATTTTCAATTTGCCGCCAAATTGTGAACAAATGACAAATTAATAAAATACATACACAATAATATTGGCAAAAAGTTCCATTTTAAAAATTTGAACTTATTTTTTTATTATATCGTTTACAAGTGACCAGTTCTAAAAACTTTCAGTGTCGCCCTCGTAAATGTTTGTTCTTGCATATACTAGTATATATATATGCGTGTATACTATGTTTTTTTTAAATAAAATATAACATAAATATAACAATGATACAAGTTGAAAAAATTACAGGTTTCAATGACCTAGTGGTGTATTTTTAAGGCTTGTTTCAACGAAATGTTATTTTTTGAATGTAATTTTAAAGAAATATTTTTTAAATAGCTGTTCCCCGCGACTTCGCTCGCGTGGAATTTTTTTGGGCGGAACCCTAAAATAAAAGTAGCCTAAGTTACTCCTTATAACATGAGCTATATGCCAGTGAAAGTCCCATCCAAATCGGTTCACAGGTTCTTGCGTGATGCGTGTTCTCGCCAAAATAGCTCGCAGATGACAGATTTTTTTCAGACTTCCTTAATGTTTATCGTTATATTTTGGCCAATTTACACAATATTTTTATGAATTACAGCTTATGTGTTATTCTGATATATGAGCTATATTATTGTAAAGTTTAATTAAAATCCATTTACTAGTTTTTGCATGAAAGAGTAACAAACATCCGTACATTTTATACGTGGTAGAGCCATGCTGCAGCTATATTAGTAGTATAGTTGTAGCACGAATGGGTCGGCTCGACCGGGAAGGACCACGCTCTCACAGAATACCAGCGTAAAATAGCAGATTAATGCTGCTATGTTTCGTATGGTGAGTGTAGAGAACCGGAGACCTTTCTAGTGAAAAGAGGCATTCCATCTTAGTCCTCACGGTGACAACGCATCTGCATTTTGATTCTTTATTGAGGATAGATGTAGATGTCTATGGGTCACAGCAACCACTTACCATCAGGTGGACTGTGTGCTCGTTTGTCACCCTATCCTATAAAAAAACATCCTCACAAACTTTCACATTTATAATATTAGTAGGACAAATTGTGCAAAAGTCACTAACTCCGATACAAGTTATTAATAAAATCCGTTTTTGGCAAAGACCACAACTCTAGACTAGAGTTTCATTTGCGTTTTTGCTTTTTACATTTAATCGGATAGCTTGTCCCAATTTAATACTACATACCCAATTAATGTGAGAGATGTAGTAAGGGTCCTGACCTCTTTACCAAACATTTGTACAAAATCAGGTAACTTATAGGTATTACGTTATTTAAATAACTGAAAAGAGAAAATCAATAATTATTCGTTTATGGATCTACGAATTATGAGTGGTGATCGTTCAATTTCTTCGAATCCAATTTAATTTATTCATTTTCATTTAAGCTTACCTCTGATTTTATCTCAAAGCATTACACGGGGAGGATAGTATAACTGAGTAAGTTATGTTCGTGCGTGTACTTTCTCTGGCTCTGGCAATTTGTCTCGCGCAGATTTAAACTTCTAAAAATATTCAGAATTTATCGACGTGATCAGAACCACCCTAGCATCATCATCATCATTAACTGTGATGTGGTTTACGCGATGAAATTGAAGTGTCTTTAAAATATTTTACAATATAAATTAAAATTTCGTTTTTAAATCCAAGTAATTTAAGAGTTTGTGTATTTTTAAATGTGTTCCGTTTTCAAAATGGAGCTCCATTTCATAATAATAATAATTCTTTATTATCAAAAATAAATCACAAAAATTTATGAAGTCTCTGACTCCTAAACTAGACGAGTCTGTATCTTAGGAATCAGCGGCCTCTCCCAGAGTTCTTCATCATTCATAAGCCAACTTTTCAACAAGAACCCACCTGATGTTATATGATGATTAGGATTACTTCGATAAAAAATATGTAAACCCATTAGTTATAAGGTATTAGTAGAAGTATTAGTTGGTAGGTTAGTTTTTTGTCGTAGTCAGGAAAGATGGATGCAGGTTAAGAATTCTATCCTTCACTGTGTACGCCAAAAGTAATGAAGTGAAACGTTTTGTACGGTTCGAGGCAGCAATAACGTACAGAAACAGGTGCAGAAACTTTTTTATTCAATATAGATTATAAATATTACTTATTGAAAGTCACACTTTTGTTTAATTTACCGCTGGGTCGGAAAAAAACCTGTGAAGAACCAGCTAGAAACCCAGCGGGACTTTTTTTGGAAAAAAAAAACAGCTCATTAAGTTACGCAATTAACAACACAATACAAAATAGAAATAGCTTGGTAGCGATCACCTTATTCCCATGGGTTATTATCATCCATAAAGACGAAATCTAACCGGCACTTGATGGCAACATGGAGGGAAAAGTGAAAATGTCTGATGTGGTAGAGACACGCTTCTATATTATGACTATAGTACGAAAAGGTCGGCTCGGCCAGTGAAGGACCACGCTCCCGTAGTATACAAGCATGGAACAGCAGTATAATGCTGCTGTTTCGTACGGCGAGTGCAGAGGACCGGAGATCCTTTTCACTGATATTGTTTTAACTTAGTCTTCAAAGGTGACAATGGACCTGCACTTTGATTCTTAATCGATGTAAGATGTAGGTGTAGGTGTCTTAAAGCTATCACTTACCATCAGATGAACTGTGTGCTCATTTATCACCCATACTTGTATAAAAAGAGCGTGCCACTTTTGCACATACGAAAAATATTGAATATGTAGCCTGTTGAATAAAGACAGGCATTCCATCTTAGTCCTCAGGTGTGACAACGCATCTGCATTTAGATTCTTAATTGAGTATAAATGTAGATGTCTATGGGCCACAGCATCCACTTACCATCAGGTGGACTGTGTGCTCGTTTGTTACCCTATACTATAAAAAATAAATACATAACTCTGCGTTTGCTTAATTACTTTATAGTCTCAAAGAATGAACAATCACCTATGATGATTTCCTCTGATTTAAGGAGACACGCCGAATTAAACTTCGCTGGTATCCTCTTTTAGTCATAATATTTAAAAAAATGTAATTTATAATTGGTAGTTTCACTATAGGTTGTATGTATAATATTACTTTTAACTGTTTACGTACTTAATATTTAATTATAAATACCATTCAGTTATTTTTCTTCTATTATATTTTTTTTTAATTTTTATACAACAAATTCTGGTGGCAAGCTTTTACTATGTATTAGATCTCTTTCTTAGATTAGATCTGTGGAAATTTCATTGGTTTTAGGATTATTTTTATATGTTTTATAACATAATTTTTTAATGTACTGTATGCTTCCCTTAAAAAACAAATAAATAAAATAAATAAATAAATATTTTTATGGCCAATGTTTTATTTTACGTTTTACAAATTGAAAATAGTCCAAAGAATACTTAATGTATGTTCTAGGATAACACTTTAATAATAGATAAGAAAATATATCTATATTATATATTACAATTAATATAGAAACTACTATATTAGTTGTAACATATAATATTACAACTATAGCGTGACCAGAGTTCCGGGAGATCGTCTTATTCATGAAATAGCGATTAAGCGATCGCGGAGTTCGAGGTCGGCATCACGGTGTTTGCGAACACAGGAGGGGTCGGAATGAGAAAAGTTTGTAACGAAAGGTAAGAATCGTGCTTGGTAATAATTACAATATGGGTGGTATAACAGCTTCTTTTTCAAATGTCAGCTTTGGCTCTGGCCACACAGGATTGAAAGCTGGATTACTGGCTGGGGTTCGGACTCTGCGTTCACTGTTCTGCCTGTTCAGGGTGTGTATGGCCTTTCAAGATATACATACCAGTGAAAAGTGAAGAAGTGACGCTTCTTAAAAATACTTCTTTCCAGCAGTGAATTATATAAGGCTGTTAGACAAGAAGAAAAATTATAGGAAATGTAGTGCGTTCGCCATATTTTTTTAAACTTTTTTACCGTGAGAAAAATAGGGTGTATTATGTGAACGAAATAGAAGCCTATGGCATAGTTATTTTTCAGATATTTTCTACCGACTTCAAAAAGGAGGAGGTAATCAATTCGACTGTATGTTTTTCTTTTTTCTTTCCTTATGTGTGTTATCTCTTAATTTTTTTCTGGGTGAACCGATTTCGATGATTCTTTTTTTATTTGAAAGCTGGTGCTTCTCATGTGGCCCCATATAAATTTGATCAAGGTCTGATCACTATTTTTTGCCTTATTCTTAATAATTTATATTGAAATCGGTTGTACAAAATATTTAATTATTTATTGACATTTTATCAAATTAAACTATTAATAAATACTTCCAATTTTAAGTAAAGGTTTTACTTAGTGGTCAGTTCAAGGTCAAGGGCGTTACAACATCAACAAAAATATTCGCCTATGTGCAATGTATGTATGTAAAACGTCTCCACGACACAGGAGAAATCCCTAGGGTATAATGTTTATTAAATGTGTATACCGTGTAAGAGAATTCACTACGCCATGTCGTCCCGTGGGTGTCGTATGAGGCGACAGAGAAATACTGAAACAGGAGACGGGTAGCATCAACACAAAGTAATAAAAACTGCGGTTAGCAACCCGCCTGTCAAGCTCGTAACTAATAACATCCCAATATAAATCTTTTATCAAATTAATAATACTGTAGCTCTAGTATGAATATTACGAACACTGTAGTGTTCGTATTTGTATGTATTGTGAATATTGTTTTATTAATTAATTTTTGAATAATGTTCAAAACTATATAAGAAAGTTGCTGATTTCAAACTTTTCAAGATACCTAGTTTGAAATAGGGGATGGGGGCTAAGTACTGCATTTTTTGGTTTAGCGGCAGAAAACTATGCTACGCAATTTTTAGTGGAGAACTTCCGGTGGGGCGAGTCGCATAGCTATGCGTTTGAATATTTTAGTGATCGCCACGCAATGTCCTGCATTATTGTAGAAGAGTGAGTGTTGGTCATTGCTAGGTACTAATAAAAGATTATATGTAATATACGTAGGAAAGATTAATTGGGGGATTCCAAATAACTGACGGCTCCTTAACGCACCGGCTAAGCGTTATACGTTTGATCGCGCCGTGTAAGGCTGCGGGAAGCCCCCCCCCCCCCCCCATTCCTATGGAACATCTGTTTGTCTCCATGACACAGGAGAAAATTCTAGTGTTGTTATCGTTTTACAAACATGAATAAATGAGTAAAGAATAAAGAATAAAATTAATGTACCTGGTGCCTATTTTATTTGTTAGAAAATACAATTATTAACTAATAAATATATAAACAAATGCCTCGATTTAAATAGTTCTTACTACGTCCGTAATCATCCAATCATTTTAACAACAAAATCGTGAGAAACGGTAACTAAATATCATAAAAGATCCTCCTAAGGTTGCCACATTTACGTTAAAAGTTCGTTCCATAATTGTGTTAACGAAGTAAAGGATTGGAACAAGATCATTTTCAATAGTGGCCGATGACAGAGAGAGAGGTGCGGCATCAGAGCGCTGCGGTCACGGACGTGGAGCGTCAATGCTATGTGGCATTTGCACTACATAGCACGAAATTAACCGTTTGCCTCACTTACAGTCGCCAGGCACCGAAATATAGGTTGTATAAAATTATATAGATATTTGCTGCAAGTAAAGATATAGAAATTGTTATGAGGCCAATTTTTTTTATCCACGCCCATGTTTTAAGGTAAAACTGGTGTATTTCTGGAATTAGGAAATGATAAGATTTATTTTTGATATAGAATCAGGATGACAAAAGAGCATATCTACAGTCCACCCGATGGTAAGGGGATGCTGTGGTTCATAGAAATCTACATGTCTCCTCGATTAAAAATCAAAATGCACATGCGCGCCGCTTCAGTACACAAGCGTCTTCTCAATTCTGACAAGGCAACAGAAGAGCCTACCATTCTACCCTACTGTGAGTTTTCAAACTTAACAACATGTCTCTAGCACGTCAAAAATGAGATATGCTAATGTCATTAGTTACGTAGTAGAGCCACGAATTAATTGTTTTGTGTTTAGAGCACGAAAAATTCGATTTGACACCGGGTCAATCTCCGCTCTTCTCAATTCAGATAGGGCAACAGAAAAGTCTACCATGCTACTCTACTGTGAGTTTGTAGACTTCACAACATATATCTAGTACGTCAAGAACGAGACTAATGTCAATATTTACGTAGTAAAGCCACGATTCAAATGTTATATGTTTGGGGCATCAATTAGGCGGCTCGACCTCGTTTACTCAATAGTCTGATAGGGCAACAGAAGAGTCTACCATGCTACTCTACTGCGAGCTTGCAGACTTCACAACACTGACAACACAGCACTGTTCTCAATCTCAATCTGTTTGCAATTTTACACTTCGTTTCCATTTAAAAGTCTAGCAAAAACTTGATGAGTGGTGACGGTATTACAGACATCATCCCATCTCTGGGATATGTAAGAGGCCCCTTTCGTTCTTGTACCTGAGTTAGGTACAAGAACAAAAGATCTTGCAGCAACTCACAAGTGCAGAACGCCTCTTACTTTAATCATTATTCATGCAGATTTTTTTATGGAATAAGGGTGACAAACGAGCATACATTCCACCTGATGGTAAGTGGATACTGTATCCCATAAAAATGTACATTTATCCTCAATTAAGAATCAAAATGCATATGCGTTGTCACCCCTCAGGACTGAGATGGAATGCGTCGTTTCCGGTAAAAAGGGTCTCCGGTTCTCTACACTCACCATACGAAACACAGCATCATTAAGCTGCTATTTTACGTTGGTATTCTGTGAGAGCGTGGTCCTACCCTGATCGAGGCGACCCATTCGTGTTCGTGCTACAACCATGATATAGCTGCAGCGTGGTTCTACCACGTAAGATAAGTGACAAAATTACAATTATGATAAGATTTTTCAAAATAACTAATAATGGATACTTTTATTTTATACACAACATGGCTTAAAATATGGGCAAACCAAAACATAACAATTAAATAAATGCCGTTTAGTGCCAGCGTAAAAGAATCTATCGCCCCTTTTCATTCGGTGCGTACCGTAAGAGGTGATTATGGGACCAAGACCGGTAGCACGGGCAGCAGCGCCAAAGGTGCTATTTATAAAGGTGAGGTCTGATCCTGTGCTCATTAATCTGCCCGCCATGCGTGATTATTCATAAAAATCCAGCTTGACATGACTTTTAAGGGCTGATGAAGAAGGTAAAGGATGATCAAAGGCACAAAAAAAATGTTTGTTGTGGTATTTTAGTATTTAAGAATAAAAAATAATAGGAAAAATTATATAAACGTAAAGAAAACAAATTTACAAAAACATTGCAACTAGATTAAAGAAATCAATTAGGAAAATGTCAATAGCGCCGTGTACAAGCGCTTAAAGTGACGAATTCCCACGTGTTAAATACAAAAACTTTATGGAGAAAATGATATCCGGTATAGTCATTATAATAAACGTAAATAAAAATTACTGTTTTATATAAATATATTGTATTTTGTGTATCTTTGCTTTGCTTAAGAAGTTATTAACATTTTCTATTCTTCTTTTTGTTAATATTTCAGCATCAAAAGAGAAAACTAACTAAAAAACTTCGTACCATTAATTGAGGCTCTACGGAAGAAGATATATAACTAAAGTGTTTCAGAATCTTCTAAATATATTTCCAGTAGTCATATCAACTCTGAAATCTGTAGTTTCGATATAGAACACCTAATTGGCTTATCTTGACGTTTAACGTTTAGGAAGTGTTAGCTATTCAAAATAACTTGGAAACTTTTTAAAAGCAATTTCTGTTGAAATAAGTGACCTAATTGAGAGAGGTGCGCTCAAATGGGAAACTGTTTGTAAGCTGAATGCTTCAAAGCTTAAGGCGGAGATGGATCGTGCATGGATTCGTTTGCCGATCCGCTGCAGAACGCACAAGGTGAAGCAACCGCGAAAGGGCAAAACGGAGCAATATAAAACGAGGCACATCCTCGCTGAACTGTATTCTGCTAACGGCTTAACAACGAAGAGAAGCCTGCTTTCGCTTAGAATTTAATATTCCACCGATAATCATGTCGCCACTTTGGGTAAGCTGAAACCAATTAGTTCAAAGCTGTAATTTGAACACCCACGCAATTTTGTATTAAAGCTTTTAATTTTAACCTTAGTATTGATATGTTTTAAGGACTTCTTTATTATTACTTTTGTGATTTCTCCTACTTTTTACTGTAGGATCTGTGCTAATTATTTCACATAGTAGATTTAAAACAAATATTGTATAAACATATGTTTATATAATATTTATTATGTAATGCGACTATAGACGATGAATTAAAACCTGCAACATAATTATTAATGTACTAGCGACCCGCCCCGGCTTTGCCTGGATGGGGTTTATTAATGTGTACTTATTTAGAGATATGATAATCGAAGACCATTTTCTTATCACTTTCGCGATTTATTAAAATAAAATTTCTTAGTTGTTGTAGTTGTTCAGATAAAATATAGCCAAGATTAGCCTGGCTTTGCTTTCTAGTTGATCGTCAAGTTTCATTACAATCGGTTCAGCCATTCCGAAGACAAATTTAAAAAAAATGGTTATTCATTTCTTTATAGCTTGCAAATAACCCCCTCAGCTCTACAAAAGACAGTTATTTCGATATTACCGACAGATACTTCAATTTGTATATATATATGTGTGTGTGTGTGTGTGTGTGTGTGTGTGTGTGTATACATCCTACTGCTGGATGCCTCCTCATTTTCGAAAAAGGTTGTGAAGCAACTAAACCGCCTTGCTGCTTTGGTGCGTGTTGGTGGGCTTCATATGTCCTAGAAATATTTTATTCCTCAGGCATGCAGGTTTCCTCTCAATATTTTCCTTTACTTAAAATTGCAATCAAAATTAATAATCAAACCTGGGTCGCTGGCATACTTCTTACGACGATAAAGACGTTGATAGAGAGATTAATGTATTTAACTTTCTTTATATTACATTTTCTGATGATGTTTTTTTGTTCAGTGTATTAGAAATTCTGTTATGTATATATTTTGAGCTTGTACACCATCATGCGTCATGTAATTAATATGACTTATATCTCTAGACTGTTAACATAAACAAATTCAAATAATTTTATGAGTATACTCTCAGATTATTCTATGATCTGATCACAAACAGATATTATTAAAAAAAAACATTATTGTGTTCAAAAATGTCACAACTTTTTTTAGTTTACATAATTTTTTTGTTAAATTAAACGATTTTGTTAAATAAAACAAGTTGACAAATCGAGATAGTTATCCCGAAATGTTTAGTACAAATATCTGACATATTTTCTATAACATAGGTTGCTTATTGCCGTATATATTTTCCTCCGTTTTTAAAAATTTAAGAGACTACAACCAATTCTATATTATTCCAGTTCGTTATGCTGTCGACGATGATAGTGGCAGCTTCTTGCGGCCGTTTGGAACCACAGTACCTACCGCCGCGACCAGGTGGAGGTTTTGGTGCCGGTGCTGGTAGTGGAGCTGGTGGATCGGGCAGTGGAATATTCGGTGGATCGGGCGGGGCAGGCGGATCTGGTGGATCTTTTGGCGGGTCCGGTGGGTCTTTTGGCGGATCATACAGCGGATCTGGATCGTATAGTGGAAGCGGTGGTGCAAATATCCCAATCCTTAAATATGAGAATCAGAACAATGGAGACGGATCTTATCGCTTCAGGTTAGTATTTCATGACTTCTAGATCTATCAAAATTTCAGCAGTAGCCTATCTAATTTATTTTAACATTGTTTTTATCAGCTCATAATAATATATAACATGTATTACAAAAAAGTGTAGTAAAATACCGTGTAGTGGGCGGTGTAAGAATATATATCTTACTTCATCTAGTGGTGGGACGCCCTACACTTCGCCTGCCGGTACGAGGCTGCCACTCGAGAACCTTTCTTCCCCATCGGTTGTCGGTTCTTCGAGCTATATGGCCGGCCCATTGCCACTTCAGCTTACTAATCCTTTGGGCTATGTCGGTTACACTGGTTCTACTGCGGATATCCTCATTTCTAAGTTTATCACGCAGAGAAACCCCGAGCATAGCCCTCTCCATAGCTCGCTGAGCGACCTTGAGCTTCCTCATACGGCCAGCAGTGAAGGACCACGTCTCAGTTCCATATGTCATCACCGGCAACACGTCACAGAGGGAAACAAACCAGAAGATGGTTGGATTGGATGGTGAACAACATCGGTCATGGCGGCCGGTCTCAATGGAGACCAGTGCAAAACAGGATAATAGTGCCCAAGTGGGAAGGGCCGGTAAACCGATACGACCGGAGAGAGATCAGTGCAAATGACTTTATGTGCTTTCCGAGGCACGCGGGTGAAACACCGCCAACTTCCTGACTCCGGGCTGCTACTGAGAATTTCTTACAGAAAAACTATATAACTGATTACGGTCCGACCCGAGGTTCGAACCCGGGACCTCATGATTTACGACCACTAGACCAATGAGGCAGTCATCAGTCAGCAGTACAGTATATACCCAAAGTATGATAGTTTGATGAGTCCTTTTTCGCCCAGGCCATCAATTAGCATTACACTTACTGGTCTGTACTGGTTCTAAGGATAAGACAATTGCAGTCATTTCGCTTTAGTTTATGGCAACGCATTTATATCTTATTTGATTAAATTTCGCCGATTTTTTCATTAAATTGTTTGATTTAATCAGATGGATTGTTAGTGGATCAGACCGTCCAACCTGCGTAGGTATTTTCATTTATGCGTGTATGTATAGATGCATTTTTTTGTATATGAGAGACAAACGAGTACACAGTCCACCTGATAGTAAGTGGATGCTGCGTGTAGATAATGAAAAGAAAAACTGTAGTTGCGAACCCGCCTGCCAAGCGTGGCAATTACTTAGACCATATGGTCTAAGTAATCCTAACGGGGGAGGTCTATGTTCAACAGTGGACTTTGATAGGCTGTTATGATGCTGTATGATTTTTAATATTATATCTGATTTTAGGAATCGATTATCTTAAATAATGAACGTTTATCTAAAATACCACAAAAAATTCGCTTCAAGATTGATGATAGGTATTTCCCAAGTAAAAACTATTATCAAATTAGCAACCCTTAAAATACGGATTGGCGATCTTAACACTACTGGTAATATTGGAAAATATAGATAATTTTCTTTGTTTACAGCATTCAGTGTTTTGATATCTCAATTATTGGAAGTCACTAGAATTTTTGATATCTCTACATAGTATAAAACAAAGTCGCTTACCGCCGTCTGTATGTTTAGATCTTTTAAACTGCGCAATACATTTTAATGCGGTTTTAAGCAATAGACAGAATGATCCAAGAGAAAGGTTTATATGTATAATAAATGCATATTATATAATTTTTCTGTCCGTGTGTATGACTGAACTCCTCCTAAACGGCTGGACCGATTTTATGGTTTATTGGATTCACAATTGGCGTTGTTGTCGAGATCAGAAATCAACCGTGCAAAGCAGGGCCGGATCGCTAGTTTCCTTATATTCCAAACATCACGGAATTTGATAGACTCTCCTGCGACCTCACCACATAATATTTTATGTTATACGTGGTAGAGCTATGCTGCAGCTATATTATGGTTGTAACACGAATGGGTCGGCTCGACCACAGAATACCAGCAACTAGCTTGTGACAACGCATCTGAATTTTGATGCTTAATCGATGATAGATGTAGTTGTCTATGGGACACAGTATCCACTTACCATGGGGTGGTCTGTGAGATCGTTTGTTAGTCTTATTCTATATAAAAAACACCAATCTATAAAAACCTTACTAAAAACACTCACACCCTCATTTCTGAAAGGGACTGGTTTATTGTTTGTTTTATGTTTACGTATAGAATTTACATTTTTAAAATTCCTTTTTTGCAGTGAAGGTGCGTACAACCCAGGCGCGGGTTCTGGAGGCAACGGCGGCTCCAGCGGCTACCACTACTGATCTCATTCATATCTCCAGTTTCACTTATAATGACAAATGAATCGCGTTTAAGTACTTACATATTTATGCCTAACTTAGGATCACTTCAAGCCCACCCCTACGTTATCCTTGCACCATTCTTTTATATACCTAATAGTTATGTACACAAACCTTAACTCCTTATTTAAAACTATAGTGATCAAGAAACAATCACTGTTTAAGTAAGATGATTTTCTCTTCCATAAACAACTACCTTTCTCCTTTTTCGACTCATACATCTTCTTCTGTCTGATATAGGAAAATATTTCGTACGCTAATTAAATGCAATTCAAATGAGTTTAAGTGAATTAATTATGCTGACTAAAAATAAAACTTAGCAATTACGTCTCATGTAAGGGTTTACCTTAAGGTATTCTTTGATTAGTTTTAAGTATAGCTAATGCTTTACACATAAGCTTGACTCTGGCGGTATGTTAAAGGGTAGTATATTAAGGCACCTATCGACCTCACGAACTGGGACTGTGATACCACGATGAAAACGAGCACGATATTTAGTTTAAGTTCAAAATGTATATACAAGCACGTAAATTAAAGGTTTATGAACGTATTTAGTGTTTTCACTATTTGTAATTGCCCACCGCATGACTTAGTGTCAGAACTTGATAACTATACAAAATCCCATTAAAAACAACGCTAATAGACTACACTTTCATATAAATACTTTTTTAACAGTACTACGAACTGTTGTTACCTTGTTACGGTAAAGATAAATAACGTCATCAAGGCAAGAGTGCATAGGCTTTTGTTACGCTAAGACATCACCCCTTACATTTTTCAAAAAGTTTTTCCTTAAGTTTTTTTAGGGTGACAAACGAGCACACAGTCCACCTGATGATAAGTGGATGTGGCCCATACACATCTATATTTATCCTCGATTAAGAATCAAAATGCAGATGCGTTGTCACCTGAGGACTAAGATGGAATGCCTTGTTTCCAGTAAAAAGGGTCTCCGGTTCTCTGCACTTACCATACGAAACACAGCAGCATTAAGCTGCTATTTTACGCTGGTATTCTGTGAGTGCGTGGTCCTATCCTGGTCGAGTCAAACCATTCGTGCTACAACCATAATATAGTTGCAGCGTGGCTCTACTACGTACAAACAGACATAGCGTACCGCTTGCAGGTGGTAGAGCCACAGATCTTATTATTACTGAATGGGTAGGCTTGACCTGGGAAGGATCGCACTCCCGTAGAATACCAAGTGTGTAACGACAATTGGAGACCCTTTTAAGACATTTCGTCTTAGTCTTCTTGGATGATAACGCATCTATTTTTTTTTCTCTTAATCGAAGCCTCCACTTATCATCACGTTGACGTATTATCAAGTGCGCTCGATTGTCACTTTTGCTTCTATAAAAAAGGTGAGCTTGGCATTTATAAAAAAATAGGCATAAAGAGAGGGTATATATCTCATCAAATCTTTCATACAAGTCACCAATTAAGAGACTGATGATTATGTTACCTTTGTACAGTCAAAATACTGCAGCCCTTTAATATATTATCAGTGGGCAGATGAGACTTTAAATTATTAATTCAAAAAGACATGTTTTTGATAAAAAGTGAACATAATTTTTTGGTGAATTCCTTTTATTAAACTATCAAAGAATAAATTATTTTTATCTAAATTTAAATTATTATAAAATATTTATAATTAAAAATTAAATTAAATTTTAATTAATTAAAATAATTTATAAAAAAATATTTATAAACAATATATTTTTTTAATTATTATTAAACTTCATTATAAAATTTATTTCAAGGCTTATCCCTTAAAATATTTAATTTCAAAAAAATATTTTTAATTAATTAAAATTATATTTTTTAAAATTTAAATTTTTTTTTCTAAACTAACTAGATATATTTAAAAACGATTAACATTTTATTACAAATTAATTATTTAAAATAATCATACATAAACGAATTCAATACATAAACGAAAGAAAAAGAAAAAAAAACTAGTGACATAATGGGCGGTCTTATCGCTAAAAGCGATTTTTTCCAGACAACCTTTGGATGGACAGGATTACAAAAAGCAGAAAATTGTGTGGTTTGGTGATGCAGAAACAATATTTATAAAGACTTCCATATAATATATAGAAATAAATAACAAATAAAGACATAAAATACGAATGTATACTTGTATATATGCTATATATATATACAAGGTTATGGAGCGTATATTGAACGCCCACCTCATAGCATACCTGGAGCAAAATGATCTCCTCAGTGACCAGTACGGGTTTTGCTGAAATCGATCAACTGGGGACCTTCTAATTCTTCTTAAAAGGATTCTTCTCCAAAACACAAGCGTGTCTTTTCACTGCCCAAAGGAGCCTGCTCAACCTGGCTCGTACTTTCCGGAATGTATTCTTGGAGTACACTGACCACCTTCAGTTGTTAGGGGTTGAATTTTCTCCGAACCTCAACTATGGGCCTCAACTATTCATTGAGTCCAGAGCCAAAGCAGCCGCAAGGAAACTTTGTGTCCTTGCAAGGGTGCGGCGGTACTTCACACCGGGGCAGCTTCTTACCTTATATAAAGCGCAAGTCCGGTCGTGCATGGAGTACTGCTGTCACATATGGGTTGGTGCTGCAAAATGCCACCTGGCAGCGTTGGACTCAGTGGAGAGACGTGCTAAGAGGCTCATTGGTGACCTTGATTCGGTTGAAGCCTCGAGCACAGGCGCAGAGTAGCCAGTCTCTCGGTATTCTATGGGATGCATTTCGGTGAGTATGTGCAGAAATTACACGCTTTAATTCCTCCCCTGCTTTCCACCATCGGACAACCAGGCGGTCGGCGGGTCTTCACCCCATTGTTGTCGATATTCCACGCATTAGAACCAAACGGTTTGCTTCGTCTTTTGTAATGCGTACAGCAAAGGAGTGGAATAATTTGCCGGCGTCTATCTTTCCGTCCGAATACAATCTGGGCGTCTTCAAGGCAAGAGTGAATAGGCTTTTGTTACGCTAAGAAAGTGCGATTTACCATCTAAGGCTGCATCACCACTTACCACCAGGTGGGATTGTGGTCAAGCACTGGCTTATAATAAGTAAAAAAAATATATAGATGGCACGAATTCAAAGGTTAATATAGTGATTGTGTACAAACTTCTAAAAAACAGATAAAGATTGGGCGCATCTCACCGACAGAGGTAGTGCGGAATGCACTATACATAGACGGACTGCTTGGATAGTAAATGACCTGTCCAAAAATTTGGTATTATGGCCAGGCATTTTTATGTAAAATTTTCTGATGATCTCTAAACTTTCGAATGGGTATAGTGAAGGAATTCAAAGCGATCCTTAAGATAAGAGGGATAGGAAGGATTAAAGAGAACATTGTAAAGAAGTGACAGAATATGAGCATTCCGGCGAAGATGAATAGGAAGCCACTTGAGCTTATTACGAAAATAAGAAACATGATCATATTTACGCAAACCAAATATGAATCTTATACAAACATTTTGGCATTTTTCATCAATATTTACGTAGTAAAACCACGATTCAAATGTTATATGTTTGGAGCATCAATTAGACGGTTCGACCTCGTCTACTCAATAGTCTGATAGAGCAACAGAAGAGTCTACCATGCTACTCTACTGGGAGCTTGCAGACTTCAAAACATGTCTCTAGCACTGTTCTCAATCTCAATCTGTTTGCAATTTTACACTTCGTTTCCATTTAAAAGTCTAGCAAAACTTGATGAGTGGTGACGGTATTACAGACATCATCCCATCTCTGGGTGACGTAAAAGGCAACTTAGGTACAAGAACAAAGAATTTTGCAGCAACTCAAAAGTGGAGAACACCTGTTACTGTAATCATTAATCATGCAGATTTTTTTATGGAATAAGGGTGACAAACGAGCACACAGTCCACCTGATGGTAAGTGGATGCTGTGGCCCATAAAAATATACATTTATCCTCATTTAATAATCAAAATGCAGATGCGTTGTCACCCTTCAGGACTGAGATGGAATGCGTCGTTTCCGTAAAAGGGTCTCCGGTTCTCTACACTCACCATACGAAACACAGCATCATTAAGCTGCTATTTTACGCTGGTATTCTGTGGGAGCGTGGTCCTATCCTGGTCGAGTCAAACCATTCGATCGCACGAACACGAATGGTCGCCTCGATCAGGTAGGACACCCTGATCGAGGCGACCCATTCGTGTTCGTGCTACAACCATGATATAGCTGCACGTAAGATAAGTAACAAAACTAAAATTATGATAAGATTTTTCAAAATAACTAATAATGGATACTTTATTTTATACAACATGGCTTAAAATATGGGCAAACCAAAACATAACAATTAAATAAATGCCGTTTAGTGCCAGCGTAAAAGAATCTATCACCCCTTTTCATTCGGTGCGTACCGTAAGAGGTGATTATGGGACCAAGACCGGTAGCACGGGCAGCAGCGCCAAAGGTGCTATTTATAAAGGTGAGGTCTGATCCTATACTCATTAATCTGCCCGCCATGCGTGATTATTCATAAAATCCAGCTTGACATGACCTTTAGGGCTGATGAAGGTAAAGGATGATCAAAGGCACAAAAATTTAAGAATAAAAATAATAGGAAAAATTGTATAAACGTAAAGAAAACAAATTTACAGAAACATTGCAACTAAATTAAACAAATCAATTAGGAAAATGTCAATAGTGCCGATTTCAAGCGCTTAAAGTGACGAATTCCCACGTGTTAAATACAAAAACTTTATGGAGAAAATGATATCCGGTATAGTCATTACAATGAAACGTAAATAGAAATTACTGATTTATATAAATATATTGTATTTTGTGTATCTTTGCTTTGCTTAAGAAGTTATTAACATTTTCTATTCTTCTTTTTGTTAATATTTCAGCATCAAAAGAGAAAACTAACTAAAAACTTCGTACCATTAATTGAGGCTCTACGGAAGAAGATATATAACTAAAGTGTTTCAGAATCTTCTAAATATATTTCCAGTAGTCATATCAACTCTGAAATCTGTAGTTTCGATATAGAACACCTAATTGGCTTATCTTGACGTTTAACGTTTAGGAAGAGTTAGCTATTCAAAATAACTTGGAAACTTTTTAAAAGCAATTTCTGTTGAAATAAGTGACCTAATTGAGTGAGAGAGGTGCGCTCAAATGGGAAACTGTTTGTAAGCTGAATGCTTCAAAGCTTAAGGCGGAGATGGATCGTGCATGGATTCGTTTGCCGATCCGCTGCAGAACGCACAAGGTGAAGCAACCGCGAAAGGGCAAAACGGAGCAATATAAAACGAGGCACATCCTCGCTGAACTGTATTCTGCTAACGGCTTAACAACGAAGAGAAGCCTGCTTTCGCTTAGAATTTAATATTCCACCGATAATCATGTCGCCACTTTTGGTAAGCTGAAACCAATTAGTTCAAAGCTGTAATTTGAACACCAACGCAATTTTGTATTAAAGCTTTTAATTTTAACCTTAGTATTGATGTTTTAAGGACTTCTTTATTATTACTTTTGTAATTTCTCCTACTTTTTTACTGTAGGATCTGTGCTAATTATTTCACATAGTAGATTTAAAATAAATATTGTATAAACATATGTTTATATAATATTTATTATGTAATGCGACTATAGACTATGAATTAAAACCTGCAACATAATTATTAATGTACTAGCGACCCGCCCCGTCTTTGCCTGGATGGGGTTTATTAATGTGTAGTTATTTAGAGATATGATAATCAAAGACCATTTTCTTATCACTTTTGCGATTTTATTTGTTCTAGTTGTTCAGATAAAATATAGCCAATATACATATATATATATATATATATATATATATATATATATATATATATATATATATATATATATATATATATTATATATATATATATATATATATGTGGTGTGTGTGTGTGTGTGTGTGTGTGTGTGTATACACATCCTACTGCTGGATGCCACCTCATTTTCGAAAAGGGTTGTGAAGCAACTAAACCACCTTGCTGCTTTGGTGCGTATTGGTGGGCTTCATATGTCCTAGAAATATTTTATTCCTCAGGTATGCAGGTTTCCTCTCAATATTTTCCTTCACTTAAAATTGCAATCAAAATTAATAATCAAACCTGGGTCGCTGGCATACTTCTTACGACGATAAAGACGTTGATAGAGAGATTAATGTATTTAACTTTCTTTATATTACATTTTCTGATGATGTTTTTTGTTCAGTGTATTAGAAATTCTGTTATGTATATATTTTGAGCTTGTACACCATCATGCGTCATGTAATTAATATGACTTATATCTCTAGACTGTTAACATAAACAAATTTAAATAACTTTATGTGTATACTCTCAGATTATTCTATAATCTGAGCACAAACAGATATTATAAAGAAAAACGTTATTGTGTTCAAAAATGTCACAACTTTTTTGAGTTTACATAATTTTTTTGTTAAATTAAACGATTTTGTTAAATAAAACAAGTTGACAAACCTAGATAGTTAATAGTTATCCCGAAATGTTTAGTACAAATATCTGACATATTTTCTATAACATAGGTTGCTTATTGCCGTATATATTTTCCTCAGTTTAAAAAAATTTAAGAGACTACAACCAATTCTATATTAATCCAGTTCGTTATGCTGTCGACGATGATAGTGGCAGCTTCTTGCGGCCGTTTGGAACCACAGTACTTACCGCCACGACCAGGTGGAGGGTTTGGTGCCGGTGCTGGTAGTGGAGCTGGTGGATCGGGCAGTGGAATATTCGGTGGATCGGGCGGGGCAGGCGGATCTGGTGGATCTTTTGGCGGGTCTGGTGGATCTTTTGGCGGATCCGGTGGGTCTTTTGGCGGATCATACAGCGGATCTGGATCGTATAGTGGAAGCGGTGGTGCAAATATCCCAACCTTAAATATGAGAATCAGAACAATGGAGACGGGTCTTATCGCTTCAGGTTAGTATTTCATGACAGTAGCCTATCTAATTTATTTTAACATTGTTTTTATCAGGTCATAATAATATATAACATGTGTTACAAAAAAGTGTAGTAAAATACCGTGTAGTTGCGGTATAAGAATATATATCTTACTTTATCTAGTGGGGACGCCCTACACTTCGCCGGCCGGCATGAGGCCGCCACTGAGAACATTTCTTCCCATCGGTTGTCGGTTCTTCGAGCTATATGGCCGGCCCATTGCCACTTCAGCTTACTAACTTTGGCTATGTCGGTTACTTGGTTCTACTGCGGATATCCTCATTTCTAAGTTTATCACGCAGAGAAACCCCGAGCATAGCCCTCTCCATAGCTCGCTGAGCGACCTTGAGCTTCCTCATACGGCCAGCAGTGAAGGACCACGTCTCAGTTCCATATGTCATCACTGGCAACACGTCGTGGGTGTCGTAAGAGGCGACAGAGGAAAACTAAAACAGAAGACGGGCAGCAGCGTCTTCCTGATAACAACTCAAAATAATATAATTTAAATTTAAAAGTTTTGTACAACCGACTTCAATATAAATTATTAAGAATAACTCAAAAACTATTAGTCAGACCTTGATCAATTTATATGGGACCACATGAGAAGCACCAGCTTTCAAATAAAAAAAGAATCATCAAAATCGGTTCACGCAGAAATAAGTTATGTGGTAACACATATAAAAAAGAACATACAGTCGAATTGAGTACCTCCTCCTTTTCGAAGTCGGTAGAAAAACTGCGGTTGCTAACCCTCCCGAAACTATGGCAAAATTTTCCTTATGAGGGAATCTATGGGAGAGGCCTGTGTTTAGCAGTGGACTTTTATAAGCTGTAATGGATGGAATGGATGGGATTACAAAAAATAAACTAAAAACTAAAATTATCCAACCGTCCTACTCCCGGCGGTATAGTGGCAAGACCGTTGCCTGTTTCCTAGCCTGTGGAATGGCTATAATTTATTTTATATGTAACGAATATGCTATATATAAAAAAACTAAGCTGAACTAGTTATTTTTAGCTTTTTGTTTCATAAATTTAAAAAAAAAACTTAAGGCCCTTTACTGTGCTCCGGCTTATTTTTTTTCTGAAAGCTTAATTAGGGGTCTTCATGCGACACAGGAAAAAAAAAGAAAGGCGACAATGATGATGAGGATGACGATGATGATGGTTTATGATTTGGTATTGTTACCAATCATCATGTCCCCTCTGTTGAGGTTTATTGAGCTATCTAACCGCTGTCCGAGTTACCCCCGCCTCTGACTGCTTAGCTCGAGTCGGTCGATGTTCTGGGCAGTGAGAACAGCCCAGGTATGCGGGTGTACGGTGTGTACGCGGTATGTGCTGGAACATGCGTTATCCTATTTGTGCTTGTCCCATTTGGTGTGGGTGTAGTGTCAGTGTATGATCATCAATGCGTTTGAACAGACTTTATATGTATGTACTTGAAAATATTTGTTCTTCAGAGATGCATTTTTTCCTTCGCCAATGAGTACGTTTAAAATCACGTGTTTGCCACGGGCTCGTGCACGTGCAGAATTATAATTATCATGGTAACACGGATAACTGGTTTAACTGGGGATCGAACTTGGTTTACTCGCGTAAAGTAAAGTAAAGTTACAGCCTATATACGTCCCACTGCTGGGCACAGGCCTCCTCTCATTTCTGAGAGGGTTTTAGGGCAAGGAAATGTCCGCCGCGCTGCCCCAATGCGTGTTGGCGAACTTCACATGTCTTCGAAATTTTTTTTTTGATTTTTCAGACATGTAGGTTTCCTCACGATGTTTTCCTTCACCGCCGAGCACTTAAAATTGCAATTAACAATTTCATTGGTGCCGGCGGGGATCGAACCCGGGTTGCTCGCGTACTGTGAAACTTACAGCGAGCGCTAACCATCTGAGCTACTCGCGTAGTTATTATGAAATATTAAGTTGATGATACCCTAAACTACTACTGTTTACCACTACTTCTAGTACCACTAATACTAATTTCACCACAAACCTTAGGTACTGTATCTAATTAAAGTTCGTTTGAAATTTATCGTGTAATCATCTTTATTAATCATTTAAGAATATAATAAAGTTTTCTTATTAATCTTGTCATACAAAATAAAAATATTTTGTTACAGCTATGAAACTGGTAATGGCATATCTGCCCAAGAAAGTGGTGCACCCCGAGCTCAGGGTCCCGAAGGTCCCGCTGTTACAGCTGAAGGTGGATTTTCATACCGCGCTCCTGACGGTCAGCAGATCTCCCTATCATACACCGCTGACGAAAATGGTTTTCACCCCGTCGGGTCTCACCTCCCAACTCCACCTCCTATCCCCGAAGAAATCCTTCGCTCCATTGAATTCAACAGGCGTAACCCATCTTCGTAAGTAACATTCTTTATTGTAAATATTTTAATGTTTAATTGAAAAGAACGGCTTTTGTGTATGACATGTGTATGAAACAAGATAGATAAGAAAAATAAAAAAGATCTTTTTATTTTCGCATTTCGAAATAAATTGATTGATATAAACCGAAATAATTAGTTGGATATAACTTAACTAAAAGTAAATGACAAAATTCGTCCAAATCGACTTTTATATAGGTAATATATTTTAACCGTGTAGTGACGGTCTAGGAATATCCACTACCCCTTATCGTCCCGTGGGTGTCGTAAGAGGCGACAGAGGGAAACAAACCAGAAGATGGTCAGTAGCGTCTTATTGATAACTAGAAAATGAAAAGAAAAACTGTAGTTGCGAACCCGCCTGCCAAGCGTGGCAATTACTTAAACCATATGGTCTAAGGGCAATTATGGCAAGTATCGTCCTCACGAGGGAGGCCTATGTTCAACAGTGGACTTTGATAGGCTGTTATGATGCTGTATGATTTTTAATATTATATCTGATTTTAGGAATCGATTATTTTAAATAATTAATGTATATCTAAAATACAACAAAAATCTGCTTCAAGATTGATGATAGGTATTTCCCAAGTAAAAACTATTATCAAATTAGCAACCCTTAAAATACGGATTGACGATCTTAACACTACTGCTAATATTGGAAAACATAGATAATTTTCTTTGTTTGCAGCATTCAGTGTTTTGATATCTCAATTATTGGAGCTCATTAGAATTTTTGATATCTCTACGTAGTATAAAACAAAGTCGCTTACCGCCGTCTGTATGTTTAGATCTTTTAAACTGCGCAACACAGAATAATCCAAGAGAAAGGTTTATATGTATAATACATGCATATTATATAATTCCTCTGTCCGTGTGTATGACTGAACTCCTTCTAAACGGCTGGACCGATTTTATGGTTTAGATTCACAATTGGACCCAGTAGGTAGCGTTGTTGTCGAGATCAGAAATCAACCGTGCAAAGCCGGGGCGGATCGCTAGTTTCCTTATATTCCAAACATCACGGAATTTGATACTCTCCTGCGACCTCACCACATAATATTTTATGTTATACGTGGTAGAGTTATGCTGCAGCTATATTATGGTTGTAACACGAATGGGTCGGCTCGACCACAGAATACCAGCAACTAGCGTGTGACAACGCATCTGCATTTTGGTGCTTAATCGATGATAGATGAAGTTGTCTATGGGACACAGCATCCACTTACCATGGGGTGGTCTGTGAGATCGTTTGTTACTCTTATTCCATATAAAAAACACCAATCTATAAACATCTTACTAAAAACACTCACACCCTCATTTCTGAAAGGGACTGGGTTTATTGTTTGTTTTATGTTTACGTATAGAATTTACATTTTTAAAATTCCTTTTTTGCAGTGAAGGTGCGTACAACCCAGGCGCAGGTTCTGGAGGCAACGGCGGCTCCAGCGGCTACCACTACTGATCTCATTCATATCTCCAGATTCACTTATAATGACAAATGAATCGCGTTTAAGTACTTACATATTTATGCCTAACTTAGGATCACTTCAAGCCCACCCTACGTTATCCTTGCACCATTTTTTTATATACCTGATAGTTATGCACACAAACCTTAACTCCTTATTTAAAACTATAGTGATCAGGAAACGATCACTGTTTAAATAAGATGATTTTCTCTTCCATAAACAACTACCTTTCTCCTTTTTCGACTTATACATCTTCTTCTGTCTGATATAGGAAAATATTTCGTACGCTAATTAAATGCAATTCGAATGAGTTTAAGTGATTAAATTATGCTGACTAAAAATAAAACTTAGCAATTACGTCTCATGTAAGGGTTTACCTTAAGGTACTCCTTGATTAGTTTTAAGTATAGCTAATGCGTTACACATAAGCTTGACTCTGGCGGTATGTTAAAGGGTAGTATATTAAGGCACCTATCAACCTCACGAACTGGGACTGTGATACCACGATGAAAACGAGCACGATATTTAGTTTAAGTTCAAAATGTATATATACAAGCACGTAAAATAAAGGTTTATGAACGTATTTAGTGTTTTCACTATTTGTGATTGCCCACCGCATGCTTTAGTGTCAGAATTTGATAACGATACCAAACCGTATCAAACGTTAATTAACGTTACTCTCATTTCAATACCTTTTTAAGGGTAGTATGAAATGACGTTATCTTATTAACGTAAATAAATATAAATAACATTATCAGTTCACCGCAAGTTTAAAAAAATAACGTTACTAAAACCAACCAATGACATTGTCAGTTGCGATTTGAAATATTGTTTTAACACATTTTTATCGCTTACATCGTTGTAATTTAAGTATGTCGATTTGCAGGCAGTATTCAAATTCAAATAGAAACGGGCTTATTATATTAACGATTAACGTTCAAATTAATAAAATTACATGTAACATTACTTAGATTTAGCGTTAACGCATTGACTGATTAACGTTAAACCATATAACGTTACATGTAGTTATAATGCTAACTTTGGCAATGGGAATGTTACCACCGTTTATCAATATTTGAGGTAGGTAGGGTGATCATGTTCTGTCAGCTTTTACACATAACGGTTGCGTCTTCATTCATACAGCAAAGGATTGGAATAATTTGCCAGCGCTTGCATCCGATAATAATCTAGGTGTTTTCAAGGCAAAGGTGCATAGGCTATTGTTACGCTAAGACATCAGCACTAGCTATCAGGTGGTTTTAACTTTGTATTTTAAGGTTTGTAACTAAATATATTAACTTTGGCCTCTCAGTATATTTACGAAAATTTAATGTATGTTCACAAAAACAAAGGTAGTTTTAGTAAAAAAAGTGATATACATTCTGTAAACACTAGGAACAAACACAAGCTAGTGATACCAGTTTCTCGACTCCACAGAGTCAGTAATTCATTCTTGGGGCAATGTATACGCTATTACAACAAGGTCCCGGAAAGTGTACAGGCTCTCTCTGTTACCAAGTTTAAATGTTTTGTTAAGCTGAAACTGTATAAAAAGGGTTATTATAGTATAAATGAATACATGATTGATAATAACCCCTGGGAATGAGGTGGTCGCTTCCAAACAGAGTCTAAAATAAAGTTTGTAAATAGTTTGTACAACCATTAATGTAAAATTTACTTTAAAAAAAAGTCCCGCTGGGTTTCTTGCTGGTTCTTCCCAGGACAGAGGTTTTTTTTTTCGAACCAGTGGTAAAGTAAAAAATGACTTTCAATAAGAATTACACATGTAATCTATATTGAATAAAAAAATATTCTATTCTATTCTATTTCTAAACAAGCACTTATAAGGCTTATAATAGGTAAAAGAACCACATCAGCAGCCATTTTAAGTCCATTGCTGGATAAGCCTTTCCAAGAATATGTCAAGTGGCATACATTACTTGGTAGATTTACCAAATCACCGCTTACCAACTCGATTGGGGTAATGCTGCCCCATTAGCAACTGTGAAATTCGGTTTAAATAAAAAAATATGGCACCGGGTTGCCCCATGGCAACATGCATTTATATCATCAGTAGCACAATTTGAAGAGAATCGCATAAAAAAATTAAAGTGGAATAGTTTTCGGTACTCATCCGCCGATTCCTCCTGGACTAACAAATTTGCTAATGCAAAGCATTGCAATATACATTTTTAGGAATATTGAGTGGATTTCAAAATTTCTCCATATTATATTCACATTTTCCATTTTAATTCACATGGTTGATCAGTAATAAAAATCCCAGATACATTTTAATTGTGGTTCATTTCAAAATCGTAGTACAGTGTAGGAAAGTTATAACATTTTTGATCGAAGCACAGCAGAGGAAAAAAACGTGTGTTCACACGCAGTAGAAGTCAATCCTTCAGAAAAGCATACAAGAGAGGGAGGCTACAAAGCACCGCACAAATAGGAGACCGAGATAGGAAACACTGTATACTGTATTCTATCTCATTCCCTCTCAGGCTATATCCTATAGATATATATGTTTGTCTCTTTTTAGTGTCTCTTTTTCATGTCATAGAGTTTCAAATCAAAACGATTCTTAAAAACTGTAATCATTTAGCGTTAACACACAGAAGATCTCTTTTATTCACTCTCTTATTTATTAATAAGTCTCTTACAGCCTTAAAAAGCCCACTGGTAAACATACTAAGTCTCTCTCATAGATTGACTCATAATGGGAGTTGAGCAACAGCTGTTTCTTTTTATTATAATTAAGTTGTTATCAAGAAGATGCTGCTGCCCATCTCCAGTTTCAGTTTCCATCAATCACCTCTGACGGAACCCACGTGACGATAATATGACTCGAGAGATCTGAATTCCATGTTGATTTGGGATTTATAGGTCCTATGTTTATGTGGGACTTATAACACAAGAAAATGTGCCAACTGTGTAACTTGCCTAACATGTAGTAAAAAGAAACTAATGGGACATTAGGTTTGGGATTGTGTAGGCAATGGGCTAGCCACCTATCACTTCTTATCCAATTTTTCGCTAAACGTAGTTCGAGTGGCTCACTGATCTTTGGAATCTGCCTACCCCGCCGGGAATTACAGGCGTGACGTATATGTACGCATATAGTTCTGACTCATGAGCCAGTACTTTGGAATCCCTACTACTGATTATCTTAGGCCCCCACTACGCGGCATACACATATAATAAGGATTACACATTTGAGTTTTCTAAAAGGTTATATAGAATCAAAAAAATCAAATTTTAAACGAATTTAATCAGGTTTAGTTTAAGTGCTAGCGAATTTTCATTAAAGAAATGGCATAGTGTGGATGAGTTTCGTTCAGTTGCTCGTCGGATTTAGAAAGTAATTTTAACATGATTGATTAATTTCTTAGTATTTCACCAAACACAACGCCTAATATTCTCTTGTCAGCCCCTAGATTTTCATCGAATTTTATCGGGTTTAGTTTTAGTTTTTGTGCACAAGACGCTTTTATCTCTTATGTAATTTTGACCTGAAGCTTTTAGTGGTTTAGTAGATTATTTTTTTATATAGAAGAGTGACAAATGCCGCAAAAATACAGTCCGCCTAGGGTTAAGTGTATGGTGTGGCATATAGACGCCTAAATTTATCTGTAATTAAGAGTCAAAATGATGAAACATGAAATGCCTCATTTCCAGTAACAAGGGTCTCCGGTCCGTTATACTTATACGAAACAACAGTATTAAGCTGCTATTTTACGCTGGTATTCTGTGAGAGCGTGGTCCTTCCCCGGTGGTGACACCACATAATATAGCTCCAGCGTGGCTCTACCACGTATACAAAATGTTTATATAATTTTTTTTAGAACAAATATATAATAAATAAATCGAGCAATTTTAAATGACGATTTACCACGCGCTCATTGGTGAATGAAAACATCGTGAGAAACTTGCAGGGCTGAGAAATAAAAGATAAAATGTTTCGAGGGCATGAGAACTCTGCCCAAAATGGATTTGGGCGCGGCGAACTCTTCCTTGTATCGCATTGAAATAAATTGAATTACTATGTAGTTGGTAGGTACGACTCCTGTTTGTGTACCACCAACGTAACTATTTCTGCCGTCAAGTAACAGTGCGTATAGTTACAGGTTGTGAAGCATTCCATTTTAGCCCGCAGATGTGCAATTAAATTTGGTTGCATGTGTCCATGAGCTGCAGTAGCCACATAACATCAGGTGGGCTGTATGTTTGATTGTCAGTTAAATTTTATAATAAAAAAACATCAAATTTTTAGGTGGTTGAGCCATGCTGCAGCTTAATTATGGGGAAGGACCACGCTCTCACAGAATACCAATGTAAAATAGCAGCTTAATGCTGCTGTGTATCGTATGGTGAGTGTAGAGAACCGGAGACCCTTTACTGGAAACGAGGCTTTTCATCTTAGTCCTCAGGAGTGGCAACGTATCTGCATTTTTATTCTTAATCGAGGATATATATGTAGATGTCTATGGGCCACAGCATCCACTTACCATCAGGTGCACTGTGCGCTCGTTTGTTACCCTTATTCGATGAATACTCAATGTACTGTAACTGCTAACATGGTCCTATGCGTTTTTGCCTTACTTTTATGTGCGTCACATTTGCAATGGCTAATTCACCATATATAGTCAATATTAACAATGTCCTCGGATCGAGGTTAGGTGCGAACTAATGGAAGCGTCTTTGAACGTCCACTACTATCAGCTTTATGTGGATGTAGTTCATTATGGCCCGAAAATACCATCATAGCCACTATCTTATCGATTTAAGGAAAGGAAAGATGTGTAAATGCAAAACATAGATTTTGCACAAATGCGGATACTTGCTCAGTTCAACTTCCTCTTCTGCATTAGCTCGTAAAAGTCTACCGCTGAACGTAAACCTTTTTGTATGAAGATTTTGGTGATCGAAGTACCAGACCCCTCGCAACATTCTCTCTGCTCCTCGGCGTTGGTATGAGTATTATAAGTCTATCGTAAGCGTTATACCGCCATATTTTCAAAGCTCTTAGATCTTACTGGCATTTCACTTAGTCGCTTCATCAGCTCATGGGACCCCAAAGTACAAAAAGTTGTTGCCAGTGGAGTGTAATATAAATGCGTCAGAATAAATCACCATAGATTTTCTTCGACTTAGCAAGTATCTAAAATTCTTTAAATGACAATGAATACTGCATCAAAATAGATCACGTACTTACTTTTATAAAAGCAAATACACAGACAGTTAAACAAGCGACTTTGTCTTGTGTTTTTATTTAGTGATTTGTAAAAAAAAATATTTCCAATACCCAATTATTAGTGTATAAAGCAAATCATCAAAATCTGTAAGTCTGTAAAGTTAAATGATGCTCTCAAAAACAGGGTTTTTTGGCTTCGTTCTGCTGAATATGTGTCTTTCCAGGAATGCGCCAACTAACATCAATACTCCAAAGGTTTGCCCAAACTCATCACGCTTGATAGGCGTGTTAGTGACACAGTGCTGAAGCTCACGCACTGCTCTCGAACACCAGACTTTAAAATCTAGGTTCAGTGTTTTGGATGGAATTACCGCCATCCATCTGTCTAAATCTGACTAATATGTATTTGGAATGCGCCAGCTAGCATTAATACTCCAAAGGTTTGCCCAAGCTCATCACGCTTGATAGGTGTGTTAGTGACACAGAGCTGAAGCTCACGCACTGCTCTCGAACACCAGCCTATAAAATTTAGGTTTAGTGTATTGGATGGATTTACCACCATTCATCTGACTAATATGTATTTTGAATGCGCCAGCTAGCATCAATACTACAAAGGTTTGCCCAAACTCATCACGCTGGACAGTCGTGTTCGTGACACAGAGCTGTAGCTCACGCACTGCTCTCGAACACCAGCCTATAAAATTTAGGTTTAGTGTATTGGATGGATTTACCACCATTCATCTGACTAATATGTATTTTGAAGAATGTGCCAGCTAGCATCAATACTACAAAGGTTTGCCCAAACTCATCTCGCTGAAAAGTCATGTTGGTGACAGAGCTGAAGCTCGTGCACTGCTCTCGAACACCAGCCTATAAAATTTAGGTTCAGTGTATTGGATGAATTTACCGCCATCCATCTGACTAATATGTTTTTGAAATGCGTCAGCTAGCATCAATACTCCAAAGGTTTGCCCAAGCTCATCACGCTGGACAGGCGTGTTGGTGACACAGAGCTAAAGCTCGCTCTCGAACACCAACCTTTAAGATTTGGGTCAATCTCAATCAAAAAAAAAAACAAAATCAAACTGTCTAATATGTTTTTCAGATATAAATATAGTTAAAAAAATTGAGCGGTTTGAACCGATTAGTTTTAATATAAATAAGCATTAGTTACTCGTACAATAATCACTACATGTGCAGGGTAACTCTTATAGATTCGTTATCACAGTCCATGCTTCTTATGAGATATGGTGCGCAATTCACTTGGGAGCATATTGACGCATGTTCAGTAGCGGTAGGCGTTGCGACCGTTGGACCCGTCGTCACTGAAAAGAAGTTTTAAGTATTATTATACAGAGTTATTTTGCAATAACCAGCCAAATTTGCAGAGCAGGCTCAGAATAAGTAATGTAGGCAAATGGTGAAGAAAAATTAATTTAAAAAAAATCAAAAATTTTGTGTTTTTTATCTTTTAAATTCAAAATGCGTGGTAATGCATTATTATAACTGATAAATATCTAACGCCTACTATTTTATTACGCACGCACACATTCGTAAGGATCGATCGGTTGGCAAAAACGTTGTGAATTGAATCACACATAGACGAACGCGCGTACGCGTTATTGTTGCCCATAAATCACATTTAATTTGGAATAATTTCAAATAAAAGTAGAAGCCTTATTTACTCGTATTGTCAAAATCTGCAATTACGGTATATCATTATTTATATATTTGAACTTAAGTTTAAAATTTGGCTACTCTTTGAAAAATAACCCTGTATAAGTGATTAACGAATATAACATAATAAAATAAATTAAATTTCTATTTTAAATCCTCATAAAGCTTCTAAACTCTAGGTTTTATAGGTACAACAGTTTCCTAAAGATCGCTGTAATTGTAAGCGTCGAATATTATAGAACCTAATGTTTTCTTATATTTACGCGAAGACTACACATTAAATGAAACTAATTTTACGGATTATATCGCGTTTAATTTTAACTTTTAATTACCGACGCTTCACGGGGGCACTGAGGTGTTTGACGTCCCGATGTCATAGTTAGCCCGGCTACCTTCAGTTTTTAATATTCAGTTCAGTTTATTAAAAACTGAAGGTAGTTTCATTTAATTATAGAACCTTCTTGTTTTTCGCACTCGGTTAGGAAATCGGCCAATTCAAATTGATAACTAAAAATTATAAGTAAAAAGCGTTTTGCTAGTTTTAACTGTAATGATAGCTAAAATGCAAATAAAATACATCTATCATCAAAATAATAATTGTTTTTTGAGTACGTGAGATCAATTAAAGTATTTATAAATTAAAACAGTGCTATGCCCTTTGTTTCTTATCACAATAGTGTAGCTATCCCCCAATATCTGTAGTACCTACCTAGATAGTGTGCTATTATAGTATGACGGTGGTAGAATGGTTAAGTTATTAATTAAATGCCTGTTTGATGATAGCGATAGGAACAGTGCAATTCAATAATACGTTTACTCATGTAAAAAAGCTATACAAATAATGGGATTACCAAGTATAGCAAGATTTCAGATTATAGGACCTTAATTTGAGTGCAAGATATTCTATTTGTAGTATGTGCGTACGCCATACGAAGTACCTAACATTGCTAATATCGAAGCCACACCTCAGTTAAAAGGTCCTGAAGCGCAATCACGATTCTGTTCTACTAAAATGATGACTTCATCTCTCTCTTTCATGATTCATCCATGTCATATGTATTGCTAAACAGACGTATATATTCATAGTCATAAATACATAAATATGTGTATATGTATTTATGTATATATATCTGTATATATGTATGTTTAAGTGATTTATGTATAGTTTATTTTTTTAGTAAAATATATGTGTTATGTAGTTAATTATCATTTTTGTTTTATTTATTTTTATTCTATATTGCTACACCTACGTCAAATTCTCACCACTCCATGGGTTGTCTGGTAGAGAATACCTCGGGGCATTAAGTCCGCCCTTTGTATTCTTTTGTTTTAAGGAATGCAATAAATAATAAATTGAATAAATTATACAATAGCAAATTGAATAGCATAGTCTACTTTAAACTACACATTCTATTTCTTTTACTTTAATGTTTTTATCAACATCATTTTAAGAAATAAAGTAGAAAAATTTCTGCATCCATCGCTCACTATATTGTTTGTTATTTATTTAGGCTTAGATAAGTCATAACAATAAAAGTAAAAAATCAAGTAACCTAATTTATTTGAAAAAAATTATGGCCTAAAGCTACACTTTTTTATACAACCTGTTCTCTTATACCTGAACAAAATTTAAAAATCGAATACAAAAACTTAAAAAAAAACTAGCTTTAGCTTTAGCTATTATTTAGCTTAATCTGTGCGTGTATATGGATTTATGGGTGTAATAGAGTTTTTATTAAGTTTTCACCCACTTCCGGACGTTTGACTAATCAGAAATTTTGCAGACGCTTAAAGAACCGATGACATTACAATAATTACTTTGACCTAGGAAAAAGAAAATTATTCTCACTAAAATATATCATAGGGAAAAGTACAGGTCATGATCAATGCGTGTTGTTTAAGTTTTTTTAAACTTTACTAACAAGTTTTTTTTTAAATTCAACTGACATACCTAAATAAATAACTTATACTATTATAAACGTTTATGATGAGTTAATATATCATCGTCTCAGACAAATGAGAACAAATTATCCGGTTCCAGATTGTTTTAGAGGACTATGATGGAATACCTCGTTATCAATTAAAAGGGGTCACCAGTTCTCTACACTCACCATACAAAACACAGCAGCATTATTCTGCTGTTTCACGCTAGTATCCTGTGAGAGCGTGGTCTTACTCCGGTCGAGCCGTCCAATTCGTGCTGCAGCTAAGCATAGCATAACAGAGTGTCTCTACCACGTAAAAACCGAACTATATTATAAAAACTTAACTTTATGTCAAAAGCCTAAACGTGATGTGTATCTGTTGGGGGTTTATGATGAACATGCATATGAAATATTTATTTGACAAAACAACTAGCGATCCCTGGCTTTGCACGGGTCATTTCTGGATCTTGACAACAGCGCCACCTAACGAGTCCAACTATAGCTAAGAACCATCCAGGTGACCCCTTAAATACCCCATAAAAATTTCATCAAAATTTGGGAGGAGAAAAATTACGAACACACGCACACCGGAATTTTGTATATAACTAGCGATCCACCCCGGCTTCGCACGGTTGATTTCTGGATCTCGACAACAACGCCACCTACCGGGTCCAATTGTGAATCTAAACCATTCTCTAATCAACTTAATCACACACACAAAATTTCATCAAAATCGGTCCAGCCGTTTAGAAGTTCATGACACACGGACAGAAGAATTACATAATATATAATATGCATGCATTATACATATAAACCTTTCCCTTGAATCATTCTATCTACTGATGAAAACCGCATCAGAATCCGTTGCGTAGTTTAAAAGATTTTTTTTTCCATCAACCTTAAAGTACCTATAAATGCTGAATGTACCTACAACTTTCTTTTATACTATTAATTATTGACCAGAGCACTATTTTAACTTATAATACCGGTGAAAGCTACTAGACAATCGCTTTTAGTTTGTTTTTAGGTTATTGTGATATTCATATTTTAATTGTTAATTTCTCAGTATTCCCGTTAGATACGGTAAAACTAATATTACTATTGTAATCTATTGGTTATAAGGAATAAATCGACATGTGTTTCATTAAGTTACGCCTGGTTACGCTGGTGGGCCCATTCTCAATACAAAAAGAAATTGTCTCTTTTGGAAGAGTTATATTGCTTAATTAGGAATGATAATACATTTATTGAAATTGAATGATATATATAACTTTCAAATAAAGTCGGTATGATACGCGCGCCACCTACTGTAAGTTAATTGTACTATGCCTATAACCTTCACGCAAGTTCAAGCAATAAGTTGACAAAGTTTTACCGCAAATTGATATGTAATTTGGTAAGGCAGCGCATAAAATACGAACAAACAAACATTATTTTTTATATATTAGATACTAGCGAGAAATGCGGCTGTCCGGGTTATATTAAACATGCTCACATATATAAATATGTACATACACGCACACACTTCTTTATAAGTATTTATCCATCCATTACTCGATAATGTGCCTTGATCGTTAGCCAATAGGATGCACAGCTTGCAGTGAAGTTCGCATTTTGAAAAATTGACACATCCCCTTACACCCCATTATAACATAATATGATTTACAAACATATAAATATTTATTAAATTCAAAAATGGTAGTAAATGCTTACGAAGAAGGATGTTGTCGATTGAACTCAATGGAGCGTAGTATTGCCTCAGGGATAGGCGGCGGTGTTGGAAGATGAGAGCCTACAGGATGAAATCCATTTTCGTCAGCAGTGTATGTCAAGGATATCTGCTGTCCGTCTGGAGTCTGGAAAGAGAAAGCGCCTTCGGCCGTCACAGCGGGACCTTCGGGACCTTGTGCACGTGGAGCCCCACTCTCACGCGCTGATATACCGGTCGGTGTATCATAACTGTAACCATAATAAAAAAATATTTGTATAAAATAAATTCATCAAAATCCATTAGGTACGGGCACTTGACTTACATTTTATATAACGCTAGTTATCTTACTTCCATTCTCATCTCTGGCACCCCTTAAATTATTAAGTACTTAGGAACTAATTGTAGCCATGGTAGCTCGTGGATTCGATTCCTACCGGCACCAATGACATTGTTACTTGCAATTTTAATTTCTGATTTATCAACTGCTCGCCTGTGAAGGTAACAACGTGAGGAAACCTATGGGGAAAAAAACAAATAAAAAATATTTCGAGGACATGTGAATTCCATCAATACGAATTGGGGCAGCGCGGCGGATACTTCCTTGCACTAAAACCTTCTAAGAAATGAGAGTGCGTAACAGTATACACCAGGGAGCTTACATGGCTAAGAAATAAAACATATTTTTGGAGCAACGCGGTGGATTCTTATTGCTCCAATACCTCTCAATAATAGGTCTTTTTTATAAAAGTAAGGCCAATAAACGCAAAGTTTATATGATGCTGAGAGAATGTTGTGGCCCGTAGACACCTATATAGATCCTTGATTAAGAATCAAGCGAGTAATAGATAGTCCGAAATTAAGATCGTTAAATTGTTATAGATCGTCTTATATAAAACTGCACGCGTCTTTCTGATATTTTTGATAATTTTTTTTTAAATTTATCACATTAATTATTATAAAATCTAGATTTTCTACCTTTCTGTTGTGTTTAGGTGAATTTATCATTTCTACTATATTTGACATGATACAAGTGATAAAATCTACCAAAAATACACGGGAGGTGTGTGCAGTTTTAAATAAAACGATGTCTACCTCTAATAAGTTATTAATATGATAGTTTTTCCACTGGTCACTCCAAAGGTCCACTGCTCCCCATCCCCATTTATGGGAGAGACATAGGTCTCCCCCAATAGATTGCCTCATAGCGGGGATTTTGCCATATTCGGCAACAGACGGGTTGGCAACCGTAGTTTTTTATTATTTTCAGTTGTTATCAGGAAGATGCTGCTACCCATCTCTTATTTCAGTTTCCTCCGTCGCCTTTCACGACACCCATGGGATTATACGGTGGATTCTCTTACGCCGTCACTTCATGGCAATGATAGTGCTGAATAACCAATAACCTTAACCAATCAATCAATCACGTATATGATACTACTGTGTCATTATTATTTCCTTTACGTAGCAAAGGTCTTGAAGCTCCCACAAAAGTAACATATCTGCTCGGAATTTATATACAGACTAGCTTGCCCGGCAGACGTTATTCTGCCCTTACAACCAGTAAGCGTGTACGGCGTGTAAGCGGTAGCGCGATGAGTTTCATTTACACACACACACTTTTCTATAGGTTTATTACACTTATAACTAAATCCTCTTTAGGAATAATAGAACCATCAGCAGGATAAACTTAAAAAAAAAAAGAAAAACATAACCCTTTTTTTTTACTTTTCCGTAAGCGGATAAAAAGTTGCCTATATGTTACACACGGTCATTTACTGCCTACATACAAAATTTCATGGAAATTCTTTCGGTAATTTTTGCATGAATCGTGAACACACAATTTTTCTACAGATTTATTATATGTATAGATTAGCTGTAAGTTTCTTAAATGGCAAGTACAAACCTAAATTGATAAGTTCCGTCACCGTTGTTGACATTCTCGTAGTGGAAAGGTGTGCCGGAGCTACCATACCCCCCTGCTGTGTGAGATGCTCTAGCCGAGCAGCCGAAACCACGCCCATCACGATCAACGTAACCACAAACATCTGAAATTTATACTTGAATTGTATATTTTTTTATTATTATGAAATAAAAAGCGAGTGTTGACCAATCGCAATCATAGAAAACTATAAAAAGGTATTTTAACCAATTTGTTAATTCAAAAATATAAATAATTTTATCGATCGCGCGGGAATGGCATAGGATACGATAGGACTCCTTTTGTGACTAGGATTTGTTTAGAGCAGGTACCACCTATTCACCGCTTTTATCGTAAAATTTGTGTATCGCTTCGAAGGGCATAGAGAATCAGTATGTAGTTTTGGAGTTGCTGTTCTAACAAAATCCAACAGGTTGATCTTGCCCATTATTTATCTATATTGGTCCAGCACTCGCCCGCCTTTTTGCGGTTTCTACTCTCCTCTTATATGAGGCACAATTAAGTTAAAAATTATCTTATTAGTTATCTACAAAATTAGATATTTAAAAAATCTATAATAAAAAAAAAACTAAAACTAGTAATTTAATTATCAAACAGGCCTACTCCACGCGGTATCGTGCAAAGAACGCTGGCTGCGTTTCCCCGTTGAATGGCTATACTTAGCCTTTGAGCGAGAAAAGAGCCAGCCCTCTAATCACCAGCAGCAAAGACTAGCCGCGGATGGAGTTCCTTTAAGAACTTCACCGCACGTGGACCCCACGGACCGATAGTCTCTACAGCAAATGGCACAAATATGTAGTCATCTCTCAGAGACCCATATTTGCGCCACTTACTCAGTTCAGCTGCCTCTAAAAGAGGTACCCCTGAGATGAGAGGCCGCCAAAGTGTCTACGCAAGTAGCATCCCACACTAGGGCTTTACCTCTCTCCCAAGGGACCAATGTCATACCGTCGGGTCTCCTGCCATCGTCTCTAAATATTCCACAAGGCTCTAAAACCGAGGGAACATTTATAGAGACAAGAGCCCTTCGGATGACATCGTTCAAAAAAAATAAAAAATACATATAATATTTATCGCATAGTGAATATATTGCATTATTTGCATAGATATTATGCAATCAGCTTAAACATACGTAATTGTGAACTTATCAAATACTTTACTACGCTAAACGAGCTCAAAATGAATTTGATCAATTTGTTGAAACTATAGGCCTAGAGCCAAGGTCTATTAATCAAGTCTTACCATTTTGAATTAACAAAGGGTGTGTTGTATGATGGTACGTTACACCTCGTTCAAACTCCGACACCTGAATACACTATGCAGGGATGTTCCCGTCTTATATCTGTCGAGGTTGCCCTTTTGACGGTTGCCTCACCTTGTGTGTATTGTAGATCTATTCAAAAATGCATGGTACAAGTAAAAGTCTTAAGCGATATAATCGACGTGTACCCTATTATTTAATTTATATATTATAATACAATACATTTAAGAGTGTTTGTGATTAATTTAGGAGTACGTATTTTAATTAAATTATTAATTGCTGACTGCCTCGTTGGTCTTGCGGTTGTAGTAGTGCGACTGCTGATCATGAGGTCCCGGGTTCGAATCCCGGGTCTGGCCAAAAATCAGTTATTGAGATTTTCCATCAAGAAATTCTCAGTAGCTGCCCGGAGTCAGGAAGTTGGCGGTGTCTCACCCCCGTGCCTCGGAAAGCACGTAAAGCCGTTGGTCCTACGCCTGATCTCTCTCCGATCGTGTCGAATTACTGTCCCATCGGGCTATGAGAGTGAGGGAATAGAGAGTGCACCTGTGCTTGCGCTTACACTTGGGCACTATAATCCTGTCCTGCGCCAATGACTAGTCTCGGTTGAGGCTGGCCGCCGTGACCGAAATTCGGTCTGGAGGACATCAAATTATTAATTAAACTAAATGATTGGAAATTAATGAATAATAATACCAGTTATTATAACAGAAATCCACTATTAATGGTTCATAATATTCTTAGTATTCCTTCTAAGTATATGAAGGAACAAACCTCTTTAAAAATCAGAGCAGATCGAGTTTTTCCTTGAATATTTTAATTCAAAATGAATATTCTTCGTTTTTGACTTTGAATAAAAAAATGTGTATGAATTGTACCAAGACCTGAACAACTTTGCATATTTCTCCTGTCAAAGTCTGTCAAAAATTTAAGCCCTGTTACCACCAGCTGGTAGCAGCAGCAGTATAGGCTCTTACTTTTAGCTACATTTTACCCCAAAGGATTAAATGTTTAAGAGAACTCATTTAGTGGTGGTATAAAATCAAAAAATCAATTTTTTTTCTATAACAATAAATTTACAGGAAAACTCGCTCTTCCTTAATTAACATACAATACTTGACAATAAATTAATTATAAAATCTCTCTCTCTCTGTGTATGTGTGTGTAAAATATAAATAAAAAAGAAATTTTAGAGTCTCCCTTTATTTGCTCGTTTTAATGATCATGACCTATTTGCTCATTCTTCGTGGATTTTGTAATGCGAACACCTTATTTCAAAAACGCTTATCTTTAATAACCAAAACGTTTATGTCGCGGGCTACAGGAGATTCCCCGGCGCGCTCCGCCCCCATAGCCGTACAAGGTGACGACGTAAAATGAAGTTTATTACATATTTTAGACTAGAGTTCGCAAAGGTTACTATGATTTAACCTCTGATTTTTCATTGTGTCTATTTCTGTACAATTCAAACAGCGTTGAACAGTACCTACACACGATTTAAAGTAAAGTGGATGAACGCATGGTTTAGTGGTCAGAGATACTATAGGTGCGAGTTCGACTCTCAGTCTGACGAGCAATTAACTTCAAACAAAAGAGTATTTGTTCCCCTGAAGACTTAGTGGAAATACCTCACACCCAGTAATTACATTGGCTTGTATTCGCTTCTGTAATTATTAGGCTTTTTAATTATTAGAGGCCAGCGCTTGACTACTTTCTCAACTGAAGATTCGGCCACATTACCATGTAAGCGAAATTGGTAAAGAAAGCTGACTTAGTTTAACAAAAGCCTATTACCTCTTGCCTTAAAATTACCCACATCGGATGGAAAGACATACATACTAGTTAATTTTTTCAATCCATTGCTGTACGTAATACAAACGAGGAAGAAAATCGTAGCCTTTAATTTGTTACTGTCCTACACTCTACATAGGAACATAATATTGACTGCACTGCCTTTTATTGGCAATAATACGTAAAGTACTATATAAATATTTGTAAAGTTAGTAAAAATAAATAAAAACGGTTTGAAATTCCTAAACAACAGATAAATCACAAAAGGCAAAACAATCACAAAGGAACGTTTACCTCTAGCGGGTCTCGAATACTTACGGAGTCAGAAATCGAGAGCTGAATTCCAAATGTAACATTTATGCGTTATCCGTGCCAACGGCGATTAAATTTTAGACAGTCCTATGTTCAAAGAACACAATAGTGATTACACAAAAGTCTATTCTAGTCTGAGATTCTAGCAAGTAAATAGTGTGAATCAAATAATGCGCCTACTCAAAAACTCATTTGAATTTGTATTTAGATATGGCGTATTATATTAAGCATATTAAGTATATCAGGTAAGCCGCATGATCGTTTACCCTCTCTTCTATAAAAAATAGTTATTAGTTCTTATACACTGTCACATAAAAAGTGCTATGGTCTGTCCTGACAATTTGACTGTTTGTGACATATCATCGGATTAAAAAATGGGGTTACCAGTTTGACGATGTCTTACGTTCAACAGTGGCATATTCAAAAGCTCACGAGGAATGGATCGCGAATTTTTGAAAGTGTAATACGTTCATTTACACATTTTATTGTTATAGAAAATATAATAAGTAATAATTTAATTTAATTTTTAGTCACGTATTTAGTTCACGTAATGATTTATAATAATTCCAACTTAAAACAAGAAAGTACAAGTGTGTTTGGCCAGTGATAAAATATGTAACTGAGACGTGATCCTTCACTGCTGGCCGGATGAGGAATAAAATAGAATATTTTTTATTCAAAATAGATAACAAGAATACTAATTGAAAGTCATTTATGCTCTGATTTGGAAAAAAACCTTTGTAGGACTTTTTTTAAGCTTTATATATTGTACAATAACATATAAAAACATTTAGAAACAGCATGGTAGCGATCACTTTTTCTGTTCAATTACCAGGGATTATTATCAATCATGTACTCTTTAGTAGTATAAAAACCCTTAATAGACCATTTTTGTTTAATAAAAAGTTTAAACTTTTTGGTAGATAGGTTTGATACATAGATATTATGACTTTGTTGTAAATTTTACAATGTAAAAGCGTATTTATTGCCCCATGAAGGAATAACTGATACGCTGGAATCGATTAACTAGTATAACTAGTTTTGTCCTTGTTCCTAGTATTTGCAGAATGTCCATTACATATTTTTTTTTAAATATAATGAGTGACCAAATTTAATATATTTGTTTCTTTATTTCTTTATCTAAGAGACTCCTTCGGACTAAGGTTATATATTACTCTTATGGCCTTCTTACCAAGATTCAATACAACATTATAATATGGAATCAACAAAAGTAAACTAATCTAGCTGTTTCAACATATTATGTAAAGCTTCTATTTGTTTATAACTTATGTTACAAATATAAAGTTTTTTTTAGAGAATAATTGTGACAGGCGAGCACACAGTCTATCTGAAGCTAAGTGGATGCTGTGGCCCATCGAGATCTACATCTATCTTCGATTGAGAATCAAAATGCAGATGCGTTTTTATACCTAAGGATTAAGATGGAATGTCCCGTTTCGTGCAGTTCGGTATGCAGTTCTCTACACTGATCATACGTAGTATTGCCCAAAATCAGTCGTGGTCGTGCATTCTTGGTCTTGTTCTTGCATTTTTGCAAGACCAAGACCAAGACTGACCGTGCTAAATTTGAGCAAGAACAAGACTAAGCCTGCGAGACTCTTGCGTCTTGCAGTTAGGACTGAGTGTCGTTTCAGGGAGTATAGGAGTTCGGGTATACGCTTAGGGACTCTATGAGACGCAAAAAAATATATTAAAAAATTTGGAAAATTGGACTTATGCGCATTACGAACAATACCATAAACATACATAGCGAATGAAAATATCCATTAAAAGAAAAATGCAAAAATGCATCCCCAGTTTTGACCATCGGCACTTTGATAGTGCGCGGCGTCTTGTTGTGAGCATCATCAAAGGTCGGATACTAACCTGTCAAAGAAATTTTGCAGCTATTCGGAAGTACAAGGTCAAGATACACGCGCCGGCGACTTCTATTGATATCGCATACAATCGTCGCCGCCGCGCCGCACGCACAACTATTGACACTGTTTGATTGCTGCCACAGAGTACATGTTCCAAATAATAAAATATGTTTCCGGGTGCTCAGAATGGACAGGAATACATTATGCTCATCTTGCAAGGAATATTGTAATTAGATAATGGTAAGGATAGGTAGATATCATAATAATTTATTCTAGTAAGTAATTATTATAAATATTAACTATATGGGTTTATAATAATTACTTACTATTTTGGGGTATTTATATAGTATTCTCATCTGGTTGGGCTGAATAAATATTTTAAAGGAAATAATAAATAAACATAAATATATATTTAATATACTAACATAAATAAATAAATAATACATAAATAAATAAAACCCAACCAGATGGAAACCCTCAGCAGGGAGACCAAACAGCCGAGGTTGGGGGAAAGGGAGAAACCGGCGGACGATGCAGGGGTATCGAGGACACCGCCTTCTGCATTTGAGCTTGGAGCGGCCGTCACGGAGTCCCAGTCGCCTCAGATGACCCGAGAGGCTGACTGGGATTAACCCGTTCGCAGAGACGACTACAGGTATAATTTCGGTCGGCAGTCCACCCCACATGTCGGTCACCTCGTGAGCCAGGTCCAGATATTTTGTTCGCTTATCTGTTTCGGCTTTCACGAGGTTCTCGTCATACGGAATGGTGATGTCGACCAAAATATCCTTGACTGTGCCCGGTCCATCAGCACAATATCAGGCTTATTCGCAAGAATAGTCCTGTCTGTGATGATGGCCCGGTCCCAGTGAAACCTGGCGCGGTCATTTTCGAGCACGGCTTCCGGCAAGTACTTGTAATACGGCAATTTCGGTCCACGAGACCGTATTTCAGAGCGAGCTCCTGGTGTAGAATGGCTACTAAGTTGTGCCTGTGCAAGTACTCAGAGTTAGAACAACCGGAGATAACATGCCTAAGTGACTCACCGGGATGGCGACAAGCTCGACAGATGTCGACGGTGCCATCCCTTAGGATGTATCTCCGATAGTTGTTGTTCTTAATAACCTGATCCTGTATCGCACAGATAAAACTCTTAGGATCCCAAAGAGGTCACCAAAACGTAGCCAGTGGAGGGAGACAACTGTGTCTACGAAAGGCTCATGTAGAGCCTTGTAGAACCTCCCGTGGAGCTCCTTCTCCTTCCATACGGTTTCCCGGTCGGAAATGCTCTGTACTGCCGGGTCTTGCCATTGCTCGTTGGCCAAGGATAGAGGTAAGTCCTTTATCACAAAAATGACGTCCTTATAGAATGGATCATCCGATCTCGTCAGAAAGATAATAATTACTTACTATTATTATTATTATTATTATTATTACCTAATAGATAAACATGTTCAATAAGTTCACTGCAAATCTCGATTTTTGGAAGTGTGTGTTTTTAAAACACAATGTGCTCAAATATGTCGTCACCCGTTTGATAAATATTGTAAACCCTTTTAACACACTTGAAACGTGTAAAAATTTTCTACAATGGTAATCGAATAATATAAAAAGCGTGCATATAAAATAAAAAGCGTGCAATAAGACCTACGTAGGTACCTACTGCTTAGGAGCCCGAGTATCTCTGAGAGAACTGTTTAAAGAAATTGATATCTTGACTTGATCATGTATGTACTACAAAACATTCACTTACATGTAAAGAATAGTGATTTGCACAATTTTAATAGTAGAAATAAAAATAAAATCACATTACCTGCTTTCCGGTTACACAAAGTATACAATTCGTTCTTGGGTAGCGGTATACGCTTTTATAACAAGATTCCAAAAGAAATATTAGATCTTTCATCTTTTCAATTTAAGTCGCACATTAAAGCTTGTTTTAATTTTAATGACAAAAATGCTTGGAACTGACCTCTCGTACTACACAGGACTAACTAGAAATTTCTATACCGATTTGGTGTCTACATATACATTTGACGTTTTATGTTTGACTTATCGCTTTACATAATTATAGTACTATTGTAAAAATATTTTGAAAAGAGCAACTACTGAGTTTCTTACTTTCTGCCATGATTCTTCTCAGTTTCTACTGAGAAGAATCATGGAAGAGAAATCATGTTCAGGGGTGCTGATTCTTCAGCACCCCTGAACATGGAAAAGAAAAAAATTGGGAAAAACAGTGATTATATGACTATTCAAAAGTGTATTTTTAATGGCTACTTGAATAAAAAATATTTGAATTTTGAATTTCGAATGAGTGAAGTCATATTCGCGCATTTTGTGTTTTAAAATCACACACTTCCAAAAATTGATTAGCAGTGTCGGTTTATTAACTTCTATCGTACTCTAGTAGTTAGTAAGTACGTAGATAAATACAGCAAGTAACGTACCTAGGCAAATTTAATTTAATTAACGTAGATTAATTCCATCACAAGAAGAACATAATATACACAATTTTATTTACATTTGTATAAACTGAGCTAACTGTTGGTATGGAGTAGTTTAGAGTGGCCAAAGAACCTAGGTGGCCTGAAGTGTGCAACGCGTAGACATCGCGCTTGGCTGTGCATATTACTAATTTTATTTATTTTACAAAAATTATCTCTTATTGATATGAATATGATGTAAATTTCACATTGAAATACTTCACTCTGAGTTGAGTCGTTTTCGAGTTGTTATAACATGCCTTTAGAAGTTTATGGGCCATATACATAGCTTAAAAATAAGACTCTTTTTACTGACTTACAGCTTAAAACCTTTCCAACTACGCCAAGCAGAAATACGACATTTGGTAACTTCTTGAAAGGCCTATACCCTTCAGTTAATTGAAAGATTGATGACGAAAAAATAAAATACTTAGAAGAAGCACTCGATTTTAGTAACTATTCCGTTTAGTAGGATTCCGCTAGATCCAACATTAAAAAACGAAGGCAGACACAATAGATTCAGATCGATCAATACTATTGTTTTTTTTTACACATATTAATATAATATGTGTTACCTACCACTTAGGCAGGTATATATATATGACACGGTTTGCATTATATTCTTTTGAATACTTACACGATCTTATCAGGCGTTCACAAGCTGATAGGTCACCTTAAAACCCACAGCGAATGTTGTCGAAGACATAAACCAAAAGCGTTACGGAAAAAACTCTGGAAGACTAACGTAAATATTAAATTAATCGTCGACTAACATATTGATAAATAGTTTTTGTAGAATATACAAATGAAACTTTTTTAACACTAAAATGTTCAAATTATCTAAATAAAAAATATAAAATTAATATATTTTAAATTTATTTTACAAGAAGTAACAAGAAAATTTTACTATAGTTTTACCTTTCAGACCAGACGTGATGTATCCATAACAGTGACGAAGAGCAAGTTCTAATGTGCGGGACGTTTGGTACAGCTATCTTCCCGCCAAGCGTGGTGGTTATGATAAATGGTCCTTATTACGGTTTTAAGGCCCGTTTTCGGAAGTGGATTTTTACGATCTTATGATGATGAAGAAGAGTTGTTTGTTTCGTCTCAATCTTACCTTTTGTTTCGTTATCTCTATCAGATAAATTTTTTCTGAATGACAGGGTGAGAAATAGTGTGATAAGAAAAAAGTGTGGTTTGCAAGATGACGTTGTGACCAGGATTAAGAAAGGAATGCTTCGGTGGTTTGGTCATGTAGAAAGAATGAACGAAGAAAGAGTGACAAAGCAAATTTATGCTGCAGAAGTGAACGGCAGAGTCGGAAAGGGACGCCCTAGACGAAGGTTTATCGACCAAATTGGCGATATATTGAAAATGGGCCAGATTAGGAGTACCCTTAACCGACGAGCGTGTATGCGTAGATATATGGATGTAAAGGAGGCGAGAGAGGTGTGCCAGGATCGTGCCAAATGGAAGTCCGTAGTCTCTGCCTACCCCTCTGGGTGACAGGCGTGAGTGTTTATGTATGTATTTATAAATTTTTTGTTTTTGTTAAAGGTTTTGTCAGCGTTAGAATTTTGAATAGTCGTATAATAAGTACTCTTGAACGAGTTTCCGCCTTGTCGTGGTAGAATGGCTAAACAGCCGTGGCCTAGTCAGTCACGGTAAACGCAGAGGAACTCACGTAGCTGGCCCGAAACTGTAGTGGGAGGGGTAGAAGAGTGTCCTTTCCCCCTGCATTAGAGAAGTATTGGTATTGCGGTGCATCACATGGTCTATTCTCTGCAACCCTGGTGGAGCCGCATCCCTTCCCTCTGCAGCTGCCATGTGGTCGGAGTTGGATCGGCCGTTAGGGCCGGGAAGACTGGTGTTTCCGAATACTCGTTTTTTTAGCTTTATGGTGTTCGTGTAACTGAATCGGATGGAGTCAGCTCTGCAACTTGCGTCGAAGGCGGAACACCGTGAAGTTTTAATCAGTGCAAGTCCAACACAAGTCTTAGCTCCCTCAGTGACGGTATGCCTTGGCATATCCACATGAAAAAAGACCTACTTGCAGTAAAATAGATATGTTTGAATGCCGGAGTCCACGCCAAATATTACCAAGCTTTCCAGACTGCGGCTTTAAATCACGATACTTATAGTTTGATAAAATTGGATCGTTAGTTGGGTTTCGTTAATGTAATATTCTTTCTCGAAATAATTTCCTTTACATGTGCTCATAATAGTAAGGATCATTTGCGAACATCTTGAAGAAATATAACCGATGTTATTCAATGTGTATTATACGTATGTCTGAAATCCGATCTCAAACATTAATCTCTAACAATTAGGAGCAGAAATATTTTTTTTCATATTATTACCAAATCGAGTACGAGTAATGTATTCAAATGATTCTTACAGAATATTATATTTTTCATGACCGTTTAAACTTGCTTCGGTAACCAAAAGCTTTTTATTTGCTTTTGAATTATTACAAGACATAAATATTTTCAATCGAGAAAGTAGCCTTTTTTTGTGTCAAATCTTTCAACAGGCAGTCTAAGCGAATTTATTTTATACGCTTGGATTAGGTCCAAGGACCTAAGAGGACTTGTTGATCAGTGGCGGCGTAAAGGGAGGGGGGCGGTGGGGGCGGTCCGCCCCGGGTGCCAAGCACCAAGGGGTGACAGCGACAACTCACTCGCACAGCCAGAGAATATTTACAGAAGAATTACTCCGCAAAGACATATCAATAAATAAATAACTAGATATCTAATATAGTATCTACCTGCATACACAAATATTATATTTTAATATGTATCACAAATTCATTTTATTGACTTTCGAACATAATTTAATGTCCTAAATACATGAGTTCAGCTTAAGTGGCGCTTGGTCGAGTAAGTAACACGATCCAAGAAGGTAGCGCCTGTAGCAACAAACACAGCATTCGCATATTCCGTAGTACCGTTGGACTTCATTGGGCTTCTCAGATTCATCGTAAAATGAATAAAATAAAATAAAATGCAACTGTCGAAGCTGAAGACCGAATGTGGCAGCATCGTTTTCAGGATACCTGAGATTTTAGTGAGATTGAGAGGTTCTATGGGCAGCTGTACACGTCATCGTTGGAGACACGCGCAAGTGTGGACAACGATCCAAGATCAAGTCTTATCTGACACTATTTTGATGACATCCCGGACGTGACATCTGAGCGAAATTAGAATGGCTCTCCGGCACCTTTAAAACGGCATGTCCCGGGCGAGGATGGAATAGCAGCGGAGCTTCTGGAAGCGGGTAGAAAACCGGTGCTTGAAGTCCTTTAGAAGCTCCATGATGGCACTACTTCAGGCGTGAAGCAGAAGTGCGGTGGTCTTGTTCTTCAAGAAAGGCGACAACGCTCTCTTGAAGAACTACAGTCCGATTTCCTTCTGAGCCGCGTCTACGTGCTGTTTTCGAGTCATTACGAATCGTCTCGCACGCAGACTCGACGACTTCCAGCCTCCCAAGCAAGCCAGTTTCCGAAAAGGCTTTAGCACCAAAGACCATATACTCTTCGGTAAATTGGACAATCTGCCACTTTATCTTGCGTATGGGAACTATAAAGCCTTTGATTCCGTCGAAATTTGGACGGTGCAACAGTCATTTCAGCGGTGCCCAGTTTACTGTCGGTATATTGAAGTGCTGAAGTATTTGTACAGTATAGCTACGATGACTATCCGAGTACAGAACCAGAGTACGAGACCTTGCAGAGAGGTGTAAGACAGGGTTACGTTATATCCCCGAAACTCTTCACCGCTGCATTGGAAGACGTTTTCAAGCTACTGGACTGGAGAGATACGGTATTAATAAAATGGCGAGTGCATCACTCACCTTCGATTTGCCGCCAAAATAGTCCTTATGGCAGAATCGCTACAGGACCTAAGCTCTATGCTCAATAACCTTAATAGTGCCTCCCACCGGATAGGTCTTCAGATAAACATGGATAAAATAAAAGTCATGTGTAACGTCCATGTCTCACACCTATGCCGGTAATTGTTGGGAGCACTAAGCTCAAGTTGTTGACGAGTATGCTTACCTGGGATAAATATTACGACTATGTACGTTCAACTTAGACCGAGTGGTCAATTCGAGATTCAACTGCTGCCCAGCCGAATTGAATCTCGAAGACAGATTACGACATTTTATCGTCAGGTATACCTCAAAACTTGAAAACGAGGTTGTACAACCATTACGTGTTGCCATTGATGACTTATGGATCTGAGACGTAGTCCTTCACAGCTGGCCGTATGAAGAAGTTCAAGGTCACTCAGCGAGCTATGGAAAGGAGATATGCGCAATAGAACCAGAGTAACCACCAAAGCCCAAAGGTTTACTGAGCTGAAGTGGCATTGGAAAGCTAGGTTCTCAGTGGTAGCCTCGTACCGGTGGGCGAAGTGTGGGGCGGCTCTACTCTCGATGGAGTGATGACCTGGTTAGTCATGCAGGAAGTCGATGGATGGCTCAGGACTATACTTTGTGGCATTCTTTGGGAGGCCTTTGTTCAGCAGTTGACTAGTGAAGGGTAATGATGATGAATAGAATAATTTAGGTAAATAAAGTCTGGTAAGTATGTTTAGCATTTTAGTTTTATTTGGGGTGCTGATAGAAAATCGCCCCGGTGCCAACCACGCTACGCTGCCACTATTGTTGATATACATATACTAACGTTTTCCGCGGTTCTTCCCACGGGAAGTCAGAAAATGACATAATTTCAAAAATCACAACCTATGTTTACCTTTTTTATATATTAGGTGTCGTCCGCGACTTTGTCCGAAATAATATTTTTGTTTCTATATCTTAACACCGACGTAATCGTTTCAAAGTTTCTGTCTACGATTTCTTTTGCGTGGAATTGCAATTGCTTATGACATGACACTTATAATATACCGGTACATTAATACCTGTAGTAAGTAGCTTGCTTTTAAACTCATCAGCGAAGCGATTTAATTTTAAAAATAAATGAAACAGCAGGCCGAAGTAAGTGGGAGTATTCAAAGTAAGAAAATTTCTTAAAATTGAATTAAATTGAAACCAAATTAAATGAGTTATTATTTTCCGCCATCACGTGCAAGTTTTGGGCGATCGATACCCTCGACCAGCCAACATACAGTACAAACCATGCGAAAGGAAAGTAATGCCCATAGTTAATGCTAACATAAGCAGGAATGAGGGCTAATAATCTTCCGCTTACCAGATGTCGCTAGTTGATACTGAGGTGAAGTTTTTATTACACAATGTTATTTAATTAAGAAGTTAGTTTTAAATAAAAGTTTATCAATTTCTATTGTATTATATTAATACACAAATCAATGCCTCATGTGTTTGCTTTAATTTATTGTACATTTTCAACTCTTTTTTAATTTTTCTACTTTTATGAATATCTGTGGTCTGATTTATTTGTTTTAATCTAATTGATGTAAAATATAACTTATAGTACAGAAAGGAACATTAACCTTTACATTTTTTGAACAATTTAACTTCCCACCTATAAAATCCGTCAAACAGTACACCTCATTTTTAAGTGGCGCCGCCCTGGTGGCAGAAAAAGTCGTGGACTCGTTGTAGCCTTTTACGAGTACATTGAAATGGTAATTATTTGGAATAAGTGGAATGCGGGAATCAAAACACACTCTCCTTTAACTGCTCCATTCAGAATAATGGACTTTATAATATTTTTCCCCAACTTTGTGATGCGCAGCCTGGTGTTGTTGCACAATCTTGGTGCACCAACGTTACGCATCAGCAGAACTGAAACGTCAGCTTATGCAAAGGCACGCCCTTAACTCCAAGCAGTTGAAAATCTAGTTTGGGTAAGCAGTACTGTCGCCATTGGTAAAGTTACAGTGTCTAGTCAAATCTTTGACTCGCGACTATCACTTGTAATATTTTTGTATATTTTATACATATATATATTACAAAAGGTATAGGTATATATTTTATATACCTATACCTTTGATACCTTGGAGAGATGGAATAATAGCCATCTCCCTCGCACTTTTTCTTATCTTGCCATGAAAGTAATATTATTTTATTTTAAATGACGCTTCATTTTAATATACTCTAGTAATTCATTTATTTGTATTTGTTAATCAATAACATAATACGTTTATCAATAATAATATACTACGAAAGGAACTTCGTTCCAACAGAGTGTTCCACGACACTCACGCATGTTTTTATTTTAAGTTGGTTGCCGGTGCAATAAGTTGTCTTTGACCTTTATACCTTTTCCCAAACTTACTGTCTACCTAGTTAGGTAGGCTAGTGCAACCACGTTATGGTTGTAGCACGAATGGGTCGACTCGACCGGGGAAGGACCACGCTCTCACAGAATACCAGCGTAAAATAGCAACTTAATGTTGCTGTGATTCGTATGGTGAGTGTACAGAACCGGAGACCCTTTTTACTGGAAACGAGGCATTCCATCTTAGTCCTCAGGGGTGAGAACGCATCTGCATTTTGATTCTTAATTGAGGATAATTGTAGATGTCTATGGGCTACAGCATCCACTTACCATCAGGTGAACTGTGTGCTCGTTTGTCACCCTATGCTATAAAAAAAGACCCTGCAACCAACTTAAAATAAAAAAAATGTTACAGCGTTGTCACCTCTGATCGCTAAGATAGAATTCCGCACAGCCTGTAATAGTAGCGACTAGATGGCAAAATTCAAGTGAAATTGAATTTTGCAAGGCGCATTTGTAGCAGCTTACTTGCGTATGCACCTTATTCTTGGTCATCATAATGTTGCACAAAGTTGCAGTTGTACCGTGTAGTGGCGGTGTAAGGTTAACCACAACCCCATATGGTGTTGTGAGGGGCGACAGAGGGAAAAAATCAGGAGATGAGCAGCAGCGTCATTCTAATAACGACTAAAAATAATAAAAACATGCGTGAGTATCGTGGAACACTCGGTGGGAACGAAGTTCCTTTCGTAGTATATTATTATTGATAAACGTAATATATTATTGATTAACAAATAAACATAAATAAATTACTAGCGTCTATTAACATGAAGCGTCATTTAAAATAATATTTCTTTCGTAGCAAGATAAGAAAAAGTGCGAGGCAGATGCATATTATTCCATCTCGCTTCCCTATCCGCCAAGGCCGTACGCAAACACTACGTCAGAAGGGGCTGTGACGGAAAAATCTTACACTTTTTCTCGCCTAGCTCCCATCCGCCAAATTCGTACCGTCCGATAAGGAACTTCGTTCCAAAAAACTGCGATTGCCAACCCGCTTGCCAAGCGTGACAACTATGGCAAATATCCCCCCTATGATGCTATCTATGAGTAAGGCCTATGTTAAGTAGCGGGTGGAGTTTAATAGGCTGTAACGGTAGCGGTAACTTTATAAAGTCACGCCTGTTTGCACGTCAGTAATTTTAACCATAGTGACGATGCTTATAGGCATGCGTCCATTTAATTCGTCGGTGTGCCTTTCTCAATAACTTGCAGTGCATTGCATTTCTAAAATCGTCTGCAAGCAAGTCTACAACACCGCTAATCAACAATGGTTGCTATGGATGTCCTGCAGGTTGCAGTTCAAGGTATATACAGCGCGCTTGTGCGACATCGTGAACTTTTCACGTTGGCATTTATTTGCACGTAAAATTAAGGGGAAATTTGTACATTAAATGTGCAGTCTAGCCAAGGCAATATTGTGGTCATTGCGAAGTTGGATCAGTAGTTAGTTCAGAACGAATGTTTGCCCACATGCCTATGCCGTGTAATATGCCTTGCATAAAACGCTATAATTTTATCATAAGCCAAGAGACAGACAGTGCTTTTACACGCATTCCTATTATAACAGAAAACTAACGGTTTAATTTTAAAAGATTACAATTCCCATTAAAAGTAGCATTTTCAGAGACAAGTAATAAATCCAAGGAAAGTCAATCCGTTAAAATAGTAGGATAGCTCGCTCACGTGCTTTTAGGGCTCAAAATCCGCACAGTTTCCTTGAGCGAAATTATTTAAAAATCAAATCATTTAATGCAGTCTATAGAAATGTATTGCAGTAGAGCCTTCAGCAACTGTTAGTAAAAGTAATTTCAGTATTGAAAAAAATGTCGGCTTATAATTATATATGTGAGCGCAGCCGCGGGTAAAAGCTAGTGCTATAATAAAACCAAAAACCAGTTTACCGGAACTACTAATAAGTAAAAACTGAATGATTCTTTAACAAAATATTTAAAAAAAATGTAATAATTGTAGCTGCGGTAGCGTACTTTAAATTTCAAAATACACAAGCAACCCAAGTTCGATTCACGTCAGCACTAATGAATAAGTTATTGCACTAATTTTGATTTAAAGTATGTGTTTATGTTACAGTTTGCTGACTTACCAGCTTACCACGTGCACGTATATATAAAGGAAAAGTAGCATGTCTAAAAATTTTAAATTGTTTTAAGGACATCTGAAGTCCGCCAACACGCCTTAGGGCAGCGCGGCGAACTCTTCTGCTCAAAAATCCTTTATAAATGAGAGGAGGCCTGTGTTTTGCGGCACAACATATTAGGCTGTTGCTTTACTTTTTTTTGCAAATACAGCATTATAAGTATGTGCCGATGGGGAAGAAAGGTTCTCGAGTGGCAGGCTCGTACCGACAGGCGAAGTGTAAGGCATCCCCCGACTGGATGGGGTGACGACCTGGTAGTACATACAGGAAGTCGATTGATGCAGGTGGCTCGGGACTGTACTTTTTTGCATTCCTTGGGGGAGGCCTATGTTCAGCTGTGGACTTGTGAAGGGCTATAATTATGATGATGATGATAAGTATGTGCAGGAATTACATGCCTTTATTCCATTATCCCCTTTCCATCATCGCACCGTCTGGGAACAGTGGGTATTCACTCTTTTATGTTCGTATATTTGTTGACGACTGTCTTTCCGTCCGATTACAATCAGGGCGTTTACAAGTAAAGAGTGAATAGACTTTTGTTACGCTATGACAGTGCAATTTACCATCTAGAGCTTTATCACCACTTACCACAAGATGAGATTGTAGTCAAGCACTGGCTTATTATAAGTAAATAAAATATTATTAACCGACTTCAAAAAGGAGGAGGTTCTCAATTCGAGTGTATGTTCTTTTTTTTGTATGTATGTTACGCGATATCTTCGCAGATTGTGAACCGATTTTAATGATTCTTTTTTTATTAAATAGGCTTTACCTGAAGAGTGGTCCCATTAAATTTTGAAGAAAAATTTCCGCCCCCAAGGGTGGAAAATAGGGGAAAACTTTTCATATTGGATTATTGTTTAAGGAATTTCATATTATATCTTTGCAGATTGAGAACCGATTTTAATGATTCTTTTTTTAGGTTATACTTCAAGGGTGGTCTCATATATATTTGAAGAAAAAAATTCACCCCTAAGCGTGGCAAATAAATAATTTCTTCTTTTTGTTAAAAGTTATAATTCCTCAAAACACTCTTTTAAAAACCCTATTCGAAACTGACTTGATGGCTAAGTATAAAACAGATTCTAGGTCTGATCATGTTTTCTTTTAATTAAAGTACTGTGGTCAACCACTGTGCATATTGATCAATACTGAGGTTGTTATAAATTAATTTGTTTAATTCCGCGTAAAGAAAGAAAATGATGTGCCCTGCCCAGTTTTAAGGGGACCTCCCACCCTCCCTCAATTGCGTGCACTATACCCGTCACCGCCAATACCAGCACTACCCCAGCGCCATCACACTAGGAACGACACACCACTCTCGAAAATACGACACTCGTCTTGCCTGTCATTAATTATGCTATGATTTGGTTATGTTTGTTACCCAGACTTGAACCAAAATCTTCTCAATAAGCTTGAGCGCCTTCTTAATAACTGCATCAGGTTTATTTTCGGATTCGCCTTCGAATATATGACCGTATCTCTCAATTTCGTAGTCGCCTTGAATGGCTAATTATTTGAAAAGGTGCACTTCCAGAATATTTTCGGTTCTCTACTCCATTTGAAATAATTTGTCCTCCCCTCCCTACCTTCAAGACGAATTTCAATACCTTCCCTCGAACCACGACAGGATACTACGCTCTTCAACTAATCTGAAGATTTCTTCATAATATTGGCTTTATCGGCAATTCTTTTAACGTTCAGGCTACACTACTCTGGAATTTACTACCTGAAAACATTAGGAAAGCACCAAATAAGATAGTCTTCAAAAGATTGGTTCGGGAACATCTTTCAAAAACAACGTCGTCTGTATAACTTCAATTAGTACTGCTACCTTTATCCAGATATATTATGTATGTTTATATGTATTTATGTATATATGTATATGTATATGCATTAAGGATATTTGTTGTATATGGATTATTATGTATTTGTTTGTATTCATATGTATTTGTGTAGTTTACAAGCCTTATTTTAATATGTGTTATATCTATTTATATTAATTATACTTAGTTATTTAAGTCACCTACCACTAATTTTTCACCACGCCATGGGTTGACTGGGAGAGAATGCAAACTGGCATTAAGTCCGCCCTTTATAACCTTTATGGTTAGTACAATAAAGTTTTAAATTAATTAAGTAAATAAATTATTTTGTTTTAAATTTTCCAGTTTCAGTTTTTCTCTGTTACCTCTTACGACATCTGAGGGATGGCATAGGGTAGTGGATTAGCTTACGCCGTCACCACATGGCATGTATGTAGCAGATAGCTTCTGATTATTAGAAAGGTGTCGCCGTGGCCGAAAATCAGCGACGAAGTCGTAAAAAATATCCCATATGTTGTATTGTCACCCCATGTGTTCTAGATCTTATGTAACTATACTTTCTAGGAATGGAAATCTTACATTAACGTAAGTAACAACAGTTCTACAATTTTCCCTGCGATAAGGCGTTACCACTAAAGATTGAGTTTGCTAATGGGCTTCTATATCGTAACAAGATATTGATCAGGACCACGGACTAGAAATCTGGACTATTTGAATGAATAATGCTAAAGAAGTTTAAGCGTAACAATTGTGTAATAAATATTTGTATTGTACACGTATTTTACTAACATTAAGTGAGCTTAAATAAATGATTGCGTGTTAAATTTAAAAGTTAATGTGGTTTATTTTGAGTATGTTTACCTAGGACAAGTTGTATTACATAGACCAGCGTCAAACATGAGATCAGTGACGTATTGAATTCGGTATTTGGAATATTATGAAAAATCTTTTCGGAACATTAAAAATTAACAAGGTTAAACCATTATTAGACTTTCAACATGAAAACATAAAACTATATCCTTTAAGTAGAGAAACATTGCTTTTTAAGAGGAAAATTCACTTTTGTTCAGATTCGGATGAGCGAAACACTCATATGTCATATGAAGTTCTCCATATAGGGGTGCATTTAAGATTTGTCAAAGTCATACAATACTTCCTAGTCAATCGATCCTTCCATTTTCGCATCGAGGACCTTCTCCACTTCCAGACTCATCAGAGCAGGAGTTCTCCAGGGCTCTGTGCTCTCCCCGACTCTCTACTTTACCAATCTTATCCGATATCCATCTTGCACACTATGCCGATGATACCACAAATTATTCTTCTGATAGTAGCCTCTTCAGAATGTGTATTCGACTCCAAACTGCATCAAACGCGCTAGGCGATTGGTACAAAAATGGAGAATTGATTTAATCCTGATAAAGCAAAGCAATGTTTAACATGAAAGCTCGCTTTAAAAACATTCTCCTTAGATTAAACGACACAGGACATGTATACTCACCGGTGATACGGGGCGTTTTTAGTTTACAACCCGTTTCCCTCACTCCGGTAGTAGTTCAAGCCGAGGTTCGTACCTCCTTCTGAGGGGCCCTTGAATCACATCGAGCCTCCCCACCTATCTCAAGGAGCCTCACTCCAAAAGCAGGGGCCAGGTTCCCTCAGGACTGCAGTCGGCGTCGCCGGCAGAATCGTTGCACTCAATATCTCGTAAGTCCTCGCATAAGAGTCTATTTCGATGAAGCTGTAAAGGCCCTTTCAGAAAAAAAAACTTATTTCGGATACTTTATTGGATTATTTCAATTACTTCCTTCTTTTGTATACCTACGTACAGTTTATTAGTATATATAATATATATAAGAAAAGATATACACACATGTCTAAATAAAACCCAAGGTAATGATATATATATATATTATAAGAAAATATAGTAAAGGGTACGTAAAGAAAAATAATATCATGATTAAACTAAAACAGAGATAACTATGATGATGACGGAGCTTAGCAGTTTTGAAGCAATAGGAAATGAGCCTGAACATTCTCGTCTTAAATGTTAGTTTGCTGGTAGGTTGTCTTAATAATTCCATAGGCGCGCGGCTTATAGCAAACGATGAAGATATGAAACCTAAACGGTGAAGGGGTATAAAGAGACCAAGAGTCTACGATGAACGAAGCTGTCTATCATGAGTGTCACACAGGAACCAAAACTAATGTTCAGATAATTCGGATAGTGGTTATCAAATAAAATATAATAAAACTGTGGTAAGTATCCTAATGTGTTTTCGCTGATGAATAGGAATTTATTGAAGCTGAGAGCGGAATGAGGATATATGATCAAACTTGCGAAGATGGATACAGTTATTGATGAGACTATCCAGTTTGTCTAGGAAGACCTCTTTAAGATCAGGATAACATACATCAGCATAATCAATAATGGGCAATATAAGAGATTGCACAAGAGCTATCTTTACCTTGACCGGAAGAAAGTTCCTAAGACGTTTTAAAGCAAGCTTAGCAAAAACCGAACCCCTGCTATTCGTTTTCAAACACCACTCGTGCTTCGTAAAGCACGTATAGTGGTTCTCCTGTGCCTGATCTCGCTCCGGTCGTTTAAGATTGCCATCCTTTCGGACTATGAGAGTAAGTAAATGGAGGGTGCACCTCTATTCCCTCACTCTCATAGTCAGAGTATTTGCGTTCACTCATGGACGCTATACCTAATTTCATCCCAAAATTCGGTTCGGTTCGGACATTAATATTATTATTATTACTGGTCCCCATTTGCATCACACGTCTATTACTTCCCAAGTACTTTCTCAAGAAGGTGCTTCAAATCGTCACAGAAATTAGTTCTTATTTTGTGGAGTATGTACAGATTTTGAGCAAATTTTTATTATTGGGATCGTTTTGGTTGGATTGCATAAATATTTATAAAATATATAAAGATATACAACTAATATAAATAAGATAGATTAAAACATACTTATTAGAATATAATATGCGATTAGGTATTATTAAATAAATAGATAAAACCCAATCGGACGGAAGCCCTTGACAGAAAATACCAAACGACCGAGGGTTAGGGGGAAAGGAAAAGAAATCGGCAAACGATGTGGGTGGAATCGAGTAGCATCGCCTTCTGTATTTTAGCCCGGAGCGTTTCCTCACAGTCACCTCAGATGACCCGAAAGTCTGATCGGGTTTGGCTCGTTCGCAGAAGTGACTACAGGAATATTTTCGGTCGACAGACCACCCCACATTTCGGTCACCCCGTAAGCCAGGTTCAGATGTTTTGTTCGCTTATCTGTTTCGGCTTTCACGAGGTTCTCGTCATGCGGAGTGGTAATGTCGACCAAAAATATCCTTGATTGTGCCCGGTCCATCAGCACAATATCAGGCTTATTTGCAAAAATGTACTGTCCTGTTCGTTCCCAATAGAGCCTGGCGCGGTCATTCATTAGCACGATTTCCTGTGAGTAATTATTTATTTGTTTATTTTAAATTATATATTATATAGAAGTTAGTGTTTACAAAATAATTAGCTGGTGACACAATTTTGTATAACCTGTATGTTATATAGTCTGCTAAAGCAGAAGACAAATATTTGTTGACCTAGATTTTGTTTTCTTCCCTTTAAAAAATATTATAGTTATGAACGTTGCTCATCCCCCCCCCCCCCCGATGCAGTTTGTAGATCACATTTAAAACCCTCTTAAATCTATATATATATATATATATATATATATATATGTGTGTGTGTGTGTGTGTGTGTCTATATGTATGTAGTATAGTATTTAAGTATATGTATGTTTGTATGAATGAATGTACATATATGTATTTATTATATTTATTTTATATTATGTATATCAATATTATAGTATTTATTATGAGAGTGCACACTAAATCTTCTTCACTTTGAATCTGTCCAGTGTCGGCCTGTTGAAAAAATTTCAATATGAAATAAGCAGTGCCTTTGCACAAAATATCTTTTTTATTCTTCATTGTAACATTACTTTGTGTGTACATAAATTGTTAAATAAATAAATAATACAACTGAGATTTTATTCGATTAGAAGTTTGTTTATTCGGTCAAATCCTTTTAGCATTTATAGCATTGTATTTACTTAGCGTAAACCTATTTAGTTTACTTGCTATCAGGCGTACTGCCAAAACTAGGCAATAAAACAAATTGCGTTCACACATCTAGGCACGGCCACGCGAGTGGAAGTTTTCACGCGTTTACCACCAGGTCCAAACCACTGTGACGCACGCGATTTATTACTAATTTATCCAGATGATTGATTTTCTAAATAGAAACTATTATTTACGCACATAACTAAATAACACTATAATATAATGATATCTACGATGGCTCAAAAACTTTTTACAAAAAAAATTATTACATTACAAACAAAGCAAAAAGTCTAAACGTAGCTTACTCAACTAATACTATGGAGCAAAAAATTAAATACAACTTTAAATTATTAACCCTTTTTTGCGCACACAGTAGGATTTCTCTTGTGTTAAGGACCTAAAAAATTTAAAAATTTACATGTGAAATTGAAGAACATCCAGAATAAAAACAATTATTTGCATGCCTTGAACAAATCTGACCAAAAGTATAGTTTCGTGGGAAATTTAATTAAGTGATAAAAGTATGTGAATAAAAGTGACGTGTACAGTGAAAGTACACGCATCAGCTGAACAGCTGCTTATGTCATCATCATCATCATTACAGCCCTTCACAAGTCCACTGCTGAACATAGGCCTCCCCCACGGAATGCCACAAAGCACGGTCCCGAGCCACCTGCATCCATTGACTTCCTGCATGTCTTACCAGGTCGTCACTCCATCTAGTGGGGGGACGCCCTACACTTCGCCTGCCGGTACGAGGCTGCCACTCGAGAACCTTTCTTCCCCATCGGTTGTCGGTTCTTCGAGCTATATGGCCGGCCCATTGCCACTTCAGCTTACTAATCCTTTGCTATATCGGTTACTCTGGTTCTACTGCGGATATCCTCATTTCTAAGTTTATCACGCAGAGAAACCCGAGCATAGCCCTCTCCATAGCTCGCTGAGCGACCTTGAGCTTCCTCATACTGCCAGCAGTGAAGGACCACGTCTCAGTTCCGTATGTCATCACTGGCAACACGCACTGGTTGTACAATTTCGTTTTGAGGTTGTGAGGTATGCCTGACGAGAAGATGGGTCGTAATCTCCCGAACGCTGCCCAGCCGAGTTGAATCCGTCGATTGACCTCTCGGTCGAAGTTGGACTTACCTAGTCAGACTATTTGTCCCAGGTAAACATATTCGTTAACAACTTCGAGCTTAGTGCTCCCAACAACTACCGGCATAGGTGTGACATGGACATTAAACATGATTTTGTTTTGTCCATGTTCATCTTGAGACCTATCCGTTGGGAGACACTATTGAGGTCATTGAGCATAGTGCTAGATCCTCCAGCGATTCTGCCATAAGGACTATATCGTCGGCAAATCGAAGGTGAGTGATGTGCTCGCCATTGATGTTAATACCGTATCCTTTCCAGTCCAGAAGCTTGAAAACGTCTTCCAATGCAGCGGTGAAGAGTTTCGGGGATATCACGTCACCTGTTTTACCTCTCTGCAGTTGGATAGGTTTCGTACTCTGGTTCTGTACTCGGATAGCCATCGTAGCCCTACTGTATAAGCACTTCAGTACCTCAATATACCGACAGTCAACTTGGCACCGCTGAAGGACTGCAGCACCGCCCAAATTTCGACGGAATCAAAGGCTTTCTCATAGACCACATACGCCAGACATAGTGGCAAATTGTACTCCTCGGACTTCTGTACAATTTGCCGAAGGGTATGTATGTGGTCTATGGTGCTAAAGCCTTTTCGGAAACCGGCTTGTTCGGGAGGCTGGAAGTCGTCGAGTCTGCGTGCGAGACGATTCGTAATGACTCTCGAAAACAGCACGTAGACGCGGCTCAGAAGGGAAATCGGTCTGTAGTTCTTCAAGAGAGCGTTGTCGCCTTTCTTGAAGAACAAGACCACCGCACTTCTGCTCCACGCCTCCGGTGTAATGCCACCATGGAGGACGGAATTAAAGAGCTTCTGAAGGACTTCAAGTACCGGTTTTCCACCCGCTTTCAGAAGCTCCGTTGTAATACCATCCTCGCCTGGGGCCTTGCCGTTTTTAAGGTGCTGGAGAGTCATTCTAATCTCGCTCAGACTGATGTCCGGGATATCATCGGGATAGTGTCGGAAAAGACTCGCTCTTGGATCGTTACTCAAACTTGCGTGTGGCTCCAACGATGATGTGTACAGCTGCCCATAGAACCTCTCAATCTCACTCAAAATCGCAGGTGTCCCGGAAACGACGCTGCCACACTCGGTCTTCAGCTTCGACAGTTGGCTCTTTTTGGCAGACAGATCTCTAGCAAAGGCTTTGGAGCCCTGGTTCCGCTCGATCGCTTCTTCAATACGAGCAGTATTAAAGTTGCGTAAGTCTCGCCGCATGCATTTGGAGATCTGTCTATTCAGTTGCCTGTATGCTGTCAAATCTACTGAAGACTGCAGCTTCATATCCCGTCTAACAACCATGAGATTAAGAGTGTGATCGGAGAGTTTTTGTGTTCTTCTGCGGCGGGTCTTGCAAAACTTAGCTCCGACCGTTACACGACATGGACAGTTACCATGGTCGCAACCGTAGCCAGAATAGCAGGGCCGCGGACTGGGAGCCGTCTTTGTTACTATCATGGGGTATATTGCCATAGTTGCCACGCTTGGCGAGCGGGTTGGCAACCGCAGTTTTTTTATTGTTGTTTTGCTGTAATCAGTAAGATGCTGCTGCCCATCCTCTGCCTCAGTTTCCCTTTGTCGCCTCTTACGACACCAACGGGAAGATACCCATATCTTCCCGTGGGAGAGTACTCACTACCCCAGTAGTGAGTATTCTTACCCGCCACTACACCCTTCGGGTACGGAACCCTAAAAACAATCTCTACTATACTACTGCACGCATGCCTGGGGCAGGGTTATGAAAACAAAAATGCGAGAAGGCCTAGCGGGCAGTACTGCCCATGATGTGTACTGCTGCCCATAGAACCTCTCAATCTCACTCAAAATCTCAGGTGTCCCGGAAACGATGCTGCCACAATCGGTCTTCAGCTTCGACAGTTGGCTCTTTCTGGCAGACAGATCTCTGGCAAAGACTTTGAGCCCTGGTTCCGCTCGATCGCTTCTTCAATACGAGCTGTATTGAAGTTGCGCAAGTCCCGCCGCATGCCTTTGGAGATCTGTCTGTTCAGGTGCCTGTATGCTGTCAAATCTGCTAAAGACTGCAGCTTCATCTCCCGTCTAACAACCATGAGATTAAGAGTGTGATCGGAGAGTTTTGTGTTCTTCTGCGACGGGTCTTACAGAACTTAGCTCCGACCGCATGGACAGTTTCCACAAGCTTGTCATTCATATCGTCCACTTCATTGCAAAATTCTAGGCACTGAAAACGATTTTGTAACTCGAGCTGAAAGTTTTCGGGACTTTGATTAGAGCACGAGGGGACGGAGCGTTGACTTCATTAGACGACCTCCAACTTAACGTTTAGGTTCAATGTGCCTCTCACCATTCGGTGATCGCTGCCAGTTTTCACCTCGCGATCACTGAGACATCACTGAACAGTTGTCGTCTGGTCGTCATAATGAAGTCAATCTCATTTTTGTCGAACCGTCGGGGCTCGACCAGGTCCACTTTCTGTGGGGCCGCTTTTGGAAGAAAGAGTTCATCATAAAGAGTTCCTCTTTCTCCATAAAGTCGGCCAGCTGGCTCCTTGGGTTCCGTTGCCCTATTCCGAATTTCCTACTTTCAGCTCACCGCCTCTCTTGTGCCTAGTTTTGCGTTGAAGTCTCCCATTAACACCGTATAGTGGGTTTGGAGGAATGCATGGCTCTAGAGATATCCTCATACATTTCCTCCACCTCCTCATCGGGTTGTGCCGAGGTTGGTGCGTAAACCTGTATGACCTTCAGCGAATACCGTTTGGTGATTCTAAGTATAAGGTACGCAACCCTCGTCGACACACTCCCGATCTTTACAACGTTGTTAACGGGAGACTTGTGGACGATAAATCCGACACCTCCTTGGGACAGATGGTCGCCCTCCCGGTGATAGAATAAGTTGCCGGATTCGAGGATTACCGTGTCCTCCCCCTCTCTTCGGACCTCGGATAGTCCTATTATATTCCAGCGTAACTTATCTATCTCTTCTTCCAGCTCCAGGATCTTCTCGTCAGTCCTCAGGGTGCGCGTTATATGTTGCCAGGTCGAGTCGTCGGTGGCAACCGAACCTCCACCGGAGATTCTTAGCACCCCCTGCCCCGCCGTTACCTTGGTCGCCACCGTAGCCAGGAATAGCGGGGCCGCCGGGGACTGGGGGCCGTTTCTTTGTGTCGTCGCTCATGGGGGGTATATTACCATAGTTGCCACGCTTGGCGAGCGGGTTGGCAACCGCAGTTTTTTATTGTTTTTTGGCTTTTATCAGAAAGATGCTGCTGCCCATCTTCTGTATCAGTTTCCCTTTGTCGCCTCTTACGACACCCACGGGAAGATATGGGGTAGTGGGTATTCTTACCCGCCACTACACGGGCTGCTTATGTACTTAATATAATTAATTAATTAATTCGAACCCGCGGCCAGCAGCGCCGCAGTCATACTTAGTCAGTTCACTACTGAGTCGCTTCCTTTTTTGAAACACTTATCGTTGTAGTACATACTTACGTGGTAGGTTCACAAAATTGTCGTTTGGCAAATGAAATTTTAATTGCTTAAGCCGGATAAACATTTTATACGTTGTAGAGTCATACTGCAGCTATATTAGTAGTATAGTTGTAGCACGAATGGGCCGGCTCGACCGGGAAGGACCACGCTCTCACAGAATACCAGCGTAAAATAGCAGCTTAACACTGCTGTGTTTCGTATGGTGAGTGTAGAGAACCGGAGACCCTTTTTACTGGAAAAGAGAGATTCCGTCTTAGTCCTCACGGGTGACAACACATCTGCATTTTGATTCTTTATTGAGGATAGATGTATGTGTCTGTGGGTCACAGCAACCACTTAGCCTCAGGTGGGCTGTGTTCTCGTATGTCCACCCTATCCTGTAAAAAATTATTTAAAATTTCTTTTAATAACTGATTTAACTTTTCTTGATCACTATAAAATCTCTTTTTTATTGTAATTATTTTGGATAAACGTCATTAACAACTCAAATTAATAAAACATGCGGTCGCAAAATGTCATGCGTGGCAACTATGGCAAAATCTCCCCATGAGGCCATCTATAAGGGAGGAGGGAACCTATATGTTCAGCAGTGGACTTTTATAGGCTTTAATGGATGGATGGAAGTTAATAAGTACTATAAAAATCGTAAACGTCACCTATAAATTGCAACACTTGTCTCCTCTCACTTCTGAAAGGGTTTATTGGGCAGGTAAACAGGTTGACTCGCTACTCCACAATAAATTGCACTCGAATACTTTTATTTGGTAAACTTACAGGCTTATTCTCTGTATTTTTACCCAGACCGGTATTCAAAATATTTTGAATACGGTATTCATCGAATGACTCATGAATTTATTTATCTGCTGATATGTACCATAAACAATTAACTAAACTGTAGTTCAATCAATAACTGATCGTCTGCAAAATATCCCTCAGCAACACATTAAACTGACAAAGATATAAATTATTCAGTAAGAACTAGAAAATGTAAGAGATAGGTGCATCGCTTATCGTACATAGCGTAGGTACATAGAGTACCAGACCAACTGAAATTGTTCAGTGTAGCCCCAGTGTGGCCGCTAGTACGAGAGCAATATATTGCTGTATGTATAGCATATATTTTATTTACTGTAGGTATATTATTACTATAAAAACTTTGTTTTCGTCATTTAAGAATAAAAATACAAATAATTTGATTTTAAATTTAATTTGACCAGTTTTATCCGTAAAACTTTTAGCTATCATTATTCCACGGTTGTTTAAATAAATGCTTATAATATATTTAAAATAATGTATAATAGAATTTTTGTTGAATACAATTTGGAAATTCGTTAATACCTTTTTCCACGGCAAAGAGCGAGAGTTATGTTTACGCGAACGCTATACATTTCTCTGATATTTATATTTTATTTATATTAAGTCACTTACCATAAGGTGAGCCGCATGCTCGTCTTCTATAAAAAAAAACATTCCGTAAAATGCTTCCGTAGAAAATTCTGCGCGCTGAGCATACAATTTCAAGTCTGCGTCGTCATTTGCAACGTTCCATCTCGAGATGAAAAAGGAGAATCTGTATGTACGCCAGAGGAAAAAAGAGACAAACGAGATGGATTAATCAACAATGAGAGAAGGAAAGGAATGTATGTGATATTACTTTTGTTAAATTATTATATTATATACCTAGCAACCCGCCCCGGCCTCGTCTGAGTTAAAGTTAAACATACATCCTATATACGTCCCACTGCTGGGCACAGGCCTCCTCTCATTTCTGAGAGGGTTTTAGGGCAAGGAAATGTCCGTCTTGCTGCCCCAATGCGTGTTGGCAAACTTCACATGTTTTCGAAATATTTTTTTTCTTATTTCTCATACATGCAGGTTTCCTCACGATGTTTTCCTTCACCGCCGAGCATGTGGTAAATCAGCACTTAAAATTGCAATTAACATTTTCATTGGTGCCGGCGGGAATCAACTATTCACAGTACAATCTGAATATATACTAATACTGTAATATATAATATATACATACAGCGAGCGCTTAGCTCCTGAGCTACCACGGCTTTCGCCTGAGTAAGATCTATTAATGTAGCTTTATTTAGATTAATAATCATAGACCATTTATTTTATAATTTTTCGTTTATTTGAAAAAAAAAACTTTTTTTAAATTAAATAAAGCCTAGATCACTCCTGGGATTGCTATCTTTCTGTTCGTGAAGTTTCATTACAATCGATCCAGACATTCCGAAGATAAGCCCGGACAGAGAGACAGACAGATAGACAGTTTTTTTAAAATGGTTATTTAAAAATGCAAATAACCCCTGCAGCTCAATTTAGGACAGTTATTTCGATATTACGGACAGACACTTCAATAATAATAATAATATCCTCCAGATCGAATTTCGGTCACGGCGGCCAGCCTCAACCGAGACTAGCCATCTGCGCAGGACAGGATTTAGTGCCCAAGTGTATGCGCAAGCACAGGTGCACTCTCTATTCCCTAACTCTCATAGTCCGATGGGACGGTAAACCGACACGACCGGAAAGAGATCAGGCGCAGGAGCAACGGCTTTACGTGCTTTCCGAGGCACGAGGGTGACACACCGCCAGCTTCCTGACTCCGGGCAGTTACTGAGAATTTCTTGATGGAAAGCTCAATAACAGATTTAATAGACCACAAATCCTCGCAAAGAACACCGATTCCTACCAAGGATGATACGTGAGGCTATTGAAATTAAAAACATCCTAATTTCAATAGAGAAGATGGATGGGTGCTGCCATCTGCTTGGAATCCTATAATTAACAAAATTAAATCCAAACCCAAGCATACCACTGCAAGACTTCAAGATACTGTAAGCTCATTCTGCGTAGATCGAACCAAAAATTAATATTAAAAAACTGAAGGTAGCCGGGCTAACTGTGACATCGGGATGTCAAACATCTCAGTCCCCCCCATGACCATGGGTTGCTGTAAAGCACCCGAAACGTCGGGAATTAAAATAGTAAATTAAACGCGATAAAATCCGTAAAGAATAGTTTTATTCAACAAGTCATCAGTTTTATATTATGATGTTTGAGTCGATAATGTGGGTTAGCGGGTTATATGAATGATCCACAAATCAAACATTAAAACTTAAACCCATAACGGTGTTCTTATAATGACGTTGTTAAGAAATTGGGTATCATATTGGATTCCAGCATTTCCTGAACTGCTCGTAATAATGCAACAGCTGTAAAATGTTAATCTACGGTTAAATTATAGGTTTAATGAAAATAAGTACTAAACTAGAATATAGTAATAAACTAAAATAAGTAACATTAAATATTTATTTTTCCGAGCGCAAGTATTTAAGTAATTATTAAAGCGGCATAAGTTCAAAAAATAAAAATATTTAAAGTTATGGAAGGTTGAAAGGACGCTCAAAAAAACCCAGGAAAATTACTAACATCCGAAATATACTTATGGCCTTCAAGTTCGTTGGCAATTCATTCTTCATTACATTTAATTTAAACATGTCATGATAAATCTTGTTTATTGATTGCTTATTAAAACCATTTATAAGTTTATCTCGGAATAATGTAATCATCATTGTTTGTTTTATGTAGATAATTAATGATCACATTTGTATCGATAATTATTCTTTTATTTTTTTGTAATACTGAAATGACAACGAACTTACATTCCACCTGATGGTAAGTGGCTGTTTTAATCTATAAAAACCTGCAACCTTAGAGTATACATAAACAAGCTAGCTAGCATAACTTCCTTGTATATACTCTAAGACTGCAACCAACTCCAAACAAAGAAGACTACAGATGCGTTGTCAACTCTGAGGACTAAGATAGAATGATTCACAGCCTGTAATCATAATAGCTCTATAAACCCTTCAGATCGAAATACAGCAGTGCAAGTACTGCTATTTGACGGCAGCAATGGGAAAGAGGGTGGACATACCAGACGGACCTAGGCAGAAGAGGTGTCCTAACACCTAGAAAATCTTAATAAGCTTGTATTTTAATTGACTCAAAAAAGGAAGAGGCTTTCAAATCGAGAACATTTTTTTTAATTTATACGAGTATGTAACGCAATACCTTTGAGATCAGTTAATCAATTTAACTGTTTTCAACCACCTCCGTTGTTAATTTAAGTCAGGTTTTATTTTCAATTTCAATATATTTTGATCTTGTTGTTACTTACGAAAAATATAAAATGTTAAATAATATATCCCGGGTTTTCTGAGCGATTCTACAATTCAATAGGTCTCGAACGTAACTTTTTTTAAACCGAAATAAAAATATATTTAGTTATCCGAAAAAGACGTTACATTATTAAAAAATACAGTGGTTTCTGCACCAAGCTCTAGGCTTGTATCGCAGGAACCAAGTACATTGACTGACACCTTTTACACCAATAAATACATAGGACAACGATTCAGTACAAATTATGCTAAATTAAAGTAAAAAAAAATCATGGATTTTCTAAATAAATCAATGAAAAAAACAGACTAGATTTTTATTTTAGGAATGTGAATGTGAGTGAGTGAGTTTTTGTGCAACCAGGTCGTTAATTTGTGCTTGACTTTGTTTGTGGACAAGGACCTCATGTCAGGGAAGAAACACCAGATTTTTTTAGATGCTAGGCAGAAGAAATAGTGAGTGGCGTTTGATAAAGCTGCTGTGTGAAGTGGGAATCGGTACTCGAAAGACCCGACGCTGGCGCACGGTAGCTAAATCCGGGAAATTTATTATTTTAATATTGGTTTGAATTACTGTTTTAAAAATATAAATTTGGTGAACCTGTAACACCTTACATTCCGTGTACAGTTCGCCAGTATGGAATCTTAAGGGTGTAGACAGCATTACTTTTTAGTACTGCCCGCTAGGCCTTCTCGCATTTTTGTTTTCATAACCCTGCCCCAGGCATGCGTGCAGTAGTATAGTAGAGATTGTTTTTAGGGTTCCGTACCCGAAGGGTGTAGTGGCGGGTAAGAATACTCACTACTGGGGTAGTGAGTACTCTCCCACGGGAAGATATGGGTATCTTCCCGTGGGTGTCGTAAGAGGCGACAAAGGGAAACTGAGGCAGAGGATGGGCAGCAGCATCTTACTGATTACAGCAAAACAACAATAAAAAAACTGCGGTTGCCAACCCGCTCGCCAAGCGTGGCAACTATGGCAATATATCCCCATGATAGTAACAAAGAGACGGCTCCCAGTCCCCGGCGGCCCTGCTATTCCTGGCTACGGTTGCGACCATGGTAACTGTCCATGTCGTGTAACGGTCGGAGCTAAGTTTTGCAAGACCCGCCGCAGAAGAACACAAAAACTCTCCGATCACACTCTTAATCTCATGGTTGTTAGACGGGATATGAAGCTGCAGTCTTCAGTAGATTTGACAGCATACAGGCAACTGAATAGACAGATCTCCAAATGCATGCGGCGAGACTTACGCAACTTTAATACTGCTCGTATTGAAGAAGCGATCGAGCGGAACCAGGGCTCCAAAGCCTTTGCTAGAGATCTGTCTGCCAAAAAGAGCCAACTGTCGAAGCTGAAGACCGAGTGTGGCAGCGTCGTTTCCGGACACCTGCGATTTGGAGTGAGATTGAGAGGTTCTATGGGCACAGCTGTACACATCATCGTTGAGCCACACGCAAGTTTGAGTAACGATCCAAGAGCGAGTCTTTTCCGACACTATCCCGATGATATCCCGGACGTCAGTCTGAGCGAGATTAGAATGGCTCTCCAGCACCTTAAAACAGCAAGGCCCCAGGCGAGGATGGAGTTACAGCGGAGCTTCTGAAAGCGGGTGGAAAACTGGTACTTGAAGTCCTTCAGAGCTCTTTAATTCCGTCCTCCATGGTGGCGATACACCGGAGACGTGGAGCAGAAGTGCGGTGGTCTTGTTCTTCAAGAAAGGCGACAACGCTCTCTTGAAGAACTACAGACCGATTTCCCTTCTGAGCCGCGTCTACGTGCTGTTTTCGAGAGTCATTACGAATCGTCTCGCACGCAGACTCGACGACTTCCAGCCTCCCGAACAAGCCGGTTTACGAAAAGGCTTTAGCACCATAGACCACATACATACCCTTCGGCAAATTGTACAGAAGTCCGAGGAGGAGTATGTGGACTATGAGAAAGCCTTTGATTCCGTCGAAATTTGGGCGGTGCTGCAGTCCCTTCAGCGGTGCCAAGTTGACTGTCGGTATATTGAGGTGCTGAAGTGGTTATACAGTAGGGCTACGATGGCTATCCGAGTACAGAACCAGAGTACGAAACCTATCCAACTGCAGAGAGGTGTAAGACAGGGTGACGTGATATCCCCGAAACTCTTCACCGCTGCATTGGAAGACGTTTTCAAGCTTCTGGACTGGAAAGGATACGGTATTAACATCAATGGCGGGCACATCACTCACCTTCGATTTGCCGACGATATAGTCCTTATGGCAGAATCACTGGAGGACCTAAGCACTATGCTCAATGACCTCAATAGTGTCTCCCAACGGATAGGTCTTAAGATCAATATGGACAAAACAAAGATCATGTTTAATGTCCATGTCACACCTATGCCGGTAGTTGTTGGGAGCACTAAGCTCGAAGTTGTTGACGAGTATGTTTACCTGGGACATATAGTCCGACTAGGTAAGTCCAACTTCGACCAAGAGGTCAATCGCCGGATTCAACTCGGTTGGGCAGTGTTCGGGAAATTGCGGCACATCTTCTCGTCAGGTATACCTCAAAACTTAAAACGAGACTGTACAACCAGTGCATGTTGCCGGTGATGACCTACGGAACTGAGACGTGGTCCTTCACTGCTGGCCGGATGAGAAAGCTCAAGGTCGCTCAGCGAGCTATGGAGAGAGCTATGCTCGGGTTTCTGCGTGATAAACTTAGAAATGAGGATATCCGCAGTAGAACCAGGTGACCGACATAGCCCAACGGATTAGTAAGCTGAAGTGGCAATGGACCGGCCATATAGCTCGAAGAACTGACAACCGATGGGGAAAAAGGTTCTCGAGTGGCAGCCTCATACCGGCGGACGAAGTGTGGGCGTCCCCACTAGATGGGTAACGACCTGGTAAGATATGCAGGAAGTCGATGGATGCAGGTGGCTCAGGACCGTGCTTTGTGGCATTCCTTGGGGGAGGCCTATGTTCAGCAGTGGACTTGTGAAGGGCTGTGATGATGATGATGATGACCCGAAAGGTAACCAACGGGACCCTATTACTAAGCCTCCGCTGTCCGTCCGTCCGTCCGTCTGTCTGTCAGCGGGTTGAAATTTTCACAGAATGTGTATTTCTATTGCCACTATAATATCACATAAAAAAAAATAAAAAAATAAAAAAATTAAAGGGGTCCGACTCGCACTTGGCCGGTTTTTGTACTTGGTTTACAAAGTACAAAAACCGGAAAAAAAATTTTCATTGTTGTATCTCAAGTAGCACAGCGTCGCAAAGCCTTCATTATGTAAATTATTTTCCTGAAACTATTTGACAAGCAGCTTGGGTGATTTTTAAATGATAGCTCGTCATCAATGATCAGCATCACTCTTATAGATATTTGATGTTATCTGGTTTGCTGATTGTATCACAGCCGCAAGGGTGATCTTCAGATTCTCAAGTATAAATACGCAAGTTTTCCAGCGGAAATGGTTTTGACGCGACAGTTTTGTGAACTTAGTTTTTTTGTGGTTAAGTAGATATAAAATAACACTGCTGAACACGGACAGACCCCTCTCAATTAGAAGAACTGACTATGATTATCACTTGTTGGCAGATTGTGAATAGCAACGTCTTATGTCACCAGCAGTTACTATTTTGAGCATAAAATGCTCAGATGAGCAGACAACTAAACATAATTCATTACTTAGATTTTATTTTTATTTTATTTCACATTTTTACAAAGAAATGTTTCATAATTGTTGTTTCATACCCACGGATTACTAAGAGAACCTATGTTCTGCGCTTATCAATAAATTTAGTTTAATAAGGTTAAATACATTAATGAGAAGCAGTGGTAGCTCAGGGGCCAAGCGCTCGCTGTAAATTTCACAGTACGCGAGCAATCCGGGTTCGATCCCCGCTGGCTTGCAATTTTAAGTGCTGATTTACGGCGGTGAAGGAAAACATCGTGAGAAAACTCGCATTTCTCAGAAATAAGAAAAAAAATTCAAAGACATGTGAAGTTCGCCAACATACATTGGGGCAGCGCGGCGGACATTTCCTTGCCCTAAAACCCTCTTAGAAATGAGAGGAGGCCTATGCCCAGCAGTAGGACGTATATAGGCTGTAACTTTAAGATTAAAAGAAAATTTAAAAAATTACATTAATTTTATTATTCATTTTCCATAAAACATTACCTTATAGTTTTATAGAAAAATTATATTAAAAATTGCTGTCAACAATTGCTATCAACAATCTAATGCACAGCGCATTCACTTAATAGATTTTTTATAAATATTATTTTTATCTTAAAGACTGTACTAGCTGTACATAGCTATTTTCGATAAACAAAGTATATCTAAAAATAAGTTTTCAAAATCGTCATTAGGTAGCAATTAAACCGTGATCGCAAAGTTTACTTTCTTATAACATAACATAAATATCAACAAAAACAAAGTAATAACGAACTGGTTCTAAATAAATGATACTAGTACATAGATTTAGCGATAAATTACGATACATTGAAGACGTACATCGCCATCTATCACGTAGAGTTCGCGAATCGCTACAGATATTGAGTCATCGATGTTTATCTAAATGTCGGCTATTTAAAAGATTAACAGGCGTATCGTCGACACGCAGTCCAGACACTGCGGCCGACCTTAAAACAGAGAGCGGTACCGTACGATACCCACAACACACAACCAACGATTCCTGGAAATTTAACATTGATATACAAATCCATTATGAAAATAAATCGCACGGTAAACATGCACTTTGAGTTGGAAAATTAACGTTTATATTCATAAGTATTTAAATTGATTCTAATGTATACATTCTTTGTTGCTATAAAATTAATTGTAAGCATTAAACATAGGATTAGTAAGCTGAAGTGGCAATGGGCCGGCCATATAGCTCGAAGAACCGACAACCGATGGGAAGAAAGGTTCTCGGTGGCAGCTCGTACCGGCAGGCGAGTGTAGGGCGTCCCCACTAGATGGAGTGACGACCTGGTAAGACATGCAGGAAGTCAATGGATGCAGGTGGCTCGGGACCGTGCTTTGTGGCATTCCGTGGGGAGGCCTATGTTCAGCAGTGGACTTGTGAAGGGCTGTAATGATGATGATGATGATGATTAAAAATATAGTAAATCGATAATATTTTCTATGGTTTATGAAGTGGCTAAGCGATTGGCTGCGGCCGTCGTTGTGGTTTGAGTCTAACAAAGTTTGAATTTTTTTTTCACTAAAATCAAAGTTTGAGAAAAACTTAAGTATACAATTTAAGTATGTCAAACGCCTTCACATGATACAGGATAAATTCCTTATTTAATGAAAATAGTTTATAAGCACAAACACTTTTCTGGCCTGTAACAGATAGCATAATAATTATTTCGCGAATTGCCACATCTAATATCCGGTCTGATAAGAAGTAAGGTTCAGTTTGATGCGAGATATTGTAAACAGGTTGTAATTATGACAATTTATTCCTATTTGCTTTGGGTATATTCTATGACGTATCCAAGGCCTTCGATTGTGTTCACCACGAATTATTAAACAGGAAACTTTAATACTACGGTGTAAAAATTGATGATCTTAAATTAATTATTTCAAATTTAAGTAACAGAACGCAAAAAGTTGTCATTAATATTATAAGTTCTTCCGGGTCATTAGTACAAATGGGCGTGCCTCAGGGCTCTATTCTCGGCCCCTTTCTGTTTCTTGTATAATAATGACTTACATAGTACAAGATAACTATGATATAATATTATTTGCCGATGATATTTCATTAATTTTCAAATTAAAACGACAATTACTAAAATATGGCGAAGTAAATAATGCTAAATCTAAATTAGTAAATTGGTTTAACGTTAATAATTTGCATTTAAATGGCACTAAAACTAAATGTATGAAATTCATAACTCCACATGTCAAATATCTAAATACTAATGTAATTTAAAATGGGGAGGAGCTGAGTCTTGTCGATACCACCATTTTTCTTGGAATCACACTAGACGCGAAGCTTCAATGGGGCCCCAATGTATCAAAACTAGCAAGCGGACTTAGTTCTGCGGTTCACAGCAGCCAGTGTTGAAACAGCTAGGATATAAAAATGGTTTGTCCGTTGCACCTGTAAATATAATGTTGTTTGTATATTCAACTAAATACTTAAAAGAAAACAAATGTATTGCAAACTTTAACTAATAAAATCTGAAATACCTTTGTAATAGTTCCGGCTTGAGCTCACTATCACTAAACTCAATCCCGTGTTGGTGGAGCCACTCCTGAATTTCACTCTTTTGTTAGCTGATATCAGTGCCCGATTTATTTGCTGGGAGTGGTAGGGTGCGTTCGATGATTCATTTGTTGTTATCGATAATGGCGTTGCGCACGCGCAACATGCTCACCGCCCTAGCCGGGCTGAGGCCGAGTTATGATTTATAACCCAAACTGCACGGACAAAATAATTCTAGTATAGTTTACTTTATCCCATAGCAAAATACCATATGACATTATGGGGACACGCGACTGACACTGAAATTATATTTGTTTTACAGAAAGGGCCATAAGAGCAAGATTTAAAACCTAAAGTCGCTCAGACAAAAATTTAAGGAAATGTAATGTATGTATCTACACAAAATAAAAGTAGTTTTAAAAAATAAATGATATTCATTCTGTAAATACTAGGAACAGACAAAAGCTAGTAGTGCCAGTTCCTAGACTCCACCGAGTAAGTAATTAATTTTTAGGGCGATGTATATATACGCTTTTACAACAAAATCTCAGAAAATATACAAAATTTGACCTGCTCAAAGTTCAATTAAACTAAGTTTGTATAAAAAGGGTTATTATAATATTAAGGAATTTATGGATGATAGTAACCCTTGCGAATGAGGTGATCGCTATCAAGCTATTTTTAGTTTGTTTGTGTTGTTCATTGTGTCACTTAGATGATTGTAAAATTGTTTTTTTTTTCACAAAAAGAAGTCCCGCTGGATTTCTTGCTGGTTCTTTCCAGGACAGAGGGGTTTTTCCGAACCAGTGGTAAATTAAACAAAAGAGTGACTTTCAATAAGTAAAGGTTTTTTCAATAAGGGCGGGTAGATGTTGAAATGAAATAAAACAAGCTTTGTGTGAGGTATTAACAAAATTATTTTTTTATTTGAAAGGCCCACATGTGCCATGAAGTGAGGAATATGACATCGTTCAAATCCCCGCCTCGGCTTCTTACAGTGGCACGGATCCGAGTGGTCCAATTTTTAATGACTCTTCTGCATAGAACCGAATGAATTTGAGCAATGGCCTGTGCTATGTTCACCTTTAGCGCATCGTTCAGTTGTGGTTTGTTTGCATAGACCTGCGATTTCAAGAAACCTCACAAAAAAAGTGTAGCGGGATCAAATCGCATGACTTTGGTGGCCAATTCACATCACTCCTGATAGCTTACCCTCAAATCGCTCATGGAGAATGTCAATCGTGGCGTCCGCTGTGTGTCACATAGCGCCGTCCTGCTGGAACCACATGTCGTCTAGGTCCATATGGTTCAATTTCATCCATAAAAAGTTGGTTATAATCGTTCTGTAGCGCTCGCCGTTGACAGTGACCATCTCACCAGCGTCGTTTTCGAAAAAGTACGGACCAATGACGCCGCCGGCCCAAAATCCACAACGAACGGTAACTTTTTGAGGATGCATTATCACCTGGTGAACCTCGCGTGGGTGGTGTCGTCCCATATACGGCAATTCTGTTTGTTAACACAGACATTCATCCAAAAATGCGCCCCGTATCTAGAAATGTTTTTTCGTCCAAAATTGGGGTCCTAAAGCCCAGTCAGCGAACAAACGGCGTTGTCTATGGTCATAAACTTTGTCATAAACTTTGAGCTCCTGGGTCAGTTGGATCTTGTACGGGTGTAGACCTAAGTCCCAAGACAGCCTCGGGTTCTGCTGTACACTTTCACGAACCGCGACGATGTTCTCGGCCGATCTTGCGTTCCTTGAATGTACGGGTATTGGCTGATTGTTTACCGAACCGATTGTTTCAAATTTGGCCACCAAACGTTGAAGAGTCGACTGTATAGAGCCACCACGTCTACCGTAATATGGGCCCAATGCGCGCAATGTTTGTACTAACGGACACTCATTTTGGTAATAAAGTTTTATTATTTAAACTTGCTGTTCAATCGTGTAACTTGCCATGGTAATTTGGCATAAGTAACTGAATAATAAACAAAAGATTCAATAGATGTCACCAAAACAAAATGGTCGCCAGGGGCCGCCAAAATATAGCCGCACCATTTGAAAAACCCTTTATTATTTATAAAAAAGCTTCTGTTTCTGTTTCAGTTTCTGTTATAAGCTGAAAAAAGAATCGAGAAAGAGAAAAGGCTTTGTCGTTTTCATTCCCCAAATATTAACACTGGTCGCCTTTTAACATTTTATGTGTGGTGAAGCCAAGCTGTGCGATGGCGGCGTAAAAGAATTCTTCACACCATTTCGTTCTGTGCTGGCGTTTACTAGAAAGATACCAGTAAGAACAAAAGAAGTTGGTCTAGTGGCCGTAAACGCAGTTGCTGATTAAGATTAAGAGGTCTCGGGTTAGAATACAGGGTCGGACCAGAAAAAATATTTATTGAAATCTTCTGTCGAGAAATTCTCAGTAGCAGCTCGGAATCAGGAAGTTGGCGGTGTTTCATCCCCGTGCGTCGGAAAGCACGTAGAGCCGCTGGTCTTGCGCCTGATCTATTTTCTGTCGTGTCGGATTGATGTCCCATCGGACTACGAGGGTGAGGAAATATAAAGTGAACCTGTGTTTGTGTATACACTTGTTCACGTAAGATGGGCCGCTGTTACCGATATTCGGTTGGCAGGATTTTCTTTTTTTGTACTAAACCAAAATTTATGAAATATGAGTCATTTAGGTCCATAAATATAGAATTTGTTGATAACATGACTATCAGATCGTTGCTTAACTACCAACCATCGTCTTGAGAAAACAAATTATATATCTATTATGCGCGATCACTAACAGACGCACCAACTTTTATATATGTATATACATTAAGATATGTAAATAGTACTTGGAAACGGTTCTAACGGTTTTAATTTACAAGTATATCCAGATAGGTGTCATTCCAAAATTTTTATCTAACTGCGAACAAAGCTCTGTAACCCCTATTATACATATAAAACGGCAAAAGCTTCTTGTACTCGTATAGTAGAAAAAAACATCATTAATATAACTCTGACGTGACGCGCATCGTTTTCGACTACATATTATGTATTACAGTTGTGATTTTTAATGTAATTTTAAGTTAGAAAATGGTCATCTTTACATATTTCGATAAGATATACAGGGTGGGCCAAGAATTCGTTAACATTTAAATGTAACACCGCGCAAACTATTGCCGCGCGAGGCGCCAGGCGCAGGCAGGGGCACTAGCTCGCTTCTTGGAAATTTAGTCGCAATGGATCGCTTCACGGGGCCGCAACGCGCTTACTGCGTGAAACAGTTTTATTTAAACGACTTTTCGCTCATTACTGTGAGACGCTTATTTCGCGTTGAATATGGTTTACGACTTAAGTCAGTGTCCAAGTGCTCCTTTAATAAAGAAATGGGTGAAGAAGTTCGAAGAGACGGATCTACACTAAATGTGAAACAAACCGGCGGCCCACGGACTTCTCGGAGCGAAGAGAACGTGCAGCAAGTTTCCGCTTCTGTTCGACGTGATCCAGATTTATCGACACGCAAACGTTCGGCTGAATTAGGATTATCCCGCACATCATTACGCCGTATTTTGAAATTAAATTTGAAATTACATCCATATAAGATCCAGCTAGTGCAAGAACTAAACCCTAATGATTTAAATTTGCGTAAGTCATATGCCGAAACAATGTTAACTCGTTTCAGTAATTTTCACAACATCTTATTTTCTGACGAAGCCCATTTCCACCTAAATGGACATGTAAACAAACAGAATTGCAGGTATTGGAGCAGCGAAAATCTAAAGCTAAACATGAGAGGCCACTTCACTCTCTAAGGTAACTGTATGGGCTGCAATTTCAGCAAAAGGAATCATCGGACCTTACTTTTGAAGATTCTCGAGGCCGTTCAGTTACTGTTAATTCTGCCGAGTATGTGAAAATGTTACGGGTTCTTAGCACCGATGCTACTGGAATTTGCTGGCTATAATCGTAACACATGGTTCCAACAAGATGGAGCCACGTGTCACACATCGAACGAGTCCTTGCCGGTGGTCAAAGACATGTTTCCGGAAAAGCTGATATCCAGACGGGGTGATATCCATGGCCACCCAGAAGTCCAGATCTATCCCCAGCAGACTTCTTTTATGGGGTTATTTAAAAGTCGTGTCTATATTGATAAACCGAATACACTGCGTCAACAAGAAAAAAATCATCGAAGAGATGTCGGCGATCTCGCGATCTCTTTGCAGAAGAGTATTCGAAAACTTCAGGACTCGCTTAGATGAGTGCAAAACCGAAACGGTGGTCATTTAGACGAAATAATTTTAAAAATAAATTACAACTAATTAGCTTTCTCGTAAATAAACGATTTCTAAAATATGTTAAATGGTTTTTTTTTTACGATTTTTCAAATGTTAACTAATTCATGGCCACCCTGTATAACGGGACTATTTCAACGACGGCTGAGTCGTAGTGGAATAACATATTTTATGTTATGAACTATTGTCCAAAATAGTTTGAGAGTGTTTTTCACTTTATTTAAAAATATAGAACTATCATATTTTATCATGTTGTACTTTTGTCCTTTATTCTCACCCGATCCAGATTTTTATAGTAGTTTATGGTTTGAGAAGCGTTCATGGATCTTTAGACAATATCTGTTATTTGATTGTTTATCAGACGATTTAAATTTTTTACTGCAACAGGGAAGTGATGCAGTCTTTATCTGCATTTGAATTATGCATATAAATAATATGGTATCTGTAAGAAGTGAATGTGAGAAGAGAGAGAGATACAAAATAAGGTTTTAGCTTATTTATTGCTTCTTAATAATATTATCTTGTTATTTCTCTCTTTTTTATTTTATGTCTTAAATCTTAATGTTTTTGAATCTTTTCTAATCACCCATTTATTCCCATTGATTTTTAGTTTAGAGTTATTGAGATAAATAAAAATTAAATATGTCAAATTATTATTCTTCGTCGTGTCGTGTCATGTAAAATTGTATAATACTACCTCGATGTTGATTGTTGCACTCTAAAAGAATCAGATACCTTACATTATAATATTATATAATAATGTAAATGATGGGTGATTTGATTTTTTAAAATAATTGTGTAATCGATAATTATAATACATTCACTAACAAAATATTAACCATGATGTTTTTATTTTAAAAGAAAACTTTAAATTTATCCAAATATAAAAAAACAGCCAGCATTATAATAAGGTAGAGTACACTCATAGGTATCGTAACTCAGGCAATAATCGTATTATTGTAAATGATTAATTGTTCTTCTGCATAACAGGTTTTGACTCACATAAATATTTAAACTTTTAAAACTGAAAACTTTACAAAATAATTATGTGTGACAGCCCTAATATAATAATATTATCCCATCTAACAACAAGCGTGTTTAATACAAGCATATTTACGTATTTCAAATATGAATAGTGGACATAACCTAGTACACTTCCGTACGCACTATACATTCGGTGTAGTGCAGATTAATGGCTTCGAGCTTTTTGGCCCGTCTCCAACAAAACAATCAGGCGTAACGAATTTGAGTACATAAACACACGATGTAAAATTTATTGAGCCCCATCCAGACTTGCTTTTTAACATTTAGCTCTTATTTCAGTTAATGTATAAACCATTACCCGTTCGCTGATTTGTTTGCGTTCTGTGAACTTATCCTTCCAACTATATATACGTCTTACTATATAGTTTAATACATTCCCAGTAGAAATACGAATTGTCCAGTGAACAGGGTTCCGCAGAATACTAGCGTAAAATAGCAGCTTAATGCTGCTGTGTTTCGTATGATGAGTGTAGAGAACCGGGGACCCTTTTTACTGGAAAAGGGGCATTCCATCTTAGTCCTCAGGGCCGACAACACTCAGCATTTTGATTCGCAAACGAGGATAGATGTAGATGTCTATGGGCCACAGCAGCCACTTACCATCAGGTGGACTGTGTGCTAGCTTGTCACCCTTATCCTATAAAAAAATGTAAACCAAAATGTACATTTTTAATTTGTATATTGGTATAATATGCAGCCGTGAAAGCTTCACTGATAAAATTTGTAAGCAGATGCCCGGAGCAAGGAGTATACAAATGCTATAGAACACAGAAAGGACTCAACAGTCTTCATCAGTCAGCTTCTAGCGGGAGCTGGATGCAATCCAAATGCTAATAATATTAAAAATATACGAACCTCAGCTTGGATCACTCTCACTATCCTTCGTTGTAAGGTGGATACGGTTACAGGTATAATTTTTTTTAAAAGGAGACAAACGTGCATATTACAATGAAATAACTAATAGGTTGATATTGGTATAGTAATTGTCTGTAGTTCTTTTGACGGCTCCGTGGCGCAGTGGCTTAACAATGAGCAGCGCTGGAGGCTGCGGGTTCGAATCCCGCAAGGAACAAGTATTTGTATGGCCTATAAGTGACTATTCCGTGTCTCTACACATTACACACCAGATTATTTAAAAAATACATAAAAATATTAATTACTGATAAAAAATTATACATTATTTATATTAAACTATAATTAAATTTATAAAAACTATTTATATAATATTTAACGTGGTAGAGATATTATGGTTGTACCTGTAGTCGTAGCACGAATGGGTGGGCTCAACCTGGGTAGTACCACGCTCTCACAGAATACCAGCGTAAAATAGCAGCTTAATGCTGCTGTGTTTCATATGGTGAGTCTAGAGAACCGGAGATCCATTTTACTGGAAACGAGGCATTCCATAGTAGTCCTCAGGAGTGACAACGCATCTGCATTTTGATACTTAATCGAGGATAAATGTAGATGTCTATGGGCTACAGCATCCACTTATCATCAGGTGAACTGTGTGCTCGTTTGTTACTCTTATTCTATAAAAAAATATATTTATAATGATGATCATAAATTATCTACTAGTGATATGTGGAAGCTCTGTGTGGTGAAATCCGAAATTATTCTAATATCCGCTAATGAATTAGTTATGGGTAGAGTAGGGTAACGGGCGAAGCCTAAAAAATTGTAACTCAAGTTGCAATGAGCAGCAACCAGAACCGACTATAGTGAAAAAAAATTTCTTATGTGGCAAATTTGTCTCCTGAATACGCATGCATTCATTGCGCGATTCACTTTGATGTGAATGCCGATTCAAAGCCGGAAGTTGGTAATTGCTATTCGTTTATGACCTTCCTATTACTAGCTGATACCCGGAGCGTTGCTGCTGCAGAAAAAAAAAGAGGAAATATCATTTTAAATTTGGAAGAGTTATAATATTATTTAATTAGAATGATATAAGACATTCATTGAAATTGAATAATATATTATAACTTTCAAATAAATTTTGCGTTACGATATGTGCGCCACCTACTGTAAGTTAATTGTACTATGCCTATAACCTTCGCGCAAGTTCAAGCAATAAGTTGACAAAATTTTAGCGCAATCTGATGAACCGTATGGCTGCACATAAAATACGAACAAACAAAAATTAATATTTATATATTAGATAGGCATAAATATAATTAACATTTAATGTTTAAACATGATTATGGGTTAATTAAAATACTACGAAAAATATTTTCTTAAAAAATCATCATTACAGGCCTTCACAAATCCACAGCTGAACATAGGCATGAAGGAAAGCCATAAATCATGGTTCTGAACCACATGTATCCAACGACTTCCTGCATCTCTTACTAGATCGTCCCTCCGTCCAGTGGGGGGCTGCTCTGCACTTCGCTTACCTGTTCGAGACTGCCGCTCGAGAACCATTCTTACCCCTCGTCTGAACTGACTCTTCGAGCTGTAGCCGTTGGGCATATAGGTTATGCTGGTTCTACTGCGTATATTCTTATTTCGAAATCTATGTACAGAAACTCCATAGCTCAATGAGTGACCTTGAGCTTCCTAATACGGCCAGCAGTAAAGGACCACGTCTCAAATCCATAGTCATCACTGGCAACATGCATAATAAACATATATTTTTTCAAGTTTTGAGGTATACGTGACGAGAAGATGTATCGTAATCTCCCGAACGCTGCCCAGACGTGTTGGATCCGAATGAATCCTCGGTCGAAGTTGGATTTACCTAGTCGGAAAATTTATCCTAAGTTAACATCATTATCATTACAACCTTTGAAAAGTTCACTGCTGACCATAAGTCTCCCCCATAGATTGTCCATAAGGGGGATACTTGCCGTAATTGACACGCTTGGCAGGTGGGTTGTTAACCGTAGTTTTTCTATTTCTTTTCCCTCTATCGCCTCTTACAACACCCAGGGGATTATATGGGGTAGTGGATATTTTTAAGCAACTACACGCCTCGGTAAACATATTCGTCAACTTCGAGCATAGTGCTCTCAGCAACTACCGGCATAGGTGTGACATGGACGTTACACATGACCTTTGTTTTATCCATGATCATTTTAAGATCCATCCCTTGTGAGACAATATTGAGGTCGTTGAGCATAGTGCTGAGGTTCTACAGCGATTCTGCCATAGCGAGTACATATATCATCGACAAATCGAAGGTGAGAGATGTACTCGCCATTGATTTTGATACTGTTTCCTTTCCAGTCCAGTGGTTAGAAACAATAAACACGTAGTAAATTAAATTTGACAGGACGTAATACAGCATTAAGCCACAGACTACGCAGATACGATAATATTTTATCTGCGTATAAAAACTTAATTATCTGAAAGTATTACACACTATGCAGATACGATAATATACGAAATGATACATTCACTCGAAATCCTTCAAACTTACTAGACCTGCTGTTTTTTGGAGTGGATTCTTTATACAGAGTGTTTACCTACAATGAGTGCTAAATTTGCTAGACAACTCGTCAGAATAGGATTCTGATTTTGAATTTCATGCTCGTGTTCCATTAGCATTTACTAAAAAGCAGAGAATTTGGATAGAACGTCATATAAAGCTTAAAAAGGACCGAGACGAATTTAATCGCATTTTTTCAGCGACCATCCTGTATTTATCTGCAGATATATTTGTATAAGCAGATAATATTGTTACCATCTTTCGATATCAGTTAGTGCCTATAGATGCTTAACGATAAAATATAAATTATCTGCGCTGTGTGTGTTAGTTCATTGAATTTCATAGAGAGCGATATTGAAAGATGTGCGATCGGATACAGATATCTTATCGTATCTGCGTAGTGTATGACTCGCTTAACATGCATATAATTTTTTATATAGTAGAACGTTTTTAACCCTCGATTCAAACATAGGAGTGTTATATGTTTAGCGTGTGTATCTGTGTGTCCACTTGTAGCTCCCAAATAAATGAACCGATTTAGATTTTGTTATGTTTTGTTTGAAAAGCGACTTGATCAAGGGGTTATAAAATTTTGAATTTATGTTATAGCTGCATTCATTGGACTTAAAATAAAAAACCTACATACATACATAGCCTGCTAAAAAACTACTTGAAACCTGAGACTAATTATTATAAACTAGTTTTGTATTGAAACTGATTGACACTTCGAGAATGCAGTACTGGATTACCTTAAAGTTAAATAAAAATGAAGTTACCCGGAGTTGTTAAAAGATTTTACTTATTATCTCTAAGAGTAAAAATGCCAGATGCCTCAGTTTGAACGGTTTGAAGTTAATGTACCTTTTACAAGCAATTTTAATAAAGAAATGTGCCACTCAGTAACTTGTTCATCAAACTTAAGCTCCTTTTAGGTTACTTAAAAACTGAGACCTCAAGGTGATCCATCTTACCCAGGCGTATTCAAAGGAGAAATCTGACTAATCTATCTAAAAGTATCGACAAAGTTATTGGTACGGTTGGTTACAAGTAGACTTTGAACTTTGTCTACATTTAATTCTCAGAGTTTAAATTGAAAAAGAAGACAGGGAATCTTAAACGCAAGAAAAAATGTTGGAGGGCAATATTATTAGTGGTATTTATTTAGATTAACAAAAGGATAAAACTTTTTTTTTCAATAAATTGAATAAAACTATGTTTACGGAATTCAAAAACTGAAGGTAGCCGTGCTAACTATAACGTCGGGACCTCAAACATCTTAGTCCCCCCGTGACCATGGGTTGCTGTAAAGCACCCGAAACGTCGGGAATTAAAATAAGTAATTTAAACGCGATAAAATCCGTAAACATAATTTTATTCAATGTGTAGTGATCGCGTAAATATAAGAAATCATTTTTTTTCAATAATTTATGATATCCCACCAAAAATTTAAATGCGCATAGCAGCATAGCAGTTTCAAGAATGTTTCACATTCCTATGGATCCTATGATTTAAACAATTGCTATGGAGCTTGGCGCCCTTTCAAGTTCTCAACTCTTTCATCGGTGAAGCCGACCCTGAGCGTCATTTATATCGAACTTGGTCCCCTTGACATTCATTACATTGTTTACAATTTTATTGGTATAACGTTGGGAAGTGACCTCTGGGTACCGCCGGTGGATTGCTGCTCCTGTTTTATTGTTTGAATAATGGTTTAAAGTGGTTTTGATTCGTAAAAGTGTTCAGTTTTGTGTATTAAATGTCAGAACATGTGAACTATTAGTGGTAACAATGAAACAAGTGCTCTAATGTTAGTAATGTTAGCCTCAAGTTATTGTGTCTCCTTTGGCGCTTAGGTACAATCCATGTAGTATCTACATCGATTGTCTGCAGGCTCAAGCTGCCGTCAAAAATCTCCTAAAAACTGTGTCGATGTGTCAAATTGTGAAGAAATTTTGAAACAAATAAAGAATAATTTCTTACGCCTTGACACTGGTAAAAGTACCTACAACAGTACGAGTCCAATACCAAAGAAAAAAAGAGAAAAATAATATTCCATTTTCAAGTTTCCCTCCATATTTTATGCGATCTAAATTGAAATAGGTACCCTTTTCCATTAAAAAATGGGTCAGCATGTCATATCTGTCTCCCTATATTTTCGAGCGATGATTTTTTACGATTTCAAATGCCGCCTAAAACAGGTCGAATCGCTTCATAGACTTAAAATTGCATTTGTGGCTATTTTAGGGCAACCGCTGGTATAATAAATTTTTGCACGGTCGACTAACTCTTTGAGATGAAAAAGAAGTGATCGCCCTTTGATGGTTGTTACGGAAGGAAACGTGTTAACAGTGAAAAAATTTATCGAATAGAATAGGCAAATTACGTAAGAAGAGATTCAGCAAATATTGTAGATTGGGTCGGGAAGCAGTCCCGAGAGTTTACACAAACACTTTCGCGTACGGAGTATAGTTTCGCGTTGGGTCCTTCACAATCTCGCCGATGCAAAGAAGTACGTCTGCGTGGAATAGTGACGTGACATGATTGCAAAATTTAAATCAGGCTCGTCTCGACGTGCTTCCGACATCACTACATGTGTTGAATCTTGGATTTATCGATACGGCACCAGGCGCCAATTTGACTGTTTCAAAATGAACCAATGCCCAGCAAAGTGAAGCGATCGAGAAGTGCAGGGAAGATTTTGATCCCTAGCCATTTCTCTTTGAAGAGGTAACTGGTGTTCATTTCTTTATTAAATCTAAGCATCATCATTAACTATGATCACTCATGGAATCATATAGGTGTCCGTTTATTCGTTCGATGGATGATGTTCTGTAAAAATAATTACTCGTTCATCTATACATATAGGTAAATAAAATTAAAATGTATGTCTGTAATATCGAATTAACTACCCTTAATCTTTTCTTCGGTAGATGAATGACCATTTCTAAAAATGTTGTCTATCTGTCTGTCTGCTTGTCTTTTTGTTCAGATGGATGGCTGAACCGATTGTAGTGACTTCACGAGCACTAATACCGAAGGGTTTACTAGCAAACGCTTGCCAGAAGTACGCTTGCCATAGCCTTCCTGTTCTATTACTTGTTGCTCACTGCTGTGAGCAACAAGTAATAGAACAGGAAGGCTATGCGGGCTACTGCTTCACCATTACAACGCGCTCAAAACGAGGGACTGCCTTCATAGCACAGCACAGTGGTTAACCTTTTGCGTCACACTGATTTGACTCCGTGTGATTTCTTTTCATTCCCTAAAATAAAAAATCTGCCAAAAAGTATACAGTTTTCACAGCCGGAACAAGCGCAAGCCGCAAAAGAGGTATCTGAGGCGGATTGGAATAAGTGTTTCGAAAATTGTTTTACACGCCTAAAACTATTTATAAACGATAGTGGAGAGTTCTTTGAAAATATACTACATATTCATAGATTTATTTTTATTTGCTAAACTTTTCGAGAGCACCACGTACATTTTATTTTAAGCGACCTAAATCACAACAATCACATAAAAGAAAAGTATTAGCTGACTCTTTGATGTTATATCTAAGCCGAATTCCAATCTAATTATTTTATAATACCTAGGGTGACACCATCCGAAAAAAAGTAAATGCTGTGGCCCTTAGCCTCATAGAGCAAAACAGGAGGTCGGCGGCCCGTGTTGCTTTATGCTTAGCCTACATCTATCCTAAATCAAGAATCAAAATGCTCGTTCCTGAAGACTAAGATGGAATGCCTTGTCAGCGCTAAAAGGGAACTGTCACTCTCCATACGAAACACAGCAGCATTTTGGTGCTGTTTAACAGTGATTTTCTGTGCGAACGAGGTCCTGTCTCTGTTGAGCCGACCCATTTAGGCTGTAGTCATAGAGTGCGACTGACTGCAACCAGGCTGAAGCGTGGCGTGACGGACTCCAACACATATTAAATGTTGCAGTTACTTGTGCCTTAATACATATATTATATAGACTCTAGTTTAAACTAAAAAAATTGTAATAAAACGTTTGGACTATAGCGGTAAATACCATTATTATATTTATTTATTTATTTACACACACACACACACACACTTAACAACTATCCTTACAGGCTAAACAAACCCACTAAGATAGTGTTTGGTATCGACTATATACTATGTATTACAACCAACTTACATAACTAATTATGTACCTTAGCGAGTTCACTAAGATTACTCCACAATATATCAATCTTCTTGTGAACTTTGTTCATTACGAGGTTGTTCGAACTGGAGGTGAACTCAAATCTAAGTAAATTGGTCCTGGCCACGGGCGGCACGAGCAGCGGTGGGCGGCGCCGCCTCCACACGTACCAATCCGGTGGGCACAGCTGCAGGTGGCGCAGCACCCCTGGGTTGTACGCGGCGCTGCGGGGCAGCTTCACCACGTACGCAACCAGGGCAAGCTCCCGTCTCAATCTGAGCTGGTTGTACCCGACCATCCCGAGCATGGACAGTGTGGGGTACGTCAAAGGGTAAAACGGATTTACCCCATACAGTTTGAAGTACAGGTGCCCCATAAATTTGTTTTGGACACGTTCCAGCATTAGACTGTACTTTTCTTCGTGCGGAGCTCATATAACAGCACCGTACTCCAAGTGACTCCTGCCAGCGACCAGCGTATCGTATAGCACTTTCAGTGTGGTAATATTTGTAAAGTCTCGTGACTAACTCAGGACAAAACTTCCACCTTGTATTCGAAGTGGATAGTTTTACGCGCACGGGTGAACGACAACACCGAGCATTTGGACACATTGAAATACAATTTATTTTCGTGGCTCCACTTCACCACTCTGTTTATGTCCTCCTGCAGACGTTCACAATCAGACGTATCCCTAACCGGAAACAGCAATTTAAGGTACATCTGCAAATAATACACACGTACTATCTCTGACGACTTCTGGTAAGTTATTTATCATTATTATAAATTCGAGGGGCCCCAAATTGCTGCCCTGGCTCACACCGGATCGTGTATAGTATATTCCAGATTCATACCCATTTTAATTCACATACTGCTGTCGATCCTGTAGTAGCTGAAGAAGAACTGGAGCATATGCGGATTTCATCCGACTTGACCCAACTTTTTTAATAAAATATCGTTATCCACCTCGTCGAATGCCTTTTTAAAATCAAAGTAGGCTGCGTCTACTTGTACTCCAGCATCATTATAGTTTCTCGTAATCAATTTTCATCTTAAGGTAAGTAAATATAAAGTTACAGCCTATATACGTTCCTCTACTGGACACACATCTTCTGTCATTTCTGAGAGGATATAATTCAAGTGATAAAAGTTTAATTTATCTTATAAACGGGAATCAACCAGGACTAGACACTAAGAAATATAGGAAATAAAATGATGTAATAATTTATTAAGAATGGTGAAAAGTTTCCTTTTAAATGATATGCTGTTAAATACTTTGATTTAACTGTTACAAAAAGAAAAATGAGAGACGAACACGAAGAAATGATTCGACGACATTGTCAAGGCCGGCGCCAGCGCGTGCTCCCACCACCATGCAATAACATGAACATTAAGCATCACCCCATTCACACTACAGGTATTTTTTAAACTTAAACACTTATTATAGCGCGTAGATAATATATATTATTTTTCAAGCTTTGTTATGTGTTATATAACATAAAAAAACTCACACATGTACAATTTTAAGTTTTGAAGATTACTGGACGCTTAGTCTAAGGCAGGGTAATATGATGTGTCTAAGGTAATTTCGCGAACGCTGCTCTTGGTCAAAGTAAGACTTACTTTGTCAGACAACTTGTCAAATATATACGTCAACATCTTCGAGCGTGCCAATAACCATCGGTATAGTGGTTACATGATCTTCATCTCGTCTTTTTTGCAAAAATACTTTTAAAAACCTACAGATGCGTTACCATCACTGAAGACTCAGATGGAATGCTCACAACATGTAATTTTTTTTTATAGGATAGGGTGACAAACGAGCACACAGTCCACCTGATGGTAAGTGGTTGCTGTGACCCATAGACATCTACATCTATCCTCAATAAAGAATCAGAATACAGATGCGTTGTCACCCGTGAGGACTAAGATGGGATGGCTCTTTTCCAGTAAAAGGGTCTCCGATTCTCTACACTCACCATACGAAACACAGCAGTATTAAGCTGCTATTTTAAAATATATATATGCTATTTTAAAATATATATATATATATAGTAAAATATAAAAATATGTGTGTATAATGCGAATAGCCAATAAATGGTTCAATATTTTTTTTTATAAATATTAAATAAAGTTATAATATAAGTCAATTAATTACATATGTTAGTATTTGAGTTGAAGTTGAACAATAGTATTTTAATCATATAGTGTGTACGCACAGTGCAGTAAACATTACATAAGCGAGCGAATGCGTTCCGTTGCGCAAGCGCGCGTCCGGGTATCGTAACGGTCTGGACAATCCGGAATGCCGCCGATTTGACGCGGGTTGCCTCACCGAACACCGCACATTTCACGCCGAAGGTCGTTTGAATGTACTCTCTATAACGTCGTAAGAAGACCCTCATTGAGAACGGAACCGCAAGCCAAGGCCGAAGAAATCATTTGATTAGTAAACTGGTATACTGGTATTTCATCACACGATATACTATTATATCATTTAGTAATTAAAAATAAACAAAAGTTTTTAATCCTTTCATCTTTTATTTTGGATGGCAGGCTAATTATCAATCAAAATCTAGCAGCATACAACATACAACAATAATAGTAATAAAGGTGGTATTTGTTCAGTTTCTATAATAGGGAAAAGCAACTTGCCTTTTTACGAGGTAGAGTCACCCTGTTGCGTATTAAGACTGCAGCACGATTTGGTTAGGCTGACCGAGGAAGGAGCACACTCTCATAGAATACCAGCGCGAAATAGCAACCTAATCCTGCTGTTTCGTATTGTGCGTAGCTAGAATCGGAGACCCTTTTTAATGTTAATGAGATATTCCATGTAAGCCCTCAGGGATGACAATGCACCCACATTTTGATTATTTACAGAGGATAGATGTAGATGTCTGTGGCTGTGGAACACGGAATCCCATGCCATTTCCATGTTAGTCCTCAGGGATGACAATGCACCTGCATTTTGATTCCTTATCGAGGATGGATGTAGATATCTGTGGAACACGGAATCCCATGATACTATGTGCTAGTTTACACTTACTTCTAAAAAAATATATTTGGGATAACTTATGTCAGCGTCAGACTTGTGGTGTAAATATTTGGAATAATCTTCAAAACAATAGTAGCTGTAACAACGCTACAATCTAAAAGATTTTTAAGTTACGAGTAGCAATAATTTTTTAATCACGTCCATTTTTATGTTCTTTCAACGAATCATAACGTCTTCGTAGGTTCGTAACCGCCATTTAACTTCTGTTATTCTTTCCTTCTAGCACAAGCATTTACAGCTTGATTGTAATGTTTAGCAGAGAAAAAAGTTATATTGTAAAAAAGTTATATACTGTTATATTAGTATGTTGTTTATTGTTCATATTCACATAAAATTTTACAGTGACGGGAATCAGTCTCTAAAATGTACTTAGCTCAGCAATTATAGCATCAGTTCAGCAGGCTTAGAAATGAAAACAGTTGAACATTGATAATTCGTTTAATATATTATTAGAGTAACTTCAATTTATATTTAACAAAGGAATAAGTTAGAAGATTTAACGCAAAATAGTATATCTATTTTGCTTAATACAAAAATACAAGGAAATTTACAAGGAATATGAATTGATAATTTCTAGTGAGCACAATTATTACAAGTGACAGTGCGTTGTTGACTACGTAATTTATATGTGGTACGTAATTAACGCAGTGGCTAAGGACCGCTGGTTAGAACATTTTTCATTTGGCCTAGAAATAATTGTCCTGGTCTGCTTGTTTGTCCTTGTGAAATTGATGTGTGTAAACTGCCTCCCACAGGAGAAAATCCGTGGGGTGGTAACGTTCACATCATACATCCAACTTTCGCTAATTATTAATAAGAATTATTTTGGATATAATAATAAAGCAAATATTATCTTCACCTTTTTCATCAGGTCGTAAAAATCGCGCGTTAATCGTAACGCTGGGTGGTTGGATTGACGATAGCATGGAACCAGACGTTTCGCACCATTATCTCTGATTTTCTTCGCAGGTCAGTGTTTTACGTCCGGCGTAAAGAAGATAAATATACCATACCTATCAGAAGCCATCAGATCTTTTTGGCATATTCCATAGTCACCTCTTTAGACTCTTTTTAGGGTGGTTGATTCTTTTACGCCGTCACTACATGGCACTACACGTACGACAAAATATTACAGAAATATTAAAATCAATAGTCATCGTCGTCGTCATCGTCGATTCTGGTGTAATGTAACATAGCTTGTGATATCACCTGAACAAAACCTCTCGTAAATGTTTCTAATAATTACTTTCTTCACAAATTACAAGGAAGGAGGAACATGGCAACATTTTACTAATTAATGAAGTGGGGCTGGGACTGTGGTGACCGGCTGAAAGCCAAATATCCACCCAGAAACACTGAATCTAAATTATAAAGACAGGTGACGGGGAGTAACAGCATTACCAGTACTTACCATAAAGAAAACGTTTACAGATGCGTTGTCACCTCTGAAGAATAAGATGGCATGCCTCACAGCCTGTAATACTGGCTCCAATCTGAAAGACATAGAGAGACTAAAATGGAATGCCTCATTATAAGTAAATAAGGTCTCCGGTTCTCGTCACTCAAAATAATTTTATAAAACTCAGAAACTTTGCTGCTATTTGACACTAGTAATCTGTGCGAGCGTAGTACTTTCCCAATCGAGTTGACCATGCAACCATAAATTTTGCTGTTTTGGAGATTTGAAAAATAAACAAATTGCAGACTTTTTGGTAAATCTTGACGAGTCAGATTGCGAAGATTTTGATGATGATCAAAAGAAGGAAGATTTGTAGTTAGGCCCTAAAGATTTTGTGGAAGAAATGGTTCCTCGAACATTTGAAGATGAATGGGAGGAGTCTGATACTGAGCCTCTTTTTGCATTTGTTCAACATGTACGAGGCCGAGCTTTAAATGGTCATACATCGGTTCGTTCTGAGGATTTTAACAAAACGCCAGATAATAATGATCCCCGTTGGAAAATGAAGCATCTGAATAATATATATATAATACCTGCCAAAGGCTTGGATTAATATTTTTAAACGTATATCATTTTTGAGATTTTTCTAATTATATTTGCTCTAATATAAGTAGCGTAAAGTTAATTGTTAATAAATCAAATTTAAAAGTTGTTGCTGATTAAATGATAAAAGAGGTTATTAACTTCTAGAAAATCCTCGCGATAGTTTCTCGGCATGCAGACCTAAAAGGCAATAGATGAACAAATGATTCTGTTTTCAGGGATTAAATATCGCCAAAATGCTGTAAGTTTGAACTCCCACGGAAAAAATTGAGGTAATATTAAAATTTTAAGAAAGAAATTCGACAGGGTAGTTAATTGCGTCATCTGTGTTGACCACAGAGTCTATTGACGTGTACACCATTTCTTCCCCCTCAAAAGCCATTAACAGTATATCGTTAATTGCCGCTGCTTGGTCGTTTTTCGGGGTTAGTATGGCACGTTCACACAACCATTCCATTGGCTTATCGTGGATATGAGCAATATCTGGGTAAATTTTGGATATTAACTCCTGTAACGTAAATACAACTGTGCACAAATTATCAGGGATGGTTATCATTCCGTCATTTATCGGGTAATCACCGTTGCCGATTTCAAGTAGGAGATTCGCAAATCCACCAGCAGACTCTTTTTCTACTAAGTGTACCTGCATAGTTTTCGAGAGCTTGAGGATTTTAATTAGAGGTCATAAAGTGGATCTCTTAAGACACGCCTTAACTTCATCTGCTCTAGTTCCTTTTGGCACTACTGGTAGAGTCTGTCTAAAATCTCCAGCTAGCAAAACCGTTACACCACCCTTTAACTTCTTATTTCCTCTTATATATTGTAGAGTTCTGTTTAAAGCCTCTACGCCACCCTTATGAGCCATGGTTATTTCATCCCACACTATCATTCTCGTATGTTTTAATACTTCAGCAAAATTACTTTGTTTCGATATATTACAAATGGGAGTATCAGCTATTGTTAAATTGAGTGGTAACTTGAAGGTAGCATGAGCAGTTCGTCCACCCTCAAGCTGTGTAGCTGCGATCCCAGTAAACCACAGCCAAAGCAATTCCATGAGTACTTCAAACTTTTGCTAATAGCAAATTTAAAAGGAATGTTTTGCCCGTTCCACTGGAGCATCTAAAAGAATATTCCACCCTCATTTGATTCAATGTTTGTGTTAATTTGATTGTAAACTGCTTTTGTTCGTCATTCAGTGATCCTTCATTATTTTTAACTGTTTTCTAATGATGCTAAGTCGTAACTTGTCTCTTTAAGAAACTCTCTATTTTCAAATTGTTGTTCTTTGCTTGGCTGAGGTAACCCATACTCTTTTAGTAGCCGACCACCCAACGCTAATACGGCATCTTCTATTATCGAAAGGCATTTGTTAAATACCACATCTGTTATGTGCTCTACATCCAATCTCCCTGTATTTCTAATTACCTTTTAAAATCTTCAGATAGGTATTCTTTGAATTTCTTCCAAAGGCTTAAAGGGTCTGATACATGGCAGAACACTAAAATAATCGTAAAAAGATCCCGAATCATTTGCGGTGATTGGCAAAGTGCTGCCTCTTCCATTGCTTTGAATAAATGCTGATCATCTTCAAGCAAGCCGAGAGCTTTGCACGCTGATTGGAACGTGGAATATACATAACCATCTACAGTTTTTAACGCTTCAAGCGAAATTGGGCCCCGGATCTCATAAAGAAGCATGCGAAAGTGATAGCATTCTGTATAGTTCGGATGCACAGTATAAACCCTGCCCAGAACGTGCTCTTTTTTGACCCCTGGCCAGCCTTCAACGTTTGCTCCTCTCTTTCTCCTTTGGAACTTTGTTTTATCCCAAACGTAGTATGCAGGTACTTCTAGGTAGAGCAATCCTAAACACGAAGCAAATCTAGCAAGCAAATAAAGTCGAAATCTAGTCAAATATCCGTTAACAGTGAATAGGTACCGTATGTGGTACAGGTTGAAGCGCTCATTCACTATTCACTTTATATTATTTCGAAAAAACACAACGTTACCGCGTTCTGAAACGATACCAACGCCATCTATTGGTAGGGATTGGAACTTGAAGATCAATACAAAATAGGTAGTTACCTAAGTATTTCTTTTGGTTTACCATTTTATTAATTTGTAAAAAAATATATTTGGTTTGGTTGTTTATTTTCATTGTTTTTTAATTTTTAAATTAGTATTTTTTTGTTCAGGTGTAATTTTGTGCAAATTTTTTGTACAAATCTTTTTGTCTATTTTGTTTTATGTTTTTGTGCAATAAAAGTATATTCTATTCTATTCTAATAAATTAAGTTTAAAATATATATCAATATGTTTTACGTTATTTAGGACCCAAAAGCCTTAAAAATTACACCCAAGTCACCCAACCCATGATGATTTTTACATACAAACATACATCCATCCATCCTTCCATCCATGTTGGTTTCAAACCATAATCGAAGCCATTTTCGTAATTAACGTCCCAAAAAACCATAAAACGACACCCATATTGGCATTTCAACCACATCGCACCCCCACAGGGGATGATGGTAGGTATTTCCCGTCTGCTATGTTGGATTTTGAAATAGTTGTTGTTTTCGTAATCAGCGACCCGATAAACCATAAAAACGATACCCATGTTGATTTTCAGAATTTGTCACCCCTTTTCCACCTTTTAGGGGTTGAATTCTGAAAGAGCCTGAAACACTTGTTTACTCATTTATTGATAGGAGTACTCCTATGAAGTTTCGAATGAAATAGTTTAACTAATCTTGTTTCCCCATTCAAATTTACAACCCCCTTTTATTTGAACCCCCTTGAATTTTCAAAAATCCTAGGATACATAATTGTTTATTTCTAATCTTTAACCGAAAAACAAAGTTTCAGGCTTCTAGCTCTAAAAATGGCGGACTTCCATACAAACCTTTAACCGCTTTTTCACCCCCTTAGGGGGCGAATTTTCAAAAATCCTTTCTTAGCGGATGCCAACGTCATTACAACTGTCTGTATGCCAAATTTCAGCGAAATCCGTACAGTAGTTTCGGCTGTGCGTTGATAGATGAGTCAGTCAGGTTTGCCTTTTATAATATATATAGATTATGAGGTTGGGTGGTACCTGGCGCATTGCTGCCGCAGAAGAAATAATTGTGGAAATATCGTTTTAAATTTGGAAGAGTTAATAATAAGGCTGATAATAAAATTTAAGTTGAATGACTTATAACTTTAAAATAAATTTGTCGGTACTATGCGCCCGCCACATACTGTAAGTTAATTGTACTATGCCTATAATAAGCTTCACGCAAGTGCAAGCAATAAGTTGACAAAGTTTTAGCGCAATCTGATGAACATTAATTTTTAAATTATATGTATATTATACGAGACACCGCCATCTATCGTCGGGATCTCTTTGTGGCGCCTTATGACAATCAAAAATTGCCAATTATGTAAGTTAGTTTAAATAGTAAATAAACTTATACTGTAGTTATAAATATATGGAATTTTATAATCCGTACGCTGTAAGCAAAGTACCGCTAGAGTCTTCAAGCAGCATAATGTTCAAATTAGTCATCGTCCGTCTCGGTATTTAAACACTGTTACTATAAAAAGACGAATGCGGACCAGTTGCATATTTAAAAGCCTTATTTTAATAACGTTACACTGTTTTACTGTTATATATACAGACAACGTTACCACACATTAAACCTTTATTACCTATATATACAAAAACTCGCAGCTGAACATAAGCCTCCTCTAAAGATTGCCTCATATTTTGTTATTGTTGCCACGTTTGGCAAGACGGGTGGGCAAACGCAGTTATTTTTATTTTGAGTTAGAGAGTTATTAGGAAGAAGATACTGTTTCTCATCTCCTGTTTCAGTTTCCCTCTGTTACCTCTTACGACATCTACGGCACAATATGAGGTAATGGATATTCTTACACCGCTATTACACGGTGCTATTTTAGTATCATCTCGTATTAAAAAAGCGATTGATTGGAACCAGGGCTCTTCAATTTTCGCTAGATATCTATTTGCCGGAAAAAGCCAACTAAGTTAAAGACCCAGAGTAGCATGCATTTTTTACGTGGTAGAGCCACGCTGCAGTTATATTATGGTCGTAGCACGAATGGGTTGGCTTAAGTTATTTAGAAGCAGAAAGAAGGTGTCAGAGCAGAAGTAAGGTGCTGTTGTTTTTCAAACAAGTGGTAAAATTAAAAATTTTGTACAACCGACTTCAATATAAATTATTAAGAATAACTCAAAAACTATTAGTCAAACCTTGATCAATTTATATGGGACCATATGAGAAGCACCAGCTGTCAAATAAAAAAAGAATGATCAAAATCGGTTCACCTACAAAAAAGTTATGAGGTAACACACATTTAAAAAAATACAGTCGAATTGCGTACCTCCTCCTTTTTGAAGTCGTTTAAAAAGCGACAATGCCCTATTGAACAACTGCAGATCGATTTCTCTTCTGAACCGTATCGAAATGCTGTATTCGAGAGTCATTACAAATCGTCTCTCATGCAGACTGGACTACTTCCTAACTCCCGAGCAGCTGGTTCCCAAAAAGGTTTTGTACCATAGACCACATACAAAAACACTTCAGCAAATTGTACAGAAGACTGAAGAGTACAATCTGCTCCTTTTTACGATTTGGTGTTCATTCGCCAATCCGTCCGTTTGTCCATCTACGAGTATCAAGACCCTTTCTATAAAATGAAATGAAATATATTTATTTCTTTCACGAAAGAAAATAAAATTATGTTTGTCAAATTTATTTTTCAAATTTACTATCGTTTCTAAATGAGGTTTCTCTGACCGAAGAAGAAACAAGTATTCTTATTTTTAAAGTTAATATTAACTTTCTACGTGGTAGAGCCACGCTGCAGCTATATTAGTTGTAGCACGAATGGGTCGGCTCGACCGGGGAAGGACCACGCTCTCACAGAATACCAGCGTAAAATAGCAGCTTAAGGCTTCTGTGTTTCATATGGTGAGTGTAGAGAACCGGAAACCCTTTTTACTTGAAACAAGGCATTCCATCTAAGTCCTCAGGGTGACAATGCAACTGCATTTTGATTCATAATCGAGAATAAAAGTCTATGGGCCATAGCATCCACTTACCATCAGGTGGACTGTGTGCTAAAACGATAATAGACCCAACGGTAACTGAAGTATTTATGTTTCTATGATGTACACCACCCTCTTGCATATTTCTGCCGGCAAATAGCAGTGCGTGCACTGCTGTGTTTCGGTCTGAAGAGTATAGAACACCAGTATGATTACAGGCTGTGAGGCTTTACTTTAGCTTTCTTTGTCTGAAGTTGGTTGCCGGTGTCCATGGGCTGCAGTAGCCACTTACCATCAGGTGGACAGTAAGTTCGTTTAAAAAGGACGAAAAAAAAAATTGAAGCTTCTCAGTGTGTAGCGAACCAGAGCAAACCAGTTCCTACAAACAGCACCTCTTTATATGTATGATGCATGTGGCAGCCATCGCCCTCCTTGAACATATGAAAGGGAAGTGGACGACCCATCACACGACGCCACCGCAAGCAGAGACCTTAAGCGAACGTGATATACCCAAGCCCATCATACATTCAGTTGTGTCTTCCCACATACACACACAAGTAAGGCGGTTTACTGAACACACTTGTAGTTTCCCATGCGGCCACTTACTATTCTTCTCACTTACAGAACTTTCAATGTAGCTCTAAATATTATGTTCCCAAATACATATTTATAATGATTAACGAGTATAAGCATATTATCTAATAGTTATATCACAAATTTACATACTTGGTATTGAATTGGACGTCATCCTCATATCTCATCATCCTCATATCAGAAGCATGTAACGGTATGAAGTTGAAATTAATATTAAATACATTTTGTCCTGTATGGTACTTTACTTAACTTAATGGGGTACTTTCCTTTGACCATGTAATTTAAATTATGAAATTTGGCAAAAAGCAGTGTTACAGCATATTTAAAGGCTATAATCCGAAAATGGTTAATTTGTAAATTTATATTTGCAGTTGGAGCATCGGGTTTGATTTAAACCGATTTATGAGGATCATCATTTTTCACCGCAAAGCTATGTTTGTCCTTCAATTCGAACTTACCTTTTCGTAAGAGCAAAGTTCGGTTCTTACCTTACCTACAATTCCCAGGATGGATGAACTATCTACATGCATAATTAAGTTCATACGGAATCCTTATTGCGCTCAGGGACGGTATTCTTCTATACACTATGATTTAGCATCCACTTCAGAAGCTGTTATGTGGAAATAATTTTATTCTTTTTTAGTTATTTAAGGTCGGGTCGATTTTATTATAAGTTTTTGACAATATTGAGTTTTTTTTTTATAAGATAAGGGTTATAAAAGAGCACACAGTACACCTGATAGTAAGTGAATGGTGTAGAAAACTAATGATAATCACAAGCTCAAGGTAACAACTATGGAATATTGTCATTCGGTGAAATCAATATAATACGTCTGTAAATACGTAAATAAAGGTTCAGACCAGGCATCGTTTGCTTTAGAGAATGAGAAGGATGAAGTTAAAACCTACACAAGTGGAAGATATATAAGTTCATCAGAGGCAGTATGGCGAATCCTTGAATTTCCCATTCATGAGCGTTTACCTCCCGTAGTCCACCTCGCTGTTCATTTGGAAAATGGACAAAGGGTTTATTTTAATGAACAAAATCTGAGTGAAAGGGTGAATAGTCCTCCAACAACCACACTCCTATCCTTTTTCGATTTATGTAAAGTGGATAACTTTGCAAAAACATTGCTCTACCTAGAAGTACCTGCATACTACGTTTGGGATAAAAGAAAGTTCCAAAGGAGAAAGAGAGGAGCAAACGTTGAAGGCTGTCCAGGGGTCAAAAAAGAGCACGTTCTGGGCAGGGTTTATACTGTGCATCCGAACTATACAGAATGCTATCACCTTCGCATGCTTCTTCATGAGATCCGGGGCCCAATTTCGTTTGAGGCGTTAAAAACTGTAGATGGTTATGTATATTCCACGTTCCAATTAGCGTGCAAAGCTCTCGGCTTGCTTGAAGATGATCAGCATTTGTTCGCAACAATGGAAAGGGCAGCACTTTGCCAATCACCGCAAATGATTCGGGATCTTTTTACGATTATTTTAGTGTTCTGCCAAGTATCAGACCCTTTAAGCCTTTAGGAGAAATTCAAAGAATACCTATCTGAAGATTTTAAAAGGCAATTAGAAAGACAGGGAGATGTGGATGTAGAGCACATAACAGATGTGGTATTTAACAAATCCCTTTTGGTAATAGAAGATGCCGTATTAGCGTTGGGTGGTCGGCTACTAAAAGAGTATGGGTTACCTCAGCCAAGCAAAGAACAACAATTTGAAAATAGAGAGTTTCTTAAAGAGACAAGTTACGACTTTCATCATTAGAAAACACAGTTAAAACTAGTGAAGGATCACAAAAATTGAATCAAATGAGGGTGAAATATTCTTTTTAGATGCTCCCGGTGGAACAGGCAAAACATTCCTCATAAATTAGCTATTAGCAAAAGTTTGAAGTACTCGCGGAATTGCTTTGGCTGTGACTTCTTCTGGGATCGCAGCTACACTACTTGAAGGTGGACGAACTGCTCATGCTACCTTCAAGTTACCACTCAATTCAACAACAGCTGATACTCCCATTAGTAATATATCGAAACAAAGTAATTTTGCTGAAGTATTAAAACATACGAAAATGATAGTGTGGCATGAAATAACCATGACTCATAAGGGTGGCATAGAGGCTTTAAACAGAACTCTACAATATATAAGAGGAAATAAGAAGTTAATGGGTATTGTAATGATTTTGCCAGCTGGAGATTTTAGACAGACTCTACCAGTAGTGCCAAAAGGAACTAGAGCAGATGAAGTTAAGGCGTGTCTTAAGAGATCCACTTTATGGCCTCTAATTAAAAATCATCAAGCTCTCGAAAAATATGCAGGTACACTTAGGAGAAAAAGAGTCTGCTGGTGGATTTGCGAATCTCCTACTTGAAATCGGCAACGGTGATTACCCGATAAATGACGGAATGATAACCATCCCTGATAATTTGTGCACAGTTGTATTTACGTTACAGCAGTTAATATCCAAAATTTACCCAGATATTACTCATATCCACGATAAGCCAATGGAATGGTTGTGTGAACGTGCCATACTAACCCCGAAAAACGACCAACAGTGGCATTAACGATATACTGTCTGTGTGATATAATGTCTTTTGAAGGGGAAGAATGGTGTACACGTCAATAGACTCTGTGGTCAACATAGATGACGCAATTAACTACCCTGTCTAATTTCTTAATTTACTGAAACCATCGGGTCTTCCACATCAAAAGCTTATTCTGCGCCGAGGCACTCTTGTTATGTTGTTGCGAAATTTAAAACCTCCTCAACTGTGCAACGGAACCAGACTAAAAGTAAAAGCGTTATATCGCAATGTAGTGGAAGCCACATATATAACTGGATGTGCGCAAGGGGAAACTGTATTTGTACCAAGAATTCCCTTGATCCCGAATGTTCTTCCCTTTGAATTCAAACGAATACAGTTTTCCCTCAAAGTCTGCTTTGCAATGACCATAAACAAATCACAAGGGCAGACATTAAAATTTGCGGGTATAGGCTTGAGAGAAAATTGTTTTTCACACGGGCAATTCTATTTTTTTAAAAAAACGTTACCCTCACACTAGGATTTTCTCCTGTATCGTGGAGACAGTTTACAAACATAAATTGCACAAGGACAAACATCTAGACCCGGAACAATTATTTGCAGGCCATACAAATACCTGTTCAGTGCGGGATTCGAACCCACGGCCCCCAGCGCAGCAACTCATTGCTTAGCCAATTCGCCACGAAGCCGTCAAATAAATAAATGCTGTTACTCCCCGTCACCTGTCTTTATAATTTACATTCAGTGTTTCTGGGTGGATATTTGGCTTTCAGCCGGTCACCACAGTCTCAGGTCCACTTCATTAATTAGCAAAATGTTGCCATGTTCCTCCTATAACTCTTTCCTTGTAATTTGTGAAGAAAGTAATTATTACAAACATTTGCGAGAAATTTTGTTCAGGTGATATCACAAGCTATGTTATATTACACCAGATTCGACGATGACGACGACGATGACTATTGATTTTAATATTTCTGTAATATTTTGTCGTGCGTGTAGTGCCATGTAGAGACGGCGTAAAAAAATCAACCACCCTAAAAAGAGTCTAAAGAGGTGACTATGGAATATGCCAAAAAGATCTGATGGCTTCTGATAGGTATGGTATATTTATCTTATTTACGCCGAGCGTAAAACACTGACCTGCGAAGAAAATCAGAGATAATGGTGCGAAACGACTGGTTCTATGCTATCGTCAATCCAACCACCCAGCGTTACGATTAACGCATATGCTCTCTGATTTTTACGAGCTGATGAAAAAGGTGAAGATAATATTTGCTAATACAAATGTTTTTCTTAACATATCCAAAATAATTCTTATTAATAATTAGCGATGTATGATGTGAACGTTACCACCCTACGGATTTCTCCTGTGGAAGGCAGTTTACATACATAAATTGCTCTAGGACAAACAAACAGACCAGGACAATTATTTCTAGGCCAAACAAATACTACAATGTTCTAACCCGCGGTCCTTAGCCACTGCGTCAATTACGTACCACATATAAATTACGTAGTCAACAACGCACTGTCACTTGTAATAATTGTGCTCACTAGAAATTATCAATTCATATTCCTTGTAAATTTCTTTGTATTTTTCTATTAAGCAAAATAGATATACTATTTTGCGTTAAATCTTCTAACTTATTCCTTTGTTAAATATAAATTGAAGTTACTCTAATAATATACTAAACGAATTATCACTGTTCAACTCGTTTTCATTTCAAAGCCTGCTGAACTGATGCTATAATTGCTGAGCTAAGTACATTTTAGAGACTGATTCCCGTCATTGTAAAATTTTATGTAAATATGAACAATAAACAACATACTAATATAACAGTATATAACTTTTTTACAATATATCTTTTTTCCCTGCTAAACATTACAGTCAAGCTGTAAATGCTTGTGCTAGAAGGAAAGAACAACAGAAGTTAAATGGCGGTTACGAACCTACGAAGACGTTATGATTCGTTGAAAGAACATAAAAATGGACGTGATTAAAAAGTTATTGCTACTCGTAACTTAAAAATCGTTTAGATTGTAGCGTTGTTACAGCTACTATTGTTTTGGAGATTATTCCAAATATTTACACCACAAGTCTGACGCTGACACAAGTTATCCCAAATATATTTTTTTAGAAGAAAGTGAGAAAATTGTTTTTCACACGGGCAATTCTATGTGGCTTGCTCACGCGTAAGCTCGCCCAGTAGTCTGATAATTTTGGCACATAGTAATAGATTAGCAAAAAATGTGGTGTATAAAGAGGTTTTGTAGTTTACTAGCTTTTGCACGCGACATCCAGTTATAATTGTGGCTTGTACCAGCAGACTCTTATTCACACATGGGCGCGATATAACGGAACTCCCACGCGGACGAAGTCGCGGGCAAAATCTAGTCTTATAATAAAAGTGTATCAGTGCGTTAAACGGTGCGTGCGAGTGATGAATTACGAAACCGAAACGTAGTCTATTACTGCTGGCCGTATGAGGAAACTCAGTCACTCGGCGGGCTGACAAGGACTGGATTATGCTCGAAGTTTCTCTACGTGAATTAATTCCTAACAAAGATATTCACAAAAAAACAAAAGTAACTGACAGCCTAACAGATCAGTAAGCTGAAGTGATAATTCCAATGCCATCAGAACCACCGACCGATGGGAAAGATGTTTAAGTGGCAGCCCCGTTCTTGCAATCGCAGTCGTGGGCTACCTGCCATGTGCACTAGTAACGACTCGATGAATTATGCAGGGAGGCCTTGTTGCATCTATTACTTGAATCCGTATTCAAGTAATAAATACAAAAAGGGCTTATGACACTTACGTAGCGTCAGAAACCAACAACCAAAGAAAAGAGGGATTTCTCATTTTCAGAAAAAAATGAAATGAAATAAGAGATATAGCTTAGAGATAAATATATCCCACCAAAAACAATTTCATATAAAATGTTGACAAGACAAGACCATATGGCTTGCACTGTCAAAAAGTAATCAGATCTCATGTAGAGCCAAACTTCTAACTCTACACGCCCTAACTCTACAAGCCCTAACGTCACAAACTCTACACCTTAGTTAAAATATGTGGTTTTTGTTGTTTGTATACTAATACTAGCTTACATACCAACTTTCAGCTTTCTAGGACTTCAGGAAGTACCCTAAGAATTTTGATGATCATCAGTGAGTGAGGCAGTGACGAAATCGGGGTTTTTTAGATATCAATAACATCTAAATTGTAAGAGCTATGCAAATGAAACTTTGGATGTTTTAATAAGTTCACTATTGAAATCATATCCCGAAAATTTTGTTTATCTGGTATAATCAAAACCCAAGGGTTTATGAGGGTTCAAAAAAACGACGAAGCGCTTCGAGAAAAGGTGCACGAAGTGCTTCGTTTTGGTTTGGTTGACTCGTTTTGGCGGCCCCCAAAAAAATTACATCCGAACGAACTGCGACCAACCGAATCCAAAATTTACTTGACTTAATAAAACAACCATAATATCACAAAAACCTAAAATATCAAAAATATACAAATGACTAAAAATGCATATATGTAGGTATATAAGATTTTATTCTTTTGCATGCCTTAAGCGCAAAGCGCGTAGGTATGTCCTACTAGCGCCTAAAAATCAAGATTCCAACGTTTTGTGGCATGAAATCATATCTAACAATCATATTGAACATATAAATGATATAAAAAGCACATTGTCAGAAAGATAAATGATTGTTGAACTTATTTTTTTTTAAATCGATCAATTGCTATTCTTACATAAAAAAAGTGGTTGTAGTGGCTTACAGAGGGGTAAGCACGATAACTTTTGAAAATATCAATTGTTCAATTCTAATAATGTTAAAAGTAAATGCCAGTTTAATTTTGTTTTGTTTAGTTATAATTTTTTTTCGGTTGAGAAATGCTGTAATTTTCGGTGTTTTGAGCAGCCTTGTAATAATTTATTTTACTAAATACACTTTGCCTCACAGCAGCTCACTCGCACTTCGGGCCACTTCGGGCTCGGCCGCCGTCGTGAGTGGATTACTGTATCGTTTGCTTACAGCAGCGGTAATAGGCAGCAAAAATATCGATCGCTGTAGAAATACAAAATATTCCAAAAACCAAATTTGATACATATTTGACCAAGGTTATTATTTTTATAATCACAGATTTTTATTACAATATTTTGTTTCGCTAAAAGTACGTAGGATTTATATATCAATATACGTCTTGGACTTTATGGAGTAACCTAAAGGGTGTACTTCGGTATCTGCTACTGGAACTCCTCGACAAGTAGAACTAGGTGTGCCGAGATTGTGCTCGTTATGTTAGTTATGATGAAATCTTACCTCCGGACAGTGGCGGATTATCCTTAAGGCAAACTAGGCATGTGCCTAGGGGCGCACTTCAGTGAATGCTACTGGAACTCCTCGAAGAGTAGAACTAGGTTTGCCGAATTGGGCTTCGTTCTGTTAGTTATGATGAGACTTTACCTCCGGACTTGATAGAGTGACCTGAAGGTGTACTTCGGTGAATGCTACTGGAACTCCTCGACCAATAGTACTAGGTGTGCCGAGTTTGGCCTCGCTTTGTTAGTTATGATGAGACCTTAACTCCGGACTTGATAGAGTGACCTGAATGTGTACTTCGGTGAATGCTACTGGAACTCCTCGAAGAGTAGAACTAGGTGTGCCAAGTTTGACCTCTTTTTGTTAGTTACCATGAGACCTTACCTCTGCACTTGATAGAGTGACCTGAAGGTTTACTTCGGTGAATGCTACTGGAACTCCTCAAAGAGTAGAGCTAGGTAGGACGAGTTTGGCCTCGTTTTGTTAGTTATGATGAGACCTTCCTTCCGGACTTGATAAAGTGACCTGAATGTGTACTTCAGTGAATGCTACTGGAATTCCTCGAAGAGTTAGAACTAAATCTCTCTCTCTCGTTTTGTTAGTTATAATGAGACCTTACCTCCGGACTTGACGGAGTGACTTGAAGGTGTACTTCGGTGACTCCTACTGGAACTTTTTGACGAATAGAACTACAATTTACATTGTTTTTAATTTTTTCACGATCTTATGAGTCGTGCACTTTTGGATTTTCCAAGCTTTTTTTTTAAATTGAAATTTGACATAAAATTGTCGGAAAATTGGAAGTATATATATAAATAAATAGTATATATATAATAGATTTTCACGCGAAAAAATCCATCCATACATTGTCATCCAATTCTGAGCTATGTTCAACATTACAAGTCCCTAGCACATCGGGAAGTTATTTTTGACCCGAACAGACATACACTAAAGCGAGTTAATAAAAATAATAGTTTAATAAACTAAAAAAACACGCTTTTATCTACAAAGTTAATAAAATAATTAGTTAACAAAAATAATAGTTTAACAAACTAAAAAAACATGCTTTTGTCTTATTATCCTTGCCAGGATCCTTTTTTTATTCTCCTATTATCCTACTATCCTACTATCCATTGCGAATAATTAATATAACAACTGCGATTTCTGTCAGTTCAATCTACTGTAAGCCGCGTAAAAGAACTTCGTTCCAAAAAAAACACGCTTTTGTAGTTAGCCGCACTAAAAAATAGAAAATAAATAATAGTTTTAAAAAAAACTATAAAAAACACGCTTTTGTAGATAACCGAACTAAAAAGTAGAAAATAATTTTCAATAAGTTTAAAATAAGAAAATAGTGTTTAACATAAAAAAATCATTTTATTGTAAAAAAGCGTGGAGTGCTTGATGTCATTTGTTGTAAATATTTTTGTGGATAATTTTAAAATTAGCGTCATCGTGAAAATATCTGAAAAAGCACCCCACGCTTTTTTACAATAAAATAAATTTTTTAAGTTACTCACTATTTTCTAGTTTTATAACGTTATTTGTAGATGTATTGTAAATATTTGTAGATATATCACAGTGAATTGCAATATCCATAGTAGCATATAATTAAATCACTCCCAGCGAACAACTTGCAACGCGTGCTTTCAGCGGGTAATTGCTTCTTTGTGGCTCGGAATAATAGCGGCCGTGCATAGCGCCACCGCCAGGAAGGCGTCTTCACCTCTACCATATTACTTTCACGTCTTAACTCCATTTGACCCAGATCTTAACCCAATTATTTTACTGTAATATAACTTCCTACTTTAATCTGACTTAAAGCGTGTCTGCAGAACGATATGCGATTAATGTTTACCGACGTAAACATCAAAGCGCATTTCTTCGTAGTAATACAGGGTTAGTTTGCAATAACCGGCCAAATTTGCAGAGAAGGTCCAGAATAAGTAATTTAGGCAAATGGTGAAGAAAAATGAATTAAAAAAAATCTGAAACATTCTGTCCTTTTTATCTTTTAAATTCAAAATGCGTGGTAATGCATCATTTTAACTGATTTTACTGCGCACGCACACATTCGTAAGGGACGATCGGTAGGCAAAAATGTTGTTGCCTATAAATCACATTCAATTTGGGATAATTTCAAATGAAATTAGTAGCCTTATTTACTCGTATTTTCAAAAACTGCAATAACGGTGTATCATTATTTGTATATTTGAACTTAAGTTTAAAATTTGGCTACTCTTTGAAAAATAACCCTGTATAATTTCAAGTAAAATAAACATATTTACTTGTGTCATATCTCATGTCGTATCACAATGTTGCTTTTGGTTATGTAGCCTCTAAAACCTCATCGATACATACGTAATGAAAGATGCTCTTAGCTCCCGTAAGAAACACAGCAGTGACTAATAATTAGGAATTCAATACAATGAACTAAGATCGATAATCCAAATGGGATTAAAATAAATTTATATCTTTTTACTATAGTGGCAGTGTAAGAATATCGACTATCCCATACCATCCCGTGGGTGTCGTAAGAGGCGACAAACGAAAACTTAACCAGGAGATGGGAAACGTCACCTTTCTGATAACAGTTGAATAAAAAAAACTGATGTTGCCAACTCGCTTGCCAAGGGTGGCAACTGTGGTAAATATCCGTACAAAACAATCGATGGGGGAGGCTTAGTTTCAGCGGTAGACTTTTGATAGAAATGGGTAATTTTTTAATTAAATGGAATTAATTTTATTAAATTCATTCAGTTCCTATTCAGTATTAGTATATGAAGAAAAAACTCCAACCTTAAGGACGTAAAAATAAAGTAACTATTTAGACGACATTCTAATTCTTACCTCGAATTTCGATGGCATTCTAATTGGCCTAGATCACGAAAAAGGGTAAAATATTTTTTTAATTAAATAAAAAGAATTAAACATTAAATAAAAAGTACAAACCGACTTCAAAGCTAAAAAAAAATTAAATAACTTCCACAAAATAGCTTCTAAAGTCGGACTTTGATTCTTCGATACACTATATATTAGCACCGTCAAATCACTTAGTGGTCGATTTTAAACAATTGCAATATTTAGGAATATCACGTAAATAATGATTTTGCTATATAAATCGGTAGTATATTTTTGGACTTTCTTAAAACCTCTAAACCTATAAATAAGAGACCAGTTCGATTCTACTACGAGTAAGAAATATATGTTTCTAGTTGGACTTTCTTACGTTGCATTGCAAACTTAATACAAACTTGGATGAGTTTTAGATTCCGGGCGTGTTGGTGACATTTTCATTATAATATAAAACTTATTTCATTACCTAGTTTATAACTAGTTTTGTTATTGTATGTCAAATATTACCATAACTTTTTATTTCATTAAATAAACACTATATTAATTTGAACATTAATAACAGCCTATCTGCTGTCCATCTCCTTTTTAAATTTCTCTTTGTCACCTTTTAGACACTCACGGGATATAAGAAGATATAAACTAAGAATTAATTAATAAAATTAATAAAAGGTATTTAATAAAATACAAAAAATCATCAAAATCGGTTCAAAATTGAGGAAGATATCGCGTAACATACAAACAAAAAACATACAGGTGAATTGTAAATCACCTTCATTGAAGCCGGCTTGAAATAAAAGGGTATCAATTTTAGTGTTTGCACTAATAACATAAATAAAAATTATTTTAAGAATTAATCATAATATTCACATAAACAACGCATCTCGTGCCCGGAGCCATTCCTCGTTTTCTTTATCCGCCTATAACTGTCCACTGCTAGACCGTATCCAGCCCATTTTATTGTAGGAATAACTAGACGTAATCACTTAGCAGCCAGACTAGCAATCACAGTCTAGAATAAAAGAATACAAGTGGTAATTTTTTTTTACAACGGACTTCAATATAAATAAAATGAGAACATCATCAATGTAGTCGAAGTCTATTAAATACGCATTATTAAGGATAACACAAAGGCTACTGGTCACATCCTGATCAAATTATATTACAAATTATATATGGTAGCACATGAGAAGCACCAGCTTTCGAATAAAAAAGAATTATCAAAATCGGTTCACCTAGAAAAAAGTTCCGAGGTAACACACATAAAATAAAACAGTCGAATTGAGAACCTCCTCCTGTTTTTGAAGTCGGTTGAAAAAAACATGGACGCACGCACAAGATTATGTTACTTTACCATATTCAAATTGCGTAATATATTCAATGTCGAACTTTAAAAGCCCTTATTATATCAACTAATCGACGGATATCTACGTTTGGTAAAGCATTTACATAATCAGTAAACCCATGATCACGTTCAAATTAGCAGTTTCCTGTAGAACCCTAGATCCGGAATAAGAACATTCGATATTCAAAACAGTTCCTAACGGCCGCACGCAAACTTCGGAAGCTGCTCATCAAAATCCAGCTTTTCGCAACAATTTATATACCTGTTAAAGTGTAAAATCCCAAAAAAACAACAAAAATTATTTTTAAACAAAAAGTTATACTGATTTCGTTTAAGTAAAAATAAGCTCAAGTTAATAAATTATAGTAGTAATATTAATGATTCGGTTACAACTTTAGCAATAGAAATATTTTGGATATATTTATTTATTTTGGATTATTAGTCCCGTGGGTGTCGTAAGAAGCGACAGAGAGAAACAAACCAGAAGATGGGCAGCAGCTTCTTCCTAATAACAAAAAAAAAACTGCGCTTGCGAACTCGCCTGCCAAGCGTACCAACTATGGCAAATATACTAAGAGACAATCTATGGGGGAGGCCTATGTACAGTTGTGAACTTTTAATAGACTGTAACGTTATTATATAATGTATTCATACTCAAAACAAAAAGAGCCTTACAGGTATAACGCAGTATCATAAAATTTGCATAAAACGTTATCAAGCACATTTTTCGCGATTGAGCTATTCTTCAACGATCGATCGAACTAGCTCTCAAAAATTACAAGCGTAAAAATGCAACATTATACTGCTATGGTTCAAATAGTGTCACATAACTGGAGATTGGTATATACGGTTAAGTGGTGGAAAAGGCATATACGGTTCTAATTCGAGATTTAAAAAATTTCAAAAACGAAACAAAAGCACCTCAAATTCTAAAACATCTCCAACTTCAAAAACTTTGGCTAAAAGTAGCACCTTCGACCGCACATTTGGCCTAAGTCAGCCGAAGGTTTGGTTGAAGCAGATTGTTGATTACTGAACAAAAAACATGAGAAATATCGCGAATGACAAAGATTAGAAAACCGGCGTGAGAGAAAATTCTCACAAGTTAGTGTCCGCACGTGACCTTTAAACATTTCAGTGTATTGGTGTATTGTAAATATTGCTGTGTACTTATAGAAAAGCACAGCAGGGATTTCTTATACCTACTGTCTAGTGTCTAGTACCACATTAAGGGTCGATTTTTCAATCTTCATATATTCATAAGATAACATACAACATAAAAAAACTATTGAATAAAACTATATTTACGGATTTTATCGCGTTTAATTTACTTATTTTAATTCCCGACGTTGCGGGTGCTTTACAGCACCCATGGTCACGGGGAGCTGAGGTGTTTGACGTCCCGATGTCATAGTTAGCCCAGCTACGTTTGAATATTAGTTTTTGGTCCGATCTACGCAGAATGAGCTTACAGTATCTTGAAGTCTTGCAGTGGTATGCTTGCTTGCTTTTATTTATTATGCTTTTAAAATGCTTTGAAAGCAAACGAGCACATAGTCCACCTGATGGCAAGTGGGTGCTGTTAGCTGTGACCCATATAAATCTACATCTATCCTCGATTAAGAATAAAAATGCAGATTCGTTGCCACCCTAAGGACTACGATGTAATGTCCCGTTTCCAGTAAAAGGGTATCTGTTTCTCTACACTTACCATACGAAACGCAGCAGCATTGAGCTGCTATTTTACGCTGCTATTCTGTGAGAGCGTGGTCCTTCCCCGTTCGAGCTGACCCATTCGTGCTAAACCATAATACAGCAGCATGGCTCTACCACGTAAAAAATAACAGATGTATGAATAAAATAGTCCAATTGATTACTTTCATATTCAGACAGCAATCAGGCAGATATAACTTATTCGAAGGATAACTTTTATCTAACGATTGAATCTGCCCTAAGACCTTAAGCATATTTATTATATTATTGTATTGATATTTTAGGTTCATCTCTATAGCGTAAATTGCTTCATAGCGGCGATATTTGCCAAGTTGGCATGTTTGAGAGGCGTGCTAGCATCCGCAATTTTTTAGGGTTCCGTACCCAAAGAGTAACCGACGGGACCCTATTACTAAGTCTCCGCTGTTCATCCGTCTGTCTGTCAGCGGGCTGTATTTATGATTCATAATAGGTAGACAGTTGAAATTTTACAGTTAAAAATTAAAATAATTTAAAATTGAAGGGGCCTCCCCTACTAGTAACGTGTTTTACGATGGTACGGAACCCTTCTTCATACGCGAGTCCGACTCGCACTTAGCCGGTTTTTGAAACGAAGTTCCTTATCGCACGGTACGAATTTGGCGGATGGAGGCTAGGCGAGAAAAAGTGTAAGATTTTTCCGTCACGACCCTTTCTATAGTGCGAGCGAGATGGAATAATAACCATCTTCCTCACACTTTTTCTTATCTTGCCATGAAAGAAATATTATTTTAAATGACACTTCATTTTAATAGACGCTAGTAATTCATTTATTGTATTTGTTAATCAAGAATATGATACGTTTATCAATAATAATATACTACGAAAGGAACTTCGTTCCAACCGAGTGATCCGCGACACTCAAGCTTGTTTTTTTTTATTATTTTGAATTGTTAATACTAAGATGCTGCTGACCATATCCTCTTTAATTTCTTCTTTCGCCTCATATGACACCCAAAGGATGATATCAGGTAGCGGATATTCTTACGCCGCCATAAAATTATCCAAGATATTTGTACACTTTTTTTTAAAAATTATAGTAAAGCAAATCAATTCTCAAATATACGAATTAATATAAGCACAAAAAAGCCTTCGTTCGGCCTTCCTTGCAGAAGTTTTTAAAATAGTAGAAAGATTACTTTCATGGTGTTCCTCATTCGCAATTTTTATCTTCTTATCTAGAAAACAAAATAGATTGTGGTGAAAAACAGGCTAGCCAAATTGCTATGATGTGTGGTCGGGAGTTATCGTGTAAAAATCACACTTTGATTTTTCCGTAACCTTTTTTTTATACATTTTTTATTTAGAAGAGGAGGCAAACTTGCATGCTCACCTGATGGTTAGTGACTACCGCCGCCCTTTAACAACTGCAACACCAGAGAAATATAAGGTGCGTTATCGGCCTTTTAAAAAGGAGTAGGCTCTTTTCTTGAAGGTCGTGCTCATCTAGATGGTATGGATGGTATCAAAAAAAATGTCGTGATGTGCGATGGTGGAATCCTAAATATTATTATTTTATAATAAAATAAATAAATTTGCAGAGCTCCTGATCTAACACACTTAAAAACTTTTCAACTCATCAAATTTTGATGTCGGTACGCGTTCTGCAGTTCCATGTCAGTGGTGCTTACGCTGAACATAACCCTTTCATCCCCATAATAAAAGCATCATTCAATGCGTGATAATCGCAGCCATTCATTGGTAGGATGTCAACTAAGTAGTTCCATGCAAACGTTGGCTCTCTTCTAGAGTTGAAGTGGCGTCAATTCATGTGACAAACAAACTGAATATATCCATGACATTCCTAAAGCGTGTAGTTGTTTTTATTGCAGTAGGTATGAAAACAGTGAAGTTAGTCTGCCATACAACGTGAAATCTAGGATGAGTATCTAGGATCCATTTCTATTAGCCTTTTTAATTCTTCCATATTTATTGCAGAAGGCCTTCATGTAGGTACATAAGACAGATCAGAATTTCCATCATTAAATCTTCAGAGCCATTGTTTGGTAGTAAAACGGTTATGCCTGATCCCATCATTGTATATTGTGCACAGCTTCAGTCGCTCTAACTTCGGAAAGTAAAAGCATTGGATGTTTTCTAGAGTAATTAACCCATAATTTATCATTTTACTACACGAGGTTCATTTTTCAAATTATATGACATTGAACTATTGCTCTGTTTATACATAACTCAAAGGAATTGATGCCGCTATAACATTCTAGAAATGTAAATGGCGGGTTTATTAGTTGCCAACTTAATATTTAGAGCCGTGACAGCTTAAGAGCTAAGCGCATGCTATAAATTTCACAGGTACGCGAGCAACCCGGATTCGATACCCACAAATATAATTGTTTACTGCAATTTTAAGTGCCGACAGTGAGCTCAGCGGTGAAGTAAAACTGCCCAGCTGTGGGGTATAATCTATAAGCGTAACTTTACCTTTTACTTAATATTTAACTGAATTTCATTTCTTGAAGCCGTAATATTATTGTTAATATATTATATATTTGCTTGTGATATTTATTTGTAATTTTAAATATTAGTATTAGGTAAGTTAACGTATTTTATTTCTATATTTTTTATTTCTATTAATCAAAGTAATTACCCATGCAATCGATGCATCTTTGTCAACGCAGTGGCAGTTTATTGATGCCCTTCTTGAAGAAATCAGCTGCACGGGAGGCAACAAATTCTTCAAATGCATTTTGTACTGCCTCTCGGGTATTGATTTTTCTTCCACCAAAAAGTTATCCAAATTCTGGAAAAACTAGAAGTCTGTAGGCGCAAGGTCTGGTGAGTAAGGTGGATGACGGAGAGTTTCCAACCCCAGCTCTTGTAACTTGGAGACCATCTGTTGTGCAGTGTGAGGTCGCGCGTTGTCGTGCTGGTTGGAGATGTGCGAGCTTCTCCATCATTGTGTTCAGTTCAGTTTGGTAAAAAGCTGTGATAAATCACACCGGCACTAAACCACCAAACAATGCCCATCACTTTTCTAGGGGTAAGTTTTCGTTTAGGGCATTGTTTAGGTATTGAACCAGGGTTCAACAAACTTGCTGAATGCTTGCGATTGTCAAACAGAATCCATTTTTTGACACAGGTAACAATGCGGTTCAAAATTCCTTCATTTGTGTACCTGTTGAGCACTGCAAGGCACGTCTCGACGTGTACTTCGCGCTGGCGATCATTGAGTTTGTGGGGCACCCATTTGTCAAACTTTTTTACCTTGCCAATTTGACGCAAATGGACTGATATTGTTTTGATGCTAACTTTGAAAGCTGCTGCTAAATCAGCCGTAGATTTAGTATCATCAGCTTTCACAATCGCCTTTAATTCGTCATTGTCGACCAAAGTTTTCGGAGAACCACGGGGTTCATTTTTCTTGTCGATTTTTTTAAATTTTTTTTTTAATAATAACAATCTTTATTGATAATTGTACAGTGAATATGTGAAGTCTCTGATTGCTGAACTAGGAATTATACCTGTATCTCAGCAATCAGCGCCCTCTCCCAATTTTATGACCTAATAAATTAACAATAAAGGTTCAGAATAACAATAATGTTTCAAACAGTACATACTACTTATTTTAAACAGGACATATACTATACGCGCGCGCGCGCGCGTGTGTGTGTGTGTGTGTGTGTGTGTGTGTGTGTGTGTGTGTGTGTGTGTGTGTGTGTGTGTGTGTGTGTGTGTGTGTGTGTGTGTGTGTGTGTGTGTGTGTGTGTGTGTGTGTGTGTGTGTGTGTGTGTGTGTGTGTGTGTGTGTGTGTGTGTGTGTGTGTGTGTGTGTGTGTGTGTGTGTGTAACAAGTCCTCCGTTTCTTCATAATTTAATGATAAAAGCCATATTTCTAACTTGTTTTTAAATTTATAAAGTGAAAGTGGATAAATGTTAAGAATTTTGTTTATTTTGTTATACAAATGTACTCTAAGATAACCATGTTGGCGCCTGGCAAAGGATGATATCAGGTAGCGGATATCCTTACGCCGCCATAAAATTATCCAAGATATTTGTACACTTTTTTTTATAAATTATAGTAAAGCAAATCAATTCTCAAATATACGAATTAATATAAGCACAAAAAAGCCTTCGTTCGGCCTTCCTTGCAGAAGTTTTTAAAATAGTAGAAAGATTACTTTCATGGTGTTCCTCATTCGCAATTTTCATCTTCTTATCTAGAAAACAAAATAGATTGTAGTGAAAAACAGGCTAGCCAAATTGCTATGATGTGTGGTCGGGAGTTATCGTGTAAAAATCACACTTTGATTTTTCCGTAACCTTTTTTTTATACATTTTTTTTATTTAGAAGAGGAGGCAAACTTGCATGCGGCTCACCTGATGGTTAGTGACTACCGCCGCCCTTTAACAACTGCAACACCAGAGAAATATAAGGTGCGTTATCAGCCTTTTATTAAGGAGTAGGCTCTTTTCTTGAAGATCGTCCTCATCTAGATGGAAAAAAATGTCGTGATGTGCGATGGTGGAATCCTAAATATTATTATTTTATAATAAAAATAAATAAATTTGCAAGAGCTCCTGATCTAACACACACTTAAAAAAAACTTTTCAACTCATCAAATTTTGATGTCGGTACGCGTTTCTGCAGTTCCATGTCAGTGGTGCTTACGCTGAACATAACCCACTTTCATCCCCATAATAAAAGCATCATTCAATGCGTGATAATCGCAGCCATTCTTTGGTAGGATGTCAACTAAGTAGCTCCATGCAAACGTTGGCTCTCTTCTAGAGTTGAAGTGGCGTCAATTCATGTGACAAACAAACTGAATATATCCATGACATTCCTAAAGCGTGTAGTTGTTTTTTTATTGCAGTAGGTATGAAAACAGTGAAGTTAGTCTGCCATACAACGTGAAATCTAGGATGAGTATCTAGGATCCATTTCTATTAGCCTTTTTAATTCTTCCATATTTATTGCAGGAGGCCTTCATGTAGGTGCATAAGACAGATCAGAATTTCCATCATTAAATCTTCAGAGCCATTGTTTGGTAGTAAAACGGTTATGCCTGGTCCCATCATTGTATATTGTGCACAGCTCCAGTCGCTCTAAATTCGGAAAGTAAAAGCATTGGATGTTTTCTAGAGTAATTAACCCATAATTTATCATTTTACTACACGAGGTTCATTTTTCAAATTATATGACATTGAACTATTGCTCTGTTTATACATAACTCAAAGGAATTGATGCCGCTATAACATTCTAGAAGTGAAAATGGCGGGTTTATTAGTTGCCAACTTAATATTTAGAGCCGTGACAGCTTAAGAGCTAAGCGCATGCTATAAATTTCACAGGTACGCAAGCATACCGGATTCGATACCCACCAATATAATTGTTTACTGCAATTTTAAGTGCCGACAGTGAGCTCAGCGGTGAAGTAAAACTGCCCAGCTGTGGGGTATAATCTATAAGCGTAACTTTAACTTTTACTTAATATTTAACTGAATTTCATTTCTTGAAGCCTTAATATTATTGTTAATATATTATATATTTGCTTGTGATATTTATTTGTAATTTTAAATATTAGTTTTAGGTAAGTTAACGTATTTTTGCAATCGATGCATCTTTGTCAACGCAGTGGCAGTTTATTGATGCCCTTCTTGAAGAAATCAGCTGGACGGGAGGCAACAAATTCTTCAAAGGCATTTTGTACTGCCTCTCGGGTATTGATTTTTCTCCCACCAAAAAGTTATCCAAATTCTGGAAAAACTAGACGTCTGTAGGCGCAAGGTCTGGTGAGTAAGTCGGATGACGGAGAGCTTCCAACCCCAGCTCTTGTATCTTGGAGACCATCTGTTGTGCAGTGTCAGGTCGCGCGTTGTCGTGCTGGTTGGAGACGTGCGAGCTTCTCCATCATTGTGTTCAGTTCAGTTTGGTAAAAAGCTGTGATAAATCACACCGGCACTAAACTACCAAACAATGCCCATCACTTTTCTAGGGGTAAGTTTTCGTTTAGGGCATTGTTTAGGTGTTGAACCAGGGTTCAACAAACTTGCTGAATGCTTGCGATTGTCAAACAGAATCCATTTTTTGACACAGGTAACAATGCGGTTCAAAATTCCTTCGTTTGTGTACCTGTTGAGCACTGCAAGGCACGTCTCGACGTGTACTTCGCGCTGGCGATCATTGAGTTTGTGGGGCACCCATTTGTCAAACTTTTTTACCTTGCCAATTTGACGCAAATGGACCGATATTGTTTTGATGCTAACTTTGAAAGCTGCTGCTAAATCAGCCGTAGATTTAGTATCATCAGCTTTCACAATCGCCTTTAATTCGTCATTGTCGACCAAAGTTTTCGGACAACCACGGGGTTCATTTTTCTTGTCGAAATTTCCAGAACGGAAGCGGGCAAATCAATAACAGGTGGTGTGTTCGTTTGTAGTATTCACTCCATAAACATTGTTTTTCTTGCGTGCCGCTTGTGCCGCGTTGCTGCCATGACGGTACTCATATTCCATAATTACTCGAATTTCTAACGTATCCATGATGACGAAAAAGATTCAAATGCGATGAAAATATAACGCTAATCAATAAACAAACGACTAATTTTGAAAAAAAATATTCTTTGTTTTTAAAATAAATTTAATTTGAAATTTGAATTCTTAGCCAAACAAAAATTATTTTGATTTGAAATGGCCAGTACTGCAGAACGGCAATTTCATAGATAAAGACTTGCAATTTGTGTACATTTTAGAACATAAAAATTATAGTACTGAATTTGCATTGTTATTCCACTTGTTGCTAGTAGGTATTAAAAGAAATTTCTGAGCACAATTTAAGCCTTCGGCTTCTGCTTTCGCTCCGGCCAAGGCTATAGCAAAAGCAAAAATCGAAAAATCGGATTCTGCTTCGGCCAAAAACTGCCCATCGGTCGGACTCTGATACTAGTAAGAACACTGTTTTATTTCTATATAGTTTATCCTTATTCAGCAAAAGCTTATCAAATACAGAAATGAACTGGCTCATGTCACTCGGGTTATCCTTTTTCAGAAGGTAGGTTTGCATTGATATTATAAATTGTTGTGATTGTTGCAATAAACCGTTAATCGTTACAGCCTGTTATAGTCCACTGCTGAACATAGGTCTCCCCTATAGATTACATCATAGGAGAGATATTTGCCATAGTTGCCACGCTTAGCAAGCGGTTTGGCAACCGCACTGCTCTATTTTTAAGCATTATTAGGAAGACGCTGCTGCCTATCTCCTGGTTTGTTTCCCTCTGCCGCCTCTTACGAAAACCACAGGATGGATATGGGGTAGTGGATATTATTACACCGCCACTACACGGGTGTTGCAATAAAGATTTTTCATTTTTTAGGAGAGTGTTACAAAACCTTTAAGGAATCCACCAATCCAGGTTTTGATGATCGTTGACTTCACGATGATTTCCTTTAGCACCGAGCATCTGGTAAATCAACTTTAAATTGCAAATCACACAGTAATATATATGTAATAGTAATATTATGCCAGTTACTTCAACACAATTAATATTTTGGCAACCCGACTTAGTATATTCAAAATAAAGATATTGGAAAAAATTTATTACTTCTTGTTACATAACATTAGATTAGGATTAAGCATATCGTAGAGAGGAAGCTCTACGATATGCTTAAACTTATATAATATATTTATTACGTCATAAACAATGTTGGTATCAAATGTATGTAAATGTCGCAGCCAACTAGCTTAATTAGCCTTTTTACTAAACGGCACCTTCCAGCTAGCGGCTTGAATGATATTCAGCCGATGCATCTAATACTATATTGCACATATCTTGTAATGTCAGCGATAGTAGGCCCCTAAGCTAACCTAAAGCCGCGTACATTTAGATAATATAGTACATAGCACATAATAAACATAGCACAGACCAGCGACCGTCTCATTGATTGAAATTAATAGAGTGACCGTGCCATGTAATGTCTAGACTATTAACTGAAAGGCTAATTACGCTGGTTGACTACGACATAAATATTACTGCGGACAGGGAAGTTGTTAACTTTCCTGTCCGCGAAAAAGACACAATAGTTAAACAACCAAAATGTTTATATGACCCACGGAACAGTTAAATGGTTAAATATCTTTCTAAATAAATAAATTATATAAATTTGTCACTGTTTGTTTATCCTTATAAATAATGAATAAAAAATATAATAATACATTAATTTCGAACCAAAATTTTGTTGTATTTGAAAACTCGAATGAATCGCAACTATCAATAAAGAGGTCAATCATATTTTACCATAGAATGCCAAGTTTTATTCTTGTTGATGTATTTCAATGAAGTTATTGTTATTCCGCTGTACGTGGGAGCTGAGTATCGTGGAAGATAATTTACTGAGAGCCCGAAGCAAAGTTCGCAAATAGACTTTACCGGAAGCGGTAGTCTCACAAATTGCACTGCAACGTTGATAGTTGCACTAAATTTTATCTGTTTATTTATTATATTACACACATTTACGAGAATGTTAAGTATGGATTTTTTATTTTTTTCTATTATCATCATCATCATAGTCATAACTAATCACAAGTTCACTGCTGAACATAGACCTACCTCAAGGAAAGTCACAAAGAATATATTAAAATCGTCACTCCATCTAGTGGCCGCCCTACACTTCGCTTACTGACCTGAGCCTACCACTCGAGAACCTTTCTTACGCATCGCTTGTCAAATCTTCGAGATATATGGACGGCCAATTTACACTTCTACTTATTCCTTCGTTGCGCTATATCGGTTATTCTGGTTCTACTACGGATATCCTCATTGTGGAGTCTATCACACAGAAAACTTGGCTCACTGGGCGTCCTTGAGCGTCCTTATAAGCCCAACAATGAAGGACCATATCTCAGATCCAATGACATCACTGGCAACATGCATTGAGTGTCTACACTTTTGTTTTTAAGTTTTCAGGTATACGTCACGTGTAGATGTTTCGTAATCTCCTGAACATTCACAACCCAGCCGAGTTGCATCCATCGATTGTATGTGTAGATAATATCATATATTAGGTTTGTTTGATCCAAATAATAAAGGATTTAAATAAAATAAAATGCAAACAAAATAAATCGATGCATCAATATGAACTTCGAGTCCTTTTTTATTTTTGCAATATTAATTAAATACTGGTATTTCCGTTAAAAAATAAAAGAAGATTTCATTAACCAATTTCTGCTGAGTAAAGAGAGCTACACAGCGCGACTATCATTAACTACACTCGATATTAATTATACATTGAATTTAGTCATATTGTATAGAACACATACATAAATAAAATAGAAGTGTATATCTGTAATATCGAAATAACTGCCTTATAATGTTCTGAGGGAGCTATTTGCATGTCAATAAGACATAAATAACCATTTTTAAATGTTGTCTGTCTGTCTGTCCTTAATAATCTTCAGAATGGCAGAACTGTAATAAAACTTCACGAACAGCTACAAAGCAATGCCAGGAGTGATTTAGGCTATATTTTATTGAAAAAATCTAGAGATTTTTTTTTTCGGAAAAACTAAAAATTGATGAAATAAATGATTTTTGTTTATCTTAAATATAATATAAATAACGCCACATTAATAAATCTTACCCAGGCGAAGGCAAGGCGGGTCGCTAGCAGAAAAAAAATCTTCCATATTGAGAAATATTATGACCTTTCTATTTATTATGATTTCTTAAATTTTAGAATTTTCAACTAAAGGATGATTTTTTCAAATGAGCAGACGTGATCACCGTGCCATAAATTAATGAATTATTTTTTAACTACATATTTTTTATGAACTCTGACTGCGTTGAGTTTAAGCAGCATAGTGTAATATACGTCTTCTACCAACTTCACCACCTTTATAACACAAATTTAACAAAACCTGTAAATTTCCCAAGTTCTGTTAATAACGTGGTCTCACGTGCAAGCTGGCAAGTGTCAACCTGACAAAAAGTAAATGAGCAAAGTTAGGTCATAAAGACTTTTATTATGCTCTCATCTAGCTCGGAAGTGCATATTTACGGCCAGAGAATTTTAGCTAATAACTCGTGTTATTAATACTACGTTACTTAGCTAATTAATGAATTAATGAATTTGTGTAGACTTTCAGAGTTTAATCTAATATTTTTCAGTAACAAATAAATTTATATACCTTGTAGTGGCGGTGTAAGAATATCCATTATCTTATATGGTCTCGTGGGTGCCATAAGAGGCGTCGGAGGGAAACAAACCAGAAGAGGAACAGCAGCGTCTTCCTAATAACACAATAAAAAAACTGCGGTTGCGTGGCAATTATGGCAAATATCCCCCTTATGAGGAAATCTATGTTCAACAGTGAATTTTGTTAGACTGTAGTGATGATGACTGATAATAAATTAATACGTATAAAATGGATTTCATAGTTATGATGGCGTAATAGTGAATGAGTATATTACTTTACAACCCCGTAGCTTAGTAGTCAGTGTAAGTGCCTACTGATTTGCAGGTTCAAGTTCAAATCTCAGCTGGACACAAAAAGTTACAAAAACACATATATTTACATATTTTTGTGTCTCTGTGACTGAGCCCATGACCGAAACTGTTTATTGTATTTTTGAACTTTTTACAAAGTTGGGAAGCAATCGTCACGTTTGATAAGCCTTTAGGAGCAGATACGTAATATAATATTAAGTTCCAGTGACATTAGTACTATTACAAAACAATCACATATTTAAAAAAGAATAAAGTAACAATCTACAAATTTCTCACTACAGATCACGGTCATGAAAAACTTCACTCATCCTCTAAAATATATTCATTTTCTCATACAGGCCTTTGAATTGCTAATTTGAGTTATAATTTAAGGCGAGCGTTTTACCCCTGAGCAACAGCTCTCTACTGCAGCTCTCTCTAACTTACTAATTACTATGTTCGCGATTGCATCAGAACATTCGAATACAATTTACATTTACTCGTAGAATGGACGGAGATATAATTCGGGTTTCCAGTCATATTATGTCTGTCACAAACAGTTTCTTTCCAAACATTTCACTTAATAATTTGAATATATTTCTCAGTGTGATGGCCTCACTGGCGAAAAGTATACAATAATTGAATCTTAATTTTATTGCTTAAATATAAAGTTAAGTTTAACGTGTTGGGTGCCAAATAAAAGCTTATTTAAGCTTGTTTACGCATTTGAAAGTTTTAATATCCTTATCACCCAAAGGATCCTTCGAAAAAATTCATGAATATTTTGAATTGAGAAACATAAATGTTCAAATTACTCTGCCCACATAATCAGCATTTAATATTTTTGCGCAGTACATTATTTAAGTTAAAAATAATATAATAACAAATTATTATATCAAAGAAATAATTAATATTAAAGTAAATAAATGACTATATTATTTAGAGGAAGGTTGATGGCATGGAACCGTATAGCGTTGTCTCGAATTTTTGAAAAGAAGTTCTTTCACATGAGTAAAGAAACCGTACCTTCATCGCACGGTACGAATTTGACGGATGGGGACAAGGCGAGAAAAAGTGTATTTTTCCGACCCCCCTTTCTATATTGCGAGCGAGATGGAATAATATTCATCTCACTCGCACTTCTTCGCACTTATCTTGCCATGAAAGAAATATTATTTTAAATGACGCCTTATTTTAATAGACACTAGTAATTAATTTATTTGTATTTGTTGATCAATAATAATATAATACGTTTATCAATAACAATATACTACGAAAGGAATTTCGTTCCAACCGAGTGTTCCACGACACTCACGCATGTTTTTTCTTTCTAATTGCAATAATTGGAACTTGTACATAAAACGAAAAGGAAAAAATAAAATTTATAGTTTTTTTGTACTGCTATAATGTAAGGACTTCAATCAAACGGTCATTGTATAATTAATATATTTGCAGTCTAAGTTTTTAAAGCATTCGCAACTACAAAGAATATCCTTTCAAAATTCCAATAATATATAACTTTTCCTCATATAATAACCTCTATGAAAGATAAAAAAACTTACGTCATCTAACTTACTTTTTTATACTACGAAGGAACTTCTTACGTGCGCATATAAACAACTTTTTACATTTTAAGCACCAATGAAAGGCTAAATTGTAATTAAAAAAAAATTAAAACCGATATCGCTTTTATGGAGAGTCGTGGGAGCAACTATAAAAAAAATCTTATATAATAGTTAAATATTCATCCCAATTTCTCACTTGCATAATAACTAGTTATTGTCATAATTTCTTCCATTGTTATTTATTGGGATTCATTTGAGAACATGTATTGAACAAGATTTGTTCTTTATTATTTACAAGATAGCAAAAAATCTTTCGTAGCAAAAAAATCGTTCGGGAGATTACGACCCATCTTCTCGTCAGGTCTAGAGGATTCGGTCTAGAGGAAGTTATTATTTAAATAAAATCACACAGAACCCTTTATGCAACAAAGCGTTTGCGTTTAACCCGTTTCATTATGAACACTTTCTAATACATTGTCCTCATAGAAAACAAAACGTGAACTATTCACGCATATTTAAGGCGATTGATAGTAAATCACGGATTCCGATCATGAGTCAGAGTATTATCAACATCGTAATAGTGACTGCAATAAATATGGAGGCTGGATAAAACAAGTTTTAAAATCAATTTGCGGTTAGTTCCACGACCGTGAATCACACAGTGAGATGAAATAACCAATCCCTTTCTCTGGTATACGCCTTATGATAGAAAGAGATAATAAGCATATGACTAGTATGGAGAAAAAATCCTACCTGTGACACCTTGGTGACTCAGCTCAAGAGGCGTGCGTGTCTTATCGATGGATCATTTAAAATACATTATTTGCCCAAGGAGTCCACGTACGTTACCTATGTGCCGTGAGTATAGATCCCTGTTCATTGTTAGCATAATCCGAAAAACAATCCCTATTACAACAAAAAATCCTATTATAAATAATTTAAAATATCATGACATAAAAAAACTAGAAAAACAAACAAAATTATAAACAAGCTCACAGTCACAGTGCTCTACACCTATTCTACTCTGAACTACAGAACTCTGTTGCGTATGGTAGTGATCTGAACTGACGCGAATCTGATGCACAGTTACATGGAAGGACTAAGATGGAATACCACAAATCAGCAGTGAGTGTTCGACTACGAATTACTATACGAAAGAAATATTTTCTTTTTAACCGACTTCAAAAAGGAGGAGGTACTTAATTCGACTGTATTTTTTATGTTGTTACCTCAGAACTTTATTAAATACTTATAAACTATATTATTTTTATTCTCATCTATATAATACGCAAAGAAAAAACTTTGTACCCCTTTTTAAGCATATTGCGCGCACGGGTTGTGAGATTAGGCGTAGTTTATTACGTAGTTAATATGGAGGAGTACAGAAAAAAATTTTGTGTCACAAATATGTACATTAAATTAAATAATATAAAAATTGTTTTCATTCATACTGTCAATGTTAAACACACAATTAAGTCTATCGTTTGTTGACGTTCATACTGTCTGAACTCAAGCTCAAAATGAGCTATAATGAGCTGTGAATTTTGAGTGATTTCAAATGTTCCTTTTTCAATAATCTGTGGAGTGACAGGCAAAAAAGCGCTTATTTTATATTATATGTATAAGATATCTGTGTTTTGTATATTTAATATACAAACTTAAAAATTTAATGAATTACGATCGAATTTCGAATTTTTTTATCAATTTTAATACGTCATATTATGTTATAAAAAGTATGAAAATATGCATTTATACTGATTAATAAAAACTTTATTCGATACAATCACAGAAACATAATAAATCGCTTTGTCTTAGCGTAACAAAAGCCTATCCACTTTGCCTTGATGACACCCAGATTGTAATCGAACGGAAAGACTGACGCCAACGGATTAATTTACTCCTTTGCTGTACGCATTACGTTTTACACATTTCGTACACACATCACACATTAGAATTACAAAAAAACAGCTGAGTACACCATGTTCACTATATAGTCATTACTTAATAAGACTTTAATTCAACAGAGTACAAATTATTCGCGATCTTAGTCACATTGGACACTAAGTTAACACTTGATGCACATGTTGATAACATATGTAGTAGGGCCTATAAATTGTATGATTTTGTACTCCGAGCCAGTAATGACTTCGTACGTCCTAATACATATCTACATATTTATAAGACCTTAATCCGTTCACAGTTAGAATATGCTGTATGTATTTGGGATCCTTTGTATATAAAATACTCAGATAGCTTAGAAACGTTTTACGTGGTAGAGCCATGCTGCAGCTATATTAGTAGTATAGTTGTAGCACGAATGGGTCGGCTCGACCGGGGAAGGACCACGCTCTCACAGAATACCAGCGTAAAATGGCAGCTTGACACTGCTGTGTTTCGTATGGTGAGTGTAGAGAACGGGAGACCCATTTTACTGGAAAAGAGGCATTCCATCTTAGTCCTCACGGGTGACGACGCATCTGCATTTTGATTCTTTATTGAGGATAAATGTAGATGTCTATGGGTCACAGCAACCACTTACCATCAGGTGGACTGTGTGCTCGTTTGTCACCCTATCCTATAAAAAAAAAAAAAAAAAGAAAGACTGCAAAAAAAATTTCTGCGTTGTATGCACTATAAATGCTGTCGTAACTATCAATCATACCACCAGCTATTACAAAGATATAAACTCTTACACTTGAAGTCTAGGAGCTGCATGACACTGTACACTACACACAACAGTGAAAAATGTACAGATGAATAAAACTCTCAACCTGTAAAAATAATGTGTTCATAATACTCGTGGTAAACAGTGTGGATGTCACAATTGTCAATAATGTATAGATTAACACTATTATAACCATTTGTTATTGTGATGTTGTTTATTTACCCAATAAATTGGAAAAAGAAGATTTAATAGACTTCTCCACATCTTCAAAAATATTTTTTGTATAGAATAATGGTGACAAACAAGCACACAGTCCACCTGATGATAAGTAGATGCTGTGCCCCATAGACATCTACACCTATCCTCGATTAAGAATGAAAATGCACCGCTGAGGACTAAGATGTTCCAGTATAAAAACGTCTCCGATTCTCTACAATTACCCCACGAAACACAGAGCCCAAACTAGGATATAGTTTGGGCTCTGTGGTTAAAACCAGTAAATTTATGTACTCTATTGTTTATTTTAAAAAAAGTTTGTAACAGATAAATTATGCAATGTACCTACTATGTGGGAGAAAATCGAAAAAGTTTATCATTATTATTATAGAAGTTTGGGTGACAAACGTGCACACAGTCCACGGGGTTGACCTGATAGTTAGTGGATCATGATCATGCTTCTAAAAACCTTCGATAAAGAATCAGAATAAAGATGACAACGACCGACAGCAGCGTCAAAAATTCGAATAGTCTGATGCTGCGATCGTCATTCCGCCTGCTAAGCAGGACGATTATGGCAAATTGTCCCTACAACGAGAGAGAGAGATTAAGGCCCATGTATAGATATGGCTGCGATTTTTGTAAGCTAATGAAGAAGAAGAAGAAGAAATCTAATATCGTATAATCTAAATTTGTCAAAATCTTGCAGAAATAATACATTGTTATTGTTATGAGCTAGTAATTAACACCATAGTCCTAACATTCGGCGTTTCTAGCTAATTGGTAGAACTATTTCACGCTTTCCAATGTTTGCATTATGAAGCACACATTGTTAGCTTCTAAATGTGAACGTTAGTTTAGCATAGTGCAAAGGATTTTAGTTTATTTAAGGGTCACACGTTTTTTACCACGTTTTTATTAAGTCACTTTCTTGTTTTTCTGTCTGTCTATCTGTCGTTCCGAGTGTAATCTTGCAACTCAAATTTCGAGCACTTCCCGATGAGCTATAGACTTGAAATTTTGAACGTAGCTCTGAATCGGATGACAATGTAGGAATATGTAAAAACTTTGCATATTAATGTTTTTTAGTAGAAAATTAAAAAAATATCACTTGTTTATTGTTCACTAACCCGTGAATAGTTTTCATTGGTGTTATGTACCACTCCCATAGTAATAGCCATAATGAATACACTCGGAATGTAGATTGATGATCGCAGTACCAGATCTAGACGTCTGTAGCACTGCTCCTTGTCAATGGTCTGTGGATTTTACGTATTGCCTAAACAGGGTGATTATACCGTCACCATTCTGCAAAAGTACCAGCGCACAGAATATTAGCTTGACCTACGTGTTTGTTTGGTGAGTGACGAGAACGAAAAAGAAGTGAGCGTGTGTATGTGCATGCGTTCGTGCGTGTGTGTACGTGTGCGTGTACGTGTGCGTGCTTGCGTACGTGCATGCACCCGAGTGTGCGTGTGATCGTTTCTTCGTGTGCATATGCTCGCTTAGATGCGTGCGTGCGTGCATGCGGGCTAGCGTGCGTGCGTACTTGCATGCGTGCGTGCTTGTGTTCAAATTATACCTCAGCCATATTTTATTCTCATTACACCCACACCATAAAATGGCGTGATATGACCCCATGCTGACACTACACGGAAAGCGGTTTTTACGAAAGACATACAAATTTTAACGTAAATGTGTACATTTAATAAAAGAATAGCGTACGTATTTGGTACTTTAAGCGAAAAACGTACTTGCAGTTTAAAGAAAATGAGGTAATCAATTTCTTGTCATTTATAATATTGCGTGAAAATATAAGACTTCGTGCATATACCATGCCATTAAACGTTAAACTGTAATTAATTTTCATTGGTACACAATTATATAATATTTACGTTATATAATGAACAAGCAACACTACTGAACCCAACCATGTCAATTTATGCACGTGGTTCATTTCAATATTGCCAATAAACTGAAACTAATAGGTAGAAAGGTGGAAATACTTCCAAAGAAAATCAATGCAACTTCGCAAAGTCTGTCGTTGTCACGAGGTTCACGTGGCCCGTCTGTTCTTTATCTTTGTACAGTATTAATAATACTTTATGACAACTTCCTCCATTACTAAAGCTAAATTTTATATATAGGTAATGAAAATGAAAATTAAATAACTACATTCGATATCACACGTTATTGAAAGCTCATGCCGAAGAATAAGGAACAGAACTTGCACGTCCTTGAATTGCTGAGGACTAAAATACTCGTAGATATCTTTTTAACCGACTTCAAAAAGGAGGAGGTACTCAATTCGACTGTATGTTTTTATTATGTGTGTTACCCCATAACTTTTTTCTCGGTGAACCAATTTCAATGATCCTTTTTTTATTTGAAAGCTGGTGCTTCTCATATAGTCCCATATAAATTTGATCAAGGTCTGACTCTAGGCCTCCCTGTAAGAGGATTTTTTTATAGAATAAGGATGAGAGAAGAGCACACAGTCCACAAGATGGTAAGTGGATGCTGTGGCCCATAAACATCTACATTTATCCTCGATTACGAATTAAAATGCAGATTTGTTGTCACCCTGAGGACAAAGATGGAATGCCTCGTTTCCATTAAAAAGGGTATCCGGTTCTCTACAGTCACCATACGAACCGCAGCAGCATTAAACATTAAGCTTCTATTTTACGCTGGTATCCTGTGAGAATGTGGTTCTACCCCGGTCGAGCCGACTCATTCGTGCTACGTCCATAATATACCCGCAGCGTGGTTCTACCACGTATAAAAATATAGATATTGCCATAGTTGCCACGCTTGGCAGGTGAGTTGGAAACCGCAGTTTTTGATTTTATAGTTGTTAATAGAATGACGCTGCTGCCCATCTGGTTTGTTTCCCTCTGTCGTCTCTTACGACCGTACGGGATGATATGAGATTGTGGATGTTTACACCGGTACGCGGTGCATTCTTACACCGGCGCTACACATTGCATTATTACGATAATAATCCGATATTATTCGGAATATTAGCCAGGAGTAGTGAGTCATTACTTTGCCTTAGTGTTTTCGTATCAAGTTCAATCTCAATGTTACTAGTTCATCGTTTCCGGAAAGAAAACAATCGTAAGAAGCAAGCTTCCGCCCGCGTGCCGGTCACGTACAAGTCACGTTTATAATGTTTCAGTGTTTAGTAAATACAAGCCACGTGAACGTTTAACGTTACGACGCATGCTTTGGATGTGTTATTTAGGTACCTATTGCAGCTGTGGTATCTTACACGGCTTATCACTTTTCATATGCAACTGAATGAAATGTGCGAGACTTCTTATAAAAATTCCATAATAAATTAAAAAACGGTAATTTTTTTTTTATAGAATAAGGGTGACGCACGAACACACAGTTCATTTGATAGTAAGTGGATGCTGTGGCCTATACACATCTACATCTATCCTCTATTACGAATCAAAATGCTGACGCGTTGTTACCCCTGCGGGCTAAGATGAAATGCCTCGTTGCCAGTAAAAAGAGTTACCGGTTCTCTACACTCACCATACGAAACACAACAGCTTTGAGCTGCTCTTTTACGCTAGTATTCTGTGAAAGTGTGGTCGTTCCCCCATCGAGCCGACCTATTCGTGCTACAACCATAATACAGCTGCAGCGTGGCACTACCTCGTAAATGTTTCAAATGCACCATTATTAGTCCCATAATAATGATGCATTATTAGTACTTATAAACACCTCTTATATAAATTATAGAACTAGTAATAGGGAACGGTAATATCAGTGCTAGCATACCGGCTCTTCACTTACCGGCCTGCCTACTCAGCATGGTAAGAACAGATCTTCGAAGTGACACCTGCCAACTGACATATTCCTAGAGAGAATGATGTGATTATCTTCGAGTTTCTGACACTGCATTCAGCTTCCTTGTGTTGTTGCTCAAGCGTTACACCGATATCTGCCGCCTTGTTCGATATCGATCAAGACTTCAACTAACTTCACACTTACATCATGGATAAAAGCATAATACAATAAAAATGTAGGTCTATAATATAAACTGATCATATCTTTCTCTTGTATATCAAACAGCTATTTTCTTATTTTCTTTACCGTCGAGTTTGAATAACTTGTTTTACATAACCTACTAATGGTCTGAATACCCAGCCGGAGACAACATTTGAGCCAAGAACATAACTAATAGTTTTCGAAACTGGTTGACTGGACTGAGAACAGATGAGGGTCAGCACTATTCTATGTATATGGGTACATTTATCAAATTTGAAAATATTGCATCAGTGTTATTATCTAAAGCTCTATTTTTATTCTAATCCAAAATTAAAATTTACCACCAGTTCAAAAGTGTTCCTAGAATGAGAGTTTAAGGAGAAGAAGGCACGAGGGAAAAAGCAAGTAGCTCTGTGGGTTCATATGTATTGGGAGAAATATTTCACCCCTAAGGGTGGTAAATTAAAGGATTTTTAATGTAACTATTCAGACGATATTGAGATTGTAATATCCCTAGTCCATTACGCCAGTATATTCTAAGTCTATGGTTATCAATTCTCACGAAAACTTGAGAGACAGTTACCCACTAAAGTTGTCGCTTTGAGGTGTCAGTGTGCGCGCGCATTGTAACAACTTTATGCTGTTGTTTTTAGGTGTCGGTGTGCGCGCGCATCGCAACAACTTCATGCTGTCATTTTTAGGTGTCGGTGTGCGCGCGCATCGTAAAAATTCACTCTTATCATTTTTCCCAAACGCCTCAAAAGAAGTATAACTTCAAAAATTTACTTTTAATAAAAAGTAAAAGCTTATTATCATAAGTTAATTTTTTATCTACCTTTCTATAGGCCAGCCAATTACACAAGAATTTCATTTTTATACGTACATAACCTCCAAGTAGTTGTAATTTTTATAATAGGCCTTAATAAGAAAGGTTCGTTCTACTTGTATAACATCAATGAAATATTTTCCACACAAAAGAATATTTTCGTTAATGTAAGTAGGAAAAGGAATTGGAAATATGTTTTTTCCGACAAAGGCAAATCAAATTTCAATTAAATATAAAGCGTGTAATACAAGTATAAGGGTAAGGATAAAACCTCTTGAAAAAGGTGCTTGCAAGAATGCTTCAAAAACTTTTAACTTTTAACTAACTGCATATAATATTGTGAATTTAGATAATACAAATTTTAATCGCCGTGTCGTGGCGGCGTAAGAGAACCGTACCCATATAATTCCGGACATCCAGGGGACTTTGATAGACTGTGATTATGATGATGACGAAAAAAATGTTTACAATGCTAAAAACCAGTTCAAACATGCTACGGACACCTCTTCCACAAAGGCTTTGGATTCTGGTAGCATTCCCGAATCTACCGGCTGTTGATTTTTAAGCAAATATATAGCATTAGTTCGCTGAAAGTATACTTTTGTGCAACTAAATATCATTTATTTACATGTATTTATAAACTCTTACGCCTGTCACCTAGAGAGTTAGGCAGAAAATACTGACTTCCATTTGGCACGATCCTGATAAACCTCTATCGCTTTTTTCTCACCTATATATCTGCATACATGCTCGTCGGTTAAGGGTATTCATAATTTGGCTCATCTACAACATATACGTCCAAATCACCGAGCCATTCCTTTATTAATCCTGGTCACAACATCGTCTTGCACACCACACTTTTCTTTTGTCACACAATTTCTCACGCTATCATTCAGAATCTCAGCTTACATACTTAGTTTGGATCCTACATTGATGAGCACAGATTATATGTAGATAAATTGAATAATTTGTCAGTAATTTTAAAAAATATTAATATAAAATGCATGAATGATAAATGGGTCTAAGAGGCAACGTAAACTATTCAAGCGTATCAGACTTAACAATGGTGCGCACGCGCATGACTGAGTGTGGTGCTAAAGCACGTGCAGTCCAACGCCGATACGCACGTGGTACTACCGGATATAAAAGTTAGTAATTGCCCAAGATAAGTTCCTACTTATGAATAGTTAATTCAAAACACGTCCTCTGAAGTTGGTGCTAAGACATTATTTGCTTATTGTATGAAGCTATTAATTATATACTCTTGACGGCTTGGAGAGCGCACCTGTGCTTGCGCATACACATGGGCATTATATTCCCATCCTGCGCAGATGACTAGTCTTCGTTGAAACTGGCCGCCGTGACCGAAATTCGGTCTGGAGGACATTTTATTATTATTGTGTATCACCTACTTCATGAAAAAATAATAATTAGAACCGGTTCACAACTAGCAAATATACCGCGTAACACACAAAAAAGAACATTATTAGTCGAATTGAGAACCTCCTCCTTTTTTGAAGTCTAATAAAAATAAAGGAATCCTTTTTAAAACGCTTTTGTTAGCTTGACCTTTATGTATGTATGTATGTATGAATGTAATGAAAATTTGAAATTCACTTTCCACCCTCTTCCGGACGTCTCAATAATTTGAAAATTTGCAGACGTATCAAGAACACACGTTATAATTTATTGAATATGGTATTGTTATCTGTTCTTAGTATGCTTCATCACAGCTCATGATTAATTATCGTTTTGCTTAAATTATTTTAAACCCTTGAATCACGTTGTCATCTGCCGATTGGTGACGAATGAAAAAACATTAATAGAAAAACTAATACAGATCGTAAAGATAAGAAAATGCGAAATTTTTAACTAATACTTACTAAATAACGCACGGTAAGTAATCTTCTTGCCTAGCGAAAAAAAGATTATTTAAATTACTTATATAAAACCGTAGTTGAGCCTCTAAATCTTTATGGCTTACGCCTAAAAGCTATTTTCGCACACATTTTCATGTAACGAATGAAAACAAGGTAAAAGTAAATATTATTAAAAAAACTCCTCTACCTAACTTACATTGAATATAATATTTCGTATACACAAAATATTGTATATATTTGGAAGATACGCATTTACAATTTCATGTGAATTGCAAACACGTTACATTTACGTATTAATATTTTTAGGTCGCAAGTTTTAGGCAGTTTTTGTCCGCTATATTTATTTTATGACGACCATTTTATGTGTGTGATGGAAATGCCATTAATTTAATGGCATCCTTTTAAAATACTGGATATTCAAAAATAAATATTTTACGCATATTCTTTAACATAATTATAGTTTCAAGATAATATGCAGTGTATAAAACGATGTGAACAACTTTCTTAAGAATGCCTTTTTTGTCAACTCTACGTAGAAAAAAATAATGAGCAACTGATCATTCTTTTTAAGTTATTAACGAAATGCAAGTCAAAAATCATATACGCCGTAAGTGGAACATCCGGAATGGAGACTTTAAACTTTTTTAACACGTAAAGCTAGACTCGGTAAACACTAACAAATGCTTACATGCAATTTACTTTTCATATACATATATATTGTTATTTGTTTTGTTTCAAAATTGGTAACAAAAAAATCTGTATTTTTGTAATTTATTGGTTATATTATTGTACATTATTGTTGGTTAAGAAGGTTCTCGAGTAAGAGCCTCGTACCGGCAAAAACAGTGTAAGAGGACGACCACTGGACCACTGGAAGGAGTTATGATCTGGTAAGACATCTAAAACTTCGATGAATGCAGGTGGCTCAGGACCATATTTTGTGGCATTCTTTGGGGGAGGTCTATGATCAGTAGACTTGTGATAGTAACATTGATGATACAGGTGGGTTAGACCACTTTTGTGAAATGTGTTCTTTGCATGGACAAAATATTGGAATTTCGTATTTACATACAGGGTGTCCAGTAAATAGCACGACATACTGCAGTGGGTGATAGCTAGGGTCACTACCTATCAATACAACACAATATATGTTCAGCAAAATCTTACGGATTTACAGTTTTACAAAATTTTCCGAAATACCGAAAATCTCTACCTTGAAACAGATTTTAAGCATCTCGTAATGAAAAAATCCTTTTCTAGTACTTTTTTACATCAAATTATTCGTGAATAGTTACTGTACTCATTGATAAGTCTTTTTCTATCAAAGACAAGAATGTTTTCAAGAAATACTATTTTTGTTTAAATTTGCACAGAACTATTTTCTTATCACTTAAGTTTAACCTACAGTGGTGAAAAAAATGTATGTGGCAGTTTTGTACAACAAACTTAAAAATAGCTTGTTTAATGGTGATTTTGGAAGATACAATACTAGTGCATTTCATTAAAAAATACAAAAAATAAGCCATTTTAGTTAATAAGAGCATTTTATTTTAAATGCAAGTAATGTGACTTTGAATTCGAATCGTTGTAAGTACTACGGTTCGAATTACATAATAATTAATCTACAGCCGACTGGCCGGCCGGTCTGTAAATGACATCTTGAAGGATAAGGTGATAGTAAAAAAAACAGAGGAGTTAACTTTAATAAACATTTATTTAAATAAATTACAATAAATGCCCAAATTGCTTCCCTTGTGCCCTAATAAACGCTCGGCATCTTCTTAAAATGAGCTTTTGAGTCTTCTCAGGCTTATTTCCGATATTTTCTTGCTGCAATGTTAACCCTTGCTCTCAATTCATTGTCATTTTGGATCGGTTTTTCATAGACTTTGTCCTTCATGGCACCTAATAAAAAATCCAGGGGTTTAGGTCCGGAGACCTAGGTGGCCATAATATCGGTCCCAGTCGCCCAATCCACCTGCCTGGATAGGCTTCATCTAAGTAGGCTCTTACTTCCCGGCCATAATGAGCAGGGCACCCATCATTTTGAAGCCACATCACCTCTTAGCTCACTCGGAACATTTTCAAGGGCGTGGTGGGGTTTCTCGTAAAACTCCAAGTAATTATTGGCATTTAATGTGGTGGAAGCTCGACGGGACCCACAATCTGGCCATTAAAATCCCACAGCATAAATTTATTTTGAATTGGTACTGGGACCTGTCTTCTCTTGACACATACGGATTTTCTAATTGCCAACTATGTAAATTATGCAAATTCAAGTAGCCGTCCTTTCTGCAGGCTGACTCATCCTCCATAACACCTTATTAAAAAGTTTGGGTCCTCCCGATGCATTTCAAGCATGCGGCGGCAGAATTGTACTCTTGGCAGGTAGTCTCTAGTTAAAAGAGTTTGCACGCGTCGTACGTGAAATGGATGGTATCCATACTCTTAAGTACTGAATGAACAGTGGACTTCGGTATCCCTGTGCGCCGTTGTATCGCCCTAACCGAAGTTGTCGGGTCTTGTTCTCGTTCCTGAAGCACTATGTCTTCGTCAACAACTTGAGGCCGTCCACCGCCACGTTGACCAGGAGTCTGCCTTCCATATAGGAGTTATGCACTCTGGTAAACATTTCATGGTGTGGATGTCTCCTATGGGAAACCTTTCCTGTAGAGGGTGGCAGCAGCTCGGGAACTTTGGCCAGCTTCTCCGTAAATAAGGTGCATCTCAGCATACTCTCGCTGCGTATAAACAGGAAAAACGCGGCGGTTGGCCATGTTATAAAACACAAAAGTCCAGGTGGTCGCCAAGTCGTCGTAATGATCACAATAAAAATCCAAATCGTAAGGCAAACAAAGTCCGGGGTCCAAGGCACAAAACAGTCGTCAGTACAAAACAATAATTTGTGAACACAGAGATGCGTTGCGCACGGTTTAAGGTAGCGTACTGACAAGTGTCGCAAATAAGGTTGAGTGAGACACAAAATCACAATGCAAGAAAGAGCGGGATAGCACATGCGCTTCTTTTGTTAGACAGTAACCGGTCGGGTCAGGTCGGTCGGCGAGCAGGTAAAACCTTTAGTCATTACGCGTGTATGTCGCATTTTACGTGTCACAATTAGTTTTATTCGTGTAAATGAGCAGCTATTACTTATTCTCATAGTGGTTTTGTCAAAATTACGTTAATTACATTTTCAACAAAATCAGCTTCTCTGGAACTAAAATAGCATTTTTGTATTTTTAATGAAAATGCACTAGTATTGTATCTTTCCTAAATCACCATTAAATAGGCTATCTTTTGAGTTTGTTGTGCGGAGATGGTAGTGATGGCTTACAGAAATTCCTTGGACAGCCTTGGCGAGAGACCAGAATGCACGGGTTCCCGAAGGAAGGCGAACTAGTTTCTCGCCAATTCTGCCTATGTGCTCTGACTTTGCCTTGGCAATAACACTTTGAAGGACCTGGAGGCGAAGTTATACTTCTTTTTAAGCATGCTGGTGCTTACATCCCGAGCCGCCGAAGCCTCAGCCCAGGCCTGATACCACTCCTGCTTACTGCGTAATGCAGTCTTACAGAGCGACCAAACCAGGCTGCGATCTGCCTCCGATTGGTACCACAGATGATGGAATAAAGTTCCGTTCCTGTAGCACCACATCAGTGACAGAGTCAGCAACAGCGCTGGGATCATCCGGCGAAGCAAACCCGCCCCAATGGTAGGATGCAAAGAAAGATCGCATTCCGTCCCAATCCGCCGACCTGTAATGCCAAACACGGCGGCAACCTGCAGAACGCAACCGCGAGGGGCGTGGTGGCACCACACTCCAGATCAGACAATGGTCCGAAGAGCCGAGAGGGCATCGACGGAAACCTGATATCCGTCCGGATGAGAGGTCAGCAGAAGGTCAACAGGAAGGTGTATGATCCTTCACATCTGGAATCCGCGTAGGCGAAGTAACCAGCTGTGTCAGACCATATGCCAAGGCAAAGTCATAAACAGATCTCCCCGCATGATCGGTTAAACGTGAACCGAGCCATTCGGCGTGGTGAGCGTTAAAATCGCCAGGATCACGATCTCTGCGGATGGGACCTGTTGGCAAGGAATCTGTAGCCATTTGGACGTGGTCGATGAGTCGGTCTGTTTCGGCATTACCGCTATGGGACCTATAGGGCACCCGTAGACGCGCGGATGGTCGTCGCTATCTACGCGTAGCCAAAGGATGGACATGTCCGAACCCTCAAGACTGCCGAGGCGTCGAGAACAGATGTCCTCTCTGACGTATACGCATACTCCAGCCCGAGGCACAAAGGTGTTCAATTTGTACCCCGGGTAGGAGAGATACGAAGTATCAGCCGGAGAGGACACCTGCGTCTCGGTCAGGAAGAACAGGTCGGCTTCGCCGTCTCGAGATAGTATGGACGGCGTTTGGGTTCGAGTGAAGTCCCTGATGTTGCAGAAATTCACGGATAGCGTGGCAGGTGTCGCCTTGGTCTTGTTGCTCAGTTTGCCCCGAGTAGTTATTGTTTTGAGCGGAATTTTGCCCCCCAGAATACGCGGGGCAGCCTGAGCACCCACGCTCAGGAGTGGAGTAGCATGGTCGTGGATGCTCAGCGAGGGATTCTCCAGGGGTGCTGGTACCCTCCTGGGGTAGTCTAAGATTTAATTCCGCTACCATGTTGATGGAAGGTGGGCCTCGGTCACCTGCACTCACCAGACGAAACGCAAAAGCAGAGCTTCCACTTCACGCCGGTATTCTGTGAGGTCGTGGTACTAACCCGGCACGAGCCGGCCCATACGTGCAACAGTAAAAGCTGCTGCGTGGCTCTACCACCGATAAAGCTTTTTATTTAAATTATGCCGACACCCAAAAAATATTTTCTTATTATTATTTTTTAGTTTAATACAACATATTTTTCTTTTAATTTATAAATATACACTTAACTATAAATTAAATAATTAATTGTTAACTTTAAAATCATACCAAAGATTGTAATCTAAACGTTACAGAAGTGTGAATTTATGTGAACAATTCCTCTAAAAATCTGGAACGCCAATCTTTATTGATCCGGTTTTCAAGAAATAAAAGTTGAGACAGAATTTTATTGAAAATAATGATCATCGTACACGAATACGTTAAACTGAATTGCATGTGTTCTAAATGACTCGTTCATCCGTCTATTTGTCACAATATCAATTGAGATAGACGATTGCTATTATGTACCATAACATAAAGTAACCGTTTGTTAAATCTGTAAGTATAAACATCGCGAATAAATATAAATTTAATCATATATGCATATCTACTTCTACTTTTTAATCTTCAGCGCGTAAAAATCCGCTACGCATTTTTGTAAAGAGGATTTGTCATAGCTTGTCAGGCATATTACCGGACATCTCCCACCTTGGACTCTATTGCCCGTCGCCCGGCTGGACATTTTAGGTCTGCAGTGAATGATATGGTTATATCATCATCTATCAAAGGCCATGAGATATTTCAGATTTTTTAACGTGGTAGAGCCATGCTGCAGCTATATTAGTGGTTTAGTTGTAGCACGAATGGGTCGGCTCGACCGGGGAAGGACCACGCTCTCACTGAATACCAGCGTAAAATAGCAGCTTAGCGCTGCTGTATTTCGTATGGTGAGTGTAGAGAACTGGAGACCCTTTTTACTGGAAACGAGGTATTCCATATTAGTCCTCACGGGTGACAACGCATCTGCATTTTGATTCGTAATTGAGGATAGATATAGATGTCTATGGACCACAGCAACCACTTACCATCAGGTGGACTGTGTGCTCGTTTGTCACCCTTATCCTATAAAAAAACAACATTCCCATAGTCTCCTCTTAAAACATCCTGGGAATTAAATAAAGTTAAGGATTCAATTTCACCGCCAACACACGCCAATGAGGGCTAATAATTTTTCCACATTTTTTACTTTTTTTTTAATTTTTCTACTTTTATGAGTACCTGTGGTTTGGTTTATTTATTTTTAATCTTATTAATATAAAATATAGCGAATAGTACAGAAAGAAACAATAACCTTTACATTTTCCGAACAAATTAACTGCCCCGCTATGAAATCTGTCAAATATTATATCTCACTTTCTAGTGGCGCCGCACTGGTGGCAGAAAAAGTCGTGGATGCCCTCACTGAAATACACCATATTATTTACGACATGCTATACTTATATATTGGACTCAGCAAGTAATAAACAATTAAAAAGTATACATTCTCAAGTTACAGCCTCGTACCGCTAAACGAAGTTTAGGGCGCACTAAATGGAAAAATGGATTAAAAAATTTGAATACCTTTACCCTCCTATCGAATGAATATAAGAGTGCTATGGGAGACGAGTAAGTTCATAATAAGTGTAAAAATTAAATACGTAGAACTATAGAACTAAAATAATTTAAAAATGCTCTATGTGTGCTACATACTGCATATTTAATTTCTAAACAATCTGCTGATTACATTTCTTTTAATATACACCTATTTTATTACTATGTATTAAACTGAACACTTGATAGAAAATACAAGATGTAAAGACATCATCGCTAAGTTTAAAGACAAGACACTGTTCTAGATTCATAACCCTCGTCGGTGTGAATCACCAACCAACGAAGATCATAAATGGGTGACAGACCAATTTAACAATTGAGGAAGTCCCAATAAGCACTTTAGCTTACTTCGAAACTAATACACCAACATAGTTACATGAAATAAATTGAGCGAAACCAACACTATACAATTGCAATGACTTTTCTTTTTATGCCACAACTTGGTGACTATTATCAAAGAAAAAATAAATAGTATAATTAAAACGTAATATGTATTAAACTGTTTACAATAAAGAATTGATATTAATGTGTATTATGTTGGTACATGTGGGCTCATTAATTGTCCTTTACCTATTTGTGATGCAAAACATCAATATTACCACTGCAATCACCATTACCTTTATAGCGTACAAAAATCAACTGCTGAACATAGGCCTTCCCATAGATTGTCACATGGGGGCGATTTTGCCATAATTGCCAGACTTGCCAAGCAGGTTGGCAACCGCAGATTTTTATTATTTTGAGGTGTTATCAGGAAGATGCTGCTGCCTGTCCTCTGTTTTAGTTTCCCTCTGTCACCTCCCACGACACCCACGGGACGATATGGGGTAATAGATATTCTTACATCGCCACCACTGCAATGTATAGGACTAATGCATAAAAACTTAATGAAGGAGGTGACAGCAACACTTTTTCTTACGAATTAACTACAGATAACCATGCCCTGCACCACTTACCACAAAGAGTACGCCGTGAAGCTCGTTTGTACCTAACTCTTATTTCATAATATTAAAATTACATAGTAGAGCCACGCTGCAGCTATATTATGGCTGCAGTATGAATGGGTCGGCTGAACTGAGTAAGGGCCACGCTCCCACAGAACATCAGCCTAAAATAAATATTTAATTCGAGTACTAAGTTGATTTGAGCTTTTAAATCTGCACAGATATGGGCCAGATTTATGATTCGTCGCCCTCTATATAACTAAAATGTTACGAACGGCCTTTAAGTTTTTTTTTAAATTAAGATTGACAAACGAGCACACAGTCCAAATGATAGTTAATGGATGCTGTGACGTATAAACACTTATATTAAGAATCAAAATGCGAACCCTTTTCACCCCTGAGGACTAAAATGAAGTGCCTCGTTACCAGTTTAAGTTGGCGGCAGACATCCAAGCAATACGATGCTCACTTATCTAAACCCATGATCCAAACACTACACTCGTATATAAGCTTGGATGCATTTTTAGAGAATTAATTAAAAGGATATATTATGTACGTTACTGTCTCTGTTACATACTACACATTAATTTAGATTTTATATATTTTTATAATAAACGCTATTCTAGGTATATCTTCTGTATCGCGGAGGATTTGACATAAATAAATTGCTTAAAGATAAACATCTCAATCCGAAACAACTGTTTGTTGATAGTCATGCAAATAGTTGTTCAGTGGGGCATTCAAACTCACGGCCCGCAGCGCCAAAGCCATTTGTTTATCAACCGATTTTTAACATCGGATTATTTAACTTTCATCTATGACTATAAGTAATCGTTAGGATATACATACAGCAGGGAAAATAGGCTGCGAAATTGCAATTGTTAAAGTGGTGACTTCATTAGCATAGCCCTGACTTCATGTGCGCCAAACGCCAACGTCCGTAAGAGTCTGCACTTTTCATAAATTATTTTAATGAACTTCTCGGGTACTTTACATCCTTTATACATTGAAGCTATAGGATAAGAGAGTCCTTTGACTTATATGCAAAAGGAAGACAGAACGTGATAGAACAGTACGCGAAAGTTTTATGTTTTAAAATATGACGATTTACCTATTAAAACAAACAAGATATATTTACTTAAAACGTTTAAACATCCAGGTGTTTCAGCTAGAATATAAAAGACCTATTTACTTTAAATAACAAGATTTTCCAATATAACAATAATTTCTCCAACATCCAACAATAATTTATTCAACATAATAGAATTAGCATAGAATTGGAGGAAAAGCTTAACTAACGTAGTAACAATTAAACGCTCGCTAACAATTGTTAACAGTGGTCCCCAACTTTCTCCGAGGGCCTAGGATCGACGTAACAGTTCGGACAATTGTTTAACTTTTATGCAATCGCTGTCTATTATAAACTTACTAACATTGTTTTAGGAATTGTGTAAAAAGATCAGTGAAAATTTCCGTCCCACCCGCTTCATTTGTTTCAATTAGATAATGTTGTTACATATTTCAAACAATTGACATTACCATACCAATACCATAATAGCCTATCAAAAGTCCACAGCTGAACATAGGACTCCCATAGAAAAGAGTCCTCTCTCTATATCGCTGCAGCCGAGGTGGAGTCGCAAGGGAAAAGGATTGTTGGTATGGCGATGTGCCACTCGACTATCCTCCGCTACTTTGGCGGGGCTGTACCACTGGGTGCTTCCGAGTGCTCATTTTTCCTGGCTCCATGGCCTCCACATATCGGGCTCGGGGAGTCCGTTGTGCAGGTAGAGTAAGAGGCCGCGAAGGGCAGTGCGCTTTGTGTTCCTGGTGCGCCTTATCTGAGAAGGAAAAGAAGGAAGAGAAGTCCTCAACTAAGGAGGGGTCCTCGCTCGTGGGACACCATGTGTTTGAAAGCGTTTCCGTCCCATGGGTTGGCAACCGCAGGTTTTTATTATTTAGAGTAGCTATCAGGAAGATGTTTTTGCCCATCACCTGTTTCACATCCCTCTGTCGACTCTTACGACATTCACTGTAAGTAATAGGGTAGTGGATATTCTTACACCGCTCTACATGGTATACGACTATTAAATAAAATTATATTCTTGCTGAAAATTTTCAGAGCTACGGTCGAAGTTAAAGCGACAGTAGCCACATTCTTAAGGGTACTGACTGCATACTCGGACACTCTTGGGTTCAAATCCCACATTCGACAACTGTCGGGCACAACACGAATTTTTGCAATTGTTAGAAATAATAATAAAAATTATAAAAGTAATCGAAAAAGCCAAAAATATATAAGAGTAAGTAATTTTTAAAGGGTAGTAGGTAATACTGATTATTGCGTACTGGAATACTAAGTGTTGGTTAATTATTTAAGATTACCATTAACTGTCGTGCATATTTTGTTTTGTCGGAAATTTTAATATTCCCCATCTGTAAAGATATTTAATAAAAGTTGATTTAAAATTGATCGTATCTTTCACTACCTAAATACATAAGTTTACATTATATAACATATACCTACTACATATGTATCTTCTTTGGCACAATTCCATTTCGGTTCGGTATCAACCCTAGCGTTACACGCTCCGGCTCAATGTCACCGGCGCTTGAACTCTCACGTACAGAGAGTGTCACCGCTGTGGTAGAGTCGAGTTGTCATAATCGCCACGTTTAACAGGCGTATTGATATTGCGCTTTTACCCCTGAAGCTTCTCGTTGCCGTTTTGGGTATTTTAGATATCAACAAACAACCGTTTACTCCACAAATCTTCCTATTTTCTAAATAGCCACTTGCGACAAGTACGGGTATGGTGATTTCCACCACCACACAACACACTATTTAACTTGGTATAGCTATATTTTTAGCAGTATAAATATACTACGAGTACAACTATTAATTACATATAATTACGATGATCTATGGCTGCAATCGTCTTTCGTATAGACTTGTTTTTGAAGTAGAAACCGATATAAGTATATAAGTAATAATATAATTTCCACATACCAGCTTCTGAAGTTGGTGATAAAACATAGTGTATCCAAGAACACTGTACCAATCCCAACTTCAGAAGCTATTATATAGAGTATATTAACTTATTTTATATTCCCGACGTTTCGAGTACTTTACAGCACCCATGGTCACGGGGGGGACTGAGATATTTGACGTCCCAATGTCATAGTTAACCACGGTTACTTTCAGATTAAAAATTATTAATTTTTGTTCCGATCTATGCAGTATGAACTTACAGTATCTTGAAGTCTTGCAGTTGTATGCTTGGGTTGGGATTTAATTTTATTAATTATAGGATCCCAAGCAGATGGTAACACCAGCCATCTTCTCTATTGAAATTAGGATGTTTTTGATTTCAATAGCCTCGCGAATCATCCTTGGAAGGAATCGGTGTTCTTTAGCGAGGATTTGTGGTCTATAAAATCTAATGTAGTGACGGGGCGATCCTGTACATGTTCACAGACTGCAGACTTCCCAGGCGTCGATTCTTCACATCAGCTATGTGTTCTTTAACGCGGTTTTATTGATCTTTTAGTTTGTCCTATATAAGAGAGACCACATTCACAATCAAGCTTGTACACTCCTGCATCTTGCAGAGGGACATTACACTTAACTGATGGTAAAAACTGACTAATCTTCTTCAGCGGCTTGAAATATGTTTTAATAGATGCACGCTTCAGGATGTAGCCTATCTTGTCAGTGACACCTCTGACATATGGCAGTACAGCAGGCACTCGCTCGACTGTGGCCGGCTTCACTCGTTCACTGTGACGTAGGCACGGGACCCGAAGCTTATTGTCGTGCAAAACTTGCTTGACGTGTTGGAGCTCGGCGGCCAGGTGTTTACTGTCACAGATCCCTCGTGCTCTCTGAAACAAAGATTTACCCACGGTAGCTAACTGTGAAGGATGGTGATGAAAGTCACCGTTTAAATATCTATCTGTATGGGTCTTTTTTCTATACACAGTGTGGCTCAAGGTGTTATCAGGATTCCGAATTACTAACACATCTAGAAAAGCTAAAGAGTTGTTTGCCTCTAACTCCATTGTGAACTGAATTTTAGAATTTATGGAGTTAAGATGGTGTAAAAATGCAGTTCTTTATCTAAAGGTAGAATTGTGAAAGTGTCGTCTACGTACCGCTTGTAGAATCTTGGATTTACGGGAGAAGTAAGTAGGGCTTTCTCCTCAAAGTCTTCCATGAATATATCGGCGACAATGGGAGATACAGGTGAGCCCATCGCCACTCCATCTACTTGCTTGTAGAACTCCTCCTTCCACAATAGGTAGCCAGATGTAAGGCAGTGTCTTAGTAATGCTGCATATTCTATGGGCATGTTGTTTTCCTCCAGCCTTCTAGTTACAATCGAGATGCAGTCTTCAACGGGTAAGCATGTGAACAGAGACTGCACATCAAAACTGACCATAGTTTCATTGTCTGCCAGATGTAGATGTTTAATCTCGCTGACAAAATGGTAGGAATCCTTTGTGTGTGCTCTTGTATGTCCCCTGAGCGGAGTGAGTATTTTCGCTAAGTGTTGAGCCAATCTGTATGTTGGTGAATCGATTTGGCTAACTATGGGACGTAGTGGAGCATTGGGCTTGTGTATTTTTGGTAACCCATACAACTTCGGTGGTTTGGCACAAGTAGGTATTATCGATTTTACGTCCAGATTTAATTTTTCGGAGTGTTTCTTTATGAGGTCACTAGTTGTTTTAAGTGTGTTATTTGTTGGGTCGTTTTTAACCTTTTTATAAGTGCTTGAATCCGACAAAAGTTCTTGTATTTTAAAATTATAATCTGACGTATCCATGACTACCGTGGCATTTCCCTTATCTGCGCGGAGAATCGTGAGTTCTGGTTTATTGCGTAGGTTATTCAACGCTATTCGTCGGTGGATATGTAGCCTTCTTTATATAAAGTTGGTTGCAGGTGTTTATGGGCTGCAGTCATCACTTACCATCAGGTTTTTTTTATAGGATAAGGGTCACAAGCGAGCACACAGTCGACCTGATGGTAAGCGGTTGCTGTTGCCCATAGACATCTACATCTATCCTCGTTTGCGAATCCAAATGTCATCTGCATTTAATTCGCAAACGAGGCCTTGTCTGCGTTGTCAGCCGTGAGGACTACGATGGAATGCCTCTTTTACAGTAAAAAGGGTATCCAGTTCTCTACACTAACCATACGAACCCACCACACAGCAGCATTAAGCCGCTATTTTACGCTGATATTCTGTGGGAGAGTGGTCCTTCCCTAGTTGATCCGACCCATTCATGCTACAACTATACAATTAATATAGCTGCAGCATGGCTCTACCACGTTAAGAAGGTTAGCTTGTTAGTTCACTTCAATTTTATAAAAAATTCCTAAACAAAATGTGTGAAACGTCTGTTAATATTGTGCGATTATAAAAACCCCTTAATGGTGACAGAGGCTCATATTTATATAGGCAAAGGATCCATTACGAGCTTATGGAAATGAAGAATTTTTACGAAAATAAATACAAATTTAATCGTTTTATGTTATTTTTATATTACGTTTCATCTTTTTTCATTAGTCTCGATAAAGTGACCATGAAACTCTTTAGTATTTTCCGTAGTTTTTTAAATGTTTAGTAATAAAAACTACGTCACAATGTCTAGCTTCGCCACCGCATATTAGTTTATATGAGTCTCACATTTGAATTTCAGCAGAAACCTATTTTGTGTAACTTACTGGTGTTCAGAGCCAAATTGAAATTATCCTAGTTTCTTTACACTGCACCTGAGACACTATCATTTATGTTTGTATTGTTGGTAGGCTTCTGGAGCACTGTCTCCATAGTTTTATTTTATTAATGCAATTATTGTTATATTGTCTTTAATTATATTATATTATATAATTATATTGTCTTATATTGTTATATTGTCTTTAATAGCCAATTCTAAGCCAATTCTAAAATCATTCAAAACTCAATCAACATTTTCAAGCTTTATTTTTTCTTTTCTAGTAGACAAATAATAGATGTATAATTTACAAGAATAATTAAAACAAAAACTTAATTTTTCTGGTCTGATTACAATTTTTTTTATATAGGATTGGGTGACAAACGAGCACACAGGCTACCTGATGGTAAGTGGTTGCTGTGACCCATAGACATCCACATCTATCCTCAATAAAGAATCAAAATGCAGATGCGTTATCACCCGTGAGGACTAAGATGGAATGCCTATTTTCCAGTAAAAAGGGTCTCCGGTTCTCTACACTGCCCATGCGAAACACTGCAGTGTTAAGCTGCTATTTTACGCTGGAATTATGTGAGAGCGTGGTCCTTTCCCGATCGAGCCGACCCATTCGTGCTACAACTATGCTACTAATATAGCTGCAGCATGACTCTACCACGTATAAAAACCACTTACTGATTAGTGTCCAGCTAAGCAGTGACGAAGCTTAAAATTAAAATATAATAAGTATATTATTTAAACAACGTAATATGTATGTATATCTTTTATTTGTGATTTCAATTTTAAATAAATAAAAATAAATAAGCTAAAAAAATTGTTATTTGTTAAAATTAAATTAAAAACAATTATTATTTTGATTAAAGTTTGTATATTATGTTTAAATATGATTTAGGTACATTTGGCATCACATTTGTAAACAACTACAACTTATTAATATTGTTTCTCTTGATAACCTATATCATCATCATTACAGCCCTTCACAAGTCCACTGCTGAACATAGGCCTCCCCCAAGGAATGCCACAAAGCACGGTCCTGAGCCACCTGCATCCATCGACTTCCTACATGTCTTACCAGGTCGTCACTCCATCTAGTGGGATGACGCCCTACACTTCGTCCGCCGATACGAGGCCGCCACTCGAGAACCTTTTTTCCCATCGGTTGTCGGTTCTTCGAGCTATATGGGCGGCCAATTACCACTTCAGCTTACTAATCCGTTGGGCTATGTCGGTAACTCTGGTTCTACTGCGGATATCCTCATTTCTAAGTTTATCACGCAGAGAAACTCCGAGCATAGCCCCCTCCATAGCTCGCTGAGCGACCTTGAGCTTCCTCATCCGGCCAGCAGTGAAGGACCAGGTCTCAGTTCCATAGGTCCTCACTGGCAACACGCACTGGTTGTACAGTCTCGTTTTCAAGTTTTGAGGTACACCTGACAAGAAGATGTGCCGTAATTTCCCGAACGCTGCCCAACCGAGTTGAACCCGTCGATTAACCTCTCGGTCGAAGTTGGACTTACCTAGTCGGACAATTTGTCCCAGGTAAACATACTCGTCAACAACTTCGCGCTTAGTGCTCCCAACAACTACCGGCATAGGTGTGACATGGACATTAAACATGATTTTTGTTTTGTCCATGTTCATCTTGAGACCTATCCGTTGGGAGACACTATTGAGGTCATTGAGCATAGTGCTTAGGTCCTGCAGCGATTCTGCCATAAGGACTATGTCGTCGGCAAATCGAAGGTGAGTGATGTACTCGCCATTGATGTTAATGCCGTATCCTTTCTAGTCCAGTTGCTTGAAAACGTCTTCCAATGCAGCGGTATAGAGTTTCGCGGATATAACATCACCCTGTCTTACACTTCTCTGCAGTTGGAAAATAAGGCCGTGTAGTGGCGGTTGAGAATATCCACTACCCCATATCTTCCCGTGGGTGTCGTAAGAGGCGACAGTGGGAAACAGACAGGAGATGGGCAGCAGCATCTTCCTGATAAAAGCAATATCACAATAAAAAACTGCGGTTGCCAACCCGCTCGCCAAGCGTGGCAACTATGGCAAATACCCCCCATGATGATGAAAATTACGAAGAGACAGCCCCCAGTCCTCGGCGGCCACGGTGGCGACCATGGTAACGGCGGGGCAGGGGGTGCTAAGAATCTCCGGTGGAGGTTCGGTTGCCACCTACGACGACTCGACCTGGCAACTTATAACGCACGCACCCTGAGGACTGACGAGAAGATCCTGGAGCTGCAAGAAGAGATAGACAAGTTGCACTGGAATATTGTAGGATTATCCGAAGTCCGACGAGAGGGGGAGAACACGGTAATCCTCGAATCCGGCAACTTGTTCTATCACCGGGAGGGCGACCATCTGTCTCAAGGAGGTGTCGGATTTATCGTCCACAAGTCTCTCATTAACAACGTTGTGAAGATTGGGAGTGTGTCGACGAGGGTTGCTTACCTTATACTCAGAATCACCAAACGGTATTCGCTGAAGGTCATACAGGTTTACGCACCAACCTCGGCACACCCCGATGATAAAGTGGAGGAAATGTATGAGGATATCTCTAGAGCCATGCATTCCTCCAAAACCCACTATACGGTGTTAATGGGAGACTTCAACGCAAAACTAGGCACAAGAGAGAATGGTGGGCTGAAAGTAGGGAAATTCGGAATAGGGCAACGGAACCCAAGGGGCCAGCAGCTGGCTGACTTCATGGAGAAAGAGGGACTCTTTATGATGAACTCTTTCTTCCAGAAGCGGCCCCACAGGAAGTGGACTTGGTCGAGCCCCGACGGTTCCACAAGAAATGAGATTGACTTCATTATGACGACCAGACAACTGTTCAGTGATGTCTCAGTGATCGCGAGGGTGAAAACTGGTAGCGATCACCGAATGGTTAGAGGCACACTGAACCTAAACGTTAAGTTGGAGAGGTCTCGTCTAATGAAGTCAACGCTCCGTGCCTCTCGTGCTCTAGTCCAGAGTCCCGAAGCCTTTCAGCTCGAGTTACAAAACCGTTTTCAGTGCCTAGAAGACTGCAATGAAGTGGAAGATATGAATGATAAGCTCGTGGAAACTGTCCATGCGGTCAGAGCTAAGTTCTGCAAGACCCACCGCAGAAGAACACAAAAACTCTCCGATCACACTCTTAATCTCATAGCTGTTAGACGGGAATTGAAGCTGCAGTCTTCAACAGATTTGACAGCATACAGGCAACTGAACAGACAGATCTCCAAATGCATACGGCGGGACTTACGCAACTTCAATACAGCTTGTATAGAAGAAGCGATCCAGCGGAACTAAGGCTCCAAAGTCTTTGTCAGAGATCGGTCTGCCAGAAAGAGTCAACTGTTAAAGCTGAAGACCGAGTGTGGCAGATTTGTTTCCAGGACACCTGAGATTTTGAGTGAGATTGAGATTTTCAATGGAACCAGAAGTGTGAAAGAAAAAATACTTAAATATGAAACAACAAGAAAATGATCAAACCTATCGTAATAAAATCAATGTACTAGTGCTACACACTGTGTGTGTGTGTGTGTGTGTGTGTGTGCGTATACGTATGCGTATGCGTATCTGTGTGCTTGTGCGAGTGCGTATATTTTAAAACCAGACACCCTGACCAACCTGACATTGTTATTGGATATAGCGTGGGGCCAGTTTTGTTTTTTGCGTTCATATACATATTATTTCAGACTTCCTTAAAATTATAATAATCACGAGAAAATATTTGAATCAAAGACATTTAAGTAGTAGATATATTCAAATCTCTTTGATTTGAATGCTCTGTTTTTGGTTCAAAGATTTTGCCATAATCTTTAAATTTTATTTTTTTGACTTTTATTGAAGACTAAAATATTTTTTCGAAAAACCAGTCCAATATGTTAAAATAAAAAGAAATTGAAATTTAAAAGTTTTTACTGATTTCTTTTATTTACATATTTTTTATTACCGTCCTCTATCTAACTGCCTATATAAGTCCACTGCAGAACATAGGCTTCCCCCCAAGGATTGTCTCATTGGAAGGATTTTGCCATAGTTACCATGCTTTGCAGGCGAATTGGTCCCGGAGTTTTTTTATTATTTTGCGTTGTTATCCTGGAAGATGCTGCTGCCCATCTCCTGTTTCAGTTTCCCTCTATCGATCGACTCTTACGACACCCACGGAACGATTTGGGGTAGTAGACATTCTTACACCGCCACTAAACGGTACCGTCCTCTATATGTACATATATAATGCATCCAAGTATTTCCTGTTAGAGATTGCTTTTAGCGTCAAGGTCTCATATCATCCCATGGGCGGAAACCGGCGGCGTTTTTCCAACAGAGTAACTGATACAAAGTCGTATATAATTTTTTGTAATTATGTCGTACAAGATGGGAAACAAAGGTTCTCGAGTGGCATCCTCGTACCGGCAGACGAAGTGTAGGGCGTCCCCACTAGATGGAGTAACGACCTGGTAAGACATGCAGGAAGTCAATGGATGCAGGTGGCTCGGGACCGTGCTTTCTGGCATTCCTTGGGGGAGGCCTATGTTCAACAGTGGACTTGTGTAGGGCTTTAATGATGATGATGACGATGATGATGGCGTACAAATTTGAAAAAATATATTTATTTTATTATTTGTTTAAAACATATCAAAAGCACGCTACAGTGATCAAAATTGGAAAATGAAATCGTCAATCAAAATGAAAATATTAAAAATGTAATCTCATATTTTAATCTAATATCAAATCGTAATTGATACATGACCCACGCATATAAGCCGGTAGGTATTAAACTAATGTTCAAGTAAGCGTGTCGCAAAGCGATTTCGCGTGTTATCCGAAAACCATTACAACACAACAGCTCTTGACATTGCACGATAAATGCCAATGATAAACGAAAGTTACTTTAAGCCCTAAGCTTTTTATCAATTTGCCAAACAAGTGCTAGAAGGTGACATTGATAAATTGGCAGATTTGCCTTTCGTTCTAGCTATTTTCAATTTTGTATTATAAACTTAGCCCCATTTTCAGGCAGTTGTCGTTTTTCAGTGATGTTTTACTGTTAGCGAGAAGACATTTACAGCTTCATCAGACTTAATTCTGGCAATATCGTAGAATTTGACAAATAAAAATTTAAGAAAATGTCAAAAATTTGACAGAAAATACGAGGTTTTTCACAGTATATGAAGAGGTTATAGCGCTCGCCGTAAAAGTAATAGTATGGAAGTAACCCAAGATCTATCCCCCGCTGGTGTCAATGACATCGTTAATTGCCATTTTGTGGAAGAGGTGAAGGAAAACATCCTTCATCTGAGAGAAATAAAATAGCCTGTAATTTTACGTTTACTTACTTAAAATATTATACTTTTTACTAGTAACACATCAATAATTTTACAACATTAATATGTGCACAAGCATTCCCATTATATTTCAACCATTATTCTATACTAGCCCGCAACTTCGCCCGCGTAGAACTTAAAAAAAGCTGCTTTTTAAACTATGCTTCTATAATATAATCTTAACTATCGTTATAGCAAATGACTATATAGATAACATCGAACAATCTTTGTACAGAACTTTTCACTGTTGTGTCCTCTTTTCACATTTGTTTTTCTCATGCCAAGTGTTTCTTAATAAGTGGTGAAATAAGTTTCATTACATTATTCTAAGAAGACAGTAGTCTTCAATTAATTTAACATTCATTGCAGCATAGGATTTATTCCATCAAAAGTATATCGGCTCGGTTAAACAAACTAAAATTCTTCATCTAATAAATTATATCTTGAATTTGTGAAAGTACTTCTATCTAATAAAGAAGAAAAAGTTTCTTAATACAATCAGCGCATCGCTGCCACAGAAGAAATAATTGTGAAAATACAGTTTTAAATTTGGAAGAGTTATATTGTTTTATTAGGAATGATAATACATTTATTGAAGTTTAATGGTATATAATATAACTTTCAAATAAATTTGTCGGTACGATAATCGCGCCAACTACTGGAAGTTAATTGTACTATGCCTATATCCTTCGCGCAAGTGCAAGCAATAAGTTGATAAAGTTTTAGCGTAATCTGATGAACGGTATGGCAACACATAAAATAGAAATAAACAAAAAATATTTTTCATGTATTAGATTACTAGTGGTTGCCCAGTGATCGCAATCAGACAATAATTCATTAAATTTTTAAGTTTGTTTATTAAGCAAGCTGTATTACACTTTCATTTGCAAATTAATATTTAAAACACTTATAAACGCTATTTTCCTTGGCATACAGTCCACAGACTATTGAAAAGGAACATTTGAAGTAATTATTTGTCGGCACAAATTCTTTTACGACGATCTTTACGCATAGTGATCTTATACTCTTTGATCTTTGACATTCGCAGCATGAACGTAAACAATGAATGCTTTATTTTATTTATTTACTGTATTTGTAACACGTATTATTTGTCAATTTTAGCTTTCTGCACTCCATCGTGATATAAACTTTAACTATGGCAAATCTCACACTCATCTGCGCGCAATAGGTTTAAAAGGAGTAGGTACAAAGTTTTCTTTAAACGTATTAATATAAAGATTATATAAAACTCTATATTACATGAGTAATTTCGTTTTTTTTTTTTGTAGTATAAGGGTGACAAACGGACACGCAATTCACCTGATGGTAAGTGAATGCTATGACCCATAGACATCTACATTTATCCTCAATTACGAAACTCAACGCAGATGCGCTGTCTCCTCTGAGGACTAAGATGGAATGCCTCGTTTCCAGTAAAAAACCGGCCGAGTGCGAGTCGGACTCGGCCTTTCTAGTAGGGGAGCTCCCTTTAGTTTTTAATTTATTTTTATTTTTATTATTTTTTGTTATAGGGGAACAGAAATACACATTATGTGAAAATTTCAACTGTCTACCTATTACGGATCATGAGATACAGCCCGCTGACAGACAGACGGACAGCGGAGGCATAGTAATAGGGTCCCGTTGGTTACCCTTCAGTTACGGAACCCTAAAAGTGTCTCCGGTTCTCAATACTCACCATACGAAACCCAGCAGCATGAAGCTGCTACTCTACGCTGATATTCGGTGAGCTGAAATGATGAAATTTTGTTTATGAGGGGAGATTTGTTTTCTGGTTATTTAACCAACGTTCTCTTATTTTTCGTTCTAAAAACACATTTTAATAACATTTTGTTCTTACAATATATGTCATCTTAATTTCTTTATTTAAGACAAAAGAATGCTTGACGGCTCAATAGCACAGTGGCTAAGCTCTTGCTTGCAGCGATGCGGGACCGAGTTCGAAATCCGCACGAAACATGTATTTTGTTTCTTCATATCGTTCAGATCGAAGTGTTTGTCAGTGTATTTAAACGTGCATATATTTATGAAAAATACCCTTACGGTCCAGAAGATCCAAGCACGCGGAGTTACGGTTTTTTTTTTTATTTTAACATAACAAGAAACAGCGTCTTATATACGAACTCCGTAGAAACGTACTAATATTCAAAACAAAACAAAATGTTTACAGAACAATGTCGCATCCCACAATGTGCAAGTTGCACACTTTGCTACATATAACATAGTATTATGCTAAGCAGAAATCCGAACGATTAGCAGGTATTTTTACATAAATTAATCCCTATAACGCAGTGACCGGCCGTAATCCGTACGCGAAGGAGCCGGTACTACAGAAAGCTCGAGATAAGATAACAAAAGACCGGGTCAAAAATTACATAGCACCCCAAGTAATGAACTCGTAACCTGTGATAACGACAGTCCACAGGCAGTGTTTATTGACATCGGCTATGCTTATGAGCGTGCTCGTGATTCATGACGCGGGTCATAATTGTCCAATTATACCTGTCATATAAGTATTATGTGTCGGTTCATCCATTTGCAGAAAGCGTTACATAATTTTGTAGCTAACGTTACATACATTATCATTAGCAGAATTTACAGGAATTTAATGTGAATTTAAAAAAAACTACTAAAAACTACTAAATTTACTAAAAAAATCTTTAGTGCAGAATTCTTTAACTGTGATAGACGCAGTCTATTTTGATTATTGAGTTTAAAGAACATTTTTTTTTATAATTATACAAAGTTGCTTTTCAATCTGTAGACTAATTTCAGAAGTGATTGTTGTTGTTGGTGGATAAAAAATATATTGTGTGAGATATCAGACAACAGCTTAATGAAGTGTGTAATTTTATACGTGGTAGAGCCATGCTGCATATATTAGTAGTATAGTTGTAGTACGAATGGGTCGGCTCGACCGGGGAAGGACCACGCTCCCACAGAATACCAGCGTAAAATAGCAGCTTAACACTGCTGTGTTTCGTATGGTCAGTTTAGAGAACTGGAGACCCTTTTTACTGGAAAAGAGGCATTCCATCTTAGTCGTCACGGGTGACAACGCATCTGCATTTTGATTCTTTATTGAAGATAGATGTAGATGTCTGTGGGTACCATGAGGTGGACTGTGTGCTCGTTTGTCACCCTATCCTATAAAAAAAACCTTTTTACTTCAAACGAGGCATTTCATCTTAGTCCTCATGGGTGACAACACATATGCATTTTGATTCGTAATCGAGGATAGATGTATATGATGTCTATTGGGCCACAGCAACCACTTACCATCGGGTGGGCTATGTGCTCGTTTTTCACCATTGTTCTATAAAAAAAAAACAAATGCGACTATACTTTTAATTTTTTTTTTTTGATATTAAAGTACAATTTAAAGGCAAGAGATTATTTTAAACTATAACTTTATTTAAAAATAATATAATCGTTCCATTATAATATAATATTGTGATAAATCCTTACTAAATACGGAGCAAATGATGTTAGTAAATAAATAAAGTATTACGGAATAAAAGTCAGTACTTTTGCCACAGAATACTTATAATAGTATCTTTTAAAATATGATTGGAATAAAATTTGAAACATTGAGAAACAGGTGTGAATTGTGTCAAAATTATTACCGTAACTAGTTTAATAATTTAAGTACGCATGCAAGCAATTATCATAAAATGACAGAACATTAATAATACAAGTATAGCATGCACTTTACCACATTTTATATAAGATTAGACAAGGATTTGAACACTCACACATATTTGTAGTAAAATTATGGGAGTAAACCTTAGATTATTTACGCTCTAATCTAAGGAGTAAACCGACTGTGTAGCTATACAAGCCCAATCAACCTGGCCTCGAAGGCATCGGCAGAAAGTCCCAATAATTTGCTGTATTTTAAATAATACAGTTTAGCATTATAAGTAATATTATTATGTCTCTTAATTAAGTTTATAGAAATTTGTGTATAAAAAATCATGACTCACGAAAATAGAATCGTGACAGCAGCTGTCTGCTGTCATAACTTTTCCCTGTTTTGGCTTTCTACTGCCAAAAGGAAACGAACTAAAAGCTTATAGTTATTTTAAACAACAGTCTTTAAGTTATCTTATGCACAGTGTCAAAAATATTTGTCAAGTGTCAGTGTCTACAAATACGGAAATTCCGTGCTAATTAAAAAAAAATTGACAGTATGTACACTGCGTGATTGCAGTAATGGGTAAATACACTGACTTCTAGTATATATAGAGGTCAATGGCTAAGGAAGGGAATTTTCAATACAGGTTTATTTTGCAATAACCGGCCAAATATGCAGAGAAGGTTCAGAATAAGTAATATAGGCAAATGGTGAAGAAAAATTAATTAAAAAATCAATAATTCTATCTTTTTTATCTTTTGAATTCAAAATGCGTGGTAATGCATTATTTTAACTGATTTTACTGCGCACGCAAACAAGGGAGGGATGCCGATAAATCACATTCAATTTGGGATAATTTCAAATAAAAGTAGAAGCCTTATTTACTCGTATTTTCAAAAACGGCAATAACGGTATACCATTATTTATATATTTGAACTTAAGTTTAAAATTTGGCTACTCTTTGAAAAATAACCCTGTATAATAAAATGAGACGTAATAAGACATGTACTTAGGGTGGATGTGTCATGTAAAAAATAATATAAATGAGACTTGTTGGTTCACATGTAAACGCGTTGAAAAGCTTTCAAAGTGCATACTAACTAATAATCTCAGGTCAGAAGTAAACCTTTGATAAGTTTTAATGTTGTTGCGCGGTCATTACAGTTAATATATTACTTTGGCCATTCCCATATTTGCTACAGCTTCTACATACTAGTACCAAAAGTCCTTGATGTTATTAATCTGGTAATTTAGCGATGTTCCGCCTTTTGTCTGAGGCATGATGGTGCGTTCCTTACTCCTACTTACATTGACAACAAATTAAAACGTTGTGATATACCGTACCGTTGCAGCCTATCAAAAGTCCACTGCTAAACGTAGTGCCTCATAGGGGGAATTTGCCATAGGTGCGCTTGGCAGGCGGGTGGGCAACCGCAGTTTTAGGGTACCATACCCAAAGGGTAACCAACGGGACCCTATTACTAAGCCTCCGCTGTCTGTCCGTCCGTCCGTCCGTCCGTCCGTCTGTCTGTCTGTCTGTCAGCGGGCTGTATCTCATGATCCGTAATAGGTAGACAGTTGAAATTTTTACAGAATGTGTATTTCTGTTGCCGCTATAACAACAAATAATAAAAATAAAAATAAATTAAAAATTAAAAGGGGCTCCCCTACTAGAAACGTGTATTACCATAGTACGGAACCCTTCATGCGGGAGTCCAACTCGCACTTGGCCGGTTATTTATAATTTTGAGTTGATATCTAAGAAAGATGATGCTGCTCATCTCTTCTTTCAGTTCACTCTGTCGACTCTCACGACAGCCACGGGACGATATGGGGTAGTGGATATTCTTACATCGTTACTTATATTTACAACAAATTAAAACATAGTGATTTTATACTACTTGTGACAATTTTGATAGAGGAGTGAAAAAAATATTTGGCGCTAGCAATATCGAGCAAAGTGTTTAACAAAACTATTATTTGAGCATAATATTATGTTAAAAAAATTAGATAATTCGTTGAATAAATTTATAATACTTACTACGATCAGTCTCACGATGTTATTGTATGAACCTGTTCTTGCCTAAGAGCTTAACAAGAAAGAAATCTCTTCTTTATACTACGATCAGTGGGTAGAGAGTTTTCTAGTCGCCAATCAGTCCTGCCACGTGACTAATTATGTTGTCTTTTCTTTTCAAAACTTATAATGAATTAAGTAAAAGCTCTTAAAATAACGTTAAAGACCATCAAACGAGTTGGCAATTAATTTCCTTGTTTCATAGATTATGGTCTATAAAACAATGTGGATAATTTTATTAAGCGGAATAACGCGATAAATTCGACGTAAACCAAATGAATCGAGATTTCTTCGCTAACATTGTATTTTTATGAGATGATCGTAAAGTAAAAAAGACATGATTCGCCGACGTAATTTTGTTTATCCGGTAAAGAGATACATGGCAGTGCTTAGTGGTAGGATAATACAAAACTTTTTGTATTTTGTAATAGTTATACTATTAAAAGCGTCGTTAGCATTTTGCCGCAACTCTACAGTGTTTTATATATGATATTAATTATATAACTGTGTTAGTGGTTGATAAATAAATTTATAGAAACGAGAAGTTTAATTAACTTAATATTCTAAATGGCAGAACGAACAGAGAATACTTTAACTAAACGTGAAATAAATTGTCGAACCATTTGATTACGATTTGATGACGATGTATATTCTTTTCAACCGACTTCAAAAAGGAGGAGGTTCTTAATTCGTCGGAATCTTTTTTGTCAATGTAGGTATGTTCACAGATTACTCGAAGACGCCTTAACCGATTTGGAAAATTCTTTTTTTGTTTCAAAGGGTATACTTCCCAGGTGGTATTTAAATTTTATCGAAATCGGTCGAGCGGTTTTTAAAATCATCATCATTATCATCGCCACTCCATCTAGTGGGGGGACGCCCTACACTTCGTCCGCAGGTACGAGGCCGCCACTCGAGAACCTTTTTTCCCCATCGGTTGTCGCTTCTTCGAGCTATATGGCCGACCCATTGCCACTTCAACTTACTAATCCGTTGGGCTATGTCAGTCACTCTGGTTATACTGTGGATATCCTCATTTCTAAGTTTATCACGCAGAGAAGCCCGAGCATAGCCCTCTCCATATCTTGCTGAGCGTCATTGAGCTTCCTCATACGGCCAGCAGTGAAGGACCACGTCTCAGTTCCATAGGTCATCACTGGCAACACGCACTGGTTGTACAATCTCGTTTTCAAGTTTTGAGGTATACCTGACGAGAAGTAGTGCCGTTCGCGTCAGGTTTTAAAATATCAACAATAAATTATTTATATTGAAGTTGGAGCTGTTCAACAGCAGACAAAATTATAGTTATGACTGTAGCATATAATAAAGTAAAAAGTAAAGTTACAGCCTATATACGTCCCACTGCTGGGCACAGGCCTCCTCTCATTTCTGAGAGGGTTTTAGGGCAAGGAAATGTCCGCCGCGCTGCCCCAATGCGTGTTGGCGAACTTCACATGTCTTCGAAATATTTTTTTTGATTTCTCAGACATGCAGGTTTCCTCACGATGTTTTCCTTCACCGCCGAGCACGTGGTAAATCAGCACTTAAAATTGCAATTAACAATTTCATTGGTGCCGGCGGGGATCGAACCCGGGTTGCTCGCGTACTGTGAAACTTACAGCGAGCGCTAACCATCTGAGCTACCACGGCTCTGCATATAATAATTAAAACTTAAATTAAAATTCTGTATGACTCACGCTGTTGTGTTGAAATAGAAATACTAAACTAACTAGAAATTATTCACTTAATCTGATGTAAATCTTTACACTACGTTGCTTGCTTTCAACTTTGATACTTAAAACTTATCATCACGCTAATTGTGTGTGTGTGTGTGTTTCTTTTTTGTAGCGTGTTGTTGTTATGAAAGTTTAACCTGCACGTGACGTTTTGAATTCCTATAGGATGAATATAGTAATTCAAAAATTATTTATACAATAATTTTTGAAGTGACAAATGAATTTACAGTCGACCTGACGTTAAGTGGCTCCCGCAGTCCATGGACACCTGCAGCCATCTTGAAACAAAGAAGGCTCCAGACGCGTTGGCACCTCTGAGAATAAAGATGGAACGCCTCACAGCCTGTATTTATACTTTCTCTCTATATCCTTTAGACCGGAACAGAGCAGTGCGAACACTGTTATTTGGCGGCAGAAGTAGGTAGGACGGTGGTACCTACCCATACGAACTCCTATGCAGAAAAGAATCCAACACTTTTAACTTAATTTACCTACATAATTGTGTCGATATTTCTAAAATATTCACCTTGAGCCAGTGTCTCCATATGTAAATCGAGAGTTACCGTGTTGCAAGGGTAAAATATGGTGTTTCTAGATAAACTTACGGTGGATTAACTAAAAGTGTACCGTGTAAATTACCGTGTAACTTTTCGAAGAAAAAGACAACATTATGAAGCAAATCAAGTCCAAATATATTTGCTTTTAATTAATTACTAAGAAAATTAAAAAAAAACATGCAAAATTAAACAATATTATTCTGAATATGACTTTCCTAACATGACAATATCTTTTTCGTAAATGGATTTATTCATTTTAGTCAACATATCGTTAGTAGGCCAGAAATCAACACAGTTTTTGCTATTTCTTTTAATTGATTGCTGGGTGAAAAATATTTCCTTTTATTGTTTTGGTTAAAAGTTTGTTTCTTTTTTTTTCGTTTTTATATCTTTGACTTGGCCAAAAATGCGCAGGCACTCAAAAGTGCGAGCGCATTACGGTATACAATGGTATTACGGTGACATATGACACGGTAATGCCATATTACCTTGACGGTAGATTAAGACCAAATTACGGTGCATCACTGCCTTGAGCACAATTATACTTTTCCATATGCCTAAACAACTTGGCAAATACCTCTGATCACTTTTTTTAGGCACCTCAAAAATGTCAAATTATAATCAAGCGGCCAGTGCAACATCTTCTTTGCTTTGAAACCTCTTACCTTTTTATTTTTTTAATTTTTGAAAACTGGTAAAAATCAAAAGGCTTGTGAAGTTAGACAAGCACATTTTTTGAGTTAATAAAGCCTCTGGCAGACGTGTGTAACGTTACGTTGTTGTGGTGGCAGTAAAGGTACCGGATTACTAACTTTGGTTGCTTTTCACACCAAATTGATAAAAATTTTGGGGCACAAACTACATTGAGCACTTCATTCACACTGATTCGTCTCAGAAAAACGAGGCTACCCTTTGTTTCTGTGTACATCGCGCAAGGTGGTATTTTACTGGGGTTGTCTCATCTTCAAAGTACTACTATACAAGGTTATTTTTCAAAGAGTAGCCAAATTTTAAACTTAAGTTCAAATATATCAATAATGATATACCGTTATTGCAGTTTTTCGAAATACGAGTAAATGAGGCTTCTACTTTTATTTGAAATTATCCCAAATTGATTGTGATTTATGGGCAACAACGTTTTTGCCTACCGATCGACCCTTACGAATGTGTGTAGTAAAATTAGTTAAAATAATACATTACCACGCATTTTGAATTTAAAAGATAAAAAGAACAGAATATTTGAGACTTTTTTAATTAATTTTGGAACGAAGTTCCTTATTGCACAAAAACAAATGAGTAAAGAGTATTTAACTTTTTTTGGATTGCTTCACCCATCCACACAAAAATTTGCATCCCCTTTTTATAGTGTGGGTTACGTAAGTATATTTTTAATGTATATGTTAACGTGCGTAAATCAGTTATTGTGCAGATTAACTAGTTAATCTACAAATTACCTGACTGAATCCGTTAAAATGCGAAAAAAATATTCAGTTCTTACTTTAACTAGTTAATTTACAGATTTTGCTAGGTAATCTGCAGAATAACGACTAAGCACAATAATCTGTGTTAATTTACACAGTAGTTTCACAGTATTTTCACAGTAGGCTAAGTTGCGGCTGGGGTTGACCTCGGGCCGCGTACATTATAATGATATAAAATATAATATTGAAAGAATTGAACTTTTTTATTTCAAAAATTCAAAAAGTATAAGTCGAAAGTAGTTTTGTCTAACATTCTTGGTCAAAATCACTACTACCCAATATTTTTAGCAGATAAAAGTGGTTTTGACCAATGTCCTTAGTCAAAACTACTTTTGTCTGTAAAAATATAATTATTTGCAATAAAATTCTGTTTTCTGTCTTCTGCAATTTAACGGTGTAGCGTCCATTAATATGCAGATTAACTAGGTAAAGTGCAGATATTTGCTACTTTAAGTAAAATTTCGCACATTAACGGATCGCACTCGATAATCTGCAGATTATCTAGCTAATGCGCACATTAATGCATTCCGCATTCTAACGGTAACATATAAAATACGAATGTGTGCATATATAAATAAAAGACATTTTTGTATTCTTTTTTTTTATATAACTAGACGAAATGACAACTGACGAGGAAAGAGGTTCCAAAGTGGCTTCGTACTGGTAAGCGGAGTGTAAGGCGGCCCCCTACTAGATGGCCTGGGAAGACATCCAGTAAGCCGATGGATTCAGGTGATTTAGGCCTGGATCAATAGCATTAATTGGAGGCGGCCTATGTTCAGCTGGACGTGTTGAGTGTTTTGAGTTCAGTGTACTTGCAAAGGTTGTAAGAATGATGATGACAATGATGATTATTTTCTTATTTTAAAATTGAGACCCTTTTTGAAACTCTAATCGTTTGGAAAACTAGAATATACTGTGTCACATTAAAACGGTAGAACGAATTTTTAATGGCTTTTTAATATAATAAAACTCATTAATTTAATAAATTAAAATATAAAATTAAATGTAACTTATTGCTATTTTTGTACTATCAACCTCATCATCAGCCCTTGGAATCTACTCTATTTATTTAATGTCATGTTGTATATTATTACAAACATTTGATTGGTTATTGAAACGGCAATGCGTATGTTTAAGCGTTTTTTTGGGAATGCCTATGTACACTTAAATAACATATTAAATACAAAATATAAATATTTTCATTACCATTACAGGTTATAAAATTCCACTGCTAAACATAAATCTTCCCCATAGATTGCCTCATAGGCATATAGCCATAGTTACAACGCTTTTTCGAGTTGTTATCAGGAAGATACTGCTAGCAATCCCTGTTTCATTTTCCCTCTGTCGCTTCTTATGACACCCACAGGACGATTTTGAGTAGTGGATTTTCTTACACCGCCACTACACTGTGATTTTTTTAAATTAGCAAAGAATTACCTTATTCACTGTTATGGAAACACACCAATATTGCAAAATTGTTTTTGTGCTGTTTTGTAAATAAAGGCAAGAAATTAGGCCACTGTATTCATAGGATAAATATAAAAGAAATTTATGAAAGGATGAGTTTATCCGACATCCTACCCTACTCGACATTCGACCGCAAAACGTGGGTCCTACTTTATGTATCTCTTAAGGCAGTCATTTTCGAGATTAGGTCCGACAGCTTATGAATAAGATAATAATGATTAACGCTGTAGAAAGATGAGAGTTTATTTTTGAAAATTGTTCGATATTTCACGAAAATAACCGAGGTGCAGGTGCCAGTTCGTATAATGACATGAGCTCGTCACGCGACGCCTTAATTTACGCTAAACTTATTTGACTCGCTAACAAATTCCGTACCATCTGACCGGATATCGTGAGATTTGTGATTACACGTATATTAGTATGCGATGCTGTCAATTTCGAGATGCGTCGCGGAAGCTGCCCGTCTGTCGTGCCGACGCTCCAACTGTTCGTTTACGTTAGCATTCGGGCTCTGCCGATTTGCGCCGACCCGAGCTCGACCATGGCAGAGCCCATTCGACTCGTTACAGTCGAGAGCATCGCACGTACTCCGCGTTCTTTCTCGCGAGCAAAACTTTACTCGCACGGTCCGACGTAACGTGAATGAAGTGGTGATACTGTATCAAGTTTTTAGTTCGTCAATACTTTCATTTTATTTATCGCGCTGACAGTTTTGGCTTTTGTGTTGTTGAATTTGTTCTGTGACTTTGCAAGTTGGAGGTGTACGGCTTATTTTCAATACGGCCGTCTGTTTACGGTGAGTGCGTGTTGAATTTCAATGCATGTTTATGTAGGAGTGTTGTCCAGCTGATTTATGTAGACGAGACGACAGGAGATCGCGGCATGAACTGCATTGCCGACCGAAGGTCGTGCATTTCGATGCAATACAGTCTGTTTCTATGTCACTCGATTCGTTGTACAATCACCATTTCGATATTATCACCGTTAATATTATCATAACCTTCCAAAACGCTGTCAAATTGTTTTTTTTTAAATAATTTCATAAGTCAAATTTGAAGGTAAACGTTATTTTATTCTTAATCACTCACGCTGGCTACAAGTTTAATTAAACTCGATTATGAAAACAATTAAACGATTGTATCGCACTCTACCAAATGGAATAGACACAATGAGTTTTAAATAGACTTTTAAGTATTTATATTAATTAATGACCGTTTTGGAGTCGGTTATAGTAACAGATTCACGAACGACAGACATGTTCTAAATTTTCTATTTTCTGTAAATGGCGTGCGTTGAAGTCTTTTCTAGGCTTTTCTAATTTGATGTGTTCCTGTTATGAATCTTAAAAATATAATATTTCCATTTGCATATAGCACGCACAAAAACTGGAACAATTGGGTATTAATAATCATAATTGAAGCAACTAGTACCACTGATAGCGCTAGGCTTGCAAACAACGCAAGCACAAGTGCATCAAAAGTCAATATTATCACGACTTATGTGTATACATATCGTGTATTTGTAGCAGCTTAGTTATTCCTTGACCCTTTATTAAATATAATTTAAGTAATATTAGTGTTTTAATTAAGGTTTTGAAACAAATAGCTAATACGAAAAAAATTTTTTTTTACTGTTATAAATTTTTAATGCTTGGGTTTCATGTACAGTTTACCTAATAAATATGAGAGAAGATGCCTTATAAATCAGGTTAATTTAATCAGAATTTTATTACAATCAGGAAAAATAATCTTTCTTCGTTATTATTATTATTATTTATTCAAATAATGCGAAATAAAATACATTATACATTAATAGGTAATAAAAAAATAAAATACGGAAAGTGATTTCAATTGATATATTTGCAATGAATCTCAACTTTTCGTTGATATTCTTAATTAGTAAAATTGAAATTATTTCTATATGTCAGGCTGACCACAGGTTTGACTAAGATATGGTACTCAGTACGCATATACTTACCTTTAACAACACATACGCGCATATGATTTTAACAAAATCATATTAGAATTAAAAGCTTTTTACGAACCTGTTTGAAAATTCATTATTTTGATAACCAGAGTAAATTATTTTTATTTACATCGAAACGTTACGTTCACGGTAGGATTAAAAATTCATTAATTTGTAAAATCAGAGTAAATCATTTTTATTTACATCGAAACGTTACGTTCACGGTAGGATTAAAAATTCATTATTTTGAAAAACAGAGTAAATAATTCTTAATAACATCAAAATGTTACGACCACAGTAGGATTTTCTCTTGTTAGTTGAAGGCATTTTCCATACATAAATTGTACATGGACACACACCCAACCCCGGAACAATTATTCGCAAATTTTTTAAGAGCGGGATTCTAACTCGCGGCCCGGCAGCGCTGAAACTATTAGCCACTGCGCTGACAGCCTTCCATCAATATTAATCACTACCGTTCTTTAGAATTAATTAATTAATGATTTCTTAATTCATCTTTCCTAGGGCTGTTTTGATAATCTTTAAACATATATTCAAATAATAGACATTTAATGATTAATTACTTGATTCATGTTCATTAAACCACCTGCAAATCACAATCCAAATTAACTGCCGACTATAATGTCAGTCACTTTATTATTCCTAAATGAAAATAAAGATCGTACCAGCTCTTTGTGCACATATTTTCCCATAAAAATGTAAACATTGATTACAAACTGTCAAACAACTAAACGTGTTTAGTCTGGCTTAAAATGAATCAAACGATTAAACATCGTGTTTTATTACAAAAACCTGTTAATGTACCTCTCAGACTCCATTTTTAGAATCAAATGTCATAATATAGCCAAAATAGTTAATCTAAACCCAAATGCCATAAATTGCTTTTTAGGCTCCCGTACCCGAAGGGTAACCAACGGGACTCTATTACTAAGCCTCCGCTGTAAGTCCGTCTATTATTTCTGTTGCCGCTAGAATAACAAATAATAAAAATAAAAATTAATTAAAAATCAATGGGGGCTCCCTACTAGAAACGTGTTTTTTTTTGCATACATAGTATTAAATTTTTAACGGTGGTACGTAAGGGTTACCCTTTATGCGCGAGTCCAATTCGCACTTGGCTGGTTTTTTCTTTTCTTAGAAAAGCAAGAAAATAATTAATAAAATAAAATTAAGGTTATGAAACTAAGTATTTTTGACAACACATTAAACGAAAACGATTTAGAAAGCAAAGCAAATTTGAAGAATATTAAGTAAAAAATAGACGTAATAAAAGTCTTCTTATTTTTTTTAAATATTTTATTTGAATTACATCGTGTAACAATCGTTGAAATTAATATTTTCATTTAGTCATTTATTAAAAGCGTCATATAAAAGCTGAGAGTTGCTTTATCATTATGTTTTAAAGGGAAGAAAATTAAAAAAAAAAGATCTTTTTAATCAATTACGAATAATGTACCGAATTAATTACCTACTTATCTATGCTTTTATTTTAATTTTATGTCTAATTTACATTAAACAGAAGCTTGAATAGAAATATATATTTTGAGTTGTGGAAACGTAGGAAAATAACCGTCGGCCAATATAAGATGTAAGGTCATTATTCGGGTTAAAATTGGAGCGACCGAGAAGAGTTTCAATCAAACAACTCCTCGTTTATATTTGTATATTCAATTGCCAAATCACCCAAGCTTAATACAATTTATAATAATATGACACGGGCACGAGCAGTGCTCAGAGGAATTGTTCAGATTAATTCCAGCCACCGAGTATCCCCATCGCACATCACGACAAAATACCCGATACCAGCCACACCATCTGGATGTTTGGTTGTCCACTACTTTGCAATTTATCATAAGGTAACTTATTCTCACGACTTTGTTGTGGAATTGGGTACCACCAACGATTTTTGAGCCTACTCCTTTTAAAAGGCCTGCAACACACCTATAACTCCTCAGGTGTTGCATTTGTTCATGAACGACGGTAGTCTCTTACCATCAGGTGAGCCGCATGCCAGTTAGCCCCTTTATTTATAAAAAAAGAAAAACATCGTAAGGAAACCTATACGTCTGAGAAATAAAATATGTTTTTCGAGGACATGATATGTAGTTCTACAAAAAGCACCGAGCTCACGAGAAGGACTAATTATTGCCTAACCCTCTTCTTTCTAACATAATTCCTCTGCCTAGCATTGGCACATTCATAGGTTGACCTAACCTAACCTAATCTTTTTAATTTTTGTGAAAAATATCGTAGTGTTTAGAACTTTAAAACATGAGGACTTCGTATATAACTTTTGAATGAACCTTTTCTATTGAAAGTTTTAATTTTTCGACTCTGCAGATTATCTCAAACTTCTATAGAAGTCATAATTTTTATAAAATTACAATTGGAATAAATTTCGTGGTCAATACTGGTAAGATATATTTTCTGAATCGACCTTCATATTTTTATTTCCATTTATTTGAAATTAAGTCTCATTTACCTTTAACACATGAAGAGCTAATAGTATTAGAATTTGTTCATTCAATATTTACAATATTATTTACACGTTGTTTAATAATGCATGCGATTGTAACCTTTTATTAAGACAACATTTATTAGGTTTTTAATCCTAGAACACAATTTTATTACATGTTTAATTTATGTTTAATGTTTAATTTATATGTCTAGTTGGTTGTCCCAAATAAATGAAATAAAATAAATAAATTTGCTACCTACTTGTGCTTTAACCAATGTTTAGCACGCTTCTCGTCACGTCTCTAATGCAGTCCGTAATGTAAACCGAAGAGTTCGTGCCGTTGGCGCACAGCCACAGATTAGATTACAGCAGAGAATAAATAATAATACAGAAACTAAGCAGATGAATACACCCATTGTACAATGTTACATTCAGTAACAATAGTTCTCGGCGCACGATCATTTAACTACACATGTTAATAACGGGACAGTGGAATACTTTACAAGAAAACCATTTCAATAAAATACGGCTGACATGCAAATAAGTATGTTTACAAATGCTTGACTATCTTCATGGTGACCTTCCGAGCTACGGAAAGATTTCAGCGGCTCCCTTATGGGCTAAAATCACACGGTGATTACCATCAACGCAGACTGGTTCTGGAATCTCCGTCATAAACATAACATAAGTCTTCCCTTTTGCCTCATAGAAGCGATATTTTAGTTCTCATAGTTGCCACTCTGGGCAAACCCGTTTCTGTTTGCCCAGAAACGGGTTGCCCAGAGTGGCAATGCATGGGTTGGTGACCGCAGGTTTTATAATTTTAAGTTGTTCTCCTGTTTCAGTTTCTCTATGTCGCCTTTTACGACACCCACGGGACGTTATGGGTAGTGGATATTCTTACACCGCCAGTACACGGTCGAAACGCAATCGGATGAAACCCCTCTTTCGCTTAGCACGTCGCGGGGATACCCCTATCACCCTTGCAGTGGTATGACGATAAAACTCGAGACCACTTCCGAGCAATCGTCCTCATCGGGCATACCTAACTACTAAATTGTATGTAGATCCTGAATTCGAATTCAAGATAAATTTACTACCTATGTAACACAGATCATTGGTCTGCAGAATTGTGAGGATCCCCATGAATCCTTATTGAAAACATAAAAAGTTCTAAAGTATAAATTCTAAAATAATATTTATTTAGATACATTGTATACCTTGTTGTGTGATTGCATTAAAATTTCTATATTTTTTTCGTTAAATCTTTACAACGCGATAAATATTGTGAGCCAGCGTATGTGTTTCACGCAAGTAAACAGATTAATAATGTCCAATTAGACCTCCAAAAACGAATAATAATAGGAGAGATTGCGTTGACACTGGCACAAATGCTTGAAGCGTTAGGAACCTGTCGCAAAATGGCCATCGGCAACACCTGCCGCGACACACAAACCGACAATCCGTTTTACTCGTTTTAGTTTTAAGAATTTGACAATGATAAATTTAAAATTTTCTAACGCACACAAAGACCTTAATTTGATTCAAGTATTTACGTAGGTACTTACTGAAATACGTATGTTAAATGTGTATGTAAAGCATATAAAAAAAATCGTATTTGCATGCTATTAATCACGAGTAACCATTTATAAATTTTTGTCTGTCCGTCCGGTGTGATCTTCGGAATGGCTGAACCGATTGTGATGAAATTTCGAGAATTAATCTTAACACTTTCTTAACTAAAAGGTCCTAACACTTTATCTTCTATCCTAAAGTTCTGATGCAAAATTTTTACTTTTTTTTCTTTCAACACCATTTTACATCCGCTTATTACAAAAAGTAGCATATAGTTACTCTTAGGTTTAATAAACTAGAGGCTGTTTCATAATAGAAAATATAAAATAGGAAATTTGACATCAAAATTTTGCAAAGACTGCACCGCGGTCTTCTTTGGTCCGAAAGAGTTCTTAAACCATAGTCATTTTTTAATAAGACGGCTAAGGCCTATTTGACATAAAATTAATAGACTTTCAATGTTTATTTAAATTATATTCTCATATCGCAATAGCAAATAACTGAGTGTAAAGTGGTTTTTCGATTACTGATTGACTTGCCCATAGACAACTATTAAAAGCGTGTAGTGGCGGGTGTAAGAATATCATCCCGTGAATGTCGTAAGGCGACAGAGGGAAAATGCACAAGGAGAAGGGCAGCAGAATCTTCCTGATAACAACTCGGTGTACCTAATATAAAACTGCATTTGCCAACTCGCTTGACAAGCGTGGCAACTGTGGAAAATATCCCCCCAATGAAGCAATCTATGGAAAAGACCTATGTTTAGCCTATGGCCACTATTATATAACTGCAGCTTGTTTAGGTTTAAATTCTATGCGAACAATCCACCTGAGTTTAGTGGATTGGTTTAATTAAGCGTTACACATCACGTACGGTTCGGAACATAATGTGAATCGCCCGAGTGCTCTTTTTGAATGGAATCTTGTGTCGCGGTGTGAATCGTCCACGATCTTTTTTTATACTAAAGCGATTTGGACCACGGTGTGAATCTCCTAAGTATTTTTTCGCGCAACTATCAAAACTTAATTTTTTTTTGTATTTCGTAGTTTTTTGTAATGACGGGTACAGAAGCGTTTAGCGGAAAAAAATTGGCAGAGAATACCGTCTGGCATTAAGTCCGCCCTTAATTACCTTATATTGTACATAAGATAATCTCAATAAAGTTTTAAATAAATGACATTAAAAATACAAAGAAATTTAGAGTCAATATTCATATATTAAGCAAAAGAGAAATAGTTTTGTTCCTATATCTTTTTTCATTAAAAAACGGACTCCTAGAGTGCAATGGCTCAGCGTTTGGCTCTCTCTATTCTAAAAATGTGAAAAAAGTCCTAAGTATAGTTGTAGGATATTAACGAAAGTCTTATTACCACAATTACATCGCATACATATGTTTTGTTTTGACATTTAGTGTTACATAATGGTAAAAAGCGGCAAGTACTTTCATTCGGATCGAATATAACTTTTATTATAAAAGTATTTTCAAACTGCTTTCACTCGCTTTAAAGTAACTCTGCTCTCTTTTATCGATAAACCCTGACGGGTTAATCAATGGCTGCATTTAAATGGAATAGTTTTAAATATATATATTGAAAAATAAAGCTTCGCATTTAACTTAAGAAAATTTATTTTGCTTGCTTTGATTAAGGAGCGGTTTGTGATGTGTTCAAATATTTCTCGGGTTTTAAAGTGATTAATGAAGTTTGGAAAGGCCTCGTAAACCGATATAATTTCAAAGAGTACACGTGAAAGCCGTGACAGACTCACGCTGCGTTTACCTCGATTCACGTCAATTTATATTTACACTAATAAATTCAGTTACAAATTGCATCCATCGCTAATAAAATAACACAAAGATGAAAATAGTTTTAACTGTACGTCGACCATTTGGAGATCAATCGAGCTATTAAACATCTAAAACGCTTGCCATAATAATAAGGAACCATTTAAGCGTGCATCGCTCAAGCGTTCGATCAATAGATGTGAAAATGCATCGACTAATGAGATTTAGTTTTTACAATTTCCAACATGTGAACAAAATACAGAATGAAATTTTCCCGCGATGGAGCAGGTCGGCTCCCGCGCACTCTCCCACGGTTCCCGCCTTCCGTCTCCAGTGCATGGACACAACAAAAGCTATACCCGCTGCTTTTTCTCTGACATTGTTTTATATTGCACGTTCAACGAGTATACCTGGAAGCATAACTTGTCTTTTTCTTATCTTTTATAGAATCAAGATGTGTTCCGCGTAGGTTTTTTTTTATCAGCAACGCTCTGGATGAGATCCTTTAAAGTAATAAATGAACTGATATAATTATAGACATTTCAATGTTACGTTATTGCAATAAAAATGTATGAGATTGCTATTGGTGGTGGTGTGTATGAGGGAACTTTATAAATGTAAAGTTTTTGATGTAATATATTTTTATATATTATACAATCGTTGGTGCAACTGTTAGTGAACGTGTAACATCGTGTCATTAGAGTGTCATAGAATATAATAGAATAGAATTACATAATACTTCTTGAAACTCATTTTTTTATCTACCACTGGTTCGGAAAATACCTTTGTCCAGGGAAGAAACAGCAAGAAACCATTGATCGTTTAACTATGATCTGATAGGTGTCGCTGTAATCAAGTTATGTACCGAATTCTATATCTAATTCTAAGGACCAAAATCGCTCATATTCACAATATAATAGATATCGAGTTATTAATTTTACACTATCAAAAGTCCGGAGAAAATTCGGAGTGAGAGTTATCGCGCCACCTATCAAAAATAGTAGTGGAGCCTTTGCCGAGTCAGCTTATTCATTTTTTAGATTAGAACAAAATATTATATTATTGCTTGAAGTACAGAAATTATTTCCATAGCAGGTGTCACGAATTTCGTGAATTACAACAAGCAAAGCAAAACCGGTGTGTATAGAAGCCGAAGCCATTTTCACTGGGAACTGTGCCATCTGAGTGCACTAAAGGTGACAACCGACCGAGTTCACTTTATTTATTGCCCTTTTAAAACGAGACGGCCCTACTACCGCACAATGTTTTTACCGCCGACTAAAATAATTCTTGCGTGATTTATTTATATACCAACCATCCGCAAAGAGGTGCGGCTAAAATGACAAATAATGGTAGTACTATGCTGCCGGCACAGCATAAAAATGCATTATTTTACGTTAAAGTTGAATTAGAAACTATCCACAACTATCACTAACCACAATCACGCTTTTATATAAACATGAGTATGTCCGAATGTGTGTATATTATTCGAACCTTGCAGTTTAATTTTCTCCAACTTATAGACGACCGACGACTTGGAGTTTTGGAGTGTTGTCCAAAATTAAAGCCAACGTAATTTCTATGACTTCTATGACTATGACGCTTTTGCCTGGATTATCGGGTCATGATGGCGTGACTATAAGCTCAATAGCGGCAATATCGACAGTATCCTAAGATATTCACTGAAACTAACTGGCCACTTTTTAGTCGTAGTTAAGTTTATGGTTACGAACACTCCATCAGTTAGTGTCAAATTCGGACCAGAACAAAATTTTAATTTAATTTAATTGATTCTTACTTATTTTTTCTTTTATTCAACGTACGTACGTACCCCACACCATTGAAGTAATATGTAATATGTATCAAAGTAAATTATATTTATGTTTTTTTTTACTAATACATCTTATTATCGTTCCACATAAAATTTCCATTCAAAATTATATTTTAGGTCATATACGTAAAAACTTTTTTAATATTTGAAATGTTATTTTATTTTAACTCAGCATAATGCAGTGATAATTCTTCTTGTAATAAATCAAAAACTTTTGAATTTGCATAATTTGAATCATTAATTTAAAAATGTTATATAAGTCGATATATTCGAATCTAATGATAAAGCTCACAGCGACTACAAAAAAGAACACACATCAGATGGGAATGCCAGGACGAGTTTTAAAGGTTTAAATTTTTTTAGAAGTTAAAAAAAGGGAATTTTATACAATATTCAATTATTTATTTCGAGATATAAAATAATTTAAACGAACATAACATTATAAGTAAACATTATGTAAAATACAAGAAATAACTAAACTTGAATTATAAAATTCAGCAAAAGAAACGATTGCAAGTTTTTATCGAGGAAAACCACCCCAGACTAAATCGTTTTTAATGCTATGTATAAGCATTAAAATGCATGTTGAGGAATATTACTATTTAGCAAGTCTATAAGGAAATACAAGCGGCAATACATGAACAAGCATGTAACGCATACAAATTGTGTCGTTTTAATTCATAGAGATATACCTATGGAGGCGGCATATTCTACTATAGAAATAATAGTTATACAAATATCTATAATATCGACACACACTTGTCAAAAACAGTTTTGTCTCTTTTAACAAAGCAGTAGCTGCAATGAAAGAGACAACTACACTTTGTCAAGTGCTTATTTTCGTAACACTTTCGTGTGACGTCATTAGCTCATCCATGCGTGACTGCGCCGCCATGTTAAGCGCCAAGTTTTGTGGTAGATCTGCTGTCAAACTGTCAAAAAGCAGTGGCAAAGTGTTGTACTAGAAATTATTTTAATAGATTAATTTTGTTCAGAAATGAATAAAATAATATTAATAGTTTATAATTCCCGGATATCATATTTCATGATCATGCCAGATTTTCGAATTTCAAATAAACAAAATTAATATACCTACCTGTGAAATATAATATTTTCTATTATATATATATATATATATATATATATATATATATATATATATATATATATAATTTTATATTAAAAATACTATAATATGGGATTATAATATGGGATCAGGGATCTCCATCCCAGTAATATTGTATAGTAAACAAATTTGGTATACAAGCAAAAAATCTTCTCAAGAATCTTCCCACTACTCTGTCAATATATGCGTTATAACTTTTTAACTTTGTTCACAATTATATAAATGATGTAAAACTTGAGTAAGTACTTAGCACACTCAGAACATTGTTTAAAAAGTTGCTAGTTAGCTGCCTACATACTTAACTCTTTGTTTGACTGTAACTAATACAAGAAATCTGTAGCAGATTATGCACTGCGTAAGTGTACATATGCGGTGAAGCCTGGAGAAGCAGCTCAAGCGAAACTTAAGGGATAGCAATCCAAATCTAATTTGACAACCCAACAATATCCATTGCTTCATGTGATTGAAAAATTCGTTTGCTCGACAACAAAAACAACGCAATGGATATTGTTAAACTGTCAAATTGGTATGGTTTATCATTTTGTGTGTTACACAATTAGGCTACGGATTTAATTTCTATCTACACAAAGCCATAAAACTGCCAGACACATTATTTATTCCTCAGATAAGTTATTTGACGATTGAAAATATAACCCTGTACCTATATAAATACCTACGGAATAAAATAAATAAAGCAACAAATTCAATTATATGAAATAAGAACAAATTCATATTAGTAAAAATATCGATATCAGGTGCCCATATTGCTGAGTTACAACCCTATAAAGGCGGCCATTTTATGCGCCAGTGTATTGTAGGTAGTCACGCTAATTCTGTAGGTATGCCCAGTCCATATACTTCTAAGTCAGTGTTTTAATTAGAGCCATTTCACGCACAATAGTCTTGAAACTAGCGCTGCGGTCCAGTTTGATTTTAATTGCGGACTCATTAACGCTATCTAGCATCTTGAGCGCATGTCGGTGGCATACCGCGAACCCGGCGCTTCGACCTTACGCAGTGAACAAAGATTACCGTTGCCCATTGTCACTTTTTTCTTCTTTTTATTTAATTCCGCGAACTGAGGTAACGGTGTTGCTCACATTTGTTTTGGTTAGTCACACTCGCAGCTTTAAAATTGCACCGTTTGAGAATACAAATACAAATCGTTATGCAATCTTATAATGACGAAAAAATTATTTTGTTATTAGAATATGTTTTATTACCGCAAATATAATTTAATTTATTTTGAATTGTCATGCCCAATTTAAATTGTTTGAATCCACCAAGCAGTGGAATAAAATCAAACTAAAATATGATTTTTGTTAAAATATCTCACGTGCGATAGTGGCCATGGCGTGCAATGCGTAAATTCACCGTTATGAATTCAATTCATTTTAGCAAAGAAACTTCACCTTGAAGTGGCTAAAACACATCACATATTTATTTTTGCTCTTAACCGTGTAGTGTCGGTGTAAGAATATCCACTACCACATATCGTCCAGTGGGTGTCGTACTGGTAAGAGGCGACAAAGACAAAGAGAATCTGAAACAGATAATGGGCAGCAGCATCTTTCTGATAGGTAACAACTCAAAATAATAAAAAATTGCGGTTGCCAACCCACCTGCTAGGCGAGACAACTATGGCAATCTATAGGGGAAGCCTTTGTTCAGCAGTAGACTTTAATCCATTAAAGCTAATCCAATCCATCACTAAATTGATGGATTAGATTAGCTTTAATAGACATGACACCTGCTAAGGAAATAATTTCTGTACTTCAATTAATAATATAATATTTCGTTCTAATCTAAAAAATAAAACAGCTGACTCGGCAAAGGTGCCACTGCTATTTTCGGTAGGTGGCGCTATGACTCTCACTCCGAATTTACTCCGGACTTTTGATAGTGTAAAATTAATAATTTTCTATATCCTGATGGATTAGATTAGCTATGACAACGACGATATTCTGTTTCTATACTAGGTTGAAAGACTGCGACAGTTACCCTGAGTTCTACCTACACATCTATTCACATTGATAATGGTAAATGTCGTGAGAATCATTTTGACTGATGCCTGTGGAATTTGTTGAGTCGACATTGTAGTATGCGGCCGACGCACGTGGATATACTCACGCGATGTATGATTCTTATACATGATAATAACATATTTGCAGACATATCTTTATGACCGATATTTACGTTTATGTTTACAAAGAATTAAATGTGTAACATTCGGACATCCGAACACGTAAATAGCATTTAACCAACATCCCGTGATTTAATGCAACCAACCTTACTGACTAAAAAAATATTTATGCAACATTTGTAACTAAGTTGTTGTAAGTATCAGGGGTACATTTGTGTACAGCATAACTATGATATTAATACAGATATCCCGCCCCAATAACCTTTGGTAGCAGCTGGAAGACGTAGCCGAGTATTATTGTGCTTACTTGGCGCTTGGCTTGGCTTTGGCGATCTTAATTCGATCATTTGGTGAATCGGTAGCGCAGTTGCTAAGCAACCGGCCCTGTAGACGCTGATCGTCTCCCGAGATAAAGAACTGTTAGAATTACCTACAAATAATCCTTACCTATCTGTGTTTTTGATATGCAAATGAATCTGAAGATCTGAAAGTCAAGTCTCCTCCAACACATGAGAAAAAATAGAGTGTATAGCGACCTGCCACTAAATGAAATGATAACTTGAAATCGACGGCTACGCATGGTTCTAACCATGTTTATTCGCAACCTAACTCAGGAGGACTAAGGAGGCCTAACTCCAGCAGTGGACTTTTGATTGGCCGTAGTGATGATGATGATAATGATATATATTAATGACACAAAAGAATTTAATTCAAACGCATCAAATATTTCTCATATTAGTTTTGATATTCAATGAATATTAACGAAGGTTATTGCTGTATGACAAATGGTGGCACTAACGAGTGTAGGTATGGAGCGCAGTCTGCACATCAGTAAACTGAGGACTAGATTGATTGCTGCTAATCTATTTTTTTATTTGAAAACAATGTTCTTATTAAGGTAAACCTTATAAAGATCACCTGCTAAAGGTATATGAACTGCTCGGTAAATCAGTGGCTAAGTGTTCATTTATGCAAATGTTTCATTATTATGTGAGTTTTCCCACAGGTAAGAGTCCGTCGCACTGTACCAATAGAATGTGCTGGCGAACATTATAAGTAATGTAAAGTAAAGTAAAGTTACAGCTTATATACGTCCCCTGGGCACAGGCCTCCTCTCATTTCTGAGAGGGTTTTAAGGCAAGAAAATGTCCGCCGCGCTGCCCCAATGCGTGTTGGCGAACTTCACATGTCTGCGAAATATCATTTTTGCTTATTTCTCAGGCTTGCAAGTTTCCTCACGATGTATTCCTTCTTCTTCTTCCTTCCAAGCCACGTGCTCGGTGGTGAAGGAAAAAAAGGAAAGTAAGGAAGGAAGTAAATCAGCACTTAGAATTGCAATTAACAATTTCATTTGTGACGGCGGGGATCGAACTCGGGTTACTCGCGTACTGTGAAATTTACAGCGAGCGCTTAGCCCCTGAACTACCACGGTATCAACATCTCATTCTCTATTTACATCTAATACCAAGTACATTACAAGTAGGTACATTACAAGTAGGTACTCGAAAAAACTGTCTAGTTTTTGGCGTGCAGAATTTCCTTTTCCTTTACCGCACGTGCACGTGCAAATCAACACTTAAAATTGTAATAAACAATTTTAATGGTACTGGCGGAGATTGGACACAGTCTGATTCTATAAAACAATGAAATTTTAAATTATTAAATAGTACACCTGTATTTACGTGCTTTTGTTTCCTACCAGTGTTACATATTTTAGAACACTACTACCAACATAAAAAAAATTAAAGGCATGAAGTACACCTGCGTACGTGCGTACAATAAACTATAAACCTAGTTTACTAAAATCTTATAGAACGTAATTACACACTCAGACGAATCCGAATACATGATTCATTCATAAGAAATTGTGGAATAAAATATTTCCCACACACACACAAACATATACTAGTTTTTTCTTCTAAGATACAAACTTTCTTTTTAAATAGACATGCAATGTAGTTCTTGCCAGTTTCATACAATAATATATGTCAATAATAAATTATTGTTGGAAGAAAGATAAAATAATCTCGTTAAATACGAATGAATAAATAACAAATAGGCCATCGATAATAGGAGCGTTATTGTGTTATAAATCACATCCCGATATTACCAGTCTTATTGTAACGTATTTACTCAAAATAACGCCAAAGGCGCTTTTTAATCCTAAGATACGTTTGATCACAAACTTACCCTTTTCTAACCATTACAAGCCAGTACCTTATCCCAACTGATAGTAAGTGGTGATGGAGTGCAAGATAACTAAGGCAAGAGTGCCTTGAAGACACCCACATTGTAATCGGATGGAAAGACTGATGGTGACAAATTATTTTACTTCATTGCTGTACGCCTGCATGTTTACGAACGACATGGCAAACCGATGGTGAATAGCGCTGAAGCCGGATATTACTTAAAATTACCTAGGAGAAGATATTCAAATATTCAAATTTATAAAAAAAAGACTAACGCTTGTAAGTAGTTGCAATTGACTGGTGTCAAGTGTCAACGTCATAATTGTTTATTATGTGTTAAATATTAACAACAAAGAGATCGAATCTCTCCTTGAGCACAGAACACAATTACTCTCTACCGAGAGTCCTTGAGTCTTTAACTTAATATTTAATATTTCGATGTCATCACATCAATCAATTAATATAATATTCTTTAATGTACACCAACACATATTAAAACAAAAACAGAATAAAATAAATAAAGAAGGTACAATAGGCGGATACCGCTCTGGAAGCGATTTATTCCATACAATCTTATTAAGCAAAGAACGGTTTTTCACCACGAATAGTGAAGAGGAAGGTGTACATAAATTATAAATTAAATTAAAAAAGCGCAAGATGATGATAGTTGAGGATAAGCAGGATAGAGTACAAGAAAAATATTAGAGTTATAAGTGCTAAGCTTTGAGTAGATATTTGAAGAAAAAAAGGGACAGAGGACAATGAATATATTATATGTAAAGACACAGTTTCAAGAGTAAAGGTAAGGAGTTTTACAAGCGTACAGCTGTAACAGAAAATGATGTTTAGAAGAAGGAGTAAAAAATGTACTGGAGTACGTAGAAAACGATGATGAAGTGGAACGAAGATGACGATCGCGAGAGGACGAAATGAACTCAAAGCGAGCTTTCAGGTGTCGGGGAATGGAGCAATTGAACACTTTGCAATATAAAGGATATGAATATGCCTGCGAAGGTGATTCGGCAACCATTTGAGACATTTACGAAATTCTAAAATGTGGTCATATCTACGGAGCCCAAATATGAATAGGTAGCTTAAATAGGTAGTAAATATGTATACACACATTAAATCTAAAAAATACAGTTCTTTTTTAATTTACTTATAACTAGAACTTGTAATGTTATATATCGTTTGCTCTTTCGTTGTCTTGAATAGCCAAAATTATCCAATTATTGTATAAAAAGTAATAGAATGTTAAATGCAATTATATTTTTCAATCGAAAGTATTATAGTATCATTCTTGAAAGTGACAACCGCACGAAAGTGACTAGTAGCTAGATTTATTTACACTTGTTTGAAATAGACGCGAGCACTTCTAAAACTGGTGTCCACTTAACATCTGTGGACCAGCCCGCCCCGCTATTTATATCTACGGGCAAAGATCTGCCTCCTTCTACGGCAAACTAGAATGCGCTCAACAACCGACATCAATTAGCTTCGTGTTGTAAACAGAGACATTTTTATCTGTCTTGTCTGTGCACATATAGTTAACCACTTCTTCCTACCTGTTTTAATTAACGTGATATACCATTTTTACACGAGGTTGACGAACTATCCACTTTAAAGCTCTTTGTTTGTAAACAACGCCATAAATAAAAGTTAGGAACCGACCACCTTTTTTCTAGCAAAATTGAGTTGTTTGGTACCTATTCAGTTCAGGTTTTTTTTAGGACAGCAAAGTTATCAATCATCAAATTTTTATGTCGTCGAACAAACGCGGAACCGATTATGATATATTAACCTTAATTGGTGCTTTCAGAACAATTTTGTAAATAGAACAACTTATAAAATGTTACATCAAACACTGACGATTGAGGTCCAATTGAACGATCAGTTACTTGACTGACACTTAAAGTGATGGACGCATCCGACTTGGACAAAACGAATTATCTCACAAAACAAATGCATCTATCCAAAACAAGTTGTATATCTAACAAACAAACCAGTTCTACATTCGACGTGACACGCGGTATGTCCGTCGCATAGTATTTCTGTTACAACTGCACGATAAAAGTAAAAACTTGCGGGGTTCAATTATCAAAAACGCCGAGAATGTATTGTATGAATCCACGAGATAATTTCGATTTCCTTTTATAGAAAGTAAGACTATTTTGATAAGTAGCTAACGTAGGTATGTTAACGAGTTACTAACACTTAACTTGTTCAAAATAGCTGGAAGGCCAGATAATTAACGCCGAGTTTTTACACAGACCCAAACTAGACCCGCCTGTTCATTGATTACTGACAACATGACATCCATTTGTCAACACTTGGCGAAATCGCATAATTATTTCACAGTTTAACAGTTGTGTTTTCGTTTCGCGCTTTAGTATTTGGTTATTTGGAATTATTTTATTTTAAAATTATACTTAATACGTGGTAGAGTCACGCGTATTATGGCTGTAGCACGAATGGGTCGGCACGACTGGGGAAAGACCACGTTCTCACAGAATACCAGCGTAAAATAGCAGCTTAACACTGCTGTGTTTCGTATGGTGAGTGTGGAGAACCAGAGACCCTTTTTACTGAAAAAGAGGCATTCCATCTTAGTCCTCACGGGTGACAACGCATCTGCATTTTATTCGTAATCAAGGATAGATGTAGATGTCTATGGGTCACAGCAACCACTTACCATCAGATGGACTGTGTGCTCGTGTGTCACTCTATCCTATAAAAAAAAAGAATAGTAGCATGAAATAACAGCATAATGCTGCTGTTTCGTATGAATATACTAGATGACGATGACGAGTATTTTATTTAGTTTGGTATTTGAATTATAGAAATTGGACATTTCGTTCGGGCAACATCTTGAAATGAATAATAGTATACAGCAATTTAAGTTACGCAAGAATACCGTGGCATCCCGTGTTTTACGAAACTCGTAACTAGATGGTGTCACGTGCATTGTAAATCGCACTTACAGTTTTTTTGTTATCATTTTATGTTTATGTTAATGGTTAAAGCTCAAGCCACAGAAGCGATCCCATATGCGTTTCGAGGACTTCGACTTCGAGCTTATTAGATCCTGATCCTGTCACACAGAGACCGACCGGGACGACACCGTTACCGGGGCGGACGTTTTTTCACAAACAGGTGAACGGCATGTGGACCGGGATGAAGGGGCACAGGGTGGTCTGATGTCGCAGGCTCTGTATCCGTTTGTAGTCATAGCAACTGGTCACCTTTACAGCACTTGTACATTGTATTTTCTACCGACTTCAAAAAGGGGGAGGTACTCAATTCGACTGTATGTTTTTTTATGTGTGTTACCTCATAACTTTTTTCTGGGTGAACCAATTTTGATGATTCTATTTTTATTTTAAAGCTGGTGCTTCTCATGTGGTCCTCTTGAGGTTCTCATGAGGTCTGACCAATAGTTTTTGAGTTATCCTCAATAATTTATATTGAAGTCGGTTGTACAAAATTTTTAATTTTTAATTATTACAACTCGTTTTCTTAGTTTTAATGTCAAAGTCAAAGTTCTTATACGATTGTTGTTGATTAATAAAATAATACTTTAAAAAAAAAGGCAGTGTCATTATATTTCAATCTTCTCTGCTGCCTCCAATTTGTATCGTTTTTTTTAGTTTTAATTTTTGTCTGCAAAATTTCTTGCAACTACTCGAAGTAGCTTCTATTGATGTAGAAATAAGCAAAAAAAAAAGTCTTCGTAAGAGGTCTTGGAACGTTCTTTCCACTCAAGTTCGTACTCTCCAAACAGTAATCTCTTTGTATTTATAAGGTGTACTCAATTACGTTTGATTCTTATTCTGCCATAATACTAAAAATAGCAGAAGTTGTCCGACAGCGGCATAGTGCTTGATGCACCATGAACACGATTGATCTTGAAATCTTTAAGGAAACAAAACGAAGCCGCTTTTGCTGTCACACCAACGGAATAATAAAATTAAATATTATATTGGTCACACGGGCTGCTATTCCGCCGCAGACTTCGAGCGGGACTTTTGTATGACACGCACCTAAATGCATCGATCCCCGCAGCTCCACTTCTGAATCGCTTTTCACAATATACCGCTTCTGTGTGACCTTAGCTTTAGACTGGTTGGATTTTTCTCTTTTGGACTCTTCAGACTTGCAATTTAGATCCATTGCGTAAAAGGTCACAATTCTATAATGAGTAACCAAGGGAGAGACTGTGCTAATACCACGCATTCTAATTATACGAAACAACCTACCGTTTAATTTTAAACGATTACAACTCCCATTAAAATACGTTGGTTTTTAATTAAACTATCTCGCGTTTAATTAAAAATGCGTAGCAAAAGGACCATAAAACTGACCATAAAATGGAGAGAATGTGTAAATATTTTAATTCATTAAATATATTTTATAAATATTCTTTATACAATGATTTCTTATATTTACGGATTTTATCGCGTTTAATTAAACTTATTTTTTAATTCCCGACATTTCGGACATCGGAACGTCAATCACCTCAGTCCCCCGTGACCATGGGTGGTGTAAAGCACCCGAAACGTCGGGAATTAAAAAATAAGTTTAGTTAAATGTGATAAAATCCGTAAAAATAGTTTTATTCAAATATTCTTTATTTCAAATTTCTCTCACAAAACGATTATTTTATACTACACATAAACAGGACTTTCAAAATGGAATGTAGTTTGCTATTATAATTTAAATTAAAATTGTTCGATAAAGCTATGAAGACCGTAGCATTTCTTAACATCAAGTTAAGCAACACTACGTTCACACTTGAACAGTAAGATTACCCAAGACAGATCGTAATCTTATTAAATCAATGTATATACACATAATATGTATATTTTATATATGTCTGCTTAATCTAAACATATAAATAAAATTGAAGTGTCTATCTACAATATCGAAAAACTGCCTTATATTTAGCTGAGGGACAGCGACATATTAGCATGCCATTAAGCATCGATCACTAATAAAAAACTAGATACACAATCAGTGACAAAAATGTCCTTACCGAATGAGCGCCCACTCAAACATTTGGGTGCGCTTTTAATTTGTACGTAGCTTTGTGAATACAACTTTAGGCAATGCGTTTAAGGTTGAATTTACATTAATGTATATTTATTTCAACTAGAATTACGTCAAAACAATTGGCGACAGTTTTTAGAGAACTTTTGCATGGGATTGGGTATCTAGTTTTTTATTAGTGATCGATTCCATTAAGACATGAATAACCATTTTTAAAATCGTTGCGTTGTCTGTCTGTCTGTCTGTTTCGGAATGTCTGAACCGATTGCAATGAAACTCCTGTTTGTCGAGTAGAGAGCAATGCCAGGAGTGATCTAAGCTATATTTTATCCGAAAACCTTGGAGATTTTTTGAGAAATCGAAAAATTGATAAATTAAACGGCCTTTACCTCTTAATAACGCCACATTAATAGAGTCTACCCATGCGAAGTCGCTAGTACATAATATACACGTATAAATTCAATTTCAATCTCGTTAAAAAGACTAAAATTTTCTTTTATATTTCATACTGAATGCTCTCTGAATGTAACTCATATTTATTACACTGGTCATAATAAACTTTACGACTTGATGTTAAGCCGGTAGCGAATGAGATAGAGGTATCTAAAATTCATCCCTATGTGCAACCCTCCCTCGTGCGAACCTTTTAGACATATAAAGGCCTCGTAGGGTCTTCCTTTTTACTGGCATAAAAGAACTTTCAATAATATTGTTATTATTCTAAATACGTACTATTTTGCTAAAATAAGTTTTGACAAAAAAGTCTAAAAGATGTATGTGTAACATGGCAGAGCCATGTTGCAGCTATATTTTTTTTATTGGCTCGACTACAGAAGAACTACGCTCTCACAGGTTAATAACGTAAAATAGCAGCTTAATGCTGCTGTGTTTCGTATGGTGAGTACAGAAAATAGCTTTTAACTGGTAAAGAGGTGTTCTATCTTAGTCCTCGGGGATAACTTCGCACAACTGCATTTTGATTCTTAATAAAGAATTGTTAGAAGATAGTTCTTAATAAAGACCTTAGCAGGTGTCTTTGGACTACAGCATCCACTTACCATCAGGTAGACTTGTGTGCTCGCTCGTCACCTTTATGTTTTAGAAAATGTATGTTTATAATATTATTCAACTCACATTTAAAATATGTGGTTGAATCATAAATAAACTATACGGATAGGAGAGGATTTAAAAAAGGCCTCTCCTCGTCGAAAATCAAAGTACAAAATAAAAATATTTTACACTGCGCGCCTTCCTTGCTATTGTCATCGTAAGCAGGGTTTTAAGGTCCACAGTTGAACATAGATATTTCCAAAAAAACTGTCATCTGACAAGCGTTATTTGCAAGATTTGCCCAAATTTATCACACTTATCCCTGAGTTTTCTGCTCAAAAGTTGAATTAATGATTTTGAACGCGTTTTCCACCAGCCGCCATAGCCTTGTCCGTAAATTACTAGGGTACAGGAAGTAAGGTAGACAGTTGGAGAAAAATTGGCACAAAATTGAAATCCGTTTTTGCATTTACATTTTATTTTTACATTTTATTCTACATAATAAGTAAAATTGCTTTGTATTTGTGTAAAGTCATTTTATCGAACAAAAATTGATTTCCTAAACACGACTAATTTAATATAAATCGGTAATTTATGAAATCGTGGATTGTTATGAACGTCATTTTACTTATTTCTGCCACCGAGCAGCAGTAGCTCCACTGTTGTGTTCCACTTTTAAGTGTACAAGAGCCAGAATAATTGTTACCTAAAATAAATACATGCTGTTAGGCAATCCGTCTTAGTTCTCAGGGTGACCACGCTTTTCTTCTTTGTTTGAAGTTGGTATCAGGGCTACAGTATTTAAGCTACAGTAGCTAATTTATGTCAGGAGAACTGATAGCTTGTTTGTCATGTATATTTTATGTTTAAAAAGTATTGAAATATTACCACCACTACGTTTAGCTTAAATTAGAACAATTGAAAACATAGGAAAATATGGTTGTTCCTTCATGGGGGCGAAAGTCCTTTACGAATAAATAACGATTGATATATACGCACGTGCATGCCCTTGGGGACAATTTCATCTTCCCCTAGTTTGTATTTACCTTTCTTGTATTTAATGGGCTCCGAACGAGACAGGAAAGCATTCGAGGTGAATACACTGCAACTGCGATTTCAAGCGCTAAGGAAAAAGCGACCTAACACGTACTCGTAGATACAGTCACGGGAAATAACATGTGTACGGATTTTCTTATTGCACGCAAATATAATATAAAGGTTTTCAAAGAATTTTGTAATTTGTCCTTGTGTAATTTATGTTTGTAAACTGCCTCCACGATACAGGAGAAAATCCTAGTGGGGGGAAACGTTTAAAAAAAACAGTACTTCCTCAAGTTATCCTTCTATTACAACAGTTAAGCCTAAACATAATTAATTTTAATAAATCCGCAATTTACAACTAAAGAAGATATTATTTATTTTATTGGATCAATTAAGAACAATATTGGTGTGTCCAAATTACATTAAAGCTCAATTTGCAAATTAATTGCATATGTAAACTTGGTGAAGAGCAAATATCACATTGCGTTTAATTTCACACAAAATGCATTACGTTTCCATCAAAGCTAAATTGAAGTTAATTGAATGCCAGAGACAAGCATTATTACAGGAATAGCTGTTGCAGTACGAGTATATCTGCATTCTATCGCATGTCTGATCAGTTCCAGTATTTGAAACATAAGACTGGACGTTTCTGCTCTGTGTTTGCGAGCGGTTTTTTAACGATCGCTTGACTCAGTGCGGCACTTAAGGCAGGCAAGGTACCTTAAAATATATATGTCGACGTCTAAGCAGGAACATATTATTATGTAGAGACATTATTGAACTACTTTAGCTTCTGCGTTGATGTTCGATATCTTGATGTATAACATATTAACATAATAACTATAGATAACATATTTACAAATGCATGCATGCCGTGTAATTGTGGCATAAGGACTCACACCCACATGTCATCTCGTGGGTGTCGTAAGAGTAACAGGAAGAAATACAAAAGAGGTTAGACAGCAGCGTTAACCTGTAAACAAAATAATTATAAAACTGGCAGCTATAGCAAAAATCCCCCCAATGAGGCAATCTATCGGGCAGGGTATACGGTTCAACAGTGGAATTCGGGGAAGCCGTAATGGATGGATGAATTCATCGTTTCAATTTGCCATTATATAATATTGTACAATTAGAGAAATTATTTAATAACGACATATAGCTGTGACCACCTAATTTCTAGGAATTATTATCAGATTCAATCTATAAAATAATATCAAATTCAATAACGTTAAACGTAAAATGTAATAAGCATAATTCTTTTGAGAAGATAATCTTTTGAGAAAATAAATGTCTTTAACCGCAATATCCTTTTATGGGATACACCTAAAATCACGTTAGGCGCGTTTATCAGATTGCTTTGATCTACCATTCTTCCCATTTCACGACCGATCTGTATACATTCCGAACAGTACTCAAATAGTCTCGGCTTGTTTTAGGATTTAACATGCACGAATGCAACGGCTCTTCCTCCCGGATATTCTTGAACGAAACGAAGTGATTTTAAAATAAAATATTTGTATAATGTTGACTAGGATTAAAAAGAAATGTATCGGTGGTTTGAACATGTAGAAAAAATGGTGGAAGAAGGAGTAACAAAGCAAATTCATGCTGCAGAATAAGTGCAGAGTCGACAAAGGACGCCCTAGACGGAAGTTTATCGACCGAATGTGCGATATATTAAAGATGGACCAAATTATGAGCGCTCTGAGCCGGCGAGCATGTATGTGTCGTGTATGGACGTGAAAGAAGCGTGGCAAATGGAAGTCCGTAGTCCCTACCTATTCCTCTGGGTAACAGGCGTAAGAGTTTATGTATGTATATATGTATTGTACATTTAATTAAACTCAAATCAATATTTAAAGATATGTATATATATATGTATATATATATATATATATATATATATATGTATATATATATATATATATATATATATATATATATATATATATATATATATATATATATATATATATATATATATATATATATATATATATATATATATCTGCATGTACATGATATCCTATGAAGAGGACGAAATTACTTTTGATTCTTCTGCATATTCTTTTCCTGATAATCCCTGTTTTAAATATAAAGTTAAAATTGTGACATCGTAGATAAAAACAGTTATACTCTGATAGAACAATTTCTATCGTAAATAGGATTCTTATTAGACAAGAATGCTGGTTATTTTTGGTCCAAAGGCTAAGTATAGCGATCATACTATATTATAGTGTTAATAATTATACTTTATTTTACATAAATAAAATTTATATTTGTAAAAAAAATCTTAGTTAAAATATTTATTCAAAAATTATTTCATCATCATAACAGCCAATCAAAGTCCACTGCTGAACATAGGCCTCCCCATAGAGTGCCTCGTAAGAGGGTCATTTGCCATAGTTGCCACGCTTGACAAGCGGGTTGGCAACCGCAGTTTTTTATCACGACACCCACGGGAGGATATGGGGTAGTTGTTATTCTTACGCCGCCACTACAAGGTAAATTACGAAGTAACTTATCCGCATTATACTAAACCGTTTTTCCGCAGACGGCTTTGTCAATTGTCAATAAGAATGACTAGCATATGAGCACTTTGCCTTGGAAGTTCTCTGCACACCTGTATACATTATAAACAACTGTGTTTAAATGATTTTACTTACAATGAATAATGTGAATATTGTAAAAATTTGGATTTATTACTTATATTATTTTACTTATAATTCTTTAAGAGCAACAACAAAATTTTATAAAACATTTTAGAAACTGAAACCTGTCACATTTATCTTAATTTTCAAGCTCAGGTAGCAATTAGCTTTGTAGGTACTAAATAATATAATCCTCATGTTATCTAAACCCTTGTCACGTAGAATTTATCGTTCCAAAAGCTTATTTTAACAAGTGAATTAATTATACTTTAAAAAAGAGCAGAAGACGACTCCATTGATCAATTGTTGGCAATTAATATAAAAAAGAAACAAATTATATAGTATATTATTTGAAATGTACTCTTTAATACCTTAATCGACCACTCAAACAAGAAGAAATAATATGTAGAGATCGAGCCTCCACAACTCTGAGGTTGTGTAATTCCCAAACCGAGCTTATGACTTAGTCATAATCGCTTTATAAATAGAATAATAGTCGAACTAGTAGAATAATAGAAGAAGTTGAATAATAGTAGAAAAATATAATAATGGTTTAGGAAACATCATCTTGATTTTGAAAGTTACCTTTTCAGTAATATTACGGTACGGTTTCTTTACTCATGTGGTAATATGCCACTCAATATGTTCCGCAATTTACACGGATTAGATGAATCGATAGACAAATCATTGATCATAATCCGTCCAGCCGTTGAGATTCTTCGAGGGTATAAAGATTCCCATTTACATTATACATACCCAGATACGCGTGAAAAGCATTACTCTGTCTTTGACGTCGCGCAGTCGACTAAAAATATATTGTAAAGCTTTTACTGTATACTCTCTATCTCTATCTTCTTGTTCACTAGCCCATTTCACTGCCAACAGTTCACTGCCGACAGTTCACTGCCGACAGTTCACTGCTGGACAAAGGCCTCTTCTATTGTAAGTAGGATTTGCTGTAGTCGTCGCCCTTGCCAGACGGATTGGTAATCCTAGTAACAATATCACTTCATTTGACTCTGCTCCCCGTCGTAGTTCTGGGTATGTTACATCTAGCATGAACGAGGTGCACGTAAAATACTCCCACGCTCTCACAGAATACCAGCTTAAAATAACAGCTTAATGCTGCTGTGTTTCGTATGGTGAGTGTAGAGAACTGGAGACCCTTTTTACTGGAAAAGAGGCATTCCATCTTAGTCCTCAGGGGTGAATACGCATCTGCACTTTGATTCTTTATTGAGGATAGATGTGGATGTCTATGGGCCACAGCAACCACTTATCATCAGGTGGACTATGTGCTCTCTTGTCAACCTTGTCCTATAAAAAAATCCCATTCATCAGGAGCAACATCAAGGGTGCGATACGTCTGGTATTGTGATCGCTAAACCACCGGCTAAGCATGGCGATTAAGGCAAATATTCCTTAACCGAATTTTAGGAGAAAATGGACGCGATAGTTAAATTGCTATTTATTGAGTATATTCCTTTTGGCATTTTATATTCGTCTCTTACAATAAGGTTCAAAATGGGTCATGCTAAATGTAGGCAATTCCATTCTTAGCCTAAATGTCTCTCTTATCTGTCTGTGCTCCCTTCTCTTGTAACGTCCTGACAATAGAGTAGAACCAAACAATAGTGATTGTCCGCGTAAAATAAAGAATTAGGCGATCAGAAGCATTACAACAATAATGAAGACACTGCCGAAGTGTCTACTAATAGCGAACAATAGCTACGATACCTATTCGATCCATTTTTCTCTTTTATCCATTTCATTTCGAACGCAAAAACAAAACGAATTTCTCTAATATATTTTCGGCACAATAAGTCGTGTGTGGTCTATTGTAATTATTGTGTAGTGCTTCATAGTACATACCTTATAATATGCTAGTAATATGAATATAAGGTTCGTATTTTTTAAAAGTTTGGGCTACGAAACTTACACAATTATTTTGCTTCGTACCGTTCCTAACTTATAGCGTTATAGTTTAAGAAAATTTTGTATTACCGCGTACTATTATCTATTTGCCGTATAATGCCGAGTAATGGCGGCATAAGAGAACCCACTCAATCCCGTGGGTGTCGTAAGTGGCGACAGAGGGAAAGTGAAACAGAAAACGGACACCAGTATCTTACTGACAACAGCTCAAGGTAATAAAAAGCTGCAGTTGGGAACCTGCCCACCAAGCGTGGCTACTATGGCAAATAGGCATAGGGGGGATCCCTGTGTGGCAATCTATGGGGGAGGTCTAATGTTTAACAGTGAACGTGAAAAGTTATAATCATTAAATGACTGAATGAGTGTGAATCCATCAACCCTCATTATCCTTCGTATGTTTGTTATATACATAATCATTTCGTATATTTCAGTTAACATATACAGCAGCAACACGTCTGAAACTGCAATTGCCAAGACGTTTGCAAAACATGATGATTGCCTCATGTCCAACAGAGGACTGTTACGGGCTTAATAATAAGAAGCACATAATCTTTATGAGATTTATATATTTTACACCTATATATACAAAATGCTCGAACAACCAACAACCGATGGGGAAGAAAGGTTTTCGAGTAACAGCCTCGTACCGGTAGGCGATGTAGGGCCGCCCCCCACTAAATGGAGTGACGGCCTGATAAGACATGCAGGAAGTCGATGGATGCAGGTGGCCCAGTAACTTGCTTTGTGGCTTTCCTTAGAGCAGGCCTATGTTCAGCCGTGGACTTGTGAAGGGCTGTAATGATAATGATGATGATGATGTATAAAATTCATGTCATTAATCTAAAAGCCCTATTCGCCACGCTTGACGGGAGTTAAGTGATCGCAGCACCATAATTCTTGCACTTTTGATTCTGCTTCCCATCGAAAGCCTGGGTGTTTTACGCCTGGCCTGGTTATACCGCCATTAATCGACAACCACGAAACATTTCTGAAATTGCTCATGGTCGCCTTTTACGAGACCTATGGAATAAATATGTTATGGTGATGGATTCTCTTACAAGGTCACCACGTCATAACGACACACCCTTGTTTTAGAGTACAATTTTATTCGGCTTTATATAAAAAACTTTCATCAGCTTACTTAGGTCTATTTATGCTCCTTGTTTAAGCCTGTCATGGTGGTACTGCACCATGATTAAATTAGCTTCGAATTACTTTATATTACGTTAAATAACAAGTGTTATTGGAACAAAAGTTTATTGGAACATGAAATACGACACAATTACGTTAAATAACAAGTGTTAGTATAGTAGTAGAACCAATGTTTTGACAAGAGTTTGCCTGCAGCAGGGAGTGGGTCAGCTCGACCTGGGAAAGACCGCGTTCGCACAGAATACCTATATAATAAAATAGCAGCATGATGCTGCTGTGCTTCGGATGGTGATTGGGGAGAACCAAAGATAATTTTTACTGGTAATAAGGTATTCCTTCTAAGTCCTCAGAGGTGACAACGCATTCTTAGTCCTCCTTTCCTTCTTAGTCCTCAGAGGGCACAGCATCCACTTACCATCAGGCGGACTGTGAGATAATTTATATGTCTCTTATCTGAGCACAGATCTGCCCTAACTTATGGGAAGAAAGGTTCTCGAGTGGCAGCCTCGTACTGGCAGGCGAAGTGTAGGGCGTCCCCACTAGATGGAGTGACGACCTGGTAAGACATGCAGGAAGTCAATGGATGCAGATGGCTCGGGACCGTGCTTTGTGGCATTCCGTGGGGAGGCCTATGTTCAGCAGTGGTCTTGTGAAGGGCTGTAATGATGATGAATGATGAATGAGAAGATAAAAATTAAATGTTATAAAAATCTTAACATATATATTTTAAGAACAACGGACGCAGAGAAATAAGATGACTCTTCTGCGGATACGAATATCAAAGAACCGCTGGCACGTGTTATCGTACTTAACGAGCACCGTCATGGAGTTTAAAGATTGTCTTTCCCGGAAACGAATCCGTTTTAAACTTTTGTTTTACATTTTACTTTCACCTTTAATGTTCGCATGGGTGCAATATATTGTACCTTTTTACGAATTTATTACAAAATGTCGAAATTTCATTTCGCATCGTATGCTTTTTTAACTAAAACCTTTTTCAATGAATTCATTAAATCTTATGTTTAGATATTGGTGAAAATCTAAATATAAGATTTATTGAAATTGGGCGAAGAAACGACTTAATTTATATCGACTATTTAGATCAGGGATTCCCAAAGTGGTCGATATCCGACCCCTTGAGGTCCAAATCGGTTTCCCAGGGGTCGACATAAACGAAAACTTATTTTGGGGGTCGACGAGGTCTAAAAATCGACCTCTATTAATTAACACAAGTTGTTATTTGAAACTTTCAAGATACTGTATAAGTTGTGTTACGTGTACCAACTTGTTATAAGAATGACTAATATTTTAGTAGGAAGTATCAAGGTAAGTATTTTGTATCAATAGGAAAAAAACTTGAGATAGGATTTTTGAAGTAATTTGGCTATGGGGGTCTGAGGTATGAATTCATTTTGGAAAAGGGGTCTCTTGCCCAAAATTGTTTGGGAATCCCTGATTTAGATCGATTGAATAAGAAGCCGACAAAAATACTATTATATAGTACACAATTTTGCTAATGTTTTATTACAATTAATAAATCAGTCTCGTAACGTTACATTACGTTATGATGTTACTTTATAGCTACGTCCTTATTGTCATGGATTTGTGCCAGACATACAAAATTTTCCTATATATCATTTCTCAGTTATACTACGTTTTGTATGCCAAAACTGTTAGTAACACAGATCTGATATAAAATTTATGATATAAGGTTCAAACAGCAGCATGCTATTTTAGTCAAGACCCGAAAAACCAAAAATATATTTAACCTCTGGATTTAACCCTACTCAACAACAGTCACATAATTAGTTGCAATCAGTGTTATACTATATTTTGATACTCAAGAATGTCTTAAAATAATCTGATATTTTAAAATATAGCTTAAGGTAAATAAAAAAAAATAAGGTAATTAATGCGTTAAGCAAATTATTACGGGTTAGTGCGTTTTATTAACCGACTTCAAAAAATGAGGAGGTTCTCAATTCGACTGTATTTTTTATGTGTGTTACCTCAGAACTTTTTTCTAGGTGAACCGATTTTGATGATTCTTTTTTTATTTGAAAGCTGGTGGTTTTTTTGCAAGATCCGACCAGTAGTTTTTGAGTTATCCTTAATAATGCGCGTTTAATTGAATTTGACTACGTTGATGATGTTTTCTTTTTTTATATAGAAGTCGATTATACAACATTTTTAATGTTACCACTTGTAAAGCGACAGTTGTAGGCTTGTAGGTTCATCTGTAGTGACATCAAAACTTCGATTTTGTTGACCTAAAAAAAGTCAATTAACATTAATAAGTTTAAGGTTTTACCCTAGCGTCACTAATTCTAAAATTACTCCGTTCATTACTTTATCTTCAGACGTGACGCCTATTATTTTATCGTAAGTGCTTTGGTAGTTTTTAATCGTCACTTGTTACAACTGTATGATTAGGGACCAATGAATACGTCGTAGGAGTCATGTATCAACGTTGTCATTACCGCTGTTCTAAATATCGGATACGTCATAAACAAATTTTATAAATTAAAAATCATTACATTACATTTTTTACACATTTTCAGCTTTACTTAGATTATGCAATGTAGTAGTATCCAATATAGTATTCCAAATGGGCGTTACGGCTCAAGTTTTTGAATATTTTAATAGTTAGCATAATATAATTAGGTCACATTCAAAGCGTGAGTAACCTTGAACAAGACCTGCTACTTTAATTTTTTCCAGCACTAACATTCTGGATATAAGAGATATGATACAAAATACCTATAGAACTAAAGTAAAAAAACATTGTCCGTCTGAATTAAACACTAGATATTATAATAACATACATATGTTCTTTATTCAATAAAATTTCCACCTAAATGAAATTTATTATGTGACAATCCATATTGGTCGATAAAAAAAACAATAATCCAATTTTCTATCCTACTTCAAATCTCTTGAAAGCTTACCAACACTCTATGATTGGTTCTTACACAAAATATTACACATACATATTACCTGTGTAAATCCTATATTTGAAAGAAATAATGTCATTTTAGCATTAACCTTATGTACCTAAGTATATATTTGCCAGTGTGTCTGTTTTTCGATCTCTGGCGAACGATTGTTGATGGAAAATACATCCAATACGCTAGCTAAACGATGTAAAAAACATCTTACCAGTCGTCGGTCATAGGTAGGTGAATTTAAGTAACAATCTTGGGATATAGATAAAAATTCCAGGACCTCATTAAGAGTCTCAAATAAAAGTTTATTGGAGCATGAATTATGACAAAAATTTATGAAATGTGTCGACAGAAAAAGTTAAGGATTACATTATTTTTACTTTGTGTTTCACTTCTACTCATAAAACTTAATGCAAGTTGCACTATAAACATCGTATGTGCATGGTTCACGTTCTTAGAAACCGTTTCTTTAATGATAACAACTTGTCGTGCATCGACCGAACTAATTTCACTAATAGCGGGGCCACTGACATGAAGGGCATTCACTTTTTTAAAATTAAAAAAAATCATACACTAGATACATATAACCCAATATTAATCTATTACTCTACATGCTGGTAAGTGGTGATGTAGTTGAAGATTATAAAGCACTGGCTTAGCTTATCAAAAGCCTCTTCACTTTTACCCACATTTCGTCAGTCGGAAGGAAAGATATACGCAGGCAAGTTATTCATTCCTTGACAGTACGCATTAGAAACGTATCTAGAATGAATCGTGGTTCTGAGCTCAAGCCTGAACCTTTGCCGATATCAAAATTTTTAAAATGCGTGCATGCGGCGATTTCAGCCAGTAGTATCGATGTTTTGAAATATGCCTTAATATTACTGCAAAAAAATATATATACTATTCTTTATTCTTGTCTATCATCCATTGCTGGAGACGAGTCTCGCTCTTTGTAGGGAAGAATTACCGGGATTGCCAGTAGGTATGTATACATTATTTTAAGAGTATTATTCAGAGACTAGCTGTCTCCCGCTACTTCGCCCGCGTTGAATTTATTACGATTGGATTTCATGGGTTTTAATTTTTTGCGAGGAACTCTAATTATTTTTCTAAAATAAAAGTAGCCTAAATTACTCCTTATAACATCAGCTATTTGACAGTGAAAGTCCCGTCAAAATCGGTCCAGCCGTTTCGGAGATTAGCCGGAACAAACCGTCAATCTTTACCCCATTCTAGGATTATCTCCTGTATCGTGGAAGCGGCTTAAATAGATAAATTGCACAAGGGCAAACATCTAGACCCGAACAATTACATATTTGTAGGCCATACTTGTTCCGTGCGGGATTCGAGCCCGCGGTCCTTAAGCACCGCAACTCAATGCTAAGCCACTGCGCCTATGAACCGTCTTTTTATTATAATACATAATAATATTTTATTAATTGTATTCAATTTAATTTTGTTAACAACTAGCTGTTCCCCGCGACTTCGCCCGCGTGTTATTTAGGGTTTTAATTATGTTGTGCAGAACCATAATTCTTTTTCTAAAATATAAGTAGCCTAAGTTACTCCTTATGACATCAGCTATCTGCCAGTGAAAGTCCCGTCAAAATCGGTCCAGCCGTTTCGGAGATTAGCCGGAACAAACAGACAGACAGACAGACAAACAAAAACTTTAAAAATTGTGTTTTTGTTATAAGTACTGTATATACTTTCATATGCATTTAGTAAAAAGCTGTTATTTTGACATTACAAACAGACACTTCAATTTTATTTATTTGTATAGACTACCTACCGGCTTCGCCTCAATAGTATCTCTTAATGTGGCGTTATTTAGATTTAAGATGGTCTAACCCTAACACCATTTATTTACCAATTTTTCGTTTTTTACAAACAGACAGACAGACAGATAGACAAAAATTTAAAAAATTGTTTTTTTGTTATTAGTACCGTATATACTTTCATATGCATTTAGTAAAAAGCTGTTTTTTACTAAATGCTAAATTTTTTAAATAATTTTAACATTACAAACAGACACTTCAATTTTATTTATTTGTATAGATATGGATAATCCTTGAACTAGATGCGTCAAAGAACAAATAGAAGGTACATAGTAAACAATTAACAAAAATCTTTGAGTCAAGATTTTTAAGATGTGAAATTATTTGTACTCATAATGGCTGAGTAAAAAACTTCATTATAGAAGGATGTCACGGCGGCGGTATGCAGTTGCGCAATGTGGAGTCGCTCTTAGATCCAAACTCGACACTCACATCCGGTTAAATATGAATTAGTTTATAATTCATTCATAGTGTGTATCATTGACGACTATTACAAAATATAACCTATATTTTTTAGTTTTTTAATAATGCAAATTCTCAATTCGCTCTCCTGGGACTACTATCGTTTTTGAGAAGGCAATGCAGCAGGAAAATGGCGTGTTAATTCCATTCAAATATGAGATAACATGATGATGGTAGACTTCATATGTTTTTGAAATAATAATAATATTAAGTACTAAATAATATTTTGTAGGTACCACTTTATTAACGTTCGCCTCACCCTCAACAACACTATTTCAAGTTTTCCGAGGTGGTAAGGCTCCTTTTCTGCCTAGGAGTTTGTATCGGTAGGTACCACCCTCTTACCTACTTCTGCCGCCAAATGTTTGCAATGTTGGCACTGCTGTGTTCCGGCAAAGAATAAATAATAGGTTCCGGTCTAAGGGATATAGAGAGCCAGTATAAATACAGACTGTGAGGCGTTCCATCTTAGTTCTCAGAGGTGACAACGTCCGCAGCAGTTTGTTGATTGACATTTCAGCTTTATTAAAAATTACAGATATATACAAATTTACTTGCCGTTTTACTTTTTTTATAACATTAGATAACAGGAGATTAAAATAGCAGTTTGTATATACCTTAACTCATTACTTTAAATTTTAAATAGATCTATTAATTATAACATACAGTCAGCAAGAAGACGTATCAGAAGTACTGTACTGAAAATAAAAGTAATTAAAACTCGGCGAAAGCAATACCGCCGTTTCGTTCACGTGTCATGCTTTTTTCCTCTTTGTCGGTCTTTTTAGTCAACTTCTAAAAAGGAGGAGGTTCTTAATGCAAGTGTATTTATGTTTTTTGTATTTATGATACGTGATATCATCGTCAGTTGTGAACTGATTTAAATAATTCCTGTTTTGTTACCAAAGGTTATATTAATTTGGAAAACATTTAAAGGTAAAAAATAGGAGATGAAGTTCTTAGAGTAACTGTTTAGAATTTAGACATTCTAGTTGTTACCTTGAGCTGTCAGTATTTGCTAGCCCACTCAAAAGGGTCAAAAATTTTACTTTCAATGAAAAGTATACTATCTTTACGTAGTAGAGCCATGCTGCAGCTATATTAATAGTATAGTTGTAGCACGAATGGGTCGGCTCGACCGGGGAAGGACCACGCTCTCACAGAAAACCAGCGAGAAATAGCAGCTTAATGCTGCTGTGTTTCGTATGGTGAGTGTAGAGAACCGGAGACCCTTTTTACTGGAAAAGAGGCATTCTATCTTAGTCCTCACGGCTGACAACGCATCTGCATTTAAATTCGCAAACGAAGATAGATGTAGATGTCTATGGGCCACAGCAACCACTTACCATCAGGTGGACTGTGTGCTTGTTTGTCACCCTTATTCTATAAAAAAAAAGTAACCGCAATTCAATAAAATTTTGAATCTACTGCAGAAGCATTTCTTTAAAAATTCACCCATCTTACCACATTAAACTAACGGATTAGTAAAGTCCTGTCTCTTACTAGTCTGTAAAATTAAGGTTTAGCAGTTTTGGATAGATTTTTCATCATCAGTTAATTACAGCATCCGTCAATTAAGAAACGCCGCGTAGAAGTAAGGTTGGCACTTTAAGAAAAATGGCCGGTATATTCCAATAATTCTATGATTCCAACAAGCATGTTACGCATATATTGTAATTATAGCATAAAAAAATTACTACTAAGATATACTGCACAGAAAATATAAAGAAATTTCGGAAACACCGGTATAGTCCCGTACGTATTCACAAAGGGACGCCACAGTGCGGAAGCGGCCAGGACACGTTAGAACGTGTCCTGGCCGTGGGCGGAATTATTAATGCTCTCATTTGTCATCGAATGAAAGGGAAAGTGCCACCGTGTAGTCTAGGATTAGCTCAAAGTTATAGATTTATAATTAAAAATTATCCCATGCAGTTATTATTTATAAGTATGTTGTAGGTACTACTTTTTACAATTTATTTATCGAAATTAAGAATGCCGATATTTGAAGAAATATTTTTTTTCACTTATTTACAGCCTTTCAAAAGTCCACTGCTGAACATAGGCCTATCCCATTAAATTACTATCCCATAAATTGAGGTCTATCTCATGATTGAATGATTGAAAAATATTTGTCATAGTTGCCACCCCTGGTAATTATGACAAAGACCTTAATAGGAAGGTGCTGCGGCCCATCTCCTGTTTCAGTTTCCCTCTGTCACCTCTTCTGACACCCACGGGATGTTATGGGGTAGTGAGCTAGTGAATTCTCTTTCTTTTCTCTCTTCACTACACGGCAACCGTAAAGGTTAAGACACAATAATTCCTGGAATAATATAAAAAAGGTTATCGAGTAATAATTATCTAATGTATTAAAAATAGTTTGACTTTTGTTATACCTGTATACCAGATGCCAAACCATTCTTACCCAGTAGGTCCTAATACGTAGTGGTACGATTCGCACTACACTGTTTTTTTTATATGCCGTCATTAATTATCGCCCGTTACTTTAGCTGTGCCTCTGTTAAAGATTTACCGGGAAAATAATATTTTTGTTAACATAAACTTTTTAATTAATTTTTACGTAATCAACACGCATAATTATGGACTTTTTAATAGGATAGGGTGACAAACGAGCAAACAGTGCACCTGATGGTAAGTGGTTGCTGTGACCCATAGACATCTACATCTATCCTCAACAAAGAATCAAAATGCAGATAGATGCGTTGTCACCCGTGAGGACTAAGATGAAATGTCTCTTTTCCAGTAAAAAGGGTCTCCGGTTCTCTACACTCACCATACGAAAAACAACAGTGTTTAGCTGCTATTTTACACTGGTGTTCTGTGAGAGCGTCATCCTTCCCCGGTCGAACCGACCCAATCGTACTACAACTGTACTACTAATATAGCTGCAGCATGGCTCTACCACGTATAGACTTAAAACTTCGTATAATGGACTAGTCTAAAATTTAAGTCTAAAGGACCACGCTCTCACAAAATCTTGTTCTTCCTCATCAGCCAGTAAAAGACATTAGCCTAAAGGATCGACGATCGCAGTACCAAATGTCTCGCACCTTATTATGGATATTTTACTTTATGGCTGGTATATAAGAATTATACTTTCATCTGTCGAAAGCCATAAGATTTTTAATATGCATAAGTTTTCCCATAGTCGCCAGAATATCAGCGCATAATGGATGCCATACACGATCCGGTTTACCGTCAAGTTTGCATCGCGCTTGAAGCGGCGTCCGGTAAACTTGACGGTGTATGGCTATCAGTGTGCATGATAAGTCTACTTGAAGCATAAATTGAATTTCGATTCTGCCGACTTGATCAAGCTTAGAGCATCGTGTAAACTTGAACGTTCGATTCGATCGAACTTGAACGACGAACGATGAGCTGTCAAGTATGCATGACGTTAGTCAGAGCAATAAGCGAGAGACGCCATGGTTTCAACTGGTGCGGCATCATGCAAACTTGACGGCGAACTTGAACGTGAGTACAACTTGACGGTAAACTGGATCCTGTATGGCATCCATAATGCTAAAGTAACGCTGCAACCACATATGGTTAGTGAAGAGTACCGGAGACCAATTTAGAGTGGTGATATCTGCATCTTTTTTTTTTATAATATAAGGGTGAAAACGAGCACACAGTCTACCTGATGTTAAGTGGCTGCTGTGGCCCATAGACATCTACATCTATCTTCGATTACGAATCAAAATGCAGATGCGTCGACACCCGTGAGGACAAAGATGGAATGCCACGTTTCCAGTAAAAAGGGTCTCCGGTTCTCTACACTCACCATACGAAACACAGCAGCATTAAGCTGCTATTTCACGCTGGTTTTCTGTGAGAGCGTGGTCCTTCCCCGGTCGAGCCGACCCATTCGTGCTACAACTATACTAATAATTCTTAATCGAGGATAGATGTAATAACACTGTCCTCCAGACCGAATTTCGGTAACGGCGGCCAGAGAAAAATCAGGCGCAGAATGAAACAGCTTTACTTGCTTTTCAAGGCACGGGGTGAAACACCGTCAAATTCTTGACTCTGGGCTGCTACTGCGAATTTCTTAACAGAAAACTCAATAACTGATTTTTTAGCCCGGCCCGGAATTCGATCCCGGGATCTCATGATCAGCAGTTGCGTTCACGACCACTAGCCCAACCAGGCAGTCAATTAAATCAGGATAGATGTAGGACCACTGCATCCACTTACCATCAGGTGGACTCTGCTCATTTGCCACCCTTACTTACACATTGCATTTCTTTACTTTTTACTTACTACTACTAATTTAAATCAAATGCTCTAGTTTTTTCACTTGGAGTATTATTTTGCGTAATATTCTCATATTACATTCGAGCGAAGTGACCTTGATAAATCTGGATTGAATATATTTATGTTTAAACTGGTATGTGTAAATAGTTTTCCTGCATCATCTTAATACGTAATATTTTCATTTTAAAAAAAACGGCAATTCGTACTTTTCTAATATCCTGCCACGAGTACAAATTCTGTAATCAATTCGTAACGCCTTGCGATAAACGCAAGGAAACCTAATCAACTCAAATACACCATGCAGTTAACTACCTACTATTTTCATATCACTAACGTAAATAATATATATAATATATATACCAATTGATAACATTTACAATTTTCTAACGTTTTGTTATTTTTCTTTGGCATGTGAAGAAAGAGTAGTGTTCTATGTGTAGATTTAAATTTATAAATATGTGATACAAGTTATTTTATTAATTTGTATTTATTTATGTATTTTATTAAGTGTATAACGCAATAATATATTTTATTACTTTGACAGAGGGTTTCAAGTAAAATGGAAAGGGATGTTAAATAGCAGGTTGCCAAATAAGTCGAAGACCTATACACTGGCGCCGGCGCCAGTTGACATTCTTGCTCCACAGCTAGAGCAACTTTCATGAATAGATAACAAAGTACATATTTCAAAACTGTGTCTTTGTTACCAATTTAATAGAGATTTTCTTTATTTTTCAAGATTATCGTCTTTTTAATCGATCACATATTATATGCGATTAAATATATACAACAGGGCTTTCCAATTCAATTTGTATTAATCGAATTCCAAAAACATAAGGTTCTTTATTCGACGCGCATGTTTTATGTATGTTCACTGATATCTAGCAAACGGCTGAACAGATTTAAGTGATTATTTTTATTTCCATAGCTTAAACATCAGGGTTAGTCCCATAAAAATATAAAGAAAAATCTTCATTCCCTAAGGTGGATAGTAGGATATGAAGTTTTTAACGTAACTATTTAAACGATATTCTTATTGTTAACTTGAACTTTTGACCACTGAAAAGGGTAAAAAATTGAACATAAATAATTAAAAAAACACCGCCTTCAGAAACTTAAACGTTTTTGAAATTGTTCTTTACTATTTATTATAAGTTGTTCGTAAGCAAACTAGTTAAAATAATGAAACAAAAGTATCAAATATCCGAAAGATTTAACAAACTAACTTTATATTAATAAAATCTGAAACATTTATTAAACAGCAATTTAACTAAGAAAATAATTTGATAGCAGTTACTTCTTAAAGTTACAGGATTGTTTTAATAGCGATGGAAATAATGATTGTCCTGTAATTAATTTCCTGACCGGTAGGATTAACGAACACTAGGAAGTTCATGTCATGCAAAACATTGTCGTGCACGCGCAGAGATTTATTAGAAGTATATTTTTCCTAACCGACTTGTTGCTGATGTAACGCTAATAATATCCTCGACACGGACTGCAACAGCAATATCTAGCTTCAAAAATTTAAATTAGCTTTTGCACTTTAATTAGTTCGGACTAGAAATACTAACTTACAGACTAAGACTAAAACTAAAAAATTAAATTAAAATATAAGTGAACGTAATTAATGAATATATTGAACTTGGATACATGGGAAGGGTAGATTAATCCCAATTGTAAAATAAGATTGCTGCATACTGGTCACATCATGCCGTTGTACGCAATGATAATGACACAACAAGGGCTCAGGTTGTATTTGATGCTTCCTGCAAGGGAAAGAATGGAGTGTCTCTTAAGGACGATTTATTGACCTCCTGAATTAAGACACGTCTTGATACGATTGAGAACGTATCCTAATTTGTTTGGTTGCGAATGGACCTCCTCTTCAATCTGAATTAAGACACGTCTTGATGCGATGGAGAAGGCATACTAATTTGTTTTGTTGCGGATGTAGAGATGTATAGGCAAATAAGAGAAGCTAATGAAGACATAGATTTTCAAAGATTATTGTGGAGAGAAGACATTACTTCTACCATACAGGATTACCTTTATACGTGCTGCAGCTATATTAGTAGTATAGTTGTAGCACGAATGGATCGGCTCGACCTTGGAAGGACCACGCTTTCACAGAATACAAGCATAAAATAGCAGCTTAACACTGCTGTGTTTCGTATGTGAGTGTAGAGAACCGGAGACCCTTTTTACTGGAAAAGAGGCATTCCATCTTAGTCCTCACGGGTGACATCTGCATTTTGATTCTTTATTGAGGATAGATATAGATGTCTATGGATCACAGCAACCACTTACCATCAGGTGGACTGTATGCTCGTTAGTCACCCTATCCTATAAAAAAAAACAAATCACTAAGACTAATAGACTAAGCGATTTAACCAAAAATGTTTGTTTTATTTTAGGCCGTGTTTTGGTGACGTCAGAGAGCCCATCACTCCATTTCGTCCCATATGTTAATGAATTGAAATGAAATGAAATGATGATGATGATGATATATTTTGTTTCATCGACGTAAATCAATATAATCTCAATACAAAATAAATAAACAATATCAAATACCACCATTATGCTACTGTGTTTCGTATAGTAAGTAGCGAGAACCGGAGACCCTTTTTTTTATCGATTCCATCCATCCATTCCATTTTAGTCCTCGGGGCTGACAACGCATCTTCATTTTGATTCCTTACCGAGTATAGATGTAAATTCACAGTATCTACTTACCATCAGGTAGACTGTGTGCTCGCTTGCCACCATTAGGTATTCTATAAAAAAATAGACAACAATAAAACACTGCTAAGCGCGGTAATTATCAAATGACCTTTGCGCCCATAAAAGCTTATCATTTAATTAAACAATTTCTTGTCATTGCTTGTGTCATAAACCTATAGTGATCGTATCTGTGAAAGCTATGTGATACAAAATGAGGGTGCTTTCCTTCTACTTCTTCTTCTTTACTTTTTGTCATCATTGTTTAAAAAAATAGTTCTTAAAAAGTCTACAATCTACAAGCCCGGATAATAATTCAAATGTATATAATTATCTTTTATACATTTATTGTTTTGTATGTTTAATTAATTTAATTCAAACACCATTGAATATTAAATTAATATACATTTAGATATTTATTGTATTTTGTGCAAATTTTAATTGAATTGATTATGAAACAAAAAGACAACTCATCTGATACTACTGCATAAATATCCTCAGTTAATCATATAACCACAACAATGGACCGAAAGTCTTTTGTTAATTCTTAACCAGACGCTTATTCTACTTTCTTGACATACGAGTATTGTAAGTCTTTCATTCAGAATCATACGCAATAATTTTGACTCATCAAGATAAATTATATTATGAAGTAGTATTGAGTCATTGAATATTACTGAATCCAATAATGAAAAACATAATAGAAATCATGTGAGAGCCTCATCCGCATTTGTTTAGTGTTTAAAAATAATAACACATAATAATACTTACTATTTTTTATATATATGTAATATGTAAATTGCCAGTCACCCTATAAAATTGATTTATCTGACTATAAACAACATTACACTCATATTTTTGATTATACGTACCTGTATAATATGGAAAACAAGTTCGCTACGTAGTACTATTATTTATTCTGTGGCATTGGGCAAAAATTACAAAATAAACAAACAATGAAAACACTGGCATATTACACATTCGCATACTACGTTTACAAACAAACGGTGTTCAAAATATTGTGCCACGCCTTATGATTTAGAATAATACTATTATTACATACTTCAACAATTCTCATATTCTTTCATTTCGACAAAGTGATACGCTTTTTAAATAACATAATATTTCTCTTCGAGATTAGATGAAAAAAATGCATGCTGTCATCGCTTTCAACTTACAATTTTGAAAGTCCGTTTAATGACAACATAATCAATCACACTCACTACGCATTACAATATGTTTATTACACATATGCCATTACACACACTCGATACGTTTATGCGTCGAAATAGATTTGGAGTCGATATTATCATTTGCGCTCGAGCTATGCGAAATTTGTTCTTTAGAAATGACCGACCCATTGCCACTTCAAACGTAGCACTACGAGTATGTCTGTTACTCTGGTTCTACTGTGGATTATTTTCGTTATATATAGCTTTCTATCTGCACAACTCGTTGAGCGACTTCGGGCTTCCTCATACGACTAGCAGATAAAGACCATCGATCCTAAGCTGTCACTACTTTATAATAAAACAACTTTTGACTGACTTGGCTTCAGTGATAAATTAAAGTTGGTAAAAATTACCTTGCGTAAAATAAAATGATGTGTCTTACCTAGTTTGAAGAGCACCTCCCGCCCTCCCTCAATTGCGTGCACTATCCCCGTCACCACTAATCCCAGCACCACTACTCCCAACACCACTACACTAGGAAAGACACACTAAGTGTCTTAAGTGTGTTCTTAGCGGTCAGCTACCGCAGAGTCTACATCACCTGAAGATGCCTCGTGTTGAGGCGAAACACGTTTCGTATTGTCCTCAGTGGTGTGTCTTTGGATGTACGCAAGGTAATTTTTACCAACTTTAATATAATGGATTTCCGCAAAGTAACGCCTGATTCTATTAATTATTCAGTGATAAAACCAACTCATTAACGACAGGGTATAGTAAATCTGTTTTTGACACTTCTCCATCATAAGCCCGTAAAAGTCCACTGACTGAACGCTACTTCCTACTTCCCTATTACTATCACGATGAAGACAGGATCGCCACAATCGCCACACTTGACCGGCGTATTGGAGATCAGAGTAGTCTTGTACTGGTAAACCATTAAACGTACTGTAGATATATTGTGGTTGTAGCACGAATGGGACCGCGCTCTCATAGGATATAAACGTAATATAGCAGCTTAATACTGCTATGTTTCGCGTGGTAACCGGAGACCCTTTTCGCTGGATACGAGGCTTTCCATCTTAGTTCTCAAGGGTGACAACGCATCTGCATTTTGATTGTTTTGTCAACCTTATTCTATAAGAAAAAACTGGTAAGATACGCCTGGGATGAACGGAATGTTTATACATTCAGCTATCAAAAGCCATTACATTTTTGCATCTTATGCTGTCCCACGGCAAATTTAAAAACTTGCACACTTAAAATATATTATTCAGAATTAATAAAGCATTAATTTGCACATTCTATATACATGTAAATATACTTATTACTCTAGAAATTAAATTCTACAATTACAAGTCAAATAAATAATATAACCAACAGACGCGATATCGAAAATCTTGATTTTAATTAATTTCAAAATAAGTTTAAAAGGTCTTAATTAATCAGTCCAGACTGTAGTGTCTGTCTCCTCTAAATCCGCAGAATGTCCTCAGTAATCCTTTATTGCAAACGGCTGCTTGAAATCGATTTGACATGGAGTAGATTTTCCTCTGTCGCCTCTTACGGTTTAAATATTGGAATGGTATGGTAGTTGATATTCATTTATAATTTTTAGCATTATGATACACATTTCCAGGTTTTTTGCATATTTTTTCAAATAAGTAATGTGTTTGATATTGCCGCCATCATATTTCAGAGTTTTTTTGTACTTTTCATTACTTTTTTGTCTCTTAGATATAGCACGTATTATTTACAATCAGATCCAAACCTAATAACGTTAATTTTATGGAGAAACAGAACATTGTTCCAATGTTGAAGGATCCAAAGTCATAGTTATTACTACTGGACGTCTCAAGTCTATTGTTAAGTCAACCTCGAAGCCTTTTTGGCTACAGCATTCGCACATGCATTTTATATTTTAGTTTTTATATTTGAAGAATACTGGCCAAAATTGTGTCGCAATTTCACGAAGGCTGCCCAGCCGAGTTGAATTTGGCGATTGACCTCTTTCGTCAAAGTTGGACTTACATAATCCGATAACTTGCCCTAGGTTGTTGGTTTGTTGTTGTACTCGCCTAAATCTTCGTGCGTAATGTTCCCAACAACTACTTTAAGTGTAAAATAGACATTAGACGTGATCTTCGCCTTGTCGCATCTTAAGATTTATCCGTTGGAAATGACTACTGAAACACACGTGTACCTTTTGACCTATTGTAATTACTGCAATAAAACAAGTGTGTTAAGTACTTAAAGTAAAATTTATAATTTTCTATGTAATAAATAAAACAAAATAAAGAGTAATAATAACTAACGGTCGTACATGTAGTATACTAAGGCAAAAACTATTTTTAATATTATTTAATGTTAATTATCTCGGACCCCTTAAATACAAAAGGAAATTTTTTCGCAAAAGAAAATTAGAACACTGAAAATGAAAAATACAGTTTTTTTTTTAAATACATTACTGAGGGTAATGTATTTAAAAAAAACTGTCCTCTAGGTCTAGGTTTTTCTCCCGTAGAACGGAGGCGTTTTACATATTATATAAATTTTACTTGGACAAACAGAAACCTTAAACTCACCTTTAGGCTATAAAAATACATAGTTCACGCGAGAATGGAACCTGTGGCTAATAGCGCCACAGCTAAGCACTTAGACACTGCGTTATCAGGCTGTCAAGTTATTTAATAATGTACAATAAATCAACAAACAATATAACGGATTGTGAGTGATTTTCTTATGTTAATCTATAGATGGCAGGTTTGGCAACAAAATTTGTACACCCCGAAATCCCTAACCAGTTACGGTAAACAGCGACCTATAAAATTAAAATTTCCCAACCCAATAACAGTGTTTCCGAGTCAGTCTTTCATCATTTTCGAAGTAATAAATGTAGTAATAAACTTTAAATAATTTTAACGAAATGTTGTTCCAATTCTTCCATATTTATCATTTAAAAGTTTTTACATGTGCCTATATAATAATTTAGAAAGATGTAAAATTCAGACCATGTACACGCTTGAATTTACGCTAGTTTTGCGGCCATTACAAACATGGTAAGCGGAACATAATGGTACGTTATTTATTATAAGCAAATACAAGGACAGCTACAACTATTTAATATGTATTTATAACATTAAAAAAATATCATTGTCTTATACAATAATGTGTTGGCCTGTGCCCAGCAGTGGGACGTATAAGCATCATCATCATCATCATCACACATTCACAAGTTCACTGCTCATTGGCCTCCCCCTCCTCCTCCTCCATTATATACATTAATAATTAAATATTCTGAAATTAACAAACAAAACAAAATTTTAAAAATGGACTTCATTTAATTTATTAAATAACTAGCTGTACCCCTTCGCCCGCACGTAATTTGGTTTTAATTTTTATGCGCGGAACACTAAATCATCTTCTAAAATAAAAGTAGCCTAAGTTACTCCTTATAACATTAGCTATCTGCCAGTGAAAGTTCCGTCAAAATCGGTCCAGCCGTTTCGGAGATTAGCCGGAACAAACAAACAGACAGACAGACAAAAATTTAAAAAATTGTGTTTTTGTTATAATTACCGTATATATACTTTCATATGCATTTAGTAAAAAGCTGTTATTTTGACATTACAAACAGACACTTCAATTTTATTTATTTGTATAGACGTCAAGCTTAACATTTTGTCACAATGCTAATGATTAAGTAATTATTGTACAATAATAATTACAATTATAATTAAACTTTAGAAAAGTATAATTATTTTAAAAGTTCAATTATTTATTAAAAGTTTAATTATTATACCCTTTTGAGTTGCCTAAAGAATATCACCAGTTCAAGATAACAACTAGACTGTCAATAGTTACTTTCAAATCTTTATCCCCTATTTTCCCTTATGGATGAATTTTTCTTTCAAATTTATATGAACTGCTTCTGAAGTATACCCTATTTAATATTTAAATAGGTTCAGCCAATTCCGAGAAATCGGTGAACATAGGTACACAAAGAAAATATACGCTTCGAGTAGAGTTCATAAATTTTTGATTACATTTTATTACTATAAACAAAATTAAATGTATATAACGTTTATAGTAGCAGCAGTTTTCTTTAAATTATATTCTTGATACATCGTTATATTTTGCATGCATTGAATACCGGGTTGACAGAAGTCAGATTCTCGGGAGCCGGTTGCCCGAGCCGTCGAATGTTTATAGTCAATACAAACCAATATTGACATTCTCTTTGTCTACTAAACTGACGGCTAATCTCTTTGTGCTGAATACTCTTTTGTGTTTTGTTACATTGCCATTTACTGCTTTCTGAGTTTTTCTTTAGCTCTTACACAATCACCATTCAAGCTTTGAAATAAAAATATGTAATATATTATTAGGTCTTTACCCTACGAAATCGCCGTTTTGTTGAAATTGCCACATTAAAATGCTAACTGCTATGGTTTGACATGGAACTCTAAATTCAAATCAATTTTATATTCAAGATGTTATTATATAAGAATGAAAGTGGGCTTAAAGAAGTTGTTTGTGCTAGGGGTGTACGCCCCAGACATGTCTAAGCCCACTTATATCCGAGAGCAGTTTTGGGACATGGTAAGGATGGTGTTGATGAAATGTAAGGAAATGAAAATATCATTATGTTAGGAGATTTTAATGGAAGGGTTGGGTGAAGAGGTCTGGTTATGAAAGGATATTAGAATGTTTGGCGACGAAAGTGTAAATGAGAATGGTGAAGACCTCCTCGCCGTATGTGAGGAAAAGAATCTTTGTGACGAATACTTTCTTTCGCCATAAGAGGATTCACATGTATACATGGGAAAGAGGTAATGATAGAAGCATGATAGATTTCATAATTGTGGATGAAAGAATGCGGAGCGCAGTGGTAGATACAAGAGTTTACCGGGGATCCAACGTAGGGACGGATCATTACCTGGTCTTATGCCGAATTAATGGTCTATTCAGGCGTTGGCGGCATCGGACATCTGTGTCTACCACTGCGTTACAACGTATAAGAACAGAGAGGTTACAAGATGAAGGTGTGAAAGAGAAGTATAAATGTAGACTGAGGAGAATATAAATGGTTTGAATGAAATATGTATGAATGATTTAGACCTGAAGACTGTATGGAATAATGTTAAGAAAGTTTTGGTGGATGCAGCCACCGAAGTATGTGGTGTAAGTAAGAGAACGAATGAAAGGAAAAATAATACATTGTGGTGGGATGATGAGATTCGGATGGAAGTTGAAGCAAAGAAGAGAGCATGGCTAGATTTACTGGCAACCAAGGCTGGTAATTTTGGCGGTATGAATGATGAGATTGAAAGAAAAAAGGCAGACTTTAGACTTATAAATAAGAGAGTAAAAGAAGTTGTTGAAAGGAAAAAGCAAGAAAGAACGGATAAGAATGATAGAAGGATATCTGATAACTTCCAGGCAAATATTAAATGTTCTGGAAACTCGTAAGAACTGCTAGGGAAATTCAAACAACCTAGAATGAATGCTATACGAGACGAGAATGGCTGTATGCTGAATGATGAAGTTTCAATTTAAAGAGATGGAAGGAATACTTTGAAAGCGTGTTTATGAGTGAAGGGTCGTCTGAATTAAGTGAAAAGAAATTTCGAAAGAAGTGGAGAGGTAGGGAGATAAGTGTAGATGAAATAATGAAAGCAATGAAAAGCATGAAAGCAGGTAAGGCAGCCGGATATGATAGAGTATCACTCGAAATGCTAAGGGCTGGAGAGGGAGTGGCAGGCCTGCTGTACACCTTGTTTAATTTATGTTGGGAACTGAAGGGTACCGGAAGACTGGTGCAAAGCCGTTATAGTCCCAATATATAAAGGAAAAGGGTCACAGCAGGACTGTAAAACTACCGTGGTATCAGCTTGCTTAGCATTGTGGGTAAACTGTATGCTAAGGTGTTAATTGAAAGAGTTATGGAAGAAACTGATGGAAAAATTTGGGATGTGCAAGCTGGATTTAGAAAGGAATGGGGTGTACGGATCAAGTATTTTCCATGCATGATTGCGGAGAAGTTTTTGGCCAAAAACCAGAAAGTTTTTTGTGCTTTCATGGACTTGGAAAAGGCTTATGACAGAGTGGACAGGAATGTGTTATGGCGAACACTGAACTCATTTGGGGTGAGCGCTGGTTTGATACAGGCATTGAAGTCTCTCTATAGGGACTCTAGTGCTTGTGTCAGGATCAACGGGGCCTACTCGGACTGGTTTGGCATCCAAAAAGGTGTCAGACAGGGCTGTGTAGCTTCCCCCTGGCTGTTTAACCTATTTATGGACAGTTGTTTGCAAACTTTGAAAGTTGAAGAATGTGGGTTGAGAATGGGTGAGTTAACCGTCAAATGCCTTTTGTACGCCGATGATCAAGTCATATTTGCATCGTCGGCGGCCGAGTTGCAAATGATGGTTACTTTAATGAACCGATCATTAAAAGAAAGAGTATGAAAGTGAACGCAAGTAAGACGAAAGTGATGGTTTTGAAAGAGAAGAAAGTAAAACGTTATGTGAAATAAGAATAGAAGGAGTTGATTGAGCAAGTGGATGAGTTTGTATATTTGGGATGTTTATTTAGTAGGGATGGTAGATATGATAAGGATATAGAACGACAGTGAACGCAGGAAATAGAGTGAATGGGGCTCTACATGCTGTGTGAAGAGTCAGAATGTGTCAAAAGGCACGTTTGGCAATTCACAATGCTGTGTTAGTCCTACTTTAATGTATGGTAGTGAAAGTTGGGTCTGGCAGAAGAAGCATGAGAGTAGAATAAATGCTAGAAATGCGGTCATTAAGGAGTATGCTAGGGCTGAATCTGAATGACAGGGTGAGAAATAGTGTGATAAGAGAAAAGTGTGGTTTGCAAGATGACGTTGTGACCAGGATTAAGAAGGAATGCTTCAGTGGTTTGGTCATGTAGAAAGGATGAACGAAGAAAGAGTGACAAAGCAAATTTATGCTGCTGAAGTGAATGGCAGAGTCGGAAAGGGACGCCCTAGAAGAAGGTTTATCGACCAAATTGGCGATATATTGAAATGGGCCAGATTAGGTACCCTTAACCGACGAGCGTGTATGCGTAGATATATGGATGTAAAGGAGGCGAGAGAGGTGTGCCAGGATCGTGCCAAGTGGAAGTCCGTAGTCTCTGCCTACCCCTCTGGGTGACAGGCGTGAGTGTTTATGTATGTATGTATGTTATTCCTATTTTAAAATCAGTAAGTAAGTCATTTATTACTTTGGGATTTGTTTTTCTGCAAAGTCACGACATTTATAACCATGGACAAAAAATTGTGATATTTTTGAATATGAATTCCAACACAATGTTCCGTAAACAATGGGTCGCATATATGCAATAATATCTATGTAGACCTGGCATTATTAACGAACGAATTGTGCGCTGTACTGTTAAGTCGATTTTATTGGGGAAATTTTGGCCTCACAAATGAACCTCGAGGGCCCCACGGAGAAAAAAGTTGAAATTGACGAAATAAAGGTGTTAGTGGAAGCATCCGTCCCAAACTATACAGGTGAGCTAGCTTCGGATCTTAATGTGAGTCTTAAAGCAATATCAGATCATTTGCAGCAAATCGGTAAAATAAAGATGCTTGACAAATGGTAACTAATAATCTGAATGACACACAGCAAGAGACCCGCGATCAAGCTTGCATCATATTGCTGAATTGACATACAAAGCAGGAAATTTTGAATCGAAAATTGATAACTGCGATGAAAAGTGTATACTATTCATCACAGTGAATAGATCCTGGTTCCCAAGATAAACAGTACCCGAACCTAAAGATTAGCCCGAAGAAGCTTATGGTGACTACTGACAAAATAGACAACTACCGGTGTTATTCACAATAGCTTCTTCACAACAGCTTCTTGTCATCTGGTGCCACAGTTACTGTGGTAACCGTTGTTGTCAAGAATTACAAATGATGATGGATAAGCTGGCACTCAAACAACCTAGATTGGTAAACTGCTATTCGCCATTGCTACTATACTACTATACTATTTATACGACCCTTGAACTGAAACCTAAATTATGTGAAAAGAGGTCACCCCTTTTCACATAATTTAGATTTTTGGTGGGATCTGATTAGTTTTTATAACCTAAATAAATACGTTAACTTCAACTTTTCCTTGCATTTAAGCTTTACTGCGTTTTTAAAAATTTTAACTATAATAATTAAGTGACTTTGTACTTAAAACTAAGCGCACCAATAACTATGTCAACATATTATTATAGATTTCGACATACAATTTGTAGTTTTAGATTTTTTTCATTTGTATACGCCTAATGACCCTACCTTAATGCAGTGTTACCACCTTAATGATTTTGTCACTAGATCTGGTGACTTTGACCCCCTTTACGATTTATTTCTGTCATTTAGCAAATTTTATTAATATTTTTGATTAATTTTAATCATATTTAAAATACATATGTATTTTCTATGGAATATTTATTAAGTATTTGATTTTTCATATTTTTCAGCTACTCACCGCGGTTATTTTCATTAGAAACTAGTTATGGATTTTGAATATTTGTTTCAAACATATTGCTGATAATTTATTCAAAGCACAGAATATGGAAGAACCTTACCATATTTCGTGATTCAGCGGCAGCGGAAAAGTCTTCAAAAGCAAAACCTTCTTTACCTTTTTAGAGTTACTTAGTTTTTACCTTAGAAGATTTTTATTTCTAAAGATAGTTATTTTTCAATTAAAAAGAGAAATTTAAAGGTTTTTGACATGAATGTTGTTTTTTACTGAAATAACTTATATTTAGCGATTTCTGGTGATTTTCGCACAAATGAATTTAGCTTCATCTGGCGACTTTTGATCTGATCTAGCGACTTTGATTTGTGTCAGAATACTGCCATGATGTCCAATTTCAAGTTACTGTAGTAATCTAGGTTTTTGAGGTGTGAGTCAGTGAGGGATGAACATGGTACATTTCAGACCTTAATAACTCAAGAAATATAATAGGTATATTCATTAAATTTCTTTTCCGAGTTTCAGGTATTGAAGGGGTCTTATTACAAGCAAGATTGCAAGTTATGTAAGACTTTTTGAATTATTCGGGGTCAAAAGTAGCCAGAAATGGTTCGTGTAATATTCCACACTGCCGACGCGTCGCCCTTTTCTTTTCTGAACTTGTCTGACACTGCCGTGTGTTTAGACTTTAGATCAAAAATAATAATAATAATTCTCTTAGCCAATTTTAACCTCAACGACTGAGTCAATGTAAAGTATAGAAGAAATTCACAGTAAATGTCCGACCACATTTTAATTAAAAAACATGCGTGAGTGTCGTGGAACACTCGGTTGGAACGAAGTTTCTTTCGTAGTATATTATTATTGATAAACGTATTATATTACTGATTAACAAATACAAATATCTAAATGAATATCTAGCGTCTATTAAAATGAAGCGTCATTTAAAATAATATTTCTTTCATGGCAAGATAAGAAAAAGTGCGAGGGAGATGGATATTATTCCATCTCGCTCGCACTATAGAAAGGGGGTCGTGACGGAAAAATCTTACACTTTTTCTCGCCTTGCCCCATCCGCCAAATTCGTACCGTGCGATAAGGAACTTAATTACAAAAAAAACGGTAAATATAATGGAAATATACTATTTCATTTTCAAATTACTGTGTCCCATATGATGTAACATGTGGTGATAGATATCTAATTATCCACACCAATCAATCTGAATTTCTTTTTATCACTACGTTCTCGTTAGTTTCGGCCTCTACGCGTGGGCTTGGCTGACTGGTCCACTTTCGTAAAGTTCGCATACGATCGCAGACGCATCAACAATGTTGCACCACAACATTCTGCACATCACAGATATTACTAGAAAGCGATTAAGACGAATCATGTCTGTGGGACACGAGACAGGGACTATGAGTGGAGGATATATCTGGTTTAAATTTAAGTAGAAAGTGAAGCAATGACCTAAAGTTTAACGCATAATATGACCCACGTGTGGTATTTCATTAAAGGTGAAATTAATTATCTATACGGTATATCGTCTAGATAATTAATTTCACCTTTAATACAGTATACAATACAATACACATCTTTTACCAAAATTACGCTTGAATTTGAACAGACAGGAAGCGATATAGAAAAAAAATATTACTTAATAATTTCTACTATCTTTATTAGGTAATTCGTAATTGATTAATGATTAAAGATTGATGATTTGGAACTAAAATATAAATAAAATTACATTGCCCTGGATTGTTTAAATTCTAACGTGGTGTAGATGATTTAAATATAACTTAAATATTAATTCCATAAGTTCCTTCATTATGTAAAAAAAAAACTTTCAAGATCGCTAAGAGAACACTTATATAAGGATATTTACGCGAAAAATACAGCGGCTAAGAAAAAACGACTAAGAAAGTACGCAAAACGTTGCGAATACAAAAATAAGCTAATTAAACGCTATAAAATCTACATTCACTTCTCTTAGGTTAGTGTCAGTGTATTTTACCTAATAACATTGATGAAATAAATAAAACGATGAAATGGAGCATCGTTTAGTGCAAAGTAATGTACTACAATTAGCAGCGCGCATGCCAAGCTTGCCAACTAACAAAGCAATCTAACGACAGGGCCTTAATGCAGCAGTAACATATAGGGCTAATAGAGATCACTAATCACTTGGAACTAATGTCTACATTTATAAATTATGCAATTTTGTTAAGTATACAGCGTATAGTTTGTACTGAAATAGCAACATGTCAATCAATATTCATTATGAGAGACAATGAAGTAAGAAATGATGTATTTGTAAAAGGGAATATTAAGCAAGTATTTGATCATATTATACAGCGAGTGAACTCAATTAAAACAATACAGCGTTCTCATTCATCGGACAGTTTCAATTCAATAATTAAAACGCTCGTTTCCTGGTTGCAGGGCTGCGCCGGGCGAGTGCCGACGCCCGTTATAATGTGACCGGCGCACGACGACGCGCGTCTCCCCTCAAGGTAAGCTTGTCTATCTCTTATAAATGACAATATACTCATACACATATAATATACATATGTTATCGGTAACCTGTAAAATCTCTCAACATCTATACAATACGGCATACAATACTCGCAATGTGTTTCATTGATATATCTTTACATATAGATAATATACAGATACGACTGCCTCGTTGGTCTAGTGATTGTAGTAGTGCGACTGCTGATCATGAGGTCCCGGGTTCGAATCCCGGGTCGGGCCAAAAAAATCAGTTATTGAGCTTTTCCATCAAGAAACTCTCAGTAGCTGCCCGGTGTTAGGAAGCTGGCGGTGTCTCACCCCCGTGCCTCGGAAAGCACTTAAGCCGTTGGTCCTGCGCCTGATCTCTCTCCGGTCGTGTCGGTTTACCGTCCCATCGGACTATGAGAGCGAGGGAATAGAGAGTGCACCTATGCTTGCACATACACTTGGGCACTATAATCCCGTCCTGCGCCGATGGCTAGTCTCCGTTGAGGCTGGCCGCCGTGACCGAAATTCTGTTCAAATGAAATTAATAATTTCCACAGATTTAATATCAATTTTTTTCAAATTATAATAAATCTGTGGTTACACAGCCACTTACTTATGGTAGTTAAAGTCAGGTGAGACTGAAGAAGCATGAGAGTAAAATTAATGCTAGAGTAATACGGTAATTGAGAAGTATATGTTAAGAGAGACTAAATGATATTTTGAGAAATTGTGCACATAATAAAAGAAAATTGTGCAAGATGTAGTGACCAAGATTAAGAAAGGAATGCTTCGAAGGTTGTAACACATAGAAAGAGTGACAAAGCATTTATGCTGCAGTAATGAGTGAAAGGGACGCCCTAAGTGGAAGTTTATCGACTAAATTGATGATATATTGAGATAGGCCAAACTATTTACCCTTTGCCAACGAGCATGTATGCGTAGATATGTGAAGGAAACAAGAGAGATTTGTCAGGACCGTGTCAGATAGAAGCACTTAGTCTCTAGCTACCGCCTTTGGGTGACAGACGTTAATTATTATATATGATCGATACGATCCACCCCGTATTCGCACGGATGATTTCTGTATCCCGTCAACAGCGCCACCTACGGGGTCCAATTGTAAATCTAAACCATTCTCGAATCAACTTAATCACACATAAAATTTCATCAAAATCGGTCCAGCTTTTTAGGAAGAGTTCAGTCACATATACACACGGACAGAAGAATTATATATTTATATTGTTTTTCTACATCACACAGTAATTGGGGGGCATTTTGGAAAAGAAAATTCAGGTCCCGAATTAACTTTTAAATCATGCCAGTAAATATAAAAAATAACATATTACCTAGTTCTTACTAAATATTTTGATTTATATTTATAAATACTGTACCAATGATAGTTCTGAAAATAGAACTAATCTGCACGCAGACATTTGCCAAGAGTAGGGATAAGTATCAAGAAAAAAAACACTATATTGTTTTATTTATTTTTAAAATACCTACTAGCGAAAATGAGCGATTGCATTTTTGACTCTGGGTACACCGGGCGGCAGCCGGCAGCAACTCATGCTACACCACTGCACAAACTAATAAGAAGTCCACACTGTGCTCATCACAGAGTACTTTGGTCTCACGTCACGCACAGTGTTAGTTAGTGTACTTCGGTCATAAATCCTTTGACCTAATCTCTCACTCACACTAACAAGTCTTGTAGAATTGAAATACAGTACACAAATCACTACTATGTAGATTTTTTATGTATTAATTATCCATGGACGTATATAAAAAGTTTTTTATACGTCCATGTAATTATATATACAATACATAACCAAAAATACTTATAATAAAAACTAAGATTATCATATTATGTATATAGAAATTGTATACATAATAGAGATATTTGTAATAATGATAGAGAGACATGTCTCTATCTCATCTAAGTTATATTTTATCCGAAAAACTTGAAGATTTTTTTGAAAAATACAATAAATTGATTAACATTAATGTTTTATGACTACATCAAATCTAAATAAAGCCACATTAATAGATCATATCTAGGCGAAGTCGGAGCGGATCGTTAGTTATTAATAATATGTGTTTTATATCCTTGTTAAGTTTTATAACTCCAAATCAAATTTAAATCAAAAGGCGAGCATTTCCATCGAAATAAAATTATACATTTTATACGTGGTAGAGCCACGCTGCAGCTATACTCGTATTATGGTTGTAGCACATTCGTGCTCACAGAATACCTGCTGTGTTTCGTATGGTGAGTGTAGAGAACCGGAGACCCTTTTTACTGGAAACGAGGAATTCCATCTTAGTCCTCGGGTCTGACAACGCATCTGCATTTTGATTCTTAATCGAGGATAAATTTAGATGTCTATGGCTACTTACCATCAGGTAGGGTGTATGCTCGTTTTTCACCGTTATTCTTTAAAAAAAAAGCAATTTCAGTTCAATCGATGGAATCATTTCAATTATAAGTTCGAAAATCATTAAAATTACTTTCCTGTGTTAGGTTAATACCAGCCTTATTTACCGCAGTTATGTCAACGCATTGCTATTTGTTTAATTTGTACAGGGACTGTAGGAAAAATACTCTGCTCTTAATAAAAAATATATTGTTCTAAAACGCCTGCAAACAAAATACTTGCAATGAAAACGGACGCATGCAGACGTCCTCAGACACTCGAAAAGTTTTCATGGTTGTCCGAGTTTAATGACACCGACTGAATCAAAAATATGTACAAGTGAAATTATTCAACAAGCATTGAGATAAATTTATCGCAAAAGCAAGTCTCACAGCAATCGAATAACCTTTAAAGGTTTGATAGTCCGAGTGTTCGCTGCAGGGCGCGGTTCTCTTGACCATGAGACATGAAACCCCGGGCAACAAATTATTTTACTTACACTTTAAATTGCCATAATAACATTACCAATTAACTATTTACTAACTAATTACAGTCTATCAAAGTCCATTGTTAAACATAAGCCTTCCCATAGATTGCCTCTAAAGGGGGATACTTGCCATAGTTGTCACGCTTGGTAGGTAGGTTATCAACCGCAGTTTTTATTTTCTAGTTGTTAACAGGAATAAGACGCTACTTTGCATCTCCTGGTTTGTTCGCTGTCGCTTGTTGCGACACCCACGGGATGATTATCCGTAGTGGATATTCTTACACTGCCACTACACGGTCATAAAAACATATGCGTAGTCCTGTTTTTACTGTCGAGCGTAAAACATAGACCTTAGACAGGAATTATTATTTTAAATGTACTAATATTATAAACTCTACATGAAGCAGAGCTGCATAAAAATCGTAATAAGGATGCTTATTATATTAAGTGCTTTGTGCACATATCATTTCAGAAGTTTCATACTTGCATAAGTTTTTGTATTTGAGTTGTGTTAAGGTTGAATCTTCTCGTCAGGTAACCTCAAAACTTGAAAACGAGACTGTACAACCAGTGCGTGTTGCCAGTGATGACCTATGGAACTGAGACGTGGTCCTTCACTGCTGGCCGGATGAGGAAGCTCAAGGTCGCTCAGCGAGCTATGGAGAGGGCTATGCTCGGAGTTTCTCTGCGTGATAAACTTAGAAATGAGGATATCCGCAGTAGAACCACAGTGACCGACATAGCCCAACGGATTAGTAAGCTGAAGTGGCAATGGGCCGGCCCTATAGCTCGAAGAACCGACAACCGATGGGGAAAAAAGGTTCTCGAGTGGCGGCCTCGTACCGCGGACGAAGTGTAGGGCGTCCCCCCACTAGATGGAGTGATGACCTGATAAGACATGCAGGAAGTCGATGGATGCAGGTGGCTCAGGACCGTGCTTTGTGGCATTCCTTGGGGGAGGCCTATGTTCAGCAGTGGACTTGTGAAGGGCTGTAATGATGACGAAGGTTGAATTGCGTAATACCCTCAGTTAATTATTAACTCAAAATCTCACTCTATATTCAGTTTCAATAGAAATTAATACATACTCTCGAAAGCATTACTCAATTCTGGGGTAGTCGGGTAATAAAAACTACGTATAGATTCCCCATTTTTAACCGACTTCAAAAAGTTTACAATTCGTCAGATTTTTTTTATGTATGCACACCGATTACTCGAAGACGCCTGAACCGATTTGGAAAATTTTTATTTCAAAGGGTATACCTCCCAGGTGGTCCCATTTAAATTTTATCGAAATCGGTCGAGCGGTTTTTAAAAAAAAATCAACAATAAATTATATTTATATTGAAGTCGGTTGAACAAAATTTTAAATTTTACCACTTGTTTATCTATCACTGAGTAAGGTATTTGAAAAAAACACAGCCATTTACCGTTTCTAATAGGCGGGGTAGTCGTACGTCGACCGTATCAAGTAGCTATTTGTAGAAAGTTTTTTAATTGTAAACTTACATGTGCTGCTGAATAAATATGCGAAATCATGAAATGGCGTTTTAAGTTTTATTTTTAAATTTTATATCCTAGCGCCCACCAAATGGGTGGCGTTAATCAGTGGGTGCACGAGTAAAATGGATTCCCCCTGCACCCATTGGTGGGTGAAGCCGGTGGGTGCACGGGTACTGTCGTCTTTATTTTATTTGCGCAGTCGTCGTCTAAATAAAACACCAAATAATAGACTGACGACTAACATTATGCACTCCATGCATATCCTATATCTATTACAGCTCCACCAATTCCCACTAAAGGATTTTTTATAGAATAAGGGTGACAAACGAGCACACAGTCCATCTAATGGTAAGGAGATGCTGTGGCTACATCTATCCTGGATTAAGAATCAAAATGCAGATGCGTTGCCACCCCTGAGGACTAAGATGGAATGCCTCGTTTCCAGTTAAAAGGGTCTCCGGTTCTCTACACTCACTATACGAAACACAGCAGTATTATTTTACGCTGGTATTATGTGAGAGCGTGGTCCTTCCCTGGTCGAGCCAACCCATTTGTGCTACAACCATAATATAGCTGCAGCATAGCTCTACCATGTAAAGAAAATAAAATAAAAAATATTCATGCAAATCACAAAGCGAAGAGAAATCACCAAGAGATAATGTGAAATAATTCTTATGTTATCAGGTTCACGCCTTGTCAAAAAGGTTGTATTTTGGTATTAAATTAACACTGATTAATTATAACTGTGTGGTAAAATTGAAATGCACCATCCACTTATTACGAAGATTTTTTTAGTTGACTGTTATGTAGGTAAGTAACTAGTTAAACCTTAATAATGAAAGTAAATAAAATTTCGAAAACTTGCCTTAATTGCTTGTTATTAGGGGTATCCACCATAGCAATATTTTGGCAGATTTTTGACCTTACTTCAAGTCTTAATTGTACGCTCGTAACCATCGGCGGACTAACTTGATTACCTCATATTCGCCGGTATTGTAAAATATGTTTAGGCAATTTGCGTCGATATAAAAATATATCGAGGACATTGGAAGTCCGCGAACCCGCATTGAAGCATCACCATTCATCGCAAATATATTTTGATTATTTAAAGAAAGAGACTTCAATTATCATCCAATTTAATTAAATATATTCAATATTTAATTAGATCGGCAACTAATTTAAAAGTATAGTTAAATAAATCTTCAAAAATCGATTATCTTAACTTTATCCAAGTTAATTGTGTTACATACTGAAAAAATACATCGAATTGATTAACTCCTCCGATCAAGTCTCTTAATAATTTAAAATTAAAAATTTTGTACAACCGACTTCAATATAAATTATTAAGAATAACTCAAAAACTATTGGTCAGACCTTGATCAATTTATATGGGACCACATGAGAAGCACCAGCTTACAAAAAAAAAGAATCATCGAAATCGGTTCACCCAGAAAAAAGTTATGAGGTAACACACATAAAAAAACACAGTCGAATTGAGTATCTCCTCCGTTTTGAAGTCGGTAGAAAAGAGTCCAATGCTCAGCAGTGCGGTGCACAATAAGTATACATCGAATAAAATTGATTTGCAGATGATATTATTATTTCATAATCGGAGTATGAGAGATGAAAAAGTCCAGTAGCGTATAAACTTACAAACGTAAACCCAAAAATTAAGAAGATAAATATTTTTTACGGAAACACCGTAAAAGTAACCGTTTCAGAAAGAAATTGCAAAATTATAAAATGTTTATTTCAAACACACGATCTTCAAAAATGCACATATATATTTTTGAGGTTCATTTGTTTGAAAAACTATTTTCTAATTTTGCTGACTTAAAAAATACAAAATTATTGAAACTAGTGTCATTCCAGTATAATTCGATTTAATGTTGACGTCATTATATTTATTTATTTAATTTAACAATTTATGTACAAAGAAAGAATGGAGAAGACATCACGGTAAAGAGTTTGTACAAGGGCACTCCTTTTTTTTACTCATTTATAAGCCAGTGCTTGACTACAATCCCACGGTTGTAAGTGGTATTGTTATTGTATTGTATTATTTCGAAATTAAACTACTTTCAGTAGGACATTATTTGTTATTGTAACACATATAAAAATAAAACAAATACATATATACTGCACATATCTTTTAAAGTTTAGTCATTTTTCCTGTTCTTTCTCTATTTAGTTAGAATCTGGATTCATTTGCTCCTCCTATTTGTGCATTGGGATATTCACAATCTACACGACGCACGAAATCAAGGCGATTTCGTGCGTCGTGTAGTTTAGTCATTAGTTCCTTTTGCAAGCTGGTTTCCGCATATAAAACTATTCTGCGATTTTTCTTCCTCGACAAGCCGTCGATTTTATACAATGTCATGCCAATGACTACTTGACTCAAATTGATGATTTTATTTTTTAAATAGTATTGTTTTATAAATTTACTATTAAAATAATAAAATTAGCTTTGTATTTATTTACTATAAAAATAAAAATGATTTCTGCACCAACCTTTAAATCCTTTTTTTTTAAATCACTAAATAAATTCAAGAATAAAAATTGTAATTTACCTCCTAAAATGCAGTCAAAGAAAAATGTCTAAATATAATAGGTGTTATGTTTGGCTAAGAATTCATTTCAAGGTAATTTTATTTTAAAAACATGGAATTCTTTTTTCAAAATTAGTCATTTGTTTATTGATTGGCGTTAAGTTTTCATCGCATTTGAATCTTTTTCGTCATCATGGGTACGTTGAAAATTCGAGTAATTATGGTATATGAGTACCGTCGTGGCAGCAACGCGGCACAAGCAACACGCAACAGCAACGACGTTTACGGAGCGAATACTACAAACGAACGCACCATGCCCGCTTGCGTACTGGAAATTTCGACCTGAAAAATAAACCCCGTGGTCGTCCGAAAACTTTGGTCGACAATGACGAATTAAAGGCGATTGTGAAAACTGATGATACTAAATCTACGGCTGAGTTAGCAGCAACTTTCAACGTTAGTATGAAAACAAAAAGGCAAGGTAAAAAAGCTTGACAAATGGGTGCCCCACGAACTCAATGATCGCCAGCGCGACGTACGCGTCGAGACGTGCCTTGCCTTGCCTTGCTGCACACAAACGAAGGAATTTTGAACCGCATTGCTACCTGCGTCGAAAAATGGATTCTGTTTGACAATCGTAAGCGCTCAGCAGTTGGTTGGATCCTGTTTCAGCACCTAAACAATGCCCTAAATGAAAAATTACCCCTAGAAAAGTGATGGTCACTGTTTGGTGGTCTAGCGCCGGTGTGCAGCTTCTTACCAAAAGGGATGAGCATTACTACAGATGTGTACTGTAAAGAACTGAACACAATGATGGAGAAGATCGCACGTCTTCAACCAGCTTTAGTCAATCGCTCGTCCCCGCTGCTCCTGCACGACAACGCGCGACCTCATACTGCACAACAGACGGTCTCCAAGTTACAAGAGCTGGAGTTGGAAGCTCTCCGGCATCCGCCGTACTCACCAGACCTTGCGCCTACAGATTTCTAATTTTTCCAGAATTAGGATAACTTTCTGGCGGGAAAAAAATTCAATACCCGAGTGGCAGTACAAAATGCCTTTGAAGAATTTGTTGCCTCCCGTCCAGCTGATTTGTTCAAGAAGGTCATAAATAAACTGCCACTGCGTTGGCAAAGGTGCATCGATTGCATGGGTGATTACTTTGATTAATAGAAATAAAAAATATAGAAATAAAAAATTACGTTAACTTATTTTATACAAGACGGCAATTTCATATGTAAATACCTAATATTCATGATTCACTAAAGAGCTAAAACAAAAAAAATGTCTCGAAACTTCATCAATCAATCACTTCAACGTGACGTTCGAAAAGCTAAATTTTCGTGCCACATGTGAACTGTACTATGTACTGCGTAGGTTGATAGAATAAATAGAATATTCAGTTATCGGTGGATTTAAACATTTGTATCTAACGTGTACTGTATAGTGCATAGTTCTTTGAGTAGTTTACTGTATACTTGCCTTTACCTTTATACCTTTAAATCAAATAAAATAATGTTGCTATTTCATCCTGATGTTCTTTGCAGGCGTGATATAGCGCAGCTCTATCACGTAAATATCTAAATGTAATAAGTTGTATATATAATATACATTATAATGAAAATATCCCCGGAATTTAAAAAGCATGGTGCAAATATTACTCATTCACTAGGTCGAAGCGACAGTTGCTCTTAGCAATCAATGGCACACTTAACCAAGAAAGTGACAAAACATGCATTTGCCGAAACCAAATCATTATTAATAATAATAACATACAGACCAGTCAAACTAGATAATCAACCCGTGCGTGTCTCTACGAACTAATGTGACAACAAAAATTATTAAAGATCTATAATTTTCTATTACATTTGCTTAGAGATAGAGTGCAATGAGGGCCACAGGTTCGAATTCCGCACGGAACGAGTATTTGTATGGCCTACAAGTAATTGTGCCGGCCTTTCCTTGATGTTTTTCCATGTGCAATGTATGTAAGCTACCTCCACGATACGGGAGAAAATCTTAGTGTGCGGATAACGTTTAAAAAAATTACTTAGGGTTACAAACGAACGCACACTACACAGTACATGTGATGATAAATGGATGCAGTCACCAATAGACACCTACATATTGTATCCTCGATTGAGAATAATCGAATAATACAGCTGCAGCACGGCTCTACCACGTAAAGACTCTATTACGTCTCAATAGTCTACTTCGCCTCAATTATTTATGTTTTGTTTTTTGAGCACTAGGTAATTTAAAACTAATCGTCTATCTTAAAAGATATTCTCTAAAACTATTTGATGTAATAGACTTACGAGCACAAGGGTATATAATGCCTTAATTACAAAGTATACAAAGTAGAAATTTCGCTAGGTGTTTTTTTTTGTATAGGATAGAGTGACAAACGAGCACACAGTCCACCTGATGGTAAGTGGTTGCTGTGACCCATAGACATCTACATCTATCCTCAATAAAGGATCAAAATGCAGATGCGTTGTCACCCGTGAGGACTAAGATTGAATGCCTCTTTTCCAGTAAAAAGGGTCTCCGGTTCTGTATACTCACCATACGAAACACATCAGTGTTAAGCTGCTATTTTACGCTGGTATTCCGTGAGAGCGTGGTATTTCCCTGGTCGAGTCGACCCATTCGTGCTACAACTATACTACTAATATAGCTGCAGCATGGCTCTACCACGTATAGGTAGGACTCGTTTTATTCCTAAGTGTCCTAATGTGAAGGTACTAGCTAACTACTAAGCTACACCTACTTTTTTCGTCAAACAGCAGCACAGGCACTGCTGTGTTCCGATCTAAAGGGTGTAAAGCTGCGTAAAGAGCCAGTATAATTACTAGCTATGAGGCATTCTATCTTCGTCTCCAGATGTGATAACGCATCTGTAGCTTTCTGTTTGATGTGAAACATCTATTGGCACGCCTTGGCAGTAAAACTGACTCGTACGCCGTGACGCTAAGAATAATAACTAAAGCAGTGACGGCAAACGGCATGACGGCACTGATGTCAACAAGCGTTTTATTTTCTGCGCATGCGTACGCATAACGCGAAATATGTACATCTCCGTGTTTTAACTCCTTTCTCTCAGTGTGTGTGCCTGCCAATTTTTTTTTATTTCTTTTACTTCATATTTCTTTATTGGTTTTCATTCACTATAAATTCTACCATCAACTATGATGTTTCACAACTGCCTGGCCTCCCGTGACGGCCACCTTTTATTTTTGTTTGAAATTGGTTGCAGATGTCCATCGGCTGAAGTAGCCACTTGCCATACAAGAGGAATGTAAGCCCGTTCGGCACTACAAATAAAAAATTGATTTTGGAACTTTATTGCTAATGCTGCCAAATGAAAACTTATTAAACGACGAAATTTAACAATATATTATACTGAGTGTTACAAAACTACCCGTAAAGCCGAAAGGGGAGTTAAATGGGGCCTTATAACGAGTCCATTCACAATATTTAAGAACCGTAAGTAACGCTGTATAACATACCCCAAAAAAATAAAAAAATATTATTATTTTCACTGATGTGCAAACCCTATTTCAGTAAAATTAAAGAGTAAACTACGCAGAATGTACTTACATTTCTACCTAATTCGCGGAACGACAAAAATTTGAAAAGACCTAACCTAACGAAACAATCCAAACGAACACTTACTTTTTCATAATAAACGTCAAATTTACAGAAACGACTCAAAGTTTGCTCCGCCTTGCTCAATACACAACCTCGCTCGTCGGGATATGACTTGTGTGGCATTTCGCACCATCGTCGGTGTTATTGATGCGAAAACCGATCTAACACGCTGTTCCATCTCGGCAACCGTTGGGCAATCGGAGAAATACACTCTGTCCTTCACATAACCCCACAAAAAGAAGTCCAAGGGTGTGAGGTCCGGAGAACTAGCAGGCCATAGCACCAGTCCCCCGCGGCCGATCCATCCTCGCGGAAAGCGAACGTTAAGATGTTCTCGTACGTTGCGAGCAAAATGTGCCGGAGCTCCATCTTGCTGAAACACCATGTTTCTTTGGTTCTCAAAGTAATCCCAGTCAGCCACAGGAAAGTCGTAAATCGCCTCTTCGAATTCCGTTTGTAAAAACGTTAGATAGTTGCTACCGTTCAGACGTGATGGCATAATGACGGGACCGTTGACATGCCCGTCATAAAGGCCAGCCCACACATTCAGCCGCCACTGGTGTTGGAATCTGCCCTGCCATGAAGCATGTGGATTCACGCGAGCCCAAACGTGATCGTTATACATATTTGAAAGTCCTGACCTCGTGAATGTTGCCTCGTCCGTCCAAAGAACATAGTTTACGTAATTAGGGTTTTCCTCTAACTGCCTGAGGTACCACTCGCAGAAGTTCCTCCTGCGTGCAAAATCGGAGGGTATCAGCTCCTGTGTACGGCGATAGTGATAAGGGTGGCGATTGTCGTCACGAAGAATTCGCCAAACTGCAACATGGTTTATACCGAATCTTGTTCCGGCTCGCCTCGTACTTGTGGTCGGCTCTTCTTCAAAATGCTCTAACTCTAATTCAGCCTGCCTGGCGTCGACTGTGCTTGGACGTCCACTTCCAGTAGACCGATGAAAAGAGCCGGTGGAATGTAGTCGTCTTGACATGTTCAGAAAACACTGGTACGAAGGCAGCCGTCGCTGTTCAGCGGGGGTCTACCATCGATAAATCGTTGCCGATACAGTTCGCGAGCACGATTTAAATTGCTATCTTCATGGCCTACGCATAACATCATATCGTAATATTCCGAGTTAGAAAGCATCGTTATTTTGCAAAAAATGTTGGGAAAAACTCGAAACAGTTGTAGGATATCGATTAGAAGATTTGAAATTGACAACATATTTTTTTTCCAACTTGACATTTTTTGAAGCCAGTACTTGAGTATAATGACATCCTTGTATTGAGGTAGCAAACATTTATGAATGAAAAATAAAAAAAACTATTAAAGTAGACAATTTTTAGGTAAAATAGGTAGGTAGGCCTTTCTGTTAAATAATCTGGTTCCCTGACATGACAGCTTACTAGAGTTGACAAATTTTTTGGCTTTGATAATTAATTATATTTTTTACGGGGTATTTTGTAACACGTTGTATATCTAGGTATTTGTTAAGATTGATCCAAAATTATCAGAAATTAAAAAGTACGATTAATTGTTAAAACAATTTGTTAATTATTACATAAACAAAAAATAAAGATGATCGTATGCAGTAACATCGACATGGACTTCAATATAATATACAAACCAGAAGGTCAAACTTTTCTCTTTTGTTTATATTTTGCATATTAGGGGTCAAAGTATGAAATTGCCGTTTTATATTGAAAAATTCAAATACATTTTCTATGAAAAAATATATTTATTTAATCGAAGCTGTGATTATCTATACATTTCTATCAATTTGAGGAATATATGTCTTTTGGTAGAACTCTGGAGATCGGGTCTACAAAATCTATGAAGGCATTTTCGTACCGCTTTCTGAGAACAATTTTTTTCTTGCGAGAAATTGTCTAAATTGCGGAAAAATTGAATATCGGTTGGGATGACGTATGGTTTCTAACTGCAAGTCTTGTAACATAAAATGGTTTGTCGAGCAGTGTGAGGCCTTGCGTGTTCATGGAGTAATAATGGCGAAGATTGATTGACGAGTCGGGGTTGTTTCTTTTAGAGTTTTGCCATCATTTTTCGAAGTTCTTCACATAGACCGGATTTCAAAAAGCAACAGTGAATCACACCATAAAGTGACCACAAAACAGTTGCCATTACTTTTGTATGGGCGAGCTGCGCTCTATGGCATTGTTCCGGTATTTGAACTGGGTTCAGCCATTGTTTTTCGCTTGCAATTATCGTAGAGATTCTACTTATCATCACACGTTACAATTCTGTCAATAATCCCGTCATTGCTGTACGTATTCATCAAAGCATGGCAAGCTTCAACACTTGCTCTTCTATGAACATCAGTTAATTCATGAGGCACCTTATTTCTGGAGCTTTTTTATTTTTATTTTAATAATTTGGTACAAATTAGTCAATATTGTGGGTAAGTTAACGTCTAAAAAGTCGCATTATGCATTCGTTAATCGTATCTATCCTCTACAAAAGCAGCATTGATATAGCGCGCTGTCTCGTATTCGAAAATTACACTAAATTTTAATGATTTTTAACTCAAACAGATACTAAATGTAAAAAAAAACTGTAAGTCAAACAATAGAATGTCATAACATTTTTGAATTTAGAATGTAATTAATAAGTTTAAGAATAAAAAAAAAATAATCACGAATCTTGGACCATGCAGGTTAAATTTTAATTCGAAAAGGTCACTTACACTGACTTTTTTCCTTTATTTTGATATAAAAAATACACATACTATAATATTACAATTTATCCTGGCACTTAAACCTTTAAAAAATTGATGTGCCTAGCCTGGCCTAAAATAAATCTTGCACCAAAATTTAAAACGCTAATTTCATACTCTAACCCCTATTATTAAAATTTACGACAAAAAGCTGCACGTCAAAAGCTATTATTTAACAAGATAGTCTGATATTATAAATGTAATCTGCTTTATAATTACAATGAGCAAAATAATGTTATTATACTATTTTTCGAGAGAGTTCTGATTGAGTGACTTGTACGCAGAGCCGAAACTACTGAAAATATTAATTTGGACGTAAAATTAGGAATTAAAATTTGTTATTTGATTCATCTTTTTCAACCCTTTTAAAAATTATCTCCTTGTGATAAAAACAGTTACGATTCACTTACGACTTTAACGACTTATTAAGAGTTATTTTTAAATTAATGTGAGAGAACTCTCAAAAGCTACGAGGTGGATTGAAAAGTACTCGGCCTAACCAAGAGGTGGGTATTCTAACCGCCCCGTGTAGTGGCGGGTTAGAATCCACTCTATATCTTCCCGTGGGTGTCGTAAGAGGCGACAGAGGGAAACTGAGGCAGAAGATGGGCAGCAGCATCTTTCTGATAACAGCAAATAACAATAAAAAACTGCGGTTGCCAACCCGCTCGCCAAGCGTGGCAACTACGGCAATATCCCCAATGAAGAAAGTTACGAAAAGACGGCCCCGGTCCCGGCGGCCCCGCTATTCCTGGCTACGGTGGCGACCATGGTAACGGCGGGGCAGGGTGCTAAAATCTCCGGTGGAGGTTCGGTTGCCACCACGACGACTCGACCTGGCAACTTATAACGCACGCACTCTGAGGACTGACGAGAAGATCCTGGAGCTGGAAGAAGAGATAGACAAGTTGCGCTGGAATATTATAGGATTATCCGAGGTCCGAAGAGGGGAGGACACGGTAATCCTCGAATCGGCAACTTGTTCTATCACCGGGAGGCGATCATCTGTCCCAAGGAGGTGTCGGATTTATCGTCCACAAGTCTCTCGTTAACAACGTTGTAAAATTGGGAGTGTGTCGACGAGGTTGCGTACCTTATACTCAGAATCACCAAACGGTATTCGCTGAAGGTCATACAGGTTTACACCAACTTCGCACACCGATGAGATGGAAATGTATGAGGATATCTCTAGAGCCATGCATTCCTCTAAAACCCACTATACGGTGTTAATGGGAGACTTCAACATAAAGCTAGGCACAAGAGAGAACGGTGAGCTGAAAGTAGGAAATTCGGATTAGGGCAACGGAACCCAAGGGCCAGCAGCTGGCCGACTTCATGGAGAAAGAGGACTCTTTATGATGAACTCTTTCTTCAAGCGGCCCCACAGGAAGTGGACCTGGTCGAGCCCCGACGGTTCGACAAAAATGAGATTGACTTCATTATGACGACTAGACGCCAACTGTTCAGTGATGTCTCAGTGATCGCGAGGTGAAAACTGGTAGCGATCACCGAATGGTTAGAGGCACACTGAACCTAAACGTTAAGTTGGAGGTGTCGTCTAATGAAGTCAACGCTCCGTCCTCGTGCTCTAATCCAAAGTCCCGAAACCTTTCAGCTCGAGTTACAAAACCGTTTTCAGTGCCTGAAGATTGCAATGCAGTGGACGATATGAATGACAAGCTCGTGGAAACTGTCCATGCGGTCGGAGCTAAGTTTTGTAAGACCCGCCGCAGAAGAACACAAAACTCTCCGATCACACTCTTAATCTCATGGCTGTTAGACGGAAATGAAGCTGCAATCTTCAGTAGATTTGATAGCATACAGGCAACTGAACAGACAGATCTCCAAATGCATGCGGCGGGACTTGCGCAACTTCAATACAGCTCGTATTGAAGAAGCGATCGAGCGGAACCAGGGCTCCAAAGTCTTTGCCAGAGATCTGTCTGCCAGAAAAGCCAACTGTTGAAGCTGAAGACCGAGTGTGGCAGCGTCGTTTCCGGGACACCTGAGTTTTGAGTGAGATTGAGAGGTTCTATGGGCAGCTGTACATCATCGTTGGAGCCACACGCAAGTGTGAGTAACGATCAAGAGCGAGTCTTATCCGACACTATTCCGATGATATCCCGGACGTCAGTCTGAGCGAGATTAGAATGGCTCTCCAGCACCTTAAAACGGCAAGGCCCCAGGCGAGGATGGAATTACGGCGGAGCTTCTGAAAGCGGGTGGAAACCGGTACTTGAAGTCCTTCAAGCTCTTTAATTCCGTCCTACATGGTGGCACTACACCGGAGGCGTGGAGCAGAGTGCGGTGGTCTTGTTCTTCAAGAAAGGCGACAACGCTCTTTGAAGAACTACAGACCGATTTCCTTCTGAGCCGCGTCTACGTGCTGTTTTCGAGAGTCATTACGAATCGTCTCGCAAGCAGACTCGACGACTTCCAGCCTCCCGAACAAGCCGGTTTCCGAAAAGGCTTTAGCACCATAGACCACATACATACCCTTCGGCAAATTGTACAGAAGTCCGAGGTACAATTTGCCACTATGTCTGGCGTATGTGGACTATGAGAAAGCCTGATTCCGTCGAAATTTGGGCGGTGCTGCAGTCCCTTCAGCGGTGCCAAGTTGACTGTCGGTATATCGAAGTGTTGAAGTGCTTGTACAGTAGGGCTACGATGGCTATCCGAGTACAGAACCAGAGTACGAAACCTATCCAACTGCAGAGGTGTAAGACAGGGTGACGTTATATCCCCGAAACCTTCACCGCTGCATTGGAAGACGTTTTCAAGCTTCTGGACTGGAAAGGATACGGCATTAACATCAATGGCGAGTACATCACTCACCTTCGATTTGCCGACGATATAGTCCTATGGCAGAATCGCTGGAGGACCTAAGCACTATGCTCAATGACCTCAATAGTGCCTCCCAACGGATAGGTCTTAAGATGAACATGGACAAAACAAAGATCATGTTTAATGTCCATGTCACACCTATGCCGGTAGTTGTTGGGAGCACTAAGCTCAGTTGTTGACGAATATGTTTACCTGGGACAAATAGTCCGACTAGGTAAGTCCAACTTCGACCGAGAGGTCAATCGACGGATTCAACTCGGCTGGGCAGCGTTCGGGAAATTACGGCACATCTTCTCGTCAGGTATACCTCAAAACTTGAAAACGAGGCTGTACAACCAGTGCGTGTTGCCAGTGATGACCTACGGAACTGAGACGTGGTCCTTCACTGCTGGCCGGATGAGGAAGCTCAAGGTCGCTCAGCGAGCTATGGAGAGGGCTATGCTGGAGTCTCACTGCGTGATAAACTTAGAAATGAGGATATCCGCAGTAGAACCAGAGTGACCGACATAGCCCAACAGATTAGTAAGCTGAAGTGGCAATGGGCCGGCCATATAGCTCGAAGAACTGACAACCGATGGGGAAAAAGGTTCTCGGTGGCGGCCTCGTACCGGCGGACGGTGGGGCGTCCCCCACTAGATGGAGTGACGACCTGGTAAGACATGCAGGAAGTCGATGGATGCGGGTGGCTCAGGACCGTGCTTGTGGCATTCCTTGGGAGGCCTATGTTCAGCAGTGGACTTGTGAAGGGCTGTAATGATGATGATGATGATAACCAAGAAAATAAACACATACTAAATCAGTAATATTTTTATTTTTCTACATAATCACCATCAAGTTCAATACACTTTTGCCACCTCCCTTCCAAGCATTTAGACCGTTGAAAAAATGATTCTTCCTTAGAGTCAAAATATGCGTCTACAGCTGCTTTGACCTCGTCGTTTGTCGAAAATCTTTGACCTCCCAAGTGCTTTTTAGGTTAGGGAACAGAAAGAAGTCTGATGGTGCCAGATCAGGTGAATACGGCGGATGCGGTAACAGTTCAAAGCCACAGTTGAATTTCAGCCATTGACTGTACTGACGTGTGAACACGGGCGTTATCTTGATGAAACAGGGCTTTTCTTCTGAGCATTCCTCGACGTTTTACTTTTATTTCCTCTTGTAAACGACGTAGTAAGGTGCAGTAGTAATCAGAGTTTATAGTCTGACCCTTTCAAGATAATCAATCATAATCACACCTTTCGAGTCCCAGAATACTGAAGCCATCACCTTATTTGCCGACAAAATCAACTTAGCCTTTTTAGGGGGTGGTGAACCAGGTCTTCTCCACTGTTTTGATTGTTGTTTTGTTTCCGGTGTACAGTAATGAACCCATGTTTCGTCCATAGTAACAAAACGATTCAAAAAATCATCTGCATCGGCTTCAAATAACTCCAAACAGTCGCGTGAAATAGTCAATCGCGTCCTTTTTTGTTCAACTGAAAGCAGTCGCGGAACCCACCTCGCAGACACCTTGTGGAAACCCAACTCGTTGACAATGATGTTTTGAGTTCGTTCATAAGAGATGCCTATAATCTCAGCTATCTCTCTAATTTTTAATCTGCGGTCTCCCATTATTAAATCAAGTACTTTTTTAATATTTTCGTCAGTAGTTGACGTCGAAGGCCTTCAGAGCAGGGTTCATCTTTCACCTCTCTCTACCACGCTTAAATTCTGCTATCCATTTTTGACGGATGAATATGACAGACACAATCGCCTAATGTACTGACCATGTCATCATGGATGGCTTTTGATGATAGCCTTCTTATGGGTACTTAATGACAGCACGCTGCTCGATTTGCTCCATTCATGAAATTATGTCCGATTACTTTGTTAATAAATTTATAAAATCACAACTAATTATCGCACGTTTCGAACTTCACACAATGAACTAGTCTAAACTGAACTAAATAATGTGGGTAGATTTGATTTTAGAATTGAATGGATCTGTGTTAGGCCGAGTACTTTCAATCCACCTCGTATAATAAATAATTGCTTGCCCTAGCTTGAATCCGCATTACATCGCACACGAGGAGGCTAGCTAGTGAGAACCTTTATGAGAGTGCGCACATTTTGTGGAACTATATAATATTTTCTGTGCAGTTGATAGCTTTCGAGAGTATTCGAAAGTTGTAGCCGTGTCCGAAATCGGTTAGGAGGACATTATCATATCATCATCATTAGTGACCGCGAATTAGTTTGTTTCCATTTTCAACTGTTGTATTATCTACAAAACATAGTTTTACAAATATTTCGCGAAGCTGCCTGTACTATGTAAATTATTGATATCCTGAGCAAGACACGATTCTCATACGGCAGTTACCTAATATGCAAATTTGTCCGACATCGTGCTTGTCCAGTTAGCGGGTGAGCAACACTTTCTCGACGCCATCGCCGCTATTACCATACAATGGCATTAATGTCTAAGTAAGGTAGCAGTAATACCCGTAGACACTAACCTTGTCTACATGTTGAAAAAAAAATCATAATCCCAACGGCCTATCACCAACGCATGGGCTGTATAAAGCACGGTCGCGGAGCAGGAATTTTTTTATTGCATTTTTGAACTTAATTCCCATCATAAAAAGATTCATTTCTATTGCAACTAAGATAGTTTTAGGACCTTTTGAACAGTATTTGTAATTCGAAAACCGAGTTTATTCTCAAGTTATTAAAGTTCACATTTGTATGAATTGCAATAATTTGAAATTCTTCCTGCTCCGCGATCACGCCATACCTACTGTTACTGAACTGTACCACACCAACTGTACATTACACTTCAAAACCTTCCTACTTCATCACAGTATCGCCTAACGAAGCACACTTTGTGAGCATATTACATTTTTTTTGTATAAAAGCGAGTCACCCCTTGTCATCTTCATTATCGCATCCCACCTGTCGCTGGGGTGCGAGCGACGGAACCCGGCCGACCGTGACTATAGAAAGTTGGGAACGTACCTTTCCCTACACTACTTGCTCAATGCGTTGATTCACGCACTCGTATTAATGAAAGGAAATAGATACGCATCTTAATACGTATGTTTGCTTAACGAGGATAGCAGAACAGTTCTATTACTTCTAATGAGCTGTAGACGGAATTAACGGTGCTCTACTCTAAGGTATCATTGCTACGATGTTGTTTTGAGCTATACACCATATAGGTACGCTGGCGCCGAATATTCTCGGAAACACTCGACATGAGTTGAGTTAAAAGCTATTTGTGTGTAACCCTGCGCTCGCGCACTTCTGTTCCGCGACTGTCGTCTCGCTCTCGCATACATGTCAAGGTAGGGTTCAACATTCGAGGAATTGGTACGAGCTGATAAACGTCGAAATGGAATAATCAATTGGAAGTTTTGTGCATCTGTTTAATGTGAGCGAACTGATCTCGTTAGGTCAGAGAAATTATAATTAAAACCATAATATAAACTAAGCATTGAATAGAATACAGCATTGTTGAGCAATAATTTTAAACTTAAAAAAGGGCATAAGACTTGCTTACTGAGACTATTGCTCCGACTGAGCGACTATTGAAATGACGGACTAACTCCCTAAAACTTCCGCGTGCGCGTGGCTTTGATGATAATATACAGGGCGCGTGCGCTTCAACGAAGTCGACGCCTGGACAGTGGAGATCATTGCCAGATGCCGCCAATAGATCGCGACGGGGTCAACAGCCACTGTCCTTGATTCGCATAAAATATTTACCCGGGCGTACGTACAACAACTGTCCACGTTGCCTTACTCATGACTGGGGTCAAGGGAATTAACAATGTTTACAACATGAGCGTATTGTTATTATACAATAAGGCGTGTCGTAACTCAATGGTCGTACGAGTAACACACAATCTCCGCTTCTGCATTACCGTTTAACAATAACCAGTATACATTCGATACATTCGACCCCAAAAACATTTTAACTTTCAGTAAAAAAGACAACATTATCAATATGTAGAATACGTAGGTCTTTAAAATTATTAAAATCTATTCATAAAAATATAAATAATTTCCAAGGAGCACTAATAAATGATGAATAATAGGAACAAAACCTATTTTTGTACATATTTATTTTTCTTTTTTTTTCCTTAAGTTTAATATTTTTAACTTAACATTTGTGCCTGCCCCATTGGTATGTATGTGAACCAGGGATGTTATGGAGCTCAGTAACCGTAACCGAAACTATCGGATATCCGAAATGAAAGTCTATCATAAACCGTTATCGAACCTGATTTAAAAGTTTGGAATAATTTAGTATATTATAATAATTTTAGAGTTTACGAGGTAGAGCCATGCTGCAGCAATATTATGGTTATAGCACGAATGGGTTGGCTCGACCGGGGAAAGACCACGCTCTCACAGAATACCAGCGTAAAATAGCAGCTTAACACTGCTGGGTGTCGTATGGTAAGTGTAGAGAACCGGAGACCCTTTTTACTAAAAAAGAGGCATTCCATCTTAGTCCTCACGGGTGACAACGCATCAGCATTTTGATTATTTATTGACGATAGATGTAGATGTCTATGGGTTTCGCCAACCACTTACCATTAGGTGGACTGTGTGCTCGTTTGTCACCCTATCCTATAAAAAAAACTTAGTTCTGCAGCATAGTATGCTGTAAAGAAGATTAGAGCCCATGAGTTTAAACATCTAGAATAGTTTATTTTATTTTAGTTATTTCCATTGCATAATGCTATATGGAATCTTGCTATCGGGTAATGTGACAGAAATTAAATCTATCTTTGTTTTGCAAAAGAGAGCCATAAGAGTAATTTATAACCTGGGTCTGAAAGTCTCTTAGAGAAAATTTTAAAGAAATAAATATATTAATTTTGGCCTCTCAGTATATTAACGAATATTTCATGTAAGTATGTACACAAAAACAAAATAATAGTTTTATCAAAAATAGTGATGTACATTCTGTAAATAATTGAAACAAGCACAAGCTAATTATACCAGTTTCTCGAGTCCAAACAGTCAACAGTAATTCCTTCATGGCGCAATGTATACGCTTTTACAACAAAGTCCTAGAAAATATGCAGGACCTATCAATCAAAAATTTATAAATTTTTAGCTAAAACTGTTCAATAAGGGTTAATATACTACTAAAGAGTACCTACATGATTGATAAGTACCCCTGGGAATATGATGATCGCTACCATGCTGTTTCTAAATGTTTTCATATTTAATTGTATAAAATATTATATTGTAAATTAATGTTTAAAAAAATCCGCTGGGTTTCATGCTGGTTCTTCCTTGGACTGAGATTTTTCCGAACCAATAAAAGCATAAATGACTATCAATATTATATTATATTATCTTAGAAAAGCTTGTCTAACGTCTAACTACTACTAGATTGTGACTCTATGTCAAATTATCAATAGGTATTCTTGTACCTACCTATATAGAAAAAAAAATCTATTCTATTCAATTAAGTAGGTTGGTTAGGCTATTTTGAAAATACACTAATTTTCAAAATAGCCTAACAACTTCCAAAATGTTTTAATCCGAAGAAATCTAATAAATTATTGATTTAGTTATAGCTCATTCCTTGCTTTCACTTTCCCACTTTTAAGAAAACTTTAAGGTCAATCTTGTTGGTATTCCGATGAAATAAACGGTCGTGGTAGTACAGGGATTAAACGCTCGCCTCAAAATTTATAGTATAGAATAGAATAGAATAATTTTTATTCAATGCTTATAGATTAAGTATTACATAATACTTGTTGAAAGTCATTTTTTTATTTTTTTATCACTGGTTCGGAAAATACCTCTGTCCTGGGAAGAACCAGCATGAAACCCAGCGGATTTTTTTAAACACTAATTTACAATATAATATTTTATACAATTAAATATGAAAAAATTTAGAAACAGCATGGTAGCGATCATCATATTCCCAGGGGTACTTATCAATCATGTAGGTACTCTTTAGTAGTATATTAACCCTTATTGAACAGTTTTAGCTAAAAATTTATAAATTTTTGATTGATAGGTCCTGCATATTTTCTAGGACTTTGTTGTAAAAGCGTATACATTGCGCCATGAAGGAATTACTGTTGACTCTGGAGTCGAGAAACTGGTATAATTAGCTTATGTTTGTTCCTAGTGTTTAAAGTATGAACATCTTTATTCTTATCAAAGTAAAGTGTAAGCGCAGTAGTAAGCGAGCAACCTTGGTTCGATTCCCGCTGGCACGAATGAGATTGTTGATTGCAATTATAAGTGATGATTAACCACATGCTCGACGGTTAAGGGAAACACCGCGAGGAAACCTGCATGTTTTTTTTTTCTTTTAAAAAACATTAGGATTACTTTATGTAGGATTATGTTCCTCCACACTAGGATTTTCTCCTGTATCGTGGAGGCGGTTTACATACATAAATTTCAAAAGGACAAACATCCAGACCCGTAACAAGTATTTGTAGGCCATAGTAATATTTGTTTCGTGCGGGATTCGAACACGCAGCCCTTAGCGCTGCAACTCATTGCTAAGCCACTGCGCTACGAAGCCGTCAAATAATCAGTCAATAATTCAAGCAAAATCAATGTCTGTGGAATAAAATATTTAGAGAAAAAAAATTATGATAAGTTCGCCAGCACCCGCTGGTGCAACGCGGCAAACTAACTGCCCCATAACCCGCAGAAATGAGAGAAGGCCCAGCAGTGATACAAGGGACGTACAATCTTTACTTGTACCGGCTTCATCATGCGATAATGATGGTTATTGTTTTTCGAAAATTAGTTATGCATAGAAATTGAAAATCATTGTAACAATAACGGTGCTCAAGTTAAAACATCTACGTACCAAGGAGTATAGGTATAGAATAAAAACACTAGGTTTTTCCCAAGCAATACGCAGTAGGTAGGTAGGATGAGCTATTGAACTAATGGATAAGGCCGAACCTTGATCTAATTGACAGTAACGGTTCTAGATTTTAAATGTTCTATCACCTATCTCTTTCTATAAATCAATCAATGAATAACTTGTTATAAAAATTTAATATTTTTTGTGTTTTCCGATTCATGAAAGTAATCCTTATAATTTATTCAATCTATTATAAAGTACGTTATATACCTACGATTAGTAAAGTGGAAACCTTATGGTTGAAAATGGAAAAAATTAAAAGATTTTAATTATATTCATGAACAGAAGCTACTTGACCTTAGGAAAATATAGAAATCTTAGTAGACTAAAGAATAGTAAAAAAAACAAGGATAAATAATATATTTATCACTTATTATTCTGTATTTTACCTTTTGTAATCATTATATCTTACCCAGTTGTTTTTCTCCCCACTACCGCAATCTCATATCGGATTCACCCGGTTCACATCAATATTATCACTTCCGTATTTACATATTAATAAACTTAGCACTTTATACGACGTATGTTAATAACATACGCACTTCTATAATATCTCAAAAATAATAATATCTATGCACAAAATAATGGAATGTAATGATGATGTACCATTATCATCGTTTACCCAAGGTTACACCAAGGTTTACCATACAGCACGCTCCTGAGCCACCTGCATTCATCGACTTTCCTTATCTTTTATCAAGTGAGGGGGCACCCTACACTTCGCTTATCGCTACCAGGTTGTCACTCAAAAAGCTTTCTTCCCTATCGGTTGTCGGTTTTTCAAGCTATATGGCCGACCCATTATCGCTTCAGATTACAGATCCGTTGGATTATGTCGATTACTCTGATTCTACTGCGGATGTCCTCATTCAAGAAAAACTCCGAGCATAGGCCTCTCCATATCTCGTTGAGCGACTTTGGGTTTCTTCTTGACGAACACTAGTTGTAAACTCTTGTTTTCAAGTTAAGATACGTAACGAGAAGATGTGTCGATTGACTTCTCGGTCAGTTTCGGACAATTTGCTTTAGGTAAACATACTCGTCAACAACTCCAAGCGTAGGTATTACTCCCAACGACTACCGGCATAGGTAGGAGATAGGTACATGATACATGATGGATAAGCGGTAGTCATGCTGCAGTTATATTATGGTAGTAGGACGGATGGGTCGGCTTTACGTGGTATAGCCATGCTGCAGCTATATTATGGTTGTAGCACGAATATATCATGGTAGCGATCACCTCATTCTCAGGGGTTATTATCAATCATGTACTCTTTAGTAGTATACCCTAATAATCCTTACTAAACAATTTTTACTTGGTAAAATTTTTAAACTTTGATAGATAAGGCCTGCATATTTTCTGGGACTTTGTTGTGAAAGCGTATACATTGCGCCATGAAGGAATTACTGACTCTTTTGAGTCGAGTAACTGGTAAAACTAACTTGTGCTTGTTCCTAGTATTTATAGAATGTAAATCACAATTTTAAATAAAATATTATAAGTAGGTAACCAAAAAACTATGTGTAATCGAATCTTTGTTAGGGAACCGAAAAATGGTTTACATAATATGAATGTTAATAATATATAAGACGTGATGATGATAATTAATTACGGTATCTTAAAACTAAAGGTTCTCGGTATCTTAAAGGTAAAGGTCTTAACATTGATATGAAATTACCGAAGAAGATGATGAGCTAGATTTTTTTTACCATTAGTAGGAAAACCAAAAATGATTAGAATAGAATAGAATCATTTTAAGTCAATACAAATTACAAGAATACTTAATGAAAGTCATTTAAACTTTACGAAAAAATCACTACCCTGGGAAGGACTATCAAGAAACCCAGCGGGATTTTTTAAATAAAACTAATTTACAATATATTATTTTAGAATTAATATGAAAACATTTAGAAACAGCGTGGTAGCGATCACCTCATTCTCAGGGGTTATTATCAATCATGTACTCTTTAGTAGAATACCATAATAATCCTTACTAAAGAATTTTTACTTGGTAAAAATTTTAAACTTTGATAGATTTAGCCTCCATATTTAAATCACGATTGCAGCACTTTGTAGTGGACTATGATCGTAAAACACATTTAAGAACCTTCTTAACCGTATTATAATCGGTCCAATTTTCAGGAAATGGAAACATAGTAAAAAATAAAAATCACGATTACAGCTCAACATAATGGACTATGGCCAAAAAATGCATAAAACCGCATTATAATCGATCGGGTAATTTTTCAGGAAAATTGTAACAAAAAAGTGCACATTAAACAAACCTTAAGAGGTTGTTGGGCAAACATATATACCGTATCCGTGCCAACGTGGGTAAAAATAGCAACTTCCGAAATTTCGGGTAATTTTCCCTATAAATAATTAACAACACTGATCACGAGACTCATGTTTTGTGTTCCAAAAATAGCATTTTAATGTAAGACATAAAATTCTCAAATAAGTGATTATAATTACTGGCTCACCTATGAAAGGTGATTCCTTGATGTTTTTTGATAAAACCACTATGATTTTTACAAAATTTAACGACGCAAGACGGCATATTGATTTTTGTTTTTACCGACAACTACTCGCGGACGACGTTTTTTGCGTAATGGTGGGCGCTAGACTTATTATTAGTGTGAATGTGTGCGTGACCCCTTGTACGTACAAGCGAGCTGACTTATTTAGGGTGCCTCGCTGAGTTGTATAGCGAGATTCAGTCCGCCTTTTTTTATACGTCCATGTTTACACCAATTCGAATAACATTGGGCAAATCTGTTCACGACTATTCTGAGCTAATTTGTTTCCTTCCCCCCCCCCCTCGTGTCTAATGCGCGGAGGCCATGGGGCCAGGAAAAGTAAGCACTCGGAAGCACTAGCCATCCTGACCCCAGCGGCGGATCTGGTCTATGGCTCCGTCGCCAACCAAGCTTCGGCCGCGGAAAATAGGGCGGCGCCTCGCCCACTCGGAGTGGCCAACTCAGGACAGCCCTTCACATCGGGCCAGCCATGTGGGTTCCTGTTGGTTCACCGGCTTCGTAGCCGTGGCTATATCACCGGACAGGTGACATAGCCACGGCTACGAAGCCGCCCCGCCACAACAAAGCTAGTAACGCTAGTACCGAATAATAGGTTTTCTCTGAGAGGAAGACGATCTCTGATTGTGGTGAAGCCAACACAGTACTTAAGGTCACCAATACGAAGGCGTATCTGATCACCGCAAAAAAGAGTCCGTTGACCTAAACTCCTTCTTTCCAGAATGTAGTTTGAAAATAACTGAAGACCTTCAGCTACTGGGAGTTGAAATTTCTATACCTACGTCTTAAGGATTCGTTGAGTCTAAGGTAGAGCTAGCAATAAAACGTTTTCAAGCTAATGGACTGGAAAGGACACGATTTTAATCAACATCAATGGCGAGACATAACTCACCTTTAATTTGCCGACGATATAGTCATTATGGCAGAATCCCTGGAGAAACTTAACACTATGTTCAATGACCTCAATAGTGTCTTCCAACGAATAGGTTTTTGGACGAACATGGACAAGACAAATGTCATGTGTAACGTCCATATGTACAACCAGTGCGTGTTGCCAGTGATCCTTCACTGTAGGCCATAGGAAGCTTAAGGTCGCTTAGCGGGTTTTGGAAAGGGCTCCGAGTTTCTCTGCGTGATAAAAACCCTATCGATGATGAGCTGAAGCGGAAATGGGCCGGCTATATAGGTTGATGAACCGACAATCTATGGGGAAGAAAGGTTCTAGAGTGTAGAAGTTAAAGCGAAGTGCAGGGCGGCCCCTCACTAGATGGAGTGACCATCTGGTAAGACATGCAGGAAATCGATCGACGTAGGTAACTTAGTATCAGGTTTTGTGGCGTTCCATGAAACCCTTGTTAGCTTGGGGGCTCTTTGTACAGCAGTGGACTTATGAAGGGCTGTAATAATGATACCTGCGTCAGTCTTTCTTCTTTCCCGACCACTACAATATACGATTCCTTAACGCAAGAATAAATAGGTATTTTCTAAGCTGATGTGTTTACCATCTAAACTCTATCACTATAGTCTATTCCCTTAGATACGGTCGCCTTTGTGTCGCGCCGCCTTGGCACGTGCTGCATTTTGTCAAAGGCGCCGTCGCGACATTGGTCGCGAATTTGGCATTTTAAAACGAAGCGCCGTAGTGAAAGGTTGTTTGCTACCTAAATTGTGTTTATTATTTTTATATTCGTATTTTATTACAATAATCATAGAACAAACAAATAAAATTCTATTTTATTCTTAGAATAGAAAAACATTTATTTAACAAACACACTAAAATATAATAAAATAAAAGCAAATTAATAAGTGCGCCTCCAGGTGCACCGACACTATCTTAGCGAACAGACTATACTTAACATAACGTGGGATCTTGAACTAAAGTTAGTTTTTCAATTATGAAAATAAGGCGTTCATATCATAACGAATTATTTTCTCTTCAGGTGTTTGCGATGTGGTACACGTGGACCGCGTTGCTGCTGGTGTCCTGTGCACTGGTCGAGGCGGCGGAGGTTCAGGCGGAGGTACAAGGGGAGGTTAAACCTGAGGTCCAAGTGGTAACAGAAATCCCCGGGCCAGCAGCAACCACCCGAGCTCCGCCGCGTACTCTTGACCGTCAAGCCGCTGAACTCGCCTGGCGATCTTGGCTCCAGAGCCCTGAAAGTGGCAATCCAAATGCGCCACCGCGAAGGATCACCACAAAATCCTTGTTCATCACACCGCTCGTGTGCCCTAAAGGGCAGCGGCTGGATCGGAATGGCTGCGTTCAGGTAATTAAAACTTATTTTTTCGTTAAGCTAAACTAAGTTTTACAGGTAGCCAAAGTTATAACCACAGTTTTACTAGTATACCAGCTTATAGCAATTATTTTTGTGACTGTATAATCGGAAACTGTGGTTAATTAAAAATATAAATTATATTTCTTTCATTGACTACGGTTAAATGTTTAAATTTGGTTATTTCTAAGTAGTACTAAAAGTTAAAATTACTCTAGTTCTTTCAGTAAGTACAGACTGACCACAGTCAACAGAAAAAAAATTACGTGTCAAATCATTATGTTCGAGTAAAATTTATATTTTAGTGTACCTAATACCTTTCATCATGTAAGTTACGGGGTTATCTAAAAAGTTGTTTGGGTATATAGAAGGCTGAAGTAACCATGACTAAAGGTATCTTACAGAAAACTTGACATAGTATTGACGGAAAGTAATAACTAAGACATGAAGCATCTCATCTACCTGTCTAATGTGCCACTTGTGGCAAATCTCCTTAAGTGGTAGAGCCATTCTGCAGCTATATTACTGGTAAGTATAGTTGTAGCACGAATGGGTCGGCTCGACCGGGGAAGGACCACGCTCTCACAGAATATCAGCGTAAAATAGCAGCTTAACACTGCTGTGTTTCGTATGGTGAGTGTAGAGAACCGGAGACCCTTTTTACTGGAAACGAGGCATTCCATCTTAGTCCTCACGGGTGACAACGCATCTGCATTTTGATTCATCATCGTGGATAGATGTAGATTTCTATGGGCCACGGCGGCCACTTACCATCAGGTGGACTGTGTGCTCGTTTGTCGCCCTTATCCAATAAAAAAATCTTCCATACAAGCCTAAGATCGTAACAACATAATTTTACATTGCAGGTGGTGACTGTTGACAAAGACGAACACGAGCGCATTTTACTGGAACACCTAAATGCGTTATTCACATCTGCTCCTGGTGGCAGCGATGTGCAGTACGACTACGGTGACGAAGAGCCAGGTCCACTTCAACTGTCTATTCCTATTGGATATGATCCGCAAGCTGCTCCATTACAGTCTCAGGATCAGACAGAAAAGGTAAATGCTGTGAAGTGTTATTTTTAAGGTTAATTTCGAACCTCGTTATTTTATTCTAAAAGATCTATTTTTCGCTCAATTTGTACTCATGGAATCAGCTCTGTGCCTGTCTGTTTGTTACAGCATTAAAAATAAGCCGAAAAACAATTTTGAATATTCGTGTAATTATAAGAAATCGATAAGTACAATGTACAGGCGTAAAATTCAAAATTCGAATTTTCGACCGACTAGTTTATGGGATCTGATAGTACATAACACTAACTTTGCAAAAAAAAAAAACATTTTTACGCTTCCCTTTCGCAGTATGTTGGCGGCGTAAGAGAAATCATCACCCACATTCGTCCCGTGGGTGTCGTAAAAGGCAACTGTTGGAAATATCAGAAAGCTCTGGCTTCCGATAGATGGCGCCAAATAACCAGAACAGGGGACGGGCAAACGTGCGAGACTTCTGGTACTGCCATCGTCAATCCGCCTGCCAAGCCTGCGATTAGGGCAGATTCTTCCTACATCGTGAGAGGCCCATGTCCTTTGACCTTTGTCCTGAGACTTTTACGGGCTGAAGAGGAGAAAGAGATGTTTGCACAAATTACAAAATAGCTGCACTGTGTCTTTATATTTAACTGCGAAGTAGTAGCTACGCACTAGTAGTATTAAATGGCGAATACATCACTATCCTTCGATTTGCTGATGATAGTCATTAGGGCAGAATCCCTGGGACTTCAGCACTGTGACAAACGACCTCAGTAATGTTGTCCAACGAGTAGGTCTTAAGATGAATATAGACAATACAAAAATCATGACTAACGTCCATTGTACAACCCTTAACAGACTACCGTTACAACTACTAAGTTGGAAACATTATGCTCGAAGTTGTTGACGAGTATGTGTAACTGGGACAAAATTATTCGACTGTGCTGTGGTTGGGAAACTGCGAAAAATCTTGTCCGATATTCTTCAGAATCTTACAAAAGTGTACGAGTAATGTGGTTGAGCCATGCTGTAGTTATATTATGGTTGTAGCACGATGGGTCGGCTCGACCGGGAAAGGTCCACGCCCTCACAGAATACCAGCGTAAAATAGCAGCTTAATGCTGCTGTGTTTAGTTTGGTGAGTGTAGAGAACCGGAGACCCTATTTACTGGAAACGAGGGATTCCATTTTAGTCCTCAGGGGTGACAACGCATCTGCATTTTAATTCTTAATCGAGGATAAATGTAGATGTTTATGGGCCACAGTATCCATTTACCACCTTGTGTTAGTTTGTCATCCTATTCTATTTAAAAAACGAGGCATTCCATCTTAGACTTCAGGGGTAGCAACGCATCTGCACTTTGATCCTTAATCGAGGATAGATGTAGATGTCTATGGGCTACAGCATCCACTTACTATCAGGTGGACTTGTTTGTCACCCTTATTCTATAAAAAACCCAGTGCGTGTTGTTAGTGATGTCTTACGGAACTGAAACGTGGTCCTTTCTCACTGCTGGTGGAAGATGTGAAAAGTATTTTGCGGACCCGTAAACAGAAGTGGCAATGGGCCGGCCAGGTTTTGAGTGGCAGCCTCGAACTATAAAGCGCTGTATTGGGCGACCCGCCTCTAGATAAAGTAAACCTGATGAAACATGCGGGTGGTCGATGGACAGGTAGCTCAGCACCATACTTTGTAGCAATCTATGGGGGAAGCCTATGTTTAGCAGTAGACTTTTGTGATGGACTGCAGTGAGTGATTGAGAGAGAGAGAGAGAGAGAGATACACACAAATATGTCATTATACATCATTATTAATTTTGCAACGATACGGTTTACTTAAATATATTATATTATTTTTCAGGGGCAGGACCTCAATTATGTGAAAATCGACAAGAAAGAAAATACACAAAACAATGACGCAAGCATAGAAGCTGAATTAGAACTATTAAAACTCCAACAATCGCAAGACTCTAACAATACAATTGGAACAAAAGGAACTAATGTTGTGAATAACAACGCATTGACAAATTCTCTAGCTTACCCTGAAAAGCCCAAACGTGACAGCCCAATGATGCATTCGAGTGAGGTAGAATCATTAAATTCAACGGAAGTCGGACAAAAAGAAGAGGTATTTGGACATGTAAGCGTTGATCCAGTAATTACTTCTTTTCAAAATCAGCAAACTTATCAGGCAGAGCGTGAAAATAAAAACCCGAACATATCTTCCTTAACGGACAAAAATCCTCTTAACATATCCAACGATGCAATTACCATGAACAATTCTGACGTTGCTGATATCACTCCACAAATTGGCTCACAGGTGTTACAAAAAGAAAGTGATAATTCCAAGTTAAATCCAGAACATGATTATTCAGATATCGGTGAAGCTATAAAACTAATAAGCAGGTATGCCGAGGTTACTACCGACGACAATTTTAGTAAAAATAAAAACAGCTCGTCAAAAGATGACAGCATTTTGGGTACACGTACAAAACTTCAGTATCGTCGAAACAAACCGAGACCAACTGACTCTGTTGTGGCTGAAACTGTTCAAACTCACGAAAAAGTCTCGAGTAACGAAAATCCGCCGACTTATGATGCAAAAAAGAACCTTTTCTTTAGATATTCATGGCCGAATCAGCACTTACGCCCTCCACATCCTAACTATCCATTTAAACATTTACAAGATTATTGGCCGGGCCAAAAACGTAATGGTGGAGTGTATGCAATGCATGGAAATCCAAGGCGTCATCATCATACATACTCCCACAATTATTTTCGACCTCACGGCTATCCTTACTCCGATTACGCTCAACTGTCTCCACGCCTGCAAGAAAGCTATTCTAGCCTTTATCGATACCCACACAGAGTAACCCGACATAATGCTAGTCCAGTAAGATCTCACGCTAACAACCAAGATCTATACAGTTTACTTGGTTTAAGACATTGGTTTAGCAGCGAAGGCATAACGAAGAGATAGTTTGCTTTCCTTAACATCTTAGATAAAATTGATGTTACCCGACGACATATAATGGAAGCTATGGGAAAATGTTTTAATAATATACTTAAATAAACAGTGGTATTTAAAATGAATATTTCTTAAGTTTAGTGTCAACATTAGAAAACCTTGTTTCACCTTCGTCCATAGCTTTCAATATATTAGCCTATTTATTTCAAAGCCAAATATTACAGTCATAGTTAATTATTTTGTTAGTTGTTTAAGTTCTTGTAAATACATTTTCTGAATAAGCGTTTTATTTTGCTACTAAAATTTAAATTGTTCAGTTAGTATTATCGTTGTTTTGTATTATGTAAATTGTTGTATCAATGATTATTAATTTAATGTTTATTTTATTGATGTATATTTATGCTTCATATTGGTTGTTGTGAAAGTACCTAATGCAAATCTTGTGTCGTCTTTTAATGTCGTACAAATATAAATGGCACTGGCTTGCCCTGAATATCTATCAAAATTATAATAATTATTATATAGGTACTTACTGTAGATAGAGCTGTGGATGGACGCATACTATTTTATACATTACGTTTTCATTGTAGATATAGGTAAGTATTTGTTTCGTATAGATAGAATTTAAAAATAACTAAAATTAATTTCAAAATATAAAAGCCCACCAGTAAATCAACTGCAGCACAAAAACAACTGTCAAGTGTTACTCGTTTCTTCCAGTTTCTTAAACGATTACAATAGGGTTCAACATTTGCATGTAGCCTATGTAATTTTTTATTTGCTTTAAAAATAATCTTGCCAAATTTCAACTCAATACATATATAAGAATTTTTAACACACTTTTGCAGTTATTTTTTCAATATTTAATTCATCTATTCCTAATAAATTACAAAAAAGTGCAACAAGCAACACCAAAATATTTATGTGATCTTTTAGTAAATAATATTGATTTCTTATACCTACACAAATAACCGAACTATTTACCCATAAAATGATCCCACCAAAGTTTAGTTTAAGCATTTAGTATCATAACACTAATACAATTTTATTATACTAATATTTATAAGATGTATCTCTAGAATCTAGATAAATGTTTTTCTATTACTTCAGAATCCATATATTTTAGGAATGCAGAACTATTTGATGTTGGTTAGAATCATGTAGTATGGAATTAAATTATTATCTTATCATTTATACATATGAAACTAACATTTGAATAAAATATTTTAATAAAACATATCTGTGTAACACTAATAATTCTAAAATTAAATATTTAAACCAGTGTGTCACTTGTTAGTAAAGTAGTATTTTAGCATAACAAAAAATATTTTAATATAAATATTTTCATAACTTCTTGAATTGAATGTCAGTTTCATAATTTAGAAATGCTTTTATAACTGAGCAGGGGCTATATAGTTATCTCAGTATGCAGTAACAAATATAAACATTAATCAAATTGGTTAATTAGTTATTACATAGTCCCTGAAAGTTAAACTTTTTCATGTTTCTACTTTAAAACTTATTGATAATATTGGAACTAAAAACTGTTCTGTACAAATAGATAAGGTTTTAATCATATAAAATCCTTGAAAATTACCCTAAAATATATATTTTAAAATGTAATTATTCTGCATATTTATGGATACATTAAAAATATATCAATGCCAGTATTTTAATGTAAATATCAATGTTATATTAAAATGATTGAAATGAAATGACAAATTGTATTTTTATTTTACTGTTAAATGAAAGTCTATAATCATATTATTAAGACATTTTATTGAAAAAAAAACAGATTTTACTGAATACTGTATGAACTATTCATTCTTAGAAATTATTAATAATCTTGTTCAAATATATTATTGAGATTATCTGTCCCTGCATATACTTCTTTGCCGTTCAAGTAAAATGTTGAATTTTAAAAAAAAATATTATCTATCTCTACTGACTGCACCATAAATAGAATATTTAAAAAAAAGCAACAAAAAATATGTGGAATTGACATTTTTATTTACAAAATAAATGTCACCAAAATTTTACTAAGCTATGAAATTAAAACCAACCAAGTCAAGTAGGTAAATATTTTGTACAAGATATCACAATGAAAATACTTAAGTCATCTTCGTATAATACAAAATATATAACAAAGAAATCACTAATTAATGTGATCTTAATATATCACTTGTAATAAAACAACAGACAAGTTGTAAGTTAATGTATATGCAAGAACAGTATAAATACATTTCTATTATGAGTATCGACAATAATTATTGAGTTGCTTTGTTCTGAACATAATCTCTTTTAATGAAGCAATTCTCTGGTTTAGACACAAACTTAACAATGGTACTTTTTTATTTTCGAAGATATTATGAAATTATCACTTAAAAATATATAAGTACTATTAAAAACAAGTATCTATCCAAATTTAAATAATTCCATATTGTGATTTCATCTGAACTCATAAATTTGAATGCTGTGCTCTGGAACATGGCTTAATGTCAAAGATTGATACCTGTAAATTATTCAATACTTAATATAATATATGATGATAAACATATAAAATCGCTCTATAGTAATTTTATAAGTTCAAAAAGTTATACAATAGTAACTTTTAGAAAATTTATTCCTTACCACTCAGAACTTCTATGGTAGTAATAACCCTCTATTGTGGCAGCAGATTTGTGAAAACATATATAATAGAAACCCGCAAAGGAAGCACCATTTATGTCCTTAATTGTATGATCTGGCACTAAAAAATGTTCTTTCCATCTCATGAATACATAATCAGCTTTTGCAAGAGAGTCATAATCAAAAGAGTCGGAGTTAAATGTCTTCAAATATGGTACAAACAAATCAAATTTACTCTGCAAAATAAAAAAATACTTAAATTATTCACACACCTAGGAAATAAGTGCATGTTATAGAATCCAACAAATTTTTAATAAATTAAGTTGTCAGAAAAAATCTGAAAATATTTTAGCTCCAAGTAAAAAATCTGCACAAAAACTTTGAAAATTTGTAAATATCACACACATACACAAACAGAAAACATACATTCTATAAAGTCTTTGTATAGGCTACAATTGTTTTAAGTAAAATCTTATACAGTGAGTGACTTGAAACATGAGTTTACATATGCCACTATTGGATTGAATCAACATTTAATTAGAAGATTATGAAACAATGGAGCCATTTTTCTTTCAAAATAAGAAGAAGAAGATAATGCTAATTTTAAATTTAATTAACATGTTACTCTTTACTAGGTATATTCCTCATATCATAAAGTTAAGCACATTAACTACAAACCATACAATGATCAGTCAAGTAATAAAATAAATATCTTCTTTATTAACCCATAACAGTCCTGCAGAAAATGGGCCACTCCCATTAAAGGAAAAATTTGCTGTTATTATCCTGGCAGGTGGATTAGTGATTTCATTAGATACCAGATGTCTCACATGGGTGTTTTTGCTTGGTATTTTATATCTAGCATATTATATTAGGTCCTTAGCTGCTAAACAACCGAGATTGGTCAATCGCTCTAGGCCACTGCTGCTTCACGACAACGCAAGACCACACACTGCACAACAAGCAACCACTAAGTTAGATGAGCTACAATTGGAATGTCTGCGACATCCACCGTACTCCCCGGACCTTGCTCGAACAGATTACCATTTTTTCCGGAATTTGGACAACTTCTTACAAGGAAAAAAATTCAACTCCGATGCGGCAGTCCAAACCGCCTTCAAAGAGTTTATTGATTCTCGCCCCCATGGTTTTTTTAGTAAAGGGATCAATGAACTACCTATGAGATGGCAAAAGTGCATAGATAACAACGGTGCATACTTTGATTAATTAAATATATTTTACAAAAAAAAAATTGACTTTATATTCCCCTCGTACAAAACGCCAATTTCATATGAAAGGATCTAATACAAGATGTTATACCACCATCTATAAAAGACTATGAGGTCTTTCTGGCCCTTGTAACAAGATAGCTGCCTTTTACAAGCCATTGAATTTTGTACAATCGACTTCAATATAAATCATTAAGGATAGCTCAAAAACGACTGGTCAGACCTTGATCAACAATTTGACCACATGAGAAGCACCAGCTTTCAAATAAAAAAAGAATCATCAAAATCGGTTCACCTAGAAAAAAGTTACAGTCAAATTGAGTACCTCCTCCTTTTTGAAGTCGGTTAACAATGAAGTGATAGATTATCTTAAACACAGAAAAATTATTTTATAATAACGGCAGACGTTGTTCTACCCTTTACGGAAGGTGGCGCGCTAAGTTTCACTCCAAATTCACTAGGTGGCACAATTTATAGGTGTCGCTGTGGTCGAGTTATTAAAATTTATTAATAGCTCGACCACAACGCCAGCCCTCATTTTCTTTATGTTACAAAATAATCATATATTATGAATATGAGTCATTTTGGTTAATAAATATAGAATTTGTTAATAACTTGATAACACCATTCCATTGGATCCTAGCGTAGCTATAAATCATCATATCAACAAACAAATATATTATATGACCTAAATAAGTCAAACCTGAACAGAACAAATAGGAAGAATAATTCAGTTAAGAAAATATATAGAGAGAAGCCCTTGGCAGGAAAGATCAAATGGCAAAGAGTAGACAATTGGAGGAGAAACCAGTTTACAATGCAGTATGCAATGTTATGCATTGCATACTGCATTGTAAACTGGTTTCTGGGTAACCAAAGAGCACACAGTCCACGTGATAATAAGTGATTGCTGTGACCCATAGACTACATCTATCCTCATTTAAGAATCAATATGTGGATGAATAGTGTAGTGTGGAATCAAAAATCCACCATACAAAAAACAGCAGCTTTAAAGATTTGATTCTTGGTTCTTACTTATCTGTGAATTCAAATAGAATGCATTGTTATCAGTAAAAAGGGATTCCAGTTCTCTACACTCACCATATGAGTTATTAAGCTGCTTTTTACTCTGGTATTTTGTGAGAGCTTGGCCTTTCCCCAGTCAACCCGACCTGTTTGTGCTGCAACATGACCAAGAGTTGCAGTCACTTCAGATGTCCTGATATGAGGCTGACTGGGACCATTACAAACTGGGGACTTAACCCATTTGCAAAAACAACCATAGTCTACTTGCATTAAGAAAAAGCGAGTGATCATTGTCTGCCAGTCAGACCACGCCCTGCTCGGTCGCAAAAAATTAGAAAGTCAAGTTCACAGTGACCAGTGGAAGCCTTTGTCCAAAACGGTTATTCCGGTTTTCCCTTAAGGGTTATCTACATTAAAATTTTAAAATAAATACCTTACCTATTCTTAAGAATAAAAGTGGATTGTTAATTCATAGTGGAGAAAGAGAAGTAATTTACAGTGTTTCAATACTTTAAAATTTGTGATTTTAAGTGACAATGGAGAGCACAGTACTAAAAACAGCAAAGTACTAAATACAAACGAAGACTCTAATGATACTGATTAAAATATATTTTTAATAACTTTTTCAAAGTCGAATTTTATTCATTAAACCAACATTAAACTTAATCTTTTCAAATATAAATTGTTTGGATTTTTTAATCTACTGTGAATACACCTTTGCCCTGCATTGCAGTGATCACTCACTAGTTTCTTAATGCAAATGGACTATATTTGAATAATTTCCATCAGCAGCAAGCCTACTTATACTCATACCCTACTTATTGGTGTCCTCATTAGCCAAGTAGTATTGTGTCTTTCATCATATGGAATGATAATGTCAATCAAAAATATTCTTGACTGTGCCCAATTCATCTACACAATATGAGGCTTATTTGCAATAGTCCTGTTCATGATAAAGGGCTGGTCCTGATAAAAGGCTGAACCTGGCACAATCATTTTCAAGCACAAGCCTGGCACAATAATTTTTGAGCATGCTCTCTGGAAAGTATTTATAATGCCGGCCATAAGTTTGAGCCCACTAAAAATCTTATATTATCTTTAAATACTAAAAGTAATAGAATAGAATCATTTTTTATTCAATATAAATTACAGTACATAATACTTATTGAGTCATTTTTTTTACTTTTACCACTAGTTCGCAAAAAAACCTCTGTCCTGGGAAGAACCAGCAAGAAACCCAGTGGGACTTTTTTTTTAAAAGCACAATTTACAATATAATATTTTATACAATTGTAATAGTTATAATAAAAAAATATTATATTATTCTATTATTATTGATGAAGCTTATTGTTTCAAAACATCAACAAGGGTCAAACACGAGCAGTAAGGTAAAGGCATTATTATATTTTTATAACCTTTGTTAACTATTACAAATATAAATTTGATTTTATTTTGCAAAATTTGTGTTTGCTTTAGCTTTTTAAAACAGATGTTTCATATTGATGATGATTGAGATCTTGTTCTTGAATAAATAATCTTACTTAGTTTTTACAACCAAGATGACTTAAAAATAGGAAAGTACACAAAATAAGTACTAAAATGCGATCTGCCATCATTACATTACATAATGATAGCAAATCCGAATGTGTGATTGTTTCTCAACTTAAATTATTGAAGACTAGTGTTCATCACACAATAATTGAATACAAGGCAACTGGCAGAGTAATCAACACTCCTCCAAAACAGAAGCATGTCTCTTAATAAAGAAGCCAGTTCACCTTAACTCCTTCTTTCCAAAATGTGACATTGGAATGCATCGACTGCCTTCAGTTGCTAGGGGTTGAAGTTTCCTTGAACCTGATCTTTGAGTGGTTCATTAACTTCAGGGCCAAAGCAGCTGCAAAGAAGTATGGTGTTGTTGCAAAGGTATGCTGGTACTTCATGCCCGGACAGTTGTTTTCACTATAGAAAGTGCAAGTCCAGTCATGCATGGAGTATTTATTGTTACTATATATTGGCTGGCTGGTGCTGCAAAATGCCACCTAAACACTATGGACTCAACAGAAAGGTGTACTAAGAGGTGATGGTGGTGACTTCAATAAGTTTAAAACCAAACTTACTAGTCTCTAGCAAAGGTATACAGTAGCCACCCTTTCCATCACCACCCACCAGATGCTCGGCTGGTCACCACCCCTTTGTTGTTGACATACCACACATTTGAACGAAATAGTTTGCATAGTTGTTCGTAATTCGTACAGCAAAAGAGTGATAATTTGCAAGCATCTGATTACAATTTTGGTGAATAAGCTATGGTATGGTAAGGCAAGAGTGAAAAAGCTATGGCAGTGCACTTTGCCATCTTTGGCTGCATCATGACATACAAGGAGGTGGAATAGTAATAGCAAACTCAAAAATAGTGAGTTCAAATTAACCATTCAACTGTGGTATACCACTTTTAAGTTTAATACAAGCATTTTAAACTTACCTGGAGTGGTTAAGATGAATATTATTAATGTTAATTAACTAGTATTTCTTTTAAATAAAAAAAAGCTAATTTATTCAGTTGTGTTGCTATACGAAAGGATCTATATGGGTACAAAACAAGAAGACTAATACATATATACAATAAAAAGTACTTGGGGGTGATGAATTTAAGTTTGTAATATTTGATTCAGATTATAAAGGTACCAACAGTTAAACACAACGGTGATCCCATTATGGTGCAGGGTTGGTTCTCAGGCCATGGAATCAGATATTTGATACAAATCATAGGAATTATGAAGAAAGAGCAATATATTAATCTGATTTTAAAGCCAAACATGGTTACTTCTAGACTAAAATTAATTGGCAATAGATTAATTTTACAAGATAATGATCCGAAGCACAAATTTAAAATATACAGAGGTTATTTTTACAACAGAAAGGAAATAGAAAAATATATTTGCTATATACAGTGTGTCTGGTCACGACCTAGCGATAATTTAAGGTTACAAAATATACCTAATTTCATCGACGAAAACACCCATATATGGGGGTCTACCCCCCCTCCTGTCGGAATGGCCGCCATTTAATTTTTTTTTTATTCTTGTAGATACCTCTGCCAAAAGATGCAGATTTCTCTGGACAGAAAGGTCCTACAGATGTAAAAAAAATGTTATTTAAAAGGTAAAAAATAGCATCTATCAAATAAAAATAAACATTATGGAAAGTTTTCCCTACAAAATATCTTAAAACATTTACAATGCTAATTTAAGTTAAAAAAATTGACTATTTTTTTTATTTTTCTTAACATACTTCAAAAACTAGCACATTGATACTAAATTTTTTAATACTGTCCTAATACTTAAGGATATTACTTACAAATTGACATTAAAATTATTGTTCTTAATTGCATAACTCGAGAGTTAGGGCTGTTTGAATATGACCCTTTTGCGAGGGTTATGTATGTAGAGCCTCATTAAGCGCTATTAATTTTCGATAATGGATTAAATAAAAATACACTATAACTTTTAAGAAACTTTTAATGGCATTAAGTATTATTATTAATTTAATAATTGTTCAAAATGTCCACCTCTATTCTGTAGACAGGCCACTGACCTTACAGCCATTTGTTGTGTGACCCTTGATATTAAGACTATGTCGGATCTTATGTCATCCGCAATCGTCATTATTTTGTCGAGCAGTTCTTGTCTGCTATTTGGGACTGTAGCATAAACCCTTTGCTTCATCCATCCCCATAAAAAATAATCCAGAGGTGTTAAATCCGGAGAGCGAGGTGGCCAAGCTACCGTTCCACCACGTCCTATCCATGGTGAATAATTTTCATTAAGAAAAGCTCTCACAGCACGTGCGTAGTGAGGTGGTGCACCGTCCAACTGTAGCCACATGCGCCTTGTTGATCACTGGTAATTCCTCCATGATTTCTCTAAATGTGTTCCTTAGAAAATCTAAAATCTTGGGCCATTCATTGTATTTGGTAATTCAATTGGTCCAATTAATTTGTCGTCAATCATAGCCGCCACACATTTACTGAAAATTCATGTTGAAATTTACTGGGCCTTACTGCATTTGGATTTTCTTGCATCCATAAATGCTGGTTTCTATGGTTTATAATACCAGCTCTTGTAAATGTCGCCTCATCGGTCCACATGATTTTTACAAAACCTCGGTTGACGTCGCACACAACCGTTGAACCACGAGCAAAAGTGGCTCGCACAGCATAGTCTGGCTCTCGAATATCTTGCACGCGACGAAAATGGTACGGATGCATGCCTTCGCATTTTAAAATTTTCCACACAACCCATTTTGACAAATGCAGCATCATTGCTATTCGCCTTACACTGAGCCTGGGATCTCGGTAAATAAGTTGAAGAACTTCTTCTTCTGCTTGCACTGACACTATGCGGGAGCGTTCATTTGGCGGCCTTTGGATGCCATATTGCGACAATCTTAAGTGAATGTCAACAAAGTTTGTCGACTGGGTGTAGGCCGGTCGGGATACCTCTGACGATACATTCGTACGGCGGCAGCAGCGCTTCCATTACATCTGCCATACACGAAATGCATGTCAGCTATGTGATGAGACGAATAGTTAGACATGTTTTTATCCGAAAAGTACGTAGTCACTGCAAACTACAACAAACTCAGCAGAATATCTCGGTGAAGGAATAGCTCACAAACGGAACGGAATAGTAGCGATCGCAACTCAGAGCGGAGGACAACTGATCTAACAAACATTTATCTTCGATACCTGAGCTGGTCAAACATGATTTTTGTCCTACTTATTCACCGCCCTAACAATAATACAAATCATTTTCGTCCTTGTCACATAAACCCTATTCAATGTAGCAGGTAGCTCTACATGGGTTTGGGACCGTCGAAAAAGGGTCATATTCAAACAGCCCTAACTCTCGAGTTATGCAATTAAGAACAATAATTTTAATGTCAATTTGTAAGTAATATCCTTAAGTATTAGGACAGTATTAAAAAATTTAGTATCAATGTGCTAGTTTTTGAAGTATGTTAAGAAAAATAAAAAAAATAGTCAATTTTTTTAACTTAAATTAGCATTGTAAATGTTTTAAGATATTTTGTAGGGAAAACTTTCCATAATGTTTATTTTTATTTGATAGATGCTATTTTTACCTTTTAAATAACATTTTTTTTACATCTGTAGGACCTTTCTGTCCAGAGAAATCTGCATCTTTTGCAGAGGTATCTACAAGAATAAAAAAAAAATTAAATGGCGGCCATTCCGACAGGAGGGGGGGTAGACCCCCATATATGGGTGTTTTCGTCGATGAAATTAGGTATATTTTGTAACCTTAAATTATCGCTAGGTCGTGACCAGACACACTGTATAATTGGGCCATCTCAGTCTCCCATTCTCAACCCAACAGAACTTATTTTTACAACTCAACAACTCCACATTTTAGTGCATATTTGGCGTATAGGCAGGAATATTATGATACAGACAATGGATAAATTAATGGCTTGTATGCCAAGACCAATGAAAAATATCATAGCACTCAAAGGGGGACTTTTTTATGGTATGTCCGTTTAAATATGCTTTTAACATTTCATTTTTAAGTGATTGATACTTTGTTTAAATTTCAATGTTTTTATTTGTACCTTAATACATTATATGATGACTAGCGATCTGCCCTGGGTATTTCTTTAGTAATCTGCGGCATGAATATATGGTCGCCGAGTGGGCGGGGAGGGGAGGAGGGTGGAACCTCCCTAAAAAATTAAGTGCGGAAACCCCTTTTTTAATGATTTTTAAAGTTTTGTGACCTATTGAGGCAAATAGTCATCTGCGGCATGAATATATGGTCGCCGAGTGGGCGGGGAGGGTGAAACCTCCCCTAAAAGGTTAAGTGCGGAAACCCCTTTTTAAATGATTTTTAAAGTTTTGTGACCTATTGAGGCAAAATTGATTTTGAGGGAAAAACCGTGCGAATCAACACTATTTTGATTCTGCTTCTGCTCCAGCGCTGGAAGTGCAGCCCGTTCGCCTTGCGTAACTAAGCACAGGCACCTAGCTCACCTGCGCAGCTTCGGCTGTTTGGTCGCCTTCAGCGACCAGCCTCAGCCGCCACGGCTCATACACTGCCTGCGCTTAGTTACAGCGGGCGAGGCTGCTTTCCTCCGCGCTTCGGGTTTCATATACACTCTAGGGGTAGGCGGAAAGACCATGTGGAAGGCGGGGTTGACAGATTCGGTTTTGTGATTTATACCTTCTGGTACTAGGGTTTGATCAAAAGCGACCAAATATAATATTATTAAAACATTTATTTATAAACATGTTTAATTGCTTTAATTAATTCCATAAAAGGATCTTTCTAATTGTTATATTGTTGTTGCGTGTTATTTTTTAAAACAGATACAGACCATGCTCTATTTCTATCTCTTTCTAATAATTATATTGTTGTTTCGTTTTCGTATCATTTTAAATGGAATTAACCTCAAAATTATAATTATCGATATCTCGAAAACTAAAGATTTCCGGCATAAAAAGCAGCTAGATGGTAATCAATAGCATCATTGCCTGTCAACTAAAGCTAAAATGAACACTTAAATCGTGCCGCAGATTACTAAAGCCGACCCCTGCCCTGGTTTCGCACGGGTAGTTTCTGGATCTTGACAACAGTGCCACCTACCGGTTCCAATTGTGAATCTAAACCATTCTCAAATCAACTTAATCACACACACAAAATTTCATCAAATGGGTCCAGCCATTTACGAGGAGTTCAGTCAAATATACACAGATAGAAAAGTTGTATATAATATTAAACCTTTTGCATCATACATTTTCAAGTATCAAATTTTATTTCATTTTCTTACTTTAATTGAATGGCTTCAAACTTACAGCTGGCAGTGTATGTTTAGGCTTTTTCTGATCCACTAGAGATAATCTATGCAAATACTCAAAGTTAGTTAATATTATTATACAAATATATATTAATATGCTTTTTATGTCTAACAAAATCTGTCCACATCAGTAGATATCTTCAGATACTTAATGAATAAAAATATATAATGTGTATGGTTTGAGTTATTAATTATAGCTTAGATGTCAGCCACAACAATAATAAAATATACTACTAACAGTTACAAACAATGCACTCACCCAATGTTTTCTGTCCACATCCTCATCAGCATCCCATTTTCGAGTTAGGAAGGGATACTTAGCTGATATAATTTCACCATCGAAAAATGTTGTCAATGTAGGAAATTCTTCTGTAAGCCCTTTAATTTTTAAGTAACCACAAAGATAAGAATTTTCCTCGTCGACATGCTGCAAGAAACAATATTACTATAAATAAATAGTTAATCTAAACTCTTCTGACGTCCAAATTAACGAATATAAGACTTAGTATTTCTTTTAAAAACTATGTCTTTAGCGAACGTTATGGTAAAAAAAGACAACAGCAGTATAATAAATAAAGACAACACAAAACAAAATTTTTATTGGAAAATTTCTATTTGCGTACTTTGTTTTTAGATACTAACCTGTAAAACTACTTCAACTTCATAGGAATTCCCTTTTGATGCTTGATGTCCTTGAAATTTAGAGCCGTTATATAGAAGAGACTTCGTTACACCGGGTTGTTTTGAGTTTGCGGGAGGTGGTGGAGTTATATCAACTTTGACTGGCATTATTTTCCATTAAAACAATGACCTTTCTTCATTGAAATTATATTGAAAGCTAAACTAATGCACAGATTAATAATAGCTACTGTAATGATGATTTTTTTATTAAGATTTTTGGCATGAGTGCTTAGCTTTTAAGCCATATCTTCATTTCATTCGGGACACTGACCTCTATATATGGACTGGCTATACACCGTGACATAATGAGGCGATTTTATTTTCGCCATTTTGGTGCTGACAGCAGAAGTGAACCTCCAAGGAACTAATAATAGAGATAAGACGGTGTGACAAAACATATCGATAAAAATTCTATACCTAGGCCTACCCATAAAGTCCATTCTATTTAGGAATCATATTAATATAATGCCATACAATAAATAAATGTATCAATTAATACCTAAACCTTAGATGCAAGCTTTATACCTCATATAAAACCAAGATCGACGCTGCGTTGGTATATCTACGTTTTTATTAATAACTACAGAACGAATTTTGTACCGGGTTTCAAATGAGGAAATGCCGACGCATACCCGCTTCGCGGGGGCAAAAACGGATTATGTCGGACTCGCACCTACTAAAACTTCATCCTCCACCTTTCCTTCTCAGATAAGGCACACCAGGAACACAAGGCACACTGCCCTTCGCGGCCTCCAACTCCACCTGCACAACAGACTCCCCCAGCACCAAGTGATGTAGCCCCGCCAAAGTCGCGGAGGATAGTCGAGTGGCACATCGCTGCAGTGATATAGGGAGAGGACTCTCCTCTAGCTCAGCCCACTAACACATATCCAAGGGCTCGACAAGCCCACTCAGAGTGGCCACTTCGGGCCAGCCATGTGAGTCACCCTACGTTTACCATGGGTTACTAAGCCACGGCTACTAACCCCCCCTCCTGCCACATCAACCCGTTTAGGGAGGAGCTATTTCTCACCTTAACTCATGCAAGCTCACTAAGGACATTAATAATTTTGCAGTCCCATTATAAATGTATTCCCTTGATATAATAAATTGGTCATATTTAAACAGATTTAACAAATTTACATTTTGTAAACACAAAATCATCATCAAGCGACCTTTCTACACTTGGCTATGGCCCTTGAGTCTGGGGGAAAATAAGGAGAGAAGAAATAAAAAAACATTCGAAATAATAATCGAATACTTTTATACTTACTGGTACTGGCAATACCAGAAAATATTGTGGATATACTGCACTTTTTCAAAGTGGTGCGTTTCTCATGTCTAATAAAACAGTCGTCTGTGAAGTGTTTAGAACAAAGATAATCATTTTGTTTCGGACGCCAATTCACAATTTTTATGCTTTTTAGCCATAATTTTAGTCTAGGTTCAGTTGGAAACCTGTTAATTAATAAACATTTGATAATTATCTATTGTCGGCGACTTTGGTTGTTAACAGATATGGGTAGAAAAAAACATCGATAAGTATTATAGACAAGGAACTCGACAACCCTATTGAATTTTATTGTTTATCAAAACTCAGTAATATAAAGCCAAACATGTTGGTAATTACGATATTAACATTAGTAACAAATATTTAAGTACCTATATTATCAAATAGTTTTAATTTGTTTAATATTAGCTGTAAATTAACTTACTTGTGGAATATTATCCAACTTTCCTTCTGGTAACGAGTTTTATATATTACGCACACTCTCACCATCACTAAAAATAATTCTTATTATGTAACTAAAATCAAACATAATCAAACCACATAAAATACTTTCATTTTTTAGTTTAAAAATCCAAAATACAGAGATAAGATTTAAATAACACAACAGACTTTGGCATATTATGTCAATTTTAGTTCCCGGTACGGACAATGAGTGCACTTCAAATCGGCAGAAGCATTTTGTATGGTATAGCCAGTCCAGCGTACTTGTATATATAGAGGTCAGTGGTTCGGGATCTTCGTTTTATAGATCAATATCAAGTGATGATACTCCTTTATAGTATACTGCTTCACAATATGTTGATGCGTCACATTGCGTAGTTTTCGGGAGATTTTGACGGCAACTTGAGCCAGCAGACAGATGGCGATAATATCTCAATGCGCATAAGCAGACAGACAACTAGAATTTTATATAGAAGCATAATGTCAAACATTTTATGTCTGTTAAAACGACTTAGCATTTTGTGTCTGCAAAAAACGTCATTATATGATTCGTTCTCAATACTATAACGATAGTTAAGGGATTTCAAAAACTTTTTGAAGTGATTTGAAGCAAATGAAACGAAAAAGCGACACTAAAAAGAGACAAATATATAAATCTATACATAGACTTAGAATATACTGGCGTATAGACGACCTGACAGCCAGAAAACGCGTGACTAATTTTGATTTGTCATTGTTAGCTAGTGATGTACATTTTATTTACAAGGGCTATCGAAAAATGATTGTTAACGAAGCGGTAAAAACAATTAAAAAATAGTTTAGTACACGAAATTGAATAACTTCAAAAATTAACTGAATTTTTACCATGATAGTTCTAAAATAATTAAAAAATATTCATATAACATGTTCCTAGGAATAAGCTGAGCCTTTTGTTAGATTTTAATTCAAATGTAAAAAATCCCAGGTGACTCCCTAATAATCAGATCGGAAAGTTGTATTTTCGAGTTATGATCTTTGGAGAAAAATATTTACTGCCATGGACAGATATTGTTAATATAAATAGGTAGATACTTAACTAAGTATAAACCTATTTATATTTTATAAAAATAAGATAGATAGAGAAATAAAAACGTGGGGACGGAGTACATAATGGCTGCTTTATTTTTCATATGAAAATAAATGTTGATTTTTATTGATTTTGATATTTTCATAATTACAAACATTTAATAATTAATAATTAAATACATTATTGAAGTTTATTTTAACATTCGACTTAAATATGAATGTAAACTTAATAATTTAAGTAAGAAAACTTGTAAGAATCAGTTAAATAAGATTGCTCTGTTTAAAGGCCAATATATTTATGAGCCTTCATTATGCATCATGTTTATATTCTTTCATCTGTCCCCGAAAAGCATAAAGTAATAATAAACTTATTTTCATTTTAGCTAGATGAATTTTAAAAACATAATGATCTTAACAGAGTAAAGTGTACCAAGTGTCTGAAAATACAGATGCACTCTCTATTCTCTCAATCTCGGTATGTTAACAAAATGGTCCCTCATTCATGGACTGACCACGGCAAGTGCAAATTAATCTCGCAGATCTATTGATCCGCGCAGCTATTACTTAACCACGAGTTCCTCTTCTCTACGACTAACGCTGTAGGCGATGAACCACGCTACTTAAGCCCTCGGCACAATGTCGTCGGCCATCAAGCATGGATCGGGCATCGAGCGTTGTGAGTATCAAATACCATGGAATTTATACTATCCTGGCAAATTGAACCGCGCGTCTCATGCGTGGGCGTCTAGTGACGCTTTAAGAGCATTACTAAAGTATATTATATCTAACTACGCTAAAAGTTTTATCATTGTGACTTGGGAATATAATCCGAAGCTCCGCGCAAACCCTTGGGGAAAATAGCGTGATGCTATGAATATTGTACTAGTGTGACCGTGTGGTGCGGGTGGTGAAGTAAGGTTATACATTTTTTTTGTTGATAAATAGATACTTAGCTGGGTTCATAATGGCTTAAATAGGATAATCTCAAGATTTTTTATCGTTAATGTACTACAGTTTTATAATGTATAAAAATCTGTCTATTTTTATCTAAATTTTTGAAAGGTAAATTTTTGAAGTCTTATTATAACAATATTATACTTACTGGTACAAATAATGTAGAAATGGCTCCTTTTAATAAAATTGTTTTTATTCTACTTTTCTTTTATACTTCTCAAGTAAATGTTTGCTGCAAATTGTTGAATTTTTCTTTGGATTCCAACCAACCCGTCCAATTAACCTTAACCATTTTTTCTAATTATAGAATCCGGAGGGAATCTGTTTGACAAACGGCAAAATAAAATTACATTTAGGGGGAGGCGGGGCAGATTGATGCAAGGGGCAGATTGATTCACCTAACATATATCATAATTGGTTAGATGTAATCGATTCGTAACAACACTATAACTTGTCTTTGCCTGCCTTAGCGCAGCAATCGGTGCCGCACCGACATACAGTTAGCCGATGGCGTTAGACGAGATAGTTTGTGTTTTCTGTTCGCCCGACTAAAAAATCTCGTGAAATATAAAAGAGATTCACACACTTTCTACAATTTCTTCGAAGTATTTACACATACTAAAGGTGAGTTATTCCATCCATAAATAGGACTTTAATGCTTTTAGCGCAATAAATCAACATAAATAAACATGATGTTAACGTTTTACAAAAACTTCTGTTGGGACACAATGATACGGTAAACTCTGCGGCACTTTGATGCGTATCTTTCTGCCCCAATTTAAAATTTTGTTACTATTTATTAATTTAGCGATTCTTTTTTTTTGCAACGATTGGCATATTCGAAATCTTGGTAAAACTTTATCCATCTATAATATAGCAGAGCTTAGCAAATCGGCCTTCCTAGGATCTTTTACGCCAAGAAAGGTCACAAGTGGCTTTTCTAAGCCAGGGATTTGACCATTCAACGGACTAGTTTTTGGGGATGACGATTTTGCTCCTATAGAAGTTTTTGATGCGAGATTTCAGAACGAAGGCGATGAGGGCGGGCTGGATTTAGACAGATTGGAAGTTGTGTTTGTGGGAATCGAGACGAGTCAAGATAGAGTAAATGAAAACTGTACAGGAGACGAGATTCTAGCTAATGAAGCCGATCCTCTCAATCACCAGTCGGACATTGCTGCATCTCCGAACCTTGCTTCATCATCTTCCAGCGTCACTCCATGTCCAAATGTTTTTCCATCGACTTCTGCGACTGTTTTGTCCCCTGAAGCTGTAAGGGCATACATACCCAAAAATAGTTACGAATATAAAAACCTCTAGAAAAGGAAGAGAAAAAGGAATTTCTAGGGTTTATACTGAAACACCGGAAAATAACAGATTGGAAATATTACAAGATCAAAAAGAAAGAATGCGAAACTGAAAATGATAAAGGAGAAAGCAAAAGCTTTGAAGACTGCAAAAAATTTATTGGGACTAACAGAAACTAAGAAATCTAGAAAGAAAAGAGTCTATTTACAATCGCAGTCTGATTCTGAATCCAGTCTGAATGAGTCGATGAAGTTATGTGATGATAGCGACAATGATCTGGATGAGCTACTTGACGAGGAAGCTGAAGAATATAGTTATGCCCCTGAGCCCGAAAACATAAACATTGGAGATTTATTGCTTATTAAATTTGATATGAAGAAATCTACAGTCTATTACTAGGCCAAAGTCTTGTGCAAATACAATTTGACCGAGTACCAAGTGTCCTACCTTAGAAAGAAACCAGGATCTTGCGTTTTTGTTTTTCCGAATGTAGAAGACCAAGCTAGCGTTGATTTCCGAGATGTAGTTTTACATCTGCCTGAATCAAATTTTTCAAAAGGCACATGTCGAACATCATCTCACTATACTTTTTCAGTTAATTTAAGTGCCTATAAAATTTAAAATGCGTTTGTTGTTACGTTTGAAAAGACATTTTTATATTGATCTGATTGTTAAATAAATTTATACGTGTATTTTTTGTTTACATTGATTTATATCAAAAGAAAACTAAAAGTTTTTTTTTGTGTTTAAATAAAGAAAGTTTCTATGAAGAAGATATATGGTTAAAATGACGTGTGAGAATAAGAAATGTGCTTTATTTATAAAACTGTAAGACTGATTGTGATCTCTGAACAATAAAAGTATTATTAGCATACTAGTCTTTCAAATTAATACTATTTCCATACAACTTTTAGTTTGTATCAAAGTGCCCCATGTAGTGTATCTAAGTGCCCCGTAGGTGGGGCACAATGATACAAATCTCGTTTTTTACTAAAAGCTTTATATTTTTTTATACATTAATAAGACATTTTATTTTGATTACTTTTATTATATTTATAGGTGAAGTAATGCAGAAAACGTAACGAATATAAATTTTAACGTTATTTAAGCACTTAAAAGTGACTTTAAAATTGTATGCATCAATCTGCCCCACTTCCCATAGAACGCAAACCGAGGATTTATTTACTTGTTGTGTGGGCAAGTCTATCGATTCAATATAAACATTCAAGATAAATATTGACATTAATTTTGATATAGCTGAGTCAATCCCTAGCGTACATGTAAAATATTTTGTATAAAAATTTATTTATCAAATTAATGCAAATTATCAACAACGTGACTTTTTTCTTTGCAAAATATCAAAATTAAGAAATTAATTGAAAACATTCTATATTTTAAACAGTATATAACATAAATTTTAACCAAAAATAAACGCGTCATAACATTGACGACGTCTTGAAAATTTACCTGTTTAATGTGCAAGATTATTTCTATTATTAAGACCACAGTCACTCACAGAACAAGTAACCATTTTGGAAAAAAGTTACTTACTAAAAATAACCACTAATACACTCTAAAAATTTACCAAATATCTAGGAGCTTATTTCTTGCGTGCCGACTTGTGCCAACCTGTCATTCAAAATCGGTTACAGAGTCATGAGATTTGGTATCCTTTTCTATCTTGCGTTTTTGCCATAAGGAATTTTCTTCTCCCTTGCACACTATGTCGGTCTATACGTCAGTATATTCTAAGTCTATGAAATCTATAGGAGAGAATGAGATAGAATCTATACTAATATAATAAAGTGAAAGAGGTTTTTTGTTTGTTTAAACACGTTAATCACTGGAACTACCAGTCCGATTTGATAAATTCTTTTTGTATATGATAGCCAGATTCACGAGGAATAGTATATACTAAATATCATGAGGCTACATACACCTCAAGCAAGTTGGAAGAAAAAACGCTCTCGAACTGCTTAATCCGCGTACGCTGGCTCAATGGTCAGTGATACGTAAATATCATGTTCTACAAGAATATAGATCTTTCTTCCATCTAAAAAAAGCCCCCGATACTATAGTCCTATTTCTTGTACATAAGCCACAATAAGGTATTTTATGACAAAAAAATATTGAAAATTAAAAAGTGATTTACGAGCGTTATTATTAGGCATAGCATATTAATCCTTACGAACGAAAGCTACTTCATCATCAAGACAATTTTATGAAGATAAACTTTGCTCTTTATAGCATGTTATTTATATGCATAGTTTAAGAGATAATGAAAAATTAAAATAATTCAACATTGCTCGGCGCGCGAACGATGCCTAGTCACCCGATGACAACCGAAAGAGAATAAGCGAGATGTCATGTCGCGCGGCACAGAGCATGATATACGCGGGTGATACCGCGGGGAATAGCTATTTCAGTATAAAGTGTTTCCCAGGGTGATGCAACTCTGTATGAAGCCCGAGAAACTTGCACACAATCATAATTTTATCTATGTGTGGGGTGGGCGTGTAAAATTAAAGCGAGAAAAAGATATCGCCTTTTCATTCTTTCGCGTTGTTTCAGATTGCCATTTTAAAAATTAGATACAAATATACATAACTATTATATCGGAAGAAACTGATTTTTTTAAATTCTATGCTATATTTTTTCTTTTGTTTGCACCTTACAGTAATTATATACATATTACTTTGAGGTTTCCACAATTAATTGACCTACTAATTGATTAAAATTAAATTATTAAATATTAGCAGAATTCTATCAAGCGAAGCCATGAACTAAAAGAAGAAAAAAATGACATTTGTTTGTCAACGTCTTTCATACTGAAAATATTTTCTGAAATTGGTTCAAATTTATTTAATGATTTAGATTTTAATATTTGTTATTGCGTTTTGCTTTAATTCAGTTATTATCGGTTCAGAATACTTCATTTTCGTTTGTAGGCAATTCTTCGCGATTGTGTGTGTGAAGATTTTTTGTGAGATACTGACTGTATGAGATATTGACTATAAATTAATTTATTATTTAAAAAAATTATGCAAACAAAAAGCACAAAATCATCCGATCACTTTCTGCAGGTTTCCTATAATAAAAGAAGAAAAACTATTGATAATATTGTGGTAAGTCTTTAAGCATTTTGAATTTATTCATCGTTATTTGTAGGGATTATTACTATATTAACTCGAATTTTATCTGTTTCAGATCATATATTTGGGCTGAGTTAAGTTTTCGACGTGAGAATTTTGCTGATTTAAATTTACGTTAATGTTCTGTGAAGAATAGCTATCACGATAACATATGTTATAAATCAATATTACGCGTGGAAATATTATCTGCAAAAGCAATAAAAAACATAAATACTAATATATAGTGTATAAAACAATATCTTCCAAAAATTAAAATTACATAACTATACCTATTTTTAGTTTTATTTTATCCCACATACTCCTCTAAAGTAAATTCGAGTAATTTTGGTGCAACCTCTCAAATGTATGGGAATTTACCCCATAGATTTGTGAGGCTTGAGCCAAAATTACTCGAATATGCCTTAAATAAAAAGTTCAAAGTTACACAATACAAAGGTTTGAAATTCCCGCTAAAAAAGTTTTATATGGGCGCCCACCGAGGCGCTTTTCGTGTACATTCATAAACACGTGTTTCCTTTTTTTATTATGAAGTTGGCGTTCTTCTCTTGGTAGAGAGTAATTGTGTTCTGTGGTGTTTCCTATTATCTCAGCCTCCTTTGTGTGCGGTGCTTTAAAAATGACTTTAAATGTTAAAATAAAGAATTAAAAAATAGCAAATTTATTATCAAATAAATAAAATTAATTATCTTGAATAAAATTATCATATCCAAACCATTCTTATCAATCCACGATTTAATATCTTGCCGATTTATTATATATTAAATTAGTCTATTTTACAGACCACCTTAAGAGTCAATCAATTTTTGTTTTCTTGTTCTATAAAATTATTTCACCTATATAATTCATTGTATATGTAAAATAATTTTATCGAACAAAAATTGATTGACTTCAGTAGACGTCGCTATTACAAAGCAATTTTAGTCGAAAGAAATTGTTCTTTTGATTTAATACACTAAAATTTAGGCTCTACATGTCTAAAAATAAGGATTGTAACATTTATTTGCTATAAAATTTAACTTTTATCTTATATTTTATGCCGCGCTTGTGGTTGAAAATTATCAGATTAAATAAATAATTTGCTGTGAAATGTTTTTATTTTATATTTAATTTCATTTGAAGGTTTGCCTTCTACCGCGTGTGAACTGCACACAGGGATTTTTTGTACTTTTTCTATTCTCTCCATATGTATTTGATAAAAAGGGCTCCATAGCGTGCTTCAAAATAAAGTATTAAACGTACAAAAGAAAAGTATAACAATTTCAGAGTAATAGGTACCCTTATTGAATGGTTTTATTATTCTTGAAATGAAAACATCCTATCCCTCTTGCTTTCTTCACTCTCATTACATTTCACTCACGCCCACCTGTTAAGGGTACATACACGTATCTTGCCTACCTAATTAATTTGCAAATAAACTATATTTTAAATTATGTGGTGGCGCAGTCGTTGCGCCACAAGCGAAACTCATGGAAGCATAAATCACGCTATTATATTCCGAAGTACTTCGTCATATAGAATTGCTATTGAAATAGGAGTTAGCTGTGTCCATCCTCATGTAAACAGCGAGAGCAAACTATCACAAACTTCACGTCTATAAAACTTGCGTTGGACCTATCATGTCCTAAACAAGTTTTGTCTTCGCTCATACGTATAGAACTCACCTATACGAGCTCCAAAAATTCAAAATTACTTCATCCGCAAAGCCACCGCAGCTTCGGTGGTATCAACGAAATTCCAATTTACACAGAGACTGTGAATTTCCTCTCCGAATAATTCAAGGAGCTGTGTATCAGCACTACTTTGATAGCGTCGAAACCTATCCTAACGCGCTAGTGGCAAATTAAAAAATAGTTCCAATCGCAAACGTTGTACCCGGTCTCCGTAGACCCCGCAACGTTTTTATCGAACCACCAATTTAACTCGATTCCGACAACCCAAACGTCGCAGGTACGTCACACAACGACACTACACAATACATCCAATGTGTTAAACACTAATAGGACAACGGATGGGATGCGTTGCACGCGTAGGCAGGCACGACGCAATCCCGTGCACCACGTACACATCGTACACCCGCGTACCTGGGCAGTTCTCACCGCCTAGAACATCGATTGACACGAGCTAAGAAGTCACTGGGATTGCGGTTAGATAGCTCAAAAACCTACAGAGGGGTCCTGATGATTGGTAACATACCAAATCATAAACCATCGTCATTATTGTCGTCATTATCATTGCCTTTCCCTTTTTATACATATATCTCCATGAATCAGCAGCAGATGAAGGTGTAAAAGCCAAAAAGGCTAACAGCATTAACATCACAGAATTCAAATATAGACACCACACGGAGCGTTGGCCGCTCTCCGGGCTGAACACCTTGCCCGACGGGAGATCTCCGTTCCTCCTTCCTTAAGGTAAAAATTATAATATAGTTAAATTTGCAACATAAGTAGTTATAATTTAAAATAAATTGCCGTCAGAGGGGCGCCGATGATGTACAAGCCTAGGATGCTGTCGACATTTAATCTGCCTCTGCTCTCTAGATAGGTTTACATACTCATATTAACATTTTGATTTCTTTTCTGTATCGATTTTCGGATACCCCTCTTAACTGCAGCTCTTGTAGGTTCTGGATCGCCACTGACGTTGGTTGTGATCTTTTCATTAACTCTAACTTTCAGCGATTCCACCAACTGCGCCTATGAGAGCATCCACGACTTTTTCTACCACCAGCGCGGTGCCACTAGAAAGTGAGGTATAATATTTGACAGATTTCATAGCGGGGAAGTTAATTTGTTCGGAAAATGTAAAGTTTTTTGTTTCTTTCTGTACTATTAGCTATATTTTATATTAATAAAATTAAAAATAAATAAACGAAATAATAGACATTCATAAAAGTAGAAAAATTTTAAAAAAAGTTAAAAATGTGCAAAAAATTAAAGAGCAAACCACTGACGCATTGTATTGTGTATTAATATAATACTCTAGAAACTGATAAAATTTTATTAAAAACCAACTTCTCAATTAAATTACATTGTGTAACAAAAACCTTTACCTCAGTGTCAACTAGCGAAATCTGATGAGCTTCTGCTCACCAGATGTCGCTAGTTGTTATAGTAATTATTAGCCCTCATTACGAAGGGTGCAGCTGGAGGATGCAAAAAATGCAATGCTCGATGTTGAAACAAGAGTCCGGAGTCCAGTACAATACGATGCAATGCATTTCGCTGTATCAGCGTTACGGTTACGTGCATGACGCTTGTTAAGTAAAACGATAAGATACGTGATACATATGTAATTATACTTTTTAGTACTACATAGCTAAATATTGTCAAAATTATTATTAAACATTGATAATTTTTTACAGTACAATAAGCAAAGAGCTTAAAGCATAATTTTCTACACAGGTCAAATTCATAATTAACTGATTTGTGATGACTATATGTGAATTCAAGCGATTTGATGTTTCGCTTTCACGATTATTATAACAACTAACAAGCACTTGGAAGAAATCCATGATAAAATTAGTTTTACACTCCCGTTCCAGAAATATTAGGTCCTTATATATGAAATTGGCGTTTTGTACGGGAGGAATATAAAGTCAATTTTTTTTGTAAAATATATTTAACTAATCAAAGTATGCACCGTTGTTATCTATGCACTTTTGCCATCTCATAGGTAGTTAATTGATCCCTTTACTAAAAAAACCATGGGGGCGAGAATCAATAAACTCTTTTAAGGCGGTTTGGACTGCCGCATCGGAGTTGAATTTTTTTCCTTATAAAAATTTGTCCAAATTCCGGAAAAAATGGTAATCTGTTGGAGCAAGGTCCGGGGAGTACGGTGGATGTCACAGACATTCCAATTGTAGTCATCTAACTTATTGGTTGTTTGTTGTGCAGTGTGTGGTCTTGCGTTGTCGTGAAGCAGCAGTGGCCTAGAGCGATTGACCAATCTCGGTTGTTTAGCAGCTAATTCTTCCTTCATGGTTTGCAGTTGCTGACAATAGATATCTGCCGTAATCGTTTGGCCAGATTTTAGAAAGCTGTAGTGAACGACACCGGCGCTAGTCCACCAAACACTCACAAGTAACTTTTTCTGAGTCAATTTTCGTTCAGGGCAGGATTTGGCTGGGTCTCCAGGATTCAGCCATTGCGACGAGCGCTTCCGATTATCGTACAGTATCCACTTTTCATCACAAGTAATGATTCGATTTAAAATCCCTTCATTATTGTGTCGGTTGAGCAAAGTAACACAGCAGTCGACGCGTGTTTGCAAGTTCGATTCACTCAATTCATGAGGTACCCATCGTTCAAGTTTTTTTACTTTCCCGATTTGCTTCAAGTGAATTAATACAGTTTTATCACTTACCCCGAAGCCTGCAGCTATCTCTGACGTGCTTTGTGATGGATCCGCTTCCACAATAGCCTTTAATTCTTTATTTTCCACTTCGGTCTCCGGCCGTCCACGGGGTTGGTTCTGAAGGTCGAAATTTCCAGAACGAAAACGTTGAAACCAAAAACGTACCGTGCTTTCTTTCTTTCGTTGCGACACCAGCGCCGTACACATCATTAATCCTTCGAGCTGTGTCTGCAGCACTGGTGCCACGGTAAAACTCGTACTCGTAAATATACCGATATTTCATGTTTTCCATTGTGCGGTAATAAGCGACGCCAAAGAATAAAATAATGAGGAAAAAACAAACGAATGACTGTTTTCAAACCTCAAATCTACCAGCTAAATGCTGGTAGATTTGAGTTAATTTATAAATTTGAATTTGGAATTCTTAACCAAAGAGGAGATATTTCAGATCAAAGTGGTCAGTCAACGCTAATTTTATATGTAAGGACCTAATAATAAAATAATCCATCGAAATTCTAAACGTCTCACAGCTAAACGTTCATATTAAAACGATTTTTGCTAATTTTACTCTGTTTTACGTCATCCATCATCTATAATATAATCTATAAGTCTATGGTATAATGGTAGGGTTTTCAACATCGTTTCGTTGGTTTCATTCACTGCACGACTTGTTTATTACTTGTTTTGTTTTGTATTTGTAATATATTTAACAAATGTTTTAGTATTAGATGCATTAACATCATGATTTCATATATAGTTGTGCATAGTATAAGTATCACTAATCACCATATTATCCTTACGTTATTTTTGTGATCAAAAAGCAATAGTAGCAATATTTTCTCACATAATTATGGTTAACTGACGTTACTCTGTGCATCCTCAATTATGGCAGAGCCAGGTTATTATCACGGCGATTATATTCGACACCCTGTCCTTTATGAATTGGGTATCAAATATGGAATTAAGACGGAATGTATTCCAGAAATAGCTTTGCCATCTAAGTTGGAGGAACTCAAGGATGTTATACGTAGGGAGATACGTAAAGAGTTGAAGATAAAAGAAGGCGCTGAAAAATTACGTGAAGTAGCTACCGATCGCAGATCACTCTCCGACGTCGCAAATATTGTAAAAAAAGCTAATTTAAAACTAAATGAACTCAAATCAGATCTACAAGAACTTGAGTCTCAGCTACTACTATCTCGAGGTCAGTCTACTCCCAACTCTCCTGAGGATTTATCTTATGATGAAGAAATTATTTTGGCTTCTGAGGCGGCTCAGCAACAGCGGCAACTTGGTGAGGGGACTGCAGACCGCAAATTGGCATCACTTGAAAAACAGTTGAATATTGAGCTCAAAGTTAAACAAGGTGCTGAGAACATGATACAAAGTATAAGTAGTAGTAATCAATCTCGGGATAAAAAGCTTCTTGCAGAAGCACATCAGATGCTAGCTGACTCTAAAGACAAAATTGAATACCTTAAATTACGCATTTCAAAAATGAGTAAACAACAAAAAGAGGATAATGCTGGTTCAAATGGTGATGGCCGTACCACAGACATGAGTGGTATAGATCCATTGCTTGATGAGAGAATAGCTGAACTGAGGAATCGATTACGTATAGAGGCAGCAGTAGTTGAAGGATCTAAAAATGCCATCAGGCTTTTGCAAAGTGACAAAAAGGTAACTGATAAGAAAGCATTGCAAGAAGCCCAGACAAGTCTTGTAGAGTCTTCACAAAAACTAGATTTGTTACGTTTATCTTTAGACATGCGGCGTCAAGAACTTCCAGTTGAGTGTCCAGCATTTATTGAATTAGGACATGAGCTCCGCAGTACTGGTTCAAGCCCTGGTTATGTTAGTTTATCCTGGGGAAGTGGTTCACGAGCTCAGTTTTTGTCACCAACTCCAATGATCAGCCCTTGTGTTCAAGTTACTGGTACCCTTGAGGTGAGATTAATGGGTTGTCAAGATCTCTTAGAAGATGTCCCTGGTCGTAGCCGACGTGACCCCTTAGCTAGCCCTTCAGATCTTAAATCTTTTGTCAAGGGTGTTACAATTCGCAACTCTATGAAATATACCTACAGTATCAAAGAAGATACAAGCAATGAAATTATGGCTGTTCTAAAATTAGACAATCACACAGTGGCCCAAACAAGTTGGAGGCCATGTTCTCAACAAGCCTGGGACCAGAGGTAAGACTTTATAGTAAAAGTGGCATTGGTTGAATGTAATGCATAGTCATAAAAAATTCTATTTATATATTGCATGCCGTAAGCGCTAAGCACGCAGGTATGTTCTACTAGGGTGTAAAAATTAAGACTCCAATGTTTTGTCGCATGAAATCGTAATTAGCAATCATATTGTACATATAAGTGATATAAAAAGCACATTGTCAGAAAGATAAATGACTGTTGAACTTATAAATTTTTTAAATAGATTAATTGCTATTTTTACATAAAAAAAGGGGTTTTAGTGGCTTATGGTGTGGATTTATCAAGTCCGCATGGCTTCGTAAACACGATAACTTTTGAAAATATCAATTGTTCAACTCAATCTATTTTTAAAACTCTTCATCTATCATGTGGGAAGCCATTGAATGTATATGGCAGTTTAATTTTATTTTGTTTAGTTATAATTAATATTTTTCGGCTGCGAAATGTCGATATATTTGGTGTTTTAGCAGCCTTGTATGAATTTATGTTTTTACTAAATAGAGACTGCCTCACTCACTCAGTTAATTCGGCGTCAATCGCCGTCGTGAGTGGGCACTGTATCGGTTGTTTGCAGCGGCTCAAAAAGATTGCTGTACAAATACACAATATTCAAAAAACTAAATTTCTTACATACTTGATTATAATAATAATCAGATATTTTTATTACAATATTTTAAAAGCACAGAATAAATAATAGTAGTACGTACTAAAAGTAAGTAGGATGTAATATTTATACTCAAATATGTCTTGGACTTTATGGAGTGACCTGAATGATGATATGATGATCATATGAGCATTATGAGTCATGCACTTTTGCATTTTCCAAACTTTTTTTTAAATTGAAGTTTGGTATAAAATTATCGGAAAATTGGAAGTATAATAAGGTTATTAGTGAAAACTTGTGTGTATCTAAACTACTTTAAAAAATTCCGTATAATCATGTTATACGTAATTTTTTTAATGCGCTTAGGGCATGCCCAATTGGATTTACCAATAGTTTTTTATTATTTTATACGTGATAGAGCCATGCTGCAGCTATATTATTAGTATAGTTGTAGCACGAATGGGTCGGCTCGACTGGGGAAGGACCACACTCTCACAGAATACCAGCGTAAAATAGCAGCTTAATACTGCTGTGTTTCGTATGGTGAGTGTAGAGAACCGGAGACCCTTTTTACTGGAAAAGAGGCATTCCATCTTAGTCCTCATGGTTGACAATGCATCTGAATTTTGATTCTTTATTGAGGATAGTTGTAGATGTCTATGGGTCACAGTAACCACTTACCATCAGGTGGACTGTGTGCTTGTTTGTCACCCTACACTATTAAAAAAATTGAGTTTAGTAAGGTGGCTGTCCAATAAAATCCACTACTGAACATGGGCATCTTCTGTTAATGGTATAATTTATTTAGTTGATTATATTTAACCAATAATTAGTATATTTTTGTACATCTCTGTATAAAATATAAAATTATTTTTGTGGTGTAATATCATGTTATATACACATTTCTTAATTTTCCTTACATTGTATTATAAATTTATAACGTAATTACTGAAATCCGTTTTACCCATTGCATATTGTTGTCACAATATCACTAATTCATTTTTTTATTTTGATCTGTACTTAGAACACAATCCCAATTCAACTCTTATCTCTCTTTTCCTTGAAACGTAATCCCTATGATTGTTTTTGTATGACTACTCACCTAATCTTATCAATAGGCCATGATGACATATTTATATAATGACTAAGACTTTCTTGCTTATAAGCAATTCTTCAGTTTTACATAATCTGTAGGATGTGTAAAATAAGTCACTTTAACTCATCATTTAGTTTACCCTTTTACCGTCAATGATATCATATTTTTAAGCCACATAATTTTTACAATTTAACATTAAATATATATTAGAAATTTGGATTAAAATAAAAAGTTATCTTTCTGTAACAATTATTGTCCTACCAAAGATGATTCACGAGACTATTGAAAAAATCCAAATTTCAATAGAGAAGATAGCTCGGTGCTACCATTTGCTTGCGATCTTATAGAATAGAATACAATCATTTTTATTTAATACTAGTAGTCCGCCCCTGCTTCGCACGGGTGATTTGTGGATATCGATAACAGCGCCACCAACTGGGTCCAATTGTGAATCAAATCCATCATGATATCCACTCAAACACAGACAAAAAAATCATCAAAATTGTTCAAGCCGTTTTCGAGTTTTAGCGAGACTAACGAACAGAAATTGATTTTTATACATAGAGATAAATTACAAAAATACTTATTGACAATAATTTTTTACTTTTACCACTAGTTCAGAAAAAACCTCTGTGCTGAGAAGAACCAGCAAGAAACCCTGCGGGACTTTTTTAAAATAAAATCCATTTACAATATATTATTTTACACAATTGGTATGAAGACATTAGAAGCAGCATGGTAGCGATGAGAAGGCACAAAGGCAAAGATGGATTTGTCGAATTTTCTATGAATCCATATTTAATATATTCTGCACTATATTGCCGTCTCTTCTTTTTTGCTTCCGACATGGCTTTGTTTTTACAAATATGTAAATAAAGTGTTCAACTTAAATACCTGTTTAAAACTAATTATTCGATATTGAGTAGTAGGTAGGTTTTAATTTTAGTAAATTTTAAAATATAAAGTATAAATTTTAAAAATGAAATTACATATCAACTATCGCCCCCCTAAACCACGCCAACGCCCCCCATTGGCCCCTTCACGCCCCCCTCTAGGTCTCCAACGCCCACAAGGGGGCGTTATCGCCCACTTTGAGAAAGACTGCACTACATGGTGGTTATAATGTTATCAATATATAATAATTATCTAATTGTTTTCGTAATTTTTCAAAATTTAAAGCTGCTGTAGACTATATGTAACCAAGAGTTATCTCGAAAAGAAAACAAAATATCAATATTTTAACAATGTTTTCATGTCTTTTTCCAGGTTCACAATTAAACTTGACAAGTCGAGAGAACTTGAAATTGGTATTCACTGGAAAGATTGGCGAGGCCTATGTGGAGTGAAAGTTTTGAGATTAGAGGAATTCATTGATGATATCCGACACGGTATGGCTTTAGAACTTGAACCACAAGGTCTATTATTTGCCGAAATTAAGTTCTTGAATCCTATAATTTCAAGAAAACCAAAACTTCAACGTCAAAGAAAGATAATTAAACAACAAGGCAAAAATATCCCTCGTCCTTCATATGGAGAAATGCATATTCCTGCCGTCATTCTTGGAAGGCTTTTGAAACGCTCATCACCATCAATTCAGAACATTCAAACAGCTCATATTTCACAGCCACATCAGCATATTTATGAAACAACTTCTCTTGATAATAAAGAGATTGATAATCCAAATGCCACCTTAGTTGGCATGGCAGGTGTGAGACCTCTTGGTTTACCAGCCTCACCTATTACCCCACAAGTGCCTGTTACACCCCCACCAAAGCCTACTTTGCCTTTACATCCTCCTCCTAATGTATCTACACTAAGAATGGAAAAGGAGCTACAGGAAGCATTTGCATTTTTAGAAGATTCATATACTAGAGATAATTATGTTCCTAAAGATCCACAAACACCTTCATGTAACACACCTTTAGTAGAATACCCGCCATCTCCGTCCCCTAAACTTCTTTTGGAATATCCTAGCAACGAAGATCAAATTGTCGAAATTACAAGTAATATGCGGTTGTCATCATCTCGCTCATCTTCTGTAATAGAAACATTAGGAAAGGAAACAGATTCCCGAAGACAATCCGGTGAAATGTCAATGGAGAGTTTTAGATTTCTTAGTGTTCTGGGACGTGGCCACTTTGGAAAAGTAATTCTAGCGCAGTACAAACCTACTAATGAATATTTTGCTATTAAAGCTTTAAAAAAAAGTGATATAATTGCTAGAGATGAAGTAGACTCTTTATTATCTGAAAAGAGAATTTTTGAAGTAGCAAATGCTATAAGGCATCCATTTTTGGTAAATTTGTTTGCATGTTTCCAGACTGAACAACATGTGTGTTTTGTAATGGAATATGCAGCAGGAGGTGACCTTATGATGCATATACATACTGATGTTTTTACTGAACCTAGAGCAGTATTTTATGCAGCTTGTGTAGTATTAGGCCTACAGTATTTACATGAAAATAACATTATTTATAGAGATTTAAAATTAGACAATTTACTGCTGGACACTGAAGGATATGTCAAAATTGCCGATTTTGGTTTATGTAAAGAAGGAATGGGATGGGGAGACCGTACTGGAACATTCTGTGGTACACCAGAATTTCTAGCTCCTGAAGTACTGACAGAAACATCTTACACAAGAGCAGTTGATTGGTGGGGTCTTGGAGTTTTAATATTCGAAATGTTAGTTGGTGAATCACCTTTTCCTGGTGAAGATGAAGGTGAAGTATTTGACTCAATTGTTAATGATGAAATTCGTTATCCTAGAACTTTATCTTTAGAAGCTATTGCACTAATGCGCCGTTTGTTAAGGAAAAATCCAGAAAGACGTTTAGGTTCATCTGAAAGAGATGCAGAAGATGTTAAGAAACAAGCTTTTTTCCGTAATGTTAATTGGGAGCAGCTACTACTTCGCAAAGTTAAGCCACCTTTTGTGCCAACCATTAACAATCTAGAAGATGTAAGTAATTTTGACAGTGAATTCACTTCAGAAGCACCAATACTCACCCCACCAAAGGAACCACGTCCATTGAGTTCCACAGACCATAAACTGTTCCAAGACTTTACTTATATGGCTGATTGGTGCTAGGCTGCAAGATGTTATCTTTAGCAAAATAAAATATTGTTAATATTTTAAAAACAGTAAACCCCCCTTTGCCTTACAAAACTGAGAGTGAACTTCTGTATTTTGGTATCTATCTAATCTATATTTAAGGTTGTTTAAATAAATACCCATTTTAACTCATATTTAATGCAGTTAAATGCAATATTTTATAATTATTAAATTGTGTAATTTAAGACCATAAGTTTAATATAATGCTAATCTTTATTTTTTTAAAACATCATGTTATAGATTTATACATATTATGTAGTTATAAAATTGATTAACTTAGAGAATAATTGTTATTATTAAGCAAAGGAGTGTCAAATAAATCTTTGTTTTCAGTCAATTGCGTATATTCATTAAAATGAACATAATTTACTCTTTTATTATTTTTAACTTTAAATGAGTATGATCATAAACAACCCTGTGGAATAATTATCTATTTATGTTTTTATAACAATGTGGTACCTATATTTAATGCAATTGCAATAAAATGAAATAACTTTTATAGCGTCCACTGCGTTAACGGAATGGAACACATTGTGTAAAAAACGAAGCACAAGCGCGCTCTTGATTTTCTTCAAAATTCAAGAGCACTGATCATATTCATAGACTTAGAATATACTGGCGTAATATTAGTCTGTGGAGCACTGCCACTACTCGATCACAAAACAATGAGGGTTAATAATCTGCCGCTCACCAGATGTCGCTACTTGACACTGAGTTGAAGTTTTTGTTACATAATGTCATTTAATTGAGAAGTTAGTTTTAAATATATAAAAGTTTATCAGTTTCTAAAGTAATAAATTAATACAGAAAAGAATGCCTCGGTGGTTTGCTCTTTAATTTTTTGCACATTTTTAACACTTTAATTTTTCTTGTATTAATATCTGTGGTTTGGTTTATTTATTTTATATAAAATATAACTAACATTACAGATAGAAACATTAACCTTTACACTTTTCGACCAAATTTACTTCGCCGCTAAGAAATCTATCAAATATTACATCCTCATCTTCGAGCATTTTTCTATGCTCGAAGCATTAACTGAGTTCACGGATTTTTTGGTCCAACATGGGACCACATGATCAGTAGCTGCGTTTATGTGTATTAATATCTGTGGTTTGGTTTATTTATTTTATATAAAATATAACTAACATTACAGAAAGAAACATTAACCTCTACACTTTTCGAACAAATTTACTTCGCCGCTATGAAACCTATCAAATATTACAACCTCATCTTCGAGCATTTTTCTATGCTCGAAGCATTAACTGAGTTAACTGAGTTTTTGATCCAACATGGGACCACATGATCAGTAGCTGCGTTTATGTCTACGAAACGATCGAGGCTAGACAGTAAATAAAACGATACAATTAACAAAATACATATTTATAATAATTAACTTACTTTCATAAGTTCAATTGTACAAAAATAAACCTTTTTTTTTAACAATCAATAACTTGTCGATTGTTATCAAATCAAAAATCAAAATTACTTGTATTCAAATGTAGTAAGTGTAAAAAGAAAAGTATCGATAAACGATAATTGCACCTTGTGGCCGCCCTATTTATTACTTTTATTATTTTCGCCATTATGAAATTTGGAAGTTTGGCTTTCAGTTCACCGCAATTCTTCCAGAATATAGGTGCGATTCGCTGCTTACGCGCATTGCTTCAAGTGATTTATTTTTTGTAAGATAAATACAAATCTCAAGAAGCGTTAAAGATGTATTATCACTGTCGAGAGCAAGTATACGAATGAGTCGTCGAACAAACAGGTCTAGTTTGCATTCCATAGTCCGCTGCGCCTTGATAATTACCTTGCCTAGATTATATTAATATCATTTATTACATAAAGACAAAAAAACAACCCTCAGGACCTTAGATACGCGGTACGATACGTACTACACTGATACAGCCCTAATAATATGTTTGTCGTAGAACTTAGAAGGGACTTCCCCGCTCGGAATACTTCAATACAATACTCTTAAGGTAATTCCCCTACGGGCCAACAGGGGAATCACCCGATCACCACATATCATAATATTGTTGCGGAGTATTTCCCGTCGGCGATTCCCTTTACGAAAGTATAAATACGCCAATCAGGTTTTATTTTTTTTCATTTATTATTCTTCCAGTGACGAGGTTACGTAGGTTAAGTCATTTAAATTTAAAAGTCAACTATCTGAAATTAAGCATTTTAAATGGCGGAAGACTTTGTTAAACATAAAAAAAAGACTGTGATACGACGCGACGTCATTGTGGAGTTATTTTTTAGTTGCGAAGGACGGGAATGGTGCTAAATGTAAGCGATACCCAGCCATTCTCAAGACTTTGGGTGGATCGACTAAAGGATTACATACACATTTGTCATCAAAAGATAACGTCAAGTTTATATCAGCTTCAACAAGTCAAGATTCTGAAAATCTGAACACAGCACCACCGCCAGCCAACCGAAAAATAGATGATTATTTTACTAAAAGTGCCGACGATAGCCTGGCTGATGTTTTGGCAAGAATGATTGCATTAGATGGATTTCCATTCAGTGTATTCATAACTTCAGATGATTTGAGAAAATTGCTCTTAGCAAAATACACGGATTTACCAAAGTCAGCGTCTCCATTTGAAAACGTGTTATGAATTACAGTGAAAAAATGAGAAAGCAAGTAACTGCAGAATTAAAACATTTGAAAAGTGCAGGTGAAAGATTTAGTCTTTCTTTCGACGAGTGGACTTCAACGTCCAATAAACGATACATGGCTGTCAACGTTCATTAACACATACACTGCCGTCAGTCATCCTTTAAATGCAGTACTCCATGCAAAGTGACTGACACGGCAGCATAAGGGTTAATATAAAATTTTTGGAACTTAGGTCTTGCTCCCATTTATGGAAGTATGACAGCTGAAAATTGTCTTCGTATTCGTATATTGAAAGAGCGTCTAAGTAAATTTGATATTTCCTTGGAAACTGACATCGTGGCTATTGTAACCGATGGACCGAATGTTATGATAAAGGCGGGACGGCTTGTTTGCACTGAACAACAAATGTGTCTCGCACATGGTGTCAATTCGGCCGTCTGTGATGAGCTTTATGAAAAACACAATTATTTGCAAGTTAGCCCTAACTCAGATGATACTATAAATAAACCAGCTGTGGCTGTTGATTATATGGACGACAGCGATGATGATGGCCATTTAGAAGACTTAGACTGTTCAGAATCAGGTTTAATCTTAATGTCACAAAATGATCTTGCGCGAGAAGTGCGAGAACACATACCAGAGTTAACACAAGAGGAAAACATTAATGAGCTGATAAAGGAAATCCGCTAAGTTGTAGTGTATTTGAAAAGAACATCATTGAAAAATGAAACAGTACCTACTTCAAAAATATGTGAAAATTGAACATGGAAAAGAGCTGTCACTTCTTGTGGACTGTAAAACCAGGTAGAATAGTATTTTAACAATGCTGGAGCGATTATATCTTTTAAAAAACTGCATTAAAAAAGCTCAATGTTGTTGGCAATATACTACAAAGCAGGCTTGGAAGTCAAACATTGGATGCTTTGATATTTCTGCGATTGTATTTTAGAAATTCTAAATAGTTTTTTTGTTTTGTCTTTTTGATTTCTTGCAAAAGTACAGTTTTTTTTGTTTTGTCTATTTTCTTTTCTTACTATATTGTGATTTGTGTTGTGCAACGATATTAAAAACATTTTTTTAAAGAAATTACTCAAGTTTTTTTTTTCATTTGAGCCCAATTAGAAACCACATAGACTAATCCCGGCATAGCCCCGGGATCCCGGGATTATGCATCATACGTTACTACTGCACTTCACTAGAGGACACGCGGGGCCAAAGCCAGGGTTCGGGCGCCAAAACCCTCAGAATCCTAGATTATTATATTATATATGTTCAGAATATTATCTAAAGCAGAAACCGCACACATACCGCAGAATGCGCCTAATTGTTTTGGTTAAGTAGTACATCGTGCGTGCTGCCCCCTACACGGGGCTCATGCGACCCGTCGCATGTTGGATTTGTTTTATAAAATTATATGAGCGCCGCTTAAAATATAAATATTGACGACCATCTCTGTATTTATAGAATTTATTTGCTACAGGTATCCCTTATGGTCGCCACACACGGTTAGTTAAACTGATCAGTTTAACTGACGTACATCAAAAACTGACCGTGAGTGTGAAATCTTAAGTTGAAATTTTTAACTGACGGCAACTCACGGATTTTTTCGGGCGTACTGTCAGTTAAACTGCTCAGTTAAACTGACGTACATCCAAAAACTGATCGTGTGTGTAAAATCTTAACGGCAACCCATGGATTTTTCCGGGCGCACCGTAATCCGCTGACTTTAGTTCGTTTCAATTATTGGTAAGTACTTACTTTCTTAGTAGCTACTTACATTATTTCTATGCTGTTTAGATTTTATATTATTTTATATATTTAGAGAAGTTCGTTTGACGGAGGATGGAGACCAAGGGGACTGTGATGATGTCACCTTCTTTATGGTGGACTCAGAATGTGGGTAAAGGATCTCAGTGATGCTACTACGTAAAACCATCGTGTTTGGACTCATTTTCAAAAAGATTAATGGAGACCTAGATGACTGTGATGATATCACCTTTCTGATGGTGCAATCCGAAGGTGGGTATAGGATCTCAGTGGCGCCACTAGATAGAACGATCGTGTTTGAACTCATTTTAAGGGGCTCATAAGGACCTAGGTCACTGTTATGACCTCACCTTTTTGATGGTGCAATCCGAAGGTGGGTATAGGATCTCAGTGACGGCACTAGATAGAACGATCGTGTTTGAACTCATTTAAAAGGGCTCATAAAAACCTAGGTGACTGTTATGACCTCACCTTTCTGATGGTGCAATCCGAAGGTGGATATAGGGATATCAGGGACGGCACTAGATAAAACGGTCGTGTTTGAACTCATTTGAATGGGCTCATAAAGACCTAGGTGACTCTTATGACCTCACCTTTCTGATGGTGCAATCCGAAGGTGGGTATAGGATCTCAGTGGCGGCTAGATAGAACGATCGTGTTTGAACTCATTTTAAAGGGCTCATAAAGAACTAGGTGACTTTTATGACCTCACCTTTCTAATGGTGCAATTCGAAGGTGAATATAGGATCTCAGTGGCGGCACTAGATAGAACGATCGTGTTTGAACTCATTTTAAAGGGCTCATAAAGACCTAGGTAACTGTTATGAACTCACCTCTCTGATGGTGCAATCCGAAGGTGGGTATAGGATCTCATTGGCGGCGCAATGATAGAACGATCGTGTTTGAACTCATTTGAAAGGGCTCATAAAGACCTAGGTGACTGTTATGACCTCACCTTTCTGATGGTAATCCGAAGGTGGGTATAGGATCTCATTGGCGGCGCAATGATAGAACGATCGTGTTTGAACTCATTTGAAAGGGCTCATAAAGACCTAGGTGACTGTTATGACCTCACCTTTCTGATGGTAATCCGAAGGTGGGAATAGGATCTCAGTGGCGGCACTAGATAGAACGATCGCGTTTGAACTCATTTGAAAGGGCTTATAAAGACCTAGGTCAATGTGATGATATTACCTTCATGGTGATCTTTTACCCCACCTTCTAAGACCATCATGATTCATGATGGTCTTAGAAGGTGGGGTAAAAGTTCTCAGTTATGCCACTACGAAACACCATCGTGTTTGGGATCATTTGAAAGGGCTCAAGAAGTAACTAGTTGTAACACCCTTCCAGATTTATTGTGGTTTGTGGCTTATTACCAGACTGTGTAATAGTAAAAACAGTATTATTACTCACATTATTATGTTTTCAGGCAATTAAAAACCAGCAAAATTACCAAGTACGTACAAAATTAGAAATCGCCCATATATTTTACAGGCAATAAAAACAAGGCAGAACGGAAAAAGCATAACCAACTACAACCGGAAGACGAAAATATCTGCGCACTTCAAGAAAACTTACAAGCACCATTAACAAAATATGTTTTGTTAAGTACCCTTAACCGACGAGTATGTATGCGTAGGTACATATGTGGACGTAAAAGAGGCGTTTTATCACGAGTATTGGTAATGCCGCATATGTCAATTGAGAGTAAAAATCCTACGCAACTTTTGCATTTTAATCCAGACCATCCAAACTCGGATATAGAGGGATGGTGTAATGTAGTAAAAATTATTGCACAAAATAAACGCTTAGATAGAAAATGATTTGATTTTATTTTGTTTAATTTTTTTATGACACCTTACTCTGAAAGCGACAGTAGTGACGATAGTTTTCACAGTACAGATTTCACTCCTTTAAACGAAGTCCTATCTTCTCAATTCTCAGATGTACTGAAAAATTTCAATGTTATCCATATTAATCCTCTCTCCTCTATACAATCACATTATTTTAATGGGCGATTTTAACATGTGGCATTAAGGGCATCAACATTCGCTTTAAAAGATCATGCAGTTAATTGTCTAACCGAGCTTAAGTTTACTAAAATGGCATATCCCTTAGGAAAGAAACCCGGGTTAAAGAAATGGCGTTTGAAACTGATCTTCGCTTATGATCCCTCATCGAGTAAATTCCTAAAAGAAATCATGTCAGATGAAGTTATTACTGGATTTGTTATCTCTATATGTCTCGGATATATGTATCAGTTTTATACGAAATATTATTTACATGGGGTACGTTTTAAAGTTCGAAATGTTTAGGTATTTACCGGGGAAATGTTTAACTTTAACATGCTATGAATTAAGAGAATGAGTGGCCTTTTTGAGTGTAGCAGTTTTGCTCTGAATATTGTGTGGTCGACAGAATTGGTGTTTGATGTTGAGGGTTGGCTTTGTATGAAGCTGGTCGAAAGGACAATGTCGTACCGGGCCATGCCGCGCGCGGCTGGTTGAAAGGACACATTCGTCCGGTCCAGGCTTGTGAATTGTGGAGTTACACTGGACTGGTTGGTTGAACAGAGTACAGATAACAGTATCGTCCGGGCCAGACCCGAGCGGTTGGTCGTAGGGACATACTAGTTTAAAGCTGTATGTGGTGGTTTGAGAGAAAGGTACCGTCCGGTCCATGCGTGGTCGAAGGGACGCACGCTTTCGATTATTGTATGATTGAGGATGTTAGTATATTTACAAAAGGGTATGTGTTGTTAAAGTGTATATCTTCTATCGACAGTAATAGTGCCGTGCAAGCTGTATAAAGAGCTGTGTGTCTGTGTGTGCTTAGTGGGAAGAGCCAGTTGTCCGGTCCATGTTGTCATATGAGATGATGGCTGGTCAAAAGGACGCCTTAGCTTGTCTTATTTTTAATGTGGTCCAACGTAATCGCCTTCATGAATTCCTGTAACAAACACTATTAATCACCACATCTACCGCTCGTCTATCCTAACATGAATAGGTTTACCGTCCCTATATTTGGAAACTCACACACACATACGCAAGGCGATTACGTTGGACCAGATGCAAACTAACACAAGCTAAGGCGTCCTTTTTATTTATTTTTATTTGGGACGAATTGCTAACGATCTGGTTATTATATTTTCTTGTACTTTATGTTGTAACGCACGCATATTTGCGCCTTCCATCATGAGTGCATCTGGGATGATCCTCTTTCGCCTACACACACATATATATATATATATATATATATATATATATATATATATATATATATATATATATATATATATATATACTTTTAATTTATAGGAATCACGCCAACCAAACGCGCACGGCTGCGGCTCCGTCGATTGAGAATTCCTTTTGAACTAGGACAGTAATTGATAAAATATCGATATATCGACAAACGATATTATTATTTAGAAATATCGATATTTATTTCTAATATTTTTGGACGACATATATATAGTTTGATATTGAAATATAGATATCGACAGTTGAAAGGGTCACGTCACGTCACGGCGCGTCGCTCGGCGTCAATCCTTCAACTGAAAGGTCTTCCTTCGGCTGGTTTCTCAATCCGGCCACGAAGATCCAACTGAAAGGGTCCATTCAGACAGGGATTAGTCTTTCATAGACGTTCTACCCCGAAACTGAAATCACACCACGTTGGGTTCGGGAGCAACGAGGTGGATGCGACCCCCGTGAAGGAGAGTCACACAAGGACGGTCGCTGCCCTTTCTGAGAAGAAAGGTTAGACGACTAAGATTACGGGTCCTCTTGAAGTGGTCCCGGTCTTGACGTCACGTGTGTGGACTGTATTCATAAGTGGTGGAAGATACTTTAGGAAATAAAACAGCAATTATCTTCAAAATTTCCCCATAAGAAACAAGCGATAAACCCTTAGGCTTAATACGACCGAGAGACTTTGGAATAGCAGAGTGCTCTGGCATTATTAAGTTAAGTTAAATTAAATTTACTTAACTTACGACGAACACAAAAGGGTGTGATGCTCAGCAAGAGCAAGGAGACGGTCCTGAGGAGACTGGACAGCGCGTAGTTTGCGTGCTAAGATGGCAATCTCCCCAATGTCGATGCTCCGAATAGCAGCATACACTGTATTCAGGTCATCAACCAATGAGATTGTGCCTGTTGTGGGGCGGAGGATGTCCGTGGGGCGTCGGCCTTTTTGGGGCCGCAGGGGAATACTGGAGGCTGTGAGGGCTGAGAGAAGCCCGGAGGGGGCCGAAGAGGGCCCTGAGGGGGCCTAGGGTGACCCTGAGGGTACCGAGAGGGGCCATGAGGTGGCCGAGAGGGGCCTGAGGGGACTGGGAAAAGCCCTGACGGGGAATTTTACCTGGGAGAGCCAGGAATGAGTTATCATTGACCGGCGGTGGAAATAGTTTGGTGGGACAAGGGCGAGGAGCGCGAGGGCAGCCTCTGTAATTTGCCGGGTGGCGAGACTGCTGGCATAGGACACACGCGGGTGGGGTTTCGGCGTTTTGTGGCCTAAGGGCACTCTTTCGAGCTGTGAGGGTCAAGGCACTTAACGCACCTGGGGGAGGGGGGCTGAGCAATTGGCCGCCGCATGTCCATAGACTTGGCAGCGGTGGCACTGTGCCGCGCCTGTGGGAGGCTCGACCTTCACTCTCGGCAGGCCGCACACGGTACGTACGTGCCGGAAGATGGATTTTGCCGGGCGGTCGTAGGCGACTGTCATGGGCGACCTTTTTATCTTTATGGAGATCGGCTATCTCTCATTTGAAGGAGTCTTCTTGGATGACACGTATTAGGAGCTATTCGGCCTCTCTGATGAATTCGGCCTCGATGTATTTTTTGACATCTGTGTTTTTCACTCGACTAGGAGGTTGCGCGAGGTGTCATGGATTATTTATCGATTTCCTCCAGTCGGGATCTTGTTCTTTATTTCTTCTAGACCTTTTGTAGAAGGTTCTATCTGTGGTTTTGCGGCAGAGTATTATAAATTGAAGCACTCTGGCCGTAGCTCGCAATAACCGTTCCTCTCTAGAAAACTTGACTGGATCAGGGACGGCTTCTCGGAGTTGCGGAGCACGACGCGATTCTGTGATGGTCAAGGATCTTTCCTCGCCGGTAGGTTCGGACAACGTGGGTCTTTCGGTCGGCCATGCTGACGGTTCTTTATACAGAAATGATGGGCCGTTGTACCACTCGTGATTTGTGTTGAAATTCGGTGGTACAACCCTCTTGGCGATGTCAGCTATATTTAATTTGGTAGGTACCCAGCGCCAGACTTCCACCTTACTGTGTTCCTCGATTGCTGCTTCATAATTGCCAGGCAATTCGATATCCTTTTTCTTCCAGAGAAGTGCCGTTTCTACGAGTATGTGCCCGTCTTCTAACTGACGAGTGCTGCTATTAAGTATATCTTCAGCTTTCTTCTCTGGATCGGAGTCTGGTCTTCTTAGGTTGATGATAAGAGATTCTAGCGCGAAATATTCGCGGAGTTGATCATCTATGGTCTCCTCACACGTGTGCAGCTCATTGGCCGCGTGGACGCGCTGATGCAGGTCTTTAGTGTGTGCCCGTGTAGCACCTATAGTTCTGTGAGCGAGGCGATTGGCTGGTGCCGCGGACCTCTGCGGACTTGAGTGGCTATCAGAAGTCTCCAATTGTCCTTTCCTATCAGAATCCTCGGGTTGCCGGAGTCATATGTCAGCTGCTCCTTTAGGTCTTTTAAGTGATTGCACTTCGCTATGTCTGTTGCATACACAGTCTGTGGTCCTAAGTTCAGACTTGTGACCGTGCGTGCTCTGGACGGTACCTTTCTGCTGTGGAGACTCTTCAGCGTAACTTTGACTCTTCGGGACCCCGGTGAATCGAAAGTGGTGTTCCCGATAGCGGTGATCTTAAAGGGTTCCAACCACCCTGTAGCTCCAATCTGTTCGGCGATCTCTTCATCCATTAATGAGACTGTTGACCCATCATCCAGCAGGGCGTGTGTGTTTACAGCTCCCGCCGGTCCAATTACTCGTACTGGAATTATTTTTAGATAGGCTTGATGCTTTGACACAGCGAATGAGTTGGCTACGGTTTCTTGTGGTTCCTTTTCTATAACCTCTGTCTTCTCCTTTTTATTACAGTGGATAAGTCGACTGTGTCTCGCGGTGCATCCTTTTATTCCACACCTGATGGTTTTGCATCGGTGTGTTTGATTTCTGTAGCGTAGACAGCGGAAACATAAATTATTTTCCCTTGCGAGTTCCCATCTTTTGTTGACATCTGCTTCTTTAAATTTGTCGCAGTCGGATCCGTAGTGACCTTATTTTTCACACACTCTGCATCTCGGAGACGGCAGTTGCTCTGCGCTTCGTTGATAATTTTTTGGAGTTGCAAATGCACTGCAGAAGCGAACTTGTTCAGTTGCATGTTGCAGTCACTACAGCTACTACAATGTTACTGGGCCCCGAAGCCATAAGGTAGACTCGAGCGTTACTTTAAAGTGAGCCGCTTGACATTTTCCGTTTTGCCTCTTTATTGCATAACATTTTCTCTATACAATTGTCTTAAATTACAATTTTTTCTATACACGATTACTTCTTACTCTAATGTACAATACATTGTTAAATCGGTAATTCAGTTGTCTACTAGCACACCGTAAAGGTAATATATTAACAATGTAAAAAGTTATTAACCAAAATATCCCAAATTTTCACAATACTTGGGTACATTAATTGTTTAATTTTACTATAAGTAGGAAATAAGTTTCATTACGCTAAATATTCTTTTATTTCCTTAATCTATAAATCTTAATCTAATTCACTACCATGTTTACAATTCTTCTAGAGCATAAAAATTATTTCCATAATTTTCGTGATCAACTATTATGCAATTAATTAAAAACGCCTAGAAAGTTCGATACTATGTCGTGCTCTGAGTGGTCGACCCGTCGATGGTCAAGTACCTGCCAAAACTCACAGTAAGTAAAGTAGTACTAAGTTTCATAGATTAAAGTCATTTTAATATCACAGAGATATACTATACAAAATTACATTTCTTTTTAAGATAATAAGCAAATAAATAAACTGGGGAGAAAAGAAAAGCATAATATAGTGTAAATAAAGTACAGTAGATTGGGTCCATCAAGGATTAGGATTTAAGTTTACGATGGTGTTGTAGATTAAATGATTTACGTGAAAAAATAAAAAATTTAAACTTACTATTTAAAAAAAATATCGACTGTTGTTGGCGACGCGCTTAAAAAATTGTTTATTTAATTCCTGTGAAAAAGTATATACAAGTTGAAGGCTTAAAAAATTGCGATTTAATTTGACAGGCACTTAATTTATATTAGAAGTAAATATATTCAATAAAATGTCGAACGAATGTTCGGGGTTCGATTCCCCGGTTGAGCGTTAATTCCATGAAAGTTTATTTTTGAATTAATTTAGAGTCATGTATTACATAGTAATCAGCTTTGCAATACGAAAAGAGGTATTATGTTTAATTAAATGCTTATTTTAGAGGGAAATATATTTAGCACTTGAGATTATTTTTGTTTTTTGTGATAACAGATAAGAAACATTATGACTGATAAGGATATCACATGTAAACCGTAGTGTTTCATAATGAAAGAGATAGATGTAATTTAGACAAGGAAGGCATTAGCCTCCTATCGATGTAATTAGGGTCGTCTAGACATTAGTTGTTCATGTAGTGTGAGATGTGAACCGAGCGCAAAATCGTGTGAAATAAATACGAAAATAAATTTTATTAATTTGAAAAATTTCAGAAATGTATGTAAAAGTAGGTCATAAATGTTCAGGACTGTTGTGCGTATAAAATAGGATAGTTCAGTGTTAAAAATGTTTAAAGGAGATGTATAAAATTGGGTGCTTGACATCGTTCGTAACAGTTCTAAAAAAATATGAAGGTAATAAAACGATAAATTATAAGCATAATTAAAAGGTTTTTAATTCTGTATTCCATGGGACATTCATAAAAACATTTTTTTAAACTGAAAAAAGAAAACTAACGCTTTTACCATAGCAAAAACAAAACGTGTTTAAATATTTTTCTATATTTAATGTCTATGGCATTCGATAATGAAGGCTATTTTTAGTAAAAAATAAGCCTTCATTATCAAAGAAATCATAATATTAAAATATTGATGCGAATCTGTAGAGATTAATACTGAATTAAGGAAATCAATTTAGAAAATCAATTGAATAGACCATTTTATTTAACTAAAAAATATTTGAATAATATCTGATACGATTGAATAGGCTGTGTGGTCGTTGATCATTGCCTGTTCCTAAGGAGACTTAGGCCCGTATTAATAAACGTTACTCAACGACGAACTCAAGTGCGTAATCATTTGATACGCCCTCATTACGAAATCAGCATCTCAAGATCGTTGCTAATTAATAAACACATAAAAACAGTATCTCAAAACGCTGTACTTAGGAATACTGTTCTGTGACTTGCACTCAAGTATACACACTTGAGAGTCGAGTTTCGTTTATTAATCAGTGTGGCACTCAGCTAATATCGTAAACCTAAACCGCATCTCTGGATATGTTTATTAATAATTGTACTCAAGTGCGTGTACTTGAGCTGAGTACGTATATTAAACCGGGCCATAACTTTATAACTTCGAGTTTCAACTTTTCATGCGCATTTGATATTGTGGTTGTATTTGGGAATATATTTCGTGTTTTTACTTTCGTGGATTAATTTACCTTGACCCTTGGCGTTTATCTCGCATTACAGGACAGTAGATTGTTGCGCCCACATAATGACAATAATGTGGTACTTGGGTTTTGGGAAGAATTGAACAGACAATTTACAGCCTCCGGCTGCTTTTGTAGATGATATTTTATTAATAATTGCAGAAAATAATTAAAACTTTAAAAAGGTTAAGATTTATAATACACTATTTTCATAATAACTACAAAACTGCATTATTTTGTATCCTTTTAAATTAATTTAAACAACTTATTACAGCAACGAGTGATTTTATTACATAACCTACAAATAATAAAACATAAAATAAAAACAAAACCCCAGGTCCTACAAAAATATGATTTTTTGACATGAATAGCAAATGTTTATATCTTCAAAATAAGATTTATTTGAACTTTGTTCACGCCGGGCCCAAGCTCATCTCCTTTGTGCTAAATATAGTGAAATAAAGATAGTTTTATATAAGAAAATTAAAGTTGTTTTTAATTGAAAAATATGTGTAAATTCGTGAATTAAACTATTGTAATAGTTAAGATGTTCATGTTTATTAAAGATTGTTGTTTCGACCTTGTGTGTTAGATATTTAAGATTTCTAACTTTGAAAAAGTGTTGTAAAATAGGCATATTTTGTTTAATAAATTAAAAAGTTTTCATGTGATTATAATGTGATGTATGACATAATATTAAGACCTTTTTGTGCTATTATTATGTATAAATTGTATAACTGTATGTTTTATATGAAACTGAATATGTCGCCGCCGGTGAGTTTGCTCGCCTTCCCTTACCGTTCTTGCCCCACTGCCTCCTGGCAGGGAGGTTTGACCGCATATTGTTTTTGTTACTGTTATTTGTTTCTGTTTTTGTTTTGTTATTTTGCTTGTACTTTGCTACTGTTTCTTGGAACGTCCCTTGTTCTTTTCAGAACAAGCCCTTGTTCTTTTCAGAAGATGGATCCCCCCCTATCTTCTTGGTTGAAAAACGTCAACCCCCCCCCCCCCCCAACATGTCCACCCTAGACATCAACCAAATCAGAGCCGTCCTCACTCTATTCATCCTAAACATCGACGAGGCCACTATCGTCGGAATTCTGCCCTCCCTTGCCCCTCAGGCATGTACCCCGGCCCCCGTCGCGACCTGCCCGACGGCCCCTAAGTCTGCCCCGCAGACCGACTCGCCCGTGTCCCACAACTCCGACTCCATAGAGTGCTCGGACTCCGCGTCCGTAACGTCGTCCTCCCGCTCCACGGATTCCGATGGAACAGTAACTGAAAACACCTCCTTCACGATAGTGAAGTCCAAGCGCGGACGGAAACGCGCTGCCAAAGATCGTACCCCCCCCCCCGTCCCGGCAGCCCCTGCCGCCACCCTCACCTCAGCAGCCCTGAACATACCATCAACGAGGTTCGACAGCACTACTGGGTGATACGACTTCGACCCACCACGAAAAAGATAGTAGGCCAATGCGTAAAGTGTCGCATTAGAAAAGCGCAACCATCTGCACCTTCACCAGCCTGGACTATTTTGGGCCACTCTCCGTCACTGTGGCACGTCAATACCAGAAGAGACACGTGGCTCTCTTCACCTGCCTCACATCCAGAGCTGTCCACTTGGAAGTTGTCGCAAGTCTCAGCGCAGTCTCCGCAATACTGGCCTTAAGAAGATTCGCAGCGCGCCGAAGGTGCCCTAACGAGATTTACTCCGACAACGGCACCAACATGCACGGTGCAGATAAGGAACTTCGGGAGGCTTTTCAAGAAGAAGCCAGTCGACGAGGCATAGTGTGGCGTTTTATCACCCCCTCCGCGCCTTTCATGGGAGGGGTGTGGGAACGTCTCGTCCGATGCGTGAAGACCGCATTATACACCGTCCTTCATGAGAGACATCCACATGAAGAAGTCTTAGCTACGCTGCTCTGCGAGGTGGAGTACACAGTAAATAGCAGACCATTGACTCACATCTCTGTAGACAGCGACGACAACGAGGCCATCACTCCCAATCACTTCCTTTTGGGAGGATCTGCGAGACTGCCGACACCTGGAGTGTTTAATGAGAAGGACATAGACAGCAAAAAGCACTGGCGACGCTCCCAGATACTCGCCGACATGTTCTGGCAGCGTTGGGTCCGAGAATATCTACCGGAACTTCAAAACCGGCGGGAGCCTCATGGACGAGGCCCCAATAGCAAATCTCCAGGTGGGCGATCCAGTCCTAATAGCCGAATAAAAATTATAGAACTTTCTAGTCGTTTTTAATTAACTGCGTAATAGTTGATCACGAAAATGATGGAAATAATTGTTATGCTCTAGAAAAATTGTAAACATGGTAGTGAATTAGATTAAGGTTTATAGATTAAGGAAATAAAAGAATATTTAGCGTAATGAAACTTATTTCCTACTTATAGTAAAATTAAACAATTAATGTACCCAAATATTGTGAAAATTTGGGATATTTTGGTTAATAACTTTTTACATTGTTAATATATTAAGAAACCTTTATACGGTGTGCTAGTAGACAACTGAATTACCGATTTAACAATGTATAGTACATTAGCGTAAGAAGTAATCGTGTATAGAAAAAATTGTAATTTAAGACAATTGTATAGAGAAAATGTTATGCAATAAAGAGGCAAAACGGAAAATGTCAAGCGGCTCACTTTAAAGTAACGCTCGAGTCTACCTTATGGCTTCGGGCCCAGTAACATTGTAATAGCTGAAGTGACTAGTAGCAGAACCAAGAAGTAGCTGAATATAGAATATAGTGAATAGTATCTAGCAACATAGTAGCAGCATAATAGCAGCTACACAAGTGATAGTAATAGTTAGTTGCACAACATAGCTGATAATAGCAGCTAGATAAACAGTGAAAATAAAAGCAGATAGCACTAGTAGTAGTAAGTTACTACCGAACAATTTAAAGAAATAGTCAACTGAAGAAATCGTCTGAAAAATATAGTGACCAACCGATATAGAACAACCGTAGTTGACCAACCGTATTAAACAACCGTGATCAATAACCAATAGTCAGAAGATTTCCGCCGAACAGTTGAGCAGTCGAACCGCTGGCCACTGCCTTGCCATTTGTATTCTATTTCGTGCATTTTAATTTACCCTCAGTCCACAGTACCCCAGCTGCACCCACAAAGACGGCAGTAGAAGTATCCTCCGGAACCTATAGGAGTAGGACGTGAGCGACTCGCGGAGTACTTTCGATAACATTTACTCCCGAGTTTCGCCCGTCCGGCACATATAATTTAATTTGTTTAATAAATATACTAAATTATAAACTGTGTAAATCATTTTTGAGCTGACATACGATTGTTTTCTTTTAAATAAAGCCGATATATCGTTATGTTTTCGATATATAAAACTTCGATATTGATATATTTATAATTATCGATATATTGAAAATCCGATATTTTAAAAATATCAACAGTCCTAGTTTGGACTGATCAGTTGAACTGACCGTGTGTCGAGCTTTTTTTGGATTAAATCCGTTTGAACTGATCAGTTGAACTGATGTCAGTTTAACTGACCGTGTGTGTCGGCCATTATTACACGTTCCTTATTGATGCTCATGTTCGCAATGAAAGAAAAGCAGACTTTATCATATCTATGTTTTATTTTAATTATTCTAGGTTTTATTTATTTAAGTTATTACGTATCACTTCAACACTTGAAATATGGGATACTATAAATGGCTAATAGGGGATGGTGACGGAGATGCTCGACAATAATAAATTAGATAATCCATTACGGTACAACTATACACGCGCACGGTCAATTAGTACCAGCGACGATGCATTAACCGGGATCCAGCGGCCGGTGCGGCAGTCGCATGGGAAGGTGCCCACTGCGTGTACTCGCGGCAGAATCACGGCGCGAGATCCCACGTAACGCAGCGCTGATATATAGTGTATTATCTATGACGCAGCGGACACCCTTAGGGCGAACACACACCTATACGCGCTGCAGTCATCGAATTTTAGGATTCTATTAAATTGTATGCAACCCCGCCGCGCACTTAACCTTAAAATGCTGCATAGGCATAGGGATAACATACGCCTCGCGAAAAAGTTCCCGCCTTGTCGTGGGGAGAGGGGGGGTTTAGTAGCCGTGGCTTGGTCACCCATGGTGAAATAAGAGGAACCTACATGTCTGCCACGAGGTGAAATGCCAGCCCGAGTTGGCCGCTCCGAGTGGGCTTGGCGAAGCTACTTCGGATGTGTGTTGGTGGGCTGCGGCAACCAAGGCGTCCCCTCCCCCTACCGTTGCAGCCGAGGTGGAGACGCGGGAGAAAAGGAGTGTTGGTATGGCTATGCGCCACTCGCCCTGTCCTCCGCAACTCTGGCGGCGCCGCACCATTGATGCGGTGGTGGTGGGGCCGCGGGGTAAGAGGATTGTTGGTATTGGAAGGCACCGATCTCCCTACCCTCCGTCAACCAAGTTTCGGCCGCAGAGCCACCGATTAGATCCGCCGCTGGGGTCGGGAAAGTTAGTGCTTCCGAATGCTTGTTTTTCCTGACCCCATGGTTTCCGCGTATCGGACTCTGGGAACTCTGGCCTTACCTGATAAGGAGATGGGGGAGGAGATGTCCTCTTCCGAGGAGGTTCTGCCATGGGGCGGCCAACGCTGGTGGGGCCGTGGATGTGTGCGAAAGCATTTCCGTGGTTCTGCACACATGCGGCGGAGGTGGAACACCATGAGGTTTTAGTCGGTGCGAGTCCGGCATAACCCGTCGTAAATAATAAACAACACCAACAAATCGTGGCTTAAATTTTCCACACGGCAATTAAGCATTTATTCGTAATGCCATTTTTAAATTCATTGGATAGGAAAAAATCTCGCTTTTATTGCACCAATCAGGTTCAAGGAAACTCGCCAGCCAGAGCCCCAAATTCAAAAGTCGTATCAAAGAGTATATAATCACTACGTTTTAAATCATATCACCACCAATATCAGTTAACACTTTGACTGTCCGGTTTTAAGACACAATAATAGTAAGACAGCAATGAGTAAAGGAAAAGGGTCACAGCAGGACTGTAAAAACTACCGTGGTATCAGCTTGCTTAGCATCGTGGGTAAACTGTATGCTAAGGTGTTAATTGAAAGAGTTATGGAAGAAACTGATGGAAAATTTTGCGATGTGCAAGCTGGATTTAGAAAGGGAATGGGGTGTACGGATCAAGTATTTTCCATGCGCATGATTGCGGAGAGGTTTTTGGCCAAAAACCAGAAAGTTTTTTGTGCTTTCATGGACTTGGAAAAGGCTTATGACAGTGGACAGGAATGTGTTATGGCAAACACTTAACTCATTTGGTTTGAGCGCTGGTTTGATACAGGCATTGAAGTCTCTTTATAGGGACTCTAGTGCTTGTGTCAGGATCAACGGGTCTACTCGGACTGGTTTGGCATCCAAAAAGGTGTCAGACAGGGCTGTGTAGCTTCCCCCTGGCTGTTTAACCTATTTATGGACAGTTGTTTGCAAACTTTGAAAGTTGAAGAATGTGGGTTGAGAATGGGTGAGTTAACCGTCAAATGCCTTTTGTACGCCGATGATCAAGTCATATTTGCATCGTCGGCGGCCGAGTTGCAAATGATGGTTACTTTAATGAACCGATCATTAAAAGAAAGATGTATGAAAGTGAACGCAAGTAAGACGAAAGTGATGGTTTTTGAAAGAGAAGTAAGTAAAACGATATGTGAAATAAGAATAGAAGGGGAGTTGATTGAGCAAGTGGATGAGTTTGTATATTTGGGATGTTTATTTAGTAGGGATGGTAGATATGATAAGGATATAGAACGACGAGTGAACGCAGGAAATAGAGTGAATGGGGCTCTACACGCTATTGTGAAGAGTCAGAATGTGTCAAAAAAGGCACGTTTGGCAATTCACAATGCTGTGTTAGTCCCTACTTTAATGTATGGTAGTGAAAGTTGGGTCTGGCAGAAGAAGCATGAGAGTAGAATAAATGTTGTAGAAATGCGGTCATTAAGGAGTATGCTGGGCTGAACCTGAATGACAGGGTGAGAAATAGTGTGATAAGAGAAAAGTGTGGTTTGCAAGATGACGTTGTGACCAGGATTAAGAAAGGAATGCTTCGGTGGTTTGGTCATGTAGAAAGAATGAACGAAGAAAGAGTGACAAAGCAAATTTATGCTGCAGAAGTGAACGGCAGAGTCGGAAAGGGACGCCCTAGACGAAGGTTTATCGACCAAATTGGCGATATATTGAAAATGGGCCAGATTAGGAGTACCCTTAACCGACGAGCGTGTATGCGTAGATATATGGATGTAAAGGAGGCGAGAGAGGTGTGCCAGGATCGTGCCAAGTGGAAGTCCGTAGTCTCTGCCTACCCCTCTGGGTGACAGGCGTGAGTGTTTATGTATGTATATGTATATATGTACAGCAATGAATTATATGTAATGCACGGGACAGCGAATGGGTTAATTGAAAGTTTCGCATAAACATAAACACCTGTATGCCTGCTCCACGCTTAGTCCGTAAAGACGCGAAGAGGCGTGAACCCGTGAACCGATGCGCACCTTCGCACATTGTTCCCTGATTTTTGACGCGCGTCAAGATAAGCGCGAAAAGCGAACTTATACATATATTGCGAAGTGGCAAGACACTACGCTCCGTTCAGTTTAGTATTATTTACATTGGATACAATATTTAATTATACCGAATCTGCCTTAAACACATATGTATTATTTTAAAATAATTGGTCACTCACACGGATAGGTACTTAGCTTTCGTCAAAATGAATATTTTACTAAAACAATAATTCAAGTTAAAAAAAACATGCAATAGCAGTCATACTATTTATTACTTATCTTCCAACGCACATACATAACGTTAAATACTATAATAATAAAAAACTCATTTGTGGTCGTGATGTAAAATAAGTTTTTTTTTTTTAAAACAAACAGGTACTACTTTGGTTAAAATTTTCTTGTATTTTTTTTTGAATGGTTATAAGTTCTGCCATGACCCATTTCAAGGCCGGATACCCTGTATACAGAATGGAAAACACTTCGGTACCTAACTGAAGTGTGTTCTATGATGTACGAGAAAAAGTATGATTAAAATTTTGTAGCTTATCAGTGTATAGCAAACCCGAGCAGACTAGCATCTAACCAACATCCACAAGTAGCACCTGTTCACAAGTACGACGCATGTGGCAGCCGTCGCTCTCTTCGGCCATAAGGAAAGTGGAAAACTTGTCCCACGATGCTGCCATAAGCGGAGTCCTTTAAGTGAACATGTCTTAATATCATCACATACTGAGATGTACCTTCGAAAAACTCAAAATTAAGACAATTTACTAAACACACTTCAGATCACTTACAATTTTTTCATCTTAAGATCACTTACAATTTTTCCAAAAACTATTTATGCAACTACCTACGTATTCTATTAACCAATAGTAGTCACACATTCACATGGCTTGGTGATCAACTGGAATGACACTGTTCCACGTTGCTGCGTTATCAAAATATTCATATAAAATATTAGAGTTAGAGTTCATTCGATTACTATGCTAAGCTTTGGAGTATAAACACTTTTAATGTGATTTCTGAATTTTCTTTTGGTAAGGCTTAAATATTATAAGACACTTTGATAAATCGTTTGTGTGCATTGCCCTATAAATAACTTACTTATCTTAGTTAATCTAAATTTGAGATTAACAATTTTGTTACTTATTCTTAGACTACGATGATGGTTATTTTTTGGCATACGACATTCATGCTTACGTAATACATGCATAATATTTTCAATCGAGTACTTGCTAGTCAAAGTCAGAATATTAATTTCTTTAAACAGTTCCCTTAACGAATCACGAGAACGCAAATTATAAATTGCACGTTCTGCCTTTAATTGCAAAATAAAAACAGTCTTCAGCATAGAGGAAAGTAATATATATTTTCAGTCAGAATGTGATTCCCATAAATACTAATTATTTTTTCAATGCAGTCAAATAAATTATTCTGCACGGTTGGCATTGGACCGTTTTTTTTTACATTAGAAAACGCAAATTCAAGGTATTTAGTTTTTTTAACATTAAGCGTTAAATTGTTCGCGTGGAACCAATGTAAATCCTTATCTAGAGCACTATTTACTTCACTGACGGTCTCAGTTTTTCGAATAATTTTCAATATAAGTGAAGATCTGCATTTAATACAATGATACATGACTTCTGAACTGAGTGTGGTAAATCATTAATGTAGATTGATAAAACAAGAACGGGCCATGAATGGACCCCTATGGTACTCCCATGTTTATTACAGAACCTGTAAAAAACTTACCCCATTAACTTGGACCTACTGAATACTATTGATAAGATAAGAATCCAACAAGCGAAGAGCCTGCTAATTAAGGCCACAATATTTTAATTTATAAAGTAGTGTTGAGTGATTTATGCAATCAAATGCTTTGAACAAACGACAAAACAAACCTATTGCATTCTGTAAATTCTCCCAAGCGCTTATGTGCTGAATTAAACACACCCCTGCATCAGTTAGGTAGTGCCCTTAGTAAATTCAAACTGATGCTGGTGGAGTAATTTATTGAAATGAAAAAGAAAGCATTTGATTAAAAATTAACATCTCAAATACTTTACTCAATGCTCGAAGAATATTGTCTATATGTACATGAATTAAATAATAACGCTCTTTGTATTTAAAGATTTAAGACTTAATTATCTAATAGAGGTCACCATGCATAAAATTGAATTGATTTGTACCTACATTTACATTGTCAGTCAGATAATGATATGCAAGTGTTGTTGAAGACTTAAGAGTAGCTGTGGTTTTTATTGGTATACTAGTGAAAAATTTAGCTAGTTGTATGACTTTCCAAACCGCTTTAAATTTGTTATCTGCAGAATAGATTTTGCGACTTAAGAAATTTGATTTTGTTATATTTAATATTTTTATAAATATTATTTTACATATTCTTTGAAACATGTTGATTGAAGGTAAGTTCTGTTTTCATAAATTCAATTCAAAAAGCTTATCTCTACTTTTACGGATTACTACAGTAGCCCAGTAATTAAATTAAAATTATTGCTAACATTGATTTTACTTAAAAAAAATAGCAGATTATTATCAATTTAAAACTTTAAAAAGGATCTATTGGCTCTAAAATAGATGCTTTAAGTTATTGAATAAGGAAATAATGAAACATTCTACTCTTAAAGTTATTGGACTCCAGTTTTATAAAGGAAATTGCTCTATCTGCCCACTGTAATCAGATTTAAGACTATAACTTTGTTATTTTTAAGTACATTCACACTTACAAAAAAAAACCTATGCATGGAACAGCAGTTTCAGTGATTCTTGTATATTCTGTAAATATTTTAAGACTAAAAGATTTAAACAAGTCAACGGTTTAACTATAAATATATGTATTTAATCTATTTTAAATATGTTATATTATATCAAACAGGGAAAGATATTATACAGTAATCAACAGACTGATCAAAGAGGAAAAACAAATCTATAGATTTACTGGTAGATAGATGATAAAAAAAATATTAATGGATCCACTTTTTGAGCATGATTTTGGATCTAAGTGAAAGGAACATCTTCAAACTAGATTAGACACACCATTTTATTTTTCATGCAGACTTTATTTAGTAAAGATTTTTTAACAAAGTAACAACGGATTCCATTAAAACTCTTGATCAAATTTTATATCACTCTTTTTAAATTCGCTGCGACATCAATTTTCGAAACTTCTAGCTGTGGCGGCGAACAAATAGTTGGTGACACGCCTGTCGTGTCAAGCGCCATAGAAGTAGATGACACGCCTGTTTTGCCATCAGCCATGTTTAAAGCCGCCTCCCCATGCTTGGCAAACAGCGAACACCAAACAACAAACATGAACGAGTGTTTGCCAGTGATCGTCGTCGGTGTCGGTTTTTGTGCACAAACCAAAGGGTGTTCGACAAACGTGTTTGCGATGTATCCAAACTCTTGGCAATCAGTAGTAGTTGGCGCGAGTGGCGGACGGAGTTACTAGTGGTTATTATTATTATTTTACCCTACGATGTGCCATTGTGTATTTAGGTACTGGTGTATTTTATGTTCTTTTTGTTTAATTTCATTTAGCCTTTTTTTTAAATAAAAATAGGTCAACCCGAAAGTAAATGCTGCCAAAAGCTCGTCGTCCGACATGTTTGCCCATTCGGAATATACTAGCACGTTCGCCAAGCATGTGGATGCCGTGTTTGTGTTGGGTGAATGTAGTCGGTGTTTGACACGTGTTTGGTGATTCTTGGTGTTTGTGGCAAACACCAAGCATGTGTAGGCGGCTTAAAAAATGTCCTTTTTATGCTTTTTTTTACTTGTTTAGACCTGATTAAGTTTAGTTGACATCAAACATCAGTTGCAAACGATAGGATACTGTTATATGTGGCTAAATACATGTTTTCCTTGAAATCGACTTTTTTATGCAAATGTAACAAACTTTTGTACTATTTTTTGTTTTAATTTTTTTTTTCATTTAAATAAGTAGGTACAGCTAAATAACCCTGAAAAACCTTGATTTTTATTAAATTAAATTTTCACTGAATAATAACATTTGTAAATATCAAAGAATCAAGAACCTTAATTTGGAAAAAATAAGGTGTAAGAGTCATTGATATTTACAAATGATATTATTTTGCGAAATGTTATATGTGTGTTACCGCGGAGACTTCTCAATATGGCTGTGTGTTCTATAGGAAACGTACCAGTGTTAAATTAATAATATTATTGTTTGCAACAAAGCAATGATATTGAATTTTTTTAATTAAATCGAAACACGTAAGTATATCACACTCTTAATCTCATGGCTGTTAGACGGGAAATGAAGTTGCAGTCTCCAGCAGATTTGACAGCATACAGGCAAATGAACAGACAGATCTCCAAATGCATGCGGCGAGACTTACGCAACTTTAATACTGCTCGTATTGAAGAAGCGATCGAGCGGAACCATGGCTCTAAAGTTTTTGCCAGAGATCTGTCTGCCAGAAAGAGCCAACTGTCGAAGCTAAAGACCGAGTGTGACAGCATCGTTTCCGGGACTCCTGACATTTGGAGTGAGATTGAGAGGTTCTATGGGCAGCTGTACACATCATCGTTGGAGCCACACACAGGTGTGAGTAACGATCCATGAGCAAGTCTTATCCGACACTATTCCGATGATATCCCGACCGTCAGTCTGAGCGAGATTAGAATGGCTCTCCAGCACCTTAAAAACGGGAAGTCCCCGGGCGAGGATGGAATTACAGCGGAGCTTCTGAAAGCAGGTGGGAAACCGGTACTTGAAGTCCTTCAGAAGCTCTTTAATTCCGTCCTCCATGGTGGCACTACACCGGAAGCGTGGAGCAGAAGTGCGGTGGTCTTGTTCTTCACGAAAGGCGACAACGCTCTCTTAAAGAACTACAGACCGATTTCCCTTCTGAGCCGCGTCTACGTGCTGTTTTCGAGTCATTACGAATCGTCTCGCACGCAGACTCGACGACTTCCAGCCTCCCGAACAGGCCGGTTTCTGAAAAGGCTTTAGCACCATAGACCATATACATACTCTTCGGCGAATTGTACAGAAGATCGAGGAGTACAATTTGCCACTATGTCTTGCGTATGTGGACTATGAGAAAGCCTTTGATTCCGTCGAAATTTGGGCGGTGCTCCAGTCCCTTCAGCGGTGCCAAGTTGACTGTCGGTATATCGAACTGCTGAAGTGTTTGTAAAGTAGGGCTACGATGGCTATCCGAGTACAGAACCAGAGTACGAAACCTGCAGAGAGGTGTAAGATAGGGAGACGTTATATCCCCGAAACTCTTCACCGCTGCATTGGAAGACGTTTTCAAGCTACTGGACTGGAAAGGATACGGTATTAACATCAATGGCGAGTACATCACTCACTTTCGATTTGCCGACGATATAGTCCTTAAGGCAGAATCGCTGGAGGACCTAAGCACTATGCTCAATGATCTCAATAGTGCCTCCCAACGGATAGGTTTTAAGATGAACATGGACAAAACAAAGATCATGTATAACGTCCATGTCAAACCTATGCCGGTAGTTGTTGGGAGCACTAAGCTCGAAGTTGTTGACGAGTATGAAGAAACCTGGGACAAAATAGTCCAACTAGGTAAGTCCTACTTCGACCGATAGGTCAATCGACGGATTCAACTCGGCTAGGCAGCATTCGGGAAATTACGACACATCTTCTCATCAGATATATCTCAAAACTTGAAAACGCGACTGTACAACCAGTGCATGTTGCCAGTGATGACTTATGGAACTGAGACGTGGTCCTTCACTGCTGGCCGTATGAGCAAGCTCAAGGTCGCTCAGCGAGCTATGGAGGGCTATGCTCGGGGTTTCTCTGCGTGATAGACTTAAGAACGAGGATATCCGCAGTAGAACCAGAGTAACCGACATAGCCCAACGGATTTGTAAGCTGCAGTGGCAATGGGCCGGCCATATAGCTCGAAGAACCGACAACTGATGGGGAAGAAAGGTTCTCGAGTGGCAGCCTCGTACCGGTAGGCGAAGTGTAGGGCGACCCCCCACTAGATGGAGTGACGACCTGGTAAGACATGCAGGAAGTCGATGGAAGCAGGTGGCTCAGGACCGTGCTTTGTGGCATTCCTTGGGGGAGGCCTATGTTCAGCAGTGGACTTGTGAAGTGGAATGATGATGATAATGATGATGCAAGTATATTCCTGAGACAGAGATTGATGACGACAAAAGTTAATGTCAGGACGTCTGATTAGTAAGGATAGCAAAAACAAAATGTTTTCAAAAAGATAAAAACAATAGCTAGATACGCCGGCGAACTTTTTTATGCATATACGTTGTTCCAACTCCATCCATAACTTCCAACCACAAGAGCATATGGTAATTCGTAGGACCATTCGGCCACATGACAACTGATAATAATAAGACGGCAGTTTAACCATTTTAAGCAAAATTAAACCATAAGACAAACGCATTTTTTTTTTTTTTTAACAGGAGACGTTCCAGAAACTTGTTTACAACTTGAGTTTGTAGGCAATTGTGATGAGTGCTACTATTTGTTACTTATTAGAGAGTATTTTTCCACATCATGATTTAAAAAACCCACCAAAAGTTTGTCAACCCCTAAAAATATCAAATTCACAAAATATCCAGAAAAGAAGGCTTTAGGCATTTTAGGCTTTAGCAATTACTTGCAAAATAATGAATATTTTGTTCTGGATAAGTCCGAAAAGGCAATTTGAGCGAGTTATAACAAGTTTTAAAAAGACACGACTTGCGTGTCATACGCCACACAGAAAAGAAGTTGATGGCACGCCTGGTGTGTTATCCGCAATGAATCGGTTAATTAAATTAATATTTAATAGTGGTAACTAACCTAAGACATACAATTTAAAAAATGCATTTTTAAAAGTGATTGTTATATTATAATTGTTATTTAGCAGTCAAATTTAAAAATGCAAGTTATCCTTTTAATATTTGTGTTGAGTTATATAAATATTATGTATTATCATCCAAAAAATGTAAAATCTTGTTATGGTTTTATAGTAGCTTTTTAAGATACATAGAAGGACGAGTTCAAAATATTGCTAGAAATCATTAAAAATTCACTAAGTGAAAGAAATAAATCACCAAATGAAGTCAGATCACCAGATCTAGTAGATAAAATGCCTAAGATGGTATTCGGACAATATGGCATGTGTGATGCAAATTTTTGCATGAGACCATGACTACAGCTCTTAGGTGTAGGTGTTTACCCACAACTATCAATTTAACTGAGTATTTAGTCAGACATATTTTTTTACAAATTGCAGATAATTCTAAATATCAAATGTTTCATGTTGTTATCATGTTGCTAATTTGAATGTTTATTTCAAAGAGGCTAAAATAACTTTAAGAGGCACATAAATGAAAAGATACAAAAGTACACCCTATATACACAGATCACATAAAACTAAGTCTCAAATACTGCTTTATTGCATTTGCCTTTAAATGGTTCACATTCGTGAGCCTTTATGTTGAAGAACCTTAGCACGATCTGTAGGTTCTATATCATTACTATTGAGAGAATTTCCACACTCTCGACTTACAACACAAAGGAATTCAGAATGCTCATCATTGCCATAGTTATATTGAGATCCAATACTAATCAATTGCTCAAATTTCCATCCATCTGACATAGTCGACATCATTTGTGTTAATTCTTCTTCATGAAATTGCAAAACTCTGTACACATGCTTTTTAGAATCCTTCAATGGTCGCCTTTCCCGCATGCATATCCTTTCTTTAACCAATCTTATAAGTTCTGTTATATTATAAAATTCAGCTTCTTCCAGCACGCCTTCTTCAGCAATATCATTGTTAATAACCAGTTTTCCATGTCGAAGATAATTCAGTACAGGTGAAAAATAAGTTGGATCTCTATCTATTAAATATGCACCAGTTTCGTCCTGAAAAAAACACGTATTTAAATAATTTATTACCTGTATTTTTAATTCAAAAGCATAATGTAAACAGAACAAAAATTCATACTAACCCTGTCTGAAATTAAGTCACTGTCCTCTTGAACCAATCGATAAAGAAATGAATTTGGATCTCTCGATAACGTTGTTTTTGTAGTTAAAAAGTAAGTTCCTCCAACATTTAGTTTAACCCATTGCTTACTGCTCCGTCTTTCAGGGTTAAATTTTTGTATATTTTCTTTAGAGTGATCACCATCATTCGAGTCCGCCATGGTCACAGAACTAGAGATGCAGCGTATATACTAGAACAGATCCAGGCACTAGGTATTAAACGAGACTAGGTTGCACCTGTTCCAACTTTTAAAAGACTTGATCCACCTAGTCTCATTGTGCCTACGCGTCGCACGGCACCGGCGCGACGGCCCGCTCGAATCGAAGAAGTACCGGCGCGGCAAAGCAACTGGTCCGCTTTGCCGCTCACTCGTGTTTACTTATACTTAAATCATTCGTGTGTCAGTCATTTGAACTATATTTCAATGTATATAAAAGTAACACGACGCGCACTCGTGCAAGAATATATTCTGGCCTTTTTTAACTACACTATTCCGCAGTCTTTCTATATTTGTCTGTCAATACTCGAGACTAGTCGGGACTAGTCCTGGGGATTTAAATCAAATACTAGGCAGATTTTATACACTAGGTACTTGTAAATACTCGATGCGAATGGAGACCATATGATGTAGTCGAGTGTCTAGTACGGACTCATGAAAATGTGATCTCGGCACCGTATTGATACCTAATCGACTTATTTCGCAATAGGTTTTCGTAACGATGTTTTGTTATGTGGTTAAAGAACTTTCGATTTATTTTTATTTAGACGCTAAAGTGTTAATTGTTTAAAAAACTGCTTACAAAAGAAGCATTGTCGCTTGGGATCATTTTACGGACAAAGGCCAACAAATGGTTCAGTGTAACATTTGTAAAATACAATTTAGTTTTAAAAATTCTTAAGACAGATTTTTTGCGCGTATATAAAAAAACAATGATTGTAGATAGGTAATTAAAAAATGAAACAAAAATAATTTAAAAAATAAACGAATAAAAGACAAAAATCGGATTACTCTGAAAAAAATTAATTGAAAGCTTTTAAATACGCCAACAATCTATAATGTAGATAAATTTTAACGTTGACAATCCTAAGCCTGTGTGAAGTATGAATGGATAATTGAATTCATTACCTTCACGTATCGACTTTACGTAAAGACTAAGCATACTTTAAAATGTAAGCTATTCCAACAATACCAAGCTTTATGCGTACTTCATGGACTAGGTGGAACAGGTATTTGGATTTGTACGGAATTGGACTAAGTGCACCGAGTACAAAATTTACCTAGTACGACTCATCTCTACATAGAACCAGAACCATAGATTATTTGTTGTTTTTACGATTTGTCAATTAAGGCAGGCAAAAGTCTTACACATACAGCTTTCTCGCTTCTAACATTATGCTAATGCGTCACAATGCGAAATTATTTTGACATTTTAACTCCAATGGACATAACGCGAGACCGTGAAGCGGATAAAAAATCTGAAATTTATATCACCATCGAAGCACATCTTGTTACATCGTTTTCACTAACAGTTCTCATTGGCAAATAAATAATACACTAAATCGCTCAAAATAATATTAAAGTGTCGTTAATCCGCCTGCCCAGCGTACCAAATATCCTTACTATGAGGCAATTTATGGGGGAGACCTATGCTTAGCAATAGAGTTTTGAAAGGCTGTAATGTCATTGTAATGTCAATGTAATGACATATCATTAAAATGTAGATAATTTTAATAAATGCACAAGCTATGCAGATAGACTTATAATGTTACAGTTTTGTTTTAAATGCATTTGAAAAAGATCTCAGTTCCAAAAAAATTTTAATTAAAAATCTCATTTAGACGCTAAAAGTTTGTATAATCGTATAGTTAGCACATAGATGTCTAGTTTTAGATATCTTTTATTGTTTATAAATGAATTTACACAGTAAAAGTATTTATAACTTTAAAATTTTTACAATTTAAAATTTTTCATGTCTTCAATATTTGACGTGAGACTTTTTTGAGTGACTTAGCTTTCTTTATGAAAAAGAATTTAGGCAAATATGAATTTTAGAATTAATAAAAACTGATCTATTTATCTAACTAAACTTTTTTATTACTTTCTAAAGGTATAGCTAAGAAATGCCTTTGCTCCTTTCCTACTTTACTTGTGCGTTATTTTGCTATCAGAGGCAGCACTAATGCAATTAATGAAATGTTTGTAAAATATAAACTTACTTTGCATATGTACTTAATCTAGTCAAGGATATTTTTAGGATTTTCCAAGAATAATATTATATTAATTAAAAATCAACGCTCATAAAGCTGAAAAATGAAGTATTTTTGAAGTTCAATGGTGTATTATACTAATCACACTGACAACATACGTAGTATAATAGGAAAATCATTACATTATTAGAAAGGTAAAAGTTATATGTTTGTATACTTTGACAAAGCTTAACAAAGAAGGTTTCAAAATGGTGTCATAAACTAAGGCTTCGGCCAAACTGAGGTAAATTCCGCGCGGGACGCGGGACGCGAATCTGCGCAATTCGCTCGCTCGCTTAGCCTCCCAAACTGAGGCGAATCCCGCACGTCATTAGTTTTGGTTCCTCAATAGGAAAACATGTCTTTTGATATTGAAGCTGAGGTTTTTTTTTATTTGCATTGATTGAAGAAGAATCTCAAGATGTGAGGAAGAAAAGAAGAAAATGGGTTCATGAGCTGAGTACTCAACGCATAGAATTTTGAGAGTTTCACACTTTGATACCTACATTACGAAAAGATAAAAAAAGATTTTATATATGTTTTCGTATGCCGGAAAAATCCTATAACGAAGTTTTATCAAGAATCGAACAAAATATACGGAAACATCTTTTGTTCGATTCTTGATAAAACTTCCCATACTCTATCTTTTTCCTATTATTTTTATAGTCTTCGTGCCTGAGGTCGTATAGAATCTTGTTTTCTTTTACTTTTTGTAAAAATAATTTCAGGTTCAACGGCATTTATAAAAATCGGGCACTATCCCGCGTATATTTCGCTGCAGCACGTGCGACTCTTCGCGCTTATGTGAACACCTCCATACAAGTTAACTAACGCAATCGGCGCGAGCGAATCGCATCCCGCGTCTCGCGCGGGATTAGCCTCAGTTTGGCCGAAGCTTAAAACATTTCAGTGACCACTTAACTAGTGAGCTTTCTCAAGAACCATTTACGATTTTTGAATTTAGATAAACGATATACCTAATTAGTATATTACTTATATAATCACAAACTAATAAGAAGTACTAGCGCATATATAATTATTATTAACATCACTTGATACTGAGATAAATGAAGACATGGCTTAAAAAACAAGTATCCAAGCCAAAATTTTAATAAATAAAAAGAATGAAATAAAAAAATCTAGACTATGGAAGGCTTTCTTTCGTCCGTCACTATAAAATTTCGAATTATAAAAGTTCGAATTTGTATTTATAATTTTAAGTAATTGATACAATTTTGTGCGAGGTTGAAGGAAATACAGTCTTTTAATAAAAAATCATGTTAAGTACATGATTTTTTTAAAGTTGGTCATAATGAGCAATAACATAGAAAACGATAGATCAAGCTCGACTGGAAAAATGTATCCTATAGATTTAGCACCACAAAAGATTACTATTGTTAAGGGTATGTCCAATACGGAGGTAAAAATGGCACATTTAATATCCGGTCAACCAAAGACATCTGGTACCGGGCAGTTAATCACTCATACTGGTCCTGTTGGCTTAATGCGTACAGCTGCACAAATAATAACTCCTGGCGTCTCTTCTCAGGTAAGCTGTTATTTATAATACTGTGTTTACTCTTAAACTCATAATATTAATAAACTAAATAATGATATTATTTTAAATGAATAAAATTATGTTAAACTAAATTACCACTTTATATTTTCATAATTTCATGCTGACAATATGGTGCCACTGAGTTCTTTGATCAGTTGTATGAGGAAACTGATATCATTTGTGAGCTGTACATTATAGAGCATGGCCTCAGGTACAACTCAAACAATGTTTATATTTAAGGCAGGAAAAATTTGCCCATCCTATATGCCTTCAGTTGTACTTATGGCTTTGTTCTACAATGAGTGGATAAATTTAAATATCTCTGACATATTATGGTGTCAAGTTATCTAAAAGATGATTTTGGTATTGAAAGGGGGCGCAGGGTGTTAGCGGTGAGGAGTTATATATTAGCCCGCAGCTTTTGTTTAATGTATAAAGCAAATTAAATTATCTCTTTTTGAAGTATATTTTCTTTCTACATGGGCAGCCTTTGAGCTTATTGTACAAACTGAGCTTATAACATCCTGTGAATACAATATATTAACACATTTAGGATGTTGTTGGGGCTTCTGCAATGTTTCAGTGGATTAGAGACGTTGCGATGCACATATTGAATGTTTTCACACAATAATTTGTAATAAATTAGCATCCCTACTACTTAGAATTTCTAATAGCTACAACAGTATTGTGAAAATGTTTGAGTAAATGTGATTCCACCTTTCAGATACACTGGGTGGTAGTTGCTATGGCAAGCTTAAATTAATTATACCCAAGTTATTTATAACACAGTGGTATAGATTATTTAAGTATTAAATTTTATTTATAATTTATTAAAACACATCTTTTACTGACATAGAGATAAGTTTTTCTATGTTACTAACTTCTATAATAATGTTTAATCTGAAATAAAATGTTATTTATTTACAATCCTAGAAGCTCATAATATTTTTGTTTTTTACAGGCACAGATGATTGTTAGCGGACCACCGATCATACAAGGTACTCAAATAGTTAGCCAAGGCTCTCAGTTAATAGGACAAACATCACAGATCATATCACCATCACAATTACTAAATCCAAGTGGCCAGATAATAAGTCCAGGAACGCAGATCATCAGCCAAGGAAGCCAGTTGTCTGCACAAGTTTCAAATTCAAACAATTCTGTATCTAACAACAATATACAAGCAAGTGTGTCATCACCTGTTAGTGGAACACAGGTGCTGAATGTTGGTGGTCAATTAGTAAGTGGATCTGGTAGCTTAGTAGTCAGCTCATCTGTGAGAACACTGCCACCTAGTGTGAGAGTGCTTCCTCCTCTTCCACATCACAACAGCAGACCAGGTAAGCAATAACCAGTAAGGAAAATGAATTTTGATAAAAATAAATTATAGGAATTCCCATATAATATCTAAATTGTTGTATTCCTACAATTGAAGTAAGTGTAGAAGAAGTACTACACAATGTCTTTTTAGTATGTAGAGAAAATCTAATTCTATAGAGATTGTGAAATAATCTGTTTATTTATTGAATAAAACTAAGTTTTCGGATTTTATTGCATTTATTAATTAAATAATAATTAAACATGATAAAATCTTTAAAATTGATGAAATCATTATATACATATATGATATATTTTGCTATCTGTGCCCAGTATGCAATTCATTGCTTGTAACTGGATGAATGTTGTAGGAGCATATAGAAAAATAACAAGCAAACAAATATTTATTTTTGTTTGTTAGTTTTTATTTCTCATTCTAATAATTTTTTTGTCAGAAACCTTCGTGGGCACAACTCACCTGATTTTCATTGTAATTAGATAAATGGTATAGGAACAAACAAAGAAACTCTCATTTTTATATAAAGATTTATTTTAGCCAATAACATATTTATAAAAATTGCTACCACCATTATAATATTACACACTTTTTGTTAAACCTAAAACTAAGTCAGTCTGTACAAGCATGTTTTCTTTTTATTTTGCAGTTTTATCAAGCATCAATGTAAGTACAGCAAGTGGAGTATTAGTGAACAAAGGGGTAACAAGTCATGTACCAAGAGGATTGGCTGCTGGTGCCTCACTTGCAGTACGCCCTGTCACACCTTTAGCTGCTTCACAATCATCTGCAAACCAAGGTATAGCATAAAGTGGTCTTGAAATTGGAAATTTGTATATTTTATTTGCATATGAGTCATGAAAGAAAAAACCAACTGCTTAATGTCACAATGTAAAACTGGTCAGCTTATAATGGATAGAATGACTTTAACGGAATCACCCACCATATTGCTTCTGTCGAACTTTATAGCTATAACTACACAATGATTGCTCAAACAAGGGTAGAATTTCGAGTTCGACTATCATTCAACTATCCCCCTCACTCTTTATTAATGTGAAATGTCTTTAAATTTGCTTCCATAGTGATAGGCAATTCAGGAAACTGATGATAATGAAATCGGGGGATACATTTTGGTATTGCAGCTACATATCTGTCATCTACATCCAAAATTTAATTACAACACTCAATAGCTAAAGTATCAAAGAATTCGTTACGTTGAGTGAGGACTGTGTAGCAACGCGCGCGGCGAAAGGGCGAGCGCCGCCATTTTTAGGTTTTTTTTACACTTTATCTTTGACATCTAAGTAAGTGTCGCGAAAATGCGGATCATTGAAATCGTAAAGGCAGTTTTAATACATTTACATAATATAATACTTATCAAGTCATATTCAAACATCTTTCACGAAAAAAAATTTGCCGGCGCTAACGGCAGTCATACATCCCCAGAACATAATACTGCCTCTATGTTTGAGAGTAGGCACCTGTTTTACCTATGTATCTGAAGAAGTGCAGATATTTTTTCGAGGAATTTGCCATTATTTTTTTAGCAGAGTAAATTGAGAGTGAGCATTATTATTATAAGAAGCTCTTACCTCAGTGTGTATACAAACATATGGTTGAAGCCTAGCTTTCGAAGCATCTTAAATATTAAAGATATTAAATTTATCAATCACTATGAAAGATAATATGTCAAATGGCGGCAATTTGATGAAAGCTGTTTTCTTTCTTTGGTTATAGATTCGTACAGATATATTTTTGCCATTGTCAAGTAATAAGAAATTATCCTTTATAATATTATGTTTCAAAAATTCCTTTACAGTAAGTCAATGTGTTCACATCGAAAAGTTCTTCGAAGATTTTGAAGACAGCTTAACCATACGGATTGTCGATGACGACAGTATCACAAGTTCACAAGCTCTTAAAGCGCTTAAACGAACAAAATAACTTGAGGTTTATATCAACATTGGAGTATTTATTTCGTTGTTTGCAGTAATAGTTCACATGTGCAGACACTTATTACAACAACAAAATTGTATCACTTTTACGTATCAAAATCCACTTTAAACCATTATTTAAATGATAAAGGGGCAACAATCAGGAGCAACAATCCGCCGACGATCATTTTTCCAAATTTAAATTCAGAAAAAAAGAATTTTTAAAGTCGTAACATTATTTACTACACTGGTCTCCAAAAAAATCGACCCACCCGTTAATTTTGAGTAACAAAGTTGTTATCTTAAGTATGCGTTGACATATTTGTATGTATTTGCTTATGCATTATAAATTAACATCTGAGTACCCACTTGACATTGTTTTAGAGGAATACAAGTGTTATTGTGGGTATTTTAACATTTTAAGTGCATTGATAAAAATTGTCGACTTGTGCATAGAGTGCAAGGTTAGTTTATTTCGAACTTTTGACGCGTAATAATCTTGGTTCTGTGCATCGTAGTGACTTAATCTTTTAATTCTTTGTTGGAGCAGACATATCGTTACTTTTAACCATAACCTCTCAAGTGGTAGCTCTCGTTCGTGAAGGGCTAAGTCAGCTAAATGTGGCAAGGAGATTAAATTTGCAGCAGTGCGTAGAGTTTATAAACGATACTTGAGAGATGGGAGAGTACCGCCGGAGACCAGGGTCTGGAAGAGGACGTCTCACAAACCCGACAGATGACCGTTTTATTGCCTTGACTTTTTTGCGAAATTGGCATCTTTCTGCTGTTGATGTTCAGGGTAGGCTGAGGGAAACTTGTGGAGTGTCTGTAAGTGAGAATACGGTGAGAAGAAGACTTCGGAAGCAAAACCTGACACCACACAAGCCAGCGACGAAACCAAAACTCACTGCATCTCATCGGCAAGCAAGGTTAGAATTTGCAAGGCAACACATGCAATGGAATCTTGGTCAATGGGAGACAGTTCTCTTCAGCGATGAAAGCCGAATGACCCTTGTAGGCTCTGATCGACGTCGTAACATTATGCGAAGACCAGGAGAATGTTATGCTCAGTGTTACATAAGAGAAACAGTCCGGTTTGGTGGAGGCACTACAATGTTTTGGGGTGGCATATCTTTAACCAGATGTACTGAGTTGGTTTTCTTTCGCAATCGTGCGACAGTTACATTACGGACATTTTGCAACCTCATGTGATGCCTTACCCTGGGTATATTGGGGACAATTTTCAACTCATGCATGAAACGCAAGACCGCACGTCGCTAGAATTGTAACTAGATATCTTCAGGAGGTCGGAATTCCAGTTATGCAGTGGCTAGCTAATAGTCCGGACTTAAATCCCATCGAGCATCTCTGAGACCAGAAAAAAGAAAGGTTAGAGCCCGAAATCCAGTTCCCGAGACGTTGGATCAACTGGAAGCCGCCTTAACAGAAGAATGGGAACAGACACCCCAAGAAGACATAAAAAAGCTGATCCGTTCCCTTAATAGGTGTATGCAGGCCGTGATAAAAGCAAGAGGAGGAAACACCCCATATTAGAGTAAGGTTTACATTTTTTTAAATGTCAAAAAATGTAAATATCGATCTTCACAGTAAAATCGTAAATTTTGTAAAATGTTATGGTTTCAATATCTCATCACTTTTGTATGTAAAATATCCCGTTTTACGCGCCGTTTTTTAGTTTTTTACAACCCTATAATTGTATTATTACATTATCAAGATAAAAAATATATATCGATTGTGGTAAAAACCCATAGGACACTGTTTTGCGAAAAAACGTAGGTGGGTCGATTTTTTTGGAGGCCAGTGTATAATATGTATTTAGATTTAACTTTTGTGTCACCTGTTAAGTACCCTATTTACTTGTGTGGTTTAAAATACAGAGTGATTTTTTTTTAAATATTTTATTTGTTTATGCAATCAAAGCTTACAACTTTTGTACATTATTAATGTTTGAAGTATTATTTCAGGTGGGGGTGCTTGGTCCAGCAGTGGACGAGGTCGTAGTGCATTAGTATATGGGAGTCGCGGATCTTTGCCACGCAGTACTACACCCCGTACCCCAACTCCTACACCTGCCTCTCCCACACCAGCTCCTGTGTCAACGCCCACACCACAGCCAAGTCAGTCTCCACACTCAGCTATCATCACTTTACCTTCTAGCACTGTTCTCACATGTGAGTATTATTGTAAAATACCAATCCTATAGTAAAATTCTATTGAAAATTATTTACAATAGGAACTTTTCTCCATCAGCCCGTAAAGGTCACTGCTCGACATAGGCCTTTCTCAGGTAGAGAGGATTTTCCTTGATCGAATTTACTTTCATACAAATGCTACACCACAAGTCTGTCTGTCTGACCTTATTATAATATTTGAATTGGCTGTTTTAAATATAAAACTTAAAACAGTTTTTTTATTATTGTGAAATTTAAAAAAAATTATCTGTTAGTTATTCCTCTATTTGTAGTCTTAATACCCAGAACTAATAATTTATGTGATCTAGGGTACTAAATTTAACTTTTTTTTTAAAGTTACGTGACTCCCATACCTCTGATCACTGATATCTTCTTATCACTGATCTGATTTTTTTTTGAGAGGCCATTGAGCTTCCTGCAAGTAGCTCTCGGGGTACTTCTTATCACTGATCTGATTTTTTTTTCTGAGAGGCCATGGAGCCTCCTGCAAGTAGCTCTCGGGGTATCTCTTATCACTGATCTGATTTTTTTTTCTGAGAGGCCATGGAGCCTCCTGCAAGTAGCTCTCGGGGTATCCATTATTTACCGTACACCCGATATGTTAAGATAAGTAGATAGTTTTCGTATGAAACATATCGGCGCAAAGCTCTCTGCCAAGTCATCTGGCAGTGGAGCTTTTTGGTCTCTCGCAAAAACGGCTAGATAAACTTTTGATGGTCTACACTGCCTGGTAAATCCAGATGGCTTATTTACGCATGCCGTTAAGGAGAACCATCGGACAGCCGGACGGTCGTCGTGTCTTCATCCCTTTGTTGTCGATATTCCACCCATTCAAACCAAACGGTTTGCTTCTTCTTTTGTCCTTCAGCAAAGAAAGGGGAGGGGTTCTGGTTTCTTTCAGCAAGGGAGTGGAATAGGTTGCCGTCGTCTATTTTTCCATACATCATTACAATCCGAGGATCGTCAAAACAAAAGAGGATAGGCGAATTTTGTTGGAACGCTAATACAGTGCGATTTAAAGTCTAGGGCATCATCGCTTACCACCAGAAGAGGTTGAAGTCAAGCACTGGGCGTAAGGGAATCCTTTACCTTATTTCGTCCCGTAAGTGTCGTATAAGCCGACTCTGAAAAATGCCTGTATAATCTTATGGTTTCCAATAGATGGTGGTATGACCATCTCTTAACGCCATCATAAATATCCAGACCGGCAACGAGAAGCAGCGTCCAAGAAGTGAGATGCATGCTACTGATATTGTCAATTCTTTTGTCAAGAAGACAAGTCTTTCAACAACGGGAGAACTCCATGTCCAGCCAAGCACTTTTTGCTGGCGATGATGATGTAATATTTAATAAAAATCACGCACACTCTTCCCTTCCAAATGGATTAGACAAAGTCTCGGATTGTCATCATAAATTCAGATCAGTTCGTTCTAAATGTGTGTGTGTGAACCCATTATAGGGCTTTACGACATTCATAGGATGAGATATAGTTATCTCATCCTATGAATGTCGCTGGTAAATTTATGTTATTTCTTCCCAGTTCAGAATGGAGGATTTAAAAAGTAACAAAATTAATTATTAAAAATGTTTAAATAACAATTTAGAACTTAACATAACTAATGATTAATTAAGATAATATGTAGTTAATTAAGATAAATTGCTTCAATTGATTTCATTACATTATATTACATCACAAATATAAGGTTTTATTTTAATTATTTTTTAATTATTTTAAGGTTAAAATGTAGCAAGTAAATAAAATGTTTTAATTGCTAAAACGATGATAGAAAGCAGTAGCAGTCATGTAACGTTGTTATTAGAATAGAATACTGAATGATATTTTTCGAATAGTTTGTTGTTGAACAATTGGAAAAATTTTAATTTGAAAATTTCAGAATATCGGCCATTAATTTCCGAAGATATGTTATCAATTATTTCAACAAAAAGTCGTTCGTATTCTGTCTGAGCAAAGCGCACATTGCGTCTCAAACGAGGAGCAAAGTTATTTTGCAATGTGTTTTCATAAATGTGATCAAAATCTGACTGAAATTCAGTACGTAACCATGTCTGAAACTTCTTTATTTTATTACTGCAATAACCGACATCAACTTGTGATTTTTGTAAAATATTGTACAAGCAGTCGGTTTTTTCAAATACCCGGTGGAAAATTGAAAGAAAAAAATTAAAATTAAATGAACGCAATGTGTTTTCAAAATTCTCGGCGGCCAAGATCGTATCGCCGTCCCAGTTCTGCGGATTGTCGCACATATCCGAAAACAAATGAATCAAATTATCTTTTTGTTCGAATAGTGTATTCGCAATTCGTGACGTTACGTCCAACGAGTTGCGGGGGCATTAGGCAATTTTTGCTGCAATGTGCATCATAAAAAGACGACCGTTTTGTGCTGTTATTAAAAAAATGAAATAAAGCTGCGAGTTTTCATTACATCAGTGACAGAATGAATAATGTCATTTTGGATTGTACTAGATAAATAACTCGGCCGTTTGTCGCTTTGTTGATGCTGCATATGCTTTTCTAACACGACATCGTACTTCGAAAGAAGCGATACAAGTTCTAAAAAATTGCCTCTATTTAATAAAGTTTTCGACTCATCGTGACCTCTGAAGGGAAGTTCTTGTTGTGCTAAATGGCAAACAATATCGACTAATCTTTGAACAACACTACGGTTGTGATCAACACGCATGTTGTGTTTTGTAATTTCCTCGGATAACTGACGCGACAAAGATGTTTCAATCTGATTTTTTCCAAAATTACTAAACGAAATTACCGCATTCATGTGTTTTTGAGAATTCATATGCCTTTTAATGGCTCCAGATAAGTTATTTAAATCATCATATCCAGTATTATTCCAAGCTGTATTTTCGTTGGAAAAGAATATACAGCACCAACAGTATAACTTATTGGTATGTGAGTAGCCAACAATCCAATGAGTTTTGTAAACAGATCTATTAAATTACCGTTTGTGGGTTTTACTCGTCTGAGAAATACATAGATCAGGCGTTGGTTTCGGCGTGGATATGAGCTGTTTTTTCTCAACAAAGTTTAAAGAGTTTACCTTTTCCTCGCCGATTAGCACTTTAACACGCTTCAATTCATCACAAGGAACACTATTATCCTCCATTTTCACTAAAAATCTTTAAAAAAGCATAAATTTTCAACTCGCAATATTCATTCGCTAAGTAAACACACAGAGTAAACATTGAAATGTGAAGTGAACTTGCTAACGTATTGCCCGCGCGCCCCCGCGCTCGACTAACTTCACACCGAAAGCCCAGCTTATCGCTCCATACTAATTGCTATATAAACAATAGTAGTTATATTTATTATAGAACATTTTGCCACAGGTTAGAAAGGGAGCGATCGTCTTCTCGAAAGCCCGGTAAAAGCCCACGCGTGCGAGAGAGACGACTAATCCCTCAACTCAACTCTTTTTTTATGACAGCAGTATCACGCAGTTTTGCCGCGTGTTGACGTTACATAATAAGGCTACGAGGTCATGACCTGTGTAGAACAGGGGAGCGCGCGGGAAATTTGAAATAGTTTGAAACAGTTTACGAGTTATTTTATTAGTTGTTATTATTGATTGAGCAGTGTGATAGGGCAAGCTCGGCTTCTATGGAGGCTTCGCTACCGGAATAAATTATAAAGATTATAGGATTTGAACAAAGAGCAAAATTTAATACTGATGGAAGAAGTTTCCAGGAGATTGATATTAAAGTCTCCACATACTACAAGAGATTTATTCTGTTTATTAAGCTTAACTAAAACTTCTTCCATAATTTTTTCAAAGGTATCATAACTTGAACATGGGGGTCTGTAAACACTAACAACAATAAGGTGCTCAAGCTCAACACATGCCATTTCTACAGTACGCTCAACAGAGAGGCTCACAAACAATGTCTTTACGTTCTTTACATGATAAGGATTTATTAGCTATTATTAAGGAGCCACCACGTAATTTAGTATCTCTATTAACGAACTGACCACCTGGTGATTACTGAAATTAAATATGGAATTGTAATCTTTCAACCAATGTTCAGTAATACATAAAATATGTATATTGTTACTATTTAAAAATAATTCAATTTCTAATTCTTTGCTTAACATACCTTGCATATTTTGATGCACCAGGTTTTCATTATTGCTATTTTGTTTCTTAAATAATTATTGCTAACATTATTGTTATTCGAATACAAAGTACAGATTAATATATAAAAGATGTATATATAAAAGTCACAATGGTCTTAATAAATACAATAAAAACGTACCGTAGGACTCTACCGGGGTATCAAACTCTCTTACAAAATATCAGCGTGAAACAGCAGAATAATGCTGCTGTTTTTCGTATGGTGAGTGTGGATAACCAGAGACCCTTTTTACCGGTAAGGAGCCATTCCATTTTAGTCCTCAGGTGTGTTAACTTTTACCTTTTTTACCTTCTAAATGATATATTTAAGTTAATTATCATACAAAATTTAGCGAGTGGCGTGATATCGAACGCTGTACGCGGTCCCGCCCCTCGGGCTACAACACCGACACCGATCCCCACTGCCGCTACACCACGCCCGCTGCCACTTCTGCAGAGGAATTATCAGCCCGCTAAGGTAATTTCGCATTGTATAATATGTGATATTAATGTGTTAAGGAAAAATTTGTACACCTTTTTAAGCATATTGCGCGCACAGAGGAGTGTGAGATTTGGCATAGTTAAAGTTTATGTGGAGAAGGAGTGCAGAAAGCAAAAAGTATGTTTAATATGTGTTACAAATACATTAAATAGCATAAAATAAAACATACATTGTTTACGTATAAACTGCCAATGCCTCAAATTAAGTACTATGTATGCCAATGTCAAACACTTAATAGTCTATGGTTAAACAGTCACATAGATTAGAGATTGTCGGCAAGGGATTTTAATATGTTGCCAACAAATAATGACTGACGGATTGACCAAATGAGCTGAGAATTTTGTGTGATTTCAAATGTTTGGGAGTATATGTCGAAGCAAAAAAGCGTTTATTTTATATTTCGTATAATAGATATCTGTTTCTTAAATAAGTATTAATGTGCAGTTGGAAGTGAAATACATCTTGCTTAATATACAAACCAAAATAAATTTATGAGTTACGTGCAATGGAATACATTAGCCACATCTTTTTTCACATTATACTGTACTTATACATTATACTTATTTTTAAGGTCGTTGGCGTTGCTAGCGTGGGAGTCAGAGGTGTTGTTGGCAATAGCGCACCATCGCAGTTATACTATGAAGTTCCCCGTGGCACTCAGCATTCCTTGTCACAACATCAAACTCAGCATCAAGTGCAACATCAAACACAGCTCCAAGTCCAACATCAAGCTCAGCACCTAGTTCCACATCAAGTTCAACATCAAGCCCAGCACCAAGTTCAACAGCAGCCCCAACTTCAAGTGCAACACCAAGCTCCTCAGCTCCAAGCTCAACATCACACACAGATTCAACCATTACCACGTCCTCTAACGCCATACGTCCATACCCAACCATCCGTGCAAGGTTTGTATTTGGACAATGTATCTTAAAAAATCCTCATTGTACAGATTAACACATATTTAATTTTTATTTCTTGCAGTGAGTGTTGTAAATACCTCTCAGACTCCGGCCGAAAGTCGTCAGTTGCCTACCTCCGTTCCCAATTCAACTGTGCTTCCAAGACCATCTATATTGAGAAAACGGGAAATCGACAGGTAAGATCTTATTTAATAATCTTTGGTTACTTATGTAATTGTGTTGTGAATGTGATCCTCGGCCTCGGGTCTTGTTGATCTAGTGGTCATAAACGCGGCTGCTGATCATGAGGTCCTAGGTCGGGCCAAAATTAGTTATTGAGTTTTAATGTTAAGTAATTCGTAGTAGTTAGTTAGTTAGCCCGGAGTTAAGAGGTTAGCTGTGTTTCATTCCCTCGGAAAAGCACGTAAAGCCGTTTGTCCTGTTCCTGATCTCTCTCCAGTCGTGTTGGATTGCCGTCCCATCGGATTATAAGAGTGAGTGAATGAAGAGTGCACCTGTGCTTGCGCCATACACTCGGGCACTATAACCATGTCCTGCGCAGATGGCTATTTTTCGTTGAGACTGGCTGCCGCTGGAGGAAATTATTGTGGAGGTAGCCAAAATCCGCTGGAAAGGAGATTTATATTATTAAGTGAAACTAAGTTTACGGCTTTTATCGTGTTTAATGTTACCTTTTTAACTTCCGATAGTTAGTTATTAGTTTTTTTTTAAAATATAATAAGAGTGATAAATGAGCACACAGTCCACCTGATGGTAAGTGGATGCTGTTACCCATAGACATTCTCAATTAAGAATCAAAATGCAGATGCGTACCCTACCCCTGAGGACTAAGATGGCATGCCTCGTTTTCAGTAAATAGGGACTCCGGTTCTCTACACTCACCATACGAAACAACACAGCAGTTGTTATTTTACGTCGGTATGCTGTGAGAGTGTGTTTCTACCCAGGTCGTGCCGATTGCTAAATTAATTTGCTAAGATCCACGTAATAAAATAAAATGATGTGTCTTACCTAGTTTGAAGAGCACCTCCCACCCTCCCTCAATGAGTGCATCCACGACTTTTTCTGCCACCAGGGCGGCACCACTTAAAAGTGAGGTATAATATTTGACAGATTTTATAGCGGGGAAGTTAATTAATTTGAAAGTAGCAAAGGTTAATGTTTCTTCCTGTACCATTAGTTATATTCTATATTAATTAGATTAAAAATAAATAAAGCAAACCACAGATATTCTTAAAAGTTGAAAAATTTAAAAAAGAGTTAAATATGTGCAAAAAATTAAAGAGCAAACCACTGATGCATTGTTTTGTGTATTAATATAATATTCTAGAAACTGATAAAATTTTATTAAAAACCAACTTTACATTTAAAATAACATTGTATAACAAAAAGCTTCATCTCTGTGTCAACTAGTGACATCTGGTGAGCGGAATATTATTAGCCCTCATTGCGTGCGCTATCCCCGTCAAAACTAATCCCAGCACCGCTACTCCCAAGGTGAAGTAGACTGCGATGGCTGACCTCTAAGTGAGCGGCGAGCCAAAACAGCTGCTATTTATACAACTCGCTGACCCAACCGCTCCCTATTATTTAAGTACCGAGCGAGTAGTTCGAGAAAAACAATAATATGGGATACATACGAGTACATATTAAATATCGTTTACAGTTCGCCGTCGAAGCTGGTGAGCGGCGTGGTGTCGGGTGGTGGTGGTGGTGGGGGCGGGGTGACGTACTGCGCGTCGGGCACGCCGGGCTGGGAGGACGTGCCGGCGGGCGCGCCGGGCCCGGGCTCCGGCTCCACCACCATGTCGGCCTCCTCCGAGCCGCCGCACGACGAGCCCGAGCCGCAGCGCCCGCCGCAGCGTCCGCCACCAGACCTCTCGCCCAGGAAGAAGCCCAGGAAGCAGATGTAAGCATTTCTTTTTAAATTTATGTACTACACGGCTCCGTGGCGCACTGGCTTAGCAATGAGTTGCAGCGCTGTATGTCTTTGTGAAGTTTATGTTTGTAAACTGCTTCGACGATATAGGAAAAAATCTAAGTAACGTAGACAGAATAAAGAAAATAACATCTTTTACCCGCGACTTCGTCCGCACAGAACTTAAACAAAAAAAACCTGCAGATCTGTAATAAGCGTGTTTGGGCAAGTAGTTCAATCATCAAAAAGTTACTTTAAACTCAGTTTTTTGCTACTATCTCGAAAACTACATGCGATATGTGAAAATGTTATTTTCTGAAATATAAATTGTAAATTTGTAAATCTATTTTACTTAAAACAAGGTCTTATGACGTTATCCTTTTATATAAATATTAAAATCTTTAAAATTTTGCATTAAATTTTTTTGAGTAGATAAAGTGTATATAAAGGTTCTTATAAGTAAAAATGCAAACCAAAAGTTTCAAATTTTTTTTATATCTCATAAAATAATAAGATTACCATCAAAAACATTTGTTTTACCAGTTTTTCAATTTCACAAAAAAGTTTTTCATGTTTTTCGAATGAAAATAGCCTAGATCACTCCTGATAATCCTGATATTAAAAATAAAGATAATCCGCACGCACGAACCCTTACTAAGGATAGGGATAAATATAAACAATTATTATATTGTTTTATTAATTTTAAATAATGTAAAATTTACAGAAGAATTACTGATTTTATATTTTTTTGATACTACTTGCGAAAATGAGGGTAGGCAGCAACCCATTCTACGGCACTGTCCTAATTTTAATAAATCATATATTATAATATGTGTTCTTTGCAGGTTGAGTAATGAAGTGCGACAGTGCGAGTTTACAGCAGAAGATGCACCACCTACACCGCCTACTCCAGTAAATCCTATGCCTAAACGTAAGTTACAATTTAGAGATTGTGAGGTCAAAATTTCCTGAACAATTTGTTTGTTAGTAGTGCTATATATAGGTGGCGTATACGTTATTGGTATAACATTCCGTTTGACACGCATTGTTTCTTTGTCAGATATGATATTCAAAAATAATTCGAAATTTTTAAAGGGCATGGTTATAATTATAAATACAGCACAAAAAACAAAACCCGAAGAAACCAATTGAATGAATGGTTTTTTTGAAAGGAACATAAATATATTACATATAAACGTCAGATTGACACACGCTAGTTTCGCAATGCTGTTAGTCGCGTGCGCCGCGGTGAGCCTAGAAACGAGTAGTTACATATTACGTTTAGCGGTGTAACGCGGAAGTGACGTTTTAGAATGAGATTTTTTCATACTGTCATTTTTTTCATAGACGAAGGGAGACAAACGACCACACAGTCCACCTGATGGTAAAGCTTTGGTTTCCTAGGATAGCGGTGCCGTCATATAGCGACCGTAATACAGCGGTGAATGACGTCACTAGAACGTTGTCTATGTAAACAAAATGGCGCGGTTTCCTAGAGAGCGGTATTTGACACCGCAACGTCAAAAAGCGGTGCCGCCATTTGTATGACGGCCGTCTTGACGGCGTAGGATGGTTCGTGAACGTTTTTGTCGATAGCGGTAAAGCCTTTTTTATATCCTGTGCAGATATCCCAGAGTGTTCTGACGTCTATGTTTGTGACCGTTGTAAATATTTTTAAAGTTTTCTTAACTGGTAACTTTATGTTCAAACGTCAAGTGTTACAAAATATTCAATAACTTCTTATCAGTAGTTAAAAATTTATTTTTTGTTGATTTATTTGGGTGTTTATAGTGGTTATGTGGCTCTGGGCGCTTATTGTATTAATGTAAGATTATTGTGTGACTAAAAATTTTTATAAACCTACATGTGCCTAGTTCTGTCCGATCTTAAGTGTTCGAATTTATACTTGTTCGGTACTAGGTGTCAAATTTCAATAAAGCCAAAAACTAAACCAATGATTGATTCCATATTGAGTTGTTATAAATATTTAATATTTGCCTTTATTGATTTATTATAATGTCTTATATGATTGATTAAATAAAAATGTTAATTATTTAATTAAAATAATTAATAATATATTTTTTTAACTAAAAACCTTAAGTGTTCGGTACTGGGGGGACTCCCCCTAAATTCCGACAGACAAACGAGAAAGTGACTTAATAAAAACTGGTTAAGTGCGAGTTGGACTCGCGCATGAAGGTTTCCGCTTCCGTACTATCGTACAAGATTTAATACTATGTAGGTAAAACAACACGTTTCTGGTAGGATTATTTGTAATATCGGCAATAGAAATAGACATTCTGTGAAAATTTCAGCTGTCTACCTATTACGGATCATGAGATACAGCCCGCTGACAGACAGACGGACGGCCATCGGACGCTTGTTACGTTGGTTACCCTTCGGGTACGGAACCCTAAAAACGTGTGAAAATAATGAATGTGTCGGTGGCTTGGGTGCAGGTCCGACGCTGGGCTACGTGTGCGGGTGGCGCGGCACGGCGCTGCACTTCGTGCGGCCGGCGGACGTGCGGCGCCGCGAGCCGCGCGCGCGCGACATCCTGGCCATCGCCAGCCAGCGCCACGTGCTCACCAGCGCCGAGGGCTGGAAGGTGCACCACCTCACCGCGCAGATGGACGACCTGGTACCTAACCGTTACCGATAATAATCTCGCGCTGAGCTTTTGGCAGTAACTCGACCGGCGGCGGATTGCTGCTCCTGTATTATTGCTTAAATAATGGTTCGATGTAGACTTTGATATGTAAAAGTGGTGTGATTTTGTGTATTAAATGTCTGAGCATGTGAACTATTAGTGGAAACGGTGAAACAAGTGCTCCGATGGTGATGTGAATCACAAGATAAGGTGTCTGTCTGCTTCGGCGCCTTGAGATACTATCGCCAACTGTCTGCTGGTTCAATTTGTCGTCAAAATCTCCCAAAAACTACGCACAGTGTACCATAAAGGATTATTATCACTTGATACTGAGATAAATGAAGACATGGCTTAAAAGACAAGCATCCAAGTAAAAATCTTAATAAAAAATATTTCACTCGCCAGATGTCGCTAATTGTGAATGAGATAATATTTTTCGGTACACAATATCAGTTAATTAAGAAGTTTTAAATAATAGTTTTTTAATACACATAACAATGCCTCTATGGTCTGATCTTTAATTATTTGCACTTTTTAACTTTTTTTATTATTTTACTTTTACTTATATCCATAGTTTAGTTTTTTCACTTCTAATGTAATGAATATAAAATATAACTAATAATACGGAAAGAAACATAAACCCTTATATTTTCGTAAGAAATTATCTTCCCCGCTGTGAAATCTGTCAAATATTTCACTTCCCTGGTCGCACAAAAAGTCTTAGATGTCCTCACTAGGGTTAATAATCCTGCGCTCCAACCGTGTAGTGGCGGTGTAAGAATATCGACTACCCCATATCATCCGATGAGTTTCGTAAGAGACTACAGAGGGAAACAAATAAGGAGATGGGCAACAGCGTCTTCTTAATAAGGAGTAAAAATAAATAAACTATTAGTTGCCAACACGCTCGCCAAGCGTGGCAACTATGGCAAATATCCCCCCTATGTGGCAATCTATGAGGAGGCCTATGTTCAGCAGTAGGCTTCAATAGGCTGTAAGGGTAACTGTAATCCTACGCTCACCAGATGTCGCTAGTTGGGATTGAGGTGAACGTTATTATTATTTGTTACGCAAATGGTCACACAGTCTCGTTTTATCGTTTATATAAAAGGTCGTTTTACATAAAAGTTTTCTGTTTCTATATGTATGTATATGTTACGGCTAAAAGCCGAAGTGCGGATACACCTAGGTTTAGCCGGCTACTACTAGGTGCAGCCTATTGCGGTTGGTTAAACTTAGGTGTATCATATATAATTTATAAATTAGATAAATCTTAACTTTCTGTCGCTGATATTACTTGATAAGTATATACATGTTTTTACAAATTTAACAGTACACCTAAATTTAACCAACTACTGCTGGCCGCACTTAGTTCTAGCCGGCTAGAACTAGGTGTTACCGCACTTCGGCTTTTAGCCTTAACATATATACACAAAACAATGCCTCTGTGCTATGTTCTTTAAATTTTTACGTATTTTTAACTTTTTTTAAATTATTCCACTTTTAGAGATATCCGTAGTTTGGTTTATCTATTCCTGATCTTATTAACATAAAATATAACTGAATCAAAAAGAATCACTCACCATACGAAACAGCAGCATAAAGCTGCTATTTTACGCTAGTATTCTGTAAGAGCGTGATCCTACCCCATTGATTCGACCCATTCGTGCTACAAACGTAATATAGACGCATCGTGGCTTACTGCGTAAAGATTAATTAGCTAAGATCCGCGTAAAAAATAAAAATGATTTATCTTACCTAGTTTGGAAAGCACTTCTCGCACTTCCACAGATACAAAGTAATGCCTGATTCTATTAATTAACTTTTAATATGCTTAATCACCGAAACCTCTCAATTATTGATGCCTTTTGCTCTCATTAAATCTTCTGTTCAACGGTCGAGCCATAAGCTTATGGTGATGATAACGGCGGTTTTACTGGGGCTCGTCGCTATTGATACATTGGCGAGCCAGATGGTTATTCCTTTGAGTGACGGGCCGCGAAACTAGCTTGTCGACTCATAAAATCACGGTTATGCGATGACGAACTTTACCGACGAGCCACTAAGATCGCGGTGAAGCTCTTTATGATTATACGGTGAACTATAAAATTAGATTAGGCAATTATCATAAAGTCAAAAGCCCATTTTACATTATTATATGATCCTAAAACTTTTTATGATACATTGTAATCGCCTAATAGTAGTGTTTTTCTGTAGGTATCACTGGAAGCGGACGTCGGTGAACAGTTGGAGGGCGTCTTGAGAGCCCTTGAAAATGCATCTGGGCGGGCTCTAACTGCAATAAAGCCCCATTCACATACTCTACTAGAACTCATTAAGGTAAATATTCTTATCTTTAGAAGCCATAAAAAGTCCGAAGATTTTTAGAACTAGTACAGACGGGCATCGCAATACCAGATCCCTCATACGACGCTTCTATTTTTAACCCCCGAAGAAAAGAGGGGTTTTATATGTTTAACGTGTGTATCTGTGGGCCTGTCTGTGGCATCGTAGCTGCCAAAAACGGTTGAACCGATTTAGATTTAGTTTTTTTTGTTTGAAAGTTAAATTGATCGAAAGTGTTCTTAGCAGTGATTCAAGAAAATCTTTTCAGCCGTGTGAAGATCATCGGCACTTTTTGTTTCGGGAGTTTTTAATTTTTTTTATTTAAGTTATTGTCCTAATGTCGACGATGCACCTTTATCTGCGCATTCTATCTTGGCCAGGCTGAAATTGGCTTTCCGACATTAGCTCATATGCAGACGCTAGTCGATAGAGACGTGCCACTTCATATTCGCTCCTAAGATTGCTTAAGGAAACGGTTTGTTTTGTCTATATCGATTATAGAATAAATTGTAAATTATTATTATAATTAAAATATCTTTATGTATTTCAGTAAAACAATAGTATCTAATAAAAAATTACGATAAACAGTTTGAATATACATACATACATAAACACTCACGCCTGTCACCCAGAGGGGTAGGCAGAGATTATGGACTTCCATTTGGCACGATCATGACACACCTCTCTCGCCTCCTCCACATTCATATACCTACGCATACACGCTCGTCGGTTAAGGGTATATAGTAAATATTAGGTGGGACAACAAATTCTTTTAGTAACCCCAAAATCATATAAGTTTAAATTTTTCAATAAAATCTTTAATGCACAACATCATAAAATTGAATTACAAAATTGTTAAATAGGTAGTCGTATTTTTTATTCAAGGAAATGCAATAACGATTGTAAAATAATAAAAAATAATAAAAAAAATCAGTACTTCTTTTCTTACCTATTTAATCACTGTATTTAAAACGACATGATACATTCACACACTAATGACAAAACATGTGTGTAGTGCAATTCACACGCGTAAGAAGTGAAATCATCAGAAAATTGCGAGCAAAATTGCTTTGTAATAGCGTAACATCTTACTGCACGCCTCATAACGCAGAGCGTTATTTGGTAGTGCTTTACTCTACACATCAAGGTCAAGCAATTTTGTGTTCTTAAAATGCCTCTATCATAACCATATTGCACTTATACTATAATATGAGTGACTAGCCTTATAACAAGAAAACACTAATTAATCCATTTAATATTTTCTAAAAAATCAATTTATTATATTTTTAATATATAATATTTATTCAAACCGGTTTTTTTCTAAGTAGCAATTACGTAGGAAAAAAAACTGTTTGAAAAAAAAAATTCTTGGATGTTTGTATGTGGTCACAATAACTCCCCAAAAAATTGACGTATCGAGACCGGGGTTTTTTATTACCTTCAGAATTACATCAACTGGTTCCCTATTTCATATCAATAGCCTAGTACGCGTAGTTTGTTAATAAAATGATTTTTAACTTATATAAGTTTTGTTGCTATTAAAAATTTAAAGGCGCTTTCATATTTTTTAGCCCTTGATAGACAAAGGACACATGTACTACACAGCCTATATGGATTTTATACTTTGTGTAGTCGTTTATTTTGGTAAACATTATTAATTTTTTTTCCTGTAGGTAACACTTCCTGTTAAAATAATGGAGCGCTAAATTTAAAACACGTGAATAATATATTTTAAAAGTCAGGAATACAATTAATTTTTTTCATCAAAGTTAAATGAAACGCACATGCGGCGTGCACTTTTGGATTTTCCAAACTATTTCATTCTATAGCTATTCTATATGTCATTTTATCGAACAAAAATTTGTGGTACGTAAATTAGACGCTAGATAACCTAAACACGACTAATTTAATATAAATCAGTAAGTTAAGAAATCGTTATATGGTTAATTTTATTTATTTAATAAATTTGTAAATTTTTTGAACTGTTTATTTTAAAAGTTAAAATTCATATTAATCATCTATAAAGCACCACGCAAAGAGGAGACCGAGATAATAGGAGGTTTTAGTTACGGAAAACTCTCCAACCCTTCTTGTCATCAATTTATTCCTAAAAACTATATTTGCGCAGCCACTCGCGACTAACTTCAGCCCGGCCAAGACCAAGATAGAATGCGCGGACTTTATTAGTCTGTAGACTTCTATTTGGAGTTGGCTGCAAATGATCATTTTTAAAATGCAACTGTTTGTCTTTTGTGCGTATTTATGTTTATCTATTATGTTCTCATATTTTCTTATGGTGTTCTGTACACTACATCTGACACACAAACTACTGAAAACGGGATAAAAACTGTAGGCATTTATATTTTCCAATTCATCACTAAAAGTACACATCTACAATTACGATATGTATAATTCGTCAATAAAATGTGATTACATGATAAAATAATGAGGCATTAAAATGATGTTCATGGCAACACAAAAGTAGTCTTATCCTAATTTTTAATACAAAATAATCCAATTGTAGAAACACCAGGAGTTGACCGTTATTAATTTAGCATTCTTTTTCGATATGATCATATGAGACATCTGAAATGCACGCAAATCTTTTAACACATAACTCATAATTTTATTCCAATGGTATAACTGCACACTAACAACTAGAGTTTGTGCAAAAAGAAAATCGTCATGGGATCTTACACTATTTCACAGGAGATGGACAGCGGCATCCTCCTGAGAACAACTCAAAATAATAAAAAAACTGTCCGTCGCAGGGCTGCACGTCAGAAGTTAAAACTCCTTAGCTTCACAAACTTGTTAAACATTATTTTTGGGTTGCTAAGAAATATTTTTTAGGAAGTAATATTTATTAGAAATTATTTTATCAACATATTACAGTGTAACCTTGATATAACGAGCCTCAATATAACGAATTTTTCGAAATCCCCTAGAACTGGCAGTAAGAGCTAATGCAAAATATATCTCTACATTACGAATACATTTATCAAAAACCTCTTTATAACGATTTTTTATCGTTGCAGAATATAGATAGAAGGTATTATTTACCTCTATTGAACGAATTTTTTCAACTTAGAACCTTGACATAATGTATCCTATTAATTATTCCCACTTAATTCCACAATAAATCATGTCTTGACAGGTTCAGACACGTACACGACAGGCAGATGAGTATTTACGTAATGTTGAGGTTAATAAACAAGTTTTCTTACCTTGTTAAAACAAATCGTAGTCCCACCTAACCTCTATATAACAAACCTCATTATAACAAATTACTTGGTATAACGAATATTTTCTAATGAGGGCTAATAATTTTCTGGTCACCAGATGTCGCTACTTGACACTGAGGTAAAGTTTTTTGTTACACAATGTCATTTAATTGAGAAGTTAGTTTTTAATAAAAGTTTATCAGTTTCTAGAGTATTATACTAATACACAAAGCAATGCCTCAGTGGTTTGCTCTTTAATTTCTTGCACATTTTAACTTTTTAATTTTTTCTACTTTTATGAATATCTGTGGTTTGGTTTATTTATTTTTAATCTTATGAATATAAAATATAGCTAATGATACAGAAAGAAACATTAACCTTTACATTTTCGTTATATCGAGGCTGCACTGTAATAAAGTATAAAATTTTCATTTATTGCGCTGTTTTACATGAAAAAGAATGAGTATTATCTATATAGTACAAATGAATTTATAAATACATATAAAATTTTATCAACATTACTTTCATAAGTTTTATGTATCTGAGCGTGACGATCACACGAGTTCAGTGCTTTTTCTCCATCCCAAAAGTGTCCAACGTGCCTAAAGAAGTTTTCACTTCACACACACACACACACACACACACACACACACACACACACACACACTGTGCATTAAATAGTACATTTTATTTCGATAGATTTAAATCATATTAAATCGGCGTGTTTAAACATAGTAAAATTGTTAAATTAGATTGATTTATTTTTATATAAAAACATTATTGTTACAGGGTAACATTCAAAGAAGTAAGATTGTTTGTGAAGGTATACAAGAAGCACGTGAGGACATCCTTCGAGTATTTAAGCATAGGAATTTTGTGTCCGACATTTTAACCCGACAAGCAGACAAAAGGTGTTTCAGGAAACATCGATCACAATCGTAGCAAATAATAAAATCCTTGTTATTATTTACAACAGAGGTTACACTCTTTACAGAAGAATCCCATAGACACTTTAAAATAATGGCATCTGTGATGGGAGTGTAACTCTGATTTTATGAATTATGATCTGTACATAGTGTAAAAAGTGTTTACCAATAAACTAATTTTTATAAATATGTTTAAATATGAAAGAAAGAATGTGTTGTGTTTAGTTTGTAATTATTTCTTAATGCAATAATAAAATGCAATTGATGATTTTTCTTTCACTTTTCTTAAGGCTTTAAGAAGCCTGAATGACCTTGACGAAACGGCAACCGCAGAGATTTTAGCCGACGTCAACTCCGTCTAGCGGCTACATTCTTCACTACTTAGACAAGTGCAAAGATAAATAGAATTGCAGAGGTAACAAGTATATATGTGGTATACTGTTACTGCCTATTATGCTTGCGCATCACTGAGAATCATGTCGCGTGCGTGGTGTTAAGCGTTTTTAATTCCATTGCACTGTCTGCTGCTGTAACTTCGTCTGATAGGCATCACGAGCTATCAACTGTTTAAGTTTTAAATACGTATAAGTGTTTTTAATTTTTATTATATTTGTTCAATCGTATTTATTTCTGTCGAATTAGAGCCGTAGTAGCTCTGGGGCTAAGCGCTCGCCGTAAATCTCACAGTACGCGAGCAACCCGGGTTCGATCCCTGTCGGCACCAATGAAATTGTTAGTTGCAATTTTAAGTGCTGATTTACCACGTGCTTGGCGGGGAAGGAAAACATCGTGAGGAAACCTGCATGTATGAGGAATAAGAAAAAAATATTTTGAAGACATATGAAGTTCGCGAACACGCATTGGGGCAGCGCGGCGAACAATTCATTGCCCTAAAACCTTCTCAAATATAATAGTAGGCCTGTGCCCAGCAGTGGGACGTATATAGATTGTAACTATATTTTACTTTACTTTTGTATCGTATACATATGCAATTTTCATTTCTGATACAGAAGGGTACGTAATGCTGAGAAAAATATTATGTGGAGGCCACGAAAACGTAAAACATCTTTGTACCTAGATAAAATGTTCCAGTGATTGTCAGTAATTTCATACGCCACATTTTCTAAAGAGTTTAGAATATTTCAGATAGGGCAAAATAAAAATTTATATGAAATATTATGGGAATGATTTATTAAAATATATTTGTAGGTATTTATACAAATAGATTTTTATACCATACCATAGAGCGGACAAAGGAACATTTGCATACAAAAACTTTGAGCTCGCGCGTGTGTGACGCCTCTAGCTAAACATAGCAAAACTACGTATTTATTAGGAAAACATTTCAGCTATTCCCCAGTAGGTAACGCTAATAAATGTAAGGTAAAACCCGTTTTAGGAATGTTACCGTTTCGACATCAAAGTATCGATAATTTTGTTGAAGGTTAAAAAGTTTGTAATGCTTTACGATATAATAATAGGGAATAAGCATGCTTTTTTATTGTATAAATCTGTCTATTTATTATGACATCATATAAACTTTTTAAGTTATAAATAACGTCATAAATGAAATGAAATGTCATGAAATAAAATATTTAATTTCCAATAACTAAGAATCAATTCACATTGGTGGCATCTTGGATGACGTCACTAGGTCTATTAGACTAGCGATGGGCGATTGTTGCAAAAAAAACAATCGACTGAATCGAAAATTATACTATTGCGCATTCGATTGTCGATTTAGTAGTTCCTCACCATGATTATTCGAATAACAATCGACAAACTACTAATTGTACGAATATCGCACATCGGGGCGGTGCGTGCGGGACAGTGTTGAATGCGTCGATTGTTTTTAAGTATTACATAATACATATTTTAATTTGTTTACTTTAGTTGGTTAATGAATATTGACTTTCTTAGAAAGGTCACGCGGGTTATGAATAACCGGCTTGACGCGATGCCAAAAATCATAATATGATTTAAATATTGAATTAATAAATTTGTAAATACGCTTAGCTTAATAAGAAAGACTTTTTAATACTAGAGAGTCATGTACCTATTAAAGTATGAAGAAATGTTTATTGTATTTCATGCGTAAAATTTAAGCAATAAAATTAACATCAACAATTTAAAAATAATAATTCAATACAAAAGTAAGTAATATTTTTAACTGTTAATTTTATCTGTTAAAAAAATTACAAATAACTTTTAACAAATTAATAAATTTAACCATTAACATCATGTCTTGAATGAATGTTCCCTCATTCAATGGTTTGATTACAATACAAAACGGACAATTGAATAATCTATTCGTGAGAATCGAATAACTACAGTCGTAACGTAAGTAGTGGCGCAGTCTTAGCGCAGCGCATGCCCGCCGCACCATCTTTTGTAACTACTTATTTAGTAGTACGTATCGTTATACGTACGAATAAATAAGTAGTTAGCGGTGCGCTGCGCTACAAATTAGTAGTTAAAGTTGACACGGTAACCGTATCAGTCATTGCCGCCCGCCACACGCCGTTAGTCGATAACAATCGACTAACATGGATTGTTATCGAATTTTATCGACTAAACTGAACAATCGACTAATTCGATTAGTTTTAGTAATAATCGCCCATCGCTATATTAGACGCTATAATAATAGCATATGATTGGTCGATCGGCGTCGAAGGCACATCGTAATACGTCAAATCCAATAAGAGAGCGCCTCCATGTTTTTCAAATTTGTTGAAGCTGAATCAAGAATAACAAAGAGGAACTGTTATCGTCAACCGTAGCTTGAGCCTCTAGAGATGGTGTATCATACATTTCTACTAATTCTGACGACGGAGACCAAGCGACGCATCTCATAAAATTTAAATGTACGATATGAAGAAGCTATCCAAGATTACAACTACTGATCATTGGAAACATGCTTCCACGAGGATTAAATATTATGTAAAGACTAATAATGATAGATTCTACGACAACACAAACGCCCTCGTATACAATATTACAAAGACAATAGTAGAAAGTGAAAAGTTAAAAATACTTTTTAGCAATGACAGTCATTAGCTGATCATTAGTGAATGTGATTCTGTTTACTTAAATTACTTCTGTGTACTCATTAGATTCAACGAGCTGTCGTCTTGTGCTGCTGAGAGGAAGACAAGAGCAGAAGGAAGAGATACGTGTACAGAACACGTCATTGAATAGCAAAACTACAACACTGAGTGGAGAAGAAAAACAGAAGAATATGCAGTACTCAAGAGCTGAATATCCATTCTTCAGTTCAAAATCCAGTCGGATCCTCAGTTTCGAAGACTGGTCTCTCGTTATGCGACAAAGCCTGAAGATCTTGCAGAAGCCGGTTTCTTTTATATTGGTTATGCACTTGGTCCTGTCGGACCAAGTGTTTCCATTGTGGTGGTGGTTTAAAAGATTAGGAAGATGATGATGATCCTTGGCAGCAGCATGTTCAGTGGTTTAGTCAGTGTGCTTATGTAAATTATTAGGTCCTTACATATGAAATTGGCGTTTTGTCGTACTGACCACTTTGATCTGAAATATCTCCTCTTTGGTTAAGAATTCCAAATTCAAATTTATAAATTCATTTAGCTGGTACATTTGAGTTTTGAAAACAGTCATTCATTTGTTTTTCCTCATTATTTTTCTTTGGCGTCGCTTATTACCGCACAATGGAAAACATGAAATATCGGTATATTTACGAGTACGAGTTCTACCGTGGCACCAGTGCTGCAGAAACAGTTCGAAGGATTAATGATGTGTACGGCGCTGGTGTCGCAAAAGAAAGCACGGTACATTTTGGTTTCAACGTTTTCGTTCTGGAAATTTCGACCTCAAGAACCAACCCCGTGTACGGCCGGAGACCAAAGTGGAAAATGAAGAATTAAAGGCTGTTGTGGAAGCGGATCCATCACAAAGCACTTCAGAGATAGCTGCAGGCTTCGAGGTAAGTTATAAAACTGTATTAATCCACTTGAAGCAAATCGGGAAAGTAAAAATCTTGAACGATGGGTACCTCATGAATTGAGTTAATCGAACTTGCAAACACGCGTCGACTGCTGTGTTACTTTGCTCAACCGACACAATAATGAAGGAATTTAAATCGAATCATTACTTGTGATATAAAGTGGATACTCAAGTGGATAATCGGAAGCGCTCGTCGCAATGGCTGAACCCTGGAGACCTAGCCACATCCTGCCCTAAACGAATATTGAGTCAGAAAAAGTTACTTGTGAGTGTTTGGTGGACTAGCGCCGGTGTCGTTCACTACAGCTTAAAATCTGTTACACGATAAATCGTTATACAAATTCACAAGTTTGCGCGTTTACCGCTAAGAAGAACACCTTTGATTTATCTACTCAATTTCAGAGCACTTCCCTTGTTGCCGCAGCCAGTAGCGGAATCTTCGGCATCGACATATCGAATAACCTGTTACTTGGAAGAGGAAGCTAAATTGGCTTCTAAAAAGCTTGGCGTAAAGCGGGACAGTATTTCATGCCTGCACACCGTTTGCAACTTTACAAGCGCAGGTTCGGCCTCACATGCAATACTGTTGTCATCTCTGTTCTGGGGCTCCCCAGTGCGAGCTCCTTCTACTTACCGAATAGAGAGCAGAGCGACTGGAATCGTCGACGACCGAGTTCTCTTTGATTGGCTCGATTCACTGGCGCTGCGTAGAGATGTTGCATCCCTTTGCATTTTCTATCGTATTTACCACGGGGAGTGCTCTGAGGAATTGTTCGGATTAATTCCAGCCACTAAATTTCACCAACATACATCGCGACAAAACTTACGGTACCATCCACATCATTTGGATGTTGGCGGTCCACTACCGTGCGATTTATTAGGAGTTTTCTTAGGAATCGTTTACCATCGGCGATTTTTATGGACCGATACGACTTATGGACCTTCAAGAAACGAGCTTACTCCTTTTAAAAGGCCGGCAACGCATCTGCAATTCTCCTGGTGTTGTAGAATTATATAAAATTTTTAAAAAGAAAGCTATCTTATTGACTGGTTGTATTGGCTGACATAGACGTTTCACGTTCAAACCAACGGCCGTGTGCCCCGACACAGGCCCACCCGATTTCTTTATTGGTGTGGGTACAGTATCGTTTACTGTTTCACCTCCTTAAATATTGTAGATGATTATATCTGCATCCTGTATAATATTTTTTATCGATAGCACCAATCGATAAACGTTTTCAATCACTAATTCATTTGGTACGTAACTGGATAACAGAGGCTGCTTATTACAATAATGATAAATGTTCTAGAACAATCTACCAGAAATAATAAAATTTTAAAACAAAGTTTACCTCTCCTTCTAATGATAGCTACTGCACCTGACACTGCGGAATAGTTTTTTCTATAAGACCGTTGGCAGTAACAATTTTTGTTTACAGTTATAGGTGTAACATTTTTATCAGCTGCTTTATGAATAGTGCCTTGAGCAACACTTTCCCGGTTCCTGTACAGAAAATGATGCTGGTTTTGGTGTTTTTAATTTGAATTAATTAGTAGGTTTAGTGCCGCAGAAAACTGTTCCAAATATGGATGGTCGCTACCAATGGATATTGTCTCACTAGCGCCTTCTAGTATCGAGTAGCAGAACTAGGAGAGTCCAGGGCCGGATTAAACATTAGGCAGAGTAGGCAACTGCCTAGGAGCCCTGCATCGGCTAGGGGCCCCGCGCGCGCACAAAAGTAATGGAAAGTGTTTCATACAGTGAAAATTCATATACATACTATACCTAATGAAACCTTGATCACCACTTATCTATAACCTATTCATTAAGACAATTTCAATGAGCCCAAATACAAATCTTTTACAGTAAGTTCCTGAGGAGTTAAGCATCAGTCCGGTGACGCAGCTGATGCTATTACTCATATCCCCGCATGCTGGCTGCAAAGGGGCTCCGAGAATTGCATTGCCTAAGGGCCCCGACATTTTAATCCGGCCCTGGGAGAGTCAAGATCCTTCTAGAAATTTCCATGGAAGAACTTTCTAGAACTATCGACACCTAGTCAGTCGGGACCGGTATGTACTCGAACATTCTAGATGTTTCTACAGTAGAAGGTTCTGGAACTATTTGGGGCCCTATATAAGGCCAGCTGTCGACCACGGAGGCCGGCCCGTCGGTAGCTCCTGCATCTGCAGCACCTGACTTAGGTGCTCTGATGATGATGATGCAGGAACAGGCCCGCCGACAGGAGGAACAGGCCCGCCGACAGGAGGTACAGGCCCGTCGGTTGGAAGAGCAACTGCAGCGCGGAAAGTAGGAACAGGCCCGTCGTTTGGAAGAGCAGCTCAAACGCGATAAGGAAGAGCAGATGCTCCTCATGAAGGACCTTAACGCTACCTTCGGGAAAGAGATAATGTTATGTTTTTAAATAGCAAAACTGTGAAACAAACAAGTGACGGCTCCGTGGCGCAGTGGTTTTGCAATGAGTTGCAGCGCTAAGGGCCGCGAGTTCGAATCCCGCACGGAACAAGTATTTGTATGGCCTACAAATAATTGTTCTGGGTTTGGATGCATGTCCTTGTGAAATCTATGTATATAAACTGCCCCCACGATACAGGAGAAAATCCTAGTGTGGAGGTAACGTTTTTTAAAAAGAGAGAAAGAGAGACAAGTAATGAAATGAAAAATTTTGTACAACCGACTTCAATATTAATACGCATTATTAAGGATAACTCCTAAAACTACTGGTCATATTTTGATCAAATTTATATGGGATATATAAATTATAAGCACCAACTTTCAAATAAAAAAAGAATCATCAAAATCGGTTCTCATGGGAAAAAGTTCTGAGGTAAGACATAAATATACAGACGAATTGAGTACCTCCTCCTTTTTTTGAAGTCGGTTAAAAATGGTAAAAGGTGATTTAATACGCGCGCCGCATTAAATTTTTTTTCGACGATTTAATCGGGAGGCTAATTTGACGAAGGTCGTGTCCGAGGTATGCAAAGTATTATGAACAATAGCGACGTTGTAACTAGGTTTAAATCGCAAGTTTGCTATCAGAAAGTGATCCTTCTGTTCTTGTACTATTATTTATTCTGTGACGCTACTTAAAACACAAATCTTTTATAAATTTTCTTAAATAGTTAGCACCACCCTTATAATAATCTACTTCTACTAATCTTACAATAATCTACCTTATATGTATAATGCCAATGACCTAAGATTAACGCTGACACAGTTTAAAGATCTATCTTAATCAACTGTGATTATGCAGGGTACCTGTACCTCTACTCTCCATAACTGTGATGCTGATCCACAGGTTAATAAATAAATTTCTTACGTGGTAGAGCCATGCTGCAGCTATATTTGTAGTATAGTTGTAGCACGAATGGGTCAACTCGACCGGGTAAGGACCACGCTCTCACAGAATACCAGCGTAAAATAGCAGCTTAACACTGCTGTGTTTCGTATGGTGAGTGTAGAGAACCGGAGACCCTTTTTACTGGAAAAGAGGCATTCCATCTTAGTCCTCCCGGGTGACAACGCATCTGCATTTTGATTATTTATTGAGGATAGATGTAGATGTCTATGGGTCACAGCAACCACTTACCATCAGGTGGACTGTGTGCTCGTTTGTCACCCTATCCTATAAAAAATGTAGCAAGCCACAGTTTGTGTATTATGTATACAAGAAATAGCAAGCTATGCTATCACAGAACACTAATACCTGTGGCCGTGTAAGGAAAAGGGGAGATCTCCCGCTGGGCAAGTAGTTCTGTCCGGGGAGCGGGCAGCGCTCCGAGTGGTAGTTTTTTTTGCGCCCAATGCAAGGACACACTACGGAAGCGGGGGAGGGAGGTGGTGAATGCTCATAGCACGCAGCCGGCTGCAGAATGCTCGCAGCCGGCTGCGTGGTTATGTGGGACTCACTTTGAAGAGGTGCCTACCCACTAAACACCACCTGAGAACGGCTCTAGCACGAAGGCTTTATCGCCGAATCGGAGACGACCTCCCTCGGGGAGAGGGAGGCGTGGGGCACAACCGTCCGGGGACGGAAGTGCGGGTCAACCAACACAGCCGCAAAGTGCGGCGGTGCTGGAGTGATGGAGTGGGAGTCACATGAGCGAGAATGCACCCACCGTACGGGAACGGTGAGACACAGCTAGCACGACCGCACGGGGGCGGCTGTGCTAGCCAAGGCGGGGGCACACTCAAACACAACCGCACGGGGGCGGCGGCGCTAGCTGAGGGGGACGGGATGGGACTGACGTTCAATTCCTCGACTGAACTGACTGAGGAAGAAGACCCATACGGGGACGGGTGCTCGGCCAGCTGGCGGTCTCCGCTAGCGCACGACCGCACAGGGGCGGCTGTGCTAGCCGAGGCGGGGCACTCTCAACCGTACGGGGACGGGGCGTGGTCAGCTAACACAACCATACGGGGCGGCGGCGCTAGCTGAGGGGACGGACGGGACGGACTGACGTTCAATTCCTCGACTGAACTGACTGAGGAAGAAGACCCATACGGGGACGGGTGCTCGGCCAGCTGGCGGTCTCCGCTAGCGCACGACCGCACGGGGTCGACGGCGCAAGCGGAATGTCGAGTGGTTTTTCTGAAAGTGTACGCTGTTGGCCCTGCGGCCTTTACAGCTTCATCGAATTTAGGCTTGTAAGCGAGGACCTACGAGCTATTGAGTGCAATGATTCTGCTGGCGGCGAGGCGGCACGAAGCACCGCGTCAGAAGGAGGTACGAACCTCGGCTTGACTCACTATCGCAATTTTGTTTACGGGTCGCAATAATTAGAAACGCCCCGTACCACGGGTGTTGAACCTCGTGTACGGGTGCGTCTGTGACCTCGCGGTGTACCCTAGTGTTCTGTGCTAGAGTAGTGTCTGAGTGTGTGTGTGTGTTAGTGTTTACTAAACGGGTTCCTCTCGTATTGAGGGGGGGGGGGGACGGGATCGACCTATTCGTGGAAGTGATCTCGTCGTCGGGATCAAGATGAACGTTCTTGGACGTCTCCTGCGGGTGGCCGCGTCCTCACTGGGAGTACGAGCCCGCCGCATTCACCAACGGATTTTTGTGCTCTTTAATCGAATTGTCGAGTGGTATTTCGGAGCTATTCTATATATACTGTTTTTACTTCGGAACTTTGATAGCGCGATTTAGGCTTCGTTGTGTTTTGCTTGTGGAGCGACGACAGCGCCGCCACATCACCCCCTTGCTCAGACCGTAGGTCGACTTTTTTATGAAATTATCGTTTCATTTAGCTGTACTTACATGATGGAGCGTGAATAAAGCTAATAAAACTTTGGGAAAAGATGATTTTTTTCCTCGGGATCGATTTTCTTTCTGATCCATCATCAAAGATATCTTTAGTACTATCGTATACCCGGTATAGAATGTTTTCAATTATTATGTTAATTTTGATATTTTGCAAAGGAATATGTCACGTTGTTGATAATTCGCATGAATTTGGTAAATACATTTTTATACAAAATATTTTACATGTACGCTAGGGATTGACTCGACTATATCAAAATTAATGTCAATATTTATCTTGAATGTTTATATTGAATCGATAGACTTGCCCACACAACAAGAAAATAAATCCTCGGTTTGCGTTCTATAAATGTAATTTTATTTTGCCGTTTGGTAAACAGATTCCCTCCGGATTCTATAATTAGAAGAAATGGTTAAGGTTAATTGAACGGGTTGGTTGGAATCCAAAGAAAAACTCAACAATTTGCAGCAAACATTTACTTGAGAAGTATAAAAGAAAAAGTAGAATAAAAACAATTTTATTACAAGAAGCCTTTTCGACATTATTTACACCAGTAAGTATAATATTGTTATATTAAGATTTAAAAAATTTAACTTTCAAAATTTTAGATAAAAATAGAGACAGATTTTTATACATTATAAAACTATAGTACATTAAAGATAAAAAAGCTTGAGATTATCCTATTTAAGCCATTATGAACCCAACTAAGTATATATTTATCAACCAAAAAATGTATAACCTTACTTCACCACCCGCACCTCTTGGTCACACTACTGCAATATTCATAGCATCACGCTATTGTCCCCAAGGGGTTGCGCGGAGCTTCGGATTATATTCCCAAGTCACAATGATAAAAGTTTAACCGTAGTTAGATACAATATATTTAGTAATGCTCTTGAAGCAATGTGCCACGATAGTATAAATTCTATAGTATTTGAAACTCACAACGCTCGACGCCCGATTCATTGGCTGACGATTGGCCGAGGGCTTAAATAGCGTGGTTCATCGCCAACAAGTACAGAGTTAGTCGTAGAGAAGAGTAACTCATGGTTAATTAATAGCTGCGCGGATCAATAGATCTGCGAGATTAAGTTACACTTGCCGCGGTTAGTCCATGAATGAGTGACCATTTTCTTAACATACCGAGATTGAGAGAATACAGAGTGCATCTGTATACTCTCAATCTCGGTCATCATGTTTTTAAAATTCATGCAGCTAAAGTGATAAGTTTATTATTACTTTATACTTTTCAGGGACAGATGAAAGATTATAAACATGAAGCATGATGAAGCCTTATAAACATATTGGCCTATAAACAGAGCAATCTTATTTAACTGATTCCTACAAGTTTCCTTACTTGAACTATTAATTGAACTACTAAGAACATCTACAGTACTCCGTGTCCCCGTTTTTTATTTCCCCATCAAAACATTTTTTTTACATAATCGTGGTAGAGCCATGCTGCAGCTATATTAATAGTATAGTTGTAGTACGAATGGGTCGGCTCGGCCGGGGAAGGACCACGCTCTCACAGAATACCAGCGTAAAATAGCAGCTTAATGCTACTGTGTTTCGTATGGTGAGTGTAGAGAACCGGAGACCCTTTTTACTGGAAAAGAGGCATTCCATCTTAGTCCTCACGGCTGACAACGCATCTGCATTTTAATTCGCAAACGAAGATAGATGTAGATGTCTATGGACCACAGCAACCACTTACCATCAGGTGGACTGTGTGCTCGTTTGTCACCCTTATTCTATAAAAAAAATTATAAAATATAAATAGGTATATACTTAGTTAAGTATCTACCTATTTATATTAACAATATGTTAAAAAAGAAATTCCGGGGAAACTGTCCATGGTAGTAAATACAACTTTCCGATCTGATTCTTGGGGAGTTTTTTTTTAAGTTTATCGGTAGAATCACCTGCGATTATTCACATTTGAATTAAAAATCCAACAAAAGGCAGTTAGGTTCAGCTTATTCCCAGGAACATGTCATATGAATATTTTTTAATTATTTTAGAATATATTTTAATTATTTCAGGTCATTTTTGAAGTCATTCAATTTCGTGCACTAAACTATTTTTTAAATCTTTTCGATAGTCCTTGTAAGTAAAATTGTATGACAAATCAAAATTAGTTACACATTTTCGGGCTGTCAGGTCGTCTATACGCCCATGGAGGTTAGAGAGAAGGAGAACGATCGCTGTAGAAAATAGTGTCCCAGAAATATGGACAAAATAAGTGAGGCGCTGCGATCGCTAAGTTGTCTCAATAAAAGCGGGCTGTTGTGCGCTAGTTTGAAATGATCTATCAACGTTTAATATACGTGTATATAATATCATTCAAAGAAAAAAAAAAATAACGAAATTATTATTTATTACTAAATAAATTGTTTTTTATAATTTTAATTTTTATAAATATTATAAATTATTACAAATATAAATTATTAATTATTATTGATTTTTTTTGGTAAGATAAATTATCAATTTATTGTATTCAAAATACACTACTTACCGACGGTAGCGCCGCTATAAATTCTACAAATTTTCAGGGACAGGCGGGTTATGCTTTAGTACGTAGCGATTGTTCTCCTTCTCACCTTCTCTCTAACCTCCATGTATACGCCAGTATATTCTAAGTCCCAGCACTTCTTAGTAGTTTGTTCTAAGTCTATGACCACAGGCCCCAGCCACAGAGTAGAGTACCTTTAGCCTTTACCACAGAGTAGTTTTTATAAACTGGAACCTCAGTGTTAATTTCAAAGTTTAAAGTAATTTTGTTTATTTTTAAAAGTAACCTTTAAAAACAATAATTGCTTAAAATTTTTATTTGTTTTACAAGTTTCTAAATAACTGAAATATGGCTACTAGTCGTTTAGAGAGAATAGGCACAATATTTACGAGGTATGTGTTTATAAATTCTTAACCTTATATTTTCTTTTCTTTTCACATTAAAAAAAAATAAAACTTAAAAACGCGGTAAAATTCTTTAAGCGGGAAAAATCTTGCGTGTTGATACGGTTTTTATTTTTGAACAGCAATAAATTGCTTTGTGATTACTAATTGAAGTGTTGATATAATGTCAATGATGAAGAAATCTGCTAAATCTAAATTTATGTCTGACGATCTAAATGATTTTATAAATGACTCTCAGTTCTTAAAAGATTCACCAAAAAATAAGAAGATTCAAAAACGACCAAGACCTGAAACAGCAGAAGAAAGCACTTCCAATACTGTCAACATCAATACAAGTTTAAAGAAAAAGAAAACGGAGGGAAGTTTCGAGGTTTGTAGAGAATCTCGTCAAAAACTGTTGAATGTTATGAATCATCAAATAGAGGCAAGGTATGAAAAAATTCACACGAAAATTTATGTACCGAACTATTAAATAAGTTGTATTCAGTACTGTTATACCATTCTTGCATTTCAGGAAACAAACTAATGAAAGCTTACTCAAGAGTTTATCTGAAATTGTAACTCACTTGGAGGCCGATTATAACGCCTTAAAAGATAATGAACAAAAGTTAGAACATCTTACAGGAGCATTCATTAAGTGCATTCAGCAAGCTACTAATGCACACAAGCAGAAACTTAAAGCTTTAAAAGAAGTTCATTCTTCCTTTAAAAAAGAGTAATATATATAATAAATTATTTAGTATTTTAATTTGCTTAGTAGTTTCTTATAAACTTTAATTTTGTAACAGATGTGAGGAAATGGAAACTGATCATAGAGCAGAGACTGATAAACTAGGAGAAGAATTAGAAGAAGACATCAGAAAACTGCAACAAAAACTGGTGTCAGAAACAAAACGTAGTGGATGGGAAACATTGAGGAGAACTATCTTTCAAGCAATGCAGAATGATTTTTAATTTTAATGATATGAATTTATTTCTTCTTGCTATTAATAATTATTGATTAAAAAGTTTCTCCAACTTCAACATGCCTTTTTTATAATTATCTGAAAATATATTAACCAGAAACGATTAAAAATTTTCGAAATTTATCAACCAAATTGACAAAATGTTTAAATGAGAAATTGGGAGCGAGGATTTCTCATTCCTTGCTCCCGATTTCTGGCCCTCTGTGGTAGTGTTTCGCCGATACAGTGATGCGCCTAAGAAGTCCTTGATGCCTGAAATAAAGTTATTGTATTGTATTAAAGGCTGTTGCTAATCATACGATAATCATATGATTAAAAAATAATTGTTATTCATACGATAATTGTATAAAAAAAAACACTTATTCATTATATAATTTTGAAAATTAAAAAGTTCAATTTTTTCAATATTATATTTTATATCATTATAATGTATGCAGCTTTAGGGTGGCCCAAGGGAACCCCACCTGCACTTATACCTACTGTCACTGATATTGCAAGATTGGTGTAATGTTTTATTAGACGCAAATAGCCTAATTATACAAGTATCAGAGTATATATATATATTTACAAATTTTATTCAAATGTTTAAAATTATTAAAAATATTTTTATTTTTATATTTAAAATATATCAGACGAACAAAAATAAATAAATAAATCATATGATAATCATATAAATAAGAAAAGATAATTGTCCGATTATCATACAAATGGATGCTTCCATATTTAAAATGGGCCAAATTGAGAGTATCTCATTTTGGCCCATTTTAAATTCTCATTCTAATTTTTTCTTGTAAATATTTATCATTAATTATAATAGAATAATGTATATTATATATTAAATATATGCTACACTTCTACAAACCATTTGACGAACAAAATTGTATTGAGGCTACATTTATTGTTAACCGTTACTGTTACAGCCTACTAAAGTCCAGTGCTGAACATAGGCATCCCCCATAGATTGCCTCATAGGGGGAATATTTGCCATAGTTCCTACGCTTGGCAAGCAGGTTGGCAACTGCAGTTTTTTATTTTTAGTTGTTATTAGGGAAACGCTGCTGCCCATCTGATTTTTTCCCTCTGTCGACTTTTACGAAACCCATGGGACAATATGGGGTAGTGGATATTCTTACACCGCCACTACGTGGTAAATTTACTGTGTTTGATAACATTTTATAATTTAATGTTCAATACCCACCCGACTTTTGTTTAAACTTGAGGAATTATTGTCTGTTATTACTTATTTATGAGTCCTTATTCATAACTATGGTGGATGCACACAACAAATCTTTTTTCGAAAAATGAGCAAATGTGATTTAATATTAATATTTTATTTGGCCTGTGGTCTATCATTTTTAGGGTTCCGTAGTTACACAACAAGGAACCCTCTTTATGATTTTATTTCACATTTTTTTTAGGCGTGATTAATATCTATAACTATGCCAAATTTCGGTTTTGTAGCACCTAGGGTCTCTGAGCAAAACCGCGGGCGGACGGACATGGCGAAACTATAAGGGTTCCTTGTTATGTAACTAGGTACGGAACGCTAAAAAAGGCGTATGCGTCACGTAGAACTATTAGTTAATCTGTGGTATGCGCCTCTTTTATTTTCTTTATTGGTCTGTAAAAGTCTACATGACACAAGTGAGGACATTGGCCTCTCCCGTTGTAGGGAGTATTTGCCTTAATCGTCATGCTCATCAAGCGGATTGGCGGTCTGACATAAACGAAGTGGTATAACCACCGCCATCAACCGGAAGTCATAAGATTTTTCTGGCATTTCCTATAGACGCCATTAACGACACTTACCGGACGAAATGGTGTGATGAATTCTCTTACGTCACCAGCACACGCCACCCCTTTCGTTTATTTTCTTACTTACTTTTACAAAATAAAAATCGATTGGGTACATATGCCAATTTATTATTCTTTTTATCATAATTTGTCAAATAATATTAACTTTTAGCAAAATTGTTACGAATACATTCGAAGACACGGCGCAATGTTCAACTGTTAGTAGTAAAGTTATATTTTAGCTTACCACAATTAATATATCATGTAACAAAAATAATGTTATGTACCTATTTATTATTTGCAGAGTTGAAGGGCTTCTAACACGTGGAGCGATGAAACCTGACGACAGGCCGTTATGGTTCGATGTATACAAAGCATTTCCTCCCATCGTAGAACCTAAGTTTGCCAGGCCAAAGCCTGAGGAGAAACCTATTAGACAAATTCTTTACAAAGAAGACATCATAAGAGCGTAATTACTACTATCTTTACCTAATTACCTAACTTACCTACTTTTTACCTTATTTTTAAATTTATTTTATTTTGTAGATTGTATATAATAATAGATATCGATACTTATTACGTGATTTACTTTTAAAGTAGCTTCGTTTTATTGCGAAAGCGATGTTACAAAAATTGAAAATATAAAATATTAGTACATATCATACATACAAATATTTTATTTTAGTGTTCTGTGATTTTATTACAGGAAATTTCATGCCGAGGGTCATGGCATAGGAATAAATATGTTAAGTCCTGCAGGAGAGACGCAAGTTAAAAAACTAATACAACAATACGAAAAACTGAAATCAGAAGGAGTACCAGAAAATGAGCTTATTGAAAAATCAGTTGCGGCTGTATCCACTGAACGCCAGTTGGATGCAAAAATTTCTTCTAAAAATCCTGATTCAGTTACCGCACAAGTTTTGGCTGAAGCAGATTTAAAAAATATATTCAAAGAGTAAAAATATTTTGAAATAGTGTTTTTTTTTTTGTAAATAGTTATAAATTATACTTGTTGTCTTAAAATATTACTTATCATTTAAATGTAAGTAGAATGTTTAGAAATAAATAAACAGTGAGAGTAATTTATTTTGTGTTTTTAGCCGACTTCAATAAAGGAGGAGGTTCACACTTCGACTGTATGTTTTTTTTATTGTATGTTACGCGATATCTTCGTCAATTAAAACCCGATTTTAAAGATTATTTCATTATTAAATATATACTTGCGGGATAGTCCCTTATAAATTCGGAAAGTTTTTAGTGTAGTTTTTAATGTAACTATTTGGGCGACATTGAGATTGTGATATTCCATAGTCCACTTAAAAGGGTAAAAAATAACTATGTATTTCAATTATACATCATATTCTCGGAAAGGTTATTTTTTTAAGCGTGCATCCTGCTAGGATTCGAACGCAGCACTCAGTGGTCAGGTACTTTCTAGGTTAATATACTTTACTGCAACTTAGTTTATTATCAACACTTCTATGAGGCGTACAAGTCAAAGCCCCTAAGATAAACTGTAATTCGTCATATTCACATCAAAACTCACCAAATGTAACGTTTTCGACGTCCTTCGCATGACCCTTTCCCTTTTTTAGAGTTTAGAACAAAAATGCCCCCGCCATCCCGTAAACCCGGTCTAAGCGTAAAGCGTAAACCTAGGGACTTATATTTCTGAATCTGGCAAAAACCAATGGAACCAAGTACCTATGTAAAAATCTAATGAAAGCTACATAAATTATTGTGGTTAAATATAAAAAAAAATATTCAAAAATAATAAGATACTTAATAAAAAGATTAGAAGTGTCACTAGTGTCGAGATAGCTAGATTAGTTTATTTCAATTATTTTCATAGCATAATGTCGTGTGGGATTTTGCTATGGGGAAATGCGGCAGATTTAAAAACTATTTTTGTTTACCACTTTCTAGACTCCACCAAATCCACATAGTCAGTAATTCATTCATCAATCAAGAGGCAATGTACACGCTATTATAACAAAGTCCTAGAAAATATACAAGGTCCCTCTGTTTCATAGTTTAAATATTTTATTTAAAAAAAACTAAAAAGGGTTATTATAATATAAATGAATACATGGTTGATATTAACCCCTGGGAATGTAAGTTTTCTAAATAGTTTGTACAACCTAGTCAAGTTGGGGGAGCTGCCGAGAGCTTTTTAAAAACTAATTACAAAAACATTTAACATTATCAATTACAAATGTTCACAGAGAGAGAGATGTGAATTTATTCTGGTCTTTCTTTTTACAATCTTTAATTCGATGCTTACAGTCTACTTAAATTACTACATACTCAGCTTTTATGTATTTATGCTGATGGACGCTTTATCTGTATTATGGGTGGTGCTGGTTCACAGAGAGAGAGATGTGAATTTATTCTGGTCTTTCTTTTTACAATCTTTAATTCGATGCTTACAGTCTACTTAAATTACTACATACTCAGCTTTTATGTAGGTATTTATGCTGATGGACGCTTTATCTGTATTATGGGTGGTGCTGGTGTAACCATAACTACCTTACTTATTGTATAATATACTTTGAAAAAAAAGTCCCGTTGAGTTTCTTGCTGGTTCTTCCTAGGACAGAGGTTTTTTTTCCGAACCAGTGGTAAAAGTAAAAAAATGTTCGTTATCTCGATTGAATAAAAAAATATTCTATTCTATTCTAATATTGGTATCGCCTATCGCCGTTTGAGTCCAAGTCCAAGAATTCCTTGCTATTAATATTTATCGTATATCTAATAACTTCATTGCGTTGCTAGCGATACGTTTTGCTAGCAACGCAAATTTTAACAGTTCGTTGCGGTGAACATTTTAGAGCACCTAATTTTTAAACTTGGCACCTAAAAAGCCCCTAATTTTGGTTTTTTAAAATGCAAATTCCTGACTTTGCGTTGCTCGCGAGACACAGCTGAAATTATTAAGGTGGAATTTTTACACAATTGATTTTTTGAAAAGTTTTTAGAAGCAGAATTTTAAATGCAACTTGTGGCCCAAAATGGTAAGAGCGACTTACATTAAATAATTTGTTTTATCTCATATTTTTTATTTCCTTCACAATTTTATGACAATACCAAAATGTGATGACCGAACGCCAAACGGAAGCTCACTAAAGAATAAGCGAAAAGAATAACCTGGCGATGTTTGTGAATTTCGATAGTCATTCAATCAATTTGATCGGTGAACATGCAGCCAAGCAGGATACTATAATGGTCATGTTTTCGGAAATATTGGAGCTCCTTACGTTTTTTTCTCATTCCGCTTTGCGTTGGATAAAAATTAAGAAATGTTTGCCTGTGGTTTTAAAATTAAAGTGAAATGGTGTTAAACCTCCTACAAGATATGACAGATGATAGCGATGAAACCACTCAAACAAGAAGTGAGGTCAGAGGTGAAGCCAAACTTCTTCATAATCGCATGTTGTCTTAGGATTTTTGATGTTGTTAAGATTTGGAAAGCGGCTCCAGGATCATAGTATGAATTTGCACAATGCTGCCTTGGACTTAAAAGTCCTCCGACACTATGTTTCAAATGAAAGAGAGGTTAACTAATTAGGATAATGGGATGTAGCCACAGAAAGGCTTCGAAAGCGAAAAAATTACAGCTGAGAGTGTGCGTCGGACTGGCGTCGGACGCTGGGTTGACCGCTGAGGAAAAAAAAATGGAACGAGTAATGAAGAGATCGCTGGATAGTGTGTGAAATGTTTGTGTGTGTGAAAGATTTGCATAAAACTGACACCAGATTGGGATATCTTGTTGACGTTAAAACACTATGTTACAGCACTAAGGACTGTAATGATTAAAAAGAAATGTGCAGAATTTGGAGACTTTTATGGTTGCGATGTTAACAGGGAACGAAAAATATTTGATTTTCGGATGCTAATATAAGGTAAAAATGTCAAAATAAAGAAATCTGAAAAGCTACCTACTTGAATTTACTGTGCAGTTAGAGGATTAAAGCGGAATCTGCGCATTTTCTTTCAAATTTTGCTCACAATTGCAGTATGTTTAATTAATTCATTCATTGCAAGTTGTGAAAGATTTCTCAGTAAGTTAAAATTATTTACTTTCGTATTTAAGGAGGCCTATGTGTAGCTATGGATTGATAGGCTGTAATGAATGAACGAAATGGGTCGTTGTAAAATACAAAATAAATATGTTTTGTAAGATATACGACTGTTTTATTTAGTTTATCTATTTTTTTTATATTTCACGCTACGTTGACGCATGCCCTAGGCGCCATTTTCGATTAATACGCCTCTGGTAACTATATACCAAAAATGAGAAAGCTTTCGCTTTTATTCGTTATTACCAGGGAAATCCATTTTTCGTTTCGTTTCGTTCGTTTAGTGTAAATGAGATGGTATACCGCCATATAGGAAGCCATAACATTTTTCTAGCACTTCCCATATTTATTTGCCTTTCGCCCGACACCCTCGTGATGAAATGGAGTGGTGAATTTTTTTACGCCGCAAGAAGGCATGAGCATCAGTGTGAATGAGGGCTTATAATCTTCTGCTCACCAGATGTCGCTAGGTGGGACTGAGGTGGTCTTTTATTACTCAATGTCATTTAACTGAGAAGTTAATTTTAAACAAAAGCTTATCAGATTCTAGAGTACTATATTAATACATCATGCTCAGTGGTTTACTCTTTAATTTTTTGCACATATTAACTCTTTTTTTAATTTTTCTACTTAGTTTTATTAATTTCTAATCGAATGAATATAAAATATAACTAATATTACAGAAAGAAACATTAACAATTACATTTTCCTAACAAATTAACCACCGCGATATCAAATATGTCAAATATTTGACATCATTCCAAAGTAGCGCCGCCCTGGTGGGAGAAAAAGTCTTGGATGCCCTCATCTATACAAATAAATAAAATTTAAGTGTCTGTTTGTAATGTTAAATTAACAGCTTTTTACTAAATGCATATAAAAGTATAATTATACGGTACTAATAACAAAAAAAAACAATTTTTAAAGTTTTTGTCTGTCTGTCTGTTTGTTCCGGCTAATATACGGAATGGCTGGACCGATTTTGACGTGACTTTAACTAGCAGATAGCAGATGTTATAAAGACTTACATAGGGTATTTTTATTTTAGAAAAGATTAGGGTTACGCGTTAAAAACTTAAAACCCATGAAATCCAATCGTATTAAATTACACGCGGGCGAAGTCGCGGGGAACAGATAGTTGATACCTAAAAATGCTATAACCGATGCTCTCTCTGCGGCCATGCCCTAGGCCAGTGCCTATAATTTGCCTTATTTTAAGCTGCCTATAACCATTAACGGCGCCGCCGGATTATCGTTATTATATAGAAGTCGGGAAACGCCATGATTTGAATAAAAATATAATATTGGCATTGTGTTTATATTTTCATTTCACATGCCCTAAGCGCGAGGTAATCATCGTAGGTGTATTAGTAATCGTTATCTTATCTATGAGATAAAGCTGTGCTAAAAACACACCCGTGCTTCTATCGTCGTAGAGTAAGGACAACTCTCAACTAAAATTGTGTTATAATTCAAGTATTTATTGCATTTCGGTTCAGTGATTCAACTAGAAAAATGGCAGAAAAGAAATCCTTGTTGTTCTACTTCGCTGTTATTTTAGGTAAATGATACGTTATTGTGAACTATTGTTTCGAAGTATTTATTTTATATATACCTATGATTCATCATTAGAAAATAAAATCTATAAAACCCAAGATAGGTATTTATTTCGTTGTTAATATTTAGATTATTTCTGGCTGAAGAAAATCTATGAACCCATCTCATCCCTTGGGTACTGTCAGAGGCGACTATGCTAGAAACATTCGGCTTCTAATAGATGGAGGCCCACCTATATATGCTAGATATAAAATACCTGGACATGGAGCACACTTAGGCATTTGTCAATGGTGCGAGACTGGAATACCAATCCGCCTGCCGGACGTGACGATTTATGACAAATTCTTCCTATTAAGGGAGTCGCTATTTGGTTATTTCAATTGAAACGTGGTAGACATCGAGCTATCTACCTAAGTTAGGTTTATATAATATAAATTAGAGTTAACCAAAGATCTCTAAAGTGAATTATACTCTATGTAAGATAGGTTTGGTTATGAATTTAGGTACCTACGTATTGTCTTTTCTGACAAATTTTATTCGCAGCAACACAAATGTTTGACGAAAACAATAATTCTTTGATTTTCTGCGAGTACTGGATCTAGTGAATTACAATTCAATACATAGTGATGTTATTAAGTAGGCCGATGTTGTTAATTGAGCTATGAGAACAATAACGCAAACCTAACAGTACCTTAATTCGTCCTGATATATTAAGATTAAAAAAGTTAAAGTTACAGCCTATATACGTCCCACTGCTGGGCACAGGCCTCTCATTTCTGAGAGGGTTTTAAGGCAAGGAAAAGTCCGCCGCGCTGCCCCAATGCGTGTTGGCGAACTTCATACGTCCTCAAAATATATTTTTTTATTTCTCAGACATGCAGGTTTTCTCACGATGTTTTCCTTCACCGCCGAGGACGTGGTAAATCAGCACTTAAAATTGCAATTAACAATTTCATTGGTGCCGGCGGGGATCGAACCCAGGTTGCTCGCGTACTGTGAAACTTACAGGGAGCGCTAACCATCTAAACTACTACGGCTCCTATTAAGATTAAGGTGAAGTGAAATAATGTATTATACGATGTTGTTTGATTTTTAACTTTTACCAAGCATAATACAAAATAATTAAAATCGCATTTATTTATAAAGTATTGACAAGTTCAAAATATTTTCTTTGTAGAAAATTATGAACTGCGCAGGACAAGTCAACTACAAAAATAAGTAAGCACACTATTCCAAACTTAGTGACTAATCTAAGTTTGGAGGTAGGTTAGAGATACAAGGTTCGACATACAATAATTTATGTTTCTGCTCTCTGTTAGGGATTAGGATGTTACAATATGTTGAAAAAATCTTTGAGCGTTTCTAAATTTGGATACAATTTGAAGTATGGCACATATCCCTTGCATTTGCAGCGTTACTATATTTTGTAATATCAGCAATATGTACAGCGGATTAGATCTAAGCTGGAAGAAGGACCATGGTTTATAAAGTCAATGTCAATGTCTACTCTGTCAGGTTGGGGCTGTATCCTTTGAGCTTCAAAATCCTGCCGGAATTTCGACATCGTTTGTAATAACTTTTTTTTTATTTGAGATCTGTTTTAGGAAAGAAAAATCCTTTTGGTATTTAGTCACTGCGTGTTCGAATCCCGCACAGAAAATTTGTTTTTATGGCTTATTAATAACTATTCCTAATTTAGATGTTTGTCACGTGCAATTTATGTTAGTAAAACGCCTCAAATACAGGGGAATCCTAGTGTAATTGGGTAACGTTTTCTTAGAGAGAAATAATTATCAGCCTTTTTTAATTTTTTCGTAAATCTAAAAAAGTAATCGTATAGTCGTAATAAATTGGAAATTTAAAATTATTGTTACACCGTAAGCAAAGTTGTTCTCAAATTTGCAGCCAATGTTAAATTTTTTAAAGAAAAAACTTTGTAAGTTTTGTACCACATAGGTACCTATACGAGTCATTTTCGAAAATAACTTATCTTTTTATATTTTGTCAACGTAATGATAGCAATATATTGTTATATACAGTTATTTTGAGCACCCTTGCACAAGAAGCGGAAGCCCGAAGAAAAATTCTGAGAGGAAGACGTGTGATGACACGAACTTACTATCGTGAGTCATTATTTTTATCTAACATTACAAATATAACACATTCGTTTGGTTTACATCTACTTTGCTATTTTATATTGCTATCCTTTGTATAAAAAAATAATTGTACTGCGATTCAACCAGATATTAGTATTATTCGTGTTCTTAAAGACAGGCCACTAAGAAAATTTTGCGAAAAAAGTTTATTCATGAAAAACTTAAAACGAAGTGATTATAAAGATACTCTTTGAAGACACTGGCCATATGTGTCATTATTTACAAGATTCGAATGTAAACAATCGAAATGTTCAAATTTCCCTCTACATTTTTTAGTTTTGTATTTGTGTTTCATTGTATAGATCTGAAACGTTTTCGTGCGATAATTTTATACGATTTCAAATGTGCCTAAAACCGGGCGAATTGTTTGGTAGACTTCAAATGGAATTTATGGATAAAGATCCTTCTAAGACAACTATATAATGCTGGTATAACAAATTTCAGCACGGTCGATTAACTTTGACTAACTTTGAAAGATGAAGAAAGAAGTGGTCGCTCTTTATAGGACGGAAGGCGACTTGCTCGCAGCAAAAATTTTATTGAAGAGAATAGTTGAATTACGTGCACATATTGCAGATTGGATCGCAAAACGAATACGAGACTTTACACGAACACCTTGCCGCACAGCCTCATTGATGTTCAGAAGCATGTCCTCGTAGAATGGTGCCGTGACGTGATTACTAAATTCGTCGATCCAAAAACGACATGCTAGTCGACGGTTTTCCTGTTTCTACAGTGAAGCGATCGACAAGCGCCGGAAAGATTTTGATCGCTAGTTTTTTCACTTTGACGGGGTATCTGGTGTCAATTTCTTTATTTGAAATCGAAGTTAACCAAAGTGTTCACTGCTGTAAGCAACAAGACATCGAACACAGGGCACCATGAGCCATGACATCGCGCCCGCGCATTTATCGCTCAGCTTTTAGGTCACCCTCCTTACAGCATTGATTTGGCACCGTGTGACTTCTTTTTATTGACCAATATACGTAAGCAGCGGTTGGCCAGCCCATAGAGGAGATGTTTAAGGCGGACTGGTGTAGCGCGCATATCTCCTCGATCTATTATTACTCGGACTGGTAGGTCCATTCGTGTGCCGAGTCGATATATAGATAACGTCATATAAAGTACGCACTAGAGGGCGCTGTAGGTGGAGACAGTAATTCGCGGGTTTTTAACTCCCATAGATACACTCTGGTCTATGATTATTATTCTGCGCAATTGCTCACTCAAGTAAAATAATAAAAAATGTCTGAACTTGTAAGCAACCATAGTTTCTCATAATTACTTCAAGCCTAGATAGTTAAATATAATAGAACCTATTTGTAACGTTTTTCTTTAACTGTGTCAATTTTGGACAATAAAACGTTTGTTCTATTCTTTTGTGGCGTTTGTGTTTTTTTTTTTCGTTCTATAGAACACCGCTCAACTGGAAAGTATTTCGAAAATTAGTTCAGACGCATGAAACTTTGTGTAGATACTGGTCGAGAGTTTTTTTTATAAAGATTGAATAATAAAAACTTTAACTATGGAAGGTTTTTTTAGTTTCGCAAAACTTTCTGAGTGGCCCACGTATATATTAAGAATGTTGAAAATTTTGTCATTGATTTATACTTACCTAGTAATACAATAATTTTTGAATATTATCGGAAATTGTTATATATACGCAAACAGACACACTCATCCTTACTGCGCTTATAATTAGACTTTACTAATTAGATTATACTTATAATTAGATGGGAAGCAGCTTAGGTTAGCTTATTAGTTATAATTGACATGTGGTTAATTGTAACACGTCTTGACCCTGAAAATCAACATTTGTTTGCTCAGTCTTGGACTGGGATACGAATCTCGGATCCGCAACGCAATAGTCTCAGGCCTGACGACTAAGCAACGTGCTCATCATACACAATTACACAATATTAAGAATATTTGATTATTGAGAATCAAAAGATGGATCTAAGGTTAGATTAGCCTACTACGAAGAAAGTGACAAGTGACAGTCAAGTTTCATGAACTTCAACTTGACTGTTCGTAAATACAGAGATATCTAAAAGAGAGAAGTAGTTTTTCTAGTAATCACTGATAGTAGAATTTCCACGAGAACGCAAAAAATAAGATCAAGTGTTTTAAGAAGTCCAGCGCAAAGTTGACTTCTAAAATCGTTAACCCTAATAGAAAACTATAAAAACGAATGTAATCATTCTCATCATCATCACCATCACCATCACATGAATTAACGTTGAGATATGTCATTCCCATTCATATTTATTGTTTTCTACTAGTTTTCTAATAGCGTTTATGATTTTAGAAAGTCAACTTGGCTAACCCCATTGAACTATGTTTTGAAAATATGAGGTCTTTATAATATATGAAATTGCCGTTTGGTATGGAAAAAATGCAATATTTAAAAAGAAATAGTAAAAATATTTGCCTAAACTATTAACATATTCTTGCCATTTTATGAGTAGTTTGTTGATGCCCTTGCTATAAAAGCTACTGCACGAGAATCCATGAACTCTTTAAAGGCGTTCTTTACTGCTTCTTCGGAATTGAAATTTTTGTCTATCCAAAAGTTATCTAAACTTCGATTAAAGTGGAAGAAAGTTGAGGTATATTCTAGGAATACGATGGATGAAGCAGGCTAACTTTAGCTCTGCTAATTTTGCCATTGTCTGTTGCGCAGAATGGTGACTGGGCGTTAACATATTATATTAAGAAGATATAGCTAAGACCATCAACAATCTGTTTTTTTTTAAATTGGCAGCTTCTGCTCCATCATTCGCAATTCTTAAAAATAACGGTCGGCATTAAATTTGGCAACAGATGGCAAGAACCTATAGTGAAAAACACCAATAGTTATCTACCAAACTTCTCATATGTTACAATTTGGTTAAAATTCCTTTCTTTCAGTGCCGGAAGAAGGACCCATTTGTCAAACTTCTGATCTAATATTGCTTTGACACTAGCCGTAGTTTGAGGCGGATCTGCTTGCACTAACGCTTTCAGGTTTCATTATTGATCTTCCATTCCGGGCTGCCACTAGGTTTATTTGTGTAGTCAAAATGTCAAAAAGTGGCGAAAGCGATTGAGCCAAAAACGTTAAAGTTCGTCCATTATTAGTGCTCTAAACGCCATTGATATTGTATTGCGTGCCTGATATATATATATATATATATATAACACGAATTTCGATGGTAAAATATAGTGATAGATATTGCAAAAAAAACCCCAAAGAAACAAATAACTGAGTATGCAAAAGAATAACATGCTTTCTGTAAAAAATATTTGAATATAGAATCCCAGATCCAATTCATTGACCAGTTCAACAAATCTGCAATTTCATAAGTAAAAAACTAAAATTATACTGCTTACAGCTTAATTTTTTTTACAGATGGTAACGCTGTACCAGCATGGGCGATAAGTTTAATGGCTGGAATAGGAATGTTGTTAATAGGCGGAGTTTTGTACATTGTAATGAGGAAAATTGTTCTATCGTCAGAGACTAGATCCCTTAACACATATCAGCCAGCCATGCAACATGAAGATGTTTAAAACTGCAACTATAGTTAAAAATAAGTTTTATTTATTTAAATATGTATTAATTGTTGTAATTAATTTTTTAAATTTACAATTAATTAAGCACTAGATATAATTTGAGCGTAATCACTATTGTATCCTAGTTATGCGCCGTGAGTAACCTGATAATCGTCTCATTTGATTTGGTGCGTGTTTAGGTCAGCAGACTTTTAAATCTAGTTGGAACTCATATTTGTAATCTTTAAATACACAATATTTGTTTCGAGACTGGTAGGTAATATTGCAATTTACCTCGTCTTTTTTCTTTTTCTCGTCGATTTTATTTTGTTAGCGTTATATTTAAAGGTGTCCGCCGCTCCGCTGCGTTAGGCGGGATCCCGCGTAGGGTTCCAGTCGCGGGTACACATAGCTGATTCCGTAGCGTGCAATCTTCGCACTCGCATAGGGGTCCAAGATTAACGCAGCGCTGCTACTGCTACTTGAGCGTGTAAATACTGTGTCACAGTTTTTGTTCTGAATTGCCGGTCTAGTACAAGTCGCGGCACGTAAGTCTAGCGCTGAACGAAACGTGAAGGGGACACGCACTGGAGAGCCAATCAGTGCGTGAGAGCGATACGCACGAGCCAATCAGCGCGACTTATGCGCAATAACGGTCACCGCTAGACTTTCGTGCTGCTACTTATAGTATACGTCAACAGACACACGCACTTGTACCCGCGCGGCTTAGAAGCGTGAGGACGTCTTATTAGTTTTAAAACAACGTACTTTTAAGGTTTTATATTTGAAAAAACGAATAAATAAATTGAGACCAGATATAAGTATCTTTACTTTATTTCCACTTTCAATACATTAGATATTTAAAATTAAATCACTATGATGAAAATGTCAGTTTTACGGATTTTATTTATGAAAAGAAATGTGTGGGTTTAGTGATGCAATTTAGAATTCTCTGCGATGATACTTGTCGGGATCGTAGTACGATGTGACCACTACACGATTACTGAATTTACGACCCGTAAGTGTTTGCTGAGCTTTTTGACAATCCGCAATACTGTTGAACTCGACGAATACCTGCAAGGCAAATAATATGGTTATTCATAAACGGTTATTTTTTGAGTGGTGGGAAACTTTGAGAACATCAAAAATCTATTATAGTGCCCGCGTTATCAACTGAGTCGTCGGGCCATTAATGTCAATAACAATAGGAATGTGCCACAGCTGTGCGCCACTCGCTACCTGAGTCCGCCATATCGCGGCGGACAAAGCTACCCTCAGTCATTACTTGTTTATGTTTAGTAAGGTAACAAGGTAAGGACCTTTATACATTTTTTTCATTTCTATTTCTCACTTAAATCTCGACAGTTGTGCACAATGGAAAATTTATTCTCTAATCCGGCAGTCCAGCCATTCCAAGGGGAAAGTTTTAAGGCCTCTACACATCAAAACAGACGAACAGTATACATAATTAAAATTTATTTTTGTCTCTACGTAATTAAAACAGAGAAAAATGTGTTCAAAATAGTTCCACTTTATGACAATATTTTATGGATGGCTCCTAAGATAAGCTAATAGGAACAAATTTTGTAAGTTCAAGCAGTTTTATACCTTTCCACAGCCTGGTACGTCTACGCCCTCCAGAGGTCGCGGTATTTCAATGCTACGAACACATCCATACTTATTGCACTCCTCCCTAAAACAAAGTAACATTGATTTTAGGTATAAAGAAAAAGAAAATTAGTCAAGAGCATGGTAAGCCAACAGTATTCTGTTATATGTGTCTGTAAATAACAATCTCACAGGGAAACTCTGTGACGAAAAGACACAGAGGTGATTGTATAACTTTTCTAGTTTGCAGTTTGGCATGAACTTCTGGAAATGAATTGTTTGTAATTACCATAACTATGGCGCGATCGCGGAGCAGGAAGAATTTCAAATTATTTCAATTCATACAAATGTGAACCGAGTTTATTCTCAAGTTATTAAAACTTGAGAATAAATTCTGTTTTCGAATCACAAATACTATTCAAAAGGTCCTAAAACTATCTTAGTTGCAATAGAAATAAAAAAAATTATGATGGGAATTAAGTTCAAAAATGCAAAGCAATAATAAAATTCTTGCTCCGCGATCGTGCTTTAATTACTCTAATTCAAAAAGTATTCATCTAAAAGCGTCTCTACGACGAATGCTCCACCAAACACTCTCCATTTGGGCTTTAAGCTAACAGTCTACCTACTATGTCCCACTAAAGTTACAAGACTACACTAATATTCAAGGTTTTAGAGCATAGCATAAGTTCGCTGCACTGCCCCAATGCGTATTGGCGTATTTCACAGGTACTAAAAATATTTTTTAATTCACATAATGTAGAATTAGTAATTATGTGATGGTGTTTCCTTATTTGCATGTACCGCCTAGCATGGAATAAATCAACGCTTAAATTTGCAATTAACAGTTATGAGTGGTAGTAGTAGAGATTGCACTCATGTTTAGGGTTGCCATCTGTCCGACTTGTTTGGCTTTTTTGGGTTGTGTCCGGCTTTTTGTTAGTGTAACGCGTTGCACGCATCGCTTGCAGAATGAGCGAAGCAATGCCGAATTTATCTATCCATATACATTATTACCAGCCAATACTATATTAAACATGGCTACGGCGCGGGCGGCGAAGAGCGGTGCCCCGTGCGCACGACGCGAGAGTGGGGCCCCCGCCCCTCCCCGTCGCGCTTGTTTGGCTATGTTTGGCTTTCTAAAAATTACTGTCCGGCTTTTTGGAGCGCCGAGTCCGGCTTTTTCATTTTAGGAGATGGCAACCCTACTCATGTTGCTTGCATGTGCATGTTATTAAATATAAGACAAGCACATCCAGCTCTTGTGATACCATTAAGTTCTTAGGTAATGAATAGTAATACAGCTTAATATTGTGTCATAAACAACGCTGTGGAAAGACTATGCATGCCGTGATGGCAGCCTACAAAATGCCTCGACAGCTCTAAGGATGCTTGTCCTGGTCTTGGCCCCGGGTCTTAGTGATTAATTAACAATAATGAGATTACTGTTAAAAAACTGGCCAAGTGCGTGTCGGGCCACGCACAATGTAGAGTAGGGTTCCGTAGTTACCCGTCACAATACGTGGGCTTCCTTGATAATGAGCATAATAAGTGAGTTCGCGGTTTGACCGCTATAACGACTAAAAATGGGCCCAAATAGGAAAATCGTAACTGAAGGACTTATTTTCAAATCAGCCTTATAGGGAATGGTATTCAAAAAATATTAAAAAACTTTTCGATTTTGATAATAACACCCTATCTATCCTGCAAATGAAAAAGTAAAGCTAATAGTAGTAATGCATGTAAGTCGTTTTCTTCATAAAATGTTTATTTTCAACAGTTTACAATAACATTACAAAGTTATTAATGCAGCTAGTTTTAGGTCATTTTCTATGGAGTTGTAACGAAATTTTTACTAATACAAGTGCATTTTATAAGTTGGTCGACTATTACTCGTTAACGTCTTAATTCTAATTAGCTGTGATAGTTTTCCATTTAACTTCATTATATATGCTATTATTGTGTATACTTTTCACATTTCCAAAGTTCAGTTGGTAGAGGGTGGGGACACATGACTCTAATGAAAAATACCACTTTAAAGTAGAGATGGGCCGAATATTCGTTTCATATTCGGTATTCGGCATATTCGGCTGCTTTAACGAACATTCGGCTAAATCACCGAACATTCGTTAAAGTGGTACTCAATGTGTCCACTGTATTGAAATGTACGAACATGTTTGTCCACATGTCAGATGTAACCTACAGACATATGGCCTTAGGATAGCTCACCTTGAATAGTGCTTTTCAATTTTTCATACAGTTGTGGAATCACTGTTTCACATATATATATTCGGCTCGGTATTTGGTATTTGGGCTTTACCAACTGCATGAGCCGATTAAAGCCTTTATCTTCGACTATAGGAATTGGCTGGTTGGCTGTTGGTGAATTCGTAATTGGAAGTGATCTGGGGTCGTCGATCGATTTGGAAATAAATGAATCTTCTAGTGTAGTTTGTAGTGGTTGGACAGGTTTTAGTATTCGTAGATTGAGCACCTCTGGTAGAGGGTTGGGTGACCTGTGCAACTTCAGATTCTGTGTCGTTTCAATATTTTGTATATTTGAGCCTACCTGATGCACCGGTTTTTCCAGACCAGAAAATTCTGTAGTGTGTTTCAATTTTAAATGATTGCTCAAAGCTGAGGATGAAGCTTTCCTGCCGCTGCCACCCCGCGAAAGTATTTTTTAAAATAAGTCCAAATAGTAGATCTCCTCCTGCCACTCATTTTTATCATATAATTATCAATTTTCACTAAGAATACGAAACACTTTTTTTTCTCACAAAAAACAGTCAAAACATAAGCACGTGCCGGCAATTTGCTCAGTACTAGATGATGCAATAACATGTCAGGTGGGGCGGGGGAGCGAGGGGCAGGATCCGGTGCTAATCCCGCGCGCTTTACGTAAACAAGTTTCGACATGAATTGGTTAGGTACCGAGGTGATCCTGCCGAATATTCGGTGCGGTAAAACTTTTTCCGGACTTTCGGCCGAATATTCGTATTCGGTGAAATCCATATTCGGCCCATCTCTACTTTAAAGCAAAAAATTTCGCAAACGGACCCCTGAATCAAAAATATGTTGTTCCACACCCCCAATATTTTTGAAAGACCTATCCAACGATACCCCACATGATGGATAATTAATATCTATAATTATGCCAAATTACAGATTTGTAGCACCTAGGAGGTCTGAGCAAAACCGCGGACGGACGGACAGACAGACATGGCGATACTATAAGGGTTCCTTGTTGTGTAACTATGGAACCCTAAAAAGAGAAAAAGAGCAGTTTAATTCTTAAAAATCTACCATTGATGCAAATGTTCAATCTGTTAGTAATGGTATGTTCATATTTATTAATGTTAATTCCATCCTACACTTATATTAATTAATGGAGAAGGGATTGCATTCCCATACATAAATAATAACTGATGACAAAATACTAACTTAATATCTTCAAGGATATCTTCATATTCTTCTTCATCACGGAGTTCGTCTGGTGTGACCATATTGAGGAGGCACAGTACTTCTGTGGCTGGACCAGCTCCAGCCAACGTCAGACCTGCTACTTGCAGAGTCACTGGCGCAGCTCCAGTCATTGCTGAAGGAGAGGAAACATATATAATTCTTCACAATAAAATTGACTATAATTCACCTCCTTAGTGAGTGTTCGTCTTCAAAAACATTAAAAACCTTTTTTTCCAAAAAAAATTAAGCTTTTTTCCCCCTGATGATATCAAAATCAAAAAATAAAAACAATAGTAAAGCTTCTTCAAGCTATCTTGAGATATTTACATCATAATAACATTTTATCAGAAAAAAATATTAATAAAAAATATTTAGTAATACATACCTAAAGTAGAGTTCTTGGCTCCAATGCTAGCTCGTTGGACGATCAACTTCTTGTCACCCAACTGCATACCATTTAATCCTGCAATTGCCTATTAAAATAATTGGGTTTAAAAAAAATAAAGTGGTTTTATCTAAACAAATAAAAAATTATGCTGTCAATAATATTTACCTGATCTGTCATAGAAATATCCACATATTCAGCAAATGCATACCCCTTGCTAAGACCAGTAGAGGAGTCTTTAACCAAATTGAAAGCTCGTAGCTGTCCAAATGACATCAGAAGCTCTTTTACCTGTTTCACACAAATGTAGGTTAGTCTAATATGGTATATTATAATAAAGAGTTCATATATAATACAATTGTTTATTATATATTTATTCATTATTACACAACTATTACATTTTCAGATAATTTATTGTTCCCGTTAACATTTGCTTAGCAAATTGCAGCATACATATAAATTAATGCAATCTGACCTGTGTCTAGCCGCATATTAAAATCAGATGTGAACGGAAGAGACTTGCCTTGAAGTGCCGACGTCTCATTCAAGTACAAGACGTATAGATGAGAATGAGAGACAACAGTGACACGCGGGCCGCGAATGTGCCAAATCTATGCTAGGGAGGGGCAGAAAGCAAACTATCAGTGACTTGTTTCAAAATATTTTGAGCGTGAAACGCACACGCTCATCCGTTATGAGTACCTGAAAATACCTGAAAGGGACCAAAATATAACGCGATTCACTGCTTGCTGCACCATAGCCCTGTCAACTGTTGAATCTCTTCCTGAAAATGGCAGCGGCCTCTAGATCTTTTTAATGGGAACTATCTAAACCTCCTAAAATATGTCATTTGTTTGATGTTATATTCATAGCCTATATTCAATAACTCTAGGAAATATTGCAAGTAACAAATGTTTCAGTTACATTGCATTTAACACACCGTTACATGCGCGGGGCACAGGCGTGCCCCAGGCATATATTATTGCGTATTATTAGTTAAAAAATGTAATGAGAATATTGCCTTTCCAATGGGTGTTGTTAGTGTCTTTGTGAGTGTTCAGTAGACGTGTCAACCGTGTTCATGCATTAGCGTCTCTGAATATATACCATGCGTGTAATAACGTAACTATTTGACTTGTCACTGAGCTAAGAAATTTCAGCTATTTTCTTCAATATTATGCAATTTGTAAAAAAAAATATTGTATATCAATGCATGTTATGTGTCAACATTACTAATGTCTATAGTTTTGTAATGTTTCTATTTATCTTAATGTAGGTACCTATAAATATAAATGGGATCATCATTGTAATGGGTTTTTGATTGACTTGGATCTGACAAAGAAGGCGTCTTTATGGAAGATCTGATGCACCAACACTATCTATATGGAGAGAGCAAACATGCTCTGAGTAAGCTTGGCGAACCGCCTCCTTCAGCCAAGTGGGTTACCAAGTCACAATTTCGAAGCCTACCCCTAAGACGAGAATCTGTTCAGGGAAAGCAAGAATATACCCACTTTTGTTTTTTAGCTCGGGATATTTTTGACTCCCCACTCTTCCCTCAACAAAAAAATCAGACAATATAAACAAAAACAATATTCAGTAGGAAAATATTCCTTATCAAAAGAAGACTTATCTTTTGTTTCTAAATAATAAATGTCAATAAAAATTGATTTCATATAAATATGTTGATGTTTTAATTCTACCTGATATCAAAAAGAAACTAATTTATTTTGGAGCACAGAAGTGCCCTGCAAATGTTATTATGTACTTTTCGCTGCATATATAACAGAGTGTTTAAATCTTTAAATGTAATTGCAATATTTTCTAGATAAGTAACAATATTAAAATATGTAAAAGCTTCATCACAGATGGTTGAACAAAAGATGGAACATCATCTGAAAAACATAATTTTTGTATATTTATGCTGAATTTTTAAAATTATCTGTTTTGACATCCTAGACTTATCATAAATGCAATATTATTCACAAAATGTAAGTATTGAACATTACATAAGCATATTGACATAAATATTATGTTCAATAATTATCATCATAACAGGCTTTCACAAGAACATTGCTAAAGATAGGTCGTCCCGAAGGAATGCCAATATTACTATTTCATAAATGCAATATAATTTGAAGAATAATACTAAAATGTATAACATTAATTTTGATTCATGTTTATTTTAATATATTAAATCTAGAAACATTAGACCTTTGTAATATAATTATAATTTAAAAATAATGCACTTACTTGATCTTCATTAAGATAGTTGGGTAAACCACCAATAAATATTTTATGGGGTGAATCTGGTACAACTGTACTAATAACACCAGCTGCAATATAAATTATGAAACATATTAGACATGGTGCTATTCTGCTCTCACTCTTACCTTATATCAAATTGTATCTATGTATTGAATATCAGATACTGAATCTATATATTTCAATATCTATGATGATATCTACATAATTTTATAACTTTGTAAGGAAATTTGTACTTTCTTTTTGTTTCCTGCACACTAGGATTTTCTCCTGTATCGTGAGGGCAGTTTACAGACATCACTACTACATGGTGATATGCAATTTTGATGGATTTGGTTTGCTTAGATTTATAGTTAAATTGTAAATAATAATATCTAAGTATGTTAATACATATTGGTTAATATATATGATACCCTGAAATGAGTATATCCTACATCAAACAATCGTAGTGGATTAATCTGTAGTACTCAATTAAAATATCTAGCATTCATTTGTGCGCTCATGGTTCGTCCGAAGTTCAAATCAGTGAATCATATTATAGATATTTTAAATTATTATTGTCGCCAGATGTTCTTAAAGAGTACATAGATAATGAACACTATGTATAATGTTCTGTCAAGTGATGCTATACTACAGCAGTATCTAATATATAGTTAGTATGTCACCTGATATAATAAATATATACGATTTTAAATGCCCACTCCTAAAATAATTTGTTTGGTAAATAATTTTGTGTAAATAAGGCAATCAGAATCATATATATACATACCTGGCACGTTTATAGCTGGGTTTTCTGTACCAGGCATAGGTTGATAGTCGTGGGGTCGTCGAATTTTCAAACTTTGACCCTTGAAATTGATCCCATCAAAAGCCATAGCTTGGGTAGTCTCATCAATAGATCTGAATTCAAGGAATGCAAAATTTTTGTCCAAATTAATTTGACAAGCTAAAACAGGATTACCAGCTGCTTGAGCTAATCCTGAAAGGTGCATCTGTTGGTTGAAAAACTCCATTGTTTCCTCCTCTGTAACTCCAAATGGTATATTGCCGACATATAGTCTTCGGGCCTGTCGCGTTATAGTTGATCCAACAACAGGGACTGCTGCTTGAGGAGTATCTGCAACGATGTTAGCTGGTATTTGTCCGGCAGCCTGCATGGCTTTATACTGCAGAGGCGTAATGTGTTCAAAACCCGGTGGTGGTACATCCCAGTACAATGAGGGCTTACGGCGACGGGATCTTTTAGACGGAGATCTGGACTTACTTCTTCTTTTTTCTCTTCGATCCCTTGAACGGGATCTTGTTCTTCGTCTTTCTCTTGAACGAGACCTGCGTCGTCTATCTATAACATGAAAATAATTTACACAATAAAATTTAGTTCCTAATAATTAAAAAACAAGAAATACATTAAGTTAAATACCTTTATCTTCGCCCATGATTTAAGAAACTGAAAGCAATAACAGTATCAGTAAATATGATAGACGATTCGTCGCTTCGCCGAAGTCGAAAATCAACACAGAATTCACAAAATGGCGTCACCATAGAGTATAGTCATCATAGATTTAGTAACTAACTAACGTGAACTATTATTTATTCTGTGCTAACGTTAGAATAGATAGGCAATGGGAGTTTTGGCGGGAACTTGATCGGCGGCGGTTTGCTGCTCCTGTATTATTGTTTGAATAATGGTTTGATAGTTTGAAGTGGATTTTGATATGTAAAAGTGGTGCGATTTTATGTATTAAGTGTCTGCGCATGTGAACTATTAGTGGAAACGGTGATACAAGTGCTCTGATGGTGATGTGATTCTCAAGATAAGGTGTCTATCTGCTTAGGCGCCTTGAGATACCATCGCCAACTGTCAGCTGTCTGCTGACTCAAGTTGCCGTCAAAATCTCCCAAGGGCTGCACAATGTGACGCATCAACATATTGTGAAGCAATGTACTATGAAGAAAATTATAATAAACCGAATAAAAATACCTAAGACTTGGCCTAAAGGTCTAGATACCAGAACATAAAAAAAAGGTAATGCAAAAGACAAAGAGCATAGAGCATATATTAGAGCGAAAAAGACAAGGCTAGACTGCGCTAGCACTTCTTATTAGTTTGTGGGCTAGACCAAAGGAGGTTATAAAATATATTATATTATAACCTTCTTGGCTAGACCATTCACGTACACGATATCCACACCTCTTACGATAGTGATGTGCCACGTTAAACTATACCATGCCATAACCGTTAACGGTACTGATTGCGTGTCAGCCCTATATTGTCAGCTGTTATTCTGAAGAAAAAATGGAAATCAAAAATAGTATCTATTGACTCCAAGATTGTGGCAACACTACAGCCTGTCATCCTTCTGTCAGTCAGCCATTTTGTAATCAGTACGAGTTCTGACACCGCGCCGCCATAATTCTATTGCCTTTATACGCTTTCGTTCAGTTTTTGTTATTTTCTGCTATGTACTGTTTTTGTTGAGTTTTTCGTAAAGTTTATATTATTTTGGTTACACAATGCCGAAAAGAACGAAAAGACTGTTTTGAATAGCGAATGTCGCGAATTTTGGTTCGCTTGCGAGATTATTTTGAACGTGAGTGTCAAAATGGCGGACCGTTGTTACCTGTAACCAAGTTGGCAACAGAGTTGCGTATACTCTTGGCATCGATCGTGCGACGGTGTCTCGTATAACGCAAAAAAAGTATGGCAAGCCATCATCAACTCAAGCGATAGACACGGAAAAAAATTGTCGACGCCGAATAAGAAAAGAAGGAGAGTTTAGACCATCACTATGATTGATGACTCTGATGCGGCCGCAATACGCAATCATTTGTATACGCGTATTATAGACGTGCTGAATACCCAACACTAAGAAAATGAATAGTGTCCCTTAAAGACTCGGATTTATTTAAAGGCAGTTTGCAGTCATTGGCCACCATACTACAAAATTGGCTTCGCTTATAAAAATGCCCTAAAGAAAAATAATAATGGAGTGCATAGATATTGCCTTGCACGGGTGGACTTTTGAGAAAAGCCAAACATATTTCAAATTGGGATAAAGTTTTAGTTCTTAGTAAAGTTCTGGACGAGACGTGGCTTAATGAACCACACTGTTCCGAAAGCGTGGACTGATGACACGACACAATCAGTCACCATAGTGCCTGAAGGCAAAAGACAACGCCTAATAATTGCACACGCAGAGACGGCAAACGGTTTCGTACCCAATTGTTTGTTGGCTTTCAAATCAACAAAAACAACAGAATATAATGAAGAGATGAATTTCGAAAAGTTCAAAGAGTGGTTTTCCAGTAATGTTAAACATTATGGAAAAACTTCATGAACCACATATGATTATTATGGATAATGCACCGTACCATTCCTTACAAAAGGACAAAGCTCCAACATCCAGCAGCAGAAAACTGGAGGTTATATCTTGGCTGCAGAGCAAGGGCATTGAAGCCAATTAAAATATTTTGAAGCTCAGATTGGTCCGATTACTGAAAGAAAACAAACCCAGAAAGCCAACCTACATTTTGGATGAAATCGCTGAACAACATGGCCATACGGTTCTTAGATTGTCACCATATCATTGCCATTACATTGCTATGAAACGGATTTGGGCTCATGTCAAAGGTTTGTTTTTTTTGTCATTACACCTAGTACCTACGTTTACTACATATATTGATACTTTTTATTTTTTAGGTCATGCAGCCAAACATAACACATCTCCACCATTTACGACTAAGAAAATGCTGACTTTATTGCAAAATGCCTGTGATAACGTTACAAAAATATATACTAGAAGACTGGGAGCGAGATGTCCACTTTGATAGTTTGTGAACAAGAATTAATAATCAACGTAAGGGACAGTTCCAGTAGTGAGACTAGTGATGATGATGATAATAATGAACTTGATTTAGGTCGTGCATCCTTATTTAATAATAAATAACTTTAAGCTACAATTCCTTGTTTTATTTCACACTAAGCCCATTCACAAAATTATTTCAACTCGAACGTATTCTACTAAATAGTCTGTCTGACCGAATAAAACTATGCACGAGGCGAAATCGTTATTGTGGAAGGATTTTATTATCGTATTAATAATTTATTATTAATTCAATAGATAAGAAATTGTTCAAAATTCCAAATCCATACAGCATAAACATGACACTATCGATTGCAAGTTCTATAAGAATAATAATCGAATAGATTCATTAACGATTATACACCACCCCGTCCCTACCATAGACTTAGAATATACTAGCGTATAGACCACCTGACAGCCCGAAAACGCGTGACCAATTTTGATTTGTCATTGTGCGTTAGCTAGTGATGTATATTTTACTTAAAAGGACTATCGGAAATGATTGTTAGGAAGCGGTAAAAGATTATAAAAAAGTTTAGTGCATGAAGTTGAATAACTTCAAAATTAACTGAATTTTACCATAATAGTTCTAAAATAATTAAAAATATTCATGTAACATGTTCCTGGGAATAAGCTGAAGCTACCTGCCTTTTGTTGGATTTTAATTCAAATGTATAAAATCCCAGGTGACTTTACCGAAAACCTAAAAACTCCCCAATAATCAGATCAGAATGTTGTATTTTCGAGCTATGATCTTTAGAGAAAAATATTTACTGACATGGGCAGTTTCCCGTAATTTATTTTTAACATATTGTTAATTTTTAATTTTATTGTTAATTTTATACATTTTATAAAATGTTTTGATGGGAAACAAAACGGGGACACGGAGTACAACATAATGGCTGCTTTATTTTTCATATAAGTATTACTTGTGATAATTACAAAATTTAATAATTAATAATTAAATAGATTATAGAAGTGTATTTTAACATTCGACTTAAGTATGAATGTAAACTTAATAATTTAAGGAAGGAAACTTGTAGGAATCAGTTAAATAAGATTGCTCTGTTTAAAGGCCAATATGTTTAGGAGGCTTCATCATGCTTCATGTTTATATTCTTTCATCTGTCCCTGAAAAGTATAAAGTAATAATAAACTTATTATCATTTTAGCTGCATTGATTTTAAAAACATAATGATCTTAACACAGTAAAGTGCACTAAGTGTCTGAGGATACAGATGCACTCTCTATTCTCTCAATCTAGGTATGTTAAGAAAATGGTCACTCATTCATGGACTGACCGCGGCAAGTGCAACTTAATTTCGCAGATCTATTGATCTGCGCAGCTATTACTTAACCACGAGTTCCTCTTCTACGAATAACGCTGTAGGGATAAACCACGCTATTTAAGCCCTCGCGACAATGTCGTCGGCCATCAAGCATGAATCGGGCATTGACCGTTGTGAGTATCAAATACTATGGAATTTATACTATCACGTCTCATGCGCGGTCGTCTAGTAGCGCTTGAGGAGCATTACTAAATATCTATACCTGACTACGCTTACAGTTTTATCGTTATGATTTGGGAATATAATCCGAAGTTCCGAAGCTCCGCTCAACCCCTTGGGGAAAATTGCATGATGCTATGAATATTGTACTAGTGTGACCGTGAGGTTGTGCGGTTGGTTAAGCTACGTTATACATTTATTTTGGTTGATAAATAGATACTTAGTTGGTTTCATAATGACTTAAAGAGGATAAACTCAAGATTTTTGTCTTTAATGTACTACAGTTTTATAATGTATGAAAATCTGTCTCTATATTTATCTAAAGTTTTGAAAGTTATATTTTTGAAGTCTTATTATAACAATATTTTACTCACAAAATTGTTTTTATTCTACTTTTTCTTTTATACTTCTCAAGAAAATGTTTGCTGCAAATTGTTGAGTTTTTCTTTGCATTCCAACCAACCCGTCCAATGAACCTTAACTACTTTTTCTAATTATAGAACCCGAAGGAATCTGTTTGAAAAACGGCAAAATAAAATTACATATTAGAACGCAAATCGAGGATTTATTTTCTTGTTGTGTAGGCAAGTCTATCGATTCATTATAAACATTCAAGATAAATATCGACATTAATTTTGATATAGTTGAGTCAATCCCTAGCGTACATGTAAAATATTTTGTATAAAAATGTTTTACCAAATTCATACAAATTATCAACAACTTGACTTTTTCTTTACAAAATATCAAAATTAACAAAATAATTGAATATATCATATATTTAAAACAGTATGTAACATAAGTTTTAACCAAAAATAAACGCGTCATAACATTGACGATGTCTTGAGAATTTACCTGTGATATGTGAAATTATCAGGATTATTTCTATTATTAACAGCACACTCACTCACGGAACAATTAACCATTTTGGAAAAAGTTACTTACTAAAATAGCCACTATTATACTTTAAAAATTACAAAATATCTCGGAGCTATTTCTTGCGTGCCGAATTGTGCCGACCTGTCATTCAAAATCGGTTACAGAGTCATGAGATTTGGTATCCTTTTCTATCTTGCATTTATGCCATTAGAATTTTTTCTCCCTTGCACACTATGTTGGTCTATACGCTAGTATATCCTAAGTCTATGGTCCCTACAGTGAGCTGTCAAAATTATCAAGCTAAATTTCATAGAAACACTCACGTTCACGCGTAATATTTACAGTCGAGTACTACCTTGTAGTCATGGGTAACTCATCTATTTTATTTGAGGATGAAGGAGTACCTCATTTTACCTGGCGAGGTAATCACGAGCTACCCCTCATTTAAGGTGAGGAATCGCTCGTTGGCGTATTCATCTCATAATGCGAGTCGTCTCCTTCCGAAAGTTTCTTGAAAGCACGCAAATAAATTTTGAGATCATTGGTTATGTCCAGTAAACGCAAAATTGGTTAACATTAAAAGGTGGGTATGATTTTATTTTCAAACGCAAATATATGATTTGATTGTTTCATATTCCATTAATTAAAATTATTTTTGTTATTTATTAATCTTTTCTCAATACCGATACATCACTAATTTAGATATACTATTGCTGCAAAATACATAAATCTCGATACCTACTTGAACTATTTTTAATCGAGTCGTTCGCTCACTCACTCGCGATACGATTCGTATTATCAGTCATATTATGTGAAGTCGTGAACAAGTGAGTGAGGTGTTTCAATGTTAAAATTGAGTAACTCTTTCAATTCGCCTTCACAAGGACCTTAAACTAGGCATGTCGATTAACTTAAAATTAAACGATCTCCGATTCGATTCAAATCGATACTAGAATCTATTTTCGATTAAATAGAGTATTAAAAGATCGATTTTCAATTAATCGCGACATTTTCCAACATGCGTAATATAGACACAGAACATTATTGATGATGATAATTTACTAAATACAAGTAATTGGATAGAAATATTATTAAATTAATAAATATAAAATCACGCCTGTATTTCCCCAAAGGAGTAGGCAGAGGTGTGTAGTACTCCTACTATTCATTATCATTAAATAAATAAACATAACATCACGCCTGTATATCCTCGAAGGAGTAGGCAGAGGTATATAGTACTCCTACTAGTCATTATCATTAAATTAATAAACATAACATCACGCCTGTATTTCCCTGATGGAGTAGAGAGAGGTGTGTAGTACTCCCACTAGTCCTCAGTTATGTTATATGTCCCATATAATAGGGTTGAGCCTTTTGCCATACAATGGACATAAATCCAGACTCCGTGCTACTACTGGGAATTTTAATGTAACGTACATATAAACGTATATAAATTGTATCTCAAGGTGCCTAAGCAGGCAGACATCTTATTTTGAGATTCACATCACCATCGAAGCACTTGTTGCACCGTAATCACTAATAGTTCACATGCGCAGACATTTAATATGCAAAGTTCGCACCACTTTAACTTATCAAAATCCACTTCAAACCATTATTTAAACAACAATACAGGAACAGCAATCAGCCGGTCAAGTTTCCTCCAAAACTACTTTGATAAATAATGTAAATTCACAGCACACATAAGGTTAGACGCTGGAATCCACGGGTTAGAAAAGAAATGACAACGTTTTTTTATTAGCAAGTAACGTAAGTAACGACGTCTTTGGATGCGTTCATAAATATTTATTTTATGTGTTCAAATTATCCACCAAAACGACCGGTTGTTTTTGCGTCCGACTACAGCAAAAAATTAAAAACAATATAATGCAGTCAGTTTAGGAACTTTATCGCTAGTTCTTGAATCATCCGATTCGCGAGGTTTTTGATCGATTCATCGAATCGATGTAGTGTCCCTCATCGATCTGAAAAATCGATTATTTTACCCTAAATAATCGATTTTTCGATTAATCATAAAATAAAATTTTTCGATAATAAACGAGGCAACTCATGAGTGTCTCATCACTACTACCTTGACACAAATATATTCACAAACTATTATGCTCGCCACACTAACGAGAAATCCCGTTAATTATCGCGTTGATGGACGTTGAATGTAGGTGTGGCCACGACACTTAAAGTTGGGCGTTATAACATACAACGGATAATATATTTTTTATATATTTGTAATTTTACAACACATTAGATGATTCAATCATTGACTGTTATAATATATTCATTATAGTTCTAAGACAACACTATAAGAGCTTATTTTGCTAACACTAAAGTATAACGATAAACAAATATATTTGCTTGTATTTCGTTCATTGCTAGGTGTTGTGCCTGTTCCCCGAACGGGTTCCCGCCTTGTCGTGGCGGGGGCTTAGTAACCGTGGCTTGGTCACCCGCGGTGAACAAAGAGGAACACCTTGGCTGCCCCGTGGTGTAGGGCCGGCCTGAGGTGGCCACCCGAGTGGGCTTGGCGAGCCCACTCCACTGCAGCCGAGGTGGAGTCGCGGAGGAAGAGGAGTGTTGGTGGCGATGCGCCACTGCCCTATCCTCCACGATTCTGACGGGGCCGCGGGGAGAGGAGTGTCGGTATTGCGAGGCGCCGCCTCCTACCTCCGCGGCCGAAACTTGGCTGGTGGCGGAGCCAGAGACCAGATCCGCCACTGGGGTTGGGAAGCGTGTGCTACTGTGCGCTCGATTTTCCTGGCTCCATGGCCTGCGTATCGGACTCGGGGCCCGTTACGCAGGTTGCTGGAGGCCGTGGAGGGGCGTGCCTTGTGTTCCTGGTGCGCCTTGCCTGAGAAAGAGAATGGGAGGAGAGGTCGTCCCCGAGAAGGAGCTGCTATGGGCGGTTGAGCACTGGTGGGGCCACGGATGTGTGAAAGCGTTCCCGTGGCCCTGCCAATATGCGGCGAAGGTGGAACACCATGGGGTTTTAGTCGGTAAGTCCGACATAACCTGTCCTTGCGTCCGCGAGGCGGGTATGTAGGCATTTCCCATGTAAACAAAAAGGTGTTGTGCCTGTTGTTTAATTTTTGGCTGTTATAATATATTTGTGTTCAGTTAGCTGTCTGGCTGAGATGACAATGACACTGTTATCTGTTATATACGTAATGTTTTGATAGCAGGTGCTCCATATTAAGTGACGAAGCTATTGTTGTATTTGTTTGTTTTTCGTTAAGTTTTATACCTAAAGTAATTGTAAATATTTAGTGTAATATAGATAGGATTTTGCGTGTTGTATATAAAAGTGCTTCTTCTAGCTACGCCTGAATTAGTTATTTTTTCTTAAAGTGATTGAAAATATGAGTATACAATTATACAGCTTAACACACATTCAGTCCTAAGCTTGTAAAAGTAGGAAGGGAAGTTCATTGAACTTAACATACATAATATTTAAAATGATTCTCTTTTGAAACATGGAACACTCAAATGATGCTAATACAACTTAAAATATTTTTACCGACTTCAAAAAGGAGACGGTACTCAATTCGACTTTATGTTTTTTTTGTTACCTTATTACTTTTTCTGGGTGAACCGATTTCGATAATTTTTTTATTTGAAAGTTGGTACTTCTCAAGTGGTCTCATATAAATTTGATCAAGGTCTGACCAATAGTGTTTGAGTTATTCTTAATAATATAAATTGAAGTCGGTTGTACAAATTTTTAATTTTAATTATTTTGTCTTCTCTCGGTCCTTCTTAGTCTGTTTGATATTATAACGTCCATCATAATCATATTTATAATCGTTATAACAACATACAACAAAACGCTAACACGGCCGAAAACTGAACTGAATAATGTAATATTTGAAACTGTTACAATATATTATAACAGTTTAAAATAACAGTTGGAAAAATATATTACAGCATCTTAACGAATTAGGAAAATATAACAGTTTCGCCAACCTTTAGCCAGTGTGACCATATGGCAGGTTCCTGCCATTTTGGCAGGATTTATTTTAGCCTCTGGCATGATTGGTTGATGTTTTATAAAACCTGGCAGTAATTGGCAGTATTGTGGTATTCAAAATAGATTTCATTATGGCAATTTAAAAAGTCGAAAATGGCAACCCTAGATACTTCACCAGCATGTAGAGGATTTCCCTGTACTTCTCGTATTATGTTTGTATCACATTCAATAAATAACTTTAAAAGTTTGTGTGTAAAGTTGATAATCTTAAATCGAGTATTCATAACACGAGTTTATGGTTAATATTTCAATCAGTCATAGAAGAGACGTGCTTTAGTTTGGTACGGTATCGCATTCGATTTCATGGTGATAATATCCTATTTTTGACCACATTAGTGAGATCCTCGTCAATGTCCAATGTGGGTTTTAGGGCATCGAATCGATTCCGGAGTTCCAACTGGAAACGTTGGGATCCCACTATGGTTTGAAAAGCATTTGGTCGAAGCGTGGACTTCACCAGACGGACTTTTTCAATCTTGAAATCGATATTCAGAGTGCCCCGAATAAGTCGGTGATCACTTCCTGTATTAAACCTATTGATCACTGAGACATCTCTGAAAATGTACTTTTTGTCCATCATGATGAAGTCGATCTAGTTTTTCGTCAGATTGTCGAGGCTTCGCCAAGTCCACTTCCTTTGGGGCTTTTTTTGAAAATAGGTATTCATAAGATGAAGCCTCTCCTTTTCGAGGAAGTTGATCAGCATTTGCCCCCTGTGGTTTCTGCTTGCAAAACCGTGCGGTCCCATAATCGATTCAACACCTGTATGCTTCCCAACTTTGGCGTTAAGGTCCCCTATGACGACATTAAAGTGGGCTTTAGTGATGTTGAGTAAAGCCTTCGATATGTCTTCATACATAGCTTGAACTTCATCGTCCGAGTGTGTCGAAGTTGGTGTGTAAACTTGTACAATCTTTACAGTATATTTCTCAGTTAGTTTTAAAACAAGATACGCTACCCTCGTCGATACACTGAGATTTCAAAATGTTGTCACGGAGAACTCTATTGACGAGAAAGCCCACTCAACCCTGGGAACGATCATGTACCTCGTGATAGTAGAGTAGGTGGCCTGATTCTAGGATTAGTGTGTCCTCTCCCTCTCTTTGAACTTCACTCAGCCCCAGAACGTGCCATCTTACATTTTTCAACTCTACTTCTAATTCTGCAATGTTCTCGTCGTGCCGCAGAGTTCGTCCATTATACGTCACCAGGTCCAGTTTGTGCTGGTATCCTGCCCTCTCCCGGGATTCTTAGCACCTCTGCCATGACCGCCACCACGGTCAGGTACATAGGACGGCTGGGAACTGGGGCCGTGTTTTGGTGCTTACCATTGGGAGGTTTTCCCTTAATCTCCACGCTGGGCAAGCTGGTTGGCGATCGCAGTGTCAGACACGTCGCACCTGTGGGCTGCAGCGTCACAGGTGCGACGTGTCTGTCACAGATCTGAATATTTTGGCCTGACATAAGAATTGAGATGGTTACTCCGCCATCTGTCGTATGCCAAAGCTTGTTTCTTTTTTTACTTTGGTCTTTCTCCTTAGTCGCCTTGTACGACATCCACGGGAAGAGAGGGGGTGGCAGGATTCTAAAAACGCTGCCACACGGCAATTTTTCTCTGAAATAAATTTAATTAAGACAAAAACACGAAACAGATTTATAAACAAACATCTTGCGTCTATCTTGCACGTTAAACAAGGCATTCGTGAGCATGGCGATTGCATTACATTCAAACCAACGAACGATATGTTTAATTAATAAGATATGTTAAATTTAATAAAAATATACCATTCAAATGTTTATTTTTACTTTTCTTAGTTTAATACAATGGTAAATAACGTTGGCAGTATTTAGGCATTTTTCACTACAGACTTGCAGGATTTGGCAGTTTTTTAACCAAAGTAAAGCTAAGGCCGCACTATGGCTTTTCCGCAAGCGGTAAACCGTGAATCCGCAAAACCGCCTGGGACGCACACACTACAGTTAAAACCGCAAAACTGGCCACGATTTTCACAGTTTGAAGATGAATTTCAAGAGAGCTGTATGTTGTTGCTTTAATACTAAGAAGCAGAAAAGAAAACGTCATCAAAAATTTCGCAAATATTGGGTCCATCCACTGACTAGCCGAAGATTTAAGAAAGTTTTCTTTCATAAAAAGTATCAAGATTTAAGAAAACATCCTGAGAAATTTTCAACTACTATCGGATGTTAGTAGCCAGCTTCGATAAAATTTTACATATTGTACGAATACAACATTTCGCTTATGTATTTCACCAGAAGAGCGGCTGTCTGTTACTTTGAGGTAAGTAAAAAAATGGATATATCGAAATTATAGCAATTTTTATTATTTAACAAATATACACGTAAGTATTTATTGTTCCTGAAATTGTGACAGATAGTTGACAGCTGAGGGTTCTTGTTCTTTAATGTCTACATATTGTAACAGTTCTGGATGATCAAGTACTCGAACGGAATTCATGGGTGATTGTGATGTGGATGGAGCAGAAGTATTATGCGGTAAATAGATTATTTGTTTTGCAGGTCCCGTAACAAACTGTCCTTCATTTTGTTGCCCAGTCGATATTATCTCTTCACAAATGATCTTTGGCTTCTGAAGGCATAGCAGGCGCTGGTGCTGAAACTGATGACTGGACTGACATATGCGTGTTTGGCGATGGGGATGGAAAATGTGTATAATACAGTTGTTGTTCATATTCATCATTGTTACTTTGGCTTTTAGGAGCCTTCTTCTTACCGGATGGGGTTCGAATATTAGTACTCATTGGTGAAGTGTTTTCTGTTATAACAACATCAGGACAATCTTCAAGTAGATTTGATATTGCTGCTAGTCCCTTTTGTAATGATGGTACCAAAACAGCAAAGAGTCAAAATAAACGTAATTTTTCTTTTTATAGCCCTTGACCAGATTTACCACGTTGCATTGCTAATTCTTTAGCAAAACTGTCACGCATATTCTTCCATTTCTTTTGTATTGTACTGCAATAAACTTACTTAATAATTTTTTTCATGTATCTTGCCAGTGGAAACAGTATAAAGTCTTTGTATTTTGAATATTTGATTGGCACAACAATTCTAAGTGAAATAATTGAACACACATGCAAGTGTTTGTGGATATGTTTGAAGCCTACATATATGCCTGAAAAACTTTTTTGATAGAACATATTTTCCTAATTGCGTTGGTTCCATAGTTGGAAAACATATAAGAATAGAAAGACCAGAAAATACTGGTTCAGAAGCCTATTATTACAAAAATTCTATTCTTTAATATTATTAGCTATAGTTGGTGCAAACTATTGCTTCAATGCTATAGACATTGGAGCATATGGATCAAACAGTGACTCTAGCGTATTTGAAAACTCAAATTTTGACAAAGGTTTTAAACAACCCAATGCATTTACCAGAATCTGCTACATTTCCTGAATACGAAGAAGTCGGTCCACAGCCGTTTGTTTTCGTAGGCGATGAAGCTTTCCACTTAAAGAACACTTAATGAGAACATATCGAAACAGAAATTTATCCATAAAACAAAGAGTTTATAATTATAGATTATCCTATGCCCGTCGGACTGTTGAATATGCATTTGAATAATGGCAAACAAATGGCGTATTATGCATAGACCATTGATGTGAATTGGATTTCTGCGACCATATTATTAAAGCTTGTTGCATATTGCACAAATTTGAGAGAACATGATGGCAAACAGCTGAATGAATCGTCTCAAGTCTCAGAGCTACAGCACATTTCTTCAATCCGTGTGCGTTCTAGCAATAACGTTATGGATATAAGAAATATATTTGCTGAATCCAGTCAATTATAGTTCGGCCGTTCAGAGAATGCGTTCCTGACAAGTCGTGATTGAACTGACGACGTAACTTTGTAATGGCGTTGCAGTTACGATAAAAATATTTTGCTGGTTGTTTACCGTTTTAACAATTGATGAGCATTAAAACCACATTATTATATCAATAATCAATGAATGTTATAATTTTGTGCCAAACTGAGTGTCAAATAACTTGGTAAACAATATTTTTCTAAATCTATACTGCGCTATTACAAGGTTATGTCAGCGCTTTATATTTGTAGTGCTGTGCTGATAATAACAGGCAATAACAGTATCGTAATCTGTTCTTATACAGTTATACTTTATAAAATAATACGTTTTGTTTTTCTTTTAAGAATTTGAAAATAATGGACTATAAGATAACTTTTATTAAATATAAAAATAAAACTACGACCAAACCGAACGCGCGAAAGAAAGTAGCATTTTATATTTAGGTTGAAAATGGTAACCCCAAATGGCGTTATGGGCCGCCATTTTGTGACGCTAAAACAGTCGTCTGTTGTCGTTTCGTGCGCATAGACCACGTTCTTCAAGTGTTTTCGATCTGTTTTATTTGATTACCCGGCTTTCGTTTAATGGACTGTTTTGCTTTTCGAACTGACATCGGCGCTAAATCGGACTTCGATTATGTTTTGTATTGCGTTCTTTTTACTTTTGGTGCATAATAATGCCTAAACGTGGACAAACATTGAAAAGTGGAGCCCGTGAGTTAATCATCAAGCTGCAAGATTACTTTGAGCGGGAGCGGCAAAATGGCGGACCCTGTTACCTGTCGAACAAGTACAAGAACGCGTCTCTCAGGCGCTTGGAGTTAGCAAACGAACGATGACAAATATTAATAAAGAAAAGTTCGGCTCTACTGGCACGGAAGATAATATTTTACGTACTCCGAAGAAGAAACGTAGAACTAAACCCGTGACAGATATTGACACCTTTGACGCCGATGCAATCAGAAATCATATATATGGTTACTATTCCAGAAATGAATATCTCAACAGGAAGAAGCTTTTGGCATCGTTAAGAGAAGCTGGACTGTTTAGCGGGGGTAAAACTGCTTTAACCAAAATCTTAAAAGATATTGGTTTTTCGTATAAAAAAACAGACAAAAGAAAATTTTTATTAGAACGATACGACATAATTTTAAAACGGATAAGTTTTTTGAGAGAAGCAAAAAATATTGATAACTGGGATAATGTCGTGTTCATTGACGAGACATGGCTAAACGCCAATTACACGGTTTCCGTTCTTGGACGGATGGTACACAAGCGTCGACGTCGAAAGTATCAATGGGTAAGGGGCCGTCTGATAATATGCCACGCAGGTTCTGCAAAATACGGCTTTGTGGAGAACGCGTTACTGGCATTTCAATCAAAACCACAAATGACTACCACGAGGAAATGAATGCCACTACATTTAAAGAGTGGTTCCAGAACGTGCTTTTGCCCAGCCTACCAGAGCCTTCTGTAATATTCATGGATAATGCCTCCCATCACTCGGTTCAAATACAGAAACCACCTACCCAAGCTAATAAAAAGAAGAAATGGTGGCTTGGTTACAAGCAAAAGGCATTGACGCAAATATGCAGATGCTAAAACCAGAGCTAATTAAATTAGTTAAAGAAAATAAAGCGGCAAATGTGCGATACGAAATCGATGAACTGGCTCTGGAGTACGGTCGTCGCGTTCTAAGAATTCCACCGTATCATCACCATATCAGCACGAAAAAGATGATGACCCTATTAAAAGAAGCCTGCGGGAAGTCACAAGAGATGACTGGGCAAAGGTTGTTGAGAAGACTAAAACCTGATTGTGGAACATTTTGACCGAGATATCAGGATTGATTCTGTTATTGATAATAATATAATTATACATGTAGGCGAAGATGATGATGAAGACACCACCTCCTCAAGCGAATCAGGTCTGATTAATAATCTGTACGCACATTCAATTCAATGTACTTTATTGCATAGAAATACAGATTGTAACTTTGTAACAAAGAATAAATAAAACAATTTTATTATATTAATATTACCTTTTTTGGTTTCCACTTAAATTACTAAAATATAAGTTTTAAATGATTCCGCCAATTTAAAACGAAAATAATCTTAAAAATAACGCGGTGGTTCATTTTGGAGGAACGGTAACGAACTCAGTGTTATGTTGTGCCCATCACTAGTCGTGACTAACTGATAGGTGTCAGGAACGCATTCTCTGAACGGCCGAACTATAGTGCCGGTTCAACTTATGTCTACTGAGTGCACCTTTAATGCTGGAGAAATTCGTTCTGTCAAAAGCACCTTCTATATCTATGAATTAACCTAGACATATTTCTTTATTTTGATGGCCTCTTCAATTTTTGTTACTACCCTGGTGAAGTGCCGATTCTGTCGATTTACCTAGACTGTAGGCGTGTTGCTTGTCGTAGTGGCTTAGAATAATAACACCTAGAACGATAGTTCCCTACAAAGCGGACGTTCAAAAGTGAGGCAAGAATCAAATTTATGTGTGCGTAAGCAAGTTGTGTTTACGCTAGACGAAACGCTCACAAGTGAAAAAACAATGTTCTCAATACATTAAATTTTCCCCAAAAGTAGGGAAGTTGAAACTATATTAAACTAATAGTTACGACGTAACGTATGACTGATACAAATGTGAAAATAAGTTTGTTTGAATTCTGCTATCGAAGTGTAGTCCGCCAAATTCAAAATATTCTTGAATAGGGTATTTGCCTGTCTAGCCAAGTGAGATACTTTTATGAGCCATCGAAATGTGATTGCAGCATATTTTTCTTTGTAACTGAATAGAGACGTTATAATTATGACAGTTCGATATACACAACCGCCCGATGCCCGACACACGGCACACGACTGTTCGACGAACGATTGATCGAATTCAGTATGCCTTTTTCAGTTTGTTTTAACTAATTTGTTTTAATAATCGTCGACTAATGGTGCATCGCACACAATACGAAAAACATAAGAACATTTTAATTTTGACAGGTTTTACACAGTAGATGCATTCCAGCTTATAGTGATTGAGAAAACACAAATGAATATTAAAATCATTTATTTCAGTAGCCTTGTAACTGCAACTGTTTCCTGAACAACTGTCGCTTTAATGATACGAATCGTAAAGTATTTTCTTTTTTGGATTCATAGAACAGTCTAATTCTTAAGTAGCGCTCGACAATAAGTCTCGTCAAATTCGAATCATGGAAGTGGGAGTTAACGTGTTCTATAGAAAAAATACGAGTTCCTCCTATGAATCTTCTCATAATTTGAAGTGTGATTTCTTTTTCGGAAATATTGCCTGGATTTTCTTTTAGATAACGTCTCAGAACAGTTTCAGCAACACTACAAATAGAATAAACAATCCACCTTTATCCCTCATACATACCAATTTATGGAACCAAAGTTTCTCTTTTGCAAGCATGTTATCAATGCAATATTTACATTTACTCGGGTTGTGAGATGTCTTGCTACATTTCCAGCTATATAGCCAACAATGTGGTTTCTGCAGTTAGGATCATCGCTACCCCATGTAATTTCAAATCCAACATCATTTGAAATCGGTATTTTCAATAAGTGTTCAGTTAATTCTTTATCTTCATCATCAAATCTTTCGGAAAATGAAGTGTTATTGATGCAAGTTAAAGCAGATGAACATGTCAAAATAGGTATGTTTTCAAGTGGCACGCAGTCACCAGTTTCACTTACTTGCAGTTGTAGTTGTTGCAGTCCATGCGGCAAAGCAGTTTTCTGTAGCTACCCTTAAATTGTAGAGCATTCGGATTGTCATTAAGTCCGCTGTGCATTCTTATCAATCCAAAAAGTAGCTCGATATGGTCGTGGCTCAACCTGTAGATTGTAATATACTTCAGTTCTTTTGTATCTTGAACTAAGGTATTATATAAGTTCTTTAGGCTCTCTATGCAAACCAACAATCTTTTAGAGCCAGGAGAGCACTTTACAGTAAGAGCCGATTGGAAGCTTTTCATTTTGAGATTTATGGAACCCTCTTTTTCATTGTATTTGCGCTTTCTAGTAGTTTTAATCTGTAAGTTAAGTATGTATCTTTTGGTTTTGTCTAAAAAATCGAATATTTCCTTTTTATTGGAATTTGAAAGGGGATGGCAAAAACCATGTTGTGTTAACCTTCTCGTATTAAAAATATCGAACAGGTCGTTGAAAATCATGATAAAATTTTCTGTGCCCTTACTGTTCTTGAAATCGTCCAATTTCAAGACTTCGCGGCAAAATTTCAGTGCCACTGCTACACTTCTACTAAGTAGTTGAACTGCTAATTTTACTTTCATAATAGAGTTCCTCTACTATGATGATGTTTACGAGTTAGTTTATTGGCAATGTGTGACACCCTCTTTTTCTTGCAAGTCATTTAATTTTGTTAAAAATTCCCAGTCCACTTTATTTTCATCTTGGTCTAAGAATTATTTTTTGTCTTCGAAATGATTTCGAACCAGTTTGATCATATGACTGGAATCTAAAAACACCGCTACCTCGTTATCAGCTCCTGGATGTTTGAATGTAGTTTTCATATTCTCTGGGTCCTTTAGTCGGCATCGTAATAATTCCATGGCTGATATATTTGTCGAATGTTTTTTTTATAGGAGAGGGGCAAACGAGCATGCGGTTCACCTGATGTTAGTGACTACCGCCGCCCATGAACAACTGCAACACCAGGGAATTGCAGATGCGTTGCCGGCCTTTTAAAAGGAATAGGCTCTTTTCTTGAAGGTCCCTAAGTCGTATCGGTCCGGAAAATCGCTGGTGGTAATCGGTTCCACAAGGAAGTTGTGCGAGGAAGAAAACATCTTCTAAATTGCACAGTGGTGGACCGCCAAACATCCAGATGGTATGGATGGTATCGCGAGTTTTCTCGCGATGTGCGATGGTGAAATTGAGCGGTTGGAATTAGTCCGAACAAGTCCTCAGAGCACTCCCGTGGTACATGCGATAAAATACGCAAAGAGATGCAACATCTCTACGCAGTGCAAGTGAGTCAAGCCGATCGGAAAGAACTCGGTCGTCGACGATTCGATCCGCTCTGCGCTGGATGCGGTCAAGTGGAAGGAGCTGGCACTGGGGGCCCTGCCCAGAGATGGAACAGTATTCCATGTGAGGCCGAACCTGCGCCTTGTAAAGTTGCGGGCGGTGTGCCGGCATGAAATACTGCCCTGCTCTACTAAGCACGCCAAGTTTTTTAGAGGCCAATTTGGTCTTCTCTTCCAAGTGACCACGAAACTGCACGTCACTCGATATGTCAACGCCGAAGATTCCGATACTGGCTGAGGCAACAAGGGGAGTGCCTTGAAACTGAGGAGATACGACAAAGGGGTTCCTTTTAGCGGTAAACGCGCAAACTTGTGTCTTCTGGGGATTGAACTGGACTAGATTTAGTCGCCCCCAATCCGAGACTTTGTTCAACAAAATCTCGACTTCAGACACAAGTTTGTTCCGGTACTCGGCGACGTTTTCCCGAGAAATATTGGCACGGCCGGTGTATAGAGCATCACCAGTGCTGTCATCCGCATAGCAATGAATGTTACCGGTTTGCAACATATCATTGATATGCAGAAGAAACAGCGTTGGTGATAGCACGCAGCCTTGTGGAACACCAGCGTTAATAGGCTTGTAATCGGAGCACGCACCGTCTACTACGACCTTGATGCTCCGACCAGCCAGAAAACTGGTGATCCAATTGCACAATTTCTCGGGAAGCCCATAGGAAGGAAGCTTCGAAAGAAGCGCTTTGTGCCAGACCCGATCGAAGGCCTTCGCTATGTCCAAACTAACGGTCAATGCCTCCCCTTGACTCGATCGCTTGCGCCCATCTATGTGTTAGGTAAACAAGAAGATCACCAGCTGAGCGACCCCGTCGGAAAAATGTCAGCAACCACTTTTACACCCACCTCTTCATATTTAGTCAGGCATATTTTTATCAGGTTAACTTTTTGCCCCCCGGTAAGACCATGCACCAAAAAATATCCCAATGGGATTTTCCAGTGTTCATTCAAGCACACAAGAATAAAAGTATAAGCTTCCGTAGCCTTTGTGGTACAATCAGATGTACCTGTGCCGATGTCTACACGCCCGTGGCCTCCAGCCTCTAAAGCACATATTAATTTCTTCTGTGTACACTGTAGTATTTTCGATTTCAAAATGTAAAATGCTTCATCTGTAAAACCAGGGGAACAATTTATGGTTTCATACCAGTTATAAATAGTTTTTAGATGTGGGAGGCAAGTATTAAATGTTTTACGAACATAGATGTAAGCTCGTGGCGAGTAAAAATGCAAGGTTAGACAGAATTTCCTAAATTCTGGAGTATATTTAAGCATCGGTCGTTTTTTATCCGTACGTATTCTTTTAGCTAAGCGACTGTATAAATCTGCTGCAAATACATTTTCCGACAAAATATTGGATATGTCATTATTAATATATCTTTTCTTCCTTAAGTCTACTAAAATATTTTTAAGAGTGGCATTTCTTTTCGTTAAGCGTCGATTTTTTTGCTTCAGAGTTTTAATCTTTCTACTGTGTTTTTGTTGCAACAAGATCTTTTTCCTTAGTTGTCTCCGTAGTGAAGCCTTTTTAGGTGAATCGAAAATAGAATCTAGTTCTGAAGATAAAGGTGTCATTGAAGCGCTTAGATTAACATTTTTGTTCGTCTCACAACCTGAGGTTCCCTGAAAAACATTAATGCAAAAAAATAAAGTAGTAAGTACATTTCTGCTTCACCTACTGGTTGACTGGTAGAGAATGCCATAAGGCATAAAGTCCACTGTTTGTACATCTTATTCGTGCAATAAAGAACATATAAATAAAAAATAAGCCAATAGCTACTCGACATTCAACATATTAATCTACTGTTGCTTTAGTACCTATATTATTATTATTTTACTACACAAAAGGTGGACTTAACGCCTATGTTAAGAAAATACTGCACAAGAAAAATCGACTGGTATCGAGCGGGACTCGAACCCACGACAAGAAGAAAGAAGAGCCCGGTTAGCTAAAGGTCGTCAGTCGATTTTTTCTAGTGCAGTATTTTCTTTCGAAACTAATAATGTTCGATAACTATATATAAATGTCGAATGTTTGTGTGTTTATATGTGTCTGATTAGTAAATTAGACATACAATTATATAAATATTTTTAATTAAAATTATAATTTCTATTATTTATTAATTTAAGTATTTAAAAATTAATAAATAACAGTAATTATAATTTTAATAAAAAAATATTTTTATTACAGGCAATTTGTGTGAAGTAAAAAATATTATAATTATGGATTATTTATTTATTATTAATGTTCTAATGAAACATTTTATGCCCCAGAATGAGCTTGGTGGAACGATTTACGATATATGGATCAACGCATAATGCAACATTACAAATTTCGCATACGTATTTTGAACGTTTTTCTTGGTTGCGTGTACTGCAGAATCTGCAACGTTTCAACGTCGACAATTTTAAAAATGTTGTCCTTGCTGACCCAACCTTATCTCGTCAGGCACCCAAAACTCCGCCTTTTTATTTTTGAACAGCACTGGATCTTGTTTTTAGTGACAGACGTGCAGATTTCAGACTTCTCGCCAAACGCAATCTAAAATTCCTGTGTATGTTTTGTCGGGTTTCATTCTTGTGTTTATACAAAATATATCAATTAATCACAGCGCTCTCAAACAAGAACCAGAAAATCCTAAAACAGGATTTATTAGACCTGCGACCAACGCTATACGAGCTTCGGAAGTGATCGAAATAATCTACTCCACCCATGTGTTTCGTGTATTGTGCAATAGCAGATGGGCAGAACATGTCCTTTTTGCCAGTCCTTTTGGGTTCTTTGGATTATTTCAGTTCTTTTAGGATCTACTGCAGTGGTAATTACGTAAACATCTTTTGTGTCTTTCCATTTTATAACCGCTGAAGGAGGGCAAACACGGAAAGTAAATTCACCTGGTTCGAGTTCATTTTCTTTGATCTGTTTTCTCTTCCGGAGTTCGAGCTTTTGAATAGCCAAATCTTTGGTAAGACCTTTTCGTTGCATCCGAACAGTTGCAATCGCGAAAAATCCTCTGTTATAAAGGCATTCCATGAGAGCTACGGATGAAAAAAAGTCAAATACCAATAGTGTATTTCTTGGTAGCCCTTGACTTAATTTGTTTATGACTCTGTAACCCTGCCCTTCTTCGGTGGGTTCATTATCTTGCCTATGTATATGTCGCACTGATAGAGATACCCAGTTTCTGAGTCACAACGGCACCATGCTTTGAACCCTCGTTTTATTGGCTTATTTGGCATATATCGCTTTTGCTATCACGCCCTTAAATTTGATCATACTTTCGTCTATAGACTGAATTTGTGAATTGGTTGCATTCTCCTGAAACGTTCTGTTTAGTATAGTCAGCATAGGTCTTATTTTTGTAGTTTATCGTGATCTCTGTGATTACGGGGTAAATGGATTGTAATATCACATGCGTGTATGTTCTCTTGAAGTTTTTAAATCTATTGCAAGTCATGGTATTACTAATTTCAACATTGTTGTAAAATGGATCAGAATTCCAATATAGTTAAATATCTGGCAAAGGGTTTAAGCCCATGAGAATTATTATAGCAAGAAATGCTTTAACTTAATTTACGTTAGTGTCTTTCCAAAATTGCTTCGCTTTACTGCTGCATATTTATTAGTATTTAATACAATAATTTCAAAAAGTTCTTCTGAAAAAATGTTATTGAAATATTGAATAGAGTACTTCTATGATCATATTCTTTTGTTGCTGCTAAACCTTCGTTGAACTGAGGTTCCACCCAATTTTCTGTATTAGTGGTCCATATTCTGTTTTGGGATTGTAACTGAGAATATGTTGGAAAGCACGGGCTTGAGAAGGAACAGGTGAAAGTGGCGGCATCTCTTCATCAATACCTTCTAATATATGTAACAACTGGCGGATGACATACCTTGCATTTGGTCCAACATCATATCTATTGATGTGGGTACATAGTCTGAAGCTGCACATTCCTCATCCTCTTCATCATCTTCTGATGAGTTCCACTCATCCAGAATATCTTCTATTTGTTTGTCTCTAAGCGGACGCAGCCGCTATTGAAAAAAATAAAGGTTTTCATTACTAGATGATATTTGAATAGTTTTGCAATAGAATCCTGATTTTAGTATAATTAGTGTAAAACAAATCTAAATCATGCGTAGTTTTCAGTAGAAATTTAAATATATTAAAATCACAAACAACGTCGGGTGAAAAGGTTAGTATAAAAAGTAGGTAATTTGAACAGGCAAAGTATATATAGCTCCCACAAATTAGTTCGACTCAACAGGCTATGGTCACATGTTCTACATAATTATTTGCCTTATTTTAGACAATTTAGCAAGAAATCAACTAGAAATAATGTAAATCTTGTTATAAAATTCAAAATCTCTAATATATCAAAAATTGCTCGACTTACTTTCGCCATAATCTAAAACTTGCACAGTAACACAAAACACCACTTTACCGCATAGTCAAAACTAAAATGGCTGTCACCCGTCAGTGTCACGCATAGATAATAGATATGGTCACGTACGTTCGGATACAAGAGTTTGCAAATTCAGAACCATAGAGTATATATTTATGATTAAATTTTGACAGTGTGGCTTTTCATTACCAAAACCTGGTTACAGCATCGAAAAATCTATGTGGGAAGCATACGTCCGAGGCCCGCTTAAGGGTTAATTAGGTTACACGGGCACAATTGGTGCAAGATAAATAATAAAATATTGAAGGGTGACATTCATGAAAAATTAAAAATATTAAAATTTTGACAAATATTGTAACTGAACCTTTAGGTGACTCAGCCTCACATAGGCTTGCTTAATGTCCAATCTCTATCAAAATATAGAGAAGTTGAATGTTAAACAAATAACTTTATTATTAATGTAATTAAAACTATAAAAAAACAAAATGGCCAGGTTTACCCTAAATGAAAAATTAATAGGATTTCTACAAATGAAACAAAGCTCCAAACACTACAAACTTTTAGAAAAAATGTTTGTCTTGCCTAACCATAGAGGAATATAACCACTAGAGAGCGTATAGGCCGATTTCTTCTAAGCACACGACTCACTACTGCGGGCCGGGGGACGATGAAGAATGCGCGGCCGCAATTGGTCAGTTCAAGGTATGCCTATCGATAGGGTTGCTCTACTTCATTAAGGGAAAATAGTGGATATCGATAAAATTGATTTTAACATTATGAAAAATACTCATTTAAAATCATAGAAATAATATTTAATCAAAATCAATCAATTACAAGAAAAACATGTATCCCGTTATTATTGATTTTTAAAATGTATTAATTTGGAATATGTTTTTCGAATTAAAGTTTTAGGGTCCTGATTGTTCTTCGTAAAAAATGATAAACGCGCGTCTACATATTTCTGAATTATGCATCTTGCTAATTCAATTAAATGATTTGTGGATTCTATTTCAAATTGATGAAAATTAATATCCGGGAATAAATTATACCCAATAAGAGATTTTAAAACCGATCTTATAAAATAATCGGTATTATATTTCGAAGACAGTACTTGAATCACTCGTTGATCGCCCTCTTAATATAAATTTCACAACGACGACAAATTTCTATTACTGTGGTGGATCCGTACAATAACTTGTATTTAGTGTCCTTTTGAAATTGTAAGGCGTTTTGATTTGGTACACCAATCAGCGCCCCAATGCAAGTTTGGCATTTTATTTGCTTTATTAAAGCATGTACAATGTAGCCGGCCATATATTCTACTACTTTTTCACCGAATTCAGAATTAGGTAACAGGCTTTCAAGGCCTGAAAAATCCAAGCTCTCAGTCTCAAGATCTATGTTTTGGTCTTTGTATCTTGTTGTAATATTGATGCGGTTAACTGCAGAAATGCATTGCAAAATTGAAATTTGACCAAGAGCGCTGCAATTGCCACTACCACTATTTTTATTTGCGCATAGGTCAGGAGCTTTATATATGCTTTCAAATACCCTAGCACTAGGATTGTTGTTTGATCCACTGTGGCATCTTATACTTCCAAACAGGAACTGGTGTTCCAAGTGGTCCTGGCTTATTTTATGCAGAGGAAGATATTTTAAGGCGCACTCTGAGTTCAGGACCAAGTCTTGGATGAGAGCAATGGCACTTTCTATACACACACAAAATCCTATGAATCCAGTATATCGAGGTGATTTAACGAGTCGAACTTCTTGTTTTACATTTCACAATTATGTCTGCGGACATATTTAGTATACATTTCTTGCTGTCTTTAATTTAAATACACATTCGCAGCATTTTCTGCATTGACTGCTCGTTTTAAATCATATCCATGGATGTGAGTCCAGAATATCAAAAGGTCATTCATCATATCCAGAAACTGTGTCGTGGGTGTGACTTCTTGAAACTCACGTAAATTAAGCTTTTCTTTGCAAAATGTGAGTGCATCTGATACACTCTTACTAAAAATTTGGGTTGCTAAGCTTACTTTCATAATTTTAGTTTTAAAAAATATATGAGCAGCCCTTAGTCGATTACCTAGATGAAAATTTTCCGCTGTTTGTAGATTATGTAAGTTAACGAGATATTCCCACGATATAATACTGCCCCGTTCGTCCTTCAAATTCCTATAAAACTCAAATGCATTTCGCACTAACTTGATCATGTGTGCCGGATCTAAAAAGATCGCTATTTTTGAAGTATTGCAGGGATTTTTAAAGGTGGTGTTTATTTGATCAACTTCAAACGAACAGCCTAACTTTTTAGCCATAGTAATATTAGCAGGGCAGCCGTCAAACGTAATGGCTTTGACGTTTACACCAGCCTCTTCTACCAAATGGATCGCCTCTGTTAGAAGAGCGGCTTTTTGTTCTGCATTAATGCCATTTATTAAAAAATATCCTATTGGAATTTTCCAGGATGCATTTATTGGCACCAGCAAGAAAACAAGGGCTTCTTTAGCTTCATCTTGACAGTCCGTTTGTAAACTGGCGCCAAAACTCACGTGGCCATAGTACCTTCTGCCTTGGGGATGATATTCGACACCGCTTTTGATCGCCATTTCGTCGAATATGATAGTGGCGTAAATTTTGTTCTTAGATTCTCTGGCTTTCATTTTGATAGTATCTATTGCCTCCTTTGTAAATCCTGGTTTACCATCAATGGATTGATACCTACTTCTCAAAGTACTTGTAGCAGGTAAACATGTGCTGAAAGTTTGTCTAACGAAATTATACGCTTTTGGGGAATAAAAATGCAATGTTAAGGAGAATGCTCGTAACTCCGGTGAATATTTGATTTTGGGTATATGTCCTTTTTTGATTTTAATATTTGGCGTTTAACAATTTCTTGATTTTGTACACCTATGCGACTTAAAATGTCTTGATTTTCTTGAGTGATATAAGATTTTTTTGTCAAAGTATTCAAGATTTCTTTTAGATTTGCATTTTTGACGTGACAACGTCTTATAAATTGGTTTGCCGGGTGACACTTCAAGAAACTGCGTTACGCTCCGCTCACGTTATGCGCTCACAATGAGAGCGAGTGAGAGGCACGCGTCCCTTCCACTGGCATGGTTAGCCCGCCTAAGAGCGAGAGAGACAGACATAATAAAATTATTTTACCACTCAAAGTCGTTGTCACGTAAAACTTTCGCCCGTATACCGACTTTACAGGCAACCAATTTTTTAACCAATAATCTATTTTTATCTTGAAGCCTCTTAACCTGTTTCTTTTTTTTTTTACTAAGGAATATATAAGATGGTCTATGTGTCGTTTCATTTTGCGTTTACGTGGAGTCAGGTCTTCAATTACTGGGTGTACTATTTCTTTGTTACTTATTGTTGAACTCTGAAAATAATAATATATAAGAATATAATAAATAAGAAAAGAAAGAGGTAATAAGAAATATTAATATTGAATTTTGTAGAAATATTATTTGAGAAGAATATAAAATGAAGCTTACGGGAATTTCATAATCATGGGAAGGCCTGAAAATGTTACTATCATCAAATGGAAAACAATGCAAAGGAGTCTGATCTTCAGTTGATGTATGAGCTTCAGAATGCACTTGTTTATTTGATAATGAACTTTGTAATTAAACATGTGGGATATCAATAAATGCAGTCACATAAAATTTATCCCATGGACTTATCATCGAAACAAATTAACTTACGAGGGCGATATTGTGATGCGAAGGCCCAGGTAAATTAGTATAAGATTCAATCATACTATTTGGTGAATCCTGTAAAGAATGAATGTTTCTTATATTCACAGTTTCACTGTTCCTAACATTATTTCAATAAAAACGTATCGCTGAACTGAATAGACGGCGGCGTTGTTTTAAATATTCAAAACAATCGGGGGTGAAGTGCCTTGAACAAACAGCGCTGTATTTTGTTGGAAACCAATTTTCCCTATTAACCTTATCTATCCACTTTTCTTTTAGTTCTGGAATCTTCGGAAATCTAAAATGAAAACATGTATGTCAAACACACAGACGAAAAAAAACTTTTTTACATCACCGCCTTCAAAAATTACATAAAAAATAATTATTGTGCAAAACAACAAATAGAACATTATCAAATTCATAGTGCGTTATTAAATTCACTATAATTTAATGACCGTCTTCCACGAAATTGTAGCGAATCCATGTGAAAGTTGTACTAATTTGTTGTTATCTGTGGCTTCGTAATAATTGGGAGTGAAATCACCCGACCGCACTGGGACCTATCGGTCCCAGCGGTGTATGAAGCCATAACAATTATCATGGACCTACCGGTGAGATACAAAAAAATCCCGGAACATACATAAAAAAATACCGACAAACTGAGAACCTCCTCCTTTTTGAAGTCGGTTAAAAGTTAATAGGTATTTTATTACAGTACGTGAATTGAATAAACATTTTATTAATTTTAATTTTCATATTTTCGATATCTACTTTCAGCTATTAAAGGTAACAGCACTAATTTTTACAATAAACATACAAAGGGAAAGAAAGGGATAGAAGCATTAGAATTGTCTAATGAAAGAACGAGACTTTTCCAAAAGACATCAACGTGCGACTCAACTATGTGTTCGTTTACCAAACCACCATTTTAAATGGAGCCCTGCAGTCGCTCATAATCTGATTAAATCAAAAATAATTTTCATACTGTTTACTTACCGATGAAAAGTTATGCCATCCTTTTTGTAACTAGATGTCTTGGAATGTTTCCCACACCACTTCACCGCGCATGAAGGCATTTTGATGCGTTATAATTGCATAAAATTCATAAAATTTATATTAATTTAGCGTGCACACAGGTCTAACACTTGACACTACTAAAATGGTTACTCGTACCGTAGCCTATACATAGGCGACAAAATACAAATAGTGTTCGAGCGTCGGGGCACTGTATGCGCAGTCAAGTGGTTATATAGTCATTGTGCTAACAAACAAATGTTATATAGACCAAATAATAATTTAGCATACCCTAGCGAAAAGTTCCTTATCTTATACAGGAAGGTACTCACTTAATTCATAAGTATTTGAATTATAGCTGTTTTAAAATTAATGTAAAAAGTAACTTGTAAAGTAAAATATTGAGCACTATGATTAAATATGATTCCTGTGGTTTAATTTCTTTAATTTGCTATTTGCTTTATTTAATGAACAATAAATATTGCTCCATTTTCGTCAAATTTTACCTATATACAATGTTATGTACATTTTAATAAAACCTAATGTACCTTTAATTTAATCCTAAGATTACGTGTGTATGTATATGATATTGGTGTGCTTGAATAAAAATAAATGTTTATGTACTATAATTGTTTCATTAAGTAATATTTTAATATAACTATATAATGCACCCTTAGGTCGATATCGATAAAATAAGAACACCACTAAATATCGATATCGATAATTTGAAGGATGTACTTGCAATCACTAACTTATACATAGCTATACTGAATTTGTATAGTCATTACCAGGGTGATGCAACTCTGTATGAAGCCCGAGAAACTTGCACACAATCATAATTTTATCTATGTGGGGTGGGCGTGTAAAATTAAAGGAGAAAAGATATCGCCGTTTCATTCTTTCGCGTTGTTTCAGATTGCCATTTTAAAATTAGGTACAAATATACATAACTATTATATCGGAAGAAACTGATTTTTTTTAATTCTATGCTATATTTTTTCTTTTGTTTGCACCTTACAGTAATTATATACATATTACTTTGAGGTTTGCACAATTAATTGACCTACTAATTGATTAAAATTAAATTATTAAATATTAGCAGAATTCTATCAAGAGAAGCCATGAACAAAAAGAAGAAAAAAATGACATTTGTTTGTCAACGTTTTTCATATTGAAAATATTTTCTGAAATTGATTCAAATTTATTTAATGATTTAGATTTTAATATTTGTTATTGCGTTTTGCTTTAATTCAGTTATTATCGGTTCAGAATACTTCATTTTGACTTTGTATGAGATATTGACTATAAATTAATTTATTATTTAAAAAAATTATGCAAACAAAAAGCACAAAATCATCCGATCACTTTCTGCAGGTCTCCTACAATAAAAATAGAAAAACTTTTGATAATATTGTGGAAAGTCTTTAAGCATTTTGAATTTATTCATCGTTATTTGTAGGGATTATTACTATATTAACTCGAATTTTATCTATTTCAGATCATGTATTTGAGTTAAGTTTTCGACATGAGAATTTTGCTGATTTAAATTTACGTTAATGTTCTGTGAAGAATAGCTCTCACGATAACATAATATGTTATAAATCAATATTACGCGTGGAAATATTATCTACAAAAGCAATAGAAAATATAAATAATAATATATAGTATAAACAATATCTTCCAAAAATAAAATTACATAACTATACCTATTTTTAGTTTTATTTTATCCCACATACTCCTCTAAAGTAAATTGAGTAATTTTGGTGCAACCTCTCAAATGTATGGAATTTACCCCATAGGTTTGTGAGGCTTGAGCCAAAATTACTGAATATGCCTTAAATAAAAGTTCAAAGTTACACAATACAAAGGTTTGAAATTCCCGCTAAAAAGTTTTATATGGGCGCCCACCGAGGCGCTGTGTACATTCATAAACACGTGTTTTTTTTAGTATGAAGTTGGCGTTCTTCTCTTGGTAGAGAGTAATTGTGTTCTGTGGTCATTACTCATCTGTCAAAATAGGCGACTGCGGCGCCAAAACGCGTAGTTAGGAAACTTGACTAAAAGTCACTGTCGTATCTGTAGCTTGCTACATATTTAAAAGGTGCTTCACTGTATAAAAAAAGTACTCTGTGGGTGCTTCCATACAACTTTACACAATTTGTGGGTGCTTCGGTGCTTGAGTGAAAGTAAATTCCTGTACCACGTCAAGTCACCGTGTTATTAATTAAATTTAATCAGTGGCATGGCATCAGACCTTCCACGGCTTGAAACCAACATATTTTTTGTATTTTTCTCTGTACATAATGGTGCGTTGCGTGAAAAATTTATGATAACAAATTTTGCTTATTTATTTATTTCGTTTTGTTCTTCAAAAATTTTAATTTTATAAATAACTGTTTACTAAAATATGTTTTTATTTTAATTACTTACAAATGTTGTATAATTTCATTGATATTATTTGATTTTTATCACTTTCTGTATGATTTAAAAAATTGCTGTGATGAAATTTAAATGATGAAAACCTTTTCTTCAGGATCACATAATAAATGATGAAGGCGTGATAAATAGAAGAAATAATAACATAAATAAATCTGATGTGATCAAAGAGGAAGGAAAATACCATAATGAAAAAACTGAACCAAAAAAGGCGAAAGTTATAGCATTAATTTTTGTGTCATTGCTATTAGATCTTTTAGCATTTACCATGATTTTACCACTTTTACCTTCATTACTTGATTACTATAATAAAGAAGAAGGTCAAGGCAATTCTCTTTATGCAACATTGGTGTATGCTGTGCAAGGTTTTCAGAAATTAACTGGTGCACCAGATCGCTTTTCATCAGTGCTCTTTGGAGGAGCCTTGGGCTCTATGTATAGTTTTGCAATTCTTAACAAGTCCCATTGTTGGCAGTCTATCAGATGCATATGGAAGGAAACCGCTGCTTTTAGTTTGCTTGGTACGTACATTTCCTTTCTGTATTTATATATATTTACTTTTTTACATTTTGAACATTCATATCCGTAATGGAATACAAATATGTGCTTTCCTAATTAAGGAATGTTAATAATTAAAACAATTAAGGCTTGGTGCATACGAGCCACTGGTGGCTAGCGACAAGGTGTTCACAAGCTATCTTATGTCTTGTATGGGTTCGCCGCACAAGTGGGGTCAGTGGCGGCCACTCACTACAGCAATGTTAGCAGCATACCACTTGTGCTGCTACACGAATGTTGACACTCGTCACTGACACACTCTTTATTGTAGTTAAATTTGGATGTACCCAATATAGGTGACATCATTTTAGTATTATTAATAGCATGATTTAGCTTCCATCTATCCATGTTGTAAGTCCATATAAAACTGCACTGCAGACAGAGTGTTAACACAGTTAGTAATAGCCACTGGTCACTTGTCACTGCATCAGATGGCGATAGCCAGTGTGGCTGTGGCTGGTGGCTCTTTTGCTACAAGCCTAAAGTCTGAATTTTAATAGCTAATGCAGAGGGTCAAAAAATAAATGTCAATCTGGAAATAGGTGATAGGCCAGGTGGTGGTCACCACATGGTTATTAGAACCACAGGTGTTATAAGAAAAAATAAAAAAATTAATCTTAGTCATGTTCTTTTATTAAGATACGTAAAAAAAATATCTATTCTGCCGCTGCAATTGTTAAATAAGAAGGTATACCTTGCCGCTTGTAGTTAGTTAATGCTTTTCTACCTCAAGTTATTACTTATTAAATTTTTTAAAATATAAACTGCAAAGGTTAAATTTTTAATATGGTTTTGTATTGGGTGTAGGTCATTGGAATGTGCTACTTATTGCTTATAAGGATTATACAGGCAATGTAATCATAGCTTTTATTGTGCTATTTAAGTTTGCACGATTTTTTAAGATCACAAATCCACAAACTTTTTTATAATAGTAAGTGTCTCTGCCACCAGTGGTAGGCATATTAAAAAGGAATAAGTGTAGCTAATAGTTGGCAGCAGAATAGCATTTTTTTTTAAACTTTTTTAAGGGCCACTGGTGGTGGACTAGACATTTTCGAAAAAAAATGAAAGATTCCATCCTGTTAAGCCCTTTTAAGTACTATGACTACAAATCTTTAGTTGGCGTCATTTTCTTTTTGTTCTGAATAACCATTCTGTGAATTATAGTCTATAACTATTTTATTACGCTTAAATTTCATAGGTTTTAATTTTTTTGCACGGAACTAATTCTTTTTCTAAGATAAAAGTATCCTATGGTACTCCTTATAACATCATCTATCTGCCAGTGAAAATCCCGTCAAAATCGGTTCAGCCAATGCGGAGATTAGCCGGAACAAACAGAAAGACGACAGACAGACACATTTTAAAAATGGGTTTTTTGTTATAAATACCGTATATACTTTCATATTAAGCATTTAGTAAAAACTGTTATTTTGACATTAGAAAACGAAAACTTCAATTTTATTTATTGAATGTTATACATGATCTTTGTTTTGTCCATGTTCATCTTAAGACCTATCCGTTTGGAGGCACTATTGAGGTCATTGAGCATAGTGCTTAGGTCCTCCAGCGATTCTGCCATAAGGACTATATCGTCGGCAAATCGAAGGTGAGTGATGTATTCGCTGTTGAAGTTCATACCGTATACTTTCCAGTCCAGTAGCTTGAAAACGTCTTCCAATGCAGCGGTGAAGAGTTTCGGGGATATAACGTCACTCTGTCTTACACCTCTCTGCAGTTGGATAGGTTTCGTACTCTGGTTCTGTAGCCATCGTAGCCCTACTGTACAAACACTTCAGCACTTCGATATACCGACAGTCAACTTGGCACCGCTGAAGAGACAGCAGCACTGCCCAAATTTCGACGGAATCAAAGGCCTTCTCATAGTCCACATACGCCAGACATAGTGGCAAATTGTACTCCTCGGACTTCTGTACAATTTGCCGAAGGGTATGTATGTGGTCTATGGTCTCACCTTAAATTTATTGAACCAACCTTCCGATGCTTGAAACCTTCCATCTGTACATTCACCACTACACCAGGTTCTTTAAAATGTGCGTAAAGACGCTTTGCCTTCTCCCGGACCATTGGACAACTCAGGGGCACCCTTTTTTGGTTGCGATCTTCGATCCATAATGACAACGCCACTTCCATTTTTTCTAATGCTGGATCACGAACAATTTTCGCTGACAGTGAAGTTGAAGCTACAGACGAAGACGACCTTATTTTATCTTCGGATTTTTTTATCGATCGTACAGTTGATTCGTTGACATTGAATGAGCGTGATATGGATGCAAACGACTCTCCAAGACGTAAACGATCAAGCATTTCTATTTTCACTTTAAGCGGTAACACAGATTTATTTCGCATCGAAACTCGTTTTTCATTTTTTTTAGTCGACATTATAAATTAGGAAGACAGCGGTAGAGACGTGTTACTCGATCACAATTTTTGTGATCGAGTAACACGTAACTGATTTCTGATCACAAACACTTAACACGTTTCTGATCACAAAGATGAAACAATAAAACACGCAAAGCGGCTCTTACCAAAGGACGGAACGTTTAATATGTGGCAGCATTTAAAAAAATACTTTATGTATTGAGTAATACGGTTGCTTTCATTCTGTTTCTTCACATTCTCAAAACACCGACCGTGGCGAAGGCGGCTTATGCCAAAGGCCGAACCATTACAGTGGCGATATCATTTAACAACATACTTTAGGCATAGTTGTAATAAGGTCTACATATTTAACATTTTTATTAGTCCATTTGACGACGCGTTTACAAAGGATATTGGGTTAGATACCTATTGGAATCCTTTTTATTAATATGTATGTACCGATGTACCGATTAGATTCGCGAATAAAGAAATCTTTAGCCGCGAATATAGGAATTGGGTCGCATTTTTTAATCCGCGAATAGTGAAAACGCGAATGAAGGAAGCGCGAATAAGGAGCTTTTACTGTATTATAATATTATACTTTTACATTTTGTGCTGTGTTAAATTATGACAATAATAATTGTACGTAGAATTTTGAGTAAATAAAATATAGCACTGCTGATATTTTTTTTATAATTTTAGTTACCTATATTGCCATTCATTTGTGGCCTTGTTTTTCTCAATTTTACACTTTGTTTACTATTGATACGTACACAGTTCGAAGTGGGGCAATAATTCTCTTAAGCCGTCACTGAAGATATTTGTTCCTCATAACAATTTCAAATAATGAGAAATCTGTGCCGTAGATATTAGTCGACCTATCTAATCCACATAATGTCATTATTCCTTATCCTTTCATTATAAGGGAGAGGGCCATGTACAGTTGTTGCATATTTTATAGTAGTTCATTTCTAATGAATATTTATTCGTATTGACTGCCCGATAAGGTTACATGTGAACGCGGACTAACGTCAGTTGTCCGCGTGGTGATTGTTTAGATACAAAGTAAAAGTTAAAAAACATTAACCTCTCAGGCCTTGACACTTTATTGGGCCAACTTAGTCAGACCTATGGTCAAGTCAAAGTATAGTAGGTCAGGCCAAAGACAATATTTTTTGTAAATGATGGTAAATATAACGTAGAGTCATTACTATGTTCTTATCCAAAATAAAAATTATCAACAATTAAAATATCGCATTACTTGTATGAAGGTCAAGTGAACGCTAGAGAAACGACGATTGCAAGACGTTGTCGATAAATAAAATGTTTTGAGAAATTATCAATTACCGTGTAGTGGTTGTGTACGAATATTCATATCATACTGTGGGTGTCGTAAGAGGCGACTAGAATGAGGTGTTATTTTTAATAACCGTGACGGATGCTCTAGTTCCATATTTTCCGAACCCGTGGTAAATAAAAATTAATTTCAATAAGTATTATGTAATAATCAATATTGAATAAAATACCATTCTATTCTATTCATAAAAATAACAGTAAAATATCACTTTGTCACGTCCATTACTCATTAGACATGATTAATAAAATCGACATTAGACATGGACCAAAACGTTATTTTTCACCGTGACGTTATTAACCCATTCATTGCGGTGCACGCACAACGGCGTTATTTAAATTGCCATTCTTAGGCGGATGACGCCGATCGGCCTAAATTATATTTTAGCCATAACTTGGCCAATTTCTATTCTAAAGGATATACTTTTTATATGTGCATGTTTTACATACATACATCATTATAGTCGCAGTTTCTGTAAATAATGATTTTAGAAAATAACAAAACTATCCTCAGGCGCGGAAAACGCCGAACGGCGTCTTCAAAGGTTATCAACATTTAAAACATTTTCATTAAATATTTATTTTGCTATTTTATTTTATGGAATTAAAAACAGTTATATAGGCTTTCTTTTTCGCGAACCAATGGTCTCACACCGTCACTGAATAAACTCTGTGACGATGGTCGAGCCTCACCTTCAAGTCATTATTAATTATTATGAAACAAATTACGCTGCACTAGAAATAGTATGTAACTGAATACCTTCTCGATGTTTTCTTCCTTCAACTACTAATTCAAAACTCTACTTATTACACTTAGTACATTTAAAATAGTAGACTAAATACTATTATTAAAAGTATTTAACTTAAAAATCAGAGAAAAGGTTCAATCCCTGGTCATATTTCAATAATTCCGAAAATATTAATATAAAACCAATTTCTTTATTCAGTGTAATAAGAAATGTTTCTATAATGTGGAAAATATCCTTACTTTATACTGAATAGAAAAGAAACAAATTCACTTACTATTTCCAGCCATATTTATGGTAAATAGAAATTGCCAGTATTTTAATAAAACTGCACATCACAAAATAACTTATTATATACAAATGAAATTTCGCCACTGAGTACGCAGTCACTTGCACATGGCGTAATCTGATGAGCGTCAGTAAAATTCTGCCTAAATAAGCAAGAAATAATTTTCATGTGCGGGAAACGCCGATCGGCGTCAAAGTGTTTAAATATGAGATGCGTTAAACGCCTACCGGCGTTAGTCCTTTGAACCGCCCGCACCTACGTAATAAGTGAGATTTTTTGAGCGGCCTTGAATGGGTTAATCACTCATGATTAGAGGCGACAGAGTGAAACAAATCAGAAGATGGGCAGCAGCGTCTTCCTAATAAAGACTAAAAATAAAAAACTGCGGTTGCCAACCCGCTTAGCAAACGTGGCAACTATGGCAAATATCCCGGCAATATATGGTGGACGCTTATGATCTGTAGTGGACTTTAATAGACTAAAAAGGACGAACATTTTTTTTAATTTAGTCTCGGCGGAACGCGGGTGTTCCGTGCTATATTTAGAACAGCGTTGTCGTGCTGGGCGACATTTGCGGCAGTAAAATCTTGAGCTCCTCTTTATTTCTATGACCAATGGCAGTAGTGGATTGTTACGACCTTATGATAAAGAAAGAATTGTAAGGAAACCAAAAGGAGAGGAAGGGGAGGTAATTTTATTATTTGAAAAATATTTGTGTGTAAAAAGTCATCAAACATCAACATCAAACAATTTATTAAACAAGTTGCATAAACAAGTCCAATGGTTAAAACAGTAATAAATAACAAAACCAAAAGTTTCCTGAAAAGAAAAAATTCAAATATTATATGTCACTTTCACAACTAAAGCAAGTCGAACAACACCCCATATGTTAAAATCCATCAAGCAGTTTAGGCTACAGAGCGTAAAAGAAAATACATCCATACATGCGTACTTGAAAACATTACCCGTCTTCTGAAGTAAAACATCACTGATGACTGACTGACAGTTCTACAGCGTACCGGTTCGTTTCTGTCGCTATATGAGACATGATGCTATCGTCCCAATATTGGCGGAATGCCTCATACACACTTCCGGACGGCGTGTTGGCCCAGTTGTTTCCGCAAGTTTTCTTTCACCTTGAAAGGAGTCCATGCGCCAATCAAAGTTAAGAGAAGTCGCATCTTCGAATAGGGCCGCACGTCCAATGCCATCTGCCTCATCATCATTATCATTATCTACTTCCATCCTTCTCCTTTCGGCCCTCCTCCCGAGCTTCCCTATTAGCCACCAGTCTCAAAATCCTATCTCGCAATCCTCAGGCACATCATCATCTGTCACACATACTTGTATAAGTTGGTCGCCCGCCACCACGATGAGGAGACGGAGGCGCGAGCACCACGCGCGTCGACCGCTTCGTGCCCGTCGCCGGCCTGCTGTTACCCGCACGCCCCGCTCAGCACCACCACTCGAACTCGCCAACACCTCGTGGAAAAGTTCGTGTTCGTCCGCGAACAAGTACTTGTCGCCGTCCAACCGCTCAACGACAACGACCACTTCTGGACTAACATTTCGCCTACAAGACATATATAAAAACAATATAATATAATTGAGTGCATACATATTTTATAAAATACTATATACAAACACAAAACAAAAATAGTTTTATTAAAAATAGCGATTTACATTCTGTAAATACAAGGAACAAGCATAAATAGATAGATTTTTTTAGCGCACAATGAAGTGTTATCAGATAGATACAAAAATTGCATTTTTTTTATTATAAACCATAAAATAGTAATAAAGATACATAAAATAAAATGGTATATAAGTACATAGATAGGATGAATACATACTTATTAATATCTTTATATATAAAATTACGTGTCACATTGTTTGTCTGCGATGAACTCAAAACAAACAAATTGTTCTGCCCTTTCCGAAGACAAGGGCTGGAAAGGCAGAACAAAGTCTGCCTGGTCAGTATGTATATATATATATATATATATATATATACATATATATATAAAAGTACAAATATATGTTTTAAAACTATTGCATATAACATAAATGTGCAATAAGTATAAACAAATACTGTAACTAGACAATAGAAGAATAATTATATACAAATGAATTAGATTGAATCAAAGATGAAAGTAGTAACAAGTTAGTTATACCAGTTACTAGACTCCAGAGTCAGTATAATTCCTTCATGGGGCAACATAGGTATATGTATTTATAAGAAAGTCCCAGAAAATATACAGACCTTATCAATGAGTTATAAATTTTAGTAAGCAAAAATTGTTTAGTAAATCAACCATGTAAACCCTGGAACCCTGGGAATGAGGAGATTGCTACCATGCTGTTTCTAAATGTTTTCATACTAATTTTATTCTATAAAAGTTATTATTGTGAATTAATTCTATTTAAAAAAGTCCTGCTGGGTTTCTTGCTGGTCACTCCCAGGACAGAGACTTTTCATATTTCTAATTTATAATATACAATTGAAATTCTTCACTCTCTTATGAGACAGAATTTTAAAACTGTGGTAGCTTCTACTTGCATACATTTTTGAAAAAGCTTTAATACAAACATAATAACAAAATTTACTTACGGAAAAGGTGGTGACGATGCCAACGGCGAATTTTCTTGTGCTGGCTCGGTGGAAGATGCGGGTCCTAAAGGAGATTTGGACACTCAACTGCTGGCCATGTTCATCAAACATGGCCAGTAGGATAACTCTCATTGAGTTACCTAAGTCCCCTGATGCATATCCGTCTCCTGAAAACATGTATGATAATAAGACATTTTAGATATGCATATGACATATTTTTATGGTTATGAATTAAATTGACCAGGATGGTGCTGCTGCCTTTTATTTAGTAAGTGAGAAAATCTGGAGACCCTTTTCATAGACGCATGTTTGCGTTATATGATAGGTGTAGATAATTTATCATTTATCACCGCCAACTTCTTGACTCAGGGGTGCTACTGAGACTTTCTTGACGGAAAAACTTAATAAATGATTTTTTGACCCGACCCGGGATTCGAACCCGGGATTCATGATCAGCAGTCACTTTATACATCCAGTATATGCACTCATATTTATAATTATAATATAGAAAAAAGTATAATAAATTACTTACAACAGAATATGAAAACATTTCTTCCTCTCTGTCACTGAGATATTCGTCGTCCGAGTCGCGAAATAGCTCGTCAAATTCCGCCATTTTTCTGAAAATGGATGTAGTACAGTACACACATTTGAACATTTTGTGTCTTCATGAGGCTCGAAAAGAGTTAATAGAAAGTTTATAAATTTACATATAACATATAAGAATAAATAATAAGAATAATAATAAGAATTATGAAATACCAAATTACTACACTCAAATAACTATGTAGAAAAACACTCGAAATTTCATAAAGAAAAGAAATATATAACATTATTATATCGATATCGTAATAATATACACTCATTAGGAGCCTCTAATAAAAAATTCAATCATAGGTATATAGTTTATTACGCTATCTTTGACCAACGCCATTTTTGTTGAAAACAATTTCGCCATAATATTCACGATATATCGAAATTATAACATAAAACGTAATTTTCGCACATTGGACTTTGTAAAATATGAAAATTTGTGTTTTTATGATTTATGGTGATAATTTATACCTTATATTTCATTTTCAGTTACTTATTGACTATTTTATTTCATATGTGAATGACAGTATTTGAAGTACCAATTTTATAAATTTAGTAAAATTGTTACGAGACGAAATATATGCAAATAACTTTTTTATAAACTGTGTAATTACTTACCTTTTGTATAAAAACTCACAACAAACTTTCCTTTAAAGGTACACTTATAACTTATAATTAATACAGTGGCTTCTTGCACTCGCGCGGCGAACTAGATGTACTGTAGTAAACGCGACGCATCATGGCGGAAACTAGTAATTTGACGTAAATTCTCTTAATTTATAAAAGCGTAATTTAGTAACGAAACTAATTCTAATAAAATTTTAGAATTTGAGTTGTATAATTCTTATAAATATCATTTAAAAGAATTGTTTTGAGGGTCTACAAAGGTGACATTTGACTATCTCTTGTGTACTCAAAGTGTTCAAAGATTAACAAACGTTATTGATCTTAAACGTGTCCATGTAGGAGCAACCAGTCTTGTGTAAAGAGGTGAATTATGTAAAGTTCTTGATAAGAACGTTTTGTGTTCATTTTTCGTTCAAAATTGAAGGATGTCGTTGAAATCATTGGAGCTAAAATATGCCTAACTAACACGATAACGATGGACGAACTATTCAGCTTCACTTTTTCCGAATTTTCTATACAAAAATAAACTGCGTAATATTGGCTTTATAATAAATAAGAAGACATGAGCATATACCTCACTTGAGAGCAGTGGCGGACTAAGCCCGTCGGAGAACCGGGGCGGCAAAGCTGAATAACGACCTTAGTTTAAGAAGGCGATCTAATCTTACAAGCTTTCTAATTCGACTTAAATAAACATACATAGAATATAAATATGGATGAGAAAATAAAATACAAATCGATCAGCAAAAAAAAACAATTAGTAAAAATAAAGTAATGGGTAGTAAAAATAAAGTTATTCGTATTTTATCTGTATGGGATCATATTTGTATGGGACCTCCCAACTCCAAACCAGCTCTTAGATAGACACAAATCATATTTTTAAAGCTTTGTTTAGGATTTGATCAAAGGAACATGATTTCGTTTTGGGGGCCCCACATGACCAGAGGCCCGGGGCGGGCCGCCCCTTCCGCCCCCCGTTAGTCCGCCACTGCTTGAGAGTAAGACCTACTAGAATAAGTTCGCCGACAGGGACGTTAAAATTATAGAGGATATGATGCAGGCTGATTTCATTGGTATACTAAAATGGGCATATGACAACGGCGTTATACTTAACTTTTCACTCACCATATATGAAAACCCGCTGAAGAAATTAACTATTGCACAAATCGAACACGAAGCGGAGATGTAGTGTGCTCTATTGTCACCAAATCAAAAAATCGCGATCCACTCAACTTAAATCACTTCCACTAGCTTTATATAATAAAAAAAGTACACCAATAACAAAAGGAGATTTCAATTATATAATACTTCTGACATAGTTATAAGATTATTTATTTCGATTATTATAAAAAAAAGGTTAATTAAAAATAATTTCACTTGGACGTCAGTTGGTCGTTATGGATATGAACAAGATATCTTTCGAAAAACTGAACTAAAAAAATCGAAGTGATAGATTTTTATTAGCTTTAGATTTTAATCCATAGGAAGCCTTTTAAATTTCACTATTGTAAACCGTCCAGTTCGAGGTGTACACTTTTGGATTTTCCAAATTTTCTTTGGTCTATAATTAAAATATCTCTGGTCATTCGTACGAGTGCTTACATAACAGATTTGAACTATGCAAATGTAAAACCCTACAATTTGTGATAATTACAAGTAGTATTAGGGCTTACGATAGATTGCAATTTTAATTAGTAACTGCATACTGACATTGTCTGTGATAGATTAAGATCCATATTATCTAGGCTTAATAACTTAAAACTTATAGTAAGCAGATCAATCTTATTTTACTAAGCACTAGTCGATTCAGCCCTGAGTTACGGATTAATTGTATATTGGCGTACTTTTCAAACATATACAGATACAATTCTTAAGCTACAAGTTAGATTGGTAAAATTGTTTGTGGATAAGGAAACAAAGGAAAAATATAACAGACAGTGACTATATTTTATTTAACAATTTTTGAAGCGAGATTAAAACAGTTAAAACATTTAGCAGATATATTAGAATTACTTCTCGAAATATATACGTTGAGCATAGAATAATTATTACGGCAAGAGGATGAAAAAATATTTAGTACCACGTATATTTTTAATGAGATATTTTCTGAACGCGAATGTGGTAATAAAGAAATATTAAAAGAAAGTTGAAAGCCCGGTTGCTGGATAAATATACGTATAATTATAGTTAATATCTAAATTAAAAATAATACCTACATAGTTATAATTATTTTTTTATTGTAATTATAAGTGTAATTGTGAATAAGTTTAAAGATAATGAAGTATGTAAATAACACTAAACTTAATGTTTCTATTTTAAGTTTAAATCCAAGATTAAGTGGGTGATGTATTCGCCAACAAACCTGCAGTTTAGCGAAAGTAGTTTAAGAAACAATCTACTGAATTTTTATGGAATAAAATATGTAAAAAAAAGGATTACTGTAGATTATTGATAATGTCAATTGATTTCTTATATTTACGCGAACCCTACACATTGAATAAAACTATTTTTACGGATTTTATCGCGTTTAATTTTACTGTTTTGATTCCCGACGTTTCGGGTGCTTTACAGTCATTAGATTAGAGATTTACAGTCATTATTTTACAATCAAAATAGTAAAATTAAACGCGATAAAATCCGTAAAAATAGTTTTATTCAATTTCAATTGATAAAAAGTAGACTAAGGCGCTTTGTAATATATAGGTATAAGAATCCACACCACATTATCCCGTGGGTGTCGTAGGAGGCGACAGAGGGAAATATAACTGGAGATGGGCAGCAGCATCTTCCTGATAACAAAATAATAATAATACAAAAAGCTTCGATTGCCAATTCACCTACCAAGCGTTTAACCTACGGAAATATCTCCCCAATCTATGGGCGAAGCCTGCGTTCACCGTCGGACTCTTGATAGACTATTGAATTGACTATTGAATGAATGATAAATAAAACTTCAAATTATATTATCCCATCTTTTTAAGTTCCTATCTAATTTTCTTTGTCAATGCTTTTGTTACTTCTAAAGTGTAAGATATTTAAGGTCAAATTTAGGTTTAAGTCCAGCCGTGGACTTCAAAAGGCTTTTGAAGAAGATTTTTACACTGCAACACTAAACTAATTGCAATTTTTTTTAGATCGGAATTGCAATTTCACACGCCTTATGGAGCTGTGCAAGCACGTTCAGTATCTTTGTTTTGGCTCGGTTCATTGGCGGACTGAGTAAAGCAAACGTCAGTTTAAGTATGGCGATTGTGACGGATGCATCTGACGAAAAGACTAGAGCGAGGGGAATGGTAAGATTGTGTCCGTTAGGACATCATTTTTATAACTGAAATGACAAACGAACTTACAGTCAACCTAGGGTTGCCAGATGGTGGGGATTCGTCTGGATTCTTCCGACATTTTAAATGATCTCCAGACTTCCGACAAAACTCAAAATCTCCAGACAAACAGCTTCTCTACACATCAGAGCTGCCTTAGATTTAATAAAAGCTGAGTTAGTAATTAGACTGAACTTTGAAGTAAATTGTTTGAATTTTAAATCTTTTCCGAATACTACTACAGATCCAAATTGGTGGACTCTGTAAAGTCCAATGCCAAAAACCTAAAAACTAAGTGTACTTAAATAAGTTACGTGTCAACAATGTTATGTCTTTTTGTAGCCTATTAATTTAATAAATAAAATTTCTATTTGACAACAACCCCAAAATCCCGACATTTTCAAATTTTGTCCAGATATTTTGGTCTTCCGATCTGGGATTCCTAAGTCCACCTCATGGTAAGAGGCTACTGCAGCCTATGGACACCTGAAACCAATTTCAAACAAATAATACAGGTGCGTTGTAACCTCTGAGGACTAAGATGGAATGCCCACAGCATGCAATCACACTGGCACTGCTATATTATGTCGCCAGATATAGGTAAGAGGATGGTACTCACCCAGACTATAATTTCTAAGCAGAAATGGAATCCTACTGCATAGTAAAACTGTTTAGTTACTCGCAATAAAAGTACTTACACATTACATTATGTGATCATTTTCAGGCACTTATAGGATTAGCATTTTCAATCGGATTCATTGTGGGTCCAATGGCTGGTGCATGGTTCGCGAAAACAAACGACGTTTACTTTGGAATGTGGGGCCAGAGGCCTGCGTTATACGCACTATCTCTTTCTCTCGCCAACATAGTTCTCGTTATTTTTTTTATACCAGAAACACTTTCTAAGGTTTGCTTTTTGCATTAATATATATTTCAAATATGAACCTGTCTTACATTAGACCATTCATAAATTCTTTCTCTTTCAGGATAAAAGAGCACCCCTTTCGATGTCTCTTTCTAAAGCGATCGAATTTGTTTCTCCCTTGCACCTTTTAAAATTTACTGCTGTCAAAAACCTGTCACTGCATCAGAACAAAGTATTATCTAAATTAGGACTGATTTACTTCATATATTTATTCATATATTCTGGACTCGAATTTACTATAACATTTCTTACGCATCATACCTTCTCTTACACTGCAATGCAGCAAGGGAAAATGTTTTTAGTCATAGGTAAGATTTACAATTTTTATTCTGAGATTTTATAACAAAAAAAAAAGAAATTAACTGCAAAGTGTGGGTAGAAAATTGTTTTGAAAGTTACAAATTTTCTAAGCGATGAAGCACAAGATAGCGAGGAAACCTATAAATATTATATCGTGCCTCTACTCGACACGACTGGCCTAATTCCTAGCGTAAAATTGCAGGAAATTTCTAATGCATGTTAGAGACATCCGTTCCAAAAAGCTGAATACTAATAATTTTTTATCTTCTTATCTTCATCAGTCCGTAAGAGTTCACTGCTGGATATCGGCCATTGTGGAGGATTTGCATTGATCGTCACGCTTGGCTAGCGATTTGACGATCGCATTACCAGAAGTTTCGCACCTTTGACGATGTTTCCCGTCGCCAGTCCAGGTATTTTACGGCTAGCATATAAGAGTTGGTTATATCGCCATCTATTGGAAGCTACAAGATCTTTTTCGTACATCTGTCAGTCGCCTCTTGCAACACTCATGAGACGAAATAGGATGATGGATTGTCTTACACCACTACCATGTAAATAAAACTCCAACTCCAATACCATGCAAATATAACTTCAGAACTTTGATAGCGCGATTTAAGCTTCGGTGCGTTTCGCTTACGGCGCGACGACAGCGCCGCCACAGTATAAATACTCGTATTGTTTGGAATTCAAACAGTTCCACGAGCAAAGTGCGCTATTCATTATAAGCCCTGCTGTCATGTAAATGCCGTAAGAGGATTGTGAAGTGCCGATAATGCGGCGCGAGTAGGTATTTTCAAAAATGCTATCTGTTTCATACCGCTCGCACCGTATCGCCGTATCGTGCGATAGAGAGAGATGCAAGTCTTTGAAGCAATTGTCTACATTTCCTTTTTGAAATATTATTTCGGGCGATAACGTATTCACCCCCCTAAACCTTTACGAAATAGACAATTTTGGTCTCATTAGATTCAGTACGTTATTTTTTAGTAATTCAGTTTAGTTTAATTAAAAAAAAATAAAAACGCTCGAGGAAGTTTTTAAGTCAAAAATATAGATATTTAGATGCTAATATCTATACTTTTGACTTAAAAACTTTAAGAAATATATTTCTTTAAAATAAGAAAGTACGGATCTAGCTTTTCATTATATACATAATTACATTTCCAAAAATTACGAAAATTAGATTGTTTTCGGGTGGGAAAACATTATCGCTTTTCGTATGAAAATTTACAGCTTCACAACCCTCTTAACATACATTTCATCAATATATTTATCAATAAATTTCACATATAGAAAAGGATAATTAGAACTTAAAATTAAGTAATAGCATAGAATAATTAAAAGAACAGAAGGCTCACTCTCTGATAGCAAACTTGCGAGTTTAAACTTAGTTACAACGTCGCTAATGTTCATAAATACTCTGCACGCCACGGAAGTGACCTTCGTGAAATTAGCCTACAGTTTATTTCGTCGAAAAAAATTTTTGTGGCGCGCGTATTAAATCAAAATGCACCTTACGTCCGCGTGCGAGTGTCTGTATCACTTAGCCCGTTACGCGCCTTTGTTAAGACCGCTTCCACTGTAGGGTTAGGTGTTGTGAGCATTGAGTTACAATACCTATAGAGTCACAAACAGACAAATAAAATGTCGCGCAAAACTCGGCGCACGCTGCGAAGTGCGCAGAGTTTTGTTTAGTTGTAAGGCGACCACAATCCTCGTACAACGTCCGCGATGCCAAAGTGTTCGGTGATTTCCTGCCCAAATAACAGCAGACACGTGCGAAAAAGGATGGTGTTTCATATTTTAGGTAAGTATCATACCAAATTTACGTATTTATGTATCCACAGTGCATGTTTTCATTTAAATTTCAATAATTTTCATTTTATTAGCAAACTAAAACACTCACAGCGACCGCGCGGCGCCGCGATAACGTTTCTCTTTCACGTTAGACAAATATGCAAGAGTAAAGAGAAACAAATAGTCACGCGTACGAGTGACTCGCAAATTATGTTCTAACGGTTCTATGGAGTGGATTGATACAATAAATATTTTTACAGATTTTAAACTTAATGTACTAATATTACAATGTTGTTAAATGTTTTATTTTTAGTTTTCCGTACAAAATGTAGGTCGAAAGAGTTTTATTATTTTAAAGTATAATTAAAATATGTTTTTTTTTGTTTTTAGTTTTCCTCGAAACCCCATAAGATGCTCTGAATGGACAGTTATTATAAAAAGCCCGAAATGAATTAAACTACAAGCCATATAAAGGGTCGTAAGTCGTAATAAATCAAAGTAAAAGGCAACGTTACAATAAATTAACATTGTTTCAAAGTAATTAGGTTAGGTTAAGTTTTAGTTGTAAGTTATTAAAAGTAAGTAAGTAATATAACGCTTATACCTAATATTAATTTTGTTTTATTTTAAATTATCAGCGACCGCGTGATCCTGTGTTTCCGGTATAAAAGTAGGTAGCATAAGTGATAATTTAGGGTATAAACTATTTACATTTTCATCCGAATCCGTCGATCTGTTAGAGCACGAACAAAATACAAACATACACACTAAAACGTACATACCCTTCATAATATTAGTGTGACTAGCTGACTGCCCTGACTCCACCCAGTTGAATAATAATTATGTCCATCCTAAATTCTAAATGTCCATTCTAAAGTAGTAATTAATACTTAGCATTTTAGTACCTAATTCACAAACCTTAGTGGTTTACTAGTGCTATTAATACTATTAATTATTACACAATTTTTTCATTTACTTATCATATAAAAATCTTATAAAATGTGTTATGATTTTTAATATGATAAGTAAATTAAAAGAAATTGGTGTAATAATTTTGAAATCAGTTGTTTAGTTCTCTAGGTACATATAAACTCACAAACTCATATTTCACAATGTATATAAACTCTAATAATATTAGTATAAATAGCGTCTCCACTGATGCCTTGTTCCTGCTCGTACGCAAGCCCTTGAGTGAATGATGATGACATTGCATACGAGCGACTTTGAACATTATACAAGCAGGTTAACGTCTAAATTCGAGCAAATGTCATTTTGAACTATATAATATCAAAATATATAGGTATATGGAACGGCGCTCGGACATTTTTGAGTATTGTCAGTTAGATTGTGACTCTATAGGTATTGTAACTCAATGGTTGTGAGAAAACAAATTGAATCCTTTGATATTAGTTGGTATACAGTAGAATACACCGAGGTGTTATGCAATGTATTAGTATTTCTTTTATTTTATTTTGTTAAAAAAAACATTACCCCCACACTAGGACTTTCTCCTGTATCGTGGAGGCAGTTAACAAACATAAATTGCACAAGGACATACATCCAGACCCGGAACAATTATTTGTAGGCCATACAAATACTTGTTCCGTGCGGGATTCGAACCCGCGGCACCAGCATTGCAACTCATTGCTAAGCCACTGCGTCACGGAGCCATCAATTTGCTGATAATAAAAACTTTATTGTTTAATGTGAGGAAGGTTAATATACAACATCGAGGAAAATTAAGATTATAACAAAGTGAATGTCTTTGAAACTCAGATAATTTACCTACTTACCATTTTAACCGACTTCGAAAAAAAGAGGAGGTACTCAATTCAACTGTTTTTTTATATGCGTTACCTCAGAACTTTTTCTAGGTGAATCGATTTTGATGATTCTATTTTTATTTGAAAGCTGGTTATATATTATAATTTATACATCCCATATAAATTTGATCAAGATCTGACAGTAATTTTGGAGTTATCCTTAACAATGCGTATTAGTATTGAAGTCGGTACAAAATTTTAATTTCATTAGTTGTCTCTCTTCCTCTCATTTTAGAAAACGATACCTCCAAACTAGGATTTTCTCCTGTATCGCAGGGACAGTTTATATACATAGAACAGACCTAGAACAATTATTAATTTATAGGCCATACAAATACTTGTTCCGTCCGGGATTCGAACCCGCGGCCGTTAGCGCTGCAACTCATTACTAAGCCACTGTGCCACGGAGCAGTCACTTGTCTGTTTCACATTTTTTGCTATTTACAAACATACGACATGCGACTTCACTATTAATGAAAGAGTGGTAATGAGAAGTGCTGCTACTTTCAATCATTAACCAGTATATGCTGATCTTGCATTAGTAGGCAGTCACTAGTACTAGGAGGTCTACTTACACTAAACGATATTTTAAGGTCATTGCATTGGCATTATACGCGAAAAATGGAAAACTGCGAAGCTGTGGTCGGGTCACACTAATCAAATAATAAATTTGTAACTATGGCGTCAGTAACTAAATACCTAATTATCTAGATCTACCTATAAATAATAATATATTACCTTTCGGTATCCTTAGGAACAGTAAAGAATGAAAAGTCGACATTCCTATTGTTATTTAAGCACCCGTATGCTATGCAGTACCTTTTGGCTTTTTGAGAGGCCATACTTGAATAAAAACTCATAAATAAATATCAAAAGTGCCTAAATACTTATTATAGAAAAATAATTTTTATGTTAACGTAAGCGTCAGCTCGAGCGGGTGCGTGACAATCTCACAGAATTAGCCCCGCATGCGGGGTCGCGTAGCTTAGGTATATATTTTCATGCCTAAAGCGCGGAGTGAGACAGGCCTGCTAATAGCCTGCATTATTGACGACTCCGTCGCGCAGTGGCTTAGCAATAACTTACGGCGCTGAGGGCCACGGGTTCGAATCCCGCACGGAACAAGTATTTGTATGGCCTACAAGTAATTGTTCTGGGTCTGAATGTGTGTCCTTGTGCAATTTATGTGTGTAAACTGCCTCTACGATACAGGAGAAAATCTTAGTGTAACGTTAAAAAAACAATTATATGTATGTCCCAACTGCTAAGAATATACCTGTCACAAGCCTATTATTTTGTAAGAGCTGCTGAGTAGGAAAGAATCGGACAGTGGCACACATGCAGGTTCCCTCACATTATTTCTTCTTTAGACAAGCGCACAGTCGGTAGTCGGAATTTTAGTTGCCGTGGTGCTAGCGGAAATCGAACTCGAGTTGTCACGTATAATGAACAGTAAGTGTAAAAGTAAAATTAAAAATTTTGTACAACCAACTTCAACATAAATAAAATGAGAACATCATCAATGTAGTCGAAGTCAATGAGGGCTAATAATTTTCTGCTCACCAGATGTCGCTAGTTAACACTTAGGTAAAGTTTTTTGTTACACAATGTAATTTTAAGTTTTTAATAAAAGTTTATCAGTTTCCAGAGTATTATATTAATAAACAAAATGCGTCAGTGGTTTGCTCTTTAATTTTTGCACATTTTAACTTTTTAAAAATCTACTTTTATGAATAAATGTGGTTTGGTTTATTTATTTTTAATGTTATTAATATAAAATGTAGCTAATAGTACAGAAAAACAATAACTTTCACATTTTCCGAACAAATTAACTTCCCGCTATGAAATCTGTCAAATATTATACCTCACTTTCTAGCGCCGCTGGTGGCGCAAAAGTCGTGGATGTCCTCATTATTAAGGATAACTCAAAAACTACTTGTCAGATCTTAATATGGGATCAAATTTATATGGGACCACATGAGAAGCACAAAAAAAATCATCAAAATAGATTCTGAGGTAAGGCACATAAAAAAATACAGTCGTCCTCCTTGTTTTGAAGTCGGTTGAAAATTAGTCCGGCGCCCCTTTGCTACAACTACAACGGCTTACATCTATAAATTTGAATATTATATTGAATAACATTATATAAATGACATTGAACGTGTTTATTCAGCTTTTATCTGGCTGTCAAATAGAAAGCGGGGTAAACTTTGTAAACAAACACCTATCTTTTCGTAGCATACTAGTATAATCTAGTGAATTGAATTACTTTGATACCTTACGTATTCATTAATACTTAAACTGATACTATTTTTCTACGAAAGAACAATAGCAGACTTTCATACATAAAATTAGTTGAGAAGGAATGGTAGCGTCTATATATCAAAAATATCTTATAATGTTAAGCGTCAGTCCTTGAATAACTTTGTCAAAGAATTTTGTCCTGAGAAGGCGTCAAAAAAAAAAGATATTTAGATTTGAACCTTTTTAGGTTATCTCTTATGTCACTTGGAAAAAGTCATGCTTCGTGGTTGATTGATGTTAGCTTAATACATTCTCAACATAATGTACTTACCTACATAATTGACAGTTTTTAGATTATTGTATCTCTATTATATATTTCATCATCATCATCATCATTACAGCCCTCCACAAGTCCACTGCTGAACATAGGCCTCCCCCAAGGAATGCCACAAAGCACGGTCCTGAGCCACCTGCATCCATCGACTTCCTGCATGTCTCACCAGGTCGTCACTCCATCTAGAGGGGGGGACGCCCTACACTTCGTCCGCCAGTACGAGGCCGCCACTCGAGAACCTTTTTTCCCCATCGGTTGTCGGTTCTTCGAGCTATATGGCCGGCCCATTGCCACTTCAGCTTACTAATCCTATGGCTATGTCGGTCACTCTGGTTCTACTGCGGACATCCTCATTTCTAAGTTTATCACGCAGAGAAACATCGAGCATAGCCCTCTCCATAGCTCGCTGAGTGACCTTGAGCTTCCTCATACGGCCAGCAGTGAAGGACCACGTCTCAGTTCCATAGGTCATCACTGGCAACACGCACTGGTTGTACAGTCTCGTTTTCAAGTTTTGAGGTATACCTGACGAGAAGATGTGCCGTAATTTCCCGAACCCTGCCCAACCGAGTTGAATCCGTCGATTGACCTCTCGGTCGAAGTTGGACTTACCTAGTCGGACTATTTGTCCCAGGTAAACATACTCGTCAACAACTTCGAGCTTACTGCTCCCAACAACTACCGGTATAGGTGTGACATGGACATTAAACATAATCTTTGTTTTGTCCTTGTTCATCTTAAGACCTATCCGTTGGGAAACACTATTGAGGTCATTGAGCATAGTGCTTAGGTCCTCCAGCGATTCTGCCATAAGGACTATATCGTCGGCAAATCGAAGGTGAGTGATGTATTCGCCATTGATGTTAATACCGTATCCTTTCCAGTCCAGTAGCTTGAAAACGTCTTCCAATGCAGCGGTGAAGAGTTTCGGGGATATAAAGTCACCCTGTCTTACACCTCTCTGCAGTTGGATAGGTTTCGTACTCTGATTCCGTACTCGGATAGCCATCGTAGCCCTACTGTACAAACTCTTCAGCACCTAGCGAACTCACAGTTTGCATTGTCTTCCATAAATATAGAGTTTCATTTAAAAAGAAAACTGTAAAAATATTAAAAGTGAGTACATCGAATTATTGCACACCTCAAATGCCAATTCAGGGTGTTCGAACCGGTTAAATTAACGTATATTCTTATCAGTGGAACATACATGTAGGTAATTTTAAATTCTAATTATTCTTTTTCATATGTTAAATTTATTGGTAAATATTTTTTATTCATTGAATAAGGGTAACAAACGAGCACCCATTCCACTTGGATGCTGTAGCCCAGAGACATCTACACCCATTGTCACCCCTGAGGACTAAGATGGAATGTCTCGTTACCAGTATAATGGGGTCACCGGTTACATACTTACCATATGAAACACAGCATCGCTGAGATAATTATTCTGTAAGAGCGTAGTATGTTCTTCCCGGGTTAAGTTGAGCTATTCGTTCTTCAACCATAATATCGCTGCAGCGAGGCTCTACCACGTATAAAAGATAATTAAAACTAATATAACTTTTTTAAATAATAATAATATTTAAAAAAAAAACTTTTAATGGGTTTTTAATTGTATTAGAATCAAGTCTACTATTTAGTACCTCAAGAATTAAAAAATAGTCGTTTCCCATTGTTTAAGTCTGACCACTTGTAGAAAGAACTAAAAAGTTCAAAGCATTTATTACTTGTATATCGTTATATGTGGTTGAACGCTTGGAACCCATTATATGACATTAGTATGTAAATTTGTTTATCACGATTAAAACCTGTATTAGGTGGTAATGGTATTTTGCCGCGACAATTTCGAACTTTATTTTATATTTTCGTTTTACAAACGTAAAACCGTACACACGGTTTTAGTATTCAAATTGCCTAGACTATACTTGAGTGCCTAATACTAGAGTCGTAGATATTTGGATCCTGACCGAAGATAACATTCGTGCAAAGACACAAATTGTTGATATTTGGCTCTGGAACCCTGGATATATTGTTATTGTACTCTGATACTGCAGTTTGGGTGATTCTAATCATCATAAAGCGGGCTCTGAGTATTAGGAAATTGGGATAGACGTTGGCACAATAACGTTATGACCTGAGCATATGCTATTATTTATTGTACACGGTGACTTAAAACCACGTTTAAGTCACGCTCATGCGGATTTAACTAGCCGATTATTGAACGGTATGTTTTACTTAAGCGACGCATATAATTTATAATATTTTATAATTTAAAAAAAATTAACATTTATTGAAACATAATTATAAATACAGACTTTAATTAGTAACATCTATTAGAATACTTTAAATTACAAACAAAACATTAAATAATTTGATGAAGAATATAAAAAAATACTTGACATAAAGTCATTTAAATTTCTTGTACATTTTTAGCTTGAACTGTATTTGTTAAAGTACAATTATTAAAAAAAAAAATTACTATTACTACCATTTAACATCACATTAAAATTGCGAAAAAAATAAGACCGTTGTGAATTCAGGTTTGATAATCATTTACATATAAGCCAACATCTGGATCATACAAAACTTCTTTATATCGAGTCTCGTTGCACCTTTGGTCCCGTTTAATTAAGTCTTTAGATTGATTTTGTAATTCTTGTACTGAAACTTTTTGATTCTCTGTATTTACTAAGAAAAATTCTTCATTCGGACATGATGTTAATATTTTAGATCGCTCTGACACGATTTTTGTCTTTATAATCATTTAGTATTCTACAATTTTTCAATTAAAAAAGTGGATTTAAGTTACTTGTACTATAAAATGTACTAAACTCTATTTGACGCTGGCTGCAATGACCATTTATCATCTGGTAAACAGTCGTGAAAAAGGAGATTTTGTTGTTAGGGTTGATAATGGCAGTGCTACAAGGAGGGGCTGCTAGAAGGTTAAGTCCAAAAGGAGCTGAATGGGCAGCACGATGGGCTTTGATACTTACGCCACTCTCTTTCCTGTGCGTGGCGCTAGCTGCGTGTAACAAGCCACCTCTCCTATCAGCTATTGCTTGGCTGTGGGCTGGTCTCGTACTCTTCGCATTATGTAAGCATTTATCAGTATGATTCTTTTAGTTTTATCGTATACCGTTACCGTTACAGCCTATTAAAGTCCACTGCTGAACATAGGCCTCCTCCATAGATTGCCTCAAAGGGGGGCTATTTGCCATAGTTGCTACGCTTGGCAAGCGGGTTTGCAACCACAGTTTATTTTTTATTTTAGTTGTTTTTAGGATTCGCTACTGCCCATCTCCTGATTTGTTTCCCTCTGTCGCCTCTTATAACACCTACGGGATGATGATAAGAATATCCACTATCCCATGTAGTGGATATAAAGGATATACAAATTGATCTTGCAAGAAAATGTACCTGTACATAAACTTACGAGGCTAGCTTTTTTATAGACTAGCTTTGAAGAAACAAAACTGTCCTTCTTTAAGTCCAAACTTGGCTTCCAGCGATGTCTAGCTTGAGTTAAATAAGGAATTGCGGGGATGAAAATTTTTAGACAACTACAAGTTAGCGAGAAAGGAGCATTTTGAGGGGTAGATGCGACCTGTTTTAACTGGCAAACAAGGCATCAAAAATATGTAAAATATTTTCGAATTTGAAGGGTCTCGGTCTCGTTACGTCGGTCACTCAATAAGTTTTGAGATGCTCGAAATTTAAAGATGGAACGCACCCGTGTTATATGTTTCCTAAGCGGTTTCATGGACTGCATTGCTTAATCATTGGATGTTGGATTAATGGTTTACAGAATGTGGACTACTGAAATGTTAGAGGCAGAAAGAGGGCCACAGGAATCACATATACGGACATCAGATTGTGAGACATTAGTTCGGGGAGCATTCATACCATCCTACATCAACATCTTGGAGTGAGAAACTTTGTTCTCGATGGATCCCTCGTTTGCTCTCCGAAAGCGAAAAACAGACTCGTGTGGATTGATGCTATGAAATGCGTCTACGTTTTGAAAACGGGGCATCTAGGCGTGTTTCAGAAATTGTTACTGGTGACGAGACATGGATCTATCAATACGATCCGGAAAATAAAAGGCAATCATCGGTATGGGTCTATTCAGAAGGACAGTTACCGACAAAACTGCAAAGACATGTCTGTCTGTTTGTTCCGGCTAATCTCCGAAACGGCTGGACCGATTTTGACGGGACTTTCACTGGCAGGTAGCTGATGTCACAAGGAGTAACTTAGGCTACTTTTGCTAAACCCCAAATAACACGCGGGCGGAGTCGCGGGGAACAGCTAGTATTATAATGTAATGTACCATTTTGTCTTATGTTTATGTAGTTTGGCCTGTATAAATTAACTTGTGACATGTTTTTATTAACTCGCTTTGGTGTATGTTTCTTCGGGTGGAATTTAGTAATTTATTTTAAAATAACTTCCCGATGAGTTAGAGACTTGAAGTTTGAACATAGCTCAGAATCTGATGACAATGTAAGAATATGAAGAAAAAAAAAACATGTGTGTAGTTCACACGCGGTAGAAGTGATACCTTCAAATGAAATGAAATATAAAACAAAAACATTTAACACCAAATGATTTGATGAACTATGCGTTCAAATAACATGCTATAAAGAGCAAAGTTTATCTTCGTAAAATTGTCTTGACGAGGAAGTAACATTCGTTCGTAAGGATTATTCATTGAGTTTCAAATCACAAAGGTGCTAAAGAAGTTTCGACTTCAAAAAGTGGTACCTAAGTATATTAAAAAAAACATTACAACTCGATTAGTTTAGTTTTCATTTAATTAAGCAAAACTTATTAAAATTTCGTTATTTTTGTTACATATTAGTGTATGTTTGTGTACGTTATTGGTCTGTGCCAACATAAAGTGTTTGTTTATTTGTAATTGTTTGGGGCGCAGCGACAGCATTCGCGGTGTCGTGTATGACGTCGATGGCGGCGGCGCAGGCGCCCGCGGCGGCGCGCGGCGCCGTGCTGGGCGCGCTGCGCTCGCTGGGGGCCCTGGCGCGCCCTGGACCCCTGTTGGCCTCCGCCGGTGAGTACTCGCTGTATGCACACGGGCCACCGGTGGATCGGAGGGGAGTAGCCATACGCAGGCGTTCCCTTCTGGGACGCCTCAAAGTACAAGTCCACGCGGTCTTATGCGCACAATAAAACCAGTTGCAGCCGCGACTGCTCACTAGACTAAATTTAGTTGCGCGGCTGAATCGACGTCCTACAAAAATGCCGAGTTGTTCAGTTTTTTGCTGCAAAAAGAGATCTGCCACGTCAAATTTACAAAAATATGGCCGTTACCTTTCATATATAAGTATTTTTAATCACATTATTTCTATTTACTTACGGATCTTTCGGATTTGTTTACTATTGGCCGCTTGCCATCATACAATATGCAGATCGGTCGAGCGACTGATCAGAGTCCGACTTGTCGCTGTCATCGGGTGATAGTGTTATAATGTATCTATGTGCGTGTGTGAAATTCTTAGTTTACTGTTTAAATTGTTATGTGTGTTTCGTAGTGACAGACAATTGTTTTTGTGTGCGTAGATTTCCTCCTGCAAAAAATGACAGACAGTTCTGTATTGGAGAAGAACGCTATGGCTACTCCCCTCCGGTCGGCTGGTGGCCCGTATTGCTCTATGCTTGCCGCATTGCAATACAATGCGCAATGTATTAATGCCGCAGAGCTCGTCTTGTAGTATACATAGAAGTCTTTGATTGTGACATTTTTATCATCAAGTCAATCAATTATAAGAGTAGTGATGAGTAGCTCAGAGGCTAATTACTCTGTGCTAACTGGGTGCGATCAAGGTTATTCGCTTACTTAACTTTAAGAATGTGTACTGTGTAGTGTCGGTGTAAATATCCACTACCCCATATCGTCCCGTAGGTTTCATAAGAGGCGACAGAGAGAAACTAAAACAGAAGATTGGCAGCAGCATCTTCCAATAACATTAATCTGGAGTTAACCGTGGTTAACTATGACATTGAGACGTCAAATACCTCAGTCCCCCGTGACCATGGGTGCTGTAAGTACTCGAAACGTCAGAATATAAAATAAGTTAATATACGCGATAAAATCCATAAAACTAGTTTTATTTAAATTGAATAAATGAATGAATGAATGACTATAAGAGTGTGGGTATAATTTTTTGATTGCCAGTCCAAATGAGTTTCGGAATTATGTGATTCCTTTCAACCTTAAGTTAGAGTAACAAAATAATTATTATGAAACAATATATGGTTTGAATCTTTGTGTATCAGTACGTTAATGTAAATCACTGGCACAATTTGCGGTTCCTGCCAAAAATACGTAATAAGTTTTTTTATATGGGGACAACAATATTTAATTCTAAATCATTACTAATAATTCTAACCTTTTTTTGTACATTTACTAACCAGTTACTACATAATATATTATCCTTTTTTATTACTGTTTCAGTATATTGGTACTCTGGAGCAGCGACAACTTACTCTTTTGGATCAATAATTCTAATCGTCCCTGCTGTGATGTTATTTAGACTGAAAACATGAACAATTATTTATATTCACACTTTATACAGTATTTATGCAATGAGTATTTATGCATAACAATATATTTTGTTAGTTACGAGTAAACTTATTTATTATACATTTATATTTTTGACTTTTACCGTTTAAGTTAATGCTTTTACTTTACATCTGTATTGAGATATTACCGTTCGAATATCAATCAGTATTAAAAGAAATATTTTTTTCAGTTACTCGTGTTTTATTTCACTTACATAAATAATTTAAGCTATTTTTTTTTGCATGCGGGGAAGTAAAGAGAGCATTTTTTTGCCAACAAACAGCTGAGCAGTTTGGTAGACTGTAAAACTGTAATAGTGTAAATTTATATTATGTTAAATAAATAAATTAAAAAAAAATGTTTTATGAGTGACATCTCATCCACGATAAAGATACTAAACACAGTGAACGCTTAAAAACATTTTTCGCGTACACTGGCTACAAGTTAGAATTGAAACAAAGAATGAGCATCAATAAAATCTTGAGTACCTACATAATATTGTTACGAGCTTGGGGTTCGAGACAATTAAAAACTGCCAAATGAATTACCAAAATTGACACTTTTACACAACCTAATACAACTTAACCACTAATAACAAAACAATTGTACTACAGATCACTTAAGGTAGTTGTATCGCTTTGAAGTCTTCGCTGGTATCGCCAATTCAATACTGACTCGGTCGCGGTCTATACCGGCCTTATATAGGGCTTCAGATAGTTTCCAGAACACTACTGTGAAACATCTAGAATGTTCGATTACATATCGGTCCCAGAAATTTCTAGAAGGATCACTTCTAGTTCTGCTACTCGATACTAGAAGGCGCTAGTGGTAACTAGTGTTGCCATATACTAGGAACATTGGTAGCGCGCTGCCCCTCCTAAGACATGCTCGTCCCGAGCATTGTATTATAATAACGCGCCATCGATCCACATGGACGATCTTAGGGTACCTCTTGCACCTTTCCATCCAGTAGGTTACGTCATTGATCCTTGTCACAATCCGTACGGTCCGTCCATTACCTTGAAGCTTAGGAGATTTCCTTTGCTGCGAACTGGATTGTGTAACCACACTGAAGTGAACCTTCGTCAAACCCTTTGTTGTTCATTTTGCGGTCATACCGTGTTTTCATCTTCTCAGACGTTTGCTGACCCGACTGTCTGACGTGTTCATAAATGTCATTCATTTTGTTCCGCAAGTTATTTGCATAATCGGTTATACTGCGTGGGGCATCAGGTGGTATTCCGGTGATCAGGTCTGCAGGCAGCCGTAATTCTCTCCCAAAGTTTGCGAAAGCTGGTGTCACTGATGTACATCATCATCATCATCGGCCTGTGGTAGTCCACTGCTGGACATAGGCCTCTCCCAAGACGCGCTACTTAGCCCGATCTTTGGCTTCACGCATCCTGTTGCTTGCTTGCTTTCAGTTGCTCAGATCGTCGCTCCATCTAGCCAGTTTTTTTTGTTACAGCCTACTACGTCCCACTCCTGGGCACAGGCCTCCTCTCATTTCTGAGAAGGTATTTAGGGCTAGAAAAATTCCGCCGCGCTGTTCCAATGCGTGTTGGTGGACTTGACGTGTCTTCGAAATTTTGAAGTGGAAACTTCTTTAGCATCGTTTTGATTTGAAACGAATGAAACGAAAAAGCGACACTAAAAAGAGACAAATATAGAAATCTATAAGAGAGAATGAGATAGAATCTATACTATATATATTATTATAATATAATAAAGCGAAAGAGGTCTTTTGTTCGCGTGCGCTGGCGTAATGGTTAGTGATACGTAAATACTATGTTCTACAAAAATATATGTCTTTCCTCCACCTAAAAAAAAGTCCGTAACACCCAGTGGCGAAGCTAGGGCTCCAAACTAGGGCAAGCCAAGATATGGTTTTGTTGTTTTTAGTTTTATAAAAATACACCAATCTTGATCTGTCTCCACTCTTCAGATTCATATTCAGTGATGTCGAGGACGTGTTTAACAATGCACACAGAAGGTATACTACTGCTAGAATAGATTGTATGACATATCAGGGTGCATACCTTCGGTGGCTTTGAAAAAGCCGTTTGGGTTCAGGCGAAAAAAAGACATTTACATAATACAATACATGAACAAAAGAAAGCATGAACAAAGTACAAACAAACTATGTACAAAATTAAAAAACAAATTATTTATATTCTAAATCAGATCGTCTCTCTTTCTTAAGAAAAGATTAAAGATTTTACCTTTTCCTCGCCGATTAACACTTTAACACACTTCAATTCATCACAAGAACACTATTATCCTCCATTTTCACTAAAATCTTTAAAAAGCATAAATTTTCAACTCGCAATATTCATTCGCTCAAGAAATCGCTGAACTTGCAGACGTATCACCCGCGCGCCCCGCGCTCGACTAACTCTCACCGAAAGCCTTATCGCTCCATACTAATTGCTATATAAACAATCGTAGTTATATTTCATTATAGAACATTTTGCACAGGTTAGAAAGGGCGATCGTCTTCTCAAAGCCGGTAAAAGCCCACGCGTGCGAGGGAGACGACTAATCGCTCAACTCAACTCCTTTTTATGACAGCAGTATCCTTTTGTTTTGCCGTTTTAAGTTTTGCCGTATTTAATAAGGCTACGGTCATGACCTGTGTAGAACAGAGGGCGCGCAGGAAATTTGTAAGCTTGAAACAGTTTACGAGTTATTTTATTAGTTGATATTATTGATTGAGCAGTTTGATAGGGAAAGACCGGCTTCTCGGCTTCTATGGAGGCTTTGCTACCGGTAACACCATAGTCCTATTTCTTATACTTAAGCCACAATAAGGTATTTTGTGACAAAAAAATTATTAAAAATTAAAAAGTGATTTATATTTATAGCATATTAATCCTTACGAACGATAATTACTTCATCATCAAGACAATCTATACATATAATATGAGAGACCTTGAGAGTCAATCAATTTGTGTTTCGTTGTTCGATAAAATGATTTTACCTATAGAATTAATTGTATAGGTAAAATCATTTTATCGATCAAAAATTGATTGACTTCAGTAGACGTCAAAGCAATTTTAGTCGAAAGAAAATATTCTTTTGATTTAATACACAAAAATTTAGGCACTACACATCTAAAAATAAGGACTGTAACATTTATTTGCTATAAAATTAAACTTTTATGTTATATTTTATGCCGCACTTGTGGTTGTAAATTATCAAATTAAATAAATTATTTGCTGTGAAATGTTATTTTTTTATATTTTATTTCATTTGAAGGTTTCACTTCTACGGCGTATGAACTGCACACGTGTTTTTATTAATTTCTAAGATATGCAGGTTCCCTCACGATGTTTTCCTTCACCGTAGATCACGTGATAATCTGCACTTAAAATTGTAATTAACAATTTCATTGGTGCCGGCCGGGTTCGAACCCAGGTTGCTCGCATACTGTGATATTTACAGCGAGCGTTTAGCTCCATTGCATCTAACCAGTAATGCATTTCATTGCATTCAAAGAATTGAATTGTTAGGTTCTAGTTTTCCTTGGCATTAATATAGAATCTCGTCTACAACGTTTGTGGCATTCTTTGGGATGCCTATGTTCAGCAATGGAGTTGTAAAAGGCTGTAATGATGATAAAACGTAGTAATTACCTACTACTTTTCACGATAATAACGATGACGAGTGCCAGTCAAACTTTATTGGTATAGCTAAAACATAGTTATATTCTTTGGGTACCTATAGCACATTACGGTTTCTTTACTCATGTGCCTATAGTATATAATCATTTAGGGTATAGCAGTGACATTTGACATTTCCCCAAAGATATTGTTAATATCTTTGCATTTCCCACAGAGTTTGTGTATCCTCTTAGTAGTCTGTGGAGTTTGTGTTGTTACCATGGAAACAGTTTGTTTTGATTTCATACGCTTTAAAGAAATTACTTTTAGAAATAACCTGAAATGCCATTATTTAGCAACAAATTTACGCCAAAAACAATTCCTGTGCGACGACAAGACACTTCAGTAATAAGAAATGAGTTCGGTAGTGACTATGCGTCAAAGGAATTATCTATAGACATATGCCCCCTCAAGTTGAAGTTGGGAGATTTCGAAGTGTCGTTCGAAGAAGGCCAGTGGATTCCAGGTATTGTGCAATATATGCATTGAAGTTATTTATGTAAAGTATTTTTAGTAGTAGGTATGCCGTACCTATTCACAAAAATATCACTGAATCAAAATAATTTTTATTTATAGGATAAGGGCGACAAACGAGCGCATAGTCCACCTGGTGGTAAGTGGTTGCTGTGGCCCATAGACATTTACGTCTATCCTTGATTACGAATCAAATACAGATGCGTTGTCACCCGTGAGGACTAAGATGGAATGCCTTGTTTCCAGTAAAAAGGTCTCCGGTTCTCTACACTCACCAAACGAAACATAGCAGCGTTAAACTGCTATATTACGCTGGTATTTTGTGAAAGCGTGGTCCTTTTCGGTCGAGCCGATCAATCGTTTTTAATTTTATTTTTATAGGAGATGATACGATATATACGAGAATGCGGCTCACCTGATGATAAGTGACTACCGCCGCCCATGAACAACCGCAACACCAGAATTGCAGATGCGTTGCCGGCCTTTTAGAAAGGAGTAGGCTCTTTTCTTTAAGGTCCCTAAGTCGTATCGGTCCGGAAAAATCGCTGGTGGTAATCGATTCCACAAGGAAGTTGTGCGAGGAAAACTTCTTCTAAATCGCACAGTGGTGGACCGCCAATCATCCAGGTGGTATGGATGGTATCGCGAGTTTTATCGCAATGTGCGATGGTGAAATTGAGCGGCTGGAATTAGTCGAACAATTCCTCAGAGCACTCCGTAGTAGATGCGATAAAATATGCAAAGAGATGCAACATCTGTACGCAGAGGCAGTGAGTCAAGCCGATCGGAAAGAACTCGGTCGTAGACGATTCGAACCGCTCTGCGCTGGATGCGGTCCAGTGGAAGGAGCTGGCACTGGGTCCCTGCCCAGAGATGGAACAGTATTCCATGTGGGGCCGAACCAGCGCCTTGTAAAGTTGCAAGCGGTGTACCGGCATGAAATACCGTACCGCTCTGCTGAGCACGCCAAGCTTCTTAGAGGCCAATTTGGACTTCTCTTCCAAATGACCACGAAACTGCACATCACTCGATATGTCGACACCGAGGATTCCAATACTGGCTGAAGCAACAAGGGGAGTGCCTTGAAACTGAGGAGATACGACAAAGGGGTTCTTTTTAGCGGTAAACGCGCAAACTTGTGTCTTCTGGGGATTGAACTGGACTAGATTTAGTCGCCCCCAATCCGAGACTTTGTTCAGCAAAGATTCAACTTCAGACACAAGTTTGTCCTGGTACTCGGCGACGTTTTCCCGAGAAATATTTGCACGGCCGGTATATAAGGCATCACCAGTGCTGTCGTCTGCATAGCAATGAATGTTACCAGTTTGCAACATATCATTGATATGCAGGAGAAACAGCGTTGGTGATAGCACGCAGCCTTGTGGAACACCAGCGTTGATAGGCTTGTAATCAGAGCATGCACCGTCTACTACGACCTTGATGCTCCGATCAGCAAGGAAACTGGTGATCTAATTGCACAATTTCGGGAAGCCCATAGGAAGGAGCTTCGAAAGAAGCGCTTTGTGCCAGACTCGATCGAAGGCCTTCGCTATGTCCAAACTAACGGCCAATGCCTCCCCTTGACTCTACTGCTCCGCCCATCTATGAGTCAGGTAGACCAGAAGATCATCAGCTGATCTACCACGACGAAAACTGTATTGGCGGTCACTAATCAGCTGGTGATCCTCAAGGTACCTCATGAGCTGGCAGTTTATAATAGACTCCATTATTTTGGGGAACAAGGAGGTGATGGCGATAGGCCTGTAGTTGGAAGGGTCTGAGCGGTCGCCTTTTTCAGGGATTGATGGACCAAAGCTGTCTTCCATGAATTTGGGACTACGCCTAACGGAAAAGACGCGTTAAAACCGGTACCAACTCCGGAGCACACGTCTTCAGCGCAATGGTAGGGATTCCATCAGGCCCACTCGACTTGCTGACGTCCAGGGAGAGGAGTGCTTTGCGAACAGAGCGCTGTGAATGTCCGGCATGGAGCACTCACACCGCGGGATGGTCGGCGGTGTCTTCCCCCCGTCATTCAGAGTCGAGTTGGACGCAACTAGAGAGCCTAACGGATCGGCTTTCTCCTTTGCGGCATGGGCCAGTAAGTCATCCTCTCTGTGCAGAGATGGTAGAGATTGCTGACAGAAGATCCCTTGAGCAGCCTTAGCGAGAGACCAGAATGCACGGGTTCCCGATGGAAGGTGAACCAGCTTCTCGCCAATTCTGCCGATGTGCTCAGACCTTGCCTTGGCAATGACTCTTTGAAGAACCTGGAGGCGGAATTATACTTTTAAGGAGCGCTGGTGTTTACATCCCGAGACGTTGATGGAGCGACCAAACCATGGCTGGGATCTGCCTCCGATGGGCACCACAGAGGATGGAATAAAAGTTCCATACCCGAAGTACCACATCAGCAATAGAATCAGCAACAACGCTGGGATCTTCCGGCGAGAAGCAACCTGCCCCAGGGTAGGATGCAAAAAGACCGCATCCTATCCCAATCGGCCGACCTACGCTGGTATTCTGTGAGGTCGTGGTACCAACCCGGTTCGAGCGGCACATCCTCGTGCTACAACTATACTACTTATATAGCTGCAGCATGGCTCTAACACGTAGGTAATAACTAAGTATTAATTATTGGTTAACCATTAGAATTATACTTGACTTTGATTAATGAAAAGTATGGAAAAATAATTATTGCCATAGATTGGGTAAAACATTTTGGCCGTTATAACTTTAATAACTGAAAGAAATATAGGCAGCCAGCGTTCTTGAAATGGAACTATACTGGGAGTTGCAAATAAGTAGTACTTATGATAACCTTATTTTTTATTATTAGCAAATATATTATCAATATAATTTATTTTTGTATTAGATGTTACTAAAATGTATTTGAGACCCGAATGTCTTGTAAAAAATTAAGTACCTATATAAATAAAAATTGACAAAAAATTTCTTTATATTTTATATTTAGGAAACTACCTATATCGAAAAAAAACTTATATCCTAATTCGCATAAGTGAAAAAGAAATTTAAAATGTAAACTAACATTCAGATATGTAACGTTGGCGGCATCTGCTTCATTTTGATGCATAGTGGCTGATTTAGAGTTCTTACAGGCCTAGGCTAAATATGAATATGCCCCCCCCCCCCCCTCGGCCTGCGAATATATTTACTACATTTTTATATTTCCCCCACATTAAATCAAATTTTCCCCTAAAAATTAGGCATTTTCTCGTGTTAAAAGGTCTTTCCTCAGGATGCAGTCAGACTATCTCATCGTCTTATGAAATCTGTTCAGCAGGCGAAAGAAGATAACAGACAGTCTAACAGTCAGACAGACTAAGTTCAATGTTAAATGCTATAGAAAATGCAAATTGATGCAACATCTCTCCGCAGCGCCAGTGAATCGAGCCGAGCGTCGTCGATTCCAGGCGCTCTTCGCTAATTGCGGTCAAGTGGAAGGAGTTGGCACTGAGGTGCCCCGGGTCAGAGATGAGAACGGTACCATGTGAGGGTGAACTTGCGCCTTGTAAAGTTGCAAACGGTGTGCCGACATGAAATACTGTCCTGAACTGCTAAGCACGCCAAGCTTTTTAGAGGCCAATTTAGCCTTCCCTTCCAAGTGACCGCGGAACTGACAGACAGCATGGGGAGTGCCTTGAAATTGAAGAGATACGACAAAGGGGTTCTTTTTATGATAAGGATATTCTAAACATACTAACTTTATATTTAAGCTATTAATAATTGTAATTGCACAAAATAGTCGAAAATAATTACCTACTAAATAGATTGTTTATGACGCCATTGAATTCATTAAAAACATTGTATTATACATATAACATTGTTCTGAGTTTCTACATTTAAAAATAAGTTTAAGCGGTCCAAGTTCTCAAATAGGTACACCTCGTAAATTTATTTAGTAGAATGAAAGTGATTAACAAACGAGGCTCTAGCAACCGAAGTCAAAAAATCAATTTTAAAATGCCCATCCGAAATGCCACAAAATGGTGATGTGTTAAGCAGCTAACTAATAAGAGGGCGAGACCGAGTTTTACTTTCACCAACCCGCTTGCTCAGCGTGGTATGACCAATCTAAGCAATACATGTTAACTGGCGCATTCCTATAAAGCCTTATTTTATTATTATATTATTATGCCCGGAAGTGGACTAAAAAGGTTGATGATGAATTTAAATTAAGACTTGATGTTTAGTGATAATATGTTAAACATACTGCTATACACTAGAAACCGCAAAAATTTAATTCAATGATGATGATACTGTGTGACCATCTGTGTGACAAATAAGTTCACCTCAATCCCAACTAGCGACATCTTGTGAGCGGAAGATTATTATCCCTCATTGACGGATGAAGCTATGGCGGCGAACTGATGACGGTAAGTAAATCTTCGGATTTCGTGGATTGGTGATGTGAAACAGTTTTGTCAGTGAGAAGGTATCGACTCTGCGCTCACTAGGCCCGCCTTGTGTGAGGTCCACTAGGCAGTAGACCTGTCTATCTACTGCCTAGTGCACATCACACATCAAATGCAGTGCCTAGTGCAATAAAACATTTGATGTGTGTTGTGATAATCGTTTAATCAGCTAGGTAACCCCTGTGTGACTTAGATATAATATGTTACTCTTACATAATGTGTCTTAAATCTCTTCCTCTTTGTTGCAGCATCTGGTCGTGCAGGGGTTGCCCACAAAGAGAATCACCGTCTAAAGAAGGAACTAGAACAACTTGAAGAGGAAAATAATATGCTCCGGCTTAAATTTGAGATACTACTCGATATGATGACCGACAAGACAGTGGAAGCAGAGCAACAAGCTGAAATGCAGCGAGCACAGAGCCTTGGCTCCCTGAAGCAGAAGAGTAAAAAACAAAAATGGTGAATTTATAATAGCTAGTAAAAGGAATGCTAAAAAAGATTTTAATTTTTAAATTATGTTGTAAACACCGATATAATTAAAAAAATAATATTTAAGTATATAAATTGAATATGTATAAAGTATTACATTAACATATTTTATATTATATATTATAGAATAAGTAAATGAATATTAATATTTTAGAATAGGTAAATGTTGTTTTTTTGTTGCGGCTCTACCGATAGCTCTCACCACATTACCAAAGATTATCTCGCACATAATACAGTTCGCCTTTGTACCAAATGTTTCAGTGCATTAAAGAATTTTCTATTTACGCACTATATGTGTACCACAAGAAATTAGTAAAAGTTTATTATGAGCAACAGTATTCTAAACGTACGGAGCTATTCCAAGCCAGTGGGTTCGAGTACATTATTAATTAGACTACTCAACTCTCGTGAATCACTCCTAAAGGCGGCTACTCACTTGTTGCCTGCCGCAGGGGCAATCTAGGGTGTAGGAGTGGGGATGACCCTAAATTGCCTCCTTAATTGTTATGGTGCAAGACCTTCCTCGCTCCCTAGATCGTAGCCAATAGTAGCTGCCGCTGCCGCGTGTGTAGCGCAATTGGGGCAATTCCAATCAGTTCGTTAGCAACTTTCGCACGGAGCGCACGTGTGAGGACAAGTCAAATGGATACCAATAAAGAATGTGAAATTTGGACACTGGTGATAGAAGTGTATAAAGAGCGGCTTCTTCACCCAGTATCTCCTTTTTGTCTTTTTTTTTGCGATAGCACCGCAAAAAGGACGTTATTTGAACGTTGTAACGTTTTTAAACGTGGTAGAGTCATGCTGCAGCTTTTAAGGACTATAATATTATGGATATAATATATTAATTTGTTGTTTTATTTATTTATTTATGCTTTATTTGCACACCAAATACAAAAAGGCGGACTTAATGCAACATGGCATTCTCTACCAGTGTACCTCCAGGCTAAGCAGAGAAAATATTGTGGGTGCAAAGTGCAAACAGCTAAGTAAATAATATCTATATCTACATAATATTACCATAACTACTACTAAATACTAAGATACATAATATAAACATAATTACACAAATATATTATATAGATATACATTTCTGATTCAAACTCCAATAAAAAATGTAAAATAAAAACAGGAAAAGGGAAAGTTGGAATTTAAGGATATCAAAATGAAATGGAAATCCACAAACTACTACTGCAACCTTAGATAGTGATTCCAGAGCAAGCGTTTGAACGATGCCTTGCTCGTGGCTGCGCGTACAATGCCCGGTAACTCGTTCCATAATCTTACTGCATGGGGAGTAAAAGATTTTTGTAAAAAGCTAGTGTGACAGAGAGGAACATGGAGGTTAATTTTTCCGTAGAACGGAGACAACGATTATGGGAATCACCCTGATACTGAAATTTGCATTTCAGATATTCAGGGATAAACGGATCGTGTAAAACTGAAAATAATGTGCACAGTATTCTGAAATATCTGCGATAGCGGAGAGGTAGCCATTTAAGCTGAGAACGATAAGAGGAAATGTGGTCGTATTTACGTAAACCGAAAATGAAGCGTATGCAATTACTGAGAACTGTGACCCACAGACAACCATATTTATCGATAAATATGGGTGTCTATGGGTCACAGTGTCCACTTACCATCAGATGGACTGTGCTCATTTGTAACCCTTATTCTATATAAAAAAGAGCCAAGGCTATATATACCGATTCATTGATATTTCGATAAAACTGGCGCCATTCTCAACGCATGTGTCCAGTGAGACGTACACTCTCATCTCATACTGAACCGCAGGCATGTGGGTAGAGACAGTTCTGATATTGCCCCGATCGCTGTTCACCCTAGATTGCCCCTGCGGCAGGCAAGTGAGTAGCCGCCTCTACGAACAAAAAGGTCTGTCACTTTAGTGCGGGGCGATGACACACTCATCACAAACTAATAAGAAGTACTAGCATTACATAGTAGTGCACACCTACTCAATAAAATTTAATGTCATTATGGCACACACGAATCTAAATCGCCAACACTATTACATTTTAAGCACACTTATAGGTTAAATACATCAACATAGAAAAAGTTATGAGTGTAAGACAGACAAATTAATTGGGTTTAAATGGTCTAAGGCGATCGCCAATCCATCATATTATCCAGTCCAGTCCAGCAGTGAACTATTTACGGTGGGATATGGATGAAGATGAATGGGGAAGGTATAATGTTCAGCAGTAGACTTTTATAGGCATATTTTGACTTACGAGAACCATTACATATTGAGACTTTTATATGTAACTAGATTTTTACCCGCGGCTTCGCTCGCGTGGTCTTCAATTTAGAAACATCATTAAATGCTATTCCGCGCCAAATTTAGCAAAATTCGATCAATTTTAGAGTCACTTCGGTGTCTGTGTATCTATGTCACTTTGTCAAATTTTTTTGAATTCCCAAAGACTATTGGACCTAGATAATTGAGGAACACGTGAATAAATGAAGTTTTTCAGAATTGCATTAATATCATATGTCTAGAAACATCTACAATTTTTTATATTGGACGTGTCTTCCGATGTATCCATAAGAAAGATAAATTGTCTTGGAATCAAAATTTACTATTATTATCTACTCTTTACATTCATTCATAATTAAAGTTAATTTAGTTTTAACAAAATAATGATGAATTCATGGTCTTGTATGCGAAATTTGATTCATATCATTGTTCCCATTTAATATTGATTGGCACCATAAAATAGATTCTGATATTTTTCTACGTTCGAGTAGACTTCAAAATTTCATAAATGCAGTTCTGATAATGATGAATACTACACATGAAATAAAACAAATTTTAATAAATTACGTTACATTTTTACTTTAATTTAAGCGGGTTGTATAAAACACATCTTTGGAAGAATAAAAATTTGCGTAAAAGAACATATTGCTGATGTGAAGCACCGACGCCCCGAGAAGTCTGAAGTACCTATGTCAACATGTTCAGTATCGTCCCAACCATTATATCAGATCCGATAGACAACAAATCCTCGCAATCGAACACCGATTCCTACCAAGGATGATTCCCGAGGCTATTGAAATTAAAAACATGCTAACTTCAAACCCAAGCATACTACTGCAAGACCTCAAGATACTCCTGCGTCGATGCGACCTCGTCCTGCTAGATCAGAACAAACATTATTAGTTAAAAGTTGATTGATCAGGACGTTAAACAACTCAGCCCCCCCCCCCGTATCCATGGGTTCTTTATAGTGCCCGAAACGTCAGGAATTAAAAAAGTTAAAATTAAACACGATAAAATACATAAGATTACTTTTATTGCAAATGAAGTTCTATTCGCAGTGAACGTGGGTAGAACTACACTCATGATCGGAAGCAGAAAAATTTTCGCCTTGTTGTGGCGGCGAAAGAGAATCCGCCACCTCATATCGTTCCGTGTGTGTCCTAAGAAGCAACAGAGGAAGACAAACAGGAGATGGGCAACATCATCTTCCTGACAACAGTTCAAAATAATAAAGGTTGCGGTTGCCAACCCGCCTGCCAAGCGTGGGAACTATAGCAAATATCCAGCCTATTTGACAATTTATGGGGGAGACCCATGTTCAGTTCAGTGGAATTTTGATAGGTTGTAATGATAACCATGATGAGTTCTACTCTTTCGAATCTTTGCTACCGTTAATATTTACGGTAGTGTGAAAACAAAAAAGTAACATCTCCGAAAATATGAATGAAATAAAAACAGCATAATTGCCCCATTAAAACTAAAAAAAGTAGCAGCCTACATACATGTCACTACTGGGCACAGGGCACAGAGCTTTTGGCCAAAAAAAGTGCCAACGCGCGATCACCTCAACTGGGGAACTTCTCAGATATGCAGGTTTTCATCCACCGCCGAGAACATGGTAAATCGACACTTCAAATTGCAATTAACATATATGTAAAAATATATAATAATGCTTATGTACTATGAACTTTACGTTTGGATCAGTTTGATTACCGTCTTTGGCAAGTAAAATAAAATAAGCCTTTGTTTAAGTAAAATCTGCTATCTTTGATATTTAAAGTATTTTTTCGCAACAGTTTGTTCATTTACATATCTCATGTGAGCTATAAAACCAGGACTGTCACAAAATCTTGATTTGTCTGATAATATGAAAACTCAAAAATACAAAAATCTTAAATTACAAACTGATTTATAAGTCTCATTAAAGGTATAAAAACTAAAGTAGCAGCTTACATACGTCTCATTACTATGCACAGGGCTCCTCATTACCTATAGTGTTTATGGGCAGAAAAGAGTATGCCGCAATCCTTCAACTACTACTACTCAGACATTTAAGTTTGCCCACGAAGTTATTCTTCACCACTTCACCGGATACGTGGTAAGTCAGCACGTAAAATTTCCCATAACACATTCATTTGTCCTCAAAGCACTCGTACACGTTTTGATCCCTTGCCGTGACGAAAACTCACGGCGAGCTACACGGCTCTCGTATTTGTTTAAATAAAATTCATAAAAATTGAAACAAAGCTTTTGTACGATTGTTGACCATTATCTACCTAGTAATCAGAAACCCAACGATTCCACGAACTAGTCCATCAAATAGAGATAAAATCACACAGTGCACTTAATTTCCAATTATTTACATCAGATATCGTGATGACATATGAAGTTGATAGAATGAAACCTATGCCGACAGACACCCAATATATTCAACTAAAGAGCTTCTCTCCTAATCTCAGTTTTGTGTACACAGTACTGGATACTGTGCACAAAAACACACGTGTTGTGTATAACAGTGTTGTTAGCCATTTTGCCAAACGTGGTAAATCATCGCGATAATGGCCACCGGTCTAGATATTATATTTTTAAGTGTGACAATTTTTGATGCTGCAAGAATAAATATTCAGTAGCATTCTAAAATTTAATTTTATCAGTTACTTATCATTAGTTTATTTAGCAGAAAGTAGAGATCTAGTAATATCAGCTATAGAAGGTTGGGGTGCGACTGGCTCAAGAGCCACCCTAAAGCCGGGAATATTTATTTATTATATAAAAAATGCATAAAGTTATGTTGATTCTGTTAAAAAACACGCTATCAGCTCCGCTAGCGGTGAAAAACTATTTGACGATATGACCATATTATCATGAAATAGCAATGTTGTGTTTAGTTATTAATATCGTTAAACGATCTCTATTCATTGATTTGGCTAAGCTATATCTTGACATGGCCAACAAACAGTGATAAATATCATGAAATGACACCATTTCACGAAATAATGATTTAATGAGAATTTTGCAATAATTGCAGGCAGACCAGTTTTAATCAGTTTACATACAGATATAGTATCAAACGTATGAAAATTTATATGTTTTTTTAGTTCAAAAAAATATAAATTTTCATACTTTTGATAGATGTCACTATTATCTATTATTTTTTAAATTTTAATTATAATATTAAAATGAAATAACGATTAAATTAAACGTTATGATTTTTTAATAATTTTGTAAATGAAATTATTTTAACATATAAATGTAAGTTATTTTTTATTAATTTATTAGTTACTAAAGGCAAAATATAGTTTTTTTTTTTCATTTGATGATAGATGGCGCTGTTTTGATAATTAAAACTTATATCGTCAGCGGAGTTTCAAATTGTTATGCAAAGGTTAAAACTAATTTTAAACTTTATTTACAAATATGATATTTATTTTAAAAAACACCCGTCATCCCGCCTATTAACTAACATAATAATATATAATAGAAAATTAACATCTAAAGGAAGAAAAATACTTAACCTTCTTTTTTAAGTTCCGTAATCGGATAAAAAGTAGCCTATAAGTTGCCCCGGGTTACTAACTACCTACATATAAAATTTTATGGAAATCGGTCCGGTCGTTTTTGCGTGAATCGGTAATACACAGACAGACAAAAATTTTTGTCTCTCTGACAGACAAAAATTTTTGACAACTAAAGATCAGATATTCATGATGACTACTATACTTTTGGTTATCATTCAATCGCAGAATAATTTTTGGCAATAAAAACTGATGTCAAAGCATGACCAAGACTTAACCCGGCATTCGACCTCCGTGGCTCAGAAAGCACGTAAAGTTGTTTCGTCTTGCGCCTAATCTCTCTGTCGTGTCGGAACACCGTCCCATCGGACTATGAGAGTGAGGGAATGGAATGGAGAAATCACTTGTGTTTGCGCAGTGCGCACACACTTGTGCACTATAATCCTGTGCCGGACGGGCGAAACTCGGGAGTGTTATCGAAAGTACTCCGCGAGTCGCTCACGTCCTACACCTATAGGTTCCGGAGGATAATTCTACTGCCGTCTTTGTGGGTGTAGCTGGGGTATTGTGGACTGAGGTTAAATCAAAATGCACGAAATAGAATACAAATGGCAAGGCAGTGGCCAGCGATTCGACTGCTCAACTGTTCGGCGGAAATCTTCTGACTATTGTTTATTGACCACGGTTGTTGAAAATGGTTGTTCAACTACGGTTGTACACTGTCACTTGGTCACTATATATTTCAAAAGATTCCTTCAAATTATTATGGTAGTATCAAATATTTATTAGTAGTAGCTGGTTTTATCAACACTGTCTGACTAGCTGCTATTATCAACTAAAATAGCTATTTCTATCACTTGTGTAACTGCAAATATCAGTTACCACGTTATGCGACTAGCTATCACTTTCAAATATGTAACTGCGAATATCAGTTACCACTTTATACAACTAGCTATCACTTTCAAATATGTAACTGCGAATATCAGTTACTATGTTGCTAGCTACTATTCACTATATTCTGCTACTACTGGTTACTACCGCTTCTTATTGGTAGCTCTTCACACTACAACGTTACTGGGTCCCGAGCCCCTAAGGTTGACTTGAGCGTTACTTTAAAGTGAGCCGCTTGCCATTATCCGTTTTGCCTCTTTATTGCATAACATTTTCACTACACAATTGTCATAAATTATAATTTTATTCATACATGGTCAATTCCTACACTAATGTAATATATATTCTTAAATCGGCAATTTAGTCCTTTATTAGTATACCATAAAGGTTCTTAATATATTAACATTATAAAAAGTTATTAAACAAAATGTCCCGAATTTTCATAATATTTGGGTACATTAATTCTTTAATGTCACTATAAAAAGGAAATAAGTTTAATTACGCTAAATATTCTTTTACTTCCTTAGTTTATAAATTTTAATCTAAATCAATATTATATTCATAATTCTTCGAGAACATAAAAAATATTTCCATCATTTTCGGGATCAACTATTACCACAGAACACAATTACTTTCTACCAAGAGACTATTACGCAGTTAATTAAAAACTTCTAGAAAGTTCTACAATACGTCGCGCTCTGATTGGTCGACTTTTCTTTGTATATAATAAGAGATATTTTCTTAACTATTATCAAATTCGATGTTCTATACTAACATATTAAGGTTATAAATATGTTGTAAAACTATATTAATACACTTTCCACTTAGTTTTGTCAGTAATTTCACTTTTAATATTGTCTTTAATCACTTCGTTTCTTAACACTATTTGGCCGTCGCGAACAAATCCTTTCCTGTGAAGATGACTAGTCTCCGTCGGACTGCCCGCTGTGATATTGAATTATAAACAGCTATTATATTTAACTGTGCGATTCCAAAATTCTTCTTCAAGATACTTGCCAATATTTGTATTTTGTAAGTATCAAAATGTCGATAAATAATTTGATAATTAGTGACTAGTAACGCCATCTATCTTTTCGTTATGTAAAACATTCACAGAATTTAGCGTCTCCCACACAGATGCGGCTTGCGGTGGCGGCCAGTTAAATTCGCTTGCAATGTAAGTGAGTTTGCATGTGTAAACCCGTGCGGCCATCTCGCGACCTGCGAGCGGCTGGCCGGTGGCCGCGGCCGCATGCTCTGCCCGTTCCAACAACGCGTGTGTGTTAGCGAGTACGCGGTCAGTCGGTGGCCGCAGCGCGGTCAGTTGCAAACATAGATAAATAAATATGTAGCAAGCTAGTTGCAAATTTTTACAACAGGCCGCGTGTACCGCGTGAAAAATGGTGCTAAATTTAGAGATTTTAATAGAAACAGTGCCAAATTATCCAGTACTTTATGATAATTCGCATCATGATTGCAAAAGCATTAGGATTAAATTAAAATATATGATAATTTTACTGAATATAATAAGACTCCGTCACAGTTAGCCATGTTTACTGACGTCCAATCGTAGCATAGACACCACAGCGAATGGCGCTTCAGGCCACCGCTGCGACCGCGGTGGTGTGTTGTAGCTTGCTACATATTTATTTATCTATGGTGTGTTGTTGCAGAGGCTGGAGCCGCGGCTCGCGGTTAGCCGCCACCGTAAGCCACTTGTGTGTGGGAGACGCTTAAAGTCCAGTCTGTTGCGAACTATTCACATGTGCTATCATGAGGTACTTAAGAGTTTAAGACAAAAAACGATTTAGGTGCTTTATTTACATGTAAATTATGTTTCGAAAAGTGCTACTTTTATAATTGCTTGATTTGAAAATTAAACACAAGGAAAATACTGAAAAACTTTTAATAAAACAAATACAAAATAACAAAGTACTATATATTTACATAATATATTCTACAGTTATTCATTTTTTTCTAACTATACTTAGTTGAAATGTTATTATTATTTACATATTTATATAACATTGTCTTAGTATTATATGCTGCAACATGCGTAGCTTAAAAAATAAAAATAAATGGGTACGTATGGCATCGTATTTATCACTATAATTAATTATTAAAGTTTAAAAAAATTGTGTTTTCAATTTTGGAAAGTATAGAAAGGATAAATAAAAACCTTCGGTATATTGTAGATATTCACGAAATTAATTTTCTATTTACCTACTTACAACACTGAAATTTCATTTTGAAATGATATGTGAACGTGAACTTGGTCTTGCTTATGAGCAGAAAAATATTATTCAACTGTGGTATTAAATTGTACGATTTATTTAGGGGAGTCTTATGGAGAATTAACTATAGAAATGTAATAATTAGTTCATAAAAAATCCAACAGAAATAACATGAAAAATACGTAAAATATTTGATTTTTTTTAATGTTGTAACCATATTCGCGTACTATGTACGTAATTATAGCAAAGTAATACTAGTGTTATAACATATAATATGTGTGACTTTGTGTGAGTTTGCTATATTAACAATTTAAAAAAATTGTATGTTGTATGTAAGGATAGATTTTTGATTATTTGAGATTTTTGATTTTTTTTCTTTTTGAGAAGATTATTTGAGGCTCTAAAGGAATTCGAAATACCAAATTCACAGAAACGCCGGCTAATTTATGTTAACATAAAACTAATTATTGTCATATAAACTATACTTGGTGATAGGACTCCTGTTCTGCCTCCATCCTCTTGCCTATTTTTGCCGCTATATATTGCGTACACTGCTATCTTCCAATCTGGGGTTAAGGGAATAGAGAGCCAGCATAATTACAGATGTGAGGCATTCGATATTAATTCTAATATGTGACAGCGCATCTGCACGGCTAGCATGGGCTGGGGACAAAAAGATAATAACTTCAGTTCAAAAAAAACTGCAGTTGCCGACCCCAGTGCCAAGCATGGCAACTATGGCAAATATCACCTATATGATGCAATGTATAGGGGAGGCCTAGAGAAGAGAAAGGGTTCAGCAACTTACTTTTGATAGGCTATAATGAATAAATAAATGAATAACTTAGCAGCAGTTCACTCATTTTTGTATTTAGATGCAAAGGATCGTTAGGGAATATAGGGAGGGAAATATAGGGAATCAAAGGCTAATTATAAAACAACTATAGGACAAATCATATAAGACATTCCATCTTAGTACTTTTGGTTTGGACAGCAACGCACTCGATGTTTTTTATTTGTAGATAGCTGCAGGGGTATATATGTGGACTTCAGTAGCGATTCACTGTCAGATGGTTTGCAACTTATTTGTCTCCGATATTATAAAAAACATTTCTAAATATGTCTAGCTACACGGACTGATTACTTTAGTGTTAATTTTTAGCCATTTTATGACACATTATTAGGGCAACGAGATCTCGTGTGTCCTTCCTGTCGACAGAGACCGCATTTCCTCGTTCTCGGTCCTCCAGCATCTCCGTTGCCACTGCCACTGCCTCGACCACGACCTCTGCCTCGTGTCGCATTACTACCGCCCCATTCCACTGCAAGTTACAAAAAATTACAGCATTAAACTTTTTGACGTGTAACATCTTTTCTCTCGCTTTCCCGTAACCTATGGGAGTGATTTCGTGAAAAGAGACGGAAGTGTGTAACAGGAAGCCAATTTAACCCATGAGCGCGCGCGGTGGTAGTATAGTGTGCTATTATATAAACAAATTTATATGTGTGGACTATATCAATAAATATATTTACTGTTGATAATAAGTGTCTGAAAAAAGTGCAGATCATTGATAAATAATGCAAGTGCGTAATAATGAATAAATTCGAATAAATGTTTCAGTATTTAGCATTTTTAATTTAGATTTAAAAAAATAGCTTTTTTCAGGATATAACGTTAAGCCGCGTATCGATTATGCGCTCTAAGAGGTTAAACATTGGCGCGCGCTCCAGCCGCGCGAAATGGATACCGCTTTCGAACGCGCGCCAAATTGTTCGTTGGAACGCTCAAACGTGGAGCGGGCCGCTCCATCTGGTGTCGGTTTTTTACCGCGCATCAAAGTAGTAAAGTTTTGGCGCGCGCGCCAGTTGGGACGGTTGTTTTCATTATTCGTGTGTTCGTTGCGTTCCGAGCTATGGATAACCAAAGTTGCCGTAAATTGATAAAATTATATGGTTCAAAAGAACTACTGTGGAATAGCAAAAGTCGTTTTTATCATAAAAAGCGCTCAGAGAAGATGCATGGAACTATGAAAGCGGCAGCTGCTCGTACACGACCGACATCCATGTTGAACGGTCAAACACTGGAACGGCTGCCGCGCGCGCCAGGCGCGCTTAGTTGATACTAGAGATGGGCCGAATATGAATTTCACCGAATACTACCCTGCCCCTCGCTCCCCCGCCCCACCTGACATGTTATTGCATCATATAGTACTGAGCTAATTGCCGGCACGTGCATTCGCCATTTGGAAATAATTTAAAATTTAAAAATTTGTACAACCGACTTCAAAATAAATTATTAGGGATAACTCAAAAACTATTGGTCAGACCTTGATCAAATTTATATGGGACCACATGAGAAGCACCAGCTTTCAAATAAAAAAACAATCATCGAAATCAGTTCACCTAGAAAAAAGTTATGAGGTAACACACATAAAAAAAGAACATACAGTCGAATTAAATACCTCCTCCTTTTTGAAGTCGGTAGATAAATCATTTTTTTATAGAAAGTATTTTTTCGCAAATCGTACATTTCACTTTACTTTGGTCGTTAGTTTCATTCCTGCCACTCATTTTTATCATATAATTATCAATTTTCACTAAGAATAACACAACGAAACACTTTTTTTTCTCACAAAAACAGTCGTCGCGTTTAAATTATTTCCAAATGGCGAATCGACAACCCCAGATCACTTCCAATTACGAATTCAATTGCTGAAATGATAGCAATAGATAACCAGGCAACTTCTATAGTCGAAGATAAAGGCTTTAAACGGCTCATGCAGTTGGCAAAGCCCAAATACCAAATACTGAGCCGAAAATGTATAGGTGAAACAGTGGTTCCACAAGTGTATGAAAAATTTAAAAGCACTATTCAAGGTGAGCTATCTAAGGCCAAATGTCTATCGGCTACATCTGACATGTGGACAAACATGTTCGTACATTTCAGTACAGTGGACACTTTGAGTACCACTTTAACGAATGTTCGGTGATTTAGCCGAATATTCGACTGAATACGAATATTCGGTAAAGCTGCCGAATATGCCGAATACCGAATATAAAACGAATACTCGGCCCATCTCTTGTTTATACACTTCGAACGCATTCCACGGAACGCACTGGTCGGCGCGGTCATTCATGGCGCGCACCAGGAGCGCATAATCGATACGCGGCTTTAATGTTCCTTATTACCATAGACTTAGAATATACTGGCGTATAGACCGACATAGTGTACAAGGGAGAAGAAAATTCCTTATGGCAAAAATGCAAGATAGAAAAAGATACCAAACCTCACGACTCTGTAACCGATTTTGAATGACAGGTCGGCACAAGTCGGCACGCAAGAAATAAGCTCCTAGATATTTTGTAATTTTTTAGAGTGTAATAGTGGTTATTTTTAGTAAGTAACTTTTTTCCAAAATGCTTACTTGTTCTGTGAGTGACTGTGGTGTTAATAATAGAAATAATCCTGATAATTGCACATTTCACAGGTAAAAATTCTCAAGACGTCGTCAATGTTATGACGCGTTTATTTTTGGTTAAAATTTATGTTATATACTGTTTAAAATATAGAATGTTTTCAAATATTTTGTAAATTTTGATATTATGCAAAGAAAAAAGTTACGTTGTTGATAATTTGCATGAATTTGGTAAATACATTTTTATACAAAATATTTTACATGTACGCTAGGGATTGACTCAACTATATCAAAATTAAAGTCGATATTTATAATGAATCGATAGACTTGCCCACACAACAAACAAGAAAATAAATCCTCGGTTTGCGTTCTAAAATGTAATTTTATTTTGCCGTTTTTCAAACAGATTCCCTCCGGATTCTATAATTAGAAAAAAAATGGTTAATGTTAATTGGACGGGTTGGTTGGAATCCAAAGAAGAACTCTACAATTTGCAGCAAACATTTTCTTGAGAAGTATAAGATAAAAAATAGAATAAAAACAATTTTATTAAAAGGAGTCATTTCTACATTATTTGTACCAGTAAGTATAATATTGTTATAATAATAAGACTTCAAAAATTTAACTTTCAAAACTTTAGATAAAAATAGAGACAGATTTTTAACATAAAACATAACATAAACACTCACGCCTGTCACCCAGAGGGGTAGGCAGAGACTACGGACTTCCATTTGGCACGATCCTGACACACACACTTAACAGATTTTTATACATTATTAAAAAAAATCTTGAGATTATCCTCTTTAAGCCATTATGAACCCAACTAAGTATCTATTTATCAACCAAAATAAATGTATAACATTTATTTTGGTTGATAAATTAATATTACTTAACCAACCGCACAGTCTCACGATCACGCTAGTACAATATTCATAGCATCACGCTATTTTCCCAAAGGGTTGAGCGGAGGTTCGGATTATATTCCCAAGTCACAATGATAAAACTTTTAGCTTAGTTAGGTATAGATATTTAGTAATGCTCCTGAAGCACCACTAGACGCCCGCGCATGAGACGCGATAGTATAAATTCCATAGTATTTGATACTCACAACGCTCGATGCCCGAATCATGTTTGATGGCCGACGACATTGTGCCGAGGGCTTAAATAGCGTGGTTCATCGCCTACAGCGTTAGTCGTAGAGAAGAGAAACTCGTGGTTAAGTAATAGCTGCGCGGATCAATAGGTCTGCGAGATTAAATTGCACTTACCGCGGTCAGTCTATGAATGAGTGACTATTTTTTTAACTACCGAGATTGAGAGAATAGAGAGTGCATCTGTATCCTCAGACACTTGGTGCACTTTACTCTGTTAAGATCATTATGTTATTAAAATTCATGCAGCTAAAATGATAATAAGTTTATTATTACTTTATACTTTTCAGGGACAGATGAAAGAATATAAACATGAAGCATGATGAAGCCTATGTTTATGAGGCCTTTAAACGAAGCAATCTTATTTAACTGATACCTACAAGTTTCCTTACTTAAATTATTAAGTTTAAATTCATATTTAAGTCGAATGTTAAAATAAACTTCTATAATGTATTTAATTATTAAATGTTTGTAATTATTAAAATTAATACTTATATGAAAAATAAAGCTGTCATTATGTACTCCGTTTTTTATTTCCCCATCAAAATATTTTATTAAATATAAATAGGTATATACTTAGTTAAGTTTTTTATTATAGGATAAGTCCACAGTCCACCTGATGGTAAGTGGTTACTGTGGCCCATAGACATCTACATCTATCCTCGATTGCGAATAAAATGCAGATGCCTTGTTAGCCATGAGGACTAAGATGGAATGCCTTTTTTCCAATAAAAAAGGTCTCCGGTTCTCTACACTCACCAAACGAAACACAGCAGCATTAAGCTGCTATTTTACGCTGGTATTCTGTGAGAGCGTGGTCCTTTCGCGGTAGAGCCGACGCATTCGCGCTACAACTATACTATTAACATAGCTGTAGCATGGCTCTATCACGTATAAATCTACCTATTTATATTAACAAAATGTTTAAATAGAAATTCCGGGTAAACTGTCCATAGCAGTAAATATTTTTCTCCAAAGACCATAACTCGAAAATACAACTTTCCGATCTGATACTTGAGGAGTTTTTTTAAAGTTTATCGGTAGAGTCACCTGGGATTTTTTTACATTTGAATTAAAATCAACAAAAGGCAGGTAGGTTCAGCTTATTCCCAGAAACATGTTATATAAATATTTTTTAATTATTTTAGAACTACCATGGTAAAAATTCAGTTAATTTTTCAATATCGTGCTCTAAACTATTTTTTTAAATCTTTTTACCGCTTCCTTTACAATCATATTTCGATAGTACCTGTAAGTAAAATGTACATCACTAGCTAACGCACACAATGACAAATCAAAATTAGTCACGCGTTTTCGGGCTGTCAGGTCGTCTATACGCCAGTATATTCTAAGTCTATGGGCAGAGTCTATTCTTATTACCAAGGTGAGATGTCAGATGTTACACATCACATGCGACTACTGTAAGGCTCGCTCGTTTTTTTTTGTGTGTTTTGAGTGTTTGACTTATATTACTGCATAAGGACTGAACGGATCAAAATTATAATGACTTTTTTATACCAAAGTGAATTAATCGCGCGGTCTGCAAAGAAATCTTTCTTTAAACCCTTAGTTACGCTCTTCACAAGAACGTCTTTAGACAGAATATATCGATCACGTCGTAGTCAGAAGTAGTTCTAATGGACGGTTAGTTCTTCTAATTAAGAAAATGCGTCAGGAATACGTTTGAAAGACCCGTATCTTTATTTTATTTTTTAAATCAATTAGTGACAGTAACAAATTCATATCCGTGCGATGGCATCATGCAGATACATTTCTCTGTTAAGATAGAGGTATTCAAAAGTAATATAGGAGTTAAGATTGAAATAGTGATTTAGAATAAAGTTAAAACTACAACGCCATGAAGCTACCTTAACATAGCAACCCTGCCTTTAAAAATTAGGATATCTGTTGATATTATTTTCTAACATTACAGTAACACAAGTGGTAAGATTATTTTTTTTTACAACCGACTTTAATACAAATTATTAAGAATAACTTAAAAACTACTGGTCAGACCTTGATCAAATTTATATGGGACCACATGAGAAGCACCCACCAGCTTTTAAATAAAAAAAAAAAGAATAATCGAAACCGGTTCAACGAGAAAAAAGTTATGAGGTAACACACATAAAAAAACATTCAGTCGAATTGAGTACCTCCTCCTTTTTGAAATCGGTTGAAAATACCCATAACTGGAACTATATCTTGTTTTAACATTTAAAGACAAGTTTCGAGAATAATCATAGCATTAAGATTACCATTTATCAAATTACATTAAGATCTGGAAACATTATCACTTATGAAGACGGCTTGTTTTTCTTTTACGTCTTACCTGTGCTTCCAGAATCAGCCCATTGAAAGAAATTGCATCGCGAATTGAAATCTTTTGGACATCCGTAGAACGGGCGTCCTTTATTCGGACCCTCTTTATGGACTGTTATCCTGAAAGAGATTTTTAATATCAAAAATATTAACAAACTCGCGTCTTACGGTTCTATTCTCGCTGTATACAAGTTCATATTTTTTTCCTTCATTTTTAAAGCCACTTAAAAGCCATATTAATTCATGAATTTCTATTCTTAGAATTCATGCAAAGGGTTTTTATTATAATTGTTATTACTGACGTGATATTTCTGTGTCACACACAGGTGACAAAGTATTATAGATGAAGTAATGGAGAGTGGATACTAGGGCCCTTAAAGACCTACATAATTACATAGTATGGTTTCAGTTCCCTTACAGTAAATGATACTACTAACTCTATATATCGTTTATGTATTGTAGCGGCTGTCGTCGCGCCACAAGCGAAATTAAATACATTGAAGCCTAAATCGCACTATCAAAGTTCCAAATTAAAAACAGTATATATAGAATAGCTCCGAACTACCACTCGGAGCGTTGGCCGCTCCCCGGGCAGAACACCTTGCCTGGCGGGAGATCTCCCCTTTTCCTTCCACCGGCCACAGTATCATATAAAAAATCAAATCAATCGACACAATAATGTGAAGGGATTTTAAATCGAATCATTACTTGTGATGAAAAGTGGATACTGTACGATAATCGGAAGCGCTCGTCACAATGGCTGAACCCTGGAGACCCAGTCAAATCCTGCCCTAAACGAAAATTGAGTCAGAAAAAGTTACTTGTGAGTGTTTGGTGGACTAGCGCCGGTGTCGTTCACTACAGCTTTCTAAAATCTGGCCAAACGATTACGGCAGATATCTATTGTCAGCAACTGCAAACCATGAAGGAAGAACTAGCTGCTAAACAACCGAGATTGGTCAATCGCTCTAGGCCACTGCTGCTTCACGACAACGCAAGACCACACACTGCACAACAAACAACCACTAAGTTAGATGAGCTACAATTGGAATGTCTTCGACATCCACCGTACTCCCCGGACCTTGCTCCAACAGATTACCATTTTTTCCGGAATTTGGACAACTTCTTACAAGGAAAAAAATTCAACTCCGATGCGGCAGCCCAAACCGCTTTCAAAGAGTTTATTGATTCTCGCCCCCATGTTTTTTTTAGTAAAGGGATCAATGAACTACCTATGAGATGGCAAAAGTGCATAGATAACAGCGGTGCATACTTTGATTAATTAAATATGTTTTACAAAAAAAATTGACTTTATATTCCTCCCGTACAAAACGCCAATTTCATATGTAAGGACCTAATATTTACCTTTTCCCTAGAAAAATTTGGTTAGGGGTCAATACAATACTTAATTTCGACATAACTATAATATTAACTATTTTAAAAGCTTTATCGCTCTAATAACAATTTAGTTGTCATTTATTATATGATATGTAATGCGAATATACACCTGTATATTCTCCTTGAGGATGTGAGACGTTAATTATATGTATCATCCATCACCGTCATCATCATTACAGTCCTTCATAAGTCCAAAGCTGAACATAGGCCTTTCCCAAGAAACGGCAGAAGAGACGGCTTTGAGCAACATGTATCAACAACTCCTGGATGTCTTACCAGGTAGTCACACCATTTTGTGGAGAGGCAGGTAGAGGTGGGGTTTACTGCGGATATCCCCATTACGATGCTTATCATGCAGGGAAATTCCAAGCATAGCCTCTGTGTAGTTCGCTGAGCGAAGTGTGAAATAGTGAAGGACCACTTCTCAGATCCATGTCATCACTGGCAACATGCACTCGTTATACACTCTACCTATATAATATCATAGACTAAGAAAATACCGAGTAGTGGCGTGTAAAATATCCACTTCCATATCGTCCCGTGGGTGTTGTAAGAGGCGACAGAGGGAAACTGAAACATAAAATGTCTTTTTATAACTTCCTGATAACAATTCAAAATAATAAAAAACTACGGTTGCCAACCCACCTACAATGCGTGGCAACTATGGTTAAACCCCACACGAATGACAACCGAGCACACAGTCCACCTGATGATGGTAAGTGAATGCTGTGGCCCATAGGCATCTACATCAATCCCCGATTAAGAATCAAAATGAGGACTGAGATGGAATGCCTCGTTTCCAGTAAAAAGGGTCACCGGTTCTCTACACTCACCATACGAAACACAGCAGTGTTAAGCTGCTTTTTACGCTGGTATTCTGTGAGACACAATATACAAGATAGCTCTACCACGTAAATATCAATACCCTTATGAGGCAATCTATGGGAGAAGCCTTTGTTCAGCAGTGGACTTTTATATGCTGTAATAGATGGATGGAATGGAAGAAAATATGAAGCATAATATATTACTTTTTACACGGCAGACCACAATTGCACATAACGTTATCCTCGTTCTGTTGGTAGTCTTCCCTGGGGAAGCTGGGCGCTATGCCCCAGCCCCTGGCCGCACCGCCGGTGCTGTTGCTAGGCGACGAGCCGTGGCCGCGAGATGTCGTCGACTCAGGAGGAGTTTCGTAAGGATTCTGAACATTCCCTTCGGACTCAGGTGCCCAAAGGAAAAAATCACAGCCGCCACTTTCCTTCCCGACTGGACATTTGTAGAATTTTTTACCTGAAGCAAAACAACGGATAGGACTATTGTACACTAATACCTTTCACATACCGCGATATCAGGTTTATTAAGAGGCACAAGCCATTGTTTAAAACAAAATTAAATAAAAACCGACTGCGTAAAAAGGTTTACTGAATACAACTAAGTCGAATCTAGTGGCACCCGATATGGTAGTGTTACGAGCTTGGGGTTCGAGACAATTAAAAACTGCCGAGTGAATTACCAAAATTGACACTTTAATTACAGAACACTAATTACAACTTAAGATCACCTAATAATAAAACACAATTGTACTACTGATCACTTAAGTTCGCAGTTGTATCGCTTTGAAGTATTCGCTTGTATCGCCAATTCAACCGCCAACTGACTCGGTCATGGTCTATACCGGCCTTATATAGCGCCTCAGATACTTTCCAGAACCTTCTACTGTAGAAACATCTAGAATGTTCGAGTACATATCGGTCCCGAAATTTCTAGAAGGATCTTGACTCTCCTAGTTCTGCTACTCGATACTAGAGGGCGTTAGTGTAACTAGTGTTGCCATGTACAAGACATTAATACTGGCGCGCAACAGTAGTATACATCAAGCCGTTTAGGCTACAGAGCGTGCTAGAGAAATATACATATATACATTCATAGGTATATTTTGAATCGATGTATGTATACATTTAAATCGAAAAAATTACCCTCCTGGGGCTGTCGGCGAAAAGAAACAAGTAAAAATATTGTTATTATCTGATTTTAACACTTTGGGGATATAAATAGGCAATTGTGTAAAAAATCCATAGTGCAGTTGTATACGAGTATAAGTTTAAAATCGTGAATAAAATCCTGTCACAAACCAGCGACGGTCGAAGTTAAGAGCATAAAATCCAGTGATATTTTAATATTAATAATCTCTTTTTGCCGTTTGATGTTGGCGAAAGAAATCGTCCCTATCTCGTTTCTTGTGTAAGGATGCCGTAAAAGTCACCCTAGGGAAATGTTAAAAATCTGGTGACCCCCAAAGCATTCATTCATTAAGTTGTGGAACTATTAAGTTCTACTCTGAAATTACACGTGCGTCAACAATACATAATTAATATATAATTTGAAACAACAATGTCTGATTTCGAAACATAATTCTAAAATGAAAGCTTTTGATGTTTAGTGAACTTCAAGACTTGCCTAATAATAAGCCTTGCTTGGGATAAAAATACTTTTATTAAGTTGTAATACTGATATAGATACATTGGAAGTAAATGGTTGTACAACTAAATACACACAACAAAAAGTGTCGACATCCATTAAAAAATATATATATAATTTATATTAAATAAAAGCTTGAGAGAATGAAAAATTGACTTACCAAAATTCGCATTCTGTTTCCTCACAGTCAACTGAATCGCTGGTTTGTTACAACCACATATAACATTATTATCTTCTGAGTCTCCGACTATTCTTGGTGCTGGAATTCTTGTTGGTGCTGCTGTATTTTGTACTCTAACACTATTATTAGTAGGTGCGAATTGCTTTGGTTGCGCATTACCCGTATTATTTGGTCTCGACGGCATATTTCCTACTGAAGTATTTCTCTGTATGTTTGGTCTAATATTGTTCGCATTGGGTCTTAAATTGTTTGAGCGATTGTCACTGTTCGGTCTGACGTTATTGGGTATATTTTGGTTTGTGTTTGTCGAAGCTTTTACACTGGATGGATTTATTTGCAGAAACTCAAGAAAAGTGGGGTCACAGCCCCCGATACATCCGATATAGGGAGGTGGATATAAGTGACTTATCGAATTATTACGCCATTCGAATTTCACCTTATTGTAGTTCGGACCACACTGAAATGTAAATATGAATTATATTAAGAAATTATTATTATTGTTAAAATGTATGACACTGATTTGCAAATTTTATTTTCGCAAAAAAAATGTTTTAGGGTCTGAAGACTTTGCTCCCTTTTGGCAACGCGAATTACTTATTAGTTATTTATAAATGTAATGTAACTTAAATATTTTTTTAAATTAAGACTAAAATTTATTTCGATACAAAACATACTCTTGGACAAGTTTCTGGTAACACTTGCAGTGATTTGACGATGCTCGGCAGCCAAACTGCATTTTTACAATTCGGATATGACTGGCAGCTTATAAACAAAAGTTCAGGGTTGTTCTTCTTCTGCCTTATCACCATACCTGTTCCGCATTTCGGACACTTCAGCACTGCGAAAGATTTGTAAATAAACTGATGGTAGTAAAAATATATTGGTTAAAATATAGGTAAATAAATTTTAAAAAATTATCCACACGCAAGGATATATTGTGGAGGTGTTTAACATGCATGAATTGCACATGGACAAACATCCAGTCCCGGAACAATTATTTGTAGGCAATACTTCTTACTTCATGCGGGAATGGAGCAGCGGCTTGTGAAATTTAAACTATTATTTGTTAATTCCATCAACATCACCAACCCATTTTAGGTCTACATCACTACCATCTCTGCACAGAGATGACGACTCACTGGCCCACGCCGCAAAAGAGAAAGCCGGCCTTTTAGGCTCCCTTTTTGCGTCCTCTCCTCTGTTTCAGGGCGCTCCCCTTGTTGCCTCAGCCAGTATCGGAATCCTCGGCGTCGCCATATCGACGCGCAGTTTCTTCGTCACTTGGAAGAGAAGGCCAAATTGGCCTCTAAAAAGCTTGGCGTGCTCAGCAGAGCGGGACAGTATGTCATGCCGGCACACCGCCTGCAACTTTACAAGGCGCAGGTTCGGCCGCACATGGAATACTGTTCCCATCTCTGGGCCGGGGCTCCCCAGTGCCAGCTCCTTCCATTTGATCGCATCCAGCGCAGATCGGTTCGAATCGCCGGCGGCCGAGCTCTTTTTTAGGATAGGGTGACAAACGAGCATACAGTCCACCTGATGGTAAGTGGTTGCTATAGACATCTACATCTATCCTCAATAAAAACTCAAAATGCAGATGCGTTGTCACCCGTAAGGACTAAGATGGAATGCCTCTTTTCCAGTAAAAAGGGTCTCCGGTTCTCTACACTCACCATACGAAACACAGCAATGTTAAGCTGCTATATTACGCTGGTATTCTGTGAAAGCGTGGTCCTTCTCCGGTCGAGCCGATCCATTCGTGCTACAACTATACTACTAGTATAGCTGCAGCATGGCTCTACCACGTATAAGCCTCTACCTCTTTCTGATCGGCTTGACTCACTGGCGCTGCGAAGAGATATTGCATCTCTTTGCGTATTCTATCGTATCTACCACGGAGAGTGCTCAGAGGAATTGTTCGGATTAATTCCAGCCGCTCAATTTCACCATCGCACATCGCGATATAACTCGAAATACCATCCGTACCATCTGGATGATTGGCGGTCCACTACTATGCGATTTAGAAGAAGTTTTCTTCCTCGCACAACTTCTTTGTGGAATCGAATACCACCAGCAATTTTTCCGAACCGATACGACTTAGGCATTTCATATGCATTTCTTGAATTATTTGCCTTTACTAACTACGTTATGCACGTGTATTAGTATGCACGGAGATGATGGTCGATACCCTCGTGGTGTTAATGCTCTTACTCATCATCAGCCTGTGAAGTTTAGGTTCAGCATCTTCGACTGGATTTGTGGCTTCTACGGTTCCTACTGCGCCAGTATTCGCATAGATCTCGACGAGATACGTCGAAAAGTAAAAATAATTTTTTCGATATCTCGCTTAGTTTCCGCGATATCGATACTCAAAAATCTAATACTAAAACCGAATTAGCACGCCCCGAATCCACGTAGTCTTGTCTGGCCTACCCTGGAGTGTTTTTGTAAAGCCGTAGGCAGGCACGGGGGGAGAGTAGCCCCGCCCGCTGTAGCAAATAGCAGACACCTGTGCGAGCCGTAGCGGCTGACGCCAAAGCTGCGGAGGTGAGCCTACCGTAGCAAATCTCAGGCACCCATGCTTAGGAAGGGTACTTCCCAAAGCGCCAAAGCCGTTACAGAAGTAACTTTGGGTCAATATTCCTATGTAAAAAAAAGTAAGTTTTGAGTATCGATATCTTTTCATATATAGATAAATTTTCTACTTTTCGTATCGCGTATCACGTCGAGACTATGCGAAGCCGCCTTCAAATCGTGGCGCCGTAAGAACCGTAGTCGTGCCCTGGATTTTTCACCATTAGTCGGTTGAAAGAATCTTAGCCATCATTCACATGTTATCCATTGGTTGTAATGGCGTTGTCATGATATTCAGGTAGTAGGTTAGTTTTTTTTTAATACAATACCATCCCTATGACACACAACACACACAGAATTATATCTGTTTATGATGTCGTTAATATAAATAGGTATATACTATTTTATAAATAGTTCGGTTTGTAAAGGTACAATAAATATGTTCATATTTAGAGCTACCTGTCAGCTCAATGTGTTAAGGCAGGGGCCAATCGCTTTTGTACGTGGTAGAGCCATGCTGCAGCTATATTAGTAGTATAGTTGTAGCACGAATGGGTCGGCTCGAGCGGGGAAGGACCACGCTCTCACAGAATACCAGCGTAAAATGGCAGCTTGACACTGCTGTGTTTCGTATGGTGAGTGTAGAGAACCGGAGACCCATTTTACTGGAAAAGAGGCATTCCATCTTAGTCCTCACGGGTGACGACGCATCTGCATTTTGATTCTTTATTGAGGATAAATGTAGATGTCTATGGGTCACAGCAACCACTTACCATCAGGTGGACTGTGTGCTCGTTTGTCACCCTATCCTATAAAAAAAAAAAAATCTCATAGAATACTCATATTCTATGAAAATCCGAGATATCGGAGATATCAGAGTTCGATCCCCGATGATAGCACTATATAAATTACCACTTTAATTTACAATGTACTTGGCGATGAAAAAGACAGTGAGAAAACCTTTACTTTTGAGTAATAAAAATAAAAATACAAAATGGAACGACGTGCTGACATCATAGAGCAACACGGGCCACCGGCGGACCGGAGGGGAATAGCCATAGCGTTTTTTCCCGATACAGAACTGTATCTATCATTTTTTGCGGGGGGAAACTGCGCACACAAAAACAATCGTCTGTCACTACGAAACTAACACATAACAATTAAAACAATAAACTATCAATTTCACACACATATAGGTAAATTCGAACAGTATCGCTTGTTGACAGCGATAACCCGGATACAGACTCAGATCAGTCCGATCTCGACCGATCTGCTTGTTGGTAAACAAATCCGAAACTACAAGACAGTTATCATAGTAATTTTTAAGTTTAAAAAGAAGTAATAGCTATAATGTGATTAAAAATTACTTATATATGAAAGGTAACGCTATATTTCTGTAAATTTGACGTGACAGATCTCTTTTTTCAGCAAAATAAATCTGAACAATACGGCATTTTTGTAGGACGTCAGATTTAGCCGCGCAACTAAATTTAGTCTAGTGAGCAGTGCGGCTGCAACTAGTTTTAATGTACGCGTAGGACCGCGTGGACTTATACTTTGACAGAGGGCAACGACTGCGTATGGCTACTCCCCTCCGTTCCGCCGGTGGCCCGTGTTGCTCTAGGTGTGCTGACACTTTTACTTTCTCAAAACACCTGTCACCAACAGGTCTCAATCCTTTTTTGGTCCAATTGTGGTCTGCTGCTTACTACAATATTTTTTTCCGTAGTATTAATTACCTGTAGGCATATCGACTGGTAGGGTCTCGGTGGTAGGAACATATTCGTTAGGTCGTTCGCTGAACCTCTCAGCTAATGCGTTATCGATTTTGTTAGCCTCCGCAGTTACTGTGATGTACGCCTCTTTGTATTTCGCTATCTAAAATTAATAGAATGTGGAGTTCAAGTAGATTCATAACAAAGTTCGCTTCGATCAAGCACAAAATAAAATTGTTTTTTGTATACGATATCAATAAAGAAACCAGTCTTTCTATTACGGCTTTCCAAATCCTTATGAAACTTTACCAAACTTTACCACAGGTTCGATAAATAAAACTTCCTGAGATAAGAACCGAAACTTTGTGGTCTTTTTTAGGTTCCGTGCTAAGATTAGCAAAAAGTACCATTTATGGAATCATCTCAGTGTATATCTTTCACGAAGTTTATAGATACTAAAAACTCGCAGCTAATTGAATTCGACATAGTTATAAAATGCGATTATATATACATGTAATTCAAAATTAGAACATTCGAGTTTCTTTTAAGAGGATACCTTGAAAATGAATCGTAGTTTTGGGGGGCGTGGCTTAGCCTATAGTCGATGAAGCTCACGGACGACTAAGGGAGTGTCAAAATGAAAGTGATGTAATTACTTCATGTACGTAAATTATTAAATAGCTATACCGAGCACGCGTATAAACTACGTAAGCCTAACAACATTTTTTTTAACAAAACTATGGTTTAATGGGTCGAACTTATTTACTATGCTTTAAAAATAATTCCATGAACTAATTCGTATTAATATTGTTTTACAATTTTTTTATATCGAAAAAATTGCATGTTATCGTGTTTTCCTTTTATACAATTCAAGATCATAATTATAGTCAATAAACATATACCAAAAAATTGGTTCGTAATCTATTTAAAACTTAAAGAAAAAAACTAAAGGTAAAATGGGCGAGAAATGTGGATTTTTTTTTAAAAATGTTTGAAAATAATAGCATTAGTGTGAACTAATGTCCTTCAGACCGAAAATCCAGTAGTCTGAAAACGTCTTCCAGTGCAGACAGAAAAGAAAGGGCAATAGCTAAGCATGTTTTTAAAAAGGTTTGAACAACAAAGTCTATTTTATTTTATTTTTTATGATGGCATAAACACAACATTTCCTTAATTTTTTTTTTTGGTTTCTTAAACTTAAATATGCGTAGAATGTTTTTCTGATAATGAAGATGCTTGGATATTATTTTGTTTGAGTAATCACAAATTACATAAATAAAAAATAACAACATAATAACTGTAATTGGACACTAGCAATTAATTGAAAAAAAAAATGGGTTTTATTATTAAAAACCTTAAAAATTAAATTTAAAAAAAGGAGTAGACTTCTTCTAAGACATTTTGCTTAATATGTTCTAAATCGTTTAAGGTATCATCCCCTTCAAGCTTTGCACCCATCTTTCAAACAACCTGTATAATATAAAATTCGTAAAACTTAGTTTCATTCCAATGGACTCATATAAGTTGTAACTTTACTTTTTTTTAACTAAACTCATTATTTTACAGCCCATTAAAACTTCTGCTGAACATAAACTTGACCCAAATACTGGTTCAGAGCACGGTCCTGGGCTACCTGCATTCATCACCTGCATGTTTCATCTGTTGCCAAACTCTGCACTTGTAAGTACGAGACCGTAACACGAAACCTTTTCCTCTCCATCCGCCGTCGAATCTACGAGGTATACGGCCAAGCTTGCCTTGTTGTTCCACTGTCACAAGTCACAAGGCAAGTTATTTATTAAAAATACCTGTTCAGCCAAAACAACTTCCGGTTGCTTCCTTCCTTCACTGATGGCTTTCAAATCCGCTTCAAGCTGAGCTCTTAGGTGAGGTTTGGATATGTTCAAGCCCATGGCGTCGTAGCCCTCAACGAGCCCCATCCCCAACAGTCCCGGCACGAAATGTATCGCGTCCGCGAGGGCGACGTATGAACGGTTTTTTATCGTCTCTATGTGTTCTGCATGAGTTGCATCCGTCCCTGTAAAAGATTACAAAATGGGTTTAACGATCTCACTGCTGGGTCTCTTTGGGTAGGTACTACTCTTATTTATTTGTGCCACCGAGCAGCAGTGTATCCCTTGTGTTTCAATTTGAACCGTAAGATATCATACAGTCATCAGGGGTGGCAAAACTGTAGCTTTATCTAAATCACGCTATCAAAGTTCCGAAGTACTGCGCTATATATAGAACAGCTCTGTAATAACACACGGGGCGTTGGCCGCTCCCCGGGCTGAACACCTTGTCTTGCCCGGTGGGAGATCTCTCTTTTTCCTTCCACGGCCAAACTCGTTTTCACTCTTATGTCATAAAAATTGTCTCAGAGATACGGCATCTTTACAATGAATTTGGAAATAGTCCTGCGAGTAATGGCTAACTGGGTGGTTAGTATAGCTCCAACATCAATTTATATTACAAAAACAATTTTTTAATCTAAGGTTAAAGGAAATAAAACAGTAAAGTTAATGAAAACATGCAATTGTCATATGAATTTAAAGGACAAATATGTCAGATTAAACTTTATTTTCTCACCAATGCCATGTTTTTCCATGAGAGCAATGAGATCGGCTTCTGTTAACAAATTTGGAGGGGATGTACTTCCATCTACCATGTCGATACTGGTTGGATTGAATGTCTGACCATTCTGTAAAAATATTACAAGTGCAATAGTACATTTCCGTAATAAATTATATGAATAAACAGTTATGACTTTAAAGAAAGAAGAAAGATCTTGAGTCGTAGCCTCGCTAGATTAGATACCTAATGATAGTGTCCATCAGACCGAGTTTCGGTCACGGGGCGGCAGTCTCAACGGAAACTAGCCATCGGCGTAGGACAGAATTTTATTGCCCGAGGGCACAGGTGTACTCTATATTCCCCATATTCTCATAGTCCGATGAGACGATTATCCGATACGACCGGAGGAGAGATCAGGCACAGGACTAATGGCTTTACGTGCTTTCCGAGGCACGGGTGTGAAACACCGCCAACTTTCTCACTCCGGGCTGCTTTTGAGAGTTTCTTGACAGAAAAACCCAAGAACTGATTTTGGCCCGACTCGGGATCCGGGACCCAGAACCTCATGATCAGCAATCACGTATACTACCACTAGATCAACTAGGCAGTAGATCTGCTAGATTGATCTAGATTGAGTGACGACCCAGTAAGACATGTGGGTAGTCTTTGGACGCATGTTGCTCAGGACCGTGTTTTGTGTTTTCTTTGGAGGCCTAGGTTCAGCAGTGGATTTGTGAAGGGATGTAATGATGATGATGATGATAGTATTACTTAAAGTAAGTAAAATAACAACCTACTACTTTCACGGCGGGATACAGAGCTCCTACTATTTTACAATGATTTTATTAAGTCGCTTTCGTGTATTTGGGTCGAATTTAGTAATTGATTTTAAACTAACATCCCGATGAGCTACAGACTTGAAATTTTGAACATAGCTCAGAATCGACGTGACAAATACGTGTTATATTTTTTTAAAAAAACATAATTTTTTATTTAAATTTTTGAGCAGTAATGAGTTCGCAGCGCTGCTCCAGTGTTTATCGGAGATTACATGTCCTGAATTTAATATTTTTTGTTAAGATTATGGCGCTGATTACATCGGACATGGGTGGATTATAAGATTAGTGAATGCCTGTGTTTGCGCGTTATTTGTAGCACGGTATACGTCCTACGCAGTGGACAGCTTCCGGCATGTGGAACTTGTCATCATGGTGAAAAGTGGAAACTGGCCGAGAAAGCATTGAGTCGTACAATCGCAGCCCAGAACGCTCCAGATGTACCGCCATCTTTCCGAGGACATGTGATCTTCCTGGCATTTCCGACATCCACGAGACGGGATAGGGTGATGAATTGTATTACGTTGCTAACAATACATAGTGGAATATAGTTAAAAATTGCCGTGTGGTGGCGGAGTAAGAGAATCTGCGCCTCATTTTGTCCCATGTAGGTAATAAGAGGCGACTATGGGGAATGCCAGAAACAGCTTCGGACCTCCTATATAGACGACGATATACCAATTCGTTTATGAATAATTTAAGATTAAAAATTTTGTAAAACCTACTTCAATATAAATTATTAAGAATAACTCAAAAACTATTGATCAGACCTTGATAAAATTTATATGGGACCATATGAGAAGCACCAGTTTTCAAATAAAAAGAGAATCATTGAAATCGGTTAACCCAGAAAAAGTTATGAGGTAACACACACAAAAACATACAGTCAAATTGAGTACCTCCTCCTTTTTGAAGTCAGTAGAAAATGTAAATAACCCAGAGTGCGGACAGTGACCAGGGTCAAGGTGCTAGACATCTAGTACTGTGAGTGTGGTGATTATGGCAAAATCATCCTACAATGGGATAGGTCTAGCAGTGGAATGTTTTGTTATGCTTAAACGGTGTTTAGAATTAAGCTAGTTCTAATAATTTATTGGAATATCATTAAATCTTTCTCTAATAAATAATTAAAACAAAAAAAAATAACATTGCAGTCACTCACTTCGTATACATGAATCTCTTTGGAAGACCATTTGTCATACGGGTACACTTCTAAATAGTTACGTGCTGTGATCATAAGTCCACTGGCTGAGAAGGTTTCCTTGGCCACTTCGATGGCGACACAGGTCTCCTGTCCTTGGGCGTCTTTTGAGCAACAGGCGAGGAATGAACGTACTATGAACTCGTAGAGTCGCTGTTCATTACCTGACAAACCTTAAAAAATGGAAATTAATAATTATTACTTACTTTCAATAAATATTTTTCAAATATTCCTTTTTTTACTTATAATAAGCCAGTGCTAGTGATATAGCCCTAGATGGTAAATCGCACTGTCTTAGCGTAACAAAAGCCTATTTACCCTTGCCTTGAAGACGCCCATATTGTATTTGGACGGAAAGATAGACGCTATAAATTGGAATATCGACAACAAAGGGGTGAAGATCCGCCGACCGCCTGGTTGTCCGATGGTGGAAAGGAGAGGGAGGAATTAAAGCGTGTAATTCCTGCGCACACTTACCGAAATGCATCCTATAGAATACCGAGAGGCTGGCTACTCTGCGCCTGTGTTCGAGGCTGACAAGATTGGTTTCAACCAAATCAAGGTTGCCAATGAGATTTAAGAATGTTTTCAGTAAATCAAATCAATAAAAAAAATCAAAACATTAGGTGGGATAACGGTCTAGACTTTTGTAAAAATTTGATAATTTCTTACCAAACTCTATTTATTTGTTTCTAATTTATATAAGGGCAGCAGTATCTTTCTAATAACCAACTCAAAATAATATAAAACTAATGTTGCCAACCCAGTTCGGCAGTGGACTTTTGATAAGCTGTACACTGTTAAAGCCTACTAAAGTCCACTGATCAACATAGGGCTCCCCCATAGATTGCCTTATAGGGGGGATATTTGCCATAGTTGCCACGCTTGGCAAGCGGGTTGGCAACATTTTTTCACAAGTTTTTTATTTTTAGTTGTTATTAGGAAGACGCTGCTGCCCATCTCTTGATTTATTTCCCTCTGTCACCTCTTACGACATCCACGGGATGATATGGGGTAATGGTTATTCTTACACAGCCACTACACAATAGGCGGCTATAACGAATAATGAATGAATGAATTTTATATGAAAAAATTATTTATCAAATTACGATTGGTACTTTGATAAATAATTATGTTTATCAAAGTAATCAAAATCAAATTGTGTAAAAAAGTAGCAGCTTACATACATGTTACATCAATCAACAGATTCATCCTCGAGGAATCGTACACGTTTTGCTCCCGTGCCATGATGAAATCTCATGGCGAACTACACGGCCCTCGTATTTATTTAAATACAATTCATAAAAACTGAAACTAAGCTTTTACATGATTGTTGACCACATCTACCTACCTAGTAATTACACATCCAACGATGCCAAGAACGAATTTTCAATTATTTACATCGTATATTCAGTAGCATTCTATTATTTAATTTTATCATGACTAACCATTTTAGTTTATTTAAGTAAGTAGATGGCGCTATTGTTAGATGAAATAATGAAAGCCAAAACTATACTATCTAGTAGATAGTATCAGCGATAGAAGCGAACAATATAAAAATCTCTTAGTGTTTATAAGCAAGCTATTATAAATACTCTAGGAAAAACCTTATCAATTTTCATATTTTTGATATACGTCATTTTTATCTATTAAAATTATTACACTTTTAAAATAAAATAACAAAAATATTAAAAAAACTAAACGTTAGAATTTTTAAATAATTAAAAAAATCTAATTATTAAAATTTTTGTAAGTTATTTATATTATTTAATTTATAACTGTAACTGAAGGCAAAATATACTACTTTTTCCATTTGATGACAGATGGCGCTGTTTTGATAACTAAATCAGTAGTTTCAAATTATTTTACCAAGGCTATAACTATATTTTAATATTTATTTATAAATATGGTATTTATTTGAAAAACATCATATGATATGGACTATGAGAAATGTGGTCAAGAGTGAAAGTAAATATAAAAGTAAAGTACAGCCTATCTATGTTCCACTGCTGGGCACGAAACCTCTTTTAGACGAAGTTTTGCGCGTGCTGTAAGTTACTATAATTCCATATAAATAAGAATAGGACTGACCTGGCGCCATATTGTGACGTCATAGCTGTCAATTCAAACCAGTTAGGTAGGGTGAGTACAACAGATATTTTTGAAATAATATTTATTTACAAAAGAACCATTAACGAAAAAGTATTAATCCGAATCTAGCATTTCAATTTCACTAATCTCTGCATGACTGTATGGGTAGTCATTATTGTCATCATTATCAGTACTGTTGCTTTCCCTTATAAAAATGGATTTGGAGTATTTAAAATATTCCATCGACTAGTAACAATATTTTAAATTAATTTATAAAAATAATTATGAGTTCAATAGATTTGGTAATACTAAGACTCAGTCAAATAAATCGAAAATAAAAACTGTATTAATACGCAAATATTTTTTTTTGCAAGCCGTACTTTTCAAGTGACAGTTGACAGATAGTCATTAAAGTTCCTATTCTTATTTGAATCGCATTGTAGATTATAAATTAATAATTTAAAATTAAAAAATTTGTACAACCGACTTCAATGTAAATTATTAAGAATAACTCAAAAACGATTGGTCAGACCTTGATCAAATTTATATGGGACCACATGTGAGCATCAGCTTTCAAACAAAAAAGAATTATCGAAACCGGTTCACCCAGTAAAAAGTTATGATACATAAAAAAAAACATACAGTCGAATTGAATACCTCCTCCTGTTGAAGTCGGTAGAAAAACAAGACAGACATATTTACAACAATATCTACAACACTAATACCTATTAGTATTGGTACTATAGTATTGTACTAAACAGATTCGATTCGCGACTTCGCTGAAATGATTAAATAAATCTTACTATTGGTATATTTCGTTGGATGTATAGGAGGGTGAGCTTTATCGCTCTTATTCCCTTGCCTCGGCGTTGGGCCCCCACTATCTAAAATCCCTTGAGCAAATGCTCCCCAATTGGGGTCACCGGTTTGCAATCCAACGAGTTGCGCCAGGTTCATTTCCTTGGGGAATTCATTGGTTTCTGTTCGGGGATAGCTGATGAAACCTTGGGTATATAGTTTTTCAGCCAGTCGCATTGTTTCTTTTGCATTGATTTTTAACTTTCTTGAAGCCGATTTCTCTAATTCCTGGAATTTTCATAATATGACTTATTTAGTAAGTAAAAGATCTTTTTAAGGGATTAATGACATCAAATAAAGGTGCAAAAACATTAAACAGTAATGAGATTAGATTTAGCAATATTATTTTATCATTATTATCATCATTGCTACAGCCTATCAAAAGTCCATTGCTGAACATAGGTCTCCCCATTAGATTTGCTCATAGTATCCCAATATTTGTCATAGTTGCCACGCTTGGCAGGTGGTTTGGCAACCGGAGTTTTTTTAATTTTCTAGGTGTTGTTAAGAGAGGCTACCCATCTCCTGGTTTGTTTCCTCTGTTGCCTCTTACGACACCCTTGGGACGATATGGGGTAGTAGATATTCTTGTGTTGTAAAGTGATAAAAGTAAAAAAAATACTTTTAATAAGAATTTCTTGTAATCTATAGATTGTAATCTAGATATAATCAATATATTGAATAATAAAATATTCTATTGTATTCTATTACATCGCTACTACAAGGTCAATAGCAATAAATATTATTTATTACTATGTTAACACTAAGTTTATTTTACATAGAAAACTGTTCACCAGCTGTCTGAAGAGGTAAAACATCGTAAGGAAACCTGGATGTCAGAGAATTAACAAAATTTGACAACAAAGTACCGTAAAATGGGGTGAATAGACACAACTTTCAACTTCTACACTGTTTTTCTAATATATATTGTTTATAAGCTGATAATAAAACACTTTAATGTTGTGAGTCTTGTTGTAGTTTATCGAATACTAATGCTTCAAACGAGTAAATACAAATACAAAACATACAAATTCATTGTATTTTAGAAAAAAGTAGTAGGTTTCTATACACCGGAAATCCGTTGTTAATAGATACGACATAGGGGTAAATAGAGAAAAAATGCTAGGGTTGTCAAATTTGCTTTTGTTTTTTATACAATTACATATTATATAACTTAAAAATATCAGAGTAATGTAATTTAACTGCTTTGCAGCGTAAGCATTTCTAACATAAAGCCATTAAATAAATGAGCCACTGTTTACATAGTTATGAACATATTTTTTTTTAATAATAACATAAAAAAATGTTTCAAAGTTTGTTAAACCATATAACACTAATTATAATACTACTTGTTTTGATTAATAACCTTTGGTTATTTTAAGTATTAGGTAACATGGCGAGATCAAAAATCACTATTACTTATTTATAAAATTATGTAAGCACTAAACAAAAGTTAATTGACATAATTACGGGACTTAAGGCTGATAACTTGCGTCACACCTATACCGCACCGCTTAGACTTTTTACATTTTACCTGTAACGTACACTGAGTGTCTCTGTTAAACAATAAAATACAAATATAATGAATGATTTATTTACCTAATAGATAAAACTAATTCATATGAGCACACTAAGTATATTTATTGCAGGAACTTCTATCTGATGTAATGGTAAAACCTCAAGTGTTTGGAATTACAATGTATAACAAATATCAAAATTTAACATTTATAATAGAAATGGATTTTTAAATACCTTTAATATGGTTTAAACGTTTTTTTAATTTTAGTTTCAATTAGCTACTTAAATTAATTTATGTAGTAAGTAAATGGTGCAAATAGTTTTTGACAACCCTAAAAATCATGTTTGTATTAACCTCTTTTACGTTTCCAATAACCCCTCATTCGTATCTATTCACCCCTTTCTTCGTTTATATTAACCCCAAAGGTGTTTTTATTCACCCCTCAGTCGTATCTATTCACCTCGAATCTGAAAAAAAAAAAACCAGTATCCAGATTTTACTATTTGAATTTTGATATTCATCTTTATATTAATAATAGATGAGAAACTCAACTCTCAAAAAAAACTTGCAACAAGGAAACACTGAAGAACTTGATGTTTAACTAAAAGTTTTACACAGTGTAAAATCACTTATACTCACACGTTTATAATAACTGCGATTTTCTTTACTGTCATCAAAATTGACACTAATTTAAAGGTTACCAAAATAAAGGAAAAATGTTGGCAAATAATAAACAGTAGAAATAAACAGACGTTCCCGAGTTGTAGACAAACCTAGAGACAATTTTATCAAATAAACAGACTTGTGTCTATTCACTCCGCGATTTCTATTCAACCCATCTTATGGTATGCAAAAAATATGCCAATTACGTAGTGGGGCACTATGTTTAACACTTTCCTACTCTTATACCCTCTTAGAAAATGAGTCTGTGCCATGTAGTGTGACGTTTATAGGCTATTTCTTTACTTTTCATTATTAAACAATACTAATTTATTAAACAATACTAATATGATTTTTATTAGTAACAAAAAGTTACCACTGTGTCCAACGGCAATGGTCTCCACTTTGACTTAGGTTTTGTTTTCACGCTGACTACTTTAGCCAGTGGGTTTTCTAAACATATGTCGTGAAGGACCTGGCACGCCTCTTGATCAAATAAGCGAACTCTGTCCCAGGCGAAGTCTACACTTAGATTGTTCATAGTGTGGTTAACTGTGACATTAAGGTTTTATTTAATTTAAAATGACGATTTCCGAAAAGTACAAAATTTAAGTAAATGTATTATTTCAGTAATGTAAAAAGATACCTTTTATTTTCCAAAATGTTTCTGCAACAAAATTATTTACCGCTCTGTATCTTTCTACAACAAAGCCAAGAGTTGGGAACTGACATGATCCATAACTTATAAGGCTGTCTGATAGTTTGGAAGGAAACACCTTTTGTAATCGTAGTGTTTGAAACCTTGTAAATGCAGCCCCTGAAAGTATTAAAACAAACATAAGGCGCCTACCACATTCCGCATGCAATCACGTTATTTTAACTGCCTGGCTTAGTCCCTGAACAATGTCCAAGCGGTAAGGGCATATTCACCATTTTCATTAGCCCATAAAAGTCCACAGCTGGACATTGACCCCTCCACTTAGGATTTGCCTAAATTGTCACACTTAGCAGACAAATTTACGATCGCAATGCGTCACGGACCTTTGACGCTACTGCCCGTCACCAGCCTAGGTATCGATATCTATCGAAAGTCATAAGATTTTTCTGGCATTACCCATATTGCCTATTACGACACTTGGTTCGAAACGGAGTGATATTAAAATAAGTTAAGACAAAGATAACATCAAGAGTATAACAAGAAAAAAAGTCCAAGAGGCGGGATTTCTTGTGAATTTATTCTTTTACGGACCATATTGTATTGTAACAAAAAATCACAAATTCAAAGTAAGATCTCGGAAATGGATACAATGTCCATCAAATTTTAATTGTTTAAAACTTTTGCTAGTAAAAAAACTTTTGTTTAAAAATTGTTTGAAGTTTTATTTAATATATTGTATATGTTGTACTGGGCTTGAAATTCTAAATTTAAATTAACAGCTATGCAAGGCTTAGAAAAACAGGTGGTAGATATTTGTAAGTCTACGACCATTGTAAATTGCAAGCTATAGCGGAAACGGATTCATCTCAAGCCACTCCAGAGTTAGCGGCAGTTTTCAAGGTAAGTAATAAAACAATATAGATTCATTTGCATCGTGAAAAATAAAGGAACTTGTATCATACCGCGTCGACTTGTGACAGAATTTTTCATATCATGAATACAATTCTTGAAAAATTATGGATTGAATGGAATAGCAAGATATATCACACAAAAAGAAGCACAATATCTGTCCATGTCCAAGAAGGACAGCATCTATCTTATTCATACACTGTGCAACAAAGTATCTCAAAATTATCCATCATACTCGCCTGAGAGAAGGCTATAAAAACCTCTAGAGATTTTTCTTGGTCATGTTTAAAAAAAGTGAAAACAAATTATTACCCTGTCAGACTGAGAGGTTACTCATTCTTCTAATCTACATGTCCAAATTATACCCTCAATTCTTCAATCACCTTCTTCATCATCAATCCATAACAGCCCATTGCTGGCTTATATTAGGTCCTTACATATGAAATTAGCGTTTTGTCGTACTGACCACTTTGATCTAAAATATCTCCTCTTTGGTTAAGAATTCCAAATTCAAATTTATAAATTCATTTAGCTGGTACATTTGAGTTTTGAAAACAGTCATTCATTTGTTTTTCCTCATTATTTTATTCTTTGGCGTCGCTTATTACCGCACAATGGAAAACATGAAATATCGGTATATTTACGAGTACAAGTTCTACCGTGGCACCAGTGCTGCAGAAACAGCTCGAAGGATTAATGATGTGTACGGCGCTGGTGTCGCAAAAGAAAGCACGGTACGTTTTTGGTTTCAACGTTTTCGTTCTGGAAATTTCGACCTTCAGAACCAACCCGTGGACGGCCGGAGACCAAAGTGGAAAATGAAGAATTAAAGGCTATTGTGGAAGCGGATCCATCACAAAGCACTTCAGAGATAGCTGCAGGCTTCGAGGTAAGTGATAAAACTATATTAATCCACTTGAAGCAAATTGGGAAAGTAAAAAAACTTGAATGATGGGTACCTCATGAATTGAGTGAATCGAACTTGCAAACAAGCATCGACTGCTGTGTTACTTTGCTCAACCGACAAAATCTAATAATAATATAATCGAATGAAAAGTGGATACTGTACGATAATCGGAAGTGCTCGTCGCAATGGCTGAACCCTGGAGACCCAGCAAAATTCTGCCCTAAACGAAAATTGACTCAGAAAAAGTTACTTGTGAGTGTTTTGTGGACTAGCGCCGGTGTCGTTCACTACAGCTTTCTAAATCTGGCCAAACGATTACGGCAGATATCTATTGTCAGCAACTGCAAACCATGAAGGAAGAACTAGCTGCTAAACAACCGAGATTGGTTAATCGCTCTAGGCCACTGCTGCTTCACGACAACGCAAGACCACACACTGCACAATAAACAACCACTAAGTTAGATGAGCTACAATTGGAATGTCTGCGACATCCACCGTACTCCCCGGACCTTGCTCCAACAGATTACCATTTTTTCCGGAATTTGGACAACTTCTTACAAGGAAAAAAATTCAACTCCAATGCGGCAGTCCAAATCGCCTTCAAAGAGTTTATTGATTCTCGCCCCCATGGTTTTCTTAGTAAAGGGATCAATGAACTACCTATGAGATGGCAAAAGTGCATAGATAACAACAGTGTATACTTTGATTAATTAAATATATTTTACAAAAAAATTGACTTTATATTTCTCCCGTACAAAACGCTAATTTCATATGTAAGGACCTAATATATGTATAAGCTTCTCCCATTGTAGGGAGGATTTACTATAATTGTATTTTGGCAGGCAGATTGTCTTATCTAGCATGACAAACATTTAGATCCCTGATCGGAGTCATGGTTCAAAAGTCACAATATGTTTCTCAAATAGGATTGGTACCCAGGCCAGGCCAGGCTAGGCTTTGATACTGTTATTGCTAAAGCAACAAACTTAGAAATAAATGTTTTAGAATATATATTTGGAGACATTGCATAAAATAACATGCTAGGGTGTAGCATCATGCATACACAAAATTTACCTATCCTCAAATCAAGTTCTTGCCTCACATCAACAGCATTGCTGATGTTCTTGTTTGGTTGCTCCAGGTTCTGTAACGCCCGACGAACTGACACAGCTGTTATCTCAGAGAATTTGGCACGGTATATTTTCAGGTTGCTCTTAATTGCACTACACACCTCTATTATTTCGAAGCCTATGTTCTCACCCTCTCTGTCACAATCTGTCCAAATTATGAGTCCTTGACAGCTGCGTACTTCTCTCTCTAAAGTTTTCTGGAATGTACAAAGAATTGTTAATAAATAAAGCATTGATCTCAGACATGAACTTTTATTATATTTTATGTTTTTAAATAAAATAAGCACAGAAATTTAATTTAATTTTTTTTTGTATTGTATTTTTATTTTAACGCAATAATGTTTAAAAAAAATATGTACAAGGCATATCTATACTATTGGGTATAGATATGCCTATATATATTGGGGTGTCTGAAATTGCCATTTTAATTTGAATAATTTAACCACCTTTTTTAAGAAAAAGTATATTTATTTATTTGAATTATTTACGCTTATTATCTATACATTTCTGCCATCTTGATGAAAGATCATTTTTGTCTTCGCAATAGAATACTGGTTCGAAATAGAATAGCGGTACAAAATACCTTCATAGAGATAGTTTACTATGTCTATGAAGGTATTTTGTACCACTTCCTAAGAATAAATTTTTAGTTGTATTATAGGCAGGTTTAATTTTATTTCAAAGTGGCCACGCTATTAAAACAGCAACTTCAAAGTCTAACCCTTATCCTAAAAATCCTTAAACATTAAGCATATTCTAAAAAAAATCTTGAATTTGACTCCAAGACTCCAACCAAAAAGTAATTTTTTTTGCTCTTCTGATTATCTATGTAATGACGGCTCTATACACTCGTCGAGAGCCCCTCACCCTTTGCCTCGACCTTTTGGTGGTTTCTAGGCCTACTACCCGCTGTGACGGACCTGGACATTACTGCTGCTTTTTGTCTTTGCTGTTAACTACTATAATTATATAAAAACATACAGTTACACCACATAGCCAAAATACAACCAACTAAATAAACGAGTATGTACATGTTCATTCCTGTTTTCCATGCGAGAGCTAACAAGACCCTTTGACTCGGGCGACACGACAAAAACCGACACGTGTCCAAGAGGTGGAGAGGCAAGCCAAAAGAGAGCTAGACAAGACGAGAGCTCCATGTAGGTAGTAGTAGCTTTGAAACAAACCACCAAACAAGAAGACCTTGGACTGGCTTAATGAATTCTTATATTTGCAAATTTTACAGCATTCAATTTATTACTATGCACCCATATTTGCTTGTGATTTCTCCATTTTCATAATTTTATTCAATCTGACTTGTATTTATTCAAATTCCCCTAATTTGTCTTTACTGGATACTAAGTTAGTGTTATAGATATTTACAAAGTATTTCAAACAGTTTCCAAACTCTGTTGACAATTACTTAAGTATCAAATAGCCAAAATAAAAAACAAATGCCTTCCTTGCTTTAGCTTATATCATTAAAATAAAAATTATTTTTATTTATTACACACTGATTAAAATTTTTTTTAGTATCCTTCTGATTCTGATGACAGTACACCAGCTGTTAAGTTAAAATTAATGCAAAAGTTGATCCTTAATAAATAATGTAATCAGATATTGAAACATCTTAAGTACCTTAATTTTCTCATAATTTTCAGGACAATATTTCAGAACTGGCGCATCAAAAAGTGTTAAAGGGTTACATGACTGCCAATTTTTGTAAGAACTTGCAAATTCAAGTGCAAGAAGATGTCCTGATACTGAAGTCATAACCATTGTGCATTTTTGGCCCATTACGTCTGCTTCAAATTCATATATTTTATTGTATTGCGATAATCCTTCTCGCTGCAAATATAAAAACAATTACCCTAATATTATGTCATAACACAAGTTTCTAATAATAAAGGATAAAAAGTTATAACATGTACCCTAATCGAAGTTCCTCTTGATAAATGTAATGCTATATTCTTCGCTGCATCATTTTTTTCTGCTACATTTAAATATTTCATTCTTTCCGACTTATACCTCTGAACCAAAACTGTACCATTACACGAACCCAAATTAATTTTTATTTTAAAACCTAATATAAGGCGAGACAAAATTCTCATATTTCTAATATTAATAAAACATTTTTATTTTATCTAAATAACTCTAACGGGTTTAAAATATTGAACCAATATTTAACAGATAGGGATGTTTAGTCAGCTTCGTTAACGTTGCCGCCAAAGAGCAAAACAAACAACATTGACTGAAATTGACATTGACATTTTAGAATGACATTAGACAAATATGATTTAATCATGCAGCCTAGTCTGTTAAGTATGTACTCCGTGTCAGTTTGTTGTGTATCTTATTCACAAAATTCTTTACAATATGCTGATGCATCTTATTGCGATGTTTTTGGAAGATTTTGACGATAGCCTATCCCACCTGAATAAATAAAGAAACCTAAAATTTACATAACTAATGACGCACTTGCAGGCCTCTGATACTCTTGCTACCTGCGTAAAATAATTACCTACAATCGCGAGGCGCCCCCGGGATATAACGCAGTCGGGGCTAGCGCGTTCTAGGCGATTGAATGTTAAAGTTTTTTAACGCTGTTTATGTAAATAGTTTTTTTATAAATACTTGTTGAAATACTCGTCAAAATAGTTTTTGTTTTGTGTTTAGTATATTTAATTGTAGGATAAAATAGTTGAAAAAGTTTTAATGTAATTTAAGAATAATATATAATATGTATATTACGTATCTATTTGATAGAATATAATGGCAAAACGTCGTTCCTACTATAATTGTTGCGTAGATGGATACTTAATGTGAATATATTTCTTTTTTTTTGTTAGATAGGTACTTATAGCAAAGGAAGAATTAAGTAATAACTTAACTACAAAGGTAAACCTAAGTACTTTATTACAAAACTTAGTTGAAATTTACTTCACTATCCAAGTACCTACTTATATTAGGTATGTATGTACTTATCTTTTGTAATTAAAATATTTTAAGTTATAATAACACAAAATACTGAAATTAAAACTTTGTTTAGAAGATTTTTAACTAAGTAGAATACGATCACATTTCTGCTAGGAATCGTATTTCGGATTTATTTGTTGTTTACACTATCTACCAATTTCTTCCGAGCCAAACATCGCGATTCCCGACGAATGGCTTTGCAAGTTGCATGCGTTGGGCATCACACAACTCATATAGTAGCGGAAATATGGTCGATCATAGTCAGAATAGGTACTTTACCTAAGTAACTTACTTACCATTTCACAATGTATTTTTTTACTCTTTATTAACAGCCCTTACTAACCACGGAAAGTACGTCGTGAAGTAGGAAGGGGAAAAGATGCAAAGTAATACGGACACTCGCGCGCATCGATAAAGTTTTATTTAGCTTGCGTGCGCGATTTATCTGATTAATAATAATTATGTAGGCTATTAAAACATCGGCAAGCCATCAACATCTTCTGTATGTAGTACTATTATTTATTCTGTGGCACTTGTAACATTATTTCCACAAATACTTTACATGCGCAGACATTATTTATCAGTCAAAATCGTACCATTTTACTTTTACATTTCAAAATCCACTTCGAAAAATTATTAAAACGATAATACCTGAGCAACAATCAATCAAAACAGGTTACTAATGCTAATAGAATCTTCATTTGTAGATAATACATACATACATAAACACTCACGCCTGTCACTTAGAGGGGCAGGCAGAAACTACGGACTTTCGTAGATAATGTTTTCTGGATTTCTTAAAAATTTATTGAGTAATATGTTTTTACTATTTCAATATTAATTTATTACTTTTATGATGATCAAACTTCCATCACAAGGTAGCATCTTCGTCACCATGATTGCAATCCACAGCTGAACATAAGACTATTTCATATTGCCACAAAGCATATTCCTGAACCTGACCATTCATCGACTTGTTATTCGTCTTTCCATACTGTTAATCGTTCACGTCTCAATCCTATCAGAATATAACTGCCGACATGTACTAAATACTAGACGGGACGTTAAAGTTAATATGAAGTTACTTAACGATCTATGGGTAAAATATTCTTTCATATCAGCGTTGTTATAAATACGGCAATCCATGAGTTTTTCCAGAAAATACGGCATACGGCAGACATCTCATTGCCGTATCACGTAATACGGCAATCGGCTATAAGATGAAACGAAACATTTTTTCACTAGCGTGAAACGAAGTACGTAGTGAAACTCACATATGTACCACTTTTAAGAACAAAACAAGGGAACTCTTTCGTCTTGTTTAAAAACGAATAAAAAGTTTGCAAATAAGGCGACGTACTTCTGCTACTAATGTTTGTTCTACGAACTTGACCGGCGGCGGATTTTTGCTCCTGTATTATTGTTTAATTATTGGTTTAAAGTGGATTTTGATATGTAAAAATGGTACGATTTTGTGGTGATGGTGATGTGAATCTCAAGATAAGGTGTCTGTCTACATAGGCGCGTTGAGATACTACCGCTCAGATCCGTCCAACTACAAGCCTATCGCCATCACCTCATTGTTCTCCAAAATAATGGAAAGCATCATAAACTGCCAGCTCATGAGGTACCTTGTTGCTATGCAGACTACAGCACAGGTGATGCTTTATACACCGGCCGTGCCAACATTTCTCGGGAAGACGTCGCCGAGTACCGGAGCAAACTTGTGTCTGAAGTCGAGTCTTTGTTGAACAAAGTCTCAGATTGAGGGCGACTAAACCTAGTCCAGTTCAATCCCCAGAAGACCCAAGGTTGAGCGTTTACCGCTAAAAAGAACCCTTTTGTCGTATCTCCTCAGTTTCAAGGCACTCCCCTTGCCGCCTCAGCTATCATCGGAATACTCGGCGTCGAGATATCGAATAGTGTGCAGTTTCGTGGTCACTTGGAAGGGAAGGCCAAATTGGCCTCTAAAGAGACAGTATTTCATGCCGGCACACAGCCTGCAACTTTAACTTAGGCGTGGGTTCAGCCTTACATGGAATACTGTTCCCATCTCTGGGCTGGGTCTCCCCAATGCCAGCTCCCTCCACTTGACCGCATTCAGCGCAGAGCAGCTCGAATCGTCGACGACCGAGTTCTTTCCGATCGGCTTGACTCACTGGCACTGCGAAGAGATGTTGCTTCTATTTGCGTATTTTATCGTATCTACCACGGAAGTGCTCTGAAGAATTGTTTGGACTAATTCCAGCCGCTCAATTTCACCATCGCACATCGCGACAAAACTCGTGATGTGCGATGCCATCCATACCATCTGGAAGATTGGCGGACCACCACTGTGCGATTTAGAAGAAATTTTCTTCCTCGCACATCTTCCTTGTGGAATCGACTACCACCAGACATTTTTCCGGACCGATACGACTTAAGCACCTTCAAGGAAAGAGCCAATTTTTTTTTTAAAAGGCCGGCAACGCATTTTCAATTCTCCTGGTGTTGCAGTTGTTTATGGGCGGCGGTAGTCACTTACCATCAGGTGAACCGCAGAATAGAAAAAAGCAGTATACTATAAAGAATTATTATCATTTGATACTAAACATCTATACAGTCCGTATGGATAAAAAATGGGATTAGAAATGGCGGCTCACCGAAACCGTACCGTCAGCATACACAGTACCAATAGCGGAAACTCGCTAATAATGCAATATCGTTATATTATTCGCTTAATTGGAAATTTTCTATTAATGGAAAAATATTTGAAAATAATTGTATTTCGCTAGTAGGAACATTAAATTTAAAATAATATTAATAACTAGCGACCAGCTCTGGCTTCGTCTAGGTGGGATCTAATTGAAGACTTAAGATAATCATTAAAGACCGTTTATTTTATCTTATCAATATTTCTAATTATATAAAATCTCAAAATTTTTGGGATAAAATTTAAATTTAGATCAATCCTGGTATTATTATTATTCTCTCTATTTGTTCGTAAAGTTTTACTAAAATCTCAATGGCATGTAAATATTTTATACAAAAATATTAACGAACAAAATCAACAATAATTATGAAGAAAACTCTCAGAAGGTGTCGTAGCTCACAACATATTTTTTATTTGCAGCCTTTACCAGCGGATGTGAGTATAGATAGCGACAGTGTGCAAACAAAAGAGGTGAATAGAGGTGACGCCATTTTCAACCCCATTCTTTAACCGCACGGTAAGTAAAAATACTCTAGTAAAATTAAAGATCCCGAATGAAATGAAGACAAGGTTAAAGGACCATTATTAAGACCATTATTATAACATGACATTACATCATGACATTATATTTATTATATTATTAAGACCATTATTAAGATTTTTGGCTTGGACCAAGGATCCAAGCCAAAAATCTTAATAATAAAAATATTATATTGAGAATGAATATTCTAGAGGCTAGAAATTTGTGTTTCGCGATAATACTCATCAATGGCTTAACATTTTTTTTAAAGAATTTTGTTTTATATACTTAAATGATTACTTAAAAAGCAATCTTAGTCACGTTCACGTAGAAGTAACAAAAAAAAAAAAAGATTTTAAGAAAAAACTATCAAAAATTCAATTATTTTGCATGTCGCTTTACGTAGTTCTCAGCAACTTTCTCACATAAAAAAAGATTATTGAATTCATATTAAATTATTTTATTAGCTCGAGCTTCACATTGACATAATTCAGCTTAATGACAATAAAACATTTAAAAATATGGCTGGAAATCAATAAAAAAAAATATCACAAATTGTGCTTAAAATTTGCGTCATTGTCGCTCCATATATTGTTTAATAAAATACCATGACTCGGAACTATTTGTTTCGCTGTGTTTTGAGTTGATATTGGCAACCGCCCCTCATTCGACCGGCAGCCGTAGAGAGAGAGTAATTGTGTTCTGTGGGCAGCCGTTACACGGGACACACGTGTTGGATTTCGAACTGGAGAGTTTTGAATTTAATTCTCCTAATTGTGTCATTTCAATCGTCATTTGTTTTTTTAACCTTACCTTTGAAGTCAGGATTGATTCTATAATCATAATAAGATAATTAAGTTACCTTTTAACTAACTGTTGTTTGACCATAACAATGTTTTCTGTGTATACGTTTTTTAATATGTTTCGACATGATTTTTGTGAATATATCATTATTGACAACGTCATTGTCAGCAAAAATGGTGAAGTAGACAATGACGCACGTTGTGAACAATGACGATGTAATTCGACGACAATGATTACTGATGAGAACAATGATTTTGATCGTTTCGATTGATGTGCAGATGTGATGATCTGGGCGATGTTTGACGTATAGACAGTTTTATAATAAGTTAAAATATTTACAAACGAAAGTGTTACTTTAGGTTTTGGTTCCAGCCAGATTTTGACAAAATTAGCTACATAGTTATGTCTGTTAATTGTAAGGTAGTTTATTTTTGTATTTCAAAACCAGAACAAAATTCTTCATATTTGTCTACTAGCTTTTGTCGTAAATTTGTTCTAAGCTGGATCTTGTTATTAGATTACAGATAATAAGTAATAATAATAGTCATTTCCGGGACACCTGAGATTTTGAGTGAGATTGAGAGGTTCTATGGGCAGCTGTACACATAATCGTTGGAGCCACACGCAAGTGTGAGAAACGATCCAAGACCAAGTCTTATCCGACACTATTCTGATGATATTACGGACGTCAGTCTGAGCGAGAATTTATTAGAATGGCTCTCCAGCACATTAAAAACGGCAAGGCCCCAGGGGAGGATGGAATTACGAATGAAATGAAAGCGGGTGGAAAACCGGTACGAAGTCCTTCAGAGGCTTTTTAATTCCGTCCTCCATGGTGGCACTACACCGGAGACGTGGAGCAGAAGTGCGGTGGTCTTGTTCTTCAAGAAAGGCGACAACGCTCTCTTGAAGAACTACAGACCGATTTCCTTTCTGAGCCGCGTCTACGTACTGTTTTCGAGAGTCATTACGAATCGTCTCGCATGCAGACTCGACGACTTCCAGCCTCTCGAACAAGCCGGTTTCCGAAAAGGCTTTAGCACCATAGACCACATACATACCGTTCGGCAAATTGTACAGAAGTCCGAGGAGTACAATTTGCCACTTTGATTCCGTCGAAATTTGGGCGGTGCTGCAGTCCCTTCAGCGGTGCCAAGTTGACTGTCGGTATATCGAAGTGCTGAAGTGCTTGTACAGTATGGCTACGATGGCTATCCGAGTACAGAACCAGAGTACGAAACCTATCCAACTACAGAGAGGTGTAAGACAGGGTGACGTTATATTCCCGAAACTCTTCACCGCTGCATTGAAAGACGTTTTCAAGCTTTTGGACTGGAAAGGATACGGTATCAACATCAATGGCGAGTACATCACTCACCTTCGATTTGCCGACGATATAGTCCTTATGGCAGAATCGCTGGAGGACCTAAGCACTATGCTCAATGACCTCAATAGTGCCTCCCAACGGATAGGTCTTAAGATGAACATGGACAAAACCAAGATCATGTATAACGTCCATGTCACACCTATGCCGGTAGTTGTAGGGAGCACTAAGCCCGAAGTTGTTGACGAGTATGTTTACCTGGGACAAATAGTCCGACTAGGTAAGTCCAACTTCGACCGAGAGGTCAATCGACGGATTCAACTCGGCTGGGCAGCGTTCGGAAAATTACGGCACATCTTCTCGTCAGGTATACCTCAAAACTTGAAAACGAGACTGTACAACCAGTGCGTGTTGCCAGTGATGACCTATGGAACTGAGACGTGGTCCTTCACTGCTGGCCGTATGAGGAAGCTCAAGGTCGCTCAGCGAGCTATGGAGAGGGCTATGCTCGAGGTTTCTCTGCGTGATAAACTTAGAAATGAGGATATCCGCAGTAGAACCAGAGTGACCGACATAGCCATAGGATTAGTAAGCTGAGTGGCAATGGGCCGACCATATAGCTCGAAGAACTGACAACCGATGGGGAAAAAAGGTTCTCGAGTGGCGGCCTCGTACCGGCGGACGAAGTGTAGGGCGTCCACCCACTAGATGGAGTGACGACCTGGTAAGACATGCAGGAAGTCAATGGATGCAGGTGGCTCTGGACCGTGCTTTGTGGCGTTCCGTGGGGAGGCCTATGTTCAGCAGTGGACTTGGGAAGGGCTGTAATGATGATGATGATAAATAATAACCATGCAGAGGAAGAGATCAATTTTGTCTGGACAGTTATAAAAAAAAAAGAGACGATATCTCAACGAAAAAAGAAGTTGGCACTCAAACCATTAACGAAAAGATAATAGATGCCATGATCTATCGTAAACAATTTAGTAAAACTACGTTTTCGATTATAACCGATATACTGCACAAAGTGGTTTTTCACGATCAGCGTCCTTTAGATCAGCGAAACGAAAATTTTGCGAGGCTTGTAGCTTTTGAATTGGAAAGAGTTCCCATCGAAAAACGATCAAATTTATATCCTCAAATTTTAAATATTATTAGGATTTTTCGAGGTGATTCAAATTTGGACGAATGTTTAGAGTTTGTGCCAACAAACTCTAAGCATTCATCGAACGACAACGAAGAAAGAGTCTTACCATTAAACGTACGCTATGAAAAAAATGAATAAAAATAATATATAAGAAAATGAAATTACTTGAGAACTAGTCACAAAATTAGGTAATCTTAAAACACTCTTTTGTCCAAATTATGTCCGATGCTTACAATAAAGTTCCTGCTCAGCTCAAATCCTCTGTTTTAAATAAAATAGTGCATAATAACCAAATTATATGGTTGCAGGTACTTATCAGTTACTTTATTAGCTAAGAAATCAAACTACACACAACTGTGCTAGTGCTATTGTTTGTAATTTAAATATCCCAAAATGCCTCCGGAAATAAAAACTAAAGAAGAAAGACTAGCTCAACAAAAACTTTAGGCGGTATGCAGAAATTAAAAATGACCCGAATTTACTATCTCTTGCGAAAGAAAAAAGAAGAATAAAGTATTTAAAAGATAAGGAAGCAGAAAAAAAAATAACAAGTATTTCGGAAAAAACTCCGCGCAGTCAAAGAGAGCAAAGAAAGAAGTGGAAAGAAAATTCGAAAAGGTTCAGTTTGATTTTATACTTACAACTATATTTTCAATGACATCTTTCTAGTTCCTATATTACGAGTATATCATTCTTAATATATCAATTGTTAAGATTTATAATTTATTTGAGTAATTATCATGACATTTTTTATAGGTACCGACAAAACAAAAAACAAGCAAAGCCGCTAAATTTTTTAAGCCGTTGCTGTTTGCAGTATTCAAGGTGAAAGCACTTCGAAGAATGATTTTGATGGAAATCCGTTCCAACAGAATAAGCCTGATGCTGCAGCTGCTATAAGAAAAGTTCGCTACGTAGAATTAAAAAAAAAAGCAAAAAATTGCTCAATATCATCGCGACTTACAATGAAAGGGATAAAGCTCGTTGCAAACAAATTCAAAGACTAAAAAAGCTACTTAACGAACAACTGAAGACACAAATGGAGGCAATAAATGACATGCCGGTTCTAGAAAATAACTGTTCCGAAATCAGCCTACAATCAGAAAACTGCCCCTGTGTAAGGTCTTCTATAAGCGAACGTGTAAAACAATTCTATTTAGATGATGCAAATAGCATCTTATGTGCTGGAAAAAGGAATTTATTCGAAAAAATCAAGTACGTATGCAAAAAACGTTCATGTGTCTACCTCTGAAGGACTTGTACAAAAAGTTCCGAATGGAAACAAATATTAGAATTAGCTATTCTTTTTTTTGTAAGCTTCGACCTTTCTGGGTGGTTTTTCGAAAAAAAGTCGATAGAGATACTTGTTTGTGCATAATTCATCTCAATATGGGTTATTAAATGAAGGTCTAAATAAAACGTCTATAATAACAGAGAAAAATTCCGAAGCAGTGCTCTCAAAAATGTGCTGTGATAACAAAAATACTGATTGTTTGCGAAGAAACTGTGACGCATGTAAATCGAATGATATAGAATATAATGATCTTTCGAGGAATTACTGTACTTTTTACGAATGGAAAAAAGTAACAAAAGAAATAAAATACAACGATAGAAGCATTAGATAAATTCAAGAGAGATTTGACAAAAGTTTTTGAACACAACTATAAAATTACTAGCTGTTACCCGCGGCTTCGCCCGCATGGTCACTGGGAAATGAACTATCCATTGCTTTTTGAATTGAAAGAAAACTGAGTTTTATAGGTTTGTCAGAGATGCAGCCATTAAAAGGAAACTGAGCAAAATTGATTCGTCAGCCTATTTAAATGTTTTAAAACGCAGCGTATAGGAAAGCATGAAAAGAGCCTGTTTATTCCAAATGGAAATGGGATATTTTTTTAATTAAAGGAAACTGAGCATAATTATCCGTCAGGGATGCAGACTTTTGAAAAGAAACTGAGCTAAATTGATTCGTCAGAGATGCAGTTTTCTGAATTGAAAGGAAACTGAGCCAAATAAATGATCCGTCAGAGATGCAGCCTTTTGAGTTGAAAGGAAACTGAGCTTAATAGGTCCGTCAGAGGTGCAGCATTTGGAATTGAAAAGAAACTGAGCTAAATAGGAAATTTTGAATTGAAAGGGAAGATCTGTGGGAATTCTGATTAATTGATTGTGGGAATTTTGGAAAAAAAACTAACTGAACACTATTTTAAGACGCTACTGTACACAATGTTATATGTTTTTCCATTCGGGGAAAGAATGTGGAGATTCTGGGCATTTGACACACGCGAACATGCTACATACAGCTGACCATGAGAGAAGCACGGTTTTTCTAAGTTGACCCCCGCTACCTGTAACATTTGCCCTTGCGCTTTATTAATTGTCATTGCAAAACTGAGCTTAATAGGGAACTGCAACCTTTTGAATTGAAAAGGAAGATCTGTGGGAATTATAGGGATCCGTGGTATAATAACATTTTCACCTTTTCCTACGCCTGTCAAAATTGTAGCACCGATTATGTTCCGTCCAAGATGTGTCACACGCAGCCTTGTCCCGTTACATAACCGAGGAGCATCTAAATTTCGCATTAGCATGACTGGGACGCCTAATTTTAATTGAAGCTTATGTGAGGGCACACCTGACAACTCTAGAGAATTTAGAAACTCTACGGGATATGAAGTGCTCTGTTCTGTGTCCATAACTGTGTCTACTGACAAATACTCTGTTATTTCTCCTGCTACTTCGCTTAATATATCTGAATTTATTTTGTTAACGCTCTCATTTTTGGTGCAAGAATCGCCCTTTCACATAACCATTTGTCTTCATGCATGTTGTTCGTTAAATCTGAATAAACGCTCGCAATTAATTCGGAATGACTCTGTACTAAATTACAAAAATCTCTCGTCAATTTAACGCAGCCTCAGCATCCGTTTCCAACCGCCCATCGCCAATTTTTAATAGTGTGTCAGCATAGTTTCCAGCATTGATATCATTATACAAATGCACTCTCATATTCGTAGTTAAACTGAATTTTGTCACCTTGTTCCATAAAATAGACGACTTGAGGCATGCTTTAATTTCATCTGCAGGTGTGCCTTTTGAATGACAGGTAAAGTTTGGCGAAAGTCACCATCCAGTAAAACCACCATTCCTCCCATTACATCGGTATTGCTGCGCAAATCCTGGAGCGTTCGATTTAGTGCTTCTACAGCTTTTTTATGCGACATTGTACTTTCGTCCCACACTAAAAGTTTGCATTGTCGTAGCATTATACCTCGTGCACTATTTTTGCTAAAGTTGCAGATCGGCGATTCTTCCTGGGCTAGATTTAGAGGAGTTTTAAAACAGAATGTGCAGTGCGGCCCCGCTTAGCAGCGTGGCGGCTATACCGGAGGAAGCTACAGCCACAGCAATGTTTTATCTTTCCGTACTTGCGCTAATAATAAATTTAACAAAATGTCTTCCCAGTTCCTCCAGGGCATCTAAAAGAAAAGTGCACCATTTCCAGATTCAATTTGTCCTAATACTTTGTCAAAACTCGTTTTGTTCGGGAAGCAAGCAGGGTACAAATTCGGCTACTTGCTGCTGCAAAGCTGGTATATCGTATAGTTTGTTTCACGTATAATTTCATCACTTAGTTCATTTTCGGTTGTTCGCTGAGGGCTTATCATTCCAAAGTCGCTTAATTTTTGCCTACCATTGCCATTACTTTATCTTCAATTTTCCAAGTGCTTTATTATAAATGTGTTCATTGTATGTCATGTTCGCGTGTGTCTGCTGTAACCTTCGCAAAATATCTTCCGCCATGTACTCTTTATATTTGTCCCACAATTTATGTGCATTAGATAGCCCGCAAGATGATATGAGAGTTGCATAAAGATCCCTAATTTTGGCTGGTGACAGCTTCCTCCATGGTTTCATCCCAGTGATTATCGTTTTCTAAAAGATGCAGAGCTTCACATGCTTCTCTATAAGTTGCGCATTCCTGACCGTTGACAGTTTTAAGGTCTTTATATCCTGTAGGACCCCGAACATGGTGCAGCAGCAATCGTAAACAGAAACATTCAAAATTAGTTACATGGACGGTATATACACGACCAAGGGCATCTGATGACTTTACACCGGGCCAATTTGCAACAGGCGCGCCTTGAATACGGCGTTTCCACTCCTTCCTAGATGTGTTCCAAGTATAATAGCGGGGGACTTCAGAATATAACAACGTTTTTGCAAAGGGGTCGGTTTGACAAAGTTGAAAGAAGGCTGTTAGTGTAGTTTTGGCGGTGATGCAATTCTTTCTTGGAAATTTCTTTCGGTGAAATATACACGCTCTCCATTTTGTAAGTGCACAGCAAGGTAGGTAACTGTTGGGTGCCTTTCGTGTAAGGAAGCCAAGGAGACGCCACGCCTCGTTACTGATGACATAACGCCCTGCTTGAAAGGTCTGTACTTCATTAACGGATTTGCATCACCTTCACTCCTGAGATTAAATATTGCTTGGTCGCTTCCTTTATTTATGTACTTACAGATATACTTGATTGCGCGGACAGAGCTACATGCTTCTACATTAATGTGGGCATTAAACATTTTACATAGAATGGGCGAATACGGGACAATCCAGCTGTTATCTAAGGTTTCGAACGCTCCAGAGCGAGATTTGATTGTAACTTTCCTGCCACCATCTTCGGAGCTCTGCGTCTGTATAAAGGGTAGCCATTGTCATTGTGCACTGTTTCTTTTAATAGCTGTTTAGGAATTTCTTTGTACATTTTCCTTCTTTCATACATGGCGATATTGAATTTCGTGCTCCACATGGACCGTGAATCATATTTCGGACGATGGTATCATACAATTCTTTATCTTGCTCAGGATCCGGAATCTCGGCGCTTATTATGTCGTCTATTTGGCTGGGCCGCAACTTCTCTTAAGCCATATTAGAATGTGGGCATGCGGTAATCCTCTTTTTGCCATTCAATTGAATACATGAAGCACTGCACCTCTCCGAAAATTTTCCTTTGTTAATTACATACATTAATTTTTGTACTTTTAATCTAAATACTCTAGCAACTAAATCGTGTCTGTCAGTACTTTTTGGCCCGGCATTAGCTCCTCAGTTATTTCTTTCCATGTGGGATTGCAAGTAAAAGTAACAAAAAGATCAGGTCTTCCGTAAGTTCGTACATAGGCGAATGCGTCTTGTGTGTACTCATGTAGGTAGCGGGGACTGTTAACGAATGATGAGGGCAGAATAACCATTTTACCTAAATCTCTGGGGTTTACATTGGCGTCGCTAGAAACTGCATCTTGTAAATGTATATAATTCTTAACGCGCAGCTTTTTTTGATTTAAAGATATATAACGGAGACGTTCACTTTCTACCTTCACATACATGTCTACCAAAAATTGATGAAATAGTTGTCTACACCGGGCTAAAAGGTTAAAATCATTTTCTCACAACATCATATGATACGCATAAAAATCCATACATGATACTTTTTTGTTCGGAGTAGGCTCCTTTGTGACCGGGTTAATGAGTGGAATTTGAAAATGATAACCCTCTTGTGCTTTGCAATAAATCAATGGGTATTGCAGAGCGTCATAAAACTTGTGTGTATCGGCTACCCGTTGCAACGTATCATCACGTGCTCGCAAGACAATGTCTCGTGAAGAAAATTGATCACCACTAATAACGGCTGCTATTTCGTTTATCAAAGGTGCATTGTAGCGCCTTTCATGCTCTCCTCGAGGGGTCCGATCTGCGTGAATGACGACTTTATAATCCTCTTCAGGTAGGTTTTCTAAAGCAGTTTTAAATGTTTTGACTAAAATGTTACGTTCATGCAAGAATCTTTGAATTTTGAACACTGTGTCTCTCAACTCCCTGGATAAATTGGCAGCGACGGTCTACCTCAATTTCTTCGTCGCCCATAAAATATACTTGTAAAATTTATGCTGTTCGTTTTCAGCTGGAAAAAGTGAACCTATTCTATGATAAATTTGCCCTTGTACCGTAAATGTAGGCGAAAATCCCGGCATTATTATTTCCGGTCAACTCCGAAGGACGTCATTTTAAAGCATGAGTTATATTTCCGGATCCTGTTTAAAAGCGCCGTGACTCATTAGCATCATATAAAAAGAGAGTTTTCAAAGGTTCTTCTGGTTCCCCAAGTAACGGAAGAGACACTTTGCCATTGGAACAGCACATGCCTGCGGTCTCATGTTTCCATTTTAAAGCGCTGCAAAATCGACACGCCTTGTCCATCAGTCCGATAACAATTAACCTGTGATTTTTATAATCAATCAACGGATCATAATTGAAAGCTGCGTCATTAAAACCGACCAATTGTTTCTTTGAAAATTTTGTCGACGTTCAGCTTGAAGCTGTGCATTTGCATCTCTTCGCGCCTGTGTCTGTTCTGGTGTTTTAGATGCCCTTATAGTAGATTGACGTTCAGCTTGCTCAATGAGTCTGTGTTGAGTTTCATCAGGCGTTTCAGCGGCTCTTAAGGTGGCCTGACGTTCCGCTTGTTCGAATAGCCTTTGCTGACTTTGAGCAGGTGTTTAAGTAGCTCTTAAAGTAGCTTGACGCTCTGCCTGTTCAAGACGCCTTCGCTGACTTTGAGAAGGTGTTTCAAGCTCTTAAAGTAGCTTGACGCTCTGCCTGTTCAAGACGTCTTTGCTGACTTTGATCAGGTGTTTCAGTAGCTTTTAAAGTAGCTTGACGCTCTGCCTGTTCAAGACGTCTTTGCTGACTTTGTGCAGGTGTTTCAGTAGCTCTTAAGTAGCTTGACGCTCTGCCTGTTCAAGACGCCTTTCCTGACTTTGATCAGGTGTTTCAGTAGCTCTTAAAGTAGCTTGACGCTCTGCCTGTTCAAGACGCCTTTGCTGACTTTGAGCAGGTGTTTCAGTAGCTCTAAAGTAGCTTGACGCTCTGCCTGTTCAAGACGCCTTCGCTGACTTTGAGAAGGTGTTTCAGAAGCTCTTAAAGTAGCTTGACGCTCTGCCTGTTCAAGACGCCTTTCCTGACTTTGATCAGGTGTTTCAGTAGCTCTTAAAGTAGCTTGACGCTCTGCCTGTTCAAGACGCCTTTGCTGACTTTGAGCAGGTGTTTCAGTAGCTCTTAAAGTAGCTTGACGCTCTGCCTGTTCAAGACGCCTTCGCTGACTTTGAGAAGGTGTTTCAGAAGCTCTTAAAGTAGCTTGACGCTCTGCCTGTTCAAGACCCTTTCCTGACTTTGAGAAGGTGTTTCGAAGCTCTTAAAGCAGCCTTGACGCTCTGTCGTTCAAGACGCCTTTGCTGACGTTGAGAAGGTGTTCTCAGATTCTCAGTTCAGCATCTTCTAAAGATTCTAGCGATCGAGCTAATCTTTTCGCTTGTCTTTGAGAAGATACTCTTGAAAGGCTGGACTTACGTTTGCGAGGCATTATGAAGTAAGAAAAACCTATTTATAAAGAAACGTTAAAATACCTAAAAGGAATTAAATTTCCTTTTAAATATTTTTTTTAAAAGCAAATCCAAAATATCTAAAAGGAATACATATTCCTTTTAAATATTTTTTTAAAATCAAAACAACAAAACCAATTCAAGACACAACACGAATCCGAAAACGATAGCCAAAAAAAATCGAATCAACTTAAACCAAATCACAAAACAAATCGCAGAAAACCGAAATCGAAAGCAGTAGTCAATTGTACCGTATACACTATCTATACTATCTATACTATTAATATTCCTTTGAAATATTGTTAAACAACCTAAAACAACGAAAACCAATTCACGATTCTAAATAAACAAAATCCAAAATCAAAGCCAGAGTCTAAATATGTATAAAGGAACACCAACCAAATCAACAAAACCGATCCAAGAAAATACACAAATCCGAAAATGAAAGCCAATATAAATCCATTCAACCTTAACCAAATCACAAAGCAAATAACAAACAACCGAAATCGAAAGCAGGTAGTCGAATAAGCTACGAAATGGAAAGAATTTAAGCGTATAGGTACCGTATGCACTATAAGTTGACGCGCGGCTCAACGGCGGGAGTTAAGTACATGTCAGGAAACATTTCGTTACCGCGTTTTAAAAACCTAGTAACGACATCTAGCGGAATCAGTTTAAACTATGTATACGTTAGTTAATAAGAACTCTCAAAAATATTTTTCTTATAATTTTGCACAATTTTTCTTATTGTAATACCGATTCATTCATAACCACATATAAGAACTGTATTCATTTCCGTTCAATAAATATTACTAAGACTTATTAATAAGGCTTACTAAGAACTTTTCTACCATTGTTAAGTAATAGTTAAGGGTGAAACGTGACAGGTGGTGATAGTATTTCTGATCCATACTTATAATCACGCCTGTAACCCTTGCGGGGTAGGCAGAGCATCAACGGATTACTTAATATCGTCTGCGAGGTTATCGCCTATTCTGTGAATTACGATGCACCAAAACGTTTAAAGAAAATCAGCTGGTGAATTTTATGTTTTTATCGCTCTTCCCGGTCCTGCGTGGAAAAATACAGATCCATACATTTTAATCTTAATTTTGGTAAAAGACATAATAATCCAGATATTCTGACTTTCTGTGTTCATCCATCGTACCGTCGTCCGTCTTGTAGAATCACGGTGGCGCCACCTAGCTGAATTTAATTTTGCAACATATTCGATTTTCCCACGGGAATGATATGTTTTCCCAGCTTTTAAGGTCACTACACGAGTGACTTGATCGGAGCCAAATAATCTGTTCCAGTACGGAACATGTACACTATGTCGGTCTATACGCCAGTATATTCTAAGTCTATGACAGCTATCATGCTGTATGTTTGTGATCCACGACATATACTTATTATACTCTTTGTCCACGACACTACAAACTGATTGAAGAACTGTGTGGTGGTGTTAATGTTGCCACGTCTTTGTCCACTCCCAACTTGAATTCTATTGATGTGAAATTGTTCAAACTACGTTGCCTCGAATTTTTGTCGAAGGAGCTAAACAAATAAAGTCCCGCTACAACTTTGGCAAAATCACAAAAGCTTAAGAGTTCCTTAATCCGATTGTTATTAAACGTCGAAGTATGATGCTCATTGAGACACATTGCGCAGGATTTTCCAAACATAATCCCTCAAGAAAAATTACAAACATTGGACAATGAGTGGCGTCATTTAAAATGAACGATAATCTTTTAGATGCCATAGAAGAAGATGATGAAATCTTTTGATAACAAGTTTTTTGTGCACAAGACAGTGATGGAAATGTATGTAATGTATCCAAATCTGAAGCAAATTGTTCCCGCTTTATTATGTCTACCTCAATTCAGTGCTGCAGTGGAAAGAATATTTTCTTCCATAAACTTAATAAAAACTAAAGCTCGGAACCATCTAGGTACAAACACGACGGAAGGACTATTACTCACGAAACAACTGCTTAATAATGAGCCATGCTACAAACTTCATGTAGAAAATGACTTAATTTCTAAAATTAATAAAAATATGTATAAGTAATAAACATATATATTTTCATTTACGTTTACTGTTTTCTTTTTTTTAAAGGTAAGTTTTTAATAAAGAAGTAAAAGGTAGGTAGAAAGGTAAGGTTATTTTTTTATTGCTTTTTAAATTTCATAATACAGATTTCATACAGATTTAGGCTTATTGATCTCAAATAGATTTCATACAGATTTCTAGGATTTTCAATACAGATTTTTTGATTTAACATATGGCAACACTGCTCAGTTGAAAGACGTTATAATCACTACCTACGTTTACGTTATTCATTGAGTTAGACATTCTGCCAGCGAATAATGACGATCATTTTCTGATTACGATTAAGACGGAGAAATTTTTTGAAATAAGGGCCTAATGCCCGCCACATACATACGGAATTCCGTTTCGGAATTCCGATTGGAGATTCCGAACGCAGCAAGTTCATATAAAATCTATGACCCGTCACACACGTACGGTAGTTTTCCGTTCGAAATTTTGCGAGCAAAACAGGATTCCGTATGTGTGTGGCCGACCCGTTCGGAATTGCGAAACGGAAGCCCGAAATGAAATTCCGTATGTATGTGGCCGGCCGTAAACTTGTAATGTTTTTAAAGAGGTTCGAGGTCAACAATGTACTCTGTGAAGGTCCCGTGCTTTTTGCTTTACTCTTTGTTTAATTATCTCTGTGGGATTCTATACTCATTGGTCGGATTGTATTTACTATTTATAAACAAACCACTTTTTATTAATTTGTGAAACAAAGAAAGAATGTGGAAGATGTGCACTTGATAAGTATTTACCAGTTGTAGCTACATGGAGACTAAGGATATATATACATATTTGTTCTGTTAGTAATAAGTTGCAGTGAGTGTATAATGTTATGGGATTAACTAAAACGTAGTGATAATATTCTCTTTGGGATTTACTATTATATTTTTATTTTATAGATACTTAAAATGTTATCCATGCATTTATTGGCGTACAATGACTTGAAACTTTCAAAAATGTGCTTCCTAGTTAACTGCCTCAAGCGCTTAAAAAGTTCACAGCAATGGCTAAATCGTCAAAAAGCTGATCCGTATGTTGAAAAAGCCAAAATATACAATTACAGGTGTGTACTGTCATTGATTTTTTACCTGTTGTGTTACCTCAGATTTACTTATATTTTGTAAGTGTGATATTAAATTTTCTGTATTTTTTTTAAATATTTTCATGAATGGCTATAAAATCAAATAATGTTTACATTTACCAAATACTACTAATTTATTATTTCAATAGATGTCGAAGCGCTTTCAAACTTTTGGAAATGAATGAAAAGACAAATATTCTTACTCCCGGCTTGACTGTTGTTGATCTTGGTGCATCACCTGGTTCTTGGACTCAAGTAGCAGTACAGAAGACTAATTCTGATGGAGCTGATAAAAGTAAACCTAAGGGCACAGTGTTGTCAATTGACAAACTGCAAATATTTCCTATATCGGTGAGTGGTTTATTTTTAAGGTTATACAATGCCAGTCTCACTCCGTGCTTTAGGCATGAAAATATACCTACGCTGTGCGGCCGTCTACAAGAGGCTAATTCCGTGAGGTTGTCCCGTGTGCGCTCGAGTTGACGCGCACCTTACATTAACAAGAAAATATTTTTTTCTTATAAGTATTTAGGCACTTTTGATATTTATTTTTGGGTTTTTATTCAAGTATAGCCACTCAAAAAGCCAAAAGGTACTGCATTGCATGCAGGTGCTTAAATAACAATAGGAATGTCGACTTTTCTTTCTTTTCTGTTCCTAAGGATATCGAAAGATAAGATATTACTATTTATAAGTAGATCTAGATAATTAGGTACCTAGTTACTGACGCCATATTTACAGATTTATTATTTGATTAGCGTCCCGACCACAACTTCGCAGTTTTTGATTTTAACGAAGGTCGCTTCCGAGGCGTGCAATGTATTATGAACATTAGCGACGTTTGTATCTAGGTTTAAACTCGCAAGTTTGCTATCAGAGAGTGATTTTTCTGTTCTTGTACTGTTATTTATTATTAATTGCATCTTTGTATTCTGATAATGCTATTTTCCACAACTCCACGTCTAAGCGCGTATTTTGCGTTCTGATAAAGTAAGTAATGAATATCAACTACCATAATAATTTACCTTAAACATTTTATTAAACATATTATAAACTTAACAATATTATGATAATCCTTGTTTGCTAAGATTAATTTAATAATATGTTATCAAAGGTTTTAATTTGTTAATAATAAGAAACCTGGGTTTGTCCTTTTGGGCAACTAAGTTAATATTCTATCTATTTAGCCATTTGACTGACCATTTGTTTATTACTTGCTTGAGTATTTTTTGGAATAGCGCTGTAGTATTAGATAATATACCAATTTGTTCTTAAATTACTTCTCATGATTACTCCATTCTAATTTACTTTTGCTAAAAATCAATACTTTTTATTAATTCAACAATTTATTTTTCAACTGACCGTAATAACCTAATGTTTAATTGATAGTTGTAAAAATTAATTCCCTTTTTTAATCATGTTTAAGCTTATTATATCCCTGCGCCCTTTACCTTTATGTATTCCATTTCACTATTTTGTTTAATTATTATTTTATAAAAGAAATATACTTTCTAAAACATAAATGCATTGAGTAATAAACAATAATGCTTTGGATCAGTTTGATGTCAAAATTTGCACTTTTGTTATTTTGATAGTACATCTTTACTAATCCCTACTACCATAAAAACATGAACCTAATATTCGGAGTTAGTTTCTAAATCTGAGCCAGGAAATCAACAAGAGAAGTAGGATCCTGGTCCTATCCTATCCTAATCCTGTATGAAATAATGTACATATTATATAACATAATATACTTGATCTTTTTAACCGACTTCAAAAAGGAGGAGGTACTCAATTCGACTGTATTTTTTTCATGTGTGTTACCTCTGAACTTTTTCCTAGGTGAACCGATTTTGACGATTCTTTTTAACACGCTTTTATTTTATTTGAAACCTGGTGCTTTTCATGTGGTCCCATATAAATTTGATCAAAGTCTGGCCAGTAGTTTTTGAGTTATCCTAATAATTTATATTGAAGTCGGTTGTACAAAATTTTTAATTTTACCACTTGTTAAGTGTTATAATTTAAGTATATAAGATTATTCAGTATTTAGTACTATAATAAGATTTTTCACAGGGTGCAACAATAATGAGCAACATGGATTTCTCAACTATTGAAGCACATGATAAAGTGGTAGCGGCTCTTAATGGTAAGAAAGTAGACCTGGTGTTATCTGATATGGCTCCAAGTGCTACTGGGATAAGAGAATTAGATAAGGATAGAATTATAGGTCTTTGTTATATGGCAATTAGATTTGCTGCTCTAGTCACAAAAGTTAATGGCAATTTATTGTTTAAAGTTTGGGATGGTAAGGAGGTACCCATATTAGAAATGGATTTGGAAAGATTTTATAAAACTATAAAGATAATGAAGCCAAAAGCAAGTAGATCAGACTCATCTGAAAAATTCATACTTGCTCGTGGCTTCAAAGGGATTCAGAGGCCATTAGAAAATGGACGCTGGGGCTAAGTTTATTATTTTAGAATATCAAATACTCATTACATTAAAAATGGAATTTGTTATAAATAAAATATGACCAGTAAAAAGGTCGATCAATCGGCAGCCAGTTTAACAATGGGTACCTCTTTTAGATAATTCAATAGAAATTAAAAAAAAAAACTATTTTTGACCAGGGCCCTTTCTAATAAACATTATAATCTAAATATTTGCAAAGTAAGTACCATTTACCATATCATAGTACTTACCATTACCATAGTCATTGAAGTAATATGTACTTACGTACAGAACAGCTATTTCAAACAAAAAATGTGCACTACTCAACTCATGTCTTCGCGCATGCGCAGGGAAGAGTAGTGTGGCTCATGGGCGGTTGGTTTTTATCATAGATTATGCGTAGGCAGAATGATCAGTATGTAATAATAGATTGTATTGTTAAAATTATGTAAATTATATCAGGTATAACTTTTAAAATTCGTCATTTATTTTGCAAATAATATGTGCTAATTTAATATAATATTACATAATATTATATCAGAATTACATTTTAATGATATTTTTATTTGAATATTTTAAAAGATAACTATGTAAAATATTTAAAAAAACATAGTAAATGTATGTGTAACAAAACTTATTGATATAACATATAATTTACAAATATATTTATTTAGATTAGAATAAGAGTCGTTCATAAATGCTGGGCACGCGAGATTTAAAAATGGACGATTTTTCCACTTTTCCCTGTTTTCATGGCTTTGACATAGAAACCTATAAAAAATAAAAGTATAATAATCAGCAAATTTAAATATCAGTTGTTTCTACAAAAAAAGAAACATTATATAATGCACAATTTTTCTCACGCTTAAGTACCTACAGAAACGTCGCATCTGAACAAATTTAATTCATAATCTATATTCCATGACCCGAGGTGGCGTCTTAAGAATAGTTTGTTTGATTATTAATCTATAATACTTTTTTATTAATTAAGTATGAGTCATATCCAAAAAAATGTACGTCAAGAAATAGTTAAGAAGTGGTATTGTCAAGAAATGTTAGGAAATTGTAAATGTAAAGATGTGTTTTGAATAGTAAAAATATTTGAAAATCAGTCATCAGTATTTTACTCACGAATTACTTTGGTATCTTACTAGTATTACAAATCAAACTCGTAACATCTAGTATACTTAATACAACACAAAACTTCTGGTATGTTAGAAAAAACTCTTCTAGACAAAACAAAAATAACATGCCTTGCATTTGGTTTAGCATGTTCTCATTACAACTATGTTATTACTTATATAAAAAATCTGAAGCTTTAAGTTACAACATTAAACAAAAAAAAACTCTTCTAGACAAAACAAAAAATAACATGCCTTGCATTTGTTTTAACATGTACTCATTACAACAATGTTATTACTTATATGGAACAATCTGAAGTAAAGCTTCAGAAAGTAAAGCTTTAACTCTAAGAATCATCATAATATTAACATAACAGGTTCCCTACTTCCAAAAAAATATTAACAATTAAAGTTATTTTGATCATGCTTCATTAATATCTATAGCTCGCCTAAAAATATAATTTTCATTTTCTTTACTAGGGTAAGGCAAAAATTCAATAATGTCTTTAAAATCTATTATAGAGATATCGTCCTCAACAATTCAAACATTTTACTTTTTGATTTCAGTCCTTTTACAACTATGCTGTCTCCATAAATATCCTCGATTAAACATACATATCTGTAAATTTTCGTTAAATGTTTTGAATAAAATTTTGCAAGAATAAAATTTCCAATCTTAGGAATTTCAGCATCTTTGGAAACAGCATCAACTACATTCTTGTTTGCTTTTATTATAAATTGTCCAGTTTTTCGTCTAGGACATTGACCACCTCAATATCACGTAATATTTTTATATTTGTATGGCGAGATGTTATTAAGTTATAGTTTGATTCATGAAGTCTAAGTCTTTTATTCTCTTTTTCATTGTTTGTTCTGGAAATAGTATTTTTTCTTTCTTCCATTTCTGTTATCTCTCCGTCCACGAACATATTCTCCTTACTTTTTTGTTCTGTCTTAAGCTTTTCCTTATTATCATGAACCTCCATACATTTTCTTTCATCTTCACTGCTTAGATCTTCACTTATCTCATATCCTTCACTTTCACTGGTTTCAGCATAAGTTACATCAGAGTCCTCTGTGTCTGTAGAGTCCGCATTTCTCTTTCTCTTGCCTGAATTATTCCTGTTTTCAGGGTCCTTTGCTGGTCGTTTTTAGTAACGGTTTGCTTTTACGAATCAGTTGGTGTTTTCTTATATTATAACATTTGCAAAGCCCCTATTTTCAGATTCGCAATAACAACTTACATCCCTATAAAAATCGACCCATCACAGTTTTGTAATTATCTGATGAACTTGAATCGTTCCTGTCAGAGGTATTAGGTTATCAGGTATTGTTTTTGGATAGCGGTTATATCTTTTCCGGAACATAAAATATTTTTACTTCAGTTTCTTGCTTTGTTCAGTAGATCGTATGCAGCTTCTGCAGATGGTATATCATGTTTATAAGCAACCAATTGGTCTAGCTTCCTTTTAACGGCACCACCTACGCCGTCTGCAGGGCCTTTGCCATGCGCAGCTTCGAAAAGGACCAAGTACCGTAATCAAAGATGCTTTCACCAATAATTTTGTTAAATAAATAAAGTTTTTTTCTGGCGATACTGGGTCGAAGGTCCATCGGAGAAAAGTGAATGACTCGTGCCATTTGACATCTTTCCTTGGCGTATTCAATGATCGGTTTCAAATGAGCCCAAATCGCACCAGGATCATGAGAAAGCGATGGTGATATGGTACAAAATGAGATAGGACTGTTTCCTTGCAAATAAATCACCCCTGTGTGTAAAGTGAATTGATTTTGTTTGCGCCAAAATGAGCAGATTGTATTTCTTCAGACATTTTGCACGTGTAATTTTCTGAGAAATCACAAATTATAATAATCTCATCTTCTTTTATCGTTTCTCTGCACACTTTGAATGCTGAAGCTTGAGTTACTATGTTAAAATAGTGACGCTTGAAGATATGCAGTTCTTCTTTGAAATTTTTACCAAAGTTTCTAAAGTTCCAGTAATTTCATTTTTGTATATTTCTTAGTGACAATAGTCTTTGAACATCCCGGTTTTTTGACATATTCATGATTTTCAAAATCCATTGATACCAATATTTCCTTTTGCCATTAATTTCAGTGTTCATTTCAGGCATTTTGTCTTTACAAAACTCACAAGAAGAATACATGCAGATTTTGGAATTACAGTCACAAACACCTTTACAAGCTGTGACAGCGAGTTTGTTGTCAGAATTCCTAAAGCTTTTAGTTTATCTGCTTTAAATTGTAAATTTGTATGTTTTGTGCACAGCAAGTGTTTCTGTCATTCACATGGGCTTATAACATAAAACGGCTTATATCGCCCAAAAGTTGTTCGAGATGCTTTTCCTCCTTCTGACTGATATTTTTGTATAAATTGTCTATGGTATCTGTCAAAAAGCGTTTCTGCATTTTATCTTATTCCAGTCCTGGTTTCACTTCGCCCTGCTGTAGAGCGGCTAATGTCATCTCGAAGGAAAAATTCTTAATCTCTTGTTCTAATATTCTGTTTTTGGGTTTTAGACCCGTGACGATTCCTTATCCTTCCTTGAGACCTAACTTCAGTGAAAATTGGATTCATGCGATACTTTTTGTAACCTCGTTATCAGCAATGTTTTTATTTGCGCTTTTGATACATTTGTTAGTATTCTTGTATTGTGATTCAAGAGATTTGATAATACATTCAGCTCGAAAATTTTCTTCTTTATTTTATTTTTATCGATATCTGGGATTGGTGATGACAAAGAATCCATAAAAGAGATAGTTTTGTAACGGGTAGCAACTGGTGTCCTTTCTGTTTGCATTATTGGTATATCCTTCATCATAAGTTGAAAACGGTTCGCTCAATACTTGCATATCCTTTGAATCTGTTTGATCATTAACTAATTTGTTTAATTGTTCATTCTTTTTCTTACAACGGTATAATTTCTTTTGAAGAGCAATAATTTTTCGATTAAGTTCTTTGACATTTTTACGAAGTTCTTCATTCTCTATTTTTAATTTACTTCTGTATAAAGCGGCTCGAATTTCTCTCCTTTTTTTTCGTTTTTCCTCATTCTGTTTTTGTAAAAATTCCTGTTTCTTATCTTTTCTTTTTTTATTTGCCTCACGCCATTTTTTTCTTTGAATACTTTTTTCTTCCTCTGATAAATTAGCAATTTTCTTTTGTCGCTGTTTTACTTTATCAAGATGTTTCTTTCGCTTTTCTTCATACTTCTCCGGTTGCTCTATTTTTAACCGTTCTAAATACCGTTTTTGGCGTTCTGCGCCAGTTAACGGCATCTAAAATTACAAAAAATCAGTATAACAAAATAAAAATAAACAAAATAAATCAGTATAATAAATAAAGTAGTACGTTAATTATTTTTATTTTGATATGAAATAAAGAAATATTATGTTTTATTTCTGTGGCGTTTTTTAGGTATATTCACAAAATAAATGAATAAACGTTTTGCTAAACATTTGAAAATGATGCAACACAGATGCAATGATAGAAAAATATATTGAGACAAAACAGTAGAAAAATACCATAATTATTTTCATTTTGCCATGTGAACTCGGCCTAACCATGTTTTACAATTTACTGACGTCAGGAAGTCATGAAATTGTGTCAAGAAATTGAGGTGCCATAACCTAACTTTTCTTATAATTTTATAGATTGTTAAATTATTAACTTCGGCAGGATATTATCTCATGAATTAGTTTTTTCGTATGTAATGCAAATTGTAACATGTTCCTTACTCACTTTTTCCCACTTGAAGAGCGTCAGTAAATAAGTAACACTTTTTCCACACACGCCGAACCCATATGAAAACATGAATGTCACGAAAACAAAATGGCGTCAGTATGGCAACTTGTCTATGATACATGCCAATGTTGCTACATTTAATATCATAAAACTACCACGGCTCTGTTGAAAAGCAAAGTGGAAATTCGCGTCATTAAATGAGTGTCAGTAAATGGTTCAATTGAATAGGACACATAGTTTTACACGCTTTTTAATAGTTATTCAAGTCATTTATCAGTTAAAAGCATGAAATCAATAGTTTCATTCATTTTCAATTGGTGTAGCTTGTTTAGGTCAGCAGAATAAAAGCACATCATTGGTAAAACGATTTTTAAAAGTTGCAATAAATTTAGGACACCTATTTTTTCGTAAATTATGCGATTTTGATGAAATGAAATTGTATTTTGGCTAGTATTGTTAAAAATTGCTCAGTTTACAAATGAATTGTTAAGTTTAGTATATTGTTAGACAATTTGGACAATATTCAATATTATTTTGCAAAATAAAATCGAAAAATTTACTAGGACACATAAAGGAGAGTACCATATGAAAATATGTACAACTTTTTGGATATGAGTCGTATCTTACTCACCGATGAAAAGTTATTCCTAGGTATTTGCTAACAATTATTTGTGCAATATCTAAAACACACCATGGCATATTTTATCAAGATTTTTTTTATATAATCAACACAGCTTATGTGAACTCACTAGCGCCTAGCGAGCGACTGAGTAAAGTGCGGCGATATCGCCGCAGTTGAATGGGACAGCGTAACTTAGTGCAGTGTCGCCTCTAGTACGTAGTACATAATAACTCAATGACCATAGAACCATTATAAAAAAAACTACAAAATTGTAAAAGTAACACTATTTTTTTTTAAAATTAAAACCATTAAAATTGTAAAACTAATTTTTGACAATGCTGCTGCTTAACAATAATAAATAACCGCCAACTTAATTGTCAGAATTGTATTACAATTGAGTCGCTAGATTTCATAATAAGCCAAGTCCGAAAAGGTTGTTTAACTGTAAATCGATGTTTTTGCTTTATTTTAGCTACAAGCGATATACAGTGATTTTGTCCCTCCTTGAGTGTTTCTTACTATATATACTCCATCTTTGTCTAACATTTCACCTGTGTAAATAAATCAGCTAGCACATTAAAATGTAATTTTTAAGTGGATATAATCTGCTCCTAGCAAAACAAGCCAAATCCGTATTACTTGGCTTATTTTGAAAAGTACTGGACTTGGTTAAGTTTGATTTAATAACTTACAGGGGCAGGACTAAGGCCTAAGAATAAAAAGAAGGATTGGATTAGATATACCGGATACAGGAAACAGAAAAAAAACTTTATCGGATTAACTATAAAACTTTAATAGTAATTATTGAAAATATCAGTTTCTATTAAAAATAATTTTGTTCCTTATTTTGATTTCTAAGTTTGAGTTTTGATAATTACTTTGAAAAAGAAATGAAATATCAAACAAAATCTAATGTTTCTTCGATTTCATGTTCACAACACTCATCACTCTCTCAGTTTCAGGTACCTATGATCCTAGCTAGGACGTTTTTGTAAAATATTAACTCTTTCATGTTAGCCCAGTCAGAGCCATAATGTTTTGTAAGTAAATTTTTTACATCTTTTAGTTTCAACTCGTTGACTGCAATTCCCAGCTGAACTTGTTCTGGAATCATTAGTGTAAAACTTTTGGTGGGGCGTAGTATGCTTTTGGGTACCCCTGTGTCGCTTCGGTACGAAATCTCGCCTCTTGCCAAAATGTTGCGTGTTCTTTTTCCTCTTCTCAAAATGACCCTTTTCACTTTACTTATTTGAAAGTGCCACTTACTGGCGGGCTTGACCGTTTGTTCCACTGCAGAACGATAATCATAAACTGGTACTTCGGTACCTAATTTATGAACAGTTGCGTGTGCCGCTATTATAACCTCATATTCGTTTGGATCCACTATTGTTTCCAGTTTACGTATTTGAGTTTCTGTTAGTGCAAAAATACGGTCAGCTGGCAGAAATGAATGTCCAGTAACTGGAAATATAATTTCGATAGTTTTTAATGTCGGTGGAGCCTCTCCGAGCCATTTACTTGCCATGCTGATGAGAAATGAATTTTTATTTTGGCCTCCGCATCCGTCCTCCATTAATCGAATGGTATTTATATTTTCAGTGTGTATTGAATTTAGACAGTGGTATAATGCACTGCAGATTTCATTCGAAGATTTAGATGTGACATCTTCAGTCCAAATGTATGCCATGACATTTTATTTTTTGAGTTTTGAGTGTGAAGAACCTATTACTGCTGTAAAGTTGTATAAATAAAGTTGCCTAGAGTAATAAGTGGATTGATCCGCCAACTTTGGCAACGGTAAATTCTTCTGGCAATCAAAGCTGATGGTGACCAAGCCGTCTTTCTTTTGTCTAAGTTTATCAAAAAAGGCCTTGGCTCTTAGTTTGTGGATTTGTAGCTGAATCATCAGTTTTTGTTTCTTAACTTTACATTTTTCAAACTTTATTTGTTCCTGCAGTTGTAAGCAGGTTGAACAAACATCTTTTCGAGGTGTTCCGAATCCAATGTTGAAGTTACGATTAAAAACTTTTGTGAAAAATGAATGTGTTACTGACATTCCTGGTGCAGCTTGATCATTGTACATCTTGAACATCTTAGTAATGTTCAGACTGGAATCAAGATAAATTCGCTGTCTAATCTTACCCCGAGTGTAATGTTGGTCAAGGGGCTTAAAAGATTGAATGAATTTTATGACAGTTTCTTTTCTTGACCTAAATTCAAATTCTTTGCGATTTCCGCCTCGTTTTTCTTCGGCTACACAGCCAGACTTCCAGTGTCTTGTCAACACCCCTTTAAGACGACTTGGTTTTATCCGAAAAATATCAAGAAAGGCTTGTCGGCACACTTGCACGTTTTCCCTGGACTTACGTTTTCGTACGAAGTATTGTACTGACATATTTTTGCTTCTGGAATTATCTTTAGGACGCTTTCTTTTTGTGCTTGACGTTTTACAATAATGTAATATGTAGTTATCCTGATCAATCTTATTATTAGTGTGGTAAAAATTAGAATGAAAGTAAAACATGTCATTTGATGTTAGATCATTGCACTGATATACCTGTTTTTCGTTATGATTACATCTTGGTTTTACTGGCAGACCAGTTACTGAGTATCTGAAAGCAAATAGGACTAGTTAACACAATAATAAAAGGTATAATAAATAATAAAATAATTTGAAGAAATAAATGCCTAAATACTTTAATTATAATTAAATTCAAATATATTAATACATATCACATAACTATAATTAAATTCAAAAGATTGAAAAATGTCCGAAAATATAAAAACAGAAACACCAATAGGTAGGTAGTATTGCACTGCACTAATACGGCCCTGGATACAATCAGGTTATGGCGAGATATGTCAAGATAAACTTACCGTTTTTCCTTTAATTTCTCTCGTTTTGTTGAGCATTTTGGTATCACTCGTTTCCTTGCTTTATCTGGAGGCATTATCGGTATTTTATCCATTTTTTATCTTCAACTGTCTAAACAAATTTGATAAAATTCCCAACACAGTCACAGTACACCGCGACAAACAAGACGCAACTGGCAGCCATCTTGTTAGTAACGAAAGCTCTGATTGGTTCACATGGACTTGGCTTGTTTTGATAAAAGCTGATTATGGACATGGCTTGGTTTGAAAGAAATGGTAGTTTTCAAAGCCGTTTTGTTTAAAATCTACACGGACTTGAGCTGTTTTGATAGAATCTATAAACTGAAATAAAATCGTCTTTCACAGACAATAAAATAGTCGACAATTGTCAAAAGTGGACTTGGCTGGTTTTGAAATCTAGTGACTCAATTCTACAATTTAGTAATTTTTCCACTGACAATTTTGTATTTTTTTTTTAATTTTTATTTATTTGAAATATTATGTAGAAATGTGAATTGTAATTGAAAATTGTAAATTGTAACTTTTAATATAGAGGTCTCAAGTATTAGAAAGTTTTTGTAAACATATTTTTTCTCTCTGAAATCGGAGAAAGTTTCAACTTCCGTTTGGTTGCGACTGACTGTCTTTTTTCTATATAAACGGAACTGCAAAGTGTACACACATAGTGTGATGAATCCATTAAAAAATTTGAGCACCGAGAAAAATATCTATCTATAAACAATAATATAGAAGATCAGACCTCTACTTAAATGCCTTTCTTTATTAGCCTTACTTCACCAATAGACTTCTTACATAATTTATTGTTCTCTTTAAAAATCAAACTTAAGATGTACTTTGATAAAGTTCTTTAAAGAATGCTTAGTATTTTGCACTCATGCTCTTATATTATGGTATGAGTTATAAGGTTACCAGGAGCCAAAAGATCTTAATTTTGAATTGATATTGTAAATAGAATTTTTTTTTGAGACTTAATAGCACATGAAAATATTATCCAGCTAGTCCTAAAATAGGTAAGATTATCTAAGTCTTCCATTAACATAATTAACTATTCATTAAAAAGTAATTAAGTGGCAATGGAAACCTTGTAAACCGAAAATATTATTTTTAATCATAACTAATTGTTAGCTTGTTATAATGTATATTTTATTTAAGTTGTATATTATTTTTGGATAGAGTTAAAATTTGTTTAGGAAATGTGTTACATGAATAAAAACATTGTTTACAAAATAATTATTTTACTTAAGCGTATGATGTTTTTTATTTTTACAGAAATATTACCCACTACATGCAATAATAAAATTAAAATAAAATTACTATTGTCAGTATATGCTTGTACTTATAAAATAAACGAATATATTTTTGGATCTCGATGTCTAGACTCTCATTAAGTAAGTACCTTTTTTAGTTATTACTAAAATAAATTTTAAAATTTAATTTATTTAAAAAAAAATATCACAAATAATTGTTGTAAAATACCAACATACCTAAGCATTTATATACCTACTAATCTTTGGACGTAAATTGTTTTAAATAATCCTTTTAAAATTTGTAAAAATACCTATAACTTTTGTATTTTAATGAGACAGACAATATCGCCAGCAAGCTTAGTTTTTAGCAGAATTTAAGCATGAAGAAAGCCGGCGTTTATTTTAAATTACGAAATGCTAAGTACATTTTTTTAGTATGAGTTTTTGCTTGTGCAAAACACAACCACATGTATGAACATATTCTATCCTTCCTGGATACTGTATAATCTGTTACAGAATAATTAAAAAAATGCATAAAAACCACGAAATCCATAAGTTAATAATGTAGCATACCACTGCAGTTCTTATTTAATTACTTATGTGCTTCCAATATTCATTTTTAATGTTATTTAGGTTTCTTCCCAACTTAAATAACATTAATAATAAACATTATTACCTACTAATGTATTGGAGAAAACAATATAGAACTTTAATAATTTTATAACACATTCCTGTTTCAAGGTCTCTGATTTAAGGAGGCATCTTCTATAAATTAATAAAATTTGAATAATTTGAAGTCTAATGCAAATTACGCCTATTTATTAGATTCTATACCGAAAATAATATGTCATTAGCACCCACGAGGATAGCTTGCGGTTGTGGGGTTCTTAAACGAATTGCGTTCTTGTGCCATGCGACAACTTGTTGATTTGTGCTGCGGACAATAAACTGGAGTGCGCTGCATGGTCTAGCAGCAGCAGTCGCTCACCCCGTTCATCATTAGAAATAAGCGTGTTACGAGCACACCTTCCTCCGCCAGTTTCTAATGCGAAACTGCTCACGGCGCAGATCGCATAGATGAATGTGAGAACAAAGAGCGAACATCCAAAATCTGAAATGAAAGAGGTTTTTTATAATGCGAATATTCAAGTTCAATATTTTCAAAAAAAAAAATATAGGTATTAAAAATATCGACTAATATACTTATATAATAGACAGCTCAGTACCAATCTTTTCAAGAACGGAGAGGCCCATGTATAGCTGTGGACTTTTACGGACTATAAAGAAGAAGAAGGCTCAGTAGCGCAATGGCTAAGCGTTTGGCGTTTGTTGCGTAACCGCGGAACTATTACTTATATGGCTATGGCCTATAAATAGTTATTAGTTTTAATGCAATTTATGTATGTAAAATTCCGCGCTACACGAAACTCCTACATTCTAACTATCCTTTTGACGATTGATATAAAATGTTTTCACCGTAGTCGTCGGCTATGTTATCAATGTACTTGATAGTATTTATTCGGAAGTCTCGTATCATTGTAATTATGCAAAAAATCAAGCTAACAGTGTAGTGGCAGCGTTAAAATATATTACAGCCAGCTTTAGAATCGTTCCAGACTGCTAATGTGTATAAGATGCCTTGTATGTAGGTAATAGCTAGGTGATTACAATTTCGGAGAGACTCTATATCCAGTTGTAAATGTAGTTGTAATGTAGTTCTATATGTTAATAATGAATCGATTTGATTCTAAAAACATCAACAAGATCATTGACTTCAAAAAAGGAAAGCTGACGCTATTACCTATGTCGAAATTATTTTATACATTTTAGTTCTTTGAAGATTTGTTTTTTTTTAATTTATTTTTTATTAACTTTGACAATAAGTTCATAAGTAAACAGGTCTTTAGTATTACTTGTTAGATACCGGACAATGTGCTTATATTATATCTACATAACATCACCCGTATACCTACTCGTGTAGTAGCGACATAAGAGAATGTATCATGTCATAAAGATGTGTCAAAAGAGGACGGTATAAGGCCGATAGAGCGGTATTACTGTTTCTACCAATGCATCACAATTTGCCTATATTACTTATTCTGAACCTTCTCTGCAAATTTGGCCGGTTATTGCAAAATAACCCTGTATATTATTTCGCCTAAATGTGGAAATTACTCAGTCCGGCGACGAAAAACAGCGCCAAACGTGTGTCCAAATCCTATCGTGTTGCTAAGCGTTCATGATTGCTAAATGTAGTATGGTAGAAGCTACTGTCCGGCAGTGGACTGTAAACAAGCTAATGAGGAGGAAGAGGGTACGACGAAATATCGTGCCTAGTTTTAATTAATATATTTTACTTTGGCATACAAAATACTGAACAAAAGTGTGAAACAATTACCTAAGCAAACTAATAGAAAATAATGGCAATGTTTATGAATTCATCCATCACTTTATTTACAATTTAAAGGAACTGCGTAATTTCATCATGAGGCTGCCATAATTATAAAATAATATTTGAATGATAATTAAGAAGGTGTAATTTATAAATACTAAGGAACGTGAGGGTAATATGATCATCCGGTTAATATGGTCACTTTTTATAATTTGAAAACTACAGCCTTATTTGCATAGATGGTTCTGTGAAACGATAGCTCTTTATCAGTCAATCAAATAATAAAGGTTCAAAAGGGCGCTGCTTTATCGACGCCATTTTGACAGTTGAGAATATAGTAAACATTTTAGTGGATTTTAGTATTGTGTAGTGTAGTTAGTTTATATAAGTTGATTTTTCGAAGTGTTCCTAATTATTGGCAAAGCTTGTTTGCTATTTTTTTTTAAATATATTAATAATAATATACGACTTTATATTTTTGTTTCTGTCCCCCTTCTAGTTTTGGTTTTGTAGGGCGGCAAAGCTTAAGGTGACCATATTACCCTCACGTACCGTGTATGGAAAATTAGTTACTAACGGTACAAATTGCGGCCTCCAAAAAGGTTCACGACGCACGGGTATCCGTCTCCAATAATGATAGCGATGATTAATAGTATAACTCCAACACATGCTGCCATTATCCAGGGCAGTATGTATTCACGCTTGTACTTTACGGCTCCGTGAAGCAAGGAGATACAACACATTAAATATATCGAAGTCAGGATAGTGCTTGTGTACAAGAATATCACTGTAACTGAACATAAATGCATATTTTAGCAAAAATACAGATAAAAACAATTATTTAATAATTAAAAATTTTGTACAACCGACTTCAATATAAATTATTAAGAATAACTCAAAAACTATTGGTCAGACCTTGATCACACACGAGAAGCAAGCACCAGCTTTCAAATAAAAAATGAATCATCGAAATCGGTTCACCCAGAAAAAAGTTATGAGGTAACACATAAAAAAGAAGAAAAAAGAAAAACATACACTCGAATTGAGTACCTCCTTTTGAAGTCGGTAGAAAACTAAGAAGCCGAGTGTAGGGCGACATGGTAAGACATGCAGGTGTAGGAAGTCGATGGATGAAGGTGGCTCAGGACCGTGCTTTGTGGCATTTCTTAGGGAAGGCCTATGTTCAGCAGTGGACTTGTGAAGGGCTGTAATGATGATAATGATGATGACGAACCCGAGTGCATTGATCTCATATTTGTAATAAATGATATGTCGTACAGAATTCGCTTCGTATAATTAGTATTATTTCCATATAATGTCCCTAACCTATAACACTCAGGGAATGAAAGACTGTAGTGGACTACCCGTAGATTGCTGCTAGAATAATATATTTTCTATACTTAGTTGCCACGCCTGACAGGCGGGTAGGCATCCGTAGTTTTATATACTTTTGAGCGGTTATCAGAAAGATGCTATCCATCACCTGTTTCAGTTTCCCTCTTCCACCTCTTACGACACCCACGGGACGACATGGGTAGTGGATTCTCTTGCGTTGTCACTACACGGCAAAAATAAATATAATCATCACTATCATTATAGCCCATCATAAGTCCCATGCTGAACATAGGCCACACCTATAGATTGCCACAAAATATGGTGCTGAGCCACCCGCATTCATTGACTATCTGCGTGTTTCATCAGGTCGTCAGGTCTCAATCTAGTGGTGGGTCGCACGACACCGCTTTCCAGTACGAGGCTGCCACTCGAGAACCTTTCTAGCCCATCGGTTGTCGGTTCTTTGAGCTATATCGCCGGCTCATTGCCCTTTTAACTTACTGCTCCGCTTGGCTATGTCATTTGCTATTGTTTTTCTGCAGATATCCTCCAAAGAAATTCTAAGCACTTTCCATCGCATGCTGAGTGAGATGTGAAGGACGTTTCAGTTCCGTAAGTTATCACTGGTTGTACACTTCCGTCTTAAGCTGATGAATATCAGACGAAGATTTGGCGCAGTTCTTCCCGAATGCAGCCCAGGCGAGTTGGATTAGTCGGTTGACCTTTTGGTCGAATTTGGTTGGTTAATCATTATGCAGTTTGACAGTCATTTGTTTTTTTTTTAATTTAAACTATTAATTGTGTTGTAGTAGTTTTCAGGAATACGTTTATTTTGTATACATGGGCCTAAGAGTTTCGTGTTTATATACACTAAACATTAACACAATTATACCTGAAGCAAGATGTTGTGCTTTAGCGAACCTCCGCTGGTTATTAGTGCTAACCACATTTCCTTCGTGAAAAGTTAACTGGTCGCCGTAAGCTACTTCATAAAATCCTCGTCTTTCAGCATCATCTTCCATGTCATTATGAAGCATAGATAGCATTTCGCCCACATGAGAAATGCCAACTAATAGTATTATTAAAATAAATGAAGACAGCGCCTGAAAGTATGCAATGGCAAGATGTTCTACTTTAATATAAATGAAATAATTTATAACTTTACCTATATCATCACAATTTTTTTATACTTACAATTTGATGGACGGCTATAAGAATTGTGCCCTGACGTAAATTGAAAACGTACAGAAAATTGTTTAAACGTATCATCATTTTGTGGGATATTTTACATTTCTTGTTTCTAACGAACATTTGTGTTATTTGTATCACTTAGGCATAATATCTAATGAGAATTCCAAACATTACTTCACCGTGTAATAAATCGGTAGTGAGTACATACACATGACGCGACGCGCATGAATATTAGTATTGATTTTTTTAACATCGCCTATCGCGCATGTTTAGGTATATTTTATTGTTAAAAATTTATAACAGAAATAAATGAAGCTTAAATAGTATTCACATACTAATAAATTCTTTGTTTTATTAACAATTTCCCTGTCCGTAAAAGAGACAATTGTTAAACAATTGAAATGTACATGACTCATAGGATACCTAGTGAAATTGTTAAAACGGTGATCCCTGACATATAGATGAATTAAAAAATGCTGAAATTACTTAATTTCGTCCCAGTGGTCCAACGTTCCTTCTAAATTAATGAGTAATTCCGTAGTTTTGTCCAAAGAGAATATAAAAGCGACACGGCGGAATATTATATAAAACAATATGATAAAAGTTGTATTTTTTTAGCTAGTAAGGTGACCCACCGTGTACAGAGTGCACGCCTGATGGTGTTTTTTTTATAAAACTGAATTTACGAACATACAAACCCGACAGTTTTACCCAACTTTAAACAAAAAGGGCCACAGATGCGTTGTCACCTATGAGGACTAAGATGGAATGCCTCGATACAAGTCAAAAGGTCTCCGGTTTTCATAATATATCACACGTAACGCGCTTTTCTGGCCGGGCCTATTCGAGTTGAAGCTATATTATTTATAGTTGTTGTATAACATACAAATTTCTTTTTTTTGTTTGTTATCAAAAACAACTTTACAGAACTGATGATCAAAGAGGGAAAAAGTACGTTAAAAGTAAACTCATTTAATTATTATAAATTAGTTTTAATTCACAACTTACAATAGTAGTGATAACATTATGACTTTATGAACCAAACTTTCAGTTGGCGTTAGTATATTTGGATTATATTATGTTGAACTAAAACTATCACAAATAAAATAATAATAATAATATGTACAAAATTTAGCTCAACAGGATTTGATTTCTATATTATACAGTTATTAGGTATAAAATAATGCTGAACAATATGAGAACTTAAGTTTATAAAAATAAAAGTGGCAAACATAAGCAGCTAGCAGCTAGTACCTTGGCCCTCTCTATGCGGTAGTAATTTTTTAGCAGACTTCATTTCTTATGAAATAATTTTTCATCAGTCATTCAATGTTTTCTACAAACATTTACAACACAACGCTAACTTAACTGTTCTAATTCAATTTTTGCGAGAAAGTGTCATTTTGAATTTAATTTAATGCATTTGATGAGGCTGAAGTCTACACTCAAGAGGAAATACCCAAGGGCTAAAAAATTACAATATTTTGTTTTGGAACAATGTCAAACATAGAATTTTAATCTAACTTCTATTTTAGTACCAGACATAGCAAAGTAACCAGTTCGAATGTCTTTTTTAGTCTCGGATTAGGTATGCAAATCAATATATTATTACGGTGTTGGTGAACTTTGCCACTGCTCTATTAGTCATATAATACAGCTGCCGCAAGATGTCTGTCTTCACATTAAATATCGTCTATATTAACATTAGTAAATTGACAAAACACTCAATGTTATAAAACAAAATATTGTTTTTTTTTTGTACACTTTAGACCTACTCATAGTGTTTGAATACAAATGCATTACATTCCACTTGCTATGAATAATTGAATGAGTTACGTTCTAGGGACGGATTGAACCAAACTTGTTTGATGCAGTTTCAAAGTTCGTTAACATATGTATATATACACGTCAAAGCAAAAAGTGCGCATGCATCTGGGTGCAAATTTGTTAAAATCTAATTTTAGAGTTCCTTTATTCGCACATACAAACTCAATGCACCATGAGCATAGCTAAGGAAAACATGGTTAATGAAACAAAAAAGTTCTTTATGGATTTCACTTGTTTCTTTATTACTATACATTTCTTTCATGAGATTATCATGGAAAAAAATCCTTGTAAAGTATAATAGCTTGAATGTATGCATTCATGAAGAATGTGCGAAAAAGGTCCTCTAATTTGAACTGTCAAAATGTTAAATATAGTTAGTTTAACAAGTCACGTCATGCTAGATATAAGCGAAATGTTAAATGCAAAATCAATTATGTATTGTCACGCGATAAAATACACACAACCATTATCTGAAAATATATAGTGAATGTTATTATACACAGTACTGACTAATTCCTAAAAAATATGCAAATGTAAATAATTACTAAAAAAATATCTAATATATTATTCACATTCAAAGTTAGAATTTACAATTTTTGGTGTCGCAAATATTTGCTCAAGTTGAGTCATATAAATGCAGTTATTATCAGTTAGTACCTATATAAACATTGGGTAAAATTTCACATGAACAATTACTTCAATTAAAATATTTGCCAATATAGATATTATTTTTACCTATCTTACTTAATTATTGGTAGTATTCAAATGATTTTTTTTAAATCCACAGTCAGAAGTAATATACTGAATCAATGAAAGAGCAATCCTTGTTTGCTAATATGTCTTCGACAGTTTTGATGACATTAATTAAAAAAGTTTTAGGAAAAGAAATTGATTTTACGAGAAGAAATTCGTAAGACAAGCTTTAAATTTAAATTAAATTTTAATGTTTTATCATGTAACGTGAAGTTTAAATATTTTCTGTTTTCATTGTAGTGTTATCTTAGAAATTAAATTTGTGTTTTAGATTGTCATTGAAAAAACCAGTCCAAATACTTTAAAATGAAAAATAAAAATAAAATGAAATTAAAGTTTTAAATTTTCATATACATATAAATTCATCAACCGCAACTAGGTTTTTTCAAATTTCACAAACAACTAAAGATACAAAGTGTCGTGTCAAATTTTAAATAAAATAATGAAATTTGTATCTCAATGTATATCACCAGATTAAAGTTTAGTCTAATACTAGGCACATAATGATAGTTATAATGTTACAGTGTTATATGAGCTTATTTGATTAAATGGACAATACAGGATCCTACACAATATTCACATACTGTTATAATTAAATAACACTTATATTCACACTGTAAGTTAAGTAACAATACCTTATACTAAAATCACTTATAATACTAATCACAAATCCGTTGTCAGTTACAGCCTGTATTTTGTTAGGATAATACAACATTGGACAATAAGTGCGTTTCATGGCTTATTTTTTAATATTTCTAAGGCAATACATAACACTCGAACAATTCAACAATTGGACAGACTACAGATTTATAGCAATACAGGTTTTATCTATTGCAACATTTACATATTACTTGGAAATTGTCAAAGAACTGAGAGATTATCTTTGCTTTCATATTGCTGAAAGGAAACTTAATGTTACATAAGATTTGTTAAAAAACTTGTATAGAATACCATCAAAATGTGCTCTAATATACACCGAAAATACAAGTGTCCAAAGTGAATTTTTAAATATATAAGTCTCAAATAAACATTGTATCCATAAATACAGGCAAATGATGTGAGAAAAAACTTCCCACTGATAGATCTTGCATGGCCCATCTGTGATAAGTAAGTACATTGAAACATTGGGAATCCAATATTTTTATTAATGAAAACCACCTTTTAATATAATTCACAAAATTAAAGTTAATACCATTTTTACCAAAACTTCATGTATAGCCTGACCAGAAAATAAAACTCTGTAAAAGCTTTTTTAGACTTTATTTGGCAAGAAATATTATACGGCATGAATTAGCTATTTTGGTTATTTTTTATTTGCGATAGATTTTAAGTAACTTTATTTAAGTTTAAATTAATCAATAATCCACTACACGAAATAGGCTTCACTATATGTTTTGGTTTTTTTTCCATATTGATTTTGATTTTGTCACCACTAAAATAAATTTGCAGCCCTAAGTAATTCTTAAAGCTTGGTGTTTCTTTATATACCACATAACATTCATGTGTTTTGTCTTATTGCACACATTTCAAAAAACATCTAATTATATAGTAGAGTGAGAGTAAACCCTCCTTCATTAATTAATTTTAAACCTAAAAAAATGCTTAATATATAATAATTTTCTAAACAATTTAATCACAATGTAGGATTATATTTCTGAATAATTTTAATGTAGTACATTCATTGAAAATTTTAAGTTCATATAGAAAATTAGATATTAAATTTGTCAGACAATAAGTGTTACTGTTAAATTAGTGTCATGAATGAACGCGTGCCAAGTGTGATTTGCAATATAGTGAAGGTTTTAGACTTTCTGGTTAGGTTATACATTCAAATATCAAATGATTTTAGTACATGTACCATGAGCTAAAAAAAAATCACACTGAAATAAGGTAGTACTCAGACAGTAATTACAAGTGGACCAAAAGTTGGAATAGTCCTTCAGTCCTAAATGGAAAAGACAATTATTTGATTTTTCCAATATTGATCTATCAGACAGAAAGTGAAATTAGGCATTTAGGTGAAATATTTCATGCAATTGTACAGGAATTACGACCAGTGCAGTTAAGTCTTGCATTATGTGGATGCTTTGGAGGGCGAGCACGATGTCTGCTTGGAGCCGCAGAAATAGCATACGACTTAAGGTGAGACTTCAATGTAGTTGGTAAAGGCAGTCGTTCTAAGCCATACACAGATGTTCGTGCCACTATAGCACGACAACACAATTCTTGAAGGCTGAGCACTGTGGATAATTTATTCATTAGTGATATACTGCATACTTGAAAAGGGCTAAATTTAAATTATAATATAGCTACTGATTATTTTGCTTACAGTCATATAATTTAACAAAATAATCAAGATCAGACAAACAAGAAAATTATTATAAGGCGCCATATAGAGGTGTAGTGGCAGTTTAAGAATATCTATTACCCCATATCATCCTGTGGGCTTGTGTAAGTGGCAACAGAGGGATAGGCATTGGCAAAGACTGTGGCTGCCAACCCGCTTGCCAAGTGTGACAACTATGGGAAATATCTCCCCTATGAAGCAATTTAAGGGGGAGGCCTATGTTCAGCATTGGACATTTGATAGGCTGTTATGATAATAAGGTGTAGCTCTCCTGAGGTAAAGCAAGATAATGTCACAGAAGCATAAAAGTCTCAGGAATCCTCTTGCCACCAGGACTGGCTTTAGTCCTATTCTAGTAATTTTATAAAAAAATATACACTAGAAGAAATAGGCCTATTAAGTAAAATAGGAATATGATGAATTTTATATGTGGTAGAGCCACTCTGCAGCTATACTCGTATCACGGTTGTAGCATGAATGGTAAGTAAGTTTTTTACCTTTATTGCTTCTCCACAGTCTCTCCATACCGTTTCTGTGCAGGGCCATGCGTGACAATTCACAGAAGCTTTCTCTTATATTAAAGTCACATAGAGGGCTCACTTCAAAGAAAGCCATATGATTTTTTGCTGCATATAATTCTGCTTCACGCTCCTGTACTTGTCGTTTGAATGCAAGATGTAACCGATTCCCAACTAGTACTTTCGGAACACCCGGTGCATGCTAAAAAATGAGCAGAGTGTTTCATTATTGCATATTAATTAATAGATTTGATTGTTAAAAATAATACCAACAATTATATAAACTAAGTTTTAACGGCTCTGTGGCAAAGTGGCTCAGCAATGAATTGCGCCACTGAGGACCGCAATTTCGAATCCCAAACGGAACAAGTATTTTTATGGCCTACAAATAATTGTTAAGCATCTGGATGTTTGTCCTTGTAGAATTAATGTATGTTAAATGCCTCCACAATACAGGAGAAAATCCTAGTGTGGGAGTAATATTTATAAAAAAAGAAAAGAAAGATAAAAGGATAAGTTTACTGCTGTGCCAAAATTAACTATTGGAAGAGTTTTTACCTTTTCCACTTCTTCAAGCCACCTATCGATGCTATCAAAAGACCATTTATTTGTAATGTCATAGACTAAGAGTATGCCCTGAGCACCACGTGAATATGAGCGTATAATTGTGCAGAATCGACCTTGGCCGGATGTGTCCCAAAGTTGAAGCTTCACTCTTTTGCCATCCAGCAAGATTGTTGTTGTTTTATATGCTGTAATTTAAAAAAAATCTATTTTGATTATACCTAAAATGATGTTACACTTACAGCAAAACTATATTATATTGAATTAGGAGCAGTAGTAGTCCTATTACTGTTTGAAAATATTTACCTAATGCCAATAAGAGATACAGAGCATCATTTCCGTTACACCAAATTTAGTTTTTGTTGATGTGGCTTGGTGGATTTGATTCCAAATGGGGTAAAAACACTAGAAACCATGTGGCCCCATGGTTACTATGAAATGGATCCAAATCAAAGGTAGAGCTAATATTTATACAAAAACACAAATTGTTGATTATCAGGTTTGATTGTATTGAGCTTTTATCCTATATCTCTGATACTATATACTAGCCTAAGATCTTATCACTAATACAATAAATTGGCATGGGTAAATTACAACGAGGAAGTATATACCTGCTAGGTGATACAACCCAATAATATTTTGGTTGATGTCAATGGTCATAATTGGCCAGGAGGTAATTATTATTATTCCTTAAGTTAGGAGTGAGCTCTATATTTGTATTCATACTTATGACAGAACATGGAAATTTTAAGTGCATGAAAATACAAATATAGGCAATCAAAAAATATGAACTTTTAAATTATATTACCACTTCCACTACAGAATGGTGAATCTGCAGATCCGTCTTCTAAGTCTTGCAGAATTTCTTGTTTACCAACATCAGAATCACCTACAAGTAGCACCTTCAAGAGGTAGTCATAGGACTTAGGAGCTGCAGGAGGCCTCCCTGAATTAAATATGTTAACATTGCATTCTTAATAAAAAAATTCAATGTGATATTCAGTAAATGTATTCAACTAATTATTAAAAATTGTTTTATTTATTCGATACATTTATTAGCATTCTCATAAAATGTTTAAGATTAGATATGGTTACCTTTACAGCCTATATTAAAAAATAGTAAATTGCCTCATAGGAGGGATATTTGCCATAGTTGTCACGTTTGGCAAGCAGGTTGGCAACCACAGCTTTAGTTATTATTAGGAAGATGCTGCTGCCCATCTGATTTGTTTCCCTCTGTCGCCTGTTTTTGACACCCACTGGATAATATGGGGTATTGGATATTCTTACACTGTCACTATACACGGTGGTGGATACAGATATGGTTGAGATGTTGAAATAATTCAAATCCAAAAAATCTTAAACAACATGTATTGATCATGAGCTGTGATGATCCTAGTGGGGATACTAGGTCATAGTCATGTACATGACTACATACAGGTCAAACTACTATACTAGTGTCAGTTCCGTCTTTACTCTAAAAGATGCCCCGAATTGTTGAAATGCATGTCTATATAATTTTTTAAGACAATTTAAAAAACATTTGTTTCTTAAATAAATTTAAAGCTTAACAGGAAGCCATTTGGCATTGAAAAAGAGTACATTCTAATGTTTATAGTTATGTTTTGTTGTTTACTTCCAAAAGGCCCCTAAACTTTTGATGCCCTGGCCCCTGCATGGTCTGAGACTGAGACAAGATTAATTAGCTCCAAACATTTCAAATTTAGAATAGGACTATATGAAGATTTTTGTAGCAAATTATTTTTTTATATTCAATTGTATTTATATTACTGTTATAATTAGCAGGTAAACATTACATTATGTCATTAAAATATTAAAATAATAACAATTAAGTGATAAACCTATAATTAGTAATTTTTTTGGAAATTATATATTTAAGTAACATTATCTGTACCTGTTCTTTGATGATGGGATCGAGGTAAAGTAGTGCTCCCATTTTGTGCGACTTGATTAGTCGCTTGTTGTGGGGCTGCTACCATTCCTGTTGTGGTGAACATATTTCTAAGCAATCTCGCCTGATCTCCAGGTGGTCTTTACCACACGCATTTGTATACATAATACCGTCGAAAATTAGTTTTTTGTGTTTCCCATACACTGAACGTTCTTCATATCACGCAACTTCGATCAGTATATTTGTACCTTATACAATAAATTACTATATTAAGTGATTATTTTAATATAACTTCTAAGTATAATTATTCTAATCTGTGAACAAAATAAAATAATCATACATTTGTGTACACACACAAGGTCATCATTTAATGCACTTCCATAATTTGTTTGTTCTAATCACATAGGTAGAACTAATTAACTCGAAACTAACTTTGTAAATAACAAGTACAATGTTAAAAGTTTATACTCTTGCGACACAAAAACAGTCAATTTGCAGTTTGCACGAAATAATTTGGTGAACGAGACAAGACGAGACGACGAAATTTTGATCTGTCACAGACACAGATTATATTTTATTGTTGTTACGATTCGCCATTAAGGCAGGCAAAGGTCATATGCCATACAGCCTGATCTGATTTGTTCTTGGGAGATATTGATGACGAAATATCTCTAGGCCCCTAAATGGATAAAGAAACCGAAGATTTATATCACCATCGATACATTTGCTACACTGTTTCCATTAATAGTTCACATACGCAGACATTTAATGCACAAAATCGTGCCACTTCGTATATCCAAACCTAAGTTAAACAGGAGCAACATACGATCGGCAGTCAAGTTCCCAACAAAACTCTGAATTTAATTCAATTCAATACAATTATCAGTGTTGCCGATCATGATAGTTAATCAATACCCTTCTTAGTTCAGTCACTTAAGCTAAAAAGAAGAATGGAAACCTCAGAATGGGAGATAATAATACTTAGAGTATTTATAAGCAAGCTATAGAGCGCGCGTATCGCTCATTGCCCATTATGCCAAGCGCAAGCAGATGTCCTGTAGATACTGATACATAGTTGAAGCGGTTAAATAGTGATGCGCCATTATTGACGCTTATGAGTTAACTTAATTCAGTTTATAATTTTATTTTGTTAAAGTAATAGGTATTTAGTAATTATGTAGATAAGTAAATATATGGTAGGTTTTCGCAGGTCAATAAAAAACAGGAATGGATTTATAAAACGATGTTTATTGATCAACCACTAAAATCTAATTAATTTACAGCCCTAAAAAACGCGTTAACTTATTTATAATAGTCGTTTTGATTGCTTGATCGCAGTTATACGTACAAGATGTTTCAATCTAATGACGATATATTTTTGAATGATATCCATTAGTTTAAAAAAAAGTCATGAACTAGCATACACACGTAATTACGTAGGTACTACCTACGTAAATGACTGCCGAAGCTAGTTTTTTCATCGCTTTAAAATAAGTGTAATATACTTCAAATTTAAGCACTGGTATTGCACCACCAACCAGCTTGCGCAGTCCGCCCTTAGTTTTAAAGATGGACGAAGCACTGAAATGTATGGAACAAACAAAACTAATGTTGAACTCCCAGTTGGGCCTTTTTATCGCTATCACCCACTCATTTGTCAATTCATGGAGCTATTCGGCTATTCAGAAATGACTTTAAATCGATATTCATCTTGGAAATAAACGTAAGTTAAAAGTTTATTTATTAAATATTGTCATACTATTCGGTATGGAATTCACCTAAATATTGATTTTTGCTAAACTACCACAGAATGTTGTATTATGTTTATTATTACATTTACCCCTTGAAATTTAGGTATCGGTGCAAAAGTAATTGCATGGCCAGGGGTAACTGCTATGTTTTATTTTTATTTTAGATGGTGCGAAATTATATCAAAAAGAATGGTTTAGAGCCTAAATACTCTGAAGAAAAATTACACAGAGCTCTTGATGAAATTAGAACTGGTACAATTATTACACATAAAGGTCAGTCCTTTACGGAATTCCATTTGCAACATTATATTGTCGAAACAAAGGAACTAGATGAGCAATAAAAAAATAAAGGACGTAGGACTGCACTTCCTGAGAACGTCGAAAACGTTTTGGCAAATTCTGTTAAAACGCTGGCGAAATGGGGTTTTGGTCTCAGTCGAAAAGAAATTTTGGAGTTAGTAGGTCAATACGTGAAGATGAATAAAATCGAAACCCCGTTTAAAGGAGGCATACCAGGAGAAGACTGGTTCCTTAATTTCAAGTAAGACAGGAGGAAAAAGAAAAATAAAGACTGCAGATTCAGATGATAACAGTACTGATGTAGATTCAGAAAATGAAGTACACTATGCTGATTCTGACGAAAGCGAGTGGATAGAAGAGGAACTTGAAGTTTTTGAGTTAGATAATGAAAATACAATGGCGAAAATGAACAAAAAAAATGAAATAGAGGAGGAAACTGAACCGAATATCGGTATTAATAAATGGGTGATCGTTAAATATACTTTGATAAAAGGACATAAATATTATGTAGGCTTCGTGCAAAAAAAGAAAGACGATCGTTGGGAGATTTAAGTTTGTACGCCGCAAGGGCGCATACTTTGTATGGCCTACCATAGAGGATGTGGATTTAATTGCCTCTAATTCCATGGTCAAAATACTGCCTAATCCTGAAATAACTAAGCGTGGTATAATAAACTTTGATTTTAAATTTTGAAACATGATTATTTCACAAAACTCCTTCTTGCAATGCTTTAACTGATTAAGAATAATTTTGTAGTCTCTAAGAAAAAGTTCATAACTTAGTAAGTTTTCACTTGATCTCATTGAAATAAAAACTGAAAGTTAATTTAATTTTAGTATTTTATTGCTATTACCCCTAATTTAAAACTATCTACAGTTTGAATAAACTGAGCAACATTATTACATTTGCCCCTGTTCTCTGGGTAAATGTAATAAGTGAACCATTTTTATTTAAACTTTGGTAAAGTTTTGTTAACTGATTATTTTAATTTAAGAAGTTACATAAAACTTTAGTTTACTAAATGCTTAATACAAATGGTTATTATTAGTTTTATACTTTTATAAACAAAAAAGTTGTCTACAGTTGAATATATTGTTCTAGTTATGGTACTCGCATTTACCCCACCTGACCCTATTATAAATCATGTTATTAATAAATGTTCGAGTACAACGTGGCACAGCACTAGCTCTAATTCTGGGAAAGCCTGAAGCTCAAGGCGCGGGGCACGTGCTGTGTAGGTGCTGTGTTTCCCCAGCCGCGCGCCTCACGCTACTACACTCTTCGACACACTAAGTAATTTTGTTGAAATCAGTGTTTTCTTATCGAAATATTACATACCAATGAAAAGAAATATAATTTTTCTTCTTAATTTGCTTCCGTGAATTGTTTTAATCACGGAATATAAAAAAATAAGAGGAAGTAGCAAAACGCATAATTTGTAGCAGAATCACTGTCGCTAAACTCATACATACGCAAGAAAGAAATGTGTACCGACAATTGTGTACCATTTCAATAATTTTCGCGTGATTAGCGATTAAAAAATAAAAGAGAAATGCATTACGTTACTCACCGTTCACTTGAGTACGAACCATATGTTCTTAAAAACAGATCATATTACTTATCACCAACGAAGTTTCTAGAATTAATGAGCAAATTTAGCTTCTTAACGTTAGATGTCGCAATAATAAATTCACACTATTATAGACACAATGACGATAAATATAACGTTGACATTGCCCTACCTAACCTATACTGCTAAGTGCATGATGTTAATGATGTAATTACTCTCCCTGAAAGTCTGGCTTATATCGATATTCACTATATGATTATTATCATGTATATGAAATGTATTAACTGAAGAAACAGAATTAAAAAAAATATGATAAAATGTGTAAAATTCAAAATCTTTTGGAAATTGTCTTGATGTATTACGTATATCCCCGTAATTAATATAGCCGGCATATAATTAATTGTCTTTAATGGAAAGTTATTGATTGTTAGCCAAATTATCATTTATGAAATGGAAAAAAGGAAAATAATAAAAAACAATAATTTTGCAATTGTTTATTATGTCATTGAACTAACACATATTTGTTAAAAATTATCGTTTTCACACTTTAATATTAAAGTTTAGACGATAATTAATTCAGATACTAACGTAGATCATGATATTATGATCACTTTTATTTCAGCTTCTTTCCAAAAGTCGTGAGTATTACCAAACTACTTACTTACTTCTCTGGCTTAGCAACCCTAACAAAAGTTCATTTATAGGGTATCACCCTATAATTTCGTATATTTTCATGGACATCCAGTATCTGCAAATTTTCATTAATATGTTAGTGAATGAACAGGACTGAGATAAAATTTTATCGAAAACTTTAATATCGCCGTAGTCACAACACTATTGCAGCCATTGTTATTCGTAATGTATTTACAGATAAACCTTAGGATAACGAAATAAGGTTGAATATTACATGTAAAAAAGGAAAAATTGCACGTGCCTTTGGTACGAAACACCTCCATTCAAAATATTTTTCTTTTTACTTTCGTTTTTACACTCCAATATTGCTCAAAACGGCATATTTTCGCATTATCACTTAAGCAGCGATCCGTCAGCCTGCGACCACAGAACACAATTACTCTCTACCAAGAGCCTGCGACTGACAGTCAATTACGCTCTACTGTCACTAATTCTGACTCGCCTGCCCCGCCCACTTTGGGCTTCCTCTTGTTTTTTATATTCCGTGGTTTTAACAGCTTCGCACTGCACAGTTCACCATGATAATTTAAAATTCAAATAAATACCGGCGAGAGAAACAATTAAAGCGCGTGACCTTTCGTGACTAATAACGTCGCCCTTGCCATTTCGAGAGTGCTCATAGCTCATACCCCTGCTTACTATTCATACTCGCTAACGCGCGCTCTATAACTTGCTTCTCAATACTCTATAGTAGTAATAAGCTGTAAACTTCTATATATCTTTATTTTGGCATTCTAAATGTTGTCCCAAGACTCAAGGCGCGTCTTCGTCTTAAGATATTCAAAGTAAAGGTCACAAAAATCGGTTTTTGCAACCTACCTCGCCTCCTATGGTTTTAATGCTATTTGCATTTATTATGAAAACTGTAGAGAATAAAATTCTCTCCAATTTCGTTCTAAGCATTTTTATACACTTAACTGTTTTTACGATAGAGCGCCGAGAGCGCGCAGCGCTTAACCATTCACAGCATAATGTAAGGTCAACCGTAAATCCCAGTAAATATTATAATAAAACTGACGCCAGAACAGATTGAGCGTGTAACCTACATATGGCATTAGAGATGGGGCGGACCACAATGCTGCGGCGAGCATTTTTACGTACTTCGTCCATTATAAGAGACGAGGCGGGGCGCATAGGTGGTTTTTTGGCAACAGTCGTCTATGACAAAACAAACAAAGAAATGAAAGCGTTATTGACGATCCAAATCGGCCAAGCGAAAAAGTGAGACGCGATAGGAGAGATGTAAAAAATAAGACGCGGTCCGGATAGCTTCGTCGTCGGCTGTCGTCCAGAGTAATAGTGTCACCCAAACAATTTTTGATTAAAGTGAAGTAAAAACCGTATGCCACCTCTTGTCAATAAATAAAATTCACCTATTAAAGGGCGTGTAAACTAATGACAGTAAAATCTAAAATTTTGTATGGCTGGAGAGTTAGTGAATCTCATACAGGGAATAGGAAAGTTGAGGACAGCAAATAAAAAGTGTTCCAGAGTTCCTTCCTTCAGACGACACTCAAATAAGGAGCTATTCCTGATCCTGAGTTTGCTAAATGGGCTGGATAACAAGCATGACCTAAACATATTCGGCAAATACATTTTGTAACCCATTTATTGGCTTCACAGAATAAAAAAAAAAGTTTTTCAGCTCACTATAGTGTTTGTTTTTTTTGCATTTTTAATGTCATAAGTTTTGAGAGCCATATTTATTTTATTTCAAATATTTTGCTCTTAATGAATTGGTCTATAACTGTCTCAATACCTAGTGTCCGTAAATGAAAACTAAAATCTTGTGAAATAAGTTTATTTTTAATATAGATTCAAACTTAAAGTAATATAATACATTTATATCAAAGGCACTTTAAAATATGTGGTATCAGAAAGAACATGTTTCTTAAAACAAAGTGATACGTTATTATAATATATAATGTCTACAGTATGTTATTGTCATAACACAACTTGTGCATTAATGTTACTTAATCTTAATATTAAAATAATATCTTAATGCATTAAATATATATTCGAATGATTAGGAACATCTTCAATATAAAAGAGACATATAAAACATTATTTATTTTGGGCATTAATATGTTTCATAACCTGGCAATGGGAATGATGCACTGTAATTTTCTACCTCAGCCTTAAGACTGGCAACCTTCTTACTAATATCGGGGTTCTCATTGATTACTTTGTTAAAATCTACTAGTTTTGGTCCTGAAATCTTGGTTACTTCTTGAGCTAGTTTGAGGGCTTTGTCAATATAGTCAACAACCTTGTCTATATCCGCATCTTTCATACCTCGTGTAGTTAACGCGGGTGTACCTGTAAAATAATTATAATTTACGATAGAAATTCAACAAAAAATTCGTGTAATATTGTGAGGTTAAAAAAAATTACAGTGCGAAAGAAGATTTTTGTATGATATACTGTCCAGTACTCATTCATTTATTTACAAGTAAAATACGAATATTCTAATTTTAATTTTTTTCACATTTTTTACGAGCTAAATTGAAATATCGTATTTCATTGAAAATTAATCCGCGTCGAGAACATTTTCGCGCGATGATTTTTTACGATTTCAAATGTCACTTATAACCGTACGAATTGTTTGATAGAATTCAAAATAAATATAAAGACAAAAAAATCGGATAAAGACCCTTCTATGGCAACCGTGTACTGCTGGCAAAGACTTCTATGTATACTAGGTACTCGTGACGTGACGTAGACGTGCGATGTTATTACATTGCGCACTCAGTTACGGTCAATTCTCCGTAACTCCTTTAGTCGACTGCGAGCGGGCGAGAAGACTAGTTGTACTTTTATCCCCCATTATAAATAATTCAGCTAAATGGGATACAGTTTTCTTCGCCGGAAGAAGCACTAGCAGCGTTTAAGCAAGCCATGGAAGTGCCTGAGGATTGGACTTTTTGTTGGTTCAGATGCATGAAACTTTATAAAGATACCAGTGGAGAGTTGTTTGAAATAATTTAATATTAAAACTTTAACCATGAAACTTTTTTAGTTTTTTTTACTCACGAAATACTATCAGTCCGTAGCTGCTTTTTTAAAACGGAAATTGCGTAAACGTTCTTCTGAACGTTACTCTCGTCTGAAAAAGATCTGAGTTACCCTCAAGTCACGCCTAAATGATTAACTTCAAAAAGAAAAAATACGGTACACCCAACCATTATATATAATCGAAAACCAGACTAGGTATTACGCATAGCTATAACTACGCATATAAATTCTCTCATCTAAAGTTCTTACTCATTATAAAGAGTTTTCAAGTGACTTATTCTTACCTAAATAAATTGGTAACTTTTTAAATTAGTTGTGAGTATAATTTTTTTCGAGAACAATGTGTGTACGAGACAATAGCGTCGCCCGTGACTATGATACTGAGTTAGTTGGACTTAGTTTTCGTTGTACACTATTTGCGGCTAAGTACCGTATCTTCCCTTTTTAATCACTGCCTGTGACCCATATATCAAGTAAATCCCTCGTCACAGACTCACAGATCATTGTGTTTGTGAAGTTAGCTGCGCATGGTACAGAAACACAATATATAGTTAAAAAGGAGGAGGTTATGCATTAACTACGAGTTAACTTATTTTATAAATACACATATGTTATGTAAGGAAAGATGGTATTTACCTAGTCGGATACCACTGGGATTAAGTGCACTCTTGTCTCCAGGCACTGTGTTTTTGTTACAAGCAATGCTACATAGTTCTAGGATACGTTCAGCACGTGCTCCAGTTAACCCTACATTCCTCATATCAACCAAGGCTAAATGCACATCAGTGCCACCAGTTGCAATTTCGTAACCACGCGACATTAGGCCTTCACACAAGCGCTTAGCATTCTTTATGACCTGTGGAGCAAATTTGAATCAGTTACATTTTTAACACTTTTCTGTATAATTTATTAAAACAATTATATTATATGCATGTATTAATTTTATAGTTCTGTTTATGTTATTATAGATCCGTCATCAGATGTAGTGTCGACCTGATTAACCCAAATGTAGCCCTACCAGGAGTACAATTTAGTGTATTTGTGGATTACCAGTTCCTCTTTGTGTTTTCAACCCTTCTTAAACCTAACAGGGCTATTGTCATTTCCATGTTTATAAAATAAGAGTACTACACGTGCGGTTAAAGAATGGGATTGAAAATGGCGTCGCCTCTATTCACCTCTCGCTCGTACACTGTGGCTATCTGTACTCACACCTGCCGGTAAAAACTGTTGCGGTATGCGTTTTCCGTGCGTTCTATTACTTCAATCCAACTTGTCATTGGAATCAATGATAACAAAATGCCATAAACTACAAAAACAAACACTCCGGTTTCACTAATTCGTGAGCTACGACACGCTCTGCGAGTTTTGTTCATAATTATTGTTGATTTTGTTTTTTAATATATTTGTATAAAATATTTACATGATATTGAGATATGAGTAACTATTTTTAAAATTTTAGTTTGTGTTTGTCCGAGCTAGTCTTCGGAATAGCTGAACCGATTGTAATAAACCAGATAGAGAAGATAAAATAAATGGTCTTTAATGATTATCTTAAATCTAAATAAACCTACATTATTAGATCCCACCCAGGCGTAGCCAGAGCGGGTCGCTAGTTATAAATGTTATTTTAAAATTAATGTACTACCTACCTACTTGCCTATGCAATTCTTTTCAAATATTTTCCCATTAATAGAAAATTTCCGATTAACCGAATAATATACCGTTATAACGATATACCGTTATTAGCATATTTTCGCTATTGGTACTGTGCATGTTGATGGTACGGGTTCGATGAGCCGCCATTTCTAATCCCATTCTTTATCCGTACGGACCATAGCTAGTAGTGACACTATGTCAATTGCAATACTTTTTATGAGTGAATACTGTCTGCGGGTAAATAATGCCATATTTTTAGTAGAATTTTGACTACTTTTGTAACATCTTGTATCACCATCATTAGTAATAAAAAATGTATGTATAGTAGAAAAGTAAAATTTAATTAAACTTAAAATGGAAACTAACAATTTTGAATACAGAGCTATAAGACATAGCATTTGTTGTGAAAGTATATATTATACATTTTTAGTTTACTTACTTGCTTTTGATATTCAACAAACTCAGGGGATGTTGCTTGTTTCATAGCAGTGGCAATTGCAGCAATAGCGTGGTTGTGTGGTCCACCCTGCAGGCCAGGGAACACTGCCTGGTTGATCTTGTTCTCTAAGTCATACATGACTTTTTCGCCTTTTGCGTTAACTGAACGTACACCCTTGCGGAAGAATATAACACCAGCCCTGGGGCCACGAAGAGTTTTATGTGTTGTTGTCGTAACAATGTCGCAGTACGTAAAGGGACTGGGTATCACTCCTAGAATTTAAATTAAAAAAAATTACTTAAAAAAATGCTAAAAAATTATTTTAAGTAAGGCCAAGAGTTACTAATTACACTATGCTCATTTAATTATTAAACCAAACAAATAGAGTTTTTCTAACCTGCAGCTACAAGCCCTGATATATGGGCCATGTCTGCCATCAAGTAAGCACCATTCTCATCAGCAATTTGTCGGAAACGTTTATAGTCCAAACACCGCGAATAGCAACTGATGCCGGCGATAATCAGACGTGGTTTGAAAAGCCTCGCGGTTTCAGCCAGCTTGTCATAGTCTATTAAGCCAGTTTTAGGATCCACCTGTAGATGAGTTAAGTTTTAGAATTGAATTACATAATTATTTAAAGTAACATATTCCAATTCATATTGTACAGTAGATATGAGGACAGAAGGATTTCTGCAGCCAAGTGGAATAAGAATAAGACACATAATTAGATAGCTAGCATTAGTAGTTTATATGTGGTAGAGCCATGCTGCAGCTATATTACTGGTATAGTTGTAGCACAAATGGGTCGCTTCGGCCGAGGTTGGACCACACTGTCACATAATACCAGAATAAAATAGCAGCATTAACTGCTGTGTTTCGTATGACGCCCATTACACAGTAGCTTTTGCTGTCAGTTTTACAACAATCACGGTTGTGATTGACGAATAACCTACCGTGTAATGCGGTGATTGACGGTTGCATGAAATTGATTGACAAATATTTGGATATTTTGATTTTTACGTCAATCAACTATCAGTCACGAATTTTGATTGAACGTGTAATGGCATTTCGTCAATTACACGTCGTTGCTCCTAGCTTTTCTTCGGGAGTTATAGCTTTTCGCATACATGTATCTTATTTTTTTGGGTATGGTGTTACCAAGACCAGTAACTTATCAATACAAGCCTCTTTCATGCGAAAATAATTTGAATAGTCTTTATCCTCTTTTGAAACCCGTATGTCAGTCAATAATTTAATATGGCTATAGAAATCCCTTTTTAAAAGCTAGTCTTTTACCCAGGGGCTTTTTTATACGTTTTTTAAACAAAATTGCAATCAAAATTGCAGCACAGGTCTTTTTTTATGAATATCCATCCCTTCCTTCTGAAATTTTGGGTTTGACTGACAAGCAGTAAGAATGAGCGTGTAATGTCGAAATTATTCTATCATTCAAACATCAATCATGATTGATCGATCTGATTGACGCTTGCTTAAGCGTGTAATGGCCGCTTAAGTGTAGAGAAACGGAGACCCTTTTTACTGGAAATGAGGCATTCCATCTAAGTCCTCACGGGTTACAACGCATCATAGCATTTTGATTCTTCATCGAGGATAGATGTAGACGTCTATGGGCCACAGCAACCACTTACCATCAGGTGGACTGTGTGTGTGCTTGCTTGTAAACAATAAGTAATAAGCCCCAGACCAGCTTATGGAATTTTTTTAGAAATTCCATAAGCTGGTCTGGGGTTTCATATCTAGTGTAGATAGGAGATATTTATACCGCCATTCATTGAAAGACACAAGATCTGGACCTTTTCATAAGCCACCTCTTATTACTACTAAAATATGATATGGTGTAATGGTTTCTTTAATGATGCCATAATATGGCTAAGTACAGATATGTTTAATAACAATTCTTGTCTTAACTCTAGCAAAGTTAAAACTGATGTCTATAAAATTTATATAAAAAAAACTTACTTTGTAAGGCATACTTTCAAAGAATATGGATGTAGCAGAAATTTTCTTGGTGGCAGTGAAGAAGCCGTGTGTAAGGTGACCACCATCGGGCAAGTCTAAACCCATAATTCTTCCATGTGGTTCCACAATACCCGTGTATACAGCAAAGTTAGCAGGAGAGCCTGTGTTAATAAACAACATAATTGTTTTATAAAACAAGTTTTTTAGTTTAACCCACAGGTGCAATTTGACATTGACCGATTGTTACTACTACTACTATGAATGGATCTTCTATTAGTGGTCGCCTAGTGGTTGAAATTCCGCACCGTAATTCATTAGTTTTTTATGTTTGTATATTAAGCAAACTGTAATTCACTCTCAACTGCACATCTATACAAATAAATAAAATTGAAGTGTCTGTTTGTTATGTCAAAAAAACAGCTTTTTACTAAATGCATATGAAAGTATATACGGTACTTATAACGAAAAAAAACAATTTTTAAATTATTGTCTGTCTGTTTGTTCCGGCTAATCTCCGAAACAGATGGACCAATTTCGACAGGACTTTCACTGGCAGATAGCTAATGTTATTAGGAGTATCTTAGGCTACTTTTATTTTAGAAAATGAATTAGGGTTCTGTAAAAAAAAACCCATGAAATCCAATTGTGATAAATTCCACGCGGGCGAAGTCGCGGGAAATTTAGAAAATGTGAAATCACACAGCTCATTCAGTCAATCTGTCAGTAGTTATTTGTTGGCAACATTTTGAAATTCTTGGGCGACAATCTCTACTCTGTGCGAGTGTTTGACCACAGACTATTAAGTGTTTGACATTTAATAGTTACATGCTTAATGTTACGTGGTAGAGCCATGCTGCAGCTATATTAATAGCATAGTTGTAGCACGAATGGGTCAGCTCGACCGGGGAAGGACCATGCTCTCACAGAATACCAGTGTAAAATAGCAGCTTAATACTGCTGTGTTTCGTATGGTGAGTGTAGAGAACCGGAGACCCTTTTTACTGGAAAAGAGGCATTCCAACTTAGTCCTCACGGGTGACAACGCATCTGCATTATGATTCTTTATTGAAGATAGATGTAGATGTCTATGGGTCACAGCAACCACTTACCATCAGGTGGACTGTGTACTGGTTTGTCACCCTATTCTATAAAAAAAATGGTATTGAGGTATTACCATACATAATACTTACACTGAGACATTGGCAGTATGAATGTCAACAACGACACAATTTGTCCAATGACAATTTTGTGTTTGACATGGACAATATGAATGTAAACAATGTATGTTTTATTTAATGTATTTGTAACAATTATTAGGAATTTTTGGATGCAGGTGACTCAAATAAATGTTTCTCAAATTGGTTTATGGCAATCTATAGGGAACAGCTACGTCCAGCTGTGGGCTTCTTATGAGCTGTAATGATGATGATGACCTTCATAATGTCAAGTTATTGCAATAGTTTATTAATATTCTATGATTATACCTGAATAAGGCTGTACATTTACTCCCCATTCTTCATCGCGGAGTCTGTATGCTTCAAGTGAACGCTTTTGTGCTAATATTTCTATCTCATCAATAAATTCATTGCCTCCATAATACCTGTGACAGAAGGTAGCCGAGAAAAATTATGTATGACATAATATATAATATTTCATGTACATTTTTTACTTATTATTTTTAATTACTACATAAACATATAATACATGTACATCAGATTCAATTTTACTTTAGCTAATTAATTGTCTCTCAATATCTCATCAAATAAAACATATTTGAATATTATAAAATATTATCATTAGTAATAAAATTTATCTTATACATTCTCAGTCTCAGAGAGAGGAGAGTCAGAGCCTACAAGACTTAGGTACGAGATATATTATAACAAATTATTTAATATTCATAATCACATACAAATGTTCATAATATAAATATAAGCTGATACACTAATTACCTCTGATGTGGCATTCCTTCTGAATATTTATTATGCAGGCAAGAACTAAGGCATTGAAGCACAGGGACAGATGTGAAATTTTCTGAAGCAATCATTTCCAAACCATGCTGCTGTCTCTGCTTTTCCTTTTTTATTATTTCAAATAACTCTGGATCAGTATCCCACAAATTGCTATTGAGAAGCTTGTTCATGATGACTGAGCTGTGTATAAATTTCTTAGAAACTGAAATCTGAAATTAGCAATATTAAAATTAAATAATTAGGATGTACTCTAGACGGAGGTGTGATTGAAACTACACTACAGTACAGTTCGAATTCAAAGTGGTCATTTATTACAGAGATCGTGAATGAATTGACCCCACAACGTTATCTCCATAACGCAATCACAAACAAATGTTGATGTTTGTTTGTTTCGTTACTTGGATAATGCTTACAGTTCTCTATTTAAGAATTTTTGCTCTATGTTTTATGTTAATCGTACGATTTCTAATTCACAAAATAAACTTTATTATATGTTAACCTTAACTGAAACATGTGTACTAATGGTAAATGTTACCGGTAACTTTACTGAGAAAATTAAACAGACTACTTACTGTAGCGTATATATTCCTTTGCGCTAAATTGTGACAACCTTCTAAATGTGATATTAAAACTGGGTGTAATTTGGGAATCACATTAATATAACACTGTTTTAAAAACTTACTATTCATTTTTATATTAGGATTGATCTGTATGCCTTCAAAACACGGTATAATATGTAATTCTTTACACATACATGAACGAAATTAATCAATATTGATAACCCATTATGAACTTTACAATCATACACCTTGACGTTTAAGCAGTGGTGTCATAATGTTTATTGAATACTCTGTGGTGTCATCCACAGAGTACAATTTAAGGTAAACGCACATCTAAACGCGTCATACGCGCCGCAGTAATCGAATTTTAGGATACTTTGTATGAAATTGTATGGAGCTTCACTTCGGTGAGATGCAGCTATCACCTATCTGCTCCGCTCGAACTGCATTTCACTAAACATCTTCACGATAGCAAAATATGTGCCAATGATATTGGTACAAATTATATTGGCTCAGCAATTTGTGATCAGTCTACACGTTGGAAGGTCATTCAGTATTGTCGGTACGGGTCAAACTATGGACGATCTTATTATATATTATTACAGATCTAAAGGTATCTTCATTATTCATCGTTATCGCTGTCGTCGTTATAATTTTAACGTTCTCATGTAGCACAGTTTCTATGGGAACTCGTTGCAAAACTGAACACGCAAACACCGTGTGGACACGATGGCTATCATTCCGCTAACGCCCGGATCGTGTGCCAGCTTATGGGCCAACTCTACAGTACATACCAAGGCCATTATCATTCGCACATAGTGTGCACATGTTATATTAATCATCGTGAAGAGGAACCTTAAAATTCTGTAAGTATACGGATTATCAAGGAGTACGAATGACATCATCGCGGCAGCGAGTATACGCAGTACAGTGTGATATGGTTCACGAGGAAGGTTCAATATTGATGACGTCATCAGACGTCAAAACTACTAGACGTTTTGAATCAGTTATCGCGCGATTGGCAGTTAAAATCTTCGCTTGCCCTCAAAAGGCTATTACAGAAATAATAACTTAAAAAAATATTGGAATTATTTTTAATATTTGTTTAAACCACAACGCAAAAAGAGGGGTGTTATAAGTTTGACCGCTATGTCTGTCTGTCTGTGTGTCTGTGTGTGGCATCGTAGCACTTAAACGGGTAAACCGATTTCAGTGCGGTTTTACTTATTTAAAAACAGGTTTTCTAGCGGTGGTTCTTAGACATGTTTTATCAAAGTCGGTTCAGCCGTTTTAAGGTCATCAGCTGTATTTTCCATGGGCTTTTTAAATTTTGAATTTGAGTTATAATTTATTAATTCAATCAACATATCTATAAAACTAAACTACAAAATTAATAGACTTTATGCATACTTTATCTTTATATTATAAAGAGTTTTACTAGATATATAGAGATACTAGCTATATAAATAGTTTTAATTAATAAAGACTTTTACTTTTCATATTAAGTATTTTCACAATATGAGACCATCAGCAAATTCTGGCACGTGCGGTGCGTGTAAGTGTGCGTTCACCCTAAAACTGAACCTCATCATAATATACTTATTTATAAACATTGAAGTATAATCAATGTACTTACATAATATTAACTCAATCTTCTTGTGTAAATTTCGCAATGTATGTATCAGTCAGTAAATTAGTTGCCAACACGAGACATATCTACATTTATCAAGAAGTGTACCTAAATGTGTTTCTTGTATTTTTTAATAAATTAAGCCTGTACCTATATAAGGTTGCGGTAATTATAATTAGCATTACAATATGCGACAATTATGATTAGCGACAGCAGGCTAATGACATAACTTAAATTAAAAATTAAAAAAACCCCGAAACAAAAAGAGCCGACGACCTTCAAACGGCTGAACCGATATTTTGAAATATAGCTAAGAACACTTTGACACCTTTCAAACGAAAAAAATTTATCAAAATCAGTTCATCCGTTCAGGATCCGTATGATGCCACAGACAGAAACACAGATACACAGATACACACTACAAACTTATAACACTCCTCTGTTTTCGTCGGGGGTTAAAAATAAAAGAAACTGAAGCCAAATTAGTGGCTAAATTGAATTTTTGGCTAATTGTCTATGTATTCACGACTCACGCAAACACTACTGGATGGAATTCTATGAAATTTTGTTTGTAGGTAGTTAGTGACCGATTTTTATCCGATTACGGAACTTAAAAAAAGGAAGGATATATTTTTTCCTTCCTTTAGAAGTTAATTCATAATGGTTATTAATGATTCTATTAGTTATAAGGGAGATAACATAGTGTTCTTTTAAATGTATACCATAATATTTATATATAAAGTTTAAAATAACTTTTGACCGTTGTGCAATAATTTGAAACTACGCCGACGACACATAATAGTGACATCTATCGAAAATATAAAATTGAGATGAATTTTAGTTTAATTACTAATTATTTAGTATTACTAATAAAGTAACTGATAAAATTTAATTAAAGAATGCTACTGAATACTTTTTCGTGCAGTGGTAGTTCAGGGACTAAGCGCTAGCTGTATATTTCACAGTACGCGAGCAACAGTAAGCGAGGACTTCGGTCACGATAGTCATCAGTCAACAGAGACATGCCATCTGCGTGGTACAGGATTATAGAGCCCAAGTGTATGTGCAAGCACAAGTGCACTCTCTATTCCCTCACTCTCATAGTCTGATGGGACAGCAAACCGACATGACCGGAGAGAGATCAGGCGCAGGACCAATGGATTTAAGTGCTTTCTAAGGCACTGGGGTGAAAAACACCACCGACTTCCTGACTCCATGCTGCTACTGAGAATTTCTTGACAGAAAAACCCAATATCTGCTCTATTTTTGCCCGACACGGTATTCGAACCCGGAACCTCTTGATCAGTAGCCACATTTACGACCACTAGACAAAAGAAGCAGTCAAAATCGTTGGATAACTGATTACTAGGTACATATATTGCGGTTCACAATCGTGCAAAAGCTTCTTTTCAGTTTTTATAAATTTTATTTTAGTAAATACAAGAGCCGCGTAGCGTAGCCTTCCGTAAAATTTCATAGCACGGGAGCAAAACGTGTACGATTCCCGTGAGGACCAATGAAACTGTTATATGGAATTTTAAGTGCTGATTTACCACGTGTTCGGCGGTGAAGTAGTTAAGTATAAAATCGTGGGGAAACTAGGTATTGAAGCAAGTGATATATACTTAAACACATGCTTATTTTATTTTAACTATGAGTACAGAAATAACTGCAAAATAGAAACAAGCAAATAGAAAACTATAGACCAATTTAAGCAGTACTAAAAATAAAGTAGTAGTAGTAGATCATGTCGTCCTGCTTCAAAAACTACAGGCACTTGTAATTTGCGGTGATTGGCTACGGTGGTTCAAAGGTGGTTCATTTTTAATCGCAGGCAAGAAAGTTGGCATTTTGTATTACCAATGATGACATATGGATCTGTGACGAGTTTCTTCACTCCTGGACGTATGAGGAAACTAAAGTTCTCTGAGTGAGCTCTGGAGCGGGCTATGCTTAGAGTTTCTCTCCATGATACTCTTCGTAATGAGAATATCCGCAGTAAAACCAGAGTAACCGATATACTAACCGAGCAACTGAAGTGGCAATGGGCCGGCCATTTAGCTCGAAGAACCGACAACCGATGGAGATTTGTTTTTTATTTTTATTGGGAACACCAATAGCGTTGATACATTTAATTTTTACAAAATTTTAAATCTACACAACTATTACAAAGTATTCGAATTTGGAAATTAAAATGTATATAGACCAAACAAGCGTTACCTAAAAAAAAAAATCGATCAATTAAAAAGTACAAAAAAGGGGGAAAAGACCAAAAAATTTGTGGCATGCATAGAGTGGGGGCTGAAAAACTCTGAGGTAAACTGCTTGTTGATCTAACTTGATATAGAAGAAGGGTAGTCTCGCGCCAGGAAGCGAAATGTAGGGTAGACACGCATAAGATGGATTTACGCCCACCACGTAAGTGGTACGTGAAGTACCCCTGACATGAGAGGCTGCCAAAGTGTCTACGTACGTAGCATCCCACTCTCCCAAGGGACCTTTAAATATTCTACAAGGCTCTAAAATTGAGGGATCATTTATAGAGAGAAGAGATCTTGATGATATCCGTATCATCGTTCAGAGAAACGTGACGGGACTACCTACATGATAGTCCGTGGAGCCCAAACTCGTCAACGCCGCTGATGATTTTTCACGTGGCAGAGCCATGTTGCAGCTATATTATGGTTGTAGCACGGACGAAAGGACTACAGAATACCAGCGTACAATAGCAGCTCAATGTTGCTGTTTTTCGAATGGTGAGTATAGAGAATCGGAGACCCTATTTACTGGAAACGAGGTATTCCGTGTAGTGGCGGGTAAGAATACCCACTAACCCATATCTTCCCGTGGGTGTCGAAAGAGGCGACAAAGGGAAACTGATACAGAAGATGGGCAGCAGCATCTTTCTGATAAAAGCCAAAAAACAATAAAAAACTGCGGTTGCCAACCCGCTCGCCAAGCGTGGCAACTATGGCAATATACCCCCCATGAGCGACGACACAAATAAACGGACCCCAGTCCCCGGTGGCCCCGCTATTCCTGGCTACGGTGGCGACCATGGTAACGGCGGGGCAGGGGGTGCTAAGAATCTCCAGTGGAGGTTCGGTTGCCACCTACGACGACTCGATCTGGCAACCTATAACGCACGCACCCTGAGGACTGACGAGAAGATCCTGGAGCTGGAAGAAGAGATAGATAAGTTACGCTGGAATATAATAGGACTATCCGAGGTCCGAAGAGAGGGGGAGGACACGGTAATCCTCGAATCCGGCAACTTATTCTATCACCGGGAGGGCGACCATCTGTCCCAAGGAGGTGTTGGATTTATCGTCCACAAGTCTCTCGTTAACAACGTTGTAAAGATCGGGAGTGTGTCGACGAGGTTTGCGTACCTTATACTCAGAATCACCAAACGGTATTCGCTGAAGGTCATACAGGTTTACGCACTAACCTCGGCACACCCCGATGAGGAGGTGGAGGAAATGTATGAGGATATCTCTAGAGCCATGCATTCCTCCAAAACCCACTATACGGTGTTAATGGGAGACTTCAACGCAAAACTAGGCACAAGAGAGAGCGGTGAGCTGAAAGTGGGGAAATTCGGAATATGGCAATGGAAACCAAGGGCCAGCAGCTGGCCGACTTTATGGAGAAAGAGGACTTTTATGATGAACTCTTTCTTCCAAAAGCGGCCCCACAGAAAGTGGACCTGGTCGAGCCCCGACGGTTCGACAAAAATGAGATTGACTTCATTATGACGACCAGACGACAACTGTTCAGTGATGTCTCAGTGATCGCGAGGGTGAAAACTGGCAGCGATCACCGAATGGTGAGAGGCACACTGAACCTAAACGTTAAGTTGGAGGTCACGTCTAATGAAGTCAACGCTCCGTCCCCTCGTGCTCTAATCAAAGTCCCGAAAACTTTCAGCTCGAGTTACAAAATCGTTTCCAGTGCCTAGAAGTTTGCAATGAAGTGGACGATATGAATGACAAGCTTGTGGAAACTGTCAATACGGTCGGAGCTAAGTTCTGTAAGATCACACTCTTAATCTCATGGTTGTTAGACGGGAGATGAAGCTGCAGTCTTCAGCAGATTTGACAGAATGCAGGCAACTGAACAGACAGATCTCCAAATGCATGCGGCGAGACTTGCGCAACTTCAATACAGCTCGTATTGAAGAAGCGATCGAGTGGAACCAGGGCTCCAAAGTCTTTGCTAGAGATCTGTCTGCCAGAAAGAGCCTACTGTCGAAGCTGAAGACCGATTGTGGCAGCATCGTTTTCGGGACACCTGAGATTTTGAGTGAGATTGAAAGGTTCTATGGGCAGCTGTACACATCATCGTTGGAGCCACACGCAAGTGTGGTAACGATCAAGAGCAAGGCTTATCCGACACTATTCCGATGATTTCCGGACGTCAGTCTGAGCGAGATTAGAATGGCTCTCCAGCACCTTAAAACGGCAAGGCCCCAGGCGACGATGAAATTACAGCGGAGCTTCTGAAAGCGGTGGAAAACCGGTACTTGAAGTCCTTCAGAGCTCTTTAATTCCGTCCTCCATGGTGGCATTACACCGGAGGCGTGGAGCAGAAGTGCGGTGGTCTTGTTCTTCAAGAAGGCGACAACGCTCTCTTGAAGAACTACAGACCGATTTCCTTCTGAGCCGCGTCTGCGTGCTGTTTTCGAGTCATTACGAATCGTCTCGCATGCAGACTCGACGACTTCCAGCCTCCCGAACAAGCCGGTTTCTGAAAAGGCTTTAGCACCATATACCACATACATACCCTTCGGCAAATTGTACAGAAGACCGACGAGTACAATCTGCCACTTTGCCTTGCGTATGTGGACTATGAGAAAGCCTTTGATTCCGTCGAAATTTGGGCGGTGCTGCAGTCCCTTCAGCAGTGCCACGTGGGCTGTCGGTATATCGAGGTGCTGAAGTGTTTGTACAGTAGGGCTACGATGCCTATCCGAGTACAGAACCAGAGTACGAAACCTATCCAACTGCAGAGAGGTGTAAGACAGGGTGATGTAATATCCCCGAAACTCTTCACCGCTGCATTGGAAGACGTTTTCAAGCTACTGGACTGGAAAGGATACGGTATTAACATCAATGGCGAGTACATCACTCACCTTCGATTTGCCGACGATATAGTCCTTATGGCAGAATCGCTGGAGGACCTAAGCACTATGCTCAATGACCTCAATAGTGTCTCCCAACGGATAGGTTTCAAGATGAACATGGACAAAACAAAAATCATGTTTAATGTCCATGTCACACCTATGCCGGTAGTTGTTGGGAGCACTAAGCTCGAAGTTGTTGACGAATATGTTTACCTGGGACAAATAGTCCGACTAGGTAAGTCCAACTTCGACCGAGAGGTCAATCGACGGATTCAACTCGGCTGGGCAGCGTTCGGGAGATTACGACCCATCTTCTCGTCAGGCATACCTCAAAATCTCAAAACTAAATTGTACAACCAGTGCGTGTTGCCAGTGATGACCTATGGAACTGAGACGTGGTCCTTTACTGTTGGCCGTATGAGGAAGCTCAAGGTCGCTCACCGAGCTATGGAGAGGGCTATGCTCGGGGTTTCTCTGCGTGATAAACTTAGAAATGAGGATATCTGCAGTAGAACCAGAGTAACCGACATAGCCCAAAGGATTAGTAAGCTGAAGTGGCAATGGGCCGGCCATATAGCTCGAAGAACCGACAACCGATGGGGAAGAAAGCTTCGTACCGGCAGGCGAAGTGTAGGGCGTCCCCCCACTATATGAAGTGACAACCTGGTAAGACATGCAGGAAGTCAATGGATGCAGGTGGCTCGGGACCGTGCTTTGTGGCATTCCGTGGGGGAGGCCTATGTTCAGCAGTGGACTTGTGGAGGGATGTAATGATGATAATGATGAGGTATTCCACCGTAGTCCTCAGAGTCAGGAGTGACAACGTATCTGCGTTTTGATTCTGTAAGAGCTAGAATAAATGATTGAAAATAAATATTTCACATTTATTGCTATTTTGTTCAAGACTAATATTTTTAAAATTTTGAAAAATATGAGCAAGATCACCGAGGACGTCGTCTGCTCTACCTCCTAGTGTACCGTCGTCCAGGTACCAGACATTCAGTTTGAATTTTACATTTGAAATATTGGGTTGAATTGCCAAACTAAGACCCTACAGAACACCAACAGCGGAATCGATTATATTGTTTTCTAAAAATAACTTGTTGTTTTGACTGTAACATTGCCAAACGTAATGATAAATTTCGAGGGTATTATTAGCCACTTCTTTCTGCAGAGTTACCCTATCGATAGAGTTAAAAGCATTCCTTGGGTCAACCTTCACAAGAACATCTGCATCAGAGTTTGTTAAAAATATAAGTACTGAATTTACCGCCACCGCACAGCCAGCTTAACTACCAAAGCCTAGTTGAATAGGCTGAAATTTTGTCTTAAGGTTACAGGTTATGTGCCTGCAAGCTAATTTTGAAGTTAGGCGACGAAATGTGCAACTAACGGCAATAGGGCGGACACCGTTAACTTTTTTTGAAAGCACATAATCTTGCCCCATATAATGAGATTGGGATTTTCATTACCAGAAAGCATAAAATTAGGTACATAACTTTATAATGTTATTATTCTTAAAGCTGGCACAGTACTTCTACACTCTGCCAGCTTCACCGGTAGAGGCGCTTACAAAATCTGTAAGATATGTGGCGTAATTCCGTAAATGCCGCCAGCAGAGTCATTCGAAAATGGTAATTATATAATTGATTCTATTCTAAAGTGTCTTTTTCTGACATTTGTAAGGGTTACATAGAAGTATTGGGAGGAAGCAGTAAATTTTAAGAAAGATTGGCGAAGGGCGGCGAATCCAAATACCTTCTGAAGAAGGCCTTCAAGAGTTTCGACATTATAAGGAGCAAGGACGAGATTCATTTTTTAAGTCGCCATCTATTACTTTCGACTCAACTAATACTATAATGAGTATTAATGGGGTAATCAAAATTTTGAAGACATGTTGTCTCCTTTAGTTGAGACGTAATTGATTTTTTTTTATTAAAATGAAAATGGGAATACGCGAAGGTAATTAATTGTTGTTAACTCTTTTCACTATTCGTGAAACAATTTTAAACAGTGCATGACAATGCTTTAGCAAGCTTCATCCTCGTACCTCATGCAATTCTTTTAACCATTTGTACATTGCGATTTGTTCCGATAAAGTGTCATTAGAGAAATTACTAATAGTGTTACGAATTTCTGCGGTAGGCTGTGAAGCTGAAATAATTTTGCTATGGCATCGTTTAATATGAATAATGAAAATATTTAATACCTTTTTATCTTATAAAAACCTACCGTGGGTACAATTTTGACACTGTACAAAATCCGTCTGTGAATGTACCGGAGCGACAATATTCATTAAAAAGTTAAATAGCTCCCTACAGCACTGAAGTCTTTACATTACATAACTTCATATTGACGTGGAATGTGTATAGCACATCGCATCTGTCCCTGAAACACAAATATTTACGGTCTAAATAAAAGCATTTTGCTTTATGAAATATTATCAAAATACTTCCCAGGTTTTATTCCATATTGTGAATAAGTATATGTATATTTATGTAGTCGTAACTCTGTGACAGCTGACAACGGCTCAGCAGAAAGATTTTTCTTTGAATTTGACTATGTCTGAAATCAAAAAATATTAATTATTATAACTGTCTCACCATATACACCGATCGATTTATTGTAATTTTTAGACAAATTTTGCCTCTTAATAATAAAAAGGTAATAAAACTAAATGCATAAAATTTATTACTGACGGCTCCGTGGCGCAGTGGCTTAGCAATGAGTTGCAACGCTGGGGGCCGCGGGTTCGAATCCCGCACGGAACAAGTATTTGTATGGCCTACAAAAAATTGTTCCGGGTCTGGATGTTTGTCCTTGTGCAATTTATGTTTCTAAACTGCCTCCACGATACACGAGAAAATCCTAGCGGGGTAACGTTTTAATAAGGAGTCTGTCTGGATTCCAACCTCTGACTCTGACCTATTTCAGCCGGCAAATAGTAGTGCTTGCATTGCTGTGTTCTCGTCTGAACAGTATAGAGAGCCAACAGGTATAATTCAGGCTGTAAGGCATTCCATCTTAGTCCTCAGAAATGACAACGCACCTCTAGTCTACTTTGTTCGAACAACATTAATGGCGAATACAACTTTATCACCTTAGCACTCTTTGTATGCTAAGTGACCTCAGTACTGTCCTCCCAACGGATAGGTCTTAAGATGAATATGTACAAAGATCATCTTTATCACACCTTTTTTTTACTACCCATAAAATTCTACAATTAATAATACACATTAAACACAGCGCAAACCACTGAGGTTTAGTTGCTGTGCTTGAGTTCGCTATGCTTAAAAAAAAGAAGAAACAAAGTACCTATACCTACTCATAAAACTATTCGATCTTTGCTATCCAAAGAACTCACTAGAAACATCTTTAGTTTGTTTTTTATATTTTTTTCATTAATAGAGTTCCTAAACTCAGGATCCAATTTATTTATGATTCTAGGAATAAAGTATACAGCAGTGCGTCTGCCGTAAGTGTTCCGCGCTGCTGTCGTGACCAACTTGCCGCGAGTGATCGCCCGAGTACCCTTTTTGTGTTCCATTTTTATTTTAATAGAATTATTAAAAAATCTTCCTTAAGAAGTTGGAGTATGAATTGGTCGTGCACGGGTAGTACGTTGCAATATTTAAATAATTGTATTTCATTTGACGAAAATTGTTGTTTTATGTTAGGTGGGACCACTTGTTTTAATATTCTTATTTGAAGACGTATATATCCTATCCAGATATGTCTTGAAAGTTCGCCCATAACTGGAGAGGCCATAGCTGACTATAGAATTAGCAAACGCGTTATATAATGCTAATCGAGTCCTAAAAGTTATTTGTTTTTTGATGATTCTTAAGTTTGCGATTACATAAGACAATAATTGTAACTCGGTGGTCGGCTAGTACAGTGTCGAGTGCGGCCGTGCACGACTCGGTTTGGTGGTATTTAACAAATATGTGATCTATACACGACATATTAATTTGGTCTAATTTCCGCTCAATTCGGCTATAATCTGTAATACCACAGCTGTAGCCGTGCGCGGATAGCTTATCTATGTAACCATCTCGGCTGCTATTTACAGTTTTTAAGTCGATATTCATGTCCCCAAGTTGTATGATTGCATTCCCAGATAAAAAGTAAGTTTTTAGCATTTCGTAACCTATGCCGGTTGCTTGCATCGGAATTCAACTATTTTATCGGTTAAGCCGACAACTATTCTTACTTAACTTAATGTACGGATTTGCGGAAAGATTGAAAGCAAAATGCGAGACATGTTTAAAAAAAACGGGACTCAGCTGTAAAGCATTGGATAGCGACATCTTAAAAATCCTTGCATTCGTATTCAAAATTTATTTTGACCTGTAATTCTGTCTTTACATAATTCACACTTAGTTTATTTCTAGATTCAGTCCAGGCATTACCACAAACCAAAACAAAACAAAGCATGCGAGTAATTCGGCCCGAAATCTAGCTGTATTATACTACATACGGGACATCCTGGCTTTTGCGGGACGTTTAGCAAGCCTACCGACAAACCACGAACTCAGAATGTAATTACCTCCGAACGTCGTTGATACTCTACTATTTTAGTAATATCTTAGTTTGGTTACTATTTCCATGGATCTAGAATTGTGAAATTTAGCAAAAACCAAGGTCTCAAGCACAAGTAAAAAAAAAACTGAAATCCATTCATTTGCAGTTAAATCACATGAATTTTTTTTACAAGCTTCCATTTAACTTGGAGCATCGACCGATGTATGAGAGAACGTTTTTTCACTGCAAAGTTATGTTTGTCCACAATTTGTCCGCGATGCTTGCCTTACCTACAATTTATGAATTTCAGTAAGTAATTTTAGTGAAAGTAGGTATTTATCTTCTTACTTCAGATCGATTACGGCGTCCTGGTCTCAACGGAGACTAGCCATCTGCACAGGACATTATCATAGTGCACGAGCTAGTGCGTAAATCGCAGGTGCACCGTGCACTCTCTATTCACTCACTCTCATAGTCCGAAGGGACGGCAATTCGGCACGACCAAGGCACGTAGGGGAAATATCTACAACCCCCTGACTTCGTGCTGCTACTGAAACCTTCTGTCAAGAAATAACCAATAACAAAATCAGATAGTGTTAATGTCGTTATGATAAATAATAATGGGTTGATAATTAAATTAATGAAATTTGTAACCTTGTAAAGGTTACAAATATAATATTTTTGAACATAATATTTTACTTTTACTGTTACTTTAGTTCAAAAATATTATGTGATGGTAATTTTGTAGTAAAAGAGATATATTATAGTCTCAATCTTTTTACATCATTGATGATTATGCAAAGTTATTATCGAGGCAAAAAATGGAAATCAAGGGATAACAAGAGGTACGCCGCGCCGTCTTAAGGGAGCCATTTACTTGGACAACAGATGTGGGATCTAATATAAACCGCGAATTCCCTGAAGCACTTAAAGGCATTTGTAGCACTGCTGATTCGATTATCGGAAATAGCCCAGATAACCAATTTCGGATTTATTAGAATAGACAGTTTCATCATTTCAATTTATTATTAGTAGGTACTGCAACCGAATTTAACTCGGCGTTAGAAAAACAATCTAAGGGAAATATAAGAGATGAACCTATCTAAATAAACTTGGAAAGTAAAATGTTATTTAAATATATTATTTAAATTAAATAAAAAGTAAAAAAAACCTTCAAAAACCTGTTTGTTTTTTTTTTACATTTGTGATGACAACTATTGAAGTAGGTGCTAAAACAAATGTATCAAAGAATTACAAGTAATGGCCCGATTTCAGAAACTATCATGTGTTAATTTTTTTAGTTTTTAAAGTCGGTTTTTACTTTTATTAATTTTAATTATTTGACCATTTTGAGCGGTCTAAGGAATACACAAGATCAATGTAATAAGAATGTCGTTTAAATAGGTACGTTAAAATCTTCATCCCTTATATTTCCACCTTTATAAATTTTTCTTTATATTTATATAGGAACACAATAACCTATTCAGTAAAAATAATCATTTAAATCAGTTCATCCAATTCCGAGAAATTGGTATAGTAGTAGATGTTGGCAGTACATAAATAAAAAAACCAGTGGCGTAGCAAGTGGGGTGGTGGGCCATGGCCACGAGTGGCAGATTTTGGGGGTCGTTATTTTGGAAATGAAAGTTAGCTTCTAGGCTTATCTTATTAAATGATGCCAGTATAAACTTAAAAATCTGAAAATGAACTGTTACTGTTAAATACTCTTATGAAGTTTTCATTAAAATATTACGAATATCGTAGCGTTACAAATAGAGAATCAGCACACAAGCACTTTAATTTAATTCAACTATTAAGTATTAACTATTTATTCATTTCTTCAATAATATACAAAAATTAATACCCATTTTATATTTTTAAGTTACTTCGAAAATGAAGGGTGTTTGAGGTCAGAAAAAATTAAAACCAAACCAGACTGATTTCCAGCCAGAAAAGGAGGGAGTGTATATTAATAAAGTAATAAAACAATTTTTACGGATTTTATTGCATTTAATTTACTATTTTAATTCCCGACGTTTCGGGTGCTTTACAGCACCCATGGTCACCACTGTACGAACCTACAATAAAAGTATTGTCGAAGGGCTTCAATTTTGCAATAACACCGCAAAAAATCCCGTACGAAGAAATTATTTGTAGTGTTGAGGATTGTCTGTTTAAGAATAATATCGGTAAGGATGATTTAGATGCCATACGTCAAGACATTTCGTCCTTGTTACGTCGAAGTTCAACGCCGAAACTAAATCTCCCCAAAGACGAGTTTAAAGCGTTGTACAACATACGCAAAAGACCAGAGCTCACGATTCTCCGCGCGGATAAAGAAAATGCTACGGTAATAATGGACACGTCAGAGTAAAATTTCAAAATACAACAACTTTTATCGGACGCAAGTACATACAAAAAGGTCAAAATAGACCCTACAACTAATACACTTAAAACAACTACCGAATTAATAAAGAAATACTCCGAAAAATTAAATCTCGACGTGAATTCGACAATACCATCATGTGCCAAACCACCGAGGTTGTATGGGTTACCGAATATACACAAACCAAACGCTCCACTACGCCCCATAGTAAGCCAGATCGATTCACCAACTTATAAGTTGGCTCAACACTTGGCAAAAATACTGTCACCATACTAGACTCACCATACTAGGACATACTAGAGCACACACAAAGGATTCATACCATTTTGTTAGTGAGATAAAAGACCTACATCTCACTGACAAGGAAACTATGGTCAGTTTTGATGTTCAGTTACTATTCACATGCTTACCTATTGAAGACTGCATCTCAATTGTAACTAGGAAGCTAGAAGATAACAACATGCCTACAGAATATGCAGTATTACTAAAACACTGCCTCACATCTGGCTATATATTGTGGAAGGAAGAATTCTACTAGCAAGTAGATGGTGTGGCGATGGGCTCACCTGTATCTCCCGTAGTCGCCGACATATTCATGGAGGACTTTGAGGAGAAAGCCCTTCTTACTGCTCCTGTAATTCCAAGATTCTACAAGCGGTACGTAGACGATACTTTCAAAATTTTACCATCTGACAAAGTAACTGCATTTTTAGACCACCTTAATTCCATAAACTCTAAAATACAATTCACAATGGAGTTAGAGGCAAACAATTCTTTAGCTTTCCTAGATGTTTTAGTCATCCGAAATCCTGATAACACTATTGGTCACACTGTGTATAGGAAAAAGACCCATACCAACCGCTATTTAAATGGTGAATCGCACCATCATCCATCACAGTTAGCTACCGTGGGAAAATCTTTGTTTCAGAGAGCACGAGGGATCTGTGACAGAAAACATCTGGCCGCCGAGCTTCAGCACGTCGAGCAAGTATTGCAAGATAACAAGCTTCGGGTCCCGCGCCTACGTCACAGTGACCGAGTGAAGCCAGCCACAGTCGAGCGTGTGCCCGCTGTACTACCCTATGTCAGAGGAGTCACAGACAAGGTTGGCTACATCTTGAAGCGAGCTTCCATTAAAACATACTTCAAGCCGCTGAAGAAGATTAGTAAATTTTTCCCATCCGTCAAGTGTCATATCCCTCTACAAGATGCAGAAGTGTACAAGCTGGATGGTCTCTCTTACATAGGACAAACAAAAAGATCTGTAAAAACCCGCGTAAAAGAACATATGGCTGACGTAAAGCACCGACGTTCCGGGAAGTCTGCAGTGTGTGAACATGTTCAAGATCGTCCCCGCCACTACATCAGATTTGATAGACCACAAATCCTCGCAAAAGAACACCGATTCCTACCAAGGATGATACGCGAGGCTATTGAGATTAAAAAACATCCTAATTTCAATAGAGAAGATGGATGGGTGCTGCCATCTGCTTGGGATCCTATAATTAACAAAATTAAATCCAAACCCAAGCATGCCACTGCAAGACTTCAAGATACTGTAAGCTCATTCTGCGTAGATCGGACCAAAAATTAATATTAAAAAAACTGAAGGTAGCTGGGTTAACTATGACATTGGGACGTCAAACACCTCAGTCCCCCCCGTGACCATGGGTGCTATAAAGCATCCGAAACGTCGGGAATTAAAATAGTAAATTAAACGCGATAAAATCCGTAAAAATAGTTTTATTCAATGTGTAGTGTTCGCGTAAATATAAGAAATCATTACTGCATTACATTTTTAACGGCCCGTATAATTGTATACCTTTAAACACAATGTACACTTATATTGGGATAAAGAAAACATAATAAGGTACGTGAGCGTAATATGGTCACCTGAAGCTTTGTCGCCCTATAAAATCAAAATTAGGAGGAGGACAGAGACAAATACACAATGGCGTATTCGTATACTATATAACTAATATATTAAGAAAAAATAGCAACAAGCCTTGGCAATAATTAGGAACACTTCGAAAAATCAACTTAAAAAAAACTAACTACACTACCCTATACTAAAATCGAATAAAATATTTACTAATATTATAGTACATATTTTAGTCGATTTTAGCATTTTGACAGTTGATAAATGGCGTCGATAAAGCGGCGCCCTTTTGACCCTTTATTATTTGAATGACCGATGAAGAGCTATATATTTTTATCCGACTTAAAAAAAGTAGTTATTTGTATATATGTTATGCGATTGCTTCGTCAATTGTGAATCGATATTATTTTATTTTATTAGGATATACTTTAGGAGTGGTTTTATGGTAATTTGTAGAAAAAAATCATCTAACTATGTATCTAATGTAACTATTTAAACGGCATTCTAGTTGTTTATATTTAACTGCTTAGATCACTGAAAACGATAAATAATAAAAAAATAATTAAAAAAATTACGTGAGTGTCGTGGAACACTCGGTTGAAACCAAGTTCCTTTCGTAGGATATTATTATTGATAAACGTATTATATTTTTGATAAACGTATTATATTATTGATTAACAAATACAAATAAATGAATTACTATTATTTATTTATTTATATATTAGTCTATTAAAATGAAGTCATTTAAAATAATATTTCTGTCATGGCAAGATAAGAAAAAGTGCGAGGGAGATGGATATTATTCCATCTCGCTTCCTTGTAGCTCCCAAGCCCGTCTACATTATAAAAAGAGTCGTGACGGAAAAATCTTACACTTTTTTCGCCTAACCCCCCCCCCCATCCGCCAAGTCCGTATCGTTCGAAAAGTTAAAACCAACTTCAAAACTAAAAAAATAATAATTTCTATTTAGCTTCTAAAGTCGAGGCTTTAATTATTCTGCAATACCTAAATAAATTATTCCTTTATAGTCGCTTTTTGCTTTTTTATTTAATGTTAATTTTTGACCCTTTTGAGTGATATTATAAGCTCAAGGCAACAACGAGAATGTCGCCTAAATTCTTCAAATATAAATAAGACCACCCTTGATTTATTAAAAAATATCATTAAAATAATTTTACAATTGGCGAAGATATTATATATCTGGCGTAATATATTCGTATTTTTTTTATAGAATAAATGTGACAAACAAGCACACAGAATTTACTTACCATCAGGTGGACTGTGGCACATGGACATCTACATCTATCACCGATTAAGAATCAAATTGCAAATGCGTTGTCACGCTTGAGGACTAAGATGAAATCATAGAAATATAAAATAGAGGAGAAGTGGCAAGTGGGCGTGGCTGTGTCCGCGCGCTATGATCAAAATGCTCATGTTCTATGCAAATGGCCGTTCTTGCAAAGTAGTGCGCTTTCTAGCGCTTTCGACCGTCATCGTGAAACATTATCAGAATGCCGTGTTGTTCAGTGGTTTCTTGTAAAAACCGAAGCCATAACAAAAACTTTGTAAATCATGGAGTTAGTTACCATATGTATTTTACTATATTTATCTTTAAAATTATGAAAAACAACAAATCGTAAAATGTTTCTTGCTCTTACTACGTTATTTTTGTTTTCAAATATCACAGCGATGTGTACTGTGTACTGTTTTGCATTAAATACATTGCTCCTTAACCACTACCTAAGTATGTCGCTAAGTGACTGAAAAGCAATGTAAATATCACAATCGATACTTTATTTATGCGGATGCATCGCGTAGTACGGCCGCTGTATCTTGCGACGAGTTAGTGATGTGCTCCACTAACATAGGCTATCTATAGCTAAAGGAGTAAGTAGTATGGTGCGTGGTAAATGCAGGCTCTGTTTGTAGGAATAAGGTTTATAATTGATTGTGTAGTACTTTCTGATTTATAAAATGCGAGTGTGTGCGCGACTCTGTATCTATTTGCTTTTACTGATCTGCATGTGCAGTAGTGGCGTGTGGTAGGGGCTAACTGGAGACACCAGGTTCCTTAACTACCGGGCATATCTCCTTCTTTTTTATATCTATGGATGAAATGCCTCGTATCCAGTAAAAAGGGTCTCCGGTTGTCTACACTCACCATACGAAACACATTAAGCTGTTATTTCACGCTGGCCTTCTGTGAGAGCTTTTTCCTTACTCGGCCAAGTCGACCCAACCTATTCAGGCTACAACTACGTAGTACTATTATTTATTCTATTCTACAACCATAATATAGCTGCTTATATGGTTGTATCAGAATGGCTCTATCATGTACATACAAAAAAAAACATATAGTTGAATTTTGAGAACCCCCTCCTTTTTTGAATTCGGCCTTATGTACAGACAATCTTATATGGAATTTCTAGGAGAGAAGTTAAGAATGGTGTATTTTATGCAGATAAAGGCTGAAAACTAGGTAGTTAGACGGAGGCCACAAAAGAAATAAAGACATTGATGTAATAAATGATAGTGTGGGAAATTGAGATTCTATTTTCTGTGATATTAGTACTGGAAGCTATCTGGCTTTTATAGGTTTTTGCTGTTTTAACAAGCCGCGGGTCATGAGTCCGAAAAATAATTTTACATTCTATCATAAATGATTTTACAAAAGAATCATTTCTTAAAAACGATATATTCCGCGCGGGAGGGTTTACCATCCTATTTCTCCCTCCTCCTTATCTTCTTACGAAGGTGTATGACAGAAAACTCAACCCCGATAGCGTTTCGGGAACAGCGAATGATGCATTTTTTTTTACAAACATTTTCATGTGTATGTCTTTTATACAATGTAACCTTATTGTAGAGTTTCAACCTACTGTTATATTTTGTTTGATCGAAATTCTTTTGTCTGTCTATACATGTCTATGACATCGGGATAGCCTAGGCCACCGCAGCGGCAATTTAAGCTCTTGAAATAGTAAAAAGTAAAGTTAAAGTTACAGCCTATATACGTCCCACTTCTGGGCACAGGCTTCCCATCATTTCTGATAGGATTTTAGGGCAAGGAAATGTCCGCCGCGCTGCCCCAATGCGTGTTGGCGAACTTCACATGTCTTCGATTTTTTTTTTCTTATTTTCCTTCACCGCCGAGCACGTGGTAAATCAGCACTTAAAATTGCAATTAACAATTTCATTGGTGCCGGCGGGGATCGAACCCGCGTTGCTCGCATACTGTGAAATTTGCAGTGAGCGCTAACCATCTGAGCTACCACGGCTCCTTGAAATAGTATTTAGCCAAAATTCTATTCGACGTTTCAATAAATATGACTTTTAAATTTATAGTAACTAAAGCTGTACTCAACAATATTAAAGCAAATATTAACTTACGCTTTGATCATAAATAAGCATGTAACGATGAAGTCGAATGAGTTATAACTTTTATTATCAGAATTAAAAATATTATGCGAACAAATGGGATTAGATGCCATCTTGGATATTTCTGATAAGTATCTACGCACGTATACAAGGAATTTAACCCTTTTCCTTTTCCGTGGAACCAAATACTTAGAGATTTATAAAGGCAAGCGTTCTTAAGAGAACGTGACGGGGCAACGGAGCAACGCCGATACCGCTATAGCAAGGACAGTTTTGCAGTTTTTAGATTTAAAGTGTAATTTAAGTAAAGTAAAAGTAAAATTAGAAACTATTAAATCTCACTATTGGGTACAGGCTCCTCTAATTTCTGAGAGGGTTGTATAGCAATGAGACTGCCGCACTGCTCTAGTGTGTACTGGTGGGTTACACATCATGTTATCGAAATATATAATTTTTCAGATATACAGGTTTATGCACGATATTTTCATTCATTTATAAACACGCGATAAGGGCCTAAAATTACAGTGAACAATGTCATTGGTGCTGGCGGGATCCGAACTCGGATTGATCGCGTACAATGAAATTTACGGCAAGCGCTTACGAAAGTTACCACGGCTCGTACGTTTTAATATTTTTAACAGAAAATTATAATATTGTTGTGATATAAAAAAAGGAAATGCATGTTTGTGTGTGTGTGTTTATTTTTCAGATATGCAGGTTTATTATGCACGATGTTTTCATTCATTTATTAAATTAGCTGCATGGAAATGGATAATAATAGAAACATAGTTATTAACTATAGTAAATTGTGTATTAAATTTAGGTTAAATCTCTCAAAGCCTTTGTGAAATCTCTACCTTTAAATTTACATAGTTTACTATAGTACTGTAGGTTTTATGTAACAAAATATATATATTTATAGAGAAATTTAAATATAATCGCAATGTTCTTCCTATTCTTTGTGAAAATTTGTTACGTCCGGAGCTCGTAACTCAGTCTCTAGAGGGTGAGAGTCATTTCAAAGCTCTGTATACAAATTGAGGCGTTTTCGCTCAATTACGCAATATATTTTGTGTTATTTGTATGTACCTATATTTTGTGATCTTATCCATTAAAAATGACTGTGTATCGTTGCGTGTTAAACAGTAGCATTCATAAATATGTATTTTATACCTTACGTTATTATATAGAGGACGTGAGATATATGCATTTAAAAAAGCGATCGATAATTTAAATGGTGCCGGCGGCCATTGAACTGGAGTTATTTATCTGCTGAGTATACGAGTACCGCGAAAGGTGGTTTTACACATTACTATAAATCAATGTATTTGACAGGCAAACTGGTGTGCGCAGAGTTAATATTACTTATTACGTGTAATCCTGCTCCCCATTGCATAACCTATGAAAATATCTACATTTCAGAGCTAATACATTTTTCATTAGGATCAGGCGTTACTTTGCAGTAATTGATTGAGTATATTAAAATTGTTAAAATTTTAATTGGAGGTAGTGGTGTTGGGTTTAGTGGTGGCGGTTTACAGTTTACACTGTGTACACCCAATTTGGTATATAAACATTTTTAAGGTGTCGTTTTTATATTTTTGATTTATACATAACGCTAAAATATCAATTTAAATTATTTTTGTTTTCTAAGCAGTAGTTAACTTTTAAATTAGAGTAATAATATATATATATATATATGTATACATAGAAGGAATCTACAATTGTACATAAATTGAGTCAATATACTTGTCTCGCTTTTTCTAATTTAACTTTTAAATAAGGCAAAAAGAGAAACCTGTTGAAAGATGTTGCGTGTAATTAATGCGTAGAGCTTGAATGAATAGTGGTCATCTTTGGTCTCTTTATACTATGCCAAATATTATGAGAGTAAGTACACTCATACCTTCTGATTTACCAGAAAAATGTCACCCTTATGTTGTAGTATTATGTGTGGCGTTATTTTACAAGACATGACGTCTTTATTCTATAGTGATTTCGTTCTCAATGTTAACAACATTCGATTTACTTATTTCGTTTATTTATTTATTTTTAATACTATATCAAATGTCTAAAAATAAGAAGAAATCAGTCTAGAATTATTATTCGTGCGATCAAGTGAATTGTTTTCGAAATCTAGTGATGATGATTATACTCATCATCATCACTAGGATGATTATACTACCGATCTATATTCACAAGGCGAAGACACGTATGAAATGGTATTTACATTGTAAATGTACGTGTCGCAAACTTAATAAACTAATTGTGAGGTATACTAAGTCTTGACAGTCACGCACATAATTGATGTTTCATTTAATTTTTTATTAATATAATTTAAAGACCGAAGTTCAAATAGTATAAGTACGTTGGTTCCCATTTGTAGTCTCAGTTTTGTATCCTGATTTACCACTTGATCAGCAGAAAATGGAACCATCGGGAAAGCTATATCTGCGTGTATAAAAATATTTCGAAAACACGATGTGAAGATGAAGTCTACCACTGCGCATTGGAGTAGGATCTTGATAATGCCGTGTAACGGCGGTGTGAGAGAATCCACTGCTCCATATTTAGAAGTTCTAAGACCGTGAGTATTGCAGGAGGCGATAGAGGGAAATGAAACAAGAGATCCGCAAGCAAGGGCAGCAGTATCTTTTTAATAGTAACTTAAAATAATAAAATACTACGGTTGCCAACCCGCTTGCAATGAGTGACAACTACGGCAAATAGCGTATAAGGCAATCTATGGGGGAGACCAGTGATGAGCAGACTTTTGTTGTTTATTTTGTCCAGACTTTTGATAGGCTGTAATGATTGAAAGAATTGTGGATAATATCCATTGCCATCTCTGTTCCCAATTAAAATTAAAATGTAGCAGTATAGACAAGCTAGCTATAATATAAGATATAGGTATCAATTAGAGAAAACATTTATTTAAGTACCGAAAGTAATTTCAATTAGTCATAAACTCATAAAACTGCAAAATTTTAGTTCAGTTTTGGGCTGGGAATGGAAACGCGACGGATTTTCTTGGGTTTGTTATTGTATTAATAGATAGGTCAATATTATGTGTAGTGCCTAGGTATATTTGATACTATTGCTATCGTAGAGATACAACAAACAAATAGATATATAAAGGTATGAAGGACTAAGAAAATCTAGGAAATATAAAACAAAAACAAGCAAATAACTTATGTTTTAGGCCAAAAGCCAAAGCAGCTGCAAAGAAGCTAGAAGTCCTTGCAAAAGTGCGGCATATTATATAAAGCGCAAGTCCGGTCGTGCACGGAGTATTGCTGCCATATATGGGCTGTTGCTGCAAAATGACACCTATCAGCTTTGGACTCAATGGAAAGGCGTGCTAAGAGACTTATTGGTGACCCGAATATGGTTAAAACTAATCTTACCAGCCTCGAACACAGGTGCAAAGTAGCCAGCCTTTCGGGTTTCTACAGGATGCATTTCCAAGTGTGCGCAGGAATTACATCATTTAATTCCTTCCCCTCCCCTCCACCATCAGACAACCAGACGTTCGGCCAGTCTCAACCCTTTATCCGAACCAAACGGTTTGTTACGTCGTTCATCATGCGTACAGCAAAGGAGTGGAATAAGTTGCCAGCATCTGTCTTTCCTTCCGATTAGTGTGGGTGTCTTCAAGGCAAGAATGAATAGGCTTTTGTTAAGTCAGTGCGCTTCACCATATTAGGTTATATCAACACTTACCACCAGGCGGGATTGTAGTTAAGCACTGACTTAGAATAGTAAAAAAAAATGACTTAGCCATGTCACATCTATGCCAGTAGCAATAAGTGTTTCTTTTTTCTTTTCATTCCTTATTTCGTCTTCTTTCAATGCACTAATTACAAGCTGATGAATAAAACGAAGAAGAAAAATAGGAACGCACAAAGAAAATATACGCGGAGTCTTTATACATGGTTTCTTTTATTATAAAGTTTTAGCTAAATAATTTTCTCATCTGTTATATAATATATTTCCTCAAGGTGTTGCCTTATTCTATTAATTATTTAATTATTAGATTTAACCTTGGTCCATTTTGAACACGTATAATACGAACTGATTAAGGACAACCTTAATCAATTCGTTGTGGATGTGAATGGTGTGGATATGAATGATATGGATGGTATCGTGAGTATTGTCGCGTTGTGCGTTCGTGGAATTAGGCACCTGGAATAAGTCTGAACTATTCCTCTGAGCACTCCCCGAAGTTAATGAGATAGAAGATGCAAAAGGATGCAACATCTCTTCGCATTGCCAGTGAATCGAGCCGATCAGAAAAAACTCGGTCGTCGACGATTCGAGCCGGTCTTCGCTGGATACGATCAAGTGGAAGGAGATGGCACTGGGATACTCCGGCCCAGAGACGAGAACATTTTTCCACGTGAGGCTGAACCTGCGCCTTGTAAAGTTGCAAACGGTGTGCCTTTAAAAAATACTGACCCGCTCTGCTCAGCACGCCAAGCCTTTCATAGGCCAATTTAGCCTTCCCTTCCAAGTGATTGCGGAACTGTACGTCATTCGATATGTCGACGCCGAGAATTCCGATGCTGGCTGAGGCAGCAAGGGGAGCGCCCTGAAACCTGAGACTTTGTTTAACAGAGTCTCGTTTTCAGACACAAGTTTGTTCCGGTACTCGAAAACGTGTTCCCGAGAAATATTGGCAAAGCCGATGTAAAAAGCGTCACTAGTGCTATCATCCGTATAGCAATGATTGTTACTGGCTGATAGAAGAAGATAGAAGAAACCGTGTAGGCAATAGCACGCAGCCTTGTGGAATACAAGCATTAATAGGCTTGTAGTCGGAGCATACACCATCTACTGCGACCAGGATGCTTCGATCTACAAGAAAACTGGTGAATCAATTGCACAATTTTTATGATTTATGATTTCTTTTTATCGAGCCATTTATTATTTATGATTCTCGTTTCTATCTTTAGACATCACTTGTCCGTATGTTTAATTTTCACAAAACAATTTTGTTTATGTCTAATAATTACATTTCAGATTTACACAGATTCTAAAAAGTTAAAAAGGCTCGACCGATTTTGATAAAAAAAATTATATGTGTTTGAGTGGGTCTCTGGATGATTTAGATTTACAATTGAACGGTAGATGGCGCTATTGTCGCTATCCGGGTTGGATCGCTAGTATTACATAAATTCGAATTTCGCTTTTACAAAGTGTTTAACAGAGGAAATTAACATTTGTTTTAACATAGTAATTAAAAACGATAAGATTAAAATAAATATTATATGTAATAACTAGCGATCCGTCCCGGCTTCGCACGGGTGATTTTGGATCTCGACAACAGCGCCAATATTAAGATTAAGTAAATCATGATGATGCCTTATTTTTTTTGCAACTTACGTTTAACGTTAAATTTGGTTTTCCTCGCAAGATCCGTCAAACTGATTTAATATGGAACCTATATAATATTATATTATGCCATTTCATGACGTGTCTTTCAATGATAAACCTAGCCCTATTGTACAGCGCATTAAGTACCTAAGTCTGAAGCGTATCTGGTATAGGCACATAACCATATTGTTCTGGATATAAAAGAAAAAGAATATATATACTTGTATAATCAAGCCACAGCATCATACAGACAGGCTCTAGCAAAGCCTTCTACTAGAATAAACTCGAGACTAGGCTACTTAGAGCTGCTCTTCTGCTTCAGATAATAGACAATAAACTCGGTCTGGCTATAATGATTTAAATATTATTAATATATCACGTACCAATACGTAATTTGCATCACGTACAACAAAATAATTCAAAAGTCATACGATAAGTACTTTACGTCATCAAGGTTATCATGTATTACTGATAAATGTTATTCATTACCGTAAAAGAATGCACGCAATATAAGATGTTTTTTTATAATTACTAGTAATATCAGGCCTACTCCCGAAAGATTCGAGTTATGGATCAAATGAACTTTATTCGAATTCAAGACAATTCACACTCATGAAAAAGAAGCTAGCGCACTATCGAATGACTATTAAAATTGTTGGGAATGAGTTGACTGCTGTCAAGCTGTTTTAAAAATGATTTGTACTACTAACTTACGGGTAACAAACGAACTCACGGTCCACCAATTAATTAGTGAATGCTACGGCCTATATGCATTTCAAATCAAAGTAATCTTGTGGTCCTAGCCAAAGAAATAATAAAACACAGTTAAATCCTAGATTAAGAACCAAAACGCAGATGCGTTGTCATCTATAAGGACTAAAATGAAATAAATAGCACTTCAAAAACCATAAACTATAAGTTGATACATAACCTTACTTTTAGTAACTATTGTGAAATTTAGCTCTAAGATTGCCAATGTTCACACAATTTTGAATGATTATTTATTTACATACTAGCTAACATTTGACACAACTCTTTAGTCTTTTTACATCCAAGCCAAAAATTATACGAAAGCATAATATACGTCTAAGAAACGTATAAATCATAAATTTAAACATTCAAATGAAGCAAAGAAATTTCTAACATTTGCGTTTAACTCGGCGTTATCGCATTCGTTTTATTTACATACATGCCCTAACTTTGTACGTGCGTTACATAAAAGAAATTCTATTTAGATGGAGTCAAAGCAAACTAATTTATTGTAGAAGTTTATCATGTAAGAGCTTCAGGGAAACCGACAGATAAAGTTAGCTCAAGTTTAAGACAAGTGTTGTACTTACTACATTTCTGATATGGGGTGTCTAGGGATATCTTCTAGGAGCTACAAGAAATTTTTTTTTAGTACGAAGAGCATTTATTGATTAAACATAAAATATTACAATAACTTCCTTTTATGTAATTGCTTATTGAGCATATTTCGGTCCTATTTCCAAATTGTGAAATGCTTGCAAAAAGATTGACCTTCACACTCGCAAATAAAAAAAAATTATATACGGCATTCCAAATACACTGTATATAAAATTCTTAACATAATACAAACTAATCACTATTCTAACTATAATAGAGTTTAGTATTATACTTGGCAGGCAAATTAGCAACCGCAGTTTTTTGAATATTTTCAGTTGTTATCAGATAGATGATTCCGCCCATCTCCTGTTCTAGTTTCCCTCTATCGCCTCTTACGACACTCTCGGGATGATATGGAGTTGTGGATAAACGCTGCCACTTAACTACGTCAAAATTATGTAAAAAATTTATACCTACTATCTGTTTTAAACAATCAATTCTTAATAAAGCTAGCATTATTCTTATTTTATATTATTAACAATTCTTATTCTTGTTTTTGGCACAAATTTACTAAATGCCTTGCTAACACTACTGTAAGTTAGTTCACAGAATTTTCGGAAACGACTAAACCGATTCAATTGATTCTTTTTAGGGTTCCGTACCCAAAGGGTAACCAACGGGACACTATTACTAAGCCTCCGTTGTCCGTCCGTCTGTCTGTCAGCGGGCTGTATCTCATGATCCGTAATAGGTAGACAGTTGAAATTTTCACAGAATGTGTATTTCTGTTGTCGCTATAACAACAAATAAAAATTAAAATAAATTAAAAATTAAAAGGGCTCCCCTACTAGAAACGTGTATTACGATGGTACGGAACCCTTCATGCGCGAGTCCGACTCGCACTTGGCCGGTTATTTGAACAAACAGGTTATCCTTTAGGGGTTATCTCATATAAACTTACAAAAATCATCCCAAGGGTTGAAAAATAGCTGATGAAGATTTTAATGTAGGTACCTATTTAAATGTTATTCTAGCGGTTAATATAGATATATTTGTTAAAGCGTTACCACCCCCACAGGATTTTCTCTTCTATCGTGAAGGAGTTTTACATACAAAAATTACATTAAGAAAAACATCCAGACCCGAAACAATTTTTCGTAACCCATACAAACACTAATTACGTGCAGGATTCAAACCCGTGGCCGTTAGCGCCCCAACTCTATGCTTGGCCACAGCGCTACTAAGCCGTCATATAAGGGAATGCCCACCGTTCATAGACACTTCGGCCATGGGTGCACATATAAAAGCATATGGAAATGATAATATGCAATTAAAAGAATGAAATGGTTAAGGAATTGGTTTAAAAAAAGTCCGGAATTTTAAGATATAAAGATTTTTATTTTCACAAATACAGTTTTTTAACAATAATTTTACTGTAAATATATACATAATCAAGTTTTGATAAGATCTGTAAGGTACTTTATGGTCTTATAATACATCATTTGTATCATACACAATCAGTACCTCATCCAGAAATTGAGCAGGAGGCAAAAGTCTGATGCCGTGCCCAACCCAAATACCATATAACTGTTATAACATGGGCATAGCATCCTACCGTTCGACGGCCGACAATACAATAATTGAAACTATTATTTTAAATTGCACTTCTACCAGAATCATTGCCACTAATTATAATATATATAAAATATAGTTTACGACTGATGTGTCAACTTGCGATTCACATTTATTAATTATGTGAATCGCAAGTTGACACATCAGATTAAAAATATTAACTTAAAAAGTAATTTAAATATTAATAAAAATAAAGTTATTATGTATTGTGATGACATAGGCAAAAGTTTGGGCACAATGTTAAATAACTGTTTAAAAGGACATCAGGTTAGTAATTGTTGTATGCCTGAAGCATCCTTTAGTCATATAATGAATAAAGTTTTAACTAGTAAGTTTTGCCCTAATAGCACATTAATAATTCTTGTTGGGAGAAGAGGCAATGTAAACAAAACTCAATTATTCAAATATATTGATCATCTAAATACTTTAACTGTACATAAAATTATCTTGTTTACATTGCCTTACATACAGGGTTGGCTACAGGAAAATAAAATAAGATACAATTTAAATTTATTAATGAATAACTTTTCATTTAATAACAGTATAAACTTGACATCTAATTGTTATAATTATAATAATATAATTAATTTAATAGACATAAATAATTTAATTAAGAAATTTTGACTAGAGATAGGTATTACCTATCCAAATATATTTAAGACAGATAGCAAGTGTGCTATCTTATTGTTTATATATTAACTCAGCCAAGGACTTGGCTACACCGACATCTGCTTCTTTTGAGCAGTGTAATGACTTAATATGTAATTTGGAATCAGTTCCAAGTAATTTAAATTAGAAAATGAGACAATAGAGGTAATCTCTTGCAGTTATAATAATTTAAATAATTTAGAATGTAGCTTACAAAACTTTGTAAGTAATTGTATGACTCACAGAGTGATAATAAAAATTGTTTACACCTGGTGCATCAGAATATACAAGGCATGATAGGCAAAGAGCTAGAAATTGAATTGTTCTTAAATAGCAACAATATTCATATTTTATGTATTACTGAACATTGGTTAAAAGCTTATAACATAATGTTTAATTTCAGTAATCACCAGGTGGTCAGTTCGTTCAATAGAGAAACGGTTTTAAGAGGTGGCTCGTTAATATTAGCTAGTAAATTATTATCATGTAAAGAACGTAAAGATATTGTGAGCTCTCTGTTGAGCGGACTGTAGAAATGGCATGTGTTGAGTTTGAGCACCTCATTGTTGTGAGCATCTACAGACCCCATGTTCTATATACAATACTTTTGAAAAAATTATGGAGGAAGTTTTGTTAAGCTTAATAAACAGAATAAATCTGTTGTAATATGGAGACTTTAATATCAATCTCCTAGAAGCTTCCTCCACCAATATTAAATTTAGATCATTGTTTAAATCATATGGTCTTTTTAATTTATTTTAGAGCCAACGCGTATTACTGAATGTAGTGCAACATGTATAGATAACATTTTACAAATGTTGCCGTTGCATAAATGTATAATTCAAAATTGAGTTCTAATCACTGTGGACAGTTAGTTTCGTTACCTTATGTTCACAAAAAGCAAGTAGATGAGAAAATTGTGTTTGTTCCTGTAAATGCACGTCGCTTGGAGAAGTTTAAGTAACATAGTGAAGAAACTTCCATCACTTTCATACCAAAATGATCCTAATTTTTGTATGGAACAGTGTTTAAACTTATTTGCAATGAATTTGATAATATTTTTACTTCTAAACCGTTCTCCTTGAACAGTCGGAAGGCTTTCAATGAATGGGCGACAGTAGAGTCCATAAGAGACAAAGGTTATATGAACTTTACCATGAAAGGTCATATAACCCTAGCGTCGAATTTAGGAATATGTTAAAAATATTCAAAATATTTAAAGGAGTGTGCTCCAAAGCCAAGTCTTTGCATTTGAGCAACAAAATTAAGACGGCTTCTAATAAAATTAAAATGACGTGGAGTATAATTAATAGTGAAACTGGTAAGGTCAACTCTCGCAATTTAAACTACCGGTTGAGTTTTAACAACAAATTAACGGAATCAGATCAGGATGTTGCAATGGTTTTTGAGAAGTATTTTACGGATATTCCGATCTTAACCACTATGTCACTGAATTCTTCTCCTGCCGTCGCCGAATCATTGCTTAAACAAAATGTAAATGCGTGTACAAAGAATTTTACATTTCATAAAATATCATCAAAAGATATTGTAAAATATTTTAAAACTATTGATGTTAAGAAAACTGCGGATCTGTGGGGCATTTCCGTTAAAGTTATTGCGTCTATAATCGATATAATCGCGCCTCAACTAGCTATTATTTTTAATACTAGTATCGAATATGGTGTGTTTCCTGATTTGATGAAGCATAGTACCTTTATTTAAATCTGGTAGTACATTAGACCCCGCCAATTTTAGACCCATTTCTGTACTGCCAACACTAAGTAAAATTTTTGAAAAAATTATTCTTGATCAAATGTTAATTTTTTAATGTTAATAATTTACTTCATAAAATGAATTCGGTTTCACAAGGGTCGCTTGACAACTGATGCTGGTGTTGAGCTGATTAAATATATCTTCAATGCATGGGGGAATTCACTGAATGCTTTGGTATATTCTGTGACCTATCCAAAGCCTTCGATGGTGTTCACCATGAAACATTAATCAGGAAACTACAACACTACGGTGTAGGAAGTGATGCTCTTAAATTAATTGTTTCATATTTAAGTAACAGAACTCAAAAAGTTGTCATTAATAGTATGAGCTCTTCCGGGTCGATAGTACAAATGGGCGTGCCTCAAGGCTCAATTCTCAGCCCTTTCTGTTTCTTGTATATATTAATGACTTACCTTACATAGTAGGGATAACCATAATATAGTATTATTTGCTGATGACACTTCATTAATTTTCAAATTAAAACGACAATTATTAAAATATGACGAAGTAAATAATGCTATATCTAAATTAGTAAATTGGTTTAATGTTAATAACTTGCATTTAAATAGCACTAAAACGAAATGTATGAAGTTCATGACTCCAAATGTCAGACAATTAAATACTAATGTAATCTTAAATGGGAGGAACTGAGTCTTGTCGACACCACCATTTTTCTTGGAATAACACTAGACGCGAAGCTTCAATGGAGCCCCCATATATCAAAGTTAGCAAGCAGACTTAGTTCTGCAGCATATGCTGTAAAAAAGATTAGAAATCTTACCAGTGTGGAAACAGCTAGACTTGTTTACTTTAGCTATTTCCATAGCATAATGTCGTATGGTATTTTGCTATGGGGACACGCAACTGACACCGAAATTATATTTGTTTTACAGAAGAGGCCATAAGAGCAATCTATGATTTAAAAGCTAAAGAATCGCTCAGACAAAATTTAAGAAATTAATATATTAACTTTGGCCTCTCAATACATTTATGAAAATTTAATGTACGTACACAAAAATAAAAGTAGTTATACAAAATAAGTGATATTCATTCTGTAAATACTAGGAACAAACACAAGCTAGTAGTACCAGTTACTCGACTCCACCGAGTCAGTAATTCATTCTTGGGGCGATGTATATGCTTTTACAACAAAATCCCAGAAAATATACAAAATTCGACCTGCTCAAAATTCAAAACTTTATTAAACATAGTTTGTATAAAAGGGTTATTATAATATTAAGGAATTTATGGATGATAATAACCCTGGGAATGAGGTGTTCGCTACAAGCTATTTCTAATTTGTTTTGTGTGGTTAATTGTGTAACATACATTATTGTAAGCTGTTATTTTTAAAAAAAACCCGCTGGGTTTCTTGCTGGTTTTCCCAGGACAGAGGTTTTTATCCGAACCAGTGGTAATGAAACAAAAGAGTGACTTTCAATAATTATTATTTATAATCTATATTGAATAAAAAAGATTCTGTTTCTGTTTCTGTTACATGACAGGCCTAGCTTCCTGTATAGGTATAGGACAGTTACTATACTATTTGGGCCTATCTGTCAGATACGATGTTGTCACTTAACAGATATAAAATCGATAAATCGATATCGATTTTTATTCGATTTATAATTTCATAAAAAGAATAATCTTTGAGGCGCTTTAAGTTCTGCACGCCTTTTAAAATATGTTTTCTTATATTTATTTAAATTCTATTTTAAATGTATTTTTAAGAACAGATAAGTATAACAGTTAAATTGTGCAGTAGTGTTTTGTTATGCTCTAAAGAAGTTAATAGTAAATCTACTAGCATATCGCTTGTTTAATTATTATAACATCATAATAATTATCGAAAAATAATATTAACATTATAATAATGACACCATAAAAATCGAACGGATTTACGCAATTTCAGTTTTATCTTTTCGGTACTTTTTTTTTGTTTTGTACAATGTTGCGATCTTGTTTGATAAATGAATACCGCGATAAATAACCATATAAAAGATGTATTTTTAACAAATGCAAATTGTTGGTCGCTTCATGGCCAAAATTGAGTATTTCCATTAACAAAACCATTTCTTCAAGTGCCAACTTCACCTTCACACACAGACTGTTAGGAAACTGTAGCAACAGAATTTTTCAAAGGTACTGATAAAGGGGAATTTATTTCGCATACATTGCCAAGCCTTGATAAGAATCAGCTCTCTATGGCACGTCTTCCAAAAATAAAATATTTGGGTATTTTTAAACGAAAAAAATATCATCATCATTCATCATTACAGCCTTTCACAAGTCCACTGCTGAACATAGGCCTTCCCCAAGGAATGCCACAAAGCACTATCCTGAGCCACCTGCATCCATCAACTTCCTGCATGTCTTACCAAGTCGTCACTCCATCTGGTGGGGGGCCGCCCCACACTTCGCCTGCCGGTACGAGGCTGCCACTCGAGAACATTTCTTCCCCATCGGTTGTGGGTTCTTCGAGCTATATAGCCGGCCCATTGCCACTTCAGCTTACTAATCTGTTGGGCTATATCGGTTACTCTGGTTCTACTGCGAACGTCCTCGTTTTAAGTCTATCACGCAGGAAACCCCGAGCATAGCGCTTTCCATAGCTCGCTGAGCGACCTTGAGCTTCCTCATATGGCCAGCAGTGAAGGACCACGTCTCAGATCCATAGGTCATCACTAGTACCACGCACTGTTTGAACGAAAAAATACAAGCTAAAATTACAATTACATTACATATCAATTGCACACTGTGAGGCATTTCATCTTAGCCCTCAGAGGTGACAACGCATCTGTAGCCTTCCTTGTTTGAAGTTGACTGTAGTTGTTCATGGACTGCAGTAGTGTCCACTTACCATCAGATAGACTGTCAGTTCCTTTGTCATTTTAGTTTTAAAAATATTAAGTAACAAGCTTTTACCCAGTAGCCGATTCAAATCGCCGACTAAAAGATACTATAAAACTTAAACAAAATACCAATAGTGAAAAGCCAGTGCCAGTCCCAGGTGGTGTTTAGTGGGTAGGCACTTAGGTTTTCATAGTGAGTCCCACATAATCACGCAGCCGGCTGCGTGGTATGCTAAGAACATTCACCACCTCCCCGCTTCCCGGAGAGTAGCCCTTTACTTTGCTCCTGGGCGCAAAAAAAAACAATAGTGAAAAATCACTTGAAATTGTAACATAATCCTAACTGATAAATCTAATAATTTTTAAGTTATGCAAATATAACAATTATTTATTTGAATCAAATATACCTATCGTTTTGTACATTATTAAAATTACGATCTTTCCCAAATACTTGATCCATTGTTAAATGAATACCTGGGGTTATCCTGTTTATACACCCTAAAAATCCACACTGGCTGTGTTTAATTCAAATAAATAACTCTGCTTAGTTTTTATTGTTTATTTGCCTATTCCACTCTCTACGTCTTAATTATTTAGTTTTTAAGTTTCAGATGCTATCTACCTATCTCATATATAAAAATAATGTTTGTTTGTTCGTATTTTATGCGCTGCCATACCGTTCAACTTATAGCTTGCACTTCCGCGAAGGTTATAGGCATAGTAAAATTAACTACAATAGGTGGCGCGCGTATCGTAACAACAAATTTATTTGAAAGTTGTAGATCATTCAACTTCAATGAATGTATTATCATTCATAATCTATCTACGAGTATATATATAAAAGGCAAACCTGACTGACTCATCTATCAACGCACAGCCGAAACTACTGAACGGATTTCGCTGAAATTTGGCATACAGACAGTTGTAATGACGTAGGCATCCGCTAAAAAGGATTTTGAAAATTCGCCCCCTAAGGGCGTGAAAAAGGGGTTAAAAGTTTGTATGGAAGTCCGTCATTTTTAGAGCTAGAAGCCTGAAACTTTGTTTTTAGGTTAACGATTAGAAATAAACAATTACGTGTCCAAGAATTTTTGAAAATTTAACCCCTAAGGAGTGAAAAAGGGGTTGAAAGTTTGTATGGGGAAACAAGATTAGTTAAACTATTTTATTCGAAACTTCACAGGAGTACTCCTATCAATAAATGAGTAAACAAGTCTTTCAGGCTCTTTCAGAATTCAACAGACAAATTCTGAAAATCAACATGGGTATCGTTTTTATGGTTTATCGGGTCGCTGATTACGAAAACAACAACTATTTCAAAATCTAACGTAGTAGACGGGAAATACCTACCATCATCCCCTGTGGGAGTGCTATGTGGTTGAAATGTCAATATGGGTGTCGTTTTATGGTTTTGGGACGTTAATTACGAAACAGGCATCGATTATGGTTTGAAACCAACATGGATGGAAGGATGGATGGATGTATGTTTGTATGTAAAATCATCATGGGTCACCCAACTTGGTGTCATTTTAAGGTTTTGGGTCGCAAATAACGTAAATGATATTGATAAATATTTTAAACTTAATTTATTACAATAGAATAGAATATACTTTTATTGTACAAAAACATAAAACAAAATAGACAAGAAGATTTGTACAAAAAATTTGCATAAAATTACACCTGAACAAAATAAAAAATAAAAAACAATGAAAATAAACAATCAAACCAAATATATTTTTTAACAAATTAATAAAATGGCAAAACCAAAAGAATTCGGATTAGTTGCTTGATTTTGTCTTTCTTACAACCACTGTTCAAACTTGGAATTCGATTTGCTTTGTGATTAGGTATTGTTGATAGAAGTATTTTTTCTCACTGAAAAAATGACTACTGAAACTCTTAATATTAAAGGAAATATGGAAGAACATACTGTCGTCCCCATTATAGGTGACGGCGCCTGTTTGTTTCGTGCTCTTTCATTGTTAATGTACGGAACCCAAGAAAATGCGATGGTGGTGCGTTCACAAATTCTTAGATTTGTGGTAAATTATTGGACTAGGTTTTCAGTTATAACCCACGACAGTAATAGCGATAATTATTCAACAGCAAATAAGTATTCAGCCGATATGTTAAAAAATGAAACTTACGGTGGACTTTCTGAATTGGTAGCTGCAGGATAAATATTTTCGTATCGGTTTGAAGTATATCGAAACGGTCTGCTATACACAGAGTCCGGAACAGATATCTGTCCAGTAAGGCGATTACGATTTAACCATGATTTATCTAATGGACATTTTGACGCCTATCTGCCTATCCTTGCGAAGAAAATTACACAGCGTCGCATGGAGGTACCTGTCGAAGAGCGTGATACTTTTCAGAGCTTGACCATTTAACTGTTCTGCATTAAATTTTTGTTATACATTACATAAAAATTAAAGTTCTGCAACTGCATCTTATGTAAACAGTGAAATATCATCTCCAACCAGCGGAACAGATCAATCTGTATGGTCGACATTAAAATATGAAAAAAAGAAAAATAAACGAAGGTCGAGATTTACTAATTACACAAGAAAAATTCAATTAAAAAGTGCACAAGAAGGATATAGGCAGAACAAGCCAGATTGAAATCGTAAAGCTGTGTCCGCTTATCAGAAAAAAAAAACTCGATGTACACAGGCAAGCTGTTGAAAATTACCAAACTGCGAATCCACATATAATTTCGACACTATATAATTTCGAGGGTGTTTCGACTAAAGGTGAAAAAGATCATGAACTTATTGACTAAGGGCAAAATATTTGGTGAAGTGCGATGCTATATGTACTCAACGGAATGGCAAAGAGAGGTCTTCCACATATTCATATTCTTTTATGGCTTCACAAACGTATTACTCCGGATCAAATCGACAATATAATTTGTGCTGTAATACCGGATCCTAAACGTAACCCAGAGCTTCACGAAATCGTTAAATGTAATATGATACATGGTCTATGTGGAACTTTAAATCGAAAGTCACCATGTATGAAAGATAGCATGTGCAGTAAAAGATACCTCAGGGCTCTCATAAGGGAAATTCAAACTGGTGAAGACGGTTATCCGTAGTACAAGAGACGTTTACTAGATGACGGTGGGTTTTCTGTTGATATAAAAGGCACAACCATAGATAAACGCTGAATAGTCCCTTATAATCCAGTATTATTAAAACATTTAACGCTCACTTAAATGTGGAATATTGTCATTCGGTGAAATCAATAAAATACGTCGATAAATACGTAAATAAAGGTTCAGATCAGGCATCGTTTGCTTTAGAGAATGAGAAGGATGAAGTTAAAACCTACACAAGTGGAAGATATATAAGTTCATCAGAGGCAGTATGGCGTATACTTGAATTTCCCATTCATGAGTGTTTCCTCCGTAGTCCACCTCGCTGTTCATTTGGAAAATGGGCAAAGGGTTTATTTTAATGAGCAAAATCTGAGTGAAAGAGTGAATAGTCCTCCAACAACCACACTCCTATCCTTTTTCGATTTGTGTAAAGTGGATAACTTTGCAAAAACATTGCTCTACCTAGAAGTATCTGCATACTACGTTTGGGATAAAAGAAAGTTCCAAAGGAGAAAGAGAGGAGCAAACGTTGAAGGCTGGCCAGGGGTCAAAAAAGAGCACGTTCTGGGCAGGGTTTATACTGTGCATCCGAACAATACAGAATGCTATCACCTTCGCATGCTTCTTCATGAGATCCGGGGCCCAATTTCGTTTGAAGTGTTAAAAACTGTAGATGGTCATGTATATTCCACGTTCCAATCAGCGTGCAAAGCTCTCAGCTTGCTTGAAGATGATCAGCATTTGTTCGCAGCAATGGAAGAGGCAGCACTTTGCCAATCACCGCAAATGATTCGGGATCTTTTTACGATTATTTTAGTGTTCTGCCAAGTATCAGACCTTTTAAGCCTTTGGGAGAAATTCAAAGAATACCTATCTGAAGATTTTAAAAGGCAATTAGAAAGACAGGGAGATGTGGATGTAGAGCACATAACAGATGTGGTATTTAAAATTGCCTTTCGGTAATAGAAGATGCCGTATTAGCGTTGGGTGGTCGGCTACTAAAAGAGTATGGGTTACCTCAGGCAAGCAAGAACAACAATTTGAAAATAGAGAGTTTCTTAAAGAGACAAATTTCGACTTAGCATCATTACAAAACACAGTTAAAAATAATGAAGGATCTCTGAAAGACGAACAAAAAGCAGTTTAAAATCAAATTAACACAAAAATTGAGTCAAATGAGGGTGAAATATTCTTTTTAGATGCTCTCGGTGGAACAGGCAAAACATTATAACACAAATTTGCTATTAGCAAAAGTTAGAAGTATGGCTGTGGTTTCTTCTGGGATCGCAGCTACACTGCTTGAGGGTGGACGAACTGCTCATGCTACCTTCAAGTTACCACTCTATTCAACAACAGCTGATACTTTAATTTGTAATATATCGAAACAAAGTAATTTTTCTGAAGTATTAAAACATACGAAAATGATAGTGTGGGATGAAATAACGATGGCTCATAAGGGTGGCGTAGAGGCTTTAAACAAAACTTTACAAGATTAAGAGTAAATAAGAAGTTAATGGGTGGTGTAACGGTTTTGCTGGCTGGAGATTTTAGACAGACTCTACCAGAAGTGCCAAAGGAACTAGAGCAGATGAAGTTAGGCGTGTCTTAAGAGATCCACTTTATGGCCTCTAATTAAAATCCTCAATCTCGAAAAATATGTGGGTACACTTAGGAGAAAAGAGTCTGCTGGTGGATTTGCGAATCTCCTACTTGAAATCGGCAACGGTGATTACCCGATAAATGATTGCCATACTAACCCCGAAAAACGACGAAGCAGCGGCAATTAACGATAAACTGTTAACGTCTTTTGAGGGGGAAGAAATGGCGTACACGTCAATAGATTCTGTGGTCAACACAGATGATGCAATTAACTATCCCTATCGAATTTCTTAATTCACTGAAACCATCGGGTCTTTCACATCATAAGCTTATTCTGCGCGTGGGCTCTCCTGTTATGTTGTTGCGAAATTTAAAACCTCCTCAACTGTGCAACGGAACCAGACTAAAAGTAAAGCGTTACATCGCAGTGTAGTGGAAGCCACAATTATAACTGGATGTGCGCAAGGAAACTGTATTTGTACTAAGAATTCCTTGATCCCGAATGATCTTCCTTTGAATTCAAATGAATACAGTTTCCTCAAAGTCTGCTTTGCAATGACCATAAATAAGTCACAAGGGCAGACATTTAAATTTGCGGGTATAGACTTGAGAGAAAATTGTCTTTCACACTTGCAATTCTATGTGGCTTGCTCACGCGTAAGCTCGCCCAGTAGTCTGATAATTTTGGCGCACAGTAATAGAATAGCAATAAAGGTGGTGTATAAAGAAGTTTTTAGTTTACTAGCTTTTGCCCGCGACATCCTTGTTTTAATTGTGTACAGTTTTAATTGTGGTTTGTACCAGCAGATTCTTTTTCACACATGGGTGCGATATAACCGAACTCCACGCGGACGAAGTCGCGGGCAAAAGCTAGTACTAAATAAAGTTTATATATGGTAGAGCCACGCTGCAGCCATATTATGGTTATAGCACGAGAAGGTCAACGAATAGGTCAGCTCGACCGGAGAAAGACCACGCTCTCACAGGATATTAGCGTAAAATTGAATATTAATGTTGCAGTGTGTATGGTGAGTGGTTCCGCAAAAGGTAGGAAAACGCATCTGCGTCTTGATCCTTAATCAAAGATAGATGTAGATTACTATGGGCATCAGCACCCACTAATCATCAGGTTGACTATGTGCTTGTTTGTCACCCATATGTCGTTGTATTCAATAAAATAAATTGTAAAATATAAATTGAAAGCAAATATTACGATTAGTGTTATTATTAGGTAGTTGTTTTTTAGAATTGTTCTAAAAAGTATTTTAAACCAATTACCTATTCGCTATTCAAGCAATACAATGGCTAAAATTATTCCACTCACGTTAGTTATGATCCCCAGTCATGGATCCGATTTACTCATCGACCAACGATCCATTCATAATTTAATCTGTTCCGTTTTCAAACTACATTTTTAGCCCTGCGCTAAGTATAGCCATTCAGCGAGGAAATAGCCAGAGTTCTTGGCACTTCACCGCGATGAGTATGACTGTATGATAATTTAAGTTTTTATTTTTTTTTACTACGGTAATAAATATTATATATTATAAATTTAATGTCATTAAATTATTTAGACAAAAAAAAATCTCAAGTAAAATTACAGATATGTGTAATTATTTTTATATCCTTTACTCATTTAATCTGTAATCTTTTCTCAATTGCGAGTCCTTTTACGTGATAGAGCCACGCTGCAGCTTTAGGTGTATGACTGACGCTTGGGGAAAAACCATGCTCACACAGAATAAAATAAGTGTAAAATAACAGCATAATGCTATTTGCCAATTGTACGGTTAGTGTGTGAGCATTCCTACTTAGTAAAATGTAGAAATGTACAAAAAGCACAACCCGGCCTGAAGCCATACAAATACAAGGCTTGACCTCATAATATGTTCAAACAACTGAGACTGAGTCTGACTGGTGCGAGACATCAGTTCCTACCCTCCTAGTCACTGCTTATTCCTTTCGAAATTAGCATAGTGCTGGTATGAATACTGGTTTTTAACGCATCTGCATTTCGATTCTTAATCAAGGATAGATGTAGGTGTCTATGGTCCTCAGCATTCACAGAGGGACTGTATGCTCGTTTGTCACATTTTTGCTTCAAATTTGTGTATGAAATTTCCGAGAGTAGAGGATAAACAATTCCTCGGCGTTTAATTTACTTATGTTTATTTTCTCCACTTTCTTAGATATTTAACGTGCTCATGCCAATTAACTCAAGCTTCTTTCAGTTTTCAATTATTATAATTTCATACGATTTAACAACTATAAGGGGAAGCCTGCGCTCTGCAGGAAGCCGTATTGGTATAGGCTGTTGCCCTAAACTTTACTACACACAATAAGCTTACAATATCTTCAAGTCTTATGTCTTATAGTCTTATCGTGAGGTGGTATGCATGGGTTTGGATTTATTTTGATTAACATTCCAAGGTAACAAAAGCATCTTTCTTCTTTGTTAACATTTTAATGTTTTTTTTTATTTATTTATTTAGCTTCATAAATCATTACCACGCAAGAATGCAAGAATTGGCATCTTTTGCGGGTCGTTGTAACATGGTATTTCACTTGGAATCATAATTATCTTTTTGTTCACCCTCTATAAGAAAGACCACATTCACAATCAAGCTTGTACACTCCTTTTCGCATTTTGTAGAGGTATATTACTACTAATAATCTTCGGCGGGTTATTGCGAAGAACTTAAACATAAGTGAACAAAAGGATGATAAAAACAGCTAAAATAAAAAAAAATTGTGTAATTAGTTGTATTCATTAATATAATACATAAATGCATTAATCATATAATACTGTCATAATATATCGTCGCAGTCTCATTCGCCCGTCATTGGAATGTAGCGTCTAGGGTACCGATAGACTTTAAAAAAAGGTTTACTTTGACACTTTTACATGACAAATATTAAGTAAACAATTAAATATATAAAATTTTATTTTAAAATATAAACACCAATATTAATCTCACAAATTATGTTCTATATTAATGTGAAAACTAAATAAAGAAAATCATCCGCCCTTGATTGCGAAGATCAATAGAGTAAGCTTTGACAATGTCTATGTGTGTCATATGCATGCTGTTGGTCCAGCCGGGAAAGACAAAAATACCTAGTCTCGATTTTTTTAATATGAACTTAGTGACTAACGAACTTACTGACTACAGAATGATAAGTGGCTAGTGCAGTCCATGAACACCTGCAGCCAACTTCAAACGAGAAGAGAGATTCGTGGTGTATCGTAATGTTCTAAATGTTTTACAGGAACACAAGTGGTTTTTGTAACCAATTAGTTACATAATAAAAATAATTCCGATCGTTTTTTTTTTACTTTCAACTTTAATTTTTAACAGAGTTAAGGTACAAAATATTAGAATTAGAAAGAAAAATGAAAGTGCATTTATTAGCATATTAAATTGAAGAATAAACAAAAATAGCGGAGAATCAATTTGTAATACAGTAATAAAACAAGGATTCAAACTTATCTAAGTAGAAATTAAATAAAGTAACATAAAACAAATTTAACAGAAAATGGAAACCAGGAAATGTAAAATTTAACCCTTAGCTGAAATCTTCCGATAGATAGCGGTATAACCATTTCGTTTAAGCCAGGCTTAAAATTTCCAGACCGACGACCGGTGAGTGAGTACGGGCAAACTTTTCAAATTATGCGTTTTAGTTGACGCATACTGGATACCATGCTGCTCTAAGGGAAGTAGGCAGGTTAAGCGCCTCAGTGAAGCTCTCAGCGTCAAGGAGAGGTCACGAAGTACAGCGGTACCGCAATCACGGACTCACAGAAAGAAGCTTCAGCTCTCCATGCTGTTCAGCATCGCCGACACGACTGCTGGCAGAAAGAGTTCCCATCCAATGTCAGGACACTTAGGTCTGGTTGCTGGGCATAACGCTAGCGTATGCGTTGTGGAGAGTTATCTCCCATTACAATGGAGAGAGATCACTGTCGCTTCAAATCCATTCTTACACACATAGTCACCGAAACCATGTCTGGCAATTCTCTGTGTAAATTGGTAGTCGAGTTTTCCACTCTGTAGCTGCCAAAGTGCTACAGGGCTGATTAAAAATGTGTTTGTGCGCATAAGACTCAGTAACGGAGCCGAGCAAACGACGTCGCTATTGCTTAATTTAAAGCAATATGTCAAGAATATAAATGTGCGAGGCGTCTGGTTGTTTGGTACTGCGACCATTAATTCGCCTGCCAAGCGGATTAGCCAAGTCCTTCATACAGCGGGAGAGGCTAAATGTTTTCATATTTAACTCTACAACATAATATATTGTAAGCTAGCGATCCGCACCGGTTTCACCTGGATCACTTAATGTGGCGTTTTTATATGTAAGATAATCATCAAAGAGCATTTATTTAGTCAATTCTTCGATTTCTTTTAAAAAATTCCAAGTTTTCCGCATAAAATATAACCTAGATCACTCCTGGCATTGCTCTCTTTCTGTTCGTCAAGTTTCATTACAATCAGTTTAGCCGCTCCGGAGATTAGCCCAGACTGACAAAAATTTTGAAAATGGTTATTCATGTCTTAATAGCATACAAAAATAAATGGCAGTTATTTCGTTATTACAGAGAGACACTTCATTTTATTTACATATGTTTAGTTCATAAAAATTATGCTATGACACAGTAATTCTGTTTCATGATAGTACATGGGAAAAAACCAAACACTTGGCTGAAAAGGGTTACGTGAAGTGGCAAATTGGCTCGAAGGTAGTCTTCTTTCACTTAACGCTTTTAAAACCACATACATCTGTTTTAGTAAAACTAGTGTTTCAAGTCCTTTGAGCGATCTTGGATTACAAATACACTTAAATAAATGCAATAGACAACCTCATACCCCTTGCGATTGCCCAAAATTCAACAGGTCCAAAACTTTGAAATATTTTGGGATCACTGTCGACGAATTTGCATTGCGCTCCACATATCAAAATCATAACAAACAGAACAAGGAAACTCATATATGTTTTAAGTCATTGCGTCAGGTGGCAGATTCTAAATTACTGATACAAACTTTCAATGCGCTTTGTCAATCTGTCATTACTTATGGGATCTGTTCATGGGGTGGGGCAGGCAAAACGTACCTAATAGATGCTGAAAGAGCACAACGTATTGTGCTCAAAGTGTTACTTTTTCTTCCGTATAGACATCCCACAACACTGGTGTATGAAAAACACAGGTACTTAGTGTGAGAAAATTATTTATATTTTTTTTTATAGGATAGGGTGACAAACGAGTCGGGAGACACAGTCCACCTGATGGTAAGTGGTTGCTGTGACCCATAGACATCTACATATATCCTCAATAAATAATGAAAATGCAGATGCGTTGTCACCCGTGAGGACTAAGATGAAATGACTCTTTTCCAGTAAAATGGGTCTCCGGTTCTCTACACTCGCCATACGAAACACAGCAATGTTAAGCTGCTATTTTACGCTGGTATTCTGTGAGAGCGTGGTCCTTCCCGGTCGAGCCAACCCTTTCGTGCTACAACTATACTAGTAATATAGCTGCAGCATGGCTCTACCACGTATAATATACCAATGTATCAGACGATTCCATAGGTAATCTACACCTAATGAACTTGATATTAAAAACTATAATAGAAGAAATAAAGTAGATAGATACATAGCCCGTATTAATAAACGTTACTCAGCTCAAGTACACGCATTTGAGTACAATCTTGAGGTTATGATCTTATTAATAAACATATCTCAAGATGCGGTTTAGGTTTACGATATCAGCTGAGTGCCACACTGATTAATAAACGAAACTCGACTCTCAAGTGTGTATACATAAGTGCAAGTCACAGAACAGTATTCCTAAGTACAGCGTTTTGAGATACTGTTTTATGTGTTTATTAATTAGCAACGATCTTGAGATACTGATTTCGTAATGAGGGCGTATCAAATGATTACGCACTTGAGTTCGTCGTTGAGTAACGTTTATTAATACGGGCCTTAATCCTAGAATACATGGTGCTTTTGCCAAAAGACAATTTTATTACCTTGCGCCATTATTATACAATAAATTTAATAAAATCTGTATTAGTAAAAGCTACAACAACCATCAAATCAAAAGTATAATAATTAATTGGTTTAAAACTTGCGACTATGAAGCTACTGAATGTCTATTAACCTCTAATATGTAAATATAATTGTAATCATTATTAATTCAGACAATCATACAAATCATACAAATTTAAAATACAAAATCATGCACGCACACACGCTCACTCTCCTCTCTATCACACACACAAACACACTTACTCACACTACTACTACTATTGCTATCGTAGAGATACAACAAACAAATAGATACATAAGGTATGAAGCTAGTCCTTCAAAAGTCATTATTAGTTGTTTAATGACAGTCGTCGCGCCAAACAACCTTTTAAAACCCTTTTATTTTTATTTTTGTTACTTACTTCCGTTGGTCAGTCGGAGGGTTTCCAAAATTTTATTTAAAACGTTTGCTTCCATCACAGGTTAGTTCAAAATTTTGATTTTGAGTTTTATATAAAACTAGCTTTGCCGCGACTTCGTCGGCGTGGAGTTCGGTTATATCGCGCCCATGTGTGCAAAAGAGTCTGCTGGTACAAGCCACAATTATAACTGGATGTCGCGGGCAAAAGCTAGTAAACTACAAAACTTTATACACCACATTTTTGCTATTCTATTACTTTGTGCCAAAATTATCAGACTACTGGGCGAGCTTACGCGTGAGCAAGCCACATAGAATTGCCCGTGTGAAAACAATTTTCTCAAGTCTATACCCGCAAATTTTAATGTCTGCCCTTGTGATTTGTTTATGGTCGTTGCTAAGCAGACTTTGAGGAAATTCGTTTGAATTCAAAGGATGATCATTCGGGATCAAGGGAATTCTTGGTACAAATACAGTTTCCTTGCGCACATCCAGTTATAATTGTGGCTTTCACTACATTGCGATGTAACGCTTTTACTTTTAGTCTGGTTCCGTTGCACAGTTGAGGAGGTTTTAAATTTCGCAACAACATAACAGTATGCCCTCGCGCAGAATAAGCTTATGATGTGGAAAACCCGATGGTTTCAGTGAATTAAGAAATTTGACAGGGTAGTTAATTGCGTCATCTGTGTTGACCACAGAGTCTATTGACGTGTACACCATTTCTTCCCCTCAAAAGACGTGAACAGTATATCCTTAATTGCCGCTGCTTGGTTGTTTTTCGGGGTTAGTATGACGTTCACACAACCATTCCATTGGTTTATCATGGATATGAGCAATATCTGGGTAAATTTTGGATATTAACTCCTGTAATTCTTTACGTGGTAGAGCCATGCTGCAGCTATATTAGTAGTATAGTTGTAGCACGAATGGGTCGGCTCGACCGGGAAGGACCACGCTCTCACAGAATACCAGCGTAAAATAGCAGATTAACACTGCTGTGTTTCGTATGGTGAGTGTAGAGAACCGGAGACCCTTTTACTGGAAAAGAGGCATTCCATCTTAGTCCTCACGGGTGACAACGCATCTGCATTTTGATTCTTTATTGAAGATAGGTGTAGATGTCTATGGGTCGCAGCAACCACTTACCATCAGGTGGACTGTGCTCGTTTGTCACCCTATCCTATAAAAAAAAAAAAAATACAACTGTGCACAAATTATCAGGGATGGTTATCATTCCGTCATTTATCAGGTAATCACCGTTGCCGATTTCAAGTAGGAGATTCGCAATCCACCAACAGACTCTTTTCTCCTAAGTGTACCCGCATATTTTTCGAGAGCTTGAGGATTTTAATTAGAGGCCATAAAGTGGATCTCATAAGACACACCTTAACTTCATCTGCTCTAGTTCCTTTTGACACTTCTGGTAGAGTCTGTCTAAAATCTCCAGCCAGCAAAACCGTTACACCACCCTTTAACTTCTTATTTACTCTTATATCTTGTAGAGTTCTGTTTAAAGCCTCTACGCCACCCTTATGAGCCATGGTTATTTCATCCCACACTATCATTTTCGTATGTTTTAATACTTCAGCAAAATTACTTTGTTTCAATACATTACAAATGGGAGTATCAGCTGTTGTTAAATTGAGTGGTAACTTGAAGGTAGCATGAGCAGTTCGTCCACCTCAAACAGTGTAGCTACGATCCCAGAAGAAGCCATAGCCAAAGCAATTCCATGAGTACTTCTAACTTTTGCTAATAGCAAATTTATGAGGAATGTTTTGCCTGTTCCACCGGGAGCATCTAAAAAGAATATTTTACCTCATTTGATTCAATTTTGTGTTAATTTGATTGTAAACTGCTTTTTGTTCGTCATTCAGTGATCCTTCATTATTTTAACTGTGTTTTCTAATGATGCTCAGTTGTAACTTGTCTCTTTAAGAAACTCTCTATTTTCAAATTGTTGTTCTTTGCTTGGCTGAGGTAACCCATACTCTTTTAGTAGCCGACCACCCAACGCTAATACGGCATCTTATATTACCGAAAGGCATTTGTTAAATACCACATTTGTTATGTGCTCTACATTCACATCTCCCTGTCTTTCTAATTGCCTTTTAAAATCTTCAGATAGGTATTCTTTGAATTTCTCCCAAAGGCTTAAAGGGTGTGATACTTGGCAGAATACTAAAATAATCGTAAATAGATCTCGAATCATTTGCGGTGATTGGCAAAGTGCTGCCTCTTCCATTGCTGCGAACAAATGCTGATCATCTTCAAGCAAGCGGAGAGCTTTGCACGCTGATTATAACGTGGAATATACATGACCATCTACAGTTTTAACACTTCAAACGAAATTGGGCACCGGATCTCATGAAGAAGCATACGAAGGTGATAGCATTCTGTATTGTTCGGATGCAGTATAAACCCTGAGCAGAACGTGCTCTTTTTAACCCTGGCCAGCCTTCAACGTTTGCTCCTCTCTTTCTGCTTTGGAACTTTTATCCCAAACGTAGTATGCAGGTACTTCTAGGTAGAGCAATGTTTTGCAAAGTTATCCACTTTACACAAATCGTAAAAGGATAGGGTGTGGTTGTTGGAGGACTATTCACTCTTTCACTCAGATTTTGCTCATTAAAATAAACCCTTTGCCCATTTTCCAAATGAACAGCGAGGTGGATTACGGAGGAAACGCTCATGAATGGGAAATTCTAGGATTCGCCATACTGCCTCTGATGAACTTATATATCTTCCACTTGTGTAGGTTTTAACTTCATCCTTCTCATTCTCTAAAGCAAACGATGCCTGGTCTGAACCTTTATTTACGTATTTACAGACGTATTTTACTGATTTCACTGAATGACAATATTCCACATTTAAGTGAGTGTTAAATGTTTTAATAATACTGGATTATAAGGGACTACCCATCGATTATCTATGGTTGTGCCTTTGGTATCAACAGAGAACCCACCGTCATCTGGTAAACGTCTCTTGTACTGCGGATAACCGTCTTCACCAGTTTGAGTTTCCTTATGAGAGCCCTGGGGTATCGTTTACTGCACATGTTATCTTTCATACATGGTGACTTTCGATTTAAAGTTCGACATGGACCATGTATCATATTACATTTAATGATTTCGTGAAGCTTTGGGTCACGTTTGGGATCCGGTATTTCAGCACAAATTATATTGTCGATTTGATACGGAGTAATACGTTTGTGAAGCCATAAATGAATATGAATATGTGGAAGACCTCTTTGCCATTCCGTTGAGTACATATAGCATCGCACTTCACCAAATATTTTTCCTTTGTCAATAAGTTCATGATATTTTTCACCTTTAGTCGAAACACCCTCGAAATTATATCGTGTCCATCATATGAGATTGTTGTCCTTGAAGCAATTGCTCTTTTATCTCGTCCCAGCGAGGATTGCATGTGAAAGTGATAAAAGATCAGGCCGGCCGTAATTCCTAACATAGGTCATATATATTGTGTACATATAAATTTAGAACATCGAATCTTTGCTTCTCGATTATCTTCACCTACAAAATATATTTGAAGGTGCTGAGCCTCATGTTCGGCTTCTGGTAATATACTTACAATTAAATGGTAGACCTGGCCTTGTACTTTAAAAGTCGGTGAAAACCATCTACTGTTACCTGTTTACCACCAAAGGAAGTCATCTGGCAACAGGCATTATATTTACGAATATGACCCATAAAATGGTCATGATCTGGGTGTAGATTATTAATCAAACTAAAGAGTGGTTCAGGCAGTTGTTTTAACCGATCAAGTTGCACTTTTCCAGCGCTGCAACACATACCAAGTGTCTCATCCTTCCATTTCAGCGCATTGCACCACTGACACTTGTACTTCATAGAACCCAATGCTACATACTTCATAGCGGAATGGACCTTGTTTTTCCATAAACGCAGTGTAATGTTTTCCTCATACCGTGACTGAATTGGTCTATGCACTTGTGGATTCGCAGTTTGGTAATTTGCAATGATAAGCGGACACAGCTTTACGATTTAAATCTGGCTTGTTCTGCCTATATCTTTCTTGTGCACTTTTTAATTCACTTTTTCTTGTGTAATTTGTAAATCTCGACCTTCGTTTATTTTTCTTTTTTTCATATTTTAATGTCGACGATACAGATTGATCTGTTCCGCTGGTTGGAGATGATATTTCACTGTTTACAAAAGATGTAACAGTTAAATGGTCAAGCGACGCTGTGTAATTTGCTTCGCAACAATAGGCACATAGGCGTCAAAATGTCCATTAGATAAATCATGGCTAAATCGTAATCGCCTTACTGGACAGATATCTGTTCCGGACTCTGTGTATAGCAGACCGTCACGATATACTTCAAACCGAAATGGAAATATTAATCCTGCAGCTATCAATTCAAAAAGTCCACCGTAAGTTTCATTTTTTAACATATCGGCTGAATATTCATTTGCTGTTGAATAATTATCGCCATTTCTGTCGAACAAAATCAAGCAACTAATCCGAAACACGAAGCAAATCTTAAACCGTAAGCAAGCAAGCAAAGTCGAAGTCTAGTGAAATATCCGTTAACAGTGAATAGGTTCCGTATGTGGTACAGGTTGAAACGCTCATTCACCGTTCACTTTATATTAGTTCGAAAAAACACAACGTTACCGCGTGCTAAAACGATACCAACCCCATCTATTGGTAGGGATTGGAACTTGAAGATCAATACAAAATACTTCCTTATTCTACGTGATGCGCAAGAAGGTCGTCTTGAAAAGTATCAAATCACTAAAGGTATACCAAAATTAGGGGACAGTGAAGACTTTTAATTAGTATTATCTATGTCAAAAGTTTTGCTATTTGTAGCAAGTATATTTACGCAAGCTGTTAAATACAATTATTGTTGTAATCCATTTGACTAATCGAGGCAAGCTTAAAACTATCCTCCTGAACGGATTCTAGCCTTGTATTAGCCAGGTTCTTAGCAGTCATGGTCACCCAAACGAATTAAGTGGAACCCACATTGTCCGCCCAAAGTGATAGGTCTAAGGTGGCTGCTTCGCACTTGGCTAGTCTACTTTGGATGCGAATTGGTGGACTATGTGGGTAGCACTATTATTATATTCATTCTATTATTATATTCTATTATTATTAACGATATTGCCTTTGCACTCTGCAGCTAAAGCGAAGTCGCGGTAAGCGAAGCTAACACTTGCCATAGCCTCCGCGACTTTGTAGGGTACTAGGTAATCCTAGGTGATAAACTCTTTTTCAAGGTAGGCACCACCGTTTTACCTATGCTTTCTACTGCCAAATACAGCAGACCAGAACTCAGCAGTTCTTGCACTGCTGGATTCCGGTCTCAAGGGTATAGAGAGCCAGTATTATTGCGGGTTGTGAGGCATTCTGTAATCTTCTTTGTTTGAAGTGGCTGCAGGTGTCCATAGACTGCAGTATCCATTTACCATCAGTTGGACTGTAAGTTCGTCTTTTTTCTTTTAAAAATGAGCCAAAATGCTGATGTAACTGTGGTAGGACGAGGAGAGAAGAATGTCGGTATTATAATCTCTCTACACTACGCGGCCGGAGTAGCGGAGCTAGAGACCAGATGAACCCCTGGGACAAGGCGGAAGACCTAATCCACCGCTAGGGCTATGATATATATTGTTTAATGAGGCCCTGTGACAATTTTTTTCTTATTTTATTGTAATACACACAATATACACAACAGTGGTAGAACCATGCAGCAGCTTTTGCTATCTCGCAAGCATGGGTCGGCTCGAACCGGGGAGTTACCACAACTTCACAGAATATCAGCGTGAAGTAAAAGTTTCACTTCTGAGATTTGCGTGGTAAGTGCAGGTGGCCAGAGGCCTAACCCACCCACTACCCCAAGAGGGTTTGGCACCCCTGGTAATGGAGAATCCTTCGCTGAGCATGGGTACTTAAGCTACCCTACTCTTCCTGAGAATGGGTGCTTAGGCTGCCCCGTGTATTCTGGTGTAACACTAACATGGCTCGGGGCAAGCAGAGCAAAAAGATAAAGACCTTGCTCTTTCTGACCGAGACACAGGTGTCCTCTCTGGCTAATATTTCGTATCTTTCCTATCCGAGGTACAAATTGGAGGTTGTTACTTTACAGTAACAGTTCCCATTCGCAGAGATCGTGATCCTTGGCGATTTTAACGCTCACCACATCATGTGGGGAGATCTGTTTATGACTTTGCTATGGCATATGGTCTGCTACAACTGGTTGCATAATGGGGAAGTTCATGCTGCTGGACATTCTGCTGACCTCTCATCCAGATGGATATTAGGTCTTCATCGACGCCACTCTTGGCTTCTCGAACCATTGTCTGATCTGGTGAATGGTGCCACTAACGCTACCATCGTGGTTGCGTTCTGCAGGCTGCCGCCGCGTCTGGCACTTTAGCTTATCGCGCTCAGCAGTGCGGTACAGTATTCCATGGCGGCAAACCGCTTGCAACTTTATAAGGCGCAGGTTCCGCCTCACATAGAATACTGTACTCATCTCTGGGCCAGGGCACTCCAGTGCCAGCTCTTTCTACTTGACCGCATCCAGCGAAGAGTGAATCGAATCGTCGGCAACCGAGTTCACTGGCGCTGCGAAGAGATGTTACATCTATAAAAAAAGATACTAAATTGATACTTAAACTTGTACCCTTTAGAGATTGCACAATAAAACCGTGTAAAAGTTATATCAAATAAAAAGTCTTATATCTTTTCGGTTGACAATTGGAATTTGGAAGTGGTTGGAAAGTAAGGTAACGCTTTCATACCCACATAAGAATATGTGTTCAAAATTGGCCAAGGTAAAATCTTACCTACGTCAGGTTATATTTCTTAGGTCCTGTTGAGAACATATTAAAAATTAGTTTTTATTTTAATTTTATGAAAAAATTGACAAAATCGAACAGTTCAAAATGCCAGTGTTCGCCGAGACGTAAGTTGATTCTAAAGTAATCTCCGCTTTTGTGCTATTCGATTGACAATTACGGAGAGTGATGTAACACTTTCATAACCTACACAAGACGGTCTTAATCAGTTTCTATTATTCGAGTAAAAATGGACCAAGTAAAATCTAATAATTAAATTATACAATGAGACGTTACCTTGAGGAAATATATTATGAAACAGATGAGAAAATTATTTTGCTAAAACTCAATAATAAAAGAAACCATGTGAAGACTCCGTATACTTTTTTTATCTCGCGTTCCTATTTTTCTTGTTCGTTTTATTCATCAACTTGTATTTAGTGCATTAAAAGAAGGAAATAAAAGAAATAAGCAAAATTTATTGCACATATGCCACACACATTATTATGCACTTAAGATTAACATTTATCAACAAAACAAAATAAAAGAAAAAACAAACAAATAATGTGACATAAAGATATTTTTGTTTTAATGTCATGTGTGTTGTGAAACGGGTAAACAAACCTCACTCAGTTTATGCTGCCGAAAATACAACGCCAGTTTTCAGTGAGCCCTAATGCTGTCAAATCATGGACATAAACTTCTAGTATGGAGTTTTCTTCCTCGCACGACTTCTTTTTGGAATCAAACATATTCAAGAGTAAAAAAGAAATGTTTTATGAACTGGATTTTGAGATAAAATAGGTCAAGAGAAATTAGTATAACGAAATAAAAACGAACTATGTTTGTGTTCAGATAATATAATTGCATTTGCGGCAGATAAAGAGACGAGGAGCATTTTAACGTAATTTATCAAGTCTGGTACACGATATATATCCCCCTTTATCGTTACCATTTGCCCAAAGACCTGAAGAAGAAAGAATTTTGTGTATTAAGTAATATCTCTTAAAATAAGCAAACAAAAATCTTATTACTACGTCATCCATTAAATCTATTAAAACTTTTATGAAAAAACTTAACGTGTCTTTGACTTTTATGCTAGTCGTTTTATATATAAAGTGAACACACAAAATTAAATTTGCTAAGATGTATGAATGAAAGAAAAATGACTGCGCAACTATTAGAAGAAACGATGAAACAATTGATTCGATAATAGTATAAATCTCAAGTTGGTTTTTTCCGCTTAGGTGCCTTGAGATACTGTCATCACTATCTATATATTAAAATAGACATCAACTGGGCAATAATGATACAAGCTTTTTTTTTGCGTGCCTTATTTAAAGAATCACAACAATTATAGTCTTAGTTTTAATTTTATATAAAATTCAAAATTAAAAATTTTGAACTAACCTGTGATGGAAGCAAACGTTTTATCGAAAGAGGATTAAATAAAATTTTTGGAAACCCCCGACTGACCAACGGAAGTAAGTAACAAAAAATAAAATAAAAAGGGTTTTAAAAAAGGTTGTTTGGCGCGACGACTGCCATTAAACAACTAATAATGACTTTCCTAGTCCTTCATACCTTTATGTATCCATTTGTTTGTTGTATCTCTACGATAGCAATAGTAGTAGTAGTGTGAGAGAGTGTGTTTGTGTGTGTGTGTGTGTGTGTGTGTGTGTGTGTGTGTGTGTGTGTGTGTGTGTGTGTGTGTGTGTGTGTGTGTGTGTGTGTGTGTGTGAGAGAGAGAGAGAGAGAGTGTGTGTGCGTGCATGATTTTGTATTTTTAAATTTGTATGATTTGTATGATTGTCTGAATTAATAATGATTTATATGATTGCCTGAATTAATAATGATAACAATTACATTTATATATTAGAGGTTAATAGACATTCAGTAGCTTCATAGTCGCAAGTTTTAAACCAATTAATTATTATACTTTTGATTTGATGGTTGTTGTAGCTTTTACTAATACAAATTTTATTAAATTTATTGTATAGTAATGGCGCAAGGTAATAAAATTGTCTTTTGGCAAAAGCACTATGTATTCTAGGGACTAAGTATCTATCCTCTATTATATACTTTATTTCTTCTATTATAGTTTTTAATGTCAAGTTCATTGGGTGCAGAGTACCTATGGAATCGTCTTGCCTGTACAACCCCATGAACAGATTCCATAAGTAATGACAGATTGCCAAAGCGCATTGAAATTTTGTATCAGTAATTTAGAATCTGCCACCTGACGCAATGACTTAAAACATATATGAGTTTTCTTATTCTGTTTGTTATGATTTTTATATGTGGAACCCAATGCAAATTCGTCGACAGTGATCCCTAAATATTTCAAATTTTTGGACCTGTTGAATTTTGGGCAATCGCAAGGGGTATGAGGTTATCTATTGCATTTATTTAAGTGTATTTGTAATCCAAGATCGCTACTAAAACAGATGTATGTGGTTTTAGAAGCGTTAAGTGAAAGAAGACTATCTTCGAGCCAATTTGCCACTTCACGTAACCCGTTTTCAGCCAAGTGTTTGGTTTTTTCCCATGTACTATCATGGAACAGAATTACCATGTCATCCGCATAATTTTTTATGAACTAAACATATATAAATAAAATTGAAGTGTCTCTCTGTAATAACGAAATAACTGCCATTTATTTTTTGTATGCTATTAAGACATGAATAACCATTTTCAAAATTTTTGTCAGTCTGGGCTAATCTCCGGAGCGGCTAAACTGATTGTAATGAAACTTGACGAACAGAAAGAGAGCAATGCCAGGAGTGATCTAGGTTATATTTTATGTGAAAAGCTTGGATTTTTTTAAAAGAAATCGAAGAATTGACTAAATAAATGGTCTTTGATGATTATGTTAAATCTAAAAAACGCCACATTAAGTGATCCAGGTGAAACCGGTGCGGATCGCTAGCTTACAATATATTATGTTGTAGAGTTAAATATGAAAACATTTAGCCTCTCCCGCTGTATGAAGGACTTGGCTAATCCGCTTGGCAGGCGAATTAATGATCGCAGTACCAAACAACCAGACGTCTCGCACATTTATATTCTTGACATATTGCTTTAAATTAAGCAATAGCGACGTCGTTTGCTCGGCTCCGTTACTGAGCCTTATGCGCACAAACACATTTTTAATCAGCCCTGTAGCACTTTGGGGGCGGGGATGCAGCTACAGAGTGGAAGACTCAACTACCAATTTACACAGAGAATTGCCAGACATGGTTTCGGTGACTATGTGTGTAAGAATGGATTTGAAGCGACAGTGATCTGTCTCCATTGTAGTGGGAGAGATAACTCTCCGCAACGTATGCGTTATGCCCAGCAACCAGAGCTGAGTGTTCTGACATTGGATGGGAACTCTTTTTGCCAGCAGTCGTGTCGGCGATGCTGAACGGCATGGAGAGCTGAAGCTTCTTTCTGTGAGTCCGTGATTGCGGTACCGCTGTACTTCATGACCTCTCCTTGACGCTGAGGGCTTCACTGAGGGACTTAACCTGCCTACTTCCCTTAGAGCAGCATTGTATCCAGTATGCGTCAACTGAAATGCATAATTTGAAAAGTTTGCCCGTACTCACTCACCGGTCGTCGGTCTGGAAATTTTACGCCTGGCTTAAACGAAATGGTTATACCGCTATCTATCGGAAGCCATAAGGTCTTTCTGGTATATCCTATAGTCGCGCCCCTCGGGACGAAATAGGGCTATGCATTCTTTTACAACCACCACACAGCATACAAAGATAAAATATATTTATTATTTTGCAATTCATTGTTACTAGATTATTCTTAGCAATGGCTTGTATTTAGTTTTTTTAGCTTTTATCTTTTGATTTTAAAGTTTGAAAACAAGTTATTAAATTTTCTTTAAAATTTGAAAAGAATATTGTTGCAGATCTTACGTTTCTAAGTCTGCTTATAATCAAGTCCGGTCACGATTCACAACTTACGTTCACTTTCTTGCAATGAAGGAAACAAACGTAATTTGTGAAAGTCCTTCATTGCAAGAACGGTCGGGTATTTAAACTGTGATCTGTATTTTTAATTTAAATTTAGCACCTCCGCCCTCCCTTGAGGGAGGGCGGAGGTGCTCAAACCAGGTAAGACACATCATTTTATTTTATTAAGCGGATGTTTGCAAATTAAATATTTACAACTTTAATATAATGGATTTCCGCAAAGTAACGCCTGATTCTATTAATTATCCTAAATTTTCATTGTTTCATGAATATGTAAAGTTTTGTTCTTCACAGCTGGTGCTGTGAAGATATGTATAAGTTATCGTAAAAAGGAGGGGTTTTAGCAGTAAATTGCAGTTGTGGGTATTTTTACTAGGATCATATTTCGGTTTGTACCAGAATTGAAAACAATGACCGAACTTATTGGATGGTAATAATTAAGGGATAGGGTAGGAGCATGGGAAAAAGTTATTACATATTATTAAATTGCATAGAATGTTATGGGAAACAGTAGGAAGATGTTATAGTAGAATACCCCTGACTTGGTAGGAACACACTGAAGTATATAAAGGCTACAGTCTACTGGATTAGCTCGAACGAAGACCACGCTCTCACAGAGTACTATCGTAAAATAAACAGCATAAAGAGCCTTTCTGTGATGACGCTTTACATTTTAGTTCTCAGGGTGGCAACACATCTGCATTTCTAATTTTAAATCGAGCCTAGATGTCTTATCGACTCAAACAACCACTTACTTTCCGGTGGACGGTGTGTTCAAGGATCGCTATCGGACAATAAGTCGGAATTCGTACCTTCTTAAAATTCCATTGCGTTAGTTCTATTTCTCGAGTCTGTATATCCTAATATACTGTTCTTATCATTAAACCGGTGGCATTTCTCACATTTTTTTTCATTCTCACATAATTTTACGATAAAATTAGGATAAGCGATAAATTGTTTGATAAATTTCAGTCACGATTGAAGTTTGGTTTAAGATTTATCCATGGATAAACTTTGAAGTGATTTAATTTAATAATCTGAAATTATCTTTCGACAAGGTTAAAAGTGAATATATTATATTAGGTCCTTACATATGAAATTAGCGTTTTGTCGTACTGACCGCTTTGATCTGAAATATCTCCTCTTTGGTTAAGAACTCCAAATTCAAATTTATAATTTCATTTAGCTGGTACATTTGAGTTTTGAAAACAGTCATTCATTTGTTTTTTCCTCATTATTTTATTCTTTGGCGTCGCCTATTACCGCACAATGGAAAACATGAAATATCGGTATATTTACAGTACGAGTTCTACCGTGGCACCAGTGCTGCAGAAACAGCTCGAAGGATTAATGATGTACGGCGCTGGTGTCGCAAAAGAAAGCAGTACGTTTTGGTTTCAACGTTTTCGTTCTGAAATTTCGACCTTCAGAACCAACCCCGTGGACGGCCGGAGACCAAAGTGGAAAATGAAGAATTAAAGGCTATTGTGGAAGCGGATCCATCACAGAGCACTTCAGAGATAGCTGCAGGCTTCGGGGTAAGTGATAAAACTATATTAATCCACTTGAAGCAAATCGGAAAGTAAAAAACTTGAACGATGGGTACCTCATGAATTGAGTGAATCGAACTTGCAAACACGCGTCGACTGCTGTGTTACTTTGCTCAACCGACACAATAATGAAGGATTTTAAATCGAATCATTACTTGTGATGAAAAGTGGATACTGTACGATAATCGGAAGCGCTCGTCACAATGGCTGAACCCTGGAGACCCAGCCAAATCCTGCCCTAAACGAAAATTGACTCAGAAAAGGTTACTTGTGAGTGTTTGGTGGACTACCGCTGGTGTCGTTAACTACAGCTTTCTAAAATCTGGCCAAACGATTACGGCAGATATCTTTTGTCGGCAACTGCAAACCATGAAGGAAGAACTAGCTGCTAAACAACCGAGATTGGTCAATCGCTCTAGGCCACTGCTGCTTCACGACAACGCAAGACCACACACTTCACAACAAACAACCACTAAGTTAGATGAGCTACAATTGGAATGTCTGCGACGTCCACCGTACTCCCCGGACCTTGCTCCAATAGATTACCATTTTTTCCGGAATTCGGACAACTTCTTACAAGGAAAAAAATTCAACTCCGATGTGGCAGTCCAAACCGCCTTCAAAGAGTTTATTGATTCTCGCCCCCATGGTTTTTTAGTAAAGGAAGCAATGAACTACCTATGAGATGGCAAAAGTGCATAGATAACAACGGTGCATACTTTGATTAATTAAATATATTTTACAAAAAAAATTGACTTTATATTCCTCCCGTACAAAACGCCAATTTCATATGTAAGGACCTAATATTATGCGCTGGAAAATTCAATAGCGCTTTGAGCTAAGGGTTAAATTTTACTTTTCCTGATTTCCATTTTATGTTAAATTTGTTTTATGTTATATACTTTATTTAATTTTTATTTGGATAAGTTGAATCCTTGTTTTATTACTGTGTTACAAATTGATTCTCTGCTATTATTGTTTATTCTTCAATTTAATATGCTAATAAATGCACTTTCTTTTTTCTTTCTAATTCTAATATTTTGTACCTTTACTCTGTTAAAAATTAAGGTAAAAATAAATCGATCGGAAATATTTTTATTATGTAACTAATTGGTTACAAAAACCACTTGTGTTCCTGTAAAACATTTAGAACATTACGATACACCACGAATCTCTCTTCTCGTTTGAAGTTGGCTGCTGCTGTCCATGGACTGCACTAGCCACTTATCATCCTGTAGTCAGTAAGTTCGTAAGTCACTAGGTTTATATTAAAAAATTCGAGACTAAGTATTTTTTGTCTTTCCCGACTGGACCAACAGCATGAATATGACACATAGACATTGTCAAAGCTTACTCTATTGATCTTCGCAATCAAGGGCGGATGATTTTCTTTATTTAGTTTTCACATTAATATAGAACATAATTTGTGAGATTAATATTGGTGTTTATATTTCAAAATAAGAATTTTATATATTTAAATGTTTACTTAGTATTTGTCGTGTAAAAGTGTCAAAGTAAACTTTTTTTTAAAGTCTATCAGTACCCTGGACGCTACATTCCACTGACGGGCGAAGGAGACTCCGACGATATATTATGACAGTATTATATGATTAATTCATTTATGTATCATATTAATAAATAAAACTATTTATACAATTTTTATTTTTATTTTAGCTGTTTTTATCATCCTTTTGTTCACTTATGTGCAAGATCTTCGCTTTAATAACCCGCCGAAGATTATAAGTAGTAATATGCCTCTACAAAATGCGAAAAGGTGTCTACAAACTTGATCGTGAATGTGGTCTTTCTTATATAGGTCAAACAAAAAGATAATTAAGATTCCAAGTAAAATACCATGTTACAACGACCCGCAAAAGATGCCAATTCTTGCATTCTTGCCTGGGATGATTTATGAAGCAAAATAAATTTAAAAAAACAACATTAAAATTTTAACTAAGAAGAAGGATGCTTTTCTTACCTTGGAATATTAATCAAAATAAATCCAAACCCATTGCATACTACCTCAGGATAATACTATAAGACTTGAAGATATTGTAAGCTTATTGTGTGTAGTAAAGTTTAGGATAACAGCTTCCTCTTATGGTTGTTAAATCGTATGAAATTATAATAATTGAAAGCTGAATTATTTTAAATCTTTAAAAATCCTAACACTGTCATCATTGTATATCCTGGAAACAGCTATTTTTGTAAAAAAACATCCATTTCTTTGTCAAAAATTAATACTACGCAAATAAGTTATGTTACATAAAATGTAAAACATCACTAATGAAAAAAGCTTTTTTGGTATTGCCCCACGAATTTATAATAAACTAACTGATCCAATAAAAAATATGGCCTTATTTAAATTTAAAAAGATGCTGAATGAGTTATTAATAGACAAATGTTATTATATAATTGAGAAGTTTTTGAACGACAATTTTGACTAATTACTTTTATTGACAATTTATTTATTAATTTTATAAATATAGAATTTTAATTAGTATTCCAATTTCATTCATTTTTATTCTTTTTTATTTTAAGGCATGATTTTCAAAAGAACACACAATTATATGTGTATGTCTTTAAGAAAAAACATAGCGCTCAAATAATTGTAATCCACGCAAGACCCTAAATGTAACCTACCTATGTTTGACAAATAAACTATTCTGATTCTGATTCTGAAAGAAGCTAGAGTTAATTGGTATGAGCACGTTAAATAACTAAGAAAGTGGAGAATATAAATATAAGTAAATTAAACACCGAGGAATTGTTTATCCTCTTTAATTTATTTCAATGTGTAGCATTCTCACAACTAGAAGCAGCCTTCACACGTCTCACCGCTGTCTAATTCTGACATACTTTTTTGCTGACTTGTCGTCGTCGAAATATTTTAACTTTTTCAGACATGCAGATTTTCTCAGGATACTTTCTTTCACCATTAGCACGTGGTGAAAATTGCGAATTACGATTTCTTACCACGGTTGCACATGAATATTCATGATATGATTATATTAGAAAATGGCGGAAAATTCATACACAAATGTGAAGCAAAAATGTGACAAACGAGCATACAGTCCCACTGTGAATGCTGTGGACTATAGACTCTTACATCTATCCTTGATTAAGAATCGAAATGCAGATGCGTTGAAAACCAGTATTCATACCAACACTATGCTAAATTTCGAAAGGAATAAGCTGTGACCAGGAGGGTAGGAACTGATATCTCGCACCAGTCAGACTTAGTCTCAGTTGTTTGAACTTATTATCAGGTCTAGGCTTGTATTGTATAGGCCGGGTTGTGCTTTTTGTACATTTCTACATTTTACTAAGTAGGAATGCTCACACACTAACCGTAGAAAGCGCAAATAGCATTATGCTGTTATTTTACATTTATTTTATTCTGTGTAAGCATGGTTTTCCCCAAGTATCAGTCATACACCTACAACTGCATCGTGGCTCTATCACGTAAAAATATAGAAAAACGAGAAAAGATTACAGATTAAATGAGTAAAGGATATAAAAATAATTAGATATTTATCTGTAACTTTACTTAAGATTTTTTTAAGTCTAAATCATTTAATGACATTAAATATATAATATACAATATTTATTACCGTAATAAAAAAACTAAAACTTAAATTATCATACAGTCATACTCATCGCGGTGAAGTGCTAAAAACTCTGGCTATTTCCTCGCTGAATGGCTATACTTAGCGCAGGGCTAAAAATGTAGTTTGAAAACGGAACAGATTAACTTATGAATGGACCATTGATCGATGAGTAAATCGGATCCATCATAACGAACTTGAGTGGAATAATTTTAGCCTTTGTATTGCTTGAATAGCGAATAGGTAATAATTGGTTTAAAATACTTTTTACAACAATCCTGAAAAACAACTATGTACAAACAGTCACAGGCAGTCTTAAATTTTTATAAAACATGAAAACATAAAGTTCATATAATATATGATCATATTATGATAAAACATATTTGTGAAGTTGTTAATAAATATATATGGTAAAAGAATTCAAATTATTTATTTATTTCATATTAAAGAAATTATTAAATTAAGGTGTTTCAACTCTGATGGTTAGATCTCATAATCTCTAATATATCTATATTACACTTGGTTCGTAATTATGCTTTCAAGCTGGAAAGTGTACAGCTGGAGAGTGTACAGCTGCTTGGTGGCAAAAATGGGTAAAAGAGAGGTACTAAACCAGAAGAACTACATTTCTTACAATAATTTAGAGGGGTTCTTTAATTTTTATAGGCAATATCGGAGCTCTGCCACCGCTCTGCTGGGAAAGGGCTATCATCACGGATCAATCACGCCTATTCTTGCGAGTAAGTTAGATATTGTGGTGATGGATTGGGTGCAGTCAACGATATTTTTGGTTGACATCACCATTCCGTATAGGGTTGCCAGATGGTCGGGATTGGTCTGGATTCTCCCGATATTTTAAATGATCTCCAGACTCCCGACAAAACTTAAAATCTCCAGAAAAACAGATTCTCTTCGTTTGATTAAATAAAATCTGAGTTAGTAATTAGACAGAACTTTGAAGTAAATTGTTTGAATTTTGAATATTTTAATAATACTACTAAAGTATCCAAGTTGGTGGACTCAGTAAAGTCCAATGCCAAATACATATGGCAACCTAAAAATTTAGTGTACTGAAATTAGTTACGTGTCAACAATGTTAAGTCTTTTGTAGCCTATTAATTTAAAAAATAAACTTTTTATTTTACATTTTTATTTTTAATATTTATTTGTCCCGACAACAATCCCAAAATTCCGACATTTTTAAATTTTGTCCAGATATTTTGATCTTCCGATCTGGCCTTCCTGATTCCGTATCACGAGAACCCCGTGAAAATAGAAAACAGATAAGAAAACAAAATACCTGGCTTACGAGGCAACCGACATGTGGTTTGATATGCGACCGACATGTGGTGTCATCTGAGGCGACTGGAATCCATGACGGTTCGTTCCAGGCTCCAATGCAGCTGGCGGTGCTTCTCGAGAGATACTGTCCACATCGTCCGCGGGCTTCTTTCCCTTTCTCCCTGACCCTCGACTGTTTGGTCTCCCCTGCCGAGGGTTTTCTTCTGATTGGGTTTTATTTATCAATTTATATTTACAGTAGAACGCCGATTATCCGAATTAATTGGGACCGGCGTCGATTCGGATAATCGAAAATTCGGATAATCGGACATAGACTGGTAATAAAGAAAAACGAACTGTCACACATAGAATAAACTTTATTAAGTTTAATAAACACAGTTCTACAATACGTAAGTAGTGCACTAGAGAGAGAGGGACAGAGAGTGAGAGAGAGAGAGCATCAGCGCCGCGGCAGATAATATATGAAATCCCGTGCGCTCACTTGAACATCTCGATCAGAGTAAGTAAGAGTAAGGCGCCGGACGGCAAGAAGTTGTACACCGTCGCATTCGAACAAAAATTACATTACTTACTTACAGTACTTAGTTCTAATTTTCTATATTACGCTTAGGACCGATTCGGATAATTGGCGATTCGATTAATCGGCGTTCGGATAATCAGCGTTCTACTGTATATGATTTGCAATATCTGTTTATATATTATATAAGTATTTATCAGTCCCAACTAAATGAGAATATTACAACTAAATAACAACATAAGTATTCCACAATTGGTAAGAAGCGTATACAAGAAGAAGATCATTATTTCGCTGACGGAAGTGCCTACGTGAGACATTAAACAGAAAGTACTCAGAGCTCGGCTAGTCATTAACGTGAACAGGCATATAACAACAAAACGAAAGAAGAGAACAAAGCTGCTTCAAAAGAACAAAAAGCTTTTTTTGCGCTGAACTTTTTAGTCTTGAGTAAAATCAGACGGCTAAAAAGATAGACAAAACACTATGTAAACAAGTGACTCAGAAACCAAGCCTAAACCTTGCTCAAATTTTTTAAGAACACGCAAACACACACCCTTATAAAATCATTTGCAATTAGAAAATCCTTAGTCAATTCAAAAAGCTTTATTCCAACTTAATATCATTCCGAACGATGAAAAATTTTCCATGCGATAGCTTAAGCTCTTCGTATTATGCGATCTTATAATTAGTGTAGGTCATGACTGTCTGGAAAATATAACATGGACGTGGGTAAAGGCCCGGCTACACGCTCCATCTTTGCACAAATTCTAAGCCGGCAAAAAGGTATACCGTGCAAATGGCTTGCACAAATGCTTTGTTTGCTCAAACTAAAGTTGCAACATGTTCTTTGCGGAAACTTTGTACAAACTGTTTGCGCATGCAAGACGCTATCGTGTGGAGATTGTGCAGGGCACCATGTTGTTTGGGCAAATTTTATGCACAAATTGTTTGCGCAAATTTTTTGCACAAATTGATTGCGCAATTTTTTTGCACAAATTGTTTGCACATGTAGGTCGCTGCGTGTAGCCAGAGCTTTACACCGCGGATCAAAATGCTAGTCTATCTTTATATCTAAAATTCTTCTGTCCGTGTTTATGTTATTTTTTTATAGAGTAAGGGTGACAAACGAGCACACAGTCCACCTGATGGTAACTGGTTGCTACGGCTCATAGACATCCACATCTATCTTCGTTTGCGAATTAAACTGCAGATGCGTTTTCAGCCGTGAGGAATAAGATAGAATGCCTCTTTTCCAGTAAAAAGGGTCTCCGGTTCTCTATACTCACCATGCGAAACACAGCAGCATTAAGCTGCTATTTTACGCTGGTATTCTGTGAGAGCGTTGTCTTTCCCCGGTCGGCACGACAACTGCAACGACAACGACAACTGCCGGTGTATGTGACGTGAATGAACTCCGATTTTTATGTAAATTTTTTTGAAGTTGATTCGAGAATGGTTTAGATTCACAATTGGTGACTGAACTAGGTGACGCTATTGTCGAGATCCAGAAATAAAAAAGATATAATAAATATAAAAAATAGACAGAGTTATATTTTAAGACTATTAAAAGTTAAGACGATTTTAGGTTTTGCATATACTATATTATTCGATTATAGGTTTACTAAAAATTGAGTTCAGACGATTTAAATTGTTCAACTTCTGACCATTCCTTTCTATTTAGATTGAGTAGTCAAAAGTTTACGGACGAGAGAGCTTATTTTCAGGAATTCGCTGTTATACCAAGAAATTCTTATAACTTGTTCTTTTCTTTTTATTTTTTCTTATAATTTAGTTTGTAGTGAATAATGAATATTCATTTACTAGAGCAATCGGAAGTCATTGGTAATCTATTACATTACAAATGAATAAAATTGAAGTGTCTGTTTGTAATGTCAAAATAACTGCTGTGTTTTATATGGTGAGTGTAGAGAAACGAAGATCCTTTTTACTGGACATGAGGCATTCCATCTTGGTCCTCAGGGGTGACAACGCATTTGCATTCTGGTTCTTAATTGGGGAGAAATTTAGATGTAAATAGGCCACATAGCATCCACTTACCATCAGGTGGACTGTGTGCTCGTTTATCACCCTTATTCTATAAAAATCACTCTTAACGTCCAACATCGCTTTATTTCAAAAAGAAGTCATGTACCAACTTTTTAAAATAGCCCTTACTTGGCGCTCTTCTTACGTTTCCGGGCAAAGAGTTCCAAAGTTGTGTTGCCAGAATAGTAAAGGGATTGTTGGTGAACCCAGTGAAATGAGATGATTAGATGAGGGGCGAAGAACCTTATCATGAGTTGAAAAGATATACTGAAATTTATCCTATAGATATATCGGAGATGTTGGATTATTCAAAATTGAGAAAAGAACAAGCAGAATTCTAGAGTTTCGTCTTTGTCGAATAGTGAGCCATTTTAGGCGATCACGATAATACGAGATGTGATCATATTTTCGGAGACCAAATATATATCTAATACAATTATTGAGACGACGCTCTAGATTGTTAAGAAGGTTTTGGTTCAAATCTAATAAAGTCTTTACGTTGTTTAATAAAAGCCTACCGAAGTTATTTTGTCAGCGAGTCTAGGAACCCGCTATAAGCCTGCAAAAAAACGCAGAACGCAAACCCATTACTGAGTAAGATAAGCAATAAATTGTATGGATTTGGGTATATTGGTAAGAATCTGTTTTCAATTTATTTTAATTTTAATGTTTTCTGCAAAAAAAGCAAAAAATGGACTCATTATAACATTACGAGTAGAATTTAAAAAAAATTGTTCTGTAGAAATTATAATCGTAGTAAGTGATTTTTTTATAGTATAAGAATGACAAACGAGCACACAGTCCACCCGGTGGTAAGTGAATGCGGTGGCCCATAGACATGTCCTCGATAAAGAATCAAAATGCAAACGCGTTGTCACCTCTGAGGACCGTTCGGTTCTCTACACTCACATCAAAAAAACTGTGATAATTTACAGTTTTTTTCGTTCTCTCTCTCTCCCTTTTCTCCGATTTTTAAATAAAAAAGCAAAAGTAGATATTATAATAATAAAAATTTAATGTAAGATCAAGTAATAAGTTTCTTGACATTGCCTCAATGTACTGTAAAGCGTAATTCGACTTCACCATTCCTTATTGCGCATTTTAATTATGAATATGATAATTTATGTTATTTTAATAGATGTTATTATAATAAAATTTATGTAATAATCAAATAAATGAAATTTTAGTGCGCTAGCTTTTAAACGTTAATATCATGTTTAATATTCGAAAAAATATATTAATCAATTTATTATTAATTGTGTGACGTAGGTACTAAGTATAGCAAATTGACAGTCAATCCCTAGTTTTGTCATTTTTGCTTATGTAATGACCAGTCAAAGGTATTTTCTTTTGTACATACCTATCTATTATATACTCAAAACTTTTAATAAAAAAGTTTTAAGATTGCATACACTCGTAATTTTTAAATGAATCCCGTCGATAACTGCTCATATAAATTACATCATCATATAAAATAGTATAATTACAGGCTGAGACAGAGACATTAATATCCTCTTGTAAATGATTAATTGAGCAATTAAATGCGTAACAATTTAGAATACTATTGTATTGTATATCGCCTTTGAAGGCAAATTGGATTAGCATTTCAAGGTAATTTATGTTTCCTATACGGAAAAAGGTTCTCGAGTGGCGGCCTCGTACCGGCGTACGAAGTGTAGGGCGTCCCCCAACTAGATGGAGTGACGACCTGGTAAGACATGCAGGAAGTCGATGGATGCAGGTGGCTCAGGACCGTGCTTTGTGGCATTCCTTGGGGGAGGCTTATGTTTAGCAGTGGACTTGTGATGGGCTGTAAATGATGAATTTTTTTATGGAAATGCACGTTCAGTTCGTCATCGCTTTCTAGGACCTTCTTGTTCCAAAGGGGGTACATAAGTCATTTATGCGTTAGTCATTTTCCCAAGTGTGCTACAAGTGCAGACAAAGTTATCAAAGGAAGGCATTCCATCAAACTGTTATATTTGTGAATACGATATCAAAAAGATTATAATTATTATGCTGAATCGGTAGCTGAAACGTTAAGCATTTGGTTGCGGCCCTGTGAGGGATTTGAGAGCGCGGGTTCGATTCCAGCATGGGATAACTATCTGTTTGGTTCTAGAATAAAATTTTCTCGGTTTGGATGTTTCTTCTTATACAATTTATGTATATAAAACTCCTCCATCTCCTCCTTCCTCTAAAAGTTGCTGTGTACTGGCGGCTTAATATTAATCCCAAACCATTTCATCCCGTGGGTGTCGTAATAGTCAGCTAACGGATATGCCAGGAAGATTTCGTGACTTCCGATAGATGGCGGTGTAACCATTTCGTTTAAGTCAGGCAAAAGAGACCCAGACCAACAACGGGGAGCAGCGTTGAAGATGCGGGAACACTGGTACTGCGATTGTCAATTCGTCTGCAGAGCATGATGAATAAGGCAAGTCCTTCCTACAACGGCAGATGCCCGTATTCAGGAGTGGACTTTTACTTTTACGGGCTGATGATGACAAAGAAGAAGAAGATACGGGAGTTTTGTCTACTTAGATGTATATTTCCATTTTTAAAATATCAAATAAACCATATGATGAGATACATTAGCTATAAAAGTGTAATAAAACCTTTTAGAAACTTAAAATATTTAAAAAAAAACACTGAAAATTAAAGCAATTGAAAAATTATATGTAACGCATTTATTACAACAATTATTTAACAACAATATAAAAGAAAATACTGATACGGATATCAAATGTATCTCTCCTTTCTTTTAGGCGCTTACAATTTAAATCAAATTGTTATCATTGATACCATTATGTAAATAAAGAGTCGGGAAATTTATTGTTCTTCATTTATCTTTCTCTCCTTGAATATTTATTCAATTATACAATTGCTTTATGGAATGACATGAAGAACGTTCGACAAGAAAGACAATTTTCATACAATATACAAATCCATGAAAGTCTTCTATAGCGTAATTTTTTTTTTGTTTAAGTAGGTAGCCAACCTTTTAGTTGACGTCGCCAAAATGTCTGATGAATTTGTGTGTTGGAAATAGTCCAAATTCACTCATGTGTGTAGTGGCAAAAACTCCTATCCTCTTATCCTTGTAAGTTATCAGCAAGATAATTACCAAAGATATTGATTTCTATACTATGATACTATACATTGATAAATCACGATATAACGTCTGGAAAGTTTCGATTTTCCCCGTGACCATGTGTCGTCGGCTGCTAAATATTAAAAAAAAGGCAAAATTAGAATACGTAAAATGATTCTTATTAAAAACAAGAAAATATTTTAATATATATTCTAAAGTTTCCATTTGGAGTTGTGTGTGTACCCGATTCTACCTTAATGAAAATATTGATATTTCAGTCGTCGATTTTATCGATAACCGATTCTTTTGCCGCCAATGCAAAGAGCGATTTTTTATCGAAAGATAATAGAAATTTCCTTCGTAACCTATAAACCTAATTTACCTTTTATATATTTTTATCTATTCTATTATTCTGTGCTTTTATAGCCATCGAGTCATCTTCTTTTCCAAAACCTCAAAAACTTTAAGTTCCAAGATTATTAAATCTATCCCCGAAGGTTCTACTCTAACTCTCATTCTACAAAGTTTTGGTCTGATGGCATCCAGCATTTACCCTCATGGCCATTACAAGTTATTGAAGTACATGCTGGCTACATTTTAAATAAAAGAGGTAAATGATTAAGTAAATAAATAAAACTTAAAAGTTGTTTCTAAGTGCTTCATTTCTTCATTGTCATGGGTTTGTATTAAAAGTTTGCTCTGACCTGAGACGTAACTCCGGCTTACAACTGACATGTTCAGCATTATATTAATTAGGTTTGTCAATTTCTTTGTGACCTCTTGCCCAAATAAGAAATTAGACTAAACGGCTTGGCGGATTTTAAAGTTTGAGGTATTTTCAGATTCATCTTATCCTCTGGATTTTTATTACTCTATTTTATGGTATTATATTAATATTAATACAACGATTGTTAACCGCTCGCTTGATGAAACGCATCCTGACGAACGTTAGTTAAATAATAGATGGCTAAATAATAATCTACCTTTTCGTCCTCTTTCTGTCTTTTGGGTTAAGTGGCGTGAATATCAGAGTGAATAAATATATTAAATTTTATTATAAATAAAATTAATTAAATTAAATTTTTATTATAGGAACTCCATCCGCGGCTGGTCGTTGCTGCTGGTGATAAGAGGGCTGGCTCTTTTCTCGCTCAAACGCTAAGTATAGCCATTCAGCGGGGAAACGCAGCCAGCGTTCTTGGCACGATACCGCGTGGAGTAGGACTGTTTGATGATTAAATTACTAGTTTTAGTTTTTTTTAAATTATAGTTTTTAATATTGTATATAATAAAATATTGTATATTATGTTATGTAAATAATTTTTATTCGATAAGTTATTTTTAAATTGCAATTAGTATTTTTAACTTTTTAGGCTTAGATTATAAAACAAAGGTAGATGGAGTGCGTCGGAACTTGCGAATGCAACAAGCAAAGCAAATACAAACTCGCGCCAGTAAGAAACGAAGCGTCGAATTGTTAATATGCGGTTAATACGAGGCAAAATTTATTAAATTATACCGTCTTGTGTACGTAAGCATTTCAGTGTACGGTTTCTTTACTCATGTGTTTCAGTATTTAAAAATTCATCTGAAAAACCAAAAACATAAAAGGGGAAGAGTTCAATTCCGTTATTCGAAATTCGCAGTGAACCACCCGTTCACAACAGTATTCGAATGACGGATTTGAACCTACGATTTTATGAGTTAGTGGTATACCACCTATACCATTGGGCTACTGTCGCTTAAATTATATAATGATGGTAGTATAATTTGTTATTTTTATTGAAACACAAATAATTGTTCCGGATTCGGATTTTTGTCGATGGGCAATTTATGTTTGTAAATTAATTTCACATTATAAAAAAATCTAGAAAGAAGGATAACTATAAAAAGTTAATAGATTTCAATAAAACATTTCCTATTGATAATTGAAATCCCACTGCTAGATTATACTTAAACATTACATGTTCAGTAAAAGTTGGCACTTTTTCATTTCCTAGCAAACTCACACACACACTGACGCATGTGTTTCTACACTGCTGTCACGTGGTTGTCAAGACACATAACTAAATGTCGACTTCACGGTGTATGTTCCGCATCTACATTTTTTCCATAATCTGAGTTTCCAAATGTAATGCGACTTCTATTTTTTTTAATAAATAATTTAAAACTTTGCTATTTTTATAATTTATTTATTTATTCTTCTATTTAAATTGTCTGCCATATCCTTTATTATTTACGGAGGTGTGAAATCAAATTCGATTTAAGAACTCAAAATACCACGATTCTTGAAAGGTAATCCGAAAAGTTGAATACACAACTTTATTGTTGTGAATTCCAGCGCTGATATTTGTATGAATATTCATATTTTTGTTTTATGTGAAGATTTCAGGGAATATTCCTTCGTGATTTTATAAAATAAAATCGATTTTAATGTTACTTACGTTATAGATTTAGTTTTCTTTATGTTATCAAAATGAAAGAAACAAACTTTGTTGCGTAAATGGTCGAACACATATAAATACTTACTCGCTTGTACGAACCATTTGTAGTGTTTTTAACATTTAAAATCCTTATTGCGGCTTATAACTGAGTTCAGTCACGAATTATGAAACTTGTTTCATAGTTGCAAAACTCTCCCAGCACAAAGACTGACCTAGTTTTATACATACATTTATGTGTGTATTTTTATTATCAGCTAAAAGATATTGCATAGGATTAAATAAAACAAACAAATTAAAAATTACAGTTAGATGAATAATATAGGTAAATTTTTTCGCGTTTATATTCGGTCTGCTTATAATTTGATTGATGAGAAACTTTTATCTCATGATTAAATAATCAGCTCTTAATATCATACTAAATATACATATTATATCAAAACATTCCGTAAGTGTCGTAACGAGCGACGGCGGAAACTGAAACAGGAGATGGGCAGTAACATCTTTCTGATAACTACACAATATTAATAACAATAAAAAAATTGCCTGTCCGCCATCCAAATTTTATATATATATATATATATATATATATATATATATATATATATATATATATATATATATATATATATACAGGGTGTTTGGTGGGTGGTCCGACAAACTGAAATGGGAGATAGATGGGTTCGTTAGAAGCATATTTTCTTAGTAAATTTTTTTTCCATCTCTTACCATTTTTTTTTAATTGAATTTTTAAAATTTTTTGTAATTATCCCAATTTTCTAGTATTTTGGTTCAATAACTTCTACTATTTCTAGTTTTCTACCATTTATTTTTATTTTTCCCAAGTATAATGATTTGTATAATTAAAAAAAAAGATTTAACGCCCAAAAAGCATAAGAAAAAATACTTACGATACATTGAAAGTGAACAAACGAGAAAAATAATTGTAAACCTCTAAGTTTTCTCCAGCCCCAGAAAAATAAATAAAATTGTTGAGTAATTTAAAATGGCCTTAAAACTTTCTGATTTACCCTCTTTCTATCGGTATATCATATGTCAAATAAAACTTTAGATTATTTAACAAAATCATTGATAATTGAATGTGAGGGCAGAAATTAAAATATTTCCACTTAGGACCCGCGGGTCAGCTACAGCTACCAGCTCATACAGCGCCTATTATTGTATTTAATACAAAAAGTTAATGGTTGTGTCTACACTACACTAACAGGGTCTTGCTCAATAATAATAAAAATAAGTACTAGTAATTTTTTCTAAATTTACAAATATTGTTCAAAATATCCTCCTACATTATGCAGACACGCTCGATATCTTCGACGTATTTCAGTCGTGGTAGTTTTAATCGTATTTCTTCTTTCATAATATGAAAAGCAGCATTTATTTTCCAATCAACTCTTCTTTTGTTTGTATTTCATTTCGTATACAATTTCCTTTGCTCGGCCCCAGACATAAAAATCCAGTGGAGTCAGATCTGGGGATCTCGCAGGCCATTCGATAGGTCCGAGTCTCCTATCCACGTGTTCGGAAATACCGCATCTAAATATTCCTCACGGTTCTGCGATAGTGGGCAGGGCAGCCATCGTTTTGAAATATTATTCTTGTGTCCTCATTCATTATTGGTACCTCGCTCATTAGTTCCGGAGATCATTTTGTAAAAATGTAAATAATTATCTCCGTTTAAATTATCAGGTAGATAATGAGGACCGATTAAATATCTTCCGATCACACCTGCCCACGTTAACACTAAACCGTGTCTGATGCGATATTTGTCTCGTTTACGTGGGTTTTCATCTTTATCTGACCAATAATGTAAATTATGTTGATTGAAAATGCCTTCTCGTGTAAACTTCGACTCGTCGGTCCATAAAATGCTCTTCAAAAATTGATTATCGTCGACATCTTTGTGCAGTATAAAGCTGCAAAATTCTGTACGCCGTGCAAAATCTCCTTCCACGATACCTAGCACAAAAAATAGTGTAAGTTACTTTACTCACTTTAAAATGTATGAAATAATTAATAATGTATAAGATAAACAGTAATTTTATAAAAGAAGAAATAATAAGTACCTTGCACTGGGGTGAGGTGAAATGGGTGCTTGCAATGGTTGCGGAGAACCGACCACACTTTCCATACAGAAAAGCCGAGTTCAGTCGCTACTTTTCTAATGCTTATAGTGGGATCATCGTCAAAAGCCGCCAAGATACGCTCATCCACAGCAACATCAAGTGGTCTTCCACGTACTCCTGGTTCCTGTGTTGCAATTTGCCAGTTTCACGTAGCCTTCTATAAGTATTTGCAAACGTATCATGGCTGAGCAACCTTCTCGTGGGATACAGCTCTCATAAAGTCTACGTGCTCTGTGGCCGTTATTTAGGCCCGCCATAAACCAAAAGCATATCAGCGTATTCCTGGTTAGTAAAATAAGTGCGTTGAGCCATAATCTGCAGTATTTTGATTAAGTTTGAACACTACCGTCCGAAAACAGAAACAAATAACAAACAAAAACTTAACAATCAACGAAACAAAACTAAACTCAACGAAACTGTTCAACAATGAATGTCGAAAAGAACTCATAAGTAGCTTCAGAGACAGTCAAATCATGACTAAATTAAATAACAACAGAAGCAGGTAGCTGATCCGCGCGTCGTAACTTCGCCTGTACCACCAGAAAGAACAACATCTACCTGGCTCGCACACGCATAAATGAAACCATAAAACCAGTTTAGGGTGCCCTGGCAATTTTACGGAACTTGTAATATTTTAATTCCCCGTCCTCACATTTGATTATCAATAATTTTGTTGATAATTTAAAGTTTTATGTAACATGTGATATACCGATAGAAAGAGGATGAAATAGAATTTTTTATGGCCATTTGAAATTACTCAACATATTTGTTTATTTTTTAAGGGCTGGAAACTTAAGGCTTACAATTTTTCTCGTTTGTTCACTTTCAATGTGTCGTAGTATTTTTCTTATGCCTTTAGGCTTTCAATCTTTCTTTAATTTAAAAAATATATTTCTTAGGAAAATAAAAAACATGGTAGAAAACTAGAAATAGTAGAAGTTATTGAACCAAAATACTAGAAAATTGGGATAATTACAAAAAATTTAAAATTCAATTAAAAAAAAATGGTAAGAGATAGAAAAAAATTTACTAAGAAAATATGCTTCTAACGAACCCATCTATCTCCCATTTCAGTTTGTCGGACCACCCACCAAACACCGGTATATATAGGTAATTTACTCAGTTTGAAGTTCTATTATTATAGGTCTATTTTCTATTTAAATATTATTTTAAAACTAAACGATAAGAAATAGGTATATATGTTACAGTCTAAACTCATAACTGGTCAAAACCATAATACTTGACTGCAAAAATCAGGCAAAAGTAAAATATAAAAGTATTTTTAACTAAGAATATTGGTCACTTCCACTATTAACTGATTTTTGCAGTCAAAAGTAGTTTTGACTAAGGACGTTGGTCAAAACCACTTTTAACTGCAAAAATATTGGGTAATAGAGATTTTGACCAAATTATATCAGTCAAAAGTAATCATAATCATAAAAGTAATTATATCAATCAACACTACTTTTGACTTATACTTTTTGAATTTTTAAATTAAAATTTTAATTCTTTTAATATTATATTTTACATTATTGTAATGCACGCGGCTTTAGGGTGGCCCAGGGGCCACCCAAGCCGCACGTTTTCACCGATATATTATATCCTAATATACAAACGAGTGAACATGTGATTACTCGCAGCGAAATATGGCCCCTACCTTTGCTCAAAGCCACTTAAACAAATTAACTCTAATTCGCTTAGTGGCTTTGAACATAGTTAATACAATTTATACCAATCGTGTATTCACTTTGTACATCTAAAATGAAGCACCCACGGGATAGTATGAGCTATTGGATTTTCTAACGCCGCCACTACACGGCAATACTTGAATATTATATATACTATATAGACTATAATATTTATACGTATATTATATAAACTATAATATTTATACGTATGTTATATAGACTATAATATTTCTACGTATGTTATATAGACTATAATACTCGTATTTATACGTGGTAGAGCCATGCTGCAGCTATATTATGGTTGTAGCACGAACGGGTCGGCTCGACCGGGGAAGGACCACGCTCTCACAGAATACCAGCATAAAATAGCAGCTTAATGCTGCTGGGTTTCGTATGGTGAGTGTAGAGAACCGGAGACCCATTTTACTGGAAACGAGACATTCCATCGTAGTCCTCAGGGGTGACAACGCATTTGCATTTTGATTCTTAATCGAAGATAAATGTAGATGTCTAGGGCCACTGCATCCACTTACCATCAAGTGGACTGTGTGCTCGTTTGTCACCCCATTCTATTAAAAAAAATCATTTTATCTGTACGCGAAATAGACACAATAGTTAAACAATCGAAATAATCATAAATGATTCTCGGACAGGGATAGCGTTTTAAAAATTCAATTATTTGTAAAAGAAATTTGGAATCCTTCTAATTATTACTAACTTGATTTTAAACATCATTACAATATTTCAATGAGATGAGGAGGATGCAACTTCTATGCGCATTTTAAAAATACCTATGTGCAATAATTTATAACAAAATATCCTCTCACACAGGTTTAAAATATAATAAAAGGCTGCTAGAACTTTTTTTTCATTTGTAGTGACTAAAAATTTCAGTGAAATGATAAATTGTTGCATTAATTAATTTAATTTATATAAAATGATCTGTAATTATTAAAAACACATTTTTAGTTAATTAAATAAAATAAATTTAGTGAGTAATCATACATATTAAAACATTTTTTTAAATATATTTGCATGCTGTGGAAAACAACTAAATAGGTTTTCTTACAAATAGTTTTAACACTATGAACAAAATATTTATATAAATATTGAATTTCAATTTAAGCGGGTATAGTTGTCGCCGATAACCTCTGAAAAACTCTACGTGGGAACTCTGGTGTGTTTTTGTATACAAGCTGCTTATAGAATCCTTTTGTTGTCAGTGTTTTTCCAATTTTTTTAACTTCTTGACTCTTAAATCTTTGTCCTAACCTTAGAAGTTATAATTTGGATTTTAAGCTTGTTGTTATTTTTGGGACCTTGACTTCTAAGTATGCCATTAGTGACGTTCGATATTGTGAAATACGCAAACGTAGAAGATCGCAAACTAGGCCACTTCATTGGAAGTGTATCCATTTTTTATTAAGGGCTCTTGAGTTGAAAGGCTTAGACTATAAAGATATTATGATGGAATTCATTTGGAACAAACTTTTATTTAGATAAAAATATAATATTGGCAATATACAAGTTTATTTAATACTCGTACATAGCGAATTTTTGAATAAATAGGACGGTGACCACAGCATTTCCGACGTTATAAACCATAAACTTTTAATTAAAAAAGCGTTTGTGCAAACACGATTTAACGCTATGAAAAACTAAATTAATCCGATTTTCAAGAGCTTTCAATAATCTGACTCTAATAATCTGTGTAAGCATTGTTGCGTTCATAATTAAAAAAGGAAAAAATTTCAATAAACAGAATATTGTACTTTTCTTTTTTTATAGACGAGGGGGCAAACGAGCATGCGGCTCACTTGATGGTAAGTGACTACCACCGCCCATGAACAAACGGAACACTAGGGGAATTGCAGGTGCGCTGCCGGCCTTTTAGAAAGGTGTAAGCTCTTTTCTTGAAGGTCCCTAAGTCTTATTGGACCGAAAAAATCGCCGGTGGTAAACAATTCCACAGAGAAGTTGTACGAGGAAGAAAACTCCTAGTAAAACGCACAGTAGTGGACCGCCAAGCATCCAGATTTTTTTTTTATAGTATAGGGTGACAAACGAGCACACAGTCCACCTATCCTCAATAAAGACTCAAAATGCAGATGCGTTGTCATCCGTGAGGACTAAGATGGAATGCCTCTTTTCCAGTAAAAAGGGTCTCCGGTTCTCTACACTCACCATACGAAACACAGCAGTGTTATGCTGCTATTTTACGCTGGTATTCTGTGAGAGCGTGGTCCTTCTCGAGTCGAGCCGACCCATTCGTGCTATAACTATACTACTAATATAGCTGCAGCATGGCTCCACCACGTATAAAAAGATAGCGAGCTGGTCAAAATGGTGAGGATGGTATCGTAAATTTTGACGCGATGTGCGTTCGTGAAACTTGGCGACTGGAATTAATCCGAACAATTCCTCAGAGCACTCCCCGTGGTAGATTCGATAGAAAATGCAAAGGGATGCAACATCCCCACGCAGCGCCAGTGTATCGAGCCCATCAGAAAGAACTCGGTCGTCAACTATTCGAACCGCCTTGAAACTGAGGAGATACGACAAAGGGGTTCTTTTTAGCGGTAAACGCGCAAACTCGTGTCTTCTGGGATTGAACTGGACTAGATTCGCCCCCAATCTGAGACTTTGTTCAGCAAAGACTCGACTTCAGACACAAGTTTGTCCCGGTACTCGGCTACGTTTTCCCGAGAAATATTGGCACGGCCGGTGTATAAAGCATCACCAGTGCTGTCGTCTGCATTGCAATGAATGTTACCAGTTTGCAACATATCATTGATATTGTAACACTCCCACCCACCTCTTTGTTTCTTTCTTTAGAATTTATATCTTTAAGATATATCAAATTTACGTGAGTATATTAACCATATATTGATCTTTCTAAAGGTTTAAATATAGACCGTTTAATAAATTTATGGCGTGATCGTCTTAGTAAGGACTCTTATTTACGTAGTGTTTGTTTAGTAACTTAGTTCTTTTAGGTGTCTTTTGGAAGAATGAATATTCACCAGAGCAGCCGAAAGCTGTTGGTTTATAAGCTAAAGAACCCCGTTCACGAAGACAGAGCTAAAAAAGGTTAAGAACATTAAATCGTCCCTATTCCACTTGTATCAGGTTCACAACAGTCAATTCCTTATTAATTATATCAAATACCAGATACAAGGGCTTCGCTCTCCCACATTAAAAAAAATAGTGGTGCCCCCTCATAACACACCCACATGATCCCCATCGACTTTGGTAACAAAATCGATACTGTTGTTAATTAAAAATACCACCAACGTATCATAGTAGCACGCTACTAAGACATCAGTAGCCAAACTCCACGTATCATAACGCTATTGCACTAAGACATGGAGTTGAGTATGCTTGCTGCACTTAAAAGTACTACCAAACACACTCACCCTAATCCGAAAGATAGCCGACGTATCATAACGCTATGCGCTAAGACGCCGCCCACAAACGGTAGGGGTGTGCGATGTCCATGGCAAGTCGTATTGGTACAACAAACCCGCTTACCACCGGCACTAAGATGATACGTGTAGGACACATCGGTTAGCGAGTCCAAGTTTACCTCGGTCTCGGACGCTGTGAAGCAATCTACACGCCACTATTATAATCCTTTTCAAGTCCCATTTTCTTTCAATATAATGCTTTTACATATTTAAGACCTTCCACATATTTGCTTTATTTCATAGACCATGCTATTATATGTCTTATACATATGGGACTTCAAGTCATAACTCTGCTATCATAATGCTTATGCATCATAGATGCCTTCTATATTAATGGTTTTGTATCATAGACCTTACTATCATAAGTCCCTAATATAGGACTAGTCATTGTGCAACAGTACTAGTAGCAGTCGGTCACCCGACCACCCCATATATATGTATGTGTTTTCACCCATGGGTATGTCTTCGGCAACGCCCTTCATATAAGCAATCATTACATAAACACTCTCATTAACTTAGAAAATTTTGACCCATTTTTATCAATTATATTACAAATCTCATTTGTCTTTATTATTGTAATATAAACGACTTGTACTTGTATTATTTAATACATTTTGAATATTTTAAGCAGAATATTAATAAATTTAGAGATTTTTAAAGACAATTTTATGCGTTTACTATACTATAATATTCAATATTCGAAATGAATATATTTGAACCTTATGCTTATTAATGCATTTTAATTGTTTAAAATATAATTCTAAGACATTTTTAAATGTCTTTATACTGAATTTAATTATCATTTATTAATAATAATTATGAGGCGTCACAATATGCAAAAGAAACAGAGTTGGCGATAACACGCAGCCTTATGGAACACCAGCGTTATTAGGCTTGTAATCAGAGTATGCACCGTCTACAACGACCTTGATGCTCTGATCAGTAAGGAAACTGGTGATCCAATTGCACAATTTCTCGGGAAGCCCATAGGAAGGGAGCTTCGAAAGAAGCGCTTTGTGCCAGACCTGATCTAAGGCCTTCGCTATGTCCAAACTAACGGCCAATGCCTCCCCCTTAGACTCTACTGCCTCCGCCTATCTATGAGTCAGGTAGACCAGAAGATCACCAGCTAATCGACCCCGACAAAAACCGTATTGGCGGTCACTAATCAGCTGGTGATCCTCAAGGTACCTCAAGAGCTGGCAGTTAATAATGGACTCCATTATTTTGGAGAACAAGGAGGTGATGGCGATAGGCCTGTAGTTGGACGGGTCTGAGCGGTCGCCTTTTTTAGGGATCGGGTGGACCAAAGCTGTCTTCTATGAATTCGGGACTACGCCTTAGGAGTAGGAGTACCGGAAAAGACGTTAAAACCGGTGCCAATTCCGGAGCACATGTCTTCAGCACAATGGGAGGGGCTCCATCAGGCCCACTCGACTTGCTGACGTCTAGGGAGAGGAGTGCTTTGCGAACCGAGCGCTGTGTAAACCGCACATCCGGCATGGAGCACTTACACCGCAGGATGGTCGGCGGTGTGTTCCCCCCGTCATCGAGAGTCGAGTTGGATGCAAAGAGAGAGCCTAACAGATCGGCTTTCTCCTTTGCGGCATGGGCCAGTGAGTCGTCCTCTCTGTGCAGAGATGGAAGAGATGGCTGACAGAAGTTCCCTTGGACAGCCTTGGCAAGAGACCAGAATGCACAGGTTCCCGAAGGAAGGTGAACTAGCTTCTCGCCAATTCTGGCGATGTGCTCAGACCTTGCCTTGGCAATGACTCTTTTGAAGGACCTGGAGGCGGCATTATACTTCTTTTTAGTTGCGTTGGTGTTTACATTCCGAGACGTTGATGCATCAACCCAGGCCCGGTAGCACTCCTGCTTATAGCGTGATGCTATTTTACAGGAGCGACCAAACCATGGCTGGGATCTGCCTCCGATGGGCACCACAGAGGATGGAATAAAAAGTTCCATACCCTGAAGTACCACATCAGCAACAGAATCAGCAACAACTCTGGGATCTTCCGGCAAGAAGCAAACCCGACCCCAAGGGTAGGATGCAAAAAAAGACCACGTCCTATCCCAATCGCCCGACCTATAGTGCCAAACACGGCGGCAGCCTGCAAAATGCAATCGCAACGTTAGTGTGAGTCCGTACAAGACAATGGTCCGACGAGCCTAAAGGAGCGTCGACGGAAACCTGATATCCGTCCGGATGAGTGGTCAGTAGAAGGTCCAACAGGGAAGGTGCATGATCTTCCACATCTGGAATCCGCGTAGGCGAAGTAACCAGCTGTGTAAGACCATATGCCAAGGCAAAGTCATAAACAGATCTCCCCGCATGATCAGTTGAATGTGAACCGAGCCATTCGGCATGGTGGGCATTAAAATCGCCAAGGATCACGATCTCTGCGGATGGGATCTGCTGTAACAAGGAATCTGTAGCCATTTGGACTTGGTCGATGAGTCGGTCTGTTTCGGTATTACCGCTATGGGACCTATAGAGGCATCTGTAGACGCGGGATGGTCGTCGCTGTCTACGCGCAGCCATAGGATGGACAGGTCCGTACCTTCAAGACTGCCGAGGCGTCGAAAACAGATATCCTCTCTGATGTATACGCAAACTCCAGCCCGGGGCACAAAGGAGTGTTCTAATTTGTACCCCGGGTAGGAGAGATATGAAGTATCAGCCGGACACCTGAGTCTCGGTTACAAAGAACAAGGCTGGCTTCGCCGTCTCCAGATGGAAGTAGACAGCGTTGAGGTTGGAATGAAGTCCCCTGATGTTGCAAAAATTCACGGATAGCGTGACAGGGGTCGCTTTGGTCTTATTGCTTCGCTTGCCCCGAGCAGGTTTAGTCGCGAGTGGAATTTCGCCCCTCCCCCCCTCCAGAATACGTGGGGCAGCCTGAGCATCCACGCTCAGGAGTGGAGTAGCTTGGTCGTGGATGCTCAGCGAGGGATTCTCCAGGGATGCTGGTACCCTCCTGGGGTAGTCTTCCGTTTAATTCTGGGCCTCCGGCCACCTTCACTTACCAAGTGAAACGTAGAGGTAAACCTATACTTCACGCTGGTATCCTGTGAGGACGAAAAAAATATTGTGGTCATATAGTCATGTTTCATTTCGACAGCTGTTGTCGCTTACTAAAGTCGGAAAAAGGATTATAAAACAGTAGAAAGAAAGGCAACAATACATAAAACAGTTCTTGTTATATAGAGGGTAATCTCCGCTAGGAGTAATAGGTTGTTTTGCTATATTAAAATCATATTACAGGATATTGACATATTTACATGCAGTCAGACGAAATTCATAAGTGCAGCATACAAATGCGTTAAAAATTGTGATTTGTTCAATTAGTAACTTATTTTATATTCAGTGACTTAGCATTGCGTTGCGTCAAGGACTGCGGTTTCGAATCCCGTACGGAACATGTATTTGTATAGTCTACAAATAATTGTTGCGGGTCCGGATATTTGTCTTTGTGCAATTTATGTATTAATATTATATATTTATTTATACTTTATTGATTAGTAGTTTTCTTACCGGTAGGTTAGCTATGTAATAAAAAAAGATATTATATATATTTAAACAAACGTTTGCTGTCTAACCTAAAATTTTTAATTGTACTAAGTGATTACAAAAAGCGACGAGATTTTTTCGTTTGACTAAAATTTTCACATAATACGTTTTCTATTAGTTTTAAAAAACTGCAATTGTTTTAGAAGACAAAAGAAAGCAATATTATCACATACGAGTAGAATTTTAGATATAATTCGAACTGTCATTCGTTATTTGTGAAAAAGAAACGACCGGAGTTTCCGACTCAGCCTCTATAAGAGCCAGTTCAAAGCATTCTGTACGGGGAAAATTGTTTGTTAGCACTTTGTACTCTCTCATACAATTTCGTTTCTATTGTCGTCCAAATGGTAGTACAAAAATGTAGCTGTTTTATACAATTATGTATTTTACAGACGGTATACGTATATATATATATATAAGACATATTATAATATGTCATAATTTCAAAACGCAACGATTTCCTGTAAGTTGGCTTTTTTTTGCAAATTGGCGGTGCGGTTAAGAAATATCTAAGTATATTTCTTAAATACGAGTATATCCATAATGTATTATAATTATTTTTTCTCTACGATAAAATATCGCGCCTAACAAGTAACACTGTATCAACTCAAAATTTTGTAGATTTTAGTTGATAACTGATTAAGAAAGAAAATTTTTTTCCCTACCGACTGGTAAGACAGAAGTATTTTTATTTCAAATTCTTGCCAAAATATAACGACAAAATCTATATTGAATGTTACGATCAGTCCTTGAATGAACAAGTGTTACCGTCGCATTTTAATATAAGTCGGTTTTCCCTGCTACGTTGTTAGGTAAAGACAATAGTTTTTGTATCATTTCGAGTTACGCCATCGTAAATTGTTTTATAGGGAAAATTAAATTAAATGTATGCGATCAATATAGTGTTATCTTTTACTTAATACTCTGTTACCTGTAATTTCTCTTAAGCAAAATAGTATCATCTAAAAATGCTACTCTATTGCTAATCAGTTTGAAATTATTCTTCATTTTAAGTATGTGTTAAATTTAGTTGATACGTTATTACAGTAAATTTTTTGAGATAACTATATTAGAGGTTTGAAATTGCTGAATGATAAAATTTCAATCATTTAGTGTTTTATGCATGTTTTAGTATCATTGAGGATGCTGATCACAGCAAAGTACAGTGAAAGTAGCACTAAGAGCAAAGACGACGATAATGGCTTACATAAAATCCATTCAACCTTTTTTGCACATTGCTTATGAACGCTGCAGCGTATTATAGCACAGCACGAATATGCCGACTCTACCCGGAAACGCACTTAGCACATAATACTGATTGTTCGTTTGGTGCGTGTGGAGAACAGGAGATCCTTTTTACTGGTAGCAAGTCAGCCCTTAGGAGTGACAACGTCTCGACATTTTGATTCTTATTGGCAGATAAATGTCAAAGTTGGTAGGTGTAGTTGCACCCCAGCATCCAAATACCATCAGTTGACCTGTATGTTCATTTGTGACCCATACTTCTATAAAACTCCTGACGAAATTAACGCTGACCCTTCATAACTACGGATCAGAGAATCATTACACAGTCGGCAAACGTGTGAGTTTCTCTCATGTACTCTGATGGCTTTTCAGAATGTAGTTAGTATATCAGTTTTCTTAATGGGAATATTTTGATAACTTCAGGTTCAAAAGCACCGAATTTCATAGGAAAAAGATAGAGCAACCATACTTTGCAAAACAACCACATGAACAGCCAGTTGATCATACGTCGACAGTGCTCTACAGTCATCTACTGTTGAGCAGTTTTTTTTACTAAAATAAGCACCAATCAAGAGTAAGCGACGTAAATAAAATGCCAAAGTAAGGTAGCTAGATTACCTCTTTCTCTTTTTCGACAATAATAAAAGTTTAATAACATTTTTCAAATAATTAAATAATAAAAGTCAAATTCAAATAATAAAAGTTTAATCACATTTGAGATTTTGAGTGAAATTGAGAGGTTCTATGGGCAGCTGTACGTCATCGTTGGAGCCACACGCAAGTGTAAGTAACGATCCAAGAGCGAGTCTTATCCGACACTATTTCGAAGATATCCCGGACATCAGTCTGAGCGAGATTAGAATGGCTCTCCAGCATCTTAAAAACGGCAAGGCCCCAGGTGAAGATGGAATTACAGTGGAGCTTCTGAAAGCGGGTGGAAAACCGGTACTTGAAGTCCTTCAGAGGCTCTTTAATTCCGTCCTCCATGGTGGCACTACTCCGGAGGCGTGGAGCAGAAGTGCGGTGGCGATAACGATCTCTTGAAGAACTACAGACCGATTTCCCTTCTGAGCCGCGTCTACGTGCTGTTTTCGAGAGTCATTACGACTCGATGACTTCCATCCTCCCGAACAAGCCGGTTTCCGAAAAGGCTTTAGTACCATAGACCACATACACACCCTTCGGCAAATTGTGCAGAAGACCGAAGAGTACAATCTGCCACTTTGCCTTGCGTATGTGGACTATGAGAAAGCCTTTGTTTCCGTCGAAATTTGGGCGGTGCTGCAGTCCCTTCAGCGGTGCCAAGTTGACTGTCTGTATATCGAAGTGCTGAAGTGTTTGTACAGTAGGGCTACGATGGCTATCCGAGTACAGAATCAGAGTACGAAACCCACCTATCCAACTGCAGAGAGGTGTAAGACAGGGTGACGTTATATCCTCGAAACTCTTCACCGCTGCATTGGAAGACGTTTTCAAGCTACTGGACTGGAAAGGATACGGTATTAACATCAATGGCGAAATCATCACTCACCTTCGATTTGCCGACGATATAGTCCTTATGGCAGAATCGCTGGAGGACCTAAGCACTATGCTCGATGACCTCAATAGTGTCTCCCAACGGATAGGTCTTAAGATGAACATGGACAAAACAAAGATTATGTTTAATGTCCATGTCACACCTATGCCGGTAGTTGTTGGGAGCACTAAGCTCTAAGTTGTTGACGAGTATGTTTACCTGGCACAAATAGTCCGACTAGGTAAGTCCAACTTCGACCGAGAGGTCAATCGACGGATTCAACGGGGTTGGGCAGCGTTCGGGAAATTACGGCACATCTTCTCGTCAGGTATACCTCAAAACTTGAAAACGAGACTGTACAACCAGTGCGTGTTACCAGTGATGACCTATGGAACTGAGACGTGGTCCTTCACTGCTGGCCGGATGAGGAAGTTCAAGGTCGCTCAGCGAGCTATGGAGAGGGCTATGCTCGGAGTTTCTCTGCGTGATAAACTTAGAAATGAGGATATCAGCAGTAGAACCAGAGTGACCGACATAGCCCAACGGATTAGTAAGCTGAAGTGGCAATGGGCCGGCCATATAGCTCGAAGAACCGACAACCGATGTGGAAAAAAGGTTCTCGAGTGGCGGCCTCGTACCGGCGGACGAAGTGTTGGGCGTCCCCCCACTAGATGGAGTGACGACCTGGTAAGACATGCAGGAAGTCGATGGATGCAGTTGGCTCAGGACCGTGCTTTGTGGCATTCCTTGGGGGAGGCCTATGTTCAGCAGTGGACTTGTGAAGGGCTGTAATGATGAATAACATTTTTATTAATGAAAAAACTTAAAGTGTAAGCAAGTAAGCGTGTATGAATAATTTATTCTCATCGAGTTTCCTAATATGATTATATCAAAATATAATAATGAGTCTGACCAGTAGGTAAAAATTTGGCATTCAAATATATCTACTAAAAAAAGCTTATTTTACGTATATCACATAATTTTTTTTTCACGTCAATACATGTATAATAATATCGAATTTATTACTACGAGAAGTTCGGAGCGGTTTTTCAAATTCCCGAGATTTCGCGCGCTCTTTGATTTCATATCTCGTGTCTCTCACTGCTCAGCCATTCACCTACGTACGCAAAGGTCGAACACGCTTGTTTTTCGCATTTTTTCTATCTAATGTAATGTGTGATCTAGTCTATATCTCTGAGAGCAATTGTGTAATGAATCATAAAATTCTGCGTAATTTACTTAAAAAGTCTTATGAGACCTTACTCTTCAAAAATACTGTGTAATATGTTCCGTACTTCTGTGAGGGTAACTATGATATGCCTAAAGCATCTAGAACATAAAGGATATAAATAGGCAAAAAAAAAACTAATGATTCCAGAACATGACTTCTAAAGTTTAAAGGAATAGAAATGAGATAGAGACAGCGCCAAGGATAGCGGTCTTTATAGGATTATCGAATATTTAGACAAAGTAACTTCCGGTGATATTTCTTAATCATGAATAGAATTTCAATGAAAAAAAAATTAAAATGTTAGTAAATAAGAATTATAAATAAATACTATATTCAAATATTATTGAGTAGTTATAAATAATGTCAAGTAACTAATTTGGTGATATGGATAATCGTAATATACACAACATATACAGTGGTTTGTTGTCGTAATGTTGTATTAAAGTCAGTCTGAACAATTAGTTCACTTTGTAATAGATAAAGCTGTGTGCATTAACTTTACTTTAGTCTTCACACGAGGATGTGTGACTTTTCAGGAATGCCGAATGTTAAGAATGAGGGTAGATTACTAATAAGCGTTTAAATTCCCCCACACGTTCAAGCAGTATAAAGTACTGCGCAGACAACTAGCTTGGGTCATTCAACGAGTCTTTTTTCTTATTTTTCTATTAATTGTTGTCGTCATTCTGTCCATCGTAGTAGTGTTTTAGTACTAGCAAAGAAGGCTTTTGCCGAGAGGCCGGCCTATGTCGAATCGTGATGGGCTATGTTGCTGTCGGTTTGTATACCTACATCATTTATTTTATTGATATGTTACTGTTCTGACGCTGCGCCTTACGTCAGCACCACACGGTGATGTATTCTCTGTAGGTTAATTATAGTAGACAATTCTTGCCTTTAACCCGTTGGCGTTGTAGTAAAATTACTTCTTACTACTCTACTCTCAGTTTAGAGTCAATATTAACGCAAATCGTAAATTCCAGGATTCCGCGTCTGACTATTCTTATGTCTCTGACACAACATCTTAACTTATTTCTAATCTCTCATTTTTACTCGAGGACAAACTATTTCAATTATTGCAATGTCATCGGCCCTTGATAAGTGTGCGTAGTTTCAAATCAATCTGACGTTTTGAAGGGGATGAAAATCGCATTCAAAAATTCCGTTACATAGATACATACCAAGCTAATAAAAGCGTGTTAAAAATTCGAAGACTAACATGTCCGCAAACACGCATTGGGATAGCGCGGCGGACATTTCTTTGATCTAAAACTCTCTGAGAAATAAAGTTCGTTCGTTAAATGGACCATCACCCTATATTCCCAGCATGGAACATTTTTCTAACAAATAAAATTGACAAGCATACCTTACTCTAAAAATGTAAGCATTCAAATTAAATTGATTGCTTAACCATTATAAATGTCATAATTTGGTCCCATTGAAATTTAACTCACACTTACAATTAAAGGCCAAGTCATCATGGCTACACATCACGTACTTTTGAAGCAGCATCAATTAATGATAATTAATTACGCCCGCTAGCACATTTGGGGAATGTCACATCAGAATTTGTTTTACGCTTTACAATTATGAATTTATTACAATTATAATTACGTGCTTGTTAGATTATAGGCAAATGTATAAGAGTAAAATTTTTAGAATGTGTTCATCAATTTCTAGAAGGGCAAAAACTGATTGGGGTCATTGTTTTTACTATTTTGTTTTCTTTTAAAAAAACTGGTTATGTAATTTTACATATATATATAATAATTTTGTGGCATCCCGTGGGGTAGGCCTATCTACGTTCAGTTGTAGACTTGTTATTGAATGGCAAAAGACCTGTGAATGTCTGTGATGATGATAAATTTTTGAATTGAATTATGCTGGTATCAAAAATTATTTTATTTTTCCAAACGATCACTATGCAAAAAAATTCTATATGTTCTTATCCTTAAAGTAGTCAATAAGTGTAAATTAAATTAATGTTTTTTTAAAATTATATATTTTATATATATTTTACTACTATATATTTTACTACTCGCTATAGACGGCATCTGCAATTGTCACACAAAGAATCTCTGAACAAAGGCATCTCTACTGGTTGATCATTATGTTTTAGAAGTAGGACACTTATCAATGAGTTATAGAAAGGCGTTCTATTTTTTTCGAATTTTAAGTTCGTCGAATCCTAACTTAAACTTTTAATAAGGCCAGAGAAAACTAAACTAAAAATTATATATACCTAATTTTTTTCGAATTTCACATTTGGCGGAAATTTGATTCGTATGCAAAATGGAGAAATTGAAAAAGATCCAGATTCTTTTTGCGCTCGTTTCGTAACCGTAGATGAAACGTGGGTACACCATTTTGACCCGTAGACGAAAAACCAAAGCAAGGTGTGGAAAGGACCGTCTTTCCCGCCAGCCAAGAGATTCAAGGTATCTGCGTCCGCTGGAAAAGAAATGGCCTCTATCTTCTGGGATGCGGAAGGTATAATAATGATCGTCTATTTAAGTAAAAAAGAGAGACAATAACCGGAGATTATTAGGCATCATTAATAAAAAACTACGCGAAGAACTAAAGGATAAACGTCGAGGAAAATTGCGGGCTGGAGTGCTTTTTCATCATGATAATGCCCCTTCCCCTCGATAGTTGCAGGCGCTGCCATCCGAACTGCTGGGATTCAGTTGATGCAGCACCCACCATATTACCTAGCTCTCTACCTAGCTCAGAGTAATTTTCACCTTTTTACTCACCTGGAAAAGCACTTGCGTGGTATAACATTGATAGTGGAGAAGCACTTGCGGGTATAACATTGATGAGGTGATATGTTCTGTCGGGGCCTTTTTTGAGTCCCAAGATCAAGTTTTTTTCCAAGAGAATTAACCAACTTGAAGGGGCTCTCAGGGGTGACAACGCATCTGCATTTTGATTCTTCATTGAGGATAAACGAAGACGTTTACATACAGCTACAGCATCCCCTAACCATTAGGTGGACTGTATGCTCGTTTCGTCTTGAGATCTAATCGGCGAATTTTATTTGCTATTACCAGTCCAATTTCAATATTCAATCTCTGCTCGTTTGTCACCCTTATTCTATAAAAATTAAAAAAAAATGAAAATAACGAAGGTAACACCACATACTGATATGAAAAAATATGTTATAGTAACTTAACTATAACACTCAACAGACGAATAAAATACTTGATTTTGAAAACAAATGGCAGAATTACAATAGCAAATACGAAATAACACAAGAAATGTAAACTGAAAACATTCTCGAAACTTTTGGAATTCATGGGACCGATATTTTGCCGGTCGTATGTAAAACACCTCGCAAACAAAACACACCACCAGCAAAACCCTCGAGGTTTTAGATTCGAGGAATGAACTATCCACGCTCTGATCTGAAAAAAGAGTTTTTACGGAACCCCCAGGGAGCGAGTTCTGCTCGCACTTGTAGTCAGATTTTATTTATAAATCTTACAAATTTGTCCAAAATGTTGTGTTTTCCCGAAATGACCAACACAAAATACTAACTAAGAAAACGTGTGAGCAACAGAGCTCGTGAAGAAATAAAAAGAAAACTTAAAAGAACCCATTATTAACCTGAATAGGAGGCAAACAGCGAAGGTACAACGCTTTCAAAGAATAATTACGTGTTATTACTTAGAACGTGCACATCCTCTTACTAAATTATGATTTGTTTTTTGCTTTAGGTTTTTATTTATTATCACTATTATAAAATAAATACAGATAAAATACTTGGTATAGAAATTCATCTGTCACCAATCATCATTTTTAGCATATAAATTAATGATATTTTTTTTAAATAATAGAGATTTAAAAAAATACAAAAAGTTTGCAAATTTTGCAATATACGGGTATTATGTTTATTTCGAAAATAATAGTCTATTAAAAGACCTAAATCCATAAAATCTTCATAAAATAGTTTAATAAATATAAAATTTACACTTTTATACATTTTATTGTACAACTAAACAATAAATTTTTAGTTATACAATAAATTGTATAAAATAACTTTCACCTCGTATTGCGGCACAATTATTTTTAAGTAAAAATTATTTACTAAATTAATTTTTTTCAATAATTAACTTCTGTAATGCAATTTTTTCAATAAATTAGCACCAACCAAAAGTAAGTAAAATTGCCTATCTTTTTTCCGACAATAATGAAAGGTTGCCAAGTGTAAGCAGGTAAGCATGTACGAGTAATTTGTCCTCATTGAGTTTCCTGATATAATTATATCATAATGTAGGTAATTTAATTGCGAACACGACTGAATAGGGTTGCCTAAGCAAAAGTAGGCATGTCTTCGAGTACTGTGGTTTTAGGTACCAAACAAGTAAGTAAAGTAAGTAGTCACCAAGAGGGGTAGGCAAAGACTAAAGACTTCCATTTGGTACGATCGATCCTGACACATCCCTATCGCCTTTTTCGCATCTTTATATCTAAAGACAATGTTCGCCTGTTAAGGGTACTCTTAATCAACTCTCTTAATCAATTCTATCTATAGTATATCGCAAACTTTGTCACAGATTTCTGAACAAATTTACTTTATCACACTTTTCTCATTCATTCTTTCTATATGTTCAAAATACCGAAGCATTCGTTTTCCTTTCTTAGTCTTGGTCACAACATCTTCATGCAAACGTGTTAATGACGCGTGATTTCGTATTTTCTATGCAATTTTTTGCCTCAATTCAAATATAATTCTACCTCTCCCTCCGCGCCTACGGCTTTACAAAAACACTCTAGGGGTAGGGCAGACAAGACTACGTGGAGTAGGGGCGTGCTGATTAGGTTTTAGTATTCGATTTTGGTTTAGTATTCGAGGTTTGAGTATCGATATCTTGGAAACTAAGAGAGATATCGAAACATTTTATTCTTACTTTTCAGCGTATCTCGTCGAGATCTATGCGAATCTGCCTTCAAATCGTGGCGCCGTAAGAACCGTAGTCGTCCCTTCTACCTTGCTGCAAATCATCAAAAATTTTACGCACAATATTGTTAAATTAACAATACTGTTAACTATTTAAATAAATAAATGAACACTACATAAATGAACTAAATAAATGAACACATACTTAGTAAAGATTTTACGTTATAACATAAAACTGTCGGGGCAGACACGACTTCTTCAGTCGTGTCTGCCCCGACGTTTGGGCGACCTTTTTAGTACAGCGTGAAATGCCTGCTGCTGAACGTCTGATTGTGGGGATCGACGACCCGATGTCGCCGAGCACCGGACCTACGACCTCCGTGTCCATAGACACTATATATAGTCCCCCGCACCTTCTACATTCTCCACCCGCGGGCCCTGCCCAGCGTTTTCGGACGCTGAATTGGGCTCAGAAATAGAGACTGACGCAGTTAGACCTGCCAAGCCCGAAGACGACGGCTTCACCCTAGTCTCGGGCAAAAAACGTAAGCGCCCCGCCACGAAAAAGGGTGACGAGCCTCACTCGGCCCCTTCGTTCTCGTCTTCGTCCCCTAACGCCACTCCGGCTAAAAAGACCGTGCCTTCAGGGCGCCCGAAAACTGCCAAGGTCGCGACTAAAGCCGCGAACCCAAAACCGGCCGCGGAGCGTAAAAAAAAGCCGTCGGCCCCTATTATCCTACAAGATAAATCCCGCTGGAGCAACCTATCCAAATGGATAGACTCCAAGAAAATCTTCTGCCCAAAGGTCCACAACGGTGGCCAGGGCATACGAAACCACGTCTCGACGACGGATGTCTTCCGCGCTTTAACTGCGCATCTGAAAGCTCAGAAACTGAGCTTTCACACCTACGCCCTTGCGGAGGAACGAAACCTCAGAGTTATCGTTCGCGGGCTCCCCAAAGAGCTCAAAACCGAACATGTCCTCAGCGATCTTAGATCGCAAAACCTCATTAAACCTCAAACCTCAAGGCAAAGAAATTTTTTAACGTCCGCCGAATCTGCAATCTTACGGGGATTGCAGTAGAAGCCCCCCGAAATAGGGGCATCGTTGGTCAATACCACCGATGCCAACTTTATGTCCACTCGGCCAAAAACTGTTTTGCCCGGCCTAGATGCGTTAAGTGTCTAGGCGACCACGGCACACCCGAGTGCACCCGAACGCCCGAGTCGGATGGCCCTCCGAGCTGCGTTCTGTGCGGCGAAGCGGGACACCTAGCGAATTATCGCGGGTGTACCAAGCGCCGCGCAGAAAAAGGCACGGAGGTGTAGACCAGCGCGGACGAGCGGCTAGCGCCAGCAGGTCCCGTCCTCGGCAACCTGCCCCTTCAGTCGCACCGATCTCGGTGTCGCAACCCGCACCCCCTCAGGCTATCACCAAACTCACCCCCGTTAAAGGGGCTACCGGGAAAGGCGTAAGCCCTTCGGTGGCCTCAGTACCCAAAACAAACGAATGGGTTGAGCCCCCGGCGATTGTAAGCGCGGCTGCCTCACGGCCAGCGTTCTCTCTCCAGGCTCAAAAGCCCAAAACCGCCCCTCAGGCATCTTCAACCTTCGCTGCTGACTTCTTGTTTGTCTGCAGCTTCATCAGCAAAATTAATATTGCTGAAGTCACTTCTCTGGCCCGCAAACTTCGCGAGGCCAAAAACACTCAAGTGATGCCACCATTGAGCATATTAATCTTATCGACGCGATTGGTTCAATCCTTCCAAATAAGCAATCCTCTTTTTAAACCATAATGGCAGTACAACCTACCGGAAGAACCAAACCTAGCTCTCTGACTGTCGCGTTCTTTAACGCAAACGGCATCAGAGATCAAAAGGAAGAAATCGTGTACTTTTTACGCGATCATGATGTCGACATCATGCTAGTGCAAGAGACTTTCTTGAAACCTAGCGTGCGTGATCCCAAAATAGCTAATTATATCTTAGTAAGAAATGATAGGCTGACCGAACCTAAAGGCAGCACCTTGATCTACTACAAAAGGTCCTTGCGCTGTATACCGATAGGATACTCCACCGCTTGCTAACTTAGAAGCATCGGTTTGTAGGATAGCATTTACGGGCCACCCGCCCATTATAATTGCATCGGCTTATCAACCACCGCAGAAACATATATTAGAAGCCGACATCTCGACTCTACTAATAGTAAAATGATTATTTTCGTGCAGTTGGGGTCATAAATCATAGCTCAGCCTCAGCCCGGCTAAGGCGGTGAGCATGTTGCGCGGGTGCAACGTCATTATCGATAACAACAGAGTTAACAACAAATAGTTTTAGATTTAATTTTAGATACTTACAATTTTTTTAAATACATAGATACCTAATTAATAATTTATTTTAAATCATTATTATTCTTATTTTAATAAATACGTTGTTTTATCTATTTTTTTTCATTTTTATCACTAACCCACATAATGACAAAACTAAATACACTATCGATAACGCTTATCGACAACAATAATGCGCATCACTATGCTCGCCCCTAAGGCCCGTGAGAGAGAGAGTGGGAGAGAGAGCGAAATACTCCGATGATTTATGACCCAAACTGCATGGACAAAATAATTCTAGTATAGATCTAGGCCCCAGCGTAATAATCGCGGGAGAACTAAACAGTAAACACGTTAGTTGGAATTATAACGTTGATAATCGAAATGGAAACGTATTATGCGACCTCACGGAGAGACTTAACTTCGACGTTATCGCTCCTGAGAGTCCAACTCGCTATCCTTTTCTTTCACACCATCATCCGGACGTCCTTGATGTAGCACTACTAAAAGACATCCGGCTTACTATTAACTCCATCGAAACTTTCGTCGAATTATGCTCGGATCACAGAACTGGGCCGGTCGGCAGGTGAGGTCCCTCAGACAAAAACATCGTCGACTGGCGTCAACTTGAGGTCAAACTCGAGTCTACGTACTTCCAGCATTTAGACTCCATTCCGGACAATATTGACTCGCCGGAGGAAGCCAATAGGGCGATTAGCGCCCCATCGACTCACCTCACTTCAGCGGTCGAAGACTACTCCCGTAGGGTTCGTGTGTCGAGTGATCGGTACACGAAGCTTCCGGCGGACCTTAGACAACTGATTAGAGCGAAAAACACCGCGCTAAAATCTTATGACCGTTATCGTACGGAAGATAACAAAATTCGGCTACGTTCTCTGCAAAACGAGGTTAAACAACACATAGCCGAACTTAGAAACGATAATAATAATAATAATAAATCTTTATTTCAGACCAGGGTCCATATTTGGTTAGTAGAAAAGAAAAACAAAACAAAACGAAAAATCAATCACTAAAAGGAAAATAAATTAAAATACATCAAAATAAATTAAAATTAACTAAAATTAAATATAATTACTAACTACAACTAAGATTAACTAACTAACATTAAATACACACACGCTTGTTAGCATATGTGTGACACCATTCCAACTCCTCCAGAGTGGGCTGTCGAGTTTGCACGCCAAAGCGCTGAGAAGGGTATTGGTGCCGTTCACTAAACGGCCCATCATGGATGCAACACGTTTCCGGAAGATCGCGTAGAAGTCGTCTACGAGCCTCCGCAAACATTGCAGATGCACTGCAGTGACGTGCTTCCCCAATACCGCTCTCAGCACATTATTGTACTGCACACGAAGAGTTCTGAAGGTCCGCTGCGTATAGTCCGCCCACAGACTGCACGTGTAAAGGTTTGGCAGTAGGCTCTAAACAGCGTTAATTTTACCTCTGCATTACAACGTGCAAATCTGCGGGCCAACATATTGCCCCGGACCGACAGCGCCCTTCGCTCCCTCTCTATATCACCGTCGTCCACGAGGCGGTCGTTAACTATGGCCGAGATATTTGAACTCCGCCACCTGTTTCGGGGAATACCACACAGTCGTATGATTGGCTGAAAATTGGTGGGTTTGTTTTCCCTGAACACAAGGAACTCGCTCTTTTGGCGTTGTATCTGAGTCCATTTCTCTCAGCATAGTCCTCACAGATTTTAAGTAGCTTCCGGAGGCCACTGACCGAAGGACTAAGCAGAACCATGTCATCCGCATAGCTGATGTTGTTTATAAAGACACCATCAACTGAGCATCCGACACCAGCTCCGCTCAGCCCCTATCAGCTGGTTGACAAAAGGTTGAACAGCCTCGGTGACGTAAGCCCACCCTGCCTTACTCCACAGTTCAGCTTGTAGTCCTCATAGCGTCTCCCATTTTACTACATTTGACTGGTTACCGTACCAGTACTGCAACAAAGATAACAGTTCCGGCCTTAGGCTCGTTTCCGTCCTAAGTTTATGCCATAGTACTTTATACGAGACAAGGTCAAATGCTTTTGACAGGTCCAAGAAGCACGCATACACTTGCGTTTTCCTGTCAGTGTAGTACCGTACAGTCTGCTTGAGACACATTATTGCGCTCCGGTAGACAACCAGCTGAAAGCCGAATTGAGCGTCGTTAATTTTAGTAGCTCTTTAAATGTGTATCAAGCAGACTGTCCAGAACTTAGCCACGATTGTCGCCAGGGATATAGGCCTGTAGTTGGACTATCCGCTACATTGCCCGTCCTGTTCTTCACTATAGGCATGACCGTCATCATCATTGCATCCGGCAGGTGACCATGACTGACACAGAGGTTATAGAGCATGGTAAGGACTCTGAAATGTATTCCAGCATATCGCAAGTGTTCGACACTCAGGCCATCATGCCCCGGGGATCTCCCCCGCTTCATACTCCTTATTGCGTCATTTACCTCACAAACAGAGAAGCTCAATGAGTCTACCCAAGGGTCTACGGTGTCCCGAGCACCGTCCACTGTTTGACCTACTACACTTTAGTTCCACCCTGAAGTGAGTCTTAAACATATTGGCAATGTTTTGACTCTGTTATGCCTCCCACTTCCACAGGAAGGCCCGCCCGTGCATTCAGTCTATTTGTTTGTTGCCAGAACCTACTAAACTGCTTAGTCTCGTGTGTAGAGGCTAAAATGTCCATTTTTAATTGATCTTCATGGTCCTGGCACCATTTTAGTTTATTTTGAAAAGCCTACGAGACTCCGCATATCGTCGTATGTAACTCCACTACTCGGCCTCCAGCCACAACCCACGACTGAAAACACAGACGAGCTCTCCTGTGTAGTGGCCTTACATGCCTATTCCACCCTGTAATATAACCTTTTATTTCCTTACAATTTTATGACTAACTATTGCCCTGACTGCAATATGCTTACAATATGAGAGTACATATTATCGATAACTAGTTTATGTTCATCTTTACAACAGGTTTTGCCACAACATTTCGTAAGTTCCATAGAAAACTACTTTACTTAGCTTCTCATCACAAGTTTTCGTAAATAGCTTAGTCTGGTCACTATCCTCTGCCCCCAAAATATCTTATTATTAGTAACTCGAGATGATGGTACCAACTGTGTATGTAAGGGGTTTAGGTTACAAACAATTTCAAAGGATAGTGATCAGACCACGAGACACTGTTATTTACGGTTATATTCTCAATGTACCCCTAGCCATCCTAGTTACCAAACAATGGTCAAGCCAACGTGTACATCCGTGAACATCACTAATGTAAGTATACGTCTCTCCATTGTTTGGCAAAGTTCAAAGTCCGCACAACACCATTTTGTTCAACACAAAATTGCTGCATTTCATTAAAATAATTCACCTGGTTGAGCATTAAAGTCTCTAATACAACTACCATACTAATACCACTGTCCTCAACAACCGCATTAATCTCGCTCAAACAGTCTGTGAATTCTGGCAAGTTGTCAGTACAGTCAGTAGGCATGTATACCGAGAATATCAACAGATCACATTCACGCAATTTACACTTTATAGCACAGAGCCTCGCATTATTACACTTCACAACAGATACCGCCGTAAACGCACTCTTACGCCATAACAGCGCGACGCCCCCGTAGGGACGGCCGCGTAACATGCCTGCACTCGTATCTACCGCTGACGTCCCTGTGGCTACAAAATCGTCATTAACAGTACTTAGGTAGCTAAATCATGGTAGCAACTAAGTTTCCTGCAGCAACCACGTCCGCTGCCACACACAAATCTCACACTATCTATTGATCGCTTTAGTGATTTACAGTTAAAGCTTGTTAGCTTTAATTTATAATTATTCTCTCTAATTGACTTCTGATCCATCATTTTTATTATTTTTCCTCGTATCCCGTTCTGTGGTGTTTTCCCCTTTCTAAATATTATATATCTTCTGAATATATACCGGCCACAATTCATTATTTGTAAACAAAGACAATTTACTTTTAGGTATACAGAATTTAAATGATGTGTAACCTTTTCCGATTTATTATTATTCTTCACTCTCTCCGGCAGTATATGTATATGTTTTCTCCACATATTCGGCAATATCCCGCTCTGTGGCGTCTTTAGCGACGTTGTAAATAAACAACGGAATCTGCACCTCCGCCGCCCTGAATTTCCCCAGCGGGTTTATCACAGCTGTTCCTCTCGACCCTTAAACCTTGACTTTTACGCTTTTCAACTCGTATCCATTCCCCATCAATTACATCTTGCTTTTCACGGCGCTTGTATATTTGCATTCACTACATTGCACGACGTCATCACACCAGGTGACTCAGACGAGACAAGCGCTCGAGTCGCCATCTCCGACCTAATACGGGAGCGAGAGACATCTTTATGATCTTCCGCCGCCTTATCGCTCACGCATGACAAGGATAGGTGCGCGGGCGCCTCAAATGCATTTGCCTCGTGTGCATTCTGAAACCGCAGTTACTTGACGAGGGGCCCACGTACTCTTGATGTGCCACTTGTTGCACGTGTGAACAGGACAGACTTATCTGTCTCCACCGCGCAAGCGCTCGCGTCCGACAAAGACAGGTGATCATCTATCTGTTTTGCACTGTCATTGTCGACGTATAATTATCGTTACGGACGGTCATTAAGCCCATCGGCACGCTGTCACAGTCGGGGCTATCTTGTAAGCAAGAATCGCCTCTTGCTATTGACATTAGGGTGACTTATGTTGCCCTCGTATTCTTATGATACTTATCAAATTCAAATTTTAAATCATCTTTTTAACGTACGTGTCTTGAAATACTGCACATTTCTCACCTATGGCACTGATCTCCTCTGCATAACTAGCATATCCTTTAGTAAACGCGTCGCGTCTATGTGGTCAAATGTGACCGGTAATTTTGGATGTCTCGTGCCACAAACGTTGGAAATATCTCAGGATCTGCCTTTCAACAACCCAATGATGTCTTCTATGGTTTTGTTTTACCGGCATCGCCCTTCGTTTGATTTTTGTACTGACTCGAACAACAAGCTTTTAGCCTCAGCGATGTCCTCCACAGAAAATGATTGCCTGCATAACAACGCTAGGCTCACATTATTCATAACATCAAGTTTATTTTGCACAAAACATAACACTTCATTAATAATAATGTTAACTATTACATTTAATTCTCGTCATTGTCTATCGCTTGGGTCATCGACGTGCAACCGATCGCGCGCGTTGTCAGCTGATGACTGAGATAAATGGATAACTTCTTAGAAGGAATAGAACCATCCCAAGACGCCTTTTGGAGGCTGACTAAAGCTCTGAAAACAGAACAAACTGCTACCATGCCGCCTATCGTGAGGCTAGACCACCCCGATCTCGCCTTAGACGATCTCGAAAAAGCCGAATGTCTAGCCGACAGTCTAGAGATCCAGTGTACCCCATCCAGCGTACCAACAGATCCCGCTCACCTACTAGAGGTAGAAGCGGAAGTCTAACGTAGGTCTGCGTTACTGCCAGCGGGCGATCCACTCGATCCTGTGGCTGTCGATGAAGTCACTGAAACCATAAAAAGCCTTAAGAATAAATCAGCCCCTGGGCCAAACGGCATCAGCAACAAGGTGATCAAATCTCTTCCGGCACCACTAATTTACATCCTCATAGCAATTTTCAACGCGCTTCTCTCGAGCTGCTCTTTCCCGGATATCTGGAAAGAAGCAGTCGTAATAGGGATCCCAAAACCGGACAAACCGCACTATCGACCGACCAGCTACAGACCAATCAGTCTACTCAACACATTGGGTAAATTATACGATCTAAAGCGCCTCCGTCAATTCACTGAAATAAACAGACTCCTCCCTGACGATCAGTTTGGATTTAGAGCCAAATACTCGTGCACAAACCAAATTCATCGCCTAACAGAATATATTCTGTCTATCTTTAATCACCATCCGACAAAGAAAAAATCTCGAAAGACGGGAGCCCTCTTCTTTGATATCGCGAGGGCATTTGATAAGGTCTGGCACGACGGCTTGCTCCACAAGCTGTATAAACTAAACGTGCCCGATAGGCTCGTTCGACACATCATCCGAGCCTTCCTTACAAATAGTTCTTTTCGCTATCGAGTGGAGGGAACCCGTTCTTCGAAACGTTTTCTAAAGGCTGGGGTCCCACAAGGCTCCGTCCTGTCTCCACTTCTCTTTACACTCTTCACGAGTGATATCCCTAAAGATCTAGTGGTAAACACTGCTCTCTTCGCCGATGACACGGTTCTCTTTGTATCAGATTACAATAGGAACAGTCTCACTTTAAAACTTCAAAAAGCTACCAATCGCTTAGGCGAATGGTTTCGCCAATGGAGAATTGAAGTGAATCCCGAAAAAAGTGTAGCAATATACTTTCAACGGAGTCTAAAACCACACCCAAAGAATTGTGGACCAAGAACCAGAATTAAGGTAATTACTTTATACGGCCGCCCCATCCCTTGGGAAGATTCGGCCAAATAACTGGGCGTCACGTTCGACGTCCGTATGAGTTTCGCGAATCACATAAGTGTAGTACGCAACAAAGCCAGGTCAGTCATTGGCCGTCTCCACCCTCTTGTTAACAGGAAGAGTAAGTTGTCTCTAAGACACAAACTCCACCTGTACAAAACCTGCGTTAGACCTATCATATTTTACGCAAGTGTAGCTTTCGCCCACCCGTTTAGGTCCCACCTAAACGAACTACAGAAAGTTTAAAACTTTTTCATCTGTAGAGCCAACGGAGCACGGTGGTATAAACGGAATTCAGATTTACACAGTGATTGTCTCCGAATACTTCAAGGAGATGTCTCAACGCTACTTTGATAGCGCAGAAACCCATGCGAACCCGCTAGTGGCAAACGCAGCCAACTACGTCCCGATACCAAACGTCGCGCCGACTCTCCGTAGACCGCGTAACGTACTAATAAAACAACCACGCTCGCTCGATCCCGTCGACCCAAACGTCGCAGGCAGATCATATACTGACACTCCACTCACACCAAATGGGACAAACACAAATAGGATAACAAATGGGGCGCGTCACACCCGTAGGCGGGCACGACGCGTTCCAGCACACACCGCGTACACACCGTACACCCACGTACCTGGGTGGTTCTCACCATCCAGAACATCGACCGACTCGAGCTAAGCAGTCAGAGGCGGGGGTTCGCACACCCCCCTTCGGACAGCGGTTAGACAGCTCAAAAATAACCTCAACAGAGGGGACATGATGATTGGTAACAATAAAAATTCATAAACCGTCATTTTTTTCATCCCCATCCTAATTGCCGCCTTTCCACTTCTTAAATATGTGAGAGCCGCATAGGCTAACAGCGCAAACATCACGAAAATAGATGTGCGCGAGAGATTCCGCTTGTGTCATTCTACGAGTAAAGTCATGCTACGAGTGCTAAGATTCTAGATAAGATAATGTCGTGGTTCTGTTCGTTTAAGTAATTCTTCTGGTGCCGGCAAGGAAGATGGTGTTACTAAGGCTGCCCTGTGTTACACTGAGATGTGTAGTGTTGCTGTCGGTTTGCATACTTTGGTGTTATCATTAATTTAATTACGTCCCTCATGTTACACTAATGTATTATTGTGACGGACATATTACGGTATGGTTGAACTTTATTGCTCTATACTGAATGATGATTTATTGCTGATAATGATTAATTGCGTAAGGAAGAGAGCAAGTTGAACATCCGCTTTCACACTTTTATTATTTTTAACAATTAACCTCCTTCAGAGAAATATAAAATGTGTAATAATCAGATCCCGTGGGTGTCGTAAGAGGTGACAGAAAGAAACAGAAACAGGAGATGGGCAGCAGCACTTTCCTCGTAATAATCCAACATAATAAAAAAACAGCGGCGGCCAACCTGCTTGCCAAGCGTGGCAACCAATGGGAGAGGCCTATGATCAGCAGAGCATCTTTTAGGCAGTATTGGAATACAATGAATAAAATATAATCTAAAACAATAACGAATAATCAAATATTATAATTTTCCGGTGACCCAGTTTTAAAGGTATACATTAAGTTTATAAGATGTAAGGCATTCCAACTTCGTCCTCGCAGTCTGTTACCTTTTTTGTTTGGAGTTGGTTGCAGGTGTCCATGAGCAGCAGTAGCCACGTACCATGTGGACTTTAAGTTCGCTTGTAACTTCACTGTTATAGTACTATGTCATAGTATCTTGCGTATGACTATCACACTGAAGTAGCATTATATTAAAAAAAAAACTGTTTTTAAAAGTAAATTAAGCGGTATGTTTAAGGTCTTTTTTCATGCAGCGAAACCAAATTACTGGAGTTGGAAAGTACAAAGATCAATTTTTTCAATTTATTTCACAAGTACACTTACGATATACATATATGACATTATCACAAAAACATACACATTTTCATATTCTCCGATATGCATATCAATAACAAGTGTACATAACAATCACACATTGAGTCATGCAACTTAATTAATGCATGCTAATGGTTATGTTTTCAAACGTTATAAATACCCAACAGAACATTTGTATTAAATTCGTATCTTACTAACAGTAAGGAAATTGTACGTTCTACACTCACACTTGAAACTACATAAAACCTTACCATTTGACTCTAATTTATTAAATAAAGTTAGGAAGAAAAAATATAGTTGTTCCTGTTGTTATAGTGAACTCGGTTTCGGCAGGTAGATTGACGGTCACAGTAGGTACCAGACGCGTTTCCTTTTGACTTCTTCCCCTTCCATTGTTTTGCGCTGGCGTAAACAAGATGGTTATACCACCGTCTATTGTAAGCAATCATTACTTTTGGCGTAAACGCAGATATTTATTTTTAATTTACTATTTATTAGTCGTGACGAAACTGCTATAGTAGTAACAATAAATCTATTGCGTTGGTCAAGTTTGGTTATCATTTATTTCACATTAGCTCTGTAGAACATGGAGTAGAACTTCAAAATAAAAGTTAAAGTTACAGCCTATATACCTCCCACTGCTGTGCACAGGCCTCCTCTAATTTCTGAGAGGGTTTTAGGGCAAAGAACTGTCCGTCGCGCTGCCTAAATCCGTGTTTATATGTCTTCGAAAATATTTTTTTCTTATTTCTCAGATATGCAGGTTTCCTCACGATGTTTTCACGATCGCCGAGCACGTGATAAATAAGCACTTAAAATTGCAATTAACAATTTGATTGGTGCCGGCGGGGATCGAACCCGGGTTGCTTGCGTACTATGAAATTTACAGCGAGCGCTTATCCCCTGAGCTACCACAACTCTTCTACTCACGAACTTCAAAATATTATTTTTAAATAATACTTATTAGGGTAAACAGTACTAATGTTGGCACTCCTTCAATGATTGGCACTTTGCTATTTTAATCTGAATATTAAGAATGTTTTCCTTTTTCTATATCACAGCTATTGCTAGGATATATAATTACTTATACTAACAATACACATTTATATTTTAAGCGTCAACTATTTTCCTATAAGGGCTGTTTTAAAAATGTGTGTGGAGAAATCCGTTAAAATTTAACAAAGAATTAAGGTTTTGTGGTTAGATTTTGAGACAAAAAAGTGATTTTTAGGTAAGTTTATATGCAAGTTTCTGTCTATTTTTATCAATTTACGTCATTAAAGCATATTAAACGTTATTTTATCGTTGTGAAATAGAAGCATCGGTCATTTTAACTGTGCCAATGACTATACTTTGTTTGACAACATAATCATTGGCATATATGTCAATCACTATACTTTCTTTCTTTTGTCCAAAATCTATTCTTGGCACTGCCAATTACTGTATCCTTTGAGTAGTGCCAATGATTATGACTTACCTTTTTCATATTTTAGATTGATGAAGAATACCGATAGTTAAGAGTGGGCGCTTTGGAAGCTATGAAAATTGTATGGAAAAATAACTGCCGCACAAACATTTAACATTCCACGCGCGAATTTATAGTTCCCGCTAAATAAGTTAAGTCAAAAAACCTAAGAAGCTGAAAAGCCGACCTGGTCCTGACACAGTTTTCAATGTCATAAAATGACAATGGTGTGAAGTTTTTGCACAAAAACCCCATTTCAAACCGTTTTGTAGAGGGAGAATAAAACGTCTATGAGGTGGATCATGTCTAATCGAAGTCTTGCATCACTGTTCTTTGGAGTAGACGGTAAAACCTATGACTATTTTCCCCCTATAGAAAATGTGATCAGACTTTCAAAAGTTAGTGCCTAGAGAGAGGGTTATTTACTATCTTAAATACGTTATTTACTTATCAGAAAATGGGTGGATAAAGGCAGAACTTTTTATCCATTACGAATAAAACTTTTTTCATCAGTCCTACAATAAAGAATGTTTTTTTCAGTGATTTTTTTATAGATGGTTATAAGAGCCACACTTATCTTGAGCTGGCGCAACTTTGCCCAAGTCTCGCCATAATACTTATAGCCCTTAACCTGAATGCAACGCGACTATTGCAACCAGCTGATATCACTGCATTTCGGCCCATCAAAGATATGTGGCGTAAACCTGTCTTCGAATGACGGACAAACAATTTGACAAAAAGGTTACTAAAGCATATGCGGGCTTATATTAGCAAGACTTTTACCGTATTGAAATAAATCTACGTTATCAAATGGTTTTGAGACATGTGGGTTGTGCTCATTTAGTCCAGACAAAGTGGATTAAACAAAGTGTCCGATGCCCTCGAAATCACAGCAAGCCATTTTAGATGATCACCGTTCCGTGCATATGAATTACCAAATATTTTAAGAATAACGACTAATAACGACTGAATCAGAAATACCTGTATCAAATTTGCCTTGTGTCCTTTCACTTATTAATGATTTATCAGTACCAGAGCGTATACAACCTGCAGAGATTATTGTTGAGTATCAGAAAGAAAACTAACCCTTATGTTTTTCATCAACTAGGCAGCAAATTTAGAATTTGTTGGAGGTGAATGGGTGGTCGTGGATGTCGAAGCAAACAAAAATCTTTTAGAAAGCCCTAAAATATTTATAGAGTTTTTTCCATTGCCAAATACGTATCAAAAAGCAAAAAGCAGGTAAACAACACCGTTATTTTGTGCTAACAAGTGAAGATTCGGAAGCAGCGGAGCTAAAAAAATAGTGGAAAAATTGGGCACAAATGGAAAAAGCAGAATTGAATTAGTCATCCAAATACTGAATTAGTCATACAACTTGAATTAGTCATACAAACTGACAAACAAAACAAGACGAACGACGCCAAAAACTTTGACATTATAATACTCTCTAAATGTTTAATCTAAAAAACCAAAATAAAGTTCTATTTATACGTGGTAGAGCCATGCTGCAGCTATATTAGTAGTATAGTTGTAGCACGAATGGGTCGGCTCGACCGGGGAAGGATCACGCTCTCACAGAATACCAGCGTTGGCACTGCTGTGTTTCGTATGGTGAGTGTAGAGAACCGGAGACCCTTTTTGCTGGAAAAGAGGCATTCCATCTCAGTCCTCCCGGGTGACAACGCATCTGCATTTTGATTCTTTATTGAGGATAGATGTAGATGTCTATGGGTCACAGCAACCACTTACCATCAGGTGGACTGTGTGCTCGTTTGTCACCCTATCCTATAAAAAAATATCGAGAAAACACGAAAGGTTTTACTAAAAAAAGGTCACTTCAAAAATGTATACGAAGAAAGAAAAAAAACATGGTAGACCAACGAAACCGCTTTCAGATAACGATCTAAGGAAAATATTTGAAGAAGATTTGTTCAAAATAAGTCTTATAACAATAAGATGGAGCATAGAAAGATCTGGGTATAACTTTTTAAGACTTCCAATGGTGCCAATGATTATACTAAATTTAAAGTGCCATTCACTATGCTAAAGTGTCAATGATTACTTATATAACATTCCCTAGAAAAAAGTTTAATTCGAATTTAAATTAATTAAACTAAAATCTAACAAAACAATAAAAAATATAACAAATTTGTTTATTTACGAGAATTAACCACTTACAGGTAGAAATCCGCTTAAAGTGCCAATCATTATACTGTTTACCCTATATAGATTTAGTTATTTTGTACACATTCTTGCAACAAGACGGAGTAGGTTATATGTTTCCTCTTTTTCATATAAGATTTGCATTATTTTCCTATTTTTGTAACGAATATTCGCAAAGTAAGACATAATTATATTCTAACGTACGATAATAATCATTTACTGTAACGTTAACATTAAAATAAATATAAATATATGGATCAGAATTTGCAAAAAATCACATATATTTAATATCTTGATTGAAAGCTGATTAATGAAAATCCAATGCGTTGCCTCGATATCGAAACCGTTAAACCGGAAATTGTGCCGTTCGAAATTAAACTCTGCCACCGATATTCCCGCTTTGTTATTCTGAAAGTTGCGAATGAAATGGGCAGTAAAAAACAATAGTTAATAAAAAAATGTAACAAACAAACATTACAAAAAATTTAAATATTTAGTATTGTATGTTACTGAGTGGCTCGGTAGGAATACAATTGACACCACAATCACATAATATTCTGTCACAGATAACTACCGTGGTAAAAAGTATATGTTTTGGAGAACAATATAAGGTATTATGATGCCCCATTATTCGTCTAACGATATCAAACAAGTACAACATAATAATTTAATAGAATTATGTACTTATTTCTTTGATATCATTGTACACGTTACTGTAACGGAAAATTTTGCGAAACTAAAAAAAGTTCTATAGTTAAAGTTTTATTAATCATTTTTTTTCAGAATTCTTCGCCAGTTTTTATACAAATTTTCATGCGTCTGAATCAATTTTTGAAACACTTTTTCCGGTCCGGCTCAGACACCTCTTTTACGGCCTGCTTGAAAGCTGGTAGCTCATCTTGTGACTATGAAAACTGGATTCCTTTCAGCTGATTTAATTCTTTATTTTAGGGAGTAATTGAAACCACCGGTGCCACATCAAGGCAGTAGGGAGGGTGACCCAAAAGCTTTACTATACCAGTTTAGTGTCCAGGAAGTCCTTTATTTCGAGCACTCGATGAGCGGGCGCGTTGTCATTGGAAGGCAATAGCTCACGGAGTCGGTCGCTTCTAGCTCACAGCAGTGAACTCTTCTGGCAAGCATTTCAATAAATTAATCGAAGTAGCATCAAAGCCGAATGTTTTACTACACCAATTGGCATTGTAGCTACTTTAATTTCGTAAAGGATTTGAAACCAAATAATCCGTCAAAATAAAAATGAAACAACCGTCAAATGGCGACCATTTCTTTCTTCATCTTTCATTAGTAACTTGTGCTGAAATTTGTCAAGTCACCAGTACACTATTGCCTTAGAAGCGTATCTCAATTTAGCTCGTAAAAATATGTGAAGGCAATTTTAAATTGAAACATTCGGATTTTTACTTGTAAATTATCGTACTTTCAAAATAAATTAAAACTGGGCAATGTGTATAAAAAAAGTCGCAGAACTTTCTGCGTGGCCTGTCGTAAAATTAAAATACAGTTATTTCGAACATTAATTTTTACAGTACAGTAAAGGCCATAAAAATTTAACTTACTTAAAACAATAATATATAGGAGATATCGTCCGCGCTCGCGCATGACACATATGTATTTACGACCGCGCTCCATAATATCACCTCGAATAAATGTGCAGTGTTCTTTTACCAGTGAACTTACCGTTAAAATAAACTTACACATAGAAACTATCAAGTGCTTCAAAAAGTTTTTCGACAAATCTACATTTCCTCGAGATACGAGAAAAATATCCCACTGGAAGTCAAATAATCGTAAGCAACCATGACCTACCTCACACAAGACAACTAGAAGCGTGCATCGGGGACGTGTCCTCGGCGCACTGCTCACTGCGACACGAGTTTTGCCAAACCACACCAGAGTGACTCAAGTGCACTACGCTCCATCGTAGCACTCCGCTACGACTTTCGCGAGTACGAGTTTGCTACAACACATACCTAATCGTGCGACGTCACTACTACGATCCTGCCTCACCACCCAAGTACTCACCTGAGTTGTTTACTATGTTTGCAATATTATTAATGAAAATAAGATACTACACGTCAACGACATACAGAATACAATAAAATGAGCGTGCAACACTCACCGAAAAGCAGTTTAAGTATGAGTGGTAGTGGAAACAGTTCAAGCAAATCTGTATTCACTAACTCAGGAAAATAATATTTTGTAAACCAAAGAAAGAGAAAGCACCGGATTTCGAGTTTCAAGTAAATGAACAGAGAAACGAGTTTCGTGAAGAAATAATGGCATTTTGCTAAAGCACAAAAAGAGGATACCACAAACATACGTCAGGATTTAAATGAAATTAAAAATGAAATCAAAACCTTAAAAACGGCAACTGAAAACTTATCTCTGAAGTATGATAATATACAAAAGTAACTAACCAGCATTAAAACCGAGAACTCTGAAATACAGCAAAAAATCGTAAATCTTCAAAACGATGTCAGCCTATTGAAAAATCATGAGGTGGGGCCTTCGCATCTTACAGATGTAAACTCTCCTACTGATTTGCAAGAAAACATTATTAGAGAATTTCAAGACCGCTGTGAACGTATGAAAAACGTCGTGTTGCTTGGAGTTCCGGAACTAAATAATAAAGATGCAACCATGAGAACAACAACGACAAGTTATTAATACATTCACACAAATTAAAACGGATTGCCTAAAACCTCTGAAAACTGTAAGATTGGGAAAATACTTCCATGATAAAACTCGTCCTATAAAAGTATTCTTCGATTCTTCGCACATTGTAAGGTACTTATTACGGAACAAACAAAAATTGCAAGCCGGTCTCAGATTATATGCCGATCAAACACCAAGCCAAAACAAACATCTTAAAAACTTAAAAGCCGAGCTGATGCAACGCGAGCAGTCTGGTGAGTCTAACCTCACAATAAAATATATAAAAGGTGTGCCACGAATGGTTAAAACTCAGCCAAAAACCCAATAATGGATTCTTAATGCTGCTGTGTTTCGTATGGTGAGTGTAGAGAATCGGAGACCCTTTTTACTGGAAACGAGGCATTCCATCTTAGTCCTCACGGGTGACAACGCATCTGCATTTTGATTCTTAATTGAGGATAAATGTAGATGTCTATGGGCCACAGTACCCACTTACCATTAGGTGGACTGTGTGCTCGTTTGTCACCCTATACTATAAAAAAAACCAACGTGTCTAACTCTCACTCTATCAAATATGATTACCACAACATATTCGCAAATAAATCCTCCCTTAAGTTCTTTTACGCCAACGTAAGAAGTATTCGATCATCTGTTAAATTTGACGAATTAAAATGTATATTAAAAACACTGGGAGTCACCGTGCATTTTTTGGTCCTCACTGAGACCTGGTTTAAATTGAAGCGAATCTATTTCACATTCCAAACTACGCGCATGCATACAACTTTAGATCAAACAATGGAGGAGGAGTATCAATATATATCCACAATAGTCTTAAATTTGAAGTTATAGAAGAAATATATGAGAGAGGTATATATTACTTATGGATTTATGTACACAACTTTGCACTCCACGTTGGAGCTATTTACAAACTGGACAGAAAAACACTGGCCTTTGTTTTGGATACTTTTTCAGAGCAATTAGAGAAAAAGAAGAGAATCATTGGGTGACTTCAATATAGATTTGCTTTCTGATGAATTTGATAAATTGAAATATTTGGATATACTACAAGAATCTGGATACAACGTTATGAATAAAATTCACATAGACTACTGCACCCGTGAAACTGCTACTAAGAAGTCCATCTTAGACCACGCTTGCTCTACTCTAAATGAAAACCCTTTCAACTTTACTATTATAGATACACCCATGGCCGACCACAAACAGATTTTTCTTGAAATGCTGAAGCAAAATCATCCACCGAAAACACGAGAAAAATACACAGCTATAGACTATACTCAATTGTACAACACTGTCAGTGAAGCTAACTTTGAAAACAAAAACTACATATATGAGGACTTGGAAAATTTTATTAGGTTGAGCATTGAATAAGGCAGAGTCACTAAAGAAAAAATCTTAAACTTACCTAAAGAGGATTGGATTAACAAAGAAATTATCACAGAAACCCACAAAAGAAATTTACTATGGAAACAACAGAAAACAGACCGGACAAAAAGAAAACTTTGTACCTGAAAGAAACAGAGTAAGAGTCATAATAAAGGACACCAAAGAAAAATACTACCATAACAAATTCAAACAATATGAAAAAAACTCTAAAAAAAATGGAATTTATAAACACCCTAGCTACAAATAAAGTCAAAAATATTTGTGCTCCTCCAAGACTTAATGCAAGCCGTGCAGTAGCGCTAAAGAATATCCACTACATATCTTCAAGTGACAGTGAGGCAGAGAGGAGATGGGCAGGCATCTTCCTGATGAAGATTACAATAAAAACTTTCCAACCCGCTCGCCAAGCGTGGCAACTATGGCAAATATCGCCCCATGAAATGAAAGTTACGTAGAGACGGGCCCCCCGTCCCCGGCGGCCCCGCTATTCCTGGCTACAGTGGCGACCATGGTAACGGCGGGGCAGGGGGTGCTAAGAATCTCCGGTAGAGGTTCGGCTGCCACCTAAGACGACTCGACCTAGCAACATACAACGCACGCACCCTGAGGACTGACGAGAAGATTCTGGAGCTGGAAGAAGAGATAGACAAGTTACGCTGGCATATTATAGGATTATCCTAGATCCGAAGAGAGGGGGAGGACACGGTAATCCTCGAATCCGGCAACTTGTTCTATCATCGGGAGGGCGATCATCTGTCCCAAGGCAGTGTCGAATTTATCCACAAGTCTCTCGTTAACAACGTTGTAAACATTTGGAGTGTGTCGACGAGGGTTTCGTACCTTATACTCAGAATCACCAAAGGGTATTCGCTGAAGGTCATACAGGTTTACGCACCAACCTCGGCACATCTCGATGAGGAGGTGGAGGAAATGCATGCGGATATCTCTAGAGCCATGCATTCCTCCAAAACCCACTATACGGTGTTAATGCGAGACATCAACGCAAAACTAGGCACAAGAGAGGACGGTGAGCTGAAAGTAGGGAAATTTGGAATAGGGCAACGGAACTCAAGGGGCCAACAGCTGGCCGACTTTATGGAGAAAGAGGGACTCCTTATGATGAACTCTTTCTTCCAGAAGCGACCTCACAGGAAGTGGACTTGGTCGAGCCCCGACGGTTCGACAAAAAATGAAATTCTTAAAGACTTCATTATGACGACCAGATGACAACTGTTCAGTGATCGCGATGGTGAAAACTGGTACAACTGTTCAGTGATCGCGATGGTGAAAACTGGTAGCGATCACCGAATGGTTAGAGGCACACTGAACCTACACGTTAAGTTGGAGAGGTCTAGTCTAATGAAGTGAACGCTCCATCCCCCTCGTGCTCTAATCCAAATTCCCGAAACCTTTCAGCTCGAGTTACAAAACCGTTTTCAGTGCGTAGAAGACTGCAAAGCAGTGGACGATATGAATGACTAGCTCGTGGAAACTGTCCATGCGGTTGGAGCTAAGTTCTGCAAGACCCGCCGCAGAAGCACACAAAAAATCTCCGATCACATTCTTAATCTCATGACTTTTAGACGGGAAATGAGGCTGCAGTCTTCAACAGATTTGACAGCATACAGGCAACTGAACAGACAGATCTCCAAATGCATGCGGCAGGACTTTCGCAACTTCAATATAGCTTATATTAAAGAAGCGATCGAGCGGAACCAAAGCTCCAAAGTCTTTGCCAGAGATCTGTCTGCCAGAAAGAGCCAACTGCCAAAGTTGAAGACTGAGTGTGGCAGCATCTTTCCGGGACACCTAAGATTTTGAGTGAGATTGAGAGCTTCTATGGGCAGCTGTATACATCATCGTTGTAGCAACATGCAAGTGTGAGTAACGATCCAAGTGCAAGTCTTATTCGACACTATTCCGATGATATCCCGGACGTCAGTCTGAGCGGGATTAGAATGGCTATTCTAATCTCCTTAAAAACGGCAAGGCCCCAGGCAAGGATGGAATTACAGCGAAGCTTCTGAAAGCGGGTGGAAAACTGGTACTTCAAGTCCTTCAGAAGCTCTTTAATTCCGTCCTCCATGGTGGGACTACTCCGGAGGCGTGGAGCAGAAGTGCGGTGGTCTTGTTCTTCAAAAAAGGCGACAACGCTCTCTTGAAGAACTACAGACCGACTTCCCTTCTGAGCCGCGTCTACGTGCTGTTTTCGAGAGTCATAACGAAACGTCTCGCACGCAGACTTGACAACTTTCAGCCTCCCGAAAAAGCTGGTTTCCGAAAAGGCTTTGGTACCATTGACCACATACATACCCTTCGGAAAATTGTATAAAAGACCGAAGAATACAATCTTCCACTTTGCCTTGTGTATGTGGACTATGAGAAAGCCTTTGATTCCGTCGAAATTTGGGCGGTGCTACAGTCCCTTCAGCATTGCCAAGTTGACTGTCGGTATATCGAAGTGCTGTACAGTAGGGCTACAATGGCTATCCGAGTACAGAATCAGAGTACGAAACCCACTTATCCAACTGCAGAGAGGTGTAAGACAGAGTGACGTTATATCCCCGAAACTCTTCAACGCTGCATTGGAAGACGTTTTCAAGCTACTGGAATGGAAAGGATACCGTATCAACATCAATGGCGAGTACATCACTCATCTTCGATTTGCCGACGATATACTCCTTATGGCAGAATCGCTGGAGGACCTAAGCACTATACTCGATGACCTCAATAGTGTCTCCCAACGGATAGGTCATAAGATGAACATGGACAAAACAAACATCATATTTAATGTCCATGTCACACCTATGCCGGTAGTTGTTGGGAGCACTAAGCTCGAAGTTGTTGAAGAGTATGTTTACCTGGGACAAATAGTCCGACTAGGTAAGTCTAACTTCGACCGAGAGGTCAATCGACGTATTCAACTCGGCTGGGCAGCGTTCGGGAAATTACGACACATCTTCTCGTCAGGTATACCTCAAAACTTGAAAACGAGATTGTACAACCAGTGCGTGTTGCCAGTGATGACTTATGGATCTGAGACGTGGTGCTTCACTGCTGGCCGAATGAGGACGCTCAAGGTCGCTCACTGAGCTATGGAGAGGGCTATACTCGGGGTTCCTCTGCGTGATAAACTTAGAAATGAGGATATCCGCAGTAGAACTAGAGTGACCGACATAGCTCAACGGATTGGTAAGCTGAAGTGGCAATGGGCCGGCCATATAGCTCGAAGAACCGACAACCGGTGGGGCAAAAAGGTTCTCGAGTGGTAGCCTCGTACCTGTAGGCGAAGTGTAGGGCATCCCCCTACTAGATGGAGTGACGACCTGGTAAGACATGCAGGAAATCGATGGATACAGGTGGCTCAGGACCGTGCTTTATGGCATTCCTTGGGGAGGCCTATGTTCGGCAGTGGACTTGTGAAGGGCTGTAATGATGATGATGATGATGATGATGAAGACTTATGTTTAATTCTTTAACTGTTAATGATGGATTTAAAATATGTGAAATATTTAATGATTTTTTCTCGTCTATCGGTGTCACACTATCACAACAAATCCCTAAAACGTACCAAACTAATTCAACACACATTTTAACTTATGAAAAGGTTATTCCTATTGATCAATTAACAGAAATGGCTCCATGCAATGTAAATGAGGTTGCTATAATAATAAATGATCTAGACGCAGACACGAGTACAGGTATTGACGGAAAAAGTACTAAATCCATTAAATGTATTGCCAGCCTTTTGACTGAAAACCTAACACGATGCATAAATAAATGCCTTACTACAGGCTATTTTCCAGGTAGCCTGAAAATATCAAGAGTGACCCCTATTCACAAATCGGGTACTAAAACAGATCCCGGTAACTATAAACGTATCTGTCTTCCAAAGGTCTTCGAGAAAGTTTTATACAATCGAATAAATGATCACTTATCTAACCTAAATTTCATATCTAATTTCCAGTATGGGTTCAAAACAAATCGAACACACTTTCAGCCACCGTAGATCTTATAACAAAAATAAATACAAATATCGACCACCAAACTTCTGTTTAGGAATTTTCACAGACTTGAAAAAGACGTTCGACACAATCAGCCACACTATCCACATTCGTAAACTCGAGAACTTGGGTATTACGGGAAATGCACTTAAAATTCTTGAATCATACTTAAATTCAGTATGATTCAAGAATTTTAAGTGATGATAAGATTTCAGTATGTAAAAATAGGAAATTATTGCAGTAGCCCTTGACTTATAAAATGTGGCATATCGCAAGGATCAAAATTTGGGCCTCTGCTATTTTTAATATATGTTAATAATGTTACTAAGATAGGGTTAACATAACATAACATAACTTTATATGCGGACGATACCTGTCTCTTTTATTTTGGTAAAAACATTAATGAAATTATTAAGGAAGCACAAAACGATTTGAATATCTATAATAACTGGTGTCATAGTAATCTTCTAACTATTAATGCAAAAAAGACCAATAATTATTAAATAAATAAGAAAATATTTTAAAAGTAATTTCGTAAAAGGGTACACATTTTTAATAAAACAATTTATGGAAGGTACTTCAATGAGGTCGAGCGCCAGGTCCAACTTGAATTAGGTCAGGTATTTCACGTATAAATACTATTAGATAAAACTAGGTGCTCTACTGGTGAAATACTTTCTACTTGTAAAAATTAATAACACGTATATGACAACACAGGAACTGTATACCTATCATGCTATTAATGACTTTCGATTTTTAAATTTTTAATAAAGTTAAAATTTTTGAATCCCTATGGAAAAGTTACTGTCTATCCTTTTTTTACTTTGGAATTTCTTTAACTAAGACCAACCTTTAAATATTAGATGTATTATGCTTTTTTTTAAATTGTATTTATAATAAATTTAGTTAAGAGGTGAGATAATAATAATAACAATAGTCTTTATTTTAGACAATGAAAATTCATTGTTTTTTTTTGTATAAATGAATAACCAACAGCTACGAGTATAAGTTGACACCATAAACAATTAATTTTTTTTAGGTTCTTTACACTCACCATACGAAACATAACAACATTAAGCTGCTATTTTACGCTGGTATTCTGGGAGATAATTATGATAATTATAACTAATTAATAGAATCAGGCGTTACTTTGCGGAAATCCATTATATTAAAGTTGGAAAAATTTACTTTGCCAATATCCGCTCAATAAAATAAAATGATGTCTTACCTAAGTAGGTAAAACCTAACTAGGTAGGTTCAAACTTGAAGAGTACCTCCCGCCCTCCCTTAATTGCGTGCACTATCCCCGTCACCACTAATCCCATCACCACTACACTGGTAGTGGTAGTGGGAGGAAAGACACCAGCGATGATAATACACGTGTTTCGCCTCTACACGCGGCATCTTCAGGTGTAGAAGACTGCGGTGGCTGACCGCTAAGTGAGCGGCGAGCTTTTTTGCGCCCAATGCCAAGGCACCCTCCGGAAGCGGGGGAGGGAGGTGGTGAATGCTCCTACATACCACGCAGCATGCGTTTATGTGGGACTACTTTGAAGAAGTGCCTACCTACTAAACACCACCTGTGGGACTGGCATTGGCTTTTGAAGCCTTTCTGCCGAATCGGACGCGACCCTCTTTAGGGAAAAGGGGGCGCAGACAAGCGGCGAGCCAAAAACAGCTGCTATTTATATCGCCGACGCTTTTTGCGCCCAATGCAATGACACCCTCCGGAAGCGGGAGGAGGTGGTGAATGCTCAGCATACCACGCAGCCGGCTGCGTGGTTATGTGGGACTCACTTTGAAGAAGTGCCTTACCCACTAAACACCACCTGTGGGAACGGCTTTAGCCTGTATACCCTTTCCGCCGAATCGGAAGCGATCCCTCTCAGGGAAGGGGGGCGCAGGCGGCGAGTAGCCGCTGAGAGGCGCGCCTAAGACTAAGACTAAGAAGGCATATTATGCATTGGGAGAAGACTCGGCCTGAGCCGCCAAGAGGCAGTCCAGGTCGGTCGAAAGCTTGTTAGGGGGATCCGAGGGAGAGTTTCTCGGCCTGCGGACTCGATAGCGAGAGGGAAGTGGGTCTGCATAGGATGTTGCCTCACGAATAAGATGGCTTGGGTGAGACTCTGAGGCTTTGAAGAAGTTCTCAGAGAGTGTTTTTCGAAATTGTTGGATTGTGGGGAGCTCTAAGTCTCGATGGAGGTCGGCGTTACGGATGTACCAGGGTGCGTTCGTAGCCCGACGACAAAAATAGTTTTGAACTATTTGAAGTTCGTTCAGGATTTTAGGCTTAGCGTGAGCGAAAATGGGGGCCGCGTAGGTCATAACTGGTCGTATACAGACCTTATAATAGGGTTCGCTTGTTACGGAGGGACATTTTACTGTGTTGACCCAGCATACTGTTGAGCCTACGCAGATAAAAACGCGCGTTGCAAGTTACTCTCCTAACATGGGGCTCGAAAGTGAGCCTCGAGTCAAGGGTGACACCTAAGTATTTGGCGGTCGTATGCCAGGGGACAGGGGTCCCTAGCATACGGATTGGCAGAATGGTATTGTTAATATCAATACCATTCTCGCCGACGCAACCGCTCCCCACTTAAGTAGCGAGCAACCGCGTCATGCGATAAAACATGCGGCCAATCACCACCTGACATACGCAGCCGCCTGCTATTCAATTAATAACAGACCGCCGCGAAACGCCCGCACGCACGCAACCAATCGCTGATCACCGTGAGAGTGACGAACGACCATATTGCGACGCTGTCCGTTATTAGAGAGCAGGCTTAAAGATGTTTAAGAAAGGTGAGTTAGAAACATTTGTTTGTTCATTCAGCAGTGCAACATTACCATTATTATTTTTTAATATCTCCATCTGCTCCAGCGCACACAGTCGCAGCTCTTTATTACAAGTATATAAGACTTTAAAGGAGTGATCGTTGGTAAGGTTGTGTCCAGTGTCCAAGAGATGTTTAGCAACATGGGATTTATCAGGATTGCAATTCCTGTACGCGGCTAAATGCTCTTTGTAACGTGTCTCGAAGTTGCGACCAGTTTGACCCACGGAAACGGCGTTGTGGCATTCGTCAGAAGCAAGTTTGTATACACCCGACTTTTAACGATAATGTTTGTTTTGAACGCAACGTAAACGCCGCTCTGTCGAAGAGTATTAGCTATTTTTTTATTAACTAATAACTATTTGAAACTTTTTTTCCTGTATCTATGTGGAGGCAGTTTACATACAAGAATTTCACAAGGACAAATATACAGACCCGGAACAATAATTATTTGTAGGCTATGAAAATACTTGTTCCGTGCGGGATTCGAACCCGCAGCCGCCTGCTATTCAACCTGCTATTCGCCTGCTGCAACTTATTGCTAAGCCACTGCGCCACAAAGCCGTCCGTCCGTTATTTCTAATACATACTAGCTTATCTTATACAGTTGGTAAGTTCTCGGTTTGTTTGTGATCAAGCTGTCGAAGAAAATTGACAATTTTATTTTTTAGATATGAGGTGTTTAATTTTGTTTTAGTTGTGGATGTGACACAGGGTCTATTTTTTCATTTCAGATAATTTGCTGATTTTATTGAGATTAAAAGCGAAAAGAACATTAAATATCGTGTAGTATTCATGAATTTGGTCCCAGTACTTTGGTCCCAATAAAACAGAACTGCTTTAATAAAAACTAGGATATAGAAAATCAAACCTATAGCTGTAATCATCCTCTTCCCCTTCGTCTTTCGTAAAGTTTAAACGTGTCTAAAGAAACATACTATTTAGCAATTTTATACAAATTGTTTAATTTAAGTGCAAATAAACAAAACACAAAAATAGGATCACAGAAGAATAAAGTAACTGTTGAAAATGTGAGTGAAATTACTTTTCTATGCTATGCTTGCCTAGTACTCCTTAAGAACTATAAGTGACTTAAGTTCAGCAGATATTTTGCTTTATTCGCTCTCATCTTGTTAATTAACACCTCCCACAACGGACTAGCCCTTCCCACAAAATAAGCGTCATTGTTTTGCTTACTGAGATTAACTTAATTTCTTTCACCGCATGGTCTCCTAGTAAATAACAGCCAATAATATTTATTAATTTGCCTCAAATTTTGTTGAAATTTTGATTGGCACTTCCAACTATCAAACCATCCCACAAGATCAGCGCCACCTTTACCACGGTTCCAAGTGAGCTCCTCTCAACGTATCATCTCCTAGTACATTATGGCCAACATGAACAAGTCATTATCTGACAAGAATTTAAAGTACCACGCACAATACTACTCCACCAAATTTTATAGCAAACAGAAATAAGAAAAAGAGTGACGATAAAACTGCAATGCCTTTACTAAGAGCACGAAATGAAAAGCTAGCAAAAGAAGTCGTCGGAAGCGAAGCAAGACCTCATAGATATGGTTATAAATTTGTCAAACACCATTGGGTATCCAATCGCGAAATTTGACATCAAAGATATTTACAGAGTCCGAAGAAAGAGAGATAATATTCAAAACACTCCTGTCATAGTAGAGACTTCCTCGACAATACTAAAATGATTTTTGAAAATGTAAAATTTTCAATACAAAACAAAAACCAAGCTTTGTGCCAAACACCTGGATCTGCGCACTGCTGAAGATACTCCTATTTTTGTTTCGGAACAATTAACTGCTAAGGCTGCTCGTCTCTTCTTCCTCGCACGTGACATGGCTAAGATACAATCTTATAAATTTTGTTGGACTGCGTATGGAAAGGTCTACGTGCGAAAAGAGGAGAATTCAAAGATAGTACTTATAAAAAATGAAGCCCAAATCCAACAACTTTTATCTGAGAAATGACTAGACTTGATCTCATCAATCGCATGTGGCCCTTTCTACATTATATTAAAGTTTTGTTCTATCTTCTTTAGTTTTATAAATACTAAGGTAATATATTGCATATATTTTATTGATGTAAGAAACACACTATTACTCACACATACACATCATCTACCCACACATACTAACATCCGAAATATCAAACACACAAACATACAACCTCTCACGCACACATGTAGTCTGTTGATCCCAACATATACTCTACTCGTATACCAAAACAAACAGATTCCAATGTCACTACATAAAAACATTAACACCAATAAACTAATATATAAATCAACTCATGACCTACTAATTATAACACATTATCGCATATTATACACCGAATCTCTTGATGGATAACACATCTCAAATTTTGAAAGACATAGACGGAACTAATATAGCCAACTCCACTAGGTGTGACATACAGGATCTTACAAAATATGTAAATATTTACAAAATGATTTAACAATAATCTCAAAAATATTAGAAGCATACACTGCAATTTTGGTGACTTTCAAGCAACACTATCACACTTGAATTTTGAAGTAGATGTATTGGCGCTAACGGAGTGCAGACTTAACCAAAATAAACCTTTACCCACTTTAGCTGGATATACGTTGTTTGCAAGTAAATATAACCTTAATCAAAATGACGGAGTGGTGACCTATGTAAAGACTAATCTTAAACCTACTATGCAAGAAGTGAGACTTGTTCATGCATCTTGCATTCAGATAAATATACTTGGCCATATTATTTTATGTATTTATCGCTCTCCGTCAAATTCAAATGCAAATAATTTTATAAATTCCCTAAATATCTATCTAGAAACCATCAAGACATATCGTAACATAATAATTACAGGGGATATTAACATAAATTTAATTCCAAAACCTAATGAAGAATGCAATGAAAATAATAATAGAGCTTCCTATTTAAATATGTTATCAACACACGGAATACTTTCTGGTCATTCTATACCAACTAGAGGCGAGCTGTCTGGATCATTTCATGTTAAAATAGACCAAAATAAATTATCCCCGTATATAGCAATCTTAAATACCACAACTACTGATCTACAGCATATTTATGAAAATTAGTAAAGTAAAACAAAAATATATTGTTCTAAAATGTAGAATTTATTGATTATAACGAGGCTCTCACCACACTTATACAGAGAAAATATAACCAAATTATTATTTTGTGATGATCCTAATACATTAGTGGAAATATTAATAAAACGGCTGTCTGAATCTCTAGAAGAACATAAAACTTTAAAACTCTTCCTAAATCCCAACGCACTATTAAGCCCTGGGTTACCTCAGGTATTTTGCGATGCATTAGGAATAGAAACAAAATGCAATTAAAACTAAGATCTGAACCACACAACGAAATTTTAAAAATCACTTACACAAGATATCGAAACCATTGCAATAATCTATTAAAAAAAATAAAACGAAAATACGAAAAACAACAATTAGCTAATATAACGAAAAATTCTAAGTTATTATGGAAAACAATTAAAACTATAACCCATACAAATTCGAATAAAACATCAAACAATGACTTATTAAATGCTAAATTTACTCCGGAGGACTCGGTGAATCACGTAAATGATTTTTTTGCTAATATTGGACGAAAGTTGGCTGAGGACATACGAATCAGTAATTCCGATCTCAAAAACGAATATGCTTTGCCTAGACTTGCATCTCAACCAAGATCTTTTGTTCTATTGGATACTGATCCAATGGAAGTTGATGAAATTATAACTAGCCTCAAGTCCAACAGCGCTCCTGGCTGGGACAATATTTCTACTCAATTTGTCAAACTAGCTAGAGCACACGTAGTTCCCGTAATTAGCCATTTAGCCAATATTTGCTTTCATAAAGGCGTTTTTCCGTCACCTCAAAAAATCTATAGTTACGCCGGTGTATAAGGATGGAAATAAAGATGACGTCAGCAATTACAGGCCAATTTCTGTATTAACCGCCATCTCAAAAATCATAGAAAAACTGATAAACCTTCGTCTAATAAACTACTTAGAGGAATATAACATCCTTTCGGAAACTCAGTTCGGCTTAAGACGTGCAAAATCAACAGAGGATGCTGCCTTAGCTCTAACCTCCTTTATCATAAAGGAATTAGACCAAGGTCAAAAGTGTCTCACTGTTTTTATTGACCTCAGAAAGGCATTTGATACTGTTTATTTTCCCATCCTCCTGCGTAAACTCGAAGCAATTGGCGTGAGAGGGTCCAGTTAAAATATTTGAAACTACTTGCGAAATCGGAAGCAACAAGTGAAGATTGGGGACCATATAAGTGAAGAATCTGAAGTTCTTTTCGGTGTTCCTCAGGGGAGTGTACTGGGCCCCACCCTGTTTCTCATTTACATAAATGATCTCACCAAAATGAACTTAGAAAATGGTCGGGTATTTTTCTACGCTGATGACACTGCATTAGTCTTTACGGGTTCAACTTGGGAATCAGTTTTTAAGAGCGCTGAACTTGGACTTAGATCGGTTAATAGTTGGCTACGGCATAACCTCCTCACTCTTAATGAATCTAAGACAAAATACATATGTTTTACGATCAACAATGGAACACAACCTGCTAGCAATATTGCTCTAAGAATTCATCGGTAAAGATACTGCCAACTGTTCATGTGCAGTGCTTGATAGAGTCTAATCTATTAAGTACCTAGGTGTTGTTTTGGACCAGCGACTAAGTTGGCATTCTCACATTGACTACACCAGTAACAGAGTAAGAAAATTAACATGGATTTTTAAAAAACTTAGACATGTAACAACTAAAAAATTAATAATACAAATTTACATCACTATGGCACAATCTATAATAGGCTACTGCATCCCCGTTTGGGGAGGTGCAACAAAAACAAAATTTTTGGAAATTGAAAGAAGTCAGCGCAGCCTCCTTAAGGTAATGTATAATAAACCCTTTAGATTCCCCACTGAAGAACTCTATAAATTCTGTGAACTCCTGTCTGTGAGAAAATTGTACATTTTATTGACTTCTCTAAAATTGCACAAAACATTACCATTTAGGTCTGAATTACTACATAAGAGAAGAAAAGATAGAGTCGCAATTGCTAATCCTGTAAAAACTAAATTTGCCAAACGACAATACTCTACACATTCTGTATATATTTATAATAAGTTAAATAGACAAATTGGTATTTTCAATTAAAATCGTGCGTATTAAAGGAAACTGTAAGGAAATGGCTTATAGAAATGACGAACCATGATATAGAATTAATGCTACAAGAAATAAACTAATTAAACACACATATGCACACACACACACACACACACACACACACCTCATTGCTTGCACACATTAATATTATTAAGATTGTTATTTTTCTTTTCTTTTTATTTATTATTTCATTTACAACGATCAAACTTAGGTGGAAGAGCAGGGGCCTCTAGCTTTACATTATTATATACTTAAAGGTTTTATATAATACTTAAAGGTTTGGCAACCATTGATTGTAATAAAACAACTGTCATTGCTATTGAAATAAACATTTTTGATTTTGATTTTTGAATCAACTAAAATATAATCAAATATCAATGAAAGAATTTCAAAACGTTAGCAAAAATAATTCCATAATATTGCAAACTATATATTTTCAATAAAATCACAAGATTAGGTTACTTCAAGTTTTCAAGGACCATTAAAGACCACGAGAAGAAAAGATGTCAAGCGGCTTACACTCGACTTATGAATCTCAGACATGTTTGAAACTTTTAACTTCGAAGAAAATGAACCTAAAGCGTGTTGAGTAGCTCTTGTCTTTCTTACTGTATCAAGTTTCGACACATTAAGTCATATATCTTAACTTTTCCTGCATTTCATTAAGTCACTATTCCCAGTGGTGAAAGAGGAAATACATACTAACAACTCACAGGTATTACTGATGGTTCTATCAAATTTCAACTGAATCGCTTTCTCATAGTACACATATATTTTCGAAAATGAGATATTATCTTTTCGAAAATCTCCTCGTACAGGAACGTTGGAAGTCTAAATGCGAGACTTTTCGTTATGACTGAGAGTCACACGTTTTAAAAAAATTAAAACTTTTTTAAATAACATTTATTTAACATAAGTAATTTATTTTTTTAACATAAGTAACTATTTGTTTATTTCTTATTTATATGACATTAAATTATACAATATTTTTAACCATCATAAAAACTAAAACTTAACTTATTATACAGTTCTACTCCTCGCGATATAATGCCAAGAACGGTGGCTGCATTTCCTCACCAAATGGCTACTCTTAACCTGTTGACGAGATAAGAACCAGCCTTCTTATCACCAGCGGCGCCGGCAAGTAGCGGATACTGTTTTGGAACTTTACCGCTCGTGTGTTCCACGGATCGATTCGTCTCTTCAGCAAATGGCACAAATTATACGTACTCTTCTCTCAGATACTCACACAAGCGACACTTACTTAATTCAGGTAAAACGAGGTACCCGTGAGATAAGAGGTACCATAGTGTCTACGCACGTAGCATTCCACACTAGGGCTTTACCTCTCTCCCAAGGGACCATTCATAGTAATCAGGTCTTCTTTGGTCTCTAAATGTTCGACAAGACTCAAACTGAGAGAACATAAGTTAAGTATAAAAAAAATTTATAACAAAAGCTTTAAAAATTTGGTGGTTTTATGTTTGTATTAATGCAGCAAAAATTCAAAGTTAATGAATTGATTATGTGGTATTCCTTTATACATATTTAGACTCTGGGCTTTGATTTTGGATTTTGTTTATTTAGAATCGTGAATTGGTTTTCGTTGTTTTATGTTGTTTAACAATATTTCAAAGGAATATTAATATTATAGATAGTGTATACGGTACCTATACACTTACTTCTTCTTTCGTTGGTTATATTTATATTGACTACTGCTTTCGATTTCGGTTTTCTGCGATTTGTTTTGTGATTTGGTTTAAGTTGATTCGATTTTTTTTGGCTATCGTTTTCGGATTCGTGTTGTGCCTTGAATTGGTTTTGTTGTTTTGATTTAAAAAAATATTTAAAAGGAATATTTATTCCTTTTAGATATTTTGGATTTGCTTTTAAAAAAAATATTTAAAAGGAAATTTAATTCTTTTAGGTATTTTAACGTTTTTTATAAATAGGTTTTTCACTCCATAATGCCTCGCAAACGTAAGTCCAGCCTTTCAAGAGTATCTTCTCAAAGACAAGCGAAAAGATTAGCTCGATCGCTAGAATCTTTAGAAGATGCTGAACTGAGAAGGCAAGAACAAGCAGAGCGTCAGGCTGCTTTTAGAGCATCTGAGACACCTTCTCAACGTCAGCAAAGGCGTCTTGAACAGACAGAGCGTCAGGCTGCTTTAAGAGCTTCCGAAACACCTTCTCAAAGTCAGGAAAGGCGTCTTGAACAGGCAGAGCGTCAAGCTACTTTAAGAGCTTCTGAAACACCTTCTCAAAGTGAGCGAAGCGTCTTGAACAGGCAGAGCGTCAAGCTACTTTAAGAGCTACTGAAACACCTGCTCAAAGTCAGCAAAGGCGTCTTGAACAGGCAGAGCGTCAAGCTACTTTAAGAGCTACTGAAACACCTGATCAAAGTCAGCAAAGGCGTCTTGAACAGGCAGAGCGTCAATCTACTTTAAGAGCTACTGAAACACCTGCTCAAAGTCAGCAAAGGCTATTCGAACAAGCGGAACGTCAGGCCGCCTTAAGAGCCGCGGAAACACCTGATGAAACTCAACACATACTCATTGAGCAAGCTGAACGTCAATCTACTATAAGGGCATCTGAAACACCAGAACAGACACAGGCGCGAAGAGATGCAAATGCACAGCTCCAAGCTGAACGTCGACAAAATTTTCAAAGAAACAATTGGTCGGTTTTTAATGACGCAGCATTCAATTATGATCCGTTGATTGATTATAAAAATCACAGGTTAGTTGTTATCGGACTGATGGACAAGGCGTGTCGATTTTGCAGCGCTTTAAAATGGAAAGATGAGACCACAGGCATGTGCTGTTCAAATGGCAAAGTGTCTCTTCCGTTACTTGGGGAACCAGAAGAACCTTTGAAAACTCTCTTTTTATATGATGCTAATGAGTCACGGCGCTTTTTAAACAGGATCCGGAAATATAACTCATGCTTTCAAATGACGTCGTTCGGAGTTGACCGGGAAATAATAATGCCGGGATTTTCGCCTACATTTACAGTTCAAGGGCAAATTTATCATAGAATAGGTTCACTTTTTCCAGCTGAAAACGAACAGCATAAATTTTTACAAGTATATTTTATGGGTGACGAAGAAATTGAGGTAAACCGTCGTTGCCAATTTATCCAGGGAGTTGAGAGAGACACAGTGTTCAAAATTCAAAGATTCTTGCATGAACGTAACATTTTAGTCAAAACATTTAAAACTGCTTTAGAAAACCTACCTGAAGAGGATTATAAAGTCGTCATTCACGCAGATCGGACCCCTCGAGGAGAGCATGAAAGGCGCTACAATGCACCTTTGATAAACGAAATAGCAGCCGTAATTAGTGGTGATCAATTTTCTTCACGAGACATTGTCTTGCGAGCACGTGATGATACGTTGCAACGGGTAGCCGATACACACAAGTTTTATGACGCTCTGCAATACCCATTGATTTATTGCAAAGGACAAGAGGGTTATCATTTCAAATTCCACTCATTAACCTGGTCACAAAGGAGCCTACTCCGAACAAAAAGTATCATGTATGGATTTTTATGCGTATCATATGATGTTGTGAGAAAATGATTTTAACCTCTTAGCCCGGTGTAGACAATTATATCATCAATTTTGGTAGACATGTATGTGAAGGTAGAAAGTGAACGTCTCCGTTATATATCTTTAAATCAAAAAGCTGCGCGTTGAGAATTATATACATTTACAAGATGCAGTTTCTAGCGACGCCAATGTAAACCCTAGAGATTTAGGTAAAATGGTAATTCTGCCCTCATCATTCGTTAACAGTCCCCGCTACCTACATGAGTACACACAAGACGCATTCGCCTATGTACGAACTTACGGAAGACCTGATCTTTTGTTACTTTACTTGCAATCCCACATGGAAAGAAATAACCGAGGAGCTAATGCCGGGCCAAAAAAGTACTGACAGACACGATTTAGTTGCTAGAGTATTTAGATTAAAAGTACAAAAATTCATGTATGTAATTAACAAAGGGAACATTTTCGGAGAGGTGCAGTGCTTCATGTATTCAATTGAATGGCAAAAAAGAGGATTACCGCATGCCCACATTCTAATATGGCTTAAAGAGAAGTTGCGGCCCAGCCAAATAGACGACATAATAAGCGCCGAGATTCCGGATCCTGAGCAAGATAAAGAATTGTATGATACCATCGTCCGAAATATGATTCACGGTCCATGTGGAGCACGAAATTCAATATCGCCATGTATGAAAGAAGGAAAATGTACAAAGAAATTCCTAAACAGCTATTAAAAGAAACAGTGCACAATGACAATGGCTACCCTTTATACAGACGCAGAGATCCCGAAGATGGTGGCAGGAAAGTTACAATCAAATCTCGCTCTGGAGCGTTCGAAACCTTAGATAACAGCTGGATTGTCCCGTATTCGCCCATTCTATGTAAAATGTTTAATGCCCACATTAATGTAGAAGCATGTAGCTCTGTCCGCGCAATCAAGTATATCTGTAAGTACATAAATAAAGGAAGCGACCAAGCAATATTTATTCTCAGGAGT